>OY282558.1:171064014-180891514 GCA_958295665.1 Tipula vernalis | reverse complement strand
AATTGATTGGAAAGAAATAACCTGTTGACTTTTTTTAATCAGACTGACTGTGTTAAAACCTAGATCAACCCTTGAATGAAGTGATGCAAGCCGCTAACCTCAATCGAACTCTAAAACTAATTCTCCAATTCCACAAACCACAACATAATATTTATGTTTATCCGATTACTTGCACAAAGTTTTACTTCACACAAAACTATCACACAGACACACTGACTTAGTGAATTATAAACTATTTTCTTAAAATTTTGCCCGTGTCGATTTTTTTTTTTAAATAAGAAGGAATAATATGAGCAGGCTGAGACTTTATCCACTTGTGAATATGAGAGAAGAAATATTTAAATATTTTTATAAAAAA
Organism: Tipula vernalis; assembly: GCA_958295665.1. Taxonomy (NCBI): domain Eukaryota; kingdom Metazoa; phylum Arthropoda; class Insecta; order Diptera; family Tipulidae; genus Tipula; species Tipula vernalis. The sequence goes on along the minus strand of OY282558.1, from coordinate 180,891,156 downwards.
TTCTTTAATTTTTTTTTTTTTTTTTTGCTCAAAATACGATTTTACCGCTAACGCGTATTTCACTTTCAATCTTAAAATTGTCAGTATCTTTAGTAAAAGTTCTTTATTTTTTTATTTAAGGTTTGACTAAGAACTTCCCTCAAAAAAATTCTTCCTCGTTCGACTATACCGAAGCTGCTTAAGTTTTAAATAGTTGTGTTTTATTTTTTGCTTTTTTCTAGTGCCTCAATGTTAACCGTTACAAAATATGTAGCGATAATTAAATAAAGTTAGTCAATTAAATTTGGCGATTCAATTTACGGTTCTTATGATCAAAATATTTGACAGTCTTGTCTCATCACATTTACTTAAGGATCAATTTCTTGCGGATTGAAGTTAAAACAAAGTGCGCGCAGCTGAAGCGAATCTTCTAATATTAGTACAGGCTCCCGAAGTTAGAAACATCATATTAGAGCCCCATTTCCATCGCGTGTGTTAAATTTCTTCATAAGCGGTTAAGAATAGTCAAGTTCCATCCTAATCGTAAGTAAAGTGCCAACTTTGAGAAAAAATAAAAACTTTATTTTGATTAAAAACATGAGACTTCGAATAACTGTACTGTTTTTTTAAGGCGATTTTTTAGATTTCGTCCAGGTTTCCAGTCTAAAATTTCTTCCAATTCCCAAAAATTAGCTTTGTGAAAATGATGAACATGTTCGCATATTTGACATGTCCGTATTGGTATACATCTGCCGAAATTACGCTTTCAAAAATTAAAAGGGTTCGAAGCTAAAGTATTGTAATTTAAAGATAAGTTTTCCATTAACCACTTACGGTTTCGCTGGTCCTTATTCTTCCCTAGGACAAACACTTAAAAATCTCAAAACGATAATCTAAAAATATCTGTGATTTCGTAGAGTGCGGTGGCCGCGTTAAAAACCATTTAGCTCGAACAGCATACAGGGCTTAACGCTTTAATAGTAAAATAGATAAATAGTTCTAAACCAATAAATAAATCACTTTTCTTTTAATATTTAAATTTGGCTCAAAAATTAAAAACAATTTTAGTGTAATTTGCTGGATCGTGATTTTTTTTTTTTAACACAAAACACCAACTAAGTAGGTCTAACCCCTCCCTTCTGGCTTGAAATACTCCACTGAAAATTTGAAAAGTACTCCGTTTAAAGTTTTCAGAGCGACAGCACTGATGTCGCGTCGCGCTTGGTGTGTTTTACATTTTACCGAAAAATTTTCATGGCTTACTACAACTGACAAAATAAGAATTTTTAAATAATTAGTAGTATTTGCATACATTTAGGCGCATCTTAAAAGCTTTCCATCTATTTTTTGTTTAATTACTGTAGTAACTATAAAAGGCCATATCTACTTTAAAGTAAAATATTTGGTTATTACATGAATAAGAAAACTTAAAAAAACTAAAAAATTGGAAAGAAAAAACTTTAAGGAGAATCGAACCGAAAACTTTTGTAGTCCTACTTAGTCCAGTGCGGTACATACCACTAAAATTTGGTATGTTACAGTCTAACCAACAGAATCCTGGGTTTCCTTAAGTTTATTGTTATTATTATAAATTCCAATCACTTCAGAGAAACCTTTAAGCACGTAAATAATTCAAATTATGACTAGTTGTCATTTTTATTTGAGTTGATTGCTTTGGTTTATTATATGGTTTCGATAGAAAAAAAAACGTTTAGAAACCCTAATTGTCTAATGTTGCCACATTAATGCTTTAAGCTTGATTTACATATGCGACAAGAGACATATGGAAATAAACGAGACACTTTCTTAGCAACAATTTACATTTGTGACGGGTTTGCGCTTCGCACACTAATTAAATATTTTTTGTGGTATTCTGTTCCACTAAAAGGGGTAATGTGGCCGTACAATCAGAAATTAAGAAAAAAAAATTAAAAAATATTGGCATTGATCAAAAATGAATCTCCCAAAATATGTATAAAAAAAATTGCCGCCATGTTTTACACTAAATTTTTATGTGTATACGTAAACCGTCGCGAAAAACATAAAATTTCTTCATGTCTCGGCGTGTAGCGTGTGACGAATGTCAAAATATTCGTTTCTAATTGGTTAGAAGCTCTCGTCACACGTCGCACGTCGTATATGTAAATCAACCTTAAGCCTGTATCAGACTAAATGTTGATTACCAGTTATTAAAATTTATTACACGTTCATTATTTTACAATATAAAATTCTATGTTTTTCAATTCGTATTGAAACAATGAAATTCCCTTATGGAATAAAATAGTATATTATTCAACAAGCATATAATGATAGCCTGTTATTCACGAAGATGAAGTTTACAGTCCATCGACATTTTGACGTCTCAGTTTAATAATAATGAAAATAGCAAGAGACTACTAGATAAAATTTCAAAAATGAAATTGAATGACTACTCAGGTATAAAATTTGAAAATATAATTTGGAAATATAAGGAAAGCGTTCCTGAGTCAATCAGTGATGAGCGTAAATATAATAAATAATGTTATGTCTATTTATACGGGTTGGCCCGCACAACATTGGTATAGTTATTGCTGTCGTTGGTATTATCGTGGTTTGGATATCTATGGGATTATCCAAACGTAACTCGCACATAGGTGGAAATGTTATAGTGTGGGAGCATTTTCCTGGCGCGATGTTGGACCAATATTTGCTATCCGGGATATTATGGAAAATTTGATGAGATATGATTTAAAATATTGAAATTTACATAATTTTTATGCTATTTTAATAAATTTACCCAATAAAGTATTTAATTTATGTACAAACTTAGTTATGTTCCTAATTATATGTCCAGAACATAAAGGTACATTTTGAATTACCATATATCAAATTTTCCTTTTAATAACGGTACTTATTTTTAATTACTTAATTGACTCCCGCAAATCGGTACTAATTGGCTCACCGGTATTGAGCTTTGCAATATGCTGTTGCAAAATTGACAGTATATAGCTGTCGAATTTAATAATTGGTAAAAGCATTTTGGCAAACATCGGTTTGATCATATTTATTGACTTATTCGCAAAAAATTAAAACATAATTTTCATAATCGCAGTCTTAAATCACCCGCAATGTCTCAATTTGGTGAATTCATAAGTTAAATAAAAACGAAATACAATGTCTGAAATGAAAATGATATTGTTTGCAATGGTAGTGGAGGTAAAACCAAATTTCAGTTTCATTGATGGTTGTTTTGATTCGATTGTTATCGTGGAAATATTTTTCCATTGTCTAAAAAGAGTTAAACATTTCGTTGTTGTTGTTGTTTTTTTTTCTTTTCTTAAGTTAAGAAAAATTTGGGGTTTAGGCTATATAGTTACCCATTCCAGAATTTAGCAAGTTATTTTCATTTCATACTTCTGCAAATAAAGTGTGTAAAGTTGGTGTCTAGTTTTATTTTGTTTTATTTTTTGGTTAAATTAAAACCAAAAAAAACGTAAAATTGTGTAATTAGATGAAGTAATTTGAGGTGTTGTTCTTTTTTTTTGTGTGTTTTCAACTATTCCAATTACTTAAAGTTTATAAGATGAGATTACTAAATCGTCATCATTTTAAGGTCTGGTGAATTTATGATTATTTGTTTTAATTTTAAAATGTAATACAGTTTTTATTGTTTTAAACTTGCGCTTTCATAACGATTAGTAAATTTAGTATGTAATTGATTTAATAGTTTAACGACCTTGAATGTAATTATTAATATGATGATGAATTTTGATTGCAGGCATCAATGTGTTCAACCGTATTGCATATTGTAACAATTTTATTTTTAATTGGACCATCGTTGCAATCTACGACGGAAAAAATTGAAGCGGTTGGTGAAGAAGTACAAGCTGAAGTGACAGAATTAAAACAAGATTTGGAACATGCTGAATCGAAAGATCCACAAAAATTGGAGATTTATAAACAAATACGTCGTTTAAATCCAGACGGCTCATATACGGTTGGTTATGAGTCAGATAACGGATCATTTAAGATCGAAAGTCGTGATGTGCAGGGCAATGTCAAAGGAACTTATGGATATGTCGATGCAAATGGAGAAATTAAGCGAGTGTCTTATATTGCCAGTAATTCCACTAGTAATAAAAAGCCAAATGACGAAATCCAAACAAGTACAATTGTACGGCCAAATCGGACACAATACGTTACGTCGACTACAAAACGTCCTTATTTATCACAGAGTACAACTAGTTCACCAAATAGGCAATCAGTTATACAAACAATCCCGCGAAAAAGACTATTAGGTCAATATAGTTTGGATAAATCGTCACAATCGTCAACCGCAACTACTCCAATAGCACAACAATCGAATTCTTTTTATATAACATCGAAATATCCGGAAATTGCCCCAGCAACAGACGCGACTACTACCGTTATATATGCGACTTCAGTTCCAACAGCAAAATCCACAATAGTTGTGCATCCTACACAAATATCGAGCATATCGGGGCGAAATCTGGACCAAATCATTCGACCAGACAGGCAAGAAAGTGATACGAGTAGAAAAGTACAAATAGTGAATGCAAGAGAGCCGCCAACATCCAAACCAGTTGTAGAAGAAGGGGAATCAAATGAAAATGAAAAAGTTTCGATACGTGGAAATAATTATCGGCGTCAATTTCCTAATGACAAATTATACGAAAGGGAACCAGAAGCAACGACTGCCGCACAGCAGCCCCAAATCGTATACAGTCACGTAGATGATGGTGAGGGATCTAGTGTGTATGGTGGTGGTTCGACATCAGGAAAGCAGCTATATACATCAACTAGTACGTCGCGTATTCCGGCTATAGTTATTGCTGCTCGTCAACGTGCCAATCAAATTCAACAAGCAATAAATAACGAACAAACAACCATTCCAACTACTACCAGAACACCACAAAAAAATTACGTAAAGCCACAACGTATTCAGGATATTAGTAAAAGCAGCGTTGAACAGTCTACAGAGTCTACATCTGAACAAAATTTTTTAACACAAACATCACGTCCGATCGTACAAATTCCGCCCAATCGTGGCATTCAACAGCCAGAAAATGATGAGCCAGCCATTTATAGAAGACGACCAATTCCACCCCAAAATTTTCAACAATACCCCATTCGAGAACACATTAGAGGAGTTAATCCAAACGCGGTTCGAAACATTGGGCGAGCACCACCAACAAATCTAGACGACCGGAGTGAACAATTTCTACGGGAAACAAATATACCTTCATCACCGGATGGACTCGAACAGGGAGGGGGGCCTCAACGCTTCCCAGATGAAAATTTAATTATTCCACCAAATCTGCCGCCATTCCGAAACCAAAGAAAACCTTATGATGAGAGAAAATTTATATCGCAACAGGAACAAGATTCTGAATATGATCAACAATATTTCCCAAATCCTGGTTATAATCGTTTTAATCCAAATTACGGTAACGATATATTAAACAGACCGTTAACGACGCTCGATTTTGAAAGACTCTTACACTATTTAGTATTGAGACATCAAGAATTACAACAGCAGAACGCTAGAATTGGATACTATCCACAATCAAATTTGTACAGACCAGGTGCACCAGTCTCAAATTTTGGACCTTATCTACCGTATCAACAAATTCCAAGGCCACCAATTATAGATCCAGGTTTTTATGATCCACGCAATCCATATTACAGACCATCCAATCAAGTACGTCAGTATAATGATCCAGAGAGTGCATATCAGGCACAAAACCAAATACCAGAACAAGGTGGACAATATAGAAGAAAACCATCTAATTATTATCCAACACGATATTTTACCGATACAACGGGAAGCTACACTAAAAATGATGAACAATATGATGAGGCACAACCCAATAATGTTGAAAGTGATTTACCATCGAATATAAGGGAGGAACTCTTGTACAGAATGTTAATGTTGGCAATTCGTGGAGAACCGCCAAATCAATTAATACCAAATCCATCAAATAAGGATTTAAATCCGATATCAGTAAGTGGGGCACGAGGGCAATACACAAAAAAACCTGTACGAAGTGTTCAAATACTCAGTGAAGACTAAATTTTGATATAGACTTTAAATAAATTATGTAAGAGACTATATTAGTGATATGTTATGTTATAAAAAAAAACTTAGTATACATTTTAGCAATAATTTTTAATCGCTAAAATATTAACAATTGTTTTTAGATAAATGCATTAGGTTATAGGATTAATAATAATTAATTATCTCATATTGTTATATTTTGCGAGATTTATTGTAATAAAATTATGAAAAGGAAATAATTTTAACTTTATAATTCAATCACATTGAATGGTGTATATGTAGTACAAAAATGCAATACTGTGAATTTTCTATAATTTCCACCACAAAACAAAAGATTATAAAATATTATGCAACACCTGTGTAAATCTCTTTGCATTAAGATGTAATAATACCTTATGTGAACAGTGCGAATTGTAATGAATGTGGGATATTTAAATGGGAATAACGTATAACAATTGAATTTTGGCCGTGTGAATTTTATGATACAAAATATTAGGTAATTTGTACATAATTAAAAGTTAAAGGTGACTATATTTAATATGATTTAATTATAGATTTGTATATGAAAAAATTACTCAACATAAATGGTTTGATATCAGTTATTATGTTGTAAATTATCAATTACTCAATTTTGCATATTTTCAATAAAGTTATTGCATAAAATATAAAATGTGTGCGTCCAATTTGTTTATTTCTAACCAAGTTATTCGCCACGTCGAGCGGCCATCGTCATTCAGTATTAAAATAAAGGTTCACGTCTGTTTCGAATGTATACATTGAATTTCAGATTTTGTGGTTTACCGTCTATACAACTTTGGCTGCTTTTGTAACATGTTTAAATTTGATAGCACAGCTTTTATTAGTTTTTTTTTTTCAATATTTCGCTCAGAAGCTAATCGTTCATAACTTATAGCCCAGTAAGGTACAGCCTAATAATGTTCAAAACTCTTTTACGTCCGAACTATTTCGGGCGTTTAAGATGTCGATCTGACAAAACCTGCTAATGAATAAAGGTAAAAGATAAATGGCCCGTAGTAAATTGGACTATCAATTCTAAAAAAATAGACGAAATTTTTTTTTTTTTCAAATATCTAGTTGTTTCGAAATGTAATCGTTTAAAGATTTCAAAAGTGGGGAAAAACAGAATAAAACGAATTAATAAGCCTAATAGCATTGCCAGACTGCGGTTTAATAAATCCGATTTAGTGAATTTTCGAGATTAGCCGTAGTTAGATTTACGGTATTTATGCATTATTTTGAGTTTGGTGACTAAAACGATGTAATGGGAGTGTATTAGTTTGACAAATATTATGAAAACAATGACAGTTTAAGTGTATTAACCGTTGTTTAAAACGAGTTTAGCTAAATCGGATTTATTAAGTCGCAGTCTGGCAATGCTATAAGATCATTACTGCGGAGTGCAATACATGACAGAGAGAGAAAGAGAGAGAGAGAGCTCAACAAAGTTTAAAAAAGTGTTCCATTATAATCGTTTTTATCAAGAAGTATTATGTGTACCGAATGAAATTTGTGATTGTTACTACACAAAAGAAAAAACTGGTACCGTTATTTTGTAGAAAAATAATTTAAAAAAACGAATAAATGTCAAATTGGGCATTTGTTTTATTTATTTCGAAATGGACGCATCAGATGGAGAAAAACGTGATTTAATAATTAGATTGTGCAATGATCATCCGAAGTATACCAATGAAAAAATTGCTAAATTGGCCGATGTTTCCAATAATACGGTAACAAATATAAAAAAAAAATTTCAAATCAATCTTTCTGTATCACGCAAGCCCGGATCCTGAGCAAAAAAAAGGTGCTCGAAATAAAATGTTGGATCAGAAACTTGTAAGAGTCATTACCAAGCATCTCTCGATGTCTGTGCGGGATTTGGCCAGAAAAACCAAAACAACCAAATCGATGGTGCAACGAGCTAAAACCAGAAATAATCTACGGACATACAAGAAGTCAAAAATCCCCAAAAAAAAAAGATTGTTCAACAATTTAATAGAGGGATCGATCGAGCAAAGAATCTTAACAAATGGTTGAACGAAAGAAATAATTCTTGTACCGTAATGGACGACGAGACCTACGTCAAAATGGATTTCTCGACACTTCCAGGTCCCCAATATTACATCAAAAAAAAAGGTGAAGAACTGTTGGAAAATTGAAAAATTGTTGTTGCTGTTGAAAAATTTGGCAAAAAACGTATGGTTTGGCAAGCAATTTGCCAATGCGGTCCATTTTTAATAAATGGGATTATAAATGGCGAAATCTACATCAAGGAATGCCTTCAGAAACGTTTGTTGCCGTTTCTAAAAAAACACAATAGCCCTACTATTTTTTTGCCCGATCTTGCCTCGGTTCATTATGCTACAGCAACTACGGATTTTATGAAAGCCAATAACATCGAATTTGTTTCAAATGATTGCAATCCGCCTGCCGTGCCGGAAGACCGTCCAATCGAAAAATATTGGGCTTTAGTGAAGAAGGAATTGCAAAAAGAGCCTAAAGCTGCGAAAAATGACCAAGAATTCCAGTACATATGGAAACGGGCATCCGCCAGATTTACCGAAGACATCATCCAGAACCTAATGGCTTCCATACGAGGAAAAGTGAATGTTCGCCGTAAAATGAACAAAAAGTTTGAATGAATACTATTATTTAAAAACTGTACAATACGTGCAATAGAACAATTAAAGAAAAATAGATTATATATTGCCGTTTAGTTTTAATTCTTCATTTACAAATCACAAATTTCATTCGGTACACATAATAATCCACCGCGTAAACGAAACAGCCCAATTACTAGAAATATCCACGAGAACCCGTACGTACGCGTTAAAAAATACCTCGAAAAATGAGTTTTGGGGCCATTTTGTAAGTGAGAGCTCAACCAATGCGGAGCTTTGTGGGACTGATCGAACAACTATGACAAGATCTACTAAATAAGATAAATAACAGTGGTTTCAGGACAATTAGACTCAAAAGTAGACGTAAACAATTGTGAATGGGGATCAGTTTTGGTCGCAAAATGAAAATTGAGTAATGAGAATTTTGTGTATGTTCACGGCGAAAATAAATAAGTGCCAAAAAAAGAGAATCGGATGAAATTCTTATAACATGAGGAATTCATATATTTGTATCTATTGTTGATGTAACCTATGACATTCGTTTGGTTTAGTTAATAAAAAACTAAAGAGATTAAATACAACAGAGTAGAAATAAGCAAAGAGAAAGACTAAACCCCGAATTTATAGTCGTGAAAAATTCGATATGAATTTCGAATTTATTCTGTTACTTTCGATATTTTGTAGCTATGTTTATAGTGATGGATTTTGATCACTACAAACGTCGTTACATTATAGGTATAAACAGAACAAGAGCGATAACTATAAGCGACGACTTCAAAATATGTACATTTGTCGGCCGGCGATGTCGCCTTAGTAAATACAACAAGAGCGTCAGCGATAGACGACAAAATTAAATAACGTAATAAACAACATAACCTTAAATATCGTCTCACCAGTTCAATTAATTTTTTTTCAAGCGATATTATGTTTAATGAATTAAAAAATAATAATTTAAATTAAATTTGGATAATAAATCTACGTTCTTTCTAAGGGAGCGAAAACATAGGATTTCAAAATTGACAACCAAAAATTTGCAACTGCCAACATAACGACCCAAAAATCAGTTGGTAACATTATAACGCTGGCGACAAAATTTGAAATAGATTCTAAAAAAAGTTCGGCGATATTATCGTCGTCGCCAGCGACATTGGTTCTGTTAGCATCGTATGCTTTCTGTATACATATTTTAATTTGACAGTGAAGTGGGTTACTTCAAATAAAATAATTAGATTTAAAAAAATATATTTTATTTTAGTTGTAAATACATTTAGTTAAAAATATTAAATAGTGTCTTGAATATCTCAGTCGAAAGTTACCAGCCGACATATTTGAGCCGATACATATTTTATATAAAATGAAAAATTAACAAAGCAACCTATTTCCATGAAGTGATTTTAAGGCTGGAAGTGATTTATAGGCTCATTTTGATTTACCACTGCTTACCAGAGGGTTATAGATTAAGTTTCAGCCCTTAATTCAGTCCTTTACCCTTAAAGTGTGATGTCTGAAAAGTGGCTCAATAGTAGTGCCTATCCAATTTATGGTTGGTTAAGTTAGTCGACCTCATTAGTGGACGGCGATTTTTACGATGAACGAAATTATTGAATAAAGAGTTTGCCTTAAATTTTGTGTTGCATAGGAAATTTCTTGTGCTGATGCGAAAAAAATGACTGGAATTATGGGAAAAAAACTCGTGGACTTTACACGACGATAACGCGTCATGGGTGACTTTTCCTGTTTCCCAGACTCAAATTGCTACTCTGTGGAACCCGTTTTGTCTCCATTGAAGCCATAAAACAAAATTCGGCGCGCGAACTGAAGGCCCTCCAGGAAAGTGCCTATTAAAAATGTTTCGATGATTGGAAAAACGCTGGCATATGTGTATATCCTCGAATGGGTAATACTTTGAGGGTTGGAAAATAAATTACCAGGTGTATCTCTTTAAACAAGGAAGAAGTTTGGATAATTTAATAAATGTCTAACCTAATTTCCAATTTTATTGACTTTTAGTAAGACCATCACAAAAAAATTATTAACAAATTATTAAATCTTGAGATAAGTGTTTACGTAAGTAAAATATATTAACCAGGTCATTTCGGTTTGTAAAAAATCAGTCACCGATTTCTTGTTCAGTAAGTACTCTATTGGATTGAGATCCAGGCTCTGGTAGGGCCATTCCAGTATATTTATGTGAGATTTCTTCAAAAATGATGTTTTTGCCTTTGAACGAGGTTTGGGATCGTTATCTTGCATAAATATAAAGTTATTTCCGAGCTGATGATTTTAGATTATTTTTTCAACTCCGTTCCATGCCATGCGGCCCACACCATAATGTTGCTACCACTCTGTTTTACACTGGCTCGAGTTCAGCTCAGTTTGTAAGCTTTACCGGGTTTTCTCTTTATTATTTCGGTTTTCCGTCCGGATGCCTTAAGGTTGAATTTTGATATATCACTCCCCATATAATTTTTTTTAAATAACTTAAGGGCATATTAACATACTTTTTGAAGAACTCTAATCGTCGTTCCATTTGTAAACTAGTCAAATACGGGTTCTTTCTTGCCACCCTAGAATTAAAACCAGTCTCATGAATTCGAAATCGTACAATCGTCTGGGCTCAATTCGATATTGTGATCCATTTAGACGTATAGTTAGAAATTATAGGGTTAAAAGTCCCATAGAACGACATAATACTGCATTTGCAAACAATCTATTAGCAGAGCACCATCTAGATAAACTATTTATTTCAAACTGCAATATATCAACATCAACTAAAAACCGAGTTCACATAAAAATCTTCGATACCCCGAAAATTAAACGAAACACAATTCTGCGAAACAACAATTAAGCGAACAACAATTTATCGAAAACAATTCATAGAACAACAATTCAACGAACAACAATTTTACAAAATCACAATTCTTCGCAATAACAATTCATCGAAAAATAATTCACCGAAAAACAGTTATTTTCAATAGTGAATGAAGAAGGAAATTGAACTCAAGCTAATCAATTTTAAGTTTCAATTTTATTTGTATACAAGCAGCTATAAGGGCAGTCTTCATATAGAAATACATTATTTATAAAAATGTATTGTTTATAATTTTCTTGCTCTTATTATATGAAGTCCAAGGAGCACCGAGCTATGCTCGTTCCGAATTACATTAGCGTTTGTTACACGTTCATGTCACTGAGTTTCACCTCATTCAATTGGGCAATATGTTAGTTCCATTTAGACTGTCGATTTTCCAGAAAAATTTCCGACACTCATGTTTGAATCCCATTCTATACTAAACAAATCCCATTCTATACAATTCATCCCAATTGAAAGGAAATGGTTTAATTCTATTGAAACTAGAATAATATTCATATTCCCATTTTACAATCCCATTTTCATGGTACATACCGAGTTCTATCGAAATCGGTTGAGAAATGGCTTTGGTCCATTGGAATTGGCCATTTTACAGAACCTATACGATCCATATTTCGAACTAATTTATGATCTCTATATAATTCTCAAAAATCACAATTGAACAAATAAAAAAAACAAAACACAATGCAATATCAATAGCAATAACAACAATTAGATATCCTTTGTTAGAAAATAAAATAAAAATGAAACCCGAACCTCTCCAGAAAGCCTACTAAAATATTTTTCCAAGAAATCAAAACCCATTACAATTGCTTCCTTTCACTAGAAAATTTCCATCTAACCAATTACTATTAACAAAAGAAAATAATAAAAATATGAATTCCCATAGGAGGATCCTCTTAAACGAATTTTACTGAAATAAAACCACCCCAACCAACATTAATAAAAATCAAATAACCGTTTCAGAAACCGGTAGTAAGTTAAAAAGTAAGATAAAACCAAGCAAACAGGGGCTCACCGGATGAGAACTTCCTTAACGTTTTTTTAAGAATCAATACCCGGTGTTATCGCGTTTTGGCACTCGAAAACTCTCTTTCACCAATTATGATCAATAAAAAAATATTCAAAAAAACGAACCCCAGGCCTATTAGAGGACCCACTAAACGACATTTCCCGAAATCAAAGTCCACTGCAAATGCTTCCTAACACTAGAAAATCCCTGCTCACCAATTATTACAAAAATCGTTGAACTTAAAAAATGGACCTCGACCATCCGGAGGACCCTCTAAACATATATTTCCCGAAATCAACACCCATTGCAGACCTTTCAAAACCCTATTTGACTTCAATCAATACCCATGGCGATCGCTTCCTGCCGCTCGAATATCTCTCATTACCAAATGTTTACCAAAATTGTTAAAATGAAAAAAGGAACCCGGATACCACTGAAAGACCCTAAGCTAATTTTTTTAAACCAAGACCCATTGCAATCTCTGTCTGGCACCCACCCGCTCACAAATTTTTACCAAAAATGTAAAAATTAAAAAAAAGAAGCCCGGGCTCAACTGGAGAACCCCCTAAACGAATTTTCCAAAAATGTATACCCATCACAATCGCTTCGTGGCACTCGAAAACCCTCTTTACCGACTTTTAACAAAATAGTTAAAATTTAAAAAACCCAAGTTCCAATGGATGACACTCTGGACTGGTAAACATACTTACCAATTTTCAACAAAATCATTAAAACTATAAAAATGGAGTCTGAATTTTCCTGAAATCAAGACCAATGGGGATCACCTTATACCACTTAAAAACACTTCTTACCAATATTTACCAACATCGTGAAAATTACAAAGGAGCCCGAGTTCCACTGAAGAACCCCCTAAACTATTTTTTTCGAAATCAAGACCGGTCACAATTGATTCTTGGCACACGAAAACCCCAGCTTACCAATTTTTACCAAAATCGTAAAAATTAAAAAAAGGCCTGGGCACAAATGGAGAACACCTTCTAAATTATCAAGACCCGTCGCAATCGCTTCCTGGCACCCGAAAACCCCTTACCAATTTTTAACAAAATCGGTAAAATAAAAAAAGGCCCTGAGCAATACTAGAGGACCCTCTAAACGAATTGTATACGAATCCTGTAATCAAGACTAGTCGCAATCACTTCCTAGCCCTCAAAAACCGGTTTCGAAATCGTTGCACAAACAAACAAACAGACAAACAATTTTATGCCGTTTAATAATAGTAGATAGATAGATAGATAGATAATAAAAGTGTTTTATTTTTTTTAGCTCTTTATTTTAATATTTTTTATATTTACCCGAGTAACCAGATGTCACAAAATATCATCAAATATTTCACAAATTTCTGTGAATTGTCGAAATTTGATAATTTTTTTATCGTAAATAAACTTTAAAACTATTAAATATATTTCAGAAATACTTTTCACCACGTTTAATGTATTTTTGAAGATTGAAGATAGGTATAAAGAAAATAAAAAGTTTAGATTTTAAAACTTTTATGGACACATTTACACTACATGATATTCAAATTCTCTAATTTTTAAGCAACGTTTCTTAGTGTTTTGAACAATAAAATTGGACCAACTCATCAAAATATTAAAAAATTACACTTTAATTTATAATTTTAGTTGACTACGTATGTACTAATTATTGAAATTTTAATTAATAAAATTTAAATCCGCAACATCATTATTTCCATACTATAGACAATGGACTTGACGGTTTTAGTGGTGGCGTTGCGGCATTTGGATAATTTTTCCAGATTTGAATGCTTTACAAAGTTTTCCCAGACATTAGACCAGTCTCAATCGCATTTTCATGCAAAAACACGTCATATAGCCATTTTTCGCCAACGAAATCGCTCTCGAAATAGTTTTTCGTGGAGACATATATACATACAATTATTGCTCGTTTAATAATATAGATAAATAAACTAGGTGCCGGAATCTACAGCAACTCTAGTGTTGATATAATTTTGATTACAAACCTTGCCAACGTGTGTGTTATTGTTACGACCAATATTAATCAAATGATCTATAAGGCGCTTGTTTCGACGCGTAAGTCTTTTTGATTTGATCGACTCAAATTTAGTCAGTTTGCCTGCTTACGACCATGTCCCTATACTAAATATTGCTGAAAAATTTTGCCACTACAATGTAACAAATTATCAAAATTTTCGCTCGAGTTAATGATCCTTCACCCAAATGCGTATATGTATGTAGTTCACCCAAATTATACCGATATACGTATACATTGATTACCGACGCGAGTGAAAATTAATGATATCTGTGTAATATTGTGATTGGCTAGCTAACCATTGGTAAAAGCGGTCGAAATATTTACTGCAATATAAGTGTCGTATATGAATAAGTCAGTATAAGAATCATTTGATCCCCGATTAAGATAATTATCTGGATTCAGTAAAAATCAATTCTAATATATTCCGATTAGCGATGATACCGAATATTTTGAAGGTAAAAACAATACCGTTTAAATTATCAATCTTTGCATCTATTGTTGCAAAAATAATATATATAATATGGTACTGTAAATGTATGTATTGTACTTATTTCGGTAAATGTATAGACATAACTTGAGAAAACTTTACAAACTTAATTCGAGCGAAAATCTTGAAAATTTCTTCTAAATCTAATTTGAAAAAAAAAAAAAAAAAAAAAATCCCAGCCTCAATTTACATCATTAGGATTTAATTTCCACTCATTTTCGTGATTTTTTGGTCAAGAAAATCACTGGAATAATTAAATCCTACAATTGAAAATTGAATCCAATATTTCCAGAAAATTATTTCAATATCGATTTCATATAAATTTTCAAGATTCTCGCTCGAATTAATGATCCTTCACCTAAATACATATATATATGTAGTTTCCCAAATTATACCTACGTTTACTTTTACATTCATCTTTTGTTATTATTCAATCATACTCGTACATGCCATATAAATTTGAAAAAAAAAACGAAAAAAAAATTTATCTCAAGAATGTAATTTTCGAGGTTCGAACTACGATCTAAAATTTTAAAATCCACAACGCTAACACCTAGACTACTGCGGCATGGGAATTTGCCGAAAAATTACTTGGTTTTATAAAAAGTTTTGAGCATTCTACTAAATTATATAATATGTAGATAGATTTACACAATGTGACGTATCAACATAGAGAAAGATAAAATTTGTCAGATCTTTCTGTAATTTGGTATACAGATGAAGAAAAATATTCTAAGAATAATTTCCTTTTACTTCATATCGGAAAAATCACGGAAAATGCGAGAAAATCGCGAATTTCCACTCGGAAAATTCGTCGGGAAAAGACTAAAAAAATATGCTGATCATCCAACATTAATTTAAATTTTTTTTGTCGTGATTTTTGAAAAATGGACATCCATGAAAAAAAAATCATAAAAAAAAAATTAAATACATCCCAACTCCGTATGCTGCTAACTACGCAGCTGTACTATTTAAAAAAATTATCAAACATTCTTTTCTATAAAAAAAAATACACAATACATATCGCTCATTTGCTGCAACAATGACACAATTTAAAAATAACAAATGTTATAATTTGAGAGACATTTCCGTTTGTCTTGTAGTGAGCTTTATAGCTTTAGGTGTGTCGTTATATCAGTTTTAACTATATTAAAAAGCCGATATTTCTCTATAAATAAGTCAAAAACCGACCGATTTTGAGTTATGCCATTGTGGTAGCAAATGAGCGATATACAATTGACCATTTTAGAGATGGCGCTGAAAAATTTGGATAATTTTTCCAGATTTGAAGGCTTTACAGAGTTTTCCCAGACTTGAGACCAGACTCAATCGCATTTTCATGCAAAAAGACATCATATAGCCATTTTACGTCAACGAAATCGGTCTCGAAGTAGTTTTTCGTGCGGACATATATACATACCCGCAATTATTGCTCGTTTAATAATATAGAAGATTTTTGCTGAGTGAGAGTTTTTTTTTTGTTAAAAAAAAAGTTCGAATAATTTTTAAAAATTATATTGTTAGTAACAAATTAAAATTAAAATGTTTAAACAATTTTATTGTTAATTTATTTGTTATAAATAAATAATTTCATCACAATTATTCTGGTTAAGAATACTTAGTCAGACTCATACTAAAATCATTTTAATATGGAACATTTGCAACTTTTAATATGAATTTTTCGGTGAATTGTGTTTTCGGTGAATTGCGTTTCTATGAATTTTCGCGCCACATAGGAATTTTATATGAAGATTTAACAATTCACCGAAAACACAGTTCATCGAAAAGTTTATATGGAAACTGGATTTAATGTAACTAAGGAAAGGAATAATTGATTTCTTTTAAATTTCTTAATAACAAAACGATTTATTTATAACAAAAACTTATTATTTATAATATTTTCTAAACCAAATTCTAAATTAAAAAAAAATCTAAATTAAGAATTTTATGTGTTGTACATTGAAACAGGGCTTGAAGAAGCTCATTTGTTAATATAAAAAAATATATTTGTTTAAAACATTTTGTTTATAACAAATTGTTCTGTTTTCAACAATCAACTTATTTCCGATATTCTTTACTTTAATATACGCACACAAAATTCTTAATAACAACTTTAACAATTATTTGTTTATGTAGAAATAAAAATTATTATTAATAAAGAGAATGTATTTTGTATTTAGTAATGGGCACCTTTTTATGAATTCCTGAAGCAACGACAATCTCTGGGCTAATTAGGTAGATTAGCAGCATATGGTACCAACACTAACGTTTTAAGAATTTTTTCAAAGTAACATCCTTACTCTGATTAGCCCAATTTAAGTAAATAAGCACTATAATCCATTATCAATGGAAACGATAAACAATAACCAAGTATATATTTGGAAAGCTCGCATTAAAACCTTTCAAATGATTTACGAATTTGCCGTGTACCTTATTGTTTTTTTTTAACAACGACAACACCTGTTTCAAACAGAGTTTAAAATGGGATTTCATTTTGCTCTTCGCTCTTCATTTTTGTTTAAGAGCGCTAATAAAAACTATTAAAAAGCTCTTTATAAAGAGCGATATTGTAAAAAAAAAAATATCGCTCTGAAGAACTGTAGCATTATTTTTATTATAAGGCTCTTGCTCTTCCACTATTGCGTTTGTGTTATCATATTTTCGCTCTTTGTTATTGCGCTATATTGAGAAAATAAATACGCTCTGCTCTGATGAATAAAAACGTCATTATTATATTGCTCTTGCTCTTATTATTACAGCAAACGGTTACATTCAAAACCTTCTAAATTTCTTTAAAAAGCCAGATTGTTTAATTAGCGAACAGAAGCACGGGCATTGGAAATGGAATTCGAAAATGATTTTTGGGTGAAGTTCTGGAATATGGCCAACTAGGATGGAACTTCGCTATTCATTAACTGATGTTAGTGAAATTTGACACGCGCGATTTAAATGGGATTCTAAATTGAGTTTTAGGTGAAGTTCTGGGATATGGCTAATTAGGATGGAACTTGCCTATTTTTTAACCGATTGTGATGCAATTCGACATGTACGTTCGAAATGGGATTCTAAAATGATTTTTAGATGAAGTTCTGGAATATGACTAATTAGGATATAACTTGGCTATTCCTCAACCAATTGTGAGATTCTAAAACGAGTTTTAGATAAAGTTCTGGAATGTAAGCAATTTGAATGGAACTTGGCTACTTCTTAACTGATTTCATTGAAATTTGGCACGCGCGATGGAAATGGGATTCTAAAATGATTTTTAGGTTAAGTTCTGGAATATGGCCAACTAGGACGGAACTTGGCTATTCCTTAACCGATTTTAGTGAAATTTGACTCGCGCGATGGAAATCTGATTCTAAATTGATTTTTGGATCAAGTTCTGGAATATGGCCAATTATGGTGGAACTTGGCTATTTCTTAACCGATTTGAGTGAAATTTGACATGTGCGTTGGAAATGGGATTCTAAAATGATTTATGGATAAAGTTCTGGAATATGGCAAACTAGGATGGAACTTGGTTATTCTTTAACCGATTTGAGTGAAATTTGACATGTGCGTTGGAAATGGGATTCTAAAATAATTTTTAGGTGAAGTTCTGGAATATGGCCAATGGGGATGGAACTTGGCTATTCCTTAACCGATTTTAGTGAAATTCAAAATGCGCAATGGATATGGGATTCTAAAATGATTTTCGGATGAAATTCTGGAATATGGCCGATTACGGTGGAACTTGGCTATTTCTTAACCGATTTGAGTGAAATTTGACATGTGCGTTGGAAATGGGATTCTAAAATGATTTATGGATAAAGTTCTGGAATATGGCCAACTAGGATGGAACTTGGCTATTCTTTAACCGATTTGAGTGAAATTTGACATGTGTGTTGGAAATGGGATTCTAAAATGATTTTTAGATGAAGTTCTGGAATATGGCCAATGTTGATGGAACTTGGCTATTCCTTAACCGAGTTTAGTGAAATTTAAAATACGCAATGGAAATGGGATTCTAAAATGATTTTCGGATGAAGTTCTGGAATATGGCCAATTATGGCGGAACTTGGCTATTTCTCAACCAATTTGAGTGAAATTTGACATGTGTGTTGGAAATGGGATTCTAAAATGATTTATGGATAAAGTTCTGGAATATGGGCAACTAGGATGGAACTTGGCTATTCTTTAACCGATTTGAGTGAAATTTGACATGTGCGTTGGAAATGGGATTCTAAAATGATTTTTAGGTGAAGTTCTGGAATATGGCCAATGGGGATGGAACTTGGCTATTCCTTAACCGATTTTAGTGAAATTCAAAATTGCGCAATGGATATGGGATTCTAAAATGATTTTCGGATGCAATTCTGGAATATGGCCGATTACGGTGGAACTTGGCTATTTCTTAACCGATTTGAGTGAAATTTGACATGTGCGTTGGAAATGGGATTCTAAAATGATTTTTAGGTGAAGTTCTGGAATATGGCCAATGGGGATGGAACTTGGCTATTCCTTAACCGATTTTAGTGAAATTCAAAATGCGCAATGGATATGGGATTCTAAAATGATTTTCGGATGAAATTCTGGAATATGGCCGATTACGGTGGAACTTGGCTATTTCTTAACCGATTTGAGTGAAATTTGACATGTGCGTTGGAAATGGGATTCTAAAATGATTTATGGATAAAGTTCTGGAATATGGCCAACTAGGATGGAACTTGGCTATTCTTTAACCGATTTGAGTGAAATTTGACAAGTGCGTTGAAAATGGGATTATAAAATGATTTTTTAGATGAAGTTCTGGAATATGGACAATTGGAATGAAACTTGGCTATTCCTTAACCGATTTTAGTGAAATTTAAAATGCGCAATGGACATGGGATTCTAAAATGATTTTCGGATGAAGTTCTGGAATATGGCCAATTATGGTGGAACTTGGCTATTTCTTAACCGGTTTAAGTGAAATTTGACATGTGCATTGGAAATGGGATTCTAAAATGATTTATGGATAAAGTTCTGGAATATGGCCAACTAGGATGGAACTTGGCTATTATTTAACCGATTTGAGTGTGAAATTTGACACGCGCGATGGAAATGGGATTCTACAATGATTTTTAGATGAATATGGCCAACTAGGATGGAATTTGGCTATTTCTTAACCGATTGTGATGCTATTCGACATGTGCGTTTGAAATGGGATGAATGAAGTTCTGGATTTTAGAGAAATTTGACATGCGCGATGGGAACGGGATTCTACAATGATTTTTAGAGTTCTGGAATATGGTCAACTTCCTTAACCGATTGTGATACAATGTAACATGTGCGTTGAAAATAAGATTCTAAAATGATTTTTAGATGAAGTTCTGAAATAAGGCCAACTAGGATTAATCTTGGCTATTCCTTAACTGATTCTGATGAAATTTAACATGTGCGATCAAAATGGAATTCTAAAATGATTTTTAGATGGGTTTCTGAAATATGAATCATTTAGATGGAACTTAGCTATTCCTAAACCGATTGTGATGCAATTCAATATATGCGTTGGAAGTGGGATTCTAAAATAGGTTTTAGATAAAGTTATGGAATATGGCCAACAGCAGATAAACCTCGACAGCTGCATGGATTACGGAAACTGGATATATTTAAATATATCAATATGAGTTACATAAAATAATAATTATTATAGATTACTTATATTGACATGTTTATACATCTGCCGGAAAATTTAGTCGCGATCAAAAGAAAATAAGAAAAAATGGGTGACAGCACGCTAATGTTAGTGTAGGACTCCGGAATTAGAAAAATCATTTTAGAATCCCATTTCCAACGAACATGTCAAATTGCATCAAAATAGGCTAAGAAATAGCCAAGTTCCAACCTAATTGGCCGTATATGCCTTATTCCAGAACTTTATATAAAAATCATTGTAGAATCCCGTTTTCATCACACATGACAAATTTTCACTAAAACCTGTTAAGAAAGAGCCAATTCCAACACAATTGGCCATATTCCAGAACTTTATACAAAAATCATTTTACAATCACATTTCCAACACACATGTCAAATTTCACTCAAATCGGTTAAGAAATAGCCAAGTTCCACCATAATTGGCCATATTCCAGAACTCCATCCATAAATTATTTTAGAATCCCATTTCCATTGCGCATTTTAAATTTCACTAAAATCGGTTAAAGAATAGTAAAGTTCCATCCCGATTGGCCATATTCCAGAACTTCACCTAAAAATAATTTTAGAATCCCATTTCCAACGCACATGTCAAATTTCACTCAAATCGGTTTAATAATAGCCAAGTTCCATACTAGTTGGTAATATTCCAGAACTTTATCCATAAATCATTTTAGAATCCCATTTTCAACGCACTTATAAAATTTCACTCAAATCGGTTGAGAAATAGCCAAGCTCCACCATAATTGGCCTTATTCCAGAACTTCATCTAAAAATCATTTTAGAATCCCATTTCCAACGTACATGTCAAATTTCACTCAAATCGGTTAAGGAATAGCCAAGTTCCACCATAATTGGCCATATTCCAGAACTTCATCCGAAAATCATTTCAGAATCCCATTTCCATTGCGCATTTTAAATTTCACTAAAATCGGTTAAGGAATAGCCAAGTTCTATCCTCATTGGCCATATTCCAGAACTTCATCTAAAAATCATTTTAGAATCCCATTTCCAAAACACATGTCAAATTTCACTCAAATAGGTTCAGGAATAGCCAAGTTCCACCATAATTGGCCATATTCCATAACATCATCCGAAAATCATTTTAGAATCCCATTTCTATTGCGCATTTTAAATTTTACTTAAATCAGTTAAGGAATAGCCAAGTTCCATCCCCATTGGCTATATTCCAGAACTTCATCTAAAAATAATTTTAGAATCCCATTTCCAACGCACATGTCAAATTTCACTCAAATCGGTTAAAGAATAGCCAAGTTCCATCCTAGTTGGCCGTATTCCAGAACTTTATCCATAAATCATTTTAGAACCCCATTTCCAACGCACATGTTAAATTTCACTCAAATCGGTTAAGAAATAACCAAGTTCGACCATAATTGGCCATATGGCCATATTCCAGAACTACATGTAAAAATCATTTTACAATCCCATTTCCAACGCACATGTCAAATTTCACTCAAATTGGTTACAGAATATCCAAGTTCCATCCCCATTGGCCATATTCCAGAACTTCACCTAAAAATCATTTTACAATCCCAGTTCTATCGCACATGTCAAATTTCAATAAAATCGGTTAAGGAATATCCAAGTTCCATCCCCATTGGCCATATTCCAGAACTTCATCTAATAATCATTGTAGAATCCCGTTTTCATCACACATGTCAAATTTCTATAAAATCGGTTAAGGAACAGCCAAGTTCCATCACAATTGGCCATATTCCAGAACTTGATTCAAAAATCATTTTAGAATCCCATTTCCAACGCACATGTCAAATTTCTCTAAAATCGGTTAAGGAATAGCCAAGTTCCATCCTAGTTGGCCATATTTCAGAACTTTATCTACAAATCATTGTAGAATCCCATTTCCAACGCGCATGTCAAATTTCTCTAAAATCGGTTAAGGAACAGCCAAGTTCCATCACAATTGGCCATATTCCAGAAATTTATCTAAATATCGTTTATCAAACTTTCTTTATTTATTGATATTTAAAGAGCAATTCCTGTGTTACAAAAAATTTTGCTCCCTAGTGTATTTTCTACAATGGCTCTGTAGAATGGGTTGGGAGCGATATTTTTAGCTTTTACGCTCTCTGTTTTAAGAGCAAAATTAAAAATAAAAATTTAAATTACTTTGTAAGAGCGAAATAATTTTTTTTTTGTGTTTATCATTAGAGGGTAAGAGCGTAAAAGCAAACTGAAAAAAAATTTTATTGGGAGCAAGAGCGAAAATTTTTATAAAGAGCTCTTAAAGAGCGATAAATTTAAACTCTGGTTTCAAATCTCATTTTCTTACTGAAGGTCACCAAACACTGTTCGACGCTTGAATGATTTTTTTTATAATTGGAGATCTACATTATTTTAGTCAAATAACTATCCGTGTACCTTGTCGTTTTTTTTAACAACGACACTTACCACTTTGAGAGTCAATTTGAAGGACATCATCAACAAAAATTATTATTTTATTTTTACGTTTCAGTTCGAAATTTTATTATCCTTTGAATCGCGTATAGAGAAACCGTGTACGTTTTCGTTCATTTTTGTTACTCTACGGCTCCCGGTCTATTAAGGGAGCGAAAAAAATTAAAGCGCAAACTGAAGGATATGTTAGATCTATCAAAATTTTCACAGCACACTTTTTATGAAAATAATAAATTTTGCTATTCACATTACAATATAAATACTGTATTTGTCAGTTGATACGGATTCGGTGGCCGATATGTCAAATATTCTGTAAAGAAATAATAACGTCACATTCATTAAGGATTCTTAGTGATTTGCTGTTTAGAAAGAATTCTGACTTGTTGTTTCCACCAAAGAAAATATATTTAGTACAAATGTTGTTGTAAAAAATATTCATTAATAATAAATATAACAATTCAAATATGAGATTTTAATGCACTTCTATAATTAAATTAATTGTCTCTTAAATTGGCCATAATTACCTGATGAATAAAAAATGAAATTCTTTTAGTGGAAGTTAAGAATTCAATTTGTATATAAAGGGATTATGTTAGGTATGGTATTTTATTGTATGGTATTATTTGAATTTATACCGCAATGGTTTACCGATTTAAAATGCCATTTCAATGTATAATGTTAAAAGTGATTGGGCTATGGCCACTTGGCCATAACACAAAATGGTGTTCCATTTCATATCATTTATGGTCTTATATTTTAATTATTTTAATTACATTAACATGTTTGGCACAAATTATGTATTTTATAAAAACATGGGGCGATATTCTTAATGTTACCGAATGCGGTTGTACCGTACTAATGGGAGTTCATAATTTATTTCGAATGGTACATTTAAAAATGTTTGAAAAATCAATGAAATCATTACTAAATATGTTTTCAAAACATATATGGATCTCAAGGTAAATTCATTTTTGTATTAAAACTTTAATCTTTTAAATTGTATTTCTTAACGATTATGAGTATTTTATTTATTTTCTAGCAAGAGTACGGATAAAATTTCTAAGGAATGTAGAAAGGAAATGATTCCAGTCAACTTTATGGGTTTTATGTTATCCATATTGATTTGCATGTATGTCGCTCTGCCAGTAATCGAGCTAATCACAATGAAAACTTATTCTCATTCAACAAACAAACCATTTCCATATAAAATGGTGTTTCCATTTAAAACGAATACAACCCTTTCTTATGGAATTACCTATTTTTTAATTTCACTAGCTGGATTTGGGGTTGTTATAACTTTACTAGCCGAAGACGGCCTGATTTGTTTCTTGATTATTTATGTTTGCGGTCGTTTCAAAATGATTCATCGAGATATTGATGAAATTATGAAAAATAGTCTATTAAAAGTGAATAAAAAATTTGACAAAGATAAAAATTACAAAACAAATTATAGGTTTACTATAGCAATGCAAAAAGAAAGCTTAAGGTTGTTGAAAAAAATAGTTCTTCATCATAATAAAGTAATAGAGTAAGTATCTCTTCGTGTAAATGTTATTGAAATTTTAATTTTATAATACTCATGTTATTTGGGGGGTTTGATTTCAGATTTTGTAATCATTTGGAACAGCTTTTCAGTCCGGTACTATTTATAAATTTGCTTATCAACTCATTTCTTATATGCTTTGTCGGATTTCAGATTGTTACAGTATATTTATTGAGATTTTTAAGGTAAGTCAAGCAGCAAATATTAGTAACATGTTCTTCTCCTTCTAGGTGAAAATGTCAAATGCTAATCTTCTAAAATTTTTTATTTATATAATCTCGGTTCTAAAC
This sequence comes from Tipula vernalis, assembly GCA_958295665.1. Lineage (NCBI taxonomy): Eukaryota > Metazoa > Arthropoda > Insecta > Diptera > Tipulidae > Tipula > Tipula vernalis. Next base: position 180,866,130 of record OY282558.1, on the reverse strand, counting down.
CAGTTATTCATTTTATGCTGGAACGGTGATAAATTAATTGAAAATGTATTTGATAAAAATCATATAAAATATTTTTTGTTTATAATTTTCGTTAATTTTAAAAATAAATTTAATTTTTAGAGTACAAAAACAGCTCTACATTTTTACCAATGTAATTGGGAGGGATTTGAATGGCAGCAGCAAAACGGAAAAGCTATCATGCGTACTTGCAGTGAATTTAAAAAATTCAATATTATTACAATCAATCGATCGCAAAAGCATGTTAAATTGACAGGATTGAAGTTTTTTGATTTATCTTTATTCACATTTACAAAAGTTATAAGTACATCACTATCATATTTTACACTATTGCAACAACTTGTAGATTAAAGCAAGATTTTTGCCTCTTGAAATAATGAAGTACATATTATGTAATACTTGCTAGATATTTAGAGGTCAATTAAAGCAGTGATTTAAACATTACATTATGTAGCCTTATTAATTAATTAACACACTTTCTTGATTGTTAAATATAAATCTTACCTTTATTATTAATTCAAGTGTCTTTATTTTTAGTGACTACTTGTATTATTAGTTACGAGTCGTACCTGTTGCCAGGTCAAACATAGGAAAAAACTGACTTTCGACCGAAAAAAAACTGGATTTGAGCAAAAAAAACTAAACCATCATTTTTCATACGTAGAATTCACAACTAGTCAATAATTTGTTTAAATGGAAATTCGATTAATTTTGGTCAAATAAAACATAATTGGTTGATTTATGTATGTAAAATAGCGCATATTTAATTTTGTTTATTCTTTTCAACATTAAACTCATTAAACTTCAATAAAAATTTAAAAAAAAAATTTATAAACATGTTTATAAAAATTAAATAAAATCTTAGTAGATTTTGTCTTTAAAGTTTATACATATCACAAATTAAGAGCCTCATAAGCTTTTAGAATTCACAAATAATTTCAATCGTAATTTTAAATATTATTATTTAATTATTATAAATCAGTCTTTTGCCATTATCAGAGCATATTACAAATATACTCGTAATAAAATATTTAAAGTATTTAAATATTTAAGTATTAAAATATTTAATTTTTAAAATATTTTAAGTACAATGACCCATTGTACAGATACAATTTAGGTGACTATTAAGGGTCTATTCCAATTACCGACTTATTTGTTTTCACCGACTTATTCGAGGTGACTTATTTTCTATCTCTTTCTTTCATAAAAAAACTTATTTGGGTTCATGTAAACAATACAGTTCTGATCCATGTAACCACGAAAATTCTGTCATATTCATAATATTTTGTTGTCTTGTGTTCTGTCATATTCATAATAATTTGTTGTTGCGGTAAAATATTTTAAAAGCTTTATTAAATATATTTATTATTTACATAAAATTAAATTGTTATATTTCTGATTGATTGATTGATTGATTGATTGATTGTGAGTGTACGGCCAAGCATTATAGCAAGTCTCCCGGACTCCCGGGCACACACCGTACACCCGTTTACACATAACAAAACCGAAGGATTGGATAGGATTATTAGTAGGGACAGACTCGACCCGGTTACAGACACCAATGCGATCGATAGTTAGTAAATTAACGGCACAAAAGACAACACAATCTCACTACATTTTTAGATGATCATTTCTCTGGAATCCAGGGCCGGATACTCAGGTCTCCCTAAACCTAAATTAAAAATTATTAATGTTGGAATTTTCCCCTGTTCGCCTTTCATTAATTTATCTGATAAAATATTTAAGAAAATCTAAAATTATAATTATAATTACGGTAGAATTCGCTTATAGCAAACACTCAAGGGACATAATTTTGTTCACTATAGCCGGCTGTTCATTTTAATCAAATATTCGTTTACGTTTATAAACGTAGTTCTTTGTTTGTAGTGTATAAGAAAAAATAAATGTTCGTGCAAATTCAAGGCACACAACTATATGACTAAACCATATGATCATTATAAGCGTTTGTTCGTTATATACATGGTTTGGTATAAACGGATTCTACTGTATTATAAAAAACATCATTATAACAAAATAAAGATAAAATAAAGTTGAAATTAAACTTTTATGATTGATTATGAGTGTACGACCAAGCATAATAGCAGGATCTCCCGGACTCCCGGGCCCATGCCGTACACCCGTTCACATATAACAAAACCGAGGATTGGATAGGATTATTAGTTGGGACAGACTCGACCCGGTTATAGACACCAATGCGATTGATAGTTAGTAAATTATTAGTACAATATATAATAAATAGGTTAGCATAAAAAAGCACAATCTAACTACATTATTAGATGATCATTTCTCTGGAATCCAGGGCCGAATACTCAGGACTCCCTAAATCGTAAATCTAAAACAGGGCTTAAAAAATTATTAATGTTGTAATTTCACCCTTGTCCGTCTTTTATTAATTTACCTGATAAAATAATTAATAAAAATTTAAAATAACAGCGCTTATTTCCTTATTAATGGTCCTTTTATATTCAATTAAAAATTATTACTTACTGCAACAAGAATGAACATAAACATTAAACCGTTTAAACATAAAATTTTAGTTAAAACTAATCATAAATTTCCTACCGATCCAGAAAAGAAAATATATAATAAGGAATTCAATTATTTTATAAAATTTATATAAAATGATTTAAATGATAATGTAACAACACCACAATACCTAGATTTATTAATAATTTAATAATTCAATTAGGTACTATAAGTATATTAAGAATCAACAAATAAAATTAACATACAAATTCCCAGACAACTCTGAAAACTAAATTTAATTAATAAACATCATAATAACAAATTTTATTACTTAAATGAATAATTATTATAACCGGATCTTCAGTATTCCCAAGCACACATCGTACAACCATTTATCCATCCCCAGCCGAAGGATAAGAGTAAATTGTTAGTAATTAAATATATTAAAAATAGTTAGCACAGGACAACACAATTTCTAAACTACAGCTTATTCACTACTTGTTAATCCTGGAGGGTTGATTCAAACTAAAATTTAAATTTGAAATTCGGGATTAATTTTGATCCCTATAATAATGATTAATTCTAGAACTATATTTATTCTGAAAATTTGATTATTTATTAGTAAATTAAAAAAATTAAAAAAGAAATCCCTTTAAGTATTTTAAAACTAAATTTATTAAAATATATTAATGGATAAAACAGAATATTTATTACACATTACAAAAAAATTAACATTTTATGAAAACAAATATGGAGACTTCCCAATTCAAGGCTAAAAATTCTAGAGGAATTTATTTGTCACAGCAACTTTATGACACAGGTGAATGAATGCTTTCCATTGAGGACATCGAAGCACCATTACAACAAAGAAAGCACAACCACCTCCGACACTACATAAATGTGACAGGCTGGCCGGGTAACACCATGTTCCTTTCACACACAGCAAAATCTAAGGATAGGATAGGATAATTAGTAGTGATAGAAACAGCCCGGTAATAAACATCCAGGTATAGCCAACAGTTAGTATGATTATTCAGTAATATTTATAAAAATTGATAAAAATTATCAGCACAAGACAACACAAAAATTCTCTGAAATAAATTATAAATTAATTCCCATATAACAAATAAATAAATTTTTAAAAATATTAATAATATTAATATAGTAATATAATAAAACTAATAATTCCAAACAGAAAACAGCACAACGGTAAACCAATGGTTCTCATCGTGTTTATCCTACATCTTAAAAATAAAAGTTAAAAATATATATTTAACCATAAAATTAAACTTAAACTAATCAGCAATTTCCTACAGATCTAGAAAAAAGGAAACCAATAATAAGGTCGAAGTTAATTATTTATAAAACTATATAACATCATTTAAAAATTGATTATGTTACGCCGCAAAAAGTCTAGAATACCAATAATTTAGTTAAGCTCTACATGTATACAGGGCACTTACGAATAAAGCTCAAATAGAATTTCCCAGGTATCTCCAGAACCTAAATTAAATTTTCACCGTTATACCATATCCCTACTACTTAATTAATCGAATTTAACTTACATAAATTAGTTAGTGATATATAAAATAAAATAGTTATCACCAGACAATAGAATTTCTACGCTACATAACAGCTGAAAACTTGGAGTTTCTGGATGCTGAGCGAGAATTCAGCAGTATTTCTGTAGCACGGAGACGATCTAACAATTATATATAATTAAGTATAATTTATAACAGCTACATAATCTTGTTGACATAATTAAGATAAACAAAAATCAATATATACGAAATTTATTATTTATCTACTCCACAAAACTTCAACTCCGTTTATAGACATATTACCCTGCAAAATCAAGCATGCAAAGTAAGTAAAATAATAAAACAGTGAAAGGAACCTTAAACATTATTCTCTTACAAATTTTATTTGTGTACCATATCAGTAAAATTGACGTTTGTATGTGAAAACTGCAACCTAAACTCAAATAAATCCATTAATTAAATTAATCAATTAAGTTCAAAACATTTAGCATCACAATTTGCATTTATCTAGTTCCACGTTGTTCACATTTGTTTAATCCAAATTTGGCATGCATAAATAAATACGTCATTATGTGTTGCAAACCAAATCACAACTCAACTTAAAATTAATATTTCAAAATTAGTAGTTAATTATCTAACTTACTCGTAGTTAATTTGAAAACTTATAATATTAATAAAAATCAATTAAATATATTTTAATGTAGTTTATAATACCCTGTAAAAAATAAATCATACCTAAATATACTCTTAAATAAATCTAAATATATCCATAAAACTTTATCTCATTTCTTGTACATATTACCCTGCCACTAAATTATGCACACATAAATGAATACATCATTATGTGTTGAAAACCAAATCTTAACTCAACTCAAATCATCATTTCCAAATTAGCATTTTATTTATATATTTAGTTAATTTATAATTTTATAATATTAAATTTAATTAATTTAAAATCAATTTGATGCAGTTTGTAATACCATGTAAAAAAAATTATTAATCATAAATAAATAAACTATTTTCAATGAATTGTATAAAACGGATTCCAATTCGACTCAAACCCATTCGATTATACGAAGTATAAGAATCCTATTTGAGTCGAATACACTTAAACTTCATTGAACCTGTATATTCATGTTTTATCAAGCCCACCATATTTGTTCCATGAATATTAAAACTCACAGAGCGAAAAAATAACACCAGCATACAAATACAAAACCAACACCAAGCACCACAAGCCCGATTGTCAGCAATATTATAAATTTATTTTGCGCTTATACATGAAAGTATCGGTGATCGACAGATTATATAAATGAGTGAGAAAAACATACAAATTGTAGATAAAACAAAACAAACGAATTGTGGAAGGAAAATTGGGTATGTTAATGGGGGTGTTTACATTAGGCATTTTATTCCGGATTCTTCGGCAACAAAATCCCTCATCGTTTACACTAAGCATTAAAAAACTGGAATTTTTTTATATGTATGTGTAAAAAATATTATCATTTCGCATTTGTTCTTCAAACAGAAAAGATTATTTTGCTGCTTAAAAAAATATTTTTGTTGTAGTTGCAATTTTTTCTTTACTCTCCAAAGCACAAATGAAAACTGACAACAAAATATGAAAAAATAATGTAACCTTGAGAATTGGTTTAATCATTTTTGTTGTGTTAGTGCGAAAAATCCAAAGAAACCAACAAAATTTTGGTGTAAAAAAAATCCCAAAAATAAAATCACACAAAACCGGTTTTGTATGAAAAGAGAAAAAATTCCAGGAATAAAATGCCTAGTGTAAACACCGTCAATAATGAAAAAAACTAATTGGGAATTTGGGATTGGTTAGATGAGAGTATTTCTATTCTATTTTCACACCAACACTTTCAACCACAAGCGATTAAATGTACCGTGCGTAGCAGGATACTTATCACGTTTTCAGTGTTTTCCTAATATTATTCCTAATATCCAGATACTACTAAACAGGAAAATATTTGTGACGACTATACCAAAACCAACAAAAAATTTCTTTATTCTATTGTTGTTCGCATATTACAAGACAAAAACCAACAACAATATAAACATAGTACATTTCTTGAGAGAATCTATACAAGAAGCGAACGAGACGGCTGCACAAAACCTGTTGTTGGCTTTGTTATATATCATGTTTCAAGTATATATTTTTGTCGATTGTATATAAACAACATACACAAGAACGCATATAAGTATGCGTAAAAATAAACTCAAATATGAAATTAACTAAGACGTATTTCTATTTAAGTTAAAATTTATTTTAATTCTATTCGATTATTAGATTTTAGTAATTAAAATTTAAATTGAATTTCATGTCACTAAAGTTAAAATCATGCACTTAAACAAGAAATCAATAATTTTGATTTCTTTATCTATAAAAATATTGCCTGATAAATGCATCCCGGTGGATTGCATTTTCCAAAATTACACTTTAAATTATTTCACTTCCACTTTAATTATTATTTCACTAAAAACTGAATTAAATAGAATTAAAATTATAATTATAATTAAACTTGATATACTACATAAACTACATAAATAAAACAAAATAAAAATCAAATTAAATTAAATTTTTGAAGAGGATAGAAAAAACACGTCTATCCTCTTTGAATGTTCGCACTCGCCTCCCTAAAATTAAATTATTATATTTCTGAACATAAATTGTCTCTGAACGCTGAAGCGCTGTTTTCGGATTGATAAATTTCATCATTAGAAAATAATTTTCATTTTGAAATTCCTCGTCTATGGTCATGAGATCTCCAACATTTAAACAAATGTTATGTAGTACGCAGCAAACGGCGATAACTTTATTACAAGTTTTTAAATTAAGTTCCAGTGAACGAAGGAAAATGCATCTCCACCTAGTCTTCATTTGTCCAAATGTCTGTTCGACAGCTATTCTTGCTTTACTGTGAAGGTGGTTACATTTTTTTTGCTGCGGGGTTAACGAACGGTTTTCCGTAAATGGAGTGATTATTGATATAGGATCACGCGTCAACTGATATCCACTGTCACCCAGTAAATAATAATCTCGTGCAGGATATCTTCTATTCAAATATAGGTTGCTGTTCCTTAATACTCTTTGATCGTGAACCGATCCTGGCCACCCAAAGCAGACATGCAAAATTTTGTATTCTGCATCACAAACAGCTATATAAATAAACACAGTTTAACTAAGGATATACAAAGTTATATTTAAAAATGAATATTACGTACCTTGCAATTGAATGCTGTAGTCCAATTTTCTATTAATATATTCATCATGCGGATCGGTTGGACATTTTATTTTGATATGCGTTCCATCGATAGCATCAACGGCCTGATGGAAAGCGTGTGAGCCTGCGCGATTAGCAAATTTGAGGCCTTTGCTCTGAAGCTCATCTTCATTAGGCAATACAATAATGTGTTTGATTAAGTTCAATATCATATCCAGCGAACGCCGGGTAATATTGAATACTGTTGTTGTTGGCATGTTAAAAGCAGTACTAGCCACACGGTAGCTTGTTCCTGCCGCCAACCAAAACAAAGTAACTCCCAGTTCCATTTGTAGATCATCCCGTGGCGTTTCGACGGATAAAGTTCCACTAATTTTTGGAACGCCTCTTTCGAGACACGTAAGTGTTTTTTTATTAATAGTGAGTCCCATTCTAGTATTGCGTCATATTCATAGAGCAATATTTCAACCCCTGATATAAGTAGATATAAATATTATTTTAAATTTATGAATTACAATTTAAAAAAAAAAAATTATACCTCCCACATTTTACGTTTTTCCAGACACTTCAACAGATCTTTATCGCCATCCATTAATTTGATGCTCAATTTCATATTTTTATTTGTTAAATAATTTATTTCCATTTTATTTATTAATTTAATTAAGATTTTATTTGACCAAGAAAAAAAACAGACACAATTTTTTCGTATTATCAGCTGTCAAAATAAGTCAGCAAAATGAATTGGAACGAGTTTACCGACTTATTTAAGATGGCGTCAAATAAGTCAATAAGTTTGAAATAAGTCGGTAATTGGAAAAGACCCTAAGATATACAATAACTTAAAATATTAAACTTTCTGATATATTTGATTATTTAATTTTTTTAATAGTTTTCTGGAATGCTCGATATTGATACAACTTGATTTCTTTTTTGTCAGATAATCTTTCGTTAGTAAGATCCCAGCAAGAATGCCTTCTTCCAACCCATTCCGAATTTTGGTTTTATTCAAATTTATTTGAGAAAAAATTCTTCCAACATTAGCTGTTGCTACAGGAACAGATAAAGCTGCCATTATCAGTTTAGAAAGCAATGGGAAAGCATTGGATCCATCACCACGTTTAATATTCAAAATTTCTTCCCAGAATTTTTCCACGGAATCTGTTATTTTTAAGTCCATTTTGTTGAAATCGATATTCCTAACCTCGCGCCATTCGTCGTCAATTTTCTGAAGATCGTTTATATCTAAGATGTTTGGATAAAATGCGCATAACTCGACGATGGATGGTTTTTTCTTCTCTATAACGTTCTTAGGAGCAATTACTTCAATTTCTGAACAAAACACACTATTAAAATCAAATTTTTTTAACATTTGATTACATACTCGTAGTTCAATATAAAATTTTAAACAATGGCTTTTAAAGTTGTTTTCGTCTTCTGGTGCCATTTTATTTTCACGTAAAATCATAGTTACTTCAGCACCAAAATAGACTTCATTAATATCTTTGATTTGATTCGAGGCCAAATCAATTTTACTAAATGCAATTTTAGATAAACATTCATCTTTTACAAAATTGTTAATTATTTTTACTCGTAAGTATAATCTTGTGATTTGCGCACGTAATAAATGAACTTGTGGTGATTCTTTCTGAAAAATTCGGTTTAATATATTTATATCATTTAGAACAAATTTTAAAAACAACAAGTATAATTCAAACGCCGGATTATTTATAGATTCAATTAACCGAGTTGTTGATTGAAATTTTTCCAAATCTTCATGGACAAAAAATAATTTTAAAACATTTAAACGGCTTAACATTTGATTAACTGTTGCTTCTAAAGATAACCATCGCGACTGTGATGGATGTAGCATTTTTCGTGGTTTATAATCTAACAATATTTGTAACTCAGCAAAAAGTTCAATTCTTTTGGGGCTGTTTTGAATAAAATTATAGATTTCCGTTGCCGTTTCTTCAACAAAGTTTGGTAAGTTTTTACAAGCATAATTTGCGCACAATGCAAAACTGTGACAAGTACATTTAAAAATAATCAAGCTTGGCACATCAACTTTTAATAAACTAGCCACAGAATGATTTCTTCCGGTCATCACATTAGCGCCATCTGCACCGAATCCAACTAAATTTCGTTTGTAATCAATAGAATATTGATTAAATAATTTTACAATTTTCTCCAAAATCGAAGTAGCATCACATGATTGTACTTTATTCAAGGCAAAAAAAAAACCTTGAATTTTATTTAAAAACTGAGTTCGAACTACTATGCTAAGCAATTTAGTTGTGGATATATCAGTGGATTCATCTACACATATTGAAAAAGGCTGAACTTTAATCAAATCACATACCTCTTCGAACTGAGTTTGCCCAATTATGTTTTTTACTATTGATGTACATTTCGTTCTACCGCAACTCATGCTTTGAATTGTCGGTGAATCTTTAAAAGCTGCCTTTAACATGGGAATCATATGATCCACAGTAAGGAATGATATATTATGTTCTGCGATAAAGGCACTTACTTGGATTTCTGCTTGACCTACTTTTGTCGAATGAGTTGTTTGCTCATTGAAGTTGATTGGTCTACAATTATTCAGTGATTGTGCTTTTTCAATATGCTTCTGTCTTGTAGCATGGATGTGCAAATCTGCTGCTCCTGCGAGTGCTCGAAGTTCTTGTTGGCATATTTTACAATAGGCAAAATTATTTTTGCTTCTAGTTAGCCATGGTTTAAGAATATTGTCCTCTTCCCAAATTTTGCAGTACTTAGCTCGTACTTTGTTCTTTTTCTATGTAAAATAAAATGATTAGTTTGTTATGGAACAAAAAACGTATAATTGTAGTACTCACTTTAGAGGCACATATCGCACTTGTATTTCGACTATGTAAACCGTCGTCCGCAACTATAATATTTGTCAAGCTTGATTCACAAATTGCAGGAACTTGCACACAGCTCTTCAAACTATTGCCTTCTGTAATCTCATACATAAATGAATTGCCGTTTTTTAACTGCGTTTCGTGCAGATTAGGATAAATTTGGGATATCTATATAAAAGAATAAATATTATGTAATTCGCAATCTCTATTTGCATTAGAAATATTAAATCTGATTACTTACTTTAGGAGCACAGATCTCACTACAAGTTCCGATATTTCCAAGTGCATCGTTTTCGTTATTTAATATATTTTTAGATTTGAGCTCGCGTTGACGATTTTGTACAGTTTCTTGTATAATTTTAGGGATTCGCATCGGCACATGTATATCGGTATTTTCGGCAACCTCATTAGAAATTTTTTTTCGTTTAACTGCAAATTGTGTTTTTTCCTGATTTATATCATTCGTATTTTTGTCTGACAAAAAAAATAAACCAACTACATTTTCCAATTTTTATAATTGAATAATAAAATTATACAAACCTATTTTTTTAAAATATTTTTCCATTTTTTCCAATAAAATCACAAGAATTAACCAAACAATACAAATGAAACAAGAAAATGGCTACTGCCGAAAAGCACAGTGTTGATTAAATGAAGTATTGTATTTGTATGAGTTGAAGTTTTTCACAATTTAAAATTAAGCAATGAATCCCTATAAGCATTGCTTTTAATTTTTATGTGGAATATAGTATAGGAAATTTTGTATAATGTATCTATTTCGTAAAAACTCATCTAAAATTGACAGGAATGATGCAAATTATTTTTATCCACTTTTGATATATAATAGCCCGATAACTATGCTGATTTCAAATAAAGAAAATGTAAAATAACCCATTGTTATTGTATAACCCATGCTGCTAGGGGCAACGTGAGTTATATTTGATATAACAAAATGTTGAGTAGTCATTGGAAAATTATTCGTAGTCAAATTGAATGGTAAACTATATTCCAAAAATTAATTAAATTAAAGTACACCATGACAATTTTAAGAACGGTCACTATGATAAAATGTATTTCAAAATTCAATGCTCCAGTGTGAAAACACAAAATGGAACTATTGCTTATTAATTTACGAAATTTATTTCAACAAAAGTGGATAAAACGTTGTATGGCACTCGCGAGCAAAGGGATATCATCCACTCGGGATAATGTCCCACTCGGCTATCACCTCGTGGGACAAACTTATCCCTCATGGATAATATCTCGTTTTGCTCACTATAGTACCATAAATAACTATTATTGCTTGTAAAAACTAAATTTAACTGAAGGAAAACTTAAAAACTGAACAATGTTAAAAAAACTGAAAAATCCAGTTAAAACGGCAATATGGCAACGCTGGTTACGACTGACTTATTCTCTACCATCACTCCAACTAATTCTCTTTGCTCTCTTTTCTGCGATAACATGTGATACTAGATTTCTTGAAAAATGTATTATTTCATTTCGTTGCATTTTCAATAGAACAGCTGTATTCCTTTGATACAAATAAAAAAATGTCTGTGCTACTTCAGAAATGTACTCACAAAAAAGAATAAAAATTATATTATGTAATTATTTAGTTTTAAGGTGCTACACTGAAAAAATTCTTGAACATAAACTTGATGCCCCATCATGTTCACTTCAATGAGTCTAACTTTTCCTTAGAATAAGTCAAAAAACAATGAATTCACATAATTTCTATGGAAAACGTCACTAAAATTATGCATTGATCAAAATTAAATTCAGTTGGAAAAGCCATTATCTGATGTATGTTATTTTCATTAAAATATGGATTAGTTTTATAAAAAAATCATTAATTATAGGATACAGACATCTAATTTAAAAAAAATACACCTAAAATTAAAGCAAACATTACTTCATAGATTTTAAGAATTTGTTTGCCTACAATTTAATCACCCAAGTAAATACAACTAATGATTTTGTTGCATAAATGTTAATAAAGAAAAATTGCTAAACGTATTCATCTTATTTCCACATTCGAGATTTAGAGTATTTTTATTATATTTCCATACTAACACTTTCAACAGTCTTGTAGTACATTAGTGTTGGTTTTATCAATATAAGATTATACATAAAAGTTATGTGTATGTATTTAAATATTAATGTATGTATCCTTAATTCTAAAACCTTAAACATCATTGCAATGTAGTAATATACAAGCAATGAGGAAATACCAAAATTTAATGTTTTTTCAGGAAAAAAAATTAAAAATTTACAACGGGATCTCTTATGAATCTAGAAATTGTTTGATGCGTGATTATTCTTTATTCAAATTGAACGTAGCAACTTGTGTAGTGCAAAAATTATAAAATATAATAATATTTGTAATGATAAATAATAGTGAGTGTGTTTAATTTAAACTATACATAGTGTTTAATTATTGTTATTTCAGTATATATTTGTACAGTCAGTCACGAAAGTCAACATAACCAGTCGAAACATAAATCAAACGTAAAGGGTTTATCAATGCCCGAAAATAAGCAAGGGGGCCTCAATTTTCGTGACGAACTATTGTACATACATAAATGTATCCTGGACATATATTGCATGTTATTTATTTTACATTTGTTTTTAATAATTTTTTTTTTATTATTATAAGCCATGATAATTAGCCATTTGTTATAATATATCATATACAATTTATTATGAGTCAATACAAAGGTAAATTAAAATTTTTTTATTTGGATTTAACACATTAAAAATATTGCTTGAATAGTACTATGTTCAATTACCGTTTATTTATTATTTATAGAAGCTTCCGTCGGTTTTGGTGAGTTTTGTGCCAATAAAAATATTGTAGTGCATATTGGTGGTACTAACGAAGTTAATCTCAACATGGGTTCTCAAAGTCAACAGTTAATATTACAAAATGTATGTCCTCAAACACAAATTTTACATGTGACGTTTGAAAAGGCAGAAGAGGAATCATCGAATCAGGAATTATTAAACGAACTTGAACTGATGTTACAAGAATGTAATCTTTTACATCTAAAAGACAAATTTGCAGGTAACCTTATTTTTCAAAAATACAATAAACACGTCACATATTTAAATTTATCAAATTTATTAAATTTCATATTCTATATGGGATATTATCGAGAAGCTAGTGGATACGATCTAGTTCCTGATTTCAAAATCATAGCAGAACCCGATTTGGATACCATGTTTCCAAATAAATCAGAATTAAGCCAGAAATCAAGACTTCGGGAGAAGCTTGCCGAATGGCGAGAAAATAATGTATCTATCTAGATATTGCTAGTCAATCTTTTGTCTAGAACAACGGCATCGGTGACTACTTCCGTTAATAAATGGTTGGAAACCCAAAATAACACATCAACAATGTCGCAGTCGCCAGCCACACCTATCCTAAATTCACCTTCACGTTTTGTAAGTATAATTATTAATTTTTTTAAATAATATGAATCCATATAAGTGTAATATATGGATTTCGTTGTTAACTACAGTATTATTGTTCTAAGAATTATAATTTTTCAGTAACTAAGCCTTTTCTTTATATTGCAGGATTTAAAACATTTTTTAAATACGGAACGAGGTAGTAAAATCGGTCAATGTTATAATAACACATGTCCACCAAGATTAGGAGAATTCGAAAAAAAAAATGTTAGTAGATAGAATTTTAGAATACCACTATACTATGAATTTAGGTATGAGACTTTGATAGAATTGCGAATGTAAGCAACATTTTTGGGAGAAAACAAGGTAACTGGTTATTTACTCACTGAAAATTTGATAATTTAATTGAATTTTTTTTTTCAGGATTGGTATGACCATCGCATTGATAAACAGCGTCCAACAGGTCGATCATACAATAAGTACCGAAATCAGGCTCCTCATTTGAATAAAATTGGGTACTACAGAACACCTAAACGGTTGAAAAATTCTGCCGACAACGAAGCAATTGGTAATGTATTTTAAATTTTAAAGCCGACATCACAATTGAGTGATTTAGTTATGGTGATGTAATATATAATGATATAATATGCCACACTATTGTGATGGTGGCATAACATGGTTGATAATATAGCGTTTTCGAGAGATTTGTTATACGACGTATTTTTACACCATTTAATTTGTTTGAAAAATGCAAGCAGATATGCATACATATTTGCCTATTCAGCCGTATTTTATTAAAAATTTAGAATATGCTTTATTTGGGATAATTTAGTTCTTCCAAAGCAAACTACGCGATTTAAATAAACCCCCAAATATTTAATTTATTTAAAAATGTTGGGATTATTTATATGCAATTTTGTTTTTATCCTAGCTAAATCATTTTTCAGTTTTTCAAAGAATCACTTGTAATAAACCAATTAGAAAATGCTTCACAAATCACTGAAAATCCGTATTTTGCATTAATTGGCGAACAACTTTGTTTAGATTCCAGCTTTTATCAGTTGGCCACCTCTATTACTTTTCGTAACACGTTATACGCAATTAATTTTTATATATTTGACAAAAGTAAGAATAAATGAATAAAAATTAATGATATTTTAATGAAAAACAACGAAATATACCTAATCACACAATGTCGCATGATTGAATTATACGACAAACATTTGAGAGCATTTATGGTTGGAAACTTAAAATTAGAATATGATATTGTAAAATTGGCTGAAAAAAGTTTAAAACCCTTTCTATTGTATACATTAGCTAACTCTAAAATTTGTTTTAAGCCAGATTTAATGTAAATAAATGAAAAATAATTAAATGAAAAATGAAGATATATTTAAATATTATATTTACCTATAGTTTTAGTATTTAAATAAAAATAAATTAAATTGAAATAAAGTAAATTTTTGTTTTATTAATTTTGGATCATAAAAAATAAAATATGGAATACTACAATATATTAGATTAATGATTATCTGCTTTGACCGATGGCATTTATGTCCATATATCCAGGATATACTGATCCATAGATTAAGGAGCCACTCTTCAAATCTAAACTTACACATGACATATGCTTTATGTAAATAAACCTCAGCGTTTGGTTAGTTAAATTGAGTTTTAATGTTTCAAATAACAGTCATTTATGCATATTACCAATAAAATTGTGGATTATTGAGTGTATAATCAAGGAATAAATCATTCAATCAAAGAAATTCCATCCAAAATTTTAATTTCGAAGAACAGTGAATAATGTATTGTTTCATAAAACCAATGAATGAATGTATGGTTTAAGATAGATTTCTATGTATAACCCGATTAAATTCAATATTCATTTCATAACATTAATTTTGTTTCACTTATCATTACGTTAAGGCCAAAAAAACAAAAGTTGGAAAACAAGTCATAAAACCATTGAAATTAATTACAAAAACATCGAATATAGGTAACATTTTTTTCAGTGTATTCCACTAGAAAAATTGACTGATAGTAAAAAAAGAGGAAACGAGAAAAAAGTTCGAAACTCAATGTAATAGACAGAGACAAAGTTTTTTTTGTTTATAGCAAAATTTTCAGGAGAAATTTTGACAGCCCACAAAAACATAATCAATAATTATTAACAAAAACTAAATATTACTATTAATTCGGTTAGTTATACATCTCAAAATTATCTAAAAAATTAAATATTATTAATACTCATATCAGAATTGTCTTTTTTAGTATATTTTCCGTAAAAATTAAAAAAATCTCTACCAAAAAAACGTCATGTGTTTTTTAGTTTTACTTTTTAAAGTAAAATTTTAAGGAGAAGCGGTATAAAAATATAATAACCATAAAATAATTAGTGTGGGGGAAATATTTCTCATCATATTACGAATTTTATGCATGTGTGTTAGTGTGACTGCTATAAAATGTCCTCAATTTGATACTTTTTATTGCAGTCACACTACTACAGACACAAATATTTTTTGACTGAGTAGGGTTTTTGTTTCATTCGCCCATCCAGCAAATGTATATTTTTGTCTTCCTTTAATTTTACTATCAGTCAATTTAGTCAAGTGGAATAGCACCTTAATTCATTTTTATTTGTATTATACGACGTTTTTATAAAATTCAATCGTTTCACCAATAAAAAAAACATGTTTCGTGTTCGGCTGTCAAAAAGGAACTACTAGATGCATGATACAACGATTTTCTCTTTATTAGATAGACTCACTAGAAATATATTGTCGCTGCTATACGAATTGTGGTGACCTTATATTTTTTTCATTTTTCTTGTTTAGTATTATTTCTGATGCACGCCGATGCAGACGTAAGTAGAAAAAATATTGTGTAGCTTATCCTTATATATATAAAAATCAAAAGAACGTTTATTTGTGAGGGGTGAACTCTTGAATGCCCCAACCGATTTTCGACTTCCAGCCCACGAAATATTTGTAAAAGACCGGCGCGTGTTTTTATATATATTCTACCACGCTATGTGGCGCTGGTGTCGATGTACGGCAATTTATGTTTTTAGGCGCTATATTCTGTGTATATATCAGTACATTAAGTGGCGCAAACATACTTCTTACGTATATGTATGGCCAAAAGATGGCGCTGCACTCTTAGTAAATTTAAAATATACTGTTTTCTATGCATACATATATGAAATTTCGATAAATTAATGCATTTTTTCTTCACATATATGCATTTAAAATACAAAATTCTGTCTTGCATCATTTTTTAAAAATGCATTTTCGTTATTATTTTCTATATCAATAAAAATTTCAAAATCAAATTAATAAAATTTTAAAATATTTTAGGCGACAAAACAACTACACTACAGATGGCGCCTCTATCTTTGCATTCGGTATGGCACCCATTTTCATTAAAGGGACGTGTATTATTTGACAATTATAATCGTTTGTGTTTTTGTTTAACGAATATTCATTAAAAAAGTGATTTTAATAATATATAAATGTAAAATAAATGTAAAATTATTCTTTTGATCGCATAAAAAACCAATAATAAAGAAGTGACTTAACGAATGCAATGTATTTGATCGTATAAATAAGTGATTTATAGAGGAAAACTGATTGTTAACTGTGTTTCGCATACAAAACAAACATTCAACAAGAGTGAAAAGTGAATTATCATTTATTTGATCGCATAAATTAGTGAAAAACAATATATTTTCAGATAAAATTTCAGAAAAGTGAAAAACTCAACAGATAAAAAGAGAAAACGATAATTTTTTATTAGATTTCTTGCACGAAAAGTGACTTTTGAAGAAAAACAAAATTTTAACTGCGTTTGGTATACAAAAAAAAATCAGTTTTCCTGCAAGAAGAATAAAAATTATCGTTTATTGATGGCATAAAGAAGTGAATTACAGAAGAAAACAAAATATATTTCTAAAACAGTGAAAAATTGATCAGACATAGATTAGATATTGATCAGATAAGAAGAAAAAACAGAAACATTTTTTTTGCACGAAAACTGACTTTTGAATAAAAACAAATTTTTTTAACTGTGTTCCGCATACATAAAAGTGAGTAATTGAAGGAAACATTTTTATTTTCACTGTTTTTGATGGCTAATATGTAGAAGAAAAAATAAAAAATATAATTTGTATTGTTGTTTTTGCCAAAAAAAACTATTGATTAAAAGAATGAATGAAATGATCAAAAACATTTTTTAAACGATTATTTTCGTCGATTTTCGTTTCTTTTCCAGATACATCTGCCAACTCAAGAAATTTTGTTCTCAATTTTGGACATTTAGTGTTAGCCAGTCCCAAATAAAGTAATTTTAACTACTAATTCCGTTTATAGCCAACTTTCGCCAACTATTTTAATGAAATTAAATTATTAACAGAATGCCAAAAGCAAAGTCTAATATTGGTCGTCACACACGACAAGCACAATTTGTTCGGACAGCAAGAGAACAAAGAACAGAGGATCAGCGCCTGCAAGACAACGACGACTCTAGAGCTCATATGGCACAATTTTTCCAAAATGAAACTCCGCAGCATCGTAGTGAACGTCTGCATGCAGCTGCATTAAGACAGAGAGAATTGCGCCAACGAGCAACTGATGCAAACAGAGAATCAGAACGACAGCGTAATCGGAGAAATCGTCAATTAATGCGATCAACTTTAAATCGTCTGGCATTTGAATATGATCCAGAAATAGACTACTCATCGCACACCAAAGTAGTTATTGGTGATATGGACATAATGTGCCAATATTGCGATGCATTAAAATTTAATAACGAAACAAATGGCATGTGCTGCGCGTCTGGAAAAGTTTTATTGCCTGCACTCAATCCACCACCTGAGCCATTAAAATCGCTGATATCCGGTGTTTCAACTCAGTCGAAATTTAAGCAAAATAAGAAAATTCAATTCCTGTTTTCAAATGACATCGTTCGGAGCTACTGTAAGGGAAAACACAGGTTTCGAGTCAACTTTCAAAATTCAAGGGCAAGTCTATCATCGAATCGGATCTATGCTGCCAATGCCCAATGCTGACCCAAAATTCCTGCAGATTTTTTTTATGGGCGAAGAAGAAGAACAAGTGGGTATTAGATGCCATTATAATCACATTGCAGCGGCGAATGAGCGAGAAATTGTTGCATTATTACAAACATTTCTCCATGAGAATAATTTATTAGTAAGACTATTCAAAGAAGTATCGCCAAGATTGGCTAATGATAATTATATGGTAGTCATAAGACCAGAGAAAGCACCCGCCGACCAACATTCCAGACGATTTAATACACCGACCATCAATGACGTAGCCATCGTTATGGTCGGAGGGCAATTTGAACAGAGAGACATAAGAATTATGCGCCGAGACAATACTACAAATAACAATGTTCAAACTAATACAAATAATAATGTTCAAACAATTCAAAATAGCCATCGCTCATACGACGCATTACAATACCCCATAATCTTCTGGGAAGGAGAAGATGGCTATCAAATTAACATCAAGCAACGCGATCCAACTACCAGACAAGAAACAAATACAAATGTGAGTGCCATGAACTATTACGCCTATCGGCTAATGATGAGACACAATGAAGATAATCACATTTTAAAATGCAGACAACTGTTTCATCAATATGTTGTTGATATGTATGCCAAAATCGAAAGTGAACGTCTGCGATATATCCGATTTAATCAGGCAAAATTGCGCGCCGAAGAATACATACATTTACGCGACGCTATAAATAACAACATAGATAGCAATTTAGACATCAACAACATTGGTCAGTCATATATACTACCATCATCGTATACAGGCAGCCCAAGACATATGCAGGAATACATTCAAGATGCAATGACTTTCGTACGAGCTTATGGACGGCCAGAATTGTTTATTACATTCACTTGCAATCCGAAATGGGAAGAAATAAAAAAATTATTGTTACCAGGGCAATCAGCGTTACATCGCCATGATATAACAGCACGTGTATTCAGACAAAAATTAAAATCATTAATTGATTTTATAGTAAAACACCATGTATTTGGTGAAACACGTTGCTGGATGTATTCTGTGGAGTGGCAAAAACGTGGATTACCACATGCCCATATTTTGATCTGGTTAGTCGAAAAAATAAGACCGGAACAAATCGACAATATAATATCAGCAGAAATACCAGATAAAAACACCGACCCTGAGTTATTCGAAATAGTGAAATCGAATATGATTCACGGTCCATGCGGTGATTTAAATCCGTCATCACCCTGCATGGATAATGGAAAATGCACGAAACGTTTCCCAAAAGACCTCCTGTCTGATACCATAACTGGAGTTGATGGATATCCGTTATATCGTCGTAGATCATAAGAAAATGGTGGTAATACATTTATGTTGGAGAGAACTGATTGTGAAATTGAAATAGACAATAGATGGGTTGTGCCATATTCACCTTTGTTGTCAAAAACATATAAGGCCCACATAAATGTAGAATTTTGCAGTTCTGTGAAATCCATTAAATACATATGCAAATATGTGCACAAAGGCAGAGACATGGCCGGACAGAACTTGCAAAATCAATACGACGAAATATCAAGGTATCAGATGGGACGCTATATAAGCTCAAATGAGGCAGTTTGGCGAATTCTCAGCTTTCCCATTCATGAACGAGACCCAGCTGTCATTCATTTAGCCATCCATCTGGAAAATGGCCCACGCGTTTACTTCAATGCGCAAAACGCAATAGAAAGAGCACTAACTGCGCCAAAAACAACTATAACACAATATTTTGAGCTTTGCAAGCAAAATAATATTTTTGGCCAGTTTGCACAAACTTTGCTCTATTCTGAAGTGCCATCCTATTTCACATGGAATAAGCTATTAAAAAAATGGAAACCACGGAAAAGAGATTCCCCAGTAGACGGTTATCAAGGAATCTTCAAAGTAAATTCTTTAGGTAGACTATACACAGTGCACCCACGACAACGGGAGTGCTTTTATTTGCGACTGTTGTTAGTCACCGTACTAGGGCCAACGTCGTTTGAACATTTAAGAACAGTTAATGGGCAATTGTGCGCCACAAATCACGACGCTTGCTTACAACTAAAATTGCTTGAAGATGATAACCATTGGGATACGACTCTAGCAGAAGCAGCGCTTGGATCTTCAGCAAATCAAATCCGGCATTATTCGCAATTTTGTTGACGACATGCTTCCCATCAAATCCAATTGGATTATGGGAAAAATATAAAGATTCAATGAGTGAAGATATTCTACATGAACAACGTAGAAGATACCAAGATACCACTCTTGAATTTATAGAAGAAATTTACAACCAAGCGCTAATTCTAATAGAAGATACGTGCATGTTGATTGCAAGTGAATCATTGGCGCAATTAAAAATGATCTCACCAAATCGACCGGCACTCGACCTTGCCAATAATGAAATAATGCGTGAACAAAATTATGATCCAGATGATTTGTTGCAATTTGTTTTGTCAAATAAAGAAAAATTGACAAACGAACAAAAAATAATATATGAGAGGATAATGCTAACGATTGCGGCAAAAGAAGGAGGCTTTTTCTTTTTGGATGCACCTGGTGGAACAGGAAAAACCTTCTTAATATCCCTCATTCTTGCTAAAATACGATCGCAAGGCAACATCGCATTGGCCATCGCTTCCTCCGGAATTGCGGCTACTTTATTAGAAGGAGGAAGAACGGCGCATTCAGCACTAAAATTGCCACTAAACATACAGCACATTGAAAATGCAGTCTGCAATGTGAAAAAGCAATCAGGAATGGCAAAACTGTTCAAAAAATGCAACATAATTATTTGGGATGAGTGTACAATGGCGCACAAACACTCATTAGAGGCCTTAAACAGAACACTGAAGGACCTCAATGGCAATAATAGACTGTTCGGTGGAGCATTAGTTCTGTTGTCAGGAGATTTCAGGCAAACATTACCAGTTATCCCACGTTCGACTTATGCGGACGAAATAAATGCATGTCTCAAATCATCATCTTTATGGCGGAGCGTTCATACACTGAAGCTCACCATAAACATGCGTGTCAGACTGAACGATAATCCATCCGCAGAAATGTTTGCACAACAACTGTTAGACATTGGAAACGGAAAATTGGCCCCCGATCGCAATACACAATTTGTAAGTTTTCCGGAAAATTTCTGCAACATTGTCGAGTCGAAAATCGAATTGATCGAGCGAGTATTCCCAAATATCGCAACAAATCATAAAAACCATAAATGGCTTTGTGAAAGAGCGATTCTAGCAGCGCGGAATGTTGATGTAGATGAAATGAATTACAGGATCCAAGATAAATTGCCTGGAAAATCTATCACATTCCGTTCAATAGATACAATGGAGGAAGAGAACGAATGCGTCAACTATCCAACAGAATTTTTAAATTCATTGGATATTCCCAATCTTCCTCCACATAAACTAGAATTAAAAATTGGATCGACCATAATATTGCTGCGAAAATTGAATGCGCCAAGACTATGCAATGGGACGAGATTGGCAATAAAGAAAATAATGCGAAATGTAATTGAACGAAAATCATTAGTGGAAGATATAAAGGCGAAGAAGTATTAATACCAAGAATACCAATGATACCCACTGATGTACCCTTCAAATTCAAAAGGCTACAATTTCCAATACGTCTTGCCTTTGCAATGACGATAAATAAAGCCCAAGGACAAACAATGTCCGTCTGCGGCATCAATCTCGAAAATCCATGCTTTTCACATGGTCAATTGTACGTCGCATGTTCACGCGTTGGCAATCCATCAAATTTATTTATTCATGCACCCGATGGCACAACAAGAAATATTGTGCATGAATTAGCATTAAGATAAAAATTAAGTATCCAAATAGTTAAGATAGTTTAAGAATTAAAAAAAAATGAACAAAAAAAAATGATTTAGAAGTAAGAAAAAAAATTGAAATTAAGAATAAATACAAAAATAAATATAAAAATTAAAAAAAAAATGAAAAAATTTAGAATTAAGAAAATACAAAACAAAATAAAAAAAAAAAAATGTACAGATTTAGGTTTAAGAAAATCCAAGTGCATATCTAAGTGTTCATAATAAAAAAACATGTTAATAGAAAAATTCATCTGTTTAAATTATATTTTTGAAATAATTCTTTAGGGTTTCATTTTTAATTTTTCAATATAGCTAAGTATTCAATAAAATTCCGGACGAAGTCGGCCGGGTCCGCTAGTATAATATAATTTTTGAAACTTTGTTTTCCTTTAAATTTTTACTTTGATGTTGTTTTTGTTGTACATAACCACGTAAAATAATATTTTTGGTTTCATTTTAATTTCATTTCGAACGCAGAAATTAAAATTGAAGAACTAAATTTACTTTTTTTTTTTTTTTGGAAAATTTATGTAGTTACCGGACAATTATTGTGTTAGAATATTGAAGGGGAACATTTTTAAAGATTAAGAAGAAATTGGATTCAACCATCGAAGAGTGAAGTATAAGTAAGCATATACAGGTGAAAATCATTGTGTGTAAATTCAGGTGAATAATTAGACGAAAAGTATTTACAAAAAAACTATTGTATTAATAACAGTGATAATTAATTACGTAGTCGGTTCTCTTTACCAATCATGGTGTTATGTGCGATATTTGGTTGTAATAACCATAATGATAGACTAAAGCCTAGCTAAACACCGAACAAAAGCTATTATCGATTTCCAGTTGATACTATAGTTCGTAATCAATGGATTTTGGCGACTGGGCGGACAGATTCTTTTAATGTCGACAATGCCAGAGTATGCTCCGAGCATTTTAGAGATTGTGATTATATTTTGAATACCTTTAGTCAATGGCGACGTTTAAGGTTTGGAGTATTGCTAACTTTACAATTACATACTGGTGTATCCTAAAATTATCGATGGCTATTCGCCATTGGTATGTCATTACTATTCCACACCCATCACAAGCTCTGGTGTTTCTTCCGATTCAGATGAACTTATGAATGACGAAAGTCCCGTTGTCAGTGTATGTTGTGATGAACTTGGCATTGACGAAAGTCCTGTTATCAATACAAATTGTGGAACCAAAACGGAAACATCTTATTTAAAAAATATTTAGCGCGAGAACGGTCGTCTTAAACGACAACAAAAAACTATTGCAACAAATACAAGTGATCGAGAAAGTTAAGCTTAATTTTCCTCTTTAGAGGCGATTAGATTCCATGTAGCGGCTATTGTATCTGATTTAGGGCCTACCAACCAGAAGTTGTGGAAAGAGCTGGGTATTTCAGATACAATGAACTTTTTCTCAAATCCTGTCGATTCAGATAAAAAAGTGTTCGTATTTGCGGATGTGCCGCACCTTATAAAGTTAATCCGAAATCATTTTATTGATGAAGGTTTCGTTTTAGAAGATGAGATTATAAACCAATATCCAATACGACGACTAATTCAGTTGACAGGCAGCCTGGAACTGAAAGCCATACACAAAATATCGGCAACACATTTAGACGTCCGAGGACCACAACGAATGAAGGTAAAGTTGGCAGCTCAGTTGTTCTCTAATACAGTCGCTAAATCGCTTGAGCGCTGTGCTTCGTTGGGCTATTTAGGCAAATGTTCTAATTGGACATCCGTTTCAGAATTTATTAAAGCTGTCAACGACTGGTTTGACTGTTTTAATGTAAGGGTTCCCTTTGCCGATCACAAGGCTTACAAAAAAGGATTTGTTCTCGCGTTACAGGAACAAACCGCCATTATCGATTCGTTTTCTGAGATTATCAGAAAAATGCGAATCAGGGGCAAAAATAACATGTTGCCTTTCCAAAAGGGAGTTTTAGTTAGTAATTCGTCTCTCAAAGGGCTATTCGAGCACTTAAAAGCCAATTGGAGTAATGTTGATTTTTTACTGACATATAGACTAAATCAGGATGTGTTAGAGAATTTTTTTGCGCGATCAGAGCAGCGAGAGGTAGCGTCGTACTTACTAGGCCGAAATAAAGACATACTGTTTTCTGGGCAAAATTGTACGGATGATGGAACTGTTAATCTGTCTTCGGTTCTTCGATGTAATTCCGGTCAAGCTCAATCTACCACAGCTATAAATTCAACGTTCAATTCTGGAACACCCATTCGGAATGAATTAGACGCAGAAATTGTGGAGCTAGATTCACCAACAATATCGTATGTTGCTTTAGGTACGCTCGGGATTAGTGACCTTGGTGACACAGAAATGTTAAATCACGAATTCACAGAATTGGAAGCCGATGGGATAGAGCATATGGCAGGGGCAATGATTAAAAAATTGAGTCTCAAGCACGATATTTCGAATATGGGTGTTTTCGCTTCATCTTACAAATATAAAACATACCGTTGGATTAACCGTCTTAGTGAGGGAGGCTTATATAAACCAACAGACAGGTTTTTAGCTGGCATTGAAGACCTAGAAAAGATTTTTAAATTTTTGAATGATGATCAAGACCGAGAAGAGCGTCTTCTCATTACTGAAAATTATATACGGAAGCATTTGGATCTTTCTGAGACAATAAATCTTCCATCACATGTTAAATCTCTATTCTTTCGCAGCCGTTAATATTTCCGAATGAGAACACTTAACCGGTGAGTGTGTAAAGGAGTCAAACTTATGCCGATTTTTATAAATAAAAAATAAAAAAATTTAATAAAACCTTTCTTATATGATAATTATTATTTCGTATGTGATTAGTTAGCTATATTGTTGAATTGTGTTACATATAAGAAAAAGAAAAGCAAATATATTATAAAACAATAAAATGAAATGGTTTTTAATCACCAATAATGGACAATCTCTTTAAATCACTTATTTCGGCTGGCCGGTTCGTACGAAACCTCTCCTTGGTTAAAAAAAACTTATTAAATTATGTTTGCGAAATAATACATTTTTATGCGTTGTTGACACCATTTCGGTTCTCAAAATACAAACATTTATTATTTTGTTTGAAAATTTACCAATTTCGAGAAACATTTTTCAGAATATTGTATATGGTATGTATTAAAAAATTTCCAACCATATTCTTATAACTCTCATAAAAATTTTGCCACAATTGAGTATGCGCGGGTTGACAATGTCTTCACTATTATTGGAATAAATTAGATTAAAACTTATGAAATTTAAATGCTTCTTAAATATCTGATTTGAAATAAATTACGTACTCGTATATGTATTGAAATAATGTAGAAATGTACTTTTCGTTGCATAAATATACCCTCGCATAATTTTATGTTTTCCTTATCAGTTAATAGGTTAACAAATATTACATATATTGGGTTAATGAAAAAAAAAGTTTTATTATGTAAAATCAAAATAAAAAACAAATCGTCGTGTCACATCGCCAAACAATTATAAAACAAAAAGTATGTAAATAAATGATTTTGACTTAATTAATTTTCTCTTCGGTGAAATTCGTATTTTTTTTTGTTTTAAAATGTTGTGTTTCGTTCTATCATGGTAGTGTTTCATTTCGCTTGATAATTATTTTAGGTCACCGTTTTAGTTCATTTTTTGAACGTTTCATGGTGGAGGTGGGTTTATCTATATTAATTCTATCATGACTAGATGTATGTATTTCAAATTGTTTTATACAAGGTTATACATTTTTTATTATTACCTTTTGCACTGAACTATATCCAACGATTATGTTAGATATAGCCATTAATTCATATTGATTTAATATTTATTTAGTTTGATTTTTCGGCATTTTTTATAGACAAATATATTAATTGTTCATGGCAATCCCAATATTTTCGATTTGGTAAATCAGAAAAATACAGAACAGAGGCCAATCGCTCATAATATATCTACTGAAAAAAAGTAGAAATATCTTTCCCCCTCCCCGTAATTTTGGCTGAAGGCCCTAAGAGTTTTACCAATGAACCACTCTGCAAAAATGAGAACCCTCCATCCTCCATGAGTTCTTTCTGTTGGTAGTTTGGTTTCGTAGTGTACTGAAAAGTATGGTCTACTCATCAGGCAGCTACGACCAAACTACAAAAAATTCCACTCTAGCCACATACATTAAGTATCTGGCCAGAACGTACTGACATAGCGAATTATTATTCACAACATCAAATATAAAAACTCATGGAAAAACCTCATTTGTGTGTGTGTATTATGCCGATGCCCACACGTATATTTATTAAGAATTTAATTTGTCTGTCTGTAATCAGTTTGATTTGTCGGCATTTTTTATAGACAAATATATTAATTGTTCATGGCAATCCCAATATTTTCGATTTGGTAAATCAGAAAAATACAGAGGCCAATCGCTCATAAAATATGTAACATTATCGAAAGTGTCCGTAATATATTCCGAGTTATTAATGGATTCTTGTATCGGCAGCTCTCCGTAATAATAATTATCACTATACGTTAAGCATTACTACTATATGGCGAGGCTGGCGAAACATACATCGACAATAGTGTCGTACTGAATCTATCTGGTACAGAAGAGATAGTTATGTAATGTCAACAACCCACAGAGTATCAGAACCGCAATAGTGTATAAATAAAAAGGCATAATTAGCGAGATAAGCAAATATAATTTAATATTAATACAAATGCATAATTAACAAAATACAAAATGTGTAAAACTAAACATCTTAGTTTAGTTCAGTTCGGTTTTGCTCTTCAAATAATAAACAAATAAAAGTTTTGTCAAACTAATTTAAATATTTGTTTTAATTCTGTTTTTCCTGGGAAACGCTCACCGCAATCCTAAAAATATCGTTATAGAGGGTCACGCTACCACATAACTGGCGCAGTTGAAAACGTAAAATAATAATTTACAAGTGATAATCAGTTTTAAAATTTAAATAAGTGAACTATAACGTACTATAACTATAAAGTTATAAAAGTGAAGATAAAAATCAAAAATAAAGTGTAAAAGTCGTTAAGAAACAGTATAAAATAAAGTGCTAAATATTATAATTTTGTGCCTGATCAACACGGAAAAATATACAGTACAACACATCCAGAAGATGTATAAAAAATGTTTGCTGTTAATATTGACAAGGTAAGCGCACATTTTTGTAAGCATTCCTTTTATAAACTTAACTAACAACGAAATCTGTGTTATTTGAAGAAAAATAATTATATCAATTTTTACAATTATTAAACTTGAACTCCGGTTAGAATTTACCGTTAGAATAATCCAAAGTTGCTTATGAGAGCATATCATAGAGCATCATAAAAAAAAAATAAAATTTTATATAAAAAATCGTGTTCATTAATATACATATATTTCAAAACTTTATGTACTACGGCCAGGACGATATAAAAGTCCACAAGCAGATAGTAAGTCCGATTCAGATAGGTAAAAAGTTGATAGAATATAAACGACTACAAATGGAGAAATTAGTAGAAGACACAATTAAATTTTTTTCGTTGCCTGATGTCATTAAGAACATCAAGCCATTCGAAGGCGACAGAAATTCGGTTTACCACTTTATTAATAACGTAGATAGTATATTAAGTTTGTGTGAAAAAATTAAAGAAAGTGAATATTATAAAATCATTATATCTGGAATTAGGAATAAAGTAGTGGGTAAAGCAAGTGACATATTACTAACCCAAAATATCAACGATAATAATTGGGAAAACATAAAATAAGCTTTGATTTTAAACTTCGCTGATAAACGCGATGAATCGACTCTAACATTTCAATTACATAATTTGGTTAGGAGTAATTTAAATCACAACGAAGACCAGAAACACTGGCTGAGGCATTAGAATTTGTCAACCAAGAGGAAAATATTCAGAGAATTAAAAACCCTGTCCAACAGAGTAAGAAAAATCCTTATAATTGGCGATTTAAAAATAATGGTGATCAACCATCAACTTCTAATAACTTTCCCGCAAGCAATATTCGACCACCATCATCTCAAAATTATCCTCCACGGAATAATTTTGAATCATCGTCCCAAAATTATCCTCAACAGCATAATTTTAAATCCACACCAAACAACACGGAATAATTTCAATTCAAATAACTATCAAATAAAACAGGAAGTTAAAGGAGAACCGAAAAAACCTTACAAACAGGTTCACTATAATATTGAAAGTCAATCAAGCATAACAGCATAATTTTAAATCCACACCAAACAACACGGAATAATTTCAATTCAAATAACTATCAAATAAAACAGGAAGTTAAAGGAGAACCGAAAAAACCTTACAAACAGGTTCACTATAATATTGAAAGTCAATCAATCGATGACGAGGATTTTCAGCAGGAAGCCTCGGGCAATTAAATGAAATTAACAACTATCAATCATCTAACCTACCCTTTATTATTTTAAATCTAAATAACAATCAACTAAAATTCTTAGTCGATACGGGAGCTAATAAGTCATATATTAATCCCGAATATGTCAAACAGTCTCAAATTATACCAACTAGCATCGAAATAAAAAGCATATTTAAAACCACTACGATAACTCAAAAAACAATCCTAAAATTTAAAGAATTCCAAAAGCCAATAGAATTATATCTATTCAGATTTCACAAAATGTTTGACGGTTTGTTAGGTAACGAAACATTAATTGACCTAGCAGCAAACATCAATCTTAATGAGCAAATATTACAAACCCCTAATGTTAATATACCACTAAACAACAAAGTAACATCCTGTATAAAACCGTTTTACATTGAACCATTAACTAAAATATTAGTAAAAGTTCCAATTAATTTAAAACGAGGTGAATTTTATATTACACCAATAACCCTTCAACACGGTGTCCAAATTCAAGAAGGTATCTATAGAACAATAGAACCATTCGCAGCAATAGTAGAAGTTATTAATTTCTCAAATAATCTAAAGGAAATCTTTTTATTCCAACCCTTACATGTCGAACCATTTAGTTCACATGAAATTAACTTTCAAACTCCTGTCAACATCGAATCTAAAAACATAAATGTTAAAGAATTTATAAACACGGAACATATGAATAGGGAAGAAAAACAACAAATTTTAAAATTATGTTCAAGCTTCGCCGATATTTTTTATATAGACAGTGACAAACTAACTTTTTCTAACAGTATCAAACATGAAATAAACCTAAATAACGATAAACCGGTGTACATAAAACAGTACAGACACCCGGAAAATCATAAACCCAAAATTAAAAATGAGATAGCAAAACTCTTGAATCAAGGGATCATTAGGCCTTCATTTAGTCCTTGGTCGAGTCCAATATGGATGGTACCGAAAAAACCCGATTCACAAGGCAATAAAAAATGGCGTTTAGTTATCGACTATCGGCCACTAAACAAACAAACTATAGACGATAAATACCCATTGCCAAATATAAATAATATTTTAGATAAATTAGGAAAATCTATTTACTACACCACAATAGATTTAGCCGCAGGGTTCCACCAAATCGAAATTAAATCATCAGATATAAGTAAAACAGGATTTTCAATTGAAGGAGGTCATTATGAATTCGTGCGAATGCCTTTTGGCTTAAAAAATGCACCCAGTACCTTTCAGCGGGTAATGGATAACATTTTGGGCGAGCTTCAGGGAAATCACGTATTATGTTATATGGACGACATTATAGTATTTAGTACTAGCCTCCAAGAACATATAAACGATCTGAAAAAAGTATTTCAAAAGCTTCAACAAGCAAACCTTAAAATCCAAATAAACAAAACTCATTTTTTACAAAAAGAAATTGGATTTCTTCGACATATTATATCACAAAACGGTGTGAAACCAAATCCATCAAAAATAGAGGCTATCACTAATTTTAAACTCCCAAAAACTCAAAAGGAAATTAAGCGTTTTTTAGGTTTAATAGGGTATTACCGCAAGTTTATCAAAGACTTTGCGAAAATAACTAAACCCCTAACAAACATGTTAAAAAAAGATAACAAAGTTATTCTCAATGAAGAATACAAAACTTGTTTCGAAATTTGTAAAAACCTGTTAACATCGGAGCCTATACTCCAATATCCCGATTTTAGCGAACGTTTTATTTTAACTACTGATGCTAGTAATGTAGCATTAGGAGCAATACTGTCTCAGGGTCCAATAGGATCCGATCTTCCAATCTGCTACGCATCTAGAACATTATCTAAAACTGAATGCAATTATAGCACTATCGAAAAAGAACTATTGGGTATAGTATAGTCGGTAAAATACTTTCGTCCATATCTGTATGGCCGCAAATTTACCATAATCACTGACCACAAACCCCTAGTTTGGCTCTTTAATTGCAAAGAACCGAATTCCAAAATAGTTCGCTGGCGATTAAAGCTTGAAGAGTATGAGTATGAAATCATACACAAAAAAGGTTCCCTAAACACAAATGCTGATGCATTATCAAGGCTCGAGGAAGACTCAACTCTTGGGTTCAGAAAAAGACCTAGAAGGGATTATACACAATTTTAACAATATAACCATTGGCAATGACGGTTTATCAGAGCCAAACGTGTTATCAAAAAGAATCTCGGAAACAGATTCTATTTTAAATGAGTTCAAAACTCAAGTCGTTTTGGAAGTCGACACCAATTACGACAAAATTAAAGAAACCTTCTTTATAAAACATTTAAAGAAAAAGCGTTTTATTTTACGAAAAAATAAATTTAGTGAAGAAGATATTATAGAAATATTCTCTAAATATTTAAACACCAAGAATTTCGCAGCAATCATGTGCAGCGATGATATATTCCAAATAATCCAAAAAGTCTTTACTGAGAAGTTTAGTGAATCAGGATTAAAAGTTGTGAGAACAACAAAAATACGAGAAGACATAGGTGATTCAACTAAACAAGCCGAAGTCATCATAAATTGTCATAATAAAAACCATCGAGGTACAAACGAGAACTATGCTAAACTAAAACGAATATATTATTTTCCTAACATGAAAGAATTAATAAATAATTATGTTAAACAGTGTGAAACGTGTAATTTAAATAAATACGAACGGAATCCAGTAAAAGTTAAATATAAATTAACACCAACACCAAATTCTCCAATGGATATAATTCATTGTGTTATATTTTCGTTGCGAAGTAAAAATTTCAAAACCATATTGGATAAATTCTCAAAATTTGCTCTTGCTTACGAAATAACTGGTCGCAAGTCAGAAGTAATAATTTCAAAATTTAAAAAATATTTTTCCCAGCACGGTATCCCAAAACAAATCGTTATGGATAACGCAGCCGAATTTAAATCAGAATTATTTAGGAATTTCACAGCTAAATCGAGCACAGGTAATAGCCCCGTAGAAAGATTCCATTCCACAATAACGGAAATAGCAAGAATCATGTTTTCACAAAATAAGAAGATATCAATCTCCGAACTTATGGACGAAACAATGTTAGCATACAATAACTCCATACATACTACCACAAACCTCGCACCATTCGAACTTTACAAAGGACATCTAGGGCATATAGGTTCAATCCCACAAAGTTCAAACTCGCAACCAAATGAAATCTTGAAAAATATTAGGGAAAATTACAAAGTAGTTCAAAAGATCGTAAGCGATCATAATCTCAAACAAAAAGAAAAAATAATTAATAACTTGAATAGAAATAGAGAAGATCCTAAAACTTTCGAACCGGGGCAAACTATTTTTGAGCTTAATTCAACTAGGGATAAATTAGCACCCAAATACATTAAACATTAAACTATACAAGATAACAATACGAACGTTGTCACTAACAAACGAACTGTTCACAAACAGCGTATTAAAAAATAACAATTTTCAGGTTAATACCAGCGTCCATCCAACAATCGATCGAAATATTTAATATCGATGGTAACAAGGGTATCCTAGGATTAGATTTGGGACAAGCTAGAATAATCACAAATTACAAATTATTGAATTAGATGATTTACAAATCAGCTTAAATTCAATAAGCGGTAACATCAACATGATCGAAGAAATCATGATTAATAAAAATCTCTCTACATTTAGAGTAGAAATAGTTAAAAACAGATATAAAGATTTAGAGGATAGTTTAAAAAATATTTACCCAGCCGTTAGAACGAAAAGAGGATTATTTAATGGTTTAGGGACATTAATAAAAGGAATTTCAGGGAACGTGGATCATAACGATTATCTGCAAATTCAAAATGCAATAACTAAACTAGAAAATGGTAACTACGCAGTAAACTCAATTTATAATAACCAAATTAAAATTAATGAATTAATGACCAACAGATTCGACAATTTAACTAACCATATTAACGATATAACGTCTAGAATTGAAGCAGAATTAGAAATCGATAGAAAATCCACAGTAATCAATTGGCAATACGCATTAATTCATGAATACTTCTATAAAATTGACAATAGCTTGAATATATTAAAAAACCAAGCCCCACTAAGCTTCTGATGAAGAAATCTACGAGCTGCTCGAATTGAAAGCATATTATAATGGAACGAATATAATTATGGCGATCCAAATACCACAATTCTACAATGATACACTAACATATTACCATATAAAACCAATTCCTATCAATAACACTGAATTAATTCCAATATCAACAAACTCAATAATCCTAAATCCTAAAATTCAATCATCGAGAATGTATATTATTGTCAAAAAGAGCAAATACATAGCATTACAAATAGCTCTATACCAAACATTCTTTTACATCAAAATGCAAACTGTACTACAATACCATATGACGAAGCAGATAATATCGATTACCTAGAAGACGAATTTCTTTACGTATCATCCAATAAAGGAACTAATTTCTACTCAACTTGCAACCAGCCAAACGCAACCATCAAAGAGAAAAAACTGTTACACTTCAAAAATTGCTCAATAACCATCAATACCCAAGTATTTTTAAATCCAACTATTTTATAATATTCCATAATATATCCATAACTTAGTTCTGGGTTAACCTTTGTTTGAGTTACGAATTATTATAAGAAAACATATGCACCGTGTCGCAATTATTAGGAACTCACAGAACTCACTATATAAAAATTGTATACATGTGTGTGTGTGTAAAAATAATATTGGCGGGAATATTTTTGTGTATATGTGTAAATGTCAAGCTCGAAATTTGGCGGGTAAATCAAATTATTCATTAATGAAACAAAATTTATATTTTTGTATTTTTATTTTGGTAACCAAATATATGTAAATATTTTTAATTTGTAATATTACATGTTATCACAGAATATTCTAATTGATAAGTTTATTATTAAATCTAGTTTTTATTATTTAAAATAGGTCAAAAAAAATCAATATCACTAAAGCACTGCACCGATCAACCTATTATAACAAGACACAAAAACAAACTGATAAACTACGTAAGTAAAAAACATTGTTAGATAAAATGTATACATATACACACCAATACTATGTTGTATTTTTAATGAATTCGAGTTGTGTGAGTTTCGGATATTTTGTCTAAATCCAAAGGAAAATACAGTAGCTCAATTTTGAGTTCTGTGTTGTTATACTTGGGTACCCAAGTATAACAAGACGAAACTAAAAATTGAGCTATCGTTTTTTCCTTCGGTTTTTGGCGAAATAGTCGAAAGTAAATTTTGTTGTTGTTAATAGAATATTCACCGTATAAAAAGTATATATGTTTTTATATATGTGTATATATGTAGTATATATACTACGTTAAATTTGACATTCCCGGTTTAGTTACCTTTTGTGTTTTCATTTTATTGGTTTGAAATCTCCACAACATCGAAATATGTGTTGAATTTAATTGTGATCTGATGTGACTTTTATTCTGATTTTGTATTGATTTTTATCATTTTATTATAAAATAATTGTTAAAATTATAATTTCTTAAGTTATATTAATTTTTAAAAATATTGATTTTGTGTTGTGTTTATCAAAACTCCCGTGCCGCCGACGCCATTTTGAATTTTTTTGTAAATATTTTGTTTTTTGCAAACGATTGAACTTTATTCTGACTGTTTTTAAATATTGTATTTTGTGTCAGTGTTGTCTATTTTGTTTGGAATATTAGTTTTATATGCATATATTTTCTTTGCAAATTATTAATTTTAAGTTTAAATTTTAAAAATGTCGAACAGAACGAATCAACGTAAAATCAAATTGGCCAATTTCATCGTCAACATGGATAACGAAGAAAATCAAGTAAACTCTGAAGAATTTATTGAAAGTACGTAGCTATTATGTAAAAATATAACATTTTTTTTTATAAAACCTTTTTATTAATGTTGATTGTTTTTATTATCTATTCAGCACAACTTGATTCTCAAATTGAATATATTGATTTTTGCGAAGTTCGCTCTGGTAAGATTATATAATTAGCTAAATTCATTAAATAATGAATTTATATAAGATAACCATTAGGTATTTTATAATTAACTTTTCTTTAGGTGAACGTGTTCCTTATACTTCGACTCAATGTGGCTCGGGAGTAAGACAACAACATCATGCTGCCTTTACAAATGAGGACTTCTCTGATATCGTAGGTAGGTATAGGTATTATGAAATTTAAAATTATTAACATTAAATATTTTATATTTTTCATCATCCTAGTATTAGATAATCAAGAGGCGTATGTTGGACCAGAAACATTTACTTCGGTTGGTGTACAGACGGAACCTGGTAGCCAATATAGTTTAATTGAAAACAACCAGTACCAGAGACTGATGCAAACAATTGAAAAAATAGAAAAAGGGCAAAGGGCATTAATGCGTGAATTTTTAGAACTCAGGGACAATCGGTTGAATGTGCGGTATTTGATCGACTGCGAAAATGCAAAATTCACCGTACCGTTCAATGAGTTAGACACATTTGGAAATTTCGACAAAAATTTAGCCGAAGATCGTGAGGCAGAGAAACAATTGGTAATGACTTTTTATCAAAGTAACTTCAAGCTTGTAACATTTTTTATATTTTCATTCAGAAATCATTATTTATAAAACAACGAGGGCAGGATATGAAAAAATTTGTAAGGGAAAATTTAAAAACAGTGCTTACTGAAGAACTAAGTCGGAAATTTAGTTTTAATGGACGCCAAGGGAATTTTCCTGCAAAAAAATTTCGAACCATCAAAATTTTAAAAGGTGAATATTACGATTAAACAAAATATTAAACAATATTAATGTGAAACTTTGTTTAGATTGTACGTTGGAAAAATTTCCAAACTCGACCGAAGCTGATTTTAACCGACTTGTGACAAATTATTTTTATTATATAAAAGACCGGGAAGGTAAATTGAAAAAAAAATTAAAAGAAAATGTAAATATAATTTAAATAATTAAGTTAGGAAAACAAATTAAACACCATAATATATTTTGAAATGAATTTATTATATTTTTTTATTTTTTATTAATTGGTTTATGAATTTACAATATTAATATGTATATTAATTTAGTATAGTAATTTGAATTTAGCTACATAATTTCTATTTGATTTCTAATGTGATTTGAATTTAGTTTTAAGTATTTCTTTAATATATACATACATACATAATAATAATTATGTACATAATCAAAACTGAATTATACTGTTAAATACAAGGCGCATTTGATATTATGAAATTAAATAAAATATATAATATTATTATACTGAAATTTAGCGTTTTTTAATTTTCAAATTTAAATCGTCCGCTAAATTCAAATTTAGTATTTATACGCACACATGTGCATTATTTTTCCCGCCAATTTTTATTTTAAAATGTACACAAATACATTCACACAATTTTTGTATGTTGAGTTTCGTCCAATTTCGACTTATCGCGACAATACTCGTACGCTTTCTTAGCATAAGTCGAAACTAAAACTTAGTTAAAGTCGAAACTAAGTTTAGCTTAAAGTACGAAATATGACGAAAAAGTCGAAAGTAAAAATACTTGGGTACCCAAGTATAACAACACAGAACTCAAAATTGAGCTACTGTATTTTCCTTTGGATTTTGACAAAATATCCGAAACTCACACAACTCGAATTCATTAAAAATACAACATAGTATTGGTGCGTATATGTATACATTTTATATAACATTTTTTTTTTACTTACGTAGTTTATCAGTTTGTTTTTGTGTCTTATTATAATAGGTTGATCGGTGCAGTGGTTTAGTGATATTGATTTTTTTTTTGTGTTAATAAATATTTTTACGGACTCTCGACGCCATTTTATATTGTATTATATATTTGGTTACCAAAATAAAAATACAAAAATATAAATTTTGTTTCATTAATGAATAATTTGATTTACCCGCCAAATTTCGAGCTTGACATTTACACACATACACATTAAAAAATATTCCCGCCAATATTATTTTCACACACACACATGTATACAATTTTTATATAGTGAGTTCTGTGAGTTCCCAATAATTGCGACACGGTGCATATGTTTTCTTATAATAATTCGTAACTCAAACAAAGGTTAACCCAGAACTAAGTTATGGATATATTATGGAATATTATAAAATAGTTGGATTTAAAAATACTTGGGTAATGTGCAATACAATAACGCACATAAAATCAGGTTCACTAAAGTATTCGTTATCCAACCATTTGATAATGTCAACCTAACAAGAAACATGGAGTACACTATAAATCTACCCCGCTTAGCAAATCAAACTACGAAAAATTTGGAATCTATTGACTCACTATTAATACACCAAAATCAATATAAAACTAATGATTTTATAATTTCAGGATCAACATTAATCATATTATCCTGTATAGCCCTGGCAATATTTTATATTTATAGTAAATATAAACCAAATAGCAGATTCATCAAGCAAAACATGCAGATCAATATCAATAAATGTGACGTCGAGGACGACGCCAATCTCAGCAGGAAGGAGTTATGTAATGTCAATAACCCACAGAGTATCAGAACCGCATCCATCAATAGTGTATAAACGGAAATACATAATTAGTATTAAATACAAAATTGTAACTCAATAAATAAAAATGCATAATTAGCGAGATAAGAAAATATCATTTAATATAAATACAAATGCATAATTAACAAAATACAAAATGTGTAAAACTAAACATCATAGTTTAGATCAGTTCGGTTTTGCTCTTCAAATAATAAACAAATAAAAGTTTTGTCAAACTAATTTAAATATTTGTTTTAATTCTGTTTTTCCTGGGAAACGCTCACCGCAATCCTAAAAATATCGTTATAGAGGGTCACGCTGCCACATAACTAGATTTCTCGTCGAATTCTATTTACACCAATAGTAATGGCAACGATTTAAGTTGAAGACCGACGTGTTTACCGAAAACATCAAACTCATTCTCTTCTTCTGTAAAGTTAGCAGCTTAAGATATTTACTTTATCTCAGTGACCATATTAGAAAGCTGAGAAAGTTGTTTTCTTTTTTTGTAGTACGTTGTTTGAGTAGAGGTGATATAAATTTGGGTTCACGAAAATGATCTATTGCGGTGTTCTATTCCTCCGTATTTGTACTATTCTCAGCATGTGAACTATTTTCCCCAGGCTGAAAAATAAATAAAATATTGTTATAATATACTCTCTGATTTCTACGGTTATTACTCATTTAAATAAAACGATTTAAACGGATTATACTATTTATATTATTTAATTTTATATCCCGAAGTTATTATAAATCGTTTTATAAAAATATTGTGATTTCTAAAGTATGAATCTATGTAATCCTTCTTTTCATGTGCCTACCATTGCAGATTGGAAAGAAATTGAGAGTGGTTTTCGAAAGGAATGGCAATTTACTGGATGCTGTGGAACAATCGACGGCAAACACGTCATTATTAAAGCGCCTCCAGACTCGGGAAGCTTATACTACAATTTCAAAGACTCAAATAGCATTGTCGTAATAGCAATTGTAGATTATAAATATTGCTTCAGTTACATAGACGTCGGATGTATTGGACGGGTTTCCGATGGAGGTGTATTTCGTAATTGTAGTTTGTATCAAGCACTAGAGAGTGGTATTCTACCCGAAGGTCACATCCTAGTTGGAGACAATGCATTTAATGAACTAACATTGAAAAAAAAAAAGATTTTTAACTATCGTGCTATTAGAATAGTCGTTTGTCGCACTCTCTGCTTTCGGAATACTAGCTGCTAGATTCCGAGTGTTTGAGAAACCGATACCCTACAATCCTGAGAAAGTGATAAGCATCGTAAAGGCTTGTTGCGATAACAAAACATTAAATGGCTTGTTGCACTTTGCATAATTGGTTCAGACAAACCAAATTACAGAACAAGCGGTTAGAATATACTGTAGACAATGAAAATTTAGATGCAGGAATTGTTATCCTTGGTAATTTCAGAGATGAGCCAGCGCCTCAAGGGTTGAAACCACTACAAAGTTGCTTATAAGCAACCATTCATCTCGACGATCTGTAGACCTTCGGGAAACATATCCAGATTACTTTGTAGAAGATGGTTCCGTCCCGTGGCAGGCAAGAATGATACCGAAATTGTTGCTGCACAAGCAAAATAATTATATGATAAATATAACTATATCTAAAATGAAATATATAACGTAATGTAATATGGTAAAATATATAATACTATTTATATTACTATATTCTGATGTCAAGAAAAAGTATTATATTTACATAATTATAGAAATATGATAATGTAATACCCGCCATTAACAATAACGATGTTATTTCTAATTATCACAGCCCATATGGATAAATAAAATTGAAATTTACTAATGTCGATTTCGATTGATTTTTTCCTCTCATTCGAGTAAACTTGATGAGTGGGGCTTGGTGGTGTTGAAATAATTTAACGGCCAAATTCAAAATGCCACCATTCAAATCACAAAATGTTATGAATAATAGCAGAGCACCCTGTATTTTATAGAGCCATAATCAAAAAATCTGAGATTTTATAAGGGAATTAGAAACGAGGAAAAAATCAAACTTTTCATAGTAAAATACACAAAACATATGGGAAATCACTTTTTTTCCTAAGACAAATTTTTAAATGAAAACGTTACAAATTCTTAATTATGATTTCTGAAATACTTTCATAAGTGTTTGAATTTCAACATATATGAATATCGTTTAAGTAAATCCTTTACATTTTCTTGTAATAATTGATTTATTTAAACCAAAATATTAAAAAAAAATTCATAACAACAGCATTCTGGTCAAATTGAAATAAAAGCTTACTACGATTCGTTTGGTCATTTAAGTCAATACACATTACATAGATGGCAGTGATGGCCGTAAAAATTTGGAAAAATCATACCAAAAATTACCACCTGGTTAAATTTCAAGTTCAAAAATTGTAGGAAATCTTACGTACGCTATTTAAACTAAAGATAAATTTAGCAAGTATTATTTTAATTTGTCAGAGCCAACTTTGATTTATTTTTCAAAATGAAAGTTCGAAAAAATATATTTTAGAAATAATTTAATTTTAATATTTCTGCAATTAATATTTATTGAATACCAATATAGCCTTCTTGTATATTGTTCTTAAAAATATGTAGAAAACTTTTATATAAAGATTTTATAAAATTTTTGCTTTTTTCATTGAAAAACTTGAAGCTAAAAAACATCATTTTTACTATGGATTCCTATGGAAATCGGTGAAAAGTTATACCACTAAAAAAGCTTCTAAAAAATACGTCATTAAGATTATGGCTCTATACTCTAGAAGGCTCTGATAATAGTCGCCTAAAATTAAAATGTCATCACGACAAATCAAAATGTCATATTCGTCGGTGTGTGTAAAAAGAGCGGTTACTCGACCAAAAAAGCTAGAGTAGCAAAAATTGCACTAGTGCAAAACTAGTACAAAAAATGTTTACCCTCAATGCATTTTTTTTTCAATGGGACGGTTTGACAGCCAATAAAGTACATTTTTACCCTTCGAGTGAAAAATTTTCTACAATCGAATTCGACATAACCAAATTACCCTGACTCTCTGTTGAGATTGAATTAATATTTCGTAGAGGTGCATCCATTAAACTGAACCATTTTACTGAAGGGCTGTAAACTTTGTCTGTCTCGGTGCCGGAATTTTTGGAGTCCTTAATTTTTTTTAAATTCCTGCGAATAGGTCGATCTGAAACATTTATAACATTAATAACTACCTATATATGATTAAAAAATAATTGAACACGAACCTCATGTTTTTGATTTTTAATTTAATTCTCTTTTTCACCAAATCCAGATATGTTCATGGCATGTTCCAAATCAACATAAGCACATTGCTTGATTTGCTTAAATATTGTTTATCATTATATTGGATTTGTAAATTCAACAAAAAAAACATCATTATTAGATATTACAACTACTATACCTAGGTCATTCATTCCGCTAAAATTTAAAAAACAAATTTTTGATATGTTTCATAATCTTTCTCATGCTGGCGTCAAAGCGTCCATTAAACTTTTGACTCAGAAGGTCGTTTGGCCATCTATTAATAAAGACGTCCAGAAAATGGCTCAAAACTGTGTAGCTTGCCAAAAGGCTAAAGTCCCTCGACACACTAAATCTCCACTTAGTATTGGGTGCATGCATTAAAAACCGGAATTTTTTTTAAAATTTGAGCCTTTATTATGGAGAAATGTTACAAGATTTTTTATTCAAAGTATTGCCCATCGCTACTCACTACTTTTTCCCATCTTTCTGGCAATTTATGGATTCCATCCCAGAAAAACTGCGGCGGCTTGGCGGCCAAAAACGAATCGAGCCAATTTTCGATACCTTGAACTGAAGTGAAGCGTATTCCTGATAGGGCATTCTGCATGGATCGAAATAGGTGGTAGTCGGAAGGAGCAAGGTCTGTGCTATAAGGCGGGTGAGGCAAAATTTCCCATCCGGTATTCTCCAGGTAATTTTTGACCGGCGCCGCAATATGTGGCCGAGCGTTATCGTCGCATACGTTGGCCGCTCTGCCTGGATTTTCTGCTTCAATCGGATCAATTGTTGACGATAGAGTTGGGCATTGATGGTTTGGCCACTTGGCAACAGCTCATAGTGGATCACATCTAGCTGGTCCCACCAAATGCGCAGCATGACCTTGGCCCCGTGAATATTCGGCTTTGGTGTCGATGGGCCGGCCTCGCCTTTCTTGACATACGCTTTTTTGCGCTTGGGATTATCGTAATGGATCCATTTTTCATAGCCAGTGACAATACGATGCAAAAACGACTTCTTTTTGTGGCGCTCGAGCAGCATTTCGGACATGGAAAATCGTCTTTCCACGTCTCTGGGCTTCAACTCGTATGGCACCCAATTTCCCATCTTTTGGATGAATCCCAAGGCGTTCAAACATCTGGAAATTGTTGCTTGATCAACTCCCAATGATTCTGCAAGTTCTTCTTGCGTTTGACATGAATCTTGATCGAGTAATGCCTCCAATTCTTCATCCTCAAACTTTTTCGGCTGACCCGGACGCTCTTTGTCCTTGATGTCAAAATCACCACTTTAGAAGCGACTAAACCACTCAAAGCACTGTGTTTTTGCAAGAGGATGCTCACCATACAAATCCACGAGCAAACGATGACTTTCAGCTGCAGTTTTGTTTGCGAAAAAGTGACTCAACAAAACTTCCCGCAAATGTTGTTTTTTTTCGCAAATTTGATAAATTTTCCATCGTTGAAATCGGTTGGATGTGCACAATCAAAACAAAAACTTTTAGCTGATTTTGACAGGTATTGAATAAGGCTTTCAAATGACATATATGTCCATGATGTACTATAACGCATAAACAAGTAATGACATCTATTATCAAATTCCGGTTTTTAATGCATACACCCAATATATATAAATTAACTTCTCAATGGTTTTCGATTATTCGGACTAAGGCACGCAATTCGAATCACAACTGTTCCATGAACTGGCTAACTTACTGGGTTTTGAGATTTTGAGCGAAGGAGGGCAACTAGTTGTAATCCCAAATTTAACGGCATGATCGAGCAATGGCACCGTGTCATTAAGTCTGCCATTATGTGCTACGATCGAACAGATTGGACTAGGTTCTTCCTTCAATCTCACTGGGACTACCAACAACTTACAGCGACGAATTGAAAGCTACGCCTGCTGAACTCATATTCGGACAAACGATGCGAGTTCCAGAAGCTTTTTTGGCGCACGATCAAATTGTACAGTCGAACTTTGTAACGAATATCAAACGACTTTTCGAAGAAATTCAACCTGTACCGGCTTCGCGACATGCTACGGAAAATCTTTATTAGTAAGGATCTGCATACTTGCTCGCATGTTTTCTTACAGACTGACGCAACCACCATATGTATACAGGAACGTTTTTGGTTATCAACCGTACACCAAAATTTTACACTTCGGAATTGAACAGAAGACACGTCAAAATTTCCATCGACCGGCTTAAACGTGTTACACGGACAACACACACAGACTACACAAACTGGACCACCTTTACCGACTCATGAACCAGAACTTCCTATTTCGGCTGAAGTGACTTAATCACCTACTGTGGAGTGGAAAGTGCGCAAGCACGTTCGCCTCGATCTTGCGAAGAAACCTGCACCGAAACCTACGAGATTGGGCCGTGTGTCCAGGCCTCCCATTCGTGTCGTGGATTGAGTGACAACTAAATTTTTGTGGCGTCGTTCAAAATTAAAATCATTCCAAAACGATAAAATTAAACCTTTAAGAATAGTTGAGTACAATATTCGCGTAAAAATTTATTATATGTGATGATAGATACAAAAAAAAACTCAGCAAGCAAAGAAAAAAAAGTTTTTGTGTTTGAGAAAAAAAGAAAAACAAAACCTAATCGGGACAACGATCAAAACAATCAGCCAACG
Source organism: Tipula vernalis (assembly GCA_958295665.1). Taxonomy (NCBI): domain Eukaryota; kingdom Metazoa; phylum Arthropoda; class Insecta; order Diptera; family Tipulidae; genus Tipula; species Tipula vernalis. Next base: position 180,822,741 of record OY282558.1, on the reverse strand, counting down.
ATTTTTTCTTAAGAAGAAAAAAAAAACTAAAAAAGTTGGTGCTGTGCCGAAATACCTAAGCCATTACCCGGGCTAATTGATACTGGAGATATTAACCCTCGAAATCCGTCGTGGGGAACGACTGAACAACAAATACTATTTATACGTTCTTAAATTTAAATAAAGTTAATAAAAATTACCGCCTTGGAATTAATTATTTATTGTGCCTGTCATACCACTGCTGCCATATGGGTATAACCAATCGAGCACGCTCATAAATCCATTGGGTCCCAGACCAGAATGTATGGACTTCCTAATGTTCCACTACAACCTATAGTTTTTCGAAAATAATCTTCTGCTACAACAATAAAATAATTTTTAATTGTACATACAGGGTGTCTCACTGGGACGAGTCCAAACGAGTAGGGCGTGTAGCTGGATCAATATCATGAAAAAATGTCCACTACACATATGCCCGGAAATGAACCATTACCCACTTCAATTGCATTTCAAAAGTTTTAGAATGGCACACTGCTTTGAATGATGTAAATGCCAATAAAGACTGATTTACATTCAAAAATTCTAGCAGATGCAGATGTCAAATCAAAAATTCATTTTCTTTACACATAAGAAATAAATTTAAACAAAAAATGTCATTAACCAATACAAATGGTTGGTTTTCTTATTTATGTAACCTTATTACAGTTATTTTTCCCAAGCATCGCCGATTTTACAGAAAAAAGATGAAACTCGACATCTGCAAAAAAAGCAGACGAGGTTTTTTGGGTTTGTTTCTCGGGTTTCAATTGACTTTTTTAAGCAGATGATTGTTTTTTCTCTTTTTGTCTTTGTACTTTTTCCTATGTTGTATTTCAATTTTTTTGCAGACGTCGATTGTCGTTGAATGTAAATCAGTCTTAACTCTTCTAAAAATTAAGGTAACTCAATTGTTTTTCTATAATTTTAAAGGCACAGAGTGCTTCTTTCTTCTCTGGAAGTAGGAATATCGTGTATGGTATTTTCCATAAAGAAAACATTGGTGGAATTAAAAAAATTGTGCGAGACGATTTAATAAAAAATTACTTCATCGTTTTTTATCTAATCATGTATAGTTTTTGAAATATTAACATTTCAGTGTAGTACTTGTTGAAGAAAAATTATTATTAAAACCATTTGTTAGAAGTAAAAAATTTATTATGTAAAACCAAAGCAATCATTTTAAACAAAAACAAAAAAAACAACTCGCCGACATCCATTTTATTTATGGTTTATGTAACGGAAATGGACGAGCTGCAGAACGTGAATACGCAAACCGTTATCCAGGTAGGCTGGTGCCAAATCATAGAATGTTTGAAACAGTTCACAGACGATTACGAGAACGAGGAACATTGGCCCCTTATAAATACAAACATGTTAGCCGAATTCAATACGAAGTCAATACTGACGAACAAGTTTTGAATTCAGTAAGAAGAGATCCCACCATTAGCACGAGACGTCTTTCGATACAACTTGGTATTAGCAAAAATAAAGTCTGGAGGGTACTTCAAAGAAACCATCTACACCCATTCCACTACACTCCAGTGCAAGAATTATTACCAGTTGATTTACCAAACAGAACAAATTTCTACTGTTTATTGTTAAACAACGAGGAACATAATCCTTCATATTTATCATCCATTTTATGGACAGATGAATCGACATTTATCAGGGATGGAATAACAAATTTCCACAATCTTCATGAGTGGCAACCACAAAACCCACACGTTAAGCTAGAATCATAATTTCAAAGACGTTTTTGTGTTAATGTATGGTGTGGTAAAATTGGAAATAATTTTATCGGACCAATTTTACTACCTGAAACATTGAACTCACAAAACTATGTTGAATTTTTGAATGAAACAGCTCCCCCTGTGCTAGACTCAATTCCACTCATGATGAGAAATACTTTCTTGTTGAAGACAAGTTCGAAATTGATTTAATATAAATTATCCAGGGCGATGGATTGGTCGCAGCGGACCTATAGCTTGGCCGGCTAGATCTCCAGATTTAACACCATTAGACTTTTTTGTATGAGAAGATTTGAAAGAAGTCTACAAAACAAACATTCAGACTAGGGAGCAGTTGGTTGATCGAATTAATAATGCCGGCAACAAAATAAAAGAAAATTTATGAAATTTCAACATGGCTGCTACCATTAAAAGACGACTGCAACTATGCTTGTTACAAAATGGAAATTATTTTGAAAATGGTTTGTGAAGTTGAAAACTTAGAAATTCATACAATAAATTATTAAGTGCTATACATGAATGTTAATACATATCTCAAAAACTATACATGATTAGATAAAATTCGATGAAGCAATTTTGTATTAAATCGTCTATTAAAAAAGTTGAGAAAAAATGAGTTTAATGAATTTTTTTGTTATTTCTCGCACAATCTTTTTAATTCCACCAATGTTTTCTTTATGGAAAATATCATACATGTGCCTTTAAAATTATAGAAAGACAATTGTGTGACAATAGTGTGCCATGCTAAAAATTTTGAAATGCAATTGAAGTGGGTAACGGTTCATTTCCAGGCATATGCGTAGTGGACTTTTTTTCATGATATTGATCCAGCTTCACGCCATCACTGGAGTACCTCAAAAAATATATTTAAAGGTGGAAATTTCGTTTTTCCTACTTATAAACTTACATGCTTGTTGCATTTTTCAATCCGATAAATAATTTTCCTTTCTAATTAAAAGTAATTTCAACTTCATTTATTCCACACAATTTTGAAATAAAAAAAAAAAACAATTGAGCAAGAAATAAATCACATGGAGAGCATATAAAAAACCCAGGTATGTCATATTCCGATTTAACCAGGTGCGAGATAAAAATGTATGATTTTACTTACCTACACTATACATATTTCAAGATATAATCGTTTAGCTCTTTGGTATAGGGGGTATGGTATAGAACCTTAATTTGTCATGCAATGACTAAAACTATATGCCAGTCTAGTAAGTGTTAATTTTCAATAAGTCAACATAATTGCTGCCTGCCACATTTTAATCATCACAATAAACTTGAAATTTTGTTATACAAAAGTGAATGGAGCCATTTGGGAAATATGTTGAGGTGAAATATTTGTTTTTGATGTTGGTTAGTATACATTGAAATTTTTGGTGTATTATTATTAATATGAGAACGTTTATTGTTTTGTATTTTGAGGTTGAGAAAATTTTAAATGTTAGTTTATCATTGTATATCTCCGTTTATGGTTTGTGTTAATTGATTCACTTATAACTATAATATTAGAATTAGTTTAGTTAAATAATATAGCATAATGGAAGGCCATTTTATTGTAAAATAACAAACTTAGATGAATTAGTTTTCGTAGTAATTGAACATATTTCCTCTGGATTCACTATATAGGGGGCGAGAAATTAAAAACTTTTACAATTGAAGATAAGAAGTTCTTTACATTACAATGTAATATTAAATCTATAAAAAAAAATTTCAGGCACGACCTTTTATTATGATTTTCAGTCATAACTTTGATTAATCCACACATCCTATAATTAAAAATAATTAAGGAATCACTGAATCAGCACCTGTTTTCTTCTGTTTTAGTCTTTTGACAAGATTTCATTGCTTATCCAAGATTTTAGCGTATTCTATAGATAACGATTGCCCACATCCATGTAATTAAAGTTCACACCGGTATCCCCATCATGTACTCCTATTACTATTAAATCTAAAAGGTCAAACGATAATCGTTTTCAATTAATAGATCATTATAATGTGAAAAGACTTCCAGTTTTTTATTTATTTATTGTTGTTGACTTAATAATTTACATTTATTTAGCTTTTGGTACGCTCTCTATTGAGCATGAGCTCATTCATAAGAGAGCATCCCAAAAGACATGGATAACTAAAAAAATAAAAAAGACACGATTCTAGCCAGGGTCAACACCAGTCCCGCAACTTCGCCTGGATCTTTGCTAAAAGCATGCAGCAACAGTTTCAATATCTCGACCCTGTCCAATAAACTTGACTGCATCCGCTTAATGTTCTAAATTGAAATTTATCATTTTCAAGTATACAAAATATTCCCAATTAAATTTGTTGGTAGAAATAAAAATTAAAACATTTAAAATTTGTAAGAAATTTGCTTAATAATAAGTTTATCTAAAGAATCCAACGCAAGTATCGTACATCCGTATCTGGTTCCAAAGGGGGCTCACGAGTTCTCGAGGCAGTTTTTTCGCCGGAACGGATAAGTTGGACAGTCAAATCATTTGGCCCTTTCAAATCACCGGGAGGGGACTGCGTATATCCTGCCTTTTTACAACAAGGCCTGCAGACTTTGCTGCCTTATCTTACTATACTCTTCAGAGCCAGCTACAGCTTGGAATATGTTCCAAAATGCTGGAGGGAGGTTCAGGTGATTTTTATCCCAAAAGCAGGAAAACATCCCCAGAAGAGATTAGGTCTTATAGACCTAGTAGCCTCACATCATTTTTACTGAAAACCATGGAGAAAATTCTGGGACTTTGTATCAGATCCAACACTCTCCAAAGATACCCTCTGGACTCTAGCAGGGAAATCAACAGAAACGGCTCTATACGAGCTGACATGGAAAATTGAAAATACGCTCCGGAATAAAGAATTATTACTATGCTCCTTCATTGATATCCAGGGAGCTTTTGATAATACTAGTTTCGAGGTAATTTAGAAACAATCACTAACAAGGGATGCAGACCCCTCCACAGTAAGGTGGATTATAAACATGCTAAAAAACAGGAGAATTACGGCCTCTTTTGGAGACAAAACCATCACCATAGCGGCCATCAGGCGTTGCCCCCAGCGAGGTGTTCTCTCTCACTTATTGTGGCTGATCGTGATCGATTTGATTACCTACCAGACTGATAAATTTAAACTTCTCGAACATTACCTATGCGGACGACCTAGTCTTGATGGTTAGGGGAAGATTCGCAAATACAGTAGGGGAAACAATTTAACAAGCCCTACAGGTAGTAAATGATTGGTCTACGGAGGTGGGCCTTACTGTAAATCCTATAACAAATCGGATGAAAACGGTCCTCCCGTCGACAGCCCTGGGGGGGGGGGGGAAGAAAGGTAACTCTCCAACTATCGACGGAGGTTAAATATCTGGGTGTCGTACTTGATCAGCAATTGACATGGAATCCTCACTTAAATCATATTACAAACAAAGCGAATAAGGCCTACTTCACTTGCTAAAGAATGATTGGCAAAACGTGGGGACTCAGCCCACAAATGTTGGTTTGGCTGTATCGGGCCGTCATAAGACCCATGGTCTCTTACGCGGCATTTGTGTGGTGGCCAAAGACGGAGCAGACTGGTGCACGGAGGATACTGGACAAGATCCAGAGGTTAATCTGTGTGGGTGCAATTGGAGCAATAAGGACTTGTGCAACAGCTGTCCTTGAGAGAATACTGGGGTTTTCGCCACTGCACCTACACATTAAAAAAGTAGCCGGTTCAAGAGGTCTGAGCCTAAAAATTATAGCCAAAACTAAAACCATAAGGCCAGAACACAACAGTATCCGACATAAATTAAATTTTAAGGAGGAATTGATCCAATTATCGGATTTCATGGTAAGGACAATCGACTGTCAGAGGAATTTTACCATTAGTTTGCCGGAAAGGGGACTGGTAGAGAATATTATCTCCTCCCTACTCGCCATGCTTCTGTATGGTATACGGATGGGTCAAAAACAGACGGGGGTACCGGTGCAGGGATAGTCGGACCCGACCTAGAACTATGCATACCACTGGGTAGCACCCCACAGTTTTTCAGGCAGAGACCCTTGCTATTGAGGTATGTGTGCTCTAATGTCTCACAAAGACAGAGTTGGCTTTGACTTTCAAGTCAGTAGGACTTCAAACTTTTTTCTTTAGTAAATTTATTGAATTTTTTCACAATTTTTATTTCAAATTGCGAGTTATGCCGCTGTTAATCCGTTAAATCGATGATGTCCTTGCCGAGGTCCTTTGACGGCGAGTAGAAAGAGTATTCAAGCAGAATCTAAATGGAGAAACATCCAGCATTTGTGAGGTGTTGTGACCCTGGCTAAAAACCATTAATTTTTATTTTTTAATACATAATTTGTTAATTATGTGGTTCATCATTTGCTGTACACTACATTATAAATGAGCTTATACGCTCAAAATCTAGTTGTTTACAACCATCTATCTCCAGCACGTCAAAAGCTTAAAATAAAACAACCATGTTCCAGCAAGTTTATTCTCAAAATGAAGTACATCAGCATCCCAGGATTTATCTTGCCTAAAAAAGAAATATACAGTCCATTACATTTCCATTCGCGGGAAACATTGCACAAGCATACGACATTTTACAACAAAAGTCGTCATTATCAATACTTATTGGCTTGTGTCCCGCCATTTTGGTCCTTCGAGCCGGATATCGGATATTGGAACCGATCTATTCAATTTACGGAAACTATTCAACTTACGAAACATATTTTTTGGTTTTTGGTGGATATTTTCCTGATCACAATATTTGCTGAAATTCAACAATTCAACATACAGAGAACTACTAGCCAAGCCGTTCCAGATCGATAAGTAGACATTTTTTATTTGCTATTAAATTTATATCCACGTGCACGAGGAATTTATACAACCTCAAGTGATTCAATTATAAGTGAATTTGTAATTTATTGAATACGAATTATCGTCCATTTGAAATTTAATCACAACGATACAATTCGATATGGCCGAACTACTTGGTTTAAAGAAGCAGCGTTCTGTGAACAAAGGGAAGCTAACCTTCATCCTAAATAGTGTTAAAAAATCCACTGATATGTCCATCGAAGAGTGCAAAGCGAAGTTACATCGAATCGAGAAACTGATGGATGAATTCACGGTGATTGAGAATAACATATTTTCTCTAGATCCAGCACAAGATCCTGATATGGAATATGAGGAAAATTACTATAAAGCTATTACAGAGCTCAACAAGTTGATTCGCAAAATCGGAGTTGATACTGGTAACACGAGTTTTGATAACCAGTTAAATACAACGCATTCAGGCGCAGATGTCAGATTACCGAAACTGAATATACCGACATTCTCAGGCGACTATACGGAGTGGCAGTCATTTTATGACTTGTATGTCTCATCCATACACGACTCGACGTATCTCTCACCTGTTCAAAAATTTCAATATTTGAAGGGACTACTTCGAGGCGAAGCAGCGAGCCTCTTGCGGCATTTCAGCATAACTGAAGCAAACTACATCGAAGCGCTTCAGAAGCTTAGGCAGCGCTACGACAGAAAGCGATACACCATGAATGCTTTCATTCGAACATTCATCGAACAACCATCGATTAATACAGCAATATTAAGCGACTGCTTGATACATCTGATGAAGTTCTACGAGGATTAAAGGCGATGGGGCCACATGGTGAAGACCGAGATCCATGGCTCCTGTATATACTTGTGAATAAATTAGACGATGAATCCAAGAGTTTATGGGCTCAAGAGACGGCAACCAATGATTTTCCAGCAATCAAGGATTTATTTGAATTTTTACTTCGCCGTAGTGATGCATTAGAATCAGTGCGGTGCTCAAATAAACGTAGCGTAAATTCTACAAATAAGCCACAACCCATCAAGGCTCATATAACTACACAGGATGTCAAATGCCCTATTTGTAAGTCAGATGGACATTTTATTTATTATTGTCCAGAATTCAATGGAATGAATGTTCAAAAACGACGTGAACTGATTCAGAGCACCAAACGATGCTTCAACTGTTTGAGTGATAAGCATGCCATTTTTAAATGCCTGTCCAGACGACGCTGTCCATTATGCAAAGGCAAACACCACACCCTTCTCCATTTAGCAGAGGAAGAAGCGGCTTCTTCAGAGAGCAAAGAAGGACTTGTCAGTAGCACCTCAAATTCATCTCTTACGCATCATTGCCGATTGAATACAATACAATCAATTTTGCCAACTGCTCTTGTACAAGTTATTTGTTCCACAGGTCAAACTATGCCGTGCCGCGCTCTATTAGATTCGGGCTCACAAACTAGCTTCATGACAGAGTCATGCTTGCAACGTCTTGGAATTCCACGGAAAAATGGGCGAATTACCGTCAAAGGGCTTGGACAAGTTGAAGCAGGTGTTACGAAAGGGGCTGCCACCATTCAAGCCGAAACTCGGTCCGGTTCAGTCTTAACAATAAACGTCCTTATCTTGAAAAGCATCACAAAACTGCCCCAAATGAGTATCAGCGCTTCAAGCCTTAAGAATTGGGAAACATTACCTCTGGCAGATCCTGATTTCTACAAAGCCAATGAAATAGACGTACTCATAGGCATTGATCACTTTTTTAATATATTAATCGAAGGTCAGATTAAGAGTGATAAAAACGAACCGGTTCTGCAAAATACAGTATTTGGTTGGATTGTGGCAGGTACCCATGTTCAACAAAATCCAAACAAATATGATTCCATATTAGGGTTCACTACCAATATTGATGAAAACAACATAGACTCCACGTTAAAACGATTTTGGGAGTTAGAGTCAATTCCAAATGATGTCTCACTTCTGTCACCAGATGAAGAATTGTGTGAGGCAAGTTTCGCGGAAAACCTACAACGAACCCCAGACGGGAGGTTCCAAGTTCGATTGCCCTTCAAAAAATCCACTACCGAATTAGGCCAGTCGCTTACCATGGCAATCCAGAGATTAAAGGGAATGGAACGACGATTTGCTCGAGACGACGAATTTTACATCCTCTATAAAGAATTTATGACTGAATATTTGGCTCTCGGTCATATGAAAGAAATCCCTCAACCATCAGTAAAAGAAGCAAGTTTTTTTTTACCACACCATGGAGTTATCAAGAAAGATCGCTCAAGCACTAAAATACGAGTGGTGTTTGACGGGTCCGCAAAAACGACATCTGGCGTGTCACTTAATGATTGTTTAGCAGTGGGACCTACAGTACAATCCACCCTGTATGCAATAATTTTGCGTTTCCGAGAACATCGTTACATTTTTTCTGCCGACATTGAAAAAATGTATCGGCAAGTTCGTGTGCATGAGGATGATATGAAATTTCAGCAAATCGTATGGAGAGAAGACCCAACACATCCTATCAGGTATTTCAAATTAACCACCGTCACTTATGGTTTAGCCTCAGCTCCATATTTAGCAACGCGATGTGTCAAACAAATTGCTCAAACAATACTTAGCTCTTATCCAGCAGCAGCCAAAACCATCGACAGAGATATCTACGTAGACGACCTCATGACAGGTGCAGACACCCTAGATGAAACAAAGAACCTGAAGAAATTCATCACAACAAGTTTGTCCACTTATGGTTTCAATTTGCGAAAGTGGGTATCAAACTCCAGTGAAGTGTTGAACGATATTCTGCCTGCGGATAGAGGACACCAAATTAAGCCAATTGATGATGTATCCGATAAAACAGTGAAGATTTTGGGTCTGCAGTATGACCCGTTAGACGATTTGTTCAAATTTCGGGTTGAGCTGCCAAACAATTTACAATTCACGAAAAGAACAATACTTTCTGAGGCAGGAAAAATTTTTGATCCACTAGGCTGGATTGCTCCGATCAATATAAAAATAAAAATCTTTATCCAACAGCTTTGGCTACTGAATCTGAATTGGGATGATCAACTTCCAGAGAAAGAGATAGATGAATGGCGGCGAATCCGATCTACATTACCAGACATACAGGAAATCAAAATCCCTCGGTTCGTGCACACAAATAAAAATTCATCGACCGAATTGCATGGTTTTTGTGATGCTAGTCAAATGGCATATGCTGCAGTAATCTATTACAGGGTAACCACCGAGGATGGAGATTCTTACATTCATCTCATTACCGCTAAAACGAAAGTGGCACCCATAAAGCAGCAAAGTCTACCACGCTTGGAACTGTGTGGTGCAATTCTATTAACAAATCTGATGAATCTTGTCAGAAAGGAAACTAACACAAATGTTGAAACAATATTCTTGTGGACGGATTCGACTATTGTGTTGGATTGGCTTACTTCACATCCGCGTCGCTGGCCTACTTTCATTGCCAATCGTACGTCACAAATTATATCGTCATTCAATCGAACACATTGGCGACATGTACCATCAGCAGACAATCCAGCAGATATCGCGTCAAGAGGTTGTTTCCCACACGAACTTAAAGACAGTATACTATGGTGGAACGGACCTGATTGGTTACACGGTAATCCCAGCGTTTGGCCACCCCAGCAACGATATTACGAAAACCTTGAAGACGGCTGCCTCAACAGCATTTCGCATGCAGCCGTGATGGAAAATGATATCCTCGACAAATTAATTACAAGCTGCTCTACATTTCACAAGATACAAAGAGTAGTGGCGTACATTTTACGGTTCATTAATAATTGCAAGAAAGAATCGTTCAGAAATGTTGATTTTTTCCTGTCCGGAAAAGAAATGTACGACGCGCTGTTCAAGCTTTGTGGCTACGATCAGAGCAAATACTTCCAGAACGAAGTAGCAGATTTACGCCATGCAAAACCAATCAGGAAAACCAGCCCGTTAAAATCCCTCAATCCATTTGTTGACGAATTTGGATTGCTCAGAGTTGGTGGCAGATTGGAAAAATGTGACGTACCATTTTCCACGCGACACCCAATCATATTATCTGCAAAATCGTTACTTACCACATTACTGCTAAACGACATGCATCGGGAACACAAACACGCTGGTCCGTCCTTGCTGCTAGCAATTTTAAGGCAAAACTATTGGGTAACTGGCGCTAGAAATTTGATACGAAGAGTAGTTCATCAATGTGTCACGTGTACTCGACACAAGGCGACGTGTGAGAAGCAACTTATGGGCAATTTACCGAATTTTCGATTAGAATTGATTCGCCCGTTTCATAAAGTTGGCATTGATTACGCCGGGCCATTAAACATACATTTGACTCGAGGGCGCGGCCAAAGAATACACAAGGCGTATATTTGCTTATTCATTTGCCTCAGCACCAAGGCGGTACACATTGAGCTGCAAGTGACCTTAGCAGTGAAGCATTCCTTGCCGCTCTGAAACGTTTCGTGGCACGTCGAGGATATTGTCACGACATCTATAGTGACAACGGCTCCAATTTCGTGGGCGCAGAAAATCAACTTCGAAAAACGTTTAAAAATTGTATTGACCAATCTAACGAAGTTTCCCATTTTATTTCTAGACACGCAATTAACTGGCACTTCATACCTCCAAGCGCACCTCACTTTGGTGGCATATGGGAGTCCGCAATCAAATCAACTAAATTTCATTTGCGGCGAGTTATTGGCGATTCTGTACTCATTATGGAGGAAATGAATACTTTATTGACCGAGATTGAGAGTATATTAAATTCTCGGCCTTTATGTGTGCTCTCGTCAGAAGAAATAGATGCACTTACGCCATCACATTTTTTAATTGGTCAGTCAGCTACCAAATTGCCGGAATATAATGTGATGGATCTCAAAACATCTCATCTATCACGATGGCAGATGGTACAATATATGCACCAACATTTCTGGAAGCGATGGCATCTTGAATACCTAACATCGTTACAACAAAGATCGAAATGGATACAACCAAAAACTTCATTAAAATTGAATGATATTGTGATCATCAAGGAAGAAAATGTTCCTGTCAACCAGTGGCTTTTGGGTAAAATTATAAAGCTTCATAGCGGCACTGATGGATTCGTCCGAGTTGTCACTGTAAAGACCAAAACTACCGAACTGAAGCGACCAATATCTAAACTTGTGCGACTTCCTATTGAACCCGACGGTTCAACCCCGGCGGAATGTTTACAACCATCTATCTCCAGCACGTCAAAAGCTTAAAATAAAACAACCATGTTCCAGCAAGTTTATTCTCAAAATGAAGTACATCAGCATCCCAGGATTTATCTTGCCTAAAAAAGAAATATACAGTCCATTACATTTCCATTCGCGGGAAACATTGCACAAGCATACGACATTTTACAACAAAAGTCGTCATTATCAATACTTATTGGCTTGTGTCCCGCCACTAGTGTATAACATGGAGAAAACCTTCGTGATTAAATAAATAAATAAATTAAATAAATAAATAAAAGAAATATAAGAAGACCGAGATCTATATAATCTCGGACCGGCAGGCAGCTCAGCTAGCCTTAGGAGCTTCAGTGTTTAACTCGAAATTGATCTGGAGCTGCTACTATAATTTATTAGAACTGGGTAAACCAAACAAAGTCACCTTTTGTGGTCTCCTGGCTACTCCGCCATTAAAGGAAATGAGGCAGCAGACCGATGTGGAAAAGTGGAAGCAAGCCGACATTTCCTGGGTCCCAGTCCTAGTATTGCTTTTTCCAAAACCTATTTGGCAGATGGTATAAGGGACTGGGAGCAGAAATATAGGAAATTAGTTTGGGAGTCCTCCATTGGGATGAGACAGGCCAAGAAATTTTCAGTTATAATATTATATGTCTGGGAGAGGCACCGAGGATGGACCGCCAATCCCTAAGATCCCTTACCTGGTTTTTAACAGGGCACGGCCCTTTACATAAAATCGCTATATACATAAAATGGGATGGTCCCTTACGGATCAATGCAGATTCTGTGACTGCGGTGAGGAGACATCGGAACACCTACTCTTCACATACTCTTCGCATCTTCACAGTTTGCGCAATATCGTTCAATTAATCAGTATTTTGCATGCCTAAATGCGCAGCAGTAAATGTTACTATTGTAATATTAGGTTGGGGAAAAAGTATTGAGAGATTTTTTCTCATTTTTTGATTAAATTTTTCTTTTATTCAAGATGAATTTTAACTAAGTACATATTGGCCATTTTTATCTGAAGTTGGGAAGTTTCATAATTCCATCGGTGTGGAACTTCTGTGATTTTTCGGCGAAAAACTTGGCCAAGTGATTTTCACAGTCCTTTATTGAAGCGAGATGCACCTTTGACATCGAAACTTCCAGAACGGAAGCGAGCAAACCATCTACAAGTTGTTGCATTGAGCAGCGTTTTTGCCTTTTTCATAGTAAAATTACAAAAAAGACACATTTAAGCAGTGCAAATTATTTAATATTTGATCTGCGACTGCAAGGTTAACGAAGCAAAAAATGTTCATTTCGATGCCGAAAATTTTCTTTTGTGTTCCCTTCCAATAGTTCCAACAAATTATAAATGTTGCCAATTACTTCGGTCTAAAAAGACAAAAGTATTGAAATTCTGTCAAAAATGACCAAGAATTTGGTTGGTCCAAATCACTTTTCTCGGCGTTTTGAAAGTCCCTGAGTCTAAAAAACTAATAAAAAAAAAAATGTCCGTCCGTCTGAATGTCTGGATGATATCTGGACGTCTGGATGTCTGTACTCATGGTATCTCTAGAACGGCTTGTACGATTTAGAATTTATTTTCGCCAATCTCTTTCTATGGTCAAGGCGGAGATTTGAAAAGCTTTTGGAACCTATACCTCAAGAGGGTCGGGTACCTGCTATACGAATTAACCCAAAACACGTGGATATACCTATGTAGAAATGTTTACCAATTTTTTATATATGCTGGTTTGAACAATGAGTTGGGCATAGAGTTTGGGGTTGAGTTAAAGATTAAGTTAGAGGTCAATTTGTGGGTTGAGTTAAAGTTGAGTTGGAGTTGAATTGGAGTTGGATTAAGATATAGTGAGCAGATGATCATTTTTTTATATACGCAGGTTTAAGAGAGTTTGCGGTTTGGTTGAGGGTTTAGTTAGGGGCTGTTTGCAGGTTGAATTGGCCTTGAGGTGGGGTTGGATTAGTGTTTAGTGTGCAGTTGAGCGATTTATTTATGTAAAAGTGAGTGTTTGTGTAAATAAAATATAAAAAATATAAATAAAAACAGCATTTATGTATGATATTTAAACAAATCCAAACGCCTTGACCGATTTGAACCAAACTTTACATAAATATTGTTTAAGACAAGGTGACTGTTAATACGTATGTCAAACCTAAAATTGAACCTTTTACATTTCAAATTTAACCTTTAGCAAATTATATGAATGGCGAATTAGTGATATTATGATGATATAATGGTATGATGGTTTGGAATTATTGGATGATGTTGTGTTCGTATGATTGTATATATAATAGTACGTTTGATGGTAAGACGGTATTCACTCTAGAATTGATGGCTAGATATACTATCTAACCATGGTGTATGGTATGATGGTGTGATGGTTCGCGTTACTATGGTACGTTATTATGATTGTATGAAGGTTTAATAGTTTAGAGTCATAATGGTATGATGGTATAACATAATAATGGTACAATGGAATGATTGTTTAAAGTTATGATTGTACAATACGTTGCTATTATGTTATGATGGTGACTAGAATTTGAATTAATTATGAGTTGGATTTGAGTGAGAAGCTCGGTTAGGGATTAATTTCGGATCGAGTTTAGGGTTTAGTGACAGGTTAGATTGAGTTGAGTTCTTACACGCATGCAGCTTACGAATCAATTTGATTTTGGGATTGGGTTGACCATTAATTATCGAGTTGGGCAAACGGTTAAGATTTGGTTCGAGGTAAGTTGAGCTAAAGTTAAGTTAGGGTTTAGTTAGTTTGCATTGAGGTTAAGTGAGTTGCTCGATTGAGAAATTATTTAAGGGTTGATTTTGAGTTAGGTTAAGGGTCGATTTTAAAGTTGATTTGGGGTTGATTTGGAGATTGAGTTGGAGGTTGGGATGGCGGTTAATTTGGTAACTGCGATTGGGTTGGAGGCTGTTATGTACATGATCACACTTATTTACATACTTATTTGTACATGACCTATTTATATAAAGCCTATTCGTATTGTACATGGCCTATGAATCGGTATTGATACATAGCCTACGATTATGATATTTTTAATAATAAACTTCAGTCTTGTTCTCATACTTGAAGCTGGTGTTTCATTTACTGTATCGTAGTTACGATTCCAATATACAACATTTGGCGACGAGGATGGGATTAGCTGCGAGTGAAACAAAACATTTTCATACAGAAACGGAAATTTCATATATACAGTTTAATAAGAGAAATCAAGTGAGAAATACAAACGTGAAACAATCGACAACAACAAAGCAAGCTTCAAGTATGAAAGGTTATAAAAATAACGAAAATAATAAAGCGTGTTCGAGGTGTGGCAAAGTACATAACGGGGAAGAATGCCCAGCAATCAAGTGGTCATGTTTCAAGTGCAAGCGAAGGGGTCATACAGCTAAAATGTGTCACGCAAATCGGTCGGTTCATCAGGTTGAAGATGAAATACCGGGTGATAAAAGTTCGGATGATGACGTGTTAGGGAATATTTATCAGATAAACGGTAATAAAACTAAACCGGTGTTTATAGTTTTATCGGTAAATAATATCGACCTTCGTTTTGAAGTGGATACTGGAGCCTGTGGAACCGTTATTTGTACGTCGACGTTTCAGAAGATTTTTGGAGTGTTA
Source organism: Tipula vernalis (assembly GCA_958295665.1). NCBI lineage: Eukaryota > Metazoa > Arthropoda > Insecta > Diptera > Tipulidae > Tipula > Tipula vernalis. Next base: position 180,807,240 of record OY282558.1, on the reverse strand, counting down.
CCTGTACAGCCACATAATAGTTTGAAAACCGTGAGTGGAGAAACAATAGCGGTTGATGGATTTACAGTAGTCAATGTAAATCATCGAAATAAAAATCATGCATTACAATTGATTGTAGTGAAAACAGACAAACAATTTGTACCGTTATTGGGGCGTACTTGGTTAAGCGTACTCTTTCCCAAGTGGGAACAACAATTCATGGTGAGCTACGTGGATGTGAAAAGCAACGGCGACAATAACCTTCAAGTACTTGTAGACTCGTACAAGGTCAAATTTCCAAATGTGTTTTCAGAAGAAAATTTGTCAATTAAATTGCACAAAGCATCAATTGAATTGAAAGATAATTGGATGCCGGTGTTCTGCAAGCCGTATACTGTACCATATTCACTCCCATCAAAAGTGGAGGAGGAACTTCGAAAAATACAAGCTAATGGTACAATATTCCCTGTACATACAAGTGAATGGGCCAGTCTAATTGTTACAACGTTGAAGAAAGACGGCCGTTTACGTATTTGTGTTGACTTTAAAACAACAGTTAATCGGGTTATAAATAACGATTCGTATCCATTACCACAATGTGATGACATTCTAGCTAGTTTAACGGGAGGTCAAAGATTTACAGTATTGGATTTGTCCGGAGCCTACCAGCAATTGGAGATTGATGAAAAGTCGAAACCATTATTTACAATCAACACGCATTTGGGATTGTTCCGTTTTAACCGTTTAACATATGGTATATCATCGGCTCCTGCTATTTTCCAGCGCACAATGGACCAAATTTTAAACGGAGTGCCTCGAACGTTTTGCTACTTAGATGACGTAATTATAACGGGTTGTACTATGGAAGAATGTGCTGCCAATACGGAAAAGGTCTTGGAGCGTCTTTCGAACTTTAACGTACGAGTAAATTTGAACAAGTGTTTATTCTATCAGCCTAGTGTGGAATATTTAGGTCATGTGATCAACAAAGACGGAGTGCAACCGTGCCCGAAGAAAGTGGTGGCTATCAAAGAAGCGCCAACACCTACCAACATCACCGAGTTGAAATCCTATTTAGGATTGGTCAACTATTATAGAAAATTTGCACCAATGCAAGCAGATGTGTTGACATCACTGTACCGTCTTACTCAAAAAGACGTAGATTTTATATGGGGTGCGGAAAGTCAGCAGGCGTTTGAGTTATCGAAAGCAATTATCTCCGAAAAAAGTTTATTGGTACATTATGACCCTACAAAGCAACTGTTCCTGTCATGTGACGCAAGTTCTACAGGTGTAGGAGCTGTCTTAAGCCAAATGTGCAACAAAGTGGAGCAGCCCGTAATATTTGCTTCAGCAACGTTGTCGGAAGCTGAGCGAAAGTATTCGCAACTGGAAAAAGAGGCGTTAAGTATAATTTTTGGCTTAAAAAAATTTAATAAATTTCTACTTGGTAGGTCCTTTGTAATTTATACTGATCATCAGCCTTTGATTAGTATTTTCAACCCACGGAAAGGCATTTCAATAACAGCTGCATCCAGGTTACATCGTTGGGCCATAATTTTATCGGCATATAACTACTCCATTAGTTATAAACGAGGCCGAAATTCGGTAGCTGACGCGTTGTCGCGTTTAGCGCTGCCATCTACACAAAGTATCGACATTACATCTAGTCTTATCAATCTGTTAATGGATTGTGAGGAATTGCCAATATCAGCGGAAGATGTTGCTAAAAACACTAATTTGGACCCATTAATGTCGAGACTAGTAACAACAATAACTAATGGTTGGTCTAATTCTTGCGAAGACCCTCATTGGAAACCATATTTTGTTCGACGTTTCGAATTGACGGTAGAAAAAGGATGTATTGTTTGGGGTAACCGAGTTGTCATACCGACTGCTCTAAGATATCATGTATTGAAACTTCTACACGAAAACCACCCTGGCATGGTCAAGATGAAACTATTGGCTAGGTCTACGCTATGGTGGCCAGGTCTAAATCAAGAAATCGAGGAATTGGTGCGTGAATGTGAGCCGTGCCAACGCTTCCAAACAAACAACAAAATGGACGAAACATACTTAGGCTGGCCAAAATTACAACGTCCTTGGACCAGACTACACGCCGATTTCTTCTACTTCAATGATACTACGTTTCTTTTACTGATCGACTTAACATCAAAGTGGATTGATTTGCACGTAATGGAAGCAACAGCAGCAGTGGATGTTATTGATAAATTGAGACAATCCTTTAGCTATTTTGGTATACCACATCAGTTAGTAACGGACAATGGTCCGCCGTTTTCGTCCGAACGATTTTTAAAGTTTTTAAGGTGTAATGGAATTGAGCCAATGAAGAGTCCACCATATTTACCACAAGCTAACGGAATGGTAGAACGAGCGGTTCAGACAGTAAAGCAAAACTTCAAGAAGTCATGGGGAGATTTAAAATCAACTAAAGCCGATTTGAAGAAACACGTTCAGAGTTTCTTGTTTACATACCGCACCACACCGACACCGAGTACTTCAAAAAGTCCGGCTGAATTTCTACTTAAGTATTCGCCTAGAACGTTATTAAGTCAATTGCGGCCGAATTACGGAGATTCACAGATTATATCCGGCCCGACAAATTTGACGTTTCCCCTCAAAAATATTCGAATCTAAAGACCCCGTGTGGGTAAAGCTTAACAAACCATTTTGGGAGTCCGCTACAGTCGAGAAGCCTATCAGTTGGAATCGATATATCATCACGTACGAAGGCAAACTGAGAATAGTACACCAACGACAATTACGGCCACGTGCTTTGCCTGGTGGAACGGGTAACTATTTACAGCCGTCTTCTATGAATTCATCTACAGTACTACACCCCTCAGAGGAGAATGAAAATACAACATCGCAATTGCAACAACCAACCAGTACCAGAAAATCTATACTACCAACTGAAAATTACGCAGTCAACGGAGAAGACAATCCGTCTCTAAGCAATCACGAAGTGGAACTACGACGTTCAGCCAGAATACGAAGACCTCCTGAAAGATTGCACTATTAAACGGTTTTGTTTAAATTTAAGCCTTAAAATTTTGTATAATTATTAAATTTTGAAACTGAATTTTTATTAGAAGAAGGAAAATGTTATGTACATGATCACACTTATTTACATACTTATTTGTACATGACCTATTTATATAAAGCCTATTCGTATTGTACATGGCCTATGAATCGGTATTGATACATAGCCTACGATTATGATATTTTTAATAATAAACTTCAGTCTTGTTCTCATACTTGAAGCTGGTGTTTCATTTACTGTATCGTAGTTACGATTCCAATATACAACAATACTCTCCTGAATAAAAATGTCAAATAAGAAGTGAAACAAATGGAGTAGCGGAAACATTAGGTTTGCTTCACGCTAATATAGTATTTACCCGATATTTTCCTCTTGCACATAATTTTTAGATTGTTGATGGTTTGTTTGCAATTTCTGGAAGCGGGATAATTGGGAAGTATTTCCTTGCATTTTACAATTGTGCAATACATGCCGAGAAGACCTTGTATTTTCCGAATCAAAGTTCAGTTATCTATAGTTCAGTTATCTATCTATATTATAATTCATTTCTTCATCATTTAAGGTCTCGGTTACGCCAAGAAGTGATAACAACTTAGAATGCATATGTTTATCCAAAGAAATCGCTTCTGGTGTGTTTATAGGGAATTCAATAGTACAACCGCCAAATAATATTGTTACGCTAAATGTCGTAAATAACAATGAATACCCCGAAGTTTCTAGCTGCGATTCTAATTTTACAGCCTGGTTCACTATAACATTTCCAATTTAAATTCAAGGTCAAACAAAATATAAAATCCTATTAACCCATCTAAATTCTGAAGAAATGGAATCTATCTTATACATATGCAGAGAATATAATGATTTATTCCATTTAGAAGGAGACACTTTAACGGCAACTGATACATTAAATAACCATTAATTCAAATAACCAAGAACCCTATAGGGGTTCCCCTCATTCTGTAAAAATCGATATAAAAAAACAAGTCGAAGATATGCTCCAACAAAATATTATTGAAGTGCATGGAGTTTTCCATTATTGGCAGTTCCCAAAAACTCTAGCGTATAGGAAGTGCGTGGTAGATTTTCGATGGCTGAATTATATTAGAGTCGACACGGTTTACCCACTGCCCAACTTGGTCAGCTTGATCAACTTGGCAAATGTACTTATTTCACAACACTTGATTTGATCAATGGCTACCATCAAGTATTGCTAGCTGAACAGCCCAACAAAAAAGCTGATGCTCTAAGTCGGATTTGTGTTGAAAATATCTCTTCTTTAGACCCATCCGGCATATTTATACCTGAGGCTGGAAAAAGCTCTAATTGCCATCCCAAAGACCTTAGGCCTACAAGCTCTTTTCTATTAAAAATACTAGAAAGACAAGTAGAAGCTCTCATGAAAGGCTCTATTGAGCTCGCTAAATGGTCGAAATGTCAACATGCGTACTGTAAAGGGAGATCTTGAACCGAGTCTTGAACCTCATATCGTATACTGGCTTTATACTTCAGTGATAAGGCCCATACTTTTATATGGGATTGTTGTTTGGTGGCTAGCCTTAAACAGTATGGCTAACCAAAAGTTGCTGATGAAAATTTAGAGAACTTTCACCTTGTGTATTAACGGTGCACTCAGGAATACATCCACTCAGGCATTGGAAGTTCTTTTTCATCTCATACCCCTAGATATTCTGGGCACTCAAATGGCCACGAGCACAGGTATAAGGCTCAAATCCATTTCTATGTGGACCTGTTGTAATACAGGACACTCATCTAATTTGTGTAACAGAGATATCCCTGATGACACTGATTACATAATTCCATTACCATATTTTGAGCAAAGGCTTCGTACTGATATTCCCTCCAGAGAGGACTGCCTGAGTGAAGAGATGTTGAACCATGAAATTTTGAACTTCTTCACGGATGGTTCAAAAATGGATGGTATAGAGTTGGTTGGGTGGTTTTCTGTGAGAAAGTAAATTAGAATCTCTCATTCCGTCTCCCCGACTTTTGCATCTTTTTCAGGCTGAATTAATTGCGATAATTGAGGCCGTGGATTGGTTGAGGTATAATGTAATATATGTAATGGATATTCGCATTTTTACGGACAGGCAGGCCGCTATTAAAACGATACGAGCTTATTTCCGTACGTCGTGGGTAGCCCAGAGCTATCTCTTATCTCTTAACGAGATAGCAGATCAGTTCAACATCTACTTAACGTGGGTGCCAGCTGCCAGGGCACTTCAGTGCTGCGGGGAATGAAAAGGAAGATGAACTCACTCGGCAGAGTACAAATTGCCTCACTTTACCAAGTAAGGTAAGTGTTGAAATTCCGCTCGCTACATGTAAACTCTTGCTTCAGGAAGAAGCTAGAAGGGCAGCGAACTATAAATGGTCCAATGGTACCTCTTGTGTTATAACTTGGCAGATTTGGCCAAGACTTGATCAAGCAAGAACTAGACATCTGTTAACACGTCAGTGTTGCCATATTAGTATGGTCGTGGGAGTTATTACAAGACACTGTCTCATAGGTGATCATGCGCGGAGACTAGGAGTCTCCTCTAATGATTACTGTAGAAACTGTAAAGATGTAGAAGAGGAAGAAACTGTATTCCATCTACTCTGCGCTTGTCCCCGTCTAGCGTTAAGCAGATCGAAATTTTTAGGAGCTCCTCTCCTTAGTGACCTGGTGGATCTCAATGGGATGAACGTCAGGTGTATTCAACGCTTCATTGTAACTCTGGATGGTTCAGTAGGTAGAGACGGGAAAATTGTATATGGTGTGGCTACGGACAGCCACCCTAACCTAACCTAACCTAGACCCATCCGAAACAGCCGGCAATATAAACCTTAATGGTTATTTTATATCAGATCTAAATCAAACTTTACGTTCATTGTTAGCTTGCAGCCAAAATATAATTTTGCCTCATGTCAATCCAGCTCAAACAATTAATGCAGTGACGCAAACGACAAATTAAAAAACCATTACAGAATCAAACTTTAGTCAAACGCACTTCTCTGAACCAGAAGAGAACAACTACCAATCTGAGCTTATTAATCCTCAAGATGAACAAGAATCAAACTCATCAACACAGCTCGACAACAACCCAGAGCTAATAACGGAAATAAAAGGTCCAACTAACCAATGGAAAATCATCGCTGAAACAAAGAGGCCATCAGGGAATCCAAAGAAATTATAAAAACCTGAAGAAATACTACTATTTTCCATGAATGTCGAGTCTTATCGAGAAATTTGTACGATTGTGTGAATTTTGTCAACGTCATAAGATCAGTGCTCTAACTAAGGTTCCATTGAAAATTACTTTCACTGCTAAGTCCATTTAATAATTTTTTATAGATGATTCTATGATTTCAAGCTATTTGGGAAATAAGTATATTTTGATATTGCAGGATAACCTGACGAAGTATTTAATTGCCGTTCTTATTCCTAATCAAGAAGAGCACACTATAGCTCAGGCTTTCATCTCAAATTCCATTTGTATTTACGGTAGGCCTCTTCCAATCCTTACAGATCAAAGCGCCAATTTTATGAGTCTGTTATTTTAGAACTGTTATAAAATATTGCAAACAACAAAACTCAACACCACCGCATTTAGAAAGATCTCATTTAGAAATGTCTGCAACATTTTATTGATGCATATGGTATGGATTGAGATTCATGGATAATTTATTGCATGTCTGCTTATAATACAACTCCTCAATCCAAGATTGATTTCATGCCGTACGAGCTCATTTTTGGAAGCAAATACTTGACAATTATGATGACTGTCGCCGATTTTAATCATAGGATGTAAATATCCTACTGCAAGAGAAAATATATCACTGTCGATATGGTTTAGCTAAAGGATGACCACCCTCATCCGTGCATACCAACACAAATGTGCTTCCATTGGGAGAATAGTTTCATTTTTTATTAAGTGAAGGAGAATTCTTTGGTGATAAAAATTATTTTAGAATCCCATTTCTATTGTACTTTTCTAAAATATGCGATTTTGTACTTTAAGCCATTTCGTACCAATGCCATTTTGAAATATCCTCCTAATTCCTATCCAGCAATACTAACGCAACCCGTCGTTACCTGAGTCTTGTTACTCTTTCTAATGTCCAAAATAATTACTTACTTGTTCAATTTATCATTAAAATTCAATTCATCAAAGCACAAAACAATAAGCACCCCTTACTTTAATAATAAAAAAATGTAGCTTAGGTTTTAAACTGATCTTAATTTTTTTATTACTACCAATGTAATATTAAGTGAATTAAATTTAATTGTTTATCTCAAAATTGAATTTTCATACTTGATATTTCATTCATTCTCACCCCGTAATGCATACGAATTAATAGTATGTAGCAGTAGAACACTAGTGGCATCTTCCAAAAATAAATCGTAGCTCGTTGTACTAAATTAATCATATACTCACACCTAAAACTTATTTGGTATACAACTGCATACAATTTTTCACTAGGTATCGTTAGTGTACAAGTGTTTTGTTTATTGTTTTTATTTTTACACACCACATGGAGTTTGACTGAACACAGTTCTCATAAAAATTTAAAAAAATTAATTATAATTACTACGAAAATGTTTAATCGGTTTCATGAAATAACTTCCAAACCAAAAAATTTAGTAATTATTGAGAATTGTTGCATAGATTCCGGGCGGATTAATGAAAAAAATGGAAGTTGTTTCATTTCATTGGATTTGGCAGTTAAGTCGGGATTATTTTCTTACTAAAATAACCCCGCATTAAAATTACGGGTCAGATTTACCGTTAACTAATTTTGTAAGCGACACTTACCCGTTGCTAATTAATTTGGAGGCAAACCAAATTTTGTTGGCACAACATGTTTCACAGCGGAATTCACTTCCTTTAACTCACAGAACACAATTATTTTGTCTCGAATCTCTACTTCTTGAGATATAGCGGTATCTTGAAGAACTTGTCGACAACTGAGTAAATAGCTTGTCGCAAAATCATTTATGGCACAATTTTTATATTTTTTCTTGAAGGTCTGTATTTTTTAAAAGTCCAAAATCCAAATCGATCTTTTTTCGACAACAAAAAGTTGCTGTCAAATAAAAGTTCAATCATAATTCCTCTGTAGGATACGTGCGCCTCAAAAACGTTTTTTCATTAGGAGAAACAAAAAACAATATTTAACACAACTGTGCGGAGTGTGCACTGATTTAGTTGAAGCAATATTTTGTTTATAGCTGTGCATAGACTTACGCGGATTCTCAGGTGGAATTTTATTTATTTTTTTTTGTTTTGTTTTTATATAAATTTAGAGGAATATCCACACCACTGTAACGACCCATTCGTTACAAGTTCTTTAAGAGCGTATTTATTCCCAGGGCTAGTGCGGATATTTCTACAACGATTAATATTATTTTGAAGCCCCTGCGATATGATGTGTTAATCTAATTTATGTAGACGTCTCTAAGATTACTTGTCAACACCTGCCAAAATCCGTTGTAATGTTTTTTGATTAAATGCCAGAGACAGTTATAAATTACGGGGAAATGGAATTTTGTTGGGCATTTATAATTAACGAAGATTAATCAGTATATCGCCGGTGACGATTCAAATAGTGTTAATCTAAAAAATTCCTACACATCTTTTTATTGATTAATTGGTAAGAAAATTAGTGTTTACATTAAATTTGTGAAAGCAACACGTTAAAACGTGAACAAATATTCAATTTTGTTAGTTCATTTTAGTGTATCTAGAAAGTTAAATTCGCTCATTTTTCTCGCTTCCTGAAAAATATCTAAAACGTAGATACTCTCTTTTCCATTGTCACCAGCGATATGTCATTCTCCACTCAGATTTCCCTAGACAACGTTGCGATCCACATACACAGTTTTTTCTTTTTTAGCACAGAAAATTTCATTTTGCATAAATAATCGCTGAAGCTCATACGCAAGTCTCTACGATTATCTAATAATGGCCGTCAAGTATGCTTAAAGGGAGATTTTGTATATTTCAGGTTTGTAAGTCGTTAGCTTTTTTCTCAAGATTCAGCCGATTAATTTGTTTTGCATAAGAAACCAAGCAAAACTTTTACAAGCCGTTTATTCATATTTGATTCTAATAATTATTTAGTTTAAGGCAATTTTGTAACTTTAAGTGATTTCAGAAGCTTAATTATGTTTTTTTAAAATTTTATTAAAATGAATGATGAAATGAAGCCCAACAGCAGTATTTCTTACCTAACAAATTTGAAAGAAAACCTACGTATTTTATTAACCCTATTTAAATAAATAATAAGTAAAAGTAATGTTGGATAGTTTATAGTTTTTAGTTAATTTGACATTATTTTATTAAAACGTGATTTCGGCCACTATATGAACAACATACGTAACCCCTGAATAAAAAGTTCGTTCAATCACAATTTCGTTCACCACTCAGTCGGTCATGTTTTGATTCAACATGTATATGACGTGTATGTCATATAAACCTTAGGCGAATCTGAGCGATCAAAGTTGAATAATTTATTACATTGACTTACCTTGGGAAATCAGAAACCATCACAGCTCTTGAACAAGTTCCGTCTCAACGCTGGAGCAGCTTTTGACGAGCGAACGCTCAAGCAGTTGTGAATGAAGAGACTTTTGCCCCAGGTACAGCTGATTCCAACCACTTTCGAGAATGACATAAACACGCTCGCGAAACGAGTGGATAACCTCGTAAAAACGTTGACACAAGCAAACTCAGCAGAAATCAACAAAATTACAGCAAACGCTATATCAACGAATGTTACCACAGAAACTCCATCAATCACCGGACAAATAGAGATGGGGCAGAATATTACCAAATTGAACATCATGATTTCGGAACTATGTGGTGCGCTTAAAAATTCACGGTCGCGTTCAAACCACAATTCAGAGTATAGTCCTAAAAATCGGTCTCGTTTGGCTTCGTGTAACAAAATAAATCCAAAATTCGACCAATGCTTTTACCATTATAGGTATGGTAGCAAAGCAAGAAAAAGTGTACCAGGGTGCAAATTTCACGAGGCATCAAAAAGTCCCGAGCAGAGGAACGATTTTTAAGTTCCCATCAACAAGCAACGACGGCCGTTGATGGTAACAACATCAGTCGAACACTCATTTTTGACACGCGTTCAAAATTTCACTTTCTAATCGACACCGGTGTAGACATTTCAGTGCTATACCAATCAAATTCTTCCAAAACATTCTTTTGGCAAAAACATTCTTTCGGTATAGTAATAGGTAATAGCGGACATGTCCATTCCAATGTTAAGATCAGATTTTCTGAAGCGTACAGGATTCAGGATTGTTAGTTGATATTCAAGGATAAAGGGTATACCCATTACCAAAAAAAAATAAATAAAAAATAAAAACCATATACCGTACACTCGCTTGATTGCCACTCCGCTTGCACTGACCTTTATTACCAATACACAATCAAACAAAATGAAACGGAATGACAACCAAGCAAATATATCACAGTTGCACCAAACAAAAAATAATAACCCTTTAAGTTGATTGCCGATCATTAACATCCTCCCCGCCTTGATCCTTGGAATGAATAGGATCAATTGGTAATAGTGCGATCTTCGTAATAGCACGTTTACATTCACCAGTCGCAGTTTTAATAGTTACTACGCGGACGCGGTCATCAACTCCAGGATGGATATCAATTATCTTGCCCAATTTCCACTTGAGCGATGGAATATCATCTTCCTTGATGATAACTATTGTACCAATTTTAACATTTGGTGCTTCTTTTGTCCAACGATGGCGATGTTGGAGTTCTTGGATATATTCCTTGAACCAACGGGACCAGAAGTTTTGAAATATACCTCTTGTAAGATTCCAATGTGTAATATGATCTAGATTCGAATTTGAAGATCCTACTTCTGGTATTGAATTAAGGGGCCGAGGCCGACCAACGAGGAAATGTCCTGGAGTAAGTACCTCAGTTACATCATCGGTAGATATTGGAACAAGCGGTCGAGAATTCAAAACAGATTCGGTGTGCTAAGCTCTTCATACGTCAGTTTGGCGTTTAGCGTTAAGCGGCGAAGATGATATTTTGCCGACTTAACGGCGGCCTCGTAGAGACCACCAAAGTGAGGTGAGCCCGGTGGAGCAAATGACCATTCAATTTTGTCGCGTTGACACATGAGTTGAATTTCGGATTTGAGAGCGGAGCATTGAAGGAGTTCAAACAATTCATGTAGCTCGGTATTGGCATCGACGAAGTTGGTGCCGTTGTCGGAGACGATTTTCTTCGGTAGACCCCGTATAGCAATAAATCTTTTTAAAGCACCCATAAAGGATGCCGTTGAAAGCGACGATGCGACCTCCAAATGAACGGCCTTTGTGACCAAGCAAACAAAGACAGCTAAGTAGGCCTTGATCGGTACTCGCCCGCGAATCGTGAAATGCACGTAAAAGGGGCCACAGTAATCTTCACCCACGTAATAGAAAGGATACGCTTGATTAACTCTTTCAAACAGAAGGTCGCTCATCTTTTGCCGCATTAACGTTGGTCTTGCTCGAGTGCAGCTCACGCATTTTTTAAACACAGTTCGAGCGAGGCGACACCCATTTATTGGTCAATACTAACAGCGGACGGCAGCAAGGAGCCCTTGTGGACCGACGTGAAGGTGTGTTCTGTGAATAAATAAAAAAACTGCTTGTGTAAAGAAATGATTCGGTGGAAGCAATGCCGGATGCTTTGATGTGTAAGACAACGCAGAGAATTTTAATCGGCTGGAGCCCATTAGCGGCTTCAGCGGAAGAAAGCGGACCCGAGCGACGAATAGCAGGATTTCTCGTATTATAAATAAAGCGCAAAACGTAACTTATAGTATTTTGTATAGTGAGAAATGATCCTCTTGCGGGTATACGAAGAAACATCCCTTTTATGTCTTCTAATTGCATGGATTGGTGTTTCATCATGTTTGTAGATCCCATCGCAATTAAAAATTGTGTAGGTTTTTTTTGTTCGGATAATTCGATTTCCTTCGATGGTACAAACTGGGACCAAGATTCGTCAGGTAATTGAAGAAAACGCGGGCCGTTCCACCATAATTCAGAATTAATTAGTTGTTCTGGAAGTAATCCACGCGAAATCAAATCGGCAGGATTGTGATTGGTACTGATATGGCGCCAATTTTTTGTTGCACCCAAAGACTGAATGTTAGATACACGGTTAGCAACGAAGGTTTTCCAACGATCAGACGATGCGTTAAGCCAGTGCAACACAATCATGGAGTCAGTCCAGTAAAAATAGTCGTCTACTGAGAAGTTCAGATTAGGTTTGAGTTTTGCAACTAACTTCGACAATAACTGAGCAGCTAGAAGCGCAAGTCGAGGTAGAGTCGTTTGTTTAACGGGAGCGACTCTAGACTTTGAACACAATAGTCTAACGACAACACCATTGGTGGTGTAACTTCGCACAAAGACTGCAGCACCGTAACCTTTCTGGCTAGCATCCGCAAAACCATGTATTTGTTGGATGTAAAGCCCTTGAAGTTTTTGTAAATTTTTTCGAAAATGATACCAATTCGTGTGTAGATCCCACACGAATTGGTATCTACACACGAATAGTTGCCGTAAATTCTTCGGAGATTCCATTCCAAGGTTGTCATTAATACGAAACGTATCGGAATTGGAATGCCAATATAAACCCAAAGTTTTTATAAATTCATGATCGTCTATTTGCACAAATTGTTCACGGTCAACAACGGGAATATCGGCAAGTATAGAGGTTTCATTTGAACACCATTTATGGAGTGACATACCAGCAGATTGAAGAATGGAGGATATGTTGTCCTTGAGAGCAATGACTTCTTCTTCCGAATTAGATCCACTCAGAAGATCGTCAACATACATATCATTGGCAATTGTAGAGCTCGCCATTGGAAATTCTGACTCATGATCTAGAGCCAGTTGACGAAGGCAACGAGTAGCCAAGAAGGACGCCGGAGTTGTGCCGTATGTGACCGTTTTAAGCTGATATGTTAGTAACGGTTCATTCGGATCAAACCGCCAAAATATATACTGAAATCTTCGATCATCCGGATGGACTTCGATCTGACGATACATTTTTGTGATGTCTGCACTTATTGCATATGCATGTGAGCGAAATCGAAGTAGAATCAAGAAGAGTTCATTTTGAATGACAGGACCGCACATTAGAATTCGATTTAGAGACGTGCCGGAGCTAGTTTTAGCTGAGCCATCAAACACGACTCTCAATTTGGTAGAGGTAGAGTCAGGTTTAAACACACAATGATGTGGTAGATAAAAATGATTTGATTCAATCGCCTTGGCTAATTCCATATGGCCAAGTGACACATATTCACTCATGAATGCATTATATGAATCGCAAAGCTCAGAATCTCGACTTAATTTTGCCTCAAGATTGAAGAATCGTCGGCGTGCTAGGATTGCTGAGTTGTCTAGTTTACTTTCAGCACTAGAAAATGGCAAACGAACCATGAAACGACCATCCATATTTCTTGCATAATTTTGTACAAAATGCTTCTCGCAAACATTGTTTGAAATATTATCTTGTGTCACATCCTCTATTTCCTCTATAGCCCAAAATCTCTCCATAAGCGTATCGAAATATGTAGATGGAGAGTTCACGACCGCTAGATTGCAAATTTGATAATCTAAAGATGAACCATAGGCCTTACCTGAGACGACCCAACCCAATCTTGTATTCTGGAGAATGGGGAGGTTATCACCTAATTTTATTTGACCGATAGATTGTAATTCAAAAAAAAATTCTGCGCCAATGAGCAGATCAATTTTTTGAGGTGAATAGAAATTTGGGTCTGCTAGTTTGATGTTAGCTAGAATAGACCATTTGGATGAATCATACTGAATAGTCGACTGATAATCGGAAATTTTTGGTAAAATGTGTGCCTCTATTGAAGCAGAATAATTGCTGACTCGGGACCGAAACTCAATGGAAGCTGAGTTACATTCCATGATGGATGAACCGCCTATACTTCGGATTTGAGCCGAGGATTTCATTGCCTTAACGCTTAATTTGGATGCTAGTGATTTTGTAATGAAATTAAGCATGGAGCCTGAATCTAGTATTGCCCTTGCAATAACAGTACGATTGTTGCCATCAGATAATTCAACGAGAGCCGTGGCGAGGAGAACATGACTTGGGTTTTTATTAATTGCAGCTAGCGCAGTGCCGGAATTATGCTCGGGAATCAATTGTGAAGGCGAATTTTGATCTTTCGACGGATTATTAGTTTTGGCTAATGACGAAGGCTGAGCTGTAGAAATACTGTTAGAGATATGAAGAAGACTGTGATGTTTACCATTACAGGTACGACATCGATCCTCAACAGTACAATCGTCAATACGGTGACTTGATCGCAAGCAATTTGAGCAGATTTTTAATTCCTCGACACGTTTGCGTCGTTCATCGGCAGCATGATCGAGTGTTTTGTTTGTTTACAATGGATGCATGAATATGTTCCAGTTGCATGAAAACTTTGACGAAAATAATTACTAGATTTGTAGTGTTCACTGGCTTTATCGACTGATGCTCCTTCTTTTAATAAATTTGGAAATGTCTTCGACTGTGGGAATAGAATTAAGTGAAGTTTCATCCCTCCACCTTAATTTTGTCTCCGAATCAAACTTTGAAGCCATCAAATACGTAATTAAATCATCCCAGTATTCAGTAGAGAAGATCGAGCAGCCTTTGAGAATTTGCCTTCTCAATCGGTTTGGCCCTGAACATTGCATTTATATGTTCTTCTACAATACGGTTCGTTTTATTAAATCGTTCAAACAATAATTCCATAGCTTGTTCATAATTTGCCGCAATGAACTCTAAATTTTCAAATGGCTTAGCCCCAGGACCCCTGCAACAACTTTTGAGATATTGGAATTTAGTGAAATCAGTCAACCGAGGATTTTTATGAATGTGGGTATCGAAGGATTCAATAAAACTGCGAAATGTTGTCGGCTCACCACAAAACAATTCGAATGTCAACTCAGGTAATTTTGGTAGAAACCCAAGACCCTCAATTGTCTTAATGGGGAATTTTTTAGACTTCTCCTTTAATTCTTCTGTCCTATCTTCCAATAACGGCCTCAATTTATAATAGTGTCGATCTACATCGGCTCGAGTCGTGGTCTTCACTTCAGCTTCTTCTTCTAACTCAAGAGTATAGTTTGATGTTCCAAGAATTGAGCATAATTCGACACTAGATTGTCACGACGCAATCGTAGTTGAGAAGCGGTAGCACTTGCAAGATCATTAGTCACAAATTTGTCAAGTTCTTCAAGGAAGTTCAAAAATATTGTCATCACACTCTTCAAACGTTTAATATTTACGACCATAATTGCGAATAGTTAAATAAACGTGTCTACTTACAATTTTTGATTTTATTGATAAATCCAAACAAACCATTAAAAATGTTAATAATCGGCAACCAACCAAATACAGCTATTTCTGAAGAACAGCAAACTGGCAGAAACTGTTAATAAACAGCGCAGCAATAATACAGCTTAAATTTGACGATCAGCAACCGGTATGAACTGTTATAGATTAGCAACAAACAAACAATACAGTTCAAATTCGAAGATGAGCAAATGGCAAGAACTGTTAATAATCAGCAGCAATAATGATACAGTTCACTTCGAAGAGCAGCAAATGGGAAGAACTATTAATAATCAGCAAACAACAATACAGTTTAAATCCGAATGGCAGCAAATGGCAGAATTCCAATGGCAAATTGTTGTTGAAGAAATATGTTTCACTGAAAGGTAATTTTATACGTTGAATAACTGGAACACCACCAATTTTTTTTAGAACAACTTGAAGTCACCAGTCCCTTCGGGGATGTGGGTTCGGATCCCACCGCTGTCACCAATGTTAATTGTACTG
Organism: Tipula vernalis; assembly: GCA_958295665.1. Classification (NCBI taxonomy): domain Eukaryota; kingdom Metazoa; phylum Arthropoda; class Insecta; order Diptera; family Tipulidae; genus Tipula; species Tipula vernalis. Next base: position 180,791,274 of record OY282558.1, on the reverse strand, counting down.
TATTGGCACACTAAGTAAGAACTAAAATAGACATACCGTAACACACCGATTAGAGACAATTGGACCACCAATAGCCGGAAAAACGCGGAGACTAGCGCCTGACAAATTGAAAATCGCGAAAGACGAATTCGAACACTTGATGTCACAGGGCATTTGTCGTCCCAGTGGCAGTGCTTGGTCAAGTGTATTAATTACACTTGGTAATGAAAAAAAATGGTAGCTGGAGGCCATGCGGTGATTACAGATCGTTGAACAACATCACGGTACCCGACAGATATCCGATACCATATCTTCAAGACTTTTCGTATCAACTGGAAGGATGCACAATATTTATGTTCCTAGATCTTGTACAAGCGTATCATCGCGATCGAACCTTCGGATATTCCAAAGACTGCCATTACGACACCCTTTGGGTTATTCCAAGTTCAGCAAAATGACCTTCGGCCTTAGGAATACAGCACAAACTTTCTAAAGATTGATGCATTCAATATTGTCCGGTCTCAATTTTTGCTTTGTTTATTTGGATGATGTGTTAATCGGTTCAAAAACTTTCGAAGAACATTTAGACCATCTAAATATAGTCTTACAAAAATTCTCGGAACATGATTTGATCATAAATCCAGATAAATATGTTTTCGTTACACACAAGATTACCTTTTTACGATATACGGTCAATGAACAAGGCATTAATTACATCCACTCAGGAAAGAATTGAGATAATAAAAAATTACGAGTGTCCAACTACAGTTAATTTTAAGGAATTATTTCTTCAAGGGGTACAAGAAAAACAGTAAAACCACAATACAATGTCAGAGACTTCAATACAAGCTTTCGATAATTGTAAGGATAAGCTATGTCAAGCGACGTTTCTACACATCTCTCATCTACGGCTAGGTTAGCCATTATGGTCGACGCAACGGACACGGCGGTTGGGGTCGTGGTCCAGCAGTATGTTGCAGGTACTTGGCAACCACTCAGTTTCTTCTCAGTACGACTGAATGAAACACATCAATGGTACAGTGCTTACGACAGAGAGTTGCTTGCAGCTTATTCTGCCATTAAGCAATTCAAATATTTGTTAGAGGGTTGTGAGTTCACACTGTTCACGGATCATAAACCAATGATGACGAATTACGAGAACTCTTGAATAGTAATTCAAACACTACAGTCATTCTTAAGCCAATACCCCTAAATTTCAACTCAAACAAAACTATTTGTTGTGATATTTCAACCGGTATATCAAGACTTTTTATTATATTAAGTTTTCAGAAAATTATTTCTGATTCTTTACATAATGTATCTCATCCGGACATAAAAGCTATAGTGAAATTGTTAATACATTCACATATATTCACCTCTCGGTACATTGGTAGTTGCTTAACGACGCATTTCTGAAATTCATCTCGACATCATTGGTCCATTACCATTTTCTGGAAACAATCGTGTGACGTTAATAGATCTGGTACACACGTTGGGCTGAGGCGATTCCAGTGCCGGACTGGGATAACGGACTACGTATAGTACTGAACTGAAGACCAGACCATCAGAACTAGTTTAAGGAAGCACACTACGAATACCAGGCTAATTTTTCGACCAAACCACGGACAACAAAATTTCACAAACGGACTTTATACAAAATTTAAAAAAAAATACTTCGATGAAATTAAACCGACTCCAGCGTCCAGACATTGTACCGGAAAAATCTTTATTTCGAAAAATTTAACAGATACAACCCACATTTTTCTACGAACGGACGCGGTACGGAAATCCATACACAGGACCATACAACGGATCAACTTCGAACGGACAGGGCGATAACAAAAATACCAACACCCGCAAGGTTTCCTTTGAATCAACGGAAAAATTCCCAGCAATTGTAAAAGCAACGTTCCGTATTTGACATATGTTCTCACCGAATTCACTGGAGGGGGAGTATTGTGGCGGCATGATTAATTGTAGATGGTTTGTTCGCGCCAAAATTAATTTAAAACCAAGGCTCAAAGAATTATGGAAAAGCGGAAACTTTTTCGGACTCGGTGTGCCAGGGAAATCCAAAGTTTTTTTCCCTGGAAGTTTTGTTTTTTCCAAAAATAAAATACTAGTATTGCATTATATAAAATTCAGTTAGAGAAAAAACCTGCAACGCGATACGTTCAATAAAATCAGTTACAAAAATAAATAATGTAAATAATTAAATAAATAATTATACAATATGTTAAATCAATAATGTTGAGATCAACAGTGCAACGTCCAATTTTTATATTTTTATCTAATTTGCTGATACTAGCAGTTAACCTACTTACAACAACAATAATGATGTTTAAGCAACCTTGGCTCATCAACATTACAACATTTAAATTTACTGGATAGGAATGTTTGGTGTCATATTTTATTTCTTATTTTTATATTTTCTTTTTCTCTAAGTTGCTGACAGTAGCATTTAATTGTATATAAAAGGTGAATATTAAATAAAATAAAATAGAATGAATTTAACTCTAATATTAACAACAAGTTGTTTATTCTCAATAACTAAATAGACCCCACCCGTGGTAATCTATTAGTTAACTGTAAATCAAGACTATATTAAATTTACAATTTAAGTACAAAAGTCTAAGATTTTACAAATAATGTTGAATATATGTATCAGTAAAATGAGGGGTCTAATTGCAAAAACCGATATCTTCAAATTTTTCAAAAATGGGTTATGCATATCACTGAACTCATCTCTTCCAGTAGAATGAGACTTTAAAACGAAAAACTTGCAAAAGGCGATATTTCCCGCGTTATTTAAATTCAAAATTTACGATTAAATGCAAAAACCGATAACTTAGTAACCATATGAAATGCAAAAAACGATATCTACGATAACCAATCCTAACCATTGGTGATCGATCACGTGTCATTACATTTTTAGTTTTGTTTGTTGTTTAAAGGATTATTCTCTCAATAGTTTCAGTATAGTGTTTGTTATTGTAATGTGCTGGTGCTATTGAATGTAATGTAACGGTTTTAATTTGTCCGAGAATAATTTCACAAAATAATTTAATATGGAGACTGTTAAAGAAAATATAACACCTGTGGACGCAGGAAAAGCAAGGAAAAAAGCAAGAAATCCTGCCGCATGGAAGCGTAATGTAGAAAAACGGAATAGGTTAGTGTTTATTATCCGATAATGATTTACATACTTTGAGAATATAACGGGTAATACACCCAAATTCAACGTGTTCATTGTTTATTATTTTTATATTATTACTTAATAGGTACATACCTACATCTCTACCAGAGTTTCCGACTTGTAAACACGACGGTAAATTTAGTAACGTTTTTAAGTGTCGCGAACTAAGCATGAGGGACATCAAGCAATATCATTCAAATTACTACAAACATACAACGGAAAAAGATCAAGATACATTCATCCTTAAAAGTTTGAAGTTACAAGCGCCGCAAAGGCGAACCGTTTTAGAAAATTTTAAAAAAAACCGTGCTATGAGTATGAAATACTCAATAATTTGCTACGATAAGAAAAAAAAACAAATCTGCCAAACAGCGTTCTGGCAGATTTTGGGTATCAAAAAGGATCGCGTCTGTAACCTTGCGAAAAGATTTCTGGTTGATGGCGCTCTTCCAGCAGAGAGACGTGGGGGAGACCGTACGTCCCACAAGCTTTTGGAGAAAAAAGTTTCAGTGAGAAATTTTATTGAGTCTCTGACTTGTATTGAAAGTCATTACTGCCGTTCCCAAACGAAAAGAAAGTATCTTTCGTGTGACCTTTCCCTAAAGAAATTATGGCGAATGTATAATACAAATTTGAGTGAGCCAGATAAAATCAAGGAATCTTTCTTTCGAACAATTTTTAACACCGAATACAATATTGGATTTGGTTCACCGTTGACTGATGCATGTTTCACGTGCTTACGGTTTAAGGAAAGGTTAAAATTTATAACAGAGCACACGGAGAAAAGTGCTATATTAACCGAGAAAAAACTCCATCTTCTTAAGGCTTCGGCTTTCTACGGTATGCTGAAAAATACAGACCCGGAAGTAATAGTATTCTCATTTGACTGTGAAAAAAACTTGCCGATGCCTAAGGTCCCGGATCAAATAGCGTATTATTCACGCCAGTTTTATATTTATAATTTTACCATCGTGCAGGGGACATCAAAAAGCCGCCTTACTAAAGATAACGTTTTTATTTATGCCTGGTCTGAAGTAGACCGACCAAAATCTTCCAACGAAATAGCATCTGCGGTTTTTCATCGATTAAATGAAACAGAATTTCTTCCATCGGTGAAAGTAGTAAGGCTTATCGCTGACGGATACGGCGGGCAAAATAAAAATTCAACTATGTTAACTATGCTAGTTAAATGGTTAAGCACTGCTCCAGCCACTGTGAAGACGGTTGAACTAATTTTTCCGGTGGTCGGCCATATCTTTATGCCACCTGACCGAGTATTTGGGAACATTGAAAAGGTAGTTCGATCCAAGGATCATATTATTGAACCCAGCGAATACTTTGACATTTTTCAACAATTTGGAAAAGTAATAAACATGGCAACCGAATGTAATGTAAATGACTGGCGCGAACAAGCTAAGAAACATATCAAACTACCAGGCCAATGGCACTTTCAATTTAATCCCGCCAAAAGGATTATCCGAACAAGGGGTGAAAAACCTGGTATTATTCTGATCAGGGGGGAGCTTTACTACATTGCCAATATGAATATTGGCAAATCAGTTTTAAAAAAATCCAGTAGAATATCTTTAATAAATCCAAAAGCAATACCGCTAGGCAATTTTGTGAAACCTGAAAAATATGTAGACGTCGCTGCTTTATTGAAAGCACACTATGGTGAGAAATGGCGGGATTTTAATCAACTCGTATATTATAAAACTGTAATAGATCGCCACCATTTTCAAACTGAGCCCGAACATGATGAAGCCGACGAATGTTGCCGTTTAGCACCTGAAGAATTTCCAGTCTAAGCAGAATTTTTAATATTATTATTATTTTATAATGTTTTTACTGTCTTAACTCAAAGGATGACTTAAGAAATGTTTTATTCTTGATTTTTATTAAAGAAATATATTATTCTGTTATGTTCTATAAATTTTATTTTATTTTAAAATGCAAAAGACTATATCTTACACGGTAAATTTCAAAAACCGATAACTACAATCTAAAACAGAGATTTTAAAAAAATGGGATGACCCTATAACAGCCCAATTGGATAAAACTTCTTTATAATTGCCTATAAAACGTTAAAAAATATAATATTAGTACACAAACTCAAAATTTTGCTATATATTAGTTTTTGCTCCCTCCTGAAAAATTGTGAAATTGTAAGATATCGGTTTTTGCAATTAGACCCCTCAAATAACATACCAAGGTTCAGTGACCCAGTGATAACCCCCACGAACCACTAAAGAACTAAAAAGTAACCGGAATCCATATCTAAGGACCGGGTCCCTATCTTGGATATCCGCTGTGTAATTTAAAGTGCGGTAAAAGCACTACAAAGTTACCCATCATGTTAAATAAAAATATGGAGTAGGAATTACCGATTACCAAAACCTAACTACTTACATATCAACGTTTAAACATGGTTTTGCTTAAACGACGAATTTTATGTGACCCTTCAGGAAAAAATCACAATTTTTTAAGTCGGTTCAGATACACCAGCAGCTGTATTCTGAAAAAGCGTAACTTGGTGATTTGCGTTTTTTTTACAGTTAAAAACGTGAATCGCAACGTTAAAAAAATCCACGTTTTTTTAGAAAAATGTTATTCATTTTTTTAATATTAAAACTAATAAAATTTGGTTACTGTTAAGTATCAATAATAATTTAGCGTACAGGTACAAAAAAACAACGGGATAGGCCTGAAATTATGATTTGAAATAAGTAAACAAAGATTAATTTTTCTCATTACCAAACAATTTATTTCAATTTTTCTCTTATATTTCACAAACATGCAAGCCCGATTTAGTCAATTGGACATAAATTGTTTACAGTGGCGTTTTGGCCTTATAAAGGGTTTTCCAATAAGGACTTGACAACTTTGAACTTTCACTGTGAACGTGTGAACCCTTAAACCAATAACCAAACTGTCAGTGTCAAAACATTCAGTAAAGGTAACATTCTCATCATGGTGAAGTACACGAATGAACAACGTTTACAAATAATTAAAATTTACTACAAAAATTCCGAGTCGGTGACTGCTACTTCAAGAGCGTTAATTCCAATTTTTGGTCGTTATTATCGTCCCAATAGACAAGCAAATACATAATTCATAATGTAGTGAAAAAAATTGAGTCTACATATTCGCTGTCGGATGTTCCCGTGCCAGTGAGACAACGGGTTGGTCAAAGTGCCGGGAATATTGCTGCCGTTCAAGCGTCCGAAGCAAACGAATCAAAATAGTCGATTCGCTGCTACAGAGACATGTTGCAACGTTATTTCTTTGGTCAATTGCATGAGCTTTAGACATTAATGATATGTGGTTTCAACAAGACGGTGCGACATGCCACACAGAGGGTCTAACAATCATCTTATTGAAATCTAAATTCGATGAACGTGTTATATCCAGAAATGGTCCTTTGGTTGACCGCCTAGATCGTATATGATTTAACAACTCTAGACTTTTTTTTATGGGCTACGTTAGAGGAGCTCAGAGCCAATATTGAACGAGATATTGCGGCCGTTTCCGTCGAAATATGTGGCCGAGTCATCGAAAATTGGGTTCAACGAATCGACACATGCAAACTTTCCCGTGGTGGACATATGAACGATGTCGAATTCCATACATAAATGTTTTGATTATACTTTGACTCAATAATAAAATTGTCGAGATATCTCAAATGGTTTGCGTTTTATTTAAAAAAAAAGTTGTCAAGTCCTTATTGGAAAACCCTTTAGATGGTGACATATGTATATGACTGAGACATTGATAGTTGCGCTTCGTTGCCGACCGGCGATTGGTAGCTCCCGACTGCGAAAAATCTGACATATTTGAAATAAAATGTTTATGTTAATTCAATAAAACGAAAACCATCACAATTGGATGATTTTAAATTAATAAATATTTGATTTAATGGCGTACCTGTGCCGTCGTCTGTTCGCCAAAGGTACATTTTATTTATGTGCAATTTCTAAAACAGACTAAAATCGCTGTCAATATGACGATAATTTGACAACATTTTTATGTTTTCTAGTATTCTATGTTTTCTCGATGTTCGTATACGTTTGTACATTTTTTTCAGAATACAGCTGCTGTCCTAATCCATCTATTTGAGAATTTACCATATAAAATTTGTTTAATTTCCCAGTATGAATATCCGAGCTCTCGAGCGAGATACACCGTTCTGATGGAATATCCATTGGTGGTACGAAAATACGACAAAATGGTAACTACAGTGCCCTTAGCTTCATTTTGGGGAATAGTTATGCCACTCCGTTTATCAAAACGTTCAAATTTCTCTAGATTTTTTGTCTACTGGATTAATTTTCCAAGTCTGGGAACAACAAACGGAAAACGTTCAGCATTTTTCGCAGGTTGAAATCATATTTAAATTTTAAATTAGTTTTACAGCAAATAAAGTTACATGCAACTCAAACGCAAAATGAATTAATACTAAAAATTGTTAATACACCGAATTCGATTGTTTCATTTGAAAAAAAAAATATCTGGCCTGCTCAGCCAAAAACAGTTAATTACAGTAAATGAAAATCGAATATATAGACGGTTAATAAAGTGCGTAAAGGGCAAAAAAGACACGTTGGTATTTTTCGTAATAATTCTCACCTTTACATTAGATACGTTCATTTCGAATTGTCACTCATTACCTGAATCTTTTATGGCCTTGAAACAAATTAAATATTCCATTTTCAGGAAAAAGTGAAATCAAATCGATTACTTTTCACATTTCAAATATCTCAACTTCGGTTCAAGATATCACCAGTTAAGTGTTCTACAGATCGAAAGCGTAATAGCTAAAGTTCTCGCCAGAAAAATATTAAAATTTTGGAACGTCAATAACATCGATATCGTATACTCTTAGTCATAACTCTTTAGGCAACCCAAGCGACCAATTATAATTTCTCACATTCTCTTTTTTGTAAAATATGACACAAAATTCTTTTTGTATGCGGTTCTTCAATATTTACTCTAATTTTATCAACAGACGTTGTAGGAACCACATTACACTGTACTGTACTGTTTCTAGTTTGAATTCAATACTGAAGTCATTATTCAACCTCATAGCTTCAAAATAATATCTGTCGACGCATACATATATACTAACGCAATATCTCCTACCGCTAAAAGCTCTTTAAGCACGGCACGATTTTAAATACCAATGAATATCCTAAAATAAATCAAATCATCGTTCAAAGCTTTAATATCAAAATACTTAGCCTTCAATTTAACTCCAGTTAAAAATTCGTCGAAAGAAGAATCACCCTAAATCGTTCTTTTATACTCTAATATAGCAGCTTTGAATTTCAACTTGACTTTTCTTGACGTCGTTTGATAAACATATTAACTTTTGATTGGTATGTATACATAGTTTATTCATTTATTGTCTAAAAATAATAATTTTAATTTAAAAACTAAAAATGGTGAAAAATATTTACATACATACATAAAAAAAAAAATAATAAACAATACAAAAAAATAAAATAATTAAATATGTTTAGGTATGATTACAATTAATTAGTTACACAATTTATAATAACAAACTATTTTTCATTAATACTACTACAAAAAAAAAAAAAAAAACATTTCAGTAATCTAAATTTTGGCCCCTAAGGAAGGCATCAATTTGGCCCGTACTTTGTTGCCCTTGCGGCTGAATATAATAAAATGACTGTGTTTGTGGTCCGGTTACATCAAATCCTTGTGGCTGTTGTACAGGTATACGATGATTGGTTTGTTGACGTTTTGCTGCTTCAATACGATCAAATTGTAATTGGGCCTGCTGTAATTCTTGTTGCTGTTCAAATAATTGTTGCGAATTAAATACTTGAAGATTTTCATTTTGCTTTTGATATATTTGTTGTGAGAATTGTGGAATTTGTGGAATAATTGCTGATGGATTACGTTGTAACGGTGATTTTTGATATAATGGACTTTTCTGTTGCAATTGCTGTAAATTAACTAATTGTGGTGAATTTGATTGTAGCTGATGAACATATGGTTGAATACGTTGGCTGATACTAAAATCTCCATTGCTTTGTGGTAGCTGTTGATAAAGTGCAGAATCATAGTGTCCAGTTTGTGGATCGAACACCAATTGTGATTCATAAATTGGATTTGAAGTTACTGGGTTTGACCCTTTAAATTTACCGCCATTTTGAGATTTAACTGTTGGATTTGTGGTGGTTAAAACATTATGTTCTAGTTGGAATTTTTGGAATTCTTCAGCAAAATTTAATGGTGAATTTGCTGATGATTTGGTTAGTTTGCTGACGCTATATGGTGTGGTGACTGGAATTACCGATAAATGAGACTGATTTAACACTTGTTTTTGCGGTAATCTTTGTTGAGTTGGTCTGTATGTTGTAGCGGGTGGCTGTGTTTGATAAGATTGTGCTGAAGTTCTATAAGTTGGCCGTGGTGTAATGCTGACCGAATGAACAGGCGATGTATTATATATGGCTGGTGATGGAGTCGTTACAGCTGGTCTTTGTGATGCAACACGGAAACCATTATTATCTTGACCTGAATTGTAGTTTGATTGTCCAAAAGGCGAATTATTTAATCTAGCTGGTGGAGGTTGTGGAACATATTTTTGTATAATTTCTGGTTCTTCTTCACTTTCTTCATCATTGTGATCAATATTGTAGTTATTTTGAAATACTGTAGTAGGTGGTCGATTAGTCGTAGTCGTGGTTATTCTTGAAGGTGTATTTTGAATACGAACTGGGAGACGTTTTGGATAGTTCTGGAGGTTAGGTATATTTTCCGGTTCATCTGGATTTTCTTCAGATTGTTCTGGTTCATCTTGTTCATCTGGGTTATTTGGATCACAGGGATTGCCCGAAACGTATGAAAATTCTCGTTTATTACCATCTGGATCAACATATCCATATTTTCCACGAACTACACAATCAGTTCCTCGAGTTTCTTCTTTGAACGAACCATCGGCGGCTTCATAACCAAATGTAAATGATCCGTCGTCGTTTACTTTACTGTAATTACGAAGGGTTTGTACTGGTGCTGCTTTTGTTGTTTGGTCTTTTGTGCGTGCCGCCGGTATAGGTGTTTTTGTTGGTGAGGCTGGAGCAAAATACCTATCTTGAATTGGTTGTCTTTGATTAGAGTTTTGTTGACCATACAGCCCATTATATTCATCGTCGGCAACTACTACTTGGCTTGGTCTTTTTTGTTCTGGCTCATTGTAATATTGTTGATTATCTGGCTCTGCGTTATCATAATCATTTTCATATTGATTGTTTTGCTCCACAGGTCGAGGTCGAACTCTAGTACGTCTTGCTGCATCACTCGTTGCTAGTAAGACGGCTAAGCACAGAATGGATACCTGAAATTTAAAAATATATAAATTAGTATGAGCCTTTAAAAGAAATTTAAGCATCTAGTCTTTAAAAATAACAAATAAGATAAAGTTAGGCTAAATCAATAGTTAGAAAATAATAAACAAAACTTTCGGTTATGAATGGTTTCAACTTGAGCACTTCCTTCTCAGAATAGACACTCAAACTAAAATATTTATTTTCATTTTCCATATTGATGTACATGCATATTAAATATGTAGATGAAAATTAACGACTCCATTTCCAGAAAGTTTTTAGCATCGTCTGGAGTGCCCCAAGGTAGTCCCTGGGACCACTCCCTTACAATATTATTGTAAATGACATAATTGGTTGCCTGTCCAATTCGGAAGTTCTTATGTACGCGGACGAATTAAAAATCTATAAAAAGATTAGGCACATTTCTGATGCCTTATCATTTCAAATTCGCTGAATGGTGTAGTAATTATAACATTTATAAGAAGTAGGAATGTTACCTTAACCGATTATATAATCGATGGGGTACTGGTCGAGGGGGTTTCCGTAATTCGAGACTTAGGAGTTCTTTACATAACTTGTTTTTTACTCTTCATATTGACAGCGTCATGGTAAAGGCTAACAGTATGTTAGGCTTTCTAAAGAGACAATGCCGGCGATTTAGAGATCCACTCACACTACGTACTTTATAAATGGCATTTGTTAGATTCCATATAGGGTTAGCTGCTGTCACTTGGCCGGCCTTTTATCATAACTATTCGGATAGGATCGAAAGCATTCAAAAGAGTTTTCTAAAGTATGTGCTTCGCTTCATGCCTCGTGGCGGCCATCACACGGATTACATAATTTGACTTTACAATGGGAGATGGCAGTTATTAGCTCTTGAATCGCTTAGTTCCTACGAGACGCGGTGATAGCTACCTTTGCGCGTGATTTGATTTTAAGACAGATTGAATATTTTGAGCTTTTGAAGCTTTATTCGTTTTATGTACTATCTCACAATTTGAGAAGACTTGAGTTTTTGCTGCTACCTAATAGAAGTAAAAATTACAGGAAGAATGAATTGGTCTACAAATCGCCACTTCTCTTGAACTCGGTTGAAGATTTGATTGATTTTGAGATATCGCGAAATGTTTTTCAGTCCATTATTTTCAAATTTTAATTTATGGTTTATTTTATGTTAACGAGAGTCGATCAGACGTTTGTTTATACTGTTGTTCTAAATAAATAAACGGCAATTGATCGAACCGAAGTTATTTTTATTAATGGGACCCGAATTTATAAAAATTATTTCGGTTCGATCAAGATTGCTTTACGATAAATTGTTTTGCGATAAATAGCTTAACGGCAAACTGCTTGCAATAAAGTGTCCGTCTCTCATTTGACATAATCCGTAAATGAAAATTTGTGGATATTCTATACCAAGGTGTCTGCTTTCGTAAGTCTGTATTTACTATACAAGGACGGGGTCACCAAGTATACTTCTCCGATGTATAACATGAAGTTTTCAAGAGATTATCGCCAAATTGGAAATTCGTTACATTTTTAAGGTTTTGTTAATGAAAATGATGTGATCTTTATGTTCTATGGTATTCCAACTTTGAAACCTAATTACCATTATAAAAAACCTTGAAGATAGCTTGTATTATTAATCATTTTTGAAAATATAGAGATTCCAGCTACGTTTTCATTAATTATTGGTGGAAGATTGGGGTAAGTGTTTTTAATAATTGTTGTTTTCGTTTTGGAAGTTGCATCTCAAGATATTCTAATCTAATAATTCTTTTCTAATCAGGATAGATAGATTTTAAAAGAAATGCAATATTCCGAAAGAGGCTAAAAAAAATTCCGAAAGGCCTTACCAAATGTATTTTATATACTCAAAATCTGAAACCATTCCAAATTTCCTGAAAAGCTTCGAATAAACTTAGAAAACTACAATAATCTTGAGAATCCGAAAATCTAGGTTAACCCAAAATTCTCAGAAGTTTAAATTTCCAAAATCTCCTCTAAGTAATATCAATCATAACCAAAAACTTCATTGGTCCATTTTGAAAGATTTGCTATATTAAGTTAAGTTGCTAATAGTTATGCATCCTTCCCGGTTCTTATAATGGTTACCGCCACATAGGGATATGGTTTAGGTTACTCTTCATATTTTTGCAGGATCAGAGATCTACAAAATAGATTCTAGAAGCTTAAATAAAATTGTATAGGCCAATTGGAGCCGATCCGCCGAACGGCACACAGTTTTTTGCTTATCTGCAACATTTAAAAATTTGCTAATGTTTTATGTGAGCACGTTGGCCTGCTACCACTTACAGTTTGAATGTATTTTCTCTTAGCTAAATAGGAGGATGCAGAATATCCCTCTTAGGCTGCAAAATATTCTTTCACTTAGCTTAGAAGCCAGAATTATTTAGACGTCATAAAATATATCTAATTTCATTTGCCGTGTTATGAGTGATTCACATTCAACGACAATTAAAAAATCAATAAAGAGGGACAGCGATAAAACTTTATTGATTAACAAAACAATAGATGAAAAACGAGAAACGACTCCTAATATAGACTTTTCGGGATAACTTTACGAGATGTCAAGCAACATCTTTTTGCTATAAAAACGTCGATATAAGCTTATAATAAATGTGATTTGCTTACATCTACATAAAAACATCTAAAGAAAACCAAATTTTGATGTGACATGTGAAAAATGAAAATCCTATATTACCTCGTTCGGTCATATCCCTTTTTATTATGTTAATAAGATTGAAGCAAATATTGATTTCATTGTTAGGTTTTAATATTCTACATAGAAACATCTTCGCTAGATATGAATACACCTTCTTCATTAAACATATTTCACTAAGCCCACATACATAATTAAACCTGGCTAATTTAATTATTATTACGAACATTTTATATTGAACTTATTTAGTTTGTTTTACTTCTAAAACTATCGAATTCCATCAATTTTTAAAGTTTTCAGATGGAAAAGCAAAGATTGAATTACATGGTATTAGCACCAATAATTCAATACGATATAATTACTAATCTTTACTCTTCCTTAAGATCATAAAAAAACACTCAAACTCAAATATCATATTTACGAGTAAGCTCGAACCTGCTTGTAATTTTACAAGTAAATTGTCCTAAAAAAAAAAAAAATTACTGGACAGCGATTTTGGATGCAAAACGACGATTGCTTACGCTCACCTTGAGTCATTTTTCACTTTCTTCTAACATGAGGAATTCATATTTTTGTATCTATTCGTCGTTGTAACCGACGACATTCATTTCACTTCGTTAATAAAAATCCAAAACAAAATATACGTATAAACAAAAAAATTCCTGGTGATCGTCAATAAAAAAAAAAAAAAAAAAGCAAGCGATCAATGATCACTCACGGTAATGCTCTCTTATACCTCATCGTGATCATCACTTGTCACTTGTCAGTCACCATAATTCGTAAAAAAAGAACGAAAAAAGGCTATCATTGTAATTTAATCCTATATGAAAAAAAAATTTAAAAAGCCGAAGATTTTGTTTTTTTCGGCCTCATTCGTAATACTTCACTTCGAGTTAATATTTCATAATATTTACTCCGTTTGGTTGAGATTTGTGTTTTTCCTGTTGTGTACAGTCGTTGAAACAAAACCAATTCGCAAAAAATATTCATATTAACTCAGAATGGCATCACGCTACACGTGCATTCAGCTGTCAAACATATCTTGTCATATTTATGTCATTATGTGGGAGTATATAAGAATATAATAAAGTGTAGTGAATATTTTAATCATCGTTCTCTTCTTAGAACTTCATATTTATTTTTTTTTTTAAATTTGTTTGTTTGGTTTTGACTTTTTAGTCCACATCACTAAAGGTTAGTGGGATTTATCCCTTCTTTTTAATTATTTGGATTATATGTTGCAGCCCGTGTCTCTTATGAAGTGCCATACTGTTGTGTAATCTTCTATGTTTTCTTCCCTTAAGATGTGTAGCTTCTTATTTTTCAAAATAGGATATTTGTCTCTTATCATGGCGTATTTTATGCAATCTTCTAAGATGTGTCTAGAGCATTCCGTGGTATTGCAAACTTCGCATAGCATGTTATCTTCTTTTTTAATTAGGTTCAGGTACTTTTTGTCAAATGCGTGGTTTGTACGTAATCTGGTTAAAGTTTTGATGCATGCTGCCTCTAGTTTTAATTTATGGAACCAGAGTTTTTCCCTTATCTTGCCATTGGTATTTTCCTTAGGTTGTTTACCTTTGATTTCTGTTTTGTTGAAAAATTCTGTTCTCCATGTGTCACATTATAACTTTAGCTTTAATTCTCTAATAATGGTTTTGTATGGTATGGTTACATCTATTGTATAATTATCTCCCATGGATCCTGCCTTCGCCTCCGCGTCCGCTATGTCATTGCCTTGCACATTAATGTGACTAGGTATCCAAATAATATTTATATTGAGTTTATTTATATTGATTAATTTGAAAATTTGTGATTCATAAAAATGTTTATAGTTAGGTTGTTTTTTTTAAATGTTACAGGTAATAAATGAATCAGTTATTATAGTGGCTTTTTTTATGTTTTTAGATATTATCTGTATGACCGCTTCATGTATTGCTATTGCTTCTAATGGTTGTATTGGTAATTTATCTCTTATTTTATTGTTGATAGAATGTTTGTCACTCTCGAAAAATATCCCAAATCCTCCTCGTTGCCCTCGTTGGATAAGGCTGCGTCCGTGTATACATCTGTACCTGATGACCTATCTCTTATGTGTTTTATTTAGACGTCTCAATGCGAATTTTCTCAATTCTGTTTTATTGTTAATAGCTTTATTCTTTGTTATATTGTGTAAATCCGTATTTATTTCCCATACTAACGTGACATCTTTGTGCATTTTTTGGATGTCTTCAGTGTTGGGTATCTTGTCTAGTATATTTTTGTGTTTCTCGTATACTTTTTGGAGAATCTCATTCCCCTTTCCTTTTGTGATGTCTTGTCCTATTTACGAGCTTTTGTTTATTTATTTGGTTATATAACTGATTTTATAAAGTTTTATTTTTTTGTCCATCGGAAGCTCTCCTGCTTCTGCTATTATGGCTGTTATGAGTGTACTCGTAGTCATCCCTAAACACAGTCTTAAGGCATTATTCATTGTTGTCTGAATATTTTTGATATGTTTCTTTTTGTATCTTACACAGGATTCTATTAGACTCTTGTAGATTCTAGTTAGTGTTGACCTTCCGAGCATTGTTTTTTCGTGTTTTCCCAATGTTTATTGAAGTGCATCTTCTTATCTTGGTGAAAGCCTAGAATTCTAATGGAATTGGATTCCTGTATGTGTTTGTTATTTATTTTAATTTTAATGTTTAAGTTTATATTACTGTTGGTAATTTGCATGAATGTTGTTTTGTTTTCATTTATACTTAACTTCAATTCGTTTAATTTATTATTGAATATGTTTAGCTAGTTATTAGCTTTTATTATTAGGTTATTTATATTTTTATCAGATATTATCAGTACAAAGTCGTCTGCATATTGTAATATTTTTATGTTTTCAATTTCATTTTCTATTTTATGTAAATCTGTGGTATATAAGTTAAAAGGATCAGGGCTCATGGGATCCCCTTGTGGTATTCCTTTGCTTGTGATTGTCGTGACTTCGTTATTTTCGTAACTAAATATAATTACTCTATTTATTAGTGCTTTATAGATCCATCTAATATATTGGCTCTTGAATCCCTGTTTTTGCAGAATCATGATTAGTGTGTTAATATCCACCTTGTCGAAGGCCTTAGTTATGTCAGTTGATATTATTATGGTTTCTAATTTTTTATCTTTGTTGTCTTCTATAATCTGTATTAGTTTGTTGAAGTAATCAGTTGTAGAGCATCCTTTCCGAAAGCCAAAGGAGTTGTCCGGTAATATTTTGTGTCTATCAATATGACTGTTTAATCTGTTTTTGATTAGTCTATTCATTATTTTGGCCGTAGTTGGATATAGGTGAATCCCCCTATAATTTTTATAAAATTCGTGGTCCTTTTTGGGCTTCGGGATAGGTATCAGTTTTATGTTTTTCCATTCTTTTGGGTACTGTTGGGTTTCTCATAATTTATTTAGCTTATTAATCATTGATTCTATGTGGTTTTCGGGTAGATTTTGCAAGATTTTATATGATATTTCATTTATCCCTGGTGATGAATTTCTGCTATTTTTGATGATCTCTTTTACTTCCCCCGAGTCGAATTCGTGTTGGGTGATTCTTGTTTTGGGTAAATTGAGTTCCTTGGCTTCCTCTATTTTTGACTCCTTAATGTTACGCTTTATGAAATTCTTCATTGTGTTCTTGTCTTTAAATATATGAGATTTGTTTTTATGCTTTTTGTTAAATATATTTACCTTGCCCCATAGCTCTTTATTGGTTGCGTTTGGGTTAAGATCTTCTATGAAGTTGTTCCAAGCTTTCTTTTTTCCATTCTGATCTCCTTTTTCAATTTTGCTGTTGCTCTATTTAGTTCTATTTCAGCATGTTGTTTTGGTTATATATTTTCAATTTTTTTTTTAAATTTTCCGTAATAATTCCATTTTTTTGTTCCACCATATCTTGGGGATATATTTATTACCTTTTTTAATTGTTATTGTGTTGTCTTCTATTATTTGTTGCAATTCCTTTTCATATTCCATCATATCGAAGAAATGGTTTGGTTTGAGCTCTTTTTTCATTTATCACTAACTTGGTTATGTTGTTTTCGATTATTATATTTTTTAGATTTATTATTGTGGGGAGGTGGTCCGAGTGGCCGATTTTTGTCATCTCTACCTTCCAGGTTAGGTCTGATGTGATGTCAGAAGAGATTTCCCATCCGAGTATGGCTTCCGTCGTTTAAAAATATAAAGTTTGAATTATTTATGATGTTTGCTGTTGTCAATTTTGCTATTGTATTCCCACAACGTATGGTGCGCATTCATATCTCCCATAATTAAAATATTTGGTATGTTGTCCTGAGAATCGATAAGTTATTTATATTTCTCACCTATTATTTGGTTATTGATATTAGGTGGTATGTATAAATTAATAATGTTGTATCTTTTTTTGTTGTCATCTTCCATTCTCACGGCGATGGTTTCTATGGGGGTATAATCGTCCATTATTATAGGTTTAGCGTTTATCGAGTTATGTATTAAAAATCCTACCCCTCCGTAGTTATCATCTCTGCTTTTTAGGTGATCGTTGTAATTTTTAATATTTATTTTGTCACTATTTTTTGTCCAGGTTTCGTCAAGCAATACAATCTTGATATTGTTTCTGTTGATATAGTTCTCAAGTTCGTCTTTGTTTAGTTTTAAACTCCTGATGTTCAGCTGCATTATGGTTATTGGTTCTTTATTATAGTTGCTTAGATTCTCTAGCATTGTCTGATTTGTTTTTTGAGACTGACGTTTATCAGCTGATCCATGTCAACTAATTGTTGAAATATCTCAGTTAGTGTAATATCAGTGCTCGGATCTTTGGGGTCAGTGTTCAAATATCCTTGTGTGATGGTTTGTATTTTCCTGTTTGGTAGCGTGATTTCCAATATCATTGCTTTGAAATGTTCCATTTCTTTAGCTTGCCTCTGTATTTCTTCTAGGTTTTTTGTTGCAATTATCTTCATTTCTTTTTTTAATTTTTTTATTTTGTTAGTTCTTTCAGCGTTGTCTTCGTTGTATTTATTTTTTGTGCCACCGTTTAGTCCCGGAAAATTCTCTGTGTCGAGATTGAAATTTTTCCTATTCGGTTTGACTATCTCTAGAGCTTCTGTGTAATGCATTTTTTTTGTGATCATCAGATATTTTATTTGTTTTTGGTTTTAAAACTCATTGCATAAATGGCTACAGCTTATGTGGTTTTCCCCACAGTAATGGCATTTGGTTGGATTTTTGCAGTTTTCTTTGGTGTGATCTGTTTCAGCGCAATTATAACACTTTTCTTTACCGTTGCAGTATTTCTGTGTGTGTCCATATATCAGACATTTTTTACAACAGGTTAGCTTGGGTATGAAGTATGTCCCTTCTATTCACTCGATAAATACTAATTTGGTTGGGTAAGATCGTTGTTCTAAATGTTATTTTAACCGCATTTATGGGTTCCAGCTTTTGGTCTTGTTGGTTCCATCTTTGTATCCTTCCCATTTTGACTTTTTTGGCGCTGCTTTCTATGTTATCTCTTAACTTTTCAATATCCGTATTTACCGGGATTTTATTTATGTAGCCTACTGATTCTAACATAAATGACGGGATGAGAACGTTATATTTGTAAGTTTTTTTTAGGTTTATATTCTTCAGTATTTTATTTGCGGTTTCCATCTCTCTTGCTTGGATTTTAACTCTATTTTTCCCGTATTGTTTCACCGAAATTATTTTACCCAGATTTAAAGAATTGATCTTCTCAGCAACAACAATGTCCTCAATATCTTTTTTTTTCAGAATAACGTAAAATAGACCCGGGTCCCCCGGTATATATTTATTTATTTTAATTTATTCGATTTTAGAAATATCTTTGTCTGCTTTTTGTCTTTTTATAGCTCCCCTCCTTCGAAGCCGTGGAAGTCACCATCTTCGTTAGAGTTTTCCACTTGATCGTATAATCCATCTCGTTGATTTTTTTGGACTTTTTATGATTTCTTCGTTGCTTGTAATTTTATTGGTTTTTTTTATTAAAATGTTTTTTTTTTGCTATTTATGTAATTATTTTTTCGATTTTTAGTTTTTTTAATTTTGTTGTTTCTCACGATTGGAGCTGATTGCACAATATTAATTGAGGAGTGTCTGATCAAAAGTCGCTATTTACATCTTACTTTTTACTACTTACTTTTGATCACTTTTTTGTAGTAAATAGCTTGTTTTGACCAAAATCTAGAATTTTAGGTATATTTTGCATAGAGAAATTGGCAATTTTTGGTCCATGCTGGAAATAGCCACTTTTGGTCTATTTCACTTAAAAAATTCTGCCCTGATAGAAAAAAAAAATATCATTTTGGAAAATGTAAATAGCGACTTTTGATCAGACACTCCTCAATTATCACTTTAGTTGACGCACGTGCGTCATCCTTAGCTTTTGTGACCACGCTATAACTAATTTGTTATTAGTTTGTTTTAATATGTTATTAATTAGGTAATCCGTACCTATTTTACCAGGATTTTCACCACACTTTGACAATGTCTTAGCCTTGTATTGAATCACCCACGTTTTTGATTGTTTTCCACTTTTGATTTGTTATTTGTTAATTTCAGTATGATTATGGAAACTCTAAATTTCATCCGTAAATTAATTGTTTGACCACGGATGTCTTATAATTTTGATTTTTTTTTTTTTTTTGTAACACGATGGAATTATGCATTAATTCCCACTGTGATTAATTATTCGGTTCAATTTATTTTAAATATTAAATTTTTATTAACACGTTGGATAACTCGTGAGCGTTATCTTTTCTTTCGACTTTTGGTCTGTTATTTTTCGCTTTATTATGGATTGTTTTTCACTATCAAAACTCTTTATTTTGCCCGTATTTTAAATGTTTATCGACGTTTAATTTAATTACTTACTCGGTTCAATTTATTTTAAATGTCTATAATTTGTTGAATAAACTTTTTCTTTGGGTTTACCATGTGGTTAATTTTGCTATTCACATGTGTTTTCCTTTATCGAGCGTAAAATTATTCACTTAAAGATGTTCTATCCTATATCGGCTATTATTTCAGCCATCCGACTTTAATTGATTTTTGTTTTTATATTTCCCTATGCACATTAGTTCTTAATTTTTTATTCTTTAATTTTTTTAACCAAAAACTTTATTATTAATTATTAAATTTACACATTAAAAAAGAAATTTTTTTTTTTAAATTTCCGTAACTTTATTCTTTAAAGGTACAATTGAATGTGCACTTATGTGTTCTTTCTCTTCTTAATTTTCTTATTTATGTCATGTTATCCCTCTTATTCGTGTCATTTTATCTCTCTTATTTGCATCATGTTAAATGAAAAACTAAAAAAACGTGCATTCGACACCAATACAATTTACCAATACTATTATTGCCTTCCGGTAATCCTCAAATCTGTCCTCATTTTGCGACCAAAATCGCTTTTCAGTAAGCAAAACAAAAAAAATTTGAGGTGTTGGCCAACACACGACTTTCTTTTACGCAACTTATATTGCAAATTTCTTGCAAACTTAAGATTTTTTAGATATTTGTATATCTAGATTTGTATATTTTTGAGATATTTGTAAAATAAATTTTCTGGTTCACAGAAGCTGGGAGTTGGGTCCTCAAAATTTGTGAAAAAATTTAAACATGAAGTTGCAGTTTGATTTGTTAAGGACCCCAACAATCTCAAGGTCAAAAATTAACATGACAATTTTTTTATTTTGGTTTATTTTATTATTTTTTTTGCATGTAAGTTTTTCTGTAAACCTTATACTTCTTTTGATACGTGCAAAATAAATTATCTCGCTCAAGGGAATGGCCACTTCCGGTTGGCCGATTTGCACTAAAATATACTGAGACCTCCAAATTTATGGAAAAACATTAAAAATGAAGTTTAAGTTCGATTGGTTAAACCATCTGGGCTGTAGAAAGGACGCAGACAGACAGACTGACCGACACCACTTCGAAACTTACTTTTACTCCCGGTTAATCAAAAAACCTTAAATCAGAAGTTTCAGGATGATGGCCATATCATTTAGTATGATGGTACGGAAGCCTAATATTATAAGGACGATTGCCGAAAAATAATTTTTATTACCTGTTGCCAACCAAATTTAATTTTATAAATTTGCATTAATAGGTTTGAAAAGATTTTGACATTCATTACCTTCATATGATTTGCTAAATGGTTAACGGATAATAGAAATCTCGAGAACATTATTTAGCAGAAAAAATAAGCCCTCGGAAAGAACTGTGCGAAAGCTAATCTAAAAGGTACTAGCAGCTTATTATGCAAGTGATGAAGGTTTTAAATACCAGAAACTCACATTATTGTATATTAAAATTGGTACATTTCGGACTAGCTGCCACTTAACACGTTCTCCCCTCAATCATTTTATAGATGTTCAGAGAAAACACACTTGTTAATAATATGTACTGTCATATACATGTAACAAGAGTCTTTCATATTCACAAATTACAGTAAATGACACATATGTATCTATCACACATAAATGTGACATGAGGAAAAGTAAGCGACACACATTATGTGAAATAAAACGCTATGCTCCTTGTGAACACCTATTGTTGCGGACAGCGAGACTTTTCCGCAGTCGTAATTTTCCAGCCGAAGAAGTACTAAAGAACACCAATCAGTGTTGTTGACATCCTATAATTTAGTTAGAAACCATAGTAGCTGAAATTAGGCATACAGTTTGATCTTTTTGGAGTTTAGAAAATTGTAACGAGCGAAAATTAATTGAATTTCCAACGTTACTGATAATAAATGTAATATATACCGTCGAGTGGTTGGAGTTTATTTTATTTAAACGATCGTAATATTGGTTCATCGCCTAAGGCTTACATTTAATACACTCATAGTCGGATCGTTTTCCCAAAACCACTACACCAAGTTGAAGGTCCTGCCTCATTATTGAAGGGTAACTTTGATAATCTGAGATTTGGCTTGTATGATTTTTGAGAAATCGCTACTCACACTGGTCATTGACGTGTCGAAATAAAATACGGAACATTGTTTTATAACCACTGTTGATTTTGTCCTTCTTTGTTATGTTATGTTTTCTGGTCCAAGAAATTAAGCATCATTTAAAATCAAAATTTGATAAACATCGGCTTTGATTTTCGTGTTTGGTGGCAGAAAAATTAGCAGTGAACGAACATTTTCAGCGACAACCGACTTGTGACACTCAAATGGTCAGAACACGAACACGTTCATTTTGTTGTGTTGAGAAATTGTTCAATGCTAAATGTTTTATAATACGAAAATACCAAATTTGGTAACTTTCCGCGCGCGGGCACATTACGTAATTCGTTTGATGCAGATAGGTCTTGACACTTTTACAAATTAATTAACTATGTACTGTCATTTCCAACTAATTTTAATAAAATCGACCAATAAACAAAAAATTTACCGCGTTTTAAACTCCCAACAATTCAATTACTGAGCCCGTTAGTACAGACAATTTAGGTAGACCATTAAAAATAAGAAGTATTCAAATCAGAATTTGATGTCTTGAGGTATAGGAGCTGGAATGTTATCGTTTATTTAAATCGTAGTAAAATTCATTCATGTTTGGTTTGGTTTCTATTCAACCAAAAGAGTAACATTAGATGGCGACCCGAATACTCGCCCAAAAATGGAAAATAGCCTAAAAATTTGATCAATAATTTTTGGATGATCCTTCATTTTTCATTTTTCAAAATCATTTGAATACGAAAATGGGGAGAAGACCCAAGATTTTTAAAATCACCTAGAAACAGGAAATGAATATTTAGACAAAATTGTGATTATCGATATTTGCCAACTATTGGCTTAGTTAGGAAAAGGAGGTTTTCCATTTTTTTCATATATAAATTGAACATAGCTATTACATTTAAATATGAGTAAAACGTAAACTTTGCAAATTTTATTTTCAATCGATAAAAGAGACAAAATGCTCATTGGATTTAAGGCCTTCTTCAAATTGGACATTAACCCCAAAAATGGGTGTTATGTTCGAGAAGAGACATAACATTTTTAAGTAAGCATAATCACCTATAAAAATTGTTGGGATATTATTCATTTTAGGTTTTGGGTGATTTTGAATTTTTTGTTTGGGCGATTCACCTTAATACACAATCACCCTAAAAAAATGACAATTTGTTGGGCTTTTTTTTCATTTTTGCGCGATATGGTTTTGGGTGGTGACACCGCTTTAGATAGTCTTGCTTTCGCTTGCGGAAGTACATCGACACATTGTTGTGTGTTGGGGAAATTTGTGCAGTTTTTTGTTTTAAATTTTAAATCAGTTTTGATCTCTAGCTGTCAGCTACGGTTTCTAAGAATATTATAAAGGTATTTATATTGTTTAATGGCAGGGTGAAAAGTTATGGAAGAAATATGAAAATACGGAAAGTTATGGAGGTCTTTACCTTCCATGACCATGTTTCAGCTCTGAAATATTCTCAAAATTAAGCTAGTTTGTATTGTCTGGGCAATGTCGTGCACAAGTCTAAATCTGGGCGATAAACTGCACAGTTTTATTTGCGCAACTAAAAGTTACATCTAGGGCCCGCTGGGGTACCGTTTTATATTAGAGCGGAAATTTACATCAGCAGCCGCTACTGGTTATATGTATAAAGTCGAACGATAAAGACATGTGCAAGAGAGAAGATTGTTCATGTCTCTTTTATACTAATATTAAATTAAAATACTATTTCGCAAATTAAACATCACTTTAATGCGGCATATATTTTAATGCACATTTTAACATCACTGTAACGAGATTTTAGCTAGCTAGAAGATACCCCAGATTACCGACCAATTTCATTAAAATCGAAAAAAAATATAGCGTTTAAAAATCCGGACAATTCAATTACCGCACCCGTTGGTATAGACAATTTAGGTAGACAATTAAAAAAAAGTAGTATTTCACATAGTTATTTGTCTAAAATATCAACATCAACATCATCTGCTCTAATAAAATTTAACAGCACAAGCAAGTTTATGTGGTGTAAACTGACGTTGCGAAAGCCTTTGAGGCCATCAGTCATTGTAAAACATTGGAATAATTTAAATTGTTAAAGTTTAAATTGTATTTGAGTAACCGCACTGGTAAAGCTTGGAATTAATTCAAGCTACCCAAATAAAAGAATCAAATAAAATTTAGGCCCCGAGTAGGAATTTAAGAGATCATGAGTTCCTTCATCTAGGCATAAACACAGAACAAAGTATATTGACAATGAACCAGTAAACATGATGTCCAAGAGTTTTAATAAAATAGACCATCTGTTCCACTTTTACTGAACCAAAGAGAGTTTACGTAGATAGGAACGAAAGTGGAAGCAAATTTATGCTCCGACCCGTAAAACTACTTCTCAAGTAAAATTTGTAGTCTCTCCTCTAATAAACAAATATCCGTTATTTTTCTGCAATCAAAACAACTTATTACACTGCCTATGCTAAAGTTTTACACAACAACTAGAGTAAAATACATAGTTTCAGCCTACTTTAGTTTTTCAGCAAGTAAAATAGTAGATGTCATTACTCATTAGCTCGTAAAATTTTTTTTCATACTATATTAAAATTCAATATATGTATGTATACGAGTATATGACTGGTTTCAGTCCGGAAACGAATTATTACGGATTTCCTTTAAATTAAAAAATGAATGAATTTAGCGAAATTATGTTCAACCACACACAAAAAATGAGTTCGAACGGAAAGAAAACCAATGCAATTCAAATTATCAAGTTACCCGGTTACCCCAGTTACCATAATTTTGTTTATCTATTTTATTGTCAAGAGAAAATAAAATACGCTAGGATAACTTGATAATTGTAAAATCATTTGTGTTGACTTTCTTTAAATTTCAAACTCACTTGTTTAGTTTAAATTTTTTTTTTTTTTTTAATGAAAACGTACGATAGAGAGAGCTTCGTCCGAGATTGAGATATCAGAGAACTCACATTATATTGTATTGGAATTTAATTATATTCAGCCGTGTTTTCCATGAGAACTGCACTAGAACTCGATAAACTTTAAATTCCTTTTATTCTTTGTAAACCGAATAAAAATAAATTCATAAAGCGCGAATGTTTAGTGTATTTGCCATAAATACATATTTTAAGTTTAAAAATTTCCCCCATCAGTTATTTCATCAATATTTTCTTATTTCTTGCTGACGTCATTACACGCAACTACACTCGATAAATTCATGGGTTTATCAAGTGTAACTAAAAAATAACCTACAATTGTAATTATTTATTGCTATAACAACTTAAAATGTGTATTTATGTGAAATGCACTACACATTAGCACTTTATCAATTTAATTTTTTTCTGTGTTTACATAGAATAAAAGGAATTTAAAATTTATCAAGTTCTAGTGCAGTTCTCATGGAAAACACGACTTTCATCGGTTTATTTCCGACTTGCTACCACTTAACCCGTTGCCACCTCAAGCATTTTAACAATGTTAACAATTCTGTCACATGCACTTGACAAGAGCCTTTCATATTCATAAAATACAATAAATGACACAAATGCATATATATCTGGACCTTGTTTGAGAAATGTGCCCTTATCGAAGTTGAAGGTCCTACCATTATTGAAGGGTTCCACTGATAGGTTAAAATTTTGCCATTGATAAGTTAACTTTTTCTCTAAATTCCAGTAGAGGCAAGTAGGTCAATCTACAATATGTTAGTTATATTATTTACCCAGACCGAGTTAAATATTGAAATATCAACGATGTGGAAAAACATTTTTTTTGGTCGCGAATGTGAAACTATAATTTTGTTGAATTAAAATTCGAAGTAAATAAAAATCTAGAAGATCCGGAGCGCGTATTTGAACTGAATATAATTAGAGAGCATATGGGTGAGAGATTAATACTGTTAGACGGGGGAACGATACTCCACTATTTATTCGATCTGTTAAATGTGATACAGAACCATGTTCCATAAGGTGGAAAAATTATACTTTTCGGTAGGGATTGCTACTAGAGCGTGTAAGTACATCACGAGAACAGTTCAAATCCTAGAATCGCACTTTCAAACGAAGTTTAGAACTCTCTAACTAAATTTTATTTGACCCAAAGTGTACGTGCTTATATGCTAATGAACGGTGACTTTCTGAGCGATTGCCTCAATCATAAAATGAGATCCTTCTGCGTGTTCATGGAACAAATATGATTTGTGAACAAAATTCGTGTTTCACCATATCTTTAGCGAGCGGTTGGTTGCCCGTTTTGAATGCTAATTGCTACAAGATCAAATAAGTGATGTGAATTTCTTATCGTGGGCGATAAGATTACTGAAAAAAATCTGTAAAACTGGAGGTCTCTACATGTTGTATATTGAAATGTTTATACGCCAAGAATAAAGCTGATATACTCGTTTTAGTGTTAAGCCACAAATTACAAGGTGATAATTATTCAAATCTATCCTACCGGGTTTGGCATTTGAAGCCTTCGTATTTAAAAACGCTGTAATTTTTTTGTTTATTGGTCGATTTTATTAAAATAGGCTAGATAATTTTACAATTACTCGATTGGTATGTAGGCGTGTTATGACCTGACCACCAGGACCAATGTTTTTTAAAACATGCACGCTCGCACGATGTCTTCGCTCAAACGGTTCCATTCACGAGTCAATTTTTTTTAACCGTTTAAACTTGCGTGTTTCTTTTATTAGCCGTTGCTTGTAAAATTCCACAAATCGAATACAACAATGGAGTCGAAATAAACTTAGGAACATTGTTTTTTAAACATTCTTGATTTTGTCGTGCTTTGTGTGATGGTGCCAAGTCCTGCTGAAATCTGAACGTATAATTTTGGAAGTGTTTTCTGGTCCATGGTATTAAAGCGTTTAAAAACCAATCTTTGATAAACTTGATAAACATATTTGCTGCACCTAATTTTCGTATCACTCTCAAATGCTCAAAATTATCGTCGGAACGTCCCCTAAACGAAGTGATTGATATTTTAAAATTTAATTAACTGTTATTTCTAACAAGAAGTGTTCAAATCATTATTTGATATCTTGAAGTAGGAGTTATCGTTAATGTTATCGTTTATTTAAATCGTCGTAAAATTCAATCATGTGGTTGGTTTTCTATTCAACCCAAAGAGTAACTTTAGATGGCGACACAAATACCCGCCAAAAATGAAAAATAGCCTAAAAGTTTGATGAACAATTTTTGGATGCTTCTTCAATTTAGCTTTGGGCAATTGTACTCGCTGTAACTATGGACGATTTTTAATTTGTAAAAATCATCTAAATATGAAAATGGAGAAAGACCCAACATTTTCAAAATCACCTAAAAACAGGAAATGAATATTTAGACAAAATTGTGACAGTCTGGAAAAGGAAGTTTTGATATACGTAAATTTTCCAAACGTTATCTTTGCAAATTTTATTTTCAAACGACAAAAGAGAAAAAGTGCTCATTGGATTTATGACCCTTTTCAAATTGGACATTATAATGCCAAAAATGGACGTTTTGTTCGAGAAGAGACATACAATTTTGAAGTAAGCACAATCACCTATAAAAATTGTTGGGATATTATTTATTTTAGGATTTGGGTGATTCGATATAATACACAATCACCGTAAAAAATTGACAATTTGTTGGGCTATTTTTCATTTTTACGCGATATGGTTTTGGGCGATTATTCGTGACACCGCTTTAGATAGTAGTTCATGGTATCTTTAACCACTTAATTGTAATGCGACTATAAAGAAACATTAACATATCTTTATAAAACCCAGGAATTTTATCACTCATTCATCTAGTGAATAAATTTGACAAAACTAATACTCGATTTAAATAGGATTTGTATCACTAACGCACTCAAATTATGAACCAACCACTTCATTTTGCATTTGACTGTATGTAAAAAAAAAACTAGACATCAACAAACTGTGGCTTTCCTTCTCTCAAAGTGGGGCCAGTTTTGAAAATGCAGAATCACGATATTCAATACATATATAACCCGCTTAAAAACTTATCCCATTTATCGCTTAACCAATAATCTAGACAATTAGTTTATTGTTATACGAGGATATTGATAACTAATCTCCAATTACATCATTATTTGATTTATTAAACCATATCATAACAAAATGTAATGAAAGTTTCTAATAAACTAAAGCAATATTTTTCATTATCGTACGTTCAACAACATGTTACTAGTTTACATGTCTAATATATAATTTCACTTTCCAAACTAGTCAACTATTTTTGTTTGAATCAATTAAAAGTTCCGTGAAAGTTGTACGTATAGTGTGGCGCGTCAAATTTGGATTTTTTTTTTAATCCACACATGATTTAAATAATAACGACGTTATTTTAATCATAATATATTAAATTTAAAGTCTTACTTTTAACAGTTATTATATCTCGAGATAAACTAATGGGGTATACAATTAAATTCTAAGAATATTCAGCCGTTTGTGAATTCAATAATTTCACTTTTAAAACTGGTCAGCTGTACATTTTGGTTTGTATCAAAGAAATGTTGCGTGAAAGTTTACTATCAATGTTTGATTGTTAATTTTTTTTTTGTATTTTTTTGTTTTATCTTTATATCAAGCATCTTATGTTACAATATATGGCAATATAAATTAATATTGTTTGGATATTGTCTAACGATTTAATTTGGTTTTTCAATAAAATTAAAATTTATGTTTTAATTTGCATTTTCATTCATCGCGGTTAATTAAATAATTTATAGTTGAATTAATATGTTTGTATGTATTACCAAACAAGCGTATTGTATTTGGCTAGAAGATTAATCTTTAACGGCATTAATTACAGCATATGTTACATTCTGAAATGCGCTAATTTGTAATGAAATAGATTTCGATACCGGTACAATTTTTTGCTTTTTTGCTTGGGTTATGTAAGAACTTTGTTATTTTTTTTTTTGGTGACAGGTGACGGCTTAAAAAAATGTGTTTTGGTAATAATTCCATTAACTCTACCAGCTATACTGCGAAATTACGACAAAACGTGAATTAAATAAATTAAAATAACATAACAATCGCGTTGCTGCATGTGTAATTACTAAATCGAATACTCGTCTATAAAGTATGTATAAAATGGATTTTTTTTGTAAATATTCGGTACATAAATAAATATCAAAAGTGTTTTCACCAAACCAAATAACTTTCCATTCCATTTAAAAACAGTAAAATCGCTAGTGCATATTAATGTCAAGTTTAGGTGCTTTTCCAAAACACATTTTTTACAATAAATTATGAGAATCAATAATTACTAGCTAAACCCACCAACAACTATAGCTAGATATAGCAACTACACAACTTGTATTTATCTTGTTTCATTTCAAGGTGAAAACAAATACAAAACGGTTAAATAATTTTATTTCGATAAAATGCAAATTAATTAAAATTAAAATACGATCGCTTAAAACGACAGCCTTTGACGGTATCTGTCTGCTTCTTCTTGTAATTCGTGTGGAAACAATTCCGCAAAATTTATAATAAATCGTAGATTATCTGGATATCCGGAACCGGCCGGCCATAATCGCGTACCTCTTATAAATATAGAACACACCTGTTTTTGTTTTTTTTTATTTAATTGTTAGCCAATCATGGAAAATACCAAAATGTGTATCATGATTATTAATACAATTGCAGAAATTTAAATTACGAATGATTATTGTAGTGATGTCTTAACTTATAGGCATGTTATTAATTACTATTGGCTGCTTATTTGAAAATCAAATGAATAGAGTAGTTATGAATAGTTTTAAATAATAGCTGGAAGTATAAATATTAAATCAACGAGCTGACAATTATTACTCATTAGGATAAAGTTTGGAACACGAATGAATGAGTAACAACTATTACATGCGAGTTAAATGCGATACTTCTTCCACTCCCTCAAGTATTTTCTCGCACACACGGAAATTTGTCGATCACGTAAAATCAAAGCCTACTAAGATAATATTTGAAACAATATGTTTTTGTTATGGGAAAATTAATATTGAAATGTTTTATTGTGTTGGCATGGTAACAACCAGCGAGCAGCGAATAAAATCTGCGACTACTTCATCAACCCGAGAGTAATAAATTAATCGTGAGTATTGTTTTGTTTTCTCAATGAACAAAAGAATTACTAAACATACTCGTAGAAAAGAGTTTTTTTTTTAATTTATAATTTTTGAATATTTTTCCTGCTATTGGAAATTTGGAATAGTTTTAATGACGAGTCAAATCAAAAATGAAAAAAAGTAAGAGTAAGAAATCAAGCATATTATTAAAATTGTTGTTTTTTGAGTGATTCTGCATTATGCCGAATCGCCCAAAAAAACGCGACAATATGCCTATACCAAAAATTCCAAAACCTTAAATGAATAATCACCCAACAACTATTGGGCGATTTTGCTTACTTTAAAATGTGAACGAATTTTGAAGAATCGTTCAAAAAAATTTTGGGCGATTATCATTTTTAATCGTTTAGTTAAAACACATAATTTTGAACATTTTTATGTTTTTTTCCCACTAGTTTCTTAGTCGCATCACTTGTCACTTATATCCACAATAAATTTTGGTATTTTCTTAAACAATTGAAGCGACGATCGTCGTTTGAAATTACAAACATCGTTTTGCGTCACGTTCTCTCATACACGTCACTTCGAACGACTAATAATAAAATACATGTATAAAATTGAAATGAAGTGACACGATTAAGGGAATAGGGACATTACATTTCATCGATTACTTTTCGCTTTGACTACTTATCTATAGTGCGCTTCATTTTTAAAAGATTTCATTCATAAAAAATACACCTACTACACTGAGAAAAATGTGTATTGGGGTTAAGCAAATGAAATATAGAAAACTAAGATTTAGGAGTTTTTCCTGAACTTAAAGTAATTTTCCCAAGTTATAAGAAATAATTTCTAACCAAATCGTTGAAATCGATATACATAGTGTAAGGATAATTTCCCATTATGTATTGGATATTCTAGATAACGTTTTATTTTATATAGCTATTACATTATTTAGATCAAAGCCCTATATGAAGTTGGCTATCATCCAATAAATATAGCGTTCAGAATATTTAATAAGCATGACTAAATTGATAGAAATTTTACCTATACATATAGTTCTGCCAGCTATTTTTTAAAGAGGGGTTTAATAATCATTCAAATAATAAAGTTTAGTGTTTTATTTTGGTTATGTAATTAAGTGCTGCTTGTGTTAAATAAAACAGTGGAAGTTAAGAGAAAAGGTCTATCCGAATCTCATAAAGTTATGAATGCATTGTATACGCTAAGAAAGTTAATTTCTACAGGTACGAGTAAGTATAAATAGCAATTAGTAAAATTATTGTTTATATACATATTTCTAAAGCATTGACCAGCGAGTCTTTAAGCATCCGTAACAAAACCTTACAGAATTTAACGAAAATATATTGTAAAGGAAATTTTGACAGATCGCCCAGCGAATCCGTAACACGATTTGACAACAAAAAAACAAGGAATATTCGTAATTGTATTTCGCAATAATTGTTTTGTCACATTACACTACATAATATATTATGTACATATTTGAAATACATATAAAACATTATTTTAATTAATAAAACATAAATAGGCCATGTTTCACTGTTTGACGTTTCTTCCTTCAGTTTGGGCGGTAATTTTCGCTCTTGTTAAAGAATGTTAAATGACAATTCAAATTTAACTAAACTGAACGAAAAGTTCTTAAAGTTTCGCTGGTCAGTAACATGCATGTTCCTATGGTCGCATTCTTACTTAAATTTCTTAAAGACTCGCTGGTCAATGCTTAAATTAAACAAATGCTCTATTTTCAAGATAAGTAATAAAAATGTCAGACGCCATAGCGCCTTTTTTATTATAGAGGTTCATTATGGGTATATTAACAATTTACATTGGATTGACTCCTTATTTAAAGAGTTAACGTCAAAAATATTAATAATTTTGATTTTCGAAGAAGAAACCGCATTACTGTAATCTGTTATCATTAACTAAACTTTGGTTTGGTATTTCATTTAAAGGAATTTTTCAAAGATTATTGGGATTTTCCCTATAACGTAGGCAAATGTCGAGTTGTTTGTTTAATTGGAAAATAATGCTTGTTGCAGCAAAATTCTTGTTGTGACTTTCGGTCGAACAGGTGCACCGCACCATGTTCTTTTTTAGTTGATTTTTTCAAATTAGTTTTATGCATTAAATATTAAATTTCAGTAGATTTTAAATTTAATAAACAAATATTTAAATTTATTAAAATCAAGATCTCGCGAAGAGTCAAGATAATCACTTGGACATGGAATCTAACTAAAGTTAATCATATTTTTCAAGTTGATATACGAAGTAACCTCACCACTTTCCTTTCTTTTTGTTGTGTTGTTTGCTTTACTATTTCTTTGCAGATGAAGAAAAAGCTGCCGGCTCCTTTATTATATTATACTAAATTTATTTGTTATAATATGCTAATAGGGCGAAAAGTCCTACTAGTAAGGGCAGCTTGCGCATTGATTTTCTTTGCAGAAAATTTAATCTTACGTTTTAATTTTTTCGGTTCGTCTCACATATCACAGTAACATCATCGAATGAACTTCCAGACCTGAATATGTTCTTTAGTGTCCCGGACGTTATGCCGAAAGAACTCTGCTTTGGCAGGAATTTCGTGGTAACAATCCCGATAGAACAGACTGGGATACTGGGTTACCGCAGATGGAACCTAACAGCCTAGTCTGGTACACTGATGGATCAAAAATGGATAGTGGAGTCGGCATTGGTGTCTTTGGACCCAATCACAAAATATCGAAATCACTGGGTACTTACCCCAGTGTTTTTCTAGCCGAAATTCACGCCATCGAAATCTGCGCCTCTATTATTATGACCAAAGGTCTTAAAGGCGCATCCATCCACATTTTGTCTGACAGCCAAGCAGCACTGAAAGCATTGGCTTCTAACTGCTTGGTTTCCAAGTCGGTTCAAAGTTGTTATAAACTGCTACAATCTCTCTCTTGTCAAAACAAAGTAAGGTTGTGGTGGGTGCCTGGTCACATGGGCATCACTGGAAATGAGATAGCCGACGAACTTGCACGGGCAGGCTCGTCGACTACACTCATTGGCCCTGAGCCTTTTTGTGGTATCCCGTGGGCTTCTGCAACCTACACAATCAGTAAATGGGAACAAATACAGTGCTTGACTTATTGGAACTGTATTCCCGGCCTTAGACAAGCCAAATCTTTGATCAGACCATTTCACCACAAAAATTTGGCGATCAATTTCAGCAAAGGAAATATTAGGAAACTTGTGAGTTTTCTCTCAGGTCACTGTAACCTGAGATATCATTTGAACAAAATGAACCTGTCCACAGAGACGGAGTGCCGACTCTGTTTGGAAGAGACAGAAACCGCAGAACACATACTATGTGAGTGTGTTGCTCTGTGCACACGGAGGTGGATTCATTTTGAAGAGAGGTATCTGACCCCGGAGAAATGTAAATTGGCCTCTATAAACAGCATTCTCGCCTTTATTAGAGAGGTGGAGAAGCTCCTGGAGTAACAGTACCCAACAGCACAAAAGATCTTTTAGGTCGTAGTGCTAGCCGCTTTTGGGCAGGGACGAGAAAAAAAAAAAAAAAAAAAAAAAAAAACATCATCGGAAGACAGCAGTTCTGATAGTTAGTTATTACTATTCTCTACACCAGCTCAACATTTGTGCAACTTAAGTGAAACGATATTTCATGAAGTCATTTGTAGGCCTATAAAAGGTGTTTATTAATTGGATACGAGGAGAATATTGAAATACAGTTAAATGATTTAAATTTGGGAAACAAAGTTTGATTCATATTGGTTTAATAATTAATTTAGTTTGTGTGAAGTAGTTTTTGTATTTTGTTCAAGTGAGTTTAATAAAACAATAATATTAAAATAAATGTATTCAGCTTTTATTTCAACATAATTGAGAAAGAAATGTGTACCTGTCTCTATAGGTAATCATTCAAAAGTATTAGCATACTACCTAAAATATTCCAAAGATTATGGAAATACCACCATTTTGTCGAGGCTGGCCTCCTATATTATCTAGATCATTCCGTAGTAATATAGCGATTTTTCCAAATTGGATTGTAAATATGGACATAAGTTATAAATAAAAAATTGGTAGATCACCTATATTAATGTGCAATGTTCCTATTTTTCTAAGACCAGGGGTCAACCACTAAAGGCTTTTTGACAGTATAATGGGATTTTTATCAATAATTGTTGTAGCTTTATTGCCCAAATATTTGATAAATTGCTATCAGAAGGGGGTTTCAATTATATTATTGGTAATTCCTTCTATGTAAACTACTATCCTTTCAATTCTGTAAAGTATAATCGCCAATACTGTTTAGTTAAAATTCCATAAAATGCGTTCCATTACATTTTTTGCAATAGTTTAATTTCCTATACAATTAGGAATTTCGCCCATTCGATTGTTTGGGAAAATATAGAACATATAACTAGAATTTCTTGTTGTTCCAAAAACGCCTATAACTATGGTTAGAAGGTACGTAAAAAATAGGGAATTTTACCAATAATTTTTTTTAGTGTATACGGAGCCTTTCTACACATGCCTTTCTACATGATCTTACATTTACCAATATTTAATCTCAAGTTACAGAAATTATACCGTTTTAAGACTGAGTCAATGCCCTTCTGCAAAAACCTACAATCATCGGCTGATGATACTGATGTCACGTTTTTTAATATATGTACTAATAAATTGGATAAATATTTTGTCCATCCGATTATTACATTCATTTTGGGCGATTTTCGTAAATGAAAAATATTTATAGCACCCGGATTCCGGTTCTAGGACAAACGAGAATGAGAAACATTACGAAATAAAATTTCGAATAGAAGAAGCACAGTCAGTTCCCAATCTCATAAAAATGCCGATTCCGATTAGACCAATGCTTTTGATTTGGTATAAATTAAAATCTTATTATGGTATACTTATTTTGGTACATTGGGTAATTTTTTTAAATAATAAATTAATTTTTGAATATGCTGTTACAAGTAGCTTAATAGTTGATTTATTGTTAATTAAATTTATTGTGCCTTAGATTTCGTGTAACATATAATTTACGAGATGTAAGTGATTCGTTTAAAATCTTCTTCCAGGCATTTTTTTAGACAGTTTTTGACACTTCGACGATTTTTGACTCTTTTTGAACAAAATTTAAGGTTCTCGACCTATTTTCTACAAAATTCTCGAAAAGTCAATTTTTTAGCGTTTTACCCATATCTCATCAAATTTCCAGCAAATACAATCGCCCAAACCAAAAATCAAAAATTGGGAAAACCTTTATTACAGGCTTGCCACACTTTCAAAAATGCCTCCTATATTTAATAAATTCTGGGAAATATGGAAAAAAACTTGTGTAATGGCCACCATTACACTTAATTTATTTCGAAATTAACTTTACTATAATTTCAATAAAATGTTTCATATTTAGCCAAAGTTTCATACTCAATTGAATTCTATTTCGGAAAGCGAATTTTTTTCTCATGTCGTAGCATTTGTCAAACGACATTTTTTTTTTAGTGTGTTATTTTTTTCTCATTAAGAAAATTTCATTTTGTAACTGTGCTATAAAATTCAATAATAAAATCCCTTCATTGATTTGCTAAATTTCCATTAAGCTAATAATTTTAAAGATTCATCATCGATTGATTTTAAATTTTGTTCAGACCCCGTTGCTAAGCAATTTTTTTTCAAACCCTATGAAATTATTATGAAAACCCTACAATCAAAAATCCAATAAATAATGCCGAATAATTTCTAATTTTGGTAATATGATTTATAAATCGAATAATCTCAAAATTATCAAGCGAAATCTCGGTAGTTACCGAATTGTATTGAATAATTATGAAATATTTCAACCAAAACGAAAAGCGGAATGTTTTGCTTCACTCAATAAATTACAAAAATCAAAGTAGGCATTTGCGTGGAGTTTGTCCTAAATTTATCCTAAAAACAACAATAGCATTTTAGGACAAATTTAGGACAAACTTCTTACGACCATATCGCTCATGACATACAAGAGTGACACAACTCAAAAAATCGGGTTTTTGAGTTAATACGCTAGGAAGATTCGCAATATTCGATTTTATAACCTGGAATAACGACATAATTGTGTTTCGTTTATTTAGCGCAAGAAGGCACCAAATGTCTTTTTTCTTTTTTGATTTCTCTCTTTTCACAATTATACAACAGTGTCACTTCGGAGTTCATTCGGGATGGTTCATATTTTATGAAATAGCAAAACGACACTTTTTCAATTGTGACAATATTTTTAATAAATAAAACAATATTTGGTTGTTAATATAGTCGAAACTTAAAAAGTGTCACTTTTGTCGAGTGGTGAAAATTAAATTCAAACCAAAAACACGGTTTCATTTTTAGTTGTGACTGTCTTCACTAATAAGGTAAGATATTTACATGAATATTGCTAGTTCTAAGTAAAAAAGTGTCATTCTTCATGAAAAGTGACAAAAAAAATTTATAACTTGTAATGGTTTCATTTTGACTTGTGACGATTTTCCCTATTAAGGTTTAGGTTTAGCGATATTAAAAATGTTTTTTCAGTTTTAAGTAAACAAAATGTCAAATTAATTTCAAACTAAAATTTGTTTTAATTTTGAGTAATTTCTTTAACCTGTTTAGGTCTTTAGGACTGTTTTCAAATAAATCACCTATTTATATTATTGAGTTTAGTATTATTTAGTTCGGATAACTTATTTTATTTTCAAAGATACTATGATGGCATCACGAGGCAAGATTATGGTAGAGGCAGCTTTAGAGAAAATAAGGCTAGAAAATAAAAATTCTAAAAAAACGACCGACAAGGAGGAAATAAATGTGGCAACTGAACAAATCTGTGAATATAAAACAGTATCAGAAATGGCCCTGAAAATTCGATTACATCGGGTGAAGTCTAAACAAAGTAAGTGCAATGAAAGCGCGCAGCTCTCAAGTGGAAGCTCATTTGAAGAAGATTCAGATGACTCGTTAGACGATCCTAATTAATTTCCGAGGCTCTTCAAAAAGCTCAACATCGTCCAGTAAATCAGAGTCTGTAGACTCTGATATACAAAACTCGTCTGCTGTGCTTGACTCCGATATTTCAACCAGGGAACAGAAAGTATTTAAATCCAGATACTCAAACCCAGATGAATGGATAAGAAATAAAGCGTCAATCCTACGAAATAGCGAAAAGTCATACCGTTCACCACACTCAAAGAAAATTATTCGAGATCGACAGGTACGACCGCCTTGTGGCGAAAAATGCAGAATGAAATGTTCAAATAAAATATCAGAGGAACAACGAGTTAAAATCTTTGAAAAATACTGGGGACTTCAAGACTTAATAAAACAACGAAACTTTATTTTTAAAAGTATTGTTAAAGTCAACCCATCATACCGTTATCAAAAACCTGGGAGCAAAAGACGTCTCAATAGTTCATTTCATTTTGAAATTGACGGAGAAATGGTAAAGGTATGCAAACAATTTTTTAAGGCCACACTTGATATAAATGATCGGCCAATACGAACCGTTATTACATAGAATGAAATGGGGTTTATCGCTGAAGATTTACGAGGCAAGCATGGCCAACTCAAGAAGCTTGCACCAGAAATTAAGGATGGAGTTCGTAAGCACATTAATTCCATTCCACGGATTGAAAGCCATTACCTCCGTCAACATACCACTAGAGAGTATATTGATGGTGGCAAAACAATTGCGGATTTATTCAGGGATTACAAAGCCAACTGCAAACAAGAACATAAGCCAAGTGCGTCATTATCAACCTACATGTATTTATTTAATCATGAATTCAATATTTTATTTTTTGTTCCAAAAAAGGACCAATGTGAGCTTTGCGCGGGGTTCATGAATGCAGATAGTGAGGAAAAGAAGACCCTTAAAGAACAATATGATAAACATCAATTGGAAAAGCAATTATCTCGTACAGAGAAAGATAATGACAAACAAAAGACTAACGAAAATTACATTGTTGCTTGTTATGAACTTCAAGCTGTCTTACCTGCTCCAAGAGGTGACATTTCCGTCTTTTATTATAAATCTAAAATAAACAGCTTCAATTTTACTATTTCCGAACTTAATAGTGATAATGTTTCTTGTTCTGGCATGAAGGCGAAGGGAATAGAGGCGCAATAGAAATCGATTCATGTATTTATAAATATTTGGAGCAGCTATCGATAACACCAGCTGCTCAAAAACAAAATCTAGACATTGTTTTCTATTCCGACAATTGTGCTGGTCAACAAAAGAATAAATTTACCATCACTATGTATATGCAGGCAATAGCGAGTTTTAATATTAAATCAATAACCCATAAATTTTTGATTAAGGGACATACGCAAAATGAGGGCGATAACGTACATTCCGTTATCGAGAAAGCTGTAAAAAAATCTCTAAGATCGGGACCGATTTATGTACCACACCAGTATATACCAATCATTCGCGGAGCGAAGAAAACCGGCAAACCGTATACCTTAACTGAATTTTCTTACGATGACTTCGTTGATTTTAAGGATGTTTGTCAACACTACGGTACCAATTTCCAGTTAACGGAAGATGGAGAACAAATTAAAATGGGGGAAATCAAAGTAATAAAAGTGGAGAAGGATAAACCTGGAGCTTTTTTCGTGAAAACCTCGTACGAGCAGGAAGAATACCAAAAAATTGTTTTAAATAATAGAAAACGGAAATCGCAGGCAAAAAACTCATCTTGTGAGTTGCGACGAGCATATACAAAAAAACAAAAAATTTCTGACCGTAAAATATCAGATATAAATGACCTCATAAAATCTAACCATATTCCTAAAACGTATAATAGTTTCTACTCATCTATATTAAATGCCTAAATATTTTTCTATACCCAAGAATAAGTTCAAATTTTTCTATAAAAATGAATTAAATGTGACTTATGTTAATTAAGATTAAGTTTTTTGTGTACCTTATATTGAAATAAATGAATTTTTTAAATTTGCTTAATTTACTAGTTGTTCTCTAGCTTAAAACTGTCATAACTTAAAAAAGAATTGCAACCCATCGGATAAAAGTGACATAACTTGGGTAGGGGCTAAGTTGTGGAACTATTGCCGCTTGTTTGCCAACCAAACCTCTAAAAATATAAGACAGAAGGATTTTCAATTATGTCAGAAAACTAACTTTGATACAAGCGATAGATTTTTTAACCTGCGACTTGCAAAAAAATAAAATTTCTTAAAGACGAATTTTTATTTTTGCTCTCCTGAAAAATTTGTTTTTTTTGAGTTGTGTCACTCTTGTATGTCATGAGCGATATAATAATAAGAAGTTTGTCCTAGATCCCAAAACTATTTATTAGTATGAGTGAATATCATGATGTTTTGTAAGGAAAAACAAGAAAACATTTCGGCGGATTTTTTTTTGAGATTGATGTAATTATTAAGCTTAATAATAATAATAAATAAACATAATGTCAAAAATCAAAATTTTCATGAATTTTCTTTCGTAAGAGGTTACTACGACTGAAATAGACATTTTCACATTGAATTAAATCCAATCTATCCAAAACATATCACATTTGTGAAATGTGAAAATGTCCATTTCAGCTGTAACCTCTTAGAAATATCGAAAGAAAATTCATGAAAATTTTGATTTTTGATTTAAACGTACTATGCAACTAAATATGGAATCCTAACCTTCTGTTCCCCAACATTTTCTGGAAATGTGATATGTTTTGGATAGAATGGGTCTAGTTCTGTTAGAAAATATGTATTAATGTACAATATTGATTGAGTTGCCTTAGACTTTTACGTCGACGGTCGTTTATTTTTTGTCTGCAATTTTTTTTTTTTATTTTTAAATTTTCAAATTTGAGGAAACAAAATTCCCAGGGTGGATCAAAACTTCGCCAAGCAATAGTGTCGGCATGGAAATATTTATATGACCCGGTGTCATTTGTTTCCATTGGGTGTGTCAGACAAAATGGGAGCGGATGGTTTCAGTAAGAAACAATAGTAGCAGTCGCAGCTCCATTCAGTGGGAGCTACTGATTACAACCTGGCAGAAGGCAGATTGAAAAAAACTAATCAGCAAAGTTCAGATGTCTCTGATTTATTATAGGTTATTCGCAAATCTTGGTATTCTCTGTTGAGAATGAGCAAAAGCTCAAATTGGAGTGTGCCAAAAGTTTTGTAAATTTTTAAGTGGAACTAAATAAATAAATAATTTCGCCCAAATGGCATTTTTTATTTACTCGAACACATACATGCTCACATTCACATTTATTTGTTATAGGAGAGTTTAGGACAAATTTCTCATCCGTAAGTAGGCTTAGTTTCCATAAATATATATTTCAGACCTATATATGGACCTACATATGTATAATAGCAATTATGTAAATATCTACATAGCCATTAGTTAAAATTTTGCTTTCTTTTCACATTTTTATATTTTGTTATTGCCTGTACCCAAGACACAAATCGAAAATTCTCATAACTCGACTATTTATTAATTATTTTAAAGTTTTTATTTGCTTTTGCAAAATTGAGTAATAACCAATCAGGAGCAAGCTACTACCGACTTTGTGACGAATATGTCCTCAATAAATTATAAAAATCGTAGAAGGCCTAGTTTTTCTCATAGTTAAATTGCAGTAACATTTTAATAAATAAGAGTAATAAAACAGAAAATGCAATAACGCCTTTTTTTTATATTAAAGTGCCTATAGAATTATTTGACAATTTCTAGGTTTTTAGCATTTCTGTCATTCACCAACTAGATAGAACAGTTAAAATAGTGAGTTAGTAAGTATCACCAAATAGGATAATAAAAAAAATCATAAACATCTTTTATAGTTTAACCCTTATGTCTATGCATCTTTTTTCTTATGTTAATCAATTAAGAGTTACCCAGTAACCTTTTCAGATTTATTCGAAAATCACTTAAAAATGTAACTGTTACAATTAAATGAATTTGGCACTCCTAGGCCCTAGAGCCAAAATTCCATTGATAAAATAAAAATTTTATCGATTAAAATCAAAAAGGTTACCCGGGTAACCCAAAATAGACATAAGGGTTAAATTACCTATAGAATTATACGGCCTCCTCTAAGTTTCTATCAATTTATGTAAATCTTGGAAAACTCCAACCAATCCCACCCAAATTCGCAAAAACTTGGCTAATATCAAAAACCTTTATAAAAGCATGAAAATTTTCGGGTAATCTCGAATATTTTCAGATATTTCGAATATTCTTCAATTACCTTAAATAATGGAAAAACCATAAAAAACCTCAAACAAATTTAAAACTCAGTTTCAGTCACGGAATTAGAGGAAAATAAACCTTCTACTTCAAAAGATTCAGCAAGGACCTCCAAAAAAACGCAATAGTGAACAAAGTTATAAATCTGGAGAAAAATATATCAAAGCGAGGAATGTCGCCCGCTTGAAGTTTGCCGCAAGAACTGTGGATCAAGGATTTCATTTCCCGGACAGAACGAACTATTTAAAAGGTACTGGTTTTTAGAAAAATATAATTTACGAATAATGTGCGCTTCAGGGATGATTAATATCCATCCAACAAAAATAAAAACCATCCAAAAGAGTTGTGCAAAACAAAGAAATAGAAATTATACTTACACTTACTCGTATAGTTTCAATTTCTATGATGGGGTAGTGGATGTATGTCAAAAATGTTTCAGATATACATTAGGAGAGACAAATAATTTTATAAAGTCGGTGGCTAAAAAAAAATCAGATTCAGCAATTGCTAGTTTTTCTGATGGCCGTGGGAAAGGTATTCCTCCAACAAAGTTAACCATTAATAAGATTATTAAATTAAAAAGCATATAGTGTCCTTCCCGGCCGACCAGTTGTACTTCCATTAGGATTTAAATATCACCACCATGTACGAATTGTATTGTCAAAGTTACCAGCATCCGGTATCATTATCGAAATATGTACTCTCCAATTTTCAAAGGTTTGTACGGTTTTACTTGATATGTTTACTATTACCTTAATCTACATAATTCTCCTAATAATAATAATAATAATTAATTTTCTACCAATTAATTTCAGAAATGAACATAACATTAAAAAAGCCTCAACTAGACATCTGCAACAAATGTGAACTTTTAAAAATAAAAATCGAGGCATCAACATCAGAGGAAGAAAAACCACAATTGAAAAACGATCAAGAAATTCCATCATACAAAAGCAGAAAAGGCTTATGCAGCTAAGAGAAAGGACAACAAGTTATTAGCTAAATCGTCAGAGATTTGACTTATAACAATGTTTAGCTACTTTGTACTTAAAAACTTCGGTGTCACTTTACAAACGTCAACTGTGGACTTATAACTTAACGGTTCACGACTACGTTACTGGACAGCCGATATATTATATGTGGCATGAAGGCATTAGAGCCAGAGGAGGCAATGAAATTGCTTCCTGTGTTTTTGACCATTTAAAACAATTACCGCACAAGATGTGAAAACTGTAATTTTTTACCGTGATTCATTCAAGGTGCCTTCACAGAGCGAGATTATAATCTGAGATTTCTTATCCCACTTTTCTACCAATTAAATTGCTTAATTTTCAAATGTAAACGCCCTTTTTTGGCCAACTCAAGTTAAATTTTT
Organism: Tipula vernalis; assembly: GCA_958295665.1. NCBI lineage: Eukaryota > Metazoa > Arthropoda > Insecta > Diptera > Tipulidae > Tipula > Tipula vernalis. The sequence goes on along the minus strand of OY282558.1, from coordinate 180,748,352 downwards.
TTTATCTTATGAGCAAATAATCCAATTCATACCAACATAACAAGAAAAAACAAATAATGAAAAATAATCTCAGATTATAATCTCGCTCTGTGAAGGCACCTTTAGCGGTCAAAATAAGAATTCATTTGTTACCGGTATGTTCTCGATTGCTACACTGGCACACACATGGAGTGTGACGGTGACCATGCAATAATTGAAAAAAAGAACCAAAATACATTTGCCAAAATACATCATCCGCGGGACTGGTTCCAGTTTGTCCGAACCTGTGGAACACAACGAAATTTTGTTGTAAGAGAGATCAATCAAAACAGTTTTTATTTTTTCCACAATTCCCAAAACCAAATTTATGTGGCGAAAAAAAAAATAAAGACACAGAATGTTTCTATTGACCTAATGTTAGATGGCTAAGATTTACAAGAGAGTTTGGTAAATTTTTTTACAAATGCAGCTTTGGTACAGAAGAACCATTTAAAATATTAAATATTACTAAATGAGGGGAAAATCATGTGTTTATGAGCGATGTACCGCTATGTTACAGGGAACCGCTAAAAATTAATAAGGAAAAGAAGAGGGATTTTATTTCTCTTCTTCCATTGATAGATCAGGAATTTCACAATTTTTACCAAACCTTGCGCTCTGATGACCAAATTAAAAATATTGATCCTCATGTTTAGGTTTAATTTTTATCTTATAAATTGAAATGTACTGGTTTAAGTTTAAATAAATGATTTATGAAAAAGTGCTTAACTAGTTTTATATTTCGTATAATTAATGAAAGATCGTTTTGCAAAACCACTTATCTCACACATTTATGAATTTCCGGAAATCTAGTGGTTGCTTCATGTATTTTGAAAGGCCCTATTAAGCGTTACTATAATTGCTATAACATAAATCACAAAAGAATTTTAAGTTCGTTTATTGTCTCCTGAAAAGTTCATTAAAAAAAGGTAAGTGGTTATGTTGAATTGCCACAGATACACAATACTTGCTTGTTCAAATTTGTATTGGTTTGGTATAGGTATTAGGAACATACTTACATAAAGGCCGTATTGAACTTGTTTTTTATCAAAGTTCATCTGAACGAATCCTCAATTAATCTTATAGTTATTGGCTTATCTTCGATATACTCGTAAGATTTTTTACTCGTGGTGGATATATCATATGCGGATCAATCAATATTCTATGCCTAAATTGAAATTTGACGTGTTATTTATTGAAAAATTATATTTATTTAAAGTCAAACTATAATTTTTTAAACATATACAATATCCGGATATTTTTGACATATTTTACTTCAGCCAACTTCACTTTAATAAAACATTCGGATTTTTTTTGATGATATGAGTGAACGCTATTTCTTCTTGACCTATAACTTTGGTATTTTAAGCTGTTCCCTATATAGACGGATCAAAGCCAAACTTAGGAAGAGTTCGTCAGAATTATTATTTTAGGAAAACGTTTTAGTTCCAAAACTTAGATTGTTTGTTTAACCAAGTTCAACTTTAGGAACTTAAGGCGCCAACAATAAATTGAATTGCTCTCTCCTTCTCAGTATATATAGCTGTCTAATGTGGTTTTCCAGTTGCAACAAAAAAAAAGACTCCGAGCGAAAAACAAATGACAGCAGTCAAATTTCATGTCAAATATTTGAAAAAATCTGAACTAAAGCCTTAAATGCGATTTCCAAACATTTTAGCTATTGCAGTTAACCACTTTTTGTTTGACACAATTTCAAATATTCCTCAATGTGGCTACTATAGCCATGAAATGAAGAATTTACCCATAAACAAGGAGAAGGAGGAGATGAAAAATTATATAGAACAATATTAAGAATGCCACCGTACAGTTCCAGAAAATATTAGAGAGTGAAATAAGCTTTAAAAAATTTTGTTTGCCTTTATTTGATTTTATATTAAAATCTAACGATTTCGAATTTAAAACAATACAAAAATGGTGACATGGTGACTCTTCACAACATTTTTTTCAAGTCAGTATTAGGCTGTAGAGCAAGTTGCAGTTGTTTTTCTGCCTTTGACCATGTGTATTACTTATTTTTTGTGAACTGATAATTTAGGCATTTCAAAATTCCAAAACTTAGTGAAACAGAACGAGCTCAAATACTGATTTTACAATAATTATGAAAGCCAAAAAAAGAAATGTTTGCGTAGTGCTGTGAAAACTAAAACTAAAGGGAACATTAAGACCAAGTGCATCATTTGTAGGCCACAAAGACACAGAAAACAGAAGGCAAGTGCCAAATACGAGTTTTATTAATGTAGAGTTCGATTGGGTAAATAAATAAATATAATATGAAAAAAAAAATTATTTAAATCATTATGCGCGTTCGATTGACAAAATCATTTACATATTTTTTTATTTATTTAAATTTTGGTAAATTGCAATTTTTTGAAAGATTTCCAATTCAGCTGCCAATACCAACAAAAAAAAGAAATGCCAAATCAATTCAAGACTGTAAAAAATTCGTGAATTTTTAATAGTTTGTGATTTAACTAACCTGCTCAAAAATACAATCACACTTGGAAAAGCGGAAATTGGAAAGTGAGAAGTGGAAAGTGGGAAGTGAGAAGTGGAACGTGAGTAGTAAAAAGTGGAAAGTAAGAAGAGGAAAGTGAAAAGTTTGGTCCTTCCAATTTTATTGTTGTCTGTGAAATGATTATCGCTAGATATAATTACTTAGGGTTGCTGCAATGTAAGTCCTCAGTTTGTAAGTTTATATCGTTTAGTTCAAAATGTAAGGATTCATTAAACATAATCAAATATTATATCAAAAATTACGAAAAAGTGGGATGTGAGAGGTGAAAAGTGAGAAGTGAGGAGTAGAAAGCTAGATGTACAAAAATGAGTAGTGGTCAGAGAGAAGTGGAAACTGTTGAGCAGAAAGTGAAAAATGAGAAGTGGAAAGTGAGAAGAGGAAAATCGGAAGTGGAAAGTGAGAAGTTGAAAGTTAGTAGTAGAAACTGAGAAATGGAAAAAGAGAACCGGGAAGTTATATGTCGAAAGTGAGATGTGAAAAGTGAATTAGAAAGTGAGAAGTGAGAAGTAAAAAGTGCTTAACGACAAATACAAAGTGAGAAATGAAAAGTGAGGAGTGTAAATAGAACAGTGGAGAGCGGAGAGTGGGAATTGTAAAGTGAGGAGAGAGAAGTGGAAAATGAGAAGTAGAAAGTGAGAAGTGAACTTGGGGAGTGAGAAGTGAGAAATGAGGAGCTGGGAATGTAACACCAGAAACCGATAAACCAGCAAACCGTCTTAAAAATGTACTACAATACCAGTATTTTATTTAAATTACCGTTCAAGTTTTAATTATGCTTGTTTTCCAGTATGTTTGCGTTCGTTGTGGCTTAACCGACCTTACTGAAATTTTTTTTTTTTTTTTTCGATTTTTGCCAATTACGTACAATAATACGGTTACGCATAAATAACAATACACAGATTGTGAAAAGGAAAGTAATTCCTACGCAATATGAAATTCCAAAAGTTTGGAATTTGCTATTCTGTATTTCACTGTAATCGAAATTTCTGCTGGAATTTTTTTCGGAGTTTCAAATTACACCAAAAATTAAAATAGAAAAAATTTGTTGTGACATTTGGTGATTTTTATTTAACAAAAAAAAGGAATTTCCAATTTTAGGCAATACAACTATTTTTGTTCGTTATATTTTTTTATTGGCGATTATTATAAAAAAAAATGTTTTGTTATACAACTTCGTAATTAAAAGCACTTTGACTGTGGGTTGTATTGAACTTATTTCGAACATGTAAAAAAATGTTGGGTTGTTTTTTGGAGTTTTTGTTTTATGAAACATCCTGCTAGTCTCAGGTATAATATTCACGGCGGTAAGTACAAAAAAAATATATGCGCCTCCACAAAAACTAAACAAATACACACGCCTAGCTAAATATTATGGTGATCTCTTATGGACAATCCAAATGAACCAGAAAAATTGTAAAAAAATACAATCTATTTATTGTTTTAGCAAAATGGTTATTTTTTTATCTATAATTTCGCTACCCAAATGCACGCCAATCAAACATTTTATTTTTCTATTAATTCGAAAATAATCAATTTACAATAAACTCCATCTTATTATTTCGTCGGAAATTTTTCTACAAAAAATTTCCGTCCAAATCGAATTACAGAATACCTGATTGCAAACAAATTTTTGAGAGATTATTTTTATTCCTTTATGCCTCAGAGAATAGAAGCTGCCGTCCGAAACCTCCGTCCGCTGTGACGATTTGTAAAATTCCAACTTTCTTAGGAATTTCAACATACTATATTTCAAAATTTTTTATTTTTCAAATATTTATTAATGATCAACTAAAACAAACATAAAGAAAAGATTCCAAAGCCGCTAACCATCGATCTTAAAAAGACCCGGGCCACTTGGATTTTTACTCTCGGGAATACGATGATATCTCGAGAACATCATCATTACCCAGTTGTACTTTGCGTGAGCAATTGAGAAATTTTGTTTGAGATGCCACGTTAAAACATGAAACAGAAGTATAAAGCAAAAAAAAAAAAGATATCTTCGGCTTTCTTTAATTTGTTTTTCATGTAGTAAATTACAATGTTCGCATTTTTTCCGTGCTATTTTTACGAAATATGGTGTAAAGTGATGATCACGGTGATGTATAAGAGAGCATCACCGTGATTGATCATTGATCGCTCTTGGAGCGCTCAGTCGTACAACAGGGTACCTTCATTTGCAAGGTATTCGTTGCTACGCGGGTTTATGTCGTCAGACGAAGTTGGAATTTCATATATTTTCTCGCTGACTGAACTTTGGTTTAAATTTTTGTTAACTATTGGCTTTGATTTCGTAACATCAACATAGTACCTCGAGCTATTTAGAAGTGTAATAGAAAAAACAACAATGATATTTGTCTACATTATCTTCACGAATATATTAAGTTAGACATCAACTGGAAACTATCTTAAAAAAATTAAAGCTGGGTGATATTGATATTGTGACCTCACAAAATCGTGGCGTCAGAAAAAATTACCGCTATTAATAAGTTCGAGATTTCATCTGACAAAAAGTTCCTACGGAGTGTGCTGGTTATGGTCACTCATTTTAACAAATTTCGCTCGAAATAGTCAGCGTTTCTTCCAAAAAAAGTAGACCACGAGAAAAATGTTACATTTGCCGTCGCTGCAAGCGTTCTTATTACACCAATAAAGAACCCAAAAAGATCCAGAATTTACCCTAATTTTACCGGGCATCCACCCTTAGGGCTTTCAAAATTTGCACCTTTAAACGCGAACACCATAAAATGATAAACTTAGTCCAAATTTCAAAATTATTAACGCATTAGTAAAATACAACTTTTGATTGTTATCGCTATAAATATTCGAGCTGTTTAGCAAGCAACAATGAAAAAAACAAAATATTGGCCAACGAACCAAAATTGTTAGCAACAATTGATTGGAAAAACTAAGGCTAAAGAAAGTTTGCTTGGTATGAGCAAAATTGATCGAGTAGTCATGTTTTCCGACTTGCGAATTGCAATTTGTTTCACATTGCGCAATTCACATTTTGTCTACAAATTCAAGTTTTATTGAAGCATGTTTTCGAGCGCGTAATAAAAGCTTATCTATGTAATCGAAACGACGTTCTGCGAAAACCAATAATTTTAGGAAATTTTAAAGAGCCCGTGTGATTTAACAACCAGCGTTCATCAAGATCCGGCATGCTCTATTGTAACTTTCCGCAGCTTTTACAAACGCTAGTTGTAACTTTTAAGTCAGTCAATGCCAATTTTGCAGAGCTCATTTATCCGATGAGGCCGAATTTTGGTTTAATATATGTGTAAACTAGCAAAATTATCGGATCGAGGAAATATAAAAACCTCCCATGGAGGATTCCCGCATAAAAACCTCCCAAAATAGAGCAGATTCCAGACCCCAAACGCTTAATCAATTATTGTAATAATTCAAAGGATGCCTAAAAACTGTTAGCCTTAAATTATCTTGAGTTTTTTTAAAGTTTTTGTCACTAATGACTCTGAGCGCGAATTATATGGAATGGTATATTAGAAGATTGCAGAAGCAGGGCTCAAGAAAAATGGCATGGATATTATTGTAAAATAATTAATTTTGTTAAAATTGAGACAGAGTAATATTATTAATTTCCGGTATTAAGTTGTGGCCGTCACGCATTTGTACATGCGTTCACCGCCACACGTCAAAACAATGCGCCCATTCTACATTTTATTTTTCCAGGTATACCAACCGCGCGACACAAAACAAAACACAACAAAAAAATGACAATACAAAATAAATGTACAAAAATCAGTCTCGTCTCGGATTTGGCAACAGGCACACACGCGCTCTGCGCGGTGGTAAACAAATTGTACTACACAATAAATAATGGTGGTGATTAATAATTAAAACATTAAATACGTGTATCATAAATTAAATTAAATATTATATGATTACAATTAAATAATAAAAAACGCTATATCAGCCCACATAAGTGTTATATTGTGACCCCTACGTCCATTTTTATGGACCAAACACACGGTTTTATATATTTTTTTGTGTAAAAAAATTGTGCACACCTGGTACGGTCCCATACCAGGTAAACGACGCACATCCATCGGTACCATACCAATACCGCACACTCATACAATGGAGTCACACCATCATCACCATCATTACCGCTACCGCAGTTACCACGGACAGCAGCAGGAGACAACCTGGAAAAATAAAATGTAGAATGGGCGCGCTGTTTTGACGTGCGGCGGTGAACGCATGTACAAATGCGTGACCGCCACAAAGTAACAGGTCTCGACTCGCCACGGTTACAGGAAAATCATCGATGTGGTTTTTAACATTGATTAACTATACCAACAACTTTTCAGAAAATTTGGGTTTATTCGTTTACTCGTATAAATGAAAGGAAACGAGTAAATTTGAAAAGATATTTGAAAGTTTCAATTTAAGTTGTCCAAAAGGGCCATTTTAACGTCGTTTAACCAAAAATCTAACTAATAAAGCTGAATCGATGTGGTAAAGCACTATGCCAATTAACACGAATCTCAGAAATGCTCCCATATTGTGCTTGTAAAGAGTGGCGTAACTAGAAATTCTGGGGCCTCGTAAAATCTTGCCCCCCTAAAAATACTTCAGGTACCTATTAACAAGTAAAGCTTTAAGTTACAACCTTATTTATTCCTATTGTCGAGCCTCACATTAATTAAAAGTATCTGATATCGAGAGTAGACGAAACAGATCGTGATTTATTCATTTCAAATAAAACGAAACATCTTGCAGCTTAGTGCGGCGAATTTTTTCGGTGAATTTCAAGAATACGGGCCCAGGTTATGAACTCGGGAAATGACGAGAATAATTCCTTATATGTATTTGAAATAAATTTTCAAAAGAAACCGCTTTTCCGGCTTTATTATTATTTACCATTTACCGGTAACCAAAAGATCCGGCAAATGATAAACTATAAATCGATCGAACGATAATTGATTATAGCGACTGACTGGTTTGGCTCAAGTATCCGTTGATTCCTTTTCTAAAGACAAAGGCGCCCCTAATGAAGGAAACACGAAATTTCCACTACGACACTAGACAAAATGTTACTACGGACACCTTTTTTAATATGTTTGTCCAACCTCTAAGCGTCCATTATAGTCATAATATGGGAACATTTCTGAAATTGCAAGTTAATTAACTTAGTGTTCTCGTAGCAGCAGTTCCGTCCACATAATTTTCTATGAATTATTCATTTTGAATTTTTTTCCATAGAACCCAACCCAGTTTTTTGAATACATCAAACAAATTAAGAAACCCTCATTTATTCTCTGCATCCTACATCGTTTTCTAAGAAATTTCAAAACCCTGAATTTAAGATTGGGATATCTTCGATGAATTTGTTGATTTTTTTACTAATCTCGTTCGTATTTAATTTTCCTTCCGAAATATTCTTAGTTGAATTGTAGTATCTGTTCTACACCCGTTACATGTACATACTTTGAATATGCATCATAAAATTAATTGCATCATAAAATTAAAACTCTGGCAGATTGCCAATTGAAAATAGGATGACGACAAATAAAATTAAGATTAGAATTAAGATTAGAATATGAGTAATAGTAAGATGTAAGATAAAATATAAATTACTCGGTACTATCCCAACTTTATTTATTTCCGTAAATGCGAAGATGGATACACACCCATAAAACGATAGCTGAAACTTAAGCGATTAAGTCGATTTATCGTATCTACAACTTTTGTACAAAATTTTTTCAAATATTTCTATTATTTTGCACAATAAATTTTATTTCTAGAAAATTCATAAAATCTGAAATGTGATTATGTTCATCAATCACGACAATATAAAATACGCATTTCTTATTCCAAATCGTATATTGTTTACCTACATAAAAATTATATGCTGTAATTGTATCTAATGACATGAAGGTTGTTTCAAGAGACGTATTCAATTTTAAACCGCACTCATAAATATCACCTTGAATGAATTATCTGTTGACTTACATTAATCTCCATTCTAAGAATATTTCAAATTGTTTGTAATTGAATCACTTTTGTTTTTTATATTGATCACCGTCACCACACAGCGCATTATCTTTTGCAGTTTGTTTTTGCTTATCACGTTACCAACAATAAAGCGACACTGTGACTAATGTGGCATAGTGTTAAATAGTTATGGTTTCTATTCTATTGAGCTACATATTAAAAGCAACAACAACAAAAAAACAATTATCTCATGATTTTGTAATAATAATAATAAAAAATAAAAAATACTAAGTTAAAGTTTCACTTTTTATTGGTTTATATGAATTAAAAATAAAACTAGAAAAAAAAACTTCAAGTAAATGTTAACCAGTTTTCTAACTCCTAAAGAGTATTTCTATGTATTTAAAATACTTTATTATTATAAAAAAATGAATTAATGTATTCATATCATGTTTTATTCCGTATCTTAATTTTCACACGCATACATTACTTTATTATTATTCGGAACAAAAATTTACTATTGAAGTTTGTTTGTTTTTCTTAATTTATTTTTTTGATTATTAATTAAGCAAAAAAATTAGGAGCAAAATAACAATAGAAAATATACAAATTGTCTACCAAATATTTTTTATTGAAAAATTAGGTTACAGTTGTTGTCTAACAATAGAATTTCAACGCCTCCCGTTTTTCAAGCTTGATTGTTAAGCCCACGATCTTAAACAAATGTATGCTAATTGAATACAATACTGTTCAATATATGTAGTGCGAAAATTATGAGGTGATCTAGCTTACTACAAGACTTGACAATTTTAAAACATATTTCTGGAAGCGATATCAATTTTAGATACCTCACAGAAAGGTATACTTAAGTAAATCATAGCAAAAGGCAACGCGCCAAGAGTCGGATTTGTGCACAATTTGTCATAAACAATTAATTGTAAAGCAATTTGTCTTTAATTCGCAAAGAATTTATTTGTTCGAATATTTGATTGAATGTGTTTCGCTAACAAATTGAATTTTAATTTACCACTAACTTCAACCAATATTAACAACCAGACTAATTTGACGAAATCGGCTGGAGAAAAAAGTTTGTCATTTACCTTAAGATTCAATAAAAAATCCGACTTTCTTATACAAGACTAATTTTCTTTGTTTGACGTTGTTAAAAACATTTAACTTTATCACAATACCTTTAAATATCTATAAAATTATTAATTTTTATTTAATAATTTATAGGAAATACCCTGTGCACCGCAACCAGTGGTATAAAGAAAACCATTGCAAACGATTTTAAAATTATGAAGTTACCCTAGTTTATTTTGTTTCTCACTTGGTTTTGGTTTTCTTTAAACGAAAAGAATCGAATTAGTTTACATGTGCTATTTTGAGGCAAAATAGTTTTGTATAAGAAACGGCTACTAGATCATCTGACCGTTTCTTATACAAAAAAAATTAAATAAAAAGTTAAAATTTCAAATAATTAAAGTGCAGTGATCGAACAAAAATACAAATATTAAATTTCAAAATACATAGGTAGATGAGTGTGAAAATATTTTTGTGAACATTTAATTTTGTGTCGTGGACAAAATTTTGTGAAGTATTTATATTTAATTGTCATTAAACAAAATTGTAAAATAAAAAAGTATATATCATCATTTTCATTTACTAACACATACGAGTATAGTGCAATAATTGAACAGAAAAATAATATTAAATTTCATTAAAGTGCAATAAACTGTATTTACAACATTATAATGTCGTGTATTAAATGCAACGTAAAAATTCAAAGGGAATCCCAAATGATTGATTGCGCTATCTGCAGAAATATCTTTCATCTGTCTTGTGTTTCATTAAACGAAGCGGATGTTGAATTTATTCGGATAGAGAAAAAATCTTGGAACTATTTAAGCAGCTAAATCATCCAAAAATAGTGATGACAGGTTAGCGTCTCCACGGGCCGTAAGCGCATCTAATGCTATTTATGAGTATGAAAATGCCACCCTTATCAAGGTGTTGCAGGAGATTACGCAACTGAAACAATGCTCAGTAGATAATCACAAGAAATTGGAGGATAGATTCCAGACTTGGGAAAAGACTTTGGAGCGAATAGAAAGTCTAGCTGCAGAAAATAGTTTCCTGAAAACTGAATGTAAAAAAATGGAAAAAAGGATAGAATTTTTAGAGCAACAACAATACGAGAATTCAATTGAAATAGTTGGAGTTTCATCATCTGTAAATGAGAATTTAAATGAAACCATTTTGAACATTACCAACAAAGAACTGGATCTAGCGATTAGTGAACTCGAAATCGACTATGCTTATAGAAGGAAGACGTCAAATGGGAAGCCATCTAATGTTATTTGTGTCAAATTTTGCCGCCGTCAGGTGAAACATAAAATTCTTGAAGCAAAGAGAAAGAACAAACGCTTAGCGGCTGCAAGTTGTGGTTTAAATTCTAATGGCTTGATTTATGTAAATGAAAGCTTAAGTTTTTACAGAAGACAACTATTCCTACGTGCTAAAAAGGTTAAAGAAGAAAAGGGATATAAATATCTTTGGATCCGAAACTTAAGAATATTACTAAGGAAAATGGATGGAGGTGATGTGATTGTTATAAGTGACATGAATGACCTTGATAAGTTAAAATAATTTTAATTTAATACTTAATTTTAATGATCAATGTAACTAATCTAGCACAAGGTCAAGCATGTTCATTTGTAAATCCAGCATCACCATCTAGTTCTGATAATAAAAAATCCTTTTGGATCATACATCAAAATGCGCGTAGTCTTCGTAAAAACAGTGATTCTATTTTTGCTCATTTTGCGTCATACAAAATTTTATTCTTCTCCGAAATTTGGATAACAAGTGATGAGGTAAATTCTTATAAACTTAATAATTTTGAAATAGTTGATGGTTGTAACAACAATTATTCAGCTGGTGGTATAGTTGCTTATGTGAAAAAAGGTTTTCCTTTTAAGTGTATAGTTAAAAATTTGGTTACGGCTGATATTTTGCAATTAAACTTCAGTTTAAATTCTGAAGTAATCTGTGTGGTTTGCGTATACCGTTTTAATTTCCACTCAATCAGTGATTTTATTATGGAGTTCTCAAACTATTTAAGTGTTATTAACTCAAAAAATTTATTTATACTGGGCGACTTTAACATAAACATTTTAAAGTCTATTTCGGAATTTAATGATGTTAATCAATATTTATCAATGATGTCCAGGTTTGGTTTAAATTCTCTAATAAATGAGGCTACTCGAATAACTAAACTGACAGCTACTTGTATTGACCATATTTTTGTTAGAATGAAACCTCTATCAAAATTATATCTTAAAGCTGAGGTTTGTGACTTACACCTATCTGACCATAATTTAATTTCATTAAAAATTGATATGTTTTCGAATAATATCAAAAATGCCCATGAGACGCGTACAATTAAAAATATTAATTATATTAAATTAAATTCCTTGTTAGTGCAGGACCAACATTTATTAATGTTGCTAGACGATCCTAATGAGATTTTAAACAAATTTATAAATAATATCACTGCTAAAATTGAAGAATCATCTTATTCTGTCGAAATGCTTTTGAAAGATAGGAAAATTAAGTGCTGGATGTCTAATAGCCTTCTGAAAAGTATAAAAGTCAAAAATAGATTGCTTCTAATTGCTAATAAACATAAAAATAATATTAAACTTCAGAATAGAGTAAAATTCCTTCAGAGGAAAATTAAGTTAGATATAGCAACCACAAAAGAACAATACTATCAAAATAAATTTCAGCATTCTAAAAAAGATTTAAAAAGTCAATGGCGTTTATTGGATGAAATTGTTGGTAAGCAGAAATCATTTCAACCAATTTCTGAAATATTAGATACCAATGGTATTGTACTAATTGAGTCACTTGACATAGCAAACGCTTTTAATGAATATTTGTTGATGTTTCCATCAACCTCAAATCAAAAATCTCTAGTACATAATATGTACCCAACAGAGATGGTAACTTGCTAAAACATAATTTTGAGTCTAAGACATTTTTCTTTTCACCAATATCCCCGTCTGAAATTTTGAATTATATCAATAGTTTGGATAATTCCAAATCATCTGGCATTGATAATTTAAGTAATTCTTTAATTAAACAAATTTCACCATCTATTGCTTATATGTTGGCCCATATCTTCAATCTCAGCCTTGATCGTAGCATTTTTCCAGATTGCTTAAAAATTGCTTCAGTGGTACCGTTGTTCAAAAGTGGTAACAAATCAGAGTTAACCAATTATAGGCCCATATCATTACTCTCAGTTTTTTCAAAAATATTTGAAAAATGTAGTAAAACAAGACTACTACTTTTTCTAAACGAGAGATCATTTTTCTCAAATAAACAATATGGATTTAGAGAAGGACGTAGCACTGAAACTGCCTTAAATGATTTTCTAAGTACTACAATTGATTCACTAAATGATAACCTTAGTTCGGCGGCTAACTTCATTGATTTGACGAAAGCTTTCGACACGGTTGATCATGAGCTTTTATTGTATAAGTTAAATTGTGCTGGTATTCAAGGCAGAGCTAATGATTGGTTCCGGTCTTATCTTATGAACAGAAAACAAACTGTAAAAATTTGCGGAAAATATAGCAGTTTTAGAATGATCCACTGCGGTGTTCCTCAGGGTTCAGTTCTTGGCCCCATATTATTTTTAGTGTACATTAATTCCTTATTTTTTTTAGACTTGAAAGGATATATGATTGGTTTTGCCGATGACATTGCACTTACTTATAGAGGGGCATCAAACCAGTTAATTGCCCATCAAATCAATTACGACCTTTTAATTTTAAGAAAATGGTTGGATTTGCATTTTATGGTTCTAAGCACAAAATCAAAAGTAATGTTTTTTAAATTATATGGTCCTATAGAGATAAATTTTGAAATTATTTACCATTCTACTAAATGTATGAACTATAAAACTTACAATGTCTCAGCTGAATTATCCAGTTGCTGTAATGAATGTAGCAACATTGAAATTGTCGAAAACTTTAAATATTTAGGAGTTACGTTAGATACAAGACTTGGTTTTAAAAAACATATTGAAAATCTTCAACATTACATTTACACTTGAAATAGAAAATTATATATTCTTAGCATGCTTTGTTCCGTGTCAGTTCTACTACAATTTTACTACAGCCTAATTCAGTCCAAACTACAATATGCTATAATTATTTGGGGTGGTTTTTATTCGACATCTCTTCAACCGCTGCTAGTTGTGCAAAACGCATCCATTCGCATAATTTTAAAGAAACCGCGTTTAACATCTGCTTTGCCTTTATTTAAATCACTAAAGATTTTACCGTTAAGATATTTATATGTTTTTAAGGTATTAAAAATGTTCTTTCTTCGTAGTGGTAATCGTAGAGTAAAAATTACGAGATATAACTTAAGGACTTTGAATAATTGTGAATATCCCATTCTCAAGAAAGAACATTTCAAAAAATTTTATATATCTGCAGCACCAGTAATTTTTAATAAGTTACCTCTAAACATCAAAGAAATTACCGTTACGTCCAAATTTTTAAATGAAATGAAGAATTGGTTGTTTAAGATTACTGACATTGAATATTTGTTTACAGTTTTAGTTTGATGAATGACGATAAATTGAATATGCTTGCTATTTTGTAAATTTATTTGTTATTTTTTCCCTTCTTTTATTTGTTGTACCCAACAACAAACATTAGCTATTATCTAAGCTTATGATAGGGGGTTTCCAATACTGATCGTTTATGATCACGGAAGCTACCTAACTCCATCCATTTTAATTTAACATTCTTAGTATTTTCTAAGTTATTTTGTCAATAATTTCTGACTTTTATATATTAAATTAATTATTAATTTACTATTGTATAATATATTTTAGTTTTTATAAATAGTGTACTGATTTTTTTGTAATTTAATGTTATGTAATTAATGGTTGGATGAATAAAAATAAAATAAAAATAAATAAAATAATATCATCAAAAATATGGGCGAAATTAACAAAAAATATTTTTTGAATTTTGTCCCATTTGTAATTTTTATATTTGAATTTCTGTCGTATCTGGATTTTGTCCTATTTGGCTTTTCGCTTATGGATTCTTAAAATAATTTGAATTTTGTACCTTTAGGATTTGTTTTTGGATTTGACGACAAAACCAGCAAGTTAGGCCTCATTGGCCAAATATAAACTTAACTAAGATTTTAGAAATCGGTTTAATTCAAATTTGACCTTTATTCCAGAATTGTATCGAAAATTAATTTTAGCATCACGGCAAACACTTTTATCTTTACAAGGAAATGTGACGAAAAATAAATTGTTTTCATTATGTTCTTTCATTTTATGTACGTATTCAAAATGTATGGTGTTTTCGATGGCCTGCTTAGTGAAAATTATACGTTTTGAATAGATAATTTGGCACCAATACTACAATAAATGAGTGTACGAAACAAACGCAATATTGCATTATTCGGGCTTGGTATTACATTTTTGTTGGTTTTGTTTCAAGTTTCAACGTAAAATTTAGGAACGCTGAGCTCGAAATTGAAATCGAGGAGTTGAGCTCGAAATTGAAATCGAGGAAAAATTGATTTTATTTTTAGTGAACATTTGTCGTTCATACAAATTACTCCTCTATTAATATTATGCTCAGTGGTATTACCGTGGAATGACCCATGTACATTGTAAACATATATATTTGTAAATTATTGTTGTATTTATATTGAAATATTATTATTGTTAATTTTAAGTTATCCTCTACTGTTGTAAATATGTGTGATGTACAAAAGCCACGGCTTATACATTGAATAAAGCATTATTATTATTATTAGATCTCTTTGGGTTTAACCAGCAACGTCATAGGCAACGTCAAAATTTTGACTGCAACACTTGTTAATTTTTTTGTACTAAAATTTACTAAACTTGATGCTAAAATATTAGTGATAAATAATAGTTAAACATCCTTTTAACATCGCATGCATACGGGCATAAATTAGGTAACATACTTTGTATGTAGTATGCAATTTGAAAGGTTTCAAAAGAGGAGATGTTATAAAGACGAGTGCATGCATGTAAACAATTAGAGAAATTAACAATTGTTAAGTTCAAATATACTTAAAAATATTATCAACATTTATAACTAACAACTCCAAAAAGATAAAAAAGCTTCCGAAACTATTGTTTAGCACTTTGGAAGGGTATAAAATAGAACATAGAGGAATAAAAATAAAAGATTTTTAATTTTAACACTGTTCAACGTGATTTTACAGGAACTTGCAATTACCTATCGACCACATATATTTTTCAGGAAATCTCAGAGATTGTTGTTAATTGATTTTATATTCCGGTAAGCATTTAACGTAAATTTAAATTTGTTTTTGTTTTGCTGCAATTATTTAATGATAATAAAATTGTAGTTTAATTGTTTATCTCGTTGTTTTATATAATGACATAAATAATCGGTAGGTACATACTTTCAATCAGTCGGTCGAGGCTACAGACTTAAATATATTTATATTTTAAAAGATTATCGAGCCGGATTATTAAATAATAAATTATTTTATACACAATACATAATATGTAGCAATTAATATGTTTACATCACATCATAATGGAATTTCAGGTTTGCTCAAAAGCGACAATGTGTTTAATGTAGACAAGCAGAAATACCTTAGGAATAAGAACCTAAAGATTTGTCCAATTTTTTTTTTTATATTACTTATGTTATGTACATTATTATAAACAAATAAATCAAGTTGGGATCAAGGTTGCCATTAGACACGGTGTTGAATAATAGTATGTTAGAATGTGCACGTAATATATTCAAAAAAAAAATCAATTTGAGCTTTCACTGTCTCATTATGCTTGATATGTTGAGTTATATAATTTCTTTTCGATGTACTCGTAATATGTATGTATGTACGTAAATTACTAATCACGATAAATTTCCGCAAAATTTCAATTATTTGAATCACCTATAGGTTGTTGTTACACTTTTCATTAACTTCTTGTTACCATTACACGTACACATAAAATTCATTAATATTTATGTACTCGCGTATGTACAGGTAAATTTATTTTATGGTAATATTTCTTATAAGTTACAATAAATTTATAATTAAATGTTACCAAACATAATCAAACGTTTCGATATACTCGTACATAGCAAATAGAAGGAATAATAATAGATGGAATAGAAAAAAACACTGTACACAAGAAGCAAAAACGATAGTATAAAACGACACAAGAAATAAATAAGAAGTCGCTTATTTAATACACCATGATGAGAAAAATCAAGAAACAAAGACTTTTGCTGTATAATGCATATTCATGATTTTATGAGTTTTTTTTTTATTCATTTATATTGGTAATAGTGCATTACTCTAAAAGAACTTACAGATTACGAGAAATTCGTTACGTTATAAATATTTATTATGTTATTTATTTTCTTATGGTTCATATAATACAACATATTTTAATGTTACATAATTATGTTATCGTATTACTTTGTGTTGACACATATTAAACTATGTACCATATTATTGATGGAAATGGTAATGATCAAGCGTACATAATTAAGAAATTCCGTCGTTTTATTCTATAATGGACGTAATTATTGTACTCCTTACAAAGTTTTTGCGTTTTATTGAGATATGTTCATTATTACTCTGTGGTAATTTCCGTCTCTAAAATTTGAAAATTTTAGCTTTCCGAATATTCAAAATAATTAAATTACATTAGAGCGGTTTTAATAATGCTATAATGCTCACGATAAATACGCACTTGGTCACTTTACTGAGGACGAGCACCTTTCGCTCTCCTCAGTTCAATGAAAATTTTACGACTGTCAATAAGTGGATTTTCCCACCTCAAGTATCACGTACGTCACTTGAACAATATATTTGAGAACTCGCACTCAGTATAGGAACAGTTAACCATAACGACATTTAAACGAAAAAGGCGTTCGAAGGTACAGTGTCCACTTTAGGTCAACCACCTTGCAAAACCGTGGAAATAGAAATTTTAACCGAAGCTAAGTATCAGAAAGAATCTAGAATGGCACAAACAACGAAGTGCCTAACCAACTTAACTTCGCACTCGAAGTGTGCCGAAATAATTTTCTAAGAAAAGAAAATCGCTCTCATCCGCCCAATTTATAATAAGGAGGTCCTATTAGTTGTCACTGTTACTAAGGTAAATACCTGACAATTTTATGTGGACTGGCAAATCTGTTGTTTCAAAAGTTAGCATCTGGGGAAAAAATTTAATAAATTTAATATGCAGCACACTTCTCATTAAATGTTGCGCAAATAATATTAGGCGGCAAACCATATCATAATATTGAGCAGACAAGAGTAAATTAGGAGAATTTCCAAAAGATGCCACTTCCAAATCACTCGTTTGATTTCTTTCAATTTCCTATAATGGGTAATGGAACAAGAAAACAAGAGGAGAATAGATGTCAGAGGTATCAGGAAAGCTCCACCCGAATCTTCTGACCGGAAATTGGAAGATCGTCAAGCAGGAGGAGGCCAAGGGGGGCTCGAAATTATCAATTATGGTAATACATAAGGAGTCCCTTGCCCTCCTGCACAAAACGAAGGAGTAATTGACTTCGGATTCGGCAACGTTTATGAAAAGGATGGGGCGGAAGCGCGTACGGGAGGCCAACCGGAGGATGGTGGCAACCCGCCCAGGCCTGAAGGGGATACCAGCAGCATAGGGGGAGAAGCTTAGGATAGGGGGGAGAGTGAATCCGGCGACCTCGGTCTGGCAAGGATTCACTTGGCAGAGGAGGAGGGGCACATAAGCGAAGGAGCTGATGTACCGATGGAGGAGGATGTCGGCAGCCCGGGCACTGACAAGTCCTCTACAGAGGGTATGAGGGTTGGGGAGACTAAAATACCGGTAAATAATATTCCTGCGGTAGCAGGAATATACTATAGAGGTAGGTGGAGGTTAAAAGGTTATGATTAAGATAACACAAATTAACCTTCACCATTCTAAATCTGCTTGATTAATCCAAGAACCTTGGATTAATAACAATAGGATCTGTGGCCTCAGAACCAAGCGGTACAAAATTATATCCTCTAGTAAGTCTGGGAAGATCAGATCTTGTATTCTTGGGAAAAATAATATTAATCTTTTCCTTCTCTCTCAATACCGCAATGGTGATACTACGGCAGTTAGCCTGGAAGTAGGCACTTGTAGATTCTGGCTAGTTTCAGCTTACATGGACCGGGAGAAGGAGGTTCCTCCGGATAACCTGGAGGAGCTGATCCATGAAGCGGAACAATCAAACGTAGGTATGGTACTGGGAGTTGATGC
The DNA here is from genome assembly GCA_958295665.1 of Tipula vernalis. Taxonomy (NCBI): domain Eukaryota; kingdom Metazoa; phylum Arthropoda; class Insecta; order Diptera; family Tipulidae; genus Tipula; species Tipula vernalis. The sequence continues at coordinate 180,729,474 of OY282558.1, read as the reverse complement.
TAATGCGCATCACACTGTCTGGGGAAGCACGGACATTAATGAAAGAGGTGAGTCACTTTTTGATTATTTGATGAGTATTAACCTTTCAGTGTGTAATATTGGGCGGGAACCCACATTTATTACTAGTAACAGGCAGGAGGTTCTAGACGTGGCCCTTGCCTCAAATAATATTCTTCATATGGTTAAAAATTGGAGGGTGGAAAAGGAACACTCCTTTTCTGATAATCGATATTTAACCTGTAGCCTCGATATTCACCCTGCTACCCGGGAAGCCTTCAGAAACCCTAAAAGAGCCAACTGGAGGAAATATGGGGAATTATTGGAGGATATGCCTTATGTTTGTTGGCGACTTTAATCTTCGTGATGCTATTTGGTTCGATGTTGATGAAGTTTTTACGTCGTCTTCTACAGACGAAAGGGTGCTACATACGATAGAATGTTTTGCGAGCATTGCTACCACTCAACAAAACAGAGTGTCTAACAGCTGCAGCAAGTTTTTGGACCTGGTTTTCGCTACTGATGTTTTACATTCGGAGATTTCATCTTGTGAGGGTTTCACTGGCTGTGCGAGCATTTACCACACTCCTATTATGATAAATATATTTCATGAAAAGTGTGTTACTAATTTTACTTACAATAATGGTTCTCATTTTAATTTTAGATGTGCAGATTATGTCTCCTTAAACGAATTTCTAGCCAATTCGGACTGGAGCTTTCTTCAACGAGGAGTGGACTTGAACAAGATTGTCCCTCTGCTGGACGAGCGGATCATGGCTGGCATCGACATGTTTGTTCCGACGGTAAAAGACAAACCGCAATTTCGTGAGCCATGGTATAATGATAAACTTGTGCTGAAGATTGAAGAAAATCTTACTACTAATCCTAAAAATTTCTGCAATTTCATCAACAGCAAAAGAAATGTTGTTGGATTTCCGTCACCTATGATTTATCAGAACTCATCTGCAAGTCGGCCCTCGGATATCTGTAATTTATTTGCCAGCTATTTTAAGTCTGTCTATGAGCAATCTCATAGTACTATTACTAAATCTAGTGACTGTTCGGAATTTAGTCTGTTGAGGTTTTCTGTAGATGAGATCTCCGATAGTTTGGCGCGACTTGACGTGAGTAAGGGCTCAGGACATGACGGCATTCCACCCATCTTTATGAAAAACTGTGCGGATGGTTTAGCTGTTCCTCTCGCGTTTATTTTTAACGAAAGCCTCCGTACAGGGGTTTTCCCGGAGCCTTGGAAGATTTCCTTCATTCGCCCGATTTTCAAATCGGGCAAAAGGTGTGAAATCAGCAATTACCGTGGGATCGCTATACTCTCTGCTATACCGAAACTATTCGAAGCATTGGTACAAAAATTTCTATTTTTTCATTTGAAATAGTTAATTTGTCCTGCTCAACATGGCTTTTATCCTGGAAGATCCACAGTGACCAACCTGATTTCGTTTTGTGGGCACTTACATAGCAGTATTGCAATCAGGCAACAACTGGATGTCTTGTACACGGACTTCTCAAAGGCTTTTGATAAGATCGATCATTCGATACTTATCAATAAGCTTGAGAAATTGAATTGTCAATTCATTCCAACTAAGTGGCTTCAATCTTATCTTTCGGATCGATGGCAGTATGTTAAATCTATGTATATCTATATATCTATCTATATATATCTATTTTGGTCTCCTTTTTATAAGTGCCATTCTGATAGAATTGAAAGCGTTCAGAAGCAATTTGTCTTATACGCACTTCGCAGTACACCATCAATGAATAATTATGATATTCCACATTATCATGAGCGCTGCAACCTTTTGGGATTAGAGCGTTTAGAACAGCGTCGGGTGGCGGCTTGCGTTTTATTTGTTCGCGACATTTTATTGTATCGTATTGATTGTGCTGAATTACTCGCACGACTCAATATTTATGCTCCTGAACGTTATCTGCGTGGTCGTGATGGTTTTTTACTAATCGATTCTGGCTCAACAAACTATCAACTTTCGGAGCCAGCCTTGACCACGTCTCGACTTTTCAATTATTCATACGATGTTTTTGATTTTAATTTGACTAGAGAGTCGTTTAGACGTGAACTTTTTAAGACCTTATAGGCATTTTATTGTTTTTATTTTATTATGTACATACTTTTCATTTTTTGATTTAAATTATTGTTGCCGATTGTATACCACTGTAGGTAATATATTAAATATTAAATAAATAAATAAATATGTTACCGTCGAGGGCTATGGAGCCCCCGACGACCATTGGGGAGCTGGAGGACATTGTGGCTAGCTTCACTAGCACATGCAACCGATCCTTTCGCACTGCCTGCCCACAGGCTAAGCCTAGGGGTAGGCAAAAGCCAGTATGGTGGTCCAACTGGAAACCTATCGTAAGGCTTGTAGGATAGCCTTTAATACAAGGGAGGCTCAGGGTTGAGACTCCTTTAAGGAGAAACTCGGAATTTATAAGAAAGAATTAAGAAAGGCACAAAGGAGGTCTTGGAGAATCTTCTGTGATAAAATGGAAGAGGTATCCGAAACCTCCCGCCTTAGGAAGATTCTTTCCAAAAGTACAGCTAGTCCCAGTTTTTTGATAAAACCGGAGGGATCTTGGACAGCTTATAGTGGAGAATCTCTGGAGCTTCTCTTCGATACACACTTCCCAGGGAGCTTTGAAGACCTGTTGGTGCGTAGCAATCATCAGAAATCACTGTCAGTAATCACAGAGGATATCGTAATCAGGAAACGGATCCTATGGGCACTGAGGGGTTTTAAACCATTTAAATCGGCTGGTCCGGATCAAATTATACCAGCGGAACTTCAAAACAACTCAGTAATTATTCTTCCCCACCTGGAAGCTATATTCAAAGGGTGTTTGAAGCTGGGTTATATTCCTAGGTACTGGACGGAGGTCAATGTGGTGTTCATACCGAAAGCGGGGAAAAGCTCACATATCTATCCTAAGGACCTAAGACCAATAACTCTATCATGCTTTCTTTTGAAAACCTTGGAAAGGCTGCTGGATGTATACATCAGAGATAAAATAGGTGCCAGGAAGTGGGCACCGTCTCAGCATGCGTACACAAAGGGTAGATCTGTGGACACTGCTTCCTTTTTAGAGAACATGCAAGAAGGTTGGGTCTGGAGGCAAATGACTTCTGCAGAAGCTGCTTGGACGAAGAGGAGGAAGAGACGTTGGTCCACTTCCTTTGCTCGTGTCCAGCATTGGCTCTCAGAAGGCACAAACACTTGGGTAAGTTTAGGATGGACTGCCTCTCGGATCTCGAAAACAGTAAAGTGCGGGACGTCTTACGCTACATAAGTAGCTCGAAATGGTTCCAATAGGGGTAAAAGGGGAGATATTCTGTGGTATCACAATGGACCGTCGCCGGTCTAAGTGTGCAGCCACTCCAACCTAACCTAACCTAACGTATCAGGAAAGCTTTGAAATACTAAACAATTAAACTACAGACCATATTAAAACAGAACTCTATTAAAGATGCTATTGCAATCCCGATTTTGGCCAAAATATAAATTAAGTCATTTACGATAATAATAGAAAAGATGTTACAAATCTAGGTTTGGACGAAGTTTCTTTCCACGATCGGTGCTAACATTTTTCTGCAAAATTACTTCGTTTTTGCTAAATGACCAGCGAAATGTCCGTCCCAAACCTAGCGTGTGCGAAACATAATTTATTATCCTTTTCACATTCCAAAATCCTTTGTCCTTTTACATGACAGATGAATCTTCTGGCCTGACTGTATTTACATCTTTGGCGTGGAATATGTTGTGTGATACCTTAATACCTTCCATTTTTCAGCAGCGATTTTCCTATTTGAACTACCTATGGATTCAAAACTTCATTATTTAGAAACGGCGAAAAACGTTCATCCTTCTCCTTAAGCATCTTACACAACTGGACGAATTTCGGTCTGAGCTAGGGCCTGCGTCCCGGGATTTCCAGGGACGGAATTCCCGGAACTCCCGGAGTTAGAGTGTAAAGAACTGAATATTATGTGAAATAGGCACATCGGCTGAAGTACTTAAGAGAGAACGATGGCTAAGTAAAAATAGCACTTCGGAAGCGTTGAAGATATACCTTTTGATGTGCTAGGAAATCAAAACTTTGATATACAGCATTATTATTTGCGAATTTAAAAGAATAGCCAACTATTATTGACCATAGGTTAAAACTTTTTAAAGAAAAATTAGAAATTACAATAAATAAAGCAGCTGCCTCATTAATAAAACTTCTCCATCCCGAGTTGGGGATAAAGGAAATATTTTGGAAGACAATGTCGCAGAGGTGATATGTGGTAGTACCATTGGATGCAGACAAATAATAAAAATTCAGTAAAAAAGAAGAACTGGGCGTACATAATCTATCTAAAGGGTTAAACCAAAGTACAACACTGTGAAGTGTAAAGTAAGATGTTAAATTTAAGCCAAACATTGGAAAAACAACCCATTATGAAGTCTTCATCCACCAAAAGAGAGGAATTTTTCAAAACGCGGTTTCTAATGAAATATTGAATTAAATCGTTATTGGGCGCATTCAGCTCCACAAACTGTTGGGATGAACAAATATTATAAAAATGTTTATGTTGAGTAAAATCAACGCTGATATTTTAAATTTTATTTTTTCCGCGAGAAGTTTTCCCTTGATGTGAGAACTTAATCCGCCGATTGGGTGATTAAATCAGTAAATCACATTTTTTTTTCATTTTAAACCTTACTTAATTTTTTTCCTTGAATTTTACATAAATAATGAGGTATTGTCGTGTCCCGAATCCCAGGAATTTCCGGGAATCAGAAAATCACAATCCCGTTTCCCGCAAATGTAAAGGGTCCGGGAATGGACAAGCCCTAGTCTGAACGACATTAAACGTCGTGTATCAGCGACATTAATGTTTGATAAAGGTTCCCTACCATTTTTCATTAACTTGAGTGACAGTTATACTGATTCTTCCAATACTTATAGTTTAGAATACTATCAAAGATTTTACATTAGGCTAGATGTCCTAAAGTAAAAGTTTTGACTATTTAAGAGAGGTGAATAACTTTGATTTACAGACAGGCCAATTTTTATGCAATGCCCGGAAACGCGGTCCACATAAGAACTCAAACGGGGAGTTACAAAATCAAATTTAACAGTCATTTGTGTACGTTTAGACCGTTGTGAAACTGTTCCTCTTAAGCTTATTTATCCCTATACGAAATTGCTACCTGTACCTCATCGATAAACCTTAGGGATTTTGGAAAATGCATGGACAATAAAAAAGGTATTCAAATTTGACGATGGTCACAGTACACATGTGACATTAAAACTAAGTGAATTATGTGTGCGGTTGAGCATAATTATTATTGTTCTTTTTACAAATGCCACTCGCAAATTACAACCTGCATTTAAACAGTTATGGCGAAACAATGGCGAAAAGAAAATCTGGGTCCTACTTTTACGAGAGAGCATTTTGCTCCTTTACACCAAATATGTATGTATGTACGATTCGTTTAGTAGACGGCTCTTTAGATTATGAGACATTTTCAAAATTTTGCGGCAATTCAAAAATAAAACGTTATGAAATATGAAGATGTTTTGAATCTTCACCATTTCCCACAATTAAAGGTGTTAGAATTACTGTAATTTAGCGGTTGTGTCTCAACTTTAACAATGTCCAACTAGAACCACAACGCAGTTTGACATAAATAAAATATTCGAGTTAGTGTATTTTGATGATGGTGACATTTCTAATACATTAGATACTCCCAAATCAACATACTTTTGACGAGAGTTCTACTTCAAACGAAATTGCGATTACAATTGGTGGAAACTGGCGGTCACTTCTGGAAACGAAAGTATTATTTCTAATTTAGCGAGACATTATAAAAGCGAATGGATTCAAATTATCAATGAGCAAATCGCAAATTAAGCAAACTAAGGATAAAATAGGTTTCACTTCAGTCTCAATATATTTCATTAATAAGTTAGCCGTTGTTTGACTGACTGGTCCCCTATCATACCCGACCCATTGGAGAGCCAAAAACATGTTTAAAATATCTTCTATTTGGTTTATAATGCATAACGATTTTCGTTTTTAAATATGGTTTTAATTAATTTTATAAACTAAACGTAGCGATTTTTTTTTTTCTTTTGGATGATTTGATTAAATTAAATAATAAAGAATTAACTTAATAATTCTTAATATATGCAAATTATTATTAATTAAAAGTGTTTTCAAAAGTAAAAAAATAAAAAATACTTTTTGTGATGTCTGGCCACACATACACATAATTTACATGGGTCGACCCATACCTCGGCCCCCCATTTGAGGCATCGCTCCAGCATCACCTGATTTTGGACTCTTAATCGTTTCATCAACGGACAAAATCATACAACATGCTTCTGATGCAGCTGTCAAGGCGTTGATTTTTATGATTGATGGTTCCCATACGCATGCCTCAAAGTTATCAGCAATATGTTCTTTATTGATGTCTACACCATACCAACATTGCCCTTGAGCATGTTTCTGTCGCAATTTGTTCAATATATTTGTTGCATCAAAGCCGGCATTATCACACAGATTAAAGATTAAAATTTATTTTGATGCATACAGAATAAAACCTAATTCTGTATGCTTCAAAACTAATTTTAATCTTTCCAAAAAGTTATTCAAATCTAAATTAGTGTTGCTTTTAAATTTTATGTAATTCCAAAATGTTTTTACCAAATTTAAATTCAACAACGAGTCTACATTGGTAAACAAAGATTCGATGTCCAAAGATATTAAGATATAATTTTGAAATTATTTCCAATAAAACAATTAGAGTGTTAGACAAAAATTTAGGTATATTGTTCAGTCGTAATTCCAAAATTCTCAGTGAGCAACCATCCTTGTGGATTTTAGGTAAACCAATTTTTTAAGTTTTTGGCCACTACACTGACAATTTTGCCTAAACGTTATCCCAACAGCTTAAATTTAAATTTGTCTGATTTGGTGAAATGCGCAATTTTTTGTCTGACAAGAATAACTTCATTTTCTCTAAATATTCAGTTTTTTCATGAGAACCGCCCGTTATTTGTCTTTATAAAACCGTAGTACTGAAAAAAATAAGAATTTCCTATTTATTCGTCCATTTTTGCTCGCCAGTGAACATGCCTATGTAACACAGATATTTGATTTTACAGCCTATATTATACTTATTTAGTCTACTTTATTTTTACTATTGCTGAATGAGAAAATTACATATAACACATTTGTGGAAGGAAGCCTCGCTAGCGTTCATGATCCAATTTTAAATGCTCGTTTTGGAGTTTTTTTTCGCATTACCGACTACTGTTTTTTCTGCTCCTGTTACATAAGTAACACGTAAATTTATTAAGTAGGCTTATGTTTGCGGAGAAATTGAAATCATTACTCACGGGTTGACTGGGGTTTAATACTTTTTATTTTAGCTAGAAAAATTCAATCGTCAAAAATGTCAATGAGTTGAACACAATTTTCTATTTATCGTACTTGCACTGTATATTTCCAAGTTTTGTAATTTTTGTTTACATAAATTATAGTAAAGTTGGCCATGACATGTTACAAGGACCCTCATTCAATTTTTTTGTTTTTCTCTACTCGTTTTGAAAATCAATTGGCTATGTCATGGTTTTATTAAATTTTTGTTTTGAAGATAGCAAAAGATATCCGCGTGCGGCTATTTAAACATATTCGCAAGCGCATTTTGCATCTACTCGCAGCCACTCATCCTAAATCGATGGTGTAGTGTTTTTACATGTGTTATTAAAATTTGCATTCCATTGGATATCTAACACACAAAACCATCACTCACAAGTACTTGTACGTAGCAAATTTGTCCCATTGGAACACAGCTAATGTGTAAACATGGAAACTAGTTAAAAGTTCAAATCTATAAGTGCCACCTTAATCTAAGAAAATTTTATTAAAATGAATTTAATTTCATTCAAAAAACCCCAATTTTACGTTTTGTCGGCCGTCAAGCAAAAATCCGTCCGTCAAAATATAAAATTGTGGTTTTTTAAATGAAATTAAATCAATTTTAATAAAATTTTCTACGAAGAAGGTAGAACTTATACATTCGAACTATTTTTTGATAATTTTGATATAGAAAATCAAACAATTTTGTTAATAATTGGATTTGACGGTTTGAAATGCCGGTTTGCCGTTTGTGCATATGGCAATGACTTTATAAGGGAACCAGCGAGTCAGTAACAAATTTAAGTAAGAATGCTATACACAGAAAGTGCATGTTACTGACCAGCGGATCTTTAAAAACGTTTGGTTCATTTCAGCCTTCACTTAATAGCGCGAAAATTACCGCAAACTGAAGATTCACGTCGATTCAATGTACATCTTCTATTCTCAATATCTATAATACATCTATACATTTGTATGAAAATTATTAAATGTCAAAATAGAAGGAAAAAATAGAAGAATTACTATTCTACATTTAAAAAAAGCAAATTTTTTGATTTTTTCGCTTAGAAGACTTTTACTAAAAATAGAAGACATACAAATGCGACTTTTATGATAAGAAGAAATATTTTTTATTCGATTTTTATCAAAAGCGGGTTGTGTTCATATATGATTGTGTTTTCAGTTCCGTCTTTTCTGATTAAATCAAAAAATTAATTTAAAACATGGATTTTTATTTAATGCAAAAGGAAAGAAACCGCCAAAAGCGCATTGCTACGTAAGGAAATTTATTAACTGTTTACAAAAATTTAATTAAATATATTTTTTTAGACAAAAACTAAAAATGAGACTGAAGAACATAAGAATGAACGAGGATCCTTTTGAGCTTCCTGATAGTGTGTTCCACAAATATTTTCGTTTGCAAAAGTGAAATGTTCTGACATTAATTGATATCTGAGTTAGCAGCAAAATCTCGCTTCCACTCAATACCATTTAAATTACAAGTTTGTATGAATTATTTTAAAATGCAAATAGAAGGTACATATGTGACTCTTATTTTTTTAGGTGCTAGCTACTTTGCATTTTTATGGACAAGGGAGCTATCAAGCTTGTTTGGAGTATTGAAAGGTAGATTTCGGTGTTTGTTACGCCATCGGGTTCTGCATTATTCCCCTAAGAAAGCAGACCAAATTATATATGCTATATTTGCATTACACAACAAGTTTTTGAATGATACAGCACTAGATGCTGAAGAATTAATTGAATTCGACGGCTTAGAATTCGCAAACGAGGAATTTTCAAATGAAACATCGAAAATTGATACCCTCCATTAATAGAAATCAATGACGCAATTTAGGGTATCAAATTCGAGACCAATATGCGAGTAATTTATAAAATTTGTAATAAATAAATTAAATTTCATTAAAATAAATATATTCACAATAAGCTCTATTGCTAAAAATATTTATCACAAATTCACAGCTGTTGCTTTTTGGTAATAAAAATTGTTGACCTTTACATGAAATAGAAGAAAAAAATTCGATTTCGAACTTTCCTTAATAAAAATAGAAGATTAGAATCCCACTGCTATACTGAATAGCAAAATAAAATAATCTTCTATTTTTGATTTCTTCTATTTGATTGAAGAAGATTTTTCAAGAAGAATAGAAGATTTCATTGAATCGACGTGGATATCATAATAAATCAAAATTTTCACAACACACTTAAGATTTGATTTTTAACAATTTTCATGTTTATATGTATATTGGGCGCAACCAGCATACGTAGGGTTTACATTTGAGATATTCTAAAATGTAGAATATTTTACTCAAATGAAAAAATATCTATGTAAGTTTTTATTTCTACGTTATTAAATACTACAATATAGTATGTGTACAAAATTTAGAATCTACATTATTTGTAGTGACTTAGTGAGTGAGTTATTACATATTTTGGGTCCATCGCTTTTGTTTGTTGTTCATAGGTAAAAAAGTAGAAAATGAAAGTTTCGAGAACTCCTAATACACAATAAAGTAATTACGATAAAAGCAATTAAGTAAGCGTTACGATTACGCGAAATATTTTACATCGAAATTTCGTACAAAATCGCTGTTTTCGTAAAAAACTCTTGAACCTCGTATATGTTTGCGTGTCTAGGATGCGTCAAAATGGAAAATGTTCGCTTAGTGAAGACACATTTCAAAAATAATGAGCCCCGGGCGTCCCTATTTTCAGATTTGGCAGTTGTATATTTTTATTTTAAATAACGTTTCATTTCATACGTTGGAATTGTGAATTTTGACATTATGATGTGTCATGTTGGTACATTGATTTCTTCGATATTTTATGTGATTCTCCGATCATTTTAAGATTATTCGAGATTTGGTTGGAGTTGAGTTCTACGATACATTTTCAGATATTATTCAAGATTTTAAAGAAGTTTGGGTTGAATTAAATGCATTAAGCAATGAGTTTGGAGAGATTCTCGACATCCGAGAATTTTAAATTGGCCTAGATAACTGGCTTGGAAGAGCGTTTACTCGACATTATCAACTTTATTTAAAAATTTTGAGTTTATAATTATAATTTTCCAGTTTATATTACCAACCATTGACTGGGTAGCGATTGATACCTCGTTGGTTATAGACTACGTACCAGTAGAAATTCGACAGTTTTCGAGAATGTATACTATATATTATATATAACACATTTGGGCTTATTATTACTCGTCGCGCAAGTTAAATAACAACATATGGAATTGAAATGTATCATCAGATTATTGAGTTTATAGAAAGATATCATTGGAATAAAATGGTGGGCTCCCTTAAATTTACCTTACAGCTTTCCCCGACCAATCGTTTAACAAAAAACACTATACAGAGTACACTAATATTGTACCCCTGTTTAGTCCCTGAGTTGTACGTCACCAAAGCATATGGTAAATTATAATTTGATTCAGTAACACAAATATGTATAGTATGAAAACTGTATAGCCAAACGGTTTTCAAACTATATTTGAATACTCTACGCCTGGGCCCTTCCAGTTCCGATCCGCAGTCTTACGTAAACCACACTTAATATCGAGAGCTGCTCACTTAGCATAGGTTTATTTAGGTATTCGATGCTCCTAAATGTAAGCCAGCACTTCTTTAAAAAACATTTATGGGAACAAATTATTTAGGGTCTGCTCGAATACTGTGGTAATAATTTTCTCGTTGTAATTTCTGACATAAAACACACTCATGCAAATTACCACAGTCTTACTCCATTTATTTATAGTATTTTACTAATTATTTAGTATTTAAAAGGAAAAGCACACATGGAAACAAAGTAATCGGAACAAAACAATATTGAAGTTGCTTCCATTAGCCATAAAAACCTCTTAAATATTTTCGAACAATTTCCACCTCATGCTTATACTATACATTCTATTTTGAGCAGTAGCAAGAGATGAAATAATATTAAAAATTAACAATAATAACAATATTAATAAAAATAAATAAAAAGCTACGTATTGCCTATCATAAATGTTGACTTAAATAATTTTGCCGACCCTAACCTCTTAATTTCCAATGGAATTGAATTCCAAAGGAAAACTCCCCTAACAATTCAGGGACGGATAACGTTATATAACGTTACCCGAATAACGTTAAAAAACGCTAAAATTGCGTAAAGTTTTTCAAGAAAACGTAACCAAACCTATTAGGTTATATTATAACGTAACCGTAACCGATAACATTATAAAATTTAGATATAAACAAATAAAATAACCTTATAAAAAATGTTTTTGTTCCTGGTAACATTATTTAACACTAGAACTACCGGTCAAATGACGGATTGTACATTTATTGAATTGACTTTTTTTCCTCATTCTTAAATCCTCATTTTGACTGGTTGGTAGTTCTAGTGTTTTAAAACCATACTTAAGCAAAGGTTAATAATTTATTTAACTTTATAACGTTATTTGTTCTATAACGTTAAAACATTAATTAATACTAAATAATGTTACGTAACGTAACGTTTCACATTATTTAAGGTTAAATACACCCAAGTAAAAGTTTTATTAATGGGCCCGATTCTGTTGTAATTTTATGTTATTTTTTTATGTTATACAAAAAATTTTAAAATAAAAGATTAAATTTTTTATTTTTTCGTATTCCGATTGCAACATTTTATAGTGTATTTTATAATAAAATGTTCTGGTACAATTTTAAATTTCGAAACAGGAACGTGTTTATAGGGTATAAGAAATCTATTACTATTGTGGTTTGTACATGAAAATTTTACAAATAAAAAATTAAAAGATGGCTGCAGCTGTGAAAGGTATGTATTTTCAAATATGTGTATATGCAAGAAAAATTTTTTAATTGCACCATTACGTATTATATTTATGTTTTATATTTACAAATGTGGTCATTTTATTGTTTATGTTACAGAAAAATCGACACGCCAAACAAAAACTACAAAAGAGCAATACGAAGTGCACATGTCATATTTGGAATGTAATAGAGAGATGGGAACGAAAAAGAACTCTGACCATTCTGTAGAGAAATTGTGGCAGGAGCTGACAAAACTTGTAAGCTCTCGTGCTGGGCCGAAGCGGGCCACACAATGTTGGAAAAAGGTAATTTATAATTTTAACTCATTTTGTCGTTGACAAAATTTTTGTGTTTTTTATTTGAATTTACATATTTATGTTTTTTTAGATTTTTGAAAATTGGCGTAATGCCGTCCGACATATAAGTCGCAATATATCTATCCATTTAAATGGTACTGGTGGGGGTCCGGAATCCAAAGAAAAATTAAAAGAACTGGAGGAACGGCCATTGAACGTGTGGGGGAAAATTGTGGTTACCGGAATAGGTGAAGTTGAAGCAGGATTTGAAAATATATCTTAGGATACCCCACCAACAAATGATACTACAAATCCATTAATTTCTGTCGAAGCTGAAATCACACGAGAACGAGACGTAACGCAGGCAGCCCCACGTAAAAGGAAGAAACCCAACAACGGTAATTTTATTTATTTTTTGTTAACCTTAAGCGAAAGTTTATCATTTTGTATTTTTTTACTTTTAGATGATGAATTATTAAAACGATTGACTCAAATGGAGTCAAAACAAGCGGAGGGGTTCTCCGAAATAGCGGAAGGGCTTCATAGGATTACTTATGCAATTAATAACTTGGCTGAGGCTATACACCTCGGCTTTACAAACAATTAAAATTAAAATGTATATAAGATTCTCTTAAATATTTTTAGAAATATAAAATTTATTTTTGAATTGCATTAATTAATTTATTTATTTATTCAAAATATTCAGAAATATTTGTTAATATAGGAATTTCATACTCTGACGCCTAATGTGTGCCATGATTCATTTTCTGGCACTATGTTAGTAAACGATTCGTTTGTATTAGGATTATTGACTCCATCTGCAAAGTTAGGTAAATCATTTGTTTCCTCATCGTTTTCGTCTAGAAATTCATCTTCACTTCCTTCTACACTATCATCGCCATCGTTATTTTTGGTAGCTATATGTATATTGTGCAATATACAAACAGCGTATATAATTTGTGACGCCATACGTGGATGGTAATGAAGGGTTCTGTGGCATAGTAGGCACCGAAAACGAGATTTTAAAACCCCAAAACATTTCTCGATAATGTTACGAGCCCGAATAAATTTTTCATTAAAATGCAAATTCGGTGGTATCTCTTTGCGGATTTGAAAAATTGGTTAAAAGCCACGGCTCGAGTGGAAACCCGGAATCGCCAATTAAAAAATTTGTTTGATGTTGTGTAGAACTGAATTTTTCTAAAACATGTGCTCGCAACTTTGACATCATCCAAATGGCGGAGTCGTGCACGGAACCGTGCATTTACATACAGAATTCGCAAATTTGCATCTGAACATATTAAAGTATTAATACTGTGGTAACCCTTACGGTTACGAAACAAATTACCCCTGTAAAACTCATCATGTTCGAATGGCGCAACTATAGATATGTGACAACCGTCTATAGCCCCAATAATTTCGCTCATTTGAAATTTCTGATTGAAACTTGATTTAATTTCAGCAAGTTCCAACATATTTTGGGGAAATTTAATGAAATCATTCATTAAATTTTCCACTATAAGTTTTGTCAATTCCCTAACTACCCGAGATACGCTGGGTTGAGAAAGTGCGATAATCTGACAGCTTCCAACAGACACTTGATATGACCCGTGTCCAAAGAAATGAAGAGCACACAAAACCATTAAATTAAATGGAATCTCTTTTGGGCGAAATCTACTTTCCAATTTTTGTATAATAAATTATACTGCTGCTTTATTTAATCGAGAATGTTTTATAAATTTCGTCTCTGGTAACCCAAAGGGGTTGCTTGCATCCCGCAGGTGTTTTAAGTTGCGCCTGTAATTTTTTCTGTAAAATTTCATTTTCCTGAATTACTTAAAAATACAAATGACATAAACGAACCTTCTTCTTCGCTCTTCTCGAGCTAACATAATTGCCATTACTATATAATTGAGCATATTGATTTCAGTGGAACAATATAATTTAATGATAAGTAGGTATTTGATTCTTTTTTAAATAAATGTTTTATTTTTCGCAAAAATTTAACAAAATTAAAAAAAAAAGAAATTTTATGTTGAGTTTGAACTTCGATTTGATAAAATGTTATAAAATGCTTAAATTTAATTCTTTTATTTTTGACAGATGTAACATAAACAAAAAATAAGATAAAAAAATAACATAAAATTGTAAAATTTGTATGGCAGAATCGGGTCCAATAACTAAGCCTAAATCCCTAACAGTATTTGAATATTAGCGAACCCTACAGAAAAATACCAGGAAACGACAAGGTTGAGGTATCTAACGGCTAAACCCTGAGGCACTCCGGCAATTACAGGAAGGAAATCAGACAAAGGGGTCATGGTAGAGTTTGGTAGATAAAATAGAGAAATTATAACCTAAAACGTTTTCGCCTATTACCGTTGTTTTGAAATTTGAATTTAAAATTTTAGACGCCATACATTAGTTAGAAATATATATATATATATATATATATATATATATATATATATATATATATATATATATATATATATATATATATATATATATATATATATATATATATATATATATATATATATATATATATATATATATATATATATATATAGTATATATATATATATATATATATATAGTATATATATATATATATATATATATATATATATATATATATATACACTCCCAATTATATGAATAGGTTCACCGAAATTTTTCAATTTTTTTAAAAACGGCAAAGCTTTTAACGGTTTTTTTCAATTGTGAAATCAAAGTGTGCCATTGTTACGTAGTTTAAGAACAAAATTTGGTATTTTGAGAGACCCATTAGCTTTTGTTTTAGATTTAAAATAAATTTATCAATGAAATATGCGTCATTAGAATAGGTTCAGTTTTATTTTGACTTCATTCGAGGTAAGCCATAAAAATTTTTCCATTTTTTTTTTTCTAATATTTTAAAAATTAATGAAAATATTTCAAATTAATTACAGAAAATTTATTGTAGCAATAAAATGGGCAGAGGAAAAGCCTTGAGCGTGGCGGAAAAATCAAAAATTGATGTTTTACAAGAAGAAGGATATTCCGGCCGAAATATTGGAACCAAAATAAATCGAAGTTGCAACGTCGTCAATTCGTATTTAAAGGATAAAGAAAATTATGGAGGACGCATGAAAGGGAAAACTTTTAGAGCAACAACGGAACGGGAAAATCGGTTGATCATTAAAGAAGCCTCCAATGCCGCTATTTCAGCTGTGAAAATCGCAAATAGAGTAGGTTGTTCCGCCAGCATTTTGACGGTTCGAAGGGTCATCAAAAAATGCCCTTACCTAAGAAGGCGAAAAATGATTAAAAAACCACTCCTATATGCAAAGCATCGAGAACGTCGTTTGATCTTTGCAAAAGAAGTGATGAGTTGGTCTGAAAAGTGGCGAAAAGTAATTTTTACTGATGAAAAAAAGTTTAATTTTGATGGCCCGGAAGGATTCAACTATTACTTTCACGATTTGAGAAAGGAGGAACGAGTTTTGTCGAAGAGACACAGCAAAATCGGGGGTGTTATGATTTGGGGTGCAATCAGTTATTATGGGACCATCGAATTGCAATTTATAAAAGGTAAAATGAAAGCAGAGTCATACAAAACCATATTGGAAAATGCTCGTCCGAAAATCGATACCATTTTTGGACCGATGCAATGGCTTTTTCAACAGGATAACGCGCCTGTCCATACGGCTCGTATAATTAAAAGTTGGTTCCATGCGGAACACATCGAAGTTTTTACATGGCCACCATATTCACCTGATTTAAATATTATTGAAAATGTGTGGGGATGGATGGCAAGAAAGGTTTATGAAGGTGGAAGGCAATTTGAGGACCAGGACTCGCTCATCGCAGCTATAAAGGATGTCTGGAAGGAACTGTCCTTGAATTACTTGAAATCTTTATACGATTCAATCCCAAATAGAATTTTTGAAGTGATTTTAAATAATGGAGGTAACACTCACTACTGAATAATAAAAATAATGATTTCTTATAACATAAACACTGTTTTATTTGTAGTTTTTCAAATGAACCTATTCTAATGACGCATTTTATATTGATAAATTTATTTTAAATCTAAAACAAAAGCTAAAGGGTCTCTCAAAATACCAAATTTTGTTCTTAAACTACGTAACAATGGCACACTTTGATTTCACAATTGAAAAACCCGTTAAAAGCTTTGCCGTTTTTAAAAAAATTGAAAAATTTCGGTGAACCTATTCATATAATTGGGAGTGTATATATATATATATATATATATATATATATATATATATATATATATATATATATATATATTTTAATTTCTGTACTATAAATTGTTTACGATAAATTGTTTACAATAAATTGCTTTACAGTAAAGTGTATACGATAAATTGTCCGACTTCCTGTATTTTTAAATAGAAATCATCAAATTGTTTTTGAAGAATAAAGCCTGAATTATTTTTATATATTTGCATTAAATCAAGGAAATAAAGGCTGAAATATATATAAATCAACTTGTGGATTTATTTCATAAAAATTAAAATTCAACACTGATACACATAAATTATAATCAATAACTTTAAATTATTATGTATCTACATTCGGTTAACCATTTGATCTCTATATCCAAGAGCAGTAGTTTGATAATTACGGCCCCGCTTCATTCTCATCTTCCAATGTAAGTCCAAGTGGCAAGCTATCTCTAGTTTTTTCCACATATTATGAAACGTACAGCAAGCTGACACAGTGTTAACACAATTTTCTATTTTAACTCCAACGACTTTTTAATTGGCCAAAAGCACGTTCAACGGTGTTTCTGGCTTTCGAATGCTTTTGATTGAACCTTAATTGGTCTAGAGTTATTATTCTTTACGGTTCTAATCTACAAGGGTACCCACTATTACCAAGAGTCATAAGCGAAGGAGGTCGATATAATTTTTTAGTGTAAATTAATGTGTTGTAAAGTAGCCGAGTATCATGAACAGACCCCGGATAACCGACAAAAATGTCCAAAAATTGCAAATTAGCATCGCAAATTGCCTGCCATTGGATGGAATAATCTAATTTCTTGTTGATATATTGGTCATGTAAATTGACGGGACACAAAATGCTAAGATGGGTTCCATCGATTGCACCGACTGCAATTCAATATTGCCAATTTACTTAGTTTTGGAATTTCTATTACTTGTGACATAATGTGATCCACCGTAAAATTTAGCAGTTTATGAATTATTTCTGTGGTAGTTGTTCTAGGTATTCCCATTAGCGCTCCGACCATTCTATGGCTAGTGTCACTGGCTAGCCAGAACAAAAATTCCATTAGCTTAATTTCCGGTATCCAACCAAGGGATTTACGCGGTAAGAAATGTTGGGTTGCGGGATTTAGGAGTATAAGTGAATCGCTACAATTTAAAAATGGTGAATTATTATACATCATAACTAACATACAAAAGTGTTCTCATTTTGGATTACCTCGGAATTTTGCATGAACATGAAAATCAGCGTCTTGATTAATTGCGTCTTTTGATAAAACTTAAGAAGGAAACAAAATAAACGTAATTGTTTAATCATTTTCATCCATTCCCATTAATTAAATAAGAAAACATTTAAATAAGAAATACAAAAATCAATTATAGGTAATAACTAAATCAAATTTTCACAACAAATGTCAAAGAAAAAAGTAGACCTTTACAAAACAATTATGGCAATTGTAGTAGGTAGGTATGTCATGAGAAAGGAGACTACTAAAATACCCATAGGAAATGGCCTCTTATGTTGGATAAAGCTAGACTTTGAACTGACTAATATACAGTTCATTTAAGTTTCGTAGGATGATGGGAATATGGTTAAACTTGGGTCCAAAGTTCAATGAGAATATTTGTACCGACGATTTTTTTAATTGAAACAGGTTGAAAATTTTCGATGGTAAAACCACTGATGGTTTTTTATAGATCGTCCCGTGAGCTTTCAAGAGGCATAAAGCTTCTGCGGGATAACGCCAAGTTGCGAAACAAATAGGATATAAAACATAGGTAAGTTACGTCTAGACCCACATATGCTACCACTTCATAGTAGTCTCACGTGTGTACCACTTTTATTATTTGTAAGACAGTAAGATCGTCATTCCTACGTTCCATCATCCAAATCGCCAAGTGGCAGACTCAGGAACTCAGATATCCAACGTACTGTATCACTGAAAAGACATTCACATGGATTAACTGAATTCGTGAATTTTCTCCCTCATTTTCATTTTACAGGCCAATTTTGGTAGTCCTTTTATCAATATAAGTATTTTGTAATAAAAATAAAAAATTTAAAAAAATCTACGATACTTCCTATGAAGGATCGAACCGACTACCTCTGCAAATTAACGCCGAGGCGCTATATCGCCTAGGATTATTTTTGGTATATCAAGATTATTCTAAAATGTATTCTCAGATTATTTAAGCTTTTCGAAATTATTAAAGTTATTCGAATTTAATGCTAATTCTTGAAATATGCAAGACGTTGGCGTTTGGTCATGTTACAAAATTAGAAATAATCAATATTTTCAATATTTTCTGAAGTTTGTTCTACATATAGGTACTGGTGTTGTGTAATAGATATTATTGGATATTTTTTTATATAATTCTCGATATTATTCGAGTTTACTTTGGAGATGAATTGAGTTACTTGCCGTCTAATTAATTCAAAATTATCAACATTATTTAATATTTTCCAAATTATTCAGGTTTTTGCGACTCAAGAATTTTTCAAGATTATTCTGCGATTCTAAGTTGATTCGAGATGTTTCCCGATGTTCCTAGAAATTTGCATGGAATTTGTATCTTATTAGAAAATGAACGATTCCTCGAGATTTTGTTTTTGATTTGCATAGCTTCTATTAGTTATATAAAATTAAGTTAAATTTAGAGGATGTTGAGTTACATAGATGCCATTTTTTAGGGTAAAAATTATATTTATAAAAATTGTTACAATTTGCCTTCATCAAAGTACTTCCTACTTTATTAACTATACTAAGATTTTATATAATAAAACACAATATTTCGGTTTTGTCACTTTCTTTAACGTGATATTTATTTTATTTGTAAATGAAATTACGATCGTTTCGGATGTTACTCCTTTATCAAATTTCTAACAAACATTAACTAAAATTATGCTAAAAAACTGCTTTTATACCCTATTTTATTTTTTGTGTGCCTACGTGCCTTTTTGAATGTTCTTTCCCCGTTATTTTGTTTTTCTTCTTAAATGGGTCTTAAAATGGGTGTTACCGCCCTTCTTTTTATTATATACCTGGTGTGTGCTTTATGATAAAAAACAGATAAGAATTTGTTGACCATCTGGTTTTTGTGGGTGTTTATGTGCAAAGTGATATTAATTACGGATTTACAATGAGGTCGTAAATTTTGTTGCGGCCAATTTTCTCGTTTAGTAAAAATGGATTATATCGTTCCTTGTATATTTCCAGTTCTGCTAATCTGTTCATTATTAACCCTTTTCGTATTCTGTGTAATACCTGTGAGTTTGTGTTGATGTCAGTGTAATTATGTTTTTCTGTAGTCAAGTGTTGTGCATATTTCGAGTCGATTTTTGGTTTTCCGATTTCTTTTATATGTTCTGTAAACCTAACTTGAAAACTTCTACCAGTTTGTCCGATATAGAATTTGGGGCAGTCATTTTATGTATTCTTATAGATTCCGGTGTCTATTGGTGTATTTATGTTACGTTGTTTGAGTCGATTCCCTAATTTGTTGTTGGTTTTAAATGCCATCGTGTATCCGTGTTTTTTAAAAACCTTCGTTATATTCTTGTTGATGTTATTATTGTACTCTATGGTGATGTATTTCTCTGTTTCTTCATTTTGCTTGCTTAACGTGGTCATCATATTCTGTTGTTTCTTCCAAATGTACCTATTGTTCATTTTGTCAATTAAGTCCGTGTTATAACCGTTTTTTATTGCTATGTGTTTAATGATTTTTAGTTCTTCCATATAGTCCTGATTGTTCATCGGGATCGTGTTTAGCCTATTTATTAAAAAGTTGAACGTTGCCATCTTATGTTGGTGTGGGTGGTTAGATGATTTTTCAATCGCGTGATCCGTTTGTGTGGCTTTTCTGTATACTTTGAATGTATGCTTGTTGTTAACATTTGTTATTGTCAAGTCTAAAAAATTAATGGCTTTGTTCGTCTCTGATTCTAAAGTAAATTTTATGTTCGGATGTTTGTTGTTTATGTTCTTGTGAAGATTGCTGAGTTGTCTCGTTGTGCCGTTAAATAGTATTAGAATATCGTCCACGTATCTGTGCCAGTACCTGATTATTTGGTTTTTGTTGTTCGATTCTGTTAATATATGCTGATTTTCAAAGTGATTCATATATATGTTAGCTAAGGTTCCTGATAGAGGATTCCCCATTGGAAGTCCATCAGTCTGTGAATAGAATTTGTTGTTGTGTTGAAAATAGTTTTGTTCTGTAACTGCTTTGATTAGAGTGATAATCTCGTCAATTTTTTTTTTCCTGATTCCGTTTTTCTGTAACAGTTCCTTGGTTATTTGAATTGTCTCTTGAGTTGGTATGTTTGTGTACATGTTGGTTACGTCGAATGATGCCAGTTTCGCTGTAGGTGGTATGTCTATTGATTCTATTTTGTTGATTAGTTCAATGTTATTTCTGATTGAATGATCGTTCTGTAATTGTATGTTTTTGCCGAGAAAATAATTAATTTCTTTAGCAACTTTGTATGCTGGTGCGGTTGTGAAATCTACGATTGGTCTCATAGTCATTTCTGGTTTGTGAATTTTTGGTAGTGCTCTGATTTTAGGTGCCGACAGCAAATATGTTAACTATACTACTTTAATTAAGACAATTTTTCTGTTTGATAAATAGTAGTCCATTCCAATCTCTTAATGGTGTCTAATTTGTATTGCAAAGCATGTTGTCCATTTAATCTTTCCAATTTTGGTCTAATGATAGAATTGTATTATTATATTTTTTAATTTTACACCTATAATCAACTAAAGTTTGGGCCTGTAGCAATTGGTATTTTTGTATCTGTTTAGTTTCGCTAAGCAGTGCATTAATCCCATTCACCGCGGAAGCTCAAATAATTTGTTTGGTTCGCATAATTATACATTTAACCAAAATTATAATCCAATTCCATATGTTTGTGTAGCTACGAATATGTAAACTTAATCGCTTCGGGTTGTTTTCGCAAATATAAGTCATGCCATATCAATTTAAAATTAGTTATTTAATCACCCATTATCAATAATTGAGTATTATGGAACCGGTTCTTCAACTATTTTGTAATTAAAGCAAAACACTTATTATTATATAATACAAATCTCTGAATCTGTAATGTGTTTCGGTTCGGAATACATAGCTTAATACTTCTTATGCAACAAGCGACGGATAGCTGTGGGGCCCAATTTTTCCGGCGAATCAAAATTATTTTCTAAAACAGAATTATCTGTAAAGAGATTTTATAATATAAGATTGGTGAAATAACGGCAATGCATATATGTACCTCGATTCTGTAACACTAAATTCAAGATCAGCTTATCTCTAATTCAGTTACTTGTGATAGTATAAGGTGCAAAAATTGTTTCATAGAATTGTCGAGAGCCCTGTTCCGTCTGAAACCGTCTGAATGAAACAGTGTTATAAAAATTTCCTCCTATTTGATGGATTATGGTAAATGTGTTTATTGTAAAACAATTTGTAAACATAAGAATAAAATTAAATATTAAACCCCCAAATTGATGACATTGTAGTTTGGAACCCCAAGTCATATTTTAAATTTAAATTAATAACAGTAATTATACATATACATATACGACATAACATTCGAGATCATATAAATAAAAATATATAATTAATAATAAATCAATTTAATTTAGAAAAAAAAAATACCATAAAAAGATGTGGGAGGATATGACCCGGACAGCTAAAAGATTATTTTATAATTACGCTGGGTATTACTTCATTATTAATAATAAATTTTCATTAACCAAGGTTAAATTTGAAATAAGCAGTGAGGCTAATGCGATTAAATCTCTTTGAAGTATATTATTTCATTACCAAGGCGGATTTTTTTTTTTTTTTTTCAAATCAATCTGTTACTGTTCATTCAGCTATTTCTTGAAGAAATATGCATTTACATAAATAATTTACAGTTTTTGTTTGGTTTTTGATCCGAATGATTTGAATCAACTACCTATGGGACTTAAGAAAGACAATAAATTATATTTAGTAAAAGTATCTTTTCAATTTTACTGACTAATTAACTTTTTAATTAATTATTATGAAATTCGGTGAACACTTTTGAAATTCGAGCAATATGAACTATTAATTTTGATTTCGGCTACAATCGAACAAGATTCGGTTTACCTTAAAAAGTTGTACAATATAAATAACTTTTGATGAACATTATATTATTATTTATTATTACGAGTAAATTAGCAATGACATTTAAAAGCAACTTTACTTTTTTCCGACTATAATGAAGTTATACATAATGGATTGTAATCGCGAAAAAAAATTTGTTCCACATTTCTTGACGAATCGAAGGTTACCGGTTAATGTATTTTGGTATTATTTCTTCCACTGTTCTTTACTGTAGTGATTTGTATTTTGTTCAAATTTTGGGAAACTTATTTCCATTCATACAGCAAAATATGAACAAAATACCAATCGCCACAGTATGCTTTGCAAATTGTTCCACAGGAAAAAAAATGTGTTGTATTAGCGAATTATACTAATACAGCCAAATTCTCTTACAAAATGGTCTAATGAACTGGTTGCACATTAGAAATTACATGAATTAATTAATTAACATTCAAAATTAAAGTAAAAGTAGCTTACACAGAAATAGAGCTGTGTGAATGTCGTGAAGAAGAAAAAATTGTAAGATAATTTGGGTGTATTAGTATAATTCGCTAATACAACCTACACAGTACATACTATATATAGAATGTGGTACAATCAGCCCAGTTGCTGGGTCCCTGCGGCCTGATGAGAAGATTGAATTTTTCATAATCATAAGCTCATCAGTTCGAAACTGGATTAAACTTTCATACAATCTTCGGAACATAATAAAATCATATAAATTAAAATTAAATACCAATGTGATAAAAATCATAGAATCCTATCTATCAGTCGGTTTCGTTGAATGATTGATTTCAAATACTAATATACTTCTATGTGTTAGTTTGTAAAACTGTATGCATATTTAAGTTTACATAAAGATTTTTGAGTTAAGCTTAACTATACATTACAAAATTTATTTATTTAGTTGCTCGAGCCTCGAGAGGTTTTTCTTGCTACTGTATTACAAAAATTTACCGGTCCAGTTTTGGAAAAAAAATTTACAAATTACAATAATATTTTAGTTTTTCAAATCTCATGATCACTTATAATTATATAAAATAAGATATTTACTCTTGAGTTTAATTAAATTCATTGTTTCAGAAATTTGGCTTTTCTATTAAATATGGAAGTGGTTGCCGCCTTTTTTAATTTCAGAGGGTAATTCCTCTGCAGAGTACATTATTATGTCTTGTTGACCCCTTTCAAAATAAGTCTAAGGAAGCGAGGAGTTGCGCTTTGTAAAACATTGTTAATGAAAATATGAATAAAAAACGGAAAATTTGTTGATATACTTTAACGCAAGCTTTTGAAAAATTTGTAGTTCTATATGGGCATTAAATACATCATGAGACGTGAACAAAATAGATTGTTAGCAACTGCTGTGTTGCAACCATATACTTAATTCGATTTAAAGCAAATACCATATATAAGGTGTAATACATTTTTTAACTAAGTCAATATGATGCAGGGGCGTAACTAGGTACCCGCAGCACCCGCAGACCACATTTTTAAATTAGCAAAACGGTGGTCTAATTTTTAGAGATTGAACAGGATTTCTGTCACTGTTGGGTGTTTTCTTATTAATAATTTCTTCACGGTTGCTGAAGATTTTTGTCTGAGTAACTATAAGTAATGCGACTAATTAGAAATAAAAATCCCTCTAGATTCTAACAGATATTTAGATTTAGAAGAAAATTCACCAAACTCGTTTAACATAAATACTTTCGACATAAAATGATAACGCTTTTAGTGTTTGCTAGATTTATTTATTTGTAATGTAAATTTTAGACTCCAAGTTTACCATTTTTCTACTTCAAGTTAAACCTTTTACAAATCAAATTAAGTTTTGATCAGAAAATTTTGGATATGATTTGAGAAAGGATAAATCTAATTTGCAAACAAGAGCTAATTGCTACTAAGCAGTTAGCGAAGAATCATTGTGATGTTTATAAAAATCAAGAAGAAATCAGTTGTTGAAATTTTCTTCTTAGGAAAATATCTAACCATGATTGAAAAGAATTTCGCTTATTAGAAGCGGCTTTGCTTTAGAAAAGGAATCAATGGATATTTGACCCAAACTACTCAGTCTATATAATGAATTAGCGTTCGTTCGGCTTTTACCGGCAAAAGGTAAATATAAATTGAACTAACTGTAAACCGGATGGTGTTTTTTATTGTTTGTTCTCGTTGAGATTCTCCTGATTTTGGAAATTCTCGTCGCTTCCCGATTTCTTTTCCCCTTTTCTCGAGATTTTTGAAGTGAGATGCATAATGTTCGAGGCTTAATTGGTGATTTGGTGTTTCGAAACAGTCAAGTTATGCGAGATTTTCGTAACTTTCGAGATTATTCGAGTATGTATGAGATTGTCGAATGTATTTTTCCTTTAGGATTAGTAACATTAAGTTACTTGACAAATAATCGGTAATTTCACTAATTTCTGCGGAATTTTTCTAAATGTTCTTGGGTTTACTAACAGGCTTACCGAAATTAGTTATTAATATCCAAATTTTCCTATATTATTGAAATTGTTCGAGATCAATCGAGATTCATGTAATACAAAGATTCTGGGATATTCAAAATTATTCAAGACTTTGATAACTTTCTAGAATACACAAGTTTGAGCATCACGTTTCTTGTGTATTTTTCTATTCAATAACGAACTTAAGCAACATTTTGATTAATTGTAATTACGGGTAAATGGAAAATCGCCAAGTTTACTGATAAACGGTAAAGAGTTTTACCGGTAAAGAAACTATTTTCCACTCCATTAGTTGAGATATTTGTCGGGCACTAACAGTCTGTAGGGTCTAAATATGAACTTGTAAACATGAATGCGAGGCTGGAGGCTAATTAATAGGAAGAAATAATTGTATAATTAGAAAACGGCGTAAAGCAAATTTTTTATGTGAAATAAAAGCTTTACTTGTTCATAGGTAACAGAAGCATTTTTAGAGGCCCAAGAAAAATTTTGCAGGGGGGGCCCGAATTTTGTGGTTACGCCACTGATATGATATTGCCAATTCAGTTTACAATCTATGTTTAGTACCAAGTATGTGTATGTAGTTACATGTGAGATTGTTGGCATACCAATGTAATTTAAACACTTAGATCCCAAGCCCGATTCTAAATTGCCAAATAACATAAATTTGGTTTTCTCTACATTTTAAATAAGATGGTTTTGCGCAAACCATAATTCGAAACAGTTTTAGGTCATTTTGCGTGCTCTCAAACAAGTTCTGTATACCTATTAACAGAACCAGCTTGTTGTAAATAGAGCCGACATGTTAAAAATGAACTTAAAATAAGGGACATAGAAGTTCCAACAATAATCAAAAGAAAATACGGGAAATTAAATTAAAAAACATTCTATAACAATAAACAGAAAATTCCATTTAATGACGTAGCAAATTTTCAAAGCGAACATCACGTTGCGAGACCTGAAAGAGCCCAATGAGCGTGAAGAAAATAAAAAATCGAAAAAATCTAGCATGCTTCGCAAATTCAAAATAACAACAGAAAGATATTCGAATTCAAATTTGAATAGAGGCAATGACAGAGATGATTATTGTATCGTTTGTAAATTTCGAGTTATGAGTTTATGACGTATATTACAAAAACAACAACATTTTAAAATTCAAAAATACCTTAGTTTTGAAGACGATTTTCACTAAGAAATAAACATTTTCATGACCCGATTTTTCAATCACATAAAATTACATGTTTTATGAACATTTTCGTATAAAAACAAAACAAAAGCTTATAATTCTAATAAACTAAAATTGTAAATGAAAATAATCGTTTTCCCATATAGTTTCATAGTGAAGAAAAAATTGTTTGTATTCGTAAAAAATACAGTCGATATTGGAGGCTCTTATTTATTTAGTAGACTCTGATATTACTCGCAGAATATATTATTATTACATCGTCATCAGCATAAAGCTGCAATTGTCCCATCAATGGTAACTGGAACATATCGTTAATGTAAAAATTAAATAAGATCGGTCCCAGTGTAGAACCTTGTGGAACTCTTTTGTTAGTATTTTCGACGTTACTGTTAGCTCTAAAGTACGAGTTGAATAATTTGAGTTGGTCTTCATTAAGTCCGAGTTTGGATGGATAGTATCAAATGCCCTACCTCAAATGCCTAAAAGAATATATCTAGGAATACACATCCACATGTCTTAGCTTTTTCCGATCATTGTCCATTTCACCCAAAAAACTATTCGTAAGATTTGTTGTACTTGAACTATCACTAGTTTTATTAAATATAAGTTTTTTAAAATGGACCCATAGCCTTTTTGAACTTCCGATATCTTCCTATATTTTTGTTTCAAAGTAATTTTTCTTTGGTTGTTTAATCATCTTTACAACGATTGTAACGTAAATTCCCTGTGCCTCTTTTTAAAATATTCGCTAGTTGGATGTCTTTTTCTAAAACTACGCATTTGGTCCCTCTAATTAGAGCTAAATAGTCAATAACATTACTGCCAAAAAATCATCCATTATGAAGGTGTTTTGGTAGTTAGACAATAAATCCTCGATAGATTTAAAAAAATTTGTCATACCGCAAATACTATATTAAAATTACAAATATATTAAATTTGACATGAATCACAGTCAGAATTGTATATTTTTGCCGAATTTAAATTATTTTTCACATAGATAGCAGTTCCGCGCTACCCGTCACTTCGGTTATAAAAATGTGAGTTGAAGTTATTGATGTTATAGAATTTGTTTTCGTTTTCCGTTAGCCAAATTTCAGTTACAATAACAATGTCACAAAACATACTTTCTATAACGATTCAATATCATAAATTTTATTACGGATATTTCTAATATACGACTAATTAAGAACAGAAGCCATCCAAGTAACATTTTTACAAAAACTTGTTGTAAGTAGAGGTAAATTTATATCAAAAAACCTGTAGTTTCGAATATTAAGGATGAAATGCTGTAAGGTTGATTGTGTTGCAGTATTTTAAATGATTTTATTTTGATTCTACAACTAACAGTAGTCTACGAGTAGTTCTCGCTAAAGCTCGCTCGTGAATTAAATAATTACACTCGCTGAAAATCTGTAACTTTTCTTTGGGTTGATTCAGGTTTTCCAGATGAAATCGGAATTTCGCCCCTATGTTGGAATAATTTTTGTTAGCAGTCTTCCCTGTATTATTTTTTCTTGTGGTTTTTTCTGGCATGCTTAGAAATAAATTATATCGGCGTTTGGGGATAATTTCGAAAAAAGTTCGGGTGTTTCAAATAATGTTGTAAAATTTTTTTGTTCTTTGGTTTTGTAATTTTATTTGTAATAAATCGATAATTTAATATAAGGGAACCGGGCATATGGCAAAAATAAAAATGCTCAAAAAAATAAAAGTAAATAAAAGAAAAGGCTGCTACATAATTTATCATTCTTGTGCACCGAGGAACAATGCTGAGTGGGAGAGTCCTCTATTTTAGTATGTGAGTAATTATTAAAAAAAACGAAACAATTTTGAAAAATATTGTAATTTCTATGTTAGATTTTCAAAATTGTCAAAGAACGGTTGGACATTAGCCCTATCCTCGGGAGTGGGAGTGGGGGGGATTTCGCCACCAACTCTAATTTAATTTGTAACTATGCCTATTTTGCCGAATTGCTATAAATGGGAAACGCAATAAATTACTATTAGACATGCCAGAGAGGGACAAAATTCCAAATTACTATAAAAATGACAAAAAAAATGAAATTGCTTTTTCGATCTAATTAGTAATTAATTTTGGTTGCATCTAAATTCTGTTTTCGATGGAACTAATGTTTAAACGGATTTCGAAGCAAGGCTTGTATCATAAAATGATGTAAACTTAAGTTGGATCAATATGCAATGCTAATAGCATCTTATATCACAAAAATTGTCAACTGTGAAAATCAAATAACTTCAACTCTTTTATCCTGAACATAGGTAGGTTCATTACACACAGAACTACTTCATTTCATAATAAGACACAATTCGATCCTGCAATCTAGCATCATCGTGTAAAATTCTGGCATAACAATTATCTTTTTACATTGCGAGCAGCTGGATCCAATGAAAGTAATATTGACCTAGAAAAGAAAAATATGGATCCCTTGGGGAGGCTACGGAAAATGGAGCAATCATTTGCCAAGTTAAGCGAAGAAATCGAGGATCTAAAGCGAGAAAATGAACTTCTAAAAATGAATCGGGACTCAAAAGCACAAAATAGAGGGTATTGAATAAGAGAAATTCAACTATTTCACTGAAGAGGATCAGAGGGACTGGATCCTAAAGAATAAAAAACAGTCCAGGAAGAGTAAGAAAAGAAAACCTGAATCGTCACCTGAGGTTGAACAATTAAATAATAGTGGAACTAAAAGTATCGAACCGAAAGTTGTCCAACCCAAGGTCAATCAACCAAAAAGTAGTAAATCTTCCAAGAGCAGTGCACCAAAACTGGTGCAATCGAAAGAAAAACCACCCCCACCAATAAGTATTGTGGGCATAACCAGTTATACAGAAATTCAGACACTGATGAAATCGGTTACTGACAAAGAGTATAAGGTAACAGCGCTAAACAATGACGTTTGGAAAATTAATACTCTTGACTCAGATTCTTATAGAACCTTATCTATGAACTTGAATGCTGAAAAGTATCAGTGGTTTACCTATGTATAAGGATAAACAGGCTCGACCTATAAAAGTTATGGCAAGAGGTTTGCATCACACTTGCTCAACCAAAGAAATAATGAAAGACTTACGAAATAAAGGTCATAAAATACAAGATGCTGTGAATAGTGTTAAAAAAAGGGAGGAAAAAATCAATCTCCAGGTACCACCGATAAGAAATTCTCGCCACTTCGAAGACGAACTGGAAATAACTGAAATAATTCACTATGCTGCGTTGGCAAGCACCCCATTATACAAAATAAGAAGACGCTTAACATATCCTACCCAATGGAAGTTAGAGAGTTGTAACCCGACAAATTAATTGAACGCCGGAGAACAAAACAATTCTTAACAATTTATGTAACAGTCTCAAATCCCTTCTTAAAGAAGTTAAAAATGAATCAATCAACAGATATCTAGTTAGCCTAACTGATGAAAAAAATTCTGATTACTCACTGTGGAAGGCGACGAAGGGACTCAAAAAACCCAAAATGGAACTGCCTCCACTTAAAAAGGACGATGGGACGTGGGCAAGAGGTCACAAAGAGAAGATTCATCTATTTGTGGAGAATCTCCAGGAAACCTTCCAACACTACCAAGACAAACTGCCAATGAAAATATAATGTCAATTCATAAGCTAGATGAGTTTGACATATGGCCAGTAACTTCGGTTAAAATATATTCCGCGTCAATGGAAAGTAGCAGAATAATCACGATAGCAAAACCTGATAAGCCATCTAAAGATAAAAAATCATACAGGCAAATTTCTTTGCTGCCAATTATGTCAAAACTCTTTGAAAAATGATTACTAAACAGATGGATTCAGAGTATGCTCAAGCATACTCCTGGACGTCGTGCAAGCATTCGATAAAGTTTGGCACAGTGGTCTGAATACAAGCTGCATAGAGATCTGTCGAGGCAATTCTATGCCATATTAAGATCTTATTTATCCAATAGACATTTTCGTCCAATAATCATTTTAGTGAAATATTAGGATGAATACTCCGCGCTAAAGAAAATCTCTGTCGGTGTCATTGGCTCATAGGTAGAGGCTCTGAGCTCACAATTCATAACAAGCTGCTGCTATATAGACAGATTCTGAAGCCGATATGGACTTAAGGTATACAACTCTGGGGATGTACTAAGCAAACAAACTCCTAAATGATACGGACGTTTTAAAACAAGGTTCTTCGTAGCATCGTCAATGTTCTGTGGTACACAAGAAATACGGACCTTCACAGGGACCTATGTTTGGAATACATCAAAGATGAAATGAAATTGCATGCCGTAAAACACGAAATAAGATGATAGATAGCCCTGTCGTTGAAAGAAAGCTCCAAAGAAGGAGGCCACTTCAT
Source organism: Tipula vernalis (assembly GCA_958295665.1). NCBI lineage: Eukaryota > Metazoa > Arthropoda > Insecta > Diptera > Tipulidae > Tipula > Tipula vernalis. The sequence continues at coordinate 180,698,538 of OY282558.1, read as the reverse complement.
CTTGTGAACCTACCAAATTAAAATTAGTAAGTAGGGTTAAATAATTATGGGACTAACCATTGGGTTACACTCCAACAAAAGAGAATTTTATTAGAAACATAAAAATTTGTATTTGAAAGAAAAATTGCTAGATGAGCGCAGTCTCAGTTGTAATAAAATAAAGAAAAATAATAACAATAGATCATGTTTTCCGAAAGGGGGCAGAACGAGCGAAAGTAGTAGAATGGTAAGTACATTTGCCGCTAGTTGTCGCTACTAAAGCAGAACGAAAGTACTTCATGTTTTCCAAAAGGTGGCAGCATTAAACGACACCAATGGTAAACATTTCGCTCATTTATAGGTGGCTCTATACCAATTATGGTTGTGTGAAATCATTTTTTAACCCTAATCCAACCAAGGTCTTTTTGGCTCGTTTGATAAATGCATCGATTTTCAAAATTATGTTAATTTAGTTATAAATTTGTATGTATTTTATTTTGAAATATTTTCATACAACGTACTTGAGATCTACTCATTCTTTACAAAAATTTAGTAAAATATTTGATTAGAATTTGAATTTACTGACATAAGAAAAAAATGTTAGTTCGATTAGGGTTAAAAACAAATAATTTTTGTTTATGTTTGCGATACAACGCGCAATTGTTAAATCGTAAAAATATTTTAATTATTTTGTTGTTTAATGTTTTATTACTTATTATTATTAATTATTATAAATACAACGTATTTTTTATTAAGATCTAGTAGTTTTATTTAAATTGAGGTTATGTTTTACTACTATCACAAAAATTTGCGTTCCATTGAACATTTACTCACAAGTACTTGGCAGTAGCAAATTGTTTCCAATTGACGAGTTCCAGCCTATCCTCTATCGGAAATATTTTGAACTAGCAGACTTCTAGTAAGTTTGACAGCTGAGTCGTTTACTATGTAAATTTGTTCGGAAGTGAAACTACAGTGTCCTAATAATTATTTGTTTTAACCCAAATGGATTCAATTAAATTCAGAAGAACCAATATCGGTCGACACGTATGACAATGAAGTTGGAATATCCATGCATATAATCCCAAAACGGATCGTCGAGTTTAAACATCAAAAATTGAAGTGGAAAATTGCTCTGAAAATGGGCAAGGATTTTCCAAAAAAAATTTTAATTTGCAGTAAACATTTTAAAGATTCTCAGTTTATGGCGCTAATGCATAGACTTTCTAAAACTGAAAAAAAATTATCGAATACTGCATTTTCTTGTTAAAATCTACCAAATTTCAGCATTCAAAGTCACAAAAACCCAGAGCGACCATAAATAGCAATAAGAAATGGGAAACTGTGGATAACAATTCGCCTAAATGGTAAGATTTACAATAATTTGGCTTTTTATCGTTAAATAAATATAACATATTTGTTTTTTAGTGTTGAACTTATAAGTGGTTTCGATTGTGGTATATTAAATGAACAAAAATGGACTATAAAAAGCTCCAGAATAAGCTGATAAAATCATCTTGATGGTGATTGTTACTGACATTGCCATCAAAATAAACCTACATCAAGATCTATTGGCATTCAAGTAATAGGGGAGCCACTACATTTTGATTATTTCCAAATGTTATTCAATAACGACGACAACAATTTCAACTATATGACAGGTATACCAACAATTGCCCTTCTAGAGAAAATTGTAAAAGCCATAGAGTTCGTACATACAGACAATTGCCTAATGAATATTAAGAACAGAATATTACTAACAATGTTTCGTACGGAAACGAATTTGAATAATAAGCAAATTGCATTATTGTTTCAAATCAACGGAAAACGGCGAAAAAACATTTTATTGAAGCGATTCAAACATTAAGTTCCATATTAAAAGTTTTATATTTTGGCAAAAAATGTTTTTGGCAGTTTCCTAATACCATGAACGGTCCTTGATTGCACGGAAATAAAACAGCAACATTTAAATACTTGACCTGTAGAATCTGTTTATTCTCCCATTATAAAGATTGTCATACAGTAAAAATATTGACCGATCTGGCGCCGTCCGGCCTAATTAATTTTGTGAGCAAACCACTTCAGGTAGGGATTACCTGAAGTTGTTTGCTCACAAAATTACCTAGAACTATTTTGGTTTTTGCAATGTTTAAAATGTCAATCAATTTTGTTATTAGAAGTCTGCTGGTGCATAATATTTCCGCAATATGACTCAATATAAACTTTGGCAGACGGCAATGTAGTGACATCTAACTTCAACACTGTTTTCTATTATATTAGTAGTGACAACTAGTATCATCATCTGGAAGGTCATGTTTTCTAACAGATGGCACTGTTCGCGAAAGTAGTATTTTCTTAACAGTTTAACATGATCTATTGACGATTGTAAAAGTAGAGAAAGCGCCTCTCGAGGAAAAAAGTTCAAATGAGGCAACTGCCAAAATGACATTTCTCATAAATGCGACGAAAGGATATTTTGCAATCCGGTAGTTAAAAATTGTTTTTATAATCCAAAATATGAATTATTTACAATTATTAGCAATCTGGTAAGTAAAAATTGTGTTTACAGTTCAAAATTGGAATTCTTTACAACAATTTCGAACGTCAAATTAGCAGCTACCTCAGTTTAAAAAATTTCCACTAGGTGGAATCTGTGATGCTCCAATCGTCAATTGGCGATTGGAAAATTGCAAAATGCGATACCTATCGGAATTAAATTAAACCCTACGCTCTGCAAGCAAAATCATGACAGTTCAATCGTCAATTAGCTGAATGGTATTTGGAATGGTTAAGTAGATTCTTGCAATCATTCAAATATAATGAGAAAACCTTGACACGGGATAAATTCAAAACACAGAACGCGCATTGTTAACAAACCATGGTTCTTGGATCAGTGTAATAAATTTGTGCATTTTAAGAATGTTTGAGTATCTACTTATTTAATAAAGCAGTGAAATGTAAACAAAAGGAAGGACATTGCGATTCGAATGATTCATAAGACGTTAAATATTTGAATACTTAATTTAAATAATAGTGCTCTAAATTATCATTATTAGTTATTATTTATTGCCACAATTAAAACACAACTGTTTCAATACAAGTCCAACGTTTTTGTTTAGTTAAAGGAAATAAAGCAAGGTCGTTTGGATTTAGAATTTTAAAAATTGTGCAGAATGTATTTCTATGGGTATTAAGACGTTTATGCTTTTGTTTTCTTTTGCTTCCGGATCCTATTAAAGATGCTGAATTTGCTAATATTAAAAATCTTTAAATGAGGTTAAAAAACGTTAACTCTAAATACTTTTTGAACATTGAATCTATATAAAATCAAATTATTTCACTGATTTGGCCTTGAAATTTTACGAATAATTGTACCATTACAAATATGTACATACATATCTATGTACAAGATTGTTTTGGTTAGTTAGTCATGATTTTATTTATTATATAAAATGAAAGTGAATAGGAATATACGCACATAAAATGTTAATGGATACACAAGCATGAGATCCAAACACATTAATTAGTTTTTGGATCATGAATAATTTGTTTCTTTGATTATTATCTACATAAATATCGTAAGTCCAACAGCATATAATTTATTTATACGTAACCACAAAGAAGTCATTGTTTTTGTACACTCTACCAAATAAAATCTTTTTTATTAGCTTTCGACTTTTTCTTGCATAGCTAGTTGTCGCTAAATATTTTAACCCGACTGAATATGAATCAAAAATTGCAATCTGTGACCAAAATGTATTTATTACAGCATTCGAACGACAATGCTTCAATGTAAATGAGTTCGAGTGAAGTGTTTAACAGATTTTTGAAAGCATAAACATACATACAGTAAAAATTCGTTCATTTGACGAACAATAGAAATACCTACTAAACGTACTGCAAAACCGAAATTACCGCTGCCCCTAGGGAGCCGTAGAGCTGCTGCCAGAGAACAACAAAATAATTCATTTTATTAGAAATTTATACCTTATCGCTGAAAATTATACTCTTTTGATTTAAAGAATTTACAATTTAAAAATTAAGGAAAACTTAACCTTGTTTTATTTGATCCGTGCTCTGTATTGTTAATTTCACAACAGTACAGGGTGCGCCATCTTTTATGGGGGGTATGTAAACATTGAATAACTTTGACATTTATCAACCGATTGATCTTGATTAAACATGTTTTTGATATGTCAATTCAGTACAATTGTAACCATGAATCGCTTCATCCCGAAACAACGCGCCGAAATAGTGACGCTGTACATTCAAAATAGTCGTTCAGTTGTGTTAACTCAACGTGCATATCATCGAAAATAACGTGGCCAACAGGCACCGTTTGACAACACTATTCGTCGTTGGTGTCGAATTTTATTAACCACGGGACAGTGAGCGATCGACAACATGCCGTTCATCAACGACCAAGATTTTCCCATGAACTGGTTGAAGCTGACTGAAATGGTCCAGTCCATCGTTGAAAATCAAATAATAAATCAAATAGCATCAATAATTATAAAAATAAAAAATGCCAGTTTCAATTCCAAAACTCATTGGACGGGAAAATTATGATTCCTGGAAAGTTGCTGTAAAAGCATATAATCAGCATGAGGAGTTGCATCATCAAAGATGATCAAAAACCAGAGAGTGTAACTAAGGCGTCAGCAAAAAATACATTACTAATTAGTCCTCAAAATTATGTATATGCGCAACATGCGAAAAAGTTTGGGAAAATTTGGAAAAAGCGTTTGCGGATTCAGGAATAGAATTAACGCGAAGAGTTGGTTTAATAAGAAATTTAATAACCACCAGTTTTGCTGATTGCACATCAATAGATAGTTAAATGAATAGAATTATATCAACTGCGTATAAACTGAATGCGATAGGTTTTACAAGTAAGAGTATAGGCGGATGATAATGGGCATTGAAAGTTCAGATGTCAAAATAAATCTCAGAGTAGTAGCACTGTTGCGTTAATTAAGAATCAAACGTTTGTAAAAACAGGGTAATCTCAAGTTTGTAAGATGTTACGAGTGTAATAAGCGAGGTCATTTTGCAAGGAATTACCCGGACAAAAGGAAAACGGAAAGTAAAGTAAATAATTCTGACTGACATTTTGATTCAGCTGCAACATCACATATGACAATGGACCGGAAGTCGTAACTGCTAACAGTTCCCGTATGACAGTTGAAGCTATTGGTAATATCAAATTAAATATTAATGTTGATAAAAATATCGAAGAAGTAAGCGTCAAAAATGTGTTGTTCGTACCAAATATATGTCCAAATCTTTTATCAGTTAGACAGATCGTTAATACAGATAAAAAAGTGATATTTGATGAATCAGGTAGGGCCAAAAGTTTATAAAAGTTTTAAAAACCATTTCCCCAAGCCCGTAATTCCAGAAAGCCCGGATTAGTGAAACTCTATTACTAATAAATTAATTTAAAATTTAAAATTTCTCACAAAATTCGTTTAATCATGTCAAGTACAAAAAATGTAATAAAATCAAACGAGTAACTACATTTAGATAGTAGAGGTTAAGTTTTAATTTTTAAAATTTGTATCTACTGCCATATCGCACAAATATTTCAGCCATTAAATTCAACATTAATTCAACCGCCCGCATAAGCACAGTGAATAATACTGTATATAGCCCGGTACGCTGCCGAAGTGAAATGAAATTTTTCATATAAAAATGACACAAGCGACGAAAATGACACGCAGTTTAGCTAGCGAAATAGAAGTTTTCGTATTAGAATACGGATGCCTCTATTGCACATTTTTATCTTTCTGGACGATAAATATGAAGATAAATTTTGACGATTTCATTTGGGTTTTTACCTTTTGGGGACAATCAACTATCGAAGGGAATTTTATTATAAAAAATATGTTGGCAGAGACAACATTAAGTTATACGCATACTAAAATATTTACGAAACTTGCCCAACTATATTTTCACGTCAGATTTATCTTCCTATTTTTGGAGACCAGTGAAAATTTTATTTCACTTGAACAGCGTTCGAACAGGAAAAAAATCAACTAACGTATGCAAAAAAAACTACAACAAAAATAAACCCACTTGTTGTTGTCGTCCATCTTTCTTTAATTTCGTTTAACCTGTTTCACTCTCTTAGTATACTAACTAAAAACTGTACTGAGTGAAAATGAGACCAATACTAGTTATAGATCATTCAAGTAACAAATATTCTGATGATGTAGCCTTATGGACAGATATTAATCACAGAAGTCAGGAGTATTACCTAACCAAACCACCATGTTCAATTAGCGAGTTAAAAGCATCAAAAAAACTGTTTTGCGAAGGTTAGAGTTTAAGACATAGACAAATCAATCGGAAATTTCATATTTTTTCCATAGTTTTTAGGATTTCTTAAATAATTTAGCACAACAGTGTGACTTTGGCCTAGCTTTTCGGCTATGAATTGGCTCGAATGTCTTTGATCGTGGTAAGCATCAATTTTTCCCTTTTCAACATCGTTTAGGCTTTTGTTTTTCCCATTTTTTTAAAAAACAATTTACAACACTAATTTAATTTTTATTTAATATTTTTTTATTTTAATAATACTAAACAAAAGAAAGGAAAATGAACTGGATTTATTCATGTGTAACAAAAACAAAAAAAGGAACATTTCCAAAGCCAACTAGAAAACAAATTTTTAGTCATTTGATTAGAGATGAAATCATTTCAGTATAGAAAAAACAAAAGCGATAGAATCCAAAAGAGATGAATTCGGTAATTCCCATTTTTTATTTAGTGGGTTTAATCTGCTGTAACGGACTGTAAATTCAGCAACCTCTGGAAAAGTTTATTTATTTAAGTCATTTGCTAAAAACAAAAAGTTATTGGTATAAGGTACTTGAATACGTGTCGTGGCCACAGTAAAATTGTTGGCAAAGCGAGGACTTGCATTCAGAGGTGATAATGAACAATTTTTTACCAACAATAATGGAAATTATTGTGCAGTACTTGAATATTTAAGTGAATTTGACCCATTTTTAAAAGATGATTTGTAAATGTATGGAAATGTTTGGAGGGGTAATGTGAGTTATTTATCTTCAACAGTCTAAGATGAATTTATTAGCACTATTGGGAAAAAATTAACTATAATGTTAGACATTACACATTTGGATCAACTGACATTTATTATTAGATACGTATTACCTGATGCTTCCATAGTTGAATGCTTTATTGAATTTATTCGAATTAATTCTGACAATACAGCGAATCTGGAGGTTAATTCTCGTTCCGTGAAAACTATTTTCAGTGAAAAATATACATTTCCGATTCATGTTTCTTGAGAAGGAAAAAATTACGTCAAAATCTTTTCATATGAATAAAACTTTCTCACCGACCATTTTGGCATAAAATTGTATAAAAACTAAATTTGTATTTTTAGCATTAAATGTGCATTGAAACTATAATATGATTCACTTTAAACTTAACTAATAAGTAAATCTATTAAAAACTGTTTCGTTTATTTAAGAAAAGCATCCAAATAATTAATTTAGTTAAGTTTCAAAATAATTTGGTCATTTTGGTAATTTATTTCATATTTTGATAGGCAATGGCGAGAACTGATTAACTAAATCTACTTTAGGCGCATTTTATTTGACCATTTACAACAACCATTCCATGAATCAATTCCATTTTGGTATTCGTGAATACCCGCTGTTTACGTGGTTCTCAAAATCCAATAATACTTTTTAGTTATTGTGTTTAGCACCAGGCTCATGGAATCATCACTAAATTTTATTTTTAAAGTTCTAACAGTTGTGGATACTGTCATGTACATTCAATTTATTTTGAGATAACAAAAATTGTTGTTTGTTTGGTGATTGTGATTTCTTAATTTTCGTGCCAGTGTCTAACGTAAATTACAAAATAATTGTTGTATATTAAAAATGTTTTGAGTCACTGATTTTTTTCGAAATTCAGCGGGGACGCAATTTCGAAATGATTACCAATTTGAATTCGGTTGTTGTAAGTGGTCAAATAAACTGTGATATGAAACTCGATAAAATGTCTGTTTACAGTGTAGCTTGCTTTGAAAACAACTTATTCAGCGTTTTTTCACGGTTCTTTTTCATTTGAACATCGAGAATCGCTTATTGTCGTTGTGTGAAATGTTATAAATGAAAAAAACTTGATGGAAACAAAATGGAAAGATTTTTTTCATTACGTTTTTTCATAAAACAAGAATTGACCCCCTGGGGCGGAATTCCGGTTCGATGACAAATTTCTCATATGGGTTTTATTCGTATAAAAAACCTATAAAGGTATAAAAACTCATGAAACGCGATTCCGGTTTGATGACTGAGAAATTAAAACTCATAAGGAATGTCAAAAAAACCCATGAAATATTTTTCTATGAGAAGTACATTATTTAGATGATAACATAATTTTAATGCACAATCAGTCAAAAATCTTTCTAATTTTTAATTTTTAGAGCCCATAATTTAAATTTCGAAGCCTAAAATTATTTTGTTGTGCGCCAAACTTATCAAAAAGAGATTATTTGACCCGAAACGGACTCACATACGACAACAATTTTTTGTAAGTTGTTCTTATTCCAAGACACAATCACAAAAGATAATAAATTTCCCCAATAACTCCCCAGCTGTTGATAGACTAAATACATGCAATTCAAATTGTACACGAAACTATTGTAAAATTTAAATCACGAAACACAATTTTCGGGTTTGTAATAAAAACGCAAGATTTTTGTTAATTCTGTTATTTTTATTTATAAATTTTTCGTATACATTAGGTAGGAACCTAAAATTGTTGTATTGTGTGTCAAACTTCTCAAAAAGAGATTAATTGGACCGAAAGGGACCCACATACGACAGAACAATTTTTTGTATGTTGTTTCCAAGACTTATCACAAAATATTTAAAATTCCACGAAACACTATATTAAACAATAACTATAAGATAGTTTTATTAATTTTATTATTTTTTCATACATTTTTGGTTCACATATTTATATAAAAACCACAACAACATTAACATCAGTCTAAAAAATAAATACATTTGTTGAAAAATTTTGTTTTTTCAACAAAATAATGTCATAAAATAACCCAGTAAACCAAATAGCTCATGCTATAATATTTTACTATAATTAAAACTCATTTGCAATACGGGAATCGGAATTTTGGTGAGTCTGAGAACTGACTAGTCGAAAAAAAAAATTAACCCATTTCTCGTTCTCATTTGTCATCGAACCGGAATTCGGCCCCTGGTGTCAATTATCTTCAAAGCAAGAAAATTAAAGAAATTTGCCCTGAAGCCGTTTATATTCCATGTGCAAATCATTCACTCAATTTAATTGGAAATAGTGGAGCTGAGTCGTGTTTAACAGCTGTAAATTGTTTTGGTCTTGTTGAAAAGATTTATGTTTTCTTATCAGCATCTACACATAGATGGTCAATAGTAAAAGGATGTCTTAAGACTAATAGTAAAAGGATGTCTTAAGATCTAATCATTCAAAAGTTAAACGTTTGTCAGCCACCAGATGGTCATCTCTTTATCAGTCAGTTAAATCTTTAAATATAGATTATTGTGAAACTAAACAAGTTTTGAATATTTTGGGAAACGATATATCAACAAAGAGAGCAGCGCAAATTGAAGCCCTAAAACTAGGAACTAACATATGAAATTCTCTGAACCCAAACAGGAGTTTGTAGCTAGCAGTATGCAAGTAAATGATCCAGCAACTTAATGGCATCGCAGAATGAGGCATATTAATTTTGATAGTCTACAAAAATTAAAAGTTGATCAAGCTGAAGGTGCTGATTTCAATAAAATAGAAAATCGTGGCAGAAATTGTCCATTCAGAATTACATAGAAGAAACTTCATTAGGAGGGGCACGTTATTTTATGGGTTTTATCGATGATTACTCCAAACAAGTTTATGGTTATTTTTAAAAAAAAAAAATCTGAATCGTTAGATTGTTTCAGCGTATTCAACCATTTTGTGGAAAATCAAAAACAACAAAACGATAAAAATTTTACCAACAGACAGAATGGTACAGAGTTTTGTAATGCTCCGTTTCAAGCATTGTTTCGCCAATCAGTCATCCAACATCAGTTAACAACCGTATATATACCGGAGGACATTAGTTGAGAGAGCATATTGTTTGATGCAAAACTCGATAAAAAATTTTGAGCTGAAGCTATAAACAGCGCGGCACATATACTATCAATCGTTCACTCCATCGATTATTAGAGCGAAAAACACCGGAAGAGTTGTGGTCCGGCAGAAAAGCAAATTTAAAGAGGTTATAGGGGATAAGGAAAGATAGCAAACTGATAGTATTCGCCAATTGAAGATATTATTGCGAATAATAATTTGGTCAGATCCTCAGAAGAAAGTGATGAAGATTCGTATTATATCACCGATGAATCAGATGATATTATCCTTCGTCCAGGCTGTGATAATGATGATTATATTCCACAGAATGATGTGAATGTTGATAACAATGTTGAAGTTAGGAGATCATCGAGAGTGCCGAAACCGATAAATTTAAATGATTATATTTCATACAGTAAATGTTGATGATTTTTTGATATTCTCTAATGATGAAAAATTTACAAATGATTTGACATCATTTAAAATGAAAGATATTGGTCATGCATGTTATGTATTAGGGATACAAATTACGCATGATAGGAAAGCATGAAAGATTTGGATCGATACAGAGCAGTACATTACAGAAATCTTAGCTAGATTTAATATTACTGATTGCAAGGCTGTTTCTGCGCTATTATACACAAATCAAAAGTTACCAAGTGAGGTGTGTCCGAAAATTCAAGAAGACTGCAATGAGATGCAACCTTATCAACAAGCCGTTGAAAGTATTTTATTTGCATCCCAGATATTCAGACCAAATATAAGTTTTGCAGTGAATATGATGAGTCGTTTTAATAACAATCCAGGTAGGCACACTGGAGTGTGGTAAAACGAATTACGAGATACCTTAAAGGAATGTCGAATGCAAAACTTGAGTTCAACAATCAAAATAAGGAATTGGTTGGTTATTGTGATGCAGATGGGGTAAACGATTTAGAACAGAGACGATCTACAACGGGATATGCGTTTGTATATGAAAATGGCTCGATTTCATGGAATTCGAAGAAACAACCAACAGTGGCGTTATCTACGACCAAGGCGGAATAAGTGCCATTTAATCCGGTTCAAATGATGTTTATCATCCTAGGACCAAATACATAGACGTCAAGCAACATTTCATTCGAGAAAAGATAAACGATAAGAAGATTCAACCGAGATACTAATACCTTCAGATGATATAATTGCAGAAGTTTTGACGAAGCTGTTAAGAACGCGATGAAACATTTGAAGTGTTCGAAAGCTTTAGGGCTGATATTGTTAATATTGTTATGTTGGCAACATCTTTTTATATTTACGTATAATAAAGCAACCATGCAAGTTTCTTTTGTCTTACATTTTGTTCATACATAACCGTGTTTTATTTGAGCCGTGCTCTGTGTTGTTGATTTTACAACAGTATTTCAACAATTTTATACATGAATATTAGTAAAAACTAAGATATTCTGAATTTATAACGTACATAAGAGCTAGATTCTTTGGCAAATATTCGCCTTATACGATTTTATACGTATATTGCCTTGACTTTACATAATATTTAACTTCATTGCAATATCAATATCAAGGCCTTTCTAGTGACACGCTTCAAGTTTCTACGATATCTGCAAGGGCGAAACATACATATCGACTATCAGCGTCATAAAGGTAAAATGATAAGAACTATAAAATTGCTGCTTTCTTTATAACCTGACGTGGTACACGGCTTACTATGATGAATATGAATTACAACATCCTTATGCTTATGTGGCTTAGATGGTTATATTTGACTAAGTGTTCTCTAACCGCGGTAAATTTTCTGTTGCGTGGTGAGTATTTGTCGACGTATCCATAACGAAAGAATCGGTAAAATATAAATTGTTTATAACACCGTTTGGCCTGTTTGAATTCCACCAGTATGAGAGCACCCTCTGGTTTGTGCAACAGAACATCGGTGTTTATGCTACTCATAAAGAGGATGTTTGATAAATTACGTCGTAAGGGAATAACGTGTATCGACACAGATGACCTGGTGATACCATCAAAAACTATAATAAAAGCTACGGAAAAATTGGAGATAAAACACCAACTCTGACACGAAATCGAGTAGCTTGGATAGAAAGTATCTATAACCATTGCAGCCAAAGACAATTTCAATCTTCAAATTTTCCGAGCTAAATACGGTATAGAAAATTCAGCAATTTCTAGGTCAGTCACACTATTTGAGGAAATTTGTGGAGGATTACGCAATTATAGATAATGACCAATGACGAATATGCTAAGGAAAGACGTCGAATCCCGCGATTTCGGACGAAGATGTGACCAATAGGTTTCTACAGCAAGAAAACTTTGAAGGGTTAGGAAAACTACGGCAATTATGAGCTGGAGGTGCAATTAGAACTTCAAAAAAGACGACCCTGAACGATGACAAAAACGGAATCCGATGTGTCATTGCTGAGCGAAAAATGTGAACTTAGCTCAATTCCAAAAGGAGACTAGATAAAAGTATTTCGATCAATTAGGTGGCCCTAAGTAGTAACCGTAGTCAAAGGAATGGGACCTATTTGACATTTAAGTATTATAAATCGAAGGGTACATTAAAACATCATCTTGCTTATAGACTAAAAAATAATTGGATAGAACAAGGGTAACTTTACAAAGATAACTGATTCATTATTTGGATATTTACGAAAGGAGCATTTTAATATCCAAAAGTTCAAATTGAGACGTTTATGAAACATAAATTATTGTTTTATATTTTCTAAACTCTACACATTAAAGTCTAAAGACATTACTAAAAGGTTTGTAACCTCATCAAAATTTGATTAATAACGCACTGAAGTATAGGCGCCAACGCATGGTTTAATCCAACAATAGTTTAACTCTATACTGTCACCTTCCACTTTCTTTAAGGTTAGCGCTCTGTTGGTTCCGTGCCTTCAATAGCTATAAACTGAAAGTGACGGAACTGTTGTGTGACTAAAATCAACTATGAGCGCCTAACCATAAAGTTTTCTCCAAATACTAAAAACTTTATGATTCAAATCCCACTAGTTTTATTAACATAGTAAGCGTTGAAAAATTACGAAGAAACCGAAAAAAAAAGTTTGTTTAATCACCGAGCTCGCTTGCTACGATTCGAAATATCATAAAAATACATTACACCTAAACACTCGAATATCTTTTGAAACTAGCTGGAAACTTGAAACAAAAACCAAATTCAAGGTCATTCAAAGCAGTCTTACACCCCTATTATGGTTCTCACCTCACCGACGAGTCGCCGTGACTCGAAAAGTCGTGTGAGTTCAATTTTGGTATTATGGTTCTCACATTTATTTTGGCGACAGTTGTGCGCAGCTAATCTTATTGGTTTTGTTAATTATGACCATTTCCATTCGTTTTGAAGTTTGCCAGCACAGTATTTTTATATTTTTTGACGTATAGTTAGCAGTCTTTTGTACACATTTACATTTATTATGATTAATTTTGTAATTTTATGAGATTTAATTAGATATTTTATCGGTTAAAAGTGTTAATAAATAATGCAAATAGCAAAATACAATGTGCATTGGTTTTTCTGTGGCGAATGAAACTGGAGGATACAAAAATGTTTGACAACTTACATACGCATTTTGTTAACATGTACAATAAAAATATTTTAAAATACGATTTAAAAAAATTGATTTTTATTCAATATTTAATTAGGAAATATTAATTAAAATATGTATTTTGCCTGTAAAAAAACTGTAGAGTTTTTTATTCCATTATTTCTTATTCTTTACAAAAAAATCGCACTAGTCACCGAGAAATATTAGGTGAGCAATTTTGACATTACTCTCACTCACGGCGAGAATCATAATACCAAAATTTGATTTGGGTGACTTGAAGTCGCCAAGTGACTCTTAGGTGAGAACCATAATAGGGGCATTAAAAAATATTACCATAGCATACTTTGTCTAGTTATGTGGCTGAGATTTTTTCTTATCCCACAACACGGCTTTTAACTAAATTTCCAAATGTCAATATGTACCTCCTAAACCGCACCTGGAAACATGAAACAAAAACCAACTTCTAGATCATTCAAACAATCTTAGAAAATGTGGGATGACATGGAAAAATGTGTGAAGTTATTTTTGCAATATTCAATCGTTTTATTGTTGAGTTTACATTTTGCTGTACAATTTTATTATTCCACTAAAGTGTTGTGTCAGAAAGTGTAGTGGCATTCGTGACATTGTTGGATGATGGCAGAAGTGAACGCTCCATCGCTAACAATTTCCGGATTTCCTGTAATACCTTATAGTTTCATCAATTGCTTGCTATTGACGATTGGAACCGTGATTTTAGATAAAATATTTGTCGGCTTCACAACTTCAAAAAATTTCCACTATACCATATTTCAGTCGTTTTGCGAGCGCTGATGCTAATTTTTGTACGGTGTTACAGCTTTATTTTATTCCGATAGGTAGTGCTTTCTCTTTATTTCCAATCGTCAATTTAAACCTGCAATGAATTTTTACACGTACGTAATGTAAATGTAAGCGAAACCACAAAACGGCGAAGGTTAAACAGAAGTGTTGTGACAGAAGCAGATCTTCTGTCACAACACTTCTGTCTTATTCACGAGAATGGCGAAGACCGGGGAGCGTTACACACCATGCACCTTAAGCGAAAGGGTTCCCGGTGGATCAGTCTTGGTATGGGCATTAATTTCGATAGAAGCACTTTCATTTTACCAGAGTCGTGAATGAACATTTATCAGAAGCGCGCTTTTAAAGGAATGAGAAAATATCTACCAGAGTGTAACATCCAACAGATTATCAAAAGTATGGGACGGTGGATGACAGCGGTTATTTAAACTCGGGTGGTGATGCACGCTAATAAATAATTTTTATTGGATAATTATGAATTGATTGTTTTATTTATGTTTGTGAAAATACAATTTTTCAAATTTTTCATTGTTTGGTTTTAGCTCGAAAATTCGAAAAACTTCAACCATATGTTTCGAAAGAGTAGGCTATAGGGGTCATACCCACATTTTCTAAGATTGGTTTAAATAGCCTTGAATTGGGTTTTTGTTTCATGTTTCCAGCTAGTGCGGTTCAAAAGATATTCTCAACAAAAAAAAATGTTTTGAAGGTGACCCGTTTTATATGTCGGTAAGTATACATTAAAGTTAATATTTAATCGAAATTAAACATTCTGTCGATTTAAATTAAACTGTTTTATATTATTTTAAAAGTTCCACAAATTTATTTTAAAATCTAAGAATATTATTCACGAATCACGATTGGTAGTATGCAAATGTGATGCTTTATTAAGATTCGTTTAATCTTCGTATATATCCAAAGGTAAAAAATGTAAAATTTATTCGTTTAAGTAGTAAAAAATATTTTAGCTTCAAACTGTCAGTTTTTTATTTAAACCACAAACTTTATTAGAACACTTTCATAATGCAAAACATTGTTTCTCTAACTTAACTAAAATCGCACTTAACGAGGTATCACACAAATCCAAGAATTTATGCAGCAATTATTACAAAAAAAAAAAATAACATTCAACATTGCTGCAAGGTCTCCGAAGTTGCATTTTGTTTTGGCCGATACGCAGACGAACCATTCGATTAATTATTTAGATCATGAACATAACATTTAAATTCTCCATTATACATAATACATTTTATTTTTGTGTCTTATGTTTCGTTTTTGTGAAAGTAACTTTTTCAACTATGCATGCAATAAAATATTTAAAATTCACTATGATGAACCAACAACCACCAAACTTTTGGCATTTGACTTTTTTTTTTTTTTTTTGTTTTTACTTTTTTAGATTCTCACACTGAACTATTTTGAAAAACTAACTTACCGTTTTTTTTATCCACATAATTGATGATCTTCGTTTTTATTTATTCAAAACATAAATTTGTTAAAATCACAGATAATAAAACAATTTAAAACTAAAAAAAAACAAAACTGTTAATTATCAAATTGTCGAATAAGTACACTAAAATCGAAATATGGTAAATCCAATTAATTCAATTTAATTAATTAATTATTGGAACACAAAATGTCAGCACGGTCTTAAGTAAACTGATTTACGTGATCTATTCGTAGACGAATTTATAATAATTTCGTTAAGCAAAATAAGTAACAGAATGGAAGTTTCATTTTCGTTTTCTTTTAATTTCTGTCTTGTTTTAACTTTTCGTTAATATACGAGTAAGATTTCTTTTTCAACCCTCGATTGTCTGCATATATTTTATTTGAATGATCGGATTATTTTATAGCGGTCAATCAAATTAATCGATATTGTAGTAAAACTAATGGTGTGTTTTAAAATATTTTTCATCAATATGTTTGACGTATTATTTAAAAAAAAAACAATGCGGATATCAAAACCATAAAATGTTCAAACGTTTCTATAAATTTGAAATAGCAATGCATTCATACGATTAAGGTGTTTTGACACATGTCAATGTGCAAAAAATATATGGCATTGTTGTTGTAAAATTCCCAAAGAACGACGCTTCTTAATCTGTGAAATACGGATAAACGGATGAAATATTTAAGATACCAAATATAAATCGTTCTGCCCGAATGTAATTTCTTACTAAATTTGATTTTAAAAATTTTCTCCATCTGGCCCAAAGACAGTACCGTTGTCTTATTTTCAGACAACAAGCATCATACAACAAGTTCACGTTATGAACAGCGACAGCTTAGACGTTTAGCTCGTAGTACAAACATAAAGGTCGATGGTTCGATGCTCGTTTTTATTATAATTATTTATTGTGGACATCGAAACATGTTTGTAGATCAACGCACAAATGCATAATGATCTACTAACAACAAGAACGTCCGAGATACAACGTACAAAGGGAAGCGTGGTTTAGTGATTAATGAATAAAATGAACAATGACACAAATACATACACACGGCCCGTCGAATATAATGAAGCCATAAACGATATTTCCAGATGTGATTGTAGGTCATAAACAGAATAAACAAGAATGAAGATGATTTATGACACACCATAAAGGAAATTTCGAGAGCATTATCAAACTGGTATATAAACACGACCAGATGGCAAGCAGGAGACATTTTTTGGTTTACTTTAAATCGTGTAACAAAACAAGTGAAATAAATCTGTTGTAATAGTCCCCACCAATGACAAGCGGACAGATTTAAATAAGTAAAGTATGTAACATTGCCAATATTTTTGATATTGAGTGTTATCAGAAAAAATACAGATTCAGAGGCTTTGGTATGGTCATGCTAAGCCGACTAGAACTCAGGGGAAATGGGGTGGGGTTTCCAAAGCAGGAAAATGTCTGTCTAGACTGCAAAAGGAATAAGGAAGGAAAGAAGGGAAGGTAGTCTACTTACTCACCTCGTCATGACATCTACATACCTCACATCATCCCTAATTTAAAGCTGCTAGCTTCTCATCACTGAAAATTAATCGCAACAAATCGAACGAACGAACTGAGTAATGGTGGACATTTCAAAAATAATAAAAGAAATTATTTAGCCTGATAAAAATTGTTTAATACGAAAGCCAATTAGCTATTCATTCAATAAAAGTAACCAACTAGAATGACGTCTTAAAAAAAATAGAAATAACTAACCATTTAGTTTTTCTGAATCAATAACCAAAGAACTAGAAAAGCTAAAATTAAAGCCAAACGAAACTTATTGATTACATTGAATCAAAAATAATTAGTTATCTATAAGAAATATATACTAATGAGAAATTAAACAATGAAATTGCCTTAGATTAGTTAATCGTAAATATAATAAAAAAAATTAGATGCATAATGAAATTAATATAAACAAAGAAACAAAAATTAAATTTATAAATTGTAAAATTAATAAAAAAAAATGTTGGCTTCACCGATAGTGCTGCCGAAGCTTCTTGATCAGTGTCATAGCGTCCATTTTAATTTGATCAACAAAACTAGTATAATTTAATTTTGTTTTTGTAACGTCATATAAAACAATTCTTTTATTTTTTTATTTTTATAACTTGTTTTTCACTGATAACAGTTTAACAGTTTTTCACTACAACTGTAGGTATGATATCGCACGATTCAACGAAAATTATTACAGTTTATCACAAAAAAAAAATCATCATACCATACCGTTCACTCACAAAACGTTTTTTTTCCCATACATGTGGTCTCTTATAACATTAAATTTGTATTTATCACTGTGCTTTTAGTATACTATATTTGCGTTAAGCTTGATTTCCATGAGAAAATCTTACTGACTGTTATATTTTACTGAAAAAGACAGAGGAGTTAAGACAATCAAAAATTTCATCAGGATGGCAAAGATAGTAATTTTTTTTATAGCAAATTGTTATGGTTATATTTTGACAGATTTGTTTAACAAGACCAATCAATTTTGTAAAATTTTGTTCAATTATAATATAGCTAAGTAGGTATTTAAAATAAATAATAATTTAATATTTAATAACTAATAATTTACTTAATATATGTATATGTATGTCACAAAACTTTCTGTAAATATATTAAATTTATGTGGAGTGTTTTTATCCAAAGGTCACTTTATACCATAAAAATATCGAATTGGGGTTAACTTCATTTTTTTATAGTATTTGCTTCAGTGTGCGAGGAAAATTTTCTATCCTTACACAATCTGTATGTAGATGTATTGTAAAATACTGAAAAAATATAATTATATTATAATTATATTGTACAAGAAAAATTTAATGTTACTCTTCAGGGTGTTTTGATATTCTCAACCCAACGAAATCTTCACTTTTTGGCGCAATCTGACATGTGGTTCGTTGACGGTACTTTTAAAACAGTACTGTTAATTTTTAATCAACTTTTTACCATACATGGGATAAAAGAAAAGCAATCTTTACCATTATTGTATGTCTTATTACCGAACAAATTAACTGAATCATACAAAAGGTCATTCGAACAGTTAAAATTGTTAAATGTTTATTTAAAACCATTGCATTTAATGTCAGATTTTGAACAAGCTATTATAAACGCAGTTTCCGTATCTTTTCCAGATGCTCAACAAAAATTTTGATTCTTTCATTTAGGCCAGAGTTTATATCGCAAAATATGTCAGGTGGGCTTAAAAGCTCAATATGACCAGGATGCAGTGTTCGCTCATAAAATTCGTATGATTTTATCAGTTGCATTTGTGCCGCCGGCCAATGTTATTAACGCTTTCCAATCTTTAACTGAAATCAATGTTATCCCAGAAGAAGCTAATGAAATATTGGATTATTTTGAGGATAATTATAACGGCAGATTTGATGTGCGGTTCAAAAATGAAACTGGCAGGCGCAATCCGAGGTATTGTATTGAATCGTGGAATGTTTGTGCTGCAACACTAGAAGATTCCGCTCGAACAAATAAATACGCTGAAGGTTGGCATAATGGATTTTCCCGGTTAGTTGGTTGTGAACATCCATCTGTTGATTTGTTTTTTTTTTTTGAAAAAATTCAACTAGAACAATCAAAAAATGAAATAGTTCTCGAGCAAATTCTTGCTGGAACTCCAATGCCTCCAAAACACAAAAAATATCGGGATTTAGATAAAAGAATCAAAAATGTTGCTGAGAAATATTCAATTATGGAAATCGCCGATTATTTAACTGCAATTGCATACAATACTGTATTATATAAGTAACCAAAAAAAATTAAATATTTAATTAAAAATCGAAAAAAAGTTAAGAAAAAATAGCATTTAATTAATATTCAAAAATTATTTTCTTGTAAAATTAATAATCGAAAAATTTTTCAAAAAAAATCGCGCGATTTTTTTGAAGAATTTTTCGATTATTAATTTTACCAGAAATGACGTTCGAGTAATTGTTGTTCGAGCAAATGTTTTCGAGCAAATGTTTTTCGAGAAAATGTTTTTCGAGCAAATGTCATGGAATCGATAAAAGTACACAGTGTTTTTAACTCTGAAGCCCAGTGCGTAACAAATTGGTGTCAGAAGTGGGATTTTGCAATCCGGAAAACCCAGGTGTGAAAATGGATGTCGACAGGATGAACCTCGCTGAATTGAAAGAGGCTCTCGCTGCAAGGGGACCCCAGTTTCTGGAACAAGATCAGAATTACAATTGCGGCTCGAAACATTAATCCAGTACTGCGATTTTGTTGTTTACGTGGGAGTATGGGAGTAAATAACCGGAACGTAGTAGTATTTGCAAATGTTGATGTGTTAGTGGGCATACTATTTTTCTGTTTGTCTTTTATTTCAGATTGGCGGGAGATTTTAATATTAAACTATTCGAGATTTAGATTATACATACTAGATTTTTAAAATTTAGAATTATTTATAAACACTTCACTGTATTTTACACATATGTATTATACAAACGTATTACGTAAATTTACTAAATACTTACCATATTGATTTAATTTAATTTCAATTTGTCTCAATCTAGCAATGCAAAATATTATAATAAGATAAAAAAATTATAAATATATATATGTACATTTAAAAATGTCAATATTCCCATTCTAAAAAGCATGGGAAAAAATATTTCCATAGGAAGATAAGCACCAAAAATTTGAACCGATATCACCCGATTCAATAATTTGTATGCTTACTGGTCCCAGTTGTACTTTGCGTGAGCAATCGAGAAATTTTGTTTGAGATGGCACGTTAAAAACATGAAACAGAATTATAAAGCAAAAAAAAAAAAAGAAATCTTCGGCTTTCTTTAATTTGTTTTTCATGTAGTATGTTACAATGTTCGCATTTTTTCGTGCTTTTTTTACGAAATATGGTATAAAGTGATCATCACGGTGAGGTATAAGAGAGCATCACCGTGATTGATCATTGATCGCTCTTGGAGCGCTCAGTCGTACAACAGGGGTACAAAATACCACACGAACACAAATAAAATAAATGACAACACACAGTAACAATATTTTATACTATACATGGTGTACGTATACAAAACTCCCTGTGAGTAAGCTCCCATCTACACAACAAAATCGCAGTCCAGGTGGATGAAACATGCAGGGGACAAAAGGTGCCAGCCTCAGTAGATCAAAACTCCTCAACATCACAGCCGACCGGACAATCAGATCTCGCTACGCTATTATTAGGGTTACAGCAAACGTTAACATCTCAGTTAAAATAACACGAGGACAAGATGGCATCCCAGTTGAAATCACACGAGGAGAAGTTGTCACAGCAGATATCTTCCCTGTTGCAGCAGTTCCAACAATTAATCGAAGAAATACAAAGAAAATCTACCGCGCTCGAAGACGATGCCGACAGGAAATTGGAACATCTTCAAATTATGGTTATGAGCAATGGGGAAGAAAAACTTGAAAGACCTCAAAGTGAAGTAATGGAGCTAAAAAAAAGTAAAGGATGCCCCTCTTGTGCAGCATGGAGAAAGTAGCGCACCCTCGAACTCATCAGATCACCACCGCAACGACAGTTCCAGAAACATGAAACTACCAGTATCTCATGGACCAGTGGGTTAACTTTGACGTTAAGGTTTTTAATTGCAAAATTCGGACGAAGAAGCGCAGTTCGTAACAGTACTCGAACGTTTCCTATGAACCTTCTGATTTAAGGTTCAAATTACATTGGCTTGTCTTTAACTAACTCTTAATTAAGGTTTGGGTAGAAGGATATTTCAACTTGTGGATGAGTTCTGGTGTAATTTGGAGTCGATGTTGATCAATTGATTGATTGATTGATTGATTTCGGGTATACGACCAAGCATTAAGCAAGATCTCCCGGTTGACGCCGAGTTAAATTTTTTCTAAAAACTGCTTTCAATCCTTGTCATCCTAAAGACAAAATTTATTAGTTATCAATTACCCCTTATATATTTCCCACCATCTTACTTCCTCCGGCCATTGTCAATTGATTAATTGATTTTTAAATAACTAATCATACTCTCAACCTTAAAGTTTAATTTAATTTCTATAAATCTATTATGAATTAATCTTTAAGTACTACTTATTCAAATTGGAACTACAGTTTAGTACAACTGCTATTATAAGTGAAGCATTTCCCAGGGACGGATAACGTTATATAACGTTACCCGAATAACGTTCAAAAACGCTAAAACTGCGATGTTTTTCAAGAAAACGTAATCAAACCCATTACGTTAGGTTATAACGTAACCGTAACATATAACTTTATAAAATTTAGAAATAACCAAATAAAATAACGTTATAAAAACTGTTTTGTTACTTTCTCATGGGTCGCGTATATCCACCTGACCAACACATGAATGAGATAAATATAGTATATATATACATAGATTGATAATAGCTAATTAAAAATAATAATAATAATTTCGGTGACACCAAATCATACAATTATCAACTATATTTTAACTGCTTATGCATTGTAAAAGAAAACCAAATAAAAAATGCAGGAATAAATTAATAAATTTGAAAAATACACGAAATCAAATAATCTATTTTTATTCACTCTTATTTTGCTAAATTTCGACATATTTTTAATTCCTGGTAGAATTATTTAACACTGGAACTGCCGATCGGTCAAAATTACGGACTATACATTTTTGAATTCACTTTATTTCCTCATCCTTGAATCCTCATTTTGACTGGTGGTTAGTGCCAGTGTTAAAATCTTACTAAAGAAAAGGTTAAAAATATATTTAACTTTAGATAACGTTATTTGTTCTATAACGTTACAAATACATTATTTAATGCTAAATAACGTTATATAACGTAACGTTTCACATGATTTTAGGTTAAATAACGTTATAACGTAATCAAAAAAAATTTTGGGAATTTTTTCCAATAACGTAACGAAACCTTAAGGTTTTCCGATCCCTGCCGGCGCGGACCTGCCACTAAGATTATAGACTGTGTTGGATGCTGTCCTGTAATGAATTACAATTAATGCCACCAATAACCTCAATCAAAATAATAAAACACTAATTAGTTTCTTAAGTACGAAGTCCGACCTACAACCCAATTTCTAAACTACCTGTCAACTGGGTGCTTAAATTTTCTGGAAATCTGCATTAGTCTTTTCTGATATTCTGAAAATCCAGATCAAATTTGTTAATTATTTATTTATTTTTATTTATTTACAAAAATTGTATGTTAAGATTAACATAAAAGAGCGAAGCTTATTTACAAAAAATTGAGTAGAGTAGGCCGTTTATCACCCGCAGCCCCATTAAATTTTCAGAATCCATCTATAATTCATTTGTAGCTTGGAACACAATCCACACGCTTCCCGGCGATTAATTTTAATAATGAAAGTTGGTTATAAACCTTCCAGTGACTCGACGGTCTCCAGCCAAGGTTGAAGCGTTTTCTATTTTTCAAATATAAATATACAATAAGTTATAAAAGTAGTTTCAAAAATATTTCTTTCACGAAAATAAATAAGCTCGACTGACTCGAACGTGAAAGCCTAAGATGAGTGAATAGCCACCACTCAAGAGGTTAGGATCATTAATATAAATAATAAAACTCATTCCTTCTCACACTTCACCATAGATCAAGTGCACTGAACCACGGATTTCATTGAAGATGCTCTTGAAAATAAAAAATAAATTCAAGTGGCTTCTTGGACATTTAAGTTAAAAACAAGTCAAACCATGAAGAGGAATACTCCGAACTAAACAAAATATCGGCTGGAGTTCCACAAGGAAGTTTTCTGGGGCCAATACTCTATACACTATATATGAGTGACGTACTGTCATGTGAAGCCAGCTTTAAAGTATTAAACGTACTCTTTTACTTTTGACAGTAGTATGTTAGGTTAGAGTTTTTCCTGTATACAAACAGACACATGTAATTCTAAATATTAATAAAGAATATTAATGCACACTTATTATTTTAATCTACGAACAATATCTTGTTTAGAAACACTAAACATGACATACTGGCGACGAGGATTTATATTCACGAAATATTTCCTCCATAAACAAATTGGATAAAGAGCAATTTGAACAATTTGTGGAATTGATCAGCCGGAATAACGCTGCGCTTATGGAAACAGTAGGACAAGTGATACGGGGACAAAATCGAGATACAGATATCCAACAACAAACTCCGCAAAACTTAGATGAAAAGGAAGTTCGAGAAATTAAAAAAAATTTTAAATGCGAGAGATATGTCGCATCTTCAACATCATCGGCAGAAAATTTTGTGGATGCCTTAGAGGCGGAATATTGCATGAGAGGACTTAATAGTTCCAACACAGAACTATACGTGAACGCAAAACGCGATTTATTCCTGTGTTCATTGTCACCGGACCCTCATCACGAACTTAAAGTGTCTTTTACGGATGCCACCACACTGTTCGAACAAAATACATACAAAACAATAATCGATCGTTTCATTAATTTGTATACACACAAAACGACTCGATTTAAGGCATTGTCACAGTTTTGGAATTGTACGCGCAAAGAAACACAATCCTTCGAACAATATGCAAACGAATTACGTGCAACTAGCCGTGACTGTGATTTTGAGAATCTTGATCGTCAATTACGCGATCGTTTCGCAACTGGCATTCGTCATCAACATGCCGAAATCGAACTTCGACAGAGATGGCCGAATCTGAAAACAACACGTACAGTCAGAAACGCTGCAGATGAAGAAATGGAGACGATGGGCGAAGTGACATTTAAAGAAGTTTTCGAAGTGGTGCAGTCACGAGAACGAGCAGAAAACGACGTATTAAAACCCAATGCAACAAACGGAAATCAAGAAAGTGTTAATAAAATACACGGAAAAAAAACATCGAAACATGGAAACACAAACACTACACAACTTCCACAAAAGTTATACGCAAATCATTGCAAACGTTGCGGTAAAGAGAGAAACACAAACGACGTGCAGGCGAAGTGGTCACTATGCGTCATGTTGCATTAAAATGGGCAGAGCACAAATTTATCAACAACAAAAAAACAGTGGATATACCACAACTGCAACACCCACCAAAGGTGATCCACGTAAGTCGGGAAACATTGACAAAATGGTGGCAACGTCTACAGCTGACAGTAACAGCAATAACAGTGATGATGGCAATGTTTTCATTTACACTATAAATCATGTTACTAAAACAAGTAAGCGCATTAAAATTCACGTCAATGGAATCAAAGCTACATTTGATTACGACTCTGGTGCATCACATTCCATCATCGATGAACATCTCTGGAAACAAATAGGTCAACCAACGCTAATACAGGCACCTAAGCTGATGACTTACAGCAGTCATCAATTACAAACTCTGGGTCAGGCAGATATACATGTAACCTACAATAACGAAACACTCAAATTACCAGTAATTGTCATGAAACAGGCAAAATCGTTTTTATTTGGTTTACCATGATGCGAAGCTTTCAACATGCCATTTCCCGCACACGTTTATTCGATTACAAACACTGAATCACATACAATGATACAGGCACCCCAAACACACACAGGGTTAGCAAATATGTTTGTAAATTACGACGAATTATTCAGTGATACAATGATTCGCATCAAAGACTACAAAGTCAAAATACACTTGAAACATGATGCAAAAACGAAACGTTTTGACCCCCGATATGTCAAATTCGGGATACAGAACAATGTCGAAAAGGAAATCAACAGATTAGTCAGCGAAGGCATTTTGACACCAGTCGATCCAAATGAAACACCGGTAGAACGGGCTACACCAACTGTAAATGTATCAAAACGCAACGGATACATACGAATCTGTGGGGATTTCAGCGTTACGATAAACCCCTGCTTGCTATTGGGAAATATCCAGTACCATTATTTGATAATTTACGGCGCACACTTGCTGGTGGGGAACGATTCTCCAAAATCGATTTAAAGGTTTCGTATTCCAACGATACATGGAAAAATTATTATCAAATATTGACTCAGTGGCGATATACTTCGATGATATTGCTATGAGTATGAGAAGGCTTTTTTCTAAAATGTGTGTCTCAACTAAAATTTAAGGAAATTTTCATTCCATCCAGAAAAAAAATATTCAAAACTCTTAACCAAACGGTCTTCATCCCGAAAAATAATTATAAAGAAATAGATTAAGGTTTAAGAGCATTATAGTAGAATAAATACGAGTATAAAATTCAAATATTCGATGATTCCTTTGGACACAAAATATGTACATTTAAATAAATAAACACTAAATACGCGATCAAATTTCAATTTCTAAATTCCTTGTGCCGATCTTAGAGATATCCCCAAGAAATGTTGTATTGTATCCGACTTCTCAACACTTATGCAATTAGAAAACACCTTTTTTCGAAATTGGCCGTATTATTATGTTTCGTTAAACATTTACGTTGCGGTTCATTTTCACTATTAATCCCCGTGATTCCTTAATGAGGGTAGTTTTTTCTAATTGCATAAGTGTTGAGAAGTCGAATACAATACATCATTTCTTGGGGACATCTCTGAGATTGGCACAAGAAATTTAGAAATTGAAATTTGATCGCGTATTTAGTGTTTATTTATTTAAATGTACATATTTTGGGTCCAAAGGAATCATCGAATATTTGAATTTTATATTTATTCTACTATAATGCTCTTAAACCTTAATCTATTTCTTTATAATTATTTTTCGGGATGAAGACCGTTTGGTTAAGAGTTTTGAATATTTTTTTTCTGGATGGAATGAAAATTTCCTCAAATTTTAGTTGAGACACACATTTTAGACAAAAGCCTTTTCGGGATGAAAATTTCGTGCTAACTTCTCATACGTAAAACCGACGCCGAGCACATGCACAATTTACAAGAAGTGGGTTTCCGGATCAAACGAGAGAAGTGCATTTTCTTCCAGAACGAAGTGGTATACTTAGGACATCGCTTCAACAAAGAGGGAATTTTCCCAACACAAGACAAACTGGACGCCATAATCAACGCCAGTCTACCAACGAACACCTGAGAGTTACGTATGCCGACTACAACAGAAGAACCACACTCCGACAGGCAAAAGATTGAAGACGACGTCAACTAAGCATCTCAGTCGAGTCCAATAAAGACAAGGCTTTGATTTTCGAGTCAAGCAGTCAATAGTTTTTATTTTCTACAAAAAATATTTATTTTATATGCATTATAATTACGTATGCCAACATTTGATTATATGTAGAATGAAATCCACAAATTATTCAACCACGTAGGCAAGTCGCATGTTTTTGAAGATATAAAGTATCATTCCAGCAAGTGATGCCTTACACGGAAGCAAAGTTACACCAGAAAAGCATTAAACTTTAACGGGTGAATGTGAACGACTGGAGTATAGATGATCGTGAGCTATGAAGCCGTAGTTTTCTTTTTTCTTTTTAATTTAAAAATTTGTTAAACCACCTCACCTTAGTTCTTTAATCTGTTATGAATGAGCTCCTGCTCAAAATGGATTATGTAATTGGGGTGGGTGGCCCCTAATGCAAAATTTATGTAAATAAAATAAAATAAATAAATCAAGGAGGTGTAGTGCAGTGAAACAAGGATGGACACAACAGATGTGCCAACAATCACAATTCCAATCGTTTCTGCAGCGCAAAGACGAACTGTCTGTAGAAAACAATATCCTCATGTGGCAAGGAAGAATGGTGCTACCTGCATCATTACGTATAGCCGCACTCCAACGGCTACACAGCGGCCATCCGGGTATTGTAGCTATGCGTGCAATGCCTCGCTATTACATATGGTGGCTAACATTGACAACTTCGTTAAATGATGACAAAGTTGTCAAGAGAACCGAAACAGTCAACAAGAAGTGCCATTATACTCATGGAACGTTCCAGCACGCGTCTGGGAACGGATTCACATCGATTTCGCGGAACTTTTAAAAACAAACAGTTTCTGGTCGAAGTGGACGCGCTTTCGAAATGGGTAGAAGTCTATACGATGACAAGTATCACGACAAATATGCATGGTTGTTTAATTGATATTAAGGCACCCGTCATCACTAACCTGGACAGGTTTATCGCCTATTTTGACAACAATTCTTCTAATAAAATTGACATCTTACTAGGAGCAGACGTATTTTTCCAAATATTCCAACCGGAAAAACGTGTGATTGACGGATTTCCAATACTGCAAGCATCAAAATTTGGCTGGTTAATCGCAGCGACATGGACCAATGACGCAGCCTGTATCAACTTACATGTCAACACTGATCCACTAATCCAAACCAATCCGGATGATATTCATCAACTTTTGACAAAGTTTTGGGAGGTTGAAGAGGTAGCTCCATTTGCCAAACCAGCTATGTATAATAATTCATGCGAGTTGCACTACGACAAAACATCAACTAGAGATGCCGATGGTCGACTTATCGTCAAGCTGCCATTCTGAGAACCAAGAGCTTCGTTAGGTAAATCGTTTGAAGCAGCGGTTACGAGCAATGGAACGGAAATTTTTAAATTCACCGGATTTTTACAACGAGTATAAATCATACATGAACGAATATATTGCACTTCGACACATGACGTATATACCATGGAATGATATCCCATATGAAGATGATGCTAAGTATTATTTGCCACATCATGCTGTGATCAAATCTAGTAGCAGTACCACCAAACTAAGGGTAGTGTTTGATGCCTCGTAGCATTAAAAAATCGAATTAATGAAATTTTAAGTAACAGTGGATTCCACTTGCGAAAATGGAAGTCCAACTCACAAGAATTTTTGAATTCGTTTTCCCAACATGAAATTCAAAATACTTCTAAGTTAATAGAAGATGACACGTCAATCAAAACCTTGGGAATTATGTGGAATGCAGAATCAGACACCTTCTCATTCAAATACAGCAAAGTGAGATATGAGTTGGACCAAACGAAAGATACTGTCAACCGCTTGTATGATCCATTAGGCTGGCTGGCACCAACGGTAATCCGGTTTAAAATTTTGTTCCAGAAAATTTGGTTGCGTAATATCGATTGGGACTCCAGGCTACCTGATAGCATTACAAGCGTATGGCAAAGTATTTACGAGTTACTGCCGGATTTAGAATCAATACAAATTCCTCGATGTCTGACATCAATAAAACAGCGAAAACAAATTCAATTGCATGCATTTTGCGACGCCTCTGAAGCAGCGTATGGTGCCGTATTATAATTACGAACTGTTAGTGACGACGGAGAGATCACTACAAATATTGTATGTGCTAAAAGTAAGGTTGCGCCGATCAAACAAGTGTCACTACCGAGACTGGAACTGTTTGGCGCAGTTCTCTTATGCAACACAACATAGAGGTATTCTCATGGACAGACTCCTTGATACTTCTACATTGGCTGTCTGATGTACCCTGAAGATGGAAGAGCTTTATAGGCAACCGAACTGCAGCAATCCTTGGAACTATCCCGCTCAGTAAATGTCAACATATTCCGTCGAAAGGACAACTGTGGTGGCATGGTCCGACCTGGTTAAGTGAAAATCAACAAGAATGGTCCAGATCCAGCGAAACAATGACCAATTTAGAAACAACAGTTTTAGAAGAACGGTCAAAATATACCACCGGGCTTACAGGAACAGTCAACAAAGACAACCTGGTTCTACTCCTACTAACAAAGTTTTCATCGTGAACCAAATTATGAAAAATAATGGTATATATCTTGAGAATGGGCCTACCGAAGCGACGAAAAGTTAAACAAAATCTTAATAGTTCGATCACTCCAGCCGAGATGAATGCAGCAGAAATTATAATTCTTCGCAACGTGCAGAAAATAACATTTTGCAACGAGTTAACGAGGCTAAACAAGAGCAGTGATTTACCAACAAAACACCAATTATCATCGCTAGATCCGTTCAATGATTCAACTGCATTACTACTGATGGGCGGAAGATTAAGTAAATCGTCGCTAGCATATTCTGCCAAGCATCCAATCATCTTACCGAAAAACCACAGAGTATGTGAATTAATAATTACTGATGTTCATATTAACCATATGCATGCTGGCAACTCGTTGACGTTGAGCATCGTACGCAGTAAATATTGGATCATAGGCGCACAATATATGATCAAAAGTTGTATAAAATCCTGCACAATATGTATTCGACATCAATTCTATAAAGCAGAGCAGAAAATGGCCGATTTTTACCTGCCGAACGGTGTACCCAAAGTCGACCATTTTTAAAAGTTGGCGTTGATTATGCTGGACCACTTTCCATAAAAACCGCTCCTGCAGAAAAGGCGTTTTTGGCAGTTTTTGTATGCTTAGCCGTCAAAGCTGTACATCTAGAAGTAGTTAGCGAGCTTGACACAAACTCATTTTTGGCGGCACTTAGGCGATTCGTTTCACGACGTGGCAGACCGGAGCAAATTTGGTGTGACAACGGGACCAATTCCATTGGAGCGAACAGAGAACTTCTCAATCTAAAACAACAAATTATATCACAATCAAACAGTCCAATAATATCTGAATTTTTATTACACAAAGGTATTAAGTTTAATTTCAACTCACCACAAGCACCACATTTTGGCGGATTGTGGGAGGCGACTGTAAAATCTTTTAAGTACCATTTGAAAAGGGTGACCAATACAAATCTCACGTTTGAGGAAATGACAACACTGATCGTACAAATTGAAGCGCTGCTAAATCCAAGGTCGTTATGCAAAATAAATTATGATCCAGCTAATTTGGAAATATTAACACCTGCACACTTTTTAACTGGAGATGCAATGAAAGCAATTCCGGAACCAAGCTTATCCGATATACCATCAAATAAGTTATCAAGGTGGCAAAATATT
This sequence comes from Tipula vernalis, assembly GCA_958295665.1. NCBI lineage: Eukaryota > Metazoa > Arthropoda > Insecta > Diptera > Tipulidae > Tipula > Tipula vernalis. The sequence continues at coordinate 180,667,705 of OY282558.1, read as the reverse complement.
CAACAGCGACTCCAAGGATTTTTGCATCGATGGCACCGCGACTACCTGACTTCCTTACAACAACGACACGATGACGTCGTTCTTATCAGAGAAGATAACTTGTATCCTAGCCAATGGATGCTTGGTAGAGTAATCGGCGTTCATACTGAAAGTGATGGGATCGTCAGAATCGTCACCTTAAAAACAGCAAAAAGTGAAGTTAAACGTCCAGTAAATAAATTAGTTAAGTTAATAATTAAGCAATAAACTTCTTTAAGGCGTGGGAGTATGTTTGAAAAATGAATAAATAACTTATCTTCGAAAAATTAATAAATAACTTATAAAAGAAGGTTGAAAGTCATACAGATTAACCTACGTCATGCTAAGGCCGCATCAGATATCCTTAGCCGTAGGTTAACTTGCCAACCCATAGGCCTGATCTTTATTCAGGAATAATGGATTGTAGGTAATCAAGTTAAATGATTTCCTAAACAAGTAAGCAAGTTGATTTTTGATAAGGGAACTCAAAGTGCAAGAGCGGCTATTTTGGCAAGCTCGCAAATTATTCGAATTACTGTTCCAGACTTCATCTCCAGGAACCTGCGCCCCTATTTCTGAATACGAACACGAACAAAAAATCTACGAATTCGTATCATTGGTATTTTTAAATATGAATACGTTTATTTCTTGTACGAATTCGTGTAAGCATGATTCGTGACAAAATTTCCCTTATTTCACAATACGAATTCGAGTGGTTTTAGTTCGTTCATGAACGGATTTTGGTTCGATGACATAATAGTTAACGACACCAAAAATAAACATTTTTGGTGTCGTTAACTTTTTGATTATATGGTGAGTGGAAATTATCAATAGAGGGAAAACCTACTTTCAGAAATGCGATTAGGCAAGGGAAGAGGTTATAGGCTTATCACCAGTGCAACGCGCGAATAATTTTTTTTGCTGTTCCCATATATTCCTACCCCTGCCCCGTCTTCCGTTTGATTTTACTCTTACAAGTTGCTAGGAATTACAAATCGCCTGTAGGTCACCCAGCTTTACTACAGGAAGGCTAAATAAAACTGGAGGGTGCCTGGTATCCAGAGTCCGCATATTTTGTACTGATTAACCTATCAGCCATTCATCCATCGGCATATGCTGCTCCACCTTAGATTAGGGTTTTTTGTCAAGGTTTTCTCCTTTAGCGCCGTACTTTGGTGGCCTGTGCCAAATGGCAAAAAATGTGCCTAATGCCCTTAGTTACCAGTGGTTGCCACGAGGAGGCAGCACGTACACTTGAGAATTGTGAACAGGTTACCCCTTACACAATTGTACCCATCATGCAGCTGCCTAATACATGGCATACTACTGGAAGGTTACGGAGCTGGTAGATTATTCTACTCAACTTTGATTCCCCCCCCCCCCCTCCAATAGACGCCAAACCAGCTTTTAATGTATCTACGTTAAATGAATGTAAATTTATATTGCCGAAATACGCGCGATAAAGATTTTTTCTGTAGCCAGCAAAGTAGCTACGGTCGGCAGCTTTGCCTTCAAGACACCCCGCCAGATGCTTGATTCAGTTGCTTTGAATTAATTTGATATTCAATAGACAAAACTGCACTTAAAATGTTACATTGCACAGGATAATTTTGCACTGGTAACACTTTGTACCTCTTAAATTTCTTTACTTGAATAATAAAAGTGTCTTTACCTTAGAATTACCTCGTTTTTGAAAAAAATTACGTTAAGGAGATAAAATTCCAATTTTTAAGAAGATCGTTTTTAAAACTAGCATCCTTCCTAATACAGTTATTCGTACTCGTAGTTGCCGGAATATCACAAAAAATTGTCATAAGAAATCGAATTGGAAGTATTTGGGAAGAACGAAAGATTTAACTTCATTATTTGTTTGTGCAGACCTTTAGTACCAATTTTTTTATTAATTTACTTTAAAAAACAAGTTATGAAAAAACAATGTACGGCAGTTGTATTAAAGTGTTTATTTATTAATTACAATATATATTTATTAAACTTGATGTCATTACTTGTTGTAATGCATTTTTGTTTAACGTAAGTATGTATTTACATAAAGATTATTTATTGAACTAAAAACGGCATTTTTAAATGGAACACAATTTTTTTTACTAGACCTGTTGCTAGTTAAGTTTACCTTTTTCTAGAAAGAGGAAATTAAAAATTACAAATAAGTTACAAATATTTCTAAATGTTCTTAACATAATGTTAAAATAAAAAAAAAATCTAAAATCAGTAATATAACAATTTATTGGTTGTTACAAAATTAAAAACAAATTAGTAACAATTACATAATTTTATTTGTTTTGCAACAAACGCATATACCTAGCAGTTTATTCGTATTTTTACAACTTCTACAAAATCAACAACAATTTTATAAATCTATGCTCTAATATTGTATTGGATTTACTGATCTGGGTACAAGTTATTAAATGTTTATAAGGGACTCAATTTACGCTAAAAGACCAAACTAAACTAATTAAAACAGAATGTATTCATTTTTGATTTCAATGCATAATAGTCAATTGGTAATCTGCGACGTTTTTGATTTGTTACTTGTTCCTCTCTTTCAAGTAAACGTTGCTGAAGTAACTTTATAGTTTCATGACATGATGCTAAACCACGTTCTTGTGTTGCGTGTATAGTTTGTAACTAAAATAAAGAAAGGAAGTAATTAATCACAAATATATTATATTTCTTCACTAAAGCGACGAACATAACATTCTCTGTAGAAAACATTTCCAAAAGAAATTTGGTTTTTATTTTACAATTTATCCAGATATGTATTTTAAGACAAAACAATTTTAGATTGATACAATTACCCAAATTAAAATGTCTTCGGTTTTCTCCAGAAAATGAAACCTCGGTATTGAAAGCACAACGAAATGATACAGCATAAGCACCGAAATGACACAGCATTTAGAAATATGTATATTAAATCTTTGCTAGATTTTCTTATGAAAACTAAAAATATTTACAATTTTTAAATTTTTAAAATATTTTTAAATTTAAAATTTGGAAGTACATACATATATACATTCATAATGTACGTACTTATGTGCCGGAAATTAAGACAGTGGGCCAAGTCAAAAAATTGCAAAAATTATTTTGTATTTTATTATAACTTAAAATACATTTTTTGACTTAGTCCATTTTCATAACTACCAGCGTACCTATAAATTTCCAATTTTAGTTTTAAAAAAATAATGTTTAATATTTTTAAAGTTTAATAATTTTTCAAATAGATTTAAACGCCTTACAAATATAATTATTAATCATTTTATAAAATGTTTCTATTAGCATACGCCATTTTCAGAAATAGGAAAACCCTCAATATCAAGGACTATTTTGAGTTCCCAAAAAAAACAAGTTTTTTAAATATAACAAATTTTTAGAGTATTTTAATTCGTTTTATGCCGTAGAGGATAGGAGCGTTAACAATTTATAGAAATTTGAATATTTTTCAGAAATTGTGTTTTTTAATAATTCACGTACTAAAATAGAGAAGTCCTCAAAGCCGCTTAGCATTGTTGTGCGCAAGGGTACCAAGAAATTATGTAGCAACCTTTTGTTTTTATGTTTTTATAGGATTTGAGATCCGGTTATTCGGATATTCGACCGTCCTCTTTCATATTTTAGCTATCCGATTATCCGAATAAGTTTTTAAACTAAAATTGTTTTAAAACTCCGTGAAATATTTCTCATCAGGAAAAGAATTTTACTACAAAATTGTTTTGATTGGCAATTTTATGCTTACACGTGGGGAACTAAAGGGTCATCAAACTTTTAAATCGTCTTAAAATTTATAACATTTTTTTCAATGAGCATTCCAAATCTAACTTTGTAAACTCACGTAGTAAATTACCATGAAGTTACACACGACAAATAATAAAGTCGTATGTAAAATACGTCACGAATTGCTACACAGAACGCTGGAGGAAATAGTCAAAATGCTGCGCCGATGTGTTTCCTTAAATTGCTGCCTAAATAGCAATTTTTATTGGGCTGTTTACCGACTTAAGGCTGGTATAGGCCAAAACGATGTTTTTTTGTTAAAAAGCATACGAGAAAATAAACAACACAGAATAAAAAAATAAAAACATTTAGCACACCACTACTTTAGAGATACTCACATATTTGATGCCGAATATATTCAATTAGTTTGAAGAACGAATACACCGAATAAAAATAAATAAATATGTTATTTGCTTCGAAATTTACACGGGCGATAACTTATGAATCGAGTCGTTAAATTTCTTGAAAAAAATTAAAATTTGAGTAGCAAAAAAGAATAAATGTAATTCAAGACTTATACCCTAGACAAACTGCGATTTAATAAAACCGATTTAGTGAATTTTTCGAGATTAGTCGCAGTGTGTCAACTTCGATTTAGCTAATCCCTTTCTTTTTCCATATAATACTTAAACTAGTTTAGCTAAATCGGAGTCATTAAACTACAGTCTGTCTAGGGTATTACTGAACTAATCGGATATTCGGAAAGGTCAATATTTTATTAATTCGATATCCGGAAAGAAAATTAAAAGATTGATGATTGAACGATCTACGTACAACAAACAAAGGACCCTGTAGCCGTGTGCGTGGCTACTAATAAAATGTATTCCCTTATTCTTCTCAAGAATTTCCCCGAAAAATCTCAAGCTATAAAGTATCTCTTTTTGGTCAGAATAACATTTATGAATTAAGCATATTTAGCTTTCTGGTCTTTGATTTTTCAATGTTTGATTTTAAATCATTTTCTTTTTGGTTGTTACTAAATGCTTCAAAGTTTTTCCATCATATTCAGTTCAAATGCAATTGTAACTACAGTAGCTTTTCCGTCGTCATTTACGCATTATTTTGTGAATGATGTTGACTAATAAGTCTGAAATTTTTGGATTGTTTAAGTATTAGAACAATATTTTCAAGGGTTTCAATAGTATTTCCAGTTCCACAGTTTAATTTAGAAACCTTAAGTTATTCCGGAATTAGACAAATAGATAATTATTTTACGAAGAGATGAAATTGTTAAGAGTTCTGTAAATTCAGTTTCGATCGGACGAGGATTACGAAAAATTATTCATTATTCAGTAATCTCATCAGGATGACAGAATTACCAATTTATTATCCTGAATAAATTCAAATAAATTTATAAAAATTACTTTACGAGGTACATTCAAAAAGTAAAGGGAATTTTGTACTTTCGCACGTTGTATTAGTCTGATTCGCGCAATTTTTTCGTTGTTGTGTTGGTAAACATGTCTGAAAAGTATCTTTACAGGGTTAGCCATATTGATATTTAGTCTATTCCTATTGTCAGATGTCGAAAAGGTTACATACATGGGTTTTGGTAGGATCGGCGATTATACAAAAAGGATCAGAGAATTTGTTTCATCATATGTTATGACATGTTTCAGTGGTTTTTCATCGTTGTTGACTTCACTTAGCGACTCCTGAGCAACTTCCATTCATCGCTGTTTTTGTTTGAAATTTAACAATTTTGGAACAAATTTTGCTGACACACATTTCATACCCAAAACATCCGAAAAATTTGTTATGGCATGAGCCAATTGATATGCCAACATCATCAGCGACTTCTCTGATTGTGATTCGGCAATCGTTCATAATCATTTCTTTTACTTTATCCACGTTTTCATCGGTTGTTGATGTGCTGGGACGTCCAGAGCGTTCTTCTTGTTCAACGTATTCACGGCGTACATGGAAACGTTTTACTCATAGCAGTAGTAGTCAGAAAAAGCTATTTCTATTTCTAAATTTTGCCATAATTTATTCCTTTCTCTTAGTAAAATTTAATACAAATTCTTTGATCCATTTTTTATAATCACCGATCCTACCAAAACACGTGTAACCTTTTTGACAGCTGACAACAGTCTAAATATCCATTGTATAGATACTTTTCAGACTTGTTTACTAACACAACAACGAAAAAATTGCACGAATCGAACTCTCTAAGCATTCCTCAAATATCTAAACATTCCTCAAATTTTTTCTTGCAATTTTGAAATAATTAAATGAATTCTGGGACGAAATTCTTAAAATATTTAATTTGGAATGTTAGAACACTATAAATTATAAATCTTTTGCAAATCCTTAGAACCTTAAAATTCTTAAAATTACAAATTTCTTAAAATTTTTTGAAGTTTCTTAAATTTGTAAATTTTTTGAAATTTTAATAATTATTTAATTATTTGGAAAAATTCTTTGCATTTTAAAGACATTCAAATTTTTTTAAATCATTAATGTTAAAGCAATAATTATTTTGTAATATCGTGTGTCCATTTGAAAAGTTTACACTCGAATTATCTCGAAAACAAAGTGTTTCTGAAAAATGCGTTTCATTCAAAAGTTTTATGATTTTGAGGGGGAAGGAGGATAATATTATTTATTTTAAATTTAGGGGTTTTCTCTTAAAGGTTATTTCAAGGTCAAACTAGTTTTTTGAATAGACAGCTATATTTTTTAAGCAGCAATGTATTGTTCTTGAAATAACCTGTAAGATAACCCCAAAATATAAAATAAATAATAATATAGTCGTTCCCCCTCAAAACGATAAAGTACTTTTCACGAGCCAAGGCAACGTGTTCCACACTCGACTGCGACATTTTAAAGTAATATACAGCGAAATGTTTTGTCAATATCACAGTTTTAGCACAACTGATTCTTATTTAGCGAAAAATTTAGCTCACATGTATCTTACAAATTTAGAATATCACAGTTCTTTCCATTGATTGACGTGTAGAATTGACCAAAGTAACGTATCTGATAGCAACCGAATGTTCAAAGCCGACGCCAACGGTATTAAAGGCTCTTAGCTTCACATTTGTAGTAACTAAAAATTTTGAGGTGAGGCTTCTTGTATGAAAAATACAACACATACAAAAATACATTTCTCTATTCTGATTTGGCTGGAATTCTTTAAATTTAAGTCTTTAATTTCTTCAAATTATTAAAATATAAAATACGTAAAATTCTTGCAACATTTAAAAAAAAAAAGTTAGTTTCTAGCAATTCTTTAAATTTTTTCTGTTGCATCCAACAATGCTGCATTCAAAGACGTGCAGGTATTTTCGCCTGGAGCAGATGAACCTCATTAAAAAAAATAAAAAATCGTTCAATATCGAGTAAACTAAAAAAAAAACATCTAAAATTTTGTGCCTCAAAAAATCTTGAATGATCTGTAAAAAAAATTCTCTTATTTTGAATTTTGCTCAACTCAATGTAAATTTTCGAATAATCTCCTCTTTACAAAATAAACTCAACAAATCAATGACTCTTTAGAGAACACCGAAAAATCTAGAATTATTTAGACTTACTGGGATTACCGGTAAGTCTACAAATGTTAAACGATTTATCTCGATAATCTTCAAAATCTTGAGAAATCTCAAAAATCTCGAATCAAAATAACCTAATCTCAAAAATTATCCCGAAAAATCATAATTAATCTTGAATTTCGAGAACTATAAAAAATCTCAAATTATTGAAATATAGTCCCAAATAACTCGAATTAATTCGAAAAATATTTTACCCGAATTTATCCCGAACTATAGAAAATAAATTATAACCCGATAACTGTCCAATATTTACTATATACATACTTAGATATTGCACATCGAACAAACGGCAAGGAAAATTTTTGCGTACAATCGATGTGATCATGATTTTCAAATCAATAAAACGACAAAACTTCAAATATAGTTTTAAAATATTCTGTTTTGCAAATTCTGTAGGAAATTTTTTCGAGATTATTTCTCGATTCTTTAAAATTTAATTTTCCAAATATTTTACTAGTTTAGTTCCACTTTTTATTAGGAACCAAACTCGCTATTTCGAGTTCCATTTAATTTTCCATAGCAACACGCAAAGGTTTATTTTTGGATTTAGTTTTTGTTTGATGTGTATCATAAGAAACAAATTCTAGCGGTAGGTATTTTAACTAAAAATCCGATTTGATTTACGTAAATTCAAAAATGAATTGGTTTGTCTGAATCTTTTTTGGATTTGCAATTGTTCTTGTAAATTTTTGTAAATTTACCAAAGCAATACACTTATTGGATTTATTTTTCTTTCATTCGATAAAATGTATAATTGCTTCAATTTAATCAATCTGGGCTCGTATTCTTGAAATTCACCGAAAAAAGCCGCCGGTGATTTTGGTATAAAGCAATTTAAATTTTCAATTGAAATGACGGTTTTTACTAGAAAGTCACCGGTGACTTTTTTGGTCGAATTTCGAGAATAAGGGCCCCAGGGCCCGTATTCTTGAAATTCACCGAAAAAATTCGCCGGTGACTTTGGTATGAAACAATTTAAATTTTCGACTGAAATGATGTATTTCACTAGAAAATAATGGGCGACTTTTTTTGATCGAATTTCAAGAATACGGGCCCTGGGCCCATATTCTTGAAATTCACCGAAAAAAGTCACCGGTGACTTTGGTATGAAACAATTTAAATTTTCGACTGAAATGACGATTTCACTAGAAAATAATGGGCGATTTTTTTGATCGAATTTCAAGAATAGCGGCCCTGGGCCCGTATTCTTGAAATTCAACAAAAGTTCGTATAAAAATGTTGGAATGTGCAGTATTTCCCGTAGACCCATCAACATTTATTTAAGAAATTTTGCTACCATAGTTTTAATTTAGGAGTGAAATTTGAAAAACAATAATTTCACTGTAATCGACCTTTGACTTCAATATTACAGTCCTTCAATAGCTTAATCGACTAAACTAACAATTTTTTATATTGACTTGTTTCACTGAACCGTAATTTCTGGTCGAAATTTTGAAAAGTTGCCCAAAATGGTGCATCCTGTAAGTTTAACAAGGCATCAGTTCTCTTAAATGTTATTACAATTATTTATTGTTTCACATATATATTATGGAAAATTACAGCGAGTTTGGAATATCATAATATTTATTTAACTTTAACGTAAAATGCTATTAACGATAGTAATCTTAATTATGTAAATACATTTAATTAACTTATATTGGTTAAGACGATTCTAATTTAAAAAAATGTATACGATTTAACATAACTACAAATATCACAACAATTAAAATTAAAATAAAACTATTTTACAACTACTATTAGAAAGTCAACCACTAATATTATTTCGTTCTTACGTCTTGCAATCGCTTGTCGTGCAGCGCTTTGTAATCAATTTCTAATACTTTCATTTTATTTTGTCCCTCCTTTAATCGTTCATTTCCATTTTCCGAAAATTGGTTTGGATCATATATTTTTTTGAAATTGGACGAAGAACTGCCTCCGCCAGACGATGTTGGAGCAAATTTATCTATTTTAAAATAATTATCACGCTCTTTTTGCATTTTTTTAATCGTTTTTTTACAATCATCTATCTCTCGGGTCAGCCTTTGTATAGCCTTTTCTTTTATAGCGAGATCTACGCGCATTCCGCGAATAGTTGCTAATAAATGAGCATCTTCTTTCGCACTATTATTTTGGGTAACAGTTGTTTCTGAGTAACAATTTTTTAGTTTTATTGTTTTTTTACCCAAAGGGGTATTTATATTAGATTTTGTAGTTGCTAATGGTTTTAAATCAATTTGGCAGCCTACACTGCATACACCCGAATGTTCGGTATCCAGTTTATCATTTGTTTGCGTATGTATTGAACGTAAGTTGGGTTTTTGTTTATATTTCTCAATTTCTTCAATGCGTACTGTTAACTTTTCGTTCAGTTTTGAATTGATTTCCTGTAAACTGGAAGTAAAAAAAGAATTTGTAAATACAATTTTCCATTTACATTAAAACATGCAATTAGGTTTTCATTACATAGTAAAACTGATGAACCACACTATTATAAACTAAATACTTATTATGTTTGGTTGCAACTTTACAAAAGAAAAAATTAGTACATTTTCACGATGCGGGAATTTTAAAGAACCCTAAAGAACCATAATATGTTTTTTGATCAGGAGAAATAAAGGGAATTAGGAGAAATAATTAAATACCATGTGTCATTTATGCAACTAAATAATAAATATCAAACTTATTTTAATTTAAAATGTTTTTTTTGACTGAAATAGTACCTCAACACTTGTGTTTCCAAATCAGCTATGTGTGTTTCATATTTCGACTGTACTGAAGAAAATTTAGCTTGTACATTTGCTAGCATTACTTGTGCTTTCGCATCTTGTTCCTTAGCATCAGTCTCTAGTTGAGTAATTCTTTGTTCTAGTAAATGACGACCAGATAAGTTATCGTCATGCGAATTTGATGAATTTCGAGATGCAACTATTAGTGCAGATACTGAATCAGGATGTTTGCGAAGCAAAATTCGTTCCATTTCGCGGCATTGACGTTGTAAATCTTGAATTAATTTTGAATCTTTTTCATTTTTTTCAACTAATTTCTTTTTATCCGTACGACTATCACTCAATTCATTTTTCAAAAGTTTTTGTACTTCAAATGCTTCATTACGATCGGAACGCGCATTTTGTAACTCTCCACGTAAAATATTCGCGCATTCAGACATATGTTGGATTTCCAGTTTTAACCTTTCAGTTTCATCTTTACTTTGTGCATGGGTTTCTTTTAGTATTCTGTGTATATGTGTAAGAGAATCATGTTGTATTCGTAAACTTTGAAACCTTTCTTCAGTATCTTTTAATTTTTCTTCTAACTGCTCTATTTCTTGTTTAAGCATTCGTTCTTGAATCCAAGAACTTAAATCATTATTAGAGCTAGGAAATCGTGATGGTGACAAACTGGTAGACTTATCACAAATGATTTTAGATTTAGCCAAATTTAAATCGTTTGATAATTTTTTGCTTCTCACCAGATTTTCAATAGCTGTGACATCATTAATTTCTAATAAATCACTTTTATTCTGAGTACAATCTAATAATGGTGGATGATTCACATTAAGTTTTAATTTAATTTCGACTTCTTGTTGAACAACTGGTTCAATTGGATTGTTTCCCAATGAATAATTTTCAAAATTAACAGGTTCTTGCGAATTTGTATCAAGCTGAGTATTCTGAAATAAAGATAAAATAATAATTTAATATCAGAGCCAATAACAAATTGTACGTGATTTTAATAATATTATAAAAAATATATTCATTATTGATGTCTTATTCTAAATTCGGACTAAGAAAACTAAATCTAAATTGAAATATATAACGAATGAACTAGAAGGTTAATAAAAATATCAAGTTTAATATTAATAAAAATTAAAATTTACACCACGTTTATACCAAGTTAGAATAAAAGTATTCAGCAAAAGTAGCATATGATGTAACTGCAAATTACAATGCTTTAATACATTTTTGCTACATGCTTTTATTCTACTTGGTGCACGCCTGGTATTAAAAGGCTTTATTTAATAATTCAAAATGAACTGCAAATAAATAAGAAAAAGGAAGAGCCGAGATACATTTTTATATTTTGTGACAATTCTATTTAGCTATACAAATTACAAATTTTATTTGTTAACAAATATTTATATCTAATTTTCTTTTGAATCGATTTCATTAATATGTAAATGTCGTTTTATATTTTCAAAGTCAGTGTAATCTAAATAGCAAGTATTTTAAACAATTATTTATACTAATGAAACTCAGTAGGTAGATTCAATCGTACTTAATTTCCCATTGCGACACGATTACAAGTTTCCAACATATACAAATCGCGTTCATTTGTATTAAATTAACTCAATTTTCTGAATCAACTAAATTAACTGAAGTGATTTGGACGTTCACTTGCTTCGTTAAAAAATTGAGCTACTGATTTATCTCAAGATAAATTTTGCTTCTGTTGGATAATTCAGATATTTTATGTTTGTTTAAATAATCGAATTATTTTTACAAATCGAAATGGGTTTAGTTTAAAATTGAAAAATTAAAAATAATTTGATTTAATAATTAAATTTTTATTAGATAAACAAATAAATTTTTTATAAAATTGTTTTAATCATTCAAACGATTGCAACGATTTGAATAAGTTTCCTTCGCAAATCTGGTAATTTATCTGAAGTGAATTATAATGTCGGACGACTAATTCACTTCGATAGCTTAATTATCTGAGTAGTAACTCAATATCAATTTAGTTACTTCTTCACAAACGAACGCGACTGCGGGTTTACATAAATATTCTTCGGAAAAAATTCCTGCGTGCGAGTTTACGACCATTTTCTGAAGAAAAATTTTCAACAGGCAACCAATCGACGTAGTCTATTTTGTAACAAATTTCCCCTTCCGAACATAATTCTTTTGTTTTCCATTTAAAATATATTGAATCTGCTGAAAATTTTTCTTCAGAAAATGGTCGTAAACTCGCACTCAAATTTAAAAATATTTTATAAGCAAAACAAAAGAATTTTATTCGGAAGGGGAAATTTGTTTACGAAATGGACTATGAGTGCGAGTTTACGACCATTTTCTGAAGAAAAATTTTCAACAGGCAACCAATCGACGTAGTCTATTTTGTAACAAATTTCCCCTTCCGAACATAATTCTTTTGTTTTCCATTTAAAATATATTGAATCTGCTGAAAATTCTTCATCAGAAAATGGTCGTAAACTCGCACTGAATCCTATACATCGAACACTCGATCACGTTCGAATCGAATTCCCAAATAGCCCTGCAGGCTTTCGGTTCAAAGGCGTCATAATTCTAGACGGCTTATTTTAGGTTTCCTACGATACGTTTCACGAAATTACAGATTTTTTACCACATGGATGGCAACCAGAGTTAGAACTCATGGCTTTTTAATGTAGCTTGACAGTGGGACAAGTCATAGAATGGCGAGAACAGACACTTTCTTGTTGGTTGCAATTGCTAATCACATTCATTAATAAAATATTTCACATGGATCTTTCAAAACTTATCATAGGGAACGACTGTAATAATTTGAATAAGTGGATTTTATACGAAATATTATTTCGTGTGAATATTTAACACGGTATTCGGGCACGGCCTTAAAATAGTAATTTGGAACACGAATGGGCTGATCCAACGTGGTTACAGATTTTACCATGCCAGCCATTCATAAGAAAGAGCAAGAAACTTACGAGCTAAAGAAGGAAATTTAAAATCTAAAGATGATAAAAGCTCCTGGATACGACTTAATAAGTGGACAATATATTAAAGAACTACCAAATAAAGCGATGCGCAAGCTTCTACATGTTATATTTTGTTTTGCTTTTTTGTTTAGCCGATAATTTAATTCTTAGTTTTTTGGAAATAAATGTGCATTTACAAATTTGGTTCGGATGAAAGAATTATCATATGATTCCAAAAAAATTATCAACCTAAGTCAGTATCGTGAGAAATTTATTCATTTATGACCACATTTTCAATAAAAAAAAGCGGGCGGGAAAATTTACTTTCCAATTTCTTCAAAAAGTTTTAAGCTTTGGATAATTTTTGTAAAACGAAGAACTTTTCACTTCATTCAAGTCCAAAATGTTATGCGCTATTTACGGGTAATGATGGTAATTTAATAATGGCTGCAGACCAATATTCGGGGTAAATACACTATAAATTCGGTAAATAAATAGTCCAGTGTTTGAAGGTTTTTCGCTCAGAATTCTTACGGACAATACCGATTGACGTGAAATTTGGATAATAAGTAGGAAATCGGATAGATCAAGGAACAAAAGTTATATAGTGCAGATGTGTGCTTTTACCCTGAGAGTGGATGCCACCCTTTTTGGCGGAGGAAATTAGCACCCTCAAAATAACCACAAAAATCGATCGAGGGATGAATTCTAAGCAAAAAATTCTAAATAACGATTTTTCGATAAATCAATATTTTCAAGTTATTCGCGATTGAAAATGTTGATTTGTCATCTAAAAAATCAAAGTTTTAGAGCGATTTTTCACAAATAACTCGAAAACCTTACGTTTCATCAAAAAATCATTAAAGACAAAAATAAAGCTTATAAGATAGCAAATCGATTGGTTTATTTTTATTTCTGTAGATGCAATACAAACCGAGTTGTTGCTCGTTGAAAGTGACTGTTTGTTTGCCGTAAACTAAATTCGAACCTATCAACGTTAAATAACCAAAGGACGAAAACGACGAATTTTTGGAGGAAAACTTGTTTGGCCTTTTTTAAAATAATTGAAAAGACCTTCCAAATGAGCTTTAGTAAAAGTCGTTACTATAAAAACTACTATGATAAAAATAAAATAGTTCTCGTCTTCTCAGAGAAAAACTCAGCAATGAAACAAATGGCTTAACCGCAAGAATTGAAATTAACCGTAATCCATTTACAATGTAATTTATTGTAATAAGAAACACGGTAAAATTTTAGTAAATTAATTTCGATCACTAAGTGATCATTGTCAATAAATACCTGACCTATTTCATACACAATTCGTGATTATTTTTATTGTTTTTCCGAAATATGGTATAAAACTATAACGAGATTAACACGGTGAGAGGAGTGTTCATGGAGTGCTCATTCGTACAACTGCGTGCTGATTCTCTAAAAAAAAAGGTAACGTGTAAACGTTAAAACTTGCACAAATCAAAGTTTAGTTTTTTGAGTTTGCAATTTGATTGATTTAACTATTAAAATAAAATCGAAAAATTGCAAACTCATAAAAATAAGCTTTGACTTTTACAAGTTTTGACGTTTATACATTATGTTATTTTTTAGGGAATCAGGGTACAGGAGAGTAAATTACATTGTTCGCATTATTTATGTATAGTATAGATTAGTATGACAGAAAATGATGATGACGGTGAAGTTTAAAAGATCGATCACAGTTACAACAGGGATTAAGCACACATTTACAAAGCCGAAGATTTCATTTTTTTTACTTCATACTTCTGTGTCACGCTTTAACGTGCCATCTCATTTATGAACGCTTTATGGTTACAAGATTGTTACAATGTAGAGTTTATGAACACACTCCTGAGCTTGTTTTATTTCAGCTCTTTAGTAAATTCACTTTGTCTTAAGTTATTGAATGAAGTAGTATTCTTTTACGCATTTGTTTTCTCTATTTTTTCTCTTTATAGTTAATTCTACTTTTGCACATATACATTAACAATGTCATATATGCAATAATGCGCTTACAAAAATATGTGTCCGAACAATACAAAAATTTGTTCGGTGGATGAAGGTGATTTCTTCGAGTCGTTAAGTTTTTTAAATAGTGTCCATAATGTAAATTCGAAATCGGAAATCGTGCAGTTATTAATAAATAATGTGCCTGTTGACATGGAGATAGATACCGGTGCGGCTGTTACAGTTATTAGTTCGGCAGTATTTAATAAAAAATTTCCCGATTTATCATTGACAAGGGTCTCAAAGCAGTATACCGTTGCTAACGGTGAGACTTTGGATGTTGTGGGGAAGGTGCTCGTGTCCGTTCAATTTGGATCAAACGAAGTGAAGTTGGAGATGTTTATTTTCCGTGGTGCGTATAAAATGCCTCTTTTTGGCAGACTGTGGTTGGATCAACTCATGCCTTCTTGGCGCGATCGGTTTCGTGAAATGATATGTGGTGTTGGAGTACAGTTTCTTAGTGAGGATTCAGCTGTTACTCCTATGGTAGAGCTCAAGAAGGAGTATCCATTGGTTTTTTCTGAAGAGCCTACAGCCATGAAAGGATCTAAGGCAACGATTGTATTGAAGGAAGGTGCGAAGCCCATATTTTGCAAGCCTTATTCAGTCCCATACACAATTAAACCATTGGTGGAGGTGGAATTGAAGAAGATGGCTGAGACGGGTGTGTTGGTGCCGGTAAAACACAGTAATTGGGCGAGTCCAATTGTGGTGGTCCCTAAAAAGGACAAGAGTCTCAGAATTTGCGTAGACTTTAAAGTTTCGGCCAATAAGTGGGTGGATTTTCATTATTATCCGCTTCCCAATATTGATGACATTTTGGCAAATCTCTCTGGTTGTAGCTGCTTTACCGTGTTGGATTTGGCTGGTGCTTATCAGCAAGTTGAAATAGCCGAAGACCCGATGGAGGATGGAGCTTTTTACAATTAATACTCACCTTGGCTTGTTTCGATTCACCAGATTGACTTATGGAATCTCAAGCGCTCCGACAATCTTTCAACAATTGATGGATGAAATACTGCGGGGGTGTTCAAAGACAGTTTGTTATTTGGACGATATATTGGTAGCCGGAGTGGATCTAGAGGAGTGTCGTGCTAACGTGAAAGCAGTTTTTGAACGACTCGTCAGGTATAACGTGCACGTTAATCAAAATAAATGTGTATTTTTCAGACGAAAGGTTGAATACCTTGGCCACGTCATTGGGGTGATGGAATTTCACCTATATAGTCCTGCTAAAATTGTTGCTATTCGAAATGTCCCGATTCCATCCAATGTCACGCAACTGAAGGCATTCTTGGGGTTGCTGAATTTTTATCGGAAGTTTATGCCAATGATGGCTTCTGAGTTGGCGCCGCTCTACAGCTTGACTCAGAAGGACGTGAGGTTTGTCTGGACAAGGAGTTGCAATGATGCATTTTTGAAATGCAAAACCGAGCTTGGTACAAACCATCTGCTGTGCCATTTTGACCCGAAGAAGGAGCTGTACCTGTCATGTGATGCGAGTTCGGTTGGTGTTGGTGCGGTTTTGAGCCAGTTGGTCGATGGGCTAGACCGTCCATTAATGTTTGCTTCAGCGAGCTTGTCATCAGCTGAAAAGAATTACTCTCAATTGGACCAGGAGGCACTTGCAATCATCTTCGGAGTAAGAAAATTTCATAAATTTTTATTTGATCGCTCTTTTATTTTAGTGACGGACCATCAACCATTGGTATCGTTGTTTGATATCAAAAAGGGGATACCAATTACTGCTGCTCATAGACTCCAACGATGGGCCATAATTCTGTCTGGGTACAATTATTCGATAAAATATCGGAAGGGCAAAGACATGGCAGTTCCGGATGCTTTGTCGCGTCTGCCACAAGAAGACGAGAGAAGTGGGGACCCACTAATTTGTGTGGTGAATGCCTTCTCGGAGGTGGACGAGATACGGAGGTGGCACGAGAAACAAAATCAGATGTTATTCTAACTAAAGTGATGTCGAATGTTAAGAAGGGATGGCCAGTGTCAACGACCGATTCAACAATGTCACCTTTTTTTGTACGTAAACATGAATTGACACATGAAGCCGGTTGTGTCGTTTGGGGAAGCCGAATCATCATTCCATTGTCATTGCGTGGATATGTGCTAAATCTGTTGCACGAAGATCATCCGGGTGTAGTTCTAATGAAGATGTTGGCCAGGTCGTTGTGTTGGTGACCAAAAATTGATGAGGAAATCTCAAAAACTGTTTCATCATGTGGTATTTGTCAAAAGTACCAGCGAGCTAAGCCTGATGATTTTAAAGAAGCTTCATGGCCAAAGAGTGACCAGGTATGGTACAGAATCCATGCCGACTTTTTCCATTTTGGTAGCAAAACCTTACTGTTGATAATTGACTCAACATCTAAATGGGTCGATGTGGAAATTATGGGCGGAACAACAGCTGCTGACGTGATTGGCTAATTCGAAAAACTATTTGCGGTCTTTGGTTTTCCTAATGAACTGGTCACAGATAATGGTCCGCCATTCAACTCAGCTGAGTTCGTGAAATTTTGCCAACGCAATGGTATTTCTCCGTTGAAAAGTCCAGCATATGTCTCTCAAGCCAATGGTTTAGCTGAACGAGCTGTCCAGTCAGTGAAGCGGAGTCTAGTCAAATCGATTGGGGAAGAGAGAAGATGTTCCAGTGGCGAATTGCAGAAAGCTTTGTTAAACGTGCTGTTTAGCTTTCGCAATACGCCAAATGTTGTGAATTCCGAGACGCCTGCTAGCTGTATGCTGAAATTTGAGCCAAGGACACGATTATCGCAGTTGAGACCAAGATTTGGTTCAGCGCCAGTAAAAGGTATACCTAATAGTTATAATATTAATTTGTCTAAGCCATTTGCAGAAAACGACAAGGTATATTTTCGTTTGAATACAAACATTAACTGGGAGCCTGGTGTGGTCATAAAAGTCTTGGGGTTATTATTATTATTATTATTTACTGGAGGGCCATGTGGGCGATAAGCCACCTCGCACCGCGACCTAAAAGATCTATTGTGTTGGACCCTACTTAATTATCCGTCCAGTCAATATTCAGGCTCTTAATGAATCTGACAATACTACTGGCCGGTACAAGATACATACTATCCGGGCTCATTGTTCTCCCTCCTAGATGTTGCAGTCTTTGCTGGAAAATGGCTGGGCAATGGCACAGAACATGTTCCGCTGATTCCGCTTCCAGACCGCAGAAGCGGCATCCATCTGTCGTACTTAGGCCCATCTTCTTAAGGTGATACCTTAAGGGGACATGACCTGTGAGGAAGCCAGTAAGCAGCCTCAACTCAGGTTTCCTAAGTTCAAGACACTCCTTAACCCTGACAGACGAAGGTGATATAAATTTCTTCGCCTGTCGTAAACCTGGAATTCTGCGCCAGTAGGAGGACTTTTGAACATCCTCCCAGCGTTTTACCGCTGCTCTAAGGTGTCCCTTAGTGACACCGCAGAAGGGTTCTGGTCCAATAAATGGAGAGGCAGAACCCTCACGGGCGAGGCCATTAGCTGCCTCGTTTCCTTCGATTCCAGTATGACCTGGCACCCACATAAGTGTTACCTTATTTGAGCCTGCCAGATGTTTAATAACCTTCAGACAATCCCACACCAGCCTTGACTCAACGGTACAAGACCTAAGAGCTTTTAAGGCCGATTGGCTGTCTGATACAATATAAATCTTTGCATCGTTTAGGCCTTTTGCTATGCCTATCCTAGCGCAAAGTTCTATAGCATGTACTTCTGCTTGAAAAACGGTAGCATTGGTACCCAAGGACTTCGAGAGGGTAGTGCCACTCCCATGTATTCCTATCCCAGCCCCATCTTCCGTTTTTGATCCATCTGTAAACCATACCATGGACCCTAGCTCAAATGATGGTCCACCTGCCCTCCACACATCCCGGTCAGGTAACCTAACACAGAATGGTTTGTGGAAGTCCAGTTTAGCTGGCATACAGTCGGAAGGCATTCCTATGGTAGGGTCTGTCTGAAATTCCTTAAGGATTTCCAGATGACCTACCATATTGCCTGGTTTGATATTTCCTTCCGCCTGCATTTTCAGGGCCATACTTGCAGCATCCTTTTTAATATGCAGGTGTAACGGTGTCAGTCCTAGAAGTGTCTCCACCCCCGCGGTTGGACATGACTTCATTGAGCCCGTAACACCGATGCGGGCTACACGCTGAACCTTATTCAATAAGGTTTGCGTTGTCTTCTGCTCAGTTTTAGGCCACCATACAACCGATGCGTAGGTGACCATAGGCCTAATGATTGTAAGAAATGACCAGTAGATCATTTTTGGTTGTAGTCCCCAAGTACGCCCATAGAGTCTTTGACAGGCCCAAGTCTTGGGGTTACGACGATATGTTGTGAAGATGGGGGAGCAAATTCGAGTTCTTCACCAAAGTCAAATTCGGTCAAGGGAGTCTGAGGTTGACATTACCAATAAGCCCACAGATAAGATACCGGAAAATCTTGGTGATCCAATTGTCCAGCCAACAACTGACGAGCCATTACCATCGTGTTCAAAGTCGGAGCCAAATAAGTCAACTGTTTGTTCCAGCTACACTACCACCCATGGATATCCGGGTGGAAACCGAACCGGAGAAGATTATAACACCTGATCCATTAAGGAGATCATCGCGTGAAACAAAGATGCCAGATCGCTTTAAATTTTGAAGTATTTTTGAATTTAAGAAGAGAGAAATTGTTATGTATGTATACAAATTTAATTGTATATCTATCTCTATATCATGTTCTCATTCTAACATTTGTATAAATGCGAACTCAAACCTAAATATATTAATTGTACTTTTGATCTTTACTCGAACACTTGTTTAATTTCGATCCTCGTACATAATAATAGCTTGGGATGGTCGAAAATAACACTCGGAGGAATGTCAATACTAATAAATTATGTAAAACACGAATGGATCGTAATTTTATTTTTTAATGAATGTCCGTATATTTCATCTTTGTATGGATTTACTATTTTTCTTATTTTTAAGTAATCTAAGGTTTAATTTAGTTTATTTTGATTGAAGTAAGCGAAATTATTATATGTAAGGGAAAATTCTGCAATTTTTTTTTAAATTAAATAAACAGATTTTTTCTCCCACTTTTTATTAATTTTGATTTGAAGCAGTCATCTAATGAATTCCGGCTTCAAGCTAACATCTGCCGAAGTTGATGTAGGATTTGTCCTGTTCTTATTTCATTATATTACCTTTCAAAAAAAAGTCACCCGAACAAAATTTGGCAACCACCCAAGGCCAGTTCAAGTTGTTACTAAAGCCCGATGAAGCACTTTATAAAAGTTTTCCTGCACTACGTTATAACTCATAGAGTAAACAGCGTCTATATTGCACGTTTTCTTCAGTCATGCTGATATGACGAAATGATTAAATAAACTGACTAACATGGACAAAATTTTATATAATCAGCAATGCCAATCTACCTAAAGAAACCGGTTCCCTATAGTCATATTACAAACTAACTCAACACATTGATTTGAATTGTATCTATTAAAAACGAAAGAACTTTCCCTTATATCTAACATATTGTTTAAATGGAGAAAACCTTTATATTTAAGTATATTTTATGTGAAAATTTTCTAAAAATATTTACTCGCAATTCGCTATTTAAGACATTTTTGGAATGGTTTTGTAGGACCAAGCCCACCTCGGTCAAAAACATTCAAGTCATATTGCAAAATTTGACCTTCACTATTATGATCATTCATATTTTCAGACAGTTGATCAAATTGGTCGCTCTCGGTGGTACAGTGGGTAGAGCTTTGCTTTGCAACTGAGAGTCCCGGGTTTGTGGTGGCAAGAAGAAATTTTACAATTGGGTATTATACTGTCACTGTAGTGTGAAGTTCTTTTGTTGAAAAATTACTGTCGGCAGTTTTGATGTATGCTACATAAAGGCATAAAACAACTTGACATTTACACAATTATCGTTTAGAATTCTCTAGTTACGTAATATAGCACATTAATCACAAATTGTTCGTCAAAAACTTAATGGCGTTGATATTCATTGTATGACTCATAGTTATGTAAAAACGACAATTGTAACACAACAAATTATTGAAATTCCCACTAATTTACAAGGTTTTATTTGTATTCAAATTTAGATAAGAACTTATGTAAATGTATTTTAAAAAGCACAAAAAGATCACCATTTAATTTTTTTTAAATACATTCAATGAAAAGTTTTCTAAAATCAATGCCAAAACCAAGGAATATTAACATAAACAGAAAACAATAAGAGGAATTATGTAAAGGAATTGCTCGATGCAAAAACGATTAAAGCGACAGTCCTTCTATATTATTATTGCGAACCTACTTTAACCTCGCATTTACATGAATACTATCGTATCTACAATCTCAAAACGCATACTATGTAAAATATACATAAAATCGTCAAAACCAACACAAACGTTAATGCTTTACTTTGAGTTGTATTTGCCAGCATAAAACAACGAAAGATAAATGATAATAGCTGCATTTCTTGATGCATAGTGATCCGGATCAGATCAAAATTTACATCTGAAGCAACAATAACATTTGATCCAACACTCATTTTGGATCAGAAATGGTGATCTAAAAGTAGTTGAACAATATTTTTTAGTTGAACAATATTTTGGAAAGCGACAAAGAATATGATGAAGTCAGATTGAAAACGAAACGAGACAGAAGATTGAAATTTGATGTTTGTTTCTTTTACGCATTTTGGTGTCGTTTCAAGAGACATGATCTGATCTGGATCAGATCAATCGTCAAGAAATGCGGCTAATAACTACAAATTTATAGCTAAAAAATGTTCACTTTCACTGCACGTAGAGGCTACACATATTCGTTTTTTCTTCGATCAGGCACCCTACAAGATTATCAACTTTTTAATAATGTCTGAAGAAAGAGCTTTTCCGGAAGTAGGTAGATTTCCTTCTACTTCAACTACGATTTTCCCAGGATAACAATCCTCTTGTAAATTGGTTGAGGTGATCTTTGATTTTGAGAAATCGCAAAATACAATATTGTGTAAACTTTACTCGCTTTTAACCTGTTTGTTCGGCGTAATCCCCCGCCCCCTTCCCTCCGATAAACCTCCATTGTCAACTTGAGCTTTATGAAAAAAAGTACTACACCAAAAAGGATAAACAACATTTGAAACTTCTCCAAAATTAATTCAAAATAGAGCAAGATATTAAAACCCCTTAACATAGCATGGGCAACAGAATCCTTATTGAGAATTAATTTGTGCAGGTGAGAAACGTGTTTAAAAATTATATATGTATCGGTCAAACTGGTAGATCATTAAAATAAATTTTAAAGAACATACAGATGAACATAAGGTCACATATAGAACAAACATCTAGCAGAGGACAAACACAGAGGATAGATCGATTAAGAGCATCTGAGGAGCTTGAGGTTTATTAATAACTTAGAAATTCCTTACCACTCAATGATAAAATTAATACCCAGATTTTATCTTTGAATGGTAAGAATTTCTAAGATGTGAAGAGCGGCTTCACCAATGCGTTTTATGTAAATTAGTGATGTTAATGGTAAGCGTAAATTTATCCTCCGACTAAATGGTCTACCAGTCTGACCAATGCATATATAGGGTGGGCCATCTAACTTTTTTTTTTGAACTAGCGGTTATTTTGAGTATGGTAAGGGTTATGTCATTTTTGATTTGACAGAAAGTTAGTTTTATCCTTCCACTGAACGAAAATGGTTGTGAATTCGCTTGAACAACGCTGGGAAATATTGAAACATTATTTCGAAAATCATGGTAATATTGCAGAATGTGTGCGAAAATTGCGTGCGGATTTCGGAAGAAACGAAGTTTTTCTTTTGTGAAATAAGTTAAAGAAACAGGCTTGCTAATTAATAAACCAACACGAACCAAGCAGCCAACCAAGCGTACACCCGAAAATGTTGATGCTGTAGCCGAGAATGTGCGTGAGTCGCCGGGAACGTCAACTCGTCATCGTGCTCAAGAATTGAACATTTCGCGTACAACATTGCGACGAATTCTGCATAAAGACCTTGGTATGACACCGTATAAAGTTCATTTGGTTCAGGAATTGAAGCAAAGAGACCACCCATTTCGTTTTCGGTTCGCTGAGTGGGCTTGCGATCGACTTGAAGAAGATGTCGATTTTGGCAAAAAAAATCATTTTTTCGGATGAGGCGCATTTCCATCTTGGCGGCTACGTAAACAAGAAGAATTGTCGCATTTGGGGCACGGATAACCCGCACGTGATCGTAGAGAAACCGATGCATCCTCAACAAGTGACTGTTTAGTGCGGATTTTGGTCCGGTGGCATCATTGGGCCATTTTTCTTTGAAAATGAGCAAGGAGCCGCCGTTACTGTCAATGGTGAACGCTACCGCGCCATGATAAACGATTTGTTGTTCCCGGCACTTGAAGAGGAGGACATAGGCAACATTTGGTTTCAACAAGACGGCGCTCCGTGCCACACAGCACACGTTTCAATTGATCTTTTGCGCACTGTCTTTGAAGATCGAATTATCAGCCGAAATGCTAATGTGATTTGGCCGCCTCGGAGCTGTGATTTGAAGCCGTTGGACTATTATCTTTGGAGTGCCGTCAAAGATAAGTGATACGCCGATAAACCAGCAACGATTGACGCTCTCAAGAACAATATTAGCATTGCCATTGAAGACATAATGCCGCATACCATCGAAAATGTGCTCAAAAATTGGACCGACCGTATGGGTACGTCAAGGCCAGCCGAGGCAGTCATATGAATTAAATAGTATTCCATAATTAATCGGAAGGATTGTTTTTTAAAATGAAAAAATATTGAGAACTTTTTGTTTTATTGCATTTTTAAAAAAAAAAATTTTTTGGCCCACACTGTGTACTACATATATCTTAGATACATTTTGAATTAATTTTGGAGAAGTTTCGAATGCGACGTTGTGTATCCTTATTGGTACAGCACTTTTTTCAATTCTTGCCGATAAGAAATCTGCGCTTTGTTTTAATTGATGTTGATACTGGGCACAGACAAATTTCATATAAAAAGTATGTCGTGAGTATCAATGGGTGCGTCCGAAATGGAAAATGTGGATTTAGCGAAGAAACATTTAAAACATGCGATGTAGTTTTTATGTGCATTTTTAATACATCTGTTTGGTGTCAATTTATATTTTAATTAAACATATTTATCGATTTATTAATTTGGTTCTGTCCAATTTTAATTAATTAGTATAACAAATATAATTTGTTTGATATTTACCAAATTCGAGCAGCAAATTGCGATGTTCCACGGTTCTAGACTAGTCAGTGTTATTTAGTGGAATACTATTCAATCTGCTAACCGTGTGGTGGTATGCTGCAATTGTGCGTTGATTCAGATGATGTGATATGTTGTGTTACAGTTTTAGTCTGAGAGAATTTACTAAGTAGAAATAAATCATAGAATAATGGAGAAACTACCCAACAGGCGCTAGTTTTTCAAAACAACTTCATACTTTGATTACAAAAGTGTGAATTTTTTTAAAATAAGTAAGGTGTCTTAATATATTTGGCCAATTACAAAACTGTATTCTTAAGCATAAATAATATATAAACACCAAGATAGTGTTCGCTTTACTTTCATTTAAATATTATGGAATTATATATAAATAATAAAGAATGAAAAAATAAAATACAAATCTGAGTTTTAAACATAAATTAATTGTACGATGGGTTATAAAGATTTAAATTTGTGTCTGATAAAATAACCAAAATAACCTGAAGTTAAAATTTGTAAAAAAAAAAAAATCCAGATACGTTTATTGATTCTGTGTATGAGTTTATTGATACTGAATTTTAATGTTTATTTTATATTGTTATAAAATACATTTAGTGGTATATTATATAGCAATAGGGGTCCTGGCAGCTTGCAATTTAAATTTCCCAAAATTTATTAGGCTGTTACAAACATAATATATAGTAGTATACAAATTACGTATCTATAACGGCTTTCAAACCTTTATAATTGTATATCCAGAAAAATGATTAAATTCGTTTTATTAAAACTGATGAACGTTTCCATATTTGAGTTCAACGACAATACCATTTAGGCGGTACCACTTCGTAATAAGCTCGACGGAGGAAAACTACCTATCCCTGATTTATATTAAGAATACAAATAATAAAATTAAATTTGAATTTTGGTATTTTAAATGGGTTAATAAAAATAATTATGACCGGAGTAAGTGGGCAAATTTAAGCACATCATTAAAATTGTTATATTCACATGCACCAGGTTCGATAATTTTACTGAGGTTAATGAATTATACAAAATATTAAAACCCAAATTGTTTTGTTTAACGTGTTTGTTTTAGGCGTAGCAACTATCCACTTAATTTATTTAAGTAAAATAACTTTGGGATCGTAATCTAACAGTAAAAGGTTTTTCTGGATAAAAAAGCATTTCTTTGATTAGGGTTTCAAAAGTGTTTACGATAATTCTATAAATCACAAATACAGAAAATAACTATATAAATATATTCTATATAACATTTAATATTCATAGTACAGTTAAAATAAATGAGGTTGGCTTGAAGAGGCAATACGTTTTCAAAAACAAATATCAATACATTTCATATAAGCGATTGGACACTACAACAAATCTATATCAGTATTCGTTATGCATAATATTAAATCAACAAACTTAATTTTTTTTTTTTTTAACACAAGAAGAGTAAAGAAATGGATTCAAGAAAATAAACTGTAATGCTTCATTTCGTTTTTGTCACTTGTGAAGATTGGTATATAAAGCTTATCAAGTGCTTTAGTAATCGTTTGCTTTCTTTGAACTTAACCTTGAGTGGTCATTCACTCTTGCAGTGTGTTAAAAATTATGACAAAAAATACTTTAATTTTATTTTATTTATTATTAGTTCTAAGTGTAACAAAAAGTTCAGTGATAGTTAATGGCAAAAATGTGAAAAGTATTGACGATGCATTAGTGGTTGAACCCCAGCCATTCTCAAATAGTACTGAACCAATAATATTAGAAGAAGACGAAGATATTTTTTATGGCAATGAACCAATAAAATATGATGGGGCACAATTGTGGCGTATAGATTACAATGACCAACATACAAAAAATGTTGTAGCGGCTTTACAAGAAAATTTTGGTAAGTAAAATTAAATATGTTTAGTAAAAGAGATTAATATTGTGATTAATCAGAAATTTCTTTAGATTAAAATTTTGAAATTATGTCTTAATCTCGATTTGGTGAAACGGTTGCTCAATTTGTTTGATTTAGAAAATATTGATCAATATAATTTGAATATGTAAAATTAACTTGATTATAAATTAACGCCGAAGTTTAGTAAGAAGTACATCTTTATCTGGCAAAAGTCCAACTCGAATTTGAAATGGCACCAACTTATGGTTTAAACACAATTTTGTTTCAGTAATTACTGTTTTATAATAAAAACAACTTAATTATTTTAAAATGTGATTTATTTGAAAAAACATTTCCTTATTGTAAAAATAATTTAGAAGATCGATTTAGGATAGCTCTTGATCGGTTCCTTTTTAACAACTATTCAGAATCTCCTAATGTATATTAAAAATCATTGTTACTATTAGGAAAAGTTTTCTTCAATTAAATTACGCTTAAAAATAACTAAGTTGTTTTTATTATAAAATTTACAAGTAATAAAAATTAAACACAAACCATTTATACCTAGTAATTAGTAATTGAAATTTATAGGCGAACATGTGCTAGTGTGTGCGCATTTAGTATGGAACCCAACGTTTATTTAGAATCACCCAAAAATTTCCAATACAGATAAAACTAAGTAAAAGATTCGATATTTTAATCGTAGTTCAACAACCTTTTAGCTCTAATAAAAATAACTGAAAAAAATAAGAATGCGCCTCACTTAATATTCTTACGTCAATTTCAAAATTGCATAACCATTCTTTATATAAGACGGTAATAACCTTATTGAAATTGATAGAGTAGGTAATGGTTTTATGATACTACCTAAATTCAAATTGGTTACTTACTTTCTTGCTCTATTGAAACAAATAATATTTAAATAAAAATGTTGTTAATTATTTTTCCTTTTAGAGGTTACAATATGGAACTTGAATCAAGATTCTTCTTCGGTTGACGTCATGATAAAACGACAAATCATTGAGGGAGTTCGAAAGTTTTTAGAAGATTCAAAAGTGTCATATATCGTTCAACTCGACGACTTACAACGGGCAATAGATACTGAAAATCCACCTCAAGAAGAAATAGAACTTCTTCAAAATCGTAAAGGTAAGTTATAATAATTCAAGCAAATTTTGGATTTTAATGTGGTTTAAATAAATAAGTGCCAATCGAACCGCAGTTTACGGTGGAAGAAACAGATATTGGACGGATAAGCTATAACGATTTTATAAAATTTGTAAATTTTGTTGTCATGAACTGTTTTAACATTTTTTTTTTTTTTTTGTTCAAAGTGGGTGAACTTTTATCTTACTTTTAATATTAAATATTTTCTATTCTAAATTTGACATCTAGAAAAACAAAATTTAGGAAAAATATTAGTATTAGACAAAGAGGACATAAATATCTACAAAATTATTTTTTCAAACGACTGAGAGAGGTTTGCCTAGATTATAACTCAATTGATCCACAAATGGAACTCAATATCAGACTGACCAGAATTTTGACTGTTCATTTAATTAGTTTAGATTTAACGTTTATTATTTTTAGGACATAGATTGACATGGAGTGCCTACCATCAATTAAATGATATTCATGGATATTTAGATTATCTAGCAAATACATATCCTGATATTTGTAGTGTTAAGTCAATAGGAAATTCAGTCGAGAATCGCCCATTAAAAGTATTAAGGTAAATAATTAAACGAATAAAGATATATATTATAAATTTATGCGCCTTGTATAATTTTATTTGCAGGATTTCGAATGGCAAACCATCCAATAAAGCAATATGGATTGATGGTGGAATACATGCCCGAGAATGGATTAGTCCTGCCGCTGCAACTTATACCATAAATTCAATGGTAGAACAATGGGAAGACCAACCAAGTTATATACAAAACATTGATTGGTATATTTTACCAGTAGTAAATCCAGATGGTTATGAATATACACATCAATTTGATCGTTTATGGCGAAAAAATCGTGGCGGCCCAGGTACAGGACGATGTGCTGGAGTTGATTTAAATCGTAACTTTGGTTATAGATGGGGTGGACAAGGTGCATCACGACAACCATGTTCTGAAACATTTGCCGGCGCTTCAGCATTCTCGGAACCTGAATCCAAAGCACTACAAACTTTTATGCAGACATCTGCAGCAGATTTTAAAGCATATTTAACATTTCATAGCTATGGCCAATATATTTTATATCCGTGGGGTTATGATCGTAGTGTTCCGCCAGATTTCAAAGACTTAGACAGGGTGGGCAAAGAAGCAGCCGAAGTATGTATCAATTAAAAAAAAAAAAGAAAAAACATTTTAACTTGAAAATTATTGTAACATTTATAGGGAATTCTAAAATTGAATGGCACTAAGTATGCGGTCGGACCTTCAGGATCATTATTATATCCTGCTTCTGGGGCATCAGACGATTGGGCAAAGGGTGCAATTGGTATAAAGTATTCGTACACAGTTGAATTGCGAGATAGTGGCCAATACGGATTTTTGCTACCGGCGAGTTTAATTGAAAACACATCACAAGAGGCCATGATGTTCGTAGATACAGTAGCCAAAGCTGTTTCAAAACTTTAGTTTTCTAAACATATTTTGTTAATCCATTACTAGAGATAGAAATCTTATATATGATTTTAAAGTAAAATTAAACTTAATTTCGACTTATATAGCTATGCGTAAAACAAAATAAAATTATTCTTACAATCTGTGTGGGTATTAAGTAACCGCATTAAAATTCTATTCCTCCGAAATATAGTTAAAAACATAAACATAAAATAGCAAGTTGTTTAAATATTTGAAATAGTTTATTATATTGAATAGATTTTGCCAATGTACAGATCAATTTTGAATTTAACTTGACAAAAAAATTAATGCCTAAAAAATCGTTGCTGTGATAAAAACACCTAAATTTTAAAGCCCAACATTTGGTTTGTTTCTTTGGTTAAAAACAAAGCTTGGCGTTAGATCGCAATTTTGATTTTTCGATATTTTCAAGGTTCTAAAAGAAAAGATCCGCTATACTATCTAGATATTTACCAAAAAAAAAAAAAATAACAGGTCGATCCAGGTCCTACTTCACAATATGCTAATTAAAATACATAACTTATTCTTACCTTAACCCTCTTTGGTGGTGAAAGCTTTCTACAAAATTTCAAATCTTCCGTATTATTCAAATGCTCCAAACATTTTGATGCTTTTTTATTACATTTAGAATTATTTTTATTATTAAAACTTTTATTTAAATTATCAAAAGTTTGATTATTTAAAAGGCATTCAACCTCTTTCAGAATAACATCAACACTCCGGTCGTCATTAGTGTCAGACAATCGGTTTATTTCCTCGAATATACTGTCCACATCTAACACAGTTGCATTCAAATCTAAACATTGCTGTTCTTGGTTTAAAAACTCTAAAATTGAGCTGTTTGTGAATTCATCATTACACATTATTTTAGTATCCTTTTCTGGAGGATGATTTTTCAGGTTAGGTTCCATATTTCCTTTATCAGTCGGTTATACAAATATATTATTTTATCACATACACAATTTATTTATTTGATATTATTATTAACTTAAACACGAAAAATCTATTATAAAACACAAAAAAATCTATTTGGTATCCTAACAAATTTATTAGCCTTGAAAACAAAAAATATATAACAGTACACTTGCATAAAGACGGAGCTTTTACATTTTTTTTATTGACAGTTTCTTTTTTGTTAAACCCATGAAGCAATCATATTTCAAAATGGGGTGTGAATTTAAGCTGTATTTGTTGAGAAATTTACAACAACAATTGCATGTGACAGGAATTAAATAATTCGAACAAAAAATTTGAGTTATTTAATTCTAGCTCGAACAAATAAAATACGTAACTGCTTGAAAGAAAAACAGAAAAAATACCAACATATACTAAAGATACATGTTAAACCGAAAGTGGTCTGACTGAAAATGTCCGAGATAAATTCAACATTAAAACGGCGGCTTGACTTAAAGCAAAGATTATTAACAAGGAGATCTTCTTGTTAATAATCTCTGCTTTCAGTCAAGCCGCCGTGTACATGTTGAATTTATCTCGGACGTTTTCAGTCAGACCACTTTCGGTTTAACATGTATCTTTAGTAATAGAATATAAAAATTAAATCGAAAAAATATTTCGCGGCTTATTCTGTTCAGAAAAAAATAACTTCAAAATAATTCGAATTAATTTATTCTCAACAACATACAGCTTTAGTTACAATACTCACCGCAGGAATTAGTTTAAAAGAATTTTTTATAGAATTAAATTATATGATATATTTGGCCTGTTTTTTAATTATATTTGAGAGATCAGGGGGCCTATTCTCGAATTTCACATCCATTTTCCACATGTGGACATCTGTCAAAGTTCACAAAAAAACGTTCGAAAATTGTAATTCATATATAAAATACATGCGGCATTGTCATTTTCCTATATAGGGAATTTTTCCACATGCTTATACCCATTCGGAAATATTCCCTTAGTACCGAAAAAATTCAATTTTTATGAGTTTTGACAGATGTCCACATGTGGAAAATGGATGTGGAATTCGAGAATAGGCCCCCAGAGAGATCATTTATCTTAAATATCCGATAATTTTTAATCCGAACAGACCTTTTTCAGATTTTAACAACTGAGGTCCTTTCCGAAAATTATATGGACGTGTTCGAAGTTTGTGATAATTTTGTTTTGTAATAATTTTGACAGGAGTGAAATAATTTTCTCTCCCATATTTTGGAATAAGTTTTATTTGTACTATTTTTTTTAGAAATAAATTAGCGTAATACGGCATAATTATTGTTATTGCGCTCTTTTGTTTATGAATATTATTACAGAAGTGTCAAATTTACAACAAGTAGTGGCTGTAATAATTTGGTTGCATACAAAATAATTTCATAATTATTACAGCTGGAATAATTATCACAAACTTCGAACACGTCCATACTTATTTATTTAGACATAAGTACTTATTTAAATAAGTATGTTGGCGAGGTACCTTAAAATAAGTATGTTCTTACAAAAAATAAATCTAAAATGAAAACCAAAATTCTGTTAATTTCAATGCATATACAATGTGATATTATGCATTAATTAAGTTTTATAAAAAATTTAATTAAAAATTACATATTTAATAGTTAAAAATTAAATGCGTTGCTGTCAAAATATAAAATAAGTATGTGAAATCAATTTGGATGATTTTACATACATAGTTATCTAAGATGGCGGCAAATAAGTCAATAAGTATTAAAAAAGTATTACTTTCGAAAAGGGCCTAACCAATTTAAATTGGCAAGCCATGTGTTTTAACAAACTATGACCATGCAAGTTGATTACCAACGCATAACAAATACACAAACGTTAATATTTTGTCTTGCAAATGATGGCGATGTCAAGATGGTTGTGATTATCGAATGTATTCGAAGTGTTCTTTGAGCTATTGGACGAATTTTGATTGATTTAGGTCCACTTTTACTTCTTCAAGGCTAGATTCCGAATCTTTTCTCCGTAAACGAGTAACGTGGATTTGGTTTTTAGATCTTCGCGATATGAATTGAGTAGTCCCAGCAGTACTGACGGAAGAATACGTGTGTATTGCTTGTCTTGGTGACACATATAACCTACTATTTTCGAGAATTCCGAGAATAACCCAGGGAATTGCATTCCCTGAACTGCTACTATGACTGTTGCCTGTTGGTATACCGAAACTTGAAATCCGTGTGTTGAATACTGGTATGGCTACTGCCTCTGCTCTGATATCTTGAGCAGGTGCTGCTTCTGTCCATCATGTAAAGCGGTTTATTAGTGTTACGCAGTAACATGAGATTCTGGTAATGGCTCGATGATGTCCAGGGGTGACAAGTTCTACCATCACTATTTTCGATATTCGATAGGTTTTGTATCTCTTTTTGCAAGAATAAAATTGTACGCCATTTCGCTTATTTTATTACGTTTTGTTTATTATGCTTTCGGCTTGTTCGATTCATCGTGCTATTTTTTCACCACTTCATCACCAAAAATTTTGTTTTCGATACTTTATCGATTACGATGGAATTAGATAGTATAGAACTAACTATTATCTGATAATAGTTGAAAAAAAAAAAAAAAGAACTGATGAAGGAATAATTCCGAAATTAATTTTCTACTAATAAATTTTAAAAACATTGTTACTATAAGGAAAAGTTTTTTCAATCAAATATACTTAAAAATCAAGTCAGCTGTTTTTTTATTTATAAATTTCTAATACAACTAGTGGTAATACAACACAATTAACAAGTGGCGTATATCTTGAGTCAGACTCAGACGTAAATCCGATCGTTTCTCAATGTTCCGAAACAAATTATTGAGGTATCCAGTGGCACAACCTCAGAATCTCAATTTTTTTCGACATCTAGTAAACCAGACATTTTATCGAGAAATAATTACTTATTTGCCAATGCTGCGCTAAATAAATTAACAAGCCAAACTCTGACGAAATCACGGAAAACTATAAATTCTCGAAAACAGATGAGCGGATTTGTTGACTGCTTTACTAAAGACGAGGAAGAAAAGATAAATGAATTACTGGCTAAATTCTTCGGATGTAATATTCCATTTAGCGTGGTATATTCAGAGCACTTCAAAAATTTTATCAGAGCATTACTACTTACATTATTAAATCTGTACCTAATATATCCGCAAATTGTAGTAGAGATTCGGTTCTGGTTATTGACGGATGGAAAAATACGGCCAATAATTCAAAAACCATTGTAACGATGATCCATAACACAACCGGTGAAAAGGCTTTCTCAAATGCGTGGGATTTCACAACAGAGTCTGAAACAGGAGAAGCGTTGGCCGAAGTTGTATTGGAATCAACTGAACTAGCTCTTGAAATGTATGAAACTTATATTTATGGCGCTGTATCAGACAACACGGCAAATATGATGAGAAAACAATCGAGATAACAATCTTAACTATCTGACCGATGTCGTAACCGTTTGAATATCGAAAACATTTGAATATCGAAAAATTATTTATTGTCGACATTGTTGACATATTTGACATTGATGACATTTTGTTGTTTTAAATCGAGACGTCGACAATGACAATTGTCGACACGTCGACAATTGAATAATTGACATGTCATTGTCGACCTCACCATCATTGAGATAAAGCGTAATTGAGAAAATAAAGAAAAGAGATACAATGTTCGATCGAACATCGAAAATAGTGATGGTAGAACATGTCACCTCAGGTGTATTTCGCCTAAGCTCCTTGTAACCATTGTGTAATTTCCCCATTCACTTGTAGTTTGGCGATTAACTTTGGACTTTTGGTATACTGAACAATATTAGGATTTAGAACGTCTTAACATCATTCTTGAGCTGGTCCTAATAGATTATTTTAACATGGCTTTGACAAAGTTTTGAATATGTGGATGCGATAAAAGTTATGTACCGATTTAAATGCCAATATGTGAAAATTTGGTGGTTTATAATGTCGGCTTATTCCTATCGAACATCACAATAAAGAGTAAAGTCTGAATTGAAATCTAATGGTATTTTCTCGAACTTTAAACATTTGTTGGTCTCCATAAGATTGCTTAATTCGTCGTCTGTTTGCTGTGCTTCCGCTAAATTTTCGTAATTTATGAATTCGTGTAACGGTATTAAATCGATTCTGGATAGTGCGTCTGAGACAAAATTTTCCAGATATGTATGTTGTACATTGTATATTGGAGGTGAACTTGGCAATTTAGTCTAGGTATCGGAAATGGCGCGGCGATGCTTTATCTAGGTTTGAAAAAAAACGCGTACATTAGTGGTTTGTGTGCATTTACGGCCTTCGATAAGATAACGGAATATATTAGTTGCGGAATAAGCAGCTAGTAGCTCTCTATCGTAAGTGCAATATCGTTGTTGTTTCCGTTAGTTTCAATGAATAAAAATATAGTCCAGACGCTATCAATTTTCTGCTGAATAACTACTCCGATGGTTTGTCGAATGCGTTCTCCATTTCTCCGTCATTCTTAACTCAACGAAGCTAGTGGAATAGAGTAGAGTTAAAATCCAAAATGGCGAGGCGAATGTATCGATGATTTTTATTATTACCGCCATAAAAAAATATTATAATAATTAAATATAATAAAATAACATTAAAAATTGAGAACGCAGTACAAAAGACCTAAGTTTATTTATAATTGATGTGTTCCGATGTCACAAGGTTCTATAACATCGAGCCTCACAAATTTAAATGCACCTATATTTACTTATGTATTGATTAAAATCCATAGTTTATGCAATTTATAGTACAATTTTCATAGAAACATGCAAAAATATCCAAATTTGAATACAAAAATTTCCATAAAACCAAATGTATGTTTCCTCTTTTGGAAAAATTTGAAAACCCAAGCACGAAGCATGGGTTTTCTTCAATTTCTATACATAAGCAACTATACCTGTATTTAAATTTGGTGCCCGCCGCCGAGACTCGATGTGATAGAACCTTAATTGATTAAAAAACATGTTTCTGTATTCCTTAAAGGTTGATGCACGAGTTTAGATTTAATTCCCAAGATTTTACATTCGCTCGTTTTAAGCCAATCAATTCATTCAAAAAGAACTGCCCCTTTTTCTATTATTGAGTTGAATTACTTAAAACTTTTAAAAATTCTATGATTTAAATCTTAAGTCGAGCATGCTGCTTAAACCCATAGATTTATAAATACTATAGATTTGAAACAAAGTTTTTATATGGCTTTTCCCATATAATATCTTATATTTCGAGCGTAGACAGTTGGAGAAGGACGGATATATGTGTATTCTTACGAATAATATACGGTTGCGCTTTCTTTTATGTAAACTAACCATTTAGCTTGTATTGTTGTTAAAAAGTAGTTGTGCGTACTGCGTAGTTTCGTGAAAATTAAAAATTATCAAATAAAACAAAACAATTAGAAAACAAATAATAAAAATAAAATTATTATTTGTGATAAACTATTAAAAAAAATTTATGAGCAATGAAGTGTATAATCAGAAAATGTCGTAACAATACTCCTAACAAATTACCTGAAATTTCTTTTCATCGATAAGTTTTATTGTGGTTTATATATAACGAAGTTAAAATTGTGATGTAAAAATTGTAATTTGTGATAAAAAAAGTGCACTTTTAATTTAAATTTATTACATAATTATCAAACATTATCAAAAAACAAATGTTGTTGTTGTTGGGTTCTTACGATTTCTTTACAATTATTTTTACCAGGTTCGCACTAAAAGTATAAAATAATGCCGCGTTTTTAGAAAAGTTATTTTTAATAATAAAATTAATTTTATTAAAAATATTGATTTTTTTATTTTAAGCAACCCACTTTATTCTAAACCATTGAATAAAATTGTAAATGCGGCCCTAATATATTTTAGTCTTTCTCTTTTTCGCACGGAATTTTCGATGCTTGACGTTTGCTTATTTCAGCTCTATTTGTTAAACTGTATGTGAAAAGGTTTTTTTTATTTTCACTTTTACGCTAGATGCTTGATGGGTTCTCTAGTTTACTTGATTTCCTATTAGGTCGCGCAGCAGTAGCTTTAGTTATCAGATAAATGTCAAGTCAAGCTTCGAGCATTTTAATTTCAAATAACAAATTGAGAATATTGCACAAAAAACTGAAAACCATTAATAAGTTTAATTTAAAATGAATGATTTGATAGAAGTTTTATTTACAAGTGACTCTAGTGGTTTCCCTTGGACAATTACTGCGTGGAATCCACATTCCGGTTCGAACTTGATGTATTACAAAGGTGGTGGTGCGACAAATCCACATGGCGTTAACCTAATTCGTAACGAATATATCCTGTCGGCTGATTCATCAAAACCTTTAATACATATATGGCCTTTAAATAAACAAGAGCAAATAATGAATACAAGATTTGTTTTGCCAGGGAAGGCAACTTGTACCACCATGACTAAAGACGGGAATTATTGCATAGCCGGTGTAGGAGAAAATTTATACATTTGGCAAGTTATAACTGGAAAATTGTTAGCAGTTGCATCGAAACATTACCAAACGGTGAATGTTGTTAAATTTCTAGATGATGACACACATTTTGTAAGCGGTGGCAAAGATGGAATGGTGTTTGTATGGAATCTAACAGAAACTGTAAATCGAGAAGCAAATAGCGAGATTGTACCGCTTTATACATTCTCAGATCACACGTTACCAGTGTCGGATATTTTTATAGGTCATGGCGGAATAAAAGGGATATTAGGGTCTGTGTCATTGGATCGAATTTTGAATGTGTATAATTTGCGGAATGGCGATGGGTTATTGAATTTAGTATTTCCTTACGCTTTAACGGCGGTAGCTATGAATAAAATGGAAACAGAAATATATGTTGGCTCCAATGAAGGCCAAATTTATATTATTTCCGTTATTCAACCACCAAGAATGAAGGAATATCATCTCGAAAAATCAGATTTGCAAAACTCATTTAATGGTCATGAAGGTGCTGTTTCTTGTATTTCACTATCATTAGACGGAGAACATATGGTTTCTGGTGGTGTCGATGAAAAAGTTATTATATGGCACATACCATCCAGACAACAAGTGCGCACATTACCTCACAAAGGATCAATAACCAACGCATTCTACACGCTCACTTCACCAGGTATATTTCAACAAGAGGCTAATTTGAATTTAATCATCTGTAATTTTCAACGAATGATAGACAGTCAGTCAAATTCCGAAATAAACGAAGTGCTTATTACGGACAAAACCATTCAAGAGCAACATATCGAAAGTTACAAGCCAATTCAAGCTGGTTCATTAGTAACGGTGAATGATTCAGAGATCCAGAGTTTAAAGGATGAAATAAAACGTATTAAGGCGGTTAATCGTGAATTGTATCAATTTAAATTAAAAAAAATCTTAAAATAAAATAACTCTTTAATTGTATTTATGCAGTGTTTTTATTGTTCTTCGCTTTTATTGTGATTCGTAAAACACTTTGCTCGATTTAATCAAAATTACATAGGCCACCCTATTGAAAAATGTCAGGGTTCCACAAGAAATTAGGGTACATATGTATAGTCAGCCAAATAAGTCTTCGTACCCCCTTTTAGAACGAGTATTTTAATTTATTTCAATTTATTTATTCTCTAATAGGCGCTACACACGATCCAACTTGGTTGGACCATCCGATTTTTTGATTTTTGTTTTGTTGTTTTCGTTTTGAAATTTATTTGTGAGTTAAGATTAGGTAATGAGATCGGTAATGAAAAATGATTTTTTGTTAAGATAAGGTAATGATATCGTAAGTAACACTATGAAAGGCACAAATAGAATAAATCAAATTTTTACTTATTATTATTAGTACCAAAATTGGATCGAGTGTAGTGCTTTTAAGGCTATACAAAATTACAAAACTAAATATCTATACAAAAGATTAATAATTATCGCAAAAAGGTAGGTTTCCTTTGTCAAAGGGCATTATTGGGAACCTCTAAAAATTTACAATAAAAAGATAATAAAGTAAAAAGGAAATATAAAAAATTATTAATTAAAAGAGAAATAAAAAAAGGAAAAATAAAGAATAAAAATAAAAATTAACTTATAAGACCACCTCAAAAAGAAATTTAACATCCTTTCTTTCGAATAACCAACCTTTCACCAGGTTCAAAAATAAATTAGTGGATATCAGTGATCGGTTTTGCAATGGTAGGTAATTAATGAAATACGGACGAATGACAAGGAAATATCGAGTAAAACTTTCGGTGTTAAAAGTTGATATTTTAAAAATCACTTTGTTATTACATATTTAAAAAAGAAGGCTCCAATCCGAAATTTTAAAGCCTTTTCAAGAATTTTCATAATTGTGGGCTGTAAAGATATAGGACGATAATTTTCCTTAAACAGTTTATCACCCTTTTTAAACAACGGAATTACAACTGCAGTTTTCAAACAATCAGGAACACTGCCATTCAGAAAACGATTGATAAAACGTATCAAAATTGGCGATATAATTTCTGTGTTAGCTTTCAGCATGTTGCGAATTATACCAAGAATATCTATACTATTACTAGATTTTAAACCATTAATTATATGTACCAACATTTTCAGTGATGTTCACATGATTAAAACAAAAAAAATTCGCTATGATTTTGACGAGATATATTATTAAACAAACAATTGGTTGTTCTTAAGTGAGACACAATATAAAAAAAGTAAAAAACCAAAACCATCTTCTATAGATTTACAATCCGTAAGAATCACTGAATCACTAGACATAATTTTATCAACATGATTATTAACACTATCACGTAAAATTTGATTAACAACCGACCATGTCTTCTTACTATCTTTAACACAGTGTTGAAATTTATTGCGGTAGTATGTGAATTTGTCAAAAAGTATTTTATCATCAACTTTTTGGCATAGCTTAAGAAAATATTTTACTAATTTTCTTTTTCTTAGCTAATAAATTTATCAAATGGAACGAGACCCACGGTTTCAGTTTAGGTTTAGAATTCTGCTGAATGACATTAGAAAAACATGAATCAGAAAATGTTAATCGGATCACTTTCAACGAGTAAACTAGAAAAATCAAACGAAGAGATTTTAGTAGAAAACATAAAATTATCAAACCTACGAGCATTAGAGGATACATTGCAGTTGAAGAATTTCGGTTGTGAAGCCTTCTTACCTGGAAAGTCAACCTACTAAAACCAAAGTACCAGATCTGATTGATTTCTTCATAATTAAGAACATATCTGTAAATTATGTACAAGTAGATGAAAGCCGTGACTTAAACTCTGATCATTCACCGATACTTCTAACGTTAAGTGAAAAAATCATTTGGAAAGAAAGAAACCTATTTCTAGTAAATAATCACACTGATTGGGAATGCTTTAGACTATCGCTAGAATAAAAATTAACTTAATGGTTCTATTAAAGACCGAAGAGCAAATAGACAAAGAAGTTAACAAATTTGTAAACGATATACAGCAATCCGCTTTAAAAAATCAGCTATTTAAGAAAATTAACTAATGATAACAGTACTGATTATTCTCTTTGGAAAGCAACCAAAAGAATTTAAAGGCCAATAATGTAGAATCCCCCAATAAGAATAGCAGGTGAGAAATGGGCTAGAAACAATGAAGACAAAGCTCGGGAATTTGTTGAACAGCTCGAAAAAATATTCCAGCCACATGAAGACCAAAAGTTGGAAGTTTTGCACAGCTTGTGAAAGAAAGCAAAGAAATCCTACCGACAACACCAAAAGAAGTTATGCGTGAGATAAAAGCTAATATGAATACGAAAAAAGCTCCTGGGTACGATCTTATTACTGTAGAAATCTTAAAAGAACTGCCAAGCAAAACTCTAGTGAGGCTCACAAATCTTATAAATGCAGCATTTAGAATCAAATGTGTACCAAGCGTGTGGAAAATTGCAGAAGTAATTATGATCTCAAAACCTGGGAAACCAATTCGCTATTGCCAGTCATGTCCAAACTCTTTGAGAAGCTTCTAGTAAAAATCGATAATCGAGAGTAAAAACTTGATCCCAAATCATCAGTTCGGGTTTCGTAACCAACACTCAATAATTGATCAAGTACACAGAATAACCAATATAATTGAGAAAGCACTAGAGGAGAAAAAAGTCTGTTCAACAATATTTCTAGACGTTGCACAAGCGTTGGATAGAGTTTGGCATGAAAGACTTAACCACAAGTTAAGAAATCTTCTACCAATGCAATTTGCTAAAATACTGGAATCTTACTTGAAAGATAGGTCATTCAGGATTAAGTCAGATGATACCTTTTGTGAATTGAAATAAATCAACGCATGTGTTCCACAGGGCAGTGTATTATTGATGGTTTTATACCTACTGTACACTTATGACCTTCCTATATTAGAAAACAACACAGTGGCGACTTTTGCAGATGACACGGCGATCTTAGCTGTTGGAAAAAGCAACGTAGAATCAACACAGAAGTTATAATTAGCTATAACTATATAAATGGACAATAAGATGGAGAATAAAACTAAATGGAACTGAATCAGTTCACATCAACTTTACCAGACGATTCGAACATATTCCGATTACCATAAATTGGGAAATAATACCGCATGCGAACACAAGTTAGTATCTCGGCATGACTCTAGATGCCAAACTGCAATGGAAAGCACACGCCAAGAAGAAAAGTGAAGAATTAAGACTTAAATACAGAAAAAGCAACTCTTCTTTATCAATAAACAACAAGCTACTCGTACTACTTTATAAGCAAATATTGAACCCGATTTGGACTTATGGTATTCAGCTGTGGGATTGTAGAAAACAGAGCAACGTAAATAGCATCTAAAGATTTTAGAATTTGGTATTAAGGAACTTCGTTGTTTCACTTAAAGTGAACCTCATCTTAAATGAAATCCAGGAAAAAGTGCGGAGACATGAATAAAAGCTCCACCGACATATGAACATTTACGCATCTCAGCTCCTAAGCAACACGAATTTAGTACGCAGACATAAAAGAACCAAACCTTTAGAGCTGGTGTGATTATCAGCTTAAACAGCATTGTGCTGATCTAAAATCCACTACAAAGATGTGGTTTACTTTAATTTACCAGGCATTATACAATAGAACGCCAATGGGAAGAAGCCATAGATTAATTTAATACAGATTGCTCATTAGTCCAGCAGCCGTATCGCCGTTGCCAAATCAACAGGCCATTAACAATTTCTCACCGATTTTTATAATCCACGGCAGAGCTGATTTGTTGAACACGTGATATATGTAATACGTTGTAGTGTTTAAATAAAATAAAGTTAAAGTGCTTTGTCTCAAAGAGGTAAGTTGAATTACTCCTTTACTGTTTTTAGAGAAGACTTAAGGTCGATCCGCACGATATGTTTTCAGTTATGTTCTAATAAACAAAAATATGTCAAAAAATACAAGTGTGTTTTAAAATATTTGTGAAGTTGAAAATCACATTCACACAGTCATTAAAAACATTTGTGTTTTTCAATATTAATATGGACGGCGATAGATTAATTTATGACCAGGGGACTTTGATTTCTTTAGATTCATTAATACCTACAATTAAAATAAAAAAAAGGAAAAATTACGGTCAAAACCATGGTTAATGATGACATTTGTTTAATTTTTTGAGGTTATACCCTGTGTAAAAACATACCAAAATGGATAAAAGTCATTTTCGAAAATTACATATGTGAGGAAACATATGTATGTAATCACAAAAGCAAAAACACAACATGTGGCCATAAAAAATTGTCACAAATGTTGACCCATTTGTAAAAGTACTTGTGAAAACACGTCGTGCGGATCTACCTTTATATAGTACAATGTTACACCAAGTTGAAACAATTGCAAGCAGTTCAATTCTCTAATGTATCTTTACAGTGTTTTTCTCTAGTATTTATGTATATCTGTAATACCTACCCTTGACACACTGCGAATTAATAAATCCGATTTTAGCCGTAGTTAGATTTACGGTATTTATGCATTATTTTGAGTTTAGTGACTAAAACAATGTAATGGGAGTGTATTAGTTTGACAAATATTATGAAAACAATAACAGTTTAAGTGTATTAACCGTTATTTAAAACGAGTTTAGTTAAATCGGATTTATTAAATCGCAGTCTGTCAAGGGTATAAGCATCTCTATTTTCAAGTTACCGGCAATATTGACAATATGAAGCGGCATTGTTAAAAATAATCTCTTAGCATTTGTTGGATGAATTGTTTAAATTCGGCCAAAAGGTTCATTGCAAGTAGAGTTTCGTGGAACATCACAATGAAGTAAGATTTCAGCAAAGGAATGCTGTGGGTTGTTCCGCTGTCCCTTGAACATTGAAATGAAAACCGTCAAATAGTGTAACGATTCGATAGTAGGCGAGAGGCCATCAAAAATAGAATGTATTTTTGATGCCATGTTTTACCCACATCGTTATTAGAAAAGGTTGTTTGTTAAGGTGTGTTTAATAGACACTGTTTTTTTTACAAGCATTACCTGTTTTCCACACAGCCCGTTTCTTTGATTCCGACTACAAACAAAGCCTGCATTTTCTGATTTGCGAATGATGCCTGTCGCGAGTCTCTTCGAATAATGGTAATTGAAGGTGGTTTGCCGAGAACGCATTCAATTGAGAACATGAGTTAAAATGCTGATAAAATGAATTAAAATGATGCTCGAATATTTATGTGTGTTAAATCTAATTGTAAAGCCAGATCCTTTAAAAATATCGACTTTTACGAGTTTTGCTACTAGAGTTGTTTACCTTATACATCTT
Organism: Tipula vernalis; assembly: GCA_958295665.1. NCBI lineage: Eukaryota > Metazoa > Arthropoda > Insecta > Diptera > Tipulidae > Tipula > Tipula vernalis. The sequence continues at coordinate 180,625,091 of OY282558.1, read as the reverse complement.
CTAAAGCCGCAACATTAATAACTTTGAAGAAGAAAGTAAGGCCATTGTGTTCTCCTCTTGGTTCTCAAACTGTTTTGCTGTTGTTTGTATTAGGTCGAAAAAATTATTTTGCAAAAAATCGATTGGTCTCACATTGCTAAAGGAGACTTGCGACCATATAGTCAACAATGCAGAAAACAGACGATTTGGGCATGGAAAACAGAGAAGAAAAAGCCTACTTTTTTAGACTTTAGTAGGAGAACGAAATTTTTGCATCTGTAAACAAAAGCTTACTTGTGGCTCGGATTTTCCTATTGTTTTGAGGAGGGCCGGAGGTGAAAGCTTGAGTAGGGCCCGGATTTCCCTTAATCCGTCACTGGTCCTGTTACATTTCTGCTGTTCAAAAATCAAATACCAAGCGTAAACCTTGGATTTCTTGCTATTTGGCTAATTTAATCAATAGAAAGAGGAGAATTAATATAAAATGTAGCAAAGATTATGCAAAAAGATTATTTTTTGAAGTTGCCTGATAAAATTAGTTCTGGCGTTCGTCTGGAAACATAATTACTATAACCGAAAAATTGATGAGTGTGCTGGCGATCTTGAATGATGATGGTAATCTTGTTTCTAATTCTGTTTTAATTGACAATGAATTTTCTAATTATTTTTTAAGAATTGTTAGTGATTTGAAGTTGTATTTTTCATTACGGTACGCTTGTAATGTGAGTGGTAATTATGATTTTGGTGGTTCGTTTTTCATTGCGCCAGTTGAAAGTGAAGAAATTTTGAGCAATATAAAAAGTCTGAAAACCCGTAAAAGTACTGATCTGTTGGGTATTAGTTCCGATATGTTGAAATCTGTTGACGAATTTGTTTCTCCGATTCTTTCTTTTCTTGTTAATGACAATTATTATTCCATTGCATGAAAAAGGTAATCGCTTGCTCAAAGACAACTTTCGTCCTAAATTGCTCTTCAACCAATTATCTTAAAAATATAATTGAAAAAGACATGAAACCAAAAATAGATAAATACATAGCTGAACATAATTTTTTGAGTGGTAATCAGTACGGTTTTAGATCTGGTAGGAGTACCGAGTCTGCCTTGGTTGAATTTCTAAATGATGTTTATCTTCAATGGAATGATATGCTTGAAGTTGGAATTGATTTCATTGACATTAAACGAGCGTTTGATATGGTTAACCATAACTTGCTTGTCAATAAGCTTAATTATATCGGTTTTAACCTTAAAAGGTTAAAATACAAAGTTCCTTTTGTTCCTTTCACATTCAATGGTAGTGTTCCTCAAGGTTCTGTCTTGGGTTCATTATAACTAAATGATATTTTTAGCCTGGCTCTACGGGAAAAAATAATAGCCTTTTCTGACGATATGGCTTTAAGTTATTCGGAATCATGTTTGGATAATGTCTCTACCATGATTTGAAATTGTTACGTGTTTGGTTTGTTCGGTATTGTATGATTCTAAATGACAAAACTGAAATTATGTTTTTCAAGTTATCTGGGGACGATTTGTTGAATTATATGCCTGAATTATATACTGTTACTTCCTGAATTCTAATAATGATTGTTTTAAATAAGAAATTGTCAAGTCCTTCAGATAACTTGGTCTCCACCTGGATGGCCAACATTTAATTGGAAGTTGCATATTCAAAATCTACAATAAAAATACAATTGTGTTCTGTTTTGCTTGCGATCTATAACTGCGCTCTTATTGTCCTCGTTGTATTTTATTAAGTTTTTATCATGCTTGAGTTGACTCCCGTTTGAGTTATGAAATTCCTTGTTTAGGTGGTGCTTTTAATTCTACGTTAAAACTTTTTATCACATTCCGAATATTATTCGTTCCTGATTCCTATTAGGCAGATTACGTTGCTAATAAAATGTTTCCTCTTCAACACCTATATGTTTTTAGAGTTCTTCTTGTTTTATTATCCAAGTGGTCAGAGTGTAGTGAGGTTTGTTTCTGCTTAAGATTTTCGTAATATGTGTAATATTTTAAATAATTGTCAATATGGTTTTATGTCTGGAAAAAATACTGCGTCAGCTCTAATTGATTTTTATTGATATTAAGAGGCATTTCACATGGTAGATCACAATTTACTTTTACTAAAACGGGGATTCTGAGATTAAGTACTGTTTACGACATTCGTAGTAATTACAGAAACTTCTTTTCTGTTCCTGGATTTATTAGTGAAGCTTATAGCAGGTACTTCTTAATTTCAACCTCCACATTTCAGTGAATTTGATTAATGATTGGTTGTTTGATAATAAAGATATTGGCTGTATGTTCATAAAATAAAATAAAATTTATATTTTGTGTTTTTTGATAAAAATTAATTTTATTGTAAAGGTTGTTCGCCACTGCCTTTTGGCAAAGAATAACCTAACTTCTTAACCTTAATTTTTATAATATTATTTTAATTATTTCATAAATTTATATTTTTAAGGTTATGAGAAATATATACAGTAGACTCGCGATAACGTGAACAAAATCAAACCAAGCAAATTCATGTTTAAGAGATTGTTCATGTTTGCGGGAGTTTATAGTGATTTGTTTTGATAATACATAGATTAAAATATAGTATACCATCAAATATTTAAATGAAAGAATATTTTCTTGTATATTTCAGGTTTAATTCATTATATTTACACATACATATGTTATCACAATATAAAATTCAGTTCGTTAGTTAAATTTTTACTCTCATAAGTAATTATACGAGTATATAAAATAAAATTATTAAAAAAGAAATTAATTCATTATACTAATCACATATATTATGGAAAAAAATCGGTAATTCTTGTTTGGCGTTTATTTGTTTCCAAGCTTCTTAAAACTGCTCTGTCCCTCAAATTTCTTAAAACTATTATTTCATTCAAGTTCACCCTGTCTTCTTCAGCCCATTGCAAAGCCTTATTGAAAATTTCAATTACTTCTTTCGGTCGAATTTTTTCTTTCGGCTCGGGAATAATATCAATGTCGCTGTCGGTATCGCTGTTCTCGATATTTTCGTTATTTGTTTCAATTTGCATATCTGCATTCCATGCATTGACTTCTGCAACCGTGCACTTATCCTATTAATTTTTGTAAGCATAATTTAATAAAAGTATTATAAAAATCAATGCTACACAAACCTGAGGAAAAAGGTATGAAGAATCTCAATGGTATGTTCTATTGCTGAGGTAATTTCACCATTCCACTGATTTCTCAAAATACTTAAAGGAACATCATCATCCGGATCTTCCTTATCTTCAACAAAATTTAATATGTTTTTCCAACATTTGGCGATAGTACTTTGCTCAAGTCTCTCCCAAGCTGCAGTTAAACAAAGAATAGCGTCTCTAAGGTTCAATCGTTTTAACAACTCCGATACATCATGTTCATTAGCTACTATTGAAGCTAATAAACTAGTACGATAATAAAGTTTTGTTATTCTTATTACATTTTGGTCCATTGGCTGAATGAGTGGTGTGACATTTGGTGGCATAAACATTGTTATTATGCATCCATCGTTTGATTTTAATTCGTTTTCAGGTGGGTGAGATGGAGCATTATCCAACAATAAAAGCGCTTTAACAGGCAGCGCTTGGCTTTTCAAAAATGTTCGTACCTAAATTGATGAAATGTTAATTTAAATTTATTGGTTTAAAATAATTTTTTACTTGTGGTACAAATGATTTGTGGAACCAGTCTTTAAATATTGCAGCTGTCATCCACGCAGTTTTAGAATGTTTATAATCAACAGGGCAATTAAAATTTTTAAATGATCGTGGATTTTTCGCTTTTCCAATTATCAACGGTCGTAATTTATGAAGTCCATTTGCATTAGCAAATGCTAAAAAAGTAATGCGCTATTTTTCACTTTTCCTTCCAGGCGCGTTCCTTTCTAATGACGAAACAAAAGTTTTTTCTGGTAAAAGTTTCCAGTACAAGCCTGTTTCATCTGCATTGTAAATTTGGTTTACAGACAGATCAAGCTCTATTATTTTGGCTTGCAATTTTCTTTTAAACGGCTCTACAAGCTCAGGTTGAGAGGACAACTTCTCCCCAGTAATTTTAAGGAACCGCACACCAAAACGAATTTTAAAACGTTGTAGCCACCCATCACTTGCATAGAAAGTGCGCTCGTTCTCTTTTATTGCACTATGTAAGAGTTTAGCCTTTTCTTTAAGCATATCGCCGCTTACAGGGACATTAGCGCGCTGCCGAAGAAACCAACGATATAGGAACTTCTCCATTTTAGGATATCCTGACGATTTAAGGGTTCTTCTCTTTCCAGGCCCCATAAAGGGGTTGTTCACTGCATTTAAAATGTCTTTACTTTTTTTGTTAATTGCACAAATAGTGGACTTAGCAACATTGTATTTTTTCGATAAATTTGTAACACTTGCCCCTTTATAAAATTGTCCGATAATTTCTGATTTTTCCAATAATGTTAAAACTGTTGGTTTTTTAGCCATTTTTTTTAATTAGAAACTATAATTCACACTACATATAGTCACATAAAACTATTTGTCCACGACTAACGTATAATATACTCATTATAGGTTTGTTTCTTCAATTATAATGATATTCATTATTCACTGCTAGTTTGTATAGTAGTCCCTTCTTCCATTATTCACTACTACCAAGTAAAAATTTCATTTTTGAAATTTTATCTAGTAGCAAAGCAACCTTGATTATACAAAGCCATAGTCTAAAAAACACAGCTTTTATAAAGGAATTAGAAACGAGGAAAAAACCAAACTTTTCATAGTAAAATAGACAAAACATATGGGAAATCATTTTTTTCCTAAGGCAAATTTTTAAATGAAAACGTTACAAATTCTTAATTATGTTTTCTGAAATATGTACTTTTATAAATATTTAAATTTTAACATATATGAATGTCGTTTAAGTAAATCGTTTTCATTTTCTTGTAATAATTGATTTATTTAAACCAAAATATAAAAAAATCTCATAACAACAGCATTCTGGTCAAATTAAAATAAAAGCTTACTATTTATTTTATTTATTTATTTATTTCTTTACTAAACCTTTGGGACGCCTTATTTTGAGCATGAGCTCATTAACAACAAGGCGTCAGTAATCAAAAACATGTACAACATATAAATAAGTAATTACAAAACTTCGGCATATGTAGCCAGCAGCTACAACAAAGCCACATAACTCGTTCGGGCAATGTTGGCATCTTCAATCTCAAAATCCTATATTTCTTGGTTGCAGTTTTGCTGGATTGCATTATGTTCAATATTATTTGGTGAGAAGAGTTTGGAAAATTTGTCAATAAGCTCCCGAAGACATGAAAGGCCGCTGTAGTTTATGCGTTTTGATGCAGAAATTTCCACATTTTAGATTTTTTAAATTTTTATTAAATTTTATTAATTTTGGAAATAAAAATAAAAAAAATCACCGTCTGACTAGAAAGGCAAAGCCTCCTCGAACGAACTACAATTCGTTTGGTCATTAAGTCAATATACATTACATAGATGGTAGTGATGGCCGTAAAAATTTGGTAAAATCATACCAAAAATTACCACCTGAGGAAATTTCAAGTAAAAAAATTGTAGGAAAAGCAAAACAAATTCACAAAATATTAAGTCCGAGTGATAATTTTGTGACCAAATAATTTTTTTTCGTATTTTTCTGTAAATATTTTAGACATCTTACGTACACTAGTAAAACTAAAGATAAATTTAGCAAGTATTATTTTAATTCATCAAAGCCAACTGATGATTAATTTTTCAAAATGGAAATTCGAAAAATATATTTTAGGCATAGTTTAATTTTAATATTTCTGTAATTAATATTTATTCAATAACAATATAGTCTTCTTGAATGTTGTTGTTCAAGGTATGTAGAAAACATTTATATAAATATTTTATAATATTTTAGCTTTTTTCATTGAAAAACTTAAAGCTTAAAAACACCATTTTTACTATGAATTCCTATGGAAATCAATGAAAAGTTATACCACTAAAAAAGCTTCTAAAAAATACGTCATTGTGATTATGGCTCTATACTCTAGAAGGCTCTGCTAGTAGTCTTTTGCCATTTTCATTATTATTAAATTGAGACGTCAAAATGTTGACGGAAATTATTTTAGGTTTATTTAAAGGATTTCATAATGAAGTACAATTTTTTATCGATCGTGGACAAAGTATCGTATTCTACTCGCATATAATGGCTGTTATTCACTCAGATGATTTACGACACTCGCCTATCGGCTCGTGTCGGTAAACTTCATCTTCGTGAATAACAGCTATCATTATATGCTCGTTGAATAATATACTATTATAACCCGAGGAGGTTACCGCACAACGTGTTTTCTCTTATTGATGCATTTTCAACTTTATTCGATTCAAATGATGAAAACAGAACAAATTGGGAGTCCCCATTGTATTTTTAACTTTACTCGATTCAAATTATGGAAAAAAGAACAAATTGGGAATCCCGGATCGTACGAAAATATACGTAATACATATTAAGTATTATGTATGCAATTATAGACAAATGAGAGTGTACAAAATTTGTTCACGTTATCGAGTAGTACATGTAAATAAAAAATTGTTCATGTTAGCCGGAGTTCGGTGGTTTGGCATCTATTGAACGGGGGGATCAAAGTTGAGTAGATTAATCTACCAGCTCCCTAACCTTCCAGTAGGGTGCGCATCACGTAAGCTGTTCTGGTCTTGTCATTAGGCAGCTGCGTGATGGGTACAATTGTGTAAGGGGCAACCTGTTCACAATTCGCAGGTGTACGTACTGCCTCCTCGTGGCAACCACTGGTAACTAAGGCCACTTGGCACATTTTTGGCCATTTGGCACAGGCTAAAGTACGGCGCTAAAGGAGAAAACCTTGACAAAAAACCCTAATCTAAGGTGGAACAGCATATGCCGAAAGATGAATGGCTGATAGGTTAATCAGCCCAAAATATGCGGACTCTGGATACCAGGTACCCTCCAGTTTTATTTAGCCTTCCTGTAGTAAAGCTGGGTGACCTACAGGTGATTTGCAATTCCCAGCAACTCGTAAGAGTAAAATCAAACGGAAGACGGGGCAGGAGTAGGAATATACGAGAGTGGGACAACCATCTCGAGGTCCTTGAGCTCCAATGCTACCGTCTTTCTAGCGGAACTGCATGCTGTAGTAAACATCTAGGAGGGAGAGCAATAAGCCCGGATAGTATGTATCACGTACCGGGAGGCAGTATCGTTAGGTTCATTAAGAACCTGAGTATTGACTGGACGAATAATTAAGCAGGGGCCAGCACAATAGATCTTTTAGGTCGCAGTGCGAAGTGGCTGATCGCCCGCATGGCCCCCCAATAATAATAATAATAATAATAGCCGGAGTTCACGGTATACGGCGTTCATGTTATCGCGAGTCTACAATAAATAAATATACTAACTACTATTTTAGGTAACACTAGAGGAATGATATACAACACAATGAACACTTATACTTTATTATTTATTATTGATTTTGTTTTTATCTGATTTGAATGGAACCTTGAAAGCGACTAACTCTTTTTTTTTTTAATTATAAATTACAATAATCACTTTTCTTTACCAAATTTGCTATCTTAGCCTTATCGAAACGTGCAAGTTTTAATTTTGTTATTTTAATATTAAAAATTTTGAAATTACTTGAAAACTGGAACATGCATAAAAGTACGTACCTTAACCTGCCTTAACTTATTAAAATTTGGAATGGAATTTAAAGTTGGGTAATACTGAGGTTGGTTCGTTTCATTTAAATTTACATATACGTAAAAATAATGGGGTTTGGGTAATATTGGAAGAAGATGGTTTGGAAGTTCTAAATGATATTTAGAACTCAACATTGGCAACTGTACAGTCACTGGCTGAAAAACTTGCCCAATTAATGAAACCACATAAATATTTTTTTTAAAGTCGATTACACTGTTTAAATTTAGAAAAAAGTATGCCCAGTTTTCTGGCTATAGCACTATAAGATTGTTGTTCAGTTTCAATGACAGCGGTTGCAGCAGATTTTTCTTTCTTGCTAATGCCTTCCGCCCATTTCTTGAAAAAAAAAAAGAATTTGATAATCTTACATAAAATTTCACTTTAACACCATTGTTCGTAAGATAACAATTTGATTCATAGCTCCAAATATTGACGGCTGACTCCATTAATGTAAAGTTGATAATAAGCGTATTTTGTTGAGAAAAATTTAATTTGAATAATTTTAAATTTTATTGTTTTCCAAGCAAACAGCCCAATTAGATTTAATTCATTTTGAAATAAAGACAACCATTCGAAATATATTTTATATGGAAAAATATCTAATGGGCGGTATTTTTACAATATTTTCTTTACTTCAATTAAATACTGTGTGGGTTCATTCAATCTAATTGTTGTTGTAAATTTGTCAAGGAAATAAGCTTAACAGAAAAACGTTTTTATTTGGTTTAGGAATAAAACCTATAAGTGTTATACCCTTTACAGACTAGGCGCAATTAAGCTCGATTAGTGAGTTATTCGTGATTAGATGTAGTGTGTCAAGTTAAAGATTAGCTAATCTCGTTTTATTTGAGGTTTAGTGACTAATCGAGATTAGTGCAGTAATCTTTGAAAATTTTGAAGTTTGTCTCGTTGTATTGGGTTTGGTGATGGTACAAGTGGCGCTACAATGCGAAATAATTCTTTCAACATTTCTGAAAGTGCAAGTGGCGTGGGTTTACGATATAAGCTATAAAATCAATGACATCTTAAACAATTTGTGCTGAATAAATTTTGAGGTTATGTATATAAAAAGAAAATCTAATGTTTAGATTTACTAGCTATATTTCAGGGAATCACCATCATAGCATTTTACTTCTCTGCCTAGGAAACTAATCCCTGGTCTGTCAACGGAAATGGATTTGTGGTGGATTAGCTAATCTTGTTTCACTAATCGCGCTTAGCTAATCCGTAGTCTGTCAAGGGTATTAGGTTGTTATTAAAACAAAATTTTGAAGATTTTAGATTTTTTTTTTTAAATTTCACTAGTAAACTCTTTGAAAAGATTGGGTTTTTATTAGTGTAGTTTTTTCTGCAATCGTTGCTCGGCTAAAGTATAACTACTGAAAAAGTTGTCCTTGGTAATTGTTCTTCTTTTGTTGACGTTGGTTGCCTACCAACATACACTTCCCCGTCCCATAATTCCATACTTCCCTGGCTTCGATGGTATGTACTGTCGGAAAGAACTTCTCACTCGAGTTAGAACCAATTGTTCATCAACGATGGTTTATAAAGTTCTCGATTGTTTACCAAGAACATATTCCATACATCTCGAAATGCTATCAAGCCGCAAAAAACCTAACAATTGCTACAGTCTTTCAAAGGACATCGTAGCACAATAAAATGAACGGTTGTCAAGACGGTATAATGCTGATCAGAACATACATTTCCACCGAATTGGTATCATACCAAACACTATGTTCTTCTGTTGTTTTGCTATTCATTGTATAAAACTGCAGCGCTTTTCTATTGGTCTCAGCCACGATAATATTCACCAATGTATTTCTGGAGTGATTCTTTGGAAAACTAATAACTGAGTGCTTAAATTTTTTGCTGTTTGAACCGTCGATCATTCTCTTTACCACAGTAGTAGAAAGTCACGTGTTCTTGTTACAATCGGGGAATCGACAATCCACTTTCCGATACATTTTTATTTTGAACATAATACCACATACCAGTGTCTGCTTCGTCATCTTCAACAGTGGTAGTTTCAACATTTTCTTGTCCATTTCCTCGATCGTCAGCGACAAGTTCAAAATTTTCATCGTAATCACAAACTTTTATCGGCTCAGCTGGTTCACCCTCATTGCAATCGGAAAACTCCACATCAATATTGTCGTTTGTTATTTACTCTTCATCTAATACCTCAGGACTATCTATTTGTACTACTGACCACCTTGAATTACAATCAAAAACTTAACCAGAAATATCGTTCAACGATCGTTCGAAATATCGGTAACGGTAAAATAATATAAAAATAAAATGAGGTAAAATATCAGGAATGTATGCATATACAAGACAATACATATACAAAAATGAATAACAAAGCAGTTTCTCTCTCAGTCTCACTTACTAATTAGCATAAAAATTGCACAAAACATCACAGACATCATTCATTAACATAAAAAGTAAAATTTTTTGATTTATAAAGAAAATAGTACATGGAAATAACTTGGGGTCATTTTGACTCCAGTACACAGAATTACCAAATTTACAAGTAATTTGGTCCCGCTTTTCAGTTGAGACTATCGTAAATGGCCCATTTAAATAATAAGAATCGTATTTTTTTTTTTTAAATTTTAAAATCGACTAGGATCAATTTGACCCCAATACACAGAGAGAAAATTAAAATTATTTTTTCTGAAAGCGAGGCCTTTTTAATGTTGGAAATTCTTTTATTATTCCCTGTTACCATTCTAATGCAGAATGGTTCTAAAGCATCTTAGTTGCCGAGTAGTTTTAAGCTTGTCTTAAAATGAGACGCCGTTCTCTTCTGACTTTGCGTTGTAGACCTTTTTCATCCTCTCTCTTCCGATTTTTTTGTTGTAGTTTTCTCGATTTTTTAAATAATTATTCTTTTTCTAATTTTTTCTCAGTTTAGAGATTTTTCCCGTCCCAATTTATCACTAATTTTATCTCTTAATAATAATAATAAATTGTTTATACAGGCCACTTTTGGCCGCACCGTGTCAACAATCTGACCCATTCTGAGATAGAGATCTTCGTATTATACTAGATAACCGGAAGGTACTAAGTCGTTCTCTACTTTAATATAATTCACATGACTTTTCTCTGGAATATCATCAGCCATCTTTCGTACTTATCCATCCAGGATCAACTATCACATCCAAACAGAACAACATAACTGAACAAAACACCCTGTACAACTTCAGCTTGTTGGTATTTGCAAGGTATTTGCAAATAGTCGATGACGACTTCACAGCTTTAATTTAATGCCGAATCTATACTAGTGCATAAATAATTCATGATAGTTGTGCTTTATTTGCAATTATAACAAAAAATATTTCCAACTTAATTTGTGTAAACGGCTGTTCGTTGTAGAAGTCTAAATTAAGTTGAATCTATCCTGGTTGCCGGGCATCCGTTAGTTTCGATCTTCTAAAGATAATGTACAGGTAATTATTTGCAACTAAATGTTGACAAATAATCTGAAAATTCTACATAGATACCGAGATAACGGGAACTAAGCCAGCCAGACAGAATGTGATAAAACATTAGCACTCTTTTTTATATGTACAGCATTAACTATAGAGGGTAATTTTTTCGTTTCTTTTCAATTTAATTTTATTTGTAATCATCATGTTATTTGAGAAACATTTTGCTTTTGTAGTTGTAAGCATTATAAAGAATCTGTATGTATCTCTGTTATATATCTTAAATTAGCAAATGTCAAAACTGAGTGGCGAACAAAAAATTTTTTTCTGTCATTTTATTGCATTTTTATGAAGTTTTGCTTAATTTTTGTGAATATAAATTAATTTAATCAATTTACATTGAATTTAATTGTTGTAAATTTGTAAAATGTGTAATATAACGAAATTTAGTGATTTAGTATTAATAATCTAAGTAATAAAAAATGTGCGTGCAACACTAAAAAAAAATTTTAACCTCAAAAAGTGTGCTCTAAATATAATTTCATATAATAATATAACACAAATAATAGTTATTTATAAAGTTTATAATATTATTGCAATTCGTTTATGATTAAGTCATTGTTTTAATATATGATTTTGTGAAGAATTAGAGCAAAAACATGTTTGTTGTTCTAAGGAAAAAAGTGCGATCACCATAAAGAATAATATTTAAACTCTGTCTTTTGTTATTTTATCATGGTGTAAGTATTAAATTTTTTTTTTCATGTTTAACACGTCGTTAGTTGAAACATGTATGTTTATAAAAATAAAATAAATCAAAATAAAAACAAGGACGGCCATGTTATAATATCGCAAAATTCAATAATATTGACACCGGTAGTTCACATATCGATTACTGCTATACTCTACCCATAACGATTGTGCACTTTTGTTTTTTTTTTCGGTAACACAATAGTATACTGTTTGCTTAAGTTTTAAATTATAAATATTAGTTTAAACAAATAATTAAAATACTGTTTAAATATAAAAGAAGCAATAAATTGCGACTTAATAAAATAAAAATAAAAATCAATAAACGTAAAAATGTAAAATGATGACTGGATCGGTGACAACCTCTCTGTAGGTCATTAACAATTAAAAGATAACTAATATTTTTTTATATAAATAACCAAATTTTAGTGTATGATTGGCTCTAGAAATTAAAATACAATTTGAATTATGTATGTTTGAAATATGTATACTGAGATAAATTAGAAGGAAAAGCAATCATTATGACTAATGGTTCCAAACCGCAATTGTTATAGTGGAATTAAGAACCAACACTATTAAGGTTTTATAATCTTAAATCTGGTTGATGTGTAGACAATAAAGGTTTTATTATATTTGATTAATTTTAATTAAGATTGAAAATCGTTTAACAAATTCTTATAGGATTTATTTACATTACTATTTGAATTAACGAGAGAATACCAAAGTCAATCTAATTTATCGTCAATTAAAAAAACTATTTCCATGAGATACACCTTTTATGATATTAAAGAAGGGTACAATTTGAATCAATTGCTGAATAACCCAAAATATTATTATGTAAATTAGAAAGGTTAGTCCTAGTGTATTATTTTTATATTTATTGATTTTTCAAACCCTTATAAACAGCGACTGTATAAATTAGTCTGGTTAACTGGTTTGGCTGCAAAGCCACAAATTTATGAAAAAATAACTTGATATTTATATGTATTTGAATGACTACTGAGATGAAACATTTTTAATTAACAATTAAGATTTACTTAAATAATTAAAAAAAAAAAAATCAAATAATCATAAACTCGGAAAGTATCCATTCACCTGAAATGTTCAACTTTATCAAAACATACCAAATAATCTTAAGGACAATAACTTAATTGGAAAGATACCTTCAAAGTATATTTACTGTGATTCGTTTTACTTACAATAATTTTTTAAATCTTTCGTCCATGGTAAATTTGTTTTATTCGATAAATATTATGACACCAATTAAAGTAGTTGAAAGGTAAAAGGTTTAAAGTTTATTATCTTATTGTTATTACAAACTGTTGAGTTTCTTTGAATTACAATGTTCTCCATCTAAAAATATTTACTTACTGACAAGATTACAATCGAAACACAAATTTGAGTATTCCTAACAAAGAAAAAAAAAAGAAAAAGAAAATTGTAAAGGTAACAACGGTATTCACGCATTCCTCTAAATAAATATTGTATAACTAATTTTTGTTACAATTTTTTCTCCGTCATTTCGAACTCATTTACAAAATACGATCAGTCATGTAAATTAGAGTGTTTCATCTTTCTTGTTCCATGATATGTAAAATGGTGCATTTTGCTTTACCACAATATTACTGCCGAGGAGATGGTAGGGCCACATATCAAAATTTGCGATTTCTTATAAATACTCGAAGATTCAATTAATATGTTTATTACCTAAAAATAACATTAATTAAAGTAGGCTGAGCACTAATAAAAGTAATTTCATATATGTTTCAGGGCAAAAACACTTTCGTTCAAACGCCACCAAAATTAATTAGATGCATTCTATATGCATCGCTTGGGTGAAAAACAATAAAACCGATTTCTTGCAGGAATGTTCAGACATTTTAGCAGATATTTCTATCAATTGAAACATGACAAATATGCGAACTAAATTGTTTCAAGATTTGTTGGTAAAACTTATAAGAAAATATTAGGGCAAGATAATATTGCAGCCGATAGGAGCGCTTACATTTAAATAGGCTAGGAATTGTAGCTTTCTAAGGTCATTTTAACAAAGTTTTATCTGGTTAAAATGTTAGATTCGGACCATTTCACTTCATTTATATTCAAAAAATTTAATACAAGTTAAGACTTGCTGATAGATCAAATTCCCGCTAATTTGTGCAGTCTCATGCAGGCAGTAGATATGTATGTATAAAAGTCACGATTTTAAACCGTGCGAAGAAAGTATTATACGATAATAAACAAGGCAAATAGTTTCCTCATCAAATAGTTCATCAAATTCATTATCATCTTAATCGTCATTTGAGTCATAACTGACAATTTTTAGAGGTTCGTCATCTGTTATAAAAAAGTTATGATTACACTTGATTGCCTACGAATCAACGAAATGTATATTTGTACAGTAATTTTCGATAGGAAGAAAATTGTTTGGTACCATATTGAGCTACATAAAGTCTAGATTTTTTGATTGCTACATATACAATTTTGGCTTTTAAGCCAACCAAAATAGTCGCATTAAGTAGGCCATTTTAAATGCCTTTACGGCAAAAATAGAAAATTGAACATTGTTTAATTTTGTATATGGCATATTTTTTTGTCTTTCAGTCAAAATTACATTTACCCTACCTTAAAAAACAGAAGGAAAAGCCATTACAGGATGTAATCGCATTACCGGCATCTCTGATAATTTGGCAGGTCGTAATTAAAAAGAACTCAATGTAATATCGTTATAAATTTATTTATTCGAGAACAAAAAACTGACGCAACTCTTTCTTTTGTAATAAAATTCAAGACTCTTTTTTTATAATTAATAATCAGTACCCTTTTTCAGTTACTCACTTCAGTGTACTGCTTTTTATGCGTTCGTTCGTCGATATGTATATGTGGAGCATGTTCATATTCCAACATTCCTCCTGGATCTCTGATCCCTAATTGACTTAAATGCTTCATGAGTTTCAAACCATGTATAGATTTGGTTAACGAATCGGCTAAATTATTGTTGGTATTTATGTATTTTAGTGATATGGATCCAATTGAGATCTTTTCTCGAATATGAAACAATTTTAAATCAATATGCTTAGATCTTTCAGAAATTGTTTGATTTTCTGCTAAGTGGATGGCTCCTTGGTTGTCGACGTTAATTACCATTGGTTGGCTCATAAAGTTTGAAAGACCAATTTCTTTCATGAAATTCTTCATCCATGTACATTCTTTCGCAACTTCACTTAATGCGACGAACTCTGCTTCAACTGTACTCAATGCTATGCATCGCTGTTTTCTGCTCATCCAATGTACAGCACCTCCGGCTAGTGTAATCACATAACCACTAAATGATTTTCGATCTGTTATGTCAGATCCCCAGTCTGCATCACTGTAAACATTTAAATTATCACCGTTAGTATAATAATTTAGTACATAACTTTTTGTGCCTTGTAGGTATCGTAGAACGTGTTTTAATGCTATCCAATGTTTTTCCGATGGTCTAGAGTTTAATTGGCTTAATAACGTAATACTATGAGATAAATCAGGCCTTGTGTTTGTTGACAAATACAAGAGACTTCCAATTGCGGTTCTGTATATGTGTGATCGCTGTTCATCAAGTTCATCGGCGTCTTCTGTTTTCATTAACTTCTCGCTCAAATTCATTGGAGACTTCACACTGCTGCATTTTTCCATATTCATGTCAGCCAATAGGTCTTTTGCAAAATTAGATTGATCAATGCTATATCCATTTTCAGTTTTGGTTATTTTCATTGACAATACATGTTTCGCTTCACCTAAATCACGCACATCAAATTTATTTCCCAAAGCATTTTTCATAATGTTTACTTCGTCAATAATACCATATAGCAGCAAATCATCTACATATGTAGTTACTATGAGCTCTCTTCTTTCACAATAATACACACAAGGATCGGCCACAGATCTTTTAAACCTTGCGATTTTAAAAATGAATCTATACAATTGTTCCATTTCAAACCTGATTGGTGTAATCTATATATGCTCTTTTTTAATTTGCACACATATTTCTGGGTAGAAATATCATCTGGTATTTGATTGAATTTAAGTCGTAAATCGTCTGACAAAATATTACATTTTTCAGGTAGATCCATATATACTTCATCTTCAAGATCTGCTAAGAGATAGGCAGCTTGGATATCAACGTGATGCACAACTCATTTTTTCTTTGCTGCTACAGCAAATAATATTTTCCTTGATTTCTTTTGCACAACTGGTGCATATATTTTATCGTAATCTAGTCAGGCCTTTGATAATTACCTAATGCCACCACCCTTGATTTGTATCGTTCCAGATTAGTAGATTATCATTCTCATCAAATTTCGTCTTAAATACCCACTTGGATTTTATTGGTCGTCTTTCTTTTGGTGGAATAACAAATTCCCAGGTTTTATTTCTTAACAAATTTTCAATTTCAACAAGCATTGGTTGCTTCCACAATTCACTTTTACTTGATGATAATGCTTCATGAGCTGTTTTTGGATCTCGTGGAATTTTAAAATCAGCATTCGAAATTTTCATTGCATTTCCAACAATGTCGCTGGTTTCGTAATCGCGCAACCACAACGGTTTTTTAATTTCACGGCCAGTTCGTGTAACGACACCTTCTGATACATTTTCTGCGGATTCATTAACTTCGGATTGTGTAATTTCCGTATCATCATGATTATCGTCAATTGTTTCTGAATGTGTAATAATCATATCTTCATTATGATTTTCGTCATCATATACTGGGAATATGTTCAAGCCAAATGTTATTACTTCATTTATTTTACTTTCAGATATGCAGTCCACATATTTATTCCTTATTGGAAAACAAGTCTCATCAAATATTACGTCACGGCTTATAAAAACTTTATTTGATACAGGGTTCCAAAGTTTGTATGCCTTAGATGATGATGCATACCCAATAAAAATACATGGAACGGCACGAGGATAAAATTTGTTCTTTACGTTCTTGATTTTTGACCACGCACGACAACCCCATATTTTCATATGAGATAAATTTGTGTGTTGTTTTTTCCATTTTTCATAAGGAGATTCACGTCATTGGCCGTAGTCGAGCATCTGTTACGAATGTAACACGCCGTTGTAATAGCATCGCCCCAAAATTGTAATGGCATACCTGACTCAATCAACATACATCTTGCTGCATTTAATAATGTTTGGTTAAATCTTTCGGCTACGCCATTCTGTTGTGGTGTACCCGGAATCGTCAATTGATGCTCGTTACCCAATGATTGAAATTCAGAAGAAAATTTATTTCCACAATATTCACCACCATTATCAGACCAAATAGCAGCAATTTTTCTATTATGCATATTTTCAACATTCAGTCGATAAATGTTAAATAATTTGTAAACATCGCTATGAGAAATGCAATCAACTGAAGCAAATCTTGAATAGTCATCAATAAATGTAACAACATATCTATTATTTCCCATTGACGGAGGATTAAATGGCCCCATTACGTCTGTGTGTACCAATTCTAATGGGTTTTTCGCCCGTGTTGTACTTTGCTTCGGAAATGACTTCGCCTTCATCTTTCCTGTCATACAAGTATCACATTTATTGACGTCTTCCTCAGTTGTTGTAATTTTTAACTCTGATTCCATTTTTTTCAATGAAGTAATATTTATATGACCCAATCGTTGGTGCCAAATATCTCTGGACTCAGTTTTTAAACATTTTCCAGTATCAACTTTGTCGTTTGCTTGACAGCTCTCATAAAATTTAAACAGTCTTTCGGATTTGATAGCGACTGCAATAACATCATTTTCTTGATCAATCAATACTGCATTATCACTGTTGAGAACAACCTTTATGTTTTTATCAGTAATTCGAGATACGGAAATAAGATTTCCTCCTAATTCCGGTACGTACAACACATTATTTAACAAAATTGAATGACCGCCATTCTTGTCACTCATCTTAATTGATACATCACCAATTCCCTCAACTGTATGTAATATTCGTCCCATTTGCAATTTCAACATAGCTTTTTATTTGTTTGAAATTTATCATTTTGTACTTATGTGAGGTCATATGGTCAGTTGCACCACTATCCAGGATCCAAATACAACCAGTAATTGTATTTTTATTATCACTTTCAGAGCAAATAAACGATGCATGGTGACTAGAATGTTTTTCATCTGATTTTTGGTCAATACCCTTTCGTTCTGTAACCACTTTTGCTGTTGAATTCGAGCTAATTGTTCCTACGTTGCGCCCTTGTGTTTTAATTGGACAATCTCTACTTATATGACCAAATTCTAGACACGAATAACATCGCAAAAATTGTTGTGACTGCTGTGCGTTACCATTATGTCGTCTTCAATGTGTTGATTTATGGTAATTATTATTCTGCCTAACATCTCTTGGTTTATCAGCCTGCTTTGTTGTTAATGCCTTAGTATCATCATTTATTGTATGTGTACCCTGTATTCTTCTTTCTTCTTCTAGCAGCTTCCTCTTTATTTTCATCATTTGCAGATCTTCGTTATCCGCTCGAATATTTCTTGCAACATACTCATATTCAGGTGGTAACCCTAGTGGTGCAAACCCTGTAATTGCTTTTTCGTTGAATTCAAACCCCGCATTTTTGACTTTGTTGTACAATGCATTACGTTTCATTAAATAATCACCAATAGACTGTGATGATTCTTTCTGCAGATTTACAAAATCATGGACGAGTAAAAGGCCGTGCCATGTGTCATAATTTGTATGAATTTGTTGAAATGTTTTCCATATTTCCTTCGCCCTCTTACAATCAATGATGTCGTCTAGGCTTTCATCATTAATAGATAGATAAAATATACTTTTCGCCAAATGATCCGTTTTCTTTTGTACATCCGTCATTTCTTTTTCATCTTCAAACCCAGGATCAACTGCATTCCAACATCCTTTTACTTCTTACATACCTTGAATACGTAACGACCAATGTCTGTAATTATGGGCATTTAGTTTATCCAATTTCGTCTCATCCATCATGCGTTTATTTTGAGGTTATCGTCGGTTCGATTTCTCCCTTTTTTTTTTTTCAAGTCGTCTGGGCCCATAACCTGATAATTTGGCAGGTCGCAATTAAAAAGAACTCAATGTAATATCGTTATAAATTTATTTATTCGAGAACAAAAAACTGACGCAACTCTTTCTTTTGTAATAAAATTCAAGACTCTTTTTTTATAATTAATAATCAGTACCTTTTTTCAGTTACTCACTTCAGTGTACTACTTTTTATGCGTTCGTTCGTCGATATGTACATGTGGAGCATGTTCATATTCCAACAATCTCAACAATGCCGTCTTTCAATATACATATATACGAGTACATACATACAAAACCAGTTTCATTCATTCATTTCATAAGCAAATAAAATTTTGAAAGTATCTAGTATTCTATGACTTTTATTGTTTTAGTTTTTTACATGAATGTGCTATGAAGGGAATCTTTACGCATCTATAACTTTGGAATCCGACCAGGGCTGGGATGTTCTAACATCACTATTTTCGATATTCGATACGCTTTATGTCTCTTTTTTCATGAACAAAGTTGCCCATTATTTCGCTTCCTCAATTGCGCTCATCTATTGCGATCTCAGCCTATTAGAATAAATTTCTTTCCTATCCTTTTTCAACATAATCGACAAAGTATCACAAAAATTTTTTGTAGTGATAAAGTGATGAAGAAATAGCAGGCTGAATCGAAAATACTTAGACAATAATTGTGAAAGATAATGCGATTTTGTTCTTGAAAAAAGAGACATAAAGCGTATCGAATATCGAAAATAGTGATGTTAGAACATCCCAGCCCAGCTAGTGATCTTAGCCATACCTTATTTTTCTTATTTAATCAAGGTCTATTAGTCTGTCTTTGTTTCATGAAAGTCGGATGAGTACTTTTCGAATTACTATCTGTTACAGATATCAACAGCGAGGATACAAGGCATTTCTCTCGCTCTACCGCTTTGCTTGAGTTGAGGTGCCTAAAAGAGACGGCTATTTCAACCATTCAGAATGCTGAATTTTAATGCCATAAAGGCATGTATTGCTGCATTAACACGACTGAAACTTGGTATATTCAGTTGTATAAATCTCTAAGGCTAGATTTTTTGTTATTGTTGATTAACTCTAATCCAACCAAGGTGTGCCTTTTTGGCACATTTAATTTTTAAAATGCTACAATTTCTAAAATACTGTATATTTATAGTTATGAGCTTTTATATGTATTAAAGCTCGAAATATTACCATATATTATAAGGTACTTAGTGCTCTTTCCAAAAAGTAATGTTATTGCTTTGCCCAGTCTCTTTCCTACTAATGAAATAAACTTAAATATATGTAATCGCGCATTCTTAATTTTTCTTAAGTGACAGATCTGATTTAATGAAGATTCGTTAAATTTTTTAAGTGACGTTAATTTTTCGCTACGCGAGAATAGAGAAATGCCCATCTACCGCATTTTTAAGTTTTGTTAATTCTTAATTTTTTAGTTAATAATTTTTCGCTGGTCACCACTTAAGTTGGACCGTGCAAACCCAAAAAACAACAGTAAAACTAACAGATACATATTGCCTTTGTTTTTTACTTGTCTATGAGGCTGCTACATTTGAGCTTGCTTGGCTTGCTCCGATGGTTGCAATTTCCTAGGGTAGCGTAATTTTATAATCGGTCGCTAATAGGTTGCATTCTCGCACTTGACCGTCGCTACCCGAACTAAATGGTTCTTTCCGATATGCGCTTCAGCAATTCTCCATATAGCTTTCACTGAGTGGTGTGGCTGGTTGTTGGTCGTATTTCAATAATAGCTGCATTTCTTGACGCATAGTGATCCGGATCAGATCAAAATTTACATGTGAAGCAACAACAACATTTGATCCAACATTCGTTTTGGATCACAAATGGTGATCTAAAAATAGTTGAACAATATTTTGTAGTTGAACAATATTTTGTAAAGACAAAGAATATAATGAATATAGTACGAGTATGAAGAGGCATTCAAAACGAAACGAGACAAAAAAATTGAATTTTGGTGTTTGTTTGTTTTACGCATTTTTGTGTCGTTTCATGAGACATGATCTGATCCGGATCAGATCAAACGTCAAGAAATACGGCTAATAACAGGGCATTGATCACTAGGTTTGGCTGGCTGCTCTTTCTAAAATAAAGCTTAGATGAAGATTTACTGTTGTAGTTGGTGGAGGTATAAAGGAGCAATACCGTTTCCGAAATTACCATATTGTTCTTACAGATATATGGTTCATATCTGCGGCTGGTAGCGCTTTTTGTTAATCTCTTATCGCTTATCAACGGAATTAGTGGGCGAGAATTAAGACGTGCTTCTATATTTGGATAGTCACGTTCAAGAACTCAAAAGTGAGCGTTTCATTGATTTAATCCCTTCTTTTCGGATTCGACTGAAGTGAGGTCTAAGTGGTAGTTTGAAGTACCATTGATTACATTGGGAGCTATCATTCATGGTGGCAATGTTGCTTACTAATGTTGTCATCGAGCTGTGGTGATCCTTCTTCATTACGTTGTTGATCCAACGTAGTAACTCCAATTGGTAGAGTAAATTTCAGTGCACAAGCGGCATTAAAAGCTTCTGACGTTAAATTGCTTATTATTTCAATAATAATGCCCTTCTTAACCATGCAGATAAACAGAGCGATATATTATTTGTTTGTTTTGTCACCATTGCCAGATACAATGTTTTTCAATTATTTGCCAAAGCCCGCTAAATGTCTATAATCCAATATTTGTTTCTTAGATGTGCTAATGTTAATTGTGTATCTCCATATAACGTACTAGTAAGAGCCTCTTCTATATTTATTTTTGAGCGTTTTAGTAGATTAGTAATCCTGCTATTATTTTTCCTTTCTCGCCCGATATTCAACAATATATTGTGTAGATGTGAATGCGTATTCTGAAGCATCAGTGATTCCAGAATGCACAATTTCGGTTTTGCCTGAGGGATCGATCCACCTTTGAATTGTTATGTTTTTGATTTTAATCAATTTTTCTTTGTATATTAAACAATTTCTGTTTATTTTCTTCTGGTGAAAGGGCTCATCCTACTCTAATCCAGTTATCCTTACTTTTTGCATTATGGTTTTCGCTGAGATTGTTGTTGGGGAAAGCCTGGATGGCTAGATCAAACTTAGATTGGAGAATCATTTCGTAAATTCAGCTCTTTCGTTCTGCAAGCATTTTTAATTCTTGTGTGACTCGGTTCGCTTCCTCTTTACTGTCACAACCTCTGACTACTGCAGTTGAAAATAATATACCTGTCCTTGTTGGTTGATCAAGAATGTTTTAATGTTTTTGACACTACTTCGGCTAGATGATTACCGTATTATTGCAGTGTAGAAGTGTGTGGTGTGCTTCTTTACACACGAAACATGTTTCTGCTTGGCAGTGCCTATGTTGATGTTAGGTTAAATGTTGTATACATGCGTTTCTTACATCCCTCTAACACGTTCTGTGCATTCTTAGCAAGTAAAGTCGTGTGTTGTTGTTTTATGATTGCCCGACGCTTCCATAGGTTAAAATCTATTTTTAATGAGATCTTCTAGTTGTGGTATTTTCCGGGTCTTCACGGGTACTTCGAAGACGAGCTCGTGCTTAGCCAAAATATGTTGGGCCAAATTCTTTTTGCAGTCCCATTTAAGTTTCTTATCGATTGTGCTGATGTTAATGGATATGTCGCTAATGATAATAGCGCTTTGAATTGATGGCTTACGAGTAATCTCGCGTTGTTGTATCTTGTTTGGATTATTTCAAGCTGTTAGTAATTCCCATTTGTTGTTGTTAATTGAATATGAGTTGGATTGCTCCTTTCAACAAGTGTGATTTTAGATAAGTTATCTTTACTGCAAATAATTTGTTGTTTTGTTGGACCAACTCAGCGAATATGTTGCTGCTTGAAAGGCTCCGATGCTGCTACTTGTCAGCGCTATGGGTTAATATGTAGCTGAATATTTCTTCCTAAGTATGTCGTGTTAGTTTTATAGAGCACCGCATATGTCGAATATCATCATGATCAGTTAAGGAATAGTCATGTTCCTTCCTAATTAGCCATATTCCAGAACTTCATCTAAAAATCATTTTAGAATCCCATTTCCATTGCACTTTCTGTATTTCATCATAATCGGTTGAAATATAGCCAAATTCCATCCTACTTGGCCATATTCTAGAACTTCATCTAAAATTCATTTTAGAATTCAATTTCCAAAGCATATGTCAAAATTCATCATTAACAATTAAGGGATAGCCAAGTTCCACCCTTATTGGGCATATTCCCGAACTTTTTCCAAAAAACATTTTACCATAGAATAGATTTTAAATGTACATGTCAAATTTTATCTTAATCCGATAAGGAATATCCAAGTTCCATCCTACTTGAACATATTCCATAGCATGCTGATACTGTGGATGGTGAGGTCTGGTCTAGGCTATACGAATGAGGAATCGGTAAAATCTTTGATGACATTTTACCATAGAATAGATTTTAAATGTACATGTCAAATTTTATCTTAATCCGATAAGGAATATCCAAGTTCCATCCTACTTGAACATATTCCATAGCATGCTGATACTGTGGATGGTGAGGTCTGGTCTAGGCTATACGAATGAGGAATCGGTAAAATCTTTGATAGGTAGTAAACGGAATTAATAAGACATTCTTGTCGACTAAGTGTATATACTCCGGCTATTTCCGTATAGTTAAAAAGACTTTTATTAGGCGGTTGTTGATGTTGGTTCTGGCTATAGTATTTTGCAACTGAATTTTGCCATTGCATAGGTTTGAAGATCAAAGTGAATTAGAATATATTATATAAATAGTTTAATTGAGGGTTCTTGTCAATTAATATTTAATGAGATTTTTTTTTTGTATTTCCAGAATGTGAGAAATGTTTCAAAACCCATACATACATTGTCTGATCACAATAATTCTAATTGGAAATGTATGGGCACGGCAAAATCACAATAATAGATATAGTCATGAAAATCTTGAAAACAATAATTTGTCATTGTGGATAGATGAAGAACAAGTTAGAATATTTAGTGGTTTTAATATGAAAATATTTGCAATAGAAAATGGGCGAGTGTCGCCACACATTAAAGATCCAAATTTTAATCAATACTTACCATTAATACCATCCGAAGTTAGTTGTGTCAATTTTACATGGAAATCCGGAACCAAAAAATATTACTATAATTTTGACAGACTTCAATCACTGGATGAAAATATATTAAAACCACCAATAATATCGATAAAACTTCAAGGAAAAGTTCCACGTGAACCAAAACGTAAGCATCTAGAATATTCAAATAATATTGAAAATAATTAGTTTGTATTAAATTATTGCAATTTTGTCGTTTCTTTTATTTAATTTTAGAATTTAGTGTTGTATTGCCATGTTTAG
Source organism: Tipula vernalis (assembly GCA_958295665.1). Lineage (NCBI taxonomy): Eukaryota > Metazoa > Arthropoda > Insecta > Diptera > Tipulidae > Tipula > Tipula vernalis. The sequence continues at coordinate 180,600,754 of OY282558.1, read as the reverse complement.
AAAATAAATCTGGCATTGCAATGTTTAGTATAGGACTATTAATACAAAGTCGTAAAGGTAAACCATTACCAGGGACACCGTTACGATTAAGTTTAAAAAAGGAATGTGCACATAGAGGTGTGTATGAAAGACCTACGCTAGAATCCTCGCAAGGTAGTGTATGCATTTCATATTTTTTAATCTATGCATTTGTTTTAACTAAATTTCAATTTGATTTGTTGAATTAAAAAAATTATAAGCTATTAAATTTACCCAGAAACTTATCGTATCAATAAAGGTTTTAAAACTGCTATATCATTAATAATTTGATTCAGCATAGAGTCGAAGAGATTTAAAACTAAATTCAATTTTGGCTTAAAATATAATTTGCATTTAATTAAGTTCGATTAATTATTTAAATTATTCAAAATTAATCTGTTTTGGCACTAAATTATAAACTCTTCTGCCTTTTCGATCAATTTTATTTAATAAAGAGCCTCATACCGATTATATTAGTACGATATTACTAAAGTAGATCCAGGATAATGAAAAACCACAAGTTACATCAAGGATATTTCAATAATCAGTTTTAATTAAAACATTACCCGCACCGCAATTATGAAAGATGATAGTTTTTTAGTACAACTTCTATTTTGGAATTAATCGATGTGATTTGGTGCCACTGTGATAATATCAACGGCAACATTTATAAATTTGAAAATAAAATTCGGATAAATAAATTGTATTATCTCTACAAAACACAGGATTTGTCTATCTTTTAACCTATAAAGTAAAATAAAATCAGACCCCAAACATGTTTACCCAAGTTTTCTTTCCCATTTAATAAAGAAAAAAAAAACTCCCTCCTTCCTAACTAAACCCAAAGCCTAAAATTAAAAACAACATCAAATTTGAAATACGATTGTTATAGAATGTGAATTTACCATACTTTTATTAAACACATATTATATCATTAAACTAAATTCTAATAAAATTAATAAAATAACTTTTGGAACCTTCAGAATCAAAATTGACTCCACTTGTCACTTATCATTTCTGTTTTGTAATTCAATCAAAATTACAAACTTTTAATGAAATTTGACAAACACATAATCTATCAGATCATGTTTACCAAAAAAAAAAAAAAAACAAAAAAAAAAAATATTAAACACCTGCAAGAGCAACGACTGTAAACCATTTACCAAAACACAAAGTGAAGCATTCAGTTATGTATTTTGAAGTACCCCGGACTGTTCTTTTAATTTTTAGAAATCGTAATATGGGCAATCTATAAACAACATTTTGTTACGTTCTTGCCATTTAACACTGTAAGTTAGATCCCTTTAACGATAAAACTGGGAATTTTGAGATTTTCAAATTTTGACGGCTTGATCTTCATTTGTTTTACAGTTTTTTCCACAATTCTTTGTTTAGTTAAGTTTTATGAATATAAAGGTATAAGTTTATTTATTTTTGCTTTGAACCCTGCTTTAATATTTCGCTTGAAACTTTTTGTAATAAACAGATTTTTCAGTTATACATATGTATGTGCTTATAATTTGTGGTATTGTCAGAATCAGATAGAGCGCGATTAGCGGTTACTTTGATTCTTGAGGTAAATAATTCAAAAGAAAAGTGACAGGTGATGTGCGTGACCTAAGACGGTGAAAAAAGTTATTTTATATTTTAATACAATTGTGTTTTTAATGTAAATACAATTTATTGGCGAAATGAATATGTGTTTAATGTAAGTATAGTGTTTTTGTAAAGAAATATTTGCAACAAAATTGGCGAAATTGAAAATGTTGTTTTAACATTTTTCCAAACTTTTAGCTAAATTAATACCTCCATTATTAGACAATAGGATAAACCATGTACTCGTAAAAAACTTTTTACTCGTAAATTTTTGCTCGTTATTTTGAAAATTCTACAAACCTGTAAGTCAAAAGAAAAAAGTTTTTCATTGTGAATGCTCTGTTAAGGTCTTCAGTTACAATACTTGACTTATACCATATTACTAATACAATGTTCAACTTTGTTTAACTAGAGCACCAACGAAACAATAAAATTTGAATTAAATACTCATTAAGTTTTAACAAGCAACTAATTTTTGGTTTAGCTCAAGATATAATTTTTTTCAATACAACAGGGCTGCTAATAAATCTATACCATATATCCAGTGCGTTGTTTATTTATCAACCTTATAAATTTATGTTATTCTATTAAACCGAGTATATTTTATTCAGAATTATTTGAAAAGTCTCGGTAACTTGTATCGTTAGTTGACAAGTTGCATTGCAGTAATAAATTAAACTACATATAACCAAAAACATTAAGTTTTAATTATTTATATTTTTACAGATTTGACTTAGCAAATACAACTGTGGTGGTTTAGAGATCTTGTTCGCGAATTCACTCGTTAACCAGAAGGTGGAGTGGTGTAAACAAATGAAGGACTCATCTAAGTAAGTCACTGCCATGTTCGAGCCACTCAACAAGCAGGCAACAGAAATCCGTTAATGTTAGAAGAAAAAGAAAAATGTTGTTAAATATGTATTAAAATTATACAAAAAAACATTTCTGTAAAACATACAATTTGCTTAATAATGAAATAGAAATAATTTTATAAAATTACAAATAAAACAATTCATTTAAAAATTTCTTATTTTATTTTTACATAACTTGAAATGCCCAATAATTGTGTCATACCGGATAGCAAAATAGTGTTGTACTATTTTGCTATTAAACTATCTGCGGTGTAAAATCAGCATTCATTTCGTTATTTGCACACATTTTTACCCCAATAAGAAAATTAGTAAGCTATAATTAAATTGTTCCTTTTTGTTTTTGAGTTTGACAATAAATAAAAATGACACAAACTTGTTTTTGTTGTTGTTTAATTTTGTGTAAAGATACAAATTTCACAACAAACAGTATCTAACCTCAAAAATTCACAATCAGTTCGAAGTGTAATGTTGTTTTTTCTTTACTATGTGTTTTCCTGGTAAATATTCGAATTCAAGCTGATTCTAAAATAGTTTTAATTCGAAATTTTTCAATAGTTTGAAAACCCATTTGGTCAGTTTTCATCCATGGCGGCAGATATGTTTGTTTTGATATTGCAAAGATTATTTGCTAATGGCACTTCATTTCCTTTTGATGGTTGATGGTTCTCCAGGTGATCATTAGCATTTTTCGTGATCATAAACAAATCAAAATTAATTAAATAAAAATATAAAGAATGAAAGATTAAAATTATATTGATTATTAACTGGATTTGAGTAACCTCTAGTAAGACAATATCGTGACATTTATAATCATAAACCCTATCATAAACTTAATACATATATGTTTATGTGATACTTGTGATATATACCAAAATAAGGATAATAAGCCGGAGGAAGAGGAGAACAGTCATCTCCTCAATCATGATCATCAGTTTTGATTTTCAAAAAAAAAAAAAAAAAATCAGACGACATATATAGTAAAGATACATGTTAAACCGAAAGTGATCTGACTGAAAACGTCCGAGATAAATTCAACATGTAAACGGTGACTTGACTGAAAGTTATCTGAAAGTAGTCTGAGTTCGGTCAACTTAAATTTGGTTGGTTGAGTCAGTTTGTATATTGAGTTAAACATGTAAACTTTAGTTTAGTTGAACTGACAGATTTTTTCATACTGTTAAAAGGGCAAAATGTTTTTATACATTTTCCAAGTGGTTTTTAAATTATTTTAAATAATTTTTTAATAATTTAAATGTAATTTTAGAACAAAGTGACATTTGAACTGTCAGCTCAGATCAAATAAAAAAGTCCCATGTAAACACCAACCCAAATTTTCAGTCAGATCACGTTCAGATAAAACTCAGTCAGATCACTTTCGGTTTAACATGTATCTTTAGTAATAGTGAAATTAGTGCATTTTTCTACTAAAGAAAATTATCTGTGATCAATTTTACCATCAAGCAGTGGCTCTTTAAGCAATGGTCATGGCCAAAATAAAAACAGCCTTGTTTTTACTTCGTACATTTATATCTGGTGAATAAAAATCAAATAAGTATTACTCATAAGAAGTACTTAGGAAAAAGGACAAATGGAAAACGAAAGGAACAACGTCGCTCAAATAATGTACGACCAGAATAAAAACTCTTTACATTGGTATAGTATCATGATTCTTGAGTAGAGGCAGAATGTTTATGCAAAAAAAAGCAGAACATATTATGTTAATTTCAATAAAAACCAACATGTCGCATTTATCGATCATTTGCATACTAGGCCTTATTTAATAACTAAATGGACCTCTAACCAATTCAGTAATTATCAACATTTATATCAACATTTTTTATTATTGCTGCTAAAGTCAAAAGTTGCAACTAACGAATGTTGCATTAACCGAACCCATACAGTATTCAAGTATGCTTCAAAAACCTCGAAATATGCAGTAAAACCGTAAAATATTTACAAAAAAAACTATAAATTTTATAATTTTCACAAATTCTATAATAAATTCTACAAATTTAACTATTCTAAAAATGTCACAATTTTTATTTTGTGAATGCTTAAAATTTGATAAATTCTATAAATTTTATTAATTCAACCAATTGTCAAATTCAAAATTTCTATAAATCATATAAATTTTTTAAATTCTTGAAATTCCATAAAGTACTTAGATTTTTTAGTAATTTATAGAATTCACAGAATTTATAGGATTTAGAGAATTTAAAGGACTTACTGAATATAATTTGTGGTTAAAGAATTTATAGGATTTACACAATTTAAAGAATTTATAAAATTTATAAAGTTTGTAGAATTTGTGGATATTATATGAATTCTATAAATTTATAAGTTCTTTAATTCTTCAAACCCTATAAATTCCATAAATCCGATAAATTCTGTAATTTCTACATATTCTATAAAGTCTATAAATTCTTATTTGTATATCTATGTATATACTCTATAAATTTTTTAAATTTTATAAATTTTATAAATTCTACAAATTCTATAAAATTTCTAAATTCCATAGATTTGATGAATATAAATTCTTAAAATTTTATATTTTGTTAGAGCCCCAAGCCCCTACAGTATTCAATTATGCTTATAAAACCTTGAAATATGCAATGAAAACTGTATAAATTTTATAATTTTCATAAATTCTATAATAAATTACACAAATTCTAAAAATTTAACTGTTCTAAAAATTTCATAATTTTTATAATCATATTCTGTGAATGCTATAAATTTGATAAATTCTATAAATTTAACCAATTGTCAAATTCAAAATTTCTATAAATTCTATAAATTTTATCAATTCTGTCAGTTCTATAAAATGTATAATTTTTTAAATTCTACAATAAATTTCAGAAATTTTACAGATTTTGCTTATACTACAAATTTCATCATTTCCATCTAAAAATTTTTTAAATTCGTGAAATTCTATAAATTACATAAATTCTTTAGTTTCTATAAACTGTAACTTCGAATAATTCCAATAAATTATACAATTATTTCGATTTAGAGAATTTAAACAACAGAATTTGTGGTTACAGAATTTACAGGATTTACACAATTTATAGAATTTATACAATTTATAGAAAGTTTTTAGAATTTGTAGATATTATTCTAATATACTCTAGAAATTCTTTAAATTTTATGTATTTTATAAATTCTATTAATTCTACAAATTCTATAAAATTTCTAAACTCTATAGATTTTATGAATAATATAAATTCGTAAAATTTTAAATATTGTAAATTCTATGAGTTCTATAAATTGTTTCAAATCTGTCTTCTATAAATTTTACAAACCCAAATTTTACTTATTCTAAAATATCCGTAATTTCTATAAATTTTATAAATGCTTTGAATTCTACAAATCTTTTAAATTCAAAAAATTCTTTAAATCCTTTAAACTTTAAAAATTCTAAAATTTCTGTAAATTTTATAAATTCAATAAATTTTTTAAATTCTAGTCCTATAATATTTTGTAAATTTTATAAATTCTGTGAATTAAATAAAGTCTAAAACTTCCACTACTTTCTTTAAATTCTATAAATCGCATAAATTCTGTAGATCCTGTAAATTCTGTAAATTCGATAAAATCTACAAATCTGAAAGATCCAATAAATTCTATAAATTTTATAAATTCTACAATATCTATATAAATTGTAAATTCTAATATGTTTATAAACTCTGTAAATCCTATAAGTTTTATGAATTTTATAAATTCCATCAATTCAATAAATTCTACAAATTCTATAAATTTTATAAATTCTTTATATTTTATAGATTCCATGGGTTCTATAAATTATTTCAAGTATGGCAATTCTATAAATTCTACAAACCCTAATTTAAAATTTGTTTAAATTCCACAAATTTTAAAAATTCAATAAATTCGATAAATTCTATAAATTTTAATATTTATATAAATTCTTTAATTTCTGTAAATTTAAAAATTTAATAAATTCTATGAATTGCATAAATCCAATAAATTCTGAAAATTTTATCAATTCTATTAATTCTATAAAGCCTAGTAATTCAGTAAGTTCTAATTCAAACTCTAATTCAGAGAAAGAATCGTTTTCGGCGCCATCACTTAACAATGCATATTTGTATTTCGAAAAGCTCCTTTCCACTTCCACATATGTTTTTTTTTTTTTTTTTTTTTTTTTTTTTTCGTCCCTGCCCAAAAGCGGCTAGCACTACGACCTAAAAGATCTTTTGTGCTGTTTCCACATATGTTAAAACCCTGGAAACAAGTTTACTTGCAATTTTCAACGTTTATATTGTATCATACTTTTCGATAAAAAAAAAAAAAAACGAAAAACAAGGACTAAAAATTTGCGGAATTCATATAAAATTAACTTTAATTCACGTAAATCATAAACACTACAATAGAATATATACAAACACATATATGCAAACATATTTAAATATATCCTAGAGCAAGTATGCTTTTATATACAAAAAATTGTATTTACATAAAAATCCGAACATAACTAACGGGGGAAACCAATTTGAAGTTGTTGAATAGCCGAGACAATTTTTATAATTTTAAAACAACGTCGGAAAGCTGAACTTCAACCATAATATCCTGAAAGAAAACATTAACATGATAAAAATTAGTTAAGATTCACCAAACTATTTTTTTTAAAAACAACAATTTGATGAGGATTTTAAAACAATAGTCATTATAATAGTGCTGGTCCCAAAGAGAAGACTGAAAAAAACTAATTTCGGATTTGATGTAGGTACTATAAAATCAATTTGATCGGCCTGCTCCGATTCTTTAACAGAATTATCAGGACCTTACGTATATACGAGTAGTTTGGTAATCAAAAATGTATTCCAATGTATTACCAAGAATTTTACAGATCATTAACGTCTAGTGATGACCAAGAAAATTATGACATTGAAGTAAACAACTAATTATTTTCTTGTATAATACTTATTTCTTAAATTTTAGATTTCATGTAATTTGACAAGTTGGAATTTTTTTGGCAAACTTAGAAAAATGTGTGGAAATATATTTATCTAATTTTTATTAGACTTTAAAGTTGTGGTTTATGAAAACTCCATAGGGTACTTCATGCAAATGTATAAACACTGAGCAACTTTTACATAAGTAAGGAAATCTTTAACCGTGAACCTATTTTTTATACCACAGTGATCAAAAAGTAGTAAGATTTTTCCATTTAAATCGCGCGGGCTTACCCAAACGAGCAGTTTTATATTTTTAGGTTGGTAGCACCGTGTCAACATCTAAAGTAGATAAAGAGATACGCTTGTTTACTTTCATCTAGAAAACTACATTCGGTTTATAAAAAAGTTCAACAAAGAAGTTGCATCCAATTTTACTTAAAAAATGGAATTTCGGCTTCCAAAACGTTCGAAATGTTGGAAGTCTTTTGGTGCTATTGCTCTGTCCACAACGTCCTTCCCGTCCTTCGGCGTCTACCGATGAACACGTCAAGGAAGTCAATTAGAGATCTTGTTGACATCATGCAAATATCGTTTGGTCCGAATTTTGAGCAGATAACTCTTGGTTTTTGACACACTGCGTTGGTTTTACTTGATAATTTGACCAAAAATTCGACCCATTTCGTTCCACAACCGCCCTTTTTCGCCTGACTTAGCTCCGTCTGACTTATGGCTATTCTTGAAACTCAAAAAACCGCTCCGAAGCATTATTTTAACTCGGTTGAAGAAATACAAGTCAAATCGATAAAGGTTTTGAAGGCCAGTCCCAAAATCGACTTTAACAATTGTCTCGAAGTCTGGAAAAACGTTGACATAAGTGTATTATATCCGAAGGGGATGAAATAAATTTGAAAGATTAATAAGCCGTTTGTGTTTTATTTAAAAGGTCTTACTAATTTTTGATCATAGCGTTATTTCCTTCTCTAATTTTATTTCTTAATTTGTATATCATTTTTTTTTTTTATTGTCTTAATGTATTCAAATTTTCATTATACATTCCGACGGACTTGTGCATATTTTAAGACAGTTAAATTTTATAAAAATATCAGGAAAATTTCATAAAACCTAAAAATTTTAAGTCACATTCTTAAAAATTGTACACTAATTCGAAAATTGGATAAAATTGATTGATTGGATACATAAATGTATGTATTATTGTTTAAGGATTTCATTTAGATAATTTGTAAATTATAAGGTAATTATAAGGTAAATCAATTAAATTTAAAATTATTTTTGGCTAACAATTTGTTGGTACAATCAACTAGAAGCTTATTCCGCACGGTTTTATTAGCATTCTACTAGACAATTTTGGCCCTATTAGACCACCATATGGCGTTGATTCTTTTTGTGTAAGGAAGTATTATTGTGCTAAAGAGCAAATTGTGGGCCGATTAATTTAGTTAAGCAACTTTTCCAAATTCATTAATATAAAATTTTCATTTGTGATTACATTTAAAATTTCATTCAAAAATGTTTGAAATTTTGATACATTTAGAATAGCCAGCTTTAACCTTGGTTAGTCATCTCAACCATGGTTTCATCTCGTTATCTGTACTGCTATACACTCATACACATAACTCAAATTGCTTAAAGCTAAAGGAATATTTGCGTTGGTAGAACATTTTTGTAAATTGGTGGGGCACGATAAGAATTCGCTTGCACATGAATGGCCAAAATGCTTAGCAGTAAATTCTCTACTATTGAATTTATAAAATTGTTGGGACCCTGAATTTTATTTTCTTGATTTCGAGGGTCGTAATATGGAAAATTTTGAGAAGCACTGTTCAAGAGTGCAGAGCCATAATCATAAGTCATAATTTTTGGCACCTTTTTTAGTAGTGTAATTTGTGGTGTAATCCATAGTAAAAATGATGTTTTTTAACTACAAGAATGTTATAAAACTTGTATAGACAATTTTTCCACATACTTGTATCATTTACCATAACATATATGTAGACTATAATCAAAGCAACTTACATTATACAAAGCCATAGTCTAAAAAAGGAACATCACGTTATCCTTTACTTTTTTTTCAGAATACAGCTGCTGGATTAAAATATCTAAAAAGTGACGTTAAAATGACTTGAAAATTCGTTGAAAATTCTAGTTCTTAGCACTCTGTGATTCGACCACTGTTCTAAGAACAACTAAGCTCATCGATTATACCTTTTCTGTGTCTATAATAAACGTACCCATTTAAATGATATTTAACAAATAATAACAACACAGAACAAAACTGACAAATAACAAATAAAACCAAGCAAAAAATAATTGATATTTAGTGGAATTGCCGCAAAAGTAACCTTTTACTAGTGCACCTCAGATGCCTAAGGTACTTTGTTTACTGAAAGACTCTAAAAAAATTTTTTAATCAAAAATTTTCCACACATTTTGTAATAAACATATGTGTAGGATTTGGTTTTGAAAACTTGTGCTACCATCTGTGTGACGTTTATTGACTTAGAAGCCACACGATTTGTTGTAAGCTTTTCTTTCAATTTGACCAGAATGCTGTTGTTAAGAACATTTTATAGATTTTGGTTTAAATAAATCATTTATTACAATAAAATGAAAACGATTTTCTTAAGCGATGTTCATGCATCGTCAGATGCACAAGAAGAGTAACACAACATAAACGTAATCGTTTTGGAGTTATTTCCAGAAATGATTAGATAAATTGGTAGAATTTATATTAACTCCAAAAACAACCGCTAGTGATTGGTTGTGATTTAGATATTCTGTTGTTACTTGAAATAAAAAAATGTCAAACTGCTCTCCTGAAAAATCAACTTTTATTTAACTTAAAGTTTATTGCAAGGTCAAACAGTTTTTTAAATACCTACATTTTTTAAGCAGCAATGTATTGTATATAAACAATTGAACATCTTTTATTTGAAATTTTGCTTTGTTCGACGTTCAATTTTCAAGATATTCAAGTTATTGTACATCAAATTAAAAAGTTGAAAATTTTTGGTAAAACCCTGGCTTGCGAACGACTTCATTTCTCATCTTTTAACATTAACAGTTTAACCTTGAAATAACCTTTAAGATAACCCAAAATATAAAACCCATACAACTTTTGTATGGACCAGATTTTTCAGAAATGCTTACTTCGTTTTCGATATAATCCGGGTGGAAACTTTTCGAATGAACCGTATATTTTAGCCCCGTTTGCTTTACGATTTATTTAAAAAAAAACTGGATGTACAGAAACGAACAACATGGTGTCATTTTTTTAGTGTGGTTTCAACTGGCAGACATTTCTGGAAAAGATTTCTTTTACTTTTTTTTTTGTAAGTCGTTCTTCAACTTACATCAAGCCGGTTTCTATTTTTTTCGACTACAGCGGAGGCAATATATATAGGGACAACATTTTAATTAAAAAATTGAATATTTAAAATAAGAATTCATATTACTTTTTATTCTAGTTTATATACATAAGAAAGAAACTTCAAATAATTATGCCACATTTCGGATTTCGAGTGAACTATTGTCTTTAAAAAATAAAACAAAAAATTCCTGAAGGCAATATTTATAAGGACAGTTTGCTAATCTGTATTATATCAGTATCTTATTGTTATCCTAATAATTAGTATTACCTCCTGCTTTTATAATTACTTGTTGGAGGCGACGAGGCATCGAGTTGATATGGTTTTGCAGCAAACTTTGATCAATATTTTTCCATTCTGTGACAATGGATTTACGTAGTTGGGTAACCGTTTCAAATTGGCGGCCGTTATGGTAAACGCGGTTAGAAAGTAATGCCCAAACGTTTTCCATTGGATTAAGATCTGGACTAATCGCAGGCCAATGTAAAACATCAATACCACGCTCTGACAAAATGATTTTACAAGTCGAACTGAATGTATTACAGCATTATCTTGCTGGAATACCCAATGTTGACCAAGCGTATTATCCCCAAAATCAACTAAAACGTCTTCCAACAGATTTACATACTTAGCAGCATTCATTTTAGTTGATACAAAACAAATTGGAGCACATTCTATGTAACAAAATGCTCCCCATACCATCAGCGAGCCACCTCCAAAATTTCGTGATTGGCGAGTAACCCTGTTCTGACGAGTATACCCCCAATAGCATTGCCAACCATCAGGGCCGTCAAGAGAAAACTTTTTATCATCGCTAAATATGACATTATGCCACTCCTCTTCCCAAAATTGGTAAACATCAGCAAATCTCAACCGAGCGATTTTATGCCTTGGTAAAAGTCGCAGACGAGCATCTCGTTTCATGTATTTCAGATGTTCCGATTCTTTTAAAATTTGCCGAATACGCCTTTTTTAATTGGAAGTTGAAGATACTGCCCTATCTGTGCAGGAGATATTGAATCTTTAACTGCAAGTCTTTTAATCTCTCGTTTGTCACGATGAGTTATCGTTGATTTACGAGCACAACGCTTTTTAATGCCATAATTATCTCGTAATGTTACGTAATTATGCACAAGGGTTTTACTTCTACATATTCTGCTAGCAATTTCACGTAATGTCAAGCAACTTTCGTAAAAAGCATCAATTTGCCGCGCTCCGCCAAGGTTAATTGTTTTCCTCGTGGCATTTTGTAATTATAACCTACAAAAAATATATTAGCCATTTATAAAAATTTCGACCTACTTTGCAATAATAATATTACGAAACTTTTCACTTTTACCTCAAAATTAAAAAAAATTATGTTAAATTTCACTTTTGTCCTTATATTTTTTGCATTTTAACGTTTGTTTTCAAATCAAAATTTATAAATGAACTGCACTAGATTGTTCTCTGTTACGCATATTATATATAAAATACTAAAACACAAATAACTGTAAATTTAAAAAATTATGCAGTGGTGGATTTAGGTGAAATAACTAATTACAGTTCGTCCCTATATATATTGCCTCCGCTGTATTTATTGGTGTAATTTTAAAGTGTTCGCCAAAACTTACAATATTCTTTCAAGATTTGTTTTATAAAATTCTTAACAATTATAATCGAACAGAATAAATTGTTTACTATATTATATTTTTGAATGTCGTTTTCGATTGATTATTTGTCCTCTATGAGAGAGCAATCTCAATTTCGACGTCAATGGAGCATAAAAATCTCATTGCTCTTTTATGTTTGTTGGTTATCTGTCAAAATATAAGAAACTCGAAAAATGCAAATCTAAAATTTAAAAATTCGTTTGCGACGCAATGTTGATTCATTTCTAAAAGAACACAGTAACCACAATGAAGTTTCAAACTAAAAACGGCAGCCAATCAGCGTTTCAAACTAAAAAACGACAGAATTAGAATACACCTACAAACATACTTATGTAAAAGAGGGATAAATATACGGAAAAACCGGGATTTCTAAAAAGCGCTCTCGAGCAAAAATATTTTGCCCTCAGCACAACGTTTTTCATCAATCGAACAAATTAAAAGCAAATTTTTTCTCCTTTAGAGTGCTTTTTTCGATTCAATCGAAAACATCAATCCGGTGGTTCCAAATGTCATCAGACAATTTGTATAAAATTAGCCTATGAAATGTTATGTCTGGAGATGGATTGCTTTGATGTGACTTGCCAATAGCTATCGCGAAACAAATTCAGTTCAAAATCATTAGGAAATTTGAATAAATTCAGCCTCTAGAGCAGTGATTCTCAACCTTTTTTTTGTTGCGGCACACTTTTAACGATTTCAAAATTTGGATGGATGGATTTTTATGGATTTAAATATCTATTCCTGTTAAAAGGATTTTTCTTTTTAAATCATATTATTTAATAATATTAACATAATTATATATCTAAAATTTGGCGGCACACTTTTAGAATTTCGCGGCACACTTTTAGAATTTCGCGGCACACAAAAGTGCCGCGGTACAGTCGTTGAGAATCACTGCTCTAGAGTGTTATGACTGGAGATGGATTTTATTGATGTGACTTATCAATAGCTGTCGCAGGCAAAAATTGAGCTCAAGTTTCCAATGGGAAATCTGGAAAAATTCGATTTTCCAAAAATTATTAGAAAATTTGTAAAAAATCAGCCTCTAAAGTATTATGTCTGAAGATGGATTGTATTGATGTGACTTGTCAATAGCTATCGCAGGATAAAAATTCAGTTCAAGTTTCCTTTGGGAAATCTGGGAAAATTCGATTTTCCAAAAAAATTTGAAAATTTATATAAAATCAGCCTCTAGAGTCAAAAATCATTAGAAAATTTGTATAAAACCACCCTCTAGAGTGTGATGTCTGGAGATGGATTGCATTGATGTGACTTGTCAATGGCTATCCCATGATAATCATTCAGTTCAATTTGCCTGTGGGAAATCTGAGAAAATTCAGTTTTCAAAAATCATTAGAAAAATCATTAGGCAATCCATCTCCAGACAAGTCACATCAATGCAATCCATTTCAGATTTCCTACGGAAAATTTTTACTAAATTTTTTTCTTGCGATAGCTACTAACATAACAAACTTCGCAAATTTTCCACAATTTTCCACGAGGAACTGGATGCAGGTTTTGCCACTTAAGAATATTGACAATAGTTTTCAATTTTATCCATGCATCCATAGTAATTTTCGTCTAAACCCTATCGACTGATTACGACTTAATTATTTATTTTCGGCTGGAATAACACAATGTGCATTACCGAATTTTAACTATCGGCAAGAAACTTTCGGTTGATATTAAAAGGGTTCTGCATTATCTACTTTTTACTTTCGGCTAACTTTAACAGTAGTTGTTTTCCAATCGTCCAACCGAAAGCACCCGCTATCAAACCGCTAGTAGAAAGGTTTTTGTCTTCGCTCAAGGAACTACTCGTAACTGCTCTTGTTATTTTTCACGAGCAGTTAGAAGCAGTTACGCATAATTTCGCCGCTAGACGGTGGAGTGTAGAACCGCTTGATAAACAGGTTTCTTATGTCAAAAATATTTATTTTTGTTGTCAAAAATAAAAAATTTTCTATCGCATTTTTCAATACGTTAAAACGTCGTTGTTAAAAAAAATTTAATTGAAAGTAAATATTTAATATTACTGGATATTTGAGAAATTAAACTCTTGTGTCCGTTTCTGTTGTACGTTTTACGTTAACTATTGTGTGTAATATTCCTGCCTGTTTCCATTAATATGAATTAAAGGCTAAGTTTCGGCGAATGTGAAATTTTTTTTTTGTCTTCTCATTGTCTTTCATTTTTATTTTTAATTGTTCGCCGCACCAAAGTTTTGACAGCAATTGCAAAACATATACGATTTATAGGGTATTTTTACTCACATCATCCATTTTAATCGTTCCAATCGACCATAGCAAGGACTAAAACCTTTCTACTAGCGGTTTGCTAGCGGGTGCTTGCGGTTGGTCGATTGGAAAACAACTAGTATCATGCAATTTTGCCGTTAACATCGGCAATTGTTCTGAGGGCATCCTTTGATTAGTTTGTATTCTAATTTTACTAGAGTCTTTGCTTGTCTTCTGTCAAATTAAGACCAAATTTACAAAATACTATTTTGTAAAGCCAATGACAGCTAAGCCTACTTGTAGAATACGAAATAGGTGTTAACTAAGACAAGAGTCTTAAGTTTTTTAGTCAGTGAGTGAACGTCCGAAAAGGGAGGTAAGAAATATCTCTAGATAGACGAAAATAAAATGGACGT
The DNA here is from genome assembly GCA_958295665.1 of Tipula vernalis. Lineage (NCBI taxonomy): Eukaryota > Metazoa > Arthropoda > Insecta > Diptera > Tipulidae > Tipula > Tipula vernalis. The sequence continues at coordinate 180,585,664 of OY282558.1, read as the reverse complement.
TTATTAAAAATTAAAAGTTGAAGAACGGAGTAAAACTTTGCTTATTACACTACTAGCTTATTACACTTAACTATTGTTAAAATTATATTAACCGTAATTCTAAGAGAAATTTACAACAATAATTGCACTAAATAGTTATAGCATTTACGCTAAAATGACATTTCGAAATCATCTGTTGGTAATTTTATTTAGAAAATAAAAAACGAAATGTCAGATTTAATTGGTTTTAGCACAGGCTAGAAGCTAGAATAATACTACTTGGGACATAATAAAAATTATCGTCTATCTGAATATGTCCAAAATAATTCTTATTCCATTTGTCTCATTGAAATATGGATATTAACTGTCTTTATGCGCCTTTTAACGAAAAGTTGCTGACAATTACGATTGAAAACGAAAACTAGAGAAAATGGTGATGAATACGGTTGAAAAGTTAAGTGTGTCGGCTTGTTTACAAGAATAAAGCTTATTTTGATAATAAATCCTTTTAATTAATTATTATTGCCCAAAATACTTACTTACGCGTAAACCATGGCCGATAGAATAACGTCTTTATAATACTACGTTGTTATATATTTTATATTTGCATCAATGGAATACAGTTATTTTACCTATGTCTGCCTTTATTCTTATAGAATTTGACAGTAAAAAAAAATGCTTTCACCCTTTTTTATAAGGCTGGCAGCGGATATGAAATCTAAATTTAATTGCTAGCACAGTGTTATCTATCATAATTACTTCCCCGTTTAATTTTGATCAACTCAAATTTGTATTAAATTTATGAACGAGGTAAAATTCATAAATAAACTGTTGCGCTTTTGTCTGATTTGAACGTAGCACAAATTATTCGAAAAATCTAGTTTTTAGGTCATGTATTTAATCGACCACAAAAAAAAAAAAAAAAAAAAAACTTCAAAACTCCGAACAAATGTATTTCTAAAATCATTCATAAATCCAAACATGTTCAAAAAATTCGAAAGGAGCGAGAGCATAGATTTGGATAATTTTTTTATGGAAGATTATTAAAAGCCTTTATTTTAAAAAATTATATTATTTAACAGCTCTTGCATTTAAACTAGGCCAAAATAAACATTCTTCTAACTAATTTAATCTATTTTTCGTTTACATTGGATGGAGTGAATAAAAATAAGTAAACGCTTTTACTTAAATTTTTTCAAAAAATTTCTTTTTAGTAGAGGACGTAAAATGATTTTTTTATTTATAATGTTTTCTTAACCAAAAAGTAATTAATTGAAGACATTAATAGTTATCAAGCAAAAATCTTGAAAAATTAAAGTAAAAGTATTTACTTTTTTTTATTTACTTCACCCATTATATGGGACTAGTTAACGGTTACAATCCTAATTGCTAATAACAACTTTTTGTACTTCGGTTTTCTAGTTTTTCTATAAGCGTTGCTCTGCAGTTTTTTTCTATTTTATTTTTGGTTTACAAAATATTGTTAAAAATGTTTTATAAAACACAAAATTATTTAACCCAAGAAATATATGCATAAGCTTTTAATAATTAATATTTAACATAAAATCTAAATATATTGCTAATAATATGTGTTTTGATTTATTTTAATTAAAAAAAATACCAAAAAAAAAAAAAAAAGCTCCTGACCCGGAATGTGATAAAAAATGTGCAAATAATGGATGGTGTAACCAAGAAAAAATTTGTCAGTGCTCTGAAGGATACATGGGGCAGTACTGTCAAACAGCATTATGTTTTCCTCAGTGTATGAATGGTGGAAATTGTACAGCACCGGCTGTATGTTCGTGTCCAAAAGGGTTTCAAGGAAGACACTGTGAAGGAGGTAAATTTATTTCATTGCTATTTTCTAAATATAATATTTTAAAGTTAGATTAACTTTAACGGAATGTTAAAAATAAGAATATTTAATAAAAGCAAAATTTTGGTTTAATATAGTTTGTATGTTTTTAACCTAAATGTTTTGCTAGATATTTTTCAAAATTTTGGAACATGTAAATAAAATTGGTGTGCTTGAAACAAAAATATTTGCTTTTTAAATTTTGCCAGACTGGATGGTCAAACGAGTATGTATTTACGTACTAATGTTAAACAATTTATTAGATAACTATAAATAATAATATAGCGCTTGTATTAGAATGGAGGATAGTTTTAAACATATTCAATGAAGGTATGTATGAGGAGTTATACAAAGTGCGGGTACTAATTTATTTACTTGCAAAAAATAATATTGCTTGCCTGCTAGAGAGAGAGAGAGTGATATAGCAGGTTTGAGGTTGGACTAGGGAAACAAAGAACCCTTTTTACCAAAAATTTAGGCTTCCTTTAGTGAGAATCTCAATGTTATCGTGATTGAAAATTGAGTCTTCTGATGAACATTATATTAAGAGTCATTACTAGTTTCGAATTGCAGCTTGAAGTTATTGTTAATATATACTAGCGTAAAAAGCACTCAACATTATTCAACAAAATAATTCCCATACAATAATTGAGTTTTGCTTGCATGATGATGACTCTCAAATAGATTAGAAATTATCCTGTGGCAATAACCTTTGTGTTTTGGTTTAATTTCAGGTATTTGTGCGGAAAAATGCCTAAACGGAGGAAAGTGTGTACAAAAAGACAAATGCAAGTGTTCCAAAGGATATTATGGTTTCAGGTGTGAATTCTGTAAGTAAAAAAAAATTTTATGATTTAAAAAAACGCTAGACCGTTTATTGTACGTCCATTTCAGCAAAATGTGTAATTCCTTGTATGAATGGCGGACGATGCAAAGGTACAAATAAATGCCGTTGTCCGCCTGGACTTTTTGGAGATCATTGCGAAATTGGACGGCGGCAACGATCAACATGTAAAAAACCATGTAAACATGGTACTTGTATGCCAACTCATACATGCAAATGTGATTCCGGTTGGTTTGGACGGTTTTGTAATCAAAGTAAGATTTTGAGTTTTCTTTTCATTTATAATTTAATTTATGCATATTTTAAATAATTTTAGAAGAAAATTGGAAACGTAATCGGCCGCTACGAAATAATTAAACAAAAATGTTATTCCCTTATTTTTTGTAATAATATGGAAATAAAAACGTATTTTAAATATATTTGTAAAAAAGAAAAAAATAGTATTTGGTTTACTCTAACGAAGAATTTTATGGTAACTTTCCAATTTATATTTTTTTTGTGCCTTAATCAGAAAAACTACAACAAACCCCAGAACTGCTCAAAAACATTATTTTATTGGTTTCAGGACAAATAAATCTTTGTCCTAAAGTCAAAACAATTTAAAAACGAGGAAACTGAAAATGATTATATATGGAAAACCGCGAGGGAGGCCTATAATTGAGGCTGACGCAGAAATAAAAGGATATTAATTGCTTCTAATGCAGATTTGAACGCCTATGAATTTATTTATGTTATTGTTTTGTTTTGATCAATAACATCTTTCATCTTTTTGCTAGCAATATGAAATTTTTGAATAAAGCGGTTTGTCCTCTGAGAGTTTATTTATTATTTCAGATAAAGATTAACGAAATTTAAGTGGAAACAATTAATTTCCAATTAAAAGAAAAAAGGTATTCTGAGTAAGTATTCAAAGTTATGTTTAAGAATCTTTAGCCATATCTAAAACTTTCGTACTCTTAAAGTACCATTTTAAAATTGCGACAATTACATTTTAAAATACATACTGAGCTCCATTAGTAAAATGAATCTAGACAATTATTATAAACCTCCGAGGAACAACTAAAGCCAATAATGGACAAAAATTCACCTTAAAAATCAGATACTCCCGCATTAACGCGATATTACGTGTTTTAAGAATAATGCCAACGGTTGGATCTCTTGTCAACCTTATAAAAGTGTTGGAGGAAACATCAAAGAGTGTCGTTATTAAAAACACACAAAACTAATAGCACAGAAGGTTAACAAAGACATACAAACATATCCATATTTTATGATGTAATTTATTTAGCAAAGGTAGCACGGCGGCCTATTTGTCGCAACTACAAAGCTGAAACATAACAATGGCATTCAGCAATGAAAACTGTCGAAACTAAAATGAGAAAAGTCATTGTTCAAATAAAACCTAGAGAATTTGAAATGGTTAAAAGCATTTTTCAAAAATTTGATGTTCCAGAAGATCCTGATGTTAAAAATTTAATCCTACTCTTTTATGCCGAAAACAGACATATAGAATTCGGCATGCAAGTTGTCTCGAAATAGATGTGCAGAATTCTGCATACACCAAAATTAGAATACATAATTCTATTCTCTTTTTTTTAGTTTAGAAAATAAAAAACTTTTGTCAATTAATCATAATAAAGGATGCAAATTAATTAATTTATGACAAAATAATGAGATTAATGATGTCTCATAGAAAAACATTAATATACTCTTCAAACCAATTATATTCGTACATAAATGTCAAAAAATATTAAGCTGCATGCAGCACAATAGTTTTGAATGCAAATCTATGTATCTGCACGCAGAAATTCTGCACATCTTTTTCCCGCATTATGTAGGAAATTAAATAGATTTGCAGAGTTTAAAGTGCAGCTGATGTATACTACTTAATATGGAATTAAATTACATGTATTTTGCAAACTCAGAATGATTCACCAAACTAGCATTTTTAAAAACAACAACTCAATATTATGCATTTTCGAAACCAATACTTATTTGTGGAACCTAACTTATTCAAATAGTATCCTATCGAGCTGACTTATTTTCTATCCCTTTCTTACAAAAAAATCTAAATTGCTTGTCATTTTATCTATGAATATTTCTCTAAGGTAGCGTGATACCGAAAAATTTAAAATTTGCTTTTGACGAACACTGAAGTAAAAAAATGATTTTTTTCAGATAATTAATTATTTAGAGGTCATCAAAATTCAATACTTTCATTGTTTTATCAAGCGTTAGTCTTATAAGTCTAATATGCTGCGAATAGCAGTGTCCTTAACTCAAAAAACGATCAATAAATGAATTTTTGTTGTTGCTGTCAAAATAAGTAAGTGAAATCAATTCGAATGATTTTGCTTACTTATTTAAGATGGCGTCGAATAAGTCAATAAGTATGAAATAAGTATCGGTTTCGAAAAAAGCCTTAGGCTGTTTTCGAAACGAATACATACTTATTTGTGGAACCTAACTTATTCCATAAGAAACTATGTACATTGAAAGGTTAGGTTCACAAATACATAAGTATCAAATAAGTATTCGCTTCGAAAACAGCCTTAAAATAATTCATAGAAGATCTATTATTTCAAAGGATTTATTATTAAGCGCTCGAGGGGGAAGAATTTAGTAGGCATGTTGTTCTATAGCTTCTAAATTTTGAAATCCATTTCTGTTTTATTTTTAAATGAACGTACAAAATGAAAATTTGCTTTTGGCTTAAATATGCAATACGTTACCTCGACAAAATATGTACTTTTTTGAAACTAGCCTATGGTTGTTTTTAAAACGAATACTTATTTTTTGAACCCAACTTATTCAAATAAGTATACTGTCGAGGTGACTTATTTGATATTTCAGTCTAAAGTAAATTTTCATTCTGTATGTATCTTAAGCTTGAATTCCACTGTGAATAATTGACTGAACTGACTTCAAGTCGAAAGAAGACAAAAAAAAAGAAATGCATTGGAGTGACAAAGATAAGGCATGTTTTTTTTATTTTTTTTATAGCACAAATATCTTGATAAATATAAATTTTGACAGCGACAGCAAAAAAAAAAATAAAAAAAATAAATTTTTGGTTATCACTTGGAGTTTTAATTTGGCTTTTTCACCACCAATAAATTATTTAAAAAAAAAACGATTACTTTATTAAATTGCCAATAATAGTATTTAGCGATATTATCACAATTGATCCCAATTTATCACAATTTAACTGTATACAAACTTTATATTTTTGTATTATCACAGCTATTTTAGAGGCAACCACCAAAAAAAAATTATGACAATTACCATAAAAATAACAAACTTTTAATTAACTTAGTGTGCGGAAAAAAATTTGCGTTCGTACACAAAATTTGTATGCGTATATTAGTTGGATAACCATAAAATGACATCGATTTTGATAATTTTTGACCATAATTATGGCGATCCACTAATACAAACAGACATTTGATGTAAGTAAAATCTTGACTGACTTCGTTTTGTGTTTCTTTCACACAACCACCGATTTTGTATTTTTATCCCCCTTTATTTTGACTGACAAACTTTTATTCGCAATGGAATTCAGGCTTAACTACCTTAAAAGTCAAACACACCAAGAGTAGGGCGACATATCCCAAACAATCACATTATCGGCTGCTTGTCTTATCCACACCGAGCAGCGCAGAATATTTTTTTTTACTTATGTATGTGAAAATTGTTTTTTGTATTATTTGAGACTATAACACTATATTTTATGAAGAACGTATACTTTTTCAAAATAATTTAGTTCATACCAAATACACAAGAAAATAACAGAAACTAAACAATATGTCAGATTTTTTGAGGTAATGTTTAGCAACAAAGAGCATTTTTTCTTGCTGCTGAATCAGTTAGATAAATTAGTTAATATTATATCTGCTGCGCTCGCTCCCACGCTGCTTGGTGTGTTTCACGCTTTAGCCAAATTTTCATACATAAAATCATATGTAAGTAACTTAGATTTTTTTGTAAATAAGAGGTAGAAAATAAGTCACCTCACCAGGGTGGTCATTTTGTGGTGCTATATCACATTTGGTGATAAAACTGTGATAAACTGACATTTGTCGTAGCTTACTGCGGTCCCATCTTGGATGAACAACGTCACGTCGTATAATGATTTGAATGAAAATGACCACAATATCTTCCGTCTTACTTCTACAAGTGGAAAAAATTGTTTATTTTGTTGTTTAAATTTTTTTTATATGGAGTTTGGTTAAAAACACCTCTAATCAAAATTTCAAAAAATGAATGAAATTTACATTGACGTGAATGATAAATAAATGATATTTATTAACAAAATAATCATTTATATATTATTGAAATAAAATTAATGGATTATTGTTAAATTTACAGGAAAACGGAATATAAAAATCAACAATTATTTCATTTTTGTGTAGTAAATTGTATGTTAAAAGAACCATTCTAGTAGCCTAGGATAACAAATTTCACAAAAACAATCATCCTCCTAACAGAAATCGACAAAAAATAAGAAATTCTCAAACGAAAATCAACATAAACCATCTGACATAACCTCACAAAATGCAAATAATGGTCGGTGTTTAAACATGAAATTCTAATATACCAAAGGGTTTTCTAGTTATGTTAACTTAAAAATATAATAATTAGTCCTTTGTTAATCAACAATTTTGGTTTGATGTTCGTATCACAGTAATTTTCATTCATTTTTTTAAAATTTTAAATTAATTTTTTTATATCAAACTACATTGAGTTCGATCGAAAGCAACTAAATTAAAGTTTTAAAAAAATGAATGAAAATTACTGTGATACGAACTGCAAACCAAAATTGTTGATTAACAAAAGACTAATTATTATATTTTTAAGTTAACATAACTAGAAAACCCTTTGGTATATTAGAATTTCATGTTTAAACACCGACCATTATTTGCATTTTGTGAGGTTATGTCAGATGGTTTATGTTGATTTTCGTTTAAGAATTGCTTATTTTTTGTCGATTTCTGTTAGGAGGATGATTGTTTTTGTGAAATTTGTTATTCTGGGCTACTAGAATGGTTCTTTTAACGTATAATTTAATACACAAAAATGAAATAATTGTTGATTTTTATATTACATAGTAATATAAAAATCAACAATGGAGGTTACGTGTCAAATCATCACTTTGATTCATTGCTTTCCCCTTAAAATTCATTTTGCAGTGTTGTCATTTTGTGGTAATATAGCACATTTGGCGATACTGTGCGAAAAATAAATTGTCGTAGCTAACTATGGTGTTGTCATGGATGAATATTGTCACGTCGCATAATGATTTAAATGAAAAAGACCACAACTTCTTCCGTCCTACTTTTACAAGTGGAACAAAAAAAATTATTTTCTTGTTTACATTTGTTTTATATGGAGTTTAGTTAAAAAAAGCTCTAATAAAAATACCAAAAAATGAATGAAATTTACATTGACGCGAAATATAAATGAATGATATTTATTAACAAAATGATCATTTATATATTTTTGAAATAAAATTAATGGGTTATTGTTAAATTTACAAGAGAAATGAAACACAAAAATCAACAATTATTTTAATTTTGTGTAGTAAATTATTTGTTAAAAATGACATTCTAGTTGCCTAGAATAACAAATTTCATCGGGAGCTCAAAAAAAGCAAAGGACAAAAAAAAAATTCTTAAACAAAAATCAACATAAACCATCTGACATAACCCCACAAAATGCAAATATTGGTCAATGTTTAAACAACAAATTCTAACAAACCAAAGGCTTTTCTAGTTATGTTATGTTAAAAATATATACTAATTGGTCTTTTTTCAATCGATAATTTTATTTTCCACTTGGTTTCATGATAATTTTCATTCATTTTTTTTTAAACTTTAATTTAGTTGTTTTTGATCAAACTCCAAATAGTTTGATGGAAAACAACTAAATTGGGGTTTTAAAAAAATGAATGAAAATTATCATGAAACCAAGTGCAAAATAAAATTGATGATTGACAAAGGACTGATTATTATATTTTTTAAATTTTATGTAAATAATAAACACCTTTGCATTAAAGTATTACTTTATCACCACACAAATAGCACCGTATAAAATTTTCATATAATGTCATTTGAGATTATGTGGAAACGTCAACTTATCACTTTGATTCATAATTTTCCCCTTAAAATTCATTTTGCAGGGTTGTGTTTGTAGACTTTCTCCATTTTTTTATATCACACATAAAAAGTCTCCACTAGTGATATAAAGGTGTGATATAGCACCACAAAATGACCACCCAGGAAACTCCCCGACAGATACAAACTAGCTAATCGCGAATTCGAGATTACGTAGTTATTTTTTACACTATATCACAACAAGATTATAAGGCTATCATCACCGCGTTTCAAATTTGACTATCGTAATTTTGTTTTACAAAGCGACAGAATGGGTCAGTGAAATAAAATTATTTTATTTTGGTGTTATTTTTAAAATGAAATTGAAATCGTGATCTGAGATAAAATGTATCTAAGTAAATGTATACATTAAGCCATTTTTTTTTTAAATTATGTGTATTGTTATTATGTATGTACTTACGAAATAATAATAACAGATGTGCAGATTTCTGCAAACATCGAAATTAGAAAGCACTAGTTTATGTGGAATAAAATACATGGATTATGCTGGCCACGCAGAATTCTACAAGTTGCCTCTATTTCTAATTTTACAGCGAATCCCAAGTATAACAAAACTGAAAACTTGAATCGGTTATAAAATCTTTTCCGGTTTTCGTTCGAAAAAATTGAAAATGCTGAAAAGATGGTGTTTCAAATTTTTAACACATGTAGCGTTGAAGTACAAATGTATTTTTGTTTTCTGTAGACGCCATTACGATTGCGTTATACGTAAATAGTTCATGTGTCTGTTTATTAAAAAAATCGAAATCGACTGAAACTGATAGTGTGTAAAAGATAATAATTATGAAATAGGAATAAATTTATCAATAAAAGTGTTACAAGCAGACGCCTGGCCACTACTTGATTCGACATCGATACCAATTACATTTGCGATACCTCATCATATAAATTTTTGTGGACGAAAACTTACGTGGCTACACCGTTTTTGTCATGATGAACTAAAAGTCTCATACCTCAAGAAACCCTGTATCATTACGATGCAAACTTTTCAAATGGCTGTCCTATTGTTGTTTGAGACATGTGATGTGATGACGTAAGGATATACAAGAAACGCTACAGTTAAATAATGAAATGTTACAAAAGCATATTCAAAGTTTAATTGAATCAAAATTGTTGCTGTGTGGGACAGAGGTTGGTTTTTTTGTTTTACTAGGTCTTGTACCTTGAATACAATATAATATTGTAACGCTTTTTTTCTTTACAGAAATTAGAAGATTCAACCGAAATTATTGACTATTCAAACAAAAGGACTAAGTTTAAAATTACTGCAGCTCTCCAACGTGAAACACCTCAGGAAGTTGAACATGCGATGCACGCAGTAAATGAAGATAGAAAAATGTATTTACTCAGGTGGAGTTAAAATTTATATATTATAATAAATGTAATATTGTAATTTATACATGTAATAAAAATAAAAAGTATTCTTAAAAAAAATATATTTTTAATTAAAGCTAGATTTAAATTCAAAAGTGAAATTTTGGCGCCAAAATTTATATTATAAGCCCCGCCCACAAATTTGTCGTACCATAACCTAACTTTTCTTTTCATCATTTTCCGAGTTTTTTGGCCAACTTTCATAGGAAATCTTATAATAAGTCGGACATTAATTCGGAAAAGAATCGGAGATGAAATCAGCGAAATGTCAGAAAAATACAAAAATTTTCGGATATAAAAATACTTGGGATCAGTAACTACATTACGTAAAAGAAAACAAATCTAATACAATTTGTGTACTTTTTATTTGTTCCCAAGTATTTTTATATCCGAAAATTTTTGTATTTTTCTGACATTTCGCTGATTTCATCTCCGATTCTTTTCCGAATTAATGTCCGACTTATTATAAGATTTCCTATGAAAGTTGGCCAAAAAACTCGGAAAATGATGACAAAAAAAGTTAGGTTATGGTACGACAAATTTGTGGGCGGGGCTTATAATATAAATTTTGGCGCCAAAATTTCACTTTTGAATTTAAATCTAGCTTTAATTAAAAATATATTTTTTTAAGAATACTTTTATTTTTATTACATGTATAAATCACAATATTACATTTATTATAATATATAAATTTTAACTCCACCTGAGTAAATACATTTTTCTATCTTCATTTACTGCGTGCATCGCATGTTCAACTTCCTGAGGTGTTTCACGTTGGAGAGCTGCAGTAATTTTAAGCTTAGTCCTTTTGTTTGTATAGTCAATAATTTCGGTTGAATCTTCTAATTTCTGTAAAGAAAAAAAGCGTTACAATATTATATTGTATTCAAGGTACAAGACCTAGTAAAACACAAAAACCAACCTCTGTCCCACACAGCAACAATTTTGATTCAATTAAACTTTGAATATGCTTTTGTAACATTTCATTATTTAACTGTAGCGTTTCTTGTATATCCTTACGTCATCACATCACATGTCTCAAACAACAATAGGACAGCCATTTGAAAAGTTTGCATCGTAATGATACAGAGTTTCTTGAGGTATGAGACTATTAGTTCATCATGACAAAAACGGTGTAGCCACGTAAGTTTTCGTCCACAAAAATTTATATGATATGAGGTATCGGAAATGTAATTGGTATCGTTGTCGAACCAAGTAGTGGCCAGGCGTCTGCTTGTAACACTTTTATTGATAAATTTATTCCTATTTCATAGTTATTATCTTTTACACACTATCAGTTTCAGTCGATTTCGATTTTTTTAATAAACAAACACATGAACTATTTACGTATAACGCAATCGTAATGGCGTCTACAGAAAACAAAAATACATTTGTACTTCAACGCTACATGTGTTGAAAGTTGGAAACCAAATTTCATCATTTTCCAATTTTTTCGTCTGAAAACCGGACAAAAATTGATAACAGGTTGAAGTTTTCAGTTTTGTTATACTTGGGTTTCAATCAATTTTTTTAATTTGTTGACAGAAGATAAGTTTTGTGTGACAAGTGCCAAAATGGAGGATAAAAATTACTGCTAGCAGAAATCCTGCTCATGTGTTTCCAGCATAACGGTTTTTATAGTTTTATTTGTTTTTTATTAATTTTTCTCCCACCGAGGGTTTTTTGAATTTTATTTTTGTTTGTCAAATATTTCAAAATTTGAAAAACAATATGTTCTAGGTTTGTTTTCTTTTATGTAGTGTAGCATGCCAATTCGCAACGAATATAGAATGGAGAGAAATCCACATCATGCATATTGCATTTTTTTTCACAACAGCAAATGTAACGAGAAAATTTTAATATTTGGCCGAACAATTTCAGAACAACGTAAATAAAAATATAATCAACTTGCAATGAATTTATTATTGTGAATCTAACTGCAATTTCATAGAAGAAGAAAAAGAGGGAATACTAATGGGCGGTAGGCTCCTTTTTAGTGCAATCGGACATTAGTGTTGAAAACTTTTCTAGAAAAAAATTAAAAACTTAAAGAAATTAGGTACCTGCATATAGGTATAATGTCGTCGAATGTAGAGTAGAGATAACAAACGCTGAAAAATCTGAAATTTCGACAGTTTTGTGAAAAATAGGTCAACAACCTTAAATTATGGTCAAAAACCGTCGAAAAGCATAACAAACCCACGACATACCTATATTTTATTCGCGAAAAAAAATGTATTTCGCCACAAAAAAATTCAAAATGCAACTAACCTTTGAAAACCAATCGAATCCCAAAAATTGAATTCCATGGCTATTTTATTTGATCAAATTTGAATTCCAATTTCAATTCCTATTCCTAGGTCAAATAAAATACGACTTTAGTGTACCAAGTATTTAATGTAAAAAAATAAAATAAGCATAAACGAAGATAACAAGATACTTTTATATGTGCTTGTGTAATAATAATTGTTCGAAAATATTTTTTGTTTAACCGTTTTTATTTTATTTGTTTGTAATTCTAATAATTTTTCCCCCTTCGCGATTTTTTTGAATTTTGTTTATGTTTCTGTCAAAAATTTGAAAATTTGAAAAATAAAATGTAATAGATTTGTTTTCTTTTACGTAGTGTAGCCTGCAACGAATACAGAATGGAGAGAAATCCACATCATGCACATTACATTTTTTTTTTTCACAAGAGCAAATGAAACGAGAAAATTTTAATATCAGCTTGCAATGAATTTAATATTGTGAATCTATCCGCAATATTATACTATAAGAAAAAGAGGGAATAATAATTAACTGTACGGTAGGGTCTGTTTCAGTGCAATCGGCCATTATTGTTTAAAACTTTTATAGAAAAAACTTAAAAACTTAAAGAGATTAGGTACCTACATGTAAGTATAATGTCGTCGAATGTAGAGCAGCTGTCAAGAGAGTTGCATACCAAACTGCGGTCCCGAGTTAAAACTGACATAAAAACGATTGTATGGAAAATAATTCGTTGGGCTGACCTTATACAATGTGTGTACCAATTCCTTATTATTTACGATTCGAAAGGTCTCAGTACAGAAGTGCGAAAGGGTCAATTTCGAGCCTCTAAGCATGCTTAGTGCCGCCTAAGCTTTAGTTTGCGCCATTGTAATTTGTTTAAAGTATTTTACAACACAAACAAAAAATACAAAATAAACATTTAAAAATTAACAAGTTCCACTACACGCCGTCTAGTAGCGTACATTTTTCAACGTACGTATTATAAGAATGTTTGACTTACAATTGTTTGTTTGTAAATTTTACTTGTAATTTTATAAATTGACGATTGAAACATTACGGATTCCATCTAGTGGATTTTCTTTCAACTGGGCTAACACAGTTTTTTGACGATTTTAATTATACTATATTAGATAGTAAAAAAACAGATATTGAGAATTACGTCGTGATTTTATATTAAATTGTGATTGTCATATTCGTATGTGATTATTTTTGATCTCTCAATGATTATTTTGTACCACTTAATTACACTAACAAATTGTGGCCCAACGGTATTTTTTCCGCTAGACCGTTAGATGCACATTTCATACTTTTACAATTGTTAATATAATAATTAGAAATACATTTTATTTCTACGTATTATTCATCAAAAATCAAAAGTCTAATTTACGCAAAGCTTGCGAGCGTGTTTATTTTTGACGTTTCTTGCCTATTCTTAGTGGTTTATACATTTTTATTTTACCTTGGTACGTTTAAAATACAAATGTTACACAAAAATGCAATAATCAGTAAATTGTTGATCAAATTTGTCTATATTTAACAATTTATTTCCAAAAAATTAAAATGAGTCGACTTGAAATATTTTGTAATAATTTTTATCGACGTTAAAACCAAATGAAATCATTACAACCAAATATAGGGGTATTAATGATATGAAGCAATAGTATAACAGATTAGTAAAATAAAAATCTATTTTCTTTAAGTATAGAAGTAAACTGATTGTAAGTCAATATTTTCTATAAAACAAAATTTTCCCTACATTATTTTATATTACTTATTACATATATATAAGCAAAGTAATTCATATTTTTTTTATTTAAATTATTTTAAAGTTCATGTGTGGTACTGTATGTATAAGGTTTTCAATTCTTTATTGGTTCATTTTGTCTATAGGGAAAGCCTATAAAGTTTTGTATAACAGTATTTTAATGTCATTACAAATGCATGTAAACATGAAATAAATAAAACTTGGATTTTGTTGTGTATGTATTTGTAGCGTTTTCATGTTTTTATGACAGCTCTTTATTATGTGCAAATAGATATAGCATGTACATGTAAATAATTTACCAAAAGGAAAAAGTGGTGGGCGTGCTAGTTTATGTTATTATTTTACTAATAAAATTGTTTTTTTTTTAAATAATTTAAAAATATAAAATTAAAGTTTTATGAACTTAATCTAACTTTAAAGTGAGAATAATAAAATTATTGTTTTTGTGTGAAAGTTTCTTTGTAAAGTAATTGTGAAGTGAGTAAGCTATACAATACATATTTGGGATAGTCTGGAGTGAATCATTTATTTGTTGTCTTTACTAATCTGAATAAATCACCTATAAAATTATAAATTAATCATATTACATTATAATTGGTTTAATTTAGAATGAATTCATTCAGAAAGATAAAAAAAATAATTTACCAATCTAAAATATAATGCCGGTTACTAATCATTTTTTTTTAGTCCGCCAATGTTTGTTTTTGTTTTATGATTTCGAATTTAATAATAAACCAAATTTAGATTTGGTATTGTATCAAATTGAAGGTTTTATTCTAGTTTAAATGGTTTTTTTCATACTCTATGGCTTCGGTATAGCCTTAGCAATTTCCTTTATTGAAATGCATTATTATTTTTCTCGTCTCGTCTTTCTACCTCGACCCGCCCAATATTTTTGAATAAATAAAGTTGTATTAAAAATATCCTTGAACGGTGTACTGTAAATTGCAATAGAAACAAAAATTAATTTCACTTTTTCCTGTGATGTAAATTTATTATTTTGGCTTGTCTGTTTGAAAAGAGAATATTCTTTATTAAACAATATAAAAATGGTGCTTCATAGCTACTTTAAATTTAAACTATAATATTTATTTTCATAGTTTATCCAAACTAGATAGTTGATAAACCACTTATAACTCGTTTACAAAAGGGATGGTTTTAAAATCGTTTACTATTTTGTTTTAATGCTTGGACTGTAATCAAATACGACTTCCAAAATGTTAGTAGGATAAAACTTGTTTGTATACAAAATAATTGTTTTAAAAGAAGTTGTTTTAAGGTATAATAATTAATTCAGCGAACCCAGCATACCCTAGTTTTTTAATGAACGGTAAATGTGATTAAATATAATGATTAAAGTGATTAATCTCAAACGCTTGCTTATTTCATTAACTCTTAATTCATTAATCGGTGCAATTTAAAATGTACTCCTTGGCACATTTGGTATCCAAATCTACAAAGTTATTGATCGAAACATTCAAATCACATTTTTGCTTTAGAGAAGCACCCATAAATCGACATATTTTTTTACAGAATTTGAAATACATACAAATTACGATAAAAAGATCGTTCTGCTTCTATACATCAAATTTACATTATCTAATAAGCCGGATATCTTATTATGCATAGTTGACATTGTGTACTTTTTGTAATAGATAAGACCGTCGATTAATGACGTCAAATTTAATAGACATTAAACGTTTATTATCAGTAATTATAGATCGAGCATATTTTAAAATATTTTGTTTCTAACGAAACATGTTTTCGCTACTTAAATATCATTACGAAAATAAATTTAGATAACAGTTTAGCTTCTTTACAGGTGCATCTGAACTGAACTATCAAAACATGTACCTATTAGGAGTGTGCATTAATTTAAAGTTTTTTTTTGGTAAAAATACAGCTTTATTGTGAAAAAATGTTCACAATTTGATTATTAAAAATATTATACATCGCTAGCACTACTTTTTCTCACCTTTCTGGTAATAGGTGGATTCCACGTCGAAAGCACGACACATCTTTAGAGCTATACACGAATCGACTCAATTTTTGGTAACCTCATAAGGTTGGTCGCATTCAGGTAAGCCCACTGTTGGCAACATGTAGGGTAAAATCAACACGTTGATCACCTTTCATTCCATCGGTTGATTTTTAAGGCCAACATGTTGAGAAAGCTGAATCTGCCCATTGGAAGCGCTGCTCAGACAAGCCATGAGTCATCGATCGAAATAGGTAGTAATCGCAAGGAGCAATATCTGAAGAATATGGCGGCTGTAGTAGGACTCTCCAGTTAAGCGTTTCTAACGTTTCCTTGATCTTTTCGTGTAATCTGGCCGTGTTTAGTACAATGTTCGGCGTAAAATGCAACACCAAACTGATACCACCAAGCTGAGCAAAAACAATCGGCCTTGCCATCGATGTTGATGGTTCGCCTGGCATGCACTATGATATTTGCGCTTCGCATTATCGAAGCTTATCCATTTTCACCACCCGTCACGGTATGATGCAAACAACTTTTTCTTGGTATTTTCAAGCAACAATTCACAGGTCATTGATTTTTCGACGTTCTTCGGCTTCAACTCGTACGGCTTCCAATTTCCTTGCTGGTGAATCATTTCAATATCATTTAAACGTCTGGAACTCGTTGAACGGTTAACATGTAATGATTCTGCAAATTCTTTCGTTTCACTTGTGTGTCTTCATCGATTAAAGCTTCCATTTCCTCATCTTCAAACTTTTTCGGCTGGGCTGGACGTTCTTTATTTTCCGTATCAAAAATTATCTCTTTTATAGCGTTGAGGCCAGTATTCTGATGTTGAAATTGATGGAACATAATCACCTTAAGCTTCCAACAGCATTCGTCGACTTTCAGCAGCACTTTTCTTCAAATGGAGGCAAAAAACAAAAATTTCCGCAAATTACGTTTTGTTGCCACAAGATTCGACATATTGAACGCTGAAAACAAGTGACAAGGTAAAAAGATAGCAACGATATTTTCCAAGTTAAAATCCAAGTTAATGCACGCTAATAATGTATTAGACCCAAACTGGATTCACGGATTCATATTCGGTGTACAAATAAGTTTTGAGGGATTTACAAAAGATGGCGTAACTAGTATTAAATTGCATCGGACCATCTTGTAACTATATTCATGTTAAAGCTTCATAATTTCCCTCTAAAAATCAGTATGTGTGATTTCGCTAAAGTCTAAACAACATATTTTTTTGTGTGCTCTAACCATGTCAACCTGTGTTCCAACAAAATACAATTTGCGAGAAGCGCTGCTTTTTTGTTTTAGTTTGAAGAAAACTGCAGCTGATGGACATCGATTGCTGCGTGAAGCATATGGGGAGCTTCTTCAATAAAAACATGTGAGTATTGGTTGCGGCGTTTTAAAAGTGGCGATTTTGACACCAGTGACAGAACGCGAAGTTAGGCCAGTAAAGTTTGAAGACGCTGAGTTGGAGACGTTATTCGACCAGGACTCATACCAAACTCAAGAGGAGCTCGCTGAAACTTTGGGTCTGACTCAATAAGCGATTTAAAAACCGTCTCAAGGCCATGGGTATGGGGCAAAACCAAGGAAATTTGGTTCCGTATGAACTCAACTCAAGAGACGTCGAACGCTGTTTTTTCACGCGTAAATAACTGCTCCAAAGACAAAATCGGAAGGGTTTTTTTTGTATCGAATCGTGACGGGGGAAGAAAAGTGGATCCATTACGACAACCCAAAGCGCAGAAAATCGTGGGGTGTAAGCCCGTCATGTATCAACTTCAACTCCAAGAAGGTAATTCTGTGCATCTGGTGGGATCAGAAACCATCATTGGAGAACGTTATCAACAATTGATGCAATTAAACCGCGCATTGAAGCTCAAACGCCCACAATATGCCAAAAGACTTGACAAAGTGATCTTTCAGCACGACAACGCTCGGCCACATGTTGCAAAAGTCGTCAAGGAAACTTTGGAGGCGCTTCAATGGGATGTCCTACCCTATCCGCCGTATTCACCAGACATTGCTCCTTTCGACTACCACTTGTTCCGGTCGATTATTCATGGCCAGGATCGGTATGTAATTCTGTTTTAAAAAATTCTGTTTTTTCGAAAATTTAGTTTCTCGAAAAATTCTGCTATCAAAAATTCCGTTTTGCAAAATTCTGTTTGATAAAATTCTGTTTTACAAAATTCTGTATTTTTAAACATAATTTTGGTCACAGATAAACTATTTACTATTAGGTGCTGAGTCCATTCTTATAGGTGGGCTTAGACTTCCCATATCTGAGGAAGCAAAAGCTGGGGGCGTTGCGGTTAAGTTGGTGGCCAAATTTAAGGGCAAAGCAGAACATATCTGTAACGAGGTCATAGACTTTATCCAGCAGTGATTATCTAAGATAGGACTGATGTTAGCCGAACATTAGACGGATGTGGTTATAATCTCGAGCAGGAAAGGGCGGGAAACTATTGCCATCAAGGTGGACAATTCTAAGATCAGGTTTAAGGGAAATGTGGATGCAGTATACCGACGGTGTGCGCTAGGATTGATCCGTATATTTCGCTCGGTATCAGCTGATGTGCCATATGTAGTAGCGGGAATGTGACAAATTGATCTATTGGGAAAGAAGCGACACAAGCTACTCCTTAACGGATCCCAAACAACGGTTAGGGCGAATCGCAATCGGAATGGCAATAACGTTACAACGAACGAGATATGGGATGATGGACGTTCCAATTCATACCAATCTCAGTATTTAAGTGATACAAACGCATTTTTGTAATTTTGGAGTTAGAACTGCCATTTTACGTAAAAATTTAGACTGGATTGTCAAATCGGCTTCCAACATAGTTATTATACCACTGCAATTTTAGACAATTTTCAGTTAGGACCGTCACATTAAATAATGGCAGACTTAACTTCAAAATGATCAGAATGCGTTTGTAACACTTAAATACTGTGGTGACGATATGTACTTGGTTGAACCTCCAACAAGGTGAAGTTGACTCCTATCTGACCCAGCTGCTGATCAGGCATGGATATTTCCGATATCATTCCGATCACCCAACTCATGGCCTGGCCGAGCAGCACTTCACTGGTTAAGAAGCCATTCCGTACGCCGGCTAAAAGATGGGAAAAAGTTGTAGCTAACGATGGACAATACTTTGAATAAAATACATTGTACCAATTTCTCTGAATAAAGCTTCGAAGTTAAAAAAAAAACTTGAAACTTATTTGTACCCCCAATATTTGGGCTGGCACATCGAAGACCCACCTGATTGCACGCCGAATGATTTCAGATTCTAACTCTACTCTTGATTCTCTTTCTCTCAGCGGATCCTTAAGTGTGTTCTATAAATATTTTCTTGGCAAGTGTTTGGCGGAGCTTTATGAATCTGTAAAGTGCTGAGTTGTACAGCTACAACCTTGAACTAAAATTTGCAAAAACTAAAAGTTACAAAACTCATTTTTCCTTCGCTGTTTATCCCACCGCTTATCATTCCTTCCTTGTTTCCTTCCTTTCCTTTGGTAATGCTGTGTGTCGTTCCGTTTGCACGTAAAGGCTTATTAAGCAATAAAGCCTTATTAAGCATGAAATCTTTGTTAAAAATACTCCAAATTTGAACAATGCCTGCTTCTTTCCTTAGGACCAGTTAGACGAGTTAAGGAGGGGTCAAGAACCAAAAATTGCGCGAAAATATTGCGGTAGGTAAAATAGGCAGGAGATTATTGATAATATTTAATAATCTAAAATAACCGAAATAGTCCACTTAAATCAGGTAGGATACATGTTACTACAGCTCTTAATCGACTATTTTCCATGATCATTTGACTCCGTTCCGTTTAAAATTGTATGTCACAAAAGCTGAAATAACTTATCAACTATGTTTTTTTAGATAATTATTTTTAAGGTAATTCAATTGTACCTTGTAAGCTTGTCTTGAACGTTTTCTCTTTTCTTTCTTTTAGTGAAATTTAAAGTTAAAAGTGTTTTATATAATAATTATTAAGATGAATGAGACAGACGAACTTGACATCGAAAATTGTAATTTGCAATCGGTCAACTACCATGCTGAGTATAATAAAAACAAAACTATAGCCGATAAAGTAAATTTGCGAATTCTTTATCTGAACATTTAAAGTAAACATAACAAATTGTATGACATTGCGGAAATGATGATGAACAATCAGTGTAGCGTCAATATTTTAGCATTGAGCAAAATATGGACAACAGAAGACGAGAACAAGTTTTTAGTTTTAAGAATTACAACAGTTTTTTTCTAGTAGGACTGGAGGTTTTTTCCGTATATACTTACGTTTAACCTATTGAAAACCTATTTTTCCCGATAGTCGTTTCTTTTGTCAAGCCAAATAACCATAAAGTTTTGATATTTCTGTATTAAATTTAAACCATAGACGGTTGCTATAAAAAATCTTATTGCACTGATTTTTTATGACTAAAATCATTTCGAGTGACCTTTCTTGCCTCGATGAATTTTCAAGTCAGCAGTACCTGTGCTATTAGTAACTTGAAATTACTATTTTCATAAAATTTCAGTGCAATACGTTGTTTTCTCAAAGTAACCATCTATTAAAACTTTGCTATTATTTGGCCTAACGAACGATGCGACTAAGGGAATAGGGGTGTACGATTTTTAAATTGTAAAATCTTTTTTATTCAGAAATTTTAATATGAATTTATTGGACTTAGAAGATGCAAGGGGCATTTATTTATTAATAAATTGATAGTCTAATTAACCATAATGATGACTGATACAGCCACATATTCCCACGATTTTAACGCAATGGTAACCAGAATTTTAGATCACGTGCAATTTTTTCTTCAAGTTCACAAATTGCTAAAATAGCAAGAGTAACGAGTTTTAAAATTCTCGTATATGATAACATTTTCAAAGATTAAGTTTGGGTGCGGGTTTAAAACTCAACAAATATCAAATAATTACACAATAATTTAAGAGTTCTTGTCTCTAATTGTACATGTACAATTGCAAAAACAAGCAAAAAAGGTAATTCTCAGAATTAATTAAGGAACGAGACAGGTTTTTAAATTAAAGAATAAACATAAAAATAAATAGTATCTGATAGAGAAGCATAAAGTTGTAAGGTTCTGGATAGCTAAAAAAATCAGGAAGCGGCGGAAAACACAGCAAAATCAATCAAAGAAATCATTTTTAATACTTCGACACAAAAAATTGTCTCAAGCAATTGTCTCAATAAAATTTTTGATAAGCTTACAAATGTAAAAGAAATTCCAGATTACAACAATAATTATTTTATCTCCGCTATCTCAGATCTTACAAAACGATTTTGTGAGCCTACAACTGATGCATTTAGCTATGTAAGATACAGTGTTCCATTTAATTTCTCACAGACTGATGAAAATGAAATTTGAAAGATAATTTTCAGTTTGAATACTAACGTCTTTAACATTATTATTAATCACTTAACTTTATTTAGGAAACTCAATGGAAAGATTTAACTTGGGACCCTATTCCCATAGTCGTATCGCTTGTTATGCCAAATAACAGTCAAGTTTTAATATTCGTTTTACATTTCAAATTACTTTTCTTGTGTGAGGAGTACTCGTAGCTGGGCTAATTATCACTTTAATTTGACTATTGTCGTTAAAAATCAGAACAATGCGATCTATTTCATAGCAGCTGTCTAGGATTTATAGAAGGAATAGTACATCTTGGCTGTTATTTGACACGACAAACGATGCGACTAAGGAAATAGGGCTGTAAAAGTAGATGATGGAGTTACAATGTATGCCGCGAAATCACTAGAATTGCTCTTTTCTTGAATGCAATGGGTTTTACGACATTCAAATGTTGGTTTGGCTTGAATCTTCTTTTGTTAAACTACGACAAAACTTATTCAGGATGTTTTATTTTTCAATTACCTATGAAATGATCAGAAGCTTTTTGTATGGATCTTGATCGCCGAACTTGTTCAGAAACTTCTGCTCTGATTCATACATGTTTATGATACATTCTTCTTTTCACTCTTCACAAATAATACATTTCCTCTTATATGATGCAAAAAGATTTTCCAAATCTACTTGAATGATGCAGGAATAACATGAAACAGAAAAATCATCCACAAAAAAGTGATTTTTAATTATTCTTCCTTCCGCTTGCACTACATCTCATGACTAAATTTGGCTGCCTCAACGGTGCTCCTCCAAATAGTTCGATCCACGATAAGACGTGCCCGACCAAGTTGAATTACTTTTCATTCGTTAAGTAGGCGGTGTTCCGTGAGATCGTACTTTCGTTGATGCCGACTTCAAGGCCTGTTTGGTATCATCATACCGCCATACAATCATACCATCAAACCATCGCACCATCATACCATTTTACAATCATATTATACCATCATACTATTATACAACCAAATTATAATACCTTACCATCATAACATCATACCATCATACCATCCTATCATAATACATTCATACCGTCATATATGTAGATCATACATTATACATGTATAACATTAATCCATCACACCGTGATACAACATACCATCAATCAATAGCAACATACCATCAATCAATAGCAACATACCATCAATCAATAGCAACATACCATCATACCAACGATCATACCATCATAACATCTTACCAACGCATCCTCATATCGTCAAACCATCATACAATCATATCATCATACCATCGTACTGTCATGCCATCATACCATCTCAACATCAAACCATCATACCATCACACCATCATTCCATCTATCATCATCGTTATATGAAATCATAAATGTTAATGGCAAAATCGATTTGTTTACTTAAATAAATAAATAAATCAAAGCATCATCTTATCGTCATACCACCATACAATCATACCATCATACTATAACATCATAACACTATCGTAGCATTACACCATAATACCGTCACACAATTATATCATCATACCATCTTAGCATTATACCATCACAATCACCACCAATCTGTATTTTTGGGCAAACCGCAAATTAAATATTCGATTGAAATTTCGTCGTTGCCACGACAATTTTCAATTCCGAATGTCGCATACTCAGATTCAAATTACAACCTAAAACTACTACATTTTGTAGGCTAACTTCATGCGTTATAGCTAGACATTCAAGCATACAATGTAATTATTATTATTAGATAGAATTTTGATATACAATTTTTACAAAATATTTTGAATTTTATAAGGAGAAAAAATATAATGAAAAAAAAAAATAATTTCAAAACTTCAAATTTAGTAAGTTGGCGCTTAAACGGCGCTCATGATACTGTAATTTTAATAGTCACGGATTCAAGATAATAGCTTAAGCATAGAACAAATTGTTACTCGTTTATGCTCTTATTTATTTCAATCCAATAAATCTATACCAAACCTACTAATTGTATATTTTTTAAAATTAAATAAAAGATTTATTTGGTTATGCTTCGCGTCCATTAACGAAATAGTTGGACTTTTACACAATTAATCCAATTTATACCTTGAAATGGAATATATTACCGTGTATGCGTTTCAGATTCAGATACAAATCAATAAAAATGAATGAAAAATAAAAAGTGATAAGATATACGGTAAAATATTATTTTTCGACAAAATATTTTCTTAACGTTATTATGAAATAACATAAAAGAATACTTAGTTACCAAATTTATTGCTTTTTGGCGAAAGAACTTCAGAGTTCTGGTTAAACGCTAACTACAGCATCACACGTATTGATTTATGTGGCCAGAACTACGACAGTAGCTTCAGTATTCTACGCTTTAGGTGTCACGAAATGTGGTACTCTCTTTCATGTACATTTCATTAGATAGAGGCATTGTCCAATTTTTAGTCGCCATGCTTCACTATTTGTGGAGTTATGTCTCGACGCTGATGGGGAGATTTTAATGGAACTAAAACTTGATGTGTTCTTTGTAATACATTTTTTTTTGTAAAATCACTACCACTGAATTGAAGAAAAAAGGAGAGTTCCTGATTCATGTATTATACATTTTGACCGGAACAACTGTTGGTCAAATATTGGTCCTCCGCAAAATAAAAACTACGCTAACGGGAAACAGTCAACGAACAACAATTATCAAATGTTATTACAACAATAAAATACTCTAGGAAAGTCATGGAAAATGTATCTTGATGGACAATTAAACTTACGTCACGGCTTCACCGGAGTCCCAATTTTTCTCGTTTGAAGTACGTCACGTGAGTACTATAGTTTCCTATAGACTTTTTTTTTCAAAAACGACTTGCTACTGGATTCTTATATAATCGGTCATGTTCTTTCAAATTTTTTGATCCAAATTGTCCTATCTCTTATAGATTCTGAAATAATTAATACTTCTTTTGTTCTTCAGAACATAATAGATTTTGTTTAAAATTATTTTTATTCTTATTTGTCCAGTTATCCTATTGGATAAGGAAATTTTGAAATAAAATATCATTGGCATTTTATTTTGATTTTCTATTTTGTCTTCTCTTATTTTTAAATTTTTTGCGACTACGATTTGATTTGAATGAAACTTGCTACAACGATTTGATTTGATTAAAACTTATACAGCTGTTATGTACTGTACTTCGTTTAAAGGTTGAGTCTCACAACCGGTAGCTTTTCTGTGGTTTTTCCTATCTGGGACCAAGGCTCTACTTTACTGAATTTACCAAAAAGTGGGTATCATTCAAATCGTTTAATTTTTTATTACAAAATTAAAGATGATTTTTTAAAGTTCACTATCGTTCATTCGTAATTTCATTTCAAAGTTGATGAATTTTTGACGAAAAGCATTTGCGCACAAATCAAATTTGACAATTTTCTTCCGCTAAACTTGCAATTAATACACGATAAAATCTTTGTAATAAATTAGAAAAAAAATTTTGAGAAAGATTTTGTATCGATTTGCATAAAAAGTTACTGATCGGCAAATTTATTTATTCGGTTCAAAAATGCTTGAATATTATGCGTTAGGTTCCGGGAATACTGCAGCCTTAAGTTATTTCTTCTCTTTCGAGTTTGTTTTTTTTTGTGTAGGTTGTCTTAATTTAACAATGTTGTGCCGAGAAACAGTAGTTCCTTCGGCTCGGAATTAAACACTAGATCCTTGTTACTGATAAAGACAATTGTCCGTGATAACGATAAATATTATAGATAAAAAAAATGGGAAATTCTGAAATAGGGCGAAAAAAATCGATAAAACGTAAATCATCATCATTATTTGGAATATTTATTAATCGAGAGAAAGACAACGTATATCGAGGGATTACATGTTTGACTTAACCCATGTTTGACACAAACCGACCTTTTTGATTAGGATGCTTTACTCTCGAAATTAGAAAATAAACCTTCTTCCAGTTTTTATGATGAATTGTTGAGAAGATTCAGACAACTGTTGGTTTTATTTAATTTTTAATCTTAAGTTTTTTATCAAATTAATCAATTTTAACTTTTTATTATTTTCCTCAACTGACAAATTTACGTAATTTCGTTTTACTGTTACAGTGAAAGTATCTATATACATACAAATAATAGTCAGATTAACATAAATAAACACGTGCACTTTATAAGCATTTACCAAATATTAAATCATGGCTTGGAGATTTAAAGCATCAAAATTTAAAAATGCGACACCCATCGTTCCAAAACCAGAAAATTGTATACGTGACATTGTTGTAGGATCATATCAAACTCATGGAAATAATATTACTTCATCGGCCGCGTTTATGGCATTCATTTGGGAACATACTGGATCCAGTTTAGCGGTTCTGCCTTTGGATGATTGCGGGCGGAAAAGCAAAACGATGCCACTATTGCATGCACATACTGATACCATTACTGATTTACAATTTTCACCATTCCATGACGGATTATTAGCAACCTGTTCGCAGGATTGCCTAGTAAAAATTTGGCATATTCCTGAAAAGGGGTTGGAAGTGTCATTGACTGATGCAGAGTGCACTTTTTCGCATAAACAGAGACGTGTTGAGACTGTAGGATTTCATCCAACTGCCGATTTTCTTATCCATTCGACTTCGGCTGGTAATATCAATTTATGGGATATATCGGTGCAAAAAGAAATTTTTAGTAACAGTGAACATCCAGAAGTTATTCAATCTGCCAGTTGGAAACAGGATGGAACTTTGTTGGCAACAAGTTGTAAAGACAAAATAGTGCGCATTGTTGATCCTAGAATAGAAAGTGCCATTGTTAAGAGTGTTGATAGTCATGCCGGTATAAAAGACTCTCGAGTGGTCTGGTTAGGTGAATCGGATCGTATTTTAACGACTGGCTTTGATGCTGCGCGTCTCCGCCAGGTTATTATTCGTGATATAAGAAATTTCAATGTTCCGGAAAAATCTTTAGAATTAGATTGTTCAACTGGAATTTTGATGCCATTATTTGATCCCGATACAAATATGCTGTTTTTGGCAGGCAAAGGTGATACTACAATAAACTATCTGGAAGTTACAAATAAAGAGCCATATTTAATTGAAGGACTGCGCCATACAGGTAAAACCTTATTTATTGGTCGTTAGTGTTTTAACATTTTTATTAAAATCAATTATACGATTATTAGGTGAGCAAACCAAAGGAGCTTGTTTAGTGCCAAAACGTGCTCTAAGAGTTATGGAAGGTGAAGTAAATCGTGTTTTGCAATTAGTATCGAATTCCGTTGTTCCAATAACATATCAAGTCCCAAGAAAAGTAAGGTTGAATCAATATTTCTCAAGTAGTAGAATACATATTTAAAAATAAACGAATCTTTTTAGAGCTACCGTGATTTTCATAGTGATTTATATCCAGATACAAATAGTTTTAAGACCGAATTAAACGCTACTGACTGGTTTAAGGGAATTAATCAACCTTTGCCAAAAATTACTTTAGATCCAGCTAAACGAGATTTGGGAGAAAAAGCAATAGTGGTAAGTAAGAAAGTTGATATTTTTTCTTTTAACCACATAATTACGGTAAATCGATTAGAATTTAGGAATGTATACAGGTAAAGATGCAATAGTTGAATTTTCTATGGGTAAAAATTTGAATACACATTTAGTTCTTATAAGTCTGATTCTACACAACATTATATAATGTTTACTTAAAGTTAACAATGCAGTCAAACAATTTAATGTAATCTAATTTAATTCCGATTCACTTGTCGAAACATACTTTCCTGATACATGATTTACTGTATTTAGATTTAAATTTAATTAAATTTAACAAAAATATCAAATAATATTTTTTACTGTAAATAACAAGGCTCACAGAGGAAATCTTGAAGAACTTCTTAAAACTATTTCAAGTACTACGAGTGAATCAAACAACAGTCTACAAAATCTACCGAATGCATATTCCGAAAATATTGTTAAACCGGCATTTGTACCCATAAAAGAAAAAATTAAAAAATTGGAAGAAATTAATAAATTCACTGGAGAACCAGAAAAATCGGAACTTGAACAAAAAATTAAAGAAATTATTTACAATGACAAAAAAGTGAATAGTAATGAATCAACTGATGAGAATTCGAATAGCTTTGATCATAATGACAGTTTGAAATTTCATAATGAGAACGCCAATGATTTAAATGATTTAAATGATAAAACTCCATGCAATGGTAACGGGGCTATTCCGCCCAAACCATTGCCTCGAACATCGCGAACTAATTCCGTTTCTGATCAGGGGTCGGATGAAACTAATGGTAGTGGGGTACGCCCAGTCGCAAAACCACGTACTGCAACAAGTGGTTATAAGGTTAAAAATATGTTTATTTTGTATAGTGTTTTGAGATTTGGGTTTACACTTGTTTTAATATTTGTCTTTGGCATGATTTTTAAATTAGATGTAGAGAACACAATTTATGTTTTACTTATAGTTTTTTTTTTTATGTGAAAAGTTTCAATAATACGCGAGAAAATTCTGAAATAAAAATTAAAGATCTTAAAATGTTCAACTTTTTAATCTATTTTTTTGCACCAACATTTTAAACATTTTTTACCGTTTTTTGCAGATGATATTGCTGCCAATTTGCTTTTTTCCACTTTTTTTTTATAATGGCTACGTTTTTTATTCAGATGGCATTCTCGTTTCTCGATCCAGATATAGTTTTAAATTAATAAATAGTTTTGAATTTATTTGATTATGCATTTTAGAAAATACTGAGAATTGGTGGGGTTTATTGACTATTGATAAGTAGTGAAAATTTAGACAAGGGGATTGGAAAACTTATCATGAAACCAGATGAGTGAATAAAATAACCGTAGCTAATATAATTTTTTGTTCAACACAATATTTTTATGTTTGATTTGCTTCTAATCTAAAATATTTAGTGTTAAGCAATTTAATTTTTTTTTTTTTTTTTGGTATGTTTATGTTCTTTTTAAGATTTTGGAAATATTTCAAGTTCCTTTATCAAACAAAAAATAAATAACTTGAATAAGTTAAAATAACAGAAAAGTACGAAGTTTAGCTTTCGATAATTTGCTCGTTTTATTTTGTTTTAATTTTTCGTTAATAACTTTGCGAGTTCCTTGTTTAAAATAACAGCCCGAATCCATATCTAACAATATCTTTTCTTATTTTTAATTTTAAGCCACGACTTGGTCCTAAACCATTTGTAAAAACAAGTGAATTGGGCGAGTTTTCTTTCGATAATGTATTCTCGGTGCCACAAGTGCAGAATTTCGAAACTGCAACACAACTTCCAGATAGTTCGGATTCAAATGAAGACGATAAAGATAATGAAGTTGAAATAAGACATGTTACTTCTAGTAAAAGCCAAGATGAAATTATAAATGAGCAAAATATGGATAATTCGCATAAGAGTATCGTAACAGCTGAAAGAATTAAGGTAATAAATAATTCAAGAATCAAATTAGTTTTTTCTTACTAAATTAATACTAAAATACTAACATTTTATTTATTTTTAATATTTTAGTCTAATGGTGATGAGGAAAAGGTTATTAACAAATTTTTATTGCTATAACAGAATAGTTGATTTATAATATAATTTATGAAATATTT
Source organism: Tipula vernalis (assembly GCA_958295665.1). NCBI lineage: Eukaryota > Metazoa > Arthropoda > Insecta > Diptera > Tipulidae > Tipula > Tipula vernalis. The sequence goes on along the minus strand of OY282558.1, from coordinate 180,556,379 downwards.
GTGAAATTTTGGTTTTAGATGTTTGAAGAGCGAACAACTGAAAGTAACGAAAATATTGATACTATTGATGAGAAAAAAAATAATTTTGAACGATTTTCTGGTAATCGGAATAGTATAGCCGAACGTCGCAGGCTATACGAAAATAAATCGCAAAGTTTTCAAGAAGAAAGTGCCGCTTCGCCACAATTATTACGGTTGTTATAATGAATTATGATTACCTTATAAATATTAATTTTATCTATTTCAGTCGTCAAGAATCTTTTAAAGCGAAAACCAAAAACGATGAAGAAATTGAAGACGTTTCAAATTCGCTGAAAAATGCAGATCTAAGCAAAAATAATGGCCATCAAATTCCAAAACGCACATCAACAGTTTTTGGGAGAGTATCAAAATTTCGTCATCTAAAAGGAACAACAGGACATAAATCAACAAACATTGAAAATATTCGTAATATTAGTCGACAATTTCCGGGAGAATGTGATGGTTTTCATGGTAATAATTGGAAGACGAATTGAAGAAAATGTTTTCGCAAAAAATAAATATGACATATTAATTCTAGCAAATCACGAAAGAGTTGCAATACCTGTTCAAGGTCAAGGCGGTAAATTGGCTGTATTTGAACTTTCGAATGCCGGACGATTACCTGATGGTGTTATTCCATCATTAGTTAATGGTAATAATATTATGGACTTCCAGTTTGATCCATTTGATCCTAAATGCTTAGTAGTTGCATGTGATGATGGAATTATAAAACTTTGGAAAATTGCTGAACCCGGATTAATTGAATCAGTCAATATTCCACACAGTGAATTTCCGGCTCATTCTGATAAAATTTATTTTATTCGATTCCATCCACTGGCAAATGGAGTACTTTTAACTGCTAGTTATGACATGACAATCAAACTATGGGATATAGAACAACAAAAAGAGATTATTTGTTTGACGGGCCACACTGATCAAATATTCTGTTTTGCTTGGAGCCCTTGTGGAAAATATGGAGCAACAGTATGCAAAGATGGGAAAATACGAGTAAGACAAATAAATACACGCATAGACTTTAAAGTTTGTCTTCAAATATATATATTTTTAAATTTAGATATATGATCCACGTAAATCTTGTGAACCAATTCGAGAGGGGCCAGGGCCGGTAGGAAGTCGTGGGGCAAGAATTATTTGGGCAATAAATGGGAATTATATTGTTGTAACTGGATTTGATAAGTAATTATTTTAGCATTATTAAAAATGAATATTTACCTAAGTTTTATTTCCATTTTAGAGTTTCAGAGCGTCAAATAAGTGTATTTCGTGCAACCAACTTAAGTGCACCGCTAAATACGGTAGGACTTGATGTTTCACCAGCAATATTAATACCGTTTTATGACGAAGACAGTTCAACTTTATTTGTTACAGGAAAAGTAATTTAATAAACAGCTCGTAAATACATTTAATCTAATGAGCATAATTTTAATTATAGGGAGACTCAACAATTTATGCGTTCGAAATCACAGATGAATCTCCTTTTATTTGCCCATTATCGCATCATAGATGTTCGACATCACATCAGGGTCTTAGTTTTTTGATGAAAAATCAATGTGATGTTAGTATTGTAGAATTTTCCCGTGCGTTGAGACTGACAAGTAGTACAGTGGAACATTTAAGTTTCACAGTTCCTCGCGTTAAGGTGTGTACAAAGAGAATATTATAGTTTAAAGGATTTTTTTTTTAACGCCATTGTTTCTCTAAAACAGAGTGAATTGTTTCAAGATGACTTGTTCCCGCCAACACGTGTATTGTGGACTGCAACGATGACGGCATCAGAATGGTTCTCGGGAGTAGATAAACAGCCGTCCCTCATCAGTCTTCAGCCAGAAGGCATGGAGTCGCGTAAGTTTTTTTTTGAAAATAATTTAGTATACTTACTCATTTTCATAAAATTGTTCTTTATCGCGTTCTTTTTTACAAAAAATTTTGTAGTTTCCTCTCAAACATTTACTGGCCAAACTGTCAAAAAGAATAATAATTTACAGAATATTATACAGCACAAATCACTTCCAGATCAGGAGTTTTCTGTTAAAGAAAAACAAGAAGCGGTACATTTTTAGACTATTTTTGTCAAGGATATTCATTTTTATTTTTATAAAATTTAAATTTTAGCTTGCAATTTCAGTGAGTAATAGACTAGAGCTTAACATGTCTTTGGAACAGGATAATATGGAAGGAGTAGATGAGAATGAGTGGGTTGAATAATTTAAAGTGCAGTATTTAATAGGTCATAGAAATGTCTTTTTTATACATACATACATACATTTATTTATTATTATTTTATACTATGTCATACTGATAAAATTAGGTATCATGCTTAGAATTTGTATAATTTTTTTATTACATATAATTAAATACAATTAAAATAAATTATGTATATATATATGTATCGCTTTGCCTTTTCATAGAATGCATTTAAACGTTTTCTTCTTATATAATATTTAACTCAAGAAAACCAATTATATTTTGGTTAGCCAAACTGATATCGGGAAAACATTCCATTTACATTAATTTATAGAATTTACATTCAGATACATTTTTTATACAAGAGAGATCTAAAAACCATCTAATTTTTAAGTATGTTGAGTAAACTTAGAATATTTTCGAATAGGCAAAGTGATATATCGCACGTGACAAAGTATAGTGACACAACTCAAAATTTCAAATTTTTCAGGAAAGCAAACGTAAAAATGCTAATTTCGATTTTGCTACACTCTCTATGGGCGTCAAAAACAGGAAGATCGGAAAATTAAGCCATCTCTCGCTTTGTAAAATAAATATGAAAACACCAATATATCAGGTTATGAAATCCATCATTGCACATCTTTTTGATGAATTATCTCAAAAACTCAATTTTTTGAGTTGTCACTATTCTACGTTATGTGCGATAATATATATTTAACTTAAATTTAAATATATTATTCTTAACTTTAAAATAAACCATATATAAGAGTGGCTTTGCAGAAAAATAAAATACAGTTGTTTCCTTTTAAACGTAGATAAATTATTTGATGACATAGAGTGTTACAATATGAAGCAAGTGGATCTTAGTTAAAAACCACTGATCCACACATTTTACGCATAGTTGATCAAACACTAAGACAAATGTTATTTGGTATTCTTGCGGTGACTTTGAAATTCATAATGAAGTGAAGTTAATATTCCAATCCTTGTTACTTTGTAAGTCTGCAGCTGTGTCAAAGAAGATATTCGGGCGGACTTCAGAGGTACAACGGTTCTATGAAAGGTTCCCAACTGAAGGGAAGGGCAATAATTAAAAAGTTACAAAGTAAAAATATTAAAAAATATTTTTGTATGGTTAGATATGTTGAGATATGTAAGCTTACCATATCTCAACATATCTAACCATACAAAAATATTGTTTAATATCTCTAATGTGTAGCTTTTTAATTATTGTCCTACCCTTTAGTTGGGAACCCTAGTTCTACCTTCAGTTAACGTTTTCAACTTCTCAGACGGTGGCGTGTAAAGTGTCTGAATTGTTGATGGTTATCATCCGATGTATGTTAGTGGCCTAGTTTGAGAATCAATCTATTTCGGTTCTTTGAATAATTGCCAAATGGGTGGACTAAGGCACGAATGGCCCGGAAAATGCTGGTTATCGCGGCGGTTTCTGACAACAAACAGTAACGATTGTAAATGGGCTTTTTCAACGACCCTCGAAGGTAAGTATTAATATTGCCTTTTATTTATATATGTATATTAAAATTTTTACAAGTTATTATATTACAGGAGTGGTCCTGCCTACCAATTACCGGCTTAATTCCTGTAATCCTCTGCTGTGTAGCTCTATGTTGATTGGAGGCAACGGAATGGTGGCACTTTGAGAGACATCACAGAGCAAGGATGAGCATTCATTAGCCATAGAACGGTAGTATGATAATGTAAGGAATATTTTTATGGCAAATAAGCCCTTGAACCTTACGGTAGTTGAGAGAGGCAAATTGCAATAGTACCTGTCTTACATTAAAGATTTTGGCCAAACAATATAATTTAGACATAGTCGCTGAAAGGTCGACTGTCTAGTAAGGCAACTTGCGCTTAGATTTTAAAATCAGCAGTAGCTCCGGCGTCTGTTCTTGAGCCAAATGCTTTAATTATAAAACTTAGTAAAATTAATGATTTTACCAGGGTTTCCAGATGCTACAGAACAAGAACCATGCCTTTGGAGACGTTACTGCAAAGTTTTGTCGACAAAAATAGCAAATTTGAGGACTTTGTGGTCATGGTGAAAAAGTTTGTCTTGAAAATTACTGAGGCTCCAAAATTCATTTATTACCAGGAAAACTGCTGCAAAGCTGTTGGACGTGAAATTAGACAATGTGCAGAAAGAACATGAAAATACAGACATAATTTGCATTTAAGACATAAAAGAGATTTGCATTTAAGATATACAGGATAAACATAAAAGATGCCGCCTTGCGATATTGTCCGTAAAGATCTGATCTGTCGAGGTATACAACCAACTAATGGATTGAAGTTACAAACGGCAACTAGAGATAGTTCAATAATAAAAGGCAAAATGATCGTGAAAATAAAGATCGAAAGAACTTTTTTCCAACACGAAGTGCTGATTGCAGACTTCATGATAACAAATGGCTTCGTGGTGGGTGTTGGACATCGAGTTGCCACTTTAATCTAGCAGTGCAGGAGCAACTACCAGGTGAATTATTGTTGATCATCGGGATAAGCTGCCACCGAACTCGGACACGATCGTGTGTGGAAGATTGGAAGGAGGTTCTGGGTCAACCAGGTTGTGGGTTGTGGAAACTAACGAAGGGGAGAACGGAGCCAATGAAATTATAATCGGGAAAGTCCTAGTTAAACCAGACAACGAACATAGAGTACCAATTAGGACTCTAAATCTCTCGGATAAGACGAAAACCATTAAGAAAGGAACAGTCATCGCCAAATGTAACGAGGTTTCGACTATAGTAAAGTGTGAAATGGTGTAAGAGCAGAAAGAAATGGTAGAATAACTTATGCAGAAATGGACCGAAGATCTTAACGTGGCACAGAAAAATTCTGCACATCAACTACTCAAACGGTACATGCCCATATTCTGCAGTACGTCGGATAATAACGGAAATACTTCAATGGTAAATCACCGAATTGAAACGGGAACGGAGATGCCGATTCGTAAGCCACCCAGTAGGTTACTATTGGCAAAACAAGAAAAAGTCAATCGAATGGTAACAGATATGCAAGCAGCAGGAGTAGTCTAACCATCTAACAGCCCATGGAGTTCATCGTTAATATTGGTCGAGAAGAAGGACGATAGCATGAGATTCTTCGTTGATTAATGAAAACTTAATGTTGGGCCGAAAAAAATAGCTACCCACTGCCAAGGATATATGACACGTTATCGGGTGCTCGAATATTTTCGACATTAGATTTACAAAGCAGCTATTGACAGGTGGAAGTCCATGAGGAAGATCGCGAGAAAACAGCATTCAGTATGGGTAATGGGCTTTGCTAATTTAATGTTGTGTCGTTTGGATTATGTAATGCACCTGCGACTATCCGACAAATTACCGAATTAACATTTTTCACTTTGATTTTTAATTTTCGTGAAAAATTGATCGATACTTTCTCCTTTCATTTGATTTAATTGATTCAACACGTATCTTTCAAATCGGTCGAGATTTTTGGTGCGAAGTGTTCTTCAAATTTTGATTTTATGACTGTCAATTTTACATCTTCTTCTACATTGAACGAATTGTATACCACGATTGCATCTGCTCCTAATGATGAACTGAATATTGCGATTTGTATTTCTTCGGACTTTTTATCCATCTGGGTTGCGATCTCAAACCATTTGTATTGTTGGCTCCAATTTTTCCATTTGGTCGCCATTTGACTAGTACCATCAATTTCCAAGTATCGTGGTGGCCAATTACAGTTTGATGATCCCTCGATCATGTTTTATTTTATTATAAACTAAGGCTTAACGCTGATTGATTTTTGCTCAAAATATGTGTTTATTTCTCCGATGATTTAATATTACTTTTTTTTCAGAACTTTTCTTCTGACACCATGTGATGATAATTATGAAGTGTGTTATGATTTATTGACAATTTAGCATATACATAATTCATTATCCTATAAGCAACGGTAAGGTGAGTCTGGACATAAGATTACAACGTTTACATTCATATGTTACACTTACTCCATGAAACCAAATCTTTTGGCTCTTCATCCAACTCCAGTTGGTAATAAGCCCTATCTTGCATCCCGCATCTTATATAATAAATCCTCAATATTAGTTTGTATCCTTCAAATATTTATTCAGAGTCACTTTATAATCGGCACATATCCTTGTATTACCATACCCTTTAATGTCGGAACCAAGGGCATCTCATTTTGTAGCTTCAATTCTTTCTATTATTCCAGCTTGTAGATTTGCTAAATCTTTTTCCACTTCCGGTAGAAACGCAAATGGAACTTTCCGAGCCGGTACATACTTAGGAATAATTCCCTATACCATATCTAATGAACATCCACGTTCCTCAATTTCCCTAATTCATCATCGAATAATCATTTATACAGTAGCGGTCCGTGGGGCTTAATTCAGGGTGGGCAAAATTTTAAAACTGGTGGTTAAAATCGAAAAATAAAATATATTAGTTAGGGTTATAACCGTTTATTGCAAAACATAAATTTAAAGAATAAATTATTATAATTTCAATAAAAATAACAGTTTTTTAAACTCAGAGGAACTTCTGTCCGGAAAGGAAAATCTTTATTAGAACTAAGATCTTGAAAATCAAAACCTGTTGAGGAGACCGCATCTACTTAATATTATTGTCTATATGTTCCGCCGACAACTCATGGCGCGATAAAGCCGTAGATAAATGCTTCATATCGGTATATCCTTGCCGCGTCCACACACTATCACCTCCAAATAGTACACATGGAAAGCAATACAAACTTTTAAGTTACTTTTAGGTTAACTGGCAGTTAACCATTTTTTTTTCGAAAACCACTCTTTGTTGAATTTTCTGTTTGACGCTTTGGAGTTATTATTGATAATTACCACATTCGGATGATCTGGGCCCATATTTTTTATTTTTAGTTTTTCTTCAATTCCAGTCAAATTTTCAATAATAAAATCAACAGAATTCAAATTTTCGACAGACATTGTAACATAAAGCTTACATACGAACGTTTTAAAAATGAAATTGTAACAAAAAACAATAACGCCCGAAACTTTTTAATTAATTATTTAATTTTTTTATAACACACAAATTGGTTTAAAAATATGAAAAAGGCAACCTGACTGTAATTCACAATACTTCATAATGAAAAAAAATGATTCGTACTACACTTCCATGTTCCATGTCTAATTTTGATACCGTAAATTTTATTTTACCGTTAGTTTTTAAAAACATATACATATATCTAGGTCGTCCTAGACGAATTTCCTAAAAATTCATATATGTACATATACAAATCAAAAACTACTCTAATTTAACTAGTAGATAGCATCGCGTAAGTGGAGGAAATCCAGTAGTCAAAACGAAAAGCAAAAACAAGAACAAAACTCAATCGATGAAAACAATTTTTTTTTTCTTGCGAGTGATTTTCGTGAATTGCCCACAATGCTTGTATGTGTGTGAACATTTAGCTTATAAAAGGAAAGAAAATTTGAGCGAGGTAGAAAGCGAAAATGCGCGCGCAGCTTTATGTTATGTAGATTTACACCATCATGCGGCACTACACGATTTGCCCAATGAGAAATTATGAACGAAGAAGTGAATGAAACGATGTAATATACAGTTACACGGCTGAATATGTGTTAATTTAGATTATAGAATATTATTGTAGACGTAGAGAAATAGAGATATAGATTATTTGCTTTCAACTTTTATATTTTGTTTTTTATTATTATTCTAGCAGTGAATAGCTAGATTCAAAAACAATTTTGTGTGTAGCTTCACTCTAGTAACTAGTTTATGCACTAATTTGTATATATGATTTGTTGTTGTATTTCATATTTGAATCTTATACACAAATTATGAATGTGGAAAATTTACAGTGCAACTTAGGCTAACATTTGTATGTCGATGGATATTTGTTTTTATAAAAAGAAAAAATTTGGGTCAAATTTAAGAGTGGGCACTGCCCACGTTGCCCAATATGACCGACCGCGCCTGCATTTATACCTATTAACAATTTAATTTATAGGAACAAAAAATTGCGAACTAAAATGGATTTCTGCACTCCCTCAATAAATAAAAAATTAAACTTCTGTTTTACACAATTACAGGTTACATTTCCACTGTAACCCTTCACCACAGTAGAATCTGTTAACAACTTAACATGTGACAGTTCATTACCATCAACCTTTCCAGGAATCGCTGAAATCGATGTTCTGGTATCTATCATAAATTTAATTCATTTATTTTCAATTGTCAAACATAACTCTATATTGCAGAATTACTCCGAATGAGCCGTTATAATAAATTTCGTTAAAATCCCTGTCATTACCGGAAAACACATCATGCTCCGGAACACAATGAATTATCATTTACATTTTGAATTACCCTGTTCACATCGACTCTTTCAACACTAAGTAAGATCTACCACTGGTTTTTCATTACAATTAATATCAAATTTGTTATTTCCTATATTAACCCCACTCTTTGCTATTTTAACTTGAAGATTTTGCTCGATATTAAACTGTAACGATTTACCATTCACATCACCCCCTGTCACATCGTGCCGCAATCTTTTAGAAATTCTGTCAACACTTATTTTTTATGATACCTATTCTCGTCTAATGCAGTTTCTTTACTCAATATCCAATACGATTCCTCTTCTTTAACGTTAGTACATACCTTGCACCTTCTGCATATTTCATTTATAAACCGACAATAGTTACTCATATGATTCTTGTAGCCGCAATGTAAACATCTTACATCTTTTTGTTACTGACCAACTAACTGTTGTTTTCTAATTTTTTGTGTAGCTCTTCTATCCTCGACATTATTTTGTTTACCAGACATTTGGTCGCCGCTCTCATAATTTCACTCGGCTTTTCGACCTTCACTTCAATTTATTTTTTATCTTCTTTGATAGACCAAACTCATTTTTTATCTGTCTATGTTTCTTGTATCATCACTCATGCCAAATTGGCAATCCATACATAGTCATACCCCGTAACTTCACTGCAAAATCGTGGCATGATTCGCCCTCTTCTTGAACACATTCGAAAAAATGTTTCATCTCTTTAAGCACGACGTTCAGGCCCACATTAAGACGGACAATTTATAGGTGTTACCTTGCACACCGATTTGCAAGAACCAAAGGGTTCCAAAATTCAATTTTCCTTCAGAATATGCACTTGTGGTAAGGGTTTCACAATGGAACTCCCCCGTTCTCATTTGGACTTTTAATGAGATCTCCCAAATATAAAGCGTTGACAATGATGGCTTGTCCATAGTCCATAGTCTCATCTTAGATTTTTGACACCTTCTTAATGCTCAGTTTTGTACTTTGGAGATTTAGATGTTCGTTTCTTTATTAAAAGATAATTGATTTGCATTTGTGCGCCTTTGCAATAAATAACTGTAGTTACAGGTACTTAGCATTTGGTATAACAAATGGAATTTGGTAATAAGGGCTAAAAAATCCTAATAAAAAACGAGCAGCGATGATCGGTGACGATGGAAATGTTTAGTAGGCCAGTCCTCATCTTGTACGGAATCTTTGAAGTCGTAATAGTTTCGAGCTTGTCGAATGCTAATGCACTTCTTTACAAATCCATCTTAAGTTCTTATCGAATGGCTCTGTGGCTGTAGATTTCCATGTGAGAAATGAAGACTAAACTAAAGATCGCAAGTAAGGCATTTCCAAAATTTTGCAAAATAAATGATTTGTAATTAACCTTCGATCTTTAGAATTAATTGTCACTCTTAGCTTGATTTTGTTTGTTCCGTCAAAAAGTCGCTAGCAATTTGTTGTCCCTAGTGAAAAACTCAAGTTAACATTAATTGACCATATGAGAATTTAGAAGGGCAAACATTTTTATTAAATATTTTATTTAAGCAATTAGCTATATTTTTGTACAGTTTGGAAAGACCTTCTATAGTTTATAATATTCCGATATTTTCACTGTTTGACGAACGAGCCAGTTATAAACTTCAAAATGTGTTTGTTCTCTTAAAAGCCCACCGACTTCCTCTAAAACACGAGCATGATAATCGTCTACTTGTTTAATCTGAAATTAAATAAATTTGTATACATCTGTGTTAGCAACGTTAACAAATATTTTATAATTTTTATAAACCTCTTGCGCCGAAAGTAGTTGAGGATCGATCATTTTCAGTTGAAACGGTGCCAAACTGACAGTATTAAAAGCCATTGCTCCAACCCCATTAAAATCATTGGAAATATTAGCTTGTATAACTTGTACCACGTCTTCAATTCTAATACCGAACTCACCATTTTGATAATACCCCGGTTCTGAAGGTAAAAGTAAAATATTCAATTGTCCTATAGAAGTGTTAAATTTATACTCACCATTTGAAGTAAACATATTTTCCAGCATTCCTGGATTGTAAGTGTTTTCACCTCGACTTGAAAGCAATGGGGGATATTCATGAACTCCTAGGTATGAGCCTATACCATGTCCGGTACCATGACCATAATCCAATCCAACATCCCATAGTGGTTTACGCGCGATGGCGTCAAAATAGCTGCCAGTAGCTCTTTTGGGAAATATTGCATGAGCTATAGCCAAATTACCTCTTAGAACTCTAGTGAATGCTTCACGTTGAAAATCTGTGGGTGTTCCCAAATGAATGGTCCGGGTTATATCCGTTGTACCGTCCCTGAAAAAATATATTAAAATCATTTTTGAATTAGATTTACATCCGTCTAAATTAATAATAATTAATTAATTATCTTACAAATATTGGCCGCCCGAATCGATCAGGTAAACACCATCTATTGTAATTTCACGATCTGTTTCTTCGGTTGGCGAGTAATGAATAACAGCCGCGTTTGATCCAAAGGCGCTTATCGAAGTAAAACTGGTTCCCATATTGTTTTCTTGTTCCATTCTAAATGACTTTAACATTTCGGCACCTGATAATTCGGTTATTATTGTGCTTGTATTTATGTTCTGATCTAGCCAATGTAAATAGCGTACAAGTGCAACACCATCTCGTATGTGTGCATCAATCATTCCTTGTGCTTCTACAGCAGTTTTAACGGTTTTCATTAATCCAATTGGACCATTAACTTGAACAGTACGATTTTGTGGAATCGCATTATATATAGCCGCACTCACAGCAGTGCTTATTAAAATTTTATGGTCATTGTCTTTCAACAATTCTTCTATTCCATCAAGAATTCTGTCATATTGTTCAATGCCAACCACTACACCTTCATACTCGAAATGTTGTATAATTGTATCAGTAATTCGAGCCTGCGGTGATTGTTCGACAAATAACTTTATATCAGTTTCTGTTATAATAAGATAGGCATAGAATACTGGATTATTTTGGATATCAGTGCCACGTAAATTTACAGTCCATGCGATTTCATCAAGGGCCGTTACAATAGTTGATCTCGCATCATTTTTCTTAACTTCATCCCGAATTCTTTGTATTTTATCGACAATATATTCACCAGTGTATTTGTATAGATGTGGCATGATTGTGCCTAAGACTAATTCTGGTCGAGATGACCAAACCAAATCTACCAAATTTTCTGTAATTCCAACCAATTCATGACCTGAAGCTTTTAACACGGTAGACAGAGCATTAAATTCAGATGACTGAAATAAAAATGGATCGGTACCAACTCTTGAATTTGGTGGTAACACTTTTTTTAACCAGTCTTCCTTGGTTGGTGTATCAGCCAAACCGGTTTTCATTAAGATCCATGAATCTAAATCTAATTGCATTTCAGCTTGTAAATGATATCGTGAATCGGTCCATAGGGCTGCTTTATCTTCGGTAATCACGACTAAACCATTTGATCCGGTAAATCCAGATACATACGAAATTCGTCTATCTCGCCTCGCAATATATTCACTCTGATGGGCATCATTTGACGGTATTATATACGCTTGGATTGCTTCTGAAACAATGTCTTGATCTTTCATTCGCAAACGTATATCCAGCAGAATCTCTCTGGTGTTTTTGATGTCCTCATCGTTGCTGTAATCATCGGTTTCGCTATCAGATAAGATACTTCATGAGGCAAACAACAATATTTTCAGTATTTTACAGATTAAAAGAAAATAAAAGTGAGAAATAGATAGTAAGAGAAAAATAAATTTAGTTTTGGTTTAATAAAATGTTTGAAAGAATGATTGGCCTATTGTTGAAATTATTCAAAAATTGAAATTGGTTCAAATTTGATAACTGTTGTATGTATTTACTTACTTGCAAAAACAATTAGTAAAATTTATTAAATAAATTATTATAAAAATATTAATTTTCATTTTTGCCAGGGACAAAATTGAACTCGAATACAATTTTCAAAATTAAAAGGTTCCGGCCGTTAAGTTAAATATATGCAAAGCTATGAAAAACCGTAATTATTTTGACAACACCTATCCATTTTTGAATAATTTCAAGAATTTAGCCTGCTGTTGGAATGAAATTTTTTATGGAAAGAATATGAGTTACAAAAAGATGGCATTCCAATGTATTTTAAAAACAATCTATAATTTCTTATCAAATTTGAAATTAGGTAAATTATTATTCTTAAAATACACATATGTATAGTCATTTAGTGGCCTTCCGTATACTCGAAAACTGTCGACAGCAGTGTTGTGCGTCTATTTTGATATTGTCTACATGCAGAAGTCGACAATAGCGTAGACAATAGTTTTGGACGTAGACAATTGTAACGGGCGCTTGTCATCCCCGTTACAAAATATACCTAATTCCCAAGAAAATAAACCAAGAAAACTGCATCCCACCTTTGAAGATATTTTCTTCTAAAAAAACAAATAAAAATCCCCATGACAATGTCCGGATGCAGTTGCCATTCTAATTACGTTAGTTGAGTTGTATCAAATTTGGTTGTACAGCAAATTAACGTAAAATTCTATGTATGTATTCTAGTGGCGGGTGCCCATACGAATCATATTTTCATTTACGTTTAATTTATGAATTTATTTCTGCACATCAAAGTGTGTGCTCAAGTTTCAGTAAATAAACGTAAATACATTTTTCTCTTTTTGTTGTTGTACACGCGATTTTTGTCAAGCGTGTGTACAATACTTTTAATTTTCTTTTTTTGGTTTTCTTTAGCGTTTATTCGCCTGCGGCTGATTGAAACCAAATTGAATTTAGTTTTTTTTTGTTGTTTTGTGGGCAATTTGAGTTCATGTGTTTATACATTGAACGAAAACGTGCCGAATATTTGCAATTTTTGCATAATCGCTAATAACCAATTCTTCACAACATCCAACAACCTAACTTCTCACTAATATTTGGTTAGGGGCCGATGGTCAACTTTTTTGTTATTTTTTATTTTTTTTTGTTATGATTTACAGATGAATCTGTAAATCACCCTTTTTGTTCTCCCCTAAAGATAATTTCCAAATGGTAGGCCACATTCTTAACCATGTGGGTGATCCGTTTTTTTTCTTATTTTCTTTTCCAATTATTCCTTTCCTTTGGTTGTTACCAACCACATTTTTCTCTAACACGACTTTAACAAGATCTTAATGGGAGTTACCGACCCCCACGACCAAATTCCTCTACCCGACTGGAGCACCGGGATTAAGTCATGGTAGCATTCCCCCCCTCCTTAAGGTAATTTTTGTAACGACTTGATCTAGGTCAAACTAAATCTGTAATAATTAAACCTATTTATGTTGCAAACTGTAGGTAGCAACATTTATAGTGTAGACTATAAATTATTTTAGTACATAATACGTATGTGTCAGAAAAAACCTTTGTTAAGTATAGGGTAGTAGATAGACGGTGGTACGTGAGGATACATGAAATAAAGAACAAATAAAACTAATAAACAAAGTGTGTATTTTATTAAACTTAAAACATGGTGTCAGAAGTAAACGAGGTGTTATTGTGAAAAGGATTTTCCAATTAAAATTAACTAATTAAAGAAACTAGAAAACGCAGTAAACTAAAATAAAAAAAAAAAAATTAAAAAAAAAAAAAAACAGAATGGCGACATTGGATTTACGTTTGCCTCAGCCATTAGATTGTTCAAGATTGGCATCTGAGTGGCCAAAATGGAAACAAACATTCATGATTTACATGATCTCTAACAATAAGAATGGTGAATTGGAGCAAAACAAAATTGCTACATTTTTGTACTTGATTGGTGACCGTGGGTTGGAAATTTATAACACATTATTTCCGAATAACGGTAGTTGTGAAAGCATGTTTGGTACAGCGGAAGAAAATGTTGTCGATGAAACAAACAACAGTGCTCAATCAGGTAAAAATCCGGGTACAAGTGAAAATGTTGTAACTCGTAGTATTCGGACATTAAATGACATAATTAAAGCATTTGATGAACATTGTTTACCGAAAAAAATATAACAATGGAAGTACATATTTAAGTTCAACAGGATGATTCAGAAAGAAAAGCAAACAATTTCTGAATTTGAGACTGAGTTACGTGCTCAATTGCAATATTGTGAATTTGAGTGTGGTGCATGTAAAGCATCGTATGCTGATAGAATGTTACGTGATCGCATTGTTATTGGTGTTCAAGACAAGAAACTGCAATTGAAATTACTCGAAGGAATTGAGTCATTGTATAAAGTTATTGATACGTGCAAGATTTTTGAAGCCGCATCAGCAAGCAAACAGTTGTTAGAGTACAAAAGTGCACAGGTTGAAATTAATGCGGTTGAAGAAACAAAAGCTGAAGTTAATGTTATAAAACGTGCATGCTACAATTGTGGTCAGAACTATAATAGAAGTCATCGTCGTGTTTGCCCGGCATTGAATATCAAATGCAATTCTTGTGGTATGGATGGTCATTTCGCCAAGTATTGCAGAAAACAAAAGGATAAGGAAAAAAAGTTGGATGCAGCAAGTCAAGCAAAACAAATAAATGCGGTACATGTAGTTGGTTGGGGTGAAAAAGGTAATTATTTAGTAGTAGATTTAGATCAGGCTGACAATATACGTGAAGTTAGTTCATTAAATAGTTACAATTTTGATTTGAATAGAATGGAAGTAAATAGAGTTCGATGGAAGAAGCGTTATCTCATTGAAGACTGGCCGATTGAGTTTAAGATTGATACAGGATCGGATGTAAACTGTATCCCATTAAGTTTTGTTAAAAAAATTAATGTCCCTATGTCTCAGCAAGTCATTGACGAGATTGTTGATTATAGTTCAAATAAAATTAAGATTTATGGCCAGGTAAAATTATCATGTTTTGATGTTGATAAAAGGATAAGTTATTCTGGCATTTTCTTGGTTGTTGATAATTGTTATGAGCCAATCTTGGGTCTTGAGTCGAGCGTTGCATTTGGATTGATCGAACGGATTAATGAAGTAAAATCTTTGCTTCCTGATGAAACAAGTAAGTTCGTTGAATCCAATAAAGACATTTTTGATGGACTTGGAAAAATTCCTGGTACCTGTTCGATTGTCTTAAAGGAAAATTCGGTTCCATCATTACGTTACAAAAAGCGTATTCCTTTCAGTTTATATGACAGATTGAAAGTAAAGCTGGATGAAATGTCGAAAGACAATGTTGTCAGTTTTGTTGATTATCCAACTGATTGGGTACATAATTTGCAGATAGTGGAAAAAACAAATGGGGATATTCGTATCTGTTTGGATCCTAAGTCGTTTAACGCGTGCATTAAACGTGAACATTTTTTAATTCCCACTTTTGATGATATTATGGGTCGTTTAGCTGGTAAGCGTGTATTTACAGTGTTTGATTTACGCAATGGGTTTTGGCACATGGAATTGGATCGTGAAAGCTCTGATTTGACTACATTCATGACTCCATTTGGTCGTTATCGTTGAAACAGAGTTCCCTTTGGTTTAAATAGTGCTCCGGAAATGTTTCAAAAAAAGATGATTCAGATTTTTGGGGATATAACAGGCGTTGAAGTGTATTTTAATGATATTACCATTGGTGGTTCAACAGTAGAGGAACATGATAAAGCCTTGTCAGTAGTTGTGGAACGTGCTCGTATGAATGGTATCAAATTTAACAGTAAAAAAATTCAGTATCGAACGAATAAAATTAGATTTATGGGTCACATTATTGAAAATGGTCAGGTTGAACCTAGTGATAAATACGTCAAAGCGATTAAAAACATGCCAAAACCTACAAACAAAATAGAGGTATTACGTTTG
Organism: Tipula vernalis; assembly: GCA_958295665.1. NCBI lineage: Eukaryota > Metazoa > Arthropoda > Insecta > Diptera > Tipulidae > Tipula > Tipula vernalis. The sequence goes on along the minus strand of OY282558.1, from coordinate 180,539,991 downwards.
CTTGGACTCTTCAAATTCCTTGCAAGATTTATTCCGAATTTATCTAAACGATCAGCTGCCTTGCGTGAACTTACGAAAAAGGATGTTCAATGGCAATGGGGCAGCGCCCATGAAAATGAAGTTAAGAGCCTTCTCAAGTCCATCATCACAACTCCTGTTCTTGCTATGTATGACCCAAATAAGCCAGGTGTTATTCAGACAGATAGTTCCAAAGATGGATTGGGTAGTGTTATTCTACAGGATGATATGCCAGTGGCATATGCATCAAGAACCTTGTCGAAAAGTGAACAGAAATGGGCACAGATCGAAAAAAGCTACTGGCTGTCGTGTTCGCTTGTAAACCTTTTCATAATTTCTTGTATGGTCGTGAATTTACGGTCACCTCTGATCATAAACCGTTGGAAGCATTGATGAAAAGAGATATTGATGATGTAAGTCGACGTTTACAAGGAATGTTTCTTCAATTGCTTAAATACCCGGGCATGTCGATAGTTTATAAACCGGGAAAAGAAATGTTAGTGGCCGATTGTTTATCAAGAGCCCCATTGTTTGATGAATATGAGTTTGACAATGAAATGTCAATGGTGATTCATGCGTTAACACGTCGTGTATGTATGTCAAAGGAAAATTATGATCTCTATGTACAGAAATTGAATGAGGATGAGCGTTATTGTCGTGTTGTTAAATACGTTACTACTGGTTGGCCGACGTATCATCAACTTGACGACTTGAGTCAGAGATTCCACAAGTATAAAAGTGAATTGCACTTTGAAAATAATTTGTTGTTTAGGGATCATCGTTTGGTTGTTCCGACCAATTTACAGAGCAGTATTTGCAAGTGGCTCCATGCTCCACACTTGGGTATAGAGAAAACTTTGTCTCGTGCACGTCAACAATTTTTCTGGCCGGGGATGACTAATGATATTACCGAGTTGGTTAAGGTTTGCACGGTTTGTGAAAAATTCACACGTAATAATCAAAAGGAACCGTTAGTGCAGGAATCCACACCACAGTATCCATTTCAAAAAATTTCAACGGATATATTTGAGTACGCTGGATACAATTTTATTGTGGTGATTGATGCATATTCGGGATTTGTGATTTGTCAAAGACTGAAAGAAAAGTCAGCTCGATACGTGGTTGAAGTTTTCGAAAGTATTTTCTGCTGTTATGGTTATCCCACAGAAATAAAAAGTGATAATGTTCCGTTCAATTCACGTGAATTGGAAAGACATGCTAATGATACAAATATTGTATTGAAGTTTTCAAGCCCCAGATATCCTCAGAGTAATGGATTGGCTGAGAAGGGAGTCGCGATTGCCAAGAACATTTTAAAACGTTGCTATGAGTCAGATGAAGTAGATCAGTTTCAATATAGACTTCTTGAATATAACACAACGCCAATTGCTAGTATGAGGATGACGGCATCACAACTGTTTTTTGGTCGATTGGTTAAAAGTCGTTTACCAATTGTCGAAAGTTTGTTGTATCGCAATGACTTGTCAGAGAAGAGGGTTCAGGAGACAATAGAAGCTAAAAAAGAAAAGCAAAGGCATTATTATAATCAGCATGCAAAGTCGTTGCCAGTTTTGAATGAGGGTGACCAAATTATTTTTAAGAAGAACAATAAACAATGGAATTATGGAAAAGTGGTAAGGAAAGTAAACGATAGATCTTACATTGTTGTCGATGAATATGAAAATCGTTTTCGTAGAAATAGACGGTTCATTGTAAAAACTAAAAACATTGATTTCAATTCAAGTGAATTGTTGTTGGAGAATGAGATGTCGGATTTGTTTAATAAATCAAATGATAGTTCTGGTGAAATACCTTCAAATGCTAATAAGAATGATAGTAATAATCTTAATGTTAATACTTTTGATGATAGAAATGTTAATGTAAGCTTGGGTGAACAAAACGATCGATCAATTCAAAATAATGTGAATCAAGAAATTTCAAATAATGATAATAATATTGATCGTGAAAGGGTTGAAATCCACGAGCAGTCATGAATCATTGTATGATTCTGTTGCTTATAGGAATAGTTTAAAGCCACAAATGCCATTGATTGTAAATGGTTATCGAACTAGACGCGGTCGTGAAATTAGGCCGCCAAAGCGGTTTGATGATTTTGAATTACTTAAATTTATGAAATTGTTTAAAAATTAAAAAAAAAAAATTAAAAAAAATAAAAAAAAAAAAAAAGAGATAAAGAAAAAAAGCGTGTAATAAGTAAACCTATTTATGTTGCAAACTGTAGGTAGCAACATTTATAGTGTAGACTGTAAATTATTTTAGTACATAATACGTATGTGTCAGAAAAGACCTTTGTTAAGTATAGGGTAGTAGATACTAGATAGACAGTGGTACGTGAGGATACATGAAATAAAGAATAAATAAAACTAATAAACAAAGTGTGTATTTTATTAAACTTAAAACAAAATCTAGTCACAAATAGTTACAAATGGCGCCCAAATTGACAAATTACATTAAATTCGCCTCCAAATTAATTAGAAGTTTTGGCACCATTCTTACAAATGGCGCCCAAAAGGGTCGAAAAATATCCGATCCAAATTTTCTCTATTTCAGCACTTACAGACAATGTTTCTCCATTGCATATTTCTGGACAGAAGTTTTTTGACATGAATATGGCTGCGGCTTAGCCTGACCAAATACATGGTGGGTCATATTCATGTTAAAGAATCTTTTTCATATTCATGGATACAGTCGCTGGATCCTTGATTACTCGGTTTGTTTGAGGCATGTCCCAACCCACACTCCGGGGAACAAACCGATGGTTATGGTAGTGATGGTAACATGAATTGTCCGTAAATAAACAAAGCATTTGCTCATATCCTAGCTCATGGTGTACTGTTTTCGTCCGATACTACCAGACCTTTTGGAGATGCAAATCAAGTGAGGGTGTTTGCACAGTTTTAGTGTCAATTTGGTTGTAAGTGTTACAACAAGTTGACCTAACTAAATTTATAGGATCCTCTTTGTTCTTTCGTATTAAGTTTGCGCGCAATTTCACTTCGGTTTTTAAATTTTTATCTTTCATCCCTCGGGATGTGGTTGTAAGTCCGCTTTAGTTTTAAGATCGTCCTGGGTGTAGTTCGGGATTAATGGGCAAAATTGTCTCTGTTGTAGGATGAGCATGAATGTGTTTTGTCCCACCAGTTAGTTCCGACGCACCGTGAAACGCAAAGAGAATCGAAAATAAGCAATAACCGGCGTGTTATTGTTTCCTGGTGGTAGGGAAGACAATATTTATTCTGCCGGGAGTGGCATGGAATTTAAATTATTGTCTACATGAATGGTGTACGACTTGCCTCCTACACAATCCGTGTCTCTCTGTTGTGGGATCGAATCCGGTATTGTGAGAACGGGAGTGCAAGGGTGCCATTCATGACCACTAGGTAAGTCGAGATTGGAGGCTGTGACACCTTATGTAGGTTACCATGTGTAGGTTTTGAATGCTCATTGTGAAGTTGGGTCATAGTTCTAAAATTTCTGTTAATTTTTATTTCAAACCCTTATCCTTTTCCTGTTTTGATCTCACTGATTGAATTTTGTCTTACCAATATTTGGAAATTATTTGGGGAGAAGTGCCGTCTGTTGTTGTTTTATTTTAGATTAATTTTTAGTAAAGTTTGTAGATATATCTTTGTGAGTTTTTAGTAGTTATTGTTATAAAAATGGACGTAAATCTACTAGAAGATGATGAGCTTCTGGTAGAGTTGGAGGTACGTGGTTTGATAAAACAATGGCGTACAGAGGGTGACAGCCGCACTGAAGCGGCCACTTATAGAGAGGGTTCAAGCTGAGAAGGAAGACCCTCTCTATAAGCCATACGACCAAGCGGTGTCCGATTTCAACAAGAGCGCGGTTGTACCAGACGTCATTGCCGATAGATTGTCTAGAATAAGGATTAGGGTTGACACGCGCATGGTAGAAGTAAATGTAGAAGAAGATCGAGAGCTCAATGCGTTTAAGGTAGATGTAGAGGTCCATGCCGAAGGTGAGGTAACAGATGGTAGAGCTGTAGATTCTGCCCTGATTGTTCATAAGATCGGCTCCAATCCTGCAGTGTCACAACAGAATGTCAGAAGAGATTCTGTGCAGCAAAAAGGCCATGTGACGTCGGTACCATCAGGTGACAGGAAGGTGGTTCGCAGGAGTGTGCACAAATTTCAGTGGTGGCACAGAGTGTGGCGGCGGCGCAAGAGACCCCGCGGCACCAACAGGGTGATGAAGAGGATCTGCAATACCAGCGTGATGGTGAGGGTCCAGGCATTGTTTTTGTGGGCCACAAAAAGAGCCCAAATATCAGTAGACCAGCTATTGGGTGTAATAGATTTGCGTCTGGAGTATGAAGTGCTGGCCAGGACGAGTAGGCGACTAGTTGCAGCAAAACAGTAGCGGTCGCGGGTACCATTTTCCCTTTACAATGCCTACAAGATTGTAAATGATGTTAACAGTAGGTAATGTAAAAGGAAAATGAGGACTGGTATGTATCTGGTTTATCGCTGTAGGCCACGAAACACCAGTATTTAGATTAAGTGTTTGTTAATATTAGGAATTAGTTAAGTTTAGTTAGGGAATAATGAGAATGGCACCATCAGTAGTAGTCGTAGTGTGGGGAATAGTTTATGTATTCCTGATATTGAATACGGCAGATCACATGGCAAATCTAGTCACAAATAGTTATACAATGTAGACAATATGTAGACAATTAGTAGACAATGAAAATAGTTTTTTTTGTTGTTGTTTGAATCCTTTATATCTTAAATTCAGAATTATAAAATATAAAGCATGGAAGCCAAATCAAAGATATCATAGGTTTGCAGTTAATAAAAAAAATATGACATCACGTGTCATCACGTGAGTACAAAGAGACCCTAAAAATAATAAACAAAATTTGTTTGTTGGTTTTGTAGTTCAGGAAGTTTGTACAGAAATACTAAATAATTTCAATAGAGGCAAAATCTTAAAAGATTGTAAAACTGACAGAACCCTACAATTATGGTTGTAAAAAACATTTATGCGTTCAGAGAACTCCTCTGAACCTGCTGTAGCGCACGCAATTTTGGCAATTGTTCCCCTCTTTTGCTCTTCTCCTTTCGTGGTGACGTAATCGGATAACTATCAAATTTACCGTTGTCTTTCTATCATAATGGTTCAAAACACAATTACCATACATTTGAAGTTTTTGGCCATATGTCGTATGGCTTTGGCCATATTATGGAGTGTACCAAATGAAATCCATCTGGAATTTGTTGGAAAATTATCTCTGGTGATATTTGTATTTTAAATATGAATTTGATGCTTGATTTTTCCCCTTCGTTTGAGTATTATCATGAAATAAAGTAGACGGTGTTGAAGCCAATTCATATTTAAAATATGATTGCAGGTCTTGCGGATTTTTGAAGCAGCAAACAATTCGATGGAATAACTGCAGTGATTTTGTAACAATAGTTTCGCTTTTATCTGAAGTCTGTAAATCTCAGCTGCAGTAGGAGTTCAGATCTCAGATCCTTTTTGTTGTGTTATCCGCAATGTTCCTTGAATTTATTTTAAATAAAATTCTGGTCTGGTTATGTATTTAACAAATAAACTTCTCTTTGGCAAATTTAATTTTTTAATTTCTAGATTGTATTTATGTACCAAAGTATCATTAGCATGGTCCGGGAATATTTGTTGAATTCTGGCCATGTTTTATTTATATTTAAGAAACTCTATCCCTGCCCCAAACGGAACTTCTGCGATTATGTACCAATTCCATTGAAATTTGGTATCTGACTTAACCAACATATTTCAGGATAAACGAATTAATTGTAGCACGTCTAAATGATGAATCAATGTGACGGGTTTTCAAACTTTTCTAGAAGAGATTTCACTATAAACAGTTTAAAATGGTGAAAATACGAGGTTTGATCAAAACACGCGGAAATTTTCTTTACAATTTTTTTTCTTGTGTTGGTACCGGATGCTTAGTTTATTGTTGGCTGTCGAAAAGTTTTATGTGGTTGGTGTGCTCGGTGATTTTTACTGCTGGAAAGAACGGAACAAAGAATTTGTATTGAATTTTACTTTAAGAATGGAATGAAGTGATTTGACGAGTCTTCTATATGAGCAAATCAAGCATCTACCAGTGGTACAAGCGTTTCAAAGATAATCATGAAGACGTTGGATATATGACGAACTCGTTTGATACCCGAAAACACCGACGGCGACGTCAAAAATGTGAACAGAATTGTTATGGACAATTGCCGAATCACTATCAGAGAGGTTCCTGATGAAGTTGGTTTATCATTTGGCTCATGCCAAACACTTTTTTCCATTGTTTTGGGCATGAAACGTGTGACAGCAAAATTGGCTCGGAAATTGTTGAATTTCGATTAAGAGCAATGCCGATTGGACAATGCTCAGAAGTTGCGAAATAGGAGTGCAAGCCTGAAGAGGCAAGACCGAAAAGAGCTCGTCAAGTTCGATCGAATGTGATGGTTCCACTCACTGTTTTACCGTTATCTTCGATTTCAACGACACAGTATATGAAGTGAATGAATCGTCTGGATTTGTGGCGAAACAACTCATGGCCATTGTACCATGATGATGCGCATGCTCACACCTCTCCACTTGTTCGTAAATTTTTATCTCCTTTCTTTTCCAAAAACCAAATTGCCGACCACACCAAAATTGTCTAACCTTTTCGACAGCCAACAATTAACTAAGAATACAATATGGCCACAAATGTGTACCGACAATAAAAAAATACTAACAACTGGACTTTCCGTATTTGTCGAAATTATTTGATAAGCATTCATATGACCAAATTAATTTCATGGTTTCCCATTTCCCCAGTATCAAAACTCTAAAAACGTGTTTTCCATTTTTCCTATGCATAATTGCAAAAATGGTCGATTTTTAAAATTCAACATTTTTTTGGCGTGCGTCCAACATGTCCACTTATCACAAGTGTGACTGTTGCATTTGCATAAGCTGTTGCCCATAATTCCTCTAGTCCGCTTGTTCTCATGAAACATTCAATTTTGCCAAGATACATATGATATGAGTAAATGAAATCCTCCTTGACGTATAATAACTTCAGTTGTGTCACTGCTATTGAACACGGATAGTGGTATCTGTTTACATAAAATTTAACTGTTGTAGAAGGTGTCTTGCATTTTATGTCACCTAGATCATCATATTTGTCTAATACTGATCTGAATTAGATATAAACGGTTTCGGTCTGCAGCTGTATACCATGACGTGATTAATAAACATTTTGATTTTACTCTTCTTTGTTGATGAAGATGCATTTTGCTTATGTAGTTTATTGGTAAATTTGGTACAAGCCCTTCATCACCATTTTCTTGTTCAGCAAATGTGTATAAATTTGAGATTGGGCGCCTTCTGTGATGGTTGCTGTTTGCTGCTACTGCATTAAAAATTCCTATGCGCTCTCCTTTGATTGAGTTGCATTTGTTTGAGGCACAGTTTTGAATTAGCGTATCGGTGGGTAGCATGTCACCAACAAATAAAATTATTGTTCTGCCAAATATGATAGTAATTGTCAAATTTGTTTTAAAATGATTTAGAAGCAGATCTCTCAGATTACTATCACCGTACAAATCCACATTAAGTTTTTCCCTGTTCAATCTAAATTAGGACTCATTGCTTTTGCTATTAAATTTATACAAGGCTTCAATAGTCCACAATTTTCATTCACTCATGTAGAGTTTCCCGAAATCGATCTGAATTTGCAATAGCTTTAAGGATGATATCTTGGATTTTGTGCCAGAAAATCGATTGAATCACCGATTCGTGTACTGCCCCATTCATCATGACGTTTACAACTACGTTAATAACACTTCAGTTATTTTTAAAATTTAAAGATGGCATACTCGATCTTAAAATTTCCTGCTGCTGGGAATTGTCAACGCATTGTCTACATTGTCGACATTGTATACATTATCTACGTGATTTTGTGAATTGTCTAGATATTCTTTGTCTACACGAGTAGACAATAGGTTAATTACTTCATGTAAACTATGCAGCACAACACTGGTCGACAGTAACTTTTTTTGGTATTTTCACAACAGAAGAACTTGACGGAATAAATTTTGCTTCATCTTTTTTTCAAAAATTTGAAAAATAAATATTTTTGATTCTCCCCACCAAATCCTTCTGTTGCGAAATTACCAAAAAAGTTACTGTCGACAGTTTTCGAGATGCGGCATCAAGCAACAGTGTTATGCCACCTTTTGTTTGCGTAATACTGATTTTTTTTTTGTTCTGCGGTCCGGTGCGCGTGTAGCGTTTGACCTCCTCCACTGTATTCTTAATTTTATCTATCGCATGTTGGTTTGTGATTGGCGGAGATGATGCTCTCTCAATTTGATGTTGAACTTTGTGTACTTGTAGTGGTGGTCAATGCTTTATTATTCAATAATTGATGAGAGGGGCAATGGCTGAGATGTTAGTGAGTGTTGGTGAAAAGGTGGTAGAATTGGTAGTGTTTAGCTCAAAATAAATCACACTCTTCTGATCCCACCAAATATAGAGCATTGTCTTCGATTGTTGTCCTGGATCAACCCAAAACTTTTTGCGCTTTGGATTCTCAAAATAGATCCATTTTTCATCGCCAGTCACAATTCGATGGAGAAATGACTTTATTTCGTTTCTGGCGAGCAACATTTCGCAAGTGTTTTTTTAATTTTCCTGTTGTCTTTCATTCGGTTTATGCGGAACCTATTTTCCCAGCTTCTGGATCTTCCACGTTTTGAGTCTTTCGTGGTCTTTCACGTTCTTCGTTTCTCACGTCAAAATCACCACTTTTGTATTTATTAAACCAGTCATAGCATTGTGATTTACCAAGAGCATGCTCACCGTAAGCATTTGATGTGATTCTGCAGCAGTTTTCTTCAATTGATAACAAAAAATCAATGACGTGAGCAAATTGTAATATGTAGAAACTTATATGGTTGTGAATTGGATGTTGTTGACAGATGTCAAAAGAAAACAATGGCGGTGATAACGCGGTTTGTCGAAAAGTACATTGACAGGTGGCGTCATTTATTGGTAAATTCCAGTTTTATATATACAGCTGGGCTGACATGTTATAACCATCACTTTTTTCGCTTTGATGCATTTTCGACAGAGTAACGGTGTCTTACAACTAAATTGTTTTAAAATTGTATATTTTTAACAAAGGAATACAGTTATTCTATCGAAAATGCATCGAAGCGAAAAAAGTGATGGTTATAACATGTCACCCCTGGTATACAAAATAGCTCTAATTTAGACAATTTTATTACGACAATCATCGATTCGTGTATATATAGCAAGTGTATAGTTCAGATGGACAATAAATACAAAGGACAATAAATACAAAGATACCTATCCCATTTACAACAAGATGGGTTCTGGGGTGGGACAGAATGTTTATCCGCAGCAGTCAATTTGAGAAACATCAAAATTACTGTACACTTCGAAGACACTCAGAATTGTACCAGTTTCTATCCGAACAATGGAAAATTCCTCCGAAGATTAATTTATTATACACCCGGTCGCACTATGACAACCTTATGCCATATCAAGAAGCATTGTCCCTAGCCACTTATGTATCGCAGAATCTCTATCCTATGCGCATTACCGAAAATGTACATCGCAATATTATACCCAAGCACTACAAGCTCAACCTCCACCTCGCATGATTTCCTCGATTTCGTCCAATAACCTACAGAAACGTGATGCAATTGACCAAATTTTTAATCAAAATCAAATTGATATTTGCTCTGTTCAGGAAACAAACATGGGCACAGGGGCATGATCAACCGGCAATTATACTTGGTATCTCGCCAATGAATCGCACACTAGAAAGAGGGGAGTGGCTATATTAATCAGCAAAAGTACACCATATAAGCCAGCGAAATCTATGACAAATCCATCAAAGGTGATTTGTGCCATCAAGAAATAAGTGATCACCATTTATTATGGTTTGACTGCATCAAACGTAAAGGAATAATTCGCGTCAGCTTGCCTTCAACCACAAGACAAATCAAAATTATCGTCAGCAACCTATAACTACAGTTCTTTAAATCTGTCCCTACTACAAGGTGAGAAAACCCGGAATGAGTATCAAACATTGTTAACGAGCACCTACGAGGAAGCACTCTCCGAAGATAAAACCACTAATAATGCTCAAGAGTGCCAGAGTTTTTTCCAGAACCTTTCAGGCCACTACCGATCTGATCGCCAACGCAAAACGTACTCATTTTTTAAACAATTTAAGAGACGCAACAGTACATCGAATAGGCACTACATTCCAGTTTTCTCCTGGCTGGTATTTGACCACCTCTAATCCAAGAGAACGATTATTTCGCTCTAGGCTCTCCACCCACTACTGATGACATCAAGTTCACTATTAACCAAATTCGGTCCGGGACCGCACCTAGCACAGATGGGATCTCAAGCGAGCTATTAAAAAGCGCTTCAGATATCGTGATTCAAACAATACACAAAATAGTGGAAAAATCCTGGATAAGTAATGATCCTCCTCCAGAGTGGATGAACACCCTTCAGATTCCAATAGCGAAAATAAAAAGCCCAGAAATGTAGCCGATTACCGAAGGTTAGCCCACTAATTCTCGCTTATGGCGATGACATAGTCCTCATATCACGTAACATCAATAATCTCGAGCTCATTCTCAAGGAATTAATTGAAAACCTGGAAATTGCCGGATTAGAAATTAATCCACAAATCATGTACAGTACTCATCAAAGACCCCCATTGTCCATTCAACCCCACCACCAGTTCAGTTCTAGCCAGGATTACTTTTCGCCACGTCAACAAAGTGCGGTATTTAGGTACCCAGTTCACCTCGGAACTAAGTCGACCTCTCACCATACGGACCAGATGCTATCCAGCACTTGCTCTCGTCAAGCAGATGACCATTCCAAACTGCTCTCACTATATACAACACAACAATCGTTCGCGTTAAGGTAGTCTGCCGGTCAAAAGAAACTTGGACGCCCTTGCTTCATATGGAATGATTCACTTAAATATGATTTAAGCTACTACGATAAACAATCAACAAAATGGATAACTCTTTTGCCTCATCAGTTAGACGAATCCGACTCTAGCGACCTATTCGAAAATCCAGAGGAAGAAGAAATAAATATCTTGGCGTTATAAACGAACTAATATGTTTTTTATGTTTTGGTTGTATGTTTATAGTTAATTTGTGTACAAAAGGATACCAATGATATCTATGTGTAGCATTTTTCAAAACTCTTAAAAGTTTTTGATTCTTCCTTGGTATTATCAATCCCCACACCAAAATGTAATTGATCGGGTGTGTGAACTATTGATAATTTCTTGTAACAATTTAATCATCTCCTATACCACTTAAAATTCTCCTAGTACTTTATTCCCAGCAAATCAAAGTCGCGATCGAACCGTGAAGGTTGGCGCTGAGAAATGCCGTGTAGCCTGTTAGAATTGTTAATACATCAAAGAAGAGTTTGTTTTGGAGTAAGACTTTAAACTTTAAGTAGAACTTTAGTAAGACTTTAGACTTTATTTCAATTTGCATTACAAATACTAAGAATAAATCGAAATAGAAATATCAGTCCACCAGCTCTGCTTGTTCTATTCTTCTGCTGCCTCCGATTAAAAGGATAATATATATTTTATTCTTTAGATTTCTTTCTTTATTATCCGCCCATTTTCTCATTCCAACCGTTGTTATTAGATAAGGGTTGCTTCTAAATTAATTCAACTTAGAGCCTTTACAAATGTACCCAACTTAGAACAACGCATTCAAGGATAGAAACTTTATTATTTATTGTTCTGTGACGGGAAAACCTGAAGGAGGTGCTGATAAAATTGATAATAATAAAATTTAGATTATGAATTGGAATAGTCGTAGTGGAATTGGTGGTAGGGGATATGAACGGGCTGATTAGAAGGCAGTATCTAAATAATTGATTGGTAATGAGTGACGGCTAATGTCGTGTTCAGAGGAACTTGAGAAGCCGGACAGCATTCCAGAATTTCAAGCATACGAGCACAGAGTGAAGAATATGCTGGCTTGCGCTAACCTATCTCAATAATAATATGTTTGATAACCTATAACAATATGTTTCAGAGTTTAAATTTAAATTTAAATAATTACAGTTTCGGTTATTAACTTTACTTAGGATAACTGAATTTGATTTTGATCAAACAAGCATCCAATCTGCATGTACATATATTAAAATTGTGTTTGTCTAATTTATCATAAATTATACTAAAAATTTTATTAACTATTGACTACATAGGTCTCTGTAACCGGGTCAAGTCTACAATATTAATATTCCTTTCCTATCCTTAGGTTTTGTTATATGTAATGGGTGTACGGTGGGCCCGACCACACTCCAATCAATCAATCAATTTGTGGTAGTATCACAGAAAATCATCTATAGGTCAGAAGAAGCAATAAAGGCGAAAAAAAACCTTTGATCTCTGTCTGAAACGAAGCAATTATTATTAATAAAAATAAATAAAATAAAACTTTATCTTCATCTTCAAGATGCATACCAAAAATCGAAAATAATTGTTGAATTTAACGCAAGCAAAGTGGCTGTGTCCCGCTTTTCTACCGGTACTAAAATGATGGCTTCTGACTCTCTTTCGATCTATGAAATGTATATACCATTCCATTGGCCATCGACACGATTTCGACCGTTTTCCTATTACTACCAATCGGTATTGATTGGTGAATGATTGCGCCGCCATAAACCACTTCTCGATTTGTTTCAAATTAACGTTGCAACACCAGAAGGATACAAATTTGCAAATTTGGTCCATCGGTAAATGGCTTTTGGAAAAAAATGTGCCGGCAAGAACAAAAAAACACACTCATCCACACAAACACACTAGATGGACAACAAATTCTTCTCTTTCTTATCTCTTTCTTCGTACCAACCCTTTTTCTTATATAAATGATAAGAAGGAAAAATAAAAAATAAGTGGAAAGAAGATTCACAAGGCACGTAGGCACCAAAATAGGATATAAAACCAGTTTTTTAGCATAATTTTAGTTAGTGTTTGTTAGAAATTTGATAAAGGAGTAACATCCGAAACATCCGAAATTTAATAATTAAATTAACAATAATTTAGTGCACGCAGCTGTGACAAGCAACAGCGGGATGATTTTAAGTAAGTAAATAAATAATAAGGATTGTTATTACCAAATAATTTATTTTTTATTTTTCATATAAAAAATGCATAAGAAATCCAACAACGGTTTGACGAATCCGGCAGCGTTATTATATGTTATTAATCCAGTGAAACCATAACTAAATATTCTATAATTTAAAATCAATAATTATAGAGTTCGGCGGCTTCCCGCGTCGTCGTCGGTTCGCCAAATTCTATTATGGATTACTATTATGGATTACTTTCTGTTTTTCAGTTTTCTATGTACTTTCGATCTACGTGAACGTGAATAGAAATTTAAAAAAAAAAAAAAAGATTCTCGTTAGGAACATCTCGTTACCCGCCACGTTTTGTTACTTTTTTTTTTCATAATACAGCTATATTCGTAAAAAAGCGTGACTAACCCAATGGTCCTTAACCGTAACGATTCTTTTTTGTCAAATTCCTATTCCGATAAAAAAGACTTACATCGATAAAATATAGAAAACTGAAAAATAGAAAAGTATTCTGTTAAATGTTCTGTCAAATTATCGTCATATTGACAACGATTTTAATGTTATACAAGCTTATTTGAGAATAAATAACATAAATAAAATTTACCTTTTTGCGAACCGACGGAAAACCGCCGAACTCAAATCCTTCCTTAGAAAGATAGCTGCGTTGGATTAATTCGCCTAACGGCTTGTGTCGTCAACTTCATCATCCTGAATAACAGCCATCATTATTTGCTTATTGAATAACATACTATTATTTTTTTTTCAAGCACGACTTTTGCGAAACGACATATTTTTGATAACTACTTAGTTAGAAACTACTTAGTTAGAGTGTGGTGTAAGGTGTTATGACACTGGATTAAAAAGAAAATAAGATTTAAGAACGATTTTCTTATATGTATTTCCAATTTACATGTCCAAATTTTGTATATAAGTGACATAGGTGTTGACGATTTGACATATTAACAACAAACTACTAACTGGTTCGATCTCACCGAAGTCATAGCCCGTATTAATTTTAATAATATTTTAATTTCATGACGGCATTTCATTGGTTCAATACGGAATGAAAAACATAAAATTTCGTATTGTAAAACAATACTATGAAATAACAATATATATATATATATATATATAAATATATAATAAATATATAATAACTATAACAATTCTATGAAAAAATCTAATGAAAAAAATGTTTCCATTAAGTCTTTTTCATTTATAACATTTCACACAACGACAATAAGCGATTCTCGATGTCCAAATGAAAGAGAATCGTGAAAAAAACGCTGAATAAGTTGTTTTCGTAGTAAGCTACACTGTAAACAGAAATTTTATCGAGTTTCATATAGATTTCCGCTGGATGATACAGCAATTGGTTTAAATATTTGCTAAATAAATGATAAAGTAGATGTATACCGATTTTACACCGTATATAGTATATTAGCAAAATAGTATAATACTATTTTGCTATCCGGTGTAAAACCGATGTTTTGATAGTATAATAGCAAAAATAAAATATAATATTTTAATTTGATAAATTTTAATACCTATTATATTTTATTTTATTTTATTTTAGTTAATGAGTTTTTGTCATTGCCTGTCGAAATATTAAATCTATATCGGTATATAAAAATGAATTCCTGTTTGTTTGTTTGACTGTTCCGAATGGGCGTCTCAGCCGCTCAACCGACCGCCATGAAATTTTTACCATGTACAAGTTGCATATCCAGAACCAACCTTACGATATTTTGGAAAGGGCTGGACCCCGGGGTCTAGGGGCTGCGGTACAAATTTTTTCGAAAATTTTAATTTTCTTTAAATTTTTCCACGAAAATTAGTTTATGGGGCTGGTTATATGAAATTACTGACATGTTCGAATCCGAGAGGCCCAGCCCTGGATCAAAAATTAATTTTTACATGTATAGATACAAATATTTGATTATTCCAAAATGACTTCTCAGTCGCTCAACCGATCGCCATGAAATGTTTACCATGCAAATGTTACATGTTCAGGACCAATCTTACGATATTGTGAAAGGGGCTGGACCCCGGGGTCTAGGGGCCATGGTACACATTTTTTCAAAAATTTAAATTTTTTTACGAGAATTAGTTTTGGAAAGGGGTTATATGAAATAAGAGACATGTTCGAATTCGGGGGGTCCGCCCCTGGATCAAAAATTCATTTTTACATGTAAAGATACAATTATTTGATTGTTCTGAAATAACGCCTTAGCCACTTTACCGATCGCCATGAAATTTTTACCATGTATATGTTGCATGTTCAGGACCAAGCCCACGATACTTTTGGACGGGCTGGACCCCCGGGGTCTAGGGGCTGTGGTAAATTTTTTTTCTCAAATTTCAATTTTTTTAAGATTTTTTGACGGGAATGACTTTAGGAAAGGGGTTATATGAAATTAGTGACATGCTCCAATCCGGAAGTCTGCCCTGGATCAAGAATTCATTTTTACATGTATAGATACAATTATTTAAATGTTCCGAAATAGCGCCTTAGCCGCTCTACCGATCGTCATGAAATTTTTACCATGTTTAAGTTGTATATTCAGGACCCAGGTTACGATATTTTAGAAGAGGCTGGACCCCGGGGTCTAGGGTCTTTAGTTCAAGTTTTGTCTAGAATTTAATTTTTTTTTTTAAATTTTCACGGGAATGAGTTTAGAAAAGGAGTTATATGAAATTAGTGACATGTTTGAATCCGAAGGGTCCGTCCCTGGATCAAGAATTTATTTTTACATATATAGATACAATTATCTGATTGTTCCGAAATGGCGTCTCAGCTGCTCAACCGATTGCCATGAAATTTTTACCATATTAAGTTGCCAATCTTAAGCGTTATTTTTAAAGAGGCTGGACCCCGGAGTCTAGGGGCTGCGGTACAATTTTTTCCTAGAATTTGAATTTTTTTAAATTTTTTGTTTTTGAGTTTAGGAAGTGGGTTATATGAAATTAGTGTTATTTTCGAATGCGAGGGACTACCCCAGGATCAACAGGGTATAAGGGCTGCAGTACAAATTGTTTCTACAATTTAAATTTTTTTTAAATTTTTTTCGGTAATGAGTTTAGGAAGTAGGTTATATGAAACTAATGAAATATGTATTTGAATATGAGGGGTCCATCCCATGGATAAGAATTCATTTTTACGACTTTATGTGAGCTTTATATTTATTATTCACTTTGATCTGGTTGAAGGTTTGTAAAAATGGAGTATAATTATTTGGCAATTGGTAACAAATACCAAACCAAAATTAATTAACTATCCTCCAATAATATCATTACAAAAGCTCGCCTGGATGCATTAACGGAGGCATCCGTTACTGAATACAGCTACTTATAATTTTCTTTTCATATGTGATTGCAACTACAGCGATGTAAAGAGAGAATTCTTGCATAACAATCAAGGTATTTGAATTATATACCTCCCGTGCAACGCCGGGTAACTCAGCTAGTAGAATATAAAAATGACCAAATTATTTTTAAAACTTAACTAAAATAATTATTTGAATGCTTTTCTTAAGTAAAGGGACTAGTTTTCAATAGATTTACTTATTAGTTAGGTTTAAAGTGAATCATATTATAGTTTCAATTGTATGTACATTTAATGCTAAACATACAAATTTAGGTTTTAAAGAATTTTATTTCCATATTTATGATGTTCTCACCGCCAAAATGGTCAGTGAGAAAGTTTTATTCATATGAAAAGATTTTGACGTCATTTTTTCCTTCTCACGGAACATGAATCGGAAATGTGTATTTCTCACTGAAAATATTTTTCATTATACTTTTCACGGAATGAGAATTGACCCCCTGGACTAGGACTATAAAAGTCTTTGAACAACAAGTCTTAAGTCTCCTTAAAGTTTTTTCTTTCCAATTTTTTAGTTTTTTTAAGTTTTATTATTATTTTTTTTATTATTTATGTAGTAACCGAATACTTTAATTTACTACAGTAATTACACACAAAAATAGATGGTAAGCTTTTAAGATGCGCCGAAATGTATGCAAATACTACTACAAATTATTTAAAAAATCATATATTGTCAGTTGTAGTAAGCTATGTAAATTTTTCGCTAAAACATTTTTTACCTTTCATAAAATGCATAGAATAAGTATAAAGCATGCTATGTTTGAAAAATAACAATGAAAATTTAATCAAATTTATTGCATTGAATGTACATAAGTTATTAGTAGAGCGGCTAGGGTCTGAGGTTCGATTCTGCTCAACTCATGTTAGTTTTGTTTTTAAATTTTTTTTTTTTTTAAATAAAAACGCACACTCTGAAACATCTAAAAGCATTACATAAATAAAGTTATTCACAAAATTGTATCCTTCCTAGAACGGGTTGTACCCCCTAGTTTAAAAGAGTGAGTATATTGTTGCTTTTCGGCTTCGTGGAATTTATGAAATTGGAGTTATATACAAGAATAAAAAACACTTTTATATTTCACACTTTATTTTTATTTACGTAGATCCAGATTTCGAAAGCTACATTGCTTACATTATCAATACTGGACGTACGTAAATAAAAATAAAGTGTGAACTATAAAAGTTTTTTATTTTTGTACATAACATAACTCAAAAGAGTGAGTATATATACAATGTAGTGCAGAAAATTAAACTAAATTTTATTGTTTAGTTTTGTAGCAATTGACGAATAGAAAAGTTTAAAACGCGTCTTAAGCGGACGAAAGTGAAATATTTGATAGGATATAAGAAAAATTTGTCTATTTAATTTAAGTTTTAAAAATAATTTAATTTTAATTTTTTTTTTTTTAACAGATCTCGTACATCTTTTTTGTCATTTAGCAATTTTTTTCCCGAAGAAAACATGTTTTACCGTTCTGCTTATATATTTTATAACTTAATAAAAAAATCCTTTCATAATCATTCCTTTCCTTTTCTAAGCAAAAATATAAGTTAATATTTTTGTTTTTAAAAATGTCAAAATAAGTTCTTACGTATATAAAATGCAATGCCCAAATTCAAATTTCGTGAATTCCGGAATTCCAGTCATTTTTCACTGCTTTTCGATTATTTGTTCTATATTTTTTGTTATTTGGTATTTCCATATTTTTTTTATTCCGTAGAAGGGCTAAATGCAGATATAGTTTCCATAAGGACGGATGGGGCATTTGTGATACAAACAATCGGGGGACTAATAAAATGTGATCAACAACTCAGTTCTTAAGGTTCCGCTGAAGCGACTCATCTCACAGTTGCTCCCCTAATGTGTATGAAATTCCGACAGATGTTGCGCTACTGGATGTACCGGATGGAACTATCACAGAAACAGAAGAATTTGGATTAATCTGATTAACGAGGTTTTTTTATTTTTTTATTTTTTTTATTTTTAAGGGTGGGTGTTCGTTTCCCAGAGCACTGCGACCATTGAGGCCTATTGCGCATCCCAAGAGATTTCCTTACGTGAGATATAGGTCTATATCCCTGATAAACGCCGCTACCTGATGCATATCCAGTGGGTCGACTTTTAGGCCACCGGACTACGTGGAGGATACCATCGCATGTGAATAGTAGGTGGGGGTTATAGATGTGTTCATCTTCATCAGCGATCGTAATCAGATGATGAAAAGTCCTTTTGCATCCCGCCTTGGTCGGGATTCGAACCCGGTACGTCCCGATCCAAGTGCCGCAGCTTTAACCACTGCGCTGTTTGGCCGGTTGATTAACAAGGTACGAAAGATTGTAATGATACTTCATCGTTCACCGACTAAAAATTAAATACTACAGTCATACGTCAAACTTGCTGTAAAGACGCAAAGACGCGAATTTACTGACGACCGGTAGTACCCTCTCATTTATGTTGGCCTTGCAATATTTACACAGCGGCGGAAGAAAAATGAAATACATCCAGAATTTGAACGCGCTGGGAAGCATGTAATCGCAAAGACAATAGCCACGCTGTAACACAAAGACTGAATAATGATCCGGAAGGAGATATTGTTTTGGAAGAAGGACCTCGATCTTGGGAAGGTTAATGTGGAAATCGATCGAAATCGATGTTGAAAAACTACAAAATAAAATCGATGCAGATTTATTGGGCAATATACCTGCAAAATCTTCCAAAAATAGATTCAGATCGTCAAATCAGAAGTTTCTTGAGGAAGACGGTTCCCGGGGAAATATTTTGCAAACTGCTTACCGAAATTTACTAACCATACCACCTATCACTGTGTATTCGGGACAGGCGTTTTCCGCTTCTGGCAATTTCGGCGTTAAGGTACGATCTTGATTAGGTGATGCGGCTCTTAGCGAATTCCAAAAATTAATTATCAGCAATAAGTATATTAAAAAAGTGCTTATATACATTAATTTTATGTATTTTGATCAATGTTAATTTTTTTTACTGAATTATTGAATAAACATTTTTCCTTCAGATTTTAAATTTTTTTTTCTCAATACCTGAATATTCCGGAATTCGGAAGTGAACATTTTATAATTTCGAACTTACTACAACTTACTACTTCCTACTTATAGAATTATGTACACTGTAATTAGCTTGTTGCTCTTTTTCGCTTTATTGTTTTTACAGCAATTTATAGCACTTTAAAACTACCTACGTCTTACCCCATAAAAACGCCTAGGCATTTTATTCGAGATTCTCAAAAAACAGTAAATTTTCAAACTTCTTAACACGTTCGCCCCTCAAACGATTTTTTGATGTTCGGAAAAAACTCACATATTAACAATTCTATGACACCTATATGGGTCATGAGTTTGTGGAAAGCTAGCATGTCACATATATGTGACATGAGTTTTTGATTGCTTCTACGACACATATGTGAGACATGAATCTTTCATTTTTACAATAAAAAGGACACATATGTGTGACATGATGTTTAGGTGGAACATAAATTATTTTAAGGTGTACAAGAAATTGCAAAATTCAGTATATTAGGTTTATATTTCTAAAGAGTTAATTATGATTTACATATAAATTATATAAGCGTAAATCAGTTACAGTTTATAAAAAAAATATTCAAATTTTTTCGGTTCGGTTTCGCCGCTGGCTTTAATTTACTCTTTATAACTTGAGAGGGATTGCGTTTCCTGTTCGAACGTAATGTTCCACATATATTAGTTTGATGATTCACCAAGTACTCTGCCAGGTCAATACTGCAGTAGTAATTATCCAAATACAACGTATGACCTTTACCCAAATATTCCTTCATTAGTTCAACAACAACGCCAAATGCATGCTCTTTCTCGTTAGACACCGTGCCTCTTCCGGTATATATAATCATATTTATTAAAAAACCTTCGGGATTGCATAATTCATAGAATTTTATTCCGTACTTGTGCCTCTTATTTGGTATATACTAGTTTTGACGTCGTGTTGCTCGTCATAGAAATACATAAACCTAAGGATGTTTTCAAACCTTATTCGACTCATTGTCTGGCCGAACACATTTTGAACATAAAGCCCAGTTTTGGCCCAATAGTGTTTTAGGCTTGGTTTTCTATTTAGAGGGATTAGTAGACATAAGCCAAGCATTTGTTTCAATTCGCTACTGGTCACATCTTTCCATCTGCGAAAGTTTGAATTTGCTGATAATGGCTTATGCTCAATAATGAATTTAGCACGTGCGTTAGTCCAAGTAACTATTTTCTCGAGCAATACATCGTCAAATATTTACCTGAAATATTCTACTGGTTCAGCGGTTGGTGGTAGATCTATGGATATCAGTTCTGCTCCAGTAAAAACTATGTTATTTGTTTCAGGCCCAACATCAGTCCACTCATCATTGTTATTTTCAGCAACATATTCTTGAACTGGTACCTCTTGCAAGTCAATTTCTACTGAGCATTCATATGACATGCTGTCAGTGTCATAGATGCGAAGTGTCATAGATGCTTCAAAGTCTATTTCACTGTTGCTGGAGTACAATTCAGATTCGTCAGATTTACGGGCAAGCTGCATGCGCTTTCCTCGACTTTCCATTATGCACAAATTCCTTTAAAACCAAGAACCTATTATAACAGTACAACAAAAAAATCTGCAATTAACTTGAAACTCACCCAAATCAGAAAATCTGAGAGTAAATAATAAAATTACTATACCTTACAACTTTATGTATATGCTACACAAATAACTTTGAATAATTTTTATTACACTTCAAAAATTTAGTTTTGAATTAAAAATCATTAGTTTTTCACTATAATACCAAAAATTCTATGTATAAATATTATAATGCAAACAAAATACCTCTTTACTAGACAAAAATCGTTGACAAACTAACATAAAAACGTTAAATAAATCGTTATCTCTTTTCTTTGAACCAATATCGGGGGTTTCCCGAAATATGAAAATATTTCAATAAATAAAACTTTCTCATTGAAACCAGTTGACACAAATGTGTGTCATATTCTCATAAAGACTACGGCGAAAAGAAAATAATCATAACACAAACCATTCCAAAGTTATACCTATGTAAAGTCTCAGTAATTTGTGAACATGAGTTTTTTTGGGAAACTTGCGTGACACATATATGTGTCTTTGACGTTATATCACAGAGGACTATACCAGAGAGAGATCTTCTATGTGTCCATGTTGTATATAAAATAAAATCGTAAAATTATTGGTACTTTTTGAAAAGCGCCAGGTGAAAAGAGGATAAATATACATCATTATCTTGTATCACTTTCGAACACATAGCTATTATTTTTATTTTACTATTCCAAAATAACGTAGCGTTTTTCCCAAGTATAACAAAACTGAAAACTTCTACCCGTTATCAATTTTTGTCCGGTTTTCAGACGAAAAAATTGGAAAATGATGAAATTTGGTTTCCAACTTTCAACACATGTAGCGTTGAAGTACAAATGTATTTTTGTTTTCTGTATACGCCATTACGATTGCGTTATACGTAAATAGTTTATGTGTTTGTTTATTAAAAAAATCGAAATCGACTGAAACTGATAGTGTGTAAAAGATAATAATTATGAAATAGGAATAAATTTATCAATAAAAGTGAGTGTTACAAGCAGACGCCTGGCCACTACTTGGTTCGACAACGATACCAATTACATTTCCGATACCTCATATCATATAAATTTTTGTGGACGAAAACTTACGTGGCTACACCGTTTTTGTCATGATGAACTAAAAGTCTCATACCTCAAGAAACCCTGTATCATTACGATGCATACTTTTCAAATGGCTGTCCTATTGTTGTTTGAGACATGTGATGTGATGACGTAAGGATATACAAGAAACGCTACAGTTAAATAATGTTACAAAAGCATATTCAAAGTTTAATTGAATCAAAATTGTTGCTGTGTGGGACAGAGGTTGGTTTTTTTGTTTTACTAGGTCTTGTACCTTGAATACAATATAATATTGTAACGCTTTTTTTCTTTACAGAAATTAGAAGATTCAACCGAAATTATTGACTATTCAAACAAAAGGACTAAGTTTAAAATTACTGCAGCTCTCCAACGTGAAACACCTCAGGAAGTTGAACATGCGATGCACGCAGTAAATGAAGATAGAAAAATGTATTTACTCAGGTGGAGTTAAAATTTATATATTATAATAAATGTAATATTGTAATTTATACATGTAATAAAAATAAAAAGGATTCTTAAAAAAAATACATTTTTAATTAAAGCTAGATTTAAATTCAAAAGTGAAATTTTGGCGCCAAAATTTATATTATAAGCCCCGCCCACAAATTTGTCGTACCATAACCTAACTTTTTTTGTCATCATTTTCCGAGTTTTTTGGCCAACTTTCATAGGAAATCTTATAATAAGTCGGACATTAATTCGGAAAAGAATCGGAGATGAAATCAGCGAAATGTCAGAAAAATACAAAAACTTTCGGATATAAAAATACTTGGGTTCTTACTTCCTTGTGTTACAATTTCATTCTAAAATGGAACAGAATTTGTACGCCTGCGTAGTGCGTACATGCGTAAGTATATGTATTTGTATTTTGTAAATATAAATATGTATGTATGGACATATTTAAATTACATATAATATTTAGCTCCACATAGAAACTTATTTAAATACAAGTTCTTAATTTTTCTAAATAAAAATAAGTTGTTATCAACATGACATAATTAAATATTGCATAGCTTTAAATTTGGTAGTACAAAAGTATCAGCGTGTGGAAATTATAACACAGTTTTGGGTTTAGTATTTCTAAGTTTATGAATGAAAAAGGCGATTGTAAATTTGTTTCATGGAATACGATCGAGAAAATCAATTGTTGTTGTTGCAAATGTATATGTATTTCAAATATCATTTCTTCTTTCTTGAACGAATAATTAATATAACAAAATGTAGATAGCTATTTGTGGTGGTTTTGTCTATACTAATTTTGTATTATGTGTTAGTGAAATGTGTGACTGCGCATGTCCTAAATGTAAATAAAAACATCAGAAAAAAAATTCTTTGATCGTAATGATGTTGAATGAATTTGTATTGTATTTTTTTTTTCATGGAATAGAGAAAAGTTTGATTTGGTTAGAGGAAACAAATCAGTGTTAAATATAAATTTTACTAATGATTGGTTTACTGGTTGCTAAAATGTATTATGAATTTTGAAGTATTTTTGTTATTTCAGATTATAGAATCAGCAAGGTAAATTGTAAATAACATTAAAATAGAAAAGGTAAATGACCTTTTGAGGAAGAATATGCTTTCGCATCAACATCTAATCAGTATTTGGTTTTTGCAATAATAATGCAAAGCTGTCCGTAAAAAAATGTTAAAAATATTTCGATATTAAAACAAATACAACTAGAATAAGATATTAATATACATATTTAATTACTTAAAATTTTCAATTATTTTGGTGCCTTGGTACATATTACAGATTTTTGTCGTATCTTTATAATTTCTATGTTGTTGTTGTTTAACTGACTTGCGAAGCAAAACTAATAAAAAAAAATTTAATAAGGAACAAATATGCCCAATACAAGGCATGGTTCAGTTTCTTCGGGTACGTATAAAACATGTGGGAGTTCAGTTTTTATTTTTATTGTAGTGTATGTACATTGTACAGTTGTACACGTTCATTGTCTTGATGGAAAATAACTTTTTTCTTCGCCAAATATGATGGGTTTTCCGTAAATGATTGTGAAATCTATCCAAAAGTCTGCATAATATTTTCCGTTTATCGTTTTCCTCTTTTCAAGCTAATCGTTGTGGATTATATCGCGTGCATCCCAAAAACTGTCACCATCACCTTGTTGACTGGCAGACCCACCGTTGTCTGCTTCGGTGCCAATTCGCCCGGAGGAGCCCATTACAGTGTTAACCCGATTTACCGAAAGGTACAAACAATTTTGATTTCGTAAACTTAAAAATCTATTACTATTATGGCAAAAATTACCTCAAAATAAATTGAAAGCTATTCATCATATTTACCAAAGTTCGGCCAATGTCAGGTTAAATCTTTTGAATTTAAATAATTTATAGGTTACGATTTACACAATAGGAGGCGAAAAATATCTAGTCATTAAAACAAATACAACTAGAATAAGATATAATATATTTAATTACTTAAAATTTTCAATTTTTTTGATGCCTTGCTATTAGAAATTTTTGGCGTATCTTTATAATTTTTATGTTGGTGTTGTTTAACTGACCATTTACAATTTTTGCGAAGCAAAACTAATAAAAAAAAATTAATTAAGGAACTAATATGCCCAAAGCATGGTTCAGTTTCTTCGGGTAAAAACTGTGGGAATTCAGTTTTTATTTGGAATAAACTGAATTTAGCCATTTCCTCACACACATTATTGATGTGGCTTTTTTGATTGAAATAAATTTCAAATATTTGAACCAAAAATTGGGCAACTTTAAACATCTCATCTGATGGTGCTTTTAAAGACCCAAAATTTGTACCTTGACCTTTTTTAAATTTTTTTCGTGTAAAAATACGTCGTCCCCGTTGATTTGCATATCGGATTTTAATAATTTTGCTTTACATTCTTCACAGTCAATTTTTTTGTAGACGCAGTACCCGGCATAATAAGCGATAGCATTTGTAGTGAGAATATTCAATTCTGTTATGTTAATCAACAAATCAGTTTCTTTTGATGAACCCGGTATATCTGATTCTGGATATTTCAAGCTAATGTTGTAGTCATCCTTAAAATCTTTCCAGTTTAATTTTAAACTTTCCGAGTCGTCTGGTAAACAATTTCCATGAATAGAATGAAATAAGATTTTCATAACGACAATATTAGCGTAGTAAACACCGATTTCATAACTAGAAGGCATGTAGTTATATCCGCCTTTGCCTCTTAAAGCCGAGAAGAAATTTTCTAAGGCATCTTGGTTCGTTTTCCCGGTCAATATAAATTCAACAGCAAAAGTTGAATTTAGATATTGAATCAACGCTAGTTGAGCCGATATGGTTAATTCAAGTCCTTTTAAGAATTTAAAATAATTCTCATTTTTTGAAATAATTTTTAAATTTCTTAAAAATTCTAGGCTCTGCTCCAAATAAATATATGTTTTACTATTAATCTTAAGCGGCTGTTCATAAGGATTTTTTGAAGCGAAACTGCGGCAGTTAAGACAGTCAAATATATTGTTGAATGCCTCTATTATTTTTGCTGTCGGTATAACATTTTCTAAAATGTTCTCAAAAATTGATGGAGTTGTTTTAAGTGCAGTACGTAAAGCACAAGCAACAGAATTACTTAGAACTTGGACAGCCAGTTTGACACTCATTTTTTGAAAACTGTTTGGCTCCATATGACATTTTGTTAATTTATGCAATAATCTAACTTTTTGTTTTTGTTCGTGTTCGTATATTAATTTTACAACACTAAAATCCGTTTTGCCGTAGTCCGAATGTATGAACTGATGTTTTATAAAAGCATTTCTGGCAGATTTTATTAGATGTGGTGGGTCGTACTGCATGAAAATTTTTTTGTCACTTACAAGTATATAAGGGTTTTCCGGTCCAACACCAAAATGTTTATAAACAGCTATGTTCGTTGTAGCTTGATCGCAAGTTATCATCACTACTTGCAAATTTAAAACTTCTTGACACAGCTTGATATTGTTTATTATTAATTGCGAGAGTTCAGGAACGTTAATTGAGTTGTTAATAAGTACATAATTTAGCACATGCTTCCAACTTCCCACTAAACCACGCAACATAAAAAAATAGCCGAAGTAGCCAATTGACTTGTCCTCTGATGCCCGTTATCACAATATCCCTCAACTTTATCGGTTACAGGATTTACAGTAAGATCTTTTTTGATTGTGATTTCGTCGAAAGATAAGACACATATCCGCGAAGAAGATGACATATTCGGGAATAAATGCTGCAATTGTCTTAATAAAATGAGGTTTGTTCCAGGTGAAATAAACTTAATCGGTGACCATTTATATATTGAGGAAATAGACGGTAGTTTTAATTCAAAGGTAGATTTCAAATATTTGTATGTTGCCGCAGATTTATAGTACAAACACTGTGCGAATGTTTTGTCGTTTTCCGTATAATAGTAATCCTGTTTTAGAAGAAGTTTGCATACATTTTTGGTAGGCTCATTTGCGGATTTAATTTGGTCAATCATATCATCGACACTAGTGTTTTTAATTTTTTGATTTTTGGTTTTCAAACTATTAAAATTCCTCTTTAACTTCAAATATTTTGCTCTAAACTGGTTGATTTTTTTTTTCGCTTCTACTAATTTTTTTTTGTATATAAAACAGTCTTCTCTATTTTTTTTAAAGTTATCACAAACAGTTTTAACCTCATTTTTTATTTCGCAGTGGGCACAATTTAATTTATTTATAATATTTAAAAACTCCACTTCCTCATCCTGTGGATCAGTTTGTGTTGTTCTTGTTGAATATTCCGTTATGTTAAAAGCTAAGGAGCTGTTCGAAATATTACTTGTATCCATTTTTTCAGCTGATATGGATGTTTGCATATCTGGCTGTTCTTCTAAAACTTCATAATTTTGTTTCAAATTCAACAAAGGTACCGCGTTCTTTGTTAAATAACCGTGAGCACCAATATTTCCATTTGGAATATGATTTTGACAAACAAAATTAGGCTTATTTTTTAAATTTTCCTTGAGCAAACCAATTGAATTAAGCCAAACAGAACTTTTAGTCGGATCGCTTGGAAATTTAAAAAATTTCAGTTCGGAATGAGACGATGATTGCTTGCAACATGGTACAACACATGTAATTTTCTTTTTCTTGGATGCCATTTTAAAGTAAAAAAGTTTTATGAAAATATATTTTAAATTTATTTTTTTACACTTGGAAAATTTAACGGTCAATAAGTAACAGAACCAATAATTATTAAAATCACAATTCTCACGATCGTCAAAATGATCAATATTCACTACGGATTGATAAAATAAACTATCTGACAAAATTAGAAACAAAACCTATATATTTCCGTGATAGTGTTCGTTTTGATTTACAATAAAATATATATTATACAAATATATTATTATTCCAAGAAACATGTGTCATGTATAGGTATATATTTTCTCTCGGCGAATTATCGAAAATAATCGTATTGTAATTCCATCAGGCAGAAAAAGACAACAAATGAAATGTAACGGTAACTTTATAAACGTTATGCTAAATTCTATTTTCGGTGACACCAATTGATGATATCCTAACTATTCATACACTAAGGGAGAAAAGGAAATAAAAGACGCAGCAGAGAAAATATATACATACCTATACAGGCAGTATACTTGTTTCAGTGTTGGTTTTGAATAATAATATATTCGTATATCGTATAATATTTTATTGTAGATCAAAACCAACACACTCACGGGAATATGTAGGCAATAATATATAATATCTAAATTCAACTTTTGCTGAATTTATATTGACCGGGAAAACGAACCTAGATGCCTTAGAAAATTTCTTCTCAGCTTTAAGAGGTAAAGGACTGAAGACTTTTGACATACGGTTGCATACATTGGTCTGAAGACTTTTGGCATACAGTTGCTTTTAGCGACACACTTCATGTGATGCTTGGTACCTTTTATTAAGGATAACTACAAAGTAAGCTTGAAATATCTTGAATCAGAAGTACCGGGTTCATCAAAACATATACTGATTTGTTGATAAATATAACAAATTAATATTCTAACTACAAACGCTGTCGCTTATTTGCTAGAAAAATTATTAAAATCCGATACTCAAATCAACGGAAGGGGAAAAACAAATTAATAATGCTTAAGGTACAAATTTTGGATCTTGAAAAAAATAGTCCTCTGTGGTTATATTTGAAATTCATCAAAATATAGAAATAAAACAAGCTCTTGCAGTTAAAAAGCGAAAAAAGACTCATTTAAATTTCAGATTCTGACTTTTGTATCTACGTGATCATCTTTATAACGAACACTACTTAGTTTTAAAGACATTTTCAGTATAACGAAGAATTGCAACGAATTTTTATTCGCTAAAGTGAGAATTTTGTTATATGGAAATGCACTGTGGCGAACCAAATGAGTTTTATGAAGTAAGTAGGAACATTTTACGTTTTCATAAATCCATTACAATGAAATTCCAGTATTTGGTGAATTAATTTCTCCGACCCCTTTATCTTGTTTTATCGAGATTTCATTATACATATGTATTGAGTTTTACACATTTTACACAATAACCGTTCAGAAACGTCACGCAAAAAATGTTCAATAATGGAGAAAATGGAGCATTCAGGCACATAGACTCTATCGAAAATATGTAGAATCTACATTTCTAAAAGTGCTAAGAATGTACAGTTAACTTGTTTTAATGAAAGTAAAAATTCTAGTCTACATTTATGAGATACTTTTTCGTTTCAGTAAAATATCCTGCATTATAGAATATTTCAAATGTAACTTTAAATGCACTGGATATGTATACATTACCTTGTTTCATTTGTATTGTGTTAAAAGAATCACTTTCTTTAAATTTTTGTAACGAGAAAAGTAACGAATGCAAAGTCTTTAGTATAAGCAAGCCTTCATAAATTTAACATTTCGTTACGCAATGTTGGGAGGTAAATAACAACATTAAGCGTTTTCGGAATATACCTTGGGTAAATTCACAGTACATTTCGACCATTAAATTACATTATAATGGATTAATTTAAAGGTCGATTTTTACTATGAAGTTATTCAAAATTTTGGACAAATACGTTTTTGTAAACACACTACAATAAAAATAAACGAGACTCTCACAAAAAAATGAAACCATAAATTGTATTACAGAAAACTGCAAATTAGAAAAATTACAAAATTAATCTCGAATAAAGCGCTCTGGGCGTTTTATTTGAATGAAACGCCTGGTATGTGCACTATTCGTTTAAAAGCCTAGTCGTTATTTACGGGGGAAGACAGTAGTCAGTGTCATAACACCATAATCAATCAAAATTGAAATTAATTTGAAATTTAATCAATTTAAAGTTTACAAAATTCAGAAATTCACTGTTTTTTATCAGAATTAGAAAAAATCTTATGTACAACACATTAGAATATATCACTCTGTGTAACTTGTGTGATTTTGCGCAGCTTGCTTCGCTGTTTCGAAAATATCCCACTCGCTCGCAAAATGGGGCATTTCCGACCTGGTTGCGTAAATAGCTATTGTTTTTATATTTTTTTTTATTTTGTAGAGGAAACGGTTTCCCAAACCAAAATGATCAAACATTTATATGGCGCCCACGAATAAGAACCTTGCAACAGGCACAAAACCGGAAAATTTCAAAACAGCATATATGATGAAATTCGTGCTTCAGGCTTTTAATAATGAACTGACGGTATTAACAAGTCATTTCACGAGTGACGGGTATCGTTTTTCTGTTTATTAAAGAGGCTAAGCCAACCTTCTCGGAAACCACTTACCACTTAGAGATCTAGAGATCGCGCGAAAATAAATGTTGTCCGAACTTTGAATTTTCTTCAAGTTTGACCGAAGCGTTTGTCAAAGACCAATGACACAGTTAGGCTAAAACTTAATAAGTTCGATAACAACTTCAATGTGCCAATTTTTTGAATGGCAATCATCACCATATCATGAAATTTTCTATTTATTTTAATACATTTTATTTTAATCAATGTTTTATTTGATTAAAGCACTGCAAATATAGAACAAATCCAAGGTAGCTTTTGATGTATGGAGTGTTGTTCGGCGCTGATAAAAAACATTTTTTTGAGTGCTTTTACAAAAATTGGTAAATACATATTAAATTTATATTTTTTAACAATTATGATTTGGCATTAATGCTGTGTGCCTCAGAAGACTTTTCAAACTAAACTTTTGTGAGACCCAGTAACTCTTGCAATATTTAAATAGATGTCACTAGGTTAAAAATATTCAATTGTGCCTTAAAACCAACTAAACTTTTCAATGTCTTGTTTAAATAAATTACGTCTAATAAAAAATAAGCCGAGTCCTTTATTAAAAGTATATATGTAATTCAAAATAAGATTTATATATATATATATATATATATATATATATTTATATATATATATATATATATATATATATATATATATATATATATATAAATATGTATATATATATATATATATATATATATATATATATATATACATACATATATACATATATATATATATATATATATATATATATATATATATATATATATATATATATATATATATATATATATATATATATATATATATATATATATATATATATATATATATATATATATATATATATATATATATATATATATATATATATATATATATATATATATATATATATATATATATATATATATATATATATATATATATATATATATATATATATATATATATATATATATATATATATATATATATATATATATATATATATATATATATATATATATATATATATATATATATATATATATATATATATATATATATATATATATATATATATATATATATATATATATATATATATATATATATATATATATATATATATATATATATATATATATATATATATATATATATATATATATATATATATATATATATATATATATATATATATATATATATATATATATATATATATATATATATATATATATATATATATATATATATATATATATATATATATATATATATATATATATATATATATATATATATATATATATATATATATATATATATATATATATATATATATATATATATATATATATATATATATATATATATATATATATATATATATATATATATATATATATATATATATATATATATATATATATATATATATATATATATATATATATATATATATATATATATATATATATATATATATATATATATATATATATATATATATATATATATATATATATATATATATATATATATATATATATATATATATATATATATATATATATATATATATATATATATATATATATATATATATATATATATATATATATATATATATATATATATATATATATATATATATATATATATATATGTGGAATTTAAGGTATCCGAATTTGCTCAACTCAATTAGGATGCGGCCTGTATCGTATTTTATGTTATATTTAAATTGTATAATTGCTTTATATATTATTCCTGTTATGTAAAACGATTATTAACCACACAATCAGATTAAAGCAATTGATTTTGGTGTTTCGAGTAGTAAACAACTCATGCTTTTTTCTTAAAAACTAAACAAACTCTACACTTTGGGGCTCAACCGGGATCGATCAGCGGGTAATTTTTAGCAACATATATTAGGGAAATTTCTTAACCTGTTGAGTTTTCTTGAAGCAAATGTGTAGGTTTGTACGTTTAGGTTTAGTTTTGGCGCGTTTAAGATGTTGTGTTCCAAACATGGAAAATCGAGCGATTAAACATTTAAGTTTGTGGTGCTTAACATGTATAAAACTTTATCGTGAAGTTAATATAGTTGGCGAATTTTTATATCCGTGAGGGATTTTTTATATACAAAGATTTGTGGTGATATAAAGTGCCGTTGAATAACACCGAATTTTGTACCAAGGACGTTTGCGTGAAATTTAAAAATAAGTGTTGTTGGATAGAGTTTTAATTTAGTGAAGATAAAAGATAAAACTAGAACGGTTCTTATAATTTATTGTGTTTATATATGAAGTAAAGTTGTTTTGATTTTGAGGCTGAAAGTGAGGTTTGCTATTATATAACAAATTATTAAGAAATTTTAACTGAGATGGGCCGAAAAACAAATGATCTTCATAATTCATCTGAAATTGAGAACGCTTTTATACGTAAGATGATAGAAATATTTAGAAGAGTGATTGAACCAACCAAAAAGCAGCATTATGATGGAGGGTGGTGACAGCGGAGATATGACAAATAGAAGTAGGGAGACTAATGCTAGCGAACTTAACGGCAACCAACAGGAAGATAATATCTAGTAAGAAGAGTTAAGAGCACGGGAGATGGCGTTAAAAGATAAAGAAATCAGAATAAAATCTACTATCGTGCCTACTGCTGGAGCTTCCTCAAGTTTTAGAGATGTCGAAGAATCGCTTTCGAAGTTTAGCGAGGAGGATGATTATCTCGTCGAGAAATGGATTCAGAATGTCGAAGATGCTGCTGTATATATATGAAATGAAATGCTGAACAAAAAGTTATTTATTCAAAAAGACTGTTAACTGGAACAGCAAAACACAGTTTACGTTTGGCGGTTACTGATACCTGGGAAAATCTTTTTGAAATCTTTTCAAAAAGAAAGTGAATTCTGCTGTGGCGCATGGCAGAGAGGAAGAAAAAGAAAGATGAATCTTTCAAAAATTATTTAATCGCTATGCGTGAACTAAGTCAAACCGACAACCTATTACTGTTTAAGTGGAATAATCGATTATGAACATAATAAGGCGGTTTTATATGGATCAACCTCTATAAAAGCACCAATCGAGAGCGTAACAACAAAGCCAATTGAGAACAAAAAGTCAAATAGATTTCGAAGAATGTCAAGATGTTACAACTGAGGTGGAACCGGGCATCTAGGAAAAGATAGCGCGAAAAAATCTGATGGTTCAAAGTTCTAAATCTTGTGCAGCCATAGAGAATCAGGATGACTGTTCATCTAAAGCTGTCAAAAATGTAGGCAAGACGGAAGCGACATTAGTTAATGTCACATAAAAAATTCATTGGAATGGGCATTTGCGAATTTAGCGAGGAGTGTATAATATTCCATGGTGCGGGTTCAGAGGATGAAGTATATGAGACCACAATTCACGTAGTTCCTGATGGAATATTGCCAGTTGACTTTTCATTTGGTAGAGATTATTTGAGTAGAGATTTGGCAAATCAAACGCCGACTGGAATTACTATGAGAAAATTCATTCCGGGAAACGTTTCAATGGTGATTAAGTATGGAGAACTTCCGCTGAACATAAACCATATTAATGATCGTGAAGTGACGGATAGAATTCGATTATTGGTAGTAAACTAAAATCCAGAGAAGAGAACGCCAAGTCCAAACATAAAAATACATATTGAGCTGACCGATGAGAAACCGATTGCTTATAAACTGAATTATATAAGAAAATTATTAAAATTGTATGATTTTAATTAACAATAGTTAAAATATCGTGCATTTACTAAAAATAAAATTTAAAATTTTAACAGTTTTTATACAAAATTTCATTTTATCGTTTTAATTTACGATGATAAATTGAAATTTTGTATTAAAACTGTTAAAATTTTAAATTTTATTTTTAGTAAATGCACGATATTTTAACTATCGTTCATTAAAATCATACAGTTTTAACTATTTTAATAATTATGTTACATAATTTGATAAAAAAGGGAATATCGTTCTCGTTACTCGTTCTCAATGTGTACCGGGCTTTACTGACTACGTATTTTAAACTGTATGTCATACAAATTGAAAAGTCGTCGGAAAATAAACTACCTTTTCACCAAGCATCTATGAGGAAATAGCGAAAGCTTCAAAATTTGAAAAGTTTAGTTTGAAAAGTCTTCTGAGGCACACAGCATAAGAATGCATTATTCATGATTTGGTGAACCACACAGATTCTAGAAAACTCGGTATCAGAAATAACCGAAGACGTTATATTGGAGCTTGGTGAAAAAATATTTGTTCATATTTCTACACAGATTTCGAATGGAATGAGCTTTAGTTTGACAAATTATCCAAGATGCCAATCAATATGTTATCGTCCACCCTATTACATGCATTATAAAGCCCAATTAAATTTCGAAGCATCTCCAACCACTGCTTTAAGTCTAAACCTAGGTGACACATGGGATACACTATGGCATATTTCAAAACGGTATATTTCATTTTGTTATGAAAAGTTATTTTTCTTCCTGGAACAATATTTTAAGGAAAAGTTAACCTTTTAGCCGGAAGATGCCAATGAACCTTATGCCGTAGTGTACCTTATGTCACCATTCCATAATCAAATATGTTATAACGGCCGAGACCCGTGACACATAGATTAAGATCTTGAAGATATCTTTCAGATCTTTTCTTCAGAAGACGTTAAACGCTGCTTGGCTTATCATTGAATATACTTTGACCACATTAGAGATATTTCCACACAATGTTTAGCTTGTGCACGAGCTTAAGGGCCAAATACAAGAAAACACGTCACCTCGTATCGGATATAATACAGTCAAAAGTTTGATAAATTTTGATTTATTTATTTGTTGATACAAAAAAATTTGGCGTAATAGACCATTTGGCAAGTATCCAGCGGGCATTTAGTTTAGAAATTGTGGTCTCTTGTACTAAGGCGTCTGAAACCGGATCGATTCTTTAACACTAATAAACGTTTCCTATACTCTTCGGTTTGTTATGTGTATTGTAAAAAAGCCGTACTTAAGCTTGATCGTACAACCAAATCAAACAATTAATTTTATGTTTTATTGTACCGAAAAGTGCAGCTTGCAATGTGTATATTTCGTTCAGGTACAATTTCTTAATTGGTAGAATTTCAAGATTATTTAATTTTTAATTAATTTTGAGATATATTAATAAATCTTCAATGTTGCACTGAAAATTGATCTTCGATTTATAATCCGTACAGGTATTATTTTAAGGATTCGCGTGAAGTTTGTCATAAATTTGTCCTAAAATTACAAAAACAAAATTTGGGACAAATTTAGGACAAACTTCACGCATTTGTCGACGGGCGTGAAGTTTGTCCAAAAATTGTCCTATTTTTTTACGTCTGAGAATGTATTGGTTTAATAAATAAAATATCTGGTCGAGTTGTTTGAGTGGCATACGTCAAACATCCAATGAGCTCTCTATACGGCTGATCAGTCAAGTTATTGTTATCACCATTTGGTAAACTCAAACCATTTTCAATCGGAGTTTTCGCCGATTGACAGTTGTTCATATCAAATTTCATTAAAACATTCTTCAAATAACGTGACTGACTCAAGGCAATCGGATTATCACTTGAATTCCGTTCAACATGAATTCCCAAAAATAAATCAATTTTTCCAACATCCATCATTTCGAACTCTCTTGCTAACTTTGCTTTAATATCGTTGATCATCTGCACATTGTTGGAAATAATTGCCAAGTCATCGACATACAAGAGAATATAACAAACGATGTCTTTTTCAAATTTGATATACAAGTATTGATCCGATTCGCAATGATTGAAACCAATTTCAATAATGAACTGATTAAAACGCTCATTCCACATACGTGAAGCCTGTTTCAATCCGTATAATGATTTATTCAACTTGCAAACCATTGTTTTGTCTTTCACAAACCCTTCTGGTTGTGTCATGTAGATATCTTCCTTCAATTGTCCATTCAGAAATGCACATTTTACATCCATCTGATGCATTTCATATCCAAAATGATTGACGATTGACAATAAAACTCGAAAAGTTGTTAGCTTGGCCGTTGGTGAATACGTTTCATTATAGTCGAAATCTTTTTCTTGCGAAAACCACGAGCAACAAGTCTTGCTTTGTACTTGTCGATCGAAACGATCACCACGGCACAATTCATTGTTGTTAGCCATGCTATTCGAAGTACTGTGGACATTATCATTTATGTTACCGATGCCATCTAAATTTGCATCGTGGTTATGTTCACGTTCGTCATCAATGTCATCGCCTGCCGCCTCTGAATTAGATATATAGAATGTCACATTACGGCCCATGACAAGCTTGTCATTTTCGATGTCCCATAGTCTATACGTGTGTGATGATAAACCATATCCGAGCATGTAACATTTTGATGATTTAGCATCCAACTTTGTACGATTTTCTTCCGGTACATAATTGTAACAAATCGAACCAAAAACACGAAGTTGCGACGAATCCGGCTTTTTGCCATACCAAATTTCAGCAGGCGTCTTACTAACAAATTGTTTACCAACGGCACTTGTTGGTGAACGATTCTTAATATAATTTGCGCACAAAACAGCTTCGTTCCAGAATCGACGACTTAAACCACTCGACAAAAGCATTGTTCTTGCTTTTTCAACCAGAGTACGATTAAAACGTTCGGATACTGCATTCATAGCCGGATTGTAAGGTACCGTGAAATTCAACCGAATACCCTTCTTGACACAAAAAGATTTAAATTCTTTTGAGCAATACTCGCCGCCATTATCCAATTGTAATTTCGCAATTCTTTTCCCATTTTGCGTTTCAGCCATAGCAACATATTGTTGGAATTTATCGAAAACCTCACTTTTCTGCTTCATGCAGTATACCATGGATGTACGTGAAAAATCATCAGTAAAGCTAACAAAAAATCTCGAACCGTCATACGCCATTTCACTCATTGGACCACTGACATCAGTGAGAATCAATTCTAAAAACTCGTTTAGAACGGATTTCCTTTCTGGGTGGATATGGTAAACGCGTTTGCTTACCAAATACACAAGATTCACAAAACTTGTCATCGATGTTCACCTTAAATTTGTCCAATCCACTCGCCATGTTTTGATTCACCATCTTTTTCATGTCGCTGACATTTAAATGTGCCAGACGAAAATGCCACAAATTCTGCGATGCCTTATTTAATTGTTCCACTCCAGCAATCCCCGCAAACACCCTTCGTTCAACATAAAAAATTGTCTGGTATAGCTGACCATTACGGCGGGCAGCGAACATATTTTTACCATTCTTCGAAACAAATGCAACATCACCATTAAATGTGATTTTGTAACCTTTGTCAGTCAATTGACGAATTGACAGCAAATTGCATTTAAGATTCTCAACAAATAAAACGTTTTGAATCGTTTTCGTTAAATTATCGCCATTGAAAAATGTCTTTATAGAAATATCACCTTTTTGCTTTGCCACTAATGATGCGCCAGCTTTTGCCGTTGAAATACTTATCGGTTCAATTCTATGCATGCTATTGAAAAATATCTTATTGTTAACGATATGTGTTGCGCCCGAATCAAGAACAAAGTTTATCTCTTCAAAGCCATCACTGCCATTCTTTGATGTTTTGGCACCCATGCAACATGACGCAACATCATCGTTATTCCCAACTGACTCACTAATGACATCCTGTTGTTCACAAAGCAAAAACTCTGGCATTTTTCTCAGCACAATTTGCACCGACACTTTTCTTATTGTACACAACATTTTTCTTTGACAATTTTACCCTGCAATTTACTTTTATATGCCCTGGCTTTTTACATCTGTGACAAATAACCTTTGAACGATCTGCTTGCATTGCCATCGAATCACTTGATCTACCGCTACGTCCATTTCCACACGCAGCACGCTTTCCACACTCGGCCAATAGACGACTTTTAACAAATTCGATCGTTATCTTTGTTGTATCCATTGTTTCCAGCGCTGTAACCAAGCCATCGAAACTTTTTGGCAATGTTCAAATCAGATCACAGACAACGTCAAGTTCTTCCAATGTGGCGCCAATTGACTTAAGTTCACGCACAGTATGATTGAATTGCAAAAAATATTCGTTGATGTCGTCACCATCTTTGTATCGCATTGTCAATAGCTGTTTTCGCAACAACAACTGACCGGCAACACTTTTGCGCTCAAACACACCAATTAATGTATCGTATATTTGCTTCGCGAACTGTTTGTCTTTAATATACTCCAGTTGAGAATCACCAATACATTGCACCAAAATTGATCTGCACTTTTTCTCATCACATATCAACGTGTCTCTGATCCTCTCACTTTTAACCTCATCTTTCGCATCAACTGGAACATCTCTCAATAACGTGTCCAATGAACTCGTTAAAAACTTTTCTAGACTCTTTTCTTCTAGTAATGTTTTGACTCGAAATTTCCAATTCGAGAAATTCGAACCATCAAATGGTTTTACTTTTTGCATGTTTGATTCCATACTATTTCAACTTGCCCAATATTGTGAAATTAATTTAAAAAAATAAAATGTTCAAAGCACGAGGCAACCACCGATGAATCAAACAAAAACTATTTCACAATACACGAAAAACTACGCGCTTAACCTTCAAAGTTTTAGTTTATGCGTACGATTTTTAGAATTAAAAAAAAACTATTTAAAACTATTATTTAATCACTACTGGGCCCATAACCTATTAAAATGGTTAAAGAAATAAAACACGTGGTATTAAAATGTTTAAAGAAAATAAAATACGTTTATGCAAGATTAAAATATTTCTGTTTAATGTTCTCAGTATGAAGGATCGTTTACAACTAACCCCAAAACAATTGAAGAATTATAATATGGTCGCATTCATATTGCTTATTGGGTAACCGACAAATTACATATTCTGTCAAGAACTTCAACGAATCCAACGCTATGCGATAAGTGCTCGCGGATCTGCCATAAGGATCACTTCTAAAGACCATAACCCGAAATAGCGTCATGGTTTCGAAAATCACACGAACCGTGGAGAGAACTTCAACGAATCCAACGCTATGCGATAAGTGTTCGCGAATCTGCCATAATGATCACTTCTAAAGACCATAACCCGAAATAGCGTCATGGAAAATTTTCGAAAATCACACGAACCGTAGAGAGAACTTCAACGAATCCAACGCTATGCGATAAGTGCTCGCGAATCTGCCATAAGGATCGCTTCTGAAGACCATAACCCGAAATAGCGTCATGGAAAATTTTCGAAAATCACACGAACCGTAGAGAGAACTTCAACGAATCCAACGCTATGCGATAAGTGCTCGCGAATCTGCCATAGTGATCACTTCTAAAGACCATAACCCGAAATAGTGTCATGGAAAATTTTCGAAAATCACACGAACCGTAGAGAGAGCTTCAACGAATCCAACGCTATGCGATAAGTGTTTGCGGATCTGCCATAAGGATCACTTCTAAAGACCATAACCCGAAATAGCGTCATGGAAAATTTTCGAAAATCACACGAACCGTAGAGAAAACTTCAACGAATCCAACGCTATGCGATAAGTGCTCGCGAATCTGCCATAAGGATCACTTCTAACAATCGGTAGAAAAATGGTAAAGAATCCAATGGTACTCGAGGCAAGAGCTTGCGAACTATAAAGACTACTTATAGACCAAAACTTATATTTAAGGACTACTTGACTAATACCAATTCTCGATAAAGCGGAATTCTCACGAATTGCTCTTGTTACGACATTACTAACCATTGGTTGATAGTGTGTTTTTGTACATATTGTATAGATAAACAGTTTCTATTTTCCGCTTAAAATAAAATATTTTTTATTGTTTGACGTTGAAAAATTATAAATAGTGTTGAGATCAACAGTGCAACGTCCAATTTTTATATTTTTATCTAATTTGCTGATACTAGCAGTTAACCTACTTACAACAACAATAATGATGTTGAAGCAACCTTGGCTCATCAACATTACAACATTTAAATTTACTGGATAGGAATGTTTGGTGTCATATTTTATTTCTTATTTTTATATTTTCTTTTTCTCTAAGTTGCTGACAGTAGCATTTAATTGTATATAAAAGGTGAATATTAAATAAAATAAAATAGAATGAATTTAACTCTAATATTAACAACAAGTTGTTTATTCTCAATAACTAAATAGACCCCACCCGTGGTAATCTATTAGTTAACTGTAAATCAAGACTATATTAAATTTACAATTTAAATACAAAAGTCTAAGATTTTACAAATAGTTTTTTAAATGTTGTTTATTCAGGTAATATTAAAAATCTCAAACTTTAAAAAAAAATCCTAATAACGAGAGATTTAATTTAATTAACCAATACATTCTCAAGTGAAAAAAGTTAGAACAAATTTAGGACAAACTTCACACTCGTTTTTAAGGTTGGTTTGTTAAGTGTTGTGTTTAATAATTAGATAATTAGT
The DNA here is from genome assembly GCA_958295665.1 of Tipula vernalis. Classification (NCBI taxonomy): domain Eukaryota; kingdom Metazoa; phylum Arthropoda; class Insecta; order Diptera; family Tipulidae; genus Tipula; species Tipula vernalis. Next base: position 180,499,447 of record OY282558.1, on the reverse strand, counting down.
GACTAATTACAAGACAGGAACCTGACTCAGCTGATATTTAATGCACTCCAGTTTGATATTTAACCATTACCGGGAGATCCTGCTTAATGCTTGGTCGCACACTCAATACCAATCAGTATTTCAATTTTATGTAACAAATTGTTGTAGAGCACACACGACCCTTTCATTAATTACATTTGCACCATATTTCAAAATTTTATATCAAGCTTTGCCATTTGGCTTTATTATTCACAAGCAAACAAGGAAAGGCACTTATTAACAATTTTATAGATGAATGTCGATTGATTAACATTTCAATATAAACAAATATTGATAAACAACCAACTATTTGTGTAAAATTGTCTTTAGAGAGAATACCAATTTATCAAAATCTCCCCATTACTTGATACAAAATTATCGTAAGCACACGTTTTGTTGTTGAGCAACATTTGATAAGCTTATTTAAATACGAGTATGTATGGATGATTTTAAGCTCTTTAAACAATATATCTTTATAATATTCGTAACAAAACTCATTTATTTTACAACCGTTGAAAGCAACTGTCAATTAAATTTGATAATGGACAGTGATATTTAAAAGACTATTGTTGTTTTGAGATTTAAATAAATGATAAACGATCAATAAATTAAAACAAAAAACACTTTACAGTGAGACAAAAAGATTAGTTGTATAAAATATGATCACATGTGAAATAAATATATCAATATGTATAGTAAATTTACAAGCACAGCCAAAGACATTTAGTTTAAGAAATAAACGGAATAACCGTACCTGCTTAATGCAAAACCACCTCCAACCAAAACAATGACCATAACACAAACTATTATGCCAATTTTCATTGTTTTCTTCGATTTAAAGAGACCCATGCTAATTTTAAAATATTTTCACATACACTTTTAATTTATGCACTAACATTAAATTTATTTACAACATCCAACCACTGCGAACTACTTTACAAAAAAAAAAAAAAAAAAAATCAAACAAAAACTTTAAATTTAGTGTATAAACACGATGATGTCTTTAAGCGAATTGAAATACTAAATATTTTTTTTTTTTTTTTGAAGTCGAAATATGAATAATAAAAAATGGAAATATATACCTACATACATTGAATGACATGTGGCCAATCTTAAGATAATCGAGGGAATAATTATTGTGTTCTTTTTTATTTATCTTACATTTAAATGTGTTTAATTATTAACCAGTATTTTTTATCGTTTGTATTTATAGTAATCGGTATTTAGTACAATGTTTATAATTCAAGATTACTTCAATATTATTTATATCCATGTATTGGAATTTTAATTTTAAGTACCTTCTGACAATATACATATGTATATAATTGTTGGAACACTATCAAATACTAAAAACGATTAGTGCCTTGTAATATAAGGTTTATAAATAACTGATACCAGCACCTAATGTACTAGTTAAATAAAATAATGATTAACTTAGAATTAATTATACAATAAGCATGCTGTTACAAGTTTAGTTTTTAAGTTTACGAATATGCCATATCGTTGTCTGTACCTTAATTGATAAAAAAATAAAATAAAATAAAATCCAAACCGCTGTTATGTGATACAATTAGTAGAAACGGAAATAACCTTAATTATTGTGACACTTGTAGCGATGTAGTCTCCTATCATTGATAGAAACTATTAATTGGTTTAATTGATAATTCATAGTGTAATAAAAAAAAATATTTCCTTATCACCTCCACTCAATTAAAGCTTTTTATGTAGTTTCTTTCAATCATTGATACGTTTTAGTTTCATTAAACATTATAGAATATAAATACGAAGAAACTAAACTAAATTCATTACATATTTTATTTTATTTGTTTTTTTTTACTAGAAAATCACTACATTACATAGGAAGAAAAGAAGGGCCGATCTTCAATTATGCGCATTGAATTTCTCATCGCGAGTTTGTTTTCATTCCTAATGTTCCTCGGCCAAATGTGATAAAAAATATCATGATACTGCACGTCAATTACGTTATGACCCTAACATCATTACCTTAAATCTTATGTCAAACCCGAAGAAACGACCAAAATGAAAAAAATAAAAACAAAAGTGGAAATTAAACGTCAAATATTTTAATTTATGTATTAAAAATTTTGCAGTATATATTATGGAAATTGAAATTATTTAAAATTATTAATCATGTTTCTTTTGCATAAAAATAAACAATATTTTTTGACAGGTAAAACCAGAAAATTTCTAGGTTTTTTTTTTAAGTGATAAATCAAGTGCGTTTTATGGCAAAACGTGATAAAAAATGTCATGATATTTTTTATCAAATTTGCCCGGGAAAACACGACCATTTCCGCTATCGTTATGAATGAAATAAAATAAAAGCGATCATCTGTCAGTTTTTATGATCACAACGTTAACAAAGAAGAAAATTTATAGTAAATTTATATTCGGATTATCTTTGAAACTTAAACTATTATGGATCCGCGCATACGTATGTATCTTTAAAATGTCAAATTTTGTAATTGCAAAGTGTTGACCGCCAAAATTAATATTAATGTATTGTTTATGTTGCTAAATTTATGCTACTTTCTATTATATTACAAGTTGTATGGTGTACGTGACTACCAGAAGCCAAAGATCATCTTTCGGACTTTAAAAAAAAAAATGTTTTTTCTATCCTAATTGGGTTTTAAGTTAAATTTGCGTTAGTATGTATATTCAAAATAAAAATAGCAAAACGTAATCTTTTTCGATTTGTGCTTTTCCTATAAGTGTAGTCATGTTAGCGATATTTTAATCTCTAAAAAACGTTCGAATGGCAGCAGGAGTTATGAGAGTGTATGAATAAAAACCAAAATAAGTTATTTTTTAATGCCAAACAAATTTATTTTAATGCAATCGTGTTATTACAGTTTCAATGTTACCACTATTCTAACTTTTCTGTATCGTGTGTAGTGATGTAAACGGTAATATTCTCGGGGGTAATATTACCGGTATATAGGTAATTTTAGGTAATGTTACCCAAAGTGGTGTTACAGTGGTAATATCGGTAACATAAATAAAAAATATTTTTTCCAAACAACTCAACTAGTCTTAATGCAAAAAGAGTTGTGACACCACTGCATTATACTTTCTTATGTACTATTAAATTACTACACCATTGTTTTATTCACATATTCATTTGGAAAATACGTAATAAAGCTGGAATCTGACGTTGAATGTGACCCATCGCTCTTGTCTGGAAAAAACACCAATCACTATTTTAACTAGAAAAGTGGCTGCATCGTCTTAGTCGATGAAAAGCTCTAGTATGCTGGAATTTCGTTGACAATATGAGACCAAAGTAGCACCAGATGGTCGATGAGCTATTATTCGAGCAATTTTCGTTTCTGGTGCTCCATTATAGGCTCAACCATAATGTCGGCTTGTATTGATTTGTTCAAGAAATTGCGACCGTTCTATAAACTTCCTTCGAGATACCAACTTTCCAATCAATTGTTGGGCCTTGAGTACCATCGCGTCGAAGAGTCAGTCTTACCAAAAATTGCCGGCGCATCTGACGTTGCAGACCGATGCTTGGTCGAACATACGAAGGGACTCTATAACAAATTATGTCATCAATACAATATACCCAAAGCCTTTTTCTATAAATCTACTCACTAAGAAAAATCGACATTTGGCTTTTCGAGGAAGTTAGAGCGGTCTTAAAAGATGTCGAGATTTATAAATTTATTGTATTTATTACTGAAAATAGAACGAGCAATAAAGCTTCCCGAGAAATGGTTAACAAAAGCTATCCCTATATTACCGAGTATGGGTGCATCTTAACTTAACTTGCTCATTGTCGATATCTTCAATATTCAGTCTATCAACAGTTTGAAATTTTCAGTCAGTCGTACGGATGGTTTCGGAAATAAAAAAACTCGCACATTTTTCATGCTACATTCGATCTACATTCATGCTACATCAGGTATGCCCTGGAGGCGCTGGCTATCGAAGACGAAGTAAAGTTAGTTATGAAGGCATCTACGATCTCCTATTCGAAATTGTTCACTGTGTACTACCTCCGATTGCTAAATGGTCATCTTCTTATTAGAGTTTGCTGTTTTGGCTAAAGTGGTGTACTGTTTTGTTAATATAAAATAAACTTTTGAACAAAATAAATGCGCCCATTAAGAAGATAAGTATTCTGAAATATGCTTGAACCAGCTATTCGAGGAAAGAGTCTTTCGGAATAATAGAAACTTGAAGCAACTGAATTTATTTTTAATGTCGCAGAACTTCATACAAAATATGACAAAAAATAGAAGGGCAACAAAATATATGAGTCTTTAGACCATTACAATGTTCGAAGTAAACTTTTTTCACGACCGTTTGTGGTTGCAAGTGAGCAGCTCTCTGATGAAATTTGGTCGGCGGTAGTATGTTCTACTTCATCTTTAAGTGCTTGCCGTTTGATATTTTGAGCATACCTCCATCGAGAACTGCAATGGAAAGCACATTCAGTACCTATGATTTTATACACGTAGCTTAACACGTGATCCATTGACTTTTGATCGTGCAGGAAAACTAACGTACATTTTGCACAACTTAAAACTGTCGAGATCGAACGGAAGTGTGGATAACGAAGATGAAGTTACTCCTGCTGAATCAAATGTAAATTATTATTAATGGATAAAGCTGCATAATATTATTCGCTTGAAGAAGAGGATGACTTGGAGAAAAGTAAGAATAATTCGGTTATGGATGATGTTGACATCACGAAAGTTTTGGTCAGAAATCTCTTGGTTTTTGTATCATGATAATGCGCCGTCTAAAGGTCGATTTATATTATCGGCGCGGCTCAGCACATTCATGCTTCGTCTCATACATCAACAATTTATATTATCAGCTCGGTTCAGTTCATATATTGCATTCGTATTTATTTCGGTGTGCATTCGAATCTTCTATTCTACGATGGATTACGTAGAACGTTAAATACAATAATAATATTATTAGTATTTAGTATTTTTTCCTTATCCTTCGAATAAATAAATATATACATATACATATATCTATTAATATCTGTAAATGTGAATGTATGAATGCAACATCTCAACAAAGTACGAAAAAATATTTATTATTTCGAATTATGTATTTCGTTTTTCTTTCGCATCTTCTCGTTTGCGATTTGCTTTCACAATATTCTTTTGGGATGATTCGATATGCGCTGTACTGTGCTGCACGGAAATGTACTGATAATATAAATACTCTCATAGTAAATGCATGTAACAAAATTTTTTTGGTATGAACTGTGCTGAGACGAGCCGATAATATAAATCCACCTTTACACTGCATTGGTTGTACGTGACTATTTGGCCAAAAATTCGACCCACATTGTTTCGCAACTACCCTTTGCCTGATTTAGCTCCACTTGACTTCTGGCTATTCCTGAAACTCAAGAAACCGCTCCGGGGACATCGTTTTGACACTTTAACGTTTAATAAACTTTAACAACTCTTTCGAACACTGGAAAAAACGTTGGACTAAGTGTATTGTATCCGAAGGAGATTATTTTGAAGAGGATGAAATATAATTAAAAGAATAATAAGCCGTTTGTGTTTTATTTAAAATCTTACTACTTTTGTCCAGACGTCAAAATTTTACTAGTGTTCTTTGGTACAAATTGGAATTAAAATATTGAATAAAAAGGGTGTTACCTATTTTACCCGTGTTACTGGTAATATTACCAGTAACATTACCAAATTTAAAAAATATCGGAAAATTTACAACACTAACCGTGTGTATTGCCTTATATCGTCTTGTGATGATGTTTATCTTTATTAATATTCTTAATTACGATTGGTTGTAATATAAAATTATGGTAAGTTAACTCATATGTATAAAACTTAATATATGTAACTTTCAATATGTATATAACTTCATGACATATTGTACGTTGTAAACATAATGTTATATTTGGGTTTGTTACTTTGTTGATGTTGATTTCTGCAGAATCGGGAATAATGGTGGATTCGTGTTACGTAACTGCTTCCCCTTTAGATGGATGTTGTCCTCAACATCTGCAATGGTTGTTGGAGTGAAGAAATCATTTGACTTTTTTATCGATCTGTACCAGGCACAAGGTGTGCACGTTGGGCAGTATCTAAGTATACATAAATAAATGATTATTGAAAAAATAATGGTTGTTGTAATAGACCAAGCAACTTGGTGATGTTGGATCGATATAGTCATTTTGTGAAATTCTTTCATCCTTTCATGTTTGTTATTGTCCAATTTGCTAACGTTGGAAGTTCTATTTGTTTTACAGAGTTGTTGTTTTTTATACCTGCTATGTTGATTGAACAATTATAAAATTTGATTAATATCTTTGGTCCTCTGTACCCCGCATGTCGTATAATATTCTTGATTTGTATTTGAATTTATTGCTATGTATTGTTTATGGAATAGGTTAACTGTTTCTTTTACTGGGTTTTATATAATGTCGCAATCGGCTGGTTTATTTGTACATACATTTGTCTTCTATGTCTTTTAATTCTGATCCATTGTAGTAATATTTCTCCTGGATTTCGTTGCATGGATTTTGCGAGCATTTTATATTTTGGGGGTTTATTCCCATGAATATGGGATGTTTTGTTAATTGTTGTAGGGATAATTTGGAATTGATTGAATTTTTCTGTTGAAAATTTTGATATAGATATTGAAAAACTGGTTTGTTAAAAATTTAAACAATTGATGTTCTGAGTGGACTACGATTCCTTGATCTTCTAAAGAAGAAATGATCATATCAGTTTCGTTTTTTGCTAATAAGTTATGAGAAATATAGTTTTGTTTGGCTAACGTTATGGAATCTAAAATATTATCTAAATGGTTCTGTAATTCTTTTATATGGCATTCTAAATGATGTAAACTTTGTTCAAAAATTAGTGTGTTTTCTATCATCTTGTTATTTTTAGTGTTTTCGTTTATTGCTTGTGTAAGTAATTTTACTTCATTTGCTAAAATTTATTCAATTTTCCTAAATCTGCACTCAAAAAACAAATTCATTTGTGACAAACACTTTAAGCAGCAAACAACTAAGTGTTTGGGATAAAGGATTTGTGGTAAATTAGTGATCATTTGAGGCAAACTAAAAATATTTTACTTACTAACATTTGAACGTTTGTAACAAAACCCAAAATGTTTGTTTTAATGTTTGTGTGTCATACTTACTGTTTGTCAAACACAACTCTTTTTCCCTATAAGCACATATAATTTTTGTGGCTAAACAGTAAAAATAGTTTGTAGCTAACAAGAATTATTTATCACTATGTAGTAATATTAATTTTAGTGCTGTAGTATACTTCTAGATAATTATGTAATTAAATGGATTCAAATTAAAGTAAAATAAAAATTTAACGAATAATAATTTATTATTTAATTATTTTAAAAATATTCTACACTATATTTTCAAAACAAATACATCAAAAATATGTTTAATTTTTAATATAAATTTAATTAGTAAAAATTTGAGTCTGTTAACTATTAAGCATATAATATAACATACAAAGCAAATACATTAAGAATCATCAGTAAATATTATAAGTTAAATCGAACAACCATGGCCAACTATTGGGAGCAGGAAGAACAATAAAAATCTGGCAATGAATGAATTAAACTAAGTTTTGATTTTAAGATATTTTATTTTATTAATATAGATTAAAATTATATAATACATAAAATATTACCAAGGTAAAGAAAACTAAAAGCTTCTAGAAGCTATTCACAACCAATTCACCTTTAAAATTTAGCAGATTATATATGTTTCTATTTTCTAATTTTTAAAATAAAATGGAATTAAATTCATTAATTATTTTTACGAAGAAAAGTTGTAAGTGGGGATCAAATTTTACGGTTTCTAGTGCTTGAAAACATAAAAATATGCCATTTTCTGTTTCGACTATTTGTCGTATTATTTGAAAACATGGAATTTCATCTTCGTAATATCCAATTGATATTAATGCACCAGGTTTATATTTTACATTGGTCATCTCAATCCAATCAATCATTGTGAATGAATTATACAATAATTTATATTTTTCTAACAACTTTCCATCTCTTTGAATCCCTTTATTTTGAACGTTAGGCGTCTGACATTTAATACTAATTTCGTTATAATTAAATAATATATAACAAATTTTTAATTGATTCCTCAAAGCTAAAGTGTACAGTAAATTTTTTCGGTATTTGCTTACTCTGCCAATTTCTTTCAATTCCTGATGCTTAGCTTCAAACCGCATCGAGCCTATGTTTTGGATTGGTCCAATTCTGCACACAATATGGGAATAGTGAGTAAAAAAATGGAATTTCGGCGTTAAATGCTTTCCGAATAACGATAAATACAGCTCGTGGTGATCAGCAATTAAATTTTTTAATAATCCAATAGAATTTGCGTCAGCTTTTTGAATTGTGAGAACCGTAAGAATTTCAGAAACTGCTAATATTAAATTCTGTTGTTACCTCTGTACATACGGAACGAAAAATACAGGTTTTATTTCAGCACCACTTTTGACTGTAAATTTAAATTAATTTGTGATATTAAAGTGAGACCGAACTAGAGAAAATAATTTGTTGATTTAATTTAGAAACCATTCCAAAAAATTTAAGTTATTTAAAATACCCCCATTATGAAATATTTCATAAGTAAATGTACCTACTCCGGAAACCGGTATTATTTCTAGTTTTTGGTTGTATAGTATTTTTTTTGTATTTTAGCTTAATCCTTTTAGTCATCTAAATCAATAAAAACAAAATATTATTTTTTTAATTTTGGTCTATATCCATAAATTAAAAATTAAACAAATAGTTCAAAATATTTTTACGCTAACTTAATGCAAAAATATATTTCAAAATCACGCTATATCCATTATCTATGCTATGTCACAACTGTTTAGACTCAGTACCAGAAAGAGCAATAAATAATTTCGCTATATCCTGTAAATCAAATTTTATGTTCCCGCTAATTATGTAAAAAACGCTATATCCATCAAAATATTATTTTTTATTGTTATTTTACATAACTCTTAATCCCCTACATCCAGCCGTTAATATAACGTTATTCCAACGGTACTTAAAAATGTATAAAAAGGAATTTTTAGCGCGGTATAAATTAGTTGATATCTAATATTATTCGTGAAAACATGATCTACTCGTGTCGTATAAGTGATAAAGTTATTAAAAATAATTAGACATTAAAGCCAAATAGTTTAAAATGCAACCAATTGAACGAAATAGTTCGCCTGTGCCAGTTTTTACAGATGAACAACTCAGGTATGTTTGATATCACATTTTTCTAAGGTTTAAATGAATTAATTAAAATTAAAATTAATAAATCTGTTTCCACAGGGTATACCATTCACTGGAAAATTTAATTGATGAACAATCTGGTGATCCAAATAATTCTCCATGCACTATAATCCCACCAACCCCGTTAAATGAACGCCTTTTTGTCCTCACGCTATCAAATGACAATCAGAGTTGTCAGTCACACCCTGATTGCAAAATCCAAAATAAATCTAAAGATTTAACTTCAAAATTAGATGACGACGTTGATTTTGACATGAGTGGTAAGGTTTTTGCGCTTGAAATAATTTACTATTAAAACTAATTTCAAAATCTTTTAGAATTATCAGTTCTCGATTCAGATCTTGATCCTGAATATATTCCACCAGAGGGCAATGAAATAATGGTTGATTTATTACGCGATGGTAAAAACTTTATAACAAACGTTAACGTAGTATAATAATAATTATTAATTTTGTTAAAATCTTTTTTAGATTCTCCGCGTTGTTAAAAAACCTTAACCAGAAAACGGTTAAGACATCCAGAAAACTGGAAAAAAAAATTTGAGGAAAGCCAAATACCAAAAGGGAGAGCAGTTCACCAATAATTTCGGAGTGATGACTCGTAAACCGCGTCAAATAAAAGTCGGTTGCGGGGAAAATTGCCCTTATAGTTGCAATAAAGAATTCAATTCGACAGAGAGGAAGATTCTGTTTGATAGTTTTTGGAGTTTAAATTCCAAATCAAAAGGTGAATTTTTTGGAAAAATGGTGTATAGAGTTGCCGTAGAGCGGAAACGAACCAAAAACTTAAACTCGCGTAGAAAAAATACTTACCATTTTAATTTTCTCAAATCCGACAAACTGAAGAGAGTATGTCAAGTATTCTTTACTAATACATTAGACATCAATAAGTCACGAGGTCACTATTATTTTGACCATTTAGTTGATAACCAAACAAAAACCTCAAAATCACCATCAAAAGGAAAACATGGAAAAAAATGCATTACCAGGTAGCAAACTAGAGGGTGTTGCGAGTCATATCAACATTTTTGCTACTATGGATTCTCACTATTGCCGGTCTTCAACGAACAAAAAATATTTGGAACCACATTTAAATTTAAAAACAATGTACAATTTATATTGTAACGACTATGATGATCCTGTGAAATATTGGGCTTATAAGCACGTCTTTAAAACGCAGTTCAATTTAGCATTTTATGTGCCAAAAAAAGATCTATGTAACAGATGCGAGGAACACAAGATAAAACTACAAAATTGAATCAATCAATAAACCCGTCAGTTCCAGAAGAACAAGAAAATATGCCGAAGAGGTTCTATCAGAAAACGAATTTGAAGTCACATTATGCCAAAAGGAGAACTTTAGACTAAGTAAAGAAAAACGCAAAGATTTGATGAGCCTTGTGAAATTTATGCCTCAAACAGATCAAAACATTTAGAAAGCAACACTGATGATTTGATTTGAAGAGCCTTTTGCAATATATTTTTATTTAAATGTATCAAACGTTTAAAAAAACATAGCGAATTAGAGTAAAATTATCAATGATTTTGAAGTAATTTAAATACTGATTTTTAGTATTATTTTTCATGAAAAAAATACAAACTTTGTTTTGATCTAATTGCTGTTTTAATTTGGAAATTTATTACATTTTTAATAAATTCAAAATTACAACCCCTACAAGAATTCCTCTAAGTGATATTTTTAATAGCAATTTTATGCCAAGTTATACAATTTTAATTTAAGCTATATCCAATTTCCCGCTATATTACATATTAATAATTCACAGAAAAAACTGAATTGGGTTAATCAAAGATTCTTAATTCTTTGATAAAAATTTAGAAGATTTAAACAAAATAATATATATTTCTTGTAATTGGTTATTTGATTCGTACAATAACATTTTATGATTTAGTGAACATACATTGGATGATTAATAGATTGGTCTCATTTTCAATTTTAAATAAACATTTCTATATTTCTGAAACATAACATAATGAAACAGAGACTAACATTTTATGAATTTTCCAAAATATATTCTTTGATTACATGATTTTCTTGGTTTGAATTTCAGCAATATTTTTCTATATTTTTACACAACTCTTTTGTTGAATCATAGAACGGCTTTTTATGAATTTACAAACACATTAAATAAATGACAGACAGTACACAACACTTTTGTTGAATTATAGATCGAATTATATGAATTTAGAAACACTTTGTATAAATGGCAGATTCGTATTTTTGGGTACCGTTACTTTTTAGATGTTTGTCTTTTGTTTCAGTTTGGGTTTATTATAATTGTAAGTTCCGAGCGATGCATACACGGATTAATAAAAATTTAAAATAAAGTTTATTTCATAAAATACAATTGTGATCTTGTGGAAAATGAGTGAAAATCTAAGTGATGTGCCAAATAATTCACACACAGATGGAGATGGAGCAGAAACTAACATTTTGATCGTGTGGGATGAAGAACACGACCTTTTATTAAAGTGGGGTTGTGAAGAATTAATGGCGGATTTTTTTGAGAAAAATATAAAAATAGACAGTTTTAAAGAAATGACAATGGCGGATATAGACAATTTGATACCGAAAGAAAAGTATGGATTGCGAATAAAATTTCGGACACATCTTTTAAATTGGCGGAAATCAAATGTAAAATTATTTAAATTTTCTTAACTTTCATTGGAAAGTTTGATTTTTCTGTTTTTTTTCTTGTTTTACGTTAAGGGCTTTACTTTATCATCAATTGCTGAAACATTATCCGTCAACAGCAGTATAAATAGTTGGTTAAATAGTTCGAATTTCGAAATAAATTCTTCAAATGTTTCATCTAATTCTGCGTCACCGTTATCTCCGAATCTAACCGAATCTTCAACCTCTTCAACAAGACAGTTATATCCAAATCAGCATCACGTGAGTTTTTCTAATCCAAATTATATTAAATTTGTTTTTGTTTGTATTAATTATAATATATTTTAGACGTTGGAACAAATTTTATGTGCTTCATTTATCGGAAAGTCGATTTTGGATTTGTCGAAAACGAATTGTGGTCTTACTTCATCGAACCGCAGTGATTTGTGTGAAATAATCGTAAACTATTGGATTAAAAACGAATTTGGTCAAATTTTGTCATCACCTTATCACAAAAAAATAGTTGGAGAAATCATTAATTTATTTCCCGATGAAGTTGAGGTACATTTTATATTATACACAATGCACACCAGGGTCAAACGAAAATGAAACAGATACTGATTAAATAATTTCGCCCCTTTGGCGGGGGTGGCTACTCCTATCATATCATATATCATTATAGTGACAAGGGTCGTACCATTTTAAAGAGGTTTAAATTCTCTTTTTAACGATATCACATTAATTTGTTAAAGTAAATGAAATGAAAGAGTAGTCATCTCTACAGGGATAATGTTAAGCAGATTACCGTAATTTTATGACCCCTCGAATTTAAAATTAACGTGTTTCTACTTTTTTAAGGTATGTGGATGCTTTTCGAGATAACCAGTACTGCTGCATTTTCGTTGGGCAACCTCTTATACAAATACATGTATTTGTATAACAATTCCATAAAATAATAAAAGCAATTAAATTTATTATCTTATTATTTTTAAAGGAGTACTACATAAGTAAGGACAAACGAATTAAAGGAAAACTAGCGCAGAAATACTACTGCCTATGCCGAAAATACCGTGAAAAAGGTGTGATCGAAAGTCGATATAAACTGAAACGACCAAAAACTGTGGATGATAGCACGTTTGAAGACCAACTACTTCAGGACCACGAAATTGATGAAACGGCCATTGGAAACCAGCAGTGGCTCAAAGCTAATAAGCAACCGGAAGCGTTGGTTGTAGAAAAATGGCGAGCCACTTTTAATTTGCGAAAAAAACACAACAGCAAAAATCTAGATCTGTTTCTTGAATGGCCGATATTAAAACAACAAATTGGATTAGCATTAGTAAGTTAGCAATATTTCAGATAACTAACCTAAATGTTAATATTTTCATGTTTCACATATAGATTGAATTAGATTTTGATCAAATCTATCAAGATAAAAACCAACTGTTGTTTGCAAAGTGGGAATCATTCAAATTTAAAATTAAAGATATTTATAGCAAAAATATAAAGGATCGAACTTCAAAAGCGCAACTAGAACTATTACGCGGTAAACTTAGTGCTGGTAAAAATCATAGTTATTATTATAATATAATTAAACAAAATATTTTGTGACGTACATGCGAATAATTTTGTAATCCATGTATTAATATTTTTAGATCCAGAAGATTATTTATTGACCATTCTACTTAACGCTATATTGGTACCAACAGGTATTCATGCAAAAAAGAACGGGAAACATTTTTTTTGGAAGCCATCAATAGTACAAGCTCAGGAGTTTATGGTGCTTCATGTCGAGGTATGAAATTATAGACTAATGGTTGATTATATTGAGTAATAGTTGTATTTTTCTTTTAGGCTGAAAACAATTTTGAAACGACAGTGAAGCAGCATAGAGAACGTCTGACTGAAAGAGGGTTAACAAATCAGCCACTGATTATTGTTGTTGGTGAGCTAAAGGACTTAAAAAATTTTTTTATTAATTTAAATGATAATTTTTATAAGGTAGATTCCTTTTTAAAATCTGTATCGGTCATTATACAAATTTTTTATGTATTAAATCTAAAATTCCCTGATCCATGCAAACAAGCCTTGGAATTTATCACTAACTTTTTTTTCGAAATTCCATGCGAAACAAAACAATCCAACCAATTACTTCAATTGTTATCGGAACTTAAAAATTAAAAAATGGTTTGTTGTTTTGTTTGTCGCGCTCAATTTACCGAAGTGAAACCTTATATCACACACTTAAAATTAATTCATAAATTATCACGTAACTCTTCTTTTTTCCAATGTACAATTTGTCCGCAATCATTTCAAAATTTATACGCATTTAGTCGTCATTTGAACAGGCATTTAAAAAATGATTATCACACAGAAAATAAAAATGATTCATTACCAAATATCCCTTCAAATCCGTCGTTAAATCGCGAAAACTTACCTGTTTGTAGCACAGATAAGGATCCACCAATAATTGATATTAATGAAGCTTCATTAAATTTTTGTGATATAGCATTACAATTTGCTTTAAGATTATTAGGGCACACAGCCCTAAATCGTAAATTAGCACTTGAAATAATAAAAGACGTCGAAGATGCTATTGAAAACTTTCAAACGTGTATTGAAGATTCAGATAATATCGTTGATATAAAAAGTAAATTGAATTTATTTAAAGAAAGTTTTTCCAAAATAAATTCGGAATACAAAGTTAGGAAAATTTTGGAGAATAAAGGTTTGTTTTCTGAACCAACGGAATTCTTAATAAGTAGTACCAAAACAATAGAAAATATATATTCGAAGTCGTCCAAAGGGGTTTTGCTACCTATAAAACATAATATTAAACTTTTCTTAGAGATAAACAATAACTTAGGGAGTATGATGGATAAAATTCAAGAAATAGAATCGTGTTCAACATTTTGTAATATTATTCAAGGTTCTGTTTGGAAAGATAAAATTAAAGAACATAAAAATAAAGTTTGCATTCCCTATATTTTTTATCAGGATGACTTTGAACTTAACAATCCGCTCGGGTCAAAAGCTGGAGTTGATAAAATCACAGGTGCTTATTTAAGCTTTCCATTATTAGAAGATTATAAAATTTCTAAGCTAGAAAATATAATTACTTGTTGTTTTACTAAATCTACTGATATAATTCATGGAAATGATTCTAATTTTATGCCCCTAATACATATTCTGAAAGAGCTAGAAGAAGATGGTATATTAGTTGAAACAAGCAAAGGAAACATTCATGTTTATTTAATATTAGCAGCAATAACGGGAGATAATTTAGGTATGAATTCTATTTTGGGATTTGTAAAATCTTTTTCGGCCAATCATTGTTGTAGAATTTGCAACGTAGATAAACAGACCATGCGAACGCAAGTAGTCGAGGATCCATTAAAATTTAGAAACAACCAGAATTACAATGCCGCTGTAGATATGGGTAACGTTTTCGAGACAGGTATAAAAGAAAATTGTATTTTTAATTTTATTAAATCGTTTAATGTCATAGATAATGTAACGTGCGATATCATGCACGATATTTTTGAGGGAATAGCTCATTATGAAATTTGTAATATTCTAGAATATTTTATTTGTCAGAAAAATTTTTTTTCTTTATCTAACCTAAATTCTCGTAAAGGTTCCTTTGATTATGGCGCAGTCGATAACAAAAATAAATCCATCGATATTCAAATTCGGCACTTAAATAAAAAGAAATTAAAAATGTCAGCTTCTCAAACTAAATGTTTTTTACATTTCTTACCTTTGATGATTGGAGATTTTGTACCTCACAATGATAAAATTTGGGGATTGCTGAAACTACTGATAAAATTAGTAGATACTGCTATTTTGCCTAACTATACTGAAAATCGTTTAATAGAGTTTTGTGATATTATAGCAGAACATCATCAAAAATATTTAAATCTTTTTGGTGGGCATTTGTATCCGAAACACCATTTTATACTGCATTATGTCACTTCTATACGTAAACTTGGACCAATTAAGCGTCTTTGGACGATGAGATTTGAAGCAAAACACAAGGAAAGTAAAAATTACGCAAACACAACTACTTCTAGAAAAAACATATTATTAAGTTTAGCCATTAAATCGAATTATGTGTTTGGATACCATGTTAATTTAAAACAAAATTGTGAATTTAATAAAATTGAAAATTATGGCGACGGAAAATTTATTGATCTTACAATTTCCGATATATGGAAACATATTCCAACAGACGAAAAAAATAATTCTGATTTTTCCAATATATTTTCTGTTTCGGAAATTACTCTAAACTGTACACCTTACTCTTTAGGCAACATAATTGTACTAGCAAATGAAATAAATGAAATTAGATTATTTGAATTAAAATATTTGCTAATAGATACAAACGAAAAAACGTTTTTTGTTTCTGAGGAGCTCCGCATAATAGAAATAGACAATCATTTGATTTGTTTCGTCGTACAACAAAATGTAAATACATCTAAGAAATATGAATTAATTAAAAGGCGTGATATAAGGTTTCCTCCATTGCATTTAATTAAGCTACCAGATGGTCGAACCGTTGTAAAATTAAAGGTAGCTTATTATTAATATAAATTTTATATTGTTCAATTAATAAAAGCTCCTTAAAGTTATATTCTTTTAGTTATATGTTTAGTAATTCACTTGTGTATGTAAAACTTCTACATTTGGAATTGAAATAAATTATATTTAAAATGTTGAATTGAGTTAAATGTGTATTTATATTTTTTAAAAAGTTGTTTATTGACAAGATTAAAAGAACTCCATAATTTCTAAATGAAATTAAAAGAAATATGGTAAGTAATTATGAAAATATTGTATACAAATTATGGATTATTTTCACCATTTCATAGAATTTTTATTAAAAATACCACAGAAATCATTCTTTGTTATTGCCAATTTTTATTCTATCAAACATGGAAAGAAGTCTCTAATAATAAAATTAAATTATTTAATTTCGGAAATTCGAACTTCACTAAATCATACAATTAATTATATAAACCAACAAAATAGTATTATAAATTCTATAAATCATATAATTTTCGATTCTCTGAGCTTGCGAATGTATTCTTTGAAATTGGTAAACAAAATCTGTGGATTTACCAGTCTTATCGTACAATTAATTCTATAAACCAACAAAACATTAGAAGAAATTCTTTAAACCAGCAAATTTTCATTTCTCTGTATACGCCAATCTTTAGTTTGAAATTGACAAATAAATTCGTTAATTTACCCAATGCGATTGGGGTAGAATTAGAGAATCATAATAAGTTATATTGGAAAATATGATTCTATGACTAACTATTAACGAAAACTTTAGTTGAAATCAAACCACTTTTTATATGAAATGAAAGAATGTTTTTTTTCTGTGTTGGATATAGTGTTTGTTACGACTGGCATACGTCTCCACTTGAAGCAGAAGAACATAATTCTTGCGAGGATTCTGAAAATATTCTAAATGACATTTTTTTATTTATCTACCTTATTTATGGCAGGAAGACCCTGATGAGGAAGCAACTTATGCTCAATTTACTTCTATAAAGACAAACATGGTTCCTGCAACAAGCACACAAAAGAAATTTAATTTCATACCGTATACCAAAGAAAATGTGACATCGAATCGTCAAAATATGCATCCCGATGCGAATATAATTGATGTAGCTAGCACTTTGCAGGAGCATGGTAAGATATTGCGGGTTTTATAGCGAGAGATTAAGTTGCTACGCCGAGAACAGAAATCAAGTCAAAATAACCAAAGTAGTTCTGAGCCTAAGCTAAAACCTAGACTATTGGAGGGACTTCCACTATCATCAGCTCCAGATTTTCAAAAATTTGAAGTAGAGATACAAGAAGATCCAACCAAAGAAGAAGCACTGGTATGGCATTATTAATCTAATAAAATATGAATAATCTATTCAAATGTTTTTTTCAGAGAAAGTTTTTTGATAATATGGTATACCGGATCAGGGCTTAGAAAAATTTGTCAGAAATAGTTTGAGATTAATCATCACAAATGAAGCCGCCTCAAATTTTTCCTGGTATGGACGCTATCAAAATATAGCTGTCGAAGGATATTTCATAATGGAAATATTAAAAGGTAAAATTAGATTTAAATTACAATTCATCAAACTAATTAAGTATAATCTTTGTTTCAATATGCGCTTTAAAGAAATTTCCTACTTGCAAGAGATAGTGAAGCCATCGGTACCATTAAAAAATGGTTTCAATTTGCTAAGGACCGAGCGACGAAAACAAAATCAAAAAATAACTAAAATTACATATATTATTACTTATAGATTTATTACTTAAGTAAAATAATTAAATTATTAAAATAATTATTTTAATTTAAATTTAATTAATTGAATTCCTTTAGCCATATATTTTTGTATACTACAAAGGTTATTTTTTTATGTGATATTTGAAATTCTTAGTTGACCAAAATACAAAATTTTTGTTGAATTATTTAAAACCAAATTAAATTTGCGTTTTATTTCATTTTTATCATTGTTCCTATCCGTTTCACCAAAAATGTTACATAAATGTACCATGTTTATATTTCGTAAACGGCATTTGTAAATTGGTACTTAAATGTAGCACTTCGACGAACTACAGAATTGGCCAAAAATATAAAGCACCCCTATCTATTAGCATTATATATTAATATTATGTCTTTCTAAACAATGGGTGTTAACGAACGAGTCATCCCACCGAATGCGACCCTTAATTATTGAAAATCACCAATTTTTGTTTTGTTTTAGGTTCTTAACAAGAAGTTGTAGCGTCGTAAAATTTTTTTATTTTAGTTTTGTATTTGATCGTGTGCAGTCTTCACATAAAGTGTTTTAAATCAAAAAGAGTTTTCGTAAGTTTTTTGAGAAAAAAAGTGTGTTTGTGATAATTATGCCTAAAGCGTGCCAACTCAGTGAAGGAATAAGGGCACAAATTGTGTTGTTGGATTCCCAAGGTGTAAGCCAAATTAAAATATCCCAAAAATTAAAATGCCATCGTGGAGCAGTTCAATCTACATTGAAAAGGGTTAAAGAGACCGGGGACTATGCCTATAAACTACGCTCAGGCAGAAATCGTATCACTTCGGTAAGAGACGATCGACAAATTGTGCGAAAATCTCTCAAAAACCGAAGAAAAACATCTGCTGAGATAGCTGCAGAGCATTTAACAGAACCAGAAGTTCACATTTCGGCACGGACAGTTAGAAGAAGGCTCCTGCAAGCTGGATTGAAAGGTTGTAAAGCAAGAAAAAAACCTTTGCTCTCACTTACCAACATAAAAAGTCGCTTGAGATGGGCTCGAGAACACAAACATTGGAATGACGTGGATTGGGCGAGAGTTGTTTGGTCAGATGAATCTACTTTTGAGGTAAATATAAAAAATAAATATTAAAAAATAATTAGTCAAAAAAAAAAATAAAAAATTGTGCTATGTATTTTAAAAGAATTAATAGAGAAATTTATGTTAAATTTGATGGAATTCTTATAGATTTTTGGAACTCCTGGCGCAACCATCGTAAGAAGAAGAGTCGGGGAAGCATACAATCCTGATTGTATAGTGCCTACCGTAAAGCATGGAGGGGGTAAACTGATGGTGTGGGGTTGTATGGCATCATCAGGGGTGGGAAAACTGTTGTTTTGTGAGGGTCTGATGATCAGTACCAACTATGTTACCGTCCTCGAGGCTGCATTGAATGCCTCAATTCGGCAAATCTTTGGGGAAACGGATAGTTCTTCGATAATTTATCAACAGGATAATGCCCCGGGAGTTGGTTTCGAAAAAAAAACAAATTCGAGTCATGGACTGGCCCGCCCAGTCACCAGACCTAAATCCCATTGAAAATTTGTGGTCAATTTAAAAAAAAAAATCAAGGATCGCAGTATGACTTCAAAGGAAGACCTCAAACGTGCGCTGACAGAGGAATGGAAAAATATATCGAGAAATACCTGCGAAAAATTAGTACGGTCGATGAATAAAAGAGTCCTGGCTGTCATCAAAGCCAAAGGAGGACCTACAAAATACTAAAATTAATAAAATATAAAAAGTATTTCCTAAAAATATTGAGTTTTAATTTTTGTCTTCATTCGTTTTGTAGATACTGCAATTTGGGAGGGGTGCTTTATAATTTTGGCCAAGACTGTATATGTATATATACGAACTACTAATACACTCACAACTCTTCGTCAAAAAGTCTAATTATGTTACGTTAACGTAACACCTTGTTTAGAGGGTTGTTACTAAAGGCATTGCCACATGCAAAACGGAAAATCTATAAGTTTCACCTTATTCTAAGAAAATTTTATTAAAATCAATTTAATTTCATTCAAAAAATCCCAATTTTATGTTTTGCGGGCGGCAAGGAAAAATCCGTCCGTTGAAACATAAAATTGGGGTTTTTTGAATGAAATTAAATCAATTTTAATAAAATTTTCTACAAAATAGGACGGAACTTATAGATTCGAAAAATTTCTTAATAATTTTAATATTGAAAATCAAACAATTTTGTCAAAAATTGGATTTGAACTTTTGAAATGCCGGTTTGCCGTTTGTGCATGGGGCAATGCCTTAACAATAATTAATTGTATCCAATACGAATAATTTATTATAAATTTAATTGTGTTCATCCCAAACATTCGATATTTAGCCACAAATAGTTTCCAGGGGTGGGAAAGGGGGCTTAAGTAATTGGTCTACAAATAGTCCAAATGTCATCCTCACCTGCACGTGGTGCACCGTGCTAGATAACTAACGAGGCTCTGGCGACCGAGACACGGCGGTATAACTGACGACCGAGAATTTAGTAAATGATCTTCTCAAACCAGACCCACTACCAACTCGTACTGGTCAGAGTGATAGATGTTTATGACCAGTAAAATAAACAATGAGTACAACGGATTCAGGAAATTGTACCCCAGGTGGTAACCCAGCTAATCAGCTGGCAAATCCACCCTCTAACGAGGCTGGCTCAAAGGATTCTGGGGTGAGCCAATCATTGTTTAACAGCCCTTTTGGGCAACCCAACCCATTTAAACAACAATCCAGGGTGGGTAGATCACCACCACCAATAGCGAACACCTTAGAAAGGGATAACGCAGAACTGCGCAATAAGATTTACGAAATAGAAAAGTTAACGTTAAATCTAAACAAAGACCTCAAAAACTTACAGCGAGAAAAAAAAGGAGTTAAAAGATGCTCTAAATGCAGTAATGTCTGAGAAAGAAACCACTAAGATAAACAACACCAATGATCATATAGAGGTTATGTATGAAACAGACGAGGAAGAACTCAATAGAGAAACGGGATGGATTCTGAACCGTAACAAAAAAAATAAGAAACGTAAGATGAGTAAATCACCACAGATTTCACCCGATTCGAAACAATCAGTTGAGCAGCTTCCAACCGGAAGTAGGCACGTGCAACAGGAGGATAAAGCTCAGGTTCCGTCGGAACAGAAACGATCAAGTAATGAACTCCCAACCGGAAGTAAGAATGTACAACTAGAGAAAAAAGTGCCACGGCCACCTCCAGTAATAATATCTAATTGCAATAATTATCAGAGTATTAGAAACATCATGGACAACAATCATATAAAGTTTCAAGCTACAGCGTTAAATAGTGGTGATATCAAAATAAATGTCACAGACAGTGATAGCTATAGAAAGTTAACAGGAGCTCTTAACGAAGAAAAGACAGCGTGGTATTCCTACGAAGATAAGCAGACAAGGTAAACCAAAGTCATTGCTAGGAAGCTACACGCTTCATGCAAACCAGAAGAGATAAAAGAGTATCTGTTGGAGAAAAAATACAAAATTAAAGAAGTTACACAGCTGCTAAAAAGCGGTGACAAAACACCTCTTCCATTATATATGTTGTGTTTTGAAAGAACAGAAGACATTAAAAATATTTACGCAATCAGCGAAATACTCCATATGAAAGTACAAATAGAAGCAGTTAAAAAATCTAAGCTGATCCCCCAGTGCAAAAAGTGCCAAGTCTACGGACACACGCAAAACTTTTGTAATAAGGAGCCCAGATGCGTAAAATGTGTAGGAAAACACCGTACGGCTGAATGTACGAAACCAAAAGACACCCCACCAAAATGTGTTAATTGTGGAGAGACACACCCAGCCAACTACAGAGGTTGCATTGTTATAAAAGAGCTGCAAAAAATTCGCAACAAAACAAGGGAAACTTCAATAATTACCAGGCCAGAAATTAACTCTACTTATTAACATAATATTATACATTATACATATTACTCTACTTATTAACATAATTTAAAAATTCTTGCATGGAACTGCAATGGTATATTGCAACGACAAAATGAAATACAAATATTTCTTGATTTAGAAAAAATAGATATATGTTTATTATCTGAAACACACCTTACTACTCAAAGTCATATAAAAATCCGCGCCTACGAAGTTCACTCAGCAGTTCATCCTAATAATAATGCACGAGGGGGCAGTGCCGTGATTATAAAAAAAGATATTAAATACCATCTGCAACAAAAACTTGAAAGTGATGAAATACAAGCAATTAGCGTTAGCATTAATACCCGCAACCATAAGTTAGTGGTATCCGCAATATATTGCCCACCTAGATATAACATCAAAGAGAATGCTTATACTCAGTTCTTCAAGCAGCTCGGTGAAAAATTTGTAATCGTGGGTGACTTCAACGCTAAACATACTGACTGGGGATCAAGACTAACCACAACTAAAGGGAAAGAGCTTCATCAAGCAATAATTAAATACAACTGCAACTGGCATTCTACTGGAAAACCAACTTATTGGCCCAGTGATCAAAATAAAACACCAGACCTAATTGACTTTTTTATAACAAGAAAAATCCCGGTTATATACAAGTGCAGGAAGGATTGAACTCCACGTCTGACCACTCCTCTATTTTAATGATAATAAGTGATACAATAATTACTAATGATAAACAGCCACTGATAACAAATAAATATACTGATTGGAAAAAGTTCAGGAATGAACTAAACAATAGCATCATTTTAAACACACAACTTTCATCAGAAGAAACATTAGAACAGGAGGTGGAGAAGCTCGTCAAGGACATACAGCTAGCGGCGTGGAAAAGTACTAACACAACAAACAAAAAAATAGCTGGCAAATGCTATCCAATGGAAATTAAATCACTAGTTATAGAGAAGAGAAGTACCCGTAGGGAGTGGCAACGTACGCGAGACCCAACCGTCAAAAATAGATTAAATAATTTAACACAACGAATACGTAGAGAAATACGGGAATTTAAAAATAAATCAATAAATTCATACCTACAATCTCTCACCTATGATAAAGGTAGTGATTATTCATTGTGGAAAGCAACTAAATATTTGAAAAGGCCAGTTATACATACCACCTATAAGAACAAATAATGGTCACCTGGCTAAAAGCAAAGAAGAAAAAGCAGAAAAATTCGCGGATCATCTCGAGCGTACCTTTCAGCCAAATTTAACAACACTTAACCAACAGGATATATTGTTCGAAAACCAAACAACTATCCTGAGACAGGAAATTTCATTAACTAATGCTAAAGAAGTAAAACAAGTAATAAAGAACCATGTAGTACTTAAAAAATCACCAGGATATGACCTGATAACTGGAGAGATTCTAAAACAACTGCGTAATAAAGCTATTAAAAAATATCGGACATAATTAATGATTCCTTCAGACTCCGTTATGTCCTTCTATCTTGGAAATTTGCGGAAGTGATAATGATACCTAAGCCAGGTAAGCCACTAAGTGAACTGGCCTCGTACAGGCCAATATCACTTCTTCCAACTATGTCAAAACTATTTGAGAGATTGTTATTAAAACGAATTAAACCAGAAGTTGTAAAATCAGGAGCTGTTCCGTCCCATCAGTTTGGATTTAGAGAGGAATACTCCACAATCGACCAAGTCCATAGAATAACAGATATAATAGAAAAATCCTTAGAGGAAAAAAAGATTTGCTCAGCCATATTTCTTGACATAGCGCAGGTATTTGACAAAGTCTGGCTAGATGGTTTAATATTTAAATTGAAGAAAACTCTGCCATTTGAGTATTGCGAACTGCTAAAGTCATACCTGAAAAGGAGATATTTTAGAGTTAAACAGGAAGGAGTTTACTCCAGTATTAAAGAAGCTAAAGCAGGAGTCCCGCAGGGGAGTGTCTTAGGGCCTTTCCTTTTCGTACTGTTTACTAGCGACATACCGCAGACGAGCAATACAACTATCGCCACGTTTGCAGATGACACTGAAATTCTAGCTGTTGGTGACACAATCGGTGAAGTCACATTCAAACTACAAATAGCCGTAAATAATATACAAGATTGGCTAGCTAAGTGGAGAATTAAAGTGAATGAATCGAAGTCTGTCTACTCACATTAACTTCACTAATAGATCAATAGAACCACTACCTGTGACTCTCAATAACATCTCTGTACCACATGCCAATCAAGCAAAATACCTTGGTATGAACCTTGATGCAAAGTTAAAGTGGAAAATACACGTGAAAAAGAAAGCAGAAGAGCTTCAGTTAAAATATAGAAAAATGTACTGGTTAATTGGAAGAAACTCTCAGTTATCCATTCATAATAAACTTATGCTTTATAAACAAGTACTCAGGCCGATCTGGACATATGGTATTCAACTATGGGGATGCACCAAAATCAGCAATCAACAGATAGTTCAACGATTTCAAAATAAAGTCCTCAGAGGAATTGTAAATGCCCCTTGGTACACACGTAATAGTGACCTTCATAGAGATCTCGGAATAGACACAGTCGCAAGTGAAATAAAGAAATGTGCTCAAAAACACCAGGAGAGGCTCCATCATCACCCTAACATCGAAGCTGCAAGACTACTTCATCAAGAGGGTATAATAAGAAGACTCAAAAGACTAAAACCTTTTGAGTTGCCTGAATAGTCCGCACAATGCAACATCAACCAAAACAACACTTTATGTAAAGAACACATATGAGTGCTTTATTATTATATTGTCAGAGTCAAACGCTGTTAGTCAAAAATGACTAGTTACTTTGTAAAAAAAATTTATTGTTATCATAAATAAAATTATTAAAAAAAAAAAAATAGTGTCCAAACACTCCTTTTTTTCAGTGTGTTTATCATATTTCGTTATTTATGTTTACTTGTTCATTGATTTGATTACCAAATAAGTTTCCATTAGTGTGTATTTTGTCTAATGCTGATTGGATTTTTGTCATGTCTGCTTGTTCGATATTCCTCTGAATACGTCCGTGAATTCCTCTTTTTAGAGAGTCCCCTGGCCGTTCCCTCGGATTTATAAAGTTTAATGTTTTTTGCAATGTTTGTATTTGTTTCTCTATTGTTCTTGTTCGTGTAAAAAAAATGTCTTCTAGTTTTTTATTGCCTTTCATCAAGCCTACATGTTTTATCAGATTGTTTGTGTTTTGGGTGATTAGAGGTGTATACAGTTGTATTTACTATCTGTAATAAGTGTACGTTGACCGTTATAATTCTGGCTTCTCCCATAAAGATTGGTATTATTCCATTGTTTTTCGTGTAATCTATAATTTCTATGAAGCTTTTGTCTCCGTGCACTAGCTGGATTATTGATATCCTAAAAATAGTATTTGATATTAGCCTGATTCTGTTAGTATTGGTTTTTTAATTTTTATTTTATGAATTTTTTTGTTTGTTGCATCTGTAATTGTCACTTTGTTGTCTTTTTTATAACGTGTATACTATAGGGATTGTCTATTTGTCGCCTCCTATTACCTTTTCTATATACTATTTGTCCTACCTTGAATTTTCTAGGTTCTATAAGTTTTTAATTCAGTTTGTTTATTACGTTTTCTTTTGTCCTACTATTTCTCATATGTCTGTAGCAATAAGGCAAAACGAATACGAGTTTTCGTCAGCAATGTATTCCGTAGGTAAAGCAGTATATTTCAACATTAACGGTTTTTTTCTACGTCAAATAATAAAACATATGTTTATTTTGTAAAACGAGATTCTTCATTGTATTTTAATTGTTGTCTTCGTTTGTTTTTGGAAAAACGTAATAACTCGAAAATAAATTCCAAAAAAAAATTATTTAAATTAAAAATTGTTATACCAAAACGACACTCAAAAGTAATTAGCTGAGTTATTACAGTTTATTATCGCGAGTTACGCAGCCCAGCTTCACCAGTCATACTTACCGAACTACCCAGACAGTCATCATGTTAATAAAGTCAGCATGTTAAAACAGCAAAGATAAGAAACACAATTAATATAAAACATAAGCAGATCTCACGCTAAAATCAAGTAAAAATAAGAAATACCATGAAGACAAAACATAAGCAAATCATCTTGCAGACGATGGGATAATATTTTTTTTATTTTTTATTTTTTTTTTTTTTAATAATTTTATTTATGATAACAATAAAATTTTTTTACAAAGTAACTAGTCATTTTTGACTAACAGCGTTTGACTCTGACAATATAATAATAAAGCACTCATATGTGTTCCTTACATAAAGTGTTGTTTTGGTTGATGTTGCATTGTGCGGATTATTCAGGCAACTCAAAAGGTTTTAGTCTTTTGAGTCTTCTTATTATACCCTCTTGATGAAGTAGTCTTGCAGCTTCGATGTTAGGGTGATGATGGAGCCTCTCCTGGTGTTTTTGAGCACATTTCTTTATTTCACTTGCGACTGTGTCTATTCCGAGATCTCTATGAAGGTCACTATTACGAGTGTACCAAGGGGCATTTACAATTCCTCTGAGGACTTTATTTTGAAATAGTTGAACTATCTGTTGATTGCTGATTTTGGTGCATCCCCATGTATCCCACGATGGGATAATAAACAAAAAAATCGAACTAAAACAAAAATATACATATATTTCAATAAATAATAAATGCATTCCACTGTGTACACACAGAAAATGCAATAGTATATAAAGAACGTATAATGTATAATGAAACAAAGTATATAATTGTAACTTCAGTAGACAAGACGTAGTCTTGATAAAAATAAATATAAATTTGTTATATAAAACTAAAATAATAATAAACGACTGTAAAAAAAGTTATTATCAAACATCGAACCTATATAACTGGCGCAGGCTGTAGTAGGATATTTTAATATTGAAAAATTCATTTCAAATAAAATAAAATTTAATTAAAAACGTGAAATTAATTTTCAGTGTTTAGTTAAAGTGAAAGAAATTATTGTGTTTGATATTGCCGCCATTGAGCTAGTATTTAAAGTAATTACTATTGAGCAATACTCTAATAATTTCTAATGTGCATAAACAAAAACAGTTCCCGAATAAAAAGTGTAATAGAGTTCGTGCATTATCACAAAAAGAAATGAAGGTCTACAATCTACTAATTGTTACATGGTAAGTGATTTTATTGTTAAATACTTGTTTAAACTATATAAATCCCTTATCACTAAAATTGAAATAAATATAATTGTGAAGTGAAAAGAAAAAACAAATTTTTTGTGAAAATATTTCATCAATCTGGAGAACGTAATTAATTTAGAGTTAGAGGAGGTATTAGAAAGATTAAATAATTTAGATATAAATAATAAATGGCAGAATTACAGAATTTAAATAATTTGGTTAATCTATTAAAGATACCAGATGCAATTAGAAAATTACCAAAATTTACCGGCATTAAAAATACATTGTATGATTTTATTACAAATATAGATGAAATCATGTTACAGTGCGAACAAACTTTAGGTGCGGATAGGATTCCTCTTTCATATAAAAGAGCTATTAGGAATAAAATAGTAGATGAAGCCGAAGAAGTTTTATCCATGTATGGCACAACCACCAATTGGGCTGAAATCAAAGCAAACCTAATGACACACTACAGTGACAAGAGAAACAAAACTTCTCTTATCAGAGATCTCCATACTATCTATCAAGGTAGTGATAGTATAGAAAAGTATTATAGTAGGGTAATAGATATCCAGTCTACAATAGCAATATTAATATTTGTCTGGTTGAACAAAATATGCATTAAATAAAAAATAAATCCCATTTCCCACTTCCGGATTTACGATATAAACCTCAAATAAGAGTACCATTGTATAATCCTAATTATCAAAGGAATTATACAATGCTAATTCCACAAATAAATTTTCCAAAACCAATATTTCCACAAAAACCCTTGAATTCAAACTAAAAACTTAAACTACTTCAACCTAACACCGGGTTTAGGCAAAATTTAGGTCAACCATATAGACCACCACTCCCAATTCCAAATAAAAACACACCTATCCCCATGGATATAATATCTAACATGGACAAATATACTCAACCAACCAGATTCAATCCTCAAGCAAACCGTTACTATTTCCAATCAGCGGGAACACCAAGACTCCAAGCAAAAGAATTATTCAATATTCAACAAGCCGATCTTCAAGACGAAAACGGTATGAATGAATATGATGAGGAATATCAACAAGGAATACAGCCGGAAAATCCACATAAAGATCATATACAAAATCTGGACCAATATTAAGTAGAATATCCCGAAACCATTGAGGATGCAAATGAAGTCGATTATCAGGTTTTTCGTATGAGAGCCTTAGAGAATCCATCGGATACTTAAGTATAAATTCTCATCAAACTTTACCTCTACCATATATCGAAGTAAAAGCAACATCCAATCAAACTATAAAACTTTTAATAGATACAGGTTCTAATCAAAGTTATATTAATCCTGACCTAATAATTCCTTCAAAAATACAAAATATAAAACCATTGGAAATAAAAACCCTTTTTAAAACTCACACAGTGAATCAACAAGTTTCTATTCCAGGATTCAATGAATTAAAAACTAAACCACTTTTCAATTTTATTCTTTTTAAATTTCATAATTATTTTGATGGCTTGATAGGTCTAGACATTATAAAATAATTAGGTGTAAATTTAGATTTTAAAAAATCAACAGATACAGATAAATACAGATTTGGTATCAAGCCCATTGAAATACAAATCAAATTTTATGTCACCAACATTCACGGAACAAATTGGTAATTAAAATTCCAGTAGATATCAAAAATAGGAATATTTATTGTATATTAAACCAATCAAAATATCTGAAAATATTATAATACCAGAAGGAATTTACATAGCAAAAAACTGGCATGCTATGGAAAACGCGAATAATTATTATTCCGAGTTTAACCATCATTCAATATCAGAAATATCATCTGAAAATAATAACCAGGATATACGGACTCTAATTCGAACCAATCATCTAAACTCTGAAGAGACACAAACTTTACAAGAAAATCAAAATTTATCATTTACTAATAACATCAAACACTCAATTGATTTAAGGAATGAAAACCCCATTTTTACAAAATCTTATAGGTACCCGTATGTCCATAAAAATGAAGTTGAAAATCAAATAACCAAGATGCTTAAAGACGGTATAATTAGACCTTCTTTCTCACCTTGGAGCTCACAAATTTGGATCGTCCCTAAAAAGGCAGATGCCTCAAGACAAACCAAATGGCGGTTAGTCGTACCGAAAACTAAACGAGCAAACAATAGATGACAGGTATCCTTTACCTAATATCACGGAGATATTAGATAAATTAGGAAAATGCCAATATTTCACAACATTAGATCTTGCTTCAGGATTCTACCAAATCGAAGTCAAAACTGAAGATATCCCAAAAACAGCATTTACTGTAGACTTTGGCCACTACGAATATATTTGAATGCCTTTTGGTCTTAAAAACGCCCCATCAACATTTCAACGGGTTATGGACAAGTTCCCTTAAACAAGTGTTCGAGAAACTTAAACAGGCGAACTTGAAAACACAATTAGATACAAGCGAATTCCTCCATAAGGAATTAGCATTTTTAGGTCACATAATCACAGAACAAGAATTTCCTATACCAAAAACGGAAAAACAAATTAAAAGTTTTTTAGGACTTTTAGGTTATTACAGGAAATTTATAAAACATTTTGCGGAATTAACAAAGCCTTTGACAGCATGTCTTCGCAAAGATAAAAAAATTATTTTGGATGAAAGTTACATCAAATGTTTTAATCAATGCAAGGAATTACTTTGCAATGAACCAATTCTTCAATACCCAGACTTTTCCAAACCATTCATTTTAACAACAGACGCTAGCAATTATGCTATAGGAGCAGTTTTATCACAAGGAGAAGTAGGAAAAGACTTACCCATTTGTTATGCTTCAAGAACCTTAACGGTTACAGAACAAAACTACACCACAATTGAGAAGGAACTTCTAGCTATTGTTTGGGCTACAAAGTATTTTCGACCTTATTTATTCGGAAAAAAATTTCAAATAATTACCGATCATAAGCCATTGATTTGGTTATTCAACCTAAAAGAATCAAACTCAAAACTAGTTCATTGTCGATTGAAACTAGAAGAATTCGATTATACAATATCATATAAAAAAGGTAAATTAAATTCTAATGCAGACGCTCTGTCTAGAATAGAGATTATTGCTAGTGAATCATCAAATACTAGTAAATCATCAGAATCACCTACCACTGCTGATGAATTACCAAATTCCAAGGAGTAAATTCCTACTACTGAAACCCATTTGAATGAATTCAAAAGACAAATCATTTTATTGTTGGACCCAACACAATTAACATTCTCCGTAGATTCAAGAATCTACTTTTGTACAAAAAAACGATATACGTTCAAATCCTAAAATTATTCCGAAGATATAATTACAAGTATATTTCAAGATTATATCATACCTGAAAATTTAACAGGATTATTTACCTTGTGACTTTAAAGATATAAAATATAAAATAGTTAGATGTAAAACTATAGTGCAAGATATAGAAGAACAAGTAGATCAAATACACGTCATCAAGAAAATACACGATAATAACGGACATCGAGGTATTAAGGAAAACATGCAAAAATTAAAACGTGAATATTATTTTCCAAAAATGATTAATCTAGTACAACAATACATCAATAAATGCAACATTTGCCAATTAAATAAATATGACAGGAATAAAAATAATACTAAATTTTAGTTTTTCAAAATATGCTGTAACATATAACACAATTAAACATGATAGTGAGGAAACTCCCGTTGGGATCTGTAAGGAAACCGAATGGAGAGACAACTACATCCAGGGAGAAAACTCTCGAATGCCTGGTGAAAGGCCACTTCCCAGAGTGTACTGTCCTTGGAGGCCAGGAAGACCTCGATGTAGACAGCGTGCATCCCTACCTGATTCCAAGGGAATCTTACAGGTTCTCAAGAGATATCTTCACTCCCGGAAAAATAAAATGGGCCGCCAATTCCTTTGGTCCCTTTAAATCGCCAGAAGGGGATTTTATATATCCTGCGTTTTTACAGCAAGGCTTACAAATACTGTTGCCTTATTTGATTAGACTTTTTAGAGCCAGCTACAGCTTACAATATGTTCTAAGAAGCTGGAAAGAGGTGCGGGTGATTTTTATCCCGAAAACGGGAAGAAGATCCGCAGAGGACGTCGGGTCTTATAGACCCATTAACCTCACATCATTTATTCTGAAAACTATGGAGAAGATACTGGGCCTATATATTTGATCCAATGTCCTCCTAAGGCATCCTCTAAACCCCAGCCAACATGCATATCAGACTGGGAGATCGACAGAAACAGTGCTCCACGAGCTGACAACAAATATCGAAGATACACTTCGGAATAAAAAGGTTTTGTTATGCTCCTTCATCGATATTCAAGAGGCTTTTGACAATACCAAGTTCGAAATGATTCAAGAACAAGCACATGCAAGGGGAATAGACTCCTCCACGCTTAGAAAAAGGAGGATAACGGCCTGGTGATAGAAAATGTATCGAACCAAAAATTGAAGTCGGCAAAGCGAAAGGCAGAGCCAAGAAGAACAATAAAGAAAAAGCGTACGATGAAACCGGTTCCTAAAACTCTAAACGTATCATCATCCACAGACGAAAACGTATCACTACAGTCGAATGAATATTACAGTGTTACCACGTAGACGATGGGTACAGTGCATTCTTTGCCAATAATGGTTGCACGATCTGTGCACATCGTATGCAATTACAAGTAATAAATAAACCTGCATAAAACGTAAAGTGCTATATTTCCTAATGTACGTGCCATATCATCCACGCTAAAGGGGGATATATTATATACTCAACTACAAATATTTTCAGCGATAAATCTTACTTTATACTTCAGTACATTGCAGCCTATATTAATATATGATCCACAAACAATTAAAAAACAATTGTGTCATGCAAGTAACGCTATCTATTGAGATAATATTATAATTGCGCGTCATTCCTTTATTTACATATAAGGCAAATAAATTATAAGAGACATCGCTGTCCAGAAACGGCGATAGATGAATTATTTCTAAAGATGGCAGTAACATTTAGTAAACATTTTTTTATTTGTATCGCAACAAAAATGTAAACAAAAGCAACCAACGCGAATAAAACTGACAACTAGACATGAATAAAGACTGATTTACATTCAAAGATTTTCACAGATGCAGATGTCAAATCAAAATTTCATTTTCTGTTTACCCAAATGCGAAATTTAAACAAAAAATATCATAAAACATGATGAATGTTTGGTGCCTTTGTATACGTAACCTTATTAATGCATGCATCGACGATTTAACAGAAAAAAGATGAAACTCGACATCTGCAAAAAAAGCAGGCAACGATTTTTGGGTTTGTTTGTCGGGTTTCAATTGATTTTTTTAAGCAGATGATTAATTTTTCTCTTTTTGTCTTTATAGTTTTTCTATGTTGTGTTTCAGCTTTTTTGCGGACGCCAAATGTCGTTGAATGTACATCAGCTATTATAGAAAACAATTAATTTGTTTTTTTTACATATTTATGACCCCGTCTTATAAATCTGCCAATATCTTTCACCACTAGTTTACTATAATGGAAAAGTAGAGCGATGTGCCTTATAGTATTATAATTTATTTGCTCAGAGGTATTACGTACATTTGAGAAAAATCATTTGACATTGTGACGTGTGATTTTTGACCTAGAAATTCCTTCGGCAGAGCTTTGACGCAAAAATTGTTTTTTATATAATACGGACGATCTCAGGGGCCGTTCATTTGATAATTTCTGCATAAAGCCCATAATATGGATTTTCGATAAAACTTATTTGTCTTTCGGACTTTGACCTCGTCGA
The DNA here is from genome assembly GCA_958295665.1 of Tipula vernalis. Classification (NCBI taxonomy): domain Eukaryota; kingdom Metazoa; phylum Arthropoda; class Insecta; order Diptera; family Tipulidae; genus Tipula; species Tipula vernalis. Next base: position 180,466,271 of record OY282558.1, on the reverse strand, counting down.
GTCTTTTCAGTGAAGGAATAAGGGCACAAATTGTGTTGTTGGATTCCCAGGGTGTAAGCCAAATTAAAATATCCCAAAAATTAAAATGCTCTCGTGGAGCAGTTCAATCTACATTGAAAAGGGTTAAAGAGACCGGCGACTATACCTATAAACTACGCTCAGGCAGAAATCGTATCACTTCGGTAAGAGACGATCGACAAATTGTGCGAAAATCTCTCAAAAACCGAAGAAAAACATCTGCTGAGATATCTGCAGAGCATTTAACAGAACAAAAAGTTCACATTTCGGCACGGACAGTTAGAAGAAGGCTCCTGCAAGCTGGATTGAAAGGTTGTAAAGCAAGAAAAAAACCTTTGCTCTCACTTACCAACATAAAAAGTCGCTTGAGATGGGCTCGAGAACACAAACATTGGAATGACGTGGATTGGGCGAGAGTTGTTTGGTCGGATGAATCTACTTTTGAGGTAAATATAAAAAATAAATATTAAAAAATAATTAGTCAAAAAAAAAATAAAAAATTGTGCTATGTATTTTAAAAGAATTAATAGAGAAATTTATGTTAAATTTGATGGAATTCTTATAGATTTTTGGAGCTCCTGGCGCAACCATCGTAAGAAGAAGAGTCGGGGAAGCATACAATACTGATTGTATAGTGCCTACCATAAAGCATGGAGGGGGTAAACTGATGGTGTGGGGTTGTATGGCATCATCAGGGGTGGGAAAACTGTTGTTTTGTGAGGGTCCGATGAACAGTACCAACTATGTTACCGTCCTCGAGGCTGCATTGAATGCCTCAATTCGGCAAATCTTTGGGGAAACGGATAGTTCTTCGATAATTTATCAACAGGATAATGCGCTCTGCCATACTTCCCGCGTTACGATGAGTTGGTTTCGAAAAAAACAAATTCGAGTCATGGACTGGCCCGCCCAGTCACCAGACCTAAATCCCATTGAAAATTTGTGGTCAATTTTATAAAAAAAAAATCAAGGATCGCAGTATGACTTCAAAGGAAGACCTCAAACGTGCGCTGACAGAGGAATGGAAAAATATATCGAGAAATACCTGCGAAAAATTAGTACGGTCGATGAATAAAAGAGTCCTGGCTGTCATCAAAGCCAAAGGAGGACCTACAAAATACTAAAATTAATAAAATATAAAAAGTATTTCCTAAAAATATTGAGTTTTAATTTTTGTCTTCATTCGTTTTGTAGATACTGCAATTTGGGAGGGGTGCTTTATAATTTTGGCCAATGCTGTATTTCACTTAAAAAATTCTGCCCTGATAGAAACTCCTCAGTTATTCTTTTTAGAACAAATAAAAGCGAATGAGCTATATGTTACCACATATTCTTAAATATTTTTGCATAGTCACATATTTTTACATGTTTCCATTTATTTTACGTTTTACCACATATTTTATGGTTTCCCTCCCGGCGCAAAAATGTATACATCAAAAGTATTTCGTTTACGAACAGTTTACGAAAGGTTCTTATTACAACACACTACTACATTTACATTCTCTATACACAGTGCTGTCAATTATATCTTGCGGGTTTGTTTTATTTTCAATTTTTTTTGTATAAATTAAATTAAAGTTGTTGTATTGTGAAAATATAAAAACTTCTGATAATTATTGTTAGTTTTTCGTTACATTTAAGAGCAGCACTATATCCATAATATCGTATAAAAATCATTATAATGAATATTTTAAAAGGTATTTAAGTAATACTCGAAGTACTTCATCTATGATTGAAACATTTTATTTCATTTCAGAAAAAGATTAATTAACAAATTTGGCACGTTGTGTCTTGTGTTGCGGTGCGCAAAAATACAAATAAAAGATAAGATTGATTTAAAAAAATTGTTTTATTCTAATTAAATGGGGCAATTCGCACCAAACCGTTCGTCAATGTTACGCTTAAGCAGTTCGTAAACATTACGTTTAGGTGTACACGTTATGAACACTTTTATACATACTAATACATACACAAGTCTTCGCAAATTTGTTTCACTTCTCATGTGACAAAAGTACACATTACGTACTATATTCGTACTGTTTTAGTGTAACGTTTACGAACACCTTAGTATAGCAAAGTCTTCGTAAACCGTACGTTTATGATACACCTGGTCTGGAGGGTTATTCCAAATAAACTTCTTGAATAGAATTCTGCTAGAATAGAAAATTTTGTGATTATTGTTATTATTCATTAACGTAGGTGCATTTATCATAAATGAAATAACCAACGTTGTGACATTTATTTGAGAGGGTCAAAATAGACGGAAATAGACATTTCCGATTCATGTTCCTTGAGAAGGAAAAATGACGTCAAAATCTTTTCATATGAATAAAACTTTCTCACCAACCATTTTGGCGATGAGAACATTATAAATATGAAAATACAATTTTATAAAAATTAAATTTGGATTTTTAGCATTAAACGTGGCATTTGCAACTATAATATGATTCACTTTAAACTTAACTAATAAGTAAATCTATTAAAAACTAATCCGTTTATTTAAGAAAAGTCTCCAAATAATTAACTTAGTTAAGTTTTAAAAATAATTTGATCATTTTTATAATTTAATTTATATTTTTCACAGGCAATGACGAAATCTGATTAACTAAATCTACTTTATCATTTATTTAGCTAATATTTCAACCAATTGCTGTATCATCTAGCGGAAATCTATATGAAACTCGATAAAATGTCTGTTTACAGTGTAGCTTACTATGAAAACAACTTATTCAGCGTTTTTTTCACGATTCTTTTTCATTTGGACATCGAGAATCGCTTATTGTCGTTTTGTGAAATGTTATAAATGAAAAAAACTTGATGGAAACATTTTTTTCATTAGGTTTTTTCATAGAACGGGAATTGACCCCCTGATTAGGGCAAAATATAGAAATGCATGTAAAAGAATTCATCGAAATTTAAATGAATCAAATAAGCGTTAAAATTGCTTAACTATAAAAACATAGTAAATGTAATTCTACCCCATTTATGCACTTGAGCAACAGTTTTAACGCTATTCATATTCAAAATGGGCTCGAACGAAAACTAATTTTTAACCCGAAAGAATGATTGTGAATGAAATTTTAAGTAGAATAATTGGGCAAAATTTTAAATTTAATTTAGAAATGAAAAAATTCAGAATTCCAGCACGAATGTTAGTAAAATATTTAGTGCCATTTACGTGAGAAAGGTCAATATACGTTTGTGAATTTCAACATATCGAATATATAAAATCAGAATTTTACATCAATATTTTTTTACGAGTAAATTAAAACATTATTAAAAATATGTATGCGAATTATGCCGGATATGCCTCAAATCATCTTCGTGAAATGGACCAATCATCCATCATATGGAAGTTACCCTGTTGCCCGAGAAATTGGCAGCTGTGATATGAGCTGAGCTGAGCTATACACAGGAATTTTATTCTTATGGTGCTAACGTAATTTTGTATTGACACCCTATTGTGAATGAGCTTATGCTCAAAATGAGGTGTCTTAAAATTTAGCAGTTGGATATGAGGAATCCGAATTTGAAATCAAAATTTCGAAATTAAAAAAAAAAAAAATGTTACATACGGACACACTTTTCGAATTCATAGACGTACTTATTCAAAGTTCGTCGAAAATAAAAAGATCGAGTATTTCAAGCAAAAATATCGAGCTTCTAATTCTGGAATTAGCCCCAAAAGCTCGATCTTTTCGGCTCGAGCTAGCACGAGCAAGCAGCTCTAATAATTTTAGTAAGACTTGAGTTACAATATGAGATTTGATCTCAAACAACCAACAAAATTTGAACCAATTTAAATTGGATCAAAAATTAGACTGGAAAAGAAAATAGTTTTAATGGATTCGAATAAAACCTTGGATGCATCCAGAATAAAATTAGATTACACTACTACTTTAAATTTCACTCAAATTTTTATTTCAAATTAATTCAATGAGCGAAATTAAGTTAAACTTCCAAACTGTACTTGAATGTTGAATTAAATTGAAATAAAAACTTGAGTGAAATTTAAAGTTTGAACAATTATTAGGTATTCTACTAATTGATTATGGTAATGTTCCTTTTAATATATGAGTGGTATTTATATTAGTAACATAGTTTAAAATCAAAATGGATTTGAAAAAAATTAAGATTTTTAGTCAGAAATTTAGTTCTAATTGAACAAAATAATAAATGGAATTTTGAACATAAATCTAGTCTAAATTGGTCAACTGCATTCGATAAAGAGGAAATTGATTAAGATAATGAAATTTTAAAGAGAGAAAATGTAGCAATAGAGTTTAAATTACAATTTGATTTAAACAAATACATGAGGTTAAATTAGCTTAAAACTTGAGTTTGGAATCCGGACACGTACGTGAGGTTTGTCCTAAGTTGTCTTAAGTTGTCCTAAGTTGTCCTAAGTATGTCCTAAGTTTTTTTAAATGTGTTGGTGTAAAAGTTTCGTTATTACGAATTTATTTAATTCATATTGAAATAATAAAAATTATGCTCAAGATTATTTACTCTTACAAAATAAATTTACATTTTTTCTATGTCGCGAAATATTCTGATGGTGAATGTATAAAATCAGGTCATTTTCCAAAAACTGACAAACTGGCAGAAAACCAGTGATTAATCGTGTTTGTTTGCGAATTTTCTTGTGAAAATCCTAGGAAGTGGCCACAAAATGTGCACAATTATAAGTTGTCATAAGATCTTATCTATTCGAAAAATATTACACTTTTGAAAAAAGTAGGGGATTAGGGTATTTAGGACAACCATGTTTGACATAATCTCTTATGATATATCGAATATATATATATATATATATATATATATATATATATATATATATATATATATATATATATATAAATGATTTTCCGAATTTTCTTGAGAAAATCCTAGGAAGCGGCTACCAAAATGCTCTATATTTTAAGTTGTCGTAAGGTCTTATCTATTCGAAAAATATTTCACTTTTGAAAAAAGTAGGGGATTAGGGTATTTAGGACAACCATGTTTGAAATAATCTCTTATGATATATCGAATATATGTATAAATGATTTTCAGAATTTTCTTGAGAAAATGCTAGGAAGCGGCCACCAAAATGCTCTATATTTTAAAATCATTTATACATATATTCGATATATCAAAAGAGATTATGTCAAACAAGGTTGTCCTAAATACCCTAATCCCCTACTTTTTTCAAAAGTGTAATATTTTTCGAATAGACAAGATCTTATGACAACTTAGAATTGTGCACATTTTGGTGGCCACTTCCTAGGATTTTCACAAGAAAATTCGCAAACAAACACGATTAATCACTGGTTTTCTGCCAGTTTCTCAGTTTTTGGAACAAGAATTTGGATGCAATTTAATTAAAAAAATATTTAATTGAGTTTTAATTGCAAATTTAACTAACACAAAATTTTGGTTGCAATTAAGCTAGAAATTGGTTTTCAAATTAAGTAAAAATTCCAACCTAGATTTGTCTAAAAGTAGAACTTCAGCTTTGCTTGTAAGTGCATTTAAGAAAAATTCGAGTAGAATTTAAAACTCTTGTTTGCATCAAAAGGTTTGTTAAATTTATATCAGAATTTTGAGCAGAATTCTGAGTAAATAACGAAGAATTTGAATTTTAAGCAGTAATTGAGTACAATGTTGAGTATAAATTGAATTTGAATATAGTAATATAGGACTTGAGCAAAAAATAACTGTAATATGGTTTTAGTTTAAAAGTTGAGTTTGTATTTCGAATTGGACTGGCAAAAAAAAAAAATTAAAGATTAAGTTTCAATTACAAAATACGTTTGAGCAAAATCAGCACGATATATAAAATAATATGAATTCCAAACCGTTATTGAAATCTTGATGGCAACTTAAATTAGAAATTGAGTTTGAATTACAATTTGAGTTGAGCAAAAATATGAGCGTTATTTAGTTTTTCTTATTTTAAAACTTGCTTGCTTAGCGTGAATATTTTAGTTTCAACCGTTACGGTGTTCTTTTGCAGTAAGTATCGCTTACCAGTTCAAATTTTTAAGTGTATGGATGAATTGTGGAACAATTTTTGGTTACTTCTCTAGCACTTTGTAACCCAGGAAAGTTAATTTATCCAACTTTATAGCCAAGAACTTGATAATTTTTTATTAATGAGTAAATTGAAGTCCTCTTAAGATAAGGTCTAGTTTTGGTTTTCTTTTCAAAATTTGATCACAACTTTTATCACATATTTTGCAATTTTAATCACATATTTTACCAGGTATTTTACAATTTTAGTTACATATTTCAAGAACAAATTTTTGAATTTTCAGAAACTAGAAATCCTAAGCCTACTTATTACTAACAATAACAGTTTTATTACGTTCCACATCAACATTTAGGCGTATAATTTGTATTACCACTACATATAAATATGTATGCATGCACGAAACATTTGTTACGTTTTTCACATGAATATTAACTTTTGTATGGAAAATGGTACAATCCGTTTCTCAAAATTTTTTCCATTGCGGTTAAAGACATTCTGAGATTACCAACGTCGCAATAAGAATTTTTTGAAGTAGCGCACAGCTTACAGGCCACCCTGCACAATGTTATTGTATCTGGAAGTATCTACTTCATATCTTTGAAATAATAAATAATAAAAGTAAATTTTATTAAATATGTTTGTGTATACCACACAATATACATTTCCATTGAACGAAATAATGTTATACTAGTGACTTGTGTACATATACATTTTTATCAGTGTTCAACGGAATATCTATATGAATGTACACAGTCTACGTAATACTAAAAAGAAATATAGTAAAAAAGATTAAGTTAAATAATTAATTAAACTGGAACTTTAATTGTGGGTGAATGATTAGTTTTTAACGTACGGTTCATTGCAAATTTTGATTTTTAATTTATCATATTATTATGTATGTTGTGTTTTAATGTTTTAGCACGTTAAAAATGGTTCGAGATCGGTTATACGAGTTGAAAGTAAATATTGTATAAAAAATATAAAATTAGTTTAATTGATAAATAGATAAAGTATTATTATATATATGTGTGTATATGTTTGTTAATTTAAGGTTGGCTACACAAGCGATGCAAGTGGTAGTAATACTGACAATAATGTGACAGTTGCAATATTACCGAGTACAAATGATGAAAGCATTAAGTTTACTTTAGAGAAGGTAAATGGCATACAATTTTAATTAACATGATTTTATTATTTACCGGTTTTTAGATATGCGAGTGTTTTGACTTTTGTGATTGGTACACAAATTAATAAAGTGATGAACTGTTGTTTTGAAAATCGAACGATTTAATAAAGCAAAATTCGTTTAATAAACACTAATTACAAAAGCCAATTGTACCCAGATGTTTGTTAATAATTAGACTTAAGAAAAAAGTCGATGTAAACGGCTTTAAGTCATACACGTGAATCATTTTATTTTTTTATTGAAAATTAATTAGCACAATTAAACCTATTTTAATTATAATGGTACCTGGACTTATATTGGTTGTACTTAAATATTTGTATAACTTGAGAGGATGCGTAAATAATATGTCTGGACGGAATCATAAAGTGTACGATGCTAATTAAAAATTAAAACTAGTTTTTGAATGCAATAACCGGAAACAACACATTATCAAAAGTAATATTGAGTTAATAATATTTACGTAGGATTGCTAACAAAATTAATTTTTATTCTTTTTGTTATTTTGATTTTTACAACAAAAATTAGAATTAAAAATATGTACCTAAGAACTATTGAATATTAAGTGGTTTATCACGCTTAATTTCCTAACTTTTCATTAACCCTTTACTGCATGACTTTTTTTTTTTTGGTCAAAAATTATTTTTGGATGTAAAATAGGGTTTAATAATGATATTTGGTTAAACAAAGATTATAATTTTCATGGGTTTTCCAGAATTTCCATTTTTGTGTACCGATCATATATGATGTTCCATGCAATATTTAAACAAAAACTCGTTTAAATTCAAATCTCGTTTTAATTCAAAAATTTCAGTTCTTTGATTTACATAAAATATAAAAATAAATACCTAATAAATAATTCTATAAAAATATAATAATTATCAAAATCACTTAGTTATCACATGAAAAATAAAATAGGTAACGCATATAATATATATAAAATAAATAAAAAGGTAACAAAATTTATTTGTGGAAATTTAAAAAGCAGTTTCGATCTTTGTTGAGACACAAAGGAGCGCTGCATTTTAAGCATCTAATAAAGCTTAATTTTCCACAGCCTGGTATTTTGCATGTAAGGCGAGATTTCATCCACTCTGGGAAATGATCGATTTTATCATTTCTAATTTCCTTCGGTGGAATGTGCGTCGTATTCGGTTTTTTCCTTTTTAAATCAATCTGTTTACTAACAGTTGACGGCCTTCCAACTGTTACTCGTTCCCCGAACATGCAAAGGGTTTCCGCTACTAACACTTTAAAGTCAGCCAATGTTAAAAGAGCGGCTTCGGGTGTGCCTTTGGACCTTTCAACTTTTCTAGATACCAAAAAAAATATTAGCAAACCAAATTTATTTATGACTTTAATGGCTTACCTATACAAAATCCAGCTATTGCTTACAGTTAAGTCAAGCAGATGAAAGAATACTCGCAGATACCATTTCTTTGATTTTAGTTTTATTTTGTATCTTCCTAAAAAGCTGTCCAATAAGTCAACCCCACCCATAAATTTATTATACTCCAAAACAATTGCTGGGCATGGTATAGAGACGGGACCATTTTTCCTATCATGCCGTTCGGCGTGTTGAAGTGGTTGTTCTCCAATGAAATTTGAAATAAGATTTACAATTTTCACGTCCTTCCAGGATACAACACAAATGTTTGTATTGTCTGTTTTGGTACTAAGTTCTAGTGAAGCGCCACGAGGTTTCAATTTCCTGGTCTTTTCATCAGGAAGCTTGTAACTGGATATCCTATTTTTTCTTAAAGTTCCCAAACTCAAAATCCCATTTTTTGCTAACTCGATAACCAAAGGAATGCTGCTATAGTAATTATCGAAGTAGCACTTGTAATTTTGCAGTTTGGGAATATTTCTTGTTAATCGGATCACAACGTTTCCACTCGAGCCAATATTCGTTTCGCTTATTAATCGGTTTGACAAGTTATTTTCCTGTCCGGTAAAAAGCTCAAAATTATAGCAATATCCAGAAATTCCGGCTAAAATAAAAAATGTATAGCCCCATTTATGTGGTTTTGCTGGCATGTACTGCTTGATGTAATGCCTAGCTTTAGTGGAGCACATTTGCTCGTCAACACAGACGTACTGTTCATATGGAACTTCCCCAAAATTTTTTTGCAGCATTTCTACAAGTGGCCTAATTTTATGAATTCGGTCGTGACCCGGATGCGTTCTAGGAACCATTTTATCGTTGTCATTGAAATGCAACGTTTGTTTAATTTTTTCAAATTTGTTTACGGACATTGTTTGTTGGATTAGCTGATTTCCGATGGGTTGACTCCAATATTTCCTGGTATTTGAAATGTGGACTACCGACGTTAGCAAACAAATACCAATGAATTTTTGAAGTTCGATGACCGTTATATTAAATGCATTATTAATATTTTTTTGAAATGCGTAGAGATTGGATTGAGTTACGATCAGTTCCAGCAGCTCATTATTAAATAAAAACTTAAAATATTCATATGGCGTTTGTAATTTCGTTATATTCGAAGGTAAAGTATCGTCTCCTTTGAATTTGATTTCATCTTCGGTAACTTCAAAAGGAATGTTTCGCCAGCGTAAATTGGAAACAATCTCTTTAATTTTTTGTAATTCGTCAACGTCTTGCTGATGTGTTCTAGTTTGTGGGCAACTCTCGGTACTTCCAACTTCTAAGTCATCAGCAAATATAACTTCCATATCTTCTATATTAAAATTTTGGTTTATATCGATATCAGTTGGCTCATTTTCTACTACCAAATTCTCATCTAGTATTAGATGTTGCACTGCTACTTCCTGAACACAATCCTCATCAGCGATGCCATCACCAAATTCATCCTCACTGTCGTCCCAGCCATCGATAATTTTCATAATTTCCGCTTCGGAAAGAATACCTGGCCTCGGCCCCCTTAGCATGACTATAATAAAAATGTTTGTTTATCTGCATGATCGATCATTTATGATACTATATCAAATATGATAAAGTTTTTTCTATTGATCCTAACGCATGCCATATCATATTCGATATGATACAATTAAACACATAATATATCAATAATTATTATTGTATCCATGTATTTCACTTATGAGAATTGAATAAAAAACATTTGTAATCACAAAAACACAACTTACCTAGCAGAAAAACTTAATTTAAATAAATTTCTGGAACAGCAAAAAACACTCACACACGAATCGCGCGCGCAACTTGACAGACTAAACTTCATTATTGATTTTTTAAAGTGTGGTTGAACGTACACTGTTATAATGAATTTTTAGAACAAAACTAATGTGGCCGCAGTTAAAAAAACAAAAGTTTTAGTATTTTTTGATATATTATAGAGGTTATACTTATATTTTTTGGTTATATCATATATGATGTACAATGCAGCAAAGGGTTAATTAATTGTCTTTTTTTATCTTTTGTATTAATTTTGTTTCTATGTATTTAATCTTTTAATGCCTTCTTGCGGAGGTATAATAATACTGGTGCCTTAATGTCAGCTGAGTCCAAAATTTACAATTAACTACTTAACAAGAATTTTTTTTTAATGTTTCCTATTTTCAAAATTTCAGCATGCAAAAATTAAACAATTATTGGACGCTGTAAAAACTAATACAGAAGAGATGAGGAAACAAACCAATGACGTTGTAAAATCATTTTATAATCCTAAAGGTAAGTAACCATAAAGTTAATTTTAAAGAGAAAAAAACATTTCCATTGATAATTATTTCCAAGCCGGTTTCACAAAAAAAAAAGAAACATTCATTTATTTTTAGGGTAATAAATACTGTGTTTAACGTTGTAAAACGTGAATTTAAAACAATTAGAGGCAACATAAAAATTTCTGTTGTCATGTGCCCAAAATTTGAATCTCGCACCATACCTACACCTAAAAGTCAAGAAATAATTTCAATAAATTTATCCGTTGAGATTGAGAATTTCTTTAAATTAATTTTGTTTTTGAAATTATGTATCTACTTTTTAGTATTAAAATGTGAAACCGGTTTTATGGAAGTGAAAGTGACTAATCTTAAAATATTATTCTTTAGTTTTAAAGTTTAATTACAGAGTTTTCCGAAGTAATGAATAAAAAGCGGCTGGACAATTTAAATGTTTATCAAAATGTAATTATTTTTAAAAACTAACTGATCGTAAAGTATTTTATAGAGTTATAGGAAACTTATACCAAGATTAACTGTTGTATGGTTTAGACAAATCTTGTGTGCTTTTGAGGGACAGAAATAAAATGGCGTGTTTACATTTTTAAACAGAGTTCGTTATCAAGGTCATTTCAACGCCAATGTTATTTTTTCAGTTGAACCGCCAGTTTTCAAACAAATTTAAATTCTTCTTGAAAGAAGTTACTACCATTTGGCAACTATGAATCAAACGTCATTTTTCATTTCTGAGTAATAATTAATAAACATTTGAAATACTTATAAATATTTCAAATGGCCGATTCTTTATAAAGAGGAGAATTAATTGTCTTGTATTAAGGTCAGTATAGAAATTTTACAAGGTGTATGACAGTTTTTAACAAAAGACAGTGGCGATAACGTTTCACAAGTTTCCGTATAAAAGCGTAAGGATAGCAGAGTATTAGAAAAATTTGTTGGTTTCGTCATTAAAATGTAGACGGTGGCCGGAGGAAGGAAGCCATTATTACCGACTGGCCATTTAATGGGCGAAATTTGAGATGATTGATTTGGCGAAAATGAGTTTCTACATTTAAATAAATATGACTTTTTTTTATTATAAACAACAGATTTTAAAGGTCACCATAAATCGAAAACAAGAGGAATTGCACTCTTGCATGGTTTTCTAAATAAACTCTGGTTTCCTTTTTATAGGAACAATTGTAGTACTCTTTAGTTAGTCGAGTAAAAAAAATGCTAAAGGAAAACATGTATTACAACAGAAACAACATTGACCTTGATATAACCTTGAAAATTAAAAAGTGAAATACCGCATTTTCTTTTCCCTCAAAATCATTGAACGTTTGCCAAAATCATTTTCTCATGGTCTGCAGTCTGGAAATTATTCTCGGTGTACGTCTTCAAACGGACATATTATATTGTAGTTATGATATTCGCTACACAAAGAATACGCCACACCATTGCTTTCTTTATACTATAAATGTACGACTTGCATTTTTTTTAGATATTTATTAGTGATCACTTCACGAATTGAAAACAGTTGAGCCTCATCGTATACGTTTTCGCTTCCTGTAAAGAATAATCTAACCCATTTGAACGGATCAAAACTTAATTTTTTTAAAACGAAAACATATTTTTATATGAAATTCTGGAATATGGCTAATTAGGATGGAACTTAGCTATTTCTTAATCGATTTTAGTAAAATCCGACATAAACGGATTGAAGTAGCATACTTGCCCCATTGTATCAATTTTATCATAAGTTTTGTACAAAAGACGATAAATTAGGATATTATATCATTTTACTTTATTTTCACCCGATCGTTAATTTTTTTCTTGTCACCACCGAGAATTAAACCTGGGAAAATAGGATGATAAAGCATGCGTTCTACCAGAGCCTTCTAGAGTATAGAGCCATAATCATAGTGACGTATTTTTTAGAAGCTTTTTTAGTGGTATAACTTTTCACTGATTTCCATAGGAATCCATAGTAAAAATGGTGTTTTTTAGCTTCAAGTTTTTCAATGAAAAAAGAAAAAATGTTATAAAATGTTTATATAAAAGTTCTCTACATATCTTTAACAACAATTTACAAGAAGGCTATATTGGTATTAAATAAATATTAATTGCAGAAATAATAAAATTAAATTATTTCTAAAATATATTTTTCGAACTTTCATTTTGAAAAATACATCAAAGTTGGCTCTGATGAATTAGAATAATACTTGCTAAATTTATCTTTGGCCATCACTGCCATCTATGTAATGTATATTGACTTAATAACCAAACGAATTGTAGTAAGCTTTTATTTTAATTTGACCAGAATGCTGTTGTTATGAATTTTTTTTATATTTTGGTTTAATTAATTCAATTATTACAAGAAAATGAAAACGATTTACTCAAACGAAATTCATATATGTTGAAATTTAAATATTTATGAAAGTATTTCAGAAATCATAATTAAGAATTTGTAACGTTTTCATTTAAAAATTTGTCCTAGGAAAAAAGTGATTTCCCATATGTTTTGTGTGTTTTACTATGAAAAGTTTGGTTTTTTCCTCGTTTCTAATTCCTTTATAAAAGCTGTGTTTTTTAGACTATGGCTTTGTATAATCAAGGTTGCTTTGGTTCTACTCGTTCTAAAACAAATCGCGATAACATTTTGATGTTATATTTCGTTTGTATTATTCTATCTCTCGTTCAACCTAAAGTAAAGCTTCTACATCATCTCTCCTTCATCAATAAGTTTATTCCCGAAATTGTACGATGGAATCTTCCAACGAATGATAAAGTTGCACAACACTCAGCGTATCAATATCAACGAAAAGGTTTTCTTGACGTCATTATAATAAAAAAATAATGTTTTTTGTTGCACCTCCTTTCTAAAGACAGAATGCCACCATCACACAGATCCCTTGGTGATGCTGCTCAACGTAAAATGGCAGAATTTAAAGTGGCGCTTGCAAAAATACAAGGACCTATGCGAATGATGTAAATCATTTGAACAGCCGTGATGTGATCCGGTCTAAAATCATGCAGTTTTTATTTTTACTTTTTATAATGTAAAGTCACTTCATTCGCCACAATCTGTTGTGAATGAGCATATGTTCAAAACCGAAAGTGAAGGCATGAGGGTGGTATTTAACAGAAATTTTTTGAAAGAATATTTAAAAGAGGATTTAAGGTTAATCTACCGAAAGGCATATTTTTCTTAAGTTCTATCTTTGTGTATGACGTTAATAAATGTTTATTAAACAATTCGGCTGTACCAATTACATTGATAGTTGTGCAACTCTACTCAACAATAATCATAATTCTCAAAAATTAATTTTTGAATTAAATTCGTATTACCTAAATTAATTCAATAACCGCATAGGAATATATCACAGAAAAACCTCGATTTAAAAGACTAATTGGGGATTGGCCGGTCTCTTATTTCCGACTGTTTCTTATAGGCAAATGTAGAAAATTTTAATATCTTGTACAGCAGCTAACCCATATACAGCATTTTTAAGTCGAATTCAAGCCAATTATGAAGGAATTTAGCTATTTCCTAGCTGAGCATGATGAAATTGCGCATGCACGATGAAATTGCGCATGCACGATGAAAATGGTATTCTAAAATGATATTTAGAAACAGTTTTGGAATATGGCCAATAAATACAACATGAAATCGGTAAAGAAACAACCAAGTTGCCTTCTAATTGCCCTTATTCCAAAACTTCATATAAAAAACATTTTAGAAACCGATTTCCGTCGTACATGAAGAATTCCATCATAATCGGTTAAGAAATACCAAGTTCCTTCCTAATTGGCCATATTCCAGAACGTCATCTAAAACTCATTTTAGAATCCCATTTCCATCATTGATACTAAATCTCATCATAATCGGTAATGAAATCATCAAGTTCCTTTATGATTGAACTTCATGTAAAAATTATTTTAGAATCTCACTTCCGACGCACGTAACGAATTTTATCATAATCGGTTAAGAAACGGCCAAGTTCTTTCCTAGTTAGATATATTCCAGAACTAATTTTAAAAATCATTTTAGAATTCATCATAATCGGTTAATAAATAAATAACCAAGATTAGTAATCGGTTAAGAAATAGTCAAGTTCCTTCTTAATCGGCTTGAATTTGACTTGGAAATGCTATTGATGGATAACCTTCTATAAGAGATATTCATATTTTCTAAATTCGGAAATACGAGACAGGCCAATCTCTAATTAGTGTCTTAAACCGAGGTTTTACTGTAATGTATTATTCCTAAGCCGATATAGAGTTAAAATAGCATATAAAAAATTTTCCAGTCACACTTTTGAGACAGAAACGTGATCCCGGGATCCCGTTTTGAGAAACTCTAGTTGACTATAATGTACATATGTTCGAAATACTGCGCTTAGGATTCCTAAATACATCAATCAAACATTCAGAAGAGGTTACGTTAAGTATAGGTAGAAAGTTTTTGTGTTTTCCGTTTTAGGTGGGGAATTCCATATTACTCATCTGGACATTTCTAAATATTTAAATTTTTCATTTTATTAATTTAACCCTTTAAGAATTTTTAGTTTTTTAAAGTATCTAGCAAGTAAGTAAGGTCGATACCTCATCATTTAGAAATATTTTCAACTTACAATAATTGATACTGTCAAAATAAATGGCAATTTATTTTGTACAAAGCGCTGTTAGTAATCGGGACCGAGCACAATCTTAATAATTTGACATCCACTTATATTTCATAATTTTTCTGCGACATCATTAAAAATAAAAATCAAGTTGGTAGTTAACTATTAAGTTGCATTCAAGTTTTTCAATGAAAACAGCTAAAATATTATAAAACGTTTACATAAAAGTTTTCTACATATCTTTAACAACAATATACAAGAAGGATATATTGGTATTAAACAAATATTAATTGCAGAAATTATTAAAACTAAATTATGCTTAAATATATTTTTCGAACTTTCATGTGGTTTGAAAAATCCATCAAAGTTGGCTCTGATGAAGTAAAATTATACTTGGTAGATTTATCTTTAGTTTTACTAGTGTACCTCAGATGTCTAATATTTTTACAGAAAAATACGAAAAACAATTATTTATCTACTTTTGATATAATAGCCCGATAACTATGCTGATTTCAAATAAAGAAAATGTAAAATAATCCATTATTATTGTATAACCCTCGCTGCTAGGGGTAACGTGAGTTATATTTGGTATAACAAAATGTTGAGTTGTCATTGGATAATTATTCGTAGCCAAATTGAATGAAAAACTATATTCCAAAAATTAGTTAAATTAAAGTACACCATGACAATTTAAAGAACGGTCACTATGATAAAATATATTTAAAAATTTAATGCTCCAGTGTGAAAACACAAAAATGGAACTATTTCTTATTAATTTACGAAATTTATTTCAACAAAAGTGGATAAAACGTTGTATGCCACTCGTGAGCAAAGAGATATTATCCTCTCGGGATAAAGTCCCACTCGGCTATCGCCTCGTGGGATAAATTTATCCCTCATGGATAATATCTCGTTTTACTCACTAGTACCATAAATAACTATTGTTCACGACTAATAATATACTCATTATACGTTTGTTTCTTCAATCATAATGATATCCATTATTTACTGCAAGTTTATCTAGTAGTCGCTTCTTCCATTATTCACTACTACCAAATAAAAATTTCATTTTTGAAATTTTATCTAGTAGTCTCTTGCCATTTTCATTATTATTAAACTGAGACGTCAAAATGTCGATGGAAATTATATTACACTGCTCGTCAAAAAAACCCGGACACTACATTTTTCAGTAAATATTTGTGTTAACGGTAACTATTCGCATTATTCGCGTTATGGTTGTACGAAATAATATAATGTGCGCCAAAAGGCACTAACGGGTCAAGTTTTCGTTTAATAAAAGTGGACAGGATCAAAACATTTGCAATAACAAAATTACCGAAAAACGGATATTGATATATCTTCATCTTTATTTAAATAAAAACCAACAATCAATCTAAGTGGTCGGTACTCTAGTATCGAGTATTTCCGCCACGAGCTCTGATCACATCTAGCATTCCTTTTGGTATAGGTTTGCAACGTACTCCTGAGGTATCATTTCCCATTCTTCCTGCAGAGCTGATTGAAGATGATCCAAGGTTTCTGGAACGACTTCCCTTTGCCTTAAACGACGCCCTAGCATATCCCACATGTGCTCAATGGGATTAAGGTCAGGGCTGCGAGCGGGCCAAACAATTCGATCAATTCCCACCTCATCCAAATAATTATTGATCACGTTTGCAACGTGGGGCCTGGCGTTATCATGCATAAGTTTAAATTGCTGTCCAATAAATGGGGCGTATGGAACCACAAATTCTTCTAGACATTCCACGATATACCTTTGGGCAGTTATAGTGCCGCCGCGTAGAAATACAAGGTCCGTACGGGCGTCTATAGAAATGCCTGCCCACACCATTAGTGAGCGGCCATGAAATGGGACTATTGGGGATGTGGCACATTGTGAATATCGCTCTCCGGATCTCCGCCATACTCTTTCCCGTCCATCCGGTGATCGCAGACTGAACCTTGATTCATCAGTGAACAACACGGACTTCCAGTCGTCCGTAGTCCAACTGACGTGGTTACGAGCAAAAGTCAAACGGTTTCTTTGATGAGCTGGGAGAAGCTCTGGCCCTGTAGCAGCCCTCCTGGACTGCAATCCATGTTCACTTAATCTTCGCGATGCTGTGCTAACTGAAATATTGACACCACGTACCTGTGCCAATCGACCAGCGACGATTCTAGCTGTTTGGAAACGATCTCGCAGTACCATTGATACCATAAACCGATCGTCCCGCTCGTTTGTTGCTCTTTTACGACCTGATCCAATCGTCCGCTCATACTGACCAGTTTCACGATATCGTTTAATAGCGTCTTGAACTGTACTTCGAGGGAAATTTAGGTGGGCAGCAATATAACGCACGCTACGGCCATCCTCACTCAAAGCGATTACTTTTGCGATATTTTCTGGTTTCATAATTATAATATTTGCTAATAATAATAACTAAGCACTGTTAACGTAAACTGTAATAACAATACTAACAATAAATGCTACTTTAAATGTTTCAAAACAATTGATAGATGCCCATTTATTTAGAAACGTAACAATCGAAATTTTGAATATTTTTCATTTACTACACTTTGTTGCTGTGATTGGATTTTAAATAAAAAAAATACGGTTTCTGTTACACCTATTTTTCGGTTATGTACTATTTAATATGACAGTGCCTTTAAAATAGCGTAATTGCTCTAGAAATTGAAGATTTACGAAGAAATTCAAGTGTCCGGGTTTTTTTGACGAGCAGTGTAGGTTTCTTCGAAGGATTTGATAATAAAATACAGTTTTCTTTCGGCCGTGGACAAAGTATCGTATTCTACTCGCATATAATGGCTGTTATTCACTCAGATGATTTACGACACTCGCCTATCGGCTCGTGTCGGTAAACTTCAACTTCGTGAATAACAGCTATAATTATATGCTTGTTGAATAATATACTATTAATCACAAAATTATCACACACATTTTTAAAATTTTGTGAATTTGTTTTGCTTTTCTTACAATTTTTGAACTTGAAATTTCCCCAGGTGGTAATTTTTGTTACGATTTTATGAAATTCTCACTGTCATTACTGCCATATGTCTATGTAATCTATATTGACTTAATGATCACACGTAAGGTTTTATTTCAATTTAACCAGAATGCTGTTAGGATTTTTTTTTAATTTGGGTTTAAATAAATCAATTATTACAAGAAAATTAAAACTATTTACTTAAATGGCATTCGTATATGTTAAAATTCAAACATTTATGGAAATATTTCAGAAGTCATAGATAAGAATTTGTAACATTTTCATTTAAAAATTTGTCTTAGGAAAAAAAGTGATTTCCCATATGTTTTACTATGAAACGTTTGGTTTTTATCTGATTTCTAATTCCCTTATAAAAGCTTCGTTTTTTCGTCAGTTACAGGTAGGCATTCTCTACAAATCAAATCAATAAACTTCACATACATTATGTATATTGGGTACATTTTTTTATTTAACCTTTTTCTCCGTTTTTGATAACTAAATAACAATGGTTAAAACGAACTTAACAATTAGAAATATTAAATTAAAGTATTGCAACTGGAATTGGTTTTGATTTTGCCGTAAAAGCAAAGCAATTTTCATTATACAAAGCCATAGTCCAAAAAACGAAGCTTTTATAACGGAACTTGAAATGAGGAAAAACCCAAAATTTTCATAGTAAAACACACAAAACATATAGGAAATCATTTTTTTTTTTAATAAGACAAATTTTTAAATGAAAACGAATAAATGTTTGAATTTCAACATATATGAATGTCGTTTAAGTAAATCGTTTTCATTTTCTTGTAATAATTGTTTTGTTTAAACCAAAATATAAAAAAAATTTCATAACAACAGTAAAAATTTTGTAAAATCGTATCAAAAATTACCACCTGGGGAAATTTCAAGTTCAAAAATTGTAGGAAAAGCAAAACAAATTCTCAAAATATTAAAAATTGGTGATAATTTGTTGATTAAATATTTTTTTTTCGTATTTTTCTGTAAACATCTTAGACATCTAACGTACACTAGTAAAACTAGAGATAAATTTAGCAAGTATTATTTTAATTCGTCAGAGCCAACTGTGATGTATTTTTCAAAATGAAAGTTCGAAAATTTATTTTAGCCATAATTTAATTTTATTATTTTTGCAATTAATATTTATTTAATACCAATATAGCCTTATTGTATATTGTTGTTAAAGATACGTAGAAAATTTTATATCCACGTTTTATAATATTTTTGCTTTTTTCATTGAAAAACTTAAAGCTAAAAAACATCATTTCTACTAGGAATATACTCTGGAAGGCTCTGGTAAAAGCCAGCGAAATCTCCATTTCAATTTGATTATTTAAAATAGTATCGTAATTTGGGAATTCGGTGAAGATTGGTTTTTTAATATGTAATTGATTTGGAATGATAAGGGGTCGGAAAAAAGTTAATTTTTAGATTTTAAAGCTGTGTTTGTAAATATTGTTTGAGTTTCATTTTACGTAGAATTCCCCATGTACCTATTTGCCAATTTTTGTATAACCAAATTGTTAATACTTTCTGTAAAGTATTTAAATTTGGTCTCTGTTTGTTCATCATACATGCATAAGCAAAATGGAATACCAGAATACAGAAAAACGAAATACTCTGAAATACTCGAATTCGATGTATTCGGTCCTTCTAAGTTCCTTATTTGATTTAAATAAGAAAAGAACGAATCTGATTCAATTGAAATAAGATTCCAATACTTCGAAGACTCGAATACGTTCGAATCGAATTCACAAATAGCTCCATGAAGTTGCAACACAATGAATATTTTTGATCTCTGCTTTGTATGTACCAGTATTTTTGGGGAGAATTTAGTTGTTTTCTTTCGATTTTGTCGGTAAAACTCTGTCTAATATTTATTAATTACAAATTTGACTTTGTATTTGCGTTGGCATCATTACTTCTGTTAAAATTTCATAGGGAATAGATTTATAAAAGTAGAACTACAAAAATAAACATAAACACTTGCGGTCGACATAAACGTTACCTCAAATAATTAAATGTCTGAAGACATCTTCAAGGTCAACTAATTGTTAATAGTATATTACACACTAAGGTTGAGAAGTTTTCTATTATAGCCCACCGGAAAATTTATAGCCAGCGGCACACAGCGGCGAGAGTTTTGACGCGAGGCTATAATAGTAGTTTTCATCCTTGATTTGTATACTATTTTTTCTACTTCTAATATTAAACCCTTTGATTTAAGATTTTTTTTATTGGAAAAGTATTTAACAGAACATTTCGCAAAAATTTCACGTTGCGGTTGGGTAACGAGAAAATATTACTGATGAATTTACAAAACATATTTTGTTGTAAATAGATGTATTAAGATGAAGACGAAAAATATTTTGTCATTAATTTATTTAAGAGATTTTACATGTCGCAATATATAAAATGTCACAAACAGAAGCTAGCCCAGCATTAAAAATACCTCCCTGGTTTTTGCGGACTGTTGGGGGCTGTAAGCCTCGTTTTGTACCATATCGCTTTGAACAAAAATAAAAACTCTGTGGAGATGATCCTAGAGATTTTGCCAATTGTTCACTTACATAATGAATACTGGAAACTGCACCAGCATTAAAAAATACCACCATTATACCACCAGAAAATTAAAAATACAAGTTTATTAATCTAAATCTTTGTTGTCCCCTTCAAAGTAATCCCCATCGACTACAACACACTTATGCCAGCGCTTGATCCAATCCTCGAAACATTTTTTATATTCGGTTTTCGGTATGTTCATCAGTGCTTTCTACGATTTTTCTATTATTTCCTCTCGGCTACTGAAACGCGTTCCCCGTAATGGTTTTTTAACTCGATTGAACAGAAAGCCAAATCAGGTGAATTCGTTGAAAATTACGAATAATGATGGCACTGTGCGACGGTGCGTTATCATGGTGCAAAATCCACGAGTTTTCTGCCCACAATTCTGGTCTCTTTCGGCGAATTGCTTCATGCAAACGTCTCATAACGCCCAAATAATACTCTTTGTTTACGTAAAATCATGATGCACACCATTGTAATCCATGAAAACCGTGAGCATTACCTTCTTTTTTGACTGAAAACGACGTGGTTTTTTTGGTCTCGGCTCATTTGGTGAACGCCATTCACTTGCCTGATGTCTGGATTGCGTGTCGTACTCATAAACCCAGGTCTCGTCTCCAGTAATGATCCTTTTGATGAATGTGGGATCGGATTCAGCCTCGCAAATCATGTCTTTTGCGACGTCAACACGGTCTCTTTTTTGCATGAAATTGAGGTTTGTTTGCACCAACTTTGCTGCTACACGACGGAAACCCAAATCATTAACTAAAATGTCTTAGACGGATCCATAGCCAATGTTCCAGTCCTCCGCTATCTCTCTGATGGTTAATTTGCGGTTATTGACCAACATTTCTTTTACTTTATCAATGTTTTCGTCGGTTCTCGATGTCGATGGTCTGCCACTGCGTTCATCATCTTCGATTGACTCACGACCAATTTTAAACCGCTCGTGCCACTGGTAAACGACCGTTTTCTTTAGAGAATCGTTGCCGAAACACTTTTCCAACATTTCCAACGTTCGCGCACCATTATATCCGTTTTTTACGCAAAATTTAATACAAGTTCGTTGTTGCAAATTTAAATCCATTTCTAAAATTGTAAATAATCGCCAACACACACAGAGATAGATGTACTCTTGACTACGTAACTTTTGCAAATGTCAAGCTATGACGCTAAGATTTAGAAGGAATATCAACAACAGATGTACCAACTTAACAAAAAAAACAGAACTCAAATCGGAACGATGGGAGCGCCACACGGTGGTTATTCCGGAACTTTTTTCAAAAATACCCTTACTGGTTTTGCTATTTGTCAGGAGCTTACAAGTTAGTTTTATGCCATTCCCAACAAATTTTACAACTTGGTTTTTTCTTCCCATATCGTTATCAACCAAAAATTTGTTAAATAAGCAATTCTGCAATTAGCAGCATAGATAATGAAAAAGTAGAAACTATCCCATTATTCAAAAATATGTAGATTCTTTGTTTCTGCGGATCGCCAGAGGCTGACGACTTCGTTTTATATTATCTCGTGGTGTATCGTACCCAATCAATATTGATTAAATAAAAAATTCTTAGTCCTAGAGATTTCTTAGTCCTAGAGATTTTGCCTATTGGCCATACACATAATGAATTAAGTAGAAGTTATCTCAGCATCAAAACACACCTCTCTCATTTGTACGGATCGTGGATTTTTTTTCGAGATTTTAAGTTTCTCTATGTTTTTTTTCCTTCTTCCTTCTAGATAAGACAGCCAACCCGGGGGAAAATCTTCGAAATGGGTTGGTATCGTCATCAAAAAAAAAAATAATAAATCCCAAAAAAACAAGTTTTTTTAATATCAATACAACAAATTTTAGAAAATGGGGGCTGCCGCCCCCAAACCTCCACTTTGGCGATTTTTTGAAATCCTAACATTCATCGAAATCGGAACATTTTTCAAAAATTGACCGTTTTTTAAACTAACAAAGTTTTGGTTTTCGTTCTTCCGAAGATTAAAAAAAAAATATTTTGAAAGGACTTCGGCAACCTACATACATTAGAAGCATTAGTGAGCTTTTTCCATTATAATGGGCCACTATAGTTCATATTGCATGCCAGAGATAAAATATAATGCCACGCCATTGCCTCGTGTAAAATTGGGTTATAAACTTTTCGCTCAGCTTAATTAGTAGGCTTCTCAACCAATTTTCTGCAAAAGAAGTAGAAGCTTTCAATCATTCGTTTATTTCCGTTTTCATTTATTTTTGCTATATTTTTCGAAGGTTTTTAAGAAAAATAGAAGATTTGAAGCTTATGATTATGAAAAAATCAGTCGGTACGGAATATTCGGGTCGGAATTGAAAAATAATAATTGGTTAAATTTATTCGTTCCCAGCGACATTAAAATTAGAAATGGCGTCGTGTCGTCTGTGTTTATTGTTGTATAAAAAAAATTAAAAAAGTTGTCAAAGACGTCTTCACCCTGATGATTTCGAGATTTTTGAGCGACTGATGGAACGTAAACGAAAATACGAAAACCCAGGAAAAATAATCGGTTAAGAAGTAACCAATTTCCTTCCTCATTGGCCATGTCCTAGAATCCTACTTCCATCGTACAAATCGAATTTCATCATAATTGGATAAGAAATAGCCAAGTTCCTTTCTAATTGGCCTGAATTTGACTTGAAAATTATATACATAGACATACATGGATAAACTTCTATAAGAAATATTCAAATATTCTATTTTTTTGATTTAAGGGACAATCGGAAATAAGGGACAGCCCAATCCCCAATTAGTACCTTAACCGGGGAAATAAATAAAGCGATAACCGGAAAATCACAATTTTGAGACTGGGATCCCTAGAAACCCTAATTTGTACTTTATAAATCATTATTCCTCAGATAATCAGATGATCCTAATTTTTCCATTAAATTAATATTGTTGCACAACTTTTAAGAGTTTCTTACTACGACGAATTAAGGTCCAATTCTCGAAAACATCAACTTTGAAATGTTCATGTTCGTCAGTTTTCATGAAAATTTCTATAACATATATTTTACACGTGTCGTTGTGATGAATGTCTTCTACGCAAAGTACAGTTGTCCATGTGGAAACATATTTTTTAAACCTACTCTTAAGCAGGAAAGTGTCTGCCCCTGGGGTTGGTCGAAGTTTGTTAGACCAAACAATTCTATTCCACTCGACCGAACTTTTCAAACAAACCCGAGGAACTCAAATGCTTTATGTTTCAGGATACAGTTGAAAAAGTAAGTCGTGATCAGGAACGAAAGATGCCTGTTAAATCTCCTTTGCGATTTAGGGCTGCTCCGATATTCGTTGCTGTACAAAGTAAAATACGATACATGCTTATCATTTCCGAAATAATAATATTGAGAAATATTGATAAGGTATCATTATACAGACTTTGAGCAGGTCATCACTCAGCAAAGGTTCCCAGTGAAGGAGAAAGAAATCACAATCCGATTTTAGATCTTCTATCCAACCAATACCTCGGAGAAGGTTAAATGGGGAATCAAGTTTTTCACAGCATCCAGCTCGAAACATTATAAGTGAAATAAATCATTTATTTTCACCTCGCAATGGTGAATTTTTATTTCCTTTGCGAGTACTATCTACCTGAGGTAGATATTTACCTGTGGCTGTAAAATCCAGAGCTTTCTAACCGCTTACTCACCCCAAAGACAAGGCTGCGAGGCAACTAATACGAAAGTTTCGTTAGAAGTTGTTTTGATTTTTTTCATTAAATTATTAAATATTTTTAATTAATTTAATATTTTAATTAACGAACAGTTATGGGGAACCAAGTAATATTATTGTATTCTTCAAGAATGTTACAACAATATACAGTACGGTAATGTTTATCTACAAAAATTGATTTCCACCTAATCGTAGTGAATTTTTGTATATGTAATAATATTTAAAGTCTCCTGGACTTTCTAGATCAAGATCTTTCCAACGACTATTCATTTACATTGTGCAACATCTGGGAGTGGCCAAACATTACGTGGCTAAGTGAGCCATCTTTCTCTATTTTCACTCATTTCCTCATAAGAAAACCAATTTTTGAATACAGAACTACATAACTCTAGTTATCTAGCTTTGGGTTATTACCACACATTAGATTATTCATTTTGGAGAAAATAACTTCACCTATTATGATTATTTATTTCACTTCTGTTATGGCTAAATTGTATTGTTGTTAAACAAGTAACTGTATACGTGAATAGTAATAAAATATATTCGATTTTTCCCTCCTAAATGTCTATTAATCCATAAGTTTCCTTTCATACATGCATCGGCACAGACTTACATTCAATTCGTAAACAAAACCATACGAAAGAGCTCGTTGTACTCTATTTGTATTATTTGTGTTAATACATATGTACGAGTAAAAAAGTCACATATGACAATTCTTCACGTGTGATCTTGTTGAATTAAAAAGAAGATTGTAGTTTTCTGCAGGAACAAGAAAATAGGAAGCAACCTTGCCTTTTTACCTTATCACACTTTACCCTCAACATAAGAATAAAATTAAAATTTTAAATTTTAAATTAATTTTAAAATAAAAAAATAGCAAATACAGTGAAAATCCTGAGAGCCGTAGATCCTATATAGCGTAAACTCCTTAAAGCCGGAAAAAAAATCCCCAACCACAAGTTTTGTATGAAAAAGGAATCCTATATGCCGTAATATCCTCAGTCCCGTACGTAACACCACTTTTCATGTTTTTGGAATAAATGTTCATATAAATCGGATCCTCAGAGCCGGAATATTTTTATCGATGAAACAGGCTGAATGTATTTTATCTTTTTCTCAACAATCTATGTATGCATATATTTTTGTTCTGCTTTTTTTGCAACGTATTTATACAGATAGATTTCTCACTCACGATTTAACATACTGTTTCATTGTTTTGGTTGGTTTTATGAATTCCATGAATCAACGATATTGTACATATGTACGTCTCATCAGTAGTGAACAGTTGAACACTGTAGATATGTACATATCATAAATAAATGCGTGAGAGAGATCATCATTTATTCATGATGATTGTTGAACATAATAAATTATGTAACTGTACATACACATGTATCTCAGTCTTAGCTATGCTAGTTTATTCTACTGTACTATCAGGTGTGATTGTAACGACATTAAAAGTGAAAATTTTTTTTGTGTAAAAGTGCATATGTACAGGTATGTAAAATTTAAAATTTATTTAATTTTTTATAAAAATTCGTTTAAATAAATAATCGTTAATAACGTGTTTATATTTTTCTTAGCTGTGATGGGTGATTCAATGAAAAAAGTAAACAAAAAACTGAACAACTTGACTTTAAAACAAAAGTTTAATGTAATTTTAATGTACGAAGCGGGGAAAACAGTGAAAAAAATTGCCGAACTATTTAAATGCGGCACCACACAAATTTATGTGTGCATTAAAGAAAAAAATGTGATCCGGGAGAGGTATTTAGCTTCAAGTAAACCACTACAGGCAGCCAAAAAGATGCGCACTTCCAATAATGAAGAACTCAATCAAATAGTGTTCGAGTGGTTCGGCAAAGCAAGGGCTAAAAACTTTCCAATTTCTGGACCTATATTACAATCTAAGGCTTTGGAAATCGCCAAAGGATTAAGCATGCACGATTTTAAGGCATCCAATGGCTGGTTGCGCAGTTTCAAAAAGAATTTTGGAGTTGCATTCAAGCAGATTTCTGGCGAGGAAAATGACGTAGACGAAAATATCACAGCACTATGGAAAACCAAGTTGGCCGACATTTGTGATGGTTTCGAGCCCAGAGACATTGGCAACTGTGACGAAACCGCATTATTTTTTCGCGCATTACCGAACAAAACTTTAACCCTTAAAGGCGAAAAATGTTCTGGAGGAAAGCTGGCCAAAGACAGGATGACTGTCATGCTAACTGTCTTTGGAGATGGAACTTTATTGAAGCCATTAGTTATCGGAAAATCGTTAAAGCCGCGGTGCTTCAAAAACCTGGATGTATCAAAGCTAGGGGTATCATATTACGCAAACAAAAATGCATGGATGACCGGCAACATATTTCATAAATACTTATATGAACTGAACCAAAAAATGGCACAACAAAACCGAAAAATCATCTTATTTCTCGATAATGCATCTTCTCACACAAATATGGAGTTCTCCAACATCAGATTGGAATTTTTTCCACCTAATTGCACCTCGAAATTACAACCACTGGACAATGGGGTTATTGCAACGTTAAAAATGCATTACCGAAAGTTTCTGATGCAACATTTGCTTTTTGAAATGGAAGTCTGCGACTCAATTACGGATTTGGCAAAACGCATTACGATTTTGGATGGGATCAATTTTCTTAAAGTCGCACAAAACGAAATTCGTAAGGAAACCATAAGGAAATGTTTTATAAATTGTGGATTCAATTTTCAGTGTACTATAACTGACAACGAGGTAGCTGGAGGGCCCTCGATCATGGCCGAAATCCAAAATCTTATTGTATCAGCATATGGATCCCCGATTTGCAGCGCCGTTGATTTGGTCCGTGTTGATGAAAGCGTGGAAATCGAGTCGCCCTCAATCGAAATCCAGACTTTAATTGAAGAGTACCGATCATCGAACAATGACAGTGAAGGTCATCAACAATCTGATGACGAAGTGGATGACCCAATCGTCACAAAATCTGAAGCAGCTAAGAGTTTGAACATCATAGAGCAATTTGCTCGACAAATAGGGGCGAACGATTTTTATGATAAAGTCTGTTCATTGAAAACCGAGTTTGTTCGCATGGAAAATACAAAGGCTTGCACTCAAAAAAAAATATCGAATTTTTTTTCAAAAATTTAATGTATGTAATTTAATTTTAATTATATATGTACATATTATCCATTAGACGATAATAGTATATCAAAACATGTGATCTGAATTCATTGAATAAAGTAAAATACATACATATATGTATATAATTACATAAACTTAATTTAATTTTTACATATGTATACATTTTTTTTTTAAATATGCCTGAATGCCGTAAAAGTCTTCTGAGCCGTAAACTGTTCGCGGTCCCGTGGGATTACGGCTCAGAGGAGTTTCACTGTAATTAAAAATAAATGGCTCCGCATTCAAATGCAGTAAAAAGTAAAGTTTAGCCGAAAGTAATGAAAAAGGATTTATTTAAATTGAACCACAAAAATTAAAACAATAATTTAATTTATATTCATTTTTGTAAACTATACGGAATAAAATGTATATGGTGAAAAATACGTCAAATCAAATTTTTTTGGAAGTCATGTTTTAATTTTATGATTTTTATGTTTTGAATGTGTAGAAAAAAAAAATAAAAAAAGATGAACATGAGACAAAATTCAAAAAGAACCTTTCGGCAGCCATTTTGAAAAAGAAAATTGAAATTGGATAATTAATTTTTTTCTATATCAAGTAATACAAAACCGAGTGCGTGAAATTTTTAAATATTTGACACTCTATTTCTTTAAAAACAACAATAAAAAAATTGTGTCCTATAATTTTTTTTTTAATTGGTGACACCTTCGAAACATAAAAATCATAAAATTAAAACATGACTTCCGGTCCTATATAAAGAATTAGTGATTTCACGTATTATTCTCCATATACTCCATAAATACATATGGTACTTTAATGTCTGTGATGGCATATGTATGTCTGAACGGAAACGTACGGTTAACATAAATAAACCTTAAACATGTTTTTTTTCCAAAAAAAAAAAACACATTTCGACAAGAGGTCTATTCGATTGAACTGAATTAACTGAAGTTGTGATATCCGAATTTGGTCTAAATAAATAAATGTACGGTAAATACACTGACCGGCACAGAAAACAAGCCACCCTAAAAATTTTTATTTTTTTATGCGAATAGCTTTTGAACCGCACTAGCTAGAAATATGAAACAAAAACGAATTTCAAGGCCATTCAAAACAATCTTTTACTGTCGAGTTTACATTTTGCTGTGTCAGTGTGTTAATTTTTTATGATGTCACTAAAGTCAGAAAGTGTAGCGGCAATCGTGGTATTGTTGAAAAATGGGAGAAGCCAACGCTACATCGCTAATAAGTTTCGAATTTCTCGTCGCACAGTACAACGTGTTTCGTCGCGATTTTTCGAGACAGGGTTGTAATTGTAACAAACGTTCGAGATGACCATTTTGTAGTTTCATTAGCTCTTAGAAATCGCCATGCAACCGCTGTTGAGACCTGCAATGAATTGTTACACGTTCGTAATATAAAAGTAAGCGAAAGAACAATACGGCGGAGGTTGGAAGCAGCAGACCTTCAAACACGAAGCCCAGCTCCAGCCACGTTCTGGTTCCAACCGAATCCATACCGATCTTTCGCTATATTAGCGAAATATTGGAAGAATATGTTGTTCCCTATACGCACAGTTTATAGGCGATAATTTCATGCTAATGCACGATAATGGAAGACCTCATTTTGCCAGAGTGGTGAATGAGTATTTATCCGGCAAGAAGTCCCGATTTGAATCCTATAGAACATATGTGGGACATTCTTGGTAGAAGGATTCGGTTTCGCATTCTAGCTCCGGAAAAGATGGAACAACTCCGAAGCGCGCTTTTAGAGGAATGGGAAAATATCTCACAGTGCGATATCCAACAGATTATGTAAAGTATGGGACGGAGGATAACAGCGCTAATAAATATTTTTTATTGGTTAATTATCATTGTTGTTGTGTTTATGTTTGTGAAAATTTAAATACAATTTTTAGAATTTGTCAATGTTTGGTTTTTGTTTTCGAAAAACTTCAAATTTTCCACGATTGTTTTCAATAACCTTGAATTTTGTTTTTGTTTCCTGTTTCTAGCTAGTTCTTCTAGTCCTTCTTAAAAGAATTTTTTTTTTTATAATGGACCATTTTATGTGCCGGTTAATGTAATATCTTGGCAAACTTATGTTTATCACTTATTGGATTTATCGTAATTTATTTATGTCGCTAATATTGTTTAGATGTTAATATTTCACACAAATTCGATACATTATAGTAGAAAGCAATGTGGAGATATGGCGTTTGATCGAATAGCATCATAATGTAAAATTGTAAACTAATACTGATATCTTTCTATTTTAGGTAACAATAATATTAAAAGAATTAGAAAATGATTTAGAAAATCCTAGTGATTGTTCAACCGTTGCACGAATGAAATTTGGATTATACCATGGAAACAAAGAAGAAATTTTTATTGTGTGGCGAGATTATACCAATTTCTTGATAGCATATGAGGAAAAAATTAAGAAAATTATCCAACGGCAGGCATTAATTGGTAATTCTTGATAAGAATATTGATTCAATGTAAATCATTTCGATTACAGAAGTGGGGGATTTACATTTAATCAATAAAACAAATAATTTGTATTAACTGTATTAATTTTGATTTCAGCACAACACTCGCTAACCGAAGAGGAAACCGAATCACTAATAGAAAATAACAGATCGATATTTACGGGAAATGTAATTATTAATTTTTTTTATAAACTAGTATACATAAGTACCTTAATCTAATTTTTATATTCGCTTACCTCATTTTAACAGTACACACTTAAGATAAATTGTTGAATATTTAAAACTTTTTTTATGACTTTAAAGAAGAGCAAAATTACAAAAGCCTGCTATAAATTTTTGGAAATTAAAATTAAATTTACCAAAATAGTTCAGATAAGATAAGACTTTATCAAAGAATTACTTGCTTTGACCATCAAACGGCTAATAAATAATCTAGTGACTATCTTCTCGATGAAATTATTATCTATCTGGCTAATTAATTCTGGAATAACCTAATGTTTCAAATAGAATCCGCATGTATATGTTAAATACAATAAAATTGAAATTGTTAAACATTTTTAACGGTGGATTGTACAATTCGCTAATACTACAAGTACATGGTTGATTCCTATATATAGGAAATTAGCAGTTCAGTCGCTATAGCCTGAATTGCAGAACTCTTAACAATTTCTCCTCTTCGTAAAAATACAATATTTAATGAACGCTCATATTTAAAATTATTTTCAGATTCTACAAGAGACGGAGAGCGTTCGAAATAACTTAAAAGAACTGGTGGAACGTTATCAAGAATTAGAAAAAATTGAAAAATCATTACGGGAAGTGAAAGAAATGTTTATTTATATGGCAACATTGGTCCACCAGCAAGGGGAAGTTATACAAAGTATAGAATTTCATGCTCAGCGTGCTCTTTCAAACGTTGATAATGGTGCAGTTGAAATAGAGAAAGCGAGAGATTATAAAATCAAATCATTAAAGGTAACATTATTTTGAAGTATACGGTGGCCTAACAAAAATTCAAACTTTTACCATTTTTTGTTTTTGTTTTCAGAAAAAAACTTGCATTTTAATTTGGGTTACGATTATTTTATCAGTATTACTATTAATAGTATTTGTAACTTAAATGATTAAGAATATTATAGTAATTTAAGCGATAATAAATTATAAATTATAAATTCTAAGTAACTACTAGTTAGAATAAATAACTTTTTAATCTGTTCATCTGTATATTGACTACTAAACAGATGTTTACTCGTATAATCAACCGTGATGATCGAAACAAATCCAATTTTATATCGAACCAATATACTGCCACATACCATATAGCGAAATTGCAGTTTTTAGTTTTAGTGTTTTGTTTGATTTTATTTTATTTTTATGACGTTCTAATTATTGTAAATTTCAGAATGCCGAAATATAAATGTACGTATTTAGTATTATAATTGCCTGATTGTTTTAAATTCGAGTGTGTCACTTTCTTTCAGCAAGCGAAATAATTTCAATAATCATAATGAAATCATTTAGATTTTTGTTTTAATTATATACATATAAGGACGTTCATAAAACTCAATAATTTCTGTTGATGGTTAAAAATAATATAGTATGTGTCACAGGCGGGCTAATACTAATGGTACGTAAAGTCATACCGTCATACCATCATACCATAATAGTATCGTACGACAATACGATCAAAAAACATATTGCCATAGAATCATAGGACAATGCCACTACATAAATAGCCGTGACATCAGTCTACAAAAGTCAAATCCCCAATATAAAGAGGGGAATAAACATTTTTATTTTCCTATGAAACGTAAACAAAATCATATGGGAATTATTATCTGTTGCCTTTATTTTCAATTTAAATGAACATTTTTATTGATAAATATAAATAATTTTAAATTAAATATATCGAATTGCAGCTTGTCCACAATTTTAATTAAAATTAATAAAATTTTAATTCACAATCTTGCGTTTTAGTAAACTGATTTTTATTCTCAAACATCGTCAGGCTCCGTGCTTTTTTTAAAATTTCATTTCGTAGATTACTAGATTAGTTTTATTACTTTACCAACGCTACTACATAAACAGCCACGATGGGGCATGCAAAATGCAATTATTTTTATTTTAATCTACCAGATGGCAATACCATAGGTCAAGGATAGAATGAAATTTGACATAAGAGAATTATACTAAAACGTATAATAAAATAAAATAGTCTATTAAATTATTTCAATTTTAAAATAGTAAAAAGTAAAGTGAATACGAGCACTAGGGCGAAATAATAAAAACGAATTTTGGTTTTTAATATAAACAAAAAAACACACAACTTTGTCTAACTTTTGTGTGATAATTTTAATATTTAATATTTATATCAACCGAAATAGTGACAACTTGCTGTGTATCAAACTGCAACAACAAATTTACAAGAAATGGTTTTTTAAAATTTCATCGGTTTAGGCGGATTCAGTGTTGCGTTCCTTCGTTCCTTCCTTCCTTCCTTCAGTCATTCTGATTTTTTTTTACGATTCATGGCTGCTGAAAAAAATGCAGAACGATTTTGCTTCCATCTATAGGTAAAAAATGTAACTGATTGGCAGTTTTCGTAATGATTGACATTTTTTCTTGCGTTTTTAAACTTATAAAATAATTGATTGTTGTAAACAAAAAATTAAAACAAGATAAATTAATTGTTAATAAACATTAAATATTTTTTGATTTGTGAAAATATGGATGAAGAAGATTTAGTGTTACTTTCATCAGATATGATGAACGCAAGCGCCATAATTATACACCACACATTAAAAAAAAAAAATCTCGCGCAAAAAGACGCTGTAATGTCCGAGAAATACTAAGAGAAAGAAGCAGAATCGGGCATTACACGAATTTAATAGCGGAAATGAGGTTACATGATGTGGAGGGGTTCACCGCATGATGCCCCATTTGTTTGATGCTCTTTTGCATATGGTTGGACCGGCTATACAAAAGTATGAGGAGTTTACTACGACCCCAATCACTCCAGGTGAAAGGCTATCATTAACCTTATGGTAAGTAGTCAGAAATATTTACATCTTATTTGGAAAAAATACAAGGACTTTTCTTATTTATGTTGCAGTTATTTGGCAAGCGGCGACAGCATGGTATCCATCGGCCCATACGGTTATCGGATAGGTCAATCAACCACATCAGGCATCATCAGGGAAACGACAGCTGCTATTTGGGAAAAATTAAAACCCCTTATTTTTCTAAATTTCACCACTGCGACATGCCAAAATATTGCAGCCGAATTTAATTCAACTTGGAATTTTCCGAACTGTTTAGGTGCAATTGACGGCAAACATGTCGTTGTTCAAGTAAATTAAACTAGCTGACACAGATGTTTTATAAATTATTTATGTAATTTTATTTTTTTTGTTTTCAGGCATTTGCAAATTCAAATAGTGCATGTTATAATTATAAACATTCGCACAGTATAGTGTTGATGGCAGTGTGTGATGCACAATACAAATTTATATTTGTGGATATTGGAGCATCTGGCCGGAACAACGACAGTGGGATATTTAGAAGGAGTGAATTTGGAAAGCGCATAATAAATAAATGCAATTCATTGCAAATTCCAAATGATGCAATATTGCCGGGCAGCACAATAATGGCACCACATTGCCTTGTTGTTGATGAAGCATTCCCTTTGCTAACAAATATTATGCGCCCATATCCCGGAAGAAGAACAACTGTTTTGTTACACGATAAAAAGGTGTTCAATTACCGACTATCCAGAGCCAGAAGAGTCGTCGAAAACGCTTTCGGTATTCTGAGCTCAAAATGGCGAATTTTCCGGAAACCAATTATTGCAAGCAGACCTATTGTGGCCAACATAATAAAATCAACAGTGTGCTTGCATATTTGGTTAAGAATGAAGTCCAGTGATTCTTACCAGTATTTCGGTAATGATTCTGTGGATCATTACACACAGAATGGAGAGGGGGTGCAAGTATTGATGGGTTGCGGAATATCGGACGGATGGGGTCTAATAATCCATCTGGCGATGCGGTTCTGATTAGAAATAAATTTGCCAGTTATTTCACGAATGACAATGTCTTACCATGGCAAAACTCACAAATGTTCAGCGAATGTTAAAATAAATAAACATTTTAATTGATTATTTTTAAAAATTCGTCTTTTATTTAAAATGAGAAATTTAAATCCCTCTTGTGTTTTATCGACATAAAATTTAAGCTGAACTAAAACGTTTTCTCATATTTCGCCATTTCGCTTGAACCTCCTTACCTGAAAAAAAAAACAGAATTCGGGTCATCAGATCTCGGATACTTGATACTAAGTATAATATACTAAGAAATATACATAAAACACTAGATACTAAATACATACTCGGTAAGTCCAATTGCTGGGCCAAATTGTCCCACGCCATTTTTTTAGCTGAATTATTTTTATACATTTTGTGGCTCAGGTCGTACAAAATTGGTTGAGCCTTCACCAATTCAATTAATCGGCTCTCAAAATAAAATTCTATAATAAAAAGGAAATATGTACATAATTTTTAAATACACAATTCTCCAACCAACTTTGAAATAAATTATAGATCGTGTTTCTTTAAACATTTTCCATGAGATGTCTCGTCGTTACGGTGTCAATAAGTTTTGTTTACATTTTTTTTGTATGGAGTTTGGCCCAAAACAGCTCTAAAAAAATTTAAAAAAATGAATGAAATCGACCTCGACGCGAAGAAAAATTAAATGATTAGTTAACAAAAGAACCATTTGTATATTTTTACCATAAAATAGATAGATCGCCGTTATATTTGCTAGAAAAACGAAATACAAAAATCAACAATTATTTTGACTCCGTAACGACGATCTATACACAACATAAAATTCCACTTACCCATATTTTACGATATTAAAATAACATTCAATAAAATTCAAACAGAATAAAATAATTAAATTTAAAATTAAATTCAAACAGAAATTTATTTATTTAATTTTAATATTTATTTCTTTAAATTTATCATTGTATTCAGCAATTCACCAAATTTCCAAAAAACAAAAAACAATAATAAACAATATGGTTGTTTGACATTAGATTTGAGCGTGGGTTTTCTTTTTGTCTCTTTCATTTAAATATCATGCTATCTCTTTTTCGCCATGTTCGTTCCGTACAAAAGTTAAAATTAAACCAAGTTGGTGAAAAAAATTCACAAGAAAAAAAAACGTCATTTTTAACCAATCAAATTGATTTAAAACAATTTCAGAATGACGGAAGGAACGAAGGAACGCAACACTGAATCCGCCTTTTCCTAGCCAACCATCATTAAAAAGAAAATGGATTATTAAATTAAGACTGGGAAAAATACCATCAAAATGGTTCCACGTCTGTAGTGCCCATTTTAAAAAAGAAGATAAAACAAACATAGGTTGGATTTTATGTGAAAAATAAAATGTTTTGCTTCTATAATTTAAATTTTTATTTGTAGGTAATAATAAAATTCTTAAACATGGATCAATACCATCTAAAAATATTCCTTTGAGGAAATTTGAAAGGGTAGTTAGGCGCAATACAAACCACCGAGAAGACCGGTTAAGAAGATAAAAGCAGTTACATCGAGAGATCCAGCACAAATTTCAATGCCACTGGCATCATCAAAGGTAGTATACTGTTTACTTACATTAAAGAAAATTGTAGTAACATTTGTCTATGGAATATTTTAGGCAACTTCATGTATAGAATTGGAAAATGAAATTGGTGAAATAATAGATTACCAAAGTGGTATTGAGTTGGATGCGGTACTTGTGCCGGACAAGGACAATCCTTCTATCGAAGACTCAATGACTATTGAGACATCATGAGCTAGTGAAACGCAGACTTCAGCTGTAATTACTAAAAACAGGATGACACAAGCTTTAATGGATCCCGTTGCATTTATTAGGTTTTCGAACATATTAAATGAGCAATTACAGTATTTTACCGGGTTGGATTCGAAAAGGTTTAACTTATTATCAAGCTTGATAGCCAAAGATAACAGTAACATGGAGCACCCAGAAATAAGTCTTAATGATCAGGTGCTACTCACTCTTTTCAAATATCGGCATGATAACGATTTTCTATTCATGCAAAATATTTTTAGGATTAATCGGAATGTCATAGCTAAAATATTTAAAAATATGACAAAAAAAATTTATTTTGCTTTGCAACAAATTGATTTTTGGCAGATTTACCAGTGCAAAAACCCGATGATCCCAACTATCATCAACTGACTTTTTCTTCATACAAGAATAAAACCACTTTCAAAACGTTGGTAGCGGTTGATGAAAACGGATTAGTTATATTTGTGTCTGATACCTTCGGTGGAGCAATTTCCAATAGGGAAATATTTGAAAAATCCGGTATGCTAAATAAATTGTGATTTTTTATTAACGGGTAGAGGTTTCGAAATATCTGAACTACTAGAAAATAAAGGTGTTATTTTAAACATTCCACCGTTCTTAAGAGGTAAAAAGCAGCTAACGGAGGGGAAATTGCTCACACCAGGTTTTTAGCTAATAGACGAATTATAGTTCAACGAGTAATAGGATTAGCTAAAATTAATCAAATTTTGATTAAACCAATGCCAACAATGATGTGGCCTTTCGCCAACCAAATTATTAAAAATGTTTTTTGCTTTGTAATTTACATTCACCTATTACATAAAAATGTCTCAAGAAATAATAATAATTTTTAAAGGTTTATGAATAAAATAAAAAACAGTAATTTATTGATTTTGTTATTATTTATTCATTAATATATTTATTTTCCAGTATTAAAAAAAATAATTTAAATTGCAAGCAAATCGGTGTTTTTTTCAATTCAAGCAAAATGATAAATACTACTTGTATAAGACTAGAAACAATATATAAAACTAACAATATTTGTTCTTTATGGCTGTAAATACACCATTAATTTAAAAATACCAATATTGTTAGAAACTTAAAAGTAAAAAGCATTGAAGAATAGCTATGTTCAAACTAAAACTAACTAAATAGAAAATCGATCACAAATATGTACATGTTAAAAATTCAAAAATTATACGTTTGTTGATTAGATGTACATATATAAAACTATAAAATTATTTTCTGAATTTGATTACAGTAAGCTCATGTTATTTATTGATAAATGATAGTGCATTAGTGTGTTATCATATTAGTAAGGCTCCCAAGCAAAAATTTAAATAAACATGCATGAAATATATTAAAAATTACCGGTTCAATTGGCTAAATAAATAAAACATAATTAATAAAATAAAACAACTTGCAATTGTATATACATACTTTGATTAAAATAATAGGACACAAAATGTTCTTCGAAACAGTTTTTTAATGGAACAATATTTTGTGACATCATACCTTCATCATATCCAATACTCTGAATCAAAATAGCGTGAGGTGTCCAGACAACAAAATCCAATTTGTGAATTTTTGTGACATGCATTTGAATTTGACACTGAGTATAATATGCATGGTTTGTTTTTAATCGTCCCCCATGGATGTATTTTGCATCCTCGGGTTTTCCATTCCTGCAACTAAAAGGACATTTTATTTCTATTATTAAATTTTTAAATGCATTGATCCCATCAGGAGTAGCAGCTAGGAAATTGTGCTCCTCGTCAATAAATAGTCCGCATTTATTTATTTTTTCCCCCGTTATTTTGGAATATTGCTTTCTTGCAATCTCCTCATTTTTTAAACCCCACTTTATAGCATTTGACGTAATATTGAGTCCGTTGATATGATATTTTAAAAACGCAGTACAATATTTTTGGCTTCTCATGGTAGTCAGAACGTTGTGACATATTGAGGCTGTTATACGAGTTTTTCTCATATTTTTCCACAAAACTCCTTGGTAAACCGTTTTTCTCTCTATATTTAACCGTTCCTTTTTGGTAATACGGTTAATTGCATTCAAATGCAGAACCATCAGATTATCTTTACAATAATCGTGGTCTTAGAATACGTGTTGTAATTTCGCATTGCGGCAGTACACTGGTGTTGTAATTCCGAAAATAATTAGACTATTTAAATATTCGTCAGTTTTTGAAGTGCTAGGGGTAGGTGTCATCATGATAGACGAATTAATCATTGAGTCAACCGTTGATTTAACTAAATTACTTCCAGCTTTCGTCTGATGCCATGTGCACTGAAAAAAATATGCTGCCTTAATTCTATGAATCGCTGTCTTTGTTTTACAGAATCGCAAATTTCCTTGAAATAAGGCAAAAAAATGTATCTTTCCAAAAATCAATGACAAAATCTATGAAATTTAAATAAAACAGAACATAAAAAACCACATTATTTTCCATAAATATAATGTTCTAAAAATTCCTTAAATTAAGGCCAATTTATAAGCAATTGTTTTAGTTTTAAGGAATTATGCATAAGTGTAAGTCAATTTAGCACTAAAATATTGTCGCGGTTTAATCATTATATTTAGGAGTCTATTTGCCTTGATTTTAAACCAAAATCATACATTAATTATAAGATATCATGTCTTCATTTTTAGGAATCTCAACTTTTAAATATATGTTACCAAAAACTATTTACAAACTATTAAATATCTTATATCAAAATATTGTTGTCATCTGGTATCATAAGTGTATATTTTAGAAGGTCTAAAATGGTTCATTTGATAGAGTAAAACTCCTTACAGAAATCCAATGAATAAGAAACAAAAAATTCATAAAATGTAATGGATTTGCTGTGTTTAACAAAATAATAATGCTTTAAATGTATTGGTTCATCCCATTCCTATAATTAATGAACATTATACAATCATTTTATGTAACATTATTTTATATACATCAAAACTGTGATATTTTCCTTGTATTAAGGCCTCTTCCATAAAATTAATTTTTAGGACATGGTTAAATATTCACGAGGTAATTTTTTTAGCAGTCATCGTCATTTGTATTGTGGCAATCATAAGCAAAAGAATTTTTTAAAGTGAAACCTAAAAATAAGAATTTTGAATTTAAAATACATTTTTTATAATAAAAAACGTGTAGTTAGTGAAGTTATTATTAAACGAGCACCTAATACGTAAGTGTATTTATTAGAAATATCGGAAAAATTATTAACCTTAGTTTTATTTTGATTTTATGTCACCTAATGGCATAAGAAGAACACGCGAGAACATGGCGTAACGGGTTCTTTACCATTTTTCTTTAAGCATTTTTATTATATCCAAATTGTGGTGTTGAAGTTACAGTGAATTTTGTTAAATTTATAATAACATAAAGTGGTGATAAAAACATTTTGATTTAATGATTGGTAGTTTACTGCACATAAATAATATGCAACCACAATAAGCAATCGCACAATAGAATGTAGCGACATATTTTATTCATCTTATAATTTTGCCTAAGCAATTTTCAACAAAAAAATAAATAGTGGTCAAGCTGTGGTCTACTGAACAGGCATAAACGTAAAATAAAAAATGTTCAGAGCGTGATAATTAAATTCATGTTGCTTTACAAAAAGGTATTAAGCCGTTCTATTATTTTATTTTCAGAAGAGCGATTCCTAATTTAAAGTGCACCGTACATAAAAATTACAGTAAAATGACTACAAATTTGAAAGGTAAATTAAATTGAATACTGTTTTTATTATTGGCTGTGTAGAAAGTTGTGCTGTATAAATTTTATAAAGTAAACATTTTAAATATTATTTGTCACTATCTTGTAAATTTTGCTAACCGCATAGATGTACATACATATCTTGCAAATGCGTAACTTCTTGTTTTTATTTTTATGTTTTTTATTTCTTGTAATTAAGCTTAGAATAATGAAATGTCTTAATGAATAAATTTTAATTATTAATCCTTCTAATAATAGTGCAATACACTTGAACACTTATCAAATATAAAACATTAAGCTTTTTAAATTTATCCAACACAACCCATCTTCAGATTTGAAATTTAAGAATAATGATTTATATAACCAAATCATGTTTAATTGTATCTTAGATATTTATAATATTTCAAATAATCAATGTGAAGATTTGGAGAATAACCAGCTAGTATTCATTGAAAATGAAGTACCACAAGAAGGTTTTATTTGTCTAGACATGACAAGTGATGTACTCGAGATGAATGAGGTCCAACAACTACTGTACGAATGGGACCTTTATTATTTACGTGAAAAATTCGAAGGTAAAGCTATTAATATAACATTTATTCATATTATCCAAGTGTAATTCTAACATTTTTCGTTCTTCTTACAGAAGCCGGTTATGACCATTATCCGATTTAGAAGGAATGTCAGAATTAGAATTAGAAAAAATGTTTCCGCTTCAGGGAGATCAATGCCACAAAATTCCACTTAGAAGAAAAATTGTTGATTGGCGAAAGCGAAATGTAGTTATTTTCAAGATGATTATTGGGAAATTGGTTTAACGAATTTTATTTTTTATCACCTTTCTCTAGGGACTTAATATAGAAGTCGAATTATTAAGCGGGAGCACTAAATCACTTACCAGTTCAGTGAACAGTTGGTTGGGAAGCATCCGTTGTGACCGAGCGACACCAACCACATCGAGAGATTCTGTAACTCCCACTGAAAACGAAACAACGCGTTTTGTATGGTAGCTTATTCCACAAATATGTTCGCAACTAAAACCAATTTTTTATTTCAGGATTTAAAAAAATTTTTGGAGACTGATAAGGGCAAAAAAATTTGGAAATGCTACGTTTCGTCAAACCCCCCTAAATTGGGAGGTGTAGAACGAAAATTGTTGATCGAACAAATATTGGAGTTTCATTACACATAAAACCTAACTATGAACTACGAAGATTTTGATAGAATTGCCGGCGATATCGCAAACACGTTTTGCGGAGGAAAAAAAGTAAAGCTACTGCTATGTAGTGCCACGAGAAAAAACATTAATATTTTATTTTTATTCGTTTTAGGACTGGTGCTTCCATCATGTTCAAAAAAATAGACCTACGGGAAAACTTTATAATAAATATCGGAGTTCTAATGCCCATTCATTTCTTAATTCGAAAATTTTTTGAGTTGCCGGGAGTGTTAGAAAAAACTATAGAAAATTGTAAAGTGCTTGAAAATAATGCTTCATCTTCGAACATTGCTAGTATACTTCATGGTGCAAATTGGAAATAAAAAAATAAAAATTTCAAAGATTAAAACGTAATTCCTTTAAATTTGTATTACGATGACTTCGAGACAGGAAATGCATTAGGAAGTCATGCGGGAAATCAATCGATCGCAGCTTTTTATTTTAACTTTCCAACACTTCCTCAAAACTGCTCAAGTTTATCATCCATTTTTCCGGCAATGTTTGTCAAAACAGCTGTAATCAAAAAATATGGTTATAATAAAACTGTCAGCAGGCTAATACAAATATTACAGAATCTTCAAGAAGAAGGTATAACTATAAATATTAAAGATAACAAACACCAAATCTTTTTTGTATTAGGTAGTATAGTTGGTGATAATTTAGGTCTAAATTGTTTATTAGGTTTTAGTCCCTCATTCAGTCATAAATATTTCTGCCGATTTTGCAAAGTACCGAGAGATGAAATTAATAATCACAAATATGAAGACCATGCTAAACTTAGGACAGTTCAAAATTATAAAGATGATTTGATTAAAAATGATTATAAACAATCAGGCATAAAATTTGAATCATATTTCAATAAACTGCAAAGATTCCACGTGACTCAAAATCATTGTGTAGATATTATGCATGATTGTTTCGAAGGAATAATCAAATATGGTTTGTCAAATGCTATTAGTTATTTTATTAACGAAAAGCGATACTTCTCTCTGAACGAATTAAACAATAGAATTCAATATTTTGATTATGGAGAATTACAATGCACAAATAGAATACCATTGATAAAGATCGATCACTTGAAAAATAGAAATCTTCACATGTCCGCTCGTGAAAGTTTAAAATTTTTACAGTTCTTTTCGTTACTGATTGGTGATAAAGTACCACAAAATGATAGAGTATGGAAATACATTTGCCTCTTAGATGAGGTTCTCGAGATATTACTTTATGATAGTTTTTCACAGATAGTAATAAATTTGTTAAGAGAGAAAATAGCTCTCCACAATGAAATGTATTTAAATTTATTTGACGATCAGTTGAAACCTAAGCACCATATTTTATCACATTATCCGACAATTATCTTAAATTCTGGTCCACCTATCTATTATTGGTGCATGCGATTTGAATCAAAACACCGGGAGATGAAATGTTACACAAATTCCACTTCGTCGCGAAAAAATTTACCAGTATCAATAGCCAAAAAATGTTTATCCAATTTTGCATTTACAATTTTAGAAAATATTGGATTTAATCAGCCTTTAATCATCAATAAAATAGAAAATGATATCTTATTTGCCAATAAACCGTATTTTAGTGTTATTGCAGAAAAACTTCACTTAACTTCGAATTATTTTCAATCAGTTAGCTCAGTAACATATCATAACACTTTGTACAAAGTCAATTTCTTTATTTATGAGAAAGAAGAAAATAAATGATTAAAGATTATTGACATCATAGTTTACTTCATTACACAAACAAAAATTGTTGAAAAATATGATCAGCATTTAAGGGCATTTATAGTTGGACGTCTTGAATCGGATCATAGTTATGTGAAATTGGGTAGAACTCAATTAAAACCGATATCATTATATACATATTTAGATTTAAGAAAATGTTTTAAACCATGTTTATTTTAAAATAAGAAAAATGTATTTATAACATATATTTATTATAAATATATAAATATAATTAACATACACATACTCGTAATGTTGTGTATTTGAAATATTATTTAACGATTTTTATTTCAATTTGAAAAGTCATTTTTGATGAAAGAAACCTTGAAACAAGTATATTTAAGACCTCAATTTAATGTTTCATATACCTAGATCCCATGTAAATTCAACCTAATAGCGTTGCCAGACTGCGGTTTATTAAATCCGATTTAGTAAATTATCGAGATTAGCCGTAATTTGATCTACGGTATTTAAGCTTTATTTTGAGTTTAGTGACTAAAACGATGTAATGGGAGTGTATTAGTTTGAAAAATTTAATTAAAACAATAACAGTTTAAGTGTATTAACCGTTATTTAAAACGAGTTTAGCTAAATCGGATTTATTAAACCGCAGTCTGGCAACGCTATTAGCTTAAGGAATCAGTACTAAATTGTTGCTATCTGTGACATAAAATTTAAGAAAAATGATTTTAAATTCAATGAAATGATCCTTAATTATTGGAAACTTTTTCCTAAATTTAATGAATTATTTTATAATTTAAAGTTAAATATTCCAAAAATTAAAGTTTTTTTTCCTTAATTCATATATTTTGAAA
Organism: Tipula vernalis; assembly: GCA_958295665.1. Lineage (NCBI taxonomy): Eukaryota > Metazoa > Arthropoda > Insecta > Diptera > Tipulidae > Tipula > Tipula vernalis. Next base: position 180,422,470 of record OY282558.1, on the reverse strand, counting down.
CCTTAAACTAATACCCTATTACATGAAATTTAAACTGGATTCCTTAAAACAAGGTAACATTTGCCTTGAATTGTTATGAAGATTTCAACCTTGCAATTATGTCAGTATTCATTAAAATAAGGTTGTAAATTCATAAGGTCCAGATCAAGGCATAAATTCCTTAATATTAATTACAAAAACATTAAATTTAGGCCTAATTTTTTTCAGTGTGTGAAGCTTATCTGTGCAACTTTTATTTAGTTTCATTCCACCCATGCTTACATGCCGAACTTGTACCAGTGCCAGCTGGACATGCGCATGTTGCCTTCATTATCGATCGTTCCTGATTATTTAAATGTAGACGAACGGCGTAATCAATCTACCGATTTTTTAGTTTCGGCACTACAGATAATTTTAAAAAATATATTGTGATCTGTTGCACTGAAAGAAATTGTTTTGCAGAAATGAGAGTAAAACAGCTTCCTACCCTGCTGTTCACCTTTCATAGCTTTCCTCTCATTAAAATATAATTGTATTATGGCCGGGTTCAACCAGCCAACTTGGTCTTTCGGAAGCTTATCGAGCTCCTGATATGGTTCACCGTCATCATTGAATGAATGCTGGCAGTCTGAAGGTACACAACTTGAAGAACATCTACGTCGGCTGAGGTCAAGGTCTTGCCAGTTTAATCTAAAAATTATTTGATTATAAATATTGGTATTCTAAATTACATAATATAAATAATATGTACGAGAGAATTACCTTTTCAATAGAACTGGCTTGTTGCCAGTAGTTTTTGCACCTAATAACTTTAATTTGTTTTTGAAATCTTGAGTTGACATTTTGTTGTAAAACCTAAACACTAAAATTAATTTACAAATAACATTAACATAATTGATAAACTAAGAAGGAAACGATATGCGATGGCAAAACGCAACATGAAACGATCATTTAAAATACGTAAAAGTAGTGTCAACTTATATAAAACCAGATTGAATCAATATTTTTAAATATTTATTTCGGTGGCTTAGCTCATATAACATTTTTAAGGTTAACACAAATCACAAATTTAAATCGATTTTATTAAAAAGAAACATTTGTTTATCTATTTAAAACAACTAAACGCGCTAAGCATTCCATGTTTACAATTTCTATTATTAGTAAAATCACTTAAATATATTTTAAAATATGAAAATAGTTTCATGTCATTTATTTCGCCATACATTTCTATACAAAACTTAAATGACAATTGTCATTCTATCCTTGACATATGGTACTGCCTTAAAAAAGAGCGGCAAACATTTTAACTATAAGCATGCCCCATTTTTAATAAAACTAATCTAGTAATCTACGAAAAGAAATTTAAAAAAAAAAACACGAAGCCTAATGATTCCCCTAAATTCCCCTAAAAATCAATTTACTAAAATGCAAAATTGTTAGTTAAAATTTTATTAATTTCAATTAAAATTCTAAAATTTAGAATATTTAAGTAAAATTATCGCAAAAAATCCTTTAAACTGGGTGTCTCCTTTTCAAGTTATGGGCTCGATTTTAATTCTGTTTGTGGTTTTTGAATGTTTATGAGTCACTTTATTTGATAGTTTACGCACTTAGCCAGGTTTTTTTAAAGAATGCAAAAACAATTACGGGAAAATAACATTTTTTTTACTTAAGAAGACCTCTACTTTTTAAAAATCTGAACCGTATGTCGAGAAAATGTCCCATTAAGTTAATTATTTTAATTATTATTATTAATCTACAGCATAATATCTACAAATTGACAAAACTTTGTTACTAGCTAACTCTTAAAAATACCGCGCAAAAATCACCTAGAAAAAGTAGGGAAATTAAACAAAAAAGATGTTTAAATTAAAGTCAAACAAATAAAATAATACTATTTTATTAATAATCAATAAAAACAATTTTTATTACAAATTATTAAACATTTTTAATTAAATGACATGTTCGAAATGCTCTCCACTCTCTTTTAAACAAATAAGGGCTCTCCTGATCACACTAGTTGTTGCCCAACGCAATTGTTAAGGGTTGCCTCTTGTTTCTGCTGCAGCAGCGAAAATTATTGATGTCAGAAATAAAAATCTAGAGGCGTAAGATCAGGCGACCTTGGCGGCCAGGCTACAGGACCTCCTCTACCGATCCACCGTGAATAATTTTCATTCAAATAATCACGTTTATCTTTGCCAAATGTGCTGTAGCTCCATTTAATTGCAGCTGCATTCGTCTCCTCAACAATGACACTTTTTTCAAGAGCAAAGACAACGTGATTCCTGAAAATTCTAATAATACGTATTGATCAAGCCTGTTTGGTAGCACGTAAGGTCCAATAAGTTAATCGTGGATCATTTCCGCCCATATATTTATAGAAAATTAGCTCTGGAAAGCTGTCTCCTTTACGACGTGTGGGTTTTCGTCGACGCAAACATGGAGGTTTCTATAATTTGTTATACGTGCCCTGGTGAAAGTAGCTTCATCTGTCCACAATATTCTCCTTATGAAATTGACATCAGTTCTTTGCTGTGATCCAGTTACAAAAAACTGATCTGGCACGATGGTCCACATCTCCTAGATGTTGAGCACGACGGAAGTGTTAAGGATTAAGGCCTTCTTGACCTCGATATGCCTAATCTTATCGACAGGCGACTGATACTTGTCGTAGAGTCAGCGCATATTAATCGTAATAAATCCTCTTCCAACGTGTACGTTAATATTCACGCTAGACTCGTGTTGTTGTTAGAATAATCCTTGTTCGGAAAAACGTCTATGTATTGCAATGAATGTCCTATATCCAAGTACTGGCCTGCTGGATATCGACGCCTATATTTTTCGACAGCAGAGCGTGCATTTCCGTTACAGAACAGGTTTACAAAATGCATATCAACTACATGAGAAGGTGGTAGATCACGCAAATGTGTCATTGTAATGATTAATCGTTTACTTAACACAAACTGTCCTTTTAATTATCACACAAACTTAAAATTGTTAAAACACAGAACACTGAGAGTACATAGTGTCACACGATCGGTTAGCGAACAACTGAACTATTTATTATTACTTACCAATTTTAGTTTTCGATCATTTAAAAGATTTGGTTAGATAACATCACTATATCTAAACGGCTACAAACGCCATTTTATCGACAAATTGCTGTTCGAATATTTTGTGAGTTAGGTAGTAACAATGTTTTGTGAATTTGTAGATGTTATGCTGTAGATTAATAATTATAAATAAAATAACCATGTCATGGGACATTTTTTCGACTTACAGTTCATTTTTTTAAACGTAGAGGTTTTTTTAAGTAAAAAAATCGTTTAAGTAAAAAAATGTAATTTTCCTATAATTTGTTACATTCTTTACAAAAACCTGGCTTAGTGTGCACAATAACCAATAAAGTGACTCATAAGCTTTCAAAAACCGCAAACAGAATTAAAATCGAGCCCATAACTTGGGAGATATGATGAACAATGTGAAAAGGTATCACCTACTACACACAAGGGGTCACTTGCCGACGAAACAGATTGTATTTAATATAAAATTATTTCTATTTATCAATAAAATTTTTTATTTAAATTGAAAATAAAGGCAACACAAAATCCCATATGATTTTGTTTACGTTCCATAGGAAAATAAAAATCTTTATTCCCTTAACAGCACTACAAGTTTTTTATCATGGTTTTTTATGTAGTGGCATTGCATAGGATCATATCATCGTACTACCATAACATCAAACCATCATGCCATCATACACAACATAACATTATATCATCGTGCAATCGTACCATCATACAATTTTATGTACCGTCGTACCATAAAAACAGATTAGTGGAAAAAAAATTCTAAATCGGATAAGCGATTCTCAGACGTCCAGAAAGACGGACAGACACATTATTTTTTTTTTTTGCTTTTTCAGACTTAAGGACATTCAAAATGTCGAGAAAAATGGTTTTGGATCAAACAAATTTTTGGCCATGTATTCGCATGCGGAAATTCCGCACGTCTGTTTCTAGCACATTGAACACCTCTTTTTGATATACATATTTACGAGAAGGAAAATACATACATACATAGAGAAGCATTAAAAGTAATGCAAAATCGCTTACGTTCAATCCAAACTGTGGACACAAGGCATAGTCGCTTAAGTCGACTTAAGACTCAAATTATTTTCAATATTCGACATTTTTTATCTCACCTCTAACATCATTTAAATTTTGACTTAAGTCATCAATAAATTATCAAATTTGACTTAAGCTGTTATGCCTTATGACCACAGGTATCTAGGGAAAATTAAAAAGGAAACACTGAAAATGTGTGTAATATGAATTTTTGTATGCATGGCTTATCCATAGGAAATGGGACTCGAATAAGGGTAATTAGGATGGAACTTTTTTAACTGATTTTGATGAAATTAGAATGCTAAAACGAATTTGTGATGAAATTCTGGAATTTGGCTATTGAAATTCAACAAGTGCAATGATGGGGATGGGATTCTAAAACGAATTTTAGATAAAGTTCATGAATTAGAAAACCAAAAATGATGTTTACCAAAAAGCTATAAAATTAATGAATTAAAGCAATTTGTTCCCGTTAGCGATCCGTATAAATAGGTAGAACTAAATATTTTTTATATCAAGTTTTCACTAAACAATTGAATTTAAAATCACAGTTTGATGTTAAATAAATTTAGTTTTCCAATAAATAGCGCGTCAAATTTAAATTTAGGTATATGTAGAAAAATGACGGTGCCCGATATTCCGGAGCGAATAAAAAAATACAGCTATTATGGCTTCTCGTGTTTCTTCCCATTAATTTTTACTATATTTGTCGATTAACAAACACATTCAAGAAATAGAGTTGATTGAATTTACTTTAACGTTGCTATAGAAATTTTACTTCAAACAGTCGGACAAAATCTCATTTTTGAGAAGTTACCTATTCTTAATTTTCTAAACCTCTATTCTTTTGTCTATATCTAATACTATATGCTCATCTACAAATATGTCTTGCATATCCAAGCAATAATAGCGAAATACTGTTATATACAGCGGAGGCAATATACATATATAGGGACAACATTTTAATTAAAAAATTAAATATTTAAAATAAGAATTCATATTACTTTTTATTCTAGTTTATATACATAAGAAAGGAACTTCAAATAATTATGCCACATTTCGGATTTCGAGTGAACTATTGTCTTTAAAAAATAAAACAAACAATTCCTGAAGGCAATATTTATAAGGACAGTTTGCTAACCTGTATTATATCAGCATCTTATTGTTATCCTAATAATTAGTATTACCTCCTGCTTTTATAATTACTTGTTGGAGGCGACGAGGCATCGAGTTGATATGATTTTGCAGCAAATTTTGATCAATATTTTTCCATTCTGTGACAATGGATTTACGTAGTTGGGTAACCGTTTCAAATTGGCGGCCGTTATGGTAAACGCGGTTAGAAAGTAATGCCCAAACGTTTTTCATTGGATTAAGATCTGGACTAATCGCAGGCCATTGTAAAACATCAATACCACGTTCTGCAAAAAATGATTTTTTAAGTCGAGCTGAATGTATTGCAGCATTATCTTGCTGGAATACTCAATGTTGACCAAGCGTATTATCCCCAAAATCAACTAAAACGTCTTCCAACAGATTTACATACTTAGCAGCATTCATTTTCGTTGATACAAAACAAATTGGAGCACGTTCTGTGTAACAAAATGCTCCCCATACCATCAGCGAGCCACCCCCAAAATTCCGTGATTGGCGAGTAACCCTGTTCTGACGAGTATCCCCCCAATACCATTGCCAACCATCAGGGCCGTCAAGAGAAAACTTTTTCTCTTCGGGAAATATGACATTATGCCACTCCTCATCCCAAAGTTGGTAAACCTCAGCAAATCTCAACCGAGCGATTTTATGCCTTGGTAGCGATTTTATGCCTTGGGCCTTCCGATTCTTTTAAAATTTGCCGAATACGCCTTTATTTAATTGGAAGTTGAAGATACTGCCCTACACAGTAAAAAAAATGTACATATTTTTTAGGGTAAACAAAATGCCTAGTAAATATATGTAATTTTTACATACCATATGTAGTACACATCAATTATGTAGTTTTAATTTTTTAATTTATGTAAAATTCTATAGAGGTTTATTTAATGTTACATAACATATATACTGAATATTTCGTATAAGTACTGGGTAATTTTACATACACTATGTTTAATTACATCATCGTGTATTTTATTCTAAGTAGTCTATTTACGGAATTTTCACAGTGATATGTAAAAATCCTCAGATCGATATGTAATGTTCAGTAAGGAATATATTCAATTTTACATATTAATAGTCGGTAATTTATCATAGAATTACGAATAATAATTTATCTAAGTAATATAAATATGTAAAATTACATAATGGATATGTGAAAGTGTGTCAATAATTTATAGAAAAATAAATAAAAAATACACATGTTAAATTATTATTTTATTAAAAATATTATATATAAAATATTCATATTTAAACACAAAATTAAATGTTTAAAATAATAAATTTAATTAGAACCAAAAATTATTTCAAGTTTTTATTAATTTAAATTTTAATTTAAAAATTTTCAATTTTTTTTATCAATTTATCGACTTTTGATATTTGATTCAAATGTCGCTTGCCACCTCTAATTGCCTTATGGGTAAGAACTAAAAAATACCGCTGAATAAACTCTAATGATAGAGAACATGATGGTTCATATTTCAGATTTAGCACGTAGTATAGTGCAAATATTTGTTCGACTGCTTCTACTAAAGAATTTTTTTCCGATGTAACATGCTGATTCTCTATAAACAAATGATAAACAATGTGAGTGTTGTCTTCTGTAATTGCTGAAAAAGTAATATTTATTAATAAGGGGGCATATAATATTACAAATGTGTTACTTACGAATGGCTGCAATCCATGGAGCAGTAACTGGCGGCGTAATTTTGTCTAACTCCTGGTCTATCTGAAAATGTGAGTAATATTAATATGAAGTTAATAAATAATATAATACGAATATATAATATAAATTAATCACGTTGATTATCATATTCACGAAACTTCTGCGGAGAGTGGCAAAACCCATAATATAGGAAAATTTTAATCGAAGTATCCTATACTTCCGAAGATTTTCATACGTCTCAAACAAAAAATCGCAATAAATTTTTATTGATTTAAATATCAAAAATGTATTGTATCATAATTGAATTATAATGTATTTGTTTTTATTTTCTATACGGACTTTTCGACTCCCACCGCAAAAGTTTCACGGATTCAAAGGTAGTATTCAGCACAGTGAGATCTCATCGTGAAGGGTCAATCCAAAAGCTATAGTCTATCTGATTAAATGTAGACAAAACTTTTAATTTCACAACAAAATGAGAAATTTACATATTTTTTGTGAGATATACGCCCAATAATCGAGGTTTATATACATATTATATAGAATATATATTAGATTTGATGACATTTTAGTAGTTCACCATATCAAATAAATATTCGTAGATACCTACTTCGAAATATATAAGAAAATTTTTAATATCTTCATTGAAATAAAAAAATATAAATTCGAAATATTTTAGATCCGTCGTTACATCGAAGTTTAAAAAAAATTGTTTATATCGACCATTTAAATTCTTAACGCATTCATACATTTTGAACTTAAGCTCATTAAAGTTATTATTAAAATCTGTAATTTTCTTTTCCATCAGCTTGTCGAAATGCTCATATAAACAGGTTTTACTAAAAATGAAAGGCCAGGTACTAAAAATATCTTTAATTGATGGTACTGGGCACTGGTTATTTAGAAAAATTCTAATTTCGGTAAAGGAGCTTAACATCTTTTTGTCTATTTCTTTCTTCAAGTCAGGCGTTATATTCAATTTATTTTTCATCGACAATAACCAATTTTGATTTTGAACAATTGTTTCTGCAGTTTCATCCCCATATGTACTCGGTTGCCAATTTTTACAGGAAGCCTTTAAAAAAGAAGATGGCCTTTTTCTTTGGCCTTTCGGTTTTGAATTTAATTCAGTTGTATTTTTTAATTTATTCAAATAGTTATTATGATTTGTCATCATATTAGCTAACCACGTAGTGTCCGTTGATATAAAATGTTCCGAGCCCGTGTTCGATTTGCGATAAAAACTATGTGGGTATTTAAATCCAATTTCTTCGCTAATTTGTTTAAATTTTGTTATTGAAATTGTTTCACTTTGTTTACGTAGTTCCTGAACAATAATTCTTACAAAACTGTTAAGGTGAGGTCCCAACCTTTCATTTTTGCTTAAAATAATGGTAATGTAGTTTGGTAGAATTTTAGAATAATTTAATTTATTTTCATATGCAACATTGTCTGTGCACAAAACATCTGATATTTGCGAACCCACAATTGTTTCAGCATCCGATCGGTTAATTTCTTGAATCGTTTCCGACATTGCTTCACTTCCTTGATCGATAGCTAAAGTTGAATCATCAAGAAAATTATTAATAATTATTTCGCTGGAAATCCAAACTTCCTGATCTTTTAAAATCATTAACGATGTTTCGTTTAATAGCTCCAAAACTTCATTACAAGTAATTTGATAACCTTCGGAGTCTGTTACAAGCTTATTTCCTTCGATGCCGTTCTCGTTTCCTTTAAACAAAAAAATATATTTTAAATTATACAAATTAATTTACATAATGAAACATTTTTTAAAATCTAACATTTTTAAATAATTGAAAATATGAGAAAAAATGATTACGTAATAAAAATAAAAATTATTTACAAATCAAAAACAAGAATAAACAAATACATCCAAATAATCTTACCTGTTTTCAAAATTTCATCAACTGTGGGTTCGCAACAAATCAATATTTTGATATTTCGTAGATAATTGCAAATTTTAAATAATTTCGGGGCCATCTGAAATTTATTAATATTACAAATTTATTAATATGTTTAATAAAAAACAATACCGCAACACAATGCTATACTACCTGAACCGAAGGACTGAAGGGAAAGAAAGTGACTATTTTTATAAGTATAAACTTTAACTGCAGTACCGAATTTCAAAGCATTCAAATTAGTTAAATCGTAATTGTTGAAGTCGGTGTCAGATTCATATACAACGAGCTTGTAATTATATGTCATTTTACAAATTTTTCCATAAAAAAGTATGTTGTTGTAATTTGAACTTAAAAAAATGTCTTTTATTTTTAAAATTGTTATCTCAGTAGAAGACATACTTATTACAACACAATCATTTTCAGAGAATTGTAAATCACCATACGTTACTTTTTTTGTAACATACTTAAAAGTTGTCGGTATAGCAAAATTATACATACAACTTTCTAAAGGAATGGTTTTAAAAGGAACTATGGTTTTATTGACTCTTTTTCCATGTAAACTTGACATATATGATTGGTGTAAATAACTTAGAGTTTTTTCGATATGAACAAAGTTTTTTACATGCTCAACAGCATTTTTGAAATATTGGTGTTTACTTTCCGTGCGTAAAGTCCACAACTTTGAAATGGGACCAAATTGCTGAATCAAATGAGGGTAGTGGGTAAGAAAATGATGCTTAGGGAAAAGTCTGTTTTCTGGAAAAATTTGTATTCGAAGAGATAAATATTCATGAATTAGAAAATCTAAGGTCGAAAGTAATGAATCATCAAATTTTGAACTTGTTATGAGGCGGCATAATTCTACCAAACACGAAAACATTCTCCAAACCGGATTTTCGCGTATATCGCTATCGTTAAATTTGGAATTGAGGAAACAATAAGGAAGAAGAATGATTGAAAGCCATAAATCGTAAGCCTTTCCAGTCACATGTTTCTTTTTATGATTAATGTTCATTATTATTGAAATACGCAATTTTTTACTAATAACCTTAAAACAAGATGATAGCCACGTTTCAGATACAAGACCGTTCTTAAACCAAGTATTAAAAATCAAATATAGATCTTTACACGCAAAACCTTCAAATACATCATGTGCGATGCAAGGTGGCAATCCTGGATTTCCAACGTGAAAATGGTTTAATTCATTTAGGACAGAATTAAATTTAAGACCTCGATAGTGAAAAAGATTTCCAGCAGCTAATAATTCCAAATCTTTAGAATAACTTTCAACACTCCGCAGTTCTCCGGGAAATACTTGAAAATTTATTAAATCATCTTTAGTACTATAGCAGTATCTACAAGTATGAGAAGTAGTGCTGAAATTCTCACATAAACCGTACATCTGATGGGCACCTAAATTATCGCCTGTAAATGCTACAACACTTCCTTTAATGTGATCATTAGATGGCCTGTGGTATATCCCTACTTGTTCCAATTGTTTTATATCGTCTATTAATTGCCTAAAAACCTGGTTTATTCCAAATTGTTTCACATGTTTATCTTTACATAGAAGGACTAATTGAATATTATCCGTTTTAGATCGTATTTCATATCGTACATTGCCTATCATCATATACACACCTATTAGCTTATGTCTAGATTTGGCAGATCCAAGTGGATTACATACCTCAAACGCATCTTGGTACAAAATGATTTCAAGTTTTTTACGAATCCCCGAAAAAAAAACTTTGTTTTTGTAAATATTACCATCATCATAATCTTTTAAAATGTTTGGTTTACTACGATTAGTTGAAGAAATAAACTGATCATCTTCTAATAATTTCTCCAAAGTTTCGAGTATGGGTATATAAAAATAGCTACAAGGGTTATTAGAAGTATTCAATCCTAACAAAATTTCAACAGGTTTTATGAAATTAACATTTTTATTAATGATCTGAAGCCGGCGATGCGAAGTAGAAAAATTGTCAAAAATATTAAATGAAGGAATGGCTTGTTGAATATTTGGTGCTAAATCTTGAAGAGATAATTGATTACAAATGTTTCCGATAGCAGAATTTACAGATTGTTGGTAATATTTGTAAAACATACCGAATTTGGAGAAAATGAAATTCTGAGTGGTTTCTGGAATAATATATTTACTTCTCAATTCTAAAGCAAAATGCTCAACTTCTTTCACAATATCGTCAGATTCTCTGCTACTATTTAAGTGTTGTGGTGCAGTAGTAATACTACTAGTATCAGTAATATTATTACTAGAAATAATTGTATTATTATTAGAATTAAAACAAAAAGTGGGATTATCTTGTTGTACAGGTTCTTTGTGTTTCCGGAATATATGACCGCGAAATGTATTGAAATTTTTAAAAACTAATCGACAGTGAAATGGACAAGGTGTGTTTTGGCTATTTCGAAGACGATCTCCATAATGGATTAATAACTGTTTTTTGTTATCAAGCATCGTTGCACAATTATCTATCCTACATTTAATATTATATTTTAATTGATTTGTATAACGGGTAACTTTGGCTTTACTATGACTTCTATAGACGTGCGACTTAAAAGAATTGAAATTTTTAAAAATAAGATAGCAACAATTACGGTAACACTTATAAAGAGCCCCAATCTGATTTTTATGAATCTGTAAATGTTTTTCATAATCCGCTAAGTTACTAGAAACAAAACCGCAATTCTCTGTCATGCATTCTTGAGACATCTTTTAGTTTATAATAATAATCGAAAAATATATTAAAATTTAAAATATATTAAATTATATTTTAACTCACCTTGGTAAGCGTCTCTGACCTGCGCGACACACACGATGAAATTGCACTTTTGTATGCCTGGAAATAGAATAGAATTAATAACCATGTACCTATCATTGAGGCTTTTTGAAAATAAAAACAATGTACAATTTAAAACTTAGAAGGTTAAAATTTTCTAAAATTTGAAATATTGACTTAAAAGCGATTGTTATTTCAATTAAAACTACAACAAAATTAGTAACAAGTTGAAATAGTGTTTTAAGAACATACCTTTTAAAAACAGCACGATAATGAAACGTATCTGATCTACCAACACACACGACAAAGAAATTGACCAGTCCGATCCACTACAATTTTTTTAACCGCTCACGACCAAAAGATTATCTAGAGTCTAGACGAATTACCAAAAACACTTATTTCTGTTAATAAAATAAAAGATAATTAATAAAATGTTTGATATAAAAGTATAAAAAAAGATCAGTATTATATGCACTTTCAACTACAATCGCTTAGTGGTTTACATTACAATAATTCAATTAATTTTCGTCTTCAAAGTGATGCATTTTGAACACGGAAATTAATTGATCTAAATACACTACGAGTAAATACGCGACAGCAGTAAAAACACACTATATATTGAAATGCTTGGTATATTTACCAAAATTTTTATTGCAGAGTGTTAACCTCACTTTTTTAACAACTTGATACAAACAACAGAAATAAAGTTCACGTTTTTTCACTATTAACTATATAAATATGTTAATCACTATTAACATTTATATACCACTTACAACAAACCAAATTACAATTTTTTTAATTAGATACCTTAATAAACACCAAATTTTGCACTATAAGCTTCTTTCGTAACCGCAACCTGTGAAATGAAATTTTTTTCCTTACTGTTTTAATATTGCGTATTCTCTAATCTCCGTATAAAAAACTCTCCAAAATACTCTCACAAATGAAAATTACATGATGAAATATGTAATTTTCTCAGTAAAAGACGTAAAGTTACATAGGATACTTAAAATTACGTAATAATAATATTTGTTTGTGCGTATAGTAGAGCAAATGTGAGTATATTCTATGTAAGTAGTTATTTTACATACAGTGTTACTGAATAATAAATGTTTTATTTTAAAATCAAATATTTTACATAATTTATGTAAATATTTTACTATACAAATTACGGAAATGTACATAAACCACTTAATTATTTTTTACTGTGTATCTGTGCAGGAGACATTGAATCTTTAACTGCAAGTCTTTTAATCTCTCGTTTGTCACGATCAGTTATCGTTGATTTACGACCACAACGCTTTTTAATGCCATAATTATCTCGTAATGTTACGTAATTATGCACAAGGGTTTTACTTCTACATATTCTGCTAGCAATTTCACGTAATGTCAAGCCACTTTTATAAAAAGCATCAATTTTGCCGCGCTCCGCCAAGGTTAATTGTTTTCCTCGTGGCATTTTGTAATTATAACCTACAAAAAATATATTAGCCATTTATAAAAATTTCGACCTAATTTGTAATAATAATATTACGAAACTTTTCACTTTTACCTCAAAATTAAAAAAAAAATTATGTTAAATTTCACTTTTGTCCTTATAATTTTTGCCTTTTAACGTTTGTTTTCAAATCAAAATTTCTAAATGAACTGCACTAGATTGTTCTCTGTTACGCATATTATACATAAAATACTAAAACACAAATAACTGTAAATTTAAAAAATTATACAGTGGTGGATTTAGGTGAAATTTCTAATTACAGTTCGTCCCTATATAAATTGCCTCCGCTGTAGTATAGAACAGCGAAACGCTGAACAAAAAATACTGGAACTAAAGACGGAGAAGCTTTAAATCAAAAAAAAAATCACAGGGTGTGTTTAATGAGTTTGGTGATAAATGTTATCAAACTAAACTCATTAAAGAGCCAACCAGTCAGTTAGAGCTTATAACCTAAACAAATTAAGAATTTTAATGATCCAAATTTTTGTAAAGTTTTTTTTTTTATTTCTAGAACAGAAGAAAACGAACCACTATAACTGTTCTATTAGCACGCCACATTAAATTTTGAATATTTCGTAGATCCCTTACAACTTCGGTTTTGTTATGAAAACATCTTTAGACTAACTAAAACGAACGAATAAATATTATTGCATATATGTGTGAATATCGGCCAATTTGCGACGACAATTCAGTACATTGTGCAATATACTTCAGAATTTTATTATGGAATATTGACGTCACACAATTATATTACCCAATTTAATTGTAAGGATATACCAGCCTTTAAACCTTTATTGGATGAGACAACATCGTTAATTAATGATACACCTATTAATCCTCAATTTACTCTTCAGCGCAAAATGAGCGCTTACCCAAGTAGAACCATTGTCATATGAAACTGTATAAAAATCTTGAATATAATTAGTTACTTCGTGGTTGGTCTGGACAGATCCAATCTTAAGAACGTACAAGAATTTTGGGGCGAACCATCTAATATCGACCATTTAATTATTGAACATATCCTAAGCTACGCCATTTGAATAGTAAACAACCCTAAACTTACCCAACAACATTATAGACAGCTTGTAACACCAATATTAGGGAAAATACGGCTAAACTTTAAACAAGAAAACATAACATTGGGAACACTTAAGGGGTGAGATTAGTTTAATTTATACCTAAATATATTTCGTTTAATTTGTATGTAACAAATATGTGTGACATTTGGGAAAACTAGCATGTCACATAAGCGAGCGGCGAATATTTTAAGATATAATTAAGTTGTTATTGAATTTTACATAACAAATTGATTATAATAATGTAACAATCAATAATAAATCATTACATTCTAATTAAAGGTTTTATTTCGATTTTATGTCACGAAATAGTATTGAAATTTAACTTTAATTTTCTCAAATGCATTTGCCTAAGCGTTTAGTATGGCTGCCAAATTGTCGTTTCTAGATTAAGGTCCTTTTCGTAAAAGATAGCCACTACAGATTTTACCAGAGGCTTTTATATACAACCGAATGTTCTAATTGTCAATTCAGGTGTACATCACTATTCTGTAAAATACTCGTTTTAAATTTGCCTAAATGTTGACTCTCGTAAAATAATTCCATTTTGAAAACATCTCGTACATAACACTATATTGGAAAGATGGCGCCCCAGCTAAAACTAATTAGTAAAATTACTGTTATAAAATTGGTTTCTTTCAAGTGGACTCGTATATTATACTTAATAGCCTATTAAATTAAAGAACACATTTCTTTTTATCTTTTTGGGTAGCTAATAGGTACTTAAATCAAACGTAAGCAAACTTAACTGGACTTTGATAAATTAAAAAAAAAAAAAAATTGTATATAGATTCTTATCAAAGCTATAATACTTTATCGTGTTTTTTTTTTACTTTTACTGGTGGTTTTGATATCTCGTAAATTACATTTTTTTTTTCTTGCAGTTTATTGAAGTTTCATTAAGATAGAGTTTAAGGTGTTTTATTTGCCTTAGTGCACGACATAAGTTTTATAATCATTGTTTATCTATTATTTCTAAACACCTAGATTAGATTAGAAATTGAACAAAATAAATTGATATTGGAAATTTGTGTACTCGGTACATATGAATATACATATCTAAATGCAACATGAGGGGTATTATAAAGTCATAAATTTTTGAAAAATATTTACTGCAATGAGAAAGATATCTAGCTAAATACAAACAGAGTTTTAAATTTCATTGTTCTAAACTTGGAAACAACAATCGTACATTTTAAAAATAAGAGATTAAATAATGTAAAAGTATCTCTGACGAGATAAAGATTAGCTTATGTTCTAACTTACAGAAGTTCAACCGTGTTTCCTATGGTTTTCTTGGTTAATTATAAAACTTTTGAAATCCAGAGCTCTATAGTTAGGATAGGAGCTCGAAAAAGGGGCAATGGTTAAGAGAGTTGTTTATGAAGCTACGGCCTCTAGTTTGATTAATTAATAAGTTGATTAGTTGATTATGAAACATACTTTAACAATTTAAATAATATTGTTAATCCGCATAAAACCAAATCCGTTTATGCCAAATCAATTTGTTTCTTTCCAATGTTCCGTTGCAAGACATTAATATATATCAAGCTATGGATATTTTAAGCAAATTGGATGGTTATCATTCACCCCTTGAAATTGATTAAACCTAGATTAAAGACTTCAAACATTACTCATCATCAACAATATTGTTATTGATATTGATTGGAATATATTGTTTGATCAACTCGACACTTATGAATCGGTGAGCTATTTTTATGAGAAAATGAACGTAATTATTCAGAATCATGCGAATCTAGCATCCGATACTAATCATATAAGCGACTTCCCTCATTGGTTTCCCAGTCAAAAAAAATATGTCAAGATCTAAGTTTAAACAATATAATGCCTTGAATATTCCAATGTGTATCCTAAACTTAGAATTAGAGCTCGGGTTAACATATTATATTCCCACGATTGAGGAGTAGCATTAAAAATGATTCTTTTAAGTTGTTGATCTAGTCAACTCAACTGTGGATATAAGTAACCTATGCGCTGGATATTTTGAATCATTTTACACTAGTCATAGTAATACGTTTTCTTGCATTGGATGAAAAATCTTCCGGTTTCAATAACAATAGTGAAAAAATAATAAAGCCAATACCAAAGAAATCATCAATGACATAATACCGCTGAAGTGTCGTCACCAAGGGCAATAAGACCTAAGAGCGGCAAAAATTCAATAACTACATCTGAAAATATGGCATTTACTTAATCAGCAAGCAATAATGTCGGATTCATCTACAATTATTATTGGTAGTGGTGGACTTAATTCAACTTTGCATGCTGTTGAACTGCTTAAATGGATGTCTGTCTTCTCCCGTCTTTACAAGGACGTTAAAGATGATGATATGCTACTGTATACCTTATAAATAATTTCGAGCTTGATAAACCTGTTTTGGTTGGTCCAATAGATTCAAAAGATTACATCGATCTTGATAAGGTGGGAGGACATATTCTACAGCACGCGTGGACGACAAACATCGGAGCGCGAACAAAGAAAATTACTTCTGAATATTCTCAATCCTCCCGGAATGAGAGTTATAGGATGGCGCCCAAACTGGAGATGCATACTCAAAAAAAAAAAACCGAACAAACGAGACATACAGTAATGTCAAAGTTATCGGATCCCTAAAATCCCTGCAGTTTCATTTAATAAGCCCAACGTCTTATATAAGGTCAACGTCTTCATTGTACACCTGATATTGGTGAAAAATGGGTGAGCGGATACGATTAGAAGAAGGCGTCTTACATTTCCTCACGTTCAGAGCCAGTCTATTGTTTAAATCCTCCTGCAACTTTACACAATCAGACAAACTAGAAACCCGGCCGAAAATTTTCATGTCATCTGCAAAGAGGAGGCAGTTGGCAACCTCAAATCATTGCACAAAATAAAATAACAAAATAACAATGGTCCAATGTGACTACCTTAAGGCACGCCAGATGGCGCATGAAATAATTGGGAGTAAGAACCCAAGATCCTAACGGAATGCCAACGATCAGTGAAGTAGGAACGCAACCAAGTAATAGGAATGAATTGACAATTTAGACTCCCTAACTTACTAAGAAGAATATAGTGGTCAATCATATCAAAAGCCTTGGCAAAATCTGTATAAAAAATATCAAGCTGATGTCTGGAATTTAAATTATCAAATACGTCGCCACAAAACGAAACCAAGTTAGTTACTGTAGACCTACCGGGATAAAATCCATGTTAAACAACTTGGGTAAGACAGAAAGAAGGGCGATCCCACGATAATTACTCATATCATTTCTTCTACCCACTTTGAAGATTAAATGAATACAAGAAATTTTCCAAGAATCGGGAAAAAAACCGAGACGAAGTCTTTCATTAAATATGAAGGTAATTATTATTATTATTGGAGGACCACGCGGGCGATCAGCCACTTCGCACTACGACCTAAAAGATCTATTGTGCTGGACCCTGCTTAATTATCCGTCCAGTCAATATTCAGGTTCTTAATGAACCTGACAATACTGCCTCCCGGTACGTGATACATACTATCTGGGCTTATTGCTCTCCCTGCTAGATGTTCACTACAGCATATATAGTTCTGCTAGAAAGATGGTAGCATTGGAGCCCAAGGAGCTCGGGAGGGTTGTCTCACTCCCGTATATTCCTACTCCTGCCCCGTATTCCGTTTGCTTTTACTCTTACGAGTTGCTGGGAATTGCAAATCACCTGTAGATCACCCAGCTTTACTACAGGAAGGCTAATTAAAACTGGAGTATGCCTGGTATCCAGAGTCCGCATATTTTGGACTGATTAACCTATCAGCCATTCATCCATCGGCATATGCTGTTCCACCTTAGATTAGGGTTTTTTGTCAAGGTTTTCTCCTTTAGCGCCGTACTTTAGCCTGTGCCAAATAGACCAGTGGTCGCCACGAGGAGGCAGTACATACACTTGCGACTTGTGAACAGGTTACCATATGAAGGTAATAGGAAGGGTCAAACCCTCAGCACAACACCTAAACAGAGTCGGCGGGAAGCCATCATAACGCGCTCCCTTTCCAACCTCGAGATAGAGCAAGCAATCCCGAACTTCTTCCTCGGTAAACTTGAAAATATTACATTGATCTAAGGTGGGCAAAGCTGGAGATACGATAGCGGCCGACAGCACAGGTTTATAAACCGACGCAAAAAAATTTGCAAACAGATTACAGATATCCAAGGGCTGACTAGCGACGGAGTTCTGGTAAAACATAGAAGACGGAAAGCCAGCCACTTTTTGCTTGCTGTTAATGAAATTCCAGAACTCCTTAGGACTAAATGTTAACTCTTCCTCAATTCGCACTACATAGTTGTTGTAAAGGAACCATCGGCTCTATCAAAATCTGGATAATATTCAATATCATGCAATCTATACAAGGAATGAAGCTTATTACGTTTTACGTCGTTTCTCGAGCAACACCAACTCATTATTATACCATGGCTCCCGACGGCCGATTTTATTTATTTTAACCATAATTATTAGAAACATAATTTTTTTTACAATTAGAATGAAAAATATTTATCGTAATTGGTACGTGGTAGATGCTAATCGATGATAGCTAATGCCCTCTAATCGGTAGAAGATGAAGGAAATTTGCCGCCCAAATCGTTCCAAGATAGGTCGCCCACAATGATCAGTTGGTCGCTAGGAATAACTAGAGGCATCTAAGCTTAGTCGATACAGTTGATAAACGTGTTGTAATAATCCAAGTGCGATCTGTAAGGTATATACACGGCTACTACAACAATCTAAGTATTATTGGCCAATCTGACTAAGGCAATCACATCATTAGGAATCGAATTCTTTACCGTAATCAAAACCCCACCATCCTTACGACTGGTGTCAAAATCGTATCTATCCTTTCTATGAACGACATAATCAGATGGGAAGTATTCTTCGGAGAACATATTTATCGTAAGCCAGGCCTCGCTGATTATTACAACGTCATAATCGTTGTGAAGTACGCCTAAACGAAAAACCTTAGCTTCACCTCGAATACTGGAGGCGTTGTGGTAGTATAGAGATTTCTAGGATATGCTGGTGCACTGATGATGAGGTTATTTCTTCAGTTTTTCCATCCAATGTCACACGTGCTGAAAAACAAATTTTGCAAATCTAAATGGCAAAATTCTGAACCTAGTTTTGGGGTAGTGGATTGGACTTTGATTGCCAGGAGCTATTTTGTAAATTTAACAAGACTATACAACTGCTTCAATTTCAATAAATAATATTATTGAATTTCTGGATTTCTTCGAAAATGTGAACTTGGATTTAATTTTGAGACGCATAAACTTGCCAAAGCTACTGTTGGCAACTCGTTTTATCTTGGCTTGCATGACAATGGCTTGCATATACATAGAACTTATATTTCACGGCTTGAAGATAATTTAATCATAAACCCTAAGCTGTTTTGGCCTTTGTTGATGCTAAAAGAAAATGTTCTGGGTAACCCCAAATGATGTCGCTGAATGATGCTATTGCTTGTAATGCTGAGGAAATAAGTCAATTATTTGCCGAATTTTTCCAGTCAGTCTGCAACAGATAAAATGATGATGATTCTCATATTGAGTATCAGCCTAATTTAATAGGGATACCTTATATTTTCGAAAATGTACTTAAGCACCTTAATAAGTCAATATCACTACCATTATCTCTAGTTTTCAATGCATCCCTGAAGAGTGGTGTATTTCCTTCGATATGGAAGAGGTCAATTATTATTCCTATTTTTAAATCTGGAAAACGTAGTGACATTAAAAATTATCGTAGCATATCAATACTGTTTTCAATTCCAAAATAATTTGAGCTCATTATATGATATCTGACTACTTGTATTTTAATGTCAAATCATCATTAGCACTTGAACAACATGGATTTCTCAGACACCGTTCCTCCAGTACAAACCTCTTAAGTTGATCATCTCAAGTATTTAAGGCCTTTGACTCCAAAAGTCAGCTTGATGTTGATTTCACGGATTTTTCGAAGGCATTTGACTCTCAGCAGTTTGAGCTCATCCTTGCCAAATTGGACAGATTTGGAGTGAATACATTACTTTTGAACTGGATTGAATCGTATCTGCTTAATCGTGAGCAGATATCGTGAAGTTTAAGGTTTCAGAATCGGGCCCAATATTGAGTAATGAATTCAGATCGTCATCATTATTATTTTTAATCCGAATTTTATACAGTGTAATTATAGTACAAATTGTAATCTTTTAAGAAAAGCTTGTGCGTAAAAATACAGAATAAGAGTTTTTATTTAACTATTTTAGAATATTCATACCATACATCAAACACGAACTCTAAAGGAAGAAAGAGATAGGTTTTCCTAGGGGGATCAGATATCCTAGTTTCTTCGAAGATGTTCTGGTTTTTGCAAAAATGTCCATTCAGATCGCTAAATTTATTTGTAAAATGCCGGAGGAACCAGAAAAATAATAATTTCAATACAATTTAAATATTTTATTTATGATATGGCCCAAAAATTTCATCAAGACGTGATTTAATCTATTTTAGATTAGGAATTATTTATATAAAATTTCACTAAAATGCATCAACAGATGTGTGTGTGTGTGTGTGTGTGTGTGTGTGTGTATATTTCATTTGGTGTTCGAGGCGGAGAAATTTATCTGGATTAGCTGTGTATGGATAATTTTGGATTTATGATATCGACCATAATTATGCCATTAGTATACGAGTGATGTTCAAAATATTTCTTGCTGTTGGGCTATGTTTTCCAAAATTCTGATCCCAGCCCAACCTTCGACGAGAATATAGTCTGAATTGGCTCAGTATTTAAAAATACATATGGTGAACATAACTTTTAATTTAAAGTAAGCCAGCATTCCTTTAAATTTCTTGAATTTCCATGATTTTATCATAGAATCCACTTTACATCTCAATCTCAGATCATACATAAGTTTATTAAAATCCATCCACAAACGTCGTTGTTACATAACTTTAGATATGTAGTCCTGTGTTATACCATCCATTACATATTGTATGGTACATTGGCTGTTTATGATGAAATTCGACACTCGTACGATAGAAATGCGATTCTAAAATGATATTTAGAAAAAGTTCTTGAATATGACCTATTTGGAAGGAACTCGGTTATTTCTCAACCGATTATGGCGAAGTTCGACATGTACGATGGAAATGCTTAGATGGATTTGTTTCATGTTACGCTGCTCTCACTGGAGTTTAATTTGTTGATTCCTCCGCATTCGTTACTCTTATGCCCATCTCTACAGTAGACAGGGATGTTTGTTGTTGATACAAAGATCCGTTTAATTCTTTGACCTTTCTTCCAAAAATTTTAAAAATTCCGTTGTTGACTGGAGTTCCCTTGGATTTGCCAACGAAATCGCATACAGTCGTCGTGACTCGTTGTCCAGTTTTTTTAGAGAAGCTGAAGATTATTATTGAGTTCCAAGATTTATTCAATATTTACCTAAGATTTACATTCAGTTGTTGTATCGTGAAGATTTCTCAGCACTGCGGCAGACTCAAGTCAGTAAAGTTAGCCCGAAATACCAGCCTGAACTTTTGGTTCATTTCTCGGATAAAATGTAGCTTTCCCGAAAAAGTTTAAATTTTGTAAAATGTGTAGACTCATCCCGAAAAAAATATTTTGATTAAAATGTATCTAACACGGCGGATAGGCCATGATACTAGAAAAATGTATTGGTATGAACCTGGCGTGCTAGCTCTTAGCTAGTATTATGGCCTATCTGCCCATATAAAAAATCATTAAGCAATATCGCTAGATTGGCTACATATAATTTAGGATTTGTGACTGCATTACCAATAGAACATAAATTAGTACATGAATTTGTAAAACATATTGGATGACTTTACTCTTAAAGGAATTTCTATTTTTTATTACAAATATTTTTTAAGAAATTTATTAGTTTTCATTAGGTATAAACTTGATTTTTTTGCGTGTTATACATTTTAATTATTATTATTTTTTTCTTTATTTTATTACAACTGAGGCTGCGCTCATCTAGCAAATTTTTCTTTCAACTACAAATTTTTATGTTTCTAATCAAATTCTATGCTGTATAAGATACCAGAAAATTTTCAGCAGAAAAAATGAGTTTTCCTACTCACCACCAGGGGCAGCACTAAAACATAAGAGAACTTTTTCTGCTGAAATATTTATTAGCCAGCAAGCCAGTGGTTTTAATAATAGCGTAACGGTGACACCTAGTGTGTAATAGAATAAGTTAAAATTAATAGCTCAATGTTTAACTGTACTAAAATGGAATTTTCCATGATAAAATGGTTCTAAATGTTTCTACGCTATTCTAACTGGAAAAGTCATGAGCTTTCTAGAAGTTTGGTTTGTGTATATAAAAAGGCGAACGAAGTCGAATTAGATTAATAGTATTTGGGAAGCGATAGTGAAAAGATTAAAAAGGAATTAAAAAGTGATTTAAAAAGTGTTTTTGTGCGAAATAAAATTTATAAGTGTACAGTAAAATTGATTGATTTTGTGAATTATCGTTAATAAATAGTGTTGTTATAATTTTTGTGTGACATAGATAAATTCGTTGGTGATCAATTGAATTGATTTTGTTTTATTCACAATCCAGTGATACGAACCTTAATTGACAAGGCAAAAACGTAACAATAGTTTTTTTTTTGATTTATTATAGTTGTTATTCGTATTTCTCGTTCAATAAGATCGTCTAATTTATTTACAGAGAAACGCTAGATTCGATTTTTAGCAACTATAAATCATGTTAACCCGAATTGTCCCAGAATTTTTTTTAACGTTTTTTTTTATTTAAACCCCTAATACAATATCTCTGGGGTCTAAAACATTGGAAAATATCTTTGGGACATCCACCCCATTTGTAGTTTTCGGGAAAACCCCCGTTGCCATATGGCAACACGGGGACATACCATAGAGAATTTTTTCAACAAAATGATTTCCATATATAACTAAATATACATTTGAAATAAAATATAATTTTTATGTAAATTTCTTGTAATTATTTATTAAATTCAGTATTTCTTATTGTTTTGTGTGGTATGGCTGAAAACATTTCACACAAAGGCCAACGTTGCATTTGACGCAAGCAGTACGTCCAATAGATTTGCAAAGGTCACCAGCGCAGCTTCTTTTATTCGTTATGGGAATAACTAGGTGGTTAATTCCATCGAAACGGAGTGTTGTTTCTACAGCGTTTTCGTTAACTTTACGCTTCGGATTGACTGATGGACTTGATTGGTTTGGCTTCTCACCGTAATGTTGACAATAGTATTTGGCGATGTGTCTTCTGAACTCGAGCTGCGACATTCTCGATTGACCCAAACGATGTAGTTGCCATGCATTCTGTACAGAAACATCTACCAGCCAGGTAAAAATAGAGCTCCAACACTTTTTGCCTTTGTAGGCAATGCGATAAAGTGCCACATTTTGATCTAAACGGTCGACCCCACACATATATTTGTTGTATTCCGTCACAACACAAGGACGAGGAACAACGACTTTGCTCTTTTGTTCTTTCGAGTAGCGAAACGCGTTAGAATACGGATGTGCCCCAAAAGTGGTTGAAGTCATACAAACTACGCTATTATCGACCCATTTTGTTAGACGAACTCCACTTTCAATTATTGTTGATGATTTGCAGTGGCCGCGTTTCTGCTTCTTCATCTGTTTTTTCAATGGAAGTGGACATGATTTAGGTATACGGTTTTCGCGGATTGTTCCACTGCCATCCGCGTGACTTCAAATGTTCTGAAAGAGGCAAGCCAGTAAATAGGTTGTCGAAGTAAAATGCAAATGGCAAGTTTATGGTAGCCTCCGGTAATTCGTCGATCATGCTAACGAGTGGTGCAGTACATTTGCCATATTTTTCTTCGTAGTATACATTCGAACGAGGATTTCTTCCTTGATACACTTCGAAATTCACCATATATCCAGATGGAGTGCATAATGACCAGACTTTGTAGCCAAACCGCAATGGCTTTCCTTTAATAAATTGCTTACATTTGTGTCTTCCAAAGTAGCCTATCATACTTTCATTATATGATAAATTTGGTTCTGGATTAAACGGTCCGTAATTGGACGAAGCTTCCACATTTTATCTGGATTCGGTTTTTCACTTGAGCCGGCATCATTAGTATCTTCAAAGTGGAGAAATTGCAAAATTTCGTTGAATCGATTTTTTGGCATGCTGTTGAACACAAGGTAGTTCCGCAAATCATCATCGTTGCTCCACATACTCCGAAGACTGGTGTGATAATTATAACCACTGATCAGAAGAATTCCAATAAATGTTCGTAGTTCAGCAACAGTAATTTTAGGATTGCCTTTCTCGCGAAACACTGCATATTTGGCTGATTCGTCTGCTATAAGTTGCATCAACTCGTCGTCAAAAAATTTTTTGAACTGCTCATGGGGCTTAAAATTTCGGCAATCTTCATAATTCCCTTCAGAAAAAAATTGGAGTCATGGAACTAGGCTCTTGTACATCTGCAAATAATGGGATACACGATGCATTTTCCACGTCCAATTCAAAGTCGGAATCATGTTCATCGTCCTATATCGACACAAAATGAGATATGAGACCACCTTTATCAATTTAGATTCAAAAATTCAAAATTTATTTTTCGGTCAAATTTAAAACATCGAAAATTTGGCCGAAAAATAAATTTTGGATTTTTGAATCTAAATTGATAAATGTGATCTAAAGAAAGTTACAAAAAATACAGTAATTATAAAAAATACCATAACAACTTAAAATAAAAATTATAAATAAAATTTAATCGTTAACATTTGTTCGAGAAGTAAATAGTTAAATGTACTGTCTGTGCTACTATAACAATTTATAATTTATAAATTATAATTAGCTGATCAGAAAAGGAAAATCTGTCAAGAGATTTTATTAACATGATTTATAGTTGCTAAAAATCGAATCTATTCATAGCGCGCTTGAAGAGCGTTTCGCTGTAAATAAATTAGACGATCTTATTGAACGAGAAATACGAATAACAACTATAATAAATACAACAAAAAAACTATTATTAAAACAACAACAAACAATGAACAATTCATATTGTTACGTTTTTGCCTTGTCAATCAAGGTTCGTATCACTGGATTGTGAATAATACAAACTCAATTCAATTTATCACCAACGAATTTATTTATTTCACAAATTTATTACAACACAGTTTATCAATAAAAATTCACAAAATCACTTTATATAAATTATTCTTAAATTTTACTGATCACTTTTACTTTTTATTTTACACTAAAACACTTTTTAAATCACTTTTTAATTCCTTTTAATCTTTATACTATCGCTTACCAAATATTACTGATCCAATTCGATTTCGTTCGCCTTTTTATATACACAAACCAAACTTCTAGAAAGCTCATGATTTTTCTAGTTAGAATAGTGTAGAACAATTTTATCATGGAAAATTCCATTTAGAACAGTTTAACATTGAGCTATTAATTTTAACTTATTCTATTACACACTAGGTGTCACCGTCACAATATGTTTTCTGGCTGCTGGCTAATAAATATTTCAGCAGAAAAAGTTCTCTTTTGTTTTAGTGCTGCCCCTGGTGGTGAGTAGGCAAACTCATTTTTTGTACTGAAAATGTTCTGCTATCTTATTCAGCATTCAAATTCTCTTGTGTAGGGATGTAACCCAATGTTAAGTTCACTAGGTCAAGTGGCCTCGTTCTTCAGAGTCTTCTTTCAACGACAGGGTTATCTATCATATGGCGAATATAGGGGTTTCCATGATCCTGGAGGCTTATTTCGTGTTTGCAGCATGCATTTTTATTTCATCTTTGATGTATTTTATCCGTAGCTCCCTGTGAAGGTCCTGATTTCTTGTGTAACGCGGAGCATTGACGATGCTGCGAAAAATCTTGTTTTGAAAAGTCTGTATCATTTTGACGTTTGTTTGCTTAGTACATCCCCAGAGTTGTGTACCGTAGATTCATATCGGCTTCAGAATTTGCCGATATAACAGTAGCTTGTTGTGAATTGTGAGCTCAGAGCCTCTACCTATGAGCAAATACATTTTTCTGAACTTTATGTTAAGATCTTTTTTCTTTTTGACATGATCTCTCCACTTGAGCTTGGCATCGAGGGTCATGCCAAGGTATTTAGCTGTACTTGCATATGGCACAGGTCGCGAGTTAATTTCTATAGGTCTATTGGATAAATAAGATCTTAGTACGGCAAAGAATGTTTCGGCAGTTTGTTTGTAATTCTATGCACCTGTTCAATTGTAGAATGCTTTTCTCTGAATCCAAATTAATGTTGTTGTAACTAAATTTTGAAGTTGCTGTATGTCAATAGATGGCACTACAAACAGTATATGTAGTATGTATTAAAACCCTATAAGCATAGACTAATAAATACTATAGACATTGCATATTAGTAAAAAAGCAAAAAACAACAACAAACTAGTTTTACAGTAGACCCTCTCAATTAAATACTTAAATAAAAGCAAAATATAACAATTTTATTTTGTAATCTCAGTATTATCTGTTTTCTCTATTTCTCGCTCTCAATTATTTTATCATCGAGTGTCGTGAATTAGTATGTACATTGTACATATTTGTAAAAATTGTAAAAAGGAATACAAATTTATGAATGATAATAAATGAATGAATTATTACAACAAACATCCGAAATAAAATTAAAACACAACCGAAAAGCGGTGAGTTTGTTCATAATTTCTGTGGGTATTATTAATACTTGCTAAAAGTATATTAGTAGTATGCACATTATATTTGGATGTAAAATATACATCGTAAATTGAACGAGCACCATAAACTGGTCTCAGCTCAGCTGCTCAGACCAAAAGGATGTGATAAATTGTGGGAAGAAGTACTTGTACGATTAAATTATAAAATATTAATTCATGCAATAATACAGTTGTGGTTGTGCCGTATATCCCGTACTTGATACCTTTCAGCAGGTCCAGCGTATTGTGTAGGAGAATTCAGGAAATAAATAATAAACCAAATTTTAGCATCAGCAGGTTTAATAAAAAATTAAAGAATTTGTATAATATCAACAGTTGACAGATAATGTATTCAATATAAATTTTTAAAACATCAATAATAAAAAAAGCTTATATAAATATAATATTCATTTTATTAATAAAAACAATAATTTACGCAGCTAATTTAACATTAATTTATATGAAACAGAACAAAAATATTTCAAAATTACATATGTACGAGTATATGGTATATTTAGTATTTCAATCAATAATTTTTTTACCATTATGCATAAAATTATTAAAATTAAGTAAAATTAAGATTTTATTATTTTAAGTTTGCGATGAGAATGAGAATTTTGATGAGGATTTGTTTTGTACTTCTTAGCATTCCACTTACTATGTTTTCTTAGTAGAACAAGGAGCATAAAATCGAGTAGGTCTAAATTATGCGAATTACATGGATTCTGTTCTTCAAACCAAAACTTAAATTCCACATTATTCTTAGTAACTGCTATACAATTTTCGGATATATGTACATAAGTCTCTTAATATTTATAAAGTGTGCTTTTGTTTTAAAATGTTTGAAAAAATATTTATATGAAGTTTTGCAATTTTAAAAAATAATTCAGTTGGTGGATGAAGGGATCCAAATTGCGTGTTACACGTATAATTTTTGAAAAATATAAATGACTCATTTTTCATTTTAATTGATTCATCTTGTTTGATTAAAATATTCCTGCAATTTAAACATGGTTTTTTTTAACATTTTGTAAGCAATATACCCTATAAAATATTTTAGAGATGAATCATCTATTTTTTCAATCTGACTATCACAAGGAGTTTCGATTATAACAGTATCTAATTCGTCTTGTTCAAAGGTAGTATCATCGATGTTACTTATTTCATGCAGTGGAGGCGTATTGCAGCTTTGTTCAGGAAGGTTCGAAAATTCTGTTACCAATAGTTCATCTTGATCTGCTTCACAATTTGTTAAAAAAGAATTCTCCAAAAATTTCATTGTTATAATTTTGGCGGCAAGATGGTTAAAATCATAAATGGAAGGATTGTTACTGTTGCCACCCCGTTGTCTAATTAAACCAAAAAAAATTTCGATCGGGTCTTGATTTACTCGAGATGTCAAAATATATTCAACATCCGAATTTTGAATTAATTGTTTTAACATTAATAATAACCCTCTAATTGTTTGACGCATTCCAGTTAAGCAATATATAGGTTTTTTTTTTGTGCGGCTTGATGTTTTGGAAATAATCCAACATCATTTCCAAATTATTGTAAATATAATTATTTAATTCTAATCAGCATTTTTGAGGATTCCGATGGAAAAGGTTTCTGCTATTTAAATTATCGAATAATCTATCGATTTTCTCTATAAAATTTGCCGTTGAGAGAGCAAACTTAATAACTGCAATTCGAGAATGTGCCGAACTCATGCATGGTTCTTATGCCGGCGGCTACTGTGCGACTTAATGCTTGCGTTGCTAGTTTTACCCTCATTTTCTCGAAAGCGTTAGGATAAATATGACGAGATGTCAATTTTGGGCATAATTTTGTGCTACAATTTTGTTCATATTCAAATAGTTCTTTTAAAATAGCCCAACTGGCAATTCCATCCGGAGTTTCTAAGTCTCCACTTAATAAATTATTTCTGACCGACTTGATCAAGTGAGGTGGATCGTATAGCGCAAAAATTTTCTGTTTGTTTAATTCAAAATAAGGCGAAATCTCAGTCACTCCGAGTTGGCTGTAACATTTTCGATTGTTTGGACCCTGATCGCACACAATGGCTATAACCTCGAGGCCTACATCAATCAATACCTTAATAGTGCTTAAAAGAACTTCAGATAATGTTACCCCATCCATATTTTTATCTGTAGCATGATACGAAAGCATGAATTTGTAAGGTTTTAGTAGCCCGCGAATCATGAAAACAGTTAAATATTTAGCTAAGCTGTCGAACCTCTCATTATTTGTTTGGCTGAAACCATCGATTACATCGCAAACTGGATCATACTCTAAGTCTTGCCGAATTGAAACTTCATCGAAAATTAAAATGATTTTTTTTGACTTTGTATCCATACTCGAGACCTCATTTTTTAATGCCAATAGAAGGGACTCATTTAACCCGGGTTTTAAATTTTTTATTAATGTCCATGGCATTTGGAAATTTAAGATTTCCCTAAGAAAATTATAACACGCAGGTGATTTAAAATAAATTTGTTGAGCCAGTTTTTTCTGTTCCATCAGCCATTCTTTAGGTTTTTTGGATAAAATCATTTTCCCAAACTCCTTTGCATGTGAACTTAAATTGGGCAAGGTTTCTATTTGTAAGGATACGGACTGTTTTCTTAGCTGATTTATTTTATTCTTGAGACGTTGCATACTAAGACGATTAAAATTAAATTTTTGTTTTCTTCTAAGCACGATTTTGTCTTTTAAAGATTGAATTATTTTTGCGGATTCCTCATACTTCCGTTTATAATAAAAACAGTTTTTTATGTTTATTAAGCAATTATTGCACGTTACTGCTATATTTTCTTTCTCAGTCATTAAAGAAGAAGAAATTTTATCATATTCTTGGAAGGAAGAAACCATAGCTGAACTGCAAGCATCATCTTTGTGTTTGATTGAATAGGTTTTTATATTTTGAAAACGTTCCGGAACTTCACCGTCAGTTTTCAAGTCTTGATATTTTAAATAAAATTCTGGAACTGATTTCTTTTTAAGCTTACGCTTTCCGATTAATTCAGGATTGAAATGTTTTTCACAAACCTGCAGTCTTTTTGGTAAATTGCTCTCGTTTAAACCACATTTAGCAATCCAAACATCAAATAGATCTCTATCCGAAGGAAAAGCAAAAAATTTTCTTTCAGGATTATTTTTTCTAGAAGCCTTACATGAATAAACTGCACATTTTATCCCACAAACTTTATATGTGCTTTTACGGTTGCCATTCATCATCTAAACCTTGTGGTAATGATCTAAATATTTTTAATTAAATAAACAAGATTATAACATTTTTAAAAATTGGTTTGCAAATGGTACAGATCAGATACAAACAATTCAAACAAATACATTTATAAATGTAGATATAGAAACATGCAATTATTGAAATTAAAGTTATAATGTTATAAAAGTTACAAAAGTTTGTGCAAAAGAAACATGGCCGAACTATTGCCAAATTTTCCCAATTTTCAGTTTATCCCAAAATTACGCCTACTTTTAAATTTTACATTATAACAGCACATCCTGTTTAATATTATGCGTTTTTGCACCATTTACAAAGTATTGATATCCGACTTTAGTTCTAAAAGAAATAATGGAATTCAATAATTTTCATCTTAAATCCTGGAACATATATTTCCAGGTAAAATAGAACTGCACAGATAATTATGATTTGACGTTAAACGGAAATTTGCTAATAAATAATCTGACCTTATTTCCTACAGTAACAAGCAAAAATGATGACGCTTTTTTATTTTTTTTAACCATATTTTGGCAGTGGGTTTAAATTCATCACTTTATTAAAATATAGTGCACTGTAATGTTTTTGATTTGTGTACACTTCTGATTAATTGAGTTGTTTAAAAATGGTCTATGCAGCTACACTGCGCAAATTAAAAAACGGAACAGAAATTTTCTTCGAAAATATACCCAGATTTGAACGCTTGTATCTTGGTGAAATAACACCTTTAAAAAAAAAAAAAAAAAAAATTTTGTTTCTAGTTGAAGGAAATTTGGTTTTCTTTTCGATACTGGAATTTGTTTTATTTTATTTTGTTTCTTTGTGACTTTTTTGAGTAAAACAAAAGGTGTCTAAAACAAAATTTACTGCTGTTTGAAACTCTAAACGAACTTGCTCGATATTTCATTCAAAAATCCAAATCGGCCATTTTATAGAGAATTTAGAAACCTTGTAAAAATGTCCTAGGAAAATTTCTCTGCGCCCACTCCTTGTTGAGTTATTGATGTTTTAGAGGAAACGTATCAAAATGCGTATACACGTTACCAAGTACATTTTTTTATCTTGTAAACTTAGCACTAAACGATAAAATTTTAAGTATCTTCAAAAAAAGCAGTCCCAAGAAATTTGAAATAATGTACCAGTAAAAAAACAGATATCAAAACAGATGATAATAAATCGGTTGAAAGCTTATCGATTAAGATCACGTCGACCTGTTAGAGTTCCGTATCTGACTGATAATCATCGTCGGCAACGAATAAATTATGCATTACAGTATGCCAATTGGACTCAAAGGGACTGCTGTAATGTCCTTTTTCGGATGAATCCCGGTTCAATTTGTATGCATCAGACGGCCGATGCAGCGTTCACTAGGAGAACGATTAAACTCTAATTGCGTGGTGCCAGTCGTAGCATTTCATGGGGGTTCGGTGATGGTTTGGGCTGGTTTTCGTGGAATTAGAAGACTGCTTTGGTAGTAATACAACATACAGCTTCAACACCAGCACGATATGTGGAAGACATTTTAGAGCTTCATTCAAGGATTTCCATGAAAAGCCAAATTGGACCCAGCATTGGGCCCAGCACCGCATTAATTTAATGAACCATCCTCCGTGAAGTCCAGATTTAAACCCTATAGAGCATGTCTGTGGTCGACGTGATCTTAATCGATAAGCTTTCAACCGATTTATTATCATCTGTTTTTATACTGGTACATTACTTCAAACTTCTTGGGACTGCTTTTTTTGAAAATACTTAAAATTTTATCGTATAGTGCTAAGTTTACAAGATAAAAAAAATGTAAAAAAATGTACTTGGTAACGTGTATACACTTTTTGATACGTTTCCTCTAAAACTTCAATAACTCAACAAGGAGTGGCCGCACTTTTGTTTTACTCAAAAAAGTCATAAAAAAAGAAAATAAAATAAAACAAATTCTAGTATCGAAAAGAAAACAAAATTTCCTTCAACTAGAAACAAATTTTTTTTTTAAAGGTGTTATTTCACCAAGATACAAGCGTTCCAATCTGGGTATTTTTTTCGAAGAAAACTTCTGTTCCGTTTTTTAATTTGCCCAGTGTATGTATATGTCGGCGGCAGTATGAAGTTTTGAGAATGACCGTTGCGATACACATAGATACTCGTAATTTTTGGATAACTCAATTTATCGGAATAAAAAATGCCTATACTCAAATCATAAACGGTATATTGCAGCTTGCACTACATTATCTTACAGCAAACTATTTAAATCCATTGCAAAAAAAAAATATGGTTTGAAAATAAAAATTTAAGGGAACTCAACTAGCCTTCTCAAACCGATTTTATATCTAATTTTTAAGATAATTCCCAAAAGACATATATCACTAATCTATTATAAATATTGAACAACTAATGGATCCTCCTGCCACGATAAATAATTTCAAAATTTCCCAAAAAATAATGACAAGTATGTTGAAGCATATTGAAGAGGTTTTGAAAGAAAAAGGCAAGGTAAGCGAAATGTTAATTGATATTAATTGCAGACATGCAAAGGTCATCAGTGATCACTTTCGCTTGTCACTGTATATTTAACTCATTGCTATAAAATACACAATACTAAATCTTCTACAAATTGTTCTACAATTTACTAAAACAAATTAAATTTATTACCTTACCTATCTATTGTTATATTTATTAATTTTCAATAAATCAATTTAAAAGTATGTAAATGTAATTACAATGTTATTCGTTTCCACAGCTGGAGCCGATCACTCAAATCAAAAATTTAAACTAAACTAAAACAAAAGGAATAATAACTAAGTGTTGTTAATTTGTTATTTGTTTTGTATTCTCTTAATTTGCTGTTGTTGTTGTGTCGAGTAATAAATGAGAATATTATGAGAGACTATGTATTCCGTTTTTTGAATATTTTATTTTGCGGTTTTCTTCGTTCGACTATATTGCACATTACTACCTCTCGACTTAAAATGCCTACCTCCATAGTATTTTAACCAGTTTGTTCTTGACGCAATGTCTGTATATTATTTAGTTTGAGCTATAAGTAAAATAATAAAATTTAGTATTGGTGTGTCATGTAAAAAGAATGGACGTAAAAGTCTTTGTGAATAAAATTGTTTTTTTGAAATTAAATTCGTTTTTATTTTTCGCCCACAACAAATCAGAAGTGGGATCGAAACATTACCTATATCCGTCAGAGGTAGAGAATATAGTACCAGAGTATATTCCTGGTGGTAAAAATGGAATGAACGCAGTGCAGTGGCTGAAACGGATCGAATATTTAAGAGCTGTATGTGGCTGGGATGACACCGAAACGGTTCATTATGCAACTCTCCTTCTTAAAGGACCAGCCAAGGCATGGTTTCATGATCTGGAAACTCCCTTGAAATCTTTTCGAGATTTTTCTGATAGTTTAATCAAGTCATTCGGATGCTACATGGACGAAGCAGATCTTCATTCGAAGATGTCGTCGCGGTTTAAACAACCGGATGAAACATACGAGCAATATTTTTATGAGATGAGGCAGCTAGGACGAACGGGTAACCTGAAGGATTCTTCCATAATTAAATATGTGGTATCTGGTCTAAATAACCCTGAAATGGCAAAAATATTAGCTCTTAATAGATAATAGTTCAGATCATCTATTGCATGTCCTTCGTGAACATGATGGGTATTCGGCATATGCTCGACTTAGATCAATATCTACTGGATCGGAAATCAAAAAGAGACAGATGAATAATTCTCCTTCCGATAAAACACAACAGAAGCCATCATTTGTGTCAAAATTAAGATGCTATAATGCAATGAGTACGGTCACATCGCTACAAAATGTCCTAATCCATCAAAACGGTTTTGTGATTCTTGTCAGCAACCGGGACACACATCATCGTACTGTACACGCGCTCGATCAAAGGAAGTAGGACTGATTGACACAAAACTTGAAAAGTTCACCGCTAACATCGATCTTCAGTTCGCAGATGGTTGTAGGGTTACGACCGCATTAATTGATACAGGCAGCCCTATTAATTTGTTAAAATATCACTTTATTCCACAGAATTTAACGTTGGCTCCGTATCAAGACGTTATAAGCTACACAGGGATTAATAGAGCTCCATGAGTCCTGATTGCATTGGTGGACGTGTATTTTTACAAGAATCAGAGAAGCTAACATTGAACGGTTCAAGTGTTCTGAATGTTTTGTTCGAAACAAACGACAACATTTAAACAAAACATAATGAGGATGTCATCGACGCGACAACGGTAGCTTTGTTTAATGAAATTTTGGGAGTTGCATTCGAATCGCAGGTATGTGAAAATTATACTTATGATATAGGGACATTTTCCAATGAGTCGAAATATAACTTTGAGATTGAGAAGCGATTAGTACAAATGCTAGACAATCACTTTTCCAAACCAAAATAGCAAACACCTGAAATTAAGCATGAATTAAAAATTGTATTGACGTCCGATCGACCAGTTTATTGAACTCCACGCAGATTATCGGGGAAGGAACGCGAAGTCGTACGAAGCATGGTAACAGACTTGCAAAAGCAGGGTGTCGTGAGGGAAAGTAAGAGTGATGTACACATCGACTGTGTCTCGACTACAGACAATTAAATAAAATCACAGTGAAGGATCGTTTTCCTTTGCCTGTAATGGACGATTGTCTTGAGAAATTGAGAGAAAAAAAAGTGTTCAGTTTACTGGACTTAAAAAGTGGATTTCATCACATTCTTGTAGAAAGAAATTCGATTCGTTACACCTCTTTTGTCACACCGGACGGACAGTTTGAATACGTTACGACTCCTTTCGGATTGTCCAAGGCACCTTCGGTTTTCCAACGGTTTATTGCAAAAGTTTTTAAACCGTTATTGGTGTTAGGTGATCTAACCATTTATATTGATGATATATTAATATCAACCGATACTGTTGAAAGTCATTTCAAAGTTTTGAAAAGTGTTTTGAGTCTATGTCATAGAAACTGTTTAGAATTATCAATAGAAAAATGTCGTTTTTTAAAACCCAAAATTGAATTTCTCGGGTATGAAGTTAGCTATAATGGAATTAGACCATCGCGTTGACATGTGGATGCTATACGTTCGTATCCTATTCCAAAAAACGTGCATGAACTTCACCGTTTCCTAGGGTTAGTTAGTTTCTTTAGGAAATTTGTTTTAAATTTGGCATTAGTCTCGAAGCCATTGTACGATCTTTTAAAGAAAAATGCAAGTTTTAGTTTTGAATCTAATGAGCTGGAAGCATTTGAGCTACTGAAGGTTAGATTATTAGAGTCGCCGGTTTTGGCATATTATAACCCATCAGCGGTTACAGAATTGCACACGGTTGCCAGTAAAATTAGATTTGGTGCCATATTGCTGCAGAAGCAATCATCTGGACAGTTCCATCCAGTGTTTTATTTTAGTAAACGGACTACTGATGCTGAGAGTCGGTATTACTCTTTTGAATTAGAGACTTTAGCCTTAGTCAATGCGGTTAGCGTGTTCATATTTATTTATATGGAATACCTTTTACAGTGGTAACTGATTGCAACTCTCTGAAGCAGACACTTCAGAAGAAGGAATCAAATCCTAAAATTTTAAGATGGACTCTGTTTTTAGAACAATATAATTTTGAAATAATTCATATAGAAATGGGTCTCGTATGTCTCATGTCGATGCTTTAAGTCGTGCTCCGGGAATTATGAACATAACTGAATGCACGTTGTCACAAACACTCTCTTATCATAAATTATCTGATCCCATAATTGCCGGTATAAAGGAGTCAGTTAAGTCCACAAATGGGGATAGTAAACATTTTATTATTATAGACACAATCTTTTATATAAGAAAGATCGAGATAAGTTTTTATTTTATGTTCCACGGTCACTGGAGGAAAATATAATTAGTCAGTTTCATGAAATAGGTCATACTGGTGTCAAAAAAACGCATGAACAGGTAAGTCAACAGTATTATTTTCCGTCTATGAAAGACAAAATTATATCTTCGATTAAAAAGTGTATTAAATGTATCGTATATAACCCAAAGGATGGTAAAAGAGAAGGCTATATGAATTTGTATGATCGGTTCGATAAGCCTTTCCATACATTGCATATTGACCACGTTGGCCCGTTCGAAGTTACCAATAAGAAATACAAATATATATTAGTAGTGGTTGAAGCATACTCGAAATTTTGCCGCTTTTATCCTACAAAGAGTACTAATACTCATGACGTTATTAATAGTTTAAAGAAGTATTTTAGAGATTATAGTGTTCCTACGCGTATTATATCTTATATAAACGGACTTAGTTTACATCCCATCAGTTCAAAAGGTTTTTAAATGAGTTGGGAATTATTCAAGTGCTTAACGCAACGAGCTCACCGCAGTCGAATGGTCAGGCTGAAGTTTAGTCCCTATGCTTTCAAAACTCCGTGATGCAGAAAAAGGAAAAAATTGGGATGATGTTCTTAGTAATGCTGAGTTCGTATTTAACAATACCATCAATCGTTCTGTAAATAATACTCCATCCATGATTCTTTTTGGTGTCAACCAAAAATTTGAAAATAATAAAATTCAACAGTTAATCCATGAATTTAATAACGATAGAAGAGACTTGAACAAAATTCGACAAGAAGCTTCTCTAGAAATAGAATATTCTCAATTGAAATCAAAGGAATATTTCGATTCAAAACGAAAGCCCGCTCATAAGTATAGTGTTGGAAACCTGGTATTTTTTAAAAAATAATTCAGTAGAAACCGGAATAAGCGAGAAACTATTGCCGCGATTCAAAGGCCCGTACGTCGTAACCAAGAATTTGCCAAATGATCGATATCAATGTGAAGATATTCCAGGCCAACAGTTAACGAACAGACCTTTCAGAGGAGTAAGTGCACCGTTCAGTATGAAGCCATATGAATAAATTGAATATATAATTCATTTATTTTAATAATGTATTCGTGAAATTTAACTTTAATTTTTCTATATTTTATTATTCCAAATCGAGACGATTGGAGCGTCAGGTATGGCCGAATGTTGTAACTAAATTTTGAAGTTGCTATATGTCAATAGATGGCATTGCAAACAGTATATGTAGTATGTATTAAAACCTTATAAGTAAAATAATAAAAGTTAGTATTGGTGTGTCATGTCATGTAAAAAGAATAGACGCAAAAGTCTTTAGGTGAATAAAATTGTTTTTTTGAAATTAAATTCGTTTTTATTTTTCGCCCACAACAATGTGAAGGAATTAGCTGTCGGTCCTTAATTATTGGGTTAAGTCTCTTTAGTAATAACTTTTCAAAGAGTTTTGACATAATTGGCAGCAAAGAAATTGGCCTGTATGATTTTTTGTCTTAGGTGGTTCATCAGGTTTTCATATCATGATTACTTCTGCTACTTGCCATTGATGCGGGACATATTTTAATCAAAGGGTCGCATTGATTGTGTGTAATGGCTTACGAAATCCTTTGTCAGGTAGAGCCTCGATAAGTTGGCAAGTAATCAAGTTATATCTTGAAGCTTTTTTAACATTCATGTTACTTTCACTTCTTCTTTTAATTCTTTGAGAGTTACTGGCCGTATATCAAACTCATCTAGCTTATGAATTGACATTTATATTTTCATTGGCAGTTTGTCTTGGTAGTGGTTGGAAGGTTTCCTGGAAATACACCGTAAACAGATTAGCCTTCTCTTTGTGACCTATTGCCCAGGTTCCATTATCCTTTTTAATTGGAGGCACTTGCATTTTGGGTCTTTTGAGTTCCTTTGTCGCCTTCCACAGTGAGTTATCAGACTCCTTTCTTTAAGAAAGGATTTGAGACTGTTACATAAATTGTTAAGAATTATTTTGGTCTCCCGGTTTCGATTAATTTGCCAGGTTTTATGTGCCCGTCGTTTTTCTCTTACCAACTGTCTAACTTTCATTAGGTAGGATATGTTAAGCATCTTCTTATTTTGTATAATGGGGGTGCTTGCCCCAGTTGAATATTTTTTCGGGATGAGGTACATATGGTAAAACTGAAGTTATAATGGGAGAAATGAAACTTCCTTCCATGACAATTCTAATAGTAGTTTGTTACAATCCCCCACCTGCTATAAAAACTGACCTGGATGATTTCCAGAAAATACTATCTTCTTTCGTATTACGATATAGTTATTTCGTAATAAGCGGTGACTTCAATTTTAATATCCTTGACAGATCGCATATATTCTAAGATCTATTTAAAATCCAATAACCTTTTCTCAGTTCCTTTTTCGCTAACTCGTGGCCCATCGTGGCTAGATCAGTTTATTGTTTCTAATCCGGAACAGGCCAGAATATTGGAGTTCAATCAATACACTATACCACATATATCCGATCATGACTTTCTACTCATCTCCTATAAACTGAAGTCTAAACGGGTCAAAATTCGGAACAAGCTTATTTACGACTATAGTAACATAAATAATGCAGCAATTTCTTCTTGCCTTTTGGGCGCTGATTGGGGTCGGATGTATTCGAGCGATAACATTAATGCTATGTTTCACTTATTTTATGAGTGCTTATACTCTATTCATGACAACTGTGTCCCAGTAAAACGAGTACTGGATGGCCAATCTGCAGCTCCTTGGTTTAATTTTGAAATTGCTCATAGAATGTTACTTCGGGATCAGGTCTTTTCTAAATTTTAGAAAACTTCCGATATAAAGTACCGCAAAATATATCAGAATGAGCGAAATTGTGTTACTGATTTGATTAGAGCCGCTAAACAAAATTATTATTTTCGTAACCATAAGCTAACCATGGTAAAAATTTGGGGAAATATTAATACGATTGGCATAGGGAAAAGTAGATCTGATGTTTTAATTGACATGGACCCTGCTGTAGTAAATTCTTATTTTTGCAACATACCTAACAAGTCGGTTGTTTTTCCTCTTCCAGATTGTAATGCTACAAGTAGTTTCACTTCTAATTTGTTTTCAGTTAGCTGTGTAATGGAATTAGATATTTTGAAAAGTATTTGCAGCATAAAATCTAACGCAGCTGGTCATGATGCAATGAATCTAATTTTTAAAAGAAGACGTACGTTAACGTACTTAATAAATTGTTGTATCATGCGGTCTGAATTTCCTGATATATGGAAAACCAATTTAGTGATTCCGGTTAAAAAGAAACAAAATAATGACTCGCTGGATAATCTTAGACCAATCAGTATGGTATCGGTATTATCTAAAATTTTCGAGATTCTAATTCGTGATCAAATTAACGACCATATAAAAAAATATAGATATTTAAGACAGTTTCAACCTGACCGGGATATGTGGAGGGCAGGTCACATCATTTGAGCTAGGGTCCATGGTATGGTTTACAGATGGATCAAAAACGGAAGATGGGGCGGGGATAGGAATACACGGGAGTGGCACTACCCTCTCGAAGTCCTTGGGTACCAATGCTACCGTTTTTCAAGCAGAAGTACATGCTATAGAACTTTGCGCTAGGATAGGCATAGCAAAAGGCCTAAACGATGCAAAGATTTATATTGTATCAGACAGCCAATCAGCCTTTAAAGCTCTTAGGTCTTGTACCGTTGAGTCAAGGCTGGTATGGGATTGTCTGAAGGTTATTAAACATCTGGCAGGCTCAAATAAGGTAACACTTATGTGGGTGCCAGGTCATACTGGAATCGAAGGAAACGAGGCAGCTGATGGCCTCGCCCGTAAGGGTTCTGCCTCTCCATTTTTTGGACCAGAACCCTTCTGCGGTGTCACTAAGGGACACCTTAGAGCAGCGGTAAAACGCTGGGAGGATGCTCAAAAGTCCTCCTACTGGCGCAGAATTCCAGGTTTACGGCAGGCGAAGAAATTTATATCACCTTCGTCTGTCAGGGTTAAGGAGTGTCTTGAACTTAGGAAACCTGAGTTGAGGCTGCTTACTGGCTTCCTCACAGGTCATGTCCCCTTAAGGTATCACCTTAAGAAGATGGGCCTAAGTACGACAGATGGATGCCGCTTCTGCGGTCTGGAAGCGGAATCAGCGGAACATGTTCTGTGCCTTTGCCCAGCCATTTTCCAGTAAAGACTGCAACATCTAGGAGGGAGAATAATGAGCCCGGATAGTATGTATCTTGTACCGGCCAGTAGTATTGTTAGATTCATTAAGAGCCTGAATATTGACTGGACGGATAATTAAGTAGGGTCCAGCACAATAGATCTTTTAGGTCGCGGTGCGAGGTGGCTTATCGCCCACATGGCCCTCCAGTAAATAATAATAATAACACAGTTTCAATCGGGTTTTCGTAACAATCATAGTACAAGCACCGTTCTTCTTCAAGTTATCGATGATATTGCATATCATCTTGATCAAAGCAACTGTTTTGTTGTACTAGTATTGCCAGAACACCCTGTATTTTATAGAGCCATAATCAAAAAATCTGAGCTTTTATAAGGGAATTAGAAACGAGGAAAAAACCAAACTTTTCATAGTAAAACACACAAAACATATGGGAAATCACTTTTTTTCCTAAGACAAATTTTTAAATGAAAACGTTACAAACTCTTAATTATGATTTCTGAAATAATTTCATAAATGTTTGAATTTCAACATATATAAATATCGTTTAAGTAAATCATTTTCATTTTCTTGTAATAATTGATTTATTTAAACCAAAATATTAAAAAAATTGCATAACAACAGCATTCTGGTCAAATTGAAATAAAAGCTTACTACGATTCGTTTGCTCATTAAGTCAATGTACATTACATAGATGGCAGTGATGGCGGTAAAAATTTAGAAAAATCGTATGAAAAATTACGACCTGGGGAAATTTCAAATTCAAAAATTGTAGGAAAAGCAAAACAAATTCACAAAATATAGGAACGTGTGATAATTTTGCGATTAAATAATTTTTTTTCGTATTGTGACGGTGACACCTAGTGTGTAATAGAATAAGTAAAACTAATAGCTCAATGTTTACTGTACTAAATGGAATTTTCCATGATAAAAATTGTTACGTAATGTTTCTACGCTATTCCAACTGGAAAAGTCGTGAACTTTCGAGAAGCTTGGTTTGTGTATATAAAAAGGCGAACAAGATCGAATTGGATTATTCGTATTTGGAACGCGATAGAGTAAACTTGTAAGATTATCAGTAATATTTGGAAAGCGATAGTATAAAGATTAAAAAGGAATTAAAAAGTGATTTAAAAAGTGTTTTTGTGCGAAATAAAAAAGTAAAAGTGATTAGTAAAAATTGAGAATAATTTATATAAAGTGATTTTGTGAATTTTGATTGATAAACTGTGTTGTAATAAATTTTGTGAAATAAATAAATTCGTTGGTGATAAATTGAATTGAGTTTGTATTATTCACAATCCAGTGATACGAACCTTGATTGACAAGGCAAAAACGTACCATTTGGTGACAGCGGTGGGATTGTGAATAAAAAGATAAAGAAAATGATTCTCAACGAATTAAAAGTTCCAGAATTAAAAAGAGAACTAGAGAAACGGGGTTTGGCTACTGATGGTACTAAAGCAGCTTTACAAGCGCGACTACGTGAGGCCATGCAGAACGAAGGGCTGGACGCGGAACATTATGATTTTGGAGAGAAAGTAACGGATGCAGCAACCATAGAGCAGAAAGCAGAAGATAAACAATTGTTGGTCGAAAAGACACAAGAACATTCTGGAAGTTTCGATTTGTCGCAGTTAATAGCTGCTATGAACCAAATGACAGGACAGATGTGTCTCATGAAACAACAAAACGAACGACAAATGGTGAAAATTGAGCAGGCAAACCAAGAAATTAAGAATGAAATGGAACAACAAAATGTGAGGCAGTTGGAGACTATAAACCAGTCAAACGAAGAAATAAAACGACAGTTGGAACAACAAAATCAGTCTAACCAAGAGATGAAACAACAAATAGAGAAAATTGAACAACCAATCCAGGAAATTGCAGATGGGCAAAAGAGAATGGACGAGAAATTTATCGAGTTATCCACTTCGCTACGTGAAGAAGTAGAAAAATTGCAAACGGAATTGCAAACTGAAATTCAACACGCTAAAACGGAATTTAAAATGGAGATTCAAGATGTGGAACATAAATTACAAGCTGAATTACAAGCGGAGGTTCAACGTCTCGGGAAAGAGCTAACTGATATCAAGGCAAGTGGAACAACAACACAAGTGGTACAAACCATTCAATCAGTTAAGTTAAAACCACCAAACTTCGACGGTACAACATCTTTCGGCATTTTCAAATTTCAATTTGAAACGGCAGCTAATCAAAACCGTTGGAATGATGAACATCTTGTCGCAGCGTTAATAGTGGCCCTTAAAGGTGAAGCTGCGGAGGCCTTACAAACAATTCCGGAAAAAGATCGCAACAGTTATCTCGAAATTATGAAGGCGCTGGATAGGAAGTACGGCAGTGATCACAAGCGAGAAATTTATCGAATGGAATTGAAAAGCCGCTACCAAAAGGGAGGAGAATCACTTCAGGAATTTTCATCGGCAATCGAGCGGCTAGTACATCTAGCACATACCAGTACATCGGCTGATTATATGGAAAGACTAAAAATTGACGCATTCATTGACGGCATTCGAGATCCAGAGACACGCAGGGCGGTGATGTTGTCACCTAAATCAACCTTTGCGGAAACCGTTGCGTTTGCGTTAACCATCGAGGCTGTGCAGAACTTCACCAGATCATCAGTATTTAGGCGTCAAATGAACTCAGACAAGAACGGCAGCATGGAGCGAATGGTACCGACAGTCGGAAGAGGCAGGCTTAGGTGTTGGAAATGTGACAAGTTGGGTCACATCTCAATGGACTGTCGGAAAGTAATACATGGAGAGAGAAGATCGCCTACTTTTATACGAGCAAACACGGAACGGTCGGGACAGAGGTCTAGAGGCAGCGAGCGAAGATGTTGGGTGTGTAACAGGATTGGCCACATCTCGCGAGATTGTTTGGAAGCAGGAGGAAAGCGGCACGGATTACCATCTTCCGTGGAAAGAGCACGAAGAGGAGAGCGGGAATCGGATGAGCGGATGGCAACAGTCGGTAAAGTAGAAAGGTTAGAAGTCAGTTTGAAGGAACCGAAGCTGGCTTCGCCGTCTGGTTGCCCCATAACATTCATCGCT
The DNA here is from genome assembly GCA_958295665.1 of Tipula vernalis. NCBI lineage: Eukaryota > Metazoa > Arthropoda > Insecta > Diptera > Tipulidae > Tipula > Tipula vernalis. The sequence goes on along the minus strand of OY282558.1, from coordinate 180,379,139 downwards.
GTTACGAGTGAAGCACGAGGCGGAAGCAGCGTCACAGTTTGGGGCGGTGTTGAAGGGAGGAGGTGTATTATTACGCTGGATACCGGAGCAACCCACACAATTGTTCGGAAAGATTTGATCGCAGGAGCAGTGCAGCTGGTTGATGGGTTAAAATTAAGAATGGCAAATGGGGAGAGTGCAATGATTAAAGGGAAAAAGATCGTGAGCATAAGGATCGGCGAAACTCTTTTCCCACACGAAGTTCTGGTCGCAGACATTGTGGACGAGGTTATTTTGGGAACGGACTTCATGAGGATGAATGGCTTTGTGTTGGATTTTGGACGAGGAATATTGAGCAGCAATAACATCGAGCTGAATCTTAAATTTAACGGTACGGATGTGACAGTAAGGCGAGTAACAATCAGTCATTGCGAGGAGCTGCCATCGAAATCTAAAACAATTGAGGAAACCAAAGAACACCAGGTTAAGCAGACATTGGATAAGAAGGGCTGAGTTGTGCGAGGTAGAGTGCGAGTGTCGGGCGACTGGATGAGAACTCGATGTGCCATACGGGCAAATGGCCAGGGATTACACGAGGGGCAATTAGTGTGGCTTCACAACTCGCAACAAAAGAAGGGGGATTTATCGGCGAAAGTGCAGCTTTTATGGACGGCACCCTACAGGACAAGAAAAGGACAAGGAGGTAGACCAATGGCGGTACATTTAGAGAGGCTGGCCCTCTACCGAGGAGGTAATTTCGGTCCTGTTCGGGACGAACAGGCTTAGGTGAGGGGTAGTGTGACGGTGACACCTAGTGTGTAATAGAATAAGTAAAACTAATAGCTCAATGTTTACTGTACTAAATGGAATTTTCCATGATAAAAATTGTTACGTAATGTTTCTACGCTATTCCAACTGGAAAAGTCGTGAACTTTCGAGAAGCTTGGTTTGTGTATATAAAAAGGCGAATAAGATCGAATTGGATTATTCGTATTTGGAACGCGATAGAGTAAACTTGTAAGATTATCAGTAATATTTGGAAAGCGATAGTATAAAGATTAAAAAGGAATTAAAAAGTGATTTAAAAAGTGTTTTTGTGCGAAATAAAAAAGTAAAAGTGATTAGTAAAAATTGAGAATAATTTATATAAAGTGATTTTGTGAATTTTGATTGATAAACTGTGTTGTAATAAATTTTGTGAAATAAATAAATTCGTTGGTGATAAATTGAATTGAGTTTGTATTATTCACAATCCAGTGATACGAATCTTGATTGACAAGGCAAAAACGTAACAGTATTTTTCTGCAACCATTTTAGACATCTTACGAACACTAGTAAAACTAAAGATAAATTTAGCAAGTATTATTTTAATTTGTCAGAGCTAACTTTGATGTATTTTTTAATATGAAAGTTCGAAAAATTATATTTTAGAAATAATTTAATTTTAATATTTCTGCAATTAATATTTACTTAATACCAATATGGCCTTCTTGTATATTGTTCTTAAAGATATGTAGAAAACTTTTATATAAAAATTTTATAATATTTTAGCTTTTTTCATTGAAAATCTTGAAGCTAAAAAACACCATTTTTACTATGGATTCCTATGGAAATCAGTGAAAAGTTATACCACTAAAAAAGCTTCTAAAAAATACTTCATTAAGATTATGGCTCTATACTCTAGAAGGCTCTGGTATTGCTCGATTTTTTCAAAGCTTTTGACTGTTTAAATCATAAGTTACTTTTGCAAAAGTTGCTTTATTTTAACTTTGATAAAACTGCGCTTAAGCTTATGTATATTTATTTATCGGATAGATATCAAAAAGTCTTAATAAAAGATCAGTTGTCTGATCCACAACGTATTCCTTCCGGTGTCTTTCATCGAACTATCCTTGGGCCGTTATTATTCTCCCTATTTATCAATGATCTACCGCAGGTCTTGAAATATTCGAAATATCATTTGTATGCAGATGATTGTCAAATTTACCTCGGAGGTGTTAAGGATAATATATCTGAAACCTTTAATAAAATTAATAAGGATTTATCCAACATATTAGATTGGTCTATATCTAATGGAGTCTCATTGAATATTTCAAAGACGCAGGCAATGTTCATTTCTAGGTGTGATTTTTTAGTCATCCCAGATATATATGTACATTGATAATGGGGGCGAGTAACAGGGACAGCAGAGACGCAACGATTTCAACAACAACGTCAAGCAACACTACCTACATTAGTACAAATTTGGGTGACCGCATGGGAACATGATGATGGAACGAAATCTCGCCCCCCTCTCACAACCGCCGATGGAAAAAATGGTGGAGGGGAATAATAATAGTTGTTTACAGCTTTTCAGAAAAAAAGAGTTTGCGGTACCAGGAAATTTTTAGTTGTCATTATGTCTTCTTACAGGTTGGAGCAGTACTTTAAAATTGTATTGTCTTGTGTTTTAAATAAATTACTAAAAAATATATTACTAACAAATTTACTAACTATCAACTACTTAGGGTGTCTGGAACCGGGTTGAGTCTTTGTTGCTAACATTCCTTTCCCATCCCTCGATCTTGTTATATGTAAAAAGGTGTACGACGGCGGCCTGGCCAGGGGCGAATATCACAACTATTAGACTTATGTGGTTATCGGATGTGGCGCCTTTCTTTACGGGGTTTTTGGCTTCATGAAGAATGGTGTCGTGTTGTGTAACATGGGTATAGATAGTGGTGTGGTATTCGCATTTATAATACGGGAGACTTGATTATGCTTGATCGTACATCGCAATCAATCAAATCAATCAATCAATCCCAGATATATACATTGATAATAAAATAATCCCATTTCAAAATCGCGTTAATAATTTAGGAACTTTTATTAACAATAGATTCACGTGGGATTCCCAGATTATCAAGGTTTGTAGTAAAATCAACTCTACATTATATGGATTGAAACTCCATAAGAACATTTGTCCTAAAACCGTCAGGATTTTGCTTGCTAAAACGTTGGTAATCCCCCATGTATTGTATTGTGAATTTCTTTACATTAGTAGCGATTGTAACTCAAGGGACATTTTACAAGTAACTTTGAACAACATAGCCAGATACGTCAATGGATTGAGGAAATGTGATCATATCTCTACTAAGTTTAGAGAATTATTTGGTTGCACAATGACTCAATTTTTTTTATTATATATCATTATTGCTCCTCTATAAAATTATCAATAATCAAGTTCCTGTTTATTTATACAACAAAATAAAAATTGGTTCAGCTCGAAATAGCAATATAATACTGCCAGTTAACCGTTCTAATGTTTACAACAACTCGCCACTATTTACTATGTTTACAAGTTGGAATCAGGTTCCGGTGGAGATTAGAAGTGTTAAAACTTTTGCTAGATTTAAAGTTTTATTATTTGATTTTGTTGAGAATGAATTGTAATTATTTTTGTATTTTTTTTTTTTTTGTATTCATTATGTAAGTGTGTGGGATAGAAAAGCGATGCTTCATTCAGGATTAATTGATAAATAAATAAATAAATACAGACACATTTAAATTTGATAGATCATTATTTCGCAGACAAGCAAAACAGTGATCAATGCAACTAGATGAAACATTCAAGATTCTAGTAGGGCAATTTACCAGGGACTGCAAGCCAGCTGATGACAAACATGCCTTGCCAACACATAATATAGATATAAGATATAGATAAAGATAGATAGATTGATAGATATGTAGTAGATGCAAATTATGGCGAAAATTAAGGTATTCACAAAAATTTAGCACAAAACATACGAACGCACAAACAATAAACTTTGCCGCAAGTAAAAAACAAAACAACGAAAATGAAAACTTTACCATGAATTGTTGCTTGTAGAGTAACTGCTCACCTCTATCATATGGTAGGGTTATGATGCTTAGCCTATGTTATGCCCAGCCGTAAAAGCTATTCAGTCATCAAAATCGGTCAAATGGTTCTAAAGTTTATCGCGTGCGTACATAAATTTATCACAATATACGCTAGTGTTTGTAGATGAAGATTTTTGAATAAAGCGCTAGGATATCAAGAAGGGTTAAGTAAACCGAAAGTCGAAATACTTTTTCTACCGCCAAATAAAAAATTCATTTAAATCGATATCTGATAAAATTGAATCAAAAGCAAATATGACTGTGTGTCAGACGTGGAAGGAGTTTTATTTACTAGCATGTGTGGAAATAATTGGAAAACCGTTTGGCCCATCCTTGTCCACAACCTGAAATATATAGAATCATAAACGTTCCAAATTTATTATGTGGAATATGACTTGAATATATGACAATTCAGGATATAAAAGAATTACTATTAGGTAAAGAAATGGATGAAAAGGGATTGATAGAACCAACAGTTGAGCCCGGCAAAACTTAAAAACTTAAAACGACTCAAAAGAAGACATAGATAAGCCATATGCATGTGATTTTTTTTTTCATATAATCAAAATGCACCCGCAATCATAATTAACTAAATATAAGCTGTTGCTGTATTGTTAATCCGGTGGATAAATCCAACGGATTATCTACAATTTAATTTTATTTGATCAGTTATTTGATATTTACACAAAAATTAATAATTTGAGTCATTTTCAGATATGGCAAATAATGCTATTTCTGAATAATGTGAGTTGATCTGGAAGACCGGTATTTAATTAATTTGACCTCAATAGGTACTTTTTAGTTTCTAGAATATGAGTCCAAAAAATGTGATATAGGACAAAGCCTCACACAAAAGCCACATTTAAACCTATACAACCTGCTATAAATGGGGTCGAGCAAAGTGAGTAGCCAAATTTACATACGTTATGTGTTGTAGATCAAAGAAGAAATGGAAAGTTCATTTCTCTAATTATTAAATTTACTCACTATCGACAAAATTTGATATGAAACACCTTTGCTGAAATAAAAACATGGTAACTGTACCAAATTCACATTCACATCTGGTTTCACCTGTTTATGCCGAAGTGTGCCGTCCCTTTGCTTCTTGCTTTCATTAAATTTGTTGACGGTTTTGACCAATAAGCTAAACATTAAAATGGTACTGAGTAAAGTTCACTGTAGTTGCATAAAATACAGGTTATGAGTTATACCAAACATGGTTAAAAATTTAGGGAATCTTTATTGAGATAATCTAAAAGGTCTTTATTGTTACCGATAAATATTGAGAATAATTTTTTTATAGTTTAACCTAATCTGTCATCGATCACTCATTTAATTATATAATCGATCAAATTTGACGTAGTTTTTGTCATTGATAAGCGTTATATTGTCACATACATGTATAAACACTTTATCTAAGGGGAGACGAATCGGTCAATTATTTCTGCTATAAAGTAGTATAATGACAAACAAACTAGCTAACTAAAAAAAAATTAAATAAATCATCTTACGAGTATCTTATCATAAAATGAAATAAAACCTCGCGCGTTAACGGGGATTATTGTTATATAATGCACGTATGTACATACATATATCAAAACGGATAAAAAAAAAACTTCGACTTTAATTCAATTTAATTTCTTTTCACTTCACTCTTTTTTTGTTTTTTTTTTTGTTGGTTTATTTATTATTATTTATAATATAAAAATAAAATATAATAATATATATTAATAAAACCTTAAATTGATTTCACTTGTATATGGAAGATAATCTCGTATCATAACATATACTTGTACTCCAAATTATGTATGATAAAAAAAAAATTATTTAAGTTAGTGTTAAATTTCGATTAAATTCAGTTCAATTTAACTGCTCGTTCAATTAAGGTGAGTTTTAAATAATACAACAGCAAAAAAAAAAAGTCGTCAAATAAGTTCGAACAAAAATAGTTAAGTGATTTATTTTTTGGCAATTTAATTTCAGTGAATTTTTAACCTAACTCAACACATATTAACAAAATGGCACTTAAATCCGATGCAATTTTTGAAAAAATTAAAGTTCGTTTAACCAAAATTGATCCGAATGAACGCCAAGTAGAACATATTTTCAAATTCAATATTACTGTTGGTGGTGCCGTTGCAAAATCATGGAGTAAGTTAAATAAAATCAAATTAATTAATTTTTAATGTTGAATAAGTTTTAAATAATTAATTTTCGCTTTTTTATTTAAAATGTTCCGCACCATATCAAGTTCTTGATCTTAAAAACGTAAAAATATTCGAGGGTGATGATGCAGGCGCAGAAGCTACTTTAACGATTGCCGATGAGGATATGTTTGCTTTAGGATCAGGTACACTACCGGCAAAGGATGCTCTAGCACAAGATAAATTAGATGTTGATGGTGATATTAATGTTGCATTGAAATTATCGCCATTCATTGCTTCACTTTAAAATTTTTTTTTTTTTTTTTAAAAACAACTAAATTATTTTTTACTGTTGAAACTGAACGCAAAAATATATTTAATTAATTTTTCACTCTATATATATTAACTAAATCTTTTTAATGTTTTATTAATTAATTAAATTAACGAGTTATAACGTGTAAACAAAGTTTTAGATTGAGTCATCGGAATTTCCAATTAACAATTTTTTTGTTTTGTTTTCGTATAGAATGACCTAAATTTGGAATATACACGTGAAAGTTTCCCACGATGATTTAGATTGAAGTTATTGTGTAGTGTGGTTGATAAACGAAATGTGAATAGATTGACTTATTCGAAATATTTTGATTAGGGTGAACAACAATGTTATTCAAAGTTCAAAAATAGTTAATCAGATTTGACTTTGAATGTGCACCAGGGGTACGTAACCAGGGTGCCGCCAGCTGGCATATTAAAGGGGGCGGTGTGAACGGCATAGAATAAATGTGAAATTAGCGAACTTCAAATTCAGCATTACCGAAACGAACACTATTTTAGACACAAAAGAAATGTTTTGTTTCGTTTATTGAATAAATGAGGTTCCGGAGTACTTATAGAGGAGAACTTACCGTCTAGACTTGCACTTAATTATAAAACTCTTTAGAAGTGATCGATTTTGGGTTACCTTAGTCAATCAAAAGTGGTTGTCGCGATGATTTCAGTTATGATTGTTGTTGAGGTCATTTGGTGTCGGCACTATGGGAGTCTAGGGTCCGGATTTGGACCACCATATGCGACCAGTGATGCAAAGTCCACAAGTAATAAAAAGTTAAGCTAAAATCGGCCAGGTTTAAACAACGATTTTTTTTGAACAAGAAATAAGGGAGTTCAAACTTCTTCTCAATTAACTCAACTTCTTGCAAAATGCTTCAGTGCCGCTTATTTTAAAATTTTAAAAATATTTGCGTATGGCGACTTTAAAAATTTTAAGAATCACTGGCATACATTGACAATTGGTTTAGCATACTTTTAATGGGGGCTATCGGTGTTTATTTTATCTCCGACGGTTGCACTTTCTATACATTTGGTATCTTGCTTTATTTTGTTTTCGATAGGTATCGCATTCTCTACTTTTCCAATCGTCAACAGCAATTAGAAAATTTGAACGCGAATTAAGATTTTACTAACTTCTACCAAAATAAAATTGGCTGCCGTTGCTACTCAAATGTACACATTCAGGGGTATTTAATCAAGAAATAGAATTATCAAAGTTATCTTGCAAATTTAAACTTTGATTTTGATAATTTTTAGAAAATTTTAGTTTCTTCTAACTAATCTCGTCTAACATTTAAGATACACGTCAACAAATAAGATACACTGTTTCGTATTGTTACGGTGACACCTAGGGTAGAATACAGTAAGTTATTTAATAGCGAAACGATTACTGTTCTAAAATGGAAATTTTCCATGCTAAAACTGTTCTACATATTACCAGACTATTCTTACTGGGAACATCATGAATTTTCTAGAAGTTTTGGCTTGAGTATATAAAATGCCAACGAGATAGAATTGGATCAATTAGTATCTGGTAAGCGATAGTGTGAAGATTAAAAAGGAATTAAAATTTTGTGATTTTGTGAATTTTTGTTAATAGTTTATGTTTTGTAGGGTTGTATTATTTTTTGTGCTCAATAAATAAATTCGTTTGTGATAAATTGAATCGCTTTATATCATTCACAATTCAGAGATTCGAACCTTAAAGCAAAGAAAATGATTCTTTCCGAATTAAGAATTCCAGAATTAAAGAAGGAACTAGAGAAAAGGAGTTTGATCGCTGATGGTGGTAAATTAGCTTTACAAGCGCGACTTAAAAAGAGTTAACCACTGACCATCTTGATTTTGAAGTGGAAGTAACGGATGCGAAAACCGTAAGGAAGGCAGGAAATAAAACAAAACATTGGTCGAAACAATACAAGCTCCTTCTGGAAGTTTTGATTTGTCGCAGTTAATGGCTGCTATGAACCAGATGTCCAGATGATGGGACAGATGGGTGTAATGAAACAGCAAAACAAGCGTCACTTGTAGGCTATTAAACATTCAAACCAAGAAAAGAAACAATAAATGGAGAAAATTGAACAACCAATCCAAGAAATTGCAGATGTTCAAAAGAGAATGAATGAGAAGTTTAACGAGTTATCTACAAAAGTACGCGGCGAAATAGAGAAACTGCAAACGGAGATTCAATAGGTGAAACATAAATTACAAGCTCAATTTCAAACAGAATTTCAACGTCTCGAGAAAGAATTAACTCGAGGCAAGTGGAACAACGACGCAAGTGGTACAGACTGTTCAATAAATCAAGTTAAAGCCACCAAACTTCGCCGGAACAACATCTTTCGGCATTTTAAAATTTCAATTTGAGACAGCGGCCCGTCAAAATCATTGGAACGATGAACATCCTGCCTCGGTGTTAATAGTGGCTCTCAAAGGCGAAGCAGCAGAGGTTTACAAATCTTTCCGGAACAAGAGCACAATAGTTATCTTGAACAACAGTGACCATAAGCGGGAGATCTATCGAATGGAATTACAAAGATCCACCAAAAAGGGAGAAGAGTCGCTATATACCGACTGCCCCATAACCTCCATCTGCGTTTCGAAAGTAGCAAGAAGCGGTGACAACTTAACAATAAAAGGCGACATTGATATCACGGACTGCATCATCACTTTGGATCTGATCTAAGGAGGTCTACAACCAACTAACGGATTGACGTTACAAACGGCAACAGGAGACAGTGAAATAATAAGAGAAAAAGATCGTGAATATATGGATCGGGAGGACTCTTTACCAACAAGAAGTAGTGATTGCAGATATTGTGGATGAAGTCATTTTGGGAATGGACTTTATGACGGCGAATGGGTTCCTAGTGGATGTTGGACGAGGAGTATTAATTTACGATAACATTGAGTTGCCACTTCAAACTAGCAGTACAGAAGAAACTACCAGACGAATTATTGTTGATCATTGGGAGAAGCTACCCCCAAGCTCGGAGACGATCGCCTGGGGAAGATTGGAGGGAGGTTTTGGGTCACTCAGACTGTGGGTTGTTGAAGCTTATGAAGAGGAGAGCAAAGCCAAGGAAGTTATAATCTGGAAAGCCCTAGTTAAGCCAGACAACGACCAATTAGGACTCTAAACCTCTTGTGAAGACAAAAACCTTCAAGAAAGAGACAGTCATCGGCAAATGTGACGAGGTATCAACGATAGTAAAATGTAAACAGAAAAGTTCGATTGGAAAAGCTGACATGCAGAAATGGACTGAATATCCTACCGTGGCACAGAAAAAGTCTGTACATCAACTTCTCAAACGGTACATGTCCATATTCTACAGTAGATCATGTAATAACGGAAGGACCTCAACGGTAAAGCACCGAATTGATATAGAAACAGAGATGCCGACTCGTCAACCACCAAGTAGGTTACCATTAGCAAAACAAGAAGAAGTCGATCAGATGGTAATAGATGTGCAGGCGGTCGGTGTAATCGAACCACCTAACAGTCCATGGAGCTCACCATTATTGTTGGTCGAAAAGAAGGACCGAAAACTCAATGCTTTGACTAAACAGATAGCTATCCACTGCCAAGGATTGATGACACTTCAGACACGTTATCGCGTGCTCGAATATTTTCGACATTAGATCTACAAAGCGGCTATTAGCAAGATCGCGAGAATCCGTTTTTCGGTGTGGGTTTGGAAATTTAATATTATGCCGTTCGGATTATGTAATGCCTCTGCAACCTTTGAATGATTGATGAAGACGTGCCTAATATATTTGGGCGACATCATCATGGGTAATGATTTTGACGAATATCTAAGGAATTTAGCAGATCTTTTGGATTGGACGCAGGCTGCCGTATTAGAGTGAAGCCCAAAGAAGTTGTAGCTTAAATGAAGTAAAATATTTGGGTTTTTTGGTCACGACCAATGAAATTCACACCGACGAAGAAAGATCGCAGCAGTAAAGGACTTGCCAGTACCTAAAAATTTACACGAATTACGGAAATTTCTGGGACCCATTAAGCACCTATTATAGACGGTTCATGCCAGGATTCGCCAACGTCGCAAACAGTACACACGAGTTAAGCAGGAAGAACCAGGCATGACCAGGAAGAAGTATTCGTGGAACTATCGCATTCCCTATACCCAACGTGAAATTTATTTTGGACACCGGTGCAAGTAATGACGGTATAGGAGGAGTGTTATCACAGAAAACATTATCAAAACAGGAGCGTGCGTGACACGGAAAGAATCTTTGTCTATAGTGTAATGCGTTAAACATTTCCATAAGTACCTTTATGGCCAAAACCCCATTTACGGACGGATCACGGCGCTTTACGGTGGCTTTTGCATTTGAAGAATCCAGAGGGACAGGAAGCACGCTGGTTAGAACGTCTTCAAAGCTACGATTTACAGCAAAATGCAAGCATTGTGGTCACGTTGAAGTAAAGGAAGGCATGATCAACATTAGGCTTACGCAAGTGCTGCCTGGAAAAAGCAATTAGATGACACAGATTTGTCGGTTACCATGGAGTGAAAGGAAAAGGAACATCGGCCCAAGGCTTATCAAGCAAAATGGAATAGTCTCCGAATAGAGAATGAGTGTTTAAAAGCAATGAGGGAAAGCACGGATAGCAGAGTGAAGCAATTGTTTGCTGGTGACAACAAAGAGCCGCATTGCGGGAATCCTAGAGTATCACGGGGAAGTATGTGGAATCAACTAGGGATTAATAAAACACTGGCCAATATAAGTCAACGATTCTATTGGGCAGTATGTAGACAGTCGGTGATAGATTGGTGACAAAAATGTGAACAATGTGCGGCGGTGAAGGGAGCCGCATGTAGAAGTTGTGGAACCTTGAAACAATATAACGTTGAGGCACCATTCGAGAGAATTGGAATGGATGTAGCGGGACCATTTACCACCATCGAAAGTGGCAGTAAATATGTACTAGTAATAATGGATTATTTCAGCAAATGGCCGAAGGTGTACCTCATTTCCAATCAGGAGACGACAACAATAGCTGATGCTGTAGTCAACAACTGGATTAGCAGATTTGGAGTACCGAGATTTATACCGATCAAGGAAGCAATTTGCATCCACAGTTCGACGGTATGGTGGAAAATTCAATAAACGCAACTGGGATCAACATGTTGATGGGTTGGTTGGTTTATGATATTATTTTAGATCTCTAGAAATGTCTATGATGGTTGCATGAGTTCTTTCTACTTACCCGTTTAACTCGGATGACGATGCATATTCTAATTTAATGTTAATTGTTCTGCCTACGTTATGAATTGTGCCGATAGAAATGTGTTCTCGTGATCTGAGACGATGATATTTGATATTCCGAACAGTGTAAAATATTTTGTTAGAGCTTAGAGCTCCACCACCAGGTTTTTAGCATTGATTCAATAAATTTGATTGGTATCATTACCAATCATTAATCTATTATAGACAAAAAGCTGGTTTTATTCATAGTAAAGATGTCAATGTGGGCTCTTTCAAGTGGTTTCTTTGTGATAGGTGTAGGAGATATTTTGATGTTATATGGCTTTCAGTCATACTTATGTGTGTTGCAAATATGACAGATGTTGACAAAATTCTTGAGCTTTCTGGCCATGTTTGGAAAGAAGTATCATCCCCTAATTTGATTTTCTATTTCGGTAATACCTCTAAGAAGTCTATCAAGTTGGGTCACGAAAATAAAATGACCGTTTCAGATGATAAAATCGCTGATTGTCTACCATTGTGGTAAACTTTTATGTACTTCGTTATTTCTTCTTTTTCAAATGACTCTTTAGAGATTATTATTCTTTTAAAATTTGGAAAAATGTCCTCAGTAATTATTGTCTCTAGAACCGAAATTTTAAAAATGATTTGATTTCTGAAATAATTAATTGAGCGTTCCGAAATGTGTATAAAATAGTCATCTGTAATCGTTGTCCGTTCTCTGGGTTTTTTTTTCGTTTCTACACTTGAAGTGTCATTATTTGCTTCGTTGAGGTTTATACACTTAACTTACTTTCCCTATAAATGACATCGTAGTCATAATTTTCTTTCTATTCGCCATCTTAGGATCTTGGAATTTTTTTTCCGATGATAAGCGTAAATTTTGTACCGTAAAGGTAGAGCTGGTACTGTTTTTTTGGACCGTATGATGGCCAATGCTTCCTTCTCGTTTGCCCCGTAGTTAGCTTAGGTTACATTTAATGTTCGGAACGCAAAGGCAATTGGTCTTTCTACCTTGTCTTGGACTTGTGATAAAACTGCACCTAATGCGTGGTCCGATGCGTCTGTGGTCAGTATAAATTGTTTCGTGAAGTCTGGATACACCAATATTTGGTCTGTTGCTAAAATCTTCTTCAGAGTCTCGAACGATTTTATATGTTCGGGGTCTTTTATATTCAAAGTGTTATTCTATTTTAGGTATTTTCTCAAAGGCTTTGTATCTTTTGAATAGTCTTTTATAATATTTGGTTTATTTCTTTTTGGTTTTTGGGTAAAGGCCATTCTAAAATTTTCTGAATTTTTTCTTTGTTGGGTTCCACTCCCTCTTTTGTGATGACGTGCCCCAAAAATTCCGTCTCTCTCTCTTTAAAAATTTGCACTTATCTGCCCTGTATTTTAAGATTGAATTCTGAAAGTCGCTTGAAGACCGTGTCTATATTCTGTAAGTGGTTTGTGAGGTTTTCTCATAACGATATCATCTAAGTAGACGTGGCAGATTTGTCCTAGCAGCCCTTGTAATATGTGATTCATACAGCACGCTGATATGTGGCGGGGCCATTTTTCAGGCCAAATGGCATTCTGCAGAATTCCAAATGCCCTTTATCTCTTGAAAATTCAGTTTTCGGTTATGACTTTTCGCCCATCGTATTTGATGGAAGCCAGATTTTAGATCTAACGTTGTGAAATAAGTTATCTAAAATCTCTTCATATTGGGGTTAGGGAAATTTATTACCGATTGCCTTCTCATCTAATTTGCGATAATCAATGACTACCCTGACTTTACGTGTTCCTGATGCTCATCCTTTTCCAACAGTATCGTTGGATTTTTTTAGATCTTACCAATGAAGGCAGTTTTTTCGTTTTCATTGAGATGATCTGTTGTTATTATGTTTTTTATATCTTCTTTACTAATTATCTCGTGTCCAAAAAATGAGAACCGCTTTTAGCGTTTCGAAATTGTTGACTTTTAGTTTCAATTTCAGTAAATTCTTTGAAGAATATTTACTGTCGTATTACCTTCGTATTAACTTGGTACGAAACATTCGCCATCGTTAGTTGCTTGAAACGTTACTGTATGATTATGAACGTTCCCTGTGGGATAATAATGGAAAATTTTTAATTTAGAATTATTTAATATAATGTATTGGTTCTGTAATCAATTTTAGCATTTAATATCGCCATTGATTGTGAACCGAGAATTCCATCGAAAAATTTATGGAATTCTAATTCATGGTAAGTTTGTTTGGGATACCATGGCCTAGAAAATTAATTGTACCTTTCGTATTTACTGCGTTAGTTCCTAGAATATTTTTTACAGAAACTTCTTGTGTTTTTAATAAATTTTTGCAAATGATGCCGGATTTTATGATATTCTTACAAGGTAAAGGAGAAAGTTTAATCTTCCGTATCCTCTGCCAGGTGCTCCTGAAAATTTGTCGAATTTACCTAAAATTCGTTCCGACGGTTTTCTGGGGTTACATATTCTATTTCTTGTTCTTCGTTTTTAGAATTGATTTTGTGTCTGTTTACCATTTTTTTGTTGAACGTGTTCCTAGTTCCCATTTTGAAACGTTAACTTCCTTAGGAGTGATTAGTTCCCTAATTGAACTTGAGCTCTTATTCTCATTCCATTCCTTAGGGTTTTGGTATGGGTTATTAACTTTAGGTTGAGTGGGTGGAACTTGATTAGTTGCTCTTTGAGAATTTCCTGAGATTATCTCGTTGGAGCTAAATTTACAGAGAAAAGCGTACGCTTCCTCTAATGTTTTTGGTTTCGCCTCTTGGCCGCATATGGCTTTCGTAGACCTGATATAAATGTCGCCAATTGGGGCATGCGAATTATAAAAGTATAGCGTAGAAAGCGACACTCGAAGCTTATTAAAGCAAAATGTAGCCGACTACGACGGGCACCCAAAAATGGTACTGGTCAATAAAAAAAAATAAAGATGGCTCTTTTTTGAGATCGCTCGACTTTCTCAAAGATGAATTTGTTATTGAGTAAGTTTTGTTTAACAATTTCTTATGGTATTTTAATGTCGAGTATGTATACATTAAAAGTTGTTATTTCGCCGTCAAATCGGTAATTGGCCGTTAATTACCAAATCATCATCAATGCCGATTAATCCAATTTTTAACGAACCGGCAAAATATAAAATTGAGGATTTTGATTTGAACTATTTTTTTAATAATTTTTCAAATTTCATTTGAAGGTTTGAAATGCCGGTGTGTCGTTTTGCTTGGATGGGGTAACGTCATTACATGAAGCAAAATACAACGGCTTTAAAGTAGATTTTACACTTTACAATTGTGCAACAGTTAATTTAATAATTTACTTTCCATAAATACCAGTTTCAACAAATGGCCACCAACAAATACCAGTTTCAACAAACTGAAAAGACGAAAATGATTCATAATATAAGCCTCCTAATTAAGAAGAGACAGAATTATTTAAAAAGCGTGTAAGTTGATTTAATTTTATTTAAACATTTACATTTTTTTTAATATAAGGTAATGAATTAATGTGATAAAAAATTAAATGTATAAGATACTGGAAAAAAAAAATTAAAACTTAGTGAATGTTGTATAATGCCAAGGAAGTATTAATATCCTGCAAACCGCTGCTATCTTCTTCACGCCATCGCCCTCGTCGGTGTGTTTCACCAACGCCTCTGCCCACTAAATTGGCACTCACATATTCACGAACTTTTTATATCCTAGCCATTATGGAAAACTATCGCAGTTTTAATTATTTCAATTACAGAAAATCTCACTAATAATTAATTTTGTGTAACCGTTTTTTGTGCCTCCAAGCAGAATTTGAAAGTAAACAATAGCAACAGAAAATAGTCATGACAACCATACTACAATTAATTGAGCAAAACTAATGTGTGAATATCACTTTAAACAAAAAACAAATCCGACTTTATAAGGCGTATTCGGTTGGACTGAAGAGTACAACTCTTCACTTCAGCTAATTGAGTTACTCTTCACTTAATTGAGCTACTGAAGAGAAGAGACGATCGGTATGATTGGTATTCTTCACTTCAGATAAATGTCAAAAAATGAATCATTTTTAAATTGGCTTGTGTTGAAGAAGTGTCACACAATTTTGAACCGAATAAAATATTTTAAATACATACTCGCATAATGGAAAATTCTGCTGAAAAAGAAGATTATTAAGTGAAGTTTTAACGGCAATTTGTAAATTGTATATTATTATATTTTGTTCCTATTATAATAGAATTTGTCTAATTCAGATTCTACAAGATACCAGTTACTGGAATCTTACGGGAGCTTCATCGGATACTCTAGTGATAGTGAGGAGCTCTAGTGATAATGAAGAAGAAATTAAACCACTTCACAGGGAGATAGATTATTATGAAAAAACCGTACAGGCGTATACTGATGACGAATTTAAATCAAGTTGTCGTTTAGAAAAATCTTCGTTTAATAATCTAATGGGTAAGACTTGTTTGTTAAGGCATTCCATAGAAACGTAACTTTGTATGTTTTTATTTTGTATATAGAGTTTTTGCTGCCAATATTAATTCAAATTGGTACAACACACACTGGAGGAAGACAGGCGATTCCCGCTGAAAAAAAAGTCCTAATGACTATTTATTATTTGTCTGACCAGGATAGTTTTAGGCAGGTTGCAAATTTATTTAATGTGCCCGATAGTACAGCTCATACAATTATAAGTAATATTATCGATTTATTATATACTCATTCGCAGAAATTTATTAAATGGCTAACAGAAGAGCAAGCCAATGTCAATGATCATGTTTTTTTTAATAAAGGGGGCTTACGGAACGTTTTGGGGTGCATTGATGGATCCCACATTACGATACCTAACGTCGGAAAGGATAACGACTATATTAATAGAAAAGGATATTCCAGTATACTACTGCAAGGCGTTGTAAATTACAATATGGAATTTATTGATGTTTACTGTGGCGAGCCGAGGTCAATGCATGACTCAAGATTATTGAGAAAGTCTGGCTTATACCAGGCTGTTCGAGAAAATCCTTCCTGCATGTACGGTTTTTTCAGCTCGGTGACTCGGCATATATGTGCCAAGATTGGCTAGTACCGCCTTTCAAAGACAATGGCGTTTTAACATCAGAACAACTTCGGTTTAATTATATCCTTTCATCACTAAGAGTAAAAGTGGAAAACGCGTTGGCACGCTAAAGAGAAGGCTTCGCAGATTACGAGAATTCCAGAATGTAAGCCGATCATTTATAATAAAGGCTACAGTGAGAGCAATTGTCCTCCATAATATATGTATGGCGACACACGACGAAATCGAGTTTCCAAACGAGAACGAAAATCAGGCGCACCATATTGAAACTGCTGAAGAGACCTCTACAGCAACAAATAGAAGGCTGCAAGCTTTTTTTCAACTTTTCCCAAACACTAATTAACTCGATTAATACTATTTAAAATGAATGTTTATTGATCCAAATACATAAAATTTTTAAATAAAACTTGGTTTCAAATATATTTCAATAAAATTTTAAAAACTAGAAACCACCTTAAAACTAGTTAACACTAAACTAGTTAATACTTAAAATTATATTTTATTAACCAACTCCTTCATAATTTCAACTTTTTGTCTTTCAATACTAATAATTTCCTCTTCCCTCTTCTCCTTCTTTTCCAGACGTTCGATTTTCAATATATAATATTGATCTTTCGCACTTAGTCGCTTTCTTTTTGTGTTTTTTTTAAGGGTGGGTTCCGAATTTTCCGCTAAATTTAAATCAGGAATCGTTTCGACTGAAGGTGTAGAGAGACCAATGGACACACTTTTCCCACTGTCAGCGTTACTGTCCTTTTGCCCTAATATTTCATCCATTGGGTTGAAAAATTTAAAACGAATTGGCCCACGTCCCGATATATGTTTATTATCTTTTACCGCTTTGTACGTGCGTTGCAAATTGTTCCATTTATTTGAGCACTCCGTAGTTGATTTCTGAAAATACCAAAATTTATAATTATGTTATTTTATACTTAAAAATTAAAATGCATTTTTACTCACCATCACATTAAGCGCCTGTAATTGAGTAGATCGAGAGTAAAAATTATCTGCCTATGATCCGGAATAATCAAATATGCATTTCATATCTAAATATATATGAGATAAATAAAAGCAAATCAAATTCATCATTTCATTTTATCACGCTATCAGGAAATTCAGTTGTGAAGCCATCTCAACTGGAAAACCAACCTACTGGCCAACTGATCCAAACAAAGTACCAGATCTGATTGATTTGTTCATGATAAAGAACATATCAGTAAATTATGTACAAGTAGATGAAAGCCATGACTTAAACTCTGAGCATTCACAAATATTTCTAAAGTTAAGTGAAAAAATCATTCAGAAGGAAAGAAACCCATTCCTAGTAAATAATCACACTAATTGGGCATGCTTCAGACTATCGCTAGAAGAAAAAATTAACTTAATGGCTCCATTAAAGGCTGAAGAACAATTTGACAAAGAAGTTCACAAATTTGTAAACGATATACAGCAATCAGCTTGGGAAAACACTTCTGAAATTAAAACGAAAATCAAGGGAAACAACTACCCTATGGAAATTAGGGAACTCCTCGCAGAAAAAAGAAGGGCTAGAAGAGTATGGTAACAAACAAGGGACCCCCAAGATAAAACTCGTTTGAACAATCTCAATCAATAATTAAGAAGAGAGATCAAAGAATTGAAAGATGAATCAATCAGTAACTATTTAAGAACTAATGATAACAGTATTGATTCTTATCTTTGGAATGCAACCAAAAGAATTAAAAGACCAATAATGAAGAATAACAGGTGAGAAATGTGCTAGAAATAATAAAAATAAAGCTCGAGAATTTGCCTTACACCTCGGAAAAATATTCCAGCCACATGAAGACCAAACGTTGGAAGCCGAGATAATAACTGAACCAGCTGTGGAAGAAACTAAAGAAATCCTACCCACAACACCAAAAGAAGTCATACGTGAGATAAAAGCTAATATGAATACGAAAAAAGCTCCTGGGTACGATCTTATTACTGCAGAAATCTTAAAAGAACTGGCAAGGAAAGCTCTGGTGAAGCTGACCAATCTTATAAATGCAGTATTTAATAATTATGATCTCAAAACCTGGGAAACCACCACACATAACATCGTCTTATAGGCCAATTTCGCTATTGCCAGTCAGGTCCAAACTCTTCGAGAAGCCTTTGGTAAAAAGATTAAATCTCATAATCGAGAGCAAAAACTTGATCCCAAATCATCAGTTCGGTTTTCGCAACCAACACTCAACAACTGATCAAGTACACAGAATAACCAGTATAGTAGAGGAGAAAAAAGACTTTTCAACAGTATTTCTAGACGTTGCACAAGCGTTTGATAGAATGTGGCATGAAGGACTTAACCACAAGTTAAGAAATCTTCTACCAATGCAATTTGCTAAGATACTGGAGTCTTACTTGAAAGGTAGCTTATTCAGGACTAAGTTAGATGATAACTTTTGTGAATTCAAAGAAATCAACGCAGGCGCTCCGCAGGGCAGTGTATTAGGGCCGGTTTTATACCTACTATACACTTATGATCTTTATACATTAGAAAACAACACAGTGGCAACTTTTGCAGATTATACGGCGATCTTAGCTGTTGGAAAAAGCAACGAAGAATCAACACAGAACTTACAATCAGCTATAACTCAAATATATAAATGGACAAAAAGGTGGAGAATAAAACTAAATGAAGCTAAATCAGTTCACATCAACTTTACAAACAGACGATTCGAACATATTCCGATTACCATAAATCGGAAAACAATACTGCATGACCCTGGATGCTAAATTACGATGGAAAGCACATGTCAAGAAGAAAAGTGAAGAATTAAGACTTAAATACGGAAAAATGTATTGGCTGATGGGAAGGAACTCTTCTTTATCAACATACAACAAGCTTCTACTTTATAAGCAAATATTGAAACCGATTTGAACTTACGGTATTCAGCTTTGGGATTGTACCACACAGAGCAACGTAAATATCATCCAAAGATTTCAGAATATGGTGTTAAGGAACATCGTTGATGCACATTGGTATGTCCTTCATAAGGACCTTAAAATGAACCTCATCTTAAAAAAAATCCAGGAAAAAGAACGGAGACATGAAGAAAGGCTCCGCCAACATGTGAACATTAAGGCAACTCAGCTCCTAAACATCACGAATTTAGTACGCAGACTTAAAAGAACCAAAACTATCCACTAAAAAGATGTGGTTTGCTTCAATTTACCAGACACTATGGAACGCCAATGGGAAACAAAATCAGTCAGAAACAAATTGCTCATAAAAAAAAAAAAAAAATTTATAACTGAACCGAAATCCCACCTCAGTAGAGCTTGATATTGAAAAATGTACTAATGTTGCATACATTTAGGGGCATTGCATGAAAATCTTCTACGTAAATTTCCCCTTTGTATAGTTATAGAATCACGATAGTATCACACATTCTTTTTGATTATTTTAATTTGTAGAGTGCAAATTGTACTGCCGCGAACGATGGCTCATATTTTA
Source organism: Tipula vernalis (assembly GCA_958295665.1). NCBI lineage: Eukaryota > Metazoa > Arthropoda > Insecta > Diptera > Tipulidae > Tipula > Tipula vernalis. The sequence goes on along the minus strand of OY282558.1, from coordinate 180,358,984 downwards.
GATATTAAATGATGTTATCCGAAAACTAGTTTCAACAATCGTCGTGAGATGTTAGAAACAACATGGGACATCAAAATAATTATCAAAAGATCAATATGTAGCAAAAAACCTTACCAAAAGAAAGCTTATTACTTACCCTTTAACTGTTTGAGACAATTTAAAATAAAGTCTTGTTGAATAATTTGTTACCGATTAGAGGGTAATGTAGTAAAACCACGGCGTTATTTTGATATGTACGTTTAATCCTCGTCAGTATGAGTCATTTTGCTTACATTAATGTATGCGAAGAGTCTCTCGGACTCATATGGTATTTTCACATTAAAACCAAGTTTGTTAAATACTTCATTATTTATTTTAGAAAGTCGGCATGTAACAATTCATTTAAAATATAATAACGATTAAAAAATTATTTATTCAGGTACTGTAAATCACGACTTTCTCCGGCTGTTCAGAACAAACATTTTTTGGAATAGCTCTTCCACAGTTGTATATTCATTCATTCATCGAAGTTCTGGAGGACACTTGTAGCACCTACGTTTATTTCTGTTAGTACCTACATTTTTAAGTACAGGTTCAATATACTGAATTTCTGATTCTAACTACTACAAAAAACTCGTTGGTTAATTTGGTAAGACGCGCACAACTAAGTCTTTGAATGTTTGGTACTACCAAACTTTGCACTATTGCAGCGGTGGATATATTTCTTTTTACAGAGAGAGAATGACACAGCTGGTCCAGGGTATCGACTCTTTCTTTTGTACTGTTATAGTACAAAATAATGTTCGATTTATTCCTATTGTCATTATCGGTTTTATCATTGAAATGTATCGATTACTATAAAATTATGGCAACACATGTTCATAATTCGCCCGCGGCTTTACGTCACGGCAAGACAATTATTTGGCACGTTTCTTTTATTTTTACGCAAATATTGTGCCAGCTCCATGTTGGAAAAAAACTATCAAATGTTTTATTATTGTTTGAATTATGAAATTGTTGAATCACAGTGGTTCAGCAACCCGGTGAAATAGCGAACCTCAACTTTGCCTGCTGGCTTCCAGATTTCTGGATCTTTTTCGTAATCGTACAAGTTGGTGGAGCTTACAGAAGTTGAATAACTTTGGGTGGTTCAATAGCATTCTGAGCATCTTCGGATTCAGATGCTTCTTATTCATCATCACAGTCAGAGTCGCTTTCCAACACACCTATTTCGTTATCAGATAGGTGAACACAATCCAAAATGTTATTCTGACTCTCATCATTTCTTTCTTTCAAAGCAGCTCGAATTCTTCTTCCGTCCACACTTACTTTCGGTTTGCCATACTGTACAAGATTACAAAACGTTACACTTTTATTTGAACAATTCACTTTTAAAACTAACCTTCTAATAATAGATCACTTGTTCAATTGCCGTTCACTTTAAGCCGCGGCCAGACGATTGGAAATTATACATGAATATGATGCTATTTGTGAAATGACAAGTCGTGTGGACAGAAAACAAATACAAATATACATATTGGTGCTCTATTTGCTATACAGGCGATCGTAGTAGGCAGCCAAATTCATATTTGTTCAATATTTGTCCAATATCGCAAACGTCATATTCGTCTACTATTTGCAATCGTCTGGCCGCGGCTTTACAGGTATGCAAATTAGAACTACAAGATAAATGACCGAGACGCAAACGACATTAAAAGACTTTTTAATAATATTTACTTTATACCATTGACTAAATAAAATCTAATATTCAACAGGCCATTTTCCTACTCGGTAGTTCCCGTTTCAACAATCGTACTCCGCTTGTTGTTAATTGTTAAGCGGTAATTTTATCTAAGATATTTATTTCGTTGGATTATAAATTGGAAATAAATACCGGTAAGTTTATAAAAATACCTGCAAATCTGTTTACTTTGTGCTGTGAATTCGAAATCGATTTCGATTCCTTGAAATGCTTTGATTTCATCAGCTTTGATTCACAAACAAGAATACTAATTTGATTTGAAAAAATAATTAACCTTTTTATTGATTAACATGATTCTACAGTTACACCTGAAACCGGAACTTCTTCGTCAAAAATTTGTTGTAACGATCAAAGTAACGCTTCAAACTAGACCTCCTGATTAAATGTGGTATATGAGTTGTAATTCGTATAACCTTCCGCGGATTAAACCAAAATCGTAGTTTTGTGCAAAACAATATTCAATTTATATTAATCCTTAATATTTAAGACACATGATTTATTATTTAAGTTTTGTACAATATTTTTAAAAAACATTTATAAAGTTATGTATTAAAAAGCGTTTTTTTACATAATATTTATATTTTTTATAAAACGCACAGCCAAAATTAACTTTTATGAATGGGATGAGATTTACCATTTGCATCATAATTTTATTTGATGGCATATTAATGGCGCTAAAATAGAAAAATAATAATATTTGTTCATTGAGGATGACATTAGTGATGAACCATCATTTGAATATACTGCAAAAAGAGAATATGCATACATTAAAAAATATTATTTCATAGTAAAACCTATATTGTGTAATACTTACAATTATTGGCTAATATTTCTTCGCAACAACATCGTGCTGTTTCTAAATAAGTCATGCACGATCCTACATAAGGGCTACATTCATTATGGCTAATATAGCATGTGTGTGGAACCCATGAAAGCCGATCTAAAAAAAATCCAAAACGAAAAATTAGTTTTAACTTTGAGGTGCCAATGACAAACATTTATTAAGTATATAGGTTTATGTATATTGATAACGCAAGGTAAGATAGCTGTAAGAATGATCAAAAATCGTAAATACTTCAGAAAAATCAACAATTTATTAGACTACATCTCATTTGGATTGAAGATTAGCCAATAGTTGTGTTGTATGGGTAATAACGTTGGTAATTGAATGGGTTGTCTTGGATTTGCCTAACTTGGATTTGCCAATCTATTTAGTTACATATTTTCACATAGAAAACGGAGAATGGAAAAAGTAAAAAATTCCGTTGAAAAATAAACAATTTTTTTTAATGTATTGTTACTCTTCAAGTGGATTTAATGTCAAAGGACAGCTAGTAACACTACATTCTCAACACAATACCCTATCGTGATAAAATTCTTCTTGTAATCGAAACCCGCTGTTCCGCTTCAAACCATATCGAGCGGCGATGATAAACGAAATTTCTGCTACTATATAGGGTCCAAATCCCTTGGATATTCGCTCCCGATAGCTGCTATCGAGAGCCGTCATTTTTCTACGTCTAAATTTAAATTTGAAGCGCTATTTATTGGTAAACTAAACTTATTTAACATCAAACTATCATTTTTAATTCAATTGTTTAGCGAAAACTTGATATAAAAAATATTTGGCTCTACCTATTTATACGGAGCGCTATCGGGAGCCACTTTTCATATGACTGCTCTCGATAGCAGCTATCCGGAGCGAATAAAAAAACGCAGCTAATTATTCCACTAGGATGTTATTGCGTAGAGAAGCAAATTTTATTCCATCATTAAGTGCAATTTCATTGGTCCATTTTAAAAGATTTGCTACATCTAAGATTTCAAACAGTTAATAGTTATTCATCATTCTCTTTGGTTATTATAATTATTTTAGCCACAGGGAAGATGGTTTAGCTACTCTGCAGAATATTTTTGGAGGATGAGTGATTTACAAAATCGATACTAGAGGATTAAATAATATTTTACAGGCCACAGTTTCGCGATCCGCCGAACTACGCAAAGATTTTTACTGGTCTGCAAAATATTTAAATTTGCTAATGTTTTAGAATAATTCTTTCAGTTATACTGCCAGAACTAATTAGTTATCATCAAAAATGGTTTCGTTTGCAGTGTTATGCGTGATTAACATTCTACGACAATCGACATCAGCAAAACTGTCGAGAAACAACATTAAAAATTCAATAAAGTGTAATAGAGAAAAACGAGGAGGAATTTTAAATTCGTGGAATGAGAAGGAAACAGACGGATATTTTTCCCCTCACTTTTACTTTCAATATATTCTCCTCCAACATTATTGTTAAATCTTTTAGTTTTATTCTAGTTTTTATCTTTGTATGCAAAATGTTTTTTTGCCGCCTCATGGAGTTCAAATTTGCGAAGAAGAAGTAATCACTGGGTGCCAAATCTGGTCTGTGTACGGTGGAAGATTAATTTTTTCAAACCGGCATGACCTCACGGAATTCACCGCAATTCTGGAACCGGTGCCTTGTTATGTATGAAGTAACTATTCACTTTTCATGAATTTTCCTCTCCTTTTTCACTTGATCTGCTCTTTGAAACGATGTAATATATGAGCGTAATCTAGCAGGGTATCCACATCCAGTATTTCCCGGAAAAATATTAGTATTCGTAGAATCACCGACTTTAGAGATGATAGTTTATGCATACGAAATTCTTCTTATAGTTGTTGTATTATGATAAATGGTAAACAAAATTTTTCGTTTTCCATTCCAAAGTTTCACCAAAAAACTATTTAAGGATTCCATTTAGTTCGATCAATAGTGAAGGTTAAGCGTATCAATAGCAAAGTTTTTATAAACTCGTTTATTTCCAACAATTCGAGACGTTTCTTGTCCTATGTTATCAAGGATCTGCTATACGTAAAACATTATGATCACTCAAATAATGGCACTTCATTCTGAGGATTCCAAAAATCCTTCTGAAGTTGTAAATCGGCTGGAAGGTTCTGTTTCAAATCAGGTCATAAAAACTATTGTTCGGAAATTAGACGAGAACAATTTCCCTAAATATATGGCAGTGCCAGTAAAATATGAAGCCCATAAAATCGAAGAAACAAGACGAAGAATACTTGTAAATGATACTAGATCTGACTGGAGATTGGAAGATTTAATGGAATTCTTAAATAAAGCTAATGAGGTAAAGTACGGACGTTTTGCAGAGACAAATCATATCAAAATTTGCAATGATTGCCAATTGTAAAACCAAAAGCTAAAAGTAATGAGGCAGCATAAAAAAAATAGAAGATTGTTAAAGAATTGTTAAAGAAGCTCAAGCTCAACATTTAATTTCAACACCAATTGAGCCCGTGATTGGTAAGCTCTCGAAAGACGAGAGCTCATCAAGAAGACGTTCAAGATTACGCGACAGAGATAGAAAACGACTAATCATGCTCCCGCCGTTCAATAGTAAAATCTAAATCGATCAAAGGGGTCACCATCATAGTCAAAAAGGTCACGCTCAAAATCAAAATGGTCACCATCTAAGAAACGTTCGACATCTCGTTCCAAAAGATTGCAATCCAAAGCTCGCCGTCATTGTTCCAGATCTCTTGTAGAACTCAAAGCAAGCACCGTTCTCATTTTCTCGGCCGCTCTAAGGACTACAAGGTATCCAAACGGCGCTAACGTACTCCTGAATCAAAAAAGTTGAAGCGTATATCGGAAACAAAAAAATCATGACTACGATACAGAGGAGAAAATAGGTTTGGAGCGAGATTCAACTGGCATTGAAAAATCCGTTACAAACGCAGATATTTCAAAGCCACAATGAAAATTACATGAAATAAGTTGTTCATAAATACTGAGGATCTATTTTGGTTTCAAATAAATCGTTTCAAAGTAAAAAAAGTCCCATCCTAAGAGACCATTTTACCATCGCACCATGCCGAATTTGATCAGAACCGGCAACATTCCAGAACTTCATATAAAAATCATTTTTGAATCCCGCTTCAACACTTCGACGTCACTTCTGAATCGTTCTACAAAACATTAACAAAAAGCAAAAAAGCTAAAATTATGAATCGCTATGTATAATAACAACATTTCTGCTTATTGCTCGGCCTCTCAAAAGATAGCAAATTGCTGAGAAGCTGTGAATAAGAAGAACCCCCTCCGAATCCCAAAAGATGGCAAAAGACAAGCTTTTAAACTTCTTAGGGGTTGAACTACCGATGCTTTCGATAATGATCAACTCAAGTTTCATCTCCATTAACAATTCCGTTGCTGTTGTTTTTGTTACAGCTCCAAAGAAGACGAAATTTTTCATAACCCGGTTGTAGCAACCTTACACTGACTTTTTTCATTCCACACCTTTTGTCACACCAATAAAAACCAATTAATTACTCGTGGTTAGAAAATCGCTGCTTCACAGCCCACTTATGTATGTTATAATGATAATGAGTTATATTACTAGTAGTGGAAACAGTAACATATATACATATTAATAGTTTCTATGTTTTCCAATCGTAATTCTACTTTTTGGGGAACTTGAAAAAATTATGAAGCTAAACTCATAAAATAATTCTTTTACGAGTTTAATTCCAGTTCTGTGAATGAACTTCCAAAACTCTACACAAATGTTGCTAGTTTAATTGCTATTTCGCCTTCGTCACTTATTTCACTAATTCGATCGACGAATTTTCGGGCAATTCATTTACTTAAAATAAATCTTTTCTGTTTGTTGTTGAGTTACGAATTATTTTATGTTCCCTCATTACTTTTACTTTCTTTTACGTTAATAAAACCAATCTAACTGAAACTTCATATTTAAGCTTTTTTTCATAAACTGGCAGGTTCCAATAAATTTTAGTGCAAAACCGGCCAACCGGAAGTGGCCACACCGTTGGGCCAGAGAATTTATTTTGCAAATATCTCAAAAAGCATAAGGTTTATAGAAAACTATTTTATATTCAAAATGTTTCTAAAAAAAAAAAAACCAATAAATAAAATTTATAAAAAAATGACTCACCTAAAAAAGTAAAGGACGGTTTATTTCTGTATGCATTAATGTAAAACTTGTTGGTGTGTTAGTTGGCTTTGACTTTCGAGTCAGTCGGTTATATAATTTTTTGGAATTTTTTTTTTTTGTTTTTTAAGCTAAAATGGCGAAATGCTACAACCGTGGGACATACTTGAATCTAATGATCGGTGCTACCCAACCGAATAAAATAAGGAGTATGTATATAGAAATTTTTACATACATTCGATTCCCAATATGAATTAATACTGACAACCCTTGCTTTCACGTTTTTTTTCACAGCATTTCGTGAAAATTCATTCGTACAGGATAAACTGAAAGATGAGATAATCACCTTCAACAACCAGGGGGTCAATTCTCGTGCCGTGAAAAATATAATCATGTCGATTATAGAATCCGCGGGAGCGAATCAATCGCGGATCGAAAAGTACATATAAAAAAAATAAGAAACAATAATTTTATATCAGAGTTCTATTGAAATTCCTTTGGATTTTTTTAGAATTCATAAAAAAAAAATTGTTTTTGAAACGCTAGAAAACTATTGCGTTTGTTCGGGGAATCAAAAAATCTAAATTGCATGTAAATCAATAAAAGTTTTCCTGGGTGGTCATTTTGTGGTGCTATATCACACCTTTATATCACTAGTGGAGACTTTTTTTGTATGATATAAAAAAATGGAAAAAGTCTACAAACACATCCCTGCAAAATGAATTTTAAGGGGAAAATGATGAATCAAAGTGATAAGTTGACGTTTCCACATAACCTCAAATGACATTATGTGAAATGAATTTTATACGAAGTGATATTTGTGTGGTGATAAAGTAATACTTTAATGCAAAGGTGTTTATTATTTAAATAAAATGTTAAAAATATAATAATCAGTCCTTTGTCAATCAACAATTTTATTTTGCACTTGGTTTCATGATAATTTTCATTCATTTTTTTAAAACCCCAATTTAGTTGTTTTCCATCAAACTATTTGCAGTTTGATCAAAAACAACTAAATTAAAGTTTCAAAAAAATGAATGAAAATTATCATAAAACCAAGTGCAAAATAAAATTGTCGATTGAGAAAAGACTAATTAATACTTAACCGACGGGACGAGTAGTATCTACCGGCCTCGTCAGCTGATGATAACCGACGGGGCCGGTAGGGACTACCTTTTTCGACTTCTGACGTTTAACGCCGGGTTTTGTAGTCTCTAACGGCAAAAAATAAACCGTTTTGTGCCTCCATGTATGAATGAAGGTTTGTACTACAAGGAAAAAAATATTACAAGGCAAAAATATTTTTACTTTCGCCACAACTCTATTTTAACTATTATGTTTTACGGAATTCTCGCGAAACAGCCCCTCGTAACGGCGCGCGTGGCGAAAAAAAGACCCGTTGGTTAAGTGTTAATATATTTTTAACATAACATAACTAGAAAAGCCTTTGGTTTGTTAGAATTTCATGTGTAAACATTGACCAATATTTGCATTTTGTGGGGTTATGTTGTTGGAGTAGAATTTGAAATAAAAGAACGCATCCACTAAGATATGTCAAACGCCATATTGTACTAAATAAAGTTTTCTCATTCTGTTTTATAACGTTGAAACAACAACTCATGTTTTCCTTTCAATATCACAACAGGTTATGGGCCCAGGCTTACGCCCCAGAATTGAATGATCGATCATATGGAGGATAATAGTGTTGTTTAAAATTCAATTTATAAAACTATAGATTAATTCAGTTTGTTTAAAAATAAAAATAGAATTTTTTTTTTATATAACCACGTTTATGTTTTAACCTTATTTTTTTTAAAAAATGGCTTCTGGAAACGCTGTAAGTGTGTCACATATTGAGAAGTTAAAAGGCCGTGATAACTACAATGATTGGAAGTTTGCGATGCAAGCGTCACTTCAATTAGAAGATTTGTGGGAATGCGTATCTGGTGATTTTAAAGTCGAAGCAAATGTGGATGCGAAGAAAAAGGATGTTAAGGCTAAGGCAAGATTAATTTTGTCAATTGAACCGGTGAACTATGTTCACATTCAATCCGCAGATACAGCCAAAGATGTCTGGGAGTGTTTGAAAGCTGTTTTTGAAGATACCGGCCTTACGAGAAAGGTGGGTTTATTAAGAACATTAATAACAACGCGACTAGAAGATAGTACATCAGTGGAAGCGTATGTGAACACAATAATGACAACTGCTCATAAATTAAACGGAATTTGGTTTAAGGTAAATGAAGAATGGATTGGTGCATTGCTGCTTGCGGGTCTACCGGACGAATATGGACCAATGCTGATGGGAATTGAGAGTTCAGGGACGATAATCACTGGGGATTATGTCAAAACAAAGTTGTTACAGGATGTTAAATTACCCATATCCACAGGAAATCACGCAGATCATCAATCAGCCTTTTTTGGAAAGAAGGTTAATTTTAAAAGGGGACCACGGTGCTATCGATGTAATGAGTTTGGTCATAATGCGGCAAACTGCAACAACAAGAATGTTGGAAAGTCATTTAATAATTCGAAGCCAATTGAGAAATCTGCTTTCACCACAGCCTGTGCTAACGGTGATTTGAATGTCAATGAATGGTATATTGACTCTGGTGCTTCTGCGCACATGTGTAAGCACGGTAGTTGGATGAGTGACGTGAAGGAATCAGCAGGTAGAGAAATTGCTTTGGCCAATAACTCAAAAATTGAAGTGAATGGGATTGGTATGGTTGATTTGCTTGCTAAAAGACACAATAATTTGCACATGTTAGAAATAAGTAATGTGCTTCTTGTACCAAAATTGTCAGCAAATTTGCTTTCGGTTAGTCAAATAACGAATCATAATCATAAAGTTGTTTTTGACAAATTTAGAGTAAAAATATTTGATCAAAATGGATCATTATTGGTAACCGGTAGTCGTGTAAATGACACGTATCAGTTGGACAAACTGCAAGATAAAAACAATGCTACCTTGCAATCACAGGAGGTTTCTAAATCATTCAATTTGTGGCATCGTCGATTGGGTCATCTAAATCTAAATAGCATGAATTTATTACGTGATAAATATGCTGATGGCGTTAATTTTAAAAATTCTTCAAACGAGATTTGCATAAACTATGCGAAAGGCAAACAGCATCGGCAACCATTTGGAAATTCCGAAAAAAGGGCACAGAATTTCCTGGAACTTGTGCATTCGGATTTATGTGGTCCAATGGAAACAAAATCTCTTGGCGGTAATAGATATTTTTTGACATTTTTGGACGACTATTCGAAGAAGGTTTTCGTTTATTTTTTGGAAGCTAAGGACGAAGTGGTTGGTTCGTTCAAACATTTCAAATCGTATGCGGAAGGGCAAACTGGACAGAAGCTGAAAACTCTACGTTCCGATAATGGATCGGAGTATATTAATAAATCCATGATTAATTTTATGCGGCAGGAAGGAATACGACATCAGACAACAACTGCGTACTCTCCTGAACAAAATGGAACGGCAGAGCGAATGAATCGCACATTAGTAGAGAAGGCGCGATGCATGTTGTCCAATGCAAAGTTATCAAAAATATACTGGTCGGAAGCAATTGCTACAGCTGCTTACCTCGTAAATCGTTCACCGAAGAAAGGCCTTGATAAGACGCCCGAAGAGATTTGGACTGGAGTGAAACCGGATCTGCGTCACTTAAGAGTTTTTGGGGCAAAGGCTCTAGCACACATTCCAAAACAAAAACGTAAAAAGTGGGATTTAAAATCTGAGGAATGTATTTTTCTGGGTTATTTCGAGAATTCAAAGGCTTATCGATTATACAGTGAACAAAAGGGTGAAATATTAAAAAGTCGCGATGTAATTTTCATTGAATCATCTATACCAGTAAGTACAAACGATGATCATGAAGTGGGGGAATCATCAAGCACGACTCTAGATTGGAATATAGATGAAGTGGGGGAAACATCGAAGTTCATGGAAGCTGCAGCAGCTGATGAAGAATTATGTTCCAATGTCAAAGAGAACAATAATGAGGTTAAAGAAGAAGAAACCAACAAGCGTGTCAGGAGACTGCCAGCAAAATTGAAGGATTACGATCTCAATTACAATGCAAAAGTGTCTGAAGTGTGTTTGGAACCCTTGACATATGAGGAAGCCATGAGTAGCTCTGAATTTGTTTTGTGGAAAAAGGCGATGCAAGAGGAGTATGATTCTCTTATTGAAAATGGAACCTGGACCTTAGTGGATATTCCATCGGATAGGAAAGCAATCAAATGCAAGTGGATCTATAAAACAAAGTGCGACGGCAGTGGAAATATAAACCGTTATAAAGCTCGGCTTGTTGTTAAAGGCTGTTCACAACGCGAAGGTATCGACTATGAAGAGACATATTCACCAGTTGTTCGTTACTCGTCCATTCGATACTTAATTGGTCTTGCAGTGAAGTTTGATCTGGACATTGATAATATGGATGCAGTTTCGGCGTTCTTGCAAGGTGAATTGCAGGAAGAAATATATATGTGTCAACCGGAAGGTTATAATAATGGTTCGTCGAAAGTTTGTCGTCTTAAGAAAGCATTGTACGGCTTAAAACAGGCGAGTCGTACTTGGAATAGCAAATTGGACAGTGTCCTTAAAGATTTCGGCATGAAATCTTCGTCAGTGGATCCTTGTATATACCACAAAATTGAGAATGAACAGATTTTGTTGGTAGCTGTGTATGTTAACGATCTGATGCTATTCTCGAATGACAAAATGTTAAAAGATTCGTTGAAACGAAAATTATCGAGCACATTTAACATGAAGGACTTGGGTGCAATTCAACAATGTCTAGGAATGCGATTCACTCGGGATCGTGAAGTTGGAAAAATCTGGATTGATCAACAACTATATATCGAAAAAATATTAAAAAAATATGGTATGGCTGATTATAATTCAGTATTGACACCATTTGATGCAAATCAAAAGTTAACAAAAGTTAACAAAAGATATGACACCTAAATCTGATGATGATGTCATACAAATGGAAAATGTTCCTTATCAGGAAGTAGTTGGGAGTATCATGTTCGCTGCTCAGGTTACTCGTCCGGATATTTGCTATGCTATCAGCACCGTTAGAAAATTCAACAGTAACCCTGGTCAGCCGCACTGGAACGCGGTTAAGAGAATCCTGAGATATCTTCGTGGTACTGTATCAGCCAAATTAGAGTTTTCAAAAACCGGTAATTCAGAGATAATTGGCTATTCTGATTCGGATTGGGCAAATGATATAGATGATCGACGATCAGTCACTGGCTACATTTTTAAGCTTCAAGGAGGAGCTATTTCGTGGAACAGCAAAAGACAGCCTACGGTGGCTCTTTCCACGACGGAGGCAGAGTACATGGCAATCTCAGCCGCAGCTCAAGAAGCTTTATGGCTGCGAAATTTTGAAGATGAGTTAAAGTTGAGCTCAAACCTGGATGTTACTACCATTTGTTGTGACAATAGGAGTGCTGTAAGTTTAGCTTCAACTGGTGCTTTTCATGCTAGGACAAAGCATATTGATATTCGACATCACTTCATACGTCAGCGGATTCAAGATAAGGAGATTCAGTTGACATCAGTCAGCACTGACCAGATGATTGCGGATGGATTAACTAAACCTCTTTTCAGCTGTAAACATTTATTATGTTTACACGGGATGGGGTTGGTGATGCAGTAATTGACAATTCTAGTGGGGGTGTTGGAGTAGAATTTGAAATAAAAGAACGCATCCACTAAGATATGTCAAACGCCATATTGTACTAAATAAAGTTTTCTCATTCTGTTTTATAACGTTGAAACAACAACTCGTGTTTTCCTTTCAATATCACAACATATGTCAGATGATTTATGTTGATTTTTGTTTAAGAATTTTTTTTTGTCCTTTGCTATTATGAGCTCAGAATGAAATTTCTCCGTCTCTTCTACTAAAGTGTTCGTAAACGTTACGCTAAAAAAGAGTAGAAATGTTACATAAATGATACTCTTGTCACATGAGAAGTGAAACAAATTTGCGAAAAATTATTTATGTATTGGTTTATAAAAAAATATTCGTAATGTGTACACCTTTTACGTAACATTCATTAACTCACATGGGCGTAACGTTTATAAACCTTCTAAAATGAACATTACATACGGTTTGAGTATTATTCCGCAATTAATTATGAATTAATAATGAACACTACATATTTTGTTTTATTTTTAGCAAATATATGATTTTATTTATTTGATATTATATCAATTAATTATTAATTATACCTATACTAAATTTTATCACATTTATTTTTACTTATACTCATAAGTGACAAGATTAGTGCTTCTTAATAAAACATTAGATATATCACATTTGAATTATGTTTCAAGTTTAACAAATTCATTAAAATATTAAAATAAAATAACATAATACGTAAATAGAAATAGGTAATAATATATTGCCCTTGTGTTCAATCGGGCAAAAATGATAAAAAAATATCATGATATTTTTTATCACTGTTGGCATTAAACGCGCTCATTTATCACACACAAAAACCAACTTTTTTCTTGGTTCCAGCTGTCAATTTTGAATTTATTTTCTTTATGATATTTTCGGTACTTAAATTAAATTAAATTTGCTTTTTTAAGATATCTATATGGTATTGACACAGTTACCTATTTATTTAAACATAAATAATAATTTATATTTCGAAGTTTTGTATGAGAACATAAACACAACAAAACTCAAACTAAAATTATTTGTGTCTCCAATATTTGGATAAAAACCAAATAGTTTCAATATCAAAATAATTTATAAAAAAAAAATAATTAAAAAATATTACATTTAATTAAAAACCTGACGACAAAACGAGTTTATTAAATTTTTCAAAGCGATTTAAAATTCAATGTAACATTTAAAATCAATTTATCATTTTTGATCAATTTTGGTTGTTCAATCGGGTTTGACGTACAGTATTACGAAATGAAGTTAGGGTGCGATAAAATATCATGATATTTTTATCATTTTTGCCCGATTGAACACGTCCTGTATATATTATAAATGTCGCCGTCACTATCATTCACTAAATTGTATTTATAAACAACAAAAAGTAATATCAAATTAAAAATTTACTAAATATTAAAATGGTTGACCATGCTTTACTTTATCAAAAATCACATTCTGTTTAGAAATGGAATGAAGAAAACTACACGGTTATGTAAATTCTTATATGAAATCTGAAATTGTGAAGTAGTAGTAGTGCCGCATTAAGAAACCGTTCGTAAACTGTTCGTAAGTGGTTCACATTTTATGTATACATTTTTGCGCCGGCAGGGTTCGCTGGGCGATCTGTCAAAATTTCCGTAACAACCCTCCAGACCAGGTGTATCATAAACGTACGGTTTACGAAGACTTTGCTATACTAAGGTGTTCGTAAACGTTACACTAAAACAGTACGAATATAGTACGTAATGTGTACTTTTGTCACATGAGAAGTGAAACAAATTTGCGAAGACTTGTGTATGTATTAGCCCTCCAGACCAGGTGTATCATAAACGTACGGTTTACGAAGACTTTGCTATACTAAGGTGTTCGTAAACGTTACACTAAAACAGTACGAATATAGTACGTAATGTGTACTTTTGTCACATGAGAAGTGAAACAAATTTGCGAAGACATTTGTATGTATTAGTATGTATAAAAGTGTTCATAATGTGTACGCTTAAACGTAATGTTTACGAACTACTTAAGCGTAACATTGACGAACGGTTTAGTGCGAATTGCCCCATTTAATTAGAATAAAACAATTTTTTTAAATCTTATCTTTTATTTGTATTTTTCTTCAAGTGAGCCACAACAAAAGACACAACGTGCCAAATTTGTTAATTAATCTTTTTCTGAAATGAAATAAAATGTTTCAATCATAGATGAAGTACTTCGAGTATTACTTAAATACCTTTTAAAATATTCATTACAATTATTTTTATACGATATTATGGATATAGTGCTGCTCTTGAATGCCACGAAAAACTAACAATAATTATCAGAAGTTTTTATATTTTCACAATACGACAACTTTAATTTAATTTGTACAAAAAAAATTGAAAATAAAACAAAGCCGCAAGATATAATTGACAGCACTGTGTATAGAGCATGTAAATGTAGTAGTGTATTATAAAAAAAGCGTTCGTAAACTGTTCGTACGCTGTACATTTTTGCTGTATACATTTTTGCGCCGGGAGGGAGGTTGTATAAAAGTGTTCATAATGTGTACGCTTAAACGTAATGTTTACGAACTGCTTAAGCGTAACATTGACGAACGGTTTAGTGCGAATTGCCCCATTTAATTAGAATAAAACAATTTTTTTAAATCAATCTTATCTTTTATTTGTATTTTTCTTCAAATAAGCCGCAACACAAGACACAACGTGCCAAATTTGTTAATTAATCTTTTTCTGAAATGAAATAAAATGTTTCAATCATAGATGAAGTACTTCGAGTAATACTATATACCTTTCAAAATATTCATTATAATTATTTTTATATATTATGGATATAGTGCTGCTCTTGAATGCCACGAAAAACTAACAATAATTATCAGAAGTTTTTATATTTTCACAATACGACAACTTTAATTTAATTTGTACAAAAAAAAAATTGAAACTAAAACAAAGCCGCAATATATAATTGACAGCACTGTGTATAGAGAATGTAAATGTAGCAGTGTATTATAAAAAAAAGCGTTCGTAAACTGTTCGTACGCTGTACATTTTTGCTGTATACATTTTTGCGCCGGGAGGGAATACACTTTCGTTAAATTCTGTAAGGTTTTATTACGGATGCTTACAGGCTCGCTGGTCAATGCTTAAGACGGAAGAAGTTGTGGTCTTTTTCATTTAAATCATTATGCGACGTGACGATATTCATCCATGACAACACCGTAGTTAGCTACGACAATTTATTTTTCGTACAGTATCGCCAAATGTGATATATTACCAAAAAATGACAACACTGCAAAATGAATTTGAAGGGGAAAGCAATGAATCAAAGTGATGATTTGACACGTAACCTCAATTGTTGATTTTTATATTACTATGTAATATAAAAATCAACAATTATTTTAGTTTTGTGTATTAAATTGTATGTTAAAACAACTATTCTAGTAGCCTAAAATTTCACAAAAACAATCATCCTCCTAATAGAAATGGACAAAAAATAAGCAACTCTTGAACGAAAATCAACATAAACCATCTGACATAACCTCACAAAATGCAAATAAACATCAAATTCTAATAAACGAAAGGGTTTTCTAGTTATGTTAACTTTAAAATATAATAATTAGTCTTTTGTTAATCAACAATTTTGTTTTGCAGTTCGTATCATTAATTTTATTTCAATAATATATAAATGATTATTTTGTTTATAAATATCTATCAATATTTATTTATCATTAGCGTCAATGAAAATTTCATTCATTTTTTGAAATTTTGATTAGAGGTGTTTACCAAACTTCATATAAAAAAAATTTAAACAACATAATAAATTTTTTTTTCCATTTGTAGAAGTAAGACGGAAGATATTGTGGTCATTTTCATTCAAATCATTATACGACGTGAAGTTGTTCATCCAAGATGGGACCGCAGTAAGCTACGACAAATGTCAGTTTATCACAGTTTTATCACCAAATGTGATATAGCACCACAAAATGACCACCCAGGATACTTTGATTTACGCCAATTGTTTCCTATTTTTTTTTATAAGCAGTTTTCGATCCGCGATTGATTCGCTCCCGCAGATTCTTGTAGTGTTTTTTTATTCGCTCCGGATAGCTGCTATCGAGAGCCGTCATATGAAAAGTGGCTCCGGATAGCGCTCCGTATAAATAGGTAGAGCCAAATATTTTGTATATGAAGTTTTTGGTAAACAATTGAATTAAAAATGATAGTTTGATGTTAAATAAGTATAGTTTACCAATAAATAGCGCGTCAAATTTAAATTTAGGGGTAGAAAAATGACGGCTCTCGATAGCAGCTATCCGGAGCGAATAAAAAAACGCGCTTTCTATAATCGAAATGAATGAAAAGTATTTTCAGTGAGAAATACACATTTCCGATTCATGTTCCTTGAGAAGGAAAAGTCAAATTCTTTTCATATGAATGAAACTTTCTCACCGTCCATTTTGGCGGTGAGAACATCATAAATATGGAAATAAAATTGTATAAAAACTAAATTGTGGGGGTTGGTAAACAACAAAAATGATGAGAGCAATAAAAATTAAAAAAAGGGGGTATGATTAGTCAACGGCCGAATAACAAAATTCCAGATGTTGATTTTTCCTTAATTTTATTTTATTATAACCCGACGTATTGGTCATGTTATGGGATGGTATGAGTATGGGAATAAAACAGTGCGGGGTCGGTAATTGGTGAGAAACGGATTTCTCTCTGTTCGTTGAAGATATTTTGGTTAAGAAATATAGCTTTTCGGATTTTGTAAGATTCTAAGTTGTCTAAACGTCTGCTTTTTGGTTGTACATGTAATATTTCTAAATTGTTTAAACTGGCTGTGTGATTTTTTAACGTTAAATGATTACAAAGGGATGATTCATGTCTACCAGATAAATGTTCTTTACCTCTTACTTCAAAACTGCCCCCAGTCTGTCCGATATAAGAGGAACTGCAATCATTGCAATTGATCTTATAAACGCCACACTTGGAGAGGCGATCAATTCTGGGTTTGTTGTTAAAAACCATTTTCTTAATTGTATTATTGTGATAAAAAGCAAAGCTAATATCTGTGTATTCTGTCACGATGTCACTAATCCGTTGGCTACTTTTTCCTATATATTCTGAACGGCGCCAATTTTTCGGCATTGGGCTATCAGGTGGATAAATGTTAGCTAAAGCTTTATGTATCAGTTTTCTGTTTAATAACTTTAATATAGTCTTAGCTGCATAAATATATTAAGCTCTTTGTTATAATTGGATATGGTCAAAAGAATGTTTATTAATCTATCTAAGAGTGAGTGGAAAGCTGACATTTTTATATTATGGGGATGGTTTGAAGAGTTAGGTATAATGGCGTCTAATGAAGAATTAATTCTGGTTATTGTTATATCTAGAAAGTTAAACGATTTGTTTTCTTCTTTTTCTACCGTAAAATTAATGGTGGCGTATTGAGAATTTATCCAAGTGAGAAATGAGATTAATAGCTTATCAGTCCCATTCCATAGACATAGTATGTCATCAACATATCTGTACCAAAAGATCACATGACGGAAATAAGGATTATTGCTTATTTCCGTAAACAAAATGGAAACATTTTTTGGATGGTTATGGTCATGTTGATGAAGATGGGAATTGTGATGATGATGGTCTTGGTGATGATGATGGTGATAACGATGATGATTTTCATGGTGATTGTATATTGATGATGATCATGGTCATGGTGACGACGATAGGGATTGAGATTATGATGGTGATGATGATTGTTGTGGTTGTGATTATCACGGAGCTATAGAGATGATGGTGGTTGTTATCATGATGATGATGATGGTCATGGTTTTTTTCGCTATTTGTTAACCGTTAATGGTGAAATTGACAGTTACTAAAATGATTTTAACGTAAAGTTCTAGAATATAGAAAATCGGAAGGTAACTTGGTTATTCCCTTTCTCGGAAAATAAAATAACCATGAAATAGCTGCAAATCCTACCTTTTCCCAAATATTTCCTACTTGTCTTATATATGGTATGTATCTAGAAGAGAGCAGTAAATTGTCTCTTTTCCAGAATATGACCCGGCTCTTTTCCAGAATATATTGCTAGAAAGAGCAGTAAATTCCCCTTTTCCAAAATATTTTTAAAGAATTTCTTTCAATTTTTTTCCAGAATACGTCTCGGCTCTTTTCCAGAATATAATACTAGAAAGAGCAGTATATATCCCCTTTCCAAAATATTTCAACACAAAATTCTGGATAAGGAAGTTAAATCTTCATTTTCCAGAATTTAAATTTTCGTTTTTGTTTGATACGAGATTTAATATTAAAATTAGAAAGGAAATGTCCATTTTCCAAAATATTTCAACACGGAATGTCTATCGTAACGAAACGGTTATCATTACCTGCATGCACCATTATCATTCTTAAACTTATCAATAATCGACATCATCATTACCGCATGCATTTAGTACTATATATATTTGGGGAAATGCAATTTTCTAATAAATTCAAATCAAATAAACAATTTAGTAATAAATAAATTGTATATGGAGTATTATAATATATCACGCGAAATATTAAAATCAAAATAGTTCGATACACCATCGAGATCATGTTGACTACAAATAACTACACTGAAATAAAAGTAGTTAGTAGTGAGAGAGAGCCGTGGAGCATAAATGTTAAAAAGTGCAAGAAAATATGTATAATCAAATTTCTTTTAAAGAATGTCGCTTGCAAAAGTGGCACTCGCACACCTATATGCTTTGAAAATAATATTTCAAGACTTTCAACAATTTATAACCATTCACCTCATTTGATGGCAGTTTGGATGCTTTCAATACTGTTTAAGTGAAAGTCATCTTTTATTTGCAAACATCCATTTTCTAGATGAAAAATCAACATTTTCAATGGCGAATAATTCGAAAAATATTGATTTTTCGAAAAAACTTCATAGAACATTTTTTCCTTAGAATTCATCCCTCTATCAATTTTTGTGGTTATTTTGAGTGTACTAATTTTCGCCCCCTATAAGGGTTAGCATCTAGATAGGGCACTATATAAGTTTTGTTCCTTGAGCCATTCCCTACTTATTGTCCAAATTTCGTGTCATTCGGTTTTAAACAATACGGCTTAGTTTTTTTACGCAATTCTCTTACACAATTTGGTGACAAAAGGAAAATTTCGTGTTCGTCACTCATTCTCAATATACCATATGTAAGTACATCGACCTTTAATATACAATATTTATGTCGCATGCTGCCGGATATTTGTGTTCATTACAAGCTCACAACTTAACGTTAAAAGAGTTAATGCCCGCTAATTATTTTATAATTTTGGTCTAATTTTGGAGCTCAAATTAATTTTTTTTATTGTTACGAGAACAGTTTTTTGCAAATTTTTTTTTGCATTAATAATAATTAAAGGTGTTTTTTTGTGTGTGAGACTGTCACAGAAATTACATATTAAATATTAAAAAATAATAATAAATTATAGCCTTGTAACTAATATCGGATGGGTGATTACAATAATCATTCATTTAGAAATTAAATTTTTTATTTGCAATTTAATTTGTTAATGAATAATATTGCTAGATATAAATATGTACGTCTATATACTCGAATGTAATGAGAATTTCTTTAACACTATTGCAGTAATCGCCATATTAAATAGTGAACAATATTATGTTACCCTTCTAGCTGTGTTTCATATTGGGTTACATGTGGTAACGGTTGATTGATTTTCATTCTAGGGAAAAGGTGTGTAAGGTATTGTTTTTAAAATTCATCTTATGCAACAAAAGAAAACTAGGTTGGCTAATAATTGGATTGGTATATCACCGAGAAGTAGATTTAGATATGTAAATGGAATGTGTTAACTTTATTTACCTTCGCCATGTTTTTGATCACAACAACAATGATCATGCAGCATTTTATTTCCCAGACAATAAGCGGCATCTTCGGCTGTACATTCTTTGCACCAAGGTGGTTTTGTCGCTAAAAATAAAAATTGATATTGAATTATTAGAAAATTTCTTCAAACAACAATTGTGTAAATAATGTATGTAAATAGTCGAACTCAATAAATGTGCATTGATAACAAATTTATGATAACAAAAGGTTATCATAAGTTGTTTAAATAAACGTAACTTAAACGTTAAGAAATTGCGATGATAATTTTAATTTATCGATTGCTATACCCAGTACAGACATCTCAAACAATTTTGCATTACTTGTACTCTATTTTTGGATAATGAGTGCCAAAAGCGGGTAACCGGTAATTGATATTTACCGTATGATTGCTATATTTTTATAGACTCTTAATTCATAAAGAAATCCATATTTTGGCTGTACTTGACACATTTATTATGTAAACATATAATTTTATTCCACAAGAAACAAGTTTTTCATCAGTTTTTGAAGTAATTGCTTTAGCACTGCTCAGTTTTAAGTTTATTTACGTATGAGGATGTACAGCTAATAAATATTGAAAAAATATTTGGATAATTTGGTAAAAAAATTTACCTCTTTATGCTGCTTATATCAGCTAAAGATAATATGTACCATCGTCCAGTTAATATTTATAATAAACTTATTTTTAAATGTATGTACTCTCGTACATTAAGAAAATAATAATGAAATATTTGCTCATCTGCACATTTTCTTCTAAATTTATATGTTTGTATGTTTGTTAGTATTCCTGACGTATTTATTTCAACGGAAGTCTGGATTTAATCAATTGTAATCGACTTTACTTTCCATTCAAAAAACCATATTGCTAATAACTATATTTAGAGTATAGTCCTACTTAGAGTTAGTCATAAACGGGAATTTTTTAAAAAACAAGTTACAGTGGTCTCTAACTCTTTAGTAACATTAAAAATTATTTGAAGCTGGTTTAAAATTCTTCTACAAAAGACATGAAAATTGGTTCATGTGATTTTTTTACAAAGAGTCACATTAAGTTTTTAGGAGCTAACTTCCAAAATATATGATAACTCTAAGTTTACATCGCGGGCCGCGATTGGCTTGATAAAACAAAACCAAATCCAGTAATTGTAATTGTGTAATATCTACTCATCTCGATGGCCATTAAATGTAACGTACGCATAATATTATGGAGACTTCATTAGGCCGATGAAGATAAGGTGGAAATAAATTTTTCGGAAAAATAGGTTAATTAGAAGAAAATTTTAAAATTGAACGATTTTTTGGGGTAATTAATAAATAATATTTTCAAACGTATATGCTCTTTTGTACTCCTGTACCTACCTCTTTTTCCCAAATTTTTACATCCGTTTTCAAATTAGCCAACCGGAAATGACAGTTTATCTCAATGCCTTAAGAAAGAAAAGATGGATACGGAAAGTTAATATTTAAGCATCTAAATGTTCTAAATTCGATATTTGGAGGGGTCGAATTTGGCGAAAGGCAGTTTGTTGAAGATCGAATGCATTAGATGGTACAGAAACGGGAAAATTTCATTGTTTACAAAACAAAAATGTAAAACTATTAATAAACCAACAAAATAAAAGGAAGTTAGCTGTCAAATAGGTCGGGTGTGAAGTTTTAGACAAAAAACAAAAATGATTATGGATTGGTGCGTAATAATACAGTGTATCAAAAATTAATTATTTAACAAAAATATATATCATACTTCACGTTATACGCTTCCGCGTAGAAGTGTTATACGCTTCGGCGTAGAAGTGTATAACGTACAAAAATCGGCCAGTTTATAAAAAAGTTTAAGTAATTAAAATATTTATATATATTTTCCTAACGGCGCGGCTGGATCTTAATATTTCCTCTAGTCTTTGGGTTTAGCAGGCAATAAAACTAATTCTTAATGTTTATTTCGACGTTTCGATAAATTTATTATCTTCTTCAGGTCTACACGGTTTTAACAATATAAACAAATTTTTATTAAAATATATAGGAATTACCATGCCATACTGTGACTTACCGTTAAATATATATATATATATATATATATATATATATATATATATATATATATATATATATATATATATATATATATATATATATATACTACCTTAATCAACAAGGTCTCGGAATAACCACCGTGTGGCGCTCCCATCGTTCCGATTTGACTTCTGTTTCTTTGTTAAGTTGGTACATCTGTTGTTGATATTTCCTCTAAATCTTAGCGTCATAGCTTGACATTTGCAAAAGTTACGTAGCAAGAGTACATCTATCGCTGTGTGTGTTGGCGATTATTTACAATTTTAGACATGATTTGCGAGGCTGAATCCGATCCCACATTCATCAAAAGGATCATTACTGGAGACGAGACGTGGGTTTATGAGTACGACAAGCAATCCAGACATCAGGCAAGTGAATGGCGTTCACCAAAAAACACCACGTCGTTTTCAGTCAAAAAAGAAGGCAATGCTCACGGTTTTCATGGATTACAACGGTGTAGTGCATCATGAATTTTTGCCAGAAGACCAGACCGTAAACAAAGAGTATTATTTGGGCGTTATGACACTTTTGCGTGAAGCATTTCGCCGAAAGATACCAGAATTGTGGGCAGAAAACTCGTGGATTTTGCACCATGATAACGCACCGTCGCACAGTGCCATCATTATTCGTAATTTTTTGACGAAAAATGCAACAAATACCATCCAACAACCACCGAATTCACCTGATTTGGCTCCCTGTGACTTCTTTCTGTTCAATCGAGTTAAAAACCCATTACGGGGAACGCGTTTCAGCAGCCGAGAGGAAATAATGGAAAAATCGCCAACAGACACAGAGTAGATGTACTCTTGAATACGTAACTTTTGCAAATGTCAAGCTATGACGCTAAGATTTAGAGGGAATATCAACAACAGATGTACCAACTTAACAAAAAACAGAACTCAAATCGGAACGATGGGAGCACCACACGGTGGTTATTCCGAGAACTTGTTGATCAAGGTAGTATATATAAATTTGAAGAGTACTTCTTGTCATACCCGAACTTGTAAACACAAAATAACATTTTTTCAACAAACGACCAATTGATTCAAATTGGACGACTACAATCAAAATATTTTTAGTAAACAAACCTTTTGAATTTGGAATTTCAAGAATCTGCAAACGATTTATATTTTGGGAATTTAGATATAAAATCAATGTTGCCAGAATAAATTTGGTTAAGATCGTCAGTATCACTGTTTTTGTTGACAACAATTTCATGATTACAAATAATGTGAGCCATTTCCAAAAATAAACAATTTTTATACAATTTTTCACTATCCAAAATTTTTACCCGATCAAATTTAAATGTGTGTCCAGTATTAGTCGAATGCTGGCATAATGTAGTAGCTTGAGAATTTCTGATAGGTTGTTTGACGTCCGATTTATGTTGTCAAATTCGATTTTTTAATAATAGTTTTGTGGTGCCGATGTATTTCAATTGGTAATGGTTACATGGAATTAAATATACAATATTTGAACGATTTAATTTAGGTATGATATCTTTGATTTGGCTAAAGATGTTACCAATGGAGTGAGCCGCTGAAAATATAATATTACAATTTATATTGAATTTGCGCAATGTGCTGGAAATTTGGTCACTGAAATTTTTAATGTAATAAATTGATTTATGTATATATTAAATTTTGATGAACATTGTTGAACCGACCGTACTAACAATTTGCCCACTGTAAGTTTAATCAAACTGATTGATTAAAATTTGTTGATCAAATATTTCGGGTATTTATTATTGATCAGATAGTCCCTTATAATTTGATTGGTAACAACTGTGACATCTGTGGTTGTTTAATCCTCACATCGAGAATTTATTAATTATGTCAGACAGCATTTCAATAATGACGTCTGTCTTACCATCGAGAAATATATGATGGTAAATCGAAAATTGGCCAGTTACACCTCAAGAAAAATGTTCCTGACAACGATGGATGTAGACAAAACCGAATATGCCATTCAATAATAAAATTCCGAATTTATTGGAAAATTTTAAAAGAAAAATCCTGAATGTCGTAATTGAGGTTACGTTTTGGAAAATAAAAGATTTCAATCGTATTATTTCGGCCCACAAATACGAACTGAACCAATTTAAACGGACGATTTATTGAAAAAATTTTGTTACACAGGACCAATTATTTTGTGATTTACTAAATTCTTTCTTAAACGTTGTAAATAGGAACTTTTGATATTGCGCACCATAATGCGTGCCGAAACATAATTAATGTGTGGGGTGTTGGATATTGTGAGCTTGGGACTAAAATTTAATTTGCCATTTTTTAATAAGGAAGATATTCCGGCGTTTAAAATTTTGGCTCAAACAGAATCAATTATTCAAGAAATTGATGGTGAACATCAACAAAACGTCGCAAGGTTTCAAGTTTGCAATGTTTTTCAAAATTTCTTGTCGCGGAATTGTATCCTAACAATGAAAGAAAAACATTTAAAACATTTGACAATTGAAACAAAAAATTTTACTTTGTTGAGACACCATGAAAATATTATTTTAAGTGCGGATAAAGTGAATATGTCGGTGATAATGTTAAGATCAGAGTATGAGGACAAAATTAAAAATTTGGTAAGCGATCAAAATACATACAAAACATTAAACAGGGACACACTTTCACTACAAAATTTGAATAACAACAAAATTAAAAATTTGTTTTTAGGCCATCATATTGATCGGGAAACTAAGACCAAGCTTACGACCTACTCTTCAGTTGTACCTAAATTGTAAGGACTTCCCAAAATCCATAAATCGGATCACCCACTTAGGCCTACTGTATGTTTCATAAATAGAACTACATATAAAACATCAAAATATTTAGCTGAAACGTTGAAAAGTTCAATTGATAATCGGAGGTACAATTGTAAAAATTCGTACGAATTAGTATATTTCTTAAAACAAAAAAAAATATTCCAAATCAATATGTATTAATAAGCTTGGACGTAGTTCCCTAGATATTCTAGAATTTTGTTTAAAATCAGGATATTTCAGCCTGTAAATGGCGTTACAATAGGTTCGCCTCTATCTCCAGTATAGTGGTTGATGTCGTAATGGAAGTGCTGCTTGACAACGTCTTGAGCTCAATTGTTTTTAATATTATATTTATTAAAAAATACGTCGATGATTTATTGTTGTTTGTACCTGATGATAAAATTAGTTGTATACTTTCAAAATTTAATAGTAGTCGTTTTGGTTTAGAATTTACTTTAGAAATGGAAACGGATAATAAATTACCTTTTTTGGACACAATATTAGTTCGGAAGAATAACAGTCAAATTGATACTATTTGGTACGCGAAAAATTTATCGTCCGGCTGAATTCTCAATTTTAATAGTTCGGAAACTTAAGTCAGCGAATTAATACGGCGTTTGGTTTCGTTGGTTCACAGTTGAAACCAATCAAATTATAAGCGATTATCTGATCAATAATAAATACGAAATATTTGATCAACAAATTAATCAATCAGTTTGATCAAACTAACAGTGGGCAAATTGTTAGTACGGTCGGTTCAACAATGTTCATCAAAATTTAATATATAATTACGTTCCAACGAAGTGCATAGTAGCATTTCTCATGCGTCTCATGTAAAAGACGAACATAAAGAAAATGCTTAATTGCTTTTCCCACACTTGGAGAATGCAATTAAAGAAAACATCATAAGATACGCGAAACCCGAGCCAGCGGATAAGCATAAGACGCACACGTAGCATTTTTAATAATTTTAGATTAGAATTAAGAAAATATAATTCATAATTAAGTCAGTTGTAATTTTAACTCCGTAAAAGTGACATGTAGATTAAATAAATGTTAAAAGTTGAATAAATAAATGTTTTTTTTTTATTAAGTCTTACATGCCATGCACGTAATTGGCGCAGCCGGTAGGATTTAGTGGAAAATCAGTGAAATTATTAACAGTGCAAAGAATTTGAACTTAAAAACAAATTCAGAAGTGAATCCGTGACAGTTTAATTTCGTGAAAAAAAATTATTAGTGTTACATCGCCAACTGAAGGTTAATAAACCGTTGGTTGACTTGAGGTTCCGCCGGATTTCATTGAAGACACCACTGTGACCCACTCTCTCAGAACGATTGCAAACAAAGTAAGATTTTTTTGTTTTATTAATCTTTTGCGATAAAAAGGCAATTAGCATCAGTGGATAGCAATTGCTGTGATTTTTAAAGTGAAGCGATAAAATATTATTAAAATCGTTACCTCGGTACGACCGCGCACTACCAGATAGACGCAACGGTACCATACTGTTCACGATTAGCATCAGTGGATCGCATAGTGACAGTAAACAAAAAAAATATAATAATATTAAATCCATTAGCGTCTAACATATGAGTAAAAGGTTAAAAATCTTTGATCAGAATAGAAACATTGACAAAGAAACCAACTCAATAGTAGAAATGGAAGAATTAGCTACACAACTAAACGTGATCGTAGAACAATTAAAAAAATTGAACGATGCACAAGTGGAGCAAGATGGAAAATTAAATTTTCTTTTCGATAAAGTAGATCAATCCATGAGAACTCGAAACTCATTTAAGAAAATGATCCACAATCATGAAACTAAAAATGAAATTCCAGACGACCTAGCGTCGGATTCGAACGAAGAAAATTCCGACGAGATCCAAGATGGGGACTCAGGAAATTTTCAAGGGACCATCGAGTCAGATACGGAAGATTAAATTATCTTCCGTACCTCAAGTGTTATAATGAGTACTTAAAAGGCCATGTAACACTTCTAATAGATACTGGCGCGAACAAAAATGTCATTACGCCAGAAATCAAGAACTTATTAAATCTCAAAAATTTCGTTAATATAAATAGAACCACAATTAAAAACATTTTAGGCAACCATAAAGTTGAAAAAAAAGTGAAATTAAATTTATTAGGAGATAATCAACCGGAACAAACATACTATCAACTAGATTTCCATAAATTTTTCGATGGAATTCTAGGAGCCGAAACAATGGCGAAAATGAATGCCAAGATAGATTTTAAATCTAACAGTATTACACTGAACAACCGTGTGTATAAATTCAACAGATATTATCCACAGGACAATTTCTATAACCATACAGTCACGCTTAATACATCGGAAAACGGAGAATGGTTAGTTACTGGCTTCGAAAAATTAAACGAAGACATAACAGTACAACCAGGACTGTATAAAGCTGAAAACTTCAAGACAACCGTCAAAATTCTTACGGGAAACCCCGAACCTCCTAAACGGATTCCTAAACTAAAGCTCAAAGTGAATAACTTTGAAACACTCAACCCAATACCACTTTCGGAGAATAAAACTCTAGATAAAAAATGTATCCAGAAATTGATTAGAATGAATCATTTGAGCGAAAAGGAAAAACCAACGTGGTAGCAGACGCTTTAAGTCGGATACCTACAAATGAAATAAATTTCAATGAAAAAAGTTATAACACTCCACGTGAACTCGAAGTCAATGAGGTGAATGCACCAGAAACTGATAGTGAAATAGAGACTGTTCACTCAGCAAACACCTCAGACCATTATTTCATTCACTTCTCAGAGCGACCCATAAACTATTATAGGAACCAAATTATATTTAAGGTTTCCAAGATAGAGACAATAATTTCGGAACAAATTTTTCAAAATTTTAAAAGAATAACTATCATTCAAAAAGTATTTGAGAAAAACGATATAGTAAATTACATGAAAAACTTCCACAATGGTAAGCAGTCGGCAATTCTAGCGCCAGAAATACTGTACCAAAGCATCCAAGAAGCTTTCAGAGAGAATTTTTCAAGAGACGGCCATTTCGTTTTCGTTACGAAAATGGTTGAAGACGTGACGGATCGTCAAAATGCCATTATTTCAAAAGAACATGAACGAGCCCACAGAGGTATTCGGGAAGTAGAGAACCAAATCAGACGCTCATATTTTTTCCAAATATGGCGAAGAAAATCAAAAGTCACATTAATGTTTGCAAGACCTGCCAAACTCATAAATACGACAGGAAACCGTATAATATCAAAATATCGCCTAGACCTATCACTCACAGGCCACTAGAAAGACTTCATATTGACATATTTAGTATAAATAAGTCAAGTTTCCTATCCATAATTGACGCATTTTCGAAACATCTGCAGATGATTCCCATAAAAACCAAAAAATTTGTTAGACACAACTAGTGCTCTAACTAGATACTTCACTCAATTCGGAATTCCTCATACAATTATATCGGACCACGAAACAACATTCCATTCCATACAATTTAAGGAATATCTTAATAAACTTAACGTTCAGCTAGAATACGCATCTTCGTCCGAATCGAATGGACAAATTGAAAAAGCCCATTCAACGATAATTGAGATTTTCAATACGAACAAATCCAAGTTTCCTAATTCCAGTGTCCCAGTCGCAATCGAATTATCTGTAGCCTTATAGAACGGCTCAGTGCATTCCTCCACAGGCTTCACGCCAAACGAGATTGTTTTCAATCAAATTAATCAAATAAACCCTTGCGAAATTCAACGACAAGCCAACGACATATTTAAGCAGATGAACTTAAGTATAGAAGGGGCAATAAAAAAAATGGAAAAACAAAATATCTATAGAGAAAATCCGCCAAATCTGCTTGAAAATCAATCGGTATTTCTCAAACCGAACATTAGAACAAAAACTCAAGCAAGAGGGATTGAAGCTCAAGCAAAAAATATAAATTTTAAAACATTCAATATCAATAGAAATATCAAACGAAACAAAAATAAAATTAAGAGATTAAAACAGTGTAACTAAACTAAATATTTTTTATCATTTCAGAACTTTTCATTTAAATTTCGTAAAAATTATAGCTAGCTAATTATAAATTGAAAAAAAAAATAAAATTGAGAATAAAAATTATTATATTATTGAAAACAAAATTATAAAATTGAATTGAAAATTATCAAAATTGAAAATTATATCATAATGTACCCACAAATCTGTATCTTTTTAATTGTATTCATTAAACCCTTGATTACTCAAAAATTAGAAATTAAAAGTTTATACGAAGACCCGATATTGCTAATAAAAATAGGGCATTGCAAAATTCAAGTGGGAAATATTAAGGTAATACATCCAATTAACCTCACTAATATAGAAATAACGGTAGGAACAATTGACAAACTAATCAACAATAAAATGTACGATAAATTAGAATTACATAACATAGTAAAACAAAAAATTAAAAAGCTACACGACAACCTACGTCAAATAAAACCACTTCAAAGCACCAGACATAAACGATGGGATGCTTTGGGCTCAGGATGGAAATGGCTTGCGGGGAATCCCGACGCTGAAGACCTGCGTATAATCAACAACACCATGAATCAATTAATAGACGCCAATAACCAACAATTTCATATAAATCAACAAATAGATCGAAGAATCCAAATGATAACTGCAACAGTGAACAGGGCAATAATGAACAGCACCATCAGTAATAAAGTAATACTAACAGAAATAGACATGTTAGCAACTATAACCATTGACACTATAAATACAATATTGGAAGAAATTCAAGAAGCAATAGTTAGGACAAAAGTAAATTTACCAAGCAGTAAAATTCTGACATTGACCGAAATCATCAAGATTAAAGATTTATTGGTCAACCAGGTTATCAAAATCTCATTTCCCGACGAGGCATTACAGTTTGTAACACCGAAAGTCGCTATAAGCGGTGAAACATTATTATACATCCTCCAGGTACCAAAATTGGAAAAGGAAACCTCAAGCACATTGATGATCGTACCATTAGTCATTAACAACACAGTCATACGGGACCATCCACTGTACCTCATCAGAAACAACCAGAAGTTATATACAACATTGGATCACAAGCAGTTTGTACAAAGTCATTCAGAGATACAAGAATTTGACGACAATTGCATCAAACCGCTAATAATGGGCACATCAAGCCACTGCAACGTGACATCCCAGATGAAAACAGAAATGCAGTTTATTTCCGAAAACAAATTAATTATAAATAACGCAAACAACGAAACATTACACTCAGATTGCGGACCTAGCGATAGGAAATTAACGGGAAACTTTTTACTAACATTCTGGAACTGCAGCATAACAATTAAAAACAGAAAATTCCAATCGTACGAGTTAACTAGTGACCTACAGGAAATCCAAGGTGCGCTGTATAACATAAACGCAACAAGGCAACTAATAAAAGCGTTAGACATCAACATAATAAAGGAGGAGAATACTCAAAACAGAAATGAAACCAAGAACGTGTATCTAGAACAGATCAAACATCAAAACTGGATGTGGACGTTATCAGGAACAGTAACGATATCATCAATCGGGATAATAAGTCTCATCATTTATATTGTCCTCCGTGGTATACAACCCGCTACGGTAAAAATAAGCAGCTCAACTCCAAAATCATCAGAGAGGGAAAAAGTCAACCAGTTGTCAAACATATTGAAAGAAGCGACCGACAAGCTAAAGGACAGGGACGCCCTTTTTTCACCCCCCCCCCCCAGAGGAATTACGTTCCAACGAAGTGCATAGTAGCATTTCTCATGCGTCTCATGTAAAAGACGAACATAAAGAAAATGCTTAATTGCATTTCCCACACTTGGAGAATGCAATTAAAGAAAACATCATAAGATACGCGAAACCCGAGCCAGCGGATAAGCATAAGACGCACACGTAGCATTTTTAATAATTTTAGATTAGAATTAAGAAAATATAATTCATAATTAAGTCAGTTGTAATTTTAACTCCGTAAAAGTGACATGTAGATTATTTAATCTGTTAAAAGTTGAATAAATAAATGTTTTTTTTATTAAGTCTTACATGCCATACACGTAATTATATACATAAATCAATTTATGACATTAAAAATTTCATTGACCAAATTTCCAGCACATTGCGCAAATTCAATATAAATTGTAAAATTACATTTTCAGCGGCTAACTCATTCGTAACATCTTTAGCCAAATTAAAGATATCACACCTAAATTAAATCGTTTGAATGTTGTATATTTAATTCCATGTAACCATTGCCAATTGAAATACATCGGTACCACGAAACAATTATTAAAAAATCGAATTTGACGACATAAATCGGACGTCAAACCACCTATCAGAAATTCTCAAGCAACTACATTATGCCAGGCATTCCTCTGATACTGGACAATATATCCTCCAAATTTCAACAATTGTTCCAAAGGTGTATGACAAAATGAATAGGTAACCGGTAATATGGAATTTAAATTTCTAAATTTACCTCAAATACTTTGCTGGTAGCAAATACTATCGTCGACATTTAAAAATAAATTATATCTAGTAAGCTTTTAAATACTATATAGCAAGACATTCCCATTTTTGTGACATTAACATTTCTGACATAGACATTTCTGTTATGTTTTGTTGACATTTTAATGACTGAAATTTCACTGACATGTTGATCGATATATTATTTGTGGATTGCCTTCTTAATAAAACCACATTTAGAGGTATTATTTCTGAGTAATAAATTCTCTCAGTATTAAAGGTAGTATATAATTCTTGAAATACTATGTGACGAGGAGGTGGGATTCGGTAACAAAAAATAATTAACGTTTGTTGTGTGTATGTGATGACGTTTAAACGAGTAAAATAAAGAATGTTCTAAAATCGTACAAATACATAAAAGAGATATAGAAAGGGTCAGTGGTCAGAAATATGCTTAAAAGACGCTTAGTAAGCACTCGAGATTACATTAAATAAATAAATTAAAAATTTATATTCCAAACTTAAATGGTTTTATTTATTGCTGTATACGAATAGTGTTACAGAATAGTATAAAATATAAAAGTGGCTACGATGAATAGGTTAAAATATAAAAGTTAGAACATTAAATATACACAGTGAATACAGTGCTAATAGGAATTTATTTTCTTGTGAAAGAAATATCAAAGTATTATTATTATTATTATTAATTCATAAATTTATGAGCTGGCGAAACCACCAATTTGCTCAAAAATAAATACAACAAAAAATGACATTCATTATCATAAACTTAACCTAAATTTTCCAATAACTATACATAATTATATTTCAGTGTCTTATATAATTTTATTTTTTTATGTTTATTATTCTTAAATTTTAATTTTATTTTTTATTTATTTTTTTAAATTTTTATACAATACTTTAATTTATTTTTTAAAAAAATCATTATTCCAATATAAGTCTATAATAATAGCTTAAAACTATAAAATAATCTATTAAAATTTCATATAAATATATATATACATAGATATACACATACATACATATATACCAAAACCAACAAAACTTATACAAAAATGAAATTCAAATTTATTACTTCAAAAATTACTATGCTTAATTTAAGTTTGAACTTCAGTACATACATGAATTTTGGCAGAGCACCCTGTATTTTATAGAGCCATAATCAAAAAATCTGAGCTTTTATAAGGGAATTAGAAACGAGTAAAAAACGAAACTTTTCATAGTAAAACACACAAAACATATGGGAAATCACTTTTTTTCCTAAGACAAATTTTTAAATGAAAACGTTACAAATTCTTAATTATAATTTCTGAAATTGTTTCATAAATGTTTGAATTTCAACATATATGAATATCGTTTAAGTAAATCGTTTTCATTTTCTTGTAATAATTGATTTATTTAAACCAAAATATTAAAAAAAATTCATAACAACAACATTCTGGTCAAATTGAAATAAAAGCTTACTACGATTCGTTTCGTCATTAAGTCAATATACATTACATAGATGGCAGTGATGGTCGTAAAAATTTGGGAAAATTGTACCAAAAATTACTACCTGGAGAAATTTCAAGTTCAAAAATTGTAGGAAAAGCAAAACAAATTCACAAAATATTGGAAAGTGTGATAAATTTGTGATTAAATAATTTTTTTTTTCATATTTTTCTGAAAATATTTTAGACATCTTACGTACACTAGTAAAACTAAAGATAAATTTGGCAAGTATTAATTTAATTCGTCAGAGCCAACTTTGATGTATTTTTCAAAATTAAAGCTCGAAAAATATTTTTTAGAAATAATTTAATTTTAATATTTCTGCAATTAATATTTATTTAATACCAATAAAGCCTTCTTGTATATTGTTGTTAAAGATATGTAGAAAACTTTTATATAAACATTTTATAATATTTATGCTTTTTTCATTGAAAAACTTGAAGCTAAAAAACACCATTTTTACTATGGATTCCTATGGAAATCAGTGAAAAGTTATACCACTAAAAAAGCTTCTAGAAAATACGTCATTAAGGTTATGGCTCTATACTCTAGAAGGCTCTGGTACTGCCCCTCGATTTGTCACTCAATTATATTAACTGGTAATCCAGAGCATCTATGACAAGCAAAGATTTTTGGGGAATCGGAGTTCTGGGCTATCTATGAAATAGAAACCTTAGTAGTGTTTTTTTATCCGTTCCGGATAGCTGCTATCGAGAGCCGTCATTTTTATACGCCTAAATTTAAATTTGAAGCGCTATTTATTGGTAAACTAAACTTATTTAACATCAAACTATCATTTTTAATTCAATTGTTTAGCGAAAACTTGATATAAAAAATATTTGGCTCTACCTATTTATACGGAGCGCTATCCGGAGCCACTTTTCATATGACGGCTCTCGATAGCAACTATCCGGAGCGAATAAAAAAACGCGGCTCTTGTTACCTCCGATAAAAAAATCAAAAACTTGCGAGCAGCCATCAAGTACAAAAGAATTTTTAAGAGACGGATCTTTGGACGATAATTCAACATACAAAAATACTTGTGCGTTTGATGCATTTATCCAATGTCTTTGTCAAGTTGGGTTCGATAAAATGAAAACTGAAAGTAGTGACATACAGTCGATTCATAAATTGGTATGCGCAATGAATGGGGAACATAATATGAAGCAACTAGAACAATTGAGACACGATGCTTTATTTGACATAAAAAAATATTTAAGGTCTGATTTAGGCCTAAAAGCTAACCGTGAGTGCAATATAACACTGGTGTCAAATTTTTTTTAAAGATTCAACCCAGCCTTATAGCAGAGTTTGACTGTACAGTTTGCTTTAACGAAACTGTAGAGAAGCGGCCATACGTTCAAGTGGAAATGCATCGTTTGGAACAAAACGGCATACAAAATCTAAATAATTGTCTTGTCACATTTTCTCCAAAGCCGTGCTGTAAACAAACGGTTTATGCTAAAAAAAATTACACCAAACCCGTTTGTAGTTGTAAATACTGAATATTTGAATTGCCACCGACAACCATTAGTTTCATTAAAAGAAATTCCACAAACAATATCATTGGACGGAAAAACGTTCATATTAAATTCCCTTATTAATTATATAGAAAACCAAAAACATTATACGTCATACTGCAAAAAAGAGGACTATTGGGAACTATATGATGATTTGAAAAATACAATCATTAAAATTCGAAGTGATATCCATAAAGTTAAGCCTCACTTAATATTTTATACAATAAACTAAATATCTATCGATGAGTTACACCTGTGGTACCTTCCTTGTGATTGAGTCTGAGTATGCCATATTATTTGGTGCTATTATAGCATATAGCACGAATCTCAGAAATTAGCATGATAAAATTTGATAAGAGCCCAAGGGCTCCTGCAATTTTCTGTTGAAAATTAAACAATTCTACGAATTTGGCATGGAACAAGGACGTTTTTAAATAATAACTATTAAATATTAATTATAAAATATTAATTATTCATTAATTATTATTAATAACAAAATATTAATTATTTAATATTAAATAAATAATATTATAATCGTTAAATATTATGCCGATAGATGCTCTGAATTACCAGTTAATATAATTGAGCGACAAATCTAGGGGCAGTCCTCGAATTATTTCGTAACTGAAACAAATCGTATTGCAACTGTTCACATATGTATTTTGGAATAAGGACCCCCAGAACTCCAATTCCCCAAAAACTTTTGACTGCCATAATGCTCTGGATTGTCAGTTAATATAATTGAGTGATAAATCGAGAGGTAGTTCTCCAATTATTTCGAATCGAAACTAATTGAATTGCAAGTTCCGGTGTTAACGTTTACTTAATCTTTAATGACCAAATAAATAATTCCAATTCGATTTATTGTCGTTGTTTACAATTTGCGAAGATAGGCGTGCCCGTAAATGCATAATTAACTTAATGAAGTTATGTTTACCATCAAATTATGGCATGTTTAGTACCCGACACTCTTAATTTTGGGCTGAGAGTATAATACTTAAATGTCGCGATAGCTTTAGCTGTCATGGGAGTATTTTTTGGGATGACCTTAAATAGCGTCATCGTAGATAAATACTTGTATAACATGAAAATATATATTGTGTTTAGTGTTGCCATAGCATTTTTTTGGGTTACATTTTGGGTCAACTTCACATACATTTTTTCATTCCCTTCTATTCCACTATGTGCTGGAATCCACTGAATTATAATGTCTGTATCTTGATGTTTGTTACAAATTTCTAATATTTTGTTTTCATAATATTTATTCTCCTTATTCTTGATGCACTTTTTGAATCAGTAAATATGACTATTTTATTCTTATTTTGTGTAATTTGATTCAGTATTGCAAAATAAATAGCTATTAAGTCAGTAGTTTTAATATTAGTTTCTTGTTTCAGAGTCATAGATAAGTTTAAATTTTCTTCCGGAATATAAATTCCAAAGCCACAAGTGTTTCTAGATTTGGATCCATCAGTATATACCTGATTGTGATTTTTATATTTATCTTCTAATTCCCTAAATTCTGCATTAATTTGAATGTTATTCAATATTTAACATTTTCTGTGGATGAGCTCCTCCCATTCTGTAAGCAAAGCCTTTAAGAATGTTCATCTTCTTTTGAATTTTAAATTTTATATCTTTATCCTAATTGTAACACCTAAGAGTTTAGTTTATTCAATGTTTTCCAAGATATTATTTTCAATTTTGATAACTAAATTATTATGAATATTAGTGTTGGTTTTATCAGTATTAATATCAAATTTTATTTCACTCAATTTTCCAATGAAAGCATTTAATGTTTGATTAGCTATTTCTTCTAATTTATTGTGATTTTCTGCTGTTCCCAATGTCATCTGCAAACTGTATTAATTTTATATTTTCTGAGTTGATTTGATGTAATGATGTTGTATAAATATTGAAGAGTAAAGGGCTTAAAGAACATCCTTGAGGAATTCCTTGGTTTGTTATTCTCATAATCCTACCGTTTTTGGTTTCAATAATTATTTTTCTGTTTGTAAGGTAATTATATATCTAATTAATTATAACTTTATTTATATTTATTTCTTTGAGTTTATTTATTAAAATATTAATGTTTATAATAATGTTTTTAGTTTTCTTTGTCTATTTTCGTTGATTTTATTTATAAAAGTGATGAAGTAATTGGTTACACTTTTTTTTTCTCGAAATCCATAAGAATGAGTTGGTAAAATTTTTTTAACATTTAATTCAGAATTAATTCTATTTTTGAGCATTTTATTAATAATTTTTAAAAACGTAAATAATAACGATATAGGTCTGTAATTTTCTGGTAGATCTTCAATATTGTTTGGCTTTTTAATTGCAACTATTTTTATTTCTTTGAATTTCTCTGGAAAAATGCTATTTGACCACATATTGTTTAAATGTTTTGTAATTATTTTAATATGATTATCTGGTAATTGTTTTAAAATTTCATTAGATATTTTATTTAATCCAGGTGCTGTATTTTTATTATTTTTAATAATATTGTTTATTTCTAAGTAACTAAATTCATCCATAACGGGTGGAGGATAAAGTGTAGGATAAGGTAATTTCATTTTCTGAAAAGAATACGAGAAATTAATATCCAAAAATTCCATTGCTGTATCGTTGTTATACAAAATGTTAAATGATTTAGATCTTTTATTATTTATTAGGTTAATCAATTTCCATAGTCTTTTATTTTGAATGTTGACTTCTATTTTATCAGTAAGTTCAGCCCATGATTTTTGTTTAATTTTTTTTAATTTTTAATTTTAATTTAGCTTGTAATATCTTTAATTTAATTGCAGAATGAATATCCTTTACCCTATTAAAAATAGTTTGAGCTTCTTTCTTTTCTTTCCATAAATTGTTAATACGTTCTGTGCACCAAGGTTTATCTCTATGTTGTTGGGGCCGTTTTCCTTTTTAAGTGTAACAGTTGTTTGTGATTGTTGTGATTTCTTTCTCATAATCGTATATGTATATCGAATTTGTGATTAGGATTTAATAGTTTTATTTCTTCTAAAATCTTTTTTGTGTTAATTTTCTTAATCATTAAATTACTATTATTATTTTCGTTAGCTGTACGTACATAAGTTATTAATAAATATTTTAATTGGAAAATGATCTGAACCTATGTTATCAATAGTACTATTCCATGAAGATTTACTTACTAAATCTAAAGATTAGAAAATTTTTTCAATTTGCTTGTTTACTTCTTGAATTTGATGTTTAGTTCTTGTAAAGTTGTAGAACGAATGTTTTGTATACTCTTCTTTGTTAAATTTAATTTTAATCTCTATTGCCTCTATTGGAATCACATCTAAAATTAACAAAATTTGAGTAGATAAAAGTTGAATATTATTTTTGATAAGTATTCCACAACTGTCATAACCATCACTTCTATTATTTAATATTATTTTATAATCTTTAAATCTAGGTAAAAAATTGTCTGAAGTCCATGTTTCACAAACTATTGCAATACCTGCATTTTCATCAAAGAGTTATTTCTCAAATACATAAATCTTTTTTTATTTTTAATACTTTGTAGATTAATTTGAATTATTTTTTTATTGTGATAAATAAGTTACTCCAGGCATTTCTTGATCAGGATCATAATTATAGAGTTGAACTGTAATTGCGTTCTTTATATTTGAAGCTTCTTGAGGTATTTCTTTGCTAGGAACTTTATCTTTTACAATATTTAAAAAAAATCTGATTTGGTCCACTATGTTTTTTAAAGATTCCATTTTTTCGTCAATTTCCTTAGCTTCTTTACTAGTTTTCTTCGCAATTTTCTCTCCGCGTTTAACAACTTCTGATATTTTGATTTCAGGTTCATTTTCTGGTCTGTTATAATTAAGTCTTCTCATTATTGGAAAATTAAATTGATTATATTCGTACTGAGGAAATTTATTCTCATAAATTTCTTTGGCTTTTTTATATGATTTCCTCATCGTAGTTCTAATTTTTTGTATTTCCATTTCTTTCTTTTTTCTTGGGCAGTTTTTCGAATTAGTTCTATGATTTTCCTTGCCATTATGACAAGATTCGCTTACAGTACAACTTTGGTCTTTTTTAATTGGATGAATGCTTGAATGCTCTTTTAAATCTGTCTGCGAAACTTCAAATATACTCGTATATAGAACAAAAGTAAGTATCTAGAGAACGGGCATACTCTAAATTATTATGATTCTACGCATTAATCGAGTGAAAAATTAAAGGAAAACTATAAATCTACCAAGTAGGTTTGTATCTCTTGCAAAAAAGGCTTGCAAAAAACCACACCCTTTTTTATAGAAATCTCATTTGTCACTTTGTATTCTGAAATAAAAAGAAATAAATCGATCGCTATTTCACTCTGTTCCCTTTCTGTTCTTTGAGTTGACTAGCAGTTTCCAGAAGTTTCCACAATAATAAATTTGAATGATTTGATTAAATTAATTTTTTGTTCCCTTATTTAATCTCTCTTTGCGGAATAAACCAAACAAAATTTGGTTTGTTTCTTTCCCCGGGCGCGAAATCTAGTGTTTGACGGGTTTTCGCTCAGAATTGTTACGGACAAAACCGACTAACGTGAAATTTGGAGAGTAACTAGGGAATGACTCAAGGAACAAAAGTTATATAATGCCGATATGTGCTTTTGCCCCAGGAGTGGATGCCACGCCTTTTCGGGGTTTCTCGGGGGTGGAAATTAGTACACTCAAAATAACCACAGAAATCGATAGAGGGATGAATTCTAAGCAAAAATGATATCGCAAGATACACACAAAATGCAAGAGGACAAAAATGTAGGTTTTGCTTGCAGAAACCTTCTGTAGAATGAAAATTAATTGAGATATCACCGTTTTAAGCTCGCCTTCCCCGAGCCCTTTAAACTCAAAAGTCTCAAACACGAAGGGTCCAATGACACATGGCTCTTTACAGGCCGGCTAGCTCTTGAAATTCCCTGCAAAATGGTTTTCGGAGCGATTAGATATATTAGATATCTTAAAAATTGAGGAAGTTATCGTTAAAAAACTAATCGCGCTTTACGATGAAATTTTCGAATTGCTCTCAAACATGCATTTTTTAGATGAAAAATCAACATTTTTTAACACGAATAACTGTGATTTATCGAAAAACTTTATAGAACTTTTTTTGCTTTTGATTTCTGCAGTTATTTTGAGTGTAGTAATATCAGCCCCGATAAGGTGTAAAACACACATCGGCACTAAAAAACGTTTGTTCCTCAAGCCATTCGCTACTTACTGTACAAATTTCACGTCATTCGGTTTTGTCCGTAAGAATTCTGAGGTAATAACCAATTTTTAACGTCGAACAACTGGACTACAAAGCGAAGAGAGTAAAATAGCGATCGATTTCTTTCTTTTTTAAAGAACGGTAATAAAAATTCATTTATAAACAACGAAATACATAAGAAGAAGCGAAAAATAAAACAAAATCGAAATTCTAAATTTTAAATATGTTCTCTGACGTCTAGGTGACCTTCAAATGACCTTAATGGTAAGGGTCAAGGTCACCAACAACTTATATCTTGAAGCTAAAAACTCTTAATTGAGTCATTCCCCCCATTAAAATGTATCATCTTCTGGTTATTTCTACCATTTCACAATTTTACCTTGAAATAACCGCTGCAAGTCAATTAAAAAATGCCTTAAGTACCTGTCTGAATGTAAAATTTGACGCTTTCAAATTGTTTCAATATCACTACAGTACTTCAAGTATATCTAAGCCCCCGTGTGCAAAAGGATTAATGGTAGATTACGTAAACAGGTTTAGCCAAGTATGTTTAATAATCGCAGTCAGTCAAGGCTAAAAACAAGCTTTAGTTGATCGGGTTTAGCTCAACACGTTTTATCAAACTTTATTGCTTCGAGAATATTAGGACCCGACATTTTATTTGGAATATTTTTGGAATCTGGACTGTTGATGAAAGTATTTGAATTTCTGTTGAAACAATTTTCGAGCTCAGGTATTTAAATTATCGTTAGAATCGAGAGATTAAATTGGCTTGAAATGCTTTTCAAGATTCATTTTATGTTTAAACTATCCTTCCGTGATGAAGATTCTCGAACATTCAGTTGAGTAGGTGGTAATAATTCTCTCTTACGTCTAAATTTTAGTAACTGAAAATTTGGGTTTATCGAATTTATCGGGCGAAATACCTTAAATTAATTTAAATCGATTTTATATAATAAAACTCAATATTTTGGTTTTGTCACTATGTTAATGTGATATTTATTTTATTTGAAATTGAAATTACGATCGTTTCGGATGTTACTCTTTTATCAAATTTATAACAAACACTAACTAAAATTATGCTAAAAACTGCTTCTATACCTTATTTTTTGCCTCGTGCCTTGTGAATCTTCTTTCCCCCTGATTTAATTTTTTCTTCTTAAAGGGGTTGTACCACCCTTCTTTTTTGTATATACCAGTATGGCAGTAAACTATGGGACATTAGATTGGTGTGCTCGTTCGAGCTTTGATGGTTACAAAATCTATTGTCTTAGCACAAAAGAAACTTTTTACCTCGCCATTCTTCTGTTCCAGTCTTTTTTTCAATCCTGGCTCAATTATCGACCGCTTTTTGGTAGCAACTCTCAAAGCGGTCGCTATATCAAGAGTAGTCTTTGTACTAAGATTAAATTTTGTTTTGATTTTCAAGAAATCGGCTATGGATATATTCGAAGCTGGTTCCTCTTCATTTTTCTCGTGGGGATTTATGAATAATTTCATGGAGTTTCCTCCACGTGTCTGTGAGTAAGGGAGACCGTCGAATCTTTTTTGTTTACTTTGTCATCAATGTCATATTGTTGAATTACAATTTTACTGATTAATGTTGACGCCACTTGTTCCATTACTTTCTCCCTCCATTGTATTTATATAATTGCATACAGTATCAACTTGGGCAGTTTTGGTGCATTTATGAGGTGTTCCTCGTTTGGGATCGATAAAACATTTGGAACAACATTTGATGCATTTCCCATCAGCCGATTTTTTTTTGTTAAGAAGTTGCATGGATATCACATTACTTCGTGCAATCTGGCACAAATAGCACTGACAGGGATTTTGAGTCCTAGATCTCGTAGTTAAACTTACACTCAAAAACTTAGAATAATCAGGTAGCTCGACAGTCTTGGAGGGAACGATTCCTGGATTGGCTCTGGGAAGTTGTTGGTAGACGTTCCGTTTGAATCCGGCACAAAGAACATTCAGCAGTCTTTCTTCACACAAGATATTGTCCACACGATGTTTCATTAATTTTTCTAGATTCAATTGCAGCAAGGCTTCTATCTTGAACATGACATTATTCTTTTTTAAGCACAACAAACAAATTTTACTCCGGTTCTCTTCGTGTGAAAGTGCGCGGGCAACTTTTGGAGGATTAAAACTTTTCGACATTATGGAAAACTGAAATGAACCGATCGAGGAAGAAAAGTTTTCTGCTTTTCTTGTAACCTGCCTACTTTCTGCTTTTCTTGTAACCTGCCTACTGCATTCTCTTCCTGAGACTTTTCATAAAACATAAGATATTTCACTTTTTCAGACCAAAAAATCATTTTTTTGGTTCCAATTTTCGAATTTTGGCGCGAAAATGAAAACTGGTCGGTGAATGATTTCAAAAAAACTTTTATCTTATTCATTAGACCTTAGGGAACATGATGCCATAAAAAAACAGAAGTGCAAGCACTTTTGGGTTGAGCCGCGTTCAGACGAGCCGTGTATCGCTCGGCGAACAGTAGGCAATTTTTGATAAGGTTATGGGTTAAATTAGGCTTACTTTGCAATTTCGGCCATTTAATATTTTTTGTCTTTCTTAATACTCGAGCAATATGTTGCTTTGTATTACATAACCCCAACTTTTCTTTGATTTGATTTGCGGTTAACTTCTTACGTGTCGCTTCCTTCCTTATCTTCTCTATTTGAGAGTTGGATAGGTTACTATTTCCTTGGTTTTTCTTTAAGCCATAACTTTGACGTTT
This sequence comes from Tipula vernalis, assembly GCA_958295665.1. Classification (NCBI taxonomy): domain Eukaryota; kingdom Metazoa; phylum Arthropoda; class Insecta; order Diptera; family Tipulidae; genus Tipula; species Tipula vernalis. The sequence continues at coordinate 180,316,287 of OY282558.1, read as the reverse complement.
TTCTAGGTAGTTGTGGATCACAGTTGATGATCGATCAATTTTAAAAGCAATTTGGTGAACAAGTCTTTTTTCTTTATAAATTATGATGGAGAATTTTTCTTTATCATTTAGGAAATTTCCCTTCAGCATCGCTATAATAAATAAAAATTATAATCTAAGCCATTTCGTAAAATATTTACTAAAAATAATAAAAACACGTTTCTGTCTGTTGTTCTTACACGAATGTTTAACTAAATTACTGTAAATTTTATTTAATATATTTTTTCTGTTTCTATAAAGTACTGTTATGGTCTTACCGGTTTACAAACATCTTATTCGAGCCTACAGTAACAATACAGTAAACTTTTGGTTGTAGTAGCAAACCCAATTTTTTGTACTAACCATGTTTTAAATGGAATTACGTGTTCTTATATAAATATTTATCACTGTGTAGCTGCAAAGTAGAAGCAACACAGTCGTGGGGTGGGAACCCGGAGGGCCCAGGCTGAGCCAGAGAGTGAAACCGGAACCGAATCGTAAACCGAAAACCGTAAAAAACTACATTTTTTATGAATCGAAAACTGAAACCGAAACGAAATAAATAAAATTTAGTGAACCGTAACTGTAACCGGAGCAATATTTTCATACGGTTTATTTCGTTCTTTTATTTACGTATACGTATTTTACAATTTTTTCTGAAACTATGTAAAATATCAAAAAATTGTTCGTATAAGAGTTGATGTTGACAATATTTCGTTTAATTTGGTTTCTATTTTATTTTTATAGGGCAATAATCGGTTGAATTATAAAAATTTTAATTTTCTGTATGCCTACCAACGAGAAAACAGGAAATTACTTCGTATGGTAAAATCCTTTTATAACCAAAGACCGCTAAAACCGGATGCTAAATCACTCCGTATTCAATACCACCTTTGGTTATACCAAAAAAGCCTTTAAATGATTTAATGTTTCATATGACCTAATTACCTCAAATTTTCTAGTTACCATAATGGCCAAGCGATTAATTTTACATTGGTGTTGGTTGTCGTTCTTCCCATTGATAACCTTTACCGGTAAAACAAACAATACAAAACCACTCAATCGTGAAAGATAATTTTAATTGTATACTACTGGAAATTGTAAATGGTAGCCGACAAGTAGCCTGACAAACTTGAACTCTTTGTACCATTGGGCCAATTTGACAATTTTACCGAAAAATACGTATTAGCCAAAATCATATCTGACATAACAAATCTCCCTTTAATTGATTTCACCACCATTTTTCACTTTCTTTGGCAAATCTAAGTTATGAATAATAAAATTCAGTATTGTTGGGGCAAAATTTAAACTATTGCAGATTTTCTAAAATTGGATCAAACTTTGCAAATATTTGATAGTTACTTATACGAACGGCTAATGATTATAAGTACAAACATATCTATTCGGATTATCAAGGGTTTTGGAATCTTTATAATTCAAACCAATAAAAAATTAAGAAAGAGGCCATATGAAAACATTCAACTCTTCAGTTTTATAGTTTAAATCCTCTACAAATATGTCTGCAAAAATATGCAAAATACTAGACAATCAAAATTCTTACATTTTTACTGTACACATTCAAAGGAAAATCAATTAAACATAAATGTTAAACGAAACAATTAAAAAAAATCAATTAATAAAAAATAAAAATAAAAATGACGTTAATAACGATTTGACTAAATTTAGCGAGCGACAAAATATTTTGTTTCTCTTTGCCATTGGAAACAAGCGAAAATAGTTATTTGTGTATCAAGAGCGCAAAGTGCCAGTTTGTCACGCGAGAAAGGAAATTGCTGGCCGACGGGACGGAGGCCAGCAACCTTTCGAGCGTGACAAACAACTTTGCGGACGTGTTTCACACTTTATTTTTCCTACAATCATTTTAAAAAATATAATAAAAAGATAATTTTGTAGTAAAATTTACTATACTGACAATACGATTTTATTTTAGGACCGACATTTTGTTCAATCGAGTAGTCAAAGATTTTTTTTATTTTTCATAAAGAAAAACAAAAATTTGGTTTGATGTTTTATACAAACATTAGTCTTTCTTCAGAAACGTGTGACAAAGTAATTTGTTTATTAACTGTCAAAAAAACAGACACTAGGGGCTTTGAAAACAGAGAAAAAAAGCCTGCTTTTCACGGCGATTGTAGGAAAAGTTAATTGTTTACATAAATTCATGAATCGTGAGCAAAAGCCTACTTTCTATGGTAGTCATACAGAAAAAGGTATGTATTGGTTATGGAGAAACAGACTTAAAATTAAATTAAATTATCGATTACCGAATAAGCACCAACCTAAATTTCATCCAAAAATGATATACATATTTAACGGCGAGGCCATTATGTCTAAACATTGTCACCACCAGACAATCAATTCAACATGCGTTAACAAATATCGAATTATTATTTTTTTTTTATGTTTTAGCAAGTGTTTTGTTTAAACCATAATTACAAAAAACAAACCAAGAACAATGAAGAGTTTCACATTTATTTTAATTACAATTTCTCCATTTAAAACAATAAGTAAGTGTCATAATCATAATTGGCGCCATATATTTTTACCTTTAAGCGAAGAATTAGAAATGTAATTGTGTTATATATTTGGTAGTGACCTTTAATTTATTTTTTTTTCTAAATTTCAAATTCGGTTTAAGTTAATCAGCAGTTACTATGACAGGTGGGTGCATCTTCCTATAGTTATAGCTCATTAGTTTTAAGTAAATTATGTGTATTAAAATTAGAAGAAAGCAATATGTCGCACCTTAAAAATCGTATTTATTATATAAAATCATGATATTCAAACATAATTGCTTGTGTATTGCCAAACGTATTTTTTTTATTATTAGGAGTCACACTCTGTTTGATAAAAATTGTTGAGAAATACAAGACCCATAAATTCGTTACATACAAATGTCATTAATAGATATATAATTAATATTTTAATAAACTCTAAAGTGGCTAAGGTCATCCAGGTGTTATTGTATTCAAATCAAGCACTCTTCCTATTTACTAAATAATTATTGGATTGGTAAACTAGCACTAAAATTAGTGACTTTTAAACATTTAACAACTAATAAAATTATCCAAAACATTTAACTCGTGCTTTCGATTATGTCACGGCCTTTTTAATGCTTTTTTAACTGTATGTTTAAATAATTAGCATATATAGAGGCCAATCTTGATTATGTGCTACTTTTCAGGTAACACATTTTGTATTAATAAAAATGTTAAAGATAAACAACATAATTGATGTACTGATATAATTCAGCTATTTTATAGACTACCAAAATAACCAAAATTCAGTTAGGTATCAATCAGCATTATAATTTCATTTTATTATCGCCTTTACTCTGAGTGACTATGAAACATAAAATATTATTTGGTTGTGTGTGTTGCTAAATGGGATTTTCCTCTAACAAAAAAAACCAATTAGTACATTTCACATTGTACCCGTGTATGTAGCTATTTTGAAAAAAAAAAAAAATACTGGTTAACAATTGATTAACTTATTCCTGACCTGACATATTAAAAATTATATGAATTATGTACATATCGGGAAAAGGAGTATTAGCACTCCATACTATTTATAGCTGGTGACTCATCAGGAAACTTATGAGTAATAATCAATATACATTTGCCCAAACAGATTTTAGATGTTAACCCATTACATTATTATCAAGCCCAATCAATATTCACTCAACTATAATTCTGTTTCAATGCATTTCAATATTAAGCAATAACAATAATAATTATTGGAAATGACATATGAAGAATACTAATGAAACAAAACAGAATCAACAGGAACACGTATTCCATTGTTTATTTTTTATTTTTTTATTATATGAATTACTCACCGTTACTAAGTAATTTATATTTTAAATCCTTATATGCAAGTTTAGCATTTTTCTCTGAAATTTCGTGGTCCATATAGTAAACGACACCTGAACTGCGACACAACACAAGCGGCGTATTTAAATATACACCTATCACAATTATGATAAATTTTAATTTATTATCACGAGTACTTTTCGATGTCCAAAAAGTTTGTATCATTATTTATAAACAAACAACAATTAAATCTATTAAATAATATTAAATAACACTTTTTTTGTTTTTTTTTTGTTTTTGTATAAACACAATATGGTTCTAAATATTTTGATTCATTATAATTCGTACTTCATAATTTAAATTCAAAACAACAACAAAAAAATGTAACTTTAACCTAAAATGTAATTATACAACTTTTAATTTATAAACATTAAATTGATTTAATTCCGTATTCATTAAAATGAAATTTAAGTAAAAACCAAATAAAATTTAGCATTTGGAAAATTTTTGTAAACTATTATAACATCAACAACAACCAATACGTGTTTCTACTAATATCATTTAGTTGTGTACAATAGAAACCAAAAAAAAAATTTTTTTTTCTCCCCTAGCAAGTTGTATTGCTTTTCAATCGAAGTATAAATGATAACTAAATAGTAAAATTATTGAAAACTAAAAAAAAAAACGAAATAAAATTATATTATGCAAAAAACGCAAAAGAAAAATAAATAGTTCTAAAAATAAGTTAGTAGTGTATAAAATATGCGTATATATACTCGTCTTGTATAAAAACGAGGGTAACACAAAAAATTTTCAGCCGAACATAATAAATACAGCTCCAAAATATTTTACCAAATAAATTATTATTAATTCATTACAAAAACAAATTTTACATTTTTTCGTACATAACTTCCGTCAAAAAAAAAAACTCCGAATTCATTATATATGCTTCATTAAGGTCATTAACCACATTATTTTATAATTCGGCAATGATAAATGTTCTAGAAATGTCCCTCTAGGGAAAATCAATATTATAACAGTAGAAAAGGATTTAGCCAAGATCCGAACCTCATAAAATATTTTATAAACTACTTATAAACTTTTATAAATAGTACTTTTCCTAATTAATAAATATGTAGAGCAACACATATACACGTGTGTTTGTGTACAGTACATTATATCGAGTTTTGTCGTTGAATAAAAGGGGAATATTATGCATTCTCTCTTTAATTCGTAACAATTGCTAGAAAAGACAGATATAAAATATAATTAATAAGACGGTACAAAATAAAATTGGTCTGCACGACACTATGTCGGATCTCGTCTGTCACACTATATTTTGGCGCTGTAATTTATTAGACAAATTGTTTTAATTTTTGTTTTTTTCATATTTCCCAGACTTTATTAAATAAAAGAAAAATTTTTGAATGTGTGGTAAAACGATATTCCAGCAATTTTATATAAAATTTAAATTTTCAATCGTTAACACCCATCCCCCGATTTACATGGTACTTTTTTTATACGATTTCGCTTCTACATAATTTGAAAAAAAAAAATTTATTAAACGTTGAAATAAATCAATTATTAAAAAAACAACCGTAAACTAAGAATTTGGTTTAATTTTGCGATTTAAACGATTTTTCATGCATAAACCATGCGACTAAACTTTAACCTAAAATAAAACTTGAATAAACAACAACAACCAAATTACATATGTATGTGTTTTAAAAAGTATGCATTCGGCCAAAACCAACAAAAATGTTTATACAAGCCGTCTCGTTCGCTCCTTACACAGATCCTATCAAAAAAATGTACACTATATTTATTATGAATCTTTCACCTATACTTATTTGTTTTGTGTATATATAAAGGGTGGTTAAATTTTAAGGGCCGACGTTGAATGTGAACCACACCTAAACGTTAAGTTTTTTTCTGCATTTCATTTGACATTTCTCAATTCGTTGTCGTGCCCAACAATTGCACCTCTCACGCTCGTCGTTGATGAACATTATGCATGACTTAAGAACTAAAGCCTCTTGACCATTCCAAACGTCGTCAATGGTCAGAATGGTGGCAAGAAATGGCAACAGTGGATGATCAATTTTCGAAGAAAATCATCTTCAGTGATGAGGCACATTTTCACCTCAGTGGATTCGTCAATAAGCAGAATTGCCGCATTTGGGCAAATCATAATCCAAGTGTGATTGTCGAAAAACCAATGTACCCACAAAGAGTGACTGTTTGGTGCGGTTTATGGGCTGGCGGCATCATCGGGCCGTATTTTTTCCAAAATGAGGCCGGTCAGGCAGTTACTGTGAATGGTGTTCGCTATCGTGAGATGATAACGAACTTTTTATGGCCCGAATTGGAAGATATGGATGTGGACGATATGTGGTTTCAACAGGATGGTGCCACTTGCCACAGAGCTAACGAAAAAATGGCTCTTTTGCGCGACAAATTCAATGGCCGTGTTATCTCACGTGGTGGCGATGTCAATTGGCCGCCAAGATCATGTGATTTGACACCGTTGGACTTCTTTCTTTGGGGTTATTTCAAAGAAAAGGTGTACGTCGATAAGCCAGCAACAATTCAAGAGCCAAAGGATGAGATAATTCGGCACATTAACGGCATAGAACCTCAATTATGCCTAAGCGTCATCGAAAATTTGGACCATCGAGTGGAGGTGTGCCACCGAGGTCGCGGCGGCCATTTGGCCGATATTTTGTTCCATACATAATTGAACCCTACCATATTATCATAATAAAAAGAATTGACAATAATTTTCTAAATAATTTGTGTTTTATTCAAAATCAACATCGGCCCTTAAAATTTAACCACCCTTTACTTTCTGATTTATTTATATGCATCACTAATACTAAGCCTTAACGTACTTTTTTATATCTTAAGTGTTTATACTGTTTGGCTTGTATAAACATTTTTGTTGGTTTTGATTCGGCACACATGTCAGATCGGATAAAATTTCATTTTATACCATTTACTAAAGTTGTAATTTTTCTATTGAAAATATAAGGTTTGTAAATGTTTTGTTCAAGCTATGATTTCCTACCACTACATAAGCAAAAAAACGTGTATTAAAATTTACCGCCGTCGCGCCGCGCTTGATGTGAAAGGTGTGAAAGCCCTTTACTGGAATAGTAATTGGTATAAAAATATAAATGCAAATTATGCTCAAAATAAAAACCGAAAATAATTTTCATTTTACTTTTATCAGTTGACATTAAAAATTAAATAAAAAAACAAAAAGAATTTTCAAAATTATTGCTAAAATAATTCTATACCAATAAAAACTTGGTTTGAACTATTCATTCCGGAATGAAAATACACGGCATTGATGTTATATAATTCCCAAAGTAATACTACATTAGACTACAATTATTTCGTTTAAACCAAATTAACAGTAAAAGCCCGATTATCCGGTATTCAATTAACCGAACACTCAGTTAGAGGCAATGAGAGGCATTGATGAATTTTTATAATATCGGCAGTTCAACTTTATACGACATAAAAAGTAATAAAGAAAAATTGTTAGATTTGCTTCTAAAATGAAAATTATAAATTCGCTAAGGCTAAGAAAACAATGCATAAAGCTTAACTGGAGCAGCTGGATTCTGTTTTATATGAGTGGTTTTTGTGTAAGAGAAGTGAAGGAATGCCAATAACTGGCTCCATCATCATAAAAAAACCTAAATATTTCTAGGTCGCTCTAAAAGTAACTGAGCTGTGTATTTTCGGACGGTTGGTTAGCACGTTTTAAATCAAGGCGCGCTATTCGAAAATTGGATATTTCAGGTGAAAAGAAATCAGCAGATGAAATCGCAGCAAGCGATTACTGCAAAAAAATTTAAAGAAATTGTAGAGAAATATCATCTCACTCGTGAACAGGTTTATAATGCTGATGAAACCGGGCTGTTGTGGCGATGTTTATCAAATTCTATTTTAGCGGGAGCAGAGGAAGCTGCTGCTACTGGCTTCAAACATAACAAACGACGATTTACAATTCTTTGCTGTGCAAATGCAGCTGGAAGGCATCGGTTGGAATTATTGGTTATTGGCAAATATGCTCGACCAAGAGGCATTGAAAAATATCAGCGGCTTACCGCTAATATATAAATCCCTGTCGAATGCTTGCATGAACCGGGAAATATTTCATGACTGGTTTGGTTGCATCAAAGATGCAATATCTAATGCAGCGTTTGCAAGGACTGAAGTAAAATGTTCAACGTTAGCAAATGGCTGTAACAAACTGTGGCTTAATGATAATCAGACAACAAGTAACAACAACGCGCAATACGAGGAAATTTCCGAAATTTTGAATTCTAATGCAAAACAATTTGTGGATATTCAAGAGCACGAAATTGATGAACAACTTATCAAAAGTCTTTAAAATCCGAACACAGCAGAGAACTTAAGCTCAGATTCTGATGAAGGCATACAAGTAACTGACAAAGGTATCACTTAGCAAGAAGTAGAAACTGGTTTGATAACATTTTTCCAAATTGCACGACAATGCTCGCAGTATTCTGCTCAAGAAGTTATGCAGATTTATGTTATGCAGAACAAATTTCCTGTGAAAAACGAGAAATCTACCAAACAGCGAGATATAAGATCGTGGCTTTTGATTGATTGATTGTGAGTGTACGGCCAAGCATTATAGCAGGTCTCCCGGACTCCCGGGCACACACCGTACACCCGTTTACACACAACAAAACCGAAGGATAGGATAGGATTATTAGTTGGAACAGACTCGACCCGGTTACAGACACCAATGCAATCGATAGTTAGTAAATTAACGGCACAAAAGACAACATAATCTAACTACGTTTTTAGATGATCATTTCTCTGGAATCCAGAGCCGGATACTCAGGTCTCCCTAAATCTAAATTAAAAATTATTAATGTTGTAATTTCCCCCTGTTCGCCTATCAATAATTTACCTGATAAAATATTTAAGAAAATCTAAAATTACTAAGCTAAAATTATAATTATAATTACAGTAGAATTCGCTTATAGCGAACACTTAAGGGACATAATTTTGTTCACTATAACCGGCTGTTCATTTTAATCAAATATTCGTTTACGTTTATAAACGTAGTTCTTTGTTTGTAGTGTATAAGAAAAAATAAGTGTTCATGCAAATTCAAGGCACACAACTATATGACAAAACCATATGATCATTATAAGCGTTTGTTCGTTATATACATGGTTTGGTATAAACGGATTCTACTGTATTATAAAAATCATCATTATAACAAAATAAAGATAAAATTAAATAAAATAAAGTTGAAATTAAACTTTTATGATTGATTATGAGTGTACGACCGAGCATAATAGCAGGATCTCTCGGACTCCCGGGCCCATGCCGTACACCCGTTCACATATAACAAAAACCGAAGGATTGGATAGGATTATTAGTTGGAACAGACTCGACCCGGTTACAGACACCAATGCGATTGATAGTTGGTAAATTATTAGTACAATATATAATAAATAGATTAGCACAAGACAGCACAATCTAACTACATTATTAGATGATCATTTCTCTGGAATCCCGGGCCGGATACTCAAGACTCCCTAAATTTAAATTAGGACTTAAAAAATTATTAATGTTGTAATTTCCCCCTGTCCGCCTTTCATTAATTTACCTGATAAAATATTTAAGAAAAATTAAAATTACTAAGCTAAGATTACAAAAACAGCGCTTATTTCATTTTTCATGGTCCTTCTATATCTAATTAATTAATTATTACGTACTGCAACATGAATTAGAATAAACGTTTAAAACCATTTTAAACATAAAATTTTACTTAAAACTAATCAGAAATTTCCTACCGATCAAGAAAAAGAGAATAAATAATTAAAAATTCAATTATTTTATAAAATTTATAATAAATAAATTAAAAATGATAATGTTACAGCACCACAACAGCCTAAAATCATCAATAATTCAGTTAGGTACTTACTATAAGTATGAGGGCGAATCAAAATGTCCCGCAACATCACATGGAAAAAAAAGAGTGAGTGAGACAACTATATATTTTTAAAAAAAAAAATTTTTTTTTGTCGCGGTGAGACATAGAAACAAAATTCGATGTAAATCTTACAGTTCGTTTGTTTTCTTCAATTTAGTAGCTCGTGTTTTGGAAAAAATTCAAAATAAATGAAATTGAATATCGTGCCGTTATTAAATTTTTCTATAAAGATGGATGCAATGCAATTTATATATTCAATTACATATCAAAAGTTTACGGCGAATTTGCACCATCATATTCCACAGTAACAAAGTGGGTAAAATTGTTCAAAAGTGGTCGGGAGTCATTAGAATACGACAACCGCCCGGGTCGTCCCGCAGATGCTATTAGCCAAGAAAACATACTTTTGGCAGATTCAATTGTATTAGAGGACCGCCGTACTTCTGTTTCGCGGTTAGCGTGGAGACTTTCCCTTTCATATGGTACCACTTATACCATATTACATGACCACCTTCACATGTCAAAAGTAAGTGCGCGATGGGTTCCCCGTTTGTTGACTGCACAACAAAAGATAATTCGTGTTCAAATTTCAAAGGCGATTTTAGAAATGTATAAAGAAGATCCAGAAAACTTCTTGGATAACATAATAAGAGGCGATGAAACATGGATTCATCATTAGGATCCGGAATCCAAACAAGAATCGATGCAATGGATTAAACGTGGTGAACCACCACCAAAGAAATTCAAAACTCAACCGTCTGCTGGTAAGGTTTTGGCAACAATTTTTTGGGATGCTGAAGGGATATTGATGATTGATTACATGCCACCGAAAACCACAATCACAGGCATCTATTACGCAAAGGTTTTGCGAAAATTGAAAAAAGCGATCCGGGAAAAACGGCCAAAGAAAGTTAGAAAAAAACCTTACTTCTTCACGACAATGCACCAGTGCACAAGGCTAAAGTTGCTCAAGCTGCATTAAAGGACTGCGGCTTCGTAGAAATTCCGCATCCACCATACAGTCCAGACTTGGCACCCAGTGACTACTTTCTGTTTCCCAATTTGAAAAAAAAATTAAGGGGCCGGAAATTTTCCAGTGATTCTGAAGTACAGTCTGTTGTAAATGAATATTTTATGGAGCAAAAGAAAACTTTTTTTTTTTATAGGGCTTAGACAAGTTGATTGATCGATGTAACAAATGTATAAACCTTAAAGGAGATTACGTCGAAAAATAAAAATATTGCTGTCTCACCCACTCCCTCCCCCCACACGACACCGCAAGACACTTTAATTCGCCCTTCTATATCAAGAATCAACAAATAAAATCAATATATAATTTCCCAGACAACTCTGAAAACTAATTTTAATTAATAAATCACCATAATATCAAAGTCAAATCTAATTCTGAAATTCACGATTAATTTAATCCCCATATTAAAGATTGATTCTGGAACTATGTTATATTCTGAAAATTGAATTATTTATTAACAAATTAAGGAAGAGAAACCTTTAAATATTTTTAAACTAAATTAATTAATATATGTATATTAATGAGCAAAACACAATATATTACATACAAATATTACAAAAATTAACATTTTATGAAATTGCCTATGTAAACTCTCCCACTTCTAAGCTAAAATTCTAAAAGAATGTTTAAAATTTTTAAATTGTTAAGTTATAATTTAAATTCATAGCACTTGTTCCATTAGTTACCATTCTCCTGTAAATAGTTAATTAATTGTTTACCTACTACAACTAGATTTAAAAATAAAAAATTGAAAATATATATTTAACCATACTTTTAAATTTAAACTAATCGGCAATTTCCTACAAATCTAGAAAAAAGGAAATTAATAATGTTCAAATTAATTATTTATTTATAAAAGTATATAATATAATTTAAATGCCAGAACTCAGGATTTTATAAATCTAAATTAGGACATCAAAAAATTATTATTATTATTGATGTTTTAATTTACTAATCTAGTTGACATAATTAAAATAAAACAAAAAATTAAAAATTACGAAATTTATTATTTATTATAAAACTTTTACTCCGTTTATGGACATAAACGGGACATATTACCTCGCAAAATAAAACCCGCAAAGTAAGTAAAATAATAAATCCATGAAATAAAATTGAAACATTATTCTCCTACAAAACTAATCGGTGTACTATACAAGCAAAATTGACGTTTACGTGTGAAAAACTGCAACCTAAAACTTCAATCATATTCTATTAAGTTAATAATTAAGTTCAATACATTTAGCCTTTCGAAAATGTTTTCACATAATTCCACCTCGTTCACCAGCTTTTAATCGAAATTTGGCATGCATAAATGAATACGTCATTATGTGATGCAAACCAAAATCACAACTCAACTCAAATCAACACTTCCAAGTTAGCATTTTATTTATATGGTTTAGTTAATTTATAGCCTTTTCACATTAATTAAATAAATTTAATAATTTAATGCATTTTATAATACCCTGTAAAAAAATAAAATAACTCATATCTAAAATAAATCCATCCTATATGAATTATATAAGGCGGATTCGAATTCGACTCAAGACTTACTCGATTATACAAAAATATAAGAAACCTATTTGAGTCGAATACCCTAAAATTTCGTTGTGTTTGTACAGTTCATGTTTTATTAAGAACATTATAGTTGTAACATGAATACAAAAACAAAAAGAGGGGAAATAACAAAATAGAATAAAAACAACAGATTCTTATATACTAAAGCACCAACACACATTAAAAGCAAATATCTCTACAATCTTCCATGTGCGTAGTAAAAGACTTATCATGTTTTCATTATTTTATATACAGCTAATACCATTACAGCGCACATACAAAACAATCCTGGACAGCGATTTTGGTCGCAATTTGAGGATTGAGTTGAGATTTACCGGAAGGCAATAGTATTGGTAAATTGTATTGGTGTCCAAAGAATAGAGAAAAACAGAGAATAAACATTTGAAATATTAAAAAAAAACAATTCAGTGTCATCTCATGTGTACGAAAGGTTGTACATATTTTTATTTCCAGTAATTTTCTGCAAAATTTAAAACTAATAGAATTGTTAATTGAATAATGATTTAAAGATAAATAAATATTAATTAAAACAGGCAACTAAGTCAGAAAAATATTTATAAACTATAATTTTATCAATAATTTTAAGTTAGAAAAATTATACGACGTGCATACTCCCTTTCCTGCGCTTGGATTAACACTAAAAGTTAAAATCACTAATTTACTTCTTATATTTTTCACATTATCCCTCTTATCCCATGTAAAACAAAAAAACCTTTTGCCATGTTATATTAAACAAAAAACTAAAAAATACGCACATTTGACAGTGTCTAATGGGCGTTTTTATAAGTTTTTTGTTTAACATGATGCAAATAAGAGAGATAAAATGACACGAAAAGAGGGATATAAAATATAATGTGGAAAATACAAGAAGAAAATTAGTTATTTTGGCTTAGTGTTAATTCAAGCACAGGAAAGGGTGGATGTACGTCGAGTAAATTTTTCCTCATTTAAAATTATTAATAAAATTATAGTTAATAAATATTTTTCTGACTTATTTTCCATGTTTAGTTAAAATTTATTTATCTTTAAATCATTCTTCAATTAACAATTTTATTAGTTTTAAACTTTGCAGAAAATTACTGGAAATAAAAATATGAACAACATTCCGTTTCCGTTTTTTTTTATTTTTCAAATGTTTGTTCTCACATAACTCAAAAAAAAAAAAAAAAGTTAAAAATATTATGAATGTGGTCGACGAAGAATGTATAAATTAAAAACCATTTATTTATGCTGCTTTTTGTTTTTATATTGAAGGTCACGAGTGATTGCGTATCTTGTTTTGGATTTTTGTTAACGAAGTAAAATGAGTCTTGATTACAACAACAATATATAGAAAAACAGAAATTCCTCATGTTAGAAGATAGGGAAAAATAACTCAAGGCGAGCGGAAGCAAAAAAAGTTGAACCGATTTCAACCGCTTAGCTTATTTTTGATACTTACCATCATGAGAAAACACACTAATACAATAAAAATATTTGACGGCACACAATAGAAAAATGTATATTATACTCCGTGTACATATACAAAATTCTCAATCCTCAATCCTCATTTTGCGAAAAAAATCGATAATAATCGATATCTATATATCAAGATATAGAAAAATATTGGGAACAACTACACTCACAAAAATGTCTCTGTTTTTGTTGTTGTTGCTTAGCTAATACATAGCAAAAACCAATAATAAATAGTACATTTCCCTAATAGGAGCCGCGTAAAGAGCGAACGAGGCGGCCCGTACAAACATTTCGTTGGCTTTGTCATCTATAAATTTTCAAGAATGTATTTCTGTCTATTATACTTTGTACATAACATAAAAACCAAGAACCGAAACCATACCGAAACCCACAAAAATGTTTATACGTATGTATGTATAAACACCTTTGTTTGGCTTGCAAGAACGCATTCAATTATGCGTAAATATAAAATCGAATATGAAATTAACTACGACGTATTTTAATTTACGTTAAAAACTATTTTGATACGATCCAATTATTAGGTTTTAGTAATAAAATCATGTACAATCCAATCACACACACGTTAAAAACATGCACCCAATAGAAATCAATAATTTTCATTTCTTTATCTATAATTATAAAACATTGCGTGATAAATGCATCCCGGTGGATTGAATTTTCCAAAATTACACTTTAAATTATTTCACTTCCACTTTAATTATTATTTCACTAAAAACTGAATTAAATAGAATTAAAATTATAATTATAATTAAACTTTATATACTACATAAACCACATAAATAAAACAAAATAAAAATTAAATTAAATTAAATTTTTGAAGAGGATAGAAAAAACACGTCTATCCTCTTTGACGAACATTCGCTCCCTTTTCAGCGAGATATAAGATCGTGGCTTTTGAAATTTTATTATTAAATTTTATAATTGAATTAACTTATGAATTACTTAAAAATTTTGGGTACACGTATGGGTGTACTCGTATACATAATACATATGTATGTATTTATTATTTGCAATAAATTCAATGAACTGATGTATAAAAAAATTTGTTTTCTGGTAAATAATTTGAAAATAAATAAACGAGAATCCAAAGAAATAATGAAATCAAGCGAAATTCTCGTAAAGTTTCTAGTTTTAATGAAACATTCAATTATCCGGAATTTTCGATTATCCGAAATGCTCTCATCTCCGCATTCCGGATAACAGGGCTTTTAGTTTACTATCAAACAATAGATATCATTACATCACAACGATAAAATTTCAACGTACACCAATTTTAATTGCCTTTTAAAGCAAAGTAGCGGACATCTGGTGGACGATATTAAAATTAGAGAAAAATCTGGTCAATATATGTAAATAAATAAGTAAATTAAATAAATAAACTCCAATAACTAAAGCTAGTTAGCATGTTTAAGGTAAACACACATAGGCATACCGAAATATCATAGTGACATGTTTACCGATCGGTGAAAATCTCGAAATATTGATCATGCTTAAGACAAAATTTTTCACATAAACATAGACGTATGGTTTTGTATAAAAAATCGTGTAAATCGCAAAATTAATCCCAATTCTTAGTTGACGGTTGATTTATAAAAACTTTAAAAAAAATAATTTCAATGTTTAAAATTTTTTAAATAAATTTTTTAATAAATTATTTTTTTTCAAACCGTGTAAAAGCGAAATCATATAAAAAAGTACCGTGTAAATCGGGGAATGGCTGTATGTACATTTTGACGATTGGAAATTTAAATTTGTTATAAAATTGTTGGAACACCGTTTTCCCACACTTTCAAAAATGCTTCTTTTATTTAATAAACTCTGGGGAATATGGAAAAAACGTGCCTGATGGCCAAAATTGAAATAAACAATTTATTTTTAAGGAATGGGAAATTCAATTAAAAAATAAAAACAATTCAACTTGTGCAATATTTTGCACAATTCAACTTGTTGAAGTATTCGAATTCCCTGTAAAAAGCTACATAAATCATCAACTTTTTGTAGTTTTAAAACCGTTAAAAAGGGAAATATTCAAATTCCTATAAGGACACATCACATAAAACTTTCTAACTGAAAGTTATAAAAGGGCATTATAAAAAATTCATAAAAAGAAAAGATTTTGCAAAAATCACAGTAAGTAAAGCAAATGAAACAAAATATTTAGTTTAGACTAGGAATAAAAGGAATTAAGCCTTGTTGTTTCCGTTTAAAGCTTGAATTTTAATATTGTGTATTAAAAATTGCTTAAAAATTAAAAAGGAAATAAGCTCGCTTGAGCCGTTTATAAATTCATCAGTGTTGAAAATTGTTAGCTTATGAAGTTGTTCCGTTACAAAACTTTATGGTTTTATTTAAATAGGCGTTAACTGAATTAAGCCTTTTCAAAACTTTGTTTTTTCATGCACAATTTGTTTAAGTTAACAAGTGCCTTTTTAAACCGATCTTCAATACATTATTTGTAAAGTTATGAAAAATATGAATAAATTTAATATTGTATGTGTAGTATTTAAGGCTGTTGTGCTTTCGTAATTTAAAATATAAAGTTTCTGTAATACTAATGGAATAAATAATTTATAGAAAAGTGAGCCAAAATGCCAAAAATCAAAAGTCGAGGCCGTAATTGCTCAACAATCCGCTGTCTGTCAGCCTAACAGACGTATAACAATTACTTCAAACGCCGAAATAATAAATTCTATTGATTTTTCAATCACAGGTAAGTTTCATGTAACATTTGTTTATTAGATAAAACTAATAATTCCATTTGTTTTTTAATAGCACCGGCTGTTGAAACTAACTTAGCACATAAGTGTAGCGCATTCGAATTTTCAGATGCCGTAGTCTACACTGACAACATAATTGAAGGTTCTTCAACAATATTAGATAATACCCTTCCGATTTCACCAGTGGTTAAAACTGTCGACGTATTTGATATCGGCATATCGGCCATTTCAGTTCCTGAAGTAGTTAACATCGACTTAAATTCAAATGTCTTACCCGGGCCGTCACAAATAGCTGAACTGCAAACATTAATTCTTGAATGCCATGAATCTTCAGATTTTCCGGATCAAAGCTTTGATGACAGTGACATTGATCAAAATTACATGCCTGATATAGACTTTGATCCATCTCAGAAATTGAAGAAATTGAAAAGGAGTTTGAAAATGAGTCAGCACTTCATAAGGATACACAGAATTCGAGAAAAACTAAACGAAACAGCGGAAAAAGTTACGTTACGAGTTACGTTACTACAAAAAATAGAGAGTGTAAACCGTTAAAATCGTGTCGCCCAAATTATGGAAATAAAATTTGTTTCGAAGACCAAAACAAAATTTTTGATTATTACTGGAGTCTTGGAAAGTATACACTGCGAGCATCAGTAATAAGTAATTTAATTAAATTTGTTAATAAAAAAGTTCAAGGAAATTCTATTATTGCATCTAAGAAGAATCGGCGATATTCCTGTAAATATTTTTTTGAATATGAGAAAAGGAATCGATTAGAAGCATGTAAAATCTGCTTTAAGGTAACATTAGGAGAAATCGACAAGTTTTTACGTACAATTACGCAAAAGAAATTTTTGACGCCAGAAAATATATGTTTAGATAATCGTGGGAAACATTGTTCAATGACTAAACTTGTACCAGAAAGTGTAACATGCATTACACAATACGCGACACGAACAAAAGGTATCTCCATGCAGATTTTAATTTGCAACTTATGTACAATTTATACGTAAAGGTGCACCGCAAAATAAAAAAGTACTCAATTATCTATGTAATAAACTGAAAAATCTAATCAAGGAAATTAAGAACAATAGAATCAACAAATACTTAAGTAGTCTAACTGGAGAAAAAGATACTGAATACTCGCTTTGGAAAGGTACAAAATCTCTGATAGACCAAAAATGCAGGTGCCACCAATTAAATGTGACGATGTAAGCTGGGCTAGAAGCGCCAAGCAAAAAGCCACGCTGTTTGCTGAATACCTGGAACAAACCTTCCAACCTCTGCCTAGACAATCAGCAAATGAAAATATAACTCCAGTAAATAAAGAGGATGAACTTGATATACGTAAAGTTACACTACAAGAGCTTAGAGAAGTAATCAACAAATTAAATGCAAGAGAATCTCCTGGATACGATCTAATTAAAGGCCAAATAGTTAAAGCGTTACCTGAAAAAGGACTAAGAAAATTACTCCAAATAATCAACGCAATGTGCAGACTGAAATATGTCCCAAGCCAATGGAAGATAGCAGAGGTTATCATGATACCAATCGTATAGATCGATTTCTTTGCTTCCAATAATTTCAAAAATTTTCGAAAGACTACTGCAAAAGAGGTTGAAACCAATAATATAAGAAAGAAGTTTAATTCCTCCAAATCAATTTGGATTTAGAGAAAATCACTCCACTGTAGAACAGGTGCATAGAATTACAAACGTGGTTGAAGATGTGCTTGAAAAGAAGAAAATATTTTCCAGTATCTTTTTTTTGGCTTTTGACAAAGTTTACCAAAGTAGTTTTATCAGATTCAAAAATCTTACATAACTGATCGTTACTTCCAGATTAAATATGAAGGAGAATACTCTGAATTAAAGAAAATATGAGCAGGAATACCGCAAGGCAGCATCCTAGAGCCAGTACTGTATCTTCTCTATACACGAGATCTACCAAATGCCGATGAAACAACCATTGCAACATTCGCTGATGATACTGCAATCCTTGCAATTGGTTACACCATAGAGGAGGTAATGAAGTAGCGTTGTGTGTATTTGAACATCTTAAATTTTACCGCACTCAATCAATCGGATCGTTTTTTATAGTGACTCCTGTGCCGGTCAAAATAAAAACAGTTTTGTCGCTACAATGTTTTTGACGTTTATTTAAAATAATGAACATATTGAATAAATTGATCATACATTTTTGGAAGTTGGTCACACTCATATGGAGTGTGACAGGGATCATGCAATAATAGAAAAACAAAAAAAAAGACGTCCATTGATATTCATCACCCCAGAGACTGGATGCAATTTATTAGATCAATAAGGTCAATGTGGCAGAATGTTAATGATGACGGCAATATATTTAAATGGCACAACGTTAAATGAATAAGATTTACACGTATGGCTTAATACAATATTTTAATAATTCTATACCAACAAAGTTTTTGTTGGTATAGAATTATTTTTGCAATAATTTTGAAAAAAAAATTTGTTTTTTTATTTAATTTTTAATGTCAACTGATAAAAGTAAAAAGAAAATTATTTTCGGCTTTTATTTTGAGCTTAATGCTTGTCTTGAAGAAGACAAAAAATTAATCCATCAGAGTGACAAAGACAAAGTATTTTGCTATTGTTTTTTTATAGCAAATTTTATGGATCCATTTTGACAGCATACAAAAACAAAACCGAGAATTAATAAAAAAAATTTAGAATTAGTGTTAATTCGATTATTTTTACGATTCAAAATAATCTAAAAAATTAATTATTATTAATACTCATATCAGAATTATTTTATTCAAATTATTTCCATCATTAAATACAAAATTGAAAAAATCTTTCCCATAAAAATGCCAGCCTATTAAAATTATCAACGTGTGCGAGAAATATTTTTCATCGGCACACAATATTTACATATGTATTAGCATATGTACATGTATTAGTTGGACTGCCATAAAATGTTCTCGATTTGATACTTTTTTTAATTTCGTTCTCAGTGCACTAACACAGACACACATTTTTTGTAAGTAAAATCTTGACTGACTCCGTTGTGTGTCTCGTTCACACAACCACCGATTTTATATTTTTATCTCAAGTTATTTTTACTGACAAACTTTGATTCACAGTGGAATTGAGGCATAATTTGCATTTATATTTTTATACCAATCACTAGTCCGGTGATCAAAGTAAGACGGTAAATAGCCCGAAGCTATCACACCAAAAGTCGGCGGCGGGCGTCCAATTTTAAATATACGTTTTTTGCTTGTGTAGTAATAGGAAATCATAGTTTGTGCAAATATAAACTAGCGATGAACGACGATTTTTTTGCCGCTGGGTTTCGCGGCGGCGGATAAAATTTCAGTTTATATCTTATTTTATGTTGTATGTATGTTTCAAAATCTATACCATTTACTAAAATTGTAAATTTTCTATTAAAAATATAAAGTTTGTAAATGGTTTTATGTAGAATAATTTTAGTTTTGTTCAAGCTATGAGATCCTACCACAACATAAGCCAAAAAACGTGTATTAAAATTTACCGCCCTATAGTGTGAAAGGCCCTTTACTGGAATAGTAATTGGTATAAAAATATAAATGCAAATTATGCTCAAAATAAAAACCGAAAATAAGTTTCTTTTTACTTTGATTAATTGACATAAACTCCAATAACTAAAACGGGTTAGCATGTTTATGGTAAACACACATAGGGCTACCGAAATATCATAGTGACATGTTTGCCGATCAGTGAAAATCTCGCGATATTGATTTTCTTAGACATTCTGTTAAGTTAAAAATTGGTAACATTTTCGAATAATCTAGGATTAACTATAGGTATACCCCAATAACTTTTTAAACGGGTTCTCATGATTAATGTAGACACACAGGCCTACCGACAACATGTGTGCCGATAAATATATTTCATTAAATAAATATATTTCATTCGCATATTATTATAGAAAAGCATTTTATATTAATTCGCCCGAATGTATCCTTTTTAAATCACATACATTCGTAATTTTGTTGTTGCTTATTCTAGTTTTATTTTAGGATAAAGTTCAGTCGCATACAAAACCCGATTTTCCATTTACACGATTTTCTACGGAACCAATCTACCGTGTAAATCGGGGGATGTGTGTAAATATCATTAAGAGCGGCAAACATTTTCCAATGAGAGAGGAAACTATGTTATTGATGTTGTGTCTTGTGTGTATGTTTCAAAATCTGAAAACGCATCTATCAGAAATTGTCGGAGGAGATAAGATTATTTAATTAAACACGGAAGCCAAAATAGAATAATGTTAGTACATCGTTTCAAAATAGAATATAATAAAAACAAACTCAAATCAGGTAATTTATTTATAAAGTATTTATGTAATTATGTATATAAATAGTTATAATTAAACGATTTTGCACATTTGATGTATTGAAAATAAAATTTAATTTTAGGCTCTTTATATAAATAACATTCCTATCTAAAGGTGAAGACAGTTTTATCGAGAAAATTACATATATACAGTGTTTTATGTAGGTCAAAAGAACTATTTCAGTCATAGGTAAGAGATAAATCAAATGAACATGGTTCTTGGTTGACTAAGAAAATCAAATTAGAAACACTTACACAGATTTACTGGAAAAATTGATGATACGGACATATTCTCTTGATATAGAATATTGGATGAACCTTCAGGCAAAATGATACCACCACAGATTTTACGAAAAAAAAAATTTCACAGTTTAGGAAAACCTGATAATTAATTGATTAATTGGGTAATACTGCGATTACCCCACGAGCACCGCGTGGAGGTTTTCAGTAGCTTTTGTTTAACACTTAACCTAATGAAACTTCATGTACAGTGCTGGGGAAAAAATTGATTAAACATATTTTATTACAAATTGGAGTTTTTTTTTTTTTTGCTAAATTTCAAAACTTTTGAAAGCAATTGGCTTATTATTTCATTTAAATATATTTGCGACCAATGTTTTTGAAAAAAAAAAAAAAAAAATGTACCTGCAATTTGGGGGGAAACCCGAAAAGGTGCAAAAATATTCAAAATACGTTGGTTAAAGCTACAATAATCGAACCTCTTCTATATTTTTTTTGTTTTCTATTGGTTTATAGAAATTCTATCTTTAATATTAATATTTTGTTTGCCCACTTTTGGCTTTTATTACGGCGTTACACCTCCGATTCATTTAGTTTGATAAATTTTTCAGAGCCGATAAAGGTATGGATCTAGATGTTTATCAACAAACTTTTTAAAGCTTGAATTATTTCTGGGCGCTTTCTTGCTATGTCTACCTTCATTATAAAACAAACATTTTCTATTAGGTTTAGGTCTGGGCTGTACGGGGGCCAGTCCAACACATCGATATTTTTCTGTGTGAAGGATTTTTTTGCGAGATAATGAATAGATAATAAAAAATAGGATTTTAATAAATTATTGTTGTTTATCTGAAAGTTCATTTTATTATTTACAGTTCAAAATTAATTTATGGTAGTTACTCTATAAATCTGAAAGTATCGTCGAAAAGCTCCAACACAAAGGACTCAAATTCGTTATGTAGGACTTGCAGATAAACAGCTGCTTTGGTAATATAACTAAGGAAGTACATTCGACCTGTTTCTTCTCTAGAAAAAACTCCCTAGACCACAACTCTTCCAGTTTTCATCAGAGAAAATCAAGTTATTCCACATCTCTTGAGTCCAAGAAGCGTGCTCCTAGGCCCACAGAAAATTGTTTTTGACTGGTTTTGTTTGGCTCGTATTTCGAACTCTGGCTTCTGAACTATTTCAAGTGCTCGCAAGCCAGCTTTAACCAGTCCAAGATCCCCTCTTCCGTTCTATGACGGTAGGCGTAAAAGTAAACGAATTGTTTAACCAAAGTTTTTGCACAGCACTTGCGGGGATGTACCGCCATGATAAAAGCTAACTGTGTTGCAAATTATATTAATATTAAAGATAAAAGTTGCATAAAACAATAAATTACAAAAAAAAGTATTTACTTTAGTCCACTACTTCCACGCCTTTAACTTCCATCAGTTGTTTGCTTCATAAAATAGATTAAGTCTTGTGCTTTGCTGAAACGCACATTTATGATCATATTTCTGATGCCAGTGTCGTAAATGATCGGAAGTACTGGAGCGGGCGAGGGATTTGCATGTACGTAAGAACCTATATAAGATTGTCTTTAGTTTTTTCGTATTCCAGTGACAATTTACAAGTCTTATTCATTGAGCTGTATCTAAACGTCTTTAGCATTTTGATTGGATTATTTTATAAACCACCTAAATTGGCATTTACCGATGAGTTTGAAAACGTTTTGAGTGATTTATGTTGTACGTGATTTTAGGTGATTTTAACAGTAACTATTTGAACCAATCTGACAATTTATCATAGAATTTTGAAAACACTACTGATGCCACTCATTTTCCTAGCCACAGTAATAGTTCCCTTCTAGATAAGATGATAATTAACACCGACAAAGTAGGTTTTTTTAATCAAATTTCTATTGAATTTGCTGATCATAATATGATTTTTTGCTGCGACGATACCATAATTTTAAGGCAATAAATAATCCTAGATTATTGGAAGAAGCTGCTTTAAGCTCTTGCCATGTGACGTCACCTCGCCGTTCGATAAACGACCAATACCAGTCCCAAGCCGTTTTTCGCAATAACACATTCAGATCATCCACTAATCGATGGAGCGGTACATTGTTTGAATTAGCTAAACGTTCTACTCGAAATAAAAATCTTTCGGCGGGCTGGGAGGTAGAGGACCCGTCAAACTGTATATTCCATTTATGTGGTGGGGTATAATTTACTTTTTCGTTTTCTTTTGTGATGTAATTAGAAGAATTTTGCGATGTTTTAGCAAACTGAACATTAGGCATTGGTTTCGTATTGTCAACGATAGGCGTAGTAGTTAATCGGGTATTTAGATTGGGAATAACAAACGATGTATTTGGTGTATCAACTAGTGATAATCTACGAGAAAGCTCCTTGAAAAGGGTAATATCAGCTTGTGACGCGGAAATATTCGGAAGTGAAACTTGTCCCGTTTCTTGTTTTGAATGTGAAGGAACCTCTGGTTGCATCGCTGGTCCTTCCAATTCATTAAATTTTTCAGTTGGTGTATCGGTGTCAAGATTTTCCTTACCTTCAAATTCAGACAATGCTTGATTCAAAGATTGTTCCAAATCATCTGGTGGATTTTCTCCTCTCGTAGCCTGTAGGATTTTTAATAGTTTAAGACATGAATCTACGACCGCAGTTGCTTGAGTTACAAGTGTAGGAGACGAACAAGCCAATCGTTTAGCACGATAGAAAATTAACAGAAGTCTGGAACTAAGACGAGAAAACAACTCATCGGTTCGATTGTTGAACATCGTAAGCAAATCGTTTTTTAGATCAGAGCATGCTGTCAAACAAAATTGAAGCTCCTTCTTCGGAGATTTCCGTGCAGCCAAATGAGCTCTCTCAGGACGTTGTTTGGTACCTTCGCTTTCTTGATGGAAAGCGTCTTCTAACGCAGTGAGCTGCGCTCTTCCGTAACCAGAAATTTCTCGAACTGTACATTCGACTGTTATTTCATCCAATGTCAGGTATTCAATATCAATGGGTAGTTCAATATTTTTTGCCATGGTATTAATAATAAAAAAAAATAAAATGTAGTAATGAAAGTATGGGAACAAGAACTTTGCCAATTCACATAAAAATTGAATATTGAATTAAATGTTAGCTTATAAATAAAATATATATATATAGTAAAAAAAATTAGTAATATAATTTGTTAAATTTAACTGTAATAATTATTTAAATCCTTGAAAAATTTTAATTCAATCAATTAAATTTTTTCGTTTTTTTTTTTTTTTAGAAAACTTAATTATTTAGAAATTATTTTATATGTATCTTAATACAAAAAAAAAATATAGAAATAGTTATAATTATTATTAAATTATCAAATATAGGTAGACTCAGTAATATGCGACCCGCAACAACAGTATATTTGCTTCAATCAATAATTTTTAACATACGATCACCTATTGCGCAACTCTAATCCTGGTAAAATTTAAGGTCATCAGATTAACTCAATAAAAAATACATAATGTAGAAATAAAATGATGTTCAAATTACAGAACGATGTTGCACAACAGCGGAAAAATCAAAAAAAATTAAATAAAATGATTAATCAAAAATCTAGAAATCAACAAATATTCAAATTTAAAACTTAAATAGCTTCTAGACTATCCATAATCTTTACACTCTACTGTTATGATTGAAACAAAATAATCCCCATTAATAAAAAAAAATATTGTAAGCATAAATTAAAAATAAGAAGAATAAAAAATATATATACATATATGAAATGATATCAAACCGTCAAACGGGAATCATTTCAGTTATACTATATTCAATACAAATCAATACAATTTTGTTGCAAAAATTTAAGCATAAATGCGACCTTCATTTGAAATCAAAACGGCCAAGGCCGGAAACAACGTGGTGCATTATCCTAAATAGAGTACAAATAAATATTAACATCATATGCATTACCGCTATCGTTTGGGCGCCACTGTAACAATTTTCCATCAAAAGACAGATCATCGTTGCAGACTTACAAGAAGTTACCTGTTGCAGCTATTTCAGCCGACTAGCGTGCAGCGCGTGGGGTGGGTTATTATTTACAGGGCTTCTTGAAAGCTTGAATTGCTGCGGATCTTAAATTTAAAATGTTGTCACGGCTGCATTATCACTTTACCTACCTATATTACAAAATAATTTAGCAAAAGCTCATGATATCTGATCACAATTAACAAATAAAATCATTAATTTCTTCTGAACTTAAAATTTTAATGAAAAGAAAATATTAATAATAATAAAAAATTCTTAATTTTAATTTACAAAGAACAACAAAAAAAAATATGGTACCTGATGACGATGTAAAGTCATATTATCGAAGTACATATGTATTTTGACGTTGTTGATGAAGGTTGTTTATGATGGTGTTGTATCATTAATTGAATTTGGTAATTATTATTAATTCAATCAATGTAATGTTTGTTGTTTTTTTTTCTTAATTGTTGTTGAATTATTATTAAAATTTCTTATTTATTAATTAATTTAATTTATTACAATTAATTATTATTATTATAAACAAATTATGAATATACTCATATATTAAACACCTGATTCACTTTTCGTAAATTATTGTCTTTTACGGAAATCACTAATAATTGAGTCATTACTTTCACAATTTTGTCCGAACTTAACTATGTTTATTAATTTAATACTATTATTTCGTATTTATTATCTATTATTTAAATATTATAATTATATAAAACTATCAATATAATTTAAGGAACACGATTCACTGGTTCGTAATCGTAATTTATTGTTTTTTTTTTTTTTAATCTTAACGGGTTTCACAAGTCCACTTTAATACAAGTTTTATTATTAATCGAATGTTTATCATTTAATATTATTAATTTTCTTTATGGATCACCTTGTTTTTTAGTTTAAATCACTTCATTGATTTTAATTCAAATTTTACTATGATTTACATCAATAGTATTGATAAAAAAAACTTGCACAACAATTTGTTTTATATCAAAAAAATATTATCTGTGGACTTCGATGTGTCCACTTTAGCGATCAAAAATAAACAACCCGGTTTTTTCATCTTCATCTACCATCATCATTAATTTCATCATGATTTCCCCTCGATCACAGTTACCCTTAGGTCTAGTGTTAGTATTTATTTTATTATTATAATTTATAAAAAAAATTAACGAAAATTATTATTCCCATACTTGCATGGTGTAAACTGTAATCTACGAAAAAAAATCGATACTGGGTGTATCAAAAAAAAATAAAACTTGTGCGGTCACAACGGCCGGGTCCCATTGTACACAATTTTTAAATATAACAAAACGGAAGGATAAGAAAGGTTTGTTAGTATTAAAGAATCGACCCGGTTTCAGACACCTAAGTAGTCGATAGTAACTATGTTTTTTGTTAGTAATATATACGATAAAATAGTTAGCACAAGACAATACAATTTCTAAACTACATGTCTGGATGCTTGAAGTTTCTGGCAGCTGAGCGAAGTTGTTCCGGTACTTCTGAAAATCTAAATCAAAATTAATTAATTATCGTTATCTACTACTGTAAAAATAAACTAAAATATTGTTTAAACTTTGAAACTCATTTAATTCTCAGGTTTTTTTTTTTTAATAATTCCTAAAATTGAAATCTGCTTTAATTTTTAAATAGCTAATCATATTCTTAATTAATTAAATTTAATTTAAATTAATTAAATTAATTTAATTTCCGAAACGTTAATATTAGTAATCTGTTTCTCGTGACTACTACAGATTTCAACTTGTTCTTGTAAATTTGTTGTTATGCTTGAAAACTATCTAAATCTAACTATTAACTGTCCAAATCTAATTTTGTAGTTTATTAGAATGATACAAGTATTTAAAAAAAAAACATTTATTAGTTTGCTGGATCAGATTTCTGTACACTTCTTAACATCATCATCAAAACTTATAAATAGTAGCTCAGAGACGACCAAACATAATAAATATAATCAGCTTAGAACCAGCTACTTATTCAAATGATTTCCCGCCGTACTGGTCACTGTTGCAACTTAAAACTATAGCTTAGCACAAACTACTATTATAATGCAGCATTTCCGCGAATCTTCCACTAATACTATAGAAGTTTGCTCTGTGATGAACGCTGTCCTGTAATGAGTTACAATTAATGTCACTAGTAACCAAAATCAAATCAGTTTTAAACTGTAAAACTGTAAAAACTAAAAGCAATGTATATGCTGTCTGAACTTGGAAACTGAAACAGTTATTGGTATAAGAATAAAAAAAAAATGCTAATTACGCTCAAAATAAAACCGGAAATAATTTCTTTCTACTTTTTTCCGTTGGCATAAAAATCAAAATAAAAACAATAAATTTTCAGAATTATTGCTAGAATAATTCTTCACCAACAAACACCTAAGGTAAAACCTAGTCTGACACTATTTCAAACGAAATGAAGTGAAAATACACGGCATTGCTGTTGTAAATTTCCCAAAGTAAGACTACAATGTATTATAATTCACTAGTGCATCCAAAGTTACATCTAAATTTGTATTACAAAATTACATTAGAAAAACTAATTCCCCATACAAAAAACACAGAGAGAAAACAACACCAAAATAAAAATAACAGAATCGTATATACTAAACCACCGACACACATAGAGAAGGTAAATATTTTCAACCAATTTTCCATGTGTGTAGCAAGAGACGTATCATGTTTTCATTATATTAAATACAAATAATACCCTTATGGCGAACATACAGGAAAATATTTGTGACGATTATACCAAAACCAACAAAAATATCTCTCTATTTTTGTTGTTATTTAAATATGTATTATATGACAAAAACCAATGATATAGAGATCTGTGTAAAGAGCGAACGAGACGGCCTGTATAAACATTTTTGTTGGTTTTGCTATGTATCAAGCTTCAAGAATATAATTGTGTCAGTTGTACATAAAATAAAATAACAAAATATGTTTAATTATTAGTAAAAATAAAATAAGACATGAAAATAACCTGTGTATATAAATTTGAGTCAATTTTACTAAAATATGAGACATTTGTATTAGATTTTATGTACAATTACACAACATTAAAATCAAAATCATGCAATTAATCAAGAAATCAAGAAATTTGATTTCTTTCTCTATAAATTTAACACATTGCCTGATAAATACCAATATTCCTGTTCTATGTAACAATATTCAAGAATATATTTGTGTCGATTGTACATAAAATAAAACACAAGAACACATTTAAGTAAGCGTAAAATACAATAAGTTATGAAATTAACTACGTATATCAAAATTAAGTTGAAATCAATTTAAATACGATCCAATTATTAGATTTTAATAATTAAATCCCATGTAAATTCCATGTACAACCACACAAAAGTTAAAATCATGCACTTAATCAAGAAATCAAGAATTTTGATTTCTTTAGCTATAAATATAAAACATTGCCTGTTAAATGCATCAAGGTATTTCACTTCAAATAAAATTGAATTTAATTAGAAATAAAATTTAAATTAACTCTTCTTTTTTCTTTTTAACATGCTATTTCTACTTGAGCTTAGTTAGCATCAAGGGTCATTCCTAAGTATTTTGCCGTGTTTGTATGTGGAATTGGTTGCGAATTCAGTCGAATGGGAACCAATTAACAATTTTGTTGATAAAGTATATATGTACGTCCAATTACTCAATGAATTAGTGGCATTTTGGAAACAATGGAAACAAGCATTACCCCCGGTATCGCTCACCGTGAGAAGCTTTTCCTAGAAAAGATGCAAATTTTCTTATTGCAGAAGGGGCCTTTAATTTTCTTTCAAATAAATTGGAAGCAAGCAGCAATATTCTTTGTACACAGATTTCTAATAGTATTAATTAAACTCCACAAATTAATAGATTGTTCAAATGGCTGAATAAATTTAACTATTCGCCTATAAAAGACATTTAAATTTTGCAACGTCTCTAATGGAAAGACTGTGTTAAAAATCAAAACGACAACATATTATTATTACCATCCACTATAAATAGTCCAGAGGTTAATGTTAAACAAATTTCGAACTTGATAATGTTATAAAAGACCCTCAGAACAGGCAATTTTCTTCTTTAAAAGAATTTCTTGTTTTTAAAAGATCCGGCCAAAGAACGCAACGTTAAGAAAAACTGTTCAATGTATTATATCTGATTAAGCCATCATTAACAAAATATGTGAGAGTTTTCTCAACTTCCTCTAATTTCACTGCCAAACTCAGATCTCAGTTTTCTTATTATTCGCTCAGCTGTTTGGTGGTTTTAAAATACTTTTATATATGAGAACAAATAAAATAATTTTTAATATATTTCTAAACAAACATTATTCACTGTGTTCCATTGGAAACAATTTGTTACTGCCAAATACTTGTGAGTAGATTTTCAATGGAACGGGAACTTTTGTGACAGTAGTAAAACATAACCTCAATTTAAATAAAACTGCTAGATTTTGATAAAAAATACGTTGTTCCATTAACAATAAGTAATAAAACATTTAACAACAAAATAGTTAAAATATTTTCACGATTTAAAAATTGCCGCGTCCTATCACAAACATAAACAAAGATTATTTGTTTTTAACCCTAAGAATGCCAAGTACATTGTATGGAGATGTTTCAAAATAAAATATATACAAGTTTATACCTAAATTAACATTATTTAGAAAATCGATGCATTTATCAAATGAGCCAAAAAGGCAAACTTGGTTGGATTAGCGTAAAAAAATCTCATTTTACACAGCGAAAATTGGTATAGAGCCATCTATTGGAATTTTCTAAACTTAAATCCCTCTGCTGTTAATTTAATGCGTAACTGCTTCTAACAACTACACCATCGTTTGAGCATGAGTTATTGCGAGTTGATACAAGTACTTGTGAGTAGTTTGCTCACGCAAACGGAACACGCTTATTTTTTGTGATAAAATGAATTATCAAGACGAAATACATTTTTGTTTTATTTACAAGGCGTTATATAGATTTGTGGTGGTCGGAAAAATTTATTTATTTTTTATTGCATATTTCTTAAGTACATAATATCATGAATACTATCACCAAATTTCACAACGATCGGATGATTCGATCAACTCGATGTAAGTTCAAATAAATTAATTTTAAATATGAAAGAAACAAATTTGAAACTTTAAACGCGATTATCTCAGAATCGTGTTTTTTTAAAGTAACTTTCCATTGGGCACGATTACTAAAAAACTATCAATACGATCAACATTTATACTACTTATTTATTATGATAATAGCTAAGTAGTCACTAACCGAAGGATTTGCAATTTTTAGAAAAATTTTTGACGTAGTACTACGTGTTTGTTTTCATTATATAGGGGATAAACCAAAATTTGACGTATGTATTTACGAAATTTATTTGATTAAAAGCAATGTCTCATGTGAAATATAAATTTAATGTTTTAAAAACTGTAAAAATCAAACCAAGTTAAATAAAAATTTGTGGATTGAAAAAAAATTAATACAACAAATTATTAAGTATTTTAATTTCAATTTTAATTAAATAGTGATAAACTTAATCAAACATGCCAC
The DNA here is from genome assembly GCA_958295665.1 of Tipula vernalis. Taxonomy (NCBI): domain Eukaryota; kingdom Metazoa; phylum Arthropoda; class Insecta; order Diptera; family Tipulidae; genus Tipula; species Tipula vernalis. The sequence continues at coordinate 180,285,460 of OY282558.1, read as the reverse complement.
ATGCCATATTGATTTAAAGCTATAAAATTAAAATAAAAACGTTCAAAAATTTTTTATTCTCATTATGTAAAATATTGCGTACATTTTTTAAATTTATATGCTTAATAACCTATGCAATCCTATAAAACTGTATAGTCGCAAAGATCAGGCCGAAAAATTTTTAGGTTTACCAGTTATGGGACTTCAAAGTTTCCAAGTGACCGAAAACCAATTTGATTTAACACATCATTTGAATCGTCAATATTTAAAAAAAAAATTATATCTAGTAAGCTTTTATTAATTGACGATTTAAGCCTGTATTCCATGAGAAGAATTGACTGACAGTCGAAAAAAACGAAAAGAGAAAAATAATCTGATGCCCCATACAAGAGACAAAGGCAACGGTTTTTATTTTATAGAAAAACAATTTTGCTGTAAAATAAAAAATAAAATAAAAAACGTTGTCCTTGTCTCTTATAACGGCATCAGATTGTTTTTCTCTTTTTATTTTTTTTTACTGTCAGCCAATTTATCTCATGGAATACAGGCTTTAGACAAAATAATTGTCGGCTGCTCGGCTTCAAAAAATTTCCACTATACCATATTTCAGTCATTCTGCGAGCGCTGATGCTAATTTTTATACGGTGTTACAGCTTCATTTTATTCCGATAAGTAGTGCTTTCTCTATATGACGATTGTAAATATAGAGAAATCACTACCTATCAGAATAAAATAAAGCTGTAACGACGACCAAAAATTAGCATCAGTGCTCGCAGAACAAGTAAAATATGGTATATTGGAAATTTTTTGAAGCCAACCAGCCTCAAATATTGTTTTCTAAAATCACTGTTCCAATGTTGACATTTCTCTGACGTTTTATTGACATTTTGTGACATTTTAATGATTGAAATTTCAACGATATATTGATCGATACATTATTTGTGAATTGCTTTATTAAAATCGCGTTTAAAGTTATTATTTCTGAGCAATAAATTCCCTTGGTATAAGGACATATATATGGGACGCAATTTAAATGCTTAAGGATTTTCAACAGTATACTAGAGATGTATAACTGAAAATCTAACAAGAGATCCTTTTGCACTGTCAAATTTAAAAAATTGTAAAAACTATTCTAAGTTGTAGTACTCCGTGAGACATTTAAACTTTTTTATCGACAACCAAGCTCTTTTTAGGTGTTAAAACCACCCCTTAATTTAACCTCAAAAAAACTTTTTTATTTTCGATATATCCCAACTTCTACTCCAATTTTTTTTGATAAAACCAATTAGTAATTATTCCTCATAAAAAGTACAAGTAATCGATAGTAAATTAGATTATAGGGTTGCATTTCTATTTTTGTAAGGGATGAAATTACCTGTTTTCGCAAATTAAGGGGTGGTTTTAACACAGACTACTACAACTTAGAATTGTTATTATAATTTTTTTGAATTTGACAGTAAAAAAGGTTCTCTTCATCGTTGATTTTTTTAGAGCAATAAATCAAAAACTTAACACCTTGAAAAAATAAACTTTTTGTCAAAACCGTTGTCATTTTTTTTTTTTTTAATTTAAATTTTCACAAATTTTTTGTTCAGCGACTATAGACAATACAATAAATATACTAATGAAATTTTTTTGAAATTCTGATTTCAGATGAACCGTTCCCGAGTTATCATGTCCACTACAATTGATGCTCAAAAAAGGGGCGCTCCTGGAATACAGCTGAAGTTCTGCTATTTACAAATATTTTCTTACGAAAAAAATTTTACAAGGACCCCAAAACATGTACTAATCGATGTTGTTAAATATTTATTATGCTGCCGAAAAAAAATCGAGAAACTATCGTCATTTCGCCCGCTACAATTGTATATAACCCCTTAAAATTTGAGTTTTTTAACTCGAAAACCGATCGTAAAATATAAAAACCGAAAACCGCGTTCTCTTAAAAAAGGATTATTTACAAACTATAGTCAAAATAAAATTAAAAAAAACACCATCACAATCAGCACGATTGTCAACGTCATGATGTTATTGCTGTTCGTGTAAAAGTCACTAATTCCTATGTTATCTTAGTCGCTGTTTAGACCCCGTTGAGTCAAATAACTTTCAATCAATAGTCGAGATAAATTTGAATATTTATTTTTCAACTGGCATCATTTCATGTATTCAGAGGTTTCGCTGTGTGAAGATTTCAATGGCTGTGTGGGAATCTGTTATAATCCAATCAAAATTGATATGTGCGTTTCATTCTAGCCAGACTGTCGTTTAATAAATCCGATGTAGCCTAAGTACGTTTATGCACACTATGCCAAAAACAAGTTATTAGCTGTAATTGAAGTGAGATGTACTAGGACCAAACTCGAAAAATGCTCTAAAAACGTTGTATTAAATCGCAGTGGGTCAAGGGTAGAATTAAATCGAATGTCATTATTTTACGCTTATTGATATATTGGTTCAAGTTATTATGCATTTAAATATTAGAACGTTCTAATCGGGCAAATACATATTTCAGTGGATCTTTAGAAAATTATATGTTTTTGCTTGTGCCAAGCCGTGCACATTATATAAACAATATTATTAAACACCTTACCGGACATTCCAAATTGCTTAACACAATCGACATGTTTATATATACACAAAAAACTAAACCATACCAATTAAAGTAACCAACAAAACCAATTCACTTTATGTGTTTGTGTATAGTTTTTATTTTATAGTTTTTTAGAGGTTTTCATGTTCTCCTCTTCCGATTGAATACACAAAAATATTTATCTTATGCAGAACAAGAAAAAAAAATTGTAAGAAAAATCTAATTTTATTTGAAGTTTTAACTTAAATATATATAGCAATATATACTTGAAACATAAATAAATAAATAATAAAAAAAAAATCGAAATAATTTTCCAAACCAAAATTTAAAGCGAAAAAAATCGATAAATTTTCCAGATGGTTGATACTTTTTTGTATCAGATTATTTTTGCTCTTCAATAAATTAATGAATTTTCACAATAAATTCAAAAAAAAAAAAAAAAATTTTAATTTGAAAATTAGAATAAAATTATCGTAAATTAAATGAAATTATTACAAACATATTCATTCTGTTTATTTGGATTGAGTTAAAGTATTTTATGGCAGGGAATATCCTAATTGCGAATTTATATTGGCATCTATCCTTTTGCAATATTTCAAAATAAATTTAGTGGTTAGTGGTTTGTAATTAAATAGTGCTAAATACATTTATTCAACATTTCATTCAACAGCTTAACATGTTTAAATCAAGTTACAAATAGATGATTATTAATCATCACAATTACAACACAAAACTTTTAAATATTTCTTAATAATTCAAAATAAATCGATTTAATTTCGACTAAATTCAAAAATGTTTATACGACTATATACAACAGACTCGTTTAACATCCGTCACAATTGCATTACTCACCATTTTCGCTTGTTCGTTTATTTATTGAAATGTAAATGATGTATGTGTGTTATTTTAGGGCCAGTTCTGCAACGCGTTAAACAACAAGTAAAGTTATATCATTCTAAACATGAACAGTTCGGTAAAGATTTCAGCCTCTTGCTGTCAGCGTGTCGATCAAAAATTAAGTTTTGCTGCGAAAGCTGCGCGCGCATTCTGTCGGATTAAAATGCAGAAATTAATGATTGTCTGCGCACCTGTTGCATCCAACTTCAGGTGCCAATTTTCCGATTTATAAACAAGCTTTAGTCAGTCATAATAGAGGATGAAGATGAATAGTCAGTTATTTATTATTTTAAATTATTGTAATGTGACAGGGATGAAATTGACATAAATTTCAAACTACCAAAATGTTGAGCAACAGAGGACTATATAGGGCTTTAAAGTACTTTTTAATTTTTCGATGTGTTTACATATCGTCGGCTAAGAATTATCCTTGTCCTTGTATGCATTTTGCCTATATTGGAGAAAACGGCATTTAAAGCTTAGCTGGAAATTTAAAAATGTTCCTAAACGATTTCATTACTAAATTTTGGTTTCCAATTTTTTCTTTCTAAAGCATCGTTTCCACGATGGGGAGGCGAAAAAATTAGTCAAATTAAAAAGAGGAAGGAATAAAAAAAAACATAAGAGTGAGTGAAACAGTAACAAGACGTTACTCCGAATTTGTATTTATTTATTTTTGACGTTTCGAGATTTCATAACCTATAACTTTGGTTATTAAAGTTAAATTTTGTTGAAAATGGAAACTGTTGAGGAACTAATGGCAATATATGCCGTTATGTTTTCAAGTAGCACTGATAGTGATTCTGGCGATAAAAATGTGTTCGACCAATAAAAAAAAAAAAAAAATATTGGGTTGGTCTTAACCAAGTTAAAGAGTTTTATTTTGTGCTTTGTGAAAAGTATCGTATAGTTTCCATTATAAATCATGATTTGTTGGATTAATTTTTTGCGCGTCTCCGAGAAAAACATTTCAAACGGTTTGCAATTTTTCGTATAATACTTTATTAATAAAATGATAAAATTTGATGCTTTTATACGTGTAGCTCCTTTTTAAACAAACACGCGGTTTTTAAGGTTAAGTACAATTTTGCACGATTTTTTAAAAATTCATTTATTATATTATTATATAATATGTTTTTATTCATTTCTTTTAGATAACTCAATTGATCAACAAGCGCTTTGTGAAATAAGTTATCCGTATTTAAAATATTTTTTCTCAAAGTATGTTCCAGTCGGTATTCTAATGACGACGATTTTCAAATTAACAAAAAAAATATTAATTCCTTCACCAATAAGTTATCATGAAATGCAGCCAGTAACCAAAAATTCAATAATACACGATTCTTCGACAAATTATGAAGCTAGCCCTGAAATAACTGAAGAAGCCGCAAATCAAGTTTTACAACTTCTAGAAAACTGGGGATTTAGGTTTTTACATCAACTATTTTTAGGTAAAATGTATTTTCTTATTTATCAAACAATCTTCTTATTAAAATTGTTCATCCTATTAACTTTTTGTTTTATTTATCTAACTTTCTCTATTTAGCTGAACGGATAGATATCGAGGCTCCTAAAATATTAACTACAGAACATTTATAAAATTTGTGTTCCCATGGTAAAATGCAATTGGGAATAGCAATTAGATTTGAACCACACTTGAAAATCTTATCTTGGCAGATAAGGCAATGTTCAACCATTTCTTCTGAATCAACAATGACTGGTGATGAAGTTTCCAGAAAAGATGTTTCCTTGCCCATCATTTTGCGGGATTCTCCTAAGTGCCGTTTGATTTTGAAATATTACAATACTCATGATAAATTAAATAATCCATGTAGGACATCTATATTAGATATTATAAACACTTTGGTAATTCAAAATGAAATAAAAATGTCAAGCGAATTAGCGAATAACATTTCCCAGCAATTCATTGATGAATTTCCCGAAGAAGACTTAGTAAGTTTAATAAAATGTAAAATATGGATAAATAACTAAAGTTTAATTTTATGTAATTGTATTGCAGAACATGTACATATTACATTAAGCAACTTGGATAACCCGCAATCTCTAAAATGTTAGCCAAATATTACAACGCCCAAAGAAATCTTAAAAGTTGTGGAATTTTGGTAAAGCGGCTTTATGAGCCGCGTTCCTCGAAGCAAAAAAAGGTAAGAAACGAATAAGTTTATGTTTAGGTGATATTTCAAAAATTGTATTTATACATATGTGATTAATTCGTACCTAATCCAAAACTATTTTCTTCAATATTAGAACCAGAAGTGATCAAGAAAGTTTAAGAGAAATAATGAATGATAACTGCAGTTTCGCTGAATTGGAACTTCATTGGGTTGCCACCAAAATTTATAGGGCCTCGGATGTTGCCAGCATTGAAGCAAATTGTAATGAAGTAATAAAGAAATGGCCTCATTATAAAAAGCCCTTAGGATACAAATTGGAAAGATTTTTCCTACGCGGTTTCGAATTATAATTAATCTGATTTTGTTATTGCTAATGAAATACATTTTTAACATTTTAGATAGATATCGATTTTAAAAATCTGTATCCAAATGCCGGAGATTTTTCGGATTGTTTTGAAGCATTTAGTCATAAAATTATACCGATTTTGCCCAACAAAATAAAAGATAGCCACAACAAAAAGATATTGGAAAACATTACAAAAAATAGTTGGGTAAATCCAGAAATAATTTAGCTAAATTATTTTTAGAGGTTTACAATGCAATAGTTGTTATAATTTCTTTGAAATCTTTTTTGGATTTACCAAAATAATACAGCAAATTTGGGCTACCTGTACTCCAAAAGGATAATGGAAGAATACCTCAAAAATTGTCGGTAACGTAAATACTCGTAATACAATTATTTGGAGCACATTTGCCCGATAAAAAAAATGCTAAGTAATTAATATGAGCCATTGAAAGTACGAGTTCATGAAAGGCTGTTTTATTTGATTTTGTCTTTCAAACGCGGTTGTTATTGAACTTTTTTGGCGCAATAACGAAAAGAAAATTACACGGCATTTTGATTTTTTACTTGTATTGCGTTTTATAATATAACTTCCCATACTAGATTGGGACATTTTTCCATTTACGTTTCCATTATTGGAGCCTTTCAATAAATAAAAACATCCTACAAATTCAAATAAAAAATTCTTATATAGAATATTTATTTTTCAGAATATTTTCTTACACAGAAAATAACCTAATTTTTCTGGGGAATTTTTTCATTATTCTTGGGGTTTTCTATGCATTGAGGTCTAATTACTCAACGCCATACTGAATTAACTAAGTCAGTTAATTAATTTTATTTTTATGTATTTCAGACGCTAAATAAATAGGAATATGGTATTATACCTGCTTCACAACTTAATACCGCCAGTTATAAAAGAGGCATGTTCTTCAACTTCTAGCCAACAATTCGTAAAGTTTTCGATCAAAGACTCACAAAATTCTCTTTATGCCTTCGGGGAGACCGCGGCTGAGGTTGAAGAAATCATCAATAAAAAACTTCAACAGAGTTTGCCTGTGCAACCCTTTATTATAGTAATAGGAATTATACAGGAACCTAAAGAAATGATCGTATATTTTGATGAAATAAAGTACAAATTGCCATCAGTACTTAAGCCTATTGACTGATGTTTCAAAATATCCAATTTTTTTAATCTGCAATATCCAAACCAGTCCATATTATGCTCCAGTCCCTCCACTCTCCCACCAGTCCATACTATGCTCGGCTTACACGACTTGCGTATGCGAATAGATCCCAACGGAAATTTTGGGGGGTTCTTTGCCAACATATCTTACTCGTATATGAAGCAGAACAAAACAATCGTTTCTGATCGATTCCGCAAGCGGTATCTGCCAAAACGCGTCTTTAAGGTCCAGTGCTGTGATGAATTTTGTTTCTGAAAGGCGAGCTAATAGTCCGTCAATTATAGGAACGGGGTAGGCGTCTTTTTCCGTCACTCCGTTGAGCTTGCGGGCATCCAAGCAAAGTCTTGTCTTTCCGTTTGCTTTTTTGACGATTGAGACTGGAGAGCTCCACGAACTTTTGCTCACCTCAATCACACCCAGCTCCAGCATCCGATTTAATTCTTTATAAAGATCTTTCTGAACCGCAGGTGAGACTGGATAGTACCGCTGCTTAATTGGTTTGGATCCTTTCACAATGTTAATCTCATGCTCATGTAAATTGGTGCTGCCTAGTTCATTCTTGTTAAACGACGGTAACAGTTCGACTATTCTATCTAATTCCTTTTTTTCTTTACTGGATAAAGTATTAGAATTTGTATTTCTAGTTTCTCCACAAATTTCGTTAATCGCAACAGTCGGAGTAATATCGAATTTAATCCAGAAATCCATTCCTAAATATAAAAATGAACTGAGTGTAGATACAATACAAAATTTTACCATTTCTGTTCTCTCACCAAACGTGACCGGCAACCAAACATATCCCTCAATTCTATTATTAGTCCCATCGGCTATTGATTGTAACTCATGTTGATTGTAACATGAGAAATGAGTTTATGAAATTTTATGTTTTGGTTGTTTAGAAAATCTAGTAACCCTTTACCTAATATACGGGCGCACTAGGGCATTAATATCCTTACGAAGACGTGAATTAAGAACGGTCGTAGGAATACTCACGGGACACTGCCTTTTTGGAGAACATGCAAGAAGGCTGGGTCTGGAGGCTAATGACTTCTGCAGAAGCTGCTTGGACGAAGAGGAGGAAGAGACGTTGGTCCACTTCCTTTGCTCGTGTCCAGCATTGGCTCTCAGAAGGCACAAACACTTAGGTAAGTTCAGGATGGACTGCCTCTCGGATCTCGAAAACATTAAAGTGCGGGACGTCTTACGCTACATAAGTAGCTCGAAATGGTTCCAATAGGGGTAAAAGGAGATACATCCTGTGGTATCACAATGGACCGTCACCGGTCTAAGTGTGCGTAAGCAGCCACTCCAACCTAACCTAACCTTACCTAATATACTGATTGTAGCGCCACTGTCAAGAAGTCCAGTAACTTCTTTTAATCCAATTTTAATATCGACGTGTGCGGGCGTGGGTCACTAATTGATTTGGTTTTAACTAAACTTGAAATACAATTTTTAAGAAGAGTACGTTTCGCTCTAAAATAGCTTACGATTCTTAAAATTTTCTTAGATCTAGGTTTAAAATTCAATGTTCTATTTAGTAATTCAGTATTCTTATAATTATTATTATTTACAATGTGGTTTAAATTGATGAAGGATTTTGATTGTTGGATTCTTTGGATTCCAACTGTTGGTTGTTCCCTCCGAGGCGTGATCCCTTCATTTGACCCACACTCGGAAACTTGTTTTCCGATTGGAATTTTTGACGATTAGGACAATTCGGCTTGCGGACATTGTTAGCACCGCAACCAAAACAAAATATATCTAAGAAATGTTTTGAGCAATCTTCATACCTATGCCCTAAATCTTTACAATTCCAACATACTGCGAAATTCTTGTTTGGTTTATCGGAATATTTAAAACCATATGTCGTCTTTATGGATTCTACCGTATCTCTAATGAAATTATTAATCGGTTGATTGGATTACTCCTGGCGGTATATGTGTTCTTGCGGTCGATCAATACTCAACTTTTGCATTTCCAAATTGATCTCATTGATATTTGGTCTTCGCCTGTATGTGTCACCAAATTTACGAGGGTTGTAACCAGTCTGCTCCCATAACTTCTCATATTCCTGACAAAGAACGCGAAGCTCTTCGATAGATCTGATAGAGTTGTGGTATGGCAAAGTTACATTTTTGAGCGCGGGATACATATTCTGACAAAGCCTGTAAATTAATTGCTGTTCCGACAAACGATTTTGAAGTCGTGCGTTCATTTTCTGAATGCTGAGTGAAAAATCCGAAAATGATTCTCTGCTACTTTGAACTCTTTTCAAAATATTTTCTTTTATCTCCTCTTCATAATTAGAGCTACTAAAGTAGGAAAAATCGCAGACTTCATTTGTGTTCAAGTTACGACAGGATTATTGGATTTGTATACCCAGTACCAATCCTCAGCTTTTTTCGAAAGGAAAAGGTAGAGAACTTTCGTTAGATACTCTATAGAGGAAGATTATCGTCACTTGCCATTTGCTCTAGTCTATATGTAAAGTCATGAACATTTATACTACCACTACCATCGAATGATAAATTCCGGTAGCGTGGATTTTGAACTAATTGGGGTTGTCTCAAAAATAAGTCTTCGTATACGTCATTCAGCTGGTTTTCGACCGGGTTTCGCAATGTTTTAGGCTCAAATCGATTAAACGTCTGTTCAGCTGAAATTGGGTTGGCTCTAAGAAATTCTTACTGAAGACGACGAAGCTCCATTTGCGAAAAAAAATCTTGCACCGAATCTTTTAATTTATCATGCTCATCGTTTTAAACAAGTCGTATCCTATCTATGTTGCTTTGTTGTTGTGTTGATATATTGTTGGCTCCAGTTTGATGTCTTTGCTTATATAAGGAACCATCGGCTGTTCCCTGATCAATATTCTCTTTAAAAGAGCTAGTTGCTACATTCCGAGTTTGCGCTAGTACCGGTGAAATTCGATGTTCAAGATTTTGATACTCGGCCCAAAATTTATCAAACTGGTTGAAAGCACGTTGCCAGTTACTGTGTAAATTCGAAAGAATTTGATTCGTCCCAACTGTATATTGATTAATCGATTAGTTCGATCCTTGTAATGAATTATTCTAGCATAAGCGATAGTTACGAAGTGTTTCGTGGGTGGTATCGGACTATCGGTTGTTCTTGAGCTGCCTTTGAAAATTCATTGTATTTATTTCGACACTCTTCGATCTCGCTGTCTATGTTGTCTTTTACGTGTGATAATTTAGGTTTAATGGTTTTGTCTAATTTTTCTGCATTGTAGCTATTCACTAAAATATGCTTTGCATCAACTGCTTTACTTGATAAACCTCTTACTAGGTATTCAACCTCTAGTTCGACAATCGACAAATTGCTAAAGTAAGTTTCAGCGTCCATTTTAAACAAAATTTTTAAAAGTTTAATCAAACGCGAAAAGCGGAATGGGGTACGCTGATAAATACTAATATGAAAGCGAGGTAAGAATTCTTTAAGTGATAACGAACTATAATAAAGTATAAAAAAAAATTGCAATTCAAAATAAATTTAGGTAAATGAGTAATATATTGGGATATTACCAAATAAGACTAGCCAAATGTATATATATATAGTATGACAAGTAAAATAGAAATCCAAAAAAAAATAGTAAATATATAAAAAATAATAATGATAATAATATTATGTAATTCAATAAATGTTTTATATTATATAATTCTTGTTAGTGGTGATGTTAGTGAATGTAAATTTAAAGTGGACACCCAAAACGAGATGCATTAATGTGCATTATTACCTGAATTTTAATGAACAAGATCACGATGGAAACCTCAATGAGAATACACTTACATAAAGCAAAGAGTTATAATACAGTACTCCTGTACATTAAATCTTTGCATTACGTAGTGAAATCAATCACTATATTCCTTCGCAAACACAATCAAAAACAATATAAAATATTCAACATCATTCCAGAATACCTATGCAGAAACGGTAGAAAGCTACCAACTGGGAACCATGAATTCATCATGTATCACTAGCCAGCATTTCCCCGCATTCAATACACAATCCAGAATAATATTAAATTTATCAATAAAACTGATAATTTTTTTGTATTTGTAGAAAAGCTATATAAAAAAAATAAAAAATATGATTTGTATATGTAAAAGAAAACGTTAACCACCCGCTAGAAATAATAACACTTACGTTAGGTTAAAAAAAAATTAAAAAAAATAAGCGGTACTTTCGGCCAAACATGTTAAGCAGAAAAGCTGCTTGGATATCTTCTTAGGATTACCATTAAAATGAAATAACATTCAATGCAACTCACATGTTTTCACCAAAACGTGTGATTAATCAAATCAAACTGTTAAAGGAACCGTACTAAACGTTTTACAACCTTCAGATCCCTGTTTCGGCGCCATTTTGTTACTAGCCTCTATGCTCGGCTTACACGACTTGCGTATGCGGATAGATCCCAACGGAAATTTTGGGGGGTTTTTTGCCAGCATATCTTATATGAAGCAGAACAAAACAATAGTGTCTTCAATTTAATTATTTATACAAATGTCCACTTTATCCAAGAACACCACACCACCACAATAATTTGCAACACCGTTATTTCATTTTTTTTTTTTACCTTATATATTTATTAAAAAAAATGAAAAGTATTAACAAAGAAATTATTTAAGAAAAAAAAAACAACGGTATTAAAGAAATACGCCTCTAATGATATACCTGCAAATTATTGTATTATGTCATATGTAATATCCCATAACAGTAACTTCTTATAATTACATGACGTCATCTTTTATGAAATTCGCTCTGCCGCAGCCTAAACGTGACGACAATCAATACTCCTTCTCCAAACAAAGGCGTAACGTAGTTTAGGGATAGCCCTTAAACCTAGTAGTAAAAAAATAAATTTTGGTATGAGTCATTTATTTTGTAAGTTACAACCCTAAAAATGTGTCCCAAAATATTACGTTCAATTACATAAACCGTAACGTAATCTTTTGGAACAAAATTACGCATATTTAAAAATTTAATTATAACAGAAGGGGTAGGTAGGCCTGTAAAACAACATAAAATATAACCAGTGGTTTTTGTTAACATTTTTTGGTATAAATTAGTGTTTAAATTAATATTTCAGTTAGTTTAACTTGTGAAGTTCTATTTAAATCATTTTTAAATAATATCAAAAGTATTTCAAATAATAAGTGCAATAATGGTTAGGTACAAAAAGTGTTGTAAGCCGTTTCCTGAGATGAAATATTCTAAAAGTTTAAGAAATGTTAATGATTATATTAAAATTCGTTTGCCGCGCTCGATTCATGTAACTGAAAATTCATCGATTTGTACATCATGTTATTACCGGGTGACTAATAAACGTCAAAAAGTTCAAAACGAGGTATTACCGGTTAATAATTCATTAAATTCACCTATTACCCCGGAGACATCATCAACAGTCAATATGAGAATATTTCGAGTATGAATGAAAGTGAGGAATGCCAAATGAAAAACGTATGTGAAGTTAGCCCGAAAAAAGGCCTTTTCATCCCGAAAAAAAATTTGATGTGTCTTGGCTAAATTCAAAATCAAAAGCGTTTCAGCACGAAAAATTATAGAAATAAAAGAAAATTACACTCCATCCCGAAAAAAAATATTTACCTGAAACAAGATTTTTAGTCATTTTTTTTTTCAGGCGTTCATATTTTTAAATCTGATACAAATACAAGAATTTCAGCACGAAAATAATAAAAAACAACTCAAAATAACAATTCAACCCCCAAAAATATTAAATTTATATCTGAAAACAAATATTTTTTTCATTGTTAGTAGTGTTTTTCATTGTATAAATTATACATAACATGTTATACGTATATCACAGAAACACACTGGAAAACAAAATACATTTTTTTAAAGAAATTTATACGATTTACTACCACGATATATACCATATGTTTTATCACGAAGGTTGAAAGATATCGGAGTAAGGCATTTGCTTAGATGGGCCTTCAAATATAAGCAACAAGACCGCCGTTACCATATGATGGTGATAAGGGATATTCCGTAACAATTTTTCATTCTATAGTTTTGGTTGAGCGATTATTAAAAATGCTCATATGTTAACCAATGTATCTCTGTTCAAAGAGGCTTGTAGATATAGCGGTAAATAGTTAGTGAATGACCAGCTCTTTGAGAAAAAATGAAATGAAATGAAAGCATCTCGCATTATCTTTAAAAAATCGTTTTGCATTTCACTGTACGTCATAAAAATGAAAGGGCGGAGCATTATTTTTTGAATATATTTATCATCCCGAAATTGCTTTTTCTTCCATTCTTCGTCAATGTCAATGAAATCATCACAATGATTATCATTCAACTGGAGCGCCTCGGACCTTATTTTCCTTAACACGTCATGCGATTTTGAATTTTGTATGGTCTTCGTTTTTCGAACAAAGTCTATATCTTCGTCAAGTATTAACCTTTCAGAAACATTCTCCACAGACTCTTTTAATAATTTGTTTTTTTAAAACATCCCGATCGTAACCTGACGTAAAACTAAATAGTTTGGTGGAATGGACGATTGGATCATTTGAAGAATAAACTTCGAATATTCCATGGGTTAAATTCTTATTGATCAGTTTATACTTTCGTCACATCTGGTTTACATTTTTATGGCCACAATAAGTTCTTATTGTCAGACGAGTCTTTAAAATATCATATCCCTTTATTTTAATCAGACATCCTGTTTCTTTAGTTAATTGCTTGCATATTACAGATTTATACAAATAAGAATCTAAAGTCCGCTTTTCGTTTAAAAAAATTTGTTTCCAGATATTATCAGAAATATTTAAGGTATAATTGCATAGGTTATAAACCAATCTTCTTTTATTATATTCAGTTTGCTTAGAATCTTTAAAACGGTCACAAATATTGGTTGTTAGTTTACCATTTGTGTTCAAATTCGAGGAGTGCTGAATAACTGCTAAATTATTCGTTTCACCGGACAAAATTTCTATTCTTTCCTCAGTCAAATTTTCTACTAATACTAATGGATTCGATTCAAATTCATCTAGTATATTTTGATTAGTTAATGGCGAAAGATGGGTAAAATTATTTTCCACAAGATTTACATGATTGTCTTGGATTTCTGTATTAAGGGGACATTACACCTTCAGATTTTTAAAAAATCGAAATTTTTTTATGATCGAATATGTTAGAATGAACGTTTTAGAACAGGATTTTAACAATATAAACATGAAAATGTCAACAACAAAATTTTTATTGTATTTATTACGGAGCGCGTCAAAGTCTTTTTTCTACGGTTTTGGTCTACTTCGCTGTAATTTAAACTCGATTATCTCGAAATGACGTTTTTCAAGTTGGCGTGCAAGGTTGAGAAAAAACTACTTATCCAATCGTTCTAAAATTTTAACACGTTGATCTACACATATTTCTGCTCAGAATGAACTACGGAAGGGAAAATCGGCTTTCAATTTTTTGAGTTACAACAAATTGCAGGGGACAAAAAAGCTCCATTTTCGAAAAAATGCCGCCATTTTGTTATTTTTTAGACCATTTTCTTCCTTTTAGTTCATTCCAAGGGCGATTTAACGCTGAATAAAACCCCGTTTTTTTTCAGACTTTTCTGAGAGCAGTTCTGATGCACGCCGCGAATTTTCGGTCTTTTTGGAAAATGACCGTAGCAGACGACAAGAGGCGGAAAAAAATCTAAAAAAATTTTTTGTGTATGCTTTGACTTAAATAAATTGTCCATGGAAAGTTTCATTAAGATATCTCTTTTTATTCCATTAAAAAAAAATGTTTGAAAAAATTTCATTTTTTAAAATTTGAAGGTGTAATGTCCCCTTAAGTGTTGTGCACATTACATTACAATTAAATTCTATCACGGGTGATAGATCTTCATTTTGGTTGCAAGTGGTATCGCTTCTTAAATAATTGCGCCATATATTATACAAACGAGTACGATTCAAAAAACTATTATTTATACAAAGGTATTGGCATATTTGAGTCATATCATGACAGTTTAAAGTAGTGAACTTAACACTTGCAAACGACAATTTTTCAATCGCATATTTCACAGCGTCTACGGTAATTGCGCTTCTTTTCTTTATATAATTAGATCTGATTTTTTTTTATTCATTTTTTCCATTTTAAGTAGAATTATCCTTAAGAAAGACGAGGTCAAATATTTTTTAATGTTTCAAACAATATCAAAATGTTAGCGTTAATTAGAGTGTCCTAAAAGAAAGCCGAGGTCAAAAATACAATATTCAACAGTAAAAATTAAAATTAGGTCACAAAAACAGAATGTCCGGGACAAAGGCGAGGTCGATTTACCGTGCGATTCTGACGTTAAACCGTTAAGAGTATCACAGCTAAGAGAAATTTTGGTAAGAGGTTTTTTTTAAGAGAATCTCTTAATTGGTATTCTGTTAGTAGTACTCCTAAAATATCTCTTAAAAACTCTCCAAATATATTGGAAAATATTTGGAGACCTGTCAATTTGAATTTTTACATTTTTTCTAGATACATTTTTGGTGGTTGATAAATAAATAAAAACAATTCTAGTAATTTTTATTTAAATACGTTTATTTTTTATGAAGTACATAAATATCTAGAAAATTTACACGAAATATAAGCGTCCAACAACACGCCATTTCTAATAAAAAAAATAATAAAATCACTGGAAAGCAAAGAAAATGTATATTTGGTTTATAATTAAAGGTTTATAAACATTATAAGAATCAAATATTTCATAATTTTTCTTTTATCAAATTTTAGGATATGTTTATTTCTAAAATAAACAATAAATATAAAATTTTATTTCAACATTAAATATTATTTTGAAACTTACTACGGTAAAATTGTTTTTCTTTAATACGACTACGAGAAACGTCAAATTTGTGATGCTTATGACCACCTATTTCGTATTTCTTAGCTAAGAGATTTTTTAAGAGAATCTCTTAGCTAAGAGCATCAACCGAATCGCAAAATAGTCTTACATAAGAGAATTCTCTTTACTAAGAGAAATCTCTTAGTTAAGACCTCTATGACTGTACGTTAGAATCGCACGGTTAGTTTTTAAAAAAACTTTTTATATATGAAATAATCAAAAAAAACCGAGGAAATCACAAAAACAAAACGAAACGTACACGGCAAAATCTGAATTGGTATTAAAATAGAAACGATAAAACAATTCCTTTTATACTCGTTGCGGAAATTTTTATTTTTAGGTTTAACAAATCGCTTTTTGTCGGTTTATCGGTTATATGAGCATTTTTAATAATCGCTCAACCAAAACTATAGAATGAAAAATTGTTTCGGAAAACCCCTTATCCTCATCGTATGGTAATGCCATTACGGGTATTTTTTCTCAAAGGGCTGGTCATTCACATGTCATTTACCGCTATATCTGCAAACCTCTGTGAACAGAGATACATTGGTTAACATATGAGCATTTTTAATAACCGCTCAACCAAAACTATAGAATGAAAAATTGTTACGGAATATCCCTTATCACCATCATATGGTAACGGCGGTCTTGTTGCTTATATTTGAAGGCCCATCTAAGCAAATGCCTTATTCCGATATCTTTCAACCTTCGTGATAAAACATATGGTATATATCGTGGTAGTAAATCGTATAAATTTCTTTAAAAAAATGTATTTTGTTTTCCAGTGTGTTTCTGTGATATACTTATAACATGTTATGTATAATTTATACAATGAAAAACACTACTAACAATGAAAAAAATATTTGTTTTCAGATATAAATTTAATATTTTTGGGGGTTGAATTGTTATGTTGAGTTGTTTTTTATTATTTTCGTGTTGAAATTCTTGTATTTGTATCAGATTTAAAAATATGAACGCCTGAAAAAAAAATGACTAAAAATCTTGTTTCAGGTAAATATTTTTTTTCGGGATGGAGTGTAATTTTCTTTTATTTCTATAATTTTTCGTGCTGAAACGCTTTTGATTTTGAATTTAGCCAAGACACATCAAATTTTTTTTAGGGATGAAAAGGCCTTTTTCGGGCTAACTTCACATACGTAAATGAAAAGTGCTCTCGTTCGTGAAAAACTTAATAAGATATTACCAGACATTGGCATGTCCCCTATAAATCCAAGTTAGTTGGAATCCAGGCAATATCATGAGCAGAAAAAATTATTAAATTTAACTACCATATTACCGACATCATCGACATCTTTGGTAACTGGAATAGAACCTCTTTTGACTCACTCAGAGGAAAATCATTATAAGTCACGTCTTTATGATGAATTCATGGATCAACTAAAAATCAAATTCCAACATTTGGAGAAAAATTGTGATAAAATACAGCTGCTGTCTAACCTGCCAAAATCTCTAACTGTACAACAAATTCAGGAAGAATTCACACAACCCAATATATGGTACGGACAGCTAAAAATATTCAAAATAAGAATGGGTCACTGAGCCTTCCAGCACCAAAAGTTGAAAACGGATCAGTGATGAACTCAGGCAGTCAGTGCTAGAATATTAAAAAGATGATGATGTTAGTAGTATAATGCCTGGGGAAAACGATTGTTTAACTAATGATAACGTTAAAATTCAGAAACGTCTAATGATGTGCACATTAAAGGAGTGCTATGAGGGCTACAAGTTGAAATTTAAGGATGATGAATCAAGAAAAAATTGTTTTTTCTAAATTTTCTCTGCTACGTCCTCAAAACTGTGTTCAACCAGGAATCAGCGGAACGCATACAGTTTGCGTTTGTATAATACATCAAAATGTCAAATTAATTATTCATGGAACTAGGATGGAAACTGTTACCAATGGAAAAATTTCTCGATACCAGGACTGCATTTCATTAATACTATGTAAAGATCCAAGATCAACATGTTATCTTCTGCAATGCGAGAACTGCCCAGGATTGGATAAGTTTCACGAATATTTGAAAAACGCATTTTTGGGCAATGATTGTCTGGATGCTGAATTATCTTTTAGTCAGTGGGTTTCAACTGACCGATGCAACTTGGAAAAATATTCAAAACCATTAGACGAATTTCTGGATTACTTCATACTCGTAATTAAGCTGAAAAATTTGATTCCTCATTGCTTTATATCACTAACACAATCCGATTTCATAAAAAATAAAAGGTTAACTCTGGAGCCAACAGAGGTACTTGTTTCTTGTGATTTTGCAGAAAATTATGCGTTTATAATGCAAAATGTAGCACAGGGTTTTCATTGGAACAACAAACAAGCGACTATTCATCCATTTGTAATTTACAAAACTGAGGGAGAGATAGTGCAGCACTACAGCTTCATTATAATATCAGTTTGTCTTCATCATGACGCTGTAGAAGTTCACTTGTTCATAGAAAAATTATTGCAGTTTTTGAAAACAAAAAATCCGAATTTATCTAAAATTTATTACGTCTCAGATGGTGCAGTAACAAAATGTATGAATATAACTAAACACAAAGAGGATTTTGGAGTTGATTGTGAGTGGCATTTTCACGCAACTGCTCACGGAAAGGGACCATGCGATGGATTAGGAGGTACTGTTAAGAGAATGGCATCCAGAGCCAGTCTCACCAAAGAATATGATGGTGACATAACCAATGGGGAGGAACTTTTCAAATGGACTAAAACGTTGAAAACTGATGTGGTTTTTGAATTTTGTTCAGATTACTAAATATAATTAGAAACAAATCGAACTAGGCAGTAGATTAGAGAACTTGAAAACAATAAAAGGGACTCGCGATTTTCATGCAATTATACCTTCAACAGAAGGCTACTTAAAATGTAAAAAATATTCAAATAGTGAAGATTATATGACATGTAAATGTTAACCGTATAAATATCTTTAAATTTGTATTTTTATTTTGTAATAAATTTATAAATTTTTTTACTGTCAATATTTTTTGTTTTAAATTTAATTTTGAATCACAAAAACGAGTGAAAAAATTAACCTGGAAAAATTAAATAAAATCGAGTTTTTGTAAGAGGGCCAAAAATCTACCATTCGATTTTTGAAATGTTCAAAATAGGTAGAGTCATACTTAAACGTATTTTGCACGAAAACGAAAAATTTTACTAGCGCAAGTTTTTAGTATGTTCAATAGAATTAAAGTAAGTAAAATTTAAAAAAAAAAAAATAAAATAAAAAATTGGACGATCATTGAGAAAATTCAAAAATAAAATTTTGGCGGGAAATTTGAAAATGAAGAAATTAAAGAACTTATTTTTATATTTTTTTTATTAATCCCTATTAACTTACCTTTAAAACGAGCCCTATATCATAAATATCGGATATTTACCTTTCCTTTTATAGCCATAAACACAACATCATGTTCATCATTTTTCTCAAAATTTGACCCCTTGTATTTTAAACAACAACAACAACAAAAACAATTCACGTTCTACAAAATTTTTTTTTTAATCAAGACTACAAATTCAAAACATAAAAATCATAAAATTAAAACATGACTTCCAAAAATTTGTGATTTGACGTATTTTTCACCATATATATAATCAATAATAATATTTTCAAATAGAAAATATTTGTTGGATAATAATTATTCATTTTGATAAAGGGAGCCATCCCTAAACAGAAAAATGGCCAAAGATCTTAGAATCTTATGTTGGAATGCCAATGGACTGATGCAACATCAACAAGAACTGCAAGTGGTCCTGGACACAGAAAAAATCGATGTATGTCTCATCACGGAAACACACTTCACTAGACAATCAAACATTAAATTTAAAAATTATCAAATATACCACACTATTCACCCTGGAAACACTGCTAAAGGAGGTAGTGCTGTTATAATTAGAAATAGTATTCATCACTATGAGGAGTTAAAATATGAAACGGAAGAAATACAAGCAACTGCTGTTATTGTCAAATCCAAAAGTAGTTCTATTTGTATTGCTAGTATTTACTGCCCACCGAAGCACTCAATGAAAGAAAAAGATTATCTCGAGTTCCTCAGTAAATTAGGAAAACGATTTGTACTTGGAGGAGACTTTAATGCAAAAAATGTCCACTGGGGATCCAGATTAACAACAACTAAGGGTAAAGAACTCCTAAAAGCTATCAGAAAATGCAGTTGTGAAGCCCTCTCAACTGGAAAACCAACCTACTGGCCAACTGATCCAAACAAAGTGCCAGATCTGATTGATTTCTTTATAATAAAGAACATATCTGTAAATTATGTACAAGTAGATGAAAGCCACGACTTAAACTCTGATCATTCACCAATGCTTCTAACGTTAAGTGAAAAAATCATTCAGAAAGAAAGAAACCCTTTCCTAGTAAATAATCACACTAATTGGGCATGCTTTAGACTATCGCTAGAAGAAAAAGTTAACTTAATGGTTCCATTAAAGACTGAAGAACAATTAGACAAAGAAGTTCACAAATTTGTAAACAATATACAGCAATCAGCTTGGGAAAATACTCCTGAAATTAAAACGAAAATCAAGGGAAACAATTACCCTATGGAAATTAGGGAACTCCTCGCAGAAAAAAGAAGAGCGAGAAGAGTATGGCAACAAACAAGGGCCCCCCAAGATAAAACTCATTTGAACAACCTCACTCAACAATTAAGAAGAGAGATCAAAGAATTGAAAGATGAATCAATCAGCAACTATTTAAGAAAATTAACTAATGATAACAGTACTGATTATTCTCTTTGGAAAGCAACCAAAAGAATCAAAAGACCAATAATGCAGATTCCCCCAATAAAAATAGCAGGTGAGAAATGGGCTAGAAATAATGAAGACAAAGCTCGAGAATTTGCCGAACACCTCGAAAAAATATTCCAGCCACATGAAGACCAAACGTTGGAAGCCGAGATAATAACTGAACAAGCTGTGCAAGAAAGTAAAGAAATCCTACCCACAACACCAAAAGAAGTCATGCGTGAGATAACAGCTAATATGAATACGAAAAAAGCTCCTGGGTACGATCTTATTACTGCAGAAATCTTAAAAGAACTGCCAAGGAAAGCTCTGGTGAAACTCACCAATCTTATAAATGCAGCATTTAGAATCAAATGTGTACCAAGCTTATGGAAAATTGCAGAAGTAATTATGATCCCAAAACCTGGGAAACCACCACACATAACATCGTCTTATAGGCCAATTTCGCTATTGCCAGTCATGTCCAAACTCTTTGAGAAGCTTCTGGTAAAAAGATTAAATCCGATAATCGAGAGTAAAAATTTGATCCCAAATCATCAGTTCGGTTTTCGCAACCAACACTCAACAATTGATCAAGTACACAGAATAACCAGTATAATTGAGAAAGCATTAGAGGAGAAAAAAATCTGTTCAACAGTATTTCTAGACGTTGCACAAGCGTTTGATAGAGTGTGGCATGAAGGACTTAACCACAAGTTAAGGAATCTTCTACCAATGCAATTTGCTAAGATACTAGAATCATACTTGAAAGATAGGTTCTTCAGGATTAAGTTAGATGATACACTTTCTGAATTGAAAGAAATCAATGCAGGAGTTCCACAGGGCAGTGTATTAGGGCCGGTTTTATACCTACTATATACTTATGATCTTCCTACATTAGAAAACAACACAGTGGCAACTTTTGCAGATGATACGGCGATCTTAGCTGTTGGAAAAAGCAACGAAGAATCAACACAGAAGTTACAATCAGCTGTAACTCAAATATATAAATGGACAAAAAGATGGAGAATAAAACTAAATGAAGCTAAATCAGTTCACATCAACTTTACAAACAGACGAATCGAACATATTCCGATTACCATAAATCGGGAAATAATACCGCATGCGAACACAGCTAAGTATCTCGGCATGACCCTGGATGCTAAACTACGATGGAAAGCACACGTCAAGAAGAAAAGTGAAGAATTAAGACTTAAATACAGAAAAATGTATTGGCTGATGGGAAGGAACTCTTCTTTATCAACATACAACAAGCTTCTACTTTATAAGCAAATATTGAAACCGATTTGGACTTATGGTATTCAGCTTTGGGGTTGTACCAAACAGAGCAACGTAAATATCATCCAAAGATTTCAGAATATGGTATTAAGGAACATCGTTGATGCACCTTGGTATGTCAGGAACAATGACCTTCATAGGGACCTTAAAATGAACCTCATCTTAAATGAAATCCAGGAAAAAGCACGGAGACATGAAGAAAGGCTCCGCCAACATGTGAACATTGAGGCAACTCAGCTCCTAAGCATCACGAATTTAGTTCGCAGACTTAAAAGAACCAAACCTTTTGAGCTGGTGTGATTGTCAGTTTAAGCAACATTATGCTGATCTAAAATCCACAACAAAGATGTGGTTTACTTCAATTTAACAAACACTATGGAATGCCAATGGGAAGAAGCCATAGATTAATTTAAGTTAGTAAATTAAGTCAGAAACAAATTGCTAATTAGTCCAGGAGACTAGATTGTAATTACATAAAATAAATAAATAAAATTTATTTATAAAAAAAAAAAAAAAAAAAAAAATTTTGATAAAGATTTTCATCAAACCGTATTATCACACAGAAGATTTATTATTAAAATATATTTTCTAATTGATAATTAAAGCGTAATAAAAATTATCAACTCAATAAACAATTCTGATATGTATTATAAAAATTATAAAATGGAGATATATCATTGAAATTTATTTTCTATTTGAAAATATTACTTTCAAACCATTGTATGATATAAAATTTTCATTAAGAAAGGATTATGTTTTTGAAAAATTAATGAAAACATTATTATTATGAAAATTAATTGATTATAACATTATATAATTGATAATATAATTTGATAGTTAATTTTAATAAAATATTATTCATTTCATAATTAAAAAATACAAAAAATATTGGTTTTCTATTATATTGATAGATATTCTCTATCGGCGCTATATAAATAATGAAATTATTAAATTGATATTGATTTAATTCAATAAGAATGAACATTTTTTTCAGTGTATGTAACATGAGTTTTTTTTGGGAAAGTTGTGTGACACATATATTTGTCTGTGAGGGGTGAACATGTTAATAAATAACACTATAACAGAAAAAACTGAGAAATATTACGGACGGCGCTTCATTTTACGATATAATGTACTACAAGAGTAATAACGTAATTGATATTTTGTTAAATTATTGACCACCCAATTTACATAATTTGAAACACTTGGCAAACGACAAATATTAAAAATATGTAATTGTCTACTATAACGCCATCTTACAAAAGTAACAAAAAACTTCGCTCATCCAAGTTATATGTACTAAAAATATAACAGTTGATTGGTTCGACTCTTTACTATAAAAAAAATCTTCTTGCAATTATGTGCACCATCTATGATTTATAATTTAAAACATTCCACACTTATTTAATTTGGTTTTTTTTTTACCATAATCAAAAAAATTATTTCCAAACAAATTCAATTGAAATGTATTTACATTTTTTAATTTACTTCAATTATTAATAGATTTACTACTCATTCTCCAGATGATTCAGATTTCTTGTCATTCTGTTATATTTCGAGGTCATTGTTGTGTCCCAAATTTCTTAACGTTTCGAGGTTATTTTTTTAAATTAATTTGGCGGGTACAAATTAGTAGTTCCTCGATCTTTGAACACTACACTACATAAGTTTATCAGTTTTTGGCATTATAGTTATGGTATGCATTATTCCAATTTCTGAAATAATTTATTAAAATTGAATAATACAACAAATACTAATTGCTTTGTTTTTGTACATAAAATCTGTGTACATAGTAAATAAAACGTTAATTATTATTAGAAGAAAAAAAAAATTAAGAAATTATTAATTTTAATTTTGTATGCCAATAAGCATAAATTAAAGTCCATATATATTTTTCCACGAGCACACCAATACTTTTGCAACGCATAGTAAATTTATGAATATTGACTTTACACCTACCCCTCATTTTAAACGTCACATTTATTCTCTCGGTGGCGTCAATATTATACGTTTTGTTTTTTAAGTGTTTATTGAACCGCGCGCCGCAAATACGTTCTTTATTCAGTTAAATTGTAATGCAGTATGATTAATTGAACTAAATCGTATCATGCAAAGTGAAATTAATAATTATGATAAAATTAAATGTTTAAATTAGCGGAGTGGTAAACTACTACTAAAAACGATCCGCCAGCTTGAAATTATTGGCCCACGATAGCTTTTGAGAAATTTTAGAAAATTAGTTGATTCGTGAACTTGAAGATGAAGTTTGTAAATTTCCATTTTTATTAGATTTGAAATTTAATAGATTTGTGGCGATGGATGGTGCGGCAATTTCTTAACGGTTTTTATTGAGTAGGACAAAGTTTTCAAGCGCAACTACAGACAATCCTCATCGTTGTATGTATAAACAACCATTTTCATTGCTTATTTATTCTCTTGTACTACAATATTTATAGATTTCCCATTCGAGTTGTCTGATTTAAATTAACTTCGGTCGGCAAGGACCAAAGTTATTGAAATCCTGCTGAAAAATTACCAATAATTTGAAATCCAAATTGTCTGATATTTGGGAACTGCAAGCAATTCGCATGAGGATGCAACATTTTTTTTTTAATGTTGCCAATGGCTTTATACTGCGAATTATTTCCGTTTGGATTCGTTGCAGGAGTTTTCTATTTGAAGCACTAGTGGATCCCCATAACTCAATACCATATGTCCATATGAGTTTGATTATCACTTTGTATGCAGTAAAACTTTATTGGCTAATGACAACTGAGATTGTCTTCCCATAAGCCAATACATTTTGGAAAATGTAATTTTTATTT
Organism: Tipula vernalis; assembly: GCA_958295665.1. Classification (NCBI taxonomy): domain Eukaryota; kingdom Metazoa; phylum Arthropoda; class Insecta; order Diptera; family Tipulidae; genus Tipula; species Tipula vernalis. Next base: position 180,260,541 of record OY282558.1, on the reverse strand, counting down.
GGTTGCGCTTTGTTTCAATATGATTTTTCCACGTTAACCTTCTATCCAGATGCAAACCTAAGTATTTTACCTTCGTTTGTTGAGGAATATTTTTATCGTTTAATTTCACTGGTGGGCAGGTGCGTTTGTTTAGCGTGAATGTGACGTGAGTTGATTTGTTTTCGTTCACTTTTAATCGCCATGCCTTCAGCCAGTCCGCTACTTTGCTTAAATGATTCTGTAATTTCTTTATGGCCGTGTCTTGGTCAATACTTTGTTGGTTACAGGTAAATAAGCTGTGTACAACAAGTATAATATTGATAGAAGACTGCTAGAACATTGCCTTGTAGAAGTAGTTGCCCTATGTTGTTTCACCATATATTGCCTTTGAAGATGATAGTTTGCAAAAACTGTGTGAAATTTCTTCGGTAGAAAGGAAAATCCTGGAAGAGTATAACGGGGGAGCAAGTAAGGTCCACCTAGGAATTAATAAAACACTAGCCAAGATACGTTAACGATTCTACTACATTGGAGGAATATCTTGCAAAGGTCGTGGAGAAAAACCAACGCAACTGGGTTCAGCATATAGCGATATTTCTGATAGCCTATCGATCAGTAATACATGACACAACCAGAATGACACCAGCTAAAACCATATTTGGAAATAATCTACGATTAGCTGGAGATTTAAAGTTTGGGGCTGTTCCACCAGCAGCTTTATGTGGACAGGATTACGTAGACCAGATGAAAGAAGAACTTAATGAGATTCATCAATTTGTACGGGGGGGGGGGCGGATGTCAAATGACCTGATGTTAACTCGATATGACATACGAGCAAATAACCAAGGCTTCCAGGAAGGGCAAATGGTATGGCTTCACAACCCGCAATGAAAGAAGTGATTTATCACCAAAGCTGCTACCAACATGGGAAGGACCTTACACTGTCGTCACAAGGATGAACGACGTAGTTTATCGGATACAGAAGGAACATTTAGAGAGGCTTGCCCTGCACAGAGGAGGGGATTTGGGTCATATTCGGGACGAACAGGCTTAGGTGAGTGATAGTGTTACGGTGACACCTAGGATAGAATAGAATAAGTTATTTAATAGCGAAAAGATTACTGTACTAAAATGGAATGTTTCTAGACTATTCTTACAGCAAAAGTCAAGAAATTTCGAGAAGTTTTGGTTTCAGTATAGAAAAAGCGAACGAGAAGTGAATTAAAAAGTGATTTTGTGAATTTTTCTTAATAAATTTTGTGTTCAATAAATAAATTCGTTTGTGATAAATTGAATTGGTTTGTTTTATTCACAATCCAGTGATTCGAGCCTTGATTGACAAGGCAAAAACGCAACAATATTTTTGTTTTGTTTTAATTTGAGGTGATAATTTAAATTCCGCATAATAATTAAAAATCACTATAAAGTTAAGTTCTGAACTGGTTCTCAATACATTTGAAAATGAATTAAGACCTTGCATATTTACTTCTTTAAAAGATTCAATCGCCAGGGTAATTGAAGAGGAAGGTAAACGTAATGGTCATATAATGCAACACTTGCTTTCAACTTAAAAATTCGAAACACAGCTCTAACGCATTTTCAAAAATGTCCAGTGAACCAATTAATTCATTTCACATTAAAACATATTAATCTACAATATATTAATTTTCACAGCTCTCGGGAATTAAATTTAGCTCCTCTGAACCGAACATACAGAAATTTCAGTGTATAAACGATTGTTATAAAGCAGAGTTTAAAAAGGGATGGCATTTCGCTCTTCGCTCTCCATTTTTTCAAGAGCGATAAAAAAACTATTGAAAACCCCTTCAATGGGACGGTATTGTAAAAAAACCCCATAAGGAACGGTATTGTAAAAAAAAATATCACTCTGAAGAACAGGATATTTTTATTATAAGGTTCTTGCTCTTCCGCTATTGTGTTTGTATTTTGTTCGCTCTTTCTTATTCGGCTATATTGAAGAAACAAATACGTTATGCTCTGATGAATAAAAATGTCATTAATATTATAATGCTCTTGCTCTTGTTATTACGGCAAACGGTTACATTCAAAACCTTCTAAAATTCTCTCTTTAGAAAGCCTTGATTGTTTTATTGCCGAACAGATACACATTTAAAAATATCTACTGTTCTGGAATAAGGCCAAATAGGATGGAACTTGGCTATTCCTTAACCGATTGTGAAGCAATTCAACATGTGCGTTGCAAATGGGATTCTTAAATAAGTTTGAGATGTTTTTGAATATGGCCAACTAGGATCAAACTTAGCTATTCCTGACTAATGAACTTGACTATTTCTTAACCCATTTTATTTTTCATTTGGCACGCGTGATGGAAATGGGATTCTAAACAGATTTTAAGATGAAGTTCGGGAATATGGCCATTTGGGATCGAACTTGGATATTCCTTAGACATTTTAGATGAAATTATGGAATATGGCCAGCTGGGATGGAACTTCGCTATTCGATTCCTTAACCGATTTTAGTGAAATTTGACAAGCGATATAAAAATTGGATTCTGAAATAATTTTTTGATAAAGTTCTGGAATATGGCCAACTAGGATGGAAATTACCGATTATTCCTTTACCGATTTTCGATCTGCCTCACAGCAGATAAACCTCGACACCTGTATGGTTTACGGAAACTGCAACAGACAATAGCTTTTATGATATTGCCTATTCAAATTTTTGAAAATTTGGCAGCTGTTGAGGTTTTTCATATTGATATAATAATTATACACCTCCAGGGAAATTTAATCGCAATAAAAGTAAAATAAGGAAAATGGCTGACAGCACGCACAACATGAGTTAAACATAGGGTCCCGGAATTAGAAAAATCATTGTAGAATCTCATTTCCGTAGTCCATGTCAAATTTCATCCAAATCAGTTGAGGAATAGCTGAGTTCTAGCCAAACATTCCACAACTTTTACTACTTTACTAAATATAAGTTTAAGGTCAAATTTCCATCGCAAATTTCACTAATCGGTTCAAAAATAGATAAGTTCCATCCTAGTTAGCCACATTCCAGAACTTCATCGAAAAATCATTTTATAATCCCATTTTCAACGCACATATCGAATAACCAAGTTCCATTCTAATTAGCAATATTCCAGAACTTCATCTAAAAATTATTGCATAATCCTGTTTCCATTACGCATGTCAAATTTCACTATAATCTGTTAAGAATTAGCCAGGTGCCACCCTAGTTGGCCATATACCAGATATTTATCTAAATATCGTTTTTTGAACTTTCTTTATTTAATGATATTCAAAGAGCAATTCATGTGTTACAAAAAATATCGCTCCCTAATACATTTTCTTCAATCGCTCTGTAGTATATACAGGGAGCGATATTTTAAACTTTTACGCTCCCTGTTTCTAGAGCAATATTAAAAATAAAAATTTAAATTACTTTGAAAGAGCGAAATAATTTTTTTTTTTGTTTATCATTAGAAGTTAAGAAGAGCGTAAACGGAGGGGGAGGGTGTAGGGAGCAAGAGCGAATATTTTTATAAAGAGCGATAAAAGAACGAAAAATGTGAACTCTACTGTTATAAAGTATTTCAAAATTCTTGAAACTCGTTTAATGCGTATTGCAATCGGAATCCTCTTAATAGCGATTATTCAGGTTTTTCTAATTTTGACGTTAAGTTGCGTCATCATATTGAATCGTTGGTATGTCGGGAGTTTTGGTATTTTATTGTATTAGTATTGCATTTGGATTAAACTAACCGTTGCATTTTCGAAAATCAAGATTTTGACATTTCTGAATCTAAATTTCCAGGTTTGATTAGCGTTAACTATCGATTTCGTGATGCTTGTATGATATTACATGCTATTATTCGAGATTATTGGATATATTCGTATTACTCGATATTACTCTAAATTTGCAAGGGATTTAGTTGCACGATGTTACAAAATTGATGATATTTCGGGATTATTGATATTTGATGTATTTTTCGAAGTTTTTGTGCTTTTCGAGATTTGTCTTTAGCGTTGAGGTAGCATTTAAGAAATAGTTAGGTTAAGTTTGGCGATTATTAAGTTATATGACATTATACAAACATGAGACTTTAGGCGTGTTCGTTTCAGCTGAATTAACTGATATAGTAGCTACATCTGAAGTAACTAAAGTGAAGAGACTGTTCGATTTGCAACTCTTCACTTCAGTTAAAAATTGAGCAACTGAATTAAGTGAAGGGGTATTTTGCTCGCGTAGATACCTCAGATGATGAATTTTTTGTTTTTCATTTGTTTTTCTTTTTTGTTTTGACATTTTGAATTTTGTTTATGCCGTTAGTGTTGTGAACGGTAATTATAAATATTTATTAAAAATTATTCAAAACCTATAAGTTTCAAAAAAATTCAAAATATTGTTTATGCATGTACTCGTATATAATATACATTTAAAAATAATATATTTTAAAAAATGGAGAATACAGAGGAAAACGATGACTTGATTGAGTATGTCTATTTTGAAAGTTCAAGCATAAGTGAGAATAATGTCAAGCATAAGTGAGAATAATGCAGATCCCCAATGTAAGTATAATATTAGTAATATAAGACAATATACATAGATACATGTGTTGTTTTACCTTAAAACCCCTGCTTAAAATTTTTACAGCAAATTCTTCGACGTGGACCAAAGCGGAGACATTGCAGCTAATTGACACGTATGAACAGTACAGAGACAGCTTCAATCATGTAAAACAACGTAAGCATGCCTGGGCAATGGTTTCAACGCATTTGGAGGCACTTGGTGTGATAGTGAGTAAAATTATTAGTTGTATGTACAAAATCCAGTATAACATTCTTAATCATAAATATTCTGCTTCCAGAAATCAACCACTGATTGCTCCAATAAATGGAACAATTTGCAAAGGACATATAAATGTTGCAAGGACAACAAACATAGAACTGGACGTCGGCCAATTCTTTTCCAATATTATGATCAAATTGACGCAATATTAGGTCAAACGGATAGCAATGCTGAAGACGGTGTAGGTATGTCTATTGGTGTCTCAACCCCATCCAGCGAAACATTATCTTTAATTGAAAATGGAAATACGATTGAACATCCTGAGCAAGAACCTCAACCAAAAAACAAAAGAAAGCGGCTAAGTTTGAAAGACGAATATTATAAGTCAAAAAAGGAAATAAGCGGGAGGAAGAATTTTTACAAATTGAAAAAGACAAATTAGAATTAATTCGAAAAATAGCCGATAGGCTTTAACATATTTTAATTGACATAGATTAATTCTATTAAAAGTTTGTTTTTTGTTATCGAATATAACAAATAACATAATAAAAGAAATGAAATATTGGGAAACGGAATTATTTTTGTACAAAAATGTATTATATTCTGAAATACAATTACATTTCGAATAAATGTTGAAATGCTTGTTGTCTTCTTTTGGTCCGTGTAGTGAGAAATATGTCTTCTGGTTGAAAATACTGCGGCTGATTTCGAATTTCAGTTACCATTTCGATTTCATCATTCTGTGCTATACATAATGGAGTACAATGGCACATATCGTAGCTTTTATTATAAAATTTTTGTTTACATTTTGAAATTCTCTTAATCAACGGAATCTTCCCTTGAACATTCCAAATGTATTTTCAACTCGTACTCTTAAAGATGAGTGTACGTAATTGAATTGACATTCCTGTGTGGTTAAGGTTTCATTATATTTAAATGGTGGTACAAGCCAGTCCTGTGACATATAGGCAGAGTCTCCTAGCAGAAAATAATCATAAATCTTCGCTGGTTCTTCTTGCAAAATTCTATATAAACTAGATTTTTTTAGCAATCTGGAGTTGTGCATAGACCCCGGCTCACCGCAACGAATATCAATAAAATCCATTTTAAAATTTACAACCCCTTGCAACAAAATGCTGGAATAGCCTTTTCTGTTGATGTAGTCATTATTCGCATTTAAATTGAGAATTGGAATATGGGAGCCATCAATACAGCCCAAAACATTTTATAAACCACCTTTATTAAAACATAATTGTTCGTTAACCATAGCTTCCTCCCGGGTCGGCCATTTGATGAATTTGGGTGAATGAGTCCCTCTAAACAAAAAAAGCCATTCGGAAAAAACGATACGATAGCGATATGTAAACGATGCTTAATTTCTTATAACACACTATGCACTTTCTTATTTTTATTTATACTCCTATAGAAACAACGAAAATAAAAATTGTATATCGTGCGTTCTCTCACTTTTTTTTTTTTTTTTTTTTTATATACATATTTTAATTGGGTGCAGAGCGGACTTATTAACGGTCCTAGCTCCTTGTAACTGTCAGAGCTTCTGCACCCAATGCGCGATCCTTCAAGTAAAGATTAATAGCTACCTTAAATTTATTCATTTTGTATTCCTCCGGAAATTTGAAGTGTATTAGCGAATTCCACTTTTTTGATGTTCGATATACAAATTCGCGCTTAATTTCTTCAGTTCGAGGTTTCGGGAGCTTCACCGTAAACCTATGTGCATTGGTTGTTCCTCTTGTTACTCTTGTTGTTGTAACGAATGGTGGTATTTTCTCCGATAGTTCTGCAGAACATTTACCATGTAAGCATCTGTAGAAGACGCAGAGTTCTGCAACATCTCTGCGATGCTGTAAGCTGTCTAGTTCTTGGGTAAGTCTGGGATTCCGTATTATTCGGATAGCGCGGCGTTGAACCCTGTCCAATAACTGGAGGGTGGTACCAGACGCACCTCCCCAAACTTGACAGCAGTACTCTATACATGGTCGGATGAAGGTTTTATATATCTGGAGAACTTGATGCGATTTAAAAAACCTTCTGCATCTATTTAGGAACCCGAGTTTTTTTGAAGCTGATTTAGCCAATGCAACAATGTGTTCATTCCATTTGAGTTTGTTACTTATTTGAACACCAAGCAGTCGAATTGAGTCGCAACCCACAAGGATATGGTTTTTTACCACAAATGGGTAGTCGTTGCGACTTTTTTTACGTGAAAATGTGCAAGTTGTTGTTACCCCACTCAAATATTGTACTTAAATCGGAATTAAGAGAAGTTACGACTTCTGACCGTTTATTATTTAAATCTGTAATGCTAGGCTCCGCCTCGAATGAAATAGAAGAATGCAATGTGGCATCATCTGCAAAGCTATGGATAGGGTTTACTGTGCTATCCAGCAAATCGTTGATGTATAGCAAAAACAGGGTCGGTGACAAAGGTGATCCCTGAGGGACTCCGGCATTTGGGGAGTGCGTCGATGATGATCTCCCATTAAGTACGACGCTGATTTTTCGGTCATTGAGATAGCTTTTAATCCACCTGGTGGTCATCGAGTCCAGCCCGTATGCCACAAGTTTACAAATAAGATTCTCATGCCATACCTTATCAAAAGCCTTGGATATATCCAAAGCGATTGCAAAGGCCTCTCCGTGGTGTTCTAAGGCGAGATTCCATTTGTTTGTGACGTACGTCAGGAGATCGGTCGTGGATCGGCTTTCACGAAAGCCGTATTGTCTATCCGAAATTAGTTTGTTAACTTCAAGATATTTAACTATATGTTGATTGATGCATTTCTCAAAGACTTTAGCGACGGCTGACACAATTGATATTGGCCGGTAGTTTGAAGGGTCAGTTTTGTCACAACCCCGTTTCAGCACGGGTTGCACCATTGCACTCTTCCAGGCGTTCGGGTAGTCGCCTTGCTTGTATGAAAGTAGGAAAATTTTAGATAATATTGGAGCCAATTCATTGGCAAACTCCTTCAATATTCGAACTGGAATTCCATCAGGTCCGGTGGTCTTGTTTACATTCATTGTCTTCAGATTAGTAAAGACAATTTCCTCCGAGATGGTGACGGGGCTCATTTTAGAACCACAATATGGAACTAATGGAGGCCTAATTCCATCTGGGACAACTAATGTCGAGTTCGATTTGAAGATGCTTGCCAATAAGTCGGCTTGGAAATATGGATCCACCACCAAAGCGCCGTCAGCACATTTCAATGCTGAAACAGATGTTTTCGAAATATTTGCAACCGATGCGACCATGTGGTAAAAGTTGCGATCGGAGATTTTCAGCTCGGAAGCCACATTGGCTTTCTTGCTGTCGGCTCTTTTCGCTTCTCTACCACAGGTTTGTTTGCAGGTGTTCCGTATCGTTTTGTATTCCTCATAAGAAATTTTGTTGCGTTTATATTTTTTGTGTGCCGATTTATTTTGTTTGGCAGCTTTGGTGTCTTCTTTTGAAAATATTTTAAAATTTTGATTGGGATTGGAAAATGATGAGGGGATAAATTTATTTATTCCATGTAAGACGGTGTCAGTAAAACTGGAAACGGCGTCGTCTATGTTGTTGTTATGTAGGCAATGGCGTTCCCATGGGAAGTGTTGAAAAAATGATCGTAAACCATCAAAATCAGCCTTGTTAAAATGCCAAAGACGCCTTGGCTGCTGCCTAAGTTCTGGTGGTGTTTCGACAGATATTTTTGTGGTTATTAAGTTATGGTCAGAATTTCCAATTCCAGTTTCGACATGGGCCTCCATGGAATGAGGGATTGATGTCAGACAGAGATCCAGAATATGAACTCCTCTAGAATTTTGGCATTCAAATGTGGACTCACTAACAATCTGTGTGAGGTCATGCGAAACGGCTAGCCATTCCGCATGGCACCCAGCGACATTTGTATCTTTGTGATTCAACCATTCTTTATGGTGGGCATTAAAGTCACCGACCATAATTAATTCGCATTCGGGATGTTGATTACGAATATCGTCACATTTGTCTGACAAGCTCCCAAAGAAGCTAATCGTTTCTGAATCCGTCTGATTAGGAGATCTGTATAAACTAATTAAAAAAAGGAGTTTATTAGGAAGGGAAATTTTAAGCACAATAGTTTGAGCGGTTTTTGTAAATATTTCGTACTTATTGTGTCTTGAGTACGGTATGTGGTTTTTAACGTAGATGCACACTCCACGTTGCAACTCGAAAGCTTGTTCGAACTGGTAGCGCTTGAAGTAGAATTCGTTTTCATAGATGTTCGACGATACTTTTGTTTCCGTTAGAACTAATACGTCGGGTTTTCGTGATTCGAGATGTTGATGTGCGCAATTTTTGTTAGTCTCGAGACCTCTGACATTGGTATAGTGGATGTTAAGGCTATTAATTTTGTCTTTACGAGGATTATGCCTCGCCCCGCGATCCGAAGAGGCATGTTTCGGGGATTTTCTTTTATTGTTGTTCATATTAAATGTAAATCATTTTTGTACGCAAAAATGTAAGAAAAACCGACCCAACAAAAAATATAAAATGAAATAATAAAAATTTTTTAGAAAAATAAATTATATTAAAAAATGAACGCGGGCAAAATTATATATGAACTAAAATAATCGTTAAAATAAAAATAAAAAAGTTTTACGGATGCTGGGTATTAACCCAGCGATCCAACCATTTTAGTCGCCTCCTACGACAAGCACTGGATGCTGTGGTGGTATTCTAAGGATATCAACATGCTCGTGAGGTGCACTTTACGAATCATGAGAGTGCCCCCCGACCACAGGGGCTAAGGCCATTTCAATTCAAATTTAACCTAAAACAAAAGCGGACGGACGGCGATATCTGTGTAAAAAGAAATTAAAATCATTACGAAATATTTCGTGTTATGAGTTTCACAAAGTAATTATATATTTCTTTTTCAATTTGTTTAAACCATTTTAGTTTATTAATTTAACACTTATACTAATTGTTTATTTTTTAAGATGTGAGCAAATTTTACTACTGCCGATTGAATTAAGGAGCGAAGTATTATGAAACCCGATACAATTAAACCATCATTCATATAAACAAGTAAATTTTATATATTATATATAATGTAATAATTATTTTATTATAATACTTCAATAAATAAAAAAAAAAATAATCGTATTATAAAATTTACTTTTTATTTTTGCTAATTCAAAATAAATACTATCGTAACCAACACGAAAAATACCGTAAATATATCGCATAATTAGATCTGTTTACGATATGAAAAGGAAGCATCGTAAACGTATCGTAAAAATCTTACATAAGTACGTTACGTAAAAAATTCTAATTATCATGGGACGTTCGATTCGTAAACATATCGATTTCGAATCGCAAAAACGATTCGTAAACGATATTTTGTATGAACAACAAACATCATTTTCGTATCGTAAACGAATCGCTTTGTTTAGTGGGGTATAAATAAAATCTGTCACATAATTTACTATCTCGTGGGCTGTACTTTTTGAGAGGTCAAATAAATTGGCAACCTGTCGAAAACTGTCTTGGTTCGCCAAATAATAAATGGATATAAGAACCTTTTTCTTTTTGGGAACCATCAATCTTCCTCCAGTGTGCGCAGAATATAGTTTGAATGATAAACGGCTCCAAGAAAGCTATATATGTATTTAAAAACGTAGAATTAGACATAATTTTATAAAATAATTGAGACATGATTCTACTTACTCATAAGAGAATTAAAAGATGACTTATCTAAGCGGAAATTTGACTTAAATTCGATGTCTGTATACGCCTGTAACGTGATTTCATAGTACCTCTTTACTCTATGATGAAATGAATAATTTATACTATTTTCTTCCTCACTATCACTGCCATTCGATAAACTTTCTTGAGGTTTTCGTAAGCTAGGATCTTGTAAAAACTGCATCTGAAATATTAAGAATATGCTAATGAATATGTAACACAGACTTTAAATATTTTCTTTTGTACCATCACGTCTTTAGTTATTCCATTTAAATGCGCCATATTGAAGTTATTATGAACACTTAAAAATTATATGTAATATAATTATAACTGTTATAAATTTATATTTTTATATTAAATTTAAAACACTTTTAGGTAACACATGCTAGGCGTCAATTTTATTTTTGACATTTATCTTAAGTAAAGAGTGCCAATCGAACAGTTTCTTCTCCCCAGTAGCTCAATTAAGTGAAGAGTAACTCAATATATGAAGTGAAGAGTTATACTCTTCAGTTGAAACAAACACTCCTTTTGTCGAGAATATTTGAGAGTAAATTTAGAAATAATTTTGGATTTATCCGGATATTGCTCATTTAAACACTTTAATATGTAAAAATGTATTACATACCAATAATTTTTTTGGAAAATTTCAACATAATAAAATAAAATTTGGTTGATTCACCGATTAGTTAAAAAGTTGTGGTGTACCTAAAGAGAATGCATCTTTCATAAACTTTATAAATTTTTAGCCAGTTAAGACGTCATTCAAACGTCAGCATCGATATTCAAATGAGATATTCAAATCTCAACCTGACCCGTATTCAACAAGAAGGTTAAACAAATATTTTTTTATGTATATTGGTCCGCAACCTTAATATTCCAATATTTGTCTTGTCTTCTATTCTCCTACTATTTCTATGAGAACTAGATCCGATTTTCAATCAATCCATTAATTTGTGTAGATTTTCTTTAAAATTGTATCGAGCTTTCCTTGCAATCATAGAAGAATAGAACAAAAGATAAATAGAAGATTTCCATTGAATCAACCACATTATATTTTATATATCTGTTAAGCCTTAAAAAACTTTAAATTATAATCCAACAAAATACCGGCATTTCAACAATGCCGTCTTTCAATATGTATGTATATAGAAACAAACAAAACCATTTTGAAAGTATCTAGTATTCTATGACTTTTATTGTTTTAGTTTTCTACGTGAATGTATTTTGAAGGAAATTTTTACGCATAGATAATTTTGGAATCCGACCACCTAGAGATCTTAGCCATGCCTTGTTTTTCTTATTACATCAAGATCTATCAGTTTGTCTTTGTTTCATAAAAATCGGATAAGTACTTTTCGAATTACTATTTGTTAACAGACATGAATTGAGACATGACTTTGCTTGAGTTGAGATATCTAAAAGCTATTAAAAATTAATGTTGGGCTAATCAAAACATGGACATTTCTGAATTTTGACGATGTTTTAATATTTTGTTATTTAAAATGAATGTGTATGTGATTTTTTATGTATGTATTATGTATAAATTTATTCATAAATCGGAAGTGCAAGTGAATAGTTAACAATTGTGGTTAGATTAAAAATATTTTACTACCTGTCAGGTAGGAAGCTCAATTACAATTTTTGTATTTGTTTTATTTATTTTTTTACTTTTCCCACTACAAGGAAGTTATATTATCTTGTTCCAGATTTTTACATTTCTCGATGAATTAGGTTACCATTACATGAATTTTGGTCGCAAAATTCCTCACTGCCTCATGAGAATTTTGTATACGTACAAGGCGTTTAACATACATTTTGCTATTGTGTGCTGTCATATACGTTATTTGTATTAGTGTATCGTTTTGTGGCATTAAGTATCAAAAGTAAGCCAATCGGTTGAAATCGGTTCAAATTTTTGGTGCTTATGCTCGCGTGTGAGAAGATCTCACTTGGTATGAAGCAAGGGAATTTACAATATTACGTTGTTCATTGTTCAAACAATGTGGTAAGTATTTTCTGAATATTCTACTTTTAGTAAAGTTCTATTATTGTATAATATAAAAATGTATTTCTTTAGTTTTAACTTGATATGTTTGTTTATTAATTTTTTATTAATTTATAATACATCGGTTTTTTATTTTAAATTATTAAAAAATTAATAAACAAAAATATTAAGTTAAAACTAAAGAAATTCATTTTTGTATTTTGTGAATGTAACGTAAATTAACGATAATTCGTATTTTTAATATTCATATTTATGTATAATGGGTCGGATATATTAAAAGGATATAACGTATCGCGCAAATACTCATTATACCGCTTTGTTCTCAGTTTGCGGTCGTAATACAAAAACGCGAAATGCGAATGCATTTCAATACAATTTAATATTATTAATTTATTCAGAAAAAAAAATAAACGGAAGAAAACAATTATTACAGCACTATTAATCTCTACAAACACCACAAAATGACGAAACGAAAAACTAAAAAGAACATGAAAAGCATGAATCATAAAAGAGCATTCGAACACACACACAACAACTAATAGTTCTCGCCTCACTGACTCATGAGGTGGCCAAAATTCATGTCCAGGGGGTCAATTCTCGTTCTATGAAAAAATCTAATGAAAAAAATGTTTCCATTTTGTTTCCATCAAGTCTTTTTCATTTATAACATTTCACACAACGACAATAAGCGATTCTCGACGTCCAAATGAAAAAGAATCGTGAAAAAACGCTGAAAAAGTTGTTTTAATAGCTACACTGTAAACAGACATTTTATCGAGTTTCATATAGATTTTCGCTAGATGATACAGCAATTGGTTTAAATATTAGCTAAATAAATGATAAAGTAGATTTGGTTAATCAGGAGGCCTATTATGAACTTGATGCGAAGCAAATCGCATTTCGCATTTCTTGCGATTTAACAAATCTGATCTGCTTCGCAAGAGCTCATTATGAAATATTTCAATAAAAATTATTTTTGAGTAAACAAAACCGAAAATTTGATAAAAAGGAGACAAATATTAATTTTCATTTAATAACATTTTATCGCTGCACAAAATAATCTTTCACTACTCAAATGCGATATTCGCCTGCTATTGAGCAGTCGCATTTGTCAATTTTATTTTCGCAAAAATCCGCTTTCTTGAGCGGATTAAATGCGAAAATGGGGTTTCATAATATAAAAATGCGGAATCGCATGAAAATGCGTCATTCGTCATTGCCTGTCAAAATATAAAATAAATTATAAAAATGACAAATTATTTTTAAAACTTAACTAAATTAATTATTTGGAGGCTTTTCTTAAATAAACGGAATAGTTTTTAATATATTTAATTATTAATTAAGTTTAAAGTGAATCTTATTTATTTATTTTATTTATTTATGTGCAATAGGTGACCAATATTTTATGTATAAAAAGAAACTGCAAAAAACATCCCAAATTGCTGCTTAGTCCTTCCTTTGAAAATGTCCAATATCTCTTCATTTGGGAAAACATTCCACTCTTCTTAACTGGGTCTAGGAATTTTGATCGCCCGAATTTATCCCGTTGATTCCAATTGTACCACGTGTTTTGGTATTAAAAGCAAGTTAGAAATGTACGATTTAAATTAAAAAAAAATAAAAAAAATAAAAGATTTGTACGAAAAAATATAAAAATAAATGCAACAACCTGACTCGAAAGTCAAAGCCAACTACCAACTATAATCATATAGTATTATAGTTTCAATGCACATTGATGGCTGGTCTCCACTTTCGTATTTTTCTCCTGACAAAAAAAAAATCTAGTCCATTTTTTTCCTCGTGACAATTTTTAGTACATTTTCCAAAATACATACACAAAAATAGATTTGAGCATGCGCATTGAAATTTTGTCAAGAGAGAAAAAGATCAGAATATTCAATATTTTTGTCATGACGTTTTGCCATTTGAGCATAAATTGTATTTTATGCTCAATTTAATGTCATTTTATGTTGAATTTTTTGACAAATAAAATGAAATTTTGATGTTTTTTGGCAAAATTTTAGCTTTTTAATAAATTTTAGGTGAAAATGTAATAAAATTTGTGTTATTATAATAAAACATAAATAATAAATTGTGGAATACAAAAGCAATTTTCCAAAAATTGTATTATTCGAAAAACGAACCAAATTCAAATTTTTTTCTTATTCTCAAAGAGAGAAATTAGTTATATTCTTTATGTTAGTAGTTGTACAAAAAATGTCACGAGCCGTTTGTCATTTATTTTTTGTCAAGAGAAAAATATACAAGTGGAGACCAGCCATGAAGGTGCCTTCACAGAGCGAGATTATAATCTGAGATTTCTTATCCCACTTTTCTACCAATTAAATTGCTTAATTTTCAAATGTAAACGCCCTTTTTTGGCCAACTCAAGTTAAATTTTTTTTATCTTATGAGCAATTAATCCAATTCATACCAACATAACAAGAAAAAACAAAAATCTCAGATTATAATCTCGCTCTGAGAAGGCACCTTTACTGCTAACAATAAAAATTTACTTTTTATAGAAAATGGAGCGAAAACTATTTCTCGTTCTTTCTCTATAGCGTTCTACACGCCGAAAATATAAAGATCCCCTCTCCGTTTTCCCTCTCTACACCTGCTTTCCCCTGCCTTGCTGCTAGTGCTTCTCTTAGCAAAATAAATATAAACAAATAATTTTTTTTCGTAGATCGATTTTCTGACGCTTCTTCTGCACAAATTCCTGGTCCAGCACTATTGAAGAATTTTAGGGTTGTCTTTTTAATAAGGAGGTGATCGATATTACAGTTGAATGTACTAACAGAAAAAATCGAAGCTGATCGATTTCAATCTCTCTTCACTAAAATCGGTTTAAAAATTGCTAAATTTCATCCTATAATAGGCGATATCTTAGGATGGAACTTAACAATTTCTAAACCGATCTTAGCGAAATTTGATATTTGATATTGAAATGGGATTTTAAATTTATTTTAGATATAGTACTGGAATATCGCTGGTTGGGATAGAATTTGGCTATTCTTCTCACTACGGAAATTAAATTCTAAAATGATTTTTCTAATCCGGGAGGGACCCTACACTACCTATCCAAATAATATTGCGCGAGCTGTTAGTTCTGACATTGCTGTAGAAAAGTTTTGAAACAACAAACGAGGAGCTAATCAGTGCAGCATGAATGCACACTTTAAGCTTTAGTGTAAAAAACAGAGGATCTTTAAAGTATGTTTGGAGGCACTGTTAAATTTAATCTTTTAAAGAACTGATATAACTGAGTTGCTGTTCTTTAACGATAGGAATGGAAATTTCCCATCTTCTATGCTCGTTGCTGCGCCTGTTCACGAGCATTACATTAAAAACTACCTTTGAAAAATACTATCGATAAGCTCGTAAAAGCATGTCGACCGGACTTCACCATTATTTTTACCTACGACATATCTCATTTGAGCAACCTAAAAGAACACAGTACAGTTAATTAAATTTTATTAAAATCGCAGTCATTTTCTTACCATTAAATTCATATTATCCGACTTAAGTAAAGAATTTAAAGATTTTGCTTCATCAAACGTTGAAACTTTTTCAAAATTTTTCATAGAAAATTCGTTATCGCCAGTGGTTTCAAATTTCCAATTTGCGTGAATATTATTAGAAAACCATTATTCAATTCGTCCTTGATGCCGTCTTTTTTTAAAAATCTGTCGTTGGTTTTCTAGAAGCTGAAACATTTGTATTTTGCTTTGTTTCACTTGCCGGCGACTCATCGTCGATTACATCACTCTGAATTATTCAAATGGACTGATGCAACTGTTGGCAATGACATATTTGCAGCAATTACGTTGAAATCAGGTTGAGGCAAACGTGCAACATTAGAAACTTTTGTTTGTTGCTCATTTCTCTGGTTGTGTTGGTAGTATCGTCACTTTCGATGCAGCCATCTTCTGTATGGTGACGTTTTTGGCCAGTAGATCCCCCTCAATTTGTTAGGCCAAGCCAATCGTTTTTATTTTGGTTTTTTTGACAAGATATGTCTGGCAACCCAGGTCGTCGTTTTATCTGGTTGCGCGTAGGCATTTTTTATTATTGTGTTGCATTTTCGAGTACTCCAGTTAGATGGTGGATACCAAAATATGCAAATTAACACTAGCTCTTCACATATGATGGCTAGAACATCCTAGAGCAAATTTAAATGCCACATGCTGGAAAATAAGGCTTTAAAAGCGCTGCTCTGTAGAAGGGCAGAAAATATTACTTGGGTACCACTAGTTGTTTACCTAACGCTACGCCTGTGGGCACACACTTGTTTTTATATTCCTTCAATTGTGATTAAATTTCCCTCTCTTCAGATTCACAAAAACCTTAAAAGACAATAACATAAAAGCTATTGTCTCTTGAGGTTTCTGTGAACCAGGCAGCTGTTGAGGTTTATCTGCTGAGGCCAGAACAAAAATCGATTAAGAAATAGCCAAGTTCCACCCTACTTCGCCAAATTCTAGAGCTTTATATAAAAATCATTTGACAATCCTATTTCCAACACACAAGCCAAATTTCACTGAAATCGGTTTAAGAATAGTCAAGTTCCATCCTTCTGGACCATATTCTAGGACTTAATCAAAAAATCATTTTAGAATCCCATTTCTAACGCACATTTCAAATTTCACTAAAATCGGTTAAGGAATAGTCAAGTTCCATTATATTTGGCCATATTCCAGAAGAACTGTATGTAAAAGTCATTTTAGAATCCCATTTACAAGACACATGTCAAGTTTCACTAAAACCGGTCAAGGAATAGTCTTGTTCAAAAGTCATTTTAGAATCCCATTTCCAAAGCACACGTAAAATTTCTAAAATCTAACCCTAAATTTATGCAAAAATTATTTTAGAATTCCATGTCGAAGGCACGCGTCAAATTTCACTAAAATCGATTAAGTAATAGTCAAGTTCCATCCTACTTGGCTATTTTTCGGAACTTTACCCAAAAATAATTTTAGAATCCCATTTCATCACACAAGTCAAATTTCGCTAAAATCGGATCATACTTTTTTCGTCAATTTTCGATTAATTGATTAGAAGTCTCCGGTTAATCGGACAATCGATTAATCGATTAATTTATCCATGCCCTACTTCACATAAACAAAATTAAATAATAAAAAAGATGAACTGACAAATGAAAAAAAAACTTAGTAGACATTGCGCAGTAAATCGCAGTGCGAATGTTCCACGTCTAATAAATCGTGCATGAGGGTTAATTCGCTCAGTACGGTGTACAATGATAAGCACTGCCCGCTCCGTGCCAATTATCAAACATTGCTATCATGTTTTAATATTATATCTGTTTCTTTCTAATATTACGTCATATGTGAAATTTGTAACAAAAACATATGAGTGAAAAATTACATTAAATTAAATACATGTTACTTTAAGTTTTAAAAATGAAATAATTTACATTAAATAGGATAGGGGATTTATTTTATATATCCTTCTAATATAAGGCCAAATTTTCTTGTAATGAATGGGTATTGTTTTAACAAATAAACTACGCAGCAAATACCGCAAGATCAGATTGATGATAAATTGATAACTAATAGCCTTAGGTGTTCAATATTGGAAGTAGAGATTGTCGCTCGATGCCACTGGTGGAGAATAACAACCTTAAGTGTCGTGAATCGAATGGTGTATGACACATTTCTCAAGGGTGGGGTGCAATACCAAATTTTAATTTTTTTGTTACGTCTTATAGCTTTTGCTCGGTTGAATAATTTATTGTTCAAATCAATAACCTGAATATCAAAGTTATTGTCACACGATGCCACTGGTGGAGAACAATAGCCTTAAGCGCAGTGAAGTGTGTACCATATTACTCAACGGTGGGGAGGAATACAAAGTTTTATGTTTTTTGGTACGGCATATCGATTCTGCTCGTTTTATTTATTGTTCAAACCAATAACAGGGATATCACGAGGGTTGTTGCAAGATAACACTAGTGGGGAATAATAGCATTAGGTGTCTTGAATCAAACGAAGTATACATTTCACAACGGTTGTACAAAAAAATTAAAATTTCACTCAAAATTCTTTAGTGTACTTTCTAATACATACTTATATATTTGTTATTTGTTATAAACTTCACACCCATCAAAAACATATTTTAAATATGAATATATGATTTTAAATTATAATAACAGTTTTTGTCCGTAAGGTGTATGTGATCCCTGTGTGCCGAGTACGTCATTCCACAGAAGTGTGCCGAATAAGGGTTAAAATAGTGATTTGCAATTATTGAGATTACTTTAGCGGGAGAACGGCTCATCTGGTCCGATCAATTCTAGTGTCTATCGTGCGTAAAGGAGCTGTAACGCTAAATTTATTTTAAATTAAGATAATTAATCCACATATAGCTTTTAACTCAAATTAAATTCTACCAAATAGCGATCTCCAATGATTGAAAGCACTGCAACCAGAGAACGTTTAATTTAATAGGAGCAATTCTATAGTGCCAACATTTACATAGGTGAAGTTTGTCCTTAATCTGTCCTAAAAAGCAACAACAACAAATTGTGTTAGTAAAAAAGCTGAAGCTCTCTTTATAACGAATTTTATTTTTAAGAAATAGAAAATATATAAAACAATATACAATATGTATTTAAATAATTAGATTAGCAAAGCTTGATTGGATCTCATATAATATATCGAATATAAGTAAAAGTCATTTTCCGAGTATTGTTGAGAAAATCCTGGGAAGCAAGCATCAAAATGACCCGCATGCAAAAATATCAATGGAGCTAAGCTATCCGAAAAATATTCCAGTTTTGGAAAAAGTAGGGATCTGTTTTAGTACAATAAAGTTTGATGACTCAGATCACCTACATTTTCCAAAACTGAAATATTTTTCGGATAGCATAGGTCGGGTGACATTTTTGGTTACGGGTCATTTTGATGCTTGCTTCCCAGGAATTTCTCAAGAAAATTCGGAAAATATCATTTACTTATAATCGTTATGTTATATGAGATGTCATCAAACTTTGTTGTCCTAAACACCCAGATCCCCTACTTTTTCCCAAACTGGAATATTTTTCAGATAGCTTAAGTCCAGTGACATTCTTGTTTACTGGTCATTTTGATGTTTGCTCCCAGGAATTTCTCAAGAAAATTCGGAAAATGACTTTTAATTATATTCGATATACACGGAAAAAACTAGGCTTGTCATCACGAAGAAAACGGATTTTTAATGAAAGAAAATGTACTTTTTCTTCGTTTAAAAGTTAATTTTCTTATTTCTTTCGAGTTTTTCTTCATGTAAGATTTGTGTTTCTTGCACTGATAAAAAATTTCTTGAGTTAAGATTTGTTGCATAATTGTAATCTGAGATTTAGATTCTTGCTTCTATAACTGCTCAAAATTCTTGATTGAAAAAACAAAATCAACGAATGGAGAAAAATATGAATGCTTTGTTTCCAATTTTTCTTGCAACAAGAAATTAACCCTTTTCTCAAACTATATTGTCCAATTTTCTTGAAATTGGTTATTTTAAAAATTAAAAATTTTCTTGATGAACGCAAAAGAAATTTCTTGATTCGAGAAACTATTGAAATGTTAAAGATAAGATAGAATTTTTCTTAAAACGGAACCTTTTCTCGAAAGATATTTTCCAATTTTCTTGAAATCTCTCATTTTAAAAATACAACATTTTCTTAATATGTAAATATACGTATAAGTACATATGTTTAATATCAAAATTTAAATTTATTTTATCACTAATTGTATTTAATTTTTCATCATACCTCCCTATCTTATAAATTTATAAACAAGAATAAAGTTTGGTTCTGAGCTTTATTCAATTTTGAATGAAAAGTATAAATTACATGCCGTTTTAAAATACATATGCTATTGTGTACTGTTGCCGATGAACATAAACTTTTATTTAAAAAAACACTTTCTTTTTGTTGTTTTACACATATAAAATAAACGCATTTATTTTTATTTTAAATTAAATTAGAATTATGGTTTTTTAAGAGCTAACTTGTTTTTTGCTCCTTTACATACCAACACCATTAATACTACTTCAAAATTAGAAAAACTGAAATGTCAAATTCATTTCTTTATTTCGTTTTCTATATTTATTTTTATTAAATTTTGCGATAGAGGTGACATCTATTGATTGATTGATTGATTGATTGATTGATTTCGAATGTACGGCCAAGCATTAAGCAGGAGATCCCGGAAAGCGCCGGGCCCACCGTACACCCATTTTTACATTTACTTGGAAGGATAAGGAAGGATATTAGTAATTGTTTGAGATCGACCAGGTTACAAACACCGTTACAGTCAATAGTTAGTAAATTTTGTGTGGTAGGATGGGAAAGGTATGTTAGTAATGACAGAATTGGTCCGGTTTCCCGGTGGCCAGTTTCAAACTACTGTTAGTATTCGACAATCACAATTGGTTACTTTATTAGTTGATCATTTCTCTGGAATCCGGGGGCTGGAACTCAGGACTCCCTAAATTTTTTATCAGGACTTAAAAATTATTAATGTTATAATTCCCAGGCGACTCTGAAAGTTCAATCCAATTAATAAAACACCATAATACCAAATTTTATTACTTAAATGAATAATTTATGTAACCGTATCTTTAGCATCCCCATGCACACATCATACACCCATTTTCACATACCAACCAAAACCGATATAGGTTATTGATTTATTACCCTAAACCTTAATTAAAAATTATTAATGTTGCCATTTCCCTCAGTCCGCCTTTCATTAATTTACCTGATAAAGTATTTAAGAAATTTAAAATTACTAAGCTAAGATTATAATTAATCCTTATAACAATAAATATAAAATTAAAATAAAATAAAATAAAATTGAAATTAAACTTTAAAATTAATATGCAATTCCCAGGCGATTCTGAAAACTAAATTTAATTAATAAACAGCCTAATAGCAAAATTTTATTTCTTAAATGAATAATTAATATAACAGAATCTTTTGTATTAGTTGGGACAGACTCGACCCGTTTACAGACCGCAATGCGATCGATAGTTAGTAAATTTTTAGTGGAATATATAATAAAAGTTAATACAAGACAGCACAATCTAGCTACTTTATTTGTGATCATTTCTCTGGAATCCAAGCCGGATACTCAGGACTCTCCACATCTAAATCAGGGCTTAAAATTTATTAATGTTGTAGTTTTACCCCTGTCCACCTTTCACTAGTTTACCTGATAAAAACTTACTAAAATATTTAATTTTAAATGAACAGCCCCTATTTCATAGTTTATGGACCTTCTATATCTAATTAATTATTTATTACATACTACAACAATAATTAACTAAACGTTAAAACCATTCAAAACATAAATTATAACTTAAACTAATCTATCTACATTAGTCAAGTTTCCTATCAATGCAAGCACATGTCGCAAATTTATAAAACCACTGTTGTGCAAAAAACAACCAAAATATGTCTGCCCTGCGGTAGTATTTTTTGTTTTTTTCTTTTTTTTTCTTCCATTCTTTTTTCTTTCCCTTCTGATTGTGAATTCAAGCCCATCTATTCCCATTGACATCGAAATTTATTTTGACATCCGAAACGATTTAACATACTTTTGAATCATCCATTGCACGCAAACAAACCTGTTTCACTCATAATATTCAGATACTATGATTTAATTAAATGTATTCCAGACACTTATACGTAAAACATTTATCAAGCCTTAATTAATCCTTAATTGTTTTGTTTTAAAAATGATTTATTTACTATATTTTAAATATGTATGTTTCACATATTGATTTTGATAAGACAAAAATGATAAAAAAATAAGATTGTCTAATTAAATAATTAATAATGTGATTAAAATTTACTAAAATGTTAAACCTAAATGTTTTTCTTTGTATAAATGTAAAAGCAATTTTTCCCATTTAAAAAGTACTTTCGAACCCAAAAAAGTACTTTCCGATCTACGGAAAAAGTACTATCGAAAATGCTCTTATATCATCACTGCTTCCAACCGAGTTGATCCTGCACCGAATTGATACCCTTGAACGAACTGACACTCAGAACCGAATCGATACTTGGGATCGAATTGATACTTTTGAATAAATTGATTTCTTTGCGCCACCTGCATGACACTTTTAAATAATTTTTATGATGAACCCCTTTATAAATTTAATCAAACTTCTGTACTCCTACTTGCTTAAATCATTTAATGAAATTAATTTTCAATTGAAATGTTTATCGGTGGATATTTTTCAGATACATTTTATTTTAGTAAATAAATCTTTATTTCGATTAAGTTCAATAAATAAATCAAACAAACAGGAATCGAGAAGATTTGCATTGTTTGTTGATATATGCATAGCTATTTGTCTCTATTTCTCAGTAGCAAACATCCCAAAATATCATAAGTTGATATATTATACAATTCATTCTTTCTCGCATAACAAATTGTATGAGGAAGTAAACCATACCAAAACAACTGTTTGGTTGTATTTTGTTCGAGCGTCGAATGTATGAGTTGATGCTTTTTACCTGATAGTTTGAAAAGTACTCAATTGATACTTCGAACCTTTTGAGCATCAGATTAAAAGTATTCGGTTCGACTCAGTTCGAACATCACTATTTTACATTAGTGCAACAAAAAGGCACCCAAAAATTCCGTTACCCAAGAAATAATATTTAATAAATAAAAAGACAAATTTTTGCACAATTCATCATCACAAATATGTATGTATGTGTATCACAATATGTGTGATGATAAAATACCTGTTTAATGATAACTGAGCGTACCGTTAGTGTTCTCTTTTTTGAACAAGTCTGCTCATGTTTCCTTGTTCTTAAAACTGGTAATTACCAGTTGGAAAAATGTTTTTTCACACGAAATTTAAACTATTTAGGCGACACTCACAAGGTAAAAAACAATTTTTTTTTCACACACAAAAACACTCACTAAACACTCACGAATCTATTAATAATCACAAACACATAACACAAGAAATTTTTAGTTAAATTCCATCAATATATAATGTGTATATATATGTACATATGTATACACAAAAATTTCACAACACTTTTCTACAACTTTACTGATTAATCAATTAAATATACACAAAACACTTTACATATTTAAAATAAATAAAACAAAATTAAATTAAATTTACGAAGAGGACGACAAATAACACGTCTATCCTCTTCGAGCATCAACGACTCACCCCCGCGATAGAGGTGACATCTATTGACATTTTATTTTTTGTTTATACATTTTTAATTTTTTGCAGATGGCTCTATATAACAAAGGAGAATATTATTATTAAATTATTTTAAGCCTAAACATGCCGGCCACCTTGAAATAGTGTAATTTCAAAATCAAACGTTTTTTCATTGATGATATTTTAATACAACAAAAAAAAATTTTTAACTTGGAAAATTTTATCAATGATTAACACTTCATGTGTCTCAGGTAATTCATACAAAATAAAAAATAATAAGCTAAAACAATTGTAAATTTAGTTAATAAAGCATTTCACAAAAGTTTGAAAAGTTTAACAAAAAAAAGATTTTTTTTTTTTTTTTTTTTTAAATTGCATCCACGACATATTAGTGGAAGTTCAGACATTTTTCAATCCCTCATCCGGCACACTCTCTATGGGTAAAACACATACTCTGTCAATCCCCCGTTCGAACACTCCAGACGCTGTTCTCACTGAAACCACTCGAACAAGTTCATCCTTTCCTGGATGTAGTTTGATGATACGACCCAACAACCATTTCAAAGGTGGTGCGTTATCATCCTTGAGAAGAACAAACGCTCCCTCTTTAATATTTGGATTTTTATTTTGCCACTTGGTGAGGCGTTGTAGCTCAGACAGATACTCAGAAGACCACCGTTTCCAGAAAATTTGTGTACAGTATTGAAGGCGTTGGTATCGCGACAGTCGGTTAAAATTTAAGTGCATTAGTGTAGGTTCAGGCAAACAATTCAAAGGGCATCCAATAAGGAAATGTCCCGGTGTAAGAGGCGCTAAATCATCAACATTATTGGACATAGGCGTAATAGGCCGTGAATTAAGAATTGCTTCTATTTGAGCGGTAATTGTCATTAGTTCTTCGATTGTACAACTATACGTTCCCAGGGATGCTTTGAGATGATGTTTCATGCTTTTCACGGCAGCCTCCCACAATTCACCGAAATGAGGTGACCGCGGAGGAATAGTCATCCAATTGATGCTCTCTTCAGCAAAGTAATTAGCGAGCTTGGAGCGATGAATCTCCAAGTCAAACAATTTCTGAAGCTCTCTGAGCTCAGCTCTTGCTCCTATAAAGTTCGTCGCATTATCGCTGTACATATTAATACATCGACCTCTACGAGCGACAAACCGTCGGAATGCAGATATAAACGACGGGGTTGATAGGTCATGCACCACCTCGATATGCACAGCTTTTGTTGAAAAACATATAAAAATTGCGACATAAGCTTTAAGAGTGACATTAGAACGTACTAATGTCTTTATTGCAAATGAACCGCAGTAGTCAACACCGACATTCTCGAAAGCTCTACCTATCTTCACTCGATTAGCGGGCAGTTGTCCCATTAGTTGTTCGACTGAGGTAGGTTTCATTCTGAAACATCGCAAACATTTGTGAAATATTTTGCGACACATATTACGACCATCTATCACCCAATATTTCTGTCGTACAAAGCTTAATAAAGCCTGCGGACTAGCGTGGAGATTTCGGCAATGTTCGTTTTGAACAATTAGTTCCGCAAATTTACATTTTGGAACAATGATAGGATATTTTTGATCAAAGCCCAAATTTGAATTACTCAACCGTCCTCCAATTCGCAGCAGCGTTGACGAATCAAAAAACGGATTTAAATTTTTTAAAGGACTTTGTTTTGGAAAACACTTGTTTTTATTCATGTGGTCAATGTCCTTTTTGAAATGCTGATTCTGATAAAATTTACATAAACATGACATTGAAAGCTCAAGTTCGCATGCCTTAAGTGGCCCATCTTGAACTGGTTTAAGGTCAAGTTGGTTTGGATCCCTTCGCAATGCAATACGAAAACGGATTTTTGATACATAACGAAGACAAAGTGCCGATATACGAACCAATTTGCTTAATTCTGAATATTTCAATACAAAATAATTTTCAATGTGCACTATTGAGGTAAGTGCAGCCTGTCTCACCTCAGTCTCGTCGCTTTCCATTTCAACACCGTCATTCGTTATTTTATTTTCTGGCCATGCAACACTCGAATCTACTAAAAATGGTGGGCCATGCCACCACATTTCAGACTTTTTAAATTCCTTGACCTTCGACCCTCTTGAAACAATATCAGCGGGATTCATTTTGCTTGAAACATATCTCCAAGCATCTATTTGCACCAGATCTTGAATTTTAGATAACCGATTCGCTACAAATACACAATATTTTGAAGGAGACGTTCTGATTCGATGGAGGGTTATTTCTGAATCCGTCCACAAGAATACCCGGTTGAATTTTAGTTTAACTGAATGAAACATTTTGCTGTATGTTTCAGCAAGAAGAAGCGATGCGCAGAGCTCCAATCTTGGAATGGTTTGCACTTTAATCGGTGCCACCTTAGATTTTGCACACAGAATATTGCTTGTTACTGTGCCATTTTCATAAATCACGCGAACGTAAAGTACACATCCATATCCCAATTTGGACGCATCACCGAAACCATGAAGCTCAATTTCTTTAATTGAGCAAAGTGTTAGAACACTACGGGGAATACTTATACTTGACAATTCATTCATTTCTTGACTAATTTCGATCCATTCTGCGATTAAATCTGTGGGGACATTATCATCCCAATTTAATGATGGGCAACACCAAAGTTTCTGCATAAATAACTTGGCTATGTATATAACAGGTGCCACCAACCCAATGGGATCGTATGCTTCAGCGATTGAAGAGAGTATACTTCGTTTTGTATAATGACTCTGCTTGGACTGTGGTCTCATGGTCGTACCAAGTATCTGAAGAGTATCATTCCCATGATCCCACGAAAGCCCAAGGACTGTACTGGTGTCATTACCAGCGTGATTTATAGATTGTGTTATTTCTGAGTGATTAGAACACCATTTCCTAAGCTCAAAACCACCTTTTGATAATAGTGAAGTAAGTTCTCGTTTTAAATTTATTGCACTATCAACACTATCAGCTCCCGCAACAAGATCGTCAACATAAAAGTTTTTTAACAGTATGGGTGCGGCCATCGGATGACTAATACATTCATCATGAGCAAGTTGTTTCAATGTTCTTATTGCTGCAAATGGCGCGCTCGCAGTCCCATATGTTATAGTATTCAACGTATAAATCTGTATTGGATCCTGATCGTAACGACGCCAGTATATTTTTTGTAAATTTTGATCGCTAGCTCTGACATTGATCTGCCGATACATTTTTGAGATATCCGCAACCAATGCAAATCTATAAGATCGAAAGCGAACGAGATGCGCAAAAATATCATCCTGTATGGTTGGACCAATCATAAGAAAATCATTAAGCGAACAGCCTGACGTCGATTTGTGCGAGGCATTGAAAACGACCCGTACCTTCGTGGTCGTACTACTTTCTCTGATTACGGAATGATGTGGCATAAAATAACTTGGAGAAGACTGTTGCTGATAATTAGAAGCTAATTTCATATGGCCGAGTGATAAATATTCATCCATAAACTCACAATATGATTTGTGAAGTTCTGGATTCTTTGAAAGCTTTTGTTCCATATATTTGAATTGTCTGAGAGCACCGTACGCTGTTTCACCAAGGTTTTCAATGCCTGGTTTGAGTGGTAATGCAACCGTATACCTGCCATCAGAAGCGCGTTTTACGGTATTAGTGTAATGTTGCTCGCATGCCTTCTCTTCCAAAGACATAATATTTGAATTGTTTAGTTCTTCTAAATTCCAAAATCGTTGTAATTGATCTTGGAGAATTGAAATGTCGCAACAGAATAGGGACACATTTTTTGACGAAGGTTTTGATCGAATTTTACCGCATACAACGTAGCCAAACTGGGTTTCACGGAATGGTGGAAGGTCGTCAAAAATAATCAACTTTTTGTCGAGCATGATTTCTTCATAAATCTCGGCTCCCAACAACATATCGATTTTTTGTGATTTATAAAAGAACGGATCACCAAGTTGAATGGAATCCGATATCTCCCGATTGTTGAATGTAATTGGAACAAGTGGTAATTCTCCTGTTATTTTTGACATTACCAAAAAATCGAGATTTGCTTCAAACTTAGATGTTCGAGATTGAATTTTTAAATGCACCCCTTTTTTTAATTGCGTTACATTTTCGTTAATCCCGGAAACCAATGAAAAAGTAGGTTTCTTTGGTACTTGTAACATTTGACATAAATCTTCGGTTATGAAATTTTTGTGAGAAGCCGAATCAAGCAGAACACGGCAGGGATATTTTACACCACTGGCACCATAAACCTAAATTACGGCAGTATATAGTAGAATTTGAGATGTAGTTGCGAAACATACTGATCCTGAAGCCTCACCTTGATTTTGACTATTTGTATGCACTACTGCAGATGTTACGCAAGTTGTAGAAGTTGATGAAGCTACCGAACTAGCTTGAGGTTGATCACCATTAATCGATCGATTAAGTGTTGAAGGATTGGGTTTTATAGATACTGCTTCTGAACTTTGTGGTAAACGATCGTACTTGTCGTTTATGGTAGTGCCAGGCGCTCTGCTAATCCTTGTGTAGTGTAACAAAGTATGATGGCGGCGACCACAATTTCTGCACCCGCGGGATTGGCACGAATTGAGATCATGAGTTCCAAAACAGTTTCGACATAAGCTTGATGCTATCACCCAGTCATTCCTTTTTGACCATGGTAAGTCATTAAATGCGCTACACTTGAAAATATTGTGATTAGATTTACAATATTTGCAAATCACAGGTTGCGAAGTATCAGTCGCTACAAACGATGGATTAGAATTTGCCAAAGACTGTTTATATTTATCACGAGAATGTGTATCTACTTTACGAGCCACCGCTGATTGGGATGACGAACTAGCTTCCAGGACCCTGGCACGCCGTGTCATGATGTCAATGACTTCGTTAATAGTTAAAAGTTTATCACACGCCTTTTTTGACTCTATTTTCTGTCGTGTGGTGTTATCGACGAGTTCTGTTATATGATGAACGAGATATAAATCCCACTGATCGACTGGCACCTGCAAAGCCTTCAAAGCATTGTATTGTTTTAAGAACGATTCAATAAAAGTTTGTAATGCTGCCGCATTATTTTCCTGTCGAAGAGGTTTCAGGGAGTAGAGTGCTTTCATGTGAACAAATTTTGTTCGAGTTTCGTTATCGTAATAATCGGACAACGACTTCCAGACAGAATCGTAATTCTCCTGCGTGGGAGGAATTCCCTGAATAAAATGTGCGGCCTTGCCTTTGACTATAGACTGACGAAGATATTGGAATTTAATTACCTTTGAAAGCTTAGGATTGTTATTAATTAATTCCTGAAAGACTGGTTTAAAGTCATTCCAGTCCGAAAATTGCCCATCAAATTCAGGTACTTTCATTTCGCACAGAGGAATTGAAACCTGAGAATGATTTTGACAAGACGCAGCTGAGTTGGTAGAAATATTTGATTCGTTCACAGTTGACTGGATTATTGGTTGAGTTTTGCTCTCGTCCACTTCATCAATAAAATCCAAAAGTTTTGACTCAACTTCACCGTATGCCTCCTCGAACTCATCACGAGCAGCGTCATCTGTGTTCTTATCATAAATTTCTAATTTAGTTTGAGCTTCAACAAACCGCTGATACATAGGTTGCAAACGACTGAGCAATGATTTAAGAGTACCGAGAGAGAAATCGGACGCTGTCTTCCCCTTCAACTGATTTTTAAAATATGTCACACGGCTTTTTACCCCGCCAATGGATTTAATAAGGAAATCACGGTCTTCGCTCATTTTTAGATTTAATATAATATACAATACACTTTAACAATTGTGAAAAGCTTAATTCCCGAATTAAACAAAATTAAATTTTAATAAAAATGTATAGCTATGTATTTTTCAATACACCGAATTTTGTTACCTGGAATCGATGAATTTTTCCAATTACACGTTTTATAATTTTTGTTTGATTTCTAAACATTCGATTATTACCAATCGATAATATTGGGTAATGTAGTTGTTGTATTCCAGTTGCTAGCCTTGTTGATATTTTAAAGGTGATCTGCGAATGTTGATTTTTTGTTGCAAAATTGATGTCGTTTTCTGTGAATTGGATATCTACCTCGTTAACAACACTGATGTTTGAATTAATGCAATTTCGTGCACACTGGATGTGCACCTCGATAATATAAATTATTTGTATATTTGTGTCGAAGATTATTATAATTTCGTGCAGCTGGATGTTCACTTCGATATTTGTTTTTTATCCGTTGATTACGATA
The DNA here is from genome assembly GCA_958295665.1 of Tipula vernalis. Lineage (NCBI taxonomy): Eukaryota > Metazoa > Arthropoda > Insecta > Diptera > Tipulidae > Tipula > Tipula vernalis. The sequence goes on along the minus strand of OY282558.1, from coordinate 180,230,576 downwards.
AAACGTAAAATTATTTTAATTTGATGCCAAAATGGCTGTTCGTTGATGAAAATTATACGTAAGTATATTGGCGTCGAATTACTACAATTTCGTGCAACTGGGTGTGCACGTTGATCTTTGCGTCGAATTACTATTTTTCGTGCAATTGAATGTGCACGTTGATATTTGCGTCGAATTACTATTTTTTGTGCAATTGAATGTGCACGTTGATATTTGCGTCGAATTATTATTTTTTGTGCAATTGAATGGGCACGTTGATATTTGCGTCGAATTATTATTTTTTCGTACAACTTAATGTGCACGTTGATAATGAAAATTATCCGTAGTAACGGTAAAGCGTGGAATTATTTTATTTTGTAGTCCAAAATGGCTGCTCACCGCGTTAAATTATACGTATCGTTTTATATTTTTAATATAATTTAATAGCCGATTATCCGGCTCGAAGGACCATTTTTATGTTGCCGATGAACATAAACTTTTATTAAAAAAAACACTTTCTTTTTGTTGTTTTGCACATATAAAATAAACGCATTTATTTTTATTTTAAATTAAATTAAAATTATGGTTTTTTAAGAGCTAACTTGTTTTTTGCTCCTTTACATACCAACACCATTAAAACTACTCCAAAATTAGAAAAACTGAAATGTCGAATTCATTTCTTTATTTCGTTTTCTATATTTATTTTTATTAAATTTTGCGATAGAGGTGACATCTATTGACATTTTATTTTTTGTTTATACATTTTTAATTTTTTGCAGATGGCTCTATATAACAAAGGAGAATATTATTATTAAATTATTTTAAGCCTAAACATGTACTATATCAAATAATTTAGATTAGTAGATCAATTAATTAGGTGATACAACAAGAAAAGTTTCTTCTCTCTTCGAAACAACCAATTTTTCTATATTACTCTTGAACTGAGAGAAAACCTTCAATTGAAGAAACTTTTTCTTAATAAATTCTCTTAACAAGAAAACTATTATTTTACGTTTCTCAGGACAAGAAAACATTTTCTTCTCTCAAACGATCTTATTTAAAAATCGCATTTTCCATTTGAATAACAATTTCTCAATCTGAGAGATTATTTTTGATACAAGAAATTATTTCATAATATGAAAAACTTATTTCTCATAACAAGAAAACAAAGTATATCAACTGACGAAGCCTTTCTTGATACAAGAAAAGAATAGTTAAATTATTATAATGGTATATACATTACCATTATATAATAGAAGTATACCAAAAAGGAATCTATCGCGAACCTTCAACAGTGAAGAACGTAAAAAAGTTTTGTCATTTTAAAAGTGTGATTTTTTGAAAATAGTCTTTATCTTTTGTTTAAGTAAAAAAACTTAGATTTCTTAAACTGTGGTGTAAAGTGAAAAAAAAAAAAGATTTCTGGAAACATTTGAAAATGTAAGTATTTTTATTAATATCCTTTTTTATTTTTGTAACAATTAATTTATGTTTTCTTTAAAATTGAATTCAATAAAATTTTTCGATTACTTGTGAGATACAATTTTTTTTTAATTTGCTTATTAGAGGATGTGGTTTTGTAAAGACTAGCGACATTAACGGAATATCACATAATGACCAAGAGCAAAACCTAAAGCAAGTACGCCTTAAGTCGGAGTTACGCCTGAGAATTGTGCAATGGCGTGAAGAAAGTGTAAAATTGGTTTGAATTTTATTTTTAATAATGCTACAACAATAATTATATTTTATAGGGATATTCAACGGCCTACAAATTGGCTTTTATTAAAAGAAATTCGTTATAACGAGAAATTCTGCTTTTACACTAATACATGTAAAGTATAATTTTGGTTAACGATTTTTTGGGCATATTTAAGACAAACATTCATCATTCTCGTTTCAATCATTGTAGAGTAAACAACAAAAATTATAATAAAATATTAAAAACAAGTTTTAAAATACTAATAAAAAAAAAAAAAGAAAAGCAAATAATAATTAAGTTTTATATTGAATATTCTTGGATAAGTGGAAAGCCGCATCCTTAAGATTGTGCTAGTTTAATTATCGATTATAAGAGAGAAGTGTAAAATTCGAGATTATAATACTAATCGCGATTAAATGGTGATTATTGATATTAATTTAATATATTATGCCGTTTTCATTTCTATTGAAACAAAACTGATTTAAAACCTTTATAATATCTACATACGGCTACCTCAGCTGTGACGTCATATTGTACGGAATATTGCAGTTATTCAAACCGCTAATAATTGACAATTGTGTATTATTTAACATTGTGTCTAGTATTGTGTTTTAACGCATTATTAATATGAATAAGTGTACCAGTTGTAAAAACAAATTTACTAAAACCAAAAAGGGTGTTAAATGTGTTACGTGCAAAAATAGTTTTCATCTTGAGTGCACCAACCCGATTGTAATGAATCCCATTTTTATTCAAATTGATGGTGGAACAATTAATTGGAATTGCAGTGAATGCAAAGCTGAAAATGTGTCAAATTCTGTAATTGTGTATGATGAAAGTGACTCCGAAACCTCAGAGATTTCTAATTTTAAACGCACATTGTCTAGGTTTTCGTCTGATTTGGCTAATCTGAAAACTCAGCAAGACAGTTTCACCGCATCACTAAATTCTTTGAATTTAAACTTTGATGAACTGTTAAGGTCGTCTGCAATTCTGTCTGATCATGAAAGTCGTATCAACATTTTAGAAAGTTCTAATGCAATACTAAATAGTGAATTGAAGTTAATACGTGATCAACTTGGTTTTGCTGACGATGTAAACCACTTGAGGAATTTTCTGCTTCGTGGAATACCAGCCGGTAAAGATGAAAATCGACCAACTATATTGAAACAATTTTTGACATTTTTGGAAGTGCCATCATCTGAAAAGCAAATTATACGAATTCTGAGAATGCGAATAAAAAATTCTGAATCCAATATATCGACTTTAATCGTTGAATGTGATGCAGTTTCGACAAAATTAAAAATTTTTGATGCATTTAAAGTTAAAAAACTTCAACTAAATCACAGCATAACACAATCTGACAGAGGTTTGAGCGACGGAAATGCTAGTACCGCGATTTTTTCAACTGATCATCTTTCTGCTGCTAATCAACTGATCATGAAGAAAGCCAGAGAATTTAAAACAACCCGGAACTATTAGTTTGTATGGTCACAACGTGGCAACGTATTATGCAGGAAAGATAATAAATCAAAAATAATTAAATTGAACTCAATTGAAATCATTGAGGGGCTGTTGAACCACAATCAGTAGGACCCTAATTTTTATCTAAACATAACTGTTTTATCTTTGTTTACGTTATTTATTACTTTTATAATTTTTATTTTTCAAATCTTAGATTGTAATCATAACAATGAAATTATCGGTAGTATTATCAAAATGTAAGAGGTCTCCGAACAAAAACTAATATTCTTCGTAAAAATATTTTGGCGTGTAGTTACGATATTATCTGTTTGAGTGAGACATTTCTGAATGATGACATTTTTGATGGGAGTTGTTCTCAAGTGACTTTATTGAATACAGAAGAGATCGCGATTCAAATTTATTTCCAGATAAAAAAGATGGTGGTGGTTGCCTTATTGCAATCCATAAAAAATTTAACTCTTTTAGAAACTTTGAATGGGAAGTGTTTAAAGAGGAAGTATGGATTGGCATTCGAAGTGATAATGGGAAGTTGCTTTATATTAATGTTCCCTACATATCTAATGCCAAAACTGGCGACTATTATCGTTATTTTGATAATATTTCTTGTATTATTAATTTAAATCCAAACTCGGACTTTATTATAGCTGGTGACTTTAACCTTCCTGTGGTTCCTTGGAGTAACCTAAATAATTCAACCACGGTATCTCTTTCCGGTACTGCTGCGCTCTTTCCGGTACTAAACAGCATAACTATGTAAAAATGTTAATGGTAGAATGTTAGACTTAGTTATTTCAAATATTCAGAATTATATTCATGTGTCATTGGCTTCAGACGTTTTGTCTAAAATTGATTCCCATCATCCACCGTTAGAAATTAATGTAATTATTAAACATATCAAAACATCGCAGGGTTCAACTCGATTAATTAGGCTATGGAAAAAGGGAAATTATGATCGCATAAATTCCATCATAAGTTCGATTGACTGGTCAAATTTATTTGGTTCTTTAAGCATTAATGATTCAATCAGAATATTTCATAACGAACTGAATAATATTATTAAATCTTGTATTCTATGCATGACACCAAAACGAAAGGACTATCCAAGTTGGTATTCAAGGAGCCTAATTAAATTAATTGAATTTAAACATTTAATTTATAAAAAAATCCAAAAGAATCAATGATCCCGAGTATTGTAGTTTATTCAAATCGTGTTACTCTATCTCTCTTCCATCGAATCGAACATCCAATTCAATTCAAAACGGTTTTGGTCTTATACTAAATCGTTAAAAGCACAAGTATTTTCCCCCAAAGCATCTGAGATAACACTAGCATCGCGAACAACAATACTGATATCTGTAATATGTTCGCCTCTTATTTTAAGTCAGTTTATACATTTGATAACCGAACCCCTTTGAATCCCAATTCACTTATAGAGAAGAACACTTTGTCTTTGAACACTTTGTCTTTGATTGATACACTTGATAATTCTTTTACTTCCCCTTCCATAGTTACTGCCCAGTTGAGACATTTGGGTCTAGGCAAGGGTGGTGGACCTGACGACATTTCACCTTACTTCTTATATCACACAGCTGAAACATTACCCGACAAACATTTTGAGTCCAGAAAGTTTTTTTAATCCTCATGCGCCCAGACGAATATAAAAAGCGTATTTTGTTGACCAAAATTGAATTCGAATTATTTTGGGTTTATTTGTTTTCCAAGAAAATAGCCAATTTGATTTAATTGACAAAAGCCAACCTTTCCAAATAAAATATAAATTTACTATGTATTATAACTCTGGTGGCAGGTATCTTAACCAAGAATTAGAATTATGTTTAATTAAACCCAATTTTTTTTTGGGTTAATGTTATTCTTGCGGGGATTTATCCTATGCAATTGTTGTTGTAAATTTGTCAAGGAAATACGCTAAATAACGATAAAAATTATTCCAACAAAGTGTCTATTTTGCTCTTTTGTTCTCTTTCGTAAAAAAAAAAAAAAACGCCTGCTTAGACGAGCGCGCATGCGAGATATAATAAAACAATAAAAAAAATTCTACCAATTCTCTCGTTCAATCAGTTTACGTTGAAGTGTTGTCTTGAATCATTCGTTTTCATTTCATTAATTTGGTTTAATCATAATTCAGGTGAGTTAATTAGGTGATAAAATGTGTTTTAGGTTATGGGGTGTGGGTGAGGTGTGTTGTTTTGTTTAAATGTCGTGAAAAAATTAGGCCACACGCTCTTTAATAAAAAATATATTATCGTCTGCAGATAATTATTCATTTAGCGTGGGGAAATGAGCCCATGCGCTCTGTCTCATGTGTACCTGTACTTTACAATTAATAATATAATGTTTTTACTATTTACGTACTTACTCAGAATTAGTAAAAATGTGCTTCATTTCAATGAATAAATAAAAATAGTGCAGATGTCCGTGTAATGAAAACTTTGTATTTCTCTGTGGACGCATTTTACTACAAGATATACTCAAGCGTCTGGAGGTAATCATTCATTGGCGTGGATAAATGAGCCCATGTGCACTGTCTCATGTGTTTAGTTTACAATTAATCAAAAAGGAATAAAAGTATCTGCAGATAATCAAATAAAATTTGGTTAAATTATTTCATGTACTGCGCTTCCAAGTCTTTGTATATAAAACACTCCAAACTTCTGTAATTATCTTTGTATTTTCTATGGACGCAATTATCCATAAGCTTTGCTCAATCGCTTGCGGATAATTATTCAATTTAGATGATTTAGCCTGCGCACTCCGCCCCATGCGTCTTCATATAATAAATATTCTTTATTAAGGCCGGTACGATGTTGAAGTGAAGTAAAATTTTTCTATAAAAATAACATAAGCGAAAAACGAAAATGAAAATTTCCGTGCTAAATTTATTTCAGTAGTACTTTCGCTGTTTAGCTGGATAAATTGAATTAAGGCTACTACATTTTACGAAAGTCGTATTTAGCGTCCATTTATCTTGCTGGTCTAGAGACCAGTGAAATTTTTTATTTCACTTCAACAGCGTACCGGCCTTTAACCTAAAAAATAGTTCAAATTTATTTTTTATTTGCCTTGTAAGCTTTCAGAACATGCCCAAGTACAAAAACATTATGAACTTATCTAAACGGGTATTGCACAATCGAATTACAAGATCTGCATTTTTCACTGAATCCCAGATTCATCAGTGGAGTTAGTTTCAAATGAGACTAGTAATAATAATAATCAAAGGAATTTACTTGTAAATACCTCAATTAATGTTATGGAACAAAGTGTTGAAGACAACAATAGTGAGGATGAACTAAATAAGTGCAATCAGGACAATAGCATTACAGTTGATATTCGAAAGTTTTTCAGAAGTTGGGCCACTGAATTCGGTATTACGTGTATTGCCTTAAACAAACTTCTTGAATTTTTAAGAATGAATGGCTTTCCATATTTGCCCAAAGATGCTCGCACATTAAGCATTAATTATTAAGCGGAAATTATTACAGTTGAGCCAGGTAAATATGCATATTTCGGTATAACTGAATATTTAAACCGTGGTCTGGAAAAAAAGTGATATTTGTCCACAAGAAATACTCCTGGACTTTAACATTGATCGTGTTCCTCTTTCAAAGAGAACACAAAATAGTTTTTGGATTATCATGTCAAGAATATACAACATTACATAATCGAACATTTTTGTTGTTGCAGTGTACCATGGATATCAAAAACCTAATAATTTTAATGAAATATTAAGGCCTTTTGTTAATGAATTGAAAATACTTACCACTTCTTATATTTTTCAAAACCCATCTGTTCGTGTCAAAATAAGAGCATTTATTTTAGATGCACATGCTAGAGCCTCATGGGAACAAAGTCCCGTAATGCTTATTTTGGCTGTACAAGATGTGTTCAAGAAGGAAGTTTCTACAACAATAGCGGAACTTTGAACGGATTATTCTTTTCGGAATAAGATGGATGACAATTATCATAAACATGAATCAATTTTAGAAGAACTTGAAATAGCCATGATTAATCAGTTTCCTTTGGACTATCTACATGTTCTACTTTTGGGAGTAGTAAAACGATTACTGAAAATGTGGATCAGCGGAAATACTAGAGCTCTTCTTCCTCATCGAGATATCACAATTATAAATAGCAAACTCCAGCAAATAGCTGCCAGTCTTTCTTACTCAACTTTCATACTCAATTATTACTCATTGACGCCCGTCATCCCGGGCTTCTTGTAAAATATAATAATATGTACCTATTGTTTATTTTTTAATTCACAGCGCCTCGATCGAAACTAACATTTAATGAGTACGGTTGTATAATAGCTCTAATAAAACTTACCATCAACAATGTAAAAGAAGTGTTGGAAGATAACTTAAAAAAATCGCTTGTTGAAATACTAAAAAGAAACTAAAATTAACTAAAAAACGGGAAATTCAACCAGCTACCTCTACAAGCTTCAACGCTGCAGAAGATTCGACGGAAACGGAAACTGATAATTCTTCGGATGCTGATGAATTATAATTATTTTTTTTCCATATTCAATATGTAACAAATTGTTGATTTCTACTCTTTATAGACGTGATACATTTTATGTTCCTCTTTTTATTTTTTGATCGAAATGAAAAAAAGGATCACATATTTTTTTAATTTTATTGTTATTTTTTGTAATATGAAGTTGTTGTTTTCAATAAAGAAAAATTAATTGATTAATTAACTTTTAATTATTACAAAAGACTTTAATTTAAAAAAGACATTGTTGAAGAACGGTCCACTAAAAATATTCTGATTTTATCTTATTTTAACCTTACACAAAATATTAAAATCTAAGATATTTGCGACTATTGTGCACGGTGCATCAGTAGTACTGCACCATGTACTCAGCAATCTTACTTAGTTCCACAGAATTTAGGAGCACTTTAGTTTACAAATATTCAGTCAATTTAACTGACGTATTACTGACTAATATGTCTTAATGTGTTAATCTGCGCCAACCACTTGTTATTGACTCATACCTGACTAATATGTTCAATCTGCGCCAACCAGATGTAATTAACTCATACCTGGCTAATGTGCTCAATCTGCACCAACCAGTTGTTATTGACTAACACCTGACTAAAGTGTTCACCCTTCGCCAACCATTTGCTATATTGACTGATACCTGACTAATATGTTCATCCGCGCCCAGGTTGACGCAGAGGATGGTATTTTCCGACTTTTGCCTATAATTTAATTTCTTAAATGAGTTGGCATTTGGTGGACTCTTGTGCTGAGGCCGATGTTGGCACACAGCAGTCGCATTATGGGCGCAAAACTAATAATTGTTTGTCGAGTAAGTTTCCCACTCTCTTTATTGTTCAATAAGTCGCTAAATGAATGCGTATTTCCCGGTGTTTGGAAGAGGGCAATTATTGTACCTATTTTCAAATGTGGTAATAAATCACTTGTTTCAAACTCAGACCTATTGCCTTGCTAGGTACTATCGAAAAAACATTTGAACGACTTGTGTTTAATGTATTAATGGTTTCTACAAATCTAGGTCTACCTTGACTAATTTATTGAACTTTACAGAATTTGTTTATGATTCAATGAACTCAGGGCACAGCGTTGATGTAATTAATACTGACTTTGCGAAAGCTTTTGATAAAATTAATCACAGAATTCTTTTATCGAAACTTTCTAACTTTCGAATCGATGTTCAAATAGTATATTCGAAATCTGAAGTTTACATTCCATCGTCGGGAGTTCCACAAGGCTCAATCCTTGGCCCACTATTGTTCTTGTATTTTATTAACGATATAGTTGTTGGTATTGATAGTGAGGTATTAATGTTCGCGGATGATTTAAGATTATTTCGCGCAATTTTTTCTTTACAAGATTGCATTGTTCTGCAATCAGATGTTGATAAATTAGTGCGATGGTCGATCAAAATTTATTTGTATATTAATTCACCTCCCATCAATAAGGTGACTTATCAAAACTTTGTCAAGTAATACATCGTAATTCTCTAACAAAATGTGCATTACATTAATTGTTTTGTACAGGTTGTTTGGTAATTTTTTTTGCTAGGAAACTGTATAATTAACGTAGGTTTAGCAATTTATCTACCCAATATAGTTAGATGAATTAGCAAAGCATATACTATATGATACACACAAATGCATGTATAATTTTGCTTAGTTGTTGGTAATTTTTCTCCCAAAATTCTTAGGTGGTTTAAACATGCATTTATACGAATGAACTAAATACTGAGCAGAATTATTATAAAAATATGATGAAAAACTAATCAAGATTAAGGTGAAATTACAAACCTGAAATAGTAATAAATGAAAATATATAATAAAAAATACTCATGGAAATTTGTAAAATAATAAATAAAATTTTACAAAAAACCTAATATTACGAGTATGTGAAATTATTTATTGTTTTACAAATTATTATGAGTTTTTATTATTTAGTTTCATATATGACTGTTTCAGGTTTATATTTTTAGCTAGGAATATGTTTGAAAAACAATTAAACTAAACAACAAAAATGTATTAGTTTTATAAACCAATTTTATATATGCACCTATCAACAGTTATTTAGAAAGGATTAAATAATAATTCAAAATCGTAATATAGCACATTATAAATTATTATTTAATTTTTCATTTTCCTTACTCTGGAAACATAAAATTAAGGTACATCTGTAGTTTATTTAATTCATTAATCAGGCACATACAGTATTTAAATAAAATAAAATAATTCATTACATATATACATATAAAGAGATTCAAGTTATTAATTTTTTATATATATTTAAAAATAATTCTTTGGTTTTTAGGAACTAATGCAAGAAATAAAGCATAAAAAAATTAAATTTTATATGCATGTGTTGGGTGCGTCTCAATAGGGTAGGGGTTGACCGTCTATAGCCATGTATCTCGTGGTCTATATTCCAACGCTGCAACTATGTAGAAACCACCAAATGTGTCTAGTATACCTCCACGTGGTAACACCCGGGCAACGATGTGAAGCATCGGCGAAATACTAGAGGCGAGTGCAATACACTATAAATGAGCAATGAGCAGAACAAATAAGGAAACTAATACCCCAGGTGGTACACCTGTTGCTCAGGTAAATCCACCCTCTTCGGAGGTCGGTCTCATGGATTCTGGGGGAGACCAGCCATTGCTATATTACAATTATTTTAACCAATCCCAAGACATGTTGGTGAATAAACAAGCTCATTTGAGTGAAATAGAAAAGGATAATTCACATCCCTTCCAGAGGAGTAACAAAGTCGCGTATTCTCCGAAAAGAGGCGGTAGTCCCTCCATTGAGGCCAGCAGCCACAACACTCGTTCTACAAACGAAGAAAAGCTTCACAATGAATTGTGTAAAGCTAATAATGCATTAGTTGAAGCCAACAATTTAAATAAGCAACTGAATGTTACAATTGCATGGATGCAGGAGCGTATGAAGACGCTTGAAAACGAAGTTAAAGCTCTTAAGCCAAAGGAGGACATCGGTTCTACTCCTAACCAGAATACAACTCCACAAGAGTATCATACGGATGAAGAAGAACTAGCTCGAGAAACTGAGTGGATTAGAGTTAAAGGTGGGAGAAAAAAAAGGAGACGGAATAATACGCCCTCCCCACCTCAATTAAAGGATAATGTTCCAAATATTATCCAGAAACAACCAAAAAAAATACCTCCACCACCACCAATAGTAATAGATGAAGTCAAAGACTACGATGTACTCTATGAAAAAATAAAAACAATAACTGCTACAGATAAGTTTAATGCAAAGGTGATGAATGGAAACACCATCAAAATAAACTTAGAAGATGCTGAAACATACAGAAAAATGACAAAAATGTTAAATGAAGAAAAACGTGCTTGGCACACGTTTGAAGATAAACAAACCAGACCAATTAGGGTCATGGCTAAAAACTTACACTCTACGTGTAAACCAGATAAAATAATTGATGACCTGAAAGCAAAAGGATTTAAGGCAACTGAAGCATCGATTAAGCTAAAACGGAGAGGCAAAGTACCTCTCAACATGTTTATGTTGACCTTCGATACTGATGAAGATATCGAAAAAATTTATCAAATTAAGTACATCTTGGGGTGCAAAGTGGTTATTCAGCCTCTAAGAAGGTCTAAGCTTATACCACAATGTAAACAATGTCAAGCCTATGGACATACACAAAAATATTGCAACAGGGAACCTAGGTGTGTCAAATGTTTAGGTAAACATCATACCAAAGATTGTGTAAAAGCCCAAAATGTTCAACCTAAATGCGTTCACTGTGGAGAAAACCATCCGGCTAACTACAGAGGATGCAGCGTTGCTATTGAACTGCAAAATATCAAAAATAAGAACGTGATTGCTAAAAATCCAAGTTCATTCAGGAAACAAGCGGTTAAGATGAACCGACCCGAAGTAAATCGTAGAGTGTCGGGAACTACCCAAGCACAATTTGGTAAAATGACTTATGCTCAAGTAATGATGAGCAACGGAAATCCAGGAAAAACTGCTCAAAATGACGATATAAGTCAAACACTTAAATTAATTTTAAGCAGACTAAATACATTTGATGAGCGATTACAGAAACTAGAGTACAGCACTAAGGGAGCCATCCCTAAACAGAAAAATGGCCCAAGATCTTAGAATCTTATGTTGGAATGCCAATGGACTGATGCAACATCAACAAGAACTGCAAGTGGTCCTGGACACAGAAAAAATCGATGTATGTCTCATCACGGAAACACACTTTACTAGACAATCAAACATTAAATTTAAAAATTATCAAATATATCACACTATTCACCCTGGAAACACTGGTAAAGGAGGTAGTGCTGTTATAATTAGAAATAGTATTCATCACTATGAGGAGTTAAAATATGAAACGGAAGAAATACAAGCAACTGCTGTTATTGTCAAATCCAAAAGTAGTTATATTTGTATTGCTAGTATTTACTGCCCACCGAAGCACTCAATGAAAGAAAAAGATTATCTCGAGTTCCTCAGTAAATTAGGAAAACGATTTGTACTTGGAGGAGACTTTAATGCAAAAAATGTCCACTGGGGATCCAGATTAACAACAACTAAGGGTAAAGAACTCCTAAAAGCTATCAGAAAATGCAGTTGTGAAGCCCTCTCAACTGGAAAACCAACCTACTGGCCAACTGATCCAAATAAAGTGCCAGATCTGATTGATTTCTTTATACTAAAGAACATATCTGTAAATTATGTACAAGTAGATGAAAGCCACGACTTAAACTCTGATCATTCACCAATACTTCTAACGTTAAGTGAAAAAATCATTCAGAAAGAAAGAAACCCTTTCCTAGTAAATAATCACACTAATTGGGCATGCTTTAGACTATCGCTAGAAGAAAAAATTAACTTAATGGTTCCATTAAAGACTGAAGAACAATTAGACAAAGAAGTTCACAAATTTGTAAACGATATACAGCAATCAGCTTGGGAAAATACTCCTGAAATTAAAACGAAAATCAAGGGAAACAACTACCCTATGGAAATTAGGGAACTCCTCGCAGAAAAAAGAAGAGCGAGAAGAGTATGGCAACAAACAAAGGCCCCCCAAGATAAAACTCATTTGAACAACCTCACTCAACAATTAAGAAGAGAGATCAAAGAATTGAAAGATGAATCAATCAGCAACTATTTAAGAAAATTAACTAATGATAACAGTACTGATTATTCTCTTTGGAAAGCAACCAAAAGAATCAAAAGACCAATAATGCAGATTCCCCCAATAAAAATAGCAGGTGAGAAATGGGCTAGAAATAATGAAGACAAAGCTCGAGAATTTGCCGAACACCTCGAAAAAATATTCCAGCCACATGAAGACCAAACGTTGGAAGCCGAGATAATAACTGAACAAGCTGTGCAAGAAAGTACAGAAATCCTACCCACAACACCAAAAGAAGTCATGCGTGAGATAACAGCTAATATGAATACGAAAAAAGCTCCTGGGTACGATCTTATTACTGCAGAAATCTTAAAAGAACTGCCAAGGAAAGCTCTGGTGAAACTCACCAATCTTATAAATGCAGCATTTAGAATCAAATGTGTACCAAGCTTATGGAAAATTGCAGAAGTAATTATGATCCCAAAACCTGGGAAACCACCACACATAACATCGTCTTATAGGCCAATTTCGCTATTGCCAGTCATGTCCAAACTCTTTGAGAAGCTTCTGGTAAAAAGATTAAATCCGATAATCGAAAGTAAAAACTTGATCCCAAATCATCAGTTCGGTTTTCGCAACCAACACTCAACAATTGATCAAGTACACAGAATTATCAGTATAATTGAGAAAGCATTAGAGGAGAAAAAAGTCTGTTCAACAGTATTTCTAGACGTTGCACAAGCGTTTGATAGAGTGTGGCATGAAGGACTTAACCACAAGTTAAGGAATCTTCTACCAATGCAATTTGCTAAGATACTAGAATCATACTTGAAAGATAGGTTCTTCAGGATTAAGTTAGATGATACACTTTCTGAATTGAAAGAAATCAATGCAGGAGTTCCACAGGGCAGTGTATTAGGGCCGGTTTTATACCTACTATATACTTATGATCTTCCTACATTAGAAAACAACACAGTGGCAACTTTTGCAGATGATACGGCGATCTTAGCTGTTGGAAAAAGCAACGAAGAATCAACACAGAAGTTACAATCAGCTATAACTCAAATATATAAATGGACAAAAAGATGGAGAATAAAACTAAATGAAGCTAAATCAGTTCACATCAACTTTACAAACAGACGAATCGAACATATTCCGATTACCATAAATCGGGAAATAATACCGCATGCGAACACAGCTAAGTATCTCGGCATGACCCTGGATGCTAAACTACGATGGAAAGCACACGTCAAGAAGAAAAGTGAAGAATTAAGACTTAAATACAGAAAAATGTATTGGCTGATGGGAAGGAACTCTTCTTTATCAACATACAACAAGCTTCTACTTTATAAGCAAATATTGAAACCGATTTGGACTTATGGTATTCAGCTTTGGGGTTGTACCAAACAGAGCAACGTAAATATCATCCAAAGATTTCAGAATATGGTATTAAGGAACATCGTTGATGCACCTTGGTATGTCAGGAACAATGACCTTCATAGGGACCTTAAAATTAACCTCATCTTAAATGAAATCCAGGAAAAAGCACGGAGACACGAAGAAAGGCTCCGCCAACATGTGAACATTGAGGCAACTCAGCTCCTAAGCATCACGAATTTAGTTCGCAGACTTAAAAGAACCAAACCTTTTGAGCTGGTGTGATTGTCAGTTTAAGCAGCATTATGCTGATCTAAAATCCACTACAAAGATGTGGTTTACTTTAATTTACCAAACACTATGGAAAGCCAATGGGAAGAATCCATAGATTAATTTAAGTTAGTAAATTAAGTCAGAAACAAATTGCTCATTAGTCCAGGAGACTAGATTGTAATTACATAAAATAAATAAATAAAATTTATTTTAAATTAAAAAAAAAAAAAAAAAAAAAAATATGCAACTAAAACAAATTATATATATATATATATATATATATATATATATATATATATATATATATATATATATATATACATATATACATATATATATATATATATATATATATATATATATATATATATATATATATATAGATATATATATATATATATATATATATATATATATATATATATATATATATATATAATTTGTTTTAGTAATATATATATATATATATATATATATATATATATATATATATATATATATATATATATATATATATATATATATATATATATTTATATATATATATGTATATATATATATATATATATATATATATATATATATATATATATATATATATCAGGGGCGTAGCGTCTTTGGAAGCAAGGGAAGCACTGATTCCCTAAAATTCTAACTCAAAATGCTAATATGCTTCAACACATGATCTTTAAAATTTTCATATTGGCTGGAGAGCGAACCAAGTCGTTTTCTAAAAAAAAAAAGAAACATGTAAAAAACTAATTGAAACCAAATTCCAAAAGGGAACTAAAATAACGTTTGATTATTTCTCTATGCAATATTACACTGCATAAAATTATCTTCATTTACATTAGCTTCTATTTCTTGGTTTTCTCGATTGCTTTACATTCTACAACCATACGATCGTTCCTAAACATAAAGAGATCAGAAAAACCTAAATGTCTGAAAAAGTATATGAGTTAGTTTTTCACAACCCAGGCTGCGGACCAATAGCCGGGTTAAATCATTTAGCACAGTAAATTTTAATTTTAGTACAAATTTACCTCAATTGGCGTACCAATTCTCTAGAAGTAAAAATGGTTTGATGGGCACAAATTATGGTTTGAAGGATTGAAATGACTGGCTATTAGGTGCAAAGAAAAAACGTCAAATATTTTTATTGCTTTTCATTCGTTTATTACCTGTACGTACATTTAATACATATAATGGGAACGCGAAAATTTTAACGAAAATCAGTGAAACATGAAAAAAGTTAAAAACAACGGTTTTTTCATATTTTACCCAACTTTTTAGTACAATATTCGAATTTACCCTGTACACTTGTTAAAAAGTAGGTAAAAGAACAATTAACCCGACTATTGGTCCGTAGCCCTAGAAAGAGATGTCGTGTATGTGTTGTATTTAGGTGTGAAAATTTTCATTAAAAATCACTGTTGAAGCCAAGTAACTTTCGATGGTCAATATTGGTATGATCCAGAAGTTTAACCTGCGCGTTTAACATCGTTCACTTGAGCGACTCAGTCACTTTAGTGCATTCCCGCAGCCTTCTGGGTTTTAGTTATTTCACCTTTCAAAGTTATTGCTTCCCTCAAATCGTTGGTCACAGTCATCAGTTCTTCAAAATACACGTTAGCATTAAGTAAAGTTGCAGCAGCCGGGTATATGTATTTTGGTTTAGTCTGACTTGTTCCTTCATAACCCTTGTTGCTAAGAACGGGGAAAAAGCGGTACCATAAGTGACCAGGTTTTGTACGTACGTTGGTTTTCCTGATCTTGATCATTCAATAAAATTTGCCTGTACATCTTGACAATATCTGAACTCATGAGAAAGGTATGTTCCCGGAACCGCAAAGTTATTTCGAAGATACTTGATTGTATTATTGGTCCAACTCAGAGTTCATCATTGAGCAAAGCGGTCGATCCAATTTTGGCTGGTGCATCGAATACTACTACTATCGAGTTCAATATATTGCTGCATGAACGATTTATGTATATGTATACCGAGAGGAAAAATGATGGTAAATTGTACGTAAAATGACATTTTCGGTTTACGAAATTCATCCAACAATGAAAACTATGAATTGTTATCGTCGTCAATGTTAAATCACATTTTTCAACATTTGCCGATGCTGAAGTAACAATATAAAATGTTGATTTGTCATTTTGATCTAAATCAAACTGTTAACATGATTATTGACATATCAACAATGAAAATGTTCATTTGTATTTTAACAATGCTAAATTAACATATAAAATGTTAATTTATCATCTATTGAAAACAAAATGATTTGACATTATTATTGATATCTTAACATTAAAAATGTTGAATGGACACTAAAAAATGTTAAAATTATAATTTTGTCGATCGAAAAATATTTTAAAAATATTGGAAATTTATTTTATAGATAGCGTTAGAAATAAAAAAACGGTTTTTATACTTTAATTTTTGTGTTTTATTTAAATAATAAGAGTACAAAACATAAATTTTCAAAAATTAACATTGTTTTAATGCACTTAACATAGAATTCAAAAAAATTTTATTCTTAATAATTTGAGACCAAAAAAATCATATAAATGCATTGGTGGTCCACAAAATCTATTGATATGATAAACTTCAAAATAATCTAATTCATTTTTAATACGATATGACTGGTAGTGTTCCAAAAAATTGATTAAATTTAATTTTTTTCCAATTACAAAGCAACTATCATTTTTAATATCCAATATAATAGTTTCAATTTTATAAAAATTCATTGGCTGTTGATCTATGGCCAGTATATATCCTTTTTTATAAACTGTTCCCTTATACTCTATAGAGTTAGAAACATTACAATTAGTTAAATCTAAATTCAAGTTACATTTCTTATTGATTTTGTTAAAAAACTCCAATTGAGTTAAGTCTATTTGAACGAATTTATCGCAATTCAGGTTTTTTGGAAAGCCTAGCTCTTTATCTAACAGAAATTTAGAAAATTTTAACGATGATTTCATGCTTATCGAATATGCGATATTTATTCGAGAAGATATGTGTCTTGAATAAATTTTTGCCTCGCGGTGCTTTGATTCAAAGCGATATGTCCATAAATTTCTGACAGGGCCACTTTGTCTTATAATTCTAGGATAATGAAGAAGAAAATGAAACTTTGGTTTTAAATGTTGGTTAAACAAAAGTTAATATTGCCTATTGTGCTGCTCTATGAGGTTTTGTAGATTTATTAATAAATTTTCATCAAATTTTGATTTCATTAAAATATCTACTATTTTTAATAACATGATAAAAAATTTCCATACTTTATCACTATTTGGAATTAAGTCCCCAATAATTAATGGTAAAAAATTTATTAAATTCTGCATTTCACTGGCCGAAAGCTTTAAATTGGAGTTTTGATTAGTTAAGTTTTTCATATTGATTGGAGGTGACAAGTTACCTAATTCCATTTCGCCATAGTCAAACATTTGCTTCCGATAATTAAAAATATCAATAGTAAAATATTTTTTTTCTACTATAAAATGCAGTAAAATTTCACGAATATCGTATTTACATACACCTTCAAACAAATCATGAACAAGATCTGCTGAATAGTTAGTTGTTACGTGAAATGTTTCTAAATCATTCAATACACAACCTCTAAGAATTCCCGTAAGAGTAAAATCATTTATATTCAGATCATTTTCATAATTTTCTTTTCTCCTAAGGTTTTCTTCTCTTTCTCTATTATCGCAGCTCATATAGCTTTTTTCCGTTTTGCAAAATCGGCAATAAAATTTACTATTAAAACTAGTAGTAAACCCCAAAATATCATTTAATCCTAAATTGTCACCAATCAATCGACATACAACTGGATAAATAGTTGTAATTTTGTTATCAACTTCTATATTAATGCCTTTATTTTCGATGCTTTTAAAAACTTCCGATAGTTTTCGAAAGTAAAAATCATTACCGTATAACTTTTTTTCTTTGGACTTAAAATAGGCAGCAATGAAAATGAAATCTAAATTTGATAACAAATGCTGAGGGATTGTAGGAAAGATATAATAAACACCACACACTGCATCTACACCACAATGACTACCTAAGGGGTTATTAACCTCAAAATCATCTACAAAAAGAAATACAGGAATGAAAGTTTTATTTGGAGTATCGCTAATTAATTTTTTGAAAGTTACACCATTAACGAAATGGGCTATGGCTGTGCTTTTTAATAATTCTGAAGTATTTTTAATAGTGACATCAAGTACATTAGGTAATTCAAAAAACTTTTTAATTTGGAATTCGATAGCCATTATGCAAGCATTAACATTAGCTTCAGCCAAAGTAGCTGTATGTCGTACTATAACTTCTGTTATTTCATTATTTACATTAAAAACTATTGGCTTGCTAAATAATTCTTTTTCTTTTAAATGTTCTATTAATTTATATTCCGTATTAATATCTTTAAATGGTTGAGCACTATAATTCAGAAGGTTTTCGACATAATTAAATTGTGGGATAGATGTATATGGTAAAATTAGTTCTTTAATGCTATTTGTAATACAAAGTGTGATATTCGATATACTATTTTGTACGTCTATTACATCTTTTCTACTGAAATTATTTTTATTATGTAGATCTATTAAAAATTTGCAACATCTATTGTTTATATTATTTTTTAAATTATCAATGTTAATATTAGAGGATACATTAACTGGCAAAGGCAATAATTCACTTGAACCAGTTTCTTCTATCCAATTATTTTGCTGTGATTCTTCTGAATCTAATAGTGGTATAACTCGTAAGTTTAATTCATCTTGAAAAGAGTTATTATAAATTTCACTACTATTTACATTGATTAAATGATTTTTTACATGTTTTCTAAAACTACTACTATTTGTAAAACTTTGAATGCATTTTTGGTAAGTACATTTATATATACTATTAGAATTATAATTATGGATTATTCTATAGTGGGCAACTAGGTCTGACAACGTTTCAAAATTTTTTTTACATTCATGACATGATATCATTTTGATTATTTTTTTAATATTAAATTAAGTTCTGCTAAAGCAGAGCTCTTTTTGTCATTTTCTGTTTTAATTTCATATATGTAATTTTGAATCCATTGCCAAACCAGTTCCGACTCCTTGGGATATGTCAAATTGAATACTTGAAAGCACTTAAAGCATATATCAAGTGCTGTCAAAAATGAATTGAATTTTAATGTAAATTTATCCAAAATAATATAAAATTCTTTAATATTCGTAGGGGACGGTCCCACTACTAAAATAAATGGTTGGATTGTTGATTTACTTGATGACGCTTCGTTTTGTTTTTCAAATTTAAATCGTTCTAGATCATTAACAGCATAGAGATGTGTAACCATACTATTCACAGCATCCTTGATACTGGTTTTTTTATGATGATGACGTAAAGTTGGCCGTAAAATACAGTTTAGTGCAGCAATCTGAATATAATTCGCTGTGTCTATAAAAATGTTATATCGTTGATTAATATATTGTAATACAGTTTAAATTAAAAAAACTTGTTTTATACCTTTATCAAATTTGTTTAGTATAATATTATTATACAACAATTTATAATGCTTGTCCTTTATTTTTTCCAAAAATATTGGCCGCAGTTCTGTTATTAAATTATCCCATTTTTGAAACAGCGACAGTTGGGATTTCCGATATTCAACGCCAAAATCATAATCTATCTAAAAGCAGAGAGGATTAAGTTTATGAAAAGTATTTTATTATGTACTGTGCTATTGGTAATTTTAATTTTTATGTACTTTCTTAATGTAGAATTATTTTAATTTTGCCAAGTTATCATAAGATTGATTTCGATAACGATTGATCATTTTCAGTTATCGAAACTAAAATCAAAGAACAGTTAAAAATAAAACTTAAATAATTTTGCTAAGAAAATATCAAAGTAAAATTAAAATTTGGTTATTTAATTATTAAATATTGAAATTGTGGAAAAAGTCACACGAAATTAAAGATTTTCCTAAATCAATTATTTTGGATATAAACTATTTTATTTAAACCCTACTTACAAATGTATCACCAACAGCACTTTTAAAATATGGCCAGTCTAGCAAAATTTTATTCAAAGAATTATTATTGTTCATAATCTCTTTTCTCCGCAGACTATATGATCTAGCCCAAATGTCATGAGCGGAATTGTCTTTTTCGGATACAAGTTGAACTTTATTTTTTAAAATTTCTATTTCAGTATCTGTTTCATCTTCATTGGATGCCAATTCTTGCCAATCTTGTTTACTTTCATCATTTGTATAATTAATATCGTTTTGTTCGAACGGACTATCACTTGTCCTTTGTTTTTTTGATATTATTTCGGCGTTAAAGCCCTTTGATTTTCTGTTCAATCTAATAAATTTATTAAATAGTCGCCCTGTAGGATTTCTGTTTTTATTTCTTGGTATGTAATAAATATCTAAATTTTCTTTTGGAAAGATATTTATTATGCCCTCGGCCAATTTATTCATAGTTTTTGGATCTGGTACTTTATAAGTTTTAAGAACTGGATCAAAAAAATGCTCCACTATACAAGAAATGATATCATCTCGTTTTTTCTCATCGAGCATCCCATGAATGTCATAATATTGGATAACGTTACGACCCATGTCACTTGATTGAAGTATTTCTCGAACGGACTGAAACAAAAATTAAAATTTTAGTGTCAATTAAAATAATATTTATAATCATTGTCAAATCCTGAATATTATAAGAATACTTACTATTATTGAAGTAATTTTTGATGAAATTTGACTGGGAGAATTCGTCTTTAGAGGTTCAGGTTTAAAAAACTCACGACATTTTTCTAACCATTCACATACACCACTATCGTTTACGGTACTGCACTGTGAAATTCCCTGCAAAATTTTAATTTGATTTATTCAAACACTTTAAATTTATTACAAACATTTTAATATTACCTGGGACTTTTTCCAGAAAAATAAATGTTCACGGAGTCTTGCTCTTAATCCAATATTTTCACGACCTGGGAACATTTCTCCAATATCGTTTTGATTTAAATACTGAATATCAGCATATTTTACTCCGCATTCTATACAAATATAATAGATTTAACTTAAATAAATAGATATTTTCAATTGAAACGTACAACGTACGTATTGAAACGTACAATTGAAACTTTCGGAATACGGTATAAACAACTTGGTTTGAACGTTTTGCTTTATAATCTTAAAAAGCCACCGCACTTGAAGTAATACTTAAATTAACAAAATTTATAGATATACCCACCATAAAAAGAAATAAAATGAGACTCCAATTTCCATGATGTTAATAATTCTAGGAGACCATCATCTTCATAAACGGTAACGACACGTGAATCTGGTGCATCACTTGAATTCACACTAGAAAAACTATCCGATACATTTCCATTAGGAATTGCACTAGTAATTGTTGAACTTGGAATCAATGTTTCTTTCGAATGATTTATAACAATAGCATTATCACCCTGATTATCACCACTATTTATATTACTTTGAGGGGAATTGGAATCCCCATTATCAACATCTTGCCGATAGCTATCATCAGCATTATTAATTTCTGCTAACCTTATAGATTTTGATAACAAGTGATCATCGCATAATAAAATTGCGTGGTTACGCGACATTTTACATTTTTATATCCAAAAACTATAATCAATCGCGTAAAACATCCACATTAAAAACATTCAAAAGTTACTTTTGAATTAATATGTAAAATAATTAACTATACAATATTTATATATATGTATGTAAATAGGTCTATAATCTACTATTTAGATGAAACTGACCAATTTTCACTACACTTTTATCACAAAAAATAATTCACTTCTTGTCTAGATGGTAATAACTTCTGAATTGTGCAATGGTCGACTAAATTTAATAAAAATGTGTTTCTAAAACGGTAAATTATTGGAAAAATATAATAAAATGAAACAAAATAACAATATTTGTATACAAAATGTAAGGATTTGTTTACAACATGTATCTGAAAATCAGCTTCGGGGGCTATTTGTAGTTTGCACAAAAGTAGCATTGTAAATCAACATTGCAATGTTGAAAATCTTTCAACAGTATCAAACATAAAGTGTATGGGTTTTAAATTTCGTGGTAAAATTACCATTTTACGGTGCTAATTTGTACATATTAATGACTATACAGCACTTTTTCTAACAAACTGTTTAAAAAAATGTTAAATTCAAATCAACTATCTAAAGATTACAAATTATGTACGGATTGTTGTTTCAAGTTCAACAATTTTTTCTTTCGGTGTATAACTTTTGATATTCTTCGCGACAAATTTTCTCTCCCTGGCGTGCAACCTACTAATTGTTAAATTGAGCAATGATCGTAGGGTAGGCTTGGTTTTCTGAAACGGCAACCTCGTATTAGCAATAAAATAGACTTCACCTTCCTCTTCGTCATTCGTTTATTTGGATGGCGCTGGAATCTCCTCCAATTCCCCAAAAGGCTCTCAACTGTTTGTAAATATTGAAATTAGCTGAATATTTTGATATTGTAGACAATGAAATTGGCGATGAATTGGCGTCCAACCAAACCCATCCAAATTAGGTCTATTGCATGATAATTTGACCTTTATTATTTGGAATTTTGCCATAGCGTAAAATTTGCAAAATTACATGTGACCCTAATAAAATGTCTATTGTGTTTGATTTATTTGTTTTGGTATCTACTAATTCAATGCCAGTCAATAGACTTAGGTCGTTTTGGTGTGGTGTTGGTGTGGTGAAATTCTGAGTTGTAGTTGTTTAGGCTGGTCATCTGGATTGATGTAATCCCCTTTTTGGAGTCTGTTCAATTTTCTCGATTCATACAGGCTTCCGAGATAAACAAGAGTTGGGCTCCAGTATCCAACAGCACCTTGTATTTAACTCTATTTCCACACCAAACCTTTACCTTAACCAAGGCCGTTGGTGGCATTGATTGTACTAATAAATTTGTCTTCAGATTTCCTTTATAGCACGTCCGATGACGACACTGATTTACACTGATACAAAACATGATCGTGAGAATCGCAAACATCACATTTTACCGAAATGATTGCAAACCATCGTAAAAGTTTTCCAATAGAATTTGGACCAGTCCTTCTACTTTCTGACTTACAGGATTCCAGATTTCCAATTTCAAAAAATCGTCAATAGTTGGAAAATCTACATCGCACGTCGTTTGTACATTGCATGACTTTAGTGAGTAGCATAATAATGAGTCAAGGCTCCAGTTGCTCAGTTTCCTCCAAATGCTCAGTAGTGATGCTGAGTTCCGTCTGAAACGCCTCTAATTTTTGTTGATTGGTAGCCATTACTTTTCTATTTTATAAGATTTAGTTTTTGGATTGTCACAAATATAAACAAAATGGAGGTACTAGCATAAGTTTGCAATGATAGATTTCCACAAGGTGCAGTGATGGTATTTTCTAAGGTTGGCGTCGGATGGCTTGCAATTTTACTTGCTCATTTGTAACTACCCAAACTTAATGGATTTAACTTTATATTAGAGTTGAAATCCCCCTCGAAGGAGACTCCTTCTTTCCTTACTTGTGGCGTTCTAACACACGACATTTAGACATGATTGACAATTTTGACAGCAACAGAGTGACCAACAATTATCCGTCAATTCTTTTTCACCTCAGCGGAAAACAACGACATCTAGCCGTAGGTAATAGAAAGTCGGTCAAGTTAGTGGGGAAAAATTCAGATTGCTCACAATATTTTTATAATCAATTAGCCAAAGCAAAAACAAATTTGATTGGTATAAAAGCTTTTTTTCAGGGAAAAAAGGCAACAATCGAAGCACGACTACGGAAGACGCAGAAACCGATCGGTCGATAGACCGCCGAAATAAATACGGTTAAAGCCGTTGCATTAATAATTAAACATTATATGGGGGGTGATGTGGCGTTCTAACACACGACATTTAGACATGATTGACAATTTTGACAGCAACAGAGTGACCAACAATTATCCGTCAATTCTTTTTCACCTCAGCGGAAAACAACGACATCTAGCCGTAGGTAATAGAAAGTCGGTCAAGTTAGTGGGGAAAAATTCAGATTGCTCACAATATTTTTATAATCAATTAGCCAAAGCAAAAACAAATTTGATTGGTATAAAAGCTTTTTTTCAGGGAAAAAAGGCAACAATCGAAGCACGACTACGGAAGACGCAGAAACCGATCGGTCGATAGACCGCCGAAATAAATACGGTTAAAGCCGTTGCATTAATAATTAAACATTATATGGAATTGATTACCGAAATAGAAATAAAAAATATCATACTATAAAATAAATAGTTTCGTGTTGAGTAATTAATACGTGTGCGATTGAAACAGTAGTGCCGACGGTAATGCACACTTACCACTCCGTCGAGCATTACTCATTATAGGGAGTGCATCAAAATAAGCACGCCACCCCTATATACTCATTTGCTTAGTACACAGGGCATTTCCTTATAATAAAACTTCCAGTTTAGCGAATGAAAATTCGTTGCAAAACTAAATTCGTTACACTAAAAGTTTCGTGTTCGATAAAAACAAAGTTGATTGTATTCGTTTCTTCGAGTTGCAAATATATTGTCTGTATCTGTGTGTAATTTATCGAAAGTACAAAGTTGCAAAACGATTTTCGCAAAATATTTTTCACATATAGACATTGTTTGTTTTTTGAGCATGCAGGAACTTGTTTACGGAGGACACAATTTTATAGAAATAAATAAAAAAATATCAATGAAACTGCACACAACAGTTTTAATCTGCGAGGATATTTGTGAATTCGATTCGAACGTATTCGACTCGTGATTCGATGTATCCGAAGTACAAAGTTCTTCTATAAATAAGAAACGAACGAAACTGATTTATTTCAAATAAGAATCCAATACAAAATATCGAATCCAATTAACAAATAGCTCCCGTAGCAACATTCTGACACTTTTAGACTGTTTAGGTATTATTTTTCCAAAGCATACTGTGTCGATTGCTGCAGTATGCTCTTGAAAAACTAATAACAAAATAGTCTAAAAAAGTCGTAATAAACCAATTTTCAATTCACAGGGAAAACAAGAATAGTGCTCTGGTCTGCGATCCTAATTGTTGGGTTATAATTAACCAATTGTTTTTTAGAGAATGGGATCAAGCTCGGAACTACCTAATGTCAAGTGCTTCCCTACCTCCAAAAACCATACTACGCCACTGATATATATATATATATATATATATATATATATATATATATATATATACATATATATATATATATATATATATATATATATATATATATATATATATATATATATATATATATATATATATATATATGATCATTATATGATATCTCCTATTAATGTATCAATACTTGGATAATCTCCAAGAGTTTCATTAATTCCAAATAAAAATTTTTGAATAAAAATCCAAACTATATTACTAGCGATGAGCTACTTTAAATTTAAAACAAAGAATAATTTAAAACAATATTCTAATGCTGCGATGTATGTATTAAATTTAAATTTGATATCATCCATCACGACAAAAAAGTCTTTGGAATCAAATTCATTCCCGATGACAACAATAAGCGGTTGCAAGCTAGATTTTTGTTCTTTGCAAGCATTCCACATTTGCGATAACTCCTCATCTATTTCTTCGTATGACTGGACAATTAATTGAAAGGATAGCTGCGAATCTTTGATACTAAATTTTTTCCTTTTTCCAGATAAAACTATCGTTGTTGGAATTAAAACAGCATGCAAAAGTTGGATCAACAGTACATTTATTGAATCTGAAAAATATGAATTTTTATAAATAAATTAGATGCAGTATATTTTTATTTTTATTACCGGAATTAATTTTGTCTTTCTTTTTTATGAACTCACGAAGCTGATTTTTAGAAACAGGATCCTTAATTCCTTTTTGATAAATGTTTACTTCACTAATACAAAGTTTGTCCCATTGTTAATAAAAATTGTCCTTTTTTGAGTCAAAGTACTCGAAATCAATATCAACCTTTTCAAAGCAAAATAATAAAATATTAATATAAATTTAACTTTGAAATTAATTAAAAGCATGCTCTTACTAATTCCGGTGCCTGTGCATATTTGTACAAAGGCCAATTTATTAAAATTTGAAATAAGTTTGCGTCAGTATTTTCATCAATCTCAGTTCGGCGAAAACGAATTGTCTTTTTCCACTTAATCAGTACTTCGTCCCACTTTCTTAAATGTTTTAATGCACTCTTCATTTCTTCCAACTCCTGTTGGGTGAAATCTGCAACAAAATATTATTAAAATACATACTAAACTATAAATATTTTAACTACATTTTATTAAAAGTAATTAAAATATCTTTATAAATTATAGTTACCTTGATCAATCGTTACATCAATCGCCAATTTGCGGCTAAATATCGTTTTCAGTTTTTTTTGTTTCTTAACTTTTTTTAAACTTCTTCTCCTACTTTGATACCTGTCCCAAAGCTTACCTTTTGGCGGTAAACTGCCTCTTCCAATAAAATAAGTTTTCTGTAAAATGTGTATTAATTACTATTTTGATTCGTTTGATTCTGTTTCTAACATTACCTGATTTTCAATAGAAAACAGTTCAACAATTTGTTGCGATAAATGTTTACATTTAGCTACTGAAATATTTAATCCATTTTCAATATAAAATTGTATGATGCAGTGGACAAAATTTGTACGATGTTGAGGTTCTAATCTAGTGTTTTGGTGGTAGTAAGTTGTTAAATATCTGCCATTCTCTGTTTGAGTTAAAATATCGGCTACAGTTTTCTAAAAATAACAATAAAAAGGATACACATTAATATTTTTTAAATGAAAGTTGTTTTTTTCTTACTTCTTCTAAAACTGTAGTATTTTGCTGCAGAGATGGTGAGAAACACATAGACATAGAGCTTAATGATGACGGATAGTTACCACTCATAGTTTTCATCCATTCGGATATCGATGAGTTCATTGTAAAGTATCCTGCTCATACTCATAGTATTTAATATGGGAAGGCCCTGTGAATTTATTTAATATACCTAATAATATTTTCTATCGTAATTTACTTTTTTATACTATTTTTTTCTGCCATTCTGCTAATTTGAATTCAAAAATAATTTTTGAATTTAAATGGTCTACTGAAAACAATTGCTCTATGTGTCTTCTTCTCATATATTTTAGTCCATCTAAAGTAATTTTACTTGCTGATAAAAAATTAATTTATTTCTATGAGTTTATATAACTTGTTTTTGTTAATATAATTATTTTAGTTACAAATGAGTATCTGCTGTATTTCATCTGGCAAACCCCAGCTATTTAGAAGTTCAGATAAAGACTCATCAGAATTTAGTGTATATTTCTGGTGGCATGCATTTTCATTTTCTGTATCCACCAAAATGATGTCATTTGAAGTTGAAAGAATTTCGTAGTCAGTCATAACATTATTTTGGCTATCATAAATTATGACATTATTTATACCTTCTATTCTATTTATACCTTCTATTCGTACAAATTCATTTAACTGGCAATTATTTAAATTAATAAACTCTGATTCTAAGTCTACGTTGTTATTATTCATTTTTGGTTTTCCTACAAAATCTTATAATTTCAAATGAGTTTTAGCAATATTAATTAAAAAAATTGTGATTTTATAATTAAAACTATTTGTATTGTCAAATTTTAAAAAAAAATCTTTTTTCTGATTAATGTTTTCCCATTTCTGGTTCGATTTATATGAATTTGTGGTCCATCAAAATATTTTACAGCTAAAATTAAGGGTTAATAAAGATTTTCCGTCACAGGCAATATTTCATAGAAAACAAAGTGATCATTATAAACAACTGGTATACTTTCACATAAAATGTATACTTTGTCACTTTCTAGTATCATAATTATTTCCTTAATTTTAAATAGCTCAGTAGAATAACCATCTGATTTAGTTAAATAAAATCCATTTCTATACTTTAGACCATTTAATAAAAGATGTGAGGAGATTTGAAAGTATTTGCTGCGATGTTTAATTCACTGCATATAAAATCGATAAACACATTTTCAATTTTGTTTTTTTGGTCAAAGTTTAAATCAACATTTTTTTCTAACATTAATTTATTTGCAAACTGTAATTAAATTTTAGTCGCTAGAGTTATTGGTACGTTTTGTCTATTGGTAATTACTTTAGCGTAAGTTTTTATTTCGCGATGTTTTCCTTCAAACCTGAAACACCAGTAAAACTTTGGAGGTCCTGATTTTTTAATTATACGAGGATAATGAATTAAAAAGTGGTGTTTAGGTTTTAGTGTATCATCAAATAGTTTTACGTACTGATTATTATGTTGTTCTATTAAGTCAGCTACTAATTGTATCGTATCGTTGTCAAATTTTGATAAAAGAAATAAATCTACCATTTTAACAAAATTACAGACAAACAACCAGACTTTATCATTTGTCGGAATTAAATGACCTACAATTACAGTAAAAAAATGTGTAAATGTCCACATTTCTCTTGCAGAGGTATTTAATTTTTTTTCTTCAAGTGTAAAAGAGTTATATCTTTACTGATAAACCAAAAATTATTAGAATCAATAAAAGACATACACAATATATTGATAATAAAATTCTTTTCTTTTAATCAATTTAATTTTCATAAAATCATAATAAGTTTATTAGTGCCTTCCGCAAGGAACATCAGTGTTTTGAATAGTTTAGATTTGGTATTCCAATTAATTTCAATATTTTTACAATTTATTTCATTGTAACTATAAAGTTTCATCTTGGGGTAAGTCTTAATTTTAAGTAGTCATGGTCATAACGGATAAAATAGAAGGGCAGATTAGTGCTTCACTTTTGAACGAGGGAAATGGGGAAACCCATTGTCTCCAATTTTTTGTTGACGATCTAATCATTACGGGCACTGTTTCGAGCTCTAGTAAGTCTGGGTTAGATGAAAAAATTATAAAATGGTGGGAAAATAAAAAAAAGTAAGGTTAGAAGAATTACCACGTTTAGATAGTACAAGAGAAAGGTTAAATTACACTGTTGTAACTAACATTTTTGTACTTTTCGAGTTATATAAGCTATATAAACTAATTAAGATTCGCTCTTTCAAAATATGCACTCAAAATTTGGCTATCTCAGTAGTTAGAACTTAGTAACGCTTAGTAACGGTTAGAACTTACTATCTGAGTAGTTAGAACTTGGTAACGCTCATAAATCTTTAATTCACACTTCACAGTTCGAATTTGTGCTCACTGCTCACAGAACGAACAATACAGAAGGTGTACATTTTACTGTAAGCTTATTTGTAAATAAATAGCAAATTTAATCATATTTTTCAACATACGTTACGCGTAATGTTGTGAAGCAGCATTGCGTAATACAATATATATTTTATGTTTTTATGTTTACATTATACATTTTGATTTAATTTCGATATATTATTATACTTACTTTATATATTTTTAATTGATTTATAATATTGTGTTTACTTTATGTATTTTTGAACACGCTCAATGATTTGGACCTCTGCACGTGTGCATTGGGTTGGGAATGTAACTCCTCCCGCCGAAGATTGATGACGTCCTCGTTATCACTTTCTTTTGTTAAATCTGCTAGAGGTGATGAGACTTTTGCGGTTTCGGGTTGTAGATATTTGGAAAGTTTTGTATATTGCTTTATTAAGTTGAGTGTTATTCTATACTTTCTGAAAAGATAATAAACAAATATGATGATAATGACTATCAGGATTAGTGTTGCTCCCGATATATATTATTGATTGGATTTGGTGGTTTTCCAGTTTTTCTGCATTTTATATTGTTTGTTTTGCCAATCTGGGTAGGCTGATTAGCGTTTCCATATTTGTTGATATCTTGACTTCGTCAAATGATTGAATTACGAATATTTTGTTTTGTTTTTGTTTTGTATTCGTTCGTGTATCGTTCATTGTTTATGGTTATAGAACAATTTTTAAATTTCAGCAATTTTTTTCCTTTTTTGGTCCCGCTTTTAAAAGTACATGTTGATAAAAATTGAGTTCCTTTGAGTTCCGTCTTCTAAGTAATCGACTCCCTCATAATCTTCAATTTGTTTCGTGTCGCAATGTGCTTCTTTATTTAATATTAACTGTGGTTTACAACTATTTGATATGTTGTATATTTGTTTTCGCTTACAAAAATAAACGTTTTCTACTATTGGACATGGTTTATGTATTTCCATGTATATAAGGTTATTAAGGATAATGGAGTTAGTGTTTGTTTTTATAATTTGGGTATTGTTGATAGGAATAGGTTTTATGTGGTAAAATGTTAGTTGTTCTTTATGAGATAACATAAAACGTCTAGCGGCAAATCTGTCACCGTTTCCATGATGGCATCCTGAATTTGCAAGATCTGGGCGATACCCAGCTTGACATCCGGGAAGCCTTGGTCGATGATTTCCAACCTGATAGATTTGACTGTTTCGCTGTAGCTGGGTACGGTCGTATCTCTACGATCCACACTCGCCACAACCTGGGGACGACTCCCGTTCCCTCTGGTGAGGGGCTGGACCTCCTCTCCCGTTTTGGTGTTTGACCTTTAGGGGTAGATCCGTTTGACCGGCTCCGCTTATTGGTTCTATTAGGATCATTAGGATCTCTGTCCTTTATTTTTGTTCGGCACTGTTCAACGGCGACACCGTGAGGCACACCTGACTGTTTTAAGTGCGCCAGGCGCTTCCTTGCGGCACCGAGGCGTGTCCTTTTTTTGTTTTCAAGCTCAAGGCCCGCGAGATTCTCTCTAACCTCTGTTGTTGTTGATGTTGATTGGGTCTCAACTTGTACTGGTAAATGAGTGTCATGAGTCGGTGAGCCAACCACGGTGTCCATGCTAGAGCAGTTGCTCTCGTTATCTGAAAAAGTTATTTCGGTAGCAGGGCCTTGTAGGTCCTTGTCATCTACCGAGACTGGTGCGTTTAGAGGAGCACCGCCCTCATAGTTTTTTATTTTATTTCTGTCCATACATTAGATCTTGTTTGAGGAAGGAAGGTCCACCACAGCAGCGCCTCTTACTGTGGTAAGGCTAAATTGAAACCGGAGGTCGCCAGGTCCGGAGTTCTGTGCTAGAGACCAACTAATCCATGATCATTCATCCCTCGGCGCACGTGTCTCACCTTGGATTTGGGTTTTTTTTAACAAGGTTATTTCTTCCTTTAGCGTCGTATTTTAGCCTGCTGTTCTGGTAAACAAAACAACAGTTACCGGAGGTCACCACGGGGAGGTAGTACGTACACTTGCGAACCACGATTAGGTTACCCTTCACGAGATCGCGAGCCCCAGGCAGGACTGCCCAAAACATGACCAGAACAGCCTGCCGGAGCTCACCCTGCTGAAGGTTACGGAGCTGGTAGTTACTACGCAGCTTGTTCCCCCCTTCACCAGACGCCAAGACCACCAAATTATTATTTACTAGACTATATAGTTAAAGAGTTAGTGTTGTCTCATCTCTTGTGTCAGCGAATGTTGAAATTAGAGTGTATTTAAATTCATCCCAATTGTTTGAGATATTTTTTGTATTTAAAATGTCGTTGGCTTTTCTAACAATTTTATTTCGAATAATACGTACTAAATTTTTGTAATAAGCAGTTTCTGTTATTTCTTTACATTGGTTAATAATATCGTCTATATTATGAATAAAATTGTAAAGTGATTTTCGGTCACCGTTAAATGGAATGATTTCTTTTATCACGCCTGGAGTAACAAAAGATTTATTTAATTCGTTAATTATTTTTTCCATTTTAAATTCAATTAATTTTTTGCCGATTTGAAATGGTTTTATGTTTATTTTATGAAGGTGTAAGTCGTCAGTCATTTGAATAATAAAATCGTTAAAAAAGTTCGATTTTTTTTTTGTTAAATTATTAAATATTTTTAAAATTTTAACTTTTCGTTTTTCAACTGCACCAGTTATAATCAGTGTTGACCGTTATAACAATACGGGGAAGCGTTTACCGTTTTAACTTTTAAAAACAACTTATGATTCTTTTTTACAATATATGGTATTTTCTAAAGAGTTAGATGGTAGCAAAATTAAGACTAAATTTTATTTTACAATTTTTGTAGATTATACAGGGTGTCGGGTTCAGAAAAAAAGTACACCCAAATATTAAACTGTAACTTCCAAAATATTTATCGGAGAGCAACCAACTTAGTCTTATTTGGTTGGTAATCGTATAGGCTATTATTAAGGTTTAAGTGGTTATCTTGTATCTACATCCGTTTGAGAGCTATGGTGATTTAAAGTAAAAAAAAAATATTGTTTTTTATAAAATCGAGTTTTTCTCAAAAAAAACCGTTATAATTTTTTCTTTTGTTTATTTAATTTTAATTTGCCATGATCTCCTCTACAATCCCTCAATACAAAGTTTGGGTCGAGTTGTTATAAAAGGTGCTCAAAATGTCCTCCTTGTGATTGACTACATGCTAATATTCGTTTAAGTATGCCTTTGGTTATTTCAATTCTTGGTAATTCTTCCCTTATCTGTTGTGCTGCTGTGTGTATTCGTTGTATAAGTTCTTCTTTTGTTTCAATTTCTTTGGAGTATACAAGCGCCTTCATCCTTCCCCATACATAAAAATCCAATACCGTAAGATCGGGGGATCTTGCAGGCCAATGAATTGGACCATTTCTTCCAATCCAATTATTTGGATAATTTTCGTGCACTTTTTGCACCATCACGTTGGTATGTATGCGAGAATCTACTTAAAATGGGAACATCATCAAAAAGGAGTGGCAAATCGTTTTGTAAAAATTGTAAATATCTTTTACCATTTAATCTAGGTGGTAATATGAATGGTCCAATTAATTTATCGCCAATTACACCAGCCCATACGTTTACACTGAATCGGTGCTGAAATGATATTTGTTTTTTCGAATGAGGATTTTCAGCAGCCCACGTGTGTAGATTGTGAAAGTTTGTTATGCCATCTCTTGTGAATTGAGATTCATCCGTCCATAGGATACGTTTCACAATAGTTGTTGAACGGGTGTTATATGGTATGGATGAATATTCTCCTTGTGCAATACTTGATGAATTCGATAGCGATAGACGTTTAATTGTAAAGCGAGCCTCCTTATGCTAATAGAAGGATTTCCTGCTACATTACCGATTATACCTTCGTCGACATCCAAATGGTTTGGTGAGACTGAATGGGGCTCCGCCCGGGTATTCGATCTTGTTACGATATTTGGCAGCCTCCTATGAATATTTATAAATACTCTTGCGTCAGGAATGCGACGTGTTGGAAATCTGAGTTGATATTCATTGCGAGCTCGTGCTGCATTACCATCGCAAAATCCGTAAACAAAATGGATATCAATGTACTCCTCACCTGAGAACTGTGCCATTATAATATTAATTTTATTAAATTAATTAAAATTTTGATTCACAACACTGATACAACACTAGATAATATCTCGAAACTAATGACTGAATCTGAAAATATTTAGTTTTTGTTTTTTCAACATTTAAACAAATGAGTTGATAATCATCGCCTACTGTTTTACAGATCAAAATAAAATTGGACACTATAACATCTCTTAATTAGATTGAGAATAAACGGAATACGAAGAAAACTATGGCACGTGGGTACAAGTAATGTATTGGGGGATTGTGGAGGAGATCATGATAAATTAGAATTGGATGAACAAAGGAAAAAATTGTAACGGTTTTTTTGGAGAGAAACTCGATTTTATAAAAAACAAATATTTTTTTTTACTTTAAATCACCATGGCTCTCAAACGGATGCAGATACGGGATAACCACTTGGGCCTTAGTAGTGGCCTATACGATTGCCAACCAAATAAGACTAGGTTGGTTATTCTCCGATAAATGTTTTGGAAGTTGCAGTTTGATATTTGGGTGTACTTTTTTTCTGAACCAAATTTTTTTAAACACCCTGTATCTCAAAGGATATCAGGAATGGATCCCCCCTCCACATACGATTTGTTTCTCAGAATGAACCAAGGAATGGCCCCATGGCGGATCGGCATCCCAAACCCGGACACCCTGTATACTTTATAATAAAGACGCGTAATTTTGTGAAGCAACATTGCGTAATACAATATTTTATGTTTTTATGCTTGCTTTATATATTTTGAATTAATTTATAATATTGTGTTTACTTTGTGTATTTTTGAACATCCATTCACACGCTCAATGATTTGAACCTCTGCACGTGTGTATTGGGTTGGGAATGTAACTAAGGGTCAGAGAAAAATTTGTAGCTGCAAAACAAGTTAAATCAAGTCGTCAGTTTGAGGCATATTATAATTTTAATGTTCAACTGAAGCGCCATTTTATTTAAAACACTACAATTCGAACTCTCACAACGTAAAAAATCAAGCAGAATGGCAAATCTCGCCGGTCTTACAGTTTCATATAGTTTATGAAAGTTGCTGGTCATCGACATATTGTATGTAAACAATTTTATTTGGGAACGTATATAACATTTCCCAAACTCCAGAGCCCCTATTTCTGAATATGAATACGAACAAAAAATCTACGAATTCGTAGCATTGGTATTTTTGAATACGAATACGTTTATTTCTTGTACGAATTCGTGTAAGCATGATTCGTGACAAAATTTCCTTTATTTCACAAAACGAATTCGAGCATTTTTTATACGTTTATGAACGTTGACTCCGTTTGGTAGAGATTTGTGTTTTTTCTATAGTATACAGTCGTTGAAATTTATTTCCATTTCCAATTTTTACGTTTTTTTTTCAGTTTTACACTATCATTTAGTGATGATATATATATTCAGAAATACCAATTAATTTTCGTTTCGTATACAAATTCGTATCGTATTCAGAAATAGGCCTCCTGTTTACACCGCAAACCAAAACAAAAATCAACAAACTGGAATATCAATAAAGGATGTGTATGCGAGAAAGGAATGGTTCCAAGAAAACACCACCGGAGAAAATTGCAGATATAGTGGCTCACATCAACACTTTTCCTAGGATTGAGTCTCACTAATGCAGGGGCTTAGACTAATCGACATTATCTAGAACCCAACTTAAATATAAGTAAAAAGTTTGCACCGTCACATATTTTATACTAAATTTGATATTTTTTTTCAAAGTCCAAAATCGCTGACCAAGAAAAACTCTTGACGGATGAAATGTTTTTGAAAAAAAAAAAAAAAAAAAAAACTAACATTGTAAATTGAAGAAGGAAATGAGAAACCTCGTGGTAAGGAAATGGGTGTTTCAGTCCTAAGTTTTGACCTTCAAAACGTTATCAATTGTCCGAGAGCCAAAATTACAAATGAGTAAGCCAATTTTTCTCGCTGAATCCACCATTAGGTCCTATACTCTTCATTTCATTGCACATCTATACTGCGTTCGTTTGTGGTGAAGTAAATTAATTATCTGAATTAACTGAAGTGATTTGTCCGTTCGTTTGGTATACTCAGTTAAAAATATTGAGCTACTGATTTATCTGAATGGCTGAGTAGGTAATTTAGATAATTGTTTTTGTTGTTTTTTGACATTATTTTGTTTTACGCATCGAAGAAGCCAGGACCAGATATGTAATGTGACACACATAAAAAAAATTGATCTAAGAAAATGGTCGATTAACATTAAATTTTAATTATTTTATAACATAAGCCAATTACTTTTTAACAATTTGACATTTATCTGAATTGTAGCAAGCGAACGACCAATTCACTTCAGTAGCTTAATTATCTGAATATTAACTCAATTATCGGAATAGTAACTCAATATCAATTCAATTAATTCACCACAAACGAACGTGCTTCTAATAGCTGATTTACATTCAATCTTTTCGTTCTATACCAAAAGAATAGAAGCACGAAGAAAAGTGTAAA
The DNA here is from genome assembly GCA_958295665.1 of Tipula vernalis. NCBI lineage: Eukaryota > Metazoa > Arthropoda > Insecta > Diptera > Tipulidae > Tipula > Tipula vernalis. The sequence goes on along the minus strand of OY282558.1, from coordinate 180,194,220 downwards.
TACATTTTATCCATATATAAAAATGAGACGGCGATGTTGTTATTTATGATAACAATAAAATTTTTTACAAAGTAACTAGTCATTTTTGACTAACAGCGTTTGACTCTGACAATATAATAATAAAGCACTCATATGTGTTCTTTCCATAAAGTGTTGTTTTGGTTGATGTTGCATTGTGCGGACTATTCAGGTAACTCAAAAGGTTTTAGTCTTTTGAGTCTTCTTATTATACCCTCTTGATGAAGTAGTCTTGCAGCTTCGATGTTAGGGTGATGATGGAGCCTCTCCTGGTATTTTTGAACACATTTCTTTATTTCACTTGCGACTGTGTCTTTTCCGAGATCTCTGTAAGGGTCACTATTACGAGTGTACCAAGGAGCATTTACAATTCCTCTGAGAACTTTATTTTGAAATCGTTGAACTATCTGTTGATTGCTGATTTTGGTACATCCCCATAGTTGAATACCATATGTCCAGACCGGCTTGAGTACTTGTATATAAAGCACAAGTTTATTATTAATGGATAACTGAGAGTTTCTTCCAATTAATCTGTACATTTTTCTATATTTTAACTGAAGCTCTTCTGCTTTCTTTTTCACGTGTACTTTCCACTTTAACTTTGCATCAAGGTTCATACCAAGGTATTTTGCTTGATTGGCATGTGGTACAGGGATATTATTGAGAGTCGCAGGTAGTGGTTCTATTGATCTATTAGTGAAGTTAATGTGAGTAGACTTCGATTCATTCAATTTAATTCTCCACTTAGCTAGCCAATCTTGTATATTATTTACGGCTATTTGTAGTTTGAATGTGACTTCACCGATTGTGTCACCAACAGCTAGAACTGCAGTGTCATCTGCAAACGTGGCGATAGTTATATTGCTCGTCTGCGGTACATCACTAGTAAACAGTACGAAAAGGAAAGGCCCTAAGACACTCCCCTGCGGGACTCCTGCTTTAGCTTCTTTAATTCTGGAGTAAACTCCTTCTTGTTTAACTCTAAAATATCTCCTTTTCAGGTATGGCTTTAGCAGTTCGCAATATTCAAATGGCAGAGTTTTTTTCCAATTTAAATATTAAACCATCTAGCCAGAATTTGTCAAATGCCTGCGCTATGTCAAGAAATATGGCTGAACAAATCTTTTTTTCCTCTAAGGATTTTTCTATTATATCTGTTATTCTATGGACTTGGTAGATTGTGGAGTGTTCCTCTCTAAATCCAAACTGATGGGACGGAACATCTCCTGAATTTACAACTTCTGGTTTAATTCGTTTTATTAACAATCTCAAAAAGTTAGGGTATAGTTGGAAGAAATGATATTAGCATGTACAAGGCCAGTTCACTTGGTGGCTTACCTGGCTTAGGTATCATTATCACTTCCGCAAATTTCCAAGATAGAAGGACATAACGGAGTCTGAAGGAAGCATTAATTATGTCCTAGCTTTATTAGGTAGTTGTTTTAGAATCTCTCCAGTTATCAGGTCATATCCTGGTGATTTTTTAAGTACCACATGGTTCTTTATTACTTGTTTTACTTCTTTAGCATTAGTTAATGGAATTTCCTGTCTTAGGATAGTTGGTTGGTTTTCGAACAGTATATCCTGTTGGTTAAGTGTTGTTAAATTTAGCTGAAAGGTACGCTCGAGATGATCCCGAATTTTTCTGCTTTTTCTTCTTTGCTTTTAGCCAGGGGACAAGTAGAAGAGACAGCAGAGACGCAACGATTTCAACAACAACGTCAAGCAACACTACCTACAGTTAGTACAAATTTGGGTGACCGCATGGGAACATGATGATGGAACGAAATCTCGCCCCCCTCTCACAACCGCCGATGGAACAAATGGTGGAGGGAATAATAATAGTTGTTTACAGCTTTTCAGAAAAAAGAGTTTGCGGCACCAGGAAAATTTGTGTTGTCATTGTGTCTTCTTACAGGTTGGAGCAGTAGATGAACTTTAAAATTGTTATTGTCTTGTGTGCTAAATAAATTACTAAAAAATATATATTACTAACAAATTTACTAACTATCAACTACTTAGGTGTCTGGAACCGGGTTGAGTCTTTGTTGCTAACATTCCTTTCCCATCCCTCGATCTTGTTATATGTAAAAAGGTGTACGACGGCGGCCTGGTCAGGGGCGGATATATCATACTATTAGACTTATGTGGTTATCGATTGTGAAGCCTTTCTTTACGGGGTTTGGCTTCATGAAGAAGTGTCGTGACATGGGTATAGTAGTGTGGTATTCGCATTTATAATACGGGAGACTTGCTTTAATGCTTGATCGTACATCGCAATCAATCAATCAAGTGTAAAAGAGTTATATCTTTACTAATATTTCCTACTTCAGACTCACCATAAGAAAAATTTCGTTTTAATTTATTTAAAGATGCTAATGTAAATGTTCCTTTATTAATATAATGCAAAATTACGTGCGATAAGTTGTAATGACAAATTCCTTCGAATATGTCCTGCATAATATCAACAGCAAAGTTTTCAGTGACATGAAATGAAGGAATATCATTAATATTAAAAACTAAACCTGAACGTTGAGTTATCAACTTGAAATTTTTACAGCATCGTCAGAAAACATATAAATATATACTGTAAAATTTTTAGATAAATTTAATTACCCACTTTTGAGAAATTACAAGTTTATCCCAAAAATTGTTAGAATTTATGTTTTTTTTAAGAAAATGTACGAGAATATATTAGACCACCAATACACTTGTTTAAAAGAAAATAATACATGAGAAAGAAAAGGAAAAAGGAAAGAAGAATATGCTGTATTCTTAATATGCTTTAAAAAAATTCAGAACAATAACTTTACAAAAAGACATATTTCTAGTTAATTTAAAATTTTATTATTTAATTTTCCATACAAATTTTAGTATTTTCCTATAAACAGTCTAATCACGCTCGGTCTCTTTGAATGTGTTACAACATCAGCAAGAGTTGTTAAGACACATCCCACCAAGGGTTTTGGTATAATATAGGTTTTTTTTTTTGGCTAATTCTAAATACAAATAACTATACATATAAAAAATATAATTACTTACCTACTGTCTAGCGGCTTTTTCAAGAAGTTAATACATACCTAAAACTCCAAACTTTTATTGAAACTGTAGGATCACTGAATTTATAGTGAAAAAACGCAAACTTAAACACTTCTTTACATATAACTTTATTAAAAATGATTAACTTTAGTTGCGAGAGTTATCTAAATCCCAAACTAGGATTTTAAAAACTCAGATTGATTTAATTTTCCGAACCATATCTACAACTCGAAAATCCAAGTAACCTTGTATTCAATAATATATAATATATTAACATATTCGTGGTTTGATTAAAATATGTTGTTACGCCGCCCTGTCTGCGTAACATGCAGCATAGTTGAATTGGTCTGGTACGCGTAAGCGGGTTTAACCATCTCAGTTCACCGGTTGATTTGGTTACCCCTTAATGCTGATTAATCAGATTAAATGCGAAATTATATCTGTGATGTGTTACGGTAATCGGGTAATGACTAAGCAGCGAGCGGTATTAATTGTCTACCGTTGAGAATGAGATGCTGCAAGTGTATTTTATATATTGGGTGTGTCGCTTATGCGGTACGTGATGATTGGACCAATTGGTGATACGATGTTCGGGAATGTTCTATAGTGAGAATAATTCATTCATTTTTTTTGTTCTGATGATGTATTGGTGGGCGGTGGTGCGGGATTGCAACAACGTGAGAGCAGCGGTGAAAAAAAAATCAAATTAGAAGATAATGATTTAAAGAGACGTGTCGGTTTTTTTTTTTTTTTATATAAAATTTTCGACCGAGAAATTTTTTTTTTTGGACAGTCAAGTTTGGATTTTGGTGAAGAGTGGTCGATGAGTCGATTAGACTCGACTGCCAGTTTTATTTCTCAAGTTTTTTTTATTGAACAATTTGGAATATTAGTGTTAAGTTATTGTAGTTTTCATTATTTTTTTTTGCTTTGATTGAAACTAAGTACATGGTAATGGATGATTTAGTTTATATAAAAAAAAAACAGTTTAAAATCATGTACCGTATGTAGCATAAATTTCTAGTGACATAAGTTCTTTTTGTGTAAAGAAAAAAAAATTCAAAATAAAATTGTATATATAAAAATTTTGAAATAAATAAATTAGTAAATAGTTCATAAAAAAATTAGTTGATCAAAATTTGTTTTGATTATTTCTTTATTGACTCCTTATGCCATTTCATACGTATTGATGCGAACAGATAAATTTGAAAAAAAAAACGATTCAAGTGCAGTGTTAGTGTAATCGGCAAAGCAAATAAGTGGTGCACTAACAATAGTGTTTATTTGGCTAAATATTTTGCTCGCTTGATTCATTTGGAGCATAAAAAAAAAACAAAATAGTGTGGTGTAATTTAAAACGAAAAATTAATTTGTTTTAATTTGAAAATTTGAACAGTTTGAGTAAACCGGTGAATTAGTGCCAGATAGTATTTTTTTTTATTATAAACCGAAAATACCAAAAAAAAAAAAAAAAACAAAAAAAAAACAAAGAAAAATTGTACGGCGTCACACACTGCCAAACAAGAGGGGGTACCTGCGTCGTCATCCGTCGTGAGCTGTTCCAGATCGGATTGTACCGGAGGTGGTGCTCCGATCGAAATACAGGTACTGTGGTTTATTTGATTCACGTCAACGAAAACATCGAGCATTTTCACTTCTTTTCCCGTTACAAACGCGGGAGTTTTAACCTTTTCCTTGTTGAGAATTAAAGTAAATAAAAATATCAGCATAGTAAAATTCTATTATAACGTTCTTTCAAAATTTTCTTTTATATAAAATTTAAATTTCATTTGTTTAGTTAAGACATAAACATAAACTGTAGTATTTTTTTTTAGTTAATAATTTTTTTTTTCTTATGTAAGCCGACCTTGATTGTCCCGCGTTTTCGTTTCCGTGAATACTATATATATTTTCCTTTATGAGATAAATTTTTTTTTTACACAGCTTTAGCGGGGTTGCAATCACGACAGCCGCCTAACTTTGATAAGTATTGTTCATCTCTTGAATAGTATGCCTATGATTTTTTTTTCTTTTATGCTCTAATTCATGTTTTTTTTATATTTTTTTTTTGATTAATTCCGATTACTTCCTGCAATTTCTTTTCTTTTCCTTTTCTTTTTCTTCTCTCTAACATTCTTGAACATCGTGTCGGTTGTAGCTGTTCTCGACGGTTGTGTTTCATTCAGACGCTCAGCACTATTTAATATGGTTAAGATCCCTGTTACTAAAATGGAGTAGAGTAGCCACTGGGGGGTCAGGATGTGTGTAAGGGGTGAGGTTCTCTTGTTGGGTTGACCATTACACAGCTCTACGGTCGTCAACAGAACATAAATTTCGAATAGGATCGGTTTCTGTAAACAAGGACATTGGTTCATTTTCTTTTTCTCTAGTTTCCTTCGTACTGCGGTTATTCAAGCATTTCGTCAAGTCTGGAAAACCCCACGCCAACCCTGAGCTTTAGCCATGCTACTATACCGCACCAGACCGATGACCTAATGTCTGTTAACGAAATCTTAACGGTTTCGTTACAGTGGCGCCCAAACTTTCGGCTAATTAAATTCAATTATTTCGTCTTTTAGTTTCTCTCAGTATTTCACTTGGTGGGCATACTCGTTGTTGTATCCGACGCATGCGTTGTTTGAATTCACGCGAGTGTGTTCATCCAAGTTCCCTTTCCCGGTTGGCATTTACATCGGGGATTGTAACCGGCCTGGTGCTGTTTGATTACGCCCCGACGTGAATGTTAAACCCCTCTTCTCACTGCATCGATTGTGTGAGTTTCTCCATTTCCGCTATGTGGCGTTCGATTGTGGATGAAACTCATACCTCTTTGTTCTGAGTCGAGATTTTTTTCTGAAATTTACTTTCTTCATTTTGTCTTCCTTAAAATTTCTTCGTACCCTGGCATTGTTTTGCTCAATATTTTCTATACTAATTTTTTTTCCGACTACCTCAATGGGAGGCGTTCGTTGCGGCTCCGATGCTCGCGTCGTGTGATCCTGCGGGAACGTCACTCATTGTGGTTCCATGTACCTTGAGCATTGAGATGGTGGAACCAGCTGTTTCCACCGATGTGGTGTCGATTGGGCGGTCCATTTTCTCGATGATCAGTGGTACATCATTAGTCCCCTTTCTATCATTTGGTGTGTCTCATTTTGTACCAATTGCTTTGTTTACAGAAGCTTATTATTTTTGTTATTTTGTTTATTCACTCAGCATGAGGGCCAGAGCTTCCTCACTTCATCCGATCTCCCAATTTTTTTTTTTTGGTTTTGATTAAAATTCAAATACTGTGATTATATTGTACTACCAATAGTATATCAAACCTTTTCCTATATACATATCTACATTTACTTTCTTTAGATTTTCTTTACTTTTGGTTTGTGGGTATAGAATAGTTGGTTTTTTTTTATTTAATATTTTTTTTGTTTTCATATACATATATTTACACTTTATCATTTTGGTTTTTTTGAGATTGATGAATTCGAACCCCCAGTCCATAAAAAAAAACCATAAAAACAGTTGTGTTTTTGCTTTGGATTATTTTCTTTTGTTATATTTTTTTTTTCTTTCATTACTTAAATTTTTTTTGTGGTGGTTATTATTTTTTTTTTATTACTATTAGATTTTTTTTTTTTTTTACCATACGTTGATTATTTTGAATTTCGAAAATGAATATATTCGATCTGAAATCCGATGAAATTGAAGTTGAGTGCGAGCTACGTGAAATCGATTCCAGTCTTCCAAATGCTATGGAGCTTTTAGGAGGTAGAACAAAAGCCGAACAAAATGGTACCGCGGTAGTTCCGGGTAAAATGCACCTCAAGGCCAGCAAAAGACCGGATTTAGAGATTGAGACCTGTCGGACGAAATTACTGCGGCTTAAACAGGATGTGGAAGATTGCAGACAATTGCTATTTGAGCAAAGAGTCCCAAAAATCCGACAGATATTATCCCGCTTACTGCATGTTCGGGGTAGATTGGAGCGAGCTTGTCTCTCAAACACTTATCAAACATCGGCACGCCAAGTACTAAAACCCTGTCAAGAATTACTGGATGCGCTTGAGGTTGAGAATGAGGACAAGCTAAATCAGTCGATGGACAAAGTGGCTTCAATCGAAATTGGTACCACTACTGCAGCAGGGTCATCCGAGAGCCTTAAGACAGCCAGTAAGACACCACCAGATACAGTGAATGCGGTTTGTTCATTAACCACCGTGACCAGCAAAGAAAACATTGGTCCTGAAAACGCCTCGGATCAAACTATGGGCTCAGTTCCGAATTCAATAATGGTCGCTATATTAGCCCAGCTGAATGAAGTATCAGTCCAGATGGCTGCGTTAAATCAAAGACAGAATGAATTGCAGATTCAAGTGTCGGCTCACACGTCCTTACCTAAGGAACAGATTGCGGCGGTTCCACCTCATATTTCATCTCAAGTCAGGTTCCAGGATCCGTTAATTACTTACGATAGTCCAGCGTCAATTATGATGTCGAACACCCATACTATTCCAGTCCCACATCAGGCTTCGTCTCTCAATGTACCCAATGAATCTCCTATTTCGCATTCCCAATCTATTCCTCAGTTGCATAACAGCACCTTCAGTGCACCCGGTTTTATAGGTGGTAATACCACCCTTACTACAAATTTATTGGATACACATCCCGTTTCAAGTGCATTCGTGCCTAGTAGGAATTATTCCGATCATCGGCAACTTTCTCGAAGTGGAATCGCATACAACGGATCTCCAACAGGAATTAATGTGGAAATGTTTTTCTTCCAATTGGAAACGGTGGCATCATCCATGGATTTATCTCCATCGAACCTACTGGCAGAATTACACACTGTCTTGAAAGACATCGCCTTGCAATGGTACTGGACATACCGGAAACTTAAACCCATGGCATCCTGGATGGACTTAAAAGCAGCATTTATCGAAAGATTCAAAGACAGGCGAACAAATTTTGATATTCGCAGAAATATAGAGTCTCGAAAACAACATGCTCATGAAAGTTTTCTCGATTTCTATCATAATGTTTGGAGTCTAACGCTTCAATGTATTTCCCCATATAGTGATGAAGAGTTGATTCAAATCCTAATGAACAATATGAAACCAGCTCTTCAGTACCATTTGACCGACCGACAGTTTAGCAACGTTAATGATTTGATTAAAAGCTGCACGGCATGGGAAGAGACATTTAAAAGATTACGAGTTCAGCCCGATAATTCCGCATCCTACAGACGGGCAATCAATGAGCTAAACTTGCCGAACCAACAGGAGGATTTCCTTTCAGGATTTTCACCCGAGTCGTCCGTTCCTGAGTATTCAATGGCTGCCTTTCGGAATAATACAGTTAATCCAAATTTAAGCAGGGTCAGAGAAAAGGAGTCGGTAAGGTCCACCAACTCTCGGGGCACTAATAATGTTGGAAATAACCCGATATGTTTCAATTGTGACGACATAGGCCACACTTTTCTGGATTGTCCAATTGCTCCAGTCGGTATGTTCTGTTATCGATGCGGCCTGAAGGGAACCATTTCGCCAAGATGTCTACGTTGCGCGGGAAACCTACCGAGAGGTCAATGGAGATCTGGGATCCAGGGGCCTTTGAAAATTCTTTCGCCCAGCACGATCAAGGAGGATATCGGCTGCAACACCGATCCGGAACTTGCCGGAAGAAAATCGTCAACAACCGAGAGAACCTCTCTTTAGTTGCAAATAAAGACACTTCTTATAATTCTAATTCTCTTATTAATTCTTTACCACAATTAACGCCAGCTATTCCCCATTCTGGTTTATCATCTCATCCATATATTGAATTTCCAGGTTCTGCTAAACGGGGTAAATTGTCTAGATTAATGCGATCCAAGGTATATTGGCAAAAACGCGAACTTATGAGATCTTCCGTCATCTCGTCTTTAATCGATTCAGTAACCGATGATACTCGACCTTACGCCACAGTCCTGATAAATAATACGCCTTTCAGAGGTCTCTTGGATAGTGGGGCAAGTGTTAGTGTCTTGGGTGCTGGATCAGAACGTTTCTTAAATAACTTGTCGGCCAAATTTCATAATTTTCCATCTCAAATCAACACTGCGAGTGGACAGTCGCAGCGGATCTTTGGTTACATTCGAGCTCTGGTGAAGTTTAATGGAATTTCTCACTATATGATTCTGTATATAGTTCCCTCCTTGGAACAGCCCCTTTACCTGGGGATCGACTTTTGGAATCGCTTCGGAATAGTGCCAAAATTATCTGCCTTAAATATTTCAAATGACTTGTCCGACTCCTCTGCTGAATCTAAAATGCATACCTTGTCCAGCAGGGATCAACAATCACTAAATGACATCAAAGATCTCTTTCCTTCCAGTTCGAATTTGGGCCTAGGTCGCACTCATATGTTAAAACACGTCATTGATGTGGGAGACGCTAAACCTGTGAAACAAAGATTTTACTCAGTGTCCCCAGCAATTCAAAAGTTAATGTATGAGGAGTTAGACAGGATGTTAGCGTTAGGGGTTATCGAGGTATCGCAAAGCTCCTGGTGTTCTCCGGTCACTTTGGTTCGTAAGACTAATGGTAAAGTTCGTCTGTGCCTTGATGCTAGAGAACTGAACAAGGTCACCGTTAAGGATGCGTATCCGCTGCCTCTTATTAATGGATTGTTGGGTCGTTTGGATCAAACCAGATATATATCTGCTATTGATTTAAAAGATGCCTTTTGGCAAATCCCTCTCGACCCACAATCCAGAGATAAGACGGCGTTTACGGTACCTGGACGGCCCTTGTATCAGTTCACCGTTATGCCATTTGGCTTATGCAACGCACCACAGACACTGTGCCGCCTTATGCACCGAGTGATCCCCCACCAATTGCACGATAAGGTCTTTGTGTACCTCGATGACCTTCTCGTTACATCAGAAACGTTAACGGAACACTTCGAATTGTTGAAGGAAGTCGCGGATCTGTTAAAAAAAGCTGGTTTGACTATTAACCTCACCAAAAGTCAATTCGTCTTGAAGGAAGTAAACTATTTGGGATACGTCGTGGGGGGTGGGTGCCTCCGCACACGGCCCGACAAGTGTAAAGCGATTTTGGAGTTTCCCACTCCAAAAACGACTAAACAAATTCGGAGCTTTCTGGGAATGTGCGGATGGTACCGCCGCTTCGTAAAAAACTTCTCCTCCTTAGCTGCTCCTCTTACGGATTTGACGGGAAAGTCCAAAAAACTTAAATGGTCAGAAGCGGCAGAAAAGGCGTTCAACTCTCTCAAATTCGCTTTGTCATCTCCTCCCGTGTTAGCACATCCGGACTACAGTCGACCCTTCTTTATACAGTGCGACGCCAGTGCAGCTGGAGTAGGAAGTGTACTCTTTCAAACGGATTCAGAGGGTGGAGAACATCCGATTGAGTACATTTCGCAGAAGCTAAACGCAGCTCAAAAAAATTATTCTGTCACTGAGCTTGAGTGCTACGCGGCTGTACTGAGCGTACAAAAGTTTCGCCCGTATATCGAAGGGTACCCATTCACAATTTACACCGATCATGCCAGCCTACGCTGGCTGATGAATCAAAAAGACTTGTCTGGACGTCTAGCAAGGTGGAGCTTAAAATTACAAGCATTTGATTTTCAAATTGGTTATCGCAAGGGATCAGTAAATATTGTACCTGATACGTTGTCGCGAGCTTTTTGTGACGAAATAACCTCTTCCACAAGTGACACTGTTACTGCATCTTCGTCGTTTCCTGAATGCCAACCGGCAGAAATAGTCAATACATTTAGCTCTAGTTTCTATATAAATAGTCTAACGAAGTCTGCTGATGTTCCAATCCTTCAGATTGATCCGGATTCCCCAGCGTTTAAGGACCATGAATACCTGAACCAGATAAATAGAGTGACCCAGCTGGAGGATGCTTCCCATAATCTGCTAGTACGTGATGGCAAACTTTTCATTTATCCCGCCTACGGATTTAAATATCGTGACTCAGACCTCTCCGAATGGAAATTAGTTGTTCCTTTGTCTTTAACTCCTGGTTTAATTAAACAATCGCATGAATCTCCAACCTCCGCTCATATGGGAACCGCGAAAACCATTGAACGTTTACAAAGGCAATTTTATTGGCCGCAGATGGCTGCTCAAGTCAAACAGTTCATATCCACTTGTGTTAAATGCAAAATGAACAAGCCTGTGAACTTTTCAACTCGACCGGCTATGGGGGCACAGATTGAATCCACTAGGCCTTTTCAAAAATTGTATGTGGATTTTCTGGGACCATACCCACGTTCAAAGCGCGGAAATGCGTATATATTAATGGTGTTGGATCATTTTTCAAAGTTCATTTTCGTGAAACCATTGCGGGAGGCTTCCTCTACGCTTCTTTGCAATTATCTGGAGGATGAAGTGTTTTTAACTTACTCTGTCCCTGAAATTGTTACGTCTGACAACGGTAAGCAATTTACTTCCAACCTTTTTCAGGATTTGCTTAGAAAATATGGAGTCACTCATATCCGCACTCCGTTGTACTCTCCACAGAGCAATGCATCCGAGAGAGTAAATCGGACGTTATTGTCAGCTATCCGTTCGTATATCGTTGATCATGAACATACTGGGTGGGATAATCATCTTACAGAGGTAACAGCTGCTTTGCGGAACACTATTCACGAGTCTACTCGGTTCTCCCCGCATTACCTCGTCTTCGGCCAACACATGACGCTACACGGTTCCGATTATAAAGTCCGCAAATTGTTGTTTGACCAAGATACGAATGAAGTGCAGGTGATAACTAAGCCAGATCGGTTAAATCTGATTAAAGATCAAGTGATGCATTATTTAAAAGTCGCTCATGATACTGTGGCCAGCAGATACAATTTGCGCAGTCGAAAACGGAACTTCCATATTGGACAAGCAGTGTTCGTCAGATCGTTTGTCCAAAGCAACGCCACTACTAGATTCTCCGCTAAACTAGGAACTAAATTTATACCCGCCTTGATCGAGTCAAAAGTAGGGAACGTGGCGTATTCTGTCAAAGACTTGAAAGGGAAGTCGTTGGGTACCTTTCATATGAAGGATATTCGCACGTGATGTTTCATTTATATCTCGTTAAATATATATCTGAATTGGCCCGGCTTGTGAGACCTTATCTCGGGTGTGAGTCGTCCCCACGTTTGTTACGCCGCCCTGTCTGCGTAACATGCAGCATAGTTGAATTGGTCTGGTACGCGTAAGCGGGTTTAACCATCTCAGTTCACCGGTTGATTTGGTTACCCCTTAATGCTGATTAATCAGATTAAATGCGAAATTATATCTGTGATGTGTTACGGTAATCGGGTAATGACTAAGCAGCGAGCGGTATTAATTGTCTACCGTTGAGAATGAGATGCTGCAAGTGTATTTTATATATTGGGTGTGTCGCTTATGCGGTACGTGATGATTGGACCAATTGGTGATACGATGTTCGGGAATGTTCTATAGTGAGAATAATTCATTCATTTTTTTTGTTCTGATGATGTATTGGTGGGCGGTGGTGCGGGATTGCAACAACGTGAGAGCAGCGGTGAAAAAAAAATCAAATTAGAAGATAATGATTTAAAGAGACGTGTCGGTTTTTTTTTTTTTTTATATAAAATTTTCGACCGAGAAATTTTTTTTTTTGGACAGTCAAGTTTGGATTTTGGTGAAGAGTGGTCGATGAGTCGATTAGACTCGACTGCCAGTTTTATTTCTCAAGTTTTTTTTATTGAACAATTTGGAATATTAGTGTTAAGTTATTGTAGTTTTCATTATTTTTTTTTGCTTTGATTGAAACTAAGTACATGGTAATGGATGATTTAGTTTATATAAAAAAAAAACAGTTTAAAATCATGTACCGTATGTAGCATAAATTTCTAGTGACATAAGTTCTTTTTGTGTAAAGAAAAAAAAATTCAAAATAAAATTGTATATATAAAAATTTTGAAATAAATAAATTAGTAAATAGTTCATAAAAAAATTAGTTGATCAAAATTTGTTTTGATTATTTCTTTATTGACTCCTTATGCCATTTCATACGTATTGATGCGAACAGATAAATTTGAAAAAAAAAACGATTCAAGTGCAGTGTTAGTGTAATCGGCAAAGCAAATAAGTGGTGCACTAACAATAGTGTTTATTTGGCTAAATATTTTGCTCGCTTGATTCATTTGGAGCATAAAAAAAAAACAAAATAGTGTGGTGTAATTTAAAACGAAAAATTAATTTGTTTTAATTTGAAAATTTGAACAGTTTGAGTAAACCGGTGAATTAGTGCCAGATAGTATTTTTTTTTATTATAAACCGAAAATACCAAAAAAAAAAAAAAAAACAAAAAAAAAACAAAGAAAAATTGTACGGCGTCACACACTGCCAAACAAGAGGGGGTACCTGCGTCGTCATCCGTCGTGAGCTGTTCCAGATCGGATTGTACCGGAGGTGGTGCTCCGATCGAAATACAGGTACTGTGGTTTATTTGATTCACGTCAACGAAAACATCGAGCATTTTCACTTCTTTTCCCGTTACAAACGCGGGAGTTTTAACCTTTTCCTTGTTGAGAATTAAAGTAAATAAAAATATCAGCATAGTAAAATTCTATTATAACGTTCTTTCAAAATTTTCTTTTATATAAAATTTAAATTTCATTTGTTTAGTTAAGACATAAACATAAACTGTAGTATTTTTTTTTAGTTAATAATTTTTTTTTTCTTATGTAAGCCGACCTTGATTGTCCCGCGTTTTCGTTTCCGTGAATACTATATATATTTTCCTTTATGAGATAAATTTTTTTTTACACAGCTTTAGCGGGGTTGCAATCACGACAGCCGCCTAACTTTGATAAGTATTGTTCATCTCTTGAATAGTATGCCTATGATTTTTTTTTCTTTTATGCTCTAATTCATGTTTTTTTTATATTTTTTTTTGATTAATTCCGATTACTTCCTGCAATTTCTTTTCTTTTCCTTTTCTTTTTCTTCTCTCTAACATTCTTGAACATCGTGTCGGTTGTAGCTGTTCTCGACGGTTGTGTTTCATTCAGACGCTCAGCACTATTTAATATGGTTAAGATCCCTGTTACTAAAATGGAGTAGAGTAGCCACTGGGGGGTCAGGATGTGTGTAAGGGGTGAGGTTCTCTTGTTGGGTTGACCATTACACAGCTCTACGGTCGTCAACAGAACATAAATTTCGAATAGGATCGGTTTCTGTAAACAAGGACATTGGTTCATTTTCTTTTTCTCTAGTTTCCTTCGTACTGCGGTTATTCAAGCATTTCGTCAAGTCTGGAAAACCCCACGCCAACCCTGAGCTTTAGCCATGCTACTATACCGCACCAGACCGATGACCTAATGTCTGTTAACGAAATCTTAACGGTTTCGTTACAATGTAGGTGGTCAGAATAGATATAAAGTTTTAGTATCAAATAAGTTAAGTGACGATTTTAGTAAAACTTAAACTAAATAAATTATAAATTATTTTTAAGAACAGTCCAATATAATTACAATTATAAAATCAATGTTTCAAGAACGTAAATAACTATATGACTTTACAAAAAACATAACTATAAGTATATCTATAACAATTTGAATTAAAGTAATTGTTGAATTTTAAACTTAATGGCGAGTCATAATATTAAAAGAAAATGTAGTTAACATCTTAGGAATATTTAATTTATGTTTTAAATGTGATGAAATATTTTTAATAAATTCTAAAATAAAACATAAAAATTTCCTAACTTGAAATCCCTTTTACAAAGTCCGAAGCAAAAAATTATAAATTTTTTATACAGAATCTGGGCACTTATAAATGTTAAACATTTTCTACAACCAAAAACCCAGTTACGTCATTTTAGTTTGATTTACCTAAAAATTTTATATGGATTTGCCTTAATTATACAATGAATTGTACAAGGTTGTAGTGAAGTAATTCTCTAAAACTTATATAAACCATACAAATTATTTTAGAAGATTCAACTAAACTTTTAATGCTTTCACCATGTACAAATAAACCCAATAACTTAGATAAAATAACCTAGTTTTAAAAACTCCATATAAAATATTTCACCAAAGCCATTTTAGGTGATTTTACTTTGGTATTTTCTCTGAGTGTACTGTTCTTAATGATAAAGTAAATTTTCGGAGTCACAGTCATTACACTACTCGCAATCCTCCTACATTCACTATTAACACTTACCGCACTAATATGAGAAATAACTTGCCATTAATCAGACTACAAAGCAAGCATAACAATTATTTCAGTTCACTTGATATGTTTTCGTTCGGCAACCTCAAGAATTTCAAATTTACGATTGAAAACAACCTGATTCACTTATCTGTTTAATTTTTATTCTTTATTTTTATTTTATTATTTTTTGATATGTATTAGAGTAATTTTTGTTAATTTTATGTATACATGTATATTGTATTTTATTACCTATATGGGTTTATGTCAAATTATTATTAACCCTTTGTTTTTGATATTGTACTACCTTCACTTCCAACATGTAATTGGATCATTAAAATCTGTTTGTTGTTGTTATTTTTGAATAAATAAATAAAACTTCATTTATCTGTATAAAGGATGTTTTTTTAAGCCCGAAAGAACTTGAAATTGTAAAAAATAACACAAAAAATTTAATTGTAATCAAAAAATTTTCTTTATTCGAAAGACATGTCATTAATATTTGAAAATGATTTCGGGCATATGGGCACCGCAGCTGTTCTTGACGAAATGCATTCTGGACGTCTAATGTTGGGCCACTTTTTCGAGTACTGCTGGCCGTATGTCACGAATAACACGAACAATGATGCCCTCCAAGGCGTCAATTGTTGCTGGTTTATCAGCATAAACCAGTGACTTCACTTAGCCCCACAGGAAATAATCGAGAGGTATCAAATCGCACGACCTTGGAGGCCAACTGACAGGTCCGTTTCTCGAAATCAACTTATCGCCAAATTTTGATTTTAATAAGTCGATGGTTGCGGTCGCCGTATGGCACGTAGCGCCATCCTGTTGAAACTACATCTCATTCGGATCAATGTGATCCATATTTTCAAATAAAAATTCCTGCGAACGACGACGAATCGATAAATTTGGATCTTCTCCCACACTTTCGTTTACTGCGGCGATATTCTCTTCAGTACTCACATTCCTTCGACGTGTTGATGTTATTGCATTCTCTGGAGCCGCGGTTCCCAAAGTGTGTTCCGCGGAACCCTGGGGTTCCACGAAAAAATTTAGAGGTTCCGCGTGACAAATTTTATTTCATTAAAAAAAAGTAAGAATGGTGTTTAATATATTCACATTTTCCTCGGAAAGTTTACAATCGACCGCCAAATTAAATTTAAAATTTTTAAATAAGGCGGCTGAAAACATAAGCATCGGTAGCAATTCGTACTTCACCAAAATGTATGTAATTTTTTTGTGCAATATGCGCCAATGCTATTGTGCCCTCGTATTATTAACAGTAACTGTCATTGCAACCAGTATGTCAGTTAAGGAACATTTATAGCTGGGTAGGTAGTATATTTTAAATTATAAACGGACGCGAACTAAAATGTTATTTGCGAGTTAGAACATTAAATCTAACATAACTATGTTTTTAAGTGAACATAAGTCAGGTAGGCCTATAAATAGTTTTTATAATTTATTCATTATCACCTAATTCTCTTTTTATACGACAGATACGTTCCAAGAAAATTCGTGTAAAAAAAATCGTGTAAAAAAAGATATTGAGTGTTTGGAAAAATAGTAGATTGGTCGAGACCTAAAAAAGCATCTAAAAAGTACATAACAGTCGTTTGGATTTACTAGTACTGGTGACGAAGAGGCTCCAAATACGGTTTGTTTGCTTTGCAACAAAACATTGGCAAACAGCTCCTTAGTACCAGCAAAACTACAGAGACATTTGGAAAAAAATCGCCCAACAGATAAAGGCAAAGATATTTCTTTTTTTGAAAGAAGACTTGAAAGCCATAATAATTGCAAGAGTTTCATGGTAAAAAAATTCAAAACAGATAATCAAAAGGTAACGGAAGCGTCATATAAAGTATCTTACCGTATTGCTCTCGCAGGTGAGGCACATGTTATTGGTGAATCACTTATTAAACCTTGCGTTCAAGATATCGTTTCGTGTGTATTGGGCGAAGAGTATAGTAAACAAGTTGAAAGTGTGTCTCTTTCTAACAATACTGTATCAAGGCGTATTAACGATATTGTCGATGACATTAAAATAGAACTTATTTCACGATTGCAGGCGTGTGACGCTTATATATTACAACTAGATGAGTCCACAGACGTTGCTGGATTAGCAATTTTGCTTGTTTTCGTTCGGTTTGATTTTAATAAAAATATTTTACTTTTATGTGAAAGTGTGAAAATTAACACCATGGGGGAGAATATATTTAACTGCATTGATAATTTTATGACAACGCATGAAATTAACTGGGAAAAATGTATTGAAGTATGCAGCGATGGAGCAAAAGCAATGACAGGAAAAGTGAATGGTGCTGTAGGTGTAGCACTGATTAAAAATGTTGAACACAACTGTAACAGTACTCATTGCATTCTTCACAGATATGCATTAGTAACAAAAAGGATTTCAGTTACATTCAAATCTGTTCTGGACGAAGCAGTGAAGATTATTAATTTTATTAAAAGTCAACCATTGCAATCACGTATTTTCAAAGCCTTGTGTGAAGAAATGGGTAGTCTTCACACCACTTTACTTCTTCATACGGAAGTTAGATGGTTATCGCGTGGTAAAATAATTGTGCGAATATTTGATTTGCGAAAGGAACTGTTGGCGTATTTTATTCGTCATAAATTTATTTTATCAGACAGATTAAATAATATGACTTGGCTATCTACACTTGTATATCTTGCTGATATATTTGGAAAATTGAACGAATCATGTTTGGCTCTACAAGGAAAACAAGTCAACATATTGCAAATAAAATATAAATTGGTTGCCTTTTCAAGGAAAATACAATATTGGATTTCAGCTGTGGAGCAAAATAATTTTGACTGTTTCCAGACGCTTAATGATTTTCTCGAAGAATCTGAAGTGGATTTAGATATGGAAATCCGTGATGGCATAAAAACACATTTGTCCAGTTTACAGGAATCACTCAGTGAATACTTTCTAAACCTAGAGAACCAAGGTAATTACTGGGTACAAAATCCTTTCAAAATAAAAGCAAAATCAAAAGGATTTCGGTCCTTGGATTATGAAAATTTGATTGAATTAAGTTCGGATACACAATTAGAAGCTAAATTTAGAACAGTTCCGTTAACAATATTCTGGTCAGATATATTCGATGAATATCCAAATTTAACAAAACAGGCTATTCGAATTCTATTACCGTTTGGAACCACTTATTTGTGTGAAGCTGGGTTTTCAAAATATGTTGTGACAAAAACCAAATATTGTAACAAACTTGATGCTGCACCAGATATGCGAGTTCAGTTATCAAACATAACGCCCAATTTTAAGAGAATCGTGGAATTAAAGAAGCAGGTGCATTCTTCACATTAAAATTTTTTTTTATTTATTTTAATTTATGTTTTGTATTTTTATTAATTATTTCTATGATGAATTGATTTTTTTTTAAGTTTTATTTAATTCAATAAAATCTGAAGTACCAAAATAATACTTGTTTCATTTAATATCTCGTTAAAATTTGAAAAGTCGTTGTTAAAAAATATTCAGGGTTCCGCGATCATTGGCAAAAAATTTGGGGGTTCCACGACCAAAATAGTTTGGGAACCACTGCTCTATAGGTACGAAATCTATCCACAGTTCGACGGATGGCTTGCTCAGATGGACGATTATGTGCGTCATAAAAATCACGAAGTCATCTATAAGTTGCGCGAATCGACAATTGATTTTCAAACTAAATTTTAATAATTTCGTAGCGTTGTTCAAGCGTGAGTCTATTCATGATGATTTGCCAGAGTATAGTGAGATCTGCCAGAGTATATTTTTCATAAAAATTTAATTTTTTATTTTATTTTTTACAATTTCAAATTCTTGAACGTTTGTCCTAAAAAAATTGATATTTATTTTTTTTTTTGGTTAGGACAGGTTTAGGACAAAATTCACGCGAATCAACATTTGCGTAAGGAAACTATGACATCTAATTAATTTCTGAAAAATGATAAATTTTAGAATCTACTGGAATCCGGAATAACTTAATGTTTCAAAATAAAACTATATAGATTAAACTAGTTTCCATTCCGGACATTTCTAGGATTAAATCACTAAATTGTTGTGCCGATATTCTTCCGGGGTAGTGATGTGCTTTCAGAAAATAACGCATTCAGATATCTTTTTTGGTTTATATTGGGGCGGGTTACTTATATAGGCCAAACAATAACTTCAACTTCATATTTTGGCCCACTTAGGGGCGGTGTACACAGGGTAGCTGTTTCTGATACCCCCCTCTAACACGGTCTGTAGTTTAGATAAATATTTATTTACATAATATTTATAAAAAAAAAAAAACAAAAGATACGTAAATATACATACATTAATAATTAATCTAATCAAAATGTTGTTCGAATATTGCATTCACGATTTGATCGTATTTTCAAATTAAATGTATCACCATTATTACGATACGAAGTGTAAGACATACGTGCGATTAAAATATATAACAACAATAATAATTATAAATGAAAAGAGACACGTGAAAATTATTTCTGTATTTTTATTTTATTTTTTTATTTTTTTTATAGTTTTATAAAATCGAACAACAGTCGTCGGCGCAAGTAAATTGTTGAGTCTTTGTATCTTTTCTTGAAAGAAAAGTTTTATTTTAGTTTTGTCTTTTCCTTCTGCAGAGAGAAGAGAATTGATATTGTTTGATTGGTATTTCTATTTCAAATATGAATTATAAATATAATAACATATATATATATATATATATATATATATATATATATATATATATATATATATATATATATATATATATATATATATATATATATATATATATATATATATATATATATATATACAATATATATTTATTTATTTATTACATATATATATATATATATATATATATATATATATATATATATATATATTTATATATTTTTCGTTGTGCAATACGCGATAAAAATACGCGATATCTATACACATTGAAATTATATCGTACATGAAGAAAACGAGTAAATTCATTATTTTCTTATACTAAACTATTCAAATATTTCTTATTTAAATTGTGTCGTGTTTTATTATAATAATATTATAAATATATGTGTATATAATATACATATTATATATATATATATATATATATATATATATATATATATATATATATATATATATATATATATATATATATATATATATATATATATATATATATATATATATATATATATATATATCTATACGAATATATTATATATAATAATATCTTGTTTAGATTATAAGAGAAAAACAGTTTGCTAAGTTGCTTTATTAAGATCGGAATTATTTTTATAACATATATTAACAAATAAAAATAAAATAAATGAATTTTTTGTCTTACTATATTTCTTAAAAATAAAACTACATATAAAAATTCTTGAAGGTTTTTTTTTTTTTTTTTTTTTTTTTTTTGTAAGATTGTCGATTATCTTCGTCGGCGTTTTTGTTAATTTTTCACACTGTGCTTTATATTTTAAGTTTAGTCTGAATTATAAATTTGAACATCGCGCACGCGTCTCTTGTCTTGAAACTAAATAAAAAAAATAAAATAAAATAAAAAAAACAGAAATATTAAAATTTAGAAAATATAAATATTTTCCGGTTATTTTCAAACATTTTTTGGTTTTGTGAAAATATAGTTTTTTAATAAAAATGAAAGTGTAGTGATTTTATTAGATATTATAACGAAAATAAAAAATATTGTTTGAGTTAAATTTAAAAAAATAAAAATAAAAATTATGTGACAATTTTATATTTTTACATTTTAAAAATAATTGAATATTTTATACATTTAAATTTATTTATGTATATACATATTTTGTTTTTCAATGATAATCATGTCAAATTTGTGTTATAATTACAATATAAAATTTAAGTGGAAAAAATCGTTTTATGCATTATTTACATAGAAAAAAATCAAATATATATAAATAAGTCAAATCAATAAGTGAATAACTCAATACTACTTATACAAAATACATATATAAATATAATTTAATTACGAACAAATAAATAACAACATACATAAGTTTTATTTTATAATAATAATAATATTAGTGATTTTTAGTGTGACTAAAAAAAAAATTATAATGTTATTTAAAATGGCAAAATTAAGTCATATTTATTTAGTTTTAATAGAAATATTTATTACACTATTAGTGGGAATAAATTTTGTTGAATCAAGAGGCAAACACGCACCATTATTAGTTGAAGACGGAAGTTCTAGGCGAAATAATCGGCCAGCAGGTAAATACAATTTCTTATTTATTTATATATACATAAAACACATTCGATTGCTGACCTACCGCAATTCACCCAATTTTCACTTAATTTTTAATTAAATCAAACAAACTTGGTGTGGTATATGCTTTCCGCTTCGGTGGAGACTTAAAATTACAGTCAAACATAGACATGACAAATGATCGATGATGATTATTAAAGATTCACTCGAAGAAAACAATTTCTATATTACTTGGTAAATTATAATCGGACAACCATTATTCCCTGGAATATTATATCCACAATTATAATTTTATTACGAATTTCTTTTTTTTTACATAAGTTAAATATAATTTTCAGTTCACGTTAAAGTTACACTGCAAGTTCCTCTTAACGTACAAAAAAAAATATATTATATATAAAAAAGAATACAGGGTGAACCACAAAAAAGTGAATCGATTTTTTTTTTCAATGATATTTTCCCGAATGAATAATGTTTATTAAGAGTTGATATACCCATAATTTTGCTCGTTCACCCTGTATATTTTTTACTTACTTAAATAAATTTACAATATATAAATTCTGTTTTGTAAGCCGATCGTGTATAACATTTTAAATTTTCTCTAGTTTTTTGCGTTTTTCGTTCTGTTCTCACACTTAAATCAATTCGTATATATTGTACGTACATAATAATAATAATGTGACTATAGAGAAGTACACAAACTGAATAAAAAAGTTAAAAAAAAAAAAACATAAATACCCAACCTTGTAGGTTCATTTTAGAGTAGCCCGAAATAAATGTGTCATTGCACTTTTTGCAACGATTATTTTTAAATTAAAACTAATTTAGATTAATAAAAAATAAAATAGATTGCGCACTTGTACACTTGTAAGTATATACATATATGTACATATTATGTACATAAGAAGACGATGTCTCGCGCAAAATTTTTTTTTTCATATAATTAATTATTATTATTATTATTATTATTATTGGTTGCCAACCACCAATATCCCGTTTAATATTAAATTCATCGTCACTAAACTTTATTTTATATACTTATTATGTACAGTACATACATATGTTGTATAATGTACGTTGAAACAGAAATTTTGTAATAAATTCAAATCTTACTTGTGTATTACTATTATTATTATTTTTTTTTTAAGTTTACTAGATAAAATAAAAATATAAAAAAATATTGTAGAAATAATCGTAAAAATTTATTAATAATATTCATTTTTATTATGTTTATTTGAAAGTTGAAATTAGAAATTATTATTAGTTTTTTATTATTATTATTATTATTATTTTGCGGAAAGATAATTGAGTTCTGTAATTACAGATTTAATTGGCGTCGATGATTTTGTAAATATTTCTTTTATACATAAATAAACCGTTTCAATATACATATATATACGCCAGCCAGTACATATTTGTTTAGAGACCTTCAGAAAACAATCTTTCGATTTTTTTTTTTTGCAAAGCATTTTACAATCCATGTAAGTGATATGTACAAATAATTATATTTCTGCGCATGATCGCTTCGATTCAACAAACTAAATGATGTAAACGTTCTAAGTTTAACAATAATCGTTGCCAATGGTTTACCAGTCGAGCATAGGTAAATAAGAGCATTGCACCTACAAAATAAAGTTACCTCACTTCTTAAATTACATATTTATCAATCAATAAAAGATAAAAAAAAAAAAATTGTAACTCGTTTGTACTAATGATAACAGAATAACATATTTCTTTAATACATACATACATTAATTGTTTGTGATAAGCGCCATTTTTCATATTAATAATATAAATACGGTTCTCACATTTTTTTTTTTTTTTTTCTGGAATTTCTAGATTTTTACCAAAACCATAATATTGTTATATTGGCACGTGAAAATCATAAAAATTGACTTAAATCAAGCCCCAGATGTTTTAAAGATCGTGATTTTTTCCTATTTAACTTTATTTTTTTTGACTAATTGGGAAATGTGACAAGGTTGTATATTATAAAATTATTTAAATAAAACATACGAGAACGAGAGGTTTTTCTATGGGCGGCGGCACGTATTAATTTTTCAAAAAAAAAAAAAAATACAACCAGGTAGTAAAGTTTTTTTGACATAAGTCTTTATTTGTTTATGTTGGGAATTTCCAAAATCCTAGTAAATTCTTTGAACTTCCCAAATAGGATGATTAAAATAGAACCCTTTGCATATATTATGTATACATTTTAATTTAATTAATAACTTTATACCTGCCGATATTCAAAAATGTTATCGTTTTAATACTGAGGTATATTATTGGAGTCAATAAAACATATACCGCATGTTATATGTCATAAGATTGATTAACTGATTATACATAATATGTATATAGTTTATATTTGTACATATACATAATGTTGAGTCAATTATATCACCTAATTTTAAGTGTCATTTACATCTTATCTTAAATCATTTTTTAATTTAATATTATTATTATACATTTTGTGACAGCGAGACAGTTCACCCAATATGTACATATACAATAATACCATATATATAAATAAACATATCGCCGCGGTTTGTCACATCAAAAAAAAAAACCCATTGAAGTTTTACCCTATAATGTTTAACCGGAAATTTAATATTGAAATTGTCGAAGTTCGATACGATTAATTACGCGCGCGCGCCCATCCCAATATTCTGGAGTTGACAATTTTCAGACGAAAACTCTGAAAAAAAAAAAACAATAATAAATACCGTTTTTTATTATTGTTATGAGTATTAATTTTATCCGCGGACGGACAAAATAATCTTTTAATAAACTGATTTATTTTTATTCTGAGTATAATAAACTCGTGTGTACAATGAAAATTTTGGCGCCTAATATAAAATTTTTTTTTTTTTTGTTTGTCAAGTATATAATGTTTATCAATCATATGGCGTGTTTTAAATTTTTTGTTGTTTTTGTTTTTTTTTTTTTATCTACACGCGGAGCAAGGGATTTTCTACTATTAAAATGTTTTCTAACCCCCGCCTGCCATTTGTTTAATTAAATTTAACTTTATGACTGTATTTTGTGATTTTAAATCTATTTGAATTATGACATAATGCGGCGCGCACATTATACGTATATTTTGAGAATAATGCGCAAACAATTTGGTTCAGGGGCAACATTGCATATTTTTAGATGTTCTTCCGATTTTGTTTGTTTGTTTGTTTGTTTGGAATGTGATTCACGGTATAAGTGTTTAATACATATACATACATACATACATAATATACTCGTATATCCCCTTTGAACAAATACAAAAATTAAATTTAAAACCCCCCGATTATTAAACATTAAAATAATTTTGATTGATAGATGATAGATCTATCATCAATTATTGTCAAATATTATGACATTTTAATTTGATAACACAAACGAAAAAAAAAAAAAAATTTTATATGTTTACTTTTGATATTTCGTCGTTGTTTTCTTCGTTTAGTTGGTCTTCTTCGTAAAAATTCTATTTAATCATTGCCAATAAAATAAATAATTAAAATGTCAATAATTACGTCAAAAGAAATTCAATGAACTTAATTGTCTTATTAATTAATTTACCTTGAACTCAATTAGGTATTAAACATTATTAAGAATATTATAAAAATACGGTAAACCAAAAAGAATCGAGTTTTTAAAGATATTTAACCAAAATGTGATTTTAACATATAGCGATTAGGCAAAGGCGCATACCTGCTAAATGATTGATCAAATTTTTCTTCTTTTTGGCAAACTACTTTTTCTCACAAGCACAATGCCATTTTTTTACATTTTTTTTTTTTTTTTTTTTTTTTGCGTGTCTGCTGAGAGTCATATTGTCTAGTTTCGACAAGATATCGTGCATACATAAAATATATACGTAATTCTTGTACATTGGGGTTTAAATAAAACAGTTATTTTTAAAACTTGTGTCAGTACAAATTTTTATTTTATTTTTATTAAAAGAAAAGACGAATATTATACGAAAAGTTTAAAATACAAATTTGATTTATTTTTAAATTTTATTAGTAGTTGTTCCATTTTATAATACAATATTCTTTACATTGACGTCCCATAAGTACGCAGACGTTTTAGTTAGTCATTATGCACTCGTTGAAAATAATTTTTACAATCTAAAACTACTGCCGTCGTGATTTATTATATAAATTATTATTACAATTTTTTTAATCGTAGGAACCATATGAAACAAAAACTCCAAAAGTCGGTATGGTTAGTATCAAAATTGAATTTGCTTAAAAACAAAACACTTAACTTCTCTTCAGTTGACGATTCTAAAAAAAAATTTAGAAAATTACTTCCTTACAGAATATTTGTCGTATCCACTACCGAATCCGATGCTTAAAGCTGATATAGTTAATTTTGCTCTCTTAAGTAGTGACAGCTGAACTGAATATTTCTTAAAGATTGGCTGGTCAGTTGCAACAAATACTTTGTGTATATCGTGTTGTTACATAAAATTGCTTACTCTTGCTTAACCTTAAAAGTGTGCACATACAAAATGTTACCACTCCGGTAACTTAAATTTATATTATTAATTAAAAATGCACTTTGTAAATCTAATGTTCGCCTTTATTCTTTATGAGTTAGATGAATCATCACATCTCTTGTTTTTATTTTTAAAAGATGATGCAATCACTCCTTCCTTGTACATCCACTGAACTGTGTTTTATTTTATATTAGTGTTGTCACTGCTGCCAACATCTCCCTCTTTTAATTAGATAAATCGAAATGCAATAGGCGATTGGGAAGACGCCGGAATCGTTGTGGACGGCGTACAGGCTGTGGTGAA
The DNA here is from genome assembly GCA_958295665.1 of Tipula vernalis. NCBI lineage: Eukaryota > Metazoa > Arthropoda > Insecta > Diptera > Tipulidae > Tipula > Tipula vernalis. The sequence continues at coordinate 180,167,903 of OY282558.1, read as the reverse complement.
TTTGAAGTCTCGCAATTTCCTTGATTTGTTATTGTTGTCATTAGTTCATTACTATCTGATTCTATTGGCGGTCGATAGACTATTGTTGTTGATGGTTGCGTTGGTGACTGATTTGTGTTTGCTGATGACATGTCACTGGTTGGTGCTATTAACAAATCTAAAGGAAGTTGATCCTCATTGATTCTGTCGTCATTCTCTGTGTACCGACGAATTAGTTGGTTCACAGATGATCGAACTAAACGGTTTGTTTTGATCAAGCCAACAAGGTATATCACTTGTCCAATTCGCTTGATGACTTTACCTTGAGCCCAGGACATGTTGTTATGACGGTAGATTTTAGCATAAACTTTATCTCCAACCTGAAATTGTCTTGCACGAGCTCCATGATGTTTGTTGAACTGACGTTCTTGTTGCGTATCTCGTTCTGTGCTGGATTCTGGAAGTCCAACTCGTTTCGAATTTATCGTCCCAAAAACAGTTGTGCAGGTGACTTAGACAGTTGAGCTCATCGATTAGGTGTTGAACTGTAAATATGGAGGAATTTAGTTAAGTTTTCCTTGTTTGATCCTTCCCCCTTTGATTTATTTAGTGTCCTTTTTAATGTATCTACGAATCGTTCCGCTCGGTCGTTCGACATTGGGTGTTACGGCGGTGTTACGGCGGAGTTTTGATATGATTTATTCCTCGTGACTCACAAAATGACTTGAATTTCTCACTTATGAATTGGGTGCCGTTATCTGTTACTAGATTTTCTGGATTTCCAAACAAAGCAAAAAATTCACTGAGCTTTTCGATGCACATTGATGATGTAATGTTATCACACTCATGTACTTCGGCGTACATAGACTGCGAATCGACACTAACGAGGAAGTATTTTCCGTCAATCGGGCCGGCAATATCCACGTGGCCACGATTGTAGTAGTGTTTTAATTGGAGATTTTGCGTTTTCTGTGCAACGACTACATGATCGCGCTAGAGTCGTGATGGCATCGTCGATCCTCGGCCAGTACACATGTGATCTCGCTAGCATTTTCATTGCATCTGCCCCTAAATGTGCAACATGTAGTTGACGTAATATGAGTTTGCGGAATCTGTATGGCACTACTATTCGATTACCAAACATGGCACATCCATGATTGTATGACAATGCATCGCGACGATTATAAAAATTGTAGCAACTCATCGTTGGCCGGTAATTGGTTCCCTGACTCTGGCCACCCTTGTTGGATGTATGAAACCACTATTTGAAGAACTTTGTCATGGTTTGTTGCGCTCGAGATCACGTGTCTTTTGATCGGTAAGGCGTTTATGGTCTCTTCAAACCCATCATCAATTTCCTCTTCCGCGCGCATACAAGCGATGACCACGTCCTCAGTTTCGATATTAGTCGAGGCGATGAGAAGTGAGAGTATATCTGCGTTGCCAAATTCCCCTGTGGACTTATATTGTACCTTGAAATCATAAGATAACAATGTTAGTCCCCACCGTTGTAGTCGATTGGCGGTGTACACTGGAATACCACTTTTGTTTCCGAAGATACTTAGCAGAGGCTTATGGTCTGTGACCAGAGTAAAACTTCTACCATATACGTAGCGGTGGAATTTTTTTACAGCGTATATGAGAGCTAACCCCTCTTTCTCGATTTGGCTATACTGCTGTGTGCGCGATAGCTTTTTCCGTTCCGTTGTCGTAAGCATGTTTGATTGACGCTCCAATTCCAGTGTTACTAGCGTCGGCGTATATTTTTACTTGTAGAGCTGGGTCGTAGTGTGTTAGAAGCAATTCTGATGTGAGAATTGTTTTGAACTTTTCGAATGCCTGTTGGCATTCATGAGACCATTCCCACTTAACATCCGCTCTCAAGAGATGATCTAACGGTGAACGTAGGCTATGCATTTGTTTAACGAACTTTCCATAGAAATTTATAGCTCCCAGAAATGAACGAAGCTGATTTATGTTCTGAGGGACCGGCATCGAAGTTACTGCAGCAATTTTCGATGGGTCTGTTGTGATTCCTTTGGCATTAATGATCACACCAAGGTATTTAACTTGGTGTTTGTAAAAATCACATTTTTCGAGTTTTACCCGGAAACCATATTCCTCTAAACGTTAAAACAGGCGCTTGACATTTTGTTTGTGTGTGTTCTCGTCTATTGCGTGCACGAGAATGTCATCGAAGTAGGCCACTGTGCCTTCGAGGCCCGCTATCATTGCATCCACGATCTTTTGGAAACTGCCCGGCGCTGACTTGATCCCCGGCGCTAGTCGATTGAATGTGAATAAACCTTTATGTGTATTTATTGTCAGTATCTGCCTCGATTCATCGTCGACTTCGATCTGCAAATACGCATCTGACAGATCTATTTTGCTGAATACAGTACTGCCTGCGAGTTGGGAAAACATTTCCTCTGGAGTTGGCAGTGGATGGGCGTTTGTTTCAATACTGGCGTTTAGACCCGTGGAATAGTCGGCGCATATTCGTACGCTGCCGTTTGGTTTTTTTACTGCAACAATGGGTGCTGCCCTATTTGAGAACTCAACTGGCGTTATTATGTTTAGTTTCTGTAGACGCTCCAATTCGCGTTCGACACTTTCGAGTGCGGCGAATAAGACTGGTCTTTTTGGACGGTAGATCGAACGTGCATCTGGCTTCAGGTATATATGAGCTTTAGTGACTTTGCACAAGCCTGGAGTGTCGCTGAAAACAACTCGGAATTGTTGTTGCAATTCTGCTATAAACTTATCACGACTGCTGGCTTGATCGCGTATCAAATTGCAAATAGAACTGATAGGCTGATCCCAAAGTTCAAATGCTTTTATCCAGTCGATACCTAAAATATTGAGGCCTTTAATACTGGTCACATAACATTTCCCAAATAATACTTGCCCGGTAATTGGTATCCCCATTTCACAATCAAATTCTGCAATAATGGGGACAGGGTCCAATGATGCTGAGTTGACTTTCTTTTCGCTCGGTCTAGTTGTAGGAGACCCTATGGCTCGCCATACTTGTTCGGTGATAACTGTGAAATCTCCAGCTGTGTCAATCTGCAATATGGTTTCACATCCATTTATCTTCACAGTGACATATTTTCGGTCACTATACGTCTCGGCTTGATTACCATCATCATTGATAGATCGGATTACACTGGTTTTGAATTGTCCTCGGTGTTTTTTTTTTCTTTGAATTCCGAGGTTTATTGGCAAAATTGCAGAATCCTTCCTTGTGTCCGATCATGTGACATTGCGTACACTTGTGCGTGCGGAACTGACAGTTATATGAGTAGTGAATGCCACCACAGAGCCAACATGGTGTCGATGGAACCCGTGTTTGTGGCTGGGAATGATTCGTGATTGGTGCAGGCGATATGTGGGAATGTTTTCCACCTACTTGTTGTGCATTTTGTGTTGCCATTGGTTGACGATTGTTTTGTTGTTTAATCGCCTGTATGGCTGATAGCAATGCCTTTGTAGTTCCACCAATCATCGCCGTATCTCTTTTTAAACTGAGCATACGTTGTATTTCTGCCTCAAGTTTGTCAAGAGTGTGTTCATCTGCAGTGTCGGCGGCAAGCTTTGATAGTAGACGCGTGCGGATTTCAGCGAAACGAGATGATTTTAGCCCACATACAAAAATAAGGCACTTAAACTGGTTTGTGGACAGATTCTCTAATTGAAAATCTTCACATCTGCGATTTATTTGTACTTTGTATGTTGAAAAATCTGTGCTGTCATTCATAGTCGTCTGCAGATATTTGAACCGCGTGTTGAAAATGGATTCCATTCTACCGAACGTATCTTTGAGTTTCTGGATGATCTCATCGAATGTAAAGTCCTTTGGCTCCTTCGGAAGAAGCATATCCTTAAACTTTGTATGTACTGATGCATCCAATTTCCGTAGACAAAGGCGAATTTTGGTTGCGTCATCGAACTCCTTTGCATCCTCTATGAATAACTCCTTGTAGAGTCTGTACCAGCTCTCAAATGTTTGACCAATTTCTGGGTCGTAGCGAAAAGTTTGCATACTATTCGCCAAACTTTCCATGCGTTGCTCCACATTAGAATTTCCAGGAATATCCCTTATTTTTCCAATTGGATATGTTGTCGCTGGATTTGGTCTTAGAATGCGATTTCACGTCTTTCGGACTCGTCTTTTTGAATTTTTAGTTGCTCCAAAAATTCTTTAACCAAAACGTCCGTTTGGTGTGCCCCATATATATTTTATACTATACCCATATAGGAAAGGATCTATTCTTCTCAAACTTAATGTTAACGCTTCAAAATGTTTTCATGTGGTAGCAGCTAATAATAATAATAATTATACATCGATTGAATACTAAACAACATAAATATTAAAGTAAATCAAGATGATTCCCCCCTTGGAAGTTTGGCCAACTTTATAATGGGCCGTTTCATTGAAACAGTTCGGGTACGAATAATGGCTGTTCGCACCTTTCCGTCAATGCCCGTTATAACACTTATAGCTACGTTTGTTGTTGTAACCATAAAAATATATTTAGATATTGCGTGAAGTCCAGGAGTCTGTGCCATACGTAATTTTAGTTTAGATGTACATGTTTTTTTTATTTAATCAGCCGTTTGTCATCTTGTTCATGCTGATAATTGGGGGTAATATGTCGTGTGCACTGTGTTTAAGGAAAAAAAATAATTCGCGTCTCCACAATTTTTATTGAGCTTACTGATAATTCGCCAATAATAAGTTAGACCAAATCTACTACTTTTGTGTTCATTTGCTCAGCCTACTGATTGACGTTTATCACAAATTCACACCTACACAACTTACATGCGTGATGGTAAATTCGCCACAATACTCCCCTTCCAGTAAATTTTGCCAACAATTCACGTGATGTGTCATGTGTAAGTGATACCTGTCGAGGTTATGTGTTGTGTGTGTCATACTCTGCCTATACCAATGTGTTTGTCCGTGTTGTAATGTTCCTTTGGACTGTGATGGTATTATGTGTTAATTTCATTAAATCTAACTGGCGTCTTAATGATTCTTCCCGCCCTAGTGATTGTTGTTTGTCCTACAGGAGGAATTTTGGTGTCGATATCAAAAGAGACTTTTTGAGTTGCTTGTTTTGCTGTCGTCTGTTGTGTCAATCGTTGGAGTATCATCGAAACTTTGTGAATGGCAGGGTTTTACTCGGTCAATCGAGACTTTAACCCTTCTGTCTTTAATTTCTATGTCGAATGTTTTGGCGTCTCTTTTCTCGAATTTCGTCGAAATGTTTTTTTAAATTCTTAACGAAATCATTTTGCGTAATTTTGCTATCGAGAATTTGGTTTATGAATTGTCCCGGTACACGTAGTGATCCCCCATATACGAGTTCTGCTGGTGCGTGGCGTTGAGTTCCCCGCTGAATGACGTCCGCAGCGCGAGCATAATCAATGGTAACATGTTGTCCCAGTCTGGTCGGTTATGACTCATGATGGCCGCTTTGATGGTGCGACATTTTTGGTCAAAAGTTTGACGGAGGCTTTAACACCTGGGTGTGACAAATTGTGAAAAGATTCAAAAACAGATTTCCGAAATGTTGTTGGAATAAACGGTCTTGGTATACCAGTTGATGCGTCACAACATATAGTTTTGTTTGTGTTGAACACTATGGGAATTTGCACCAATTGAAGATTTGTATTTAGGTTGTTACCTAGAAGTTCTCGTAGTTCATCATCATTGGTTTGGGCATCTCTCTTCCGTAGTCCAAATGTCATTTTAGTAAACTCGAAAAGCCCGAAAGGAGTAGTAATTGCTGTTTTAGGTATGTCCGTCGGTTTAATGGGAATTTGGTGGTACGCCTGGACAAGGTCTAAGGTCGAAAAAATCATGCAGCCTTCCAGCTGAAACGAAAAGTCCTGAAGGTGTGGAATTGGATATCTGTCTGGAATTGTTCTGTTATTCAATGCTCTGCAATCACCGCAAGGTCTCCAGGTTCCGTTTTTCTTCATTACCAAATGCAACAGACTGGACCAGACGCTACTACTGGGCCTACAAATTCCCTGAGCCATCATATGTTCGAATTCGTCTTTAGCTATGCGTAGTTTGTCGGGTGCTGTTGGTTATGTTTTTGTTTGCTGTCAAAATGTATCCATATAATTTTGCTATAAAATAAAAAATAAAAAAATTGTTTTTTCTTTGTCACTCTAACGTAACATTTTTTTTTGTCTTCTTTCATTTTTTCTAGCAGTCAGTAAATTTTTCTATGACCAAGATAACCTTAACTTCGGTATGTCAAAAAATTACTACCTAAGTGGTTGCAATTTCAAATCAAATTTCCAAATTCAATACGTCAACTAAACGTTTATTATCATCTTCTAAATTAACCTCTTAGACTATTACGTCATCGAGATAAACAAAACATTTTATTCCGAGTGATTTAATGACCAAAAGTGGTGTGAAAAGCTGTTTTTTTTATCTTCAGGATGCATCATTACTTAATGATATCCAGTGATCAAATCAAGTATAGTTAAATAACTAGCTTGGTCTAACTGATTCAATATTTGGTAAAGGAAAAACACTGTTAGCTGTTTGTTCATTTAAAAAACGGAAATCTACATTGAAACGTCATTTTGTACCAGAATCTGTTTTTTTCGGATCTAGTAGCAATGGAAAAGTAATTTGTTCGATTACTCCAACAGTTAACATTTTTGTTGTTTGAAACTAAACCAATTATGTGGCACACTTCAGTAACTGCTCGTAAATGGTCGCCAGGTGGATAAAACGCATTGATGAAGTTTTTTACAGATATCATGACTAATAGCCTCACGTTCTTCTTGATTTAAATAATTCATATTAATCTATGATTGCGGAACTTCTCAAATCGGAAAATGATTTGAATTGTAAAACATTAAAACTATCGAGAGCCTCACGTACAATTTCTAAATCATTCAATTCTACGTTTTGTTCTGTGTTGTTGAATAAACTGTATTCAACTGGCTAAAAATATCCCTGGACTTATCTCTTACGCACCTTGACTTAACTCGGCCCTTTGCCTTGGAAACTGTTTGGTGCCACTTTAAACGGTTGTTTAATTTTTATTCACTTGAGCCAACGATTCAATGTTTTCCGGAGTAATTCACTTTATTTTGATTTAAAAGAGACTTAAATCAGCCCCGGTGTCATTATAAATATCTTTTAATATTAACTTAGGTTGTGCTTTACTATTTGATTGTTCAATTTCTGTCCTTCTAAGTGGTCATATTCTTTGCTTGGTTGACTAAAATCCATTCGGTTTCTAGATCGGCTGTTATTAATTCAAATTCAAGTTTTCTAACATGACTAAAAGTATTTTGTTGCTGGTTTCTAGTTAGATTGAAAATAGCTTGATGAAAATAACGATTATTTTTTATTGGGTTATGTATGTACTAAATCTTCTTCGTTGACTTGAGCGATAGCTTCAGCCAATTTTGATAAGTGATGAGCTTAGTACTTAGTCCATTAACAAAAGAGTTCAATGCTAATAGTTACAGTCATCTTTTCCTGATTTCTTAAAATCTTTGTAGCGAACCACCTCAAAGGCAGCTTTATTTACCTTTAACTTAATTTACTCCCTAAATGTTTGTTTACTTATTTCGTCCTGGTACAAAAAACCCCAAACAAAATCACCTGCTAAATAAAATTTTTGGTAATCGATTGATTTTCCAGAAAATGATAATCGATGTATAATCATAGTTAATCAATGTTTGTTTTCTGATGAATTAGTTGAACTAAAACCACTTAACTCCTGTCGTTTCAATTGTTCTTTTAATTGACTGTCAGCTTTTAAAGATTCAACTTGCTTATCTTTTCCCTTTCCCCAAATAAAGTATAGTAATCATGAAAATTTTGGACCTTGAGATTTTTAGAGATTTATCTGTTTTGAGGTCCCCTGAGTCCGAAAAGTGGGTTTCGAAATGGTGTCTGTCTGTCAGTCTGTGTCCTCTCTACAGGCCAGATGGTTTTACCAATCGAACTGAAACTTCAGATTTAAGCTTTTTTGATAAATTGGGAGGTCCCAGTGAATTTTACTCCAAATCGGCTAACCGGAAGTGGCAACTCCTTTGGGCCAGAAAATTTATTTTGTAAATATCTTAAAAAGTATAAGGTTCACAAAAAACTACTTAATACAAAATGTTTCATGTGTTGTTGTTGTTTCAATAAAAAATAAAAAATTAAAAAAAAAATTCTCAAAATTCTCTGTTCGTAAAAGAAAGTCGTGTGTTGGCCAAACCTCAATTATTTTTTATTAAATTTGCACTGTTATTATGTGTAATACAATATTATGGATCGTTGCACTTAAAAATCGCTTCGAATTATTTTATTTTTAATTATTCTATGCTTGGTTAGCGTTATCACCAAATGTAATATTTTGACACCATCAAACACAAATTGTACAATTCCATTAATCATTTACTTAAAAAATTGATTTAAATAAATCATTTTAACGGAAAAATCATTATATCGGGAAAAATTCGGGTCAAATGATTTTATACGAAAATGATATCTCGTTAACCGAAAATCCCTGGACCAACACGAAAATTAAGAAAACTAATTTTTAGTTTTACTATTTAAAAATTTCACACAAGAAAAACTCCGCTTAGAAGGAAATTTAGATTTATGTTAATAGTTTCCTCGAAACATTATTTTTTACAAACATACATATATATCTAATATACTGAATAATGTGTGTGATAAAAGGTAAAAATTAAGAACATTTCTGGACATGTAATCTATTTTGCTTACTTTCACTTGGCAAATACTATTCGATGATGGGCCTAGGGTTTCCTTTACTTTCCTAGAAAATCTTAAATCAAACTTCATTATTTGACGTTTCACCAAACTACACCCTTATTATGTTTCTCGCCTTCATCAAACACCATACAATTCTAGTTATGAACGTCTAATATATGTTCCAGGGCATTCAATAATCACATTTTCGGTAGTTTAGCAATGGACTTTCTACTTCCACAAAAACAGTACAATAATAATAATTCCGAAAGTAAGGCATCCAAACCGAAGAACACCGAAAATAAATTTGGTGGCGTGAAATATTCCTTACAGTTCATCAGTTTGTAGATAGAGTTTTCAGTTTGTTTAAGAAGAGATCTTTCCGTTTAAGATTTTATGGTATTTTATCCCTCTTACGGATATATGTGGTTTAATTTAAATATTTTTAATTATTTGATTTTTTCAGAGCTGGGGAAAACGCTAAAAAATCTGATTTTTCGACAATTGTGTCAAAAATTGGTCAAAATCCTTAAATTATGGGCAAAAACTGTCAAAAATGTCAATAACTGTCAAAAGGTGTCAAAAACTAAGAAAAATGTAAAAAACTGCGCGTGTTATATTGTAATAGAGAGGAAACAAAATATTCTTATCGTTTCATGGCCAATAAGTTTTTGAAATACACCGGTACATTTTGACACTGTTGTAACTTTTTGGATAGAATTGTTTTGGACAGAATTGTTCGTGATTTTTTTTTTTTAACGAAAATTTGTAACAACCTAAATGGCTTAAGAATATAATCAACATGGATTTAATTACGTGTTAATAACAATAAGTAACTATCCAAAAGAGTCCCGTTTTAACAATTTTTTGTAAAGTTAATAATAGTTATTTATGTCACAAGTGCGGTAAATGAGTTGTTACAGTACGTGTTCAATGTTTATGGATGAGGCGGCGAAGGTGCTGAGTCATCATTTAACGTATGGGTAACGTACAACGTTTTTTTTTTCATACTCCATACGAGATTAGTTTGATTTTCTCATTTAAAGAACATTTCACGCAAAAGCATTTAAACTAGTTTAAAATTGTTGAAAAACAATGGAAATGATTTCAAAATGATCAAGTTATCCTAGTTTATTTTAATTACCCATTTGTCTTCACAAAATAAATTGGTAGACGAAACACACTAGTGTTTCTAAAATCATTTGCATTGGCTTTCTTTCAATTCCAACTCTTCTTTTTGCATAGATAAAAAACAATCCGATGTATGGCTTTAGTATAAAGCAATTTAAATTTTCAACTGAAATGACGTATTTTACTAGAAGTCACTAGTGATTTACCTGACGAATTTGAAGAATACGGGGCCTGGTGTTTTCTAAACCGTAATGATTTATTTTCCGGACTTAAATCTGTCATGTAAACATTGAATTTCTGTAAAGTGTGAAATAAATAAACAAAGCAAGCTTTGTTTTTATTTTATAGAATTGAGGGAGTTTCTCAATATCGATTTAGTTTATTTGTCCCCTCCGCTTGGGCAGTGCTGATGGCTACCTGTTGACATTCGATTTATCTTTATTTTCATACATATTTTTTATTATTAATACATTATTTATTTATTTATTTATTTACTAACCAACAACATGTATATGCAAAAATGGCTTACATAATTAAAAAACATTATAAAAAGTTAAAAAAATGTATACAATAAAAGCATAAAAGATATAACGACATCAATAGATCAAACAATTAACAACAAAACAAAAAGACATTTAAAACAAAATCTTAGCGATTCGTTTTTTAAATTCATCCCTGGAAATATTGAAATCGAAACAATCTGCTACGGCGTTGAGATCTCGTTGAATGCGCACTATAGGGCCATGGAAGCTGTAGTTGCTACTTGCAGTCGGAATATGAAGAAGTTCCCGGGGGCGTAAGTTGCGTTGAGGAGCATAAATATTAAAACATGAAAGAATGTCATAACAGTCTATTTTACCACAAATGATGCCACGCGCAAATGTGGCACTTGCGCATGTACGTCTAGCACTTAGAGATTAGAGATCCAGAAAACGGCATCGGTCTACATATGGTGATAGTCTGAAATTATTGTTCCGCTCGAAAGACGGTAATTTTCTGAGAACAAATACCAAAAACTGTTTCTGAATACTTTCAATTCTGATTGAGTGAGACTCATAGAACGGAGACCATATGACAGTCGCGTACTCAAGCTGTGAACGAACAAATGAAGTGTACAGTGACTTGAAAGTTAATGTGTCGTGAAAATCCTTCGAATTTCTTTTAATAAACCCCAACATCGAAAAGGCTTTATTAACAACCGCATCGATGTGAGAGTTAAACGTTAAATCCGAGCTAAAGATAACGCCCAAATCTGTAACCATATTAACTCTCTTCAAACTAACGTCATTTAGATAATAGTTAAAAACTACAGGAGACTTAGATCTGGAATAGGTGATCACGTGACACTTATCAACATTCAGAAACATAAGGTTAGTAACACACCAACCGCAAAATGTGTTGAGGTCCCGCTGAAAGTGATCGCGATCCAATTCACATGAAATATTTGCATATATTTTCATGTCGTCAGCAAATAGAATACAGTCTGCGATTTTGAAGCAATCAACAACATTGTTAATAAACAATAAAAATAATAATGGACCCAAGTGACTACCTTGAGGCACCCCAGATGTCGCAATAAAACATTCTGAGAACGTATCGTTGATCTTGACAAACATTTTGCGATCCGATAAATAAGACATAAGCCAATTTAAGGGAATAATGTCGCAATTAAGTTCACTGAGCTTATTCACTAATAACCTGTGATTAAGTTTATCGAAAGCTTTAGCGAAATCGGTATAGACCACATCGACTTGAACTTTCGAGGCAACAGAATTAATTAGATTATTTTGAAAGACCGCTAAATTTGTGACCGTTGAGCGGCCAGGAAAAAATCCATGCTGACGTGTGCTAATAAGTTGCTTGGAGTGGAAGTAGATCACTTTGTTAACCATTGACTCGAATACTTTAGGAATGCAAGACAGTATTGCAATTCCACGATAATTTGTTACATCACTGCGGGAACCGCTTTTGTGGATCGGTATGATACTTGATGTTTTCCACAGATCAGGAAATTTGCCTTGGCTGAGGCTCAAATTAAATAAATGGCATAAAGGAGCGGCAAAACCAAATGCACACTGCTTCAATAGAGACACTGGTAAACCATCTGGTCCAGGACCTTTAGAAACGTCCATGTTCATCAAAGCCGTCATCACGTCAAGTTCTGAAAAAACAATTTTTGAATTATTGGTGTTAGCTACTTTAGGAGATAATGAGCTATCCTTAACAAAAACACTGCTAAAATATTCAGCGAAAAAACCACAGATTGCCTCTGGATTATCTGATTTTCGACCATGGAATTCTAAAAATGGCGGCAAGCCGTTATTATGGTTCTTATTTTTGACAAATCTCCAGAAATTCTTCGGATTACATCGCAAATCGTCTTCAATATCAATTATGTAATTGTTATAGAGGAATCGGTTGAGATAGCAAAACTGCTTGCGCAAAGACTTAAACTGGATAAAGTCATGGGCCAACCCTGTACGCCTATACTTCCTATGACATTTATTACGTAGGACTTCAAGTTGTTTCAGTTCTTTGGTAAACCATGGGACGTTGCGGGTATGAGACTTTCTAATTAATTTTTTAGGAACAAATTTTTCAAAAGCAACCTTCAACAATTCATTGAAGGTATCTAATGAACTGTTGATATCAATGTTTGACAGTGTACCAGCCCAATCAACTTCAGCTAAAAAATCATTTAATGAGCTGTGATCGGCGTGCGAAAAATCAAATACTGTACAATTTTTGGTAAAGTTTAAATTATTAGAAGTTTTGTAGAACAACTGAAATGAAACCGGGGTATGATAAACACTCGAAGATCCGGCAAAGTCGTCGCATGATTCTAGTTTAAAAGAACTATTATTAGTATAGAAAACCAAATCCAGATAAGTGCCGTGGCTGTTTGGTACACTGTTTATTTGTGAAGTACCCATGTTTGCCATAAAATCACAAATTAAGGCGGAAGAATCATTCGTATTAGCAGGAATGAACATATTGTCAACCATCATCCAAATTAGATCTGGAAAGTTGAAATCGCCGAAAATAACAAAGTCAGTGTTATCAGAAATAAAAGGTAATAAATTACATGAGAACTTGTCAACAAAATCTTGACAAAATATCGAGGATGGCTCTAGAGGAAAGTAGACTGTGCTAATTATTAAGTAAAATGCACCTAGTTTGAGTTTAACAGCAATGAACTCAATGATTGGGTCGGAAAATAAAAATTCACAAGAATAAATATTCCGAACTGCAATAAGCACACCACCACCTTTACGTTTTGTACTAAGGTTATATCGATCGCGACGGAAAACGCAAAAATCCGAAGGGAAAAACTCCGCATCATTGAAATCCATTGTAAGCCATGTTTCGGTCAGAATTATTACGTCGTAATCAGATTCCAATATTCCAAGATAGAAATTTTTTGATTTTGATCGCATGCCACTACAATTAAAATAAAAAATTGATAAGCTATTGATGCAATTGTTAGATCCATTGACGACATCAATCCTTCCTCGTTTTTTGAATCGCGCCTTTCTTGAAAATCGCGAACTAGAACCCCAGGTGGCCAAAAATCAGGATTTTTCAAGGTACCATGCAAGTTATTGATGACTCCAATCTTGAAAGACACAAACGTCAGTTCTGCTGGATCCCGGTCTCTAGGGAACAGTAAGAACCAGGACACGTTTGATGGATTAAAAACGCTGTTTTTGAACGTAATGTACCGGGATATCGATTCGGAAGAATCGAATTAATAATAATCAATTAATCAAATTTAACGATTAATGAAACAAAACCTAAGAGTTGTGTTAAGTAAAGTGTGATTAAGTTCGTAGTAACCACTACATACGAAATATTTTAATAATTGTTCTGCCGCCAGTCAACAAATGTTGGAACTATATTTCGAAAAGTCGCTCATTCAATCAAACATTTTAATTTAGATTTCAATTTAAGGGTTTGTTGAAATTCCAGGTAAGATTTTATCCTGGCTTATTAAATTTTACGATTTTTCAGCCATCTTTAGATTTTCAGCAGTAAAATAAAATCGAATTTCAAAAGTTTAGATTATAAGCTGCCGCAGAGTAAAAGTTTTTAAATTTATTATTGTTTTTGATATTTCATTAGTTTAAAATTATTTGTCACGAAGTAAATTAAAAGAAATATTTAATGTAATTACGTCTTTTGGTCAAAAGTACTTCAATACTTTTTAAAATTCAAAGGAGCCAAAAAAGTCCTAATACACCAAAAGTATCATCCCTTAACATTTCTTATTGCGATTTAAAAATAGTAAAAATTATCATAGTTGTTTGGTTGGTGAGGGGCGAGAGATTAATGACCTAGCAGCAACAAAAACTTAAATTGCATGCGTAACGTTTATTTTCGTTTGTTTTAACGTTTATTTGTAGTTGAAATCCCCTCATTAAGATTTCTAAAGGTCTCCCAAAATGTGGCAAATGCGACCTAAGAGTTGTATTGGGCATATCTCTGCCCAGTTAAACGTCACACTCTTTAACGATGATCTGAGGACTATAAACAAAATCTTAATTCGTCGCTAAAAAGGATTCCATTCCATTTATCATTCTTTCAGTTTCGATACACATTGCAAAGTGTAGGCTATCTAGCCGTTGCTTTATATAGTCAATTTCTTGCTATAGTTAATAAACACACTTGAAATTTAAATTATTTAGGTTAAACGTTAAAATTTTATGTCCAATTAATGTTGTCTACAATTAATTTGCTGCTGAAAACAGTGGAGACTTTAAAGCTAATTTTTCGTCAAATTTGTATCGATATTTTATATTAGCTCGAACTGTGTACCGAGTTATAATCGAAAAAATACAAACCTTGAAGGGGAATTTGTGTTTGTAACGTTTAATTTGTATTAGTGTCCGTTGAAAATTATTTTAATTTTAAACACGTTTAAAGGGCTTAAAGTTTATTTATAAAAGATTATTTACTTATTTCAACCAAAAAATGTAATTAGTGGACTATGAATTTATTGTGAGATAAATGTATTTGCTTTTGTGCTCGAAAAGTACAAACAATTTTAGAAAATTTTATTCAATTTGTTAAATATGTTTACCATGAAAAATTAAGGTTTATAATTAATTGGTAATTGCTATTTATTAACACCTTAATAATTGTGTACATATATGCTTATGTGTTAAAATCTTTATCACTATTTTCACCGTCAAAGATCATAAAGAGAATCGTTGTTTGATTCTTATATGCGCAATGTCTCAGTATCGCAGTAAATAAACCTATACAATTTGTGGGGAGTCGGAAAACTAAAGAAAAGACAAATGATTACATAAATATTAAACAAAAAAAATAAAAATATGATTGTCATTAAGTTACCATATTTTAAAGAAGGATGTTAAGAAAAAACTAGAAGGTATTTTTATTAATAACTTTTATATTCTTTTAAGTTTTATATTTTTTTCTGCGTTATATTGTACATTACACTTAAAAGTCTAAATGTGTTTGCGTTAATGATTTTTACTCAAAAAAAAATGTCGCCAGGCTTCACATATTAGGACCGAGCGGGCTAACAGGCAGACATTTGTCTTTTTTCAGCCAAAAAAACCGAACTTTTTATATACTAAACCAAAGAGTTCGTAACAAAAAGGAATTAAATGGTTACATATAAATTGGTAGACTCCACTCGTCAATAATGTGATTCTGGTCACAGAATGAAATGTGATCAACTCTCATGTCAAATTTAATTACTTTGAATTTCATGTGAGAAATGGAAAACGAAAAGAAAAACGTTATCACCCCAATTACCATAGTCGTGTCATTTCAAGTGACATGACTATAGTCGTGTCATGTCACTTGAAAATTGATGTTCTTGAAGGCTAACTAAGTGACACGCTGCAACTTGAAATACACTAGGCAAATTAGAAATAAAATCGTTTTATAAGAATAATATAATTAATTAAAACCACAACATATTTAAAACAGTGTGCAAAATTACTCAAAAACAGTATTTTAAAATATATAAAGTAAAATAATCGCGGTCTTCCATTTTGTGGTATTCGTCTGTCACTTACAAAAATCAAGTGACATCTGTCGTATAAAGTGGCTATACTCGTCGACGTAACAAACGACTAAGAGAATCAACAAATTGATGTGATGTGACTATAGTCGTGAAAAATGATGTGACACAATTGGGAGAATTAAGGTGCAATTGATTGACATACATATTTTATTTTATTTTGTACTTGTTGTATAATAGCTGTATGTATACATAAATTAATTTATAGATGAGACTACGATCAATTGTTTACATTTTGTTTAAGACTTGGGCAGTTTATTTTTTTGTGATTAAATGCGCGTTTACCACAAAATAAACTGAGAATAGATCTCACTTATTTTATTCTCGGAGCCCTTATTCTTAAAATTCACCGAAAAAAGTTACCGGTAATTTTAATATAAAGCAATTTAAATTTTCGACTGAAATGACTTATTTTACGATCGAGCGATCTTTTTTCGGTGAATTTGAAGAATACGAACCCAGTAGTCAAGTTAAAGCTGACGGATGTATTTAGAGAGAGGAACACTGAAACAAACAACAAATGATGCTAGACATCTCCTTCCAATCACATTCCAATTATAATGTAACATTTCCTAACATTTTTTTTAGATGGAGATTTAGACATTGTTTGCTTTTTGGGCTCATCTCGCATTTAAAAATCTGAAAATAAAACTCACTATTGTAGCGCGTTTCCGCTATGTAACAAAACGCAATGTTATAAAAACATTGTTATATAACATGAAAAACAACTTAGTGGTGAAGTTTTGCAACAAGTTATATAGCATGTTATGTTAAATAGTGGAAACTAGCCCTATGCTTTATAACAATAACGTATGTATCAAGGGCATTCTTTTTTTTCTAATTTAAAATGCTTTGTAAAACAATGTCCCTTGGAATTGGTAAAAAATTTGAGTTTATTTTATATTATCTAACATTAGTGAGCTATTTAAATCGTGAACAATAAATTTAAAATAATTTATTTGTTTGTAAATGTTTAACTCGATTTCTACAACTCTCTAAGAAGTCACTGGTATTTTTAAACCAGGGGTCTATCATGACTTTTTCTCGATATCGAATGGTTCGATAATATCGAATTTAACAGTGTATCGATCAGCGAAATCGTAATCAATATTTAGCATTTATTAGACGATATCTAAAATTTTTTAACTCAAACCAGTTTTAGTTCTCGTTCTTTCAAAGAAAGAAAAAAAATATTGTGAAAGAGCATTCGTCACTTGAATTAAAATCAATAGTGAGTTTTTTTTTATTTTAAAGAGTCACTAAAGTTCTTATTGCATGCATTAATGGAAAGTTTTACTTTTCCCGCTATGCCACTGATTTAAAGCTTTAAAATGATGCGCACTGTTGGTGGAAACAGCTGCCATTATTTTAAGGTTATATAATTTTGCCGTAAAGATAAAAAAAATCACCGTATACGAAATTAAAATACATATGTACCTTAATGGGGTTGACCCGACATATGTGAATCGAAAATTGCATATAAAAAAATGGAAAACAATTTATATAAATCAATTTGAAAACAAAAAAAAAAATCCTGTAGATTTTCTTACGATCCGTTAAAAGGAAATTTGTTTTAGAAACTGAAAATGGCATTTTCCTGGGCGGAGCTATACTGTATACGTTATTTTTACTGCAATCAAAACAATTGATGTCATCAGCCAATTGTTTTTTTTGTTTTGGCGATATTTTCTGAAGTTTTATCCTCAACGTTATTCAAACATATCCTTAAAGCAACCTATAATTTTCACCAACAAATAAAATATGTAGCCAAAAATTGAAAGATGAACTTACCTTCGTGATGAATTACCACGGCTGCAGCTTCATCCATTTTATCAGGTATAGTTTTCTGATCTCTAATAGATTCAATTTCCATTTTATATTTTAACTGAAAGCGTTCTATTGCACAATATGAGAATGACTAAATGTTTTCGTATTTAACGTCATTTAAAACAACAATTTAATCAACTCAAATTTGCAAGGCATGCTTAAATCAGAAATTGTAGCGATATTTCAATTTTCGCCATGATTTTTTCAGTAAAATTTCAAATTCGGATCAAAAATTCGTGGCGAAAGTGAATCCAAGGACAATGGTTGTAGAAAAAAATGAATACTTCTGGGTGGGAAAGGGAATCATAAAACTGATTTTTAATGGTCATTTTATATAATGCAATTGCTTTATTGTTTCCGATTGTTTTTATTTGTTCCAATTTGTTTCCAGTTTGTTTTCAATTTATTTGACCAGGAGTTGATGAGGCCAGTTACTATATACCAGCTAATGACCTCGCATAACCAGGCCGACCGAGGTCTGACCATGGAGTTAAAAGCCAGTAAAACTGAGCAGCAGGCTACTCGCGTCCTGTAAATGGGCCGTAAGAATAAACTGGGATAAAAGGGCACACACTTCATAAATTAGAAAATCAGTAAACAAATCTGGTGGATGTGTTTACACCAAAATTGCTTAAGTAAATCCCTTATTCGATCGTTTTAGCAATGCTATAATTTTTTTTTTCTACTCCGCACGCAAATATCTTTGCGCTAAATAAAAAAATATAACGTCAAAACGTAAAAAAGTGAAAGTTTTGATTGATTTGTTTTTAACCTAATGTGACAAACATAAAGTCAATAAATTAAAGCAACTTAAATTTAAAATATTTAATATTTTGAAAATGGGAATGCAAAATTAAGCCAGTAAGTTTAACATTTTAATGCAGAGTTAGTTCATTATGAAAATAATCCTCACATATAAAATGAAGAACTATCAAAAGTAGAAATGAAATAATTTCCAACTTTGCTTGGATTTATTTCATAATCAAAAATTTTCCAAAAAACGAAATTAAGTAAGTCCCAATTCTGTAATCTGGCAAAGGAAGGTTTAATTTTAAAATTTGAAGATTTCTCAGGATCAAATTCGCAATTTATCGATTTTATTATAACACAACACATTAAGCCAATCAAAAACCACTTGATATACGTCCAATGCTAGGTTTTGGGTTTTGGGGTTCTCTATTTTAATAACTGAATAATTATTTTAAAAAACACAAATTTTTGAAAAAATTTGGAATTTCTGTAAATCGTTAAAGCAGGCGCTTGAGGGATGGAATTTCGATTGTAAACAGAAATGAAATAACTCCCAACAATAAATGTTTCGGAACATAATTAATAACGAAATATTTCCCGAGTTCAAAAAAATTAAACAAAAATACGGAATATCTTCCAGTTTTTAAGCCATTTAAGGGCTGCAAAAAAATATTTAACAGCCTACGATTTAACAAAACGACGAACTTTTATCGTACTTCGAGTTGAATAAAATGTTTTTTTGTTATTCAGCCATTTCCAAGGAGATACCAAAAATAACTTCGTTGACCAATGCTTAAATGCTTATATTTTGGCGAACACCTTCTTTGACATTGGTAAATAAAAACTAAATTTACCGGTAAATCTGGTAAACCCGATTTATTTGGCAAACTATTGCCTCGGATTTCGTGGATTTATGTTTTTTCAATTTTATGTTTTACAAGAGCGAATAGAACGAGATCGTAAGTTCCGTCTATAAGTAAGTGAGAGTCTCTTTTGAAATTGAGTATGAGTTTCTGTAATATAGGCTGTCTCTATCCACACCATTCAACCAATTCGAATTCTGAAGGAAGAAAGAGAATATATGAACCCATTAGTCAGTCCTTCCAGATTTTAGTACAATATTATGTGTTGGTCTAAACAACAACATAAATCTATAAGCCCTCCGAGCACTTGCCGTGAGAATAGCGAACCCAAACTTATGAAAAAGTGCTCAATTATGGATTGAATTTTTCTCCATTCTTTAAAGATTTTCCAGTTTTGTATCTCAAAATTTTCAAAATAATTTCATTAATTCTTCTAAAGGTATTTTTTAATAACACTCATATACTATGAAAGCTTTGTTTATCCCCTATCCATCATTTATAGTATAGGATTCTTGTTAATTATGGCGAAGTACAGTGCAGCACTTGAACAAAGTTTCCTAAGAAATTGAAAATTTTTAAAATGCACTGAATTGAAATCTATTATATGGAATATTAAAATGACCGACAAAAGTGATCAATTTAGCGAGGTGGTAAAAATAGAGATGTGAACAATTTTGGAAGTTGTACTGTATTTCACGAAAATAAAACCACTTATATTTATGACAAAATCGATAGATAGAATGACTTTTTAATCTGTTTTTTTGCCTGTTTCTTATTTAAGTCAAATACGAAATTTATACATTACAATTCGTATCTTATTCAGGATTAGCTCGCCTGGAGGGCTATTTGGGAATTCGATTCGAACGTGATCGAGTCTTCGATGAATTAGATTCCTATTTGAATTGAATCAGATTCATTCGTTTCTTCTTATACATCGAAGAATCGATCATGTTCGAACCGAATTCCTAAATAGCCCTGCAGGTAATTTTATTGAAATAGCAAAGACGTTCTAAAAGTTGCAACTTAGAAAAATGAAAAGTGCGAAAAAGCACGTCTTATTGGAACCTACATATTGCCATCTATGAATGACTGAATCTAGTGGATTTCAAGAATATGGGCCCAGAGAAAGTCATAAATCAGCTGAATCTCGATACTGGTATTAGCCAGGGTGTCCATCAACCTATTCGAACAAGCTCGAACCAAAAAATTATTAAAAACTTGCCAACGTTGTAATTTAATAATTCAAAACAAAATACTTAAATAGCGTATCTGATTGCTTCCAATACACATACTGATACATTTTTTTTAATTGCAAATTTTTCAAATTTCGAACACGACAAAAGAATTGAGAAAGCAGCGCCTTATTTGGTGAGAGTTATTTCTAACCAGTTTATGCAGGGGAACTGTATAATATTATTAACTCCCTAAAAAATTAATATGCTGCTGTGAGGTAGATGGAATTTCAAATAGTGTTGTTAAAAAAATGGTTTGTTACTTTGTGGACGCCTTGTCTTTTATCTTTAGCTTAAGTGTAGAAACAAGAGTTTCTCCCGCAGCGTTGAAAAGAGCTGTTGTTGTTCCTATATTTAAGAAAAATGATAAAACTTGTCTAAATAATTATCGACCAATATCTCTTCTTTTCATCTTCTCTAAAATATTTTAAAAGACTATGAAGAATAGGATCCGAAACAATTTGTGATAGCATTTATCGAGGACTTAAGGCTTCAGCATTAGCAATGTTTGTTGACTTAACGAAAGCCTTTGATAGAGTTGATCTTACAATTCTCCGATTAAAACTTTATGGTTGCGGTTTTCGTGGAATAACACACAAGTGGTTTTGTGATTATCTAAGTGATCGAACTCAAGTAGTCCGCATTAATAATCTGTATATTAGGGTTAAAGTTCCCCAAGGTTCGGTGTTGGGGCCGTTGCTCTTTCTGGTTTACATAAATGGAATATTGGATAGCGGATGATCTTTCATTTGCTTACGCTCGCATCAACAATCATGCGAACCTAACCGATATTGAACATGAGTCCATGACTTAGTTGTGCTAGTAATTTGATTGTAAGCCCATAATTAGCTTTTGAGCATCTATCATACATTTAGCTATTAATAAAAGTTCAATTTGTACCTCTAATGGTTGCTTCACCATAAATTTTGACAATGAAATTAGATATTTGGGAATTACGATCGATTATAACCTTGGAGGTGGATATAATGTCTTTACAACACATCTATGTACATAGGTTTTTAAGGTCTTTAAGCTTTTTTATATTATCAGCGGGAACAGCTTTGTCAATTATTCTGTTTATCTTCTTCGTTTAAATTTTAAATACATATTTAAAGTATGCCCCCATTGTTAATGTATAGTTTGATAAACGTTTTTTCAACGTGGCTTCACCTATTTTTAACAACTTACCTTTTGAAATACGAGTGTGCAGCAGCTTCTCCGCTTTCTCCAAAGCTTTCAAAATAGGGTTGAAAGTAAACAAAGCAAGTTAATGCATGTTAAGCAAGCTATTTGTTTTACTTGTAAAATGTTTAAAAAAAAAAAGTTTCGAATGAGTGTCTTTCCATATTTTTTCTGCAGAAGTTTGGGGATTATGCCACAAGATAGAATAACTTCAGCAGTAGCCCTCTGTGACAATATTTTGTACCAATAAAAAATGTCATGAAAATCTACTCACAGCTTATTTTTTTTTCGAAGCTTTTTGCTCCATTTATTTTGAAAATTTAGCCTAAATCACACATTCGAACAGTTCCAATCCACAAGATATAGTGAATATAATGAACAAATATATATTTACTGTTTACACCTCTCAAGTACATAGTCGTACTTTATTTGCCAAATTACAAGAACAATTGCATTATCGAATTCCTATTATGCTGGTCGAATTAAAATCCAATTCCATTTTGTAGTTGTTGTATTCAAAACCACGGTTTCCAAATTTCGTTTTTTTTAGGTTGGCCCTGTGAAATATATCATTATTTTGACAGTTTTTTTGACATTTAAAAATAACAAAAAATATTTATTACATAGGCTAGACGTAAACAAACCCACATGCCAATATTTTATTTACGAAACAAAATTATTTATTTTACAATATTTGACCAAGATTGGGTTCCAATTGTATCAAAATTTTGTTGATAAGTACTTTTCATACCAGACATCATAGGTCAAAGCTTTAAAATAGTTATTCCATGTGTCAAGAGGGCAAAATGGTGCAAGTACTTCACAAATTTAACAAAAAGAGTCATTTTCCACAGAAAACTATTTTCAATCGAGCAACCGATGCCTTTTTTTTTGGGCAAAAACAAAAATTTAGTTGTGATTTGTTTTCAATCGTAAAAATTATCACGGAAAATCAGTTGGTAGCACGTTGCTAAGGGAGACGTGCGACCAAGTAATCAACAACAGAAAATAAACGTTTTGGCCATTAAAAGTAGAGAAAAAAGTGAACTTTTCACGTGTTTTGTAAGAAAATAAATTTTTGAATTATACAGTTAATTTAATTTGAAAATTTAATAAAAATAAAAATGTTTGTAATGAAGTTATCGGTAAGGACAAACCATTTAGTGTAAAGTGAAGTATTTTGTCAACTTAACCTAAAAATCACGTATTTGAGATATGGCTATGGCATGTTTAAACAAGAACCTTGTTCTTTCGTATGTTACGAATTCAGAATATTTTCACGCGCAAAATACCTAAAAACAAAACATTTGAATGAAACTGACTACTGAAAGTCGATACCGTCGTTAGTGCAAGCTTCTTATTTATTTATTTAAGTAAAGAAATCGATTTTATCATTAACATTTTTGATTTCATTAACAAAAAAAAAATTAAAATTAATATAAAACAAAAAGAAATTTAGAAAATAATAAAATTAAGATAAAATTTAAAACAAATTAAAATGGTGTTCTTCAAAGTTGAAGCTGTCAGAAAAATTAATCATAAATTTAAAAAAATTTGAAATCTATATGAATTGAAGTAATTTTGAAATTGTTTTTTGATAAATTAAAATCGAATTAACCTTTTGCGTTATTGAATAATTTTCCTAATCTATTAATTGGATTGTTATCGCCATAATTGGTGGAATGAATCGGTGCCAAAAATCGATGACTACGCAGTGCCCTGCTTGGAACATTTATGGATATGTTTTTCAATACAAAAGCTGAATCGATGTGGCCAAGTAGAACGTTTCCGATAAAAGCAGCATCCAGAAGAAGACATCTGTTTTCAAAGGTGCAAATTTTATATTATTTGCACCTTGTCGAATAAGGTGGTAAGCGAGCCTCATTTTGATAAAAAGGTACGTTTTTGTAGTCATATTCCCAGTCAGTTTTTTTCAAAAGGAATATCAAAACCTTTTTTTGTATGCTTTCAATTCTTTTGATGTGCACATCATAATAAGGATTCCAGACGTTTACAGCATATTCCACTTGAGATCTTACATAAGCGAAATATAGTGTAAATAAAGTTTGTATATCTCTGAATTCCCCAGCCCATCGTTTGACAAAACCAAACATAGAGTTTGCTTTAGCAATACAGTTATCGATGTGCCTATTAAAACTAACATTATCGACGAAGGTGACTCTTATAGATCAGTAATCTATTGTACTCTTTCAACTACATTATTACTTTGTTACTGATGTTGTATGTCGTTATTATCGGATTCCTTTTTCGACGAAAAGACATAATTTTGCACTTCTTGATGTTTGAATGTAATGAGTTTTGGTCGCACCACTCACCAAGTCTATTAAGGTCATCTTGCAGTTCGTCAGCATTACAAATTTGTTCAATCGTACGATAAATTTTTACGTCATCAGCAAATATGAGAAGATTGAAGTTTTTATGATCTTGGTTATCCGATCAATGAATACAATAAAAATCCAGAGTTCAATATGTGATCCTTGAGGAACATCCGATGTCACTTTGATAACGTTGGATTTTTAGTGTAGACGGTTTGTTAAGTATGACTTGAACCAATTAATATATTCTAATAAAAATAAAAATTCAAATAGACTTTGGAGTGCTTTATGATGACATATAGAATCAAATGTCTTACTGAAATCCGTATAAGCCACGTCGACTTGAAGATGTTTTTCTATCTCCCTAAACCAAGCTGGTTGACAGATATAAGACTTATTAATAATTTAGGAATTGATGATGAAGTTGATATTCCTCTGTAACATGTGACGTCATCCCGTTTGCCTGATTTAAAGATTGGAGTTATTTTAGAGATTTTCCATTTTTCGGGAAACACGGCAGTGGTTAAGGAATGATTGAACAGTTTGCACAACGGACTTACCAAATTACTCGAAAATGTTTTTGATATAGATGACGGTAAATCATCCGTCTCCAAAACCCTTCAAAGCTGATAGAATGTCTTCATCAGATATGACTGGTTGCTAGTGCTTGTTTTATCGATGTAATCGGTACTGGCGGTTGTCCGCTTTCTCTTTGGCGTTTGAGGTGCTGATATTGTTGAAATCATATTGGCAGGGTACCCCTCGATTACACGTTTAGACCTAAAATATTTCCAAAACTGTTTTAGATTTGCTTGAATTTTTTTCTTGGATGCCAGACAAATAAGACTCGTATTTAAATTTGAAATAGACATCAAATTCCTTGCTGTGTTTTAAAAAAGTCAGCTTGTCTGTTTCCAAACTTGATTTCATCATTTTAGCATAGACCTTACATTTACGATTTTTTAGATTTATAAGCCGGTCATCGAGCCATGGCGAGTGAATACTTGGTGATTTGTTGGAAATAGGCACATGGAGTTGCGGGTGGCAGTATGGTTTATCTTTTTAAAGTTGTATTCGATTTGCTGCAGGTGTTCAGATTTCAGCATACAGTCAGTAGTATCGAATACAATATCCAAAGATTTATGGTTGATATCATTTACGACAAATGGATTGAGTAATTCAGTTGGGAAGACAAGATCTAAAAACCTCCCCAGATTATTAGAAATGGAGTTAATTTGGTTTAAATTATAATCAAGCATTGCATCAACGAACAAAGATTCTGCATCTGACCAGTGGCGTAATTAGGTACCCGCAGCCGCGAGGGCCCGCTGTTATTGGGGCCCACGAATATTAGTTCAAAGTCAAGATTATAGATGGTAGCTCAAATTAATCTTAAAATATACCACCCTTTCAAATTTTCAGAACAGAACATTTCTAGAAAATTCTTAAGAAAAGGCGGTGGTCTGCAGTTTTTAGAGAAAGAAGAAATTGTTCCTGTTGCTATTTAGATATTTTCTAAAAACAGGCCCAACAATTTCTTCTCGGTTGCTGAAGGTGCCCATCCAAAAAAAATGGGTTTAGGTTGTGACAGATATTTAAATTTGCTAAACTCGTTTGAAATTAAAGCTTTCGACATCAAATGATAACGATTTTAGTGTTTGCTGGATTGATGTATTTGTAACACGCATTTTGCACTCCAAATTTACCTCTTTTGCGCATCAAATTCAACCTTTTACAAAAAGATTGAATGTTGTGACAACTTATTAATGTCGATTTTGATTCACCTTTTACCAAATCTTTAAAAGATCACGTTCTAGGCTGTGTGAATCGAACAGTTGCTCCGTAATATATATATGTGACGTTTATATAAACATAACCTATAAATTTTATAAAAGATCGATACTCTATAAAAAACAACTTAACATATTCTAATGTTATATACATAACAACATAACAACAACAAGTTAATTCTTTAATATAAAACATTTACATAAAAATAAACAGAAACACAAAATATAACACAAAACACAAATGACGCTTTCAAAATGACAGTTCTATTTGTGTTTGTGTTAGTAAATCTGCCAAAAACTCGAGATTCGTAAGCCAACAACAATTTTGCTCGACCGAGCGACTTTTCTTGACGAATCGAACAGTTTGACAGCAGAAAGAGCAAGCCGGCTTGCTCTTTTTTGGTGAATCGAAAACCACATAAATTTCTTTTGTAAAAGATAAATTTTATTTGAAAAAGGATGATCTAATTTGTTAAAAAGGGCTAATACTAATCTCAAAAACAAGAAATGGTTGAAACTGTCTTCCTAGAAAAATACCTAACCGCGACGGAAAACAATTTCTTGTTTCCCTCGTTAGGAGCGCCTTTGTCTTTAGAAAGGGGATTCAACGGATACTTGAGCCAAACCAGTCTCTATAATGAATTCGTTCGATTTATAGTTTCTCATTTACCGAATCTTTTTTATTACCGGTAAACGGTTAATAAAAATTAAATTTACCGGTAAACCACGTAAAAGCGGTTTATTTTGAAAAACTGTTTCAAATATAAGGAAATTGCAAATTCCAAATTAATTTTGCAATTAGTGGTGGTATTTTTTTATTTGCTTCTTTTTGGCGAGTTTTCCTGTTTCTATATCCCCTTGTTTGGGATTTCATGTTTTAATCACTTTTTAAAATTTCTCGAGATTATTGCAGTGTAAGGTGGAAGAGTCAGGCTATTGAGATTTTTGAGGTTATTCGAATATGTTTGAGATTTTAGGGTGAATTTGATTGTTAGATGCTACTCGAGAATCTTAGAGCCCACTGGAAGAAAATTATTGCTCGATATTTACGATATTATCCGGTGTCATTTGAGGGTTCCATTCTTATTGCTTATCATTTGACAAATAATTCGATATTTAAACGAATTTTCGAAATTTTTGTGAGTTTTCTAGATTTTTGCAGGCTTTCTAAAATTACTCATTAATATCCAAATTTTTGGATCGAGATCAATCGAGATTCACTTAATATAGAGATTATTCGATTTTTTCTGAAAGGTAAATTTCTTAAGTTTTTCGACATTCATAGGATTATTTGAGAATTTTAGAGATTTTCAAATGTATTCGAATTTTGTTAGAAATTTGCAGAGTTAAACATATAAATGTAAATCAAAATTATTCGAGAATGTCCAGGTTATTTACGTTTTACATGGTGGTGATTAGCGCATATAGGAATTCCGTTAGTTTTACTTACTTACGGATAATCGATATTTGTGAACTTTCTAGAATATTTAGGATATACATACTTTGAAAATTCGACATTTTTGAGATTATTTCGAACTTCTTGATCTTCTGAAATCATCAAAGCATTGAGTTGATTGCAGAAAATTTCGTTTTATTTGAAGCCATTGAACTCAATCAAGTTCTGTATCGTATATTCTCTCGAAATTAGATACTTTTAATTAATGCGAGGCTGGCCAATACAAAGAAATAAGATTTTAACTAAAAGCTTTACTTTACGGCCCAAGAAAAAATTTGCAGGTCCGAAATTTGTAGTTACGCCACTGCATCTGACTTTATATTGTTTGGAAGAATGCAATTAAATTCACAGTCGAAATTCCAGATGATATTCGGAAGATTAAAGTCACCAAATTCAAAAACCAAATCGGATGAATTTGATGTATTAATGACTTCATCAATCGAATCGATACATGCTGCATAATAATCACTGTTCGAATGAGCTAGTACGTACGCTGTGTAGATAAATGTATATTGTTTGTTGAATTTGATCTTCACACAAATCTGGTCAACTCTTGATGGGACTAATGTTACTGGAGAACTCACTAGTTTAGAATGCACGGCTACGATTACACCACCGCCCGATTTCTTAGAGCTTATTTCAAGTTTATGATCACATCTATAAACAACACAGTTAGGCCGAAAATATTCAGAACTAGTTTGTTTGAAGAACAAAAACCTTTAAAGCCTCATAATAGATGGAATGCAACCCTGTAATTAGTTTAATTGCTAACTTTTCCGATGGTTTCTACTAAATAGTTCATTCAAGTGACCCCAATAACAAGTAACCTTCGAGTGAACTTACCATAACATAGTGAATCGGATTTTGTGCGGCCTTGCAATTGAATCAAAAACAAACAAAAAAAAACGTTTAAAACAGTTTCCCGTATAAAATTTTAAAGATAACAGGTGATTAATGATTGGAAAGTAAATTAAATTCAAAATTTCACACATTAAAAATTGTGTAGGGTGTCGAACAAAAAAATAAATAAATAAAAATAACTGCGATTTAATAATCAATAAGTAGGTGATTCGTAATCAAGAAGACCACCACAAATAACCAAAAATATAAAAAAAATCAACAACAAATTTTATCAATTAGTATAGTAATAAATATTAATTCAGGTTATTTTTTTTTTCGTTTGTGTGTATGTGTGTGTGTTATCGTGAAATTTGTCTTGAGACGTCTAGCTTAAGTCTAATAAGATAACTTATATTTTTGGTTTGTTTTTGTGCGTTCGTTTCTATTCTAATAAAAACTCTCAACTTGACGTCGTTTCTCATTTTGTGAATAATAAGTATTCTTGTATGTTTATTTTTACAAATCACAAAAAAAAAAAAAAAAAATTTAAATTGTTTAATATTTGTTTGCTTATTGCATTAACAATAATAATTAGTACGTCATTCTTTAGATTTGTACCACGGATTTCTGTACTGATTGTTTAAATTGATGTCGTTAAAATCATTCTTCACGCAGTTTAATTGTCACACTGTTTATATTAAGAATAAAAATAATTATAACGTCGCAATGTTTTTTTTTTAATTTATTACATATTATTTTCATTTGTTTTTCTTTTTTTTTTCTAAGAATTGAATAAGTCTATTTGCACATGTTTAAAAATTGACAAATAATATAAACGAATTTTTTTTATAAATAGTGTATTGTAATAAATATCTTAATTACGTTTAAATAGATAAATCTTCATATATATACATAGATAGATTTGATAAATAAAAATTAACTAACAATTAGTTAAATGTCAATTTTTCAAATTTTTTATTTTACTTTTTGTCACATTATTTATGTGACATCATTAGTGTCTGTACAACTCATTTTCGGAAGTATAAAAATAATAAATAAATAAAACAGCAAGAATTTTATTTTTAAATTGTATAAAAATTTCTTTTTTTTTTATTTTGTGACATTTATTTATCCCATCGCGATCTCACGAGCATAATTGTTATAGGGGTGTGTGCAAAATAAATTGTATAAATATATACATATATGTATTTGTATTATATACGAGTACATATGTATATAATATATCCACATTCCAACAGGAAGCCATATATACAACAGTTTTTTTCATCTGGTACAATAAACTAACATGGAACTATACGATCGCGACGCTGCTGTGTCACCGAACCATTAAATGGATTACCACGTAGCTGCTTGCTATACATTTCAATTTTTTTTTTTCTTTTCTTTTTCTTCAAACAGAATAAAATAAGACAATTTATTTTATTATAATTGTACTATGCACTTGGTTAAAAATAATTTGTGTATGTATATAGCAACAAATAACTCTTTAATGTCACCGTTTTACAATTTTACAATTCACGAAATTTCTCTATAGAACGCTGACATTTTTTTTTTTTTTAATGTTATATTTGTATGATTTACTAGACGATAAAATTTTAAGATACCAAACTTTTATTTTATTTTCGTACGCGGTGTGATAAGATATATATTATTATAAACAAAATTGTGTTTAATATGTAACATACAATTGACTTTAAAGAGAAAATTAAATTGGTTTCTACGTCTTTTTAATTAAAAAAAAAAAAAAAAAAAACACTTTTATATAAAACAGAGAAAAATAATGCTCATTTTTTTTTATTGATACTCTATTTTATCAAACTTACGGGGTTAATTGATAAGTAAAAGATCGCGTATTTTTTTTTTTTAATTATAACGCAGTTTTTTTTAGCGAGGGAAAGTAATTTATTGATCAACTGCATGAAGTAATTTATTGATCAACTGCAAATGAAATATAAAATTTATAATGTGTACAGAAGGCATCAATTTATTGGCAGTTTTAAAATATTTTAGTAAAATGTACATGAAATCGAATGGCGTCGCGGATTTATAAATAAAATAAATATATTCAAATGTATAAAATATGTATATCCAATGAAAATCTTAAAAAATGAACTTAAATGACCCTGACTTTAAACTGTTAATAAAAATTTTCTGTGTCTACATCGGTCAAACCAAAATAACGTTTGTGCAAATATTAGGACAATATAATTTCAGTAATTAGTTCCCGAATATAAAAATATCTCTGTCCTGTCATACAATGCAAGTAGTCTTTCACACTTACCAGGCACGATTTTTTTTTTTTTTCATTCATAAATATAAAATTCAGTTTAAATTTATTTGTACAGATAATGCAAAGCCTCCTTTATATAAAAGCCGCAAGTATCAGGCCAATTTTAAAAGAAGTTTATTTTATGTAAGTAGGGTTGCCAACTGGGTCTTTTTCGCCCAGAGACTCCGGGCTTCAGACCGAATCTCCGGCCTCCGGGCCAAAATAATTAACCAATAAAAGCATTAGAATAAGACTTGTAGAGAAAAGCATTAGAATAAGACTTGTATTATACAAATAATGTTGTAGAAACATCCATGATTCATAAGATGTACGAGTTCTATGGCTTAAAATTTGAAATATAAGAACTAAACAAACTCTAAATAAAATTGGTAAATGCATTTACTATTAAACAACCCCGTCAAACAAGGTGTTACGTTTACGTAACACTAGTAAAGAATTTTGTTCATGCAACTCTTCGTAAACGTAACAGTTTAGTGTTGCAATAACGAAGCAGTTATATGGTAGTAGTTCGTAAACCGTTCACTTGAGGTGTTGCATTTATGTCACGTGATTAGTGAAATAATAACGTAACATTTTTAGCGATATGGATTTAATGAAACATTTTATGCAATTTTTCTTTTCTTAAAAGCTAATAGTTTCTTAAGTATTTTAGTTTTATTCTAAAAAAAAAAGCAAACATAAAACAACAAATTATATTTTTCTAAATCACGTTAATTATTTGCTTAATTATTTATTTATTAAAAAAACATTGATGAACACAAAAAATACGTAATGGCTATCGAAAACTCAATACTAAATAGTTCGTAAAGGAATTTGGTGTTACGTTTTGCTCGTTATCGTTACGTTTAGGTGTAGCAAAAACGAAACATGGGGAGTGTCGGTGTAGCTGTCATTTTTTCTTTTCATAACCTTAAAAAAAAAAAATCAGCAGAAAGGTTTGCTCGATAATAAAAGAGATTGCTTGTAATTTGGATGGGCATGGGATGGTGATTATTTATAAAACAAACTGTATGTATCTAATACAACCTAAATTAGTTTTGGATTAAATTTATTGATTTTTATTATAGTAGAAATTTTAATTAAAATAAAACACAAAACAACTTTCACCACAACCAACAACTCAATTTTCCAGAAAACAAAAGCTGGCTGGAAAAACAATGAATTTAAGGGAAAATGCAGACTTTGTGTAATATGCTTTGTGTTCTATTGAGTTTTATGAGGATGAATACGAATCGTCGGCAGCCATTTTCGAACATTTGGAATTCAAATTGAAATTTGTTTTTGGAATATGCTTCGGCTTTAAATAGTCAAATCGTCAATAATAAAAGCTAATTGCAATTGTCACGTCATAATGCTGCTAAAAAGAATTACGAGAAACTTTCGTTCGACATAGAAACGCTTGTAATTAAAATTTACTCTGAATTTCAAGTTTTTTAAAATGGAATTTGCACAAATGGTGAAATATGTACGTGCCAACTAGATGGTGAGCCTTTTTTTTTTTTTTTTAAAGAGGGTGGGTTGGTAAGAGGAACCATGTGCACTTCGACCAGCAAGATCTATTGTGCATCCCCGTGTAAGAGTAGAGAAATTAATCTATTGTGAAATGTAGGTCCAGGTCCTTGATAAACGCCATAAGGTCATGAACATCCACAGGGTCATGCACATCCACAGGGTCGGCGTGAGGCCACTGAATAGAATAAGCATTGAGTGTTTTAATTCTTCTTAGGGCGATCGCACTGCACTCGAACAGCAAGTGTTCGGATGTTTCTCTTCCCAGATTACAGAACCTGCAGTTCTCTGATGGGGCTTTCCCCATTTTGAATAGATGGTAGTTAAAGGGACCATGTCCTGTCAAGTACCATATGAGGGATTTCAGAGATGATCGATCCATTCTAATTATATCCTGTAAGTGTGTAATCTTGTAATTTAGGAGCTTCTTTGTCTGTCTCATTCCCCGAGATGACTCCCAGAGTGAAGCAAAACATCTCTGCTCCCAGAAGAGGACTCTCCTCGCTACATGGCCTTTGGAATAGGCAACGCTAGGCTCGGGGCAGTAGAAGATGCCACCCGCACCCTCTTTTGCACAGGTGTCTGTGACCTCATTTCCTGGTATATTGGAGAGACCGGGGAACCACAAGAGGGTAACCTTGTTGTCCCTACCCAGCCTTCTAAGGTTGCTGTAGCAGCTCCATGTCTGTTTAGAGCTGAACACCGGAGCTGCCAGGGCTAATAAAACAGCCTGGCTAACCGAGATTAAGTAGATCTCCGTTCTTATATACTCTTTTTGAGGCACTGAAGCACGCAAGTCTCGATGGCCACGGTGTCTGCCTGGAAAACCGTAGGGGTCTTTCCCAACGGTATACAGAGCCTGAAACCGGGCCCCATGACCCCCGCACCCGTGCCCTCGTTTGTTTTTGACCCATCGGTATTAGTGATGTTCGAACTGAGTCGAACCGAATACTTTTAACCTGATACTCAAAAGGTTCGAAGTATCAATTGAGTACTTTTCAAAGTATCAGGTAAAAAGTATCAACTCATGCATTCGACGCTCGAACAAAATACAACCAAACAGTTGTTTTGGTATGGTTTACTTCCTCATACAATTTGTTATGCGAGAAAGAATGAATTGTATATCAACTTATGAATCTTATGATATTTTGGGATGTTTGCTACTGAGAAATAGAGACAAATAGCTATGCATATATCAACATAATATGTCTACCTATATAAATGTATTCATCTCTCAATTTTAATATATACGTAAATGCATCTCATTCTTACAAATAATATTATCAATGCACCAAAACAGATCAAACATATACTCGTATATGTTAACGTTTTCCTTTCACATTGAACTGATACTTGTACCGAATTGATACTTTTGATCGAATTGATACATTGTACCGAATTGATACTTTTCATCGAATTGATACTTTGTACCGAATTGATACTTTGAATCAATTGATCCTTTTGCGCTACATTTGCGTGAAACTTTAGATTTATTTTTACGATATAATTTTTTTATAAATTTAACCAAATCTTCTCGATTCCTATTTGTTTAATTTATTTATTGAACTTAATCGAAATAAAGATTTATTTACTAAAATAAAATGTATCTGAAAAATATCCACCGATAAACATTTTAATTGAAAATTAATTTCATTAAATGATTTAAGCAAATAGGAATACAGAAGCTTGATTAAATTTATAAAAAAATTCATCATAAAAATTATTTAAAAGTGTCATGCAAATAACGCAAAAGAATCAATTTATTCAATTCGATCCCAAGTATCAATTCGGTTCTAAGTATCAATTCGTTCAAAAGTATCAATTCGGTACAAGATCAACTCGGTTGGAAGTATCAATTCAGAATTTGGTTAAAAAAGTAAAAGTAAAACCATATTCAAACGATTGTCCTCTTTTGGTGCATTGCTGATATTGGTTTGTGAGAATGAGAAGTATGTAGGGATATTACAAACACATGCTGAATTTTTATTATTTAAAAATGATGTAGGTACATAATATTTTGTATATTATGCAAACAAAATAATTATGATGATACATATATCCATATTTATTCCAAGATTTCAAGAATAATTTATTATGTTATAATTTTGATTTAATTTGCCACATTAAACAAAATTAGCATAATTTTACTCGAAAAAATTAGGTTGAGCGAAAAAATCGAAAAATGTATCAGGTTCGAAAGTATCAGGTTAAAAGTATCAGGTTCTTGACTCAAAAGTATCAATTGATACTGATACCTAAAAGTATCGATTAAACCCATCACTAATCGGCATACCACACCGATGCGTGCTGTGGTAAGGAGGAAATGATGTTCCCCACCATGTCCCTTTCGGGTATCCGGATCGTGAAGTTCCTCCGGCAGTCCGTAGCCCTTACCATCATGTCTGATAGCTGGGCAATATCGTCTGCCAAGTTTAGGTTATCCAGTATGCTATTGTGTCCCGAACTAGTCAGTCTCTAACCTGACTTGTTACCTTCAGTTTTATGGCTCTCAAACCTGCCACACTTTTCACATGTATGTGGAGTGGTGAGAGTACCATGCAATTTTTCAAGGGCAGCAGTAGGGCAGGTCCTAATTGATCCCGTTGCGCCCAAACATAGTAATCTTTGAATTTTTTCCAAAACTGAGCGAGCATTTATTTGCTCTGGCCACCATATAAACGCCGCATAAGATATCATTGGTCTTATGATGGTTTGGTAAAGCCAGATTATCATTTGTGGGTTTAGGCCCCATGTTTTACCAAACATACGTTGGCACCCAAAGTATGCTTTGTTTGCCATATTTGCGATGTATTTCAAGTCGGGGTTATGTTAATTTTTTGTCAAAAATGATCCCTAGATATTTAACCTCAGACGTCATCTTGCGTATTTCCCCGTTCAAAGTTATTGGAGGAAAGGAAATTCTCCTCCGATTTGTAAAGAGAGTACATGTTATTTTATTGGGATTGACGCTAAGTCCCACTTCAACACACCACTCGTTTACCAATCTTAGAGCATATTGCATACGCTCAGCTATTGTGCTTTCAAATTTGCCCCTGACCATCAGCACCAGATCATCAGCATAGGCAATGATTGATATTCGAGAGTTTCTCAAAATAGCGAGCAAGTGGTCCATTACCAAGAGCCACAATAACGGCGACAGTACTCCACCTCGAAATTGGTATTATCGAAGGCACTCTGGATGTCAATGAAGGAGCATAATAGTGCCTCCTTGTTACGAAGTGTATCCTCGATTTCCGATGTTAATTCATGCAGGGCTGTCTTCGTAGATTTGCCCACCTGATAAGCATGTTGGCTAGGATTTAGAGGACATCTTTGGATTGTATTGAGTCTGATATACAGGCCCAATATTTTTTCCATGGTTTTAAGTATAAATGATGTAAGGCTTATAGGTCTGTAGGACCTAATGTCCTCGGGGGATTTATTCCCATTTTTTGGTATGAAAATGACTCTTACCTCTCTCCAGCATCTGGGGATGTATTCCAGACTAAAGCTGGCTCTATATAATTTGATTAGGTGGGGCTCCAGTACATCCAGGCCTCGTTGAAGAAAAATAGGATAGATTCCATCCCCTCCTGGAGACTTAAAGGGACCAAATGAATTGATAGCCCAGCGCAACTCTCCAGGGGTGAAGATTTCCATCGCTCGCTTGTAGGCTCCCCCTTGGGACTAGATATGGATGCACCAAGCTCATATCAGGGTCCTCCCGACCCGCAATGATTGTGCACTCCGGAAAGTGTCCCTTCACCAGACATTCAAGAGTCTCTTCCCTTGATGTGGTTAAGGTCCTGTCCTGGTTGAGCATTACTAAATCAGTTAAGAGTTTTCACTACGACTTCTTTATGTATAATCTTCTCCGTTTTTCCGTTTCATGTTATACGTCCAGTGCTTCAAACAAGCAGCAATTTCCGAAGTTTTTGAATTGTTTCGTCGTTATTGTATTTTCTAGCAGCACAAAAATCTTCAAATTGGCGCCATTGGGAAATTTAATAATGATTTTCAATTTGAATGACCTTTATTTGGCCTTAACGGATATCTGAATCATCGTTTTAATTATGTAATATTTTGATCTTCTTTTCTTGCACCGACAGAAGACTATACTTTTAATTGTTTTGTTTACTGAGATAATTGCCTAGCATTTTCTGGTTGCTATGGTAATATTTGCGCTGTAATAACATGTTGTTATACGTATTTTGCATGCCAATTTATATATTATCGCTGTAGTAATTAATTTGCCGTAAAATTGGGTATGTCAAATTTTATTAAAGTTGTATTTTCAATATAAAAATTTAACGGTTTCCCTATAAGTCATTTATCTTTATCCTTTTGGATTCGCTTTTTACACAGCTTTCAAAAATCAATGAGTGAATCGAACAAGAAAATCGAATTGGCCGATTTTTTTTATGCCTATGTGTTTGTTTGACACGTTGACAAATATTATTGAATATATGATTTCTAGTACTAGTTGTGGTATTAGTAAAATATGGATAAATCTGCCAGAAAATCTAGATTTGTACCCGAGAAAAAATTTTGCTTGGTGGATTGATTTTATTGGGCGAATCGAACAACTTGACAGCAGAAAAATCAATCGATTGCGTCACAGATTGATTTTTTGGTGCTTAAAGAATTAGTGACATCTATAGTTTACCACAAAAATTACATATTTTGGTTACTATCTTTGTACGAATGAGATACACATGAATAAAAATTAATAATCCGTTAAATTTGTTTTTTATCACAGTTATGGGGGAACCAGCGAGTCAGTAACAACTTTAAGTAAGAACGCGATATACAGAAAGTGCATGTTACTGACCAGCGAATCTTTAAGAACTTTTCGTTCAGTTTAGCCGTCACTTAAGAGAGCGAAAATTAACGCGCAAACTGAAGAATATGTCAGAATACATCAAAATTATCAAAGAATACTTTTCTTAAAAATAATAAATTTTGCTGTTCACAATAGAATTTTAATACTGTATTTGTCAGTTTTTACGGATTCGGTGGCCGATATGTCAAATATTCTGTAAGGAAATAATTTCGTCAAATTCTTTAAGGATTCTTACTGATTCGCTGGTTAGCCCTTTAGCCTGATTTATATCATACACAATACCAAGCAGGTTATAAGTAGGTATTTAGTGTTACAGTAAAAATAACTCTGGACTCTAGACCTTTACACATAATGATTAAAAATAAAATAAAAATGATTACAGTTACTTTCTTCTGACCTTTCACTAACATATATTTCATTAATGGCTGCCACTTGGACCCATCTTCATACAGAAATCGGTAAGCTCCTTTTTGGAATTTCTGATGAAATTATTTATGAGTGAGGTTTCCAATGAAAATCGCAAGGGATTATCCATTAAATACCGAATTTGCATGCAAGAATTACATAATGAAATAATCGATGAATTCATCAATCCTATTTTACTAGGCATATTTGTCATATACATATATGGTATATTTATCAAGAAACTTACTCTCCATACTCTCTTCGAAAAACTTTTGAGTACATTTATGAAAAATAAGCAATAAGTTCATAATGATTAATTCATTGATGAAATCATAAATTCTCGGTTACTACAGTGAGAATACAAAACCAACCAAAATAATGTCTGTACAAGCCACCCCTAGTAACAGAGAATTAATGAATTCATCGATTATTCATCATGAAAGTATTGCTTACTTCATAAATGACGACACATATGAGCCTGTGATGTGAATCCACTTTTGTATATAATCCTCTCTTATAAATGGGCGTATTGATGAACAGCATTTGAATTTTATTAGGAATTACCCTAATACAGAATCGATGAACTCATTATTGAATTTATAAAAAAAAAAAAAAAAATCAGCAATGATTTCATAAGAAAATTGGTATAGCGGAGTTGGTGAAATCATTAATGAATCTACGTAAAAATCATTAATGATGAAACTGAAGCTATAATCTCGTATCATGTGACAAATGGCATTTTTTGAGACTTCGTATAAAATTTTCTAGATATACTATAAACTAAAAAGCAATTCTAAGCTAAAGGTAGATTTTGATGAAAACATTGTCTGTAAAAATCGGAATTTTTCAGAAATTTCATTGTACTAATAAAATGTTAAGAAAATATGGTCATTTCATCGGAATCTAGCCCCTGGCGAATTCTTTATTATTTTCATTGTGACTTAGGGCCCTCTTAGTCTAATATAAGCATCAAATGAAATCATTTATAAAGTAACACATTAGATTCACCAAAGATCACACTAGTAAAATAATAACAGATTAGTACATTAAGAATTTCAGAAATTTCATTTAATTACAAATATTTTTAAATATTTTAAATGTTACGTATTTATTATAAAAATTAGGTGCCTGCGGCCTCACCGAGCGGGCCCTATAGGTAGTAATTAAAGTATTGTAATTCAGATTTTTCTGGCACAAGTGTGGTGTAAAGTGAAAGTGTATGGAATATCACGAGTAACGAAGCCTAAAATGTCCCGTTCTTTCATTTTTTATTACAAAAACTGTATAAAAGGAACCAGAGTTATGTCCTCTTGATACTTACCCTTTGGTTAAACTTTAATAAATTCCTAAAAATGTCTTTTTGCACCAAGCGATTATCTGTTAAGGACATGTGATTTGGTAACATTTCAAATGGAATTAAATTTGAGATCATCCAAATATATGTAACTCGCTCAAAGGCATATATTAAGCAATTTTATTTAAAATTTGTTGGTTAAGCCTTGATTGCGAATAGATATCAAATATTATTAGGTAATTATATTAAATCATTTATTAACAAAGCTTGGTATGAGACGGAAGAACACAAATCAGAAGTAGCGCACAAACTTTGCCGAAAAGAGGGGATTTAATCGAATCGAATACAGGTTTTACACTTCAAATTCATCCTTTTCTACTTCAAATTGAACCTTTTAACTTCTAAAAATTCTAATTCAAGCTTTTACAATTGAAATTAATCCTTTTACAAATTATATTTATAGGATTTCAATTTCAAATTAAATCATTTAAAGTTCAATCGAAACATTTACGAAAACTTTGTTCAAATTCAAAGGAAACTTCAACAAAAATTGTTTTGTTCAATGTAGGATCTGACTATATCAACTGCTTTTGGCAGTTTCATCAATATTCGAGTTGTAGTTTTTACAGCCGTTTTAAGAGTTATTATTTGTAACGCCTCGTTTATCACGTTAACCGCATCCATACCCAGATGACGGATGGTAATTTCACCTATAACGAAATATTTGTAAGGAAATTTTTTCGAAAGAATCTGAAAAATGAAATCATTTACGAATATGTTGATGAAACTCCCAAAAGCAGTTAATAGGCAGCCCGCTATAATGAAACCAACCCATTTTTGTTTCTTTTGATTTTGAAATGATTTTATATTAAACTGAAAATCTTTTATTTGAATGGAAAAAAAATTTTAAATGGGTGAAGTAAAAGTTTGAAAATGTTTTGTTTGGTTTCTTTTATTTTAAACATAGTTTCGATTAAACTTTAACTGGTTCAATTTGAAATTAAAATCCCATCCTCAAAATATCATTTGCAAATTTTTTTCAATTTGAATTGTAAAAGGTTGAATTTGTAATGTAAAACCTGTACAATAATAATATTTGATATTATGTATTGTAGTTCAAAGGTACACAACAAATTAAAATTGTAGTGTCCACTGCAACTTCAAATTAGGGATTGAAATTTTGGCAATCGGTTAAATAAGTCAGCCGATATCTTATAAAACTAGATTTCTCGATAATTTAAGTGAGAAGGACAGTTTGAAAACAAAGTGAATAATTAAAATTTTAAATTTATCGATAAATCGAAAAATTTAGAAAAAAATTATTGAATACTATCGCTCCCTAAATGTATTTTGATCGCTTCTTTAATCAATTCCCAATAAATGACAATTGTAATGATAATTTGAAATTGTTTCAACAGAAATCAAATACTTTCACCAAATCCTAATAAAATGTCGTAAACTTTATACAATAAAACAATTAAACATAATACGATTAACTAAAACTGAAGTTGACATATTGCGACTAAACGCACGGAAAATTCACTAGACCCATTTTGCTAAATCGGGGCCAATTACATTATCTCTGTTTGTTAAAATAAAAATAAAAATTTAAGAGGGGTGGTTCAACTAATCTCGCACAGGGCAGGGCGCTCATAGAAATCTCGAGCCGGCATTGTAAAAATGGGTCATAAATGTATTAAAAAATAAGCCAATTGCTTTCAAAAGTTTTGTAATTTGAGCAACCAAGACTTCAATTTGTAAAAAAATATGTTTGACCAATTTTTTTTGCACAGTATACTGTATAATGTTATTACATGATCTTTGATTTTATGCTATGTAACGGAAAGAAAATTCCGTTTCGTTACGTTACAATATTATTACCTTACTATATAAGCATGGAAATATTATTTTGACATTGGCTTGTTCTTAAATTTGCAATTTGTAGGGTTTGTTCGCGTCTCCTTTGTAAAAAAATATAACGAAAACAATATTGCGTAACGTTACTTACTCGTTTGTAATACTACTTTTAAAAATCATTACGTTATTTCATTATTTCTTTACGTTACAATAGCGTTTACCATCACTATGAACGGCTTGTATAAACATTTGTGTTTGTTTTGATTGCTCAATTCAATGCTGATTTATTCCATGAGTAGATTTTCTTGTTTGAGGTTTAAAAACATTGCAAATACCAGAAATTAATATCCAACGGATATTTTTTAAATTCATTGATTAAAAAGAGTGTTTGCTCTTTGTTCCAATCCATTTCAGTCATATTATTACCGATAATTATCAATTTAATTCTCAAATAATATTAAATTAATTATAATTAAATATTATTAAATTATTGTATTTAATTTTATTTATTTTAAGCACCAAAACAATTTTTTTTTTCACCTTCTCGCTTGTAACAAGAAAATTAGAATGAGCTAAAATAAAATAAAAAAATATGAAAAAATAAAATTGCTAAAATAAAAAAATATGAAAAAATAACCCTAAAGATTTTTATATGTATTGGTGTGTAACAACACGATCAGCCCTACAAATTTTTGTTGAAAACGTTCATCGGAATATCCCTACTCCAAAATTAGTTTGTAGGCAAAGAAGTAAGAAACGAAGAAAATCAGCGCCCAAGAAGTACTCGTCTAAACAGGCCCAATAAACAAACGATTTGTTTAGACAAAATCCAAAACAAATGTATGTACAAACCGGAGCATAACTTTCATACGCAGATACCAATAAATATTATACCCACACAAGTAAGTATAAATAAAATTCTCTAGTTTTTATTTTTTTTCAATCTACGGTTTATATAACATTTGTGTTGGTTTTGGTTTAGATTTAGACCGATTTACTGTGGTATTGGACTAGAAACAAGTTCTTTCCCATATGATATCTTATATTTGAAGTGTAGCCAATTGAAGAGAGACAGTTTCCTTTTTTGCCATCATTTCGAGTTATTTATTTCGTAACGTTGACTTCATTTGGTTGAGATTTGTTTTTTTCTATCGTGTACGGTCGTTGAATCTTATTTCCATTTCCAGAACCTAAAAATATTCTTAGCCATTTCGCAAAAAAACATCCAAATTTACTCAAAATGAGGTCACGCTCCACGTGCTTTCAACTGTCAAACATATCTCGTCATATTTATATTTTGGTATCCCTGTTTATTATTATTTATTATAAGTTCTCTTTAATTTTTCTAACATTTCTAGTATTGGGTCGGGCCAAAATGAAAAAAAAATCACGATTTTTATGTCAAAATATCTAGCATAAAACGCACTGATTTATCACAAAAAAATCCAACTTTTTTTTGGATTTAGATGTCAAAATTTCTTGGATTTGGTTGACTGTGAAGTGAAAATATATTTTGGTGATCAGTTGTTTTTTTTAATAAAATTAAATATGTATTAAATTTGGAGAACGTGTTTTAAATACATATAAGTGAAATGTGCACAACTCATATATTTTTTATATAAAACTTAAAAATACAAATTAGAAACTCAAACCGGAAAACCAAAACTTAACCTCACTTAAAATGTAAACAAAAAAAATGTAAACTAAAAACTATTTACATACCATATACACTTATAATGATTTAATTAACTAAATTACGTAAAAATGCAAAATTAAATACTAATTAGATTAAGTTTAAATGAAATTTAATTTGATTATATGAAAAATAAAATGCTTGGGAGCGAATCAATCGCAGATTGGCATTTAAAAAAAAATTAGAATCAATTACTGTAAATCTACTATTGATTTCCATGTAATTTAGATTTTTGATTTCCCGTACAAACGCAATAATTTTGTTACGTTTCTAAAACAACTTTGTTTTGGCGAAATATATATAAAATCCAAAGGAATTTCATTGAAACTATGTAAGGTCGTTCTCGATTGAATCAAAAAAGCACTCTGAAGGAGAAAAATTTACGTTAATCGCTTCTAGTTTGTTAAAATGTTGTTCTGAGGGCCAAATATTTTTGCTCGAGGGAAATTTTAGAAATCTCGATTTTTTCGTAGATTTACATAAATTTGTTTGTGTGTTTATTCTAGTTCTGTGATTTGGCTGATTGGCTGCCGTTTTCATTGTTTGAAAAACAATTGTTTGTTTAGAAGTGTCATTAAATTAATCTCAATATTGCATCGAAAGCGAATTTTTTAGATTTTTATATTTTGACAGATAACCCACAAACATAAAAAAACAATGAGATGTTCTTGTTCAATTGACGCCGAAATTGAGATTGTTTTTCCATAGAGGGGAAAAAATCAATCGAAAACGACATAAGATATAAAATTATTGTATCCCATTTTTGACGTAGGACTACGTCTTTGTTTTCATTATATGTAGGTATATGGAGAGAAAACCAAATTTCGTGTGTTACGGAAACTACGACATTAATTTTACAAAATGTATTTGATGAAAGTAAAATTAATAAAATATGTAACGATTTACAGTAAAAATTAAATAAAATTAAAAAATAATTTGTGGGTTAAAAAAAAATTAAAATTTAATGAAAAAGCGGTGAACTTGATCAAGCCGAGCGCGTCATATTGATTTAAAGCTATAAAAAAAGTTCCAAACATTTGTATCCTCATTATGTAAAATATTGCGTCCATTTTTGGAATTTATATTTTGTATAACCTGTGCAATCGTAGAAAAATGTATTGTCACAAAGATCAGGCCGAAAAATGGTTGTCTTTGCGAGTTATGAGGCTTCAAAGTTCCAATTTGGTTTTGTCGACAAAACATACAGTAACAAAATAATAATCAAATCCACATCAAAATAAATTGTTTGTTCCGGTATCATGAATATAAAAGGATGTGGTTATTAAATATTACTGTATAACATTTAAATCGAGGAAAAACTGAGAAATTGTTTTGCTGTGTGTACTATGTTTTATCAAATACAGTTTTATCTTTCTGTATTAAGGGCTAACCAGCGAATCAGTAAGAATCTTTAAAGAAGTTGACGAAATTATTTCCTTACAGAATATTTGACATATCGGCCACCGAATCCGTAAAAACTGACAAATACAGTATTAAAATTTTAATGT
Source organism: Tipula vernalis (assembly GCA_958295665.1). Lineage (NCBI taxonomy): Eukaryota > Metazoa > Arthropoda > Insecta > Diptera > Tipulidae > Tipula > Tipula vernalis. The sequence continues at coordinate 180,124,293 of OY282558.1, read as the reverse complement.
GAATAGCAAAATTTATTATTTTTAAGAAAAGTATGCTTTGAAAATTTTGATGTATTCTGGCATATCCTTCAGTTTGCTCGTTAATTTTCGCTCTCTTAAGTGACGGCTGAACTGAACGAAAAGTTCTTAAAGATTCGCTGGTCAGTAACTTACACTTTCTGTATATCGCGTTCTTACTTAAAGTTGTTACTGACTCGCTGGTTCCCCCATTATGTACATAAATGTACTTTGTATTATTGGAGCAAACAACCTTTCTGCATATTTTAAAATGATTGAAAGTCAGTGTGTGTACGCACGTACGTTTTATCTTGCATATGCCAGTAAAGACTTCTGCATCAGATCCTGATATCTGCAATAATGCGATATCCACGGATGAAGGCGGATAGATTTTGCCTGATTTCTTTGCGGATGCGGGTTTGAACATTATGGGCTGAAAGTTTATAAGCAACAAATAAAAATGGGTCTTCATAGTAAAAGTTTATTTTCACTTTGCCACACGGCATCCGTGTGCATCCGGAACACGGAAATATAACACCTCTATTATGAATTTTCCTTAACAGAGACACAAAGGTATACCGTAGTACGGTTTCAGTTTAACATCTGTTAGCTCACACAACTTCAAAAATGTTAAAATTTTATCGAGAGTTGAAACTTGAACCCATTGCCATAACCATAAACGAAAAATCAATTTTAGATTGAGTCATGAGTGTTGTGTTAATTTGTACTAGATAACTTGTTGTTAATTTTTAATTTCTAAATTTTAGTTTTACATAAACCGTACAAAAAAAGTTGTCTCATTTTTACGTAGTCCTACGTTAATAGGTTGTGTCTCAGGTAAAAGCTCGTCGGTTCTTTTTTTTTTATGTAGTTTTCGATCCGCGGTTGATTCGCTCCCGCGGATTCTTTAATCGACCTGGGCCCATATTCTTGAAATTCACCGAAAACGTCACCGGTGACTAAAATGACGTATTTTACTAAAATAGTCACCGGTGACTTTTTTCGGCAGAAAATAATTTTTCAGATCACTATTTTTTCCCAAAATTCAGTATGATTTGGAAAAAATAATACAAAATACACTAAAAAATCACAATAAATCAATTCCCAATCCCCTGAGAAAACCAAAATTGTGGCACTGATCGGAATACATAGTACACCTAAAGATTTTGTTTACCAAATCTTTAGGCCGCTGCACATTGAGAACGAATTTTCATTTTTCATTAAATTATGTTTTCTTACATAATAGTGGAAACCGAAAGTTTTTAATTAACGTTAAAATTAAAATATAAAATTTTAATATTAATACAAAATTTCAATTTATGGTTGATAATTTATGAAACATATGGTTTTCACTATTTTGACAATTTTCTTACATAATTCGGTGAAAAATGAAAATTCGTTCTCAATGTGTAACGGCCTTTTAAGTATAGAGTTTGACGTATAAAACCAATTTCACATTTTTGGCTGTTCGGTCAGGTAATCATCCGATTTATTAGTATTTGTGACCTTTGCAACTAGTGATAACATGATACGTTTGTTTTTCGTCTCATTTCCATTCCATTTTCAACTACCACAACAATGAATGAGCCCTCGATTTTGTGGTGGTACCTGCATATAACAAACAGTCGATTTTTATTTTATTTTAGAGAATATTGTAAATTGTTTTTAGAATGTTACTACCCACACCCAAGTAAGGAAGAGAATTTAGTTTGTTAAGACACTACCATGACATTTCAAACTTTTAACAAAACTGTTATTTCAACAATAACAAAATTATTAAAAAACTAGATCTAATTACCTAAATCGAAAAAATAAGTCGTGACAATGAATATTCAAAAATAAAACTATAATATAAGAGCTGAAAAATTGGAAATCTTGAAATTGAAAGAATAGGAAAATTCAACTTCCCAGCTGTTGTAGTTTTCGAATAGAGAAAGATCCAGAATTTTCTTTTTGGAGACCCCCTAACTTCCTACCCCGAGCATATTGTGATCTGTCTTTACCGCTTTGGGCTAGCTCTTATAATTTTCGAGTGAGAAAAAATGACCTCAAAAAAAAAAAAGTGAACCACACAAAAGCAATCGCATATTTCAAGAATTAAAAAATTTTTAGGAAATTTAACAATTCCAACAGCAAAATTTTACGATTTTGTTGTTTGTGAAAAATGTAAATTTTATTTTTATGATTACTTTTACTACGAAACCTAAATCTAATTTTAAAATTAAAAGAATTTCAAGAAATTGAACAATTTTTATTTATTTGAAGTTAATATTTCCGAAAATTGTAAAAAAATTAATCCTGAGCTCATAAGCCTACCGATTATGATAAAACCAATCATCTCATAAAGCCGACTGGAATGATTGTATCATAATTTTACGCTATACATATGTATACAGATAGTACTGTGTAGTGTACAACACATTCACACAATTCTCTTCCTGTGTAAGTTAATTTAATTTAACCAATTTTATTTCATGTTAGATTAAAATTAATCATAGGCATATCAGCTTAAAACCGGATTAATTGACTTACAATTTTTGAAAATCATACCTTCATATAAATTAAAATTAAAAATAATGATTCGATGAATTTTGCTTTGAAAAGTCAAAACCGAATGTTCGTAAATACCTCACCAGTATACTTGTTCGCGTTATTTGTAAAAATGAATTAATTTACATTTTTCGCCTATTACAGTTTAATTTGAATTAATTAATTAATTCAAATTAAAGTGTAATAGGTAAAACTGAAAAATATTAAGAATAAATATGGAATCAATTGAAAATTTTAGCAATTTCAAGAAATTTAAAAATTTTAAAAATGTTGTCTAATTTACAAAATTTAAAAAATATTTTAAGATTTTAAAGTATCTCAGGAAATAGGTAATTTAATTAAAAGAAGATAAACTACAAATTTTTAAAATTTACGTTTTTCGTACATTGGAAAGTTGTTAAAATTTCAGCAAATTTAAAAATTCTAATTTTCTAAGAATATCTATTAAGAATTATAGGATTTACAATATACTGATAATTTTAAGAATTGAAATAATTCCAAAAGTTTCATTAATTTGAGATTTTAGGAATATTGCCCTAAACAGTCTGTAATATTTGAGATAATTAAGTGGGTCTATTTTTTTATTCTCAAATGGCAGTGTCTTGTAAAATATTTTTTTTTTTGTTTTTCTAATAGAAAATAATTAAATATGTACAAGGAAAAATAATGAACTGCACTGCACTGTGTGAATATAAAATAGACAGTTTGTTGACGAATTAGATCTAAGGAGTTTGTAAATTTAATACGGGTATTTGTCGTTTATAATCACTCTGTAATTAGGTAATATTGTTTAGCGAGAACTATGCATAATTTCGATTTAGCACATACAAAATTCTCCAAAACGATGTACGTAGTCTGGGGCATGCCGCTCTACCATTATCATCGGACCATATAGCCGATATTCCTACAACAATAACCAAAAGGTATGTTTAGCCCCTATTACTAAAGTGAAAAATGATTTAAACTAAACAAACGTTTTCAGTCATGTCGATTATTCAGCTCGATCTATGCGATGATGTAGGTCGATTTATTGAAATAGTCGATAAAGTTGATGATTGTACAGTTCGACATTATCGAACTACTTGTCTCGATGAAATTTTGAAATCAGTAAATTTTATTTCAGGTTGCAAGGACATGGAATTTAGAATTTAGTCCCTAATAAGTCGCCCACCTGATCCTTGCATATTTTCACATTGCAGTTTTCAGTATTACGGGATTGTCCGTTATTGCGTTCAGACCTATATAGAATATAATGTACGCAAATATTTTGTAAGGCAAAACAAATATTCACCAATTTATGTAAGGCCTTGATAGAACAATTGATTATTTTGCTGCTACGTTTGGTCAATGTCTCCACTAGTCACTTAAGTAGAGAAGAAATTGGTTGAGAGTGTAATTCCTTTTCTAGCAACATACAAACTATAGAATTTAATTTTTGTTGCTTTTTCTCATATAATATTTGCATTAGTATTGGTTTGTTGTAATTATTTTTGTTGTGCTCTCCGATTTGGTTTTTATTTCGTCGTTTTTGTGACGTATGGTTTTGGTGACGTAAATGGTTGATCATAAGATGTAAAATAATTTAAAAAAAAAGGTTTCATAGTTAGACAAAACATCGATTTTGTACGTTATTTCATTCTTTGGCTTTGATGTCTATTGCTTTTTGGTTTTGTGTCCCCATGAGATGAAGCTGAAGGAGAAAATGTAGTAGCCCGACTCATTGGCAACATTCTACTGAAACATTCTTAATTCTTAATTAAAACCAATTAAATTAGAAATTAAATATTAAATATGATTAATAATATCAAATTTTTTTAATTTCTTTTTTTGTATTTCTTGCTTTTGAATTAACAATTTTAATTTGCGTCCGAATAAGTACTTTTAGTACTGTGAGAGTTATATTTTCATTATGCAAATTATTTTCGCAAGAATTTTCAATCGTCTTGCACATATTTTCAAATTGACGTTTTTGAATTAATAAATCGTCTGCAGCGTATTGAGAATTTTGGCGAGTCATAAAAATTTCGCATCGTGAACACTTATACTTCTTGAGACAAACGTGTGCTATGTATCCCGTAAAATAATTCATTGACATGTTGTTAATCGTGGGTTCTTTGTATTCTGGATTATTTGATTCGGTGTTATCTTCAATTTCTGAATCATCATATTCACAAAAATTCGTTTTTTCATCATTCTCATCGTGTGAGCCTGGTTCAAGTGTTATGTTTCCTAAGTATCATAACATTAAAATGAATTATATTTAAAGATAAAGTATAATAAATAATAATAGGCGAAGTTTAAAAATCTAACGCTGACTCTCAATCGAGTTAACAATCTTACTCTCTCGGTTTCGAAGCAGGTCCCTGAGCGCAAGTACTTCTCTATGCCGGATGGGCTTTAATTTCACATCGTATTGCCTAATTTGAAAATTTTAGCTCAAACGATTACTCATAAATTACAAATTTCGCTTAAATCCAAGGGTATAAGTGTTAGAGGAATTTCATCTGTAATTTCTTTTTCTACCTGCGTTATGCTTTCGTTTGTTTTGGCAAAATCTTAAAAATACAGAAAAGTTTTAATTTATATACTTCATACTCGTACGTATATTAAAATGTTTTGTCTTACTCGTAATGTCTTCCATATTTAGTAATACTCGGGCATCTGATTGATTATATGATGTAGTGTCGCTGGTCATAATGTGATAAAAACACATTTCTTTTAAGTTTTTACTTAGCCGAAAAGCAGACGGGTTTCGTTCATACGATCCTCTATTATTTCTAATTACAGAAATAGTATTTCCTATACAATCAGAATTTATATTTTGTAAAATACCGTTTATTGTTTGCTGCATACCAGTAAAACAGTATTCAGCTAAACCGTTTGATTTTTTCCAGTTACTTACCCACAGTACTGTCTCTCTTAAGTTTTCCAGAATTCCTTCTGTTTCTTCTGAAAGTGCACGGTTATTTCTATTAGCCTAAATAATTTATTTAATTTAAAAAAAAAAAACCCTGTGCTAAGTGCAATTGCTTGCGGCAGCATACCTATATACCTGTTGAGACATGATGGCTAAATATTTGGGTAGCTAGTATAACCTTCTTTTTCTGAAACGTGTCAGGCTTAATATGCGCTTCGGTGAGTTTATGCATTGATCTGATTAAATTATTTTCACTATAAGAAAAGCTTTGTGAAAACGGACCAAGATACTTCATCCCGCCCAATTAGCAAATTTGACTTCAGGACGAACCTGTTTCCAAGTGGTATTTAATCCTATCAGCGTAAATAATAAGGCATAGTTATCAAATGACCTTTCACGACCATAAACAAGGTCCTCTTTCGTACTGTACTCTAATTCGGTTTTAATGCTCATCTCATCAAATACCAGTATGCACCGTTTTTCTAACATGGGTAATTTTTCTTTAAGCATTTTCAGAATTTAAACAGAAATTCCTGTGGTGAATTCTATGACACCGGACAATAGTGCTGATGCTTGGAAGCGCAAGGCCTTCTTGAATTATAAATTTATAAAAGCTTGGTGAACGATAGTGAAATTTTAAAAATAGGTCTTTTTCGCCCACAGACCATTTAGAATTAGGCTTGTACAAGGTTTGAACTTTAACAAATGTTTTTACACTGTCGCTTTTGCCGTCCATTAATTTGTCCAAATCATTTTCGTTTGCTTCTTTTAAAATTTGGCTTAGTTGTTTTTTCTTTTTTTTTCGGTGATAATAATAATTCAACTGTTGAAAAATCATCTTAAAATCTTATGTAGATATTGTACAAAAAATTTTTAAGGCTTATAAATATCACTTTGTTCAATAAAATAGGCCCGCAAAAAAACACAAATTGTCAATACTTTTGTTATTAAGACAGGACCGTATTTTGGTGCATATTCGACCCGTGGCTGAAAGGGTTCTTTCAGATTCCATAGATGTTGGTTTAATTGTGAGAATACACTGGTATGCTCGCTCAAGGTAATTTTCTCGATTTTTAATTTCTTCTTATACAACTTTGGTTAAGTTTATTGTGTTTAGATGTGTTTTGATTGCTAATGCTATAATCGTTCCTTCGTGGATAAAGTACTGGGGGCAATTAAATCTTCAGATTCATCTCTATTTTAAATCTACTACTGCTGCATTATTATACATATCTAACCATTCTATTAATGAGACAAGCAACTTAATCACACTAGCTTTGTTCTGTTAACTAAATCTTATTAGTTTCCATTTGGTTTTATTTTTTTGTTCGATTTGTCGAGATTATGTAAAAACTGAAGGACATCCGAATAGTTCGAGCGTCTCCCTTTTAGACGGAAAAGTAGTTCGGATTTTAGATCTTCACTAAGTCGTGTATTTTGGTTAGATAATTCATCCAACATAATTTTAATCGAGGCGTCGGGATTTAATAAAGTGCTATTACTTAAGCACAAAGCTTCCACAGCCAACTTTAAGGGTAATAGTGAAGATATTGTACCCTCAACACTTTCTAAAAAACTTATGTCAACACCTAAATCAATGAAACTCATTATTCCACCATAGCCAAGAGACTATTCGAATTTAGAATTTTCGAATTTTGTGGATGACAGGATACGTATGATTACAGATCATAATATTTTCAATAGTCGGATGAATCATTTGATATGATAAGGCCATCTGTAATAATAATCTCCGCATTCATCGCTATCTTTATTTGAAAGCTCTTCAGCACAAGACTCTAGTTCGGGAAAAAACTGAACTACGGCTAACTGTAAACCATTTGTCGACCATAATTGATGTTCAGCCACTACTAATCCTCCTAGCTTTTTCATCACAGCCAGTTGTAATAGCAACTAAGTTGTTTAAATTTAATTCGAATTTGTTTAGTTTTTTCCGACTAAGTCTAAGCATTTGTCTGCAGAGAAATATCCTTCCATTCGAGCAAGGCCTAGATTCCAAAATTTGTTTACGGTATGTACCTTGATATTCATAAATCTGTGGTTTATTAATGACCTACATTCGTCTAACGTAAGACTACATCGTGCACGTTATTTTATTTCGGGCATTATTGCTAAATTTTATTACAATTGCACTGAGTTTATTAGGAGATTTTGGTACAACGTAACCCTTTGATACCAACAGATTTCTTAAATCGTAGGACGTGCATATTCTTTCGAAAGGACTTGTGCAACTAATCTTGATACTATGTAAGAAGTGCAGGAAAAGATTCGTCCACCTATTTTTGAAATAGTTGGTTATTATAGTCTTATTCAGATCTTAAAAAAAATTTTTTTTAATAGTTTTGCGCAGCCTTCAGTGATGCAGTTACAAAAATTATAAAAACTTTGATGGGTCGCAATTATTTTACATAGTAATCCTAACTAAAATAATAAACAATGATTAAAATGTATTATATTTCAGTTTTAATGCACAAAACATTCAAAATGATTATGGTTTTATGTTATGATTTTATGTACGTAAAAAAAAATTGCACGCCTATGGAAACCACGTCTATGGAAAATTTTTGCCATGAACTAAGGAACCTATGTATTTTTTCTGCGTATGAACTGTCAGAATTCCAGCGAGAATTGAATACTACTATACATCGCTTGGACCAGCTGTAGATGATTAGTTTACTTTATTAAGCTCTGACAATGATGCAGATGGTCTTGCTTCTGCTGAAACGACACTTCACTTTTCACAAAATTAATATTATGTTGTGTTTTGAGATGAGAATGCAATCCGCTTGTTGACCTTAGTTTGCAATACCTTTTTGCATTCAATACATTTAACGCTGTCTTTTCCGGTTCCATGTCGAACTTAATTTCTTCATATATTGGTTTTTTGTTTGTATCGATTTGGTCTCGTTCCATAGCAAATATTTTAAAACGAATGAAATAATTTTTCAAATAAAATTTAACTATCAGTGTTCAAAAATTGAACAGATCAGAATAAAGAATATCTTACCTAACATCAAACGTCAAAATTCAAAAGTATATATCACAAATCGAAACTGCTTGTGCAATTTCCTTTGCCATACTAATGGCTGTATGATACTCACTTTTTTCCCACTTTTTCAGTGACTAGAAAAGTCAAACGAAGTGAGAGAAAAACTATATTTACAAAATATTTGTGAGAGTGAGTGTATATACCATAGATTTGAAAAAAATAGAGAAACGTCAAAAAAAAAAGTGGTAGCTCAATTTTTCCAGAAGTTAATCGAGCAAATATAGCAAAAAAAGAATTGGATTTGATTCTTTTTTCTGACATTTCTACGAAAGAAAATTTGTATACAAAGGAAAATAATATATAAATTAACTTATTAACATATAAATTATGTCGCTGCAATTAATTGCGGCAGCTAATGCAAATTTATTATGCGCGGGCCTGATATTTCTTACGTAAAAAATCAATTAAGAACCAAAAAATAAATATTCTTCAAAATGGCTATTTCATCGCAAAAAAAATGTTGATTCTATGTATTTACATATTTTGTTTATCTGAAACTTCAAAATATTTGTCATTTTGTCTACACTACCCTTCTCTGTTTCGCTTTACTAGTTTTGCAGCACTTTATTGTACTTGAAAAAAAGTGAGTATCATACAGCCATAAACAAAATACAACACTAATTCTCTTTCTTTTAATTTACCGAGCAAAGAAAGAAATTTCAGTAAATTATAACGCCACTACTTAGTCACTATGAGGCGAGAAAAAAACTAAAGAGAAGGTATTATGCTTAAAAATATGACAGAGACAATATTATGCAAGCATAATAAATTCATAATATAAATAGTAGTTGTATTTGTTTACTCCAGCCGTGTTTTCCATGAGAACTACACTAGAACTCGATAAACTTTAAATTCGTTTTAATCTATGTAAACCGAAAAAAAATTAATTCATGAAGTGCTAATGTGTAGTGCATTTAACATAAATACACATTGTAAGCTGTTATAGCAATAAATAATTACAATTATTGTTTATTTTTTAGTTACACTTGATAAACCTATGAATCTATCGATTGTAATCGCGTGTAATGACGTCACACAAAAATAAGAAAATATTGATGAAATAACTGATTGGGAAAATTTTTAAACTTAAAATGTCTTTTTATATTAAATACACTACATATTGCCGCTTTATGATTTTTTTTTTCGGTTTACATATAACAAAAAGAAATTTAAAGTTTATCGAGTTCTAGTGCAGTTCTCATGGAAAACACGGCTTCTTATAAAAAAATCTGAATACAGAAAGAGCAACTTGAATTTTTTTGCGCTACGTCCATTTTTGAGCAAAACTTGCTTTATTTCGGTAATAATTTTTGATAGTTACCGGTGATTTTGAAATCAAAATAGGCCGGTAAACCCAGTTTACCGGTTTATCGAAAACCAGGATTGGATTCCCTGAGCGCAATCTAGATTTAAATGGAACAACTGATATATTCGCTAAAATAACGCAAATAAATGCTGTTAATAAAGGTGTTTGTCATATAAAAAATATTGGGAAGGTTACCTTTTGCTTTTATTGCTATCTTGAACCTGTTTGGCCTAGAATCCAACAGCTTTCGTATGTAATGCGACCTAATTTTACCTCGTTATTCCGTGATTTTTTTTTTGGGCTTATTTTTATTGGAAATGGACACACAAATTTTCTATCACATTTAAAATCGATGACTGTGGTAGTGTAACAAACAAAAGCCATTGTCCTGATAAAATTAGAAACAATATTTGATTCCAAGCTTTTCATAGCACTTGAAATCAAGTTTTTCTTGAGAAGGTTTAAATAAATTAATCGTTTCATATTTATATCTATAAAATCTAGATTATGCGCTTGAGAAGCTGACATATACACTCTAAAAAGTGATTGTAAAATATCACGAAAAAATGATATTTTACAACCGAAAATTATTGTAAAATACACAACGACATGTAATAATACACTTACGAATTTTGATTTATTCAAAAATGATGTAAATCACTCAATCGCCACAGTTTACACATATAGACGTGCAATTTACTAACAAATTGTGTGAATTATCCACAATTTTCTCGTATTTTACACTGTAAACGTGATTTACAATTTTTCTGTGCGTTTTTTCTCAACAACATTTTTCCACACTATTTTTGTGGTAAATAACGCTATGTACAATGTTTTTATTTCTGAAAAGACAAAACGTATTTTCACGTATTTTGTGAATAATAATTCGCTATGTCAGTACGTTCTGGCCAGATACTTAATGTAAGTGGCTAGAGTGGATTTTTTTGTAGTTTGGTCATAGCTACCTGATGAGTAGACCAACTTTTCAGTACGAAACCAAACTACCAACATAATACATAAAGAACTCTTGGAGGGTTCGCATTTTTGCAGAGTAATACATACATTGGTATAACTCTTTGGGCCTTCAGCCAAAATTAAGGGGAGGGGGGAAGATATTTCTACTTTTTTTCAGTAGATATGTTCTGAGCGATTGGCATCTATATTGTTCTGATTCACTAGATCGAAAATGTTTTACTTAAAATCCCTGTTATCATTGTGTGATTTCTAACAATTTGGACGACTTTTCACTAATAAAAATCGTGAACTGCATTTAATTTTAAATTTACACTAGTGTAGTTGATTTTCCCATATTAATTATTTAAATTATTGCTCGAAAAGACAGCATTTCAAATTTTCTTAAATTTAATTCACGGGCATTTGGTGGTAACTCACTATAGCAGTTTTAGAAGTAACGTACATTGATTTTTGCAGCATTTAAAATAAATAATTCACACTTTTAATGTGCGGTTATACATCTTTGACATGTGAACCACATCGAATAATTCACACATTTTCGGTGTGATTAATTTTAAAGCACGCTACGATGAAAATTCACTACAAAAATTGCTGGCAACAGATAACCTCTAGTAATTATAGTGAAATTCAACAGAAATTTCTTAGAGTGTAGCTCTACACCGTAACATGTCCAACTCCATGTTTCACTGTTGATTTTAAATTCCCAATATTCCTGTTAGCATTTGGTTTTCTTCACACGGGAACTCTTCCGCCGAAGTTCACGGTAACTCTTCCGTAAAACTTAATCGTTTTTTCTTATCATTGTTACTAAAATAGGTGGTTTCTTTCTCGCTTTTCTCTCATGTACATTTAGCTCAACAGTAAGCTAAGGCGTACTCAACATGGAGTTTCCTGAATGTTCTCAAGATCCATCTTTCATCACTTGAAATTGATATTTTCCTAGAACTTGATATGGGTTTATTTGGAATCCTGCCAGATCGAAATTATCGATATATTTCTTGGCGACTTGCCGCTGACTTTTCTCTCCTTCTTGATGAAAAATCGCAAGTTCCCACTCTTCGTAGAATTATAGGACCAGCTTTTTAAAATGTTATTTCACCTGGAAAATTCAATTCACGAATGTGGGAACTACCGTTAATCAAACAAAATTAATAAACAAGGGCATCATTTTCCATCATATTTTCCTAATTTTTACCGTTATTTCGCATTTAACTTTTTAGTAATATTGATTTTGTAGGAAAAATTTACAAAAACATTTTGTTTGTTCAACTGTAAAGTACTCTTATAATTTTTAAGAATTTCTTAAGTATTTAATTAGTTTCAAGGGTTTACAAATTTCAGGAATACTTCAAATTAAAATATGTCAATAATTTTAAAAATAATTGATTTTAAAGAATAGGGTATGAGTTATTTCAAAATGCACAAAACGTAATTTCCATAATGAGAATAGCTAACGCAATAAAAAATTCAGTTTGATTGACAAAAGACATAAACAAAGATAAACTGTGCCTGCTGTATAACTAACGAAGATTTACAAATGTGAAACTCAATATCTGATAAATGACCGCCTCGGCTCATCCCTTGAGGAAATTTTGCGTCACATTTCTTCAGACAATTCTTCACACTTCAATGAAATTATTTCACGACTGAATGTTACATTTTAAAAAAAAAAATTGTTCTACAATCACATTTCAATCCGTCAAAACAAAAATCTAAACTTCTCAAAGTCCCAAATATACGACTGGTCCGAGCATCATTTTAAGTTGGATTGCGTTTATTTATTGTGAATGTTTATCATATACATAAATCTGACTTGAAATATTTCATTTAAAAATTTTCTTTGTAGTTCAATGAATTACGTATTGTGATTTTTCTTTTTTTATTTTTAAATTTGAAACATCCGGTTCTCGAATTACATAAAACAAAAATTTTCGTATAAGGTATAGATTACGAGTAATTTGAAAATGTTATTTATTGTTTCTGGAATTTTGATTAGTATAATATATAATTGAGTATTTTTGTTCATTTCTAGAATGTCAATTTGGAAAATCGATCAAAGAGCTAGGATCAACATGGTTTGCTGACCTGGGACCACCATTCGGTGTCATGTACTGTATAAAATGTGAATGTGTACCGGTAAGTATTTTTAATTATTATTCAGTGTCAATATTTGTATGTCACAGTGAGGATCACGCATAGATAGTAATAAAATAAATATGCGGGTCAATACTCTGAACAGCAAGCTAATAGAAATTATGGTTAGAATTAAAACTAAAATAGTTCTAAATTGGACTTAAATCGTCATTAAATTTTACTAAAATAAATATTTGTGTGTAATATTTCCGACTAACACCTACATCGATCTCCTAAATTATTGATTAGTCCATAAGAATGGCATTTCTTAATCTAGTGACTTTTGAAAGGTCGATTAACCTCACCGAACAATACTACTATTTCTATAAAAGAGATTCTTGCTAATGGCTAGTAATTCACCACTTAAGTAAAATCAGCAAGAAAAACCACTGAAATATTGTAAATTAGTTTATTCTGTAGCTGTCAAAAATTATCACAGGAATTGATTATGATAATTCGGGTGTGTTTAAATAAATGTCAAATATTTATTCTACCAAACATTTATCACTTGTTTCGGACACGGTCTAAATAAACATTTTTATTAGTACTCAAAATTATCACCGACGTCAATATAATATCGAATAAAAGAAAAAAAATTTTAAATTTTATAACGTACTTTTTACGAATTTTTAGAACGATAAAAATACGAAATTACTTTTTACACAATTTTTTACGATTAAATTACTCAAAAACATGATTCTAATTTTGTCGACTTTAATTTTTATTACGCACGTAAATAAAATAAAACATACACTGATTCTTGTCACTTTGACAGAACTTTTTTTTTTCTTTTTGTTTTCAAATATAATTAACAATTGCTGAAAAAACATAAAAATTCACAAGACAGGTTTTATTTTTACGTTAATGTGGCGGCCATACGCTTATGAGTCATTTTGACTTGCCTTCTACCGTGTTCACATCAAGCAGACAAAACAGAAACCAACCCGACACAGTTTTTTGAGATAAACATATTCATGGGCGATATCCTGAAATCCCATGATTCATTCCATGTATCATGAACACCGCTCTCGCGGTAAATTGCCGTCAAAAGTCGTCCGCCAGATACTAGTTGATGGATAGCGATTTTTCGTTTAAGAAATCTCAAAATTTTCAAAATAATATTTAGTAGAATAATTTAATACTTCGAAAATATTGACGCAAGTCCTTTAGAAAAAACCTAATGGCCGATTTTGTGATTGAGTTAAAATAAAAATTAGATGCAACGTTAACTAATTACGTTTTTAGTTAATTAGGCACGTGTGACATCTGAAGATTAATGTTTATAGCTTTAGTCCCGATTAAGGACCATTTTAATGCATAAATATAAAAAAATTTAACCCAAGTCAATCGTAATGGTTGTATGATACTCACTCTTTTCCAAGTGCAATAAAGTGCTGCAAAACTAGTAAAGCGAAACAGACAAGGGTAGTGTAGACAATACTATAGGCAAATATTTAGAAGTTTCGGATAAACAAAATATGTAAATAGAATCAAAATTTTTTGTGTTGTGCCATATTACATAAAAAATTTGCATTATCTGCCGAAATTAATTGCAACGACATAATTTATATGTTAAGTTAATTTTTATATTTACAAAAAAATGCACGTTTTAAATATTTTGGCAAACAATTAACAATGCAAACCCAAAATTGTATTTCAGTACCAAAAGAAAAATCAAAAAAAGAGAAAAAAAAAATCATAACAATAATGGCGAACAAAAATGGAAAAATTGTATATTAAATTTATATTAAAATTAAACAAATAAATTCTCTTTGGTACACAAAATACAAATATTTTCTCTATTATTTCGGAAATGTCAGAAAAAAGTATGTAATGTCAAAAAAAACAATCAAATCCACTTCTTTCTTGGCTATATTTGCTCGATTAACTGCTAGAAAAAATTGAGCTACCACTTTTTTTTGACGTTTCTATATTTTTTATAAATCTATGGTGTATACATTCGCTCTCACAAATATTTTGTATATATATTTTTTATCTCACTCTGTTTGTCTTTCCTAGTCACTGAAAAAGTGGGAAAAAAGTGAGTATCATACAGCCATTAAGAAACACAAGTTTGATATTTTTGTTTATAATTTTGACAACTCCATAACAAAATGTATAGCAACATAGAAAATTATAAATTTGCTTAATATTTTATCATTTGTTTAGAGTTTGTCTATGTTTGAAAACAAAGTTGACAAAGAAACGGAAAAAGTCAGAAAGAGATAGAGAGAGGGTTGTGGATAGATTGTAGATTTGTATTTATTGTTTTCTTGAAGTAAAGATAAGATTCTATTGCAAATATATGTATATCCAACACACCTGCCCTCCACCCTCCCACGGTCGTTTTAGTTTAATAATTCCGAGTGATCTCAAGCAATACCGACGTTTTAGGTGTCGGTCGGTCGAGCCCCTTAAGACTAAATTAGTGTAATAAAAAATATAATCCAAGATAAAAGAAACCCATAGATTTGAAAAGTAGAGCTAAAAATTTACACACTTTTAAAAATTTCTCGAAATTCAATTATTTAGCAAATGGAATAAGCAAAACCACAATTTTGGATTTTAATATTCGACACTTACTATAGGTTTGTTTAACTGTTTTTTTTGTGTTTGTCTGTCTGTAAATAATTTTGCTGTGTTGACTGCTTTTTGTGCACCCGACATTAAAAGCAACTGGCGTCAATTATTTTCAAAATGCAGAGAAGCTTTGAACAAGTAAATTTTATTTTCGTGCTTAAGTTTTACAATAACCGATCAAACGGCACAGTGGTTAAAGCTGCAGCGTTTGGATCGGGAGATACCGGGTTCGAATCGCTATAGGGGCGGGATGCAAAGGGGATTTTTCATCATCTGATTACGATCGGTGATGAAGATGAACTCAACTATGATCTCATGTTGCGAGTGCAGAATCCAGGGGCCAACCCACTTTTAATGTCAGCACTATAGGCTGGCATGAAAGGAAAACGGGCCTATAGCCGTACGTTCTCGATTGGCTACTGCTTAAGTTAGGATATAAAGAGCGAACTGCGAAAGTTTCGGGAGTGCCTTGAGCCCCCAGAAAAGATTGCAGAGATAGAAACAAACAAAAACAAATAAACAAACAAACAAGTTTTCCAATAATTAAGTTAAAGATTCTGCACCTAGTTTTGTTCATTTAATGATTTCGTTTATTTCAGGCCACATATTTTTATATCATATACAGTGACGGACAATACTGTTCACAAGTTTTAAGAAATATCAATTTTGTAATACCATTCCTATAAGATGAAAATAATTATAATATTGATTTTAATTATGTTAACAGTTAGCCTAAAGCTGCACAAAAAAATTATTTTGTTGAACCAGAATATTATACTGTGTAAATTGTGGTAATAAGTAATGTTTACGATTGAACGTAAACAGTTTTGTCCTGGTGTTGAAAGAGTAAAAAGGAAATAAAGTTGAAAATAGTTTTGTGAATTTAAATATTAGTAGTTCTGTCAAAATAGAAGGTAATTATTTATTTTGACAATATTTTTGATTATGATAAGTATTTATTGTAAATCTTATTGTTGAACATATTTTCTATGACGCAAAAAATAAGCGTGATATTGAAAAAAGCTATCGTTGACGACATTAAAACTGGCTTATAATAACGGCAAATTGCAGCCAAACATAACGTAGCTAAAGGTTTGATAACAAAAATTAAAAGAGAATTTAAAATTGTTTGTAAAACAAACTTAGTTTGGTCCAAAGAAGCTGAGCTCTTTAATAGAGCTCAAAATAAGGCTTTTAGTCGCAACTGGTGCCACAAATACAGCAACTGAAACAAATGAAGTACTAAAATCAAAATTCGGATTAAACGTACAAGATAAAACAATCAGAAAATTATTGAAAAACGTTGGCATGATTGCCAAAAATAAAGTGAAAAAGTTATACTTATCACCAAAATATCGACAACACCGTCTTTTGATAGCCAACAAATATAAACAGTTTACAATAGATGACTGGAAGAAGATAACATGGTCACATGAAATGAAAATTAATCGTATTGGATCTGATCGGCGACTTTGGACCTGGTTTGATAATAATTTCAGAGTGACGGATAGAAATATTTGTCAAACAATGAAATTTGATGGTGGCTCCTTGATGATTTGTCGATGCTTTAGGAATAATAAACTTGGCATTTTACGAATGATTCGGAGTACAATGACAGCTTGTAACTATACTACAATTTTAGAACAGTCATACTTGCCTAGTCTGGATATATTTGGGATTGGGCCTGGCCAAGTTGATACATTTATTCATGACAGCGTTCCAAAACATAAAGCCAAAATCTCTAAAACTTGGTTAGATGAAAATGGAATCAAAGTTCTTGATTGGCCAGACCAATTATCGAATATTAATCCCATTGAACACCTTTGGGCCATCCTTAAACGAAAAATTATTTCTAACAAGGAGCCTCCAAGAACAATCGATGAGTTATAAGAACGCACGTTGGAAACTTGGAATGATGTCTCCCTTGGCATCCCCACAAATTGAGTAGAAAGTCTTCCTAGAAGAATAGAAGCGGAGATAAAATCTAAAGGAGGGTACACGAAGTATTAATATAGCGAAAACATTTCAGGGACAAAAGTGTTCACAATGTGAATGAATAATTTTTTGTATATTTTAAAATTGTAATTGAATTTAAAAGAACATATATGGTATGTACATATGTTTGAAGAAAATAATGTTATCCAAAAAAATAATAAGTTGAATAAATTTAAGTGATTACTAGTACAAATAATTTTAAGATTTTTATTTATTTAAATTTTCGTGAACAGTATTGTCCGCCACTGTAAATTTTACGGTCAACCATTTTCTATAACCCATGCAATGATTTCCTCATAGGGTAGCTTCGAAGAAAACAGTGTTGCACCCGATCTGTCCTGTTTGATTCCAAAAGTTCAGATTTTCCGTTTCGTCAAAATAGCCTGAAGTTCCGAGGAGTGAAACACTAGAGTAATCTTCCATATTGTTTTCACTATTCCTTCCTTATAATCCCTGACATCATATTTCTTGTTTGAATACCAATCTTAAAATTAGGGTTAGTTCTTCGCTGGATGTGTTTGCATCCAATAGGTCGTAAATTGTCTCAAAACGTATTGCTCAGTTTTGATTGTATTCTTGCTGGCTTGTTCTTTTCGATTATTTCATTAGCTATTTCTGAAGAACTAGGCCCACTGTACATTTCAGCTAAGCTAAGCTATGCGATGTGGGCTATGTGCGTAGCTTTCGGTTGTAAATAAAGGGATTTAATGGAACGTTGCACACTTGAGCTAAACTATGCGAGCTATGTTTTTTGTTTTGAGCGATGCAAACTATCTTAGCTCGAGTTGTCTTCAGGTTGCTACGTCAGCTAACATCGCTCACATATGCACTGATGTTTTTGTATATTTTATTATTAACTCGTAGGCTACTTAGTTATATTAGGTATCGTGTCAAAAATCATAATAAATGAATCATGCAGAAAAATCAATGTATGTGTGAGCGATGTAACTAGCTATAATGTGCAACGGAGTGAGCTAATCGGTCTAAACTATGCTAATATAAACTTATTCCTGAGGCGATCCATAGCTGTATTTCCATGAGAAAAATTTAATTCGAATTATTTTTTCTCATGAAAACCAGTGGCGAATTATTTTTTCGAATTGAAATAAAACAACAAAGAGAAGGAACAATTTGGCATCTGGTGTCAGGTGGTATAACTAAAATTTGGAATGAATTAAATAATTTAAACTTTTTGTTTGAATTATTTAATTCGTGTCGCGAGCAATTGTTGTTGCAAAATTCTCATGGAAATACGACTAATGTTGGATACGGTAAAGTGAACAACTGGAATAAACTGAATTTGTGTATTTCTTTTGCCAAATTTGCTAAGGCTACGCGATTATTCAAAGGTTCGTATAACTGAGGTGACCATAGTTACCGCAATTTAACTATGAGAAAAACCAGACATATGTACTTCCGATTTTTATAATTTAAAGAATGATAATAATCTATAACAAACATACTATGCAAGGTGTTCCAAATTTAAAGGGAAACATTTCGGGAGGTGATCGGTCGCCAAAAAACTAAGCTGCAAACCGACGAGAAAACAGCGAAAAACTCTGCTTACCGGCAACGCATCACAGAGCAAAATGGAAAAATTATTCAGAACTTTTCGAAACTTTCAAACGGAACGAAAAAGCAAATTGTTCTCATTTTCTCTTCATTTCCACCTTATAACTCCGTTTTCTTATCGAGCATACAACTTTTGTTTATGTTTTAATTACCCATAATCAAATGATTTTTTTACACATTTCAATAAAAGTTTTATTGTTAGTCGTAATTAATAATCGGAGCTATATCAACATGCCGCGTATTTACTCTAATTCTCAATATTCAGATATGGTGTTCGTTTACGCTTTCCTAACGGAAACGCTTCCGCTGCTCGAAATAAGTATGCTTGGTGTTTAGAGCTTGATATTTAGTCGTTTGAGGGAAACTAAGACTGTAAAAGTAAGCACAAATAAAGAGAGACGCTTTTTGATTGGTTGATGATAAGAGTGACGCTCAGAGCGATTTTACAGGAAATATTTTTTGTACGGATCGATTTATTGACCAACTTAATACTTGGAATTATGAATAAGCACTGATGAGGATAAGAAGAAATTCTTATCCTAGCAAACAGAGCCCTTTTACAGTGTGAATTAAATCGGTATACGTTTCGTATACATTAAATCGTTTATCGGATCTTACCGTATTTCCTGATTTCGATTCATTTATTAAATCGTTCACCATCTCATCCTTCATTGTTTCCTCTTCTATTATTAAAATGTTATATGTTAATTTCCATAATTTCAACTTCTTCCATCTTTTAATTCCTTTTGCCTTTGTGTGATCAACTGATTTCCGGTACCGGTAACAAACTTACGCGAATACGGTATCCCGAAAACTCTTACATACACTTCTCGATTAATTTGCGTATACCGCTATTGTACTGGTGATAGTATTTGTAAGTCAATAGCCACATTGTATAGGTTTCTCATTACCATCGGGGTACAAGTAGTTCAAAACTGTTCGTACTGAACTCGCATCCATCGCTATCACCAACAGTAATTTAGGGTCGTATTGTACAAGATTTTATTTCTCGATTTTAGCCATAGGCTTTGCTATGGTCAATTTTTGCCAATTTCTCTCCACCAGCGATAATTGCGAACAGTTCCTCTATCGTAGATTGATTTACTGTGATTTTATAGTCTCCTTACAACCGATTAATGAAATAAATTTCTTCACGAATTTCTAATTTGGATGGGTTCGAACTAAACTAGTCGAAATTGGTTGATGGTTCATCATTATTCAAAACTTCTACCTTAGAACTACGATAACCCACTTCACGTGCATACTTACACTGCAATTTTTTCTAAATTTCTAAATTAAATTATCTCCTTCAATTGTGCCCTTCGAATCAATCTGTAATATCTTGATGTAGATGTTGGTCGTGTTCCAATTTTTTATAACCTAATTCAAATGACAGAACCCATTCGTGATTTAAAACATCTTTAATACTTGCACTACTTTTAGAGTAAATGCTTCGACACACCGTTGCATAATTCAGTGAACAGACCAACCGGCCCCTTTACCACTCTTCGGTAAATGTAAATTTTTTTTCCGATTTAATCTTAATTTAAAATTGCAATTTTACAAAGTTTCTTTTATTAATTTTATTTGATACCAAAAATTTTAAAAAATTCTTCAAAAGCGAAAAAAAATTCTTTACTTTACACATTCTTTCTATCTTTACATTAAACGCAATCTTCTGCATTTTTAAATTTAAAATTTTGCGAAGTAATGTTTTCTATTGATAATCTCACAATTTTTTAATTATATTTACCTATATTTAGTTCAACACTTCTTAATTATTTATAATAAAAGAGTTAATCTGAAAAACCAGCTCGATCAAAGAATAACCAACAATATTTACGATGTAAAAATGAATTGTAAAATAAATAAGTTTTTTTCGTAAGGAAGACAAATCTGTGTGGCTACCCAACCCCGAGAAAAAGTTCAGAAACAGAAAATCCCAAAAACAATCGACCTCAGTTTTAATTAATTGTCTTATATTGCATATAGTAGGTCATTTTGCTAATCCGTAATGTCTTGAGAGTATCAGGATTTGTCATTTCATTTGGAATATTTTTGAAACTATTCTCCGAATCTAGACTAATTGAGCATAAGTATGTATATCAATTTCTGTTGAAAAACACAACAATTGCCGAACTTAGGTGTTCAAATTATTACGAGAGATAGCTGCCCCGTCATTCGAAATTTCTACCTCCCAACATGTGTCGCTGCCTTTTTGTTTTCAATGATTTGACGATCACCGATGGCTTTTGACAAATAAAATCAGTATATTTTTGAATTATTTTACTCCACCTAACTTCACTTTAATAAAATATCCCGATCACATTTTTTATTATTATCAATGTTGAAATTGGAGCTATTATATATTATTTTAATTTATAGTTTTCAATTCGCAGAAATTTTTGATTTTTTGACGTCAATTAAAGAAATAATTTTCAAAACGCAAGCAGTTGTCAAAAACAATTCCAAAAAAATCCAAAAAAAAAAGATGAGCTAAAAATATACCAATCTTTTGGGTGCGCTCGTTTTAAAGAACAAACAAATCCTTTTTTATCTCATGGTCATCAGTGAACACGTAAGCAGGATTATTTGATTTCCATCCTTAATCAAAAGCTTTTAAGGTTTAAAAGCGGAGCGGCACTAAACATCAATTTAAGATTTTGCCGACGACATAACCTCAAATTGAATATTTTGGCCTTTTGAATAAAGAAATATTTTATTCTTAATTTGGCACAACTTTTAAAAAAAGTCTGGAAACCACAAACTGTGATACTATTGACGATTGGAAATAGAGAGAAAGCACTACCTATCGGAATAAAATAAAGCTATAATACCATACAAAAATTAGCATCAGCGCTCGCAGAACGACTGAAATATGGTATAGTGGAAATTTTTTGAAGTTGTAATGCTGACAAATATTATGTCTAAAATCACGGTTCCAATCGTCAATTCTCGTTTTCCCGCGGAATTAGGAAATGATTTATTGTGACCTTTTCATAGTAGGCATATTTTGGTATTGTTTTTTCCAAAGCATACTGTGGCGAGTGGTACCTATTTTTTTTTTCGTTTGGGATATACCATATAATTCCATTTCACAGCAATTTAGTTGTTTATTTTTCTCTAAAAACTTGTTTGGGAATTACATAGTAGGCGGTATTGACGATTGGAACCGTGATTTTAGACAAAATATTTGTCGGCATTACAACTTCAAAAAATTTCCACTATACCATATTTCAGTCGTTCCGCGAGCGCTGATGCTAATTTTTGTATGGTATTACAGCTTTATTTTATTCCGATAGGTAGTGCTTTCTCTCTATTTCCAATCGTCAATTGTTAAAATGGCAATATTTTTTCCCAAAATTTAAAAATAAGAAAAAATACCAATCGGCGCAAATTTCAGCGAAAAAAAAACTCGATATAAATTTCTTGTAGTTGGCTAGACAAACGTACGTTCAATTTTAAATTTTAATTTTTTTTTTTTTATAACAAACACATGTGCACGCTTTATTCATTTTGCTATGTTTACAAAACATTTTGACGTTTCGACAAAATTGTTGTGGCATAAAGATTAGACACGGATACTTTTAGTTTGTACGATTTTAATTTTTTTTTTTGCAATTGAAAATAAATAGAATAAATTATATTTAATATTAGTGTTCAAAAAATCGTTTTGACAATGTGCACCAACTGTTAACACTTTTGTGAATATAACGGCATATGCCGTCAAACAAATATGCTTCTACGTCATTTAAATAATGTTAATTTATGATGTGCAGTCTAATTTTCCAATGAAATGCAACAGAAATTTTATCTTTACGTCCCGTCCCAGTCTCAGTAAAATGTCGTTTGATATTAATTTTGATTCATTCCAAATTTCGTAGTGTTTTAACTTCTCGAACATTATTTAAAAAATTAGCGTTTGTGCGTACAATTTTTTTTAGCCGCGAAATTGTATAGGGTTCAACGGAATTCAAATTTTCTGCAATAAGGTTCCAAACTGTCTTTTTGTCAGTTGTCTGTTTACTTATAAGCAAGACTTACTATTATGAAATTATAAAGAAAAGTGAGACATTTGTGTACGTAGCATTTTTTGTCTGAAATATGTAATCACAAATAATCCAGCTGTTCTCTTAAATTATATATGTACATACATATGTATGTAGCGTCTTCTTTGGTAGCCAGAATAGAAATAGAAATGCAAATTTTGCTCGCATAACTTATACTTGTTAAAAAATATAAAGGATCATTGATTTTGTTTTAAAAATATATAAACGACTTTTTAATTTTTTTTAAGTACCCTAAATAAGTACTAATAAGATTTTCTACAATATATCGAGTTTTTTAATTAATTTATTTTTTTAATTATTTTACAGCAGTTTTGGTTGCATTCAATTTTTTTTGAAAAAGAATAAAATTTTATAACGAGTTTTTTTTCGCTAAAATATGCGCTTGGTTCCTATTTTTTTTTTCGCTTGCACTACATTCCATAGAGGGATTTGGCCGGAAATCGAACCCGGGAGTCCCGGAGTGTTATTCGTGAAGAAAAATTACAAAATTGTTTATATTTTTTTCGATTTCTTACTACTCTTCTGACAGCTACCTTCAAAACTAAAAAAAAACTATTGTTTTGTTTCCTTCACAAAATAAATTTGCTTTCACGTTCTAAGGGAAGCGTTCAAAATTGCTATATTTCTAAAACCCCGTAGAACGCGATACAAAAAAAAAGTTACAATAAATCAATTCCCAATTCACCGGGAAAACCAGATTAGTATCACAGGTATGTACGGTACTTTATGAACAAATGTTTCAAGTCGTGAAAAAAGTCTAAAAATGTCTCTTGGGGATTTCCATCAACTGTAAATGGCATTGGTTTTTATGTAAGTAAAGGGGACGGAAATTATTAAATTCAACCGGTGTTCATTAATATAAACAGCTTGCTCGAGTTTGGATTTAAATCTTTGGATTTTTTTAATTGTGGTTGTTTTTGCCATTAGAATGAGTTGATTGGCTAAAATTAAAGAATGTAAAGTCTTAGGATTTAAATCTAGTTTCGAATATCAAACTTTAAGCAAAATATTACGAGATTGAGAAGAATCGAATCGAATATATGTGTCGATTATTTTCAAAAACCCATAACTCCAAAAACTAAAAAAATTTTAAGTAAAGATGCCAAACGATAGATGGCTACTTTTTCTATATAATAAAACAAAACAAAAAATGCGTAAAACTGAGTAATTCTCCGAGAAAAATTTATTTGAAAATTGTAGTTAGTTGCAAAAACCACTAACTCCTTCATAAATTTGGTTTCAAAAATCAATAAATCCTTACTAAAGCTATAAACAAAAACCACCAATTCCTTCAAATTGAGATATTACGTATGTAATTTGATATAAAAAACAACACAATTTTTGGCTCTGGTTCTTAAGGAACAGAAGTGCCATTAAAGTTTAATTTTTGTGCCTTTTGATTTATTAATGGTAAATTTGAATGTAATAGTGTAATAAAATAATAATATACGAAAATATGGGTAGTGTTGGTATGGTAATGGGGATTGATGAATCGGGATCTAAACCAAGAAAACGGATTTTAAATAAGAGTGGTTGGAAACAAGAATTAGAAAAAAAAAATCAGGTTTGCATTTAAGTCTTATAAATTAATTTTATTGTAAAATGTGAGTATACCATATACATGAGTGTTTAAATAAATTGTAATTTCCTAAAAGATACACAATGACGGATCCCCCTAAAATGTCACAATGTCGTCATGCTGGTTCAGCCTTAAATTGTGCTAGTTTAAATATGAAGGATGCTTTAAAATTTTCTAAATCATTTTACATTTCGAAAAATAAGATAGAATAAGATAAATTTATCTTAACGTGCTGCGAAGTCAAACCACCGCCTAGAACCAATCGCAAGAAGACTGGATCTGTTCTCAATAGAGCTATCACCATTCATTCGAAACTCGTGGAGGTGACCCTAGCAGTAACAAATTTTTATTAAAAAAAGACGCGGTGAAAATATTTATTACAAAATTTAAGGCCATTGACTTACACTATTGCCGCGCCAAAAATATTGGTCGCCAATATTTAATAGGCGATTTGTCCATCAGTAGAATACATCGAATGTATCTATCGGATCATTCTAAGGAAATGCACGTTAAAGCAACTTATTTTCGTCGGATTTTTAATACATGCTTTAACATAGGATTTAAGACACCTTATGTTTGCCTTATGTTAATTGATCAATTTAAAACGGCAACAGATTCAAAATTAAAGTCTGACATTATAATAAAAAAGAGTGCATAATTTGCTAAGAGCTTTTACCAACTAGCAAGAGAAGAAATTGATGGGATGCTTACCATATCCTTTGATTGGCAGAAAAATATGTTTTTTTTATATATTTGGCTTGAAAATGAACCGATGAAAGGATCGAACGAAATTGCTTTGTCTTTGTACCACCGGCTAAGTTCAACTTCAACAAAATTCAGCCGTTATGAGAATTCTTTCTTTTTGGTTGAGACAGGTGGCACCGTCCCAAGTTAATGAGGTCCAAATAATATTTCCGGTTGCTGGCCACTCATATATTCCCCCTGACAGAGTGTTTGCTCAGCTCGAAAAAAAAAAATAAAAGCTATGGAGCGAATAATACGGCCAGAGGAATATTTTGATCTCTTTTCAGAGCATGGCCAGATTATTCGGCTAGGGTCCGCTACATGTCCAGTAAATGACTGGAAAACAGCTACTGCAACATGCGTTAAACCACCGGGGCAATGGCATTTCAAATTTAATAAGGCGAAAAGGTTTTTTCTCACCAAAATGACGAATGCGGTACTAGTGCATATTGGGAGCAAAACTACAGGTCGGATTTTGGGATAGCCAAATCTGTTCTTAAAAAAGGAAGGCACGACGATTAAAAGATCAATTTTTATTTTTTTTATAAACTGAATTTTACTATTGGATTAAAATTATTTTATTTATTTTGTAAGAAAACATTGTTTTTACGTGATAATACTGACTTTTTATTTTCATAGAACTCTACCATACTTGCTTTCAAAAGTCCCTAATTCCTTAAGTTACCTACAAAACTCAACAATTCCAAAACAATTTGTATCTTATAATTATTTCCCATTAAAATTAAATAAAAATTATATTCTAATTCGTTTAATTACCAGCGACTGATGACCAGTTGAAAATAGTGTAAGCATCTATATTTGGCTTGATAAAATACAAGTTTTTTACGTTTTCTATAAAATGGCTAGAGATGGAGTTATGGGTTTATGAAAATAATCGACACATGTATCTATGTAATTTTACAATTAAAATTATTATTTTTTTGGTGTAGAAAATTTATGAAATTCAAAAATCTCCAGTTATTGGTAAACGAAAACTTGGAAAGCCTAATCACATATACGGCTGTTTCATTTGTTGTATTCGAAAGATATGGAGTTTCCTAGTGGACTTGCCACATTCTTTTCCTAATCTTTTTTTTGAAGAAATATGCATTTATAGCGCATAGAAACAACAGCAATCCTATTCTCGCCAATGCTTTCAAAATTTTCAGTTTCTTGAAAAAGGTTCTTTACGTGGGAATAGTTGAGTTTTGGTGAAGAACTTGAAGAGGTAATATTGTTTTTCACTCTTTTCTAGAAAATTTTGGTTTTAACACTAACTTTTTTTTTTTAATTTTTTTTGTTTTTATTTTCCAATCTTTCAAGTTTCTTTTCTTCTTTATTAATAATTTCTTTTTGTTCCTCTTCCTTTTTTTAATTGTTCAGCCTGTTATGATGAACGGTTTTTTTCCTTTAATGGACTTGATACCTTGCCTCGCTGGTGTTATTGGCCAATCTAGAAAATCCTCTAATACTGGAGCAACCTTTAGCGGGGTTACTTTGGGTATAAACGTTTCAGTTATTTCAAGTTTTGCTACATTTTGTTCAACGACAATATGCTGTCGAAAAATTTGTCGAATGATAAAATTTTAACTTCTGAAATGGTTGTTGTTCTGACAGAACTCTTATCCTTATGGCATAAACCATTGCTAGCATCTTCAAATTGTTTTAATTTCTCAGAACCTAGCAATTCTGAAAATGTATGTTACTAGTGTGGACTGAAAATGTATGAAAAAAAATGTGTGAAAATGTATGTTACTAGTGACTAGTTCAGGAACTAGGAAATTGCTCGATGTTTTTCCTAAACGCCCGAAAAAAATCAATGGCACTACTGTTGAATGGAAAAATTCCAGATGCTCGAAAACCATACTTAATTATTGCCGGATCAATACTGAAATCTATCACCTGGGCAAGCACAGGAGCAAATTTTTGTTTGGTCACAAATTCTCCCGGATTTTGTCGCCACCACTCAAAAACTTTTTTGTTCCATGTATTTTTTAAATCGGCGGAGAATGCGGGTTGCATTGGGTTACAAAGCTATCGAAATTATTTCAAGCTGAACGCACAGTTTACACATAGCTAATTTTTGATGAATGGTTTGGCCGTCAACAAAAAATATAATAGGAAGTTTTGTCCCAATCTTGATTAGATATGGATGAAGGACTTTTGAAACGTATTCCCACTATCGCCCAAACCACAGATTTTTGGCACCGATTTTCTAATATCATCAGGTATCCTTTTAAACGGACATATAAATATCGGAAGCACTATTGTTCCAATCGCGCCAAATGTAAACAGTCAGGCTCGCTTTTTCCACACCTCGTTCAACCTCGTAAATATTACGAGCCCTTTTGCTGCAAGTACCGTTTTATTTTTGGACCAAAGTAAAAAAATTTTTTCGTCCCCATTAATGATTTTTGTTGGATCCTCCAAAATATCAAAACAATTGGTTTCTGTCAGAAAATTTTGAATTAAGCTAAACCAAAATTTGATATCGCTAACATCTACAGTTACCGGATCTTGTGTCCTTAACTAAATACATGGATGTCTAGCCAGTTCCTGGGATATTTTCGGGGCCAAACGGATGTTCCCTCTTATCTTAATCTAAAAATTTCTTTTAGATTAAGGTATTTGTATTGGTATTTCTGAGTACGAAGACGTTTATTTCTTGTAATCTTGTACGAATTCGTATAAGCATGATTCGTGACAAAATTTCCCTTATTTCGCAATACGAATTCGAGCAGTTTTTGTACTTTCATGAATGGATTTTGGTTCGATGACATATAGTTAACGACACCAAAAATAAACAAACAAAAAATCCAAGATGTACACAAGAAAGCCAATTTTTTTAATTGACAATATTTTTTATTTAGCAAAATTTCACATAATTTATGTATATACTCCAATATTAACTACCGGGTCCCTCAACACCACAATCACAATAAACTAAATAAATAAATGGATATCTTTTTATTCACGTAGCCAATTAAAAACTAAATTGATGTCAAAAATTTGACATATTTACGTTTATTTTCAGTTTTACACTGTCATTTTAAGGATGTTTCACGTAAAACAAAATTTCCCTTTGCCTACACTACAATAATTAAAATATACTGTACGATCTTATTCAGGCATACAAAACGGATCGAATTGGACTCTCGTTTCGTACACAGATTCGTAACGTGTTCAGAAATAGGGATCCAGGGCTGACCTTGATGAATTTTGGGCCTAAACGAAAAATTATTGTTGCTCGTGGAATGTTAAAATATTTAAATGCCGCTTTTTTGGACATTTCTTTATTTCTAACGAGGTTAAATGCTTTTTGAAGCAATTCTAATCATTTTAGGCTATGTATCAATAGCTACACCACAATTATCTTTATTACTTATGTAAAAAAATAATTTTTAATCTTTAACACATAGCTAGCTATATTTAAATGTAAATAACTTAAAAATAATCATTTAATTGTTAACTAGAATTGAAAAACAAATAAAACATCAAATACTTACATAACGCACATATTCCTTAACAAAATTAGATTCATTCACACGAAAAAGAAAGCGACAAGTCCCACGATGACTTATGCACTACTTCACTAGTAAACTGAATACTAAAAATAATGATAGCATTCACGGAATGAGAAATTATGTAGACTATCGAGAGAGAGGGAGGGAGAAAATAGGAATATATAAACTCAGTTTACGTAAAAACCTTATGAAATGCAGGAGTGACAATAACCATGTGGAAATTTTGGGTTGTCAATAACTATATCGATTATGCTATGTTAAATTTTTTTAAATTAATTTAAAAAAAATATATCATATTTATCAGATCAGGTTTAGCACCCTAAACAATTTCCACCTGTTGATTCCCTTAACCATTACTGCACCAGTGAATGGCTCGAGTTTATCTTGAAATGTTTAAAAAAAGGAGCCAAATATGATTCTGAGAACGTTAATCGCTAAACCTACAGGAAAACGAAAAAAAAATTTGCATTAGGTTTTTCCGCAATCATTCAAACAAGTGTTTACCTTATTTTAGCCAAAATTTTCTAGGCCTTGATCTATTGAAGCATACAATACTAATTTGTCATTTAAAGGTGACTTTGATTTCTTTAAATTCATTAATACCTACAATTAAAATAAAAAAAAAGGAAAAACTACGATCAAAACCATGTTAATGGTGACATTTGTTTAATTTTTTGAGGTATCAATCCTGTGTAAAACCAAAGTCGGTGAAGTTAGCCCGAAAAAATATCAGCCCGAATTTTTGGTTCATTTCTCGGATAAAATGTAGCCATCTCGAAAAAGTGTAAATTTTTTGTAAAAAGTGTAGGCTTATCCCGAAAAAAATATTATAATTAAAATGTATCTAACACGAAAAACAAAACAAGTTTAATCCAAATGAAGATTAATAAATTCCTTAAAAAATATTTGTAATAAAAAAAATTAATTTCTATAAGAGTAAAGCCATTCAACATATTCTACAAGTTTTAATAGCTATACTAATGTATGTATGTTCTGTTGGAAGTGTATTCCATTTGGATATGCTAATGAACCATGAATAGACCATATTCATATCATGGAGATAAGACATATAATTTTCAGTACACATAATATGCGTTTTCATAGACCATCATGTTGAAACTTAAATTACCACCAGGTAGGTCTTGGATATGCTAAGGAACCATGAATATGCCATATCCATATCATGGAGATAAGACATATAATTTTCTGTAGACATAAAACGCTCTGTGGCGATACTAGAGATAAATACCACATGATATGGATATCGCCTATTTATGGTTTCTTAGCATATCCAAGGCCTATCTAAGTTTCAACATGATGCAGTGTATGAAAAGGCCTTTTATGTGTACTGAAAATTACATGTCTTATCTCCATGATATGGATATGGCCTATTCATGGTTCCTTAGTATATTCAAGACCTATCTGATGGTATACCATTAGTGGTATTTATCTCTAGTATCGCCACACAGAATTTCAGTTTCAACTCGATGCAGTGTACGAAAAGGCGCATTATGTTTACTGAAAATTATATGTCTTATCTCCATGATGTGGATATGGCCTATTCATGGTTCCTTAGCATATCCAAGACCTATCTGGGGGTATACACCGTAAGTGGTATTTATCTCTAGTATAGCCACACAGAATTTAAGTTTCTGCTAGTATTGGCTGTTTATAATTTAAGATGTTTCCATATCACATGCGCTGTACTACAAACACAAATTTTTTAAAATCATATGTTTATTCCCATGATTTGACCGTGGGATGCTGACTACCTCTTAGCTAGCATCATGGCCTATCCTCCCAAATACAAAATGACTCAATTTTGTTTATTGGTATTGCCGTAATTATATCGTCCACATATCTAAAGTAAAACACTGGTTGAAAATCTAATGAATTTAAAACCGAATTTTCCAAAATTTCCATTAATAAATTTACTATTATCGGACTTATTGGCGAGGCCATAGGTGAGCCAAAAATTTGTTTATAAATTTTGTTGTCAAAAGAAAATTCAAAATTGTTCAAAGCAGTGAAAAATTGAATTTTTGTTAATTTTGATTTAGCATTTTTCTTTATATTTCTCCAATTTTGACTGATAATATTTTTGACAATTTGGCTATCGACGTTCGTAAACAAAGACGTAACATCTAAAGAGATTAACAGAAAATTTGGTGGGATCGTAACATTACTAATTTTATTTTTGAAATCTTCGGAATTTTGTATGTAAGAATTTGTCTTTCATACACTAGGTTTTAGAATATTGCCTAAAAATGATGCTAACGACTGACAATTGGTCTATACGGCAAATTTGGTTTGTGAATTTTTGGTAAACCGTATAATTTTGGAATCACTGCGGTGTAACTCGTTAAATTTTTCCTTGTTTTCAAATCAATATTTCTAGATTTCTCCCATTCTTTTACCATTTAATTTATTTTCGTCTGTATTGGTGTCGATATGTCTCTAGCAGTTTGTACATACGTGGAATCGTCATTTAGTAAGCTGTACATTTTTTCCAGATAGTCTGTTCGTAGAGTTAAAACTGTTACAGTACCCTTATGCCTTCGTGACCATAATCCCTGGATTATCTTTTAGAAAAGTTTTTATTTGTTTTACATAAGATAAAATTCTTTTTTCGACTGGCATTAGATTTTGAAATTTTGTACTATTTTTGTAATTTGTTAAATTGTTTATAAAATTATTCCGAATATTTACACGATCGTTGTCATTTAAACCAAAAATTGCACTTTCCACATCTGAAATAATTTTGAAATATGGAATTGAAGAACCGATGGTTGGAGGACAAAATTTATCACCTAAACATAAAATAATTTTCACATGAATCGAAAGTTCGATGTTTGAATAATTTACTAGCCATCTTTCACAAGTACCAAATAAACCATTCGTTAAAGTATCTAAATTATTATTTATGATTTGTTCAAATTTTGCTTTTTGTCTCACCTTAATTTCATTAAAATGATAATTGAACGTCCTTTCCGCATGTTGATAAATTCTTCGAAAACGCTGCTTGATAAAATTCCTTGAAGAAATCGACTGAGTGTACTTAAATTCCAATTTGTGTCTTTAATGTTTCTTATCGTCATTGAAATTTCTTCGTTTATTTGGCCATTCCCTACGTTAAAAATCTTTACGAAAAAATCACAAATCTTTTCAAAAATTATAACTTTAAAATTATAGGACGCGCAGCTACAAGTTTAAACAACAACTTGTTTTCTAAAATTAAAGATAAAACACCTTTAAAGAAACAATCAAACATTGTTTATCAGGTACAATGTAGTTGCAATGCTACCTACACAGGACAGACGAAATAATTTTTAGAAAAAAGATTTTACCAACACAAAAGTGACATAAATAAAGATCAAAATTTAAGCATTAGTGCACTTACAAATTCAATAAATGTCATTGAAGATTACGCGTGTATAGGTAACTCTTATGATTTGTTCATCTAAATTGTTTTTTGCCTCATGCAATTTTATTTTTATTCAATTGTACAACCGTTTTTACATATATGAAAGCGCATTAGCAAGGTTTTTTTCGAAAATACATGGCCGGGCGTTTCCATGAAAAGTCGGTTTTAATAAAAATTTGTGATTGCTTTATTTTTTGATTTATGCATAAAAGAAGGAATTTTAGGGAATTCGAAATAGGGTTCAAAAGCTAAAGCTTTAATTAGTTAAAAAGAAATAAAAAGAGCCCTAAACCAAATAAAAATTGTTTAATTTATTTATATCGGATAAAATGTACCCTATTTTCATTTAAAAGTTAATTTTCTGATTACTTTCAAGTTTTTATTCATGTAAGATTTGTGTTTCCTGTAATGCTAAAAAATTTCTTGAGTTAAAGTTTGTTGCTTAATTGTAATCTGAGATTTAGTTTCTTGCATCTATAACTGCAAATGAATGATTGTTTGGTTTCCAATTTTCTCAAATTGTATTGTCTAATTTTCTTGGAATTGGTTATTTTAAAAATTAAAAAATTACTTGATGAACACAAAAGCAATTTCTTTATTCAAGAAACTATTGAAATGTTTAAGATAAGATTGAATTTTTCTTAAAACTAGAAATCAAGCCATTCTCAAAATATATTATCCAATTTTCTTGAAATCACCCATTTTAAAAATACAACATTTTACAAGATTTGATGCATTTTTATCTTAGGTTTCGCCAAATTTATCATCGTTTGGATGTCAATGATAATATTAAAGCTAACAATAAAATTAAAGGCACACATGGCAATGAATTTAAAATTTAGCTTGCATCTTTTCTATTCTAGTTATGTTTACTATTAATTACATAATTTTATATGTGTTGGCAATAAACTTGTAATAAATAAATGAATTTCGAAAAAATATTTTTATTTTATTATTTAAATTTAATTAATTATGTTGGCAAACATTCACGGAGAGTATTGTATGCAATGAGAGATTACGGCGTTTTGAACACATTCTAATAAATTTGTTCTTTTTTGTAACTGAAATAATTGAGCTAAACAACACACACATAAGTTGCCGCATTTCTTGACGTTTGATCTGATCCAGATCAGATCATTTCTCATGAAACGACACCAAAATGCGTAAAAGAAACAAACATCAAATTTCAATTTTCTGTTTGGTTATCTGCCTGTTATCGTGCCTCAAAGAATATGATGAAAGCAATACTAGGGTGAAATGGTAGAAAAAGCTCGGTATTTAATTTTATTGTTGATTTCACTGCTTCCAACCACTTAATTCAAAATTATTTTTCACCTATAATTTAACAGCTGAACTAATTTTTAGATGACCATTTGTGATCCAAAATGAATGTCGGATCAAATTTTGTTGTTTCATCACATATAAATTTTGATCTGATCCGGATCACTATGCGTCAAGAAATACAGCGAATATTATGGTTCAGAATATGGAATAATTTGGAAAATATAGGTGGCAGAAACAACCAATTTTTCTATGCTCCTTTGAAGAAACTATTTCTTAATGATTTCTCTTAACAAGAAAATTATTATTTTACATCTCCCAGGACAAGAAAATGTTTTCTTCTCTTAAACGATCTTACTTCAAAATCGCATTTTTCATTTGAACAAAAATTTCTTAATATGAGAGAATATTTTTATTACAAAAAAATTTTTCATAATAACTTATTTCTCATAACAAGAGAACAAAGTATTTCAACTCAGCAAGCAATTCTTGAGACAAGAAATGTATACGAGTATATACGAAGAAAAGGAATTATTCTATCGCGAACCTTCAGCAGTGAAGAACGTAAAATGGTTTTATGATTCTAAAAGTGTGATTTTATGAAAATATTCTTTTGTTCAAATGGACCAATTTAGATTTTTAAACTGTGATGTTTCCACTTCAAAGTGAGATATTGAAAACATTAGATTCACAACTTCATTTCTCTAGTCAAGAATTAGAAAGCCTTACATAAACAATAAACAGATGGATTCAAGGAAATCCAAACAATAGATTGGTAAATTTTTACTCTACTCAAGAAAATATTTGTTTTCCAGCAAAAAAATATCTAAAATCATACTTAAATAAAGAAGCGTCATTTCTCACAATAAGAATTTCTAATTTTAATCGGTTTTTACAAACAAACCGATTTCGTTAAACTTAAGAATTAGAAAGATTAGATTTTTTTTTTCTTAATACATATTTTGATTTTTAATTTGTATTTTATGAGATATGACGCTGTAAAGAAATCCGTGCCGTGGATTTTGAGCTAGATAAAATGTCGAGGAGTATGAAATAAATCCAAGCAGAGACTCTTGCCCAAATCAGAGTGTGGTTTTTCGTTGGTGACTTCTTTGAATTGTGAAGCAGGCTAAATACGAAGGGAGATCCAGTATTAAAAAAGCGATGCAATGTTATGGATGAGCACACCAAATTAGAAGTAGGGGAGAGGTGCTATAAAGTTACCAATTTTGATATTTTTGATAAAAATTAGTATGTACAAATCAATATTAGAATTTTTTTAAATGTTTATTGCTTTGTCCAATCAATGACAAGCTCGTTTTTTACTGTAAATTGCTTTTTAATGTTGTTTTTAAATTTAAGAAAATAATCGATTTTTGTCTACTTTATTGCCGAGTCGGGGATAAAGTTGACACTGGTAACTTTCATGATGCTATAAAGTAGACACTTGTTAATTAGACTAAAACCTTGCTTCATACATACTAAACTGATGTGAAAATTCAGAGGCTAATCGCGTTTAATGAGCGGCTATAAAATCTAGAAAGACAGATGATATAAAACTCTTATAAGAATAAGAATAATCTTAAATAATAAATAACAAGAATGATGAGGTCTGACATACGATGTCATTTATTAACGGATGTCATATTTGTCAAACATAATTTCAAACTTGTAACTTGTTCTTGTTCTCGATGTTCCTGGCATTTGAACGGGTTCTGGTAATAATGATTCAATCTCTGTTCGGTTTATTTGAGATATGTCATCTTTAAATGGGAAAAGAAATTGTTCATGCAATTTTTCAAAAAATAAGACGTCAAAATCATTTTTATTGTGAACAACTTTGATTTGGCCAACAAATTGAAGTCTCCGATTTTTAAAAGATAATATCCAAAAGATTATTTGGATAGTTAAGTTGATCACCTCCAGATAATTCTTCTTCTTCAAAATCTGAATCAAAGGATTCTCTCAAAGAAAAGTCGGATTCGACATCCGACAATGAACTGCTGTTATTAGTTGTGTGTAATACTTGTGTTTTCCGTGCTACTTTTGGGGCTTGTTTTCGAGATACTGATTTTATCGTTTTGTTTTTCTTTAAATTCGTTAGATTTTCCATCCGTTCTTTTTCCGGACTAAAAAAAAATCCAACATCAAATAATCCAACATCTCGTGGTATATCCAAATTCTCTCCTTCTCGAGTTATTGATCTATCTGTTACATAATTCGTTTCAAAATCGTCGTCAGTGTAAATAGATGCATTTACTTACCAAATCCCACATTTGTCAAATTCCACTCTGATGTTTGCAACGGTAAAACTATTTTTAAAAGCTTCATTTGCCAATTTTGGAATATCGTAAATAGTAATAAGTTTCCCTGGGGATGTGAGCATGAAGTTTTTAAAAGCCGCCTTAAGGTAATTTTTAAAAAGGCCATAAACGCCCACGTCTAGTGGTTGCATACGGTGAGTGCAATTTAGTGGGAAGGAAAGTAACACAATACCATTTGCCTTAGCAAAAATAATTGACGTCAGAGAGGTATGGCTTACATGGTTATCCATAAGCAATAGAATAGGTGCATCAATCGAGCAACGCGTATTAGATTGAAGGTGTTTTCCAGCCGCTTTTGTTTCCCAGTCCCAAGCTATCTGGTGGAGCGCCGTGGAATTGTATTTCCAGAGGCACTTACAATACCACAAAGGTTTTCAGAATAACCTACAG
Source organism: Tipula vernalis (assembly GCA_958295665.1). Classification (NCBI taxonomy): domain Eukaryota; kingdom Metazoa; phylum Arthropoda; class Insecta; order Diptera; family Tipulidae; genus Tipula; species Tipula vernalis. The sequence continues at coordinate 180,087,865 of OY282558.1, read as the reverse complement.
CAATAGGAATTATTAAATTATTTTATTTATTATATGAATATAACAAATTGGTACCTACCTTTGCAGATTGTAAAACGGTGGTTATTCCTGTCTCGTCAAGGTTGTATACATCAGATGCTTTAAATTTATTACGTTCCATCACAGCATTATAATTTTCAAAAAAATGTTTAACGTTTGTACGGTTAAAGGAAGTAGCTCTTGAGAAGCTTGTGTTTTCAGATGGCGAGCCATGAATTCTTTTAGCCAGTCCAATGAAGCTAATTGAGTTTCTTGCCAGGTAGATGAGGTTGACTTTCTTAAATTGGGAACAAGGTCAAAGCTAATTTTCTAGTTCGATGATATGACAAACCGTAGCATATTCGGGAGGACTTAATTAAATAGTTTACTAATTGCAACTCTTCGTCGTTGGTAAATATTTGACGATGTTTATGTTTCGTTTTACCGTCGTTAACAAGTCCCATGGGGTTACCATCGTCGTCAGAATTTCCCGAATCATTGGAATTTGGCAAACTACTGACTAAACTGTTTCATTCTTTTAAATAAAGTGGATTTTTTAATCCCATATTCGATACTCGCGCCACGATATGTTTTTCGACCCTTAAGTAAGTATTGCTTTCAATGCCTCTTTCATAATTTCTTCAGAAACAATTGCCCTATCGGTTTTTCTTTTATAAAATTTCCACATTATATAATCTAATTAATACAAAATGATTCAAATAAGTTCAAGAATAAAACTATTGCAAAAAAAACCACATTGGTTACAAAACAAATCAAATATTATGCAAAAAAATATAAGAGGTTTGTAACAGCAGTAAAGAACACGCATCTCCTTTGAACCTAATGCTATAAAGTAGACACGTCTACTTTATAGCGGCGTTTTTGTCTACTTTATCGCTTAAGGTGTTATTACGATTATTTTGAGATATAGTAAAATTCATGCTAATCATTTGTTTAACGGTACTTTATCCTATTCAACAATAAAATTCTACCTTATAATTAATATCGCAAATTTAAGTTCATGCACTACGTTCAAAAATAATATCGATATTAAAAAAACTAAAAAACTTACTTTGACGCAGCAAAATCCGACTTTTCGTCACAAAAATACAAACACGACTGAGAGTACAATAATTATTTTTCTCAGATGATTAAAATTGTTTTACAAAATGAGAAAAAATTAAATGAGTTGTACTGTTTCGACCATTTCCGAGAAACTATGGTTGTCTACTTTATAGCGCCTCTCCCCTAATCTTGGCCGAAATATTGTAATGACACTTCTTGCAATCATACATTATTATAAATGAGCTCCTATATGCTCAGAATAATGTGTTTATGATCGAGTGGATACGCAAGTTCAAAATTAATGTACGAAATGAATAAAATAAATAAGAAATTAGAATTAACCATGAAGAAAAATCATATTCTCTGCGTAATCACGTTTTCTTGTATCAAGAAATTAGTTTTCTTTACGTAAAGTTTGTGGTGAGAAAAATTTCGTTTAGCTGAAAAATTATGTACAAATTTACTTCAATTAATCCTATTAATTCTTCATATTAGAAATTATTTTTTTCCGTGTACTGCGATCTATAATTTTTCATAATAGTATTAGCAGTTGCCATAAACACACTCATAAATAGCCCCTTTTGTCGTGCAAATCTTTAGTCTATGCCACTTCCAAGCCAAGATAAAAAAACCATTAAGTTTACTTCTGGGAACCATTCAATTTCTCGGAAATTACTGCAATAAAATGGAAGAACAAACATAATAAGTGGGGAAAAATTATTACGCTATTCGGACAGTATTAAAAAAAATGTGAATGTAGTGGAATATTTTTCAAATAAATGTCAAAAAATTTGTACTAAAAAATATTTGTCTTAGGTTTCGGACACAGTCTAAAACAATAAAGCAATTAAGTGTATGATTATTGAATTTATTAAATTAAAACTTGTACTGTACAAGTCGATTAAGCGGTATATCCTCCATTCAGTCGCAAGCATGTTAAGCAAGTTAACACCGCTGAATCACTAAATCGATATCCTCGATAAAAATGACAGTCGCAACTCGTTAAATTTTTTCTGCATTTTTGCGACCCCGATTTTTGAGTAGTAAACATATTTAACACAGTACATAACCTCAAACTTGTTAAAATTTTGACGTTTGACACTTATAATAATTTTTAAAATAATAATTCGGCTTTCTAAATAAATTTTAAAATTATAATTCAATAAAAAAATCAATAAAATTATAATTCGGCTTTCCAAGTTTTTATTTGTGATTGTGATAATTGTAAATGGAGTTAATAATTCAACGACGCAGACGAAACGCGCTGATTCAAAGAAAGATATTTCGTGATCGTGAGGATCTTTTTGACTGTGATGATAACACATTTTTTGTGCGATATCGGTTTACAAAAAGTTCCGCTTTGTTCATGCATATATTCATTTAAAAAGACCGAGTAACAGAAGCAAAGCGTTTCCTCCTCATTTAATTGTAAATATCTACTCAGTGTTTTCCAGCTCTAAAATTGTTTCCATAAATTTAATATCTATTTGGAAAAATCACAGGTTTTAACATCTCTTAATATATATTTTGGTTATCCACTTGAACATTGCCTTCTAACCCCAGTAATAAGCCCATCTGCGCCCGGAGAAGAAAATTACAACAAATATCATAAAAAAACCAGAAAGATAATTGAACAAGCTTTTGGTATATTAAAAAGCCGCTTCAGGATAATAAGCAAAGTGGTGGTATGCTGTGCTACAATTTGGAGAAGTGTGTTAAAATTATATTATGTTGCTTCATTTTACATAACATTGCCAAAACACAAAATGAACCCAATCATTTTGAGAATGATAGTGATGATTCTGGGGCAGATACCGATAATGAGGAAGAAGATGACGATGATGGCACCGGTGAAGATGATGGTGAATTAATGAAATCTACTTCAGGAATAAGAGGACAGATGAGCAGAAACATTTTGATAAATTATAGTTTCCAAAATCAATAGTTAAAACAGTGTGTAATAAAATAAAACATATATTTTAGTAATTCATAATTTGTACATATTCATACTTAATTCAAAAACAAAAAAAAATTGTAATACATCATAAATAAATAAAACTAAATAGATCTTAATTCAAGTTTTTGAATTTATTGCACAGTGGCCAGTCTTTTAGTTTCAGGAGATATATTAAACTTTTCTTTGCGCTTATTCTACGAGGTATTCCTCTTCAAAAAAAAAAAATCTTTAACTGTGCATTTGTCGATTTGTCATTATTTTTGGCAATTTCTAAAAACTCTTTTGCAGCAGCTAGTCGTTCTTTCGAAACAGCGAGAGCTTCTTTTCTTACCGCCAGCTTTTCTTTCGAAACTTCTAATTTTTCTTGATTAATCTGATCATTTTTGCTATTTATGTTCCTTTTTTCTTTCTCGACTTTTCTCTATTTTTTTGCGCATAGTTTTTTTAAAACGCCCAACGGCTTTAATTTTGGATTTGGACGGCCCCCCACTTTGTTGGGTTTGTGTTATTGGCGGTCCTGAAATTGTGGTTCCCGGATTTGGTTCCTCCCCATCCAATACTACAATCTGGTCGTCCTCTTCTTCAGTAATAATGACAATGTGGTTTTCAGAGAAACAATCTGCGGAATAGTTAAATCCAGACATTGCATTTCGCCCGCTAATTTTTCTATTAATTTCACCACGTCCGATAATACCTTCGGTGGAGCACCTCCAGTTCCTTTTTGGTAACTGTTAATTTCCGCGATCTTTTTTTTTGTGCGCGATTTTAAATCTTTGAATTTATTTCGTATTTCTTAAAAGGGTTAGTTTGTAAATAATTTTATAAATTTTTATCATTTTACATGAGATAACTTCTCGATGACTTTCTAATATTTTTAGAAGTAGCATCAGATCATTTTCTGAGAAATTTGGTTGTCTTGGCCTTTTTTTAACTTCCATTTCTATATTTTGACTGATAAATAATTATCACAACAATTTATTATATATCACAAGCACAACAAAAATATGTATATCACAAAATAAAACGCAAAATAATTAAGTGACAGTAGCAAACCGTATTCAGCGGCATGCTGAATGACCGATTTGCGATCATTATCGAGGATGCCGATTTGCAATCGCAATTTCAGCTGTCGCAAATCCGCCATTTTGCGACAGCGCAAACTAATAATATGCGTCTGGATCGAGGATATGCCCCTAAGATCTGAAAGATTTTAACTAAAATAAAGCAAGAATTTGGGAATTATTGCGAAAAAACAAAATGCAATCGATTTCTCGTTTTCCTGTGGGTTTAGCAATATTTCTTTCTTCACCCAGTCAATTGCACTGAAAATATTGTCTCTAAAGTAAAATTCAAATTTTTAATGTGGATTTTGCCAATTTGGTAAGTACATAATATATGAACCTTGTTGTAAAAACACTTGTTATAAAACAGTTGTTTTGAAGTGATTTAAATCAGACAATGCTGGGTTTTGCTATACATAAAAACAAAGACACAAAAATCAAATAGTTTCGTATATAATCCAAGTAATCGCCGATCAATTTAATAAAACGTCCAAATAAAATTATAAGCAACCTCATTTGGATTATCTACATATTTATAGATGGCACCCGTAAAAATGTATTAAACGTTTTTAAATAAATGTCAAATTTCATTTGAAAAATATCAACACGGAAGCATCAAAGCTAAGATGTTTTTTTAATTAAAGAAGAATGATGATAAATAATTTTAAATATCTTTTTTTAGACAAAAAAAAAAAAAAAAACAAAAAAAAAAACGGCGATGTCGAACAAAATGAATTCACAAAAGACAATGCATTAATTTGTGTAGAATTGTTTTATAGTTGTAATGTAAGCGAAATCTTTTTTATACTTGGTTTTAAAACAATTGACTATTTTTCTTTAATCGTCAATAACTTTTTATTTGTCGCCTAGGAGATAGTAGCTGAAATTTAACAAAACAAAAAAAAATTGCTGTCAAATGAAAATTCATCGGAAATATAAACCACGTGGATCTAATTTACCTTGTGGTTTTGAATATCTAGTACCTGTTTAAAAATTAGATAATAAACATTTTTTATATGTACATATCTACATATATCTGAAGTGAGCCATATAGTTATTTTTTAACCATCCAAATGTGACAGACGCAGACGTAAAATTTTTGGAAGAAAATGTAAAAATGTATATATGCACGCGTACATTTGTAATTCGGAAAAATTGAGATCGTCAGCATAACGTCGCGAAAAAAAAAGAAATTGTGTGTGATGTTTTTGTTTTTCGTTCGTTCTACATTAAAAACATTTCATATATACATATATATATATTCTTTTTTTTTTTTTTTCAAGAAGATCAAAGAAAATGTCATGAAAATTAAGTAAAACGGAAAATTTATGTTTATTATATTTTTATTAACTTAATTTTTTGTTTTTTTTTTATTGAAAATTTTGTGTATTGCGTACCAAATAAAAAATGTCGACGACGACGAGACAAAATAAATATTATATATTATATATATATATATATATATATATATATATATATATATATATATATATATATATATATATATATATATATTATAAACTAGGAGGAGGGGGCAATAAACGACATACGAGAAAAATACCTTGGAATTTATGACCATTTCGGGAGTTATGATTACTTTATATAAATGTTGAAAACTTGTTAAGCAAAAAAAAAAAAAAAACATTAAATTCATTTTTATCAGTTTCAATTGATTACAATTTCTTTATACTTATATAAATTGTATTCTCTTATAATGTTGCAATTGCAATATACATATATTTTCTCACTCTAAATTAACGTTTTTTTTTTTTTTACTTTATGTTTAACGTGGTTTTACTATAAACGGACATATAAAATACATATACTTAAAAATGCATTTTTATGGTCAACTGAAGGCGCAAGTTTCCATATATTTACTATCTATATGCGGCTAGGCTACAATATACCAGTATGTGATTAACATTTTATAATTAAATAAATAATTTATTTTCCAAAGTGAAATTCAGTTTGATCTATTAAAAAATAAAAAATAAAAATAAAAAGGCGCCATACTTTACATTTAGTAGGCGCGCACAAATTCGCTCGCACGCCGTATAAATTTCAAAACTGATCGTGTTGTTTTATTTCTATGTATTTCAGGTGCAAAAGAAACGAAGAATTGTGGCTCGGGCCCAATGTAGAAACATAAAAAATGAATGTCCTGTTCCTACCTGTGATGAACCAGTTTTATTGCCAGGAAGATGTTGTAAAACGTGTTCAGGCGATGGTTACAGTAAGTACAAAAGTGTTTTATTTTTTTTGTGTTAAATTTGTTCCATCTATATAGACATATAGACGTGGAATGGGGCACGATAAAACAGAAATAAAATAATAATTTGGATTTGTATATGTTATCAAAAACAAAAACAAAAAATGTCAAATAACAATAAATTAAAAGTAGTTTATTAAATGAAAGAAACAAAAAAAAAATGCGCGATAAAAACTTTGATTAGAAAAATAATAATTAAATGGGTTGCCAGGGTAAAATGACCCATAATAGATGAATGTCTTAATTTTTGTCTATAAGGCTAATATTTATATATATGTACATATAAATGTATTTAATTTACCCTCCCCGAAAATATTTTTATACACATATTTTTTTCTAAATTTAATTATGTTACATATTTTTTTTTTTTTTTATATTTAATCGTAAAAAATTGTTGTTTAAATTAAAATTAATTTTTATTTTCAATTGAAGATATAAAATTGGCGCCACGGAAATTGATTAAGCTTTGTATTTTTTTTTTTTTTTTTATTTTGATGAAATAATAATAATAATAATAATAAAAAGAAGAACTAAATGAAATTAATTCAAATATAATTAAGGCTAGCAAAAATGTTGCTTCCTTTCGATTTTTATGAAGTTTTTTTTTTTTTTTTGTAGAGAAGCAAAAAATAAAATAACATCAATATCTCATCAATTTTATTATGAACGAAAAACGGTTATGGGTACCAGCTGTAGAAAAAATTCATAATAATGACAGAATTTCTGTGTTGGAATATTATATTTGAATGAATCAGTAAACATATTCAGTGTTTTATTTTGAGTAGGTTTTCGTTTAGTTTATATAGGCAGTCTCTTATACTTGCCAATTAAATATTATTTCTGCGCGCGAGCTGTTTATGCACCATACGTACATATATATACATACATACGTAGACATATATTAGAAAATAATCTGTTTTAAGCGAAATGAAATAAAATAATTTGTTGTATCGTTATTTTAAAATGCATCTTTATTGTAACACGTCGTTATTAGTTTTACTTTATTATTTTATTTTTATTTTATTTTTTTTTTTTTTTTTTTTTAGCTTCTGATTTGCATATATGCATGCCAATTTTATTTTTATAAAAGTCATGTCGTATACAATGTAAATATATATAAATATATGTATTATATAAAAAATTATATAGATATATTTATTTATTTATATATTTGTATTTTTATACACATTTATCATTTGGCACAATTGAACCAAAATAAGCTTTTAATTTATGATTATTTACTAAATTATAAAAGATACATTGCACTTCTATTTAAACAAGACAATTGAGCTATTTACCTTAATATTTAGACTAAACAAATAATTTTTAATATTTTTAAATAGCGCGTTCCGTCTACATGATGCAATTACTCTATAAAAAGAATGAAGTGTGAATAACTTCGGTCGGTTTAAAAATGAAAACGAAAAAAAAAAGAAATTTTTTCCACACTCCTGAAAAATTTTAATATTTTATTTATTTATATTTATATATAATATACATATATATATATATATATATATATATATATATATATATATATATATATATATATATATATATATATATATATATATAAACAGATAAATTAAAATTTTTATTACATTATTTTTATTCTGATTGTTGACACGAGTCCTCCAGAAAAAAACATCTGTACCATAATGCTAAAATTATAACATATTGGCCGACCGATGCCGCCGTAAGATATTTTTTTTTTTTAAACGACACAAAAACAAAAAATTGATGTGTAAAATATAATCATGCATGCGTACTCGCGTATGTACGCGCGGCTACAAATTTTTATTATGGTCTGCTCTGTTGTGTATCTCTTTTTTTTTTTTTTTTTTTTTTTTATTTACTACAGTTGTAGACAAATAAATGGATATGAACCGTTTTCTTCCAGAATGTGTGCAAAATCATATTTCTTTGTTGCAGTTGTTAAAATTTTTAGCCTGCGGTCAAAAATTTCAAATACTTGTCATCGGTGTTTAGAGGCTTAAATAGCAATAGTCTGTTTTTGTAAGGTTATCTCCTATCTGTGTATGTTTTGATAAAATGTATTCGATGGTGATAAAATCAGTAAAAAAAAAAAAAAAAACCGAAGATCAAAGAAAATATTTTTAAACACTTTCCATTTTTTTAAATTTGTCAACTTTTGCTTTGACTTTTACGTAAATACTTAGTTGTTTCGTTGAATAACTCATAAACTTTTAACAAGAGTGACTATCTAATATTTTATGATTTTTAAGACTAAGACAATTTCAATAAAAATGATTTTCATTTCAATTTGAGGAATGCGCATAAATTTAGAATTTTATGTTTAAAATCTCAGTCTAGCAGTTATCCAACGCTTCTTCGACTGGTATTATAGAGGGCGAAAGGATTTGCTCTTCTAGAAAAGCGTATCAACTGTCACTCAATCCCAACGCAATCATCTAAATCAACCCCAACCCAAGGGCCTGCTCGCTCAATCTCAACCCTCAACTAAACCCAAAAATCAACGCCCAACCCAATTCTTAAATCAATATGGTCCGAAAAAATGAATAAACCCAGTTCAGCTAACTTCCAACTCAATCCTTCCCTCAACACCAAACTAAATGCTCAACACAATCTCTAAATTATCACAGTTCGAAAGCATACGTACATTAGCTCAACTCAATCCTAACTCATCCTTAAACTTAACGCACAACTCAACACAGTCTGGAAAATTATATGCGTACATTAAATAAAAAAAAATTAAATCAGGCAACCCTAGTACAATTAAAGCCATATTTAATATTATGTGAAGTTAGCCCCCAGACCAGGATTTTATTCAAATTAGTAGAATAAATACCGAAGTTACATAATATCCAATAAAATAAAATCCACATACAAAATTAATAAAATTTAAATCATCAAAGTAATTGCAAAATTTTAACTAGCACCTAAAAAATTATGAATGTTATGGTTATTGGTTTATTTTGCCGAAACTAAAAATGTCTCGGATAAGTGCTTACTGATTTTTAGATGGAAATACCATTAGCTTAATTTAGAAAACATTTCATGAAAATCGTATTCAGACGTATATTTGTACCGAAATATAAAAATGAATGAAACCTCTCAGCCCATGGCTATATTTCGGTCACTTGAAACAATATGATTTTCGTGGAATATTTTCTAAATTAAGCTAATGGTATCCCCAATATAAAAACATTAATCACTAATCCTATAGGCATTTTTATTTTTGGCAAAATAAACTAATAGTTATAACATCCATAAAATTTTAGATGCCAGTTAAAATCTTGCAATTACTTTATGTCCTTTTCAGCTTGATTCATAAAAATATCAATGATTTAAATCATTTAGTAATTTATCTTTCTTAAATGAAGATTCACATTTGACGGACAGTAACCCAATGGTTACTCCCGTTTAAATATACAAAGTAATTATTTTTCTCTATCCTAATTAAACACAACTGCCCAATTCCAAAGGTTTCTGCCTTTGAAGTCTTCTTACCAGAGTTTAAATGTATCGCTCTTTTAGAGCTCTTTATAAAAAATTTCGCTCTTGTACCCAATAAATTTTTTTTTTTCAGTTTGCTTTTACGCTCTTACCCTATAATGGTGAACACAAAAAAAAAATTATTTCGCTCTTTCAAAGTGATTTAAATTTTTATTTTTAATTTTGCTCTTAAAACAGAGAGCGTAAAAGCTAAAAATATCGCTCAGTCCCAACCCATTCTACAGAGCCATTGAAGAAAATACATGAGGGAGCAAAATTTTTTATTACACACGAAATGCTCTTTGAATATCATTAAATAAAGAAAGTTCGATAAACGATATTTAGAAAAATTTCTGGAATATGGCCAACTAGGATGGAACTAGGCTATTTCTTAACAGATTTTAGAGAAATTTGACATGGGCGATAGAAGTGGGATTTTAAAATTATTTTTAGATGAAGTACTAGAATATGACCAACTAAGTAGGATGGAACTTCGCTATTCCTTAACCGTTTTTAGTGAAATTTGACAAGTGCGGTGAAAATGGGATTTTAAAATGATTTTTGGATCAAGTTCTGGAATATGGCCAATTGTGATGGAATTTGGCTATTCCTTAACCGATTTTAGAGAAATTTGACGTTTGCGTTGGAAATGGGATTCTAAAATGATTTTTGGATAAAGTTCTGGAATATGGCCAATTGTAATGGAACTTGGCTCTTCCTTAACAGGTTTTAGTGACATTTGACATGCGTGATGAAAACGGGATTCTACAATGATTTATAGATGAAGTTCTGGAATATGGCCAACTAGGATGGAACATCGCTATTCCTTAACCGATTTTTAGTGAAATTTGGCATATGCGTTGAAAATGGGATTCTAAAATGATTTTTGGATAAAGTTCTGGAATATGGCCAATTGTGATGGAACTTGGCTATTCCTTAACCGATTTTAGAGGAATTTAAAATGCGCGTTGGAAATGGGATTCTAAAATGATTTTTGGATCAAGTTCTGGAATATGGCCAATTGTGATGGAATTTGGCTATTCCTTAACCGATTTTAGAGAAATTTGACGTTTGCGTTGGAAATGGGATTCTAAAATGATTTTTGGATAAAGTTCTGGAATATGGCCAATTGTAATGGAACTTGGCTCTTCCTTAACAGGTTTTAGTGACATTTGACATGCGTGATGAAAACGGGATTCTACAGTGATTTTTATATAAAGTTCTGTAATATGGCCTATATGGCCAATTTGGATGGAACTTGGCTATTTCTTAACCGATTTTGATGCAATTTAACATGTTCGTTGGAAATGGGATTCTAAAATGATTTTCCTAATTCCGGGATCCTTTACTAACATTAGCGTGCTGTCACCCATTTTTTCTTATTTTCCTTTTATTGCGACTAAATTTCCCGGCGGATGTATAATAAATATATCAATATGAGTAATCTAAACAGGTTACGGCAGAAATATAATACATAATTATTATTATTTTAGGTTACTCATATTGATATATTTAAATATATCAATACGAGTAATGTATGTTGGCCATATTCCATAACTTTATCTAAAAACTATTTTAGAATCGCACTTCCAAAGCATATATTGAATTACATCACAATTTGTTAAGTAATAGCCAAGTATCCATGCAGCTGTCGAGGTTTATCTACTGTGAGGCAGATCGAAATTCGGTGGAAAAATAATCTGTAAGTTCCATCCTATTTAGTCATATTCCAGAACTTTATCTAAAACCTATTTTAGAATCCTACTTCACACGCATATATTGAATTGTATCACAATCGGTTTAGGAATAGCTAAGTTCCATCTAAATTTTTCATATTTCAGAAACTCATCATCTAAAAATCATTTTAGAATCATATTTTGATCGCACATGTCAAATTTCATTCAAATCAGTTAAGGTATAGCCAAGTTCCATCCTAGTTGGCCATAATTTAAAACATCATCTAAAAATCATTTTAGAATCTTAATTCCAACGCACATGTCACATTGTATCACAATCAATGAAAGAATAGCCAAGTTCCATCCTAATACGCTATATTCCAGAACTTCACATAAAAATCAATTTAGAATCAGATTTCGATCGCGCGAGTCACATTTCAATAAAATCGGTTAAGGAATAGCCAAGTTCCATCATAGTTGGCCATATTCCAGAATTTCACCTAAACATCATTGTAGAATTCCTTTTCCATCGCGCGTTTCTAATTTCACTAAAATTGATTAAGGAATAGACAAGTTCCATCACAATTGGCCATATTCCAGAACTTCACCTACAAATCATTTTAAAATTCCATTTCCAATGCATATGACAAATTTCACTCAAGTCGGTTAAAGAATAGCTAAGTTCCATCCTAGTTGGCCATATTCCAGAACTTTATCCATAAGTCATTTTAGAATCCCATTTCCAACGCACATATCAAATTTCACTAAAATCGGTTAAGGAATAGCCAAGTTCCATCCCAATTGGCCATTTTTCAGAACTTCATCTAAAAATCATTTTAGAATCCTATTTCCAACGCATATGTCGAATTGCATCACAATCGGTTAAGAAATAGCCAAGTTCCATCCTAATTGGCCATATCCCAGAACTTTACCCAAAAATCATTTTAGAATACCATTTCCAATGCCCGTGACGGTGTCCTGAACCAAGCTTAAATGGGCAAAAAAACACTCTCGATTTCCCTTCGGCCATTGAAAGTTTCACCTTCGAGAAGTTAAAAACGCAAAAATCAGCCAAATCCCCGGAGCCGTTTTCAAAAAAACACAATTTTAAGATTTTTTGCGCCAAAAATGAGAAAATTCGAAAAATCCGTTTTTTTTTCTTTGGAATCCCTTAATCTACGTGTCCCTAATTCCTTTGAAGTTTTCTCCAAAGTTGAAAATACATTTGAAATCGCGCCTAAAATTTTGCATGTATAATCGAATGAAATTATTGGTTGCTTGATCACACATAAAGGTGCGTCTATGTGCGTAAAGTGCGTATTTTCAAATCATTGTTTCAAAAATACACAGGAACCTAGATGGGGTGTCAGGCAGTAGTTGACCAGTCAATTTCAAAATAAAACATTAGCTGCGAATCGTTTACTAATAAAATTCAGGTACGGAGTGTCGTCCGAGCTATATTCTTTGTGTGGTGTACATTAATTCATTCACGTCGAAAGGCCATGCGCGAACTCATGAAGAGAACCGATCCGTAATCTGTTTGTTCTGTTTAAAGAAAAAGGACAAGATGTGGAATATTGTAGGCACATTGAAAAGTAGAATAAAAAATGTGGTAAATATTAATGTTGACGATAGTCGATATCCATCCGCTGTTTGTAGAACTTGCAAAATCGTTCTTTACAAATCCAGTAAACAAGATTTCGGAGATCAACCCACGTTGTCTTTGCAGGACTATTCTGATTTCCCGGCACTTCCATGTGCAACCAGATCTCAGGATAACATACTTTGTGAGTGCAATTTGTGTAAACTTGTGCGAGCTCAACCACGGAACATGATTCTCGGGAAAATGATGAAAAATAAAGTGGTTCATAGGAAATGTAAGAAATGCGGAGGAGAACTGGATACCAAGAATTTCTGCACTTCTTCAAAATGCGTTTCAACTCTGACCGACCTAATTAAAAATAATTTATCGTTAAAAGAAAAGGAACAATTGGCATCGTCAATATTGAAAGACATTTTAGTTGCACCAGAAAACTCAACAAAACAAGGACAGTTGTGTTTATCATAGAAAAGAGGGAAAAAACCGATATTTTAAAAATCAGTACAGATTTAGGTCTGTCAACAAGAAAAACAAATTCGCTGACTGCTGCGTTGCGAGTTGGTGCTGGGAAGAGGAAAATATTCCAACCCAACTTAAGAGAGAAGTTGTTTTTGTTAAATCATCGTCTTGATTCCTTTTTCGAGTCTCGATTTTGCGAAGTGGTGAATACCAAAAATTCCTGGGCGATAAAAAGATCTTAATGTTTTGTGTATTGCAAAGATGTGCCAGGATTGGTTGACTATATTAAAGAAAAAAGAGCATTGCAGGAATTGGATTTGAAATTCGGTCTCTCTTATTCAATTCAAATTTGATGAAGCTAATGGTAATTCGGATACCAAGAAAGCGAGACAGCAATATCAAGATGGAGTACAAGCCAGGAAATTTAAGGATTCGGGTGTGAGGAAATTGATCATTCTTGGAATTATTTCTGATACGCAAGAAAACTACATGAATGTTCGTACTCTCTGGTCTTGTCTGAATTTGCAATGCATTAACACAATCAGGTGTTATGGCGCATTCTTTCCATTTTCCGTGTACGTGCTGTACCGCATCGAAAGACAATTTAAATATGTGCGGAAATTACAGAAACATCGGTACCTGCCGTGAAAATTCAGAGGCCTTCAAAAATACCGGCAGTAAAAAACTAATTCCAAGAATTTCCACAGTAACATCCACGAGCCTATATTTACAGGAAACCCAGACACGCTGATCATCGTAATAATCCCTCCACCTGAACTTCATCTGATGTTGGGAGTTGACCCTGTATAACCACATGCTGAAAGAATTCCAGCACGATGCCGAAGAATGGGCTAAGTCCTGCAATGTGTCCAAAGATTTCGTACATGAGGCTTCCGCTTGTGCTGGAAATGCCTGCAAAACTTTGTTAAACAGAATAGATATTCTTCGGACAAAATGTACCATCCATTGTTTGAAGTATGTCAAATGTTTTAGTAACTTTGCAAATGTCGTGAATTCGTGTTTTTCAACTTTTCTTGACGAAAAATTTGAGGTTTATGTTTCGCAATTCAAAACAAGTTATCTAGACCTGGGAATCTCAACCACTCCGAAAGTTCATGCCTTTTTTTTCACGTGCCATATTTATGCCGCAAAATGGACTGTGAACTCGGTTACTATAGCGAACAAGCGATGGAGTCCGTTCATCACGACTTCAAAAATACATGGGTGAATTACAAAGTAAATCGCACACATCCAGATTATAATACTAAACTACTGAGAGCTGTACGGGAATATAACTCCCGTCATGTTTAAAGAATGATTTTTTTCCAATTTTTGGGTAATTCAAACAAAAAAACTTCAAATAAATTCCGTCATTTGATTTCGATATACATCTTTCCTCACCATCGATATATTTTTCTATTCAATGGTCATTTTTGTAATAAATTTCATAATGAAGTTTCATCGATTTGTGAATAAAGATTCATTTTTTACAAGCTTATCATATGATTTTGTTATATTTCCAAAAGGCAAACACTTATTAGTATTCCAGTAGATGACGTTTTACAAATAATTCAAGGCACTCATTCCAATATCGATCACGAAAAAAAACTTAATGTTTATTGAAATTTAGTTCAAGCTGAGTGCTTTTTTTGTATTCCTATAAGTTTATATTCGCATTCTTGCAAAAAAAGAGCCATATGGAGAACAATTGAAAATTCGAAAAAAAAAATCGAATTTTCTCATTTTTGGCGCAAAAAATCTTAAATTGTGTTTTTTTGAAAACGGCCCTGGGGATTTGGCTGATTTTTGCGTTTTTGAACTTCTCGAAGGTGAAAATTTCAATGGCCGAAGGGAAATCGAGAGTGGTTTTTTGGCCCATTTAAACTTGGTTCAGGGACACCGTGTGCATGTTTAAATACTGAAAGTGAAGTACACCCCTTTCCACAGAAAGAACAGACTAGACTTGAATTTATATTTTCTTATTGGCCTCATTTATTTCTCTAATGGCCGATTTCACAAGAAAGGAGCCAACCTTCGGTTAAATAATATTTCCTCTCTTTCTTCTTTAATGAAATTGAAATTTATTTCATAATTCAAAATCAATTATATTTCTTTTGACAAGAGCATAGTGAGCGAATAGTTAATTATTTGAATGTTCAATTTCGCTCAAATAAATATTTAATCCTGCAGTTACAATGCTCACGTGAAAATTAATCAGTATAGAATTTGAATTATGATACAAATTGCAATTTCATAGAAGAAGAGAGAAAGAAAATATTATTTAATTGAAGGATTGCTCTTTTGTTCTGAAATCGGGCATAAATTGTTTTTATTCTTAACTGTTTAGCCTTTTGTTAAAACTTTACTATTTAATTTGAAAATTCAGATCAAAGGAAGCATGACTAAAAACAAAAAATTGCGAAACAATTGCTACCGACTCAGATTTCTGAGTATGATTTTTCAGTGCGAAAATAGTACTTTGTAGGTATACAAAACAAGAGCGACCACAGCAAGCGATATCGCCTGTCAAATCATATGCTACTCACAGAATCAATATCGTCAGCGACGACGATATAATAGCCGATTTTGTTTAGAATCTTCAATGAGAATCGATGCCGTCTTCATCTTCGAAAAACGACGTACATAAAAATTGTCGTATTATTTAAACCATTATACTATGCAAATATGAATAAATAAAAGTAAAAGTTTCCTTCTAAACTTGGCGAAACGCAAACGGAACGCAAGTGAAGGCATTTATTTATGAAACACTTCGCAAACTTAACACCTAGGCGAAGCAAAAACGTAATGTTTTTGTTAAAACGTAATGCAAGCGGTATAAAAATGAAACACTAAAAATGTTTTTTTATTACATATGTCTGAATTAAAAATAAAGAACAACAACCCTTAATATTCTGTAAATATGCTACTTCCTAACTACAATATAGAAAAGCCATCAAGTATGGCCTATAGAAAAGCCATCAACGTCACTTTCTGTCCAAAAATTTCCTCATTTCTCGGAAACTATTGTATTTAAAACAGAGCTGGGTTTTGTTGAAAAGTGGTTTTTATGACACAGTTTTCGACACCTTTTCACACGAATTCTTAACAGTCTTTCAAAACCTGTGTTTTCGACACTTTTTGGCAGGACTTTTTGCCAGCGAAAAAATGGAAAAATGAACAATTTTAGCTTTGTTTAAGTTTAGAACAGTTTCAACAGTAAAACAATTTCAAAATTTACCAATATGTTTCACAAGCTTGCTCATAAAACAAGAATATTTTGACCTTATTATAATACCGTGGGGCACAGTTTTTTGACACTTTCTCATAGTTATTTTGACACTTTTCGACAGTTTTTGACCACAATTCAAGGTTTCTGGCCTATTTTTGACAAAATTATTAAGCCAGATTTTTCAGTGTTTTACCCATCTCAGATTTAAGCAAATATGCAGATAGCACATATATGAGGCGCGGAAATATGGAAAAAAATATTACACTCTTGTGAATGTAGGGGAATATTTTTCAAATAAATATCAAAAATTTGTACTAAAAAATATTTTTCATAGGTTTCAAACCAAACAGTGTTAAACACAAAATATTTCAGGTTATGTTGTTATTTTGCTGTGTCATTTTATTTTATCGTTGGTCGCTGACGCTCTTTTGTGTTTACTAACGCGACATCGCCGGCAGAAAAAGATTTACAATAGTAGTAGTTTTCAGTAGTTGTTGTTGTTTGTTGACTACAGAAACACACCAACTCCATACAAAATTATCATCGACATTAGTCAAGAAAGGATTAGAAACGATTTAACGTATTTTTGAATTATTTATTGCACGCAAATAAAATTTTTTCACTTATAATAGTTAGATATTATCATTTAACTAAATTTATTCGAGATATTTATACGAAAAATATTTATCAAATCTTAAATTTCAAAAGACGATGAAATACAAAACATTCAGTTTGCAAAATTTAAACAGAAATTCAGTTTTTGCTGTTCTTTCACGAAATTGAAAAACATTCATGTAAATGAAGCATCTAGTTGATTTACATATGAAACGTGTGACGGGAGCTTATAGCCAATTAGAAACGAATATTTTGACATTCATCACACGGCACACGCTACACGCCGAGACATGAACCAATTTTATCTTTTTCGTGACGGTTTACATATACACATAAAAATTTAGTGTAAAACGTGGCGGCAATTTTTCTTTAATACATATTTTGGGAGATTCATTTTTGATAAAAGCCAATATTATGTCAAATTCTTTCGGGTTACTCGAAATAAAGTAACTTTTTGTATGACCAAAAGAATATGAAATATTTTTGTGGTTGTGTTGTAGTAAAAATACAAAAAGCAAGTGAGGTTATGTTTTACTGTCAGTTAGATCAGTAAAACTTATTTTATTGTGATAACAACAAGATGGAACCAATTAATTTAGCGCATTAATATTCAAATAAACCACAAATGAAATATCAAAATGGAGTTTTGTTTTTGTTTCCAATTCCCTTTGACATTTCACTTTTCTATGTATTTGTAAAGAGCAAAGCAAATCTTTGGGGTTTATGGATAAATATTATATATGATCCCCATTTGGTTTAATGAATATTAGTGCTGGTGCGGTTACGCTAGGCGGTATACGTGAAAACCCACGCGGAAAACGTAACCTCTAAAGCGCTTTTTGGGGCACAATTTAACACACTTGCTAATTCACGTACAATTTGTTTTTCCAATTAAATACAATTTTTACTTCGCTATGCGACTTATTAATTATTAATTTTATTAAGTTTAACCAAAATTACTACCGTTGAGGTATTAACAAGATTTAATTTTATTTTCAAATTCTCGAACAAAGAAAAACTTAAACAGTACTAAAAAAACAAAATGACTGACGCTACAAAATTCTGTCGCTTGTCGCGACATCTACTATTAAAGTGCATCTCACACTACTCTTTTTTAAAATATACCTTCCAAACTTACTTAATGCCAATTCAACTTTGGAAACAAACTTTATTAAATCTAAATAAAAATAAAAATAACGGTGACGCCACAAATCTATGAAAAAATCCAGAGTAAAGCAAAACGCTCTTGAGCAAAAAAAAAGTGCTTTATTTTCTCAAAAAGAATTTGTAATGTCATTTTTTTACCATTCAAGTAAAATTTTTTACGCTGAGGGTGTTTTTTTTTCCGAAAGAATTTAACATTATAAAACTTTTAATTTTTTTTTTCTTAATTTCTGATTGTTTTGCCACATTTTCTCTTAAGCACAGGGGATTATTTTTATCCAAAGATTATTTTTCAAAAGAACCAAGTTGGTCACTAATAGATTTTTGCTCAAAAAATCGTTTATTTACTTGTCAAATTATATCTCTTCTTTTATTATTTCAATTTGGCCTTGGATTGTTCAAACCGCGATTTTTGATTTTTCTGCTATATTGCTCTCCTTTCTTTTTTTCTAATTACATTAATTTTTACGCGTAATTTTGTCCGGCATTTTTCTTAAAATTTAAAGTAAATTTTCGATTTTTTTCGAAGATAATAATCCGTGCCAAAAAAAATGGCTTTTTCCTATCGAAACAAAACAAATATTTTTTCGAACGTAAACAAATATTTCTTCACAAACATATGTGAGAAATTTCATAAATGAGCAAATATTTTAATAATGGGCAAAATTTGTTGCCTTAAACGATTTTTTTGTGTTGTTATGTTGGTCGTCTGCCAGATTATTTGCCCAATGTTAGATAAATTTTAACTCGTGAGGAGAAATCTTGAAGGGGACATTTTTATCAATACAGTGATTTCATTGGATGAAAATGTTGGGATAAAAATAATCTCAGAAATAATCTCGCCCGTGCAGTCACTCATCCAAATTAGTACAGTCGTTCCCTATAATACATTTTGACACATCCATGTGAAATATTTTTATTGCTTTGAAGAATTTGTTATTCCACAACTTTTGGTACAACCTATCGTGAATGAGCTTATGCTCAAAATAGTATGTGCCGAAAGGTCAAAATTAATAAGCAAATAAAATAAATAAATATATAATAAATTTATGTCACATTACGCCTGAAGAGGGAAGGGGTTCTAAGATGTGTTATAATCTGTTACGGGAGGGAGGGAGGGATCAAAAAAAAGGAAAGAAAACGTTACGTAATCTGTAAACGGCTCCATATTTGTGTTTTCGGTTCGTTACAGAAAAAATAGCGTACGCACTTCTCCAGAAATTGCCTACCCGGCCAGTAAAATGCAAATTCCCTGACTCGGTACGTCTCAATATTTTTTTTGTTATTAATCAATATTATTTTGTAAAAGCCGCATACGAAAAATTAAAATACAAAGTTTATTTTTATACAATGTCAACGAAGCTTGAACACTGAGAAGAGGTACACCGGTTACTTGTTTTTATGCAAGAAGGGGGCGGTACCGCACAATCTGGTTTGCATTTTTTTTTTTTTTAAATTATAATATTTCACCAATGGAACCAAATTTTTCTCTCTTATCGTCTTTCCTATTTATTGTTTGAACTACATATATACGAGTATATGGTTAGAAGTTATTAACAACAGCAACTTACGAGAGATTCGTTTATTAAAAAAAAAAAAACTTCAAAATGACACGCCTTCTAGAGGTCACTTGATAACCCACTTTGCAATCCCTAATTATGTCTAATGTAATCCAAAATTTAATTTTTGTTTAACGAATGAGAATGGGAATTTTACACGGGCTAGATTTTTATCGGCACATTTGGCTTAAACGATAAAAATATTTGAATCAGGTGCTCGGTTACTGATTATCGACTTTAATCTTTTCTCCACCCAAAGTAGCATTTATCTCAAAAATCAAAAAGCAAAACCAATTCATTACCGAATGCCCCCCTCCAGGTCAAATTATGGGCCGAATTTGGTTAGTTGGAAACCAAAAAATCGCTCGAGTTCATGCCCACATTCACATTCCTCCAGGCCAGGAATAATTTGACCGCATCGATTATAGAATTATGCAGACCACTTCGATTGCAAAATTATGTTGAATGGTCGTTGCTGTTCGCTCAATATTTCAATTAAGTTAAATTTTTGATTGAAAAAGTCGCGTCTATTACAGCCGAACCGATATGATTGTTCTTCGTTGTTGAAATCATGTCTTGTTGAGCATGAGCTAACTAAATCATTTAAACCTGAAGCTTCAACCTTGATAAAAGAGAAAGTGATGTCGTTTTGCGATCGTTCAAATGTTTTATTGGTTGTTAATTTTATTATAATTTAAATCAGAAATTTAAAAAATAAAATATTCTTTACGATTATAACCTGAAGCTGACGTTTTTCTAATTTAATAATATTTTTATCTCACAAAAGCATTCTCAAATGTACGGTTATGTTAAATTGGACCACTAAATGACTTATGTTACCCCACAATTTAGAATAAAAAAAAACTTGACTTGAGAGCTAATACAAACGATTTTGTTTAAACGTCTTAACAATTTTTATTTTTATTGTTGTATATAATATATATATATTTCGTGGTGTTGGAACAAGAGCAATTTATGAAAAAAGGTTATATATTTTCAAAATTACAAATCCCTTTGTAAGAATTATTATTATACTTAACACTTGAAGTGACCATAACCTTCTTTCTTTCCATCAATATTTTTTTAAATTCTGATATATCTAAAGTCGATAAACTACTTGCTGGAATATAAAACAAAAGCGAAACCGTTCGTTGCATCACTATAAGTTTTGAGGTTTTTTTTGATCACATAGCCAAATTCGTTTCCCTCATTTTTTCCTAACAGTTTTTCTTCGGTTAGCACACCGAGTGCTACTGATTTTCCAGGGCATTGCTGGCCTATTCACTTTTATCTTCTCTTGTGGAGTTCACTCTAATGTTTGCACTTTCTAATTTTTATTTCGATGTCTGCTTGTCTTATTTGTCGCAGATGCTCTGCATGAGTGAGATTTTAGTGAACGATAGTAAATTTGTCGTCATATATCGTGAAATATCGATGAATCTTTCTTACTTTAATTAAAACACTTGTTGTCCACGTTTACCACCATCTTCTTTATTCTATTTCACCTTCCTCCCATCGCTCGTCCGTTACCCTAACTACTCTCCCTTCTTGAGGTGGAATTTTATTTTACCTAAAATGTAAAAAATAAATCTTAATATTTAACAAAAATGTTTCATTCACTTATGTAATCGTTTACCCATCATCTTTTAAGAGTACTCACCTACCTACTTGAAGACTTTTCAATCACCTTTTCAGCACCACATACCATGCATTAAAACTATCTCTAACAGCCTGCTTCGTGAATCAATCACAATTGGAATTCGTTGCCCTCAAAAAAAAAAAATCAATGTGGATCCTTTGAAACGGAGACTTTACTCTGAGGAAATTAAAAAAAAAACAGAACATTTCGACTTAGAAAAACCAGGACCGTTATTAAGTCTCGAAATACGTATGTTATGTATTTGATTTTAAAAAAAAAATTTACGTCAAAATTGGTTTGGAGTATCGTACTAGTTACAAAACATATGTTTGGTGAAATCTCTTCTAGGAAAATTTCAAATCCGCTACCTTGATTCATCATTTGGATGTACTGTAACTAATTTGTTGATCACCAAATATGTTGTTTAATTCAGATAATATCGCGGGACGCTACTAATGATATTTTAAGCCTTAAATACAAACCGTAAATTAGATTTACCAAAAAAGAAATTATGTTTTTTACATACATAACCAATCCAGGCTTTTACTATTTTCCCAGCGCCAAATGGAACATGCACGTTGGTCAATAAATTTTAGTAAAAATGTATTTCTGGGTTATTAAGCCGATTCTATATATAATTAGTTATATAATTCTATATATAATTTATTAATACATGTTAGGCATATTTTTAAGAATTTGATCCATGGATTGGAAAATTGATGCGGCTAGCTTCAATCCACATGGTAAATTCTTGTAAGCAAACAATGAATATTTATCGTAATGATTTGTTGTGCTTCTTTACTCAATACCAATTCCACAACTACTACTAGTGAAGCCTATTCTAACACCGTCACCGGTCCTTTAATTCCTTCATTTACCAAACTATTGCCTTGTGAAAAATCGGTGTCACGTTTTCTTCCGTTGGTATTTACAACGTACACATATTTACAACAATCAATTCGACTTTTCCGCATTTATCACTCTTTTTCAATGTTACATTCAAAGTTTTTACCGACAATATTGATTTTATCCCCCGTGAGAACCGAAAGTGGATATTCTACGTTTAATTATCGCCAAATGAGAAATATATTTTCCATAAATATCCAAATTACACAAACTGACACATGCTCCCGTATCAACCTCCATCTTGATTTACTTCTACATCCCTATCAATTGACTCTCCACTATTTTCCTTTTCATTTCCAACTAGTTTCTAATCGTCTCCCACATACTCACTTCTGTTATAATTAATCTTGTCTTTATATATATCCAGATGACCGTAATCTTGACATGTTAACATTTGACCGCTCTTAAATTTGATGCTACTTGATACCGTCGTCTACCTCTGATTCGTCGTTCTACCTCTATTTTTACTCCCTCTCTAATTCTTCCTCTCTGTGATTGTACTTTGTTAATCTTACCATTTTCTGACTCAGACACATTCGTTCAAGCCGCATCGTATAATCTCCATTGACACTAATTTCTGCATGACTTCGTTAAATTTAGTTTTTTTCATTCATTACCATTTCATAATTCCCGAGATAACGGAATTATATTCTCCAGAATCGCAATACTCGGCTAGTGACATCAACTCAATCCTTTTGTTAAACTTAGTGACGTCTGTGGACGAAGAAAATTTCGGCGAAAATAAATCTCCGCATTTTTTTACAATTCTATCGAAGAAGTGTATATGAAACAGAATATCTCCCAAATGCGCACCACGACTCCTCTGGCAACACAGGATGTGCGTATCAAAATATCCCATGACTTTTTGGCATAGTTCGGGCTGAATATCATTTAAACCTCGTATGATTTCATCCTTCAGCTCTGCAGTCGTCTCGGGCTTGTTGGCATAGAGAGCGCGAAAAACAATGGCCTTCTGCGAGCGATATTCTAAGAACGCGTTAGCTGACGAAACAATGAGGTCAAATAGATGCCGAGACCTTGCAATTTAGACTCTAGGGTCTTCTTTCTCTGTGGGGCTACGTGCAATCTTAGGCCTCTGCTAATAAGCCGAGGATCTTAATTGTTTCGGGGCGATAAATATACCCTGCACACCGCTTAATAAAATCAAGTAAGGAATTAGCTAAAGCTATATAGCTATGATGGTCTTAAAATACGTCACGTTAAGGTGAACAAAATTTATAATGAATTTGTTGACGTTACTTTTGGAAACGATGCGATAGCTGCCTCTCATATCATTACAAAAATGCAGGGTCAGGTGCAAATGCTACGTCTGACTTTAAATTACCATCCTTATCTATGCAAACATTCGACGGCAATCTAGGAGATTGGCAATCATTTTATGATAAATTCACCTCAACCGTGTATGAGAACGTAACACTTTCACCGGCTAAAAAATTTAAATATTGAAAGGGATTACTTAAGGAAGGGTAATTATGAACAAAGGCAAATAGTAACAAAAAAGAAATTTGTTACTACTAAATCGATACTACATTTCTAAAAAATAGGTAGCAATGGAAATTAAAACACGTAGTAAATTCATAGCAACTACGAGTATAACTAATTACAAAAAAAAAAAATATTTTCGTTGTAGTTCCCTTTCATGACTTTACGTACATTTTCTGCAGGACAATATTCTACACAACATCGTAAAATTAGCCGTAATGCTACACGGATTACGACAAAATTTGAAAATGGGGAACATCTTGTAATCAAGAGCCCTTCAACGCACGTGCGTGGTACGACAGCGAGCGACTTACCAGGGGGTCAATTCTCGTTCTATGAAAAAACCTAATGAAAAAAATGTTCTTATTTTATTTCCATGAAGTTTTTTTCATTTATAATATTTCACACAACGACGATAAGCGATTCTCGATGTCCAAATGAAAAAGAAGCGTGAAAAAAACGCTGAATAAGTTTTTTCATAGTAAACTACACTGTAAACAGACATTTTATCGAGTGTCATACCCGGATAACAGTTTGAAAATTTGGTATTGCAAAATAACCAATGTGGGACTGAAGTACCGTATGCTTTTCTATCAGACAATATATTCCTCAAATACAACCAAAAAACGGTGTTATGGAACACGTTGGGCGGTCTCACTAATCGGAACACGAAAAGATAAAGTATATTATTACAGTCCACTTGCTGAAAAAGAGTAAGTAAATTGACCGAACTTTTTATCGTAAACGTAATTAAAATTGACCGACCGATGTTGTGCGATAATAACGATTTTGACGGGCCTTAGTTTGGTTTAAAACTATATTGAAAAACCGTACTTGGGAATATCTATGGTATTTATAAATAACCGACATGACGCTGGAAAAACCCTCACAGTTTCTGACAATAAGTCATATAAATGAACCGCACTTAGAGTATGCCTTAGGTATCAACAAATAACCGACGTGACATGGAATAGTTCAAGCAAATAGGAGGATCATTTGTCGTATGAAGCTACGTAATAATTTCATATTTAGGAATGCCTTACGTATTGATAAATAACCGACGAAAGTCAGTCAGTATAAGTTACAGAATTAAGGTTGCTATATAAATAAAGGGGGTTGTGGAATACCTTAGGTATTGATTAAGTACCGACGTAGGCCTACTAAACGTATTATTGGAGGATCTGAACACGTAATTTTGGATTGAATTCTACCCAGAAATTCTCTTTGTGGATATCTGTCAAAATTACATACACATTGAAATTTTACCCGCATATAAATAGTTAAATATATAATAAAGTTAGTATTAAAATTTATATGTTAGGATAGTCGTACGGTTACAGGGCCGATTTAGGTACCATGCTAGGTAGCTCCAATGTCATCCTGTACTGACATGAAAGTTGGGTCGGTCTTAGATTCTGCACTCTCAATGGGGGGGGTCATAGTTGTTGATCGAAATCATCAAGCTGAAAAATTCCTGTTTTGCATCCTGCCCCATTGGGATTCGAATCCAGGACCTCCCGATCCAAAATTTATATGTTATTAGAATGGAAATGCAATTCAAAAATATTGACCCCAATTATGATTGTTGAGTTGATTATAAATAGAATCAATTCAGCACAACTTTTTTACTTTTCATTGTGTATTAATTTAATGCAAATAGAGAAGGCAATGCCGAGTTGATTTGATTTTTGATCGACTCTACAATAATAATTTAATGTCGTTTTCGATTCAACTGAAAAGTGATTTCAGATCAAAAATTTCGATTGACAGATTGATTTTTTTTGTTGAATTGAACAACTTGACAGCATAAAAAGCAATGTTTTCCCCTCAGATTGCTTTTTTTTTGGTGAATCGAAAACGCCATAAGTATATATAAAGCATGAATATTTTGTTAACAATTCACCGGAACACAAGTAATCTAGACAGTTTCTCACAGTTTTATTAACTTTATCAGCTGACAATTTATATAGATGAAGTGTCTGAAATATAACAAATGATTAATTATTTAGTTTATTATTAGTAAATATCAATAACTACCATTTGATCCATAAATAACTTTGAGATAACTTTGAGTTGAACGATGCTAAATGTTCCACAGATGTCATTGGAAAATTTGAAATTATAAATGTAGCATCTTTTAAAATTACACTTTCTTTTCGTTTCGGAAGAACGTTCATAACCACCTGTAAAACTTCCTTTATATCTGCTTGATTTCGCAATATTCTATCTTGGTTTTCCAATATGAGCGATATTTTCGATTTTGTCTATTTAATGAATTTCTTATTGTTTATTATCGTTTCTCCCATTTTTTCAATTTTAGAACTAATGTTGTTGCTGATGTTCAATTCAGGTAGATTTTCTTTATTATTAAAAGTTTCTTCAATGAAGGCGCTATATCGATATACCGGTGTTGTATGTATTTCTGTTATCAGTTCTGTGTGGTTGCTAATCGTCAATAAAGCTGGTAAATTCTGATGTATTTCTGCTATCAGTTCTGTGTTGTTACTAATCGGTGTTAAAGCTGGTAACGAATCAACAATAATAAGGTTGCTGCTGGATCAAAATTTTCATTAATTTCAAGCATATTGTATTTCCTTTTTTTGGTTCTTATTTCTTCAGATTCAGAGTTGGAAAAATCTGCCAAACTTTCTCCTTCTCCTTCGCTTCTCCATAAGCTGATATATTTTCTTTTAGAATCTTGCATTCAAATGTTGCCCAATCTGGATTTGGATTGACCTCTGTTTTGATAGCCTTATTATAATGTTTTGGTCAGTAGACCATACCATTTTTAATCCAGTTTCCATGGACCACCGATACCTCCTTTTTGCCATCCTTACTTGCTGTTTCAATTATGGAATACATAGTTAAATAATTGTAGCTATAGATATATAAAGAAATCGTATGATTAAAGTAAATTAAAAAAAAATAAAATCATTAATTAATAAAGTGCAGTCGGTTTCATAGAAAAGAGCTTCTTTTGTATATCAGTAGTTTCGAATTTTTTTGTTATTGGTTTAATTTTTATAGGGGTTTGATAAATATCAATTTTACTGGATGAAATCGGTAAATTATAAAATTCAGAAAGAGTTTCCATTTGTTTGCCCCAAATATATATTTTTTCTTCCAATATTTCTGCGTATTCAAACATAACTATTTTCTTTTTTTTTTGTCAAAAACCATCGATTTCGTTCAGTATTATCCAGTTCAGCACACTCTAATTTAATTCGATAATAAAGTATTTTCCCTGCTTTGTATGATTTCTTCTTTAAAATGGGATACGCGATTTCTAATCTATGTTCAATCAAATTCGCAGTATTAATTTCATAGATTCTGTTACATATTTGAGCCAACGGTTGATTTGGTTTTCGTAATAAACATTTTATTTTGAACATATACGAGTATGACTCAAATTGGAAGGCTGAGAAATTGTCTACGTTACCAAACTCTTGTACATCAGCGGATAAATGAGATAAACTGTGCGTGTTGTATGTTATATTATGTTCCCATAAAGAAATTTAACTCCTTCAATAAAATTTGTAAGAATATCATTGGCCATTAGTTTTGGAATACTCGGGATGACATAAAATCATAATTCCAGTATGAAGGCACAAAACGTTGTTATGTTTATCTGCTGGTAACACATCTTTTAGAGCAAATGGTCCACAATACAATAAAAACGTTCGGAATTATGTAGCTTTAAAATAAGAGAGTTCAGATAAAGTTCTTATCTTTCGTTGAAAATTGGTCGGTTGACTATGAACTATTTGAGAAAGTCTTTCGAATATTTGATTCACACATCTAGTGGGCAAAAGCGAGTTGGTGCCTCCTCCCACCCACATCTGAAGTAGTTTCTTCATCACTCCAAGGCAGACAAGATGCATGTATTCCAATGCAAAATCTTTAATCATGTCAATGGGAAGCTCCTCCAATATAGAGTTAGATCTATGATGTTCTTCCTTTTCCCGATTTCTAAAAGATTTATTTGTTCTTCTTTGCGCCATAGTTTTAATAGCGAAAATCACTCTATTTTTTATAAAGTCTCCTTCCACATTGCATTTGAGGCAACCAAAATAACCAGTGTGACCTTTCGTCCCAAGAATACTGGACCGTGCAGGGGCATCACATATGAATGATCGTATTTTTACAACAATCGTGTCATTTTTCCAAGGAAATTAATCAGCCAATAGTAATTTAAGTTCATCGACGAGTTATCTTAAATATTGATTGAATCAATCTGATTTATTGAAGCCATGATAAATTCCTATAACAAATATTTTGTTGTTTGTAGAATTATAAATTCTACCTAAAATTGGCCAGAAACAGCTTTGGTTGCTTCTTGTTATGGGTAACCCATCTATATTTATATCTAAAACAAGAGCCGGTGGTGGTTATCGATGATTACTTAGTAGACTTTCGAAAGCTGCAGTACATCCGATATGTACGTATTCCCCAGGTGAACAATATAGAATATCTCTTGTTTTTGGCGTACTCAAAAGCGTTCTGCTGTCCAATGGGACATTGTAGCCTAATGACTTATTGAAAAACACTAGTAATTCATTTAATGCGTTGGCTTTTATATTAAATTTTAGTGTCCAGCTTCGTAAAAAGTCTTTAATTTTAATATCATCTCTAAGTATAGTTCATCTCCTTCAAATTCTGATAAGACCTCACCTCACGACTGTTTTCTTCATCATTTGTTTCTACATTAACATGCCGATTTTCATTTTGATCGTGAACAACAACCGGTAATTGAGTGTGACATAAGGGATCTGAATTTCGAGGTTCTTCGTAACAAGTCTGAGTTTGAACTCTGTAGGATTTCGAGTTTATGTTTATGTTTAATAGGCGTCTTTTAATCGATTGCTTCGAGAGTTCGTTCAAGCCTTTGTATTTTGGCATTTTTAGCTATAAAATGGGAAATTATTATATCATAATAGATAGATGATAGATCATTATACAAATATGCATTTGGGATCGATTTTTCTAAAAAAAACTAATTCCATTGTTGGTCAAAACTGATATGGTTACAGATTCCGATTCAAAAGCTTTAAAGTACGTATATCTCGAGCAATAATATTTAAGCGTAATATATGTAATTAGTAAACGCACATTAATTTATGTGGATTCCTTTGATACAGAAAAAATTGATATAAATCAACAAATTTTGTTTTTGTCTTTCTTTGGTACGGAAAAAAAGAAGGGACAAATATATATTTACATCAAAATTTTTTGATTTACATACATCAATTTTTTTTGTACATCAAAAATCCACATAATAAATTATCACAGAAAACATGTATCCACCACACCGCCATATTGGATGACTTTCATCTCAACTAGAGAATTTATATCGAATAGTAGTATCAAGAATAAAACTAATCACGAATAACAACGTTCTCGAAATAAACGAAATTATAATCTACCACAAATATACGTAAACTAAAATCAAACTTACCTGTACTCGCCGAAAATATGTTTTGTGTATTATTTATTTTGTTTTTTAAGATCGGACAGCCCTCGTGTAAACTACATTTTCGTTATACTTATGGTATAACATTTTACAGTCCGAGAACCATATACATTTGCAATCGGTTACCATCGATTACAGATTTTTATATAGTGTATTTGTTTCGTTTATTATTTTTCATTTCTTTTCAAATTCGGATAGTCTTTACGAGTCGCATATGGCGTAACACTTAACCGACCCTTCACAGTCCCGAAACCATAAATTTACGGTTTCGTTTGAATGAATAATAATTTAGAACTTGTTATCGTATTTGTTAGTTTCCAAATATTTCATTTCCGTGTTAAATTCGGTAAAATCGAGATACGGTTTTTTGTTTATTTTTTATTTTCTTAAAATCGGACAGAGTTCGTTTTGATTGATATTCTATACTTCGGCAAAAATCGAGACGTTGTTTTAGATTATTATTTAAATTTTTTTGATTTTTTGAACATCGGATAGATGTCGTGTAGATATTTTGTTTTACAATTAAATATTTCAACCGACGTTTTACGGTCTCGAAACCATAGAGTTTGTTGCGGTTGCAAATTGTTTGTCGGGATATACACTTCCGCTAGATGATACAGCAATTGGTTTAAATATTAGCTAAATAAATGATAAAGTAGATTTAGTTAATAAGTTTTCGTCATTCCCTGTCAAAAATATAAAATGAATTATAAAAAGTAGGCTTTTCTTAAATAAACGGAATAGTTTTTAATAGATTTACTTATTAGTTAAGTTTAAAGTGAATCAATCATATTATAGTTTCAATGCATATTTTATGCTAAAATTACAAAATTAGTTTTAATAGAATTTTATTTCCATATTTATGATGTTCTCACCCCCAAAATGGTCGGTGAGAAAGTTTTATTCATATGAAAAGATTTTGACGTCATTTTTTTCCTTCTCAAGGAACATGAATCGGAAATGTGTATTTCTCACTGAAAATACTTTCCATTATACTTTTCACGGAACGGGAATTGACCCCCTGGTACGCTGTGTCAACAATAAATTAAAAGAGACCACTAAAACTACCAACGTATATTTAGCTGCGATCATAAGAGATAGTATTGTCAACTGTCCAAGAACGTCAAGAATATATTTACCGCATAAAGAAGCCCAGAATGCTGATTTTGAAAAGACAAACTTCTGCTTTCAAGGCTGTGTTTCCGGATACACAGTTCCGTGGTTGCTATTTTTATTTACCCCAAATTATTTGGCACCCCGTTCAGAAAGAAGGATTAACAAGTACATATTTGTGGTACAAACAAGATTATTGCACTTCCAGACGATATTCCAAACTTTTTTAAACCACTGCATCAAATTTTTGGTCTGTGTATGATCAAACTTGTGAAAGTCAGAAAATATATTGCCTAATCTGCGGAAAGAACGTATATATGTATGCTACATTTCACGTTGACAACTCGAAACCATCATTGTATAAACTGTCAACTATTTAGGTGTCATACAAGTATGTATGTATCATGAATGTGCTCATGAAAATAATCTGTAATTTATATAATGCTTGTTCCTTTAGAATTTCTTTCTTTGGAGCAGTGTTGTATAGAAAATTAACAAATAACAATGAGAATATGACCAAAGTGCAAAAAAGATTATTTATCATGTCTTCTATTTAGGTAACACCATCCAAAAACCAATCAATACCAGAAATATATGAGAATATAAAACATAATATATCTTAAATTGTCTGAGAATTTGGAATATCAAAGAATGTTAAGGTGTTGAACTGTTGTTATTTTGTGGTTTTTATATATACACCACCAAGTTATACCTTTGAATATTCCACCATTTTTCACCGTTGATCGATGATATGATCGATTAAACATGGTTGCTGAATTTTTTTTTTATTTTTTTGTATTTTTGGCAAGCCCTATTTTCGCTTGTACGGCGCGACACGTAATTAACGAATTACAAATATTTTATTCATACGAGCGAACATTTTAATTTAATTAGTTTCTACTTGGTCTGATTTATATAAATTTTATCAAAAATGTGTGCGTTCAACACGTCGTAAAAAACAACACAACGGTTTTTTTTCGGATTTATTTTTTAATATATTTTCTGAAAAAAAAAAAAAAAAAAAAAACGTTTTGAGATTTATTTGTATTTTAGTCTGGACTCATAAAAAAAATTCATCAAAAAGGTTTACTATTCAAAATAAAATAAAATTTGCATTTAAAAATCTGACATTCAAATGACCCCGCCACAATAAAATAAAAAAAAAATAAAAAACAATCGGAAAAATGTTTACTTGTAAATTTATTTATTTTGTTTTTTTTTTTTTTTTTTTTTGCGATCTATTTGAATTGAAAATATAATATTATGACATTCCAATTCGATGATCGGATCTCAGCCCATTATTTATTTATTTATTTTTTATTTTTTTTTTACTCGGATCATGTAAAACATACATCTTAAATTACTCCTTAATTGAATTTAATTTATTTTTAAGTATTCCTATCACAAACTCTACTTTGTTTTATAATTTGATGAAAAAATCACTGAGTGTGTGCCGCATGGAATTTTAAATAAGTGTTTATGGGTAATATAGGGGGACAAGGTGGTCGCCACAACATCATTTATTTTTTTTAAACAAAATAATTTGTTTTTTTTTTTTTTTGGTGGAGAAGGAGGAAAATAAACAAATTTGTACAAATTTTACGGGAAAGTGACAATTTTTCGAGACAATTGGTATTTTGGCAATTGGTGTTGTTTTGTTTTCTAAGTAGGTTGAACTGGATAAACTCCATATTGTCACTTTTCTGTAAAATCTCTAAAATGCATAGGATTTTAGCTTAATTCATAGCTTCCATTGTTTCTAAGATGTTAATATGGTTGGAATTGTTCTTTGTTTTCTAAATAGGTTGAACTGGACCAATTCTCCATAAATTGTCACTTTTCCGTAAAATCTCTGAAATGCATAGGATTTTAGCTTAAGTCATAGCTTCCATTGTTTCTAAGACGTTAATATGGTCGAAATTGGTATTTTGTTTTCTAAGTTGAACTGGACCAATTCTCCATAAATTGTCACTTTTTCGTAAAATCTTTGCAATGCATAGTATTTTTTATTTCGTTTTCTAATTAGGTTGAACTGGACCAATTCTCCATAAATTGTCACTTTTTCAAAAAAAAACTCCGAAATGCATAGGATGTTAACTTAATTCATAGCTTACATTGTTTTTAAAATGTTAATATGGTCGAAATTGGTATTTTATTTTCTAAGTAGGTTGAACTGGGCCAATTCTCCATAAATTGTCACTTTTCCGTAAAAACTCTGAAATGCAAAGGATTTTTATTTTGTTTTCTAATTAGGTTGAACTGGACCAATTCTCCATAAATTCTCACTTTTTCATAGAAACTCCGAAATGCATAGGATTTTAGCTTAATTCATTGCTACCATTATTTCTAAGATGTTAATATGGTTGAAATTGGTATTTTGTTTTTTAAGTAGGTTGAACTGGACTAATTCTCCATAAATTGTCACTTTTCCGTAAAATCTCTTAAATGCATAGGATTTTAGCTTAAGTCATAGCTTCCATTGTTTCTAAGACGTTAATATGGTCGAAATTGGTATTTTGTTTTCTAAGTAGGTTGAACTGGACCAATTCTCCATAAATTGTCACTTTTCCGTAAAATCTCTGAAATGCATAGGATTTTTATTTTGTTTTCTAATTAGGTTGAACTGGACAATTCTCCATAAATTGTCACTTTTTCATAAAAACTCCGAAATGCATAGGATTTTAGCTTAATTCATAGCTTCATTATTTCTAAGATGTTAATATGGTTCAAATTGGAATTTTGTTTTCTAAGTAGGTTGAACTGGACTAATAATTCTAAATAATTTGTCACTTTTTCGTAAAATCTCCGAAATGCATAAAATGTTAGCTTAATTCAAAGTTTTCATTGATTCTAAGATGTTAATATGGTCGAAATTGGTATTTTGTTTTCTAATTAGGTTGAACTGGACCAATTCTCCATAAATTGTCACTTTTCCGTAAAATCTCTGAAATGCATAGGATTTTACCTTAATTCATAGCTTCCATTGTTTCTAAGATGTTAATATGGTTCAAATTGGTATTTAGTTTTCTAAGTAGGTTGAACTGGACTAATTCTCCATAAATTGTCACTTTTTCGTAAAATCTCTTAAATGCATAGGATTTTAGCTTAATTCATAGCTTCCATTGTTGCTAAGATGTTCATTTGGTCGAAATTGATATTTTGTTTTCTATTTAGGTTGAACTGGACCAATTCTCCATAAATTGTCACTTTTCCATAAAAACTCTGAAAAGCATAGGATTTTAGCTTAATTCATTGTTTCTATTGTTTCTAAGATGTTAATATGGTTGGAATTGTTGTTTGTTTTCTAATTAAGTTGAACTGGACCAATTCTCCATAAATTGTCACTTTTTCGTAAAAACTACGAAATGCATAGGATTTTAGTTTAATTCATAGCTTCCATTGTTTCTAAGATGTTAATATGTTCGAAATTTATAATTTTGCTTTCTAAGTAGGTTGAAATGAACCAATTCTCCATAAATTGTCACTTTTTCATAAAAACTCCGAAATGCATAGGATTTAAGCTTAATTCATAGCTTCCATTATTTCTAAGATGTTAATATGGTTCAAATTGGAATTTTGTTTTCCAAGTAGGTTGAACTGGATCAATTCTCCATAAATTGTCACTTTTTCGTAAAATTTCTGCAATGCATAGGATTTTAGCTTAATTCATAGCTTCCATTGTTTCTAAGATGTTAATATGGTTGGAATTGTTGTTTGTTTTCCAAATTGGTTGAACTGGACCAATTCTCCATAAATTGTCACTTTTCCGTAAAATCTCTGAAATGCATAGGATTTTAGCTTAATTTATTGCTTCCATTGTTTCTAGGATGTTAATATGGTTGGAATTATTGTTTGTTTTCTAAATAGGTTGAACTGGACCAATTCTCCATAAATTGTCACTTTTCCGTAAAATCTCTGAAATGCATAGGATTTTAGCTTAATTCATAGCTTCCATTGTTTCTAAGATGTTAATATGGTTGGAATTGTTGTTTGTTTTCCAAATTGGTTGAACTGGACCAATTCTCCATAAATTGTCACTTTTCCGTAAAATCTCTGAAATGCATAGGATTTTAGCTTAATTTATTGCTTCCATTGTTTCTAGGATGTTAATATGGTTGGAATTATTGTTTGTTTTCTAAATAGGTTGAACTGGACCAATTCTCCATAAATTGTCACTTTTCCGTAAAATCTCTGAAATGCATAGGATTTTAGCTTAATTCATAGCTTCCAGTGTTTCTAGGATGTTAATATGGTCGAAATTGATATTTTGTTTTCTAAATAGGTTGAACTGGATAAATTCCATATTGTCACTATTCCG
This sequence comes from Tipula vernalis, assembly GCA_958295665.1. Classification (NCBI taxonomy): domain Eukaryota; kingdom Metazoa; phylum Arthropoda; class Insecta; order Diptera; family Tipulidae; genus Tipula; species Tipula vernalis. The sequence continues at coordinate 180,052,788 of OY282558.1, read as the reverse complement.
TAAAATCCCTGAAATACATAGGATTTTTATTTTGATTTCTAATTAGGTTGAACTGGACCAATTCTCCATAAATTTTCACTTTTTCAAAAAAACTCCGAAATGCACAGGATTTTAACTTAATTCATAGCTTCCATTGTTTCTAAGATGTTAATATGGTCGAAATTGATATTTTGTTTTCTAAGTAGGTTGAACTGGACCAATTCTCCATAAATTGTCACTTTTCCGCAGAGCTTCGTAGTGAAAATAATATTATTCCGGTTTGTGGTTCAGCTCCAATATTTCTTCGTTTCGGTTTATTGTTCCGGTTTTATTAAATAAGAATCGTTTCGGTTACGCTCCGGTTCATAACCGGTTCAAAAACCGGTTCAACATTTTATTTATAAATTAAAATACATAAATATTTTTAAAAAAAAAACGTCTCACATCACATGAAATAAATATCATTTAATTAAAAAATAAAAAAATAGTAATAGTAATAGTAATATTTTATTAAAATGTTAAATAAGCCGAAGCTTTTGAATAACAATCATATTTACAAATATTATCAATGTTCAGTTATCAATTTAAACAGACCCTTTTTAAATAAGCCTAGAGAGCTGATGAATTTTAGCTCCAAAGGCAAGCTGTTCCAGGTGATAATTGCATTTATCAATGCTGAATTATTCCTAACATTAGTTCTGTTAACAGGCAAGTTAACATTCTTTGTGCGCAGTGACTGGGAAAAATTTAATTTTTCATGCAAATACAATGGCATGCCCGAATTAACTATACGAAACATAAAAACGGCAGTCCTATAGCAGTAAAATTGAAACAAGTCGCATCCAAGAATTATATCTTTATACTCAGAGATATGATCAAACTTTCTAAGATCATAAATATATCGAGTACAATTATTAAATGTAACCTCAAGTATACGTCTTGAGGAACTATCACATTTGTTATAAATTACATCACAATAGCTGAAAATGGGTACAACCAAGCTTTTAATCAAATAAATTCTTAAGTTAACAGGGCAAAACTTTTTTATCAACCTAAGCGTGTACAAGCTATAATTAATACGCTGGCACAAGGAGCGCACATGGTCGTTCCAAGTAAGATTTGAGTTCAGTATAAGCCCTAAATTGTTTAATGTTGGAACAAATGAGATGATATCACTGTCCAAATAAAGCACAGGTCTAATATTAAGAGAAGTATTTCTAGAAAGAAACAATGCTTTACTTTTACCTGGATTAATTGAAAGTGAATTATTCTTGGCCCATAAAGAAATATTTCTAAGGTCAGAATTAAGTCGCAAAACAATTTCATTCAATTCTGATAAGTTACCACCAATATACAGTTGCAAATCGTCGGCATACAGATGAAACCGACAATTTAGGATTCGCCATGATAGATCATTTATATAAATAGAAAATAACAAAGGACCCAATATGGATCCCTGAGGCACTCCAGCAAGTATCCCCGCAATACAAGAATGATCATCACCACACCTCACAAACTGCTTACGATTACATAAATACGAATGCATCAACATAATAGCAGAATTGGAAAACTTATAATACAAATATAGCTTCTGTAACAACTGGATTTGATTAACACAATCAAATGCCTTAGAAAAATCCAAGAGCACCAAAATAGCCATCGAATTTCTACTGTCTAAGGTAGACGACAGATCATCAACAATATGTACAAGGGCTGTAGTAGTGCTACAGCCGGATTTGTACCCGGATTGATATTTACAAAGAAAATCAAATTTATTAAGGTGCTCCTGGATCTGCAATTGCATAACTTTTTCCAAGACCTTAGATAGAGCAGACAAAATACTAATTGGACGTATATCACCAATACCAGAAATAACATCCTTTTTAGGTAGTGGTGTGATAGAAGCTATCTTCCATAAATCAGGAAACACAGACTTTGTCAAACATTGATTTATAATGAATGTTATAAGAGGCAGGAACAGATCAATAAATAATTTTAGTACCTTGAAGTCTACCATATCATAAGCTTTCGAATCTGATTTAATTGCACGAATCGCATTCAACACTATAAGTTCATCAACGCAAACAAATACAAAGGCATCATTTTCAGAACTACAGAAATCAATATCAGGTAAAGGCAAAACCCCAGTAGAATCACAAATATTACAAATCCCAGACAAGATTTGTTCCGCAGAAAATTCAATGGCTGCATCACCTGTAGAGCTTGAAACACCTAGTTTTTTTAAATTATTCCACGTTGTCTTAGAGTTATGAGCATTCTCAAAATAAAATTTTTGTTTAGCTTGATTGATGCCTCTAACAGTTTTATTCCTAAAAAATTTAAAAGCTGTCAAATCAGCATCCAACCCATACAATTTATATTTTTTATGAGCCAAATCCCTACATTTCATTAAATTTAATATATATGAATTTAACCACGGTGCAGTAGGGCATTTATTAATGATACTTTTCCGGGGTACACAAGCTAAATCTAAATGTAAGAAATTTGAATTAAATATATCAAGGATGTCATTCACATCGGAATAGTTGTACATATTAAACCAATCTAACGAAAAGAAATTATTTACAAAATGCTCGTGATTGATAGCTTTATAATCAGGAACAACAGTATAAGAAATTTGATCCCTAGTACGAGAAAACTTATAAGATGCAAAAATCAAATCATGATCAGAAATAGCAGGAACAGCAGCCTGGCCAAATGAAATAATATTATGTCTATCAGGTACGTACAAAATTATCAGATCCAAAAGACTGTTGATCCTAGTGGGTCTATAAGGTAAATAACATAAATTATGCAAATTCAAACAAGCTTCTAGTTGATTATTAACCATCATATTGAAGTTAAAATCACCACAGCAGAAAATCTTTTCATAGCTTATTAGGTATTCAGCAAAAATTGTTTGTAAACTGTTAATATTATTACTACAAGCAGGAGGTGGGTTGTAAATAACCAAAATTAAAATTTTACCAAAACTCCCAGTAAGTTCAGATGCTAGATATTCTACTTTACCCAGAGAACCAGAGAATATTTTTTTAACCTTAAAAGTGGCCCAAAAATAAAGACCAACTCCACCCCAATTATTATTTATTCGATCAGATCGTAGCAGTTTATAATTATTAATTTGAAGCGACTTGTTAGAAATCTTACTACTAAGCAAAGTCTCAGTCAAGGCAAGAATATCAAATTGATATGTTTGTAAAATAATAGTTATGTCATCAAAATGTTTTACCAAGCTGCGCACATTCAAATGACCAAACTTTAAACAAGAATTATTATGTACCTGCAAATTATCACCTGGAACAGCTTGATTAGCTTCATCGATTGAGCCTGTATACATATTATAATTATGTAAAAAAATGTTGTCATCTAAACAAGTGGTGTGTCGATTACAGCTGGTATCCGAAATTTCACACGTGGAGTTAGAGATGGCCGAAAATTTTTTTTGTCAAATTTTCTAACCAAAATACCAATTGGCCAAGTAGCAGGATCCAGAGCCTTACCACGCAATTCTTCCTTAAACCCCAATTTGAAGCACACATATTCCAAATCATTCAGATTGTGATTCTTTGGGACTAATTTAGAAATTTTACAGTTATCTGCATCTAAACAAGCTTTTGCCATAGCCAAGATGTCGTCCTCAGGAGTATTAGAAGCAAATCTTGAAATATGTATCCAAAACATTGGAGTAACCGTTTGTATACCAAAATTATTCGGAACATTTTTAGTACCACAAATAGATTTAGTGACTACGCGCTGTGGAGTCTTAACTCCAACTTCACTAGCATTCATACATTTGCTTGGTTGATCCGGAGCACCACTGTGAGAAGCAAGTGCATTCGATGCTGCAACAGGCACAACTACAGGATTTTTTACCACTTCAGCAAATGTCGTACAAGAAGCACCGAAATTAGTAGGACTGGAAAATACTGGATTTTGATCGTCGTCATTAGTTAAAGGCGATGTAACCACAGCTAAATCTTCATTCACACCTACAGAGGAATTTAAAGGCATAGATGTAATAACATTAGTTGATCTCAACTGAGGTAAACAATCCAAAATCATGCCGATCTTTTGTTTAAGCGAGGAAACTTCATCAAGCAACTTTTCAATGAAGGAATGCTGAGCATTATCATCACTCAAATTATGTTTAATTAATTTAAGAAATGCTTTATTTCTTAAAAGGTAACGGCAATCGCAGCAGAACCACATGATATTTGGGCATTTCAAAGTTAGATTATATGCAACACGATCAACCTCAGCGCATCCATAGTGGAAAGTGTTACTACAAAATCCAGAGCAGCTAATCATTTGATTATTATTAGTAAACGCCAAGCTGCATTTACCGCATTCCATATTATGATATTAACACAATAACAGAACAAGAGAAAGAAATAGAAATGGCAATGTCAAATTAATATTTACACTGTTTAAAAACTTATTCACCAAACACTAATATTTACACAACACATAGTACATAGTTAATAATATTAAATATTAAATTATAATATTTATTTCACAAAATCGAATTCAAATTATTTTTTAAAATTTTCAAATCAGAGAAAAATAAACAAACGTCTGATCACTTGGAAAACTCGATGCCTTTTGAATTTAATTCATTAGACTTCAATAGTAATAATCACAAAAATCTCATCAGTCATCTTAAAATTCGTGGTTCAGCTTCACCAATAAAATATTTTCTAAATTCGATTTAGATAATGCGGTTCGCTTATCAGTTAAAATTAATTTTAACGCAGAGAAATTTCTCTCTACACTTGTTTGGGTTGCAGGTACGGCTAATATTATTTTTGCCAATTCGGCTAGCTCCGGTGTAGTGTTACTTTTTTTTCTCCAATATTGTATAATATTACATTCATGGCTTTCACGGTCGGGCTTGAACGAATTTATTTGTATTAATAATTTCATACAATCATCATCTACAATCGAAAGTTAGATTCGTTTTCCTTTTCTAAGAGATACAGTTCCAGGTCTGACAGATTTTGGCAATTACCAGAACTTGTAGAACAATCTAATCCGACTGCCTCATCAGTTGGTAGTGACGTAGATGTTGTCTTCTTCAAATTTTGGAAATACCGCCCAACTTTGGTCAAATGATCTCCAGCTATATCCTGTTGTTCAGTCGACAACAATATTTTATATCGAGGGTCTAGATATAATGCAGCTAAAATATATTCTCCATTCAATAATTTCTTTTCCCGGTTTGCTATGGCTGCTTCTATTGCTTTAATTAAACCTTTATCATGAACTAATTTAGAAATTTGAAGTTTCATGTCGATCCATATGCCAAAAAAATCACCTAAAAGCAATTGTTCGTCTTGTAATTTGACCGTTGCGAATTTGACTGGTTTGAAGACGGTCACAAACGATTGTACAAAACGCCAGTCATCACTTGATAATTTTAGAAACGTATAGTTCTCTGACAATTCATCACAGAAACCTTTCAATTCCAATAAACGATTCAACATCTCGAATGTGGAATTCCATCGCGTTGCACAATCTAGCTTGGGTAGTATAAGCTTCATCGCTTTAATAAGCACCAATATATTTGGCGTTCGCAGTTTTTTGCAAACAAATCGATATTTTGCTAATCGTTTTTCGATTGTTTTGTCTTTAAGTACATCATTTACCGCGAGCTGAAGACTATGCGCAGCGCATCTCACCGACGTTATCAGAAAATAACAATTTGAAATTTTTTAGCATATTCGAACCATTGTCAGTGGTTAGTTACTGTATGAATTTGATTTATATTAATGTCGTACAAACGTAAAACATTCAACAGTACTTCTTTTATGTAATCACCAGTATGACGGTCAGCCAATTCAGTCATTGCGAGTGTTCTTAATATAATTCGGTCTTGCAAAATATATTGAGCGTTAATGCCCAATACAGCTCTATCACATCTGGTTGCTATATCCATTTTTATACAAATAATTTTCAATTTTACTTCTTCCTTTATTTATTTCTAATATTTTCAGCAGTTTGAATAACCCAATTTTTAGCATTTTCAGAGTTAATAACCAATTTAGAATTCAATCCTACTAAAATTGGTTTAATAATTTTTTGGAATCCCGAACACTGAATAAAATTATACGAACAACCATTTTTTGTAATAATTTCGACACAAGCTTCTTTTAATTTATCCTCATTTAAATCAATTGCAATGTTTTTTGATTTGAAGTAACCGTCAACTCGGTTAAGATTTGCACCTTCACCAATGACAGTTCCTTTAACACTTTTTTTAGCTATCGAAACTAATTTTGAGTGCTGTAAAATTTGGTGTTCCTTTGATTGATGACGTGCAACATGTCGTTTAAAATTTGCAGCGTTGAATTATAAAGTATATAAATTGCAATAAAATTAGTGAATAGATTTTCATATAAAAACCAGAATGAAAAAGAACGTAAAGGAACAAAAATTAAATTTCGTTCCGAGATTTCGTTCCAGTTCGGGTTTCGGTTCTCTATTTTTTTTACATAAAGGTTTTCGGTGCGGTTTCGTTCTAAAAAAAAAAATCGGTTAATTACGTTATTATGTTCCGGTTCAGCCCCGGTTTGAAGCTCTGCTTTTCCGTAAAATCTCTGCAACGCATACGATTTTACTTTAATTCATAGTTTCCATTGTTCCTCAGATGTTAATATAGTCGAAATTGATATTTTGTTTTCTAATTAGGTTGAACTGGACCAATTCTCAATAAATTGTCACATTTTCGAAAAATCTCTGGAATGCATAGGGTTTTTATTTTGTTTTCTAAGTAGGTTGAACTGGACCAATTCTCCATAAAATGTCACTTTTCCGTAAAATCTCTGAAATTCATGGGATTTTAGCTTAATGCACAGCTTCCACTGTTCCTAAGATGTTAATATGATCAAAATTGGAATTGGTTTTTCTCAATAGGTTGAAAAGAATAAACTCCATATTGTCACTTTTCTGTAAAATCTCTGAAATGCATAGGAATTTAGCTTAATTCATAGCTTCCATTGTTTCTAAGATATTAATATGGTTGGAATTGTTCTTTGTTTTCTAAATAGGTTGAACTGGATAACTCCATATTGTCACTTTTCCTCGTGGTTGGAATTGTTGTTTGTTTTCTAAATAGGTTGAACTGGACCAATTCTCCATAAATTGTCACTTTTCCGTAAAATCTCTGAAATGCATAGGATTTTAGCTTAATTCATAGCTTTCATTGTTTCTAAGATGTTAATATGGTCGAAATTGATATTTTGTTTTCTAAGTAGGTTGAACTGGACCAATTCTCCATAAATTGTCACATTTTCGTAAAATCTCTGGAATGCATAGGATTTTTATTTTGTTTTCTAAATAGGTTGAACTGGACCAATTCTCCACAAATTGTCACTTTTCCGTAAAATCCCTGAAATGCATAGTATTTGAGCTTAATTCATAGCTTCCATTGTTTCTAAGATGTTAATATGGTCGAAATTGGTATTTTGTTTTCTAAATAGGTTGAACTGGATAAATTCTCCAAAAATTGTCACTTTTCCTTAAAATCTCTAAAATGCATAGGAATTGTCACTTTTCCGTAAAAACTCTGAAATGCATACTATTTTAGCTTAATTCATAGCTTCCATTGTTTTTAAGATGCTAATATAGTCTACAAAAACTGTCACTTTCCCGTAATGATGGGATGGATTTGAAATGCATGGGATTTTAGCTTAATCCTTAGTTTCGATTGTTTCTAAAGGAGGAACCCCAAAATGGATTTGAATTAATTTAATCCAAATAATTTTCACTGAGCTCACCATGTACCATCTTTCTAAAAAATTGTTCTTCATCATAAACTGTACAATAAATTTAGATTAATAAAACAAAAAATTCTTGGAAAATGCTCAACTTCCGTCACTCAAAATAAAACCAGTTGTGTGCACCCTTATTGTAACACCGGCAATCACTTTCTAATATATTCTAAATTCCAATCTTTTGAATTTATTTATAAAAAAAAATTAAAGAAGGTATGGGAACTAATTAAGAAACCACAAAATATACACGTATTGAATTCTTGTTACACAAGAAAAGAAAAAAGACGAAGATCTATCCTTTTTTATGAATGAAATAAAATTTCGGAATGAAATCTAAACATTACATAGAGAGTAGCGACTAAGAAAATCTCTATTTGAACACTAACAATGGATTAGATATTGAATACAATTTTTATAATATACAAAATGTGTACATAAGCTACATTCTTAGAATTTTTATTGTTAATTTAAATTGTGTTTTATGAGACATGAAATAAAACTAATACACATAATAAAAAATCTAAACTCCATTGTTCCTTTCCTCCGACTGTTATTGAGGTAAAACGAAAAAAAAAACTTAGTTGTCGTATTAATGGATAAACAACATCTACCCTGCAGATAGCAAACAATAGATAGATGTCAACTATAATTTGATGAACACATTATGTGATAATTAATGCGGGATGCGGGGCAAACAATTACAAAATAAAACCGGAAAATGCCGAATTTTTACTATGGCCGGAATGCAATTATGGTTTGACGAGTAAAGTGTGAACAAGATAATAATTGTATACAATGTGTTTAACACAACATAAAAATAAAAAAATAAAACGTTTGGCTCCAAAAACACTCAGTTCCTTTTCGCTTTATTCGTTGAATGCTTGATGCGGGGTCAAATTTTCAATTCTTCGAATTATGAATCTTTTGCTTTTATTCTTTTATACAATAAGACACATTATATGTATGTATACATAATGTATTTTACTATATTGTTCAATAAATTGTAATCAAAATCTTCAAAAAAAAAAAACTCTTCCATTTCAATTAATTCAATTTATTTGGTTGAAGATTTTTTTTTTTGTCTGTTATTTTGTGGGAACGAAAGATTAATGATTCATGAGCACAATTCTAAATCGCGATTATAAAAATCAAAATTAATCAAATGTTGGTGTTGTTGTTTTTTTTTTTAAGTACGCCCTCACATTTTGTTTAAGAAATTATAAATAATTAACTTTAATTAATTTTACTATAACGCACATTCATTTAAATTATGCACGCATATTTATTCAGTCAATCTGTAAAATCTTTTATAACAAAAACGATTTATTTTTTGTTTTGTTGCAGGTCCTGACATGCCACACGACGTTGCCCAACCAGTTACCATTGAAGAAGAAGAACGCAGCATGAAACGTAAGCCAATCTAATTTGTTTTATTTTAATTAGTTTACTATTTTAATTGTGTTATTGTACGTTTTAGATTTCGCTGCCCTACTAACCGGACGAACATCGCATTTTATAAAACGTGATGATATGCTGTCTGTCTATTCATCAAACAATCCACAGAATATTATTGCAACTGGTCGCTTTATATTTCACAAAAAAAATTTATACTACTCGTTTATCATATCGGATAAGGCGAAACGACCCCAATCATTGCAATTTGTTGATCATGCTGGTAGTATTTTAGAGGAGCATTCTTTAACGATGTCATCGAATGGACCGTTTAGCGTTTATCAAAATGCAACGGGTAAAATATGTGGTGTATGGCGTCGCGTACCACGTGATTATCGTCGTTTATTGCGCGATGATCAAATGAGCGTTATATTGCAATGGGGTGGAAAATTTCAAGCTGAATTAGCACTTGTTGGCCAAATTGGTAAATATCCGGCGCTTGCAACCGAATTGTTTAGTTCTTTGTTGGAACCAGCGCCGGGTACGAATTCAGCCCAAATGGCGGGTGCTGGTGGTACAGCTATTGTATCAACTAATAGTGGTGTCTCATCGATTCATATAACTCTAGTCTTTAATGGTGTATTTAGTACTGATGAAATTTTTGATGTACCATTAAATATTCGACTCGAATCATTAGATAGGAAAGTGATAATTTCGGATATACAGAGAATTAAGAAACCTGCTCATGATATTAATGTAGTTGAAATTTCGTCTCCGGTCACTCCCAGTGATTTACGACTTTTATCACGGGGACGTTTAACTATTACGGTTGAATCAAAAAATAAACCACAAGCGCTTAGAATACAAGGTAATATTTATACACGGGTAGCGTGTGATTTATTTCAAACACTGCTCTCATCAAATAATCCAGAAAATAATATAAAAAGTAGCGGCCTAGTATGGCTTTATATAAATAAGGATGGTTCGCTAGTGTACAATTTGCAAACCGATAATCTGAGTACATCACAAAATCCTATAATCACATTAGTCGATGATAGTGGAAAACGTCGAACAGAATTAGAGGATTTAACACCAACATTTACGAACAATTTCGCGACAGGCGTAATCGAACGGCTAAGTCCAAAAGTTTTAGAACCACTTTATAATAGCGACCTAGCAATAAATATTGCAACAGAAGTTGAACCAAATTCATTAATTAAAGGGCGCTTAATGTGGCGTCCGGTAGCTGATGCACGTGATACACCAACACCAAATTTAATAACTAGAACGAATCACTCAGTGGCACCATCAAATATGGTTGCAATGGCGTGGCTTGCTGTTGATACCGATTGTACGCTCCACTACGAATTGGCATTAACCGGTGCACAAAATCAAAATCTACAATTGTATTTGGAAGAACAACCGATTATAGCCCTTGGTGCTCCAGTAACCCAACGACTTTTAGAAGATTTTACTGGTAATCTTTTAGAAGGATTTAGTTTAATGTTCTCGCCAGCTGAATTGGGAAAACTAGAAACAAGTGTAGTGTCACTTGAAATATTTTCGAAGGACAAAAATGAGACACTTTTAAAATCTCGGATTAAATCGATTAAAGTTCCCGTTCAGTGTCTTCCATTCTACACGGATAACAATGTGCCCAATTATACTGGTCCGGGGATAGAAATGAATGATAATAGTGTAACGTTTAACGAAAACAAATGTTATCATTCTGATCGTTTTTACGATGAAGGGCAACAATGGAGCAGTACTCTTGAACCGTGCACAAAATGTTCTTGTGTCGATGGTCGTGTTAAATGCGATCAAATGAAGTGTCCGCCATTAAAATGTAAACATGGAGAAAGTCAACTATTTAAAGGAGAATGTTGCCCTTCCTGTATACGTAAGTAGTAAAAGGAAAATGTTTAATAAATTAAAATTAATTAAAAAAAATTTTTTTTTTTTTTGCGCAGATCCTAAATTTAATCCAGATGCGCTAGATGCATCGAAAAATGTAGGATGTGTATTAGGTGATCAATTTTATCTTCCCGGTACATCATGGCATCCATATCTGCCACCAAATGGATTCGATGAGTGTGCCATATGTGCTTGTGACCCGGCCACGCTAACTGTACATTGTCCCCGTCAACAATGTCCTCCATTGAGTTGCAGTGAAAAGGATGCGTATCGGCCAGATAAAAAGGCTTGTTGTAAAAAGTGTCCCGAATACAAACCAAATCCAAATAAACCAGATCCGGATACGCAGGCGGACAAGTCGGGCAAATCAAAACCAAAATCAGAACAGGAAATTATTACAAATGGTGGTTGTAAAATGGCAATGCTTATTTATGAGAATGGTCAAGAATGGCATCCTGTTGTTGCATCACATGGAGAACAAAAATGTGTTCAATGTCGCTGCAAGGTAATTTTTTTTTTTTTTGGCATACTAGCACAGAATATATATAAACAGAACAATTACTTCTATTGCGCTTTAATCCTAAGTTTGTGAACAAATATTTAAATTAAGATTTAGAAAAGATAGAAAAACAATTTTGTATGGAATCAATGAAACAAAACAAAAATACAAAAATGTTTGTACCCACCTCTTTGTTTTGATCAATAAAAATCAGTACAAGCTTAAAAGGAAAGGGAAATCTTTACACTTTGTAATGTGTTTAACAGTTCAATTCTGACGATAAGACTCTTAAGACTCTCTTAGCTAAGACCCAGTTTGTAAATTATTTTATTTAAGACGAAAGTTTTAATTGGTATTCTGGTGGTGATAGTCTTAATATTATGTACTAAAAACTCTCCAAAAATTGTGTAGAGCTGTCAAATGCTATTTTTTCTCTTTTTTCTAAAATTTTCTGAAATTTTTGAGATATATTTGCGTTTGCTTTTGCTTTTCTTTACTTAAATACCATTTTTATTTATTTAACTAGAACAAATTTATTAAAATTTCTTCCTGTAAATTTATAAATCCAGTTTTCATTCCAATTTGTAATCCGCCCATTTTGTTTTTTTTGTACATCTGTATTCTGTTTGTACACTGCAATTTATTTCATATAAAAAATATTTTTTTCTACTATTAATTCCAATAAATTCAATTTTATAAATTTAAATTATATGTACTTATTGAAATTTTGAAAAAATGAAAAAATTTTGAAATAAAGAAATTTAAATAAAAAATTGTATAACAATAAGTAATAATTTTAATTATGTACATATTAAAAATTAAACCCATCCAACATTTCATTGCTCTTTTCTCTCTATACGAGAAATTATAAATTATGACGCTTAAGACCATCAAATGTGTCGATGCTACATAAGACCGTGTTTTAAGATCAATGACTGCTATGACTATGTGCAGAATACGAAATAAGTCTTAGTTAAGACTCGAGTACTAAAATAAAATAAAAGTCTTACATAAGACGATTTTTTAGTCTGTGACTGTGCGTCAGAATAGGCATGTAAAAGAGATAGATGTTCATAAATAATTTTTGATTTTGATCTAGTTAGCTTTGCGAAACTTTAAAATCAAATAAAAAAATAAACAAAGGACCTCTTATTGTTTTCGATAACGGGATACCAAATCATATCAAACAAATAATAAAGACAAAACTTGAATAAGGATGTATCATTTCTTTTGTTTATTTTTTTGATTTGATTTTAAAGTTTCGCAAAGCAAACTAGATGAAAATCAAAAATTATTTATGAACGTTTATCTCTTTTAAACACATTACAAAGTGTAAAGATTTCCCCTTCCTTTTAAACTTGTACTGATTTTTATTGATCAAAACAAAGAGGTGGGTACAAACATTTTTGTATTTTTGTTTTGTTTCATTGATTCCATACAAAATTGTTTTTCTATCTTTTCTAAATCTTAATTTAAATATTTGTTCACAAACTTAGGATTAAAGCGTACCTAATAGAAGATATTGTTCTGTTTATATATATTCTGTGATACTAGGCAAAATTATCTTTAAAATAATTAATTGTTTTGTTTTTACTTAATACAGGACGGAGAAATTTTATGTAATCGAAAACGATGCACACGATCTGTATGCAACAATAAAATTATAAAAAAAAATCGTCCCTCTCAAGAAAATGACGAATGCTGCAATCATCAGTGCCGACGACAACGTCGACATCATCAAAATAGTAAGCGATTACGAAAAGAAAATGCAGAAAACTTAAATAAAACAAAAAGCTGAATTTATTTTTCTTATTTTAAATTCCATACAATTGAAATTCGATTTTTAAAGAGATTTAAAACAAACAAATAAACAAACAAACATAAAAAAAAATGCCATAAAGTTTCTAAATACATGAGATTTTAAATAATTTTAAAAAAATGTATATTATTTTTGTGCAGTTCATAATTGCTTTTTGTTACCACGTACCAAAGAAGACTGAATTAAGTGAGAGGATTGCGATTAATATTAATTAAACTATACATTTGTACATCAATGTTTCTAAAGTATTTGGTAAAAAATAAATAAAAAAAAAAAAAAAAAATCACAACGAAAACGTCCCTCAACTTATTTATTTAATATTATTTTTATTATTATTATTATTATTATGTATATGTTTTTTTAAATTATTATTACAAAAACAAAAAATTATATAAAAAAAAAAAAAAAAAACAAAACTATTAATAATATATTTAAGGCAGCTTATTAATGAAAAGAAAATGAGTCATTTTATAGCAATTAGTAATTACTATATAAATTTATTATATTTATATATATAATAAATGTATATATTGATACATACATACATACATACATACATATATACAATTTTTACTTTAATTAATTTGTATTTATATTATTGAAACGAATAAATTATGAATTAACCATCATTATTACTTTATTCTAAAAATTATTTATAATTTATAATTACTTATACATACACATATACATACATATATAATAGAAAGATTTATGATTTATGTATATCCATTTAATCCATTGATTATTTTATTATGAATAATTGTTAAATCAATCGAGGTTCGAGAATACAGATCAAAACTTTTTTTTTTGTTTTGTTTTATTGTGAAAAAGTGAAACTGATCAGAACAAACTTATATAATATTGTATATTACATATTAAAAAAAAAAAAAAAAAAAAAAAAATTAAATAAATAATAATAAATCAAATTGATAAAAAAAAACTGAAAACTTGAAAAACATTTTTTTTTTTTCTAATAAATTTGATAAACCCAATTTTTATTGATGTGATTACATTTTATTTCACCAGTTTACATTTATGTAATAAGTCCAATATTTATCTTATTGCAATTTTAAATCAGCGCCTAGTACATATATGTAAGTAAATATATATTTCGCCTATAAATTCGGATTGACAAAATATCTATTGTCGCCGAAGGAAGAGACATAAGTGTATCAGTAGGTGAGCCACATGTATGTATATACATGATTGACTATAATTGACTTTGGCCGTAACAATAGTCGTATGGATAGATTCCAATTTATGAGCTATGGTGTGCGCATAGTATGGCGAGATCAACTATGGCCCAGTTGATTAGTAAGGCGATAATTGTGCGGTAGTATGTTCGAATATTTATATTCCAATTAAAATAAAACGCCTAATTATTCACAGTATAATAATGTTTTATTCATTCGTAGTTTAACATGTATTAAGAATTGAAATTGTATTTGTTCGTCGATCTATTAGACGTGTTAATCGTGCGGACGCACACAAGAGATTTTTTTTGTATTCTGTCAAAACGTTTTTTTGTTGTCTGTCGTACCTTTTTTAATTAGTGTTACCCGTTGCTCGTTACGATGTTTGTATGTTGTGTACTTCCACGATGGTGCTGTCACACTACTCCCCTCGTAGTGTTCAGGTTATCGGTAACGGAGAGGAATCTAAACACGACGTCGATCTCGATGTGGTTGCTCTTGTTTTTTCATCGCCGTGCTGTTTCTCCATTGGAACCTCGATATGTTGTGTAGGTTGCTCGTTGTCGTGTGATTTCTCCACTGGCACTCCGCTAGGCTGATCGTCTAAGGGCAAAAACGCTGCTTTTAATCGGTCGATGGAGATTTTTCTTGCCTGGTTATGGATCCGGACTTTGAAATACTTGTCGAATCGTTGCACGACCTCGTATAGTCCGTCGTAAGGTGGCTGAAGTGGACCTTTCACCGCGTCGTTTCGCATAAAAACGTGAGTGCAATCTGTTAACTGCTTCTGCACAAAGAACTTCGACCGATCGTGATGGCTCGCAGGTTTCGGTCTAAGTTTGTTCATCATTCGCCTTAGATTTTTCAGAAACTCAGCTTCGTTTTCTGTTGCTGA
Organism: Tipula vernalis; assembly: GCA_958295665.1. NCBI lineage: Eukaryota > Metazoa > Arthropoda > Insecta > Diptera > Tipulidae > Tipula > Tipula vernalis. Next base: position 180,037,304 of record OY282558.1, on the reverse strand, counting down.
AACCTCGTGAAAGAATTCGCCCGGTAGCCGCATGGCGATGGCATCGCCTTGATGTCTTCTTTGAACGTTGACCTCAACCCTAGTAGTATTGTGGGTAATGCATCGATCCAGTCGTTAGTTTGGTAGCCTTTGAATGCGCTTTTTAGCATTCGATGCCATCTCTCGATCATCCCATTCGACTGGGGATGGTAAGGCGTCGTCTTAAGATGGTTAATTCCCCGAAGATTTCGGACTCAAATTGTCGACCCAAATCTGTGGTGATTCGTGATGGAGTACCAAATCGTGATACCCAGTTTGATACAAACTCTCGTGCGATCGTCTCAGCTGTCATGTCAGACATCGGATAAGCCTCTGGCCATCGCGTATAACGGTCGATACATGTCAAAATGTAACGCTTGTCTGAACTGATCGGTAATGGGCCAACGATATCCATATTGACGTGTTGAAATCGGCTATCCGGTACGATGAAATCGGACACTGGCGTCTTGTTGTGTCGATGAACTTTAGCTCGCTGACACGCTAGACAAGCTCTTACAAAACCATTGCAATCCTTGTTCATGCTAGGCCAAAAGAACTTTTGTCGTAACAATTTGTTCGTTGCTCTAATGCCTGCATGTGCTAAACCGTGAAGTCGGGTTAGTATCAGAGTCCTGTACCTTTTGGGAACAAATGGTCTGATTAACTGGTAGGTTGCATCACAGCACAGTGTTTCATTAGATCCTGGAATGGCAAAATACTTTAGAACACGATTAGAATTATTACCTGCCAATAAGGTTTTTAATTCGGGATCCTCTTTTTGCTCATTTGCAATTACGTTGAAATCGATAATATGGTTATTATCAATCATCTCGATTCAGCGACGACTGCAGCGACGTGCAAAATTTTGTTTGTAAACTGCCCGATGTAGTCGATATGACGGACCTGTCGCGGTGATGACTCCTCTCTAGTTTCTGACGAAACATGAAAATCAATGGTTTATGGTCCGTATAAATGCAGAAATCTCGTCCTTCAACCATGTGTTGAAAGTGTTTTACTGCTTGGTACATCGCTAGAAGTTCGTGATCGTACGTAGAATATCTCTGCTGACACTCCGTTAATTTTTTTGAGTAGAAACCCAACGGTTGGATAACTCCTGCTTCATCTTGTTGATGAAGGACCGCGCCTGCTGCCACATCTGATGCGTCGACGTAAAGTGATAATTTGGAATTCGGTTTCGAATGTGCAAGCAATCGTGGATCGCTTTTGCAATTCTGAAATGCGGTTGTTGATTCGTCTGTCCATGGAATCTCGGTATTGTCATTCTTTTTGTTGCCAACTATTAGTTTCTGCAGTGTCATCTGATTCTCAACGGCGTGTGGTATATGGCCAAGAAACTTTTCAGTTGTTGCGCTGTCTTCGGTTTCGGGAAGTTGTCAATGACTTGTACTTTTTCTGGTAATGGCTTAATGCCGTTAGATGTCACCAGATGTCCTAGGAACTGCACCTCTGTTTTACCCCATTGACAATTCGTTGTATTGAGGCATAAGCCGTATTCTGATAATCGCTGAAGTACCATCTTGACATGACATCTATGCTCCGCCGGTGTTTTCGAAGCAATAAAAATATCGTCCAGGTACAAGAAAACGAAGTTCAATCCTCGTAAAACTTCGTGAATAACCCTTTGAAACGTCTGGCCCGCGTTACATAACCCAAAAGTCATGTAACCATACTCGTATAATCCGAAAGGTGTAATTATGGCCGTTTTCGGTATGTCGTTTGGCTCGATCGGGATTTGTTGGTAGATACGCTGTAAGTCAAGTACCGTGAAAATTTCGGTGCCATCGAGGAAATGAGTAAAATCCTGTATAAAACTTATGGGGTAGTTATCTCGTATTGTTTTCGCGTTCAACGCCCTGTAATCTCCGTAAGCTCCGAACTCGCCGTTCTTTTTCGGGACCATATGCAGAGGACTTGACCAATTACTTTTGGAAGGGCGAATTATCCCCTGATCCATTAGAAATTGGAATTCATTTTGAGCAGCCTTAAGTTTTTCGGGCGACAGCTTTCGTGCTTTGGCACAGACTGGCTGACCTGTCGTTGTGATGTGGTGAGTCGTCGTACTAACTTTGCCTTTCTTAGTATTCATGAAGACAGTTACGTCGCGAAATTCGTGCAATAAATCTGCAAACTCGGAATTAATATCATAGGTTTTCAAAGTTTGCTCACCTGTCTTTTGTTGAACTGCCTTGACTGACAATTTGGTCAGGCTGACGATCAGCTGACCGCTTTTGATGTCCACCAAGAGTTCGAAATGGCGTAAAAATCAGCTTCGATGATCTTCAATGAAAGAGTCAGACGTTTGGTGCCATATGTTTCAATTTCGCTACTGTTAGCTGCAAATAGTTTTGTCGCTGCTGGAGGTTTTTGCCGTTCGCTGATCGTAGGCGGAAGCACTGAAACATCCGCGCCTGTGTCGACTAAGAATTTCGACTTTGTTAAATTATCAATAGCGATAAGTCGCGCTATTGTACGACCCGCGTCGCCTGTATTAGGCGACTGGCCTATTAGTTTTTTGGAATGGTTACGTTAGGCGCCTGTCTTTTAGAACAAGGCTCTCGACATTTAGCTGCTTTGTCTCCTTAGGTTTGATGGTACCAACATAATTCATCCTGGCTAGGCGTTCGTGATTGACTACGCGATTGTTGACGATTTTGCGATCGGCCTCGTGATCTGGCCCATTGTTGCCGGTAATGTAAGTCCATCATCTCGATTCGTCTCTCCATATTGATTACCATCTGTGTCAGTTTTTCCACTTGATTCGTCGCATCTGACGGCGGCGCTTGACCATAAAAACGGTAGAGGAACCAGCTACGTCCTTGATTCGATCTGCTAATGTCGCCATTGTTTTAAGTGTAACCTCACTCGTTGACATGGAACGCGAACGGACTAGCGCAACATGTTCTAGAGCTAGAAATTTTTCTAAATTTAGAAAAAATTGATATCTGCCTTATATCGGAGAGCCATTTGACAAAAACATCATTTATTAAAATACGTGATTATGAATGTTACCATGCTGTTCACCGAGGAGGAAAATGTTGAATTTATTATTTCAATTAATTAGTTTCTGTAGTGAACACACCTTAAGTATGAAATATTTTGTATTGTTTTTGAATTGTAACTTATTTCATTCTGTTCTGTTCTTCTCTTCTGTCATGTCATTATAATAAAATATAAAGAAAAACGTGTAAAAGGATTCTGTGGTTTTTATCGTTTATTTTCATCATCATCCATCGTACATTGTTTTTGATTATTGATTGCGCTTATTCTGTCAGGTTATGGGCCCAGAACAAGTGTAAATTAAAATTTTCTGGAAGTTGCTTGTGTTTTACGTGAAAATGATGATGGACAATAAATATGCGATTGCAAAGTTGAATAATTCGAATTACTTTGTTTGGAAATTTCGCATGAAGCTGTTACTCACAAAAGAAAATGTATGGGAGTGTACGTCAAAAGATGCACCGAATCCTTTGGATGATTGGAATAAGAAAGATTCGTTAGCTTATTCGTTAATCGGACTCAACGTGGAGGATGATCAATTGATCCACATTCGGGAGTCAAAAACAGCAAAGAATCATGAAGCAAATAATGCGTTTGAAACTAGAAGAGGACGGTGACATAGAATCGCATATTGGTCGTATAAACGAGCTGTTTCAACAAATGATTGACTTCGGATCGGAACTAGAACCAGGTGACTGGAAGGCTGCAACAATGTTGGGAAGTTTACCGGATAGTTATGAAACATTAGTAACTACATTGGAATCGCGGTCTGAAGGTGAATTGACACCCGCTATCGTGCAAACAATTGAGGAACATAAGCGACGAATGGATAGAAATGTCAGCAATGGAATGGCTTTGAATGTAAACAACCAAAAGTATAAGACAAAAGGTGGCAAAAGCTGTTTTTTTTTCTATAAGGAGGGACATATGAAACGAAACTGCGAAAAATTTGAAGAATGGGTGAAGAACAAAAAGACATCAGGAAAGATGAATTTAATTGAGGGTGGTTCTACAGAATTTTTATTTGTAACCTCAAAATTGCAAAATGGCTGGATAATCGACTCCGGTGCAACCTGTCACCTTACTTCAAATAAGAATAACTTTATCGAGTTTGATTCGAATTATCGTGAAAAAATTCACGTTGCTAATGGACAGCAAGTAAATGTCAACGGAAAGGGATCGATTTCAATTGAGGTTATTAACCGAATAGGTGAAAAGAATAAAGTGAAAATTCAAGATGTGTTATGGGTTCCATCAATAAGCGGAAACCTGCTGTCTGTTCGAAGGTTAGTTGCCAAAGGTTTTGTTGTTTCATTTACCTCGGATCAATGCTGTGAAATTAGTTTTGGAACACGGCAGGTAGCAATCGGTGAGATGCGTGATAATCTGTATATTCTGAAGGAAGTTGAACGAGTATATTTAGTTGATGAACATAAGAAAAAATGTGCACATTATTGGCATAGAATATTCGGACATCGTGATATTGAAGTGGTGAAATCATTGGGCTCCTCTGGATTGTTCGAAAATATTGAACTTTCGGCATGTGGCAGTGATTGTAATAAGGATTTATGTCAAATATGTCTTGAAGGAAAAATGACGCGGATAAAATTTCCATCGAAAACGGAAAATCGCGTAAAAGCTGTTTTAGATCTGGTTCATTCAGACGTTTGCGGACCAATGCAGACACAAACGCCATTTGGGAAGCGATATATTTTGACATTCATAGATGATCACTCAAGATACATTGTGATCTATCTTCTAAAAAATAAAAATGAAGTATTTGGAAAATTTACGGAATATATCGCAATGACGCAAAATATGTTTGGCCCCAAAGTAAAGGTTCTTCGAACAGATCGAGGTGGCGAGTACGTCAACCAAGATTTTTTGAAATTTATGGCGAAAGAGGGAATCCAGTGTCAAAGAACGGCGCCATTTACGCCACAACAAAACGGCGTAGCAGAGAGAAAAAATCGCACTCTAGTTGAGATGGCTAGATGTATACTCATCGATGCTGAGCTAGAAAAGAAATTTTGGGGTGAAGCGGTTACCATGGCCAAATATATTCAGAACCGTTTACCAGGAAAAGGTTATGATAAGACACCATTTGAAAATTGGTATCATAAAAAACCAAGTATTTCACATTGCAAGAAATTTGGTACAATTTGTTATGTGCATGTGCCCGACGAAAAGCGGCGAAAATTAGATTCGAAGGCGTTTAGAGCCATTTTTGTTGGGTATGACGAGGAGTCGAAAGCATTCAGATGTTATAATCAATCAAATGGCGTGCAGTCGTGATGTGAAATTTGTCGAAAAATTCAGCAACTGGAATTTTGACGAGAAAAATGAAGAGAATATAGCCAAAACAACCCTAAGTGAAAGAGAAAACTGTGCAGAAAATACTAGTTTCAATGAAGAGATAATTGTGGGTAATGATCACAGTGAATTATATTTCAATGGTGCCGATAATTCTATTGATGAGGAAGAACCAAGTAGGAACGTCGAAAATCAACCTGAGGTCCAACTGATGGACACTGAAGCAAACACAATTCGCAGCTCGAATCGAATAAATAAAAATATTCCACCGAAAAGGCTTATTGAAGAGATCAACAAAGTTGAGGAGGAGAAATATGAGCCGAAAACGTATAGAGAAGCTGTTGTGTGTTCTGAAAAACAAAAGTGGGTCGATGCAATGAAAGACGAAATTAAATCTCTAGAAGAGAACAATACTTGGGAACTTGTACCGTTACCACCAAATAGAAAGCCTATTGGTTGTAGATGGATTTTCAAATTGAAAACTGACTCAAATGGATACAAAGCGAGACTGGTCGCACAGGGATTCTTGCAGCAATTCGGCAGCAATTATGATCAAACATTTGCACCTGTGGTAAAGCAAACGACAATGAAGATTTTGCTTTCAATGGCAGCGAAATATGGAATGAAAGTGTTAGATTTTGATGCCAAAACGGCTTTCCTAAACGGGGAACTTCGAGAGGAAATATTTATGAGGCAGCCACCAGGGTTGGTTATTGACGGGAAGGAAGACTATGTGTGTTTTCTTAAAAGAAGTCTGTATGGCTTAAAGCAATCCGCAAGGGTTTGGAACGAATCACTACATCAAACATTAGTAGATGCGAAATTTGTACAGAGTAAAAATGATCCGTGCTTGTACATATTAAATCAAAGCGGAAAGATATGCTATGTTTTAGTATATGTTGACGACCTAATTGTAGCCGGTAAATATGAATATCAGTTGAAATACGTCGAAGAAGTTTTAAAGTCGAAATTCAAAATCATAAATTTGGGAGATATTAAGCACTATCTTGGGCAGGAAATTACCAGAGATGAAAATGGGAATTTCCAATTAAACCAGACTGGTTATATAAATAAAGTGGTTGCTGATTTTGGACTTTCTGATGCGAAAATATCAAAAATTCCACTCGATGTTAATTATGATAGCTATGAGAGTCTATCAGAGGTTTTACTGAAGAATGATAGCTACCAGAAGCTTATAGGATGTTTGCTATATATTTCAGTAAACTCTCGGCCTGATATTTCAGCAAGCGTCTCAATATTGGCACAACGTACAAGTAAACCTACACAAACCGACTGGATGGAGCTAAAGCGTGTTCTTAAATATTTAAAAGGGACTTCAAAATTAAAATTAGTGCTGAACAATGATAATAACGAACTATTTCATGGATATGCCGATGCGAATTGGGCTAAATGTCGGGTAGACAGAAAATCTAATAGCGAATACATATTTTTTGTGTTTGGAGGTGCAGTAAGCTGGTCATGCAAAAAAACAAAAATACGTGTCGCTTTCATCAACTGAGGCTGAGTTTGTCTCCTTATCAGAAGCATGTAAGGAAGCAATTTGGATTAGACGGATATTAACCGATTTTGGTGAAAAATTGAACATGCCAACAACAATATTTGAAGACAATCAGAGTTGTCTGAAGTTGATTGAAAATCAAAAACTTTCGAGCCGATCAAAACATATTGATACCAGAAGACACTTTGTCAAAGATCATGTAGACAGGAAAGAAGTTGCATGCATCTATTGTCCAACCAAAGAAATGATAGGTGACATGTTGACGAAACCTCTAGCAGCAAATCAACTTGAAAAATTAAGATTATTATGCGGTTTATTGGAAACTAATAATTGAGGAGAAGTGTTGAATTTATTATTTCAATTAGTTAGTTTCTGTAGTGAACACACCTTAAGTATGAAATATTTTGTATTGTTTTTGAATTGTAACTTATTTCATTCTGTTCTGTTCTTCTCTTCTGTCATGTCATTATAATAAAATATAAAGAAAAACGTGTAAAAGGATTCTGTGGTTTTTATCGTTTATTTTCATCATCATCGTACATTGTTTTTGATTATTGATTGCGCTTATTCTGTCAGAAAACCCAGAGGAGGATCAACAGTAATAGTGAAAAAGAATCTCAAACACTATGAAGAACCTAGTATAGAAGAAGAAAGTATGCAAGTTAAAACCATAAAAGAAACTAACAATAATAATGAATACAGTATTTCCTCTATCTACTGCCCTCCACGCTATAATCTAAACAAAGAAAATTATAATAGACTCTTTAGATCACTAAGATCCAATTTTATTATTGGTGGTGACTTTAATGCAAAAAACACCTATTGGGGATCAAGACTTACAACCCATAAAGGAAAATAGCTATTCGAAGCCGGACGAATAAATAACTGCGAGTTCCACTCTGGAGGTAAACCAACATACTGGAATGCTGATATAAATAAAATACCATATCTCATTGATTTCTATGTAACGAAAGGGATCTTCGAGGATTACATGTGCATCGAAAACAACGAAGGGATATATTCCGATCATACACCTGTTATCATGACTCTCAGCACAATGTTAATTAATAAAGATAACCTGCCTAAATTAACAAATAATAGAACTAACTGGGACCTATTCCAAGAACTAATTAAAATGCAAATAAATCTACGAGTGCCGATTAAAACACCGGTACAGTTGGAAGATGAACTAGAGGTATTTAACAGTAATATTCAACAAGCAGCATGGGAAAGTTCTCCTGCTAGTCACACCGAATCCCGTAGGAATCAAAATTATCCTATCGAGGTCAGGGAGTTAGTTAGAGAGAAACGGAAGGCAAGAAAGACCTGACATAGGACACGCGCCCCGGGAAACAAAAAACTCCTCAATTTTCTATGCAATAAACTAAAACAACTTATAAAAGAACTTAAGAACGAAACTATTAACAAGTACTTAAATGGTCTCACCGAACATAAAGATACTGATTACTCTCTTTGGAAAGCAACAAAGGCATTAAAAAGAACCAAATTGCATGTGCCGCCTATTAAAAATGGGGAAGGAACCTGGGCCAAAAGCGACAAGCAAAAAGCTATTTTATTTGCGGCTCACTTGGAAGACACCTTTCAACCGTTACCTAGGCAAACAGCAGATGAAAACATAATAACATAACAGTTAGCAAAATTGATGAATATAATATTCGATGTGTAACATTACAGGAATTAAAAAATGAGATCAAGTGTAATTTGAACGCAAAAAAAGCTCCAGGATATGATTTAATTACTGGACAAGTAGTAAAAGCCATTCCCGAGAAGGGACTATGAAAATTGGTTCAAATTATCAATGCCGTCTTCAGAATAAAATATGTCCCACGACAATGGAAGGTTGCTGAAGTAATTATGATCCCCAAACCAGGCAAACCAGCGAACGATAAAAAGTCGTACAGATCGATTTCACTACTTCCTGTAATTTCAAAATTATTTGAAAAATTACTGCTCAAGAGACTCAAGCCAATAATAGAAGATAGAAATTTGATTCCACCACACCAATTTGGATTTAGAGAAAATCACTCTACGATAGAACAAGTTCACAGAATAACGGATATAATCGAAGACGCACTTGAGAATAAGAAGATATGCTCCAGCATCTTCTTAGATATAGCACAAGCTTTCGACAAAGTTTGGCACCAAGGACTTGAATTTAAATTGCATCGAGATCTACCTAAGCAATTCTATCAAATTCTTAAATCTTATATCGCAGACCGACATTTCCATGTAAAATATAACCGAGAGTACTCTGAACTAAAGAGAATATCAGCAGGCATACCACAGGGTAGCGTACTGGGTCCTATATTGTACATCCTGTACACCAGAGATATGCCAAATACAGAAGGTGCCACCATAGCAACATTTGCAGATGATACAGCTATTCTGGCGACTGGAAAGTGTATATCAGAAGCAACGACCAAACTTCAAAAAGCAACCGACACAGTGAGTAATTGGACAAAGAAATGGCGCATTAGACTAAACGAAGCAAAGTCGGTTCACGTAAACTTCACAAGCCAGAAAGTTAACTGGATTCCAGTGAAACTTAATTCAAGGCCGGTTCCAAATGCAAATACAGCCAAATACCTCGGCATGACTCTCGATTGCAAGCTTAGATGGAAAGAGCATGTTAAAAAGAAAAAAGAAGAATTGAACATTAAATATAGGAAAATGTATTGGCTAATAGGTAGAAACTCTGAGCTTACAATACATAACAAATTGCTATTATATCAGCAAATACTTAAACCAATATGTACCTACGGTATTCAACTTTGGGGTTGTACCAAGAAGACAAATGTACAAATGATTCAATGTTTTCAAAACAAAGTGCTGCGTGGCATTGTAAACGCACCATGGTACATTAGAAATGATAACCTCCATAGGGACTTAAACATGGAATATGTAAGTGAAGAAATACAAAATCATGCGAAGAAACACATTCAGCGGATATCTCGGCACCAAAATGCAGACATACGAAGTTTGTTGGATACCACCAATGCAGTAAGAAGACTTCAAAGGCAGAAACCTTTGGAATTGGGCAGTTGTATTTAATTAGGATAGAGAAAAATAATTACTATGTAAATTCAAACGGGAGTAACCATTGGGCTACTGCCCGTCAAATGTGAATCTTCATTTAAGAAAGATAAATTACTAAATGATTTGTAAATCAGTTGTAATATTAAATAAAGGGAAAAAAAATAAAAATTAAGATTATGACTCTATACTCTAGAAGGATCTGCTATTATCAAAGCAACCTTGATTATACAAAGCTATAGTCTAAAAAACACAGCTTTTATAAAGGAATTAGAAACGAGGAAAAAACCAAACTTTTCATAGTAAAACACACAAAACATATGGGAAATCACTTTTTTTCCTAAGACAAATTTCTAAATGAAAACGTTACAAATTCTTAATTATGATTTCTGAAATACTTTCATAAATATTTGAATTTCAACATATATGAATGTCGTTTAAAAATTTGGTTAAATCATACCAAAAATTACCACCCGAGGAAATTTCAAGTAAAAAAATTGTAGGAAAAGCAAAACAAATTCACAAAATATTAAGTACGAGTGATAATTTTGTAACTAAATAATTTTTTTTCGTATTTTTCTGTAAATATTTTAGACATCTTACGTACACTAGTAAAACTAAAGATAAATTTAGCAAGTATTATTTTAATTCACCAGAGCCAACTTCGATTTATTTTTCAAAATGGAAATTCGAAAAATATATTTTAGGCATAGTTTAATTTTAATATTTATACAATTAATATTTTTTCAATAACAATATAGTCTTCTTGAATGTTGTTGTTCAAGGTATGTAGAAAACATTTATATAAACGTTTTATGTTATATTTGCTTTTTTCATTGAAGAACTTGAAGCTAAAAAAGTCCATTTTTACTATGGATTCCTATGGAAATCAATGAAAAGTTATACCACTAAATAGGCTTCTAAAAAATACGTCATTATGATTATGGCTCTATACTCTAGAAGGCTCCTTACGTAGAAAATTAGCTATTATGAAATTATTCGACGCGCTTTTTTTGCGATCATATCGAAAATTTTCCTATTGTGAAACTTTGTTTTCAATAAAGTCGAACAATATGCGACCGCTCTTGAGGTGACGAATGCATACGGGTGTGCAATAATAAATCGTGAGATAAAAAAACGTCAGTTATTCAGTTCGTAACGTATATTTTAATTTTTATTTTTTTTATTTTTTCCGCCTAATTAATAAATTAATATTAATTTATTTTTTTAAAAATTTTTTTCGATATTGTCATTCTTCAGTTGAAGGAGTTGACAGAAATGTGTTCTTTAAAACTTGATAAATGGACACACAAGTATCCAAAACAATATTCCGTACTGTTGTTTTTCCTAGATGATAGCACCACGCCACTGATTGTACAAAATCGCCTTGAGACAGATAACTAAAAAGAAAATCAGTTTAAAAGTATCTCAAGTATGATAATATTAATATGTTTAATAAATTTCATATATTTACAATAATGTTACAGCAAGTCTTATTTCACAAGAAATGTTTTTTTTTTGAATTTTTTTGGAACTTGTTCTTCAACAGCGACAAAAGATAATCGAATGTGTCTGCTGTCATGCGGGTATATTTAAAAAATTGTTCCGGATCCTCATTTTTCATTTTTAAAAATAAAATTTTAAAAAATCCCATTTTGTCTCGGGATTGATTAATTGGCCGAACTCCCCAGCGCCGTACACGCCGATATCTGTTTTTAATTTTTATTTTTTTTATTAACAATAATGCTAATAAATAAAAATCTGTATCCATTTTTATCAAATAATTTATGATTTTTTTATTTTAAGTATGTAATTTTCGCTCGCAAGTGAATTTAGGAAATAAAACCAATTTGCAAAACGTCAAAAAACGAATTCGTCAATTCGTCTATACATATAACCATGACTCTTTCGTCTTTCGTTTCAGCCCGTTTCGTTTTCGTTTCGTTTTCGTCTATATAACTAGCCCTTTACATTCGAGACGCTATTTTCTGTTTCTTCATTAGATACCAAATCACTAATATTATTTTTTAATACATTACTTTCGGTTTCTTGTTCAATCATTCGTTTTATTTTAATATGATTGTAATTATAAGAATTATCGGAAACATTAATTAATGCTTTAGTTTTCGTCTCGAATCGCGTGTAACATTTGATCAACATGACGCTTGATCTTCCTACCGTTTCGCAGTTCGCACAAATACGTTCGCTTACCCAAAACATTAAATACCTTAGCCGGCATCCAACTCTTTTTATTTGGATTCCTATAATCCCTAATTACGACTGAATCCTGAACATCAAAAGTTATCATTCGCTTTCCCTTAAAATTTGTAGCTTGCTTGGCTAAACTTGCCTCAATATTTTCGCTAATTTCATTGTTCTCGGGGATTGACCTTTTGGAAATTTTGAGTGGATTTATTAAATCAAACCTGGTTTTAACTCGTCTACGGAACATAATTTCTGCGGGTGATTCATGCGTTGAATTGTGTTTAGATATTCTATAGTCGAAAAGATATCGCTGAACTATAGCTTCCACATCTTGAGATTCGGATGCATTTTTGCGTGATCTATCGCAGCTGACAACCCTTTTTTTTAAAACTTTTCACCGCGTTTTCAGCAGCCCCATTTGATGCTGGGAGTCCTGGTGGAATTGTGATAAATCTAATTCCGTTTTCATTCACAAATTTTCTGAACAAAGCGGACTTGAACTGTTTGCCACAATCTGATACTATCACATCAAGTATAGTATACCAAAACGTGCAAATACTTCTCGCAATTTTGATATAGTAAACTCCGCAGTGATATCCCTCGTTTTAAACACTTCAACACATTTGGAAAATGAGTCTGTAATTACAAAGTAGTAATTATTATTTTTCGGACCTGCATAGTCGATGTGAATTCTCGACCATACTTGTCCCGTATTTTCCCATGAGATTAGTTCACATTTCGGTGGATCTGGTCTAACTGATAAGCAGAATTGACATCCCTTAATCCAGTTCTCTAACTCTGTGTCCATTCCTGGCCACCACATATATGAACGAGAAATAGATTTGCTCTTCACCACTCCTAAATGAGATGAATGAATGCTCCTCAGCATTTCAGTACGCAAGGATTTAGGAATAATGATTCGATGACATCACTATATCTGATTCTTGTGCTAACTCACTTTTTTACTTGAATAGGGTTTGAATTGATTTTCCGTCAAATTTTTGAAATCGTTAGTTTTAATTGCTCGAAGAACTTGAGATAAAATTTCGTCTTTTACTGTCTCGTTGGCCACTAAGCCTTGATCGATTTTGATCCCCTTATCTAGCATAAAATTAATATAATTATTATCCGGTTCCATGCTCATTTCAGCAGGTAACGGAGAACGTGAAAACCCGTCGGCAACATTATCCTCCCCTTTAACGAATTGCATTTGATATTTAAATGCGGACAAATGCACAGCCCAGCGCTGAATTCGACTTGCTGCCATTTGAGGATAACCGGATGCTTCACCAAACAGACCCAACAACGGTTTATGATCCGTTTTCAAGATGAATGAATTACCTATTAAGTACTGATAGAATTTACGCGTAGCGAAAATGATTGCCAAACCCTCCTTTTCAGTAACACTATAATTCAATTCTGCTTTCGTGAGCGTACGACTGCAAAAAGCTACCGGCCTTTCATCACCGTTGGTCAATTGATGAGAAATAACACCTGATATTCCGTAGCTCGATGCATCAGTAGTCAATATTATAGGTAAGTCCGGGTTGAAATGCAAGAGTGTAACGTCTTTCACAATTTCCCTTTTAATTTGTTCAAAAGAATTTTGACACTCCGCAGACCAATCAAATCTAACGTCTATTCGCAATAGGTTGTAAATTGGAGCCATATTTTGTGCTAGGTTGGGTAAAAATTTAGCATAATAATTCACGAGCCCTAAAAACGCTCGCGTTTCAGTTACACTAGCCGGAGTCGGATATTGAACTACTGCTTCCAAACGTTCATCAGATTTCGACAAACCTTGCTTGGAAATTGCATGGCCTAAATACTTTATCTCATCTTGGAAAAAATCACATTTATCTTTCCTCAATTTTAAACCCGCACTATCTAGTCGTTTAAACACTAACTCTAGATTGGCTAGATGCTCCTCATTTGTTCTACCTGTAACTACGATATCGTCTAAAAAATTCACCACACCCGATATGAAAAACAACAACTTCTCAATTTCCTGCTGGAATATACCAGTAGCTGGTTTTATACCGAATGGAAGTCGATTTACCGAAAATACCCCGCGATGGGTACTCCATGTAACCATGTTTCTTGACTCGTCATCCAATTCGAGTTGATTGTATGCCGATTCCAAATCCAGCTTTGAAAACTGTACACCTCCCTGCAACTGATTGAATACTTCTTCAACCCTGGGCAAAGGATGTTTATTATCCACAATAAATTTATTGAGGGTAATCTTGTAATCGGCACACAAACGAATGCCTCCGTCTGATTTTAGTACCGGTACAAGCGGTGTACCCCAATCGCTAATTGGAATAGGCGTAATAGCACCTACCTTCTGCAATCTATCTAACTCCAATTCAACTTGCTTTCTAAAAGCATACGGAACTTGCCTTGGTTTGAAAAAAATTGGTTTACTTCCATGTTTTAATTCTAGATGAATCTGACCATAGTTAAATCTTCCCAATTCTCCGCTAAAAAGATTTTTATATTGGCTAAGTAATTTTTCCAAAGTACTGTTTCTATGGTTAACATTACCTATCTGTGAGAATACCACTTTAAATTTCGAAAGAAAATCCCGTCCCATGATTGAAGGACCGCTTTCACTATCAACCACCAATATTGGAAGATTTAATACGACTTTTCCGTATTCAATTTTAGGATTAAATGAACCTCGAACATTGATTTCATGTCCCGAATACGTATTTAATTTAATATTTGAAACCGATAACTTATTAAAATCTCTTTTAAAAATATTGAACGGAATTATTGAAACTCCTGCACCACTATCCAATAAAAATGTATGCAATTTGTCATTAATTTTAACCTCTATGGAAATGGATTTATCATTTATAGAGTCTTGAATATTAAATAAGTTTTCAGTATAATTATTTTGAAACTTACTATTAGAGCTTACATTATTTGATATGATCTTACCCTCTATTTTAGAAAAATTTTCAATCTGACTATTTACATGTAAAATATTAACCCTATTTGCAGCATTGTCATCTAAATAATTGATCTTCTTTTTTCTTTTACAAATAGACTTAATATGCCCTTTTTCACCGCAATTGTGACATACAGCTTCTTTGTACTTACATGCAGAACTTATATGGTTTGCATAACCACAATGATCGCACTTCTTTTTCTTCGTATCGCCTTTACCACCCTTGTTCAAATTCCATGTTGGTTGAACAACTTTCTGTTGATCCAATGTTGCTGAGCCGAAGTTACTCCTTTTGCCTTTAATCAAATGAACATCCTGATACTGTGTCTCATATTTACACGCCAACTCTAACGCTTTTTGTAATTTTAATGTATCTGCATACTCTTCTGATACTCTGTCAAATACTCGCCCGGTTTGGCAGCAAACAAATGTATCCAGCAAAATGCTCTCCAAATTGTTTTTAAAATCACAGTTAGAAGCCAAACGTTTCAACTTCACCATTAGTTCCATAGTCGTTTTGCCATCCGATTATGTGGTCTCGTAAAATAATTTACGTTCTTTAAAAACGATTATAGGTTGTGTAAAATAACTTTTAAGCACTGTACATAATTCCTTATAGGTTTTACTTGCAGGTACATCCGGTGTTGACAAATCACGTACTAATTTATACGCCGTCGCCTCTATGACATTCAGCAAATAATTTTTCCTTTTTTCCTCCTGGGTGATGTTATATACCGAAAAGAAATTTTCTAATCTATCTTGGTATAATACCCATTCGTCAGCCTCAGGGCAGAATTCTCCCAACGATGACTGCGGTATGGTTTCCATATTATATATTTTTTTGAGGTTATGTCCTTCGAAAAATTGTATGTCTTATTGTATATTTTTACTTACACACAATTTAAATAATATATCTCTACGAAATTGTGGAATATACGAGTATATTTAATTAACTTTTTGTATTTTTCCTTATTTTCCTCGTCGCCAGGTGATGTCTCATTCAAAATGTTATTGCACGCTATAAAATGAAACACACACGTACATGATGTCGTACTCTTTATGACTGACTCAATTCGTTTTTATTTTTCTTATGTTGGTAACAATACACATACATTACAATCGTTCTTTTATTCATTCCATTCCTTCTATACCTTTCTTAGCCCATTCTTTTATTTATTCGGAATATTCAGAATGTATTCTTTTTGTACTACATGACATCCAAAGGTGGAATAAAAAGAATATTTCGTTTGACGTTTTGTAATTACCATATGTTGGATGTTTACAATTTAAATGATTAAATTGAATTAAACCGTACATATTATGGAAAATGAAATTATTAATTATGATACAATTAATAGTTTAAGGCGTAAACTGACGAAGTTTACAAATTCTAATTCATAAACCTTTCTTTTCAAAATCTGAAGATTTGTTGGTAAAACTTACCAAACGATAATTCCGAGTTTTATACAACTTATAAAAAGATCAAGGCACTTTGTAGGGACACCAGTTAAACTCAAACATGACAGAGATTATCTGCAGGACAAACTATGCATATTATTAGTCATTTAGCCTTACCGCACAAAAACGATGTATGGAAGTCTGGATTTAAAATGCTCTCAAATCCTTCCTTAAGCTTAGAATAGGACCTCTGTAAAAAATAATACTAGAAGAAAATTTCTGAATTCATTTAACCTTTTCAGACTAGAAATATGTATGAATATATATGTAATATGATATGTGTGATATGAAAAATTAAATTCGTTCAATACGCCTTGACATCAATATTCAAATCCTTTGTTTCAATTTGGATAAAATCCAGACTCCCATGGGGGTTTTGAAACTTCTGTGGGCACCCAGCACATTAGCACATGTCTCACATTATCCTGGTTTTTACATAATATTCATTGAAATGGTTAAATCTTTTAGCGGCCAAGCAAAATTTAGGAGGAGCCAGAAAAAAATTCATTTCAACAAAATTTATTTCGAACTCCAGCCCAAATGACTGACGTAAAAAATTGTTTAGGACGTGATTTAATTTGTTTAAGGTAACGGTGTTTAAGGTTTAATATGTTTAAGGTCACTAAAATACATCTACAAATGTGTGTTCCAGTCGGTTCTGGAGACGAAAAAAATTGTCTGAGTTGGGTGTATATGAAAAACCAAAATTGGCAAATCTAATTTATGATATATGGTATCGATCATATTGCCATTAGTACGAGTAGTGTTCCAAACTATTTCTTGAAGTTGGGCGATGTTTTCGTATGGCCGAAAATTTTTTCAGTCCACGAAATAATAGGTTTTATAAAAGGAATTTTTCATAGAATTTACGAAATATTTCAGACAACATATTTTACTAAAATCCTTCAACAAAGGTGCGTTTTCCATCCATTTGATGCTGATGACTGAGAAGATAGTTTGAATTAGCTAAATGTGTACAAAGAAATTGGCTGAAGGAATTTTCCAGAGCCGAAATTAATAAATTTTATATTAGGCGATACTTAAAGAATCGACTTAAAATCTCAAATCTCAGATATAAATTCTACTAAAAAAATCTATCCACAAACGTGCCATTTATTTCCATTTGAAGGTGGATACGTAGTACATACATTGCCTGGATTAATTAGTTGGCTATGTAAAAAAAATGGTGAAACAATGTTTCTGATAAATATCATCAACCAAAATTTCATTACTGGTCTTCCATAATATTTCTATAATTTGGCTCTTATTTTATTTAACAAATCCGACACTAAATGAGGTGACCCAAGAAATTTTCAGAGCGTGAATAATTTGGTTTTATATTAGGAATTACTGCTAGAATCGGCTTAATTCAGATAGAAAATTTCACTAAAATCCATTGACAAACGTACTCCATTTGGTAATGGAACCTGGAAATCTAGTAAAGGCCTGTATAAACAAATTTTTCTTTGGCAAATATAATTTCCCCAAATTTTTTTTCTAAGGAGTATTTGTACTACTTGCAATATTTGTTGAATTCTGGCTGTTTTATTTAAGAAACTCCATACCTGCCCCAAATGGAACTGCTGTGATTATGCAAAAATTCCATTGAAATGATATGATCTGACTTAAGCAATACATTTGATGATCAAGGAATCACTTTAGCACCTCCAAATTATGAATCAAGTTAGCGGGTATAAAACTTTTATAGAAGAGATTTCACCAAGTGGATTTTTTGTGACCAGTCGTCGCCACATAACATATTTTGAGACAATAATTGTCCTGTTTTTTATAAGGCGATTTTTTTCAGACGTCTTCCAGGTACAGTCATTTTTGACCTGATCACCCTAGGTACCTACTGTGGTATCGCCTGGCAATGACATTTCTTTAAATTGCACCAAAATATCTTCCAATTCTTAAAAATTAGCGTTGTGGAAATGACGAAAATGTTCGGATTTTTGACATATTTGAAATGGCATATCTGGCGCTTTTGAATATGAAAAGGTTTCGAAGCGACAGCTACTTTAAAACAAATTTTCAATTTACCACGTAAAATTGAGGTAAAAATAGCTAACAATTAAAAATTTCACTTACATTTCCACTGATCGGTACTCTTCTCTACGAGAAAAATTTAAAAATCTTAAAACGATCATCTAAAAATATCTGTGATTTCGTGGAGAGTTGTGGCCGCGTTAAAAAACTATTTAGCTCGAGCAACATAAAGAGCTTACCGCTTCAATTCTCACATAGATAAAGAGCTCTAAACCAATAAATAAGACAGTTTTAATTCAATATTGAAATTTGGCTCAAAAACTAAAAGCAGTTTTTGGGTAATTTGCTGGATCGTTAATTTTTTAAAACCCAAAACACCAACAACTACGTACGTATAAGGTCTAACTATTATATTTCGTATGTACTCCCATCTGACTAAAAGTACTCCGCTGAAAATTAGAAAAGTACTCTGTTTAAAGTTTTCAGAGCGACAGCACTGGTTGTAACCATCATTTTTTCCTCGATCTTGCTCTAATCCCAACGACCTAAAAATATAAAAGGGAAAAATGGCTTGGGCACGTTCTTCGTTCAGAAAATCGAACCACCAAACAGGCCTTGGAGTCGGCGCCAACAAAAGTAGAACCTCTTGGGAGACCACCTACCCAATGGATAGATGACGTTGAAAGAGACCTAAACACTCAATCACCGTATCTCGCAATCTCTTGCGGTGCATCGAACTTCGAACTATTTGGAGGGACAACGTTGAGGCAACCAAATCCCTTCATGCGACGAAGCGCCAGCGGAAGAAGAAAAAATCGATTTGGTCTAAAAGCCTTTTTCATCGAGAGTTTGCTTTCATCTATTAAATTGCTCGTTCTTCACATTCTCTGCTTCGGTGGCATCGCTCCCCCTCTTGCAGCTTTGTTCGATTTGGCTTGAACTAAACAGTAAAATACTTATCCAATCCCGTTTGCACTTATTTTTCTGCATTACACTAACCTAGGCCGACAGACAATGAGTTTGTCGCACTGTACTCATTATTTTTATTTTCATTAACACAGAAATTATTAAATTTCCTGTTGAGGCAATTTTTGCGTTTTTTTGGCACTGTTTATATAAGTGTCCTCGACATTGATCCCGTTCAAGCCTAATATACAGGGTGTGTGAATATGACTCCGCCCTTTTTTGTTAAAATAGAACACATTTGCGTGTTTAGAAAATGAAAGGATTATTTATTGAAAGTATGCTTTATTTGCAGCTACAACTTTCTCCCATTTTTCAGGCAGTTTACGGATTCCCTCTCTGAAAAAATTTTGGTCTTTGGAGGCGATCCAATCATTAAGCCAATTTTCGATCTCTGCGCGACAACTGAACCGCTGTTCAGAAAGAGACGACTGCATCGACCGGAATAAGTAGTAATCTGAAGGAGCTATGTCTGGTGAATACGGCGAGTGGGGTAGAACTTCCCAGTCCTGTCCTTGTAAATAATTTTTCACAACGTTTGCAACATGTGGTTTTGCATTGTCATGCTAAAAAATTAATTTGTTGGTCTATTCACCCATTCTGGTCGCTTTTCCTCTATAGCTCGCTTCAAACGTATTAATTATCGTCGATACACATCGCCATCGATAGTTTAACCTGATTCCAGCAGTTCATAATATACCACACCTTTACAATCCCACCAGATACAGAGCATAACCTTATTTTTCATCTCCAGTAACTATCCGATGCAGAAAACCTTTTCTTTGTTGTCTTTGAATCAGTATTTCACAAATTATTTTTCAACGCTCAAGGTCTCTTACTTTTAATTCATGTGGAACCCAGTTGTTAGCTTTTTGAACCATTCCGATTGTTTGTAAACGTTTTGCAACAGTTGTTCGATCAATATTTAATGCTACAGCCAATTCTGATTCTGTTTGAGAAGAATCTTCAGCCAATAACGTTTCCAATTCAGCATCTTCAAATTTTTTCGGTGGTTTTCCATGCTCTTTATCTTCAATGCCAAAATCATCATTTTTAAATCGTCGAAACCATTCTTTGCACGTTTTATTCGATGGAGCATGCTCACCGTAAATTTCCACAAGCAAACGATAAGTTTCCGCTGCACTTTTCTTTGCAATAAAATAATGTAATAAAACTTCCCGCAAATGAGGTTTATTTGGAATAAAATTCGACATTTTGAAGGAGTTAAAAATACTATTTGTTTACACTTCAACCAAATGTCGTATACTGCGTTTGATAGCTGACATCAAGTACTATAGAATACAAGTATTGCGCATTTATAGTTTACGTAAGCAGTAAAAAATAACGACACCAATTGAGAAAGAGCGGAGTCATATTCCCACACCCAATACATTGTAATATTTGTTGCATTACAGCCTTTTTGGGGGAAACAGACCCATCAATTGCATATCATGTACTTATTTGTAATTTTCGTTTTTGTACGAAAATAATAAATTACCAAGAAGAACTAACATTTTTGGATAATTTAAACATAATGATGGAAAATAAAACCATTTTAATTATAAACGTAAATTTTACGTGATACGATCTGTATATTTTGAAATGATTTAAACATCATAGCATATAATTTAATTATTTACTTCGCCTTTCAAACCATCATATTCACGTTCTTTCAGTTCGGCTGTTATTTGAGCAAATTTTGTCATATAATCCACGCTAGACTCACTTATTACTGATAAATTACTGTCCAGCTACAATTTATTGTATTATTTGTTTATTATATTAAATTAAAATATTTGTTTAATCTAGAAATAGTATACATACATTTTCTTCCTGATGTTTCTCTTTACGGGAATTTTCAGCTAAATTATCTAAATGTCCAAGAAAACTACTAAATGAAAAATCGTTTATGTCTGGAGTAAGCCATTCGGTATTTATCGAGCTGTCTTCATTTAAATGGCTCAGTGACGTTTCTTTACTATTTGTTGTTAGTGACATATTAATACAACCTAACACAAAAAAAAACACAGTACAAATTAAGATTAAACTACCCATAATTTTA
This sequence comes from Tipula vernalis, assembly GCA_958295665.1. NCBI lineage: Eukaryota > Metazoa > Arthropoda > Insecta > Diptera > Tipulidae > Tipula > Tipula vernalis. The sequence goes on along the minus strand of OY282558.1, from coordinate 180,015,749 downwards.
CAAATGTACTTACTTTGATCAACCTTCATTTTTTCATCAAGACTCGAATTATCAGGTGTTACGTCCCGCACATCCAATAAACATTTTATATCATCGTCAACTTTTTTAACGAAATTATTTTGAATATTTTCTAAATCAGGCATGTCTAAATGGGTGTCCACCAAATCAGAAGTATCATTCGTACAATTGTTGTTAGTATTTGGCTCTTTTATACTAGGTAAAATATCTACATTCACAGTTGCTACACCACTAACCGAATTAATTTGTGATGGATTAGCGGTAGAAGTATCAACTTTAATCTCAAAATTATTATTTTGTGTTTGTTGTGGCGGTGAACTCATAGTAGACGATAACATTTTATTATCACTTAATGTAAGAGATTCATTATTCGGATGTAATGGTAAAATTCGTTTAACAACTACTTGTTTTGAGGGGAAAGACTGCCTGTTTTTCATTTTTAACAATTTACTGTTAATTGGCTGCTGATTTATTGGCTAGAAAAAATGAAATTATTTTAGTGCAAATTTAATGATGGGCATCTTATTATAAAATTAATACTATGTTTGTTGCATGGTGTTTGTATGGTTCGGCTACAGGTAAACTATTGCGTGATGGTAATGTAGGTGGTCTAAATACGTAATTATCGCTCTGATTTGATAAATGTGTTTTATTTGAAATAAAACTTCCCGAAAAATCATCAGATTTCTTTAAATTAAAAACAAAGTTATTTTGAAAACAATAACAAATAATGGTAAACAATTCTCAAACTGACCTTAAGTCTCACATTTCTTTCACAGTTATGCCCACAAATACATCCTGATGTTTTTTTCTTTTTCTGTTCCATTAAGTTGGCTATTAAAATTAATTGCCTTAATTTTGTACCCAGAGAATTTTCAATTCTATCATTTTCAATTTTATCGTTTTGCGTTTTAATTGTGATAGTTTCTATTTGCATATCACCATTAAGCAATGGTCCACATATTGAAATATTTGCAGAAACATCTCGCGGTAACTCTACAGATCTATCAACGCTTAGATTATTTTTTGTTATAGCATATTCTAAATTTAATTTTAAATCATTTCCAAACATAACATATAAATCACCAATTGTAATATCACCAATGTTAGATAATGTCCAACCCTCACGAACTAACTTCATAGTCTCCTCACTAATTAATGGTTTTATATAATTTGAAGTTTTTCGCATATTTTTTTTCGATTTTTTAATTTTCTTCTTTGAGATGACAAGCGAGTCTTCAAATTTATAGTCTTTAGGCGACATGTGTTTCTCTTCATTTCGAATTTCATTATCATTCTCACTATCATAATTTTCACCTAATTTGTGTGAATTCGAGTAGGATTCGGATTTGATGTCTTCGTTATCCGATAAATATTTATCATTTTTAATATCCTCATCGTTACATTGATCTCCTTCGTCGCCCGAAGATTTTACAATGTCACTACAATCGGACGAGGGATTGAACATATGAGCAGTGCTTAAATAAATCTCTAATTTTTCACACGGCTCTAATGGTTTTATGTCAAAATCAAGTTTTGATTTTTTAAATTCAGGACTCTTCTTTTCACTGTTACTATCGTGCCGCTGACGCTTTGAATTCGTTTTCATCATTTCTTTTAATGAGTTTATTCGCTCGGAACACAATGTTTCACCTTTTACTTTAACCCCGATACGCTCTTCATAAGAATTTAAACAAATGCGATTACTACTTAAAAATTCCGTAATATTTACCATTGGACGATGAATAACAGCACTAGGAGGAGGTAAAATACGGATGTTGGCGACATTTTCAATGAATGGAATAGGGCTGACTGTAGGATTAGGTTGCATTGTCATACTTTTATCACACTAAAACAAATATCAATTATTTATTGATTTATTAGTTTAAAAATATTAAATAACAAACCAATCGGAAATCTTGAATTTTCCATTTCATTTGCAATGTTTTTAAAATACTAGAAACTCGTCGTTGAATAGGTAACGTCATTTTCACTCTTGGATTTTGAGCGATACTATGAACTTTTCCCCAAGTTTCGACATTAAATGGCTTCATAAGTACTTCGATCCGAGGAGGTAATTTTATTTCTTCTTGCCACTCTAAAATTGTGTTAATTAGACAAATTCATGTAACGGATAAAATCAACGACTTACCTTCTAACTGATTTAATTGACGCAGAGCCTTACACGATGGTGTTTTAATTTTTATATTTCGACCTTTACTGCGAATTGTTACCCAACCTTTATACACCAAATCTCTTAATTTCATTAGTGATTTTTCATTTACAAATATCAATTTTTTTCTCATCTCACCGTAATTTATTAAGGCATACAATTCTTGGGCCATTTTTTTCACATCTACAATAATTTAACAATCCATTAATTTTTTTTTTATCTACTAAACCAAAACAAACAAAATCCAATTACCATCTGAAAATTTTAAATATTTCGAAACTTTTTGCAATGATTGATAGTAAAAAATTCGAATTTGATCACGAGTTTTAAAAGTAACATTTGACGAATTTTTTCGTTTTGATTTTGTATTTACATAATGAGCGATTGACTCAAAATCTTTACCATACTCATTTAATGCATCAAAAAAGAATATTGTGTCGGTATGGGTCCAAGCGTTGCGACTCGATTTTATTTGGTTTGGTGTTTTAGGTCCGGGTTTTTCTTCTTTAAAAATATCTTTTTTTTCAGCTATTGGAGGAGTTGGCGGACGAATAGAATCAAGTCTCATTTTTTGTATTACACGAGCGCTGGTACGAACTGTATGTCCTGAATCGGGACCGCATGTTGGTGTAAATGTAGTTACGGATCCTAATAGCTCCCTTGACTCCTGTCAAAAGTAAACATTTTTTATATGAAATTTTATTTATTTGAATTTTCGTTTAAATTTGCATTTAATTTCTAATTATAAAAAACAGCATTTCAACGGAATTGAAAACGTTGTAAAATCATAAAAAATCTATGAAATAATTGGACGAAACTTCAGACGTAAAAAGATGCAATTTTTTTTTTATTCCTGTTAGTTTTCCCACAATCAAATCCTTCCTTTAAAGCAAATCCACAGAAATATAAAATCGTTAATCTAAACCTCATTATTCACCTCATCGCTGATTTATCTGTTTTGTTTCATAAAAATTTCAGCTTAGAATTTCGGCGACCTGCCAACAATTTGTAGTTCATCTATTTCAAATACATATATTGCCGTTGCAACGTGTTTCTCCACATGATATACCTGAGTGCTCTCACGACATTTTCAATGAGCTAACAAGTTAATTTAACAAGTTAATCTTAATATTGCGGAGCACCATGAAACACTTTGTAAGAAAATCGGTCAATTGACCGATGAGAACAAATTTCTTCGCAAGGAAAGTATGGATTTAAAAATCAGGCTGGCTGCTGTGGAACAATCTCTTTATGATAATTGCGATGATGTTGTTGGCCTTCCGTACAATAAAGGAGACAAAGCCTCAACCACCATTTTAAGTTTGTTTAATACCAGATTGGATGTGTCATTTTTGGAAAGCGATCTTACCTGTGTAACACCAACAATATTTGCTAAAGGTAATAATAATAATAGGACCCGCCTAAGGATGTCGTCAAAACTCTAATAGTACAACTTTTGGGTTATTCTGTGGACAAAAACCAAAACATTTACATTAGGCGTGGAGATTAAAACATCTAAAAAAATTCAACAGTGTTTGGTTCATTAGCCGAACAGTTTAAGTGAAAACCAATAATAATAATATACATAAAATCAATGCTTTATGTGATCTTGAATTTATTCGGTCATTTAATTTTTCTTTTTATCATAATTTCTAATCAAAATATACCTATTCAGGGCCGCATTGTTACTTTTAGTAGTCACTATTATTTTCCTCTGACCACGCTGTTAGCTGCTCAAAGTTTTTAATCTTTCACCAGAACATCTGAAGTTTATGCGAAAATTTTGACAAATTTGTTTCACAAATTCTTTTGGTACTTTATCGGTTGTAATTATTTTGTGTGAAATGTGGATTTGTGTTGATATTTTTTATAATTATTATCATCTTGACTGTTTGTTTGAGTTAATCAATTTAGAGTCTGCAGATATTCTTAAGTTAGCTGTACAAATTAATAAAGATACTTTCATTATTGTTGGTGTTTATCGCCTTCTATATGTTTCTATAGCAAATTTTATTTCTAAGCTTTCATCCTTTAGTTTTAGCAAAGAGTATGAAAGTAGAAGAGGACCGAAACAGAACAAGAATTTTCATCAAAAAATATGGGGTTATGCAATTAAAATGGGTTATGCAACATTGCATGCAACAAAAATAACAAATATTATGAGTTAAGCACTCACACAACTTATTTCGCTATCTGTGATTATACATTTCTAGATACAAAACAGGTTTTGACAGAAAACTAAATAACTGACTCGTTCTATACTTTGTGTGTATTGCGCCAAATCGATGTGTTTGTTTGAAGAAGAATTAAAATTGCATTAGTAAAAAAAATTTTTCAGCTGATCTTGTTTTTATGTAGATGAAAGAGAAACATATAAATACGAACATTAAAAATAAAAATTTGCTCGTTTCGTTGTTTATACTATTTTCTTCCTGATAATTTTATTTTTACTACATTTGTGGGAGTTTCAACATAGTAAGATAAATCCGTAAAAAGGGATCAACGACCTTATAATTCGTCGTTTTATAATTTGTATATAATTATTGCGTAGATTTCTTTTGGGATGGCCAAAAATTAAATTTATGATATCCAAACAAACGTAATATTTCTTTTCTTTTCATTGTTGTGTTGGTAAATAAACTTACGTATCTGATCAAACTATTAATATTAAGTAGTTAGATCAGTTTCTAGTATGAATTTAAACAATTTATCGTTTCCCTTAATATAAATTGCTTTTATAATTGCTGTGAAATATTACTGTTATTTCTTTATGTAAATATTGTAATTTAATTTTATAATAATACGTACTGTTTAAGGTTTTAATTTTGTTATCCTCAAAATAAGTTATTTTTATAAATATGGACGTTACGACGAACTGTTATCCTAAATAAACAAATCGGCCATCTAGGGTGGTTTGTGCGGTTCGAAACTACAAAGCAACAAAGAGGGCAGGCATTTCCAAAAACAAATTTTTTTGGTTTTCCATCTAACTCTTTCCTCTTATTTAATGAATGGATAGAAAAATGTGATTTGGATGCAAATAATTTAAATAAAAGTTTAAAAGTGTGTGAAGACCATTTTTCTAAAGAATCTTGGCTTGAAAATCGTTTAAAACAAGGTACTGTTCCATGCTTAGATATTTGAAATTTTCTTGAAACTGACGAATTATTTAACGAAAATGATCCGATTAAAATCAAAAATGTTTACCCTAGTTATATTCAAGCAGGCTCCAGCAGTTGGGATCTTACTTTAGAGGAGTTTGAAGCATTCGAACCACCTTATAAAAACATGGTTACCGAATCTCTACTAGATGAACCCTATTGTAATAATTGCGAGATCCAAATAAAAAATTGCGCTTATTATAGAAGCCAGTATTATAAGATCAATAAAGATATGGAAAATTTAAAAACAGCAATTCAACAGATAAATATGAAAATTCGATCTCTAACCTTAAAAAATCGGTATCTACGAAAAACAAATAAATCGTTAAATCTGGCTCATAACATTAATATAAAAAATAAAATAAATAATTTAAGTTATGTAGATGAACATGTAAAAGAGCTAGGAAAAATCTTATTAGTGCGAAAATGAAAGACGTCTACATGGAGTGAACCCCAACGCGTTTTGGCTCAAAATATTTTTTTCCGATCCGCGACAACGTACCGGTATTTAAAAAATGGTTTGAAATGTAGGCTCCCAGCTGTGTCTTCTCTTCAGAGCTGGATGCCTATCAAGCATCTTAAACCCAGAGAAAACGAAGACATTTTCAACAATTTGAAGCAAAAATGTTCTGAAATTGATATAAATTCGAGGTATGTGGTTTTGGCTTTCAATGAGATCGACAATAAACGAGACTTGGAATATAATAGCTTTCATGATCATATTGACGGTTTTACTGATCTAGGCACCGAACGGCAAAATACCATTGCCAAATCGATTTGTTTATTTATGATCGGGGGGTTCTTTTTCAATTATAAATATATATTGTCTTACTACGCATCTAAACATAATATGAAAGGTAGCGAAATAAAACTGAAATTGATAGAAAATATTGATCTAGCCGAGCGTTGCGGATTTAAAATTACGGGTCTCGTTTATGATCAAGGGTCCAACAACAGGAATTTCTATTCTATGTTAGGGGTAACTTCAGAAACTCCATTTTTTAATTTTAACGACAAAAAATATTACGCACTTTACGATCCCCCTCATTTAATAATAAGTGTAAGGAATAATTTAATGGACACGAAAATGTGCACCAAATTATCGTTGTCACATATAAAATCCAACACATTTGAACAAATGAAAGTTTCTTATGCTACTCAGGTTTTTAGCAGGACTGTTACAGCTGCAATTAAAACTGCTCTTCATTTCGATAAATTCAATGGCCCAAATAAAGATTTAGCAACAATGTATTTATGCGAGAAAATGGAGATGTTGTCTGATGCCTAGGAAACAGTTTGATGCGAATCCTAATCGTAGTGCAAAAAAAATTGGCAACGAACCATATAAAACTCTAAATTCTTTACAAGTGTTCGTAGGAGCCATTAAGACGTGCTCGAAAACCAAGCCTTATTGTTTTCCCGGGCTCTTTCAAACCATTAATGGAATATTAAGCCTGGCAGACGAATTTTTGGAAAATAATAGGAGTCAACAAATTTCGTATGTAATAACATCCCGTTTTAATCAGGATCCATGTGAAAATTTGTTTGCCACAATAAGACAGAGAGGGGGAAATTCTAGAAATCCAACAGTCCACCATTTTAATTATGTCATCGGGCAAATCATGTCAATGAATATTTTACAATCCTCTGAGAAATCCAACTACGAGGCTGATAACGATAAAATATTAATTGACCCTAACAATTATTTTAAAGTTCCTAATGTTTTGGAACTTCACGTAAACAATACAACAACCAATTCAGCAATTGATAACGAGAGTTCGGAAACAATTAGTTTTGTTGATTTAGTAGACAAAGCAATGGATAATCTTTCCGAACTAGATGAATGTTCAGAAAAATATTTTTCTGGATAGCTGGTGTACCGCCTGAAAATAAAATTTAATTGCAAGCTTTATGAAAATCTATCAATAAAAGCTGACAAGAAAATTAATTTGCAAAATGAATTCTTCATTTTTTATAAAAACTATAAGAAAGATTCAAATTTTGGATCTCTGCACCCTCCAACTGAAATTTTTGCAAATATAGGCAAAAATCACATTAAAATATTTCGACAAGTGTTTGACAAATCACCTCACCTTAAAAATATTAAACAAAATATAGTGGATCAGTGTATTGCATGGGCAAACCAACACATGGAATATAATTGGTGGTTTCAAGATAATTCCGAATGTTACAATCATCGCAAAATATTATTGGATTTTATGATCCTCGTCCTAATTAGAAAGCACTGTAAATGGGCTATGAAGTGTACATTTTTAAACAGCAATACAACGACCCTAGGGAAAAAATCATCAAATGTTCCACCTACCAGTCGACCTAAAAGAATCCACCCACGCTTGCAAATTCTTTGTTATTCAATGCATTTTCTGCGATAATTATTGTATTTTCTTGAAGTTTTTGGTAAATTTGAATTTTTATTTCTATATCATGAAATATGTATACTAGCCGATTATTTTTATTATTATATAAATTTGAATATGTACCTAAATTTAGAATTAACTTAAATTTTCTGGTAAATTAAAAAAATATAACAACTTTTTTTTCTCAGTGTTCTCATTTACTAATGCCCTATTATGGTTCTCGCCTCGCCGAGAAGCAAAATTGGCCTTCGTTAACATTGCATACATATATAGGCGATTATTTTACAAATGTCACTATTCGTTGACATTGCTCATTTTGTGTAACAAACGGCTTTATTACTCATTTTTTTTTTTCTATTTATTCAATTTAGAAAAGTAAATACATTAATTCAAATGTCAAAGAGAACCTTTCTTTTTTGACATGAAAACATCTTTGACGGCAGGAGTAGAGGCATTGTCTTATACAAAACAGCAAACCAGCATTTCAAACCGCCAAATCCATTTTTTGACAAATTGCTTAATTAAATAATTCAATTTTCTAAGAATAAAAATGGTACTTATAAATTTTTTTTTAATAGTTTCATTTTCATTTCCGTTTTCATTTTGATACTACAAATGAAACTATTTTGTCAAAAATAGGATAAGGCGGTTTGAAATGCCGGTTTACCGTTTCTGCTTGGGGCAACGCCTTAACTAAAAAAATTCTATACAAATCATGATACGGAATACGGAAATACGAAATCAACATTGTGGAAATATCTGCACCGATCATATATAATATATTATGGATGTCTCAACAACAATAATAAAATTAAATAAGACCTAAAATCAAAACAAAATCTACGCATACCCAAGCAATTCTAACATCATCCGGCATTTTTTATAAGGTAACTATTTTTTTATAAGGTGGTTCGAATGCTTCAAACTCCTCTAAAGTAAGATCCCAACTGCTGGAGCCTGCTTGAATATAACTAGGGTAAACATTTTTGATTTTAATCGGATCATTTTCGTTAAATAATTCGTCAGTTTCAAGAAAATTTCAAATATCTAAGCATGGAACAGTACCTTGTTTTAAACGATTTTCAAGCCAAGATTCTTTAGAAAAATGGTCTTCACACACTTTTAAACTTTTATTTAAATTATTTGCATCCAAATCACATTTTTCTATCCATTCATTAAATAAGAGGAAAGAGTTAGATGGAAAACCAAAAAAATTTGTTTTTGGAAATGCCTGCCCTCTTTGTTGCTTTGTAGTTTCGAACCGCACAAACCACCCTAGATGGCCGATTTGTTTATTTAGGATAACAGTTCGTCGTAACGTCCATATTTATAAAAATAACTTATTTTGAGGATAACAAAATTAAAACCTTAAACAGTACGTATTATTATAAAATTAAATTACAATATTTACATAAAGAAATAACAGTAATATTTCACAGCAATTATAAAAGCAATTTATATTAAGGGAAACGATAAATTGTTTAAATTCATACTAGAAACTGATCTAACTACTTAATATTAATAGTTTGATCAGATACGTAAGTTTATTTACCAACACAACAATGAAAAGAAAAGAAATATTACGTTTGTTTGGATATCATAAATTTAATTTTTGGCCATCCCAAAAGAAATCTACGCAATAATTATATACAAATTATAAAACGACGAATTATAAGGTCGTTGATCCCTTTTTACGGATTTATCTTACTATGTTGAAACTCCCACAAATGTAGTAAAAATAAAATTATCAGGAAGAAAATAGTATAAACAACGAAACGAGCAAATTTTTATTTTTAATGTTCGTATTTATATGTTTCTCTTTCATCTACATAAAAACAAGATCAGCTGAAAAATTTTTTTTACTAATGCAATTTTAATTCTTCTTCAAACAAACACATCGATTTGGCGCAATACACACAAAGTATAGAACGAGTCAGTTATTTAGTTTTCTGTCAAAACCTGTTTTGTATCTAGAAATGTATAATCACAGATAGCGAAATAAGTTGTGTGAGTGCTTAACTCATAATATTTGTTATTTTTGTTGCATGCAATGTTGCATAACCCATTTTAATTGCATAACCCCATATTTTTTTGATGAAAATTCTTGTTCTGTTTCGGTCCTCTTCTACTTTCATACTCTTTCATACTCTTTGGTTTTAGGTAATTTTAACATTGACATTTTAAAGTTGGTTTTCAGTCTCTGGTTGGTTGGGTTCCAGTCTCTAGCATTCTCCTGCATTTTGGTTTCCAGTTTCTGGTTGATTCTCCTACACGTGTTTTTAACTCTAGTGTTACCTACAGTGTTGCATCACTATTTTGCTCGTATTCGTAATAGCAATATGGAGTTTTAAAAGCATCTGTTCTTCTTGATTTTGTCAATTATTTTGAATTTATTGGATCAAAGAATTATAAATTTTGCAGTAAAATTTGAAAGGCTTTTGTTATAAAATTTGAAATATTTTAAATCGCACAATCAACTATGTACAAATAAAATTGTCGGGATTCAATAATAAATTTTTTAATATATCGTGCTAATTCAGTAATTGTCACAATCATGTGTTTGTTTATTTAAGTGTTGACAAATGAAAAGTGAAGAGTGTTTTCCACTCCAAGATTACTTCGACTCCATTCGACTCCAAGCTGTGGCCTAAAATTGCTTCGGAAATTTAGTTAAATAGATCATTACAAAAATCGCATCGTCCATGATTTCGAATCTAATACCCTAGGAGACTGTGGTTTAGTAAATCCGGTTTAGCTAAACTAGTTTAATACTCTAGACACAATGCGATTTAATAAAACGGATTTAGTGAATTTTTCGAGATTAGTCGCAGTGTGTCAACCTCGATTTAAGCTAATCCTTTTGTTTTTACATAGAATACTTAAACTAGTTTAGCTAAATCGGATTTATTAAACCACAGTATGTCTAGGGTATAAAGCCCTTGGCAGACTATGGTTTAATAAATCCGATTTAGTGAATTTTCGCAATTAGCAGTGGTTAGATTTACGGTATTTAGTTTTTATTTGGAGTTTAGTGACTAAAACTATGTAATGGGAGTGTATTAGTTTGACAAATATTATGATAACAATAACAGTTTAAGTGTATTAACCATAATTTAAAATGAGTTTAGCTAAATCGGATTTAATAAATCGCAATCTGTCAAAGTAAAATAAATCGCAGCATAAATCGCAGTCTGTCAATCCGATTTAGCTAAACTAGTTTAAGTGTTCTATGCAAAAACAAAGGGATTAGCTAAAATCGAGGTTGACATACTGCGACTAATCTCGAAAAATTCACTAAATCCGTTTTATGTATTAGGATAGCATCGATGAATTTAAATCGATGATTTTTCTAAAAAATACAGGTTTATTTAAATCTGATAAAAATGCTTCCATTATCGATTACTGATCATAGGTTTAATTATATTAGAAATAGTTTTGTCCTCCAATATCAGAGTTTCATTACATAATAACGATTCACATAAATGTTTTAATCTTACTAAATTTTATTTGTTGGTTTCATCGTACAATTTTTAAATTCTCTAGCTATTGATCTATGTCCACTAGCCTTAATAATCCCGTAAGTTATTTTAACAATATTGCATCGCTCTGTTACATTTCCGCTGTTCGAAATTCAAATACAAAGCTTAAACCTTGGATTTCTTGCTATTTGGTTAATCTAATCAATAGGAAGAGGAGAATTAGTATAAAATGTAGGAAACATCGTAATAACGTTATACTTAAAGATTATTTTTTGAAGTTGTCGGATAAAGTTAGTTTTGCGTTAAAACTGAGAAACATAATTATTTTAACCGCAAAATCACAAATCGATTTTGCGGTTATAACAATTACGTTTCTCAGTTTTAACGCAAGAACTAACTTTATCCGACAACTTCAAAAAATAATCCTTGAGTGGGGGAAGTAAACGAGTCTGAAAACCCGTAAAAGTAATGATCTGTTGGGTATTAGTTGTTAATGAAATTTTTCTGTTGATCTTGTCCCGGATATTTTGAAAACTTCAATTGTTATTCCATTGCATAAAAAAGGTAATCGCTTGCTCAAAGCCAACTTTCGTCCTATTGCTCTTCAACCAATTATCTAGATAAATACCTAGCTAAACATAATTTTTTGAGTGACAATTAGTACGGTTTGAGATCTGGTAGAAACACTGAGTCTGCCTTGGTTGAATTTCTATCTTCAATTAATGAAAAGCTGGAGGCTGGAGCTGTTTTAATTGACATTAAACCATAACTTGCTTTTCAATAAGCTTAATTCTATCGGTTTTAGAGGTATTTCACAAAAATGGTTTGCCTCTCATCTGAGTAATAGTTTTCAAAACGTTAAAATACAAAGTTCCTTTAGTGTTCCTTTTACATTCCATCATTCCATCATCCATTACTTTTTTTTAAATTTATATAAATGGGTATTTTTAGCCTAGGTCTACGAGGAAAAATAATAGCCTTTGCTGGCGATTTGGCTTTAAGTTATTCGGGATCATGTTTGGATAATGTCTCTACCGATATCAACCATGATTTGAAATTGTTACGTTTTTGACAGAAAAAGACTAAAATTATGTTTTTCAAGTTATCTGGGTATCCCCTTTGTTGAATTTTATGCTTGAATTTATCTACCATTATTCTGACTATAATTTGCTGAATTGTAATAACGATTGTTTTAAAATTGAAATTGTCAAGTCCTTCATAATTTAAAAAGACAATTGGGTTCTGTTTTGCGCGCAATCTATAAGCCTCGCTTTCAACGCGATATCAACGTCGAGAAAACAACACCACCTCTTCCATCTTATAATGAAGTGCGGAACGTGATATCGCAGATGAAAAATTACAAGACACCCGGTAAGGATGGTATCTGCTACGAAATGCTCAAATATGGCGGCGATTATCTGTTCTAGCGCATGTCTGAGAACATATATTTGGTCTACAGAAAGACATCCCAGAAGGGTGGAATAGCTTTGCTGAACACAGGCTATAAGGTTTGGCCAATGTAGTTGCGGCAAAGTTGTTAACTTATAGCGAGAGGATCTTGGGTGGTTATCAATGTGGGTTCCGTCCAAATAGATCAACGACCGGTCAAACTTTTACTTTTTGAATATGGTGCTGGAGACGTGCTACGAAAAAGACAACCCTGTGCACAGTCTATTCGTAGACTTCCAACAGGCATACGACCAACGCCTTGTACACCGTCAAAATTGGTTTATATGTACCAGATTTTAATGGATGGCTCAATATCCAATTCGGATGATCCGGAGTGCGGCAAGGGGACCCCAATAGCTCAAACTATGTTCAACCTTTCGTTGGAGTACGTCAGTCATCAGCTCAATATGCCGCAGCGCAGCGCCTGTATTATAAATCAACCCAGCTACTAGCATACGATGATGGTATTTGCATTCTTGGTAGCAACATAATCTCCCTGCAAGAGGTCCTTCTTCCGCTGGAATTAACAGCTCACCAAATTCGCCATCAGATCAAAAAAACGAAGACTAAATACATGGTTACCGCAAGAAGGCAGACGCTAGGAGACATTATTTCAGGAGGTACACAACATGAGAGGTCGTCAAGGCTAAAATGACTCAGGTACGTACTCTTCGTTCACAAAATCGAACCATTACACAAACCTTGGAGTCGGTACCAACGAAAGTAGAACTCGTATGAGACCACCTACCGATCAGGGGGCTATTATGAAATTTTCGACATGCGCTTTTTTTCGACAACGTCGAAAATTAGCTATTATGAAATTATTCGACACGCTTTTTTGCGATCATATCGAAAATTTTCCTATTATCAAACTTTGTTTTCGACAAAGTCGAACAATATGCGACTGCTCTTGAGGTGACGAATGCATACGCGTGTTCAATAATAAATCGTGAGATAAAAAAATTTCAGTTATTCAGTTCGTAATATATATTTTAATTTTTATTTTCCGCCTAATTAATAAATTAATATTAATTTATTTTTTTTTTCGATATTGTCGAATAATTCATAATAGCTATTTTCGACCTTGTCGAGTTGGTCGACAACGTCGAAAATTTGCGATGTCGAAAATTTCATAATAGACCCCCAGTTCTCTTGCGGACGATCGAACTATTTGGAGGAGGATGCCAGCGGAAGAATAAAAGCGTATTGGAATTGCAACGTTGAGTATGCGGTGATATGATAACATCTTGAAGAAGTGGGTTAAACAAATTTTGGAGTTTATTATTTTTTTGTTGTATATAAAATGTATACAGAAAATATGGTATATTCCATTTGTATGTACAAACATATTTTTAATAAAATGTTTAATTATAAAACACAAGTTGATAAGTTTTTAATTAAATAATTAATTAATTAAGAAACGCAGGGTCTTGTTGTTTTGCTTCAAATATGAGTTTTTCCTAAAATAATAGTTTCGCTGCTGGTGCTAAACCTTTGAACTAGTATTTTTTCCATAAGAATTTATTCCCAATTTATCAGAATACGCTTTTGGGAGATAGGGAATAAAAAGTTGGGAATTTTTCAGTTTGGAATTATAGCAATATTTTATTTGGGCCACTCTTGTGTATATTATATAAGCCTTTCAATTAATGGATTGGGTTAAGTGGATTGTAAAGCAATGACATCAAGAAGCAGTGACTATGGATATAGTACCAGCCAAAATTAGATTTTCAGAGGTATGTTCGATAGACCGAAGCTACAGATAAATTTGTGATGGTAAATACTGGGATCATTCTGTTTACTGAAATGTTAATTTAGATTTATAATCTGTTCCGGAGTTTTGAAGATAATTATAAAATTATTTAACATTTTTAATTAGTTTTCAGATATATTAGTATATGGTATATTCCCTGTTTTACCAGTAAAAGTTAATCTATAACTTAAATTTTTTAATTTATTTATTTATAATTTGCTACAGAGCTTTAAATTTCAAATAATTTTCGAGTTTGGTTAAGTAATATTTAGTAATCATTGATAAACGTGGGAAGATTTGTTGAAAAATTGTGAAATATTTAATAACATTCTTGTTAATTTGTGGACATTTTGTGACAAAATTTGTGAAAAATTTGTTGTTTATTGGAGAACATTTTAGCAAAAATTTGTTGATACTTTGCGAGAAAATTTGCGGAGACTTTTTAAATTGAAAAAATTTTTTTTTAATTTAATCTTTATTTATGATTCAAATACAAACATTTCATATTTTTATAATAATATTTTAATAGCAAGTATTATTAATTTATTATCAACGTACGGTGGATTTCAGCTCAATTTTCCTTTCTTTCCCTATATCTGACTCTTTATTTTCAGGTTGAACAACTGTTGATTGTTCTCCTTACTGGCTTTTGAGTACTTCCACCGTATATGTTGAAAGCTACTCGTCTGAAAATTACCGAATTTATTATTATTTTTACAGAAAATGAATGTTACCTATAAATAAAATATTTACCAATAATTTCGAATATTCATCTTCATCACAACTTCTACTATACTGGTGAAAATTAAAATCTTGTGTCAGTTGACAAAATGTCTACATTTTTTTTTTATGTCAAGAATTTGTGGCTGCAATTTATAACGAAATAAAATTTGATTTCGACGAATTTTTTGTGATCAATTTGTCAACATTTACCTGTGACAAAAAAGATAGGCATTTTTGTCAGAATTTGGCAGAATCGTTTGATGAGCACATATTTTGGTTATGACACACAACATAATTGGACCATTTCCCGATAGCTTCATTCACAATACACAACGGATTTTGGCTGCTTTACTATGCCATTTTACATAAGGTGCACTCAAGCATTCAACAACTGTGTAGATATTACACCCGTTATTGCAGTCAGTACCAAGCAACCGGTGCAATTGATATTGCATCAGTACAGATGGTATAAAAGTACTGCGAAACCTGCTTTACGACTGCATTTGTAAATTTTATTTTTGAAACCATTTTTAAATGCAGAAATTATATATTACAAAATATTTCATAAAATTTAAAAAGTACCATCATGTAGCGAGAAACAGTGATGAGTTTTGATGAAATCACCTTAGGAAGAAGTAGGACTGATGATTTTCTCCGGGTTCGTTGATTTTTCTCAACAGAATGTATACGACAGTAATTTATAAAATTTGGAAAAGTGGGATTTACCGCGATGAGTCTGCCAACCTCAAACAGCCCTACATTATGTATAAAGAAGATAATTTCGGCTTCGTGCGGAACTGAATTAATTTCGCAACATTTTTACCTCGAAATTAATTAATTTTTAATTAAATGATATTTTGCACGGAATTAATTGATTTTTAATTATGAATAAATCCGCCGCTTTTTGTAGCATGTACTCTTTCGTGAAGTTGTAATTTGAAAAACGAATTAATATGATTGGGTGGTTTTAGTTCTCGCAACATGATGAAATTTTCGAATAATCGGTTACATTCAGAAAACCAAATGATTGAAAGCGCCCAATTTATGCCATGGGAATTTAATTCATTTTCAATATAAATTAAATCCGCTGCATTAAATTTTTAAAAACTGAAATACTATGCGGGAATTTAATTAATTTTAAAAAAATTGATGTCGCGGGTTTAATTCACATTGAAAGTGATTTAACTTCGACATACAGAATTTGTCCGGCAATAATTTCTATGTATACACATAACATTTAGCCAAAATACAAAGATGAATGGAATTTGAATTTAATCCGTATAAGAATGAAGCACAAGTAAGTCCTGAGCAAGACCAGTGTTCAGAAATAAATGAAAGCTATAAAAACAACAAACTTAAAAAAACTATTTTATTAAAAAAAAAACAATTATTAGGTGTACAAATAAGGTGTTTGAGGGATTTAGAAAATATAGCGTAACTAGTATTAAATCTCATCGGACCATCTTGTAACTATATTTATGTTAAAGCGTCATCATTTCCCTCTAAAAATCAGTATGTGTCATTTCACTGGTGTAAACATATAACTAAAAGAACTATAAGGGCGATTGCTCATACTTTCCATAATAAAATGGCTCACCGACATATTGTCATATTTTTAAGGTTACTGGGTAATTATATAGATGTCGCACCAATCCGCCATTCGTCAAATTTTAAATGTTAACGAAACGTTTTTTGTATTTTTACTTGTTCGCCATATGTCATTATACAAAGTCATAGTATTTTCGATTGTCAACATTTCAAAATTGTTTAAGTTGAAATGAATAAAAATAAAAACAATAGTTTACTTCCGATCTTGTAGCACGCGTATTTTATTTTGACGTTTCGTTAACTAAAAAAAATTTCGTTGAAATATAACAACAACAAAGAAAAATATCGATTAGATACCAGTGCTGACATCTTCATATTTACCCGATGTTGGTTAAATTTTTAGACCCTATTTGCTTTATAGTTCTTTTAGTTATATGGGTGTAAACAACATATTTTTTTGTGGTCTAACCATGTCAACCTTTGTGCCAACAAAACACAATTTGCGGGAAGCGCTGCTTTTTTGTTTTAATTTGATTAAAAGTGCAGCTGATGGACATTTTTTGTCCCAACCTTGCTCTTCAAAATACCCCAAACCGAGAAATCTAGCGGATTTGCATCCGGTGAATTTAAAGGCTCTGCGGCTGAAATGTTTTTGTGCCTAAGGCTTCAACGCTCCCTCCAACACATGATCCCGATAAATTTGAGCATTTATCTTGATGCCACGGTCCAAAAAAACGAGCGGTGAACGGCTTTCGGCCGTTACGGCAGCCCAAACCATCACTATCGGCGGCGTTTGGTTTCGAGTGGCAATCCGTTGGTCCAAATTTTCAGTAGAACGGTCGGGCAAGTAAATCCGGTCGTTTTGCTTGTTCACATATTGCTCAATAACGAACGGTGACTCATCGGAGAAAACCAAATTCGGCAAATCGCCACTTTCGTGCAAGCGTAACAACTCCTTTGCTCTTTCCACTCTAACTTTTTTTTGAGCATCGGTGAGACCATGCGTTTTATGAAATTTCAAGGCCTTTAGTCCAAGATTATCTTTCAATATGTGCTGCATCCGTTCGAGCGAAATGTTCGCCTCACGAGCCATTTTTCTGCCGCTACGGCGCCGATTCCGAGCCAATTTGGCCTTCACCTTCCGAATGATATACGGTGATGTTGCAGTACGTTTCGGTCCACCACCATGGCATTTTGCAATGCTGCCAGTACCGTTATAACGATTTGTGGTGCGATACACGAACATTTTATTCACATGCAGATGTTTTAACTGGTTAACAATCTGCGGCTGATTTTCCAGCCAAATATAGAGAAATCTCACTATTACGCTTGAATTTCATTGCGGATAACTTTTTTTCTGAATATTTCCCACTAAAATGCTTCTGTACGCTTGTCAACAATGGAATGAACTGTCATTAGTGTAAATTTGAGCGCTCTGTCATCTCTGGTTTGACAGCAACAACAGTCTGAAGTTGGTAACACTTCGTGTCAGTCACCCTGTATACTATACCTATTTGTATTTTAAATGATTAAAAAAAAGACTCATAAAATGACATCCTATAACCAAAGCATTCCAGATATACTTATATGGTATATTTAGGAAAGCTTTGCTATAACCCTCTGTTTCGACGGAACAAGCTTTGTCGTTAATCTTCTTATATACTTTAGTTGTATTTTATAATTGGAATACAGTTTTTATCAAATAAAATAGCCATCGAGAATTCAATGTTAGGCAGGCCACACACGTACAGTTTTAACTGACAGTTTTAACTGTACAGTTAAAACTGTCAGTTTAAACTGTACGTGTGTGGGTATTTCAGTTCAGTTAAACTTAACTGTACAGTTTAACTGAGAACTTTAAAATTTTTATATTTTTAACTGAAACGATTAACTGAACTGAACGTGTGTGGGGGTTTAACTGCACAGTTCTCAGTTTTGTGTCGAAATTTTGAGATGAGAGGACGTTTCATATAATAATTAAAACATTGAATTATACAAAACTAGTTCGACTATTTATAAAATTTCCATTTTGTTTTGAAGTAAATAAAAATGAACATCATGTCACGTAAACATAACCAAGTTATTGAGGATTTTATTGGAATACATATATAGATCCGCACCTTGATTGTGGCAAGTCAAATGTAGTGATTTTCATGACCGTGCCAAAAAAGATGCTGCCTACAAAAAGTTAGTGATTAAGTTAAAAGAAACAGAACCTGGTGCTGAAAAAAAATGTGTTACAGCAAAAATGAATAGCTTAAGATCCGCTTTTCGCAAAGAACATATAGAAAAGTTGAATCGGATTATGCCATCATTCATGAAATAGTTCATAAAATTATTTCTAATTTGTTTTGCATCAATAGAAATTTTTCCTCGACGACATTGAAGTGGAATCATGTTTGATTGATAACTATCGCAACCAATAGAAATAATAGACCCGTCATTACGATTTTTTTGATACAAACAGTTTGCAGGGGCGTATTTACGAGATTGATGTTCAATCAGAAAATTATATAAAACACAAGTAGCCATTATGATCTTCTCCACATTGAATGATTCTAAATTAATTGGTTTTTGAAAAATACGAAACCGTCAGGCAAGTATCCCGAAAACGTTTTCGACAATGTGCCTTGCTCGAGATAATCGATAGTTAAAAACCTCTTTTTCGGCTGAATCTAATTGTCCTTGCCTAAATGGCTTTAAAATATTCGTTCTGGGAAGAAACGCATCGTCCGCAACGAAAACATACGGAACATTTTTGAAATTCTCGGAAACATCGTCAGGCTGAGGAATATGTAAATTCTCATTCACCAGATTTTCAAAGAAATATGTGTTCTGAAGAACACCGCCATCAGAAATCCGTCCATTTGTTCGATAAATTTTTCATGAAACAACTGGACCTTTCCTTCTATTCTCATGACACAACAGCATCCTCTTATTTTTCACAATTTAATGATGATGAATAGAACATTGTGAAAACAAAAATTGATTTGATACTAACAATAAGTCGATTTTTTAAATTCATTTCGATTCATTTATAAAAATAAAAAATGTTTCCTAATAAAAAAATAAATATGTTTTAATTTATAAAATATGTAAACATATAAGGCGACACATGTTTCTGGAATAATTTTTCCAAGTGCTTGAGGAGATATTCTTTTCGAAAATTTGAGACACTCATATGCCCGTCCTGTTGCTAGAAATCTCAAGTTAGCAGTTAATCTTCCATGTGGAGATATTGCTCTTCTCATGACTGTATGTTTCTTCTTAATCAAAGGGGATACTAATGAAAGCAGTTTTTCGTACATTGTTTCAGTCATACGCAAATAATTGAGAAAATCTAGTGGTTCTTCTTCACTTAATTCTTTTAATAAATTTATATGGGAAGATAAATTTCGTTTTTGAAGCCAATTTATTTAATTTTTTTAATATTAAAAAAACCACACCGAGAGCAGCCAAATCGTTCCGCTCATTCAAATCCATGATAATAACTGAAGGATTAGACTGAACGTGTGTGTGCATCTCAGTTCACAGTTAAAACTGACAATTATAACTGCACAGTTAAAGCTGTCAGTTAAAACTGTACGTGTGTGGCCTGCCTTAGGAATTCGATTGATTTTCAAAGTTTGGTAGCATTTTGAAATTTTTTTGGTGAAATACATTTTTTTTCCACGATTAAAATATTGGTATGTGGGTTTGTTTAATTTAGCGTATGTAATAAATATTTTTTATACTTTTAATTGAGAAAAAATAGTCAAAATAATAATAAATTTCACAAAGCCAACCTATAGAACTAAAACAAATGTGGTCTAGCACACCCAGCATAGAGGCTAAACGATGAATTCGATTTTCAATTCCTTCAATTTGTAGGAATTCGAAAAATTCCTCTTAGAAATTCGATAGTGCAATTGGGGTTGCAAATTGTCAAATAAAACAGGGCTTTTATATAATTTTCGCAAATATCAAGATTTCCGTGTAACATGTTATTAATTAATCGTTTAAAAGAGCTGTACAAACATAAATAAAAAAATTCCTAACAAAAGCGAAGAATGAAAATATTGAGCTCCTGCTTGATATAGTATGTTTCACATATACGAGTAAATGTGTCTATAACGGCAAGTACAAATGATATATGTACTTGCCTTTTTGTACGCATTTCTTTTTTTAGATTCGCTTAAACCGTTTGGTTTGGATATCTTGTTTTGTGAGTTTTTATTCGTTTCATTCTTTAATTTAGCAAAAAAAAAAAACATGTTTTCTAATCTGATATAGGTTAAAATACACGTTCAATCAGGAGGACTATGATTTGAAATACCTGGGCCTACCTAAGAAATATTTAAAACTACCTATGTACGTAAAATAGCAGTACGTCAACACTTTGTTAACTTTAAGAACAACCTGTCTTCGTTAATCTTTAATCTCAAGTTGGACTATATATTTCGGAAAACATCTTTTACCGGCAGTCCAATTAAAAGTTCGAACGAACGATAGTTAAAGCGCGATTTCCAATTTTTAAAATTATTCAAGAGATGGTCCGAACTTATGGAAGACATACCATAATAATGGACCCGATTCTGTAACCATAAAATGTATGTTATGTTATTTCTCCGCTTCCTTTATGAATTTATATTGATTCAATTCAATTAATTTATTATTTAAACATTATAAATTTACATTTTCGATACAATTTTTTTTTATTTTTTTTTTTATTTCTATTTATAACAAATTATTTATTTTTATAGAAGATTTTATATTTTTTTGATTATTTGTAATATCCCTTGGTTTGTTTTATTTTCAAATATTTGTTTGAGGATTATTTAATAATAATATTTGTAACGTCCATACATAAAACTTAACGTAAAATTCTTAAATTATATCTAAACTACAAAACACTACAATCATAACACGCATCTAATTATACCATCATTCAGAGGCGAAGAAAAATATGTACCCAATAATAATTAAGCAGTTCTAGTTCTTTCCTTTTACTTGTTGATTCGTTAATGGCCATTACGTGCATATTTCAAGTGGCAAGTTTTATTTTAGAAATACATAGATATTTAAGATATCAGCTCCAATATAAGTGGATTGGTTGAAATGTGGCAAGTTATGTATATTAAAATTATTGTTTCTATTAGAAATAATTTCACATATTTTTTTCAAATTTGCCATATTATTATGGATAGAATTCGTGCTAAACCATATCGGTTTGTAAAAAGTCATTTTCAAATTCCTATAGACGTATTATAGACTTAAACAGTAAAATTTTTTTTCAAGTTGATAGTGCTGAATTCTTACCGAGAAGACCATAAAGAGAGCGCGTAAATCGAAACACTTTTTGAGTTAGCCTGAATATGTGCGGTTTGAAAGTTAATTTCGTGTCTAAGGTTATTCCTAAGTAAATGATTTGATTTTTCAATACTATTTCAGCATCATTTAATTTTAAATTTCCTTGCGAAATATATTTTACTCATCTTTTTCTTGAAAAATAAATTGGTTGAGTTTTTTCATCGTTGATTAAAATTTTCCATTGTACAAAGTATTCCTTTATTACATTAAAACCATTTTCGAGATTAGTAATGAATGATATTTGAGGCAAAAGATGAAGAAGTAAAAATGACCGTATCGTCAGCATAACTTGCGATTTTACAACTAGGTGGTGTTATATCAGATATAAATATCGAAAAAAAATTAGGGCTGCACTCCGGCGGGTATTGCTATCATTTCAGAACAGACGTTTTTATAATGCAGTCAGATAAGAAACTTTCTAATAAAATTATTAAACATGACGGAATAAGTCCTTTATGCCAGACTGTGTCGAAAGCTTTTTCTATATCAAAGCTGATCTGTCCTGTAGAATTTTGTTTCATTCTTTCGTTTTTTGTTTCATTAACCAGTCTTTTCACTTGGTGACTGCAAGTGTGTTCGGCCCTAAACCCAAACTGATGATTCGATATTATTTTTTTATTTATCTTTTTTCTATAAAATTGTTAATACGTATCAGTATAATTTTTTCAAATATTTTTGAGAGAGCACTGAGTAACCTAATGGGTCTATAATTTTTTAGGTCAGCCGAGTTTTTGTTATATTTCGATAATGCTGTTACTTTGAACATTTTCCAACTTTTGGGAACATAACTTAGTTTGATCATGGCATTGAACAGATAAGTGAGAAATACTAACATTTTTTCTGGGATAATGTTTTACAATTTTCTGGGATAATGTTTGTCCACCCCATTAGCTTACCGGTTCTTTAAATTTTTCAGTATATTTCTAATTTCTTCTGGTTTGGTTAACAGTTTTTGATGTTATAATTTAGACGTTCCTATGGTTAAATTAACTTTTACTTCTTCAACTTCAGCATATATTTCTAATTCTTGTTTGGGATGATTAATATGAAAAGTATTCTAATGGGCTGCTTTAAAGTTTTTAGAAATTTAGTTGACTTTTTCTTGGTCGGTAATGAAGATTTTGTCATTTACTTTAAGAGGTGGGTTCTGACTACTCGATTTCCTTTTCAGAATTTTGCTGATTTTAAAAAGTTCTTTGTCGAGAATACGTATAGTAATTTTATCAACAGAATTAAGGTAATTCCTAAATTTCCGTAGAGTTTGAATTTATATTGAAAAAACAAAAATAACATAACATAACATAACATAGAACTTTTGAACTCAGAATCGAGCCCAATTATCTAACAAAAATTGTTAAAATTAAACGTATATCTGAAAATGCGAATTTTAAACTTATGCTATTACTTGTGACGATAGATATTTGGAACGATTCTGGAACTAAGAAATTCATATTGGACCCGATTCTGAAACGATAAAATTCATGTTATTTTATTTCCCCGCTTCCTATATGAATTTGTATTGAAAAAACAAAAATAACATAACGCAATATAACTTATTTTTAAACTCAGAATCGGGCCCAATATAACATAAAATGTTAAGAGTCAGAATCGGATTCATAAGGCCGTATTTCGGGATTTAAAATTGTACATTTTGTTATTTTTCGATATAAATTCATGTAGGAAGCGGGGAAATAAAAAAAATCATGAATGAATTTTATCGCTTCAGAATCGGGCCTATTATCAAACCCAATTAGCAAGTTCACACCATGTATTCAGCGCATCGCAACACTTCCTCGTTTCACATCTATTTCCCCACAAACTTTGATGGAGGGGTAGTATTTGCGTTGCATCGTTTCAACAGAAATTTTTTGTTTGTTTCAATCTCGGCAATCGTTTCTGGGGCTTAAGGCACTCCCAACTCTTTCGCAGTTCGCTTTTTACGTGCTACCTTATGCATTAGCCAAATCGAGGACGTACGGCTTATAGACCCGTTTTCGTTTAAACCACCTTTAAACAGCACATTACAGTGCTTCATGCCAACCTATAGTGCTGACATGAAAGGTGGGTCGGCCGGGATTTCGCACTCTCAACAGGGGGTCATAGATGTGTTCATCTTCATCACCGATCGTAATCAGATGATGAAAAATTCCTTTTGCAGCCTACCCCTATAGAAATCTTTTGTGGTGAACGAATTGCAATTCACTAACACTAACACAAACAAAAAACCGATCAAAATAGTGAAAATTTTGTTGATGCAACAGTGTGAACGTGTGACTGTTGCAGTTGCAGTGTTGCTATGATAAAGCGCATCGCAACACTTCCTCGTAACACAAACTTTGACAAGTTTTTAAAGCAAAGAGGTATGAAACGAGGAAGTGGTGCGATGCGCTGTATACATAGCGTGAACAGGCTAAATTGTTGCATTGAGGGAAGGGTGTTCAAAATTAGGCAAAAATTGTGACATCATTTAAAAACGTCCCCTTCTCCATATAACGGAAAAAAGCGACGTTTAAAGAAATTCTTAGGTAGTTATGATGATTTGTGAGAAAGTGTCTTCAGAATGTGTTTATTTATTTATATAAATACATATGTATATATATTTTTTACTTACTTTTAATGATACCGAAGATTTCGAGGTAGGATTTGATAAAGAGAGTAATTTTTTTCCTTCGATTTCATTTAATTTATTAATATTAGGTAATAAACTTATAGCTGAATCTCTTTCTTCATTATTTATTAAACCATCGATTAGCAAATCGTCACTATATTTGATTGAATTGTTTAAAACATCTTGGTCCATACTGCAATGAACGAATAAATGTAAAATATAAAATTATAGTAAATTCTTCATTCCAAATATATGTATATAATTCGTTTAAAAATAGTCGTTTTTGGACAAAATGTATAAGGACGAAATAAAAAATTATAAATCTGATTATTTCAATTAGGTTGTTTAATTTAGTTTGAATAAGCTTGACTTCACATTTCATTTCTTTTTTAATCTACTTTCTACTTTGAGGTAAAGCTAACTTTTCGCGCCTTTGCTATCTGCTTCTTGTTTGTTTCTTCACTGTATTTTTAAGCTAATTATCTTTCACCAAACATGTATAATACGTCGTTCATTATCTGCGCAGTAAATATTTGTGAAATTGGCCATTGGTTGAATAAACGAATCCTTCTTTAATTGGCTAAGGTGATCATAATTGTTTTACGACTGTTTTAGTAATACGTTATTTGGAAAACTTTAAAAACAAGTAGTTTTTGGTAAAAAGATCGTTATTATAAAAAAAAAAAACTTTCTTCTAAAAACGGAGTACAAACTCCTAAAAGGAGTAAGTTCAATTTACTACTAGTGCCGCGCAGAATATGAATTAGAAATGGGAAGTAATATTTTGCTTACGTATTATATAGATTCATGTGAAACACTTCTTAACTAAAGCTATTTTAAGGCAACAAACAGTACAAACAATTAAAAACCAATTACAGAATAGGTAATTCTTTAAAATAATAGCTACGAATACGATATTTGTTTGGCCTTTGACGTTGCAATGGAGATTAGAAAAAATGGTAAAGCAATTTGCTCCCTTTTGAGAACATGTTATCGCTTATTTTAATTTCGAATATAGATTATTTGGGTCAACTTGATCCTCGAGATCGCTAAACAAATTAATTTTTTTACTCCGATTAATTTCTTAATGTTTTAAAGTTAGATTAATGCACGAATCTAACAGGCATTTTTTGGTAACTTTTAGCCATACTACGCATAAATACCTATTCTTCTAATTCAAGTACAATTTATCTGTAATCATTTCCAGTTTAAGTGTAATTAAACAATAGATAAACAACATTGTTAAACATTTAATACATTCCATCAATTAATAAAAATTCATATATTTTACGAAAATTATTCTTAAAAAATGGCGATGACATCTACGCAAAACTTACATACAACTTTAATTAAAAATTAACATTAACTTTAATACAAACTATAAATATTATATTAATTATAAATGGAGGTAGTTTTGAAAGTGCTTATATTAAAAATAAATATTTGAAATTTTTGAACATTTTTATCTCTAAACATTACAAAGAAAAACAAACAAACATAACCACACAAAAAAGTAAACTACAAAAATAAGAATAACCCGTCAAACCACGTTTTCTGATTTCGTTCAGGAAAAATCGGACCCAGCTTCGATGTCGAAACCCTATTACCCAGAGATGGATAGTACAGACAGTACATATCGGAAAAATGTATTTAATCCGTATATCACTTTCGCTGATGGCTTTATCACAGAAAATATTCGGATATTTTTGAAAAATTTCATACACAAATTTTGATTCTTTTTATTATTTTAATAGTTTTTTTATTCAAATCAGTATAGGAATTAAGCATGACTTTTAATGAGAAAAAAAATCACTAACTCAAAATAATTATTAAAACTGCTACAATTCGGTTACATGATACCAACTCAAAACACGGAGGATTAACATGATACCAAAAAAAAAATCACTATACAAAATTTATTTTATCAGTACATCCATACTAGTCGATAAAAAAAATCATTATACATTTAATAAAAATATGGAAATAAATTTTTTTAATATGAAATCCCAGACACACTATCTGGTGGTCATCATTCGAACTATTTGAAAAATCCTCCTATATATAATATAACGACTTTTGACGACATTTAAAATATTAAAATTTTTCACTTGTAAATTTTTTAAGAATACAGCGCCGCCAGCGGCACTTTTAAAGCAATAGAGAAAATTCAATTTTAGGCGGCAAATTTCATATATACATACGAATTAGTGGTTGATTTTAATAATTTTAAAAATTTATTCAAAACAGAAAAATTAAATAATTTATAATAATAAAAATTTTATAAAGCTAATAGCTACATAGATAATATAATAACAAAATTTAAATATGGTATGTAATTTATTTTTTATTTACATTTATTTATACAAATAAATATGAATTCTAATTTTGTATAGTAAATATATATAATTTATTCAATTTTTTATTTTTAAATAATCAATGTTTTATATTTTAACTTTTAGTCAAGATCTCGACTATGCATTCGGCAGAAAAATGCACTTATTGACTTAGTCGAAGAAAATTTTGAATTTATTCAAGGTAAATAAATTATTTCCCAATTCCTTTAAATTATTTATAAAATTTTGTTTTAATCGATACTTTTAGGAAAACATGAGACGGCCAAAGGCGTTACAAATAAAATATAATAAATATATATTTTTTTTCTGGAATATCAAAAGGGTTCATAGTATCCCTTAGCCGTTTACGCAAAATTCTCAAATGATGAGTATTTTCGTAGTGAGCAGCAATAACTGGCACAATATTCATTTTTTTTATATTTTAACACAAATATATCAATTTTTATTTAAAAAAAAACTAAAATCAAAACTCTTTTTGTGTATTGACAACAATATATATTATATACTTAAATGTCAAAATGTCAAAAATAAAGTATACGAATAAAAAACCGACGTTAAAAAAAATTGTAGTTTATTAGACATACGTTTTTCTAGCAAATTACAAGAAAATATATCGATTTTTTTTTAATCACTAAAAGCCGTGCCTAATTCCTATGCAGTATAGGAATTAAGCATGACTTTTAGTGAGAAAAAAAATCACTAACTCAAAATAATTATTAAAACTGCTACAATTCGGTTACATGATACCAACTCAAAACACGGAGGATTAACATGATACCAAAAAAAAAATCACTACACAAAATTTATTTTATCAGTACATACATCCATACTAGTCGATAAAAAAAATCATTATACATTTATTAAAAATATGGAAATAAATTAAATTTTTTTAATATGAAATCCCAGACACACTATCTGGTGGTCATCATTCGAACTATTTGAAAAATCCTCCTATATATAATATAACGACTTTTGACGACATTTAAAATATTAAAATTTTTCACTTGTAAATTTTTTAAGAATACAGCGCCGCCAGCGGCACTTTTAAAGCAATAGAGAAAATTCAATTTTAGGCGGCAAATTTTATATATACATACGAATTAGTGGTTGATTTTAATAATTTTAAAAATTTATTCAAAACTGAAAAATTAAATAATTTATAATAATAAAAATATTATAAAGCTAATAGCTACATAGATAATATAATAACAAAATTTAAATATGGTATGTAATTTATTTTTTATTTACATTTATTTATACAAATAAATATGAATTCTAATTTTGTATAGTAAATAAATATAATTTATTCAATTTTTTATTTTTAAATAATCAATGTGTTTTATATTTTAACTTTTAGTCAAGATCTCTACTATGCATTCGGCAGAAAAATGCACTTATTGACTTAGTCGAAGAAAATTTTGAATTTATTCAAGGTAAATAAATTATTTATAAAATTTTGTTTTAATCGATACTTTTAGGAAAACATGAGACGGCCAAAGGCGTTACAAATAAAATATAATAAATATATTTTTTTTTTTCTGGAATATCAAAAGGGTTCATAGTATCCCTTAGCCGTTTACGCAAAATTCTCAAATGATGAGTATTTTCGTAGTGAGCAGCAATAACTGGCACAATATTCATTTTTTTTATATTTTTTTTATATTTTAACACAAATATATCAATGTTTATTTAAAAAAAAACTAAAATCAAAACTCTTTTTGTGTATTGACAACAATATATATTATATACTTAAATGTCAAAATGTCAAAAATAAAGCATACGAATAAAAAACCGACGTTAAAAAAAATTGTAGTTTATTAGACATACGTTTTTCTAGCAAATTACAAGAAAATATATCGATTTTTTTTTAATCACTAAAAGCCGTGCCTAATTCCTATGCAGAGCTATTTTGTATTA
Organism: Tipula vernalis; assembly: GCA_958295665.1. Taxonomy (NCBI): domain Eukaryota; kingdom Metazoa; phylum Arthropoda; class Insecta; order Diptera; family Tipulidae; genus Tipula; species Tipula vernalis. The sequence continues at coordinate 179,986,839 of OY282558.1, read as the reverse complement.
TTTTAAATTATATTTTTCAATTCACAGAAATGTATCTTTTTTTTTATGCCGATAAAAGGAATAATTTTCAGTTGTTAAAAAAACTCAGAAATAATCCTAATAAAATTAGAGTTAAAAATATACCGATTTTTTGGGTGCGCTCGTTTTGTAGTACAAAAAATATCCGGGTATTTTTAATATGGCGCCTCGGCTTTGAGCTTCAAAAATATAAAAACTTTATTTCATTTTTGAATTATGTATGTTATCTTAGCGTCATAGCTTGACATTTGCAAAAGTTACGTAGTCAAGAGTACTTCTATCTCTGTGTGTTGGCGATTTTTCCATTATTTCCTCTCGGCTGCTGAAACGCGTTCCCCGTAATGGTTTTTTAACTCGATTGAACAGAACGAAGTCACAGGGAGCCAAATCAGGTGAATTCGGTGGCTGCTGGATGGTATTAGTTGCATTTTTCGTCAAAAAAATAACGAATAATGATAGCACTGTGCGACGGTGCGTTATCATGATGCAAAATCTACGAGTTTTCTGCACACAATTGTAAATAATCGCCAACACACACAGAGATAGATGTACTCTTGACTACGTAACTTTTGCAAATGTCAAGCTATGACGCTAAGATTTAGAGGGAATATCAACAACAGATATACCAACTTAACAAAAAAAACAACTCAAATCGGGACGATGGGAGCGCCACACGGTGGTTATTCCGGGAACTTGTTGATCAAGTTAGTACTTATTTAAATAATTATGTTAAGTTAGGTTAGGTAAAATAACTATGTTCTTACAAAAAACATAAAAACTAAAATGAAAACCAAAATTCTGTTAATTTCTATGCATATACACTTGCTCGAAAAAGTGTGTGTTCATCTGCTATCTATCAGCTTAAATCGTTAAAAAATGAAAAACAAATATTTTCAAAATGTTGTTTCATCTATGTACATATAAAGGTGCATTCCACTAGAAAAATTGACTGATAGTAAAAAAAGAGGAAAAGAGAAAAAAGTTCTAAACTCTATTACTACGTTTCCATGATGGAGTTAACCGGGATTAAAGTGGATTATCTCATCATGGAAACATGTCGAGTTTCAGATCTTCGTTAAGTTCCTTAATCCAACTTAACGAAAGTAGTAGGGTTAGCAGGAATTCTTTCTGTCAAAAGCGAAAAAAACAATTATACCAATTCAAAATGGCATTGCGAGTATTCTTTTCTATCCGTAATACTTTATAAATCATAAAAATCACATTAAATATTAAATTTAAAAATTTCCAACAAACAAATAAAATTTCGAAAAGTGGCTTTAAATTGTTGTGAAATGTCAAATTACACTAGAATTTATAATTGCATGGAAACGATATGGATTAGCGCGGCCATGTTATTAACTTAACGAAACTTAACTTAACGCGGCCATGTTATTACCGTAACGTTTTTACACAAATATTGTGAAGCGTGCAGCAAGATGCAACAATTTTAATCGAATTTTCTGTTTTTGATTTTATTTAAAAAAATTAGGCGGGGAAATTATCACGTAAAAACTATTATGTATTGAATTCGGGCAGTAAAAATAAAAAATGTCTGCGAAGGGGAAAATTTCTCAAGTAAATGTCACTGTTAATTAAAAGGCCGTTTTCAATATTCTCTAACTATATTTTGTTGATCAAATTTAGTATATTTTCAGTACTCTTATTATATTCAGTACAAAGATTATTACATTATTTTTTTATTGTTTTTCTCAACGACTTCTATTCTCAGAGTTCAAAACAAACTAGATATTCATCAACGCATTCTATTGGTGGGTATTCAAAGGGACAGAAACACTTTCTTAACACACCTCCTTGATTCTGTTCCTTGAACAATCCTCAATTCCTAAAAGGTTTCTAAATTTTTGAAATTTAGCTTTGCACAACGATTTTGTAAAAACATCAGCAATCTGATCCTCAGTAGAAATCTTTTTAATATTAATTAGACCCTTTTTTTCGAAATCGTGCACAAAATGATAACTGATATCTATGTGCTTAGAATTCTTACAGAATTTTCCATTTTTAGCTAACGCAATAGCTCCACTATTGTCCTCATATATTTTAACACTTGTATTAATTGTTATGCCTATATCACTTATTTAATACTCCTTTGATCGGTAAAACTTCCTCAACACAATCAGCTAATGCATAATACTCCTCGTGAGTAGAAGCTCGAGACACTATCTTCTGTTTCTGTGATTTCCATTTCACAATATTTCCAAATAATCTAATCACAATTCCAGTGGTGGACTTTCTATCTATTATACCTGCTGCCCAATCGGCATCCACATAAGCATCCAACACCTCATCGAACGATGATCTGAAGGTCAACTTTAATGACCGCGTATGATACAGGTATTTCAGTACCCGTAATGCATAATTGTAGTGATTATTATCGTAACTGTTTTGAAATCGACTTAAATAATTTACCGAATAAGACACATCTGGTCGTGTTCCATTTGCTATATACAACAAAGCTCCAACTAAGTTTCTGTATTTCAATTTCTCATTGACTTTTTCACTTGGTTCCAATTTTAAATTAATTTCCATTGGTGTTTCAAATTTTTTCGACTCTGTGACATTATATTTTTCTGCTAGGCTTTTGATGTATTCAGCTTGACTTAAATACATCTTTTTTTCATTAGGGGTATATTTCTATGTCTATTCCGAGATACTGTTTCACTCTTCCCAAATCTTTCATGCTAAATTTACTGTTTAACATTTGTTTCACATGACCTATACTGATGATACTTTTCCCAATGATTAATAAGTCATCAACATACAAAATTATATATAAATATTCATTATTTATGTTTCCTGTATATAAACAGTAATCATGATTTGATCTTTTGAAATTAATTTTAGTCATATAATCATGAAAGCATTCGTACCAATCGCGTGGGCTTTCTCTTAATCCATACAATGACTTCTTTAATAGACAAACTTTGTTTGGTTCAACATTATACCCATCGGGTGGATAGATATATACTTCAGTTGTTATAATTCCATTTAAAAACACAGTTTCTACATCCATTTGTTCAATTTGCCAACCATAAACACATGATGTTGACAGTAATACTTTCAAAGTTGTCATCCTAGCAACAGGGAAGTAAATTTCTTCATTTTCGTTATACATTTGTTGAAATCCTTTGGCTACAACACGCGCTTTATACTTTCCATTCGACTTTATTTTGTAAATCCATTTCACTTCTATTGTTTTCTTATCAGTCGGTTCTTCAACTATATCCCACGTTTTATTTTTTTCTAGACTCTGCATCTCTTCATCCATTGCTTTTCTCCATTTCTTGGAATCGGTACTATTTATTGCTTCCTCATAGTTTTCTGGTATACATGCATCACAAAAATTAACATATACTATATGGTCATCATATTTCGCTGGCAGCTTCCTAGTTCGTTGTGGTCTTTCCCTCACTTCTTCATTTTCTTCATTTCTTACAATTTTTTTGTTCATTTTTCCTCTCATTGTCTGTCTCGCCTTTTTCTTCTTCGCCCATATCATAGTTTTCCTGTTCTGTTTCATTTTCTTGATCACTTTCATCAGTAAACTTAACGTAATTTTCGGATTTTTCCACAAATCTCACATGACGACTTAGGCTGGAAACACACCGAATTAGACAAAACGTTTTTTTCTTGTCTTAAAGCGACTTGCAGCCAAAATGCATACGATTGTATAGCGCTATGCACACTGAATCAGGCAAAACAATTTTACGTCAAACATTTTGTTTCATAAAACATAGAACGGCAAACATTGTATTGTGCTTTATGAGTCCATTCGCACATAATAAAGCAAAATTGTGTAAAGTCAAATTTGGCTAATGAAACATGATTGAAGGTGTTCATACTCCATAAATCAATGTGTTAATTCACACTGACACAAATCAAAGCAACACAAGACAAAACTAATTGAAGCAGAAAAAAAAGTGTTTGAAGTCGTTTCATGGTCGCCGTTTTATAAATCAAATTAATAAGGATTTATATGGTACAAAAAAAATTGTATTAAATTACAATATATGTACAACAATATACATATTTATCATATTTATATATAAAATAATATGCACATAATACAAAATCATCCTCTAACTCCGACGACATTTTGTATTCTATTAAATCAATTCACACCAACCTAAAAAGCAACACGAGACAATTTGACTAAAAACAATTTGCTTGATTGTATGTGCGCTATGTTTAGAGAAATCGTCTTGCCTACTCGAAGCAAAAACGTTTTGACTAATTCGGTGTGTTTCCAGCCTTACAATAACGTTATTTTCCACTAAAACTCTATATCCCATATCTGTGTAACCTACAAGTATACCTTTGGCAGGTTTTGGATTTAGTTTTGATTTTCTACACTCATCAGGGATTCTCACAAAAACTGTACTCCCATAAATTTTTAAATTGGACACATCAGGTTTTCTTCCAAAAAATATCTCAAAAGGTGTTTTCCTGATCATTGTATTTTTCAATAGTCTGTTTCCTATATAAGCTGCAGTTTTTATACATTCTGGCCAGTAGCACTTACTGATCCCTGCTTCAGATAGCAAACACCTTGCTCTATCCATGATTGTCCTATTAAATCTTTCTGCTACGCCATTCAGCTCGTGAGTATATGGGGGAGCTGGATTTAAATATATGCCTTCTTGTTTACAAAGTTGGTAGAACTGTCCATTAAGGTACTCCTTTCCGTTGTCGCACCGTATTTCCTTAATTTTTTTTCCAGTCTGATTTTGTACGAATTTTATGTATAGAACAAAGCAGTCAAACACATCACTTTTTTGTTTAATACAGTATACTGACGCGATTCTACTGAAGTCATCAATGAAGCTCACAAAATATCTTTCACCTCGATAGCCTGTAGTATTTGCCGGACCATGGACATCTGTATGTATTAACTCCAACACATCTTGCGCCCGTCGCCTATTGTTCTCAAATGGTAAATTGCACATTTTATTTGCAAGACATATTTCACACTGCACAAACTCTTTTCCAATATTACTAGGTAATCCATCTAATAATTTGTATTCACATAATTTCTTTAGGCTGTTGAAGTTAGTGTGACCAAGAATTCTATGCCATTTCTCTTTATTAGACATTTGAGCAACACTTACGTATGATTGTGAATCTGTTTTGTCTATGCCTATGTCACCTGTCAGCTCAAACAGTTTATTTTTCTTTACAGCTACAGCGATTAAATTATTTCTAGGCCCATAAATGTTTTTTGTTATCCGCCTTATTTTCATTTTCATGCTGTGCTTGTGACGTCATTACTTCTACATTGAATATATTTGTGTCATCTACGGCTTGTACTGTAGAATTTCCTGCTATTCTGGATGGTCCGTATGTCCCTCTTCCTCGACCTCTTGAAGTCGACGTATTGTTGTTTCCTCTCCAGCTGCGTCCTCTCCAGTTGTTGTTTCCTCTCCGGTTGTAATTTCCTCTTTGGTCATCTTTATTCCGATTCGGGCAATCCCTTTGTATGTGTCCTCTTTGCTCACAACCATATCATATTATATTGTTGTTGTCTGTATTTTTATTTTTAAATTTGAACGATTCGGTATTGAATGATTGTAGGCCTCTTGAATTTTCTCTCTTCTTGTGTTCCAAACATAATTTCGATTTTATATATTCGATGGATTTTTCTTTTTCTGGTAGTGCATCTACAATATCGACAATATGTGAAAAGCATTCAGGCAAGCTAAGCAATAAATAATTTAGCTTATCATCATTATTTACGTTTTCACCGGCACTTCTTAATTCGTTTAAATGTTTTTCGAAAATATTAAAAAAATCGGTGGGATTATCACTTTCGTTCATTTTTAAATCGAGTAGTTTCCTTTTGCAAAGCAATTTGTTCGCACTACTTTTAGTTAAATAGGTGTCATCAAACCTGTTTAACATGCTTCTCGCACTTTCTTCTGAAATTATTAACTCCAGCTGTGGGTTATTTACACTGTTCACGATGTAGTTCTTCGCCCTGACTTCCATTTTTTTCCAATCGATTTCTAATATATCCTCCGGTTTCACTTCTTGGGCAATTACCTCGTAACAATTTTTCATTTCCAAATATAGCTTCACTCTGAATTTCCATTTATCGTAATTGGTGCCATCAAATATTTGCAAGGAAAAATTTTCTTCTTTTTTTGCCATCTTGTTGCGAAGCACCTTCTTTTATTATATTTAATTTTTTTTTTTTTATTTAAATTAAATTAAACTACGAACCTCTGCTACCATGTTAATAAAAGGCCGTTTTCAATATTCTCTAACTATATTTTGTTGATCAAATTTAGTATATTTTCAGTACTCTTATTATATTCAGTACAAAGATTATTACATTATTTTTTTATTGTTTTTCTCAACGACTTCTATTCTCAGAGTTCAAAACAAACTAGATATTCATCAACGCATTCTATTGGTGGGTATTGAAAGGGACAGAAACACTTTCTTAACAGTCACAAATTATTATTTATCACGGTATTATCACAGTATTCGGGCACGGCCTAAATAAATAAGTATAACTTTCGGAAAGGGCCCTTTAGAGATAAAGAAAAATATTTCGATAGAATAAAAAAATAAAATTGCACGTTGAACAAAAACAAAATTTTTATTTCGCTTTGATATATCGTCATAACGCTAGTGTTCGCTGATGACTAAGTAGTGATAAAAAATATCCGGATATTTTTTGACCAAAAAAACAAACACATTAAAAGGATCGGTATATTTTTAACTATTATCGGTATATTTTATTTGGATTTTTTTTCACACTCGAAAATTATTTCTTTTATCGGCGTGAAAAAATCCCAAAATTTTGCGAAATGAAAAATTTAAATTAAAATAATATGAAAAGCTTCGATTTGAACAATGTTAATTATAAAAAATTTTAAAATAATAAAAAGAAAATGTGATGGTGGCGTTTAAAATACCAAAATTATACGTCAAGTACAAAAGTTGTTCACTCATGTCATCAAATAAAATCCGGATATTTTATTAAAATGAAGTTATATCCGGATATTTTTGACGGAGCGAACAGCGGCGCTAAATTAGAATATATTCATGCCCCGTACAACGTCCCCCCTCATAACGTCGTTTCGCTGTAACGTCGTTAGTAAAATGCGAACAAACCTCGCTCTATCGTCGCTGTGTTTCGTTGTAACGTCGTTTAAAATAAGAAGCAAAGCAAAAAAACACTGAGAAAAAAGGCAAAAAACATAAAAAACAAAAAAACAATGAAATTTTCTCGTCTATTCGTCTACATACATACTTGGCCCCTTATAACGTTGTTTCGCCTAACGTTGGAACCAATTAACAACGTTAGGCGGGGTATGACTGTACATGTATTTCCATAAGAGCGAACACAGAGCGGCATCAAATTAGCAGTTTGTATTTTTTAAGGTGATGAATGATATTTATATTTATTGTTGTTGTTTTTAAAGTAAATGCTTGGAAACCTCTAATTTTACCTGAATATAATATCCAAATGGTCATATGAGAAAGGCAATTCCCTCCAGACCAGGTGTATCATAAACGTACGGTTTACGAAGACTTTGCTATACTAAGGTGTTCGTAAACGTTACACTAAAACAGTACGAATATAGTACGTAATGTGTACTTTTGTCACATGAGAAGTGAAACAAATTTGCGAAGACTTGTGTATGTATTAGCATGTATAAAAGTGTTCATAATGTGTACGCTTAAACGTAATGTTTACGAACTGCTTAAGCGTAACATTGACGAACGGTTTAGTGCGAATTGCCCCATTTAATTAGAATAAAACAATTTTTTTTAATCAATCTTATCTTTTATTTGTATTTTTCTTCAAATGAGCCGCAACACAAGACACAACGTACCAAATTTGTCAATTAATCTTTTTCTGAAATGAAATAAAATGTTTCAATCATAGATGAAGTACTTCGAGTATTACTTAAATACCTTTCAAAATATTCATTATAATGATTTTTATATGATATTATGGATATAGGCTGCTCTTGAATGCCACGAAAAACTAACAATAATTATCAGAAGTTTTTATATTTTCACAATACGACAACTTTAATTTAATTTGTACAAAAAAAATTGAAAATACAACAAAGCCGCAAGATATAATTGACAGCACTGTGTATAGAGAATGTAAATGTAGCAGTGTATTATAAAAAAAAGCGTTCGTAAACTGTTCGTAAACGAAATACTTTTGATGTATACATTTTTGCGCCGGGAGGGTTGTAAAAAAAATCTCGAAGACTAAAATCATAAAGACGAAAGAAGCGAAGTCAGGCGTAGAACGCCGCTTATGTATTTGGGGTATAAGGTAACCCAACTACTATTAACTGAGACCATTTGGCACAGGCTAGAGAAAATAACAAAAACCCTAAACCAAGCTTGAACAGGGAGCTATTTGGGAATTCGATTCGAACATGATCGAGTCTTCGATGCATTAGATTCCTATTTGAATTCAATCAGATTCATTCGTTTCTTATTTAAATCAAATATGAATCTTATACATCGAAGAATCGATCACGTTCGAATCGAATTCCCAGGTTAATCAGTCCGGTCAAGTATGCAGACTCTGGATATCAGGCACCCTCCAGTTTTATTTAGCTTTCCTGTAGTAAAGCTGAGTAACCTACAGGTGACTTTCCATCCCCAGCAACTCGTAAGAGTAAAATTAAAACGGAAGATGGGGCAGGGTAGGGATATACGGGAGTGAGACAGGCCTCTCGAAGTCCTTGGCTACCAAATGCTACCGTCTTTCTAGCAGAACTACATGATGCAGTAAACATCTAGGAGGGATAGCAATAAGCCAAGATAGTATGTATCACGTACCGGCCGCAGTATTATCAGGTTCATTAAAAGCCTGAATATTGATTGGACGGATAACTAAGCAGGGTCCAAGCACAAAAGATCTTTTAGGTCGCAGTGTGAGGTAGCTGAACGCCCACAGGCCCTTTCAATAATAATAATAATGTACAACAAATTGATGTTTCTCTGCATCTCTCGCCGGGCAATGCCTTAACGTAATCAAAGTGCCTCGTACTATCTTTGGCGCTTGATACGACCCTATATTGGGAGAACAAATTAAGGTCGAAGCACAAAGGATTTGTATCGTTCGGTATTTCAAACGAAATGATTGGTTCTGTATCTTTACAATTCGTTCTGAGGTTAGAGGTACCCCAACTTTTGCGCAGTTGGAAATGGAAGATGCATGATTCAAATGTAGTTGGGTTATTTATTCGAAGTCTCAAATGACTAAGGCAAAACCAAAATATATACGTTCGGCGAATTTTTACTGAGATATTTAAAAAAAAGTTTTATAGTTTTTAATCAAATTAATTGGTAAACATAATAATTTATTTTTTAATAAAAAAGATTTTTTAATTCACTCATGCTATGTTTGATTAGCAAAATATTGTGACCACATAAAGAAATTAATTTATGATTGTAGTTTATTGAAATTTCCTTCAAACATTTAAATTTTAATTTTATTAATGCAATATGGTCGATATTTAACATTATCAAAAAATTACGTAGTATCTTGAAAACATTACATTTAAATAATTTGACAAATTAGTTAGTTCTAAAGAAAATCATTACATTTAATTCACGCTATTATTGTTACCCATTAAATGCACAGATAGCCAAAAACACAACAATGGTTGAAAGCCAGCAACCAAAAGAAGGAAATATAGTTTTCGTTTTCGGCCGAGGGTTTGATCAAATTGGTGCTGTTGTTGATCATAGTTGTTGTAAGGCGCATTATCATTCGATTTATTGATTACTTCAACCATTTTAACTTTTAAGGTCCGAATCTAAAACAAAATGCGTTAGAGAATTTTTACCTAAATTTTATGTAAAATCAACTCACCAAAAAGAATGCTAGAGCTATTCCACAATAAATTAAAGCAATATAATACCCAATGTTGCGAAATATAAGACTAGTTAGAATGCATGAAACCATTATTGCATATTTATAACCAGTATAAGCTATTAGATCTAAAGTTTTTAAAGTATTGGGAATATGAGCGATGTATAGAATTATCGAGTAAATGATTACTTCAAATATACTATAGGCCAATGCACTTGATGCCTGTAGCCCCAATTGTTCTGGTGAAAATCGATTCTGCATACCTGAAGAATGTTTAAAAAAGAAAAATTATTATTTTATCTATTAGAAAAATGATTTCATTTTACCTAAAACAAATCCTGCTAAAACCACATATGTAATATAAGCCATTGATGGAATATATAAATCTGGAGCATTTATATCGTATCTTGGCTGTACTGGACTGTCTTCATTATATTTTAATGACCAATCCTAAAACATGTAAATAAACCGTTGATATCACTAACACCATTTTCGATTGACCAAAAAAACTAAACTTAGTGCAAAAAAAAAACTCAACTCGATCATTTTCACTAAGTCGAGTTTAGTTTTTGTTTTGTCAATCGAAAGCGATATTAGATAACGAGAATGTTATTGTTTACATACTTACTTTATGTGTAAATGGGAAAAATAGCAAACGAAGTTTATGAATTACATATTTATTATCCACAGCGAAGTAATACTTTAATCGAGTTACCGGAATATATTTCTCAACCTTTTCATTAAGTAGGTCCTTTCCATGATCTGCTAATCTTTGACCGTATTGAACTGCCATATCTTGTACCATAGGTTGTTGAAATACACCAAACTGGGAAGCCATGGGATTTGTCTGTTGCTTATAATTATCCATAGGTGGCTCATCCAATGGAATGGATTGTTGATAAGCCCCGTATGTACTAATGTCTAATAATAAAAATAAAATGTTAGAAACCAATAAAACAAATGAAATATTAAGATATTAGTTTAATAGACATTTATCAAAACTTTTATTTTCTCATCCTTGACAGGAAAACTGCTGAAGAATATGATGGATATGGCAATATTACAAAACTATCGACCGATATTTAAATCTTAAAAAAGACCTTTACGTTTACATTACTGTGTTGAAGATTATGACAATTGTTACAAGTTGATTACAACCAGATCATTTTATAGCCGATTCTCTCCGTTTCGCTTTTGGTATTCCTACTTTATTTGCAAATCTGTATTTTAATCGATCAACTTATAAAATGCAATTGGCCAAATAACGACTTGATACAAACAAAGTTAATTTTTAATTATTAAGTAAGTACTTACCCGGCCTCGAATTGTAATTCATTTTTATTTTATTTGGTAATAAATAAATTTAAGTATTAAAATGTCTGGAAATAATTTTTTATTACAATGTATAATATCATCTACTACACATCATCATTAGCCAAAAAAAAAAAAAAAAAAACATGAAATGTCAAGAAACAAAAGTTCGGAATTTTACCCCTAGCAACATACTTGTAAGTAAAGTACTTTTCATACCAGGCGCCTCGGCTTTGAGCTTCGAAAATAAAAAAAATTTATTTCGTTTTTTAATTATATAAATTAGTTTTATTCGATTGATACCGTTTAATTTTATAGTAATAAATTCAATTTGTTGAAAAATAATTTATTTTTAAGTGATAATTTAAAAAAAATCAAAATATATCACAATGAAGTTATCTTCAAAGCCAAGGCAATGCGTTCCACACTCGACTGCGAGATTTTAAAGTAATACAAAGCCAAGTGCTTTCTCAACATAACCTACAAATCACATTTTTTGCACAAATATTCCATACTTACTAAAAAATCTAGCTCATATGTACGTTACGAATTTAGAATATCTCAGTTCTTGCTATAATTCACGTGTAAAATAGACCTAAATAAAATATTTGATAGCAACCGAATATTCAAAGCCAACGCCACCGGTATGAAAGGGTCTCAGCTTCGCATTTGTGGTAACTAAATATTTCGAGGCGAGGCGCCTGGTATGAAAAGTACTTAACTGAAACGTTTAGTTTGCGAAAAGTTCTTTGCTTGTTTGTCGCGCGATATAACCCTTTAAGTAAAATACCACGGTCCAAGTATTTTTACCTCAACATTTTACCATGAATTTTCAGCTACACAATTATACCCCAAACACATTGACGGAGCGAACAGTGGCGCTAAAGTACTTTTCATACCAGGCGCCTCGCCTCGAAATATTTAGTTACCACAAATGCAAAGTTGAGACCCTTTCATACCGGTGGCGTTGGGTTTGAACATTCGGTTATGCTATCAAATATTTTATTTAGGTCTATTTTACACGTGAATTATAGCAAGAACTGAGATATTCAAAATTTGTAACGTACATATGAGCTAAATTTTTTGGTAAGTATGAAATATTTGTGCAAAAAATGTGATTTATAGGTTATGTTGAGAAAGCACTTCGCTTTGTACTACATATAAAAAGTCGCAGTCGAGTGTGGAACGCATTGCCTTGGCTTTGTAGATAACTTCATTGAAATACATTTTGATTTTTTTTAAATTATCACTTAAAAATAAATTATTTTTCAACGAATTGAATTTATTACTATAAAATTAAACGGTATCAATCGAATAAAACTAATTTACATAATTAAAAAACGAAATAAAAAAATTGTATTTACGAAGCTCGGAGCCGAGGCGCCTGGTATGAAAAGTACTTAAATTAGAATACATGTATTTCCATAAAGTACTTTTCATAAGGCCTCGCCTTGAAATATTTAGTTACCACAAATGCGAGGCTGAGATCTTTTCATACCGGTGGCGTTGGCTTTGAACATTCGGTTGCTATCAAATATTTTATTTAGGTCTGTTTTACACGTGAGTTATAGCAAGAACTGAGATATACTAAATTTGTAACGTACACATGAGCTAGAACTTTTGGTAAGTATGAAACAGTTTTGATTTGCAGGTTATGTTGAACGCTTTGTACTATTTTAAAATCTCGCAGTCGAGTGTGGAACGCATTGCCTTGGCTTTATAGATAACTTCATTGCAATAAATTTAGATTTTTTTTAAAAGTATACTTAAAAATAAATTATTTTTTAACAAATTGAATTTATTTATTTAAATTAAACGTTGCCAATCAAAGAAAAGTATTACAAGTTTTTAAACAAAACAAAAACAAAATCAAAAACCAAAATATTCAACTTTATTTTACTTTATTTAATAACATATAGTTAAAAACTTTCTTAAAATTGTAATAATTAATTTTTATTTTATTTTTATTACAATTTCAAGAAAGTTTTTAACTATATGTTATTAAATAAAGTAAAATAAAGTTGAATATTTTGGTTTTTGATTTTGTTTTTGTTTTGTTTAAAAACTTGTAATATATCGTAATAAAAGCCACAGCAACAACAAAAATATGAATTCATTTCATTTTTATTGTGAAAGAAAAGTAATTTACATGATTCAAAAATGAAATAAAGAATTTTTATTTTTGAAGCTCAAAGCCGAGGCGCCTGGTGTGAAAAGCACTTTATTCTAGGTTTTTTGACAAAAAAGTCTTAAGTAAAAATACTTGGGTAATACTTAAATAAAATACATGTAGTACAAAAATACCTCGCAAAATCATTTAACAGCTGCAAAAAAAACAAACTATTTTACGTAGCAATAAGTTTTTTTATGTGTGTAGCAATTCGATCTTAAAGGATCATTTAACAGCTGCAAAAACCATAAACCATTTTACGTAGCAATAAGTTTATTTTATGTGTATAGCAATTCGATCTTAAAAGATCATTTAACAGCTGCAAAAAAACCATAAACTATTTTACGTAGCAATAATTTTTTTTATACACATATTTAGATGTTAAGGTTCAATAGTTAAAATAGGACTAAGAAACCCTACCATAAAACATTTTATGGTAGGTTCAATAGTAACAGTAATATCAAAAATATATATAGTAATAACAAAAAAATGAAAAATAAAATAATAATAATAATAATATTTTAACAATAGAATAGAGAGGACCCAATGAGGACTCTTATTTGACAGCTATGCCAAAAATCGTAGATTGAATGGGTAAAATTTTTTTAGAAGAAGAAGTAAAGTAAGAGTGGGGGATTTAACCATCCCAGTCCCACTCAACAAATGAATAAATTTTATGTTTTTTTGGAAAGGGAGATTAGTGATCGAATAGTTAAAGTCAAAGCACAACTCACATTTCCAAATTAAAATTATTTTCAAAATATATTCTGATGATACAAAAAAAAAAAAATTATTTATTTTAATTACTCTCCAGTAAAAATAATTTACTCGTATATGTTATAAAAATATAAACATGTTTAAATTGACATCTTTGTTTTTAAATAAGTGATAGTATACTATGTCATATAAAAAAAATTAATGAAAAATTAATTAAAAAAAAATTTAAAAATAACCAATTAATAATTCATAGTCATTAAAAAAAATAATAATTAAAAAACATTATAGAAATCCACCGTTTATTTAAAAAAAAAATAAAACAAATATATATGTATATATATCTGAAAGAGAGAGAAAAATTATTAATCATATATTATCATCAACAAATAAAAATTAATTAAAAATTAATGTATATTTTGTGATCGTTAAAATTAAAATACAAAAAACAAAAAAAAAAAAATAATTATTATTATTATTTATTGAAAAGATTGTAGAGAGATTTGTAGTTTGGTCGTAGCTGCCTGATGAGTAGACCATACTTTTCAGTACGAAACCAAACTACCAACAGAACTCATGGAGGGTTCTCATTTTTTGCAGAGTTATACATTGGTATAACTCTGGGCCTTCAGTGCGAGTTTAGGACCATTTTCTGAAGAAAAATTTTCAACAGGCAACCAATCAACGTAGTCTATTTTGTAAACAAATTTCCCCTTCCGTACATAATTCTTTTGTTTTCCATTTAAAATATATTGAATCTGCTGAAAATTTTTCTTCAGAAAATGGTCGTAAACTCGCACTCAGCCAAAATTACGGGGAGGGGGGAAGATATATTATGAGCGATTGGCCTCTATATTTTTCTGATTTACCAAATCGAAAATATTGGGATTGCCATGAACAATTAATATATTTGTCTATAAAAAATACCGAAAAATCAACTTAGAAAAAAAATTAAACAGAAATAAAAAATAATATTTTTGGCTACTTAACTTGGAAAATTGAATTTAATTTTATTGTGTAAACTCATTCTTGACTAACTGTATATTATCAACATTTTAACTGCTATATATTATCATTTTATAGTAGTTAAAATTTTAGTACAATGTCACAAAAAATTGCCATTTGTCAGTTGATCAGAATCTAGTCCGTGGGGGTAGATTATGATCAAGTGACATATGACAAATGACATTTTTTATGACTTTGTACTAAAACTTTAGCTGCTATAAAATGATAATATATAGCAGTTTAAATGTTGAGAATATATAAGAAAATATACAGCAATTGCTAAATTTACCTGCTATAAAATTAGAGTATATGGCAGTTAAAAATTGTATTTTATAGCAGTTAAAATTTTAGTACAAACTCTCGAATCTAGGCCCTGATCTATTTTAGTATTTCTCTTTTTCGCTCAGATTTGTCCATGCTTTGCGTTTGTTTTTTCTCCTCTACAGTCTTTAAATCTATGGTTTCCAAGTATTCCTTATAAAAAAAACAACAACAACTCTAAATGTCATTAATGCTTCAAAAAATACAAGCTTTGCTAGTTTAACGCCGCTCTATCTGTTCGATCTTTTGGAAATCTATGTACATATTCTAATATAGCACTGCTTTGAGGTATTAGTAAGGGACTATTTTTAGAGAAGTCAGTTTTAAGAATTTCCTATTTTTGTTACACGAATAAAAAATATAATTTTTTTTTTCTACAATTCATATTTACCTGTCGGTTTTATTCGTGTTGGTTGCTTTTGTTTATATTTTTTTTCGATACAAAAAAAAATACTTGTTTAAATAAAACTAGTAATAAGTAATAATCGATCTACCGAAGGTCGGTTAATTTACCCTAGGTATTTTTTACCATGCTCCGTATGTTCACTGATGGCCTTTTGACAGAAAATATCCGGATATTTTTGACAGATGTTGACACCGCTAACTTCATTTTAATAAAATATCCGGATTTTTTTTATGACATGAGTGAACAACTTTTGTTCTTGACTTGGTATTTTAAACGTCAACATCACATTTTCTTATGATTATTTTATTATTTTTTATTAATGTCATTATTTAAATCGGAGCTTTTCATATTATTTTAATTTAAATTTTTTAATTCGCAAAAATTTTGGAAATTTTACGCCGATAAAAGAAATAATTATCCAAATAAAAGTAGAGTTAAAAATCTACCGATCCTTTTTATGCGTTCGTTTTTTTGCTCAAAAAATATCCAGCGAATATATTTTTTGTCCCTAATTGTCATCAGCGAACACTAGCGCTATGAAGTTTGCAAATGAGTATAATTCGCACATACAAATATAAACACAAAAATAAATTTCAAAAAACTAAAATAATCTTTTTTCTTTACGAGTAAAACAACAACAACCAGTTGCAATTACGAGAACTCGTAAAGTTTTACATAAATCGTGTTTTGTCACATTTTCGAGCAACTCGAAACTGGTAATGTTTACATAATCGCATCCCTGCTCTAAATAAATAAGTATTATGGGGGAACCAGCGAGTCAGTAATAACTTTAAGTAAGAACGCGATATACAGAAAGTGCATGTTACTGACCAGCGAATCTTTAAGAACGTTTCGTTCAGTTCAGCCGTCACTTAACAGAGCGAAAATTAACGCGCAAACTGAAGGATATGTCAGAATACATCAAAATTTCCACAGCACACTTTTTTTAGAAATAATAAATTTTCCCATTCATATTACAATTTTAATACTGTATTTGTCAGTTGTTACGGATTCGGTGGCCGATATGTCAAATCTTCTGTAAGGAAGTAATTTCGTCAAATTCTTTAACGTTTCTTACTGATTCGCTGGTTAGGCCTTAACCCGGAAACGGTTATTTCTGGTTTTCTGGGCGAAGAGGCAAACATCCAAAATTATTCGCTAAACGATCATACAACCCACGCCTTGCTTATAGGGCTATTCATGTTATCAATTCGGTCAAATTGAGCTCAAACGTTTTCTCAATACGTCTACTTAGCGTTTACATGTACTCCATTATTTTGCAGGAGAAATATTTGGTCTACAAGTTAAATTAAAACTTAAAAATGCTACAGTAAATTAAAGAAAATAATGATTCTATAATTAGTTTAAACGATAATATTATTTATATTTTTTGCTAGACAAAGGGTATTTTATTTTTAATGTTTTTTTCACATTTATTTTTTTAAATGATACAATAATTTAGACTACTATTTTGGTCTACTATATTTTTCGTGAAAAAATAATAGCGCTTTTTAGTTCGATGAAATTACGAGAAAACAGTGGAGCTACGGCATTTCTCCGTATGTGACCGCAGTCATTAATTCAAAATGGCTGCGGTGTTGTGAGTTTCATGTGTCATTTCTTATATTTTTATGAAAAAAAATTCTGTAATTCCAAATAATTAAAATAGATTAATTTAAATAATTTATATAACTAGATTATACAAATGTAAGTATTTTAAGATTATAAATTGGAAATTAATTAGTAAATTGAAACATTAAAACACGAAAAACTTATTTTTCCTAAGACATTTTCTTTATTGTCTCGTTGATTTCATTGTATTGTTCATATGATCTTTTATTGAATAGATGTGATATAAAATATATACATATATATATAAATATAATATATATATATATACATAATAGGTATAAATATATATAAATTTGTTTTCCAATTTTCAATAATTTTAATATGTACATTCAATTTAATTTCGGGAAAATCAAACTATTTGGATGGAAATGTTACAAACATGCATGAAATCTTACTCTGTACTTTTTTTATTAAGGGCGTATTATCATTTGTTTTCTTAATTGCATATTAATTTGCTTAAATTAATAAATCTGGCTTTTCATTTGATTAATTCCGATTGTGCCAGTAGACGAAGATTAGCGATTAAATTATACGGATTCCGAATTGATAAATTTGTTAAGAGAAGGATTGAAGCCCTCAACTTAAATGAACATGACTATATTTATTCCTTAGAAAAATAATTCCATTTCTGAAATCGTTTGGCCGAAATTAAAACTTCAAACTTTTAAGATATTTATGAACATAGATTTGTGGTATCATAAAAATTGGTAAATGATGTTTTTTGATTATGTACCTCTATTTTTTTTATTCTTTTTTTTTAAAAATGGAGTCTTAAATGATATTCTAATTTTTTGTTTTTGTGTAGCTACAGTAAAATTAATGTTACATAAAGTTTGCGTTGTTGGAAATAATACGTTAAGCGATAAAAATAAAAGTTTCCTTCCTCTCAATTTAGAATAAAATGTCCGTATAAAATAGGTAGATTGATTGATTTGTACCAGTCAGAATCGTAATCGTAAAGACATATCATATCGGCACTATAATCTATAAACTCTTTGTTTTTTTTTTTTTTTTTTTAGAAAAATTTGAACTGAGTTGAGTCATTTTGAGATTGTCATCTACGCAATTAGAAGGAATTTGGCTGGTTTTAATTTGTTCGGATAGGTTGTTGGAAAAATTTTTGCTAATTATTAATTTTAACTTATAATAACTGATTAGCATTATTTTTATCTTTTTAGCACAGTGAGTTTTCATGTTTGATTTTACTCTGGGAGTGTTCGTTATTTACATCCTAAATTTGATTAAAATCTGTTTTGCCTACTTAGTTACTAGGACGTTGGATCCACTTTTTCATTTAATTATCTATAAATATTTCAAGGGGCTCTTGTAAACGGAATTCTTAAAGGAACATGTTTTATTTTTCAGTCTATCCTTTATAGATAAATCAGTATCTAGTTCGTCCAGCTTGCTTAACAGATGTTGTATAAATAAAAATAAGCAATTCGCTAAGCGCCGCGCAACCTAAATCTCGATGATGCAATAATTTCGCAACTGTGTGAAAGCATTCAAACAACCTGCTTTTAGTGTATCTAAATATTTGTTGTCCTACATATAGAATTAGCCTGTATAAATGAGTTCCTAAAATATTCTTTAAATTAAAATTAGTTTAAAGGAAAGGAGCTAGGGAAAAACTTGGTGCAGGGATTGTCACGTAAACAGGCAAAATCTAACCACTAAGATTTATGCAATCATTTTTATCCAAGCGGCTTTTACGTAATTCACCGAAGAGTTGATTTGCCAAGAAGAAATGTCACCATTTTAGCAAGTAAAGCATTTATTTTTCAAGGGATGCATGAGTTAATAAACATCCCATGTTGACGGTAAATTAGTCGGTCCTGAATTTGCGCTTCAGCGCAAAAATGTTCCCAATACACAAGAAGAATCATTGCCAATGCCCTTCAGTATACACATACATAAGAAGAGTCATTGCCACGAAATTAAACAAAAATCTTGAATATGATTAGTTGTCTTGAACAGGGCAGTGTTTCGATTTAAATTTGCGGAGTTTTAAAAGTGCAGGATATTCACGATATAGCGAGGCCAAACATGTCTATCTATGAAAATCGAGAGGGATGATATTTTAGGTGATTTTATTAACAAAATTTTGAACCACTTTCGAGCTCTTATAGAGACTCACCAAAAACTGGCATTGTGTGAAAGTGCTCAAACGAAAATTTTAAAAAAATGTTGATTGACATGTAAACCAGAATAATTAAATTAAAATTAATATTTTCGAAAAGTTTATTATTTATATAACTTTTTAAAGTTAATTTAACATGCAGAAACAATTTTATTAATGCTGTACTTATAACGAAGGTTAAAAACATAAATTAAAAACCTCAAAATTATCTCGAATAAGATAATTTTGTAAATGAAGAGAACAGACGTTCTGTTTATCGTTATGCCAGACGATTTACCTGTGGATTTGTCTGAATATCTGTCGTTCACAAAAAATAATAAGTTGCTGGTATATGTATCAAAAATGTTTTCGTAGCCTAGTCTGCCGTGCTAAGAAAACAGTCATAAACGCCAAAAGTCGAAAAATAGGTTAGGGGCATATTTGGAGTCTGCAAACAAAACGTTAGTAGTCAAGTTTTATATTAAGACATGGCAAACAAAACCAGAAAAATGGAAATTACTCAAAACTACAAAAAGGCACATGTGACTATTTTTCTTAGCACGGCAGTAGTGTGGTGATAGTGTTAGAATAGGGAGCTGGATAATTTTTTTATTAAATTAAAAGTTTAGGGTCTTTCCGACCCATTCGTAGAAAGTTTTTTTGTTTTCTGTGACTGCCTATGGCTTTATTCTTGAACCTTTCCTAACTAGCAAACTCACAAGATGTAATCAAATCTTACAAATAAAATACAATTCACAAAATCATTTTCATGTCTGTCGTAGCATGTTGCTAATTATGTATTAATTACATTTTTGGTTAGCGGCGAGAACCGTCTCGAGGCATATGTATGTAGTAGTGCATATATGAAAAAAAAACGAAATAAAAAAGAACCAGGGGGTAGATTCTGATGAAATGACAATTTGTCGTGACATTTGGTTATTAGTACAAAATATTGTCACGGAAAATTTGCGATTCTGATGAAATGAGTTATGACATTAACAGCAGTTTACAGCAGTTGCATTTCTAGTTTACCGCAGTTATATTTTAAGGTTTATTTTGTATATATGTACATATATGTACATTTACAAAATTGTCATTAATTTGGTTTTCCGTAACAAAAGTCAGCTGCATTTTTAAATAAAATATGTGTGAGTATATTTTGTTAATTTTTAATAATTCTTGTTATAAATTTTAATTGTTTATATTTTAATTAAAATAAAACAATATTTTATCTATTTTTATATATGTATATCTAAAAATAGATAAAATATTGTTTTATTTTAATTAAAATATAAACAATTAAAATTTATAACAAGAATTATTAAAAATTAACAAAATATACTCACACATATTTTATTTAAAAATGCAGCTGACTTTTGTCACGGAAAACCAAATCAATGACAATTTTGTTTAATTTGTCATTTTTTTTCTTGTGACATTTTGAAAAAGTCACTTCATCAGAATCGCATTTTAGAACTCACAACTATATTGTCATTTTATAGCAGTTAAAATTTTAGTACAAAGTCACAAAAAATTGTCATTTGTCATTTGTCACTTGATCAGAATCTAGGCCCAGGGGCTATTTCGATTTAACATTCTTATTTGAATTCAATCAGATTCGTTCGTTTCTA
This sequence comes from Tipula vernalis, assembly GCA_958295665.1. Lineage (NCBI taxonomy): Eukaryota > Metazoa > Arthropoda > Insecta > Diptera > Tipulidae > Tipula > Tipula vernalis. The sequence goes on along the minus strand of OY282558.1, from coordinate 179,965,638 downwards.
TTTAAATGAAATAAGAATTCTTATTCGAATTCGTATCATATTCACAAATAGCCTCCTGAATACAATATGAAGAAACGAGAGACGCCTAATCAAATAATAATCTCACACTTCCATATTCGTATTACGAGATAGCCCATCTCAGGCAATTTTCTACTAGGAGGTTTTACAAAGTTATGGATTTGTGATCTTTACAAATTGTTTTAGGTCTTGTTAGATAGTGTTAGGTTACATTAATGTCAGAAATGTACGTTGAGAATATCAGCATCATTTTTATTTTTACAGTACAAATTTATTTTTGCATTGCTTGTGTAACACCATCTCCTTTCCGTCGAAATTTTCTCTACCTCTAAAAAATCAATCGAATTCCAAATGAGAATTACGAAAATTGATTTCGAATTCTTTGTTGAATAAAATAAAACTAGTACTTATTATTGCCAGGTATAGAAACGCGTACCACACAACCATACTTAGACATTGATTTCGAGTTATGCTTATTTAAAATCTAGAAGTACATATCTTGTAAACATTTAGAAAGAATGATTCGTACCGCAAACCGCTGGTTGGCAAAGAATAGCCGTATAAAGATAATTCTCATATTTAGGTGCGGACAGAGTAACCACGAGAAGCGGATATTTTAAAAGATTGGGAAATCACTTCGGTTATAGCGCACAGTATTAGCGACTGCATACGTATATGTAAATGGACGCATTTTGTTTAAACGATCATTTTTCATTCAACAGACTTATCTTTGCGTTTGATCAAAATGAATTTATGCGGACTTCTTGCAAGTGATCCCTATCGAAAATAATAAACTTATGATAACGCTTTTATACCTCTCATCACAACAATTTTGAAATCCCCTTTTTGGTAGAGCCTTTGGCTCGTGAAATTGCATTGTCGGCTAAATGGTCAGGTTTTTTCTTGTTACTTGAAAGAGTGGCAACAGGAATTAAAAAAGGCTGAATTAAAAAAAGGGTTTCTCGAATTGAATGTATAATAATGTAATAATGGTATAATTTGGCAGTTCAATTTAAGCACAAAAAATTGAAAAGGGAGAAACGAACAATTCTGAAATTATTGTTCATTAAAAGTTCACACCTATCACTTTTTATTAAGTTCACTGTTACTGATTCGGTGGTTTCCTTCAATTTTATTTGATATAATATTTTTATATCTAATTGTAACTAACATTTATTTTTCAGAAAAGCTGTCGTATTATCATAAATCGCAAAAAAATACAACATCTTATCCTCTAGAAGAAAATTAATCTTCTGTTCGAGTTCAACCAATTTAAAGAAATCACAATTATATCTTTTTAAACTAAACTAAAGAATTACCGCAGTATACCTGCTGGATAATTAAAATATTACAACTGGAATTGGCTAATAAGGTATTGTATTAAAGTTATTTCTTTGGTTTACTTAGAGGCATGATATTTAATTAATGTGTTAATTTTAATTTATAGCATTATATATGTATTGCAGTAACGGGAGTAGTATGGCTACTCTCTTGCAGCAAAAAAATTGTATGAAAACTTTAACAAATGGAACCACTGTTAATAGTGGGAGTACACCTGGTGTAACCACCAATAAAGCATTATTACCACATGAAATGGTCGGAGTACCAGTAGCCCCGATGAACACCACACCAAGTTTATCATCTGGACAATCCGCAAATATTCATAATTTACATCATAATCATATTCACCATAACCATAATCAGTCACAATCACATTTTTATCATTTTAACAATAGCAATCTGTATAATTTAAATGATAATATGTACCGGACATCATCCTTACAATCGGCCTCTAATTGTATCAATAATACTTTGTCATCGTCTTCAGTTATATCTTATACAAATAATTCATCTATAGTCACAACTGCAGCGATTTCATCAATAGAATGTAATGATAATTTACAAAGTAGTATAATAATGACTGAAGAAGAAATTCGTAACGAAGAGATCTTAAATAGTAATCCAAATGGTATAAATTCGGAATCCAATGTACAAAATATGGAAGAGGAAGAAACGGAGAGCCCTCCTGAAATAGATATAGTAATAAATAATGTAGTATGTTCATTTAGTGTAAGATGTCATTTAAATTTACGTGAAATTGCTTTAAACGGTTTTAATGTAGAATTCCGTCGCGAAAACGGTATGGTTACTATGAAATTAAGACACCCGTACACAACTGCATCTATTTGGTCTTCAGGCCGTATCACATGCACTGGTGCCACATCAGAGGAACAGGTAATTAAAACGTGAATTTTTTAAAATGTTAATATAAATTTTGATTGTATATTTAAATTTACACAGGCAAAAATTGCGGCCAGACGATATGCTCGTTGTCTTCAGAAATTAGGGTTTTGTGCAAAGTTTAATAATTTTCGCGTGGTAAACGTTCTAGGCACTTGTAGTATGCCATGGGCCATTAAAATAGTTAATTTTTCTGAAAAATATAAAAAAGATGCCAGTTATGAACCGGAATTACATCCTGGAGTTACTTATAAATTAAAAACACCAAAAGCTACTTTAAAAATATTCTCTACCGGCAGTGTTACCGTTACAGGTTGGTTTACACATTTCTTTCATAGTTTTATTAATTCTTAAACTATTCTATGAATTTAGCGGCAAGTGTTGCTGACGTTCAAACAGCCATAGAGCATATATTTCCATTGGTTTATGAATTTCGTAAAGAACGTCCAAAGGTAGAGCCTGATACCAGTAAAATTGTGGTAGAAGGTAAGAAACGTCCTTTTGGAAAAGCAGAAAATGATCCCACTGAAGATATTATGGATGTATCTGATCAGGAAGAGTTAATTGATGGTGGAGCAATAAGTAGCGATGAAGAGGTCTAAAATATGATAAATAATATCATTCAAGCTGTGTTTCTTTTTTTTTTTCAAAGAATATATAACGTATTTATATATTTTTTTGAGGTAAGTGATTTTTTACTTTTAATATTTATGGCCCTATTATGGTTCTCACCTAAGAGTCACTTGGCGACTTGTCACTCAAATCAAATTTTGGTATTATGGTTTTCGCCGTGGTTGAGAGTAATGTCAAAATTGCTCACCTAATATTTCTCGGTGAATAATGTTAAATTCTTTTCGCCAAAAAACATCAAAAAAAATTGATGTACATCGAAAATCATGTTCTTTTCGTCAAAAAACATCAATGTTTTTTCGATGTACATCAATTTTACGAAATGTATATTTTTTCATAAATCAACTACAACAACAAATTAGAAACGTCAATTTTTAGTTGTCAAAGTTGTCAATTAGAGTTTTTGTGCCTTGATTTTATTTAATTCGATTAAAATAATTAAGTACAACAATTAAAAGGATAAGAGACGGAAAAGAACTGTTTATATTGAAAACATTTCATACGATTAAAATAATTAAACACAACAAACAAACAAACAAAAGGATAATAAAAATCGAGACGGAGAAAACTGTTTATATTGAAAATTTTATTTAAACGATTAAAATAATTAAACAACAATTAAAATGATTTAAAATCAAGACACAAAAAACTCGTATATTCACAACTTTGACAAATACAAAATGAAGTTTCTATTTTTGTTGTTGTTAGTAACGTCAAAAAAAAACATCAATTTGGTTTCGTGTACTTTTCGCACCACAAAATTTACATTGATTTGAAAAAACGAAAAGAATTCGACATAAGTAGTGCGATTTTTTGTAAAGAATAAAGAAATAATGGAATAAAAAATTTTTACAGGCAAAATACATATTTTAATTAATATTTCCTAATTAAATATTGAATAAATTTTTTTTTTTTTTTTTAAAACGTATTTTAAAATATTTTTATTGTATATGTTAACAACAAAATGCGTATGTAAGTTGTCAAACATTTTTGTTTCCTCCAGTTTCATTCGCCACAGAATAATAAATCCACATTGTATTTTGCTATTTTCACTATTTATTAGCAATTTTAACCGATAAAATATCTAATTAAATCTCATAAAATTACAAAATTAATCACAATAAATGTAAACGTGTACAAAAAACTGCTAAACTAAACGTCAAAAAATATAAAACTACTGTGCTAGCAAACTTCAAAACGAATGGAAATGGTCATAATTAACAAAACCAATAAGATCAGCCGCGCACAACTCTCGCCAAAATAAATGTGAGAACCATAATACCAAAATTGAACTCACACGACTTTTCGAGTCACGGCGACTCGTCGGTGTGGTGAGAACCATAATAGGGGTATTAATTGAGATAAGTATTAAGATTAATAATTATTTAGGGTAAACTAAAAGAATCGGATCAACCTTTTTGTATAGCGTATTTCTTTTTAATCTATTCACCCACTCTGTTGTGGAATCAAAGAGCAGTTTTTAAACTGCAGTATAAAAATATATGGAATGTTCTATAAATGACAATATCAAAATAATTTATGAAACTAGCCAAATGATTTTATTTTTGATTTCGTGTTGATGGACAGGAGAATAAAAATATTTTGGTTGAATATTATATTGTATTAAGGCATTGCTTCATGCATAAACGGCAAACCGGCATTTCAAACCGTCAAATCCAATTATTGACAAAATTGTTTGATTTTCAATACCAAAATTATTAAAAAATAGTTCGAATTTATAAGTTCCACCTTATTCGTAGCAAATTTTATTAAAATTGATTTAATTTCATTAAAAAAAAAAACAATTTTATTTCGACGGACGGATTTTTGCTTGACGGGACCGCAAAACATAAAATTGGGGTTTTTTGAATTAAATTCATTTTAATAAAATTTTCTTAGAATGAGGTGGAACTTATACATTTGAACTATTTAATAATAATTTTCATATTGCAAAGTGATGCAACTTAGCCAAAAATTCGGTTTGACGTTTTTAAATGCCGGTTCTCCGTATTGCATGAGGCAATGCCTTTACACGGAGGTGATTTTCTAAAAATTACATATAGGCCCCAAGACGTATTCAATCACAAATTTTTTTAACTTATATCCACGCTTGTGGTTGAGGGAACAAATTTCTTTGTAAATTTTTTGGTTTACAATATATTGTCACGAGATCACATTAAGAAATGAGGTTTTAGTCAAAACTTGATTTTCGATAGGAACCTGAATTGTAACATACACTAGAGCCTCGAGTTGCGTCGTTAATGCGTTCCAGGGAAATACAACGTAACTCAAAACAACGCAACTGGGAAACCAAAAAAAAAATTGTTACCCAAATTATTAAAAAAAAAAAAGTTTTAATTTAAAAACGATTTCATATTGTTTATTACTCCAATAGATAAATAAAAAATAACAATTAATGTGAACTTTACAACTTAATTAAAAAAATCATAAATACTTCAAAACAATTAACAAAGTATGTATATGTATGTATGTAGTACATAGTACATACATATTTTGAAACTTGATTTTCGCTACTAAGAAAACAGGAAAATATTAACTAAAGTTCTTAATATTTTTATTTTATTTTTTATGTTGTACTTACTGTACGATTATCCCAAAATATTTGTTTTCTAGTTTATTAAATTACCGGTAAATTGCAAAAAACAATTTCAATAATGAATATAAAATTGATTAATTATTCGTCATTTAGACATTAGATTAGACGTGACGTTTAGTTTGCCTAAATAAAACTACAGTTTATCACTCAAGTCTATACTTGTGAAAGTGATCGCCTAAATTATTGTTGTAATTTTAGCCCAGTTTTGTGAATATGTATTTCATTGGTGAAACTTGTCATCTTGAAGATAAAGAAGACCTTCATAATTGTTCATACTTTTGTTATAATTATCCGTTCCGCCATTACTAAATAATAAGAAAACCTTTATATTAACAAACTATAGCGGACAGCTTGAAATCAAACTTAAAGTTTAATGCAAAAAAGCTACACGATGGAATTGCACAAGCGAAACCAAAAAAGTCAAAACATTTTGTCTTGGTCAAGTCACCTGTACAATTTTTGAAAACTGCGCGGTTTTGCCCTCTACTCGGTCAAGTAGACTTGCAACGATTTGACTAGTTAAATTTGTGCAATTAAACACAAACATACTAAAATAATGTGGAGTTCTTTGGGGCAAAAAGAATTAGATAGTGCTGATAAAAAAAATTGATTTACATCAATTTTGAGCGTACTAATGGCACTCTTTTTTTTAAGGTTTTTTTGATGTACAAAATCAATTTTCAGAAATTGAAATTTTTGCTAAATTTTTCGGGTTACCCTCCATTTGACAAACAAAAAATAAATTTCAAAAAATAATCAATCCCGAAAAAGCAAGTTTTTTTATTCGTTCTATACCTTAGAGAATGGGGCTGCTCATCCCCTAAACTCCCACTTTCACTATTTATTAAAATTCCAATATTAATAGAAATTAGAACGTTTTTAAAAATTTGTGTTTTTTAATAATTATTCACATACTAAAATAAAGAACTCCGCAAAGCCGCATAGGATTGGAGCCTTTGCGCAAGAATTACCGCAAAACATGGTAATTTTTCAAGAATATTTAAATTTATATTATTATTTACATTTCTGTTTCACATATTAAAATTGAATACTCAACAAAAGATTTTAACAAAAATCTAATGGGCCCTTCTGGTACTTTATGCTTCTCGAGATTTTTTTTTGGGTTTTTTTTTATTGTTGCAAATTCGAGCATTTTCTATGGGCTACTCTACTACAGTTTTATTTTTTGTTTGTGTTTGAAAAAGTTGTCTATTGTGTTATTAATTAAAACTAAAAACATTTATCAAATTATTTTAGAAAATTTGTGTTAAATCACAAACTAAATATAACTATGAGGTGCAGCGTGGAAGGGGGTAAAAACTAATAAAGTGGTTGCAAAAAAAAAACGCCAATTTTCACTTTATTTTAATTTGAGAAAGTGGAACTTATAACATTTTAAGTTTAACACTAAAACTGCTCAAAGACGGAAATGAATATCACGGGAACCCAAAAAAACGAAAATAATTCAAATATTTTTTTTTTTTATTTAAATTTTGTTTAAATATTTGATTTGTAAACTTTAGTTGCAATGCCATTACATAAAAAGCCATGACAAAAAAGGGTGTTGTGGTATTTTTTAAGGGTATACAGATTTTTATTTTCCTATGAAACGTAAACAAAATCATAAAACTTATTTTTGTACTCCTTAAACACTTGTTAAACTAACAATTAAAAATTAAAAATTACAACATTTAATTTAGATTTTTTAACGGTTCGCTTTCCTTTTTTAAAAAATCTAAATTAAATGTTGTAATTTTTAATTTTTAATTGTTAGTTTAACAAGTGTTTAAGGAGTACAAAAATAAGTTTTATTTGTCACACTTGTTGTCGTCCATAAATCCAAAATCAACAAAATCATATGGGATCAAACCAATTTTAATGATAATTATTATTTATAAATATAAATAATTTTAAATTAAACATATCGAATTGCAGGTGGTACACAATTTTAATTGAAATTAATAAAATTTTAATACACAATGGTGGTATTGGTAAAGTAATAAAAATAATCTAGTAATCTACGAAATTAAATTTTTAAAGAAACACGAGCCTGGCGAGTTTAAGAAAAAAAGTCAATTTACTAAAATGCAAAATTATGTACATCCTATATGATTTTGTTTATGATTCATAGGAAAATAAAAACCTTTATTCCCCCGCTTTATACTAGTGATTTGACTTTTTTAGACTGATGTCACGGCTATTTATGTAGTGGCATTATTAGTTGTTTATTTCCAATAGGTACCACTATTTTTCCGCCACAAGTCGTACAAACTTGAAAAAACCGGAAGGACGGAATTTCGTTCCTTGAGTGTCCATTAAACGATTTTCACAGTGCCTGAAATATTGGTAATTCATTAATTTTTACTTTAGTATCCACATTGGTTAAATTTTGTTACGACCAGAGCCAGCCTTAAAACATCGCAATAGGCTAAGTAAGCTGTTGCCTACCTAATTTTCCATTTTTAAATCACTAATTGAAATTAATCGTATTTCAATAAGAAATTTACAACAACAATTGCGTAAATAATTTCGTCACTGAATTAAATAATCGCAAAAAAGTTTTGAATTTATTTAATTCTTCCTAAAATAAGTTATCGCAATTCACACTAGGTATCTTTTGTTTTGCCTATTTTATTTTGTTGGATGGAAAGAGCTCCCCAAAGCCGCGTAGGATTTGTGCAAGAAAGACGGGAAAACGTGATAATTTTTTAAAAATAATTTTTATTATCTTTCACATACTAAAATTGAAAACTCAAAGCCGGTTAGCAAAGGTCCTCTCTGCGCAAGGATGACAAAAATTTATGTAGCATCCGTTTGTTATCAAATTGTAGTTGAATCGTATTTGACAAAACTCTAATTTCGGTACTTTATTTTGTGTTTTTCGAGATTTTTTTTTGCGATTTTTATTGTTAAGAATTCGGGGTGTTCTCATTTTTGAAACGTTACTATAATTCGTTTTATACATTAGAGCTGCTCCAAATCACCATTACCAACGCTTATAGAAGATAGAATATTTTTCAAAAATTTGTGTTTTTTAATAATTATTCACATACTGAAATACAGAACTACTCAAAGCCGCGTTGGATGATTGGTTCGAGAAGTATTTGAGAAGTATAACCCATAGGGGTTTGGGTTGATCAGCATACGACCCAAATCCGCATTTCCATGTTGATTAAGGCGATGTACGTGCTTCTTCGCATAATTCTTAATTTCTTCAATGACGTATTCCGTTTTTAGATCCTTACGAAGGTAATCATTCCTTATGTACCATGGTTCATAGACCATCCTACGCAAGACTTTATTTTGAAAGGTTTGAATTACTTTTATGTTAGTTTTCTTGGTACAGCCCCATAGCTAAAAATCATACGTCCAAACAGGTTTCAATATCTGCCGATACAAACCAGTTTATTATGACACTGTTAGAGTATTGGTCCCAGAACACTTCCTTGTGGAATTCCAGCCGATATTTTCTTTAATTCGGAGTATTCCTCTTCATGTTTTACACGAAAGTATCGACCCGCTAGATATGACTTTAAAATCAGGGTTCGGTAGATCTCTATCTAGTTTATATGTATTCCAGGCTTCGGTGCCACACTTTGGGAAAAGGTTTGAGATACGTCCATGAAGACACTTGACCATATTTTTTTTATTTTCCAGTGCATCTTCAATTAAATCTGTGATTCTGTGTGCTTGATCTATGGTAGAATGTCTCTTTATAAATCCAAATTGGTGAGGAGGAATGAGATTTCTTAATTCTATTAGCCATTTTAACCTCTTGCGAGCTTTTCAAATAATTTTGAAATTGTAGGAAGTAGGAAAATCAGCCTTTATGATATTCTCTTGTTTGGTGGCTTGCTAGGTTTTAGAATCATAATCATCTCAGCCACCTTCCACTGGTATAATAACGTATATATTTTAGTCTGAACGCGGCGTTGTTTACTTGCAGTAATTTTCGTAATCTTTTTTCTGGTAGTACTTTAACTATAAGTCCAGTGATTAGGTCATAACCAGCGGATTTTTTTTGAGCTTAAGTAGTTGTTAATTTTATCTTTTAGCTCTTGTGGTGTTATAGGTATTATGTTTTGGTTATCCGCTTTATTTATTGAAATTATATTTTCTACAGCTGTTTGCCTTGGAAGGGGTTTAAATGTGTCTTCAAGATTCGCTGCAAACAATGGTAACCTTTTCTTTGGCACTTCTAGGCCAAGTTTCATCGTCATTCTTGCTAGGAACTATTTGTACTTTAGGCCTTTTAAGACTTTTAATTGCTTTCCAAAGGGAATAATTAGTGTCCTTGTTCCCAGAAAAGCTAGTTAGGTATTCGCTAAAAGATTTTTTCTTGATTTCTTTGATAAGCATTTTCAATTTGTTGCTTAAATAATTAAGTCGTGATTTGCTTTGTGGTACTCGGTTTCCTGCCAGATTTTTCGCGCTTTCCGTGTTTCTCTAATCAGATCTCTCACTTCTGCTGGATAGTTAATGTGATTTTCCGTTTGTTTACGAGTAGGAGGAGTACTCTGCCACGTTGCTTGTAGTATACTGTTGTTCAACAGCTCTAATTGTTTTGAACATCAAGATATGCCGGACTTTTAATTGGTACTTGTAATTCAGTATTGTTTTCGACTAGGTTCCAGAAGAGATCCCAGTTTGTTTTATTATTTGTTAATCTAATTTTCTGTTTTGATAATGGTATCACTGTTTGTCATAATCACGGTTGTGCGGTCAGACGAAATTCCTTCACTATTTTCGAGTAGCACGTAGTTTTCATATATCCCTTTTGTTATAAAGAAATCTATCAGATCTGGTATCTTATTTGCATCCGTTGGCCAATGAGTTGGCTAACCCCAGACCTCTTTAACCTTGTGGCTTATCTCTAAATATGTTTTTTAGCATTAAAATCGCTTCCGATTATGAAGTGAAAACCGAGCTATTTGAGTAACGTAACATAGTTTTCTTTATTCAGATTATACCGCGAAGGGCAATATATTGAAGATATGTTGATTGCCTTTTGATTATTTAATCGAACATTAATGGTGGCCACTTGCAGAATTTCTTTTTCAATGTTTTACTCCTTCGTAATGTTTGATGTTTTCCTTCACAAATATGGTTGAACCTTCGCTCGTTTTTCCTGCTAGATGGATGGCGTGGTAGCACTGATAACCTCGAATTCTAACGAATGAATCTTTTGTCAAATGAGATTCTGAAATTAGCCATATATCTATCTTTTCTATATTTAGAAAAATTTCTTACTCTGAAGTTTGTTGCAATAGCCCATTTGCATTCCAATTGGCCATTCTGAATGTGTTATTCAACTTCATAGCTTAGTACATCATGGAAGTGATTTCAATCACTGTTTCTTGCTTATTTTACCGCTTATTTGAAGCGTTCAGGCTTCTTTCTTGTTTTAGTAGTCTTAAGGCTAAATTATTTAGTACAGTTAAATTTCAACTCTAGTACAAATTTACTTCAATTGACGTACCAATTCTCTAGAAGTAAAAATGGTTTGGTGGACAAAAATTATGGTTTGGATGGTTGAAATCGCTGGCTATTAGGTGCAAAAGCAAACGCCAAATATCTTTTATTGTCTCTCTTTCGTAAAATAATAGTAAAATTTAATTTATTATCAATAGGTACATTTATTATTTATAATGGAAACGCGGAAATTTTACCAAAAATCAGTGAAACGTCAAAAAGTTAACAACAACAGTTTTTAGTGCAGTATTTCAATTTACCCCGTACACACATAAAGTAGGTAAAAGATCAATTTACCCGACTAGTGGTCCGCAGCCTAAGTTTAAGGCTTCTATATTTCTTAGAATTTTTTCAAGAATTAGGCTTTGGCCGTCTTCCTTGTTACTTACTGTTTCCCGCGGTTGTACAACCTGTTAGTAAGTTTTACGGTTTACTATTGCACTTGTTTCTGGAAGTTCTATTACTGGGTTTTTGGCCATTGTCCTATTACTGGGCATCCCACGGTTTAGTGGGCCTTATCGTTTTTTGTTTCTCAAATTTTGCAGTTCCCTAGCTACTTCACATCCTTTTTAGTTAGCGGGATGCTCTCCGTTACAGTTAAGACTTTTTGGATACGTTTTTTTTTTTTGTCAAATGACAAACTTAGGCGAAATGTTTTTTCGAACATTTCACACGTATAGGCTCTCGTGTGCAATATTTCTACGTGTGATTATCTCCTTGGTATTTCTTACACTGAGCTATAAAGCCAGTGGATTTTCTTAACGCTTCTATTCTAACTCTCATGTTAAGGATTGCCTTAACATTGAAAAAATTTTCCACTTTTTCTATGCTATTAAAAGTAAGCTTGAACAATGGAAGTCTCCTTTTATTAATTTTGATACCTTGATCAATTACGGTTTTTTTCTTTTTGTAGGATATTTAACGCATTCTCTATTTTGAAGCACTGGTGTTTAAGGTGTTCGATTATATCCTGCTTTGTACAGGTTGGATGAAGACCTCTGGCCATAACTTTGATTGGACGATCATTTTTATCCTCATTTATGTACCATTCCTTGCCTTCATCTGTCAGCTTTCCAGTCAAGGCTCTATAAGTTTCAATATCTGCCGTATTGATTTTCCATATATTATTGTTCAATGCTACAATTCTTTATTCTTTTATAGTCACAGATTTCATTAATGATTAGGTAGTACCATATTCCGTTGCGCCAATTCCAATAATGTTGATTGATGGTGGTGCCTTTTTGCTTAATTTTGGTGGGTTGGATTTCCTGATCAGGCATATTTTGCTGATTTTGATTTAATACACCTGATTTTGAAATTCGGTTTGAAGCTACAATTTCTGGAGAAGATTCTGCATTCCTTTTTTTACAGGTCTTTTTTCCTGTTCTTTTTTAGGATCCAGTCAGTTCTTTCTCTTAATTCTTCTTCGTCAGGGTAGAAGTCTGTAGCACATTTTTACTCTGGTTTCTTGGCTTGTAAAGCACTTTTATTACGGAACTTGAAGCATCCTGTTCCTCAGGTTCCTTTGCTGGTAAAGATTTTTTCAGTTTTTCATTTTCTATCATTTTACTTCGTTAACCTTCACTTGTGTATAGCTTACTATCACGTTGTCTGTGTATAGGGGTCAATCTGACCCCACGTATATCTTCATATATTTCATAGGAAAAGTAAATAAAAACTACTAAATTACCAAATTTACAAGTAATTTGGGCCCTCTTTTCATTGTATTGCGTGAAAAGATATTAATTGAGGCTATCTTATAAGGCATGCGCCATTTAAATAATAAGAAATGTATTTTTTTAATTTTAAATTCGATTGGGGTCAATCTGACCTCAATACACAGAGAGAAGGTTAATTAACTCTGATGTAATTTTTTCATTCTTACACAGTTGTATACGGAGTTCTTCATTTTCTATCTCATCACTTCTACATACTTGTGGATGTTGGTGATCTTGGCATTATGGAACTTCTTCCAAATGGGTTTTCAGAGTTCATTACCTCTGAAGTATTGCAGCCATTGGATATCGACGACTGGTAGCCCGCTTGCTCGCCTCTCGAAGTCGCCGGCACTGGATACCCGCCTCCCTGCGCCGTAATGTCTACTCCTTTCGGGTCCACCATATTGGTTATAATATTCAGGGAACCACTCTAGTTTTGGTCCGCGAATGTATTTTATTTCCTATCTATCCACCGACAATTCGGTTAGGGTCTACATTCTTACAAACCTGTAAGTAGAAAGTTTTTCATTGTGAGTACGCTATAAGTGTTTGAAACTATTCATTCCGGAATAAAATTACATGGCATTGTTGTTGTAAAATTCTCAAAGTAATAACGCATATATAGTACGTACACAGAAACATTTTTAAAATGAATATAAATAATGAAAATGTTTTTTGTATCCTGAATTCATGAAATTTTTACAACCAAACCACAGAAAAAAATCATCAGGAAAAGATTATCTTTTTCTGTGACCAAACATTAGAAAAAACATTATGTGGTGTGTTTGTATAGCATCTGCCCGAAAGAAAGGCGGGCGAACAAATAAAACCGTTACATCTTAATACGCACCAAAACGTAACTGAGTGCCAACGGCGCGTGCACGCACCTGCTCCGAACAAGACCCAGTAGGTAAACTTAGATCGAATTTCGAAAAAACAAATATAGTCCCATATTCTAGAGATATTAGGGAATAATTTAAGGAAAAAAAAACAAATTATTTACTTTTTTGACCAGAGGCCTTAAGCAATTTTGATGTTAACTATGAAAATCAAATTAAAATGTCTCATATTATGTCTCACTCTCACTCTCAAGTTATGTTGTCTTAATGTTTTTGCTCGAAAGAAGCCTAAATGCGAATGCAGCAAGTGTATTTTTAATGACATAGTGCATCTCATTTTCTTGTAACTGCGTAGTAGATGTTGTCTTAACTATAGCTTGTATAAACATTTATTTATGGTCTCCTACCATAAGTTGATGAAAAAACAGTACCCATAACATGTCTGAATGAAATGAAGTACGGTCTCATCTAAAACGGGTAATGGCAGAGAAGAATTTATATACATATATAATATTATAGAAAAGTTTTTTATTACAAGTAATTAGATTAATCGAAATATAGTATACAAACCTGGTACTCTCCTTTACCTGTTTTGAAGCCAAAATCTCTTATGCTATACGCTCGATTTGTGCAACTATCAAGCCAAAAAAACTTTTGAGAATTTTTTATTTTACAATAATTATAACGGAACAAAAAAATTGTTGCAATTATTGTGAGTACGCTATAAGTGTTTGAAACTATTCATTCCGGAATAAAATTACAAAGAGCTTATGCTATATTCACCATACATCATAAAACAAAAACTATCGAAGCCATTGTAACACTTTCGAGGCGTTTTAAAGCACACTTTATAATGGTTAGAAGCTTAGCCGGCTTATAATTATGAAAAATTTAGATCATATAGAAAATTTAGAATTGAAAAATGAAAACCAAATCAAAAAATTATGATAATAATAACTTGACGTACGGTATTTTAAAAAGTTTTTTTTCACTCAAAGAAATCTAAAGGTAATAAAAAATTCAGTTTCCATTGTCCCTTAACATAGTACTGAATTCAACTATTACTTTTTCTGTTCCGAAAAGCTTGTCGGCCAGTGTAATCAGGTAATGTAATACCATTGCTAAATATACTATAATATGTTTTCATTTTTCAGAATTTCGCAGTGTATGACTAGTACGAACATCCCATGTCCATCCGTTTGAAATCAACTAGTGACCAATTAACTTCAGGTCATTAAGCAAATCGAATGATTGTTTAAAGGCGTATCGGCACATAGACCGAGAAATTACTCAGTGAAGAATAATAATTCATTTTGAGATGGGGCAATTGTTAAAATTCCACTCTAATTTTTTCTAGTACCCTGTCTAAAAGTGAGTGCATAATAATGATGTGAGTATTTTTTTTAATTAAATCAGGAGGCATCAGAAATTTGCTTAAATCAGTCACAATACTCGTAGAAATCCATTGTTAAATATGTTGGTTATTCATGTACATATATGTATAAAGAAAGAATGTCACTCTAAAATGTCAGTTGATGTACTAATGACATATCAAATTGACTTTAACAAGGGCTCTAGAAGCTGAGTAAGAAAGCCTCGTCGTTTTACTCAAAGATTTGCAATAAACGTACGTAACGTTATTTTTTTCAATCACTTCTTGAGATCGTCTTGCGTAATCTGACTAATACTCGGCCTAATGCTAAAAGCTTCAAGACTATTTGCTCTTCTATCTCTACCTTGAATCATTAAGGGTAGAGAAAGAGAACACCTTGAGAACTTTAAAGTTTTTATCGAAAGTTGTGCAACACAATAGTCCCCAGCGCCCACGATAGACTAAATTTGTTTAGCATTTTCTCAATTTCTTTACGATCAAATCAATGGTTGAAAGCTAAAAAACTTTCAAATTGATAATATTTTTCAAATACTTAAACCCTTACTTTAACACAGAGTCAGTGTCGATTGTCGACGAAATTTCGTCTCGAAAACTAGTTCACTTCGGTATGTAAATCTATTATTACATATTTAGTGATCTGTGATAAAATCGAGTTTATGTACTATTTCTGTGACAATTATTGCCTCTCGCATTAATGCTACGACCGTTCTATGGCCTGTGATAATACAAGCTAGCCAAAATATTTATTAGCTCTCTATTAAATATTTATTTATGTGTCGACCCACGGGTTTACTTAGTAAAATGTTAGTAAATGTAAATTTCATATTTTTAAGGAATTATAAAAATTATTATTGACATTTTCGGTTATCTTGGAATTATTTGTGGAACTTGAAATTAATCGTCTTTAATGATTGCATCTTTCAACAAACTACAATTAATATAAAAACTACATAGGTATAATTATTTCATCGTTCTTTAAACTCAAATTTAAACATGCAATTCAACAATCGAAAACTGTTCAATTGTTCAATTCACATTTACATAATAAACGTCAAATAAAAATAGTATTTGGACAGCCAAAAGAGAGTAGGAGATTGTTTTAACTTTAAAACGTCAAAAATTACAACCAGAAAATAATTACCACAGTATTCGAGCAGACATAGTACAAGCGAGTTTCAATAAATATTTTGTTTAAAATCACGGCTCCAATTGACGATTGGAAACGGATACAGATTTGTTCGTATTGTTTGTGTGTAATTACATTGTTTTAGAGTTTTAGATTTTTTTCTTAAAATTTTGCTTAATTTTCGTAATTTAACTGGTTAACTCTTGAAAATCTAGAGGTTAATTCGATTTTTGTCACATTTTTTTTTAATTTATGTATTTCAATTTAAATTTTTTACCATGAGAGGTGTTTTCCCTACTTTTACAATCGTCGATTGGCGATTGGAAAACTGCAAAATGCGATACCTATCGG
Source organism: Tipula vernalis (assembly GCA_958295665.1). Taxonomy (NCBI): domain Eukaryota; kingdom Metazoa; phylum Arthropoda; class Insecta; order Diptera; family Tipulidae; genus Tipula; species Tipula vernalis. Next base: position 179,949,233 of record OY282558.1, on the reverse strand, counting down.
AAATAATGTAAACCCTACGTTCTGCATGAAATGACATTTCGCTCCATATAAAACATATGGAGAGTGAAACTATCGGAATTAAATTAAACCCTATGCAAAATCATGACAGTCCAATCGTCAATAGTCAATTGACGATAGAGAAATGTTGCAGATCTAGCGACAAAAAATTAAAGTGTGATAGGGGTAAACAAACGAAAAATATTTTTTTTGTTTATGTATATATTAAAATTTATATTTTTTTTGTAAAGTTCGGCTGCGTTGAACTGATATTTATTTACCAGTCTCTACACAATCACTTTATTATTTTTAATGCTAGATATCACTTACACGTACTTTAACAGTTCTCAATTGGAAGAGTATAGAATGCGATACCTATTGGAAATAAAATAAACCATGATAAATCATCAACACGTGCATACAAATTATATAGAAAGGGCAACTATCGGAAATAAAATGAACACCAATAGACCTCATCAACAGCACGCCAATCCAATCCTCAATCTTGAAATTTTAAATGGATCTAATTTGTACTTACAATTAGTGCAATGAATTTTCTTCGTTGGAGAAAAAATAGTATGTGTTTTCAACTAGCAACAATTTTTGAACTAGCTCGGCTACGCTGCGCTTCGCCTCACATGCCAATATAATTGCTCATCAAACAAAGTATCACTTTTAATCCTAATGACACAATGTACTATTCTTTAACCAACAATATTTTTTAACAGATCGTCGTCTAAGGATTATAAGTTTCTAAACGACATTTTTTGAAAAAATAAGATATTGATGAGATTAGGTTCTGCTATGAATATGCATTTCCTGTATTGATATTTAGACGTTAAATGTAACCCTACGGAGATATCAGCAAAATTAAGCTGACATTGATTTAAAAATACATTGACATTAAGTTAAATAAAACTCTATATTTGTACATTTGCAGTAGGGCCCTATTCTTGAATTCCACATCCATTTTCCACATGTGGACATCTGTCAAAATTCATAAAAATGGAATTTTTTCGGTACTAAGGGAATATTTTCGAATGGGTATAAGCAGGTGAAAGAAATTCCCCATATATGAAAATGTCTATATCGCATGTGTTTTATACATGAATTACAATTTCCGAACGTTTTGATGAATTTTGATAGATTTCCGCATGTGGAAAATGGATGTGGAATTCGAGAATAGGACCCCGTGACTTTATAATTTTCGATTATATAATAAAATATTATAGGTTTTAAAATCTGCTAATATATACATTCGACTTAATATTATAAAGTTCTAAAAGCTCATAGAACGGAAAACTGAAAAAATCAATTAGTTTACGAAACAAAGTTCTATCATAAAATTAGAAACCCAATTATGAATGAAAAATTTATTTTATTCACAAAACTCTTGAATTTGTATACATAGTTAATATGAATGAATATCCGTAAAAAGCAACTATTCTGCTTTGAAATTGTTTCTGTTTAAAATTAACTACCCCAAAATCTCGAATCATCGATATCTCAAAACAACTCACATGTCACATAGAACCTTATAATCCTTAGACAACGAGATATAAAACCAAAAAATTCTTGTTTTTTTTTGTTTTGTGTAATGAACTAGTGCGCTTTACGGCAAAACGTGATAAAAATTATCATGATATTTTTTATAAAATTTGTCCGAGGAAAAACGTCTAATCGTTTTTTAAAGTATGGTAATTCTTCCAGAGGTGTCGTGCGAATTTTAGTTGTCACCGAATTTGGGTTGTTACCTTCAGCGCGACACGAATCAGAAGGGTTAAATATTAAATTTGAATAAGTTAATTTAAATAAAAATATCTCCGATTTTGTTTACAAAACCTTTAGTTTGACGACTAAAACCAAATTATTATTATTTTTTTCACTTGACTGTGGTGAAGTTAGCCGAAAATGAGTTTGAGGCCCAATTGCTTGTTACAGAAAATTATTTTATTCCGTCAAAATAAAATGCGCAAAAAATCGTAAACTTTTTTTTTGTAATTTAACGTGTACGTGCCTTCAGTAAATTTATTGAATTCAAACAAGCCCCGATTGCTTATTTCATACATTACACTAGGTAGTTGAAAAAATTCTTACTTTGAGCAAAAGATGATGACCAACGGTTGCGAACTTAAACCCTCCCTCTCTACAATATTTAAAAAAAAATTGATTTTGACGTTTAAAATATGTACCACCAATTAAAGACAAGCGTGGTGTTTTTCGAATGAACAAGACGGCTTTTAATCTAAAAGGCTAGGAGTTTTATTCAATTTTTTTCAGTGTTAAGTAATTATTGGTACCCGTAAATTATTTTAATATTTGTTCTGATTGAAACATCTCTATACTTTTAATTTATTGTTTTATATTTCAATTAAATTTCTCTCCTTTTTTTTTAACTAAAATTGACTAATTTCTTAAATATTTTTTTATTTTCAGATTGAAATATTAAAAAACATATAACTTATCCACCGCTAAATTTCCAATGCTGTTAACTATTACAGAGGTGACACTTTTTAATAAATTAATTACAAATATCATTTATTTATTATTAATTAATATATTATTAATTAAAAATTTTACTTTATTTAGTCTAATTTTTTGTTAATTTTGTTTTAAATAAAAAAAAAAATTCTCATTCTCAAAAATAATTTTTTGAAAAATAATACATATTAATTACTAACTAAAATAAATTATTTGTTTTTTAATTATTTTCAATAGGTTATGTAGATTATTATTATATTTAGAGTTGTATAATTGAATTTTGTAATGATAAAATTGATATATAATAACTATTTTTTGTTTAGCTTTTCAATATTTAATTTTAATAAAAGAAATGGAATATGAAAAAAAAAAAATTATATACGCAACAAGAAAAAATATCAATAGTTAAATCTTTATTTGTATATTTTAGTCCTTATAGCAATAATGAATTATTAATTTTTATAAAATGAATTATTTAAATAAATTATTAAAACAAAAGGAACCAATAAAACGAAAGTGTTATTACAGATTTAAATAACCATGATTCTTTTTTTTTGTCTCATGTAAAGATATTAAATTTTTTTTTTTTTTTTTTTTTGATAAATTAGTAGAAATTAAGACGTCGTGTTTAAAAAAAATTGTCACAATAAATATTAGATCACAATATAGTGTTCCTTATAAATAAATACTTTTTGTGATTTGTTTAAGTTAATTACACACATATTTCGAAAATTGGTAGATATCGCTACCCTAAAATTTAGGATCGTTTCGCTATTATTTCTTTTAACTAATTTTACACAAATTTTATACTATATTATCGTCTAATTAAAACTAATTTGGTTCAATTTGTTTCGCGACTATTTTGCGACGTGTAGTTCTGGCCTTTTGAGAAATTTTTATAATTTTTTATTGTCTGAAGACTTTTTGTATCAAAAACACACGCGTTGAAATGGTAGGTAATAATTTTCGTTTTACTTTCAGACCATCTAAATGCATTTATTTATTTAAAATGCTCCTTTCCGCTATAAACAGTGTATAGCGTCTAGTAGATCTATTTAATTTTAGGGCAGCGATATTCAAAATATTATTACTTTTCGGAATAAATTATTTTATGTACGAGATACGAGTATTTTAAGTTTTTAAAGATAAATGAAGCGATAACCAAAAAAAGTTTCTGTTAATTAAATAAGACATCCATCAAGGAGAATAATTATAAATTATGTATTACCAAAAATAAATGTAGATTATGGTCATTTCGAATATTATCCAAAGCCTCCTATATAAAGAGCCGCAACTATACAAGCTGTTTTTTGTCGAGGTTTAAAAGCAAAATAAAATACATTCGTTTACACATTTACAATACATATTAAGGAACAAACACTGAAATAACTTGTATTTAGAATAAGATATTAAAAATTACTGTTAAACTTCAAAAAAAACAAATAAAAATGCATTATTATTAATCGTTTAATTTTAATCGAATGTTTTATCATGAGAGCAAAAATAAATGTGTGTTTCAGTTTCTTAATAAGAGGTGTTCCATTTTGGATTTAAGAACGGTTTTTAAAGAAATACAATTCTTTAAAGAAAAAAGTTTAGCCAATATCCGATGTACATTTCTCTTCGCTGGACAAAAGGATAGTTTTTTAAGAAAAGCCTCTTAAGAAAGCTGCACTTCTTATTGGGATAAAGTTTTTAAGCTAAAGCTATTTTTTATGTGAATATCTAACAATAAAATGAATATGACGTCTTATTCCGTCTTTCAGTAAAAGGCTGGTACCTAACTATGCAATGCGACGACTATTTTCGACGGCTATCGTTTTGCATAAGAAGGTGCAAGAAGAAAAAAGAAAACAATATGTGGACATTTTTGGTTTTGCAAAAAGGAGGATTACGAAGGAGAGTATCATAACCGGCAATTTACAACGTACTAACAACAAAACCTAGCGCCAATTGCCGAACTAGTGGGATATTTCAGAATAAGATATGTGCGAATGTTTAAGATTCCTATTTTGTATCTTATTCAGAACAAGCCCAATGATCTCAAAACTCATTGTTACATGTGCCCCGGAAATGCTTACCAAATCGTCATTTTTTTTGTAAGGGGTCGTTATCTTTTTTCTGCAAAATAACTAAAATAAGCTTACACATACAAGAAAATCATGTTTTATGACATTTTTTGTTTAAATTTATTTTTTTTGTATAAACAAAACGAAATTTTGATTTGACATCAGCATCTGCGGAAATTTTTGAATGTAAATCGGCCTTTAGCAACTGAAGAAGTTTTAACCAAGACAGAGTGAAGGAAACTGATTAATATCGGTAGAATTAACGGTTTTTAGGTGACAGACAACGAGATTCCCCAAAGGTTCTTCTATATTCAGTGGCGTAACTTTTTTTACACGCAACCGCGGGTGGGCCCAACGGAATTGGGGGCACATGGTAATTTACAAAAGCGTTTAAAATATTAGTTCAGAAAGATTAGATAGACGTAGATCAGATGATGCCTATTCGAAACTACAGGCTTACAATCATCAAAGCGCCCCTTGAACCAATTCAGCGATTTTGAAGAACTATTTAATTAAAATTTCTAACCAAATGGAATCATTCGTAAAAAATCTGGGTATGATATGCAAAATATGTATGAAAAAATTTGTGAGAATTACTAATCCAACTGTGGGAGTATATTAAAATCTTTATTTTTAAAATTATCCTTTCAGATGTGGGCCTCGGAAATAATGAGAAGGCGAGTCGAGTAAAACAATTGGGTTTAATTTCAAAACCCGATATAAATTAGTCGACACAAAATTGTGTGGTTTCAAAGAAACAAAAATTTAAAAATGAACCTCGTACTTCGGGAGTGGCTAATTTAGACCACTGTACCCCTTATATTTTGTTATCAGAACAAAATGAGAAAAGAAATTTAGAATATTGTATATATTCTAACGTGAACAGACATTAGACTTGTTCACCATCGGTATATGCCAATCCTAGTTGCGTTGGTTTTTCTCAACGATGTACCATTGAATCTTTCCACCATATGAGGTATGAATCTCCATCGGCACTTCAAATCTGCTAATCCAGTTGTTTACCACGGCATCAGCTGTTGTTGTCGTCTCCTGATTGGGTATGGGGTACACCTACGGCCATTTGTTCAAATAATCCATTATTACTAGCACATATTTGTTGCCCCTCTCGGTGGTGGGAAATGGCCACGCTACATCCATTGCAATTCTTTCGAATGGTACTCCGACGTTATATTGTTTCATGGTTCCACGACTTTTGCGAGCGGGTCCCTTCACCGCCGCACATTGGTCACATTTTTGGCACCATTCTATCACTGACTGTCTACATCCTGCCCAGGAGAATCATTAACGTATCTTGGCCAGTATTTTATTAATTCCTAGGTGGCCCCCACTTGCTCCCCCATGATTTTCGTTCAGGATTTTCGCAATCCGGCACTTTGGTATCACCAGCAACAATTGCTTTACTTTGCCATCCGTGCTTTCCCACAATCGTTTTAAAATACCCATTCTCAAGATGGAGGCTATGGCTATCTCATTGAGCCCAATGAGCCTTGACAATGGGAGTTTTGTCTGCGATCTCGATCCTTCCATGATAACTGATAAATCCGTATCATCCAATTGTTCTTTCCTGATCATTTCGTCGGTCCACTCCTCATCAGGCAGCACTTGCGTAAGCCTAACGTCGATGATGCCTTTGTTTACATTTTACTGGACATGGCTGTCTTGATAATGCGTCGGTATTTCCGTGTGCACTTCCCTTCCGATGTTCGATTTGGAAATCGTAGCTTTGAAGACGTTCGATCCAGCGTGCTACCTGTCCCTCTGGATTCTTGAATTGCAACAACCACCGTAAAGCGCTGTGATCTGACCGTAAATGGAATTTTTGGCCATAAACATACTTATGGAAATGCTTGACACATTCCACTATAGCCAACAGTTCTTTCCGTGTCACGCAGTAATTACGCTCCGTTTTTGATAATGTTTTGGAGTAGTACGCAATAACTCGTTCTTGGCCATTAGTTTCCTGTGATAACACTCTTCCTATACCGTGTAAATCTTTAGGTCTTGGCCAGTTCTTTAACGCTGCGATCTTTTCTTCGTCGGTGTGAATTCCATTAAAATTCCCAAATATTTTACTTCAGTTCTGAACAGCTTACACTTCTTTGGACCTAATTTTAATTCGGCGGCCTGTATCCGATCCAAAACTTCGGCCAAGTTCCTTAGATGCTCGTCAAAATCCTTCCCCATGACGATTATGTCGTTCATATATATTAGGCACGTCTTCCAATGTAATCCCTTAAACATGCGCTCCATTAATCGTCCAAAAGTCGCAGCGGCATTACGTAATCCGAACGGCATAACATTAAATTACCAAAGCCCGTTACCTACACTGAACGCTGTTTTCTCGCGATCTTCCTCATGGACTTCCACCTGCCAATAGCCGCTTTATAGATCTAATGTCGAAAATATTCGAGCACCCGATAACGTGTCATCGTAGCTATCTTTTTTCGTCACAGCATTGAGTTTTCGGTAATCAACGCAGAATCTCATGCTACCGTCCTTCTTCTCGACCAATACTAATGAGCTCCATGGGCTGTTAGATGGTTCGATTACCTACTCCTACTGCCTGCATATCTGCTACCATTCGATTAACTTCTTGTTATTTTGCCAATGGTAATCTGCTGCTAACTTAATTATATTAATTAGTTTAAATAAAAGTCTTCAAAAACATGTAATTAATATTGTACATTTATTAAAAGAACTTTATAACATGAGGTGTAGTTGTCAACTCTCCATCCAAGAACTCACTCTCTATTTGAAAAGAAAAGAGACAACCACACTTAATTGTCTTACAATATGATACAACATAAAACGAACATTTCAATAAAGTTGAAGATATACATCATTCCTCCACAACTAATTTAAGAATATTATTATTATTTGTTCATCGGTTTCCACGTGCCTCTGGAGAGAAACGTACTCGAGGTTTCCTGATTCGATTAGATCTTCTCGGCTGCGGAGTACAAAGTCTTTCTGGAGACGTCGGTGTTGATTCCCTATATAAGGTTTCTTCAGAAGGTTGAACGTACTCCGAGGTGTTTCCATTTGATTCATTCCCGACTGAAGGAATTTCATTGAAGCTGTCATTAGTTGAATATTCCTCGCTCGTGATGATGAATTCTGGTTGTGATTTGTTGTCAATCACTCTTTCATTTCGACGTGTTTCTGACTTATTTTGTACATGACGCTCACGAATTTGATTTTGATGTCTTCTTATTAGACTGCCTTCCTTAGTTTTAATTTCATACAAGACCTTTCCAAACTTTCGCTTGACTAAACCTTTAAGCCATTTTGATCCATAATGAGAGAAATTTTTAAACCAAACAGTTTGATTCTCTTGAAATTTATGGAACTGCTCACTTGAAAATTGATGATCCGGCTTTATAGAACTAGGAAGCATAAACGATAAAATGGTTTTTGGTTGCCTTCCGTGTAATAGTTCAGCAGGCGATTTATTTAAAATTGGAATTGGAGAACAGCGATAACTGCTTAAATACTGGAGTACTGATGTATCCAAATCTTGTTTTTCTTGCTTCAGTTTCTTCATAGTTGTTTTAAACGTCCGAACGTATCTCTCGGCTTCCCCGTTTGACTGATATGGTAGATTCCTTGACTTTTACAAAAATCTTCAAATAATTGTGATGAGAACTGTGGACCGTTATCGGATACAATTGTATCTGGGAGTCCTTCCACGGCAAAAATTTTCTGTAATGCTTTAATGGTGATTTCTGATGTAGTTACACTCTTTTTTATAACAAATGGGTACTTCGAATAAGAGTCGACGCATATTAACCAATAATGTTGCATAAAAGGTCCAGCGTAATCAATATGAATGCGTTCCCACGGTTTCGTTGTCTCTGGCCATCTGCTAAATTCTTTCGGATTACTAGGATTTACCTTTTGGCACGAATCACAAGCTTGTATTTTGTTCTTAATATCACCTTCAATCGTCGTCCACCAACAATATCGTCGAGCTAACTGCTTTGTTCGAACTATGCCCCAGTGTCCAATATGAAGCATATCTAAAACTCGTTGTTGTAGTTGTTCCGGAATCACTACTCGTAAACTATCGGTTTCTATGACTATAATACCTTGACAAATATTTAATGAGTGTTGGCGATCAAAAAATGGTTTCAATACTTTTCCTTCTTCTTTTAAAAATGTCGGCCATCCTTGTTGAATATATGTGTAAACTTTCGAAAGTAATTTATCATTTTTCGAAAATCTTTTGATTATCCCAACACTTATAGGAAACGATTCAAGTTCCTGTTCAAGGTTCTCGGATACTTGCATACAAGAATCTTCTGATTTATCAAAAATTTCATCCGAGCCCATAGGCAAGCGTGACAAACAATCCGCATTGGTATGTTGCTTAGTACTTTTATATCGAATAGTATACTTATAAGCCATTAATGTAATTGCCCACCGTTGAAGTCGATGGGATGTCATGGTCGGTAACTGCTTATCAGGGCTAAATAGAGACACAAGAGGTTTGTGATCTGTAATCAATTCGAAAGACCGTCCATACAAATACTGATGGAACTTCCTAACTCCAAATATTATAGAAAGCTCTTCCTTCTAAATTTGAGGGTATATATACGCTGGTGCTTATTTAAAGTTTTGACGCAAACGCTATCGGATGCTCAGACCCGTCTGGGTAGACATGTGAAATAACGGCACCAATGCCGTAGCTAGAAGCATCAGTTGCTAAAACTATTCGATAATCTTCCCTGAAATGAACCAACTTAGTTGCGTTCACCAATTTTGCTTTTAAGACTTGAAAAGCACTTTCCTGTTTTGATGACCAATAAAATTTAGAATTTCTAGCTCTTAACTCATTTAAAGAAGCGGCTAATTCCGAAAAATTTCCAATAAACTTATTATAATAGTTAATTTTGCCTATAAACGTTTCGAGTTCGGCAATATTCTTTGGTTGCGGTAGTTGCCTAATAGCTTCAACCCTCTTTTCGGATGGACTAATCCCTTCAGAGGAAATCAAATGCCCTAAATATTCTAAACTTGCCTGAAAAAACTTACACTTAGTTTTATTACATCTGAGACCTAAATCTTTAAATCGTGCGAACAAATCCCGAAGAGTTTTTAAATGCTCAACGTCATCTTTACCTGTAATAATAATATCATCCAAATAATTAGCACAATTAGGCAGACCTGTGATTACCTGTTCAATTATTTTCTGAAATAAAGCGGGAGCACTAGCTACCCCAAAAGGTAAACGTTGATATTGGTACAACCCGTAGGGTGTGTTTATAACCATTAGTTCTCTGGACTCTCTATCAAGCTCAATTTGTAGGTAAGCATCAGGGAGGTCAATTTTTGAAAATCTCTTGCCATTTTGTAACTTAAGAAATAACTCCTCGACTCGCGGAATAGGATATTGCTCAATCTGAAGTTGAGAGTTCACGGTCGTCTTAAAATCTCCACAAATTCGTATACCATCAGCTTTGTTTGGTTTTTCAACCACAACTATTGGTGATGCCCATTGGCTATATCGAAGGCTTTAAAACATCGATTTGGCATAGCCGATCAATCTCTTTCTTAACAACGGACATCTGCGCGAATGGCAAAGGTCTCGGCTTTAAAAATTTCGGTACAGCATCTGGCTTTAATGTCAAATGTGCAGTATATCTGGAACACAAACCCAGTCTACCATCAAATACATCTGCGTATTCTTGCAAAATAATATCAATCTCCTGTTTAGGAACTGAAATAATACTTACATAATTCAATTTTTCAGACTGTATTTTCAAATTAAATTCATTGAACCAATCCATGCCAAAAATATTACTACCGTTTAATGTATTCGTCACAAGAAGTGGCAATGTGTAATTAAATCCATCAACCTTAACTTTCGCATCAAACATTCCTAACAACGGAATTTGATTTCCATTGTATGCAATCAATTTGTGCTCAACTGGTTCCAATCGCGGTTGGAATAATTCATTATAACCCCTAAGTCCAATTAGAGAACACGTAGAACCCGTGTCTAACTAAAATTTCAATTCCACATCATTTATTTCTAAGTCCAAAAATAATTTATTGCCTACTTTCGACGTATTAACTGAATCTAACGAAAAATTTTCAAAATATCTATTGACATTTGAATCGGAATTACTATTAAAACATTCCAACGAATTATTAACGTGTGTACTGTGTTTCATCTTACCACCACTGTCTTGTGATGCCTTTTTATTCGATGTCGACATGCACACTGGCGCAATGTGACACCCCATTTACGATATATATCACATTTAGATTTTCTATGAAAACACTTATCACGACTATGATTTTTTGTACACCCTGGACAAGACTTAAACTCCCTATTCTGATCATTGGGTTTAGTTAAATTTTGTGATTGTGAACGATTTACCTGATTTTGTTTTGATTTATTAGAAGTAGAACGCGATCGAAATTTGGAATTATGAAATTTTTCCATTTTATTAACTTCGCCCGTCAAACCTGTGTCGCTATTTACACCCTTAATCGTTTGCACCGACTTCTGAGTTGACTCATAAGTATTTGCAATTGACAAAACTTCATCCAGTGGCGGATCACTTTTTTGTAATGATGCCAAACGCACCGCATCATGCGGCGTATAAATTGCTGTCATATCGCGTATCATCTCATCCACATACGATTGTTTGCATGCACTATTTTTACAAATAAAATTACAATCTTTACCTAATCCTCGAAGATCAGCAATCCAGTCCGAATACAACTGTGCATTTTTCATTCTTGAATGGAAAAATTTAAATCGGGACGTCAAAATGTGTGTTTTCGATGTAAAATGGCTTGTTAACTTTAAAATCAAATCCGAATATGTTTCTTTTGTGATATCCTTCCCGTCGCATAATTTTTGTAATAAAGAATATGATTCGTTGTGAGTCTATGATAAAAATATGCTCTCTTTTGATCATCGCTGGTTACACGATAAGCCTCAAAATGCATATTAAGTTGCGAGACATAATTATCCCAATTTTGTTTTGCTGCATCAAATGGTGGAAAAGGTGGAACAATTTTAACATTTGAATCAACACTATTTGTTGATTTAGCAAATGTATCCATCCACTGTTTTTGCTGTTGTAACATATCCGCCATCCATTTTTGTTGCGCATTCATAATTGCTTCAATAGCTTTAGTGTCAGCCATTTTGAATTTATTTTTAATTTATTTTTCCTTTACTTTGATAATATAATCAATGCACTGTTGATTAGTGTTTAAACTTTACGATTTTTATTCTCGTCGCCAAAACTGTTGTGTTAGTACAACTTAATTATATTAATTAGTTTAAATAAAAGTCTTCAAAAACATGTAATTAATATTGTACATTTATTAAAAGAACTTTATAACATGAGGTGTAGTTGTCAACTCTCCATCCAAGAACTCACTCTCTATTTGAAAAGAAAAGGGAACAACCACACTTAATTGTCTTACAATATGATACAACATAAAACGAACATTTCAGAAGTTGAAGATATACATCAGTTTTCGTCTTATCCGAGAGATTTAGAGACCTGATTGGTACTCTGTAGTCGTTGTCTGGTTTAACTAGGGATTTCCCGATTATAATTTCCTTGGCTCTGTTTTCCTCTTCGTTAGCTTCCACAACCCACAACCTGAGTGACCCAGAACCTTCCTCCAATCTTCCCTACAAGATTGTCTCCAAGTTCCGTGGCAGCTTCTCCCGATGATCAATAATAATTCGCCTGGTAGTTGATTCTGCCCTGCTAGATTAAAGTGGCAACTCGATGTTATCGTAAATTAAAACTCCTAGACACAAAATGGTCCGTAGCCATAGCACATAAAAATGTTCGCAACGGATCCGCCAGGTCGCTGAGGAGAGGGGCTCCTAAAAATTTTCATCTGCTTAACGCTAAACGTGGACGAGTACAGAGTAGGTGGAGAACGTTTCTTCCTATCTTGCATCTTCGCAGCTCTACAGTAATCATTCGAGGAGACCCCTATACTCTCCGCCCATGTTCACCTATGAGACAGTGTCCTGTAACAACTCCCACGACCATACTAATATGGCGACCCCGAAGTGTTAACAGTTTTCCAGTTCTTACCTGATCTAGTTTTGACCAAATCTGCCTAGTTATAACACACGAGATACCATTGGACCATCTATAGTTCAGTGCTTTCCTAGCTTCTTCCTGAAGTAAGAGCTCGCCTGTAGCGAGCAGAATTTCAACAGTTACCCTACTTGGTAAAGCGAGGCAATTTGTACCCTGCCGAACGAGTTTATCTGCCTTTTTGTTCCACACAACACGGAAGTGCCCTGGCACCCACGTTAAGTGGATGTTGAACTGATCTGCCATCTAGGGGTATTAGATGAAAAAAAAATTCCAATGGCTGAATCGGTGTGCTCCTGAGTGCATCACTAATACACAAAGTGGAGGTTCTCTGAATTTTCATCAGTAGTTAGCCATACTGTTTAAGGCTGGCCACCAAACAATAATTGTATATAATAGTGTGGGCTTTGTGGTACAGAGCCAGCGTATACGATGTGGGGTTCAAGACCCCACCTTATTCCAATAGTCTTTCTACATGAGTATAGCGCAATAGTAGCTTTCTTTACCCTTTCTAAAATATTAAGCTTCCAGCTAAGTTTGGTGTCCAAAATAATACCCAGGTATTTCGCTTTATCAGTAAAGGTCAAGCTAATAGGTAGGAGGAATAATCTGGGGAAGTTTATATTTCTTAGAGAAGAGGACCACCTCAGTTTTACGTGGATTAGCATTTAGTCCACAACTGTTGGCCCATTTAGAAAGAAAACCAAGCGCGCTCCTGGTCCAGTAATAGGCTATTTATGACCAAGTTCCAAAGAAGAGGAACAAGACACACATACAAATCTACCAATGGAGGGATGATGGGAAATTCAGCCAACGAGCGATTCATCCACACCAAAACTCGACAAAGCCCGAGTGATTATCACCGGTTTAACGTTGCTTAAACTTTTAAGGTTTTTCATTAGAAACAAATAAAAATGAATAACCTGTCAGCCGGACGAAATCATTTGAGTGTTGGCGATTACGTGAGGACCATTACATTGTTTGAAGAAGTCAGAACTCAGTCTTACATTGCACAGTTGTTGGACAGTATAATCGTCGTGCTTGTCGTGGGAAAAATAGATGTGCACCACTTGCTGAGGTTAAGTATATTAAATTTATTTGGTTGAGAGAACCGTTCATAACGGGACGTAACATCAAATCAGACCTAATCGGATCGCGAGATGCACCCATTTGCCCAGAGTTGTCTACAATAAATGGCACGGCTAGTTTAACATCTCAAACATGAAAACTGGACAATTGAACAATAGGCCAATGTTTTGTTCTACGACGAGTCTTGATTTTGCCTTGGATCATCAGACCCTCTGATGACAGTTTATCGTCGGCCAAGTAAGCGTTTTGTACTGGCTTGTATCATTTATAAACGTGCTTTGGACGGAGGTTCGATTAAGGTTTGGGGTGAAATATCACTTACTGTAAGAAAAGAGTTGGTAGCGATTTCTCCCGGTACCATTAATGCAATTAGATATTTCAACGAATGCTTGAAACCTTATCTGATGCCCTATGCACCATTTATCGGAGGTGAATTCATGTTTATGCATGAATTCATCATAATGCCCGTCCACACGTCGTAAATTTAGTAAAGGAATACCTTGAGGCTGTGTATGTTTTAGTAATGTGTTGGCCCGCTTACAGCCGAGACCTGGCCCCCATAGAGCATACGTGGGACATAATCGCATATCATTTTCTTCAGCACAAGAAATGATCAACGCGATTATTCAAGCTTGGCAACAAATTTCTCAAATACTGTGGACAATTTGATAAATTCAATGCCAGACAGGGTAAGGTGCTTAAAAAATGCAAGAGGAGATAGTACACATTACTATAATTTTTAAGATATCACTAATTTAAAAGAAAATTTTTAGTATTGATTCAAATGATTTTGAAATAGGGAAATAGAACTTGACCTCTCTTTAAGTACCATAAAGCGCTGAGTATAATACCTAGGTTTATGTGTATTGGAAGTATTGTTAGTATTTTGGAGGTAGTAGTAGAATGCCTGGATTTTTAAAAGGCAGCAACCATATTGTTAATATCCTCCAAAATACTATAAATTTCAAAACTCTTCCAATACAATACCCGGGCCCAACCTGACGAGTTTTCGAAATGTAAGAATAGTTTTGATCCATTTTTCTATAATGGGACCGCACTAACCAGGAACAATCAGAAAAATGAAAAAAAAAGAAGCAGCTCATTCGCTTTTCTTTTAGAAGAAGAAAACTTGCCAATTGATAGAAATCGCTTTTTGCCAAAGCTCTATTAAGTTTAGCGACAATTCTGTGAGCGGATCTCAATTGCTTGAATACTCTTTTCGAGCTATCAGAAAAAAACCTAATCAGCCTTAATATTTATTTCATTTGTTTAGATAGCTCCCAGATGGCTGAACGGGATTTGTGCTATTACCGAACAATACATCTTATTATTCGTGGTAACATTGCTGGCTTGAAACCAGAATTCCAGGCTTACAAAATATAGTTGCGTTTTGTTTAGACGCTCGTAACCCGGGCTGCATAGCTTTTGTCATCTTCATCGTTTTCCTTTCTGATTTTAAAAGCTTTTTAGCGAAGCACGAAACGTGACTCCTTCTGTCCAAAAATTCACTTGAGATCTTTGGCTACGGTCTCCAACGTCGAATTCATATAGGCAAATTGTTTGCGAACTTCTGGTAGTCGAGTTGTGATAGCTTCTGCAGACTTTTGTTGTGTTTGTAAGAGCTTTGGCTTCGACTTCAAAGATACTCTGATATCTCGCGTACCAGAGATCGAATGTAACACTGTTTTCGGGATCATATACGAACATTTCGATGCGATCCGATAAATCTCTGACTACCGAGAATCCTTGTACTACCAACGGTGATCCAACTGAGTTTCCTTCTTCGGTGACCTGGACGTTGGACTGCTGTTTTGACATTGATAGATGCAACTCAAAACGTTTTTTGGTTTCTTCGTGTTCGGCTTTTATTGCTTCTCGTTCGACTTTTATTGCTTTGCGTTCGGCTTTTATTGCTTCGCGTGCGGCTTTTATTGCTTCGCGTTCGGCTTTTATTGCTTCGCGTTCGGCTTTTATTACTTCGCGTTCGGCTTTTATTCCTTCGCCTTATGATCTGCTTGGACACGTTGGTCCGCTACAGCTAGAACTGCTTGCATTAGTGGTTTCCCAATCGACCACCGCAAGTACTTATAAGCACTTATGATTCATGTCTTTGCTAGATTTGCTATAGATAATCTAGCAAAGGTATGAACTATAAAATAATATCCAATTATGAAGGCTCGTTTCTTCTTCGTCGCCACTGTGGATACTTCTGTTGTTAGGGTACGGATACGGAAATAAACACTTTATATTTAAATATAATTTAATATTTTATTATTTCGATCATGAATATGGGACGCGTCAATTAAAATAGCTTTTCAAAAATTTGTTACAATTAAAAACTTGACTTTTTGGGATTGATTTTTTTGTTTTTCAAATCGAGGGTGATGCCATGAAAACACATGACAAAAAATTATTCCAAAAATTTGGCTCTTTTGAACACCAATCGTTAACCAAAAAAAAAATGCCTAACTCATTTTGGACGAAAGCAATACTGTAATTATTCACTTTTAAGAAGGGTACTATGTAAAATTTAGTAGTATGTACTTGACAGTAACAAAAAAAAAATAAAATAAAAATGTAAATATAAACTGTTTCGGCTGTTTTATATTTAAAAATGAAATATTACGACCAAATTAAATTTCCAATATTTATTTTCAATATTATTTGTACAACAACAATTTTATATTACTAGATAATTTAAAAAAAAAAAACAATTTCTTAAGTATAAAAAATTAGTACTTAGACCGTTTGTAGAACCATTCTCTGCTTGATGATGTACTGGGACTACTTTCTCGTGATTGGCTATCTGACCTCGGTGTAGCACTAGAATTTGATTTTGAACGAGATGATCGTGAACTTGAACTACTTGATCGACTTCGTCTCAAACGACTGTTTGATGAATTACTCCTTCGTTTTTTTTTGCTGCTGCGACTATCTTCACTGGACTGTGACGATTTGGTCCGAGAACGTAATCGTGAATGAGATCTAGAGCGAGATTTCGTTATTCGCAATCGGGATCTTGATCGTGACCGTGAATGAGATCGAGTTTGTGTGTACGGTTTTCGATTATTAAATCGGCGCGAGTTATTTGCATTGTTACCCGAATGTTCGTTGGTTCTATTCAAACCCCACGTCCGATACCCTCTTAAATCGTGCTTATATTCATCTGAAAGTTATACAATATTATTAGTTCTTTAAGAATATACAACTTGTTTATCCTACTCGATTTTGGATTTCCATTTTTAACACACTCATTCGCCATTTCTTGTAATTTTGGATTAACAACTTGTTTTGCTTCTTTTAAAACAGCAACCAAATCAACAGCTTTTTGGCTATTTTGAAGCGTGAAAAATGTATACGCTGTTCCAATATTATCTGATCGCCCGGTTCGGCCAATACGATGAACGTAGTCTTCTGAACTTGCCGGGTAATCGTAATTTATAACAAATTTTACATCTTCGACATCTGAGAACATTTTTGTATCGTATTGGGTTTAAATAAAAAAGAAAAAATGAAAAGAGATAATAATATTAAATATTAATTAATTTAAGCTGCAAATGTAACATTCAAAAGAGTATGTTTAATACAATTGTCATTCAGCAAAGATATACTCAATAAAAAAAAGATTATTAAAAAATGGAAAGTTAACAATTTGAAAATATAATAATCATCAATTTGAAGACTAGATCAAGAACAAATGGCGAAAATTCTTTTCATCTTGTGACTAAAAAGTATTAAATACCGTTTGAAAAAAAAAGCAATTTTTATTTTAAATCTTTTTAAAAAGTGGGGGGGGGGGGGGGAGAACCATTAATTTTCCATTTTTTTGTTTTAATAAAAACCAAAGTACTCTAGTTAATATTATGTTTACAACTAAAAAAACCAATATTTTTGGAGAGGAACTCTAAACTTTGGTTTTATGATTCCTAATAGTTTTAAAAAAAACTCTTAGGCATATAGATGAATTACAAAAATATTCGTTTTTTTATTGTACATATTAATGTTTAAAACAGAAATATACTTCTTATTTAATTTGTTTTAATTTTTAAAAATATATATAAGAACTCTCAGAACCTCCAAAACTTAGTTTCAAATCTCAAACTGCTCAGTATTGCCACATGTATTGTATTTTAAATTTAGTTTTGCTTTTTTAACCAAACCAAACTTCTGTAATATTTTTATTGTGAGTTTCTGCCAGCATTGCCGTAATTACACATTACATACAATAATAAATTGGATGTTTTTAAATTATTGATTTTTGGAAGACCCGACCATCAGATTGCATGTAAATTTGCAAAAAACGGCACAATTGTATATTCAATATATTTTAAATATAATGCTCGTTTAAAAAACCCCCATCTCATTTTAGTTCATTGCAAAGTAAAGTTGAGTTAGAACACCAATAAAATAATGGTACAGCCAGCATTTGCCAAACCTCTGCTGTAACATGAACTGTAAAACTGAAATCCATTTAAACATCCAAGTTCATTATAAATAGATTGTGTGAGGCGACCCATTACTTGTCTATTGTACATAAATGATGTGAGGCACACTTCATATGTTTTATTTTTATATTTTAAGGAATAGTTTTATTGTGTGCCTCTGGAAAAACAGAACAGATTTTATAATATTTATACATGCTAAACTTTTCACTTAGTTTTAATTATAAACAATGTTTTTAATTATTAAATTTTTAAATTTAAAACGAAAAAATATAATTTTTTTTTAATCGGGTTTTTACTTTACAAAAAAAATTATTTTATCTAAATTTGCTTTTATATTACCTAATCCACGAGCTGCGACATCAGTGGCCACTAGAATAGGATATTTTCCGCTACGAAAGTCTGGAAAATAAAAGAACCATTATATATATCCGGATTTTTCTGAAATCTGTAACAAAAACTGAAATGAAATGAATTGTAAGCGATATAATTTTTTTAAGCAAAATTTCTAAATTTAAGAAAAATCAGTTTCAGATCGGAACAGGTGGGGGTCGTACGATAATTCGCACGGTGCGCACCATATCAATTATGAACTTACTGTTAAAATAATAATTAGCTAAACACACTACTAAGTACGATAGCTAGTTTGGTTTATATATCAGCCAGACTACCTATGTGTGATGGGATTCAGGATTTAGAATTTAGATAAATAAAAACGTATCAAAAAAACTATTAAGTACTTTTTCATTTGTGAGCATTTTTGAATGGTTTTGTTTTAGGTAATTTCAAACATAAAAATAAATTTGGTCCATTATAAGTGTTACACAATCAAATAGCACCTAATGTTTTGACTTGTGTCCAAAATGTGCTCATCTTCGCTCAATTTCGCTATTCCTCGTCCTATTTGATTATAGTTTGAACCGCATTTTATCCCTTGCCATGTCCATACCAAGACAGTTTTGCTTAGCACGCCACGGTCTCGAATTGGATTCTTGGTTGAATTACAATCAACCTCAACAGACAAAAACGATTTTGTGTAAAATCGGCCGTTGTTCGACCACCAAAAACGTTCAGATAATATGTTAAAGGTAAGGCCTAAAAAGGCATTTTTAGAAAATTAAAGGCATTTTTGTTACAGAACACCAATTGAGTCTAAATTTAGAATTTTGGTTCTAAATTCTAATTCTAAAACCTTATGAAATCCCACCACTGACCTATAATTGCTTTGTATATGTAAACTCATTCTTAGGCAAACTGGAACAAATTAATGAATTTTGTTTTCTGAAAACTCTTACGTTAAAATTAATGTTGTAGATCATATAATAAATTAATTATTCTTTGGGAAACAACTTCTTTCTTTACAATTTAACGTACAAATTTAATTTATTTGACTAAAATACAGAAAACAAGACATCAATATTATGTTTGGCCTACAGATATTTTTGACAATTAAAGAAACAGGCCTATAAAACATTTTGACTAAAGGCCTATTGATTGACATGGATTAAAAGAATTGCAATTGGCTTACTATTCAGATAATTGGGTTACTATTCACATAATTGAGCTACAGAACAGCATTGAGTATTCGATTGAACTTCTGTAAACTAAATAACAAATGGAAGCTCCATCGTCATTATGGACATAAATGTGTTCTCCGGAGGATAAAACAACTTTAGAACTTATTGATCTTGGTCTTTGCAAATTTTATGTGAAGGTTGTATCTAGGAACAGTTCGTCTTAACATTCATGTTAACCTGAACAAACCAGGCATAAATTCATTAAGCGCCTTCGAACGTATGCCATAAAAAGATTTGTAGAAAACACGTAAGGGGCTGTTCATATATTAAGTAACGCTTTTTTTCATTTTTGCATCCCTCTCGTAACAGAACGTTACATACCTCTCCCAGCGTAACGTGACATAAAAGCTTTAGTTTTACAAATATAAAAATAAATTTTTCAATTATAGTAACAAAACAGGCTCAAAAATTCAGCGAAATAACCATGAGCTTGTCTTCAAATGTGCAATTTGCATCTAAGATAAAAACAAAGTATAGAATTTGTTTTGCTTTTCATAATAAATTTCGACAGAATCCACATATCGGCTGTAATATTCTGTTACGTAACATTTTTTAAACACAACCTCTAAATCCGTAAAAATTCATGAACAGCCCCCGCCACCATGAAGCGTTATCGGAACGGCCCCAAGGCTTTGGGAAAGAGAATCTAGGGAAGAGGAGATGTAAAATCCGAGGTCGTTTAGCATACTCGGTCGAATAGAGCCAGGTGAGTCTAAGGTGCTCCCGCCCAAGTATGTGTATTGTATTCCAATTTGGGTCTGATATAAGTTTTGTAAATTTTCAGTATTCTGGAGCCCTATTCTCGAATTCCACATCCATTTTCCACATGCGGACATCTGTCAAAATTCATCAAAACGTTCGGAAATTGTAATTCGTATATAAAACACATGGGGCATAGACATTTTCCTATATGGAGAATTTCTTCCACCTTCTTATACCCATTCGGAAATATTCCCTTAGTAACGAAAAAATTCAATTTTTATGAATTTTGACAATGTCCACATGTCGAAAACGGATGTGGAATTCGAGAATAGGGCCCCTGATAATTTAAAATAAAATTTACATCGTCGTAAATAACGGAGACATCTAGTCTGCAGCTAACGCTGCCTGAAAATCGGCCTTTTCTTGGACTTTTGTATGTTGGTTGTACATATTTCACCTTTGATTTTGCTTAGATCATCTTTTTAGCCGAAGGAACTGTTGCCGTCACTCAATTTTTAGCCACTCTAAACCGTCCCAAGTTTTCAGGCGTTTTGGGTTTCGGAAAATTAAACGAAGAAAGAAGAATGCGACACAAGTACGCCAATCGAAGCTCGTAAGAAACATTTTATTCTAGTCCTATTAGCACTCTAAATCACCCGTCACGATGATTTCAGCGTTTGATAATTTCTGAAGAATTTCTTCAATAAAGTCAGACAAAATATCAAACCCATGATGACGACATCGTTAGGAACGTTTGGGCTTCTATTTTGGAAAACACTGCAAAGAAAGAGAGCATGGTGTTTCGAGACCCGAATTTCAACCCATAAAAAGTTAAAATGATAGTTCGTACTTTAGCCTAAATCCTGAGAATAGACTAAGGCATATCTTCACGAATACAAATAGCTAACCCTCTATGGGGAATCAAGCGATGGATTGTGGAATAACATTTCATCCTAAATCTCTTAAACGTAACGTATTATGTATATGTAAAGAAAAACAAACGCAAAAGTTTAACTGGATTATTTTCCCAAAACCTTTTTTACTCTTTTTCTCGTAAAGTTACCGGTAAATTGAGATCAGGAGAAAAAGTGTCTTGCTTAAATAAAAATGTTTTGCAGAAATACACGATGTTTAAAAAAATTACAAGACTAGCAGTCTCTTGTCAAGACATTTAGGATTCTTAATGCCGATGGCTGGAGAGTCACCAAACTCTAAAATTTGTAGCTTGGTACTATTATTTAGTTGGTTTAGTGATAGTATGTAGTATTCAACGGCAGCAAAAAATTTTCGAAGTACGCGAATGTTGAAAAACTGAAACGAAAAAGCCCTCTAAAAGTGAGGAGGTGCGGATCGAACATTCAATTCACCTCAATTTAGTCAGTTAATTTAGTTAATTCGCTCCAATCGTGTACGCCTTAATTTGTGTTGCCAGCCTTAGTTCGTACAAAACAAAAATAATAATTTAACCATATTATTTTCTTTGAAAAAAAAAAAAAAGAAATTTGAGAATATTCTGAATCTGCTAGTTTATACCCGTCCGAAAGGTTGAAGATTTAGGATAAATTACTTACGCTGCAACACAGAATCACGTTCATTTTGTGTTTTATCCCCGTGCAAACAAATAGCTGACCAACCCTCACGTCTTATCCGCTTCGTAACGTCATCAACACGTTTTTTGGTTTCAATAAAAATAATACTTTTGTTCTCTTTCTCGGCCATAATCTCTTTTAACAGAATTCCCAATTTGTATTCCTTTTCATTCTCACTGCAGACGTCAATTATTTGTAATATATTTCGATTCGCTGACAATGAAAGCGAACCAATATTCAACTGGATATAATCCGTTAAGTAGTCTTTGGCTAAATTCATAACTTCAACCGGCCATGTTGCAGACCACATACACGTTTGCCTGTCGGGCCTTATTTGTTCAATTATTTTTCGTATTTGTGGTTCAAATCCCATATCCAGCATACGATCGGCTTCGTCTAATACCAAATAAGTGCAACGGCGTAAATTTGTCTGTTGAGTTAATAAGAAATCAAGCAGTCGTCCCGGTGTAGCTATCACCACTTCAATACTTTTCGATAAGGCAGTCGCTTGATGTATTTTCGATGTGCCCCCAAAAACACAAGCAGATTTAACTTTCATGGAACGTCCATAATCATTTACAACTGATTGTATTTGCTGTGCTAATTCTCGTGTCGGTACAAGTACTAAGGCTATTGGCCCTTCACCATTTCTTACGTAAGGTTGATGATGAATATGCACGAGCCCCGGTAATATATATGACAATGTTTTACCACTTCCAGTCTGTGCTATTCCAACCATATCTCTTCCATTTAAGACAATTGGCCATCCTTGTGATTGAATCGGCGTGGGAGTTGTAAAACCGTTTCGTTGTAATGTATTAATTACGGGTGGTGGAAAATATGTTTCCTCAAATGAAAAATAAGGAAGTGGTATATCTCGGCCTTTCACAGTTACTTCTTTTGCAGATCTCCATTGCTCTATTTCTGTTGGATTGCGTTTTAATATGGCGGGATGAATGCGATAAAAATTCTTTCGAATCTCTTCTAATCGAAACTTTTCCCATTGTGGTTTCCGCAAGAAGGAAATCGAATGATTAATATTCCGTTTGAATTGGTTGTGGAAATTAGGTTTGAGATTATTATTGTATGAAGTTTGAAGCCTGTGCCGATGATTTGAGTTTCTATCTGTATTGTAACTCCGATCACTTGAACGATCCCAACTCCCTTTTCGACTTCGCCGCCGAAATGGACTTCTACTAAACAAACACAAAATAAATTATTATCATAATTGTAAATTTACATTTTGCAAACAAAAAACTTTTTGGTAGAGATTGATTTATGCAGACGCCATATTATTGTGGCAAATGAATTACTTACCTCCTATCTCTCAATCTATCACTCATTCTTTTATTAATATAACTACTTAATAAAAGACTTTACAGTTTTTGTATACATTAATTTAATTTAATTTTATTTCACAGTAATTATTTTAAATTGTGGTTTTTTTTTCTTGAAAAATGACAATCAATAAAATTTAACCCACTAAACAAACAATAAGTCCCACAGAACCCCAAGTAACAAATACCCAATATGAAAATTATCACACTAGACTATTTTTTCGTACTACTTTCAGTACCCAAAATTTAGCAAAAAACAATAGGGGTGTGTTCATAAACTTTACATTGTAACAATGACAGCTAGAAAGTAAGCATTTAGCAGAGTAGAAAATTTTTTAAACCACGCTTTGTGGTTACAACATTGTTACAATGTAAAGTTTATGAACGCACTTCAGAGCGAATTTTTATATCAAGTGCCTGGCATATGGAGCGTCTTGTCTTGTGGATAAAACACCAAATGTCAAACATTTACACAGGAATTATAACACAAGTGTTTAATCATAAAATATATGAAGTATGAACAATACTGCGACATTTAGATGGTTTTACAAAAGGCATAGGGAAAATATTCAATCTAAAATACTAACTCATACTGAAAACCATAAATATTTTGGAAAATAAATAGCCTATGAGCGTGTTTATTTTTGATGTTTTGTGCTTATTTCAGAAAAGACATCAAATTTTCGAAATTACGAAATAATCAAATTCATACATACATAAATTCAAAAATGCTCGTGGCGCGCCCATCTGCGAATATTCTTTGCTTTAGCATAAAGTTATATTGAATTCTTTTTGTCCAAAAACATCAAAAAAAATTGATGTACATCGAAAACCGTGTTCGATTTGTCAAAAACATCAATGTTTTTTCGATGTACATACATCAATTTAGAAACGTCAATTTTTTGTTGTAAAAGTTGTTAATTAGACTTTCTGTGTCTTGATTTTTATTTAATTCGATTAAAATAATTAAGCATAACAATTAAAAGGATAAGAAATCGAGACGGAAAAACTGTTTATGTTGACAACTTTGTTTAATTCAATTAAAATAATTAAGCACCACAACAGTTAAAAGAATAAAAATCGAGACGAAAAAACTGTTTATATTGAAAATTTTATTTAAACGATTAAAATAATTAAACAACAATTAAAATAATTAAACAACAATTAAAATAATTTAAAATCAAGACACAAAAAACTCTATTTATTCACAACTTTGACAAATACAAAATGAAGTTTCTATTTTTGTTGTTGTTAGTAGCGTCAGAAAACCACATCAATTTGTTTCATCTACTTTTTACACCACAAAATTTACATTGATTTGAATAAACAAAAAGAATTCGACATTAATGAATAGTCACTACGAATTGAATGTGTACACACTTTGTTACGTTAAATTCGTTTCCACAGAATATTTTTTAAAGTTTTTGAATATTTTGTTCAATAATTTGAAATCAATTATTTTTTAAATTTAAAAGATTGAAAAGTATGTGTTTCAAAAATATTTATTTAAACACAATTTTTAAAATTTTAAATTATAAACAGGATAGAGCAAATTGGCAAAACAATTCTACGCGTAAAATTCTTATACTGACAAGAAACTTTTTTCTATTTCAGCTTCCTCGGATTGTATAGCCGTTTCTTGCTAGTATCTCGTTTCTTCTCTAGTAATACAAGAATGGGGTAATTAGTATTATAATAAGAGGAAGTTATAAACAATAATAAATTATAAATATTTCTTTTGAAAGCTCCACGATCTAATCCATTAGTAGTAATATTTCCATACTAATTAAATAATTACAAATAAACACTAAACTTAATATCAATTAAATCATTAACCCTACTGTCTTCCACCGTAAAAAACGCCTAGGCGCTTTATTCGGGAGTAGCTGAAAATACGAACATTTGGAAAAATGAAGGAAAAAATCAAATAAAACGTCCATTCAAATAAAACGCCTAAGCGCTGTATTTGGAAATTCGAATACCACTAAGAAAATAAAAATAAATTTTTCAGTGTAAATATCATGTTATTTTCGTAAAACAAAGGCCCTTTCCGAAAGTTATACTTATTTATTTAGACATACTTATTTGCCGCCATCTTAAATAAGTAATGTAAAATCATCCGAAATGATTTCACATACTTATTTAACACTAGAACTACCGACCGGTCAAAATGACCGATTTACATTTATTGAATTCATTTTTTTAATTATTATGTTAGAATTGTTTTGGAAATTTTTGATGATTTTTAATTTAATTACTTTATTGTCATATTAAAACTCAACAAAAATTTCTAACATAATCATACAAAAAAAAATTAATTCAATAAATGTAAATCCGTAATTTTGACGGGTTGGTAGTTCTAGTGTTAATATTTTGACAGAAACGTCAAAACCATAACAAATAAATTTGTGTTAGAAAAATGAATGAAGCTAAGAAATTCTTGCTTCTTACCTATTTAATAAATAAAAATTTGTGTTAGAAAAATGGATGAAGCTAAGAAATTCTTGCTTCTTACCTATTTAATAAATAAAAATATCAAATTATGTGTGAAATTGATCGATAGATCGAAATACGAAATTGTATCAAAAATATTTTTAAGTTGAGGTTATGTGTAAATGATTATATGAATATTTAATGTTTCAATTTAAAAATATTAAAAATAAATTAAAAAAAAAAATATACATTACATCGCACGTTATATAATTTTCGTTTCATTTTATGTTTATTTTATAAATTTTAATTAAATTGTTTTATAAACAGGTTATTATTAATGGTTATCAAAATGTAAACAATGAAAAGTTTGACAGAATTTTATTTTTCATATTTTATTTTGTAAGAAAGAGATAGCAACATACTTATTTAAATAAGTTACCTCGCCAACATACTTATTTAAGATGGCGGCAAATAAGTATGTCTAAATAAATAAGTATAACTTTCGGAAAGGGTCAAAGAGGAATATAAGGTATATTTGCGCCAAAATTTCATGTTTTAAAGAAAGTTATACCCTTCAAGCAACTCGAAAAAAAAAACGAATTTGACGATTGGAAAATTTGGAAATGCGATACCTACCGCCCGAAAGTAAAGATTCATATAATATTTCAGTGAATTATCAAAGGTACTCGTAACTGTAATTGTTTTTTTTCAGATCTGGTTACAACGCTTTTTTTTTGTCCGATAGAGCACATGGTCCATTAATATATAAATAATAAAAGCATTCTAATTGTTATTTGTCTATTGGTGACACCAAATATAATGGATAACACATTGCATAAAATATAAATTAAAGTAGCTAATTGCCAGTTTCATTACACTACCAAGATTAATCTTTCATTACTTTTCAGGTTAAAAATTTAAGAAATCGACTCACGAATTTTACAGAAACTTGGAAATACTATATTAACAAAATCTCAGAAATTCAGATTTAAATATAATCCTCCATTCGATTGCAAATTAGATTTACATACTCTAGAAAATATGAATATTCGATTGATTTTTTCAATTGAGCATTTTTCTTTCGAGTCTTACTTTCGAGTAATATGAATTTAGCATTTATAATAAAATTCCTCACAGTATTACGACGAATTATTCAAATTTCGAAAACAATTATATTTTGATAACTTAAATCATTTAACTTGAATAAAACGCTCTGGGCGTATTATTCGAATAAAACGCCCAGTAGGCCCTCTATTCGTTTAAAGCGCCTAGGCGTTTTTTACGGTGGAAGACAGTAGTGTTCAATCGGGCAAAAATGATAAAAAATATCACGATATTTTTTATCACTTTTGGCATTAAACGCACGGCATTAAATTAAATTTGCTTTTTTAAGATATTTATATTATTTTTACACAGTCACCTATTTATTTAAACATAAATAATAATTTGTATTTCGAAGTTTTGTCTGAGAACACAAACACAACAAAACTCAAACTAAAATTATTTGTGTCTCCAATATTTGGATAAAAACCAAATAGTTTCAATATCATAATAGTTTATAAAAAAAAAATAATTAAAAAATATATACATTTAATTAAAAACCTGACGACAAAACGAGGTTATTGAATTTTACAAAGCGATTTAAAGCAAAATGTAACATTTAAAATCAATTTATCATTTTTTATCAATTTTGGTTGTTCAATCGGGTTTGACGTACAGTATTACGAAATGAAGTTAGGGTGGGATAAAATATCATGATATTTTTTATCATTTTTGCCCGATTGAACACGTCCAATGAGTACCGAATATAATATTAAAAATATAATAAAATATAATATAATAATTAATATAATATAATATAATAATTTAAAATATTAAAAATATCACGCCACAATCAAAAGCCAAATATTTTTTCAAATATTTATTGATTTTGACAGCTATAACCAAAATAAAAATCTTGTGATTTTTGTTGTGATAAATGAGAGGGTTTTATGGTAAAATATGATAAAAAATATCATGAACTGATGAGAAGGGATAAAAATATCCGGATATTTTTTGTGCTAAGAACCGAGTACATCCAGAAGATCAGTATATTTTCAACTATAACTCAACTTTTTTGCGGAGTTTTTGCAGATTTTTGACAACAGAAAACCATTTCTTAAAATACTGTTACGTTTTTGCCTTGTCAATCAAGGTTCGTATCACTTTTACTTTTTATTTCGCACAAAAACACTTTTTAAATCACTTTTTAATTCCTTTTTAATCTTTATACTATCGCTTTCCAAATATTACTGATCCAATTCGATTTCGTTCGCCTTTTTATATACACAAACCAAACTTCTAGAAAGCTCATGATTTTTCTAGTTAGAATAGTGTATAACAATTGTATCATGGAAAATTCCATTTAGAACAGTTTAACATTGAGCTATTAATTTTAACTTATTCTATTACACACTAGGTGTCACCGTCACAATACTATAAAAATGCGTCAATTTGAACATAGCTTTTAATAAAAAATATTAAAATAATAATAAGAAAATGTGATGTTGAAATACCAAATTTTTATGTCAATTAAAAAAGTTGTTCACTCACGGCTTCAAAAAAAAATCCGAATATATTAATAAAGTGAAGTTAGCGGAGATAAAATTGGTTCAAAATATCCGAATATTATCTGCCAAAAAGCCATCAGTGAACATACGGATTGTGTGTTTTAACGTACAAATTATTTCCAATTTCAATTAACTATGACGAAATTATTTATTTAATAAATTTAACTTGCTTCCTAATTTTAAAAATAAAAAAATGTATGCCAAAGAAAATGTATTCTATTTATTCCAATCCGTTCTTTTATTATGTCAATTCTTTGGGAAAAAATAAATCAATAAATTCTGTAAAATGTGTAAACATAACCTTGCTTTTTTATTTATTATTTTCACCAATACAACTACAAATAAATCAATTAATTTTTTTTCATATTTTTTGGCAAATAAAAAATCGATTTTTTTTGGGAAATCGAAAGAATTTAACATTACATTACGTACCGAATATTCCGAGGTCACGTGTTCAATATTCTATTCCTTCTTTTGAATGATAATAGCTGTATTTTGTCGAGAAAAAATTAATTCGAATTATTTTGGAGTTTTTTTTTTCTTAACAGAATAAGCCGCGAAATATTTTTTCGATTTAATTTTTATATTCTATGTTGTTGGTATTTCTTCTGTTTTTCATTCAAGCAGTTACGTATTTTATTTGTTCGGGCTCGAATTAGATACGTGCAATTGTTGTTGTAAATGTCTCAACAAAATACAGCTAATAAAAGAAAACACCCACGGAGAAATAGAATAATTCTTGGTAGTTTGTTTATTGGGTCACGCCACGCAATTATAACATGGGGAATTCCCAAATTAATGGCAATGTTTTGTAATTTCTCTTTTAGTTGAAAAAATAACACATGGCTGCCATAGCATATATTATAGAGTATACTCTATAATATATGGCCATAGCATTTCTGATTGCCACTGATATTTGGTTTGGCGGTACGGCTATCCGTATATGAATATGGATAACCACCCAGCAAAAAAAAAATTGTTTATTTAACGTAAAAGTTACGTTTAATTATGAACGTTTATAATTCGTTTGCTCTTAATTTACTTTACAAGAACGATGTCCTAGGGTGCACCTGTATAAGTAAACGTTAATTAAGAACGTTAAATTTTCGGGTGCTTATAAACGTTAATTAAACAAATAAACTTTTCGTTTAATAATCGTTTAAACTGCATATTAACTTATCGTTGAATTGTTATTTTGTTGTTTTCTATCAATAATAAAATATTTAGGTAGTTGTTCTTATTAAAAAAATTTATTAATTCATATATATTTATCACATTTATGTTTTTTATATACATATTACATTTCAAATTTATAAAAAAGTATATAACTACATGTAATACTTGCTAACATTAAATATTAATAATAAAATATTTCATTAAGAATTTATCAAATTCGAAATCATTATATTATAGTTTTAATTCGAAGATGAAATAAATTAAATAAAAAGAAAAATATTTCATATATCTTATAGGTACGAGGTTACGTTTATCACATTTGAATTCATTAAGTCACATTAAATCAGTTTTATTTATTACGAAACTATTATTCATTTCATATTAACGTTGTCTTTGTCCAATATTTTCTTGTTTTGTTGTTTAAATCTTCGCATCCTTGCCGTGTACATTTGAGCTCTAATCGACGTTATGTAATCATTATAATCCTTAATAGCTTCACCTTGCCAAGTTTCTGAAAAAATTGTAATATGTTTTCAGAATTACGGTTTTAATCGTTAACTTTAATATTTCCCTTAACTTACTAAATAATGCCATGTTTAATGACCTTAAGTCGCGAAATGATTTTCTCTGGTGAGATCCATCCCAATTGTATGTTGCCAGTAATTGGTCAGTAAATACCTTCGCAATGCCAAAGGAATTTGGACAAGCATTGGATGTTGGCTTAAACACTTTAATAAGTTTAATCTGTAAATAATATAAATTGTAAGTATGATATAAATTATATAGATACACATATGAATAATAACTTACAAAACGTTGAGCAAAATCCTTATCATCCCTTATTTTAAAGTTAAATTCTTCCAAATGATCAGAGATGGGAAGGGATATTTCATTTTCCAGGTCTTCATTGGTTTGGTTTTTAATTTCATTGACATCTTGTTTAATTTCCTGTAACAGCTGATACATACTTTCAACGATGAGTTCCAATTTTGCGATACGATTGATAATAACGTTGTTCGAACTAACATTAGTAAATTCACACTCGGTATTTAGTTCAGACAAACGAACATCAGCAACTGGTAATTCTTTAGGAGTTTCAAAATCTGCTCCTAATTCCTCTAATTGATGAGTTTTTTCAGCGGCAATATATAAAACTGGCGATGAAACCCCTTCTTTAAGATTCTGAGCATTGAAATCATCATCTTCGAACTCTTGGACAAATATAAATTCAGGCTCATCTTTCGAGCTTGAAGTTGGTTGTGGATTTGCCTTTTTTAAATTACAGGTGCTGAAATCTTCTTTATCATATTCAAGCATAAAATTTTCATTAATACTTGCACTTATATTGTATTTATTTTTTTTTTGTTTTAAATTGGGCTGATGCTTTTTTAAGCATTCGGTAATATACTTTTTTTTTGGATTGCGATTAGAAAGCATAGATGGTGAATTCTCATTACTGTTTCGGTAATCTGTTAAAATAAAACCATTAGTACATTTCATTTTGTATCTTTCAAAAACTTCTTACTCATTGTAGCCATTCAGGACATATTAATCTAACGTATGCAAAACTGGAAAAAAAACAAATTTATTGTTATAGGGCAATACCATCAATTTAAATCTAATTGTGTTTATTGGGAGTTCTTCAGTTTCTATTGAGATGTCAGCTATGAATATATTTAAAAAATCTTTTGATGAAAATGGTCTTGAAAATAAATCTTCACAATTTATTAGACGTTTGCCAATTATGTATTCTGTGTCAGAAGTTTTTCTTATCGACTCAATACTAAATGATATATTGTTTTCAAGCATAAAACAGGAATTTTTAAACCCTGAAATAAAAAACTCGTTTATTGTCTTCGGTTTGTGATTTTTTGAAATAGCCCATAATTCCTTTTGTCTATTGATTATTTGTTGTAATATATCGGTAGGCTTTTTTATTCTATTTTTCAAAATTTGTAAAAAGTTTTCAAATTTGTAACCGTTAAAACTTTGTAGTGGACCAAATTGTCTGACACAATCGGCCAGGTGCAAAAGATTATGAACATTATAATTTACAAATTCTTTGCCATAAAATGTACCAAAATGTTTTACAAAAAATTTTAACAATTTTTCTGCGTAATCTGCATTTTCCTTTGCTGCTTTATAGTCACATAATAGTCTAACAGCGCAGTGTAATAAAATAAAATGATCATACATTTCTTCACTTAGAATGGATTTCAACAAAACCGGTCCGTAATACGCAATAAATAAGTGAAATTCCGTTGCTTTAAATCGAGGTAATTCAGTAAACTCCCGAGGTTTCCTATTAAACTCTTTTGGAATGAAGTCTTTGGCGATTAATTTATTAAATTCCGACATTTGGTTAAGCACTTTTTTATTTTTAGAACAAATTATTGTAACCATCTTTTTCACTACACCGAGGTCCACCAGATGCATAGAATCGAGCGGAAATTGGGTGACCATTTTAAAATCGTATTGCTCGAGAATGGATTTTGTATTTTGGTAATTCACATTATGATGATTTACATCGAATCTAAAAAAAAAACTATCATCTGTTCTTAATTTTCTCGATGTTCCACTAAAAACAGTTCGGTGATTATAACTAAAACCATTCTGATCACATTTATGACATCCGTTTATAGCGTTGTGGTATTTGGTGCAAGTTACAAAAGATTTCGCAGGCGCATCACAAGAAAATAATCGTATTTCAAATCTTTTCTTTATCATTTGTTGCGAAACAAAAATACCGTTTTCACGTAATGTTTCTGATTCTTTGGCAAATTCCTCAAAAAACAGTTCATGCGATGTGGGATGTCCATTTCCAATATACGCAGCTATCACAAATGGGTATATGTGTTGACAATTTGTAAAACATCCTAGAATGGGCCAAATGGATTTTTTTGAGCTTTTGTATAATGGCAATCCGTCTATGTTGATATCTAAAATTATGGAAGGTTCATTTAAGACAATCTCATCGCAACAGTTAATTGCATTGTTTTGTATGCCAATGTATACGAAATGGTCATCCCCAATTTTTGTTTTTGTAATTACACTGCCACTATTATGACTTATTTTCATTAATGTACTTTTCGAACGGGGCAATTCTAGTCCATATTTATTTAAAGCGGTTAGAACACTAGATGTAGCTACGGTGCTTAAATTATTTAAAATCACAATTTGTCTTAAATCTGTTTTCAATGTCTCGATTTTATTATTTACTATAGAAGAATTAACTTGCACATTAACATTTGTATCCGTATGATTCTCGGTGCCAGGAATTTCTAGGTTATTCTTAATTTTAAAATTAACCTCACTTTTGTTTAAGACATCAGATTTATAAAAATCATTATCGTTTTTATGGATGTCTTCGTTCGTCGTAAATTGTAAAGCTGGTGATGTTTCTTCAAACTTTTCCACAGGATTTAATTTAATTATGTTTTGATTTTTTTTAGATGAAATTTCTTTTGCGCGTATAGATACTAAACGCCTAAAATGGCGTTTACAAATCTTTGATTTTTTACCTTTAAACATTGGAAGATATTATAATTAATGTTTTTTTGTAATTTACACTTACTTTTGCCCTTTTATATATATCTATATTATTTTTATTGAAATTATACTATCTAAAACGATATTAAATAATAATTTTTTTTTACTTTTTAGTGTATATCGGCCGGAGTTGACATAAAATAAACTGAAATGTGCTTAAGTAAAATTTTCTTCGTAGAATTAACATGAAATAAACGTTTGAAACTTAATGAAGTTATGTCAGATATCTGTATGTGATAACAATACAAATATTGAATATACGTTTTTCTCTTTCTATCTTAATAAAATAATAGTACGTTTAAACTGAGATGAAATGTTAGTTTAATTTTAACGTTATCCAATTTTTTACTGGGAAGTATTACGCATTTCTCTCGCATCAAACAAATAAGCGCGATGTTCATTTTGTTAGCCAATATCGTGAGATCCAGCCAGCAGCCACTTCATAGATCATTTGACTTTAATCAGAATTACACACGATAGTTGAAATTCTAAACAAATGAAACAAATTCTGGAAATAAAAATATCTAACTTGTGCTTTAATTTCAACTGTAACAAGATTTATTCGCCGAGTTCTAGGTTCCAGTCATTTAAAAAAATACGTGCAAGAAGTGAATCAAAACAAAAGGTCAAAAACAGAGATGTTAGGTCGATATTGGTTTAATTTTAATTAACGCTGATTTTCTAGAATCTAGCAACTCGTTGAAGTGCGAAGCCATTTTTCTCGCGATGTTGATTTTTGATCTTGGGATAAGTGACTCAATATACCTACCTTGGGATCAACTCATATTAAAAGGATTTACATCTAGATTTAACTATGTATGTATATATTTTGCAAGTCAAAATAAAAAGGTTAAGGTCAAGTTAATTGAAATGAATCATTTATTTCTTACTATTGTTAAAATATAAAAAAAAAATTGGAAATTTGTTGTCAAATTCGCTAAAATATAAATATAATTTATATAAATAAGCCCTGATTTAGAATAACTTGGCCAATTCTACAAAACTTAAGAGAAATTTATAAAAAAAACTCATTCCTATCCTATAGATAAGTTTATGATATTTGCCGTATAGGTATCTATAACGCAAAAAGTAGTATGTAGTACTCATAAATGTTCAAACAAATAAGAGAAAATTTTCACAACTCAAGTTATAAATAAATTTGAAAATTATATTATAACAGAGTTTAAGAACTTTTCAGAAGCGGCGTTTAAAAAAACCTTTTATTTAGTTAGAAGATGCATCTTGAGGAATAGAAACTTCATTTTTCTTGTTTGGATCGTCCGGTTTCATTGCTGGGAATAATAATACTTCCTAAAATGATATATTAAAGATAAAAATAATAATTTCAGATATAATAAGGTAAACGTTTACTTTTATATTATTCGAATCCGTTAAAAACATTGTTAAGCGATCAATGCCCAAACCCCATCCACCAGTTGGAGGTAACCCATATTCTAATGCAGTACAAAAATTCTCGTCCACAGCTTGTGCTTCATCATCTCCAGCAGCTTTGTCTGCTGCTTGCTGTTCGAATCGCTCCCGTTGAACGAAAGGATCGTTCAATTCGGTGTAAGCGTTGCACACTTCTTTTTTCATAACAAAAAGTTCAAAACGTTCGGTAAGTCCGGGAATATTACGGTGGTATTTCGCGAGAGGACTCATAATCTGAGGGTGATCAGTAATAAATGTAGGATTGATACATTTTTCCTCCAAAAATTCGCCAACCAATTTGTCAAGCAAACGGGCAGTTGTACGTGGTGAAGGACATTCTACTTCATGTTTTTTACATAAATCACTTAAAAATTTATTAGTTTCTGGGCTATTTAAATTTGTTAGCGGTGGAAATTTAACGTTTAGTATACTTTCCAAGCTGCTTATCATTGATAACCTCTTAAATGGAGGTGTAAAATCAATTTCTACCCCTTCAGATCCTGGTCCATCAGGATGATACGTAATTTTGTATGTACCGTGAATAGATTTTACCATTTCAGATATAAGCTTTTCCGTCATCACGATTATGTCGTGATAGTCAGCATATGCCATATAGAATTCGCATGTAGTAAATTCTGGATTATGAGTTAAATCAATACCTTCATTGCGAAATTGTCGCCCGATTTCGTAAACACGATCCAAACCACCTACAATCAACATTTTATGGTATAATTCTGGGGCAATTCTCATGTAAAGATCCATATTCAAATCATTGTGATGCGTAACAAACGGTTTAGCTGTTGCACCTCCGGGAATCATATTCATCATAGGTGTTTCTATTTCTAGAAAGCCAAGCCCATCAAAAAATTGTCGAACATATGAAATAATCTGCAAAAAATAATAAAAATTAGTATTATCGTTTTCGTAATTTTGGAATAAACTTACTTTTGCTCTAATTTGGAAGGTTTCGCGCACTTTAGAATTCAAAATTAAATCCAAGTATCGTTGCCGAAATCGTGTCTCTTTATCTTTGAGGCCAAAATGCAAATGAGGTAACATGTGTAAACATGGTGATAGTAATTTTATTCGAGACGGAATAATAGAAAGTTCACCTTTTTTTGTTTTGCCAGGCACGCCTTCAATCCCAATGATATCACCTCTTCGAATTTTATCGGTATCAACAGTAAATGCTTCTTCACTTTCATAAAGTTTAGCATTTGCCATAACTTGTAATTTAACCCCTTCGCCTCTTAAATCATAGAATACTAGTTTAGCGCCCGATGACCGAATTGCGTGAACTCGACCAGCAACACTAATATATAAAATAATATTAATTGAAAATTAATTTTAAAAAAGTAGTTCCTACCTCAATTTGTTATCATTTAACACTTCACTATCAGCTAAGGTTGAATATTTCTCGATAAATTCCTCTAAAGATGTGCTTACATGAAATTTATGAGGATAAGGATGGGTATCAGGATTTTGTTTCAGATCTTTAATCATAGATGATCTTAGCTTAAAATATTCGTTTGGCGATATATTTTCATCATTTAATTTATCATTTCCACCTTCAGGTTTACAATTTCCAATTTGTTCTTCTTCGACTTGACGTGTTGAAACCTTCTCAGCTTTCTCTTTCGCTTTTTGTTCAGCTTTGAGGCGACGTTTTAATTCACTAAAAGGAAAAATACGTTTTACTTATATGTTTATGTTAATGTATAATATGAAAATATTATTTATATATCATGGGCAAATAATTGTAAAAAGAATACAAATAGCTTGTTCATAACCTCACTAACCGTTTTGTGTTAGTAGAAGGATAATTTCTAATTACATCAAATTTAATATTACTAATGCTACATAATGAAGAAACTTTAAATTTCGAAGGCCCCGCAATTAATCTCAAACTACGAAAACTCAAAATCATTTCATTAACAAAAATTACTGTAAATTAAATTTAATATAACTTTCGAAAAAACACACGTGACAATATTTGGCGATTCCACATTGACATGTATAAAATTGTAAATTGATATTCCACACATAATACTTAAAAAAATATCTTACTTTTTGGATAATTTATCAGCCATAATTTATAATTTAATATTTTTATTTAAATAGAACTACAGATAGTAAAATGTAATGTACGCTAAACTTTAGTGCTAAACTTCATTTCATATGTACATACAAAAATTTACGCCATGCCATTTCCCATTAAACATTTTTGGGTACTACCCATCCCAACGAACAACGAAGCGCAAATTATGCATGGAAGTCCTTACCGATACTTTCTAAAAACTTTTCTCTGGATGTTGTAGGTGTTTAAATTAATCCTTATACTGTGCCCGAAACCTGTGATAAATATTTTTTAGTACACATTTATGACATTTATTTGACAAAACCGCATACACCCAAATTATCACGGTATTTTGCTATGATAATTTTTGACACAAGCAGAATAAATTATTTGTTCGGTCGACATTTAACATGGTCGCCTTTGCATTTTATACCATCAAAATAAAATGTCAACTAGTCAATGATTATGTTATCGTTTGCAGCAAGTTAATAATAACAACCTCTGGGGGCCTATTCTCGAATTCCACATCCATTTTCCACATGTGGACATCTGTCAAAGTTCACATAAAACGTTCGAAAATTGTAATTCGTATAAAAACCAACTGCGGCATGGACATTTTCCTATATGGGGAATTTTTTCCACAGATGTGCCACAAAGTCCCTATTCTCGAATTTCACATACATTTTCCATATGTGGACATCTGTCAAAATTAATAAAAATTGATTTTTTTCGGTACTAAGGGAATATATCCGAATGGGTATAAGCAGGTGAAAGAAATTCCCCATATAGGAAAATGTCAATATCCCATGTATTTCATATACGAATTACAATTTCCGAACATTTTGATGAATTTTGACAGATTTCCGCATGTGGAAATTGAATGTGGAATTCGAGAATAGGGCCGAGTGCTTTGCTGTGTTTCTTATTTCTGATCCATCGTGTTGCTTATTTTTTTCAGATTGATTAGATTAATTTTTATGATTTGTAAAAATATTCCGATTGGTCAGATTAATTTTAGTTTAGCTAACTTCACGAAATTAAAATACATACTTACCGCATAGAGAACTTTCATTCTCATTACTTATTTCTTTTTGGAAACGTTACTAAAATGGAAATAGAAGGAAATTTTAATTATTATGTGGACGAAGATCGACAATTTTATTAAATTGAAAATTTTTGAAAGTTGACAATTTTTTTCATCTAAAAAATCTGAAAACTATTTCTTATTTCAGATCGACTAAATCGATCTGATTTCAGATTTCAAAATCTGCTCAATCTACGGATTTAAATAAGAAACACAGCATTTAAGTTGAAATGAATAAAAATAAAAACAATAGTTTACTTCCGATCTTATAGCATGCGTATTTTATTTTGACGTTTCGTTAACTAAAACAAATTTCGTTGAAATATAACAACAACAAAGAAAAATATCGTTTAGATACCAGTGCTGACATCTTCATATTTACCCGATGTTGGTTAAATTTTTAGACCCTATTTGCTTTATAGTTCTTTTAAGTAAAGTAAGTAAAGTAAGTTCTTTGAGCTTCGTAAATAAACATTTTTTATTTCGTTTTTTAATTATGTAAATTAGTTTATTTATTCGATTGATACCGCTTAATTTTATAGTAATAAATACAATTTGTTGAAAAATAATTTAATTTTAAGTGATAATTTAAAAAAAACAAAATATATTACAATGAAGTTATCTACAAGGCCAAGGCAATGCGTTCCACGTAAAGTATTTTACGATGTATAAATACCAATACATAAATAAATTTATACCACGTTTACTTAAGTAGAATAAAAGTATGTAGCAAAAAAGTATCGTCGTGTGAACTCAAATTTAAATATTTAAATATTTTATCACATACTTTTTTGATATTTCGGTAAAGAATGTATCAAAAAAGTATTAGTAAATTACGTTGTAATGTGAACCCTTACTAATAACTATATGTTAATGTCATTCGTATATTTGGTGTCAAAACAAATATTTATTACGTTTTTTTGTTAAACTATAATTTCGGGCGTTAATAAAATAATTTGCCGACAAATCTAATAGAGTTTGAGAAAAAATTCACAACACATAAACTGAATTGAATACAGAAGCCTATCTGTCAAAACAACAAACTTTTATAGTATGCGTTCACACTACAAATCGCAACGCTAGTGTGAACTGCAGCGGAAAAATAATTAAATAGCAAAAAAGTACATACTTATTAGGTACGTATAATGTAAACGTGGTATTAGTGTATATTTTTTTTGATAGGATCTGTGTAAGGAGCGAACGAGGCGGCTTGTATAAACATTTTTGTTGGTTTTGCTTATACCCATTCGGAAATATTCCCTTAGTACCGAAAAAATTCAATTTTTTGAATTTTGACAGATGTCCACATGTGGACAATGGATGTGGAATTCGAGAATAGGCCCACTGAACCCGAACCGTAACACAAAATTTTGCGGGTTCGAAACCCTGTTAATACATTTCTTTCAACTAAATATTCAGCGCGTTCATTTTCAGCGAATTTAATTTACTTTTATAAAATAAAAAATCCTAAAGTAACAACTACAAATATAAACGGGAGGACAAGTCTAGATTTGGTATAAATTAATATTTTATTATCTTGCTACCCAAAATGACACATGTAAATAGATTTGCATTTTATAAACAAAAACAGAAAATATAATTATTTATGTTAGGAGTATAATAAATAATAATATACCAATTTTGTCATGCCATTTTTTGTTCGTCACCGTGCGTCGCGACGAATGTAGTGGAGACCGGCCATGACTCGACACTCACAGGGAGGTGGTTATTATTAAATCTGTGGCAAAGATTTAAAAGGTGATAATTCTCAATATGACATTTTAAATCTTTGCCACAAAGGAATAATGAATAACCTTCCAAGGTCTATTACTCATAATAGTGATATTATATAATAAAGTCCCAAATGACACAAAAGCTATTA
Organism: Tipula vernalis; assembly: GCA_958295665.1. Lineage (NCBI taxonomy): Eukaryota > Metazoa > Arthropoda > Insecta > Diptera > Tipulidae > Tipula > Tipula vernalis. The sequence continues at coordinate 179,909,601 of OY282558.1, read as the reverse complement.
AAAAAACACTCAAAAACTAAAATTCCTTAATTTTAAAGAAAATACATTTATTGATGATAACCTAAATTTAATTTTTCATCTCGTTATCACTTCCCAGTTGTGATCGCAATTGTTGATTAAAATCATCTTCGACGTTATCGTCATCCCAATTATCTTCCCATACAGTTATTTCCTGATCATCTTCCTTTGTGTCAGCCCATTCTAAAGAATATAGTATAATCTAATCTATAAGCAATCCAATAAAATATTTGACTTAAAACTCAATTTATAATATACCTTCAGCTGGAAATTCTTCGAATTCATCATCTTCATCCAACAAACCCAAGTCAACTTTTGATTTCTCTTTGTCAGCCATTTGGAATTTTATTTAAATATTCACTTTTTTAAAAATATTAATGAAAGTTGCTAGCAAGCTGCAGTTTATTTTTGAGGAAACAACAACGCCGATGATTTGACAATTTCTTTTGACGTTTTAAAAATTGTACCCTCTAAACATGGAGAAACGGAATGGTAACGCTGGCGTAAGCATTTAAATATTGTGTAAGCCTGGAATATTCCAATAATATCCCAAACACATAAGCGGCGCTCTACACCTGGGGTGAGATGTAACCATCACGTTTTTCGCTTCGATGCATTTTCGATAGAATAACGGTATTTTAGAACTAAATTGTTTTAAAATTTTATATTTTTAACAAAGCAGTACCGTTATTCTATCGAAAATGCATCGAAGCGAAAAACGTGATGGTTACAACATCTCACCCCTGACTTCGCTGCACTTCGTCTTTATGATTTTAGTTTCGAGATTTTTTTTTTACAATTGTCTTTCTCTTATGCCCATTTGGATGTTATATTCAGTTAAAATTAGAGATTTCCAAGCATTTACTTTAAAAACAACAACAATAAATATAAATGTCCTTCATCACCTCAAAAAATACAAACTGCTAGTTTGACGCAGCTCTATGTGTTAGCTCTAGGAAAATACATGTACATATTATAATTTAGCGCCGCTGTTCGCTCCGTCAATGTGTTTGGGGTACTAAGTATTGTTCAGTCGGGCAAAAGTAATAAAAAATATCATGATATTTTTTATTATCCTAACTTCACTTCGTTGTATTTTATGTCATGCCCGACAAAACAACTAAAATGAAAAAAGTGATATTACACGTCATACTTCTGGGCCTAGATTCTGATCAAGTGACAAATGATAATTTTTTGTGACTTTGTACTAAAATTTTAACTGCTTTAAAATGACAATATAGTTGTGAGTTCTAAAATGCGATTCTTATGAAGTGATTTTTTCAAAATGTCACAAGAAAAAATATGAGAAATTAAACAAAATTGTCATTGATTTGATTTTCCGTGACAAAAGTCAGCTGCATTTTTAAATAAAATATGTGTTAGTATATTTTGTTAATTTTTAATATTTCTTGTTTTAAATTTTAATTATTTATATTTTAACTAAAGTAAAACAATATTTTATCTATTTCTATATATGTATATAATATGTTTGTAGCGTGTAATATCATTAAAATTAACCTTAAAATATAACTCCGGTAAACTAGAAATGCAACTGCTATTAATGTCATAACTCATTTCATCAGAATCTACCCCTGAATAAAATTGTGACATTTTTAAAAAATAATCATAGTGCTGTTTCCATTGGATATCTCTGTTTCGCTTTACTTTTTTTATAGCACTTTACAGCGCTTTTTTCAAGTCAACACCATTACATCTAAATTGTTTTAAAATTTTATATTTTTAACAAAGGAATACAGTTATTCTTTCGAAAATGCATCGAAGCGAAAAAAGTGATGGTTATAACATGTCACCGCTGAGAAATGGCGATTCTGGGCCTAGATTCTGGGGTGAGATGTTGTAACCATCACGTTTTTCGCTTCGATGCATTTTCGATAGAATAACGGTATTTTAGAACTAAATTGTTTTAAAATTTTATATTTTTAACAAAGCAGTACAGTTATTCTATCGAAAATGCATCGAAGCGGAAAACGTGATGGTTACAACATCTCACCCCTGATCAAGTGACAAATGACAATTTTTTGTGACTTTGTACTAAAATTTTAACTGCTATAAAATGACAATATTGTTGTGAGTTCTAAAATGCCATTCTGATGAAGTGACCTTTTGTCTGTATTTATATTATGTATATAATGTGTATGTATATAATGTGTATGTTGCGTGTATTATCATTAAAATTAACCTTAAAATATAACTGCGGTAAACTAGAAATGCAACTGCTGTAAACTGCTGTTAATGTCATAACTCATTTCATCAGAATCGTACATTTTCCGTGACAATAGGGCTCATCACGAGCATTTTCGTATTTGCGTATTTCGTAATTTTGTAAATTTGACGTCTCTTCTGATTGGTTCAAATTATTTCTCCTAAAGCTGTGTTTCTTATTTCTGATCTAATCAATCTGATTGATCTGAGTACTAAAACGTTGTTTCTTATTTCACGTCAGATTGATCTGATCAATTTTTTTGCTGTTTCTTATTTATTTTCAGATTGATTAGATTGATTTTTTTGATTTGTAAAAATATTCCGATTTCTCAGATTAGTTTTAGTTTAGCTAACTTCATGTAATTCAAATACATACATTACCGCATAGAGAACTGTCTTCTCATCACTTATTTTTTTTTTGCAAACGTTATTAAAATGGAAATAGAAGGAAATTTTAATTATTATGTGAACGAAGGTAAATAATTTTATTAAATTATGAAATAAATATTTTTTGATCTAAAAAATCTGAACCCTGTTTCTTATTTCAGATCGACCAAATCAATCTGATTTCAGATTTCAAAATCTGCTCGAACTACGGATTTAAATAAGAAACACAGCATAAATAAGCAAGAAACGTCAAAAATAAACACGCTCACAGCCTACTTATTTGCGTAAATATTTTCGTAAGAATTTTTTTCAGCATGAGTTAAAATCTTAAAATTGTAGATTGAAACTAGACAAATTCCCTATATGCTTTGTTGAAAAACAAACTATAGAGCTCGTCACGAGCATTTCGTATCTGGGTATATCGTATTTCGTAAATTTGACGTCTCTTCTGATTGGTTTAAATTATTTCCCCTAAATAAGAAAGAAACGTCAAAAATAAACACGCTCACAGCCTACGTATTTGCGTAAATATTTTCGTAAAAATGGTTTTTAGCATGAGTTAAAATTTTAAAATTATAGATTGAAATTAGACAAATTCCCTATATGCTTTGTTGAAAAACAAACTATATTTTGTATGAAGAGGTACAAATACAATTTTTTGTTGTGATCACTACAAATATTTATTAAATGATTTTTATTAAAAATTTAATTGAAATGTCTTCCGGCTACGCTAAGCGGTATATTGTTTTGAGAAAATCAAGTAATAAAAAACCGCAAATATGTAAATAGAAAATTCGTAATATTTAGGTAGGATATTTCGTCGTTTGAGTTTTTTCTTTAGATTTATTTATTTATTAAAATTAGATTATTTTCGTACGTTTTAAGATAGTTTCATGTAAACTAGGTAGTGTTTTTCCTTAATACTCAGTTAAATCTAATACATTTTAGCTGTGAAATAACGTATCTTCTGTGATTAATTGTGATTTTTAATAAATAGAAATAAATAAGAATGCAAATTTTGGGAAATGGCCAAGATTGTCAACAGTTCATTTTCATGTAATTTATAATTCACTCCAAAAAAATAATACTGAAGGCAATCAACATTAAAGTTAAGTACATATAAAAAATAAATTAATTTAATTTACTCAAAAAAATCACTAGTAATCACAGAAAAAATGTTAAATTCAACAATAACCATATACGCTGAAGAAATTACGAAAATAAATAGCCTGCGAGCGTGTTTATTTTTGACGTTTCTTACTTATTTAGGAGAAATAATTTAAACCAATCAGAGGAGACGTCAAATTTACGAAATACGCAAATACGAAATACGCAAATACGAAATACGCAAATACGAAATGCTCGTGACGAGCCCTTATGTTTTGTATGAAGACGTACAGATACAATTTTTTCTTGTGATTACTACAAATATTTATTAAATAATATTAAAAATTTAATTGAAATGTGGAAGACATTAACTACGCTAAGCCGGTATATTGTTTTGAGAAAATCAAGTATAAAAAAAAACCGCAAATATGTAAATAGAAAATTCGTAATATTTAGGTAGAATATTTCGTCGTTTGGGTTTTTTCTCAGTTAAGAGTTTTGAGTTTTAGTTTTGAGTTTTTTCTTAGTTTAACACTCAGTTAAATCTAACACATTTTAGCTGTTAAATAACGTATGTTTTTTAATAAATAGAAATAAATAAGAATGCAAATTTTGGGAAATGGCCAAGATTGTCTAGAGCTAATTTTCATGTAATTTATAATTCACACAAAAAAATAATATATAGACACAAAACTAGCTTCTCGCTTTTTGTGCAAAATCCCAGCCCTGGACTGGGATTTTGCACACAGCGAGTCGCCTTTTTTGAGCGACTTTTAGCTAAAAGCGAGAAAAAGCGATTTTGCACTAGGCGAATAGACACTCGCTCTCGCTTTTATTTTCGACCATGTGTAGTACTTGGTGAGAAGTAGGAAAAATGAATTTTAAGTTAATGTTTTAGCATATGCACATTATAGGTAATTAAAAAAAATTGAAATTAGCTTTCACATATCTTTTGAATATTATATATTAGTAAAATTATTGTTTTAATTATAAAATGTTGTCACTTGAGCAATGGTATAAATCATATGTTGTCACTTGAGCAATGGTATAAATCATAAAAGGAAAAATTAATGTTTGAATCTAATCAATTTATGTGCATATTAGGAAAATTTCCCTCTCGATTATTACAATAATTACAGAAAATAACACCGCCGAATATCACAGAAGGGAACAAGACGAAACGATCATATAATTGATAATTTAACAAACACCATAACATTTCCAGTGTTAGCGACAAAAGATATTACACTTGAAATAGGACATCGGATAATCCGAAATTAAATGTTGAACCAACTTTTATTTTTTATTACATAAAATTGATTATTTAGGTATTTTAAATAGCATGATTTTTTAAAAATTCATTTGTATCAACGACACAAATCTAAACAAACTTGTCAATAAAATGTATTTTTGACAACTAAATTAAAGTTGCTCAATTTTCTCGCCTTTTATTTTGTCTATTTGTGCAAAATCGCAAAAAAACCGTCGGACAAAATTGAAAGGCGAGAAATTAAACGAAAACTCGCTTCTCGCCTTTTGTGCAAAATCCCAGTCCTGGACTGGGATTCTGCACACAGCGAGTCGCCTTTTTTGAGCGACTTTATGCTAAAAGCGAGAAAAAGCGATTTTGTACTATGCGAGTAGACACTCGCTCTCGCTTTTATTTTCGACCATGTGTAGTACATGGTGAGAAGTAGGAAAAATGAATTTTAAGTTATTGTTTTAGCATATGCACATTATAGGTAATTAAAAAAAATTGAAATTTGCTTTCACATATCTTCACATATTAGTAAAATTATTCTTTTAATTATAAAATGTTGTCACTTGAGCAATGGTATAAATCATATGTTGTCACTTGAGCAATGGTATAAATCATAAAAGGAAAAATTAATGTTTGAATCTAATCAATTTATGTGCATATTAGGAAAATTTCCCTCTCGATTATTACAATAATTACAGAAAATAACACCGCCGAATATCACAGAAGGGAACAAGACGAAACGATCATATAATTGATAATTTAACAAATACCATAACATTTCCAGTGTTAGCGACAAAAGATATTACACTTGAAATAGGACATCGGATAATCCGAAATTAAATGTTGAACCAACTTTTATTTTTTATTACATAAAATTGATTATTTAGGTATTTTAAATAACATGACTTTTTACAAATTCATTTGTATTAACGACACAAATCTAAACAAACTTGTCAATAAAATGTATTTTTGACAACTAAATTAAAGTTGCTCAATTTTCTCGCCTTTTATTTTGTCTATTTGTGCAAAATCGCAAAAAAACCGTCGGACAAAATTGAAAGGCGAGAAATTAAATGAAACCTCGCTTCTCGCCTTTTGTACAAAATCCCAGTCCAGGACTGGGATTTTGCACAAAAGGCGAGAAGCGAGTTTTCGTTTAATTTCTCGCCTTTCAATTTTGTCCAACGGTTTTTTTTTCGATTTTGCACATATGGACAAAATAAAAGGCGAGAAAATTGAGCAACTTTGATTTAGTTGTCAAAATACATTTTATTGACAAGTTTGTTTAGATTTCGTTGATACAAATGAATATGTAAAAAATCATGTTATTTAAAATACATAAATAATTAATTTTATGTAATAAAAAATAAAAGTTGGTTCAACATTCAATTTCGGGTTATCCGATGCCCTATTTTAAGTGTGATATTTTTTGTCGCTAACACTGGAAATGTTATGGTGTTTATTAAATTATCAATTATATGATCGTTTCGTCTTGTTCCCTTCTGTGATATTCGGCGGTGTTATTTTCTGTAGTTATTGTAATAATCGATAGGGCAATTTTCCTAATATGCACATAAATTGATTAAATTCAATTCTGCTCAAGTGACAGCATCTCTTAATTAAAACAATAATTTTTCTAATACATAATATTCATAATATAATATGTGACTGCAAATTTCAATTTTTTTTTAATTACCTATAGCTGTATTTTGTTGAAAAAAAATTAATTCGAATTATTTTGGAGTTATTTTTTTCTCAACAGAACAAGCCGCGAAATATTTTTTCGATCTAATTTTTATATTCTATGTTGGTATTTATTCTGTTTTTCATTCAAGCAGTTACGTATTTTATTTGTTCGAGCTCGAATTAAATAACTCAAATTTTTTGTTCGAATTATTTAATTCCTGTCACGTGCAATTGTTGTTGTAAATTTCTCAACAAAATATATCTTATATAGGTACATCATATGGATATGATGTGTAAAATTATTAAATTTTATTAAATTCGTTTTCCTACTTCTCGCCAAGTATTACACATGGTCGAAAATAAAAGCGAGAGCGAGTGTCTATTCGCCTAGTGCAAAATCGCTTTTTCTCGCTTTTAGCTAAAAGTCGCTCAAAAAAGGCGACTCGCTGTGTGCAAAATCCCAGCCCTGTACTGTGTTTATGTCTTTTTTTAAGCTTTCTATTGCATCCAGTATCTGTCTAAATTCGTTTTTTTTAGCGTGGTGATGTGATTTTCTGAATTGGTCGTTTCTTTTAACGTGCTCGGTAAACCTCTTGATGTGCTTGGAACATTGGTGTCCGTCTTAATAGTTTTGTGATTTCGATCTAATACATAGCGAAACAAAAATTTTATAATTAAAATAAATACATTAATATTATACTGTATATGCTGCGAGTCGAGTCGAGTTTAATCCGAGTTTAACTCTCACTATATACGGAGTCGAGTTATTTTCTAACCAACTCTAGGTGTATATACTGCAGAGTTAAACATATGCAGAGTTCAAATAGGATTGAAATCGAGTTAAAAAAAATGGAACAAAATATCATTTCAGATGATCATAAGATTAATTATTTTCTTTGTTGATCGCCATATTTATGTCATTGTCATTTTTCCAGCAATATTATGTCTAAAAAATTGGAATTTTCAATCAAACTCCATGAAAATTACGGGATAGACCACCGGAAATGTTGGAGTAATTTTTTCGAAAAAATAGAAAACTCAATACCAAAACAAACATTTATTATTAAAATTAATTAATTAAAATCTTAATAAATAAGATATTTAAAATAAAATATTAAATTTAATTGAACAAATTAAAACAAATATTTTTTAATATTGGTGCAAGAATTTTTCTTTAATTTTGTTGTTGTTTTTTTAACTCCACTCTATGCGTATATAGTGCAAATTTTAGAGTAGAGTTTAACTCGACTCTACAAATTATTAGATCGAGTCGAGTTTAACTCGACTCCGTATATAGTGAGAGTTAAACTCGGATTAAACTCGACTCGACTCGCAGCATATACAGTATATATGTATACTATAAAATTGAGTAGACATACCACTATAGTGAGAGTTAAACTCGGATTAAACTCGACTCGACTCGCAGCATATACATTAAAATTTAAGAGCTTTATTTTTATATGGTACTGGTAGCAAGGCACATAGCTCATGTTAGTTTAATTTAATTTAAGTATGTAATTTGCCTTTGAAGCTGAAGTGTGTAGCTTGCCTTTTATAAAGCATTTTATAATTAATTGTTTAATCAAATTACCTTTGCGCAATGTAAATGCTCATATAATTTGCTATATATAAATTTTATAAGTACATACTTAAGTGAATTTATTTATATTTAATTTATTTAATTGAAAATTGTTATTTTGATGTTATAAACTTATACAATTATTATAAAATTTGCTAATAAAACAGTTAAAATCCAAATAAATTTTTGTTGTTCATTTTCATATTCAAAACCAAAATACTGCCGCTTAAATTTATTAAATATGCTCTGCCCACTTTTTATGCAAGACATAACCTAACTTTTTTTGTCATCATTTTCCGAGTTTTTGCGACAACTTTCATAGTAAATCTGATAATAAGTCGGACATTATTGCTGACAAAAATCGGTGATGAAATCCGCAAAATGTAAGGAAAATGCAAAAATTTTCGGAAATAAAAATACTTGGGTAGTGTTGGTACGACAAATCTGTGGGCGGGGCTTATAATATAAAATTTGGCGGCAAAATTTCCCTTCGTAATATGATTACATACATATTTAAATAAAAATATTTTTTTTTAATTTTACAATTTTATTAGGATTTTTTTACTTTTTTTATTAACATTACGCCTTGCAGCAACAACATATTTAACCATTAAATAAATGCTCCAGTCCATTCGGCATACATGTGTATCATGATTTGCAAGCCATGCCTCGGATATATATGTATATCTTTCATCCAAACTGCGTAACTATTTTCAAGCCATCCGTGTGTCATGGAACCAATTGGCTTGCTCAAATCTAATTTGGTGGCCATATCTGGGTCATTGAAAAAGACCGGATTGAATATTTTATGAGACCTGTGTAAATATGTAAAATCAACAAAAATTATGTTTGAAACATTTATTCGGTTTAAAATTACTTACAGTTTGGCACAAGCAAAACGTAAAACTTGCTCACTATTTAAATATGTGTATACAAATTGATTTTATCATACATGTTAGTTAAATAATTTGCAGACACAAACATAAAAATTCTATAAACTAAAAATGATCGCACAAGAGAAATAAAAATGTAAGAAATGTAAGAACGTAAAAACATACAAACAACCACAATGGCATCTCTCACAAAAGTAAACACATAAATTAAAAAGTACATTCCAACGCCACCCTCCACTGCTGTGTTAAAAGTTGGAAACCAAATTTCATCATTTTCCGATTTTTTCGTTTCCAAACCCTGACAAAAATTGATAACCGGTTGAAGCTTTCAGATTTGTTATACTTGGGTAGTGTTACGTAAACGTAACACCTTGTTTGACGGGCAGTTATCAAATGCTGTCAAATGTATTTTTAAAACTTTACTTTTGAGATAATCTACAAAAATGCTTTTAACTAATATTCTTTTTAAAAAGGCTAAAGCTAAGTAAAAGACTATAAATAATGTTTTATATACATAATTATATTATTTATTATTACTCATGGTTTTTGTTACAGAAATATTATGGTATTAATGGAGAGTGCAGTTAGCGGCCATCAGTTCACAATGATTCGTGAGAGATTAGGCGAAAAACTGGAATTAATAAAATTTGATCCATATAGTAAGTGTTTGGGCTTTGAGCACTATCAAAACCAACAAAAATATCTAAATTTTAGCATTTAGGAAGACATCCATATATATAAACTATTACTAAAGATACATGTTAAACCGAAAGTGATGACTGAATTTTATCTGGGGCGAGATGTAACCATCACGTTTTTCGCTTCGATGCATTTTCGATAGAATAACGGTATTTTAGAACTAAATTGTTTTAAAATTTTATATTTTTAACAAAGCAGTAGTTATTCTATCGAAAATGCATCGAAGCGAAAAACGTGATGGTTACAACATCTCACCCCTGAACATGATCAGACTGAAAATTTGGGTTGGTGTTTACATGGGACTGTTTTATTTGATCTGAGCTGACAGTTCAAATGACACTGTTCTAAAATTACATTTAAATTATTAAAAATAATTTAAAAACTACTTGGAAAATGTATAAAAACATTTTGCCCTTTTAACAGTATGAAAAAATCTGTCAGTTCAACTAAACTAAAGTTTACATGTTTAACTCAATATACAAACTGACTCAACCAAACAAATTTGAGTTGACCGAACTCAGACTACTTTCAGTCAAGTCACCGTTTACATGTTGAATTTAACTCGGACGTTTTCAGTCAGATCACTTTCGGTTTAACATGTATCTTTACTATATAATTCTAGATTCTGCATATTTTTATAATATATATCACGTTGAAAGCTTCGTAAGAACTAATGTATTCTTTTTATTCTAGTTCAAAATATTTCAGTGTATCGAGAAAGAAAAAAGGTACGAAGTATGTAGATTGTAGACACATGTTCGTCAAGAAAAAATAGATCCCTACTACGGCATAAATATTTTTATTTAGCAATAAATTTCAACTTTAATTGACAAATTGTTTTTTTTTGTGAATTCAATATAATGAACAGTTTATTTAATAAAATAAAATATGTGAGTCAAATTTTAAACGCACCACCAGCCAATTAGCTTATTTTATGCGAGGGTTCTTGCATCCTATATAGCAGAGAATCCCAATAAACAACATTTGATTTACATGTTTGTATGAATTTCCAAAACGATTTGTTCCTTGTTGGATACTTTATAGAATGTTTCTCTTAGAACTAAATTCATGTATTTTTTTTTATAAACAAATAAGCCTAAGAATAATGGTGAATCAATTCAAAGTGTCTTCTTCCTGTTCATCTTCATCAAACGGTTTTGTGGAATTGTAATGTTCTCCCAAGCTAAACATATGCCGATGGTAAGTTATTACTAAATTCGGGCCTTTATAATCATCTTCACCCTGAATAGTTGGTGGCCCTGATGATTGCAAAACTTCGATTGGCATTTGCAGAATGTTAGACAAAGCTTGAATTTCTATTTGGCCACCCCAAGCTGGTGTGCTTCTAATAGCTACACAATAGTTCTCAAACTCTTCGTCAGTAAGGGAGTCACCTGATTGATTTGTCATATATGGCATTAAATTCGTTTTATTTTTCTTTATATAATCTGCTGTAGAGAGACGTAATTCTTGGACGGTGTAAATTCTTTTTCCGAAGGTTTTTAGCTGTTGAATAATCGCATTATACAAACAATCCCCATCTGACTGTATTGAATCAATGCTTAATCCTTTAGATTTTAGTAAGGCTTTAATCGCTGATAGTTCTAATAAACGTGGACCATTCTTATTCAGTTCTTCCTGTGCTAGTATGTCAGCGTGACGCAATTTTTCCTCGATTACTTTCTTCTCCCGTCGTTTTTGTGCTTTTGAAATCCGTTGGTTAGTGGGCTCGTTTTCGACTTCTCCTATATTTAAATTCTCCAAGGTAGAATCTATTATTTGACTTTGGTTTCTATTTTTATTCAATCCGGTAATTTCTTCCGCTTGTTTTCTCTCTAAACTATTTTCTAAATCTGCAATCTCTTCAATAATTTTTTTCTTTCGATCCTTTGACACATTTTTTTTCATAGCTTGAATTTTTCCTTGAAGTTCTTTTTTTTCTTTTCGATGTTTTGCTTGCAATTCGTCTATTTCATTTAGTTCAGCATCACTCATTATGTCAATTTCGTAAATATTTGTATAGAACTTGAAAAGTATAAATCACTATTTTAATTTAAAAAAACTATCCTCCAAATAAATTTAAGAAATATGGCATATTATTTAATTTTGACAGATAGATATAAATTCAGCACAATGTACCTTAAAGCAAAATTTGGGCAAGTGCCTAGTAGAAAACTTGTCAACATGCATATGAATTAATAGCCCTATTATTATGGTTCTCACCTCACCGAAAAATTTCATACAAATCTAGTCACATTTGCATAGTATTTTTCGGTGAGGAGAGAACCATAATAGCCGATTTAGACGTACCAACATTTTTTGTGTTGGCACTTAGAGCTACACGCAATACAAAAAACGCGATTAAGAGAAAAAAGAATACAACAAAAATCTCGTCATATCATAATTTTTTGGCGCTATAAAATCGACGTTATAATTTTTGATAAATACGGCGGCGAAACTAGTTTATTTGGCAAAATTATGGGTTTTCCGCGTGAAATGAAAAATTTTCGAACGTAAATTTTATTTTATTACTAAAATTTTAAAAAAAATAAAATAAAGCGCTACAAAAATTTCTCAAATCGCCATTTTTATTGTTTGTGTTTGTTGTTGTTTGTTACTATACTCGGGTGTCGGGTCGAGTATATTTTATAGTCAAATTTGTTTTTATAGTAACATTGTTGGAAAAAAAAAAAAACCAACAAAATTTTGTTTGATTATATTTTTGTTCTTGCCTTACAAACGAAAATCGTAATATACTAATAATATCTTCATTTTTTGTTGGGAAAAAAATGTTGGTACGGCTAATGCCCCCGATTTAGACGTACCAACATTTTTTGTGTTGGCACTTAGAGCTACACGCAATACAAAAAAATGTACACGCGATAAAAAGAGAAAAGTATACAACAAAAATCTCGTCATAACATAATTTTTTGGCGGTATAAAATCGACGATATAATTTTTGATAAATACGGCGGTGATAATAGTTTATTTGGCAAAATTATGGGTTTTCCACGTGATATGAAAAATTTTCGAACGTAAATATTAGTTTATTAGTAAAATTTTTAAAAAATAAAAAAAGCTATAAAAATTTCTCAAATCCCCATTTTTGTTGTGTTTGTTGTTGTTTGTTACTATAAAATATACTCGGGTCGGGTATATTTTATAGTCAAATCTGTTTTTATGGTAACATTGTTGAAAAAAAAAGAAAACAAAAAATCTAACAAAATTTTGTTTGATGATATTTTTGTTCTTGTCTTACAAACGAAAATCGTAATATACTAATATCTTCATTTTTTTTTGTTGACACTTTTAGCTACACGCAATATAAAAACTGTACACGCGATAAAAAGAGAAAAGTATCCAACAAAATTCTCGTCATATCATAATTTTTTGGCGGTATAAAATCGACGGTGTAATTTTTGCTAAATACGGCGGTGATACTAGTTTATTTGTTAAAATTATGGCTTTTCCGCGTAAAATGAAAAATTTCAAAAGTAAATTTTATTTTATTATTAAAATTAAAAAAAAATAAAATAAAGCGCTATAAAAATTTCACAAATCGCCATTTTTATTTCGATTGTGGTTGTTTGTTACTATAAAATATACTCGGGTCGAACATATTTTATAGTCAAATTTATTTTTATAGTAACAATTGTTGGAAAAAAAAGAAAAAAACCCAACAAAATTTTGTTTTTATATTTTTGTTCTTGTCTTACAAATGAAATTCGTAATATCTTCATTTTTTGTTGGGGAAAAAATGTTGGTACGTCTAAATCGGCTATTAGATGAAGAAAAATGTTTGCCTTGCAAAAAATGTTTGCCTTGCAAAAAATGTTTGCCTTGCATAGAGCTGCACGCAATAAAAAAAAACCTTAGTTAAACTGAGAAAGGACCATGTAAACCAAAATAGCGATGCTATAATTTTTTGGCGGCTTATACCTACTACATACATACCTTACATTTATCAGTAGTCTGACAAAAATAAAATTTATAACAATAAATAAAATTGTTAGTGACAAAAATAAAACTTAATAAATAAAATTGAGAGAACTGCTTTTGATTTGATTTTTTCTGCTATAACATTTGGCTTCTGGTCATCGTATAGGTTTTCATAATATACATACTTTTATTGTGTTTGTTTGTTACTATAAAATATGAAAAAATATAGTCGGGTCGAGTATATTTTATAGTATCATATTTATTTTTAATGTTTTTATAGTAACAATTGATAAAAAAAACAAAAAAATCGCTAACATAATTATGCATGTTTCTGTTTTGTCATTCAAACGAAAATTGTAATGTACTAATCTCTTCTTTTTTTGCAAGGCAAACATTTTTCTTCATCTAAATCGGGCATAAATCGGCAATAGCTGTATTTTGTTGAGAAATTTACAACAACAATTGCACGTGACAGGAATTAAATAATTCGAACAAAAAATTTGAGTTAATTAATTCGAGCTCGAACAAATAAAATATTGTTACGTTTTTGCCTTGTCAACTAAGGTTCGTATCACTGGATTGTGAATAATACAAACTCAATTCAATTTATCACCAACGAATTTATTTATTTCCCAAAATTTATTACAACACAGTTTATCAATAAAAATTCACAAAATCACTTTATATAAATTATTCTTAAATTTTACTGATCACTTTTACTTTTTATTTCACACTAAAACACTTTTTAAATCACTTTTTAATTCCTTTTAATCTTTATACTATCGCTTACCAAATATTACTTATAATCTTACAAGTTTACTCTATCGCGTTCCAAATACGAATAATCCAATTCGATCTTGTTCGCCTTTTTATATACACAAACCAAGCTTCTCGAAAGTTCACGACTTTTCCAGTTGGAATAGCGTAGAAACATTACGTAACAATTTTTATCATGGAAAATTCCATTTAGTACAGTAAACATTGAGCTATTAGTTTTACTTATTCTATTACACACTAGGTGTCACCGTCACACTACCCCTCACCTAAGCCTGTTCGTCCCGAACAGGACCGAAATTACCTCCTCGGTAGAGGGCCAGCCTCTCTAAATGTACCGCCATTGGTTTACCTCTTGTCCTTTTCTTGTCCTGTAGGGTGCCGTCCATAAAGGCTGCACTTTCGCCGATAAATCCCCCTTCTTTTGTTGCGAGTTGTGAAGCCACACCAATTGCCCCTCGTGTAATCCCTGGCCATTTGCCCGTATGGCACATCGAGTTCTCATCCAGTCGCCCGACACTCGCACAACTCGGCCCTTCTTATCCAATGTCTGCTTAACCTGGTGTTCTTTGGTTTCCTCAACAATTGTTTCAGATTTCGATGGCAGCTCCTCGCAATGACTGATTGTTACTCGCCTTACTGTCACATCTGTTCCGTTAAATTTAAGATTCAGCTCGATGTTATCGCTACTCAGTATCCCTCGTCCAAAATCCAACACAAAGCCATTCATCCTCATGAAGTCCGTTCCCAAAATAACCTCGTCCACAATGTCTGCGACCAGAACTTCGAGCGGGAAAAGAGTTTCGCCGATCCTTATGCTCACGATCTTTTTCCCTTTAATCATTGCACTCTCTCCATTTGCCATTCTTAATTTTAACCCATCAACTAGCTGCACTGCTCCTGCGATCAAATCTTTCCGAACAATTGTGTGGGTTGCTCCGGTATCCAGCGTAATAATACACCTCCTCCCATCAACACCGCCCCTAACTGTGATGCTGCTTCCGCCTCGTGCTTCACTCGTAACAGGGATGAATGTTATGGGGCAACCAGACGGTGAAGCCAGCTTCGGTTCCTCCAAACTGACTTCTAACCTTTCCACTTTACCGACTGTTGCCATTAGCTCATCCGTTCCCTGCTCTCCTCTTCGTGCTCTTTCCACGGAAGTTGGTGATCCGTGTCGCTTTTCTCCTGCTTCCAAACAATCTCGCGAGATGTGGCCAATCCTGTTACATATCCAACATCTTCGCTCGCTGCTTTTAGACCTTTGTCCCGACCGTTCGGCGTTTGTCCGCATAAAAAGTGGCGATCTCATCTTTCTCTGTATAACACTCCGACAGTCCATTGAGATGTGACCCAACTTGTCACATTTCCAACACCTAAGCCTGCCTCTTCCGCCTTTCTTTACCATTCGCTCCCTGATGCCGTTCTTGTCTGAGTTCATTTGGCGCCTAAATAATGACGGTCTTGTAAAGTTCTGCACAGCCTCGATCGTTAACGCAAACGCAACGGTTTCCGCGAAGGTTGCTTTAGGTGACAACATCACCGCCCTGCGTGTTTCTGGATCTCGAATGCCGTCAATAAATGCGTCAATTTTAAGCCTTTCCATATAATCGGCCGACGTACTGGTATGTGCTAGATGTACTAATCGCTCGATTGCCGATGAAAATTCCTGAAGTGATTCTCCTCCCTTTTGGTAGCGGCTTTTCAATTCCATTCGATAGATTTCACGCTTGTGGTCACTGCCGTACTTCCTATCCAGCGCCTTCATAATTTCGAGATAACTGTTGCGATCTTTTTCCGGAATTGTTTGTAAGGCCTCCGCTGCTTCACCTTTAAGGGCCACTATTAAAGCTGCGACAAGATGTTCATCATTCCAACGGTTTTGATTGGCTGCCGTTTCAAATTGAAATTTGAAAATGCCGAAAGATGATGTACCGTCGAAGTTTGGTGGTTTTAACTTAACTGATTGAACGGTCTGTACCACTTGCGTCGTTGTTCCACTTGCCTTGACATCAGTTAGATCTTTCTCGAGACGTTGACATTTTTCCACAACTTGTTGAATCTCCGTTTGCAATTTCTCTTCAACATGTTCAACCTTCGTTTCTAATTTTTCGTCAACCTTTTGAATCTCCATTTGTAGCTTCTCTACTTCGCCGTGTATGTTAGTAGATAATTCGAGAAGTTTCTCGTCCATTCTCTTTTGCCCATCTGCAATTTCCTGGATTGGTTGTTCAATTTTCTCTATTTGTTGTTCCATTTTTAGGTTTGACTGGTTTATAGTCTCCAACTGTCGCTCATTTGACTGCTCAATTTGTTGCACCATTTGATTTTTAATTTCTCCTAGCTGTCGTTCGTTTTGTTGTTTCATTAGACTCATCTGTCCTGTCATCTGGTTCATAGCAGCTATTAACTGCGACAAATCGAAACTTCCAGAATGTTCTTGTGTCTTTTCGACCAACGGTTGTTTATCTTCTGCTTTCTCTACAGTTGCCGCATCCGTTACTTCCACGCCAAAATCATAATGGTCAGCGTTCAGCCCTTCGTTCTGCATGGCCTCACGTAGTCGCGCTTGTAAAGCTGCTTTAGCACCATCAGTGGCCAAACCCCGTTTCTCAAGTTCCCTCTTTAATTCTGGAACTTTTAATTCGTTGAAAATTATTTTCTTGATCTTTTTATTCACAATCCCACCGCTGTCACCAAATTGTTACGTTTTTGCCTTGTCAACTAAGGTTCGTATCACTGGATTGTGAATAATACAAACTCAATTCAATTTATCACCAACGAATTTATTTATTTCCCAAAATTTATTACAACACAGTTTATCAATAAAAATTCACAAAATCACTTTATATAAATTATTCTTAAATTTTACTGATCACTTTTACTTTTTATTTCACACTAAAACACTTTTTAAATCACTTTTTAATTCCTTTTAATCTTTATACTATCGCTTACCAAATATTACTTATAATCTTACAAGTTTACTCTATCGCGTTCCAAATACGAATAATCCAATTCGATCTTGTTCGCCTTTTTATATACACAATCCAAGCTTCTCGAAAGTTCACGACTTTTCCAGTTGGAATAGCGTAGAAACATTACGTAACAATTTTTATCATGGAAAATTCCATTTAGTACAGTAAACATTGAGCTATTAGTTTTACTTATTCTATTACACACTAGGTGTCACCGTCACAATATGTAACTGTTTGAATGAAAAACACAACACAACAAAATACAGCTAATAATAGGGGTATAAATTTTTAGTACAGAAATACGCAAGAACGTTTTTACTTTTCTTTTCAATGTGTGTGAAAGAAAAAAAAAATATTTGTTTCGTAGATATTATTTTATAACATATGTCATTGATACGTCTCACATGCCTTGTCAAGTAAAACCCAAAATTGATTTAAGTACTTTTCATACCAGGCACCTCGGCTTTGACCTTCAAAAATAAAAATTCATTATTGAATTATGTAAATTAGTTTTATTTGATTGACAATGTTTAATTTTATAGAAATAAATTCAATTCGTTGAAAAATAATTTATTTTTAAGTGATGATTTTAAAAAAAATCAAAATATTTTGCAATGAAGTTATCTATAAAGGCTTTGCCACAGTTATTTTCGTGCGATGCGATTTGCGTCAAATTTCGCACTGGATGCCACACTTAACAGCGACGCGATTTTTTTCGTAACAACTGTTATAGTAATTGGTTGAAATTATTTTGTAGTTTTTTACCGAAATTTTAATTATTTGTATTTATTTAATAATTGCGTATTGCACATACATAAAAATATTTAATTATTGCGAATTTTTCGATCATTTTCTATTGTACAGTTCCATGTCTTCTCAAAAAAGTGAGGTTAAAACATGCGATCAAAAAATTCGTATGTATGTGGAAAGTCTCCAAACGAGAAAAAAGTTTTTTCTCCAATTGCGAAATTTCAAACTTCGCACGATAAAATATAAAATGAATTATATATGAATAAAAATTATTAAATTCCAAACACCAAATGTATAGAATTTAAAGATTATAACGGTATTTGATAGTTTTTTCATATATTTAGTATCAAATCTATTCTAATTGCAATAGAATTTGAAAAGAAAAAATAAATAGCATCGCACGAAAAAAAACTGTGGCAAAACCTTAAAGTACTTTTCATACCAGGCGCCTCGGCTTTGAGCTTCGTTAATAAAAATTTTTTATTTCGTTTTTTAACTATGTAAATTAGTTTTATTCGATTTATACCGTTTAATTTTATAGTAATAAATTCAATTTGTTAAAAAATAATTTATTTTTAAGTGATGATTTAAAAAAAAAAACAAAATATATTGCAATGAAGTTATCTACAAAGCCAAGGCAATGCGTTCCACACTCGACTGCGAGATTTTAAAGTATGTAGTACAAACCCAAGTGCTTTCTCAACATAATTTACAAATCACATTTTTTGCACAAATATTTCATACTTACCAAAAAATCTAGCTCATACGTACGTTACAAATTTAGAATATCTCAGTTCTTGCTATAATTCACGTGTAAAATAGGCCTAAATAAAATATTTGATAGCAACCGAATGTTCAAAGTCAACGCCACCGGTATGAAAGGGTCTCAGCTTCGCATTTGTGGTAACTAAATATTTCGAGGCGAGGCGCCTGGTATGAAAAGTACTTAAAGCCAAGGCAATGTGTTCCACACCAAACTCGATTGCAACTTTTCAAAGTATGTAGTACAAAGCGAAGTTCTTTGTCAACATAACCTACAAATCACATTTTTGGCACATATATGAACATATGTAATACATGTATCTTTAGTAATATATATTATACTTAGCAAAAAATCTTATCACAGTTTAAAAACTTTTTATCCGATTCACCTGAATGGGTGAATCGGATAAAAAGTTTTTAAACTGTGATAAAAAATAGTAAATTTTTCTCTTTTTAATCGTTTTGGTGTTTCAATTGAAACTATTCTATTATGAAAAATTCTATTATGTCTATGGGTCTGGGGTCTATTATGAAATTTTCGACATCGCAAATTTTCGACGTTGTCGACTATGAATTATTCGACAATATCGAACAAAAATAAATTAATATTAATTTATTAATTAGGCGGAAAATAA
This sequence comes from Tipula vernalis, assembly GCA_958295665.1. Lineage (NCBI taxonomy): Eukaryota > Metazoa > Arthropoda > Insecta > Diptera > Tipulidae > Tipula > Tipula vernalis. The sequence goes on along the minus strand of OY282558.1, from coordinate 179,889,913 downwards.
CAAAAAAAAATAAAAATTAAAATATACGTTACGAACTGAATAACTGAAATTTTTTGGCTAGCATTGGTTTTATCTGTCTCAGTCAAAGTGGCGCCATTTGTTTCTTGGTGTGGAAAAATTAATAACTAAAAATCGCTGTTTATTTAATTAAAAAACAATTAAATCTTCCTTTTCCAAAATTTGCAAACATAATACACAATTGAATAAACATTAGTAAATTTTATTTCATTTCTATTTTAATTTAAAAACAAATTAAATGTTCCTTTTCCAAAATTTGCCACCGTCGCCTGTCAAGTGAGACAGCTAAAACCAATCCGTGGCCGTGCCAATTTTTTTATCTCACGATTTATTATTGAACACGCATACGCATTCGTCACCTCAAGAGCAGTCGCATATTGTTCGACTTTATCGAAAACAAAGTTTCAAAATAGGAACATTTTCGATATGATCGCAAAAAAAGCGCGTCGAATAATTTCATAATAGCTAATTTTCGACGTTGTCGAAAAAAAGCGTGCGTCGAAAATTTCATAATAGCCCCCCCGACGTTTACGATTTTATTTTGCATAGTGAGGGGGTCAGGTTTAAAACAAAAACTCACGACCGTTAAATCTTTTTAATCTTCAAACATTAATTTAAATAAAAGCATGAAATACAAATTTTCTACAGTAAGACTTAATGAAACTTTCTAATTATGGTGCTTGTCTGTTAATTCACCCCAATTATTTTATTTTTTTCATTTAAATTTAATCATTTATTTTTAGAGTTTTGTCGTCACTTGAAACATTTGTGGTACATCTTTCAGAATTCCTTTGATGTGTTTCTGCAAGGTTGACGAAGCATTAACGAAGAATTAAATCCGCAATTCGCTCCAATAGATTCGTCGATACTATACTAACATTTGTGGTAGAACTATCAGTAGAAGCGATTTGGGGTGAATTAACAGACAAGTACCCTAATTATTATTATAATTAATTAACTGCATACTCTAAAATATTTTCATTTTCAACCTTTGATTGACGTTTCTTTGACTCTTTTGTTTCATTAACATATTCCTCCGGTACATATAAAAACGGATCTATTTTGAATTGTTCTGGAGATGGAGGACTTTTCAGCAAAACTCTAGTGATAAATTTACCTTCACGTTTTGGCCGTAATGAGTTTACATCGACCAATAAAGATATTAAATTTTCCTTTAATTGTTGATTGGACATTGTTAACTAGAAACAAAATACGTTAGGAAATTATAAAATGCATTTTTGAAAAAATAAATTTCGAGAACTTACGGTTCCTATATTCGTATTGATTAAACCAAAGTTCTGTTGATAATCATCTTTTACTAGAGAATATTGAATTCCATTGCAAAACTTTGTAACTAATTCGCCAATATTTGATCCCAAAGTACCACTTTTAATGTTCGGAAATTTTTTTTTCATTAAACCTCGAATAGCAACTAATTCTGGAAGTATATTCGGATGTGCAATGAAATACTGATAATCGACAAGTGACAACTCCCCGTTTTGAATGTCCTTCAATAATTCTGGACCTCCAGCTAAAGTGGCACCAGCTAATGAAGCCTCATTTATCAAATCTTGCCCTTTAGTGAAAACTAATATTTTCCTGTTTTCCCCGTGATCAAATTTATGTGGAATCATTGCCATGTTCTGAACATTATCTAAAAACTTGTTTTTTTCTGCTTGCATATTCACCTCGATTTCAATATTTAGCGATGCCTCCGGGACATTATACATAGTAGGATGGTGGGTTTCTCTGTGACTTTCAATAGCCTCCTCAATTGTGTATACTTTCCATTTGTAATACCTTCCAACCCAAACATTATCTGTGGAAATTGCTTTCCATGAATCGTCAACATGCTTGTCAAATTTATTTAATTCAAGCCTACGATAAACAAATCAATTTATTTATACATATAATATTAAAATATATACGCTTATAGATTACTTGTCTTTCCCTCGTTGATTATGTGGAATGAAACCGAGCTTTTGAGTTTCTACTTTAACCTTCTTTTTTCTTGCTTTTTCGCGAGTTCCTTTACGTGCGGCGAAATTATAACTGGTAATATGTAAATATTTTGTTGTACAATTATGTACTTGATGCAAATTCAACTTAGACAACACTCCAACACAATAATTTAACATTGTTAAGAAAATATCTCTGTTATAAATTCAGTTCGATTTTTTCGTCGTACAGCAATACCAAAACAAGGTTATGTCATGTGCAAAACGGAAAAAGCTATTCCCAAGAAACACTATTTTTCATGCCCTTGAAGCGTAAATGTTTATCCTAAAAATAACACCCCAAACAGATAAGCGGCGCTCTACGCCTGACTTCGCTTCTCTTCGTCGTTATACCGCAAACACATTGACGCAGCGAACAGCGACGCTAAATTAGAATATGTACATGTCTTTCCATAAGAGCGAACACAGAGCGGCGACAAACTACAAAGTATGTATTTTTTGATGCGGCGAATGACATTTATATTTGTTGTTCTTGTTTTTAAAGTAAATGCTTGGAAACTTCTAATTTTAGCTAAATTTTACATCCAAATGGGCATATGAGAAAGGCATTTGTAAAAAAAATCTAAATTTGAACTTAAATTTGTTCGGAATGCTAGTGTTCGCTGATGACAAGGGATAAAGAATATCCGGATGTTTTTTAAGCAAAAAAACTAACGCATTAAAAGGATCGGTATATTTTTAACTCTACTATTATTTGGATTTTTTGGAGTTTTTTTGACAACCAAAAATTATATCTTTTATCGGCGTAAAATATTCCAAAATTTTTGTGAATTGAAAAATTAAAATTAAAATAATATGAAAAGCTACGATTTAAACAATGACATTAATAAAAAATAATAAAATAATCAAAAGAAAATGTGATGTTGACGTTTAAAATACAAAGTCAAGAACAAAATTTGTTCACCCATGTCATAAAAAAAAATCCGAATATTTTATTAAAGTGAAGTTAGCGGGGGTAACATCTATCAAAAATATCCAGATATTTTCTGTCAAAAGGCCATCAGTGAATATACGGAATAAGTCATTAAACAAATAGTTTTTTATGAAAATATTTTGTTGTAAAAACCCAAACAACATTTTTGATATAAATAAATGTCAAAATAGCGGCGTCTATGTGGTTGCCAAAAATCATAAAATGAAGAGCCCGCTTATCTGTTTAGGGTATTGTGATTATTTGCAACCACTATAAAGCTAGGAATTCGTATATGTAGCATATAAATATTTTGTTTTTTAAATAAAATATAAAAATGTTCAAACAAAAACAATACAGATCAATAAAGAACGAAATTAGTAATATTTGCAATAGTGCAGAAGTGATTCGAGAAAGTGTTTCTGTAAACAGTACTTCTAATGTTTTTTCCCGCCGAGCAGAATATAAGAATTTTTATATACATATACTTATGTACATACTTATTTTAAGAAGGCAGACTTAAAGAAAGTCGTTTCTTACTTAGGTCATTAGTACAATTATGAATAATTGTGATTTTAATAGGGCAGAATATAAAGTCCTAAATATTAATTAATTTTATATGTATGCATGTAAAAAAACCAACAAAACTGTGTTTTTAAATTTTTTGATTAACATAATAAAAAATCTTAATTATAAAACTTTGTTTTATTCTTTATAATTAAATGGGGCGATTCGCACAATACCGTACGTAAATGTTTCGCCCAGGAGACTCATAAATGTCATGCCTAAGGCATACTCAACACTTTTATTTATACTAATACAGATGTATTACAAGCCATACAAGCCTTCGTAAATTTGTTTCAGTTCTCATGTGACAAAATTATCGTTTATGTTACATTTTCGTATAGTTTTAGCGTACCGTTTACGAATACCTTCCCTCCCGGCGTAAAAATGTATACATCAAAAGTACTTCGTTTACGAACAGTTTACGAAAGGTTTATATTACAACACACTACTACATTTACATTCTCTATACAAAGTGCTGTCAATTATATCTTGCGGCTTTGTTTTATTTTCAATTTTTCTTTTACAAATTAAAATAAAGTTGTCGTATTGTGAAAATATAAAAACTTCTGATAGTTATTGTTAGTTTTTCCCGTGGCGTACTGCAGCTATCGGGGGGGTCACAGGTGGTGGATAGTGGACGGCCTATCGATAGGTAGGCTAGCGGTGAATTAAATAAGCCGCCCCCAACCGCAGTCCAGCTGGTGGGAGAGTCTCAGGGAACTGGGGAGTGGTTAACCTCAGTTCATTAAATTCTGAGTGCCTATGATGCCCAGCATGGAAAGGCGAACAGAGGGCGCCAGAAAACCATCGACCAATAACCACGGCGGACTGGGCGTCGTGTCCTCTCTGCACCTCCGGAGTCTCCGCGGGTGATGAGTGGGGGTACCCCTATAAACGGGTGACCCGGGGAATGGAATGGATCCCATTGGATTGGGCTCTCCATGTGAATAGGTGAAAGGGGGAGAGAATGTGGGCGGAGGGAAGGGGGTGCTGGGAGGCCGCGGTGCTAGCGAGCCGAATGGGCTGGATTAAGGTGTTAAGCGACCCGTGCTGATGATCAACTAGGCTGGGGGCCCATTTAACAAAGCCCAGTCGCTAACGGAGCCCTCTGGATATCTGGCGACCTCCAGTTGTATTTAGCCTTACCTGCGTATTCGGATCTCTGCGCAGGCGGACCTCTATTTCTCCGATACTCGTGGGAATCAGATGGAAAGATCGAACAACGAAAAAACAAAGGGCACCGGCTCTCCTCAAAAGCCGGTATCAGTGAATGGGGGTACCTCGAACAAGACGGGTGGGGCCTCTAAAGTTGCAAAGGGGGTTTGCTCTAGGGCAAAAGTCCCGGGAGTTAGCGGTACCAACGCAGCACAGGGGAGTGGGACGAGAGACATTCCTCCGGCGAAAAGGCGATACTGGAATCGCCGCTCGGCATTCCGAATTCCCGAGAAGTGGGCTGCGACCCTCGAGGGGCAGCTTACGGAAGAGCAAAGAACATCAGTAGCTTGGGCAAGGAGCACTGTGGGCTGCGGAGGCTCGGAAAGGGACCATGTGTCGAAAAGACAGCGGTCCCAGGACGAGGTGGAAGTAGTCAACAGCAAGCGGGCCAAGTTGGTGACTGAAAGGAAGCCGAGCTCCAACTCAGGAACAAAGCTGTTCAGCGATGTCCTGAGGGAGCATGTGTTGATGCTAGCCGTCATTGACGAAAGTCAAGAAGATGGGAGCATCAAGGCCGAAACATGGAGGTTGGTGTATAATGCACTCAACCTCGTCTTTTGAAAGATCCTGGGTGAAAATCCGGGACCTCCGCCACCCTGCAGAGATGCGGGGTGGTATCAAGGGCGTGTGAAGATGACTGCATGCTTGGACTCTAGATCTGTGGATCTATATAAAAAGGCTATAGCCAAAGTAGGGGAGGTGTGGCCAGGCGCAAAGCTTGCGGCAGTTAGTCGGGAGGAAATTCCCAGCAGGCCGAGGGCACGTGTCTGGCTGCCATCCAAACCGGCTAGCCCTGACGAGGCTCTGGAAATCATTCAGGCCAGTAACCCGAGTCTTCCGACAGGAAATTGGAAGATCGTCAAGCAGGAGGAGGCGAAGGGGGGCTCGAAATTATCAATTATGGTAATAAATAAGGAGTCCCTTGCCCTCCTGCACAAAACGAAGGGAGTAATTGACTTCGGTTTCGGGTCAATTACTCTCAACGTTTATAAAAAGGATGGGGCGGAAGCGCGTACGGGAGGCCAACCGGAGGATGGTGGCAACCCGCCCAGGCCTGTAGGGGGTACCAGCAGCATGTTGGGAGAAGCTGAGGGTATGGGGGAGAGGGAAGCCGGCAACCTCGGTCGGACAAGGCCTCCCTTGAAGCATAAGGAGGGGCACATAAGCGAAGGAGCTGGTGTACCGATGGAGGAGGCTGTCGGCAGCCAGGCCAGACGGGTCGGCACTGACAAGTCCTCTACAGAGGGTATGAGGGGTGGCGAGACGGGCGGATCCGGCGCGGTAGCAGGAATATCCCATAGAGATAGGTAGAGGTTAAATGGTTATGATTAAGATAACACAAATTAACCTTCACCATTCTAAGGCTGCTTCGGCAGCTCTACTCCTCAGGCTGACTAGTTCGGGTGAGGATGTGATATTAACCCAAGAACCTTGGATTAACAACAACAGGATCTGTGGCCTCAGAACCAAGGGGTATAAAATTATATCCTCTAGTAAGTCTGGGAAGATCAGATCTTGTATTCTTGGGAAAAATAATATTAATCTTTTCCTTCTCTCTCAATACAGCAATGGTGACACTACTGCAGTTAGCCTGGAAGTAGGCACTTGTAGATTCTGGCTAGTTTCAGCCTACATGGACCGGGAGAAGGAGGTTCCTCCGGATAACTTGGAGGAGCTGATCCGTAAAGCGGAACAATCAAAGGTAGGTGTGGTACTGGGAGTTGATGCTAATGCGCATCACACTATCTGGGGAAGCACAGACATTAATGAAAGAGGTGAGTCGCTTTTTGATTATTTGATGAGTACTAACCTTTCAGTGTGTAATATTGGGCGGGAACCCACATTTATTACTAGTAACAGGCAGGATGTTCTAGACGTGACCCTTGCCTCAAATAATATTCTTCATATGGTTAAAAATTGGAGGGTGGATAAGGAACACTCCTTTTCTGATCATCGATATTTAACCTATAGCCTCGATATTCACCCTGCTACCCGGGAAGCCTTCAGGAACCCTAGAAGGACCAACTGGAGCAAATATGGGGAATTATTGGAGGAAATGTTACCGACGAGGGCTATGGAGCCCCCGACGACCGTTGGGGAGCTGGAGGACATGGTGGCTAGCGTTACTAGCGCATGCAACCGATCCTTTCGCGCTGCCTGCCCACTGGCTAGGCCTAGAGGTAGGCAAAAACCGGTATGGTGGTCTAGGGAACTGGGAACCTATCGTAAGGCTTGTAGGATAGCCTTTAATAGAGCCGAGCCAAAAATACAAGGGAGGCTCAGGATTGGGACTCCTATAAGGAGAAACTCGGAATTTATAAGAAAGAATTAAGAAAGGCACAAAGGAGGTATTGAAGAATCTTCTGTGATAATATGGAAGAGGTATCCGAAACCTCCCGCCTTAGGAAGATTCTTTGCAAAAGTACATCTAGTCCTAGTTTTTTGATAAAACCGGACGGATCTTGGACAGCTTCTAGTGGAGAATCTCTGGAGCTTCTCTTCGAGACACACTTCCCAGGGAGCTTTGAAGACCTGTTGGTGCGTAGCAATCATCAGGAATCACTGTCAGTAACCACAGAGGATATCGTAACCAGAAAACGGATCCTATGGGCACTGAGGGGTTTTAAACCATTTAAATCGGCTGGTCCGGATCATATTATACCAGCGGAACTTCAAAACAACTCAGAATTTATTCTTCCCTACCTGGAAGCTATATTCAAAGGGTGTTTGAAGCTGGGCTATATTCCTAGGTACTGGACGGAGGTCAATGTGGTGTTCATACCGAAAGCGGGGAAAAGCTCACATGTCTATCCTAAGGACCTAAGACCAATAACTCTATCATCCTTTCTTTTGAAAACCTTGGAAAGGCTGCTGGATGTATACATCAGAGATAAAATAGGTGCCAGGAAGTGGGCATCGTCTCAGCATGCGTACACAAAGGGTAGATCTGTGGACACGGCTCTGCACGCCTTGGTGTCTACGATTGAGAAATCGATTAATTCGAAGGAATTCTGTTTGGTGGCCTTCCTGGATATAGAAGGCGCCTTTAATAATGTGAAAGCGGAGGCAATCAAGGAGGGATTGTCATTTTTGGAGGTGGACGTTCCTCTGATAGGGTTAATCAATTATATGCTGGGAAGCAGGATTGTTAGCTCGAAGTTGGGGGACTCCACCATCAAGAGGCGAGTAACTAGGGGAACTCCGCAGGGGGGGGTTCTGTCCCCTCTTCTCTGGAACATAGTGGTAAACGGGTTACTACTTGAATTGGAGAGAGAGGGTATTGGAGTTATCGCGTACGCAGATGACGTAGCTTTAGCTGTTACCGGGAAATTCCTGGGCACGATTGTAGACGTAATGCAGAATGCGCTTACCATCGTTACGAAATGGGCTGGCAAATGTGGACTTGGTATTAACCCGTCCAAGACAGAGCTGGTACTATTTACTAAGAAATACAAAATCCCGGTAGTTGTCCCTCCTACCTTACATGGCACGAGACTTGCTTTTACTGATAGAGCTAGATATCTGGGCATTATCTTGGACAGTAAGCTTAATTGGAAGCCCAACATGTTGGAGAGAATAAACAAAGCTACTATTGCTTTGTACTCCTGTAGGAACGCCATTGGTCATAGATGGGGTCTGAAGCCGGAGCTGGTACACTGGCTCTACACCGCCGTAGTGAGACCTGTACTCATGTACGGGGTGGGTGTTTGGTGGCCAGCTCTGGACAAGGTAACTTACAAAAGTAAGATTGAGAGAGTGCAAAGAACGGCCTGCATGCTTGTTAGCGGGGCATTGAGGTCGACACCGACAAGTTCCTTAGAGGTTATGTTGCACCTTCTTCCGGTCGACATTTTTGGCAAACAGATGGCGGCAAATACGGCTGTACGACTTGCAGCCGTCTCTCAGTGGAGGTGTCTTAGTATAGGACACTCTACTATTGTCAGATCGTTGAAGGATGAGCTGGCGAATCTTGACTACATTAAACCTACTCTACGCTTCGAGAAGCGATTTCGGACCTCCTTCCCTTCAAGGGAATCCTGGAGGGATAGACCGTTATCGGAAACCGAAGCGTTGCAATTCTTCACAGATGGCTCCAAGCTAGACGGCAAAGTAGGAGCTGGAGTATTCTGTGACAAATTAAATGTAAATATTTCTATTCGTCTCCCTGATTACTGCAGCGTGTACCAAGCTGAAGTCGTAGCGATTGAGGAGGTCATGACGTGGTTGAAGCATAATGTGTTATCCTCAGACGATATCACAATCTATGTGGACAGTCAAGCGGCGATCCGGTCGTTAGAATCGGTGTCTTTGGCGTCACGGGTGGCGTTGAGTTGTCACTCATCTCTAAATGAGATGGGTGAGCATTTCAACATCCAGGTAGTCTGGGTCCCAGGTCACTCGGGCGTCATGGGGAACTGCAGGGCAGATGAACTTGCTAGGCATGGTACGACTCTCCAAGCACTTGGGAAGCAGGCGCTATCCTCAGCGGGGGAAAGGTGGTCTAACACCCTCACCTGTAGAGTTGCAAGACAAGTTTGGCCAAAGCTGGACTTGGGGCGCACTAGGGCATTAATATCCTTACGCAGACGTGAATTAAGAACGGTCGTAGGAATTCTCACGAGACACTGCCTTTTTGGAGAACATGCAAGAAGGCTGGGTCTGGAGGCTAATGACTTCTGCAGAAGCTGCTTGGACGAAGAGGAGGAAGAGACGTTGGTCCACTTCCTTTGCTCGTGTCCAGCATTGGCTCTCAGAAGGCACAAACACTTAGGTAAGTTCAGGATGGACTGCCTCTCGGATCTCGAAAACATTAAAGTGCGGGAGGTCTTACGCTACATAAGTAGCTCGAAATGGTTCCAATAGGGGTAAAAGGGGATACATCCTGTGGTATCACAATGGACCGTCACCGGTCTAAGTGTGCGTAAGCAGCCACTCCAACCTAACCTAACCTAACCTAATATTAAGTACCTACATAAAAAAATTGTATATGTTTAGTATATTTATAAACCAAATTATGCGTTTAAATTGCATTACGTCTAAAAAAAATTCTAGCACATTGGTTAAATGCGTATGGCTCGCAGACGGTGCTACATTAAATAAATTAGAGACTTCCCGATAGGTAGTTTTGTTAGCAGCAAAGCTGTAAATAAATTTTAGTTAATTATTTTCTTAAATACCATATATCTCAGAAAATAGGAGAATAGTTTATTACACACATTACACAGCAGTAGAGAGTGATCTTTCAAAGATTTGGTAGAAGTCGAATCGAAATCGACGCAAATTTGAAGACGCAAATAATTGTGTCAAATCAGAAGTCTTTAAAATGTTTGATAACTATATGACCTACATACCTAAAAACTTCACATCTTCAATCGGCATAATTAGAAACATTCCTATCGAACTCTCCGTTGAGGAAATTCAAAAAAATATTAAATCGAACTTCCATATCTCAAATATAGAAAATCTTGAATTAGTTAAATTCACTTTTTTGTCTGGAACTATTCCATACAATGTCACTTTGTACGACAGTATCTTGTTAAAAGTAAACTATTTCATACCAAATTCCTTATTCTGTAAAAAATGTCTGAATTACGGGCACACAATTAAAAAATTTAACTCAAAAAATAATAGATGTTTAACGTGTGCAAAAATTGTTAAGGACGACCACGAATGCGACAAGAAAGAGTCTTGTAAGTATTGTGGAATGGGCCATTCAACTAATTTTTTCCGGTGCAATGAAAGATTCAGACAGAAACAGATTAGGGAGCACAAAAGCCACCTTTTTGGTATCCAACAAAAAGTCTCCAAACCACCAATGATGATTTCACCAATGATATCTCCGTTAAAAACCAAGCCTGGTCCAATAACAACTTAATGAACCCTGACTCTAGAAAAATTAAAATCTTAACTGACTTAGTGAACGAGTTAAAAAATCAAATAAATGAAAGAGATTCAATTTTTATTGGCGTCGAATTAGCTACTTATAAATAATTCTGATGTCTTTAATATAAATTCGGCTAATATGGACTCTCTCAAAAATAAATTAAATAAATTTATTACAAAATAAACTTTTCTTTTCTTTCAGTTTTTTGTTTTCGTTTTATTCTTCAAACTATTAGCGTATTTCCTTGACAAAATTACAACAACAATTGCAAAGGAAAAATCCTCGCAAGAATAGCATTAAATCTGCATTCACAGTATTGTTTTCGCTCTGCGTTTCGATCTTGTTTTGGACTTATCGTTATACAACAACAACAATTATTTAATTTTTTATTTTTTTTAAACTGATCGTTTTTTGCGACGAATGACATTTAGATTTGTTGTTGTTGTTTTTATAGTAAATACTTGGAAAATCGTAATTTTAGTTGAAATTTACATCCAAATGGGCATATAAGAAAGCAATTGTAAAAAAAATCTATTGGACCTTAAATTTGGTCGTAATAAATCATTTCACAAACGATGAGCGATTGTGATACATGTTCGTCCCATGTTCGAGGGCCGATGTTGCTTCGTCCAGCAGTAGAATTTGTGGATTACGAATTAGCGCACGTGCAATAGCGATACGTTGTTTTTGGCCACCTGATATTTGGGAAGCTTTCTCGCCAACTCGGGTATCGTAACCAAGCGGAAGCGACGTAATGAAATTATGAATATACATTTTTAGCCGCTTCAATAACTTCGGATTGTGAAACTTCGGCTTTACTGCTACACCATAAGCAATATTATCGGTAATTGTTCGATCGAATAAGGCTGGCTCTTGAGACGACACAATAGACAATTGTGATCGCAGTTGTCTAAACGATGGAGATGATACTTCTTTACTGTCGATTGAAATACATACTTCCATCGATCACATCGTAAAACCGTTCAATTAATTGAATACAATGCAACCGTTTGTCCTTTGAGCACATTTAAATTTAATTTATTCAACACTTTTACATCAGGACGTGATGGATACAAGAAATCAACGTCTTTATATGATATATTTCCTTCTGCTTTCCATTCATCTAAGCTTGAGTCGATTTTCTCGGGTTCCTTGATTTTAGGCTCGCGTTCTAAAAGCTGGAATATTTTAGCGGCCGATGTTAATCCCTTTTGGAAATTTGGAGCAAACACTTGGCTATGTATTGGCTATTGAAACTGTACCCATAATTAAGGCTTGGGCTACTTTAAATACGTCAGCATAGTACACACCGTTATTGGCGACCAAATATCCACCGTAGTACATAAAGGCCGCGAAGGCAAAAAACATAATTGATCGGGCTAACCCATAAACAAGCCAATATGTTGCCATGTTTGGATACCTTTAGCGCGAGCGCCAGGATATCCATATATTTCATATGGAACATTTTTATTTTCCTAATAACACTACCGTTCTGATGCTTGATACAACTTCTACATACAATATTTTTTTATGAAAATATTTGTTCTCAAAACCCAAACATTTTTCATATACATAAATGTCTGATTAGCGGCGTCTATGTGGTTGCAAAAAATCATAAAGGCGCAGAGAAGCGAAGTCTGTTATCTGTTGAGGTATTAATCATTAATTTTGAAGTTGGCAATTTGTCAAAACAATAAAAAAAAATTATTGACAGTTTCTCATTTTTAAAATAAATATCGACGTGTCGATAAGTTTCAAATTTTATATTACGAAAACAACCAAAAATTACTATGGTTGACAAATTTTTTTGGATTCGATGTTGTTTTCACCGCCATAGCCACTATATTTTGTTAGTGCCACTAAATAATATTGGTAGAAAACATGGATTTTTTCCACGGGAACGATAAGTTTTTTATATGGTAAAGGAGCATTTCTTTGCTAATATCGTGAAGAAAAACAACAACAAAAACTAAAATCTGAAAACAAGATCGAAACGCAGAGCGAAAACAATACTGTGAATGCAGGCTAACCCAAAAAAAATTGGGTTTATTTAAACATAATTCTAATTCTTGGTTATGATACTTGCCACCAGAGTCATAATACATATTAAATTTATATTTTATTTCGAAAGGTTGGCTTTTGTCAATTAAATCAAATTGGCTAATTTCTTGGAACCCAAAATAATTCGAATTAAATTTTGGTCAACAAAATACGCTTTATTATGTTTTCTTTAAAAATTTTACAAAATAACATTCGTAGTTTAAAAGTAATAAAGATCTACTATACCATTATATACAATCCAATCGTATTGATATCGTTATTCTATCCGAAACTTGGACAAGTCCAAATAGCAATTTAACTTTTTAACAATTACAATCTTATTATTGATGACACACCGGATGGTTTTAGCGGCGTAGGTTTTTTAATACATAAAAAACTTTCCTGGAAAATTATTGATTTAATTTTTCATTACATCCGTTTTCAAGCTTTTAAAATTAACCTCAAATTTTATAATAACTCTGTTAATAGAACTCAGGAAATCATAACGAATTTGAACATCTTACTACTCAAAATCTAGATAACTGTTTAACAGCGTGAGATATAAATATTCATAATAGTCTTTGGTATAGTTCATTGACCCCTACTTACGACAGGGGGGGGGGGGTGATAAGATTGCAGATATAATCACTGCTAATAATGTCTTTTTACTAAATGACGGATCTCACACAAGACAAGATTTTTTCAGAAATAATTCTGCAGCACTAGACATTACTTTGTGTTCAATCAATCTAATTGAAAAACTATCATGGAGAATTGATCCCATTAATTTAGGAAGTACAATACTTATTGACCAATACTTATTGACTTTAAATTAAATTATTATCAAAAAAAAACAAATCACAAACTGGTCAAAAGTATTGAAACACTTTGATCTAAATTCTATTGATGATAAATGCAATGTTGAAGAACACCTAGAAAAATTAATTTCTGAAAACACTTCTATTATCACAAGTAAAAATACTTTTAAACCTAAACCTTGGTGGAACGATCTTATACAAAGACTATGGAACATTAAAAAACACAAACAACTAATTTATAATTTAAACAAAAACATGTTTACCGCTATAGAATTAAAAAAATCTGTACAAAAACTTAAATTAACAATCAGAAGAGAAAAGAAAAACTTTTGGAACATTTTTTTGATGAGTATCAATCATAAAACTAATAACTCTGATCTCTGGAACAAAATTAATAAAATTAAAAATAAAAAACAATCCAACTACAGAATTTTAGAAGATCCCTTACTAGTAAATAATTTTTTAAATTATAATTTTCCTTTCTCCGTTGACTCCTCTCCTAATCCCTCTAATAACCTCAATCATAATATTAATCCTGCGGAATTTATTGAAACACTGAAATTCTTGACTTTATTAAAAACTCCAATAACAATGCTCCAGGATATGAAAACATCTCATATAAAATCATTAAACAATTAGTTTCCACTAATCTTAACCTAATCAATATTATTACAAATTATTTTAATAACATATGGCAAAATCAGATTTACCCTACAAAATGGAAAACATCATACACAATTGCCATTTTGAAAAAGGGAAAAGATGATAGAAACATTATTAACTACCGTCCTATTTGGCTGTTACCTATTTTCTCAAAAATCTTCAATAAACTCATCTTAAAACGAATTAATGATCATCTAATCTCCAATAATATTCTTAACTATTACAATTTTGGTTTTAGAAAAAACAAAAGTATTACTGACTATTTTATTGAAATGTTTAATTTCATCAACTCGCTCAAACAACAAAACCAAAAATTGTTTTAGTTAACATTGACATTTCCAAAGCTTTTGATAATGTCGATAAAAATATTTTTAAAAATTTCAATTTGCCTAATAACATTACACATTGGATTTCTCAATTTCTTACAAATAGAATTATTTCTATTTTAAATTTCAATCAAGCTTCCATCCACTACACTAATAAAGGCATTCCTCAGGATAGCTGTTTGAGTCCTACCCTTTTTAATATCTATACCACTTCTTTACACGAAATTAATAACTCATATACAAAAATTTTCCAATACGCCGATGATATTTGCATTGTAGTTTCTGCCGATAATCATGATAACTTACAATTAATAACAGATTCTACTTTACTCTCATTAACGGATAAATTACAATCTTTAAAACTACAAATTAACACTGATAAATCCCACTTTTTAAGACTATTCACTAATAAAAATAGTTCCAAATCTCTAAATTTAAAAATTAATAATACCTATATAAAAGAAAGATTAACTACTAAAATACTGGGTACAACTTTAACTAACAGACTTTCATTATCAAATCATTATACAAGTTTAAAAGCAAATATTTCCAATTCCATTAACTTACTTTAAATCCATTTCAATGGAGGCGTAAATCCTGAAACATTTTCAGATCTGGATTTTATTAAAAAAAATCATTAATTTATATTACAAAAAATCTGTATAATAATTCCAAAATTGGTAACGACATTAAATTTAACAGATCCCTTCGTTCCTAAACTTAATGACTTACGAGTATATTCTAAATATTCTTTTCTTTCCAAAATTAAACCATTTCACATAAAACAAACTTCTCCCACTAATTTTAGCATTATAACAAGTATTGAAGGAATTACAAACAAAAATCTTATCAACCATTCTGAACAATATGTGTTATCTATGGCTGAAATTAATAAATATAATAACTTTGCAAAAATTTTCACAGATGGTTCTATAATTAACAATAAAGCCGGAATTGGAATTTTCGTTGAGGATAAAAATTGGAAATTCGCCATCCATCTAAATAACCTTACTGATATTAAAAATATCGAAACCATTGCTATTAAAATTGGAATTACCATATCACTAATTATCAAAAACAATAATATTATCATTATTACTGACTCTCAAAGCTCTTGTATTTCCTTAAAAACGGCTCTATCACACGATACAAATAGACACTATGAAAATCAAATTATTGACACTGCCGGCCATAATCAAATTAAAAATTTTGTCATTCATTGATTCCCGGGTCACTGTGGCTTAAAAGGAAATACTGTAGCAGATGGTTTAGCTAAAAAAACAGTTTTTTCTCCTACTCATTTTCTTGATAATGAACCTACTCTTACAGACTTATTTAATGAAATCTCCAAATCTATGAATAATAAGTGGAAGAAAATCTACAAATCGATGTGTAATTCTTCCGGTCATTTTTATAAACAAATTAGTCCTTCTCCAAGATCATCTTTCCTCTTTAAAGACTCTAATTTTACATCATGTCAAACCAGATTAATTTACAGATTAATCTCGGATCATATACAGTTAACAAAAAATTTAAATTCCTTTTGGGACTTGAAACTACACCTAATTGTGAGATTTGCAACACCGTTGAAGATAACGAACATATTATTAACGATTGTGTCATATATAACAATATAAGAAATAATTTCCCACTTTTGTACAGAAAGTCCTTATTAAATATCTTAAAGGATCAGAGAATGGAAGAATATAAAATATTGTGTGATTTTGTGGATAAAAGTAACTACAAACTGTGAACTAAGACTACGTTTAGTTTTTATTGACTCTCTTTCACACAACGATGTTTTCGTTTTGGAATTATTTTATTTTTATTTGTATTCTCTTTAAACCATTATATTACTAACACTTAAGAATATTATTTAATTTAAAAAAAAAAAAAAATTATAAATCAATATTTAATTTTTAAACTTTTATTAATAATCTTTCGTTTTTCATTCTAATTCTCTTCATTTAATAATTTTCATTTAATCTAATTTAATTATTGAGTTTTATTTTATATAACTATGCTTAATTTAATTAATTAATTTATAATAAATCTATCACTTTATTCAACCCTCCAGAACCTCCCCTGAGTGGTCTCTGGAAATCTGGGCTGTTCTCAAGTCACTGGTCTTATGGATTGAAAGATCTCACCTGAGCAAACTTAAAAAACAAACAAACAAACGACTTATTATTACCAAATTTATTTTTTTTACAATTGTCTTTCTATATGATCATTTCGATGTAAATTTCAGCTAAAATTAGAAGTTTCCAAGCATTTACTATAAAAACAACAATAAATATAATTGTCATTCATCGCTTCAAAACATACAAACTTTGCTAGTTTGTCCCCGCTCTATCAGTTCGTTCTTATGGAAATCCATGGGTGGGATTATGTAAGCATTACGAGTTTCGAGTTTCTCGAGCGACAAAACGCGATTTATTTATAACTTTACGAGTTCTCGTAATTGCGACTTGTTGTTTTACTCGTACACCTTTTTAAGTACAACAGACAACTCGTAATGATTAACAAGGTTATTTTTAAAGAAAAGAAAGTAGATTCTTTTTAAGCGTTTTGTAGCAATTTCGAAAAACTCGAAACTCGTAATAAGCTGTATTTTGTTGAGAAAAAATTAATAAGGCGCGAAATATTTTTTCGATTTGATTTTTATATTCTATGTTGGTATTTCTTCTGTTTTTCATTCAAACAGTTACGTATTTTATTTGTTCGAGCTCGAATTAAATAACTCAAATTTTTTGTTCGAATTATTTAATTCCTGTCACGTGCAATAGTTGTTGTAAATTTCTCTATTATTATTTCTCTATTATTCTCGTATTTAATTTCGACTTTTGTTTTTATTTTTTCATTTTGGTCGTTTCCTCTGGTTTAACATAAGATTTAACGGCATAAAGGTAGTGCCACAAGTAATTGACGTGCTTCATCATGATACATTTTATCACGTTTGGCCGAGGAAACACTAGGACTGTGTTCCATTGGAAACAATTTGTACTGCCAGGTACTTGTGAATAGATGTTCAATGGAACGCAAATTTTTGTGACAGTAGTAAAACATAACCTCAATTTAAAGAAAACTGCTAGATTTTAATAAAAAATACGTTGTTCTATTATAATAATAAGTAATAAAACATTAAACAACAAAATAATTAAAATATTTTTACGATTTAACAGTTGCGCGTCGTATCACAAACATAAACAAAAATCATTTGTTTTTAACCCTAATCGAACCAACATATTTTTGTTATGTCAGTAAATTCAAATTCTAATCAAATAATTTACTAAATTTTTGCAGCGAATGAGTAGATCTCAAGTTCGTTGTAAGGAAATGTTTCAAAATAAAATACTTACAAGTTTATAACTAAATTAGTATTATTTTGAAAATCGATGCATTTATCAAACAAGGCAAAAAGGCATACCTTGGTTGGATTAGGGTTAAAAAAATGATATTTCACACAACCAAAATTGGTATAGAGCCATCTATTGGAATTTTTTAAACTAAAATCCCTCTGTCGTTAATTATACGCGTAACTACTTCTAACAACTACACCATCACTTGAGCATGAGTAGTTGCGTGTAGATAAGTACTTGTGAGTAGTTTGCTAACGCCAATGGAACACGCCTAGCCTGCATTCACAGATTTGTTTTCGCTCGGCATTTCGATCGTTTTCAGATTTTAGTTTTTGTTGTTGTTTTTCTTCACGAAATTAGCAAAGAAATGCTCCTTTACCATATAAAAAACTTATCGTTCCCATGGAAAAAATCCAAGTTTTCTACCAATATTATTTAGTGGCACTAACAAAATATAGTGGCTATGGCGGTGAAAACAACATCGAATCCAAAAAAATTTGTCAACCATAGTCATTTTTAGTTGTTTTCGTAATATAAAATTTGAAACTTATCGACACATCGATATTTATATTAAAAATGAGAACTGTCAATCAATTTGTTTATTGTTTTGTTTGACAAATTGAAAACATCGTATGGATCTAAATGATACATTGATACGTTCGAATATGAAATTCTGGAGGCATCTTCTTTAGAAAATGATGAAACACAGATTTCAGAATGTGAGTTGGATTGCTAGTGCCAAGTGTAGTTAAAACGTCGACAATATAGTAAAGAAACATAAAAATAAATTAAAAAAGACGGTCCGTAGTTTGCTGTTAAGTGCCGACCAAAAGGAAGCCTATGACGAAGCACTGCTCAATTTAGTTTTTGAGAGGCCTCCCCTATTTGATTACTGCTTCAGCCTTTCTATAAATATGCTTAAGGAAGCTTTCAGATATCATAGGGACTAATATACCCACTATTAAAGGAATTTTTGTTAGAATACCAATCGGGGCTCCTGGAGGCCTATTATGAAATTTTTCGATTTCGAATTTTTACGATATCGAAAAAATTCGATACGCCGCGGATTTACCCTAGTATGAAACTTTGAAAATCGAATTTGTAATATTATTTAATATTATTTATATTACAATACAATACAATATTTAAAATTAAATAAATCATTTACAAAAACCGTATTTTCCACAAATGCACAAAATACCATAAATTTTGCAAAATCCGCCAACTAAATAGCAGTTGAATTTTGCCATGTGCGTTCGAAAAAATCCGATGCGAATTTCCTTTTTTGATTCATAATAGGGCGGATTTTTTCGATATCGTAAAAATTCGAAATCGAAAATTTTGTAGCAAAAACTGTTATACCAATACCCAAACATATTAATGTATTGCATCAATTGGATGACGTATTAGTTAAAAGAATGTAATTAAAATTAGATTAAATTTATTAAGGCCCGTATTTTTAAACAAGGATAAATCGGCGGATTAATCCACAGTTTTCGAAAATCCACTGATTTATCCGATGTTACTTTTGGTAGTTTTAAACTTGGATAAATCCGTGAATTTTTTGTGTCGTAATTTTAAACGAAGCTAAAATCGGCGATATTCGATATCGATTTTCGAATTAATATCTGCTTGCTGGGACATTTGTCAATTTTTTTGTTCGTTTTTCCTCTCAATATTTTTTGTTTTCTATTTGATGTATGAGTTCGACACATGTGAGGTCATAAAAAAAATTATTTTATTCTTTATTTTTTTATTTTACAATTTTTACATGTTAACTATTCTACGTTAAGATACGAACTAACTTTTATTTAATTTATTTTCTTAAAGTTGAAATTGATTATGTCTACAATATTCACGTTGTACATAGAGTACGTTTATGCTCAGAGTCGAGTCATCTTTTAGTTAACTTTGGATCATCTTGTAGTTATCTTTTTTAGCGTTTATACTGCAGAGTCAAATCGTAGTCGAGTCGAAACTAGGTTGAAATCGAGTCAGAAACGTCAAAAAAAATCATTTACTATCGTATGTTTATATGTTTTTCTTGTATTATTTTCTGAATTTTATAAAAATAAAATAACAAAGTTTTATTGCCACACAAAAATCGAAGATTCGCACACGAATTAAGAAATCAAAATGGTGTCTTTTTATTACTATTTTTTTGTTGTTTTTATTTTTCGACTCGACTCCGTTTATAGTGGCTGTTTTTAGAGTTAACTCGACTCGACCCTAGAAATTTTTTAGGTCGAGTCGAGTTAACTACAAGATGACTCGACTCCGTTTATAGTAAAAGTTAACCTAGGTTCAAACCAGGTTGAACCCTAAGCATAAACGTACTCATAGTCAGCTACTTTTTGTTGGTTCTAGTTACTCGTACGATCCTCATTGTTTTGTCTACGTCTTATGTTGCATTTCAAAATGTGTGAAATGCAACTATGCAATTTGTTGGAATGTAGATTGAAACTATACACTTTATTGCGTTGTGATTATATACTTTGTTGGCATATAACTCAATATAATGGGAAGGCAGTGGGAAACTTAAGAGAACTCTTCGAAAAAATAAACAACAACTAAAAATTACCTGCAAAAATTTGAAGCGAAAGGTACGCAAAATTGTGTCAACCGCACGTTTGGAGAGCAGATCAATAAATATATCAAAATTTCTTCTTGTAATTATGTAGGTTGATCTTTTTCAATTTATTGTGGTAAATTCCGACAAATTTCATCTCTTAACATCAAAATTAGCTTGAGCTTCGGAGCTATTTGGAATTTGATTTTCGACATCTGGCGAAATCATTAAATTTAGGTCTTCATCATTTAACGAGAACTGCAATAATTGTTAAAGTGTTTTGTAGGTACAATTGTGACTCTAAGGGAAAAATTGTTTAATTAAATACAAATTATGAAGAAATTAAAAGCAACTTTTAACTTATTGCTAGAATTGGAAACCTTCTCTTCCACTACCCGAAAGTCCTTTCTTTTACAGACCTATTTGAAGATAGGGCATGATTATACCTTTCCTGACTCGCATTTCCAAGGTTTCTGTAAGGCGTTATTAAGTAAGTTTTGCATCCATAACTAGAAACACCAATCAACATCATACTGCTTAATTCGTGTTGCTCAAATCGAGCTTTAATTTGTAAAAAATTAAATATTGTCTGGTCATGTGAAGATCCAAACCATCTAAACTAGGAAACAAAAATTGTCTTAATATATAAATGAAATGAATAAATTGAAATTTAATTACCTTGCAACAATATCGAGAAATTTACCATCAGCATCTCATATCGTCGTGTCCAAATAAGCGGCTTTAAAGTTGTTAATGCTAATTTCGGCTTCATTTTTTTTAGATAAAGTTCTTTCCAGAAAGTGTGGCAAGAATTTTATTAAAAAAAAATTAAGCCAAATTAACATTAAAAACTTGGCACGCCACTCCAAAAAATTAATGGTTTGCAGATGTAATACTCTTATTTGGACACGACGATATTGCTTGTGTGTTCTGTATCGTCTCCACCAGGAAATTTGATTAGTATATGAGTACCATCAATGCATCCAATATAGCGAGGTTTTAATAATTTACTCACCCAAAAGATCTTGAAACTCTTTTCCCAGCTGCACTCTGGCTTACACCTAGTAAATCACCAATCACAATTTGAAATGATCGTCTAGTAAAATGCCTCAAACATAACAAAATTGGTCGAATTGTGGTGAGAGAATATCCACAAAAGTCCAACGGTTCCAGATCTTCTTGGAGAATGTTGGCCAAATAATTGACTCCTTCTTTAGAAAACCGGAATCGGCGCCGAAACACTTCACTGTTGTGAAACTCCATGTCTATCCTATCGTGAAACACTTTAGCTGTTATGTTATATTATCTCGAAATCTGATTCACCAGACTCTGATGGTGAAGACATAGATTCAAAGATTGCCATTTTTAATTTAAATTATCAAATATTAATTTAAATATATATATATATATATATATATATATATATATATATATATATATATATATATATATATATATATATATATATATATATATATATATATATATATATATATATATATATATATATATATATATATATATATATATATATATATATATATATATATATATATATATATATATATATATATATATATATATATATATATATATATATATATATATATATGTATATACATACATACATACATATATACGAAATATACATAATGAATTACAGGTTTCAATTATTTAAATTAATATTTGATAATAATTAAAACTGGAAAATAGTAAATCTTCGTCTTCGCCATCAGAGTCTGGTGAATCAGATTACGAGATAATATACCATCCTAAAGTGTTTCACGATAACTGTAATTCACTGTGTATATTTCGTATATATGTATGTATGTATATATGTAAATAAAATGAATAAATGACGTTTTCTATTTCCGAATTTTCGAAAATATCATTATCCACTGTTTTAGCCATCGTTATCGAGGTATAAATCCGTGGATACATTTTTAATCTAGGTTTCAATCAGTGGATTTATCTTCATTTAAAAATATGAAACAGGGGATAAATTCGCCGATTTATCTCTATCCTCGTTTAAAAATACGGGCCTAAGTGTTTTTAATTAATAATGTATGTTAGTTTTGTAGGCAAATAACCAACATAGAAGAGAAGGAACTAATAAGCCCACTGAGAACAAGTGATGGTAAATACAGCTTGTTAATTATAAGTCCGAATATAATTATCTAGGGTTTTTACTTTTAGAATACATTCCACCTCAAAGAGAAAAAAGGCCTAATTCGAGTTTGTCCAGTAGCAGACCAAGTTCTGCGGTGTCTGAAGGCAATGGGAGCGTGAGTGGATGTATCGACAAGCTTGTGGGAGCGGTGCAATTTAGTGCTACCCACCAAAGCGATCGCAGACCGAACGACAGGGCACAACATTTCGGAGACATAGTGGCTTGTTTCATGCGTGGCCTTGACGATGTCGAATTTTACGAGGCATCTTTATATATC
Organism: Tipula vernalis; assembly: GCA_958295665.1. Taxonomy (NCBI): domain Eukaryota; kingdom Metazoa; phylum Arthropoda; class Insecta; order Diptera; family Tipulidae; genus Tipula; species Tipula vernalis. Next base: position 179,867,076 of record OY282558.1, on the reverse strand, counting down.
AATAAGTTCTTTCACGAACAAAGTTTAAAAAAAAATGAACGTAATACAACAAAAACCAAAAAATATTTCCTTTAAATTCAACTATTAGTTAAAATACATGTTAAATCGAAAGTGGTCTGACTGAGCTTTATCTGAAAGTGATCTGACTGAAAATTTGGGTTGGTGGTTACATGGGACTTTTTTATTTGATCTGAGCTGACGGTTCAAATGTCACTTTGTTCTAAAATTACATTTAAATTATAAAAAATTATTTAAAATAATTTGAAAACCACTTCGAAAATGTATAAAAAACCTTTGCCTTTTTATTTCATTATATGTTTAACCCAACACACAAAGTGACTCGACCAACCAAATTTAAGTTGACCGAACTCACTACTTTCAGATAACTTTCAGTGAAGTCACCGTTTACATGTTGAATTTATCTCGGACGTTTTCAGTCAGACCACTTTCGGTTTAACATGTATCTTTAGTATATATCTACACCAATAGTTATTCGGACAATATTTCCCAAATAGCTGGCGCAATAGCTGGTTGATTCTTTATTAAAGAAAAACAAAAAAATTAACTCAACAAGAAAGCAATTTACAATGTTTATTGCAATCTCGGCAGCTACAGCTGACTTTGGATTACTCTCACAGATTGCTACAATCCATTGACAATCGAAGTTTGTTTACTATAGTTGAATTTAAGATTATAATAAAATACTTCGCGTCGTTGGATTATGGCCAGGGAAAACTGTAGAAAACCCTGACCATGAGAGAATTACAATACAATTTCAAAGGCTAGCAAAATTTTGATATACTAAATCTAAACAAAAATTTAAAACTAGGATTAATATAAAATAATGTTGTTGGTGACGTCTGAAGTCACCGAAAATAAATAAAAATTTGAGATGTGGCTCTGAAAAAAATTACATCTGTTATTACAAGAACTATACTGTTTCACCAATAAACTTATCTTTTATGGGCATTTAGTATGTCCTGAATATAATTACTGCTGCTAACTCCACCATCGACCAATTACAGGGAATTGATCCATCCGTTATGAAATGTTCAGCTAAAGTTTCAATAGCTGAGGCAGTTGCATTATATCCTCTTAATTTCAAAAAAATAATAGGTTAATATTTAAATATACATAATTTAAATTAGAAATACCTTGTCTTGCAATTTGCGGTAAGCTATCCAAATTTGCTCGCCAACTTCCGTCAATCACCTCCCCAGTATTGTTATCGCGGCCTACTTTGTAAATTTTCACAAAACACACTTTCACAGATTCATATAAACAAACGTTCAGTTTTCAAAAAAAAAAAAATAAATAATTGTTGTTGTTGTATCACGATAAGTCCAAAACAAGATCGAAACGCAGAGCGAAAACAATATACATACTGTGAATGCAAGGTTAGATGGAAAAAAACTATAACTTGAGCAAAAATGTAATAATTTTTTTTAGAAACATAAAAAATATTCTAATTTTAATAGAAAAATTTCCAGAAAAATGGAAATACGCATTTTCTTTTTTTGGAAATTTTTGTATCAAAATTAGGATATTTTTGCATGTTTCTATTGATTCCACAGCCAAACTATTTACAATATTTGCGGGAGCTGTGCCATATGCTAGCCTGGCAAGCCGTGTGATTTCTTCTTCCAGTTGTTGTAGACTTTTACCTTTGGCTTGCCTGCGGTTTTGTATTTTTATCTTGTGAGGCTTCTGCATATGGGGGTCTACGGATCATAACTCCAACGCGTTCATCAGCTGCTCGTAGTTCCTTTGCGATTCCGGCACACTCTGGATGGTATCTGCTGCTTTACCCCTTAACGCCCAAATTAACCCACTTGATAACTGCACCGCGCCCCATTTATTAGTTTTGGCCGCTGTCGTGAATTGCACTTTGAAATTGTGCAAGAAGACTCGCCATCGAATGCTGGTGGTTTCATGTGGCTGGAGCTGCCGTTTCGGTGGCGATCTGATGAGTTCGACTGTATACTACCTTCTCAATGCTGCACAAGAGACGCATTCTTTCCTTTTTTAGCTCAATTACTTCATTTTGCTGTTTTTCAAGTTCTTCTTTCACGTTGCTCATAACCGTATTTCGAAGATATTCCAATTTCTTTCCGATATCGTCTTCGAGCGCGGTAATTTTCGAATGTACTCCTTCGATTGATTGTTGGAACTCTCTTTTTTGTAATTGTAGAGATTGCTGTGGACAAGATAGCTGCGAGGTTATAGATTCTTGGAGAACTTGGTTCTGTGATGACATCTTCTCCTCTTGTAATTTCAACTGGGATACCATCTTCGTTGTTAGAGATTCTTGGAGAACCTGGTTCTGCAATAACATCCTCTCTTCTTGTGATTTCAACTAGGATGACATCTTCTCCTCTTGAGATTTCAGCTGGGATGACATCTTCTCCTCTTGTGATTTTAACTGGGATGTTAATGTTTGCTGTGGCCCCAATAATAGCTTAGCTAGATCTGATTGTGCGGTCGGCTGTGATGTTGAATGGTTTTGATCTTCTGAGGCTGGCACCTTTTATTCCCTGCATGTTTCCTCCACCTGCATCAATGTTTCGAGTCGCAATTGTATTTCTGATCTCGTTCCAGAAACTGGGGCCCCCTTGCAGCGAGAGCCTCTTTCAATTCAGCAAGCAAGATTCATCCTGTTGACATCCATTTTTCACAGCTGGGTTTTCCGGACTGCAAAATCTCACTTCTGACGCCAATTTGTTACAAACTGGGCTTCTGAATTCGTCTGGATTTTGCAATTAAAAACACTGTGTACTTTTATAACGCTTGACTTGAATTTAATTCACTTTACTCTTATACGCTTTAATATTTGCTTTTTGTTTATTTATATAAATCTGATGGGGGGTTAAGATAACAGATTTATTTCACTTGTTACACGATTTAAAGTAAACCAAAACCTGTTCCCCGCTTGTCATCGGTCCAGTTTAATACTGTTCCCGAAATTTCCTTTATTGCATGTCATAAATCATCTTCATTCTTGGGTATTCTGTTTATGACACATAATCATCTGGAAATATCGTTTACTGTTTAACATAATCATCATCATTCATCATCGTCGACAGGAAGTGTTGTGAATGTATTTGTATTGTTCATTTATTCTTGAATCACTAAACCACGCCTTCCTTTGTACGTTACACCTTGGACGTTCTTGTTTTTACTATTAGGTTAGGTTAGGTTTGGATGGCGGTTCACTAGGACCAGGCATAGACACAAAATAATGGTCCGTAGCCATACCACAATAATTATGTCCACCAACTCATTGGAACCATTTTGAGCTGTTAACAAAGCGCTGGATACTCCTGACGTCCATCCTACAGAGGTCCGTCAGGTCTTTGAAGAGGGGTGCCCCTAGAAACTTTAGTCTGTTTCATGCCAGGCGAGGGCAGGTGGAAAGAAGATGAAGTACTGTCTCTTCCTCCTCTTCGTCCTCGCAACTACGACAGTAGTCATGTGAGAAGACACCAAGTCTACTCGCATGCCTCCCTATGAGACAGTGCCCCGTAATCACTCCAACAACCACACTGATCTGACTTCGCTGAAGTGAGATCAGCTATTTGGATCTCGCCAAGTCCAACTTTGGCCAGACCTGCCGAGATATTACGCAAGAAGTGATACTTGACCATCTGTCATTCGTCAGCTTGTTAGCTTCTTCCTGAAGCAGCAGTTTGCATACCGCAAGAGGAATTTCAATATCCTTTCTGCTTTCTGAGAAGTGGTCCATATTGTACCACGTCGAGCCAATTCATCGGCGTTTATATTCCCTGTACTTATGAAATGTCCTGGCACCCATAAAATGTGGATGTTGAACTGATCTACCATCTCGTTAAGAGATGAGAGACAGTTCTGGACTACTTTCGACGTGAGGAGGTGTGATGTCCGTATATGTGCGAATATCACAAACTGATATTACATTATACTATAACGCAATCCCCCCTCAGAGCAAATATCACGCGTCAATTCAAGCCAATGACACCAGAAAGAAAAACAGAATATTCCAGACTGAACACCCCTATAACGCAAACATTCCATCTCACACTACACAACACATGTACACACACCAACTCGCAAGAGATATATATGCCTGTACATGACAACGAGGAGAACATAGAACAGAAAGAAAACAAGCAAATGCACAAAAATTTAAAATATGTTTACATAACAATCGGAGGGAATATCAAATCCAAACCTGGAAATCATAAAATCGAGCACAAATATAACACCACGGTGGTCACGGCATCCCATAACCATAAAAAAAACTTTTTTGATCATTTGAGCGTTTGGGATCCTCGCAAAAATTTTCTCCCTGTTTCAAGTGGAGACGCATGCCAGTCGTAACAATACCTCAACCAGTCTACGACTTCCTTTATGGCAGTTACTTCAGCCTGAAAAATGCTACAGTAGCTGGGAAGACGGAAGGAGAGATTTAACAGAAGTTCCTCGCAGAACACTCCAGCCCCGACTTTCCCGTCCCGTTTTGAACCATCAGTGAAGAAGTTTATAACTCCTGGTTCCAAAACTGCACCCATCATCCAGTCCTCCCTGGATGGGATCCTAGTCCGGAACTTTGTGTCAAAAGATAGTGACGGGACAGTATAGTCGGTGGTCTTGGGAATTTGTTTGTTGCACAAAATAGATGAGTGCCCTGTATTATTGCAGGTCCACATTAAGATGAATTTCAGCCGTATGGCAGTGCAAGCTGCCAACTGTTTCCCCAAGATATCTAGAGGAGTCAAAAATAGCAGAGTCTCTAGTGCCTGAGTGGATGTGCTCCTCAGTGCCAACAGCTTTGTCAACAGCTTTTAGTTGACAGTTTTGTCCAGAGCAGGCCACCAGACTATTACCCCATACAAGAGTATGGGTTTAACTACTGCGATATAAAGCCAAAGTACGATGCGGGGCTCCAGCCCCCATCCTTTCCCAATGGAATTTTTGCAAGAGTATAGCGCTACCGAAGCTTTCTTTACCCTTTCCAGAATATTGGGTTTTCAATATAATTTGCTATCCAAAACGAGACCCAGAAACTTCGCTTCAACTGTAAAAGTCAAGCTGAACCCATTTAAAGTGGGAGGATCGATGTGAGGAAGTTTATATTTCCTAGAGAAGAGAACCAATTCGGTTTTGTGTGGATTCACATTCAACCCACAGCCATTGGCCGATAGTGAAAGAGTGCCCAGGGCATTCTACATAAGCTCACTAAGGGTGCCGGGATATTTACCACGGACACCAATAGCAACATCATCCGCATAGGCAACCACCTTGAAGCCACCGTCCTCAAGGCTCAGCAACAGGTCATTTATGACCAAGTTCCAAAGTAGGGGGACAGTACGCCACCCTGCGGTGTACCTCTGCTTGCAAATCTTCTGATGGAGGATTCCCCAAAACTGGCATTTATGATCCTGCCTCTTAGCATCTGATCTATCCAGTTCTCATCCACTCCCAGATCTGAAAGTGCCCGAGTTATAGCCCCTGGAAGTACATTGTTAAGGGCCCCCTCAATATCCAAGAAGGTTACCATTGCGTAGTCTCTATATTCGAAAGATTTTTCAATGAAAAATACAAGATAATGAAGAGCAGTCTCTACAGATCTCCCCTTGCAATAGGCATGTTGAGATTTGGACAGCTTTTCCGACACAATCGTGCCTCTAATATGAGCTTCTATTTGTCTTTCCAGTGTTTTAAAAAGGAAGGAAGACAAGCTAATCGGTCTAAGGTCTTTGGGATTGCAGTGTAAGCGTTTTCCCGCCTTAGGTATGAAAACAACATTCACTTCTGTCCATTTACTAGGAATGTGACATAGTTCTAGGCTGCCTTTGAAAATTACCTCTAACCAGGAAATTGTTAGATCCGTAGTTTGTTGAATATCCGCAGGGATAATACCATCGGGTCCAGGCGACATAAATGGTTTAAAACTGTTTATCGCCCACAGGAGCTTTTTTCTGCTAATAATTTGGCCTATGAGGCTACTTGTCCTTTTACTTACTGATGTGCTATGCCTATCTACCTATCACAGCAAGGCTGGCTCCGGGACATACCTCGCCAAGTCCCCCCACTGCCTTCTTATAAAGCAGCAGGGACCTCTGATCTGCACAGGCAGTCAGTTTCACCTGATTCCTGTGCCAGCCCGCATCCCGACAAGTCGGAGTAGGTCCTGGATTTTCCGACAGGACTTTCAGGTAGGCGGTGTCTAAGGCCCCTTTCACCTTCCCCCAATTGGCGGTCGTGATACTGCCATCCTCTTGGGATTTGTCAATAACTGCCACAACCAGCTGATCCTTGAGGACCTCGTTAAAAGGCCTCATAGCGAAAGCATGGAGTTTTGATCGCTTTGCGATCTTAGGACTTTCCTCCTGAGATCTATTTCATTTAAGCTGTGAGCCAGCTGAAGGGCCTTCCGACTTTTTCTCGGTGACTGTTTTTGCCCACGCAAGCGTGGATTTGTCTATTTGTCTGTCTCGTGGGTTTTACTATAGATTATTATGAATTTGTGCGTTGGTATACAAACATGTTTCGATGTCCACAATAAAAAATTGTAATCAAAACATTGGCTACGACAAGCACCGAACCATCGACCTTCCTCTCCATACCATGCGCCAACCGTCTGAGATATCTCTATTTATAACGTGAACTTGTTGTATGATGGCCGTAATCGTCACAATATTATTTCAACATGGTATCCTGATAGAAGCAGCTGATCTCATTAACCAAGGTTGATCGGAAAAATAGAGCCGAATCAGGAGCGAGGGGAAGTAGATCCTGCTCCATAAGGCGTATCGTTGGCTGAAGAGTATGTTTTTATGGTGAATGGATTGTAATGCCATTTAAACTGCGTGAGGCTATTCTTGAAGAACTGCATTCGGGCTCCCTGGGACAGCACCATGAAACGTCATCGAGATCCACATCAGAAGATGCGGCATTTGTGAAACCAATTCGAAGATACACAGAAAATGGACCCTGCAAGCATGGCAGATGCCGAAGGTCCATGGACACTCATTCACATCGATTATGCTTGTTCCGTCAATAGGTTCTACTACTTAGTTATTGTGGATGCATTTAGCAATTAGAAAACCTTTAGAAAACCTACAGGAAACATTCGTCGCCATTGATTTTGTCACAGCATCGTTATTAATAATGGCCCATAATTCATTTGCGACTATTTCAAGAAGATGTGTAATGAAAATGTCATGAGCATACTACCACGGCACCATACAACCCATAGTCAAACGGCGGGCCCGACCTTTTTGTCGACCTGTTAAGGGCTCGAGAAGCTGAAGGAGGAAGGGAACGTTGATAGTATTTTACGGACGTTGATAATATTTTAAGGAAATTCGTATGCACCAGGAATGAAGTCACTGTACAAACTAATGACAGGACATGAGATGCATGAAGACGAAGTTGAATCTGATCAAGACATCCGTAGAACGATGCGGTAAGTGCAACTCAAAAATGGAAACAATTCAACGAGCATCACAGGGCCAAGTGGAAGGAGTTCAATGTCGGAGATACCGTTTATTTCAAATCCGTGCTTCGCAACAATAGGCTTGAATGGCTATCGGAGAAAATTGGAGGCCGAGAAGGAGCTGTTAAATACGTTGTAATAGTCAAACGGTAAAACAATCCCCTCGTTCGAGCTCGCAAAAATCAGCTGAAATGTTATTATGCCAAGTCAGTTGATGAGAATTTGTTGATGAACATGTTCGAGCTAACTTCGTTACAAAAAGTCGTTGAGCCGATGATCGTGCCTCAGGAACTGCTTACAGCTCTGGATGAACCAATCGAAGCCGAAGAGGTCAATGAATCCATTCAGGGTGATGTGCACACGTGAGGTGCCAACAGTCTGCCGGATGGAGGTCAAAGAAGCCGTTTAGGAGGACGTGCAACAGCCAACGCCCCGCCGGACGGCACGTGTCACTGTCGGGAAGATGTCCTGTCATGTCGCTTTGATGATTTTGCCATCAGTCGATATTAGATAAAGCAAATATTTTACCTGGGGAAGAGCGTGGTGACTCCTGCGGCGTTGTACGGAGATATTAAAAGTACCTAGAGTTCAGGGTTAAAGGAGTAGACATAGATTACTCAATGTTTATTGGGACAGCTAATGGATTGGAATGAAATAAATATAAAGATTACATTATTCTAAATAACGTTGTCCGTTTATTAAAGATTATTTAAAAGTACAAATTATACCACAATAACAATTACCGTAAGTCACTTGACCTAGCATTGTTTTATTTTTGAAGGAACGTTAATTGGTTGGTTTAGTAAAAAGCAGCCGTTATTTCCATTATCCACAACGGAATCTGAATTTGTCGCGCTTGCTGAAGAACCACGTGAACTTATTTGGATCGATAGAATTTTACAACATTTTGGCCAATCAATTAAAAGACTTGTAAACATATTTGAAAACAATCAAGGTTATATCAAATTGCTAAAGAATGCTAGTGAACATGAGCGTACAAAACTCTTAGACGTAAAATACAATAAAGGTAGGAAGCCTTGCGTGGGCGCGTTGAGTGGTTGAAGAGTGAGTCTATGTTTCTAAATGGATCATTTTGTAATGAAAGAATGTGCTAGCTACTACGAGTTCGTTCATGCGGAATCGCAACATATTTCGTACTTCCACCTTCATCGGTCGCAATTGACGATTGTAAAAGTAGGCAAAGTGCCTCTTACGGAAGATAGAAAAATTGAAGCGGATACATACAAATTGCGGCGCAACCACAGTAAACGTGCTATCAGCGCTCTTACGAAAGATAGAAAAATTGAAGCGGATACATAAAAATCGAGACCCTCCAATCGTCAATTTCGTATTGGGGTATGAACATATGTTTTCATATAATTTGATCTGGCTTTTTCCAACTTCCAAACTGAAGTTGTATTCAGATACCCCACCATCAGACAATCAATACCAAAAATGTCAAGATCATCTCCACAGAAGCACCATGTAGCCGGGGGAGGCAAGGTTTCCACTTTTAGGTCATCGACTTTCTGGAAGAGAAACTTGTTCTAACCGAAACTTTTCATGCTTGTGTGATGTCCTCAAACGCGTCTGGTTTTCGTAAAGACTGCACGTTCCACAAGCCGAACTTAAGCCCAGTGATGCAACCATTTATTCGCCACCTATGACAAGCAGCGGTTACAGTGGTCTAAGGCTATTATGATTATTCGGCGGGAGTTTACGAATGCTCCAACTGCTGGGGTCAGATTGAAGACAATAGATCATGTCAAACTGTCAAGAAAATACTACTTTCGCGAACGGTGCCGTCTATTAGAAAACATGACTTTCCTGATGATGCCACTAGTTGTCACTACTAATATAATAGAAAACAGTCTTGAAGCTAGATGTCACTACTACTGATATTTTTTCATAGTCAAATTACATATTTTATAAAGGTGTTTTTTTTTTATTAGAGTCGCTTTCACATGCGCCATAATCCACGACCGAAGTGGATTTGATAATTCGGTTTCATATGTCTTTTCAGACGTATCGAATATTGTTAATTTGACTGAAGCGCAACTATAGTTTCATTTCGAATGTTACAAATTGATTGTTAAAAATGTATTTAATTAAACAAAAAACAAATAATTTTCGATAAACTTATCAAACTGAACTAACTTAACTAACTAATACTAATTTTTTTTTTTTGATTAAATAATCAAAATTCAAGAAAACGTCTATTCAGTTTTGATACTAATATCTGTCATTCTTTTTACACGGTAAATCACTACCAGAGTGGATTACATTATCATAATACATACCGAATTATAAAGTGTATTTGATAATCTACTTCGGTAGCAGATTTGCACATTTCACACGACCACTTTTCGAATTTTGAAGTTCATTTCGGTATTGGATTATGGTACGTGTGAAAACGCCTTATGTGGGTCTTTTTCGATATATTAAATTATTAATAATCATAGTTAATTTTTTGTTCCAGCTGTTATCGCTTAATTCCTTTTTAATATTTTTTAAAATAATTTAATAACAAGTTTATTTAGTTTAAATTATTTATTAATATGTACCTAGTTTATCGGTTGTATTCATTTTTGTATTTGAAAAAGAAAGGAACGGTACGTAGTCGTAAATGAGCGAAGAGTTTACTAGTGAAGTATTTTCGTTCTACTTTACTAGTGACAACTATCGGCCAATGTACTTACCATTATACTACTTTCGCTCGATTTGCTACTTTTCGGAAAACATGATTATAGGAATGATAATTCTCAATCTCATGAATCGGAAAGTTTAGATAGGAAATGAATTGTTTATGAAAAGGTCTTGACGTCCTTAAAGTTCAATCCCATGGCTAATTAAATACATCATATAAAACCTTACCATTTTCGCATGTAGTTTTTACCAATAACTCAGTTCTCTCGAGATGCTTGGCTGTTCCGGTAATCTGTAATTAGTGGAATTTTTCTTGTGTTTTATTGTATGCAGTCTGTTTTGCGTCCTACTTTACCCAAAGGATTTATGCCAATAAAAGGTCAGTTTTATGGTTGGTAGCCCACCTGGAACTACTCCATGACAGATGTTTTCATTGCCATCACCAATTTAATCAGATAGTGAAAATAACTTTTGTATCCCACCCCTACGCTTCGATGGTAATACCTCTCGATCTAAATCCACCATGGATATTAGCCATTACCAACGTGTCGTTTAGACGGCCAATTTCTATCTTGGAATTAAGAGGGCAATTTTGAATACAAATAATAAAAACAGAACACAAAATATAAATTAAAACATATTTATTTACTGTTACTTTTAGTTTTGTTCAAATTCAATAAAACTAATAATTCAATATGAACGAAAAGATTGCCTAAAATTCTTAAGGCAAATTTTGTATAATTTAAATAAACGACTAAAATTGTACTACTCGACTTTATGATCACCAGCACTTGTGCTTGGGAAACCTAAAAAGTAGTCTGCAATTCTTCCAGCTTCTCGAAGTCCACTTAAAAATGCACCGTGTACGGTAGCAGGATAATTTCGTATTGTATGCTCTCCAGCAAAAAAAAGCCGTGGCAATTCCTTATCATCATTCTTCGTATCGGTTTCGGTTGTTGGTGTAACAGGTGCGGCGAGCAAATCATAATCAGAACCGGATGATCCAACTGACACGAAACTGTAAGATCCTCGGGCCCAAGGATCAGCGCGCCATCTCGTTACTACAGTTTCTTTTGGTTGTGGCACTGCTGAATTGCCGAAAATACCTTTCAAGACGGCAATGCATCGTCCTACAATTACGTCATCCGATACATTTTCCATAATTGCAGCGGACTGCCCAGCCACTAGGGCTAATAATACCGGTGATTGTGAAATACTCCAAAATAAGAATAACTCACCACGACTTGCGGTTGTACTACCAACATGACCAAACAAATTTGTCGATGTATCCCAAAATATTCGATCGAAGCACAATACGACTTTATTTAAATTCCCAAATCCTAAACGTTGAATTGCCGCTTGTTTCCACTCTGGGAGAGGTGGATCAAATTTAACCGTATTCAATTGGTTGGATGATGGAGATACAGCAATTTTAAGTACGCCTAACGTAAGCGTGCATAAGACTAGATCAGCTTTATATGTTACAGATGAATTATTGGTTTTTAAATTTTCCGCAGTTACCTCCACTCCTCCAGGAAAATATTTTATCGTTTTAACGGCTGTATTGACGCGAATGTCCAATCCCTCTGTTAAAGCAATCGGAACACACGAATAACCATTTCGAACAGTTGTATGATTACCAATGAACTCAAAATCGTCGTCTTGATCCCAATGTTTTAGGGACAGAGTATTTAGTGGTGTCGCATTTGCAAACTCCAAATTAGCAAAGTGCCAATCTAAAATTTGACGGTCGTTTGAAGAAAGATAAACATCACTTGGAGGATTCATTTCCATTTCTTTGAGTTTCGATTCCAGTTCTACTTGATTTAAATTTAACTGTTCTACTTCAGCCCATTGAGCATGTAACTGCCGATGAGCTAAACGTAAATTAAATTCATTTTCAATAAATTCGGTATCCCCATCATTTTGTGTGAACTTCTTTTTTAGATCTGTATAATTTTTCATTTGCTGCTTCAGACTGCATAAATTTCGTTTAATTTGTCCGATTTTATTTTGATTTTCAATTATTTTTTGTTGCTGCTGGATAACATTGTTTAAATGTTGTACTTGTTTTTCTTTAACATGTTTTTCCTGTAATCTTATAATCCATTCCAATGCCTGGCCGAGAGATACTGGATTATTTCCAGCATAATTAAAGTCTAATTGATGGGATAAGTAGCTTGTAGACTCGAGCAGCCTATTAAATTCTCTTTCAACCATTTCATCTTTATGTTTTGGTACTGATTTTCCTCCAGCTCCATAAAGTGGGCAAGCTTGTTTTATGGGAGCCATTTCCATACCGGTTTGTCTGCTCAATATAGTTAGAGGATTACCCCATATTCCAGTAACTACCATCGCGCCTAAATCAGCTATGTAATTATTCTTCCGAAACGTTGCAATGCGCCCTCCAACACGATCTCTTGCTTCTAACACAATAACATCCATTCCGAATTGTTGAAGTTGTTGTGCTGCTGCTAGTCCTGAAATTCCTGCACCAATTACAACCACTTTTGCAAATTTTTTGGTCGGTAATGGTTTTATGTGCTTGAAAATGCCGAAATTAATGAAGCCGTGTCGTTCTAGAAAAGTGTGAATTTTGTGCACCAGTTGCGGATCTGAATTGAACGGCGGTTCCATTTCTTTAAGGACATCCTCAAATATAAGCTGAAGCTTTGGGTTCTCAATCCACATTTGTAATATCCGGTTACGGATATTTAAAAACACTCTTTGCGATATAAGTCCATTTGCTGTAATCTCTGGAAACCAAGCAGCTTCACCTGATGTCATTTTTTCAAACGGTAAACGACTTTGAAACGCAGCCCCTTCAAGGCCAGTTAAAATGTCCTTGTAATTATCTTCGGGAATTTTTACATCACGTTCTTTTATTGGACTATTGGTATGTTCATTTCGTTTCATTTTAGATTCAATTCTAATGTCACTCTTTTTCTCTACAAACCCAGGTTGTACAGGTTTGATTTCACTGGTATCTACAATTGATGTGTTTATTTTACTTTCGAAATATTCCACTTTTGCCTTCTTTCGCCGACTAATGCGCCGGCCATCATCTGCACTTCCAGTACTTGATGTTAAATTGGAACCACTTGGAATATTGTTAGCAGGTCGAGGTTTGATTGGCGCGGCCGGTGCCTTCCCTCCAGATGTTTCATTTAATTCAACATCGGAGTCATCACTTATTAATGTAACACATTCAACTTCTTGCATTGATTTAACTGAACTCATTTTTTTTAACGATTAGTTCATCCAAAACATTGTATTGCTGTTTTCAAAATGAAAATATATTATAGATTTCAATTGTTTTCTTTTTACAGAATTAATATTTTATTTTTTAGCTTGTTTATGATGGTAGCAATTTATTTTAAAATTTATCTGTCAAACTTTTATAATTTTTCTTTTATAATTTGAGCTGTAGAATATGTGCCCGAAACACCATGAATATTATTTTTATTCCGACTTGAATAGTTGCCCTCCCAACATTGCATAAAGAACACGGTCAGTTTATTAAGACTTGCTTATATGCCTTGTGTGCAGTCGGGCAAAAGTGGTCGTGTTTCCTCGGGCAAATTTGATAAAAAATATCATGATATTTTTTATAACGTTTCACCATAAAACGTACTCATTTATTACCAAAAAAATCCTAGAATTTTTTTGGTTTTACCTGTCAAAAAATATTGTTTTTTATGCAAAAGAAACAATAAATAATTTTAATTTATTTCAATTTCAATAATATTTACATACTGGAAATATTTAATAGTTTCAAATACTACAAAAAATTATAATTAATTATCTTTAATAAAAAAAATCAGAATAAATTAAATTGTTTGACGTTTAATTTTAAGTTTCGTTTTTATTTTTTCATTTTGGTCGTTTCCTCGGGTTTGACATAAAATTCAACGGAATGAAGTTAGGGTCATAAGTATTTGATGTGCAGTATCATGATATTTTTTATCACGTTTGGCCGAAAAAATACTAGGAGTGATAAATATCATGATATTTTTTATTACCCTAACTTCACTTCGTTTTATTTTATGTCACGCCCGACGCCCGACAAAACAACTTAAATGAAAAAAAAGTGATTTTACACGTCAAACTTCTGTAGAGCATCTTTATTTGGACATTAAAACCAATTTATCACGATTTTTTATAAAATAATAAACCTCCCTAAACCTTCCTGAACCCTTCCTGAATAATATTAAAAATATCACACCACAATCAAAAGCCAAATATTTTATTTTCAAATATGTATTTATTTTGACACCTAGAACCAAAAAAAAACTTGGTTTTATTGGTCGTGTTTCCTCGGGCAAATTTGATAAAAAATATCATGATATTTTTTATCACGTTTCGCCATAAAACATACTCATTTATCACCAAAAAAATCCTAGAATTTTTTTGGTTTTACCTGTCAAAAAATACTTTTTTTTTTATGCAAAATAAACTTAATTAATATTTTAATTAATTTCAATTTCCATAATATACGCATACTGGAAATATTTAATAGTTTCAAATACTATAAAAAATTATAATTAATTATCCTTAATAAAAAAAATCAGAATAAATTAAATTGTTTGACGTTTAATTTTAACTTTTGTTTTAATTTTTTCATTTTGGTCGTTTTCTCGGGTTTAACATAAAATTTAACGGAATGAAGTTAGGGTCATAAGTAATTGACGTGCAGTATCATGATATTTTAAATCACGTTTGGCCGAGGAAACAATAGGATTGTGTGATAAATGAGTACGTTTTATGGCAAAACGTGATAAGAAATATCATGATATTTTTTAGCACTTTTGCCCGACTGAACACGACCATTAAAGTCTTCGCATTCGTTATACATATTTTTCGTTTTTGGAAATAGACTTTGTGGGCAATTTTCGACCACTAAAAAAATTAAAACGATGTTACTTGCAAAATGAAAACTGTCCCAAATGCGACGAATGGAAATTTAGCCATCCGGTAATTTAAAATTGTTTTTATAATCCAAAATTGGAATTATTTACAATTATTAGCAATTTGGTAAGTAAAAATTGTGTTTACAGTTCAAAATTGGAATTGTTTACAATAATTTCGAATGTCAAATTATCAGCTAGCTCAGTTTAAAAAATGTCCACTAGGTGGAATCCAGTCGTTAATAAAGGCCGATAAGCTGTTGAAGTGAAATGAACGCCGTCTTATTTTGGTCACTGGAATAGTTATTCGTATAAAAATAAAACTGCAAGTTAGGTTCAAAATAAAAACGCAATATAATTTTCTTTTTACTTTTATCAATTGACATTAAAAATTAAATAAAAAACAAAAAAAAAATTCAAAATTATTACTAGAATAATTCGATTAAAAATTACGGCAGAAATTTCTCATATAAAAATGATACAAGCAAAAATGAAAATGAAAATTTCACCGAATTTTACTTTGCGGTACACAGGTTAGCTAATGAAATCGGGGTTTTCGTATTAGAATACAGATGTTTCTATCTGTATACATTATCTTCCCATACATTTTTTTACTTTTGACTAACAGGTTTGTATGAAATTCCAACGTAACGAACAAAAATGTTTGTTCTTTATTCGCCCTTAAAGCGCCGTAAGAGGCGCCACGATCCCCACAAGTTAAAGGTGAACAGTAATTCAGCGTTTATTTTTATGTGTGTTATTTTGGAATTATTTTGTCTTTAAATAAATAAATATATCTTTCAAGTGTAACAGAAGATTTTTTTGAACCGAAATCAATAATAACAAAATTGTCTAATTATGTATTTTTTAATAATTAAAATAATGTATTTATTTGATTGCTGTTCACCTTTTACTCTAGTTTCAATATCGTGCACCAGATATCAACTACTATGTATTAAAAAGCGAATAGTGGGAATTCATACAAACCTCTAAGTCAAAAAAAGTAAAAAAAAATTTCATTGTAAATGCCTTTTAATATCAGGTGCATTCAGCGCAGGTACGGTATACCGAAAGTATGTAGAATCTACATACAATATTAAAAATATAGTTTTTTTTATCCGGATCATTTTTAACAAATCTAGATTTTTTGGTAGATCTGATCCGAATTTCACAAACACATTAAAATCTAAACGTCAGAATTAGATAAACAAAAATAAAACGCTATTTTCATAAATCATTTGTAGTTAATTTTGAATAGTTGCGTTTTAATCTAAATTAACATTTTCTATCTTTTTACGGTAACTTTAGATTTCACAATACAATATGCAAAATGCTGTAAAATGAGTTAAAATAACCACGGTTTTTTATTTGCTATTTATTTCACCAATACAACTACAAATGGATTAATTATCCTTTTTTTAATATTCTTTGGCAAATAAAAAAAATCGATTTTTTTTGGCAATCGAAAGAATATGACATTAAACCGATTAAAATATTGTTGTTGATTAAATTATTGTGTGACATAGAATTTTTCTTGTAAATATTTAAAATTTTTACCCTCAACTTGGCGCTCGGAACCTTTCGTTAATATTTCATTTCGGAATAAAATTTTCTTCGAGACCCCTATCAAAAGCTAACTAACTAATACCGATTTTCCATCGTCAATAGTATAATAGCATAATAGTATAATACTATTATACTATTATTCCTTGTCGGTTTTCCATCGCACGCGATGAAGTTAGCACCAATTATAGTTTTTTTTTATGTGAACGTAGGTATAATTCCTATTTCGAAAATGTTATCGTGTATTCATAATAAAAAAAAAAACAATTAAAAATAACCAAGCCTACGCATTAGTTGTCTTTTTAAAAAAATAATAAAATGTATGCACTATGCAGATACCACAAAAAAAAAAAACAAAAAAAAAATCGAATGGTAATTTAGTGAATTGTCAAAATAATACACTGTCAGATAAATTTACAATATAAAAAACACAATTTGCTACCTATTATATTTTTGATAGCTAGTATAACAAAATATTATAATTATACTATTATACTATCAACTTCGGTTTTCCATCGTCGTAGTATAATAGTATAATACTATTATACTATTACTAAAGATACATGTTAAACCGAAAGTGGTCTGACTGAAAATGTCCGAGATAAATTCAACATTAAAACGGCGGCTTGACTGAAAGCAAAGATTACTAAGTAACAAGAAGATCTTCTTGTTAATAATCTTTGCTTTCAGTCAAGCCGCCGTGTACATGTTGAATTTATCTCGGACGTTTTCAGTCAGACCAAATTCGGTTTAACATGGACGTGTTCGAAGTTTGTAATAATTATTCCAGCTGTAATAATTATGATATTATTTTGTATGCAACCAAATTATCACAGCCAATACTTGTTGTAAATTTGACCCTTCCGTATTAATATTCATAAACAAAAGCGCACAATAACAATAATTAAGCCGTATTACGTTAATTTATTTCTAAAACAAATAGTACAAATAAAACTTATTACAAAATAAAGAAGAGAAAATTATTTCACTCCTGTCAAAATTATTACAAAAACAAAATTATTACAAACTTCGAACACGTCCCATATGGTTAGTTTCATGTGTTAATTAATAGATGGCGTGTTACAATGCTGAGTTTGGCTACTTTCATTTTCCGGTATTGACTGTCATTGCAGTTCATATTTATTTTACATTCTGTTTTGTGTGTAAAAGGCACATGTATTTGTCTATGAAATAAGTGTTTAAATAAAATATTACATTTTTTAAGGTAATTGTTAAGTTATATATTTTTAAAGTTCCTGCATTTGTGCTTCACATATTACGGCTTTATAAAATAAATTTGTTAGGTTTAAATTGAACGGTATGTAATTGTTTTTTTTTTGTAATCTAACCTCAATGTTGTTGTTTTTTCAGCCGCATACGGTTTCAAAATGTACGTGTTGTACGAACATGCTGCTGGATATGCTGTTTTTGATGTTAAAGAATTTGAAGAGATTTCCATGCTTTTACCTCAAGTTGAGGCATCAGTAACCGATTTAGGAAAATTCAATTCTATCGTTAAATTAGCAGGATTCTCCCCATTCAGAACGGCAGTAGCGGCATTAGAAAATGTTAATGCCATATCGGAAGGAATTGTTCCACAAGACTTATCATTATTCTTAGATGATATTATACCCAAAAAGTCGAAAAAAGTTACAATGGGTGTTGCCGATGCTAAATTAGGTGCAGCGCTTAGTGAAGCTCTTGGAATTACTTGTACGCATATTGGAGCTGTACCAGAAATTTTGCGTGGCATCCGTTATCACTTTGCAAAATTAATAAAAGGATTTACAGATGTAAGTGCTGGGATTGCTCAATTAGGTTTAGGTCACAGCTATTCTCGAGCAAAAGTTAAGTTTAATGTTCATCGCTCAGATAATATGATTATACAGTCGATAGCACTACTGGATCAACTTGATAAAGATATAAATACATTTTCTATGCGTATTAGGGAATGGTATTCTTATCACTTCCCAGAATTAGTAAAAATCGTACCCGAGAATCATTTGTATTCAAAAGTGGCCCAATTTATTAAAGACCGAAAATCTCTAACACAAGAAAGTTTGGAAACTTTAGAGGAAATATTAATGGATTCTGGTCGAGCACAAGCTATTATAGATGCATCGAAAATGTCAATGGGAATGGATATTTCGGAAATTGATCTACTTAATATTGAATTATTTGCAAAGCGAGTAGTAAATTTGGTTGATTACCGTAAGAAATTGTCTGAATATTTACACTCCAAAATGAATGCTGTCGCACCTAATTTACAATCATTAATCGGAGATCAAGTTGGGGCTCGATTGATTTCACATGCCGGTAGTCTTACAAATTTGGCAAAGTATCCGGCATCAACCGTGCAAATTTTGGGTGCTGAAAAAGCATTATTCCGAGCATTGAAAACACGAAGTAATACTCCAAAATATGGGTTATTGTATCATTCGTCGTTTATCGGGCGGGCTGGTATGAAAAATAAAGGAAGAATATCCCGATTTTTGGCAAACAAATGTTCCATTGCTTCAAGAATTGATTGTTTTACAGGTGTGTATGATTTATTAAGATTATCAATAACGCTTTCTTAAAAAATGTTTTATTTTACTTATAGAAACCCCTACTAGTGTATTTGGTGATACATTAAAACAACAAGTTGAAGAGCGTCTCAAATTTTATGAATCGGGAGAAACACCACGCAAAAATATTGATGTGATGAAGGAAGCTCTTGAAATATCCCAAAAAGAAATTTTACAAAATTTGCCGGTTAAAAAAAAGAAAAAGGACAAAAAACGAAAGCACGAAGAAATTGACGATTCGATGAATGGTGGCGATACAACGCTAAACGATACACAGGAGAATGGTAATGCTGAAGGTGAACCTGTAGTACCGGCAAAGAAGAAGAAAAAAAATAAAAAGAAGGATAAATCGTAATTTCACTTTAATAACATTTTTCTTTGTAACATTTAAAGTTAAATATGAATTATTTTAGTTAAAATAATAATCAATTTAACTTCATACTTATATACATATTCCTAAGAATAATAGTTATGTATATTAAACATAAAATACAAAATTACTAACGCATCTATCTAGTTTCCAAATATTTTTGAACTACATACGAGGCAATCGGGAGATGAATTTCTATTAAAAATTTTATTACCTATCCATACGTGATATTCTAGTTCTTCTGTTTTTATATAAAATTTAATATGCAACTTATTCAAATTTGGCTAAAATTTCATTTTCTTAAGAATCGAATTTTAATAAAAATCAATGATGCAAATCGACTTTAAAGTTTGAAAGTTGCTCTTTTAGGCACAAATTTACTGAAAGTTTTCCAGTTACCTTACAGTTGCTTACAGCCTACAAAATGGAATAAAAACTTGCTAAGGGAATACTTCGATAAAATTGAATTCTTGTCAACAACATAAATATTCGAGAACCAAAGTTATTAGGTCATGTGGATAGTAATATCTGACCACAAGAAACCAAAATACAAATAAACGAAAGTTATATGAAGTGCGTCTTACCGTTGCTGAAAAGGGCTGGAAGCCACTTTATCGATTTACTCGAGAAAATTTCGAGTGTATGTCCAAATATTTTCTAGGAGAATATTGGTAAACGTTAGGAGGAGCTCTTTCAAACGAACTGCGGTTTAGAATATTTTTAAGGTACATTGGCGATTCGGGTTTTCAAATTGATATGGCGACAGTAACGAGCAGTCTACCGGGTGTTCACGGCTAGGGCCTCTACATGAGCCAATAATTTGAAATTCATCTGTATCTGGCGGCGGCTAGAAACTATCCTGTTAAAGGAAAACAGGCTAAAGTGTGAGCAAAGCGATCTATGGCCCCCTCCTACATGGGGTTAGCGTTGGGTTAATAGCTCGACATGTAAAATGTTATTGTAACGAAACCTCAACATGAGCCTCGAATATTTTTAGATTCACGACAAAAACCTCGGTCACGATAAAGGATGACGATTTTAAATTTGGAACATGGAATGTTCTTAGCCTAAATCTCTCAGATAGCCTCCTTCAACTCTTCGAATAAGCATCTAGCTAATTGTAAGCCCAACTTCATAGCGCTATAGGAAACAAGACTAAAAAAAATTATTATACATCAATTGGAAACAAGACTAATCGGTTACAGTCGCTATAGGATTTTTTTGAATGAAACAATCATTTTTAATAAATTTTTCTAAGAATGAGGTAATATTTATAAATCGAACCATTTTTTAATAATTTTGATGTTGCTTATGAAACAATTAGTCAGAATATAGATTTGACGGTTTTAAATGCCGGTGCATCGGGCATCGCCTTAACTTAATTTGGCCTCGGGTTCTTCAGTAGCAACCGATGCTGCCAACTTATAACCGACTTCATGCCTATCAACAATCGGATTTGTACACTAAGGTTTCACGGACGTTACTTTAACATCACATTGGTGAACATTCATCCCCCCAACTGAGAATATACCTTATCAAATCAAAGACGCTTTCTACGAACAACTTGTTACGAATTGCCTCGCGCAATTCGCAACTTGATCTGTGCCAGGGGTCTATCCTTGTGTTTTACAAATCACCCGGTTTTTTTTTGTGTTGTTGCTTGCACTACCATCTAGTAGATGGGAGCACCGTGCGGGAAAGAAAAAACGTGTTGGACCAAAGAAATGGGTAGAAAAAATGCGTTTTTGGAGAGTTCGGTGTTAATTATCGATGAGGATGGTCGAATATGAGTCTTGAACTCAACAGTTTGGGTTCAAGATAGGAAAAAATGAGTTCTAAAGTTTAATACGGGTCGACGAATGTTTTTTTTTTTTGATTTGATGTGCCTGAAAATAAAAGAAGAAAAGTATAAACAGTGATTAAAAGAAAATTATAAAATAAGATTTACTATGTTGTAATAAAAAATATAAATCTTGGTAAATCAATGTAACGTTGTACTTACTATATTGTTTGTGAAAAAATATATTTTTTTTTTGTTGTATATTAACTGTTAAATAAAATAATACAAAATATATCTACATACATATATACTATACATTGAAAAGCAATTGTGTAGCGTTACTTACTAAAATATCGTCTTATTCCGATTTGTGGTGCTGAAATTTAAAGAAAAGAAATAAAAAATAAAGAAAACCAATATAATACTGAGTGCTTACGTGCCGTTATTTTCCTCGTGGTGGTATCTTTTTTTTGCCACTGTTGGTCGAGTTGCAAATTAAACTCGTGTTGCTGTGCTGCATGTTGTTGCTACGGATTTGTTGCTGATAATTGATGATTGCGGTATATTCATCGAATTTGTGGCGGCGTATTTGCCGAATTGTTGCGGTGTTGCTGTAAACGTTCCTGTTGCTGTTGCTGCATTTCTGGTGACGTTCGGATGCTGAAAAAAAATATATTAAGATTGGCTGTTGTATACATATATATACAAGAAAATTTTTCGTGTTGCTGATAAGTGGCGATTGCGGTCCATTGCTGTGCAATTGTTACGGGATACAAGGTGTGTTCCGGTGTGAGCCGTATCTGAAAAAAAAAACTTCGTTAAATTTTTTTTTCTATTATTTTTAATTTTTTATTACTATACATACCTTTTTATTACTTACTTTATTCCGTTATTTAATTCATTAATATTTATTGATTGTAAAATTTATGTTTTTCTTCTGGCCATATGTTACAGTAGATTCAGTCATAATAGTTGATTAATTTTTATAATTCAAATTTTCGTTTCTTCTATAAATTTTTTTATGCAATTTGCGCTTTTCTGTTATCATTTAAAGTAACGTCAATTTATTTTTTTTATTTTTTCAAATTCCATTTTCATAGTAATTTTTTTTGTTGAGCATCATAGCTTGTTTGTTTATCTTTACCATATATATTTTGCATGGATTTATCATTTAACGTTCTGTAACAGCTCCCCGTTTTTTTCTAGGGCAAACACGTTTTTTTTCCGTTGTCAGTTTTTTTTTCCCAGAAATCTGTTTTTATTAAAACAAATAAAAAAATAATATATTTATTATAATTCAACTTTCTTAATTACGCCTCATGGTTTTGACTGTTGTTTCTATTCCGTTTCTGCTCGAATTACTGTTCTATTCCGGTCGTACTGATTTATCCACATTGATCTTATTCTGGTACCTGTTATGCCGATGGCGTTCTACGAGTAGAGGACTGCGTAGGTCGGGGTAGGTAAAGCTCTTTTCATGATGTAAAGTGTGTTAACTAGTATTATTATTATTATTTTTTTTTACTATGAATGAATAACGATTCTATTCACCCTTACTCTCTTTTCGCGGTTATTCAAGCTTTAAGCACGCTTCGGCATTTACGATCCTGATAACATCACTGAGCTTAGCCAGCTACCATGCCGCGGTCGAAGTCCCTGCTTAGAGATTCTGTTAACGTAAAGGCTGAGGTACTCTGAGTTCAACTGATGGTTCTTCACGATAATCGGTTCATCAGATTCGAGTCAGCCCTTACGTTACAAACTCGAACCCGTCTTTAGTAAAATTCCGCAACATTACATTAAAATTGTTTTCGGTGGGTTCGTAGCACCATCGCCCCAAACTTCTTTCACATTACCTCTAACAAAAACGGGACACGCACCACCGAGCTAGCTATACTCTACAACTTGGTGGTTGCCAGCACATACTTACCATACAAGCATATTCACAAAGCCGTTTTGAAATCAAACGAGGAGATAACGGTCAACCAAATCGGCCAAATCTTCTTTACTCAATTCGTGGTAGTTACTGAATTCAAATTTCGTGTATCCACCATTATACAATTATCGTTTTCAGCAAATGACTCGTTGGAACACCGTGGCATTGACCAACCAGGAATCTTGAAGAATAAACCACTTTCGGAATCCGTTCAAGAACAGTGGGACATTATCAAAATTGCGATAACTGATGCCTCAATGTCCAAGGTACATAGGTCAAAATCCATTCAGACCTAAAAATCTTTGGTTGCACGATGATTGCCTTGATGCTACTCTGGCAAAATATCGCGTACGGCAACGAAATCACAAATAGTCAGATCTGCTATCGACGAAAGAAACTAGAATGACACAAGAAACAAGCACGCAACAGGCACCACTTCACAGGCATCAAAACCTCTCTTGCTTCAACGCCATATCAATGTTGAGATGACACCACCACTTTCTACGTCGTAAGATGAAGTGCGGAACGTGATATCGCAAATGAAAAATTATAAGACATCTGGTGAGGCTGGCACCTGCAACGAAATGCTCAAAAATGGGCGTCAAAAGGCAAAATTTCGGATGCCTTCGAGATAACAATATCTGGAGTGTGGCAAAGTGACCCAATAGATCAAACTCTCTTTTAACCTAATATTGGAGTATGTCATTCGTCAGCTCAATGTGGCGCAGCACGCCTGCCTGTCATATAAATTAACCCAACTATATTAGCATATGCTGACGATATTTACATTCTGGGTCGCAACATCATCTGCCTTAAAGAGGTGCTCCTTCCGTTAGATTTAACAGCCCAACAAATTGGTCTTCAGATCAGCGAAATGAAGGCGAAACATTATAGATGGTCACCACGAGAAGACAGACGCGCGGAGGCTTTGTTTCATTAGGTACACAATATCTATAGACTTACTGATCACTGAGCATAACTCCGTTTTTGCAAACGTTTCATCGAGGATCGTGATAGGCTACCAACATTTTGCGCCAACATGGAAGTCTCCAAGTCTCCTCATAATCGCGAAAAGTTAAACTGGCATCTAATAAAGCATCCGGAAAACTGTAACTGAGCTTAACATTTACACCCCAATTCTCATAGTCGTATCACGTCATTTTTCATGACTAATTTTGCGATTCTCTTAGTCGTTTGTTACGACTAAAGTCACTTTATACGACAGATGTCACTTGATTTTTGCAAGTGACAAGCGAATACCACAAAATGGAAAGACGTAATTATTTTAATTTATATATTTTAAAATATGGTTTTTTGAATAATTTTGTGCACTGTTTTTAATATGTTAATGTTTAAAATAGTAAGATTGTTGTTATAAAACGATTTTATTTCTAATTTGCCTAATATATTTCAAGTTGCAGTTGTGTCACTTGGTTCGCCTTCAAGAATAGCAATTTTTAAGTGGCGTGATACGACTATAGTCACATCACATGAAATGACACGACTATGGGAATTGGGGTGTTAGTCCAGTGTTTGACGGTAACAATAGGTTATTATACCTCAGAATTCTTACGGACAAAACCGATTGACGTGAAATTTGGACAATATGTAGGAACAAAACTTATATGTAAAGTGCCGATGTGTGTTTTTAACCGGGGCGTGGATGCCACCCCTTATCAAAAAATGTTCTATGAAGTTTTTTCGATAAATCAATATTTTTCGAGTTATGCGCGATTGAAAATGTTGATTTTTGATCTAAAAATTGCATGTTTGATAACAATCCGAAAATTTCGCCGAAAAACGCGATAGGTCTTTCAACGATAACTTCCTTTTTTTTTTTTTTTTTTTTTTTTTTTTTTTTTTTTTCGTCCCTGCCCAAAAGCGGCTAGCACTACGACCTAAAAGATCTTTTGTGCTGTTGGGTACTGTTACTCCAGGAGCTTCTCCACCTCTCTAATAAAGGCGAGAATGCTGTTTATAGAGGCCAATTTACATTTCTCCGGGGTCAGATACCTCTCTTCAAAATGAATCCACCTCCGTGTGCACAGAGCAACACACTCACATAGTATGTGTTCTGCGGTTTCTGTCTCTTCCAAACAGAGTCGGCACTCCGTCTCTGTGGACAGGTTCATTTTGTTCAAATGATATCTCAGGTTACAGTGACCTGAGAGAAAACTCACAAGTTTCCTAATATTTCCTTTGCTGAAATTGATCGCCAAATTTTTGTGGTGAAATGGTCTGATCAAAGATTTGGCTTGTCTAAGGCCGGAAATACAGTTCCAATAAGTTAAGCACTGTATTTTTTCCCATTTACTGATTGTGTAGGTTGCAGAAGCCCACGGGATACCACAAAAAGGCTCAGGGCCAATGAGTGTAGTCGACGAGCCTGCCCGTGCAAGTTCGTCGGCTATCTCATTTCCAGTGATGCCCATGTGACCAGGCACCCACCACAACCTTACTTTGTTTTGACAAGAGAGAGATTGTAGCAGTTTATAACAACTTTGAACCGACTTGGAAACCAAGCAGTTAGAAGCCAATGCTTTCAGTGCTGCTTGGCTGTCAGACAAAATGTGGATGGATGCGCCTTTAAGACCTTTGGTCATAATAATAGAGGCGCAGATTTCGATGGCGTGAATTTCGGCTAGAAAAACACTGGGGTAAGTACCCAGTGATTTCGATATTTTGTGATTGGGTCCAAAGACACCAATGCCGACTCCACTATCCATTTTTGATCCATCAGTGTACCAGACTAGGCTGTTAGGTTCCATCTGCGGTAACCCAGTATCCCAGTCTGTTCTATCGGGGATTGTTACCACGAAATTCCTGCCAAAGCAGAGTTCTTTCGGCATAACGTCCGGGACACTAAAGAACATATTCAGGTCTGGAAGTTCATTCAAAATGTCCAGGTGACCCATATGGTCATCATGACTGTATTGATTCGCGAGCTTCAATCTAGCTGCACAGGTAGCAGCTGATTTTTTGACGTGGATATGAAGTGGAGTGAGCCCGATGAGAGCTTCCATTGCCGCCGTAGGGCAGGTGCGCATAGCACCTGTAATTCCGAGACATGCTAGTCTCTGTAATGAGGTCAGCTTGTTCATAATAACTTTTTGCTGTACCTTAGGCCCCCAAACTATTGCCCCATATGTCACAATTGGCCTCACTATCATGATGTACATCCAGTAAATCATTTTTGAGTTCAGGCCCCAGGTCCTGCCGAACATACGCCGGCAGGCCCACATGGCCCTGGCCGCGCGTTCGGTAGTTGAAGTAATATGAGAGTTCCAAGTTAGTTTCTTATCTAGGACAACACCCAGATATTTGACTTCATTGGAGTATCCGATATTTATATTATTAAGACTAATTGAACCAAGGTTCAAATTACGTCTTTTGGTGAAGGGCACCAGGACTGTTTTGCTAGGGTTAATCGAAAGGCCCTCCCCAGTGCACCAATTCGAAATAACAAGCAAAGCCTGTTGCATGCTGGCGGACATCGTACGTTCATGCCCTCCAGAGACTATGATAACCAAATCGTCCGCATAACCAATGGCATCGTACCCAAGTAGATGTAAATTATCAAGCAACTCGTCGATCACGAGTGACCACAGCAAAGGGGACAGGACACCGCCCTGCGGACACCCTCTTGCTGCCGTAATCGTGACTGACTCATTACCTAATTTAGATGTAATCTTCCTACTAACCAACATGGAACTAATCCAGTGGTTAGTCGGATCGTCAATACCTCTACGCTTGATTGCCCTAGCAATTGAGTCGTATCCAGTATTGTCAAAAGCTCCCTCAATATCCAGAAATGCACACAGAGCAATTTCTTTCGAGCGATAGGCTGCTTCAATCTTGGTGACAAGTAGATGCAGCGCACCCTCTGTGGATTTGCCTTTCCTATAGGCGAATTGATTTGGATTTAGAGGTCTGGTTGCCGTTAACCAGTCTCTGATATGAAGATCTATAAGTCGTTCCATGGTTTTAAGAATAAACGATGTAAGACTGATAGGTCGAAAGGACTTAGGAAGTTCACATGGCCGATTGCCAGGCTTTGGGATAAAAACCACGTTTACTTGACTCCAAGCCTGTGGTATGTGACCCCAATTGAAGCTAGTTCTAAACAAGGCCACCAGAGCAGGGGTAATCAAGTCCAGGCCCCTTTGAAGGAGGGCTGGGAAGATTCCATCCCCTCCTGGAGCCTTGAAAGGCTGAAAAGAGTTAATGGCCCATTTGACTTTATCCGGAGTAAAAAGCTTACCGGATAAACTATTAACCCAACCCATATTTACACCCATGTGTGTACCAGATATGGAGTTAGTGATTGTATTTGTGTCGCAAACAGTGCAGCCCGGAAAGTGCACTTGAAGCAGGGTTTCGAGCGACTCTTTGCGACCTGATGTATAACTACCATCGGATTTCAGAAGAAGCCCAATCCCGTTGGACTGATCTTTAGCTAGAACTTTATGGAGTCGAGCAGCTGTAGGTATATCCTCGATATTTCCACAGTTTTTCCTCCACGTGAGGCGTTTGGAACGCCTTAGTTCTGTGTTGTAACTGGTTAGGGCTTGCCTATATTCATTCCACTCATTGGAATGCTTTGCCCTATTAAATAATTTCCTAACCTTCTTACGAAGTTTAGCCAGCTGTTCGTTCCACCATGGAACTTTGCGATTAACCACAACGTTACGCACCACACAGCTGCTTTCGTAGGAAGATAGGAGCACGTCATTAAGCAGACCAGCTGCGGTTTCTAGGTCACTAATTGAACTCAAAGATGTTGGCAGCATGTCTGCTTTGATAAATAAAATATCCCTATATGTTTTCCAATTTGTAAAACAAGGGATACGACGCTCTGTTGCCTGTATGATCACTCCCGGTATATCGAACCTGATGTGCATGTGGTCCGACAGAGAAGCTTCGCTTGAAACATGCCAGTTTGCAACAGAGTTGGAAATAAACTGACTTGACAAAGTGAGGTCCAACACCTCTCGCCGAGTCGAGTTTATGAAAGTGGGGTTCGAACCTTTATTTAAAATGTCTATGTGACTACTCATAAGATAATTTAAAAGGGACTCACCTCTGCCATTTGTATCACTGCTGCCCCAAATGATATGGTGTGCATTAGCATCGCAGCCTATGATGAAATGCTTGTTTTTTAGGTTGCAGTAATCCACCAGATCCTGTACAACTACAGGTGGAGCACTAACCGACTCACCAGGGAAGTACGCAGAGGCACATATTGTCTCCTGCATTCCCCTGCTAGTCGGAACCTCCAGGATTACTGCAACCAAATCCTTAGTGGTGAACTCTGGAATTGGAAGAACGTTAATATTAGATGAAACAAATATTGCTGCTCGGGGAACTTCCTCCCTTCGATCGTAAATCAACTTACATGACTTGAGGTGGAGGCCTCTGATTTTTCCTCCATTAACCCAAGGTTCCTGGATAAGGCCAAGGGTTAAGTGTTGTTTCGCGAACCTGTTGCAAAAGGTATCCGAAGCTCCTTTTGCGTGATGCAGATTCGCTTGTAGTACCCTAATAGTACCAGCCATACTGGATGATTAGGGTAAAGGAGCTCTACGCTCCTGGCTGCTTGCCAGCCGTCTGCTTTGCGGGATTTGGCCTGTTTCTGCCACTTTTCCCAGTAACACCCCGAGCGCCCATATGCTTAATTTTCGGGGTGAGTGCTGATTTACTCGATCCCACAGTAGGAGTTGCGGAGAGATCCGTTGATCGTGCTCCCGACGAAGAGGCAGCAGGAACAGAATGCTCGATAGCACTGCTGTTCCTGGATGCCTCCTCGTCTGTGATTGTGCCTACTACTGGGGCTGGTAAAGTACCCTCCTTACTGGAGCTAACTCCAGTGGTTGGGTTGGTAGAGGGGGAATCCTTCTTGAGAAGGAGTTTTATCCTACCAAAGCGGTATGCGATGTTCCCGTTGGATTCGCGTAGCTTCTTCATGGAAGACTCGCCTATGGCCATAACCAAATGGACGAGTACGCCAGTTGTCGTCCGTTGCAGTATCTTCCATGAGTTGGCCGCGAGACCATCGTTCTGCGCGGCCATGGTAGCGAGAATCTTCTCGCTAGTTAAGCTAAGGCTCTGTGGAAAGAACCCCCTAACGATGTTTGGCCGAGGAAAATCATCCTCTTCCACCAAAGTTATGTTCAGACCAATTTTTTCCCTTAGGCTTACAAAACTGTTCCTCATCCATTCCGCTGTGGAATGATCGGAACATATAAAAAATAGCCAACCTGTTCTCCGGAAGCAGCCAAGGAATTGCGGCTTGTGGTTTGAGCCTTGCATCCCAATAATGAGGTCAATGACACACTCCTGTATGTTTGCCATTTGCTCCATACTAAGAGGATTGCCACTGAGATCACCTGGTACGATGCCCAGCTTAACACTGCCTGCTACCTGGCTGAAAGAGGGCTTTACCGGAGAAGGCCCTTCTTTTGCTTTTTTGGCAGGTGGTTTATTTGGTTCCGGAGCAACTTCGAAAGACCTCTCACGCTTACCACCAGACCTCTTGTCTAGGGTAGGAGCAACAGGCCCCGAGGATGCTTTCAGAGGGGTCGCGGACTTAGCAGCAGCTAGAGCCTCTTCTCTAGTTTTGCCTTCCTTGAGCCCCTTTTTAAAACGCCTTCTTTCGAAGGAGTTGAGCTTAACCCATTCCCCGGCGTTGAGGGACATGTTCCCAATATCAACACCAATGGTTGAGGTGCCCGATAACTGTGAGATTACACTTATGTTGTCGTCACAGAAGGTGTCCGTAGTAGAAGAGGTGGACTGTTCCACCTTTTCCTTGGTCCGGACGTTAAGATAATCAAGAGTGGTGGCCCTTGTGGCATCTACCATTCCATCATAGCTTAGGAGACCCAACTCAATAGCTGGTGAAGTTGATGCTTTTAAAGAGGCATCACCCTCTATGTTTTTTTTAAATTCGGTTTCCATTTGAATCCCACGAGTATCCGAGAAATGAAGGTCACCCACAGCAGAGATCGGTATACTGTGGGAAGGCTACTTTAAACCGGGGGTCGCCTGGTACCCGGAGTTCACATACTAAAGACTAAGCTCCCCCTTAGCCACGCAGCTCTCAGCGTATGTTGTCCCACCAAAGCTTGGGGCAATGGATTTACCGCCATTGCACGGTCGTGTAAGTTACTTGGCTACATTCTAGGATGCATTGCCCGGTTGTCGCCACGAGGAGGCGTAACTACACTAGGAAGAAGTCTTATGAGAATCGCATATCCTAGAAAGCTTTGACTCCTAAAACTACTCCCCCAACAACCGATAACTTCCTTAGTTTTTTAAATATTTAATCGCTCCAAAAACCATTTTGTAGGGAATTTCAAGGGCTAAAAGGTCTGTGAGGTTAAACTTCATTGAACCCTGCGTTTTTCAGATTTTTGAGTTTAAAGTTTTAAAGGGATCGGGGAATGTGGTCCTCGCACTCAAATACGAACTTAAAACGGTGAAATCGCAATTAATTTTCATCCTAGAGAAATAACAAAATTTGCCAAAATTTTTGTACCCTTGCATTTGTACGTGTCTTCAAACTTTTTTTTTAAATCTAGGTATTCTAAACCGTTCAAACTTATAGAACATATTGTTAGTACCTAAATAAAGTACATTGTAAACGGATTACGTTTAATTTCAATTCTTGGAGAAAACTATTTTATTCTCAACATAACTCCGTAAGTTTTTATGCTAACGACTTTTACTAAAGATCATTTTAAAGGTCTTTTCAGTTACTTTAAAAAAGGTCTGGTTTTGCTCCTCGTGATTTTTTAATAAAACATAAGGTTTCCGAGTTATTCATGAAAAATCGCTCTAAAACATGCATTTTTTAGATGCAAAATCAACATTTTCAATCGTGAATAACTCGAAAAATATTGATTTATCGAAAAAACTTCATGGACCATTTTTTGCTTAGAATTCATTCCTCTATCGATTTCTGCGGTTATTTTGAGTGTACTGATTTCCACCTCCGAGAAGCGGTGGCATTCACCCCCAGGGTAAAAGCACATATTGGCAGTAAATAGCTTTTGTTCCTTGAGCCATTCCCTACTTACTGTCCAAATTTCACGTCAATTGGTTTTGCATGTAAGAATTCTGAGCGAAAAACCGTAGAACACGACTAGTTAGTTCTCGGTCCCATCATGGAGGGAACCAAGAACAGAATAGAAATGAATCACGAGATGAGAAACCATCTTGATAAGTTTGATATCAGCGGGGTTCATACAATTATTAAGGCTAATATGGCATGGGCACATTCTTCATTCGCAAAATCGGACCACCAAACAGGCCTTGCAGTCGGCACCAACGAATGTATTATCCCGCGGGAGGCCAACTATCCGATGGATGGATGATGTTGAAGAGACCTAAACAAACTCGGTCACCGTATCTGGTGTCCTCTTGCAGTGGATCAAACTATTTGGAGGAACGTCGTTGAGGCGGCTAAATGCCTTCATGGGATGTGCCGCTAGCAGAAGAAGAAGAACAAGAAAAGATAAAAATCCAGATTCATCTTAAGATATAAAATGTTAAATGCATAATAGAAACCATGATACTACAAAGTTCACGTTGCAGTCGCGACCAGGAACTCAATAATGTCAACGCAACTACGATTGAATTGAGTTTGATTTTTCATCAAAATTATTTTTCTCTATTTTTTGCGTTTCGACCAACGAAAAATTATAAACTCAAGAATTAAGAATTTTCAAAATTTAGAAATGCGGTAGACAACATTTCTGTATTCTCACCCAGTGAAAAATTAACGTCATTTAAGAAGTTTAACGAAGTTTCGTCGTTTTTTTTTTTTTTTTTTTTTTTAAATTTTTGATGCGGCGATTTGATACATACTGAAGTTACATGTTAAACCAAAACATGACCGACCGAGTTGTGAACTGAACATGTGTTGTCTATTTTGTGACCGAGATGACGTTTAAAAGACAGATTGTATAAAAACTAAACATAAACAAAACCAACGACACATCTTGTAAAACATCCACCTCTTCATCTGACCACAAATTTGTTTTTTTAAAACTCATTCTGTGTTTTGTACTTCAATTGATAATTTATTCTTCTAACTTGTAACCTGGAAATAAGCTTGTGAAATGTCATTTCAGTCAGTTCGATGTTACATGTTACACCGAAAATTAAACCCGACTCAACCAACCTAATATTAACTGACTAAAGTGGTGAAACGGTGAACGGACTAAAGTGGTGAAACCAACGAAAAATTATAAACTTAAAAATTAAGAATTATGAAAACTTAAAAATGCGGTAGATATCATTTCTATGTTCGCACCCCAGCGAAAAATTAACGTCACTTTAAAAATTTAACGAAGCTTCGTTAAATTAGATCCGTTACTTAATAAAAATTAAGAATTGGCGATTTTGCGTCCAAACTTAAGAAATTAATGTCAAATCATAGGATTTTATTTATATTGATTGGTAACTCTGCCGAATTTTTTTCTAAATGGTAAAAATGAGACAATTTTAGACAGAGTCCCATTTTGGTTGCACGTAAAGAATAACAACTTGTAATTTAATATTTTTCCCATTCTGTTACACAATAAAATAGTTTAAAATATTCAAGTTTATTTCATTAGAATTACGGAAAGTATAGTGGAAATTAAATGTCGAAAACAATGGTTCCACTAAAATTCTTAAGTTTATAATTTTTCGCTGGTTCAAAAAAAAATAAGAAAAATTCGTGTCTGTTATATCCATGTGAACATAGCACCCCTGGCAACCCTGATGATACACATTTTATGTACATACATCATGTAAACGTATTAGACATTATGAATAAATAACAGTATGAAAAAAGACGCGTTTATATTAGTGGCGACGAGGATAAAAATTAAAAATTAAAATTGTAGAAATTAAAGAAATAAGCAACAGTCTTAAATAAACATGCTTACAAAAGTGTACGATCCAGCTCCACTGGAGATCATGGAGAATTACCGATTCCATCTAAGGAAACAAGCTGACGATGAATCGGTTGAGGAATTCTCTATAGCCTTACGAAAACTGGCAATCAACTGTAAATTCGGGGCTTATCTAACTACAGCTTTACGTAATCAAATCGTATTTGGACTACGCAGCGCCCGAATCTAAAGCCGCTTGTTGGAAACCGCGGACCTTACACTTGACAACGCTTTAACTATAGCTAAAGCAATGGAATTGTCTGAAAAGGGGGGAGCAGAAATTCAACAGCAGAAGGAATCAATGCAGTCATTCAACTTCATTGCACAAAAAAGTGTAAGAAAGTCGAAAGTGGAACCATCGAAAAGTAACAACATGGTAGCGGAATCAAAGATGACATACAGCACAACGTCAAAAAGCTTTTGTTATCGCTGCGAAAGTAAAGATCACCGAGCCAAGACGTGTTCACACCGAAATACAGTTTGTACATTTTGCAACATCAAGGGACATCTTCAATCTGTGTGTTTCAAAGCGAGGAAAGATAGCCAGAGTACAAATTACATCGAGGATGACACAACGGATTGTACTGAAGATATTTTTACTATTTCCGAATTTTCTAACCCAAGCAAATTTCCAAAATTTTTTGTTAACCTAAAAGTAAATGATATCGTTTTGGGTTTCGAGGTCGACAGTGGGTCTCCGGTAACGATTGTTAACAACAATTACAGGACGAGGTACTTCCCGGATGAACAGTTGCAATCAACAAACACAAAACTCGTGAGTTACTGTGGTACGGAGATCAAAGTGTTTGGTTACATTGTCGTGTGTGTCAATTCTGGGGGGCTATTATGAAATTTTCGACGCGCGCTTTTTTTTCGACAACGTCGAAAATTAGCTATTATGAAATTATTCGACACGCTTTTTTTGCGATCATATCGAAAATTTTCCTATTATGAAACTTTGTTTTCGACAAAGTCGAACAATATGCGACTGCTCTTGAGGTGACGAATGCATACGCGTGTTCAATAATAAATCGTGAGATAAAAAAATTTCAGTTATTCAGTTCGTAACATATATTTTAATTTTTATTTTCCGCCTAATTAATAAATTAATATTAATTTTTTTTTTTTTCGATATTGTCGAATAATTCATAATAGCTATTTTCGACCTTGTCGAGTTGGTCGACAACGTCGAAAATTTGCGATGTCGAAAATTTCATAATAGACCCCCTGGTGTTGAGTATCGCGATCTAAGACTTTACGTAGTCGAATCAAATCGTAAGCCACTACTTGGCCGTGAATGGTTACACAACATAAAACTCGACTGGAACACAATAATAAACGGAAAGGGGAACAAGTGTCTTTAATCAAATCAGTGGACATAAATACAAAATTGCAATAGCTCAAAGACAAATATATATATATATATATATATATATATATATATATATATATATATATATATATATATATATATATATATCGGTATTCGGAGATTCCATGGGTAAAATTAAAAACCTACAAGCGCGTATCCGTTTAAAAGAGAGCTCACAACCTATTTTCATAAAGGCAAGGAAAATACCATTTGCTTTACGAGACGCGGTGGAACAAGAACTCGAGGATTTGGAACAAAATGGCATCTTACAAAAAGTCGATTCATCCAGATGGGCTACACCCATTGTTCCTGTCAAAAAGAAGGGTGATAAAGTCCGCCTATGTGGGGACTATAAAATTACGGTGAATCCTCGTATACTAGTTGAGGAACATCCACTTCCTACGATTGAAGATCTCTTTGCGTCGATGGCGGGAGGTGACAAATTTTCAAAAATTGACCTACATAAAGCATACTTGCAAATGGAAGTACATCCAGATGATCGGGGAATATTGACGTTAAGTACGCATCGCGGCTTGTTTCAGCCAACGAGACTTATGTATGGTATTGCATCTGGACCAGCAAAATGGCAGCGAGAAATTGAGCAAATTCTGAAGGACATCGATGGAGTATTAGTGTTCTTGGATGACATCAAAATTACATCGCCTAATGACGAATCTCATATGCAACGACTTGAGCAAGTATTGGCGCGGTTGAACAAGTACAACATGAGAGTAAATTTCAATAAATGCGAGTTCATGGCACCTGAAATCGAATATTGTGGTTACAAAATCGATCGGCATGGTATTCACAAAATTCAAAGCAAGATCGAGGCAATTACACAGATGGCGGAACCAAAAAATAAGGATGAGGTTCGTGCATTCCTTGGACTGATAAATTACTACGGACGATTTTTCAAAAATCTCAGCACGGTTATTTACCCTCTGAATAATCTGCTGAAAGATAAAGTCAAATTTGTTTGGGACGAGGAATGCAAAACAACATTTCACAACCTGAAAATGCTAATCCAACAGGAGATACACTTAGTACACTACGATCCAAAAATGCCGTTAGTATTGGCTACTGACGCCAGTCCAGTTGGTGTGGGGGCCGGTACTGAGTCACGTTTATCCGGATGGGAGTGAAAGGCCTATACAATTTGCATCGCAAACCCTATATGTTATACAGCAACGATACCCACAGATTGACCGTGAGGCATACGCCATCATGTACGGCGTTCGGAAATTCTATCAGTACGTTTAAGCTCGTAAATTTATTTTGGTTACTGATAATAAGCCTCTAATGCAAATTCTTTCACCGGACAAGGGACTTCCGACATTATCAGCTACACGAATGCAGCACTACGCAATATTTCTGCAGGCATTCGAATACGAAATACAATATCGCAAATCATCGGATCATTTAAACGCGGATGCCCTGTCACGATTGTCGCGTGCCGAAACAAATACAAGTATCGAACTTATCGACCTGATCGAAATCAACGCAATCGAAACGTTACCGGTGACTGTCGATCGACTACGAGAGGCTACGACCAATGATGATACGGTGAAATATTTGATCGAGAGACTACAGACAGGAAAGATAGTCAAGCCTGATCAAAGTTTCAATATCGAACAAACGGAGTTTACACTTCAGAGTGGATGCCTTCTACGTGGACTCCGAGTTTACATTCCAGAAAATTTACGACAGCAAGTGTTGCAAGAACTGCATACAGCACATTTTGGGATTACGCGGATGAGGTCATTGGCCAGGAGTTTCTGCTGGTGGCCAAAACTGGATAGCGACATTGAAAATTTGTCGAAAAACTGCTTACAATGTCAAAAAACAAGATCGAATCCAAAGAAAGTTCCGACACACGTATGGGAAGCAGCGAAATATCCATTTAAAAGGGTACATATTGATTTTGCCGGGCCATTCATGGGTAAATATTTTTTTATTCTGGTCGACGTCTACAGCAAATGGCCAGAAATATAAATTATTCCAAACATTACAACGGAGATTACAATTAATATATGCCGGGAGATATTTGCGAAATTCGGGATTCCGGAAATGTTGGTGAGTGATAACGGAACTCAGTTTACGTCCGATAATTTCCAACATTTCATGAAAGTGAATGGAATCCAACACAGGTTGAGTGCTCCGTATCATCCAGCAACGAATGGCCAGGCGGAAAGGCACATACAAACATTCAAAAATAAATTGAAAGCCATAAATTGTGACCGGGAGGACATAAGTAAGGAATTGTGCAAGATCTTACTAAATTACCGTCGTACACCCCATGCTACAACTGGCGTTTCACCATCATTACGAATGTTCAACCGACAAATCCGTTCGCGTCTTGACATAATGTTGCCAAAAGACGAGGAAAAACAAAATAGATGCAAAGAAGTCCAAGCTAACATCAGAAAATTAAACGCTAATGATCGTGTCTCTGTTCGTAACTACTTTGGCGACGGAAAGTACAAATTCGGAACAATCGTACAAGTGCTGGGTTCACTTCACTATCTGGTAAAATTGGACGATGGACGTACTTGGAAGCGACACATTGACCAAATACATCGAATTGGATCAGAAATTCAACAACCTACAGCTGATACGATTCCATACCACTATGATGGAAGGGAAGATCGAGACCTCGTTCCAGTGGTGAGCACTGAAATTACAAGTCAACAAACTCCAACACGGGAAGTTACAATTCAGCCTACATCGGAGCCAAAACAGACAACAATGGTTGCGGAAGCTAGGTCCACTCCACAACAATCAAGACCGAGACGACCGATCAAACCAAAAGTTCGTTTGACAAATGATGAGAATTTTGAACAGTCAATTTAAAAAAAAATAAAAACAAATAAAAGTATTGAATTTAAATAAAAAGGGGAAACCTGTTATATCCATGTGAACATAGCACCCCTGGCAACCCTGATGATAAACATTTTATGTACATACATCATGTAAACGTATTAGACATTATGAATAAATAACAGTATGAAAAAAGACGCGTTTATATTAGTGTCGTTAAAATTTCTAAGTTTATAATTTTTCGCTGGTTGAGCTTTGACTCGGTCATTATTTCAGTTACAATTTCGATTGGGTTGTAGTTTACATGTTAGACTTTTCGTTAAGTTTCAGTCGGCTTTTATTTAGGTTTCTGTGGTACTAATTTATTTGTTGATTTGGCAACATTTTTCTAGTAAATTTTTTCCTGAAATGTGAAAAATTTGTTTTTGCGAATTGCATAGTAGCTTAAAGTGTTGCATGCGTTGTAATCCAATATTTTGTTTAGTTTGGTTGGAAATCAAATCTCAAAAAATAATAGTTCCAAAAAATTCAAATCTAATTTAATTTCATTCAAAAACCTCAATTTCGAAATGATTTAAAATTAAACATTTAGGGGAAGAATTGAACAAGTGGTAAACACAAAATAATTAAATAGTTAGTCTTTACAAGAATTACAATTGAAAAATTCGCAAATGCTAAAGTCACGTTATAAATTTGAAAGGTCGATTAACTATATGCTGCAGGTTCTTCTAGCTTCAAAGCTGTGAAAGAATTAAAATGATTTATAAAAAAAAAAAAGTTTTAAAACATTAACCGTAATTTTTTCTCAATACAAATAAAATGTAAACAGTCGGAAATCAAAAGTAAGTAAACATATTTACTTTTGATGTTAATATTATTTCATACTTACTTTTGATTTCCGACTGTTTACATTTTATTTGTATCAGTGCTTAAATGCAATTTTAAAGGGAATTCAATAGAGGAGAAATAGGAGGAATTTAAAGAGTTGTCCAAAGCTCGTATGGTACAGTTTTGTACAGTAAAATTCTAAGAATTAGCTTCAGTTAAAAATTGGTACAATACAGTTATAAGCATGTGACAAGTCGTTTGGTGGCATGAATTGAACTTGGGATCGAAGCGTGATAATTCACATTCTTTATTAAAGATATTTATATAAGAACACCCCACATCACATGGTGATCTCAATTCCGGAAAAATCTCATTACATTGTTGAAGCTTAATGCTTTAATAAGTAATTAAGCAATACACAAATACTTACTGATAAAAGAATTAATTGACTTTAGAATAAAGTGTGCCAGATATTTTAAATGCGATTAAAAGTTCTGGTCTAAACCAGTTTTTTTCTAAATGCGTTTAGTGTATACACATTAGATAGTTATTTTATTAGTTAGCATAATATTTTAAATATTTTTAAACAAAAGATGTTAGTGTGCTTATAATAAATATACAAATAATTGAGTTCAATGGGGCTAATTGGTACGAGATTTGAGCTGATAATTTATTCAATTTTAATCTATATGTTTAAAGCAATCCACGGTTTTAGAGGTGTGGGCAAATCTGCAAATGTAGATCATCTTCTATCTAATTCTGTTGATATTTCAGCACTAGAATTTTAAGCAGAACCATTACTTCACAATTTTTTGTAATTAAATCAGTAAAACAAAGTTTTCATTATGGGGGGTCTTTAAAATTTCAAAGTAAATTTAACCGAACGTAACGATCCACCAATACTTTTGAACTTATATATATATTTTATTAATCTAATGATTTATAACTAATTTGAATGTCAATAATGAGATAAAGTATTTAATTTGTATACCGAAATTTGTAAATTGCAGTACAAAGTCTGGATGTGAAAGATTTAGATGCATGATAATGAATTTGTATATAAATAATGATAAAGCTTCCTATCTTGTAGTATATAAAGAAATTCTTTCAATTCATCATCATCAGTATTACAATTAGTGTGGAGATTAAATAAATGTGAAAATAAAGATTGTAGAGTTTCTTTTGTTTTAAATTAAAGACCAGTATTTTTAAAAGAAATCACGAGATCTAGCGATTAGATAACTTTAATTTTTAAAACATTTTTGGTGCCGTCTTTAGAATGTGTAATGAAGAGAAGCATAATTCTAAAAAACCCGAATTTGTTAATTTAAATGAAGTCGCTTCTGAAAGTGTAAGTTATTAAGTTTTAAAGTTTAATTCAGTATCCGCAAAGAATGTGTTTTTAGAAAAACAAAGTTCAAGTGTTTTGTAATCAGTTTTAACCTCCAAAAATTATTTCAATTTCAATAATCAGCACTATTAAAGATAATTGATTATATTCCAGATTTTCCTTTTGTGACTTGGTTACACATTTGAAAATAAAACCAAAAATGTAATTTAGTATATAATTGATATTCATCCGAAATGCCCTTAGTACAAAAATTCACGTTTAGTCAAGGGGTGCGATTAAGCAAGCATTACGAGTTTCGAGTTTCTCGAAATTGCGACAAAACGCTTAAAAAGAATCTCTTTTCTTTTCTTTAGAAATAATCTTTTTAATCATTACGAGTTAGTTGTCTGTCGTACTTAAAAAGGTGTACGAGTAAAACAACAACAACAAGTCGCAATTACGAGAACGTAAAGTTATACATAAATCGTGTTTTGCCGCAATTTCGAGAAACTCGAAACTCGTAATGCTTAGTCATGCCAACTTGTTCGAATTCTTATCAGGTTAACAAATTTAAAAGAGATATTTTTGTCTAGACTTTAAGTATAAGATATTTAAGATTAAATTGGAGTAGTTACGATCGTTGTTTAGCTTAGATAAGGCTTGCTTATTCCATTATTTAAAATTAGTCTAATTTACCACTGTCTAAAGTTTTTATGTTTGTACATTTTACAGAATGGCGGAAAAATAATATTTGCCACTGATGATTGGTTTGCATCAGCCGAATGTATGATACACGATTCAGAACCAATTTTTATTGAAGATAAATATACCGCTTATGGTAAATGGATGGATGGTTGGGAGACACGCAGAAAACGTATACCAGGTCATGATTGGAGTATTATTATGTTAGGGACAATATCGGTTCTTAAAGGTGTTTCTGTTGATACCGCCTTTTTCACGGGCAACTACGCCCCCCGAATATCAATCCAAGCAGCTAATTTAGATGAAACAGATAAATTATTGTTTCCTAGTCGGACGAAGAAAATTGGAACAGCGGCCAGTGAAGATGAATTTAAAGTTATATCAAAATTAAAATCTGAAAATTGGCAAGAAATAGTTTCGATGTCGAAATTAAAACCGGGTTATGCAGAAACTCGAATGAGTTATTTTAAAATAGACTCAAAAGAAAAATTTACTCATATACGTGTTAATATTTATCCCGATGGTGGAATAGCACGATTGCGGGTTTATGCCGACGTTCAGCCAAATCTAAATGCATTTTTAAATAATAACATTGGTGATTTATTGTCAATGGAAAATGGTGGTAAATGTGTAACCTATTCAAATGCACATTACGGCCATCCAAGGAATTTAATGAAAAATGGTAAAGGTAGAAATATGGGTGATGGTTGGGAAACGGCACGTCGTTTAGATCGGCCTCCAATTTTACGCACCGATGACAACGGTATATTAAAAGTTCCTGGTAATGAATGGGCTATATTTAAATTATGTTGCCGTGGCCAAATAGAAAATGTTATTGTTGATACAAATCATTTTAAAGGCAACTACCCCGATAATATTAAATTAGAAGGTTTAGATATAAATGATAAAGACTTAGATGAGGATGAAATTGAAAATTTGCTAGAAAACAGTGCATGGAAGACTCTACTACCTCCTCATAAATTGGGACCTGACCAAGAACATGAATATACTAATAAAAATTTCAATGAAATTGGACCTTACACATATGTTAAAATTACAATGGCACCAGATGGTGGTATATCTAGGATACGGATGCATGGAACGTTAGTGGGACCGCTAAAAGAAATTAAATATTTGTAGGAAAAAACTAGAATAAATAATAACTTAAGTATTTAAATAAAAATAATTTAATAATTTAAAATATATTAGTAGTTTTGTTTGTTAACAATTAGTATTGGTTCTTACATATATTTATAAAACCTTAAAAACAGAAGATAAGTGAGTTAATTATCTGAAATAGACTTGAATTATCATGAAACTTGGTAATCTGTTCTGAGCTCCATGGTTCTCCCGACTCTCCTCGCAGTTTGTTTTTAATTTCCTAAGCGTAAGCGCCAATTAAAAATTGTTTTAATAATTAAGAATTGGTATTATTTAAGTGGCAATATCTAAAAATCATGTACAGTTAGTCACTTTCAAAGTTGGTCGATAAGAAATTCCTTAAATATGTTTCATTTTCTACAAGAAAAATGCAAAAAAATGACAAAAGATAATATTTTAGGTTTATTTATTATTTCATAAAACCGAAAATACAGTTATTTACATATTTTAATAATGAAATTTAAAAAAAAAAATAGTTAACAAAAAATTCTGCTAATAATTCAATCACTTTCATAGTTGGTCGATAATGACGCAATTAATAATAATTAATAATAATTTAGTTCAATTTAGATAATTAAAAGAAATTAATATTTAGTTGGATTTCCTTTACATTCAATAACACATGCTAAACGATTTTTCATTGAACTAATCAATTTTTGTGTGTAGCTAGGCCCAATTTTATTCCATTCTTCCTCTATTATTTTTTTAATTTCTGATTTGCTGGTTATATTCCTTTTTCGAACCCTTGATTTCAAATAATTCCATAAATTTTCGATTGGGTTAATACCGGGAGATTGTGGAGGGGCCTGGATAACTTTGGGGCAGTTGTAAATCTAATATTCGCGAACAATATGCGCTGTATGTTTTGGGTCGTTGTCTTGGTAAAATTTAAATGTTCTGGGAATACCTAATTTTTCAGCACTTTGTTTGAGATTATTTTTTAGAAGGTTGAGATATTGCTCCTTTTTCATTATTCCTTCGATAAATTGTAAATTACCTACACCTGCTGCTCCCATACACCCCCAAATCATTACAGAACCGCCGCCGTATTTTATGGTAGAATTTAAATTTTTTATATTCAGCTCCACATTCGCTTTTCTCCACACATTGACCCGGCCATCGCTACCAAATAAATTAATTTTAGTCTCGTCTGCGAAAATAACCTCTTTCAAAAAATCGTCACCCTTATTAATATGCTCTTTAGCGAACAGAACTCTTTTCTTCTTGTTTACATCGCTTATATATGGTTTTTTCTGGCTGCTCGACCATGATAACCATTTTCGCGGAGCGTTCTTCTAACGGTTTCTGGATTAACAGTCTTCTCAAATTTCTCGAGAACCATAGATGTTAGTTTTGGTGCACTTAATTTGGGCTGTATCTTAATTTGGTTTACTATCCAACGCTTTTCGCGGGCGGTAAGCTTTTTTTCTCGAGGTTTTGGCGGTATAAAATCAATGCGATCTTCATTTTTGAACCGACGAATTATATTCCCTACAGTACTTTTACACATATTTAATATCTCTGCAATTTCTTTATGTGATTTTCCTTTAGTATGATGGAAAACAACTAATTGTCGAAAATCAAAAGAAGTACGTTTTCCTTTGTTAGACATTTTAGAAAAATTTGGCACAATTTACAAAATTATTCTCTATAAGGTCCTTACTGACGAATAATTTAAAACAGACTAATGTTTAAAACAAAAAAAATATTGTTCTTTGTTTGAGTTATTTTACGTGAATGTGTGTGTATAACGTATCGGCCAACAATGAAAGTGACGTAAATAAATGAAAAAATTGTTTATAAACTGCGAAGTTCGTATTTGTGTTTATTTATTACGGTATTTTTCTTGCATATGTGTTACGGATAAATTAAACAAAATGAAAAACGTCGCAGAATTTAAAAATATTTTTTTTAAATCTAATATTTTAAACAATTAAATTCGATTTTTGCATCGACCAACTTTGAGAGTGACTAACTGTATTTAGTAACGAACAATTGTTTTCAATTGTAATTTGTAACTAATGTTAAACGTCAAAATCAACAAGCTCAGTTTACAATTTTTCCGCTCTGTGGAATCCACGGTGCTTCCATCGCCAACAAGGAAAGTGCTTTTAATTAAATTACATTATTTAAAAATAACTAAGTTGGGTCCCTATTCTCGAATTTCACATTCATTTTCCACATGCAGACATCTGTCAACATTCATAAAAACGTCCGG
Source organism: Tipula vernalis (assembly GCA_958295665.1). Taxonomy (NCBI): domain Eukaryota; kingdom Metazoa; phylum Arthropoda; class Insecta; order Diptera; family Tipulidae; genus Tipula; species Tipula vernalis. The sequence goes on along the minus strand of OY282558.1, from coordinate 179,823,461 downwards.
AAATTGAAATTCATATATAAAACATGCGGCATGGACATTTTCCTATAAGGGGAATTTCTTCCTCCTGCTTATACCCATTCGGAAATATTCCCTTAGTACCGAAAAAATTCAATTTTTATGAATTTTGACATATGTCACATGTTGAAAATGGATGTGGAATTTGAGAATAAGACCCTGTATTCTTGAATTCGCTATGGAATTTTTCGGTACTAAGGGAATATTTTCGAATGGGTAAAAGCAGGTGAAAAAAATTCCCCATATACGAAAACATCAATAATTACATAGATTTTGACAGATGTCCTCACGTGGAAAATGGTTGTGGAATTCGAGAATAGGGCTCCTGTGCAGTTTTTTTTCTATGTATATCTAATACAGAAACGTGCATTAGAAGACTTCTTTTTCTTTCTTCTTTTTTTTCGGTGTACACAAATATCTTACATCTACGGTAAGTAATTTTATCAAAATACATTCTTATGCACTACATTTGATGTCTTGTTGTCTGCCGCATGTACAAATAGATTTTCTACTTGTTCGAAACGTGAAGGTGTGTGCATGGTACATTTCTCGTGAAAAAATGCACACCACGAAGTTAGCTACATGAGTTGAATATGCAACCACCAATTGGTTAATGTGAACCATTTTGCTTACGTTTGTACACGTCGCGGCACGTTCGTGGCATTCAACAAACATACATTGCCATACGATCCAGAACAAACTGGTGTCACTAAACGATACAATCATACTTTGATGGAAAAAGCGCGAACAATAACAATTGAAGCAAAAATCGACAAGAAATTTTGGAACGAAGCGATGCTGACGGTAAATTATTTAACAACAAATCGAAGTCCAAAGAGTGATCAAAGTCGATCGAATCAAGTTTACACCTTCACTTTGATATGGCAAAAAGCCAAATTTGGTTAATTGGAAAATATTTGGCTGTACGGCTTATTATCACATACTAAAAGAACAACAGAGCAAATGGCTATCGACTTTGGGAACCGATGAAGCATACAACCGTGACAGCTCGCAATGTGACATTCGTTGAAAATGATTTGTTTGAAATTGGCACGAAAATTGTCAATGTTTCAAACGAAGAAATCGACGAGCGATGATGGCGATCAAGAACCAGAAATCGACGAAACAAATAATGGTATATCATCACGTAATAACAGTGCGACAGATCACGATGAAAACAAAACAAAATGAAAGAACAAGCAACGATAGTTTTCTTAATGCAGCTGAGCAATTGGAAAATGTAAATGAAATTGTAATTTTGATGAAACACAATTGCGACGCAGCATTCGTAAATGATGATCAGCAGAGCGGTGTGATATTTATGATAAGTCAACGGATACACAACAATATGTGTAAAATGATCAGATGTGTTTGTTTGAAACGAAACAGAGCAGTGATTCGAGTAAATGGAAAATTGCTGTTAAAAATGAACCCGATGCATTGAAAAGAAATATTAGCCGCATTTTATTTGACAATTTACAACAACAATTGCACTATTAAATTCCTCAGTAGGAATTCGTTGAATTCCTGCTAAATTGACGGAATTCAAAATCGAATTCATCGTTTAGTTTGCCTACTTTACGCTGGGTGTGCTGGCCCACATTTTTTTAGTTCTAAAGGTTGGCTTTGTGAAATTTATTATTAATTTGACTGTTTATTTGGCAATTAATAATTACGGCGTTTTTTTATTCGCTCCGGATAGCTGCTATCGAGAGCCGTCATATAAAAAATGGCTCCGGATAGCGCTCCGTATAAATAGGTAGAGCCAAATATTTTTTATATCAAGTTTTCGCTAAACAATTGAATTAAAAATGATACCTTGAGGTTAAATAAGTTTAGTTTACCAATAAATAGCGCGTCAAATTTAAATTTAGGCGTATAAAAATGACGGCTCTCGATAGCAGCTATCCGGAGCGAATAAAAAAACGCGACTAATATAAACAATATTTATTACATACGCTAAATGTAAAAAATCCATATACCAATATTTTATTCGCGAAAAAAAAATGTATTTCGCCACAAAATAATTCAAACTGCTGCCAACCTTTAAAAACCAATCGAATTCCAAAGATTGAGTTCCATGGCTATTTTATTTGACCAAATTTTTTTTCCAATTTCAATTCCAAGTCCTAAGTCAAATAAAATACGACTATTATATGGACGCTTTCTAATCTACCACCAGAACTGAAGGTCGTTCAATGCAAACAACGTTTAACAACGACCTTTCGTAAGCTGTTGGCTGTTGCAAAACATGAAAGGCTACTAATTCATCAAGTGAATGTGAAAGCAGCGTTTTTAAATGGAAACTTTTTTTTAAATTTAAATAAATTTCATTTATTTATTTAATGCAATTACAATCTAGTCTACTGGACTAATGAGTAATTTGATTCTGACTTAATTTACTAACTTATATTAATATATGGCTTCTTCCCATTGGAGTTCCATAGAGTCTGGTAAGTTGAAGTAAACCACATCTTTGTAGTGGATTTTAGATCAGGACAGTGCTGTTTATCCTAACAATTACAACAGCTCAAAAGGTTTTGTTCTTTTATGTCTGCGATTCATGTTGTTTAGGAGCTGAGCTGTCTCAATGTTCACATCTTGCTGGAGCCTTTCTTCATGTCTCGCCGCTTTTTCCTGAATTTCATTTAAAATGAGGTTCACTTTAAGGTTCCTATGCAGCTCATTATCCCTGTCATATCAAGGTGCATCCCTGTCATATCGAGGTGAGTGGATTAATTTACCAGTAGGATGCGCTTCACGTGAGCTGTTCTGGTCATGGCAGCTGCATCATGGGCATAATTGTGTAAGTGGTAACCTGGTCACAATTTGCAAGTGTACATGCTGGTTGCTGCCTCCTTGTGGCAACCACTGGTAACTGAGGCCATTTGGCACATCTTGGCCATTTGGCAACATATACCGATGGATGAATGGCTGATAGGTTAATCAGTCCAAAGTATGCGGATTCTGTGTACCAGGCACCCTCCAGTTTTTTTAGCCTTCCTGTAGTAAAGCTGGGTAACCTACAGGCGACTTTCCATTCCCAGCAACTCGTAAGAGTAAAATCAAAACGGAAGTCGGAGCATAGGAGTAGGAATACACGGGAGTGGGACTGCCCTCTCAATGTCCTTGGGTACCAATTAATGCTGCCGTCTTTCTAACAGAAGTACTTGCTATAGTAAACATCTAGCCGGCAGTATTATCAGGTTCTTTAAGAGCCTGAATATTGGCTGTACGGGTAATTAAGCAAGGTCCAAGCACGAAAGATCTTTTAGGTCACAGTGCGAGGTTGCTGAACGCCCACATGGCCCTTTAACAATAATAATAATAATAATAGCTGTATTCGCATATAGTATTATTTTTCGATTTATGGTAATCGGAATATGTTCGTTTCGTCTGTTTGTAAAGTTGATATAAACTGATTTGGTTTCATTTAGTTTTATTCTCCTTTTTTTTGTAGATTTATGTATTTGAGTAATAGCTGATTTTAACTACTGTGTTGACTCTTCGTTGCTTTTTCCAATATCTAAGATCGCCGTGTCATCTGCAAAAGTCGCCACTATGTTGTTTTCTAATGTATGGAGATCACAAGTGTACAGTAGGTATAAAAATAAGATTTCAGTATTTTAGTAAATTGTATTGGTAGAAGATTTCGTAACTTGTGGTTAAGCACTTCATGCAACACTTTATCAAATGCTTGTGCAACGTCTAAAAATATCGTTGAACAGAATTTTTTATCCTCTTTCTTTTTATTCTCCTTTCTTTTGATTGCTTTCCAAAGTGAATAACCAGTACTGCTATAGTACTGCAGTAAATTCTTTGATCTCTCTTCTTCTTTTTTATGCTAGAAGTTCCCAAATGTCCATAGGGTGGTGTTTCCCTTGATTTTCCTTTTAATTTTAGGGATATTTTCCCAAGCTAATTTGGGTAAAGTCAAGAATTTCTTGGGTTTTCACATCAAACGCGATATCGAAAGTGGAACAATGAAACTGAATCAAACCCAATATTCAACTAATTCAACATCAATGACTACAAAGCGGTATCAACGCCGGTGTAAGTTGGATTAAAGACTAAAAGAGCAATCAAACCATATCGTGAATTGGTCGGGTATGTTATATATGTAACAACTCGTCACACTAATAACAGGACCAGATTTGGCAGCAGCGACGAATTACGTTAGTCGTTTTCAGAGTAATTCAACCAATTACATGTATGCAGAATGAATTTTAAAATTTGTAAAGGGTACCTTCGATTTGTGTCTCATGTACAAGCCCAGGTTGGGCAGGCGATACGAATAACAGAAAATTAATATCTGGATATGCTTTTAAAGGCTTTGGATGCACCAGCACCGTATTGTGGCTATCATGCAAACAAGCAATTATGAATTTATCTTCAACAGAAGTCGAATATGTTGCTTTGGCGCAAGCACCGTATGAACGCGTTTTAGTTACGTCAATTATTAACCGTTGTATACTTTTCTATTTTTACACGTACATTTTTTTGTATCGTACATGTTTTTGTGTTGCGTTTAGCTTTAAGTGACAACAAAAAAATGTTGGTTCGACTAAACCGGACATTATTGTGCTTGGGTTAGTTTGTTACTGTAAAATATCAAAATATATTGTCGGGTCGAGTATAATTTATAGTTAAATTTTCATTTCTATGGTTTCAATCAGGGATTCGGAGCGAAAGAAATACCGCTCCAGCTCCGCTCTCACTCCGCTTGGTTAGAAACTCGCTCCGCTCCGAGTAAAATTTGTCCGATTCGCTCCGCTCCGCTCCAACGTCACTGGAGATATTTATGCGGAAATTAATAAAACATCAAAACAACTTTATAATAATTCATATTACTGTAAATACAAAATTAATTAATTCATAAACATAAATGTTCGGTAATTGTTAAAATTTAATTTAATTAAAGTTATTACAAAACGGATGCCCTCAAGGATAGATAGTAGTTATATTTTTAGCGTAGAAATATATTAACCCCAAATAAAGAAATACACAGTTTTTCTATTAAGTTTAAAATCCAAATTTTCTAGAGAGATAGTTAAGGAAATATAGAAAGTAAGGTTGGGAGAGCGAAAATATATTTAATTTTTTAAGCGCTCCTCGCTCATTTCCACTCCTCGCTCTGATCAAAATCGAGTCGCTCCACTCCGCTCCTCGCTCCAATCCGCTCCGCTACGAATCCCTGGTTTCAATTGACGATTGTAAAAGTAGGGAAAACGCCTATCGCGGTAAAAATTTAAATTGAACTGGATTTAGGTAATTTAAAAAAAAATGTTACAAAAATCGAATTAACGTCTAGATTATGCTAACCAGTTTATTTACGAAAATAAGCCTAAATTAGAAAAAAAAATCTAAAACAACGTAAAAACACAAATAATCAACACGAAAATATCTGATCCACCTCAGTAGAAAAATTTTCCGCTACGTGGAATCCGTGATGCTCCCTCCAATCGTCAAATGCTAAAAAAAAGAAAAAACCCTTGCAAAGTTTTGCAAGTTTATATTGCCGTTTTTGTCATCCAAACGAAAATTGTAATGTACTAATCACTTGTTTTTTGCAAGACAATCTTTTTTTTTCTACATCTAAATGGGTCTTTACTTGTACTTTTCTCTATCAATATAATTTCTATTGATGATTGGAGCATCACAGATTCCATCTAGCGGAAATTTTTTAAACTGAGCTAGCTGATAATTTGACGTTCGAAATTGTTGTAAAGAATTCCAATTTTGAACTGTAAACACAATTTTTACTTTCCAGATTGCTAATACTTGTAAATAATTCCAATTATGGATTATAAAAACAATTTTTAATTACCGGATTGCAAAATTTTCTTTCGTCGCATTTATGAGAAATGTCATTTTGCCAGTTGCCTCATTTTAACTTTTTTCTCGAGAGGCGCTTTCCCTACTTTTACAATCGTCAATACGAGTTTATTTTGTAGATATTAAGTAATTTTTTGCGCCCAAATAGTTAGACAAATAATATTTACCAGGGGCCCTATTCTCGAATTCCACTACCATTTTCCATATGTGGGCATCTGTCAAAATCTTTCTAATTATTGACGTTTTCATATATGGGGAATTTTTTTCACCTGCTGATACTAATTCGGAAATATTCCCTTAGTACCGAAAAAATTCCATAACGAAGTAGTACAGAAAAAATTCCATAGTTTTTGTGAATTTTGAAATATGTCCGCATGTGGAAAATGCTTGTGGAATTAGAAAGATGTAGTTTCATAAAAACTAAAACGATTTATTTATTATAAATTGTAATTCCGCTAGGGGCGCATTTTTCACACAACTTCAGTTTTTGCTTTTATGGTAACACTAATACTAAACTCCTGCCATCTCTTACATTTTTTTTCAGCTATTTAACCACTAATCGCTGTCCACTGTTCAGTGGATAAAAGTTGTGTCATTTTTGTTTTATTTAGTTGTTTGAGTTATCTTTTTAAATTAGTTTATTTATTAATTTTGTTTAAATTTCAAATATAATTGTGAATAGTTTGAATTAGATAAATCTTAAATTACAAATTCAGTTTCATTTATGGTAAATGTTTCAGTAAAATAAACCAAAAAACCTAAGTAGTAGTCGCCATTGGTCGGAAAAAATATCTTAAATGTCATATTTTAATTAAAATAAATTTATTTGCTATTTTTTTTAATGCTTGTTATAAATTAATTTTTTTATGTGATACATAATTGATGTGCAATTGTAGATTTTACTATTCAATTCATGTTTTGTAAACATTAATGAGTGCATTTATACTGCAAATAAATCATTGAAATTAAAAGTTTCTTCAATTGTCAGAGTGTAGTTGTTATGTGCAGCTAAAATATACTACTCAGCTATATTTTTTTTCGAAAGAAAATGTAATTAGCTATATTCGAAACTTAAAATGTAGATTTGATTCTCGATATAATTTCCAAAATTCGTCGTTTAGGAGAGTTGCTTATAGAATAAACAAGTAGAAATGTCGAAAAAAAAGCAACGACCAAATCCCACAAAAACAACCATTTCGTATATGAATTGAAAGAATATAACATTTCTAAGATGCTGGTTTTCCCGAAACTTTAATTAGTAAATTATTTTTAGTACATAATTAGTGTTATTTCAAAAGGTACATTCTGAGAGGGGAGCTATTTGTGAATACGATACGAATTCAAATGTACCTATAAGATTTGTATTTGATTTATATAAGAAATAAGCGGAACTGATTCAATTCAAATAAGAATTTCACACATGAATCTGTATTGTATTCAGAAACGACTAAAATTGCTTAAATAATGTTAAGGTACTATTTTCAAATGGAAAGTGAAGATAACTGGCTAATCGCTTGGTTAATTTAATTATTTAGTTTGGTTATTTAAATTTTCGACATGACCGACGTATTTTCAGTGAACGACGAAGACAAGTTGCGAAGGCTATTGATTTCAAAAGCAAATGTGTTAAAACTTGTTAAAATGTCTTAAGCATTGGTTTTGGGTACTACTACAACATAATAATTATCACCTAACTTAATGCCTTCACCTAGGTACTAACTTAGTACTGATACTGAGTAATAGAACTCATTCTCTTTCCACTTTGCCTACTCTTTTTACTCTTAACCTAAAATTAACCGAAATGAAGAAAAAATCCGTTAGATTGTGGCTAATTTTTTGAAGTATCAGATTGGTATATAATGTTTATTTAATTTGCAGCGGATCCCTAAAAATTAGCATTCAGCTTTACATGAAACTAATTTAATCTCTAGAAGTTTTATTTAAAAACACTCTAATTTTCTATCAATAAAAGTTCCAAATCGCTTGACTTCAATTATGCGAAGATTAACTCAATTATTTGCAGACTACTTTCTTAACTCAATTTTGTGATGTAGGTGGTTTTAACTAACCATTTAATTTGATAATTGAAGAGCTGCGGAATATCAGAATAGCTAGCAGAAGGTCGATTTCCGTTCCGTAGGATCAATTATTCATTTTCATTTTTCGTGGTACGATTCGGTAAATGAGATTCCGAATCAGCAAAATATGAGTTATTCCACTATATTTCAGCCAATTTTTGAGAATTTTCAAAATTCATATGTTTGATTTTTATTTTTTTGTTTTTAACGTGTTACTTATACAAAGTAATCGGACATATTTTTTAAGCTTTTTCTAAACTAAAATTCGAGCAATCATAGGGGAAGAACCCTATTGATTTGGGCTGTTCGGATATATGAAGAGTTTTGATGATCAATCTCTCCGAAAAAATAAATAACCTTTTATTGAAGTAAACTGCTGTTTAGGCAATCGTCCAGAAAGTACGCTGAGTGGCATGCAATCGTTTGGTTGAATTTTTGATGACATTTGGGCATAAATGTGGTACTTTAGCGGAGTATCTTGGCATCATAATCCCATAGAAAAAAATCTAAAGATGTCCAATCACACGATCCTGGCGGCTATTTGAAATCATCGTTTTATCAAATTACGCGTCTAGGGAACATTTGATGCCTTAGATCCGTTGTTTCGTTACTTACGTGCATATCAAGAAAACAGGGCTCCAGAAAATTGTTAATCATCGCCCGATGCCCCCACTTTAACGGTTAATGCTCGTCCTTCATCGTTCTCGAAGAAGCAGAGCCCGGTGATACCATCAAACCAAAATCCTTACCAAACAGTAATTTTTTCCGTGTACAATGGACGCTCCAAGATCTTTTGTGAATTGTTTTCAACCCAAGGGTTCGCCAAGTCGAGGTGTGTTAAAGTACAAGTTCTTGCGCACGACGAGTAATCGAGAAACTTGGGCTGTCTCACACATTATTGCGGGCGGCGATAAATTGTCGTTTCGAGCTAACTGACACTTTCCATCGAGACGAATGATCTTTATTCATTTGGACAATTATTGTGGCCAAAACTTTTACTTAATGAGCGATACGTAAGAATTACAGAACAAAAATTTCCGTAATAGCGCCTAGTTTTTAGAAAAATATCGAAAAGTTTCGGGTCTGAACTCTGTAAGCATTTCTGTTGTCTACAGATTTATGTGGATAAACTAACAGAAATAAAATAATTTTGATACCAATTAAAAATTTTAATTTGTATATTTTTTAGATGATATGTTAGTTTTCTATAAATATGCTTAAAAATCATTTTAAAATTTCATTCCCAGCATACATGTTAATTTCATCTCAAAATCGGTTAAGAAATAGACAAGTTCCATCCTAACATGTCATATCAAATAATTTCATCTATATATTTTTTAGAATCCCATTTTCATCGTATTTGAGTCGATTTTCATAATAAACAGAGAGCCGCGGTACAAGTAAATCTAACGAAGAGGTACCTGTTACAAAACGTATTTTCTTATTGAACCTTTCGGAGGCGGCAGTCGACCAGATTTTTCATTGAGATTTTTTCTAGCATGTTTGTTTATCTCATCTGCGTGGAAGTAACAACACTTTACCTATTGACAGTGATATACTTGGTAAGGAGCAAAATCTCAATAAAGGATTAATTTTGGAAAGCATTTACATCAAAAAACATCAAAATTAATATCAAAATTTGTTAAATATTCAGGAAGTTTCAAAGTATTTGTTAAATTATTTCGACAACATTTTGTAGATCTTTTTCACTCTAATGTTTAACTTAAATTATTTTTCGGTTAAACTGAATATTTTATAAATTTAAATTTGAACTCTACTTACGTTAGAACGTTTTTTTATTGTATGTATATGCAATTGACGAATACCTCGAGAAGAGCCCTGTTAATAAAAAAAAGGATAGGCTGTATACGGGACCCGCCCGCAAGGTTTTACATAGAATATGGCTTATGACTATAGTATATTATTTCAGTCGTAAATGACATAGTTGAAATAAAAGGGCCGAAATTGGTCATTCCCACATTATTCATTAATGAACGATGATTTCACTCATTGTTCACCCAATATTCACACACTATTTATTCAGTATTATCTAATTATTCAAGTACAATGCTTACCACCAGAGTAGTTATATTTATCATTTTAATTTATTATGGTCGTTATCATGGAAAAATGAATGATTTGAATTGTCATTTCCCAACATAAAACTGAAAAATTAATTATTAATTGTGCTCTCATGGCATTTGATGAAAATCATATTTAATATTAATAATATCAAGAAGTTTTAAAAAAATAAATAAATGGAATGTTCAACTTCCAGACTTCTTAGTAAAGTTTTGTTTTCTCTCATTGGTTTATTTTTCAGGATAATTCGCATTTAAAGCGCCGCAGAAGGCGCCACGATCTCGCCACTAGTTAAAGGTGAACAGCAATTCAGCGTTTATTTTTATGTGTGTTATTTATGAATTATTTTGCCCTTGAATAAATAAATGTTTCTTTCAAGTGCAATAAAAGATTCTTTTGAACCGAAATCAATAAGAAAAATGTCAAATTATGTATTTGTTGATTGCTGATCATCTTTAACTCTAGTTTCAATATCGTACACCAGATGTCAGCCATTTTGCATTAAAAAGCGAATAAAGAACTTAATCAATAATTTTCATTATTATTTTTCAATCCGTTTTAAAATACCCTTAACTAAAGGTTCCTTGCTGTCGGCCTATTGCTTTGATGGCCATTATTACTACCGACATGTTCACTTCCTTCAGATATTTTCTAAACATTCTTTTGTAATGTTTACGATGCCAATAATCTCACTGATTCACAATCACTCATTTCTGGTGTTGTTACCTCTTTTGGTCTTCCGCTGCGTTCATCATCAAAAGCATAAGGTGTGACCACGTTTAAATTCACCAACCCAAAAACGGACAGTTTCATAGGATGGTATAGACTCGCCCAAAGTTCGATTCATATCCTTTTGACATCGCTTGTTGAAAAGCTTTTAAGTGACGATAATTAATTGGACTGGTCCATTTCAGAAGAAATTTATCAATTCTTCACAAAATGCAGAATACGTCAATTTTTTTGCTTGTGAAATATGACAGTTCATATTGAAAATTTAAATTGCACCTACCTAATAAAAGATTCTATTTTCGAAATTTAATAATAGCCGCATTTCTTGAATTTTGATCTGATCCAGATCAGATCATGTTTCGCGAAACGACACCAAAATGCGTAAACAAACATCAATGTCAATTTTCTGTTTCGTTTCGTTTTGAACCTACCTGTTGATACGCGTATTCTATTCATGATATTCTATGTCGCTTCTTTCCTTTCACAATGAGAAAAGAATATGACGAATACAATACTCGGAACAGGAAAAATGAATCCGGTATTTAATTTTATTGTTCATTTCACTACTACCAACCACTTAATACAAAATTATTGTTCTCCTACATTTTAACAGCTGAACTAATTTTTAGATCACCATTTGTGATCCAAAATAAATGTTGGATCAATTATTGTTGCTTCACATATAAATTTTGGTGCTAGTTCAAAAATTAACTCACAGAAGAAATAACAAATTGAAAAAAATTGTTTACTTATTTAACTTTGCTCGCTCTCTCATTCTCGCTTCAAACCAAGGGCTACAAGTCGCGTTGTGTGCTTTGACATATTATTTAATATTCGAATTCTCCATATTCGATTTCATATAGGATCAATTTTTTTTGTAATATTACGGCAACTACAAACAACCGTCATTTTCAATGATTCTTATGTCGTTTTCGATTCGCTTTTACCACCTCTTTCAAAAATCAATCTTTGAATCGAACAAGAAAATCAGATTGCCCGGTTATTTTTTTGTGTGTGTGTGTATTTTTGACTTCTTGAAAAATATGATTGAACATAATATTTGAGTAGGCATAGCAACAAAATGACAGTTCTAGTGAAAATTACAGTATTTGTTGTTGGTATTAGTAAATGAGGGGTAAATCTGACAAAAAATCGAGATTTATAATCGAGCAAAAATTTTGCTCGACCGATTGATTTCAGCAGAAAAATCAATCGATTGCGTTACAGATTGATTTTATTTGGTGAATCGAAGATGACATTAGTTTTAAAAACTATTTTCTGACAAATGCGAATTTTCGAGTTATGCCAGAGCCTTCTAGAGTATAGAGCCTTAATCTTAATGACGTATTTTTTAGAAGCTTTTTTAGTGGTATAACTTTTCACTGATTTCCATAGTAATCCATAGTAAAAATGGTGTTTTTTAGCTTCAAGTTTTTCAAGGAAAAAAGCAAAAATATTATAAAATGTTTATATAAAAGTTTTCTACATATCTTTAAGAACAATATACAAAAAGGCTATTGGTATTAAGTAAATATTAATTGGAGAAATATTAAAATTAAATTATTTCTAAAATATATTTTTTCGAACTTTCATTTTGAAAAATACATCAAAGTTGGCTCTGACAAATTAAAATAATACTTGCTAAATTTATCTTTAGTTTTACTAGTGTACGTAAGATGTCTAAAATGATTACAGAAAAATACGAAAAAAATTATTTAATCGCAAAATTATCACTCGTTCCTATATTTTGTGAATTTGTTTTGCTTTTCCTACAATTTTTGAACTTAAAATTTCCCCAGGTGGTAATTTTTGGTACGATTTTTCCAAATTTTTACGGCCATCACTGCCATCTATGTAATGTATATTGACTTAATAACCAAACGAATCGTAGTAAGCTTTTATTTCAATTTGACCAGTGCTGGGATGTTCTAACATCACTATTTTCGATATTCGATACGCTTTATGTCTCTTTTTTCATGAACAAAGTTGCCCATTATTTCGCTTCCTCAATTACGCTCATCTATTGCGATCTCAGCCTATTACAATAAATTTCTTTCCTATCCTTTTTCAACATAATCGACAAAGTATCACAAAAAATTTTTGTAGTGATAAAGTGATGAAGAAATAGCAGGCTGAATCGAAAATACTTAGACAATAATTGTGAAAGATAATGCGATTTTGTTCTTGAAAAAAGAGAAATCGAATATCGAAAATAGTGATGTTAGAACATCCCAGCACTGGATAGGAACCAAGCGCAAATTTTAGCGAAAAAAAACCTCGATATAGAAATTTATTTAAAAAACAAAAAATTGAATGCAACCAAAACTGCTGTAAAATAATTTCGTGCATGAAACCAAATTAAAAAACTCGATATATTAGAGAAAATCTTAGTAGTACGTATTGAGGGTACTTATAAAATTTTAAAATGTTGTTTATATATTTTTAAATCAAAATAAATTATTCGTTATACTTTTTAACAAATTATATAAGTTATGCGAGCAAAATTTCCATTCATATTTCTAATCCTGCTACTATGACGATACATATAAGTACATAATTTAAGAATACCACTGGATTATTTGATTTTTTAAAATGCTACCTTTGCTAAAGTTTTCTACATTAATTTAGCCAATTGCTTGAGGAGCATTTTCTGTTTATTCAAGGTAAACAAATGCCTCACTTTTTTTTGTAATTTCATAATAATAAGTTTTCCTTATAGGGAAATAGACAACCGGCAAAAAGGCAGAACCTTATTGTAGAACATTTGAATTCCGTTTTACCCTTAAACTTTCGCGGATAAACAAAAATGTTGGTGGATCTGCTGAGACAAACGCTAATTTTTCATATAAAATTCAAGAATTTAAAACAGTATGAAACTTTAAATGAGTCAAAATTAAAGTCAAACGATGTTTTGCTGGGACTAGGACTTAAAGATAAAATTTTAGCTGCAATTTCTGTTATTTTATTGGAAAGTTTCATTTTATAGCATAATTTTATTTAAACGATATGTAGCAGCATTTTGTTTGATGGCATATGCCAGTATATCCGCAGAAGTGTTAACAATATTTGCTGCACATTGGCCAAAAGATTTTTTAAACTCTCATATTAGATACCTAAAATTTAATCAATATATTTTTAATTGGAAAACAATAAAATCGCGCAAACTGAAAATAAGTGCGTCTGATCTTTATGCCACAACAATTTTTTCAAAACGTCAAAGTATTTTGTAAACATAGCAAAATGAATAAAAAATGCACAGCCGTCTGCTGTAAAAAAAAAAAAATTAGAATTGAACGTACGTTTTTCTAGCCAACTACAATAAATTTATATCGAGGTTTTTTTTCGCTAAAATTTGCGCTTGGTTCCTATCCAGAATTCTGTTGTTATGAATTTTTTTTAATATTTTGGTTTAAATAAATCAATTATTACAAGAAAATGAAAACGTTTTACTTAAACGATATTCATATCTGTTGAAATTCAAACATTTATGAAAGTATCTCAGAAATCATAATTAAGAATTTGTAACGTTTTCATTTAAAAATTTGTCTTAGGAAAAAAAGTGATTTCCCATATGTTTTGTGTGTTTTACTATGAAAAGTTTCGTTTTTTCCTCGTTTCTAATTCCCTTATAAAAGCTCAGATTTTTTGATTATGGCTCTATAAAATACAGGGTGCTCTGGTTATGCCCCTTTGTTTTATGACCACAGATTTATATTGATAGACTCTCTTTTTTAAAGTTTTTTTTTTTATTCTACTTGTGAGTTAAATTTTGAAGTTAAGGTAAAATTTGTTTTTAAATTAATTATAATAAATTATAACCCCAATTCCCATGGTCGACTTAAGTTACGTCACGTCGCATGAAAATTCATATTCTTGAAGTCGGTTCAATTGACACGACTGTAACTATAAAGATGTCGGCCAAATTACAAATAAAATCGTTATAGAACAAAAAAGTATTAATTTAAACAACAAGTTAATTAAACAAGTGAACAAAATTACACAATTAAAAACATTTAAAAAAATATTAGGACGAAAATTTCACCCTTCCATTTTGTTGTAGTCGCCTGTCACTTAAAAAATTCAAGTGACATCTGTCGTATAAAGTGACTTTAGGCGTAACAAACGACTAAGAGAATAGGAAAATTGATGTGACGTGAATACAGTCATGAAAAATGACGTGATACGACTATGAGAATTGGGGTGTATGTATTATAAAGGAATTACATCGCTCGTATCGCTTCTGCTGAAGTTGCACTTCCACCATAAATGTTTCAAGCTATGTTCTGGTTAACTTAATTCGTTAGTTATTTTAGTATAGCATCGACAAATGTATTGGGGGTACAAATAAGTTTTGAGTTTTTTTTTTATAACTTCGAAGCTTTATTCAGAGAAATTGGTACAATGTATTTTATTCAAAGTATTGTCCATTGTTAGCTACAACTTTTTCCCATCTTTCAGGTAGCCTGCTGGTTCCGCGTCGAAAAAATTCCTCGTCTTTTGAGGATCCAAGAATCGACCCAATTTTTGGGTTGTTCATAAGCAGTGAAGTGCTGCTCGGCCAGGCCATGAATCATAGACCGAAACAAGTGGTAGTCGGAAGGAGCAATGTCTGGTGAATACGGCGGATGGAGCAGGACATTATATTGAAGCGCCTCTAAAGTTTCCTTGACGACTTTTGCAACATGTGGCCGAGCTTTTCCGTGCTGAAAGATCACTTTGTCATGTCTTTTGTTGTTGATAACGTTCTCCAGTGATGGTTTCATAAGGGCTAGACTAGCTCATAGTAGATCACTCCGAACTGATCACACCAGATGCACAGCATTAGCTTCTTATCATGAATATTGCGATTTAATACTAGTTACGCCATCTTTTGTAAATCCCTCAAAACTTATTTGTACACCCAATATGTATTCGTAAACAATGTAGATAGAAATACATTAATTTATTTAATTTAATTAAAAAAAAAAACACACACATTTACGTACTGTTTCAATTTTTACTATACAAATAAATTTTTTAGCCAATCAAGCTGGCACAGACACAGAAATTTGTTCTAACTGAAGATGCCAACTTGATTGGCGAAAATATATTTTTATTAAAACAATTAATGCCTAATTTAGATGAAGAAAAATGTTTGCCTTGCAAAAAAGAAGAGATTAATATATTACAATTTTCGTTTGAATGACATGAACAAAACATAACCATGCAAAATTATGTTAGCGTTTTTTTTTTGTTTTTTTACCAATTGTTACTATAAAAACATTAAAACTAAATATGATACTATAAAATATACCCGATCCGACTATATTTTTTGATATTTTATAGTAACAAACAAACACAATAAAAGTATATTATGAAAACCTATACGATGACCAGAAGTCAAATGTTATAGCAGAAAAAATCAAATCAAAAGCAGTTTTCCCGATTTTATTTTTGTCACTACCAATTTTATTTATTATTATAAATTTTCAACTTATAATTGGATGTTATATTTTTTGACATTTAACAGTAGTGTGACAAAAATATAACATCCAATTATAAGCCGCCAAAAAATTATAGCATCGCCATTTTGGTTTACATAGTCCTTTCTCATTTTAACTAATGGATATTTTTTTATTGCGTGCAGCTCTATGCAAGGCAAACATTTTTCTTCATTTAAATCGGGCATAAAACATTAAATAAAGTAAAACTATTGTTTTTTGTTCAGATAGTTTATGTGGGCGAAGAATCCGGTTGGATAATCCTTTGACTGTGTCCAAACTTGTTAAGGATGCTAAAAACTTTCTCTTTCTTTTTTCTTCAAGTAACACGGTAATGATCATGTTAGTTCCTGCCCTTTGTGAATGTGATATTGATGGTAGTAAGACTGTTTAACCTTACATGGCTTGCTACTTCTAGCTGCCGCATGTTAAGAGTCTTTATTATTGCGCCTAATTCAAAATTGGAAAAAATTTCGCTGAACAAAGTTCACCTGCATCGCTTGGGACTGACTCAGAATGCTCTCTTCGATGAAGTCGTTGTGAAGCCTTTAATTGAATAGGTATATTGACATAGATCAGCTGTCCTCTCTGACTCGTTCAAACCCTTTAATTAAGATAGAACTTCCTTTTCGCACCGGGGGCCTTTAATCATTGTTTAATAAACCTACAGCTTTAATTGTCACACTGTAAGTTGAGTATTTGTAAATAAACACTTAAAATTATTAAAACCACAAAAATTAAAAAAAAAAAAAAATCAAGCACTACTTAATTTAAAAATTAAAACTTGTTTTATTTGTTACATAACGAACGTTTTCGATCACTATGTGATCATCATCAGGTTCAATTTGCAACTGAATAATGTTTCAGTTGCAAATTGAACCTAATTATGATATCAAAAACGTTCGTTATGTAATACATAAAACAAGTTTTAATGTTTAAGTAAAGTAGTGCTTGATTTTATTTTTTAAAAATTTGTTTGTGGTTTCAATAAGTTATTCGAATCCTAGCGAATTTTAAGTGTTTATATTTGTAAGATGTTGGTCTTTTCATTGTACTCGAACTCAGCGGTAAAGCTAATGGAGCTTTCAATATTATCTGAATGTGTGTGGTACCAGATATTTGGTACTATTCCTGGTGCATCACTTTTCTTAAATCTTGTTGACTGGTTTGTTTGACTTGCTTAAATCATCTTTAATATGTGTATTGAGTTAAAAGGAGATTGGATTAGAAAATAAATAAAAACATTGCCAAAAAAGTTGTGTTTTATTATCATTACAGGAAACTTTTCAGCACATGTACTACATAGTATTGGGAAGGATCACTCCTTTAGCAGAGGAGAATCGGTGACTTCCAGAGAAAATTTCATCCGAATTGGTCAGTTACTTGATCAAGTTTTCCGCTGCGGATGATTTTTTCTAAATATTACGATAAGTTGTAGAGCTTAGAATATTTAATTTTAATATGTAATCTCTACCATACTATTTACAATACAAATTACCTGTAACATTTAAAATTATAAAAACTCCATTCTACAAATTTCGGTAGCCAAAGCAAACTTAAAATTCGTCATTTTGTTTCCTACCAACTAAATATCAACATTCGACTTCGAATATTTTGAAACAACAAATGTTTGACATTTTCTTTTCTTACAATTAATTTTGGATTTTCATTCAAAGAATGGCCTTGTAGTGAATCAGTACTTTCCTCGCGCATGTTGTTTTTTATAAATACAAAAAATAAAAACTTCTACAACATAAGTTTATAAGTTGCCCTTTTTACTTGCCAATTAGTTCGGTAGAATTTTATTTTAGAAAAAAATTGTTAAACGGCAAAATTGTTCTACGGGAAATTTCCTATCGAGATGCGTAATTAGTTATTTAATTCATTAGTTTTGAAAAATCTGGGTTTTGAAAGAAAGAAATTGGTCAGCAGTTTTGTTTTTTTAATCGATGTATTTTTTTACGTAGATTAAGAATTCGCTGAGCCCTGATGTCGGCCGAGTGGCGAAAGGTCGGACAAACCCGTTTTTTTAGTTTATTTTATTTTACAAGAGAAAAGTATACAAATTTGACGAGTTCATGAATACGATACAACGTAAAAAAGGAGGTACAGTAAAAATAAAAAAGAATTAAAATTGACATGAAAATATTTTCAGGTAGGAGTATAATGTTGCTTCAACCTAATTTTAAAACTATCTTTGCTTAAGTTAAAGTCGAACAGATGGTCGATTTTATTAAAACTCTTCGAGATCATATTTATCTGTTCATTGATGAAGGAAATCATGATTTCTTAAATTCTTATACGGTGCCTTTATTTTAATTGATTCCAATATAGATGGTGCATCGATACGATCAAGTAAAATATTTCCAACAAACGACCACTTTAAAAGCTCTCCTCTAGGTTTGCCAATGTTGTTATGTGATAGGTTTTACATCCAATAGATTATGTTGGTAATCGCAGCAGGTTAACGTGGTACGGTAGTACCATCCGTGTTT
The DNA here is from genome assembly GCA_958295665.1 of Tipula vernalis. Classification (NCBI taxonomy): domain Eukaryota; kingdom Metazoa; phylum Arthropoda; class Insecta; order Diptera; family Tipulidae; genus Tipula; species Tipula vernalis. Next base: position 179,804,747 of record OY282558.1, on the reverse strand, counting down.
TCACATTATGTACCGTCTAAACTTTTTTTTGGATACTCGATGTTTCGGATAGGTTCATCATAAAAAGAACACCAGACATTGACAGCATATTCAAGTTGAGATCTGACGTAGGAATACAGGATCTTAATTGTCTCGAGTCAACAATATCCCCGTCCACCGCTTAATAAAACCAAGCATGTAATTATCTCTAGCGACGCATTGCTCGATGTGCTTAGTAAAGCACATATTTTCAACAAAAGTAACCCCTAGGTCTTTAATCTTGAATACTTTTTGTAAAAGAATGCCATTTATTTGGGATTGTTGTATAACAGGTTAACTTTCCGATGGAATGGTACGCTCTTACCCTTGTTAATGTTGAGGCTGAGAAGGTTAGACTTACACCATTTCGCTAGATTGTCGATGTCTTTCTGTAGTTTGTTGGAATCGCCGATGTTTTTCACAGTTCTGTAGATTTTAAGGTCATCTGCAAACGTTAATATCTTCGAATGTTGTATTACTTCAATAATATCGTTGATGAAGATTATATAGGTTATATCCAAGGACCAACTGGGAGCCTTGTGGTATCTCTGAAGTAGCTTGAATTAATTCTGATCGTCTATTTCCAAGCTCAATAAACTGAATCCGGTTACTCAAATATGATTTAAACCAGGCATGAACAGTTTGGCGAAACCGAATTGAATAAGCGTTTTAATGTTTTACAATGACTGATGGAATCTAAGGCTTTTGCAAAGTCAGTACACAGTTACACACCACATCAACTTGCTTGTGTTTTTCAATTTCGTTAACAGAGTTGCTGGTAAATTCAATAAGGTTTATTGATGTTGATCTTTTTGGCATAAAGCCATGCTGACATCGCGAGATAAACCGAGGAATCAAAGATCTGAATGGGTTGCATAATACCAGTTCAAATAATTTAGGTAACAATATTTCTTGCTCCAGTTTTCAAAATTGGTGTCACTCTGGTTATTTTCCATTGCTGTGGAAATACTGCTAGTTTTAATGATTGATTAAATAGATGACACAGAGGAATGGCCAACGATGCGAAACCTTTCAATAATGAAGCTGGATGGAACTTCTAGAGCTCGATGAGTATACTGGGTTTCAATCTTTGGTGTCAGTATGGTTACGTTGTTTTTATCATTTTTTGGATTTTCATACTAATCAATGACTTCCGGCTTATAAACTGATCGAAAAAACTCAGCAAACATGTTTGATATAACCTGCGGAGTGCGGGTCACACGATTTACGTTCCTTGAGTGTCATACAGACGGAGTAATCATTACTTTCACATTTTTCTTTAAAAAATCTCCAAAAATGTTACCGATCGTTTCTTATTTTTTCCTTAATATTGCTAATGTAACTCTTATACTTTATCTCAAATTAACTTTCGAAATTTTGATTAAACGTAGAGAATTTTTGTTTGCTTTCTTTGGAATAGAATTTGAGATTTTCTTTGTAAGTTTTGTCTTTCTTGTTCTTAAGATTGATAAGTACACTGCGCCAATTAAAAAACGGAACAGAAATTTTCTTCGAAAAAATACCAAGATTTGAACGCTTGTATCTTGGTGAAATAACACCTTTAAAAAAAAAATTTTTGATTCTAGTTGAAGGAAATTTTGTTTTCTTTTCGATACTGGAAACCGTTTTATTTTATTTTGTTTTTTTATGATGTTTTTGAGTAAAACAAATGGTGTCTAAACCAAATAAAAATTTGCTGCTGTTTGAAACTGTAAACGAACTTGCCAGATATTTCATTCAAAAATCCAAATCGGCCATTTTATAGAGAATTTAGAAACCTTGCAAAATAGTCCTAGGAAAATTTCTGTGCGGCAAATTTCTCTTCGAGTTATTGAAGTTTTAGAGAAAACGGATCAAAAACAGCGTATACACGTTAACAAGGACATTTTTTTATCTTGTAAACTAAACACTCTACGATAAAATTTTGAGCCACTTTAAATTTTACGTTATTTTATGAAAACAATAATTTAATTCATCGCTTGGTTATTTGAAGGGTCAAGCGAGATGAATCGAAAAGAACAATTACTCGTTCGCGCTACAAAAATTGTGGCTTTAGTTGAAGCCGGTGAAACTTATCGGGAAATTTGGCGCGGATTTTTTTTTATGCATGAGCTCCGCATTAATTTAATATGCCATCCTTCGCGAAGTCCAGATTTAAACCTCATAGAACACGTCTGGGCTATGTTATAACGGCGTGGCAACCAACAAATTTGCAGGAACTTCGAGACGCTTTACAAGAAGAATTGCATTAAATCACCATGCAACAAATACGCAATGTTTTAAATAAGCCACGGCGTATTTATGAAGTAATGCGAGCTAGAGGAGATAACACGAGTTATTGAAAATTCCAGTTTGTTCGTAGATTTTAGTTTTATTACGTTTGAATAAAGTTTAAAAGGATTTTGTTTGCAATAGACCTTATGAAATAAATCATATTTTTCACTGTAAAAACATATTTTCTCCTTGATTTTGGATCACCAAAATTACGCCTGATATCAAAATGTGGCTCAAAATTTTATCGTAGAGTGTTTAGTTTACAAGAGAAAAAAATGTCCTTGTTAACGTGTATACGCTTTTTGATACGTTTTCTCTAAAACTTCAATAACTCGACAAGGAGTAGCCGCACAGAAATATTCCTAGTATCATTTTGCAAGGTTTCTAAATTCTCTATAAAATGGCCCATTTGGATTTTTGAATGAAATATCGGGCAAGTTCGTTTACAGTTTCAAACAGCAGCAAATTTTTATTTGTTTTAGACACCATTTGTTTTACTCAAAAACGTCATAAAAAAACAAAATAAAATAAAACGGTTTCCAGTATCGAAAAGAAAACAAAATTTCCTTAAAATTTTTTTTTGAAAGGTGTTATTTCACCAAGATACAAGCGTTCAAATCTTGGTATTTTTTCGAAGATAATTTCTGTTCCGTTTTTTAATTGGCGCAGTGTATATACATAGTCCTACCATGGTGAATATTTGTTCAATTTGGCCACAGCAGTAGGAACAAATAGTTCTATGGCCTTAAATATAATTATCACGAAGGTGATTCATTTACGATTTAAACCAGGCAAATTTGGCTTAGATTTATATCGAAAACGGTATCGATGAACAGATACTCGGTTTCCGAACTCACGTTTAAAGGTAAAATTTCATCCATTTCTTCGTCTTATGACCAGCTAATAGTTGGAAAATTAAAATCCCCATTATTTTGTCGCAGCAGGCAGTGTAAGATGATATCGGTGAGCCAGGTGGAACATAGATACGACATACATTGATGTAGTCTCTTTTATAGTAGGGCATTTATAAGATAAGTTCTGTGTTCCGACTGGTACTGGATCCAGATTTTTACGATGGTATGAAAGAGGTTATGTTGGTTTGCAGTTAAGACAATTCGTATTAAAGAACGGGGTTGGTCCCCTTCAATCGGCGAATAGTAGTTAAATTTGTATGTTGGATAATACCACTATAGCATGTGGTAGGCTATCGAACAATTTAATTTTTTTCTCAGATAGTCGGAGACAAATAACGCTACCGGATGATAAGCTTTGAGCCTCATAAATAGTCAGGATTATACTTAATCAGGTATAATTGTAAATTGTTAGTTAATGGCCTTTTGTCGAATTTTGTAAAAGTTAAGAAAAGCATGCGTAATTGGCATATTGATTGTAATGCATGTACGACATCCGCAAGGCATCTATAAGTTATATTTTAAAGGTTTTAAATTATTGTCTGTATTTTTATTAAATAACTTGAAATTAACATAATTCCTATAGTTTTCCTTTTTAAATTTCTAATTTTCAAAATATGTAATTTCTAACTTTATAACAACTTAATAATCGGCCCGTTTTGCCTCAATTTCTAATAGATTTAATTCAAATTAACTGAGTTGTTTGCTGAATATCCATTTTTTCAAAACTGGCCTCTTTGTTACTCGAGTTTCTTAAAAAAAAAAAAAAAGGAACTAACCAACTACGTAAAGAACATTTTCCGTAGCACAAGTTTGCCGTTTGATATTTTTTTCCTAAAATTAAAAATAACCGAGTTATTAGGGGTGAACAGCGAATTCAGGGAAGTCATACTCATACTTTTCATTAATTTTTGATTTGCATCAATCGGTATCAACGCTGGATACAATCGGTCATACCATACTTTTTTACGAGTCATTCGCATTCCTAAGCACTATTGAACTACACCAAAATCCTTCATTTCAAAGGTATTCAATAATTTTCTTTTCAATGAATCATTTAACAAAGTCAACTAATAAAATATATAGTATTCATTCTGAATTTTGTGACAGATGAAAGGGTCCACTAATGAAGACTTCATGCCGAAATCTTAAAGAAAGCTATCCATTTTGCAATTCCAAGTACGACTATGTAGCCTGTTTTAAGCTGTACAATACCTTCTTCTGATATCCTTTCGGTTATCACTTATACATTTTTCCCGTAAGTAATCCTGCCAGAACGCCCCAACTGCATCCGTTTAATCAATTTCTGAATCAAAAGTAACTGCAAGTGCAATTAAATATCAGACGGATGAGAAGCGAACAACTGGTGAATATTTATCTTCATAGTCGATGCCTTCTCGTTGAGAACAACCTTTAACTGCAAGCCGAGTTTTGTAATGGTCGATATCTCCATTACTGTCGCATTTAATTTTGTAGACCCACTTGTATTGGATTGCCTTCCTACCCGGCGGAATATTCACTAAATCCAGGTTCCATTTTCAATAAGAGAGTTATATTTCTCTTGTATCGTTTTTTTTCCACAAACCGCATTCAGTACTGCTCTTAGCCTCTTCATATGTTAAAGGATCTGAGCGTATTTCATATACTTTAGAATTGTGAGATGATTTTTGATCTGAGTTCGCAATCCTTCAACTGTGCTGACTGTGTCCCCCACTTCGTCAAAATTCCAATAAAGAGGCGTGTTTGATGATTCCCCCACTTCATGATGCTCGTTTCTATTTATTGGTATAGACGATTCAATGAAAATTACATCACGAGTCTTTAATATTTAACTATTTCTATCAGTAAGCTTTCGAATTCTCAAAGTAACCAACAAAAACCTCTAACTTGAAATCCCATTTTTTACGTTTTTGTTTCGTATGTGTGACAGGTTTTGCTCCAAAAACTCTCAAATGGCGTAGATCCGGTTTACTCCAGTCCAAATTTCATCGGATGTCTTGTCAAGACCTTTCGTCGGTGAATGATTAACGATGTCGTATACCCTGTCATCTGATGTCGTATAACTTCCAGTGGCATAAAACTAAGCATACATATACATATTAAGATATTCTGAACCATTATCGGTGCATAAGATTTTCAACTGCTCTCCGGTTTGCTTTTCTTCTTTTTACCATAAAAGCCTGATTGATGATTTGTGTATTTTGTGTTTTGATGTAATCCTCTGTGATTTTCTTCCCTGAGTCCCATTAACGTTGGTCTATATTCGTCCGGTAGTCCCGCAAGCAGCAGTGTACCAGCAGTTGTCATGATTGTGTTGACATATTCTTCGACCGATTTGCAATTTTCAAGCCTAGTTGTTGTTAATGTTTTTAATACACCCATTTTTCGTGTAAGACCGGTGTCTTCAAAAGCAGTCTTAAAACTATCCCAGACATCTTTAGCTGTATTTGCTGATTGAATATAAACATAGTTAACCGGATTAATCGACAAAATGAATCTGGTCTTAGTCTTCATATCCTTTTTTTGCTTCCACATTTTCAACCACCTTAATGTCACCAGATACATATTCTTACAATTCTTCTAATTGGAGTAACTCCTACATCGCAAACTTCCAATCGTCGGAAGTTCTCGCGACCCTTTAATTTTTCGATATGCGATACGCTTGCAGAATTTCCGGAAGCCATTTTCGGTAATTTTTTTAAATTGAATGGTTCTCGAAAAAACGACACTAATATATGGTGAATTTCGTTTCTGCACAGCTTTTAGGGCGTAAGTCTGAGCCCATAACCTGTTTTAATATCGTAAAACGTAAAGATGGGTGCTGCGTTTATAATTTAGTTTAGATTAAATAGCGGAATTGAAAACAGGTATTAGAGTAAATTTTTCCAATACTAGAACAATGCCGCAATGCCGGCTTTGTTCAGTACCAATCAAAAATCTAAGCAATAGTGCACAATTCAAAAATACGGACGCAACGATTCTGCAACGTTAAAACAGTTCACAATTCGATTCTGCAAAACAATGTCATCGAACAACCTGGTGGAAACGATGGCTCCTGATTCAAATGCCACTTTCTCGAATTTTAAAACAAAACAATTTTATGAGAAAAACTACTTTAAAATATTGGAAGATAAATGAAAAGTTCTGAAACCAAACGAATTGGCTGTGAAAATCTCGAACCTAAATCAATGGTATAATAAGCGACGCATTAAAGATTTATGTTGCTATTTACAAAATGTAAAATTCCTGTAGTTGTAACTTTACAGAAATTGCTCGTAGAGAAAAAGTTACAGGTAATAAAAATTTGTATTCACAAACTGTAACAAGCTCGCTATTGTAAATAAATACATAGCGTTTCGCAGTTGTATGAAAAGAAGCGACCTCTGAATGATTCTGACTTGAAATAGGTAAGTAAACTATTTTTCAACGAATGGAATTTGATGGGGCCATTTCTGCGAATTAAATCGCCAATTTTTTTGTATCCATTCGGTAGAATCAAGAATTCCAGATCATACGAATATCGATTCGATAAGAATTCTAAAAAATCTTAATAGAATTTTTTTTTTAGTGAAAATCCCAAAAACTACAAATTAAATCATCTTGATTTCTAGTAAAATCATGTCGAAAAATTGCCATTCTGCCGAGTTAAGGTCCCTTAAAATCAAAATATGTAAATTTACGTCAACAAATTTGCCACTTAAACTTACAGAGCATAATAATTCACGTTTACTTTTTATAAATACCATTTTAGTACTAATAAGAAATTTTACGATTGTGTAGACTGTATTTATATTTTGTGAATAGGGGCGTTAGTCTTTTTGCAAAATTAAATTTTGGCACAAAGTGAAAATGAAATTTTGCCAAGAAAGTTGAGCTTGTTGAATCATCGATGAAGTTGCTTAAGAGGCGAAGATAATCCTAACCCAAGAAGGAAAAGTTTAAAGTTATTCGAAGCAAGAGGAATTTACAATTTGTTGATTCTAACAAGACTGATGCCGCTTTAATACGTTCCGATTAATATCGTTACCGGTGAAATGACATTCTCTGGGCCTAAATTCTGATCAAGTGACATTGTACTAAAATTTCTAGAGTTCTAAAATGCGATTCTGATGAAGTGATTTTTTTCAAAATGACACAAGCAATAAAATGACAAATTGGAGAAAGTTATCAGGTTTTGGTTTTCGTGACATTCAAAAACAGAAGTTTTTGATGAATAATATGATCAAAATATATCTGATGAATAAATTAATATTTATACATTTTTTGAATTTTTTTTTTTGGACATATCATTTACAGTTGCGTACATATTATATAGGGAAAATTTTTTCTCAACCGGACACCCCATATTCTCCCAGAATTGGTTTCACGTTTAAGAGTTCTGTTTAATTCTGCCAGTTATCTCTAATGCTGGAAATAGATGTGCAGAATTCTGCATGCATCGAAATTAGAGTACACTATTTTATATGGAATGAAATACATGTACATACGAGTATTCTGCAAACCATGCAGAATTCTGCATGTTGTCTCTATTTCTAATTGTCTCTATGTCTAATTGTCTACATTACGTAAAAGTAAACAAATCTAGTACAATTTGTGTAGTTTTTCTTTTCTTCAATCAATTTTTTTTAATTTGTTGACAGAAAATATGTTTTGTGTGAAAAGTGCCAAAATGGAGGATAAAAATTAATTAATTTTTCACAAAATAAGACAACATTCACACAAAAAAATTGTATATTAAAATTAAATATGTATGAAATAAACGTCAAAAAACAAAGAACTGCATGCATTACATGTGTTTTGAACGCAGATCTGCAGGCATCACTGCATGCATAAATTCTGCACATCTGTTTCCAGCATAATGCTGGAAATAGATGTGCAGAATTCTGCATGCATCGAAATTAGAGTACACTATTTTATATGGAATGAAATACATGTATTCTGCAAACCATGCAGTATTCTGCATGTTGTCTCTATTTCTAATTTTGCTGCACATCGGTAGGCTACATTACGTAAAAGTAAACAAATCTAGTACAATTTGTGTAGTTTTCTTTTTTTCAATCAATTTTTTGAATTTGCTGACAGAAAATATGTTTTGTGTGAAAATTGCCAAAATGGAGGATACAAATTAATTAATTTTTGACAAAATAAGACAACATTCATACAAAAAAATTGTATATTAAAATTAAATATGTATGAAATAAACGTCAAAAAATAAAGAACTGCATGCATTACATGTGTTTTGAACGCAGATCTGCAGGCATCACTGCATGCATAAATTCTGCACATCTGTTTCCAGCATAACTCTCTATTTCTAATTTTGCTGCGAACCAGTAGGCTACATTACGTAAAAGAAAACAAATCTAGTACAATTTGTATACTTTTTATTTTTTTTCAATCAATTTTTTTAATTTGTTGTGTCAAGTGCTAAAATGGAGGATACAAATTAATTAATTTGTGAGCAAATAAGGCATCATTCATTTAAAAAAAGTGTACATTAAAATTAAATATGTATCAAATAAATCCACAAAAAAAAATTCTGCTTTTCCAAAAAGACGCTCCTGTAGTTCACTCAAATTTCTGCCGGCAGCGCTGCTAGTAGAAATTCTGCTCATGTCGCATATGTCATAGAAAAGTGACACAACCCAAAAAATTTAGTTTTTGAGATAATTCGTCAAAAAGATAATGATCGATTTTATGACCTGACATAGAGTACGTTTATGCTTAGGGTTCAACCTGGTTTGAACCTAGGTTATCTTTTACTATAAACGGAGTCGAGTCATCTTGTAGTTAACTCGACTCGACCTAAAAAATTTGTAGGGTCGAGTCGAGTTAACTCTAAAATCATCCACTACAAACGGAGTCGAGTCGAAAAATAAAAACAACAAAAAATAATAATAAAAAGACACCATTTTGATTTCTTAATTCGTGTGCGCATCTCCGATTTTTGTGTTTCTGTAATTTTGTATACTGTAAACTTGTAAAATAAATTGCTTTAATCATAATTTTAATAATCATAATTTTTATTGAAAATAAAAATTATGATTTTTTTTTGACGTTTCTGACTCGGTTTCAACCTAGTTTCGACTCGACTACGATTTGACTCTGCAGTATAAACGCTAAAAAAGATAACTACAAGATGATCCAAAGTTAACTAAAAGATGACTCGACTCTGAGCATAAACGTACTCATAGTGGCATTTTCATATTTATTTTACAAAGCGAGAGACGGCTTAATTTTCCGATCTTCCTTTTTTGACGTCTATAGAGAATATTGTAGTAAAATCGAAATTAGCATTTTTTCTTTTGCTCTCCTGCTCTTCCAGCATTATAAACTGCTATAAATGTCATAGTTCATTTTATCAGAAACGCAAATTTTTAGTAAAATTACTTTGTACTAATAAAAAATGTCACAAAAAATTGTCATTTCATCAGAATCTACCCCCAGTACAGTGGCAACTTTTCAACCAAACTTCGGAGCCGAATGGGGTTTCAAATGTTAAATGTCTTAATAGTTTTCGAAAATTAATAACTAATGGCCGAAAGTAAATTTTTTCTTCAATTTTGCTCGATTTTATTTTTTATACTATCGTATTCATATATATTTGTGCATTATACATTTTTAATGCAACGCCACAGAAACTTCTTTCAAATTGATATAAATAAAAATCTTTTTGAAACTAATAATTTTTATTTAATTAGCTTAATTAGTTGATTTAATTGTACACAAAATTATTTATGCGCATTAAAAAACTGGTTTCACTATGATTTTTAAATCAGTTATTTGAATTTTTATTCTGAAATTAAATTAATGTATAATTAGTAAGTTATGAAAAAATTAAAGTTAATTCTTCAGTCAAAATGCCTAAAAAATCTGAATTCAGTGTTGAAATTAGAGCAGCAATGGTAGCTGATTATGAAAATGGAATTTCAAACACCGAATTATCCAAAAGTATGGTTGCCATAGAAATTCGATTTTGTACCAAATAAAGAAGAAAAACATTCATGGAACCGTAAAAAATGTCAATAGAAGAGGCCGAAAACGAGCAACATCTGCGAGAAGACCGAAAAATTATAAGAGTTGTGAAAATCAATCCAGCAACAATGCAAAACAGTAAACAAAACTTTATACACATTTAGAGAAATAGATCCATTAGCCAACTATTGTTGGTTGACAAAAGATTAAGGGAGAAGAATATTCAAAAATACAACACTCAAAAAACCGATTATATCAAAAGTGAATAAATTTAAAAGGTTAAAATTTGCGAGGGAACATATTAACAAACCTTTTGGAGTTTTGGAGGAATATTTTATGAACGGACGAATCAATTTTTTCTCTTGATGGGACCTGGAGAACACATTTCTTTTATTCGAAACCAACGTCGTACCAACGCGTCATACTGGTGGAGGCCACTTAATGATACGGAGATGCATATCGTATGACAAAGTTAGTCCGATTACTTTGTTAAGAAGGAAACTTATTATTTGGAGCTCCTAAATGAAGTGGCGTTGGAGAACATTTTGTGTGGCAAAAAGATAATGCTCCTATCCATAAAGGGAAATGATACAAAAAAATATTTAAAAGATTTGGACCAACCTTTATTAGAATGGCCGCCTCAGGGCCCGGATCTTAATGTTATTGAGAATATATGGGCGTACATAAAAAGACAAATTCCTTGTGATGTTGGAACGACTGAAGACTGAGGGCACTGAGAACGCCATAAGAAATGCGTGGAGCACCGTACCAACAGGTTTTTTAAAAAATTTAATCGACTATAAGCCCAGACTCCTCGCAGAAGTTCTGAAGTCAAAAGAAGGAAATACGTAATATTAATTTATTGTTTAATGTGTTTTTGTCTACTGTGAATTAAAATATAACTGATTGAATTGTTATAAATTAATGTTTTTTAGTATTTTTGATGGGATAAATAAAAATTTATGTACACAAATAATTTTGTATAAAATTAAATCAACTGTATTTTTTCTGAGAATTAAAATTAAACAATTTTTTTTATTGAATTATAAAGCAAAATAATTAAGCTAACTAAATAAAAATTATTAGTTTCAAAAAGATTTTTATTTATATCAATTTTAAAGAAGTTTGCGTGGCGTTGCATTAAAAATGTATACTGCACAAATATATATTAATAGGATAGTATTTATTAATACGGGTATATACCGGTATTGATCTTTTTGAAGTACCAAAAACTTCGATCAAAAAAAAAAAAAAAAGTCAGCTGGACAACGCGGTAATTATTTATGTTTCCAGGGCCACCGCTATAGTTATTTCATCGTGCTGCATTCGACACGCGTGCCAAATTGAAAATTGATGATTAAATACAGAAATTGCCCAAAATTATAGGAAGATGATTGAACGTTATCATTTTATTTTTGATCGCGATATAATAATTTGGAAGATTACTGTGTTCGTGGTTAAATAAAATGTAGCTGGTGTTTGTTGTATAAATGTATTTCTAATTTGTTCTGCGTATTGCCTTATCTTTAATATTACATCATATTGGTTAATAGATATATTTGTTGTTTGATTGTTGATAAATACAATTTGCACTGTGCAACTTAGTTTCTCTGCACTGTATTCTTTTCATTTGATGCAAGAAGTATGCACTTGCAATCAACACTACAGCTGAAACACATAACATAATTAATAAAAAAACAAAAAAAAAAAACAATTGTATACATATACATATACGTACATAAATATGTATATTATATATTTATTTACTTGTATATATGTAAATTGTTTTTTATAATATTCAAAATGTGTATTCGCGTATGCAAAGTAATTTTTGGATTCGCGATATACTTTTTATTGCGAGACTTGCTGTCGCTTAGGTTGGATCGTATAACTACTTGTTGCTTAGTTTTAAACTAAAACTTTATTTTTCTGTTTTCGTTCAAAAACTAATTTTCTGTTATTTATTTATTTTAGTGTTACTTGTATGTGTGCAAATATATTATACACCTAAAGTAATAAATATATAACCAATTGCGATTTAAAATAAATGTAATAAACAATCCAGTGATATTAAATAATAGTGTTTGTCATTTGAGAAAAAATATTAGTTATGAAGTTGTGATACACATAACTATAAATATGAATAAAAATATTATAATCATCTAGTAAATTTTTTGTGATGTGTCTTCATTTTTAAGTAGATAGTTGAAAGCGTTATTGAACAGTATAATAATTTTTCGTGAAATAAATAAAGTTAATAATGAAAAGGCTTTAAAAACTAAAAACTAAATCTGGAACAAATATTGCTCGGGATGTAAAAAAAAAAATTGGTGATCTTTTTAATATACGATATCCATACATGTAAACAAAACATCTTGGAATATAATAGAATAACATAAATCAATTTAATAATATTTATTTTCAACTGATAATCAAAAATGGATGGATGGATGTGTGGAGCGGTAGGCAAAACTATACATAACTATTTTTACTTGTATTTTATTTAGAAAAAATTTTAACGCTCATGTATCGGTCCAATTTATATTGTTCGTACATAAAACTTACGCACTAATATTGTAGTTTCTTATCCTTTTTAAATATTCAAAATAAAAATTATTTTATCAGTCAATAAACTTTTAAAATATATTAAATAAAAATGTATTTATGACTGTACCATTTTTTCATATTAGTATTCTTATATCTGAATTCAGATCAGTTATTGATGTAACGATTTTACTATTTTGATTACAATCGTTGTATTTATTTATTTTTATTCTATTTTTAGATAAGATAATTGTTGAGGTTAGCTAGCCAACCACCGAATTTTTTCTAAAATTAATGAGCTATTATCATGATGTGATTGTGATTATCTAAAAATCTAATCAATCAAAAAAAAAAAAAAATTGATATACGACACCATGGTGACCTTGAACTTAACCAATCTTTTCGATACTGATATATTTTTGTTCTTAATTCTCAATTTCTGTATTTAATTCAGTATTCAAAGTAATAGTGAAGTTTGGTTTTATTGATCTCTTAATATATTTGTTTTTAAAAGAATGTGTCAGCATTTCTGCATACATACAAAGTACCAATTATTGTAGATATCAGATGTATAGCTTGCGCAGCTTGCTTAACCCCATGTGTTTCAAATGAATAATGAATTTGTAGCACTTCAGCTAGCCTACTGTAAATTTGAATTTTGATCTAATTAATTTTTTTTTTTTCATTTTTTAAATACGTCCGGTTGGTTAGGGTTTGTAAGTATTGCACATATGCATTACACTTATGAAAATTATTGTTTTTAAAATGTAATCATTTTTAAAACAAATTATGCGACCTATTGACCATAGTTTTATTTATCAATAACTTTACATAATACATAAAACATATTGTAGAATTTTGCACTTAAGAAACTCAGGATACTCGTCATATCAACGATAAATTAATTTAACCCAAAATCTTGTTTCATCTTATTTCTATCGAATTGATAGATTTTAACTTGTAGGGATTTCAGTAACAAACTAGAAACAATCTATTTCATATTTACACGAGTCAAGGCTGACAACATATATAAACCACCATGATTGTCGATTTTTTTTTAAATGTAAAAAAAAAATCAAACTTCCCCGAGACAAACTATTTGTTTTGCAAACAGTTCAAAAATGACGTTTTTTGAGTTATTCTTATGTCGTTGTTGTAAACATTTTAATACATATCATTAGAAATAAAAATAAGAACATAGAATAAACAAATAAAACGACAACAAAATGACCATGCCCTCAATTAATTACTCTCACTATCCAGTAAGTATCGATTGTTACTTAGAATTTTGTATAAGTATAATTTATATTTCATTTAAGTTTCAATATTTCAAAATTTATTGTAAAAGACAATCAAACTTTAGTTACTATAAAGGGTTTGTGTGGTTTCTTATTTGTTTTAACAAAGTACGTAACTTAAGCCCCAATTCCACTGTGAAAAATTGACTGAGCTGACTTGAAGTTGGAAGAAGACAAAAAAAAAATAATCCATCAGAGATACAAAGACAAAGTATTTTGTTATTGTTTTTTTTTATAGCAAATTGTATAGATACATCTTGACAGCAAACAAAAACATAACCAAGAATTATTAAAAAAAATTATGAATTAGTGTTAATTCGAGTATTTTTACGATTCAAAATAATCTAAAAAATTAATTATTATTACTACTCATATCAGAATTATTTTTTCGAATATTTTCGATCACACATAGACATAAAAATTGCAAACTTTAAAATTGCCTTAGTGTTTTGACAGCAAACAAAAACATAACCTAGAATAACCAAGAATTATTAGAAAAATGAAGTCAGAATTATTTTATTCAAATTTTTTCCGTCATAAAATACAAAATTAAAAAAAATCTTTCCCATAAAAATGCCGAACAATTAAAATTATCACCGTGTGCGAGAAATATTTTTCATCGGTACACAATATTTATGTACATGTATTAGTTGAACTGCCATAAAATATTCTCGATTTGATACTTTTTTAAATTTTGATCTCAGTGCACTAACACAGGTACACATTTTTTGTAAGTAAAATCTTGACTGACTCCGTTGTGTGTCTCGTTCACACAACCACCGATTTTATATTTTTATCTCAAGTTATTTTTACTGACAAACCTTGATTCACGGTGGAATTGAGGCATTAATATGTCTAATAAACAGGGTTAGGTTGTGCAGCTTGCCTCGTTTCCTGATCGACTAAATTAATAATGCAATTTATTTATAGATGGCACTATTATAAAAGTCATTGTCTATACCTCAAGTAGAACTAAAATAAATATCAAATTCGTTCGATAAAATTAAGGGTTGGTTTAATATCTAATTAAAATAGTTTTTTCACCAATATATTTTTTAACACTCAAAGTACTCCAAAACTAAAACCCACTATAGGCTCCATTTGAAACCATGCATTAACTTTCATTTCAACCTGTACGGGTTGAGTCTCGGAGACTCATTTTAAGTTTAATCTGTAAAAAACTATCTTAAAAACTATGGCCATACAAATTGGGTAAAATATATTTTAATACACGTTATTCTTGATCAAAAAATGCAATGCCAATGGTACATAAATGGTAAATGTTCTGGTACACCATTAAAACCACGAAAAACATGATTTAAAAGCAGCGTTATTTGTTGTAATATTAACAGAAAATTTATGAAAAAAAAGACTGTATTATGAAAAACAACCCATTTCCGCAAAGAAGGAAATTCGTTTGTAAGCTTATTAGAAGCCGCATCAACAAGGTAAAACTTCCACCAGATTAGATGCTTTTCGCTATTCACATGCGAATAAGTTTTTCAACTTACCGTAAGCTCTACCAACTTGTACGTTTACAAAAAAGTTGAGGAAGAAGCAGGGTATATCAGATTTGCAGGAATTTTGGCATACTCTATTTAAGTTATTGTGCAAGTATATTCGGTTAGAACATAAAAAAAAACGCACGGCTAGAAGAAACCGTAACAAATTTATTCCTTTTCGGGGATTTGGGATGTGACAAATGGGAATTTTATAAAATATTATTTCGCCTCACAGTTGATGAGCAATTGATACGGGATGAAGATTTAGTGGATCTGCGACAGGTCCACAGATATCCTCTGAAGCGGATTCCATATTTGGGGAAAGAAGAACCACAAAAAGCAGTCAATCTATGATCCACTGTGGTTCAACAAATATGCACTCCATTTCATAATTCAAACAGGAATATACCATTTAATAATTGTTTTTACCAGCATGGAGCTGGAACAACATTTCCTAAGTGTAGGATTGTCATGTTTTGGGACTCTGCGTAAAAATAAAAGATACATACCAAATAATTGTCTTCCAAACTGTCGGCGAAGTGTAGAATAAAACTTTTTTGTTTCTGAAAAAACATGAGCTTGGTGAGCTACGTTCGTGCCGTAATTTTATTTTGACAATAGGAATAAATCGAACACTAATTTGTACTATATCGAATTATAATTTAATTAACGAATTGTAGCTGGAGTAGCAGCTAAAGTGGTTTGGATAATATGTATAACCTGAATGGAAGATTACGGAACCCAATAACCGCTGTAAACTATTTCTGCATCTTATTTCTTAGATCGAATCAGAAAATAGAACCGTTACTTAAAAACGTATAGCTACTAACAGAAAAAGACGTAGGTGCTACACTCAATGACAAAATGATAGCCTCACCCAGATATTTGCGATTTACTCGTACAATTAAACATTTTAATAAAATTAAGCGGTTGTCCCTTTAAATCATTAAAGTGTAGGAAAAAAAAATATTGCAAAACGGTAATTGGTTCATTTATTTTGTGTGAAATATCTCAACATTATTTCTATTTGATGCGTCAAAATTATAGCCTCAGTCTAAAACAGTGCATACTCGAGTGAGTGAGTTTGTGTTACAAATTTAAAAAATTAATTTTTTGAGGTAAATAAATACATTTTATTTAATTTACAACAATAATTAGTTAAAATTAGTTTCTAAGCTGTGTTATTATTGGGTGTATGCATTAAAAACCGGAATTTGATACTAGATGTCAGTACTTGTTTTGTGCGTTATAGTACATCATGGACTTATATGTCATTTGAAAGCCTTATTCAATATCTGTCAAAATCAGCTAAAAGTTTTTGTTTTGATTGTGCACATCCAACCGATTTCAACGATGGAAAATTTATCTAATTTGCGAAAAAACAGCATTTGCGGGAAGTTTTGTTGAGTCACTTTTTCGCAAACAAAACTGCAGCTGAAAGTCATCATTTGCTCGTGGATTTGTATGGTGAGCATGCTCTTGCAAAAACACGGTGCTTTGAGTGGTTTAGTCGCTTCAAAAGTGGTGATTTTGACATCAAGGACAAAGAGCGTCCTGGTCAGCCGAAAAAGTTTGAGGGTGAAGAATTGGAGGCATTACTTGATCAAGATTCATGTCAAACGCAAGAAGAACTTGCAGAATCATTGGGAGTTGATCAAGCAACAATTTCCAGACGTTTGAAAGCCTTGGGGTTCATCCAAAAGATGGGAAATTGGGTGCCATACGAGTTGAAGCCAAGAGACGTGGAAAGACGATTTTGCATGTCCGAAATGCTGCTCGAGCGCCATAAAAAGAAGTCGTTTTTGCATCGTATTGTCACTGGCGATGAAAAATGGATCCATTACGATAATCCCAAGCGCAAAAAAGCGTATGTCAAGAAAGACGAGGCCGGCCCATCGACACCAAAGCCGAATATTCACGGGCCAAGGTCATGCTGGGCATTTGGTGGGACCAGCTAGGTATGATCCACTATGAGCTGTTGCCAAGTGAAAAAACCATCAATGCCCAACTCTACCGTCAACAATTGATCCGATTGAAGCAGAAAATCCTGGCAGAGCGGCCAACGTATGCGACCAGACCCGAGTCAATCATTTTCCACTACCATAACGCTCGGCCACATATTGCGGCGCCGGTCAAAAATTACCTGGAGAATAACGGATGGGAGATTCTGCCTCACCCGCCTTATAGCCTAGACCTTGCTCCTTCCGACTACCAAATATTTCGATCCATGCAGAATGCCCTATCAGGAATACGCTTCACTTCAGTTCAAGGTATCGAAAATTGGCTCAATTCGTTTTTGGCCGCCAAGCCGGTGCAGTTTTTCTGGGATGGAATCCATAAATTGCCAGAAAGATGGGAAAAAGTAGTGGGTAGCGATGGGCAATACTTTGAATAAAAAATCTTGTAACATTTTTCCATAATAAAGGCTCAAATTTCATAAAAAATTCCGGTTTTAATGCATGCACCCAATATAAAAAGGTGACGCTAAAATAGGCAGAGCCAAAGCTTTGTCAGAAAGAGAAATCGGGCAAATTTTGGGCTACCATAACTTGGGAAAATCCAACCGAGAGATCGCACTACTTCTATTACGAAGTTCAAAAGTAATTAACAACTATTTGAAGAGCCCCAGAATGTAAGGAGCGGAAAGAAGCACTGGAAGACCTAAGGTTTTAAGCAAAAAACAGGAAATATTTCTGATTCGCAAGGCACATAAATCAGCTATAAAGTAGGCATCTGAAGTTGGAATCAATCCTATTCATGTACGAACTGTGCAAAGAATCTTAAAGCATTACCCAAATCTTGTTTTCATACTGAAAAGCACAAGACGGATGGCTTAAATTCTGCCAAAGAACATTTGTCCTGGACAACTGAGGACGAAGTAAACGGCCGTGGTTTAGCTGTTGAAATATCACAAAATAATAATTTAGAAGTATTAAAACCAATTGGAAATTGCTTCTCGGCGTTGGCTTGCGCGACCGCTTTTGCTGCATAATTAATATTTTCGGAGTAGAAATTTGATTAATTCGCGACAGTGTATCAATGCCAACATTATTGATTCCCGAAATATGCTGTGTAAAGTCGATATGTTTAAATTGTCTAATTTTTGTTTTAAGGCGTATGTAAGCGGCTTATGATCTGTATATAGAGTCGAATTTCTCCGTTCTAACAAGTATCTAAAATGTTTAATGCTTGAATACGTAGCCAAAAGTTCTCGATCATAAGCGCTATATTTCTGCTGTTTCATTAAGCCTTACTGAATAAAAACTAAGCGGCTGTCAAACGTCCTCGATTTGTTACTGAGCAACAGCTCCAATAACGGTATTCAATGCATCAACCATAATTGCTAATCTTGCTGAGGTTGATGGATAGACCAATAATGTTGCTTCGCATAATTTGTTTTTACAATTGACAAACGCCTCGGATAGAATTTTCGGTCCAGGCTATTTGCATTTTACTGTTTTTTTTGTATCCCTTTGAATACGCTCATGTGTCAGAAGTATTCCCTGTGCATTGATTGTGTGTCCCAAAAAATCAATTTCGCCTTTTGCGAACAGACATTTATCTACGTTTATTATTAACCCAAATATCGTAAATTTTTGAAAAATAATTTTGAGAGGTTCAATATGTTCTTCGAAAAATTTAGAAGCAATCAGAACGAATGCACATTACACACTGAAAAGATTATGCTGCGTTCCTTAGTCCGATGGGGTGGTGATGGCTATTTTAGGCACATCGATGGCCTTCAATTACCATTTTTCTTTTTAACCAGATGGAAGGACCATGAGCGATTGCTAGACCGACAAATTCCTTTAATTCTCGACCCATTAACGGCAAAATGATTAAATTGAGAATCAAGGTTTGAAAAGTTGCTAAAATTTATAGGGATAACTGTTTAAAGTTTACCGATGGATACGAATATTAGAAGAAGAAATAAAACACATGTTTACTATATGAATTGACAGACGAAAGAGGAGACCATTTTATTTGCGACGAAGTTGTATAACTTCTTCTGCTTTATACAAAAAACAAGTCAGTGGTACCAACTACAGAAATATAAACAAATATAATTCTCATTTCAAAAAACCCCCTAAAATTCTATTTCTTCACATTTGTAAGACCCATCGCATTGATAAATTTCTAATGTCTGACAGTGTTGACCCTATCATGTCATCGGTCGAAATATACACAAGCTCGATACGTTGGTCGTACATCATGTTTGGTTCTTGGATGATAACTGGTTGTTTTAGCTAAATTGATAGTGCTTCTGTTGTCACAATAAATCTTCACACACTTTGAAGTTTCTACAAATAACTCTCGCAGTAATCCATTTAACCAAATTACTTCCTGTGTGGTCGAAGTTAATGCCATATACTCGGCCTCAGTTGTTAATATTGCTACTGTGGGTTATTTTCTGGAATTGTAGGATATTGGGCCATTTTGATGTATACATATAACGACGTATCGCTTAGTTGATCGTCTCTGGTCCAAATCGCTTGCCATCTCTCTTGCTGAATTCCAATTTAGTCGCTGCTCTTCTCTTCAGATAACGCAGTATTCGTTTGACAGCTGTCCATTGAGCCTTACCAGGGTCATCGACTAACCATATTAACGGCATAACACTCATCTGGTCTCGATACTGATATGGTATTTCATTTATATCATTTAGTTCCTGTTTCGTTTTTGGAGAAAACTCCGCGGACAATTTTTGGTTAATATCTGTTGTCAATGATACCTGATAATAAATTCACGGATTGACCTTTGATTTGGTTAGACCAGACTTCAATAACTCGTATAATTTTATGTTCCAGATTTGGGTTGCGTCTCTTGCATAACAATCCGTACGCCGTCATTGCATCCAGTTGATCATTATCAAGACCAAACTCAACGGCGATTGCAATTAGCGTCCTCGAACTATATCTAACCACAGGGGAATAAGTTTCTGCGTAATCAATGCCCTTTTCTTGACTACAACCCTTGATTACCAGTCTCGCCTTATATCTTATGATTTTACCTATCGCATCCCGCTTGGTTTTGAATATCCATTTGTTATCGATCGGCTTCCTGTTCGGTGGAAGATTAACGAAACAAGTCCTGTTTTCTTGTAGCAAATTATATTCATTTCTCACTACCCGCACGATTCAGTGCTTTCCGGACAGGATCATTCATAAGGTTTTGGTTGCCTTGAAGAACGTCGAACTTTGCCTTCATCCAAGTCAATTCGATTGTTTCAGGAGGCACTTGGTCATCGTTGATCTCTTGTAGAGTTTCAATCTCATTGTCTTGTTCGCTGGTTATATTAAATATGTCATCGTTGTTCATTTCATCTGATGTTGCAGAGCTTTCATTAAAGATGTCATCCTGAGCTGAGTGGATCGTTGCGGTTTGTGACAAATCACCTATGAAATTATTATCGATTTTTGACTCTTCCGGGAAAATGTCAAAATAAGAGGGTTTGACTGACTTTGACACTGTCTGTTCCTAAAACATTGATTTTCGAAAAAACAACTTCACGACTAATTGTTATCCATTTTGTTTCGGAGTCTTATACCCTATAGGCCTTCGATGCTTCTCTGTAACTGTTTGAGTCAAATTTTTTTCGCTTTTGTTTTGATATATACAACCAACATACACAACCAAAAACCCGAAACCGCGTCAAATTCGGTTTCGTTCTCAACCACGCTTCTTCTGGTGTCTTTCCACCAATCATCCTACACGCGATTAATTATATACCGTACGGTTCATACTGCTTCTGCCCAAAATGCCTTTTCTGAGTTCGCATCAAACATCATGCATCGCATACGTTCTACTAAAGTCGGTTCATGCGTTCAGCCTCCTTTCTGCTCTGGCATATAAGGTGCTGTCAAACAATTGTTCGTTGCAAAACTCGCTGCCGTTATCGGTACGTAAAGTTTTTATGGTTCTTCCAGTCTGATTCTCGACAAAATTCTTATATTCCACAAACTTATTTCGAACTTCTGTTTTTGACTTAAGTATGTAAACATAAACGCGCCTCGTAAAATCATCAACAAACACCATAAAATGCCGTGCACCACCGAGCGAAACACATTCGATTGGACCGCATAAATTGGAATGAATCAAATACAGCTTCTGTTTCCCATGTAAAGCCACGTCCTTGAATGGGAAAGGATTCTATTTTACTAAAATCAACACCTACTGCACGTTCTGATTTCAATTTCTCCAAACTATGGAACTTTAAATGCCCCGTTCGCCGATGCCATAAAAGTTCACTTGATTCTGATATCCCATTACTAGGTAACATAACCAAATTTTCTGGACGCTTAAAGATGAACATGCTATTTTCGCGTTTTGATGTGATTACCAGTTTCTTAGACTGTTTGCACCGACTGTTGTCAAATATTTACCTTTTCACCGGTTTTTACAATTTGGCTGATGGATAAAAGGTTTGCGCACAGATCTGAAACATACATAACCTTCTTTGCATTGACTACACTCCCCCGCCCGAATCAATGTAGCTTTCTGTGGATTTCGAAGTGGTACTCATAGACGATGCAAGCAAAGTCTTTGCATTCGGAGGCTTTGTGGATCGTTTTTCGGGACACTCAGATGCAAAATGTTCAAATTTATTATAACTGTAACAACGAATGAATTTCTTGTCCTTACGTTTTGGCTTAAAACTTTTGTTAACCAAGGCTGCATTGTTAGTCGGCATCTTGCAATATTTTATTTTTAATCGAATCAACGAAAATTTTTATGCACGAGACCTCAATGATCATAGTCATCGGTCTGTATTTTTCCGGCTGATTCGATAATAACAACGTTCCGGTCCATTTATCTGTTACTGCCAATCCGACCACTCTATTAAAATACTATTCTACTGAACTGCAATCACTTAATCTTGTTGATATCAAACTCCTAAGTAAACCCACTGTCCTGGTTAAACCAGCGTCCAGAAAAGCCTTTGCTAATTCATCCCCTGTTTCCTTAGGAATTTTCGTATTCTGCACGTGTGGGTAAACAATCGTTCCAATCAACAAAATCAATTTTGTTCGTGCCTTTTTAACCTTTTCTTCTTCTTCATTAGGTCTAGGCCCTCAAAATATGCCTGCAGCACGGCGCAACTCCACGAATCATAAATTATCATAACTTTTAACTTTTCTATTGACGCAAACGGCATTTCCGACATTTTTAATTTAAATCCATTTTCTCGCGAAAAACCAATCGCACACGCAAAATAAATCTATTTTAAATTTAGGTGTGCTAAGGATTCCATAATGCTGTCCGTACATTCTGCCTAAATACTCAACTTTACGTCACCTGTTGTGGTAGCCTCTTCATCCATAACTGCCTGATTACATGCTCACTAACACTATCCCCGGCATTTGATTTAAATATTTCGATCGCCTAAAGATAATCCACATAAAATTTTGTGTAATTTTGTCTTTTCAGAGTAACTTCTTGTTTAAATAGTGTATAGGTTCCTATCTCTTGTATTATTAGATCCGCAAAATTATCATGCAACCTAGAGTCTAACGCCCCGAATGCATGCGAATATTTAGTGACTTCTAGCAACATTAAATTGTTGCTCTAGCAGCTGACTATTATTCTTAGAGGCCTAGTTATCTTCTTGAGGTTGCTGAGAGACTTCATCACTATTACGTAATTTCACTAGATTCACACGATATCTGAGATGTTTGGCAATTTTACTTGTTTCTTGAGGCCTTAGTTAGGCGGCTGACTTGTACTTTATGGACCATAAATTGGCGGCTGACTTTTATTTTATGGGCTGTTATCTCCTTGAAGTTGGTGGTGCACGATTGATTTAATAGTGCGCTTGCCGTGTGTCAGAGCTTGATCACTATTACGCAATTTCAGTAGCATCACGTCGGGGTCACCATTTATCGGGTGCGTGGCCTTAGATATCACCTCATAATAACTTACGTTTGTATCACAATATAACAATACCACAAAATACATGTAATACCCACGGTTGTGATCCGTCCATTTATCTCCCTATTATAATACCACTTAAAATAATAATACTACAGTGCATAGTTGCCAACTGAAAGAATAAACTTTATAGTCCCAAAATACTCTACTCAAAAATATTTAACATTGGTAAAAATGAAATTCAAGCGAAATTTAGGTTGATATTGTCATTTTTACATCGTTAGCGACATAATTTTTCTCATACCTATTGCAATGTTTACTATGGACAAATATTAATAATTAAACGTTTTTATTTCGTTAAATAGGTAATTCTGGAAAAAAATAGGCGTTATAGCACCTTTAAATTGGCAACGACAAAGGATTAAAGCGAACGATAAAAAATCAATAGAAAATTCTTGTAAGAAAAACCAAAGCGCAAGATGTATCGAAGAAAATTATAATACTTTTTGCTTGATTTGAATTTAAATTGTTAAATAATTTTTTTAATTAAAATTTGGGACTACTAAAATTTGGTCCCATAATTGTAAAAAAAGGTTTGAAAAGATATATACAGCAATTGCTCTTCTGAAAGCCAAAATTAGCAATAAACTGCTGCTGATTCTTTACTTACATGGGGTTAATTTTTGGAGAAAAAACATTTAGTTGTTTGAGTATTTATTAATGATCTTATGATTATCATCAATTCACAAAATTTTTTAAAGCCAAAAAATAAGAAACAAAAGGAATTA
Source organism: Tipula vernalis (assembly GCA_958295665.1). Lineage (NCBI taxonomy): Eukaryota > Metazoa > Arthropoda > Insecta > Diptera > Tipulidae > Tipula > Tipula vernalis. The sequence goes on along the minus strand of OY282558.1, from coordinate 179,780,571 downwards.
TAAGATGTTCGTGTTTCAGACGATTGTTATTTTTTTTTGTGAATACAAAATAGTATTATATTATTTTTAACAAATTGTCAACCTTGAATTATTTCAAATTACGTCATTTTAATGATGATGATTTGCTTCGCTTTACGTTGCATATGTATTTTATTATTAAAATTGTCATATTCATATACTTATTACATGTATTTCAAATAAACCAATATAGTTTTTAGTAACTAGCAACACAATGTCACTATTATTATTATTGTTATTTTTATTACAACAAACTATCATCATCAAATCTCTATACTGTGTATTTCCTATTATGTGTGTTTAGCTAGTTGGTTATTTTGAATATATAGGTTTATATCTGATTTCTTCCAGTAAAATAATATACATTTTTTCACTCGGAACTGCCGACAATATAATCGGTCTATAACAATAGTAATATAAAAAAAACATAATTCGCAAATTGCTTATAACAAAAATTGAATGCATCAAAATTGCATCGTATCTGATTCTGAAATGTATACACTTTTTTATGTGGGTTTTATAATTATTGAAAATATGTATTGTAATATTTGTAATTAAAAAACCAAAATTAATCATTTTCTTATTTGAATGGTGTGAAACTTGAAATGGTTATTTGACATGTTGCAGTTTTTAGTTTTTATTGAAGCGGATTTTATTGTGCATCTTATTTTTTGAATAGTTTTCATCTTAGTTTTAATTTGTAACAGGTATGCGGTTTATTTTTGCAAACCAATGGAAAAATACTAAAGATTTATTTTTTACTTTTAATCACCATTCATAAATTAATCTTTAGTTTTTAAAACTAAGAAAATGTAATTAATAATGTACCAGTGGCGGAACTTGTAAAACTTTTTATTTAGAATTCAACGTCTGTTGTGACGAATGTTAAAAGTAGAAAATGATTATATTCTCTTTCTTAATGAGATGCGGTTTACTGCGAAACTTGCTTAAAGGAGCATGTAGTCGTTGATTTTTCTATGTTTGGCTTTAAAAAAATCACTGAACGATGAATGAAGGTAACCATGAAATAGAGAGAAAACGAATTTACGCCTACAGACGTTCGTTTTAAAACTGTACGGTGTTTACCGCAACTGTTCATTTTGACCAAAAGTGTTCCAACTTTGAAGAATGGATATCAAAAATTGTGACAAGTCATTTTGGGAAGAATTTATCGAGTTACATCGAAAAAATTCGCGATTTGTAAAGCTAACTTCAAGAAGCACGAATGCAACACATGTTTAGGGGGATTACAAATAAATATCAAATTCGATAGCCTTCTTAAACAAGACGAATTAGTTTCCAAAAGGAAAAGCACACATGGAAATAAAGTAATCGGAACAAAAAAATAATAAACTTGCTTCCATTAGGCATAAAAACCTTTTACATTTTTTCAAACAATTTCCACCTCATGCTTACACATTCTATTTTGAGCAGTAGCTAATTTACAATAAAATGTACAGCAAGATGTGAAATAATATTAAAAACTAATAATAATAACAACGTTAATAAAAATAAATTGAAAAACTACGTATTGCCCATCAATCACAACACTATAAAAATAATTTTGCCGACCTAACCTCTTAATTTCCAATCGAATTGAATTCCAAAGGGAAACTCCCCTACTACAAACGCGAAATTCGTAAACAATAGATAAACTACAATACATCCTAAAACAAGACTAGACTAGGCAGAAATATGATCGAACTTCCTAATATGTACCAAAAATAAACCAAGTACAAGTATTGAAACATCTTTGGAGATCCATCATATTTTCCTGAGGCATACAGAATAAAACTATGTTACCGTAAAAAAATGACGAAGAAGACAAGAGAAAACAATTTTTTCCTAAACTGACTATCAGAAAATCCTACTACTTTATACAATCAAATAAGCATGCCAAAGACCCTCTTACTAATACTAACTAAATGATCACCCCAAGTAAAAATTTTATTAATAACTAAGCCTGAATCCCTAACATTATTTGAATATTTAATTTGCGAACCCTACAGAAAAATACCAGGAAAGGACGAGATCGAGGTATCTAACGATTTTTTATAAATTACAATCGACTGAGATTGACTCGATTTATTCGCATTTAAAACGAGGCTATTAGAGACCGACCAATTAACGATATTAATTAAGCCTTCATTTATCAGGATAATATTCCTAGCAATATAATCATGGTCTAAACGAGTATTTCTATAAATTTGGACGTCATCAGCGAAAATGTGAAATGAACAATGATGAATAAAGGATTCATTGTCATTAATTTACATAGAAAATAATAGAGGGCCCAGTACTGAACCCTGAGGAACGCCGGAAATTACAGGAAGGAAATCAGACAAAAATTGCCTGAGAACGATTAGAAAAAGAAAAAAAGTCAATTCCCTATTATTCATATTACGCCTAATATCATCACATACAATTAATAACGCAGTAGAAGTGCTATGCAATTTTTTAAACCCAGATTGGAACAAATTAATTAATCTTGTTTGATTTGATTTTTAACAATCATCTCGAAAGCTTTAGAGAGAGAACTTAAAATGCTAATTGGCCGAAAATGGGATATTTCTTTGAAATGGGGATTATTATTTTACTTATCTTCCACTAATCTGGATAGGAGAGGACGTGAGAATAAAATTGAAGATATGTAACAAGTATTTTGAGACGAAAGGGAAAACTCGCCTAACGAATTTTAAATTGACGTTACCAGGCCACGAGATTCCGATTTAATTTTCGAAATAGCAGATTGTAAATCCTCGAGAGAAATATTTGAAAACGAATTAGACGACGCATTAGAGAACAAATCAACTTAGGAAGAGAGGAGTGTAACTTGTTCTTGAAAAAATTACATTTACAAATCCGAATTAACCCTACGACTGATTATTCGGATACTTTTTCCACAAACGATATTTACTAACTCTAATTCTTATGACATTTGACATTTTCTGAGAAACCTAAGGCAGAAATTTCGCTTTGAAAGTAACCTTTTTAAGCGGAACGCAACTATCAAACACCAAACTAATATACGAGTTGAAAAATTCTATTTGGCTAGTTGCAGAACTAGGGCAAAAAATATCCTTCCAAGGAACCGAGTTACAAACTAAGTAAAGGCGGGAATTATCTATACTAGAACAATCTCTAAAGCTAAAACTATTAGGTTTAGGTGGAAAGTAACGAAACAAAATAGTTTACGAAACAAAAAAGTTTAGGAGTTTTACGGATCCGCGGGAACCTGTAGGGGTCAAAAGAGGTATTTTTAATAAAAATCGATTTTTCTCTATTTTCTCGGGAAATATGGAATTTACAAAAAAAAAAGTTGTTTCTAACAAAATTATCTTTAATTTGGTGTTTTAAAGCAATAATTAACCGAAATGCGGCCATTTTTCGATGGTCGATTTTTTGAAACTGTAGATGAAAATACCGAAAGAAATACTACACTGCTTGTTGTTAGGGGGGGTTTTTGGCACTAGTGAAATCGAGCATCGAAAAATGCAAAACTTTTATTGATGTTTGCAAAATTTATCTAAATTAAATTAGTTTAAATAAAATTTTTATTTTTATTAATATTATTTTTGATGGATATCTAACAGCATTAAAAGACCTGCATAACAGCATTAAAAGACCTGCATAACAGCATTAAAAAACGTCGATATCCAAATGCTGGGCCTCGCTTCAAGAAAAGTTTTTGTCACCTACTGTAAAAAAAAATAAAAAAACTTATTCAAATATTAATGTAAACTTTTACTGATAATAATTTCAAAGTCGATCAAGCTTGTGATGGTGCCAGCAAATTGATTGTGATTGTTGATACTGCGATTAGCAACTACAAAGACTTCACAACTACAATACTTGGGCAAGATGTTGATCTGTGCGTTCTTCTAATAGGACTAGCTCCTGAAAATACAGACGTAATGTTTTACAAACCAAGAATTGGTAGAACAAAATCAAAACTGTATTCGGCAGGGACAGTACAATAATATAAAACAGTGGTTACTTTTAGCTCACGCGATAAGCGGCTGCGATACAATGACCGCTCAGTACAATAAAGGAAAAAAAGAACAATAAAATTGAAGTGGGAACATGAAATCCGGTCGGAAATGCCGGTCGTTTTTAAAATGTCACCGCTAACAAAATCGATCGAAAAAGAAATCTTATCATGAAATCCGGTCGGAAAAAATATTGGGCAAATTTGCGCTCATCATCTATTGTTCTATGTTGCTGTATACTGCTGCTGTTATCCAACTTATTCTTAAAATTGCCCGTTAGGTATTTTCTAAATGACGTTCGTCAATATTTTAGTAGTATTAAATTATTCTAATAAATATTATTAAAAATTAATGAATGCTTTTTTAATGAATAAACATTTTCAAATTAATTTTTATCATTAAGTAGTTTTTGGTTTGAAAATTAATATTTTCTTTTTTAAACGAGTAATCGCTATTCTTGAACTAATATCTACCGGACAATTTTTGACGGAAATATACCGCAAAAGCGGTGTTCATGATACGTTTTTTGTAAAACCGGGCGATTTCTATCAAACTTCTAGCGGTACCGGATTTTATGATACCGTCCCATGTTTAAAATGATCTGTAATGTGTAAAATTTGCGAAGGGCTTGAATGTAGTAATTGTGAGGCTCAAACTGCAGCAGTATATGACATAATAAACTTTGTTTGGGCAAACTTTGATGATCGAAAAATGGCCGTATTTCCTTTAATTATTGCTTTAAAATTAATTTAAAAACACCAAATTAAAAATAATTTTGTCAGAAACCCGAGAAAATAGAGAAAAATCAATTTTTTAAATTAAAAATATCCCTTTTCAGCTCCTACAGGTTTCCGTGGAACCAATAACCAATGTTTAAGGTCTGCACAAATTTTTTCGAGTTATGGTCAATTTTTTTTCTTTTCCTGTACTATATAAGTAATGCAAACAAACAATTTCAGTTTTTGGGATGTGTCGGTTTCCCGGAATTGGTTATTAGACTCAATTTGGCTGTTTTGTATTCAATTATTTATACAAAAAAATCAATTTAGCTGCTTTTTCAACTCTCAATTTGTTACGTAGCCTGGAATGCACTTGCCCAAAATTAGAAAACATCCTTTCTACACCAGCAGATGATGAAACTGCGGTTAAAACTGGATATATCTTTTCCGCTAGACTTGGATACCACCGTAGGATTGATTGTTGTAAAAAATTTCCACCAATCAAAATCAGCCATGGATGTTATCACTTCTTCTCTCATGATTCCCCCAGAAAAAGGTTCAATTTTTCCTTGAAATTTGAAAAATATTGCTAAAAACGCAATAGAAAATTCTTCTTCAATATATTGTACACATTTGTAAGTTTTTCTATTCCATGTATAAGAAACGCTGTATAATGACAGTCAGACATTTCAATACAACCACACTGTCAGAAATTTTACAAATGTCACTTTGTATTACATCCATTGTTAAAGCAATTGGTTGAAACAGAAATAAAATATCTTCACAATTTCCAAACCAGTTTGATAACAGCCAAACAAATTTTACTACGATGCTCTTGTTATACTTTCATTAATATAGACCAATTTTTCAAATATGCTTTGATAGTTCCACAGATATGATTTCAGTGAACTTCTTTAGGTAAAACAAGCTAACTGCTTCTTCTTACCAGGTTTATGGGAACTCATGATTTCGGAAGTAGTTCGCTACACTGACAATCTGCTTTTGTAAAGGTTTGAACGTTTTCCATGAATCGTGTGCCGAAAAATTAAGAATATGAGCGGGGCAACCATAGCAAATAAGTTTGTCTTCACTCAAGCTTGCTTTGATATGACCTCTCATTTTCTTCATGTTGCTAGCATTATCTGTCATGAGACTTCGTATGTTATATTCGTACCTCGTCTCAGCTTTGTCACATATTTTTATTGTCAAATCTTGTAGATATTCCAAATAATGTTTATGGCTTGAAGTTTCAGTAGTATCTTCAAGAACAACAAAACTTCATAACAGAATTTTGTGTCCCGTTTTGTGAAACGCTACACTTGTTGTGTAAAAAAATCGAACGACTTGCTCATCGAAATTTTTTTTTCTTTCTTTAGCATTGACCAGCGAGTCTTTAAGAAATTTAAGTAAGAATGCGACCATAGGAACATGCATGTTATTGACCAGCGAAACTTTAAGAACTTTTCGTTCAGTTTCGTTAAATTTGAAATGTCATTTAACATTCTTTAACAAGAGCGAAAATTACCGCCCAAACTGAAGGAAGAAACGTCAAACAGTGAAACATTGTCTATTTATGTTTTATTAATTAAAATAATGTCTTATATATATTTTAAATATGTTCATAATATATTATGTAGCGTTATGTGACAAAAAAATTATTGTTTTAAAATACAATTACAAATATTCTTTGTTTTTTGTTATCAAATCGTGTTACGGATTCGCTGGGCGATCTGTCAAAATTTCCTTAACAATACATTTTCGTTAAATTCTGTAAGGTTTTATTACGGATGCTTAAAGACTCGCTGGTCAATGCTTTTGTTGTTTTTACTACGAATTTGTCAATTAGCGTATTTCCTTGACAAATTTACAACAACAATTGCATAGGATAAATCCCCACAAGAAAAACATTAACCCAAAAAAAATTGGGTTTATTTAAACATAATTCTAATTCTTGGTTATGATACCTGCCACTAGAGTCATAATACATATTAAATTTATATTTTATTTCGAAAGGTTGGCTTTTGTCAATTAAATCAAATTGGCTATTTTCTTGGAAAACAAATAAACCCAAAATAATTCGAATTCAATTTTGGTCAACAAAATACGCTAAATATTACTATTTTTATTTGTTGCCGTTGGTGGACGAAGTTGGAACATTTCTATTTGGTGTTTCTGTTGTATATTCTAAGAATGCTTCTTCATTCGACCCACAAGTGCCTTTAATTCTTGATTACAGAGCTTGCATACTGCTCTACATACATGTTTGCCTGCAACTTTCCGCTCAAAAAATCATCCCAAATTGCGTCTTTTTACGACCACTAATCATTTTGAGGTTAGGATTTTTTCTAAGCTATTCTATCAATTTGCTAAAAAAAAATACACAATGGAAATCCAAAAAGCAAAATTACAAAATTAATTAATACTTTGATTACGTTACTGTGTAAATTGTAACAAACAAATTAACACAGTCGGTTACCTTTCCCGTGAATTTTGTGAAAGCAGCACAAACTTTAAAGAACGTTACAAAACTAAACCAAATTACAACTATAAAAACGAAAAATATCGGGAAAATGGGCCGATGTATTATAAAAGCGCTTCATTTAAAGGTATTTATAGTTCCAATTAAAGTTACTTTTTCAACCTTGAATAATTGGGTTTTTGTGTTTTTATAAATTTTGAATTAAATCAACTGATTATAAGTTCCAGCTTGTTCTTTGAAACATTTATTAAAATTTATAATAATAATAAAATTAATTTCATTCAAAAAAACCCCAATTTTAAATTTTACTAGTCTTATTGCTAAAACACGTCCGCCAAAATAAAAAAATTGGGTTTTTTTTTAATGAAATTTTCTAAGAATAAAGTAGAAAAAAGGAACAGAAAGTCAAATGATGAAATGTCAAAATTTAGCTTCACATTTATCATAAGATAAAAATGTAGTGAAAAACGTGTAGAGATAAAATAGAGACATCTACATTCTAATTGGAAAAATTCATTTTCGCTAGCTAAACTGCATACTACCAAAGCATTCCTAGATATACAAGCCGTCATCATTAAATTCAAACTTAATATAAGGGGGATAGAAAGACAAAAAAAAATGGATTTTTTTTTACAAATCATATGAAAAGTTATGTTTTTTTAATATCGTTTTTCTTAAATGAAAAATCTTACAAAAATGAATTTTGATTTCTACGTTATCAAGAAGAATAATTGATAAATATATGATTTAAAAATCAATTAATAAAATCTTGTTTATAGATTGTTTTACTAAAATCCCTTTATTTACAAACACATCTGTACACCTCATGACGTCACACCTTTCGTTCATGTTTTTTTTATAATAGAAAAATGTCAATAAATAGCTAGCAAAGACGTTAAAGTAAAGAGGAGAAACAAACTTTTTTCTTTCATGTAAACAAACCATTTAGTTTTTATTGTTGTTAAAAGGTGGTGGTGCGTAGTTTGTTTATTTACACGTCAATTATAGATTATAGAATTCTAGTCCACCATTCTACGAAGCATAAAGTTGAAAAATTAAAAGCTAAATTATGGCGCGTATTTTATGTGGATTTATTTAAATAATAATGATAAGTGATGAAACAGCTTGTGGTTTTTCTTGGCATGGCCAGCACGACAACATTCACGTAAAGTCATTTACGACGATGCTTATTTTGAAAGGTATTTTGAGTTATATTTGACGTATTATTTAATAAATGAGATTTATGATGTAGAACACATCATAAACAAATAGTTGCAGTATGACAAAGACCGTCGCAGTCGTCAACAATTCAAATAATTTTGTATACTCCTAATATTTTTTATTGAATTTTTATATATACTATATGTACATATTTATTTTAATAAGGTAGAATAAACAGTCCTTAGTATTAATTAATTTAATATGTATGCATGTAAAAAAAAAATGTGTTCTTAAATTATTTTATTAATTTTTGATTAACACTATAAAAAATCTGAATTATAAAAATTTGTTTTATTAAAATTAAATGGAGCAATTCGCACGATACCGTACATAAATGTTTCGCCCAGGGGGCTCGTAAATGTCACGCCTAAGGCGTACACATTATGAACTCTTTTATTTATACTAAAACATATACAAGTCTTCGTAAATTTATTTCACTACTCATGTGACGCAATTATCGTTTATGTTACATTTCCGTTCAGTTTTAGCGTACTGTTTACGAATACCTTAGTATAACAAAGTGTTCGTAAACTGTACGTTTATGTTACGCCTGGTCAGGAGGGTAAGATCTTACCTCATTTATTTCGTTTTTATAATTTTATACTGTATTTTTCACATAGCCGTACAAAGAAAAAGTACATTTGTACAATTTTATTTTAATTATATTAATCAAATTACTAAATTTAAGTTATTGGTTTTAAAATATATTATACTCAAAGGTTTGATTTAAATATAAACCTAAAAATATTTTCTGTTACGAGTATGTTTCATTCATTAAATTTTAATCAAAAATGTTCAATTTTACATGGGTTCTTATGGGAAATCGTAAAATGTATTCCCCTTAAATTAAGCTTCTTTTAAAATTGGTCTGAACCTGACGGCTTGTATATTTAGATAAGCTTTGATACTACAAAGTAATGTAGTATTTCGCTTGTGTCATATTTATATGAACAATTTCATTTCACTTCAGGTGCGTACTAGAAAAATTTCTACTCGGTCCAACAGCGAAAAATCTGCTATTTTCAGTACGACAGAGATGATGCTTAAACTCTTTAAAATAATTATTTTCACATGAGTTTTTGTTAGATTTTAAAAGAAAAATGTTTACGGAAATCAATTAAATTTATGGCTGTTGATGCCGGAATACACTGTATGGTGGGTGTGTTGTGTATGAAGCGAGTGCGCTTGACGGTGTATTAACATGCTTTATGTAACGTGGTGTTGTTCCATATTTGAGGTTAAATCTGACTCCATTACATAGATATAAAAAAACATGATGTGATGAAAGTGCATGTATCGTTGTTTAGGGGGCTATCAAGCAACCGTATGAACTGCTATGCTAAACTGGAGGGTTATATTGATGCACAGATTGAACGTTTTATACGGGAACACGTTTTCCGCTGTTTGATTAACACAAAAAATCACAAGCACTGTATGCAATTGTATTACCAAACTTTATTATTTTTTTAGTTTAATGGTTTTAATTTAATACAAAATTGTATTTACAGAAATTAAATGTAAAGTTTACATATGTTATGTAATTAATTTAATGAGAAAAATGACTGCCGAAAATGGCGTCGGTTTGCTTTATTTGTCTTCTTTTCGAGAGTTACAGAACAATTAATTTTTGTTTTTATAAAAATGAATAAAATCGTTTTTGACAGGAAAAAGAAAAAGGTACTAAAATAAATATTACCAGATGAAATAGTTTTCTGTATTGTTGACATTGACATTTTAACCTATAAGCAACGAATTTAGAATTCGGTACGCTACAAATTCAATCTTTATTTATTAAATAATTAAATTTTATTCTAAAAAATGTTTTCTTACTATAAACGGAATTAAAAAAAAAAAAATACAATATTATTTTAACTGAAGTATGTTTTTCTTACAAATTTGTATAGACCTTTTCTCTCCAAAAATTTGACAGGTAAGATTTAGGTACAAATCTAATTCAACAAAATCTAATTCAAAAACCGAATTCTTCAACAAAACAAACACATTCTCATTTGACTCGAAAACAAATAGAACTTTGGAGACCGCGTAAAAATTTCATCCATTTTGATCTGAGCACTAAGCTTTAAGCTTAAGCTTAGTACTCAGTACGGTTTCGCGTGAAATCTTCATATGGTTTTACTAAAGTGAAATTAGAAATAAAAAAATCTATTCTGTTTTCGCTAAGAGGGGTACTCAGTTCAACGGCGAAAACGTTGTTGACTTATTTGCCGCCATCTTAAATAAGTAGGTGGAGTACTCCGAATTGATTTCAATTATTTTGACAGCAATCAGTAAAACTGTAGTAGGATTTTTATTTTTTAAGCATTTTTCGAGTTAAAATTCTTATTATGTTTGAATATCCGTAATATTTTGATATATAAAATTGGACTAATGAATTTTGATGACCTTTATAAATTTTAAATATTACAAAACCAAAAAAAATCTTACTTTGGTGTGTATCAAAAGCAAATATTACAGTTTCTACATCGACTGCCTTAGAAAATTTTTCAAGGGCAAGTTAAATTGCTTTTGGTACACTCAATTTTGAGCAACACCTCACTCATTGAAGACTACGACAATAACGTGTTTTGGATGTTTTACCATATCTACAGTCAAGGTCACAAGATAGTCAACTCTGGTCACTCAACTCTGGTAGTTACTCACTATTACAACCCCTGGATACATTTCCGGTTATTTTATTATTAGGTTTCGTTAAGAATTTTTCACGTATATCAGCAATGACGGGTCTCAAGATGGAGTATTATTTTACTTAAAATACAATTTTATGAAAAAATAAAAAAATAAACACGACCAACTGATTGAATATTCAAAGCTAAACAGAATGTATCCATTCCGTGCGCTCCGTTTTATTAGAACTGTCAATTTGTATTAAAAAACGGACAATTGAACACAACGAACGAAGAGAAAAAAGTAGAGCAGACACTAAACACAAATTTAAAATTTTGCGGATGACTTAACCTCAAACTGTAAATTTTTGACATTTGAACAAAGAAATATTTTATTTTATATTTGTAACAACTTTTAAAAATATTCTAAAAACAGTTAAACCGTTTTTTATGGCAAATAAATCTGATTTATTTCAAATCAAAAAAATATTTTTACTTCAACAAATTGTTTATTACAAAATAGTTTATAATGTGTATATGAACTTTTCTATTGCAACTTTCAGGTAAATATTTTCTCACATTGCTCTTTGAGTTATTTCATTACCGAGGTTAGTCTTTTATAATTAGCTGGGTTTGAGATCGTTGACTGAGCTTTTCGTCATCTAAGGAAGTAAAATCAGGCTACGATAATACTTTGTAATAAACTAGTGACAAAGTATACGAGTTCGTGGGAATTGGAGTGTTAGCCTAGTTTGAAATTTAATTTTTCTGATGTTAAATACAGATGCCGGAAATTAATCGTTGATTTTGAAAATAATGGTTATTTGCTTACCAAGTGGCCGTAAGTATTTTTTGCTTTCCAATGTGAATGTCAACTTCACCGAGAAAAACAAAAAGTTAACAGCGCGTTTCGCAAAACGTTTTTTTAAATAAAAAATAAAAAAGTCGTGTTGTACAGTATAGTTATTAAAATAATAAAGCGATATATTGCTGATTGTGGGAAAATACTCGTATTAAATTTATCAAAAGTGCCAACAAGTGAATATAGTTAACCTTTCCTCTATAATTAAACCTATATATGCCACTATCGATATTTTAGGGATTTTAACAGAATTAATAGAGAAGTGATTAGGTAATTGTAGTGATATACTTTTCGTTTTAAAGACTAAAACATTTGTTTTGATCAGATTAATAGTAATCTTATTAGCAGTTAGCCAATTAATGATAATTAATAAGTCTTCTTTCATAATTTGATGTAAATCTGTTGGAGAGATAGTTTAGATTTAAGTTAAAAATATCATTAACATAATAATTGAACAATTCCGGTCCTAAAATTGATCCCTGAGGAATTTCACACTAGACGCGCCATTGATAACTGTAAATTGCTTTCGGTTGGTAAAATAGCTTACTAATAACGATAGAGTAGAAGCTGATGGGTTCAATTTTCGTAATTTATGCAGCAAAATGGAATAATCGACAAAGTCACAAGCTTTCTGAATGTTTTTTAATATGTTTCGAAGATTGTAAGAGAATTCAATCCAGTTTCGAACTGACGAGCTTATGATTATGAAAAAATCAATCTTCTCATCAGGCCGCGGCGACTGGACTGATTATACCACAATTTACATTCTATATATACAGAATGTGCTGTGCTTTAAGTACTAGCGAATCGTACTAATACAGATGAATTCTCTTAAATTTTTTTCCTTTTTTTTTTTTTCTTTTCCAATTGGCACCCCTAATTTATCGCCATTTTTGAAAATTGGAATAATTTTCGCAACTTTTAATACATCTGGGAAATTTCTAGATGTGATTGAGGCAGTAATGAGGTCGGTTAAAATAGGCACCAGTACAGTTTGAAAATGCAATACAAATTTAAATGATATATGACCCTAGTAGCAACATTTTAATTGATTAGATTTAACTCAGCTGACCAACTTCAGCTGTCGAAGTTGGATTTAAATTAAACTGGAGCGTTGTTAGGTTCTTTAAATAAGTGGTAAAATGAGGAATCAATACCCTAGAATTGTGATAATCCGTATTTGAGATTGTTGAGGTCGAAACATTAATTAAAAAAATTGTTACATGTGTCTGCTATTAATTGTGAATTAGTGATGTTCACATTATTTTGACGATTTAAATTAATCCTTTGGTTTTCCGTATTATTTTTATTAAAAATGAATTTAGTAGATTCCAAGTTTTTTTTCGAGTTACCCCTTCCTTTCTCAAACATTGTTGATAGTAATCTAATTTCATTTTTTTCCGTAGATTATTTACTAAATTTCTATGCTTTAAGAATTGAGAGTTTACATAGGAGCCTTGTGGATGCTTTTTTAAAAGTCTATGTTTATGTTTTTAAGGGTTTAAATTTGGCTGTATATTTAGATATTACATCATAAAGTTTGTTTGTTAAATTTTGTCATAATCTAAACTTGTCATATGTATATCAATATCAAGTTGTACCATTTTGTGGTCAGAAAACAAAAAGTCACTTAGCCTAAATCTATAGTTGAGAGATGAACAATCGATAATCATAATCAATTGAAGTAATAAAACTATTTTCAACTTGTGTAGCATGTAATTTATCCCAACTATTAAGAACAACCTAAGATGAATGAGTTGGAAAAATCAAAGAAAATTAAATCCAATTGATCAATGAGTTTATCAATGATACCAGTTTTCTTAAAAGTACTTTGAGATAAGTATAAAAACTAAATTAGCTGAATTAAGGAAAATTTTTCCACCGGATCGGATGCAAAAATCACACCGAAATGAACTCGACCCGGTCAACGACTTCATTATACAACTGATATTGGTAAAAAAATGGGTGATTAAGAGAAAGAATCTTACATTTGCTCACGTTCAGAGCCAATCTATTGTTAATTGACCAACTGCAAAATCTGTTTAATTCCTCCTGCAACTTTACGCAATCAGACCTACTAGCAACCCTACATTTGATACACCGCAGTTAACCATTCTTCTGGATTGGCTCGTACCTGCGTGAAAGAAAGCAAGTGGTTAGAATAAATGGTATTACATCTAAAACCATTGAGGTTTATTCAGGCGTTCCTCAGGGTTCTCACCTTGGACCTGTGCTGTTTATCATATTCATCGATGAAACTGCAGCTTTGTTCGAATATTGTGGCTGTGAACTTTATGCGGATGACCTGAAAATATTAAAAATCGTAACTACTTCGCAACAATGTATGAAACTGCAGAGTGATCTAGATTTATTATACAAATGTACCGTCACGAATAAATTATACTTTAATCGAGAAAAATGTAAGCTTATGAGTTTCTTCAGGAGAGGAAAGATGATTACTCATCCTTATCACATTAATAATCACCGGCTCGAAAGAATGACGACATTTAAGGATTGGAGTTGAACTTCCGGGATCCTATTAACTTAATTGAAGCGCAAAATGTAGTAAAATTGTAAATTTGGAATCACTGATTGACAGGCGTAAGGTTTCGGCTTCTATATTCATCGCTGTTGTTTTAAATGTTCCAGTTGATTTCACTGAATTTCTTGGCAATATTGATATTCATGTGCCCTGTAAACCAGTTCGGGTCAAACATTTTATTTATTTACAGACTTAAGTCCACTTATGCGCTTAATGCTCCTATTCCGGCTATGTGTCGCCAATTTTATTCTAATTTTAATGAGTTCGATTTCAACTTATTTAAATGTTTATTTAACAATAGTTATTTGATGTCCATTTTGTTGTCAAAAAAGGATTTTGCCTGTTGATATAAATAAATAAAACCCGGGCGAAAATTTTCATATCGTCTACGAAGAGGAGGCAGTTAGCAAACTTAAAGCATTTAACAACTTCTTTGATAAACAATGAAAACATCAATGGGCCAATGTGACTACCTTGAGATTTTTCCCCAAATTCTTCCTCGGTAAATTTGTATTCATTATATTGGGCGAAGCTGGGGAAGCTGGAGTCGCGATAGCGAGCGACAGAACGGGTTTGTAAACCGATGCAAAAAAATTAGCAAACAGATTGCAGATGTCCAACGGCTGACTAGTGGTAGAGCTCTGGTAGACGGATAGCCAGCCATTATTTTCTTGCTGTTAATTTAATTCTAGAACTCCTTAGGACTAGATGTTAACTCTTCCTCAATTCGTACTATATAGTTGTTGTAAATGAACCAGTTTAGGCTCTTAAATTCCGTGCGGGCTCTATCAAAATCAGGATAGTATGTTAGACCATGCAGTCTTTACAAGAAAAAAGCAACACCAATGATTATTATACCATGGCTCCCGAAGGCCGTTTTTATTTTTATTTTTTAACTCGCAGAACGTGGTTTTCGATACCACAACTGAGAAGATCATTGAACCTTAACACCGTACAGTTCAAATTTCCACCACTTTGTAAGAAGTCCCAATCAGAAATGCTAAAAAATTCATTCAAGGATGTGTAGTGGGACTTTCTAAAATTAAAATAACAATCATTAGAAACATAATTTTTTATACAATTAGAATGAAAAATATTTATCGTAATCGGTACGTGGTAGATGCTCCCAGTGAAGTCCTGAAGTACGGCCACACAGACATCTCGGCATGCATAACATCATTAGCAAATAACAGATCAAGGAATTTTCCCCGATTGTTGCTAATACGGTTGAGCTGCATAGTTGAGGTGCCAGCAAAGTAATTGATGATGACTAATGTGTTCTCATCAGTAGGAGATGAAGATATACCGGGTAAATTAAAGTCGCCCACAATGATAAGTTAGACGCTGGAACGAACTAGAAGCATAACAGCTGAGTCGATGTACTTGATAAACGTGTTATAGTAATCCAAATCCGATTTGTAAGGTATATACACGGCGGCTACAATAATCGAAGTATTATTGGCCAAGCTGACTCGAACAGTAATGACATCATTAGGAACCGAATTGTTTACCGCAATGAAAACACCACTACCTTTACGACTGCTGTTAAAATCGTATCTATCCTTTCTATGAACAACATAATCAGATAGGAAGTATTCTTTGGAGAACATATTTGTTGTAAGCCAGGTCTCGCTGATTATTATGACGTCATAATCGTTGTCAAGTATGCCTAAACGAGAAACCTTAGCTATACCTCAAATACTGGAGGCGTTGTGGTAGTAGAACGCAGTTATTGATGTTGTTGGAACGTTAAAGCAGCTCTGTTTTTTGGCTGTCGTAAATGATTTACAAATACAACGGATTAACATACCACGAGGCCACATATCGGAACTGTTTAGCTTATTGAAATAAACATTTCTTAATCCAATTTTAAAGAAAATGAAGGTAATGAAATTGTCAATTACCCGGTCCTTTCAAGTAATAATCTAAAATCCACTTTGTTAGGCGAGCAGCCTAGTTTACCATACTTTGTGTGTAGCCTACAAGCATTTCAGGTGAAACGAATGGGTTGATTCCGCTAATATACAAATATTTTAATCGAATCAACAGGATCAGCTGTACCAATAACACTTTGAGTATGGTTCCGAGAATTAATTATAGTACTAGGGCCAGAGTCCATTTCAGCAACTTTTGCAGATGATGGTTCGGAGGGATTGACACTTCCAGACTTGTTTAATAATTGATTGATTAATTTCCGATTTTCAGCTATTTCGGATTCGATCTTCTTCAGATCAATGTTTTCCATGGCTCTTTCGGTAATAACATCAATTTTATGTAAGAGCTTCATAATCAAAACTTTACAACAGTTGCAAAAATAGTAAATATTCGAATATTTCTTTATCGAGTTAATGGCAGCACCATTAATGGCACTGTAGTCGTAGTAAAATTGCTACTCGAAATTGTTCAACTTGAATTAATTGAAAAATCGTCTTATGATGGTCATGATTGGGTGGCTGTGCTGCTACGAAAATAAACGCAAGGATTGAACGTGGATTGATGGTGGCGTGTCCCGATTTTTAGTTATGTAAGTAATACTTACTATTAGAAATTGATTCATGTAAAACACATCAAACAAAAATTAAATCTAAAAATAAATTTGAGCGAAATAATAAATTCTAATCCATTTTTACCAAAACCACTTATTACAATTGCGAACCATAACCAAATAATATGTGTCTAGAACTTTATTTTTGAAAAAAGTATTTTGTGGATTAAGTACCTTCCATATTCTCGTGATTTGCTACAAACGGTTAGAAATATTTAAAATAAAAGACCATTTTGTACAAAAATTATTACAGGGGAAACCCTGCTAATATGTAGGAGGGAAAAATGTTAAATAAAAACGAAAAGTTTCCCCTTAAATCCATAAAATATACAAGAGTTTATTACAATATCAAGTAATTTATATTCCGAACTATAAAAGCCAAACCAAATTATTTCACTAAAAATAGGTTTTGTATTTTTTTTTTTTTAAGTTTTATTTTCATTTAAAAAAATGTTAGCGTTTCGTATTCTTACAATCATTATTCTTATTACTCATACTTGTGACGAAGACGTAATTTTAGTTAGTTTTGTTTATGTTTTTAATGAAGAGTCGCGCTTGTTAAATACAGACTGGTTTACCTTGAACTTGGCCGCGAAAAATAATATATAAGTGTGCATAAGTATAATAATACGTAAATTGTATATAAATATATGTACATGAAGAGACAGCAAAAGTAATGTAATAATCGTACTTGTTAGATTGCTGTAGTTGTGGTTGGTGAATGTATTTGTGTGTGATATATTTGAAATCCTTGTGTAATGCATCTCGCTGGAAGCTAATTTTAAACTCGCTTGTGCAACACATTGATTTTGAAAATATGAATATTTCAAAATCGTTTTAATTAGAAAATTGATCATCAAAACAAATTCTAAAACAATAATACATTCATATATACGTATACATATATAAATAAGTATTTGCATTGCGAGTTTATACAAATGTATACTTACCCATTTTTTTTTTTTTTTTTTTTTTTGGTGTTTATTTCACATTATAATAATTGTTACAAATGAAAACCATACAATAAAAAATAAATTTTTAATGCGAAATTATACATTGGATTTTTTTATTTGCTCGTGCAGTAGTATTTTATTCAGTAAAATTATTCACAAGTCAAATTGAATAATTGTCTCTATATGTGTGGCTGTGTGTGTGCTTAACTAAATAATATTATAAATGTAACCATACTAAAACAGAAAACACATGTTATTTTAAATTAAAAAATTTAATATAAGATTAATTCAACGTTTGTATATACTTTAGTTACTTTATATTGTGTATAAGCTGAAGATCATGATCCATCAAAATGTATGTAAGATTGTATTACCAAATGTGCACGTTTAAAGAGATACCACATAAGCCTTTTCCAGCCAGCAATTTGCAAATATTTTACATGGTGTTACTTTTTGAAAGGTGGTGGTTGCAGTTTGCACATAGATAATCTCAAAATAAAGTGTTTACACTCTGTTCTAATTCACTTACTACTTTATTCGCTAAATAGTGAGATTAGGCAGTTTCTCACGGGTTAGTGTATTCGAATCGATAAAATTATTTTCGGTGAAATCACCGATAGCCGGCTTTTTCATAAAGCATTTTCTCAAAGCTAATTTTCGAATTTCTCTGTTCATTCTCCGGTGATAAACAAAACAAAATCGATTTCTTGTAGTAATTTGTCAGTCATATGTTGTTTCAAACGTATCAAATACAGTGAGCGCAATTCGTTTGGAGGCATCCAGTTATTTTGTTGAAAAACAAAATTAATACCGTTACTCTGGCAAAATCCGTTCGATATTACTATGTTTTTGTTTCCGTCTAACGGTAGTTTTATCATTTTTTTGGTTTGTGCAGTGCACATTTCGTTTGGTTGCACCTCATTTTATTTTTGAATTTTGAAGTGTGATCACGTATAACGGTACGAATTCTTTTGATTTTCCTAATGTTTTATCTTTTTAATAACTTATTACTTCGCCTTCAGTCGTTCAATTATTACCATCACCAGTATACCGAACAAGCAAAAATAATGGCATATTCCGAAATGGGGCTTCCAAAAAGGGATATTGCGAGAAAAATTGGACGATCTGATCATGTCGTTCGAAATTTCCTCAAAAAAGGTTAAAATTATGATTTGAAGGCGGCCTCAAAAGGGAATACGAAGCTCACTGCGAGACAAAGTGGTTAAATATGGCAGAAAGTCACGTTGGGGCGGTTTAATGGTATGGGGAGCTTTCTCCCTATAAGGAATAGTCCAATTGTGCTTTGTTACCATTTATAAGGAGATGTTAGAATGTGCGCTTATTCTATAACAGGACTATGCGCCAATTTATGTGTTCTTTGAGTCTCGCGAGTGGTTTTCGAATTCTGAAATCCGTCTGATGACTTGCCTGCACTCAGCTCGGATTTGTGGGAGATCCGGGCCAGAAGAATCTGTGAAAACGGACAGCAATACCATGGTATAAGGTCGTTGAAGGAAGCCATTAAAGAGGCTTAGAATGAAAGTGACTGTAGCATGATACAAAGGCTAATTAGATCCATGTGTTATATTTTGTGCGAGATGACCAATAAAACATATAAATATTTATGATTATTAATTATTCTTTATTTTATTTATACTTATTACAAACATGTCTTTTCACTATGGCATCCGGAAGAAGAGAGGGAAAATATTCTCCTTTCATTATATGTTCCCCTAGGTACCATATTATACATTTCAGGTCCCTACGTACCATATATTACATATTCCATACATTACACTCGTCTCTTCTAAAGCTTAAAACATTATATAAAATAATAGAAACTATAATTATCATACTAAATTCAACCCTGAACTTATTTAATGACTTCATACTATACATTCATATTATATATATATATATATATATATATATATATATATATATATATATATATATATAAATATATATATATATAATATGTATATATATATATATATATATATATATATATTTATCTATATATATAATATATATATAACTAAATCAACATATCAGTTGCTGTAGGTATCTTTGATGATCTCTTATCATTTCAAAATAATTTAATTTTGTTTTCTTCTTTTATTTTAAACGAATTCAATTAATAAACTTAATCAAATGACGTGTAATCACTAAACCTTACTGGTTTTTTTATAAGCGACTTATCACGTAACCGACAACCCTGACCTACATTTTGCTCTGCATTCTCATTTCTATTTACCCCTTTCACATTCACATTCTCACCACAGCCTTCCTCCCTTACTTCAAAACCACTTGGATTCTCTGTAACAACATCTTCCACTACGCCTTCACATTCATTATACTGACTAACGAGTTGATTCTCTACACAACTCCTACCACTATCAAATAAAATAATATTGAAACTTTGACTACCATCATTCATCCCAACAACAGTACCTTGATCGTTAACCTTATCCTGTTCATTCAAACTCTGCTCTATTTTTGAGTTGTCATTTAGCCTTCGCCCTATAACCCTCTCATCTGATTCACATGCCTCTTTATAATATCTTGCTACTTGCTGGTAGTTTACATATATATATATATATATATATATATATATATATATATATATATATATATATATATATATATATATATATATATATATATATATATATATATATATATATATATATATATATCCTCGGTCCTAATCGTTTCTCTACTCTTGCCCTTAGCCACTTTTTATTTGATCTATCATTTCTAATTAAAACTTTCTCATTTTCAGTAAACATCCGTGCTCTATCGTCCTTATATCTTTCCGAATCATCCTCCTCCTCTTTATCTCTTTTAGACTTTGGTAACAATAAATCAAATTTTATTTTGGGTTTGTATTTCAATACCAATGAAGCCGGTGCAACTCCTGTCGTACAATGAGGTATGTTTCTGCAAGAAAATTGCACAACGTATTTTCTACATTACCCAGATTCTTGTCCAACCCAGCAGTATACAAAGCCTTTTTAACCGTCTTTACCGAATTTTCCGCCGCCCCATTCGTAGCAGGAAAATAATTAGGTGTCAGAGAATGCTTTATGTTGTTTGATTTCATAAAATCAACAAACGTCAATGATACAAATTGTGATCCATTATCACTTACCAGCTGCTCTCGCAATCCAAATCGTGAAAACACACTTGACAAACAACGAATAGTGAATTCTGTCGTTGGACTTAACGTATGAAAAACCTCGACCCACTTACTTATATTGAAAAAATTTCTTTGTCCCAAAAATAATAGCGAGTGCTTCCTTTTCAATTGTTCCATAGTTTCTTTCACTATCTGAAAGCGTTCTCAATGCAAATTCAATTGGCCTTTCTATTCCACCCTCAAATCTATGTGATAGTACTACTCCTATTCCCACATTCGATGCATCACAAGTAAGTACCAGTTCCTGTTGAGGATCGTATTTTACCAACACTTTATCCGACATTATTTCGTCCTTAATCTCACAGAACACTGTATTACATTTTTCACTCCATTCAAAACCTTCTCCTTGTTTCAACAAATTATATATTGGATGCATTTTCGTAGATACATTTTCAATAAACCTACCAAAGTAATTCACCAGTCCACAAAACGACCTAACCTCGGTAATAGTCTTCGGAATTGGAAAATCACTAATAGTATACTTCTTACTACTTCTATTTATACCCTTATCCGAAATTACATATCCTAAATATCCAATTTTATTTTTACCAAACTCACACTTCGATGCATTAACTCTAATCCCAGCATTTGACAATCTACCAAAAACATTATTCAACGCTATAATATGACTTTCTAAATCTTTCGCAAACACTAACACATCGTCCAAGAAACACACTACCCCATTAATACCTTTTAACACTCTTTCAATCTCTCGCTGAAAAATCCCAGACGCTGGTTTGACCCCAAATGGTAAACGATTCATTCTATAGTTTCCCATATGTGTACTCCACGAAACCAACTCTTTAGACTCCTCATCCAACTCCAATTGATAATACGCACGATCTAAGTCTAATTTTGAAAAAATTCGGGCATCCCTTAACTTGTACAAAATATCCTCTACCTTTGGCAATCTATAATTCGTATCTTTCAGATACTTATTTAACGTAACCTTGTAATCCGCACAAATTCTTATGCTACCATTTTCCTTTAAAATAGCGACCAAAGGTGTACCCCAATTTGCTGTTTCAATCTTTTCAATTATTCCTTCCTTACTTAATGTCTCTAACTCCTTTTCGACTTCACTCAAAAAAGCAAATGGAACCTTTCTGGCCGGAACAAATTTAGGAATAACTCCATCCATAATATCTAAATGTACTTTAACATTTTTAACTTTCCCTAATTTACCATCAAATAACTCCTTATATTCTCCTATTATCCTCTTTCACTTGCGTCACTTAATTGGTTTAACTCTATTTGTTTCACTTCAAATGCGCTAAAGAAATCGCGACCTAAAATGGATTTCTGAACTCCATCGATTATTAAAAATTTAAACATTTGATCAACGCCATTATAGTTTACCGATACATATATACTTTCGCGAATTCTTAATATATTTCCACTAAAGTCTTTAACCACAGTACTATCCCGTGTCAATTTAACATCTGATAAAATATCATCATAAATACCTCCAGGAATAGCCGATATCGATGCCCCTGTATCTATCATAAACTTAATTAATTTATTTTTAATCAATACACACAATTCTATTGCTGAATTATACCCTGAGGTATTATAATAAATTTCATTAAAATGTTTGTTAATAATGAATCTTCCATTACACCCTGTAAATTATCTACATGATCATAAATCAAGTTTTCTTTCTCATAATTAACAATACTATTTCCTTTCACAGACAAATCTAACGGTTTTACATTACAATAACCCTTACTTTCTAATTTCTTATTAATTATATTTACCCTGTCACTCGTTGCTCCGTCTAATTTACTTCGTTGTATATCACAAGTCAGAATGACATCCACATTCTTTGCTGATGCACCTTCATTTCCCGTTAGGACACAATTTGACTCTTCCTGTTTTCTTTCGGAACACACCTTCTGCATATGACCTCTCTTGTTACATTTTCTACATATAACATTTTTAAATCGACACTGATCACTAACATGATTTGTATATCCACAATGTATACATTTAATATACTTTTGTTGCTGCATATCCAAATACGATGCCTTATTTCCTTGAATCAGAAATTGTTTACTATTTCCATTTTGTTTATTTCCCATTTGGCTGTTATTTTTACCATCCACATATTGTTTTTTTAATGCCATCACTTCGCTTGTTTCTTCTACCATCCATTTATTTTCTACCTTTTTTGCCACCTCTAACGCCTTTTTAATACTGTTTATATCCCTCGTTTCAACACACAGCTCTTCGAAAATTGTTTTACTATGTATCCCCGTCACAAATTTATACATAATAACATTTTCCAAACTTTCACCAAATCCACAATCTTTTGCCGCACCACGCAATTTCATTCTATAATCTTGGCATGATTCTCTTTCCTCTTGATTATACTCAAAAAAAAACGTTTTCGCTGAACCCATATATTCACCGACTCCAAAAAATGATCATCCATCTTTTTTATTAAATCAGTGTACGACACCTCGCTCAACTCCTCTGGACAACATAAATTGTACATAAACTGGTATGTTTCATTCCCACAAAAGTTTAGCAACGCCGCTTTCTTTGCTCGTCATCATACATTTTAAACACTGTGATAAACTGTTCAAAGCGACCCTTGTACATCTTCCATTTATCTATTTTATAATTGAAAGGCGGCACGTGGCCCCAAAGTGCTTTTTGCTTATCACTCATTTTATCAATTTTTCTTGCCTTTTTTTTTATAATTAATCACTAATATATTATTTAACACTTTCCTTATTAATTTTCCTCGTCGCCAATGTTATATTTTGTGCGAGATGACCAATAAAACATATAAATATTTATGATTATTAATTATTCTTTATTTTATTTATACTTATTACAAACATGTCTTTTCACTATGACATCCGGAAGAAGAGAGCGAAAATATTCTCCTTTCATTATATGCTCCCCTAGGTACCATATTATACATTTCAGGTCCCTACTTTCAGGTACCATATATTACATATTCCATACATTACACCATACCACGTTGAATTTTTGAGAGTTTATATTGATTGGTACTAATAAAATTTTTTCACCATATTTCATATTTGTTTGTTGTATTGAAATTTGCCGCTTGGTTCCGTTTCAGTAGAAGTTTTCTGTTGATTAGTGCTCTTAGAAACTTTAATGCGTCCAAACGAATTGCGCTCACTGTATAAAAATTATTTCAACTTTACAAAGCTATTATTTCAAGAATTTTTTTATTTCAAATAAATTTTATTTATTTATTTTATGTAATTACAATCTAGTCTCCTGGACAGTGATGGGATACCTTCGTCAATAATTAAATGTGTGAGCTCATGTATTGTAACTCCATTAGGTTATCTTTTTAACCAATCATTAATTTCTGGACAATTTCCTGCAGCTTGGAAAATTTCTCACATTGTTCCAATTTACAAAAAGGGTAACCGTTCTGATATATCAAATTATCGTGGTATTTCAATTCTTTCGTCTATACCAAAACTTTTCGAATTAATTGTGTCGAAACATTTGTTATTCCATACTAAAGAGATAATTTCTTGTTTCCAGCATGGTTTCACCAGTGGTAAATCTACGACTACCAATCTGTTGCAATTTACTAAATTCACTATTGAGTCACTTGAATCTAAAGGCGCCCAAGTTGATTCAATTTACTTTGATTTTGTTAAAGCTTTTGATTCAATCGACCATAAAATTATTATTGAAAAACTTTCGGTTATTGGTGTTGATCCAAATTTTCTTAAATGGATTTCTTCTTATCTAGTTGGTAGGAAGCAGTATGTTCTATTGAATGATGTTAAGTCAGATTATATCTATTGTCACTCAGGAGTCCCTCAGGGGTCCCATTTATGCCCAATTATATTTCGTTTATTCGTGAATGATATTCCTAATATTTTTAAATTCTGTAAATGTTTATTATTTGCTGATGATTTGAAGATTTTCATGCATGTTCAATCTGTAAGTGATGCTGAGGTTTTGCAATCTGAAATTAATATATTGTATAGTTGGTGCTCTAAGAATAAATTGTTAATCAATGTACAGAAGTGTAAGGTGATGTCGTTTTTCAGAACACTCAATCCAAATATTGTCAATTATTATTTTGATGGAGATCTACTTTGTAGAGTAACTTCAACTGTTGATTTAGGAGTTCTGTCTGATCAGAAATTAACTTTTGCGTTACACTTAGATAAAATAATATTATAGGCCAATTCTATGTTAGGTTTTATTTTTAGAATGACAAAGGATTTTATGGATGCATTTTCGTGTGTTAGTTTATATACTTCTTTAGTAAGATCTCACCTTGAATATGCTGTAGTGGTTTGGTATCCTCATCATGATGTGCATATTGCAAGATTGGAATCTATTCAGAAACGTTTTACTATCTATATGGCCAGGAAGCTTGGTCATTTATCTGATCGTTATCTACCTATGTGGGAACAGGTGCGCGGTCTCCCATCGTATGTGATTCGGTGTGAGTGCCTTCACATTGATACGTTGGTTAAATGCCGAAAAATTGCCTCTGCCTTGTTTGTTAGTGATTCTCTTAGTGGCCGCATTAAGTGTCTTGAACTCATTTCTGCTTGGAGCATTTATGTACCTACCAGAAGCTTGCGTCCAAGGGAATTTTTGTTTGTTGACTTTCATAGAACAAATTATGGTTCCAATGAGCCAACCAAGTCAATGGCTAGAATTTTTAATGAATTTTACCATTTATTTAATTTTGAGAGATCCAGAGTGTATTTTCGGAACGCAAATAGAAATTGCAATTTTTAATCTCATTTTATGTTTTTAAAGTTTTCGTTTTTTTAGGTAATGTTCCGTATTGTTATTATTCTTTTTATTTCTTTTTAATCTAAACTAATTCTTTTTTTTTTTTTACTATTCATTAAGTTATTAACTGTAGAATAGATCTAAATAAATAAATAATGAGCAATTTGTTTCTGACTTAATTTACTAACTTAAATTAATCTATGGCTTCTTCCCATTGGCGTTCCATAGTGTCTAGTAAATTGAAGTAAACCATATATCTGTGTAGTGGATTTTAGATCAGCACAATGCTGTTTAAGCTGACAATCACACGAGCTCAAAAAGTTTGGTTCTTTTAAGTCTGCTTACTAAATTCATGTTGCTTAGGAGCTGAGTTGCCTCAATGTTCACCATGTTGGTGGAGCCTTTCTTCATGTCTCCGCGCTTTTTCCTGGATTTAATTTAAGATGAGGTTCACTTTAAGGTCCCTATGGAGGTCATTGTGCCTGATATACCAAGGTGCATCAACGATGTTCCTTGGATGATATTTACGTTGCTCTGTTTGCTACAATCCCAACAAAGCTGAATACCATAAGTCCAAATCGATTTCAATATTGCCTTATAAAGTGAAGCTTGTTGTATGTTGATAAAGAAGAGTTCCTTCCCATCGGCCAATTCATCTTTCTTTATTTAAGCCTTTGTTCTTCACTTTTCTTCAGGACCATGCCGAGATATTTAGCTGTGTTCGCATGCGGTACTATTTCTCGATTTTTGGTAATCGGAATATGTTCGAATCGTCTATTTGTAAAATTGATGTGAACTGATTTAGTTTAATTTAGTTTTATTCTCCATCTTGTTGATTCTTCGTTGCTTTTTCTAACAGCTAAGATCGCAGTGTCATCTGCAAAAGTCCCCACTGTGTTGTTTTCTAATGCAGGAAGATCATAAGTATGCAGTAGGTATAAAACCGGCCCTAATACACTGCCCTGTGGAACCCCTTCATTGATTTCTTTCAATTCAGAAAAGGTATCATCTAACTTAATCCTGAAAACCTATCTTTCAAGTAAGATTCCAGTATTTTAGCAAATTGCATTGGTAGAAGATTTCTTAACTTGTGATTAAGTTCTTCATGCCACATTCTATCAAACGCTTGACGTCTACAAATACTGTTGAACAGACTTTTTTCTCCTCTAGTGATTTCTCAATTATACTGGTTATTCTGTGTACTCGATCAATTGTTGAGTGTTGGTTACGAAAACCGAACTAATGATTTGGGATCAAGTTTTCACTCTCGATTATCGGATTTACCTTTTTACCAGAAGCTTCTCAAAAAGTTTGGATATGACCAATAGCGATATTGGCCTATAAGACGAGGTTATGTGTGGTTGTTTCCCAGGTTTTGAGATCATAATTATTTCTTCAATTTTCAAGCTTGGTACTGATTTGATTCTAAATGTTACATTTATCAGATTGGTGCGCTTCACCAGAGTTTCCTTTGCAGTTCTTTTAAGATTTCTAGGAGCTTTTTTCTTATTCATATTAGCTTTTATCTCACGTATGTATTTTTTTTTTTTTTGATGTTGTCGGTAGGATTTCATTACTTTCTTGCACAGCTTGTTCAGTTATTATCTCGGCTTCCAACGTTTGGTCTTCATGTGGCTGAACTATTTTTTTGAGGTAGCCCATTTCTCACCTGCTATTCTTATTGGAGAAATCTGCTTTATTGGTCTTTTAATTCTTTTGATTGCTGTCCAAAGAGGAGAATCAGTACTGTTATCATTAGTTAATTTTCTTAAATAGTTCCGGATTTATTGGTCTTTCAATTCTTTGATCTTTCTTCTCAGTTGTTTAGTGAGATTGTTTAAATTAGTTTTATCTTGGGGGGCCCTTGTTTGTTGCCATACTCTTCTCGCTCTTCTTTTTTCTGCGAGGAGTTCCCAAATTTCCATAGGGTAGTTGTTTCGCTTAATTTTCGTTTTAATTTCAGGAGTATTTCCCAAGCTGATTGCTGTATACCGTTTACAAATTTGTGAACTTCTTTGTCTAATTGTTCTTCAGTCTTTAATGGAACCATTAAGTTAATTTTTTCTTCTAGCGATAGTCTAAAGCATGCCCAATTAGTGTGATTATTCACTAGGAATGGGTTTCTTTCTTTCTGAATCAGTTTTTTCACTTAACGTTAGGAGTATCGGTGAATGATCAGAGTTTAAGTCCTGGCATTCATCTACATAATTTGCGGACATATTATTTATGAAGAAATCAATCAGATCTGGTACTTTATTTCAGATCTGGTAGCTTTTAGGAGTTCTTTACCTTTAGTCGTTGTTAATCTAAGACCCAAGTGAACATTTTTTTGCATTAAAGTGTCCACAAAGTACAAATCGTTGTGCTAGTTTATTGAGGAACGCGAGATAACCTTTTTCTTTCATTGAGTGCTTCGATGGGCAGTATACTAGGAATATAAATAGAATTATTTTTGGTTTTTGACAATAACAGCAGTTGGTTGGATTTTTTCTGTTTCATATTTTAACTCTTCATAGTTATGAATACTATTTCTAATTATAACAGCACCTACTTTAGCAGTGTTTCCAGGGTAAATAGTGTGATATATTTGATAAATTTTAAATTTAATGATTGATTGTCTGTTGAAAAGTGTTTCCGTGATGAGACATGTATCGATTTTTTTCTGTGTCCAGGACCACTGGCAATTCTTGTTGATGTTGCATCTGTCCATTGGCATTCCAACACAGGATTCTAAAATCATTGGCCATTTTTCTGTTTAGTGATGGCTCCCTTAGTGCTGTAGTCCACTTTCTGTAATCGCTCATCAAACGTATTTAGTTTGCTCAAAATTAATTTAAGTGTTTGACTTATATCGTCATTTTGAGCAGTTTTTCCTGGATTTCCGTTACTCATCGTTATTTGAGTATAAGTCATTTTACCCAATTGTCCGTGAGTAGTTACCGACACTCTGCGATTTACTTCGGGTTGGTTCACCTTGACTGCTTGCTTCCTGAATAAACTTGGATTCTTAGCAATCATATTCTTATTTTTGATGTTTTTGCAGTTCAATAGCAACGCTGCATCCTCTATAGTTAGCCGGATGGTTTTCTCCACAGTGAACGCATTTAGGTTGAACATTTTAGCGTTTACACAATGTTTGGTATGATGTTTACCTAAACATTTGACACACTTGGGTTCCCTGTTGCAATATGTTTGTGTATGTCCGTAGGCTTGTCATTTGTTTACATTGTGGTATAAGTTTAGATCTTCTTAGAAGATCTATTTCCTTACACGTAGGGTGTAGGTTTTTAGCCATAACCTTTATTGGTCTGGTTTGTTTGTTTCTCCAAGCACGTTTCTCTTCGTTTAACATGTTACGCATCATTAGTACTAGAAATTGATATGGTTAATGATAGACTGATGTCTGAATTCAATTTCACCAAATTATATTCGGTGGTGCGACCTTCGAGAGATCAGAACTTACATGAGTCGATAGTCTTATTTTCTGATGGCTCTCGCTCCGGTAATAGTTCTGGTTATGGAATGTACTACCCTACGCTCGATCTGAATTTTTCAGTCTGCCTAGGTTGATACTGCACTGTTTTTCAAGCGGAAGCAATTGCTCTTACGCTCTGTGTAATTGCTGTCACAATAGCTGTGACTGTATCAAAATTAGGTAAGGATTATAAATACTTTATTCATCTTCTCTGTTGAAGTAATAGAGTGACGATCATGTGGGTTCCTGCTCATTGTAACCTTGAAGGCAATGATATTGCTGATTCTCTAGCAAAAGCTGGGGATCGACCAAAAACTGCGCTATAGCTGAATTAAAACAGCAATGGCTAGCTACTGGTAGCCGCCGCATTGCGAAATTTTTTATTAGTGGACTTATTGTAACTTGAGGGCCACTAGGTTTGCTTTATCTCTCATTAAGAACCAGTTGAGAGTCTTGATCGCGACTCTTACTTGTCATCGCCGTTTTAAAGTACATCTTCAGCCCATGGAGCGTATGCATGCACTTGTCCTGCTTTGAACGGTGTTAGGTTGCCATTATTTGACTCTAGGTCTTTTACTGAAGATCAGCTGTCTTTCTTGCCTTGGCCCAAACTACATCAGTTTATTAAGGCTGGAGCACGCGTTTGAGATTTAGGCTAGAATCACTGCTTTGTACCATGGGCCGTATGTATTTGGCATTGAGTGCGGAACCTCGAATAGTTCCAACCAATTTTTCAATTATACCTACTAATATAAATAGTACCAACAGATGTCACTGCAACTTAATCCATCGTTTTGTTGTTTATTTTTCGATTTTAATTACGTATTATTTTTGTTTCCGTTTTTTTATATTTCGTTAAATTTTTTTTTTTTTGCATATTTTGGTAAATGTTTTCTACTATACAGGGTGTCCGGGTTTGGGATGCTGATCCGTCATGGGGTGATTCCTTGGTTCATTCTGAGAAACAAATCGTATGTGGAGGAGGGATCCATTTTTGATATCCTTTGAGATACAGGGTGTTTAAAAAATTTGGTTCAGAAAAAAAGTACACCCAAATATTAAACTGTAACTTCCAAAATATTTATCGGAGAGCAACCAACTTAGTCTTATTTGGTTGGTAATCGTATAGGCTATTATTAAGGTTTAAGTGAGTGGTTATCTTGTATCTGCATCCGTTTGAGAGCTATGGTGATTTAAAGTAAAAAAAAAAAATTTGTTATTTATAAAATCGAGTTTTTCTCAAAAAAAAAACCGTTATAATTTTTTCTTTTGTTTATTTAATTTTAATTTGTCATGATCTCCTCTACAATCCCTCAATACAAAGTTTGGGTCGAGGAGTTATAAAAGGTGCTCAAAATGTCCTCCTGGTAATTGAATACATGCTAATATTCGTTTAAGTATGCCTTTGGTTATTTCAATTCTTGGTAATTCTTCCCTTATCTGTTGTGCTGCTGTGTGTATTCGTTGTATAAGTTCTTCTTTTGTTTCAATTTCTTTGGAGTATACAAGCGCCTTCATCGTTCCCCATACAAAAAAATCCAATACCGTAAGATCGAGGGATCTTGCAGGCCAATGAATTGGACCATTTCTTCCAATCCAATTATTTGGATAATTTTCGTTAAAAAAATTCCTAACATTATTATGGTAGTGACAAGGTGCACCATCATGTTGGTATGTATGCGAGAATCTACTTAAAATGGGAACATCATCAAAAAGAAGTGGCAAATCGTTTTGTAAAAATTGTAAATAACGTTCACCATTTAATCTAGGTGGTAATATGAATGGTCCAATTAATTTATCGCCAATAACACCAGCCCATACGTTTACACTGAATCGGTGCTGAAATGATATTTGTTTTTTCGAATGAGGATTTTCAGCAGCCCACGTGTGTAGATTGTGAAAGTTTGTTATGCCATCTCTTGTGAATTGAGATTCATCCGTCCATAGGATACGTTTCACAAAACTTGCATTGTCCAAATTCCTTTCCATCAACAAATTACAAAACTCCAATCTTGTAGTGCGGTCTATCGGTAATAGTTGTTGAACGGGTGTTGTATGGTATGGATGAAGATTCTCCCTGTGCAATACTTGATGAATTCGATAGCGAGAGACGTTTAATTGTAAAGCGAGCCTCCTTATGCTAATAGAAGGATTTGCTGTTACATTACGGATTATACCTTCGTCGACATCCAAATGGTTTGGTGAGACTGAATGGGGCTCCGCCCGGATATTCGATCTTGTTACGATATTTGGCAGTCTCCTATGAATATTTATAAATACTCTTGCGTCAGGAATGCGACGTGTTGGAAATCTGAGTTGATATTCATTGCGAGCTCGTGCAGCATTACCATCGCAAAATCCGTAAACAAAATGGATATCAATGTACTCCTCACCTGAGAACTGTGCCATTATAATATTAATTTTATTGAATTAATTAAAATTTTGATTCACAACACTGATACAACATTAGATAATATCTCGAAACTAATGACTGAATCTGAAAATATTTAGTTTTTGTTTTTTCAACATTTAAACAAATGAGTTGATAATCATCGCCTACTGTTTTACAGATCAAAATAAAATTGGTAAAATATTAACACTATAACATCTCTTAATTAGATTGAGAATAAACGGAATACGAAGAAAACTATGGCACGTGGGTACAAGTAATGTATTGGGGGATTGTAGAGAAGATCATGACAAATTAAAATTAAATAAACAAAAGAAAAAATTAAAACGGTTTTTTTTGAGAAAAACTCGATTTTATAAAAAACAAATATTTTTTTTTTACTTTAAATCACCATAGCTCTCAAACGGAAGCAGATACAAGATAACCACTTAAACCTTAAAAATAGCCTATACGATTACCAACCAAATAAGACTAAGTTGGTTGCTCTCCAATAAATATTTTGGAAGTTACAGTTTAATATTTGGGTGTACTTTTTTTCTGAACCAAATTTTTTAAACACCCTGTATCTCAAAGGATATCAAAAATGGATCCCCCCTCCACATACGATTTGTTTCTCAGAATGAACCAAGGAATCACCCCATGACGGATCAGCATCCCAAACCCGGACACCCTGTATTTTGTCTTTTTAAATTCAGTTCAATTATTACATAATTATATTGTGATAAAGTATTAAGTGATTTTGAGTTTTTGGAGTTATGTATGAAGTGTTTCTTAAGAATTGACTAGAGAAATTTGTTTTGTGTTGACGTTTAAGAGATTTTTTTTCGTGTTTCTATATTTAAATATTTACGTTGTTTTGTGTGAACATTATTTGAAATTAAGAAAAACTATACAATGATCACAATGGACCGTCACCGGTCTAAGTGTGCGTAAGCAGCCACTCCAACCTATTCAATGGGAGGAAAACGGACACGTACTAGGTGGTGATTGTGAATTTCAAATTTTAGGCTAATTATAAAAATTTACAGCAAAACTCTACTATTCATAATGATAAACAGTTCTCACTAGAACAACATATATCTTTTGTTAGAACATGGCTTAATAAAATAATTTTTTTGAATTATCGTTTTTTTTTTTTATTTTTACGTAAACTGAAAGTTGTAGTGACATCTTTTGGTACTAAATGTATCTACTGAATTTTGTACTGACATATGTTGGTATTAATTTTGATTATACTTGCTATTGACGATTGTAAAAGTAGAGATAGCGCCTCTCGAGGAAAAAAGTTAAAATGAGGCAACTGCCAAAATGACATTTCTCATAAGTGCGACGAAAAAAAATTTTGCAATCCGGTAATTAAAAATTGTTTTTATAATCCAAAATTGGAATTATTTACAATTATTAGCAATCTGGTAAGTAAAAATTGTGTTTACACTTCAAATTTGAAATTGTTTACAACAATTTCGAACGTCAAATTAGCAGCTACCTCAGTTTAAAAATTTTCCACTAGGTGGAATCTGTGATGCTCCAATCGTCAATAGTTATCAGATCGGTCTCAAGCCTACATTTCGCTGCAGATGTTGAAGACAAGCTATATTGCAATTTTATATGGAAACGTCACTTTGCTAGCGGTCCATTCTATTATATGGTCTAAGGTT
Source organism: Tipula vernalis (assembly GCA_958295665.1). NCBI lineage: Eukaryota > Metazoa > Arthropoda > Insecta > Diptera > Tipulidae > Tipula > Tipula vernalis. The sequence goes on along the minus strand of OY282558.1, from coordinate 179,747,119 downwards.
TCCATGGTAAAGTTGCTTACCCACATTTTTTCGTTTCAAAAAGTTGTTGGGATAAACAGCAGGCGTCACTGTAATCGTTTATTTGATTTTAACCGAAAATTATGCCAAAATTTTAAGGAAAAAATTTTGTTGTTTTTTCCGGCAAATATCAAAGAAAATTGATGTATTTTTTCTTTTAAATAGTTTTTCGTCTGAATTTTTTAGCCGAATCTAGCTTAAAAATATTCAAAATGTGTAACAAGAAGTGTTTTTATTTATGTTGTGTTTTGATTACTTGAATATGCGCGAATTTCGATAAGGTTGATGTTCTTCAACTCATAATTTTAATTTGTTAAAGCTCCCTAGATATGCATTTTTTATTAATTCGGGTACGCACATCGGTAACATTTTTCAAGATTTTTTGTTGATGCTTGTTTGTATGCAATTATTAATTTGCTGGTCAAGAAAGCATTTGAAGGTCACGGTAATGCTGTGACAAGCAATACAGTGACCTTCAAACGTTTTCTTGTCCAACAATCATCAATATCTTGAAAAATTTAAATAAAACTATTTACTTATTTTTTTTTTTTCATTTCACCCAGTGCGTGTGCGCTCGAATTAATTAATAAAAATGTTACGGCGCTAATTGAAGGGTGAGCAACTTATACTCAACTTTATAGAAATTTGCACATACACTCCTGGACAAAATTAACGCATATTTTTAGTTTGTAATAAAAAAAAAATTTCGCTGGTCAATTTCAGTGGAATTGGTATCATTGCAACTAATAAAGTATAAAATTGTAACAGTCTTAAATCTTTCCGTTTATAAAAAAAAAACAGTCAATTTCGAGAGGTCGCAGAAGCAGAACTGGCAGAGAAGCAGACTATATGGTAAGTATCAACTAACAAATAAACACTAACACTTGGGCATCGAAGTTCATGCAACTACGAAGCGCACTAGGTATAGCAAAACCTAGGGGAGAATGAATAAGACGTTAAGCGTACATTAGTTCTCCTTATGCTAAGAGTGCATGATACTTCTTTCTTCTATTAACAAAATTCTCTTCTGAATGTCTAACTATTAACCCATTGAGTTAGACATTCCAACCTTGAATCATCGATTCAAATTTTTATTCCAATTATACCGTTAGTTTTGAGGTTAAGATACTTCATATCTTAATCTCATGCAACGTCATAATTCTGAATTAGTCGATTCAACACACTTCAACATTAATATACATAATACACAAGCACACATCCAACAAACTTCAACATTAATTATTCGATTCAGCACACTTCAACATTAATATACATAATATTCAACTGGACATCCAATTAATTTCAACATTAATGGCTGTTAAAATGTGTCGAACTATTTTTTTTTTAATTTTCAAAAGCGCTTTATAAACATTAAAATTAGCTTTATTGCAATTTAGTTTGATTAATTTAGTAATGAGTATTTCCCTCCCCCCCCCCCGTGCACTTATTACAGCTTCCATCCTTCTGGGCATACTAAGTAGAAGGCTTTGTATCATTTCTTGCAGGATGAGATTCCACTCTTCTTCAGTTGCAACTTTCAGCCCTGCTAACGAATCTGGTGCGGGATTTCTAGCTCTAGTGCGGGGTTTTAGAATGTCCCATACTTGTTCGATCGGATTAAGATCGGGACTCATTGGTGGCCACTTAAGTGCACGAATGCCGATATCTTGGAGATATTGTCGTACCGTTGCAGCTACGTGAACTGGAGCATTTTCATGCATTAACACAAAACTGTCATAACCTATGAAACCCACATATGGCAAAACGTGATCATCAAGAATGTTCCGAACATACTAGTCTGCATTCATCCTCACTCAAACCAATCTCCACCAGCTCCGTACGGCCCTCCCAACTGATTCCACCCCAAAACATTATTGAACCTCCACTAAAGCTTACAGTTTGCAACGTAACACGGTGGGTAGCGTTCTCCAGGTCTTCTGTATACAAGATTACGTCTATCTGGTTTCCATAAATGGATTCTGGTCTCATCTGAAAAGAGAACAGTGGCCCATTGATCAGTTCCCCAACTTGCATGAGAATGAGCAAATTCTAAACGGCTAGATTTGTGGCGGAGAAGAAGCCATGGAACTTTTATGGGCCGTTTTGGAGTTAGGTTCGCTTCTTTTAATCTTCGTCTAATTGTTCTGGCACTAACCTTCACGTGGCGTGCGCTAAGTAAATCATTTTTTAGTTTAGTAGAAGTACGCTTTCGATCACGTAACGAATTAATTTTTAAAAATAGGTCGTCATGCTTGGTTGTGCACCTTCTGAGTCCTTGTCCGAGCTTTCTTTTATACTCTCCGGTCTCACGATATCGCTTAAGTATTCGTGAAGCCGAAGACTGGTTCACTCCTAATTTTCGTGCGATTTCTACTTGAGTATAATCTTCCTGATACAACATGACGATTTTAACCGCCTCCAGCTCACGAACGGGTGCCATATTACAATGGGTCTTATTTTAGGTGTTTGCTTTAGAACACATTTACAAGAACTAATGGTACTGCATTTACAAATAATTGATATGCAATGGAATAAAAGCCGATCGTTGCATTGGATTTCAAACACAATTCACTCTTGATTAAGCATTTTTGAAAATTGCAATTGATTGGCTTGCAGTAGATTTTATTCAAGGTGGTTTCTGATAAAAATATAAATGTGCTATCATTTGACACTAGTAGTATTAAAATTGACCAGCAGGATTTTTTTTATTACAAAAAAAAAAAAAAATATGCGTTAATTTTGTCCAGGAGTGTACTAACAAAACATAACACACGAATACATAAAATATTTTTTAAAATGTAAATAAAACAATAAGTACATTGTACACATTTTGTGACGATGTTTTGTTAATATAAAATAAACATTTCGTTGAATAACAACACAAGAAATCCGAATTTTCGTTAAGTAGCTCGTGCTGCTCTTACGATAGTGACAATAGTCTCTGATCGTGGTGCGGAAACTTAACCTCATTTCCCTTATAGTTATTAAAATTTATTTGTTTTTTTGACAGATTAAGAAGAAATATTGTAGGGTTGTATGATGATTGTGATGATTTTACGAATTAATAGGGTTGTACTAGGGTATTCATTATCGATAGAGATTAATCGATTAATGGATAAAATTATATTCACTGTGTTCCATTGGAAACAATTTGCTACTGCTAAGTACTTATGAGTAGATGTTCAATGGAACGCAAATTTTTGTGACAGTAAAACATTACCTCAATTTAAATAAAACTGCTAGATTTTAATAAAAAATACGTTGTTCTATTAATAATAATAAGTAATAAAACAATAAAATAATTAAAATATTTTTACGATTTAACAATTGCGCGTTGAAAATTTTTTTCTTTTTAACCCTAATCGAACCAACATGTTTTTGTTATGTCAGTAAATTCTAATTCTAATCAAATAATTTACGATTTTTTTTTCAGCGAATGATTAGATGTCAAGTACGTTGTATGAAAATGTTTCAAAATAAAATACATACAAGTTTATAACTAAATTAACATTGTTTTAAAAATCGATGCATTTATCAAACGAGCCAAAAAGGCACACCTTGGTTGGATTAGGGTTAAAAAATGACGTTTCACACAACCAAAATTGGTATAGAGCCATCTATTAGAATTTTTTAAACTAAAATCCCTCTTTCGTTAATTATATGCGTAACTACTTCTAACAACTACACCATCACTTGAGCATGAGTAGTTGCAAGTAGATACAAGTACTTGTGAGTAGTTCGCTAACACCAATGGAACACGCTTATTTATCGTTTATTGGTAGAACATTTATTATTTATAGATAAAATACATTTTTCATTCAATTCAAAAAACCAAAGTCAAAATAAATGAAATTGCTTAGTTCCCAAAATAAAACACGCCAACGCCATTCTGGGTATCCAACTAAAAATATTTCATATGGTAACTCTAAAATTATTCGTTAATACCACGTTTACATAGTAGAATAAAAGTATGTAGCAAAAAAGTATTGTCATTTGAACTCAAATTTAAACATTTAAATATTTTATCACGTACTTTTTTGATATTTCGGTAAAGTATGTATCAAAAAAGTATTAGTATGTTACATTGTAATGTGAACCCTGACTATAAGTATGTTAATGTCATTCGTATATTTGTTGTCAAAACAAAATTTATTGCGTTTTTTTATTAAACTACAATTTGGGGTGTTAATCAAATAATTTACCGACAAATATATACTAAAGATACATGTTAAACCGAAAGTGGTCTGACTGAAAACGTCCGAGATAAATTCAACATGTACACGGCAACTTGACTGAAAGCAAAGATTATTAACCAGAAGATCTTCTTGTTAATAATCTTTGCTTTCAGTCAAGCCGCCGTTTTAATGTTGAATTTATCTCGGACATTTTCAGTCAGACCACTTTCGGTTTAACATGTATCTTTAGTAATAATAGGGTTTGAGAAGAAATTCACAACACATAAACTGAATTGAATATAGAAATCTATCTGTCAAAACAACAAACTTTTATAGTATGCGTTCACACTACAAATCGCAAAGCTTGTGTGTTTTATAGTTTAAAAATTATAAATTGTCAATTACTGAATGTCGTTCGTACATTATTTTTAATAATAAAAGCCAAATGTTTAACGTGTGGTGATCTCATAAGTTGTGCAGGATCACACTTGAAACTGCACAATATTATTTTTGGAAAATATAATCACGAACCTGAAACAGATAATTTAAACCCTAAGAAAAAAGTCAAATCAACTGAAAGTAGCCAAACAACCATGCAGAATTACAAAAAAAAAAACTATTGCGACAAAAACTAGCTAAATGTGCAGCTAAAAACGGAATTTCTATCCATCAAAAAATATCGTGTGATGCAATCGTTGTTTTTGTAGCAAGTCAAGGTTATGCAATGCTCAAAAATGAAGCTTCTGGGTCAACACATGATGGGGCAGCTATAATGAAGAAATATGACAATGAAATAAGAATGGAGAGCTAGCTCTGTCACAATCATGGAATACATTTAGCGGATATTTATCATGCAATATATTTTGTAGAATTCGAGTAGGCTGACGAGAACGATGACGACGAAACCTAGGAAGATATAGATATTGACGACCAATTTGTTCCCAATTTTTAGAAGTACGATTATCAAAGTAAGACTAAGGACATTCCTGTATTTAACCATAGTTTTCTTTCGTATTTAGACATTATTCGAGATTTTTCGAGATTATTCAAGATTTTCGATATTATTCGAGTTTAGTTTGAGATTGAAAAATAAAAGCGCTGACATTATTATCGAGTTAGGTGAGGTTCCCGAAATTTGAGATTTTTGGAATAACCTAGATAGATAACTGAGTATAACTTTCAATATCTTTAATTTGGTTAGTATTTATTTGAAATTATCAACATTCTTCACAATATATTCGAGATTATTTGATGTTTTACAGTTATTTTTTCGGCGAAAAGGTTTTCTGCTTTGGAAATGATTGGGATTTTTGAAGATTGTGCGATTATCTTGAAATAATTTTGGATTAATCTGTGTTGCAAATTGGAACGGCGTTTGACTAACTTTATCGACAAACATTACCATCAAAAATAATAGATCGGCAACAAATATAATATTTTGGAACAAACAAAATAAACACAAAAAAATAATTTTTAGTAACAAAATAAAAAAAAATCGAGACAAATCATCCAATTTAATCGATGCAAATTATTTAATATTTGATCTGTGTCTTTCAAGGTTGACGTTGCAATTTAATCTCCATTTTCCAAAATATTTTAAAACTAATTTCAATTTTTTAATTTATATTTTCATAGCAGGTAGTAAATTTATACCAAATATCAATTTTGTTCTCACTTTATTATTTTTGTCGCTCAAAATGTTTATTTCGATGCCTAAAATTAATTTTTTGGTGTTCCCTTCCAATAGTTCCAACAAATTATAAATGTTGCAATTTATTGTATTTTGTTCAGAAAAAGTATTTTTATGATGCAAAGAAATGTTTGTTTGTTGTTCATTAAATTGTGCAGCTGCCAGTATTATTTGAGATTTTCGAGATTAGTTAGTCCTCTTACTCGCTTGATGTTACAGATTATTCAAAATTGTTGAGGATGTTCGTGATTTCTTCGATATTATATCAAATTTTCCAGATTTTTCGATAATTGAAAATTGTTCAAGTTACTTAACAGCTTATTAGTATCGAATTATTGGTTTAAATTGAGTTGTACCGTAATCTGTAACATGATAATTTCACAGTATTCATGGTTTTTATACAGGCAATTATGTACTCATAAAGACAGGCAACAGTCCCGCATTATTTTCCCCTGGCCAATAAGTTTTAATCAACTGACGATGAATATTCGAAATATTTAGGTGTCTCTCTCCCCTCCCCCCCCCTCACCTCTCCCTCAAAATAAACCAGAAAATTTTGTTGTTGAAGCAAAAAAACGGTTTTGAATTCTTAGTCGTAAATGAGAGCTTATATGCCGAGTTTTAGTCGGTTGGAGACAGAAACAACATTATTTCGTCATGTTTTATACTGTCACTTATAAGCCCAAATGAAATTGTTTTTGTTCTATATTTAAACAGATCAGTCTGATGTTTGAAAATAAAACGAAAAATTTAAGTTGCCCAAAAATTTGAATTCTTTTATGCATGCCATGCATGCATGTACACATAGACCAGCCGCTTCTTTTATTACCATTGTTTTCCGTTTTTTTATTTTTTATAAAACGTTTGCGATTCGCCTTCGATTCCTCCCGTGGATTCTGTCGTCGACATTATTGCAATTCGGTTTGCTTAGGTATGAAACATGATATTTGGTAAAAGCCTAACTTCAGCCCTTTCAGATCGACAAGAAACTGTGGCCGATTGAAGTACACCTTGCTTTGCAGAGAGCTCAACAAAAAAATTTCGGGTGGTGCAAAATCGGGCGATCTAGATGGCCAAATGACATCACCGAATTTCGATGTGACACGTCCACGAAACATTTGATGCAAAATGATCATTGTTCAACCAGCTATGTGGCTTGTGATACCATCCTATTGAAAGCAAAAACCTTCCACACCAAGATCGTCCAATTCTTGTGTCAAAATACCGATTTTGATTGGAATGATTTTTGAATGCAAGCAACTTTTATTTTCATAAAACAATATAAGCATTTTTGCTCGCTCTTTTGGCGTACATCGCTCCAGAACAAATTGTTCGCTTCTGCACTTCACAAAAAAATCAACGGACTGAGAAATTTTTAACATTCCCACAATTGATTATTATTTTAACAACATATAAATTCATAAATGATAAATATTTATTATACGAGTCGTTTCCGATGGGAACAATTTTCTAATTGCAAGTACTTGTGAGTAGATTAACCGCTAATTTTAATAAAACAAATAAAGCATCTAGACATTGTGAATAGATACAAGTAAAACAAAAACAAACGAATACAAAATTAAAATGATGTCGCGACTCGCGAGTATTTTGGAGTGATCCCATATACTCGAAAAATGTCGAAAATAACTTTTTGGTAATTTTGCAACAGAAGAACTTGACGGCGAGAAATTTTTGAAAAAAGATCAGGAAAAATTAATTCCGTTAAGTTCTTCTATTGCGAAATTAGCAATAAGTTTGTATTGACAGTTTTCCAGTATGCGGCATGAGAGGCAAATAAATTCATGTGACTTATTTAATAATTGAAAATTAATTTATAAGTAGGAAACGATACGAATTAGCGCCGTCAAAACTCTAAATTCAGGTTAACTGTGTCGTGGAAACGTATTACATTGAAACTCTCACTTCTTAATTTCTATTTTTTGACCAAAATAATTTCCAAATTTCTTTCATGTCCAGCAAATAATTTAACTCAAAGAAATTGTGAAATACCTAAATGTTTAATTTCAAATTCTTAGTTTTTCAAATTAATTATTTGTAAATAAATTTGTTTATCGTTTTATTTTTAGGACTACATAATGACGGAAAGTACCGGTACTACAAGAGTTAAACAGGAAATTGAAATTTCTTGTTGTAGTCCATCACCATCGTCTGGAAATATAGGTCAATCTATATTGTACAGTCCACAGGATAGTAATGTAAGTCTTATTAAGGTTTGTTAAAATTCTATCTAAAATTTTATACTACAACCAATAACTGTTAAGTATCGATACATAAATGTCCGGTGTACTCCATAATATTTAATCGATCAAATTTTATGATTCATTTAAGATCACCGTAAAGTTATTTGTTTTTTTTTTTTTCTTTTGCAGTTGGAATATAAATGTAATGTCCAAGACCAACATCCTTCACCTGGATCTCCGGATCGGCAATATTGCAGTTCTACAACGTCAGCCCCAGGTGATATGTGTGGTGATTCAATTAGTCAAGGTACAGTCAAAGAAGAGATACCAAGACGATTATGTTTAGTTTGTGGTGATATAGCATCTGGTTTCCATTATGGTGTAGCTAGTTGTGAAGCATGTAAAGCATTTTTTAAAAGAACAATACAAGGTAATAGTTTAATTTTTTTTTGTTTTGTTTTTCAGGGATTTACCTAAAGTTTGATTTTTTTTTGTTTATTTGGTTGCACAGGTAGCATTGAATATACATGTCCAGCAAATAACGAATGTGAAATAAATAAACGAAGAAGGAAAGCTTGCCAAGCGTGTCGTTTCCAAAAATGTTTATTAATGGGAATGTTAAAAGAGGGCGTTAGATTAGATCGGGTTCGTGGTGGCCGGCAAAAATATCGCCGAAATCCAATATCAAATCCATATCAATTACAAATTGCTGCCCAATCTAATCCGTCGGGATCAATAAGTTCGCTTGAAGATATAAAAATGCTAGAAGTTTTTTCGGCAATCGAACCTGAAATATTATCGATTGGTCTTGCAGGTTTAGATCTTTTAAATCGTAATATTGACGTAAAACCTTGTATTGGAAATGATGATGGAGGCGGTGGTGGTGGCGGCGGCGGCGGAGGGGGGCACACAGATCGCTCTTGTACCGATATACAAGAAATTTTAAGTATTTTAAGTGATATATTTGATAAAGAATTGGTTTGCGTAATTGGTTGGGCAAAACAAATACCAGGATTTACAGACCTACCGCTAAACGATCAAATGAAATTATTGCAAGTCACTTGGACGGAAATTTTAACATTACAATTAGCACATCGTTCAATACCGTTTACAGGAAAACTGAATTTTGCATCTGATTTTTGGTTTGATGAAAGATTAGCAAAAGAATGTGACGCTTTAGAATTATATAATCATGTAAGTAATGTTTAGATTAAAATTTAATTATAATTAATATATTTTAATCGATGAAATTTTTTTTGCTTCTAGTGTGCACAAACTACACAAAGATTAGAAAAATTATCTGTAAGTAAAGAAGAATATTATTTATTGAAATCATTAGTTTTGTCAAATTGTGATGTACGTTTAGAAAATATTGGAGCATTACGTAAAATTAGAGATTGTATTTTAAATGCACTTAATGATTGCGTTTTCTTTTTAAGGTGAGTTTTTTAAATTTGGTAGATTTTATTACATAAAGATTTAAATTTTATTTATCATTTAGACATAATCTTGCAATTGCACAACAACAACAATTGCTATTATTATTACCATCCATCAGACAGGCAGATCCAATAATTCGTAAGTTTTGGATAAATGTTCATCATAAAGGTGGTGTAACAATGAATAAATTATTTATCGAAATGTTAGAATCTGTCTCACGGTAAAAGAAAATCCAGTTTACACAACAGCAACAAAAATTTATAGAAGATAGAATATTTTTATTTAATTATTGAACAATTGAAATATATAATACAAGCAATGTATATTTTAAAATTAATGTAATTTATTTTTACCAAACTTTACACAAAAATGTGTCTTTCTTTGGAAAATGGTGTAATGAATATAAGCATTATTTGAGTTGTGAAAGAAGCCAATCATATCCTGATAATCAAAATGGAGGAAAAGTGTTTTCATGAATCAGGTTTTAAATTAATTTATTGAAAATTTTTTACACAACAATAGAGTGTATTTGGTCGATACTACGATTCATGAGACTTGTTTCTAATGTTTTCGAAATATGGAGATAGATTTTTCTAGAATTTTAATTATTATTTTTGTTTCTCGCCTAGTGATATCTAGTGATAAAACTTATTTATTTTATTCATTATGTTAAAATTTCCGAACAACTAAAAGTTGTGATTACATCAGAATTATAAAATTATGTTGTAATGGAAAATAAAAATAATGAAGTAGTAATACGGAATGATTTGAAACTAATGAAATATACTATACAATAATTAATAGTTGCCGAATTAAAATAAACGGGTAGATTTTGTGTTGCAGCATGTAATTAAAATACGAAATCGACCCATTTAAAAATCATGAATTAAAATCATTTAAATTTGTTTATTTTATAATAATGCTTTTAATAGAATTTCTTTGGAAATTGGACATTTTAAAATTTCGATTCAATCTTTAACAATATGAAATTTATTCTGAAACGGCGTTACTCTTTATTCTAACCTTTTTATGATAATTCAATTTTGTTGGGGAGGGGGGGCTTAAGGGGACACAATTAAAATTTAAAGGCTTAGGAAAAGTTAATAAAATCGCCCAAATACGTATAGCACAATTCACTTTTCTGTCCAATTTTCAATGAAAGTACAAGTATTTTAATAGTTTGCCATTTATTTAACAATATAAGCAAATTGTGTTATATTTATCGCTGTCGTGTTTATTCATTCTGCTTAAAAGTACTTGTAAAGAAAATGGTAATTGCTAATCGTTTAAACTCAATTAGACAATATATGCATATGTTTTCTAACTACAAACCCCTGAATATTGCGTAATTCAAACAACTTTTCTCAAAAAATCAAAAATGTATTTACGAAGTAATCATCAAATTTTGAAACACTCGTAGCATTGACAAAAATTTTACAAGTAAACGGTTACTAGAATCAAATTAAAATTCTAATTTGTTGTTATGCTTGTGGTAGCAGATGAACTTATAGAATGAAAAGAATAAAAAGCCACATCTTTTTTTTACTCATTACTCTTTTTGCCCTAAAATAGTTTATTTTTATATTTTCGGCAAGCGAGCGGATTATGTAATATTTGCACAGGACTAGGACTGCAGAGTCATTAAAATATACCCATCTCGCGTTTATTGGTCCCAGACACTGTTTCAGCAGGCTTGATCAGTTTTAGGAAGCGCTGAACGACTTATTTGTAGCACGGTAACTCAAATCAAAATTTCAAAATTCTTGGTATCTTCTGGTCAGTGAAGCAATGTGTGTATGGTTTGCTCTTTCTGTCTCAAAAACACCATACAAAAATTAGAAAAACTTGTAAGCAAGAAGGGCATACAATCTCAATATATCGCGACATATTAATGTAGTGTAGCTTTTTTGATGAAATGTTGTGTCTTGTGTACAAATCTTGGCATTTTAGTGTCGGTTATAATATCATTGCTGTTTAGCATTGCGATGTAGCTTTTTGAAGAATTGTATATTTAGTTCTGAGGGCCTATTATGAAATTTTTCGATTTCGGATTTTTACGATATCGAAAAAATTCGCCCTATTATGAAACAAAAAAGGAAATTCGCAGCGAATTTTTTCGAACGCACATGGCAAAATTCGACTGCTGTTTAGTTGGCGGATTTTGTAAAATTTATGGTATTTTGTGTTGTTGTGGAAAATAAAAATACATTTTTTGTAAATGAAATATTTAATTTTAAATAAATTAAATATTTATAAGAATAATAATAATAAACAATAGTACAAATTCGATTAACCAAGTTTCATAAAAGGGTAAATCCGCGGCGTATCGAATTTTTTCGATATCGTAAAAATTCAAAATCGAAAAATTTCGTAATAGAACCCCGCGTATAAGCTCAACAAATGCTTTATCCTGTCTAGAGCCATGGTGGTACCATCCTAATCGTCAGTTTATCAAAATGTTAAGTAATTCTACTTAACATGGAGGCTGCATCTCCAATTAAAATAGCAATAAACTTTTAAAGCAAGATACTGGTTCTTCCCAAAAGAGAAATGTGTTCTTCTTTTGCGATTTTAATGCGATTATTTTGATCGGTAATTTCAAGTATGTACATATATTGCAAGAAATTGCATTTTGCGATTTTCTAATTATAATAAGGTCATAAATATTGTTTATTGGGTTACAATTAACATAATAGTTTGTATAATGTATATGTCTTTGATTATTGAAGTTAGAGGTCAAAGGATGATATTAGAACACATTGTAACAGTAAAATTATATAAATATAATGGAACAAATTGTTTAAAATAATTATACATCATTAAATATAATAATACATGGTGTCAGGAAATATAATTATTGAAATAAATTAATGAATGTTATATCTTCCTTTATTGCGTCTTCGGTTTCTTATAATTAAACACGTTTTTATTTACTTTTTATTTATTTAGCAATTAGCTCTTTATTCATTCGCTTTTACTTGTCGACTGTCACTGCCATGTAATATGCATATCTATTTTTATATGTCCTAAAGACCTATCTTTATTAATTCAACCCTACCACCAGTATAGATCATTCATTATATAACACCTCCCCTTTTTATTTTATTTAATTTTAATTTAGTATTTAATATAATCCTTAAATTTAAAAGGTTCATTTCTTACTCGCACTGTTCTTCTAAGTGAAGGAGTGTTATTTACTTCGATCTCATTTCTATTACCAATATCTTCATTTATAATATTAGTGTTATTAATTATATTTACATTATTATCTATATCATTTACATTTTCATTACCACCTATTAAATTGTCTGAATTTCTACTTGGAATAGAAAGAATATTTTGATCTTCATCATTTGATGTTCTGTATTCAAAATTTGATTGCTTATTATTATTATTATTATCATATGATTTTCTTAAATGAAATGAGGTTCTTCTTAATATCCTGCCAAACAAATTCTTTATCAAATATGAACGTGGTGCTTTATGCTTTTCAATTATTATTGCTTTATTCCATTTCTTTCCATCTCTGTATACTATTTTATCCCCGACTTGAAATTCCTTCCTATCTCTAACATGCCTGTTATAATAGTACTGTGATTTACCATTTCTCTCTACTAATTTGTTTCGTACGAATCGTTGTCTATTTGTATCTAATAACTTGTCTTTCACTGGAATTCTACTTCTAAGTCTTCTACCCATTAATATTTCAACAGGTGATAACCCTACGTCTGTCATTGTCGTGTTTCTGTATTCAAGTAACGATGCTTTCCAATCACTACTTTTCCGGATCATATTTTTTGCTATTTGTATTGCCCGTTCGGACATGCCATTTGATTGTGGGTACCCCGGAGAGGACGTAACTAATTCAAAATTCCAATCATTAGAGAACCTCTTGAATTCATAGCTTAAAAATGGCATATTATCACATATCAACTTTTTTGGAATACCATGTGTACTAAAATTTGTTTTTAATGTTTCTATTACTGCAACTGCCGTTTTACTGTTTAATATGACAATATCCATCCACTTACTAAAATAATCAATAATTACTAAAAATGTCAAATTACCTAATTCTCCTATATCACAACCTACACATTCGAATGGTCTTATTGGAACTTCATGCGACTTCAATGGTTCTCTTATATTTGCTCCCCTATACCTTTCACATAATTGACACGATAATACCATATTCGTTATATCCTGATTTATATTCGGCCAAAACAGTAATGACTTAGCTCTTTCTCTTGTTTTGGTAATTCCTACATGCCCTTCATGTAGTGAATTCAACATCTCTTTCCTTAACGACTTAGGTACTACTATACGATCATTATAAAAAATTATTTCATTGTCTATATATAACTCATTTTTGACTTTCGAATACACCCTAACCATATCATCAATCCTATCCTGATTCTTTGGCCATCCAGAAATAATAAACTCCTTAACTTTATTCAATACTGGGTCTTTGTTTGTTTCCTTAACAAATAGTGTTTCTTTTTCTTTGCTCACGTTAATCGTGTGTATAATTTCCGAAAGATCTTCTTGCTCAATTTCACAATCCTCTACTTTAGGATTCGATCGAGACAACAAATCAGCAATTATTAACCTTTTCCCTGGCACAAATGACAAACTAATTTTATACATTATTAATTTCAAACGCATTCTTTGTATTCTGGACCCGTGTGATGCTGTGATAGGTTTTTTAAACAAACTTACCAACGGTTGATGATCCGTGTTTACACTAAATTCATACCCATAATTATAATTATGAAACTTTTTGCACCCAAACACGATGGCTAATAATTCTTTTTCAATTTGAGCGTAATTTTGTTCCGCCGTTGAAAGACATCGAGACGCATACGAAATTGGTCTACCCTCCTGCAGTAATACTGCACCTAACCCGTTCTTTGACGCATCCGTCTGTACTACTACCGATTTTGTCTTATCAAATATCCCTAATACTGGACTTGACTTTATCAACTTTTTTATGTTTTCTAAATCACACGATAATGATTCATTCCATCTAAATTCATTCTTCTTCTTCAATAATTCCCTTAAACTGGTAGTATATTCTGCTAAATTCGGAATAAACGATCTCAAATAATTAATCATTCCTAATATCGATTGTAATTTTTTATGATCCTTTGGAATATCAATTTTTTCAATCGCTATTATACGTTCCGGATCGAGAGATACCCCATCTTTTGAAAATATATGACCTAAATATTTAATTTTTTCCGCTTTATATTGAATTTTTTCTTTGTTAAATCTAATGTTTAACTCACGAGCTCTTCCCATAACCCTTTCCAATATCCTATCATGCTCTTCTTCTGTTTCAGCAACTATACTAATATCGTCAATATATACAAAGACGCCTGGTATATCCCCAAAATTTTGCATATTAAGTTTTTTGGAAATATTGTGGAGACATTGATAACCCGAATGGAAGACGATTAAATTTGTACACACCAAAAATTGTACTAAAACTACACAAGAAACTAGATTCTTTACTTAATTTAACTTGATAAAACCCTTGTTCCATATCTAATGTTGTAAACCACTTTTTCCCATCTAATTTCATCGTAAATTCTTCCAGAGAGGGAATTGGATACTCTTCAATCACTATTACTCTATTTAATTCCTGGGGATCCAAACATATTCTTAATTTCTTATTCTTCTTTTCTATAATCACTAAATTATTTATCCATTCCACCGGCTGATTCACTTTAGAAATAATATCTTGTGATTCTAATTTTGCTAACGCTTTCTCGAATTCCTCAGTTATCTTAATAGGGATTCTGCGTGCTGGCTTTTTTACAGGTATGGCATTTGGTTTTATCTTTATACTACATTCACCTGGCATACACCCTAATCCTGTAAATACATCCCGATTTTGTTCTATAAACTTGCCTTTACTATCCTGCTCAATAACATTTACCGTTTTTATTTTGACTAAACCTAACAACTTTGCTGTGGTCAACCCTACAATTGAACGAGCTCCCTCATTTGGTACTATAATAAAAATTTGCATAACCACTTGTCCTTTACAATTAATGATCAAATTCACTTTACCAATTGGTTTGACCTTAAAACCACCAAAACATTCTAAAATAATATCGGTTCTTTCTAATTGTAATTTTGACTTACGATTGATTTCTTCAAACACTTTGATTGGCAAAATATTAATGTCGGCTCCTGTATCAATTTTACATTGTACCGAACAATCTTCTATCTCAATATATTCTATCCATTCCTTCGAATTTTTCGTTTCAATTTGTAATAAATAATGTGTTTCCCTATCCATTTGCTCTTTAGAATTTTCATTTATGCCTACGTTATCACACTTTTTCTTAAAACAACACTGAGCGAAATGGCCTACTTTGTTACAATTGTGACATTTGACACTGTATGCTGGGCACTTATTCCTAGTATGACATCGATTACATTTACTACACAAATTATAACTATCTCTACGATTATTATAACTAACCTTATTATAATTTTTTTCTAACTTATTTTTACTGTTGAAATTATTATTTCTTTGATTATAATTCTGATAATTACCACCAAATTTTTCATTTGAATTTTGTCTTACTTCCATATGTGTTTGCTGCCTCTGTATTGCATCAATCTGTCTTCCATTGTTACTACTCTGTACCTCATTGGTCTGCTTTTGGTTCACTTCAAACGTTCGGCACCTATCCACTGCTTTCTCAAATGTCAGCTGATCCTTGTCTAATAATTCCGCTTGTAGCCTTTTATTTTGTACACCAAGTACAATCCGATCCCGTAATTGATTTTGCTCGTCCATATATTCGCAACTTTTTACCAATTTTAGTATGTCTGCCAAAAACGCATCAAAAGCTTCGTTTTCATGTTGCCCTCGTTGTAAGAATTTATATCGTTCGTATACAATATTTCTCCGCGGATTGAAATATAGCTCAAATTTTTCCAATACTTTTTCAAATATTTCCGATTCATCTTTTTCCACTTCTTCGTCACCCACTTTAACTTTAATTTTATCGAATTTCAACGTGTTGAAAATTGATATCGCTTGCTCACCACCTATATCTAGTAATATAGCTATTTTAATTTCATCATCTTCGTTATTTGATTTTGTCGCTTTTAAATGAATTTCAACTCGTTGTCGAAAAACCTTCCAACATTCTGCGGCATTTGTTCCTATAATTAGCTGCGGTGGTATACTCGATTTAAATGCACCCGCCATTTTGTTTTCCAATATGTCTGAATACCTCTTTTTTGTACACGTGTACTCTCACTTTTTTTTTTTTTTTTTTTTACACCGAAATTTTATTTTAGTATTTCTAATTTTATTTTTCTTAGTCTTTTTATTTTATAATTATTTTTTTTTTCCATAGGCTGCGCCATGTTATATCTTCCTTTATTGCGTCTTCTGTTTCTTATAATTAAACACGTTTTTATTTACTTTTTATTTATTTAGCAATTAGCTCTTTATTCATTCGCTTTTACTTGTCGACTGTCACTGCCATGTAATATGCATATCTATTTTTATATGTCCTAAAGACCTATCTTTATTAATTCAACCCTACCACCAGTATAGATCATTCATTATATAACAATGAAAATAATAAAATCACACGAATAAAGATGGATAAAAACTTAAATAGACTAAAACTAAAACTTATATTGACCCATCTTCTAATCATTAGGTAAATGTCCAGCTTTTGGAAAACATTGTACAAGTGTTAAATTTTGAGTCATTTTGTAGAAATGTATCAGTCTAAAAATGCCAATGTTCGTAGTTTAGAAGAGGAGTCAGATGAACCAAAACTATTGTACTAACGTTACCATCAGGCTCAGGTGAGTCTGACTTTGATACAAAAAACCAAAGGGAAACTTTACAATAGTTTGGTTTGCGTCGCTGCTATTAAATTAGATAAAGTTGGTTGGTATAAAAATATTATGTTAAATGGAATAACAGTTCTATTCAAAATCAAATTTATAAAGAACGAACGACATTGGTTGCTTATGAAAATTATAAGATTCAATGCAATAAGAAGGTTCAACTGTTTAGTGAAGGTGATGGTAAAAAACAATTATAAAGCTTATTTTAATAGAAGGATCTTTACAACCTCTGTTATGATTGGATGGCTGTTTCAAATTTGGAATTATGTTTACCTAATGGAAATCATTTTAAGTCAAGAAGATTGACCACTTCTGCCACAAAGCAAGTGTGAGTTAATTAAAATTTATAAGGATTTAACTACATGATAAACTAAGGAGCAAACTAGTTAAAAAATGGCATAAATAATTTAAAGGGTGGATCATCCAATCCCTTATTAACTCATTTAATTCATTGAGAGACCATTACATGATTCCAACAGAGAATGACATTCTTGCCAAACTAGTGGTAAAACGGATTGAAAAAGAAGGAAAGGTAGTGCAGATTTACGTACGTTCAGTGCACCATTTAGTCGATTCCAATTCAACCGCCTTCCATTTGTACTAAATAGTGCACCAGAAGTTTTTTACAGAGGTTGTGAAGAGATATTTGGTTCTATTCCTGGCGTTGAAATATACTTTGATGATATAATCACCGGAAAGAATTTGGAGGACCATGATATGACCTTTATTGTCATTTAATATAGTTTTCAAAAAGCATTTAAATATAAAATATAACATTAAATTTAACAGAAAAAAAATACTGTTGCGCCTAAAAAAGGTTACTTTTTTGGGCGACATCATTTTCACACATTTTATTCGGCCTGACAACAAACATATCTTGGCAATACAAGTAATGGAAACACCAAAAGAAAAAGGTGTTCTGAGATTGTTTGGTGTAGCTAAATTTGTAGCCAGAGAGATTTGACAAAGGATAATGAGGTTTTTGAATGGAAAGAGAATCTTAAGAACGAATTTGATTATATAGTATGAAACAAAAAATTAAGAAGTAAACCACCATTACAAAAATTTGATCCTAGTAAACCATGTGTTTTGCAGGGTGACACACTAAAAGAAAATAATGGACTAGGGGTAGTTTTGTTACAAGAGAGAGATCCTGTTACTTATGTTTCATGCAGATTAATTCCTACGCAGAACGGATATATATTTATGACAAATACATAACAATACAAACTTATTAAAAACCGATTGTAATAATAGACAACCAAGATTTGAATAACCCAAAATTCGAGTGCAGTGGAAGTTAAAACTTGTGAGTGAAACTTTTTTTTTGTTGGATGGATAACCTAAAAAATGAAACGACTGATAGTTTAAAGCAATATTTTAAACTCAGGCATGAGTTGACTGTCGTTGATGGATTTTTATTTCTGGGGAGCAAAATGATAGTTCCAAACTCATTAAAAATAGGGATTACAAAAATGAAATTGAATGAACGGGAAGAATATTTGGTAGAAAAGTGCAAGTCGTGTCAAGTAGTTTCAAAGTCTCTACAAAAGGAACTATTGAAATGGTATGAACCAACCAGTTTTCCTTGGGAACGGTATCATATTTATGTTGAATATGGGGGCCTGATCTATTTATTGTTGATAATTACGTACTCTAATTGGTTAGAGATTAGTCCATTAAAGAACAAGTCAATTGATGAAGTTATGGAAATCAATTTGTTTCAGTTGTATTTCTATGTAAACTTCTAATAATCCGTTTTGCAGTTAGAATTAAAATAATTGGCTGAAAGTTTAATATTGAAATTACAGTAGAATCCGTTTATACCAAACCATGTATATAACGAATAAACGCTTATAATGATCATATAGTTCATTATAAGCGTTTGTTCGTTATATGTATATAACGAACAAACGCTTATAATGAACTATATGATCATTATAAGCGTTTGTTCGTTATATACATGGTTTGGTATAAACGGATTCTTACATTTTTAAGCCCTTATCAATCCCAGGGCATTGGCCTAATTTAAAAATCATAGGAATCGTGAAACAAATAATGAGACAACTGAAAGGAGATCAGTCATTTAGTGAAAACAAATTAGCTTTATCGGAGTACAAAAATGCATTTCTCTCTTTTTCGGGTAGATCAATTCGGGAGAATTTGAGCAGGTCCAGAAAAACCATTAAATTATCAAATTATTGCAAAGAATATGATTTAAGTTGACTTTGAAAATAAAAAAAAAATGAAACAAGTAAAAGGATTTATCGCAGTATTGTTTATTGGGTTACAATTAACTTAGGGCCTATTTTTTATTCACACCCAACAGTGTAGTGTAAAAATAGTCCTTATTTCTCCATAGAAAACGAAGAAAGCAGACAAGGAAAAATAATGTACCGCACTGCACCGTGCGAATACAAAAATAGATCCTATGTTTCTAAAATAGATGTGTCTTGGGTTATTGAAGGTAGAGGTCAAAAGATGTTAGAACACAAGTAAATTAAATAAGTGACAATAAAATCTTAAGAATACAAAATAATCAATCGTCCACTTCCTGCAATAGTGAGATAACTCAAAATGGTGATTTTTGAGTTGTTTTTCTATTATGGTGTACCACATGAGCGTTATTTATGGTGTGACAATACTTATCATCAGATTCCATTATCCCTCTAAATTATGGCTATGTCATTTTAGAATTATTATCAAAAATTATTATAATTCAATATTTTAAAAGTGTTCCCTTAAAAGGTGGGGCAATAAGAGTTTCACCACGTGAATATTAAATAAAATGTTATTGCATTGGAATGATTTTGATTTCTTTATTGAATCATGCTTGTTGATCGATAACAGTTATGTGTGAGGCAATATCGGCCAAATCTTCACCACGGCTTCGGTGACACAAATCATTTCGTTTGCCCAATGTGCCTCTTTTAAATTTTAATTGCTGCGCGCGATGACGAGTTGATATGCTTGGGCTCTCGGCCACACTTTCACGTGCGGCAGCACTGTTTTCGGCTGAATGGCCTGTACGAACACGCATTGATGAATTCACACAGTTTCTTGAAATTTGTGCCCGATATTCAAAACTTTACGATTTACGAACTTTGTCGATTATTAACACCAAAAAAAGCATGTAATGAGCGATATGTATTTTATTGAACGCCCATTTTCGCAATAGGCTTCGATAAGTTTAACGCGTTGTGATGTGTAGATAACAGCTGTCAATATGAAACAATTTTTTTTCACATTAAGATTTTATTCATCATTCTCAAGGTGAAATGCGCGCATTGCTCATCCTTTAAAAGTAATTTTTGAATTATGCCACTATTGCAGCAAGTGAGCGAAAAACATTAAATATTAATACATTAATCAATCCGTGTCTTATGCTTTCAATGGTGGTTTGTTTCTATTACCTAACCAAATTCTCAAAGTAGCCTTTTTGTAGAATTTTTATTTTGCTTTTCGCATTGATTATTCTTTACTACTTCCTTCGCTGTCTCGTCGAACTTTTATAATACCGGCGTGAGAGCTATGAAAAGGTGGGTTAAAGATACCGACAATTTAGTCACCAAAAGATTTAGACGAAATCTTCGACCACTTTAATTTTTTTTTTTTTGCGACGAAAAAGGATGCCCTTTATATAATTAATCTAACGGAATAGGTTGTAGCACCTGCACCCACAGAAGAAAGTCAACGAATAACGATGAAAACATTTTGGAAAGATTTCAACTTAATAAAAGTAATCAAAAATATCAAATCTTATCATAAGAGATTAAATTATGTTTGTGGAACGATACACCGACGCAAAACGAGACTTTGGTACTTAACAAGTTTTAACAGTCGACCGGTTAGAGATAGCAAACATACTCAAATAATACACATTTTTTGTTCAGAAGTCTGATACTCCACAAGAATATTATGCTTTTTATTTTTATAAATCGGCTAGTTCCCGTTTGACTAAAGTCCACTAGTTTTGACCAGATTTCCAGTTTCAGCGGATAAATATAGCTATTACGAAACTATACTGTTTTATATCTTATGTCACAACAATGGTAATTTTGAAAGATTTAGGTTTTAAAAAAATTAAGTATTGAGTTTTGTTCCATATTTCGATCTTATTGATATTTTTGAAGACGAACCAAGAGACATGGCTGCAACTAGAAATATTACAGGGAAATTAAAAATAAAATTGTTTGATAACAACAATATTATTATTTTAAACAAAAAGATTGATTGTTAGATCTAGATCAAATTTCAGAAATCTCATTTTTTTTTTAAGATTTGCCCCCACTTTTCCACCAAACTCACTAATACGTAGAAATATCAATTTTTTACACCATTTTGGTTGGCGTCATTCATGAATTGAAGTTGTATGGTGAAACTGTGCCTTAAAATTATAAACAAAACACATTTTATGGTATCCATTTAGCACGCTCAAACAATACAAACAATTTGTTTTAACTACAGGTTATGAGTGTAAATAATAATCGCCATTTTTAAAATGCCAATCAAAACAACATATGTTTTCATCTTAGAACGATAAAATATAGATTTTTCAAAAAAAGTGAATAGAATTCGACATAAAATAAATGCATCCTTCCATTTTATGCTTCCGTCAACCGTCACTTATAAAAATCAAGTGACATCTATCGTTTAAATAGCCCTACTCTCTTAGTCGTATTACTTTTCACTTCTACAATCAAATTTTGATATTCTCCTAGTCGATTGAAGCGACAATCGAAGAATGCCAATTTATAGCTGAAGTGACACGAAATAGTCACATCGAATGAAGTGACACTACTAAGGGAATAGCGGTAAAAGTGATTTTAGACGTAGCAAACGACTAAGAGAATCGAAAAATTGAACTGACGTGACTATAGTCATGAAAAATTATGTGAGCCGACTATGAAAATTGAGGTGTAACGCCCCATTTCGTATGGTCTTGCCATGTAATTTTTTGTGTCTTTTGTCACCACATCACTTTTACGGTACTCCATTTGTCACGATTAAAGTCACATTAAACGACCGACAAGCTACTTGATTTTTGCAATGAACAGACGCAATTATTTTATAAAAAAATAAAAAGACACAGCTTTATTATTGTATACGTTTTAAAATGTTGTTAGTTAATAATATTACAAAACAATCTAATTTTTAAATTGCCTGATATATTCCTAATTGCAGTTCTGTCACTTGGTTCGCCTTCAAGAATATCGTTTTTCAAGTGACGTGATATGACTATAGTCACGTCACTTGAAGGCGGCCGCATGTCAAAAGACTTCAGGTTTTTCGACACGCAGTCTGTAATAAATAAGATTATTTATTATCTAGTAAAATTTAATATGTATTTTATTGTACAATGTTAATTTATCTTGCGTACAGCATTGTGGTCAAAGCTTAACTAACTAGCATGATGTTGGTTATGATAGAACTGTCAGGGGATGCTTGACATATTGAACGCACTCGCTTTTTTTTTTTTTGTTTGCTATTGTCATAAAAATAACTTATGACTAATCAAGGCCGTACACGACCGTATCGTGACATTCTAACCTCCGGCTGTGCAAGCGGTACATGAACTGATTGCTGTGCAGGCTCCGACTCAGATCCAGATCCCGAGGCATTGCTATCAGCAGTATCATATTCATCCGATGATGATACAGGCACATCATTGTCAACCACTGAGAGCTCTGACCCTTTCACTTCATTATTTGTGTCGTTTATGTTAATTGACTGTTCCATCGGTGGAGCATTTCCGTTGGCCCGTGGCCAATTGCAACAGTTCCATCAGTTACTGCACCCTCTTCCAGCAACAACTCACTTGGATCGATTGCATTATTTTTTGTTTTTGCAATGAATCGTCTATTACGTCTGAAATGATAATCAAAACTATCCTTAATTATATATATGAGCGTCCATTTACATCACCAATGATTGTTCCATAGTTACATTCCTTGGAGTTTTTCTTAAAAACAATTTTATCACCAATTTTCAGTGTTGGTAGTGACTTAGCATTATGATCATAATAATATTTTTGTTTTTCTTTTTTATTTTCAATTTTTTGCTGGATATCCTCTTCTGAAATACTTTTCCGAACCAACAATGAACCGGACACCGGCAATTTTGACTTCAATAATCTCCCAAAAAATAATTCAGATGGAGTCGACCGCATGCTTGCCACCGGTGTGGTATTATATTCAAGCAATCTGTATTGAAATTGATCGACCTCGTTCGCTTCATAACATCTTTTTAGTATGTTTTTTGCAATACCAACAGCCTTTTCAGATAATCCATTGCTTTGTGGATATCGTGGGCTTGAAAAATTCATCTTGATGTTACATTCCGATGCAAATCTATCAAATTCCGCAGATGCAAATGGAACATTGTCAGCTTTAATTTGCGTCGGATATCCTATTCGATCAAATACCCCCCGGAGACCCTCAATGATATGCTTAGACGTTTTGTTATTTATTCGATATGATATCAAATAGTTTGAATATGCATCGACGATTGCAATGAAGTCGTGTCCAGCATATTCAAAGAGATCCATTGACACACGTTCGTAAGCATATTTTGGTGTCTCCTCCTGAATCAACAGCTCCTTTTGATTGTTTCTTTTAAATTTTTCGCAAATCGTGCACGATTCGATCAACCCCTTGATTTGTGTGCTCATTCCCGGCCAATAATATAGCATATGCGCCCGTGACAGTGTTTTTTCAATGCCGAGATGTGATGCATGCAGCCACTTGGCAATTTTGCTTTGAAGTTCCGTTGGAACCACCAAACGGTCACCGTAGAACAAAAGTTCGTTTTCGACGTGCAATTCGGATTTAAATTTGTGAAATTTTTGACTGAGATCATCAAGTTGATGATACGATGGCCAACCATTTTCAACATATTTGCAAATTCGTGTGTATTTTTCATCGTGTTTCATGATTTCCCGATACAATTTGTAATTGTCTTCCGACACACAAACAGATTTTGTTATTGAGTGAATTATGCTCGACAATTCATCATTCTCATCCACGTCCCACAGCTGTGCTCGTGACAAGCAATCAGCAATGAGCATGTCTTTACCCCGTTTGTATGTTACTTTCATGTTTGGGTATTTTAATAATTGCATAAACATGCGTTGAAGTCGGGCTGTCACATCATCAATGTCTCGTTTGACCAAAGTTTCAAGCGGTTTATGATCACTTTCGACCGTAAATTCGCGTCCATACAGGAAATAGTGAAATCTTTGACACGCAAACAGAATTGCCAGCAACTCCTTCTCAATTTGTGCCCATTTTTGTTCACTCTTGCTCAGTGTTCGTGATGCAAACGCGATTGGGCGACCATCTTGAATGAGTACAGAACCCAACCCATCCTTTGATGCATCAGTTTGTACAATTACTGGCTTTCTTGGATTGTAAATGCCCAATACTATATTTGACGAGATTATTCCGAGCAAATTTTCGAATTCCCTTTCATGTTCGTCAACCCATTCGAATTCCACATCATTTCGTGTTAAATTTCGTAAATTTGCCGTTATCTTTGATAAATTTGGGATAAAACGAGCGATGTATTTCAACAAACCCAAAAATCGCATAACAGAACTTTTATCGGTTGGTTTTTCCATACCGAGAATTGCATCCGTGTATTTAGCGAGCGGTCTAATTTTCCCCGACGAAATAGTATTTCCCATGAATTTCACTTCCTTTTGCTTGAATTGAATCTTTTCGGGATTGAATTTAACATTATTTTGACGAGCCCGGTCAATGACTTTGTTTAAAATGGCGTCATGTTCCATTTCATTTTCCGTGAAAATAATCATATTGTCAAAATAAACCAAAACTCCTTGAAAATCCCCGAAAATTTGAATCATTTTTCGTTGAAACATTTCCGGTGCACAATTTAACCCGTATGGTACACGATTAAATTTGTAACGCCCAAATGGGGTCATGAATGTAGTCAATTGTGAACTTTTCTCATCCAATTCCATATGCCAAAACGCACTACTGAGATCAAGTACAGAAAAAACTGTTTTATCAGCTAATTTTGACGTAAAGTCATCGATTGTTGGAATTAGAAAATGTTCCAGCTTAATGCACGCATTCAATGGCTTTGGATCCAAACATGTACGTAAGCGTCCGCCATTTTGTCTTTCGACCACCTGCAAATTGTTTACCCAATCCGTTGGATAATCAACAGGTGAAATGATTCCATCCTGTACCATTTGACTCAATTCAAATTTCAATTTATCCTGTATTGCCAATGGAATTCGTTTTTTGTAATGCAAAATCGGCTTTGAATCTTCATGCAAGTGTATCGAAAACTTTCCAGGAAATTTGCCCGTCCCATGATTATTTCATTCCAATTTTGCTTCACGAAATTTTCTTTACTGTTCGAAATGTACGAAATATATTTTTCTTTTTCCGATAAACAGTCTATTGTATCAACATCCATCCGTTTAATCAATTTCCAATCAATGCAAGTGTCTAGTCCAAGTATTGGTTCATGTTCATTACTAACTACAATAAACTCAGTAAAAGGTGTGGCTTTTGTTTTTTTATCGATACATTCTAATTCAATCGTACCAAAAATCTTAATTTTATTGTTGTTGTAATCAAATACAATGAAATCGTTATTTTCATTCATTAATTTAACGTTTAATTTTTTAATGTTAAATAATGGAATACAGTTTGCATCAGATCCAGAATCAAGTTTGAATCGCACTGTTTCATTGCCAATTGTGTATTCCTTCGTCCACTTGGTTTTTTTTACTGAGTTTATTCTACAAATAGATTTAAGAATACTTGGCGATATGGCTCTTTTTTTATGTAGGAGCCAAGCCTAATAAAAAAAAAAAAAAGATTTAAGAATTCTATTACCATGAGTCGATTGAGTGTAATGAACGCGTGTCAAACTTTTATTTTTATCAAGCAACTCACCATGATCAGCCCAGCTTAATGTTGACACATTGCGCTTTGCATTGTCGTTGTTGTTGTTGTTCCTGGTGTTCTTCTTTCCCTTCTGGCGGCACATGCGCTGAAAATGTCCGATTTTTGAACAGCATTTGCACTTTTGGCCCTTTGCTTTGCACTCGTCAAGATGCTTTGGTGTCCATGCATCACCACAATTGAAGCAGACTCGATTGTTAGCATGAACAGCTAATTCTGATGACGTCACGATACTTGCAACAGTCGGTTTGCTGTTCAATAGACTTTTGTTTGCATTTGCAGTTTCACATGTTTTGCAAATTTCAACTATACCCGTGGTAGCGTTTCATCACGGCCGTCCAATTACTTCAGTTGCAACTTTTTGTCGTACACACCGATGATGATGCGGTCGCGAAGCATTCGATCCTGATACGAAACACCACATGCACATGAATAACCGCAATGACGCAATTGTGTTCGCAATTCCGTTTCGAATTCTGCAAATGATTGTTTTTCCTTTTGCACGATGACATTGAATTTGTACGATTCCATAGCCACGTTTCGTTGCGGAATGCAATGTCCATCAAATCGTTTCAAAACCTCATCCAATGTCCGTTGAACAACAACATTTTCATCATGTGCTGGTACTGCTGGTTGTGCAACGACACTATCAGCTGCAGCTACAGCCGCTACCTCCTGTACATGTCGAACGGTGATTTGTGTACCAAGCATTGAATTGACCGACCCGTCATTTAGATACAATGCATTGTATATTTCGGCCGCTTGTGTACCGATCAACCAAATGAACGTTGCGATTTTTCTTGCCTTCGGTTCGGTTCCTTTTCCGCTTGAAATCATGTATACGGTGAAATTACGTTTCCATATCGGCCACTCAATAGCAAGATTCGTACAATTCAATTCATTTGGTTCCCGTGTGTTGTTGTTGTTGTTCGCCATTATGCGAATGTTTTTTTTTTTTTTTTTCTCTCTTAAATTTTCTCTTAAATATGATTTTTTTTTTGATGATATTTTGTGCTCAAAAAATCAACGATTGTTTGAATTTTGATAATCCCACTTCTGACACCATGTAATAAATAAGATTATTTATTATCTAGTAAAATTTAATGTTAATTTATCTTGCGTACAGCATGGTGGTCAAAGCTTAACTAACTAGCATGATGTTTGTTATGATAGAACTGTCAGGGGATGCTTGACATATTGAACGCACTCATTACACAGTCTACACTAAAAAGATACAATTTTTCCATCTCTCTTTTGTTATAATCTAAAAAAGTTACCAAAAATAATACAACAACAAAAACATTTAGTAACTTTTAGAATATAAAACAAGAGAGATGGAAAAATTGTATATTTTTAGTGTAGACTGCGTTTCGAAAAACCTGAAGTCTTTTGGCATGCGGCTGCCTTGAAATGACACGTCTATGGGATTTGAGGTGTAATTCTCATTTCTTTCCAAGTTTAATTCCAATTAGAGTATTTCACATTTTTGATCTCTCGCCAATAGGCACTTACGTAATTGGTATCTAAACTTGATGTAAAATCGTCAATACGCTTGGCGTTGGACACCGGAGTTTAAATGGTTTTAAATTTAATTTAGTCTTAGTGGGTAAACCGCGGTCTAATGGCGCAAGTGGATTAGCGGTTCTTACTTTAGCTACGAGAGTAAAAGCAATATTTATGTAGTTAAACCACGGTGGGTCAAGGATACGAAGAACTTTAATGTATATGCGGTATTTTTGGCGATTCCACTTCACCCAAAAATGTAAATTTAATGCCACAGGCTAAACAAATCTAACAATGTAGAGAGTTAGAAGATAACTATATTTTCTACAGTCTAAAAACTTTAAGGCCAACCCCCTGCTCTCCACGTTGGCTTAAAGTAAAATTTCATTTTTTAACGTTCCAAGCCAGTACCTACTTAAAAAAACAAATTTGCTTCTCCGAAAAATTTAGACCCTCGCACAAATCGTAATCGCACAGTTAACAGATATATTTAAACAAAGCTGCAGACTAATTCTCATGAATTCTCTAAAATATTTTTAAAATACACTCAACAACGCATTCTTTTATAATAATGGTAAGTAATTTGCTTTTATACTAATGTTTTTTGTTTCTAATATCACCAGTGTAAATAAAATACAATTGTAAAATCATTATTATAATTTCACATTATTAATTATTTAAACTTTACAAAAACAACAATCCATACATCCATCGTATTGTTAAATAGTGAAAATCATTTTTTTTTTTAATATGCATTGCGTTTTAGTTTTTCATCGACATGGTTATAGCATGTTGGCCTAATGGTTGCAGAAAGATAATTCTGAATCTTCTTTGATATATATAACGCCAACTCTCTTTATGCAGTACTTAACATAGATCACCACCTAATTTTTTGATTTAGTTAAATAATTAATTTAAAATATAACAAAAATTAATAAATTGAGAAGTTTTAAAAAATTCTCTATGTTTCATAGCTACATCATCACTTTTTGGATAGGGGGCTCTGGCCTGACTCTTAATTCAAGAACACATATCCATTTCTCACAAAGCAAGACTTGTGCCAATAAGTAGTGTAAGTTTGTTTTTTCCTTTTCAATTGAACTGAAAATCACGAGGAATCTAGTTAAGGAACGGACTGTATATTATTTCATGGTCTATTTAGGAAACCAAACAAACGTCCGGTAGGGTTAAGGTATTTTCACCAATTTTATTGAAAAATTCAAGTTTTAGATAAATGTCTCTTGATGATTCGTGTGGACTTATTATTGAAAAAAAAAAGAGTGCACCTATGTTAAAAATCCGTGAACAGATGTCGTCCAGTTTCCACGCAGTTCGAAACATAATAATTAGTTTAGAAGCGGAATAAAAAGTTTGAATAGCATCTAAAATTTCAGAGCACCTCATAAAATAGTTAGGAAACGAGGCACAATTCATCACTCTGTTGTCTTGGCTAAAACACGGGTTTGAATCTGTGCTAAAGTAGTTTATAAAAAGATGTTTATGGCTAAATTATTTAAAAATATTTTGGAAAAGGAGGGAAATTCGTTTGGAAAATGTAAACTTTATTCTTTTCTAATTATTCAAATCTCCGCTATATACAAGAAAAAGCGCTACGCTCGAGTGAGTGATGAATTTTGCGTCTTAACCAATAAATGTGAACTTTAAATTTTTTAAATGCTAGTTTCTATTTATCGAAGTGGATTATCGAAGTGCTTCATATCAAGTTTTAATTGCAGACGAATTTTTAATGGAACAATATAGATACGGTTTTCTATCAAAGTTCAACACTAAAAGAAAACATCACGCGTTAATTTAATGACCCAGTAAGTTTTAGAAAGGTTAGGATTAAAATAACTCGAAACAGAAAACGGGATGAATCGTAGCTCTATAACAGTAAGAGAAACCTGATTACATAAATAGTTGGAACTAAAAAAACAACTGAAGCTATCGAAAAAGTAAATCTCATTATATGTAACTTCCATATTAACTGTGTTTTTTTTTTGCAGAACAGAAGGCGATTGATCCTAGCTATTTGGCAGTTTAATGTTATATGAAACAATATCGTATTTAAACTCGTACAAACGTTTCCTTGTTTTATTTTCGAAATGAGAAATACAGACTATTTCCATGATATAGTTAACCCACGATAAAGTGTTTTTAAGATATGGTCAAGCACATACATTCCTTCTTCTCTCTTTCTCGGATGTTTTTTTGAGAAAATTTCATATTATGCTTAGTTTTTAAGCAGCAAATGACAATGCGCAAAAAAGACCATTTTAAAACAGCTGTCAGCATACCGATTATTTTATATTGGAGTAACCTGTAGAGTTTAAAAGTGCTCGCAACGAATGAGCAATGCAAAAGAGCGAAATAAAAATAAACATTTATTTTTAGAGCTAAACATATCGACAAATTTCATGTAAACTCACATTTACATGCATGGAAAAGAAACGCAAATTAGGGTAAATTTTCGTTAAATCCAAATAAACTCAACAAATCTTATTAGTTTGAATTAGGTTCTATGATCTGTCAAAGGGATTTTTTAAATTTAAAATGGAGTCTCGCTTGTAATACAGTGTTACTGCATTTTTGTAATTTTGAATTAAGAAGGAAATTAGTACTCGACCATTCTCTAAATTTTCAAAAATAATTCAAATTATGCTCTATTATGCTCTATTCCAATAATTCAAATTATGCTATCTTCTATTTCTTCAAACCTACCCGGTAAACAACGTCTAGGCATTAAAACGAATAGTATGCTTAAAATTTGAAAACATTGAAGGCGTTTTTTTTTGGCTTTAAAAAAATAAAATCTGTTTCTAGATCATTTCATGATTGGTTAGCAGCTAGACCATATATCCACTATCCCTAAGTAGAAAAACAGCAGGTCTAAACGATGTTGATTTTTGACAAACTTCACTACGATCCCAAAAACCTACAATCTTGAATAATTCCTATGACCACTGAACGTCAAAGTCAAGGCTGATAAATCTCTCCCTTGAATTGCAAATTGATTGAAGGTTTAGGTTTAACAATCTATTTAAATGTGCCAGCTTCAATATTTTCACATGCGTACAAATCTAATATCCCATTATTTGTTGGAATTTTAAAACGCGTTTATTCATGAAAATTTTCGGTATTTTTCTGGATGACATACAAAGTTGTTTTAGAAACGGCCCACCTCCACTCTCGACATTTTCTTAAACCAAAATTAATCTGCTATAATCTTTAAATTATCAAGGTCAAATCTCAGAAGTTCTTTACTTTTGGTTGTATCTAATTGCGGCGTTCACGGTAATTTTTCGTTTATCGAATATTTGCAATTGCGTCACTACATCAAGTAAATACTTTAATTTTATTAACTTTATTAGAAGTAACAGCATTTAGTTGTGTTTATTCACCACATCCAAATTTTGAGGAATCACAAAAAATTTTGTTTGCAATTGAATTAATATGTAAACTTCTAATTGCAACGTTTAAAGTGGCAAAATTCTGCGAAACGAAAAGAAAACCAGGGGTGGGATGTTGTAACATCGTATTCTATTTCGCTTTTTGATTACGCTTTTTCTATTGTGATCTCTTTTTGTTGCGTACTTTTCCTTACCTTCATATCGATAAAGTATCACTTAACAAAAATTTGAGTGATAAATAATCTTGAATATAAGTAGAAATAGAATGAGGTTTTATTCGACCAAGCTGAGATAGCAAGAAAAAAAAGCGTAATTGATAAACGAAACAGAGTACAATTTTATTCTTGAAACAAGAGACATAAACTCTATCGAATTTGATTGAATGTGATGTTAGAATATCGTTTAAATATATTTTGGGATTTTTTAATATGAAAGTAAATTGGAATTAAACATTCAACCAAATTCCAGAAGATTCTATCGAAATTAAATCAATAGGTAATTTTGGAATTATATCGAAAACACTTAGAGCAGTTTTCTTTTTCCTGTGGGTTTTGCACTTCAAGCGATTTAAATAATTTTTTTTAAAATATGAAAATTGTTGTCACTCCAAGGGTCTGCTAGAATACTGTGGTAATAATTTTCCCGTTGTAGTTTTTGACGTAAAACACGTCATAAAACGCACTCATTCAAATTACCACAGTCTTACACCATGGTAGAATTTGAAGGAAAGAAAAGAATTAACGTCCGTTTGAATTTAAATATAAAATTGTTTAATTTAGATTTTATAAAATTTAATTTAAATGAATTAATATTACATACAAATATAATAAAAATCTAAACTAAATAAATATATTTTATTTATTGATCCGTCATAAAATCGAGTTTATGTACTATTTCCGTAAGTGTTGCTCTGACCTTTCGCATTAATGCTACGAATATCTATGACTACAAGTGGCGCCACAGGCTATAAAACAAATGTATTAGCTCAATGTCACGTGTCGAGCCATGGCCTTATTTGGTAAAATTTTGGCTATTTCTCCGCAAGAAAAAATATAAATTTCAAACCTTTAGGGAATTTCTGATTTTATGGCAATTGTCTTATGATAAGATTGCCCAATATCGTAAATTTGTACAACGATCAAGAATCTGGAAAGTTCTCAAACCAGAGAATAATAAAAGGTTTTTAGAATTAATATGAAAACTATATAAGAATAATTATTTATGATCAAATTTGTCCCTTTTTATTAATCAAAATATGATAAATGAAATTTGAATATGCAATTCAACAATCAAAAACTGTTAATTTATTCAATTTGGATTTTCACAATAAATGTCAAACATAAATAGAATTCGAGCAGCGAAAAATAGAAGGGAATATTTTAAACATTAAAATGTCAAAAACTACAACGGGAAAATAATTACCACAGTATTCGAGCAGGCCCTAAGTGTTCAATCGTGTAAGATAAATGAGTGCGTTTAATGCCAAAAGTGATAAAAAATATCATGATATTTTTTATCATTTTTGCCCGATTGAACACGTCCACTTTCAAATAAAACGCCTAGGCGTTATTTACGTGGAAGACTGTTATGGAATCGAACGACTTAGCACCGCTTTTGGAATTAATATAATACCACAGATAAGAATATTAGATGAACCAATCCCAAATGGTTTTGCGGTGTTTTGAACTGGAACCCAATATTAAATGTGTCTGTAATATTAAATGTGTCTGTAACACCATCTATCGTAAATAAATATAAATATTTCTGAACAAATATTTACTTTTATTGAACATTTTTATTTGTTATATTATATTGTACTTTAACGTAAAATTATTAAAGCAAAAATTGTAGGTGAAATTTTTTACTACCAAAATAGGTAAAATCTGCTAAAAAATAATAAGCTTATTAAAATTTCGCTCTACTGAATGTTTTTCTTTTGTTAAAGGTTAGATGGCACCTAAGTAGAAATAATTTAAATTGGTTTGAGTTTCAGGTTTTGGGTTCCAGAATGAATTGCAAAAAATTTGTTCGGCTTGAAACATCTAAGATTCTCATCTGTGATAATACAGCACTATTTTTGTTTGTTTTATTATTTATTTGGCAAAGTTTATTAATTATAGGTGAATGGCCATTTTTAATTTTTTTTTAAAAAACCTAATCTAACTCAAATGAACGAAATTGGTAGAGTTCATTTGGCTTTAACGAGACCCTACTTGAATTTGGATTTCCACATAAACCTAAGTTAACGTAGTTTATCTATATCATGGAGAAATGTAATATTTACGTATAGTAATTTTGTAAAATCATAGACCGAATTGCCTTACTTAATATTAAATTTTGCTATTAATATACACTAATGCCGTCTAATTAACATTTTGAAATTAAATGCTCGTTCAACAGATTTTGGAATGCGTTAACATTCAATCACCCCATAAGCCGCTTAAAAATAAAATTCTTGTACAAGTATCAAAAATAATAAATCAAGATTTGGCACTGCTCTACCACCGAGTTTGAAAATCAAACGTTTTTACATGCATGTGCAATACTAATATTAATAAAATTAATATACAAATTCGATTTGAAGAGATATTTTTTATTGCGATAACGGCTCTGTTATTTTGAAAGAATTCGGCCGCGGTGAATATTTTTTTATTAAGGTCATGATTGTGCCTACAAAACGGTAAGGCTCGCAATTTCGAAGGAATGGAATTATTTGTCGCTCTAATGAAGTAAAAGTAGTATTTTTTGGCGTAGTTAGCGTGAACAAATAATAAATTATTTAATCTGTAAACTATTCTAAGCCATCAATAAATGATTTTAAATAGTTTAATTTTTATTGAAATAAACAATAAGAGATCTACAAAAAAACCAATAAAACCTCAATCGTAAAATTGTAGTACAAGCTTTTAATAATACAAAATTCATCATTCAAAGCGTATTGCAACATTTTGTTATAAAAACAATAATTAAATACCTAAATTACACTACTTTATAGAAAAATAAAATAATACTATAGCATATAGAAATAATGAAAACATATAATGTTAATATATAAAATAATTTTAATAACAATTGTTTTTCTTTATTTTTAATTAAAATGAAATATTAAAAACAAATAAATTAAAATTTAAAAAAAAACTACTAGGCCGAGAAATAAAAATTGAATAAAAGATCTAAAATAAAATTTATTCAAAATTTTGTAGTTTTATTTGCAGAAAAGAAAAATATTTAAATAATTTTATGGCTTAAAGGCTGAATACCGCACGCCCCTTCATGCTCCTCGACAGGACCGAACCTACAAGTATTATGTGAACGTCATACATAGGTGAAATAATTTTACTCAGAAGATTTTTTTTTATGTATGGCAATCAAGGTTGAAATTAATTAATTAAATGATCAGAGCGAGAACCGAACTAATTGTGAAATATGTAGTACCACGACACTAGTTTTTCTAAAAGCCAAATCTGTTCCAAAGAATCGTTGTATTGTAACACCCTATACACATAAAAAATTACTCACCCGTGGTGCCATCTATTATGAGTACGAAAAACCTAATTAAATAAACTTACAAATTATATGGAAAAGAAATGTAGAAAAAAAGAAAAAAAAAGCGTAGCGTCCATCGAAGAAGAAAGTCACGCGGTGAAAAAATTAAAATAAAAAATAAAATAAAAGTAAAACAACAATTTAGTTTGATTTATAGTAAAGAAATAAAGTAATAAATAAATTATTGATTATATAAATAATAGTAATTAGTATAATTACTAAATTTTGGTGGGTTAACCTACAAAATAATTGGCGCACAACGAAGGCAACGCCTTATACCGAGCCCCTTGGCGTCTCACACTGTTTTTTCATAAATAGGCGTCACACACGTAATAAATTGGCGGCCTTTAAACAGGAAATGTGTTACAAACTGGCGTCCCAACATAGGGCCTGAATCCAAAAATAAATTTAATTACATTTATTGGAGTGAATGTCTTTGTTTAGACAATCGTCGACATACTCAGACGGGATTGAAACAAATCAAGTACGTCGTTCCGAACGATTGTCCGCAATAAAAAATCAACCGGTTTTACATCCAGGAGGCTTAGAAGAAAACCAAATAACTTTCACACCGTTGGAACAAGTCAACGAGCAACAGGATAACCTGAATTCTTCTTCCGAAATTGAAGTAAATTCAAACGTAAAAGTGGTTACAACGACGAATCAACAATTCGAAGAATTTTTAGCACGTTTTTCAAATGTACAGGTGAGTACTCAAATTAATAATGGTACTACGGGGTTAATGTGTCAAACTGGAAATTTTGCGCTATGTACGCATAAATACGATGGAAAAAGGGAAGATTACGCGACCGCATTTTTTAACGCGATTAAAATATTTAAATAATCTACGCACATGACTGACGAAAATGCACTTTTAGGGTTTCCTCTTCTTACGTTTGATGAAGCTACGTCGCTTCTAGTGTATACATTCTCCGTGAGCAAACCACCCTATATAATATATCAGGAAATTTTCTCCTTGAAACAAGGTGACAAGGAGGCAACTGATTTATTTATTAATAAAATCCGTGCTTTGTTTGCGAAACTTCCATATGAGGAGTTGACCGAGAAGGTACAACTAGATATGTGCTAAGGGCTTCTGTCTTTTAAAATTCGAAGTAGACTCAAACGTGAATCATTTGAAACATTTGACAAATTACTAAAATCAGCTCGGGCTGAAGAAATATTTTTCCGGGAATTGGAAAATTCACGAACGAGTAATAAATTAAATCATACGAAAATCAATGATGTGAACAATACGCTAGGTGAAAATAGTAAAACGAAATTCTATTGTAGGCACTGCAAGTCCAGAGACCACAATATTAGTAGTTGTGTTAAAAATAAAAACATTTCCGAGAATTCCGAGAAAACCAAAATTAATTCGAATTTTAACAACTCAAACAGAGTTATAGGTCCTAAAAAAGATGTTGAATGTTATGGATGTGGCAAAAGAGGATTTGTGAGAGCAAATTGTCCAGATTGTAAAACAAAAAGTGTTTTTAAGATGCCGACTAGTCCGGTTTCTTCGTGGGACATCTTGGAAGCTCGAAACGATACAAACAATAGTATTCCGTTCTCCTCCGTAACTTTCGCCAATCGAGAATTTCAACCAAGACCCATATTTTCAATTAATATTGCAGGTAGAGATGGTACCTCATTGGTAGACATCGCGGCTAAGTTATCCCTTGTGAGTTGTTCTTTGTATAAGATAATCAAAGAAAAGGGAACTCAATTCCAGACTACGAATATGTCTGTAAAGTTAGCCGATGGGTCGGTGAAAACCGAACTTATTCAGTTATGTACCCTTAACGTAGAATTAGAAACGAAATTAATTAAAACACGTTTCGCTGTACTCCCAAATGCTACCGAAACTGTTTTAGGTATTGAATTCCTAACAGATGCTGGTGTTGGTCTGGACTTGTATAATAGTTAATGGAAATTTTCGGATGCTCCTGAGGTCTATCCGCTTGATACAGAACCAAATAATAGTACTCATTGTAGTCGTTTTGCATCGGATAACCAACAATCGTCAAAACAGGACACAGAATCAACACAGGTCCAGGAACTAATACCAAAATCTGGTGATAACATAACACATGAATCCAAGTTCCAAGTAGACTTCTCCGACACACCATTAGCTAATGAAGAATTTCATGAAATCGATATAATACCACCTATCCAGGTTGTATCGTTGCCTAACGAGTTAAGTTTTCGAATTGAAGAGGGAGGTAACTTGAATGTGCAGGATAAGGAACGTGCAGAACAACTGTTGCGACGATATGAATTGATCTTCGCTCCAGGGGGAGTCCCTACTACCGTGGTAGAATACCATATCGAGACAGGTGATCATCATCCAATCGCAGTTCCACCTTATTCACTTCCACCAAATAAACGTGAGATTCTCAAAGCGGAAATACAAACCATGTTAGAGCAGGATATCATTGAGGAATGTGAGTCACCATGGGCGGCTCCCGTCGTATTAGTCTCGAAGCCAGATTCTTCGTATCGTTTTTGTGTTGATTATAGACAGCTAAATTCCGTCACAGTCGCTGACCGGTATCATATGCCGAAGATAGGCGATCTTCCACATTTAGCTCAACGAACGTTGTATATATCTAGTATTGACTTGCGCAGTGGTTACTGGCAAGTTCCCGTTCATCTAAAAGATAGGGATAAAACCGCAATTATTTGCCCATTCGGACTTTATCGTTTCAAGAGGATGCCATTTGGTGTTAAAAATGGACCATCCACATTCCAACGATTAATGGACCGAATGAAAGCCGAGATTTCAGACGTCGCCATGTTTGCGTATCTGGACGATCTGATAATAATATCACCAAACTTCGCTGGACATCTGAAAGATCTCGAAATTGTATTTAAGCAGCTCCAAAAATATAACTTGCGAGCAAATCGGAAAAAATGTTCCTTTTTCCGAGATTGTATCCCTTTTCTTGGACATGTTTTGACACCGGAAGGAATACAACCAAATCCGAACAAAGTCACTGCTATATCGCAAATGCCATAACGACGAAACTTACGTCATCTCGAAACGTTCCTCCAAATTTGCAGTTGGTATAGGAAGTTTATTCCAGATTTCGCCGCTCGATCAAAATGGTTGAGTGCTCTTACGAAGAAAAATGTTCCGTGGAAATGGACAGATGAACATCAAGGCGCATTTGATGATCTTAAATTGGCTCTTGTTACTCATCCAATCTTGCAACAAGCCGATCCGTCGAAACCGTATGTATTAAGAACCGATGCGAGCAATTACGCTCTTGGTGCCGTACTTCTCCCAAAATGGGATAAGGATGAACAACCTCTGGAATACGCCAGCCATTTATTAACGACTGCGGAACAGAATTATTCCACCACAGAAAGAAAGGCCTTAGCGGTGGTATGGGCACTGAAGAAATTCCAAGGTTATTTGGATGGATCTGAAGTGATATCTTAGGTACTGATCACCAACCATTAAAATGGTTGATGTCCCTCCGTTCGCCGAGTGGTCGCCTTGCAAGATGGGCATTATTTATTCAAGGATTCAATGTCAAAATTGAATATGTACCAGGAAAATCGAATGTCATCGCGGATACTCTTTCTCGACCGCCGTGTGAAAGGGAAAACGATTGTGGAATATGCTCCATACAGGTGGATTTGCCATCTGCTCGTCCTTCCAACATTCGCCAAAATCAAATGGATGATCCCGAAATAGAAAAGATTATTAATTGTTTTGAATCTATTGAACATCCCGATCTACAAAATTGGATGGATCGTGGTTACCTCATTTCCATGGGGGTGCTTTATCGGTATTTATCGAATTCGGAATCAGAAGAACCACAGTTGGTGATACCGTCAGCAAATCGTTCGGATATTATGAAGGCGTTTCATGATGATCCGACAGCTGGTCACTATGGCGTAGATCGAACATTGAAAAAATATCAACCAAATATTATTGGCCAGGGATGCGGTCATACATTGCTTCCTATATAAAGGATTGCCCAGAATGTCAGCGGTATAAACCCACAAATTTAAAGCCGGCAGGACTTTTAAGAACTCCTGTGATGAACCAACGATTTGAAGTAATTTCAATCGATCTATTTGATCCGTTAGTCGAGAGTGAGGAGGGTTATCGTTGGATATTGATTGTCGAAGACACTGCTTCCCGTTGGGTCGAATTATATGCATTGAAAACCGCTACAGCTTAAGCCTGTAGTACCACCTTAGTGAATAAATTGTTCCTTCGTTACGGTATTCCTCGCCGTGTTGTATCCGATAATGGAAGTCAGTTTTGTATTGTCTCAGAGTTCATCAAGCCCTAACACCTGTGTATCATCCAGAAGCTAATCCAGTGGAGCGTAAAAATCGAGATTTAAAGACTCAACTTTCACTCTTAGTCAGGGATGAACATACAAATTGGCCAAAATATATTCATGCCATCCGCTTTGCTATGAATACCACCTTATGTGAAAGTACAGGATACACTCCTGCCTTCATCTGTTTCGGAATGGAACTCAGACATGTTTTCGATGTTATACAGGACTTCCGTAATGTCGTTCAAAATGATAATTTTATTCCCGAAGTTAGTCCGTATCTACTGAAAATAGGGGATACCATTGGAAAAGTTAGAGAAACCCATGAAAAGAAACAGGACTCTAGGAAAACGTATGTAGATAAGCACCGTCGAAACCAGTCGCTTAACGTTGGAGATCGTGTACTGGTAAAAACACATCCTCATAGTGACTCGTCCCGGGTATGAATGTCCAAATTTTCACCACGTCGTGAGGGCCCTTATATAATTAAAGAAATTAAATCGCCGACTACTTATGTCATAATATCACTGGAGGGTACCCCAAAAGGAGTTTATCACGTATCCATGCTCACACCTACAAATGACTCGGATAATTTCTTATCAAACCATCGATCGACAGAGTTTCAATCCATATTCAGACATGAAGATTCTGAAAAACGATTTCGATATTGACACCGTTTCTGCGGGTACATCCCAATCCACTGAAGTCGATTCCTCAGTCCATCCTTGTAGAACAACTCGTCGCGGCCGTACAGTGAATACGCCCAGTCGGTATCATTAAAATTGAATAGTCAAAATATTACCTTCGCATTTATCATAGTTTCGTATTCTTTTATTTTTCTATCGTATCATAATTAAATTTATTTAATATATTTTGGAATTATATGGATATCATCTAGGTCGTGGTGATATCCATAGGGGGAGATTGTAACACCCTATACACATAAAAAATTACTCACCCGTGGTGCCATCTATTATGAGTACGAAAAACCTAATTAAATAAACTTACAAATTATATGGAAAAGAAATGTAGAAAAAAAGCAAAAAAAAAAAAAAAGCGTAGCTTCCATCGAAGAAGAAAGTCACGCGGTGATGAAATTAAAATAAAAAAATAAAATAAAAGTAAAACAACAATTTATTTTGATTTATAGTAAAGTAATAAAGTAATAAATAAATTATTGATTATATAAATAATAGTAATTAGTATAATCTCTAAATTTTGGTGGGTTAACCTACAAAATAATTGGCGCACAACGAAGGCAACGCCTTACACCGAGCCCCTTGGCGTCTCACACTGTTTTTTCACAAATAGGCGTCACACACGTAATAAATTGGCGGCCTTTAAACAGGAAATGTGTTACAGTATCTTCTCAAAAAACATAATTTGAAGCAATTTGTAACTTTGCTAATGTCATGTGGAACCACCTTTAAAACACAAAACATACTCATGAAGTTGTCATAAAAGTTAGGTTATGATTATTAGGTCGTTTTCCTGTCCTGTAATGTACAACACATATATCATACACATGTAAAATAAAGAATAAACGTAATAGAATCCACGATTATTATTTTAATCATTGTTATACGGAAAATATTCTAATCTATATCCATATTAGATTTAACATATCAATGATAATGAATTTTCCATATGGAGATAGTTCAGTTGTACGAGTGAGGGCAAGGAAGAATATAATAAAAAAGCATGTTTCTTTAAGTTTATTTTATGAAGTTAAATTGTATGTTTTATTCATGTAAATATAAAACCATAACAATCATATAGTGTTTAGAAACACTAAACATAACACCAGTACATTCTTTCAAAAAGTACCGGCAATTGTTAATTTAAAATGCCCGCGCTGAGGGGATTTACAATTTTTTTTTCTTAGTTTGGTAGAACTGTCTTTCATTATGATGCCAACTTTGAGTGTGATCCGTCGACCAGTTTGTTTACAGCATTTGGTTAAGTCAGCCGATCTAATTAGTGCACGGCGATTTTTAGGATGAACGTAATTATTGAACAAAGAGTTGCCCTTAAATTTTGTGTTGCAAACGAAATTTCTTGTGCTGATGCGAAAAAAGTGACCGGAATTATGGGAGAAAACTCGTGCATTTTACACGACGATAATGCGCCATCACACCAAGCTACGATTGTGAACGAATATAAGGCCAACAACTCACATTCGTCTGATTTAGCACCAGGTGACTTTTTCCTGTTTCCCAGACTCAAATAGTTACTCCGTGGAACCCGTTTTGACTCCATTGAAGCCATAAAAAAAAATTCGGCGCGTGAACTGAAGGCCCTCCTGGAAAATGCAGACAAAAAATATTTCGATGATTGGAAAAACGCTGGCATATGTATACATACACATTTCGAAATAATTTTGTGCGACGCATAATGCTTTATATAATATATCCTCGAATGGGGAATACTTTGAGGGTGACAAAATAAATTTTTATGATTAAACCATTCAGGAAGTAGAATATGCATACATAAATAATTTTTGTTTCGTTTTAATATTTTATTTTAAAACGAAATTACAACGCCAAATCCAAAGCCAAATATTTTGTTTTCATATAGGTATGTATTTATTTTAACAGCTAAAACCAACAAAAAACTTGATTTTTTTTTTGTGATAAATGAGTGCGTTTTATGGCAAAACGTGAAATTATGATAATTTTTATCACTTTTGGCTGACTGAACACTAGGAATATGTAGTAAAGCGCAAACTAAAAAAATAATGTTAGTAACCAATTGAAATAATTCCAAGTTTCGCCATATTTTTGGAAGTAATTTTATACCCTAGACACATTGCGATTTAAAGAATTTTTCGAGATTAGTCGCAGTGTGTCAATCTCGATTTTAGCTAATCTCTTTTTTTCCATAGAATACTTAAACTAGTTTAGCTAAATCGGATTTATTAAACCACCAGGGTGTTAGTCCAATAAATTATTTTGAAGTGAGTTGTGAGTACAATGTGTAATTTTCACATGTTACGTAACCCTTTTGCCATTTTCTAAAGCACCGGATGAGAGAACACTTAGATGTTTATCTCAACATTTCTTCAAAGTGGAATTAATAGCAAATGAGATTATCAATAGTGTGCGTGAAGATGTGTGTGAAAACGCGGGACCATAAACAAAAAAGATGCATCGCAATAGAGATTTAGTCGCAAATTACTTAAGCTTTTAGCAAAAAATCATCTCTTGTAACAACGGTAGTGTCAATAAGCAACATAGGGGGAACATACAAACTGGGTAGCTGAAATTAATGGAATTTAACTAAGCAGAGCTGGAAACTTGAAAATAAAACACGGATGATTCCAGATTCATTTTTATTTTAAAAAACCTTTTATTTTGCTTCTTTTAGGTTGTGTCACTTGAAGAAGATATTATTAACTCAAGTGAAGTTAACTACAATAGTTAAATACAGTGAAACATATGAAATGATTCGAATGCGTTCAATGCTTATTTCCAATAGAAATCGAATTATTCACGAGAAAGCCCGATTAGACAAAAAACGACCGTGACTGTCTGCTGTGGGATATGAACCCAGGGCCCTAAGAAGCTTGCTTGCGTGGAAGCTTCTTAATAAAAAATAAAATAAAAGGTTTGCAATATGATGCATCAAAATAAAATTAAACTAATAAATTTGCATTTCAAATAATTTTTATTTAAAAGTTCTTACTTCATATAAAAATAAAACTGTTTCATATTCACACAATAGATCCAGCGCAATAGATCTTTTAGGGTGCAGTGCGAGATGGCTGATCGCCCACATGGCCCTCTATTAATAATAATAATAACTATTTCATATGAAAATGAAAAATCGTAAAAACTCTAGGGCCCCAGAGAAGCATAAGGACTATTATTATCATTAGCACTTCCATCAATTTAAGTAGAAAGACATGTAGCTTATGGTATATCATCATGCTCTGAAAATCTCACCAAGATGCCGAGCCGAGAATGATTGAAGTTCAAGCACCTCAACATTTCGAAGTATTAACTGCTGAAGGAGTTAAACTTGTGCCTTTAAAAGTAACAACTTTCTTTGGTGTAGTTAATATAAACAACATCAAAATTAGAGATTCAGTTTGTGAATCAAATGGAGGTTTGTTGCATTTTTCATGTTCTGAAAACTACATAAAGACGCCTAGACTGACAATGTTATTAAGTGTCAACATTCTGAATCGCTTATATCATCAGCAAGCAGTTTCTAGATGAAATCTATGAACGGTGTCACAAAAGTTTATAAAATAATGAGGATGAAGCTTCTATTTCATGAGAAAAATTGATTCACAGTTAAAAAAAGACGAAAAAAGGAAAAAAATCTGCTGCTCCATCTAAGAGATAAAGACAACATTTTTTTTCTTATTTTTTACTTTTTACTAATGGCGACTACAAACTAATGGCGACTAGTTGATAAAATAAACTTTGTGTAAAAACTAAATAAAAAGCATTTTTAATAAAGAACATAATAGTAAGTATGGATTTTATATTCAAAAAATAAGATTATGATAGGTTAGGTTAGGTTTGGGTGGCGGTCCACTAGGACCAGGCATAGGCACAAAAATGATCCGTAGCAATACCACGAATAATTGCTTCCTCCAACTCATTAGAACCATTTTGAGCTGTTAACAAAGCGCTGGATACTCCTGACGTCCATCCTACAGAGGTCCGTCAGGTCTTTGAAGAGAGGTGCCCCTAGAAACTTTAGTCTGTTTCGTGCCAAACGAGGGCAGGTGCAAAGAAGATGAAGTACTTTCTCTTCCTTCTCTTCGTCTTCGCAACTACGAAAGTAGTCATGTGAAAAGACACCAAGTCTACTCGCATGCCTCCCTATGAGACAGTGTCCCGTAATCACTCCAACAACCACACTGATCTGACTTCGCTGAAGTGAGATCGGCTGTTTGGATCTCGCCACGTCCAACTTTGGCCAGACCTGCCGAGTTATTATGCAAGAAGTGATACTTGACCACCTGTCATTCGTCACCTTGCTAGCTTCTTCCTGAAGCAGCAGTTTGCATACAGCAAGAGGCATTTCAATATCCTTTCTGCTTTCTGAGAAGTGGTCCGTTGTAACACGTCGAGCCAGTTCGTCGGCGGTTATATTACCTGTACTTATGAAATGTCCTGGCACCCATAAAATGTGGATGTTAAACTGATCTGCCATCTCGTTAAGATGATGAGAGACAGTTCTGGACTACATTATACCTCAACCAGTCTACGACTTCCTTTATGGCAGTTACCTACTTCAGCTTGAAACATGCATTAGTAGTCGGGGAGACGGAAGGAGAGATTTAACAGAAGTTCCTCGCAGAACACTCCAGCCCCGACATTCCCGTCCCGTTTTGAACCATCAGTGAAGAAGTTTATAACTCC
Organism: Tipula vernalis; assembly: GCA_958295665.1. Taxonomy (NCBI): domain Eukaryota; kingdom Metazoa; phylum Arthropoda; class Insecta; order Diptera; family Tipulidae; genus Tipula; species Tipula vernalis. The sequence continues at coordinate 179,702,628 of OY282558.1, read as the reverse complement.
TGGTTCCAAAACTGCACCCATCATCCAGTCCTGCCTGGATGGAATCCTAGTCCGGAACTTTGTGTCAAAAGATAGTGACGGGACAGTATAGTCGGTGGTCTTGGAAATTTGTTTGTTACACAAAATAGATGAGTACCCTGTATTGTTGCAGGTCCACATTAAGATGGATTTCAGCCGTATGGCAGTACAAGCTGCCAACTGTTTCCCCAAGATATCTAGAGGAGTCAAAAATATCAGAGTCTCTAGTGCCTGAGTGAATGTGCTCCTCAGTGCACCACTGATCCACAGAGAGATTATTCTCTGAATTTTTGTCAACAGCTTTTGGTTGACAGTTTTGTCCAGAGCAGGCCACCAGACTATTACCCCATACAAGAGTATGGGTCTTACTACTGCGGTATAAAGTCAATGTACGATGCGGGGCTCCAGCCCCCATCCTTTCCCAATGGCATTTTTGCAAGAGTATAGCGCTACCGTAGCTTTCTTTACCCTTTCAAGAATATTGGGTTTCCAATATAATTTGCTATCCAAAACGAAACCCAGAAACTTCCCTTCAACTCTAAAAGTCAAGCTGAACCCATTTAAAGTGGGAGGATCGATGTGAGGAAGTTTATATTTCCTAGAGAAGAGAACCAATTCGGTTTTGTGTGGGTTCACATTCAACCCACAGCCATTGGCCCATAATGAAAGAGTGCCCAGGGCATTTTGCATAAGCTCACTAAGGGTGCCGGGATATTTACCACGGACACCGATAGCAACATAATCCGCATAGGCAACCACCTTGAACCTATCCACTGTCCTCCAGTCTCAGCAACAGGTCATTTATGACCAAGTTCCAAAGTAGGGGGACAGTACGCCACCCTGTGCCGTACCTCTGCTTGCAAATCTTCTGACGGAGGATTCCCCAAAACTGGCATTTATGATCCTGCCTCTTAGCATCTGATCTATCCAGTCCTTGAGTGATTCATCCACTCCCAGATCTGAAAGTGCCCGAGTTATAGCCCCCTGGAAGCACATTGTTAAAGGCCCTCTCAATATCCAAGAAGGTTACCATTGCGTAGTCTCTATATTCGAAAGATTTTTTGAATGAAAAATACAAGAGAATGAAGAGCAGTCTCTACAGATCTCCCCTTGCAATAGGCATGTTGAGATTTTAGACAGCTTTTCCGACACAATCGTGCCTCTAATTTGAGCTTAAAAAGGAAGGAAGACAAGCTAATCGGTCTAAGGTCTTTGGGATTGCAGTGTGAGCGTTTTCCCGCCTTAGGTATGAAAACAACCTTCACTTCTGTCTATTTACTAGGAATGTGACATAGTTCTAGGTTGCCTTTGAAAATTACCTCTAACCAGGGTGCCTATTCTCGAATTTCACATCCATTTTCCACATGTGGACATCTGTCAAAATTCATAAAACTTGAATTTTTCGGTACTAAGGGAATATTTCCGAATGGGTATAAGCATGTGAAAAAATTCCCCATATAGGAAAATGTCCATGCCGCATGTGTTTTATATACGAATTACAATTTTCGAACGTTTTTGTGTGAACTTTGACAGATGTCCACATGTGGAAAATGGATGTGGAATTCGAGAATAGGCCCCCAGGAAATTGTTAGATCCGTAGTTTGTTGAATATCCGCAGGGATAATACCATCGAGTCCATGCGACTTATTAGGTTTAAGCCTGTTTATCGCCCACAGGATCTTTTTTCTGCTAATAATTTGGCCTATGAGGCTACTTGCCATTTTACTTACTGATGTGCTAGGTACAGATTCGGAACAACCAGGAAAATGAGTCTCCATCAGAAGTTCCAGCGATTCCGCACTATTAGTGGTCCATATACCATCCGGCCGTTGAAGATAACTTGGGATGGAAGGACCAGTTGGTACTTTGAGTAGCCTAGACATCTCCGAAGATTCCTGAATTTTGCCACAGTCCAAGAGCTATTCTTGGCACTCTAAGATTATAATACTTTCTATAAGAAACGTGGTTATAAATTTAGATAAGTTGGGATGGAAAAGATAACTTGGGATGGAAGGACCAGTTGATACTTTGAGTAGCCTAGACATCTCCGAAGATTCCTTAATTTTGCCACAGTCCAAGAGCTATTCTTGGCACTCTAAGATTATAATAGTTTCTATAAGAAACGTGGTTATAAATTTAGTTATTTTAAGTGAAATTAAATTATTTTTAAATTAAATAAGTAGTAAATGGTGTGCCAATAATTAGTTCAAATTGCTTCATTATATTATTGGCACTGCGGCCCTATTATTCAATTCCACAGCCATTTTCCATGGACATCTGTCAAAATTCATAAAAACGTTCGGAATTTTTTCGGTATTAAGGGAATATTTCCGCAAGTGAAAAAAATTCCTCATATACGAAAAAGTGAATAATTATAAAGATTTTGACAGATGTCCACATGTGGAAAATGGTTGTAGAATTCGAGAATACGGCCCCTGGGGCCCTATTCTCGAATTCCACATCCATTTTCCACATGCGGACATCTGTCAAAATTCATCAAAACGTTCGGAAATTTTAATTCGTATATAAAAATATGGGGCATGGACATTTCCCTATATGGGGAATTTCTTCCACTTGCTTATACCCATTCGGAAATATTTCCTTAGTACCAGAAAAATTCAATTTTTATGAATTTTGACAGATGTTCACATGTGGAAAATCCTGGGGCCCTATTCTCGAATTCCAAATCCATTTTCCACATGCGGACATCTGTCAAAATTCATCAAAACGTTTGGAAATTGTAATTCGTATGAAAAACTCCTGGGGCATGGACATTTCCCTAAATGGGGAATTTCTTCCACTTGCTTATACCCATTCGGAAATATTTCCTTAGTACCGAAAAAATTCAATTTTGATGAATTTTGACAGATGTCCACATGTGGAAAATGGATGTGGAATTCGAGAATAGGGCCCTTGGGGTGCCAATAAAACGACAGTACTTTATAATTTTTATAAAAAGAAATAATTTTCGGTTGTCAAAATAATCCAAATAAAAGTAGATTTAAAAATATACCGATCCCTTTGATGCGTTCGTTTTTGAAAAAATATCCGGATGTTTTTTCCGCAAAAAAACGAACGCGTCAAAAGTATCGGTATATTTTTAACTGTATTTTAATTAGGATTTTTTTGACAACCGAAAATTATTTCTTTTAAAGGCGTAAAAAATTCGAAAATTTCTACGAAATGAAAATTAAAATTAAAATAATATGTAATGCTTCGATTTGAACAATGATAATAATAAAAAATGTTCAAATAATAAAAAGAAAATGTGATATTGACGTTTAAAATACCAAAATTTTATGTCAAGTACAAAAGTTGTTCACTCATGTCATCAAAAAAAACTGGATATTTTATTAAAGTGAAGTTAGTAGGGGTAACATTTGTCCAAAACATCCGGATATTTTCTGTCAAAAGGCCATTAGTGAACATACGGATTGTATTGTGAAATGTTTACCATAAACCGTATGTTCATTGTTGGCTTTTTGACAGAAAATAGCCGGATATTTTGACAAATATTGATTTTTTTTATGACATGAGTGAACAACATTTGACTTGATATATAAATTTTGTATTTTAAAAGTCAACATCACATTTTCTTTTTATTATTTTAATATTTTCTATTATTATCATTGTTCAAATCGAAGCATTACATATAATTTAAATTTAAATTTTTCGTTTCACAGAAAATTTCGACTTTTTTACGCCGTTAAAGAATTAATTTTCGGTTGTCAAAAAAACTCCAAAAATATCCAAATAAAAGTAGAGTAAAAAATATACCGATCCTCTAGATTGAATACTAGACAACTTCATTGTAATTTTTTATGTTATGGAAAACAAATTGAACGTCAAAATATTGTTCATATCCTTTGTATGAAGTGGTACAGATGCAATTTTTATTTCAATTATTACAGACATTTATCAAATATTTTATAAAAAAAATTTGGCTAGCATTGGTTTTAGCTGTCTCAGTCAAAGTGGCGCCATTTATTTCTTAGTGTGGAAATATTAATAACTAAAAATCGCTGTATTAAATCTTCCTTTTCCAAAATTTGCCACCGTCGCCTGTCAAGTGAGACAGCTAAAACCAATCCGTGCCAAAAATTTAATTGAAATGTTTTCATTTAATCTCATTTCAAGCTAATCCGGTAATTTGCTTTGTGAAAATTGAGCCCAAAATAAAAACATAAAGAGAAGGAAATTTCTTAAACTTTAGGCTAAACCTTGTGCCGTTTGAGTTTTTTCTGGCGTTCATTTTTATTAAAATTATGTTATTTTAAAACAATTTACGATAGTTTCATATAAACTGCTGTTTGTTTTCCTTAACACTAAAAAAAATCTGACATATTTTAGCTGTCAAATTATCGATCTATTGTTGTTTGTCTAATATTGACGAAAAAAATTCGGATTTGTTACAAATGATCCGGATCAAAAGAAAAATTAATTAATTTTTTTCGAAACAATATTTTATGAAAAGACAAAAAAAAATCAATTTTAATTTTATAATTTTTGACATTTGTCCATTTCCATAAAAAGCAGAAAAATATTTAAAGCAATGAAGAATTAGCAAAAAAAAAAAAAAAGAAATTGGTATTACTGTCGTGAGATCACATATTTTTAACTTTTTAATTTCATGAGACTGCCGTAACATTTCAGAACGAACCCTGAATAATAAACAAAACGTCAAGATAATGTAAAAATTCTTGGTGATGTGAATGCAACGTCCAAGCCAAACAAATAAATTAAATCGCAAAAAAAATGAAATAAGCCGGTGTAATGATTAGTAAAAAACGTGATAAATAAAATCATAAGTGTATTAATGTTATGTTTATTAATTAGAAGTGAAATTTAAGTGTATGAATTGAACAAAATTAAAAAAAAATCTGTGTTGCATTTCGAAAAAAATTAGTGATTGAAAATTGTGTTGTTAATATTTTAAATTATTGTGTAATGTGGTTGTTAGTTTTAGGGGGAAAATTATGTTTAGGCTTGATCCGCTTGAAAACATTAAAATTAAAAGTGCGCTTTTTTCATGTGTAACAGAAACACAACCAAAATGTCAGAATGTCTTGTTAAGAGGATATTCTGAATAGGAATTTGGGCATCATTAAAAATCAGATAAGTGTTTTTTTTTGTTTTTTATTTAATTTATTTTGTGTTGTTATTATTTGTTAAATATCATATTGGGCACGTTTATTATTGAAAAAAAAAAGTTATAATTAGGTTGGATAGTAAGTAGTTCCTAGTACACTAGTACAGTGATCGAATGCGAATCACAGCAGTGCTAAGAACTGGGATGTACACCGAAAAAAGTTTATGTATAAATAGGAGGTATGTATTTTATTTTTCAAAACTATGTAGTCAATTTTTGGTTTTGTCTTTGCTCGCTTGCGCAGCGCTGCTGTATACCAGAGGACAGTAAAATTTAAATGTGAAAAATTTCATACAAATCTTTAATGCATAAAAACAAGGTGTCCATTTGCATATTATGGAATAAATATGTCGTTTGTAATATTAGATTTAATTATTAGACACATATTGCGATGTTTGAATTAAAGAAACTATTAAATAAGCGCAATCAGAAACACGAATTTGTTTTAAATACTGAGGTTATGTTTCGAAGTTTTCTGTATTCCCAATAAACGTATCGCACGGAATTCCATATGAAAATCAGTACGAAAGATTCACTCGGAACGAGGATTCCAGTAATATTCTTACACGGATTTCCGTGTTGTTAGCCAAAGAAAAGTGGCACAAAAATTCCAAGTATGTATGTGAATTAGCACAGCATGTGGATTTCCGAATATAAATTGTACTAATTTCCGTGTGAAAATTACACGTAATTCTTAGTACATTTCACACAGATTTCCTTGTAAATATAAAACGGATTTTCCTATGAATTATAGAACGGATTTTCTTAGATTTATATTCTCATTTTCTTCATTATAAATAAAAAAATTTGCAGAATATTTTTTGAAAAAATATTTTCTTTATCTAGTAATTAATTCATATATATACATACTATTCAATGTACAAAATTCAATAATAAATATTGTAAAAAAAAATATTGTTCAGGTAATTCATTCATTCATTTAGAATATTGTTAAATCCTTTTGGTAATTCATATTGTTACCCAACGAATCCAACGATACCAGATACCATAACTAGATATAAATAACTAAATATTATATAAAGGATAATTTTAAATTTGGTTTTGTTTTGGACGCTTCCTTATCCTGTCTTTGGCTAATTGAAACCACTTCTTGATGATAAGGGTGACTTCTTCATCATTTGAATTTTGAAAACGTCGCAAAGCTGAATCTACAAAGAATATTTAAATTACAAAAAATTAGTAAAGCTATAATATTTTAATATACAATAGTACCTTTTAATAATTTAATTATTAAATAATTTTTTATCGTTATATTTTTTTGATGGCCAAACCACGAAAAATTTGCTGCGACGTCATCTAACATAATTCTTTTTAAATTACACCTTGTATACTTTGTTAAGTCATTGATGTTGACATCAAATACGGTTTTCTATAAAAATGTATAAGAAATTATGAAAATACAAACAATTTAATTAAAACAATAGTAATACATACCAAATATTTCTCGCTGTTTGGATCTTTTCGTATCTTTTCTTCTAAATTAATTAACTCCTCTGATGTTTTTGTTGGGAGATTTAAATTATTAGTCTTATCTAAATTTGTAGCAGCCTGTTTCGAATTTTGATGTCTTAATAGCACCAGTTCTCTTATCATACTTCTTTGATTGGAGACTATTGTATCACAAGTTTTTTGCAGTTCGTCCAGTTTATTTTCATGAATTTTTAAAAGTTGATAATTTCTGGCTACGGTTGGGTGTGCCTCTGGTTCTTTTTCTAGAATTTGTTTGTAAATTAGAAAATTATCGTTTATTGTTCTTATAATATTTATTTGTCAGAGATTTAATGTTTCATATTATCAGCGGAAAAAATAAAAAAATATTTGTATTTACTTTGACGTTCTAGAATGAAGAAGGTATTAAACATTTCCAAAACTTCGTAGTAAATTATAACAACTATGACTACATTCCTAACTATAAGATAAAATAATAAATTTAGTTACAAATATTACCTTTCATTGTTCGATCAATTTCTTCCTCCGAAGAATCGGAATCCTCTACATGTGGGCGCTTTTTCAAGCAATCCGCTTGACTTTTTTCTGTTGATGTAGTAGGTATAATTTTATTGATTTTTAAAAAATTCTGATATCCCAACTCTTCATCCGACCAACAAAATGATTCCCCAGATTCTTCCAGGTTGCGAACACTATGGTTGATTTTTCCGCCTGAAATTAAAATTGGAAAGGTTATTTAACTTCGAAAAAGGTTTAAATATTTAATTTTATTCAACGTACCTTTTTTATTAAATATAGTTGGTGATAGTTGCTCGAATTGCGACATTCTGTAAAATAAATAAATGATATATCATGACATAAATGGGATAAATATTATTTCTGATTTATTGGTTAGTGCCACAATTTTATGTTTAATTGCACTAATATCAAATTGTCTTAATAAAATATGATCATTAACTGTAGGATATGTATAATAAATTTGAAGGTCTCCAGATTCTATCGGCGAATTAAAATAATTTTGTAAATTTGAAATAAAGTATCCAACAACTGATATATCACAATCTTCTTTTTGAATATGTTGAATTTTGAATACTCGGTTATCAATCGAGCAATAATTGTTCGGGGGAATTACGGAAAACAAATGGTTTTCAAATAATAATTCTCGGTATGACAAATCATCCAACTGATATTGAACTGTAGCATATGGTATTACACAATCTATATTTTCAATATGATGTTCTGCTTCTAATTGCCTATTTCTAAGTTGCTGCAAGGGCTGTGATTTCTTTTTAATGGTGCGTTTCAATTCCTGCATGTGGTTTTCAAACCTGAAAGCACTGTAGCTGTCTACATTACCAAACTTTAAAACATCGGCAGGAATGTGAATTAGGTTATGAACATTATATGACAATGAATGTTCTCCATATAAATTTCCAAATTTTTTTACATATTCCTTTATCATAGCCTTTGCACATTCATTATTTCGAAAACACTCATTTTTATCACACAATATACGTATTGAGCAAAATAATAATAAAAAGTGATTGTAATACGTTTGAGGTAATACTCCGTTCAAAGCATGAATTCCAGTGTAGCATAAAAACTGCCGTAGCTCCGTTGCTTTCCACCTGTCTAGTTCTTTCAATGACCGTGGTTTTCTAGAAAATTCTTTGGGTATAGATGATTTCAAAACTTTCAATTTGTCATTAATTTCTTCAATATTTGAAATTGACAAAGAAAACTCTTTTTTCCTAACCGATATCCAATATCTTAATGTTTGCCGCATAACACCGAGAAGCACACAATGCATAAAATCTACTGGAAATTGTGATACACAACCAATATTAATTTTTTCAAGTTCCAGTTTGTTTAAATTTTTATGATAATTAATTTGTTGTCTATGACGAAATCCAGCATCGGTTCTCAAGCGCTTGTCAATCTCTGGATAAACCACTCTTCGATCAATGTAACATCCTCTAACCTCACATTTAGAACATCCATAATAACCAGTGTGACCTTTAATTTGTAGTATGAAAGATTTCGCTGGAGCGTCACACAGAAAAGCACGAATTTCCACTTTATATACGACTTCGTTAACTTTTATACCATTTAATTGAAGATGTTTTGTTTCACTTACAAATTGTCTTAAAAAACTGTTGCTACAGCTGGGTTTTGTATACCCGTGATAAGCTCCAATCAAAAACACATCTTTCAAACCTACCACATTTCCCAATATAGGCCACAATTGGCTATTAGAGCTTTTGGACAAAGGTAGACCGTCAATGCCAATGTCAATAATTATAACGTCCATATTAAACTTTTTGGGTTTGCTTAATAAAAGTTTTAGTTTATGCTCAAGTCCGAAGTGTAAATATGAACCAGCACCCATTGGTGTTAATTCTATTTTTTTGGGAGTTTTTTTCACGGTTCTACAATCTTTTGGAAGCTCTGGATGATATTTTTTCAAAATTCTTAATAGAGAATTCATCGCCTCATTAGTGGTATTATGTTTTGATGCCCATTCGGCTAACTCAGTTTCCAAATCAAGAAAATGATTTTTATTTTCGTCATTATCCGAGTTCCTTGATAAATCATTTGCCGTGAAATACAAATTAGTAGATTCTTTTATATTATCACAACTATTATTATTATTAAATTCGCCTTCCACATAACTACCCATAGCTTCTTCATTTTCACAATTATTATAAGAATTAATTTCAATTTTATTTACGTCAAGCACAGAAAAGTTAAGTAAATCATTAACTTTGTTTTTTATTTGTCTAAAATACGTTCGTTTAGACATATTTAAATATATTAACTGATTTACAAAATTATTATATCATAAAAATATAATAATTACCTTAAATTAAACAAAACACAAATGGCGACCAGTCTGAAGTAAAGATACTATAGTAATGGCGGAAATGTGTGCGCATGCATTTACATTATTTATTGAATTGTGTACAGTACGACTTTCAACTCGGATTTCCGTATTAAAACTGCAGTACTAATTCCGAGTTGGAAATAAAGTTTATTGGGTTTTTTATTTTAGACTGAGTGCAATACAAACGTAATAAATCATCTAACTGAAAGAAACAGAAATCAGTAATAACAGTATTCGTTAAGTTTTCATCGGAAAAGTTGATCTTCGACAAACGGTGTACCCAGATTTTACATCCGCCTGGTTCATTTTTGGCATTGGGAAATCGCAAAAAAAAAAAATGTTTCAACTAAATTTTTTTTTGAAATGTCATATATGGTTGTCGGTTTTTAGAAATATTTTTTCGGATTGTAGCGCCTCTAATGCCAAATACGAGAATTAAGTTTGGTAAATCTCTAATTATTATATTGAAAAAAAAAGAATTGAATACCAGAAATATAAAGTTAATAAAAAATTTATTAACTTTTTAAAATAAAAAAATATATATACTTATACAACTATATTGTGTTACATGAGTATATTTAAGGGTTTGATAATTATTTATCCAAGATGAAATTATTCTGGTTAAATCCAGTATGAAAATAAAATATGTGCTGAATGAATCTTATTCTTAAAATTATGTTTACGTTATCGGCGAAAGTTATTAAATGGAAATATATGATATCGACAGCATTATTATTGATTATGCTATTGATATACATATGATATTGATTACTTTATTATTTATGGTTTTAGGTTTCGTGTTATGGTTAACACGTGTTGTTGTTCCGGTTAACACGTGTTGTTGATGTCCGTTTTGATCAGTTTTCTTGTCTGAAAATATAAATAAAAAATACATTTTACTTAAAACCATTTATGGGTTGATGAAAATATTTCTTCTTGCCTTTCCGCGACTTCTACCTCCTGAACCTCGTTCCACAGCTTCTACAACGTTTTCGGTGGTAATTCCAATCTGAAAATATATGTAAAGCAAAATAACATTTTAAGTTATATCAAAGCAAAAGCTATGTCAACTCTTACATCAGACAGTTCCAAACTGGAGGAGCTGGGGGTGGCATCGTTGGTTGAATTAGAAAAGCCAATTCATTGTAACACCACAATGACGGTTTAATAACATCTTCAGTCTTCGTGCCACTTCTTTTAGATTTGTTGATTTTCATTCTTTCCTTCGACAGTTGACTCTGAAGAGTCCTAATTTTCCGTTTTATTTCCTTAATTGTCACATTAGGTTTAAATTGGCTTAAAGCATCAAAAATGTCGTTGTATCGCTCATTTCTTTTTACCCGATTGGTGAAATTTTGGTCCAGCGGACTGTACAAGCATGGATGCTTTTTATATTCAGAAATTAAAATTAGTGTTTGTACCCGCGTCCATTCATCTCTCACACAATTCTAAGAAATCTCACTTTCCTGCATATCGGACATTTTAATTTATTAATAGTAATAGTAATACACCACAATTTATATATTTTTTTCACAAACACAATTAAAATTGATAAACCACAAATAAAATGTCAGATAAAATTTAAAAGGTTAAAATATAAATTTTTTATCACGGAAATAAAAATGGCTGATAAATTTTTTTCTTTGAACAATAAATGAAGTTTTTCACAGCACAGCTCAAAAATAATGAAAAAACTCGTGTCGCACATGTCAATTGTTTTTTATTTTTTTATTTTATATTAAAGTTGCATTAGTATTAGTATGTAGCGACACGAGAATACCAAAAATTTTTTGATGCAAATGTGAATACAAAATCCCCACCACAAATTTAAGTTTGTAGACAGAGAGGTAAAGAAACGAGGGTGAATACAGAATACAGAATACAAGTGTGGAAAGGCCCTTTGTAAACAACAATTGAATTATTTCCATTTAAACAAACTTATCGAAATTTAATACAACAATTGTTTTATTTGGCTTACATTTTCTTCTATTTTAAATAAAAAAACTCGCAATATCGTCTCTTAGATGAAATGTCATCGATTTGTCGATTTTGTTGTTATGCTAAATGCGATGTGCGATGTCTCTGATGTTTGTTCGTAATACTTATGTGTGTAATTTTCCCAAATTGACTTTGACGTTTCGCAGTTCGTTACTTGTAGTCTAACCTTATTTGATAATCGAGTAATTAAAACATTTTGGGCATAATTTTTTAACCATGCAGCTGTCTGCGGCATTTCCTGCATTTGATTCTGGCTTAACCACCGTACCCTCTGTTACGTCATTTATTTCCAACGCTTTCAAAATTTCTTTAATTTGAAATTTCCATGTAGATTAATTTGACAACCCTTCCAATTTTCAATTTGACGAAGCTGCTCCCGTCGAATTCAATAGTGTTTTCCATTTTAATTTGTTTGTTTTTAGTTTTTCCAAGATGTTGCCTTTACGACAGGTACTCTTTTTTTAACCTAAAAAAAACACTTCAGTTCTGATTAAAAAAAAAAAAAAAAACGCTTTTCCTTTAACCTGTATTAACACACTTTCTTAATTAATTAATATCTTACCTTTTACACGGGTCTGGGCCCATAACCTATTGAAAGCATTTAATTACACTTTCCCAGAAGCCGGAGGAAAGAATACGTGTTTTACGGTTGAGGGACAGAACAGAAGAAGTTTATTAATCACTAAACATTTGAACATTTCAGTAATTATCCCTATAGGCAGAATAATGTATTTGTTGCGGCTGATGACCAATAAACCATTTATGCTTTCAGCTTTACAGGATAGTAAACGAAATAAAAAAATGTATATGGTTCACGTTTAGATACTTTATTCTTTATTGTTATAAGAAGTAGTAAATGAGTAGTAAATGATTTACTCGAGAATTCGGCAAATAAAACTTAAATTTAATATATAAATTTAACGCAATTTGGTTCAATTTGGTATTCAGGTTCAGTGGGGCTAGAGTAAGTGTATTGGAGTTAGTATATAGTATTCCGAGTAAAAATTATTAATTTGTTTCCATTACACTATGTATTTAATAAAAAAAGCTCTTCAAAACATCAAAATGATTCTAGAAAGCTTCCGAAATTACGGTAGTTTTTTATTTTGTAGCTAACCACTAATAAATATTTCTAGTAAAAATAATGCTTTCCTCAACGGCTTCGTTTTCACAAAGATATAATAGAAACGAATTTCGTAAAACATTACTAACATTTTCTACATTATTGCTATCTATGTAAAACCCCTTCAATATAATATCATCGGTGCTTTTTGAAACATTTTCTTCCAGTGTTAGACTATTGAAAACTGTAAACAGGACTGAGCCCAATTGCCTACGTCTTTGTTTATACTGGGCCAAAAGTAGCGAGCAGAAATCAATTTATGAGATGCACGGACACCAGGATGCGAAATGTTATGTAATGGGTTGAAGATGGCTCGACGTAGTGAATCTGCGATGTATGGGCGATTGTTCCCAGTAGATGTTTCGCAGATGATTTCGAGGCCAGGTAATTTAAAAAGTTCTAGTTTCATTGATGAACTAGTGTTATATTCGGAATCAGAAAATAAATTCTGAAGTTCTAGGTCAGCTTTTTGTAAGTTGCTATTTTGTTTAAATCGTAATGTGTATCGACTGTGGCCGTTTCGTTGTTGGTAGTGCAGGATAGTGTTCCGCGACAACGTTGTCATGTCCGTTAACACGCTGAATATCCTTGGTAAATTGACTTAAGTAATCCAAGTAGAGAGATTGCCTTGGATTATGGTATTATGACACTCACTTTTTTTAATATTTTAAAAAAGAGGATCGGACAGAGAGAAAAAATTTGTATACAAAATTATTGAATGAGTGAAGTGTTTACAACATAGTCATGTTAAAAATAATGAAATGTCAAAAAAAAAATCGTAGCTCAATTTCTTTTGTAGCGGTTAATGGAGCAATTATCGCAGAAAATAATTCAATTTTGATTCTTTTTTTTGACATTTAATATTTGACATCCAAAATAATTTTGGTTGTTATTCAATTACAAATATTTTGGTGTGTATGGAGATTTGTTGAGGTAAATTTATTTATTATTTATGTATATCTCAACAAAATGTGCGAACTGGTCGAGAATATATAACAATTAGTATACAAAAAAAAAAAAAAAATTCAGAAATAAGTATAACAACCAAGATTGCGGCCAAACACCAAAATATTTGTAATTCTTTTTCCAACAAATTATCCTGACTGAAACAACCGAAGCAGTCCACCACCTGAATTCTTATTGACGATTGGCAAAGGTGGAAAGGGACCTTATGTGGACAAAAATGGGATATGTGATTCCTTACAACAAAAATTTGTTAGAGAATTTATACGGAAGACTTTTTAATTTTATAAATTTCGGAAATCAATAATTCTATAGATTTTGAACGAAACATTTCATGATCCTGATCCGTAGGATTTGTGTCTGAAATTTCAGTTCTTGGTATATTTGTTGCCTTATTAATTGATTGAATTTTATCAAACTTACTATTCTTTATATTAATTACAATAGTAGGGGTGATAATATTGGCATTAGTAATATTTGATACATCATCATGATGATTTAAAAAAAACTTAAGTTACCCATATTTTCTTTGTGGGGTACCTACAATAAATACATCTAAAGCAGCTATCATACTTATGATGTAGCTTGATATGAGCTCTGTAAAATTCAATATTCGGAGTATGTATTTGACAGACGTAGCATTTTTTTTATTGTTCATTGGAGATTTCAGAAATGAAGTCGTTAATTGTGGTATGATTTCCATCGTGTAACCTAGTTATCTTGAAAACATAGGTTTGCAGAAATGTCCAAATACCTTGGGACGCTCGTGGATATTTAGCGTTTAAGGCAAATATTAGCTTGAAACAAATGTCTATACATTTAATCAGCATATCTACGTTATGGATAGTATTGTTTACTATAACATAGGATGCTGTGATATTGTCTGAAAAAGAGGAAAAAAAAGTAAATACATAATCTAGTATAAAAATTGATTTGATATTTTGTACCTAGCGAATCTCCCACGAATAATAATTGGTGGTTGGAAGGTTTCATTTCTTTCAAATAATTCATTTTTTATCGTAACGATTGTTTCATTAAATTTATGCGTGTCCTGGAAGTAATCAAAATAAAATATTCTACCAGTTTTGTTAAAAATATATTCACCTCTAAGGCTGTTTCCCAAACAGATACTTATTTCGTACTTATTGACTTATTTGCGGCCATCTTAAATAAGTAAGTAAACCCGTTCCAATTGATTTGAGTTACTTATTTTAACAGCGACGTCAAAACAACAGAAATTAACAAAATATTTATTTGGTATTAAACAATTATTTATTTAAAAATATGTATTCAGACATTATATTGTCTCCTTTTTATTATTTTTTAATTATTACAAGAGTTTTATTTTTATTAAAGTGTTATTCACAACTTTGAAATAAAAACAAATAAAAAGTTTGACAATGTTGACATATTCAATTTAGATTTTCTTGCTAGAAAAGTACAAAAAATAAGTTACCTCGCCAGCTTACTTATTTGAATAAGTTAGGTTCCACAAATAAGTATCAGTTTGGGAAACAGCCTAAATGTATGAAAACAAAATCTGGAATTTTAATGAAAGCTATTATTAGTTTGTTTGTTTTAGATAAACGTTTTTCGCATGTTCTCTATTTTGGATGGATTCTTGGTTGATTCGTTCAATATTTCCTTCTTCGTCTAGTTTGCGGTTTGCCATGATGTTATGGAGTACCCCTGAATTTCTTGAGTTTCGCTTCTTATTTCATAGGTTTGGAATTGTTGGTCATTGATTATAATTGTACAATTCCAGAATGTTATGAGGAAATTTCCCATCATGGTTCTATTATCCGGTCCACAATTTGATGTTTTGTTTTGTTTTCTGCGATAAATTGAATTGCTGTTTTCTCTTCTGATGCTACGTTGCAATGGCTTTCATTACTCATCACTAAAGGCCTATTGCACTCATCTCGAATTACTTGATTTCGGAATGCTTCTGAATGACATTTTTATGATTGAAGGTTGTAAATAGTCTCCGTTTTGACCTAATGAGATACTGTGGGTAGTTTTTGCTGTTTTATTGACGGTGAATGGGATGATTCTCATCGTTGTTGAATTTTCTTCTTCCAATTTGGATACATGAAGAATATAGAGTAGTATTTCATTGTTCATTGTGATCTTCGGCGTAACATACTGGAGTACTTCGTCCGGTAAGGTTATTTTGATCCTTTGGCTGACAAGAAATTCTTTTATGGGTATAATTTCTTTTAAAGATAAGATTTTATTACTTGGTCGTTCGAATTTCGTCCTTACTATTGCGTCCTGTATATCCTCTAATATTGCGTTAACAGTATCAATATTGATTATGGTTGTTATCATTTCCAATTCTGTTAACATTATCCGATTAGCCATGGTGGTTTTCGATCTGTGATTAGCTGTATTCGATTGTTTATTTGATTTTACTCCATTAACTTCCACTTCCGTCTGTGGAAACACGATCAAAACACCGCGATATAGTCGTTTGCGATAAAGCCAATAAAAAATTGTGGCCCATACAGAACTTGTAAGTGATGTGGAATTGATGTACTTCGGCGAAACTTTAAATTAAATGTTTTGGTAGTCGATAAAAACTAAGAAACATCCTTGATGGCAAATTAAATGGGTTTTGTCTATCACTTAACCTCAATCGAGTAATTCTAGCACGACACACTCTAATGTTTTCCTCAGCTTCTTTTAGCATAAGCCGAAACATTTTATAGTATTTAGTCGTATATAGTAAATGGGGGTATTTGTGACCGTCTCAAAAACAATTTTCATTTTAAAAATTTATACATGATTAATTATTTGCACCAGGCTATCAAAATAAATTTTATTATGAACCTGAACAATTTTTATTATACTTAAAACAAACCAAACCAGTTAGATTTAGCCCTTTGAATTTAAAAAAAATATATTTTAACATTAACGTCAAAATAAAATATTTGTGGGTATTTGTGACAGAGTAGATTATAACTGTGATCGATCGCTAATGGTATTTGTGACCTAGTATTTCAGTTCTTGATGCGAGTGGTCACATATACTATTTCTTCAAAGAAAAAACGTTCATTTAATTTAAAAATAAATATATTTTTACATAAATAAAATTAAAAATTATCACATATAAATTCGTTTAGTGTATCACAAATTAATTCAAAAATTAACAAAAGTAAAAATAAATAATAAATAAATTGGTGTATAGCACAGCGCAAATAAAATAAAATTACTTAAATAAGTAAAAACAAAAATTGATTTCATATTGTTTACATTGGTTTCCGGTAAATTTCTACCTCTGGTATTGAATAAATACCTCGAGCGTTTATTAAAATGGGCTCAATATTTGTATGTACAATATCAGATGTATTGTACCACAGAATGTCTTCCTTTTCTGGCCATTTTCAATTGGCTCCACTCATCGCCATAACCTTAACTCTAAATTCATCAAGTTTTGCTTCTATGACCATACCTGGAAAATATTCTCCCTCATATACAACAATTACAAAAGAATTAGTTTTAATTGGATCTTTATCCCTAATGAATTCGGAAGTTTGAGGAATTCGATCAACTTCAATATTGTTTTTGGTTTCCAAATCCTTCCTTTTATTAAACAGTTGTTTCTTTAATCTTTCTTTTTTTTCCTCAATTCCCTTCTGGCTGCTTTTTCGCTTTCAGTTTTGACTTTTTCTTTTTCTTTTTGCTGATTATATTTTATCCAAGGGCTACTGGTAGCAACTTTTGGAAGCTTATCCTTGGGTCGTTTAGCTCTTTCCCAAGGCTCTTTAACGTCTTGCGGCCAAAATAAGGAAGTTTTAAACGGAGTTGGGATTGTAGAAAACGCGTGGTTGCTCACAATTTTTAATGGAGTAGAAATGACACCTATAACTGTATGACTTACATTTGATGTATGGGGAGTACTGGTCTCCGTTGCACTTTGATGGTTTGTTGAATCCGAAATATACGGGAAATTTATTTGATTTTGGTCGTCTGAATTTGGATTACATGCCTCCGTTGCATCTTGGTGGTTTGTTGACTCCGGATTAAACGTAAAATCTATTTGATTTTGGCCGTCTGGTATTAATCGGTTAATAATATGATGGTCTGATAGGTCCAGGGTAGTAAATTGAATTGTAGCTTCCTGTGCCGAAGGAGGCGTTATTTCAGCACTTAACTTTAATTCGTGCTTTATTTTAAGCCAATAATTAAAATGTTCTTCGTATTTTTCCTCCCCGTACCATTTACCTTGGCTTTCCGAAGCAAGGAAACTGATTTTCACCGATTCATCCAAACGACTTTCAAAATGTGTCAGAAATCTAAATAAGGTTTCGGTAGCCTGTTTTTTGTCAGGAGTTTCTGTTTGTTTGTTTTCAATTTTCCCAGTAGCGAGTAATGTGTAATTGATGGCGTTTTCGGAAAATGGGCAAAGTCCGCAAGTTCTGAATCCGTTTCGGAAGATACTTTCTTTGTTAGCTAAATTTAATGCCTTTTCAAGTAATGGTGCAAATTCCGAACGGTTAATTTTAGCTCCACAATTCTCCATTCTCCATTTGCTTACACAATCTTTCCATGCTGACTTGAGGGGATGAAAAAATGCTACATCCATTGGTTGTAAAATATGCGTTGAGTGAGCCGGGAATGAGATCAATATAATTGGTTTGTCCTTACAAAATTGACTTAATGGTAAAGTCAAATGTGACGAATGCCCGTCCACAAAGAGAACTACCGGCAATTCTATTTTTTTCTCCAGAATCCATGGGTAAAAAATATTTGTGATGTACTCATAAAATGTAGCGGAAGTCATCCAGCCACTTTCTGTATATCCTATGCCCCATTTTTTTGGATATTTGTTAAACATATCCGAAGGAATACGCCTTTTATACGGATATATTACCATAGGTGCTGGGAGCATTCCACTAGCATTAGCGCTTATAAGGACTGTGTAATATTCTTTAGAATCGTTGGCTACGATTCTATTGATTTTTTTTGCTCCTTTTTCAACAAGCACTTTTTCACCTGTTGGCGTTAGAAAGAATGCGGTTTCGTCGCAGTTAAACACCCTTGACGGTTCGCTTATCATATTTCCTGCTCCGAAATATTCAGTTACTTCGCGAAACCAATTTCGAATTTTTTCTTCAGTAACAATGGACCGATATTTTTGTAGCGTCTCCGTAAGACGCTGCGATATCTCGGTGTGCCTTTTGAGAAATCCCTCAAACCATGCTCGGCCTGGCCTTCCATTGGTAAAATTATTTTCCTTTTTTAGATTTTTTATTAATACCGTTACGCTATCAAGCAGCTGATTTTTTGTGATGGGGAAACCTGCTTTACCCATTTGTATAATCCAATCTACCAGTATTTTGTCCTCCTCTAGGGATAATACGGTTGGAGGTCCAGTTTTACTCGATATTGGTCTATTTCCATTATATTTATATAACAAAGACGTTTTTGGAATACCAAACGTTTTGCTGGCTGCGTAAATGGTCATTCCATTCTCGATGGCGGCAATAGCTTGATGGACGGTTGTTTCCGAATATTTGGCAGTTTGAGTTTTGGCCTTTGTTTTGCCCATCGTTACATTAAACCAAATCAGATTTATTTTGTGACCTATTTGAAGGTAATTTGTGACCGTTAATCTGTTGGGCTGTTTACCACTAAGTTGTTTATTAAGTGATAGGTCACAGCAGCAAAGATGAATCCTTGATTAATTAAAAGTTGCATAATTAATGAAATTTTGAGTTTTATTCTTTTATTATTCATCAGTTTATGAATAAATAAAAAGCCGTGTAGTTTGTAATTCGAACCTACTTTGTCGGTATTCCGAACCGAATGAAGGTGGTTAGTTGTGACCGCAAATGTTTATGGAAATTTTAAATTTAACAAGAGTAAAAGCTTATGTCACAAATAGGTTTTTAATAAGTTCAAGCTTTTCTGCATTTAAAGTCGTTAACATTAAGTTTAAAAACATAATCTATATATAAAATTATTAGCGTTTTAAAATTGCTTGATTTCTTATATTGTTGACCTATTGGTCACAATTACCCACATACAAGAAACATGCTTTCTTGTAATGCAGACCGAATTTAATTTAGGTTTGTTAGTTTTAAATTTAAATTAAATCACATTTTTATTGTAGTTTCACTTCATTCAATACACATACTTTTAATTTACACATAAATTTTAATTTTAACTTGTACTTACTGTTTTTTAAAGAGGAAGGATGTTTTCGATGACTTCTCACTTAGATTACTTGAAAAGTTATGAAATTACAACAATTTTTTTGACAGCTATACATTTACATGATTTTTTCCCGCGCAAATTTAGCATTTTCATGTAATTTTTTGTAGAGGGACAGAGAAGTGTGTATTACTATTTATGAGACAGCAAATGAGAGACACAATTATTCATCGCCTCTAATAAATGCGTTACAAATGAATTAGATCACAAATACCCGCTAGGTCACGAATACCCCCAATTACAATAATGCTGTCAAAAAAAACGTAGAATTCCTTTATATTTTCTTTTCATATCCTTTGATTGGTGAATTTGCCGCAGTTTTAGTTGATCCAATGATTATTAAGGCTTTTGTCGCAGAGCCAATAATTTTCTTTGCCATTTCATGACTTGCGCGTTCGACACAGATGAATTTCTTCAATTTCAATCTAGCCACCTTTCTTTGACCCATTTCATTTTGTCGTGCTTTGAATATTGATAATTGATACCTTGTGTATTCTTTGAAATTTGTTGAGATTGGTGAAAATTGCTCAGAAGTTGTTGACGGCGTCCATTTCTTCAAATTTCTCAGCCTTTGATGAAATCCAGTCATATGACGAAAAAAAGAACTTTTAATTTTTATAGGTTCGTCATTTCTGATTCCACCAAATATTAATCGTTGGCCTGGATCCAATCCTATCATGACATCATAATTGTCAATATTTTCTCGAATTTTTAATAGATTTCCTTGGACTGTTTCTTCATCATTGTGTAATTTTCTTTTTTTAATTTTTGGGTATTTTACTTCATTTTTTGCCATAGAAAATGAAATGGCCACTCCATCAGTCAACATTGAATAGTCGAATTTCTTTGTTAATGTCTCGGGAAATGTAAAATATTTTCGCCATTCTAAATCACGATCAAATGTTTTCCAGGCTCCTTTGAATAATTTTTGCGAACATAATAATTGCCAAAATGCTGCCGAATCATAACGAATGTGATGAAGTCCAAACTTTAAAATTGGTACTAGTGTAAAATTCTTTAATTCATTTTCTTCATTGTAGCGTTGTAAGCGATAGAAAAATTGTAGATATTTTGTATATTTCAATTTATTAGTCACTTCATTAAATTTTGTTCCATCCCATTGTAACTTTTCAGTTAGGGCCTGAATTAATTCTGGATCTGGTACTTTATCACTTTTTTCTCTAAATAGAAAATCGAGTGTATCGTATGATTTTTTCTTGAATGGTTTGAAAAATCTTCTAACTCTATTGTAGGCGTGCATCCATAGATTATTGTGAAAGATAGTTTCATATTTATTGGCTTCTGAACGAAACAAATTCGCTTTATATGATTTATCGTATAATTTCAAACCAAATTTATTTCGCAAATTTCTATACTCTTCATCCAACTCATATTTTGCCTTTGATCCGTCCAACAAATGATAATAATAATCCAAAAAATTAATTTTGATGAAATTTCCCTTTGCCCATTGTTTATTCAATGAAAAATGAATATATCTCGATACTTCAACAAATAATGAAGACATTTCTTGTACGTCATTTTGAATTTTTTCAAAAACTTTTTGATCTAAACATTTTGAGTTAAGACCACATTTCACATTTACTATTTTTTTATTTATTTCTTCACCTTCGACTTTACGTTTCGGCATTTCACAAACAACTGATTAGATAATTAATAAATTATATATATACGGCCGATTTTTCTATACTATACTACCTCACAATTGTGTGGGTTGGACCGGAAAGGGTTATGTCCTTTAACGGTTGGTTTTGTAATTCAATACTGCTTTGGTCTTGAAAATCGATCGAACAACTTGCAGAGCTCGATGGTCGGCTAATATTCGAAATTTCACTGGAAATAGTTTCCAACCAATTCAGTATTTTACTGGTGTTGGAAGCCCTTTCTGTTTCTTTGTCGTATTCCATTGGAATATTCTGAATTTATTTGGAAGAAACAAACAAATAACGAAAAAAATTCACAAAAATGATCAATAATTAATAAATACCGTAATTTTTCATTCCAACTTACTTTAGATTGCCGCCATTGTTTTAATTTATTTAAAAATAACGCCTTTTCCCCAATGAATATTTTACCAATATCAGCGAAAATTTCATTCACGCCGTCCAGTTCTAAGCATTCTAAGTGCTGGATTGTCAATATACCACCTGCTAGTATAATATCACACGTTGGCTGAGCAAGGTCCCACGATTGCAATACTTTTGTGACCTCGTCTGTTTCGGCTTGATTTAATTCAAGCGGTTTTATATAGAAAACCGTGATTGGCGTATCATTATTTTCTTGTTGTTCTTCCATTACGTAACTCCACAAAGTAAATTGTACAAATACGTACAAATATTTACGTTTAATTTAATTTTTAATTACAATTATCAAACACAGTATTTTGTTCACAGCACTTAACACACTACACTGTACCTGACTAACTAAAAATATTTATTTTACTTTTTTTTTTTTTTTTGTAATTTTAAATTGTGTTAGCATATAATGCAGAAAACCGCATAAAATCCTCTTAGTGGGGTAGCTTTGAACATGTTAAAACTTGGGGAAGGATTTGTAACATGTTTCCTAATAATGGTTCCCAATATCGATATTATGACATTCGATCCAGCGGAAACAAATACTCATGATCAGGTCAATTGAAACGATTCAAGAATAAGGAAATGGTTAAAACTGGTTTCTGCTAAGGATGTAATACATCGATAATTCAGCCACCCTACAAAATAAAATAAAAATTCGAAGCAGCAGACTTACCGCTTTACAGGATAGGTTTGAAGGGCCAGAATGTGAACCTTTTGTTAAAAATTTATTTTTATGTAAATCCACACCTTATCTTTTCACAATTTGTTACGAATGAGCATCTAGCTCAAAATAGATTGTGTTAAGTATGGAGTTGGTGTTTGATTCAAATTTTTTTTTGTAAGCAAATAAATATAAATATAAATAAATATAAATATAAATAAACATGGCGTTATTGTAGTTGAAAAGAATGACATATGACAATAAAAAAAGCAAAAAGTAACACGATGAAACACGATATAGGTACGATACGATCAGCGAATAAGGAGAATTTACACATTATTTTTTTGTGGTAATATGAAATTCTTCATAATTATATATTTTTATAGGAAATACTTTATATTTTAAGGTGGGAATCTTTTTAATTTTTAATCTGTAAATTCCTCTCGAGTTGATAGGAAATCTGATTAAATATTAAGTGGATATCATTTTAATGTTATATAAATAAATGGAAATCTCACAAAATACAGTAAGACGGAATTCCCTTTAGTTTTTTTTTCTCTGTGTGCTATCGTTTGTATAAAATTAGTCACTAAACCTAAAATCGTATTTTGCTGGTTATAATTTAAATCAAGTTTTAGAAAATCTGACATAAATTCATTTCGTACTTCAGTTAAGTTAAAAATTTCTCTGTTTTCTAAACATTCATTATTGTTAAAAATATTGAAAGTATCGTTTATTGTGTTTTTAATTTCGTCATCAAGAGAATTAGAAACTTGAGTAGTTTCTATATTACTACTGATTAAGCTACTTCTTTCAACACTTATGGTACTTTTAATTTGATGAATGTTTTGTTTTGGAACGTGTTTATTATTACAGTGTTTAGCTAAACCACAAAAACTCTCATACTGTGAGTCACAATTGGTATAGCCCCAAAATATTACATTGGTTCTTGAATTTATAAAACTATGAATAAGTCTGAAATGTTTTATATAAATTTTATAATCTAAAAAAAATCTACCACAATTTTCAATTTTGCATCTGTACATTATTGAAAGTAAAATTAAGTTAAAACAATTAGCAACTTAACATATTTTTTAACTCCATTAATCTGGGCGTAAGCTGAGTTTTATTCATCCTTAAGAATGCCTCCTGTATGAATATAAATAAAACGAATCGTGATCAACAGGATATTGAATGTTGAGTACGTAAAACGTTTTAAATAACGATGTAAAAGCATCAATGCTGGTAATATTCACGGATAGTGTTATGCGTGGTTTCATTAAATAATTATTTTTTTAAAAGTTTTAATTTATTTTTATTATTTCACCGTTTTATTATTTTTGCAGTTTTGATGTTACAAAGTTAAGTTTATGTTTAAATCTAACACGAGTTACATTTTTATTTCTCTTATATACTATATTATAATTTTACTCGCGCTATCTATAATTTCTTCTAATAATATATTCTTCTTAATTATAATCTTATTGTCTTTTCAAGATATATTATGATCATCAGTTTTTTGTTATTGAAATTATTTAGATTGAAGCGGACGTGATTGTTTTGGAAAATATTCTTTATTATGTTTTTATGTTTACAGATGGATCAAGTTATTTTAATAAATCTTTCTGGGAACAATTTATGTTTATATTATATGCAATTTCTTATCTAAGATATTTTTATATTATGTCTAATTATGTGCACTTATAACAGATAGGGGAATTTCCTTACTATCGACACTAATGCTGTAGGATAAAATTTGATTTTTTGACGGACCTCGTAGAATTAGATGTGGCTGTTTAATCAGATCTGATATTGCTGTCCCAGTCTGAAAATATTTTATATGTAGTTATTTTATTAAAATGAATGTTTTAATTTATAGAAATATGAACCAATGAACTAGTGTAAAAGTACACTTACTTTTTCAAACACGATAAAGGAATATGGCTGTACTGACGATGACACATTTTTTTTTTCTGTAAGTACGGCAAAGATGTTTTAGTATAAGCAGCATACAAAATGTCTAAATACGAGTACACATTATTCCTATTGTAAGATGGCAGATCAGATCTCAGTAGCTTTATATTTTCCGATATGGAATTTGTAGTAAACCAGTTGAATAGGTTAATTCCGCTAATATTGGATACAGGGTTTCCCCAATACGAATATTTAGCATTAAGGTCTCCACATATTATGATTTTAGAATTTGAAGATGATCTGAGTTTTAGAAATTCTGTGACATCTTGTGCAATTAATGATGGATGGCTACGATTAGGGGTTGAAAGGGGTTACTTGGGATGAAATTTTTATTATTCAATTGATTTGATGTTATGGCTAGAACTGTTTAACGTCGTTTTTAGTTCCAATAGCAAACAGTAGAGGTTGTAGCCTGACTGTTTCTTGTTTACAAATATCTTTGACCCTGTTTAGTTCCGTTGGAATGTCACTAACATTCTCAATTAAATTGACAAACCAAATTTGGCTGTCTTTGACCGACGATTGTCCATAACTGACACAATTAACATGCTTGTCCTTATTTTTAACGGATGGTGGAATGATGGATGAAAGCAGATATAACTTGGTTTGGCGGCGTATTCTTTATGTTTGATTTTACTTTTCAAAATACCCGGTATTTCTTTTAAAAATAAATCCCACTTAGAATAAATGTTTTTAGCTGCGGGATATAAAGTTGTAAAATCTATTTCAATCTGTAAAAATAAAGATATTTAGAAATTAGTATGAATTACCAAATCCGGCATAAACCATAAAAATATTAAAATTTAGAATCGAGTAAGTATTACCAAATCTGTCATAAATGGATGTTTGAGTATTGGCCAATCTTCAAAAATTCCATCTAACGATTGGTCTTGATTGGCCATTAATTCAGCAATTCTTAATTGTGATGATGTCTTCCATTTCTCGATAACTAAATCCTTGGGACTTCTAAGATTTTTTAATTTCGTTTTTATAGTGGAGTAGTCCTCCTGTGAGTTGTTTCCTAAAAAAATCAAATTAAAATTTTTTACTTTGCAAATCCGTGTTAGGTGTTTCATCTTTAACGTTTGAATTTGAAAAGTATTTATTTAATTTCCGATGTTCATAATCAAACTTGTTATATAGTTTTCCCGTTGGTGACCGACTGCTGCCACGGTGTATGTAATACGTTTTCTAACAAATTTTCTTAATGAATTAATTTATTGACACTCAATAAAATTCTTACCAAACATTCGGTTGGGAAACATTGTATAATCTCTGAGGCTAAACCCTTTATTTCTTTTGAGGATGGTTTGTAGCGATACTCTTTCAAATAATAATCGACTATAGTTGAAACTAGCTGGTCTCTGTGTCTTGGCTCCAAGATATTTTGTTGATTATAAAAATCTTTAATATTCTTACCGATGTTATATCTGGTAAGAATGGCTGAGAGTAACTATAGTAATAATAAATAAGAAAAAGGTAAATAAAATATAAAAATGTAAATTTTCAGGTTTTATTGAATATTGAGGTAATGTATATGTATTTTCAGCTGAAGTTGATGGCAATTGCTTTTTCCAATTCATAAGGTGCTCTTCAAACATAATTTTCTTTCCTAATTTTATAGACCCAAATAACTCGTCTATATGGTATGTTTATCTTTCATGTATTTTAATTGAAGTGTACCCATACCAACTTCTACAAAATAATTTATTTAAGCGGAAATACATTTATTGTATTTTACACATACTTCCGAGACGAGTGTATAACTCTTCTTGTCCCCACGATTCTTCTGTTAGCACGAGCATATTTTGTATATAGCTATTTCCATCAATAATATGTATTAATATATTCTGCATAGCGTTGCTTACATCAGTATCATCTACGAGTGTATCTTGTATTGGTTCCTTTTTCAGGATTTCTATTCGTGATTCATTTGAATTTATATTTTCAGTTGAATAGTTTGATGTTTGGGGAAACATGTTCATAATTAATCCTAAATCGACACTTTCATCTTCATTGGAATATGAATTGGTCCCACTTGAGAGTTCACTTCCCGCATTAGACTCAGCTATATTTAAATTTGTTTTTTCTTGTTTTTTAAACTATATACTTTCATATATTACCCCTAAATTTACAATTACATACTCAAATTATTAACAATAACTTTTTAATGAGTACATAGTTGTAATCTACCCATTTAAAATCAATAATAGTGACATTTAATGACTTTAACATTATTTAAAATTTATAAGAAATTTTTGTTTCGAATAACATAATCCTGCTTGGTACGGTAGCTATATATTGGAGGACTTGGAATAGTGAAATATTTTAACTGATAAATAAAATAATTTTCACATTTCGAGATAATTTTGTGCGACACATAATGCTTTATATATAAAGAAGTATATTTTCTAACTATTAAATATTGGTTCGTTTTCGTTTTTTTGGCAGAAATATGCCTTTAATGTTTGTACAGTTGAATATTTCAACAAATAGTCTTCGTAATATAATTATCAAGTTTGTAGCAGATACCTTTGAAAATGACAGATGAATAAAATAGCGAATTTTCCATATTAAACTCATATTTTTCGAAAACATGAAATGGAAAATTATTTTTAATAATTTTTCTTTCATCGATTTGTAAAGGTTATCTGGTGTTTATCTGATGACTCGCTGTTCCCTCGTTGTCACGTTATATCTTCTACGCGTGTGTGCGTGTGTAAACTCCCGTTGTTTGATTAATTTTTTTGTATATAAATGTGTGAATCGGCACTGTATGATTAAGTGCGGTGTACTTTGTTGAATATTGTTAAGCTGGTTTTTATTTCCGTTGATGATTCTCATTTTTCCAGTATTTATAATTGGAATTGTAAAGGTGTAGTTTCACTACCATCCGAGTATGTAACTTTTTGAATTACTTGTGCTCATGTGCCGTGTACCTCGTTTGTTTTACTTGTATCTCGTACAAATGTGTATGTGGCCCTGTTGCCTGATAAAATTTTTCGTATCAAGCGTGTATGTAATTAATGCGCCTATTCGGTGGTTTAAATTGAGGCTGCTTCTTCGATGTACCGGTTTGTTGCGTCTCTGTACGCTATGTGATTGATCACACTTGTGTGTGTATTCCCGTTTTTTATTTTTCGAGTTAAATTTGTGTTGACTAAGAATTACTGTTTGATCATAGAAGAATTACTATAGAAGCATATTTTGTATGGATGAAATTTACCAACATAATTTATATTCGTATTTCTTTGAGTTGTTTTTTGTTTTTAAGTGGGACTGAAAGGTCTATATAGAAATTTGATATCATATTGCCTCTTTCTATTCTTCTTTGGCAACAAAAAATAAAAGTAGATCTCATTTTAATAGTGTGTTGGTTGTGTACACACAACACACTTATAATTTGTTTGATTTTTTACGAACCTTTTACATCGAGTCGAACAATTTTTTGTTTCTCATAAGAACCAATGTAAAATTGATAGTTTTGATTATCAATTTTATTAATGAAAATTCATTTAAATGAAACAAACTTTTCCTTAATTTGCATCTTTAATATGTTAAGTTTGTATAAGTTTGAAAATCGTAAAAAAATTACTTCTACATTTTCAATTAAAATAAAAAAAGAAACACTTTCCATTTTCTACCACCACAAACAAACCATTAAATATTTGTTTCGAAAAATAAAAACAATAGATCATCCTTGCCTTTCTAATTTAACATAAACAAAAGAGACAAAGTAGCGTTAAAAAAAATAAAACTCCGTACCTAAATGGAAAAAAAAAATTAAAAAATTGAATTATCTTTCTGCCACCAATTGAAAACAATCTGAAGCAAGGTAAAAATAAAAATTAAACCACTTGTGCAGAACAAAAAAATTAAACAGTAGGGACACCCTTATCTTTACTATAGAAAACAACAACAAAAATACACATTCTGATTCGCACCATGCCCGTTATACAACAAACCCTTTATCTGCTTTAATTTTGGTATAAACGTTGTGATAATTCCAAATTAATGTAAAAGTCATTCTAGGGTTAAATTTATCTGTTATGATGAGTTGTTTATTATTTTCGTGTATGTATGTATATAATAAATTTTTGTAGTTTTGTATGGGTTATTGACCAAATTTAAGGAAATTTTAATAACTTTTTCAGATTAATTGAAAAATTACAATTTAATTATGAGACTATGGCTGTTTTCCAAACGGATAAAATGTTATGGAATAGGAAAGAAAAACACAAAATAGTTACATAGCAAACAACAACAATTTAAATTGAAACAACTTTACATTTGAAATGTTTGAAAAGATGAAAATAAATTCATAAAAGTAAAATGTAACGTTGCAGTATTTAATTAATAACCGAAATTGGTACATACTTAATTTAATAATAAAAAAGTTTTGGAACAAAAGGCCCATGAGGATGGAACTTGGCTATTTCTTAACAGGTTATGATAAAATTCGACTTGTACGATAGAAATGGAATCCTAAAATGATTTGTAAATAAAGTTCTGGAACATATGGTCAATTAGAAAGGAATTTGGCTATTTCTTAACCGATTATTTCGACGAAATTTGACGTGTACGTTGAAAATAGAATTCTAAAATAATTATTGCAAAAAGTTCTCGAACATTTCCAATTAGGATCGAACTTGGCTAATGAGAATCTAAAATGATTTTTTCTAATTTCGGGACCCTAAACTACCTTTCGAAGTTACACTTTTGCTGCACGTGCTCGTCGCACTAGTTTTTTTATCAGAGTTTAGTTCAAGGAATATTAAATTTTTTTTTAGAACAAAAAAAAAAGAAAATATAAAAATCAAACGAAAATATATTTTATTTTATTAACCAGTCAAAATTTTTAACTTTTTCGATGCTTGCGTTAGTTCTCCTTTATTTCTGTTCTTGAAATTTTGAAACTCCCCTTTCAAAACAGACCATTTCGAGTTTTTTCTGGTTAAAACAATAATAAAAAAATTTATTAATACTTTTAAATGTTCGTAGCATGGTTCATTTTCAAGAGGCAGAAATCCGGGGAAATCTCGTTCTACTATTTCTAGGCATTTTTCTGTTATTCTGGAACATAAATGCGACAAGTGACATTCTTTGTTAAACAATTGTTCAAAAATTGTTAATAAAACATTCGCAACTTTGGCATATTCAGCTGTCGGTGCTTTAAGAGCTCCAAAGTTGGTAGATTTATTAAAATTTTTTTCTGTAATTAATATATCGGACGGCGTTATAATTTCTTCGTTAGGCTTTATTAATTTCGCTCTGCATTCATTACAGTTTATTTTTTTTAATGCACAATAGCCAGCATAGTAGGATATTGCATTTTCTTTAAGAATGCTGTTTTCATTCTTAATTGCGACGTCGTACTCCTCTATACTAGGTTCAATGTCTACATCGATGTTAAATAGACTTGCTTTATAGTCTTCTTGAAACGTTCCCCATTCCAACTCAACCATACTTCCGTCGTCGGCTAAACAATTGGAATAAGCACTACTAAAAATTAATTTTGTAACCAAAATATTAGCGAAATGTACTCCTATTTCATGGCTATTAGGTGTGTAGTTAAATCCTCCTTTAGCCCGTAGCTTTGAAAAAAAAATTTCGAGACAATCTTAGTTGGTTCTACCAGTAAGAACATATTCAATGTTACAATTTTTGTTCAAATATTCTATCATCAATAATTGAGCTTTAATTGTTGTTTGAAACCCTTTAATAAATTTAAAATAATTTTCATTTTTCGAAATTATTTTTAAATTTTCCAAAAAGCCTAAGCTGTCATTCAAATATTTGTAAACGTTATTATCTACTTTCAAAGGTTTCTCAAACGGGGATTTTGACGAGAAATTCCTGCAGTTTAAACAATCAAATATATTATTAAACCGCTCTATAAAATGAGCTGTTGGTAATGCTGAGTCCATATAAGACCCCAAAATTTCAGGGCAAGTTTGAACAGCTGTCTTTATTGCGCAGCACACTGTGTTGCTTAGTAATTGAGCTGCAAATGCCACATTCATTTTTTCGAAGCTGTTTGGGTACAAATGCTTCTTTGTAATTTTTGGCAACATTTTGCATTTTTGAGCAGCATCAAACTCATAAATTTTGTGGAGAACATTTATATCAGCTATTCCGTTTGAAGAATGCGAAATTGTATTATTAATTAATGCGTTTCGTACCGATTTAATTAAATGAGGTGGGTCATATTGAACAAAAACTGGTTTTCCATTGAAATAAAAATAAGGCTCTGTTGGTGTAATACCCAGTTGCTTGTAAGCTTGTAGATTAATAGCGCCTTGATCGCATGTTAACATCAACACATTTAAATTTAGTTTTTCTTGACAAACTTTTAAATTCTCTTTAATCAAATCACATAATTTGCTTGCCGAGAACGTCTTGTTAATTAAAACGTAATTTAGAACGTATTTCCACTCTCCAATGATTGACCGCACCATAAAAAACAAAGCAGAAGTAGCCAATTGATTTTTTCTGCCGTGTCCATCATCGTAGAACCCCTCAATTCTATCCAATAAAATATTATATGTTAATTCTTGTTTTATGGTAATTTCGTCAAAGCTCAATACACAAATCTTAGAAGTAGACGGTAAATTAATAAAAAAAGAATTATGCTGTTCCATTAGGATTTCGTTAATTCCAGGTGGAATAAATTTGATCGGTGACCACTTATAAATTGATGACACTGATGGTAATTTCAATTTGATGGTATCTTTTAAATATTTGTATGTTGATGCCGATTTGTAATACAAACATTGTGCAAATATCTTGTCCTCTTTGTTGTAAAAGAAGCTTTGTTTTAATAATAGCTTACTGACATTTTTAGTGTTTATATTCACATCTAATTCGTCAATTGTGTCTTCGATGGTAGCCATTTTGCATTTATTATATTTTGTTTTTAAATTTTGAAAATTTCGTTTCAATTTGTTATGTGCCATTTTCAAAAGATTTATTTTTTTTTGTAAATTCCGCAGTTTTGTTTTATAGCAGTTTAGCTGTTTTGACTTTTTGCTACAACTTGAACAATCATCTATTAATACATTATTACCTGAACAATGAGAACAATTCACTAAATTTATTAATTTTAGGAATTCGGTGTCGTCGTCAATTTCAGTTTGTGTTTCTACAGACACACATTTTTGAACTTGCGTAGGTCTTTCAAATTGTTCAAAAGTATCAATCGTTGCTACTTCAGATGAAATAGTTAAATGTAAACGGGGAACAGCGTTCATTGTCAGTCGAGAAAACCCGATATGCTCTCGTAGAAAGTGTTTTTCACAAACAGTAGTAATTCTTCTATGGTTTGATGATGAAACACTGGTTTACGTTCGTTGAATTTCGCTGGTGGTTTGATTTGTAAAATTACACGAAAAGCCTGCATTGTTATTGTTGCTTTTTTTTTTTGTGGTGTTTTCCTCTATATGGTATTATGGCTCCCGATACCGTTGGTATGATGAACATGAAGCACAAAAAAAAATTTTAGAACTCTATTTTACGGTGATTATATTTTTATGATTGGTACCCATTTATCTATTACCTGACACGGTTGTACCGCGCCAGGTCTCCGTGTATAATTTCCAATTGTAATTATGCTAAAAATGGTTGCGTTTCTTTTTTTTTCGAAATTCTCTAAAAAGGGCTTCGACTATTAATTTCTGCACTTAAATTGAATTTCTAATTTTTAGTAATTTAGCAATTAATTTATTCTTTTAGTGTTAAATTCTTGCGTTTTACAAATACAATTTTCATGTACATAAAATGGCTTTTTTTATTTTTCCTTTCACCACCGAACGTACTCGTTATTAATTTTATTTTTGTTCTTTTTACATAAATCGACAAACCCGACCGTGTATCTTGCGATAAAAAACCAAACCGACTGTGTAGTTGTTTTTATGTTTGATGATTTGTTTAATTATCTCTTTAGAGTTAATAAAACCAATTATATTTTTTGTATTAATATTCTTTAGAATATATTTTATTTGAAGTTTATTCGTTCTTTAATGTGACTCTTCAGAGTAACCAGTAAGAAATAACCTGAAGAATCATTATTACAATTCTTTTTATAATGATTCTCCCCCCACTTAATATTAGTTTTTTAATTATATAATTTAAATGTTTTTAATTCTAAGAAAATGCTTTATGCATTTGATATATTTGATTCTGAGAAAATAATTGGTAAGTAATTTAATTTGTAGAGGTTGTAGCACTTAAAATAATTTCACGGACACTCTTGTGGTTTTAATGTATTAAATACTAATTTATTTTTCTTTGTTAATACACATTTTAATTTACAAAATCAGAATTACAACTTGATTTATTAAAATATAATTTTTCACCACTATGTTTATACAATCGTTTATATGAAAAAAAAATATTTTGTTTTTATAGCCAAAATGGATATTTTGGAGCGCGCGATACTAATTATATCAAATCTCAAAACCATATGTCCACGAAAACAAAAATTGTTTTTTTTGTTTTGTTTTTTTTCGTAGTATCAATTGCTGTTGTTTTTTTTTTAGTGTTAACACATGAACGAATCATTCGGTTGCTTTCCCAAAAGAGAGATGGAGTAAAAAAAAAACAGAAATTATCAATCCGAAATTGAAATCGAATTGAGAAAGCTATTGAAAGCGAGATGGAGAAAAAACAGAAAAATATAATTTAGTGTTCAATTATATTTTCTATTGACCCTCAATTTTCGCTAGCTGACAGTACGCCACACAAAAGATATTTTGTGCGCTAACCCTATATTTTTGTGGTGAGCTAATGTCAATTTATTTAAGTACATAATTAATTTATATAAATTGAATGAGTGAGCCGCTACAGGACTCCCCCGCAAGTGAGTTCCCCTCCTTAAGGAAGTCCAGTGTTAGGCTGAAAACGAACTGATTTATGTTGTCGAGAAACTGATTTCGCATCAGTGGAACATAGTATGCCGTAAGCCGGTTTGAGCCGGTCAATTGAAATGGTTTGGTTTTTTCCATTAATTGACACGGTGAATTGCTTCCGAAGGCGTCGAATAACTTTAAACGGCCCTTCATAAGGAGGAGATAAGCCTGTGCGAACCTTGTCCGTTCTACCGAACACAAAATCACAGTTGGCAAGTGATTTGGGAACAAAAACGTCATCTTGTTTGGCTTGCCGAGTTGATTTTGGGATAAGGTTTTGCATTGTATCACGGAGTTGATCGATGACTGTGTCGCTAGTTGGTAAAGGTGAGAGAGGATTTTCAACGAAGAACTCACCGGATAGCTTGATGGTTTGTCCATAAATCATTTCAGCTGGTGAGCACTTCAGATCTTCTTTCACTGTTGCTCAGATTCCCAGTAGTACGATGGGTATTTCCGAAGACCAATTTATTGTGTTTCCTCTGGCCATTAACGCGGCCTTGAGTTGCCGGTGGAAACGTTCGACCATGCCGTTAGCTTGAGGATGGTAAGCTGTTGTATGAATACCATGCGAGCCAAGGAGTTTTGTTAACTCAGCGAAAAACTTGGACTCAAACTGCGTTCCTTGATCAGTAGTGATGTTAAGGGGCACGCCGAATCGTGACACGTAATTGTTGACAAAAGTCACGGCAATGGTTGCGGCTGACATATTAGTCATGCAGTAGGCTTCGGGCCAGCGAGTGAATCGATCGACACAGGTGAGCAGGTAAGTATATCCATTATATGGAGGAAGTGGTCCTACTATATCTATATGGATATGTTCAAAACGACCTGATGGTATTTGGAATTGTCCATGGGATGATTTAGTATGCCTTTGAACTTTGGCACGTTGGCAGGATAAACAGGACTGAGCCCAATGGCTTACGTCTTTGTTCATACTAGGCCAAAAATATCGAGCAGTAATCAACTTACGAGTAGCACGGACACCAGGATGCGAAATGTTATGTAAAGTGTCAAAGATAGTGTTATGCGTGGTTTCATTAAATAATTATTTTTTAAAAGTTTTAATTTATTTTTATTATTTCACCGTTTTATTATTTTTGCAGTTTTGATGTTACAAAGTTAAGTTTATGTTTAAATCTAACACGAGTTACATTTTTATTTCTCTTATATACTATATTATAATTTTACTCGCGCTATCTATAATTTCTTCTTATAATATATTCTTCTTAATTATAATCTTATTGTCTTTTCAAGATATATTATGATCATCAGTTTTTTGTTATTGAAATTATTTAGATTGAAAGCGGACGTGATTGTTTTGGAAAATATTCTTTATTATGTTTTTATGTTTACATATGGATCAAGTTATTTTAATAAATCTTTCTGGGAACAATTTATGGTTATATTATATGCAATTTCTTATCTAAGATATTTTTATATTATGTCTAATTATGTGCACTTATAACAATAGTTCGACGCAGTGATTGTACGATAAATGGGCGATTGTACCCAGTTGATGTTTCGCAGATGATTTCGAGGCCAGGCAATTTAAAAAGCACCAGTTGCGTTGATGAACCGGAGCGACATTCGGAACCAGAAATTAAATTCTGAAGTTCTAGGTCAGCTTTTTGTGCAATTGCGATTTTGTTTAAGTCAAATTGTGTTTCGACTGCGGCCGTTTCATTGTCCGATGTGCGAGAGAGTGTATCTGCAACAACGTTGTCATGTCCGTAAACATGCTGAATGTCCGTGGTAAACTGACTAATATAATCCAAATGGCGAGCTTGCCTCGGATTACGTTCAGTTTTAGACTGAATTGCTCTAGTCAGAGGTTTATAGTCGGTAAAAATGGTGAAGTCCCGACCTTCGACAAAATATCTGAAGTGTTTCACTGCCAGATATATTGCGAGTAATTCCCGATCGAATGCAGAATATTTTTTCTCAGTATCCGAAAGTTTCTTTGAGAAAAATCCCAATGGCTCCCAACATTCGTTGTTGTACTGTTGCAGTACTGCCCCAACGGCAGTGTTAGATGCGTCAGTAGTTAAACTTAGTTTCGAATCGCTCAATGGGTGTGCAAGCAGTGTTAATTTCGCAAGTTTAGCCTTAAGTGACGTGAATGCTTGTTGACATTCGTCAGTCCAAGAGAAATTCTTGGATGTTTTGGGTTTACGTAGAAGTACGCCCAAATGGCTGTGAACTGGTGCGAGTATCTCAGCGAGCTTTGGTATAAATCGGTGGTAGTAGTTTACCATACCGATGAACCGCTGAATGTGCTTAGTTGAGCTTGGAGCTGGAAATTCCCTAATGGCGTTAATTCGTTCTTCAGACGGCAGAATACCATTAGGGGTTATTTTGTGGCTAAGGAAATCAAGAGTTGATACGCCAAAGACGCATTTAGAACTGTTGATGTGAACATCAAACTCAGTTAATCTTTGGAAGAGTTGTTCCAGGTGGAGTTTGTGCTGTTCCTCAGTTTGCAATGCCACAAGAATATCGTCAATGTAGACGAAAATAAAATCTAAGTTTAGAACGACTTCGTTCATAAAACGCTGAATCGTTTGGGCGGCATTGCGTAGACCGAATAGCATTCGAGTGAATTCGAAGAGACCAAAGGGGTCGTTATTGCCGTTTTGAAAACGTCTTCGGCAGTTATGGTGTTGATGATGACGACGGCAGTGATGGTGGTTATGAAGCTGTCTGACTCCATTTAGTGTCTGTGATGTTTGTGTAACTCCCGTTGTTTCGCTGTTGTACCATGTTATTTTGCTGATGAAGGCGAGGTAGTGATGATGGCAATGACATTACTACTGGCTGGTGCAATAACTGTGGTGTGGCTCCGTGTATATGTAAATGTGGGTATATAATTTTTCCAAAAAAAATTTTGGCCGTAGAATTGGTCGATGCCGATATGGATGGCGGCCATACACATATGTAAAAACATTTACCTGGTACGGTTTCGTACCAGGTGTCCACAATTCTAACATAAAAAACATAAGAAAAAAATAAATAAAATGGTTGCTTGAGTCGAGCCGATCCATGTGGCGTGTTCTTTTTCCGTAAATACGGACGTCGGTGGTCACCAATTTAGCACGTTCACAAATAAATAATTGTACACCATTTTGTCGATTAAATTTTTTTAATTTATTTTAGTCAAATGTTTTTTTTTATTTTAATTATTTTACAAACGCACAATTTTATTTTCCACCATTTTTGTATATTGTTATCACCACCGTGCGAGTTGGGCGGCATGTCGCTTTATTGAAGATCGAGAGCAGACTGAAGTGAAAGAAGATTTAATTTTATTTTGATTTTTTTGTTGTCTCTTCATGTGGAAGAGACAGTAGTTGTCAACGTTGTAATAAATTATTTATATGAGCTTTTATCGGTTGAATAATAAAATCATTTCTAGCTTTTGAACATCAGCGACATCTTTTCTATTAAAATTATTTTTGTTATAAAGAGAAAGAAGAAAACTGATACCATGATGTTGTAATGATTGAGAATTTGTTTGATGGTTTTCTAAAGGAAAATTGCCATTCGACATTAAATTATTATTTGTTTTATTGTTTGAGCTAGCAACGTTTGATTCGTAATTGAAACTAACCACATCTGAATTATCGATAGCACAAAATGAAAGGGTCCTATCATTAATTATTCTAACAGCAGTTACATTTTCGCTTGAATTACCCGAAATATTTTTTTTTAGAATTCTCAACGAAAGACACCGAATTTGAATCTGTATTTGGGATATTGATAATGTTATTCGCTATAGAAATATTTTCTGAAACTATCGAATTATTTTTAGAATGACGAAACAAGTGTCTCTTAAACGTACTTATGTTTTGAAAAGACTGATAGCAATTGTTCTGTCTACATACAAATAAATGATTTATTTTGCAACTATGAATTAATTTTAAATGGGTTATTAACAAATTCACTGTAAGTAACTCTAATTTACAAATAAAACAAAAATACATTATTTAAATAAATGTACAAAACTAACTTAATATTTTTGTAGTTTTTCTGTACCGCGTCCGTGTACGCCACTTATATGATTGTAATAATACACGAACGGTATTTATTATTATTATTATTAACTATACATGGGTTAGATTACGTTATATTATTTTCACCACCGCGTTAATAAATAATCACGAGAACCAAAAAATAATTTTTTATTTTTACTGCCAAATGTCGACTACTTGACAAAGAAATTTTGACATCTGTGTCTATATCGAAAAGAATGAAGTGTGTTCCGTTGTGGGTGAACAAGGTGCGTTCATGTAGAATACATGGGAATAGAAAGTGCGTTCATGTCAATGTGTGTGATTGTGAATGCACGGATTGTGGCGATGAACGAGTGATGAATATTTCTGACTGTTTCAATTGCATTATGAATAATTGGATTGTGTGATTGGATTGTGTTAGCGAGTGAGTCGCTACATTTTTAAAAATCTTCGTGATCCTCAAAGAAATTCTCCAGACTTTCCGTTATAGAAAGTGTATCTAGGGTATTTCACAATTCCTAAAATTTGAATTAATAAAATAGTTTATTTAAAGCAGACTAAATATATATAATATAATATGTAATAATAATAAATATAATAATTCAGAATGACCATGAAATAAATGGTGCGTCCGAAGTGCGAAATTAAATACTCGTTTTTTAAATGGTCATTATTCGAACAAATTTAAAAGCTTAAAATTGTATTTAACAAATAAATTCTAAAATTTAATATATTAATAAACATATTAGTAGAATAGAAAACGATTATAAAAACTATTTCTTTTCAAATGCGCATAAAACTGCATAAAAGCCAAGGGTGCTTCCGAAATGCTAATTTAAATGCACATTTTTCAAAATGCGCATTTTTGGATTAAATAAAATTTCATTAAAATCATTAAATTAATTAAAATTGAACAAAACCAAATTAATAAATCGATAAATATGGTTAACTAAAATATAAATTGACATCAAACAGATGTGTTAAAAATGCACATAAAAACTACATCGCATGTAGTTTTTTAAATGTGTCTTCGCTAAATGCACATTTTCCATTTCGGACGCACCCCAAGTTCGCGTGTGCCTTGGCTAAATGCGCATATTGAGCATTTCGGACGCACCAAAAATTTCAGTAAAATTTCAAAGTGGAGACGGCGGATGACCTTGGGTGCTTCTTTTTTTACGTATAAATTACATACGTATAAATTCTAATATTTAATCGACAAATTGGGGCACTAAACAAATTACGCGAACAAAAAAAAAATTTAATAAAATGGTGGAATAAGTTATCCACCATCTTTTATATACACAAATTTCTACTAACGGTTTCCGTAGCCTCTTTCTGCTGTACTTGAAGACTCCACAAGAAGTGCTCGAATAATATTTTTTGTCCCAATTGCTCCTTTCCAAATATTAAATTAATATTATCTTTATTTAAATGAATTAACGTCTTATAAAACACTTCACAATCTAAAATGAAACAAATTTATTTTAAAAAAATACACTTACTACACTAAAAAATATATGTGTTTAATGTGCTATGTTTCGAAACGTAATAAGATATTATGTATATAGTTTTCCTCTATCGGCAAAAAAAACAAACCGTAGCAAATTTAAAGGCGGTTTAAGATGGATTTATATTATCAGTTCCTTTCAGTTCCTACTCGTATCGTCTTACATATATTTTCTGTAGGAGTATTTATATTATCCGTTCCTACAGTAACCGACACAGACACATATCGTTGAAAATAATGTTTTGTTTGATGTCTGAAGGCGAAAAAATACGAAAGAATAGCGAAACAAACAAAAATTGTAAATTGCTACTAAAACATTTTTGTATTTTTGTGTGTTATCTTTACTCTATACGTAACCAAAAGATACGAATATATACGATAATCATACGAAGAAAATGCCTGAATTGAAAGGTACGGATAGTATAAATTGATGATGTCTGACACGATACGAGCAGGAACTGAAAGGAACTGATAATATAAATCCACCTTTACACGTTCAATTTAATTGGGCAACATAATTCTCTGACGTCATTTTTTGATGGTAAAAAATTATAATGTTTGAATTAAGCACAATAATTTCAATGTGGGTTTCGCAAAATCAAATTATTTCATACCAAACCCATTGTTTATACAAAATGTATAAATAAAACAATAAAAATGTCCGTCACACAATTAAGGAATTTAATTGAACGTATATAACCTCTTTTACTCGGGCTCTACACTATGTAAAATCGCTAAGCTTTAGTCACTTGACATTAAATTTATCAATAAATGTGTATATACCATTTTTGCCATTCGCAGCTAATTTTCAGGAGGCTATCAAACAAATTTACTAGTGTAGACTTAGGGTTATATGAGAACATGTACATATGCATACATACGAACAACTTATATTTTTCCCCGTTTGTTTTCTATAATTGGCGTTGCTTTACAAGTAA
Organism: Tipula vernalis; assembly: GCA_958295665.1. NCBI lineage: Eukaryota > Metazoa > Arthropoda > Insecta > Diptera > Tipulidae > Tipula > Tipula vernalis. The sequence continues at coordinate 179,662,706 of OY282558.1, read as the reverse complement.
AAAATCTATAGATTATACAAAAAAAATTCGTTAATATTTACGTGGGGGATTATGTATAACTTATAAGCTAGTTAATTTAAACATTTTAAAGTATAGCAAGCTATACTTTAAAATGTTTAAATTAACTAGCCCGGATAGCAAGCTATCGGGAGCACAAGAGAAATTTCTATTGAAAGTTGTTCTATATACACAAGTGTCGCTAATAAACAAAAAACTAAAATTTTGCCTAACTTCATGCAGTTGTATGACATTTCTTCCGAATATAAAATCGGATCTAAAAATCATCGGGAGATTGTTGAGGAATACGGAAATGTAGTAGCTGCAAAGAGATTTTTAAAAGCTGGAAAGCAAAAGGATAATCGAGATGCATCATTATCGGAAGGTGACGAAGATAAATAATATTTTGATGAAATGGACATGCCTGGTACAAAAGTCAAGTCGATTCAAAACAAAGAATTACTGTACCAAAACAAGTTCTATGAGGAATATTCCTGATCCAAAATCACATCCTGAAGAGTAAATAATTTTTGTTCACTAAGTTTAGAATTAAATAAATTAATTAATTTTATTATTTTAGAGTTGAGTTGTGTACTGGAGATATGGAAAAATATTCTAAAGCAGAACTATTTGCTTGGGAAGCTTATGGAAAAATATTCTCCAAGTGGAAAAATCATTAAAGGACAAGAGAAACAAATCATTCGAAGCCGATATGAAAAGATGTACATATATTTGAATAATCACTGAATATATTAAAAATAATCCAACATGTATTTATGCTTCTTATCTTCCACCATTTCCAGTAAGGCTTATTAATTTTATTCAAAGATTCAGTTTTATTAAATCATAATTTGTATACTCCTTCGAATATAACTTACAAACTTAAATCGTTTGATTGCTGTTCGTTAAACAACCTTGACATGTTACCTGACCGCAAATTAAAATTTTGTACAAGGTAATTCCGCTGCCGCTAGATAGTAAACATTTTACAGCAATCCGAGTAACAATCTTCGCCTATTTCCCTTTACCTTCCACCATCGACTTGACTTTTGTACCAGGCATATTCATTTCATCAAAATATTATTTATCTTCATCTTCGTCACCTTCCGACAATGATGCATCTCGATTATCGTTTTGCTTTCCAGCTTTTAAAAATATTTTTGCAGCTTCTACTTTAACGTATTCCTCATCAATATCCCGATGATTTTTTTATTTGGAAGAAATGTCATACAACCATATGACATTTGAATTTGACATCCATCAAAATTTGTAAACCAAAATGAAGTTTGCCACAATTAGGGTTGTACAAAAACCAACAAAATTTCAAATTTCCCTTTGCTCCCGATAGCAGCTCCGGATAGCAGCTCCAGATAAATAGGTAGAGCTAAATATTTTTTTATATATTTTTAGTTAAAAAGTTGAATTAAAAATTATAGATTAGTTTTAAATAAATAAGTTATATGTATAAATAGCTTGTCAAACATTAGTTTTATAACAGAAAATTAGCTGCTCCGGATACCAGCTATCCAGAGCTAATTAAAAAACACGCTAAAAGGCATAGTTTTTAAAATGCCCTTTGTATTTTGGGTTTAATCTGGTTTCATTTAAGAGAATAATTTGAAGTTTTTCTGTATTAAGGAAAACTTCGAGATCGTGGCGCTTTTTCCTACTCACTAGAGAATTTACATTAAGCTGTATAATAGTTAATGTCGAATATTGATTCATCATGGGTGATTTGTCAAGTTGGCGAAAAATTGGAACAAAATTACATTTATTTTGTTAAATGTAGGAGTAAACTCATAAAACAGACGTAGTGTGTGTGTGTGTGAAATTTATTCCAAACATTTCTGAACATGTTTGGTCCCAATTGGTTGGGAAGTTTAATGGATATGTATTTTGACTTGAATTCTGTAGATTCGTAGGCGATGTATAGGTTTTAGGAGCGGTTGCATGAGCATACGATATATCAGGTCTTCGGAAATTTTATTAAGTTTATGAGCTTCTCTTGTAATTTGATTTTTCCTGGATGGTTCCAGATATTTTGGGCAATTTCTGTAATTAGCCGGATGTCTTGTGCTCTTGCAGTTAATACAATAAGCCTCAGTGGCATCCGTCTTTTCACAATTACCAGGTTCATGGACTTTGTCGCACTTGACACACCTATAAGACATGTTGCAGTTAGAGGCTGCATGTCCATACCGTTGACAGTTTCAGTACTGAATAGATTCGGTTTTTTTAAGTTTTTCAAAAGAGATTTTCTGATGTAAAATATAATTGACTTATTTGAAAACAGTCATATCAGTGTTGGGTTTCAATTGAATAAGCCACATACCAAGATCACGCTTGTTCGAGACGCTTGTTGACTTACCTCATGTTGATCAAGAGCATGTTTTACATCATCAATGTTGAAGCTGCTGTCTATTCCCTTTAGTAGAACAGTTTCCTGTTTTACTTCCTTTGGCGTCTAAGTTTAGAAATTGTTTTTTTTTTTAGTTTTGATTATTTCCATTGCCGTTATAAATGCTTGTATGTTTGTTGTGCATATATGTGTGACATTTTTATTAATATTTTTAAAGATGTAATTGCTTTCTCCTATTTTTCGTTTAGTGTAGCTGATAGCTCCTTATTTACTATATTGTATGCACTATGGGCGCCATTTTTCCACTTTTCTGGAGAGTTTCAGATGTTATGTTGGTTGCTTTATTTGTAGCTGCATTTTCTATAATTTTGTTTTTTATTATGTTAATTAACATATTGAATTGTTTGACATTTTTTTTGAAAAACTTGCGGTTGTACGTTTTTTATTGGTACTGTTCCGCCACGTGTGAAGGCGTTTGGGCATCGTATGAAGGAAAAACTAATATGTAAATGTTGCGCTAATTGTTGTCCTTCGTATGTATGTACCATATGTATAAATATTCCGCTCTCGTTGCACCGTTATCGATTATTTATTTTAATCTTTTTTGTTGATATTCTTTGTGCCGTTCCTTGTGTTTGTAAGGCCCGTTGTACATTTCAGCTAAGCTAAGCTAAACGATTTGAGCTATGTTCATAGCTCTGTTTGTAAATAAAGGGTTTTAATGAATCGTTGCACACATGAGCTAAGCTAAGCAAACTATGTTTTACTGTTTTGAGCTATGAAAATAAACATAGCTCGAGTTGTCTTCGCCTTACAATTTTCAGCTATGTTTCTCACATATACAATGACATTTTCCTATACTTTATTTTTGACGCACATACAATGTTATTTAAATTTCATTCTGTCAAAATATTCTATACGAAAGGAAGACATTTTAAATATATAATAATAAAGCAAAAATTTCTTAAACATATTTATCATATAGATAATAAAGTTTATTTATATTAAAATTGATATATAGTGAGTGAAATATATGAGGATGCAAAATTCAAAAATTCAAAAACTAATGAATGTTATATCTGAGACGGATTCTTCAGATGAGGAGTTCGAAGAAGATGTACTTTTGTATATTTTATCTAAAAAGCGTAAAAGGAGTTTATGGTGTTCACAATTTTTAAAAAGGCGTTTAGATAATGGCGAATTTAATAGCCTTTTACCCGACTTAACGGAAAAAGAGTTTTTTATGTATATGAGGTTGACCAGGGAGCAATTTGAATGTGTCCACACATTAATTGAAAAGGATATAAAAGGTCAAAATTCATTTTTTCGGTTGCCCATTTCTACAAGAGAAAGGTTAGCTGTATGTTTAAGGTAACTGCACAATAATTTTAAAATATGATTCTGCAATTTAAAATTAATTTAAATTTTTGTTTTAGGTATTTTGCAACAGGAAGCTCTTTTCGCGACCTAAGTTTTAATTTCCGCCTAGGTGAAACTACGGTAGGACAAATAGTTGAAAAGGTGAGCGACGCTATATGGCTCAATATGCAACCTCAGGAAATGCCAGAACCAAATGAATCATTTTGGCGTGAAAAGGCTACCGAATTTAATAATAGATGGCAATTTCCCAATTGCGTTTCTGCCGTTGACGGAAAACACGTCGTTATTCGGAAACCTATAAATTCCGGGTCATCATTTTTCAATTACAAAAAAACATTTTCAGTTGTTCTCATGGCGGGAGTTGACGCAGCTTATAAATTCACTTACATTGATGTTGGTGCCCAAGGCAGGTTCAGCGATGGGAACGTATTTGCCAATAGTTGCTTTGGCAATAGGCTTCGCAACAATTTATTAAAATTACCTGCGCGTGAAGCGAATTGTTTGCCATTCGTTCTGATTGGGGACGAAGCTTTTCAACTCACCAAACATTTTATGAGACCTTACCCTGGCTGCCGTACCAAAGAAGACATAAATTGTAAAATATTTAATTACAGGCTATCTAGAGCACGCCAAACTGTAGAATGCGCTTTCGGAATTTTAAGTGCACGGTGGAGAGTGTACAAAAAACCCTTCGAATGCAGTCTACAGAAAGTTGACAAAATTATTAAAGCAACTTGTGTACTTCACAATTATTTAAGGCATCAAACAACACTGGAACAACAGATAAGCGAGTTTGATCCAACAGATTTAGATGATCCGGACCATCAGCTTGTAAATTTGGCCTCGTCTAATGCAAGAAGCAGTAATGAAGCGTTTCAAGTAAGAACAGAATTCACAAATTATTTCTGTTCTCCAGAAGGGTCTGTTCCATGGCAAATTGAAGCTATTAGGAAGGGAAAATATTAATGTTAAATTCTACGATAATAATAAATAAAATTTGTAAAAAAATTAATAAAACAACAAAAATGTATGTAACATATTTAATTATTAAATTTCAAAACATCATGTGAAAAATATTTTTTTTGTTTAACAATATTTTGAGCTTCCAAATTTGTGAATACGTAGGAGCAGGAACTTCCTTCTTCGTTTAACGATTGGTCACTAGATATCGGCATACTATTATTTACCATATCCGACATTGAAACAATGATTCCTGAATAAAGTAAGAAATATTAGTACGGAGGAATAACAAATATTTATAAAATGTTTACCTTGTGTGTTAGAATCTTCTTCTATATATGGCACGGAAGTCGATCGTGGCCTCTTTAAATTTGAGGTTGGTCTCTCTGGAGTCGAAAATGGTTGAAAAATTGGTGGTAATGAGTGGTGGTTGTCAGATTCCCGTCCTTCGAGCTCACTAATTACATTAAATACGCTTATTTTTGCTTCTCTTTGTAGGTGTTAAGGAAAAGTAAGTGTCGTTTCATACATCGACATAAAAAAGTTGTGCAAAGCTCTGTTGGCTGGTTCTGTAGGTTGTTGCCGTATTTCTTTCCGAATTGCCATTTGCTCCTCTCTTCTTTTATTGTTTAATTTTATCAAACTTATAATTTCGTTTTCCTTTGTTTTTTTTTGGGGTTTTGTTATAATATGTTCATCCATATTTAACTCAATGATTGAGTCGCTTTCTCCAGTGAACAAATTATCGTCCGAGATTTCGCTAATATTGGATTGTGTATCGCGTTTAATCATATATTTTTCTAAAAATGACATTTGGTCATGAAACCTCCATTTCTTCATGTGACTTTTTCCTTGGCCACTTTTAGTTTTAGATCTTTTAATAGATTCTCTATGAGAATCTCTAAGTTTCTTCCACAAATGTTTAACTGAAGAAGCTGTAACATATTAAATTTATTTAAATTTACATTCCATTGAGAGAAATTTCCAATTAAATAAAACAAAACATTTTAACAAAGATGCGTTACTTACCGTTTTCCGAATGGCATTCTACAGCAATCTCTGCCCAAATATCTTCTTTAAACTTAGTGGATTTGTAGTCCTTATGTCCTGTGTCGTATAACTCGGGGTGGCTCCGAACATTTTCTATAATTTTTTCTAATTCATCTGCAGACATTATTATGTTTTTTCTAATTCATCTGCAGACATTATTATGTCGTCTTTTCGATTGACAGAATTAATTTGAAGTAACCTAACGTGTGCGTCACAAATAAAATATAGGAGTATAAGTATGTGTGAACCAATTTATTAGCTCAAATGTGCGGATGTCGAGCAAGCGAACTAAACTAAGCTAAACTAAGATATGTTTTATAGCTTAGCTTAGCTGAAATTTACAACGGGCCTTACCGTTGTTTATTTTGGCAATTCGTTGTACTTTCGCTGCAAGTTTCACTGTATGTTGTAAAATTAGCAATAAATTGTTCGTTGCAATAAATTTTTAAGTTGTAACCGTTATAATAAAATATGCTGATTAATTATTGTTTTATGACTCCATGTTTAATGTCTCCAGTTGCTTGTACGATGCTAAGCTTCTGTGTTGTATGATGATGTAGGTATACTGTTCACTTTACGATTTCAAATGTTGTTTTATGTATGTATGTATACTTGTAATTTCTTAACTCCAAATTTTGTTTCGTCCGCACGAAATTTGTAAACATGAAAAAAAAAATGGATTCGTGTCAATGAATGTTCTAGAATAAGCAGAAATTGTCGCAATAAAAATCGTTACTTACCTACCAAATTAGATAATATTTTTGACTATCAAACGATGGTTCGATAACGTTGTGTCTATTTCCATCGAGTCTAGTCTCTATTTCCATCGAGCTAATTTTGAATCAGGTTCCTTCAGATTTGTTAACCATTACAATGGTTGGTGGTCTGTTACAATTTCGAATTTTTTTTTCATAAAGATATGGACGAAAGTGTTTCACTGCCCAGATTATTGCTAATAGTTCTTTTTCCGTCGCACTGTAATTTATTTCGGCTTTATTGAGTGTTCTTGAAGCATAGCTGACTGGAAATCATTAGGATTAATAATAATAAAGGTATAATATTTAAATGTGATACATAAATAAACATACATTATATAACTATAATATTAATAAAACGTGATCTCTTTCATGATGTAACCAAAATAATTTACGCTCAAGCCTCCAACTCCAGCTGGCAAATATGTGCGACTCACCCAATGATCTTTATTCAAAAAACCCAACGCTTCATACTCCAAAAATCTCCCTCCAAGCCATAAATACCATATGGTGCGACTTCCTTTTGGAATACCAAACCTTGATGGTTTCTTTTCCTTTTTTCCCATCGTGTTGTAGATGCAAAACTTGCAGTCTCCAATCAGGTGCCTCGCTCTTTCTTCATCAACTACTTTCCAGAAATTAGGATCGTTGACAGCTTCACACTTATTTTGATATAATATTGCGCCTATAGCGTAATTTGAAGCATCCGTTGTTCATGTAAATGGCTTGGCGAAATCTGGATAATTTAAAATTGGTTAGTTACACAATAATGTCTTACATTCTTCGAAACTTTTTTTGTAATCCTCATCATTAATTAGGATTAATTTGTATGTCTTTTTTTAATCTTTGTGTTAGGGGTTTAGTTTTTTCTGCAAAATTTTTTATAAATTTTCGATAGTACCCTACTAGACCGAGAAATGCTTTAATTTGTTTAGTTGTTTTGGGTATAAGAGCTGTGATTTTTAGGCCTTAAAAATTGGAATTTAGGCGCCTAAAATATCCTCTAATAAATTAAAAAAAGGTCGTAAAAAAAGGTTTTCAAACCTACATTTTTTAAATAAAAAAAGCTACAAAAACATTGTATCTTAATTTAAATTGCTTTTATTTCATCATACGAGTATTTCGATACATCAAAATTTCTTTTTAAACTAAACAAATAAATAAAAATATTAAAAAATAAATAATAAATCCTGCTCATTCACTTTTATTGCGGTTACTAACAAAAATTTCATAGATTATCTAATTTTTTAAATTAATTAAAGCATAGGTTACTTTTAGGAATTTAATGCTTCGTTACAATAAATAATGAAGTGATGTTGTAAATTTTCAAAAGTGAAACTCTGTCGGTTGGCGCGTAATAAAGTTTTGTACATTGAAAATGTCCGCTCAACGTCGACAGATGTAATTGGGGCATACTTAAATGCCAATACTTCCACATTTGTATAGTTGTGGTGATGAGTTGAATCCGCATTACCGCTTAAAATATTTGAAATCAATTGAAGAATTTTAAAGTTATTGTTTTTTTTGCATTACATCGGCTATTTTTGATTTTATTTTATTACCAGTCGGACCTTTTACCGTTTCGATTTTTCTTAAGGCTTGTTCCACAATGCCAATTTGAGAAATTAGGGGTAATCCCGCCGTCTCTAGTTTAGCAATTGAAGAACTCAAAAAGCCGCAATTAGATGAGATAAAAATTAAATCATTTTTTAGTCTCGTTTTTGACCTAGCAAATAAATCCTTAATAGTTTCAAGAGCTGCAGAGTCGTTGTCTATTAGTTTCGATAAAACATTTTCTATTTTTTCAAAATTTGTGGCGTAGTATTACACAGCTTCAATCCAAGTACCCCATCTTGTGATTACTGGCTTCGGCGGAAGTGCCAACCCCGGTTCAATTTCTTTGAAAATTGGGACTCTCGATGGAGCTTTTAGAAATATTTTTTTCACCGACGCAATCATCTTGTCAACATTTGGGTATAAAGATCTTATTTTTTCAGCAATCCGAAGAACTCCATGTGCCAAGCATGTAACATACAAAATTTTTGGGTAGAAAATTTTAATTGCAGAAGCCGCTTTGACCATATAAGGAGCCGCATCAGATAAAAATAGTAAAATGTGGTCACGGTTGAACTCATCGCCCAAAAGTTTTACCGAATCGTCGAATAACCTAGCTATAGTTGAACCGTTGGCTTTATCTAACACTGCAACGTTTAACAGATACCTTTTTCGACTTCTCAGCTCATCCGGATTTAATATGCCTACTACAACATTAGCCACGTATCTTCCTGTAATATCGGTGGTTTCGTCTATTGACAGCCACACATATTCGTTTCGTCTTATACTTTTTATGTTCAACATGGTTTCGCCGTATAGAAGTTTTATGTAATTTTTTCTTAATGTAGTTCGATCTGGAACTTTGAAGTTTGCATATTTGTGAATAAATTCAGCAAAATGGGGATTTGCTAATTTATTAAGTGGTATATTGGAAGAAACTAGCATTTTGCATAGGTTTATGCAAAAATTTTTGTATGTTAGATTTGGATTAATCGCATCTGATATAAATGTTTGATTTGAACTCCCGTCACTTTTTCTGGCATTTTCCTTGTGTTTAGTGGAACTTAGATGTTGCACCAATTGAGATTTTTTATCTGCAACTATGTTACATTACAAAATTTGCAATATAATACTTGTCCGTCAGTTTTGAATACATTGTACTCTTTTACAAAACCCTCTAAGCGACTTCTATTTGAAATTTTGACTTTCGGCAAAATCTCATCTGAAATTATAATTAATCGTAGCACACAAGGGTTTTTAGATGCTTACCAAAATAAAACACATACTTACACGAATAATTTATCGGTGAAGTATAATTTAAATTTATTTGCTTTTATTAATACACATGAGAAGTATTTAAACAGTTGAGTTCGTAAAATAAGCCAGAAAATAAATTTCTTTTAAACAATAACACCACATCGGAAACGAAATGAAGAAAAAACACATAATGTCAAATTTCCTGTCATGGCGGCTAACCAAAAAAACAAAACAAAAATTGAAATAGTATTGCCACTAATGTGAAAATTTCCTTTTCATTTTTTATATTCATTTTGAAGGGAATTATTTTAAAATGCGTTTACACTTGTACAAATTTATGTGCTGAAAATTTAATGTAAAATTTTCGTTCGTAACTTTCTATTTGCCGTTCAAAACCCAAAATTTAGGCACAATATTCGCTAAAATGCTAAGTTAAATCTTAAAACTGGAAAAAAAGGTTGAAATAAGGTGGAAAAGTTTGGAAACCTATAAAAGGTTGTAAACCACGAAAAAGGTAAAAAAAGGTGCCAACAAACCGATGCCAAATGAAAGGAAATTTTATGAAACAAGTTGCTATGTTATCCAAATTCACCAAACTTGTTCCATCGCGGAAAGGTTTTAACCCGAAAATCATGGCCCTAGATATTACCATTCTTTGTATGGCTTCGATTTTATTTTGATTGGGTTTTATACCTTCTTTTGAAATTATGTGTCCTAAAAAGGATAATTCTCCGTGTAGGAATTCGCTTTTGTCCAGTTGTATCTTTAAATTTGCATTATGTATTCTTTGGAATACTTTTTCCAAATGTTCTAAATGATTTTTTAAGGTAGAACTGAAAATAATAATATCGTCCATGTAGCATAGACAATTTTTTCCTTGTAATCCGTTTAGGACATTATTCATTAAACGTTGAAAAGTGATTGGCGCATTTTTCAGGTCAAAGGGCATTCTCAGGTATTCATAGTGACCAAATTCCACTGAGAAGGCTGTTTTTTCAATATCTTTGGGATCCATTTTTATTTGATGAAACCCACTAGTGATCTAAGTGTAGTGAAATATTTACAATTACTTAATTGGTTCAAGATTTCTTCTATATTCGGTATTGGATATTTGTCATCTACTGTTATCTGATTTAATTTTCTATAATCGATCACTAATCGCCATTTTTGTTTTCCTGATGCATCTGTTTTTTTTTTTTTTTGAAACTATGCAGGCTGGACTACTCCATGGGCTATTTGAAGGTTGAATTATTTGATTTTTTATCAGTTCGTTAATTTGTGATTGGATTTCTTCTTTTTGTGCAAAGGGATGCCTCTATGGTCTTGTGAAGATTGGTTTATCAGTAATGGTCTTTATGGAATGGGTTATTTCTGAGATTGTTGATAGATAATCTTGTGTTTTTTGGAATATATTTCGATATTTATTGCAGAGTTTTTGTACTTCTTTTGCTTCATCAATTTTCAGATGACTAGTTCTAATCCGTGGTATTTCTATTTTCGTGTTTTCAACGTTATTAATATTTTTGTCTAGTTCTAATCCTTAAAGTAATTTTATTTCGTGTGTTGAGAATTGTAATACTTGTCTTGAAAAATTTATGTTAATTTTTAATTGTAAGATATAATGTTCATACCTATTAGTCCATTATTACTTACTCGTTTATTATTTCGGTGCTCAGTGCTGTTGTGACTGTTACGGGATTAATTTTTGTAATTTTTTGGTTTTTAATATGTGCTGGATTTATATAAATTTGATCTGAACCTGTGTCAATTAACATATTTAAATTTTTAATGTCCATGATTTTTATTTTTATATAAGGAAGTTTATTGTAAGCATGATGATTATTAAGACTTACTATTGTGTTTCCGAGGCTTCGTCTTGAAAAAACTCGGATAATTCTATATTTTGTTCGTCAGTTGTTTCTTGGAGTACAATATTCTCGAAATTTTGTATATATTCGTAGTAAGTGTTTAAGTCTGGTTTTTCTGATTGGTCATTTTCTGTTTCTTCATTGGTTTGTATGTTATTTAATCTGGGATTTCTGTTATTTTTCTGTTAGTTGGTTTTATTTTTTGAATTTGAATTTCGCGAGAAGTTAGTTTCGGTTTTTTTTTCACTTCTCTCACTATTTGTGTGTCTTCCCTTTCTGATGTAGTTCGCTTCCTTCCCCTTCCGGACAAATTTTTTAGAGTTTCGTATTCGTCATTCTTTAAGCATATTTTTTTCGCGCCAATGAATGACATGTTGTATTTTACAGCAAGCTAGCGATAGGACAACCCAGTCTTACGGCCATTCACAATCCGTTGTCGCAAATCAATTGAATACTCGGTTTGCTCGGCATATTGCATAAACTAGAAAAAATATTCAACAACAAAATCTACTCATTTTTTAAATAAAATTATTGAATATTGCAAAAACTTACCTTAAACCAAAGTTTATATACCAACGCAGAAAAAACCAAACGCAACTTACAGTTTATAAGCAAATAAGCGAACAAGGAAATAGCAAAACAATAAAAAAAGGACAAAACAATGTGAGGTGTAGAGATCGTGAAAATTAGGGCATTCTAAAAAAAATTGATAAGCGTGTTCACTTAATTTTGTTGCGCTCTGTGTATCTTCTTACGAATGTATGAATATCATATCCTTCTGTATGAAATAATTCTTGACTATGGAACCGTGGAGGTCCTGACTGTTGGAATTGTGGTAGTCTATTGTAGCCAAAATTCTGTGGTGGGAATCTGGCTGGCTGGATAAATTTGTTTACGTTAGATATAGTATCCATGGATTCGAATTTGTTTGGTGGACGAGTGACCAAAAATAAAGACAAAAAGTATTTTTACTGATTTTATTCAAACTAGCGAGATAAAGTTATAATGAATAATGAACGTGGGTTACACATTTATTCGCCTTTATAAACTATTTTTTTAAACAGAGATGTTATTGTTTTATTTATTATAGTAGACACTAAAAAGGTTATATGCATATATTTTATTATTTATTACTTTTTTACTGATACGAGATCGTACGAGTAACTTGAGATTTTATTTACTATTGATTTTACATTTTTAGTTGATATGAAATCTTAATTACGGTTTGTACATTAATTTTATATTTAATTTTATATTTTAATTTTAAGTGCTTAACTAAGATGAATACGGCTTTCTTTGTTTGCGCTTGTTGTCCGGATTTCCCCCTTGTTGGTGCCGCTCGTCGGTTGTTGTAATTGTAGCCACTAATTGTTGTATTTGTGGTAACAATTGTAAGTGTCGTAATTATAGTCATTGATTATGGACACTGTTGGGCTCACCAATCGAGTTTATAATTTTCACCGATGATTGTGATTTATTCGATCGAATTGTGAACACGAAGCCCCAAAATGGCGAATACTTTTATTTTTATTTTTTTGAAATAAGTATATTTCGACCACGGGGATAATTATATATACAGTTACACTAAATGGGTCTATTTTCACCGCCTTTGTCTATCGCCCGCATCGACGAACCACTATTTTCACAATTTTTAGATTTTTTTTTTTGTTTGTTTATTTTACTTGTTATTTCGCTCTTCTCTTGTATTCACAAAGATCTTTCCCCGACTGTCTTCTTTTTGTTTTTTTTTCCGATCACATCGTAATCGTCGCGCGCAAATCCACCCATGTGTCCGATCCCCGAACTACGCATTCCCCACAAGGCCTGGCGGCGCACACTGTCGAATGGGCAATCAAATTGTCCCCAACTTCACGATTAGTATGATATTTTTTTTCTCTTTTTTCTGTTTTTTTTTTTTTTTTTTTTTAGAATGACAGAATCATGGCATAACGTATGCAGTACACAACCAGGTCGTAACAAGTAGTGATGTGCGAAATCGGTTCTTTTCAGTATCGATATCAACTGATACTTTCATGACATTAACCTGACACTTTGAACCGGATACTTTGAACCGAATCAATACTTTTTTATTATGGATTTGTTTTATTATTATTTTGGATTTGGATTTCCCGAGATTACTACAGTATATTAATTTTAAATATGTACATACTTTTGCAGACAGAAAAATTAATTTAAATTTAATTTAATTTATGATTGCTATGATTTGGGTTATTAAATATCGGATACTAAAATTAGAATACTCTTAATTTTCTAACAAAACTAATTATCTACCATACAAGCAAACAATTCTATTTTTCATACTAAGAAAGTTTAGCATACTTTAAATGTTTTCTTAATGTGCTACATACTACATAGTCAATCTATCTATACTCTATAGTATCAATTCAGCTCAAAAAATCGAAATACCATGTACTCAAACTAGTAAAACACCGAAAGTATCAATTCGGTTCAAAAGTTCCAAAATGAATCTGATTCTTGTGTGATTTCTTCCTCTGGAATATTTATTAAGGTACTTTGTTTCTGAGTCTCGCGTTGAATTAAATCGCTAACTATTTTGTTATTCTTTCCTTCACATGTTTTAAGGTTGATTCGGAAAATATTTTCTCTTTGAATCTTGGGTCGAGATATGTTGAACACTGAAGCAAATAGTTTTGCTGCGCATGTTGAAATCTTTCCAAGACTTTTGTTTTCACAACCCGTGCCAATGAATTTGCTTTAGGAGACGTTACTGTAAGGTTTCCTAAATATTGTTTAACACCTTCGATGATCACCAATATTTTCGAAATCGTTACATTATTTTCTGCACTTAGTTCAGAAGTGGGTCCATCAAATGGTCTCAAAATCTGACATATTTCATTTAAATCTAAGAGTTCGGAGGGAGTAAGCATCTCTAATTGATTTAAATGGAGTACAGCTAACGTAGCCCCAATTGGCTCTTGTAATTGGCAGAATCTGCAATGAATAATATACCAAATTAGAAGCATATTAATTAAATGATATTTTAGCCTCACCTTTCAAACATGTGGAAGGTTGAATTCCATCTAGTTACCACATCATTTATTAATTTTAGTGGGTTTTCAGTGCCAGTCATTTGCTTTTGGAGCACCTTTAATTTTTCGTTACCAATAGTGGATCGATGAAAATGTTCCACAATACATTTGACCTTCTTTTGTATATCTGCTATTTCTCGCACTCCGTCTTGCACAATTAAATTTAATGAATGTGCGATGCATCGAACATGCTCATATTTTGTTAATTTGATTGCCGCCGATATATTGGCAGCATTATCGGACACCAAACCACTAATTTTTCTATCAATGTCATATGACACAAAACATTCCAGCAGTTTCTCTTTTAAATATTCTGCCGTGTGTCTATAGAAGATGACACGTCGAGACAATTTAGTAAAACACTACCCATTTCCCATTTATTATCAATTAGGTGTGCTGTGATAGCCATATAACTTTCATTACTTATCGAAGTCCACGTATCAGTAGTTATAGCTACACTTGAAGCTTGGTTAAGAAAGCTTTGTACATTTTTTAGGCACGTGTCATAGTGCTGTGGTAATAAAGAATTTGTGAGCATTGTTCTTGAAGGCAACTGATACGTGGGGTCTAATGTTTTACAAAAATGCTTGAAGCCTTCATCATTCACAATTGAAAACGGTTGATAATCTTTAATTATCAATTTTAATAAAGCATTATTGAGTCGCTTCTGTTTTGTTATTGAAGCTGGCCGTGTTATGTAATGGGTTAAGGTTTGTTGACCTCTGTTAAATATTGAACCGTCGTGTCCAGAATTTGATGGAAGTGGTTGATTTTGTGGGTCTGTTATCGTTAACTCTTGTGTTGTTTCTGGAATTAACGAAGCTACTACTGAAGAGCCAGTTGCTAATGTTGGCGCATCTTCAAGCACACGTCGATTAGGTTATTTTTGTAAAACAGTCGGATGCTTTCTATTGAGGTGGCGTTTTAAATTAGTGGTTCCACCACCGTGATGCGAAAATACTTCTTTACACAAATCACACTTTGCTTTGCTTCCATCAATATCAGTAAAATGAAGCCAAATTGCACTTCGTTTTGGAGGCATTTTCCCAAAAGCTATCTAAATTATTTTTTTGGAACTAACTTACCTTTCAAACATAAAAAAAACTTACAAAGTCCGTTAAATTTTAGAAAACGTTCGACTGAAAAAAGCTAAAAAGATTTGGAAACGAAAAAGACCGATATACCGATTTATAAAAACAACTAATACCGAAATGTACTCACTCAAAACACCGAAATGTTAATATAAAAGTATCAGGTTCGTGTGACGTTGCAACTTTTTATGAATTTTGTATTCTATATTTTTCATTCTTGCATCATTGTGTGTATAGTACACTAACACTATACGCAAAACCAACAAAAATGTTTATACAAGCCGTCTCGTTCGCTTTCTACACAGATCCTATCAAGAAAATGTACACTAAATTATTGGTTTTTTCATATAATATTTAAACAACAACAAAAACAGATTTGTTCGGATCAGTGCTGTCGTTTCGAAATTTTTAGAAGTAGTACATTCTAATTTTCAGGGGAGTATTTCTAGTCTGAAAGGAGTACATACCAAATAAAACCATTTCAGATGTTTTTTAGAGTTTTTTACTATATTTCAAAATAATAATATATAATTTCAAATTGTATATATACATATGTATATATATATATATATACATGACTAATATCACATGTAACAAATTAACTATAACAGAAATAAATAATACATAATTTCAAATATAATAATATTTGATTAATTATCAAAAAAATAATAATTTAAATTAAAAAAAAATCACATTCGTTGTGAATCACAAACAGACAGTAGTTACATATACATAAGTATGTAGTAAAAATTATAATATCTAATTACGAGTACATATATTATTTTTTATATTTTATTATTAATTCATTGGACGGAATCCACTCGCTGGCACTAGATCTTTTTATTAACTCCTTTGCCATCAGTATTGAGTTGACTGTGCAGGTGGCTAATGAATTCCTCTGCTTATTTTTAATGAGAGCGACTTGTGAGAATACCCTTTCTGATGTCGCGCTACTGTGGGGGAAACTTAAAATTGCTCCAATAAAATTTTGCAAATTTGGGAACATTTTCTCATTCGTTGCGCTTTTTAAATTAAATATTCCGGCCCAAAACTCCTCTATATCTAAATCTGTATCAACGCTCTCTTGGTTCAACAGATGCCTCCATTCTTCATCTAATTCTTCGATTAGATTTTTATTGATAAGATTTGGAAACATTTTGATTAATGGCGTGAGAGTGGGAATTTTTTGTTTCGGGTTTATGGCTTGAACCGCCACCAACACCTCGTCTTCGAAATCAATCCGTTTAATAATTTGTTTACAAAGTTCTTTGTAATAATTTCTACAGTTAATCTTCAAGCCTTTAATGATATCGTCCGATACAGTGCCTTCTTTAATTTGTAAATCAGCCTTTGCCCCAATATAAATTTGGTTTAAATCCAGGTAGCAATCATCGTTTGTAAAATCAATTTTGTTCAAAGAGTTTTGCAGTATAAAAGCCGACTTAATAAAATTAGATAAAATTGTTTTGTAATAACTTTTAATTGTGGGTAGTAAAAGGTGAATTCGAGTTCTTTCAGACTGGTACTCAATATTTATTTTGTTGGTAAGTTTGAGTATATATGCAAGAAAGTAAAAATATATTTTATGTTCATCAGTCATTTCACAAGAGATTTATTTGATGGGCCATGTCTGAATCAGTTTCAAATTCGCTGGAAACAAAATAATGTTGCAATGGAATCCACTGTTCCAATATTCGCGACACTACGCTCTCGAAAGATAGCCACCTAGTTGTAGCCATTTTTAAGATTTTGTGCCGGTTAACATTAAAGTAGTCTTGAAATTCTGAATACTCATGTTGCCTTTTCGAACTATGCGAAAAAAATGAATATATGTTTCTGGCCAAGTATTCAATTTTCGGTGGAAGAATTTTAGAAGCTGCTGAGGAACATAAATGCAATGAGTGACAAGTGCAACCCATTGAATATAAATGTGGATTAATTGCTTGCAACATAGCCTTAACGCCACCCTTATTGCCCATGATCACCGATGCATTGTCAGACGCAAATCCTATGAGATTTTTTAAGGGCACTTTAACATGTTCAAAGTATTTTAGAATTTCATTATATATGGTTTTCGCATCCGCTTGATCCAATTGGACCAGGCCTAAAAAACTGTCAGTTACCTTGCCAATAACAAAATCAAAATAACGTACCACTAGGACCAAACATTTTTTGGTGCTGATATCCGTCGTTTCATCAACTACTATTAAAAACTTCTGACTTCGAA
The DNA here is from genome assembly GCA_958295665.1 of Tipula vernalis. NCBI lineage: Eukaryota > Metazoa > Arthropoda > Insecta > Diptera > Tipulidae > Tipula > Tipula vernalis. The sequence goes on along the minus strand of OY282558.1, from coordinate 179,645,137 downwards.
TAATAGAAGCAATTTTTTCTAGACCCTCTTCAAAAATCAACGTATTAGTTGTCTCCGTCGCCTTTGTCTTGCCGCATTTTAATTTCTTGGCTATGGCAGAATCTACTGCAATTGATTGTATTAATAAAATTAATGGTGTGATTAAGTCGAGATAATGTGTCTAGCATTTGGCTAGATTATGTTCAAGGAGAAACATTATAATTTTTAATTCAGCCAATTTTACATTTATCAATTTGTTTGTAGATTCTGCCACAGACTTGTTATCACCACTGTAGAAAATATTTGGTTGGCATTTTAATGATTTCATGGTTGTTCGGTGTGTCTCCGAATTTTCATGTCGTTGTAAATGGCCAGCATTATTGGACAAAATTTTGTTGCAGTATTTACAGTAAGGCTTTTCCAATCCATTTGCACTTGATTTTTTTTCGACCCAATTAAATTTCTCAATCCAAATTGGCCGGAAATGTTGTTTACGTTTAAATTGCTTACCAGTTTCAGCCTGCAAATTATCCACTTCGCTACAGTTACCCAGATCCAGATCCACTAATTCCACATCTCTATTTGCCACTTTCTGTTTATTTTTTTTGGTAGGTGGTGGTGAATCGGCGGTTGTAGTTAAGTTTTGTGAAGTGATTGTCGAAGTACTTGGTGTTAGAGTATGATTATTACTGGTTATAGGTGAATCCTTCTTATATTTAATTAAAAATCTAATAATAAAATTGTATATACATGCATAAGGATATAAACATTAATTATCAAGAAATAGTATAATATGTATAAACTTAATTTCTAATTTTACGAACCTCTCCATTTTAGATTTTGAATGAGCTCAGCGAATATTCGAAATAAAAAATGGAATGTTATAAAAGTATCAACCGCAATCTTAAAAACAAAATTCTTTCTGTCAAACCATAACTTTTCTAAAAGGTGTTACCGTTTTTTCTGATTTAATGGTATAAAATAAAGCATTACCTATACTACCGTAATAAATTGATCTACATATTTGATCAAATTCCATTATTTTTTAATAAGATAAATGGAGCTATTTATTATTTATTTGTTTATTAATAATGCATCACAGGGGAGTACAAAATGAATTAGCGGAGTACGGGAGTACAGATTACACAAGAGGAGTATAAAACTCCGATCGTTCTCACTTCGACAGCACTGGTTCGGATGTATATATATACAAATTTAGTGTACTTTTTTATATCTTAAGTGTTAGTGCTGTTTGGCTTGTATAGACATTTTTGTTGGTTTTACTATACGTATCTACTCATCTCCGTTTGGTATACGTAATACGTATCTACTTATCTCAATCTAATACATGTTTGTACATATTCTCTTTACTCTTTTTTTCTTTTTCTTTACTTGAAAATAATGTACGTTTGCGAAAACTAGACAACAATGGGAATATAGAACTTTTTCGTTTTAGTAACGAAAATAGTCTATATGTGTCTCGCTTTTATTTATACTTTTATAACCAGTAGCTATAAGTGAAAAGTCTACGTCTACGAATCAAAAAGAACATTTCAAGTATCAGGTTAAAAGAACCCGGTTGGAATAGGTCCACACATCACTAGTAATAAGGTTTTGTATTATCTAATATAATATCGTGTTTTATTTGGTTTGTGAATAACAAAGGCATGTTTCCTGTTGAAATATATTCGAATATATTCCGTAAATTTTTGTTAATGCTGATTTTTCCTCGGTATTGAGACGATCAGACCTGATTAATTGCATGATGTCAGTATGAATAATATCATTCGACAAATTGAATGATTTATATATTCCTTCTGGAATAATCAATTGTTCCTGAATTGTGATAGGTTTTATTTAAAATTCTCCATTTGGAATATCTACTGGGATTTGAATGAGTTTCTTTGATCTTCCAAATATTTTAAAAGTGCGTGTAATCAATTTTGCGGTTGTGAGCATTGGCTTGCAAATACGTGGAGTTTCTAATTAAGAATTAGATATGTTTAACTTGATTTTTAGTATCTTCATGATATTTAGGCGTATGAGACCATCAAAGAAGTTGTGAAATTTGAATAGGAAAAATTCTAAGGGTGAATTTGTTTTGAATTCGGCCATTCCTTTGATGATATTCATTCTGAAATTTGATGTTTCTTGAATACCGTGGTTAAGGTGATCGGTTTAATTTTTAAAATTTGAGATTTGTTAATGAAAGTAGGGTTTATAAAGGATTTGTCTGATCCTGTATCGATCAGAAATTTTAAGGGTTTATTATTAATTCTGAGGTAAATATATGGGAGGCAATATCCCCAAGTGTAATTATTTAAGAATCCAATGGGACTTCCGAGGCATTTTGCCGAAAATCCTGATCATCAATTTCCTCTGGCAATGAAACTTCACTAGGATCCAATTCGTAAGGATATGTTAGACTGGCGTAGTCACTATATTGATGGTCATGCTCGATCTTACCATCTGAATATTGATATTCTTCTACCGAACTAGGGTTGATTCCTTCAATGTTATAAAGTTCTTCGACTTGAAATTTGGATTGACCGATTTGCTGGGAATAATATTGATTTGGGTTTTGATTAAGATATTGTGGTCTCGGGGGTAAAATTTCATGATTTCTAAAAGGCTATCGAAAATTGTCCCAGAATTGAGGCCTGTTGTTAAGATTGGGTTTAAAAAGGTTAATGGTTATAATAAATGGGTGCCTTGGGAAGATTAGGGTAACTTCTATTAAATTGCTTTTGAAATAATTGAGGATTTAATTGTAAATTTGTGGTTTGTCATACGATTGTTTGACAAATATTTGTTTAAGTTTTATGTAGAACATATTTTGTTCCATGAGGCATAAATTATATGCTTCTGATAAATTGTTAGGGTTTCGGGCTCATATCATAGAACGAAGGGGTTCTTTGATACCCGCTTTGATACTGACATCTTCTGAATCATGAAGTTTAACGTGCTTGGAAAAGAAATCCTCAATAGAACTACCACCTTGATACAAGGAATGTACATAAGTCTTTGATAAGACTGGTTTCATTCCTTTTATCTGAGTAATGATTTTTTGAATTATTTTTTATAGTTTCCCAATTAATGGTGTGCTATACATGGATAGAATATCGTCGGCTTCGCCTTGAATTTTATTTCGAATGGCACGAAGATATGCTATGGGAACTATGTTTTCACCCAATACTCTTGCACATACTGCCATGATAAACAGATAAATCTCTTATACTGTCGGGTAGTTTGAAATGGGCTGCAATAAGATTCAATTGTTCTTCTGTTGCCATATTTGTATTTAATATTTTTTTTATTTATTAAACCTATTATATTTTCTATCTCTATATCTATTGTATTATTTTCTTCAATTTCCTTTATATTCATATAATTTCACTATCACGTTTCATAATTTTAACTTTTTATCTGTAACTCTATAAACCGTAGAGTTCCTTATAAACTAATTCCGTATACTTTGCGGATAATATAATTAAATAAAAAACTTCTTTCATAATCCTTGAAAGAATTGAGAATGTTGAAAGGAGTAATTAATAGGAATTTTACCAATAAATTAATTACCAGATGATGATCACGTAGGTCAGTCTTTGATTGTTCTGCATTTCATTTCGCCTTTTCGATGTCGGTAACGCACTAAATATTCGTATTCCCCGGATATTAATTGCACAATAAATGTTTTAATTCACTGGGCACTTGTTCACAATAAATGTTTTAATTCACTGATAGTATACTTAGACGAACTTCAATCACAAAATTAAATAAATATGTATTTCTTCAACATAAATTAAAAATAATTATCGATAAATTAAAGAAAAATTAATAAACTTGTAAAGCTTAATTTTTATTAAAAAAGTCATTCAACGTAGATTGTTTGAGCTTGGAAGTTGAAGGTTTTGAAATGACTTGCAATTTGGCCTCTAACGCAAAGTTTAATAATTTTGGGGCATTTTCATTCAGAGCGTATCGTTGAACCTCTTCGAGGTGCTGTATAACAACACACCTAGCTGGTATAGCAGTGCTTATCTCATTGATTGAATCTGAGTCGCTATCACTGTTATTTGCCTCTGATTGATTTGATGTTGAAGCAACATTTGACAATATTTCGGTTAAAATTTGATCATTTTCAGATAGTGCTTCTTGGTCGATAGCTAAATAGTCCAGTGCACTATTTAAATGATCCCCATAAATCGCCCCTATCATATTTTGCAGCTCCCATGTATGAATTGTGTCTTCATCATATGTGTCTGGAAATATTGGTAGCTTTTGCCCATGAAAAGTCGCACTTTCGAAAACATTTCGTTATGGTATCCGATTTGATATTCTCAATATATTTAATCGTTTAGATAGTTCCTTGGATAGTTCAGACGCCTTTGTTGCGGTATCCATAACAGCCAGTAGTTTTTGAAGCAAAAGCTTGTTACGTTTGACGAGAAGAAGATGAACGTTACTATGGCTATACAAGCCCCGCACAGCTCGCTTTCCAATTTGAGGGACCACGGATATTGAACCCGAACCCAAAACACCGACTCACTTCAGTAACTAGGTTACCCAAGCCACTCCTAGAAGCAAGTCGAGTTCAGGAACGAGTCCTCACCTGATCATCGCAGAACCCGATCCAATCATCCCGTAGTCGTACGTTGCCGTGAACAACACCCTTATAGAGGATGATGGACGAACTGGATTGTCCGCTGCGCGTACCGTCTCCCCATCACGCATACAGAAATTTATCCACGGTGTCCTTCACCCGCAGCTAGATGTCCGACTATCCTCAGTCCCGAGGGAGTAGGTGAATTTGGTGAAGGCCCAACCGCAGATTACATTGCTGCAATGAATTCCAGTTACACAACACCTCACTTACCTGACACGCACATTCCCACGATGACTCTCACATTTATTGCACAAATTAACAACACATATTTATTTTTTTAATCACGTTATAAATTAAAAAGAAATTCAAGTTTTATTACAAAGTGTGATTGTTTATCGAGTAATACAATATGGATATTTTCCCGTTTAACCTCGGGATGTCGACTTGCACGCCCGCTCGTAATTGGACGAAATTTCCTCTGTAGTTCTTACTACCGAGCCATTAGGCACCGTGTGAATTCAAAAACAAAAAAAAACCAAGTGATCTGTGGACGATGAGCTCAACGTCGTAGATCCCCCTCCCATGACATAATTATTATATTATGATCATCGTATTGAAGTTGTTGTTGTTGTGGGCTGTTGACGTCGTTGAGGACGGTGAGTCCACCGGACGTAACTTGCGCGAGTGTAAGTATTTCTGTAATAAAATATGTATGAAACATGAGTGAGACCCTACAAACTCATTGGATTGATAGCTTTTTCTTTTTTGAGAAGATTATGCGTGTTATTTCCGGTAAGATTCCAGTGCTAGGTTTAGCAGTGGTTATATGAATTTTTATTTCATACACATTTAAGAAATTTTTAAATAATTCCGAAGTTAATTCGGCTGCATATATCTACTATTAGTTTTACTGGGGGGGCGAATTCCGATTTGATGACAAATGACTTTATGGCTGTTAACGTGTTGTTATATATAATGTACACCATTAATATGGCTTTACACGTAACACCATATACTTTGATAAATTGAGCGTCCACCCAGACAACTCGTGCGAAATCTTCTATGTTCACTTGAAATAACACACACAAGTTTTTTGGGTTAAATTCACTATTTATAAATTAGAATTTATTCATAATTATATTTATAATTTTAGTTAATTATTTTCTTTGTTGGTAACTAATTATCACCCCACTAGATTATTAACAATATTACTTTTTTTAATTTTATAATTTTCCACTTTTTTAAAATGGCGAAAAGCAAAAAGAGTAAAATAAAAAATCCGACTGTAACCAAAGAGGTATAGCGATAGAGTATATATCAAAAAGACAAGAAATTATTTTGTTTTATGTTTATGTTTATTGGTTCGCAGGCACATACACTGTAAAAATAGAAGGAATATGATGTACGGCCGTGCTCGTTGGTCGTTGCGCCATTACTTCCCCGTTAATGTGATTCTCAATTTCTCGGAATCGGTTGATCATTCCGTTGTTTATTTCCACTTGTTCGTTAACTTTGGATATAATTAGATTTATCGCGCTGGGTTATATTTTCACAAATATTTTAATGTACTAATTTTAATATTTTAATGTATAATTGTCGAACGTTTAATAAAATGTATTTAATTTATTTTATTGATTATTTTTTTGTTTTATATTTATTTAATTATGTATAAAGATGTTGTACACATTATATATTTGTTGTTTTTCACCACCACCATTTTGTGTCAGTATTAATTTATTTATTTTATTTTGATGAGCGCGCGTGCGCTCAATGTGAAAGCTGTGACCATACTATTTTGTTGTGTGTTTTGTATTTTGTCATTTCGTTTTCCTCGTTTATCTGTTCTGTTTTTGTTTTGTGTCGCGCGGTTGGTATGCCTGCCTGAAGACGACAGACAGTGCGCGTTGTCTTTGACGTGTGGCGGTGAACGCATGTATAAATGAGTGACCGCCACAGATTTTCATTTGTGTTTATGATTTTTAGTGCTTCTGATTTGTTCTGTGTCGGCTTGTAATAAATCACCGAAAATTATGTGTATTCCTCTCTTTTCGCGTATTTTGGGCCGTAATGTCTGTATTGTTTCCGTTAATGTGTTCACCACAATGTGAACATGAAAATATTTTTGTGGAACAACAATAAAAATGTCCAACACTTTCCTTTTTTTTGAATTTTATATTTTATTTATTAATTTCCACACAAGTAAACCTTTTTTTTTATTTATTTTACACTTGGTCAAGTACTACTGTACTGTTTTGTCTCAACACCAACGACATAATAATCAAGAAAAAAAATGAAATCCACCTTTACGATTATGACGTGACTTTAGAGCAAAAGGTTTTTTTTTTTGTTTTTTCCCATTATGTTGGTACTTCCCTTTCGTTACTTGACAAAAAAATGGTATTTGGTCGATTTAACTTGATATTGAGAATTATCCGTTTACACTTTGGTGATATTTAAGAATTATACGTTTACATATGGTGACGGTGCAAATCAAAGGATTTCAAATGCAATAAAATAAGTTTGGGTTATTTTATTGTATAACTTGGTAAGTAACTAATTATTAATATTTTGAGTCTATATATGTAAGTCCGAAAATCAAACTTATTGACTTAATTGGCATTTAGTGGTAGATTAATTATATACAATTAATCCTTTGATTTGTTTACATTTTTTTTTTAAAATTATTTTCTAACTTTTTTTTTAGGGATATCGAACCATGAAACTTTGGTAGGGGGAGGTGGGGCTAAAGTAAGCATTTTACATAATTCCCATAACAATGGCTTAACAGATTCAATATTACGTATATTGAAATATACATACTATTTTTTAAAGTTTTGTCTATGGAATAAGCCAATAGTCACAAACAAAATACTTTTGGTGCACTCAAATAACTGATTACTAAAAAACATGTTGTCCGCTTACTTTTACCCCTATAGTGGGGTAAGTGTAAGCATAAGCACCTTTTCGATGGGGTAAAAATAAACAGACCAAAAAATTACAGTTTTTCTTTATGCAAACAAATTTATTCATAAAATTAATATCACAAATAAAAAATATAACAGTTTCACTGTAAAATATAAAAAAAAAACATCTAATATTCCATTGGTTATGCTACCTTATCTTCTAAATTAGCGTATTTATCTAATGATGTATTCATTTAGATTGATATTAAAGTTGTAGTATCCCTTAGTTCGTAGAGTCCCAGGTATTTGAGTTGGCACGGGTAATTTTGCAACAATATCACTTCTATTGATCTGCGATATGTCATCAATTATTGGGAAAACATAATAATTATTATGCTTCCTTAAAAATTTAACATCAAAATCGTAAATATTGAATACACGTTCAATTTTAGCAATATAAAAAACTGGCTTTCCTTTAGGTTGCTCAAATTTTACTAATACAAAATCTTCAGTGTTAATTACGTCACTATCGACTAAAAGATTTGGAAAATTTTCGTCATTTTCAGAAAATATGGAGCAGTCGTCGGAATCAGGCAAATCTATAAGAGTTTCAGATTCCGACGTTTCATCAAGCTCTTCAGGTGGTGCAGGTTTTGAGGGTTTTCTTTTTCTATAACGTTTATCATGGTTTGCTTGATTTATTAATTCGATTCTGGTTTTCTCGGGAGTATCTGTGAATATACGCGATTTACCTCTTTCGCGGCCACTTTGTCGCTTTTTCCGAAGTTCAGCTTTTGGATACGGTTTTATAAGTTCTAGTGCGACAGAGTTTAATGGTGTATCACGCGAAGTTGATGGTTTTTGGATTTGATGCTGTAAAATTGTTTGTTTATATGAGATAGCAGCATCGCTTGTGGCTGGATTAGTATCTGGGATAGCAGTATTGCTTGTATTCATTGGAATATCTGGAATGATAGCTGCATTTGTGACAAGCTGATTATCTGGAATAGCAGCATCATTTGAGTCAGGTTGAGTATATGGTCGGTCCGTTACGTACGAAGCAGCAAAATCATTGTCATCAAATGCAAGGCGGTTAAGGGGCCAAATTCCAGGTTTTCCAAATGCAGAAATTATATTTCGGGAAACAAATACACTTTCATAAGCACGCTTTGCGAGCTGAGGAATATCGTAGATGGTTATTAATTTTCCTGGATGTGTTAGCAAATAATCGTTGAATGCCACCTTAAGAGCGCTTTTAAAGGGCCCGAAAATTCCAACATCTAGTGGTTGTAATTTGTGCGAACAGTGTGGTGGAAATGAGAGGAGCACAATTCCCCACATTCTTGCAAAATCAATCGCAGGCAATGAGCAATGGCTGTTGTGGTTGTCCATCAACAATAGAATTGGATTGTCCTTGGTACATTGCGAATGCTTTTGAATGTGTTTCAGAACTTCAGGAAAGAGTTCGACAGTTATCCAACCAGTCTTCGAAGCAATTCCTAAACTCTCAGTTGGAGCTCCCTGTAAAAACTGTTCTTTATAGCGCACACGCGGAAATATAAACACTGGTGGAAGAGAGTTTCCCGCAGCGTTAACGATTGCAGTGAACGTTACTAACTCACCACGTTCTCCAGAAACGATTTGACCAACTTGTCTTTTAGATTTGTCTGCAATAACCTACAAAAGAGAAAACAATTAAATTATAGGTAAATTTTAATTTTTAATACTAGGTATGTTAAAGGATTACTTTTGGAGCTTGCATTACAGTAGTTATGCCAGTTTCATCCAGGTTAAATATCTTAGAAGCATTGAATTTATATCGTTCTAATACTGTCACATAATTATTAAAGAATTCGCCTACGTTTGTAGCATTGAAAGCAGTAGCTCTAGCTAAACTTGTATTCTCAGGTTTTCTTAAGCTTAGTTCAGGATGTCTTTTCATATATCCATACATCCAATCCCTTCCGGCTGCTCTATTTAAGTCCCAACTGCCAGGATAAGATTTGCCCAGTTTCTGAGCATACTGATAAGCCAGATTTTGCGTTTGAACATATGTAAGGCCATAGTTTATTTGGGAAGATCGTAGTAAATATTTTTTCAGCTCTTCCTCCTCGTTTATGGAAAATACCTGTCGGTGATGGGCCGACTTTGAAGTCGTTAAATTATCTTCACTCTCATTTCCAGAATCCTCTTGATGCATCGGTGGATATGATTTTTTGGCCAACTTTACCCTCTTAAACAGGGTGTTATGATTTATTAAATATTTTAAAGCAGTTCCGCGAATCGATTGTTTCCTTATTAAAACATCTCTCAAAGCTGAGGTCATAATCGTTTCATTAATTTTTTCTTGATTTTTCCTTTTATAATTTCTAACCATTCTGAAAATAACCGTTATTCAAGTAAATTATAATGACTGATTGGTATGTACAATTTAATTATAATGTCTTGGGGTTAAAATAAGCATGCTTATTTTTACCCCATGCTAAATGCTTAACTTAGCCCCATGTCATTTTTTTTTAATGGCGGTCAAAAAATATGTGTCATGCATATCAATAATTACAAATATAATTCGTAACAAAACAGTAAATTTCATATAGATAATAATGGCATAAAAAAATAAATACCTGGAATAGTTATAAACCCACAATTAAAAATTTTTTAAAAACAAAAAAAAAACACTTTTATTTATCAAAAACACATTTACACCTGTAAGTCCAAACTGAAACTGAATATCGAAATCATTTTTTTTTAGCATAAAGATAATATTACCGTTATTCATTGTTTTGTCTCACTCTCCTCTGATACGATTAGATCGAGAGATATTTGTTCTGTTTACTTTTACCCCGCGCTTAAAATAGCCCCCTACTTGATAATCTTATCAGATAAGTCTTTTTAAAATTGCAAAATTACGATTAATTAATTAAATTTCTTTTGTTTCAGATTCAATCAACAAACAACAAGTAATTTACATTGAACTACAAAATCTCGTTTAACAAATGTCTTGGATTCTTTTTGAAGCGTGCGTAGTCTTGTTTTGAACAATGTTTTTATCTTCGTGTTGTTTCTTAAATCTATTACGTTTTGTATCTTGTTTAAGTTGTCTGTATTGTCTAATGCTATTGGAAGGTATGCTGTTGTGTTTATGGCATGCAAGAATTGGACATTGCTTTCAAATATTCTTGCGTCTCCCAAGACGATTGGAATTACGCCTTTGTTGTCTGTGTAGTCTGTAATTTCGATTGAACCGGTAACGATCCTGGAATGATACAATTTTGTTTTATATTTTTTTTGTGTACCGTTCTTTTGTTGGTTGTAATGGTTGGCCCTGGATTATTTTTTGTTACTATATGCTCTATGTATTTTGGTTTTGTTTTATCTCTTGTATGTTGTTTTTCGAATATTGTATCGTTATTTGTTAATTGAGGTGGTTTTACTCGTTTTTCGTTTAATTTTTCTATGTTACGTTGCTTGTTCTTATTAACGTTTGTTGTTATGGTTTCTAATTGTTTTTCGTATTCGGTTCCTATATTTTCTATGTATTCTGTATAAGTTTGTCCAGTTTTGGTTTTTCTTGTCGTGATATGTGCTCTGTATAGTTCTGTTGGTGTTAAGTTCGTTGCACTGTGTACTGATTCGTTATAAGCTAAAATTGCTTCTGTTATTAAGTCTGATATAGTAATATTTTTATTTTTGTCGAATATAATTCTAATTAGTTCTGTCATTGTTGAATGAAGTCTTTCGATAATTCCATTTCCTGTGGATGATTTTGGTGTTGTACAATGATGGACGAAATTATACTGCTTGGCAAATTCTTGGAATTGTTTTGATGTGAATTCGCTAGCACTATCTGTGATTAATGTTTCTGATATTCCCTCTCGAGAGAAGTGTTTTTTGAATGTTTTTATTATTGTAGGTGTTTCTCTATTTCGAAGTTCATAGGCTGAAGCAAATCGTGAAAAACTGTCTATTATTGTTAAGAAGTTTTTAGATTTTAATGCGAATGTATCAGAATATATTCTTTGGAGAGGTCTGGTTGCTGTCTCTGTTAATTGGAGTTGCATTTTTATTGGATTCCTTTCGTATTTCATTTTGCTGCATATTTTGCATTTGTTAATATATTCGCTGATTATTTCTTTAATTCCTGCAAATTTATGTTGTTTTCTGATTTTGGCATAATTTTCATTTACCCCTCTGTGATTGAGGTTGTGCGTGTTGATTGTTATTTCCAACTGTTGTATTGGATCAGTTATTATTTGGATTTTATCTGTTATCTCACTGGTGTCTGGTGGTTCTTCTTGTTGATTTTTTGGTAGTTCTTCTTGGCTTTTTGGTTTTACCATTGATCTGCTAGGTTTGGGATTACAGTGTTCACACTTATTTATGAATGATTGTATTTTTGCTTTAATGTTTGGGAAAAAATATTTTGCTCTTATTTCTTTTTCGTTGATTGCTACTGTTTCATGGTTTTTTGTGTGTGTCTCTGCTATGATATGATTTTGTTTTTCTGTATCTTCTATATCTTTTATATTTGTTTTGTTTAGCGTAATGTATGAGGCTTTGTCGAATCATGAGATCGGGAAATTCTTTTCTTCTATATATTATTCTTGTCTTTCCAAACGGTTTGATGATTTATTTTTGTTTTTTGTCTGTTATTGATTTATCGAGGGTGCTCCTAAATATTATTTGGTAATCGAATAAGTTTAGTGGTGATGTTGATTCTGGTAGTAGGTTTTCTCGTGTTTCTGTATGGTTTATTTCGATCCGTGATAGGGCGTCTGCATTGCTATTTGTTGTGCCTTTTTTGTATTTTATTTCATAATCGAATTCCGATAGTTTTAACCGCCAGCGTATTAATTTTGATGATGGATCTTTTAAGTTGATTAGCCACTCTAATGGTTTATGATCTGTGTAAATTGCGAACTTAGGACCATAAAGGTATGGTCTAATATTATTTGAAGAACAGCTACTGACCGACTGACGAAGAGCTATGTATATCAGACCCTAAGCGAAGATCAGGCGTTTCCTTGTTGCCTTCTACTGAATCCAAGGTTATGATGGAAATAATATTTTCTTCAAGTGTGGTTAGCGGCGGTGGCCCAACTCCACTTACCCCACTTTGGCTTGCGATTTTTTTAATTTTGCTGTATTTTTGTTTTACTCTATTTCTGTAAACAGATTAATGTTTAAATAATTAATCAAACTACAAATTTTAATTACCTTAAATCTTCCCTATATTTTTTCCATTGGGCACCTGTTTTAAAACTACCGGCCAATGAATTTAAAATTCCAGACAATATTTCCCATTTGTTGGAATTATTCGATTTTCCATCCACGCTTGTAAACCTAAAATTAAACATTATAATTATTTTTACACGGTTAAAAATAAAAGGATAAAAACCATCTTATTACTATCCTTTATGGGGATATAATACACTGGATTTATTTTTGAACACAATTATTTGTTTTTAATATTTTTATTTATTTATTAAAATTAAATTCACAAAAATTTTATTATAAAAAAGTAATTAATTAGCTTAATTGCTACCACCACTTAATTTTATTTTTATTCTTGTTCACCACAGAAAAAATTGTTGTTGACGTGTTGTCAAAAAGAACGCTATCCAGTGAGTGAAGTGTGTACATTTTATAAAAAAACGATGAACCAAAAAAAACAATCCGAGCTGAATTCCTCTGTGTACATAAAAAGAACGCACTGAAAATAAAAATTCGAATCAGCTAAAAATATAATTTTCTGATTGGTTTCAGAAACGACAATAGATGGTGATGCAACTGTTTAGTGTTGTACTAAGGTGTCCGAAATATTTAGTACAAGGTAGGTAGTGATTTATCGGTACTAATATATGTGGGATATTAAACGGATTCTAACCATAACCATAGAGTAAGTTGAAAATCCACTCTATAGTTGTCACTACTACTGAAAAAGGCTGTTCAACTACAATTATATTTTATAATCGAAATGAGTTGCATTTCGAATAATTGTAGAGATAAACGAATGGAATAAATTGATTGCATGAGTGAGTCACTACAGGGATGACTATACGTCCAACCTTTTTTTTAGGCTGAAAATTATACTTCTCGAAAGTAGAAATGTTGTGTGTTTCAGATTACTAAAAAAATTTAACCATTTTTGGCATACATTTTATTTTTTTGGGAAAGAACAAAATTTGTATTTTAAACTAGGATTTACCTAATCATTTACCATAATTCTAATCAAATCAGTCGTATTTATATCAAATATAATTTTCTTAAACAAACATTACAAAAATATGGTACTTAATAATTAATTACACATTGTCTTATTCAAAAATAATTCCATAAAAATAAATAAGTATCACAAAATAAATATAACAAAACAAAAACACTCTTTAATTTAATAAATTAAAGTTTCAAAAAGAAACTCAGTTGGGAAGTTAGTGAATAAACCGATTATCTTATATGCCAATCAATAATTTTAAACTTTTCATTCCATGGATGATGTGGGCGTCTGGTATCTGGTAGAAATTGCTTTGCAGAAAATTAAAAAATTGTGAATGTGCTGGATCGTAGTGAATATTAAAAACAAAATGTAGCTTGAAGAAAAAGTCAATTGCTTCCTCGATAGATGAAATCGTTTTCGGGAAAATTAAAATAGTTTCGTCCACTTTCGACCCGAAATAAGAAATTGCTTTTTTATTAGCCCCAAAAGCAATTATTTATGGTTGACTTTTACAATAACTGTAAATTTCAGCCTCCGGAGTAGCCAAAGGGCAAAAAATCATAAAATTCTCTAGCGAATCTAATGTTGACGATTTTGTACGACATCCACTAGTTTTTATAGGTGGTAAGAGGCTTAAAAGTTTCAAAACCAATTGGATATCCTCGCTCCATTCTGAAATTTTTATATAATTAGAACTATGTAGTCTAAAAGTTATAAATAAAAATGTATCTTGTATTCTAGTTTTTATAGTTTCATTTTTTAAATTACTTTTAAAAACTTGATCAATTTTCCCCATACATTTATGGAGTCTGTACGTTTATTCTGAGATAAATTCCGGGGTAATTAAAACGCGACTTAATTGATTCACAAGCGGCTACACAAATTTATTGGCGTGTGCCGCATTTATTTATATTAATCCAAACGTTATAAATATGGGGATATAAAAAACCACCACCACGTTAATTATTTATTTCACTACAACGCTATGAAACGACTGTAATTTTATTTTAATTATTTTCAACCCGGAATTATAATAATTTAGTTATAATAATTTTTACGTTTTATAAAAATTAAAATATGTCACAGCCGGCAAGAAGGTATCGCCGTGCTTAACCATGAGAGAGTGTGTGTGTAAGTATTTTTGACACGATGAACTAAAAATATATGATGAATATTTTGCGTTCGTAAATCAGCGCACTGAAATAAAAGTTAAATTGTGCTAAAACATTATTTGTTGATTAGTTATGAATAACTACAAAAGATGGTGGTGAAATCGTTTTTGAGTGTTGTACTAAGGTGTCTAAGATATCTGCTTAGTACAAAGTAGCGAATTCTAGGTACAAATATATTATATGTGGAATATATTTAAGCACAGATTCGAACCCTAGAGCAAATCAAAATACACTTAATTGTCACTACTAAACTCAAAAAAAGGCTATTCAAATACAATTATATTTTATAGTCGAAATGAGTTGCATTTCGAATAATTGTAGGGATAAACGAATTGGAATAATTAATTGCATGAGTGAATCACTACTGTCCGTAGGTTTTGGCTGTTCGCCCTTATCACCGTTTAATGGCATTTTTAATAAAATCGAAATAATTATTTCGTTAAACCCAAAAAAAATAAAAATATAACGCAAAGTGAAAAGGTGCTGCTAGTGTTTGCACTGCCGAGACCCCCCAAGTACGGGACGAGCCGCCACCTTCGTCTTGGGTCGTCGCCTCGACAGTCCTTAGACCCGCAGAAGAAACTAACTCAGAAAAAAATTCGGAATGATTACCGTGTAAAAAATAAAGTAAAATTTTTGAAAATTGATAATGAAGAGAAAAAAAATTTTATTGCGAAAGATAATTAAAAGAAATTTTAGACGAACGGAAAAATAAAATCCTTTGAAAACGAACGAGAGAGAGAACAAAAACAAAAAAAATAAAACCAATCGTTAAATAATGCTTCGAACCGGGATGTAAGTAAAAAAAAATGATGCGAAGAGTGGTGGTGGAAATTTTACAAAATTTTGAAAATAAATGATAATAATGATTCTACGTTACACAGCCAAGTCGATGCAAGAGAATTAATAATTAAAAAAAAAAATGTAAAGCTGAATTTTTATATATATTGCGACTTGGGCTGTACAAAAAAAAAATTATAAATATTAATTAAAATTGTGATTGTAAAAACTTGCGATTCTTCACTGCTCCGTTGCACCACGTGCGTTGGTGTTTGTTTTTGACTCTTTCGGATTTTGTAATGTTCCTTTTATGTTTTTAATTACCGTTACAAGTTGATTTGGTAATAAATAATTTGTGTTAGGCGTTGGTTACGCCGTTGCTTAATTTTCCGTTCTGTCGCCGTTTGAAAATAATCAAATTTTTATTTCTGTTGTTTTGTTTGTTGTATTCCCTGGATGATTGTTATCTTTTTGGGATTTATACCGCGTTGTCGTTATTATTGTAATAGTATCCTTGATAAAAGTTGTGTTTCAATGTTGCATGATTTGCAATTTACTGTTGTTTATGCCTCCTTTGTTTGTGACTCCATTTTATTATTATTTTTTTTTGTTTGTGACTCCATTTTTTTTGTAGTGTACGCATAAAAAAAAATTCGTGTTAGCGTACTTAAAAAAAACGTATTTTTATTATGTTGGAAGACAATCTTACCTTGTGGCCGGTGCTTGTTTTGCACCTGGCCGATTTTAGTGAAACACCTTTTTGTTTAAATATTCCGCTCGTATTGCGTGTTTCCTCGCCTACGGGCGTTATGTGAGTTTCCGCTCCTGCGGATGGTCCCCTCACGGCTATTGTGTCCTTTGTCGGACGGTCACCACTATGGAGTCTGTACGTTTATTCTGAGATAAATTCCGGGGTAATTAAAACGCGACTTAATTGATTCACGAGCGGCTACACAAATTTATTGGCGTGTGCCGCATTTATTTATATTAATCCAAACGTTATAAATATGGGGATATAAAAAACCACCACCACGTTAATTATTTATTTCACTACAACGCTATGAAACGACTGTAATTTTATTTTAATTATTTTCAACCCGGAATTATAATAATTTAGTTATAATAATTTTTACGTTTTATAAAAATTGAAATATGTCACAGCCGGCAAGAAGGTATCGCCGTGCTTAACCATGAGAGAGTGTGTGTGTAAGTATTTTTGACACGATGAACTAAAAATATATGATGAATATTTTGCGTTCGTAAATCAGCGCACTGAAATAAAAGTTAAATTGTGCTAAAACATTATTTGATGATTAGTTATGAATAACTACAAAAGATGGTGGTGAAATCGTTTTTGAGTGTTGTACTAAGGTGTCTAAGATATCTGCTTAGTACAAAGTAGCGAACTCTAGGTACAAATATATTATATGTGGAATATATTTAAGCACAGATTCGAACCCTAGAGCAAATCAAAATACACTTAATTGTCACTACTAAACTCAAAAAAAGGCTATTCAAATACAATTATATTTTATAGTCGAAATGAGTTGCATTTCGAATAATTGTAGGGATAAAAGAATTGGAATAATTAATTGCATGAGTGAATCACTACACATTTTTTTAAATTTTCTTTTAAATTTGGAACTACATCGAATTTTTTTTGTGTCGCAATTAATTCAAAATCCACGAGTATCTGAAAAAAAAAATAATTAAATTCGATTCATGATAAGAGTAAATTCCAAAAATACCAATTCTGGCATAGCTTTGATCACCGGAAAATCCTCCAAGATAGATTTGCTATTATTTCTTCTATGTTGAGAAGAATGTTTAAATTTGTCTATAATAATTTGTTTCTGTGTTGAAACACACGCACTTTTCATAAAAGAAAAATCGGTCGAAAAATCCACACGCAAATCCTCAATTTCGGATGGCTTCTCACATTGTTCTGTCTCTCGGACATCGGGGATTATGTTTCGACCGTCACACAAATCTTTCCCGTTTTTTCCTTTTTTTGGAAATTTGCGTTTCAGGCTTTGGCAATTTTTTCATCCTGTCGTGAAGCCAACCGGAAAGTGATTTTGGGTCATAAAATAAATCCTAACAGTTAAATAAATTTTCTTATTACTATTGAAAAACTTTTAAATTCACAGAGTATTTCAAATAATTACCCATTCATTTTCTGATTTAAAATTTGTATACGCTGGCAGCAACTGTATGCATAATTTAGCGTAATGTGTATATTGCGCTGAACTAGGATAATACCCACAAAATAAAATAATATGCTGACAAGCATATCTTTTAAAAATGTGGCGGTCTCTATAGTAAGTTGTCCTTTTTATATTGATCTAAGATAAAATCTCCGTGTTCCTGAGTTCGTATATAAGCCTCTAATTTCTAAATTAAATAAATTATGTTTTGTGTTGCAGACGGTTCTGTTGATTTAGTAATCATCACCTTCAATAACACAAAATAAAAATATTTGATGGTAAATAATATTTAATATAAAAATATATTAGGTAAGTATAAACAAACCTTCGGGGAGGTTCTGTGTGCAGTAATCGGAGGTGTGTACGTGCAGCTCGAAACTGTTTCTATTTTTCATTATGGTTATTAACGCCACTGGTAAGCTGGAAATAATATTTTGGTCCTTATCTCTTTGAATTACTGAATCTCTGGATACCTAGATGCGACTTTTTGTGCCACTGTCCGAATTATTGAAATTGGTATAAAAAATGAGATACAGCGAAGTTCATCTACTAAAATGTTTCCTAAGCAGTTTAAACGTTTTCCGAGAATTTATTTATTTTCCAACATTGTTTTAATACAGCAGCAAAATTAGAAAAAAGTAATGCACTTTGAGCATTTTCTGATGATGAAGGAACTGAGCTGGGATTGCTGAGTGTGTCGTCCATTGAAATGTTATAAGTGGTTATTATTTGATTGTCTGCATCGTTAAAAACCTCAATTGGCTCTCAATGTTTTTTGGATACTGAATAGATTTTTGAATTTCTTGAATATTTGATTTGGTTGATTGCTCCGTCGTGATTATATCAGTATTATTCATCATATTGGTTGTCTCTAAATTGAACATTATACCCATCTTCAAGGAGTATAAAGATACTCTTTTCTTTCATGTAATACTCAAGAGTAAGATTGTCGCAAATTTCCGTTCCGTCCGATTCCAAAGCAATGTTTGAACCTTTTAAGCCAAAATTATTAGCTATATATAATGAAAGAAATAAAGAATTATTATTTTAAAATGTGAATATGATGTGATTAATGAAATAGAATAATAATTTACATTATTTAGCGCCATATTTTCTACTCTTTAGACAGAAAATCTTCCATTCCAATGTTCCTACTTTAATTAATTCCTTTGGAATTGGAGTAATAATTTTTTCAGTGACATAATTTGGACCTCCTAATGAGTTATACCTAATTGGTTGATTTAATTTAATGGTTTTATAATTTAAGATTTTAGGTTTTATAAGACTGGTGTCTGATCCAGTATCAATTAAACATTTAATTTCTTTATTATCAAATGTAAGTTTCACTATAGGTAACTGACTTAATGAAACTATTCGTGAAAATGGACTTCTTGTTTCTAGTTCTGGATTTTTTGTAATATTATTTACTTACATTGGTCCTGGTCTGTTAATAGTCTGTCGATATTGTCCTGAATTATTATTAAAATTTTGTCGGTATTGCCCTGCTCTATAATTATTATTATAGTTATTTCTATTATTGAAATTATTATTATTGTTATTAAAATGATTTTTATTGTAATTATTATTATATCTATTACCATTATCCCTATTAATATTTTGACTATGTACTCGTATATCACCAAAATAATTAAAATTTGATTTCTTATAATTATTATAATTTTCGTTTTTTCATAAAATTATTAAAATCATTATTTTTCTTAAAATTTTCATTCTTTCTAATATTATCATTTTTTGTAAAATAATTTCTAAAATTTTTGTTTATTTTATATTCATTTTTAATTATATCTTCTGATAAATAAATTTCTGTTTGACACAATTCATTATCTAACTCAAATAATGTTTTACTAGAATATATTTGTAATTGTACAATTGGTATTAATTTAGATTTTAATTAATTAAGTTAGATTTTCACTACACTGCCCCTTAATACTATTTAATCTGTTAAACAAATCTTTTAAGTTAAATACCTTAGTATCCTTTGCCATGAATAGCAATTGATGAGTAGTGTTCTTTGGTCGATATCTTTTCCTTAAATGTTGTACTACAGTTGCCCAGTTTCTTAGTTGTTCAGGTATTTGACAAAGATGACATTTCTAGCACTTCCAGTTATTTTGTTATTGACTAATTTCCGCAAACAATATTGTTTCAAATCGGCGTTATTTTCTCCGCATAAATCTTCTAGATCTTCGATGGATTTTAAAAATGATCTTAATTTGAATGTATATTCACCGTTGAATGATTGTATGTCATTGAAATTTCTGATATTTTGATCTGGTGTTAAATTAAACTTAGTGGCTTTAATTGTTTGTACTCGGAGTTTTTGTTCTTGCAATTGTTGATGAACATGACGTAACTGTTCTTGTTGTAGCTTTTACTACATAAAACACACAATAATATTATTTTTTAATTTATTGAATATAATTTAAGTACATTAAATTAGTTATATACATTTCTGTTTCTGTATTATTATTTAATATTTATTTGACCCGACCAAAACACACGAGTATCGTTA
Source organism: Tipula vernalis (assembly GCA_958295665.1). NCBI lineage: Eukaryota > Metazoa > Arthropoda > Insecta > Diptera > Tipulidae > Tipula > Tipula vernalis. Next base: position 179,624,740 of record OY282558.1, on the reverse strand, counting down.
TATGATGCCAAAAACAATGTACCACTCTCTACTTTTATTAAAGCAAAGCTGGTATATAAAGTAAAGAGGAATAAGAATGAAGTATTGTACGATTGCACTATAGTTGCATTGTATAGATACCGTGTTTATATAAGGAATTGAATTGGATTATAATTTTTGACGTGAACATCACTTTTGCGCTTTTGAATAGATAATGGATTGTAGTAGACACTACATTGTAATTAGTTTTGCACAACATTTTGTTGATTTATTTGATGCTGTAATTCGTCAGTCATTTTATAAGTTTTGTTTTCATTTAAATAATAATTACTTTCCACTTTTATTTATTATTCACTTTTACTGTTGTTTTATTTTAATTTTTATTCTAAATTTCTAATTTTCACTTAGAAATTACGTAAATTAAGAAAAAGGAAATATTTTTGTTTCTGCAGGAAATCAATTTTACTATTTCCCTTTGTGTTCTTTTTTTTTATTTCACTTTTATTGTTCGTTTCACGGATTTCTTTCTTCAGAGAGAGAGAGATCCTATCAACTGCGCCAATTAAATATTTTTATTCTCTTATTTATATAAAACAAATAAAAATGTATTTATTATATAAAATTAATTTATACACTTTATATATTTATTATACAATAAAACAACTTAGATTGTTTTAAGGGAGTCACAAAAATTATATCTGTTCTCTTTAGAGTCAGTTTGTAGAATGATTTTCTTTTCTTGTATTTTATATTAAGATGGTAAGTATATTGTTATTTTTCAAGTATCAAACATGTTTGGACAAGTTCGATTTTTTTATCTCTATTATTATTAAAATTATTATTTTAAAATATTGATGACTATTGTACAAGTGCTCATGTTTATATTAAGAAGGTTTAATTAATTTATTATAAAGTATTTCTTATCAAAGGGTTATATTATCGTGTCCATGGCTTGGTTATATTAATGCTGTTAGGTTACGCCGCATATAATGGGGCCACAATCAATAATAAACACGATATTTTATCACTCTCGTATATTATTTTGTACAATTATATTTATTGGTTTATAATAATTAGTAAATTAAATGATAGTATTAATTAACATTAATATAATATATTGATATTATTTTCCACTCGCACTTGTGTCGACGTCAGAAAATGGAATGGATTTTTATTTGTTTCCAAAACATGGAGTAGCAAAAACAAGAAAAAGATTATTAAGCTTTTGTTGACAGCGCGTATTATTGTTTTGTGTTGCGTTCGCATATTTCTGTTTTCTGTACGTGGTCGGTTGCTGCGACTTTGTTTTTGAGATGGCGACACGGCTGTATTGAATACACATATTGCTAACGAGTTGATTTTCGTTACGGAAGATGGAGCATTGATAAGTTGAATGAATTCAATTGTCAGGCAATTTTAAAGTTGTGTAAGCGGAACTTTCTATGTTGTTGATTCATGTAGAGATTGGAATATTTTAACGAAATATTCTAACCGCTACAATATATATGTATATATATATATATATAAAATAGAAAAACAAAATAGTATTTAGAATAAGACCGTTTTATGTGGATCGATTTGTTTATCTATGATCTCTACATTGTCGCTATTGTTATGATATATAACTCGCTCGGTCAATTACCGATTATGCCGATTTTTGGTTTATCGGCAGAAAAAGAAAATTTTTAATAATTCATTGAAGGTGCATTTTCAATTTTGCTGAGAAAAAAATAAAAATTCCCCCACTTTGAATCAAACAAATTTTTTTTTTTTTTTTTTGAAAGAAAAGTTATCGCGTGGGTTTTTTTTGGTAGGGAGTTGGTTTTTGGGTTTTGTCAAGTGTGGTTAGAGTAGTAAGTTTTTTTTTGCTAAAAGTAAGTCAGTTCTTTTTTGGTTTTGAGAATTTTGTGTTTAGGAAAGAGACAGTTTTCATTTTCGTTTTGTGTTTTTGACGTTTTTTTTTTTGCGAGAGTTATGAGACTTGGGTTCGATTTTTAAAAAATAAAAAACACAACTTGATTCATAACACAATTTATTTTTATTTAAAAGGCAATCGTGGATGTTTAAGTTTACAGAGTTAACACTATTCTAATTCTCAATACAGAGTGTATTGTCTTATATCATTTTATATTGATGTTTATCTTTATTAATATTCTTAATTACGATTGGTTGAAGACCGATCGCATGATATTTGTTTATAGGATTATTTGAGATCAATATTTCAAGAGCCCATCTACTAATTCTTAGGTTGATTACTTGTTTCTTTAACGTAGGTGCTAACGCGTTACAATCTGTAACGATTTTAAAATTTCTCCCTAATAAATATATCCTAAATCTTCTTAACGCGTAGATAATAGCAAAAGTTTCTAGTTCATATGAATGAGATTTTAATTTATGATCTGTAGTTCTTTTTGAAAAATAAAATATTGGGTGCAATTTATTATCACTTTTCTTTTGTAATAAAATTGCTCCAAAACCTACTTTACTGCCATCACAGTGTAATTCTGTTTCGTCTGATGGACAGAAAATTCCTAAAACTGGTCTTTCCAATAATTTTGTTTTTAATTTATCAAAGGCTTGTAATTGTTCATAATCGAACACAAATTGAACATTTTTTCTTTACTAAATCTTGTAAAGGTTTAGCTTCTAATGAAAAATTTAATATAAATTTTCTGAAATACGCACACATTCCTGAAAACCGTTGTAACTCCCTAAGATTTTTAGGTGGTGGATATTCATTTATTGCTTTAACATTAACTTCATTAGGTTTTACACCTAATTCATTTATCGTGTATTCCAAAAAATCTAACTCTGTATATAAGAATCTACACTTAGTAATATTTAGTTCCAGCATATTTTCTACTAATGTTTGAAACACAATTTTCATGATTTCTATATGTTCATCTATAGTTACAGTTGCGATTAACAAATCATCAATATAAATGATTAACATTTTTTTATCAATTAATTCTTTAAAAACGCATTCTACATATCTCTGGAATACAGATGCAGCATTCTTTAAGCCGAAAGGCATTTTCAAATATTCATACTGGCCAATAGGAGTAACAAAACTGGTGTACTTCACCGAATTCTCCGCCATGAATACGTGATGAAGGCCACTTTTTAAATCAAGTAATGAAAAATATTTTTTATTATATAATCGATCAATAAGATCTTCTACTAATGGCAAAGGATAATTATCACGTAATGTGTTTTTATTCAAGGATCTGTAATCTATACATAAGCGATAGTCATTATTTTTTTTTTTTTAACCAGAACAATTGGTGAGCAAAATGGTGAACTACTAGGTCTGATAATATTTCTTTTTATTAAATCGTTAATAATTTTACACAAAACATCACGCTCCATATATGATAATCGCCTTGGTTTGGTACTAAAATATTCGTTTTTATCCAACACACAAAGCAATTTCTTTATTTCAAATTAAAGTCACTCAGACTAATATGCTTAACTCCTCAAAAACACTTCTTGATTCTCTTAATACTCAATACAGAATGAATCTCCTTCACTTATTTTAAATAATAACAGACAAAATAATATGAGACAAAATTACATTAGAGTTATTTCGCTCACTCCAATTGCTTACGCTATATTGAATTTTGTGCATCACAACAGGTCTTGCCGTGTTATTTTTTCCTCATGACGACGTTGCACGTCTGAAATTCGTGTTTTCTTTTTTGAAGGTTCTGGAGAGAAGGTGAAAAGTCATTTTGACTCTCAGACTCTGACTTTGTTGTTTCTGTTGGTACTCTATTGACCCTGGTAATCATGGAGGAATTGCTACTACAAGTCGCTTCGGGGTTCACCTCCGGCCTTTTAGCCAATATCTCGTCCAATTCATCGTTATACTCAAAATCCATTCTCTTTCGGCCAGTACTGCTATTATTTAGCTTTAAATTTATATATTTTTTTTTTAATAATTTAAATTTTGTGTCGCATTGTTGCCCGTTTAGCTTAATACCCGACAGTTTTTCAACTTCCTTTGAAATGGAATTCCAAACATTCTTTTTTAATTTAAAATCAAACTCATCATATAGCCGTTTTGTAGATGCTATAATGAAAGAATAAGGGGCCTCGTCCACTTGAGACTGTCATTTTTTTCCACTTCTAAGTAATCGTGTATAACCTCGGCTAAATTATTGACTACATCAGCAATGCTGTGTAGCCCTCCGCTATTTCGGAGTACCCCTCCGCTTGCTTCTACTCTATTTCAGCTAGCCGTTTAGCAATTCATCAACTATAAATAAATTAAAAATACAAAATGATAAACTTTAACGTAAAAAAATAAAATTACTGTTGTTGGATTTCCTCCTTGGAGGTATACGTGGGGCTATCTGTTATTAATTCAGCTTCAATAGAATTTGTTGGTACATTTATTGTTGGGGCATCCAGAGCTACATCCACAAATCCCGCTTCCCCATCACCTATTCCCACCACAACTATTTTCCCCCACACGTTCAATGTCCGTTCCTCTAATTCCTTCAACTTTTCTTTACATTCCGAACCCCCACCAGTACCATTTAAATGCGTGTATAGTTTTTTACTTTTGTGCCGTATGACATTACGCCAATTCTCAAAAACATAAATATGTAAATAAGGATTAAAAAACACATAAAAATTTTGTTGACGACACAATGAGTTAAAATTATTAATTACCTTTTTCCAACATTGTGTGGTCCGCTTCGGACCAGCACCGGAGTTTAAAAGTTGTATTAGCTCCAATCTTTTTTCGTGGCCATCTCCCTGTTACATTCCAGGAATGTAACATTTATTTCGTATTGCTCTCGACTCGTTTTTGTCTGGAAATATAAACTTACCTTTCACAGCTGCAGCTATCTTCTAATGTTTTGGTTGTTAAATTGTCATGTACAAACCACAAAAAGAAATAGATTTCTATAAACACTGTTGGTGATATAAATGATTTGATAAAATGAATGCAAATAAGATATAAACTTGAATGAAATGAAATAATATATTGAGAATTAAGCTTTATTCACACCTCTTCTACTTTCTTTGAAATTCGTGTGATCACAAACAGTCTTATCAACTTAATTGTAGCTATAATGATTGAGAATAATGTCATACCAATCATGCCATATTGGAATGTATTAAATAGATCTGTGTTAAAAAATATGCTTTTAGCAATCGTAGTGAGACTAATGCTGACATAATTGTCAGTATTATAATCTATCAAATAGATGAAATTTATTGCAAAGGTTATAGTTTGGTTTTGTCTAGGTATGTAGATGTATAATATATTTATTAATGCTACATCTTAATTTTGGTTCTAAAAATGTACAGTTACTTTTGCAATTTAGTTCACCAAATGTACCAGAACATTTTATTATAAATTACCCTATAAAATGTTGCAATCGGAATACAAAAAAATAAAAAAAATTATTTTTAATTTGGTTTTAATTATGGATGTTACTGATTTAATTAAATCGTTTTGAATATCGCTTGATATTCCCGAAAAAACCGTGGACGATTCTAAATGGTTTGACAATAAAGGATCGTGCCGCGATAATAAATTTAATGTTTCGATATAATTACCGCGATTGTTTGAGTCCTCAGATTCATTATTTCCTCTAAAAGCGAGTCCTTGCATTCCTAAGAAGCAAACGGTGTCAATTAGAGCTGCAAGGATTTCCCCATTTTTTAAACTTTCTTATTGAATTGTTCTAGGGCGATGGTACGACTTGAATCAATCCAATTCTCAATTCGCACTGTTCCAAAAGTTTTTAAATTAATAACATTTTGCAGATGATTTTGGGATGTTTCGTGACGTTTGGTTGCCTTTGAAAAATTGTTTATATCTAAAAACCCTTTTCCATTCTAAACCAATTTTTCTTGAGCAAACATAAGACAAGGCCAACAAAAAACCGCGTTTAGTTTGGCGCAACCCGTAAGCCACGTTAATTTGTCGTAATAAGCTTTCGAAAATCGACGTGTACACCCCTTAATTTTTGTACATAAATTTAGTAAATCCGGTGTTGGTCTTGATTGATTTACTATTGACAACTTTTCATAAAAACTGCGCTGGCTAAAAGGATTGGTCAAAATACTCTCCACTACACAAACACAATGTTCCATAATTATATTTTAATAATATAATATGTATTGATCAAATGCTTACATAAATTTAAATATTTAATGTTAAAATAAATTGTACAAAAATTAAAATTGCATAAAACTTTAACCTACAAAAACGAATAATTTCACTGGTAACCAAGTAACCACAACAGAATGATTTCTCGTCAATAAAAGAGCAAACTACTTGTTTTTGTTTACTTTACTTTATCTATTTAACAGCATGATTACAAAAAAAAAAACTAAACAAAAGAAATTTCAGTTAAACATATTTTGGATTTTGTTTATTTTTAATTAACGCCCTTTAAAATACTGCAAATCAATCTGTTTCGTTTTTGTTAATATTATTTTCATCCTTTTTTAATCATTACTGCATTATATAACTTGCTTGTTCTTGTGTGTTTGTTTTTATATTTTAGTTTATTTTTTACTTTTTTACATATGCCCCACTTAAAGAATCGGTGTTTCTTTTCAAGGGGAAAACGTATGAAACAAAACAAACATAACAAAAAACTTGGAGAAAAAACTGAAATATTATTTATTAAACCTTTGCAGCAAATAAACATATTTCATTTCTGAGTTTTCCAATTAGAATGTTTATAAGATTTTTTTTTCAAGTTGGATTTACTTTTATATGGCAATTTTAAAGGTGGAATGCAATATGCAACTATTTTAACTTGATAACTTTAAAATTTTATGTTGATTTGTTTTTGCTAAGGGAAGCAGTGCTTCCCTTGCTTCCATGAACGCTTCGTCCCTGGTATATATATATATATATATATATATATATATATATATATATATATATATATATATATATATATATATATATATATATATATATATATATATATATATATATATATATATATATATATATATATATATATACATTTCATGTAAAATTGCTTGTACGTTATAAGATATATAAAATAATCACAATATATATTCAAAAATATTCTAATTAGTATAATCAGATAATTGGACAATAAATAATAATTAAATAATTAGGAATTAAGAAGAAATAATTCAAATTTTACATTTCAATTTAAAACAAAATCTAGAAAAAAATAATAATTATACAATAATATTAAATATATAAATATGTAATATCACAATGTGTGTTCATAACATTTGTAACGAAACCGTTAAGATTTCGTTAACAGACATTAGGTCATCGGTCTGGTGCGGTATAGTAGCGTGGCTAAAGCTCAGGGTTGGCGTGGGGTTTTCCAGACTTGACGAAATGCTTGAATAACCGCAGTACGAAGGAAACTAGAGAAAAAGAAAATGAACCAATGCCCTTGTTTACAGAAACCGATTTTCTCGAAATTTATGTTCTGTTGGCGACCGTAGAGCTGTGTAATGGTCAACCCAACAAGAGAACCTCACCCCTTACCCACATCCTGACCCCCCAGTGGCTACTCTACTCCATTTTAGTAGCAGGGATCGTAACCATATTAAATAGTGCTGAGCGTCTGAATGAAACACAATCGTCGAGAACAGCTACAACCGACGCGATGTTCAAGAATGTTAGAGAGAAGAAAAAGAAAAGGAAAAGAAAAAAAATTGCACGAAGTAATCGGAATTAATCAAAAAAAAAAAAATGTAAAAAAAACAAGAATTAGAGCATAAAAGGAAAAAAAATCATAGGCATACTATTCAAGAGATGAACAATACGTATCAAGGTTATGCGGCTGTCGTGATTGCAACCCCGCTAAAGCTGTGTAGAAAAAAAAATGGTATCTCATAAAGGAAAATATATATTCACGGAAACGAAAACGCGGGGACAATCAAGGTCGGCTTACATAAGAAAAAAAAAATTGTTAACTAAAAAAAAAATACTACAGTTTATGTTAATGTCTTAACTAAACAAATGAAATTTAAATTTTAAATAAAAGAATTTTTTGAAAGAACGTTATAATAAAATTTTACTATGCTGATATTTTTATTTACTTTAATTCTCAACAAGGAAAAGGTTAAAACTGCCGCGTTTGTAACGGGAAAGGAAGTGAAAATGTTCGATGTTTTCGTTGACGTGAATCAAATAAACCACAGTACCTGTATTTCGATCGGAGCACCACCTCCGGTACAATCCAATCTGGAACAGCTCACGACGGATGTCGACGCAGGTACCCCCTCTTCTTTGGCAGTGTTTGACGCCGTACAATATCTTTTTTTGTTTTTTTTTTTGTTTGTTATTTTCGATTTATAATAAAAAAAAAATACTATTTGGCACTAATTATCCGGTTTACTCAAACTGTTCAAATTAAAACAAATTAATTTTTTCGTTTTAAATTTATAAATAACCACACTATTTTTTTTTATGCTCCGAATGAATCAAGCGAGCAAAATATTTAGCCAAATAAACACTATTGTTAGTGCACCACTTATTTGCTTTGCCGATTACACTAACACTGCACTTGAATTGTTTTTTTTTTTTTTTTTTTTCAAATTTATCTTTTCGCATCAATACGTATGAAATGGCATAAGGAGTCAATAAAGAAATAGTCAAAACAAATTTTGATTAATTAATTTTTTTATGGACTAGTTACTAATTCATTTATTTCGAAATTTTTTATATTTACAATTTTATTTTGAAATTTTTTTTTCTTTACTCAAATAGAACTTATGTCACTAAAAATGTATGCTACATACGGTACATGATTTTATTTTCAATTAAACTGTTTTTTTTATATAAACTAAATCATTCATTATCATGTACTTAGTGTCAATCAAAGCAAAAACAAAATAATGAAAACTACAATAACTTAACACTAGGTAATATTCCAAATTGTTAAATTAAAAAAACTTGAGAAATCTTTGTCTTTTAATCAATCTCCACTACTCTAATTTAATCACCACAAAAACAAAATGAGCATTCATCTGAATAGACATATATATATATATATATATATATATATATATATATATATAAAATGATTTGGTTTAATACAAACTGGCAGTCGAGTCTAATCGACTCATCGACCACTCTTTACCAAAATCCAAACTTGACTGTCCAAAAAAAAAAAAATTTCTCGGTCGAAAATTTTATTGATTGATTGATTGATTGATTGCGATGTACGATCAAGCATTAAGCAAGTCTCCCGTATTATAAATGCGAATACCACACCACTCACTATACCCATGCTACAATAACACGACACACACCATTCTTCATGAAGCCAAACTCCGTAAAGAAAGGCGCCACATCGATAACTAACTACATAAGTCTAATTAGTTGTGATATCCGCCCCTGGCCAGGCCGCCGTCGTACACCTTTTTACATATAACAAGATCGAGGGATGGGAAAGGAATGTTAGCAACAAAGACTCAACCCGGTTCCAGACACCTAAGTAGTTAGTAAATTTGTTAGTAATATATTTTTTTTTTTTTTTTTTAGTAATTTATTTAGCACAAAGACAATCAATGCTCCAACCTGTAAGAAGACACAATGACAACAATTTCCTGGTACCGCAAACTCTTTTTCTGAAAAGCTGTAAACAACTATTATTATTCCCCTCCACCATTTTTCCCATCGGGCGTTGTGAGAGGGGGGCGAGATTTTGTTCCATCATCATGTTCCCATGCGGTCACCCAAATTTGTACTAACTGTAGGTAGTGTTGCTTGACGTTGTTGTTGAAATCGTTGCGTCTCTGCTGTCCCTGCTACTCGCCCCATATCAGCTAATTCCAGAAATATCACTAAAATTAAAATTAAATAATAATTTTTTCTGTTACTTTATTCTGCTTAAAGAACACTACAAAATAGTTTTAATTAACCTGGAACATATTAAATACTAACAGCCCAAAGTGCCATACTAAATTAAATTAAATAATTCGAGTATAAAAGTAAATGATAAAAATAATCAAAAAGAAAGAAATCACGGTTTCTTCACTCTGAAAATCCCAATACAATTCTAAGATTCGAATTTAAAATCTTCTAAGACCCGAAACCAAATAAGTTCAATTTCCAAATTAACAAACTAACAACATAATTACTTAGCTAATCTTAGAAACACCTCCAAAATCACATTAAATAATAACTAATTGCTTATTCGTCTATTCCGCTTAAAATCCTACAGTATTGTGCAGTGGTTTAAGTTAATCATGAACACAAATATTAGTCAAAAGCTATTATTTTCCTATTTGTACCAATTAAAAACAATTAGCACAAAATCTATGATTTGAATCATAAACTCAATTAAAATACAAACCCATAACCTGTTCAACGAAATTTAAATTCCGAATCAATTCGGTTTAGAATTCAAAACTTTACAATCCTTACCCTAAAGAAAATCGCTTGAATAAATAAAATACAATAACATAAACTATAAATTCTTTCAACGCATCTCAACCAACAAAAAATTGTTCTCAATCCATGCCCCAACATATCTACTTGCATCGCATAAAGAGTAAATCGAAAAACAATAATAAATCGATCGCGCTCGATGCCATTGTACAGTAAAGGAAAAACCATACATACAAATACAACCGAACAACGGCAATCCTAGAATAAGCAAGCCATCCAAAATACAAGCGAGACTCTTCATCAATTCAACAATAAACATCCACACAGACGCACATACTCATGCACTAACGGCAAAATACCTTCAACATCACCATGAGATGAAATTCACAATAAGCAAAAGTGTATAGACATTTTTGTTGGTTTTGGCATTTACCGTAGGCACTAACACTAACATACCCTAATGCACATTTTTATATCCCATATTGCCTATTGCTGTTTCACTGTTTCTGAATTCGATTCAAACCTACTCGGTCATATGGGATATAAGTAAGTATGTATAAGAATTCCTAGTGCGAATCTGGTAAAACAACGGTAAACAAATCGCTACCTTCAACAAATTACAAAAACACATTGGTTTATTTATGCTCTTACGACCGAAAGAAAGATTAACCATAAATTTCTCGTACATCCGTTCTCCCCAACTGTCCACGCTTGAAATAGACAAGTTTATGTGGGGAAAAATTTATTGTGACTACTGACTTTGGTATCCAAAAACCAGAGATGGGTAAAACGTAAATCTGATATTTCGACAATTTTGTCAGAAATAAGTCAAAAACCTTAAATTATGGTCAAAAATTGTCGGAAAGTGTTAAAAGCTGTGCTAGCGATATTAGGAATAAGAGGAAACAAAATATTCTTATTGTTTCGTGAGCAAGTTTTTGATATATACGTATTTAATGGTAAATTTCGAAAAATGTTCAAACTGTTAAAACAGTGTCCGAACTCGTGTCAAAAAGTGTCGAAAACTGTGTCATAAATACTAGTTTTCAACACTACCTATCTCTGCCAAAAACACAATCCACTATAGGCAGCAATGTTAATAACAATTAAATTTTGTTATTAACACTAACACACTATGAAAAGACATTAACCTAATCCACTATATTTCTTTTAACCTTTCAAAATTTCATTTCATCCTTTGCCAAAAAAGCGTAATTAAAATAAATAAAAAGTAATCAAAATCAAAAACACAGCTGAGGTCAATAATGCATCACTTACCTTACAATACATATACAAAATGGTATCGGTAATGTAGAAAATTACTTTACCACTTGTCATAAATGATCTGTAAATAACTCAACACTGTCAAAGGATATTTAATTCACTAATTTATGCACTATTATTTTCTTCTTAATTATAGAAACTTTTTTTTATTTTAACTATTACATGATAACACTGATACACTCATATTTTCCTTATGACACAAAAAACTTTCACAAAACTATATTAACATTTAAATTAAAATTTATTTTTTTTATCACAACACTAAAAATGACCACTTCGTCATGTTGCCACTATCCAATTATTTATGAACTAAACAGTTCATTAACTAATTGCTTAAGTTCTTTACGACTTTTGTATTTTTGTATAAAACAAAGCATCCAATTCCATTTTAATAAACAACGTCGGTATTAAACCATCGGTAATGCAGAATGCAGTCTTACCCATTCTGTCACTAACTAAAAAAATAATGGTGGTTTTTAAGTTAAATTTATTAATTTAGTAAACACAAAATTTACGATTGAAACACACTTTTGATGAAAAAAAACTCGTCACTAGTACACTCATAATTACTTTTAACACTAAATTAACCGGCACTAACATTTAAAATTATTTTAATTTATTTTTAAAGCCACCGCAAAAAAAAAATTACGTTTATTCATCACAACCCGAGACGCGAACCTTCTCGGTCGAAAATTGTATATCAAAAAAACCGACACACGTCTCTTTAAATCACTATCTTCTAATTTTATTTTTTTCATCGCCGCTCTCACGTTGTTGCAATCACGCACCACCGCCCACCAATACATCATCAGAACAAAAAAAAAATGAATGAATTATTCTCACTAAAGAACATTCCCGAACATCGTATCACCAATTGGTCCAATCATCATGTACAGCATAAGCGACACACCCAATATATAAAATACACTTGCAGCATCTCATTCTCAACGGTAGACAAATAATACCGCTCGCTATTAGTCATTACCGTAACACATCACAGATATAATTTCGCATTTAATCTGATTAATCAGCATTAAGGGGTAACCAAATCAACCGGTGAACTGAGATGGTTAAACCCGCTTACGCGTACCAGACCAATTCAACTACGCTGCATGTTACGCAGACAGGGCGGCGTAACACATTCACTTAAAAAAAAAATGTAACAGTTTTTTTTTCAATCTGGCTACAATACGTAACGTACTTTTCATTCCATGAGTGACATGTCCACCTGGTATTTCATAAAAATAATCTTGAATAAAATTCAGCAACTGTGCATGAGCTGGATCGTAATGAATTTGCATGGATCGTTTTCGGAAACAATAAAAAGGTATCGTCTGTTGTTGAGCCGAAATATGAAATGGCCTTTTTATTTGGTCCAAACGCAATTAATTGTGGTTGATACATACAAATATTTACTATTTCAGCTTCGTGGGTTTGTTGGGTACAAAAAACAATAAAAATTTCTACCGAAGTTAAAGTTGTACATCTTTTTTGTCTTCCTCCTTGTGAGTTAACTGGTATAACTGTATGTCATCACTCCATTCTAATATTAAAACAATAAAACAGTAATATATTTAATACATAATTTAACATTTAAAATTATTAGAATATAAAAGAATATTTATTTATGTAAGAAGTTTACCTAATATTTTAGCGATGACTGCTTCGTTTGATTGTTTAAAGTTTTTTTTTTTTAAAGATGGCATCTATCTTGTAAGCATGTTGCCTCCATTTGTCTTTGAAATTCTGAAACATGTTGAAATTGTTGTGTTCCGCAATTATTTGAAAATCAATAAAAAGATTTTTAGTTTTCCGATTTAATTAAAACAAAATAATAATAATAATACCAATTCTGGCAGCGCCTTTATTATTGGAAAATTCTCGAATATTCTATGGTTTGACTGCCATTCCAGCGGTATCAACATATCTAATCACTATAGTTAATTGATGAGAGTGCGAAATGTCAGGAGTTGAATTAATAATTAACGAGAAATATTTTGCTTCTTTTATTTCAGATACAATACAGGTTTTTGATATTATTTTCCAAAATATTGATAAATTCGTCACAAATTCTAGCAGATAAATAAGACACGTTTCCTGAACCTTTATTGGCAAAATCCAACAAATGTTTTGTAGTTTCCATTACTTTTATTTCCAACAATTTGATTGCTTCCTCAGAAAGCCAGACCTTGTTACGTAACGGAAAAAGCGATGAGCAACACGACTAAAGAGCCCGCGTGGGGAACCAAAGCTATTGGACTCGAACTCTAACACACCGATACAATTCAGTAACCAAGTTGCCTTAGCTACTCCTCGAACTGCATCGGGATCAAAGACGAGTCCGCACCTGGTCATCGCTGTACCCCGTTCCGATCATCCCCTGTGTGCCACACGTTACCGTGAATGACAACCTGACAAGGGATGATGGATAACCGGCCCATCAGCCGCGCGCCTCGCCCCCATCACGCAAACAGAATGTTTTGTCCCCGGAGTCCTTCACCTGCAGCGTCAAGTCCGGCCACACTCAGTCCAGAGGAGTGGGTGAAGTGATGAAGGCCCATCCGAGGATTAAATTGCTGCTACTCGATGACTACCACAACACTCTACTTACCCCATCACACACACATTACGCCACGATGATTCTCACCTAATTTTTAAATTAACAACACATAATTTCTTTTAATTTGTACACGTTATAATCTTCCCAATTGGGAACAAATTTTTATTTATAAAAAAAAAATCAAAACGACTGATTTACAAGATGTTGATCGGAGATCCACTTCGGGACTGGACTGTGCGCTGGAGCTGAGATATATTCCCCCCACGTACTCGTCTGGAGATCAGCGGACGATGAGCTCACCTGCCGAAGATCCCTGTAATGAAAAAAAAAAAACCAAAAACAAAGCCTTGCCCGGTTCAAACACGCGATATACCCCCCCGCGGAGCTCGCCGCTCAGTCACTACCTTCCCGTGGTCCACGCGATATACTTACGCACAAAAAAAAACTTGCTTGTAGTTGCCGCTATTTGTGCCGGTGCCGTCCGAGTGGTCTGGCTGCTGTCTTCCTCTTGCTCTCGTCGTGTAATTGTCAGCGCTTTTGTTTCGTGTTACTTATTATTATTATTAATTTATTATTATTATTATTTTACTATTATTATTAATTTATGGTTATTATTAATTTATGGTTATCATTAATTTACTAGTATTCGTAATTCAGTATTATCATTGATTCACTATTATTAGTAATTTATTATTATCATTAGTTTATTATTATTAAGAATTTATTATTATCATTAGTTTATTATTATTAGTAATTTATTATTATTATTAGTTTATTATTATTAATAATTTATTATTATTATTAATTTATTATTATTAATAATTTATTATTATTTCATATTACCATGTGGTTTCCGATTTCTTGTCCGTGTGGTATCCAAAATGGTGCAAAATATAAGAGAGCGCGAATGACAATTGTCATCCTTTATATACACATTTTTTTTTTGTTTTGGATTTCTACAACAACAAGTTGTCTATGATTTCGCGACCAACATGCCCCTACATGCAACCACCCCACACTAAAATAAGGGCCGTGACCAAAAGTAGGATAATGGACGTAATGCCATCTACCAAAAATGGCAACAAAACATACACAGAAAAAAAACCACCGCCGGTTAGGGTTCGTAGCCCTATCTACGGTAGACGAATATGTAATTGAGTGTGAATGAAAAAAAAAAAAAAGGGGAAACAAAAAAAATGAATAAAAAAAAGTTTCGTTTTGGTTTTGTATTTTTTTCTTTAATGAATCTTACGGTGCGCGAAATTAAATTATAGGAGGCGAAAGATAAGAGAACGAAAAAAAAAACTGTAACTAAAAATGGAAAGAAAATATATTGAATTTTAAGGTTTGTTTTTTTTTTTTTTTTTTTTTTTTTTTTTTTTTTTTTTTTAAAGAAAGGGGTGTAAAGTGATGTTATTCAGACGGAAGGTGCCTCGCACCGTAACAACCTCTCGAACTTAAAAATTTGATAACTTCCATTATACCTATTACTGTATCAGAGATTTTCTCTTTTCAACCAATTTTTAAGCGACTAGCCTCTTTTTGTCTTTATTCATCAATACCACAGTGGTTTTGAAGGACAAAAAATCTACCTACTACATGTAAACGGGAATGAAACAAAAATGTTACAGTTAAATTCATTTTACAGTTAAAACATAATTACCTGCAATAATAATGTCGTTATATGTCGGAAAACTTGTACTATTTTTATCGTATGGCACTAACACGTATTGTTTGTCACTTTGGTATTGTAAAGTTAACAAAACTGACGATGTAGGATCAATAACACTGTTTGTAATTTGATCCAAAAAACTCTGATTCGTCAAATCATCCATTATTTTATAAAGTTCACTGTATTTCTAACGCCGGTATTATGCGGTGTACTCACTGTAACGGTGTCCGTGGCTTATATATGTATATATATATATATATATATATATATATATATATATATATATATATATATATATATATATATATATATATATATATATACTACTGTATTTCAGTATCCAGTGTCTCTGCACTTCGCGGCAATTAAATTATGAACCAACAAAATTTAGATTAGCGGCCACACAATGGTAACTGTATGTGACCGAGTGTATTAATCACAAAATAAAAACTTGATTACAAATTTGGTAATTTTCACCACCAAACAATTTATTATTAATTTACTATATGCGCGCACAATTATTATCACAATTATGTTATATAGACGAGTATACTATAGCGCACAAAAAATATTATTTCGCTTATTAATTTACCGCGATTTTTGACAATCGAAATTTTTTGCTGTGTTCTGCATTAAGAAACGAAGAACGAGAGTGTGTATAAAAAAAGGGTGTCTATATTGCGACAGCATGAAAATGAAAAAATGGTACAATCTGATCAAAAATTGCTGACTTGCTGTTGTACTAATGTGTCCACGATATTATTAGTACAAAGTAGTGATTTGTGCGTACTAATACATATGTGGAATGTATTTATTTAAAGTACGGATTCAAACCATATAGTAAGTCAAAATATACTCCATAGTTGTCACTACTAAGCTGAAAAAGGCTATTGAAATACAATTACGTTTTAAATCGAAATGAGCTACATTTCGAATAATTACAGAGATACACGAATGTAATAAATTCATTGCATGAGTGAATCACTATAATTTAATAGAAACAAAATATTCACCACATTAAATTTTCTTAAATTACACACACTTATTTACTCACACTTATTAATTAAAAACAATTTTAATGGTTTTAACAAAAATATTAAAATTATTATTACATTTGGCAACAACACAATAACGACGATAACGATACTCGTAACCACTCTTCTTCTTTCGCGATGGTTCCATATTGATAATTGAAATTGAACTGCTCCCTTGGTAACTCAAGCTTTTTGAAACTGTTTTCTGAACTAAAGCTTATTTCTGAAGCTGAATCCAATAATGCTCGACATGAATGGAATGCACCTCTAGAATTTTGAACTTTTACTATTGCTGTTGGCACTAACTAACCTAACTATAATTTGTTTTTTTTTTTTTTTTTAACGTTCTGTTTTATTTTAATTATTTTATAATGATAAGTTTTAATTTTTTTTATTTAACAAACGAAACAAAATTTACTTTTATTTTCACTTAAATACAAACATTTTTGTATTAAGACTTAATTTTAACAACATTTGTTATGAATTAATTTTGTCGATTCAAAAGATCGATCTATCTTGCGTAAAAACAAACAACTAACTGCCGAAATTTTACACTTCTTTGCAGCATCTCATCATGATTATCTAAGAGTACCAATACCAACATTTTTTTTCTCGTTTATCGCACACTCTCTATCTACTTTACATACCTTGAACTAATTTGATTAAAAATTCAGAGGTAAAGCATCGTTTCGTTACAACCTCTATGATAATTTATGAACTTTATGATACTCTTGTTTAATTCATTAAATTGATCGTTGTATGGCTGGTGATAACTCCCTATAAAATGTGCTAATACAATTATACACAATAGAATTATTATTTTGTATTAGTCACTTATAGAATTTTGGGCATCAGTTATGAATGAAAGAGTTATCATTGAAAGCATGAGCTTGATTTAACGAACTGATGGACGAAAGTAATGATGACTTACGCTTTTACTGTTATAATCAGGTGTACATCAGTATGATTGCCTTACGTTATAACGTTATTCACTGCTGTGAATGAAGTGCTACAGTTGTTTTATTTTTTATTTTTTTTATTTTTTATGATTTGGTATTACCCAGTATAATATTGTTTGAAGTAACTAGAGTAAACTTAAACCAATCACATTTTCAGCACCACACTAATAAAACCTTTAACATTATAAATACACTGCAGCCCTATTATGAAATTTTCGATAGCGTTTGTTTTCGATAATATCGAGTGATTCGATACCGTCGAAAATACCTATTATGAAACGTCAAGTGAAGCCAACTCGGTGTGAAAAAGAGAAAGACTAAAAATATTTAGAATTGCATTCAATGATTTGGAATGAAATGGGTTTATGGGTGGGGGGCTTGTAGTATGGTGTATGGGGGTGATGTGAGTTTATATGCGCACTTAAACACGCGGTTCGTAACACTGTTCCGAGTCCCTAACCTCACATATATAAAGATAAAGAACTGAATTTAGTTTTATTAATATTAGTTCTTTATTTTTTATTTATTAATTTGTAGGAAAATGATCCTTTTGCAATGATTTTAATTTTAAGATAAACGATTTTATTGCACTTGTGTGAAAATTGTTTTTCTTAATTTTAACGTTCTTGTCTCGATCAAAGATTTTTGGCTCTATCTAGAGAAAAACGTCGCCATCGCTCTTTTTCCTGCTAAACCGAAGATGTCGACCAATGTACTCTGTCGGTCAACATCGGCACCAATCTAACCCTATCGACAAATGTCAACAGGCTTTTTGCTCGGTTTGATTTTGTTTCGCTGGGTGTCCGCACCGCCACAGGTTTGCTTAAAATAAAACAATTATAAATTTAAAAAACATTTTTATTTTAGTTGTAAATCACATATAATTATTTTTACATTAAACTTTTTTAATAAAATTAATTTTATTATTAAAAATAAATTTGCTAAAAACACGTTTACTTATTATTGTATCTACGCAAAATGTGTCATTATTTTAAACTTTAAGTGTAGGGCTGGTAAAAATAATTGTGAATAAATCGTAAGAACTACAACAATTGTTTTGTAGTAAATATGTAATAATTTTAAATTAAAAGAGCACTTATTATCACAAATTACTATATTTACATCACAATTTTAATGTCGTTATAAATAAAGAAGAATATCATTTTTCGATAAAAAGATATTCCAGAAAATTTTTTACCACGAGATTTTTCAACTTTGATAAATGTTAATTATTGTTTTAAAAAAAAATATTTAATTGTAATTTTATTAACTTTTTTTTTAATTAATTTGGTTTTAATTTATAATTTTTACTCAACTACGCATATCCATTTTGTTTAAATTATAAAAACCAATTTGTTTACTTTCTTACGATTGAAAGAAAGACCAACAATATAATTGTTTATATGTTTATATATACCTCTCCCTCCAACTAGTTGTTTAATCTGTCAATATTATGAAAGTACCATTTATCGTGAATTTTTTGAATAAAACAAATAAAGTGAGTATATCCACCGTTTTTATCAAATAAATTGTAATAACTATAAGGGAAATGAGGTTATGTTTCCGCACCATGATCAGAGACTATTGGGACTATCGTCAGAGGTAGCACTAGCTACTTAACGAAAATTCGGATTTTTTGTTTTTTTTATTTACCGAAATGTTTATTTTATTTTAACGAAACGTCACAAAATAATATGTTTTAAATTTTTTTTGCTTGTGTAAAAATTCTTAATATATTTTATTATTATATTTAATTATTTGTTTATTGTGTAATAAATATTATGTGTGTGCTAAATTAAATAATTAATTAATTTCAAAATGGATATTCAGTGTAATAAATTGAAATTAGGCTGTGGGAAACATAACCCTTAAATTATCGAAAATGTAATAATTTCTAATGTTGAAAGAAATAATTTCGATAGTTAAAAATATTTGAATAAATATAAATTTAATATAATTTACTACCGGTCGAATATCCATAAATAATATGCAAAACCTACCGAAAACAATAGATCTTTAAATTGAGCCACCAATGCATGTGTAAATATCGCTGGACGCTGATATATTTAAATGGGTATGTTCATGTGACTTGTGATAATGTCTTAAGTTTATAAAATAACTAATCTGATTCTAGTCCAGGTATCATTTATAATTCAATTTGGATAATGCCGATTTAAATTTTAGAACGTAAAAATTTCGATGTTTATCGGAAGTGTCTATTCGGACAGAAGTACGTCTAAGAGTACATCGAGTATGTCCAAGAGTACATCGAGTATGTCTGAGTACGGATAGTGTGTCGTAAGAGTATATGTATCTGAAAAGCTTTTATAATAACTATAGTACATACTCACCTATAGATTCCTATAAATCCTTGGACGACATTTTACAAAGGAATTTGGTTTTTACTTACCTAATTATAAAATAACTTTAGGTCTTAACCAAATTTAATTTGATTGAAAACACCGTACTACTTAGTAGGAGTATTCACGCCTGACGTGAATAGATCATAAAAATTTTGGTTTTTATCATTACTAATTTTTGTGTCACTTTTAGATGGGTGATGTTAGAAAAAAACATATATTGTAATGTAATTTCGCCGAACGGTGATAATGGCAGTATTACGGATAATCAAAGAAATTTCGGCTCAGATGAATAGGGTAGACTTGAAACTGTGAGTTTCAAGACAACTCTTGATTTTAACGATGGAAACCATATTACAATTAAAAACAAAACATCAATGTAAATTTTAAAATAAATTTGTTAATGCATTTCTTTAAAATGTATTAGTTTTGTTAATTTTTTTTTTAACTCCTAGTTTTTTCATATTTCTTTGTTCGTGAAATGGAACAACTTAATTTTAAAATACAAATCAATTATTTTTCTTAACATTATATATAAATGTGTGTCCAATCCACATTTTGTACTTAGATGATTATTTTTATCATTATAGCTTAATCTTAATGCCCCTGTACTCTCAAGGGTTCTTAATACTAATTTATTATATATATATATATATATATATTTATGATTGAAGACCCCAACATAAATTTTGAATGATTTTTCACATTCACAAATAATTTGGTAAACTACCTTTGAGGAAGTTATTAAATTCCCTAATTTTTTTAGGTTATTTTCTAATTTCTCGCAATTATCGAGTACTTCTAAACACTCTTAACATTCTAAAAATTTTTAAAATTGTACGGCTTGTATGTAACCTGCTAAATATGTTAATATATCACAGGAATACTCATCCAGATCAAAATCAATTAGATCTAATTCAGATTTATCTGTTTCACTTTGGACAAACGTAAAATTAGATTTAATAGGTTTTGAGGAAATTGTTAAAATGTCCGGAAGAGCTACATTTCCCGTACCCTGTGATTTGATAGTTTTATTTATAATCAATCGTTTGTAAGACGAAATAAATTCTTTACAGGATGGGTTGTCATTCCGGCCAGTTCGATACCGAATCAAACCGAAAAATAGTTCAAGATGGTCTTGGCTAAATTTATAAGTATTTGCATAGTTTCATTTGCCATTTTCTATAAAATCTTTATAAAAAATATTTAAACTTTGAAAATTGGTCAAAAAACCCAAAAACCCCGTGTCGGAGCGATTGATCCGACTGAAATAGGATACTTACCTAACCAACAAATCTCAGCCTGAAACACATCAAGAATACCTAAAATCAAACAAATAAAAACTATGTAAATTATCATTCATTGAATTAATTAATACTTACCATTTGCTATTATATAAGTGTTGATCACCCTAAAAAATATGTAATTAATTATTAATTTTTGTATAATTCAAATAATATTGTAATTATCTTAATATTTTCAAAACAACTCAATGACAACTTGAAATGTCAAATAGTGGAGGAATTCCATTGCATTATTTTCTGTTCAGTGCAATAATGATAACGAAGATTATGATCGACGCGACACCTGAATTTGAACTTTTATACTAAATATCGAACATAATCTTCGAATTCATCTGCACTTATTGACGTATTGGAATTACGTATAAATTTGTGTTCATTACAAAATTTTGTCATTCTGTTTTCAAGTTTCGCTCAAAATAGTTTGCAGTTTTTTTTCTAAGATTATTCAATAAAATAATAAAAAAAAATTGTAAAAACAAAGTAAAACTGGTGAATCTGGTTTCTTGTATTTTGGTCAAATTGGAAGCCAATAACAACAACGAAGTGAAAAGGTTACCAATTCGTGAGAAATATTAGGGGACCACCATTTTGAAGAAGCAGAATCAAGATAAAACAACGTAGGAAATAAGCAACTTCAATCGCCCCTTTTTAGTACATTTTTAACGCTTTAAGAGTTGTCTCACCACCCCGTTTGAAAGTTACTATTTATTACAGGTACTGTCTGATTTAAGCTATAATTAAAATATTTCAAATTTGTTATTAGGTCTTTAAACGAATTGAATTTTTCATAAAATAATGTATATGTTTGGTTCGATAGTTGTCTCTTATAAAAATATTTCGCCATTAAATTATTGCTATTTAAAATATCAAAGCAATCAATACATAATTTTATAAAATTGGCAGTTGGCAAACAATCTTTAAATTTCGCATCCGTTTTTTGCAAATATTCAAGGGCAGTTGCTACACTCAAGCTGAAAACCTGTACCGCATATTTCACTCTCATCACTGAATTTTCATAGTTTATATGGGTTGCATTGATCTTCGGTGCAAGTGCTAGACCCTTTTCTACTTGCAAATTATGGAGCATTTCTAAATAACGCCATTCCACTGCTTCATTATCCTTATTATAAAATTTCCTTTTAATTATAAATGATTTCGTATTAATTTTATTATATGGCAATTATCAAGAAAAATTACAATTTTTTCATTCATAGGGGGTAGATAAAAATAAGGTCGTTCCGGGAGTTCGGCACCTAGTAACTGAGCCATTGACAGGTTTGCCCTAAGCCCGTCGAAGGTAAGGCTGACAATTTTTGCCTGACATTCTTCACGTAAATGTGAAATCACAAATTTAACTATCTGCGCTCGTTCAGTAACATTCAATGAAGTGATGAAGAAGTAAGCCACTGGGATTTTAAATTTCGCATTTACTGCACAAATAAAAAAAAACTAAAGCGTTTGTTGCTAGTGTATCTTCATCGTCGACATTATGTTCCATGCCGCCAGCGCTGTAATCAACAAACCCCAGAAACGACTTATTTTTAGTATCGTAATCTCTAAATTTTTTTATGGAGATTTCATCCATCATTAGATAAAATAATATATCTCTTTTTTCATTAATTATATTTTTTTAATGTTCAATGGATTGGACGGTTATGCCAGGATCATCTGATGTGTTCTGATACCATTGACGTATCGTTCTTATATGAGGAAGGCTTATCTCATTTTTGAAAAAATCTCTAAGATGATAACCACTGGTAGAAAAGAACGACATTGTCATGGCAAATTGGCGCAATTTAGGCGTATATTTTCCTAATCGCTTGCCTTGTTTTAATTCCACGATATATGTTTGGTCTTGACGTAAGTTCCGAAAATAATTAAAAAATAACAATTTAATTTAAAAGTTTTAGCATGACCAAACTTATCTGCAACTATCGAATGTGAAAATTTCCTTTTACGGTAAAAATTGTTCGATAGTTTGACATAGTAATTTTGAGAAAAATGTGCATAATGTTCAGAAATTGCCAGAGCCATTATCTATGATTCTATTGTCACGAAAGTTAATGGGAGTTTAAATTGAAATTAAAATTTGTTTTATTTGGAAAACGATGATATAAAGACCAATTAAAGTTAATAGAGTTTCGTGAATACAGGCATATGAAAGCTAAAAATATCGACCATTTGCCACTGCATCACGCCCAATGCCAGAGCTAGGTAGCAAATATAAAAAATTATTTTTAATTTCGATAGTAACGACGATATGAACAATCACCTATTAAACCAATCATTATTATTTTTTAATAATAATTGACTAATTTGTTTAAATTAATTTTAGCGTGATTTTAGAATCCTATGGACTTTCTTACAATTCGTCAAAAAAATTGCTTTTAGAAACACGAAAAAATTGTTGCGTATATATGCGATGTCCTTTTATAATTATAATTAACTATTTAAAAATGTTTTAAATAAATTTTAATATAATTGGCTGTAAATCCAAATATATACGTAATTTTATAATGAATTGTTGTTTCGAATTATTTACAATATATTAAAATAAGTTTATGTTTTCATATTGCCATTCGTATTTAAAATATCGACCCGATCGGTGGAGAGGTAAAATGTTGTAACCCCAAAAACTATTGTATAATTTTTCACAGCAACAATTTTTATTAAAATAAATAAAAATGTGGCCACTCACTTCTGTGCATATTTGAAAGAACAACCTGTTACCATTATGAACCAGAATTGAAGGCAAAACCATTTACAGATGCAACATTTTACCTTCCACCGTCGTTTTTTTTTGATAATTACATTTAGGCTACTGCGAGATCCTGGGGAAATGATGTCTTCATCCTCTAACTTCTTTAAAAAGCCTTCCAACTCCTGGGCCTTGGCTCTCAACCGGTTATATTTCCAGAAGAGCATATTTTTGCTTCTGCGGGTTTTATCAAGGTCTTCCTTGCATTTAATTAGTGCTCACTTGGTTGTTCTTGGTGTGTAGTTGGCAGCTAAATTTATGTCACCAGAGTAACGAAATTTCCTACGGGTAACATTACCACTTGAACAAGGTTCTCCTGGTGAAGTATTCTTATTTCTAAGTCTTTTGGTTGCTGGCGTTGAAGGCATTCCTGTTATTGGAGACAATTGGGTTGTTTTTGAAGACATTTCTGATATTGGAGGCAATGCGGTGTAATTAGTTGTTTCTGCACCAGAAGAGGATTGTGCCTCCTCTGTTTTGTCGGTATCCATTACGTTTTGGTTTTCTTGAAGAACAGGAGAATTAGAATTTGATTCTAATTCAATTATAGCCCTGCGAATAAAAAAACATTTAAATTTTGCTATTACTTACAACATAAAAAAAATTAGGCACTTACCACCTTTCACTGTCCACTAAAAATTTGGAAGGTACTGCATCTCTTCTTAGTCGATTGCTTCTGGCTACAAAATACTTTTCGTCGAAATGTAAATAGCATAGTCTAAATGCTTTGGTTACAGCGAAAGCTCTCATGTTTGGAATGATTTGAAGCCATTTATCTCTAAATTCCGGTATCATTGGTAATCTGTGGAGTCATAATTAATTATTTAACAATTTCTAGAATCATTTGACGAGTTCAGGCATTGCCCAAAACCAACATAAATGTGTATACAAGTCCGAATTTTTCAATTAGCACAGATAACACCATAAATTCATAGTGCTAGTAAAAAGATACAATGGCAATTTAACGAAAAATAAATGGTTTTGATTATTTTCATTCGTATTTATCTATTTATATAAAGTGTAGCGTATTTTTGATTGTCTACTTGGTGAAAATTAACCATTTTCAAAAGTTTTCAATATCCGATTCGGTACCAATAATACAATCAATGAGGCCAATCAAATTTTTTATGTATTAAAATATTCGGGTTTGTATATACACTTTTGTTGGTTTTGCCAAAAGTTTGCCTTAGCATAACTTTCATAAGCGGATACCAACAAATTTTAAGCTTACTAGAATTATTGATGTTTAGAGTAAAATATTGCAAAAATATGAAGTAAAATTCTGTTAATTTTCATTTATTACTATTCAAAGTACGGTAGGTTCCATTTATAACGACTACGGATAAAACGACGAAATTTCATCGGTCTCTGGGTGGTCGTTATAGGCGAAATCTACTGTATTATAGTATTAGTACATTTTATTCATGCTTACAGAATTTCTTTCAACGCCTCCTAGAAATTTACACAGTGTCAAATTGGAAGCAATTGCAATAGCGGATCTAACTAATTTGGTTGGTATTGCAATACTACGGTTAAACGTAATATTTATATTCCATTTCGTTGGTTTCATTAAACTTTTTGCTGTCTTATTTAGGTAATTATTATGATTTACCAGCTTTGTTGCTAAACCAACCGACTCATCAGAAACCAGCTCACCAGCACTATTTAAAACTCCCAGACTTTTTGGAAATAATAGGACGACGTGTTCAGCAATTTTACGGAATATAGTTTGTGGGATATAAAATGAATTTCGCCGCATATCTGTTACTATGGTATGAACAAAATCGGTATAATACCGGCCTAAAGGTTTTTGATCATTCAATAAACCAGTTAATTCATCAGGCATTTTGTTGTATGGTATTTGATATCCTGCGAATAATTTTTGAGCATTCAAAATGCCAATATTATCAGATCTTTCAGAGTTAAGTGAAGAAATCCGCCCACTAGACATGGAAATTGTTGAGCTTAAAGGTGAATTTGGAAGGTCTACATACTCCAAAGTAGAAATAGTATTTGCATTTGCTGAAGTATTAATCCAGTTTATAACGTCATTACTTGTGTCAACATCAGTCGCCTTCTACTGCTCTGCCATGCTAGCTTCGTGTTTATTTTCTAGTGAAGAGGCTAGTGTCCATTTTCCGTTTTCCGGATATAATTGAAAAATTTCGTTTTTTTCACCATAATATTGGAACACTTCTGCATCATCTATTTCAGTTCCATCGGATTCAAGAACTAGCTTGGATTCTTCAATTCCTGCAGCGTTTGCTAAAAATAAAAAATTAAATCAATACAAAGTTTTTATAGTTTTTTATGAGTGTATACCTTTTTCAATAATAGTGGACAATTGACCAGTAAATACGAAGCTTTTTTTGATGGTTCGGCTAGTATCCCAAATTTTAATGACTAACCGTGCGGATGACATAATTTAAATTTAATCTAAGGAAAAAAAAGTTATTTAATAAACTATAGTAATAAAATGTTTAAACCTCACCAAAAGTGTGGTACGGCCCATGTTAATGTGGCGTATTCGACTTGCTCAATTGTACAGGTCATGAAAGGAAAAGGAGAGGATAAATCGGAAGGAACGACTATTATGTCATTTGTATATACATATATTATTGATTTCATATAATCCTAATTTGTAATTAAAAACCATTGAAAACATGTTTCCATAAAAAGCTAAATTTGAAAAATTTTCATTGATTAATATGTTTTTTATTGTTACAGCTTTAACAGTCCCATTATGGTTATTAGATATCGCCTGCGACTGGCCCAAAAAATAATCAACATTTTGAAA
Organism: Tipula vernalis; assembly: GCA_958295665.1. Classification (NCBI taxonomy): domain Eukaryota; kingdom Metazoa; phylum Arthropoda; class Insecta; order Diptera; family Tipulidae; genus Tipula; species Tipula vernalis. The sequence continues at coordinate 179,597,670 of OY282558.1, read as the reverse complement.
TCTCACTTGGCTGGTTTGATATGGGAACTGTTTTGCAACTGACAAACATTTTGTTTGTGAAAATTTTTTTACTACAACATCAGAGGAAAATCTCTAGCCATATAGGGTTGATTGTAAAATTTGATGTCTTTGTGTTAATGATTTTGTTAAATTAATAAAATTTCGACTTTTTACAGCAATTTGTTTAAAATATTGATGTTTGCTTTCAAATCTAATTGTTGAAAATTTTACTAATGGTCCATACAATTTCATAAATAATGGATAATGCTGAATATAATGATGCTTTTTTTACTACTATATTTAATTTCAGGAAAACTGACATTAAATTTAAGTGATTTTGCTAATCGATTTGATGTAATATTGAAATAGTCATATGTGATCCAATCATGACTAACAAAGTAATGAATAGCTAAGCATAAATCTTGAGGTATAACACCTTCGTACAAATCATGCGCAATACAAGGCGGAAGGCCGCTGCTTACATGAAAAAAATTTAAATCATTAAAACATGAATTATTTTTAACTCCTCTGCCAGACTCCATAAGTACTAAATTTGAAACATCATCGTTATACGAAAACTTGGTTCTTAAATCTCGGCGCGTTCGGTAATTAATTTTAAATTCTGGTAATGTTATGTGACAAAATCTACAAAAATATTCAGCAGAACTGAAGTTTTCGAGGAATCCTCCAATTTGATGCAAACCTAAGTTATCGCCACAAATTGCTATGATTGATCCTTTTATCGACTCTGTAGCTCCTCTAATAATTATTCCATCTTCTTCTAATATCTTCAAATCTGATATAACGTTTTCGAAAACAGTATTAAACCCAAATGTTTTTAAGTGTGATTCAGTACATAATAAACAGAGCAATATGTTATTGATTTGTGACCTGTTGTGAGCATGTAAATTTCCAAGAACAAAATAAACTCCTAACAGTTTGTGTTTTGATTTAGCTGACCTGTAACACCATTAGTTTAGTGACCAAGGTGCACGATAAAAAAAAAATATTGAAATTGTTCATGGACGCGACGAGGGTTTTGCCAAGCTCAGTCTGCTGGAGGAATTATGGTCGTGGAAAAAAAAAACCCATCGCAGCTCCATCTTATACAATTAAGTTAACGAGAAAAAAAATCATACTGTCACTAGAATCATTCCGGGATCACATCACAACGCCAATTGCTCAAAGCTTACTGGAACATAATCTCAACCTACATAGAGGCCCATGGATATACACACATAGCGTCTATCTGTACAGTGGTTTGCGTTCGTTTATACGCACCATATTTTTTCAAAAGTAAACCAAAATTTAACATTTTATGTATTTCTAAAAACTATTATTGTTTAATTTAAAAAATAAAAAAAAAAAATATTTATGAATTGCAGTGGATTTCATACATTTTTATTTATTAAATTCAAATTTTTTACAAAATTGCAAAGAAACCTGATGCATTCGTTTATGCGCATTTGCATATTTTCGCCGAAAAATTGTAAAGCGTATCAAGAAATGAAATATTAATACTTCGTCCCACCTCCCTTATTCTTAAAAACTTCAAAAAGTCGTTTTGGCATTGACTGCCAAAGATTTTGGAGCACATTGGGAGTGATTTCATCCCAGCATTGCTTGATGCACTGCTTCAGATCATTTACTGACGAAAATTCACCAATCACCCCGAATCACCATCAATATGATCATCAATAAATGGAATCAAAACATCTTCCAGCAGCTCACAATATTTTTTTGAATCCATTCTGGTAGTTATCCAACAAATGGGTGTCTTAAAATTTCCTGAGAACGCTCCCCAAACCATTACAGTCCCACCACCAAAATTTCTCTTTGACCGAACGACAGTGTGATTGCGTAGATCATGCCAATAACAACTGTAGCAGTCTGGGCCGTCCAAATTAAATTTTTTTTCATCAGAAAAAATCACTCGGCCCCATTCTTTTGTCCAATGCATGTACTGCTGCGCAAACTTCAAACGGCGTTCCTTATGTGCGGTAGTTAGACGGGGTTTCGATTTAGGTTTGATCCATTTAATGGTTTTTGTTGTCTTCAGAACCCGAGCTACAGTTGATTTGACTACCGGCAAACCAAGTTTTGCAATTATTTGGCTACAAAATAGTTTATTTTTGGTCGCTTCGTGTTTAATTTGCCACTTTTGGCGTGTAGTGAGCTTTGAATTTCCTCGTGTGGGCTTCTTGATTCCATACGTTTTTGGATTTCTTAAATAATTTCTTATCAATCCCTCAGATCGTTTGATTTCCTTGGCAACGAGACGATTAGAGTAGCCTACTTTTTTCAATATTTCAATTTTGGCTATTTCTTCTTTATTCAAACGTTTTCCCTTACCCATCTCTGCAAAAGCGTCTAATGTTATATTCAATCTGTGTTAGTTTGAAAGTAAAAACTTACTAAGAGATTGCAAAAATTAAATATTACCAAAACAAATGAGTCTATATGATTTTTTTTTTTTTTTTTTTGTAACTGCGTATAAAGGTATGCAACACCTAAAATCGACACTCTCACTAAAAACAATACTTCACAACTAAAACAATAGATCTAAATAAACGAAATTTATCCTGTTATTTCTCTCACTACTATAACATTTGAATATATGTATCACATTCACAAGTATTCATAGTTGGAATTTCAATGGAAAAATTTCACTTTTAAGAGAAATACTAAAGTGCGTATAAACGAATGCAAACCACTGTATATACCCACAGTATGTAAGTCACCCGCACAAAAGAAAACTACACGTATGTATATATATATATTATATATGAAAGGAAAAAAAAAATAAAAATTTGTTACCGGTTATATTAGAACCTCCTGCATTCAAGCAGGAACCACATCAACCACAAGAGAATGTCTCCAACCGATCCTTACAGGAACAACCGCCGCCACGTGTGATAATATGTGCTACAGGAACAACCGCCGCCACGTGTGATAATATATGCTACTGGAACAACCGCCGCCACGTGTGATAATATATAATTTTACTGGAACAACCGCCGCCACGTGTGATAATATATAATTTTACTGGAACAACCGCCGCCACGTGTGATAATATGTGCTACAGGAACAACCGCCGCCACGTGTGATAATATATAATTTTACTGGAACAACCGCCGCCACGTGTGATAATATGTGCTACAGGAACACCCGCCGCCACGTGTGATAATATATAATTTTACTGGAACAACCGCCGCCACGTGTGATAATATGTACTTTTACTGGAACAACCGCCGCCACGTGTGATAATATGTACTTTTACTGGAACAACCGCCGCCACGTGTGATACTATAAGCTACTGGAACAACCGCCGCCACGTGTGATAATATGCGCTACAGGAATAACCGCCGCCACGTGTGATAATATATAATTTTACTGGAACAACCGCCGCCACGTGTGATAATATATCATTTTACTGGAACAACCGCCGCCACGTGTGATAATATATAATTTTACTGGAACAACCGCCGCCACGTGTGATAATATGTACTTTTACTGGAACAACCGCCGCCACGTGTGATAATATGTACTTTTACTGGAACAACCGCCGTTTTCAATTCACTTCACTAACCATCAACAAAAATAAAACCCGCAACACTTATAACCTGGATAATTATAGGCAAATCCCAAAAAAAAAACAATCTCAAAATATATATTTTTTTTTTTATATTTACGTCCATAAGTTAATGCCTCACAAAACAAAAAAAATTAGAACTATGGCGCCTTTAAATATGGCGACCATTTCGTCCTTACTCTCAACACCACACCACCTGTGTAATGATGCACTCCACCAAAACCAAAACAAAATTTTAGGTTAACGGTATTTAATTTTAGATTTTTATTACATAACAATAAAATAAATTGGTAATTTTAATGTTTTTTTTTTTCTATCAAAAAAAAACAAAACGCACGGTATATATATGCATATATGTATATATATCTTTTAAAAAAAAACTCCTTTGTAACTCATCACCGACTGCCTCAAAAAAAAAACAATTTTCGAACCAAAAAACAAAAGAAACAAAAAAAAATCAAAAAGAAAAAATGAAAACATTTTGACCCACGTAGTACTACTACATATTCAACATATTTTTTTTCTTTCTTTTTTTGTTCGTTTCACCCACCAAGCCGTTCATAAGGAAAACATTTTTTTAGAACTAAAAATTGTTTCAAGCCTGATGGGTTGCACACTTCAAACGCGTCTACGTAGAACAAAAGCTCAACACGCTCTTTGTTATAAAAAAAAACGTTGTTTTTGTATAATAAGCCGTCTTTGTAATCTTGAAGTTTAGAATAATTGGATTTTCGGTTTGAAGAAATTTGCGATTTAACTTGTAGATCTTCCAAAAGAAATTGTAATGTGTTTAGTATAAGGATGTAATAATAAAAACAATTCTTATGATAATTATTTAATCCCAAGTTGATTTTAATGGGTTTAACCATGGAAGGCGATATAGCATTTTGATTTCGTCTATAAGTTGATAATGAAGTGTTTGACATCAAATTTAATTTTGGCAATATTGAAACTAACAAATCATTTCTAGAACTATTTGCATTATTAAATTTCGCGAAATGTTGATCAATAATCTTTCGAACTTGGATTGTTAACACTTCTGAGCAATATGCAAGTTTCTCAGCTATAAAAGAAATAACACGTTCAGGAATATTATGTTCACTTTTCAGTTTCAATAACATTTCGGATATTAACTTTTTAATATCTGTCTCAGAATCACTATCAACGTCTTGTAGAGTAAGTATATTAGATTGGGGATTCGGCCCTATCGTAGAATGCTCTGATAATTCTGGCATTGAGTGTTCTGGTATAACAGCTACATATCTATCAAACGAAACATCACTGACACCAGAATTATTTTTTAAAAATTTTAATTTATGTACAGTATTTATGTGATTACGAAATGTTTTTTCATGTGTAAATTTTTTTACACATTTTGATATTGGGCATTTGATTTGATGGATCTGAGGATTTCGGAAATGTTTCATAACATGACGTAAAACGTTTTCTAAAATGTTCGACCTAAATAAGCAGCCATGTTCAGAACAACAAAAACTGTTTTCAATTTCTGTTTTTTCTTTTGGGGTTTTTCTGTGATTTCTGTAAACGTGAGAAAGGTAATTATTATGCCTATTGAAAATTTTTTCACAGTTATTGTACAGACACTTGAAAACAGCTCTTGTTTCTAATTTCTGGATTCTTAAATGGGAGTTATATTTTGATAAAGACGCACACATTTTATCATAATTTACACAAATAAACATTATAGCACTAAGAAAGGAAATTCATAAATATTAAAAGGACTTTCACAATTACGAACAAGTTCTCTCCAAGTCAACAAATCCTATTTGAAAAGTTTAGTTTAATTAAATTTAGTAAACAAATTTTGCATTGCAGCTAAACTTTAATAACACGAGGATTACATAACCTTAAATTTATTGAATTGCTTACGTACCTGTTAACAAACAAGCTTATTTCACTTTCCAACTCTAAGTGTAGAGATTATATTAATTTGATATTAAGAATAAATTGTACTAATTTTAATAATTACTATTAATCACTTTTAACTTTTTTTTAAATTTAAATATAAATATTTTTTGTTATTTCGCGTCATCTGCGTTGTATCAACTGCGTGGCAAAATGAGATTTCATCATATTTATTCGATCGTGCATTTTACTTTTGTTTAATTTACGAATTTTGCCGATCTCATATGCTCTTCTTTAAAAAAGTATGTAATTTAACACACATTTTCTTGCAATATTAAATTTATTTTTAAAAATACATGACATGACTGTAATAATATACAACAACAAATAAAATGTGCTATTTACGGTTACAATTCGAATGAAATTGTTCTAAATCAATAAAAAGCATGTAAAATGCAAGTTGAAAATTCAATTTTTTTTTACTGTGTAACATGTCCCAATCGACGAGAGTGAAATTGTAAACAACGCTAGGACGGATAATCAAAATGCGGCATATGAAGTGAACGATGACATCACACAAGAAGCCAAAGAAATAAGAAATAATATAAGAGACAACTTATAACTTGCTTATTTAAAAATTCGAAATAAATTTATTCAAAAATTATTTTCATTTTATGATTTCATTTATTCAAGTTCAATTTCAATTTATTCAAATTTAATTTATATACATAATTAAAATAAGTTTATAAGAAGTTAACATTTGTTTTATTTTTGTGCCTCCAGTTCTCTTTCCCGTATATCTAACTCTTGCCTTTTCAATTCGAGTTCTTCATATTTTTGCTTGGTCTGTTCTACCAACGCTCTTTGTTGTGCCTGATACCTATCATTTTCAGTTTTTATTTTTTCGGCTAATATTTTTTGTTTTGCGTCCCATTTATCATTTTGAAATTTTAGGATGTCTTTTAATACCCCTAATTAAATCTTTTCTTTGTCTCTTCGAGGTACTATAATAATATTCTTGTAGTTGAATTTGCTTTCTAAGTAGCATGTTTGCAGTTTCTTTTGGTTGTCGTTTTCTTTGCCTATTATTATTTGATGTTGATGGCCCAGGTTGTAGTGTATTCGTTTGTTGATATTGATGGTCCGGGTTGATTTTGGTTAGCGAATTGATTTGAATATGTTGATGGCTCAGGTTGATTTTCAGTAGTGTTTTGGTTTAAATATGTTGATGGACAAGGTTTATTTTCGCCAGTGTATTCAATTATAAATGTTGGTGAAAATGATTCTTCTATTAAAAAATTATTATCTGTTTTATTTTTGTATTTTTCTCTTTCTTTATGAGATTTTGGTTAGATCATTTGGTAAAAAATCGAATATGTACATATATCACCACCTTATTAACATTCACTAGATTAATCCGAAAACCAGTACGATCATGAATACACAGGCCCTATCCCACTTTAAAACACCAGATTATATTAATATTTGAAATATTTTTATTGTATCTTTTCCTTTTTTTGCTTTTATTTATTAAAGTACGCACTATGATTTTTAAATATATTTAAATACTAGATTAAAGTCAATGAGTAAAGATTTTTACTTCTGTTATAATTTTTTTTTTTTTAACCTTGTGATAACACCATAAATAATTATGAGTACGATCACGTTTTTAATTAATCAAATAAGATATTTATATTATTATAACCATTAATATTATATTTTTTTTTAACTCAGGTTTTAATGTCTTAAGGTCAGAAAGCACAACATTCATCCGATTTTATCACTAGCTGGCACACTTTTAGTGATATAGCTGATTATTCCGTTTATGGAATTCCGTATCCACTCAATACGATCTGACACATCCTGAGGTAGATCCTTGATTTTAAAAATAACCTCTCTACGGTTAATATTGTATTTACGATTTTATTTACTTCGGTCTGCTATTATATCGAAGGTTTGAATCTCCCTCTCACTCTCGTCGTCCGATGAATCATCGTCAGCAAAATATCTACGTAATATTTGTTTTTTGTACATTTTTGTACACTTTTACACTTTTACTTTAAAATCACTTAGAGTTTATTAATTAACACTGGTTTTATTAATACTAGAACTTAATCCTTCAACACAAATACTTATATTTTATAACAAACAGGAAACGTCAATCAAGAATAATTTTTCTGTAAAATTGTTTATCAATTATATCAATTTATATTTTCTTAATTACTGATAACGTTTTCAGATGAAATTAAATTATTTTTTAAATTTATTCAAGCGAATCGAAAAACTGCAAATTAAAACAGGAAACGTCAATCAAGAATAATTTTTCTGTAAAATTCTTTTTGTAGATAACGTTTTAAAAGGAATTTATAATATTTATAGAACTAATGATGCGAATTTGATAAGAATAAATTAATAATTATCAATTACTTTATTTTTATTGAAAAAAAATTGATATTAATAAAAATTAATTAAATTACTATTTATCAATTAAGTTATTCGTTCACTAATTGAATGATTTTCAAACAAGTTTCAAAATGGCGGAATATGTGTCCCATAGCTTATGTTCGACCTTGACATTGTGTTTGGGCCTTGTACTTTTGACCTTTGACCATGACCTTGGCCTTGGCCTTTGACCTTGACCATGACCTTGACCTATATAATTACAGCAACAAAGTAGGTCCCCTCAAGTGTCCCGACTACTACTAATAATAATAATTAATTATATTTAACTAACAAATATATATACAAAAAAATAACTAAATAGATTTTTCAATTGGTGCGCACATGCTTGCAACTCTTTTAGATCAGGGATGCTTAGGGCTGGCAGATTCTTGATTCATCATTCATTTGACAAACGGCCTGCTACAAAAAAAAACGATAATCATATGCAGAAAGAAAAAAGTAAATGAAAACAAACACCAAAAATCGCGTAGCTGACTCGGTAGAGAGCGATGCTTCCCGAAAAAATAATAGCCTAAGAATACATTATTTAAGACTTATCAAACGACATACATCATATACAAAAAACTAAACGAATACTGAATGACCACTGAATGTCGTTGGCAAGGAAAAAAACTTTCAATTGAGTATGTGAAATTACATTAAGTGAAAAAAAAATTAATTAAAAATAATTTTGGAATATTAATGCAATTTTGCAACGAGAGAGGAAAAAAAATTTTAATTTTGATGATACTTATGCTCATCTGCAATGATGTTGCAGAGTGTGTCGGTTATTTCGTAACTACAACATCGTGTTACTCATATACTGGAACACAGTTATTCAGGATAATTAATATCTTATCATGTGATTAATTAAAATTTTGATCTTGAGCTTGACTGCTATTTTTGTAACCTCGTTCTTTATCCATAATATTCTGGAACGCCGCCTAAAGTGTTTCCGGTGAACTAAATAACCGCATCCGGCGCTGGCTCTGCAATCTGGGATTTTCCATACCCGGTCAATCAAATAATCGACCATTTCATCATCCGAAATTTGAATTTCATTTCCCAATATAATTTTATCTTGAAATACAAGTAAAATACTTCCCTTGTCTTCAACCACCTTTTCTCAAACTTTCTACGTTGCTCAATTTTGTTTAGACATGCATCAAATAATTTTCCCATCTCAAAAATCAATTCCTGTAATTAATTCAGCTTTTGCCACAAAATTTTTATAATTATCACCCGGTCCACTAAATGTGTTTAATAATTCGGAAAATTTACATTATTCGATTTCTTACAGCACGTGTTTGAACCTTGCACTAATTTTATCTCCGCCCTGTAGAGACAACGCACTACTATGCAACCGTTTTGCTGTTGTTAATCGTTAATTCGATTAGACGGCTTTGTAATTTAATTTTCTTTCCTTCTTCACTACTTCCCAAATCAACTAATTTTTGTTTCAACTGCTCAATGGACTATTTCTAAAATCTCTTTCACATCTTCATCCATCCCACTTCTGGATTTACTGTAGGGTTATGTTATCACCAAATTTACTAAATTTATAAAAATACTATGTGGTTATCTAAAGCTTGAACGGATTTACCAACAAATAAAAATGAGTCCTGTGAATCCCGAATAGTATATTTTATAACTGATTTCTGCCCTGCTTTATCTTTATTAATAGTTTTTTGTGTAGGTACTAAATATGCATGCAAGGACCATAATATAATTGCATTTAATTTTAAGTATGTGAGTCAGTAAATATACTTACTTTCTGAAACGGCATCGCTTTGTTTTAATCGCTGCAATATTATTTTTACGTTTTTATCTTTTACACTGCCTTCCTTGAACAGGAATTCAGTTAGGTATGTGTGTGTATTCAAGCCATTTATCCAAAATACATTGGTTTGCACGAAACAGTAAATCAATTTGTTTTAAACTTGTTTTATATAATTATCAGAGAGCAAAAATTACTAAACGAAATCCAGAGGGTTGTAGTGCTTACTGCTGTTGTTCCTAGGTTGGTACGCTGGCTGCGGGTAAAAGCTCGCCTAAAAATGGGAGTATGCCTCTATATTTAGAGGCTTAGTCATAAACCGCTATTTTAACACTAGAACTACCGACCGGTCAAAATGACCGGTTATACATTTATTGAATTCAATTTTTTTAATTATTATGTTAATATTTTTGTGGGAATCTGTGATGACTTTTAATATGACAACAAAGTAACTATGTTAAAATTCATCATAAACTTCCAAAAAAATATTAACATAATAATTAAAAAAATTGAATTCAATAAATGTACAATTCGTCATTTTGACGGGTTGGTAGTTCTAATTTTAAGGGGATTAGTACCGGCGCACGTATGTCACGTCTCTCGCTAACCACGTTTTGATTCACTTGAAATTTCCGATTATTCCTACCACCAAATGAATAAAAATTTACCCGTTGGTAGTGGCCCGTGGAAACACACAATCAGATGGTCTGATTGGTTTTTAGATCCGTGACCAAAAATTAAACAGTTTTCATGGACGGTGTTTTAATTTGTGTCTCACATTAGGCGATATCGCACTTACCACCAACGGGAATAGATCAAGAAGAAAAATGTTTCGATTCTCATCTAGTAACCAAATTTTGATGGCTTAAACTATTTTTTTTTTTTTTTGTTTAAATTAAAAAAAAACAAATATGGTATAGCGCTGTGATGCTTCTTCCTCAATGTCAAATATGCTCAAAATTCAAGTCCAAAGTGATTTCGGCTTAAAAATCACCACTAACCGATTTATTAATTAGCACTTTTTTGTGTAATATACATATATACATATATATATATATTTTTTTTCTGTGGTTGGCAAAAATATTAAGTTCCACAGCGAAACTCTACAGGGTCTTTTATTGAAAGGCCATTTTTCTAAGATATCTGCTGTGTCATTCATAATCTTTATGCCACTCTGTCTATGTTTACTACATACCATCCAAGTTCGATCAACTTCCTCCAAGGTCAAGTTATTGAACTTCAGCATCAATTTCCGGATGAGAACCTGTTACGGTTTACATATGGTTTCATACTACCCTGAGGGTAGATATAGATGTACTTATGAGGAACCGCACACCAGACAATCCAGTTTGGGGGGCCAAAATTATTGAACCCGAACCCAATACATCAATTCCCCTCAGTAGTCCAGTTGCCCAGACTACTCCTAGAAAGGAATTGAGATCAGGCCCGAGTCCGCACCCGGTCATCGCTGAACCCCTAATCCGATCATACACTGCGGGTCGCACGTTGCCGTGAAAGACCCCCTAGCAGTGTATGATGGACGAACTGGACTGTCAGCCGCGTGTCCTCACTTCTCCCGCAAGCAGATATCTCCGCTGACATCACCGCGGCTTGTTGCTCTGACTAGGATCAGTATGACGGGTGGTGATCTAATGATGCCGCACGGAAACTTTAATTTAAGCCGCTATTGACATATATGTACTTGCACTTTTCTGCTTACCACACTCACACTCACCTACCTGAAATTAAGCTTGGTGTTTTAACGCACACACCCACATCTTCACTCACACGATCGCTCCCTGCAAAAAATTGGACTAACAACACATGATATTTATACACCAATACTCCGCTTTACGATATTAATATTTTCCGAAAAATTGGGCGTAAATCGAAATTTCTTGTCGTTTTATTGGAAAATTTCGAAAATAGAGGGATTGGTGACATGTACACTAATCCCTCGATTTAGGAAATTTTCCAATAAAACGACAAGAAATTTCGATTTACGCCCAATTTTTCGGAAAATAATAATATCGTAAAGCGGGGTATTGGTGTATTACGTTATAATTTAGAAGTGTAACTTTATTACACAAAAAAAAATGTTTTTGAAGCTATTAAGGATTACACAATCTTTACATAAATATTTGTTGTTGTTTTTTTTCTTTATATTCTAAGAAAAATTGCAAATGACGACGCACAACACTGGACATAAAATCCCTTTGACCGGTCTGTTTGTTGATCCGTAACGACACCAGCGTGGAATGTCTAATTGGTGAACCGGTGATCTCCGGATGAAGAGCTCTACCTCCGCAGACCCCTAAACTGTATACAAGAGAAAAGAAAAAGAGAAAAAAACGGCCGCGCCACACTAAATCGGTGTCTACGGTCCCAAAACCCAACCCTCGCCAAGATTCCGACCAGTATTTACGTACGTCAAAAGTTTTTTTTTCTTTATGGAACGCAATCAGTCGCAGGAACGGCAATCAGTCGCAGGAACGGCAATCAGCCGCAGGAACGGCAATCAGTCGCAGGAACCAAATCTGGAGCAGCACTCCCTTATTTTGGTTCAGGAACCAACTAGTTTGATTGTAGGATCACCCGGTATGTTTTTCTTTCTTTTGACTTTTTTTTTTTTTTAGGTTTAATAACCACACTGTATTTTATTTTTGATCCCGCGGTATTTATTTTAATAACCACACTGTATTTTATTTTTGATCCCGCGGTATTTATTTTATTGTTCGATTATTATTAATATTTTGTAACACAAAAGAAAACTCAAAATGGACCCGGAATGGTTAGGCGGGATTTAGTTCAGGTAATTTATAGTTTATGATTTATTTACCTGTCCCAATTGAATTTTGTTTGATTTTTTTCTTTTTTTCCTTCCTGTGCCCAAAACTCGTATCGATGTCAACTTATGGTGGCAGATCCGTGATCAAAAAGAGCATGAATGACATTTTTCGTCTGCTTTTATACCTTTTTATTAATTGTACAACAACAACACATTGCTTATTTTAATTATCGTGATATTTTTGTTTTTGCCCCCTTTTTTTTCCTTTTTGTTGCTCATCATGCCTCTATAGGTGAACACCCTAAACACACAACTGGGCACGCAACCAAAAAAAAAGAACACACAAACCCAAGACAGCCACTGCTATCTCCCCAAATCTCCTCATTAGAGCGCCCTCAACCTAGGGTCTGAATAATTTTTTATTAGCGTTCTCCTAATGTCTGCCCAGTCAGCTGATTGTTCGCGATTAGTACTTCGTTAGCCTCTCCTCTAATTTTGTATTGAGGTTTTTGGGTCTTTTATTTGAGTAATTGCAAATATTATAATAAGACTTACCCCGTGATGATCCCGCGGACAATGAAAATGAATTTTATGTTCATACTGTTGTTCGAAACGGCTTTTCCTTTTGAACGGGTTGTCACCGGTCGTTCTTCGGAGGGATTTCAATTTTACAATTACAATTTTATGTCAACTGGGACCCAGTTGAATCTGCATACAGTTTTTATTTCACTGATTTAATCAACGCTTGATGTGTAACACCATTGGTTTAGTGACCAAGGTGCACGATAAAAAAAAATTGAATTTGTTCATGGACGCGACGAGGGTTTTTGCCAAGCTCAGTCTGGTGGAGGAAGTATGGTCGTGAGAAAAAAAAAACCTCCATCGCAGCTCCATCTTAAGCAAAAAAAAAAAAAAATCTCAATCCTATCACTTGAATCACTCCGGGATCACATCACCACGCCAATTGCTTTATACTTAATGAATCATAATCCTAAGCTATACAGGGGCCCATGGATACATACACACAGCGTCCATCTGTACATACATACGGTATGTAAGCCACCCAAACCAATTAAAAATACAGGTATATATATATATGTATATGAAAAAAAAAAAAATTTGTTACCAGTTACATTCGAATCTCCTGCATTCAAGCAGGAACAACATCAACCACAAGAGAATGTCTCCAACCGATCCTTACAGGAACAACCGCCGCCACGTGTGATAATATGTACTTTACAGGAACAACCGCCGCCACGTGTGATACTATATGTTTCAAAGGAACAACCGCCACCACGTGTGATAATATGTACTTTACAGGAACAACCGTCCTTTCCTATTCACTTTACTAACTATCGACAAAAAAACCGCATCACTTATAAACTGGATAATTACATGCAAACCCCAAAAACCAATCTTAAATTTTTTTTTTTTATATACACGTCCTTAAATTAATGCATCAAACAAAAAAAAAATAGTACTATGGCGCCTTTAAATATGGCGACCATTTCGTCTTTACTAACAACACCACATAACCTGTGTCCGATGCACTCAACAAAAAAAAAATAAAAAATTTAGGTTAAACTGTATTTAATTCAAATTTTTATTAAATATCAATAAAATAAATTGGTAATTTAATTTTTTTATAAAAACAAGTGTGCACTGTGTATATACATATATACATATATTTCAACAAAAAAAAAACTTCGAAGCGACTAAAATTATCAATATATTTTTTTTTCTCCTTTTCGAATTACTTCGTTCGTAACTCATCACCGACTGTCCAAAAAAATTGTATTGCACCAAAAGGCAAAACCAAAAAAATAAAAAAAATAAATGAAAACATCTTTGACTCACGTATTACTATTCATTATACCATTCTCTTTTCTTTTTTTTTTTTTTTCGCTTCGACCCACCAAGCCGTTCATGAGGAAAACAGTTTTAGAACAAAAAAATTGTTTCAGATGCTTTTAATGAGTTGTCTCAAAGCTACTACTTGAGAACTACCGGCTGCGCTTGTTATAGGTTCGTTTATTAAAAATAAAGAATTCAAAGTTATTTATTTGTGTGGTTCACGAATAGCTTATTACAAAATAATTTAATAAATGACACCCACCGATCTTACGATTCCTATTCTTTGTATAGAAATAGTCATATACATATAAAAGTAAACATACAAATAACTGTAATTTTATTTTACTTACACTATCTGTGCCCTCTTTATGTTCTGCTTGCAGTTTGTTTAAATAATATTTTCGGGCCCAACTGTTCTTTAGTAAATATTAAGCTGACGTTCTCCGGTTTTAAACCCATTAATCCTTTATAGAATGCTTTTTGATGTAAAAAACCAGAAAATGGATTAATAAAAAACTTATTATACAGAAGTATCTGGGTCACTTGATTAGAAATATTATTAAAAATTGAAATTTGAAAATAAATTCAAGATATTAAATTTCCTTTCACCAAAATTTTTAACAAAAACATTTTTAACCTATTGACGCTAACTAATTTAACTTAATCCTACTAATCATTGTCTCTTTTTTAAGGATAATTGGATATAATATTACTGTTTATAAACAATTTTAAATTCCATATTTTACATAATATGTATTGTTACGAATTGCGCAACCTGGCTTAGTTTGCTGGCTAATTATTACTCAGCGCGGGCGTGAGTTTGTGTTTGTCTCATACAAAATATACAAAAACCAACAAAATAAAAACTTATGGTTTAGTTCAATGTACGACGGTGGAAGTCAAAGAAATTATGGAAATTTTACTGGCCAATGGAAAAAAACAATCATTTGGAAATGAAATTACAAACATACATTTATTTCACAAAATAAATATTTTTACATGTATCTGTAGTGTTTGAAAAAATTAAAATAAAATAATAATTTTACGCTAAATAAATTAAATCATTTAAATATACTGTAACGAACTGGTCCATCCTCCCAATCGCGCCGACATCTTTCGATGTCAACACCATTGGTTGGAGTTTGCAGTCCGTTATACAGACATGATGTAGCGGTCGAACGCGGTTATTCTAGCTGGCTAAAGCTCACGGTAGGTATATTTGGTCGTGGGGGTTTGTTCGACATAACATCATGCTTGAATAAACCGCATGGAAGTCAACGATGCAAAAAAAATTAATATTGAGAAGTAAAAGGAAGGATCTAGGAACATATGTGGAGAGTAATAATAATAAACCGGGTGGGTCCATGGGGATACGGCCGGATCACCGCCACGCGATCGTCCTAAGTCTGCCTCCGGCGCGCGACGACCACCAACTTCGATCTAAGAGAACACTCCCCCTCACCATGAGGAGGAAGTGTTAGCCAGACCGGGTGGGCTTTGACGGCCGTTCCCCCCTGGACCACACATATTTCGCGCTGTCTTTCACATCCCGACATGAGGACTAGCATATGGAGAACAGCGCCGCCAGAGACTTCACTCGGTGGACGAGCGAGGGTCTTGTCCCCCCTCACTCCCCATAAAAAACACTACATTACTTCAAGGGTACAGAGAGGAAACAAATATTCAAGACACGAATCCAAAAAGTTGATTATACAAATTAGTTCCCTTTTAAGTCTTTAAAAAGACCGTTTGGGCCAATGGCCTTCGCGGGGCTGAACAGAGAGAGAGAGAGAGAGAGAAAGGAAGCTGAAATAAAGCGTTATATAATGAATGTAACTATATATATTTAATAAAAAAAATAATTCAATAATAAAAGAAATAGCTATATAAAAAAAAATATGTTTTATGTAACGGCCCCGTATACATGTAAATCTGTGTCATGAAACCAACACTTCATCGAGCAATTAAGGCCATGCGCCAAAAAGAAATAAATCAAACATTGAGAAAAAAAAATAACAAAAATAAAATATATATAAAAAAAAATCGTACTTAACTAAATGTTCTCACACTCGAACGGACCGTTCGGAACCGCAATAACGGAATCCTCACAATGTAACCACGATATGGTAACCACGCCTAAATTGTATTCAATTGGATCCACAAACTGTATCCAAAATTGTATCCATGAAATAAAATTATAACCGTGAAATGGTAACCACGCCAAAAACTGTATTCGCCAATCGTAACCATGCCAAAATTGTATTCAATTGGATCCACAAACTGTATCCAAATGGTATCCACGAAATAAAATGATAACCGTGAAACGGTAACCACGCCAAAAAACTTGTATTCGCCAATCGTAACCACGCCAAAATTGTATTCAATTGGATCCACAAACTGTATCCAAAATGGTATCCACGAAATAAAATGATAACCGTGAAACGGTAACCACGCCAAAAAACTTGTATTCGCCAATCGTAACCGCCAAAAACTGTATTCACTAATTGTAACCACGCCAAAAAGCTTGTATTCGCCAATCGTAACCACGCCAAAAAACTGTATTCGCCAATCGTAACCACGCCAAAATTGTATTCAATTGGATCCACAAACTGTATCCTAAATGGTATCCACGAAATAAAATGATAACCGTGAAACGGTAACCACGCCAAAAAACTTGTATTCGCCAATCGTAACCGCCAAAAACTGTATTCACTAATTGTAACCACGCCAAAAAGCTTGTATTCGCCAAAAAACTGTATTCGCCAATCTTAACCACGCCAAAATTGTATTCAGCAGGGTACAAAATATATACACGTTTTTTTTTTATTTTTTATTTTTTAAACTTTGTACACTTGTATATTTTATTTTCATCCAGAACAATTATTCAACAAAAATAATAGTTATACATATTTACTTTTAATTTATAATTATTTTTTTCATTCCACTAATTATATACATAGTTATATATATATTTTACTTATTTTACTTTTATTTTTTTTTTTCTATCGGGACCATTCCCTATTTATGTAACTCGTCTCAGAAACCAAAAAAATTCCAAAAAATTAAATTTTAAATATAGCCAAAATGAATCAAACTGACCTATTCAAGTCAAATGCTATTTTCTAACTGATTTTTTATATTTTTTATATAAACGACAACCACAAATTTTCTTAAAACAGCTCCCGTTGTCTCTCTCTCTCATCCGTCAATCTTTCTCAATTCTAACTAGACTATAGCATATTAGACACATACATAAAACTCGAATAAATGGCGCTAAATACAGAGAAATGAAAAAAAAAATGTGGCCTGCATAATTCACAGTACACATAATAAGGTAATAAGGTCAAAAATATACAACAACAAAATATTTAAAGGTGGCGGGAATATGAGACCCGTTTTTATTTGCAGGTATAATAACGAAACATATAAGCGTAAAGAATTTATTTAATAAAAGAAATTTTTCAATTAAAAAAATATTTTTATTATTACGAAATTGTTTTGTTAGTTTTTTTTTGTTTTTTCCTACTATTTTCCACAGTAATATTATTTAAATGTTTTATTCGAAAATACATTCTTGAGCGAAAAAATATTTCCTTTACTTTTTGATCACACAATACATCTTTTGAATAATTAACTAACTTTCTGACGTAATCTCTGCAATATATGATATTGCCCTGGTTAACCTGATTAAAAATAGATTCAAGTTTTTCCATCTCACACATTAAATTTTCAGAAGGTTTTTGAAGAAAACCTTCCGTGATCTGGTTTGTCCAAGTGAACGACGTATCTTGTTGAGTATTTATTATTAAATTATCTACAACAAGATCAGGGTTGTTGATTCGATGGCATATGTAACCGGCCAAATGTTCTAAGCCATCGTATTGCAGTGATTCAAGCTCATCTGTCGGTGCTTCGGTGTTTATTTCAGACGTCAATGTCCTGAACAAATCACCGCTTAGATTTCCAACAGAATCTAGATCTGGCGTGTCGTCTACCAATGTATTGCCATTACTTGATAAACTACCCTCGTTTCTGCCTAATATATAAGAGCGTAGGCGATACATAAATTCCAATCGTTCTGGATGGTCGTAGAGTCCACCTTTTGCACGCATTACGCCGAAAAAATTTTCCAGAACGTCCTGGTTGAGTCTGTATGTCAACAAATACGAAATGTTGTATTGGGATTTCAAATCATCATACAGCAGCTTCAACGAATTATTTGTCATTATTACACCTGTAAATAAATACATGTTAATCAAAATCAACTATAAGTTAGTTAGTACAGAAAAGGTCTAAGACAGTTCACAGTATACCTTTTTGGAATGGCATCATGTTCGTCTTGCCATTAACGCGCATGTTAAACATCGTTTCACTCATTTTTTCGACTATTTCGAACTGAACTGATTCCGCCAATCCAACACCTTGAACTCTCGGTCTGCTGTCTTTGTATGGCGCTCTAACGTTGAGACAATCAAACCAATCATTAACCTAAAATCATGAATAATTTATAATTAAACTAAAACGCAATATTTCAAATTTTGATAATTACCTGTTTGAAGAATTCAGCACATTTTATCCAATTTTTTGAGTTGAGTTCTCCTAAACTACCTGCCCGGAAAATTGCACTTGAAATAGTATGCGAAAATAATTTGGTTGCCAGCTTCACCTTTTGCCGTTCTGCGCCTCTGACATTTAAATTGGCCGACGAAATTTTGAAAGCTACACTCAAATCAGATTTCTTGTTGGTTTTGGAAATTAACTCTTCTATAATTCCTTTATGGATGACTTCCCCGTCTATTATGAATCCATTATTATCAACAAAATTATTCCTAATCAGTTTAATAAGATGGGGCACATCGGCAAACACATATATATTTTTGGATTGGTTTGCTGGATTTGGAAAAAATGAGTTTTTCACATTTATATTGAGGTCACGTAATAGGCCCTGATTTGTTCCACCGAGATCACACACTATCGCACACACAACGAATCCACATGAATGAATGGCACAAATTATTTTGAAAAGAATTTCTTCCGTCATTCTGGTATCGTAGTCGTAATAAATTGGCTGCTTCCAATTACCAAATAATCCTCGAACCATTGCCACTTGAACGTACTTTGCTGCTTTTAGTGTTTCATCCTTTGCCTTATCATAAACGATTTTTTCCCTTATTTTCATTTCATCGAACGACACAATACAAATTTTATCCAAGGGCTTCATATTTACTTTATTCATAATGTTTAAGACACATTGGAGTATCCCTGGATACACTTTGATCTTCGCACAATATTTTTTTAGAGTTATGACGGCTGGAAAGGGATATTTGTTTTTTAGAAGTAACCGATATGCTCGCGGTCCTGCCGCATAAATGGGAATGGCTTTGGCGATATCATCAATTGTCCACTTGGCCCGCTGTTTGGGATTTTCTAATTTTTTTAATTGTGTTTTGGTAAATATGTTATCTAATGAATCAATAATTTTGCTTTGTTTATAACAAATTTGCTTTAATTTGACGATCTGACTACGCGATGGAATAATCTCTACAGTTTGTGATGCTTGTTCCGTGCCTTGTGCACATTCGACATTTTCTGGATTTGTACCCCTTACCTCGTCTGTAAACTCCACATCTAACTCCATTAAAGAACTAACGCACATATTTTGTGGTGAAGCGGCTTCGATGATTTGTTCCATAGTTGATGTATCACTTGAAACATTAATGTTTTGATCCTTAGTTACAGTTGCGCTGTCAAAAAATCACAGATAAAGTAATATGTTTTATTGAATTACAAGAAAAACTCACTTTGATTGTAAAGCTCGTGCCTGCATCCTTACATTTCTTGGGGTTGCCAATTCTACTGCCATTTTAGTCGGCAAAAAAACCGAGGGAAATGCATCTTTTTTAAGATATCGTTTTAATTTTATATTATATTGCTCGAATAATGGATTCACAGCAAAATTTTCAACATTAAAATGTTTAGAGCATATTCGGGACGTTTTCACATTAAACTTGCCACTTCTGCGGCACAAAAACACCCACTTTTTACACAAAGCATTATCCTTTGGGAAAGCGTGAAGAGAAACTTCACAGTCGTGACCCTTCTTTTTATTATTAAAATTGCATCCATATATAGCACAACGCATTTTTATTATTAAATTTATTTATTTTAAAAGAATTTAAAATAAAAAAACAATATTTAAACGAAATCACTGTTTATTACACAAAATTTGATAAAAACACAATCCAAATACTCATAAACACGTCTAACTAGGTCTCATACTTCCGCCATATTACTGTTTTTTGACAGATGCGCGAAAATGAACGAAATTTTAACCGCTGAATATATTACCTACATTATGTGTACTGTGTGCATAATTCACTAAAGACAG
The DNA here is from genome assembly GCA_958295665.1 of Tipula vernalis. Taxonomy (NCBI): domain Eukaryota; kingdom Metazoa; phylum Arthropoda; class Insecta; order Diptera; family Tipulidae; genus Tipula; species Tipula vernalis. Next base: position 179,576,963 of record OY282558.1, on the reverse strand, counting down.
ATGAAAACGAATCGTTTGTATATCAAATAATAAACACTGATATAGTATGTGTATGTGCCAACAGCTAAGGTGAGTATTTTTTTTTTTTTTTTCAACAAACTTTAACCTTTTAATGAACACCAGTTCCATCTATTAGACAATAGACGGATTAAATTTATAATTAGAAATCTCGTTGGGGAAAAAAAATGACGTCAGGAAAAGTTAAATTAAATTGAAACAAAATTACAGCATTTAAATCGAATAGAAACAATTAAGTTGGTGTGTGTATAAAATTGTTAACATGAAAGCAAATTAGCTCGATATGAAATTTTACTGTACCATGAATGAATTAGCGGATATGAAGAAAAAAAATATAAGAAGGAAATTAAATACCAAACAAAATAATTCTGAATGGATTAGAAAACAAATAATCAGTAACGACGCGATTCATTAAACTAAAGCGAAGCGGGTAAAAAACAAACAGGTAACGACAACACCCGGATTTTCGTTACAATACTAAATTCAATTCATAAACTATATGAACATACTATAAATTGTATACTATCCTTATTATAATTTGAACATACTATAAATTGAGTAATCATGAAAAATTGACTCTCCTCGCTTTTTTTGAGAACCCGAGTATTTAGCTACCCTAAAAATACCACAGTGTCGTCAAAAATATTGAGTGCCTAAATTATTTTCGAAGTTCATTAATTATTCTCAAATGTCCAAAACCTCAAAAAATTCAAAAATACAACAATTAATGTTAATCCTTTTCTATTCTAAACAAAAAATTCAATTTTCAAATTTTGTATTTTTATGTGTAACTAAATTTCCTTCTAGAATCAAATATCAACATAATTGTCCCAAAAGCTGATATTTCGAATCATCGAACTACTAATTATTGAATTTAAGTCTCAAAAATATTTTCTAACCCTTTTTATACAATTGCACCAAGTTTCAAAGAATAATCTGTCAAAGCTGCGAAACTGCTACTAGAATTTTTCGACAATTATTACAAAGGTTACAATCAAGAATTTCATCAAAAACTGCAATTTCTCATTATCTCGTTAACAATTTGTCTCATATCTGATCTACAAACAAACTACAATAAACGCACAGCAAAATATTTCCAAACTTCGTATTCTCCCATATAAAATTAATTTAGAATTGTGCAGTTGTTGTTAGGATGCGTTTAAACAAAAAACACGCATCCTATTTATGCAAATTACTATGTTCACAAAGTTCTGACCGCACAGGTATCACAATTGTAAAAGCTTGGATTAGTTAAAATCCTAAGCATAAAATTAATTCACAATTTTTTATTTTTTTTATACATATGTATTCACTTTGTATATATATTCACTCTTTCCAGCCGAGTAGCACTATCAATTTTTAAAGATATCATTCTTTCTTTTATTTCTGCTTTAATAACTTCAATAATTTTTTTGGAAGTTGACATGATGTGTTCGTGGATATTGGATGAGTTTAACTTTATCTTTAATGCAATTTCAATGGGTTTAGTATTTCTCGAAAACCTTTGTAAGTCTATTTTTGCTAAAGGCAATCAATGTTTTGTTAATAATTTCACACAAGACTTAATAACGGTACTTTGATCAATTTGAACTAGTACATAGCTATGGTATTTTACTTTTCTTTTGATTCGGTGCGCAATTTTCTTCATCTGAACTGATACTTTCAACTAAATTGAACTGAATAACAATATTTTTGTGTCACCGTATAATTTGTCTTGATAAGTTAATGGTATTTTTACCAGATAATGTTTTACCACACTAATCAATTTTGCAAATGCATTTATTCGTATCGGCACATACATTGAAGTGTCGCCTAATGGTTTATGCTTTAGTTGACATTGTACCTAAATAAACACACAGTTTAAGAAAGCAAAGAAAATAAAAATTAGTTCTACTATATTACTAGATATAACAAGAAATAAAATAACTGTAATTCTGATTTTTTTTTTACATACAATAAAAAACCGTCCGAAAGAATTACACGACTAAACCAATCTGAATGTCACATCACACTAAATAAAAATGAAATGAAATAGCCAACCGGGTAGGATAATATATTTTGAGCGGAAGAGCACTTCTGTCAACAAAACACATTGGATTGGATTTCTCTTTTTTTTTATTTTGTATTATTGCCATAGACGTACATAAAATTATTTAATTTTTTGTAGGGTTAAACAAAATTTAATTTTTAGAAATTTATGAATATGGAAAATGTATCACAATACAAAATTGATAAACATTTTTTACAATACACTTGTAGGAAATAATTCCACCCATTTTATTTTTAGATGGCTAATATAATTTAATTTTACTATGTTTTCAAGTTAATTAAGTTAGTTAGTGTTTATTCATTCATAAAATGGTTTACATTAATCAATTTAAGATATACATATTTCAGAAAGCTTCCGATTTCTCGTTTTCTTCGGTTTGAGCGTCCTTTTTTGGTCCTTCGCATTTGTATGGCTCGTGATCGCCGTTGCATTTAACACAACGGTAGCGGTACGCACAATTTTTTGCTATGTGACCGTATCGCTGACATCGTAGGCACTGTACTATGTCTCGTTTTTGAATTTTTTCCCACATTATCCTATGAGAGCAGACGTAATTTATTTTTGTCACCAATGATATGTCCTCCGCGCATTCCATTGTCACTATATGCATATTTAATTTATAACCTTCTTTTATGGCCCGCTGCGTTTCGTGTAGTCGTACCTTTACGTCGATGCCGCACTGCCGATTAATATCCTCTTCTATCATGTCCACTGGGTAAGTGTGATGCACTCCTCTTAGCAGAATGACTCCTTTTCTCTATGTTTTCAAAAGGAATGCTGGATCTTATATACTTATATACGATCCTTTTAAACGAGAAAAGTACAATATGTGCCAAAAAAGTAGTTTCGTGTAAACGCCTACTAAAATTCTTAATATTTACACGACGAAATTACAGTTAGTTATTAGGTTTACCTGAAACAATACATTTAAAATATAATTATAATAATACATTGATTGATTGATTTCGATGTACGATCAAGCATTAATCAAGTCTCCCGTATTATAAATGCGAATACCACACCACTATACCCATGTTGCAACACGACACCATAAACTCTCCCTTACCAAGGAAATATGTACCATCATACTCAGCTTTTCATGAAGCCAACATAGCAATATTTCACCCTGTAAAGGAAGGCGCCACATCGATAACCACATAAGTCTAATAGTTGTGATATCCGCCCCTGGCCAGGCCGCCGTCGTACACCTTTTTACATATAACAAAATCGAGGGATGGGAAAGGAATGTTAGCAACAAAGAATCAACCCGGTTCCAGACACCTAAGTAGTTGATAGTTAGTAAATTTGTTATTTATATATTTTTAGTAATTTATTTAGCACAAGACAACACAATTTACAGTTCATCTACTGCTCCAACTCATATAAGGTTGTTTCAGGTTCTTCAAGACATTCCTAAATTTAAAATATGCATTAATTCTTTATAATAACTATTTTAAAATTAATTGAGTGTAAATTTGATTCTCTGAAATAAATTCTAGATCAATCCCTATGTACCACAAATAAATAACCATTAATAGTTTCACAATCATTCAACCAACTACCTTCTAGCCATCGTGCTGTCATCACAGCCATTGTCATCTTGGTCGAGTTTCTCAGGAGTGTTCTAAACTAAAACCATTTTAACTAACCAATATGAATACTAATACCACAACTATCATTAACAATTATACCAATAAGTATGAACATTAACACCAGTACGAACACCAATACCAACACCCACTTCAATACCAATACCAACCTCAACCATAATATTAAGCCATATTCTACGGGAATGTTAAAAAATTATAAATTGCCAAGTTACAATTCAGATTCACAGCACTTGTTTCATTAGCCCCCGTTCTCCTGTAAATAGTTAATTAATGGTTTACTTACTGCAACTAGATGATTCACAAATAGAAGCTGAACAAATATATATTTTATATATTTTACCATACTATTAAAAATTCAACTAATCGGCAATTTCCTAAAAATCTTGCAAAAGGATATTAGTAATGCTTAAATTACTTATTTATTTACTCAGTTAATGATGTTTAAATTAATTATTATATACTACGGAAAGGTTTAGAATATTAATCGTTTAGTTAAATACTACTTGTACCTATATATGATATTTACTAATAAGACTCAAATAGAGTTTCCCAGGTTACTCTGAAAACTAAATTGCTTTACTACTTAATTAATAGCAATCAACTTATACAATTTAGTTATAGTAATAAAATAAATAATAAAATAGATATCACAAGCTAATCAACCTCCACGCCACACAGCTGCTGTATGCTTGGCGTTTGCGGGGGTTGAGCGAGAATTCACCATTATTTCTGCAGCTTGGAGATGATCTAACAATTATATATAATTTAGTGTAACCCATCACAACCACACCATCAGACAAAGTACTTGAACAAACTATGACACTTTGATATAATTAAATTCAACAACCAGAATGTGCTGAAACGTTTTCATCAATACCTCAAAATTCTTGCAATGCAATGTAGTAAACAATATCATACAAAAGGAATTCTCCCCCATCCTAGATAACGTGCGATGCTGTTCATTCAATCAGTATAGTGTGTTTATTAAAAGCCTTATAGAAGTTTAAAAAAAGTTATCAAAAGCTTCATAAAAGTTTAAATGTTTAAAAATTGAAAAGTTTAAAAATTCAACAATTTAAAAATTTATAGGTATACAAATTTAAAAGTTCAATACAAGCTTAACAAAAATCTTACAAATGCCCATCAAAAGTCTATTAAAAGTTTAGTAAAAGTCTAATAAAAGTTTAAAAAATTTAATAAAAGTTTAACAAAACTTAATTAACAGTTAAATGTTTAAAAGTTTAAAATTCCAAAAAATTAAGAGTTTAAAAGTTTAAAAGTATAAAAGTTCAAAAATTTCAAAGTTTAAAAGTTCAAAAGTCCAAAAGTTTAAAAATTTCAAAGTTCAAAAGTTCAAAAGTTTAAAAGTCTAAAAGTTTAAAAGTCTAAAAGTCTAAAAGTTTAAAAGTTTTAAAGTTCAAAAGTTTAAAAGTTCAAAAGTTTAAAAGTTCAAAAGTTTAAAAGTTTAAAAGTTTAAAAGTCCAAAAGATTAAAAGTTTAAAAGATTAAAAGTCTAAAAATTCAAAAATCTAAAAGTTAAAAAATTTTAAAGTTCAATAAAAGCTTTATAAAAATTTAATAAAAGTTCAATAAAACCTTAACAAAAGTCTAATAAAAGTTTAGAAAAAGTTAAAAAGTTTTAAAAATTTAAAAGTTTAAAAATTAAAAAGTTCAAAAGTCTAATAAAAATTTAATAAAACCTTAATAAAAGTTTAATAAAAGTTTAAAAGTTCAAAAATGTAATAAAAGTTGGAATAGGCCCCTAAATTATTTAGTTTAAAAAATTCCTAATCGATACGAATCGTACGTTTAATAAAAGTTCTACAAAAGTATTTTCTTTGAAATCATACCTTAACTTTAGAACGCCATATTCCGTTTTTAATGAACACTTAAAAAATAAATCAATCAAAATTACTTTAATATCGAACGAACAAGAATTTGTAATATTTTTTGTTTTGTTGTAATTTAGCTAAAGCTTGATTTTCTAAAATCATTTTCAAAATCCTACTCAATTGTTTCAATAAATAATACTCAATTTTCCTATAAGAATTTGTTTTGACAGTGTAATACATACTAATACATTGATACACCTCTGGAATGTCTGGGGTGACATGTTACAACCATCACCCCTCTCGCACCGATGCAACCCCGACAGAATAACTGTATTCCATTGTTAAAATATAAAATTTTAAAACAATTTAGATGTAAGATACCGCTACTCTGCCGAAAACGCATCGAAGCGAAAAAAGTGATGGTCACCCCTGGAAAACTTCACACTCGTGTATCATCATTATATTTTAAACAAAATACGGTTCACTTCCCCATTAATTAAAATACGGTGGCACGCACTCACAATACGACATGCTTTACAAACTTGTTTCAACCAAAATCAAACAAAAATACAACATGAAACAACGCACAAAATACAAAACAAATCTACAACATTTTTCTGTTTTTTTTTTTTTTAATACCAATTTTCAACTAGTATTTACCGTAGACACTAATACTAATATACCCTAATGCACAAAAAATTCCTTACCCAAGCCATATCATTTAATAAATATAAAGAAAAACTGTACACAATTCGTCATCACACATATGTATTTCAATACGTGTGATGCGAAAATACCTGTCTAACGGTACTAGAGAGTACCGTTAATTTATTTTTGAGCACGTTTGATCACGTTTTCCTCGATAATCACCACCTTAAAACTATTAATTGCACTACACTTACATATATGTACATAAAAAACAACACTTCTGCACTACATATTACAACACACCACATCACATCAAAACTATTGTTTCAATACACTATTACACTGCCTAACAACACAACACATCAAAATATAATTATAATAATACATATTAAAAAACTTTTTTTTACAAAAACATTTTATTGTTTTCTAGGTACAAAAATAAAATTAAAATTAAATTAAATGTTACAAATCTTACTCTAAGACGTTTTCATTTCTTTATCTGATTTTAATATGAATTTAAAATCAAAACTACATAAAATTTATATATAATTGTATGTCTTGAAATATCACAAGGCCACTCTCAAGCCACTCTTTTCTAAAATTTCTGTCCTTAGGAAATCTATTTAGTCAAAAGAAACAAAAAAAAAATGTATGTTAGTTTAGTTTAATAATAAAATGCAATACAAAAATTTGCACGCATTAACTGTGACTTTTAGATATTTGGCCCATGGTGCAGCTTGGCAAATTTTGTCGTGGTCTTTCCGCATCGGCGTATCTACCGTTCGTGAAATTATATTGGAGGTATGCTAAATAATTTGGGATGAACTGAGTGGAATATACCTGTCTCCACCAACAGAAGCCGAGTGGGACAAAATTATTGATGTATTTTACATTAACACAGGAATGCCAAATGTCGTTGGTGCAATCGATGGCAAACACATACGTAAAAAATGCCCACCACACTCTGGCTCCCAATATTACAACTATAAAAACTATCACAGTATTGTTTTGCTAGCTGCATGTGATAGAAACTACGTATTTTCGGCGGTAGATGTTGGTGCATATGGGAGCCAGTGTGACGGTGGCATTTTGAAACAGAGTGGTTTCGGACAGCAGATTTTAGAAGGAAATATAAATATTCAAAAAAATAGAAAATTGCCGCAAACAAATGAAGAATTTCCGCGTTTTTTTATCGGCGATTCAGCATTTCCATTGCGGTCAAATTTGATGCAGCCATATCCTGGACGTCTCCTTCCAAAATACAAAGAATATTTCAATAAAAAATTATCTTCGTCAAGGGTTAAAATTGAAAACACATTTGAGCGACATTGGTGCTTCATAATTTTATAAGGCTAAATGACGGTGCCAACTATTTCTCTAATAATTTTGTGGATGTTGTTCACGCTAATGAGGATAGTGAATTTGTACAAGGGAGTTGGCGAAACGAAGTCGAGCCTTTACCACAATACAGGATGTTCACTAGATACAATGCCAACAGAGAATCGTTTTCAATTAGAGACGTTTTAAAAGAGTATTTAGAAAATGTAAAAAACTAAATAAAATGTGTTCAAAAATGTTTTTAATTTGTATACAAATTTGCATTCACTACTTTTAGGATTTCAATTTGTAATTTGCCAAATTCGGCTGGTGATATGCACGCACTCTCCACTTGTTTACATACAGCTTCAAAAAAAAAGTCGCACAGGAGTTTTTGGTGCTTGTTCGTCGTGAATAAAAGATTTTATGGCAATTTCTATAAGCTGTTTCATTTCGACGCTTGCCGATTCTAAAATTGCATCGGATTTATTTTTTTTTTTTGATCCAGCTTTCGGTATGGGGGATGGTGAAGGACTGCTAGTGTCAAAATTTGTGTTCGTTGTGCACTCTAACTCAAGAAAACTAGAATTTGATGCGCTAGTTTCACTCCATTCAGTATATCCATAGTTGAATTCTGATCCGGATCGTCATTTTTTGTCGAATGTTTGGGATAATTTCCGGTTGTTCTATAAATAAAAGAAATTGTAAGGTCTTTGCCTACTTTGTACTCACACTGTTTTACACATTTAACCACATAAATAAAAAGTCCAGCACAATTCCACTTGTACAATAATTTTTACTGTTTATTTATTTGTTTACAATATTAAGTTTATTTGAATCACAGTATTCTTTATTCATTCATTTATTTTTATTTAACATTCACAATTTGGTTTTTTATAAATTGTTAAAATATATTGATTTTAGTTTTTTTATCTTTAGGTTACAATTAATGTTTTTTGTTATTTACTGTGCCATATTTTATGTTGACGCGACGACTGTGCGTTATGGCTATTACTTTGGTACTGTCGTTTCCGATCCAAAATTAATTATTTTTTCTGCTTACACCAATACAATCGCATCTAAATATACATTGTCATTTTCCAAACACAATGATTTTGCGCGCGTATTTTATGTCGTGTAGTCTGAAAGTATTACGCAATTATGTAAAGCGACCGCTACATCACGCGATATATGACGGATGAATCTGGAAGTGGACCGATTTCTTAGGATTTGTTTGGTTTAATACTAAGTGAGACTCAGCTAGGATACCGTAAGCCGGCTTTAATCTGTCGATGGAAACATTGACATTCTTGCCATTTAAATCAAGGATATAATGTTTCCGAAAACGACGAATGACTTTGTAAGGTCCTTCGTACGGAGCGGATAGACCGGTTCGTACCTTGTCGATACGAACGAATACAAACTCGCAATTATTTAAGGACTTTGGTATAAAAATAGGCGGTTTGGTTGACTTGCGAGTGTCAACTGGAATAATATTGCGCATTGCCGCGCGAAGCCTCTCTACATAGTCTTGCGGATCGGAACTATCCGTAGAGCCAGACTCGAAAAATTCTCCTGGTAACCTGAGGGCTTGACCGTATACTAGTTCTGCCGGAGAGCATTTTAAATCATCCTTTAATGATGCTCGTATTCCCAACAGTACGATGGAAAGCTCAGTGCTCCATTTAATTGTATTTCCTCGAGCTTTGAGCGAAGCTTTAAGTTGTCGGTGAAATCGTTCGACCATACCATTTGCCTGCGGATGATAGGCCGTGGTACGAATTCTATGAGCGCCTAGTAAACGCGTGAGCTCAGAGAAAAGTTTAGACTCAAACGGACTGCCTTGATCTGTTGTAATTTCAAGAGGTATCCCAAATCTTGAAACATATTGCTCGACAAAGGTCTTAGCAATAGTGGCAGCGGTGCTGTTTTGAATGGGGTACGCCTCAGGCCAACGAGTAAAGCGATCGACAATAGTTAGAACATACAAAAAACCGTCGGATGGTGGCAATGGACCCACTATATCCATATGTATGTGCTCGAATCGTCCAGAAGGCAGTTTGAAATGTCCCGGTTCGGACTTTGTGTGTTGTTGAACTTTGCACTTCTGGCAACCGATACAAGATTTCACCCAGTGTATAATGTCAGTATTCATGTTTGGCCAAAAATACCTACTTGTGATTAACTTTCGTGATGCGCGAATACCTGGATGTGATAGACCATGCATGGCATCGAAAACTGCACGTCTATAAGATGCCGGAACAAAAGGACGATTCACACCTGTTGATATTTCACAAAATATTTTAAATTCGGGCAGGATGATGAGTTCCAACTTGAATTTGGAATTCGGTGGGCGCGGTGAATTGTTCATCAACCCCAGTAATTCTTCATCAGACTGTTGTGTCTGAGCTAGATTTTTAAGGGTGGCACAGAAGTAAGTGTCGTTTTTCGTGTGGCAAAGTTAGTCAAATAGTTGTCTCCAAAAACCCTGGCGTATGGCCAAGAGTATTCATGGTCTTTTTCTAGAGAGAGGAGCATGTCAACAATGTTCACAACAGTTGTGGAGAATACATCATGATCTAATAGGGAAAGTAATTTTCCGGCTTTGATGCGATATCTGTGGGCTGCCTCTGTTAACCAGTTGAGTATTCCCAGTCCTACTGATGAGATGGCCAATAGACAGGCTGCCTTTAGCATTCCTTGATGATTAAGCAAATTGCTTTCCTTGAATGATTGGTTCAACTCGATTAAAAATGCTAGCACTTCTGTGTTTTGTGAGTTACCTCTGCCCAAAGCTCCACTGATTTTTACATATGTCTTTGCAGAGGGTGGATAGATGTTCGGCACATTAAGAGATTCAGGCCAGAAGTTTTTGAGTGCCTTGTCGCTCCTAGCAAAGTAGTGTGCCTCTATGGCATCATAATTTTTTACACATACTCTGAATAATGTTAACCAACAGAATCCAATTATGTTGATGGCTGTGTGGTTGTCCTCCTTTGTTGCTTCCCCTGCTTTGATCTCTAGCATCTCATTGAGACGGTTGGCCCAGACACTGGCTCCCTCCACGGTATATGGGTAGTCTTGCGCATCACGTGTAACTGTTCTGGATCTGTTGTTTGGCGCTTGGATGCTTGCGTTAGGGAACGGATTGTCTAGAAACAGATAGTTCCATTCCGCTGGCTTACTCTCAGGTGCATCTTCTAGCTGTGTTGCTCCATAGAAACGTTGATCTTCTTCCTTTATTAAAAGCTTACTTCCCATCTGCATATGTTGAAGGACCGCGATTATAGATTGTGACAAGTTGGTCACAGCTGAGTTTCTGCCCATGTAGATGTCCAACAGGTATCTAGCATGTGACACTGCGGAGGCGGATGATACCCTCGTATACTTGGGCAATCTTTTTAATATGTCCGTATAGGTTGCTTTTGACCAGTTTTTGCTTGTCAATCCACTTTGAATAGCTCCATGAAGGTCAAGATCGAAGACAGCTTCTCGATTTCTTTGTAAATATGAAGATTGTTCACCCATGGTTCTTGTTGATTAAAAAATGATTGAACAGAAAAATCGGTTAATTGGTTTATGAACTTTGAAATATCTATTTTTCATTTTTTTTCTAAATCTATTAACTTAGTTTGGAGATTTGCTTATGAGATTTGTTAGAGTTGGAGTATTATATGAGTTGAGCTTATTTGAGTTTTAGAAGGTTACAATTAATGTTTTTTGTTATTTACTGTGCCATATTTTATGTTGACGCGACGACTGTGCGTTATGGCTATTACTTTGGTACTGTCGTTTCCGATCCAAAATTAATTATTTTTTCTGCTTACACCAATACAATCGCATCTAAATATACATTGTCATTTTCCAAACACAATGATTTTGCGCGCGTATTTTATGTCGTGTAGTCTGAAAGTATTACGCAATTATGTAAAGCGACCGCTACAAAATCGTAAAAATCAAATTTCAGAAGAAATAGGTAAATCACTTACGTTTCATTTGGTTTGTCAAAATCATTTAAAAATAACATGAAATCAAACCACTTCCACTTTTTTTTGGGGCTGGGTGCTTTATCACCTGAGGTTTTAGTATGACGTTTGGCTCTTTCTTTTAAGAATTTATCCCTCAACGTTCTCCAGCGTGCTTTCAGTTTGTCCACTACAAGATTCAAAAATTTAATTACATATTTATTGTATGTGGCGGTGTTTATGTAAACTAAATATAAACATTAGTTACTTGGTATTCCTATTTTTTTTTGATAATTCAGAGAATTTTTTGTCCCTTAAATAAACATTTTTGTAATTGTAATGGGTTTTATTAAAAATAAATTCATTTTGCTGCACAAAATTTATAATGGCTTCCTCCATCTTGAATTCTTGACTGAATATTTACAATTTGTATTGTCAAAAATTTTAGAAAACAATAAATATTACACCGTAAAGTAAGTAAACATTTTGAGTTTTATTTTCCTTATGTTGTCAGCTGTGAGTAATTTGCAGCAAAATTAGAAATAGTTTTCTACTAACTACTAACTGAATTTTTATTTAATATATTTTTACATTTACATATATTTAACGTTGAATATGAACATAATATTTGAATAGGTACGTGGATACCAATAATTTGAAGCCAAACGAAAATAGATGGCAAAAATTTGAGTACATAACGTAAAGAAATAAAAATTTTAATAATTGGTACGTACATATGTTTAAATGACCAAAAACATTTAATAATTTAATTGTTTTATGTTATGTACTCATAATTTTGTCTACCCTTTTTTCCATTTATCTTAGACATTATATACTCGAAGGAATTATTTCTCAAATATTTGGACCATAAAAAAAATATAAAGCATAAAAAGGGTCTCGGTAAACTATCATTATCAATTGTAAATACGGTTTGTAAAAAAAAATTACGATTATTCTTGATTTATTTAAAAAATTAATCAAAAAACCGCCAAACTTCTTATACAAATATGTTTTTTTGACTACACGTGACGTGATTCGCAAAGAAAGACAAAAATGAGACACGGGAATATACTACCTATTTTTTCTGTATACCTTGATTTTTAACAAATAATTTACTACACAAAATTAAAATAATTGTTGATTTTTGTATTTCGTTTTTCTTGTAAATTTAACAATAACCCAATTTTATTTCAAAAATATATAAATGATCATTTTGTTAATAAATATCATTCATTTATATTTCGCGTCAATGTAAATTTCATTCATTTTTTGATATTTTTATTAGAGCTTTTTTTAACTAAACTCCATATAAAACAAATGTAAACAAGAAAATATTTTTTTTTTGTTCCACTTGTAAAAGTAAGACGGAAGAAGTTGTGGTCTTTTTCATTTGAATCATTATGCGACGTGACGATATTCATCCATGACAACACCATAGTTAGCTACGACAATTTATTTTTCGCACAGTATCGCCAAATGTGATATATTACCACAAAATGACAACACTGCAAAATGAATTTTAAGGGGAAAGCAATGAATCAAAGTAATGATTTGACACGTAACCTCAATTGTTGATTTTTATATTGCTATGTAATATAAAAATCAACAATTATTTTAGTTTTATGTATTAAATTGTATGTTAAAAGAACCATTCTAGTAGCCTTGAATAACAAATTTCACAAAAACAATCATCCTTCTAACAGAAATGGACAAAAAGTAAGCAATTCTTAAACGAAAATCAACATAAACCATCTGATATAACCTCACAAAATGCAAATAATGGTCAGTGTTTAAACATGAAGTTCTAATAAACCAAAGGGTTTTCTAGTTATGTTAACTTAAAAATATAATAATTAGTCTTTTGTTAATCAACAATTTTGTTTTGCAGTTCGTATCACAGAAATTTTCATTCATTTTTTTAAACTTTAATTTAGTTGCTTTCGATCAAACTCCATATAGTTTGATATAAAACAATTAAATTAAAATTTTAAAAAAATGAATGAAAATTATCATGATATGAAGTGCAAAACAAAATTGTTTGTTATCAAAAGACTAATTATTATATTTTTAAGTTAACCTAACTAGAAAACCCTTTGATTTATGAGAATTTCATGTTTAAACACCGACCATTATTTGCATTTTGTGAGGTTATATCAGATGGTTTATGTTGATTTTCGTTTAAGAATTGCTTATTTTTTGTCCATTTCTGTTAGAAGGATGATTGTTTTTGTGAAATTTGTTATTCTAGGCTACTAGAATGGTTCTTTTAAGATACAATTTAATACACAAAACTAAAATAATTGTTGATTTTTATACTCCGTTTTCCTGTAAATTTAACAATAATCAATTAATTTTATTTCAATAATATATACTATACATGATTATTTTGTTAATAAATATCATTTATTTATCATTAGCGTCAATGTAAATTTCATTCATTTTTTGAAATTTTGATTAGAGGTGTTTTTAACCAAACTCCATATAAAAAAAAATTAAACAACAAAATAAACAATTTTTTCCACTTGTAGAAGTAAGAAGGAAGATATTGTGGTTGTTGTGTTCACATATCAATTCACATAATTATTAATTAATACACGTTTAATTTTAATTATTTTTATCATACAATTTATTTTGATTATTATTATTACAATATTTTATTATATATAACGCAATAATAAGTGCGCCCAAATGTTGAATCGTGCGATGTGATGCCTTCAGTGGTCAGCAGCAAAAGAGACCGATTCTTCGTTCTATATTTAATCAAAGAAAATCAAAACTCCACCCATACATCTACTTAAATAATACAATTAAAAATATAGTATGTGTAATTTTCATGCCACCTATTGTAAATATAAGTCAATTGATATAATTTCTATGTTGCAATGTTAAATCGGTGACGCCATGTCGCCATCTATCGAAAATATAATTTGAATGGTTGAATGAATGAGAAAATTTGAATGGTTTCCGTACATAAACGCAGACAATATTTGACAATGTTGTTTATTATTTTTTTTAATGACAATTTGGTAAAACTTATTTTTAATACCGAGAACGAAAATCTTGTAGGCACTACATCACTCCCCTTCAACAAAAAAAATTATACGTCTGTACCGAATGATGGCTTAACGCGATCAATTGAAACGGATATATTTTTTCCATTTCTATTTATTACAATTTGTTTCCTCAATCTTTTAATAACCTCATATGGGCCTTCGTATGGAGGTGTGAGCCCAACTCTTACTGCATCCTTACGTAACAATACAAATTTACAAGTATCTAGATCATTTGGGACAAATATATCTTTTTGAATTCTAACCCTTGGTTGGACCGGTCTAACATTCGACATAGCATTACGTAATTTATTTACGAATGAGAGGGGATCTGTGTGAGATTTTGATTGAGACTCTTCGACAACTAATTCCTTAGGGATACGTAAATTCTGCCCATAAACTAATTCTGCAGATGAACAGCCAAGATCAGACTTGATTGCTGTGCGAATTCCTAATAATATAAACGGGAGCTCATCAACCCAATTGGTAGCATTTTGACGTGCGAGCAAAGCTGCTTTCAGTGTTCGATGGAATCTCTCCACCATTCCATTAGATTGTGGATGATATGCAGTGGTTCGTATGCGGAAAGTTCCAATTAAGTTATTGAATTCTGAAAATAAATCACTTTCAAATTGCCGACCTTGGTCGGTTGTAATTTCTGAAGGAACGCCGAATCTAGAAATGTAATTATCAATAAAGGCTTTAATTACCGTGGTTGTTTTCATATCTGGTATTGGAATAGCCTCAGGCCATCTAGTAAAACGATCTACGGTTGTTAAAATGTATGTGTAACCCTTTGAAGGAGGTAAAGGCCCAACTAAGTCCATATGAATGTGTTTAAATCTTTCGTTTACTGGGGCAATTTGTTGAAATTCTGATTTTGTGTGGCGTGTTATTTTTGAAGTTTGGCAGCCCATACAGTTCTTAACCCATTCGTTAATGTTACTTGCCATTCGCGGCCAGAAATACTTCGTTTTTAATGTTTTCTTAGTTGACTTCGATCCACTATGTGATAAATTATGAAAGTCACAGAAAATTTGTTTTCTAAACTCTAGTGGGATATATGGTCTAGGAATAGTTGTTGATACTTCACACCAGATATCTAAATTTGAATTACTATCATGAATCCGTTTAAGCTGAACTCTTGATGACTTAATTTGTTTCAGACTATCTAACAATAATTTTAATTCTTGATCGCTAACTTGAGAATTAACAAATTGTTCCAAATCAATATTAACATTCTGTAATACTTGAATTTCGCCAACTACTTCCAATTCGGATCTAGATAGGGCATCTGCGATTACATTACTTGAACCTGTTATGTGTTGAATCTTGCACATAAATTGAGCTATGTATTCCAATTGCCGTGTTTCGACTAGTTTACGATTAGTTTTGGTGTACAATGCACCAGTTAGTGGTTTATGATCCGTGAGGATCGTAAATTCACGACCTTCAAGAAAATACTCAAAATGTTTAATTGATGCAAAAACGGCAAGTAGCTCACGACCAAACGTTGAATAATTTTGTTCAGATTTGGAGAGTTTCCTTGAAAAATATGAGAGTGGTTGACGTTCACCATTTACTATTTGTTCCAAAACACCGCCGATTGCCATACTAGATGCATCAGTAGTTAAAACAAAATCAGCATCACTACATGGAAAATTCAACACAACAGCCTCACAGATAGCTCGTTTAATATTTGTAAATGCAATTTCGCACTCACTAGGAAAATGAAATTTAGATTTTTTTGGTTTCTTCATTTCTTCGGCTATTAAGGTGTGTAATGGTGCGATTAGAGCAGCTAAATTGGGAATAAAACGGTGATAAAAATTCACCATGCCCACAAAACGTTGAGTTGCTTTTAGAGATATAGGTGATGGATAAATTTGAATTGCCATGATCCTGTTTTTTGATGGTAAAATTCCATGTTTAGTGATCTCATGACTTAAAAAATCCAATTTATCTACGCCAAAAACACATTTACTAGCCTTAATGTTAATACCATAACTACTTAAACGATCGAGTAATATACGAAGATGCGATAAATGTTCGATCTGGTTTCGACTTGCTATTAGAATATCATCTACATAGACATATATAAATTCTAACCCTCGTGTCACTTCATCCATGAATCTTTGAAAAGATTGTGCCGCATTGCGTAACCCATACGGCATTCGCGTAAATTCGTACATACCGAATGGTGTGGTGATTGCTGTTTTAAAAATATCCTCCTCAGCTACCGGAATATGGTGAAAAGCTCTAACTAAATCTACTTTACTAAAAATTGTTGATCCATGCAAATTATTCGTAAAATCTTGTATATGAGGCAATGGATAACGGTCGCCAATTGTAACCAGATTAAGCTGCCTGTAGTCTCTGCAAGGACGCCAATCGTCTGAATCCTTTTTAGGTACGAGATGTAGTGGAGAACACGTTGATGAATTTGAAGGTCGGCAAAGTCCTTGTTGAATCATATACTGGAATTCGTTTTTAGCTATCCTAAATTTGTTTAGATCTAAACGCCTTGGTTTGCAGTAAGGAAGAGCACCACTTGTTTCTATTTTATGTTTCACACTATGCTTAACTGGTATATCATACCTCGGTTCTTGTGTAAGTGTCGGAAATTCTTCCAGCAAAGAACCATAAATGCCTTTTATATTAAATTTTAAAGGTGTTGGGACGGCTTCTCTTACTTGAATCGCGGTGACTCGAAGTAATGTACGATTATCTATTAATCTTTGGTTTCTAAGATCTACCGACAATTCGAATTTGATTAAAAAATCTGCGCCTATTATTGGACGTGTAACATCGGCAATTGTAAACAAATGTTCAAATTCGCGACGCAGTCCTAAATCTATATTTAATAATTTTGTACCATATGTTGAAATGTTAGAACCATTAGCAGCTGTTAAGAATGAAGAAGGGGTTTTTGAGAAAATGCCAAAATCGGAATGTGGAACAACAGAAACATCAGCCCCTGTGTCAATTAAAAATCGTAAATTAGTTTTTCTACAATTAATGATGAGACGACTCGGAAAGAACCCAACATTCGTCGTCATTATATCGGGTTTTATTAGTTTCCCTGGTCGGAATTATTACTATTCAGTCCATTATTTTTTGGATCCGAGATAAACTCACATCTTGTTGATGAACATTTTGCCGCTTTATCACCGAAGTTGAAATGGTACCAACAGTATAACTTATTATCGCTTGTAATAAAAAACGATTGTGTTCTGCGGCGAGATGATGATCTTGACCTGAACTTATTTCGACTATTAACTGTTTGGCTTTGTTCTCGACTTCGATTATTATTGTACTTTTGATTGGTAGTATTACTTTTAGTCATATCTTTTTTAATTTCAGCAACAGCTTTTTGTAGTTCATTAATAGAATGTAATAATGAATTTTCTGAGCAACCTGGGTTGCTTGATTGAGACGCTAAATTATTCGTCATAGTTGAAATATTTGAGCCACTTATTTCCCAAATTTTATCGGCTGTATCCAGTAGTTTTGTAAGTGGACTGTCTAAATGAATAGCCAATACGGATGAAACATTGTTTGGTAATCGTTTAAGCCAAATTGATTTTATCAAGTCTATGCTTATTATATTGGATTCTCTACCTAATGCTTCCAATTTTCGATAAAAATCAGAAGGTGTTTGATCACCCAGCTGATGTGGAGCTAGGAGTTTTTCCAATCTTTGGTTTTCCGTTAACGACTTCCTTCTTATAATTTCATCTTTAAGCGTTTGATACTTGTTTTCTTCGGGCGGGCTATAAATTATATCTGAAACTATTTGAATTATGTCCGATGGTAATTTTGAAATAGCTTTATCGAATTTGATATCATCAGTGACTTTGACTTTAGATTTTGCTTTCCGACTCATGAATCGATCAAATTGGGCAAACCAAAGTTCTGGCATTTCTGACCAAAATGATGGTAATTCAACGGCAACAGAAGCACTTTCTTCGTTGATATTATTTTTAGAATCACCAATTGTGTTACTGTTTTCGTTGTCTGACATTTCAAATGTAAGAAAACCACTCACGAAAAAAAAAATAAAATTTTATAATTTTAATACGAAACAACACGTGTGTATGACGTCACTATCCTAACAAATGCGCTAGAATTACGTAAATACGCAACGAAATTAAAAAGAAATAATTTTTATAAATGGCACAATAATTACACTTACCTTACAATTATAATAAATAAATATTTATAATGAAGAAAGATGATCGGTCACCGTAAACTGCCCCATGTGTGATGCGTTGATATCCAAATCGGCGACAGCTTTGGTTTTTAATAAATTTGCTCTTCCTATTTGTATGTATTTGGTATTTTGTGCTGAGTCAAAATGGCGATAAAAACACGGTTTACGATAATGCGACGTGAGATTGACCGAGCTAATATTATTATATAATGGCGTGTTTACTAAACGATTTCGTCGAAACTGAATACAAGTTTATATGAAACTCGTTTACACGTTATAGGTATTTTATTGGTGCGCACTTTTAAATATTTATATATTATTATCTATTTGTAAGTTATATTATTATTATTATTATTGTACTATTGTATTATTTAGTCTATTAAGTTTATTTTAAAATTCCTCGTATTCATGTGTATGTATTAAATAACGCTTACTATGGAATTTACACTAAATTGTTACCTTATATTATTAATGAATGATTATATTATTAATGATTATTGGATTAAATTTTGCAGCGTCGGGGTCACCATTTTGTTGTGTTCACATATCAATTCACATAATTATTAATTAATACACGTTTAATTTTACATCTATCGAAAATATAATTTGAATGGTTGAATGAATGAGAAAATTTGAATGGTTTCCGTACATAAACGCAGACAATATTTGACAATGTTGTTTATTATTTTTTTTAATGACAATTTGGTAAAACTTATTTTTAATACCGAGAACGAAAATCTTGTAGGCACTACATGGTCATTTTCATTCAAATCATTATACGACGTGACGTTGTTCATCCAAGTTGGGACCGCAGTAAGCCACGACAAATGTCAATTTATCACAGTTTTATCACCAAATGTGATATAGCACCACAAAATGACCACCCAGGAGACGATCGATGTTACTTCATGCTCATCGACAGCGTCGCATTGGTCTAGGAGTCTCTTCTAATACGGGTTCAATATTCTCCTGTCCCTCAACAAGGACTTCAACGTTGGAGATACTGCTACGGCTGTGATGGAACGAAAAAGACTGGCTATGATGTGATTGTGCTGGTGATTCATCCAATATTTCTGTTGGATTATTTTCTTGTTTTTCGTTGACACTCCTCACGCAATCGGCGGTTCACTCATATGGGTTTACACCCAAATTGAATGCGTTTTTGGCAGCCTGGGCCATTCTATCGCCGAAAATGTTGTCCATTTTGTCAAATTATTCAAATGAGGTATGCAGTTATTAACCAGTAGCAGTATAGCCAGGACTTGCAAAATTGGTTGGAGAAGTTACTGCTAAAGTGAGTAAATTGTGAGTTATTTTTGATTCAGATTTGCATCTTTCATATGAAAAAAGATCAGCAAAAACAAAATGTAGCACTGTTTCAGCGTACACTCGGATAAAATTATCCTGTAATTATGTCCTCGTCAGGGTCACCAATATACAAATCCATAATCAGCAGAGTAGCCATTTCCATTGTAAAAATCAAATTTATTTCGATTAGTTATAATTAATGATTTATCATCGACACTGAATCTCTTGCTTCTCCTTTAGATATAATAATTTTGAGTGATGTTTGTCTTACTGCTCTAATATATGATCTTCCGTTTGCCATTAAATTTCCATATGTACTACATGAACCATCCTGATCTATGCTTCCAATGCTTATCATAGCGTAAGTTTTAATTTCATTTAATTTTAAATCTATGACCGTGTAACCGGATGATCTAGGATACTTATATTGTTTCATATTAATCATATTTTCACATTCATATTTATCAATACTTATAATTTCAGTATAAAAACCTGCTTCATGATGAGTATCTATTGTTTTCCACATCTGAAGATGTGATGAAAGGCTAAAACATTATATCTATTGATATTTATAGTTTGAACATCCTTTGGTTGAATGAGTTGAATCATAACATTAAGTTTACAGTGTGACCACTATATTCGGTTACAAAAGTTTGAGTAGCCGGGGAAAACAAACGAAGCTAAATAATCTTGAAATTTTGAAATCGTGAAGTACCGTTAGGTGTTCTACATACATCAAAACAAATTTAGTTAGTTTAGTTGCGTAATAGCGTTGTTGTGACCATGCCAAACTTACGATCTCTAATTGTAAATTGCTTTCATGGCACGCGGGTGACGAAATTATCTTCTCAGATGAAAAACTTTTTGTGCTTGAAGTTCCGCACAATGTTCAAAACGATTGAGTTTGTACGGTTTCAATACAGGATGTCCCAAAATACAAAAATCACATACCGAGGTTCCAAAATGCGTCCTCGGCAGTGGTTTGGGGAGCCGTATCCAAAAGAGGAACCCTTCCACTTGTTTTTATCGATAAAAGTGTTAAAATAAACGAGAAATATTACTTGGAGGAGGTTTTGCAGAAACATTTATTGCTAGAAGCCCAAGCAATGTACGGAGAGGAGTATTATTGCTTTCAACAAGACGGAGCACCAGCACATACGGCGAAAGTAGTTCAAGAGTGGTGTATGGCTAATTTAACTGACTTCATTACCAAATACGAATAGCCGCATAGTTCACCAGATTTAAATCCCTTGGATTTTTCTATCTGGGGGTTTATGGTACAAAAGCTTAAGGATTACCGATACAAGACTTTGGATGAATTTAAGACGGTTATTTTGAGTATTTGGAATGAAATCCCAATAGAAGTCATCCGTGCCACGTGTGGTGATTTCGAAGTAAGATTGAAGCGCGTAATAAAGGAGAGAGGCAATACAATCGAATAATATTAAATTGTTTTAAACTATGAAGCTTTATATTTCTTATTCACAAATAAAATTTGAATTTTAATAATTAATTCGAAAAATACAGCTAGTTTCTTTTGTAACCATATATAGTGGTCACACTGTACATTAAGCAACCGAAGAAGGAATAACTGCAAAGGAAAAAGAGTTTTACTGTCGGCATAAAATCATCCGTAGGCAAGTTGAAAGAGCAATTGGTATACTTAAAAATAGATTTCGGTGTACACTCGGCGAAAGGAAACTGCATTACGCTCCCAAACAATCTGCTAAAATAATAAATACTGTCGCAGTTTGCCATAATTTTTTAATTTTACATGGTTATGAGGACGAGTACGATACTGCCGAGGACGAAGTTACCGTCAATACAGAACATGTGCACAGATATAGTGGAAACAACCCCTATCTTCAAGCAGGTGGTCAAGTTCGGCAAAGGATTATTGACAATATATTATTATAATTATTTTAATAAAACACTTTGCTTTATTTTTAAATCATATTTCATTGCTATATTTCAGTCTTCAATACGTCAGTTTTGTTTTTATTACTTATTATATAAAGAATTATAAAATAAAAGTAAAATTTCAAATATAAATTTTTTTAATATTAAATAAAAATTTGTTTTTAATAGTCGGATTTGTTTGTTATTTGTAATATAAAGAAATTTAAAAAATACTGTTTTTTTATAGTTGCTTTCGTTGAATTTCTATCAACTCTTTTAAGAGTGACGTTGTCTCCCGGTACCGACGCTCATTCTCCAAATTTGTACGAATGATCTCCTGCTGTTGTGAGCTAATTTTGCGGAGCTCCTTAAGCGCCTCTCTCTGTAGCTTTAAACTTTCCTGGCTATTTTTGGATAATGATGTTCTGTACAAATTCCGGGCACGGCTGGGGCGATTTGTGGTTTGAGGAGAATCTCCTGATGTAATGACGCGCGATGATCGTTCATCTGTAGGCTGTGATGGAGTTATTGCCAATTCCGTTGGTGCTGTGGGTGGTGTTGGTGCTGTGGGTTGTGTTGGTGCTGTGGGTGGTGTTGGTCCTGTTGCAGGCATTCGTGCTGTTGCTCTCGCTGGTGTTAGTGGTGTTGCCTAAAATGATTTTGTTTAATTAAATAAAGTGCACTGGAATATTTTATTTTAATAGAGTTTATCTGACTATTATTACTACTGGTTGATGATGGTCCAGGTAATTGACTCACACAAACTACCTGACTTAAAGCGGAATTTCCAAAGTCAGGTGAGTAGATCGGGTGTTCTGGAGTCTGCAACGTAATTACTGGACCTGTAGCATCATCCACTGGAACAACTTCAGGTGCTTCCGGACGTTGGACGGCGGTCGTGGCTACCACAATATGTGATAGTATTAGTGGCCTAGAAAAAAAAAATTAGTAAATGTATGCTAAAATTGTTGAAAATTGGCCATACAAATTCTCCTTCCAGACAATCGATCCCATCGACTTGCTCATTTGGTAGCACACTGAGAAGTCTTTCTTCCAGCGGATCTAACTGCAAATCCAATGGCTCACCACCCCCAGTCCTATAGGCGTGATTCCTGATGTATTAAAATTTTCCACGTATGCCGTTTCTTATATCGTAAAATGACTAATGAAAGAAGAAAATTAATAGTTATTTATGTTATGAGCACTTTGCATAATATTTATCTTCTGCCAACCGCTGACATTTTTTATAGCTCCGTTCATGCCATTTAGATCTGGCATCAACGCAATTCAAAATTCTTTTTTCTGCTGTTTCCCGTCCGCAGATTGGAATCTGCCCACAGCGATGGAATAATTTGCTGAAATTCTCTCTATTAATTCAGCTTTTTGGCCACCGGTGACTCGCTGACGGCGTCTTGAATTTTCTGGAGATACCTAAAACAAATGAAATTCATTAAAAATATGCAAGCACAAATCTTAATTTATAGATCGTGTCTTAGAACTTTAATCCAACCGTTTTTTCACCCAATGATTATATTTTTTTTTATAAGGAGTTATAAAACGTAGATTAAAAGTGTTAACTTGTTTTTAAAATGTGTGAGTTTGGTTTGAAAAATAGTAGTTAACTTGACTTGAAAAAGTTACATGTTTAAAGAACCATCCATTCACGAATGGAAAAGTTTAAAAAGCATAAACGATCAAAAGCAAAATATGTGATACGGCATAACAAAAATTTGCTGTATGAAGTTATATCGAAATTATATCTATATAACTTATATTTTTATTTGTGAAAATTGTAATGATTTGAAAATTGAATTATTCCAAGTTTAAAGTGTGATTTTTTTTATCATTTGGGACTAAATAAATAAGATAATGTTACTAAATACAAATGTTTAAAAAATGTGAAATTTTAGATTGCGCGAAGTCGCATAGAAATGAATTTTTTTGTAAATGGAAAGATATTCTTTATAATAAATAAAATATCTAAATAGCTTGGGTAACATTTTATGTGGTGGAAAAAGGAATGAATGCATGAACGAGTGAATGAGCCGCTACAAAACAATATTCCTTTTTGATGCAAAACTAAAAAAATAATTTGCAAGTAATTTTTGTTGAGAATTTTTATAAGCATTATTTGTTTAACATTTTTTTTAAAACAAACAGCTTTTCAATTGGTCTGTAAAATTAAGTTGATAGATATTAACAAGTAAATTTTGAATATAAACAACAAAAAACCAATGAATAAAAAAAATTATTTAAATTTGGACCAGCAGTCAGTAAAAAGCCTTACAAAATTGAATACATATAATTTTAGGGCGAGAAAATTAAAGGTTCGGTTAGGCAAATAATGAGAGGTTCGTTCACTTCCACTCAACAATTATAAAATTTTAATATGAGCTATCTCGTCAGAAAAGTCTGCATTAAATTCTGTAAGGAATGTTACTCCAAGCTAGAAAAGCATCTAGTCATCAACATTGTATTCATTATTATGAAAATTAACCATTTGATTTTTGAAATCCAGATTCGATTTTAATTTCCACTCGATATTGTCCAACTCGTTTATGGTGCTAATAGGAAGTTCAATATAGGGTTTGCTGTGGGAATCTTTGTTTAGTTGTATAGTAGGATTTTTTCCGATTATGATGTTAAGGGTCGCTTTTAAATCGACCTGATTTTTAATTATTTGATCGATTTTGCCTGTAAGCGTTTCTGAGAGTCGGTCTATTTTGCAGTTTAATGAATTTTCATCTGAACAAATATTATAATCAAAACCTGAATATATATATATATATATATATATATATATATATATATATATATATATATATATATATATATATATATATATATATATATATATATATATATAGTGGTGAGCTGCTAAAACTTTTACTACCGGTTCGCCCAAATCAAAAATCTATAGACATGTTTCATTACCATTACCAGTAAAAATATAGTTTTTATTTTAATGTACATAAGTATTGTATGAAAAATTATAAAAGTTTCCAAATAATTTCATTGTTGCTTTTGATATCTCTTTTGGCTGGAACTCGAATTCTGGTATGGTTCGCCGAATGGTGGGTACTCAACCATGTTTTTACATATTCATTAGCATTCCATATTTCAAGTGGCGGACCAATCATATTTATAGTAATTAAATACGAAATGTGTTCCACAGTTAAATTAGCTCGTTTCTTTTCACAAATTATGTTCATCAGTGAAAATCCCCGTTCAGCCTCTGCTGAGCTAATTGCTATTGTATTTATTTTATTTTTTGCTTGTTTTATTGATTCGGGTACGTCGCTTTTATCTTTTCCCTCTATTACATTTTCAACATACTGTCTAAAATCGTTTATAGGAATATCATATCGAATTATTTCTATTAGATTTCTTAATTTCTCTTCTCCATAGACCCATGGACAAGCAATTTCAGATAAATTCCAAGAATTTTCCTCGAGTACATCAAATACTTCAGCGATGTTATTATTGTCCTGGTTTTTGTTGAGTCTGATGTGTCCACAGTTAAGTAATCTGCAATTTAGTTTTTCGATTATGGTTTCTATAAGTCTTTTCCTTAGGAGACTTTGAAATTTTCTGTTTTCTGCAAAAGGAATTTCTGAGAAAGAATCTGACAGAAACATTTCATCAATTTTTTTTTCAAATATTCCGAAATTTTCTTTCAAGTACATCATCATGGTAATAGTTCGTTTTATTAGTTTTTCTGCCTTATGGATAGAAACAAATCTAGCTTGTAATCCAATGGATAGGTGAGAAATTTCTTGTAGGATATCAATCATCAAAGCTAAATCATTTATGAAATATTTGTTTGCCAATCGATTTGGCATACCAGAATATTTTGAATTTTTGATAAAAAATTTGTAGAGGGGCACATAAGCACGCCAAACAGCTAGACAAGAGCGTAAACTGCAAGCTGCCCATCTAGGTCCTAACACGCGACCAATTTTTATTATCTCAATTCCCAAATCTCGTGATATGTTCTGTAGCTCTAATTGATTTTTGTTCGACTGATGAAATATGGTGTATATTTTATCGATAAATGATTTAAAATGATTAACTTGTTTTATTTCGCTTATTGCGTCATCTAATACAAACTGAAGGCGATGGTTTAAACAATGCCAAACTACTATATATGGAAATTCTTGTATTAATTTGGACGCAACGCCTGACTTGTAACGAAACGAAGTGGAGTTATGACTCAACCATCTACATTAAGTTCAGGATTGAAACACAACTACCAAATCACCTCAGTTAACAGATATCCGCGTCATTTTATTGTCTCTGGGCGGTCGTTTTGCCGGCTAAAGCTCAGGGGAAATGCGTGGGTTTTCCAGAGACATGACGCGGATCTAGTTGGACCGCAGGATGGGAAATAAAGGGTTAGGAAACAACAGCTGATTCATATACTCACCTATATGAACTATACATACCTTGAACTCATCTCGGAAAATTTCCTCTACTCGGTCATCTCAATCATTAACAATATGGTGGATAGCGAACGAAACCGATTTTTTTTTTTTAAATGACAAGAACAAAATTTAGAAAATAAAAATCTTTATTGAAATACGCAAGAATTAAGCGAAAAGCAAAAAAAAAAAAATAAAAATAGACAACGAAGATTATTTTCCAAAAAAAAAAAAAGAAAAAAAAACAAAAGAAGAAAAAAAAATTCTTAACATCTAAGATAAGACGTGAGTACACGTGATGCGGCTGCCGATAATTTGTAGATGCTGACGTCATTAACATGATGACGCGATGCAAAGTTTAAGTTTATTTAGTTGGCGAAGTTGGTGATCTTATGTCTGAACTAAATTTGCAATTTATCCAGTTTTTTTATTAGTTCAGAGTTCAACCATGAAGGTTTATATGTTCCTTAGTATATGGATAATAGTTCGTTAAGGATACATATAAACTTTTACAGAACACTATCAACAATTGAACTGGATGATAGTTCCCGTTATTTCACTGACACCACTTATTATTGTTTTGGGTTAAATCTTTTTCCTTTTTTTTTCGTTGAATGAAACACTTTTCACAATAATAAGCACATAAGTACTTTGATTTAGACGTAATTAATAGTTTTCATTGTACTTTAAACTAATTCATTTTTTTATCACATGATTTTAGTCCATTCACTATCAACTGAAACTATACACATGTAAACAATTTTAATAATTAGAGACTATTTTATATACATATTTAATTTATTATATTATGATCACGTTTAAGAATTTTAGATCATTCAAAGAAAATCAACTGTTTTTTTATGAATTTAAATTGTTTTTCATTTTTTTTTTTTTTTTCTCATTAATGTTTTGTTTTGTTTGTTAAATAGTAACTGAATTTTATGTATGTATTATTATTAGAATTAAATCACTTTACAGTTTATTTGTTCTTACTACCCAAATAGAGTAGTCTTATAAGAATCTTATATTTGGTAAACTTATGCACTACTTAAAACTAATATAACAATTGTTTCTTTAATTCCAATTTATCACTCTTAGAATGTTAACAAAAACTTTTTCCGTGGTTATTGCTATATGCAACAAGCTCTTAGCATTGATAACCAGACACCTCAAAAATTATTTTCGAACTGACTTGACTACCGATCAATAAAAAAAAAATCATAAATTTTTATATCTCGTAGGTCATAAAAAAAAATCATCCGATCGCCACACCACAAAAGAAAATTTCGCGCCCTTTCTAGATACAGATATTTTTTTCTGGTGCATTCGAGAACAATAAGTTGTTGTTAGTGTACTTTCAAAACCCTCGATTGAAACGGTGAGAAAAAAAAATATGAAATATTTTTGTTTTTGTGTCGTTACAGACTTTTGACCAAGCATGGTACTGGCACCATCAGAACAAAATCCAATTAAATTTTGTCTTAAAAACTCCATGGAAAACCCATTGGTTTTTAATGTTTCAAGCAGAACCTTAAAAATATGTTCAGCGGTTTGAGATTCCAGATGAACTAAATCCAAGAATATTGTGGGATTTTCGTCCTCTATTTCACATTTTAAAAAAATAACCAGTACACATTTACTTGAAATGGTTGACGCCTCATCAATGATAACACAAATTTTTGAATTTAATTCGATTATTTTTCGAACTATATTGCGTTTCATTTGTTTTGCAGTATGTTCTGCAATTCTAATAGCCGTAAATCTCGAATGAAGCGACACTCCAAGGTCTACGCCATTTTTAATTTGCAGTTCAACCTCTGCTTCCATATCGGAAAGTGGCCGATTTCGTTTTATTAAACTGTAAACGGTGTTGAAAATTTTACTTGTGGTTCCCACATTTTTGTTATTTATTACATCTATAATTTTGGGCAGCTCATTTTTTTTTGCTTGTGTTAGCAATTCTAAGACCATTAAGTTCGATTTTGAATTAAAATGTTCATTCATTTTTTTCCTTAAAGAAGCCTGATTAATTACTTTTGATTTTCCTGACGCAGTAATTTCAAAATTTCGCCATGATTCCGATATGTGAATATTTTGTTCATTGAAAATGCGAAGGTTATCAATAGCAGAACATTTTGAACAGCCAAGCTTTTTATTTCTCACTTCTAGGCCGTCATATTTAGTTTGAAATTTTTTTAATTGAACAGCATTCCAGCAATCAGGTAAATTTTCTTCCAGGTTTGAAGTTATAATTGAAGAGGAACTTACTGAATTTGATTCTCGGTTTTGGTTATTTGATAACATAGCTTCGTTTTTTTCTTCTTAACTGTGATGATTAGATTTGCTGTGAAAAAAATCACGTACAGTCAGTCAATAAAGTCTACGTACACTTGCAAAATTTGAGTTATATACCAAATTACACATATTAGAAATATATTTAATTTATTTTATTTTTGTACTATTATACATATAAATATTGTTATAATAAAAATTCATATAAAGTCATAATTTATAAAAAAATTAACAAAAAAAAAAAAAATGATGTCAATAAAGTGTACGTACACCTTAAACAATTTGTAATTATTAATAAAACATTTGCTTATTACAATATTTTTTTAATATTTTGTAGGTCCTCCACCAGCATCAATTACCGCTTGAAGACGGCGTGGCATTGAAAGCACTAAATTTTCCGTTATACTGAGAGTTATTTCTACCCAAGCCTTCTGAAGTGCTTCTTTTAGTGACTGGCGGTTTTTCACGTTATATTTTCGAACACGCCTCTCCAATTCGTCCCAAATATGTTCGATTGGATTGAGGTCCGGCGATTGGGGTGGAGAACAGAGTTGTTTAGGCACGTTATACAATAACCATTCTTTAACAATACCAGCCGTATGTTTCGGGTCATTGTCTTGTTGAAAAATCCATCGATTTCCAGGTCCCAAACGTTCAACTGATGATGCCAGATTTTCGCGCAATATATCGAGATACATAAACCTATCCATTGCTCCCTCAATAAACACTAAGTTTCCCACTCCACTTGCAGCCATAGCTCCCCAGACCATTACATTCCCACCACCATGTTTAATAGTGGGGACTAAATTTTTTAATTTCATTTCCTGATTTGCTCTACGCCAAATTTTGCCACGACCATCTGCCCCGAATATATTAAATTTACTTTCGTCAGTGAAAATAACTCGTTTCCAATATTCTTGATCTTCATTAATATGCTCCTTTGCAAATTTTAATCGAAGTTCATGGTTTTTCTTAGAAATCAATGGTTTTTTTCTAGGAACCCTACCATTGTAACCAGCTGATCTCAAAACTTTACGTATGGTTTCGGGGTGAACGATCTTATTTGTTGAATTTTCAATTTCTATGGCCAACTTTGGAGCACTTATTTTAGGGTTTTGTTCCACTTGTTTCAAAATACTACGAACATCTCTTTCACTTAGAATTCTAGGGCGGCCAGATCTATGTTTATTTTGCACAGAACCTCGTTTTATAAAATTGCTTATTATAGTCTGCACTGTTGAGCGTGGTAATTTAATTATTTTGGATATTTCACTGTAAGATAAGTTGTCTTCACATCGAAGTTTTATTATTAAATTTCGAATTTCTGCTGTTATTTCTTTTCTGGCTGACATTTTTGATCAAAAAAATCATTTACACAACTTATACCTCCAATTTTTGGACTGAAACTAAAACATTATATTTTATTGTATGTATTTTTTGAAAAAATAACGGGATTCAAAAACAAAGGATTACTCATTTATTGCAGTTGTTTTATTACTATAATAGCCCACATAAGTGTATGTAGACTTTTTTGATATGTATTCCTTAAAGATTTGGATTTTGTCGGGATGTTAAGTAGAATTATTTTAGTTTTATTATGTTAAGCTTAATTTTTTATTAAATTGAACCATTTTATAACAAAGGAAAATTGTTGGCTTTTTTATTTTTTTAAATATGGGAATTTTAGTAGGCGTACGTAGACTTTATTGACTGACTGTATATTCGGAGTATTATATTTACGCTTCATTGCACTGACTGCTTAGAATACCTGCTAAACCTTTTATGCGAAATAAAAAAATAGGAAAATACACATTGAAAAATTAAAATTAAAGGAATTTAATAGCGTTTTCAGGTCTCAACTCTTACGTTTGCCATTTTAAACTTTTTGTAGTTCTTCTTTTATATTTATTTTCTTTCTTTATTTATTTTGCTTTTGTTTAGTTTCTTTTATATTGAATAATCTGTCTATATCGAATTTGACATGGCGACATTGCAAAAACACTAAAAAATACGAGAAACAAAATGAACATAGCTACGATTCTAAGAATATTTATAAAGGTCAACTTACACTCTACTTTAATTATTGCTAGAGATAACCGATAATATATTGGAAATTTATGGTTTTATTTATTTTTAATTTTATTATTATTTAGTATTTAAGTTTAATTAATTTTAGTATATGTACCTATATACAAATCGAAAAATTGCAATTCGTTTATTGAGAAAATAACAAAATCGAAAAATGTTTAACAACCGGTTCCATACACTTTAACAACCGGTTCTATAGAACCGGTGCGAACCGGCTGCAGCTCACCTCCACCCTATATATATATATATCTATCTATATATATATATATATATATATATATATATATATATATATATATATATATATATATATATATATATATATATATATATATATATATATATATATATATATATATATATATATATATATATATATATATATATATATATATATATATATATATATATATATGTATATATATATATATATATATATATATATATATATATATATATATATATATATATATATATATATATATATATATATATATATATATATATATATATATTTAACTTAACACTAGAATTCACAGTAGGGTATGAAATAATTTTAAATTAAAATTAATTAATAATTAGTTTTTAATTAGTTTAACTTTTTTTCGATAATTCGCCCGCTTTAAAAAATCTTTTATACTATTTTTTATTTCCTGGAGGGTAACTAGTTTATCCGAATTCAAATAATTCTGGACCTCAGTAATCAATTGAATTATAAATGTGTTCTCATTGAACACTAATTTTGTTATATCTGTGAACGACAACATTTTATTGGATATTAAATATAAACAATTAAATCAAATAACAAATAATAATATTATTGGGTTTTAGCTTAATTTGATTATTTTTTTACATTTCTTAATAAAAAAACACGTTTACTTATCAAAAAACGTTTACTTATCGCGAATTAATTACTTTGTAGTTTATTTTAAAATCATAGAAAATGCATATGCACTTGTACATGGAATTTCAAAAATATTAATACATAAATCAATAGTACTAAAAAACAATGCAATAGTAATGGTTAATAACCACTTAAATGTTTAAAATAAAAATAATTAATAATTGAAAAATAAATGTAATTTTACTGTGATTATTACAAACATAACATTTACTCATTTTCATACATCTGCCTATAACAATTCCAATCTTGAATTACTTAAGAAGAAATAAGAATTTATTAACATAGGTTGGAAGGCTCAAAAATCATTATGAGTATGTATTGTAATATTCAATGCACCGCTGCATCCACAAGTGCCGCCTCAAGTTAGGCTTAATTGAATTTAAATTATTTATCTCCTTAATGAAAGCCGGCATATTATTGTAAAGTACCAATCCTCTGTATAAGTATAAAACACTTTATCAAACTAATAATAAGCTAATCAATTAAGAAACTTTGAATTCTTGGAAACTGCAGGCTTAATGGCAGCTATTATGTAACATTAATTAAAATAAAAATCGTAAAATTGCCTTATCAAAGATACAAACCAAAACACTTTTGAAAAATTAAGTTCAGCAAAACAGCTTCAAAAAGGATTTTCGAATTGGATCGAAGTAGGGTTTCTAAGTAGGCGTTTTCTTTTACTCAAAAATCCGGCGATTTTTACTTCGAGTTTAACTAACACATACACATATTTATATACATATAGTAATGTCAATCGTACGTATATGTCAAACTTGTCATTTAATATTGTTTCTTATATTTTTTCATGTGCTAAAAAAATGTAAATATTATATGCGTACACGCACACTGCTACAGAAACACATCAATTTTTTTTCGTATTCTTTTATAGCACCGAAAATTTGAATTACCACTACAGTTAGCTACTGGTTGAATTGGTACTAAAGGTGGCATTGCTTCAAATTCTTCCGCAAGAGGGATTTTTGGAATTTCGGTTGTTGTGGTTTCGATTGTTGATGTGTTGAAATCCTCGTCGTAGTTAGTAAATGAAAATTTCGGCCTTTTTCGCGAATTGTAAATTTCATTAGCCGAATTGAAATAACTTTCAAAGTGTTTTTCATATCTCTTCGCCTCACTAAAAGAGTTGATATTTTGTTTTAAAATACGGCATTCGTATTTCTCCCACGACGGATCAACATCTAATCTATTTGCCATGACTCTTTTGTACTTCGGAGGCCAAAACACAAAATTGTTGACAACCCACTTTTGTAAAATAACCGATACTTCTTTTTCCTCGTCAATGGAAATCGTTTCTACGACAGCATACATTTTCTAAAACAAATAAGAAGTATAATATTACAAGATTTCTTCAAATCATAAGTTATTTTAGTAATTTTTAATAGGGAAAAATCACATACATTTTTGTAATGAATGGAGTATTGGAACAAAAAACGTATCTATCCCTCAATGGAGAAGCTTCATTGCAAACATTTTATTTTCAATCTCATTACTTTGGAATCGTTTTTCAGCTCCCTCTGAGAACGTGGCTTCATAAATATCAAGTTTACTTGATCGAATAGGAAAATTGTAAAAATCTGTAGTATCCGTTGCTGCTTGACCCCAAATGAATATTTCATTTTTAACTCTTTCTACATATTCAAATTTAACTATCGTTTTAACTTTCGTCAATATCCAGCAGTTTCGGCTGTCATTGTTAATCTCAAAATTTTCATATATAATTCTATTGTAGAATATTTTACCACCTTTAAAAAATTTCCTTTGTAGTATTGGGTAAGTTTTGTTAGGAAAATCTTTTTTAAAATTGATAATTTTTGCATTATTAATTTCAAAAATTCTATTACAGATTTGGGCCAGTGGTTGATTGGGTTTTCTTAGAAGGCGTTTGATAACATACATAAAACTTTCAAAAGGAAAAGCAGAAAATTGATCAAAGTTTCCAAAATGTTTTACATCTTGGGTTAAATGCGTCAGACAATGCATGTTATATGTTAAGTGATGTTGTCCATATAAAAAGCTAGTACCATTAATAAACTGTTTCAAAATTTTATAGAATATTCATTATGACATAATAACAAAATTCCTACGTGTAATAGCATAAAATGGTTATATTTTTCTTTGGATATTAAATCATTTAATACAAAAGGACCCGAATACAGAAGAAATACTCTTAACTCTGAACCTTTGAAGTAACCAAAATCACTTAATGGCCTAATACTACGCTGAAAATCAGATGGTTGGCTTACAGATATTAACCTAAGATTCTCAGAAATTTTTTCTATTTCTACGTTTGATAAACGAGACTTTGAGTCACCACTCAACCACATTTGAATGAACTTTTTTACAACCCCTAAACAAACTAAATGTAAATATTCCAAAGGGAATTGTCGGACCATATCTATTGGCAGTTCTTCTAAAATAGAATCTAGCTTATGGTATTCCGCTTGTTTTCTTTGCCTAAAGGATTCATCAGTTCGTAATTCACACTGTGTTTCAATTGGAAACACCATTCTATTTTTGACAAATTCCCCTTCTTCTGTACATTTTAAACAACCAAAATAACCTGAATGCGATTTTGTTCCTAATATAGCAGCTCTAGCTGAGGCATCACAAATAAACGATCTAATTCGTACACAAATAGATTTATTGTTGTTTACATATCCATTTATTGTAAAACTACTTAACTCATCTACTAATGGACGTAAATATTTGTTGAAATTATCAGGTTTATTTATACCATAATAAATGCCTATCACAAAAATATATCTCGGATCCAAATTAAAAACTCTACCAAGTACCGGCCAAAAACAACTTCTAGTACTTTTAGCAATTGGAATGCCATCTATATTAATATCTAATACCAATTCAGACACATTCTCATGTTTAATTAAAAGATTACCCAAGTTTGACCTTAAGCCGATATGAACATATTTCCCTGGTGGACAGTCTAGTGTTTCTCTACTTTGAGGTGTTTTCAAAAGTGTTCGACTGTCTAGTGGAACGTTAAGAGCTAGCGAATTTTTAAAAAAATATAAAAGTTCGTTAACTGCATTTGCTTTAATATTATATTTGGGTGCCCAATTAAAAAGGAACTCACCAATGCTATTACTACATTCGTCTTTCGGGTTATCATCATCATTATCTTCCAATTCGGAAATAGGCTCATGGTCTTCATTTGGTTCGCTATCGTCAACTTCAGCTCCATATCTGCATAACCTTGAAATAACTCGTTGGATGCTTCCAAATTTTCTTGATTTTCGTGTATTTGTGCCGATTCAACGCTTTGGTCCAGTGTGGGTTCACTAATGTTGCGAACTTGGTTTTTGCGTTATAATCTCCGCCTTAAGGATTGCTTTGAGAGTTCACGACGCAGTTCCTTATTTTTCGCCATTTAACTAAAATATTTTTGTTTAGATTATTCATTATCTATTCAACGATATTCATTTAAAAGGAAGTGTAAATAGATCACAGCAAGCACACAAGCAATTTTACACATATACAAACATAAAAAAGCAAAGTTGTTAATTCAGCCAAGATTAAATCATCGACAGTGCGCGAAAACAATGTTTATATTAAATTATTAATTATGTTTTATATGAAAGTTAGGCCAAACTAAGCAAACTAAGTAAAGCTAAAGGGCTAACCAGCCAAAAATTACAAAAAACGTAAAAATTTACGGGTGTGAAGTTTTCAACAAATAACAAAATGTTTAAATGTATTAGTGAATAAATGCAACAGCAGGCAAATAAATTGTTATTTCGAAATATTTGAGAAAATTAACTAAAAATAAAATTATTAAAATATAAATTTCCCAATTTAAAAGAAATATATATGTATGTTCCTCAATTTATATTTTCAATTTACTTCAATAAATTCAATGAAATAAGATTAAAATTTAAATGGTAATTTTTGTAAAGTTCATTGTATAGAGGATTATCCAGCTCACAGAGTTTTTACCGGGATTTGGATTATGTGAGTAACATATTAAGGGGTGTTCTTTCAAATAAAATTAGCCCCATTCCGATATGATGGATTATAGACCTTGTTATTGAGGTTGATAAATGGTAATTTTTGTATTTTTTATATGGATTTAAGTGGTTTACTGTATAGAGGATTGGCCAGCTCACAGAGTTTTCACCGGGATTCGGCTTATGTGATTAACATATTAAGGGGTGTTCTTTCAAATAAAATTAGCCCCATTCCGATATGATGGATTATAGATCTTGTTATTGAGGTTGATAAATGGTAATTTTTGTATTTTTTATATGGATTTAAGTGGTTTACTGTATAGAGGATTGGCCAGCTCACAGAGTTTTCACCGGGATTCGGCTTATGTGATTAACATATTAAGGGGTGTTCTTTCAAATAAAATTAGCCCCATTCCGATATGATGGATTATAGATCTTGTTATTGAGGTTGATAAATGGTAATTTTTGAATTTTTTATATGGATTTAAGTGGTTTACTGTATAGAGGATTGGCCAGCTCACAGAGTTTTTTCCGGGATTTGGATTATGTGAGTAACATATTAAGGGGTGTTCTTTTAAATAAAATTAGCCCCATTCCGATATGATGGATTATAGACCTTGTTATTGAGGTTGATAAATGGTAATTTTTGTATTTTTTATATGGATTTAAGTGGTTTACTGTATAGAGGATTGGCCAGCTCACAGAGTTTTCACCGGGATTCGGCTTATATGATAAACATATTAAGGGGTGTTCTTTCAAATAAAATTAGCCCCATTCCGATATGATGGATTATAGACCTTGTTATTGAGGTTGATATATGGTAATTTTTGTATTTTTTATATGGATTTAAGTGGTTTACTGTATAGAGGATTGGCCAGCTCACAGAGTTTTCACCGGGATTCGGCTTATGTGATTAACATATTAAGGGGTGTTATTTCAAATAAAATTAGCCCCATTCCGATATGATGGATTATAGATCTTGTTATTGAGGTTGATAAATGGTAATTTTTGTATTTTTTATATGGATTTAAGTGGTTTACTGTATAGAGGATTGGCCAGCTCACAGAGTTTTCACCGGGATTCGGCTTATGTGATTAACATATTAAGGGGTGTTCTTTCAAATAAAATTAGCCCCATTCCGATATGATGGATTATAGACCTTGTTATTGAGGTTGATAAATGGTAATTTTTGTATTTTTTATATGGATTTAAGTGGTTTACTGTATAGAGGATTGGCTAGCTCACAGAGTTTTCACCGGGATTCGGCTTATGCGATTAATATATTAAGGGGTGTTCTTTCAAATAAAATTAGCCCTATTCCGATATGATGGATTATAGACCTTGTTATTGAGGTTGATATATGGTAATTTTTGTATTTTTTATATGGATTTAAGTGGTTTACTGTATAGAGGATTGGCCAGCTCACAGAGTTTTCACCGGGATTCGGCTTATGTGATTAACATATTAAGGGGTGTTCTTTCAAATAAAATTAGCCCCATTCCCATATGATGGATTATATACCTTGTTATTGAGGTTGATAAATGGTAATTTTTGTATTTTTTATATGGATTTAAGTGGTTTACTGTATAGAGGATTGGCCAGCTCACAGAGTTTTCACCGGGATTCGGCTTATGTGATTGGCATATTAAGGGGTGTTATTTCAAATAAAATTAGCCCCATTCCGATATGATGGATTATAGACCTTGTTATTGAGGTTGATATATGGTCATTTTTGTATTTTTTATATGGATTTAAGTGGTTTACTGTATAGAGGATTGGCCAGCTCACAGAGTTTTCACCGGGATTCGGCTTATATGATAAACATATTAAGGGGTGTTCTTTCAAATAAAATTAGCCCCATTCCGATATGATGGATTATAGACCTTGTTATTGAGGTTGATAAATGGTAATTTTTGTATTTTTTATATGGATTTAAGTGGTTTACTGTATAGAGGATTGGCCAGCTCACAGAGTTTTCACCGGGATTCGGCTTATGTGATTAACATATTAAGGGGTGTCCTTTCAAATAAAATTAGCCCCATTCCGATATGATGGATTATAGATCTTGTTATTGAGGTTGATAAATGGTAATTTTTGAATTTTTTATATGGATTTAAGTGGTTTACTGTATAGAGGATTGGCCAGCTCACAGAGTTTTCACCGGGATTCGGCTTATGTGATTAACATATTAAGGGGTGTTCTTTCAAATAAAATTAGCCCCATTCCGATATGATGGATTATAGACCTTGTTATTGAGGTTGATAAATGGTAATTTTTGTATTTTTTATATGGATTTAAGTGGTTTACTGTATAGAGGATTGGCCAGCTCACAGAGTTTTCACCGGGATTCGGCTTATGTGATTGACATATTAAGGGGTGTTCTTTTGATCTTGTGTTGGGTTTTTGTTTTACTAAGTTCACCAATATAACAAGACTAACAATTTTTGCACAATACTTTTTAAATTAAACCATCTTTCGTTTATTTTGAAATTTAGTCATTATGGTCGATACAATAAATAAAAAATTAGTTCCGCCAATTCTGGTTTTCTATACATCTGAGGTGTTATAATATATCCTAATCTATAATAGATTGAATCGCGAAAAAAAAACTTTTGTACTCAGATCAATAAAGAACACAGCTTCATGAAGAATAAAAGATATACTTACTGACTATGTTTAAGTACAGCGGGAAATCATCAAAACGACGGCAACCGATTCCTCAATGCCGACCATTAAAATCTTTCGTTGGGCGATAATTGTCTTGTAGCCATTCGGAAGAAAGATCTATATAGCTACGGAATTTCATACATACATAGTATCGCTATTCGCAACGACGAGAATATACTCTATGATGAAGCAAAGGACGTGATATTGCAGAAGAGATCTTGGTTAGGAGTACGACAGCATTAATAAGAGTACGTTTTTCATGTCCTAACTTAGCATCTATGTGTTAGCTTTTAATAGATAGCTCAATATGCAAGAACCAAATATAAGATCAAACTTCGGATAGTTATCACCTTTGGTTGCTATCGGTACCCGATATATTTGGATGAACGTTGAAAAGGACCTAAACACACTATGTCACCATGTCTGCGTTCTCTTGCAAGTTATCGAACTATATCTAGGAACATCTGATAGCAAAGCTGACAAAATGGTTTATCAATAGGGACATTCACAAAGTTGTGTTTACATTGATGTATAGCGAATCGAATGTTGGTGCGATCGTCATCGAATTTTTATTTACCAGTTGAGTAACCAATAGAAACAAATAAGTTTTTGTTTTTCACAATTTTGTGCGTTATCTATTTATTCAAATTGAACAACTGTATCTATACCTATTTATGCACATATACTATATACCAAGGTTAATTTTGGCGTACCTAACCTAAAAAATGACATTGTGATAGTTTTCTGGATGACCGTTAAATCTTTGTAATGATTCTACTTAGAAAGTAATTTGGTCAAACTGGTCTTAAAATTCTGTTGTTACAAATGTCTACGGAGGTTATTAATAAAATTGGAAACAACGTAATTAAATGAAAAATTGTTTGCTTACAATAAATACAAAAATTTAATTATTTTGCAGTATTAATTTGCAAATTGTGTAAACAATTAGCAATAACAATATTTTGGTATATAAACTCCGACAATTTCATCTAAAATCATTCAGTTTATATCAAGCTTTCAAGTTTGACGGTAAATATAGATTAAAACTAAAATGCAGTACAATATTTTGTTCGTTGTTCTCATAGGAGTTGCTAGCGTAAGTATTTTGTAAAAAAAATAAAAAAATAAAAATAAATTTTATTTTTTCATATTATGTCACAGGTTGTGTATGGCCAAAATACTACAACTGGAACTACCACACCAACAAATGTTGTTAACGGAACTGTCAATGCAACTACCGGAGAAATCACTCAAGTACTTGATGCTGCCGGCAATGTTTTGGGTAATTTGGTAAACACATCAACTACAATTGTAGATGGAGTTAAACATAAGCCGAATCCCGGTGAAAACTCTGTGAGCTGGCCAATCCTCTATACAGTAAACCACTTAAATCCATATAAAAAATTCAAAAATTACCATTTATCAACCTCAATAACAAGATCTATAATCCATCATATCGGAATGGGGCTAATTTTATTTGAAAGAACACCCCTTAATATGTTAATCACATAAGCCGAATCCCGGTGAAAACTCTGTGAGCTGGCCAATCCTCTATACAGTAAACTACTTAAATCCATATAAAAAATACAAAAATTACCATTTATCAACCTCAATAACAAGGTTTTATTAGATTTTTCAAAAGCACGTTGCTTGATAACAGGCCGATATCTTGGCCGAGTAACTAGCGAGCCTATTAGATCAGTCAAATTCGAATCACATGTACGAAATATACTAATTAAAACCATAACAGCTGATAATGCTCTGTGGTATTTTTCAGTCTAATGTTATTATGATTAGTTTATTTTGTATACGTAACTCAACAAAGACTGATTTAACAGGCTTGCTATTTTAACAAAAAAATTCTCAGTAATAACTTTGTTTAAAAGTTGGCAAGTAATTTTAATTTACAAAATTGCTTTTACCGACTGTTTTACTAATACATGTAATTTTTTTTGTTAATTTAACAAATTTCGTATACGTATACGTTTTGTTATTTTTTGTTATTTGTTGAAAACTTCACACCCGTAAAAATTTCATATATTTTTATTAAGTTTTCGTTCTGTTTTGTTTTTTTTCTATGCTGCATAGTTTTTATTTTTGCTTTTCCATTCTAAGTTTTTTAAGTTATGAGCGAATATTTTCGAAAAAAATTAGAATGAAAAAGCAAAAATAAAAACTATGCAGCATAGAAAAAAAAACAAAAAGAACGAAAACTTAAAACTAAAATACATATATGAAATTTTTACGTTTTTTGTAATTTTTGGCTGGTTAGCCCTTTAGCTTTACTTAGTTTGCTTAGTTTGGCCTAACTTTCATATAAAACATAATTAATAATTTAAGATAAACATTGTTTTCAATATTCAATATACCTATAATTTTATTGTCACAAACCAACTGTTTGTTTTATATACTAAGCAATACACGGAAATATTTATTATATACCATTCATGTAAGAGACTCAACTATAAATTTCTTTAACGTGCAAGGTTTGTTATTCTTTAACTTTAGAATGATGACTTGTTTATGAGGAACTGGTACTTGAGTTATTGTCTTATAGTATTCTCAGTGTTTGTAGTTAGTGTTATAGTATGTATGTGTTTTTAAACTATATTTTATTTTTAATAAATGTTCAAATTTTATTGTTTCACAAAATGAATTATTTAAACAAATTTATTATTCAAACGCCACCATTTAATTGTTTATTTTATTAAAAAAACAAATCGACCGTAATAGTCGATGACCCGAACGCAATTACCAATTTTTATATGTGTGTATAAAAAAACCGCGCCAAATTTGTTGTATGCGCGAATTACGTTTTTTGCACTTGTAGTCGTAGGTTTTAAAAGCAACACTTTTATTTTTAAGTTTATCAACAATCTTGGATTATTTTCCTGTCCTTACGTAGATTTTTCCGTGAAGGGTTTTATAAGGTTCGCGAAGTAAGGTTCGGGAAGTATTTGATGAACTTGCGATAATAACCAAGTAATCCAAGAAAGGATTTGATCTGTTTCTCGGTTTTTGGTATTGGGCAATCCTGAATTGCTTTTATTTTATCGGGATTAGGTTTTACTCCTTCCGTTGCTACTATGTGTCCTAGAAAGGCAATTTCTCTGTGGAGGAATTCGCTTTTATCCAACTGTATTTTCAGATTGGCTTCCGATAATCTATTAAATATTTTTTTTGAGACTATTCATGTGTTCTTGTAGACTTGTGCTAAAGATGATGATGTCATCCATATAGCAAAGGCAGATTTTTCCTTGAAGTTCTCCTAATACGTTATCCATCACTCTTTGAAAGGTTATATTTTAAACCAAAAGGCATTCTAACATATTCATAGTGACCATAGTCAACATTGAATGCTGTTTTAGGAATGTCTCTATGTTCAACTTCAATTTGATGAAATCCTGATGCGAGGTCAAGCGTTGTGAAGTACATACACTTCCCGAGTTTGTCGAGAATTTCTGTAATGTTTGGTAATGTTGTGGTCCGATGTTGGCTTAGTCGAAACGTCATTGTTAATCACATAATAAATTTATTGATAAATAAAACAAAACTTTATTATACTCAAAGTTGAAATGTTACTTAAGTGTTTTTTAAACTACAATTATTTTTAATCAGCACTTCCACTGTACATAACATATTTCGATCGACTCCCAAAACATACTAATTTTATTTTGCTATCTACTTCTCTCTCACTTCTAACCACTGCTGAACTCAAACTCATCGTTTTTCTTTATACAGTGAAAGGGTTATGCACCTAATTTAATACATACTATTATTTCAGGGATGCACACAATGTACGTGTACACTACGGCAATGGGTACCTATCATCGATAGTTTGCTCATTTAATTTGCGGTAGTCAACCAAGAGCCGCCATTTTGCTTTACCACTGGCGTCGGGCTTCTTTGGCACGATCCAAATGGGAGAATACCATGGAGAATAACTTGGTCTAATTATACCTTGATCGAGTAATTTCGTTATCTGTGATTTTACTTCTTTTTTATGAATTTCTGGGTAGCGATAACTTTTTACAAATATTGGTTTTCCATTAGCGATTTCAATTTTATGTTTCACCTGGTTGGTAAAAGTAAGTTTTTGATTTTCTTGTTGAAAGAGATTTTTGTATGCATTGCACAATTTTAGAAGTTCTTTCTTTTCTTCGATGTTGAGATGGGATGTTCTAATTAGATTAGAAAAGGGATTTTCATTATTTTCTTTTGAACAAATGGAATGATTTAATTCGATTTTATAATTGTTTAAAGATTCGGCCATTAAAGGTTGTTTAATTACAAATTCTTTCGATTTATTAGAGAAGTTAATTATTTCAACAGGTGATAATCCATTATACGCATTATAAATTCCCTCGGCAATAACTAAACCTTCTTGAATATTAATAGGTTTAATATATATTTCACCGTTTCCTATATTTACTGGAATATTAAATATTTGTTTTGTTCTGGGTTGTATTGAGAATACTTGAGTTGTAATATTGGAGAAATTTAGAGGAATGATGACATTAGGCATTTCCAGACATGAGTTTTGGAAATTAATTTTTGCGTTGCATTTTTGAAGTGTTTCTAATCCTATTAGACCGTCGAAATATAGTATTCATGAAATTTAAATAAGAGAAACTCTATAGGTTCTTTAGTTTTAAATTCTATTAATCCATTAAAGGTTATTGCATTATTGATTTGGTGCTCTTTGAACATTGTTTTTACTTTAATTGGTGGAATGACTTTAATCCGTTAAGGATGTATGTGTAAAGGGTTAATAAAATTTTTAGTTGCTCCGATGTCAATAAGAAATTTTAATATTTTTGTAGTGCTGAATTTTATAAATATAAATGGTAATGCTGAGTTTTGAAGTTTATTTAATTGGATGAACCCAACT
Source organism: Tipula vernalis (assembly GCA_958295665.1). Classification (NCBI taxonomy): domain Eukaryota; kingdom Metazoa; phylum Arthropoda; class Insecta; order Diptera; family Tipulidae; genus Tipula; species Tipula vernalis. The sequence continues at coordinate 179,533,807 of OY282558.1, read as the reverse complement.
GATCCGAGGCTTCTTGCCGAAAATCCTCTTCTTCAATTTCTGGATCTTGTGAGTAATCATACTCAATATTATTTTCGTAGTCAAGATCGAGATTGGGGTGGTAATTCGGTTTTTCATATTAAATAATTCCTGTGAGTGGAATCTGGGTGGTCCTGTTAATTGTCTATTTTGATTGTACGTGGGTTGAGTATATTTATTCAAATTGGATGTGGTATCCATTGGTTCAAATTTCCTATTATTTGGTATCTGTGTTTTGTTAAAATGTTGCTGAGAATTGTTTCCATGAGGTAAATTATGATTCGGAAAAGGTTGTTGAAAATGGTTTCTAAATGGTAAATTAAAATTTGGATTTGGATTATTATTGAAAGGTTTATGATTATAATATTGGGGTCTGTTAAGATTTTCAAATCGAGGTTGATAAGGTGTGAATGATTGGAATGTTTTTGGAGGTAATAGTGGTTGAAATCTTTGAATTAATAAAGGTGGTTGCAATGGTTTCCTGGGGAACATTGTTTGATAATTTATTGTTTGATAACTGGGTTTTTTGGCATATTGTATGTTTTGTTCTTTTAGGCAATATTGGAATGCCTCCTGTATATTAATGGGTTGCAACGAAGTCAAGTTCGCGGACAACTTCGTTAATAAAATACTGGAATGTCTGTGCGGCGTTATGCAAGCCAAATGGCATCCGGGTAAATTCAAATAAACCAAAAGGTGTTGTGATAGCCGTCTTATGCACGTCTTCCTCAGCGACTGGAATTAAATGATAAGCCCTGACCAAATCAATCTTGGAGAAAATGGTACAACCATGCAAATTCATGGAAAAATTCTGAATGTGGGAAATCGGATATCTATCCGGTACTATGATTGAATTTAATCTTCGATAATCACCACATGGTCTCCAATCTAAATCCTTTTTTCTAACCATATGTAAAAGACTTGAAACACAGGACGCCGACGGACGACAAATCCCTAATTCCACCATATGTTGAAATTCTAATAAAGCGGCTTTATGCCGATCAGGATCTAGCCTGCGAGGTCTCGCCACAGGTAAATGTCCGTTTGTAACAATGTGATGTACAAAAGAGTGGCGGGCAGGCAAATTAAAATTGGGCAACGCTGTAAGTGTAGGAAACTTATTAAGGAGCGTGCCATAAGCATTGTCAATGGAAAAATGCACAGGAGTCGGAGTTTCAAAACTCTTCACCATCGTCGAATCTATCAGTTGTTTATGCTTCAGATTCACTAGAAGGCCAAATTTTGCCAAAAAAATCAGCACCAATGGTTGGCCTATCCACAGAAGCTATTATAAAAGCATGTGGAAAATCTCGTTTTAAACCGAGATTGACCTTAACCTTGTACCATAGGTACGCATGGTTGATCCATCCAAAAAAGTTAAATTAATATTGCTGTCGTGTATAAAGAGTCGACTGGTTGGGTTTCTAATAAAATTGGTCGACTCGACCCTGTCCGGCCCTACTCGTTTTTTGTATTATCAAACGATTTATCCGAATTATCTAACTTAGATTGCTTGTCACGATAATATGAGCAAGGTTGCTTACAGAAATGTGCCTTTTGGCCAAAAAGACGGTGTAACTTGCACCACGGATTATCGGGTGTCAGTTTATCGTTACTATCAGCCTTATTTTGTCGAGAATTGTCAAAAGACGAATTTCGACGATAGTACCTTGAGTTCCTTGAAGTGCTCCGAGACCTGCCCATATCATTATAAAGATTATTCATCCGGGCTTCTAACGAATTCAATCGAGATTCGATTGTCTTTAATGTCGTCGGCGCGTCTCGCCCATTCGACTTGGCTGGAGTTTTTTTTGAAGTAGCAGTAATATTTGAAATATTCGACAAATTGGTTGGTTTGGAGGTTGAACTCGAAGGTTTGCTTAAAGTCACTAATCTGGGAGTTCGATTCATGGCTTCATGAATCTTATCCGCTGTCTTAGCGAGATCACCAGGGGGTTAATGTATCGGGTTGCGCTACGAGTGTCAACATTACGACTTCTGGTAAACGGCGAATCCATAAAGCCTTAACTTGGTCGCTAATGAAACTACCCGCGAGTGATCGGATATGCCTAAGTAATTCGGAGGGCCGTCTGTCGCCTATATCTAACCCGCTCAAAAGCTTCCATAATTGGGCTTCACTCGAAGGTGAGAGGCGGTCTAGTAAAATTTTGTTAATTGTTTCGTAGTAATTATTTTTCGGTGGTGTTCGTAGCAAATCTGAAATCAGATCGCTGGTCTCTGGCGACAGAGAAACCAACACGTGCAAAAATTTTGCCTTGTCACTTTTTATTTTCAAAAGATCAAACTGCAGTTCAGCTGCGTGAAACCAGTTGTCCGGGCTCGTAACCCAAAAAGTCTGCAATTTCATATTAATAGAGGCTGCATTGCCTGGTGCCTGCGGCATTTCGACATCTGTAGGTTCCATTTGTTTTGTTGGTTCAGCGTCTGCTTGCGCGGACGTTCCCGATTTGTTATCAGGCGTCTTGTACCAAAAACTAATTGGAGAAACCTGACTATTATTATCTAGAACGATTGTTTCTAGATAACTGGCAAATTGTCAGTGTTAAATTTCTGATAAATAGTTGTGACAATTCAAAATAAATAACAGTACGGCGAACACTAGGGGCTCGTACTGTTAAAATAAACAGAAATATAAATTGATTCTACTGCGAGATGCCCTCGAATATCGTAGAGTGCTAGCGTCCAGAAATTGGAGGGGCTCGGCTGGATATGTGTACCGTCTACACAACCAATAACGCCAGGAATTTTACTTTTTTCGTAAAAGTTTAACGCTTAGGTTATTGTTTGCAGCGAAACACAATTAATTTATTTAATTTACACTTATTTAATTTTAATTCTTAATTACATTTATTTAATTTTTGTTTGATTTTAATTCATTAAAATATAATTATTAATCAATTAAATATTATTTGATTTAAATTACATTATTTCATTTTAATTCATTAAAATATATTATTAATCAATTAAATATTAATTAATTTCACCACCATTTTTCTTTGGTTACGCCGCGATTTTTGTTTAGTATTTTTGTTTGAAATTTCGTAAAAAGACTAATTTTGGAAAAAACAAAAAAATGAAACGAAAAGCCAAAACGAGTTTTGTTTTTAATTGGTGCGTGAAGTTGGATTTGTTTTTATTGACGGCGATGTTATAAATATAGCATGTGCTATAATAGCCGGTGCGCAAACCAATTGAATAGAAATTTTTGCTATTGAGCGCATTGCAGTGCTGCGGTCAGGAAAAATATTTTAGTTTTATAATTTTGAATTCACAATAATTGTTGTACGAGTTAATATATTGTGGTGGTGAATGATAATGACCGCCACAAAAGTACATTTTACACGCACGTTTTTCCTCCGCTGAAAAATTAAACGTAATCCATTTTGCACAAATGTTTTCTTCAAGTACATTTAAAATTTCCTTCAGAACAAGAGAAAATGTGGGTTGCGCCAGTGCAATTAAAAAGTCGTTTCCTGCTCCCTTTTGATAGCTCCCCTCAGCAAAGAATCTTAAGGCGGCTGCCAGTTTTAAGATGTTGGGAATTGATGACAACCGCTTCTGAAACCTCATTTTTGGCTCCACATCTCTTAACAAGATAATCAAGGCTTCTTTCGAGAGTCGGAAATACTTCATAAAACTAAAATCAAATTTTAAACGTTCAATTACAGCTGCTAAAAAATAAAAATATATATAACTTACATGATATCGCTTAGCTCCAGAGGATTAGACGAATCTCTTAAAACTTTCCTCTTTCGTGCCAATTCTCTAATACTCAGTACGCCATCGTCTTATTCAAAAAAGAATTCATTTATGAAATTATTTGTAAACGATACTAAATTTGAATTTTTTATTTGATTTTTGACAGATATGTCTTTGAAAATAGTTCACAATAACTAATTTAAACAAATAAATTCACAAAAATATAATAAATTTTCGTTTTAGTGAGGCAATACTTATTAGTGGTTTCGTTTTTGTTACACAATGCAAAATATAATTTGTCACGACGCAACTCTGTCGTATCAGTTGTAAAACAACACGACAACCACAATAAGGGTATGTGGACTGAATTCCACTGCGAATAATGTAATAACAACAACCAATTTAATGACCTCAAGCACTATATTTTATAATACGATGATGGATGGCATTACAATATGAATAAACTTAGAGTTAAGTAAAACTAATAATTATTCTAATTAAAATAAGAAATTAAATCTACGTGAGGTTAAATTTGGTACCTTAGTAGACTGGTGTACTGGTAGACTCGTGTTTTGTTAATTGTTGATCTGCGACTTAAATATTGGCTGAGTTGACACGATTAATAATGGATTCTGGAACTTTGTTGATTGGTGTTGTTTTATTTATATATATTTTTTTGCACTATTCTTAATTACACATATGTTTTTATCTGAATTTAACTGGCTACTTTGTTGGCACTTTATTTGGCACATTTATTATCATTTATTTGAACCTGGTTGTATAGATTTGGATTAACTGGATTTATCAATATAGTGGTTCAAATAAATGTTATTATTTGCAAATTTTTAATAATATTTGCTGTTTACTTCACCAATAAACTGTTTTCTTTAACTTTATCCGGCTCGGATAGGACCAAAATGTCCGGAATAGTCACAAAAAATAAATCTTTGGATTAAAAAAAAAAAAAGAAAATCGAAACTACCTTTCCACCGATATACTACCTTGATCAACAAGTTCCCGGAATAACCATCGTGTGGCGCTCCCATCGTTCCGATTTGAGTTCTAAGCTATGACGCTAAGATTTAGAGGGAATATCAACAACAGATGTACGAACTTAACAAAAAAAAACTCAAATCGGAACGATGGGAGCGCCACACGGTGGTTGTTCCGGGAACTTGTTGATCAAGGTAATATTTTCTCAATAAATTGTCTAACTCGACTCGTCTCGCACAATTATACACGGAGTTACAATTTAATGAGATTATTTTTAAATTTTTTATTTTAAACATATATTGAACATAAAAGAGATGAGAGCCGACCCAAGTTTTTATACTGTGGTACGAATTCATTTATCTTACTAATTAAGTCCACAAAATCTAACCCAAAAAGTTCGCGACACTCTGATGTAATGAAACCAAAATTGCTTTGACTCACCAGATCACGCTGCGATTGTCCCAAGACTGGAAACTGCCTCTCTTTCTCCGGAGCTAACGCCACTGCATAAGACACATCTGGTTTAATAGTGCGTGCTGCTGACTCGATCGCGAAATTTCTATGGGTCCATTTTGCTTGATTTTGTTGTTGTTTGTTTTTTCTTGCTTCAATGATTTTTTGTTTGAGTTTTTTTATGTATAATACATCCTTTGTAATTTGCTGGGTGTCCAAACTCATTACAATTGATACAGTAAGCTTTCGGAGATTCTTCGGAATCCTTGGTTGGTTGAGAATTCTTTTTAGGAGCTTCACATTCATATGGCCCATGTGAGTTTTTACACTTTACACAGCGATAACTATACGTGCAATTTCTAACTATGTGTCCGAAACGTTGGCATCTTAAGCATTGCACAATGTCCTTATTTTTTAATCTGTCCCAACTAATTCTGTGATGGCAAACATAATTAATTTTTGTCAGCTCTCGTATATCAGCGCCATTTTCCGTGGTGACCATATGGCATCACAGAAAAAATGGAGATTAGCCATTTTTTCTTTCTTTTTGCCGTGGCTTTTATTACGTGGATATTCGATTTTTATTTTAAAAGATAAAATAAATTAAAACTTTACATTAGTTAAACACATATATATTTAGAAACAAACACATAATAAGTTTAAAACAAATTAAAATATCTTTCTTTTCCTAATAATTTAATGAATTTTAGGAGACCGGTTTCGGATTACATCCATCGTCAGTCCAATTTTAACTACTCCATATGGCAATCCAATTTGTATTTTTCCGATTTTGATAGTTGAGTTTCAAAGATTTTTACCTCCTTTTTCAATCCAGTCCTGTCTTGGGTAAGAATGATGTACTCCCTTTAGCATCATTATTTGTCTTTTTTCGTTCGGCAATGAGTAGGTATGACATTCTATGTTATTTTCTTTAAGAAAGTTGAATACTTTCTTTTATGTTTCAGTATCTTGACATTTAATAATATTATTGTTATTTTTTGCTATTTTGACGGTGAATTTATTAGCTCCATCCTCTTTAAGAGCCTGTGCCATCTCGTAAACTTTAACGTTAGCTACCATAATTGGCGGTATTCTTCCTTTATTTAAACTTTTCGGTAGTTCTGGAGTATTATTGTTCTCTATTCGTGTTTCGTTAGCTTTTACGTTGTTACTCTTAGTAACAACATTCGAGCGGTAATTACGTCGAGAATCGGTGTCATCGAATTTTTTTTGTACCATCTGATTATTGGTAATAGTTTCAGATTCACGATTTATCGTCTTTAAATATGAATATAAAGTTGTTGTTGCGCCGATTTTAGGCGTGTCTACCATAAAAACACGGTCGTAGGAGGTCACCAGATATAACGCGTCGTTATATATATATATATATATTTGGAAATGTTCGTCGGCGCACAATTTAGATAAATAAAACTCACGAATTGTGTGTATAAATTATTGTATAATTTTATGATATTTATTTACACTACCACAATGAAATTAGTTGTGTAACTACAATAGTTTTTTAATTTGTTTTATTTATTCTAGTTTATAATTTAGTTTTTTTATTTAATTTATTTTAGTTTTCACCACAAATTTAATGACGCCGTTTTTGTAGCAAGAGTAGAATGATAATTATTTTATTTTTCTGCTGTCAAAAATAAAAAGCGCGAAAGCAGCTGGGTTCATGTACTTTTCATTTTTTGTTTTCTTTTTTCTGTATTGGTATGCCTGCATTTTCAAGTTGCGTTCTTTTTTTGTTGATTAGAATTGTGCATGCGAATTAGTGATAGCGATGAGCGAATGTACAGAAATTACTGAATGAGTGAATGTGTGTAATTGATGAGTGAATCTGACGTTAGAAATATAAGAATGAATATATCGGAATGAGTGAGTCGCTACAAAATATTTTGTTTAATGATAGAGGTTTCCGGAATTATACCAGGTTTAATTATATTTGTTTTGCCCCGGTATCCACTAACAATTTGATTTTCCTATTAGTTTGGATATCGTTCCATATTAGATATGGAAGAAAATTTAATCTTCCGCATCTTCCTCCTAATCCTCTTGGAAATTTGATGAATTTACATCCAATTCAGTTGCGGGATCTTCCAGATTTATATTAACAACTTCACTCTCTTCATCATCTTTATGAACTTCATGAGTGTTGACTTGATTTCTATTAAAATACTTTCTATTGAAGATATTCCTGGATCTCATGGACATGTCTACTTCCATGGGAACGGGTTTATTTCTACCTCCCATGTTTTTTGTTCTCATGGACACATTTTCGTTTCTAATAGGAATTGTTTTACCTTGTGCTTGATTATTTTGATTCCATTCTCTTTGTTTTTGGAATGATGGAATAGTTTTATTTGGTATGTGGTTACCTATTCTTATTTTTCGAGTATTTTCTGAAATGATTTCGTTTGTGTTAAATTTGGACAAAAAGGCGTATGCCTCTTCTATATTCTTTGTTTTCTGCATTCTGAACTTGCTCAATAAACTAATCATCAAAAATTAATTTTGATAATACTGCTTTGATTTTTCTGGGCTGCTCATCAATAATAACCTGCTTCATGAATTGTATATTTAAAATTAAATTTTTGTACGCATTCCGATAAGAGCACCATCCGGTGTTACATGCAAGTTTAATTTTGGATCCACCTTTATCGACGATTTGATTTTCAAAATCTGCATTTTTAAATTCTTTTAAGACTTTATTCACGTTTTCAATTAATTTCAAATCTATCAGATCTTTAATTAAAAGGTTTCCAATATGGCTGTTGTATGTACTGTTCCATAATTCATGTTTTAGATCTTTACCCATTTTGATCATAGTGGCCACATTATCTGATACCACTGCAAATATTTCGACATTATATAATTCTTTGGCCATTTCTTTCGAATCTAATACAATTTGTGCGAGCCTGTCGGCCGTTTCACTCTCGCCACTCAAATCCTCTTTTAACAATCCGAATTGTGTACCATTGTTACAACTGTTTTAGCATTATAGATGATTAGTTTTTCCAACCATCCATCACAAGCACTAAATTTGGAGGAAGAGTATTTTTTGCACGTAATAAACATGCTTGTGTGAAGGCCGGCTGGCCGTAACTTATTGATCATAGCTTTAAAATGATTAGATTCATTAATTCTCAACGGAATGTTGAACCCAAAAAAAAAATTTCCAATATCACTTTGTATGTCTGTTTTTTCACGAGCTATTACTACGTCTATATATGTAGATATAGTACATCGTTTTTGTACTGTTTTTGGCTTTGGTTTTGAGCGTTGATTGGCGTTTATTGTGGGGCAGCTTGCTCTTATTGAGTTAAATATCGATGTGGATGCGTCTTCATTGGATTGAAGATCGATCTGTTCCAAGGAAAGTTGTTTTGATGGCATGCTTGATGAGATAGAAGGGTCGTTTGATAGAGCAATGCTTGTTAGTGCTTGTGGTGTTCCTGAGCCATCATCGTCTAACAGATCTATGAACTCAATTTCTACCTCTTCTATGGTAGAAAGAGTGGTGCTGCTAATTACTCGTGATTCCCCACAATGATTTCTGAAGATATTTAAAATTGGCACTTTGACTATACTTATGTGAAGTTTAGTTTTGTTTATATATACTTACCGATGAGCAATTAATCTAGACGTAGCTGTATTCTGCAAAGTGTGTTTGCAGTTATTGCAATAAGCCACTGATTTGTTCTGCGATTTAATTAATTTGTAATTCATCTCCTTATATTTTACAGATGTCTTCCTTTCTGCCATTATTTCTAAAATAAAATATTTATTTAACAGTCAAATTATATAAGTATTGAATTAGTTATTTCATAGAATAACTAGATAAGTATAAAATTGTATCTTATTCCATACCTTCCATACTATTCCATACTTTCCTTATTTGGTTATCCTATAGAATAACCCTGTCCAGTCTGGTGTAGTATTTATATATATTTTTTGTCGCCACAAAAATAGCCCAAAAATTAGATAAAAATTGCTTAGACGGTTTTTTATTTTCCTTTGGGCAAATATTTTCGCTGTAAATATGGGCGATTCTTTATTTACGAAAAATTATTATTTATTATTTGTACTTACATTTTAGAAAATTTATGTCCGCAAGCCCAGTGCTGATTTTGTTTATAATGATACAAAGCACTTTAGAAATTCAATAACATCGGCGGGGGTATTAATTTAATGTGCGCATTTGTGTGTACGTTCTGGAAAAGGGAAAATTAAATTTTTAATTTTACTATTTTCATTTTAATTGTTCTAAATTGCAGAAATAATTAAGAATCAAAATTTGCGTGCAATACGTTGCACATGACAATTAGCAATATGTATGTAACAATTTTGGCTTTACTTTTTATGAAGGGACCCAAATGACCCAGATGCCAGGTGTGGCACGGAACAGGTACCTTTTCGATTCTATGAGCATCTCTATTTGTTTTATGATATAAACATTCTACACACGTTGATATATATTTTTTAATAAATTCTCTCATGCGTGGCCACCAAAATACCTCGCATATTGCAAGTAAAGTTCTATCGAGGCTATAACTACGACAGATTCGCCCACGCACACTTTTTGGAACGACGAAAAGTAATTTATCACTAAATTTTTTATAAAACCGACTATTTTCTACCATATAATCGTCGTATTTTGGATCGTGAATATTCTCTTTTTTTTCACGAATATCAGAATCGTTTTGTTGCAATACATTCAACCAATCATCATCTACATCCTCAATCCTAAAAATATCTAACATGTCAGGTTCAATTTGGCTAGGTGCCTCAACCGCATTTCTACTTAACGCATCTGTATGTAGCATTTGCTTACCACAACGGTGTCTAATTTCGTATTGAAATTCTTGTAGAACCCACCATCTACCAATATGCGGTATTAAGTCTTTCTTTGAGGAAGTAGTATGGAGTGCTTGACAATCTGTCACGACAATAACCATTTTTTCCTAAAGTAAAGGTTCTGAACCTTTTTAAAGTTTCTACGAGTGCTAATGATTCCAATTCATAACTATGGAATTTACGTTCCAGATTACTCGTTTGTCTACTAAAATATGACACTGCATGCCATCGATTATCTTCCTCTCTCTGTAACAACATACCAGCAATTCCTAATGAACTTGCATCGGTATGTATTTCATGTTCCTTTGTACAATCAAGCAAGACTAACACATCTCGGTGACACAAAACTTCTTTAATTGCCTGAAATGAATCTTCTTGCTCCGGTAACCATTCAAATTGAACATCATTATGAGTCAGTCGCGTAAGTGGTTCCGCAAGGATAGCAAGATTTGGAACAAACTTTCTAAAAAAACTTGCGAGTCCTATAAATTGCCTTATTTGATGAACATTTTTCGGTGTAGAGAATTTTTGAACAGCAACTGTTTTCTTACTTCCTGGCCTAATTGAATTATGTGATACTTCATGTCCTAAATACTCGACTTCACTGACCATAATCTTACATTTTCTTAATTTTATTGTTAAACCATACTCCCTTATCTTTATAAGTACCCTTCTAAATAAATCTAAGCTACCGCTGACTGTATTACTTGGCAATATAATATCTTCGAGATATACGACGATTTCATTATTAAATTCTTGTGAAAATCTTTTCGGTGTTAAGAAGGATGTTTATTTTCTGGAGCTTTCACTTACCGGTACCTGATAATAGCCAGAAGATCCAGAAGATAAATCTAATACGGTGAAAAACTTCTTTCCGGACAACCGTTGTAGTGAATCTTCCATATTTGGTATGGAAAACCTATCTTTAATTATCTTAACATTTAATCGGCGAAAGTCTACACAGATTCGATTTTCTCCGTTTTTTTTTACAACGACTATAGGAGACACATATTCCGAATTCGATGGTTTCACTATTCCTAACTCTAATGATTCGTTTATTTGACCTCTAACTTCTGTTAGCTGCGCTGGAGACAGTCTGAAGGGACGATAACATACAGGCTCTTTATCACTTAATTCTATTGATATTTCAGTTTTATCAGTTTTTCTTAATTATCGTAAATTCATTGTAAAACATTCTCGATATTCATTTATTAATTGTTTTATGTTGTTTTTCGTTACAACATCAATCTTTTCATCGATGCAACTGTTAAAAACATCGCTCGAAATTTGCGTAAATTCTTTGTTTAATAACTTCTCCGAAGCATCGTGATCTTTTCTTAAAACTAACTGGTTTCGTAAACCTACACTCATACTACTATTATACTTACTATCTACTTGACCATCAAAATAACCCTCACTAATCAATTGAATAAAACTATCTTCGTTGCCTATATCATTTTGAACTTTTTCGATTTCATCACGGATATTTGACATATTTAAATCGGAACTTACGACCATATCCTTATCAACTACTAATTTCGAACTAACATGATCGTTTACACATGAACCACTTTTAATATTTGCTGATAACTTGAAATTATATTTTTCTTTTTCTTTATTAATTGACATTTCGTCTTTATTCAAAGGTAACTTAACAATTTGGAATAATTTATGTGCTTTAAGCACTACGATGTTTTCCTTATCGAGAACACTACGCCCTATCATTAGTGTCTCACGTTGAGCAAAATCTGGTACAATAAGTACTTTAACATTTTTAATTTGAACATCATCAATATCTATATCAACGACAGTTTCCCCTAATGTACTAACTTGACTATTACCGAAACCTCGCAATTTATGAGAAATGTGATTTGGGGTCTTTTCCAAACGCAATATTCTAGCAAAAGATTCTCTAATGGTAACGCAATCACTACCAAGATTAATAAAAGTTTTCACATCTATACCATTTACCTCTATCATCTTTACGTATTCATTCTCCAATCCTATTCTACGTACATTTTGTTTCTTCGAAGGACAGTTTACTTCATAGTGCCCCTCACAACGGCAAAATGAGCAATAATTCGTCTACATGCGTATTTTTATTATAATTATTATTTTGAAGGTGTGTTACGTTTTGTTATCATTGACTAGAGCAGCTCAACTCGAAATTCAGTTTGGGGGACATCTGGGTATAAGAACTGTACCCGACTACAACGCACTTCAGCAGCCAAGTTGCCCAGGCTACTCCTCGAACTAGTTGCAGTTTGGCACAAGTCCGCACCAGGTCATCGCAGTACTCCTATCCGATCACCCTTCGTACCGCACGTTACCGTGAACGGCACCCGTGAAGGAGTGATGGACGAACCAACCTTCGGTTGAGCCTCCTACTGTAAACAGATCATCCAAAATCGACATCACTGCGGCTTGGTACCTAACAAGGACAGTCTCTGAGGGTGGTGATAGGTAATATCGACTTGGGATTTTTTTTTGTAAAATAAGCCGCTGATTCCTTTCCTTACATTGTCCATCGGTTCATGACACTCACCTTCCCTACACACACACACTTCCACTATAACATTAAATCACTCCCTGAAAAATAATGGATTAATCACTTTATTAAATTTTGATTACAATTTTTTTATTTTTTTTATAATGGTTGGATTTCTACGATTTACGAGACGTAGCAGGCGCAATAAAAATAAATAATCATTCACCCTTTGTTTGAAGCGACCACCAACTAATAAAAAAAACACACGGTGATACACGTAGTCTCCTATAGATGATCCGCGGATGAAGAGCTCTACTACCGGGACCACTGAAATACAGGCAAACTAAACAGCACAAAAAAAATTATATAAAAAAACGCCACCCAGAACAAGAAAGTGCCTTACTGTTAGAGGAGGCTTACCGACGACCCAACCAATACTTACGCCTCCCACGCTCCATTGCCGCACAAACCCTCTTCCAGGTAGCTGTCCACTTTTTGCTGCACCGTCGCAGGAACCCGCAATTGTGCCTCGAACTGGCGCAAGCACGTGCCGTCCTTGATGAAACCGTCACTTTCTCTGCTGACTATTTGTGGTGGATGAACGGTAAATTCGGTACCGCTTAGTGACACGTGTTATTTTATTTTTTCTTTAAAGTTGCAACCAACAAAAGGAAAAGTATCCGCACTCACGCGGTAAATGGAAAAGAAACTCTCCTCCTCCAAAAAAACAAAGAAACCGTCTCTGGCTATTTTTGTTTTTTTTTCTCTTCAAAATCCGCTCAGAAAAAAAAACTTCGTTTGGTTTGGTCGGAGTTCGAGGCTTATTTTCTCCTTTTCCTTTACATTCGGTGTAATTAATTTTTCCCCCTTTTGTTTTTGGTAACTTTGTTTTTTTTTCTTTGAGTCTACTATTTAATTTAATTTATGTATTTCTCAATAATTTACAAAATTTTTTTTTTTCATCCCAAAATGACACTTGGTCATCGTTTATATAGTTTTTTTTTCTCTTTTTACTGATTTCAACGCCTCTATCTCTAACCACCTCATACTACCTAACCTGCATGCAACCAAATAATATTGTGTTGTTACCAACAAAAAAAAAATAAAATAAAACAAAACAGATAAGAAAAAAGGAATACCACCATCTGGCGGTCGTTAATCTTTTCTGTTTTGATTAGTGTTGTTAGTTGTTGTTTTTGGGTGTTGTGACAGGTAAGACTAAAGGTTAGGATCGGAACTGCACATAAACCACATATAAACGGGAATACAGTACACGAAGTGTAAACATAAATGAAAATAAACAAAATTCGGATGAAAATAACGTGTCGGTGTTTTTTTTTTTTAAAATTGAAATGATGCCATGCATCGTAACAGGTGTTTATCTACATTACTATCATTGGTTCTAATTGGAACAATACTTTGATAATTTCTAATTCGCTCTAAAAGAACATGCACTGAAGAAATATCCTGCGACGCCAGTGACTTAGTAAAATCCGGGTGATTTAAGCCTCCAATTATATATTTAATAACCGACGATTCATCTAAATTTATTTCGCTAGCAATTTTCCGCATCTCATAAACATAGTGACTATACGATTCGGATTGGTGGCGAGGACGACTTGACAAAATTAAATGAACATCAACGGGATCGCGATTAGAACCAAATTCTCGAGTCAACCCTTCACGAAACTAATACCAATTACGTATAGATCCACTCCTCATTTCAGTGAAATACCACGTGTTAGCTTCGCCTTTTAACTTACTCGCAGATGCAAACAAAACCAATCTATCGTTTAATTGATAAATACTACGCATTTGTTCAACACACTCCAACCAGTAATTTACCGAGACACCCTCACGACTTGATAGGTTAAAATCAGGAATCATATCTGATATTTCCCGAACAGCGAAATTTATATCACTACGTTTCATACCTGCATCAGCATTTGTTGAATAACACGCATTTTGTTGAATATTTCCCGTTACATCCGGAGCATGTTGCTGTTGTTGCATACTACCGAAATGTTGAAACACGTGTTGGTTTGGATTCACATATGGCATATTCGTAAGACATTGTTGTTGTAATCTGTTTACATTATCGAAGTTTGTAACGAAATCCCCCAAGGGATTACGTTAACAGACATGAGAATAGCGGTCTGATGCGGTATAGTAGCTGGCTAGAGCTCACGGTGCGGCGTGGGGATTCTCAGACATATTTCTCATGCTTGAATAACCGCATGAAGAACAAAATTAGAGGGGCAAATGGAAATTAAAAATTAAATTGCCACGGCCTCAGCGGCAAAAGAAAATAATAAGCTGGGAGTGATCGTTTCGGAGTGACCGTCTCAATCCCAGGCGACTACCGCCGTGACTGCCACACGGGCCTCCCCTCATCGGCCCGTCTACTGGGATGCTGTTTCCCAGTCGCGACGGCCACCGATGCCATTTATGAAGGAGGGACGCCCGCATGACAATCCCAGCGACAATCCCCCGGAACGGAGACTGTCACCCCGACGCGATCAACTCATGTGGCGTGCCGCCCTCCAGCACAGCCTGTCCTGGAGGAACGAACGGCACGCACGGAAAAGGGTGGAAAGGCTGACCCTTCACATGACCCCACCTCACATCACTCGATCAATTATTTATTCAGACGCACATGGTGCGGCGTAGCACACTACAGTAAGAATTTAAAGAAAAGTTCTGTTACGGTAAAAGTAAAAAAATGAAAAATTCGTTAAGATAAATTACGTTACCACTGATTCTACGTTATATTAAAATTTTACTTTCACTAATCACTGTTTACAAATCAAGAAAATAACACCAAAGTACCTGAAACAGAAAAATGAACCGCTATGTGGTCGAACCACACCCAAAACGGACAACCGAACTGAAGCGAAGTAAAAAAAAACGGGAATTCCAAACGCAATTAATCAAAATGACGGAAAAAATATAACCTGACAAAAATTTGCTCTGAGTGGGGTTTTCACCAAATCGGTGCACCACCACGAAACGGCGAAAACGAACGGTAAAAATAGTAATATATGTACAATATAATGAAAAATAGCGAGGGAGAAACAAACTGTTACAGACTTAAGAAACTAAAATTTGCTTAGCCAGATTGTTTATCCCTTGATTGTTTTACCTTATTGTATTTAAAGGCCCGTCCGACCACACACCAACCAGCGCCGACGCAGGATCCCCCTCACACAATTGATTGCCTGCCCCCACGGGCGGGAACACAGCTCCAATATCGCGGTCTAATTGACGCAGTTACAGCAAAAAGACCAAATACTTCACGAATTCTTTATTAACAATTAGCCATCAATTTTTTCCCAGATTTTATATTTGAGGCGTGTACCTTTAGGGTTTTTTTTCAAATTTGGTTTAAGTACACTGATTAAGAAAACGCAATCACAACGATTTTTGTCTTTTTAGATTTAAGAATGTGAATTTCTTCTTTTCTGTTTTTTTTTTCTCTTTCTTTTCTTATTATTATTTTCGCAGTTTAAAATTGTTCTATCTGCTTTTATACAACTCAAGAATAATTTTTTTTTTAAATGATAACAAACACAAATTTTAACTTTTATATATTTATTATCAATATTTTTTTTTTTTTTTTCAAAACCAATTTACACATGTCTTTTAACAAAAAAAAAATTTTATTCCCTTATTCACGAATTATTTGTATCACTAAAACTTATTTAACAAAATATGGTATATCAAAAAAAACATCTGACTTTTAATAGTGAATACATATATCCAAAAAAAAAATATATACTGTACAATACAGCTCATTGAAAACAGTTTATGTTAAATAATAAATGGTCACACGCCAATTATAAACTATACGGCACCACGGCACTTAATCAAAAAAAGTGTATAGAAAACTATAACTATATACATATGTATGCCACATGGCAACAAAAATAATTATCAAAATGATAACGAAAAAAAAAAATATAAAATTTTTAATTTAATTTCAAAAATTAATTTACAACATTTATGTAGTTTTGATAGTCTGCCTCGACAACAATCTTACTCGACCGCTGTTTATCAAAATCCAAAACTTAACTGTTTTATCCAAAAAAATATTTTTCATAAAAAAAATCAGAAAAATTTCCCCCTCCTATTTTCTCTCTCGCATCGCTGTTTGTCCCACTCGTTGTATTTGTGCACATGTTCATCATTTATTTATTTTTTTTTTTATTATTGTAAAATCTTTATTAACATGTATATTGTTTTTTTTTTTTTATGTACACAAATACAACGAATAAGACAAACAACGACGACGAACACATGTGCATACTTATCTGTACGGCTGCATCGGCTTCATGTCTAATACACCGATCGGTTCTATCCCCACCCAGAGCAAATATCACGCGTTAATTTAAGCCAATGATGCCAGAAAGAAAAATCGAATATTCCAGATTGAATATTTTAATAACCAAATATTCCATCTCATACTACATAATACATGTACACACACCAACTCGCAAGAGATATATATGTTTGTACATGACAATATAGAAAACAAGTAAATGAAAAAAAAATCAAAATATGTTTACATAGCAATCGGTGAGAATATTAAATTTGAATTTGGCAAAGCATAAATTAGAGCATATGTATATACAACACTATGGTGGTCATGGCATTTTATAATTAAAGAAAAATTTCAAATTATTTGAGCGTTTGGAATTTTCGAAAAAAAAAATTTTTACTGTTCCAAGTGGAGACGCATGCCAGTCGTAACAAGTTTTGAAATGGTTGATGGTTGATTTCGTTGTAATATTTATCACCATTTTTTTATTGGGGTACTCCCGTGAGGTTTGCATAATAAGGTGAATTTGCATTGGTAAGTGGATTAGCCACATTATGATCGGCAGACACAGCTATATTCGCACTGTTATTTCGTGGCCATGGTGTTTGTTGAACGTTTAACCTTACTTCTTTATGCGACGCAATACTCGAGCAATCTCGAAAATACGGTAATTGTGGATTTTCTTTTCCATCCATTATAATTTTATTAATTTTACGATGACATATCCCACATCTGATTTATAAAAATATGAAATAAAAAATAAAATACTAACAGAAAGAAAAACTTGGACTTTTTATAATAGTAGCGTTTTTTTATTCGCTCCGGATAGCTGCTATCGAGAGCCGCCATATACAATTTGGCTCCGGATAGCGCTCCGTATAAATAGGTAGAGCCAAATATTTTTTATATGAAGTTTTTGGTAAACAAATGAATTAAAAATGATAGTTTGATGTTAAATAAGTTTAGTTTATCAATAAATAGCGCATCAAATTTAAATTTAGGCGTAGAAAAATGATGGCTCTCGATAGCAGCTATCCGGAGCGAATAAAAAAACGCGGCTAATATAACGTTTTATTTATTAATAGAATACGGAGCAACTAAATTACGTCTTTTCACTACGACGATTGTACATTAATAATTCTTCTTCTCTTTCTCCTTCCAAATATATTTTATTGTAGTACACGTAGGTACTACCAACTAAACGAATATTAAATTATATAAAACAAATCAACTAACTAATAACAGATGGCTCTGCCATCCATAAAATAATTCAATGTGAAATGTTTTTACATTTATAAGAATTTTTTCACAAAGTATGCTCAGGTGTGTGTTACAATCCATTAGTGTTTCTGTTAGTTGTTGAGTTTCTGATAGGCTGATTTTAGTAACTACTTTAAACTGTTCTACGAAAAAACGTGAGATTTCCTATCTCTTCAAAAACAATTCCTGTGTTTACCCTCTGTTGGATTGTAAACTGGTCTGCGCATATTACCGCTACTATTGATAGGATGTTGATTATCTTTTCCATTATATCTGATGAATTGTTAATCCAGGACTCTCGCTGTACGGCCTTTTCTACTACAATATTTACATATTGAATTAACATGTTGTAACGGAAGGTCGTGAAGTCACTCCGTTAGCAGATATCCATGCCACTTGTTGTTCCTGGGCGGTCATTGGCCGGCTAAGGCTCAGGGGAAAGGCGTGCGGTTTGCCAGGAACATGGCACGGATCTAGTTGAACCGCGGGAAGGGATGGAGGCAGGATGTGGGAGAATGGAATAGGCGGGGATGTGGATTGCGACGACTAACACCTCGCTTTGGGTCTGGGTTAGGAGAGTCCTGAACTCATCCTAAATGGGGCTTATCTCGCCATCTTAATTTAGCACAAAAAATAAAATCGGATCACCATGGACTTATCGGACGAAAACCGGGCAAAATTACTGAGAGAGAGAGAGAGCTGTAAGAAAAATTTATGTAATAAAAAAATTTAAATAAAAAAAATAAAAAAAATATGAATATGTGAAAATATGGCAAACAAATTATATTTCAGGACTAATTAATATTGGTGAATTTTTGTAAACTGACAAATAATGTATAAATCAATAATAATATGTATAAAATAATCCAATTGGAAAAAAAATTGAATAAAAAAAAATGGTAAAAATGCACCATGAAATTACTAAATACTAACAAAAGAATCTTAATAAACTATTTTAAAGTCCGGAATTAAGTTTCTTAACTTAACCATTTACTGGTATTTAACTGACAAATGACTTAAAAGGTAATGAATTAATATGTATAATGTATATATATATATATGTAATGTAGAATGTATATGTTATGTATTGTATATATATATATATATATATATATATATATATATATATATATATATATATATATATATATATATATATATATATATATATATATATTTTTTTTTTTTTTTTTAATTAATTTTTTTTTATAATAATGATTAAGATGGAAACAAATGAAAATTTATTGTAAAAAAATATTTAATTTAATATTGGCAAAATGGGAAATGTTTGATTACGTAATTAATTCAATAAATAACTACAATATACATAATTATGTAATAATAATACAAAAAAAATGATACTTAAAGTTGAATCAGATGATTGCTTTCCGGATAATGTGGTCCACACCATTAGTATACCATGTGTAAATACAGGAACATAGCATAGTTGATTATATGTACGACTATACATGGTCGTATGCAGTATATAATTTTTGGCAAATCATAACGTGAACAAATTAGATTAGCTATATACAATTACAATGACGTTTCATATATCTACAGGTACAATGGTAGTGTATACCGACTCATAGATTTAAATACTTGTGATTTCATCATGGCATTGTGTGTTGTAACATTTATTATATTTTCTATGATTTTTCTTATGATTAGTTTATTTTTTCCAAATTTGAATATTATTTCATTCTACACCAACGAACACTTTGCAAAGTAATTATAATTTTTGCAAACAACATAAATATTGTCTACTAAATAACACAGTAAGACTACGATTAACACGGTTAACAGTTTTTCTCTTTTTTTTTTTACCGTTTAAAGTTTAAACTTAAGTTTATCAATTATAACATAATTATATATCACACTTGAATGATTGATATTTTCAATTTTTACTAATTTCTTCATTATTGTTCACTAATTTCTAAAGTTTATATTATATATATATATTTTATTGTTCAAAAAAAATTCACCAATGACAAGGCAAGGACAGTTAGTATATAATTTAATGATTGTTCGTTTTAGCATTTTGGTATTAAATTATCAATAACGGTTTTACAACGAACACCGAGATGATATACCGCTTTACCATAAATTCACTTATGACAAAAATAACAGTTCGTTGTATAAAAATAGAAGAAATCATAAAAGTTATCACTTGAACGATATATATTAGATATATTTAGCTAAGACGCGATCCCCACGCGTATATTATTTTTACAGGGATTCTTCACAAAAAAATAAAGAAGAAAAAAAATCGACTTAAATTTTCCTAAGCATTAGGCTTGAAAAAAATTTTTTTTTTTTTTTGTTTTAAAAATAGAAAACACCCGACTTCCTCGAGCTCCAAAACTTAACTAACTCACAAACCACGCGATGCACGTCGGTCGTCAATCGCCAACATCAGAAAAAAAATGCATCAGCATAAAAGGAATTAGAAAATTAGATTATAAAGTATGTACTTGGTAATATCAAAAAAATAAAAAAATAAGAACCCAAGTGAAAAATGAGCTTCGTGAAACTCAGAAAAATGAAAATTCTCATGCGTTGATATATAGCTGACTTGCTTGATTTCCGTAGAAGAATGCTCGACCTAATTGAGCACAAGCAGTCACATGAGATAGGAATTTGTTATCTGGTTTAGGCAGACAGATAATTTGTTGTTTGCAATACCAACAACCATGGGAAAGAATGTGGACAGTACATATAGTACAGGTAAAATAGGCGATGACTTAAGAAAATTAGAGGTACGCCAATTGACTGGCGTAACAATGTGTACAACAAGCCCACATCTAAAACATTTCAGTTTCTTGATATTAGGATTAGGAAAGAAGATTAAGATTATTGTTAGTGTTATTAATGTAATTTCATCTTGCATCTTGATTTTATTAGATGTACTCCCTTGTTGAACTGTTGTTGTAACACTGCACAACATCAAGTGCCTATTTCAACGTTAGTTTTGATTCCTCTAGCAATCGATTTTGTGCTTTAATATTCCTTAAACCAAATACAAATTAATTTCGCAACACTGTTTGTAGATAATTTCCAAAATTGCCATGTATCGATAGTTTTTTTAACGCAGTAATGAAACCTTCCACCGATTCGCCATCTTGTTGTTTACGACAATAAAATTTAAAATTTTCTACTAATGGCGTCAGATCAAAATATTTTGCAAGTAATTTCACTATTTCGTCGTATTTTTTTTTTTTGTGGTTTTTCTCGAGTTAAACATGTCGTAAGTTTCCTGTCCCAATTAGTGGAACAGCATGTGAAATTTTTTCCTCTTTTAGATTTAAAAAAAAAAAACGGTTAACAGCGGTTTTTCGCGCGGTTGGTATACCTGGAATTGTAAATAGAAAAGGCGGGTGGTTTGGTGTGTTCGCATGCGAACGAATCGATTCATTGTGGTGGTGAGATTATTTCGAGCCGCCACAGTTTTAGCTAAAGCCACAAATCCTTTGATTAATCCCGTCATGAACACTGCTCCATCGGTACAAATACCGACACAATGATCCTATGATAATTTTAAAGCATTCTGTAGAATCTTCATGTAGAGTCTATACGAGCGATCTTTTGATCTTCATTTAACTGATGTGGAACAAAACGTGCACAGACCTTTCTTTTACCCAAATCTTCAGTTAATGTTCGGTAGACTATAGCGTAAGATGAACTTAATTCTTCTGCCAGCATTCTCCCAGTGAAATTTACATCGATAGCGATTTTTATTCTTTCTTCATCTTTATTGTTGGATCATCATTTAAATCGTCACGGCTATTTTGAAATCGTGTAAACCACGTGTAAACTTGAGTACGACTCATACAATCATCACCATAAACATTTTTTAACAATTCGTAAGTCTCAGCAAATTTTTTACCGAGTTAAAAACAAAATTTAATATTGGAACTTTGTTTCATTATGTTTTTACGACATAACTACAAAAACTACTGCCATTAAAACGAGTGTAATTTTGTAACCTGTCAACCGATTTGCATGAACTTAGCTGCGTTTGAAAGAAGAAACATGTATCTTTCTAAATCTACCAACGTTTAATAGATGGTGCTACGTGTTATATGATTTAAATTAAAAGTTCGGTTATTTTAGATACTGTGTATGTTTCGATCTGTCTTAAGGTATTTTATGCATTCCAAAAAACTCGTTGTAATTTGCTTTTGCCTGAAAAAATCTTCTCCGTCAATTGTTTCGAAAAAACTTTCATCATTGCCTATGTATCACTTGAAAACCTGCTAATCCAACTATTGACATCAAAACAGTCGTGACTTAGTTCTTTCAGAGGATTATGTAGGTTATTTGAAATAATGCCGCAACAAATGAAGGCTTTCCTCTTTACCTCAGGTGAAATTTCTTTTGTGATTTTTTACCACCCATTCCACCACGATGTAAAAGGGTGGGATTTTAGGGTTACATTCATTTTTGGAGGAATAATTAATATAAAAATATTATATTTTTCGTATTGTTTGCTATTCGCTACCGTTATATGCGGCCCATATGAATCTAATAATAGAAGTACCAGCTCCCGAAGCAAATTTTTGTGGTCGTGCCATGATAACGTCTTTCATAACCATGCAAAATCTCGTTGCTCCAAATCCCGGTTGAATTAACTCTCGGACTAGAATGAAAAGGAGCCAGGGAAATTGGCTCTATTTACAAGAGCTTTGAATTTTGGCCTAAATAATGAAATTTTTCCTATTCTAGACATATTAAAATAACTTTTAAAGAAAAAAAAATCGATTTTTTGAAGGTTCTAAATGGTTGTCCCCGCTTAAACAATCATATTGAATACAATTTATTATATTTATTTTTAATTGCAAAAAAAAATAAAATCGCGCCAACTAAAAGTATCCGCACCGAATCTGTATGCCACAACAATTTTGTCAAAACGTCAAAATATTTTGTAAACAGAGCAAAATAAATAAAAATTGCACAGCCGACTGCTGTAAAAAAAATAGAATTGAACGTACGTTTTTCTAGCCAAATACAATAAATTTATATCGAGATTTTTTTTCGCTAAAATTTTCGCTTGGTTCCTACCCAGAACCAATTATAAACATTTCTTCGATTTTCTGTTGAACTGTCGAGTGCAATAATAGGACTATTTTTATCAATTCGGAAAATATCATTTTAAAGACGTCTTTTGTCAGATATTTTAGCATAGTTTCAAGTAGCGTATTTGTAAAATTACTATTACTAGACATTTTTATAACAAAAACCAACACTGAGTCTTTTACGTTTTTTTTTAAATTGCTCTATGTTTATATTATTTTCTTGTAAAACCTTTTTGGAATTATTAAGGTTGTGCAACTCAGTAAGCTCACAATTATTTTTGGATTCAGACATCAATGGTATTGTCGAATTTGTCGGCAAGGTATTATTTTCATTCTCGTGGTTCTTGATTAAATGTCGCTTGAATGATGATACATTTTTATATACTGATGGACAACCAGATTGACATTTATATTCATCAGAAGTCTTTAAAAAATGTGTATATTTTAAATGTGATATGTATATAAATAATGGTTGTTTGAAATGATTGAAAACATATGAAACAATTCAACATGATTACATTTTGTTATTGAATTGTGTATTGCGGTTTCCAAATATTGAATTTGTCAATTATTTTTGTAACAGGCTTTAATTTTGAAGTAGTCTGAATATAGAGAGAGAAAATATGTTAATTAGTATATATAAAATATATATATATAAATATATATATATAAGTATATATATATATATATATATATATATATATATATATATATATATATATATATATATATATATATATATATATATATATATATAAATATATATATATATATATATATATATATATATATATATATATATATATATATATATATATATATATATATATCACCATTGTAACGCAATCCCCCAAGGGATTACGTTAACAGAAATGAGAATAGCGGCCTGATGCGGTATAGTAGCTGGCTAGAGCTCGCGGTGCGGCGTGGGGGTTTTCAGACATATTTCCCATGCTTGAATAACCGCATGAAGAACAAAATTAGAGGGGCAAAGGAAAATTAAAATTAAATTGCCATGGCCTCAGCGGCAAAAAAAAAAAATAAGTAGGGAGTGATCGATCCGGAGTGACCGTCTCAATCCCAGGCGACTACCGCCGTGACTGCCACACGGGCCTCCCCTCATCGGCCAGCCTACTGGGATACTGTTTCCCAGTCGCGACGGCCACCGATGCCATTATAAGGGAAGGACGCCCGCATGACAATCCCAGCGACGATCCCCCGGAACGGAGACCGTCACCCCGACGCGATCAACTCATATGGCGTGCCGCCCTCCAGCACAGCCTGTCCTGGAGGAACGAACGGCACGCACGGAAAAGGGTGGAAAAAGACCGACCCTTCACATGACCACACCTCACATCACTCGATCAATGATTTTGTTTACACGCACATGGTGCGGCGTAGCACACAACAACAAGAAAATTCAAAGAAAATCTTTGTTACGGTAAACAGAAAACGAATGAAAATTATGCCAGATAGATTACGTTAAAACTGATTCTACGTTAATATTAAATTTCACTTTCACTATTCACTGTTTTAAGAAAATTAAAAAAATAACACAAAAAATATCTGAAAGAAATGAACCGTTATGGGGTCGAACCTCACCCAAAAACGGACAACCGAGCCGAAGCGAAGAGAAAAAAAACAGCGGAAATTCCAAACGCAATTATTCAAAACGACGCAAAAAAAATTACCTGACAATGATTTGCTCTGAGTGGGGTTTTCACCAAATCGGTGCACCACGAAACGCCGAAACAAACGGTAAAAATAGCAATATATGTACAATACATATAAAATAGTGAAAATAGAGAGGGAGAAACAAACTGTTACAGACTTTGGAAAACTACAATTTACAGTTACCCAGTTTGCTTGTCCCTTGATCTTATTTTACCTTGTTTTTTTTTAAGGCCGGTCCGACCAACAGCAACCAGCGCCGACGCAGGATCCCCCTCGCACAAATGGCTGCCCTGCCCCCACGGGCGGGAATATGTTCACAAAATTTTATAGTTCAGGAAAATTATTGATACAACAACAACAACTTAGATTAAATTTCAAAAAAAAATTCCTTATTTATTTCACAATAATAAATTTTATAAAGTTCATTTATTTGTTTCACAATCACAATTATTCAACATAAATTGCTTTAGTATGTACCAACAGTATACAATTTTTAGATAAAGTTTCACCGTACAACGGTATTATACTCGGATAAATTTAATCAATAATATGGTTTTTACGGTTCACCACAAGTCCTGATTACCGTAAGCAAATTCTGTTTATTATAATGATTTTGTTTTATTACACCAAAAAACTTAGCACTACAAGTTTCCTAAGCAATTATCTTGCCGAAACCAACAAAAAAATGTTTTTTTATTGTTTTCTTTTCAATTAATGAGCAAAATAATATTAATAATAATATCTTAAATATGACATTTTCACAAGATCACTGTTGATGTGGTCATACATCAAACTTAATTTATCAAAAAAAATCTATCTTATGTAGAATACAAAACTAGATTCTAAATTTTTTTTATTTTTTTTTATTTATAAAACAAATACTCGACCGATATCAAATCAGCACTAGACTTAAATGCTTTTTAAAATTCCAAACTAGACTTTTTTCGTTCAAATTCAAAACTAGACTTAAAAAAAAATTTACTTGTCGTCAACAACTTTTAAAACTCGACTAACTTATTTTATTTTATTTTTTTATCGAGAAAAAAAAAATCAGTCAAATTTTCCCCCTCTATTTCTTCTTCGTATCGTTTTCGCTTTTCTCGTTGTATCTGTGTCAGTGCTGTCGTTTTAGGTTTTTTAAAGGTAGTACTTTTTCTTCCAAAATAGTAGTACAGGGGAGTACACATAAAATATAACAAGAAATTAGGGTTTACATATTTTATTTCAGTGCATTAACTTTTTTTTTTTCATTACATTAATTAACTTAATTACTATAGTATAAACTTATGTAAAATAAATGTTATTTAATTCCATTACAGCCCGATTATCACAAACTAAAGCTACAAACTTCACAATTCAACTTCAAATTTTCAATCTTCTTTGAATTTATATTCAAAATAATATATTCAAAAATAAACGAATTTTAATTTATTTATTATAATATAATATTGCTTTTGGGTTAAAATACTAAACATTAATAAATACTAAAACGGGAAAGCGGAAATGTTATATTGAGATTAAGTATAATCTTGTTTATCAAATTTATTGTAACATTTAATTAAATTATCAGAAGGTATCCAGTTTGGTGCGTTCACGTCTCCTAACATTTCCTTTGCCACTATTATCGCATTAACAGTACTAGTGTGAAGGCTATTTTTTTTCTTGTCTTTTATTAAATTAAGCTGGGAAAACACTCTCTCTGCAGTTGCACTACTGTGAGGTAAGCTTAATAGCGAACTAACGAAATTTTCCAGGTTTGGGAACATTTTCTCTTTCAATCCATTCTTACTCTTAAAAACTGCACACCAAAACTCTTGTAAATCTAGATTGCTATCGATTCCTGAATAGTTTAGCAAAGTCCTCCATTCTTGATCCAATTGTTCAATATCATTTACCACAACAGTATTAGGAAAGCAGGAATATAGTGGTATAATACTTTTTGCAAGACAATTTGGATTAAGGCCTTTTAATGCAATTAACTTTGTGTCGTTGAAGTTGATTCGCTTAAATATTTGGTGGCTTAATTCAATATAATAAGAAACACACTTAGTTTTAATTGCATTTACATCAGATTTTTCTAATGACCCAGACTGTATTAACATTTCCGCTTTTCCGCCTAAATATACGTTTTCCATATTCAAAAAAATGTCTTCTCTACAAAAATCTATTTCATTAATTTTTGAAATAATATATTCTGCTTTGACAAAATTATTCAAAATAGTTTTAACATAAGCTTCTATTGTCGGTAAAAGTAAGTGGATTTTAGGTGTTTCAGCTTGGAATTCAATATTAATTTTATTCGTTAATTTTAAGATATAAGATAAAAAGCACAAGTACAATTTATTTGATTCGGACATTTCGGATAAAATTGTATTAGCCAAATCATTATTTTCAAAATCGTATGAAATAAAAAAATGTTTTAATGCAGCCCACTGTTCTAAAACACGGTTTACCACATTTTCTGACGATAGCCATCTAGTAGATGATGTTTTTAAAATTTTATGAACTTTGACGCTGAACATTTCTTGAAATTCCTTAAATTCCGTTTGCCTTTTCGCGGTATGGGAGAAAAATATGTATATATTTCTCACTAATATTTCGATATTTTTAGGAAGTTTTTTAGAAGCAACTGACGAACATAAATGAATAGAATGGCAAATGAATCCTAAGACATATAGAGATGGATTAGTATTTTGCAATAGTTTTTGAACACCATTTTTTTTACCCATCATTACTGACGCATTGTCAGCTGCGAAACCGATTAAATTATCAAGAGGAATTTTATTAAGATTAAAAAATGTGATTAAAGATTGGTAAATAGAGTTCGCATCACAATTAGTTAGCTCAATCAAATTTAAAAAACGATCTCTTACTTTTCCTAAAGTTTTATCAAAATATCTGACTACTACCGCTAGACACTTGGATGTACTTACATCAGTTGTTTCATCGATTATTAATGAAAACGGTTGATTTCTTAAACATTCACTTATTTGTTGCAAACCTTCGTTGTGTAACAGGGATGTTACAGTATAGGTTGCTTTTGATTTACCGAGTTTCAAATGTTTTGCAATTTTTGAATCTGAGGCAACGCATTTTATTAAAATTATTAATTTATCGATCAATACGAATGGTAAATTGTGTTGTAAAATGAACATAATCAAAACTAGTTCAGCAATTTTGGTTGACTTAAGTAAACTTCTAAATTCAATAGTCTCATTACATTCTAAAATGTCTGGTTGATTTTTCAAGGAATTATTTTTTGCGGTATGTAAAGTGGAGTTTTTGTGCCTTTCGATGTGATTAATATTATTTGTTAAGATTTTATTGCACAGCTTGCAAAACGGTTTATTTCCTTTTTCTATTATCCAATTAAACTTTTCCAGCCAAATCGATCGAAATTTTTGAATTCGTTTTGTTTTTTGGACTCCCTTTGATGTCGATGCGCGTATATTAGTACTATCGTTAACGACCTATTGATCAAAATAGTTTTAAATCGATAAATTCAAAATCTGTATTAATAATAAAATGATCCAGCCATTAACAATGTTGCATAACCAAATTCGTCCGAAATTGTTAGTAATTAACGTTTGAGAAAATTATCTATGATTTATGTAAATAATCAATTTAAAAACGACTATTTTGGGCAAAGAGTGGAACAGTTGGATAAATTTATAAAGAATAATAATATGAAGGTCGGGCGGTATCCAATATTTTTAAATTATATTTTATGCATTAACTACTGTTAATTACCAAACCCTGATGCATATTAAATATTATTATTCGTATTAAATTACTTACAGTTTCTATTTCATTGCTATCTATTTCACATATTTCAATGTCTTTGCACTTTTTTTTGCTTAACTGAGGTTGATTAGCTTGAGTAGAACTATTATCAACAGTTTTCTTAATTAAAAATCTAAATAAATAAAATTAAATAGTTTAATAAAATAATACAAAAAGGCTATAGATTATGCGTATACCTATCCATTTTCGATTAAAATTCAACTGCATCCACCGGCCTCACATCGAACAGTATTAATTAATATTAACCAATTAATATATTATAAAGAATAAAGAATTTGATTTTTTCACAATAGAAACAAATTGAATTAATGAAATTAAAATGAAATCAATATCAAATTCGCAAATTGAATGAAATAAATTGAATAAATAAAACTAAATAAAAAATACCGTTATTACACTAATACAGTTTTAATTTTGTATTTATTTTCGTGACGAAATTTGCGTTTATCTTTTTAGTTTTTTTTAATAAACAAAAACAACCAAACAAAGCAACAGAATCATAGAACTAAACTACACCTCCAACAATAACCCAACAAGATAAGTGTAATTGTATTGGCAAGGCAATTATACAAACTTCGCCTTATTTCTTCTGTACTAAAATTCCCTATTTACCTTTTATATATGTATATTTGGCATATAGGGAAACAAAATTAACTGCGTTCATATGAATATTTATAGAAATATTATAAAGTTTCTTAGAAAACGGAATATTTTTGTATGTTGGGTAGTACGGTTGTACGCAGGTTTGGTATTCGGAGTATTTTTGCAAATTGGGTAGTACGGTAGTACACGGAATCGGAAAGTAGTACAAATTAGAGCCCTGCGCGGATACGTTTTTTCGCATCCGCATCCGATCCGCATCCGCTGAAAAAAATATATTTTTATCCGCATCCGCACTCGCTAAAAATCGTCATATCCGCATCCGCACTCATCCGCATCCGCAAAATGAAAACAATTGTGAGAACTTTCAAAATTTACCTTTTAATTTTTCCCTCGGGAGAAAAACAAATAAAATATTTTTTTATCATTTATTTCAAGTTAATTTTATTATAAAAATTCAAAATAAAATGTAATCAAAATTTATACTAGTTGCTAGTATATTACATAAAGGTAAATAAAACTATAACAAATCCCAATTGCTTTTAGCGACTAAAATATCATCCACAAGATCGGGGTCAATTGAACTTCTCTTATCAGAAATAATATTCCCCGATGTAGAAAAAAGTCGCTCCGATGGTGCACTGCTTGCTGGAATCGCATGGATGCGTTGTGCTATCAAAAACAATTTCGGAAAATTTGTTTTGTGGTCCTGCCACCAATTTAATAGATTAAAATCCTCGTCGTTCATAACCTTCTCTTGCTTATACATTTCCAATTCATTTAGCACCACAGGTTCCTCGTCATAAATGATAAAATCAGATAAGGTTGTACTCATTGGCGAACATATATTTACAGAAACATTACGACACGCGGCACTAGGGGTAAGCTCCTCGTCTTCGTTGATGTAAGAGGCTAACTTATCACTTATCCAACTATATGTAGCATACTTGTTTATATCGTCGATCATATTAAGATGTTTAAGCAGCGGATGTAAGAAAACTGCAACATAATGCTCCACTTCCAATTTAAACGTAGTCATGTATTCTAGCCCACGGGTTTTAGCATCATGAACCCATTCGTCATTAATAGTAAGTCCGTTTAAATGTGCAAGTATCTTAATTTTTAGTAGTACAATTAAGTACAATGTTGGATAATTGCTTCCTTCGACTTCATCTGAGGCATGTTTGAACGGTTTCAAAACTAAAATTATTGTTTCAAGGTCAGCTTTATTTAGTTCCTCGATTCGATGTAATTCATTACGCTCACCTAATATGTCATTTACAGTATTCCACGCATTAACAATGAACTCAATCATTACCAATGTCGAATTCCATCTAGCAGACACATCATGCTTCAAGCTGTTTTCTAATAAGCTTTGTAAACTAGCCTTTTTGAAATATCGTACTAGTTTTCTGCATGCCACTAAAATTTTACTTATTTTTCCCTGCGATCCATCATCAAGACATTTGTGTATTGTATTGTTCAAAAAATGGGCAAAACAATTTAGTCGGGCAAAAGAATTTAAAGCACATTTTATATTTGCCCCTCTGTCAGTTACAAACACTAGATGATTTAATTGTTCAGCTATTTTATAAAAACGTAAAGTCGATAAAATTTCAGTTTTTATGTATTCACCTGTTTTTTTTTCTTCAGATAACTGACGAACACAAAGACATCTATTAAATATTTTTTTTTCAAAAATGTAGTGAAAAGTTACTCCGATGAAAGTAATTCGATTATGGTTGTCTGTCCATAAATCAGTTGTTATTCCCCCGCCAGTTTTTGAAGCTTTAAAAACTATATCTTTTAACCGATTTCTAATGTCACTTGCAATTACTTTGATGTTTCGTGATATTGTAACTGGATGGGGTAATGCTGCATTAATATTAAAATTTGAATTTTTTTGTTTCGAACCTAGTTCAAAAAATTGTAAAAGCAATGATTTTAAACCTTCTCCAGCTACAGCCTCCATGGGACGTAAATCTTTAATCACAAACTCACAGCAACTTCTCAAAATATTTGCTTTCACTGTTGCGGATATTGGATGTGTAGGCGTAAAGAATTGTTCTACAGGTGCTGCAGAAGATGATACGCATTTATGTTTAAGTATATTTGATGTGCCGGTTTTATGACTGTCATATTTATATACAGTACTGCATTTATCACAGGCAATAAAATGATCAATAGTTACACCTTTCTCGTCCACAATTAATTTGAATTTACGCCAGATAAGAGATTTTTTGCCAGTTTGATTTTTTTCAGTTTTGTAAATTCCAGATTTTATTTTACGGCTCACTATATTTCTATCCTCCATAATTTCGAAAATAAACAAAAATAAATTTCTAGATTAAATTATGTAACTAGCTATGTAATAGTGCTTTCAACTCACAAATCGTACAGAAACTGAAATGAAACCGTTTTTTATTCATCTTGCACAAAAAGGGAAAAATACATTATGTAGGTACATACATTTTAATGTATTAGTTTGGTATTTACTTGATGATTGACTTGATTTATCAATAACACATATAAAGATATAAAAAGAGACAAATAGATTTATATTTGTAAAAACAGAGCAAGTTACTATTGACTATATATGTAGATAGATAGAATGCATTGTGTGTTCTTATGTACTTATGTAAATATAATTTGCTCCCATTTGTAAATCTACTATTGGCAAGAAAACCGTTAATTATTATTTACTATGCCATGACGAATTGTACATTTTTATAGTATGAGTATATATGGTGTAAGTATATTGTGTAGAAGGAAAGGATTTATGTTTTGTATTTTGTAACCTGCGTAATTCTACACAGTACACCTACACACACATATACCTATCAATATACATACATAAGAAATATTAGAATACATAATTTATAATTTTTTACACCCGTATTTACTTATTTACTTACATTTCATATTCATATTACATATTTACATAAACTGACGGGTATGCGGATAAAAAATAAATATCCGCATAATGCGGATAAATATTACTGATCCGCATCCGATCCGCATCCGCACAATTTTATTGCGGATTAATCCGCTTTATCCGCGGATAGCGGATAAATGCGGATATCCGCGGATAATACTATCCGATGCAGGGCTCTAGTACAAATACTCCGATCGGAGTACTTTGACAGCACTGATCTGTGTACCTATTTCATTTTTTTTTTTTTTTTCTTGTTTTAATTTATATTTTATTTTATGGATCGTGTTTTGCAACTCATTCGTGATAATCCGTCGTCTATGTACGATATTATGTCCGAGGGTGGGGAAATTTTTTTATTTCTGTCTATTGATAGAGAAATAAAAAAATAGATCGAGTTGGTTTATGTTAGTACTTTCCTTATTGTGCGATTACATTTACGACATGAGAAATGCGTAATTTGCTTTTGCTGATTGTACGATTAAGAAATGCGTAATCCGTTTTTTGTTTTTTTTATAAACAAATTTTTTTTGTAAACCATCGATTATTAGAAATTAGGTTATTGAATTATAATATTATTAGTAATTTTTACTTGCCCCTAAATAATTAAAAATGTACAAAACTCAAATTTGAAACAAAAAAAAAGTTTGTCAACATTTATTTTCTAATTTACATACTATATCTAAAAAATACATTACTATGAATTTTTACATTTTTAGAACATATAGTTTTGATTGATTGATTGATTGATTGATATGAATGCATTGCCAAGCTTATGAAGCAAGAAATCCCGTGTTAGTGATGTGGTCATTAAACTGTCACACCAACTTTATAACACAGGTGAATGCTTTCCTTACTGAAGATATCTAAGCACCATTACAACAAGGAGAGCACAATCACCCGTGATATCACATAAATGTGACAGCATCATGTCCACCCCTGGCCGGGTCCCACCGTGCACTCTTTCACACATAACAAAACCGAAGGATAGGATAGGATAGTTAGA
This sequence comes from Tipula vernalis, assembly GCA_958295665.1. Lineage (NCBI taxonomy): Eukaryota > Metazoa > Arthropoda > Insecta > Diptera > Tipulidae > Tipula > Tipula vernalis. The sequence continues at coordinate 179,500,600 of OY282558.1, read as the reverse complement.
AGTGACAGAATCGGCCCGGTTACAGACACCTAGGTATAGCCGATAGTTAGTAAATTGTTAGTAATTATATAGTATAATAGTTAGCACAGGACAACACAATTTCTAAACTACAGCTAATTTACTACTTCTTGATCCTGGAGGGTTGATTCAAGCTAAAATTTAATTCTGAAACTTAGGATTAATTTAATCCCTATAATAATGATTAATTTTGGAACTATATTATATTCTGAAAATTGGATTATTTATTAACATATTAAGGAAGAGACCTTTTTAAATATTCTTTAAACTAAACTAATTAATATACGTTAATGAACAAAACACAACATAATAAAAAGATTAGCACAAGACAGCACAATCTAACTACATTATTAGATGATCATTTCTCTGGAATCCAGGGCCGGATACTCAGGACTCCCTAAATTTATAACATTATAAGATGATCATTTCTCTGGAATCCAGGGCCGGATACTCATAACTCCCTAAATCCTAGATCTAAAACAGGACTTAAAAACTATTAATGCTCTAATTACACCCCTGTCCGCCTTTCATTAATTTACCTGATAAAATAATTAAGAGAAATTTAAAATAACAACACTTATTTCCTTATTACTGTTTCTTTTATTTCCAATTAAATAATTGTTATTTACTGCTACAAGAATTAACATGAACATTAAACCATTTAAACATAAAAATTTAACTTAAAACTAATCATCAATTTCCTACCGATACAGAAAAGAAAATAAATACTTATTAATTCAATTATTTTATAAAATTTATTTAAAATGATTTAAATGATAATATTACCGCACCGCAACACCTAGACTTATTAATAATTCAATTATGTACTATAAGTATATCAAGAATCAACAAATAAAATTAATATAAAAATTCCCGGACGACTCTGAAAACTAAATAAAACTAATAACCACCATAATACCAAATTTTATTACTCAAATGAATAATTATTATAACAGGATCTTCATTATTCCCCGGGCACACATCGTACCCCCATTTACACCTCCCCAACCGAAAGATAAGTGTTGGATTAAATAATAATCTTTCGATAGCTCGCAATAGCAATAATACAACAAAAATTTTGTTTGTTTGTTTTTTATTATGTTTCGTTTTTACATATAAGTATTGTTAGGTTATGAGTTGTTTTACGCTCAGCGAATAACTTGAATCTAAAAACTAAAGTTGTCTTTTCAATACAAAACAAAAAACAAAGAAAAAATGAGAGAGCGTAAAATTAGCTTACGCACACTCACACATAGAAAATTACGTGAATGTAATAAGACAAAGACAATACTAATTTAAAATATAATATAATGTAATTAGCAGTGTACAAAATTGTCCCTTTTGCTCCACATTTCAACATTAGTGCGTTGTGCGTTCATATCTGAAAACACGATTTATGAACCCAAAAATACAAAAAACAAATTTCAACAATAGATAAGATTACTAGTTGGGACAGATTCAACCCGTTAGCAGTCACCTAAGCAATTAATAGATAATTCATTATTAGTACAATAAATGTTAAATGATAAAAGTTAAACAGGTTAACATAAGATAGCACATTTTAACTATGTACATGATTAGATGCTCGTTCCTCAGGAATCCAATGCCAGAACTCAGGATTCTTTAAATCTATAAATCTAAATCAGGGCATCAAAAATTATTATTATTATTAATGATTTACTTTTAACTAATCTTGTTGACATAATTAATCTTAGTTGATTGAAAAATTCTTCCGCAAATTTGAAAACATAATTAAAATTAAATATTTATTCATTTTTTAAAACCGTCTTACACCATAATTCAACGGATTTAACTTATCAAAATGTTAGTGATATAAATGATAATATATTTAGCACACAACCATACACTTTTACACTACATGATAACAGGGTGCTTTTAGCTCCTTAAGGCCAAGGAAGAAATTATCTGCATTTCTGAAAATTCAAATTAAAATCACTCAATTATTTCTAATTTCTACATTAAACTTAAAACCAAATAAATATTAGAAAACTTTTATAATGCGATTCCTTTATTTCCTATTTGATGCTTATGAACCGCCAAACGTAATAGCATGAACACACGGACTCCTAGCCGTACATCATATAGCCTTTTACATATAACAAAATCTAGCTGAAAAATAGAATTATTGCCAAGGTCCGACTACACCCAGATACCGGCACCTAAGCTATCATCTAAAAATTAAATTAAATTAAATTAAATTAAATCAAATTAAATATTAAATATTAAATATGAAATATGACATATGACATATGAAAAATAAAACAAATTAATACATTTATAAAATTTAAAGTAAATACACATCACTTATTTCCCACGCATCCACTTACAATAAATTTACAAAGAGGACGACGAAAACTTGTCTATCCTCTTTGAGCGTCAACCTTTATACCATTCAAATCAATTTAGTATATTTAATAAATTTCAATGTAGTTAATAAAATAATTAAAATAAATTATATAATTAAAACTAAACTTCGATGTCCCTTATTAAAATTATTCCTACCCAAATAAGTAACCCTGTATGTATCATATATTGAGTTACCCATTCAATTTAAATTTCCTCGATTATACGAAGAATAAGAATCCTATTTTTAGAACATATAGTTTTATCAATTTATTATTTTTCAGTCGTAAAAAGTGACAGTAATAATTACTAATAATATTTTAATTACGTTATCTAATTGCTAGTAATCGATCGTATAAATAAAAGTTGTACATATATAAGAAAAGTATTACGCATTTCTCATGTCGTAATCGCACAATAAGGAAAGTACTAAACAAACATCTCGCTTTTTTTATTTTCTCCGTACATACTTAATAAAAATTTCCCCATCCTCGGACAAAACATCGTACAGAAACGACCTATCATTATAGCGCCCATTACACGGTCAATAATAATGTCAATACCAGTATTGTCATTATCTGCGTCAATACTCTCTTTAGCCATTTGCAGCATTACACGATCATTCCTACACATCAGTATTATCATCATTACTGCGTATTTCTCAGTGAATAAGTAAGAAATTAAAGTGACATTAAAGTGAAAGTATACAAAATGGATTCTCAGGAAAAAGCTTGTATTGCTATAATTTTGGCTTTATCCATAAAAAAAAATGTTCGGCGCTCACGCTGAATGAAGGGTTGGCTACAAAAACGTAAAAAGTATTCACATGTAGCGCTCTTAAAAGAAATTGGTGCAACTGAAGCAGCCGATTTTAAGAATTATTTTCGAATGTGCGATGAAACATTTGTACAACTGCTGCGAATGGTTAAACCGTTTATTGTAAGGCAGGACACGAATATGAGGGAGAGCATCCCAGCGAATGAAAGGTTCGCATTAACACTTAGATACTTAGCGACTGGGAGGAATTTTGAAGATCTAAAATTCTCCGCTATCATGTCACCTGCTTCAATAAGCAATGCTATTATTGAAACATGTGAAGTGCTCATATACGTATTGCGAGATTATATAAAAGTAAGTGCTCGATTGTAAGAATAGAAATACCTATTATTTCATTTTAAATTTGTTTTTTTATATTCAGTTTCCCACAACTTCTGACGAATGGGGTGAAATTGCCGATGATTTTGGCAAATTGCATCAGTTTTATAATACCTTAGGGTCAATCGACGGCAAGCACATTGCCATTAAAAAACCATCCAATTCCGGTTCGTTGTACTACAATTACAAAGGTTTTTATAGCATTGTACTATTGGCTATTGTAAATGCAAAAAAACAGTTTGTAATGGTAGACGTCGGAATGAATGGACGAATATCTGATGGAGGAGTTATGTACTACTCGAAATTTGGGGAACTGATGCAGCAAGGATAAGATAAGATAAGATAAGATTTGTACAACGCAGGGCAGCTGTTAAGCTGGTTACCTATAACATACTTCATGCTAAGTATGCCCATGTCAAATGATCACAGATTTATTCGAGCAACGCGGCAACTGAGTTACTTGAGCACATGCAACTACTGCTGCTTCATTCGATTATCACCTAATTATTCGACGAAATCTGTTACATAAGACACGATTCGGTGTCCGAACTGACTAGGAATCCTGAACCTGCGAGGGTCTCTAATACTACTGGATAAGGATTTATTAAATGTTTTAACTTATAGAAGAACCTACTTGAGCGAACTGTCGTATATCCACATTACAGCTCGGTGTTTTGTTCTCACAAGTGCACCATAACCCTTTAAAAGACCCTTGTTAGTAAAGAATTATTATATTATTAAAGTTAGTTGGTTAGTTGGGACACTTCTATTGTCAATCTTCCTTCCACTCACTATAAAGATGAGGAGGGTACTTCGCCCAAATAATTGCTTATGATTATTTGTTACATCCTTCTTCTGGTTTTCGCCTTTAGAATCAATGAAATCCACGAACATTCTTATGACCCCGAACACTTACCCCATGATCATCATCCTTAAACCCTGTTTCAGTTACATGTCAAGTTTTGTTCTAATTTTGAGAAAATCATAATCCATTCTACTATATTTTTAAATTTTATTCGTTAACATAAAGATTGCAAGTAATAATACTTACTCTTTGCGTCTGTAGCCGGCTTCGCTTTACTTACTCAGGTTTCTCTAATCCATTGATATTTATTTAGTTATAAAATTGGCTCACAAAATCTAATCGCGAGAAATTTACGTAATCAAGGCTTATCAGTGGATTAGGACCAAGGAAAACTACAGAAAACCTTGATCAAGAAAGTATTACAATATTAAGTACTACCTATAACGTTATAAACTAATTTAGATTAAAAATAATTAATTCTTCAATCATGCAAAGATTAGCATTAAAATCCTCCTCCAATTCATCCCTTGGTTCGGATCTGCAATCTATTTCAACAATGTCAGAAACATCTACTCAGATCATCCTCTCCATAATCCTAATAAATAAAATCTACCAAAATTTAAATTTTCATTAATTCACTCATAAATAGATTAAAATAAAATAATAATTTATATTAAACAAAATAAGAATAATAATATAAAATTCATCAATATGATAATAATCCATTCAGTTTTGGCTGCTCCGATGATCTCGGTTAACATCTAAAACCCCGTCATTCTCACTTGACCAATCCAGACTCGATGAATCCCCTGAAGATGCATCTATCAAATCGTAAATCATTTCCGCTTTTTCTTTTAGCTTCTTTTTGTCTCTTGCGAGCAATTGCCATTCTTCATCAGATACGTTATATTTACTAAAGTCTCTTCTTAGCGATGTATTCCATGTGAAGCATGGACGTCCAATTTTCTTATTATCATGTGTATACCTTATCACCGAATTTAACATATGGCCTCTGTTTCTTCTTAAGACATGACCCCAATAACAAATGCGATAAACTGTTACCCTCTTTGTAATTATTCTTCCTGATAGTGCCTCTCTTACACTTTTTCTGGACGGTCTGACGGATGAAAATTTTAACATTTCTGAAAGAATTCTTCTTTCATAACGTTTAAGCTTTAATCTATTAGCTTTTGTTAATGTTGCTGCTTTTAAACCGTACGTTAATAGTGGAGCTATGATGGCTTTATACATTTTTATGGCAGTCTCCGAAGGTATTTTATTTTTTCTAATAAATAACGATAAACTTTTGCTCACTCCTAATGCCTTACCACATCTCACTTTCACCGTCTCCTTTCTACTAAGACCGCTCGTAATATGCGTACCCAAATATTTTATAGTTTTTTTTACCTTGATCCACTTTCCTCCTATATTCAATTCTCGAACATCCTGATAATCTTCTAAGGGAGATCTAATAAGAATCTCCGATTTACTATCGTTTATTGTAAGACCTACCGATTCCAATAACGACACGATCTCCTCTACAATATTTGACAGTTGTGACATATTAGTGTGCAATATTGTTATGTCATCAGCATAGGCTAGTAATAACGGCAACACAATGTCCTCATACTGGTTCAATTTAACATATGGTAGCAGTTCTGATAACGTTTGTAACACATTATCCAGAACGATATTAAACAGGTGGGGTGACAGTGGACAACCTTGTTTCATTCCAATATTTTTATCTATCATTTGCGTTCTTTGCTGGTACCACATTACAGATGTTTTCTCCCAAAGACATGTTTTTACAATCCTGTTGATTAAGTGGTGCGGTATATTTCCAAATTTAAGCATACTGGTGACAGATGCCAAATCAACGCTATCAAAAGCCCGACTTATGTCCAAAGACAATACGAAAAGCGTTCTTCCATGTCGCCATTCCTCTTCCATCACTCTTCTTACCACAAACATGTGATCGTCTGTTGATCTATTTTTTAGGAAAGCCGCTTGATATGAACCCAATGTTACCGAGTATTTTAATATTCTATTAAGCAATATCTTGGCATAAATTCTGTATCCTACATCGGTGATTGTGATTCTTCTGAAATCAGATAATGTTCTTGGGTTAGGAATCTTCTTCAGTGGTATTTGAACTGTTTCCATCCACTCATCTGGATTAGAGTTAGTGAGCCAGATTAACTGTAAGGCCCTTACTAACAGATTCCACCCTTCCTCAGGCAAAGAGATTATTAGTTGTAAAGATATCTGGTCTAACCCAGCTGCCGTTCCTGCCTTCATTCCCTTTACAATATCCAAGATTTCCTCTGCACTTGGCGGCTCCTCCATCGGCCAATAGTCATTTTCTTTTATTAGTGGTACTTGGGTACCTCGAGAGTTTTGTAACTCTCGTTCCCACTGCGCTATAGAAATAAAACCGGACGAATTCTGGCTGCTGTCTCGTTTGAATTGTTTCAGAAAATGAAATGTTCTTTTCATTCTTTCCTGGGGTTTATATTGACCGATCTCTGTAAAAAATTGTTGACACTGTTCCAATCTTGCTCTAATATATTGCTGGTTAAGAGTTTGTCTTTTTTGAACCACCACACTTCTGTCTATTTTATTTCTTCTCATCAAATAAGTGGCATGTCGAAGGTTTGCTAAACATTTTCTTCTTCTCGGAGTAAGTGTAAGTGGTTTTTTTAAGTGACAATTTGCAGCAGTGCGCATAGCGTTAACTAATAATCGCCAGAGTGCTTCAGATGGTAACCCTTTTGTATCAACTTGAGATATCTCAAATTTCACCACTTCTTGGTACTTGTCTAGGTATACTTTGTCTTTAAGTTGTTCTAAGGACCATTGTTTTGTCGACGTATTTGCTGCTAGTTCATGTGTATTGCCCATTCTATCCGTTATCTCCTCTTGCCTTAAAGTCATTCCTTTCCTCACATCTTTCCAAACTGAACATAAGATTAGTTTATGATCTGATAGTGGCGACCATTTCCCACGTAATTTTCCAATTTTTAAAGAAGATCTCGTTTTCATTAGGATGTGATCTAATTGTGATGTAGTGTGCTTGTTATGCCATGTCACCAGACAAGATCTTCTGCCCCAAGAAGTGCAATTCATCAAAAAATGCTGATTTATAAAATCAAACATTAATTGTCCAATTTGGTTAGACTCTGCATGATACAAATTTGGCCCGAGTAGTTTGTGTTCATCTAAGCTCAATTGATCCTTTCCAATATGTGCATTGAAGTCCCCCACAATCAACAACTCCTTGTTTCTCGACATTTTAATAAGTAAATTGGAAAGCTTTGTGAAATATGAATGGGCCCTTTTTGCATTTAGTCCTGGTGGAATATGAACGCATATTACAATGAATTGCTTACTCTCGTTAAGGCATATCGTTGCATAACACATACGCTCCGATATTCCAAAAAATCTTATAATTCGTATGTTGCTGTTCCGTCTAACTAATAATGCAACCCCATTTCTGTTTGATATTCTTCTACTTGTAGTGGTTATTTCTTTCCTATTTCCACTCAAAAACCATCTATAATTGGTGCTTAAAAATTCAGAAGCTACTATATTTGTTTCTTGTATAGCCACAATATCTAACTCATTCTCAATCCACAATCTGTCTAATTCTTCTCTTTTTTTAAGGTTTGCACAGCCTCTAACATTGATTGTGCCCAATCTAATCTTCTTGGGGATGTTATTTAATGTGACACTTTCGTTTAGCGAAGGGAAATTTAACTCGTCCATAAGTCTAAAATTGCTTGAATCTGTGTACACGTTCCTGTATTTGTCAATGATTGGTAAAGTTTGTAATGGCATTTCTCCAATATTTTTTAATGAATTTATTACTGTACTATAGTGATTCTTACTATAGTATAGTCTTAATATCCAATTATAGTCGTCCCCAAATATGATCGGCATATTATAATCCTGAAATATTTCAATTCTTACCTGATACTTTTCCGATACAACCAATAAAGTTTCCTCTCCTAACCAAACTCCATCTTCAGCAATGTGCGCTATGTAAGCCAGAATCATTTCGTCCTCCGTTCCCTGAATACTTAGCACTTCTTGCGCCGACGAAAGTAAACTGAGATTATACCTCGGCGTACCGCGGTTCTCATATAGATAATCGATTACTTCCATCCGCATTATTTTTGACATATGAGCACATTCTTTTGAAAAGGGATGTACTCCATAAAGCTGGTTTGCAATTGCCGTTAACAAGCAATTTCCATTTCCTGGAATTTCAATTATTCTAAGATCCACCTGTTGCTCCATGCCGTCTTGCATTGGAAAACTAACTTACTTCTAGGTAAAAGTAAATTCGAAATTAGTGAAATTACACAACCTTATTGGAACCACTAATAATTGTTTTAATAATGTTAATTGAATAACTAACACTCCAGGGATAGTTTTGCATGCAGTATTGGCTTTTCAGTACCCAATTTAATTTATTCGTTTTATATTTTATACGATTGTATTTAAAATATATATAAAACCACACACCTTCTTTCTTTAGTTTATTAAATAATAAATTCAATAAATTTATTGTTAAATAACCACCAACACTAAATTTTAATTATGCAATGACTTGTTACAAGTAATCATTTTCATGTGTTTGTAAACGTCAGTATATATGTATATTGTATGGAATGGAACCAAAACATCCACTATATGTATATTCTATTTCATCCTCAAATTACGAAATGAAATAGTAAGAGAAAGTATGAACATTAAATACTAAATAGTAAATATTTCCTTTTCTCCTTGTTTTCGAAAGAGAAAAACCAAACCAATTAACTACAAACATATGTTGATCCCATTCCGTCTACCTTCATGTATATCTTGCTGTATGTATGTATATCATGCTGTGTGCATTAATGACAATATACATAATAGGAAAACATATGAGACAACCATATCAAAAGAACCAACGAAAACTATTCTCTCCCCTGTTTTGTTAGTACATTACATCACAACAACCAACAAAAACAAGCACATTCTTTTCAGAATCCGTGTAAAGAGCGAACTAGACAACCATACAAACATATTGTTGGCCCAAAGAACAATATAGTTGTCTCATGAATACAAAACATCATCCAAATCAACAAGTATTCCTATAAAATTTCTCTATAGTTGTCTATGTATTGTTTCTCTACATGATATGAAATATTTCAGTCAACTGACTTGTTTGAATTTTGCAATTGTGTATACCTTCAAAACGTATTTCTCTATATACATTTTTGCCAGTTTTGGAAACACACAAATGGCATATGCAATTTAAGTAAGACATAGAGAGAAAAAACAGCATCAGACAAAAACAGTGGAATCGCACTACAATACTTAACCACAAACACACATAAAGAAAATGTATATCTACATAGAATCTCTCACTCACATAGTCGGCCACATATTTAATTTATCTGGATTTGTTTTCGTTAAATATACACACAACACACTAATAGCAAACAAGATCCAAATACAATAAAAGATACACACCTCCAACTTCATATTAAAATTATGTATATGTACAAAAAACATATAAATCTGTTCCTTTATTACTTCGAGAGAATTGTACACAAAATAAATATAAAAACATTCGTTAGTATTAGTGAAAGTGAAAATCCAATAAGCACGAAAATTAACTGCGCAACTTAAACTGCGTCAATTTAATTCAATCCAAACTCAAAGATCTGCTATATTTATATTTAGAAATTGTGTACAATTACACCCACATTCAAATAAAAATCATGCTATTATTTAAGAAATCAATAATTTTGATCTCTTTTACTATAAATTCAAAACATTGCCTGTTAAATGTATCCCGGTGGATTACATTTCCAAATTAATATTAACTACACTCATTTTATTATTATTTATAATATTTAATTAAATTAAATTAAATTTTAATTTTTCACTAACACAAAATATAAAAAAAAACATAACACAAAAACTTAAACAAAAGTAATTAAATTAAATTAAATTATAATAATTTGCAAAGAGAACGACGAAAATACGTCTATCCTCTTTGAGCATCAACGACTCACTCCATTGATATATGAAATTTATAAAATATAAAAATTATTACTAAAATAAAATATACGAAACATATTAAAAATTCATATTTATTTATTCTTATTAATTATTCTTATTTATTATTTATTTTACTCGGGTACAAAATTTGAAAAAAATCCAGAAATTGTGCTCTGTGTTTGTTCATCTGAAGGGGGTTGAGGAGAACAGTTGGGGAGAAGAGAAGAGGTTGATGATGAATTTGAGATGGTGGTTTGTGATCTAACCGGCCATGGTTTCTCATTTATTTTAACTGAATCTTTATAAAGGTTTCCCTGCCGTGCCTCAAAAATAATGTCTCCTATTGCTTTCTCAGCAAACATTCGTTGCCGAGGATCCAATGTTGTGAGCGCCTCACCCCAAGCTATGGCAATTGTTGGAACATTGTTCTTCCCCGATGTTGAACTATCCAAAAAGTCACACGCCTTCTGTAACAATTCATTTTGTTTTGACGTGTGGCTTTTTCGACGTTTATCAAGTTGCGGTGGTGACGGTGACATTATATTTGAACGGGATACAGTAGGAGACATAGTGGGTATTGGACGTTGCCCCATGTGAATTTCACCCTCGATACTATCACTTTCAGAAACCTGAAAATAAAATAAATTTATATTATTAAACGATTTCATTTTTGAATTTTATTAATAGTGACCTCATATGTTTGCTGAATTTTTGTATTAACTGGCTTTTCAAATTTGTCCAGAAACTGGAGAGAATAAAACACCCATGAGGTTGGTTGATACACTTCATCATGACCTTTACCCGATCTCTTCGAATCCACTATTTTCTTCAATTCCTTTCTGTAATTTGATCGAAGTGTATTTATTTTCCGCCGGACATCTATTCGGTTACCACCAGCCTTGATTTTGCGAAATGTTGGTAGAAGTTTATCCAATGCATTATTTCTTTTATCTTTTCTTACATAACCAGGATTGGTTGGGTTCCACAACTCTGGTAGTGTTTCATACAGCTCTATGAAATCTCGAAGAACCTTGATATGATCTTCACTACACTGGGTATCTTCGCTAATTATCTCCCCACAGTCGGAGAAATCCACACTCAACTCATTATCCTCTATAACACAATACATGTCATCATCCATTTTGATTTTTGATGATCTTAATATTTGTAATATAATAATATTCTAATTTTAATATTAGTAATATAATAAATATTCTAATATTATATTTGTAATATAATAATAATATATTTAAACTCTTTATATTTAATTAAAACTATGTATGTTTACTAGTATGTAATTTGTTAGAGAAATTTATTTAATTTGACACATTAACCTCAAATTTTTAACACGGTAGAACTAAAGAAGAGGAATGATACACGATAATAATGACGCGAACCCTACACTATCATTAATAGTGACAGTATCCCCACCACTCAACGGTATTGATGTCTCAAAATCAGAAAATCCGGATTTTCATCATTACCGACCATCATTCGTCAATACTTCAAGTTACACGATCAATAATACTGTCATTATCAGAAGGTAATGACATTATTATTGACCGTGTAATGGCTGCTTATGAGTTGCAAAGCAATACTATAAAGAAAATAAACAAAATCATTTTATTTTCATACATTTTGTTTTGTTAATTTTTTTTGTTTTGATTTTAGTCTCTCTCGCAGTTTTATAGACAAAAATTTTAGATGATTACAACGTTAAATGGCAGTTTCCTCATTATTTAGGTGCACTTGACGGGAAACATATTGCGTTTAGGCCATTAATAAAAATGCACCACTCTTTTATAACTATAAAGGATTTCACAGTATAGTATTACTCGGTCTTGCAGATGCCTATGCTAAATTTATTTTTATAGATGTTGGGTGCAATGGCCGGATTAGTGATGCAGGCGTTTTACAACGTTCTAATTTTATGTACATACTACAGCAACCCGATAAACATTTACCACCAAAAAAAATGCTCGGCAATTCAAGAATGCTGCCACATTTCATTATTGGCGATAACGCCTTTCCGTTATCGGAAAATGTGATTGTACCATATTCGTTTAAGACCACCGACGAATCAAAAAAAAAATTTTAATCAGAGATTAAGTCGTGCTCGTCAAAACATTGAAAGGGCATTTGGAATTTTAAGTAATAGATTCCAAATTTTCAAAAAACTAATAAATCTTAATCAAGAGAAAGTTACAACTATTGTGCAATGTTGTTGTATACTTCACAATTTGTTAATAACAAAAAGTCAGTGGTACAGAGAAGATCCTCAACAACAAAATACCACAACGCAGCTTGCGAATATCACGGCCCAACTTGAAAATACCACGTCGCAACAGACGGCAGATGGTCGAAATAATAACAGATCTAAATCTGGACAAAGCGTCAGACAACAATTGACGGAATATTTTAATAATGAAGGAATAATTTAATAAATAAAAACATATTTTTCGAAATGTACAATAGATAAATTAATTTGTCGTTTTTCTTTTAAAAGACATAGCTGTTGTTTGTCGTTAGATCTCTATCCGTTCAACCTTTCCGAGGGTCATTTCTGGTTCCGTGAAAAGCAAAATGAAAAATGTTTGCACTTAGAAATAAAAACACACTTCAATTTCTTTATTTATCACTGAAAAGCTTCAATTTTCTTTTAATTTTACATTTTTATTAAAAATAGTTATAAAATAATTTCGGAATCTTCGACAATAATATCTTCGAATACACCGTCCAATGCTAGTTCAAGTGTATTTTTTTCTTTAGGGATTGAATTTTTGATTATTATTTGTTCTAGTTATTATATGGTTGGAATGGTATATAGACGAGTCAGTAAGTTTTGGAAGTGCTGATGATGATGGTTTATTAACATTATATTTGGAAGTGGAATCCGATGTTTCGGAATGGGATAGTATAAATAATGGTTTACTTTTTTTGTATTGTAATGAACCGGACTTTGTTGAATGTGTTGGTGTAGATGAAGAACTTCTGGATAGGTTGAATGTGAATGTCACAGGTAAATATTGGTATTCTTGGAAATTTTTTAATGGGGTAAAAGTGGAAGATAAAGGCCGTGGTTCAAAATGAATGGGTTCTCCGATATATGTGGAGTAATTAATACGATTTTCGGAAGTGGGATGGGATGTAATATAAATCGGTTTATTTTGTGTACGAATAGGTATTGAGGTAGATGTGGGTTCAAAATTTGATGTTTCATCAATAGTTTGAGGAAAAATGGAATGCTGGTATGGTAAAAGTGACGGTGTATTTAAATAATCTCTGGATGAGGAAGAGTTCTTTGTGGAATATGGGGGTAAACTGGAAGTAGAGGTTGAAATGGGAGAGACACAATTATTTTTTTGCAACCACTTTCTATCTTCATTGATTTTTTGATTGGCTATGATTATTATTTCTAAAGTTAGCCTTTCAAAATTTTCTTCTAATTTAATTTTTTTTAGTAAACTGCAAAGATAGCGGCAAAATTCTTCTTCCCTTTGAACCACCTCTTTCTGCTGTTTTTTTGGCCCATTTGCAAAATAATTCTTCATGAACTGCATAGCCTCTATACCATACATTTCCATACTATGAGCCTTCGATTTTCTTTTCTAAAATTATATATGAAATACAAGTTACTGTGATTTTCGATTTAAACCAAATTTTACGATTTTATCTTACTTTTTGAGACGAATTTCCCCTATCTTCCAATTCACTTGCTTCCTCCTCTACGTAACTCCGAGATGTACTTTCTTCTATTCCAATCTGAAAAGAAATTTGAATTACTATTAATAGCAAATTCAACTTGTATGAACGTACATTTAAAAAGTCTTGTGGTACGATGAATGTCATGTTGTTTATTTTTTTATATCACAAAAAATTACATACAAGGATATTTTGTAAATTTAAATTAATCAATGCTTAAATAATTAATATGCATAAAAATTATTCTGTTTTTGAACAATTTCACCACAAATTACTGAAACAAAACAATTGCCGAACAATAGTGGTGTTAAATGTGGCGTCGTTGCAAATTTCAAACTTTCTACTTTCTAGTATGTAGGTGTAAGACTAAACTTTTTAAATGCACCCCAGTAATATTAAACTTACCTCCGACAAATCAATATTTGACTTGCTTGGTTCAGCATCATTTATATTAATTAAAAAAGATAGCTGATCGTAGCACCAAAGTGTTGGCTTATAAACGTCATCAACTCCCACACCGCTTCTTTTTGAACTAAGTACTTTTTGCCGTTCTTTAAAAAGCTGGGCTTTTAAAGATTTAATTTTTCTTTTAATTTCTTCGATCGTTACCAAAGGCTTAATTGTTTTAAGCACATTTAATATTGTATTAAGCTTTTCGCTACGCACAGATTTATTTAAAAAATTTATATCCACCGGATTATACAAACAGGGATACTTTTTATATTCCGTAATTAACGATTGGGCCTTTATACGCGACCAACTCTCCGTATTTTTATTACTTTCCATAACTATTTAATTTTAGACAAAAAATATTTTCTTCATGTACGCACAGATAGGTAGTTTGTAATTTTTTCGTCCAACTCCAACAAAAGCCAAATTAAAACTGACAAGAAAAACAAAATGAAAAAATATGTCCTTGAGAATTTATTTTTATTCATTTTTGTTTGTGTGAGTGCGAAGAATCAATCAAGCCATGTTTAGGTTTGATCTTATCACTAAACAAATTTTCATATAATGTATTGTGTAAGGATATTAATTCGATCTCTTCACTGGAAAAAGATTCTTCAAGAAGGCTCTGAACTACATCTTGTAAAATACCGATATACCTCCATACTCTATCATTTTTTGGAACAAGATCCCCTAAAAACAGGGTAATATATTTTAACAGACATATACTTTCTCTAGCATGTAACATGTAATTTTTTCTGTTTAATATGCTCATATTTTAATGGTATGCCACGTGAATTAATTTCTATTTCTCCATAATCAAAGAATTGGTATACCTGTAATTAAAGGTTTCCAATGTAAAAATCTTTTTCTCGATTATAAAATAATAAAAACAGTTAGCCAAGCTGTATTTGATGACACATCATTTTTCAAAACTTTTCAAAACCTACAACTTAGATTATGACTGAATGATTTTGAAAACCCTAGAATAGAGTTTAAACCAAACAACTGTAGTTGGTTATTCTTGTACCAGGCTTTCAAATGTAGTGGATAAATGTAGTAAGTTTGATATTTTTGTAGTCTGGAAATAGGAAGAGAATTAATGTTAATTAATTAGGAGCTCAAAATATAGTTTGACTTAGGAAATAAAGTGAAATATAATATAAAATATTAAGTTATTTAAGTAAACTAGTTCAAACACTCCCTTATTCTACTTTGTTAAATAAGATTAAGGGAATTTTCCAATTAAATTTTCTCAATCAATGTTAATACTTAATTTGTCTGTTTATTATGTAATTTATTTATATTAAATAGCTTTATATAGACAAATTTACTTTAATATTTATATATTATTATTATTATTAATTTCGTCCAAATATTTCGACTTGTTAGTTATCTTCTTTAATAAAATTCGATAGTAATTACATTAGGTACAGAATAAAAGTAATAAAGAAATAAAATTATTCGTACAATTACATAACCCACGGAATTTGTTCACGAAAAAACATATGTATAAAAAGTAAATATATACACACATAAAAAAAAGGGGTTACCACAACACCGAATCGGTGTTACATAGGATCTCACCCATCGGATATTCCAAAATTGCGTTCGATCGGATGTTTCATGTTATATTATGTTAAACAATTTTGGGTAGAATATTTTAATCCGAATTCGACTAATTTTAGCCTCTTTCGGTGCTATCAAATTAACACCGAGTATACACACAAATAATCACCGACTTTGTAGACATAACAACACCGTTTTTATTTTAAGATTTACGCCGTTTTAATCAGCAAGTAATACACATTTAACGTTTTAAAAAATATCCGATAAAATGTTTCCAAAAAATCGGTGTAAAATTTGTTTTTGAAGAAATCCGTTTGGACTTTTTTAAAAGTTTCCAAAGTAGGTTTTTGAAAGGAAATGGGGTGGGTTCAAATACGAAATTAGGATAAATAAATGTAAACTTAACAATAAATTTTAAATCAATAATTCTTTTATTTTTTAATTATTTATAGTATTTATTATATTACATTTTTAAACATAACATCAATAATTTATACGAGTTCACATTTTGAAATTATGAAAGGATTAGAATATTTTTCGTTGTAACAAAACTCTAATGGGTCTTTAAATGGCAATTCAGTTAATTCAATAGCATTTTTTTGATCTGTTATTTCAATCTCATACCCATTTAAATAACGATTAAAATTTTTTGTTGTTAGTTTACGATACAAAAAATATATGATGTTATTACTTTCAATTATTTGATCAATGATTCCAAATTTTGGAAGATTTAAATTATCTTTTTTACTAGTGCAAATTATAAATTTAACTTTATATAAAAATCCATATTTAACTTCTTTTAAAATGTTAATTTTATCATTATTACATAAATTTAATTTTGACGTAAAATTTTCTACATCTATATTTAAAGATTGAAATTCCAAATTATTTTGTATTTTAAATTCAAATTTAAAGTCAAACGTTGATGTCTCATAATCAACATAATTAGTCTCCTGATGCTTACTAGCTAAAAGTAAGCAGATGTTTTTAAAGTTACGCGTTGAGTGAGCAGTTCTTTTAAATTTTTCGTGTTTACACCCAGAGAATAGATTGTATAAAATATTCATATGAGGTTAGAATCTATCCCAAAATTATGTTCTATTTTCAACCGTGCTTGACTTAGGAATAAAAATCGGTTTTAAGGAATGATGTATGCAATTTTTTTTAAACATAATATATTCATAGTTAAGGAACTCCCAATACCTCAAAAATGTATTTTATGTATGCATAGTTAGTGTATATCTATAAGATAAATTATCTATAGCTTAGAATGATATTTGTTACATTAAGGAATGATATGTGTAGAGTAAAGTATTAGTTACTCCAAAGATTGTACAAGTTAAAAAAAATTAAGTATATTTGATTCATAAAGGGAATGGTTAATCTAATTCCATGGGAATATTTTATCCATGTTAATAGTAAAACTATGATTAATAATTGGTAAGGACTGACTAATAGGGAATGGTTTATTCCTTGGAAAAATGAGACATTATACATTAAAAGTCATTTATTATTTATTTCTGTAAGAATAAATTATGTATTTATTTAAGCACAAATTCTTCCTTATTATAAGTATATTATATACATACATATGTATACTTAAACGTACATTTGTATATATATATATATATATATATATATATATATATATATATATATATATATATATATATATATATATATATAATATAATTTTTAAATTTGAACATATTTAATAATAAAAATATTTAATTATAATAATAATAACAATTCAAAGGACACCTGGTTTTTCAAAAAAGCTTTTTATTTGATATATAATTGGTGAAAGCACACAATCGTAATTGACATTTTTTAATAATGACTGACCTGATTTAAAAACCTGTCGAATTTTATTATTAATTATATGTTTTTCTGAATTTTGAAAACCAATTTGATCTTTTAATTCTTTATTTAGCAAAAATTCAGTTTTTACTTTATCAAATATTTTTGAAATTACATCTATAAAATTATTAAAATCTTTTTGTTCACTTGAATCAATATTTACAATAATTTCCTTTAAGATGTCGACTAAGAATACTAAAATGTCATTTCTAAAATATTTTAAAATTTCATCAATTAAAACTGTGGTCATATTAGTTTTTGAATATAACTTTAAAACAAATTTCAATGCTTGATCATTTAATATCTTACGTACGTTATCAATATCGAATTTTAAAGAGGTTTGTTTCAATATAGATGTTGAAATATTACTAGAATTACTTAAGTTATCAAAAATAGGAGTTGAGAGGTTTGAATTTTCTCTACTTAAAATAGTAGTAATACTTGAATTGTTTAAGTGCTTACTTTGTAGGTGTCTCTTAAAAGAATTACGGTTTGTAAACAATTGATTACAATTCTCTTGACAACACTTTAAAACTGTAGATGGCGTTAATAAATGAATATAAGTAAAATGTTTCAGTAAATGATCAATATTATCAAAAGTGGTACAGCACATAAAACAGCCAAACATATTCATTACGTTGATTTATTAGATTATATCAAATTTTATTCATTAATTAGTTTAAAAATAAAATTAAAATTAAAAGTCCAAATAGTTTAAAAAAATATTAAGAAAAACGTAATAAAACATTATATAAACAAAATTTATTAAATCTTGCGTATAGAAATTAGATGAATATAATATTTGATTTTTTACTTATCAATTTCTGATATGGTGTCGATTAAATCTGATGTTAAATTATCAAATTGAGTAGAAATATTAAAAAAATATTTTTGTAAAAATAACCAAAACTTCTGTGATGGTTTTGGATATGATAATTTTAAAACAAAAAATATTTTAAAACATACGTCTAAAGATGCTAAGAAACTGTTAAAACTGTAATAAATATCGTCATATACAACGTAAAATTTAGGAATGTTACTTTCAAATATTATAAATGGTTGTAGTTTTAGGTTTCTGGATATGCATAACTCCTTTAAACTTTGGACCTTGTCTTGAATTTGAGATGAATCTTGAACCTCGATAATAAATGACTCTATTGAATCATTAATGGTAAACTTCCAAAATCCAGTGTTGTTTTTTATTTTACCGGATGGTTTAAGGATGTAGTGCATTAATTTACACAGTTGTATGTTACGTATATCTAAAAA
Organism: Tipula vernalis; assembly: GCA_958295665.1. Taxonomy (NCBI): domain Eukaryota; kingdom Metazoa; phylum Arthropoda; class Insecta; order Diptera; family Tipulidae; genus Tipula; species Tipula vernalis. Next base: position 179,481,357 of record OY282558.1, on the reverse strand, counting down.
TCAAACAAAAAAAACGAATACGATCAAATGATTAAGGAATGATTTTTTTGTTTACCATACCTTCGTTATTCGATATATTTTGAAATAGGTGTAAGGCGGCCTTATCTTTCAACTGTTTTTTAAAAATTTCCAAAACTTTTATTTTAAAATAATCCCATTTTTTAAATAATTTAACTTGATGTTCTGGATACAAATGCTCAAAGTCTATTTCAATCTTTAAAGAAAATTAAAGTGTTAGAGTACGAAAATACAAAATTTTATCTGTTTTTTACGAAACATACAAGTCGAAATCCATTAGTATTTTTGTATAAAGGCCACTCCGTAATTAAAGCTGTTGTGTCTTTACTTTTGTTGACGTCTTTAGCTCGTACAATCGAAGTTTCCTTCCATTTGGATTCTACAACATCCCACGGTGAATTGTGAACTTTTAACCAATTCTTGTTACTGTCATCACAGAAATCCTCAGTATCTAAATAAAATATAATGCATATGTAAGATTAATGAAAGTAATGTTAATGATTTAATGAATATATATATATATATATATATATATATATATATATATATATATATATATATATATATATATATATATGTATATATATACATAAATTTGTATAAGTATGTACATTACCTGTTTGTTCCAGATCCGATGTTTCTGTTCCGAAACCACTTGCTCGTCTCCTTTTGCTGTCCGTAAAGTACCCTACTTTTCTTAAGTTTTTCGAAATAACCCTGTATTTATTGTATAATTTCCCAGTAGGGTACTTCGATACTTTGAAATAATAATCCTGTAATATTTAAAAATAGTATAATCAGAAAAAATTGTATTTATTTCAATTTTATATTATGCTTAAGAAAACCAGTTATATGTGTATGTATGTAATTGGAAGAAATAATAAAATTTAACAATTTTAACTATCATACTTACAGCATTTTCTTCTGGAAAACGTTCAATAATTTGGCTCGTAATATATTGAAAATCTTTTATTGTCATACATTTGTTTTTTTCTACGAAATACCGGACAATGTATGTGCAAAATAGTTCGCGCATTTCCGGAACAAACTGAGGTGGAACTTTTTCATTATACATGGACATAATTTTGGAACCAGTAGAGGTATTAAAGAAATTAGTCAAATCCTATCAATTAAAATAACAAAATATGTATAATTTGAATATAAAATAAAAAACTGTTTGCTTATACAAAGAAATCGAAAGAATGTTGCAATGTGTTGCTTGCTGATATAGTTGTTTGAGTAGAATGTCTTTCCGTCGATACTGCGAATTTTTCTAATAAAGATTGACTACTACTAGAATTTGACAACGTGTCGTCACTTAATGTTGAGCAATAGGAAAAATTCTACAATAAAATTAGCGATTGTTAATAAAATAATTGAAAATTATTTAGAATTTAATACGTTTTTCTTCTTCCATTCTATAAGTTTAGAGCGAAAGCGGGCTTGATTCCCTAAATCATTTTGGAAGATTGCAGTCAATTCTACCTCTGTTAAATATTTAAGGCTCTCGATATCGATGTTTTTACCTTAATATAAGAATTTAGAAAAACAATTATAAATTGAATAAATAAATATTTTAAAAACATGCAACTCATGTACTTTTTAAGTTGGGTAAAAGTGACTCCATTGACCACTCCTTTAATAATATAAACAGCTGGTCATCACCATCTATAATTATAAAATCGTAATCATTTGCATCTTCGATTGAAATATCTGATTCGATACCGTTAGTTGCAGCCATCTATTTGAAATACAATAATAACAATTTTTTTAAAACAGTTTATATGTTGCAAAATATTTCAATATAATAGTAAATTATAAAATTATTGATCACACAAATTATGCTTAGTGATCACACAAATTATCCATGCTTTACGGAGTTTCTAAGTAAGAAAAATAAGGATCCTCGCCAAATATATTGAAACTAGTCTACATAATAATTTTTTATCATAAAATAGTGAATATAACGTATACTGCATCTATAAATTTGATTTGCACACATATTAATTACCATATACACATCGGGATACTCGATCAGAATTCTTATAAGACGCACTACAGTAATCTTTTTCAAAAGAAAATCAAATGGACTATTCTTGAAAAATGGTTAAATTATTATAATTTCTTTTTTACAAACACTAAACTTGAATTAGCTAAATTAAATTAAAAATTTACTAAAATTTAGATTGATTTCTTGTGAAATCATCATGTTCTAGAAAAAATCCACGACAGAAATCCACCCCATATGCATAAAAATTAAACGCGCATACACAAAAAATTTAAAATTTAATTACCTACCTACCGTTCAAAAAAATTTCGAATAAAATTCCAAATATATAGATGATTGAGTTTTGCTGGCGGCTTGATATATTATTTTTTAAGAAAATTCACTTCACGTTCACAAATCACACACTATTTTAACACATTTATTTTACATGTACCATATAAAATTATATATTTTATGTTAGATATTTTAATGGCACGTGTAATCCACTATTCGCACTAACCACAATGAGGACTTTGTTTTTATGTTTTCAGTAGAATAATAATTTAATGTGATATTTACAGTTTTATTAGAAGAGAAGAGTATAGCTATATATTTTATTATAATATAATTTTATATATTAAAAAAGGACAACACAACAATATGCATTATTAAGTTATAGAAAAAGTAAAAATTATTCCTAAAATGGTTAATTTGTACATTATATGAGATAGAACATGAATATCAGTACATAGATTTATAACTGTAATTTTTTTTACTTACATGTTGGGTTATTCATGATAATCATTGTTCATGATTAATAAGGAATACTTTTTAATGAATGAGTTGTACTTACAGAGGAACAAATTATACAAACTTTTGAATAATTTTTAAAATTTTGCATAATACATGCTTAAAATGAATGATTAATACTTAATTATATTTTGGAGTTTTTATTCCAATGTTAAGTATAATTCATGTTTACATATTTTTCTGGGTGTACCTTCATAGCGCATTGTCCATAAGGTTGTTAATGTACCCATCATACGAATAATTCGACTATAATGCGTTAAAAAATGTTGTTTTGAAATAAAGCTATTACCTGGAAACTGTTTTAAAAACTGTGTATGATGTTCTTCAATGAATATTTCTAATTCATCTACTACTTCTTCATTAAGTATGGGCGAGAAAACTATATTTGTTATTTTAATAAGCAAGAGTATAACGTTAAACTTTGCCAAATAATCACTATCAGCGTCATCAATCAAGTTACCAATTATAAACGGTAGGTATCGAAGCAGACACCAAAACTGTGAAGCCTTTTGTCTTAAGTTTTTACTTTAACTATCTAAGCTAATTAACGAGGGAATATTGGATATATTAAGATATCCGAAATTGAAATTTTTAATAGTTTTATTTAAATCTTCTATAGAAATTAGTTTCCGTTCTTTGATTATGTATAATACAAAAAGTTTAACCTCATGTTGGCCAATACCCTCTAAAATGTCATGCATAATGTCCACGCTATGAGATTCAAAAGTGTTGAAATATTTAAGCTCGTTAAGGAAACATAAGGATTGTATACCATATTCTTTATTCTCAATGTAAAGATTATAATCTTCTCTTTTCCGGATTAAATCTAAATTTTCCTTCAAAAACTTTTGGGTATCTTTTGAGTGCATTTTGCAAAAGCGGCAGAAATAGCTGGATTTGAATGATTCACTTAAACCATACAAAGAATTTGCGGATAAATTGTCGTGGCTTAAAGAAAAAACTGATCCTTTGAGATTATGAGAAACTTCGTTATATACAACATCAATTCCGTAGGTTTCAAGTATTTTTAGATCTTTAACAATTGGTTCTAAAAATAGCTGATAACCAAGCCGCTTTATATCTGCGTAATGACACAAGGCAACTAAATGAATGTTTTGCAAATGAGTATTAATATGGTCTCCTAAATTTAGAACTGTAAAATAAAATGCTAAGATTTTATGGATACCTGTTTTCGATCCCAAAGGGTTAACAACTTCGAATTCATCAAAATACAGTTGTAAATGGAAACTTGGAGTGCCTGATGAAAATAACTTATTTTGTTTAAAATATTTACATTGTGTGTAATGAAAAGAGTTATGTATAGAAGTTGAGTTATTGAAATTTTTTTTCAGAAAATTGTTATTTTGGGATAAATAGGTTAATGTTTCAAGAATGGAAATGTAAGAGAAAGTATTGGTCACCGCTCGCCGACAGTCATACGTTAATTTTTTTTTATCCCATACTCGGTCACTTCTAACATCTATACAATATTTCTTTGGGAGCTGGCACTGTACAAAAAATTTGTTTTCGTCGCTTATAGGTGGTATTATTGTTTTAAAATGGTTGCTTGAGTATTTGTAATTCTTGTTGAAGTGCACTATTTATCTCAATATTATTATCAAAATTTAAAATTTTGTTCCGAATGTTTAATTCAACGGATTGCGTAAAATTAGTAACTAGGCTTAAAATGGTATTCTGTTGACTATAATTTAAATTTAACTTCATAAATTCGGTAAGAAATTCATCTCGAATATCTGATAAATTATTGTTAACTGAATCACAATTTAAAATTCTACCAGAACCAAAGTTACCGCTTAAGTCATTGTCGACATCATTAGTGTCTTGGGAATAATTTACAGCATTCAGATCTTTATTATTGACATTATTGCCTGCAATTTTATTTTGATATCCTAAGGTACTATTATTTAGTTGCTTATGTTTATTAATACAATGCTTTGTTAAACCACTAAAAGTCTCATATTGAGGATTACAATTTTTGTATCCACAGTACACTATTCTATTAGATGAGTTTATTATGCAGTGAATTAATTTCAAATGTTTAATATACATCTTACAATCTATGAAAGATCTAGTGCAGTTGATTATTTTGCAAGCAAACATAATTAATTTAATTTAATAATTCAGTGATGAAAATACATATATAAAAAAAACTATCATAAATATAAAAAAGTAATTCAATATTCTAAACAAATATAAATGATATAATATATTAGCAACCCAACATATTTTTCAATTCTTTTAGTCTAGGCGTAAGCGGCAATTTATTCATTTTCAACAATGCTTCTTGTAAAAACAAAAAAATGATTCATGATCCGACGGATACTGGCAATTAAATACGTAATAGGATTTAAATAATGTAACAAATGCGTTGATGCTACTATCCGTTGTAAGTGGAATTTCCTTTTCATCTATTAAAATTGAATATGAATGTATTTCGGATTTAGTTGGCCCTCGTAAAATTAGATGAGGTTGATTTATGTTATCATCTTTCGTAGTTCCAGTCTAGAAATAAAATGTATAATAATTAATTAAATAATCGTTTCTATTATAATTTTTATTATATAAAAATAATATTTATGATTGAAGTTACCTTCTCAAATACATAAAAAGAGTACGGCTTAGGGTATGTTGTCGTTTGATTTTTTCTTTTATGGTTTCTGCAGAGCTTCTTCAAAATTAAAAGAGCAAACATATGAGGAGAATAATTCCAAAACTGGACATCTGTTCATAAAGCCGTTTCGAGTTATTTACAAAAAATGTGTAAAAGCTTAACAAATCATAATATTTTTATTAATTATGTGTATAATATAAACTAACATGTTTGAGTTGTATTATAAATTTTCAGCAGTTTTTTTTTAATAAGTTTTAGAGTAATTAATGATGTTTCAAAAAATCAAAAGTCCGGGTTTGCTATGAAAATTTGTAATTGGGCAGTTATGGAATAATACTAAAAAATAAAACTAGTTTTGGAAGTACAAAGTAAAAAACAACTTTATGATAATTAAATTTCCATTTAATAAATTTCAAATTTATTACGTTATTTTAAAATAATAAAATTATAATACACGAATAATTCTGTTTTTTAAATAAAAATCTTAAATCTAAATAAAAATTTCTTCATCACAGTGGTCTTCGCACGAATCTTGGCATTCGTTAGCTAAATCTTGATGGCTACGATCTGGTTGCGAAATATTGATTAATTCGTTGTAATACGCTAAACTTTCCATTTCATGCCAATCACTCCCGAAATGTTTAATTAATAATTTTTCAACATCCTTTAGTTTTTCATGCTTAAGTTTAGTACCAGTCAAAATTCTCTCTATTTTTTCCATTCGTTGAAGCACCTTTCCTTTTTTAAGTACTCCGCGATATTGGCTCACATCATTTCTGTATGATACTTCACCCTTCATGATAATGCCACTTTTAGATTTCTTAATGGAAATCCGTTTACTTGGCTTTAATTTAAAATGCCATAACGCAGGAAGTTTTGAAGTTTCCTTTGCCATTTGCTTCCAGTCAAAAATTTTACAATCAATGCCTAATCTGGAAACCGATCCATGTTTTGCAAATATTTCTAAATATTCCTTTGGATCAATTATGGTTGACCGTTTTTTTAATTCCTTTTCAATCCTTCCAAAGACTCTGTCGGGCGGTATGTAGGAATGACCAACAACTGGAAATATTAGCTCAACTTCTTGGACGTTATTTGGTGCTTCATTTCTCAACCAATAGGAAACCATGAAAATTACAATGTGGTTTTTATTTTGGCCACCACATCCATCGGCGAACAATTTTATTTTCTTGACGTTCGTTAAGCTCATTTTTGTTAATCTATCGAATATGGCTGAAGCTATTTCGTTGGCTCCTTTAGGCCCAGCGGATTCCAACCATGAGTAGATATGTACATTATCAGTCGTCTGAGTTGCTTTAGATGAGCCTTCGCAAACCGTAAAATTGTACGTGTAAAACTGGCGCGAGTAGTAAGCAGCTTGGTCAGGTACTTTTGGCAAAACTAAATTTTTCTGGCAGTCGTAACTCAAGTTCACTTCGTTATCACATTGGATTTTTAATAGTTCAAAAAATGCTTTAGCTCGTAGCTTATGCAGTCTCAATTCGCACATCAAATTACTTTTTTGTAATGAATTGGAAGTAACTTTAATTTTTTCACGCGACGATATGCAAAACGAACACGCATCAGTTGCTGGAGCTCCAAATCCAATGTTATACGAGGTATTGAAAACATTGCTAAAGAAAGAATGTTTTACTTTTTGATTAAGAGTAGCTGACTCATTGTACATTCGCCATAGTTTGCTAATATTTAAATCGCTTGATAAATATTGCCTCTTAGAATTATCTCGACAATAATGAGATTCGGTAATCGCTAATCTTTCAATAAATTCTTTTACTGATTTTTTTTTATCCTCATACTTATTACTTTTTGTATCGCCTCCACGTTTTTCACTTGCAGGTTCTCCAGTTTCCAAATGACGCTTGCATACCATATTTACTCTATATTTGGAGAGGTTCAAAACGTTTAGAAACACTTTTCTGCATACAGGAACGACAGGCTTTTTTCCCGGCTGCTTCAATCCTTTTTTTATACGGTATTTTATAGTTATGTTTTTTGCACGCTTTCCTGTAGCTGAAATTTGTTTTCTCTTAGGATAAATGGCCTTGGTGTACTTTAGAATAAGGTTGTCTTGTACAATTTTATCCGGAATTTTATAAAAAACTGACTGAAAATGCTGTATGTCTCTTCTGGTCAAGCTAGAACATGCCAACGATTTCGAATTGTGTCCACATATTGATAATAATAAATCCGATTTCACTCCCATATGCCTACACAGCCAAGAATAATATTATTAATCGTCATTCTACACAATATTACACCACCTTTCACACCATTCACACACTAGAGCAAAGTATATACAAACCTTTTGACTTTTTCTATATTTTTGCGCCACATTTCATTATTGGCAAGTTTTTTCCTAGATTTACCCTTCTCAGCTGGAACTACGGGGCTGATTAAATCCATTTTAAAACTATGTTTATTTTTAAAATCACAACAAATATTATAATTTATTATTTTAAATAAATTTAAATTGCAAACAGGTAGTACGTACCTACTTCTACAAAAACTTAATACATAATGAAAAATAGCAAAAACTCGTTGAAAATACCGTTAGTGAGATATTATTCCCATTATTTTTAAATTTATACAGAGAGTAAAATATATCAAGTTATGGAATATTAATTTTAAAAAGGATTATATTTTTGAGTAGATGACCAGTTTTGCTACAATAAACTTATAGACAGTTTTGGAATAAGAGCGATATTCATTTTGTCAAGTTTTGGAATAACATCGAATGTTTGAATACAATTTTAGTCCTAATATAGCATAGTTTTGGACTAGTGTTGTTTTTCAAATTGTAGCCATTGCGGTTCTCGTCAATATGGCGCATCTAACTAATTTTTTTAAAATTGTAGAATGTCTAGTTTTGGAATTATAGTACTCATATCATCGTCGAATTCTGAGAATATAAAAAAAATATATATAAATACTATAAGTTTGTTAAAATATTAAAATTTATTTTACTTTCATAATTTTGAGTGCATTCATCGTAAATTGTAATTTTTCTTTGTTTGCCTATTTCAATAATTTTTGTTTTAATTTCGGTCCAATTTGTTAGGAAAGATGGTTCTCCATAAGCAATTTCAAAGTCTTGATCAATCTAGAATGATAATTTAAAACAGTTATAATAAATTGTTCACTATATTATAAATGCAATGCTTGAACCACCCTATTAATTCTAATTTACTCTATTACGTTATACATCATAATATCATATCATATTATATCAAAAAGAAAAAAATACTATATATACATACATATAGTGCTTAAAACATAAAACTGCCAAAAATAAATATCAAAAAGTAATAATAGTAATAAGTTGCATAAAGAATTAATGTCTGATTAATGTATGTATAATAAATAAATGAAAATAATACCAGTCCAGGAGTGTCCAAAAATCTAGGAAATAAATCCAAGGTAAAAATAGTGGGCCTGCATTTAATTGTTTTTCTCATGCGCAACAAAATTTCTGGTGTGGAGTTTTTTGGACAAGCTTGTTTGAGCCATTCGATATCGTCACTATAATCTTTAACCCCTTCTTCCTCTTCTGATGATGATAAATACTCCTGAGGAATTGGGATATTTGTAGATATCCGCGATGTATTCTTAAGAGACCTGTTGATGGTTTTTAATCTACAACCAAAAAATCCACCTCTATCCGCGTGGTTGTAGAATATTTCCTTTTATCGAAAAATAGTATATAGATGTAGCGGTTGTATATTTGTTTCTTAAAAATTAATACCACGTTGTAAAAGTGGTATTAGACTTACATATAGTTCTGGGTTTTTATTTTCACATAGTTTACTAAATATTAGAGCTGTTGCTTGGGCCCACAAAATTTTGTTGTCTGAACTAGGATAGGTACCGTGTACTTCAATTAGGTGAGCAACAATTATGTTGACTAATTTTATTCTTAGGTGTTTTGGTAGTGTTTCCGATGTATTATAATGTTCTAAAATTAGTTTTGCTTCCTGGTGCTCTAATAGATATCTTTCTAACTCCTGTAATTGTCCAACTGTTCCATTAATTTTGTCAATAAAAATATTAACAATATAATTTTCATATATAGAAATTCTAGCTTTAATAGAAATCTGATAACCTTTAGAATTCAGTTATTACCTCTTTCAATACATGTTTTTCTAGTTTTATTCTTTTTGGTAATGATCCGATGAAAGCGTTTTGACGAAAAACAGGAGTTGTTTCATAAAATGTTTCGACACTTTCCGTTTGTATGGCAACGTCTTTATATAATTCTAATGAGTACACGCAAATAAAATATATTACTTTCATTCATTTCACCTAGAGAATTACAGATTAACTTTACCATAATTTTGAAAAGGTTTTAAAATAAATGACTTTTCGTAGGTTAATTTCATGTCGTTAATAATTACGTCGAAAACTTCTTGATTTAATTCAATATTCTCGTCCGAAAATAAACATAGATCATAATGTTTTGCAGAAATATTAAACTTTAATGCAGCTGCAATATAAAATAATAAGCATAGCCACTTGAACAAACACACACACACACACACACACACACACACACACACACACACACACACACACACACACACACACACACACACACACACACACACACACACACACACACACACACACACACACACACACACACACACACACACACACACACACACACACACACACACACACACACACACACACACACACACACACACACACACACACACACACACACACACACACACACACACACACATATATATATATATATATATATATATATATATATATATATATATATATATATATATATATATATATATATATATATATATATATATATATATATATATATATATATATTCCACACAAAAAAATATCCGGTGTTAATAGGTTTTTAGCCTAATTAGTATACTTTTATCCAACGCCACTACATAAAAAGCCATGACACAAAAATGTGTGGTAGTATGTGTTAAGGGGATAAAGATTTTTATTTTCCTATGAAACGTAAACAAAATACTATGGGATTTTCAAACACATTTTTTTATATCGTCTCTATTTTCAATTTAAATAAATATTTTTATTTACAAATATAAATAATTTGATATCAAATATATTGAAATGTAAATTGTGAACAATTTTGATTGAAATTAATAATCATTTATTAAGTAATTTTGCATTTTTATAAAAATATTTGTTTCGGCATGCTTCGTGTTCCTCTAATCTTAATAAATTTATTAAGATTAGAGGAACACGAAGCATGCCGAAACAAATATTTTTATAAAAATGCAAAATTACTTAATAAATGATTTTTAATTTCAATCAAAATTGTTCACAATTTACATTTCAATATATTTGATATCAAATTATTTATATTTGTAAATAAAAATATTTATTTAAATTGAAAATAGACACGATATAAAAAAATGTGTTTGAAAATCCCATAGTATTTTGTTTACGTTTCATAGGAAAATAAAAATATTTATTCCCCTCTTTATATTAGTGGTTTGACTTTTTAGACTGATGTCACGGCTATTTATGTAGTGGCATTGTTTTATCCAATCGGATAATTATTTTAAAAACTATATCGCATAATATCCGATTGGATGTAATTATTAATATCCGATCGAATACTATGTAACACCGATTCGGTGTTGTGGTCATCTTTTATTTTTCTGTCTACACACACACAAGCAATATCAATTAAATTATCAATTATATCGTAATATAAATTGAAATTAGCTCCCGGTATTCACACAATTTGAAGAAAATAATGTTAAATTTTTTAAAACTAACAATAAACTACATACACCAATTTTAACTTAATTGTTGGATTAAATAATAATCTTTCGATAGCTCGCAATAGCAATAATACAACAATAAATTTGTTGTTTGTTTTTTATTATGTTTCGTTTTTACATATAAGTATTGTTAGGTTATGAGTTGTTTTACGTTCAGCGAAAAATTTGAATCTAAAAACTAAAGTTGTCTTTTCAATACAAAACAAAAAACAAAGAAAAAATGAGAGAGCGTAAAATTAGCTTACGCACACTCACACATAGAAAATTACGTGAATGTAATAAGACAAAGACAATACTAATTTAAAATATAATATAATGTAATTAGCAGTGTACAAAATTGTCCCTTTTGCTCCACATTTCAACATTAGTGCGTTGTGCGTTCATATCTGAAAACACGATTTATGAACCCAAAAATACAAAAAACAAATTTCAACATAACCGCCGCCCTTGAAAGGCTTGGCATTTCAAAAAATATAATGAATTAAACATATGAGATTAAATTTCAATTGGAAGTTTGCAGATCTTGGTAATTGATCTCTTGAAGTTCTTCTTAATACCATCAACTATACCATTTGTAGTTCTACTACTCTTACGTTACCATCTGAACCCGGAGTCGTTGATATCACAATTGACAACGGCCATTTGGCTGGCGAAATATTTTCTTGTACCAAGAGAACAACATCTCCGATTTTAACGTTTGATTTACTCGAAGTCCATTTTGATCGCGTCTGTAAATTATGTAAATACTCAAGCGAATAACGTCTCCAGAAAGACTCAACTAATTTACTCATTTCTTGCCATTTCGAAAGACGGCTTTCTTTAATGTCGTTATATGATGGTTCGGGAATGGTTGAGATAGGTCCTCCTGTTAAAAAATGACCCGGAGTCAGTGGTTCTGGGTCAGAGGGATCGTTTGACATGCAAGACAGCGGTCTAGAATTTAAGATCCCTTCTATTTGGATGACTATGGTGCTGAATTGTTCGAAAGTTAGGATTTTATCTCGCGTTACACGTTTAAAATTTGTTTTGAATGACTTTATAGAAGCCTCCCATAGGCCTCCAAAGTTGGGAGCTCGCGGAGAGATAAATTTCCAGTTTATTCGTTGTGTTGTGCAAAAATCATTAATTTCCAATTGTTTGGTTTGTGTATTGAAAAGATTGTATAGTTCTTGTAATTCATTTCTCGCTCCGCGAAAATTAGTCGCATTGTCTGACCACATAGTTTGAATTGTGCCTCTACGACTAATGAATCTTTTCAAACACGCTATAAACGAGTCTGTGCTAAGACTTTGAACAATTTCTAGATGTACTGCTTTAGTACATAAGCAGACAAAACACGCTACGTACATTTTTTGCGGCAGTGCCTTACGGTTTATGGACAATTTTATAGCAAAGGGACCGCAAAAATCCACGCCAGTATTGAGAAATGCTTTAAATGAATTAAACCGTTCAATGGGGAGATTTCCCATAATTTGTTGAGATATCTTTGGTCTTATCCTAAAACAAGGTACACAAGAATGTACCGTCTGTTTTGCCATGTTTTTGCCATGTATAGGCCAATAACGTTGGCGGACTAAGGACAGCAACAGCTGTGGACCTGCGTGGCAATTTTTCTTGTGTTCATACCTAAATATTAATTTTGTCAAATTATGTTTCGGTGGAAGCAGAATTTGATGTTTAATATTATAGTCGAGAGTTGGTGCATTAGCCAATCTACCTCCTACACGAACTATTCCATCGTTGTCTAAAAAAGGGTGCAAAGTTTTAAGTGAACTTTTTCGATTAATCTCGTTTTCATTCGTAAGAGCTTTTATTTCATCGAAGAATGACTCACGTTGAACAATTTTTAACAACTCCAAAGTACTGTGTTCCAGCTCACTGACCGTCAAACTATCAGATTTTTTAGGAAGATTACGTTTTAAAGCGTTCACAAATCGCACTACATAAGCCATTACGCGAATCAATTTTTCTAGGGAATCGAAACGTCCTATCAAATCAATAATAACGTTTGGTGTCGCAGTTGTAAGCAATACTGTGTGTTCTTGCTTAAGCTCAGAAACCGAATTATCGAAATCATTTAACGTCGCTGTTAGGATGGATTTATAACTATTCGTTTGGAGCATTTCAGGGCCGTGCCACCAAATGCGCAAATTACAAATGTCGCTTGGCATGATACCTCTTGTTATGAGATCCGCTGGATTGTTTGCAGAGTCTATGTGTTTCCATGTCATATTAGATGTCAACTCTCGAATTTCGCTGACTCTGTTGGCGATAAATGTTTTTAACTTATGTGGTGGAGTCTTCACCCAGCACAGCGTTATAGTCGAGTCTGACCACAAAATTACATCGTCAAAATGCAAATTTAGAGATTCAATGACAGATGACGTCAATTTAGATAAAAGTAAAGCAGCTGAAAGTTCCAATCTTGGAAGTGAAAGGGTTTTTAAGGGTGCTACTCGTGATTTACTGCAGAGCAGGTTATTCGAAATGTTATTGTCACAGTCAATAGTTTTTATGTATAAACATGCGCCATAAGCCTTTTCCGAAGCGTCGCTATAGCCATGTAATTCTTTACGAATTATTTTATTCGTTTTTGTATGACCCATGACATTCCTATTGATGCGTACTTCGGATATTTTGTTTAATGTTGTTATGTAGTTGTTCCAGAGATCTTGGAGTTCACCCGAAATTAACTCATCCCACTCTATTTTCGATTCCCATAATTTCTGTATTATTATTTTTCCTGTTAATATAACTGGAGAAAGAAATCCTAATGGATCATACAATTTCGAGATGTCAGAGACTATTGTTCGTTTTGTTACTGGGTTATTTATACCATAGATTGGGGGTTTAAAACAAAATAATCCTCTTTTGGCTGCCATAGCAAGCCTAACGCCTTTACACAATCACCGAGACTGAATTCGTTAAATTTTAATTCCTCACGATCTTGAATAGGAATATTTTCTAACAGGCGAGGATCATTCCCACACCATTTGTGCAAATGAAAACCACCGTTATTTAGCATCTCAATCATCTCGTTTTGTAAATGTTTTGCTTGCTCGATGTCATCGCAACCGGTTATAAGGTCATCTACATAAAAATCTTTCATTGCAACCCTTGATGCTGTAGGATAGTTTGCGGATTCATCGAGAGCAAGTTGATTAAGAGTTCGGGTCGCTAAATAGGGGGCTGATGCTGTACCGTATGTTACGGTAGTAAGTTCATAGGTTTCAATTGGTTCGTTCGGGTTTTCTCGCCACAGTATTCGTTGCAATCGCGTTTGTGAATCATTTATTTTAATTTGTCGGTACATTTTAGATATGTCGCTTGACATAGTAAATCTATACGTTCTGAATCTCAACATTATGTCGAAAAGATTATCCTGTACAGTCGGACCGATAATCATAAGCTCGTTAAGTGATTTGTTGGACGATGTCTTTGCTGACGCGTCAAAGACTACCCGAAGTTTTGTTGAAGATGATGTAGGTTTTAATATGGCATGGTGAGGCATATAAAAGGTAGGTTTAACATTGTCTCTATCATGGTTTATTGAATCCTTTGCCAGTTTCATATGTCCTAACCGCAAGTACTCGTTTATGAATTCCAGGTATGGCTGTTTTAATTCGCTATTAGTGCAAAGTTTACGCTCTAAATGATGAAATCTTTTTAAAGCGTTTAGTTTTGAATCTCCTAGACTCTCAGGGGATTCACGAAAGGGTATCGAAACTGTATATCGACCGTTCGCCTCACGTATTGTTGTTTGCACAAAATAAGATTCGCATCTTGTTTCTTCATCGGAAAGAAACCGTTTTGCAGGAATGTTTTCTATTTCCCAGAATTTTTTGACGGTTTGGTCAAGCTGTTCATTTGTACTCTGATTTTCCGTCATCAAAAAATTATATTCAACTTTCTGTTCGCATTTACCGAAAACAACCCATCCGAACATTGATTCCTGTACATTCGGGAATTTCGGTGAAAGTTGTATACGTTTTGGTAACAGTATTTCTGGGAACATTTCAACACCAATTAGTATGTTAATTGGCGCTGCTACGTTAAAGAACTGATCAGCTAATTTAATGTTTTTGGGCAATTGCCAACGAGAAATGTCGAACGTATTTGATGGTAATCTGTCAGAGATTTTATTTGTTATTGCAAAATTCAATTTAACACTAAATCGTTTATAATTCGAATGAACGACCGTAGTGATACTTTGCGAAATGGTTGACTTTAAACCGTTTATACCCTTAATTGTTAGATTATTATTCTCTCGGGAAATGAAATTTAATTTCTCAACAAAATCTTCGCTTATAAAATTCGACTGGCTTCCAGAGTCGAGCAACGCTCTACATTCAATTAATTTCCCGTCACTATTTTCAACTGAAACAATGGCTGTTGGGAGAATCGTCGTTTTCTCATAACGCTCACTGTTTAAGTAATAATTATCTGTCGATTCCGTCACCGTTTTATCAAGTGGCAATTGGGCCGCCTTGTTATCATCCCCTACAGGTTTAGTTTTGATCGTTTGATCAAAGTGTAATAAGGTATGGTGACGATTTCGACAAAGTTTACATCCCGACGATTTACAATCTGAAACACGATGTTTGGGATGCAGAGAATTGATGCAACAATTTAATGATTTCATTTTATCATATCGTTGTTGGGGTGTCAAGCTGAGAAATGTTGAGCAATTGAAATAGAGATGGTGTGATTTACCACAAATATCACACGTAGCGTTTACAGACGTTGTTGCTTTGTTTGCAAAAAATGTTGATTCTCGTTTAGGGTATGTTTTATTAAAAGATGTCTTTGAAAATGGTTTAGAATTTGTATGTAAGTTAGCATGGATTGGCATTTTAGTAGATACATTTTCAGTTTCACGTAATACGCGACATTTTCGTTCAAGAAATTTAACGAATTTTTCCCAACTTGGGAGTTCATTTGGCTCTAAAGTTTCTTCCCATTCACCACGAGTTATGTTGTCTAGTTTTCGAGTTACTAGTTTTAAAATTATTATTTGTGACAAATTGTCAAGTTCGAAACCACTGGCATTTAAGGAAGAAATGTGAGATAATGTACCGTTAAGAAGTTTTCGAAGTTCTGCCTCTTTCCGTTTGCTCACCATGTCCAAATCAATTAGTGCTTCAATATGTTTGTCTATTATTATGCGACGATCGTCATAAATTTTCGTTAAGGTATTCCATGCCTTTTCATACCCTGCTTTAGTCAACGTTATGTGTCCAATTGATGCTTTCGCGTCACCACGAAGCTTGTCCATTAAATATGTAAATTTAAGTACCTCATCAATCGAGTCCTTGTTATGAATTACTGCTGTATACGTGTCTCGAAAAGTTGTCCATTGTGTAAGGTCACTTCCGTCAAAATAGGGAATTCTAATTTCAGGTAATTTCAGAGTTTGGGTCTGAATAATATTTTTAGTACAATAACTTTCGTCTATTTCTACTTTATCCTCCTTATTTTGATCATTTACGTTAGAATTGGAAATCAAACTAAGTTTCCCAAATAAATAATGAAAACGGTTTTCAAATTCGGCAAAAGATTCATGATAATCAGAAATCTCTCCTTCAGAAACTAATTCAACCAAACTATTTACAAGAGAATTAAAATCTACAAACGTTTTCTCAAGACTAACAATCCGACTACGACACTCGTGTTCATTTACTAGACTATCCTCCTTTTTCAATAAATTTTCCACAATCGTCAATTTTGATTTTAATACACCAAATTTTTTGTTAAATTCTGATACAGCCGCATCTGCGGTTGTAGATTTCAATTCAAATGACATTTTTTTTTTTTTTTAGAACTTCAAGTTACCAAACACAAAGAAATAATTTTATAAAAGGAATTTCATTTAAGGTTATGTCGAAATCTATCACAAATGTGTACCGAAATGTATACCGAACTCAAATAAAATGCGCACAATATTGAAACATGGAGAAAAAACAATTCTGTACTTACAGGATTTGCTGAATCTGAACGTTTGCTGATTTAAATAAATTGCCAAAACTTGGTGTACTGATCCACGCTGGTTTGATATATGTATAACACGTTCGTCTTCGAAAATCGTGCTTAATGTTTTCCTCGTTGTGTAAATCGAAATGACTGGGTCGTTTTCCCTCGCTATTTAACACTGGAATCTACAGGATAACACGTTCGATCGCTTTTCCGTTGTGTAAAATTGATTGTGTAATTTTGTATAAACACAGGTTATGTTTCCCGGCACGTGGAATTAGCTCCGGTTGATTGAAAATTCACCTTTTGTCCAATACTATACTCGTTAAATATTATGTAAAAATCCGCTTCGATGGACCAAAATTATGTTGGATTAAATAATAATCTTTCGATAGCTCGCAATAGCAATAATACAACAATAAATTTGTTGTTTGTTTTTTATTATGTTTAGTTTTTACATATAAGTATTGTTAGGTTATGAGTTGTTTTACGTTCAGCGAAAAATTTGAATCTAAAAACTAAAGTTGTCTTTTCAATACAAAACAAAAAACAAAGAAAAAATGAGAGAGCGTAAAATTAGCTTACGCACACTCACACATAGAAAATTACGTGAATGTAATAAGACAAAGACAATACTAATTTAAAATATAATATAATGTAATTAGCAGTGTACAAAATTGTCCCTTTTGCTCCACATTTCAACATTAGTGCGTTGTGCGTTCATATCTGAAAACACGATTTATGAACCCAAAAATACAAAAAACAAATTTCAACACCCTCTTTACCAACTTTTAACAAAATAGTTAAAATTTAAAAAACCCAAGTTCCAATGGATGACACTCTGGACTGGTAAACATACTTACCAATTTTCAACAAAATCATTAAAACTATAAAAATGGAGTCTGAATTTTCCTGAAATCAAGACCAATGGGGATCACCTTATACCACTTAAAAACACTTCTTACCAATATTTACCAACATCGTGAAAATTACAAAGGAGCCCGAGTTCCACTGAAGAACCCCCTAAACTATTTTTTTCGAAATCAAGACCGGTCACAATTGATTCTTGGCACACGAAAACCCCAGCTTACCAATTTTTACCAAAATCGTAAAAATTAAAAAAAGGCCTGGGCACAAATGGAGAACACCTTCTAAATTATCAAGACCCGTCGCAATCGCTTCCTGGCACCCGAAAACCCCCGCTCACTAATTTTTTAGCAAATTCGCCAAAATTAACAAAAAAGCACCCGGGCCCACTGGAGAACCCCCTAGACAAATTTTCCCGAAATCAACACCCAGCGCAATCGCTTTCTAGCACCCGAAAACCCCTTACCAATTTTTAACAAAATCGGTAAAATAAAAAAAGGCCCTGAGCAATACTAGTGGACCCTCTAAACGAATTGTATACGAATCCTGTAATCAAGACTAGTTGCAATCACTTCCTAGCCCTCAAAAACCGGTTTCGAAATCGTTGCACAAACAAACAAACAGACAAACAATTTTATGCCGTTTAATAATAGTAGATAGATAGATAGATAGATAATAAAAGTGTTTTATTCTTTTTAGCTCTTTATTTTAATATTTTTTATATTTACCCGAGTAACCAGATGTCACAAAAAATCATCAAATATTTCACAAATTTCTGTGAATTGTAGACCAAAATGTGGAAAAAATTGGTCAAATTTTGGTCAATAATTTGTCGACAAACGATACCCTAAATTAACAAAATTGTCACATTTTGGTTGCACATTTTGGTCATACAATTTGTGATGAAAAGGTGACAATTCTACTACAAAAATTTGTGAATAATCTGTAGGGTATTTGGTCATAATTTTGTGACAAGTTTCTTGATATTTTTTGTCAAAATTTTTTATAAAAATTTAAAAAATAATTATTATTTTGATTTAATTTTTTTTTCTCGCGTTTCAAAATACTGTGCCCGTTAACAATTTCAAAGTTTATATTTATGTTATATTGCACCACCATTCAAATTCTTAAATTATTTCAATCATATCAATCAGCATTTTGTATTTTCATATTGCTTCCATCCGGTCACCCATCTATGTACTAATCTCGGCAAATGTTGCTTGAACGTCGTTGTTGAAGTTATGGTCGTATCATCTTTCTCATCTACGTGGTTATACAGAAAATTACTAATATTTTAGTAGATATGAATATTTTACAAATTTTCAACAAATCAAATGTGATTGATATACATATTCACATTCATTGAGAAATTTTCAATAAAAAAATTGAATTGGTTTCTGAGTGTTTATTTAAATTTATGTTAACAAGCTTAAAGTCAGTTGAGGTTGAACTGAAAAATATTTCTAACATAGGTGGTTTTATTGAGAGATTTTTACTTGAGAGATGAAAATAAATAAAACATAAATGAATAAATAATAAATGTTACATTCATTCTTAATTAAATAAATAAAAAAGATATAAAAGTTTATTACAATATAAATAAAATAAAAACTAATTTATTTTGATTTCCTTATGGGTCGAAAAAATGTGAATAACGTTGATCATCAAATTTTTAACAAACTTTTTGAATTGTTTTAATTGAGTTTGTTTAAATTTATGCCCGTTAACAAGCCAATGTTATGTTAATATCATCTGATTAACATTTGTTTAATAAATAAATAATAAATGTTATATTCATTTCTAATAAAAAAAATAAAAAAATAATAAATTTTATTTATCCTTATTATAAAAAAAATATGTTCTCATCCGGTCACCCAACTATGTGCTAACCTTAGCAAACGTTGCTTGACTTCATTCATTAAGCAGTTGTCGTATTTTCTTTCTCATCTACCGCGCACAGTCGAAATCGCTGATATTTTACGAAAAATGAATGTTAAACAAAACGACAAATTTTCAACATGGCGTTGGTCACAAATTTGTCAATAATTATTGTGGTTGATGTGGCATTTAAAAATATTGACAAATATCTCACATATTTGGGTCGAAAAAATGTGAATAAATTAGATCGGCAATTTTGCAACATATTGTGGTGAAAAAATTGTCGATATTTTTTGTGGGCTATGCAATATGAATTGTTTGACAAATTTTCCACATTTTTTGGTGATTATTTTGCCAACATGATTTTGTGGCAAAACGGATGATCGTTTTTGTCGCATTATGGTGGAAATTTTTTGTTATGACAAATTTTGGTTACCCGGGTAATTAAGTATATATATTTAAACCAAAAACTGTTTATCCCATATATTAAAAAACTTTTCGAAAAAATTAAACTTATTTTCAAAAATTATAATTTTAATACTGTGAAACGTTCAGCAACTAATTGAAATGATCATATGTTTCCTAAAACAAAAGATCCTATACCTATAAAAAACAATCGAACAGTGTATCAAAGTAGTTGTGATTGTAACGAACCTATACCTAACAGACAAATATAACCATTTCTGGATAAAAGTTTTATAAAATAAAATTTAATCAATACAAATGTAAATCAAAATAGTTGTAGTTTTCCCAAACATGAGGCCAGTCTCAATCGCATTTTCATGCAAAAACACGTCATATAGCCATTTTACGTCAACGAAATCGGTCTCGAAGTAGTTTTTCGTGCGGACATATTTACATATATACATACCCGCAATTATTGCTCGTTTAATAATATAGATAGACAAGCTGGTTTCAGACCAGGAAAAAGCTGTACAGACCACATCAACACAGTCCGAATTATCATCGAACAATTCAACGAATGGAACTCACCACTATATCTACTCTTCGTGGACTTCGAACGCGCATTCGACTCCATCAAAAGAAGCGCAATCTGGAAAGCACTCTGTGAAATAGGCATCCCGAGGAAAATAACCGAGCTCATACGAGAAATGTACCGGGATGCTGGAAATAAAGTTCAACACAAAGGAAAGCAGAGTGGCACATACTACAATACACGAGGGGTTAGACAAGGATGTGTACTATCTCCACTACTGTTCCTCATAGTACTGGATAATGTCATGCAAAAACTAGACATCGCATCACCAAACGGAATTCAGTGGGATCTAATAAGAAGACTCAATTATCTCGACTACGCAGATGATATATGCATGCTAACACACAAATACACAGACATGCAGCAAAAGCTACAGAAGTTGTCAGAAATAGCACAAGATGTTGGGCTCAAGATAAACATAAGAAAGACAAAGGCCCTGAGACTGAACACAAGCATTAGTACACCACTTCGCATCAACGAAGATACAATAGAAGATGTCGAAAAATTCGTATACCTTGGTTGCACGGTATCAAGAACAGGCGGAACGGAAGAAGCCATTAACCAACGCATCAACAAAGCGAGAAACACGTTCAACATGCTCCATAAGATCTGGAATGCATCCGTCCTGTCAAGAAACACCAAGATACGAATGTTCAATGCCTGTGTAAAATCAGTACTGCTGTATGGCTGTGAAACGTGGAAACATACGCAGAAAATAACAAGAAGGCTCCAAGTATTTGTGAATAAATGCCTTAGGCGATTGATCAAATGCTTCTGGCCGAATACCATCACAAACGAAGAATTGCTGCGACAAACAAACCAAGTGGACATTGAGAAGGAGATCCGGAAGAGGAAATGGAGATGGATAGGACACACGCTGAGAAAGACACCAAATGACATAACCAGGATGTCATTAGAATGGAATCCACAAGGCAAGAGGAAAGTCGGAAGGCCAGCAATGACCTGGAAAAGAACGGTGCTAAATGAAGCAAACCATCTCGGGAAAACATGGGGGGAACTAAAGAGAATAGCCCCAAATAGAGTTCGATGGTCCAGTCTAGTAGACGCCCTATGCTCCTAAATGGAGATAAAGGAAAAAAAAACACGTATATAATATACTATTTTAATATTGTGTGTATAAATTTTCCATCATTGTGTTGGTGTCAAAATGTTGAAAAATGCCCCTTAAATCTGCACTATCGGTTGAGAATAAATACTTTTCCCAACCTCACGACATCACGAATATTTGACAGCCGATGAGAATTGTTTAATGTTTATCATTTTGTGAAAAAGTTTTTTAATATATACATAATTGAAAATTTAATATTATTATTTTAATAAATAAAAATATTAAAACGAAATTTTTTTCTGATTGTAGGTTAATATAACGTTCTTAATGTGGGTTAATAATTAAGAAATATTTTTTGAAAAAGTGGTATGAGTATGAAATGAAAACAATCAATTTTTAATAATATCTTGGCGATGATAATTAATTAAAAATTGAAAACGGTTTTACATATAATTATTTAAGCGCGTGGAATCATTTTAGTGAAAGTTTCTTAATGTTAAATACATAATAAATGTGTAATATATACAGAATAAAATTTATTCTTGTGTATGCAAAACTTTTATGTAAGTACTTCTTTCCACACCACCAATGAGGTAAAGTACAAGGCGCGTTTTTTTTATGTGGTTTCCCCCGAAGGCCTAATCCACAATAGAACAAAACCTAAAGAAACAAAAGAAAATAAGAGTAAATGTAAAGAAAATATGACTTTCGCGTCTTCTGGTAATCTGAAAAACAAAAAAACAATGCGAAAAGGAACTCTAAAGAAACTATAAAAACGAAAAAGAAATATAAAGTAATCAATTAAAAAAACAGAAAAAGAAAACAAAAATAAAAAAATAATTAAAAGAAGAGAAAAAACGAAACGAAAACAAAAAAATTGTTCTTCTCTTCCATATTCCAAGTTGTTGCTCATTAGATCAGTGATCAGCACCAGCTCCTCTTTGATAAAAGATGATTTACCTATGCTTTTACTCTTAAAAATATATTTAATTAGATATTCTATTTCGTTCATTCATTAATAATATTATATAAACTTAATACATACTTTGGAGTCACATTAAAATATTGTTTTTTTTTATTGGCAATTCAATGCAGTAACATTTATGCAACTTCCTAAAAATAAACGATTATTTGATTAAACTAATTTAGGTTCAAATGTTAAGATTAGCTTACGTGTTAAAGTCCTGCAAGCACTACTAATTCCTTTAGTAAAGCTCAATAACCTTTCATTTTAATCACTTATGTTGTATTTAATACATCTTTCCATACAACATTGCGCGTGTGACAAAGATTTTCAGGTGGTAGCAGGACTTTCAAACTGCTTAGTCTCTTTACACGAGAAAAAGCAACGTAGAGCATTCCATGCATAAATACAGATGTGCGCAAGTCGACAGCAACAAATTCAAAGGTTTGGCCTTGAACTTTATGTATGGTCATAGCGAATGCTGGTCTAACAGGAAATTGATGCCGTTGCATTGTACATCCAAGCTGACATTTACTTGAGTCAAGCGTTATTCGTGGAATATGCATTTCCCGGCCAGATTTTTCACCAGTTATTATATTCGCTATGATGATATTATTGCAGAGCTCAGTTACAATCAGCCGCGTCCCATTACAGAGTCCTTCTGAGACATCCAAGTTGCGTAATAACATTATAATGGTATTTTTTTTCAACTTCAACTCATGTGATGGCAAATCAGAAATTTCGATTGTATTGAGGAATTCCGATGTGAACTGAAGTGCTCCTTCTGGTTGATCTTTTAGCGAGTCGTAGCTTAAATAAACTTTGTAGTCTCTGGGCAGTCTTTCGATAATCTCTGCGTTAATCTTATTTACATGTTTATTCAATGGCGCAAGTATTGTTCGATCCTTCATACCCTCATAATTTCTATTCACGAGGCAGTCTCCGAATACTTCCTCGATTAAATTACCATTAGAAATTATTTCTTGTGTTAGTCTTATTTCGTCCATCTCATTTGTCGGAAGTTCCCCATTACCAAGTTGCAGCAAATATTTTGCAAAATCGGTCTGCTCGGGATCAACACGCATATTATCCACCAATGAGAAGAAAGTAAAGTTTTTCCATAGGCCACTTCTTTTAATTGACAAATCCAATAGTTCACTTCGATTTGCTCGAGGCTGCACGGGTAGACATTGGCGAAAATCTCCTCCTAAGACTACAGTTTTACCTCCAAATGGTAAATTCGAATCTCCAATTGCTCTTAACAGCTGATCCATATTGTGAAGTCCGTATTTTGGCAACATTGGTGCTTCATCCATAAAAAAAACGTCAACTTTGGCTAGTTCAGAGGCTTTAGGTGATCCAGGTTTTATATTAGAAATTGAATCTGCAGTTAACGGCACCTTTAGACCAAAAGTCTTGTGTACTGTGCGTCCATTAGGTAGCAGAATCGACGCAATCCCGGTAAAGGCCATACACCTTACATTGTAATTTCGGCCACAAAGCAGTTCCACCAGGTCCATCAATAAAAATATGTAATAACCGAGCTGTAATTGAAAACACGGTAATGTATGCCAAACAATATTCCTTTGTATTTCGACACTATCCAAATTATACAAATTTTATATTTTAAATACTATATATTTTACCACCGCACTAATTCAAAATCAAACGCGAATTTTATTTTTTTTTATTTAAATAAATTTATCAATTAATTTTTATTTCCCGAAAATGTCGGATTCGTGAAAAAGTCACAGAAGTAAGTGTTTTTTTTATCAAACAAAATTTATATATCCGAACACCAAAAAGTATTTTTTGTTTCGTCGTATTAGTTTCTTTTTCTTTTGGTGTTGACACACGAGACGAATCGCATGCCAAGTTTGATTGTTGTACTAAAAGAGAGATGGAGTAACACAGAAAATATCAATTCGAAATCGAATTCGAATTGAGAAAGCTATTGAAAGCGAGATGGTGTAAAAACAGAAAAATATAATTTAGTGATCAATTATATTTTCTATTGTCCATCTATTTTCGCTAGATGACAGTACGCAACACAAAAGATATTTTGTGCGCTAACCCTATATTGTCGTGGTGAGCTAATGCCAATTTATATAAGTAAATAATTAATTTAAATAAATTGAATGAGTGAGCCGCTACAGGACTCCCCCGCAAGTGAGTCCCATTCCTTAAGGAAGTTCAGTGTTAGGCTGAAAACGAACTGATTTATGTTGTCGAGGAACTGATTTCACATCAGTGAAACATAGTATGCCGTAAGCCGGTTTGAGCCGGTCAATTGAAATTGTTTGGTTTTTTCCATTAATTGACACGGTGAATTGCTTCCGAAGGCGTCGAATAACTTTAAACGGCCCTTCATAAGGAGGAGATAAGCCTGTGCGAACCTTGTCGGTTCTTACGAACACAAAATCACAGTTGGCAAGTGACTTGGGAACAAAAACGTCATCTTGTTTGGCTTGCCGAGTTGATTTTGGGATAAGGTTTTGCATTGTGTCACGGAGTTGATCGATGACTGTGTCGCTAGTTGGTAAAGGTGAGAGAGGATTTTCAACGAAGAACTCACCGGGTAGCTTGATGGTTTGTCCATAAACCATTTCAGCTGGTGAGCACTTCAGATCTTCTTTCACGGTTGCTCGGATTCCCAGTAGCACGATGGGTATTTCCGAACTCCAATTGATTGTGTTTCCTCTGGCCATTAACGCGGCTTTGAGTTGCCGGTGGAAGCGTTCGACCATGCCGTTAGCTTGAGGATGATAAGCCGTTGTACGAATCCGATGTGAGCCAAGGAGTTTTGTTAACTCGCTGAAAAGCTTTGACTCAAACTGCGTTCCTTGATCAGTAGTGATATTAAGGGGCACGCCGAATCGTGAAACGTAATTGTTGACAAAAGTCAAGGCAATGGTTGCAGCTGACATATTGGTCATGCAGTAGGCTTCGGGCCATCGAGTAAATCGATCGACACAGGTTAGCAGGTAAGTATATCCATTAGATGGAGGAAGTGGTCCTACTATATCTATATGGATATGTTCAAAACGACCTGATGGTATTTGGAATTGTCCATGTGATGATTTGGTATGCCGTTGGACTTTGGCACGTTGGCAGGATAAACATGACTGAGCCCAATGGCTTACGTCCTTGTTCATACTAGGCCAAAAATATCGAGCAGTAATCAATTTACGAGTAGCACGAACACCAGGATGAGAAATGTTATGTAAAGTATCGAAGATGGTTCGACGCAGTGATTGTACGATGAATGGGCGATTGTACCCAGTTGATGTTTCGCAGATAATGTCGAGGCCAGGCAATTGGAAAAGCGCCAGTTTCATTGATGAACCGGAGTGACATTCGGAACCAGAAAATAAATTCTGAAGTTCTAGGTCAGCTTTTTGAGCAATTGCGATTTTGTTTAAGTCGAATTGTGTCTCGACTGCGGCCGTTTCATTGTCTGTTGTGCGAGAGAGTGTATCTGCAACAACATTGTCATGTCCGTGAACATGCTGAATGTCCGTGGTAAATTGACTAATATAATCCAAGTGGCGAGCTTGCCTCGGATTACGTTCAGTTTTAGACTGAATTGCTCTAGTCAGTGGCTTGTGATCGGTGTAAATAGTAAACTCCCGACCTTCAACAAAATATCTGAAGTGTTTCACAGCGAGATAAATTGCGAGTAATTCCCGGTCGAATGCAGAATATTTCTTTTCAGCATCCGAAAGCTTCCTTGAGAAAAATCCTAATGGTTCCCAACACTCCTTATTATACTGTTGCAGTACTGCCCCTACAGCAGTGTTAGATGCATCAGTAGTTAAACTTAGTTTTGAATCGCTCAGTGGATGAGCAAGCAGTGTTGTTTTCGCAAGTCCAGTCTTAAGTGACGTGAATGCTTGTTGACATTCGTCGGTCCAAGAGAAATTCTTAGATGTTTTGGGCTTACGTAGAAGTACGGCCAGGTGACTGTGAACTGGTGCGAGAATTTCAGCAAGTTTTGGTATAAATCGGTGGTAGTAATTTACCATACCGATAAACCGCTGAATGTGCTTGATTGAGGTTGGAGCTGGGAACTCCCTAATGGCATTAATTCGTTCTTCAGACGGCAAAATACCATTAGGGGTTATTTTGTGACTAAGGAAATCAAGAGTTGATACGCCAAAGACGCATTTAGAACTGTTGATATGAACATCAAACTCAGTTAACCTGTGGAAAAGTTGTTCCAGGTGGAGTTTGTGATGTTCCTCACTTTGCGATGCCACAAGAATATCGTCAATGTAGACGAAAACAAAGTCTAAGTTTCGAACAACTTCGTTCATAAATCGCTGAAACGTTTGAGCGGCATTACGTAATCCAAACGGCATTCGAGTAAATTCGAACAGGTCAAAAGGAGTTGTTATTGCCGTTTTAAAAACATCTTCAGGTGAAACGGGAATCAAATGATAAGCTCTGACGAGATCGATTTTCGAAAAAAATGTACATCCATGCAAGTGCATAGAGAAATTTTGAATGTGGGGAATCGGATAACGATCCGGTATAGTCACAGTGTTTAACTGTCTATAATCCCCACATGGTCTCCAATCGAAATCTTTTTTCTTAACCATGTGTAATGGACAAGCGACAGGAGATGCAGACGGCCTGCAAATCCCTAATTCCACCATATGCTGAAATTCCGTAAATGCGGCTTTATGGCGGACTTGATCTAGTCTTCTTGGTCTTGATACAGGCAGGTGTCCTGCTGTAACAATGTGATGGACCACATTGTGTCGGACTGGCAATTTATAATTTGGCTCTGCTGTAAGTTGAGGAAACTTTTTAAGCAGAGTGCCATAGCCGTTGGTGATAGAATAATGGATCGGAGTCGGTGTGTCGACGTGAACCATGTTGGCATTGATTGACAGCTTTGTCGCTGAATCAATCAGCCGTTTATTCTTTAAATCTACCAAAAGTCCAAATTTACACAAGAAATCGGCGCCAATGATAGGACGATTCACAGCAGCTAAAATGAAAGCATGCGTGAAGGTTCGTTTTAGTCCCAAATCCAACTGAAGCAACTTTGTGCCGTAAGTATGGATGTTAGTGCCATTGGCGGCCGACAGAACTAGATTAGTATTGCGTTTGAGTATGTTAAATTCACTTTTGTAATTATAAACTGGAATAACCGAAAGGTCAGCGCCAGTGTCGACTAAGTAGGTAATTCGGTTTATTCGGTCGAATGCGAATAACCGAGCTGAGTGTGGATTACTTGTTATTGGGTTCCCGCCCCTGTGTTGTATTAGTTTTTTGAATCGCCATTGTTGCCATCAATTTTATTGATTTGTGACGTCGATGGTTGTAACGTATTGAAATTGCATGGCGGTACACATTTTTTCGCGGCTGGACCGAACTTGGTATGGTACCAGCATCTGCCGTGTCGGCGCGAGTAATTGGCGGAGTTGCGGGATCTGGACCGTGAGCGAGATGATTTTCGCTGTCCCCTTGATTTATCACGAAATAAATTATCTAGTTTTTGTTCAAGCCGAGCCAATCGGTTTTCGAACGAGCCAGAATTCTGGCTGGTCGATGGGACCAGGTCACCGCGCACAGTGGGACGGGATTGCCTTTGATTTATTTGTGACATTCCGGGTTGTTGTTGGCCGATGTTGATCACCTCGTACATGCGGTCAGCCGTTTTAGCCAGTGCGTCAATGGCTATTGAATCTGGCTGGGCAATTAACGCAATTTTGATAATCTCTGGCATTTGTCTGATCCAGAGTGATTTTATCGTTTGCTCATTGAAATTCCTGCCCGCCAGAGTACGAATGTGACGTAGCGCGTCAGAAGGTCTACGGTCACCAATATCCTGGCCCGTAATGAGAGCTTCCAGTTGCCTCTCAGATGAAGGCGCTAATCGGTCCAACAAAGTTTTTTTTAAATGAAAATACTGTTCTGTATGTGGGGGATTTGACAAGAAGTCTGAGATTACATCACAAGTCTCTGGTGCTAATGATGACAGAGTATGTAAATATTTGGCTTTCTCGGATTTTACACCTTGAAGGTCAAACTGAATTTCAGCCAGCAAAAACCAATTGTGTGCCTTTTGAGGCCAAAATGGCTGTAATTTTACTAAATTGTTTGCGGCTGATACCTCCAAGGGTGCTTGCTCCCCCGTCTCCATCTGTTGGGGTTGTGGTGGATTGATCTCAGTTTTCTTTTCTTCGCCATTGACCATTTTAGAAATGTTAGTTTAATTCTCTTAAAGAATGTTTGTTTCTGGCGAGTAATGAGATCAAAAACACTAAAATGTTTACAATAGGTATGAAATACACCATATATTTTTTCGACCGACCATCAAATCTTTAAATTTTCAATCAATATGAAATGAAAATAAAGAAATAGAAAGATAATTTCAAAGAACACTCTGGGAAAAATTATATAAAGAAAACAAATAGATAGAGGAATGGATACCTTGTTTGACAAAAATAAAGGTGGCACGTATTGGCCGACGAGATACCCCCGAATTACGAGACGAGCGTGTCACAGCGTATTGGGGGGGCTCGTTGAAATGTATTAAATATGAGAAAAAAAAAAAATAAAAATATATTAATTAACCTATAATGAAAAATATTTCATTTAATATGTGTGATAGGCGTTACTAATGACGAAACCAAAACACCTGTATTACGGATTATACGAAGAACAATTTTTTTTTTTTTTTTTTTTTTTTTTTTTTTTTTGAAATATGTAAAATAAAACTTTAAATCGATATTCTGTACCCGAGCAGAGTGGTAAAATATTTACATTAATATGTGTTACAATTTTAAACTAAGTGTGTTACAAGATTTTTTAATTAGAGTGTAACAAAAAAAATGAAAATTATAATTGTTTGTTTTCGAATAACAAAAAAAATTTAAATCTATTAAGTATTAATTGAAAACAAATAGCATGTATTGTAATTTATTTTCAAAAGAATAATAAAAAAAATTTTGAACACTTAGCTGAAGTAATTTTTTTGTTGTTGCTGCTGCTGATGTTGTTGTATTTCCTGTTCTCCAAACTCCCGTTGTTTATTGGCTGTGTGTACAGAGTTCCACTTTATTGTGTGTACCCGTTCGTTCCGTTTTTGTTTTTCTGTATACTATTGTTATTCCGTTGTAATTGATTTCATTGGCGTTGTATACGAGTATGTAGAATATGTATACTATATTTTGTATAAAGGTGGTATCATATGTGTAGGCGTTTGTAGATGTACAATTAATTCAATGTTTATTTTAATTATATGCTCGTGGTGCGATTTTGTTTAGGCGCACTGTAATTCTTCGGAATTTTCCAATTTATATGTGTACATAAATTTCCGTATGTACATACGTGACTCGGCGTGTATATATACGGTCGGAGCAAAAAAAAAATTAAAATTGAAGAGAAAACTTTATTAAATTTTTGTTCTAATTGATTTTTGGGTTTTTATAACCCGATAAATTTTTCAATTTTTAAACAGTAATTAGGTTACGTACCTTTGTACCTGGCACTTTTGAATTGTGCCAGGTTTCCTAATAATCACTTATTGAAATTTTATTCCCTAAAAAGGGCGTCGTTAGGTCACCAATTGTAATAACCGAGCTGTAATTGAAAACACGGTAATGTATGCCAAACAATATTCCTTTGTATTTCGACACTATCCAAATTATACAAATTTTATATTTTAAATACTATATATTTTACCACCGCACTAATTCAAAATCAAACGCGAATTTTATTTTTTTTTATTTAAATAAATTTATCAATTAATTTTTATTTCCCGAAAATGTCGGATTCGTGAAAAAGTCACAGAAGTAAGTGTTTTTTTTATCAAACAAAATTTATATATCCGAACACCAAAAAGTATTTTTTGTTTCGTCGTATTAGTTTCTTTTTCTTTTGGTGTTGACACACGAGACGAATCGCATGCCAAGTTTGATTGTTGTACTAAAAGAGAGATGGAGTAACACAGAAAATATCAATTCGAAATCGAATTCGAATTGAGAAAGCTATTGAAAGCGAGATGGTGTAAAAACAGAAAAATATTGTGACGGTGACACCTAGTGTGTAATAGAATAAGTAAAACTAATAGCTCAATGTTTACTGTACTAAATGGAATTTTCCATGATAAAAATTGTTACGTAATGTTTCTACGCTATTCCAACTGGAAAAGTCGTGAACTTTCGAGAAGCTTGGTTTGTGTATATAAAAAGGCGAACAAGATCGAATTGGATTATTAGTATTTGGAACGCGATAGTGTAAAGTTGTAAGAATAAGTAATTTTTGGTAAGCGAAAGAGTAAAGATTAAAAAGGAATTAAAAAAGTGAATTAAAAAGTGTTTTTGTGGAAATAAAAATTATAAGTGAACAGTAAAATTTGAGAATAA
Source organism: Tipula vernalis (assembly GCA_958295665.1). Classification (NCBI taxonomy): domain Eukaryota; kingdom Metazoa; phylum Arthropoda; class Insecta; order Diptera; family Tipulidae; genus Tipula; species Tipula vernalis. Next base: position 179,449,974 of record OY282558.1, on the reverse strand, counting down.
TTTATATAAAGTGATTTTGTGAATTTGTATTAATAAACTGTGTTGTAATAATTCTTGTGTGAAATAAATAAATTCGTTGGTGATAAATTAAATTGAATTGGTTTTATTCACAATCCAGTGATACGAACCTTATTTGACAAGGCAAAATCGTAACAATTTGGTGACAGCGGTGGGATTGTGAATAAAAAGATAAAAAAAAAATGATTCTCAACGAATTAAAAGTGCCAGAATTAAAGAAGGAACTTGAGAAACGAGGTTTGACTACTGATGGTGGTAAAGCAGCTTTACAAGCGCGACTACGTGACGCCATGGAGAAAGAAGGGTTAGACGCGGATCATCATGAGTTTGAAAAGGAAATAACGGCCGCGGAAAGCGTAGAGCAGAATACAGGAGATAAACAGCCGTCAGTCGAAACAACACAATTACCATCTGGAAGTTTCGATTTGTCGCAGTTAATAGCAGCTATGAACCAGATGACGGGCCAGATGAGTCTAATGAAACAACAAAACGAACGACAAATGGTGAAAAATGAGCGACAGTTAGAAACTATAAATCAGTCAAACCAAGCAATGAAACAATCAAACGAAGAACTTCAACACCGGGTGGAGAAACAAGGAGAAGAAATTAAAAGCCAAATTACTGATGGTCATAAGAGAATGGACGAGAAACTTCTCGAATTATCTACTAACATACACGGTGAAGTAGAGAAGCTGCAAATGGAGATTCAACAGGTTGACCAAAAACTGCAAAAGGAAGTTCAACTTGTCAAAACGGAGGTTCAGCAGGTTGAAGAAAAATGCCAACGGCTCGAGAAAGAACTAACTGATATCAAGGCAAGTGGAACAACAACACAAGTGGTACAAACCGTCCAATCAATCAAGATAAAGCCACCAACATTCGACGGAACAACATCTTTCGTCATTTTCAAATTTCAATTTGAAACGGCAGCCAATCAAAACCGTTGGAATGATGAACATCTTGTCGCAGCGTTAATAGTGGCCCTTAAAGGTGAAGCAGCGGAGGCCTTACAAACAATTCCGGAAAAAGATCGCAACAGTTATCTCGAAATTATGAAGGCGCTGGATCGGAAGTACGGCAGTGACCACAAGCGTGAAATCTATCGAATGGAATTGAAAAGCCGCTACCAAAAGGGAGGAGAATCACTTCAGGAATTTTCATCGGCAATTGAGCGATTAGTACATCTAGCACATACCAGTACGTCGGCCGATTATATGGAAAGGCTTAAAATTGACGCATTCATTGACGGCATTCGAGATCCAGAAACACGCAGGGCGGTGATGTTGTCACCTAAAGCAACCTTTGCGGAAACCATCGCTTGTGCGTTAACAAATGAAACTGCACAAGCCATCACCAAACCGTCAATGAAAATACGCCGAGTAGAAATCGATACAAGCATAAACAACGAGCGGTCAACACAAAGATACCGAGATGGAAGCGGCAAAATCAAATGTTGGGCATGTGATAAGGTCGGTCACATCTCTCGTGACTGCTGGGAATTAAGAAGAAAAAGGGGAAGATCACCATCTCCAATGCAGCGACGACCAAGCGGGGAGCAGGCGTTGGCTAGGCAAGAAGGCCAAATGACGACGGAGTCGTTAAACTACAAAGAGTCAGCTTAAAGGGGCAGAAGCTGACTCCCATAACCGATTGCCCTATAACCTCCATCCGCGTTTCGAAAGTAGCAAGAGGCGGTGACAGCTTAACAATCAAAGGCGACATTGATGGCACGGATTGCATCATCACTCTGGATACGGGAGCAAATCGCACGATTGTCCGTAAAGATCTGATCGATGGAGGTGTACAACCAGCTAATGGATTGAAGTTACAAACAGCAACTGGAGATAGTTCAATAATAAAAGGCAAAAAGATCGTGAAAATAAAAATCGGGAGAACTCTTTTCCAACACGAAGTGCTGATTGCAGATATTGTGGATGAAGTCATAATGGGGATGGACTTCATGAGGGCAAATGGCTTCGTGGTGGATGTTGGACGAGGAGTTTTAAGTTACGATAACATCGAGTTGCCACTTCAATCTAGCAGTGCCGGAGCAACTATCAGGTGAATTATTATTGATCATCGGGAGAAGCTGCCACCGAATTCGGAGACGATCCTATGGGGAAAATTGGAGGGAGGTTCTGGGTCACCCAGGTTGTGGGTTGTGGAAGCTAACGAAGAGGAGAACGGAGCCAAGGAAATTATAATCGGGAAAGCCCTAGTTAAACCAGACAACGACTATAGAGTACCAATTAGGACTCTAAATCTCTCGGATAAGACGAAAACCATCAAGAAAGGGACAGTCATCGGAAAATGTAACGAGGTTTCAACTATAGTAAAGTGTGAACAGAGAAGTCCGGTTGAAAAAGCCGACATGCAAGGGCAGAAAGAAATGGTAGAACAACTTATGCAGAAATGGACCGAAGATCTTACCGAGGCACAGAAAAATTCTGCACATCAACTACTCAAACGGTACACGTCCATATTCTGCAGTACATCGGATAATAACGGAAGGACCTCAATGGTAAAGCACCGCATTGATACGGGAGCAGAGATGCCAATTCGTCAACCACCCAGGAGACTACCTTTGGCAAAACAACAAGAAGTCAATCGAATGGTAACAGATATGCAGGCAGCAGGAGTAATTGAACCATCTAATAGCCCATGGAGTTCACCGGTAGTATTGGTCGAGAAGAAGGACGGTAGCATGAGATTTTGCGTTGATTACCGAAAACTCAATGCTGTGACGAAAAAAGATAGCTACCCACTGCCAAGGATCGATGACACGTTAGACACATTATCGGGTGCTCAAATATTTTCGACATTAGATCTACAAAGCGGCTATTGGCAGGTGGAAGTCCATGAGGAAGATCGCGAGAAAACAGCGTTCAGTGTGGGTAACGGACTTTGGCAATTTAATGTTATGCCGTTCGGATTATGTAATGCCCCTGCGACTTTTGAACGATTAATGGAGCGCGTGTTAAAGGGATTACATTGGAAGACTTGCCTAATATATCTGGACGACATCATCGTTATGGGGAAGGATTTTGACGAGCATCTAAAGAACTTGGCGGAAGTTTTGGATCGGATACAGGCTGCCGGATTGAAGTTAAGTCCAAAGAAGTGTAAGCTGTTCAGAACTGAAGTCAAATATTTGGGTCATCTCGTAACGATTAATGGAATTCACACCGACGAAGAAAAGATCGCAGCGGTTAAGAACTGGCCAAGACCTAAAAATTTACACGAATTACGAAGCTTTCTCGGATTGTGCACCTATTATAGACGCTTCGTGCCAGGATTCGCCAACATCGCCAAGAGTTTACACGGGTTGACCAGGAAGAACAAGGCATTCGAATGGAAGAATGACCAGGAAGAAGCATTCGTGGAACTAAGGAGACGGTTGTGTGCCGCGCCAATCCTCGCGTACCCTATACCCAACGTGAAATTTATTTTGGACACCGATGCAAGTAATGATGGTATAGGAGGTGTGTTATCACAGGAAATTAATGGTCAAGAAAGAGTTATTGCGTACTTCTCCAAAACATTATCAAAACCGGAGCGTAATTACTGCGTGACACGGAAAGAATTGTTGGCTATAGTGGAGTGTGTCAAGCATTTCCATAAGTATTTTTATGGCCAAAAATTCCATTTACGGACAGATCACGGCGCTTTACGGTGGCTGTTACAATTTAAGAATCCAGAGGGACAAGTAGCACGCTGGATCGAACGTCTTCAAAGCTACGATTTCCAAATTGAACATCGGAAGGGAAGTGCACACAGAAATGCCGACGCATTATCAAGACGGCCGTGTCCAGTAGAATGTAAACATTGTGGCCATGTTGAAGCAAAGGAAGGCATCATCGACGTTAGGCTTACGCAAGTGCTGCCTGATGAGGAGTGGACCGACGAAATGATCAGGAAAGAGCAATTGGATGATACGGATTTATCAGTTATAATGGATTGGAAGGAAAAGGAACACCGGCCAACTTGGAGCGAGATCGCGGACAAAACTCCCATTGTCAAGGCTTATTGGGCTCAATGGGATAGCCTCCGTCTTGAGAATGGCTGTTTAAAACGATTGTGGGAAAGCACGGATGGCAAAGTGAAGCAATTGTTGCTGGTGATACCAAAGTGCCGGATTGTAGAAATTCTGAATGAGTATCATGGAGGAGCAAGTGGGGGCCACCTTGGAATTAATAAAACTCTAGCAAAGATACGTCAACGATTTTACTGGGCAGGATGTAGGCAGTCTGTGATAGAATGGTGCCAAAAATGTGACCAATGTGCGGCGGTGAAGGGACCCGCACGCAAAAGTCGTGGAACCATGAAGCAATATAACGTTGGAGCACCATTCGAAAGAATTGCAATGGATGTAGCGGGCCCATTTCCCACCACTGAGAGCGGCAACAAATATGTGCTAGTAATCATGGATTATTTCAGCAAATGGCCGGAGGTGTACCCCATTCCCAATCAGGAGACGACAACAATAGCTGATGCCGTGGTAAACAATTGGATTAGCAGATTTGGAGTGCCGATGGAGATTCATACCGATCAAGGACGGAATTTTGAATCGGTGGTGTTTCAAGAAATATGCCAGATGCTCGGTATAAATAAAACGAGAACAACGCCTTTGCATCCACAGTCTGACGGTATGGTGGAAAGATTCAATGGTACATTGGAGGAATATCTAGCAAAGGTCGTTGAGAAAAACCAACGCAACTGGGATCGACATATACCGATGTTTCTGATGGCCTATCGATCAGCTATACATGACACAACCGGAATGACACCAGCTAAAACGTTATTTGGAGATAATCTACGGTTACCTGGAGATCTAAAGTTTGGGGCTGTACCATCATCGGCTTTATGTGGACAAGATTACGTAGACCGAATGAAAGAGGAACTTAATGAGATTCATCAATTTGTTCGGGAGAAAATACGGATGTCAAGTGACCGGATGAAGGCTCGATATGACATACGAGCAAATAACCAGGGCTTCCAGGAAGGGCAATTAGTATGGCTTCACAACCCGCAACGGAAAAAGGGATTATCACCGAAGCTGCAACCAGCATGGGAAGGACCTTATACTGTCATCACAAGGATGAACGACGTGGTTTATCGGATACGGAAGGGACATCGAGGTAAACCAAAGGTGGTGCATTTGGAGAGGCTGGCCCAATACAGAGGAGGTGATTTGGGTCCTGTTCGGGACGAACAGGCTTAGGTGAGGGGTAGTGTGACGGTGACACCTAGTGTGTAATAGAATAAGTAAAACTAATAGCTCAATGTTTACTGTACTAAATGGAATTTTCCATGATAAAAATTGTTACGTAATGTTTCTACGCTATTCCAACTGGAAAAGTCGTGAACTTTCGAGAAGCTTGGTTTGTGTATATAAAAAGGCGAACAAGATCGAATTGGATTATTAGTATTTGGAACGCGATAGTGTAAAGTTGTAAGAATAAGTAATTTTTGGTAAGCGAAAGAGTAAAGATTAAAAAGGAATTAAAAAAGTGAATTAAAAAGTGTTTTTGTGGAAATAAAAATTATAAGTGAACAGTAAAATTTGAGAATAATTTATATAAAGTGATTTTGTGAATTTGTATTAATAAACTGTGTTGTAATAATTCTTGTGTGAAATAAATAAATTCGTTGGTGATAAATTAAATTGAATTGGTTTTATTCACAATCCAGTGATACGAACCTTATTTGACAAGGCAAAATCGTAACAATATAATTTAGTGATCAATTATATTTTCTATTGTCCATCTATTTTCGCTAGATGACAGTACGCAACACAAAAGATATTTTGTGCGCTAACCCTATATTGTCGTGGTGAACTAATGCCAATTTATATAAGTAAATAATTAATTTAAATAAATTGAATGAGTGAGCCGCTACAAATACATTTTGACCCAGGGTTCGTACCTTGAAGTGTATCTAAAATGATATTTTTTTATAAATTATGGAGCATAAAATTTATTTAATTTATTTAGTTTATATTTGTTTAATAATTAAGTTGTTTTTTTATTGATGTTTTTGTTTATTTTATTATTAACTTTAACATTTATTTTATTTTCTGAAAACGGTATCAAAAAGTAGGGTAAATAATAAAATAATTAAATTAAAAATAAAAAAATATTAAAACGTTTAAACAATTAATTAAATTATGTATCTACCTAATACTGTACGCACAATTTCAATCTGCCTTCCTTTAAGAAGCGTATACATTTGCATTCCAATAGCAGTCGAATTATTGACGTTTAAAATTGGCTGATTTGGGTCATTCTCGTAATCATCAATATCATCCATACCGAATCGTTGCACCCAGGAACGAAAGTTTCTGCCTTCTGTAGCTTCAGTATTTAATTTATACGCGATAATTCGATAAGCTCGTTTGATTCCATCTTCGGCAGACCCACCATTTAGAATAGCTTCACGAATATAATCTTCGGCCAAATCTTTTTTAAACATGTTCCACAGACGCTTCGGGTTTTCAGGAGAACCAAGAATAAGAATCTGTGTAAACAACATTCTCATTGCTCTAGGCATCTTCGATAAGGCAGATTCTCGCAAACCTTCTATCCATTGTTGATCATCATATACAAGTCCTCGTGCCAGACAAGCTTGTTGGTACGTCATATACGAAATACCGTTAAATATTAAAAGATCTTCAAAACTTATTGGATTCTTAACATGAAATAACAGTAATCGTAAATGAAATAGTTCAGGTTGTGCAACAAAATTGACAGTATGAATTCGGCCAATGACGCGCAAACGACGTGTTCTTTTTACCCATTCACTTGACCTACCCACCCATTTGAAGTGTTCGGGCATTTGTCAATAGTAGTGGTAAACTACTCCTTCGGGATTTTTATTCAATATACGAATTTCTTCTTCGCGTCTTAGTGCTTGATTATGTTGGAAATATGCGTCCAAGGTTGAATTCTTCAATCCGATGTCTGCTAAATCTTCTTGAGCCTGATCGATATTTGCGATTCTATATTGACCAGATAGATGGATATTTAATCGTTGAACAGCGTGGCTCTTTTTTTGTATTTCGTTACCTAATAATCGCCAGCATGCTTCTGGTGGAGTTATACATCTGCCTTCTACATAAGTGTCCGCTTCATTATAAATCAATCTTCTTTGGCCCTCATCTATCCTGATAGAAGCGCAATCATGACCCTTATAGTTATATTTATAAAGATATTTCACAGCACGAATACTTCCTACATATTCAACATTGATATGACAATTATATTTTTTTAATAGATAAGCGTTATAGGGAGCCACATGGCGATTATCCATCGTTATTCGGCTGCCACTCATGTCCTTGCGGTAAACAGCATATTCATGTAAAAATTCAGGGCTGTGCGGATCTAACTTTGGATCGTAGCGACGTCGATACTATGGCTTTTCATCATCTATTAGCGACGTAATTTGTTGGAAAGGCATAGGAAATGCAAAGCGGCATTTTACACGTCCTTTCTTGTCGACCATGCACGATGCATTTGAATTTAGCTCTCCGCAAGGATTATGAATCATCCATTTTAATACTCGTTCACGCAATACTGAATCGTTATTGTCGGGAATTTCGGCTGAAATTAAGTCGTCAAGGTCTTCTGGATTAAAAATTTTGTCTTTAGGATTCATAATCAACAACATGTGCATATGTGGTAGACCCCGCTTTTGAAATTCAAACGTCAACACATAAGCAGCAACCTTACCAAATATTTGATTTTTATCCAATTCTTCTATGATATCATCAAATTTGAGCTTAGCAATTCTAGTAACGAGATCAGGCCGTTCTTGACTTAGTTGTTCAAAAGTTATACCATTATCGGCGACAATACGAGTCGCTTCTTTTATTTCTGGCCAATTGGGATTGCAGCTCATAGTAATAAAAAATTCTGGCGACCCAAAACGACGAACAATAGCCATAGCATCTTCGAAGTGCTCAGTGTAGTACCTCGTTGATTCAGAGAAAGACGATGGTAGTATGATTTTCTCGCTAATTACAGCGTCCTTTTTTCTGGCCAGTTCGTTGAGAAAATTTGTAACTCCAGTGTATTGTTCAGCAAGAATCTTCTTTTGATTAGCCTTAATCCATTGGATACGATCACGTTCAACCCGAATATAAGTATCAACGAGATACTGTTGGAAAAGTCGACCACCAAAATGTAAGGCATTAAAGTGAGTTTGACGTAAATCGAGGTCTGGTATAGCTGTTTCAGGCTGAAGGATCTTAGCATGTTGTGGCCGAAAGGCTATCCGATACTGTGCCAGTTCCTGTCGCGTAAGATGTGGGCGACTTGGGTACGGTTGTCGTAATTGCATATCAATTGAGAAACCAAAGGTTCCTTTTGGGTAGAATAGCGGGTAAGTAAACGGTTCCACACGATTGTCGATATTTTTCAAAGTAATGACACGTTTACAGCGCTTGTGCACTACCATTTCATTGTCCGGAATACTTTGATCAGCATTAAGTGTGAGAACGGCACATACTTCGTTAAATAAGGGAACGTTAAATCGTCTATAATCGGCGCCTTGGGGCAATGTAAACAACAGCCGGACCTGTGGAGGCATTACTCCTTGTGCAACGGCATTCTGGTTAGTTTGTTCTTCTACTTCTCGCATCATCATATAGCTCTTAGCAAATTCATTCTGAGAACGAATAATTCGTTCTAGCACCTCCATAAGAGCATGGCTGACTCCATGATTGATAGGATGATCAAGCCGCTCGTTAATTGCGTGTTCAGAATCCAAAAAGTACATTTGACCATATTGTGGTCGTTCTGATTCACCTTGTGTGTTTTGTGTTGGATGAGCTGCTAAATTCATTTTGTGATAAACTTGTCCGGCAGCAATAAAGCTATATATACCACAACTGTTGTTAGTACGATCATCGTTCACATTAAATGAAGCCAACGCAAAGCATGCATTTAAACTTCGGATTCGTTTGTGGAATTCTTCGGCGAGCGGATGGCATTTTAAATGGTATTTCGTATATACGCCTCTATATTATCGATATCGGGACGCATTGCAGAAATCATTGCTGTTATACCGGTCGAATTTACTATTTTTGAGATTATCTCGTAATCTTTATATTCCTTAAGTTCAGGGTCATAAATAGTTTCTATAATTTTCAATAACACAATATCTAACAGATATTTATCATAATTTTGTGCATCCACAAGCGAAGGATTAGTATCGCATTTTATTTGAGGAGTTACATCCCATCGATTATGCCGCGTTGGTTTTGATACTCGTACCTTATTTTGATTTAAGAACGATTTTTTATGTGATATTTTATTTTTATATATTTATTCTATTCCACTAATTTTCGTGATTTTTTGGTCAAGAAAATCACTGGAATAATTAAATCCTACAATTGAAAATTGAATCCAATATTTCCAGAAAATTATTTCAATATCGATTTCATATAAATTTTCAAGATTCTCGCTCGAATTAATGATCCTTCACCTAAATACATATATATATGTAGTTTCCCAAATTATACCTACGTTTACTGATATACATACATTTACCGTAACTTAAATGTAAATGTAGTTTTTGTAGTTAATTCTTGATTTTTGTGAACGTAAATGTCATAATTGTGCCTTTGCAACACAAATAATTTACTATAATAGCCTAAATGTAGCTTACAACTTTTACATTCATCTTTTATTATTATTCAATCATACCCCAAGTATTTTTACTTCGAATATTTTGGTTCAAAATCCTAGTATAATTCGAAACTAAGTCTAGTTTTTTCCATAGTTTGAGTTCGAACTTATTATAAGAAAACATATGGATTTGTGTCCACCAAACTCGAAACTCGACTAAACTCAATGTGTTTATGTGTGCGTGTATTTATTTTGTATAAATGAATGGCGGGAAAATACAGAATATAAAATTCAAATTATCGCGGGAGAAATAAAATTCAAATTATCGCGGGAGAAATAAATATTCAAAAATAAAACCGCTTTAAATTTTGTAATAAAAAGTATATTGTTATCAATTAATTTTGCTCACATATGGTTACATCACATATTTATATTTTATATTTAAATTCTAATCCTAAAAATATATAACTAAAACCTATAAGAAAATATAAATTCAATTCAAATACATAATTCATTTTATCTTAGTAGTACATTAATATATATCATAACACAGATTCATTTCATATTATATATGCTTATAAGGCTTATTCTATCATTAAAATTTTAAAATATTAAAATTTAATATAATAAAAAATTCAGTTATTCAAAGTTTAATAATTAAAACTAATAAAATTGTAAATTCAAATCAAATATGTACATTTTAACCTAAAATTCATTCTATCTTAGGACTACATAATATAAATCATAACACAGATTAATTTCATACAGGTATATAGGCTTATTCTATCATTAAAATTTTAAGATATTAAAATTTAAGATAATAAAAAATAAAGTTATTCAAAGTTTAATAATTAAACCTAACTAATAAAAATATAAATTCATTTCAAATATGTACATTTTAACAAAAAATTCATTTTATCTTAGGACTACATTAATATAAATTATAACACAGATTAATTTCATACAGGTATATAGGCTTATAAGACTTATTGCTAATTAATTCAATCTGGTTCAAATTAAATTTAATTTGGTATCAATTTTAAAACCATTTACTAACTCTATTTACACAAAATTTGAATATTTATAAGCTTATTTTAATATCTAATGTTTTTGCTACATTCTCCTAATTTTCGTTTCTCCTTCCCCTCTCGATCCTTTATATAATAAAAGTAGCTAGTAGCAATTTCGTTAATCTGAGTCGCTGTGACATTCGGAAATTTTTCCAAGGCACAATCTAAAATATATATTGAAGAATTAATAGATTTAATAATCATAATAATATAGTAAAAATTAATTATATATTAGTTTCAAGCATTACGGCGGATTAAGTACAATAAAAGCTTCTATTGAATATTTACCTTTTAAAAGTTTTGTGGAGTTAAATTTTTTTGCGGAATAATTGCCTTGTCGCCCATTAAAAGTAAATTTTCTGCTTAAATGTTCGGTTAACAGATTTTTAAAATTAGTTCTTACAAATTTTTTTAAATCTTGACCGTCTTCCTTCATAAAAATCGATTTCTAAGCAAAAAAGTAGAAAAGATCAAATAAATTAGTATAATAGTAATATATATATATATGTATATATATATATATATATATATATATATATATATATATATATATATATATATATATATATATATATATATATATAAACTAATTACCAATTGTTTTTCCGCCTCTTTATCAGTTAGTAGATTGGTGTCAAACTTAATGAAACTGTCCATTTCATTGAAAGGAGTTACAAATTTAAAATTTTCACAATCGACCAAATACCTTACATTAAGGCGATTATCTCTTAGATCGATAAACTCTCGCATTAATGCTTTCTGGCCAATTTCAACGTTTTCGATCAATTTTTCTTGCCTTTTTTCTAAATTTTCAATTGATTGAACCAGATGATCTAAATCAGATTTTTTAATTGCTATGTATTCTGTTTTTCAGGATCGGTTTGAACTGCCACAGTTTTACTGGATTTTATTACGACGTCATCAGCTTCTAATACTAAAACGGATTAAAATAAAATAAATTATATATAAATTTTTTTTTAATTATTGATTCTAATAATAGATGAAAAATTAGTAAGAGTTTCAATTACAGTTTCGAGCTGAAAAGATGATTTGAAAAAAATCAGTCTTATATATATATATATATATATATATATATATATATATTATATATATATATATATATATATATATATATATATATATATATATATATATTATATATATATATATATATATAATATATATATATATATATATATATATATAATATATATATATATATATATATATATATATATATATATATATATATATATATATATATATATATATATATATATATATATATATATATATATATATATATATATATATATATATATATATATATATATATATATATATATATATAATATATTATATATATATATATATATATATATATATATATATATATATATATATATATATATATTATATATATATATAATATATATATATATATATATATATATATATATATATATATATATATATATATATATATATATATATATATATATATATATATATATATATATATATATATTTACAAGAGAAATATAGGATGTATAATAAATAGTTACTTTCGAAATCCGTGTATTCACTGACGTGGATGCATGGAGTATCCGTTTTCTCACAATTCCTTTGTTGAGTTGATGTATGGGGAACAATTTCGCCTACATAGTTGATAAAATACAACAGTTTATAAATTCTCGATTGAAAATACATATAATCTTACCAGATCGAATTTCACAAAACTTGCGGTAATCGAATTGGGCGTCATCATATTGAGCTGTAAGTACACACAGGGTTTAGAACAGTATATACAAAAAATTGAAATTTAACGAATACTTACTTTCAATAAATGCTTGAGAATTTATTTCAGTCTTCATCTCGAAATCCATGGTTGCGAATACGTTTATGTTTGTAATTCTAATTAGTAACATAAGTACACATAGTCATTATGCAAGATATTGATTAAAAGTATATGACGGTATAAAAGTGTAAATTATATTAATCAAAGAAATAAATTAAATGATATTTAATCTTAGTCAGCATAAGTATGTATCAATGGAAAATATACTACGAAATCTTCGGTTTCTAATTTAATGATTTTAGAAGTTATGTCACAAATAGGAAATATTGATGCTTCAGAGGAAATAGATTCAAAACTAGCAGAATATATATTTAGGTCAGACGATTTCAAAGGAATTTCGAAAAAATTAGATAGGTTTAATACTCTAAATGCTTTAATTTGGATTATCTCATTTTTTAAGAATACAGTCGATTTTGAAAATTTGAGATCCGACTAGGCAATAGTTGTTAGGTAACTCGTTGGATAATTTAAAATTTTCCAATATCACAGATTTATACTGCTGGTTGCCCAAATCAAATTTGAGGATGGGAAATTCTTTCTTCGGTGTGATAGGGTCTAACAAATACATTTCCGTAAGGCGATTATAAAACTGCTCTAAAGGAAGATACCCAGTTTTAATCTGAGATTTAACAGACGACAAAAAATTTTCAAACTTAAATGCACAAATGTCGTTTAATGTTGAAGAATAACGAAGACATTCATTTGGTAAATGTAATAAACTGTGAACATTAAAAGTAGCGCTCGATTCCCCATAAAGTTTTTCTTGGTCAGCCACAAATGTTTTAAACATTTCGGTTGCCAAATAGTTTTTGGATTGACAATATCTTTTGTTCAAAAGAATGGAAATTGCGCACGATAGCCTTAAGAAATGTGAATAATATTCTAAAGAAAGTCTGCCCTTCAATACGACGGGACCTGTATATAAGAGAAAGTGGCGCAGTTCTGTAGCTTCCCAGCGTTCATAATCTTCTAAACATCTTGGCTGCCTATTAAATTCCGATGGTAACTTTAATTTTTGTAAGTTATCAGAAATAAGTTTTATTTTGCCCTGAGACAATGAAAAAGGACATTTCCTTTTTTTAATCCAATAATTAATCAACTGTTTCGTAACCCCTAACAGAACACAATGCATATAATCAACGGGGACTTGCGAAACACAACCAAACTTTAAATTTTCAAAGGGGATAGTTTCAATCTGCTTATGATGCGCTATATCAACTCTATTTTTGAAATCCTCGTCGGTTCTGGGGACGGAAGTAGATATTTGAGAGTTGGGAAAAACGATATGCCCCTTGTTAACTTTCGCACCTTTTATTGTGCATTTCGTACATGAAAAATAACCGGAGTGAGATTTTATGGACAACACTTCTGTGGCAACAAATCATAGTGGCTTATGTGCAAAACAGCGAGTTTTCAATACAACAGTTTAAACATTTTAAACTCAAAATAAGAAAATTGGGAATAAAGTTGAATTTGTTTTTAATTGAATAACTTGCATAATAGTAATATAGATGGATTGGATTAATTATGATCGTAAAAAATGTTCATTCTTAGAAAATATAGGCCTAAGAAACTTCTAAGCCACTAGTATAAATGTTGAATAAAATTTAAGAGTGGCTTAAGTAACTTAAGCCATTATTCAGCATTTTAAATTTATGTTTAATAAATTTAAGCTTATTTAAGTCAATTTGACAAATTACAAACCAATTTTTCGTAATGGTTAAGACAAAAACATATAAGAATTCCAGAGTTCAATTTTATTATTAAAAAACAAAATAAATCGTACAAAAAATTCAGCTGTAATGTCCAAGTTAATTAAAAATCAAATGATACGATCTTAGAAAATAATTCAGATAAAATATAATAAAAAGTTATCAAAATTATAAAAAGGTACATTCATACAGTATACATCTTAGGTAGACTCTTCATTGTCATCCTCTTTTAAATCAGGATGGAAGTCGGGCATGTCTTCACCACATAGTTCCATATAAAAAGCATGAAAATTTGTATCAATCAAATGTAGCATACTCAATAAGTCTTTTTTCTTCGCCTCGTTTATTTTTATTGGCCCTTCATAGCAGTGTGGAATATCTGTATATGTCAGTTGGTTAAAACCTCTTTTGCGAATATTCATAACATTAAATGGTTCGTCAACTTCGTGACAATTTTTATAATAAATTTTACCAAACGTTTTCGTATAACGCAACCATTTTATATCCTGCCAGATTACTCGTTCGCAATCCTCGTTAACTTTCCGAAAAGTACATTTCGTTTTTGATATGAGACCGTAGTTTTTGAATGAACTCTGTTGCATTTCATGTACCTGAAAAGTTTTTCTCTCGCCAGCACTTCTAATAAACTGGTACCAGTCCCGCGGGTGATGAATCGGTACGCTTGTTCGTTTTTTTTTCGCTCAATTAAAGAGTGATCACTATCGCACTCCATGTGCGTATGGCCCGGTTCCAAAAATTTATGGCCAATCGTGTTTATTTCGTTTGTTACCGATGCACAAAATATAGCAAACATCAGCGCTACATATGAGTTCTTATTTTGCCCCGTACATGAGTCACTGTAAAAAGTTAGGTTCCTAACAGTTGCAGGTAATGCCTTTAGATGTTCGTAGAGACAGGAAGCAATTTCATTACCACCTCGATTTGCAATAGCTTCATGCCACATGTAACAATAAGGAGTACCTGAAGATAATATGTTAATTAATATCTATTAAAATAGTTATATACACCTTAAGAATTCAAGTTTACCTGAACCGCAATCATGGATTGTTAAATTAAATGTATAAAGCTGTCGTTTATAATAGCATATTGATGACCGTAAATAAGGTGTAGGTAAGCATTGCTGAAGATCAAATGCAAAGACCTTTGAAGTTGCTGAGATCGAAGCAATATCATTTTTTTTACTGTTGTATGCTCGTTCTGCCATTTCATGGTGATGTTTCTGCTCTTTTAGTAGTATCTCCAACTCTGTACCTGTGGATGCCTTAATTTGTATACTAAATACATCGCATTTTGTACAAGTATCAATCTGGGGTTTCTTAAATTTCAACCCAAGTGTTCTGAAGATCTCTGAATACTTCGATAATGAAACAGGCTTTGCATTGGCCTTCAAGTACAACCTGTACATTTTTGACAAGCTTAAATCCGAGTTTAGGTACATTTTTGAGGTGTGTCTCCGACTATAATGGCTTTCATAGGCCGGGAAGCTCTTAATGTGGCCTACCACTTCTTCAAATTTTTCTGAAGAGATTTTCTTTTTAGAGGGACCCGTTCCCCTTAAATCCTGAGCAGTGGTGGTTCCAGGAGACTCAATTTTCTTTGCAATTACTGTTTTAAGGAATCGATCTGTTTCACCTAAAGACGCTTTGAAGCATTTTTGACAAACCTGTGTACGTAATCCTTTAACGTTTAAGAAATAACAGTAGGAAAATTGTCGGTTTCGTGGTGCAGTGGAACTTTTGATATTAGATGTAGTTTTCTTATCTTGAATATCTATTAATCCTGCAACAAAAGCCACTCGAAGGTTAAAATTACCCAGGCTCCAGTATTGGGTAAAAATCGCCTCTTGTATTTCAGGTGATACTTTATTTCGGCAATTTCTTATACATGGATGGAGCAACTGAACTTCTTTAGCCTTAATTTGTTTCCCAGCAAGAATTGTATATGCTTTTCCCAAATTTCGTTTCATTTTACGAGTTTTTGGAGTTTCTTTAGTTACTAGCACCTGTTCAGTTCTTACAGGTGATAATAATTGATCATTCGATTGATTATTTTCAGATGACAGCATCAAATCACGATCATCCATATTATTACTGTTACACAGCTGATTATTTTCGAAGAGTGCTGTAGAATCACGTTTAGCCATAGTCCCAGTGTCGTTATCTGAATCCGTTTCAGAAGTTGAAGTTGAATCACTAAGCTCGAAATTGGGATCTGCAAGACTGTCGTCACATGAAACATCCATTTCATCGTCTGTATTTAACAGCGGCATATCTGGAAAAGACATTAAAAAAATTTACATAAATTTGGCAATATTAATACTAAAATACAGAAATTCTTACCAGTGAAACGGTTTTCTTGTAGGAATGTTTCATTATGAAAATGGGTAACGCATGAACCACCATCCACAACACTTGAATCTGCTTCATTTCGTATAGCCATTGTACTAGATTCACTAATTACAGGTGTAATAACTTCTGCTTGTGATGTTTGAAATAATTCGCCTATCGTACCTTTAAGAGCAGTATTATTTATCTCGCCTCTTTTATTTCCACTTGCCTTAGCCTGCAATGCAAGCGCAACCATTTTACTGGCTCTACTTTCACTCATTTTACATGAAATAGTTAATTTTCTTATTAACAGTGGACACTATGATTGTAATTAATGTATTCACTGACGAGATAACAATTTTTATTACGGGCACGTTTCGTCTTAAGTTTAACTATAAAACAATTTTTGAACTATAGATAATAATATGCACACACGTAAAAATGTATTATTTACATTTAAATACAGTATTTCAATATTTTCACTTCGTAAAACAGACTTATCAAACTTAAAACACTATGACGTATTACACAAAATGAACTTCAAAATTCACAATAGTTTGAATTAACGGCTTAATATCAAATAGGTCTCAGTATTGCATCCAAATTAATTTGAAATAACGTCTAAATTATCGTTACACAATTCTAGTTAAAAAATGTATTTTGATAAAATGGCTTATAAACCTTTAAGCCGTTTTCGAATTTACAATAAATGACAAAAAAAAATTTTATAAAAGTGACTTGAGAATACTTAAACTAAGGTATAAAACGAAATATGAGATTGGTATGTAGGATTAAATTTTTTGTGAAAATAAGACATTATAACGAATGCAATAATACATCTAAAGCAGTTAAGCCGTTTGATCGTTACGTTTATTTTTGACAAAAGTAGTAGGAGCGAAAAACGGAAAAGAGAGAAATATCCGTTAGAGCGATGAGAATTAGATTATGTGTTAAACATATTTTTGGCTTAATTACACATAAGCCACTATGATTTGTTGCCACAGACTTTAGCTCTAGCATCAGCATCACATATTAGGGATCTTAATTTAATTTGGATATTTTTATGAAGATATTCAAAACCAAGAGCTTCCAATATTTCCATTTCTTCTGTAAAATCCTTTAGAAACTTACGAAAATCTATGTTTTTGCTTGATCCATGACAAGATCCTATTACAAAAA
This sequence comes from Tipula vernalis, assembly GCA_958295665.1. Lineage (NCBI taxonomy): Eukaryota > Metazoa > Arthropoda > Insecta > Diptera > Tipulidae > Tipula > Tipula vernalis. The sequence goes on along the minus strand of OY282558.1, from coordinate 179,432,163 downwards.
TATCAGGAAACCCCACAAAGTTTACCATTAGAGGCCACAGTTGGCTATTAGAGCTTTTAGATATAGGTAGCCCATCTATACCTAAATCAACTTGAATTAAATCAAAATTGTTTATATTATATTTTTTGAGGAAATAGTCAATTGCCCTGGATAAGCCTAAATAGAAACAAGATACACCTGAACCTAAATCTACTACATCACTAATTCGCGGTGTATTTTTTAACAGTCGGGCATTTTTAGGGAGCCAGGGAAAACATTCATGTAAAACCAGTAGTATTTTATTTATTGTTGAACCACATATGGTAGTATCAACAGCTATACGGTGCAAATCATCTCTTAATTTATAAATATTTCTATCGGAACTATTATTGGAATAATCAGAAATTGATGGTGAAGCGGGGCGCGAAATATTTTGAATAGGTACAAATTCATTCAATAACTCATCGAAATCGGGTTGTACATCAATTTCAGAAGCAACACTAATGAACGAATTTATTTGAATTGAGCTCGTTGATGGTCCTTGTGAACTATCAAATGGTCTAGAATAATGAGATAGCTTTCTTTCCACTGCTAATTTTTTCCTTCGTTGATCAACTTTTTTTGACATTTTCCAAAAATTTTTGATACGTTAAAATAAACAAATTATACCGCAACACAATTAATAACACCACAAAACAATATAGCTATATGTAAATATGTATAATTAAAATTATATACATATACGTACCTGCTGTATGTATATAATGAAAATATTATATATTAAGTAGGTATACAGGGTGGCTGAGACCAAGTGTTACCAAATGAAAACGCTGTAATTTTTTTAATTTTGATTATTTTTTATTGAAATTTCGTGGAATATGTTGAAAACATATTACATTTTATGAAAAACATGTTACTGCTCGATATGACCTCCTTTGGCTTTGATTATTTGATTCAGTCTTCCATAGAAAGCATTGCATGCTGACCGAACGTGGGCTTGCGGAATTTTATTCCATTCTCGAACAAGAGCTGACTTCAATGCATCAACACTTTCGTATTTTTTAGTGGATACCTTACTCTCCAAAATGGACCATATGGAGAAATCCATGGGATTCAAGTCTGGTGAATATGGTGGCCATTCTTTCGACGAAATCAGCCGCGGAACGCAATTTTGTAAAAATTGCTGTGTCGCTCGAGCTTTGTGTGACGGTGCCGAGTCCTGTTGGAATGTCCAACGGTTCGTACCAAAGTGTTTACGTGCCCAAGGTAGCAAAGCATCGTTTAGGATCTTATAAAATATATAATATTGGATTTAGGATCTTATAAAATATATAAAATGTATTTATAAAATATATAATCCACAATAATTATTTTCACAAATATGTACTTATTAAGTATATTTAATAAAATATATAATCAACAAACAATATGTAATTAATTTTCACAGTATATTTATAAAATATATATCACCAATAATATTTTTCACGAAAAATTAATTAAAAAAATAACAAAACGAATGACAATCTCAAAATGGCGTACAGCATCGATATGTATCCAAATGACTAATGACAATATGACATTTAATGTATATACACATGCACACATACATGCACGTATAACATTAAGTTGAGTTCAAATTCCTTCGTTCAATAAACTATGGAAAATACGGTAGCTCAATTTTTAGTTTCGTCTTGTTATACTTGGGACATGCCATATAAATTTGAAAAAAAAAAACGAAAAAAAAATTTATCTCAAGAATGTAATTTTCGAGGTTCGAACTACGATCTAAAATTTTAAAATCCACAACGCTAACACCTAGACTACTGCGGCATGGGAATTTGCCGAAAAATTACTTCGTTTTATAAAAAGTTTTGAGCATTCTATTAAATTATATAATATGTAGATAGATTTACACAATGTGACGTATCAACATAGAGCCCTTTAAACATGGCGAAACGCAAACGTAATGCAAGCGAAGTCATTCATATAAGAAACTCTTCGCAAGCGTAACGCCCAGGCGAAGCAAAAGCGTGACCTTTTTATCGCATCTGTTATATGAAAATTAAAATGAAGGCGAAGTAATTTAAATATCTGTATGTATGGGTAGTTCGCATTTTTCTTCGCATTCTCGTCAATAAACTACTGTTTGTGGCACAAAAGCGAAGTGTTTTTGCACACATTTTTATTAAAAATGAAATACAAGCGAAATGACAACGTAACACTGGGCGAAGTATTTTTATTACGTACAAAATTCGTTTAAATGAATATATTTTAAATGGTTTATTTCAGATAAAAATAAAAATCGTAAATGTTGATTTTTAATAATAAATAATTTTATTAATTTGTGGTAAATATTCTTACATTTTTTTTATAAATTTAAAACTATAAATTGCTAAATATATACCTTATAGCATAAATCAAGGCTTTGAGGATTTGATTTAAATTCGACCTCACATTAATTAATTGTACTTAAAACTATCATTTCAAATTTCAACAAAATTATCACATAAAAATAATTTAGAATTCGATCTCATATTAATATTTATAGTTACTTAAAATTATTATTTCAAATTTCAATAAAATTTTGGTAAATATATTATCACATGACAGAAGAAGTATTTAAAGCTATTATTTTAAATTTCAATAAAATTTTGGAAAATGTTTTCATTATCATATTCCCATAAGTCTTTGAGGATTTAGAATTCGACCTCACTTAAATATTTATAATAAATTTTAATAAAATTTTGGAAAATGTCTTCATTATCACATTCCATAAGTCTTTGAGGATTTAGAATTCGACCTCACTTTAATATTTATACTTAACACTATATTTTAAATTTAAATTTCAACAAAATTATCACATAAACACAAGTCTTTGAGGATTCAGAATTCGATCTCATATTAATATTTATAGTTACTTAAAATTATTATTTCAAATTTCAATAAAATTTTGGTAAATATATTATCACATGACAGAAGAAGTATTTAAAGCTATTATTTTAAATTTCAATAAAATTTTGGAAAATGTTTTCATTATCATATTCCCATAACTCTTTGAGGATTTAGAATTCGACCTCACTTAAATATTTATACTTAAAACTATCATTTAAAATTTCAATAAAATTTTGGAAAATGTATTCATTATCACATTCCATAAGTTTTTGAGGATTTAAATTCGACCTCACTTTAATATTTATACTTAACACTATATTTTAAATTTCAATTTCAATTCATATTAAAATTTATACTTAAAACTATCCTTTTAAATTTCAAAAAATAAAATTATAAATATATAGAAAATAAAATTATTTAAACTATAAAAACACTGGTTTATTTGATTGACTTTCGATGTCTGTCCTTAGCATACTGGAACCAGCGTTTTATTAAATGGATTATTTCATGAGGCCTGGTTGCCGGAAAACGTTCTATTGTCGTTTCTGAAATAAATAAATTTGGAATAAGCTGAAAATAATTTCAATATCTCAATTAAATTTACCTTTGATTAAATTCATTATATTATATGATTTGACCGGAATATTTGAATTCTGGCCAAACCACGAAAAGCAGCACGCCACCTCATCCGAAACTATGGCTCTCAAGCACGCCCGGACATATTTATCCAAATTTGGATCATTAATTCTTTTAAAAGTTTTAATCTAAAATAATTTTTAATAAACATTAATTTAAAAAATGTGTTTTAAAAAATTTAACGGTGGTTATATTGCTTACCAAGGCCTGTTCGTACTCTTCGTTTGCTGATTGCTCTTCTATTTTTTTAAAATCTTCGACAGTTGTAGCCGGAAGGTCCAATTTAACTTGCAGAATTCCGTTAGATTGGTTTGCCGTTGCATTATTATTATTCTGCTGCTCTCGTCTTAAATATTTGACTTCTTTAATTAAAGCCTTGAGAAGTACGGTATTGGCAAGAATAAGCTTCTCATTGCTATCACATTTTGAACATACAATGTGAGAAGTGGTGGTAGCCGGCTGGTATATTGAATTATTGTTTCCTAATTCGGTGCTCCTAATTGTAGTGGCTTGACTAGGTTGCACTATATCAAACATTTCAGCAGCAGTAAGCGAGTGAACCTCATCATTGGCTACTTGGCGATTAACAATTCTAGGTGTTGTTTCTGCCACCTTTGACGATTTTGTTGTGTAATTAAATTTTTTTGGAGCTAATGCGTTCGACGCTGAGGCTGCAGAACTGTTTCCGATGTTATATGGATGGTATATGTGTGGTTTTTCATGTAGCGGCTTTTGGGTACTGGTTTTAGGCTGGCCACTGGTTTTTAAAAATTCAAGATGATAAGTTTGAGATTCATCCTCATCGTAAATCTGAGACACACAATAGTTTGATAAATTTGGCATTTCTAAATTAAGAAAAATATTTATTAGTTTTTTATTCAGTATATTTAAAAATTGTTTTTTACCTGTTAATTCATCTTCATATATGAAGTTCTGCGCCATTTCTGGAAACAAAAAAAAAAAAATGTATTACACATGTTGCAACGGCAGATATATTAACCCAATATCTGAAATCAACTTCACAATCTTCGTTGTGACGTTATTTACTTTAAATGTTCTAATGCTATCATTATATTGTTCACAGGTTGTGAAATAAATTGAAATCTTTGTTGATGTGAAAGGATAGTCGAAAAAGCTACTCAAATTTATTAAAAAATGTCCTTTTATAATATCGTTATGAATTGCGTTTATTTTAAAAATTTCGCCTTGTACTAAGCAATAGTTGTTTGGATAAAAAGCAGAAAGTGAAAATATTTGGTTGCACATTGGTTCATTCTTCGTTTGTAAATAAAATTGTTTCTCTTTCAAACGATTTATGATTTGTTGAATGGGAAAGGATCCCTTCTTAACCATTTTCTTTATGTGCTGCATCTCATTCTCAAACTTAAAAGCACTATAGGCATCAAGAGGACCAAACATTTTCACATCCGCAGTTAAATGGAGTAAACTGTGGACATTGTAAGAAACATTTTCTGCTCCATATAATACAGAAAATTGTTGAACAAATTCCACAATCAGTTCTTCGGCACATTGAATATTTAAATAGCAATCCTCAGGGTGGCTTAATATTCGAATGGCACATACTAGCAACAAGAAATGTTGGTAGTATTTGTCTTCAATAATATTTTTGAAAGCAACTAATCCTGTGTAGCAAAGAAACATTCTGAATTCAGTTGCTTTCCAGTATTCGACATCATCTAATGTGCGTTGTTTCCTTGAAAATTCCGATGGCATGCATTTTTTAAGTGTTTTGAGGCGCTCGTTTATTGCAATTATAGCATTCTTCTTTAAAGAAAAATTCTTCTTTCTTTGTTTAACTAGAATACTAAGCAACTGTCTCATTACACCTAGTAAAACACAATGCATATAATCTATAGGAAAGCTGGTAACACAGTCGATATTCAAGCTTTCAAGTATTCCGTTGAAGCGAACATGATGATCTCGGTGTGTTTTGTTTCGAAAACTTTCATCCGTACGAAGACAATGGTTTATCGATGGGAAGCAGACTTTGTGTTGTAAATATATTCCTTTTATTGTACATTTTGTACAACTGCTGTATCCGGAATGAGATTTTACCCCTAATAAAACAAAATAACAAATATTATTTAAGTACAGACTTTGCAATAGTATAAATTTTGAATGAAAATTATTTTAATGTACATTTGGACGTGTCAGAAGCCAAACGACTTAAATCCAATTTTTGAAATTTTGTTAATTTCGTTTTGTTAGGTTATAAAACGAATAAATAAAGCTATTAAAACTCAAATAAGTTTTTTTGGCAAAAATTAGATTAAAGTCGTTTGGATTCTGACACATCCGTATTTGAATTATGAATAACTTACCTAAAATAAATGAACGTGCTGGAGCATCGCATATAAATGATCGGAGCTGCACCAAGATATTTGTATTTTTAAAAGTAATAGGGTGTTCGTTCAGGTCCTTAACCTCGTCAACGAGAGGTTTTAAGAACATATTTGCACAAACTGGCTTTTTGTAGCCATGAAATATTCCTATTAGAAATATTTCTTTAAACGAGACTATGTTTCCTAAGATCGGCCATAATTGGTTCGTGGAACTCTTTGTCAATGGTACACCGTCTATTCCAATGTCTATCTGCAGGATATTTTCATTATAATTATTTTGCTTTACAAATATTTCGACATATTTCCTCAATCCAATATGCGAATAAAATCCTTCGCCCATACGAACAATAGCTGAATTAATATCTTGTGGTGTTTTCTTAAGCGTTCTTATGTTCTTTGGAAGGTTTGGGTGGTATTTCCGCAAAGTTTGCAGCAAACCATTACCTGCGGCCTCCGTGATTTTGAAATCGATGAACCATTCTGCAATATCGTTACAGATGTTTAATATTTGAAAATCGTGTAACTCGTCGGACATTGCAGTGACATTTGACGCAAATTCAATTTCACTCGAATCACAATCGGATTCATCCTGATTTCCAAAATCGCTACACATTTCTTCGGTATAAGTACATTCGACGTGCTGCTTCATATTTGTTTGTGTACTATGAGCACAAATATTTTCAGTTTCACGTCTGATGTCGTAATAGGCTTTATTATCCATTTTATTTAATATAAAATTTCTCTTCGAATAGGGGATACTTACTTAAAGCTATTTTTACACTTATATTATTCACAACAACTGAATTTGTTTCTGATTATTAAATAACAATTTTCAATGAATATATTTGATTATAAACAATTTGTTACAATTTATGTTATTAGCGAATTTCGTATAATTATATAAGAATTATTGCCTCTGTATTTAATTTTTTATTAGTAAGCGCCTTTATTATTTAAGAATTGTTTCTTCTATCGCCGTCACAAATGTACTGTACAAATTACAATAATTTTTACACAAAAGAGCTTATACAAAAATAATAATTTGACAGCATAAAGTTCTAAAGCTTTTATATACAATAGTTATGGCATGATTCCCGCTCACAGATGGCATTATTATCAGTATTACATAGAAAAAATCCGGTGTAAACGAGGAACAATTAAATTGACTATGTTTCAAAATATAAACAAATATAATATTTTGACGTTTCAAAATGAACAGTGACTATAACAAAACTATACGTGGGTCAATTGGATAAGTATTTAAATTTATATTAACTTATTTAACTTATTTCTAAAATGATTAATGGAATATTTTCTTTCAGGTTGTGGCTGCTGCAATGAAGACATTCAACAATATAAGTTTCAGTCCTCCTGTAATTCAGCTGCATTGACATTCCGCCCCCCATTAGGGACTTGCTCCCTAATTGGAATCCTTACCAATTTTGAGACAGGACGCTTTATGATTGTCCTTGATGAATTTTTTAACGTCACGACACGTACGATGCCATCCACGCCTGGATGAACATCAACTACCTTAGCTATAGGCCATAAAAGCGGTGGCGTATTTTCGGAAGTTATATAGACCAACTCCCCCACTTTCAGGTTAATAAATTTGCGCTGCCATTTGTACCTTTCTTGGAGATGATTTAAGTACTCTGTAGAAAAACGCTTCCAGAATACGTCCAATTTTTTCAATATTAGTTGATAATGACTTAAACGATTTTCTGATATATCGATGACACTATTTTCAGGTGGAAACATCAAGTTTGGTATGTTTAAGAAATCTGCAGGTGTCAAAAACAACAACAAAATTATAACTAAATTCACTTAAATTTAAAACGTTTTTATCTTTAAACTCTCACAACAAACACTTAAAAGCTAAAACGTCAATCAACAACACAATAAATGTTTATAGAATCACACAATAAATGTTTATAGAATCACACAATAAATGTTTATAAAATCAAAATATAGTTAATACATAAATCACAAAACAAACGATCTCCTCACAAATATTAAAATCAAAATATTTAAGTCACTAGCTATACGAAATATTAAATTTATAACAACAGCAGAAAAACACTAACAATGCACGTCAAACTAATATCGCAAAATGGCTACTCTAAAAGTGTACAATAAAAATATTCGCGGAATTCCATTAATGAAAATATTTACCTATATTATATAATACGTAGTACGGTAGTACGTATGTATATAAAAAAAAAATGAAAACAAACTAGATTGTGAGTGTGGTGGTGCATCATAGAAAAAAAAGGTTACGCTTACACTTCGCTTTGGTAATACTTTGGTGAGACTTCGCTAATTTATTTGAAGGGAGAAAGATAAAATTTGTCAGATCTTTCTGTAATTTGGTATACAGATGAAGAAAAATATTCTAAGAATAATTTCCTTTTACATCATATCGGAAAAATCACGGAAAATGCGAGAAAATCGCGAATTTCCACTCGGAAAATTCGTCGGGAAAAGACTAAAAAAAATATGCTGATCATCCAACATTAATTTAAATTTTTTTTTTTGTCGTGATTTTTGAAAAATGGACATCCATGAAAAAAAAATCATAAAAAAAAAATTAAATACATCCCAACTCCGTATGCTGCTAACTACGCAGCTGTACTATTTAAAAAAATCATCAAACATTCTTTTCTATAAAAAACATACACAATACATATCGCTCATTTGCTGCAACAATGACACAATTTAAAAATAACAAATGTTATAATTTGAGAGACATTTCCGTTTGTCTTGTAGTGAGCTTTATAGCTTTAGGTGTGTCGTTATATCAGTTTTAACTATATTAAAAAGCCGATATTTCTCTATAAATAAGTCAAAAACGACCGATTTTGAGTTATGCCATTGTGGTAGCAAATGAGCGATATACAATTGACCATTTTAGAGATGGCGCTGTAAAATTTGGATAATTTTTCCAGATTTGAAGGCTTTACAGAGTTTTCCCAGACTTGAGACCAGACTCAATCGCATTTTCATACAAAAAGACATCATATAGCCATTTTACGTCAACGAAATCGGTCTCGAAGTAGTTTTTCGTGCGGACATATTTACATATATACATACCCGCAATTATTGCTCGTTTAATAATATAGATATTACCACACAATGTAAAAACGGTTAAACAACATTTAACACCAAACGAGGTAAAGTAATTTGGTTTTCAAAATGTTCGTCCCATCGGATATACTCAAATATTTATCCGATGATGCGGTGTTAATTTTTAAAAGTATTATCCGATTGGATAAAAATAAATTAGTCATTAGGATAAAAAACCTATTAACACCGCATATTTTTTTGTGTGTACAATATAAAAATATTTGATCAAGTGATCATGTCCAACTCTTATAAAAATATTAATATTTTTTGAACGGAGACTGAAAGCCAGTACTTATTATCGTCAAATTCCTCTTCAATCTCTACAATTGTCTCTAAATATTATAAAAAAAATTGATTAATAATGAAGAAAAGATAAGACTAGATGTCATATTCTAACGAAATGCTTGTTTTTTTTTTAATCCAATTTTATTTAAACAAAGTATCCTAATAAAGCCATATACAATTATTATTATAATTGCTAATAAGTAACATTTTATCAAATTCAATATAATATCAATATAAAACTAAATCAATAATTCAAAATGATAAGTATTCTAAATTAATCCTATATTTCTATGCTTTATCAATTTCTGAGATAAAACTTTTAATTTCAGGATTGACAGAATCAGAATAATTAATTTCGTAAAAATAATTTTCAATGAAATTCCAAACTTTTTGAGATTCAACTGGGTATTTTAAATTTAAAACAAAAAATATTTTAAAGCAAATATCTAGACATTAAAAAATTATCAAATTTGTAGTATAGTCATCAAATATAATTACATATTGATATTGATCACCATCAGCAATAACAACGATTAAGGGTTGCAAGGTGATGCCATATGATAAATAATGTAGTTTTTTTTTTTTCTATAACTTTTTTTAATTCAATGATGGAAGAAACTTCAATTATCAACGATGTTATCGAATTCTGTATTGACGGTTTCCATATGTATATTGGATTTTGATTTGCTGGTTATTCTTGTACCATGCTTTAAAATGTAGTGGATAGATGTAATTAGTTTGAAATTTTTGTAGTCTGAAAATAGAGAGAGAGAAATAATGGTAATTAATTAGGAGCTCAAAATATAGTTTGACTTAGGAAATATGTATACCATATACATATATACAGGGAAATGTCATATTAAATATTAAGTTATTTAAGTAAACTATCTTCGTCTTTTGGGAGAGACTTCAGCTCTTCAAACACTCCCTTATTTTTAATTTTCTTAGGTAAGATTAAGTGGAGCTTTTTACTAAAATTTTCTCATTTTTTAAATAGCAAAAAATTTGAGCTCGGATACAAAGTTTGGAAATCAATATCGATCTGAAAATATATAATAATTGTGTTTAAGTAATAAATAAATTTCGTTTTAGTTTTAAATGACTTACTAATCTACTGCCATTCGCTGATTGAAGGATAATCGAGCTTTATTAACACCGTGTTCAATTATATTAATTTAAATTTTTTAAATTAGAAAATAGTAAATGCGGTTCATAAAATTTTCCTTCCATAGTGATGGCGAACGTGACAGTGAATCTTTTGTGTGAAGATGATGCTTTTCATAAGAGTAGGTTCCGTTGGCCCCTGGTTGTTATAGTAGATTTATGCTCCGACTCGAAATAACGCTGTACTTTATCGAAATTTGTTATGTTTGATGGTAGAATTTTTTTTTTTTTTCATTAATTATATCAAACATTTGTTGATGAAATTTAATCACTTGATTCACAACGTCTTCAGGTAAAACCTTATTAGAAGTTTGCCGACGAGGCACAAGACGATGTCGACCTTTAAATCTGTAACACGAATTTATGATAAGATTTATCAGATTCGGTTGTTACGGTTTAATAGGTATTATCGTATGTGTCCCGTTATAGGGGCTGTGATTGTGTCTTAATTCTCACTTCGACGCAATTAAACTATGCACATTTTTATTTTCGACCACACAATTACACTATATATGTATATATATAAAGGGTTTTTCAACAAGAGCACTTCAACTTTTTTTTTGAATAAAACACAAACTGTTCGACTTTTGAAGTAACTTTTTTTTTTATTAACGAATTTGAATATATACATTTAAGTATGAAACTCGATTTCTTTTGCATGACCACCGCGTGCACGTTTTACGAAGTCCAATCTTTGAACCCAATTTTCGACCATTCTTTCGCATAAATCGGCCGAAATTCCAGCAATTTCACGTTCAATATTGGCTCTGAGCTCTTGCAACGTCGCCGGCTTATTGGCATAGACCAATGACTTCACATAACCCCAAAGAAAATAATCTAGAGGTGTCAAATCACACGAGAGCGGCGGCCACTGGACGGGCCCATTTCGCGAAATAACACGCTCATCGAACTTAGTCTTCAATAACGCGATTGTATCGTGTGCTGTGTGTTCAAATCAATTACTGAAAATTAAATATTCAATTAAATTAAACAAATTCACATATTTTAATTTTTAGTTTTTATTATTTCAATTAACTGTCTAATTTGCTGATCAGCCGACTCGCATAATTGAAGCATTTTTTGCTGAAAATCTCGCGTCGCAGCCTGTCTTTCAATTCTATTTTTTTTCATTGCCTCCAATTCCTCCAAAACGAGTTGTTGCCCAGTTTTTTTTTTTTTAGGTGGTGTTGGTTCATCATCGGAATCTATAATAAAAAAATAATTATTAATGCTACGAATACTATTATTAAATGTATCAATCTAAAATGTAAAACTGAGGGCTTATACCATTCGATGAGACATCTCGAACAGGTGCAGCTTTGATTGTATGTGGCTGAAGGCTGGAAGAGACTGCAATTGGAGTAGATGAATGGTCTCTACCAAATAGCTCATCAAACTCCTCAAAATAATGAAACTCAAAAGGTTCGACACCGGTACGACGATCATGGTCGCATTTTTTATGGTACAAACGTTTCAGGTTATTGAATTTGTCTCTACATTGAGTTATAGACATTTTATATCCATTAGTCATCATCAACGTGTGTATTTGATCCCATATTTCGTCGCATTTTAAAAGATCGGTGCCGAATAAATATTTTTTTTCTTTATACGATCCGATTAAATCGACGATTGTGGCTCGATTCCAAACCACTCTACTGCTATTGGTTGTTGTGTGAGAGGAACTGGGATGATTATTTGTTGATTCGCCGTAATATACTGGTGGGCCAATATATGTGTATGCGCCTAAAATAACGATGACGTTTTTCAAAATTAATACAAGATGTAAACAATTATTTAGTAACACATATAAAAAATATACCTTTTTTACATTTAACTTTAACACAATGTAGATGCTCCCCAACAAAACTCAAGTTGACGACATGCCAACATAATTTATGTTGGCATGTCGTAAGGCCAAAATTGAAATTAAATTTTTTTCACAATTACATAAATTACTAATTACATACTTCTCTTAAAAAATTTCATTTGTACTTACCTATTTCGCTGTCAAACACGTATTCATTTAGATTTATTGAATTATTTTCATCCATAACTTGATTGCCATCAGAATCCATCATTGTTTTATTTTAATGACAGCTGGAAAGGCAGTATTGAGTATGATTGAAAATGACGTTTATAACAATAAGGGGAAATTTTGGTTTAGGTTTAAGAACAACAAAAAGCACGTTGCTGTGGTTACAAAAGAGGTTTATGAACGCTTTAGAACTGTCATTGTTAACAATATTGTTACAATGTAGAGTTTATGAACGCACTCCTGGCGTTGGTGAGTTTTTTTGTTTGTTTTCATTTGTTTCGGTCGGTGTGTTGTGATTGTTGTGACAGGTACGATATTTTTTGTTGTGATTTTAATTAATGGTGAAAATTTTAACAAATTGGCAAATTCAAGCAAATGTTGTATACAAAGAGTGTTACAGTGCCAATATGTTATAAATAGTATTGGAATTACTACTTAAGTTATGAGTTAATATTGAGATTAGGATGGTCTACAGCATCAATATATAGTATATTGTGTGTTTAATATACATAGGTTATATTGGATATAGTTCTTATGTGATATATGTTTTATGGTAACAAAATTTTATACATTAGGCATATACATATAATGTTTCTGTTATATACAATGTAATTGTAATGTTGAATACTAAGATTATCTACGTGACATGTGTTGGATAATACTTTTGAAATGAAGGGCAGACGATAGTATAAAAACTATATGTTTATTTTGTTATCAGATGTATTCTGTATGATGTTCTAAACTCTGTGTTAAGCAACTTTATAGGTTATACGATTTTAATTTCTTACTAATGTACTATTTAATTTCTTCTACTGGGTTTTCACACTACTTTAATTACTTTCCTACTTTGCCATTTAGGAATTCAACAGTTATGGTTGTTACTCATCGATATAAGAATATAAAAGGATAGATCACGTAGATAAATATTTTCGTACTATAAATCAGTCAAAATAAAGGTGAAGCGTTGTATGCGTTGTAGGTGATCAAAAGACGTAGAAAATATATTAAAAAGGAGGGGTATCAATTTTCATAGAGAAATAATTTGAACATATTGTTTGGGTTTTTATTTATTTTTATTGTGTAATTATTATTTATTTAGTAATAAATGAAACTATTTATTTAGAAAACTTATAAATTATTATCTATATCTATTTAAATTATTCTAATACATGATGCTACTTGCACAAGTAAGGTAGAATTTAAATATTTTTAAATATGGCCATTCTAGTAAGATGATTTCTTAGTGATATTTGAATTTTCGACTTAGAAGACATATAAAAATACCGAATATTTAAATATTTTTCAATAACAGCCCTACTCAGAGAATTGTCATGAAAGTGAGTGGCATTCCGAAACTGTACTGATTTAATGTGACACAAATTTTGTGAATTAATTAGGATTTTGGCAAATTGTTTTTTATTTAAAATAGAAATTTCACTATCAACTATTAAAATTGCATTTCTCAAAACTTGTTCTGTGAACATACAAATTTTCAGAACTTCCTCTGATGGAATTTTTAAATTTCCACGAGATTTTTGTTTTATCAGAGAAAAAGAATTCATAGAAAACGAACCTTCATGTATCAAACAAACATCATTTTCAAGTAGTTTAATACAAATTTCGCATTTTAATTTTTTCTGTAAGCTATATACAACAAATCCAGCTATATATGCTACGACACTTTTTGAATATTCATTTAAACTACTAGAATGTTCACTTAAATCTAACAAATTACTTAAATTTTCTAAATCCTCGTCATCTATCTCATCTTCATCTTCAGTAGTGGCTAATTTATTTGGTACCGTGGAATTAATAAATCTAACTGAGGAATTTTTATTATATTGCAGAATGGGAATTTCCTCTAATGGTAAGCAATTGCCAATTCCCCCGTCCCTTATTTGACAATGGCATAATAACCTACGATAAGCAGTTATAAACTGACGCACTGTGGGATTATTATTATTCCCTAGCCTACATCTAATAGATCCAAAAAATAATTCTACATGATCCTGATTCAATTTATAAAAAGGTAAAAAAGTTAGCGGACCATTTTTAATATATTTTAAATATAAAATTTCTACATTTTTCAAACCCAAAATCATTCCTATAAATCCAGTTTTATTTGGAGATTCTACCAATAATTTTCCGTTAAGGAATTTCAGATTTGAAAAATATTTGATTGCGTGTTGTGAGAAAGTTAAAATTTCTGGAAAATTAGAATTACAAAGAGCTCTTTTATAGCCCACGTCATACAATTTTCTAGAATTTAAGATGTCGAAAGCTTTATTACAAATTCTAATGAAATTAGATGTACCCTCAGAATTTTTGAATTTTTCTAACTTTAAAGTTTTGTTGCAAAAATCTATGGCATCAGCAACCGAGTCGCTTAAAATTTGAGTGGCGTATTTTACTTTCATCTTTTGTTTGTAAAAATAAATATGAGTTTTAGTTAATTTATTGCCTAATCTCAATCCTTCTTCTTCTTGCAATTCCAATAGTTGCTTTAAAAAACTCCAATCAACTAGCTGACCATCGCCACCCAAAAATGGACCTCTATCTGCTAAGGTATTTCGGAGAAGTTTAATCATATGTACTGGATCAAGCATCATTATGATATCCTCCTCTACACCAGTAATTTTACAAATTGGGTTTAATGCTGGAAAATTTACTTCACAGCCTAATAGCTTTGCTGCTGATAAATTTGTTGCGCAACCATCGAACGTTATTCCAATTAGTTTGGCACCGGTATCTCTTAAAGCAAATACGCATTGCGTAATTATATTTGCTTTTTGCTCCGCGGTCATTGATTTTATAGGGAAAAAACCAATTGGAATCTTCCAAGAGCCTGTAAATAAAAAAGCACAATTAAATATAGGAAATACAATTTTCAAATTAATTTACTACCTGTAACACAAACTACCATTAGCACTAATATTAATGTAGCGGCTGTGTTACTTTCGAATCCGTCGCCTGCATCAACAAAACCCACAGAGTGAGTTCCTGTCCATTCAATTTGAGATTTTATGGACATTTCGTCAAAAACTAAATTCAAAAAAACATCTTTGCCCGAATTTTTAGTTTCCAAAACTACTTTTGTGATTGCATCAAAAGACTCTGATGTTAAACCTGGAGATGCATCGACACTTTTATACCATCTGCTCAATGTGCTAGGATGGGGGAGGCAACTATTAAATGTAACTCTTACATAATTATACGCCTTTGGTGAGTAAAAATTTAAGTTCAGCGCAAAAGCTCTTATCTCTATTGGGTATTCTTTTTTTTTTTGTTTTGCTAGAACTCGTTCACTAATATTTTTGAGAGGTCGACATAATTCTTCCAACCGATCGCTATTTCCAGCCTCCAGTAAGTTTTTGTTTTTTAAAGTTGTAATAATTGTTGTTAGATCAGCAATCCTCCGTGTTTTGTATACATTTTTTCTCTGTAAATTTCGATTTGCCTTCCTGAGCTGTATATTATTTGTTCTTAATACTCTTTTTTTTTCATTATTACGGAACTTTACATCTGTACCAGAGCCACTTTCAGTAGTGGTTGGTTTCAGGGCCCGTTTTATTGTAATTTTTTTGTAAGGCTGTGCATTTTTATAAAAATTAGCTGGCTTCTTTTGTTTTGCTGGGGACGACTAAAATTTATAATAAAATCAATTTATTCTACTAAAATAGAATAATATTATTAAATAAATACACTTACGTCGCTCGAAGATACTGCAGATACCACCTTTATTTCACTTTCTGGTATAGTTTTATTATTACTGCCTGTGGACGTATTTGGAATTATTTCTTTAAAGTTATCCAATGATTCTAAAGATGATGAAGGCGTGATACTTAAAATATTTGAAATTGGTACATCGTCAAGCTAAATTCGAATAGGATATATTTATTTGACTTATTAATTTTGATTGGTCTTACATTTTTAATATGTTAAATTGATTACCTTTGGAATGACACCGTTTTTAAGATTGCGCCGCCCGACTGTACATACTTCATAATCAGCTTCATTAAAATGACTGGAACAAACAACTGTTCTATCAGATATTTTGATTGTACTGCCAAGTTTAAGTGCTAAAATCCATTTTTTTCTTGTAATAAGATTTTTTGGTAATCTAAAATTTGTATTATTTATATTAAGGTTAATAATTGTATAAACAAACAAACAAATTTAAAGGCGTTGATTTAATTGACGAACTAAAATAGGATGAAATATTAAAAAAAATCAAAAAAAAAATCGAGTTATTGGAACTTTTTCTTGTTTTTTTTTTTATTTCACCAAAAGTCCTATTCATCTGGAAAACAATCCAAACAAGTTCTGTAATAGGCATAAATATTAGATATATCTTAGCAAGAATAAATTAGTTAGGCAGAATTTTTTAGATCAATTGCGATTAATATCAATTGGTTATAAAAAAAATACATCTTATTATCTATGGTGCGTTTTTCTTAAACAATTGTATGGTACAACGAAAAGTTTTTGTAGAATTTTTTTAATCAAATCGAAATTAAATAATTTTTTAAATGAGCCGTTTATTTTGGAAGTGGTATAAATCATAATGAGTTATTCTACTTTCAAAATAAACCGTTCATATATTAGTAGACGGTAATAAGTGTTGTTAAGCTATGTATTTAAATTTATCAGGTTAAAATTAATTGCATGAATTACATTTTTTAAAGTTGATTCAAATCATTAATCATTATTCAAATTATATTCTTATATCGATGATTCAAATCAACAATTTTTTTTCCACTTTTTGGGAAATCGAGGACATCTTGTTGATTTGAATCAACTATTTTTGTTAAATCGAATATCACATAATATATTAAAAAAATCCAAAAATTTTTTTTCGTTGTACGATACAATTGCTTAAAAAACGCACCAATAATAACATTAGATTTGAAAAAGTAATCGAATGTTGCCCCTTAAAACCAATACAATAATACGGCGCTACTGAAAACAAATATGAAATAACGCACGAAAATGTCAAAAAATACAAAAATTAAATAAGGAACTTAACAGTTTTAAAAAACTGTATTTTTGTATATAAAAATTATGTATATATTAATCATTTGAATTAAATTAGGTAAAACAAACTTCAAATATTAATAATAAAAACGAAAAATACCGATATTTGGAATTAAAAGCCATTTTTGCGACAATGAAAACATATACATATATTTTTTTTGGCGTAAGTTGTATGAGCATAACGGAAAATAACGCACCAATTTAATCCAAAATGTAAACCATTATTTTAAATAAAACCACACATTTCACACAAAAACACTGCCATTCTCTAAATTTTAACTTATTTACTTAGCATTTTCAGGTAAATGTACGTGTTTAAAAATTGATAAATAAACTAAAAATCGTAAAATTTCTGTACCTATGAAAACGGATGCCATCCAATTTTTTTGTATCGGAATTATTGCACTTAGAAATAATACACTTCATTTTATTATTAAATTGATTCAATTTTTAAATTATTTAAGTCACTAAATTTATATGTTACACACTTTTAAACACGTTAAACAAAAAAGACACTCGTATTTTTGCTTTTTGAAATAAAAATAATAATTTCATTTGACATGCATTTGACGTCATTAAAGCGCCGCAAACAATACGAGAAATAGACAAAATAGAATTTTTACAATTTGTATGAGTTAGAAAAGGGCAGATATACGATTAAAAGTGACAACTTTGTAGTACGAATTTTATTTCTGAATTTATATGAAATTTTTTTTGAGTCAGATGCCGTGTTGTTACTGGATTTTGGCTTCTACTGGATTTTCCTCAGTTGTATAGTTTACAAAACTTTGTTGAGTTTATTTATATTTTATTGATGCGGCAATTACTAATTTTATTGATGCGGCATTTTACTTGCCCGTCATAAAATTTTGGTCGTTTTATTCTGAAATAATTAATTTTACAATTGATTTTGGGTGACTCAATATTGCATTACACGCTGATTTTATTTATTACTTATGTTAAATATGCACGTGTTTGTTAAGAGATAAGACCCGTTATGAATCAGCTGAACAGCTGAAGTAGGACTACTGTCCCATTGTCACAAATTCGGTTCACACGTGTCCTCTCTCGTAGCCAGAACATCTTGCAATCACCACCTGCAGTGTTTGCGGCTATCTCTCAGTCGACGGTGGGTCCCTATGGTGGTGTCTCGCAAGACCTAAAAACTGCTAGAATGTTGATTATTCCTACTTACGTCTGCGACGTTTGCTCATCGTCTCTCAACTCCGCCGAACACAACAAAAAAAATTAATGACACTTCATTTTTTCCACTATCCCATTAACAATTGGAAATATATTTTCTAATAAAATTTTTTTTATAGGTATATGTATGTACATATATGAGAAAATAAAAAAAATTACGTTATTGAAGTTACAATTTCGTTAGCTTAATTAACAATTACTTTTTTTTTCTTTTCGTTTTCGTCTTTCTTTACTTTCCCCTTAAGATAACACCATAAAAGGAAAATTCCTTTTCCGTTGGATTTTTAAACCTGAAGTGCATCCCGTGTAGACTCCTTTGAGCTCTTTGAACCCGACACTGGAATCTGGAAATAAACAATGAAACAATTTTTTTGTTTTTGCCCTCCCCTGTAGCACAGTGTTATATAGAACAAAAAATTAACAACAACGAATTGAAGTATGGAAAAAATAATAATAATAATCACCCGTATATAAAACAAAATTTTTCTTACAAACTAAGTTGATACCACATGTCGTGCTGTTCTGATAACTGTTGACGACCCTCAACATCGCCCACTGTTGTATGCCACGATAGGCCGCTTGATGTTGTCCGATAAATGACCGTTTGATTTCTTCACATAGTTATATGTTTGGAGTTGTGGTGTCGCGGGATATATAACACATTATTTTTGTAGATTACAATGAATTCTTTATTTTTAAGTAAATTTAGCGCGATTTTACAATTTTGTGGGCTACTTGCTTAACCTAGTACAATTTAAAAAATTATGAACACATTGTTTAGTAAGCGAACGGTATTTATGGAAGTTCGAATTACAAACAACGACAATTTTATTATGATTATTTTTGTTGCGATTTTATTTCGCTTATTCTATTTTATTATCTTTTGTAACCGATGCCTATGTTTCCGTCGATGTGGTTCTTCATAGCTGTGGGGCAATGACACATAACTCCTCCCTTGGAAGACTGAAGTTGTCCTCGACTTTGTAACACTTTGCCTGTTCTGGAGGATATTTAAAAAACTAAATTTGAAATTAAAATTTAAAAAAAACAATTATGAACGATAAGAATTAACTAATTATCCTCCAAAACACGCATTGTGCTAACAGAATTGGACCCACACAGGGACTCTTGAGCGGATGTTGCCGGCTATGCATCAGGGTTATGGGCGTGGGGATTTAAGAGTATGTGTAGATCGGATTTAACCGCGGGAAAGGATGGTTCTGAATACCTACCTGTATGTTCAACACACCTATTCACCCTAACTCATCCGCAGCTTGATAATTAGCAACTCATTCTTATTTGTTATACTCTAAGCAAAAAAAAAAAACTCATCTTAATTTTTATGCAACAATCAAAGAAAAATCAAAGAAAATTTATTTTGGCAAGAAAAGAACAATTCTTGTGAACAAAGGAATTCAATTAAAACTACATAAAAACTACCTAACCTAGCTAACTTAAAACTACCCTACACCGGAAAATGAATGCTAGTTAACAAAAAAAAAACTAGTAACCATAAGAATAGTAAATATAATGATATAAAGAAACTATGTATAATCAAATAAAAAAAAAATTAAAAACTTAACTATATATCGTTGCAGCCTGTTGATCGAAGTAATACTTGTTGTAATACTGTATCGCCATTTAGGCGCTCATTCATTACATTGCGTAGATATATTTTTATTTAATATGGCGAAGTTAAGATTCGCTAACTCCAATTGTTTAGAGGAAATACAAAATTGTCTGCTTATTATTGTTGCAATGCAACAGTAATTTTTTTTTTCTTACACAGTCACTCACTCACACTCACAGCAAGTTTTAATTATGTTACTTGTTTTTATTTTTTTTTATTGATTTGATTCTGTTTCGATTTGATTTTTTTTTTGTTTCAGTTTTTTTTATATGTAGTGGAATCCAATACGCCACAAAGTTACACTTACACAAGACATTAAGTTTCAGTTTTGTATGTTTTATTGTTATCTTCAGCAATGTTTTACTTCTCGCACCCGGCACAACTATTAGTCAAGTCTACAATTTAACCAGTTATTCTGTTAATCACTTAATGTAATCTTATTTAAAACAGAAAAAAAAAATCGTCACTGGAGAAAAAAATGATGGCCGAAAGTGTCCATTATAATCACCATTATTCTAGTTACTTGTCTATATGAAATTAAGTTTTTACAATGATAATTTATAGTTTTTTACTATTCTAGAATTTTCCAGAAAAAAAAAATTTTCTCACCAAAACAAAAATTTTTTTTTTTTTTTTTTTCGGATTTATCTTAAAGTAAATTATTATTACTTCAACTCCGATAAACTGACTCAACTTTTAACTCCACTTAAAAAAAAAATCTTCGGCACTATTTTTCAAAACTATACACTTATATTTCTTATTTTTTGCTTTATTTTTTTGTTTTCTATTATTATTATTATTTTTTTTTTAATAGTTTAATTCAGACTCAGACTTAGACTTAGACTCCTCGCGAAATCTTCAAACGCCCGTTTTATAACCAAACCCCCCACCAAAATTTTCTTTTCGCGCGCAAATTTATTATTATCGCATCAACTCAAACAACCGCGGCATCTATCAACATAAATATTTATTTAGGGATTATCGTTATGCACCTCTTTATCGACCAAAACAAATAAATAAGAATATAAACATATAACTGCTTAACCAAACGGCATTTAGGCGCTATATACGCAAAAAAAAAAATTCAGACAATAAAATTGGAACGGCGTAGCTGTTACAACTTCTGAACCATCCCTATGGGTTGTTATTAATTTTGGAAGAATAAATTTCTTGAAAGTTTGTTTATTTCTTGTGTGAATAAACAAAATCATTAGTATTATAATTAAAATTATGTTTGTTGTAAATGCAACGATCGAATGTTGCTAAATTTGAATATATTTGCTTCTGTTGTCTATTCTATCCAATTTGTGAATAGTTTGCTCGGTTAATAATGGTAGAACGATAAATTCTTGTGTTGTTAAATTTATGTTGATATTGTCCAAAAGTTGTATTAATGTTAGTTTCTGTTTGCGTTGAGTTTTTGTGTTGGAATATATTTTATTGTTTGCGTTGATTATGCATTGCGAATATTTGATTAGTTTTATTCCTTTAACTCGTGCTTGTTTCATATTGCACGTTGATGTAATTGATAATCCTTCAGGTGATGATATGTAAAGGTATCCATCGTCCAATTGTTTGACTTCTTCAGCTGGCTCCATGTATTGTGTTGTGCAGCTCGTCTTTTGATTGTTCAATAACTCTGGTATACAGTGTCCGGTTATTGGGTAGATTTGTTGTTTCTCGCATATGAATATTTGCTCGATTGTTGGGCATAGGTTATTTATTACCATATAATTATTGGAGTTTAGGATTATGTAGTTATAAGGTTGGTTAATAATTTGGTTTTTTGCTGGATATGCTTGGATTTTACACATGTTAAAAGTTTCGTTAGTAAATTGTGAAATCTCTATGATTATTACTAAGTCAGTATTATTGTAAAATGCTTTTATTTTTAAAAGAGAATAAATTTGTTCTGTTATCGAATTCTGACGTTACGTATTCCATTTCCTCGTTGTCAAGTATGTGTCTGCTATAATTACGTTAATTTTAGAAAAAGTTAAAATTTCGTGAACTTCGTCTATTTGATCCTGAACTATGTCTATTTGGTCGAACAATTGTAAAAATAATTGGTTTAAAAATGTTCCTTCTGTTAAATTTTTGCTAGCTATGGATGCTGATTTTATTGATGTGTTCATTTTTATAGTTAGGTTATTAATATGTTCTGTTAATAAAATGTTTTGATCTATTAATTGATTATTTATTTTAATTTGATCATTGTATTTATCGATAAGTTCGTATTGACCATTATCTAGCTTTTTTATTGATGATTGAATGTCAGTAAGATCTTCTTGATCTAGATTTCCTGTTATTGCTTTTATAAAACTTCCTAAAGGGTTAAATAGTCCTCTTTTGTTTCTACTTTTGTATGTATTGGGCAATATATTGTACAGTGAGGATCAAATTTTTTCATTCTTCTTTCCGCTATTACTGCTTGTATATCTCTGATTTTTAGATGATTCATCATTTGAACTATTTCGTTGAAGATATTATTGATTTGGTTTACATTATTTCGTATATCGGATAATTCGATAATATGGAATAATTTTCAATAAGCTTCTATTATTCTGGTTTTAGCTTGTTGGAGTGCTAGTACGCCTTTTCCGTTACTGAGGTCGAAGTGTTCTATCGTTTGACCTTGAGCATCTAGGAGTATCCTGCAATAAGATGTTGTCTTTATTGATGTGTTTGTTACAATTTCGTATTTTACGTTTGTGAACTCTTCGTTTATTAGTATCTACGGTTACTGCGTTATTTTTTTCAACTACATGTTTTATGTATTTTGGAACTAACTTGTCCCTAGTTGTAGTTTTTTCAAATATCTTTTCGTTTTCGAAAAATTGTCTTGGCTCATCACGTTCAGTGTTGGGTGCTTTAATATTTTTTGTTTTATTTCGTAATTGAAGTTGTGCAATATATTTTGCGACTTGTTGATATTTTTTACGAATTATTTCTAGAAATTCGTCCGATTGTTCTGGCAAATTTTCTGGAATATTTTTTATAATTATATGCCCTTTGTGTAACTCGAATGGTGTAAGATTTGTTGCACTATGAATTGAATTATTATATGCAAAGGTTGCTTCATCCATTAGCTCGTATATTGGCATATCTTTATTTTCGCTATGAATTATCCTTACTAACACCGTTAAGGTGTTATGGACTCGCTCTATAGGACTGTTTCCTGGTTTCCTGTAGATGACTTAGCTGTGGTTGTATGCAATTCTATATTGTGCATACTCATAAAATTATTGAATATTTCTGAGTTGAATTCCGTGGCTGAATCTATTGTGATTTGCTTTGGGATTCCTTCTCGAGAGAAAAATTGCCTAAACATTCTGATTATGGTTTGAGATTTCCGATTAGGCAATTCGAAAATGGTGATAAATTTGGAAAATTTATCCATAATCGTAAGGAATGTTTTAGATCTCAACACAAAGGTATCGCAATGGAGTATTTCCATTGGCCCGTTTGGTGTTGGGGAAATTTGAAATTTGAGATTAATAGGTTTGCGCTCATATTTGTTGAGTTTACAAACATTGCAATTGTTCACAAATCTAGAGATTTTTTTGCTTTAGATTAGGGAAAAAATAAAACTTTTTTATTTTGTCAAAATTCTCGATTATACCTCTGTTGCAACACAACATATTATAATTATTGTTGAAGTCATCCATCGCATCGCAGAAGAACTCTTCCTGATAATAATGAATTCACATCTGCAAAACACAAACAAACATCAATCAAATTAATCACAACAACACAATTTTTAAATACTTAGCCTTGAACTTGAATTTGTTGTCACCTAAAATACAGTAAAATTTATCATTTTTATTAACTTTTAATTTCTAATCATAAAATATTTAATACTTATCTTGTTAACTTTTTAGTAATTATACTTATTCATTTCATTATTCATTTTAAATCTGGTAACCTGAAATACATAATTAATCCATTAATTTATATAAAATTTAATTATAAAAAATTCTTACCATATTATTGTATTTGTAAACAAATGTCATTTGACAATTCTGTAATTGATTAACATTTATGAAGATAGTAGTAATTTGCGTAGCTCAATTAGAATAATTAGTACGTTTCATGTTTATGGATTAAAAGCTTATTAATGAGCTTTAACCCTCTATTGGGAATTAAATGAATTAAAAACTATTGTAAACTACTTCTTAAAGCTAAAATAAAATATAATCATTCTCTTTATCATCAACCGTGGAAGCGATAACATCAATTTTATTATACGTAATTTATCTTATAATAAATAAAATTTGTCAGCCATTTGGTGATTGATTTTTTACTCCAAGTCATTGGATAATTTAACTGCTGCATTTTCTACCATTGCGATCGACTTCAATCTTCTCAAATTGGTTATCGAGGTAAGAATTGCCGTTCGTTTATGAATTGTGGCACGGTATTAATCCACAAAGTGAATTGCGAGTTTAACAACCTCTATGATATGGTATATGAGTTGTTTTGATTATTTCTTGCTGTTTGTCATGATCTGTGATATCTTCTAGTGAGATTTTAGATCTGACTATTTTTAAATTTGGATTTTGTTTGAAATAATCGTTGAATATGTATTTTAATTGTTTCATCATCAGTTTTAATTGCTGAGATGGTATTATTAATATATTTCTCCGCTAAATACTTAATATCTTCAGGTGTATATTTCTTTTTCCTGATTATATATTGTTTGTATTTGCTGAATTTTATTTTAAATCTTTCATTTATCGTTTCGAAATCCTCGTCGACAAGAATTTCGATTTGACGTTTGAAGTTATTTATTGGTGTTAATGTCTCAGGAATATTAACTGTTTTATCCATGGGTATATCCAGAGTTTCAAAATTTTCCATGAGTTATAACATGTTAATTTCGTGTGGGTTTTTTTTTCGTCTTTGCTGACTTGGGTACCTAGTGAATTTTCTACGGGTTTAGAATATTCATTTGAATTTATTTGTTTTATCGAATCTATTGTTTCGGGATATTTGAATTTTTTATTTGCTAAACATTCGTTGATTTCTATACGAGATAGAGCATCTGCGTTGGTATTCGAGGTTCCTTTCTTGTACAGGATTTCATAGTCGTACTCCTCGAGCCGAAGTCTCCATCTGACGATTTTGCTCGTCGGATCCTTGGCGTTAAATAACCATACCAACGGTTTGTGATCTGTCGCTATCTTAAATTTTCTTCCATATAAATATGGCCGAAAATATTTTACACCCCAAACTATGGCTAGGAGTTCTTTCTCGATAGTCGCATAGTTTGTCTCGGTTTTTGATAGTGTACGCGATGCACATGCTATAGGTAAATCTTTACCTATTTCACCTTGGCTAAGGATTGCTCCTATGGCGAAGTTGCTTGCATCAGTTGTTAACGTAAAAGGAATTTCGAAATCGGGGTATTTTAAAATTGGTTCATTCGTTAGTAATGTTTTACATAGTTCGAAACAATTTTTGTAATTGTCGTCCATTACAATTTTTGATTTTTTCGTTAGACAACTTGTTAGTGGCTTGGTTATTTTTGCGAAATCCTTGATGAATTTGCGATAGTAACCAATTAAGCCAAGAAATGATTTTATTTCTTTTTGGGTTTTAGGTAGATTAATGTTTTTTTTAGCCTCAATTTTTGATGGATTTGGCTTGACGCCTTCGGGTGTAATTATGTGCCCGAGAAATCCAATCTGTTTTTGACAAAAGTGCGTTTTGTCTAGTTGTATTTTTAAATTTGCGTTGCGCAATTTTATAAATACTTTTTGAAGGTCTATAATGTGTTCCTGTAAAGTAGTGAAAAACACGATAATATCATCCATGTAGCACAGAACGTGGTTACCTTGTAATTCTCCAAGGATATTGTCCATGATTCGTTGAAGAGTGCTCGGAGCATTCCGTCCTGATTCGACACTAAACCCTGTTTTTGATATATCGTCTGGGTGGATTTGAATTTGGTGAAAACCCGCCGCAAGATCGATAGTGGAAAAATAATTAGCTTTTCCAAGTTTGTCTAGTATATTTGAAATATTTGGGAGTGGGTAGCGATCGTCTATCGTTTGGCTATTGAGTTGGCGATAGTCGACTACGAGACGCCACTTTTTATTACCCTGGGAATCGCTCTTCTTTGGAACTAACCATATTGGGCTACTCCAAGGTGAATATGAAGGACGTATTATTCCATTTGATAGTAGTTTGTTGATTTCGTTTTTTATTTCACTTTTTTGGTGTTCAGGATGTTTATATTGTTTGACATGTACTGGTTTTTCATTATTAAGATCAATTTTATGCTTGACATTATGTGTGAATGTTAACTTATTTTTATCGTCGTGAAAAGTATTGTATCTTCGAACTTATTACAAAGTTTTACGATTTCTTTTTTTTCTTCCCTATTTAGATTAGCTAGATCTAGTTTAGATTCAATATTTTGGATGGAATTTTGTTCCTGGGATGTATGAAAATTGATTTCATGATATTGATTCTGTTCTTGTTTGTTGAATTAAGAAAATTTCTTTACTGTTATTTGATTGATTGATTATTTCTATGTATGCCAAGTGTGGTGAATGACTTTTGTAAATCCCTTCTTGGATGTACACTCCTTCTTGTATTTTTATTGGTTTAATGTAGAATTCACCGTTTTTTATTGAAACTGATGCTCTTATTATTACTTTTTCCAGAGCGTTTAAGAAGAATGGTTTGATACATGACTGTATGTTGTCGTGTAGTTTTAGTGAGAAATTGGGGCTTTTTAATTGCATTGTTTCTAATAAAACGTTAGCGTTAAGCTTTGTTAAGTTTTCGTAGCCTATTAGACCATCATAAAATTTATGAAATTTTAGTATAAATAATTCTATAGGTGTAACGCAATCCCCCAAGGGATTACGTAAACAGACATGAGAATAGCGGTCTGATGCGGTATAGTAGCTGGCTAGAGCTCACGGTGCGGCGTGGGGATTCTCAGACATATTTCTCATGCTTGAATAACCGCATGACGAATAAATTTAGAGGGACAAATGGAAATTAAAATTTAAATTGCCACGGCCTCAGCGGCAAAAAGAAAATGATAAGCTGGGAGTGATCAATCCGGAGTGACCGTCTCAATCCCAGGCGATCACCGCCGTGACTGCCACACGGGCTTCTCCTCATCGGCCCGTCTACTGGGATGCTGTTTCCCAGTCGCGACGTCCACCGATGCCATTTATGAGGGAAGGACGCCCGCATGACAATCCCAGCGACAATCCCCCGGAACGGAGACCGTCACCCCGACGCGATCAACTTATATGGCGTGCCGCCCTCCAGCACAGCCTGTCCTGGAGGAACGAACGGCACGCACGGAAAAGGGTGGAAAAAGGCCGACCCTTCACATGACCACACCCCACCTCATCCGATCAATTATTTGTTTACACGCACATGGTGCGGCGTAGCACACTACAGTAAGAAATTCAAAGAAAAAATTTTAGGTGATGATAAAAGAGAAAAAATTTAAAATTAAACAAGATAAATTACGTTAAAAGTGATTCTACGTTAATGTTAGATTTCACTTTCACTATCACTGTTTTTTAAGAAAATTAAGGAAAACACAAAAATACCTGAAAAAAAATGAACCGTTATGGGGTCGAACCACAGCCAAAAACGTACAACCGAGCAGAAGTGAAGAGAAAAAAACGGAAATTCCAAACGCAATCAATCAAAATGACGGAAAAAGAATATAACCGGACAATAATTGCTCTGAGTGGGGTTTTCACCAAATCGGTGCACCACCACGAAACGCCGAAAACAAACGGTAAAAATAATAATATATATGTACAATATAATGAAAATAGAAAGGAGAAACAACCTGTTACAAACTTAAGAAACTAAAAGTTACTTAGCCAGATTGTTTATCCCTTATTTGTTTTACCTTGTTGTTTTAAAGGCCCGTCCGACCACACCGCAAACAGCGCCGACGCAGGATCCCCCTCACAAGAAATGATTGCCTACCCCCACGGCCGCAATCTCACAAAATATACGGAATGATTCGCGTGGGTTATGATTAAATTTAACCCACTGGTACAACAAACGGACACTAACTTATCTGTTCATATCTTATATATATATATATATATATATATATATATATATATATATATATATATATATATATATATATACTTATATATATATATATATATATATATATATATATATATATATATATATATATATATATATATATATATATATATATAGTAAAACCTCTGTATGTTGGACACTCAAGGGACTGAGGAAAATGTCCAAGTTATAGAGGTGTCCAACATATAGAAATTTTCCAAAATCAATCCATTAAAACATTGCTCCTATAATTTGTAATAAATATGTATTTTTTATTTCTTTGTTATTTTATTGACATTAGACCAAAAAACATGACATTTTATTCAACAAAAATTAAAAAATCCTTCATTGGAAGTATGATAGTTCATATGTATACATAAATACATATGTACATACATATGAACATACATATGCATTAGTACATATTCAAATTCAATTTTCATACATACGTTTGTACTTTATACATTTGAACAAAACAATACACTGTACTAGATTTGGCTTTCATTTTTAAAAAAATCTGTAATCGATGTTTGTTTTTTTGACTTCGCGAATAATATGTGGTTATTCATTTTTCGTTCTAGGTTCGCTACTTCATTAAACATTGATGGAACTGTATTTAATGCAAATTTCTTTAGAATCTGCAAACTCCTTACGGCCTCTTCTGTTGAAACTGGATCCTCTTCTTCTATATCAGATTCAACATCCTCTACATCATTTGTCGCATTATCCATAATTGATTGAATTATAGCATCCTGATTTGGTTCACAACAAGTAGATAAAGCGTCATCCATCGATACAAATTCTCCAAATGTCTCTGCCGTTACCCCCAATACATGCTCTGGAACTACAATTTCTTCTATCTCTCCTAAATCAACATTTTCAGTTGAAAGTATTGAAAAGCCGACTTTCTTAAAGCAATTTTTAATACAATCCGTCGATACTGTTTTCCACGAATCGTGAATCCAAGTTACACAATCGAGGACATTTATACACTTGGACACATCTGCCGCAGTCATCTCACTATTTCCAACATGTTCCAGTGTAACCACTACCTTTTTTAAGATGTTGTTTCGGTATATGCTTTTAAAATTTTTGATAATCCCTTGATCAAGTGGTTGAATTCTTGAAGTCATTCTGGGCGGTAAAAACTTTAATTTCACATTTGTTAATCCCTTTACGTCGGTATGCGCTGGGCAGTTATCAACAGCAAGCAAAATTTTTCGATTATTTTTCCTCATTGAAAGATCGATGCTGCGAACCCATTCCTCAAAAATTTGAGACGTCATCCATGCGGATTTATTATTACGCCATGTAACCGGAAGATCCTCAATTTTTAAATTTCTAAAAGCTCTAGGCTTTTTTGACTTTCCGATTACTAGTGGCTTCAGCTTCTCACCCGCAGCACTAGCACACAACAACACCGTTAGCCTTTCTTTGGATAATTTTCCACTGTTGCATTTTTCTCCTTTTAGAACAAGGCTTTTATCAGGCATTAGTTTGAAAAAGAGTCCTAATTCATCGGCATTGAACCAATTTTTTTCTTCATAACCCTCAACAAAAGCGGAAAATGTATTGTGAAATTCGTCGACGTCGTTCTCCGATACCTCATTCGCTTCACCACATAAAGTTTTGTGTTGAATTTCATACCGCGTCCGAAATTTTTCCAACCAACCATTGGATCCCTTAAAATCAGGAATTCCTAATTTAATTGCAATTCCTTTGGCACATTCCTGAATCATTGGCCCTGATATTCGAGCGTTAGCTGCTCTCATCTGTTTAAACCATTCAAATGTTGTGGTGTTTACCTCCTCAAAATTGGTTTT
The DNA here is from genome assembly GCA_958295665.1 of Tipula vernalis. NCBI lineage: Eukaryota > Metazoa > Arthropoda > Insecta > Diptera > Tipulidae > Tipula > Tipula vernalis. Next base: position 179,401,908 of record OY282558.1, on the reverse strand, counting down.
TGGTCGCTTTCTTTGCATATTTGAATTTTCTTCTTCGAACCGTTGCAAATACTCCGCCTTACGCGCTTTTATATTTCCTACCGTTGATTTGGATATTCCAAATTTCTCGGCAGTGTTCCGTAAGCTGTTATTTTTTAAATAATTTATGACATCAACTTTGTCCTTAACGCATAATTCTTTAATTTTTTTTTTATCCATTTTATATTCAAATTAGTAAAGTTGTATATACAACTGTAGACTTAAACAAACTAAAATTATAACTAACCTGCTTGATACAACATGAAACCTAAAAATTAAAATAGCAATGTCCGTTACAATCATTTGCTGATACAGTTATTTATCAGGGATTACCCATATTGGACATGTTTGCTTAAAATTCATTAATTTTACTTTTACATTAAGCTTCTTCTAGTTACTCCTACCCTGAACTCAAATACGAATTCGACACATAAACATTATTACACAGTTACATTTACATATAAACAATACGTACGAAAATCAATCGCACGATTTTTTGTATCCTATTAAATTTGTCTATTTTACATAGCCTATTATGCATGTGTTTGTTTTAATGAAATTAATAAAAATCCCCACCACTTTATTTTATACTAATTTTTATGTGTCCAATATATAGAGGAGAATTTATTCAACAATAGAATAAAATCTTATATATAAGTGTCCAAGTTACCAACATACAGAGGTTGTCCAATTTATAGAGTGTTTTAAGGAATTTTTAGGTAATATTTGTATGGAATTTCAAGGGACTGAAAGAAAATGTCCAAGATACAGAATTGTCCAACATATAGAGGTGTCCAAGTTTGGAGGTTTTACTATATATATATATATATATATATATATATATATATATATATATATATATATATATATATATATATATATATATATATATATATATATATATATATATATATATATATATATATATATATATATATATATATATATATATATATATATATATATATATATATATATATATTATATATATATATATATATATATATATATATATATATATATATATATATATATATATATATATATATATATATATATATATATATATATATATATATATATATATATATATATATATATATATATATATATATATATATATATATACTTTTCTTTGGTTTAACCACACTATTATAAACAATAAAGATTTTTTTTTTTCGTTTTGAATTTTTATAAACTTTATTATATCTCGTCCTGTTATACAAATGACGCCATCAGGCAATAAAATAATATAATACAAATGACGCCATAATAATCTGATGTAAATGAAGCGACATTAATATGTATGTAGAATCATGTCTATAAATAAAAATCAAGGAAGTCACACGACCCTTAATTTACTTTTAATTTCATTATGATTAATTTTTATTTTTTTTTTTTTTTTAATAATTTTGAGTTTTTTCTCTTTTAATAAATTAAAGTCTAATAGCTTATTATTACTTTCACTATAAATTTTTTTTTTTTTTATTAACATAAGTATTCATAACATTTTGAGTTCATTATTTATAATTTTATTTTTTTTTTCCCAATCCATAAAAAAAATTTTCAACAAAACAGAAAAAAAATTTTTTTTTATAAAATAAACACAATTGATATACTTTTTTTTTTTTTTGTTTTAATCGTCCACGGTCAATGACCAAAAACAAAATCCAACCTAAACTCACTTTATAGAGAATTAAAATTAGACTCTATATAAATCAAAAAACTGGTCTTTCGACCGAGTTCAAAACTAGACTGCCTTTATCCAAAAAAATATTTTTACATCAAAAAAATTCAGAAAAATTTCCCCCTCCTATTTTCTATCTCGCATCGCTGTTTATCCCACTCGTTGTATTTGTGCACATGTTCATCATTTATTTATTTTTTTTTTATTATTGTAAAATCTTTATTAACATGTATATTGTTTTTTTTTTTTTTTATGTACACAAATACAACGAATAAGACAAACAACGACGACGAACACATGTACATACTTATCTGTACGGCCGCATCGGATTCATGTCTAATACACCGATCGGTTCTATCCCCACCCAGAGAAAATATCACGCGCCAATTCAAGCCAATGATACCAGAAAGAAAAATCGAATATTCCAGATTGAATATTTTAATAACCAAATATTCCATCTCATACTACATAATACATGTACACACACCAACTCGCAAGAGATATATATGTTTGTACATGACAATATAGAAAACAAGTAAATGAAAAAAAAATCAAAATATGTTTACATAGCAATCGGTGAGAATATTAAATTTGAATTTGGCAAAGCATAAATTAGAGCATATGTATATACAACACTATGGTGGTCATGGTATTTTATAATTAAAGAAAACTTTCAAATTATTTGAGCGTTTGGAATTTTCAAAAAAAAAAATTTTTCACTGTTCCAAGTGGAGACGTATGCCAGTCGTAACATAGGGTGGTTGAATTCGTTAAATTTTATGATTGTTTTTTCATTAATTAGTGGTAGAGTTGAACAAACTGGTAATATTTAAATCAGTAGGTGTTCGAAAGTTTTTGTCTACGACATCAGGGCTGATGTACGATTTATCGGCCCCCGTGTCAATAAGAAATTTTAGGATTTTTTTTGTTGATTGACAGAGTTATAAATGGTAGTTTAGATATGTTTTCTATATTGAATATAGTAAATTTTCCAAGGCTATTATGAATTGTAATTTAATTCATTTCATCTTAACCTTTTCTGTTTACATATTTCTTCCTTATTTTACTCTATTTAAGGGTTAATGTTGTGTAATGGCACATGGGCATTTCACAACACTTAAGACTTTTACGATTAAAAAAATCTGGTATCTTAGCTTTTGCTTCTTCAATAGCTGGCTTTTCAGTTTCGATACTTGGAGCTGCGGTGCAATCAATGCCATATTTACTTTTCAAAGTTATTGTTGAACCTCCTGAGCACTTAATAGTATTATTGCAACGACCACAAATCGCATACATTTCTTGAGTGACAGGATTCTCTCACTTTGTTGCATAATTTCATAGTAAAGACATGGTTAACCTAACATCAATTATTTTAGAATATTCAAGATTATTTAATATTTAAAAGAATTATTTCTTACCTTTTAACGTTAATATTGTATAATATCTTAAAAAAATATTTTTTTTACGCTACGAATATAATTAATAGAAATCAAAACAGGCTAGTAACCATTAAAAATTATATTTTTTTTCACCTGACAAAGCAAAAAAAATATTTTTTCATACCTAAACTTCTTTTCGGTGAAATACCGAAGAATATCACAAAAAATACAAATTTCCTTAAAAACAGAAAAAACGGAAAAGAAAGACCCGTTGTTATCTGTTCTTGATTTTTCGAAAAAAAAACTGCTGTTTTTTTGTTTCTGTTAACCGTTCTACCCATCTTGACCATTTTATAACCCCTGTTGCATTAGGTTATTAATTGTTGTGAGTTACCGTCTCTTAATTAATTAAACAACACTGCACTTCGATTATAAAAATTTTGTCTTTGTGGGATCTTTTACCACCTATTGTTTTGTTTCACTTTATTGGAAATCACGCTCGCGGGATAAAAAAAAATTATAAAGGAAACTATAATCGAACACCACTAACCCTTAATAAAATAAGAATTTTTGATTTTTTGATGATAATAAATCTTAATTGAAAAAATGGACCGTGCACGACCGTATTTAACTTTTTTGTGTATTTGTCTTTTTGTGATTTTGAGTATCATAATGCGTATGCGCGCGAGAATGTGATGACCTTTGTTTACAAGCAGTGATGCCAACATAATATTTTGCAGGTGCGTTCATGGAAAAATGTAGGTGTGTTCATTACAATGGATTTGAATTTGAATGCACCTATTATGTTGGTGGTGTGTGAATGTTTGCTTGAATTGATGTACGGGTGTTTTAAATGAATGTTTTAAATTGTTTATGTTTGAATGAATTGTGTAGTGTGTGCGCCAATATACATGATTGGTCATTAATACTACAGTAAAATCTGGTTGGTAAACGGCATCTATGTCTAAACCACTTTTTAAGCTTGTCTTAATCTAAAACAATGTAATAACGAATATATAATATATATAATTTTTGATATAAAATCGTAAACAACACTTAACCTCAAAATTTACGTATTCCGGATAACACATATTATAATTATGTGTAGTCATTTTAACAGAATGTGATTATTCTAAAAATTGAATTTACCTTTAATTTTTCTGTTAAGTATTGACTGCGCAATCCATTTATTTTCGCAATCCATTTTGTATTTCCCGGTAAATCTGCTGCCTTTTATCCGGAAGCCGGGTGTTATATAACATTTCGTTATTCTCATAATCAAATATTAATTTTTTGGTTACCATTACGCTCCAATTATATTTGTACGCCATTATGATCGCACACTACCACATTTTATGTCAAAAAGAAAAGTATTATATTTATATAATACGCGATATGAAACACAACTTAAGTAGATGTCTCTGTTGTATTATTTACGGTAAGAATTAGCGACCGAATCGTTAAACCATTTGCTTCGTACAGTGGTAACACCATTGTAGGCATTAGACGCTGTTATTCTGAACTTTCTTAAATCAAACCAAGATTTTGATAATCGTTGATTCGACGTTTGCTTTTATATTGCTTCTCGCTCCACATCGGTTACATATTTTATGTCATCCACAGTAATCCTCTCCATACTTGCGATGTATCAGGGTTGACGTTCTGAATAGATTTTGTAGGTTGCTGGTGAATATTGAGCTATGAATTTAGGGCCCAAATCATGAAATCCGGTACCGGTAAAATTTTGACGGAAATAGTCCGGTTTTACAAAAACCGGTATCATGAAAACCGCTATCGCGGAAAATGACCGTCAAATCTTGTCCGGTTATAAATAGTTGACGGACGATGTTTTTATTTATTAAATCGGGTGTCAAGATGGCGGACCAAAATTTAACAACGTAAGTAAATATTTTTTTATTTATGTTTTTGGTTAATTTTTATAATATATTTAATTTATTATAGTATAAAAATTCTTACGAACCCAACACAAAAAAAAATTTTGATCAATTTTATGAACGATCATCCCGATTTGGCCAAAGGATTATTAAATACTAACCAAGGGCGGCAAAAAAAAAATTCGTTATGGACGCGACTAAAAATAATGTGCAATGCGAATGGTCCACCTAATAAATCGGAGTTAGAATGGAAAAAGGTATTTAACGTTATATTAATTGTTGTTTCAAAATTTTTTAAACAATTACTAATCGTCATTGGTAACTACCACTACTTAAAATCTGTAACGTTGCACACAACTTTAAAATTGGCGGTATCGAAGCAACAGTTTTGCCCCATTTTAAGTGTAGTTTCTGTTCTACAAACTTAAAAGCTTCCTTCGTTAATCGAAACCTTTGTTTAAATCTATAGTATTAAATTAAAGAAATTATAGTTATAAGTACACATAAGTTTAAATAATTAAATAATGCATTACTTACATAACATCTTCAAGTTGCAAAGGATTACTATTATCTCTTAGTTGACGTCTAATGAGGCGAGTGTCACGAATTTCATGAAATTCTTCTTCATCGGAAGAGTCTGCTAATAAAAAATGCTCGATAAAATTCCAAAAACAAACAAAAATATAAGAATTCCCATACATTTTGTTCAAAAAAGAAAAGTAAAACTTTGACTTACAATTTTATAGCTCTATACGACTAGACTATAAACACTTTATGAGTAAATTACTTAAATAATATTTTAATCAAAATTTAATTAACGCAACCTTAATTACTTATTAAAACACTTTCCAAAATTTAACCTTATGCCAAACATAAAACCATAAACTAGTAAACAAATTGAAATTGTTTTTGACAGATAAGATATTTTGACAGTTTTAGAGAAAATGTACACTGAACTGAAAATTGCTTAATATTTTATACTAATAGCTCAATAATTTTACCGACCGGATTACATGATACGGTATCGTTACCGGTCGTTCTATCTGACGGTGAAATTTTATAAACGACCGGTATTTCCGACCGGATTTCATGATCCGGGCCCAGGATCACCTAACTTTGGTTTTAAATGGTCGCAGATGTTCATCTTTACACACTCCTTTCTTAAAGCTGGTTGATGCCATGTCTGTAAGGTACTAGTTAGCGAAATCCTTTCCAACGATTTCTCTAAAAATTTACATTTTAAATTACTAAATGCTTCAAATAATTTCTTTAAGTACTAGCCGGTACTGCTAAAGTATTGTAAGCCAAACATTATAGCGCTTACATGTTTACATGTTGCTTCATGCCCATCACCTGCTACGCAATCATAATTCGAGCTGCTGACGATCTCGTTCTGAAATACCAGCTTTACGGTGTACACTTTGTGTTAGGTCATTTCAGCAAAGCAGGTATCTTCAATTAAAATTTCTATTTTATCATTCAATTTTGCATGTATTCGAATAATAAAATTGTATTGAGCCAACCGAAATCCTTTATCTAAGCTAGCTTTAGCGGATTTCATTGTAAACCACTCTGTAATAAGAGATACGGTCAAAAAATTAAAATATTATGATCATAATCACACAAAGGTTTTAGCTCGGTGCTCAACACAAGTTCATTGGTAAATATATTATTGTTCCGATCGATAGTGATATCTGTGTTGTCGTTATCAATAGGCGCATTGTTGAATATTTGACTGGGGTAAACAATATTCTTGAAACTACTTTTACGTTTTTATATTCCGCTGGACTCTTCCCCGTAATACCGTGTACTGAATGCCTATAATCCGTAAGGAACTCACACAATATCTTGTCCACCTTACCCGGATTATCCTGAAACCCCGCATTTTATAATGCGTTTTTAATTGTACGTACCGAGTTTTCCGCCGCTCCATTTGTGGCTGGATAATACGGTGCCGTTAAACAATGTTTTATTCCATTGCCTCTCAAAAACTCTTGAAATTCTTCGCCCCGTTATTTGAAACTAATTTGTCCGGTATGCCAAACCTTGAAAATAGATATGATAAACACCTAATCGTAAACTGTGCAGTAGGATTCCGCGTATAATTTACTTCAACCCACTTACTGTATGCGCCCAACATTACTAGAAAATAGGTATTTCTTATGGGACCTGCAAAATCTATATGAATTCTTCTAAATGGACCTATAGCGTTGAACTTATTTGTTTTTATTTAATTGAAACGCTATGATTATTGTTACACTTATAATTCACAATGTTATATCTTTATTTAATTAATTGACTCAAACAAATACACTATGTATGTGATTACCTTTTTCACCACCGTATTTTAGAGTTAGACAAAAAAATAGAAAATAATAATTATCTACGTATATCATTCCGTGTGCACCGTACCAATATATCTATCTTTTCTAAAAACCAATAAAGAGGGAAAAATGACAGACGCAAATTTGAATAAACTGAAGTATGTTGCAATGGTGCGGACAATGTGCCGAGTTCATGTAAATTCGCTTGAATAAGAAATGCGCGTTATGTTGGTACGCGTGAATGTGGCGATGAACGAGTTATGAATAATTTCGAATGATTGAATTGAGTTAATGAGTGAGTCGCTACAGACCTTCAGGCACTGCCCATGGAATAACTGGCACCCTAGGTGGACTTGCTAATGTGGCAATACACGCCTCGCATCCTTTAATCAAACTCTCAATCTGACTATCTATAGGCCACCACAAATACGACCTTAACAACGACTTCGTTTTCACAATACCTGAGTGTGTGCTATGCACCTGACGCAATAACTCTTCACGCAACGCCGTTGGTATTACTACCCTATATCCCCACATTAAAACTTAGTCCTCCACCACCAACTTCTCTTTCCTGGCCATGAAAGCCTTAAATTCAATTTTGTCCAACAGATGAACATTACCGTCTTTAACCGCCTCGATAACCGTCATTATCGTTTTATCCTTTACCGTTTCCTCCTTTACCCTATTCACATCTATTGGCATATTTGTATTATACTCGACTAAGGCTAAATAACTAATCTTTAACGATTCCTCCGAACTTCCCCTATATGGAAAACGCGAAGTACAATCCGCACAATTTTTACTGGAACCCACATGACGTATGACATAATTAAATGAAGATAGATGGAATGCCCACCTTTGTAATCTACCGGAAGACATCTGTGGAATTCCCCTTTTTCCCCCAAACACTGCCAATAAAGATTTATGGTATGTAACCAAAACAAATTTTCTACCAATCAAATATTGGAAAAATTTCTTCATTCCAAAAATTATAGCTAACGCTTCCTTCTCAATTACACCATTCCTTGATGCGAACTCCATTGGCCTTTCCTCCTCATTCGGAAACTCGTCGCACGTTAAAATTACCGTACCGCACGACGCATCGCACGTTAAAATTACCGTCCTATTTGGGTCAAACTTGACTAACACCCTGTCTGACATGATCTCTCTTTTAATTTCATCGAACGATCTTTGACACTCCTCCGACCATACTAACTCTCCCCTTTTTTTAATAAACCGTAAATCGGGGACATTATTGTTGCACAATTCCTAATAAATTTCCCGAAATAATTTACCTGGCCCGCAAACGATCTAACCTCACTAACGCTTTTTGGAGTTTCAAAATTTAAAATCTCCTCGTTTTTATTATTTCTAATTAGTTCTTCTCCCGCAATTGTATAACCCAAGTAACTTATTTCACTCTTTTCAAATTCACATTTACCATAATTTAATTTTAAACCCGTATTCTCTAATCGTTCTAACACCAATTTTAACCGCTGACGATGTGTTTTCACATCGGAATCATCTAAAAAATTGATCACTCCAGGTATCTCACCGATAACTTTCTCAATTTCCCGCTGACATATACCCGTAGCCGGTTTCATCCCATAAGGCAACTTTTTCACCCTAAAATTCCCCACGTGAGTACTTCATGCTCCCCTTGGTGCTTAAATAAAACATCCTCCAACCTCGGCATCGGATAATTCGTTTCCTTAAGAAACTTATTTACGGTAACTTTATAATCGGCACAAATTCTTATAGTACCATCCTCCTTTAAAATTGGCACCAGTGGTGTACCCCAATCCGTACTTTCAACTTTCTCTATAATCCCTTCTTCCACTAAACTTTCCAACTGACGTTCAATGTCCTTCACAAACGCAAATGGCGCCTTCCTTGCTCGACAAAAAATAGGTTTAACACCAACCTCCATATCTAAATGAATTTTCACATTCTTTAATTTGCCTATGCCTTCGCTAAATAAACCTTTTTGCGATTCTAATATCTGCTTTACACTTTGTGTCTCACTCGAAATCTGATTTATGTCAATCTGTCTAATCGCAAATTCCTGAATGAAATCTCGTCCCACAATCGCTACTTCTGCCCTATCTATTATCAAAAATTTAAATTTTTTATTAATACCCTTATGCTTAATCAACGGGTTGAACGATCCGACTACTCGTACGTAACCTATCACCACCATAACCTCTAACTTGCATATACTCGATATCCATATTTTTAATATCAAAATTTGCATAAAATATTTTTGCCGGAATGGCTGAAATTGATGCACCTGAATCAACTTGAAATCTTAATATTTAACTTTAAATCAATTGCTTTGAAAATAAAAAAAAACAAATAAAATTGGCAAAAATTTCATTCTCCTGATTATTTTTAAATTTTTCCATACTGACATTGTTATTCAGTGGGAATAAGTATCTGCCAATGCAGGCAATTAATGTTGTAATCCCACAATCAATTTTTACAGATATAGACGCTTAACTTAAGCTATACGTCACTGAGCTGAATATACTATTAAATACTCAAATAAATTACTCAGTTGCTTAGTATTAAATTTTGACAATTTCAATTATTTATGTTGTTCTTAATTATTACATAACTTTACTATTACACTTATAACTATAGTAATTAAGATGATAATATTATAATTTTGAAGAAAAAAAATTAATTATTCACAACTACGTGAAAGTCACAAAATGGACGCGCGTCTTTTTTGATATTTTGTTTATGAATATTTTATATGATGTGTACGATGTGCGTTCTTTTTTTTGTTTTTTTGAATACACTGTCTAGAAAACGATGAAAACAAAATTAGTTCGTACAATAATGAAGTACGCCAGAATGGTAATCGATAATTTTGTTTGTTGGTCAAGCGGTTGCGGTTGATTGTGTGTCATGCACACGAGAGCGCTGATCTATGTGTTTGATATATCGCGGTGATGAAACAAAGTATGTGGATTGAGTGCGCGTCAATATATGTGGTTGATATATTGTAGCGCTGAACGAATGTAAATATTGATGCACATGAGTGAGTTGCTACAAAACTATTATCCCTAGCAACATTTCTTACTAAATTCCTGCCATAATTCCTATTTGTCATTTCGCCACGTTGACTTGCTTTATTGTGACACACCCTACGAATATGACCGCGACGACCGCAAATATCGCAATTCAACTCCTTAAACTCATAGTTTTCTACTAAATGATTTGTATACCCACAATGTATACACGGATTATTATTTACATATTTCGACTTAACCCTATTTCCCGAATCATAAATTTGATTATCCTTATAATTACCCTTATCATTACCTTCATTCCTTCTAGGTTGTTCCATGTGTTTACCACTACCCTCCCTAGGGTGTTGGTTGTAATTTCCCCTCATGTTGTTCTTATTAATCATTCTCCGTCTCCGTTTTTTTCTGCGGCAGCTCATACTTCTTTGTTATCTCTAACGCTTTCTTTAATTCCAACTTTTCGTCCTCCTCGCACAGACGCTCAACAACGCATTTTTCTTTTTTTCTTGGTCTGCTACGCCAAAAGTTTTAAAAAATTGCTCTAATCTGCCCTTATATATTCTCCAATTATCCCGTTCATGGTTAAACGGTGACATGTTGCCCCAAAGCGCTTTTTCGCCGTCCATAATGAATCACGTTCCACTTTCAATACTATTTTAATCTTCTTCTATTTTTTTTATTATTATTCTTAGGTACATTTATAATCCCATACTCGTCGCCAATGTTGAATATTGGACTGGGATAAACAATATTCTTGAAACTACTTTTACGTTTTTATATTATAATTTTATTTCAGAACAATTTTTAATGTACACATCTTATTGCTTTTTTTTCTGCACGTGTCCATGCTACGAGTAACTACTGTGTTGGCCAATGCACACATATCATGTTCGTGTTACCACATGTACTTATTTTGTAGTTACTCTTAGCACCGTCACCACACGTATGATTCCTCTGTCCGTTATTGCTTGGTTGATCCATTTCATTTCGTTCGTTGTACAGTGTCCGATTTAATTTTTTGACTTTCCAAGTATTTAATCTGAAATATAACAAATTCGGTATTTATTAAACTATGATTTAAATGAATATTACCTTTCAATAAAAACCGCTTTATTCCCATAAGTTTTAGCACCCATAGCTTTTAGTTCTTCCTTGAGCTCCAAAATTGTATAGGATTAAAGGGGTCAAAATGGGGGGTGGAGTATCTCAACGATGAAGTTTTATTTATTGAAGATTCATCAACTCAATCAACATCAAATACAAGTCGTGATTCCGCAACACCGTCGACATCGAGTGGAGCGAGCTCTAGCCGGAATTCAGCTCCAAGAAAGAATTAATTAGAAAAGACGGACTCCGAATAATCTAATGAACTATGGAAGGTACATTTAGGCCCGTTGTACATTTCAGCTAAGCTAAGCTAAACGATTTGAGCTATGTTCATAGCTCTGTTTGTAAATAAAGGGTTTTAATGAATCGTTGCACACATGAGCTAAGCTAAGCAAACTATGTTTTACTGTTTTGAGCTATGAAAATAAACATAGCTCGAGTTGTCTTCGCCTTACAATTTTCAGCTATGTTTCTCACATATACAATGACATTTTCCTATACTTTATTTTTGACGCACATACAATGTTATTTAAATTTCATTCTGTCAAAATATTCTATACGAAAGGAAGACATTTTAAATATATAATAATAAAGCAAAAATTTCTTAAACATATTTATCATATAGATAATAAAGTTTATTTATATTAAAATTGATATATAGTGAGTGAAATATATGAGGATGCAAAATTCAAAAATTCAAAAACTAATGAATGTTATATCTGAGACGGATTCTTCAGATGAGGAGTTCGAAGAAGATGTACTTTTGTATATTTTATCTAAAAAGCGTAAAAGGAGTTTATGGTGTTCACAATTTTTAAAAAGGCGTTTAGATAATGGCGAATTTAATAGCCTTTTACCCGACTTAACGGAAAAAGAGTTTTTTATGTATATGAGGTTGACCAGGGAGCAATTTGAATGTGTCCACACATTAATTGAAAAGGATATAAAAGGTCAAAATTCATTTTTTCGGTTGCCCATTTCTACAAGAGAAAGGTTAGCTGTATGTTTAAGGTAACTGCACAATAATTTTAAAATATGATTCTGCAATTTAAAATTAATTTAAATTTTTGTTTTAGGTATTTTGCAACAGGAAGCTCTTTTCGCGACCTAAGTTTTAATTTCCGCCTAGGTGAAACTACGGTAGGACAAATAGTTGAAAAGGTGAGCGACGCTATATGGCTCAATATGCAACCTCAGGAAATGCCAGAACCAAATGAATCATTTTGGCGTGAAAAGGCTACCGAATTTAATAATAGATGGCAATTTCCCAATTGCGTTTCTGCCGTTGACGGAAAACACGTCGTTATTCGGAAACCTATAAATTCCGGGTCATCATTTTTCAATTACAAAAAAACATTTTCAGTTGTTCTCATGGCGGGAGATGACGCAGCTTATAAATTCACTTACATTGATGTTGGTGCCCAAGGCAGGTTCAGCGATGGGAACGTATTTGCCAATAGTTGCTTTGGCAATAGGCTTCGCAACAATTTATTAAAATTACCTGCGCGTGAAGCGAATTGTTTGCCATTCGTTCTGATTGGGGACGAAGCTTTTCAACTCACCAAACATTTTATGAGACCTTACCCTGGCTGCCGTACCAAAGAAGACATAAATTGTAAAATATTTAATTACAGGCTATCTAGAGCACGCCAAACTGTAGAATGCGCTTTCGGAATTTTAAGTGCACGGTGGAGAGTGTACAAAAAACCCTTCGAATGCAGTCTACGGAAAGTTGACAAAATTATTAAAGCAACTTGTGTACTTCACAATTATTTAAGGCATCAAACAACACTGGAACAACAGATAAGCGAGTTTGATCCAACAGATTTAGATGATCCGGACCATCAGCTTGTAAATTTGGCCTCGTCTAATGCAAGAAGCAGTAATGAAGCGTTTCAAGTAAGAACAGAATTCACAAATTATTTCTGTTCTCCAGAAGGGTCTGTTCCATGGCAAATTGAAGCTATTAGGAAGGGAAAATATTAATGTTAAATTCTACGATAATAATAAATAAAATTTGTAAAAAAATTAATAAAACAACAAAAATGTATGTAACATATTTAATTATTAAATTTCAAAACATCATGTGAAAAATATTTTTTTTGTTTAACAATATTTTGAGCTTCCAAATTTGTGAATACGTAGGAGCAGGAACTTCCTTCTTCGTTTAACGATTGGTCACTAGATATCGGCATACTATTATTTACCATATCCGACATTGAAACAATGATTCCTGAATAAAGTAAGAAATATTAGTACGGAGGAATAACAAATATTTATAAAATGTTTACCTTGTGTGTTAGAATCTTCTTCTATATATGGCACGGAAGTCGATCGTGGCCTCTTTAAATTTGAGGTTGGTCTCTCTGGAGTCGAAAATGGTTGAAAAATTGGTGGTAATGAGTGATGGTTGTCAGATTCCCGTCCTTCGAGCTCACTAATTACATTAAATACGCTTATTTTTGCTTCTCTTTGTAGGTGTTGAGGAAAAGTAAGTGTCGTTTCATACATCGACATAAAAAAGTTGTGCAAAGCTCTGTTGGCTGGTTCTGTAGGTTGTTGCCGTATTTCTTTCCGAATTGCCATTTGCTCCTCTCTTCTTTTATTGTTTAATTTTATCAAACTTATAATTTCGTTTTCCTTTGTTTTTTTTGGGGTTTTGTTATAATATGTTCATCCATATTTAACTCAATGATTGAGTCGCTTTCTCCAGTGAACAAATTATCGTCCGAGATTTCGCTAATATTGGATTGTGTATCGCGTTTAATCATATATTTTTCTAAAAATGACATTTGGTCATGAAACCTCCATTTCTTCATGTGACTTTTTCCTTGGCCACTTTTAGTTTTAGATCTTTTAATAGATTCTCTATGAGAATCTCTAAGTTTCTTCCACAAATGTTTAACTGAAGAGGCTGTAACATATTAAATTTATTTAAATTTACATTCCATTGAGAGAAATTTCCAATTAAATAAAACAAAACATTTTAACAAAGATGCGTTACTTACCGTTTTCCGAATGGCATTCTACAGCAATCTCTGCCCAAATATCTTCTTTAAACTTAGTGGATTTGTAGTCCTTATGTCCTGTGTCGTATAACTCGGGGTGGCTCCGAACATTTTCTATAATTTTTTCTAATTCATCTGCAGACATTATTATGTTTTTTCTAATTCATCTGCAGACATTATTATGTCGTCTTTTCGATTGACAGAATTAATTTGAAGTAACCTAACGTGTGCGTCACAAATAAAATATAGGAGTATAAGTATGTGTGAACCAATTTATTAGCTCAAATGTGCGGATGTCGAGCAAGCGAACTAAACTAAGCTAAACTAAGATATGTTTTATAGCTTAGCTTAGCTGAAATGTACAACGGGCCTTACTCTCTTTCTAAATCTTTTCGTTTGTGATAAAATAGCTGAAATACAATAAATGTTTAAAATAAATCAAATTTTTGAAAAATACACGTTTATTTTATTTATAATTCAGCCATTTCCTGCCATAATCATAAATATTAATTTTTAGCGTGCACAATTTATTTATTCAAAATATTTTATTTTATTTTAAGTAAATGTTTTTTTAATTTATGAATTTATTTACACAAATTTTATTTATTAAATTTTATATAAATGTTGTACACGTAATTTAATTTATTTCACCACCATCTTGTGTTATATGTTTAATGTTATTTATTAGATGAGCGCGCGTGCGCTCAATATGAAATCCGAGACGAGATTGTTTTGCTGTATGTTGTCTTTTTGTTATTTCGTTTATTTGTTTGTATTTTGATGTGTTGCGCGGTTGGTATACCTGAATGCCGGTGACAGAAAGGGCGCGTTGTTTTTTGTGTGACGGCGAACGCATGTACACATGCGTGAACCGCCACAAATTATAATTTATAAATTTTAGATATGCAACTATAAATTAGTTGATCCACCATTTCATTTCTAAATTGAAGTGTAGTAATTTGATCGTTGCCACATTGATTTTCATCAACTTGAGCCTCTGAACTTACAATGCCATCTTCAACTAAAGTAAGCTCAAGAGGTATACTGTCTTTTGTTTTTATGCAGATATTATGAAATGTATAGCAAGCGGCCACAGTTTTTACACAATTTACGATCTTTAATTCCAGTGATTTCTTAAAAACATTTTGCCATTTCACCTTCAATTAGCCGAAAGCACGTTCAACAGTATTTCTTGCTTTGAAGTGCTCATTATTGAGCCTTAATTGCTCTGGAGTGATGCGCTGATTCCTTTTAAACGGAGTTATTATCCTAATTGGCAGAATAATAAAAGGGGGAAGGAGATAATTATTTTAATAAAAATTGGGCTGTTGTAAAGCACTCACATATTTACGTACTGGTCATGCAAATAAATGAATGGTACATAAAATACTATATGCCATCAATTGCACGGACCACATTCTTAAACGCCGAAGTTATGGCTCTTCTACTGAACTGCAATCCAACATTGTTGAGTTCATTAGTTGCTGGAAATATAATTACTTGTGGCATAATGTGATCCACCGTAAAATCTAGTAGCTTGTGAATTATTTCTGTAATTATTGTTCTGGGTATTCCCATTAAGGCGCCGACCATTCTATGGCTGGTGCCACTGGCTAGCCAGAACAGAAATGCTATTAGCTCAATTTCTGGTATCCATCCATGGGTTTTACGTCGTAAAAAGGTGGATATTTCTCAAAAACTAGTTGAATCATTTGATATAAGAGCATTTGATTATATTCTGTGAAAAAGCAGAGTAATTTTCCCAATCTGTCAAACTCTACAACAGGGCAAGACTGTAGTAATTCTGATGAGTGTGTTTTATACCCTATTATAGGCCAAAAACTACTACGAGCAAACAATTACTACAGAATTCGAGCAGGCCCAAAGGCGGAATCTCAAGGGACCGACGAAATTTTCCGGGTTCCAGGTTTCAGAGGTTTCAAAAAAAATGTATGGAGAAAAGTGTAAAGTACACGAATATAATTTATGTCATACCATTTTTTCTGTTAAAGTCACGGTATTCATTAACTGACTTTTAGCCAGTTCTATAGTTTCATAGAACTCGTAGACTCCAGTGCCCAACGAAAATTGCTTTAGGGTTTCAATGCATTTTATTGCTAACTGGATTGATATTTTGAATGATTTGGTCTAAATCGATGATAAACGTCTCCGTTGCTATCTCACTATCCATGTTTACGTATTCCTCGGCTTGTTAAGACTCATTTTCAAAAATATCATCTAGCAAATACTGGAATTCCGTGTAACGTGATCCTTCCGTAACTGGTTCCTCTATCGATTCGGAATTAAAGCAAACACAATTCCTGAAACACTTTTGGATTGTTTCTCTTTTCACCATTTGAATGGCTTCTTTTAAAAACATTATGGCGTCTAAAACATTAAAAGAATTAATAATTTTAGATACCTTCTCAGAACTGTCCATTTTAACAAGGATATTTTTTAACATTAATTTTCTGTAGTGAATTTTCATTGCTTGGCTTACTCCATTTTCTAGAGGCTGTAGCACTGCTTTTGTATTTGGAGGAAAGTACAGTAGCTTGATGTTTGACAAAAAAATTTCGGGATGCGACGTTGTTGCATTGTCCAAAAACAGAATGATGTTTCTGTTTTTTCGCTCCATCTCCAAATTCAGCTCGATTAAGTATTTCTCAAAAATCTGTGCCATCATCCATGCCTTTGCGTTGGCAAATTATTTTACTGGGAGCTTGTTTTGGTCTAAATGTTTAAAGCATCATGGATTCTTGCTTTTCGCTATAACTAAAGGCTTGTAAATTTCACCGTTACCGAAAACTGTTAGCATCTTTCCCCTTTTATAAATAGCGTCTTGTTAGGCAACATTTTAAAAAATAAGGCCGATTCGTCATAGTTGGCGATATCTTTTGGCTCATAGCCTTGGACTAAAATTTCTAATTTTTGTTTCCACTCATCCCGGGTTCACCTCATTTGCCTCGCCTCAGTAATAGTTGAACGTAATCGAATATCTAAAATAACCCATTTAACAAATTAAACACACTATAAAACATTATTTTTGTTATGTAGGTTAGGTGTACATACGTTTTGCGAAAGCATACAAGCCATCCATTAGATGCCTTGAACTCCGTAAATTTCAATTTTTTTGCTATTGATAGATAAAAGTAACATCATCTCGTCGATGTTCGAATGCGATACTTTAAGCTGCTAACAGCAAAGTAACCTGGGATGGAATTGGTCTACCTAAAGGCATTCCATGTTGTAACAGTACAGCATTTAGAGCATTTCGTTGATCTTCTGCTTCAGGAATAACAACGTGGTCTCGACGTGGTGGAAACCATTCCTGTATCAATTTCACCTTGAGGGGTGAAAATTTGGTGTTGGAATTCAAAATTTCCTATGTTTCCGATATAAAAGCCGATTGGATGCAATGCCGTGTCTAGCGCTTTGATAGTTCGTTCGAATCCTAGCCATCCGACTTCATCTGGCGTGCCGAAAGTTGAATGCAATCTAGCGTTTGACAATTTTGCTCTAACCTGTAGGCGTGCTACTCGTCTAAGCGTGTCTCGTTCTTCCATGGTTAGATTTATCTGCATAACCTCATCAATATACGCGACTGATTCTGCGATGATATTATCGACTATATCCAAATTGATTGAAACTTCGCGCGGGGGTTGGTTGAACGGGCTGCCAAGCAACATAGATGTTGCTGCTGCGATCGAAACCTACGAGATAGTCTCTGATTTTACCACTTGTTTCAGAGTTTTTCTTGTCGTGGACTTGTCAGGGAGACTTCACGCTGCTAACATAATAAGAACGGGTCGATAAAAAGTAGCCAATTAACTACACTTTGTACAATATTCATATTTATTGTTTACATCTTTTGTGTTTATTCTGCAAATGTCCAGTTTGTAAAATTTCCAGCTATCCTCGTAACTATGAATTTAACGTAATTTATTGTTATATTATGTCAATAATGACAAAATTATTTTATGGGCTTTACGGTACATAGACTGCTTCAATTTTATAAAGACATATTTTGTTTTGTTATATCTTTATTTGTTCCCGACATGTTTCGGTTAATATATAACCTTTTTCAAGGGATATGTTACATAAGATGAAATGCACTAAGAGATTAAAATGTATGATAAGCATTTATATATTAGTGTTTCTGATTCACCGGGTTATTTATAAATTAGTGTTTTCTGGTTCACCGACACGTTCAATAATAAGTTCTTCTATTTCAAAACTTTTATCTGGCTCCATCGTATAGTGTAGCTCATCTAAGAAATCAGGATCATCGCCAATGTCGCTATTTTCTTCGTGCGTGTCAGTCCCTTTAGATGTTGTAATTTTATTAAATTGATCATTAAAATCAATTTTTTTAAATGTTCTATTCCGTAAGTTTTCATCAGCTGCTTCTGATTCTGAGTTTGAAAATCGTTCGAACATTCTTTCACGTTTTTTTGCCTCTCCGAGGGTACCTAGAAATTGAATTTTAACCTCGAGTACTGGTTTATGGTTAATTGTAAATTTTAAAACTTACTAATATCACCCTGAAACATCTTAAAATTATATGTTGCCCGTGTGCCATCCGGAAGCGCGTGGTGCTTAAGTAAATATTTACTATATTTTTTCCCCGGCCAAAATACACGCGATCCTGAAATCCACTTGTTGGAAATGATTGCCACCTCTCTCTCACCTTCCTCATCAAGAGTTTATATAATCGCATAAATCTGTAGAAATAAAAAAATCAATTAATAACCTAAGTATACAAATTTTTAAATAAATATAAAATGAAATTACAAACTTATTTAGATAATTAAATCAAACTATTTCATAATTAGGAAAAAAAATTATAAATACAAGCCATGAAAACATGTAGCTACTAACTGAGCTTTATTTTAGATTTATATTCGGTTACTTCAGGTACTTTTTGTACCGTTATGAACTTTAAACCAAATATTTAGCTAATGTGCCAAGTGCAAACGTACCTAATTGGTTTACGTATGAATTAAAGAAAAATTTGTTCTGTAGTTTTCTTCCTGATTCGATATACGTATGTCAAGCTTGTCCGTTTTCCAATTGCGTTTGACCCAAATAAACACAGAGAGTTTTGTAATTTTATCACATGTATAAACTGCACAATATTTTTTTCTTTTGTCATAAACCAGCAATCGCGGTTTGAATTTGTTAGTCTAAAGTCCTTAAAAATGATCTGTTTGTGAATTATTCGAGAAAGTCAACTATTCGAATATCGAATAATAAAATTCAAACTATTCGAATTTTCGAATATATTCGTATGTTATACCACAAGACGATCGAAAATTTTCGATTATACGAGACGTATTGCCTGAAACACCACGAGACCGAAGGTCGAGTGGTGTTTTGCAAAGGCAATACGTCGAAATAAGAGAAAATTATCCATTGTCGTGTGGTATACAGGAGACTATATCTTGAATAAAGAAAACAATAAATTTAAATAGAAAAGTTACAATTTTAATAATTATAAATAAATGTACAATTATTATAGATATTTGTTGCTGCCGAAACGATCCATTTTTGATTTATTGAAGTCGATAACTGGAAACTGACATATATAAACAGAATTGTTGTTTTTTCTTTTGTCAAATTTCAAATTTGCTAAGCCTACACGATTTTAATTATGCTACTACATTTTACAAATGTTTATATAATCGATTATACAAAGGCTTATATAATCGATGTAACCATAGTTACTATATTTTAACTATTAGAAAAACCAGGCATACATTGATTTTTATAATTTAATGAGTGATATAGTCGTCAAAATAAAAGACAAAATTTATTGGTGGCAAAAAATAAAAAAATAATCATTTTATTTCAAAACTTAATGAAAAATAAAGGTAATTATTAATAAATAAGTAATATTAAATGGTGTATTAAATAGTTTACGAAACTATTTCATTTTTAAAAACGTATATTTTAAAAATACTAAAGAGTTAAACGTTTCCAAATTCAGACGAGTTCTCTTTTTTGTTTTTATGGCACCTGCGATAGAAAAAACACGTTCAGTGGCGGTTGACGTTGGCCAAATCGTTATTAAGGCGTTGAATAACACATCCAACGAACTAGTTCTTTTTTTAAATGAATCTAGTTGACGAAACTCTTTTTTAAGCCCGCTATATCTGTCGATCTCTTTATTGGCCTTTGAGTTCTTTGGTTGCATTATTCCTGTAATGGTGTTCTGCAATTCTTGTTGTAGTCTAACTGTGGCCGTTGGAGGTGTTTCACTTTCCAGCAAAATATCCGAATTGGACTCTTCCGATAAGCTAAAACTGTTATTGTTTGCATCGTTAAACAATTGTGGATGAATTTTTTCCATTATTTTCTCCGCTAAGGAAATCGCTGCACATTTTGTTGAATATCTGAAATATTCGTTTGAGCGTGGAATATTTCCTGTTTAAAGGTAAATAATCAAAGTCAGTAATATCTCATCCCTTCGTTCATTCATTCTTTTTTTTTAATTCAATCAGCAACGTTTTACTAATATCTGATTGTGATTCCATTTCATAAAGTTTATTGATTATTGATTGATTGATTACGATGTACGATCAAGCATTAAGCAAGTCTCCCGTATTATAAATGCGAATACCACACCACTATACCCATGTTACACAACACGACACCATTCTTCATGAAGCCAAACCCCGTAAAGAAAGGCGCCACATCGATAACCATATAAGTCTAAAGTTGTGATATCCGCCCCTGGCCAGGCCGCCGTCGTACACCTTTTTACATATAACAAGATCGAGGGGATGGGAAAGGAATGTTAGCAACAAAGACTCAACCCGGTTCCAGACACCTAAGTAGTTGATAGTTAGTAAATTTGTTAATAATATATTTTTTAGTAGTTTATAGACACAACAAGACAATACAATTTTTTTAAAGTTCATCTACTGCTCCAACAACCTGTAAGAAGCAACCTGTAAAGAAGACACAATGACAACACAAATTTCCTGGTACCGCAAACTCTTTTTTCTGAAAAGCTGTAAACAACTATTATTATTCCCCTCCACCATTTTTTCCATCGGCGGTTGTGAGAGGGGGGCGAGATTTCGTTCCATCATCATGTTCAAATTTGTACTAACTGTAGGTAGTGTTGCTTGACGTTGTTGTTGAAATCGTTGTGTCTCTGCTATTATATGGTGGTTTGCTTTGACATTGATACGAATGGGGAACCAATGTTTGGGCTTATACAACTTATTATTAAGGATATTGAAAAGTTTTATGTTAGTTTACAATTTGTTGAGAGATTATATTTTAGTACTCACTACTTTGCATATACGGTTGAATTGCAAAACACATTTTTTGTATATGACATAGATTCACTAAAATGTAATCACACTTCTTACATAAGTAAGGCTGCTAACGGTCAACATTTTATAATTTAGGACTATCAAGTTAATACATTCAATTATTTTAAATGTTACCGTAAAAATTAGATTAGTCATTTGAGACGAAGATGAATTACTATAATGGTGTTTACCGGAACAGAAACCAACAATAGCAACAAATATGTACGCATTTAACCTAAACTTAAGACAATAGAAACAAACACTATTTACCATTACTACAAATGACTTTTTATTGTGCAAGCAGAAAATCAGTTACTCTCGTACAAGGCTTTTATAACAAAATCATTGGTTGTGACAACTAATTTTCAGTACACGCAACAAAATTTTGCAGTAATTCTGAACACAGGAACGATTTTCTAGTTCACACGATCGATTTTTCAGTTGGAAATACTAATATTAAGGTTAAAGAAACTTTTTATTAGTTAGCACAACCAAAAATGGATTTATAACAATCATTAATCAATTTATATCAACCTCAAATTATTGGTATCGCAACAATATGATCTCATTTACTACAACTGCTTAATTCGGTAGGCAAAAAATTCGGTTGCCGCAAACAAAGTGTTCTCTCTGTGAATAAGCATTTCATTTTTAGCATTAAGATAAATTAATAAATTTTAGTCAGTTTTTATCTTAACTTCGTAAAGAAAACATTTACAAATTGTAAAATAAAACTGTTAATATAAATAAACCTGACGATCCGTAAAAATATGGGATGTACATATGTTTTGATATTGAGATAGCTTCTAGTTAGTGGAAGTATTTTTTGATATTGCACTGAGAGAACACATCGTTTGCTACAACCGAATTTTTGTGCCAAACGAATTATTCGATTGTAGTAAAAGAATAAAATTAGTTACAATACCCACAATTAGCAGTTCGTTTAACTAAATTAATTGTGGATACAAATTATTTTTTGTTTATGGCAATCAGTATTGTGCTTTCATAAACTCATTATTAGTTCTTGCAACAACGGTGTAGAACGTATGAACTAAAACACTGTTAGAGGGAGCAAATATTCCTTCAGAATAACCCCGATATTTATTTGTTTATCCAGATATTTAGTTGTCTAAGCCAAATTTTTGGTTGAAGTGAATATTGATTCATTTATTCATTCAGAAATTCGTTCAGCTTTGCCCCGAATTTAATTTGCATCTTTAAAAAGTTATTTGCGTCAACAGAATTTTTGGTTTTGGCAAATGAAAATATTGTTATTTGTTTCGAATTGTTGCCAAAACTTGTTTGCATCTACTAATTTTTAGTTGTCGCAACAGATTTTTTTTTTTACGTTTACCAATATTTTGTTGTAGATACTATAAATAATGGTTACTTCAACTGAAATATCTAATAAATAAATCTCATAATAAAACGCACAAAGTAAATTATTTAAATTTATTTATTTTTAATTCACGAAATTATAATTGATATTTTTCCAATTATACATAAATAAATTCTTCAAGTGTTTTAATTTATAATTAATAATCCCAAATTACAAAAGTTTGCCCTTTAGCATTCTTACTAATATACGAAGTGTGGTTACATTCAAGTAATTCAATTTCACGTACAAAATTTGTGCTTTTCAGCTCAATCATGTATGCAAAATGGTGTTTACTAAAATATAACGTTTCAATTAACTGCAAACAAACACTAAATTTTTCATTCTTCTTAATAATAAGTTTTACAAGTCCAAATATGGGTTCCCCGTTCGAATCAAAATCAAAACAAACAACCATATTTTGTTTTAAAAATGCATCTTTGAATTGAATCCATGGAATTTGTTTTTCGTTGGAAATTAGACCGTATATGACTGAAATAACTTTAGGTATTTCTTTTATTGACCCATGAGTAATGGGGGTCTCAACATTTTCTATGTTGTTAAGAACAAGGTTTGCTATTTTTAATTGATTTTTGACAATGTTTTTAAAATATTAATTCTATTGTTCGATATATATGAGGTTTTTTTATATGTTTGATGTTTTGCTTCATATCTCATTGAACTGGTTGCCACTACTGGTCCTATTTTTTCTAAAACGCTTGCATAGTGCAGTAAAAAATGAAATTTTGGCTTTAAATTTGTTCCAGATATTTGAATGTAAAGTGTATTATGTTGGGTAATAATGTCTCTTAAATAATTGAAAGAATTGAGTTTAAACAATTTTCTAAAAACCAGTTGAACAATTTCTCTTAACAATAGAAACAACTGCCACTCTTGAGATTTTTTTGGTATTAGATCTCCAATAAGTAATGGAAAGTGCGTTATTATAACTTTCTTTTCCGATGCAGATAATTTAAATTTAGTCTTCTGGAGCTGAAGACAATCACTATTAAAAAGTGGTGGCCTTTGTGTGGTAACTCCAAAGTTATACATTTCAATTCTTTTATTAAGTTGTTCAACAGTAAAATATTGTTTTTCCATAACAAAAACTTTAAGCACTAAAGCCAAATCATAATGGCACACTCCTTCTAAGAGATCATGCATACAATCTAAACTAAAATTTTCAACTACATGGAAATTAAGAACTGTATTCCAAATAGAATTTTCCTTAATTCCAGTTAGTTGCATGTTGTTTAGCAAAACATCACTGTCATAATTGTTTAAATTTCTTAAACTCGATAAATTTTCATGACATTCAAATTTCAACTCATCAATATGACATTTACAAAACCTGCAGTAATAAAATGAATTGAAAGATTCGGTAAAACCTAGAATAGAATTAATACCTAAGTTATCACCTACAATAAAACATGGGACTAACTTGACCAAGTATCCGTTAATTTCAATACCTGTTGTTTGTAAATAATTAATTTGTTTTATCAACGGTTTAAATATTTCAGTATTACCATATCTTTTTCTATCTTCAGTAAAAAAAAACATAGCCAAAAAAATTGATTGCAGTTTAGAAGAAATGTAATCTGGAAGAGCTAACATTTTGATGTATACTGCTCCGATTTTTTCAATTCCACTGTGGGATCCTAACGGATTTAGGCATTCAAAATCATCAAAATATATTGAAATTGGAATAATAGTCATGTTATGTTGATTGTTAGGATTAATTTTTCTAACTTTTTCTTTCCAAAATGATGTTTGAACTATACTGAAAATAGAGCTTTCGCAATTTTCTGCCAAGGTAATATATTCTCTTATTAATTTCAGTATTGACGTCTTCGAAAATAAAATCGTAAATAATTGTTTTAAATTAACCTGTAGAGAATAAAAATTGTATTCAACATTTGTGATCTGGTTTTCTTTTGAATAAATTTGAGTACATTCTGAGCCTAGTTTCACATTTTCGAAGTCTACTAAAATATTCAATTTGTTTAGTTGCTTTAGAATAAGAAATTCTGATTTAAGATAATTAGTGCTTATCAGGGAATTTAAAATATTGGATATCTCTTCCAAATGACTATTACTACTACTATTTTCATTATTATTTGAAGCTAATTGTAAAGCCATTTTAATATGACAGTCATACAAATTAAAAATATTTTTAAATATTTTTAATGCTGTTGTTCGCGGGACTCGGTCATCACTGAGAGTTTGTAAGATCATTTTTAATAAACAATGATTAAAATTATTTTCATCAAATATAAAGTTATTCAAACTTCCCACACAATTTTGATTGAATTTATCATTTACATTCAGTAAAGATTCACCAATTTCATTTGTTACTGCTATTGAAACAATTTCATTTGTTGTTTTAGAAATTTCACTTGAACTTTCCAAGTTAATTAATAAGTGATCTCTCTTAACATGTTGTAAATGTTTGTAAACATTTGAAAAAATTCGTTTACAATTAGCAGTTGTACAATGAAAGCGATTAAGACGCGGGTGTTCTATTTTTAAATGATCCCCATAATCTTCCAAAGACATGAAACTATTATTGCAACTAAAACATGGAAATTGCATTTTTATTTTTTATATTATTTGTTTTTGTTTTTAAATTTTTTTTACAACTCCTCGATTTAATTTCTGGTTTATTGAAATTAAATTGGAGCTGGAAATGTCGAACTTAGTTGATACGCCAAAAATAAACTGTTGGACGAAATTCCACACGACTTTACTTTCTTGGGGGTAAGTGATGTTAAGTGATAAATAAATAGCCATACAACAGCGCACTGCTTCACACACGTCTTCGAATACGTACTTTTTGTCAATTAATGTAATATAGGCCGTAAGGTTTGTAAAACTCCCTACAAAAACCACTCTGGGTTGTTCTCCGGCACCAGATTTCAAAAGTTTTCTTTCATTGTCATCGGCCAGCTCTAATGTCTGTAAATATAAAAGGTAAAATAAAATTAATAATTATCATATTGGTTATGTTTTTTAAAACTTACATCAAAATGTGCAGCGAACTTTTCCTGGACTTCGATTTTTGAAGCTTTAATGCCGTATTTTGAACGCTTGCTTTTTATGCGTGTTGAAGGGAAAATATACGGTAGTATAAGCCACGCTGCATTTTTTTTTGGTACTATTTAAAAATAAAGTACATATTAAAAAAAGAGTTATCAATATCTTAAAATTATGTTAAAAATGCACTTTTTTTACTTACTTTCACTTGAATCTTTTATGGCTTTAAAAATCTTTCGCACAAAGATATCTTTTAAGGCCGATCCTTCGTTTAAAACATTTTCGTATATTGAATTCCAAACATTTGAAGACTGTATATCGGTATATAACAACTTTACATCTGCATAAAACTTAAAAACACAAAAATATTATTTATATATATTTTATATTTAATTGGATGAATATATTACCAATTGAAAAACGAAATGGTCGTTTGTTTTAAAAATTGGGAACAAATTAAGATACTCGTTTGTTGACACCTTTTGGTCATTTATAATGTCCATACGTAGTTTAAGACATTTGTTCCACTTTTCAATCAATTCAAGTGCAGGTTCTGCTTTAGTTTTAATGTATACAAAGTCAATTGAAGAATCGTTTTTTGGAAAAGCAAAGAAGGTAATAGTTTGAAAATTGCAATCATATAATGCAATATATTTTTGGATGTTATTAGTATTTGATATCAAAATTTTTACCGTTTGCTAAAACCGAGGATGTAGGATGAGCAAGTGTTTGTTTGGAGGAGTAGTTTCGTCTTTTAATAATACCTGCCCCACATAACTGCCTTCTGTAATTTGCGTATGCGTCGTAGAGTTTACCAGAAGGTTTTTGTCCATGCACTGCACATGTATAATATACTTCTTTTAATTCGTGAGTAAATACGTCACAAATAACTTTTGATATGTACACGAAATCATGTCTGGTTAATCTAGATAAAATAAATAAAAATAAATGTAAAAACTTTTAATATAGGTAATTATGTATAGAGTTGATTGTGTCCATGAATCATCTTCAGGAACTTTTTTTAATATTTTCCTCATGCGCTCCAACGTTTTCGAAAGAATAAAATCAAAAACAGTATAACTTACTCAATATTTATATCCACTTGGAGTATATGTTTAATTACTATTTTGCATAATTTTATTTGCTGACTATTAGTTAAAATGTTTGGTTTCTGCAAATATTCTTCATACACAATTTTAAAATCTAAGTCTGTTATTGAAATTAATTTCTGAAATTGAACAATTAATTTAAAAAATATTATTATTAGCCCAAAACAACTAAACTACGGATTTCTTACCTCAGTACTTAAAATGCCGCTCAACTTGCACTGTGTTGCGAATTCAGCCGTATCAACACAAGATACTACTCTAAATGGTGTTCCTAAATTATTATTTGTACCGTCGATAGAATCAATAATATTAGGCTCTGGGTCCTCAAATAAATCTTGATTTTCTGGTATAACAACACTTTCTGCATGGAAAGATTACAGAGAAAATATTATAAACATTTGTATAACTAAAGAATACATTAACTCATGCAAATTTAAAATAAAAATTATTTAATTTGAAAGAAAATTAAAAATGAATTAAAAATATTAAAATTAAAAACCTTGAATAATTTCAATTGCTCCCAACGACCAGCCTGGAGCAGAGCAAAATTGGTTAATATAGTTAACCAAAATGTCGTTTGGTATTACGCATGATGTTTTACAATCAAATAAACTAATCTCCCCGGGTATTTTAAAAAAATCTTTCACTAAATATATAAATAATAAAAAAAAAATGTTATATCTAAATAGTCCGAATTTTGAGTGTTTTAAAAAAAATTGTTAAGCAAATACCGGCCGCATAAACATCCTCCGCTTCTAATTTGTCGCCGCTCGGATAGACCGAAACAATGCCCGGCGCATTGTTGTATGTCACATTAACAAACATAACCGTTCTAGAGTAATTAAATTACAAAAACAAAACAAAAATTACACAAAATTACAATCCTTGTGTTTTTTTTATGTCGGAAATATCGGAGAGAACAGATAGATTGTCTATCCGAGCAATTTATTAGATAAACCAGCTTAGTGCAATTAATAGAGCTTATTTGTTTTCTCGGATATTAAAAAAAAACGCATATCTGAATTTTACAGTAAATTTAATTCTCCGATTTCTCCGACATAAAAAAAAACACAACCAACATGTGGTTTTCACTAAATCCATTAAAAAAACCTTTTCTGAGTTGTAGAAAGTAATTCTTACTAAACGCAACAAATATTATTTATTGAAATGTTTACTACAATAAATATGATTCTTCAATAATTAATTCTATGACGCGCATTCAAATTTTTATTTTATTGTTCGAAAATAAATTCACATGCAATTTGTTCACGATCGAAACACAATTCATTTTTATTATAATAAACTTAATTTTTACTCACAAACACAACTGTGTATTATTTTATGAAAATATAACTGCACTGTTTGAAAACAAGAACACGAATGAGAATTATTTCGGCACGCTGTTCTTATTTGACAAAGCTATTGTGCGGCAAACGAAAGAAAATAGCAGAAAATGAATTATTTGTTGGTGCAAACGTAAATTCGGTTGGGACAACTAATAATTTGGTTGGGACAACTGAATTCATTTTTGGTAAATATAAATAATTTTGATGTAGGACCGATCAAAATTCGTTTGTGTTAATCGAATTATTTGTTAGAGTTGTATTTTGGATTCATTTACGGCAACAATATTACTAAATACCACTGCAAACGAATTCAAAATTTCAAACATTGGTTACAAGAAATGTTTTTTGATTGCAACAATCGAAATTTGTTGCCGGAGTAGAAATTCGGTGTAAATAAGTGAGTTTCGCTTTAGAAAAACGATAATCCATTACCAGAAACGAGTTTCAGTTTTTGCAACCTTATGCCAACAAATTATTTTTCTCAGTGTATGTATTGCGACATGTAAAACTCCTTAAATATGCTCTTGAGATAATAATTTTCGTCTTACACAGGTAAGTTCACTAATACATCTACATTAAAAAATGTTTTGTAAATTCTTTATTAAAATTTTCTCGTTGCCCAACCGCAACGTGAAGTTTTTGCGAAATGTTCTGCTAAATATTTTAGTAAGAAAATAAGTAAGTACTTCCCGGACATGTTGTGACAACTAATTTTCAGTAGACGCAACTAAATTTTGCGGTAATTCTGAACACAGGAACGATCTTCTAGTTCGTACGATCGATTTTTCAATTGGAAATACTAATATTAAGGTTACCGAAACTTTTTATTAGTTAGCACAACCAAAAATGGGTTTATAACAATCATTAATCAATTTTATATCAACCTCAAATTATTAGTATCGGAACAATATGATCTCATTTACTACAACTGCTTAATTCGGTAGGCAAAAAATTCGGTTGCCGCAAACAAAGTGTTCTCTCTGTGAATAAGCATTTCATTTTTAGCATTAAGATAAATTAATAAATTTTAGTCAGTTTTTATCTTAACTTCGTAAAGAAAACATTTACAAATTGTAAAATAAAATTGTTAATATAAATAAATCGATTTTTTTCATGACCTCACGTGTTCGAACTCATAATTCGGATACATTGAAACACGACTACTTGGAAAAAAGTGTCCATTCTCTTCGGTACAATTCACAGCTTTCTGGAATCTGCGTTCCGTGCGCTTTTCTCAAAGCGGTAATTTAATTAGATAGTTACGCTAATCAAATAAAAGGCTTGTGGTAGGCTTAACACTCTTTTAAAATATGTAAAACTATTAAATTTGCTACAAAAAAAAAATTTTCAAATTTTACTTACAGAAATAATTTCAACATGAATAAACATGGCGTCATTTGCATCACAATTTTTTTTTTTTATTGTTTAAATTTACCTGTAGATTATTTGTCACCATTTGCACGGACAATTATTGCACAAAAAAGTCAATTATAATATTAAAACAAATTACCACTATTGTTAATTTTTAAATATGCGTATTCACATAAATTCACACGATACCAATGCACACACCACACAATCAAAATCACTACTCTCCATTTCATAAAGTTTATTGAATAGAAATTGATATACACCTTCTGCTGTGATGAGAGTCGCACTATTTTTGCTCAATTCCAAAACAGCAGTTTCTACTGGCAAGAGAATATCAAGTAGGTTTTGTAATATCAATATTTCACTTTCAGACACTGTTTCCATATTAAAATCATTTAAAGATTTGTTTACGCTCACAGCTAATTTCAAAAATCGATTAAGCATAATACTCAACGAATTCCAGCGCGTTTTTATGTTCAATTTAAGTTTAATTTTTTCCCCAAACTGTTGTAGAACGTTTCTTTGTAAAATTGAATGTTTTGCAGGAGATGTCTTAAACATTCTTATAATAGTTCTTATTTTTTTTATAATTTCTTCGAAATTATCATCCATACCCATAGACAAAACCAGCTCAGTTTCATTGTTGTCGTCAAAATCTAAATCAATATTAGAAAATAAATTGCGTTCCACAGCTTTTTCGTCAGGTTCTTCTTCTTCGATATCTTCATCGATGAAGTGCTGGTAAATGGTTTTATATTTGAATTTATTTTTAGGAATTCTATATAATTATCGCTGTCATTGTAATGGAACTCCTCATCACTATATATTGATGTATTTTGCGCATCTGGAAATATAATTACATATCTATTACCAAGAGCCAATATTTGATTTAATCGTATTAAAATTATATTTACCATAAATTTCAGTTTCCACATTTGGGTCCATTGTGATGTTGCGAATGTGGTTTTCCTATAAATAATAAACGAACAGTTATCTATAAATGTTGTAATGGAATGTAAATGTTATTTGAGCCCGTTTTTAATTTAACAAGTTTTTTCTTAATAATGTCAGCGATTTTATAAATTTTAATCTCATTGCTTAAATCTTCTGATAGCTTATTACTGCGATAAATAGATAAATTTGACGATGGTATTGGGTACTCAAAATAATTTTCAAGATTTAAAACTGTCAGTGCTTTAAACTCACTATTGTTCATACTCGTATCTTGAATTTTTAAAACAGTTTCCTCTACTATGCGTAGTTATTTGGGTAAGCTCCAGAAATAGAAAATATTAGCTTGAATACTGACTCAACGTTAGGTTTCAAAAAGTGATCTTTCCCCTTTAAACGGATAATAATTTGTTGAATTGGATATGCTCCTTTTTTCACCATTTTTTTTATATTTTGCATGTAATTTTCGAACTTAAATGCACTGAACATGTCGAGGTGTCCGAAAACCTTTACGTCATCAGCCAAATGTACACAGAAAAAAAAACGGGGTTCTCATGACTCCGAATCGGTGTCAAATAATATCCCACCGATCGGATAATATTATATTTTATCCAAACGGTGTACTAATTTTAGCGGACATTCACTTTTTTAGGATGAAATGATTTACTTTAAAAAAATAAAATTCGCGTTTTTAGGATTTTCTTGTTATACACCAGACGGATAAATATGTTCAATGCTAATAAAGTTTTTTTTATATATCTTTTCTGCATATAATAATTAACGAATATGGGATAAAATAAAAACATTTTTTTAAACGTAAAATTACACGAATTAAGGATTTGTTTTCTTCAACCATTCGGATATAATGAAACCTTTTTAAAGGGGTGAATAGAATCAATATTTTGGATTATAAATAATAAATTCATTTTAAATTTTTTGTTGTTGTTTTAATTTATTTTATTTATTTATTTATTTATATAATTATTTAATATAATTTTTAATAATTTCTATTTAAATAATTTCATGTTTAGGAACTATAAACTTATTTAAACTTTCTGCATTATAAATAAATTCGAATGGCTGCTTAAATTCTAAAGAGTATAAATTAATAGCATGTAATTCGTTACTAAGTTTAGTTTCATATGCATTTAAATTATAGTCAAAACAAATTGTAACAAGTAAACTATAAAAAATATAAATTTGATCTTTGTTTTCAATCATATATTCAATTGAACCAAATACTGGTAGCACTGAGAGAAAATGTTGATTGAATCAACAAAAAAATAGGTAATTTCAACACTTTCCGTCTTTGATTTTCAGCCAAAAATAAAGTTGTCCAATTTATTATAATAATGATTAAAACTACAATACTTATTTATTGTAAATTCAATATATAAATTGTAACTATTGTAGAATTTACAAAAAATTTGTACTTTTAGTAAAATCAACAAATAAATGATCAAAATGGTAAAATTTACAAATAAATTGTAATAATAGTAAATTCGACAAATAAATTGCACTTTTAGTAAAATCAACAAATAAATTGTAAGGTCAACAATTAAAATGGTAATCTTTAATGGATTACTATTTTAGTTGTTGAACTTACAATTTATTTGTTGGTTTTACAAAACCCACAATTTATTTATCCTTGCGGTTTAATTACCGGTTATTTGAAATTGAAATCATATTTCTAATCACTAAATTTTGAGTGTAGAAGAAAATAAAACCCCGTTTAATTACATATTTTAAATTGGTCTTCGGTGTAAAATAAAACACTATGTATTATGTATTTCAGTTTAATTGTTTTTAAATCTTTATTATTAAACAAATTAAGTTCTTCTTATTTAGTTAGTATAAATTTTGTATTCAAATTTTCGTAATTCAGGTTTTTCAATAACTTAATTAAAAATATTATATACGTATAAATTATTATATTATTTAATTAGCAAACTAACAATAATATTAAAGTAATACTAGAAATACTTAAGTTTAGCATATGAGCAACTATTTGTTAGCTTATGCAAATTGATTGGAGGATATTTGAAATCTTCTATAAAATTTATGTTAAAACTGTTAAAGATTTTATATCCTACATGATAACAATTATAATGTTCGTCATATCCTAAAATTTCATAAACTGTACATATTAAAACAATTTTTGTATTTACTTTAAACATATTTTCTATTTGAAATATATTTTCAAGACTACTTTCTTTGAATATATAATTATTTTTAGTGTATTTAGTTCCTTTGAACACAACAGATTCTATATCATTGTAATGTTTATCAATGTCAAAAAATTTTATTAAATTATTTTTTATTTTATCGAAGCAATTTCCATATGATTGCCAATAGTTATACCGATATTCGTTAGTTGGTTTCTTATCCCATTAAACAAATTTGTTAAAAGTTTTTCGGTGGAATCAATTATTTCTTGAATTTGTTTTCGAGATAAATTTGATTTACTATGCAAATTACAAACAAATTGTAATATTTCATTATTATTATTTGGATTAAAATCAAAATGTTGATATATTTGTTGTGGAATTGAGCTTAAATTATTAGGGATTTTACTACTGTTCGAACTATCTAATTCCGTTACGAAACTTATGGCATTAGAGCAAGTATTGCTTGTTTGTGGAAATTGTTGTAATGAATGTAATTCGTGCATTGGCGTTGCAATAACATTTTCAATTTTAGGCGAATGTTGTTTCAACATGTGCCTTTTAAAAGAATAAATACATTGGTAAGTTTGAAAACATTTGCTAAAACCACATTTATAAAAATTACTATATTAACTGTTTCGCATGTATTTCAACTCAATATGGCTGCAAAGTGCAGACACATTATCGAATAGTTCATCGCATTTATAACACGGATACATATTTTCATAATCATGGAATTAGGTATAAAGCTAATTTAAAATTATAAATGTATACAATATTAATAAAAATATAGTATAATTAAAATATAACAAAAGTAACTTTTAAAAAAAATGGTTACCTACAGCAAAAAAAATTATGTATTTTCTACCTCCAAAGTAAATTCAATTTAAAGACAACTGAGTAATTAAGTTTGCCACTGCAGACACTGGCTTGTCATAACGAGTATTGATTCCATAAAAATAGGTTTGGATAAAGTACCACACGTTTTGCGATTGATGCGGATAGGCCAAATTAAAGACTTGAAATGATTTAAAACATAAATCAATAGCCCCCAGCATAGTGTGTTGAATGTATGTTGTATCATCCAATCTTACAAAAAATTTAATTGGCAATTCCTGTATCATGACTACAATTATGATAGGTTGAAATGTTAATTTTTTAGCTAAATGTTCTTCCCTTAGGTTAGATATTTCCTCGTTTATGCTCGCTTCATTTTCCACAAACAGGCACATGCCATTTATAGAATCTTGGAACGATGGCTTCCAATGAATAACTTTATCAGCAACTTTCAGCTTATGTCTAGTTAATGGCGGTAGCAAGTAGTGCAATATTTTAAATAATTGTAAATGTTGTAGATCTGAAAATAAGATGAAAGATAAGATAAGATTTGTACAACGCAGGGCAGCTGTTAAGCTGGTTACCTATAACATACTTCATGCTAAGTATGCCCATGTCAAATGATCACAGATTTATTCGAGCAACGCGGCAACTGAGTTACTTGAGCACATGCAACTACTGCTGCTTCATTCGATTATCACCTAATTATTCGACGAAATCTGTTACATAAGACACGATTCGGTGTCCGAACTGACTAGGAATCCTGAACCTGCGAGGGTCTCTAATACTACTGGATAAGGATTTATTAAATATTTTAACTTATAGAAGAACCTACTTGAGCGAACTGTCGTATATCCACATTACAGCTCGGTGTTTTGTTCTCACAAGTGCACCATAACCCTTTAAAAGACCCTTGTTAGTAAAGAATTATTATATTATTAAAGTTAGTTGGTTAGTTGGGACACTTCTATTGTCAATCTTCCTTCCACTCACCATAAAGATGAGGAGGGTACTTCGCCCAAATAATTGCTTATGATTATTTGTTACATCCTTCTTCTGGTTTTCGCCTTTAGAATCAATGAAATCTACGAATATTCTTATGACCCCGAACACTTACCCCATGATCATCATCCTTAAACCCTGTTTCAATTACATGTCAAGTTTTGTTCTAATTTTGAGAAAATCATAATCCATTCTACTATATTTTTAAATTTTATTCGTTAGCATAAAGATTGCAAGTAATAATACTTACTTTCTTTGCGTCTGTAGCCGGCTTCGCTTTACTTACTCAGATTTCTCTAATCCATTGATATTTATTTAGTTATAAAATTGGCTCACAAAATCTAATCGCGAGAAATTTACGTAATCAAGGCTTATCAGTGGATTAGGACCAAGGAAAACTACAGAAAACCTTGATCAAGAAAGTATTACAATATTAGGTACTACCTATAACGTTATAAACTTATTTAGATTAAAAATAATTAATTCTTCAATCATGCAAAGATTAGCATTAAAATCCTCCTCCAATTCATCCCTTGGTTCGGATCTGCAATCTATTTCAACAATGTCAGAAACATCTACTCAGATCATCCTCTCCATAATCCTAATAAATAAGATCTACCAAAATTTAAATTTTCATTAATTCACTCATAAATAGATTAAAATAAAATAATAATTTATATTAAACAAAATAAGAATAATAATATAAAATTCATCAATATGATAATAATCCATTCAGTTTTGGCTGCTCCGATGATCTCGGTTAACATCTAAAACCCCGTCATTCTCACTTGACCAATCCAGACTCGATGAATCCCCTGAAGATGCATCTATCAAATCGTAAATCATTTCCGCTTTTTCTTTTAGCTTCTTTTTGTCTCTTGCGAGCAATTGCCATTCTTCATCAGATACGTTATATTTACTAAAGTCTCTTCTTAGCGATGTATTCCATGTAAAGCATGGACGTCCAATTTTCTTATTATCATGTGTATACCTTATCACCGAATTTAACATATGGCCTCTGTTTCTTCTTAAGACATGACCCCAATAGCAAATGTGATAAACTGTTACCCTCTTTGTAATTATTCTTCCTGATAGTGCCTCTCTTACACTTTTTCTGGACGGTCTGACGGATGAAAATTTTAACATTTCTGAAAGAATTCTTCTTTCATAACGTTTAAGCTTTAATCTATTAGCTTTTGTTAATGTTGCTGCTTTTAAACCGTACGTTAATAGTGGAGCTATGATGGCTTTATACATTTTTATGGCAGTCTCCGAAGGTATTTTATTTTTTCTAATAAATAACGATAAACTTTTGCTCACTCCTAATGCCTTACCACATCTCACTTTCACCGTCTCCTTTCTACTAAGACCGCTCGTAATATGCGTACCCAAATATTTTATAGTTTTTTTTACCTTGATCCACTTTCCTCCTATATTCAATTCTCGAACATCCTGATAATCTTCTAAGGGAGATCTTATAAGAATCTCCGATTTACTATCGTTTATTGTAAGACCTACCGATTCCAATAACGACACGATCTCCTCTACAATATTTGACAGTTGTGACATATTAGTGTGCAATATTGTTATGTCATCAGCATAGGCTAGTAATAACGGCAACACAATGTCCTCATACTGGTTCAATTTAACATATGGTAGCAGTTCTGATAACGTTTGTAACACATTATCCAGAACGATATTAAACAGGTGGGGTGACAGTGGACAACCTTGTTTCATTCCAATATTTTTATCTATCATTTGCGTTCTTTGCTGGTACCACATTACAGATGTTTCTCCCAAAGACATGTTTTTACAATCCTGTTGATTAAGTGGTGCGGTATATTTCCAAATTTAAGCATACTGGTGACAGATGCCAAATCAACGCTATCAAAAGCCCGACTTATGTCCAAAGACAATACGAAAAGCGTTCTTCCATGTCGCCATTCCTCTTCCATCACTCTTCTTACCACAAACATGTAATTGTCTGTTGATCTATTTTTTAGGAAAGCCGCTTGATATGAACCCAATGTTACCGAGTATTTTAATATTCTATTAAGCAATATCTTGGCATAAATTCTGTATCCTACATCGGTGATTGTGATTCTTCTGAAATCAGATAATGTTCTTGGGTTAGGAATCTTCTTCAGTGGTATTTGAACTGTTTCCATCCACTCATCTGGATTAGAGTTGGTGAGCCAGATTAACTGTAAGGCCCTTACTAACAGATTCCACCCTTCCTCAGGCAAAGAGATTATTAGTTGTAAAGGTATCTGGTCTAACCCAGCTGCCGTTCCTGCCTTCATTCCCTTTACAATATCCAAGATTTCCTCTGCACTTGGCGGCTCCTCCATCGGCCAATAGTCATTTTCTTTTATTAGTGGTACTTGGGTAACTCGAGAGTTTTGTAACTCTCGTTCCCACTGCGCTATAGAAATAAAACCGGACGAATTCTGGCTGCTGTCTCGTTTGAATTGTTTCAGAAAATGAAATGTTCTTTTCATTCTTTCCTGGGGTTATATTGACCGATCTCTGTAAAAAATTGTTGACACTGTTCCAATCTTGCTCTAATATATTGCTGGTTAAGAGTTTGTCTTTTTTGAACCACAACACTTCTGTCTATTTTATTTCTTCTCATCAAATAAGTGGCATGTCGAAGGTTTGCTAAACATTTTCTTCTTCTCGGAGTAAGTGTAAGTGGTTTTTTTAGGTGACAATTTGCAGCAGTGCGCATAGCGTTAACTAATAATCGCCAGAGTGCTTCAGATGGTAACCCTTTTGTATCAACTTGAGATATCTCAAATTTCACCACTTCTTGGTACTTTTCTAGGTATACTTTGTCTTTAAGTTGTTCTAAGGAATATTGTTTTGCCGACGTATTTGCTGCTAGTTCATGTGTATTGCCCATTCTATCCGTTATCTCCTCTTGCCTTAAAGTCATTCCTTTCCTCACATCTTTCTAAACTGAACATAAGATTAGTTTATGATCTGATAGTGGCGACCATTTCCCACGTAATTTTCCAATTTTTAAAGAAGATCTCGTTTTCATTAGGATGTGATCTAATTGTGATGTAGTGTGCTTGTTATGCCATGTCACCAGACAAGATCTTCTGCCCCAAGAAGTGCAATTCATCAAAAAATGCTGATTTATAAAATCAAACATTAATTGTCCAATTTGGTTAGACTCTGCATGATACAAATTTGGCCCGAGTAGTTTGTGTTCATCTAAGCTCAATTGATCCTTTCCAATATGTGCATTGAAGTCCCCCACAATCAACAACTCCTTGTTTCTCGACATTTTAATAAGTAAATTGGAAAGCTTTGTGAAATATGAATGGGCCCTTTTTGCATTTAGTCCTGGTGGAATATGATCGCATATTACAATGAATTGCTTACTCTCGTTAAGGCATATCGTTGCATAAACCATACGCTCCGATATTCCAAAAAATCGTATAATTCGTATGTTGCTGTTCCGTCTAATTAATAATGCAACCCCATTTCTGTTTGATATTCTTCTACTTGTATTGGTTATTTCTTTCCTATTTCCACTCAAAAACCATCTATAATTGGTGCTTAAAAATTCAGAAGCTACTATATTTGTTTCTTGTATAGCCACAATATCTAACTCATTCTCAATCCACAATCTGTCTAATTCTTCTCTTTTTTTAAGGTTTGCACAGCCTCTAACATTCATTGTGCCCAATCTAATCTTCTTGGGGATGTTATTTAATGTGACACTTTCGTTTAGCGAAGGGAAATTTAACTCGTCCATAAGTCTAAAATTGCTTGAATCTGTGTACACGTTCCTGTATTTGTCAATGATTGGTAAAGTTTGTAATGGCATTTCTCCAATATTTTTTAATGAATTTATTACTGTACTATAGTGATTATTACTATAGTATAGTCTTAATATCCAATTATAGTCGTCCCCAAATATGATCGGCATATTATAATCCTGAAATATTTCAATTGTTACCTGATACTTTTCCGATACAACCAATAAAGTTTCCTCTCCTAACCAAACTCCATCTTCAGCAATGTGCGCTATGTAAGCCAGAATCATTTCGTCCTCCGTTCCCTGAATACTTAGCACTTCTTGCGCCGACGAAAGTAAACTGAGATTATACCTCGGCGTACCGCGGTTCTCATATAGATAATCGATTACTTCCATCCGCATTATTTTTGACATATGAGCACATTCTTTTGAAATGGGATGTACTCCATAAAGCTGGTTTGCAATTGCCGTTAACAAGCAATTTCCATTTCCTGGAATTTCAATTATTCTAAGATCCACCTGTTGCTCCATGCCGTCTTGCATTGGAAAACTAACTTACTTCTAGGTAAAAGTAAATTCGAAATTAGTGAAATTACACAACCTTATTGGAACCACTAATAATTGTTTTAATAATGTTAATTGAATAACTAACACTCCAGGGATAGTTTTGCATGCAGTATTGGCTTTTCAGTACCCAATTTAATTTATTCGTTTTATATTTTATACGATTGTATTTATATATATATAAAACCACACACCTTCTTTCTTTAGTTTATTAAATAATAAATTCAATAAATTTATTGTTAAATAACCACCAACACTAAATTTTAATTATGCAATGACTTGTTACAAGTAATCATTTTCATGTGTTTGTAAACGTCAGTATATATATATTGTATGGAATGGAACCAAAACATCCACTATATGTATATTATATTTCATCCTCAAATTACGAAATGAAATAGTAAGAGAAAGTATGAACATTAAATACTAAATAGTAAATATTTCATTTTCTCCTTGTGTTCGAAAGAGAAAAACCAACACAATTAACTACAAACATATGTTGATCCCATTCCGTCTACCTTCATGTATATCTTGCTGTATGTATGTATATCATGCTGTGTGCATTAATGACAATATACATAATAGGAAAACATATGAGACAACCATATCTAAAGAACCAACGAAAACTATTCTCTCCCCTGTTTTGTTAGTACATTACATCACAACAACCAACAAAAACAAGCACATTCTTTTCAGAATCCGTGTAAAGAGCGAACTAGACAACCATACAAACATATTGTTGGCCCAAAGAACAATATAGTTGTCTCATGAATACAAAACATCATCCAAATCAACAAGTATTCCTATAAAATTTCTCTATAGTTGTCTATGTATTGTTTCTCTACATGATATGAAATATTTCAGTCAACTGACTTGTTTGAATTTTGCAATTGTGTATACCTTCAAAACGTATTTCTCTATATACATTTTTGCCAGTTTTGGAAACACACAAATGTCATATGCAATTTAAGTAAGACATAGAGAGAAAAAACAGCATCAGACAAAAACAGTGGAATCGCACTACAATACTTAACCACAAACACACATAAAGAAAATTTATATCTACATAGAATCTCTCACTCACATAGTCGGCCACATATTTAATTTATCTGGATTTGTTTTCGTTAAATATACACACAACACACTAATAGCAAATAAGATCCAAATACAATAAAAGATACACACCTCTAACTTCATATTAAAATTATGTATATGTACAAAAAACATATAAATCTGTTCCTTTATTACTTTGAGAGAATTGTACACAAAATAAATATAAAAACATTCGTTAGTATTAGTGAAAGTGAAAATCCAATAAGCACGAAAATTAACTGCGCAACTTAAACTGCGTCAATTTAATTCAATCCAAACTCAAAGATCTGCTATATTTATATTTAGAAATTGTGTACAATTACACCCACATTCAAATAAAAATCATGCTATTATTTAAGAAATCAATAATTTTGATCTCTTTTACTATAAATTCAAAACATTGCCTGTTAAATGTATCCCGGTGGATTACATTTCCAAATTAATATTAACTACACTCATTTTATTATTATTTATAATATTTAATTAAATTAAATTAAATTTTAATTTTTCACTAACACAAAATATAAAACAAAAACATAACACAAAAACTTAAACAAAAGTAATTAAATTAAATTAAATTATAATAATTTGCAAAGAGAACGACGAAAATACGTCTATCCTCTTTGAGCATCAACGACTCACTCCGTAAATGTTGTAGATCTGAAAATAATAATTTATTTTTATTTAGTTATAATTGGAAGTTGCGAACTATGTAAAAAACAAAATGATAGTTACCTTTACTATTACTTTCAATGAAAGACTGAAGCCTTTTTATTTTAATTGTTTTGTCCAGCTGCAAAATTTTGAATGACTTCAAATCGAAATTCATGAATAGTATTGAGACGCAGTCTTTATAAATTGCTTCGAAATCAATTTCAATCTGAATAAAAAAAAAGAATGAAATGAATTATTTCCCATAGTCGTTATAAAATTTGTTTTAATGTACCAATCTATGGCCATCACGATCTTTGTACCGCGGCCATTCCATTAATATCGTGGAAATATTTGTTTCTTTAGAATTGTGTATTTCTGCACGTCGTTGATTAATTGTTGCTTTCCAATGTTCTTCAACAGCTACCCAGGGCTCATGTTTATAAGCCAGCCAGAACTTATCGTCGTTGCTATAATGTATTTCTATAAACATACGAGTATAAAATGTGTTTGTTTAATAGCTGAAAAGAAAAGAAAATGTATAATTAATTATAGTTGTTATTAGTATAAATTTATAAATTATAACTTAGCTAATTTTGTTGATCCATCATGACAGGTCGGAATGCTGAAAATGACACCACAGTCGAATTAACTCCTGATACCTAGTAAAAAATAATTTTGTATTTACAATATATAGCTAAAAATTGTCACTCATATTCAGCTTTCTTACCTTTTATTTAGTTGATTTTCTTTAGTTATTATTAGTTTTTATTTAGTTGATTTTCTATGCTTATTATTATTTTATAAACATATTTGTAAACAAAGTTGAAATTTATTTGAAAACGTCAAAATAATGATGGATTCTCGTATTTTATTTTTATTATATAATCAATGTTACCAGATGTACATATTGAAATTTAATTATCACGCTATCTATTGCAAATTTATGAAATTAGTATTTAGTACATTAGTAATTATTGTGAATTTATATTGTACACTAGTCTTATGTCAATGTATAAATTCAATATTTTAGTACTTTTTGGGATCAGTCAGACGAAACAATTTGGAAAAAATACAAAGGGCAAAACTTTAATTGGGAAATATAATAATAAATAATTATAAATCAAATCATTCATTTAATCTATTGAAGCCAACGTTGCCAGCTGTAATATAATTAAAAACGTTTCTTATTGCGTTTTATTTACAAATCATACAGTCCACAAAACTCGGGAAATAAGTATACCAGAGCTGCAGGTTGAACCAAAACCAATTTGGCGTATCATCGAGCGGCCGTACCCCGACAGTGTTATTTATGAAAATGTAATTTAATGCCAAAAAATAGTGGATATATTGGTAGTATGTTTCTAATTAATAAAACTATTAACAAGGAAAAAATATCTACTATTCCCAAATTGTGAGTGCGTAGGGTGAATCAGAAAAATCTGAGGTGTATTGATCTTAATATGTTTTTTCTTTAATTAATTGAAAGATTTTGGTTTGTTGCACAAAATAAAATTATATTTAATAAATAAATATGGTAATTCATTTAAAATAAATACTACAAAATAATTCATGAACTTCCTGCCAATAGTTATAACCTAATCTAAATTTCTTCTTTCGAGGTATTTCAATTTATTATTTTTTACCTTTAGTCTCGCAAGGTAAAAGTGTTTTGTACTTCTTATTGTAGGGCATCGCAAGCCCTTGACTTCGGAATTTTCGTACAGTATTTATGTACTTATTGTACAAAGAACCTCTCGGTTGTGACGATTCTGTCCGCTCAATGAAATATGAAACCTACAAATATGATAAATTATAGATAATTAAGCAATTGCGGGAAGAATTTTGGAAAAGGAAGAAATAAAAATAGTAATTCTTACCTTGTTCTCTTCAGTAAAAATTTCAATAATTTTATTTGTAATTATATTGAAGTCATCCGCAACCAGTCGAATTTTGTTTTGTATGAAATAGTTAACTATTGCTGTTATAACATCCCGGCGATGCGTATCATTTATGCGCGTTTCCTTCTGTTGATGAGATATTGCGGCAGCAGCAAGATAATCTTCCTCCAATATTTCTCGAAGATTCTGAAAATAATAAAAATTGTTAAATAAATTTCCCTATAAACTTAAAGCATTCTAAAACTAACTAAATTTGATAAATTTTTCGTTTCAAACGTGATTAATTTTTCTTCAGGCGGTATTAGTGGTGATGGCGATAGCGATGATGATGATAAAACTGGTGTACCATTATACCGTGACCCAGAGATATTCGTGGCATTTGACAGCATCTCAGAATCTGGAATTGCAGGATAACCCTATGAAATTGAAATAGTTTAGCATTAACTTACTCTAAGGACTAATCTATATGTATGTTATAAAATTTACATTGGCAATTCTCCATCGAACCAAATGGTTTTTAAATTTAATTCTTATTCCAAAAATTGGTAAGAGATTATCCACGTCACTTTCCTGTATGTTAACCAGGCATTCAACATCCATTTGATGTTCTGAAATACAAATAAATAAAAGTAAATAAATTCAAAAATAAAATTTTGGTTTTTTTATTTTTAAGTAAGTGAAAACTGTTGGTGTTTTGTGATTATACGAAATAATATTAATTATAAAAAGATCACTTACGTCACTCCGCTTCAAAAAAAATTTTTTTTTTTAAAAAATGTTTAATATTAAATTAGACTGTTTAATATTATTTGAAATCGTTTTTTCACATATTGAAAATGGTGTAATGTTTTTATTGGATAGTAAAATATTTTCATTTGGCTGTTGTTTTCCTATTTCACTACAAACTTTTAATGGAGCTATTGGAGCATTATAATGATTAATTTCAATATTTTTAAAATGCTTAACTATATGCTTCCGAAATGAGTCAAACAAATCAAATTGCCTATATGGAATGCAATCATTACATATAAAAACGCACGAAGATTTGTGCAACGTTTTGATATGACAGATGTATTCTTTATAGGAACTTATAACTAAATTACAATTAAAACAATTCATTATAAAAAAATTTAAAAAATAAAGTTATTTGAAGTACACGTAAACGTAACCGGCTTTTAAAAATTTTATGTTTGGTTTTTTTTAGTTTCCACCGAACTAATTAAGTTATTTACCGATATAAAATGTTTATCCCAACTGGTTTTAATTTGATACACACATTGTTGTATAAACATCCAAATTGCTTCCGCCGCCGTAGGATACTTCGAGTTCGTAATTTGAAAAAGTTTGAAACATAAATCGACGGCTTTGATAGGGGTACCAATTAGATATAGTTGGCCATCGATATAAATATATCCCACTGGATTGCTGTCCCCGAGTATTATAGGCAATGGCTGAAGAGTCTCTTTTAAGCTTTCAATTTTATCCTTTATCTCCTGAATTTTCCGATGCATATGTGTTATATCCTGAAAAATAAACATATAGTTTATATAGTTTACAGTTTATACATGAGAGAGACTGGTTTGTGTTTAATTAACCATTTTCAGTGAAAAATTATAAAATATACACTAAAATAATACATAAAATAAATAATAAATAAAAATACGCATTTTTAAATCAAAAACTTTTATATTAAGCCAAGCAAATCGACTAAAGCGTAAAATAAATTTTATTTCATAA
Organism: Tipula vernalis; assembly: GCA_958295665.1. Lineage (NCBI taxonomy): Eukaryota > Metazoa > Arthropoda > Insecta > Diptera > Tipulidae > Tipula > Tipula vernalis. The sequence goes on along the minus strand of OY282558.1, from coordinate 179,357,224 downwards.
AATATTATTCTAACATTTAAAAAAAAGGGTTTTTAGTAACTTTACATAAAGATACGCTCTTTGTAGCGAAAAATCATTTTGTAGTAGAAATGTTAGTAGTGCAATTTTATGAATAATATATTCCTGCGGCCCTATTCTGGTAGTTCCCATCCATTTTTCAATTTATATATATACAATATGTATGTCAATGTGTATTAAACAGCTCCTTTTAGATAAACTTAAGATTATTGAAATTTATTATTCCACTGCAACCAGTGAAACCATTTTCAGTGGTTTAAAACCTATTAACCAATTACAAAATATATGTAAGAAACATACTAAAATAATTGAAAATAATCATTTTACATTTTAAAACCTTTATATTAATCGAATCAAACTAATTAAAATTTACGGCTTTTAATTAGTTTGCTTCAGTGGCTCTTAATACTTTTATAAGGAAAAAACAACCGCCAACATTTCTATAAAATTTAAATTTTTATTTACCCATTTGAGAAAATTATCGTAGTGAGCTTTGAATTTCCATGTACAGAACATTAACAAAGCAACCTTGATTATACAAAGCCATAGTCTAAAAAACGAAGCTTTTATAAAGGAATTAGAAACGAGGAAAAAACCAAACTTTTCATAGTAAAACACACAAAACATATGGGAAATCACTTTTTTTCCTAAGGCAAATTTTTAAATGAAAACGTTACAAATTCTTAATTATGATTTTTGAAATATTTTCATAAATGTTTGAATTTCAACCCATATGAAGATCGTTTAAGTAAATCGTTTTCATTTTCTTGTAATATTGATTTATTTAAACCAAAATTTAATAAAAATTTCATAACAACAACATTCTGGTCATATTGAAATAAAAGCTTACTACAATTCGTTTGGCCATTCAGTCAATATACATTACATAGATGGCAGTGATGGCCGTAAAAATTTGGTAAAATTGTACCAAAAATTACCACCTTGGGCAATTTCAAGTTCAAAAATGGTAGGAAAAGCAAAAGAAAGTCACGAATTGTTAATAAGTGTGATAGTTTTGTGATTAAATAATTTATTTTCGTATTTTTCTGTAAATATTTTAGACATCTTACGTACACTAGTAAAACTAAAGATGAATTTAGCAAGTATTATTTTAATTCGTCAGAGCCAACTTTGATGTATTTTTCAAAATGAAAGTTCGAAAAATATATTTTAGAAATAATTTAATTTTAACATTTCTGCAATTAATATTTACTTAATACCAATATAGCCTTTTGGTAAATTGTTGTTAAAGATATGTAGAAAACTTTTATATAAACAATTTATAATATTTTTGCTTTTTTCATTGAAAAACTTGAAGCTAACAAACACCATTTTTACTATGGATTCCTATGGAAATCAGTGAAAAGTTATACCACTAAAAAGCTTCTAAAAAATACGTCATTTGTATTATGGCTCTATACTCTAGAAGGCTCTGACATTAATCGTCACAGTAAAATAAGCGAAAATAATACCAGACTATTCAATAATTAACAATAAAACAATTCGTTTTCTCAATTCTCCTGTAACTACCAGAATAGGGCCACTGAAGCAAACTAATTAAAAGCCGTAAATTTTAATTAGTTTGATTCGATTAATATAAAGGTTTTAAAATGTAAAAGGATTATTTTCAATTATTTTAGTATGTTTCTTACATACATTTTGTAATTGGTTAATAGGTTTTAATCCACTGAAAATGGTTTCACTGGTTGCAGTGGAATAATAAATTTCAATAATCTTAAGTTTATCTAAAAGGAGCTGTTTAATACACATTGACATACATATTGTATATATATAAATTAAAAAATGGATATAAATTTTTGCTTAGGATATGACTTAAATGACGAGAACATGTAAGATCTATGCCTAGTAGATATAAAATAACCCTCTGGCGACGTAAGCTAAAGCGGCAACATTTAGTCGTGCCAACGAAAAAACAAAAATGTTCGGTCAATATCTAGAAAGTAAATTTTTTGAGATTTGTGAACTTGCACTGACCTCAAAAAGTGGGTCATCAGACTATATAGTTATTTTATCCTTGGTTGACAAGGCTTTATATACGGAAATAAAAATATTTGTAAAAATTAGGAATCTGTGATTATTCAAAAATTATGCAGTTACAAAATGTAAATAATTGTTGTGTACATAATTGTTCAATAACTCGAAGAAGCATTTCTGAGTTTTAAGAGTGTTTTTATGTTGTCTATAAGGGTATAAAGATGTGAAGGATCTAAGGATATAAATAATCTGAACGATAGAAAATTTGGTCAAATTTATGTAAATAAAGTTATTTTACATAATGCATTCGTTGGTTTGGGTCTATAATTAATCCGTATCCTAAACAAATAATAAACATTTAAACAAAATGCTTAATTAATTTTACTTACAGTGGCTTTTATAATGAATTGATCCGATATTTCATTTTTAGTTAATTTTAACGATCCTTTTGCTGATCGCTTTCTTCCAAAATTACTGGTAATTAAATACGGAAGAAGAAAAAACCCAGTAAGGTCATATGGTGTTGATAAAATTTGCTGCTCAATTAATTTAAAAGAATTGGATTTATCCCGTGATTGTGCGATCTCGATCAATATTTTATTTATAATCGGCCAGTTGACGCTCAAATTATTGATTTTATCATTATACACGAACTTAAAATCAATTTCGATTAGATCTTGTAGTAATGTAGCGCATTTTAATGCCGGAAATTGTAGAAAATACTGAGAGACATTTAAATCCTGGCGGTTTTTAAGCTCTTGTAGCCTGAATGATGTACTATTTTCCCAATGATGAATAACCTCGCCATAAGGCTCTATATTCGCTTTCAGGAATTCGAGTGATTTTTGAGAATCGTTATCAATGCTCGTAGAAATATTACCACTAGTATGAGGCACTGTGGATTTTTTAATTTTCGAGCGAAGTTTATTGTATGCGCTGTACAATTTTCCGCTACTTAGTTGTTTTGTGTGTGTATTGTATGGGATAAAATAAATATTCGCATTCTCCGTTTTAAATATATCGTTGATTTGTTTCGACAATTGCTGCAATCGCTCAGTTGTGATTTTGTAACTACCCGATATATCAAATTCTTTCTCAATAATAAGATTGGATAAATCTGTTTGTTGCTTAGCGCCGAGAATCTTGTGACATTCGTAATACGATTTTAATATTCTGCCTTTTGTACACTCTAAGTACGCAGCGACGTTGAATGGGCTAATGATTTCTATACTGGATGATGCTGGATTATATATCTGTGATTGTTCCTAAGGATTAAAAACTCGTGTTTATTTCAGAAATATATTTTTTTTAAATATTTACCCTTATAATACAAAGGTTTTCTGCATTTTCCAATTCGGAAATTTCTTCAATCAGTTCGGAATTATTGCTGATCGTACTAGCTGAATTCGATTGCTGCTCTCAAAACGAAAAACAAACAGTTATACATAATATAATCATTATTATATAGAGAAATAGCAACATAATATAATAATACTACTAAGTTTAATATATAACCTTAGTTTGTAAAAACCACGAGGTTATTGTTAATTAACCAAAAGTACATCTACAATATTAACAATAAACATTTCGTACAGGATTATTACCAATTAGTGTTAATATGATTAATTTCAATTACATATGACAATTCTTTATAATTATTTTTTAAACGATTTTATCATAAAACAACAATTAAATTCACTTACAAATCACACAATACGGAGCTATTCTAACTGTTTTCAATCACATCCACTTATTTAAAATACTTTAATACACGAGTTTAAGCAAGAATTTTTTTTTATTATTAAACAAAATATACAAAACAACTACTTACCTCAACGTTTATAACAGTAATATTATCCATAGTAATTTTAAAATTATATTTTACACATGAGAATCAAAATATAAAATAATTATAATTATTTTTTGTATTGTAATATTTTTACCTACAATAAATTTATCCTTTACGCGTGCGCTTATAACCAAAGAACGTCTTGTACATAATAAAAAAAAATTGGCTATAGTCAAACGGAATAATTAGGCAATGAAAGAGACGCATATAGGTTTTCAATATTTTAATATCTGAAAGAGATATGTAAAAAATTGTTGTAAATATATTTATATCTCACACCACAAAACATCTTTTTTCGTGGGATATAAAAATATAATTTAACTTATATATTTTTATAATAGACAGTTAAATAATTCAACTCTATTAAATATATTTTGAACAGATATGAGTAATATCGTACTACCGTAACTGATCAAAATATTAGTAAACTTAACATTTTATTACACTTTTAGGTAATTAAATATCTCTTCGCAATAATATTCACGGGATATGTATTTGGAAGTAGTTTCGTTGTTTCGGATATGTATTATATTTGAATAACTTAAGTTTTAATATGTATTCAGATATATTTATATTTAGAGCGGCAAAACGTCATAGATAAGTCAACATAGCTGCTTTGATAAATATATTTTTTTTCAGTGTATATTATTATAGAATATACATATGTAAATACCTCTAAAAAGTTGATCTAATGCCTCATACATATTCCAGGATTTTAAAATATTTTCAATTGATTCAACCTCAACTTCTGCTGTTTCTATCTCAGTTGTTTCAGATTGTAAGGGGGTTTGAAATTCCTGGCCTATATCATTCAAATAATTGTCACTGATGTCCAAAGAAATAGAGGTGAGTACAGCTGTTGAAATTGCATTCCTTGTGAATGCTTCTAAAAAAATTGACATGGAACATAGAGAAATATGTAGATAGAAATACAACATTTAGTTTTAGAGTAAAAATACTTACCAGCTTCCTTATCGAGATTTTCTAAATTCGCCATTTTCTAAAAGAAAATACAATTTTCAAAAGTTACCGAACAGTAAATTTTTTAACATTAAGGAACAATGCTAAGGTTTATCCTTGAGGTAAAATTGATCACATTTGTGCCTAATGTAAATAAAAATTTAACTGATCCTATTTATTATACATTTGGTTTAAATATTTTATTAATTGTGTGTTTAATTTAATAGGCTAATTACTTTTACTGATACTGACGATATTAAAGTATGTACACAAATTGGCCAAATCTCTTATCCAAGCACCATCCACATATCTCGCAATTTTCAGCTTTTTTTTAGTTACAACAACAAAATAAAACACCGACAGATAGTATACCTCGGTTAAAATTGTATGCTTATACAGGTTAATTATTTTTATTACCGAAAAACGATGTGCACAAAAAATTTACTGCAGCTATATGGCCTTTAATAATTATGTGTTCCAGCTTTATAACCAAATCACAATTCAGACAAATTTAATATCAATTCTTTTAAAACATATATTTTATGTTTATGTTTTACAACTATTATTTACGAAACTTCCGCGAAAAAATGGAGTTTTTGTAGCAAACTTAAATAATCCTTGCCAACCAACGATTACTATTTAATAGAATGTTTTAATATTAACTTGCATACCACTTTTTTAATTCAATTAAAAATTAATTGATGCCAATATAATGCGCATAAAATGTTAACGGGTACTAAGATGTTTGTTTATATACCGTTATTTTAAATAAAGCATTTTTTAGGATTGTTTAAATGGATATTTATAATTATACACTATAGGTACTCGTTCATCACCAACTTATTATTATGTATTCTACATAATCTGTTTGTTTTTGAAAGCGTTAACTCACAAACTTACACTTTAATTTCAAACAAATTGTATCAATCTAATTTTAAATAATTAATTTTAATCGCTTAACAAACTCAACTTACACAACCTTTCTCTTTGAAAGCCAATTGACTAATTCTAGAAAATAATTATTACATTTACAATTTATTTTTCGTTTAAACCAAATACTAGTAAAATTTAATATTTCTTGTTAATTTTGACAATTAAATTATATGAATTTTACTATTAACTTGTAAAATTTACCATTTGTTGATTTTTTGCACAATTTAGTTGTATAGTTTATCATTTTGTTGTATTATCAACAATTTATTATTGTCGACCACAAATCTATACATATGTATATACAAAACATTAAAATTAAAATTCTATGTACTTATTTCTTTGACTTGCATTTAATTCTACACCCTTCCACCGATTTCGTCCAAGTGTCCAAAAGATGTGTATTTGAACTCAAGGCATATTTTAAGATCAAAATCGGTTCGATAGATCAAACTGTTTTTAAGTTATTCGCCGTAATCCGTTTTGGAACACAGAAATTGTGTTTCTAGATAGAGAAAATTTATTATGGTGTTTAGGTTTTAGTATTTTCTTCATATTTGGTAAATAAGCTGTTGCTAATTTATTTTTTAATAAATGATTTTAATTCAGAATTTCACTCAAACATCATTTTATTTCTAAACCGATTTTGATGAAATTCAACATGTGCGACAGAAATGGAATTCTAAATTGATATTTAGATGGAGTTCTGGAATATGGCCAATTAGGAATAATGGAACATGACTATTTCTTAACCGATTTGATGAAATTCTACAAGGGCGATGGATAACCTTCTTAACCGATTTTGATGAAATTCAATATGTGCGAAGTTCAGAAATTTGCCTAATTAACATGGAACTTAGCTATTTCTTAACCGATTTTGACGAAATTCAACATGTGCGACATAAATGGAATTCTAAATTGATATTTAGATAGAATTCTGGAATATGGCCAATTAGAAATAATGGAACTTGACTATTTCTTAAATTCTACAAGAGCGATGGATATGGGATTATAAAATTATTTTTGTATCTGATGCATAAATATTGTTATATGTATGTACTCCTATATATTGTGTTAATGTATATTGTTCAATTATAGAATTAACATGAATGAATAATTATGACAATATGTAACAGTACTATTTGACAAATACATATTTATGCACATATATTATGGATCGGTATGGTTGATAACGTTTAAAAGAAGATATCGAGGAGCAGTTATCTCAGTTACAGTGAGTAAAACACTTCCCTTATCACTTGGGGGTCCCGGGTTCCATTCCCGGCGGTGACAAGTAAAAAAGTCACGATTGGGTGTTGAGTTGTATACGTCTGTGTGCATGTGTGTATATTGTGAAAGTGCGTTCATCGTGTTCTCGGTAAGCACCATGGGCCCAATAGTGGCATTGAGTACAGGTAACCACTCTTGAGTAAGGTTCTCCGCCAAAGTTTTATTTTTTTTTATCACAGAGAGTCAGAAGACAGTAGTCAAATAATAATCATGTATAATTAATTATAATAATAAAATAAAATAATTATAAAACAGTATGAATTGCAGGTCGTCGAATATAAAGCAGTGGTTAAGATATTTGCTTACCACGCTGCGGTCCTGAGTTTGATTCTCGCTGCGCCGACTAAAAATTAAATTAATTATAACATGCTTCGACAGACGTTGAAAACGATTGTTGTAAAAGCGTTCGTTGGGCCACCTACAACGTTTCACTAATACGTTATAAGTACGGTTCAAAAGGTCTCAGTAGAGACGCGGTGTGGGTCGATATCGGCCTCTAAGCCTTAGATTAGTAAGAATTGCTGGAATGGAAAAAGTAAAACAAAATTGTTTTTATTGTTTACCAAAAAGCAATATAAATGAATTACAATACATTCTTTGAACAACTACAGCATAGTATACTGTTCTTTGAAGTCGGTGATTTCACGAATACTAATATTTTCCCGGGAAATACTATGGGTACCCAAGGGTAAATTGAATAAATGTAAAATATTTTGGTTATCTGCCAAGTAATACGGTAATGATTTAAGATGGAAATTTATTGCAGGCTATTTGAAACATAAATTGAATGACCACAACCTTTTAATTATATCGCCAAAAAGTATAAATTTATTGCTTGGAAATAGTATGTATTTGTTATTTATTTTTCTTATTATTAATTCAACAATTTTGATAATTGATAATACCATTTAATAATTACAAGATATTAAGAATTTTTGACAATAAAATGGTAATTTTAAGGAATTCTTGGTAAATTCTAATGTAATCTATATTGAACCAACAATTTTATTGTAAAAGTAGCGATTTTCACAATCAACAATCTATTTTGTAGAATTTACTAGTTTTTTCACCATTTTTTTTCTCTGGGTGAGGCCCAAATTCAATGGGTCCATTTTTGTAATACATATAATAAATTTTTTTTTATATAAATTTCCATGTTTAATTTCTTTAAGAACATTTATTTCCTCATTCAAATCAAAATTTAAGTTAATTTTAACGTATTCTAAATTTAAATTTAAAATACTAAATATAATGCGCTTTTCAATTCTCAATAATAATTCGGTATTAAATTTATAGTTTTCGTAGTTAACGTAGTTTATTTGTTGATGTTTTAAAGATAAAAGTTTAGTAATGTTTTTGAAATTACGTGTTATTCTCGCAATTTGTTTAAATGTAGAGTGTTTGTCCTCATATCGCATTGTCCACAAGTTAGTCAATGCACCCATTTTGTGAATAATATAACAATAATGCAAAACTAAATGATGCTTTCGAATAATATTGTGACCAGGAAACTTTGTTGTAAACTCAGTATGATGTTCCATAATTAAAGTGTTAAGCCTTCCAATTGCTTCATGATTTAACTCAGGTGCAAATACTATATTCACTATTTTAATTAGAAGCAAAATTACATTAAACTTTTGAAGAAAATCGGTATCCCCATTTTTAAGTAAATCATGAATCAATATTGGGAAATATCTAAGTAAACACCAAAACTGTGATGCCGTCTGTTTCAAGTTTTTCGTTTTGCTGTCTAAATTTATTAGTGACAGGATGTTAGACCTATTCAGGTAGCCAAAATTAGCAGTTTTTAATCGTTTATTGAAGTTTTCAAGAGTGATTAGCTTTCGCTGTTTTGTTAAATATAACAGAAAAATTTTCAGTTCGTATTGTCCAATGCCTTCTAATATGTCGTGCATTATATCGACACTGTGTGATTCGAATGTGTTAAAATACTTAAGTTCATTTAAAGTACAAAGTTTCTGAATCCCAAATTCTCGACCCGGCACATATAGTCTGTAATCGTTTTTATTTCTAAGTAATTCCGATTCAACTGTTACGGATTTGTTTATATCTTTTGAATGCGTTCTACAAAACGACAGAAGTAATTAGACATAAACGATTCATGCAATCCATATAACACATTAGTAGAAAGGTTATCATGGCTTAACGAGAATATCGTACCTTTAAGATTTATTAAAGAACCCTTATATTGCACTGTTATTCCATCTTTTTCAAGTATTTGAATATCCTTCAATATAGCTTTTAGAACAGCATCATATCCATATTGTTTTACGTCAGCATAGTGACAAAGGGCTATTAAGTGAATGTTTTTCAACAAACTGTTAAGGTGATGATAGCCAAGATTTAAGATTGTCATATGAAATGCTAAGACCTTGTGAACCCCCGTTTTGCTTCCTAGTGGATTAACAACTTCAAATTCGTCTAAATATATTTGTAGATGTAAAGTTTCTGATGTGAAAGTAATTGGTTTTCCTTAAAATAAGAGCATTGAGTGTAATGAAATGAATCACTGGATGTAGGATATTCTTCTAAAATTTTGCTTATAAAATTTTCATTTTTAGATAAAAACCTTAGTGTTTCTAAAACAGATATATAAGAAAATGTGTTTGTCACAGGACGTTGGCAATCATAAATATTAAATTTTTTGTTCCAGATTCTGTCCGTTCTAATACCTAGAGCGATTTCTCTAGGTATAGGCACTTTAGAAAAAATCGATTTTTGTCTTAAGTATGTTGTATTTTGAAGGTGAAACGGGTTTCTTAAGATATTTAATTCCGGTTGTAGAAGATTATTTAACGTGCTGTTGTTGACAGTATCTAATAATTTTTTACGAATGGATAATTCCACTACTTGGGTAAAACTTGAAATTGATTCTACTATTCCGTTCATTTGATTATAATTTAAATTCATTTTCATCAATTTTTCTAACATTTAATGTTCAGCTTTAGATAAAGCATCTTCAAATATACTGTTATTTAAATTTGATTGCAGAATACTATCGCTTAGCAAAGATGCTTTCTCATTATTAATTATGTTGTTGTTTAAGTTTAGTTCAATTTTTGACTTATGTTTACTAACAATGTGCTTAGTTAATCCACTATAAGTTTCATTTCGAGCAGTACAATTTTTTTCTCCACAAATAAGATTGTCTTTTTTTAAATTCTCAAGAGCGTGCATAAGTCTTAGATGACGTATATACAGTTTATAGTCTGCAAAAGCTTTGGTGCACTGTTTTATTTTACAAGTAAAAATGTTTATTTAATAAAATTTTAATATGAAACCGGGACCAGTACAATTTAACATTCTAAACTAATATTTAGTTCTTTTAGTCTGGGAGTTAGTGTCGAATGCCCCATTTTAAAAACTGCTTCTTGTACAAATAAAAAAAAAGATTGCAAATCGTCCGGGTATTTGCAATCAAATATAAAATATGATTTAAATAATATGTAAACAAATAATCGATAGTTAACAGGTTGTTTATTAGTGGTAACTCTTTACCATCTATTTTCACACTGGCTGCCGTTATTACCTTCCTAGTTGGCCCACGAAGAATTAAGTGGGGATGGGTTAAATTGTGTTGAGAGGTTGTTCCAGTCTGTAAAACAAATTAAGTTAAAAATTTTGATAACTTTGATAATTTTATTTAAATAATATACCTTTTCAAAAATAAAAAACTGGGATAATGATCGATTTATTTTTTTCCCATAAGTTCGGCATAATTTGGATAACAAAATTAAATTGGAGATATCACCATCAAATTCTGGATAAACAACAGAAGTAATTTTATAAAAACAAGAAATTTTTTTAATTTAATTTTTGTTAACTTACTATCATTTTCTTCAATCGTAAATATATATATTTCTGGCATGTGCTAATTTTGGTATGTTACATTTAAATTTGCGCCACTTATCTCTACAATAGACGTTTTTGTTTGGATATCGCAAATCAAAATCTTGATCGATCTATAATTAGAACAAATAAACAATTGAATTACACTTGTATTAGTAAATTATAGTTAAATATTATAAAAATTTATAGAGATTCCATGCGACATTTATTTCAAAATCACTAAATTTACATGTTATATGTATACCAAGCCAGGAGTATCCCAAAATCTGGGATATTCGTTTATTAAAAATGTTTTTTTTCGAGAACTTATAGTTTCCGCCATTATTTTAAAAATATCCAAGTAATTGTTTTTGGGGCAAGCTTGTTGAAGCCACTTTTTGTCTTCTGCATGGTCATGGTCATCATCATCATCTGAAAAATCTTTATTATTTTCTAATGCTTCCAGCTCCTTTTTTGGCCGTGAAGAATTTGATAGCGACCGATTTATTGTTCTTAAACGAAACGCAAAAAATCCCGTACGATTTGCTGGATTATAGAAGATTTCCTTTAAATTAAATGAGTACTATAAAAATTAATTCACACAACCGACCCTACGTTAAAAAAATTCACAAAAATGATTAATAATATAGAAGTACCAGTATTATTAATTGGCGACTCTGCTTTCCCTCTTTCAAATCACGTTATGAAACCTTTCCCATATAAAAATATTCGGGATGAAATAGAATTCAATTTTAATAAAGTATTGAGCCGATCAAGACGAGTGGTCGAAAATGCCTTTGGGCATTTAAAAGCCAGATTTAGGAGAATTGGAAAAGGATTGGAAGTGGATATTGGCAATACCAACACTATTATTAGAGCGTGTTGCATTCTACATAATATATGTAATTGCAGAAATGATGCATTTAACGAGTGTTGGCTAATTGATGATGATGAAAAAACTCAACCAAATTTCGTAAGTACTGTAGGGGAACGGGTAACTAATGCTACCAATTTAAGGCGGACTTTAGCAGAGTACATTTTTACTAACGAAAGAGTTGAACAAAATTAAAATTTTTAATTCAAGTTTTATTATATCAAAAAAACTAATCAATAAAAACAATTAAATCAAAATTATAGTATTGCGTTTTATTAACTAACTAATCATAATCAGTCATTTATTTCATTATCACTTTATACGTAAAAATTCAATTTAATATAAATGTAAATAAATATAAAAAATAGCTTTAAAGAATTCATTCAAATGTTTGTAAAATTCATTCGCACACGATGCTGCAGTAATTTTAATTAAATTTATTTATTTCTGAGGGAATTAACTAGAAAATTCTGAAGTTTTAAATTATCTTCAGCCAGTAATAATGCTCTCTCTGAAATGTTATTCGCCATTTCTTGTTTATCTATACTATCTTTCATGAATTGTGAGCTTAATTCCAAATAACGTTCTTCCCGTTTGTTCCTATCTTCTTCAATTTTATTAGATTTTTTCATTTCCTCGAGCATTTCTTGGTGAATAAACACCATTTTTGCTTTACGATGCTTTGCCGGGTTTGATTTCTCAGCTCGTTCTGACGAAGACGTTGACGAAGTTGACGGAATATTCACCGTTTCGGAATCGCCCATAAAAGACAGCTCTAAATATTCAGCTTCATAGACCTCTTCATCTATTAATATAAAAGGTGCATATAAGTTATTCTATATTATGCTTTATATATTCGAAAATGTACCTGTATTTGGAAGGTTCTCGATGCTCTCTTCAATTAAATTTGAATTATTTACAGGAAATTTACCCAACATTTCATTGATTTGTTCAAACCATTTCCATTCAGATGGTTTGCCACCTGAAGGCCCAACAATTTTTTTCTCAGTTCTATAAAAAAAATTAAAAATATACCTGCATAATATATGTTAAATATAAATAATATGTCAAATTTTACCTGTATCTTTGAGTTAAATTTTTAATTTTATTTGTAATTTCAGATGTATCGCAGTATACTCCATAATCCTCCATTTTTTCTTTAATATCACCATATATATATGAGAGTTGCGCTTGGCACGTCTTAAATCAGGAATAAATTCCTGCCAAATTGTTAACAAAACTTCCACAGATGCGTCGGACCATGTAAATTTCTTTTTATTACTGAAAAACAGATTAGATTACAACAATATAGTTTGCTAACCAAAAATATATTCCGTTTAGGTAGTATATTGTCCAATTCATTCACATTAAATTCTTATAATATATTTATTACCGGTTTTCCATTTTTAAAATATGTAAAAACAATTATTTTTTATTTTATTTAGTTGACTGTGTATTTAAATGTATATAAATAAATAATAATATTACATATTTTATCACAGCTATTAATTCACGTGCGGTATTTGATATTTTGACTCGCTTTAGAAATGACATTTATAAAATTATAGTACTGTCTCACTACATTTTCACTGTCTCTTTCATATTTCTGTTTCGTTGCCGAATTTGAACAACGCGATTGTGATTATCTCGTTATGAAAACGCAATAATCCTGTTTTCACAAAATCTTGTAAAGACAGACAGGCAAAAATAACTAGATAATGTAGAATATACGATTATCTTGTTTGTGTCTGTACACCGTATTATAATTATGGTAATCCGTAGCATCCTCGGCACATGGGCTCACCTCTATGTGACATCCATCTATAATTTTGAATAAAAAATAGGTTACTACTGTATCGAAACTAACAAAATATGTATACAAGTACCTATAGCTGAATAACACTGGGGAAATCCCCAAGTGTCATGAAAACCTTTAATATTTTGTCTAATTTTTTCCTCTGTTGGGGGATACCCATTTATAAATTCGTTCTGTAAGGTATTGATTGCCTCACAAACTTCTAACGTAATTTCCCCCACAGTACTTTTGCCAACTCCAAAGAGGTGAGCAATAGTAGCATATTCTGCCAATGACGCTAATGAATATAACGCAATAGCGACTCTTTTTGGTACAACGATAGCTTTTCTCCAATTTGTGTCTTCCTTCTTTATTAAACCTCCCACTTTATCACAAATAAAATTAAACGTTTCCCTATCCATCCGAAACCGATCTTTAAATTTTTTGTTAGAAAAGTTTGGTACCTCATTTTCCCAAAAAACTCCAAAAGTTTCCTTTAAATAAAATAAAACATCACATGAGAAAGAATTTGTCTAAAGGTAGAACAACTTTATTGTATTATATAAACTTACAAAACACCAAACATTTCTGTTTCGTGGTATGAATGATGTTGCAGATACACATAATTGTTTGATGATTAAACGATTTTTATTTTTTCTTAATCTTCTGTATTTCTCCATGTAAAGCAGTGAGAAATTTAAACTTTTTCTGGCACTGTTTTCGTACAAAATTCTTCTGGTATTTAACTGTCGTATTACCGCTTCGTTTTGTTTTATAATGAAAACAATTCGATTAATTTCATCCGTATTCATTTTATATTTTGTTATAATTTTTTTAACAATAGAGTTTGACACTGTGACAGCTTATTATAGATAGAAGTTTAACCCAATGCAAATGTCATTTCAAAAAACCAAATGAAGTTTGCCTGAATTCCAAAATCCAGCTTGTGTGTCTGTTTCAATAATTTTTAGATCGCGATTATAATCGTTTCATTTCCAATCGCGATTATGGATAATCACGATTATGTTTGTGTCTGTACACGGCATAATAGTAGATTGTAATACGCAGGGACAGGAAATATAGACTTGAATCCATTAATAGACTTGAATAAATTTTTTTTACGGTGGTATTTACAAATCGTTCCGGGTTTTGGTCTTCGCACAATTTTGGGAAAAGCAGAGCTGTAGCTTGTGCCCATAAAATTTTATTTTCGGCTGATGGATATGACCCAAGAATTTCTATTTAATGACTTATGATTATATTTACTAATTTAACTCGAAATTTTTTTTCAAGGGTACCATTAGTGTTGTAGGAGGCTAAGATATGTTGACCTTCAAAATGATTTTTCAAGAAGCACTCTAATTCCTTTAAAATTTAACAAATTATAAATTGTAAACTATTTAATACAATGAAATAAATTAAAATCAACTTCAAATTTTTAATATTATGTATGCAACTAAAACTAGTTCTACTAAAAAATATTTATTTAAAATAACTAAGTTAATTGTGCATTTTATACCTCTTTTAAAACATCCTTTTCTAATTTGAGCTTTTTTGGCAAAGAGCCTATGAAACAGTCCTGTCGAAAAACTGGAACTGCTTCGTAGCTGTCATCAGTCTGTGAATCGGCATCTTGGTAGAAGGTCAAAAATTCGTCGGTTTGAGTAGATACATCTTGAAATTTATCTAATAATATTAAAGTTTTTAAAAAATTATTGGTTCGTTAGAATAAATAATACGAACAAGAACTAAGAAAATATACCGTAGTTTTTGTGTACCTTTAAAATAAAAGGTCGATCATAACTAAGTTGCATATCTTTTAAAAAAATATCTAAAACATTTTGATTTAGCTCAACGTTATTTTCCGTACATAACGAAAGCTGATAATTTTCTGATAAAATATTAAATGTGATACAAGCTAAAAAATAAATAAATGATATAAAACCCATAGTAACATGCAATAGAAGTGTTAAGTTTGTTAAATTAATTAGCAAAATTTAGAGCACAATGAACAACCAATTTGAAAAAACTAACACATATTACATAATTTACAATAATTATTAATTTAAAAAAGTAATTTGAGTTCAGGTTTAATTGTATTGCATGAGTTATTCATGCAATAAAATTAAACCTCAGTCTCTATGTTATAATTTAAATAAGACACTAAATTATACAGTGCTGGTAAAAAAAAATTGGGCAAACATATTTTGTTACAAATTGGAGTCTTTTTTTGCTAAAATTACAAAACTTTTGAAAGCAATTGGCTTATTGTTTCATTTTAAATACATGTATGACGTAATTTTTTGAAAAAAAAAATTTACCTCCAATTTAGGGGGAAAACCCGAAAAATGCCAAAATTTTCAAAATGCGCTGATTGGAGTTAAAGTAATGGAATAAATTAAACACTTATTATTTAATTTTTTTTTTGTTTTTTACTGATTTATAGAAATTCTATCTTTAATATTAATATTTTGTTGGACCACCATTTGCTTTTATTACAGCGATACACCTCTGATTCATTGAATTTGATAAATTTTTAGAGATTTTAGAATTTTTAATACTACAATGTCGTCGGAACCGTTTTAAAACTTCATCGGACATAAGAGGGGATCTTGAGCGAGCAACGGGAAAGCAAATTTCAGCCAGCTTAGTGAGAAAAAAACTTGTTAAAGCTGGTTTGAAAGCACTTAAACCAGTCCACAAGCCTGAGTTCACATTACGAGTGACAAAAAAACGTTTGCTATGGGCCCAAGAGCATGTTTCTTGGACTCAAGAGATGTGGAATGATGTGATTTTCTCCGATGAATCAAAATTCAAGCTGCATGTTGGAGATGGAAGAATTCTCATAAGGAGAGAATCTCGCGAGAGGCTTAGCATCGGATGTCTTTTAAGACTTCCACCGAAAAATGAAGGAGTTATTGTCTCGGTATGCCTTTCTGGAAGTTAAACCGGTCGATTGTGCTTCATTAGTTCCAAAATTACAGCAGCTGTTTATCTGCAGGTCCTACATAACGAATTTGAGCCTTCTTTGTTAAAGCTTTTTTACGAGACTTGCAGATTTATTTTTCAACAGGACAACGCTCCGTGCCTTAGCGCCAAAGTTGTGATTTATTCATTTTGAATTGTAGATAGAAAAATTGGCTTTCAGATAAACATAAATAATTTGTTAAAAACTTGTTTTTTTTTCTTATCTCTTCATTTAAAGGTAAAAAAGCACTTCGCAGAAAAAATATCGATGTGTTGGGCTGGCTCCCGTACAGTCCAGACTTAAATCCCATAGAAAATATTTGGTCTATAATGAAGCTAGAAGTAGCAAGAAAGCGCCCAGCATCAATTCAAGCTTGAAAAAGTTTGTTAATGACGATTTGGGAATCCATGCCTTCTACGACATTGAAAAATTTATCAAATTCAATAAATCAGAGGTGTATCGCTGTAATAAAAGCAAATGGCGGTCCAACAAAATATTAATATTAAAGATAGAATTTCTATAAATCAGTAAAAAACAAAAAAAAAATTAAATAATAAGTGTTTAATTTATTCCATTACTTTAACTCCAATTAGCGCATTTTGAAAATTTTGGCATTTTTCGGGTTTTCCCCCTAAATTGCAGGTAATTTTTTTTTTTCAAAAAATTACGTCATACATGTATTTAAAATGAAACAATAAGCCAATTGCTTTCAAAAGTTTTGTAATTTTAGCAAAAAAAGACTCCAATTTGTAACAAAATATGTTTGCCCAATTTTTTTTTACCAGCACTGTATTCTTACCTTCTTGCAAAATGTCTATTAACAATGTGGAGTTCACAATTAAATACTTTTGTAGTCCATCAAAAATTACATTAAATACTTTTTTTCCACTATTCATTTTTAATGAATTATTTATTTGATAATATATGTATATTCACAAATGTTATAGTTTTATTCACAAATATAAATAATTCAAAACAATTTAATAATTTACTTAATTTTTTATTGGCCACTAAACACTTTTGCCACTAAATTTTTTTTTTAAATTAACCAAATAAAAATTCACGTCACCACTTACTACTATGAAACACTTCTGACTTCTTTGAATATCAACACGAAACTGACTCAATTTTTCGAGATCTGTTAAATTATATTTTTCACTAACACCAAACGGTGTTAAATTAAAACTCCGATATATCAGAAACTTATTGTGTGAAATACCTTTCGAAAAAACCCCCGAAAAATGTCGTTATTTATTTTAATTTTGCACCGATCGGTGTTAACAAATTATAATTCCATCATTTCGGATATTTTAAAATTTAAATCCGACCTGGCGGTGTTAATTTCATACAATAGGATAAAAAAAAATCATTTTGTGGGATTAAATTCAAATCGCACCGCGATATGTTTTTGTGTGAGCAAACTATGGACGTTATAAGACATATTTTCTATTCCATACAAAGTTTGAAATTGAGTAACAAATTCGATAATTAGCTGCACCGCACATTCAATATTTTTGCGGCAATCATCTGGATCGCTTAAAATACGAATGGCACAAACCAATAAAAAAAAATGTGAGTAGTATGTTTCTTCTAATACGGACTTTAAAGCTACCATCCCAGTATAACATAAAAACATCCTAAATTCAGTAGCTTTCCAATGTTCTATTTCATTTAATGTCCTTTGCTTTCTTTTAAATTCTGACGGCATGCATTTATGAAGCAATTTTAAATTTTGGTTATTTGCAATTAAAGCATTCTTCTTTAATGAAATTTTTTTTTTCTTTGTCTTATTAAAATTCAAAGTATTTGTCTCATTACGCCCAATAACACGCAATGCATATAGTCAATCGAGAATTGACTTACACATCCGATTTTTGTTGATTCGAGTATATTATTCAATCGAACATGATGTTCTATTTGTGTTTTCTCCACATAACTTTTATCCGTCCTCAAGCAATTTTCTGATACAGGAAAACATATTTTATGTTGAAAATACACTCCTTTTATAGTACATTTGGTGCAACTGTAGTATCCGGTGTGTGACTTTACACCTACATATATAATAAATTTTAATTACTTATTATTATTGATATTATTTAGATTTATTTGAAATTACCTAAAACATATGATCTTGCTGGAGCATCGCATATGAATGATCTAATTTTTCACGTCGATTTTTTGATTGTTGAAGATAATGCCATGTTCCTCAAAATTATTGATTTCTGTGATCAGCTCTTTCAAAAAAACATTGGCACAGTAAGGCTTCTTATACCCGTGGAAAACCCCTATTAAAAAAACTTGTGTGAAGGGCACAATATTATAAAGTATTGGCCACAATTGACTGGATGAACTTTTAGTAAGCGGAACGCCATCAATTCCTAGGTCAACACAAATTTTGTTTCCGGCAAATGAATTGTTTTTTAAAAATTAAATCTATTATATATTAAATGAGACACTATTTATTTGTTATCAATACATATTTTATTACGTTTTATTATTATAATACTGAGGTGTACATATATCTGATATGCTGCTTACTTTCCGAATTCAATATGACTGCTCCTCCGTATATGTATATAAGCATTTTAGATAGCAAAGTATTGCCCGATCTAAGATACAGTATGAGACTGGTAATGCAATACATAATAAAATCCAAGCTCTTTCCAAGTCCGATGTGAGAGTAAAATCCTTCGCCTAATGGCATATTAGCTTGTAATTTAGGATTCGGTGTTTTTTTTAAGTTTTAATGTTTTTTGGCAAATTTTCGTGGTATTTCCTTTAAACTTTCAGTAAGGCATTTCCAGCCGCGTCTGTTATGTTGTATTCAATACTCCATTTCGTTATATCATTCAAAATGTTTGAATAACGGAATTTATTAAATTCAGTCTCGTCATTACTATCTGTATCCGATATGCTTTCATCATAATCTGAGGTATCATATTCGCCAAAATCAAAAGAATTACTTTCATCGGAATCAGAATTAAAATGATCAAAAGGAAAGCTTTCTTGACCATATAAAATTACAGGATCATCAGAATGAGTAACGTTTTGATCACAAAGAATTTCTTCTCTTAAGCTAGTCTGATTTGCAACGTTTGAATTATTTATTAAATAATTTACATCACATAGATTTTCAATATCTTTCCTAATCTGGTAGTACGCCTTATTATCCATATTTTTTTAACAACAACACTAACACTGAACACTAAAATTTACTATATTTGCAAATTGCAACCGAAAACCTTAATCACACACGTTAAAAAAAATGGTATACTTACAAAACCAAAATAAAAATTTTTGCAGTGGCTACAAGTGCGACCACGTTCAAAATGGCATTTGTTTACGTTTATATTAATAAACGATATTCTACTTCGCACTTTGGTTGTATTTTTGTTTTTCTGTATTTCTAATAGCAGTGCAGTGCAGCATTATATATATAATAACAATATACGAGCAATTGTTTCTTGGTAAAATCATGTTACATAATTGGTACGTTTTCGTTACGCTGAAAGCGAATACGCTAATTTATTTAGAGGGATTACTAATAAAATTACGTGAAATAGCCTCCTGATAATTTGCTAATAGTGTCAAAATGCGTATAATATACACACACATATCGTCGACCGAATATTGGTTTGTCGTAAACGCCATTCGCTAAAGTGTGGGAAATTGATGTTTAAAGTTTGGACGTTAATAAAAAAATAACTAGCCGATCAATGTTTTTCATTTAAATGTTAAACTGTTTTTTAATTTATTCTCAACTTAATTACATTGGAACAATGCTTCCGAATAAATAAATTAACAAACTATATCTAAATTAACCCAAAATGAGATTGTCGTATACGCCAAATTACGAAGAATTTTTTTCTCGCATATACGTACGACAAAAAAAGCGCACGTACGACATACCAATTTGTACGAGTATAATACTGATCTAAGTTAAAAAAAGAATAAAATATTATTTTTTTTTGCAATTCTGCTTCATTTTATTAAAAAAATAAAATACTTAAACTCAATAATTTTTTGTTCTTCAGTCCTTCTAGGACAATCAAAATTTAAAAATTATTTTATTATTATAATATTTTAGAATTCCCCGCTATTATGAATTTTTGGTATCCACATTATTTTATCTTTAATAGAGCTTTTAAATATTCCTGGTCATTTTGCGGCATAAAAACAAACAAGCTTTGAATGTCAGCAATTTTTTCTTTTGAAATTTGCTTTACCTTACTGTGAACCGAATTAATATTTTGACTGAATAAGTCTTTCGGTGTTGCTGTCGTTTTTCTCTTGGCTGCTTTCATCAAAGATATGCTCTTATATTCAATATGCCGTGCGTTGGTTTTAAATTGTAGTTTAAACAAATTGCTTCCTTCAAATTTCAGCATTTTTATTTTTGTAAATGGAACTTGCGAATAATCTAAGTTAAAAGCTTTACTAGAATATTCCTTAAAATCAGATTCTTTCATTTCCATAAATTTAAGCGTAACATTTTTATATGACATATTCTTAAGGTGATGTAAAAGTGATAATGGGCTGTATATTTCAAGTCGTTTTAAATGCCGATCAATGACACTATGAACGCAATCTACTTCTTGAATCAGTGAATGTCCTGGTGTTGAAAATTTTTGTACAATAACTTTAACAGTTGGATTTCTGTATAAAAAATACAATAATGCCGTTGACAACACTTTGTTTTTATTTTGGGCCACGCAGGAGTCACTCCAAAGTGTAATATATTTTAAATCAGGATTATCAACAATAGTTTGGTTTAAAATTTTTATAATCGAGCTTGCTATATCATCTCCTGTACGACCACTGTCAACTTCGCTCCACATTGCATAGTAAGTTATTTTAGGCTTATTTATCAAAATGCAAGTGGCAGTTATATTAAATAAGCTTAGCTTTCGTTTATAATAAAAAGCGGACGCGTTTCCTTTAGGTAGTGCAAAGACACTTTGTAGATCAAAACAAATAATTGCATGTTTCGGTTCCCCATTTTGCCTATCTACCTCCCTTTCAGCTCTCATGGCTATTTTGTCATCTTTATGAGCATTCTGTTGCGATATTGCTCCTCAGTCGGATTGCGATTGCTTTTGAAAAGAACGCATCTATCGCATTGGTCCTTTTTTGGTCGATGAAACGACAAATTAAATGCCCGAAATTGTTTGCGATAGACGGATTCTTTTACAGGACTGCTTCTGCTTTCTCTGTACAAAGTGTACATTTTTGCAACAGTTAAATGAGCGTCTAAATATTTTTTTGTTGAGCTTGATCTACAGTAATGTGAATCGACGATGGGGAAACTGCCAATATGATTATTAACATCTCTGATCTGTTCGGGCGGAGTAGCTCTTTTTGTATTCTTTCCTTTTTTGGATGGTATCGGACTACCAGTTGAATGGTCGTTCAAATTTTGAAAATAATAATATATTCTCCGTTCACTAATATTTAGAGTATTTATGAAAAAGGTTTTGCATACTTTATGAATTCTTCCCTCTGATTGCAAGTAGTAATTATAACTGTATCGCTTTTTTATCGAATCGCGTATTCTTCTTCTTTTAACCACCTCTCTTTTTATGAATTTACAGTAAAATGATGTTTTTTCTTGATCCGTTAGTGCCCAAAATGCTGCATTTGTCAGTTCTCTATCATGTGAGGTAAAATTCATTGTGCACAGGTAGAAGCAACTATTTTTGCAAGGCTGTTTAACAATTCGAGCTGGCATGGTTTTACCATCAATATTGACATACTGTTGTCCGGTTTCGCGAAGCTGTTGACGAACGTGCTGCTTCCATAATCGCGGGTCACTTTTTTTCTTTTTGGTAATGGTGAACAATTAGAAGCACTCTCTGAATATTTTAATAAAACCAAACCAATTGTAACACTTATTTAAATTCAATAAATATAATTTTGGTTTACCTGTAGACTGATAATCTGATGGAATACTTATAAGATTTTCATTCGATGGCCCACAATCTAATTCAGTTAGATCGCAATTATTTTTCTCTAAATTAGATGGAAATAAGCATTTCGATGTTGAAGCTAAGTGTTCAATTTTATTACAAGCGCTCAAGGGTTGGCGAGATGGACTCAATATAGATTTTCCTACTCTCGTTTCTACATCTGTTTCTACCTCAAAGTCAGGATCAGCGAAAGAATCATCATTATCTATTAACAAATTGTTATCTTAAATCAGTCTATTTAATTTTTTTTAATACACACCAAAATCCGATTCCCGGGAGCTTGAAGAGTTTTGATTACTCATTATTTTATAGTTTTCAAATTCTATGGCTTCGGAATTTTACAGTCTACTAAACAAAATCACGAAAATAACAGCAAAATTAAAATAAAATTACAGCAATATTCAATGAAATAGCACACTAGGGTATTTTTTGCAAATTCCAAGTTAACTATAAAACTACTTATACATTTTCAATAATTTTTTTTTATTTACGCAGTATTAAATATACTAACAATTTAATACAAAAAAAATATTTTTGATTTTTAAAAGTAATCACCAGCGCACGACAAAACAATATTATATGATAACAAAATGCAATTAGTATACGATATTTTGTCGTACGTGCAAAAATTGGCGTTTACGA
The DNA here is from genome assembly GCA_958295665.1 of Tipula vernalis. Lineage (NCBI taxonomy): Eukaryota > Metazoa > Arthropoda > Insecta > Diptera > Tipulidae > Tipula > Tipula vernalis. The sequence goes on along the minus strand of OY282558.1, from coordinate 179,334,088 downwards.
CAAACCAATACGAGATAAATCAAAATTTGATGCATATACGACAAAAACGATACTGGTTTCCTCTGTAACGGATAAAGATACGAAAAAAATGGTTCCAGATTCAGAAAGAGCGTAACTGAAAACTTAAGGCTCCATTACTACAGCAAAATCTCCAAATTGGCGTTTACGACAAACCAATATTCGATCGACGATATATTGATAAAATTTATAATATATCATGATAGAAAATATCAGTAGAAGCACGTTCGTTTGTGGTGAATAATTTAATTGATATTGAGTTACTATTCCGATAATTGAGTTAATATTCAGATAATTAAGCTACTGAAGTGAATTGGTCGTTCGTTTGCTACAATTTAGATAAATGTCAAATTGTTAAAGAGCAATTGGCTTGTGTTATAAAATAATTAAAATTTAAAGTTAATCGACCATTTTCTTGGATTAATTATTTTTGTGTGTCACATTACATTTTCACTATGTCGAAAAATAAAGAGATAGATCGTAACATGGCTCAATATTTTTAACTGAAGTGAAGCGTTTCAAACGAACAAATAAATCACTTCAGTTAATTCAGATAATTCAGTTAATTCACCACAAACGAACGCACTTTTAATATTCTCGATATTATGCGCAAGTTTTAAATTTACTTTTATTAAATATTATTATTTTTTTTTTAGATCTCACTTCTGGCACCAAGTAACGTTGATGCTAATTAAACAACAGATTTAAGAGCCAACCAGCGAAACTGTAAGAAATATGTAACAAAATTTAACGAAAGTTTTTTCTTACGGAAAATTTGACAGGTCGGCTACCGAAACTATAACACAACTTGTCAATTGACGGTAACGGTAGATCGCATTAATTAAGAAGAACTTAGAAAATTATTCCAATTATTAAAAAGTCTTAATTCTTACAGGATATAAACATAAATAATAAAAGACACAGTCCTTTAGTTTTGCGTGATAATTTTCGCTCTGTTAAGTTGATACTTCAATTTAACGAAACTGAACGAACATTTCTTTAGTGTTCGCTGGGCAGTAACATGTTACCTCCATATACCGCACTGTTACGTTAAATTTCTTAAAGGTTCACTTGTTGGCTCTTTAGGCGGAAAGAATTATACGAATACGCTTTATTGTGATGCTATGGATAACAATATGATACAACTTTCGCATTACGTATAATATACATAACATAATGGACACAACGTAACACAACGCAATTCGTCATGTCGTTACAATCATGGGTCCAAAGGTATCTGCTGGAGGGCATCATAAAGATATAGTTTCGATATGTACACCATTCGAAGTCTGCTTAAAAACGATCGATCAATATTAAATGGTAAATCCTCAATTTCGTGGCTTTGAAACCCAACGGAATTAAGATTAAACTGTTGTTCCACGTAGCGTGAATCGCATCTTCGTTTACGAGGAGGTTTCCATCTCAGCTCCGAATGGCAGTTTACCTACAGGTTTGAAAGAAAAGTTCTACAATCCGGTAAGTTCTTTAAAGAAATTATGCGAATTGCACTCATTACAGCTGATTTGCGTTCAATCTTTTCGTTCTATTTCAAAGGAATAGAAACACGACGGAAAGAGCAAATACATTTTATTCATATTTAAAAATGAGACGGGCATACTCAAAATTTCATTTTTTCCTTTCAAGAGGTTATTATGATTTTATAAATGTTGAGCAAGGTTGGAGCAACTTTTATGAAACAATATAAACTTTAAGTACATCGTTTGTCTTTTAGAAATGAGCAAAAGATTAAATGTAAATCAGCTATGATTTTCTTATTCTATTCTTTTAGAACTTTGGTCTAGACCAGAGTCCGCTGGGCAGCAATGGGCTGTGTTTTACATGTATTCTGATCCTTTTTGCACAAAAGGCGAGAAGCGGCTCCATATATTTTTCTCCAATAACAAACCCTTACTTGATTTCTCTCATTTAATGTTGCTTTTTTAGAATAAAACTCATTCGTCTAAATCTCTCCAAACTAAGATACATTGTGGAAATGGAGGAAAAGAGATAGAGAGAGCTCATACTTAATATAACTTGCTTAGATCGCGATAGAAACAGCGTGGAAACTTGTATTCCTGAAAAAAAAAGTCCCAAACTCGCCTTTCGCCCCTTGTGCAAAATCCGGCCGCTAAAATGTGTGTTGAATGTTCTAAGTTCAATCAAATTTCTGTTGGTATGAGAAAACCAATTGTTGCCTTTTGGCCCCCACCCAACAAAGAACTTTCTGTTGGCCAAATTCTTGTTGTTCCATGCAGTTTTAGGCATTTCAAAAGTTTTCTGGCCATGAGAACAGTCATAACCATACTTAACAGCGTCTAAGTAAGAAAAAAGATTCCTACAAAGTAATTTTAATTAAAAATACCCACAGAAGTAAGTTGCCCTAAATTGGATCTACTCTTTTATTGTCTATAACGGGGATTATTTATGAATTTAATCAAAATTATTTAAAAAGAGCTACATCCGAATTAGGTCATCTTAAAATAACGTATGTCGTTTAATTTTCAATTAAATTTTGTACTTTTATTGAAATAATTAATTTGAATTTAAAATTTTGACTTTGTGAACATAAAATGTACATAATGTGGATCTCTTGAAATTCGGAAAAACTGTCAATTTTAGTTTTTTATTAATTAAGAATTAATTACTTATCTTTATCATTAATGACTAAATATTTTTTAGTTTAGTAATACAGTGAAATTCACTTATAACGACATTGAGAATCTGTTGTTATAACCGAATGTCTTAATATACGGATTTTAATTATATGAGTTTCTGATTATAACAAATCAGTTCAAATTTCCGACGTTATAAGCGAAACGTCGTTATATCCGAGGGCGTTATAAATGAATTTCACTGTACTTTCCTTAAGAAACTTTTCAACGAAAAGTTAGTTAGGCACTTGATGTTAAATATTTTTCTTATTTTAACCAAAATTCAGTTAGACGATCCACAATTGGTACAACGATCCACATTATGGAAGTTTACCTTAATCATTTTTTTTATAATTGTTTTTCATAAATAGTTTTATGCAAAATGCATAAAAACAAAAAGAGATGTATCTGATAGTTTTTATCTAATGACGGGCGTTTCCGCTTTTTTGTTAAATATAAATAAGAATAATATAAAAAGTGAGCTAGATTAGGGTTACTAACCTAGAAAATAAGTAGAAAATAGATAGTATGATGTGTGATGTGTTTGGTTTCTCACGAGAGGAGATCGTCAACGGAATTGTGAAAGTCAGTACGTTGATATCTGACAAACAATGAGCAAGAGTGGGGGACATCCTGCTACGATCATCCTAAAGCAGAGACTTGGTAGAGGCAAAATGAATATGGAAGAAAATAGACAAGAAATAAAAGTGGCAGGTGCTGCAACACCAACTGTATTAATTCAAATCAAGAACACGGATATGCCAGAGTCATCATTTGTTTCTGGGCGGTACCAGTTGGATGGAATCCAGAGGTTATGATTGGAGTCAACGTGACAAGAAATCCATTCATCCGGACTTCACTCGGAGCATTTCTCAAAGATATTTAAGATAATTACGACTGGTTCTTGTTCATGTATATGAGCTACTCGATAGACATTTGCACAACCAAATGTATAGTTGATACAGACAAAAAGAAATTCCCAATCTACATGAAGGTGCCAACATGAAATTAACCTTTAGAGGTGCGAGCCTTATCTAGAAAAATGGAACTTCATCCGGGTAACAACCATTTATTTTGTAATAAAGAGGTGCGTCAGTAATAAACTACCCAATTATCAAACAGAACTAAGAACAAGGGTAATTCAGACGACCTGATTACTGGAGAAGAACATTGATCTTCAGTTGACGAGAGAGTAATCTCAGCTCATATTACTCAAATAATGGAAATATTTTCTTACATGATGTCACAGGCAACTACGAAATCCAACTACTTTGAGGTCCTGAAGCAAGATGTCCATGAACATGCGCACAGATGTATAATCACAACCAAGGCCAGGAGAATAGTACGCATCATTAAGCCAAATCGCTGCGGAAAGGGATCGTAGTTAGGTTGTTTCCTACTTAACGTCTGCTCAAAATAACCTAAGCTGAGGGTTAACTTCTAACTTCGGTTTTCACCAGGCCAGCTAGCGAGTCAACACACCACCATCCAAACCACACACTCATTACTATAAATTGTCAGTGAATTAGGATATAGAAGAAAAGTTAGATAAAAACATAAAGACAAACATTAGTAATAATAATTTAGAACAGCTATTAAATAAGAACAACCAAGAATTGTTGTGGTAATTACAATAAATAATAATAATATGTAATGTAGGTAATATTATTTAAGCAAATTTTTAAGGTTAAGAATAATAAATAAAAAAAAACACACAGAACAAATGTCAACAGTCAAACGGGTCTATTTTCGCGACCATTGCGTTCTTATTCTAATTTAAAAAGTGTTGAGATCGTTTTTGTGTATTTTTTTTTCTTTTTTTTTTGAAATATTGATGAAAAAACAGTGTACCAACTGAAAATTGAAAAATTGGTATTTATCAAAATTGTTTAATTATTAAAGTTATGTAAATTAATACATTTAAAATTGTTGGGTAATATCGTAAATATTGTAAAATTTGTGAATTATAGTATTGCAATGGGCGCTTCCACGTCCGCCAACTATGCGCAACATGTTGACTAAAGTTCTTTCCTGAAGCTGTGTACATGCTACATTTCTGTTGAAAAAATATACACCACGAAGTTAGCTGTACGAGTTGAATTATTTCCAACTAGAACAAAAAAGTTGACCAGGGTTACCACTAAACCAAAACAAAAATTAATTTTAACTAAAAGTTATAATATTTTGCTAACTTCGTGGTGTACATTTTTTCACCAGAATTGAACCATGTAGACACCTTCGTCGATTTATGAAAAATTTCATGCCAACGTGATGAATCGAATGTCATATTTTCTATCAGTATATTTTCAAACCTAACATGTTGTGGGACCTGAAAGCGCCCAATGTAAATGAAAAAAACAATTATTAAACTAATTTATACATAAATTTGTAAAATTAAAATAAGGAATAAATAAAAGAAATATAACTGTGTTGTGAATTATATTAAAAGTATATATACAAAATTTATTTATTGAACTAGATAAAGAAACAAAGAGAGGCATTATTACTTGGATAGAAAGTAGCAGAACAATCAGGTAGGTTGACATTTTTTATGTTTTTTTTTTAAAGTCTCAATGGTATTATTATTATTACTGAAGAGCCAGGTGGGCGTTCCAGCCACCTCGCACTGCGACCTAAAAGATATTTTGTGCTTGGACTCTGCTCAATTAACCGTCCCACTCCAATATTTAGTCTGTTAATGAATCTGATAATACTACCGACCGTAGATGTTGCAGTCTTTGGTGGAAAATGGCTGGGCATTGGAACAGAACATGTTCCACTGATTCTGCTTCCAGGTCACTGAAGTGGCATCCCTCTGCCGTACTTAGGCCCATTTTCTTAAGGGGATACTTTAAGTGGACGAGACCTGCGAGGAAGCCAGTTAGCAGCCTCAACTCAGAAGTTCAAGACACTCCTCTACCCTGACTGACGAGATGATATAAATCTCTTCGCCTGTCGTAAACCTGGAATTCTGCGACCGCTGATGGGCTTTGGTGCCGTACCAGCCTCGTTTCTATGGTATAAGACCTAAGAGCCTTTAAGGCCGATTAGCTGTTTGATTTAATATCTATATCTTTGCATCGTTTAGGTCTTTTGCTATGACTACCCTAGCGCAAAGTTGTATAGCCTGTACTTCTGCTTGAAAGACAGTACTCAAGGACTTCGAGAGGGCAATCCCACCCCCGTATATTCCTACCGTCGCCTCGTCTTCCGTTTTTGATTCATCTGTAAACCATACCATTGACCCTCGCTCAAATGTCGTTTTCGCAGTACTCCACGAATCGCGCCCAGGTAACCTAACACAGAATGGTTTGTATTATAGTTTAGTTGGCATACAATCGGAAGGTCTATCTGAAATTCCTTAAGGATTTCCAGATGACCCACCATATTGCCAATTACCAACTATCAGCAAGACCAAGAAAGAAAAACCACCACCACCAATCAATATCACACATGTCGGTAAATTTAGCGTTATTCAAGCGCTAATGAAAGAAGTGACAAAAAAGGAGTATAAGCCTGTGTCGCTAAACAACAACGTCTGGGTGGTAAATATGCCTGATCCAGACGGTTATAGAAAACTTTCAACTGTATTGAATGATAAAGGTCTCCAATGGTATACATATGAAGACAAAAATAGCAGACCCATTAGAGTAGTTGCTAGGGGTCTACATCAAACATGCACACCAGATGAGATAATTTAAGACCTCAAAAGAAAAAAACTAACGATCTTAGATGCAGTTAATATGTGTAAAACTGAAAAGAAGTCTACCGGCAAAGGAGGGAGTATTGTTAATAAAATAAAGTTACCACTATTCACTCTGACCTTTGCAAACTCAGAAAAAATTGAGAACATATTCAACATTAGGAACATCTTGGGAATGGTTGTCCGATTGGAGCCATTGAAAAAGGCAACAGAGATCATACCACAATGCAAAAAGTGTCAGGCATACAACCACATGCAAAAATACTGCAATCGTGAAATCAGATGCGTAAAATGTGCGGGAAAGCATGACACTAAAGAATGCGTGATAGATAAGAACACTCCAGCAAAATGTGGTAACTGCTAGCTATAGAGGGTGTGATGTAGCCAAAACACTGCAAAACATGCGAAATAGGACAAACAAAAACCAGCCAAAGAGAGCAACGAAAGAAAAAGAAATCCCGACAAAAACTGTCACTACGTTCCATAGTGCGAAAGTGGCAGAAGGATTCTCATACTCACAAGTAGCAAGACAAGGACTACCTGGGCCTACAGATCAAAATATTGGAATTCAACAAGCTATGACAACAATGCAAAACACCTTGAATGCTATTGTCAATCGCCTTTCTAAAATAGAAGAAAATATAGAGTTTCTAAACGAGAGACGAGTTAATCTTGAACAACAAGTAGGACATCGAGAAATAATTAAGGAGATTTCTAGCAAAAAAGTTGCTTTATCTTCTGATCCTTCACTCCAAAAAAATGAACAAAACCCTAAGAATATTAATCTGGAATGCTAATGAACTTCTACAGCATCTTCCAGAGCTAGAAATCTTTTTGAATACAGAAAAAATTGATATATGCTTAATAGCAGAGAGCCATTTCACTAGAAAGTCTTATACAAAAATAAAAGGTTACTCTTGTTACCATTCTATACATCCAGCAGAAAGAGCTAGGGGTGTCAAACTCGAAATAGAGACAATGCAAATTGTATCACTTAGCGTGCAACTAAACAATTACAAGAAGCTGCGGGTTGATGCGATATATTGTCCACCAAGGCATCAACTTAAAAAGGATGATTACCTCTCAATGCTCAATGATAGGCTCAAATTTCGTCATAGGAGGAGACTTCAATGCCAAACATATGCATTGGGGTTCGAGGCTAATATCACCTAAAGTTAGAGAACTAGTAGAAGCTGGACATCAAATAAACTGCGAATTTCATTCAAGTGGTATTCCTACTTACTGGCCAACGGATACAAACAAAATACCAGACGTGATTGACTTTTTCATAGCCAAAGGTATTTCAGAAAACTATATCCACATCGAAAATAATGAAGGTTTATCCTCGGATCATTCTCCAATCATACTTGTGATGTGTTGTGTGATGAGTGAAACAATAATTGAAATAGAAAAGCCACCAAGGTTAACAAGCGGGAAGACCAATTGGGGAAAATTCGCATTGTTAATTGAGGAAAGTATTGATCTTCAAATTCCAATCAAAAACCGAACACAACTTGAAAGAAATGTAGATATGCTCATAAGCAATGTATGTAAATAAGAAATCTGGTCAGAGAAAAGAGGAAAGCTCGCAAAATCTGGCATAGAAATCGAGCACCGGAGAGCAAAACTATCTTCAATCAGCTCAAAAACAAGCTGCAGAAGTTAATACAAGAAACCAAAGCGGTAAGCTTTAACAAATATTTAATAAATCTTTCTGGCCACAAAGAAAGCGATTACTCTTTATGGAAAGCTACAAAGGGACTAAAGAGACCAAAAGAGCAGGTGTCGCCAATTAAAAAAGCAGATGGTACTTGGGCCAAAAGCCCCAAAGATAAAGCTGATCTTTTTGCTGAACATAAGGAAGAGACGTTCCAACCTTTGACTAGACAAACAGCAGATGAAAATACCTTTCTAATGCAAAGAGAAGATGAGTTAGACATACAACCAGTTACAATGAAAGAACTCAAAAATGAAATCAAACATAACCTAAATGCAAAAATGGCTCCTGGATACGATCTTATTACAGGAAAAGTTATTAAAAATTTGCCAGGAAAATGTATTAAGAAGTTGCTACACATAATTAACGCAGCTTTTAGAATGAAATATGTTCCTCAGCAGTGGAAAATAACAGAAGTTATTATGATAACTAAGCCTAATAAGCCACCTAATGAGAAAACGTCGTATAGACCTATATCTGTATTACCATCATTGTCCAAACTCTTCAAAAAATTACTCCTCAAAAGGATGAGACCTCTGATTGAAGAAAGACACCTGTTACCATCGCATCAATTTGGTTTCAGAGAGAAACACTCCACCATAGAGCAGGTACATAGAGTCACTAACGTGATTGAAAAGACGCTTGAAAACAAAAAGGTATGTTCTAGAGTTTTCCTTGATGTTGCCCAGGCCTTTGACCGAGTCTGGCATCGAGGACTGGAATATAAATTACATCGCGACCTTCCTAAACAGTTCTATGAGATATTAAAATCATACAACGAAGGGAGATATTTCAGAGTGAAATATGAAGAAGAGTTCTCATCACTCAAGAGAATTAAAGCAGGCGTACCACAAGGGAGCGTGCTCGGATCAGTCTTGTATTTGCTTTATACGAGAGACATACCTATTACTGGAGAAACAGATATTGCAACCTTTGCGGATGATACAGCAATGTTGGCGGTTGGAAGTACAATCGAAGAAACAAACAGCAAATTACAGCACACTGTGAATGAGATTGTCCACTGGATACAGGCAAATATTTAAGCCTGTGTGGACCTATGTCATCCACCTCTGGGGATGCACAAAGAAAACGAACGTTAAAATTATACAAACGTTCCAGAACAAAGTACTGCGATGCATTGTCAATGCACCTTGGTATATTAGAAACGATAATCTACATAGGGATCTAAAGATGGAAATCGTCAACGAAGAAATCACAAAAAATGCCATAAAATATATCCAGCGTTTACAACTCCATGAAAACACGGATATTCAACATATTGTCAACGACGTCGACAGCGCAGTGACAAGACGCCGAAAGAGAACGAAGCCGCTTGATTTAGTTCCTCAGGACTGAAAGTTGCTGATGTAACCGGAAGATCTGGGCCCACTGGGAATAACTACTGTGTTATAGCCCAACTAACAGAGAATTAAAATAAGAAAGAAAAATTGCTAAATGAGTTGTAATAACTTAGTCGTAATAAATTAAAATAAAAAATAAAAAATATTGCCTGGTTTGATATTTTCTTCTGCCTGCATCTTCAGAGCCATAATTGCAGCATCCGTTTTTACAAGCGAGAGTAACGGAGTCAGTCTTAGAAGTGTCTCCATCGCAGCAGTTGGGAATGTACTCATTGAGCCCGTGACACCGATGCAGGCTATACGCTGAACTTTATTCAATAAAGTTTGCGCTGCCTTCTGCTCAGTTTTAGGCCACTATACTACCAATGCCTAAGTGACCATAGGCCTAATTATTGTTAGAAATGACCAGTACCTCCATAGAGTCTCTGACAGGCCCAGAAAGCCTTGGTGGCTCTATTTTGAACTTGCATTATATGTTGTTTCCAGTTTAGTTTTTGAGCTAGAATAATGCCTAGATGTTTAACCTCTTTGGAAAAAGGTAAAGTAGTACCGTTTAACAAGGGAGCTATAAACGCAAGCTTTTCCTTCTCATAAAAGAAACAAAGACAGTTTTGTTTGGATTGACTCTGAGTCCTTCCTGGTCACACCACTGGCATATCATGAGATCAGAGATTACCCCATCAAACTTCCCTCTGATTATGATAGCCACATCATCCGCATAGCCCTGGACATCAAATCCATGGCTACTCAGAAGGACAAGTCTTTCAATAACCATTGACCATAATAGAGGAGACAGTGACAACCCTCTACGGCCCTGACGGTTACTGACTCGCCACCTAATTTGGCTGCAATCTTACTCTGGCTGTCATCGTACTATTCAGTTTTGAGATTAATATCTGTCATTCTTTTCACATGGTAATTCAGTACCGCAGTGGATTACAAAATAGTAGATTTGCACATTTCACACGACCATTTTTCGGATTTTGAAGTTCAGTTCGGTATTGGATTATGGTGCGTGTGAAAGCGGCTAATGATGAGCTAAAGCTAATTTTCCCTTCATTGACGATTTTATTGTTGGAGGAAGTGACGAAAAAACCTATCTTTTCGAAGCATAAAGCGTTTCTAAGAGTATGGCTTTCGGCTTAAGCTCGAAAAGTGTTTGTTTGACCAGGAAAAATTGAAGTTTCTAGACAACATCGTCAACGAAAATGACACGATCAAAACCAACAGAAAATCAATATGCTGAGGCTGATTACTGCATCTAAAAGGCGCCCAACAATTGCTAGCATAAATAGAAGCAATTACATAGCATGGCAAATTCGTAAAATATCTGAAAGGCATGAATGCGACATTGGACGAACTGTTGCGCATCGACGTCAAATTGAAACAGGCCCATAAAGAAGCTTTTGAGAAGCTTAAGAAAGTGCAGTTTTGATGCACGAACTACCCGACGAAACCAGGCGGCCCATCATGCAGGCCACAAGTCCAGAGAGAGGCTTTATTGTTGATGTTCTCGATCATAAACCGCCGTTGGCAATTTTTGGATCGAAGAAACGCCCGCAGTATACCGGTGCCGTTTATACCGATACACACCCATCTTGCTCACCTATGATTTCACCATTAAATACGTAAATACAAAAAGGTTTGTACACGTAAATTTCATCTCCGTCAGAAATTCCAACGTCTTGCTGATGGAAGACGTAAAACTTGGTAAAATGAGAGTCGAAGGTAGCACCACCGGGTGTTTCGCAATCTATACAGCAATAAAATTTGAGGCACTGCCTCAAAAGTCCTATAAAGGTTTGTGGGAGTTGATGTGAGTGGATAAACCGTTGATAAATCGTAGCACAATTATTAAAACAATTACACGATACATATATTTATATATTGACAAAAATACTTTATTATTTATTGAAATAAAATTCAAATTTATTTGTTTATTTGTAAACGCATTAGTTTTAAATTTATTTTGTAAACGCCTTAGTTGCTTTGTCACCGAAAAACTCAAAACTAAAAATTTTTATTTTCTTTTGTGTTTTTTTACAAAAAATGGTTTTGCTCCCGCCCTCAGCACTCTCTGCATTTTAGCATCGTAACTACTGAGGACGGGACGCGCACCTTAATACATTCCAAATTCATGTTCCAAGAAAAGGTGCCAACAAACCGAAATAATAATCAATATCAATCAAAAGTTAATTAAATGTTTACGCCACATACTCCCCCTCCAGTGAAATTTTATATATATATAAAATTTTACGCAAACCACCGACCCTAATCTGCGAAACGCAATGGAGTTCTAGTGACACGTCCCGTTCTGGTCACAACAGGGCAAGGGTCAAAAATGTGATTATGCCGACGATCCGGAATGACACTGTCAGACCTAGTCGACGTGGCGACGTCGGTTCCGCATTCCATATCGGAAGTCCCCTCAAATGATCGCTTTGGTGTCTCCTCCCAACTTTCCGTGTTTTCCATACAACATGGCTAAAGCCTGTCTATGGAAATTCTAATCTGTTTTCCCTTTACTTTAACATCGAAAAATTTTTCGAAACGGTTAATTACCGGATGCGGGCCAGTATACGGTGGTTGTAGCGCTCTCCTTACCGAATCCGTTCGTATAAAAACGTGTGAACATTCATTAAGATGTTTGCTGACGAAAATTTTGTCTTTTGAATGTCTGGTTGCTGTTTCCGGACGAATTTCCTTGAAATGTTGTTTTAAGCTTTCAACGAACTCAGCTTGTGGCAATGAATTATTGTCCGACTCGAACAATTGTCCTGGAACGCGTAATGTGCTTCCGTACACTAGTTCGGCAGAAGAGGCTTGTAGTTCGTCGCGAAAGGTGGTTCGCAATCCCAAAAGAACCGAAGGTAAAATGTTAGGCCAATCCGCTCTGTCGTGGCACATAATAGCGGCCTTCAATGTACGGTGCCATCGCTCAATCATCCCGTTACACCTCGGATTGTAGCTGGTGGTTCGCCTTCGTTCAAAGCCAAGTAATGCTGACAACTCGGAAAACAATTGAGATTCGAACTGCGTCCCTTGGTCGGTAATTATGAATTTTGGTACGCCGAAACGCGCGATCCATGCCGAGTAAACTGCAAACGCGACCGTGACTGCGGTTATGTCTTGTACTGGTACGACTTCGGCCCATCGTGTATATCGGTCTATCATGGTCACACAATAGCGTTGATTGTTTGAAATTGGTAGAGGACCGATAATGTCCAAATGCACTTCAGTAAAACGTTCGGACGTTGGTATGTAGTCACCAGTAGGTGACTTGGTATGCCTGGTGATTTTTGCTTTCTGACAAGCAATACATGATTGAGCCATTGACTTGACATCCCTTTTAATAGACGGCCATATAACTTTATCGGTCAATATCCTAATTGTTGCGCTAATACTTGGATGTGCCAAGTTATGAAAGGCCTCGAAAACTTGTTTACGATGTGAAATTGGGATGAACGGTCTAGGTTTACCCGTTGATGTATCGCAGTATAATGTTTTTTTCGAGTTGAATGACACCGGGACCTGGTCGAATTTTAACGATGAGTTTTCGTTTGCCATAAATTTTGCCAATTCCTCATCTTTAGCCTGTGTATCGGCGATTGCTGCGTAATCGATGCTTTCGTGAATAGTGACTTGATTCAACCGTGAAAGTGTGTCTGCGACCGTATTATCCGTGCCAGCTACATGTTGTAAATCCGTTGTGAATTGTCCAACGAAATCTAAATGTCTACGTTGACGCGGTGACGCTTTATCTAGGTTCTGCTTGAATGCATAAATCAGTGGCTTGTGATCTGTAAATAGAGTAAAATTGCGACCCTCTAAGTAATACCTAAAATGCTTGATTCCTAGATAAGCCGCCAGAAGTTCCCTATCGTGCGCACTGTACCTCTGTTGGGTCTCCGAAAGACGTAAGGAATAAAAACCAAGCGGTTGCCATGACTCATTCACAAATTGTTGGACTACCGCACCCACAGCGGTATCCGATGCATCAACCATAACAGACAAACGTGCTGAAATTGATGGATGTGCCAAAACGGTTGCTTCACATAATTTCGCTTTGCAGCCTTCAAACGCGGCTATCGACTCTTCGGACCACTCGACCGGGGCTTTACTATTTTTTCTGTAACCTTTTAAAAAAATATTTAAGATCGCTTGATCTCGTGCAGCTGCTGGAACAAAACGCCGATAAAAATTTATCATGCCCAAAAATCTCTTCAATTGTTGGACTGTTGTTGGACGTTCAATTTTTTTAATGACTTCGACTCTTGCTGGCGATGGTAAAATACCTTGAGCATTTACGAAATGTCCCAAAAATACAACTTCTAACTGAGCGAACACGCACTTGTCTATGTTTATAACGAGGCCTGCTTCTGTTAATCTCTGGAAAACTGTATCTAAATGGGTTATATGCTCGTCCCAGGAACTGGATGCAATCAGTACATCATCCAAATATACAAAACAAAACGGCAATCCTAATAATACAGCGTGCATTAACCGCTGGAATGATTGAGCCGCATTTCGAAGACCGAAAGTCATCCTGCAAAACTCAAAAAGGCCAAATGGTGTAGAAATGGCTGTTTTGGGTATATCCTTTGGCTCTATCGGTATTTGGTGATATGCGCGGACTAAATCCAATGTAGTAAATATGGTGCAACCTGCGAGCTGGAAGGAAAAATCCTGTAGGTGTGGCACGGGATAGCAGTCCGGTATAGTTATATTGTTAAGTGCCCTGTAATCACCACAGGGCCTCCATTCACCGTTCTTCTTTCGTACTAAATGTAGCGGACTGGACCATGGACTTTTGCTGGGTCGACATATACCTTGAGCCATCATGCTTTCGAAGTGGGTCTTGGCAATGTTAAGCTTATCCGGCGGTAAACGCCTTGTTTTACATACAACCGGCGGTCCACTTGTTTCCAAATAATGCGTCACATTGTGCTTAATATTTGTAGGATTCAACGTATCTCGAGAAATTTCCTCGTATTTGGACAATAGCTTGACGACATCCGGGTGAATGACCGATCTGTCTAATATTGACAACGAAGGTACCTGCACTATTGCAATAGAACCTATGGTGAATAGTGAGGTTGAAGGATCTATGATCCGCCTATTCTGAATGTCAACTATTATGCCCGTACTTTTTAAAAAATCTGCCCCTATAATGGGTATTGACACTTCGGCTACAATAAACTTCCACGAAAACTTTCTGCGAAGACCAATATTCAAGTCTAGGAGTCGTGTTCCATAAGCTCTGATACGAGTCCCGTTCGCAGCGTATAAATTGAAATCCGAAATTCCACTCGTATTTTTACTAAAATTTGGAGGTATTACAGACACATCTGCGCCTGTATCAATCAAAAATTTTTGCTTAGAATTAAGTTCGTTTATTAACAGGCGACATGAACTATTGCCATCAAAGCACGTCGCCAAATGCTGATGGGTAATTAGTTTTTTGGATTTTGAGCGATATCTGGCTTGAGAATAAACGTTGTGTAATGCTTGCAACCCAGCTTATATTTGAATGCACGTTCACCGAATCGTCGATGATAAAAGCACTCGAAATTTTCGCGACTTGATTCACGCGACTGTGACCGATTTCGGTTTCGACTATGCCTATTTGGCTGCGTGACCGATGATGTGCGGTCATTAAAGCTGAAACTTCATTCATCATATCCGTCTTAAATTGTCCCAATATTTCATTAATATTTACTGGTGCGGATGACGCTGTGTAATTTGCCTGAGATCCAAATGGAGTGCCTGGTGGAACTGCAACTGAATGCACCTGCGCATGAGCCATGGTTTCGATTAAATCATCAGCGCGTTTTGCCAACACTGATAGTGTAATATCCTTCTCAAAAGGAGTCAGCACCATTTGGACCTGCTGCGGCAATCGTTGCATCCATAATTGTCGAATTGAGTCGTCGTTAAAATTGGAACCTGCATTGAGTCGAAATTGTTCAAGTAGTTGCGAGGGTTTTTTGTCTCCCAATGATAATCCGTGTAAAAGGTTGTGCAGCTTGGTCTTCTCCGATTCACCTAATCCTCTAACCACTTCCTGTTTGAATGTAGAGTACGGAGTTTTTCCTTTATCCCGCGTTATTAGTCCTGCGAATTGGTTGTGCAATCGTGCATCAAGAGCACTAACAGCATGCGAATATTTGGTTGTTTCCAAATTGATGTTCGCTATTTTGAACTGTTGTTCTAAGATTACAAACCACACTTCAGGGTTTTGACTATACAAGGGTTGTGGAGGCTTGAACGCTACATGTGAAATTTCATGTTTCGACGCCTGATGTGAAAAATGAGTTGCGCTAGAAAGCAACTGTAATTTTGTCTTTTCATCTTCTTGAAGATTTATGTCTGAAGCGATAACGACATTTTCGGAGGACGACGGAAACTGACTCTGCGTCACCGACAATCGCGCATCAAGCAGCCCCTGAACTTTAGTTTCGATCAAGGCACTTAACTGCTCCGAAGTCAACGTAATCAAATCACCCCCCACCGCGCTTGGACCATCGACCGATTTCACGGGAGGAGAAACATGTTTTGAAACCTCACCTTCACTATCGGGGTCGATACCGTTTACAACGCGACGAGAAAAGTAACACAAGCACAAAAATATCGAAGAAAATATAAAAAATACGCACGAAATACTAATCATTGTGTAATGAGAATATAAAATAGGCAACCCTTCTTAAAACAAAAACTTTGAAACGTACTTACAGTTTTAAGTTACAATAAATTTTTTTAATCCTCTTGAAACAATGCTGATCGTTGAAACTACCTGACGATTTACTTCCGAGATGAATGTTAATTTACCGTAAATTATTGCCCAATTGTATTCACCACACGTTGTAACTGCTATACGCAGCAATGAATACGTTTATGCTCAGAGTCGAGTTATCTTTTAGTTAACTTTGGATCATCTTGTAGTTATCTTTTTTAGCGTTTATACTGCAGAGTCAAATCGTAGTCGAGTCGAAACTAGGTTGAAACCGAGTCAGAAACGTCAAAAAAAATCATTTACTATCGTATGTTTATATGTTTTTCTTATATTATTTGCTGAATTTTATAAAAATAAAATAACAAAGTTTTATTGCCACACAAAAATCGAAGATTCGCACACGAATTAAGAAATCAAAATGGTGTCTTTTTATTACTATTTTTTTGTTGTTTTTATTTTTCGACTCGACTCCGTTTATAGTGAATGTTTTTAGAGTTAACTCGACTCGACCCTAGAAATTTTTTAGGTCGAGTCGAGTTAACTACAAGATGACTCGACTCCGTTTATAGTAAAAGTTAACCTAGGTTCAAACCAGGTTGAACCCTAAGCATAAACGTACTCAATGGTACATATACGGCGACTGGGTCCACGTTAAAAGTTGATAAAATATTTGGTTATGTTGAACACGAGGTACTGTTGTAATTATACAACGTATGTGGTAACCGAATCAACGTGAAAGTTGGGTTATGTCCAACACGTTAAAATTATATATAGTATCGACGTACACGGCAACTGGATGTGTGCCCCAATTGAAGTATATACAACACAAAGTAATTGCAATTATACAGCGACAATGTATTTAGTATGTACTTCGCTCCAATTGTATAATGCGCAACGCGTGGTAACTGCTATTGTACCGTAAATCCGTAGCAACTGGACCGATTTTAACCCGCAACACGCGGTAATTGTAAAAATGCGGTGATTGCCAATATATATGCTTATAAAGATGATATATCGCAACAATTGGATAGTGCGATAATTATATATACCGATGTACACGTAAATATTCCGATTCCACTCGATTAAGATCACGTCGGGTTCACCAGTTTGTGGGAGTTGATGTGAGTGGATAAACCGTTGATAAATCGTAGCACAATTATTAAAACAATTACACGATACATATATTTAAATATTGACAAAAATACTTTATTATTTATTGAAATAAAATTCAAATTTATTTGTTTATTTGTAAACGCATTAGTTTTAAATTTATTTTGTAAACGCCTTAGTTTTAAATTTATTTTGTAAACGCATTAGTTGCTTTGTCACCGAAAAACTCAAAACTAAAAATTTTTATTTTCTTTTGTGTTTTTTTACAAAAAATGGTTTTGCTCCCGCCCTCAGCACTCTCTGCATTTTAGCATCGTAACTACTGAGGACGGGACGCGCACCTTAATACATTCCAAATTCATGTTCCAAGAAAAGGTGCCAACAAACCGAAATAATAATCAATATCAATCAAAAGTTAATTAAATGTTAAACAAATGTTAATCAAATGCCAACTCGCCACAGGTTGTTACGATCACATACCGTAATCAGAATATCCCGCAATCTCCATCCGCAACATATGCCGGCTAATGCGCAATCTGGGGGGGGGTTCGATGAGATGGAGCTAGGGCATCCGCTTCACTATTATCAACACACTCAAGCAATCGTCGAAGTGCATATTCAGAACCATGTCCAATTCGGTGTTGTCCAAAAACCAGGAAGTGCGGAGAAAATGTTGTCGATGAATGTATGACGTTTCCCATGGTGGCTCGCGCGCAGCGCGGTTACGGCCGTCCGATTAACTCGTTCCGCCGCGTTACTCTGCGGAGAATGAAATGGCGTGCGCCTATGTTGAACTCCATACTTGAACAGCAACTGTCTAAACTGTACCGATTTAAATTGCATACCATTATCTGTCAATATGATCTCAGGCACAGCAAAAAGATGGAACAGTTCCTTTTCAGTGAACTCGCACAAAGCTGCCGTAGATGCTTCCTTCAGCGCTTTAAGGAACATGAACTTGGAGTAATTGTCTAGCACCACCAGTACGTATCTGTTATGCCTACGTGATCGGGGAAATGGTCCTAGAAAATCCATATAAAGATGTTGGAAAGGGCGGGTTACCTCACAGGCCGATCCCACGGGAGGTCTTAGTGGAGCATTGGGAGCCTTGCTCATTTTACAAACCGCGCAGTTATTTATAAATTGTCGAACATTTTGATGCATTTTGGGCCAATAAAAGTGCCTTTGAAGAAGTTCAACGGTTTTGGTAATACCCATGTGACTCGCAGAGGGTGGTGAGTGAGCGGAATTAATTAAAGACGGAATCAAATGAGCCGGAACGACTAATTTCCACGGGGAAAGATCAGAAGATAGATAGTGATTGCCGGAGGAGGGTTGAACCAGTAACCTACCATCCCGAACCTTAAACTTAGCATGGTTGTTCGGATGATCAGATATCCTACGCATCCATTCTACATAATCTTCGTCATCTAAAGCCGGATCATCCAAATCAATGCATAATCGATCATCGATACAGGTACTTGGCGGACCAGGTTCGATCGCGGCGCAAAAAGCGCGAGAGAGAGTATCTGGTAAGGTATTCAGGCTGCCTTTACGGTGCATTATGTTAAACTTGAAGCCCTGTAATTTGAGACTCTATTTGGCTAATCGGCCCGAAAGGTCAGACAAGTTCATCAGCCAGCGGAGACTCGCCCCTCCCCGACGATATACCCCAGATACTTTATCTGCCGAAGAACAAACCTACTCTTCTCTACATTAATTGTTAGGTTGGCCCACCGCAAGTACCTACAGCATTACCGAACTGGAATGTTACGCTGCTGTGCTTTGCGTCAAGAAATTCCGGTCTTATGTTGAGGGGTTCGAGTTTACGATCATCATGGATCACGCGACTCTCCGCTGCCTGATGAACTTGTCTGACCTTTCGGGCCGATTAGCCAGATGGAGTCTCAAATTACAGGGCTTCAAGTTTAACATAATGCACCGTAAAGGCAGCCTGAATACCGTACCAGATACTCTCTCTCGCGCTTTTTGCGCCGCGATCGAACCTGGTCCGCCAAGTACCTGTATCGATGATCGATTGTGCATTGATTTGGATGATCAAGGAGGCGAGTGTTTGATATGCGTGGTCGGTTATCGTGATTTTTTTTTAGCAGCCCCTAAATCCCTGCAAGGCTCCATCTCATCGACCCCCCCCCCCCCCCACGACTGCGCATTAGCCGGCATATGCTGCGGATGGAGATTGCGGGATATTCTGATTACGGTATGTGATCGTATGGTCGCATATCGTAACAAGGTCTCCGCCCTCATCAAAAACGGATCCCTACGAAGGAATTATGAAACTTTAATGGGTCAACTTTAATACTATTTATAAGGCTGGCAAAAATCAGATTTACTTATGTGAAAACACGTGTAGGTCCGTACCAAAGATATGAAATTGATAGAAAATGCTACGCCACTGCTAAAGTACAAATATTATGCAAAAACAAGCTGACAACCTGAAGTTGTCCAGGATGTCGATATTTCCTTTTGTCATGTTTGGGTGTGAGATTTGGACCTGACGAGTGAGTACGAAAGGTGGCTGATAACATTCGAGAGAAGAGTCATTTGAGTAATGTTTGGTCCTAGACGCGACGATGATGAATTTTGTATAATCGTAAAATCAGGTGTTTAATGACAATTGTAGTGTTTTTTTATTCGCTCCGGATAGCTGCTATCGAGAGCCGTCATATAAAATGTCGCTCCCGATAGCGCTTCGTATAAATAGGTAGAGCCAAATATTTTTTATATGAAGTTTTTGGTAAACAATTGAATTAAAAATGATAGTTTGATGTTAAATAAGTTTAGTTTACTAATAAATAGCGCGTCAAATTTAAATTTAGGCGTAGAAAAATGACGGCTCTCGATAGCAGCTATCCGGAGCGAATAAAAAAACACTACAAATGAGTACATTGGCTCGGTTACGTTCTGCGTGGTGATCCGCTGCATAGGCTTATTAAAATAGTTTATTATTAGGGTATTTACTTGTAATCACATTGCTCGTCCAGAGTGCCCCTCAGGGATCTGATTGATTTCATCAAAGTTCTTTTATCCGTGAATCCCAGTCTAATTCTTTCTAATGCTGACGGGTGCTCACCTTCTTCCAATTTTTGGTTTCTACAGTGCGATGCAAATAACATTTTTTGGCCGATCAAATACACAAGGCAGCGGTGTTCGTGAATACAGCTATCTAGGTGTCTCGGTTATTTAAAGCGTTTTATTTAAACTTATCTGAAATGTTAAACATTAATAAAACATTTATCTGGTTGCATCGACCGAGTTCGAAATTTAAAATTGATCTACATACATCGAAAAAACATTGATTTTTTGACGAAATGAATATGGTTTTCGATGTACATCAATTTTTTTTGATGTTTTTGGGTGAAACGAATTCAACATAATTTACATAATTCAAAAATGAAATAAAGAATTTTTATTTTTGAAGCTCAAAGCGATCCGATACGAAAACATCTTAATTATATTGTATATGCTGCGAGTCGAGTCGAGTTTAACCCTAGTTTAACTTACACTATATATGGAGTTGAGTTATTTTCTAACCAACTCTTAAGGCCTGTACACATTGAGAACGAGAACGATATTCCTTTTTTTACCAAATTACGTAAGAAAATTATTGAAATAATGAAAGCGTACGATTTTAATGAACAATAGTTAAAATATCGTGCATTAACTAAAAATAAAATTTTAAATTTTAAAAGTTTTAATTCAAACTTTCAATTTATCGTCGTAAATTAAAAATTATCGACGATACATTGAAATATTGTATTAAAACTTTTAAAATTCTAAATTTTATTTTTAGTAAATGCACGATATTTTAACTATCTGTTGTGTCTCTTTTATGATGTGTAGATAGTATTATTGATGAATGATTATAAATACGGTTCGATATTATTAGATTTCTTTATTATTATTACAGACTGATTTCGTGCACGTCCATCTTATTTATTTATTTTTATTTTTTTTTTTTATTTTTTTTAAACTATGCAATCTTTTCTGGGGCTCAAGGCACTCCCAACTCTTTCGCAGTTAATTTTACCGTCCTACTTTACGCAGTATTAGCCAAATCGAGGACGTACGGCTATAGACCCGCTTTGTATAAGCCACCTGCACATTGCATTGCTTCATGCCAACCTATAGTGCTGACATGAAAGGTGGGTCGGCCCATGGATTCTGCACTCTCAACAGGGGGTCATAGTTGTGTTCATCGTCATCACCGATCGTAATCAGATGATGAAAAATCCCTTTTGCATCCCGCCCCTATCGGGATTCGAACCCGGTACCTCCCGATCCAAACGCCGCAGCTTTAACCACTGCGCCGTTTGCTCGGTCCACGTCCATCTTATTATACATGTGACATAACAACGCTGTCATAAGATCGACTATCGCTATCTCATCAGTTGATGGGCAACCGTCAACTGATCGAAACATAAAACTAGTCGAAAATTGAATTCAATACATAATACTATCGTTCATTAAATGTAGTGTTTTTTTATTCGCTCCGGATAGCTGCTATCGAGAGCCATCATATCAAAAATGGGCACGGATTGGTTTTAGCTGTCTCACTTGACAAGCGACGGTGGCAAATTTTGGAAAAGGAAGATTTAATTTGTTTTTAAATTAAAATAGGAATTTACTAATGTTTATTCAATTGTGTATAATGTTTGCAAATTTTGGAAAAGGAAGATTTAATGTTTTTTTAATTAAATAAACAGCGATTTTTAGTTATTAATATTTCCACACCAAGAAATAAATGGCGCCACTTTGACTGAGACAGCTAAAACCAATGCTAGCCCAAAAATGGCTCCCGATAGCATACTAATAAAAAGCTAAAAACCAAAACAAAAATTTATTATTAAAATTAATTAATTAAAATCTTAATAAATAAGATATTTAAAGTAAAATAATAAATTTAATTGAAAATATTAAAGCGAATTTTTTTTAATATTGGTGCACGAATTTTCTTTAATTTTGTTGTTGTTTTTTTAACTCCACTTTACTATGCGTGTATAGTGCTTTTATAGAGTAGAATTTAACTCGACTCTACAAATTATTTAGGTCGAGTCGAGTTTAACTCTACTCCGTATATAGTGAGAGTTAAACTAGGATTAAACTCGACTCGACTCTCAGCATATACAATATAAATGCCTGCGATTATGTAAGCATTACGAGTTTCAAGTTTTGTGAAACTGCGACAAAACGCTTAAAAAGAAACTTTTTCTTTTCTTTAAAAAGAATCTTTTTAATCATCAAGAGTTGTCTGTCGTACTTAAAAAGTTGTTCGAGTAAAACAACAACAACAAGACGCAATTACGAGAACTCGTAATGTTTCGGGTTTTGTCGCAATTTCGAAATACTCGGAACTTGTAATGGTTAAATCGCACTGGCTGCAATATTTATTGTAATGATGGCGCAGTTGGTGAATTTTTGAATGTACCCGTTTCTCGTTAAAATCTATTAAACACCAGATGGCTCGCAAAACAGAAAACGTAAAGTATAAAACGCACTTACCCTTTACCTAACCAAACAACCAATTGGCAAAACGTCAAATTGATTTTATGTTTTTGTGACAACAAAAATAATAAAATATAGTTCAAACCAAAATTAATAAAAAAATATTTTATTTATAACAACTCGCTAAATTAATCATTCGGTTTAAAAATGGAAGTAGACTCTGAATCGAATAAAAAGAAACTGGAGAAAATTGCTGCAGCTCGAAAGAAGGTAAGTTGCCACATATGACACGTCGAAGCTCATCTGTCAAACGGGCACACATAATAATGAATTTTCCTTTTCAGTTGAAACAATATCAACAAAAAACACCTAAATCAATAAATAGCAAGAGTACAGAAAATTTAAATGAGCTTCAATTGTCACAAGCAGATTCCATCAAAATTCAACACCATCAGCCATCAGACGATGAGATGAAGTCGAGCAAAATAAGTGACGATCTATCAACAATTGCATCGGTTGCTGTACTAGAAGAAAATGTGATCGATTTTAGTAAATTTACGGATGAAAATAATAAATTTAAACAATTTAACATAATTAATTTTAATGATAGCAACAATTCTAGTGAAAATATTAATGAACCAATGAATAATAATGTTGGCAATGAGAATACATTTTTTGATGTGTTTGGCAGTTCAAATTCGGGTAATCCTGCTCAAAATGTTAACTATAACACAAATAATTTCGATAATAATAATAATAATAACAATAATCAATATGAAAGTACATTAGCACTAAAAAATTATTTTTCGCTTGATTCTGGTCATTTAAATTTGACTCCAGAAGTACAGCCCGATAGTGTTCAGAATGAAGTTAATTTTTTTACTAATGCCCCAAATTGCAGTGACGATAGCGATAAATTGTTAAATAGTCCATTTAATTTATTAAAGATCGCACAACAAATTGAGAATAATTCGGAAACAATATCGACTATATCGGAGCATACGGAGAATGATTCGTCACTAGGATTGGGAATTGGTACAACCGGGGTTAGTGGAAATAATGGTAAGCGCCTGCCTAGTAATTTCGTCTAATCGCTAAAAAAATACAATTTTTTCTAAATTTTCTTTATAGATAAAGATATTTTTGATATACCAACTCCATCGAAAGTTGAATCACTCGATTTAGCGCTGACGGCCGATATAGAGGTCAACAAACTAAATGATTCGAATGCTGC
Source organism: Tipula vernalis (assembly GCA_958295665.1). Lineage (NCBI taxonomy): Eukaryota > Metazoa > Arthropoda > Insecta > Diptera > Tipulidae > Tipula > Tipula vernalis. The sequence continues at coordinate 179,310,095 of OY282558.1, read as the reverse complement.
TCAAGCAACCGATTACGAGATACTGTATAAATTTGAAAAGATTAAAACAAATGAACTAAATTTTAAGTTGGATAACCAACAAAAGCTAATCGACGAATTAAGATTTGACTTAGAAACATTAAAATCTAATCGACAAATAGACAATTCAAATCAAACAGAAATTGGCCAAATAAATGAACAGCTCAAAAATCATACAACGACAATTGGTATTCTGGTAGGTGAAAAAACAGAGCTTTCCTCTTCCCTTAATAAAATACAAAATTTACTTCATGATAAACTAAACGAATTCGACGAATTAAATAGCAAGTTATCAGCGTCACGCCATAAAGTGGCCGAATTGGAAAAGGAATTAAATCAATCGAAAATGTCGTGTGACCGTTTGATAACTGCTCAAAAGAAATTTATCGAAGAAATTGAATTACTTCAAGATGAGAATAATAAATTGAAGGTAAATAATAGTGAAATTGCCGAAGAAAATTCCATATTAAATAAAAAAATGGAAATCAAATTTGATGAATTAAGCAAAATTGAGAAGGAGTTCAAGGTGAAATTGAGAGAAATCGAAATGTATAAATTAAAAATTGAACAATTGACGTCAGATGATATTGGTGATAACGCAGGCGAGCTAAAATTATTAAAAAAACAGAACGACAACTATTTGCAAGAATTAAGTGAATTAAAAACTAGAAATGATCAACATTTGGTGGAGAAGGAACAGCTAAATCAGCACTACCAAACTTATTTGCAGCACTTAAATAATGAAATTGGCAATATGACAAATAAATGTTCTGAATTAAATGTGGAAAAGGAGCGATCGTTAAAAAGGGAGGAAGAATTGGTCAGACATGTAAGTGAATTGGAGAAAAGTTTGCAACAAATGAAAACTAATCGAATTATTAATGAACAAAAAGAAGCAGTAAATATTGTTGATGAGCAGAAATACATTGATGAAATTGAAAAAATGACTAATAAAATAGTTCATTTGGAAAAGCAGACATCCCATGTCCAGGATGATAAAGAAATATTGGAACATATTAAATCTGAATTGACTGAGAAGAATGATGAATTGAATAGATTAAAATTAACAATTGAACGGCTCACATCAGACCGCCCAGACAATAAGAATATTATGGCAACCATGGAAAGTGATAGATTAGCAGCATCGCGCGCCGTTTCTCAAAATGTTGAACTAAAGAATCAATTAGAGGAAATTCAAAAAGCTTTTGTTCAAATTAGTAACGATAAATTAGAATTAACCGATCGCTTACAAACTGAGCAGCATTTGTGTCGTGAAATGAAAAATCGATATACTGAAATGGAACAAGAACTTCAAATAATAAGAGATAAATTTAATTTTAAGGACCAGGAAATGATACGATTGGCTCATGAGAATACAAAACTTAGCCAAGAGCTTTTACAATTCCAACAAGAACTAGATCGCTTACGTCATTACGAGGCCAAAAATCATTTGGGTAGTGTCCTGCAGATTGAATTGCAAAATGCAAACGATCAAATTGCCTACCTGAGGAGTCGTTTAAAAGACTACGAATCAAAAAAAGAATCAGCTGACGGAGATGCTCCAATTGGTGATGGTACAGATATACCCGATAATAATCCAGTGAAAAAAGACGAAGAAGATGAACTAATGACATCATCGAATTTCATGATCGCATCACACGAAGCAATGGAAAAATTACAGGATCGTTTCAGAAGAACAATGGATGAAATTGCCGATTTGACGGAGGAAAAACAAAAGTTGGAACATTTGGTGATGCAGCTACAGGGTGAGACTGAAACTATAGGTGAATATGTAGCTTTGTATCAAACGCAACGGCGCCTTTTAAAGCAGCGTGAAACGGAAAAAGATGTAGAACTTCATAAATTGGCAGAGGATCGAGAGCAAATGAAAAATAAATTAACATATTTAAATAATTTAATAGAGCAGTTGCTTCTCGAAAGAGGTATGAACCCACCTTCGAAGAAGGATTTAACAAATGGTGATGATCGTCAAATTGAAACTATTGAGTTGCCACAATCGCCACTGATTGATCGATTAATAAATGAGACACATTTAGATAAACAAAAAACCGGCTCATCGAACGAAACTGCAGTCAAAATATTAAATTTACTCGAAGAAATTAAAGTTGTGAATAATTCGATGGATTCCCTTCAGCATTGTCCATGTTGTTCTGGAAAATGGGAAACGGTTTAATTGCAGGAAAATGGGTTTGATTTGTTATTTTAAATATAAAAATAAATTTAATATATTTGCTATACATCAACAATAAGAATATAATTTCTATGCGTTTCATTTACTAAAGATTTCCGAAAACGTTTAGTTATATAGTCTCCTGCTTAATTTATTTCGAATTTTGCTTTTATCTTAGCGTCTGCCAATTTTCGGGTAGAGACGACACAATTATTTTTATTAGGAGTATGATTTCATTTTAAGGGATTTTCAAGAGATGGCGTCACTAGTACTATCTCGCATCGAATAATTAGGTTGCCAACTTCATGTCAAAGCATCCTCACGGCTTTTGTTTCCTAATATGAATAGTGTTACAGAGCATTCACAATGAAAAAACTTGTTACTTTTGACTTTCAGGTGTGTATGAATTTCCAACATAACGAACAAAATTTTTTGGTAGTTAGGTTGGAATTTCATACAAACCTGTAAGTCAAAAGTAAAAAGTTTTTTCATTGTGAATGCTCTGTTACAGAGCATTCACAATGAAAAAAGTTTTTAATTTTGACTTACAGGTTTGTATGAATTTCCAACATAACGAGCAAACATTTTTGTTCATTAAGTTGGAGATTCATACAAACCTGTGCTGAGATGTTCTAACATCACTATTTTCGATATTCGATACGCTTTATGTCTCTTTTTTCATGAACAAAGTTGCCCATTATTTCGCTTCCTCAATAACGCTCATCTATTGCGATCTCAGCCTATTAGAATAAATTTCTTTACTATCCTTTTTCAACATAATCGACAAAGTATCACAAAAAATGTTTGTAGTGATAAAGTGATGAAGAAATAGCAGGCTGAATCGAAAATACTTAGACAATAATTGTGAAAGATAATGCGATTTTGTTCTTGAAAAAAGAGACATAAAGCGTATCGAATATCGAAAATAGTGATGTTAGAACATGCCAGCACAGTAAGTAAAAAGTCAAAAGTTTTTGCATTGTGAATGTAGTATGCTCTGTTATTTTGCTGAAAGGTGCAAGTTTTTTGAGAAGTTTTGCTTTTTTGCTTCCATTTGAAGAAAAGTGCTGTTGAAAGTTAACGAATGTTGTTGGAAGGTTATGGTGATTATGCTTCATCAACTTCCACAAGTGAGGACTGCTTTCGACGCTATAAAAGAGGTGCTTTTTTTTAACGTCCAGGCCAGCCAAAAAAGTTTGAAGATGAGAAGGTGGAAGCTGTACTCGACGAAAACCCGAGTCTAACGGAAGAAGGATTTGCAGAACAAGTTGACGAACGATATCCAAACGCTTAAATGGCATTGAAATGATTCACAATCAAGGAAATTGGGTACAGTACGAGTTGAAGCAAAAGTTTTTTCCTTCGTATCGTTACGGGTGTTAAACCGAATATTCTTGGCGCCAAACACATTCTCTATATTGGGTGGAATCAGCTGGTTGTAGTGTGCTAAGCTGCTCCAAACCATCATTGCGGAACGATACCATCAACAACTGAGCCGAGCATTAAAGCAAATAAAGATGTCCTACTAAACCCATTATTACCTATTTCGATCGATGGCTTGTCTGAGTAACATTCCAATCTTATGAGGATACTAAAAATGGGTCGATACGTGCATAACTTCTAAAGATGTATCGAAAATATTATAAGTACACCTTAACATAATCCATAATCAATTTTAATGTTCCGCCATAACTTTTGAGGGAGGTGTTTGATTTTTGGACAGGAGATAAATATTCCCTATACAAATGAAATGTGGGATGCGATTTGTTTTAGTTTTGCGGCTTTCCAAGTGGCTATACATCTAAAGGACGACATTTTTCATCCGCGTATAAGCAAAACAAGCGAGCTTTCAAGAGAAAACAAATAAAATGTATGATACGAGTTTATGTAATTATAAACAGTATAAGCGACGCAATTTAGAATATCAGTTAAGGAACTTGTCTTTACTTGTAAAAAGTCAACAATTGATCGGAAGGATGAATTATCCGAGACGAATATTCTTAAAATTAGTAAAAAATATATCACAAAATGAAAGACTTTTATTTATTTTTTTTTATTTATTTATTTATATACATAATGTATTTGTAAATAAAAATTTGTTTTTTTAAAATTGTTTATTAAACAAGTTTGTTTGTTAAACAAGTAACGATAACAAAAGTAATTAAATATAATAACTAAATTAAAGCGTGTGGTTATGCCTAAATTCAACAAATTATTGTAAATTATTGTATTAATTGGAGATGTAATTATTGTTGGAGAAATACAGCAATTATTTATGAAGTCGAGTTTGCTTAATAGTAGCATTCAACTAAATCCTAATAATTTTATTTGTTATGTCGAATTCTTTTCGTTTTTTCAAATCAATGTAAATTTTGTGGTGCGAAAAGTACACGAAACCAAATTGATGTTTTTTTTGACGTTACTAACAACAACAAAAATAGAAACTTCATTTTGTATTTGTCAAAGTTGTGAATATACGAGTTTTTTGTGTCTTGATTTTAAATCATTTTAATTGTTGTTTAATTATTTTAATCGTTTAAATAAAATTTTCAATATAAAAAGTTTTTTCCGTCTCGATTTTTATTATCCTTTTGTTTGTTTGTTGTGTTTAATTATTGACGTTTCTAATTTGTTGTTGTAGTTGATTTATGAAAAAATATACATTTCGTAAAATTGATGTACATCGAAAAAACATTGATGTTTTTTGGCAAATCGAATATGGTTTTCGATGTACATCAATTTTTTTTGATGTTTTTTGGCGAAAAGAATTTAACATTAATGTTTTGTTTAAAATATTTTTCTATTTGCTTTAGATGAAATAACGAGCCGATGTTCAGAAAGTGACTGAACTTCTCCAGGAACTCTTGTCTCTTGATACTGAGGTAAAAAACGAGTCGCAACATTGTTGGGGTCGCTACCAACTAGCTACGATAGCCTCACCACTGCAGTCGAAGTGCGGAAAGTGGACGAACTAAACTCCTCTCTCGTTCGATCGAAAATTGTTGAAGAATATCGACGACGAAACGAGAGAGATGGCGGAACTGCGACAGCCGCGCTGCAAGTGGCTTCCTATAAATCAAGCAACAGTCAACATATTCGCAAATGTATCAAGTGTGCGTTTTGGGAGAAATTCGGTCATAAGAAAAATATTGCCGCAGGTTCGCGAAGTGGTTAAAGGACAAAGTCATGTTGAAAAATTACTGGTTGGATTTTAGACTCCGGAGCTACTGATAAATATTATATTTAAATAAAACACGCAGGCTTATATATATATTTATATAAATGTATTTCCAATTATATCTCTTATTAAGATGTTTCCTCTTTGTAATACCAAAGCAGACTGAAGACTTACAAAGAGAAAGAGACAACACTACTTGTACCCTATCTACCGTGATATGTTAGATTGTTTATTACATTATTCAACAGCCCTCCTCAATCTAACAATCCTAACTCTCTTCTTAAAACGGTAAACTGTTTGCAATTCAAACTCTTCGTCATGATATAGGCTACCTGTAGACTTGATGGAATATATTTTACAACAATTTTTCCATCTCCAATTACTTCTCGAATAAAGTTATGTTTGACATCTATGTGCTTCATTCGCTTATGATATCTCGGCTCTTCAGCAATTTTTATGCATGACTGATTGTCTTCATAAATGGTGATCGGATCAAAGTTACGATAACCTAATTCCGTTAGTAAAAGTCGTAACCACACTGCCTCACATGCCGCCTGACTCAATGCTACATATTCTGCCTCTGTCGATGATAAACTGACTGTTATTTGCTTTCTTGAAGTCCATGACACCATCGAATCAAACACTTTGAACACGAATCCGCTCGTCGACTTTCGATCATGACTATCACCTGCCCAATCCGCATCCGCAAAACCTTGAAGCACTTTAACATTTGGTGTTCTTGCATACACCAGTTCAACATCGATTGTCCCTTTGATATATTTTAATATTCTTTTTAGATACATGAAATGCTCATCTGTAGCACAATTTTGAAATCGACTGAAATAACCCACAGACGCTACCAAATCTGGCCTCGTAGTCATTGCAACATAGTTAAGACACCCGATTAACTCTCTGTATGGCTTCGTTGTACGTTGAGCACTATCTCTTTTTAGATTGAGATTCACTTCCATAGGTGTTGAAATAGGCTTGCATTCCTCCATGCTAAACTTTCTTAGCACATTGAGCAGATAATGTTTTTGACTCAACTTCATAATTCCATTTTTCTTATCACGTTCTACATTGAATCCCAGAAAATATTTCAATTCATTCATGTTTGTCATTTCAAACTCATTTGATAATTTCTCCTTCACCAAGTTAATTTCATTTACATTGTTACAAATTAGAATGAGATCATCAACGTACAATAATAAAAAGAATTTTGTTTCATGCGAAGATTTTTCATATAAACACGAATCCGAGTTCGTTCGTCGAAACCCCAATCTAACAATGAAATCATGAAAACGCTCGTTCCAAATTCTCGATGCTTGCTTTAGTCCATACAAAGCTTTGTTCAATCTACATACCAGTCCCCCATCCGAATAGCCCTCCGGTTGATTCATAAATATTTCCTCTTTCAAATTTCCGTTTAAGAACGCCGTTTTTACATCCATTTGATGAATCAACAATTCTTCCTGATTCGCAACTGCAAGCAAAACACGTAACGTGGTCAACTTAGCAACTGGAGCATAAGTTTCATTGTAATCGAAACCAATTTTCTGTGAAAACCCCTTTGCCACAAGTCAGTGCTTTGTATTTATCAATACCACCGTTTTCATTGGTTTTTATTTTGAATACCCATTTGCATTGTATTGCACGTCGATCACTTGGTAATTCGGTCAACTTCCAGGCATTGTTCTTCTTCAATGATGCTAGTTCTTCATAAATTGCATTTTGCCATTGAGGCCAATCGCTACGTGCTTTTGCCTCCTCCAATGTTTTCGGATCATTCGCCACATAACTTTCCGCACTTAAAGCAAAGCTTAGACTTGATGACAACTCGTAGTCTTGAACCCATTCGGGTTGTCTCCGAACTCTCGAACCTCTTCGCATCTCCACATCTGTTTTCAATTCACCATCATTTTCCTCGACATCATTTGATTCGTTGCCCAGTTCTTCATTTGATGGGTCATCATTTTCCGATTCATTCCCTTTTCCGGAATCTTCATACTCGGTTACTCTTCGATTATCGACTGTACACTGTATATCTTCCTTAAACACAACGTCCCTAGCCGTAATAATTCTTCCTTGAATTGGATTCCACAGTCTATATCCGTTGATTGCATATCCCATCATAATATTGCGAGCTGATTTTTCATCCAATTTTCTCCTACACTGCTTCGGAATATGTACGTATGCCACACAACCAAACATTTTTATTTTTGATAAGTTTGGTTTTTTTCCGTACCATAATTCAGCCGGTGTGCAACAATCATGATCACCTTTCAGCGCGCGTGTCGGGCTTCTATTAAGTAAATATGCAGAAGTTAAGACGGCTTCGTTCCAAAACTTCTTATCCAATTTTGCATCGCATATCATTGTCCTTGCCTTTTCTATAATTGTCCTGTTTAATCTTTCCGCAACGCCATTCAATTCCGATGTATGCGGTACTGTATACTCGATTTGAATTCCCAACTGTGAACAATATTCTTTAAACTTTTCTGATGAGTATTCACCACCATTGTCCACCCTAAGTTTAGACATTTTTGTTCCACCGCCAAAATGTGCCGTACTCATTGCAGCATATTTTTGAAACATATCAAATACTTCACTTTTATTTTTTATTACATATATCACAACAAAGTGAGTATAATCATCTATAAATGATACAAAATATCTTTCTTTAGACCATGATTCTGGGTTTAATGATCCACATACATCGCTATGTACCAACTGCAATGGCCTACTTGAACGATTTTCCATTATTTGTAAGAAAGGTTTTCTTGTTTGTTTTCCACGAAGACATGGTTCACAAAAATTTAATTTTTTATTTTTAATCCCTCTGATTCCATCCACCATGTTTCCATTTATGAGCTTTATCATGTCGTTCGCGTTCAAATGTCCCATTTTACGATGCCAAATGTCCATATTTTCTTCAAAACCACAAATTCGAGCATGCTTTTGGAATTTGACTCTAAATTCCAATTCATATAATTTGTTTAATCTTTTTCCAACCGCAATGAGTTTTCCTTGACGATACACACACACTTTACTGTTTGCAAATACAATTTTCATTCCGTTGTCTTCCAATTTTCTGATTGACAATAAATTACATTTTAGATCCTTTACGAACAATACATCTTTAATTATGCATGACGTTTCTAATCCATTTGCAAATACAGTTCCAGTAATATTACCGACTTTTAATGCAGTTAATAACACACCATTCTTTGCAATAGCGATTTTAATTGGATCAATTAAATCACGATAATCATCAAAAACACTTGCATCATTTATCATGTGATATGTTGCACCAGAATCCATACACCACCTGATAATATTACTGTTCGTCATATTCGCACTGCACATAACATTATTTTCACCGCTACTTACACTGTTGCCAATCTTAGTTTCTTCTATCGTTGTCGCACAAAATGAAATTTCATCATTCGTAACAGTTGACGAAAAGTGCGTTCTATTGTTAATTGGTTTTATGTTAACGGTGCATTCTGATTTCTTGTGACCAATCTTCCCACATTTGAAACATTTATATCGGAATTTCATTGCGTTCATTGCCACACCATTCTCTTCTTTCACTTCCGTACTCTTTTCAAAACTCTTCCTCTTGTTGAATTCATCCAACAACCGACTTTTCACAAATTCAATATTTAAATGATTTTGATCCATCGTTTCCAAAGCAGTCACCAAAGAATCATACGAACTAGGCAATGTTAACAACAAGTAACATACGACGTCAATGTCTTCTATCGAGGCACCCGTTGATTTTAATTCCCGCACTGTTTTATCAAAACCCAGAAAATGGTTTTCCATTTCATCATTTTCACTGTATTTCATTGTCATCAACTTCCTTCGTAAATACAATTGTCCAGCCACACTTTTTCGTTCGAAAATGGCTACCAAAGCGTCGAAAATTTCTTTCGCTCGATTTTTATCCTTAACATATTCTAAATGACTATCGGCAATATACTGAATCAAAATTGATTTGCACTTTCGCTCATTTTTAGTATGCATTTCACTTTCATTCGGTTTTCCCTCTGCGATTATTAGATCCAGTTTCTTTTCTACATACACCAATAATTCTTTTTCCTCCAACAGTACCTTAATTCTGTATTTCCAATTATTGAAATTATTTCCGTCAAACTGACCAAATCGAAAACGAATTTCCTCTGTCATATTTATCCAATATATATATTTATATTTATCGCTTCTGGGCCCATAACCTGATAAATATTATATTTAAATAAAACACGCAGGCTTATATATATATATTTATATAAATGTATTTCCAATTATTTCTCTTATTAAGATGTTTCCTCTTTGTAATACCAAAGCAGACTGAAGACTTACAAAGAGAAAGAGACAACACTACTTGTACCCTATCTACCGTGATATGTTAGTTATTCAACAGCTACGTACCATATTTGTTGTGATGGGAAGTTATTTTCCGAATTAGACTTAAATCATCGCGAGAAAGTTTCTATGGCAAACGGAAATGAAATTAGTAGTTTGTTAATGACTTCGGTGTTGCCACAAATGTGACCCTTTGTGATGTCCTATATGTTTCATCGATTGGTGGTAATCTCATTTCGGTGAAGCGTTTGGCGCAAAAAGGATTACATGTTAATTTTACCGAAAGTAAGTGTGCAATTTTATTAGCAAACGGTGATCAACGTCATTGATGGCTTATACAAATTGTGTGAGAAACAATCAATTAATTTCATTCAGGATAAAGCCAGTATGTGCCACAGAAATTTGCGTACATAGTGATTTATGTGGACCGATGCAAAACCAAACCACAGGCGGAAAGAAATATTTTCTAACATTCATCGATGACTTCAGCCGCTTCACAACAGCTTATTTGCTATCACAAAAATCAGTTTAATAATAAATTGAAAGTGCTTAGAACTGATGGCGATGGCGAATATATGTTAAATGAATTTTAGCAATTTCTCAAATTACATTGCATTCAAGTTCAACGCACAGCGCCCTATTCGCCACAGCAAAACGGTATCGCCGAAAAGAAAAACAGATCACTGGTGGAGATGGCAAAATGTCTTCTGTTTGATGTTGACCTTCCCAACAAATTTTGGGGTGAAGCAATTACTACTGTAAATTTTTTGCAAAACCTTTTACCTTGTAAAGGCATTGATCGTACCCCATTTCAATATTGGCATAGTAAAAAATCGAACTATACAAACTTGCGACGATTTGGAGCAAAATATTTCATCCGAAAGCGGAAGAGGCCATTTTCTTGGGTTTTTCTATGGATTCAAAAGCTTATAAATGCTACATCGTAAGCAAAAATAAGTCATTTCAAGGATCGTTCAATTTTGTGGCGACATTAAGTTCAAACTAACATCAAAAATTCCAATAAATAAGTGCGGGGAAGTTGCATACGCTGATGTTGAAATACCGATTGTTCCATTGAGTGATATACCTGGAAGTTTCTGATGCCGAATTGGTGATCCACGTGAAATTATGCCAAATCAATCCGATAAACAAGTCAATTTAAACAGTGGAGTGCAGGAGCGACGATCTGATCGATCAACAAAAGCCATTCCGCCGAAAAGATTGAATACTGAAATTGAAATGGTAAAACAATTTGGTTTCCTTGCTTTTAACGGTGAACCAGGAACATTCAATGAAGCAATATCAAATGTGAACAAATATGAATGGATCGGAGCACTGATGAATTAAATAACCTCGCTTCATAAAAACGACACTTGGAACTCGTCAAACTGCCAAGCAACCGCTCAGCTATTGGTTCTGAATGGGTTTACAAAATTAAATCCGATAAGAAAGGCAATGTCTACAAAGAACGACTTGTTGCTCAAGGCTTCAATCAAATATTAGGTACTGACTTCAGAGATTTCAGAGTTTGGTTTAAATGATGCAAAAATAAGCCAGATTCCATTGGACGTCGCATACATGAAAGATGGCAGCAGCGATTTGCTTCCGAATAATGAACGATACCGGAAAGCAACTAGATATCTTCTGTATGTCGTACTAAACATACGTCCGGAAGTGAAGAAAATCATCCGATATCTCAAGGGCACCGCATCGAACAAGTTGAAAATTGGTTATCACCAAGAAATACAACTTGTTGGTTTTTCTGACGCAGACTGGAGCAAAGATCAGCAAACAAGCAAAAGAATTCATCGCTCTTGTTGAGTCTTCAGAGGAATGCATGTGGCTACACAACATTCTAAGGGATTTCTCTATTCCAATAAGCAGATCAACAACCATAAACGAAGATAATAAGAGTTGCATTCAAATCGTTCATGATGAAAAGTTCAATAGGCGCACAAAATCGCATCATATCAAGGACAGCACAAAGGGAATTTTGAGGATTGCATTCTGCCCGTCAGGTGAAAATACTGCTGATATTTTAACGAAACCATTACAAAAAGCTAAATTTTTTGAACTAAAATCCAAATTCAATTTGAACTAGAAGTATATTATTATCATTAAGGCAACCAAAAATATGCATTAGCATGTTTTTTTCCTGTGTACATATTGTGAAAAAAATAAGATAGGAATCCGTTTCACCAAAAACGAAACCTTTTAAGCCCTATTTGTTAGTGCATATTTTTGCATATTTCACCCAAAACTGCATATATTCTCATATTTTGGATATTAGTGCATATTTAAGTGCATATTTTAAAATACCTATGCATATTTTACATAATTTAACCATATTTTGCCAATTTAATTAAAAATATTTCGCATAAAAATGCATTCCATTTTATTGATTAAAATTTTAATTTTTACCGATGTCAGCGCCATTGCTTTGCGGTAAATAAATGTATGCATTAACTAAATAAGTTTGTTTATAGGTTTGTTTATATATATATAAAAACCATATTAAAAATCAATTTTTATGGATATCAATCGATGAAACCACTGAAGCAACCGGCAGAAATGTGGCCAATGTCATAATTGGTATTTTAGATTCAAACGAAATGATCGACAAACAAAAATTTTTGTTGAATACTGCGCACTTAGAGAGGGCGAATCATTCAACCTTTGCGCGGCTTTTTGATGAATCGGTGAAAAAGTTAGGTGATACTTTCCCTAAAGATTCCATTTTGTTGTTCATTTCAGATGCTGCACCATACATGGTAAAAGCGGCTCTGGCAATACAAATATTTTACCCTAAAATAACTCATTTAACTTGCCTTGTCCATGGACTTCATCGTGTGTGTGAGCACACGATATAATCTCTAACGGTAAAAAAGTATTTTTAAAAGCCCCGTCTAGAGTAGAGACTTTTAAAGAAATGGCGCCTGAGCTTACACTGCCTCCGCAACCGGTTACCACCCGATGGGAAACTTGGCTGGCAGCGATCAATTATTATGCCAGTAATTTTGAAAATATGGTTCGAATCTTTGATGCGCTGGACAACGACAAAGCTGCCTCAATTAGGATTTCGAAGGAGTTGTTATGTGACAGCAAATTAGATCTGATTTGATCTATATTTCAGCTAACTTCGGATTTCTCGAATCAACCATTTCTAAACTAGAGACTTGTGGACTGTTGCTTGCTGCACAACGTAATCGAAAAAAACCACGGAAGGAAAATAATTCTCAAGGCGGAGATTTGAAACATATAATTCTATTTTTATAGGGCATATTTTAAGTGCATAAAATCATATTTTTAAGGCATATTTTAAGCGCTTAAAACCGGTTTTTAGTGCATATTTTTGGTTGCCCTATATCATCATATATTGTACGGATTAAGGAGGAGACTTAATAGAAAGCTGATTCAAATTTAATAATAATCCATACAACATACTTCAATAAGCATTTTTTTTTATTCAAAATCTAATAGTATGTGTAAATTAAGGAGGAGTGTTAAAAATATAATTTCTATTATTTTTTTATTATTATTAATATTGGAGGGTCATGCGGGCGATCAGCCACTACGCACTTCGACCTAAAAGATCTATTGTGCTGCACCCTGCTTAATATTCCGTCCCGTCAATATTCAGGTTCTTATTGAACCTGACAATACTGCCTCCCGGTACGTGATACATACTATTTGGGCTTATTGCTCTCCCTCCTAGATGTTTACTACAGCGTGTAGTTCCGCTAGAAAGACGGTAGCATTGGAGCCCAAGGACATCGAGAGGGTTGTCCCACTCCCGTATATTACTACTCCTGCCCCGTATTCCATTTGCTTTTACTCTTACGAGTTGCTGGGAATTGCAAATCGCCTGTAGGTCACCCAGCTTTACTACAGGAAGGCTAAATAAAACTGGAGGGTTCCTGGTATCCAGAGTCCGCATATTTTGAACTGATTAACCTATCAGCCATTCCTCCATCGGCATATGCTGTTCCACCTTAGATTAGGGTTTTTTGTCAAGGTTTTCTCCTTTAGCGCCGTACTTTAGCCTGTGCCAAATGGCCAAAAATGTGCCAAATGGCCTTAGTTACCAGTGGTTGCCGCGAGGAGGCAATACGTACACTTGCGAATTGTGAAGAGGTTACCCCTTACACAATTGTACCCATCACGCAGGTACCTAATGACAAGACCAGAACAGCTCACGTGATGCGCACCCTGCTGGAAGGTTACAGAGCTGGTGGATTAATCTACTCAACTTTGGTCCCCCCCCTCCAATAGACGCCAAACCATCAATATAATTTCCATATTACTATACTTCATGTAATACAATATCATTCTATTGTTTTATGTTCTTTTCTGTATCGCATCAGTAACCTTTTCCTTTTGTATAAAACACATGAAAAACACTTGTTAAAATAAAATAAAAAGGATAGAATTCTAATTCATCCGAGTTATTATTAACTAGAATACTGTTTGCATTAAGATTCCATTAAAAATGAGGCAAAAGCATATTCTGCGATTGGCCTTTGTATTGCAGCTAATCAATTAGTACATATACAGTGAGACCATTTAAAATTCGGACAAACGTAAAATACAAATATTCATTAGATTAATTACTATCATATCGGACTTAAAATAATTTTTTTTTATCAGAATATTTTTATTCATTTATTACTCTAATACAATATGTAAAAAAATAATAGTAAATTTATTCATAAATAACCAAAATAATTAATTAACTAAAATATGGCACAAATTCATCACAATTTAATATTCGGACAAAGTACTAATTTGTATGGTCTACGTGGTTTCCATCTTCAAAATAGAAATAATATTAAGGGAATCCCCTTCAAATTTGTTTTATACTGTACGTGAGAACTAAAAAGGAAAGAAAAAATTTGAAGTAAAACTAAGTAGTTTGTGCGCAAAATTCAAATCGAGTAGATAAATTAAATTATAAGTTAAATATGGGAGGAAAACGTAAAAATACAACGTTTGACCAACGACATTTGGTAATTTTCCATAATGCAAAGAGAAAATCTTGCCATACACAAATGCAGAAATTTTAAATTTAAGTAAAAGATAGAATTGAATCTATACCAGAAAAAGGTCGACCAACTCTATTAAACCAGCAGATTAAGCGATGGATAATTCGCCAGGTTCGAGATAATCGAATGATTAGTGCTCCAAAATTGAAATCCGAATTGGAAGAACACTATAGTAAAATTGTTTGTGCTGAAACTGTTCGAAAAGTCATCATAAGCTTACATCATACGGTTACAATAGACGCACACCAAGAAAAACTCCTTTTATCAATAAATTTAATAAAGTAAAGCGTATACATTTTTGTAAAACTCACCTAAGTAAGAACGAGGGATTTTAGAATTCTGTCTTATTTGCCGACGAAAGCAAATTTATTGTATTTGGTTGCGATGGAAAAGGGAAAGTGTGGAGAAAACCAAATGAGGAATACAACATCAAAAATACTTTGCCAACAGTAAAACATGGTGGCGGATCAGTGATGGTTTGGGGGTATATGGCAGCCAGTGGTGTTGGAAATTTGGTATTTATTAACGGTAACATGAATAAGTACGATTATTTAAAAATTTTGAAGGATAATTTGAAACAGAGTGCTGAAAAACTGAATATCTTGGAAAATTTTCAATACTATCAAGACAACGACCCAAAACATAAGGCGTATGTTGTTCAAGAATATTTACTATATAACTGCAATTTACTTTGAAAAACCCACCTCAGTTTCCAGACATAAACCCAATTGAGAATCTGTGGCATCTTATTGGATACGCAAATAAGAAAGCAACATATTTCCAGCAAGATTCAATTGCAAATTATTCTTCAGGAGGAATGGAAGAAAATTAGGCCAGAATTAACACAAAAATTAGTTCGTTCAATGCCAATAAAATTAAAATCTGTGATAAAGCGAAAAGGGTACGCAACAAAATATTAAAAGCTAAAATAAAGAAATATTATTTTTCTGCTCTGATCTCTCCGATATAATAAAAAAACAAGGCTTAGGCCCTTTCCGAAAGTTATACTTATTTATTTAGACATATACCGATTTTCCATCGTCATAGTATAATAGTATAATAGTATTATACTATTATTCTACGACGATGGAAAACCGAAGTTGATAGTATAATAGTATAATTATAATATTTTGATATACTAGCTATCAAAAATATAATAGGTAGCAAATTGTGTTTTTAACATTGTAAATTTATCTGACAGTGTATTATTTTGACAATTCACTAAATTACCATTGGATTTTTTTTTTGTTTTTTTTTTGGTGGTATCTGCATAGTGCATACATTTTATTAATTTTTTAAAAACACAACTAATGCGTACATATGCTTGGTTATTTTTAATTGTTTTTTTATTATGAATACACGTTAAAATTTTCAAAATAAGAATTATACCTACGTTCACATAAAAAAAACTATAATTGGTGATAACTTCATCGCGTGCGATGGAAAACCGACAAGGAATAATAGTATAATAGTATTATACTATTATGCTATTATACTATTGACGATGGAAAATCGGTAATACTTATTTAAATAAGTATGGTGCGAGGTAACTTAAAATAAGTATGTTCTTACAAAAGAAGAATCTAAGATGAAAACCAAAATTCTGTTAATTTCATTGCATTTGCACTGTGATTCTGAGACGTTAAAATACATGTTATGTTATTTTATTTCTCCGCTTCCTATTTGAATTTGTATTCAAAAAAACAAAAAAAACATAACATAAAATAAAATGTTGGATGCAGAATCCTATTATGCAGTAATTAAGTTTTATAAAAAATTTAATTAAAAATTATTCATTAGTTAAAAATTAAATGCGTTGCTGTCAAAATATAAAATAAGTACATATGTGAAATCAATTCGGATGATTTTATATACTTATTTAAGATGGCGGTAAATAAGTAGATAACTAGAAAATAAGTTTCGGAAAGGGCTTTTTTGCACCTAATAGCCGGCGATTTGAACCCTCCAAATTATAATTTTCATAAACATAAAATATTCAAAAAAAAAAAAACAGAAAATTAAAACAAAATAATGAAAAAGTATAATTTCTGAATACACATAAATATTTCAAAACAAATTTATCAACAATATACTGTTATAAATTTTCCTTCTACAATAAAATAAAATAAAATTTACCTGTCAAAAAATATTGTTCTTTTATACAAAAGAAACTTAAGTAATAATTTTAATTAATTTCAATTTCCATAATATATACATACTGGAAATATTTAACGGTTTAAAATACTACATAAAATTATAATTAATTATCTTTAATAAAAAAAATCAGAATAAATTAAATTGTTTGACATTTAATTTTAACTTTTGCTTTTATTTTTTCATTTTGGTCGTTTCCTCGGGTTTTACATGAAATTTAACGAAAAGAAGGTAGGGTCATAAGTAATTGACGTGCAGTATCATGATATTTTTTATCACGTTTGGCCGAAGGAAACACTAGGACTATCAAAATATCGGTTTACACCGGATAGCAAAACAGTATTATACTATTTTGCTATTACACTATCTATGGCGTAAA
Source organism: Tipula vernalis (assembly GCA_958295665.1). Lineage (NCBI taxonomy): Eukaryota > Metazoa > Arthropoda > Insecta > Diptera > Tipulidae > Tipula > Tipula vernalis. The sequence continues at coordinate 179,292,765 of OY282558.1, read as the reverse complement.
CTCGGTATTAAGTTTAGAAATATTTCTCCATAGATTAGGCCCGTTGTACATTTCAGCTAAGCTAAGCGAGAAACTTAGTTTATATTAGCATAGTTTAGACCGCTTAGCTCACTCCGTTGCACATTTCAGCTAGTTACATCGCTCACACATATATTGATTTTTCTGCATAATTCATTTATTATGATTTATGACACGATGCCTAACATCTTTAGTAGCCTACGACTTAATAATAAAATATACAAAAACATCAGTGTATGTGTGAGCGATTTTCGCTGGCATAGCAAGGCGAAGACAACTCGAGCTAAGATAGTTTGCATCGCTCTAAACAAAAAACATAGCTCGCATAGTTTAGCTCAAGTGTGCAACGTTCGAATAAATCTCTTGATTTACAACCGAAAGCTATGCACTTAGCCCACATCGCGTAGCTTAGCTTAGCTGAAATGTGCAGCGGGCCTTATTATTTTGACATTTTTGCGCGATACACATCTTTAGTACATGTCTCTGTTGTTGGTTTACGAACAATCGAGACATCTACTTTAGATTTTACTTTTCATGTATCCCCCTATCGTCAGTACGTTTGATATGTAGGTTATCATGTTTCTAGGGATAATCTTTTGTTGAAAGGGCTATTTCGGACACTTCCATTTTTCGTATAAAAGGATGGGTAGTTCAATACCATTACATTAATTTTGCTATAACGTACTGCTTTGTATTTTTGTTATTGTTGTGAATGTGATAAAAAAATATTTTTATTTGCTGATTTGATAACCTTTTATACTATTTAAATAACAAATAAATACATTTTTTTAAAATAATTACCATAACAAGAAAATCCATAGACATAATGTAGTTAGGTTTAATATTTTGTTATTGATTAATGACCATATTTGAAATTAAATTTTAATATTAAGTCGCCATTAGTTATTCTATTTATTTTGTATGTGCGAAACAAATTCGAGCTCACTAGAAAATCATACATAGCGTTAGCCAAATTATTATTGAAAACCATTTAATACATGTATAAATTCTAATTAGTGTTTCTTTTAATTATAAAATGTGAAAAAATGGAAAAATCTAAAAGTCATCGACTAGAATTATTTTGGAATTGTTTTTTGAAATGTGATAATGAATATAATAAGGTGAGCTACTCTATTATTGACAAATCAAAGTTCATTTAATTGATTTTATTTAATTTTGATTACAGCAAAACTATTTAGAGTTATTTTTATATGAATTTTACAAAAATGAAGGAAAGGTGGCTATTGGAGAGAAAAACAGGTAATTATTTAAATGAAGTGCAGTTAAATATTTTAATTGTTTGAGAATCCTAAATTCTATTCTTCCCGTTATTATTATTCTCGTATTTTGTATTCCATTAATCGTTTTTGAAAAATTTGAAATGCCATATTTTAATTTGACGTTTCGGATTTAACCCTATCTGTGATCTGTGCTATTATAATCTTGTAATGCCCTAGACACTGCGATTTAATAAAACCGATTTAGTGAATTTTTCGAGATTAGTCGCAGTGGGTCAACCTCGATTTTAGCTAATCCCTTTGTTTTTAACTAGTTTAGCTAAATCGGATTTATTTAACCACAGTCTGTCTACGGTATAAGAATAAAAATCTTCTATAATTTGAGGGGTATGTTCCTTAACGCTAACGTTTTGTTTAAATTAAATCTACAATGAACATCTTCTAAGACGAAATATCAAAGGACTGAATGAAATTCCGTCTTAGAGAGTTTTCATGTATTGCCACGGAAAAAATGGTTTTACAATAGGCGGGTATTACATTATCACATTTATATAATTAAATAAATTTAATTATAATTTTTTACAAAGCAGATACTGTTATATTTAGCTTCTTGAAGCTTAAGGCATTGCCACATGCAAAACGGAAAACCAGCATTTAAAACCGTCAAACCCAATTTATGGTTAAGTTGCTTCACTTTGCAAAATGAAATTTATTAATAAATAGTTCAAATCTATAAGTTCCACCTTAATCTAAGATAATTTTATTAAAATGAATTTAATTTCATTCAAAAAACCCCAATTTTATGTTTTGTCGGCCGTCAAGCAAAAATCCGTCCGTCAAAATATAAAATTGGGGTTTTTTAAATGAAATTAAATCAATTTTAATAAAATTTTCTACGAAGAAGGTAGAACTTATACATTCGAACTATTTTTTAAAAATTTTGACAGAAAATCAAACAATTTTGTCAATAATTGGGTTTTACGGTTTGAAATGCCGGTTTGCCGTTTGTGCATGTGGCAATGCCTTAATAGCAGTCTTTTCTTTGTAAAAAATATGATTATATTTATGTATATACATAATTATTTAAATGTGATACATATTGTAATAATACCCACCATACTGTATATGAAATATCTAAACATAAATTATTTTCGCTGTTTTGTGGTTTTCCGTGACACTGCGTGTCTCAGAGGAGTTTCATCTTATTTAGTACTTTTTTTGCTTAGGCCGAAATAGTGTTCTAGTGACTAATATGAGGGGCTCAGAACCATAGTGGCCCAACCCACATATCTAAAATTCTTCGTTTAATCGTCCATAAATGTTCTTGGAAATTGAATCTAATTACACTGACCTGCAATTCCAGAAGCAGTTATTTTCAGGTTACTTATTATAATATTTGTTTTATAGTAAATTACTATTTTAATGAACATTAATGGCCGATTAAACAAAAAAAAGTTAAAATTTTAAATGTGGATTATACCCTAGACAGACTGTGGTTTAATAAATCCGATTTAGCTAAACTAGTTTAAGTATTCTACGCAAAAACAAATGGATTAGCTAAATCGAGGTTGACACACTGCGGCTAATCTCGAAAAATTCACTAAATCGGTTTTATTAAATCGCAGTATGTCTAGGGTATTAAGCCACTATGGTTCTGAGCCACTCATATATTGTATAACATCTTTAAACCAAATTTAAAATTACTGCTAAAAACTGGATTCAAATCTGTTCGAGAAAATGTATTCTGAACCTTTATTAAGTAAATAATTTAATGTTAAAATCTTAAAATAAGAAAATCGTTAACATAAGCTGTATTTCTTGATGTTTGATCTGATCCGTATCAAATCATGTTCGGATCAAAATTTTGATCCAGAAAATATAAAAATTACTTAGTTCACTTTTTGTTGGTATTTTCAATGTAAACTTTGATCTCCTCAGTGCGTGTCATGAAATACAGCTATTGTAAATTGTTTCATATATTTTTTCGTTTTTTGTTGATATTTCTGATAAAGACTGATATACATTCAACGACAATCGACGTCTGCAAAAAAATTGAAACACAACATAGGAAAAAGTACAAAGACAAAAAGAGAAAAAATAATCATCTGCTTTAAAAAGTCAATTGAAACCCGAGAAACAAACCAAAAAAACCTCGTCTGCTTTTTTTTGCAGATGTCGAGTTTCATCTTTTTTCTGTAAAATCATCGATGCGTGAATAAATAATAACTATAATAAGGTTACATAAATAAGAAAACCAATCATTTATGCATTGGTTTATGACATTTTTTGTTTAAATTTACTTTTTATGTGTAAAGAAAACGAATTTTTGATTTGACATCTGCATCTGCGAAATTTTTTGAATGTAAATCAGTCTTAAACGGTATAGTTTACAACAGGTCGAGAAAGCTTTCAAACATTCAGGCATCTATGCTGATTTCACAGCATTATGTTCAACAATTAATTCAGTCTGAGTAGTTGCTGAATTTTTGAAAGCATATTTAACCTCAAGTAGGCTCGACTTCATATCCAGGATGAACCGAGGAACTCCAGCGTTAAAGTACTAAATATTATCATTATACCTATAAAAAGAGCAACGGCGTACAGTAACGAGATGGGTTATTAATGCCCGGTTCCTCAAAAACGGCGAATATTCAATTAAATAATATTTCCTTCTCTTTCTTCTTTGTTCACAATTTCGTTTAAGTTAATATTTAATTAATCCATTACAAGGTTCATGTAAAAAAGAAAAATTTAATGATTTTATGAAACAAATCGCATAAAAGAAGGAATGGAGTCATATTATTTAACTGGAGATTGTTTCATTTTTTATGAAACCTTTTTCCGTGAATAGATTTTTCCATAAGTTTTTATTCAATCTAAAGGATGATTTTTCTAATTACATTTTGATTTCTATCAAAATGTTTAGTTTAAGTGAACACTGCTTTAATGTACGTCAACAACTAAAATAAGAGGCTTGTGTGTTTTGGTTCATGGTTTATGTAGAAATCAAATAAGTAATACACTCAATTTGTTGGGATGTGACTTAATTTACCTGATTTACCTCCGGAAGTTAACAAGTCTCTTTTTTAATATTTTTTAATGTTTTTTACTAGCTTGCTGTCTTCCGTTCCATCACAATTATCTTGTCATGTTTTGCAAATGATATACTCCACAATTTGCACTTCTATTAATGATGAATGCACTTTAGATTTTGATTCCGATTTTTATAATAAAATTAATGATGTCTGCTACGATAAAAATATTGATGGATATTTTAAAAGAAACTTATTGAAAAAGGTAAATATAGAAACTAATTATAAACTTATTTTAATTTAATGTACATGAATGTATATATTTTATAGTCAAGCGAACAAAAACATATCATATCATTAAGAGAATTTCTGTTATCTGGAACTGGCGGGCGAATACTCGAAACATTACAATGCGTTGGTATTAACGTAAGTGTAATTATTTATTGTTTATACAAACATTATTAAAATGCCAAACTATTTTCGTTTTCATTTATTTTCAGAATATTCCTTGCGGGAGGGAACTATCAAATCTCCTAATAAACTTATTCCCATCGGCCTCATGGAATGACTCAGATGCCAATGGTGAAAGTCGTTTAAATTACGTCGATGCAATAGATTTTATTGAATTAATAAATAAAGTTTTCGTTTATGATGTTGCCAATATTAATATTAACGCGAAAAGGTAGGTGATAAATTCATTAAAAAAATATAATTGATTATCCATGACAAATTTCAACCCGTAGCCTTTTGTCAAATAGCTCCTTAATTATAAAATTTATTAAAATTAGACCATCTATTCTAACGGGGTTTACCATGTTTTCTAGAAAACAAATTTCTCGAAAATAAAATTTCTGCGCGACATAATCTAGAAAAATAAAATCTAAAAAAAAAAAACTCGAAAGCCAAACTCTCACAAAAAAATTTTTATTATTCATTTTTAAATTCGAGATGGCAATACAATTATTGATGGATGTAGCAAAGATTCTAACAAGCAAATCTAGTTCAGAATTGAGCCAATGGAACACCCTACTATGTCGACATAACAAATTTCTAGGACCACCATAATACTGAGCAGAAGAAGTTAAACTAACCAGAGGCAATATTTTATTTATGTAGTAAAAATTTCGACAAGCAAACCGTATTCAGAATTGGCCCAGAGGTAACAACAAAATGTGCGTGTAGTCAGACAAAATCCCTTCACTGTTTTCGAGTAGTAAGTAGTTTTCAGATGCCCCGTTTGCTACAAAGAAATCTATTGAATCTGGAGTCTTATTTGTATCCGCTGGCCAATATGTTGGTTTACCTTCAGAAAGTAACTCGCAGTCTAAAGCACGTCCAGCTGCAAATAGCTTTCTACCCTTATGGGTTTATTAGTCTTGATCACCAATATGTATTTTTAGAATTAAAATCGCTTCCGATTGCAAAGTTAAAACCAAGCGATTTGAATAACGTAACTATCTATCTTTTCTATATATAGGAAAATTTCTAACTGGAATTTGTTGCAACAGCCCATTTGCCTTCCAATTGGCAATTCTGAAAGTGTTATTCATCTTCTTAGATTAATACATCATGGAAGTAATTTCGATCACTGTTTCTTGCGTCCAGACTTCTTTCTTGTTTTAGTAGCCTTAAGTTTTGGGCTTCTAGAATCTTTAGATTTTTTTTTTTGAAGAATTGGGCTTTGGTCGTTTTCCTCGTTACTTACTGTTTTCCGCTGTTGTACAATCTGTGAGTTTATGTTTCGGCCTACTAGTACACATGCTTGTGATAGTTCTAATGTGGTGTTTAAGGCCTTCCATTATAACCTGCCTTGTACAGGTTGGGTGAAGGCCTCTGGCCATCACTTTGAAGGGGCGATCATTTTTATCTTCGTACGTATACCATTCCTTGTCATTATCTATAAGCTTTTCAGTCAAGGTTCTATAAGATTCAATATCTGTTGTATTGATTTGTACTCTGTATTATTTTGTAGTCAGTAGCTTATTCAGTTATACCAATAGTGTTGATTGGTGGTGGTACATTTTCCTTAATTTTTGCAGGTTGTTTTTCCTCGGGAATATTTTGCCGATTTTGAAGTTCGGTTTGAAGCTACCATTTCTGGAGAAGATTCGACCTTGTTTTTTTTTTTTTTTTTGAAAGTCTTTTCTTCCTGTTCTTTTTTAGGATCCAGTCAGTTTCTTCTCTTAATTGTCGTTCGTCAGTTGGGATTTCTGTAGCACTCTGTTTTGGCTTGCAAATCATTTTATCTATGGAACTCTGAAGCTACCTGTTCCTCAAGTTCCTTTGCTTGTAAATATTCTTTTGGCTACTCATTTTCTTTCTTAAAATTTTTACTTCGTTAATCAACTCGGATTTTTTCAATGTTACTCAGTTGTCTACGGGGTTCTTCATTTTCTATCTCAACACTTCTAGCTGAGGACGTTTATAATCTTTGCACTAAGGAACTTTTTCCAAATGGGTTTTCAGAGCTCATTACTCTCTGAAGTATTGCGGTTATTGAATATCGACGACTGGGAGCCTGCTTGCACACTTCTCAAAGTCGCCGGCCCGCCATATTGGTTATTATATTCAGGAAACCACTCCTTCCTATCTACCCGCCGACAAGTCGGTTAGGGTTTACATCTATCCGCCACCTCTGGGGATGTGCTCGATGGAAGGCTAAAACGATACCTCAAATCGTACAACAAAATAGCGGTTACCTTGGAAACAACATTATGTTTTTCTATTATTATTGTTTACAATATTAGTACATACACAAACAACGTTAGTGTACTGTAACAGAATGGAAAATAAAAAAAACATTGCAAAATGTGAAACAATCCTATTTCTGCGACCGTTAAATAAATTAAATACAAATATTCGATAAAACTGGCGAAATATAAATTTAAAAATAAATGGTATTGATTTAAAGCAAAATACAATTGTCAAATATTTAAGAGTCGACTTGAATCAATATTTATACTTTAATAAGCACATAAAAATACAGATCAACAAAACGCGTGCTGCTTTTAAAATAATTCACCGATTATTTTTTTCTAAATATTTTGATAAACAAGAAAGTAAAAGCATTAGAAATAATTTCACACTTGAGAGCTTGAAATCTAGGCGCCCGGAGGACAATATAGATTTTAAAAAAAATAGATTGATTTGTGAAGTTTTAATTAATTTTCTTACATTTGTAATAAATTATAATGTTTCAATAAAAACTCAAGATTTTACCCATTCGAGATTTTTCTTTCGATATTTTTAAAAACGATTTTCGAGATTTTATCCAACCCCGGATTTTGTTCTTTCTAGAAAACGTGGTGAATCAATTCTCTAAACTAGTGTTTCTCAACCTGTGGTCAGTGGATTACTCCGTGTGCTCCGTGATATATTTCTACTGGTCCGCGGAAAGTCTACAAAAATTCGTATAGAATTCTTAAACATTTTGAACATAAGCGCCATGAAATCACGGATTTTTAAAGACAATTATTTTGAGATTTAAAATTTTTTCGCGTAAACCAATGTACCGATTAGCGAAATTTAGCACATTTAATTTTTAGCTTAGCTAAATTTGACGTCAAATTTATATGGACACTTTATCTTACCTCGAGCAGCTTACTTAGCTTTACACGAATGATTTGTAGTCACTGATAATGCTTGATAGAAGGGTTACGCAGAATGAATACTTTTGCTAACTTTCGAAAAACGTACTTGGAGGCTTAAAAAAAAAGTCTCTAGTCCGCCGAAAATAAACCGAATATATTAGTGGTCCTCGGTGTGATGTGGGTTGAGAACCGCTGAAACCTCATTTTTTCAAAAATAATTGCAATAAGCATTAGTTAAAATATTTTCCAACTTTCACCCCAAATAAAATATTTAAGAATTAAAAAAATACATTATATCATATTTCTGTTTCATATTTTCAGAACACCGCCAAAAGAAGAGAATTTTGTTGATGAAGGTTCAAAGTTTTTACAAAATTTTGATGAATACGATATATTAAATGAAAATATTTTTACTGATATAACAGATTACAGTTACAGTGAATTTATAACCGATGATTTTAAATTGTATCTCAAGCGTAAAATTCCATCAAAACATTTTAGTAAAATACTAATTAATTTATTAATATCGATTGCACAAGATGAAAATTTAACAATAATTGATAAATCATCATCAACAATACAAAGTTTGCAATTTGCGTTAGAGAAACTAAAAATTTTAAAAAATAATCCGAACATATTTTATAATAATTTAAATTGTGAATTAATTAGAGTGAAACTCTTAATATTATTTATAATAAGTTTAAATAATATATTTTTATTAAAAAAGAAAGTTTCTTCAAATTTAATTGATCTAAAATTGATTTTAAAAAAATTAGTCGAAATTTTAGAGCACGATATCATGAATCCTATGAATAAAACTAATAGCAACTTATCAACAAATGATCAGTGCCTATTAATTAATTTAGAAACAGATGTTATATTTGGTATATACTATTTTATATTCATTATTATTAATAATTGTTTAGTGTTGAATATCGATCTGGATTATGAATATATAGTAAATTTAATAAATCAGTTTAATCAAAATCAGCGGACAAAATCAATTTTTAATTTTTTTAATAATTCGGATGTTAGTTGTTTCAAAAAAAATTTTTATTCAAAAAAAATTATTAATATTTTAATAAAAATAATAGTAAATATTAAATCATTAAATCTAACTACGAATGAAACTAATAGTGCAACCAGTTTAATAACACAAAAGCATAATAATAATAATAAAATAAATAAATGTACTTTTAATTGTAAACATCAAAATTTTCATCATTTTCATCATGACATAAACAGCTCGAATAATAATTTCTATAATTTAAAATGTCTTCTCGAAAACTTATTATTGAATTTAATATGCTACGATTTGTCGATTGATAAAATAAAATTAATTATAAAATATTTTCATAGATACGGTTTTTGCTGTTGTAACTGTAATATAAATGTAATAAATATACTATTTAATTTAATTGGCAATAATCCAAAATTACTTTCGATCGTATTAACATTTTTAAAAAATAACATTATAAAAACAATGCTCAACCCTTGGTGTGATTTATGTTTAAATAAAATGCAAAACAAAAATACCAACAGTAATTTAATCCAAAAACAACTAATAAACAATTATATAAATTTAATAAATAATTTAAATGTAAAACATGTTTACCTTGTATTAGAACATTTATCAAAATTATCTACTGATCAAATACCAGATGAGTTGTCATTAAAAATAATATTTCAAGTAACACATCCAATTTTTGAAAAATATCGTATAATATTGTTAAATTCAAATATTAATTTAGAAAATGTGAATAATAATGATATTACATTAGCTAAACAATTGATTTGTTCGTGTTTGAATATATTTTCAAATTATATAAATCATAATGAAAAACTAAACAATATTTTTTTCACTAATAATTTGGTTGAATATCTAAATGAATTAATTGTACATTATGAATTAGTACCAAATATTTTTCGTCTTATCAAAATTGGTTTATTAAATTTACAAAAAAATAATTTAAACGAAAATGTATACCAAGATTTAATATCGTTACCAATCGAGTCTACAATCAATATAACAAAAAAAGTGATAAAATTGTTTAATAAATTAAATAAAATTAGTGATAATTGCCATTTAAGAAAAATAAAAAGACACCTAACAACAACCAGTGATAATCTCAATGAAAACGGTGACAGTGAAAACATGAATATATTGTATGAGTTACGTTTGGCGGCAGTTTATTGGAACATGACATTACAATTATTACAAGCAAGTGATGAATTTAAAAATGTATTTAAAGAAAACTTCAATAGTATTCACCCAGATACCACGTTAATAAATTTAGTTTATAATTTACTAAATGTTATACTAAACATAAATGAACAGAATATAAAAAATACAAGTGATTGCTCTAAAAAGATAAACTTAGATAAAATAATTGATGAGACTGATCTATATAGTAAAATATGCTGTGATGAGTTATACGATATTTATAATAAACATGACTTATATAATTTTAATTCGTTATTAAATATAAATGATAAAAATATTCGTTTATTACTTTACCAATATAAGGAATTAAACGAAACTAATAATTTTTTAAACAATAAATCTAGTCTAGTTTCAACACAATCTTATGATAATTATGAAACTATAATAAAATATTATGAATTATTAAAATTAAAAGAAAACTTTTATAATGTTGATGATGATGATAATGATGATGATGACCAATGCAAAAACATAAAAAATACAAAACTAATATATAATTTAAAAAACAGTAATAATATGAAAAAAAATAATACAATTAAAATAACAATCCAATATGATGCTAATGAAACGATCAACGATATTAATCTAAAACAAAATGAATCAATAATTGAAAATGTTATTATATCAGTATCGAAAATTCATAAATTTTTATGGAAATATTTTACAAGTGATCAATGCCTAAAGAACGATTTTGAAGAAAATATTTGTTTGGTGTCAAAAGAGGAATTACACTTTTTGTATTCAGCAGAATCCAAAAAAATATGTTTTCAACTTTTTGAAATCATACTTAGAGTGGTCCTGGTTGATTTATCCGGTAAGTGTCACTTTCGTTGAATATTTAAAACCAAACATTTTACTAATATTATTTGTTAAAATAAAACGTGTTTCTCGAACACGTAAGAGCGAGGTTCAGCAAACATGTCGGAAATATGGGAACCTGTGTGGATACTGATTTAGTTTTAGTCTGACCGCATTTACATAATGTATTAATTCTCACTATTCCCAGAGACATCTATATATAAGATTAAATATCGTTTTGAAACTCTTCTTTGTAAACGATTCCCATACTATACTTTTAAAGACGAAAATTTAGGCTTCGCCAACGAACAATTGAATTTTATTTTTTATTTGTACTAGAGGACTGGGGCCCTCTATTCGGTAGGTAGGCTTACCAACCTAATATGGAACATGCTTTAGGCTTCACCAACGAACAATTGAATTTTATTTTTTATTTGTATTAGAGGGCTGAGGCCCCCGATTCGGTAGGCTTACAAACCAAATACGGAACAGCTACGTACCTGTTAACCAATAAACCAAATACGGAACAGCTACGTACGCTAGACCGTCCTAAGAAAATTTTTTGTTTCCGATACCACGAGGAAACAGGAAAATGTTGTGATTGGAATTAGGTAGCTATGACATTTTCTGGAGGATCTGAGTTGATTTATAGTCCAAGCCGTTTACAGATGTGAAAGCAGAAGTTCTTGAATTTCAGAGAATATTACTAAATTCAAGGAAAATATACGATATAGTTTATATCAAAGGAATTATTATGTGATATTTGGCAGTTTGAATTATAAAAATCGTAAACTTTCACTTCAAACTCGAATTTTAAACTGTAGAAGTGATGTTAGGGCTATGGAGTGGTGCTTAATCGTTAATCGTTATTCGGTATACAAGTCTATGTAAAAACCTTCTTATTTATTTTTCTAACTAAGTTATGTTCAGGCATATTTTTGTTCCTATTGTGGGCAATCGTAAATTACGATATTCGCAAAGACTACCTTCGCTGCTACATTTACAATAAATACCCCTATTATGGTTGTCGAGTCGAAAAACAATCTACACGACTCTCTGTTGCCTTTTTCTTTTTCTTATTGTTTTTATCAAATGAAAAAACGATTACGCAATACAGAGTCGTGTCGATTGTCGATCGACTCTTGAATCATATAATAGGGGTGAATATTTTTTACTTTCGACAATCCTAATATTTTGTTGGCCCACATAGATTTTAATTTCCTACTAGTTCTTCTGGTATTTCTGCCTTCTAATAGGCAATCGATGTACATTTTCTTTGATGCTCTTCCTCTTCGGAATATCTCATAAATTTTCAATTGCGTTTAGGTGGGAGTTCTGGGCTGGCCATTCCACCAAATTTATTTTATTTTAACCGAACCCACTCTCGGCCACTTCTTGCTATCTAACCAGGGAGATTATCTTGCCGGTAGAGTACTAGCTCACGCCAGCCTAAAAATACTTTTCATTAGACGCTCCAGGTGGCTGAGTTCGTTTGCTTAGAGCACTTTAAAGGAATTCCGGTTCCTATTGACGACACATACCCCCAGATCACGATGCTGCTGCCACCTTGCTTGATGGTATTAGCTCCCAGATGTCCCGAAACCTGAACAAATTGGTTAGAATTATCCAAATAAAGGTATGTAATGGTGATTTTTTTTGGCTTATTATGTGAATTGTCAAATATTGCGTTTTTTATAATTTCTCAGCATATTTAGAATTGACCTCAACATTATTTTCACCCGACCAAAACACTTGGCTCCATTCCGAAGTATGTAGTTCAATATTGGTACCTTTTTGCCCAGTTACATATCTGTGGTCACAAGGCGTAACCGCTTAACTCAAATTTGATAATTTTTCTAGAGACGTAGAAAAAGTTGAATATTAAATTCATTTTCGTTTATGCCGACTAAAGCTACTACGGCTTTCGACCACAGCATTTGGCCACAAGGCTTTACCACTTAAGTCAATCATTTATTGAAGTTAGAAAAGAGCTAGAAAACGTTACACACTGAAAATTATTTTTGTCTTAAGTCGACTTAAGCGGATATGCCTTGTAACCACAGATATGTCGCCAACTGTTTTCCCATAAATTGGTACCTGAAATCTGCTACATACTTATATAAGCAACTAGAGGTGACGGTAATTTTCTCCTGTTTTTAATAGCTTCCCGTTCATATGACTGATCTTCTCTACTGGTTGTCTTTCGCTTTGTACCCCTTCCTAGTCTAGAAGTGGTATAATGAATCTCACTGTACATATTTAAGGATCGTTATTTGCATAGTACAACACGAATATTTAATTTTGGTTTGATATCACTGTTTGGAAAAATAAAATAAATTTGTTGGAATGGTCAGCCCAGAACTCCACCTAAACGCAATCGAAAATTTAAGGAAAAATGTTCTATAACAAGTACCCGAGTCGAGTCGCCAATGCATTAGTTTGTGTTTCCTCTATATTTTTGTTGCCTTAAACCCATTTTTGAACCAAGAGGAGAATTCAACAATGACCTCTTACTTCTTTCTTCAACATTATTACTGTTGCGTGCATTGTGGCGTATAATAAGTTATATACGGCAAACAATCCTAGTAGCAAAACTAATAAAAGTCGATATTTTTAAAGGATTGACATTACTACTATATTTAACCAAGATAAATACTCCAGCATCAGTCTCCAATTTATTATGCCGCCGGCTTAGAACATAGTAAATTAAAAATTTTTCGAGCATTTTAAAATCAAATGGCGAGTAATTTAATGGTGTAAGTCGCCAACATTACAGTTAAAGATTTCGATTTCCCTAGAAATTTTATTGCCCAAGTAACCGAAAATTTTGTTTCTCATCGAATTTCATTTCTCGACCATAGATTTACTTCATGTTTTCTGACGAAGAAATATTTGTTTCATTTTAGATTTTAGTATGGGTCGCATTTCGCAACCCAACAAAATTATGATTCTCTACCGTTTTGTACTCACAACCCTCTTTATATTCTGTGAGGACTGGTCACAAGAGGGTTCGGCGAATGCAAGGCACCCAGGCTACCTGACTGATGGAGCCTCGAGTAATTTGATAAGCAAAAAGAAGCCAAAGGTCAGGGAAATTGTTCAAAACAAAAATAATCGACATCCGGAGCTATTTAGAAATATAGCATCGCCAATTGTAGTAACCACTGATAAAGTGATTTTTGCTGAGATAACAAACAAGGCATATTGGCCTTCGGGCTTTTCGAACTGAAATCGAAACTCGCATGTAAATATAAACACGGTTCTCAGCACGTGAAAGAACCTTACTTAACGTCTTTTCAATTGGTATCAAAATGAATGAGATCATTTACATATTTCAACTTTGATTTTTAACCCAAAAAATTAAATTATTTGTACTCGGACCTCTTGATTGTATTCTCTCTAGGGTTAGTGGGAAATCAGAAAGTTCTTTTACTTCAGTTTTCCATTATTTCGACTTTGATTTGAAGAATTTTAAGTTTTTTGGTCAAATTTAGTAACAACTAATGAATTTAAAAGAAAAATTATTTCTTAATCCAATGAGGTCAGGCCATGACTTAATCAATTTGTGTAGATATTTGGTATTCCCGATCGCTATCTCCAATTAAAATTAATAAACTAAGTTCCTGTGCAGTTTAGCTTAGAAATAAATATTTACCTCTTTTGGCTTATATGAAGACTGACTCTTGCGGCTCTTAAGGCAAACAGGAAATAATCGTTTTGCTTTATAAGGCAAAAAAGGCAATTAATAAGATGGCCAAACAAAAGTAGAAAAAATGATAAATTAGAATACTAGATACATTTTAACAAACCTCAGGCGTTTTACTGTATTTTGTTTTGTTAGTTTTTGCTCGGAGCAGTTACTTTACATTTCATAATATTATTTCATAATGTGTTGAACGAGAATTATAACATTAAAAGTTGATTGGATGGATTGCCAATAATTGCTAAAAGGCTATCGCTATAAAATAGCACAATAGATAAAACTTAATTTTTTAAATTTATCGGTAAGACATTTTTATAAATTTAAATAGCAATTTTAATAGTTCAGGGGTATACATTTAATTGGAAAATGGACAAAAATAAGAGATGTACACCATAAACGAGGAATCTGACCGTACGAAAATATTATATACGAAATTCAATAATGCGAGCAATTGGAACAAATTCAAAAAAAAATGTATGCTACCGTTAAAACCTATATTGGTATTGAGGATGATTTCGAAAACGAACCCAGAAAAGAAGGAGCTCCAAGAACAACGAAAAGAGAACATAGAATTAAGAGATTCTTTTTTGACCGACAGGAAAATAAATAGAGCAGTATTACCTCAAATTGTGCAGAGTTGGTCGGACAGGTTTTTAAATGTCGGCTGTTTGGACGAAGGATAAATGTTGCAAAAAACACCTTCACAAAAATCCTCTGGAGCGGCGAATAGAAGTTTAGTTTGTTTGTATCGGAAGGCGAGGTGTACTGGAGACGATGGAAAAATAAAGGATTGAATCCCAGATATATCATTAAGACCATAAAATACGTAGGGGGCCATATTATAGCTTGGGAGTATTTTCCTGGCGCGACATCGGGCGAATATTTAGGATTAATAAGCGAATGGACCAACACTTGTACAATGATGTCATGGAAAATATCAAAACCAACACTAATGTAATACTACAAGCCTGATTCAGTGATGAAGCACGCAGATACCCTCTTACATTTAATACCTTATACTTGAAAGTGTTGGTGCGAAAATATAATAAAAATACTCTCATCTAACCAATCCCAATTGTTTTTTTTCATTATTGACATACCCAATTTTCCCTCCACAATTCGTTTGTTTTGTTTTATCTACAATTTGTATGTTTTTCTCACTCATTTATATAAACTGTCGATCACCAATACTTTCATGTATAAGCGCAAAATAAATTTATAATATTGGTGACAATCAGGCTTGTAGTACATTAATGTTGGTTTTGAAAATATGATAGAGCCTTATTCCTTCGAAAACTTGCCAGAAGCGTTAGTTCACGGAACAAAAAATTGATGTTTTGTTTGTGCAAGGCCCCTTATCTTAACCCAATCGAGATAACTTATGGGCAGAAGTTGAGCAAGAAACAAAGAAAATTTCCAGGAATTCAGACGAGCTGATCTTATGAAAAGATTTGTAAAAATATTCCAAGGCCCACATTCTTGAAATCACCCGAAAAAAGCAATCGGTAACAACTGTCTAATTGAATGTCATTTCAATTGAAAACTTCAATTGCTTTATAAACTTTACTTAACATTACTAGCCAGTCTTCCGAGACGCTGTACGGCAGTTTTGAAAAAGTAAAAGGTATCCCAATAGTGGAGGATAAACATTACGGGCGCCATAATTTACGGACCCTAGATACGTGCCTAGTGCGCCTAGGCGTTAATATACTAATATTTCGGCTCTGGATACTAATATTTCGGTCGAAGAAATATCGTATTTTCTTGATGCTAAGACACACTTTTTTCATCTTTTAACTCATTCGAATCGATGGCTTCTTAATCAGAATATAGAAACGATATTTTTATCGTTTCGATTTTGAATTCGGTTGTGATTTCGAGGATGGCGTATAAATAAATAAAGCAGTATTGAATTTTGTAACTATTTTATGCGCAATTGAGTTACCCATTATCGAAAACTCTAGTTTTCATAATACTTTGACACTAACTCGCAACGCGAAAGTTTTCATAATAGTTGAAGAATAGCACTCCAGTTCAACATATGTGACGCTAAGGTATTTCGGCGGCTCAATCCCAAAATTAACGATGTATTCATACCAGACCACTCATCATTTAAAGTAGGTAACTGGTTTGCAATATCATTTTGGAAAATTCCTTTCCTTTTTTAGAAGTGCTTCAGCCGACAGAAGAAAGGCTAATATGCAACGTCAATCCTTTAGTAATTAAGTGTATTTTTTAAATATCGTGGAATTACTAAATCATCAGATTTTAAAAAATTTATGTTGTCTATGGGTTTTTAAAGTGCCGAGTTTTTCTCAAGTAGCTATATTGTATTTAGATGTGATCATTCCATCTTAAATTTTAATAAGACGCGATGTGGTTGGTTAGGTCTGGTGTACTGATAGCAATTGATTCACCTTTTCCAGATGAAGAAATCTTGGTTCATGTAAAGAATGAACAATTATGTATTGCATCTGCAAATTTATTTTTGCTGCATACATACCATCAGATGTATTCCACTGCCCTCTGAAGTATATATACCATATAATAGCCATTGATACCACATTTATATAGTATATGAAAAGTTAAATCCTGACGATATAATATACGTCGTTAGTGATTTCAACTTGCCAACCGACGACGGGGAATATGACAATAGCTTAAATTGTATGTTACCTTTATTCTGTTAGATACCTTTTTTGTACTATGATTTGAAACAAACGTGTGATGTCAGCAATTCTCGTAACCATTTTTTCGATTTAATTCGCTTCTTTTGTATCAAATGATATTTATCATGAAGCCCTTGAAATTAATTTAAGTTTTAATGGTCTTATTATTAGTCACAGTTACAGTTAAGCTAAGACAAAAATGGTTTCCAATTTTGACTTGGCTAATTGTGATAGGATTAAATTATTAAGTCTCATAGGCGGACAGGTAAATTTGGAGAGTGTGAATGTGCGCTTATTTAAGCTCGTTTACCTTAATTCTCCATTTACTTAGCCATTTTTCTATTTCGTCTAAATGATCTTGTACATTTCTTGATACTATCGTGGGATTTTGATGCGTAGACAGGATTGCTGCCTCATCAGCAAATGTTGAGACTTTTACGTAATTTGATGTTGGTAGGTCTGCTGTACAGATCAAATATAATAGTGGACCTAGCATACTGGTTTGTGGAACCCCAGCGTTAAAACTTTCGATCGAGCAGATAAGTTTTCATGATTTTAGAAAAACTTGGCGGTACATTCTAACTTTGTGTATAAGTCGTTTATGCCATATTTTATCGAACGCTTGCACAATGTCTAAAAACACTGCAGAGCAGGACGTGTTTTGTTTTAGGGCGTTTCTGATTTTAGATTGACTCTATGTGTTTGTACGGTTTTGTGTTTTTCTCTAAATTCGATTTGATGGATCAGGAATAATTTTTTTTTTTGTAAAATGTATTCAGAAATGTTGTACCTCTAGTTTACATTGTACTAGCCCATTGGCGTTCCAAACAGCTAATTTATGTTCATTAATTTTTGGTTTTTGATTAGGAGTTGCATGAGGGTATTCATATTTTGGAGCATCAGACTCATATTGGTCTCCATCGTTTGCATACATTTTTTCATTGAATCATTGAGGGTATTTATCACTTTATAAATTTCCTAGCCGTTGTTTGGGGTTGGATTAAGAGAAATTACCTCTAAAAGCTTCCTCGTACGATATTTTTAGGTTGATCGTAGCAGACATCTGACCCGCATTGGTTTGATTTTTCAAAATATGGTTTAGTGCTTCTTGTTCCGCTCTTTAACGTGGTCATATTTTTGTCTTAACTCTTTGTACACCACGCCTCCTCTATAGTTTGCGGTATGATTTTAACCAAAATTAATGCATTTTCTAGCCTCTGGTTTGCTTTTGTCCAGCTCATATTTGCTGCTGTCATGTAGTTTGCCACATGTTACGCAACCACCGCTGGGAGTTCGCCGTCATTTCGCAAATGTCCTTATTCCTGACAGTTGGTACAAAATAGAACCAATTTACGTTTGTGTGGTGGAGCCCACTACGACTTTTCTATACAATAAATACCTGATAACGTAGATCACATACCATATTTACTTTTAGCTTTTTTTATTTGTTTAATCACTGGCTCATTAATAAAAAGTTTTTGATTTTCTTATGTATTATTTTTAATTTTTTCCAGCTCAACTTTAAACATTGATTGAGGTTTTCTGTCCCGATTTATAATGTTAATGACTTTTTCCATCTTGAAGTTCATTTTTGTTTGCTCTTCGCTTATTTCTTCTGGCTGCACAGTGGACTCGATCCCTTTTATCACGACAAGACCGTGATTCCTTTTCCGCTCTTTAAACTGTATGTCATCGTTGAGAAATGCAGAAGGTGTAAGTCCAAAAACAATTTTACTCTCATTATCGTCTACATGGAAACACTAAATTACTTTCTAAGTTTCTCTCCTTCTCCCCAAAATGTTCCCCTCTTTCGTTTGATGTGAAAAAAACCAAATTGGAAAAAATGGACTTACAGATTCTGCATTTCTCGACGACGATGTGTAAAAGTATTTTACATTTTTTCAATGAAATTTTTTTGAATCCGGGTTTCGCTAATGTTACCAAGTTTAATTTGAGCAATAAGAAAGTTTTCACTTGTTTCACTTGCTCTTCCTCCTCATCTTTGTTATTACCTTACAATTGTGGAACTTTGAATCGGTTATCAGATGTTATTTCGGATGGTTTTACCTTTACGTTCTTTAGGTTTGAGATCGTCTCCTCTAGAAATTTTGGGTTTCTTTTTCGTTTTGGCATCACCGTAACATAACGTTCAATTCCCGTTTGCACTAATGTTTATGCTAATGATACATTTTCATTAACTTCATTTTCAATGTTTTGCACGATTTTATTATTTGTTCTCACTCATATTATTTTCGTTATCATTTATTCCAATGTTTGATGAGCTAGCATTATTTGATTAGAATTTTGGTATTACAATCAAATTTGTTGACACTGCATTGTTTTTTTGACCTTAGGTCGCTATTCTTCAGCTATTCACATTAGCGTTCACTTTGTGTTCAATTAAGTTTGATATTGACTGTAATTAACGAACAATTGGAATCTTTTTCGGAGAAACAGACCAATCATCAAATTTTACATATTGTAAAAAAAAGGATTTTATGGATTATAATAAAGTATCTACCTAACGAAAGTCAACGTACCTAATTCTAATGAAATAAAAATGAAATTACCTGTTACAAAAATTGTCTCTGTCTGAAGCACTTAAATTAGGATTCCTAGATTCGTCTTAGAATCGAGGAATAATTTTTTTTATGAGTGGCACTTATGTTAAGGTGCATCTTACAATCGATGGTATCTTATAATTGAGGAAATACGGTACATACACAAAAAGTGATAGTCATGTTGCTAGAGTAAGTCTTAGGTCTCGAGATATTGAAGGCAGTATCTAAAGCCAACTTTCTGATTATGGCTTGTCTTTGAAAGTGCATGCTGTGATCATTTTGATTCACAATTTAAACTTTTCCTAAAATTTAATATAACTTAATTATCAATTAACCCCAAAGACATACATTACCCTGCGTGGGAGTAGATTTGAGCAATAATCTGCTTTAATATGGACAATTTACATTGCCTTAGGACGGGTTCATTGCTCTCTGAAGACATGGTTTTAATGCCACCGTGAACGTAAAGTACAAATGTTCAGGAACACAAAGTATTCCGTAAAGTTGCTTCCACTGGTAGCCGGCAAAGCTTAAATTTAATTAAAAATGTTGCTACCGCAAGCAATATTACCCACTAATAATTGTTGATGCAAAGCATCAGTGCAAAGGCCTCGGGGTTGGACTGCAAGGCGGCCAGGGGTGAAACCCTCTAGTTTCGTTATAAATGCAGAAACAAAGAACAAATTATTTTAAAATGTATTGAAGAACTTTTATTTTTGATCGATTGAGTATAAAAAAATGTCATTTGGGACTGGTCCCGGTCGATATGGCATATTTCATTACGCAATATGACAAAACGGCATATTTCAAAACGGCATTTGGTACACTAGGGCATATAGTACAGTATGGCATATTTCAAATCAGCATATGGTACACTATGGCATATTTCAAAACGGCATAAGGTAGTCAATTTTACACCCTTCAAAATTGAATAAGGTTCAGAATCAAACTTGACTCTTGTTTATAAATTTATAAGATTTCCAACAATTTTCGTTTATATTTGCCTAATTAATTCATTACAACAAAGATGGAAAAGCCTAAGGAAGGAAAATTTAAGTAAATCAAGCATAATTCTATTAATTGAAGGAACTTATGTTAGGTGATGGTTTAAAGGGAAATCCGTTAAGTGAAGGAAAATTCTATTAAGAGAATGGATTGCGGCATTTGACGAATTTCATCATAATTGGTTAAGAAATAGCCAAGTTCCATCAAAATTGGCCATAGCGCACAACTTCATCAAAAAACCATTTTAAAATCCCATTTCCCATTATTGACCCTATTAGTTATTGTTTTCTTTTTCTAATGTTTCAATAAAATATTATATGGGTATATTAATGTAACTAAAGAATATAAATTTTAATTATAATTTGTTTCTAATTGCTCCACTACAGACATAATGTCTATAGGAGCTGTACTTTATTTCAAACTCAAATTGTATTGTTTGCCATAAGCTTTTAATTTTGTAATTATTTTATTTGAAATAAAGATAAGAATAATACTAATAATTCTAGAATTCCAAGTAAAACTCATTTTAGAATTTGAGTTAATCAGTTAATAAATAGCCGAGTTCCATCAAAATTGGTCATATTCCAGAGCTTCATCTAAAATCAGTTTTAGAATCCCATTTCCATCTTATATGTTGAATTTTATCATATTCGGTTAATAAATAGCTAAATAGCCAAGTTCCACCCTAATTGGACAAATTTCAGAACTTCGTCTAAAAATATGCCTTATTGAAATATGCCGTTTTGAAATA
The DNA here is from genome assembly GCA_958295665.1 of Tipula vernalis. Lineage (NCBI taxonomy): Eukaryota > Metazoa > Arthropoda > Insecta > Diptera > Tipulidae > Tipula > Tipula vernalis. The sequence continues at coordinate 179,271,176 of OY282558.1, read as the reverse complement.
TTCCGTAACGTACCATATACCCAGCGTACTATATTCCATATTGAAATATGCCACACACAGTGTACCTTATGCCGTAGTGTACCATATGTCGTTTTGAAATATGCCATAGTGTACCTTATGTCGTATTTTCGTATTCCATTTTGAAATATTCCATGTTGAACGGATCCCGTGTGGAACACGTCATTGTAGGATTTGGAATAAAAACCGTATGACGTATCGGGTACGTCATTGCAGGTCAAGGGCTTAATAATCATAATCTATTTCATTAGTTAATAACTATAATTACTTGATTGTTAATTTTAGTGTTAATGACCAACCGTTCTGCTTTTTGGGGCTCGAGGTCTCTCTCACAAATTTGATAAATAATTGTAAGAAAGCAAGATGGTCAACTGAATGTAACAGATTGAACTAAACTATTTTTTCGTTACCAAATTCCTTAACCTCTTGAGCTACAATGACGTACGCGAAACGTCAAGCGATTTTTTTACCCAATGCTCTCCTCCAATGAAGTGTTTCACACATGTTTTTGTTTTAGACATTGTAGTTTTTTCTATCTGGAATTTTTAAACGAAAGTTTTTCCGAAATTTCTTTATCCTTTGATTATTGATAAATTTTTTAAGTTTTCACTAAAAGAAAAATAATATTTTTTTTTTGATCGTGGCTCGAGGTTAAGCAAAATTTTTCCTAACTAAGACTCAAGTTTGAATAATATCGTATTAGCACTTAAAAAGTCTGGCCTCTCGTTCAGCAAACATCATTAATGGTGGAATCATTAGAAGGAATTGTTTGCAAAAATTCGTATTTTATAGATAATCGCTGCTTTTAGTTTTTGCTTTAAAATTGTCAACAGTAAGATTTAACTCGGCTTTAAGATACAAAAACGATCATTCAGCCAAACAATCTGTCGCGATTAGACACAATCATAGATAGTTCGCATTTTTTTTTTTGTACGATTAAACCAAATATTAAATTTTGCCACTACTAATTTTTCATGAAGTGTGCCGTGTTTGGTTCAGCCCTACAGGTAAATCCGACCCTGAACATTTGCTTAATTGTTGACGAACCATTAATATGGAGATTTTTTAATTATTTTTGTAAACAGTGATGTCTGGTACATATTTGCAAATTACGAACAACAGTTTTATTTTATTAATGCATAACTGTATTTATTTTATGATGCTTCTTAAGTAGATCAAATATTTCCTCTTTTATCAATTGTGTAAGAAAACTTGTTTATAAAGATGATAAGAGATTTTACACACTTATGCGGGGTGAGTCAGAAAAAATTGCACCAATTTTCCACCGTTGAAAAAGCAACGAGAGGTTCGATTAATTTCCAATCAAATGTTTTGATTTAAATTTAAAATATTACACAACATAATGCCAGCGAATTCGATAGCCGTTGTTATTAAAAATATTTTCATCTATACAGCAGATAATCATCGAATGTGGAACTGCAGAATGTCTGGATTTGCATATAGCTTGAGAAGAATTCTCGCAGAACTCATTCGCCAAAAAAAGACTGGCAGATTTAGGGTAGTTATTGATCATGGTGGAAAGTTTTGTTTGGCCATACTTTCAATATGCTAGCACAAAATACGATTTAAATTCCACTGAGATGGTAACGCATTTTTTTTTCTGGTGCGCCCTATGTATCAAATTAGCAAATTAGAAAAAGAATAACCATGTTTTAAATATTTGTATTGGAAATGTATTAAAATAAAAATATTATTGCGCTTGTATTCTAAAATCTTAAATGAAGCCGTACAAACTTTTATTTTCATTTTGCTACGTAAATTGTAATATGTAATTTAATACAAATTGTATAAATATTATTCGAAACTACATATATAGGTTATTTGCTGTTTTATGTTTTTATTTTAACAAAATTGATTTTACATTATTCATTTATTTATACGTTAGTTTTAAGTTCAGTAGTTTATTTTAAAAGTAAATAATTTTTTTTTTTTTTTTTATTAGAGAAGAAAATGTCATCAGCACTAGAAGAAATAAAAAATATAATAATAAGTCATGGGAACATATATTGGGATAGCATTGATAATGGTACAGCGATTTTAAATCTCCTTCAATCTTTGCTACGTATTTCAAAGTGTCGTAACGATGAGAATATAAATTCATTGAAACAAGATGGAATTGATTGTGCAACCAAAACTGAATGGGATTCTTCTATTCAATTGAATGACAACGATAGTTTAAGTACGGATATGGATTGCAGTGACGATGATAATTTATCAACTGAAGATGAAGGATACGAGGCGGATGCCGAAAACCATAATATATCAGAGGCGGACACCAACTCACGAGATAAAATGAAAGTAAAACCGATATTTCCAGTATCAAATTTTCGTACATGCATTATTCATAATGGTGTATCTAAATTGATTATTGAAATTTTATTCGAATTTTGTAACAGGTAACAATTTTTGTAGTAACTTAAATAGTGTATGCTCTGATTATATGACTTAAATTTTAGATGTACTGATGAGCCGACATTTTGGCCGGCTGTTTTAAATCAAATATTAACACGACTTGCAGTAATACGAGATAGTTTAGGCGGTTCAATGTTTTTATTAAAAGGATTTAATAAAATTTTGATAAAAAACGATGATCGCTTAATTGATATACAGCGATCAATTTTAGAATTAATTACAAACTTAAATACACCCGAAGCATTATCAGAATATTTAAAATTGTTCGCCTCGAAAGATCCACCAATTAATTTACTATTGCCACGATTATGTTATTTGATTAATAATTTAAAAATTGAACCAGCCGTAGAAATTATATTTCCAAATTATGCCAAAGACACTATTCTCTCGTGTCCAAGTGGTGACGAAGCAGTTGAAGAACTAAAATCTTTATATGAATCTCACAAATCACATCAAATAAATTCTGGTCTTGCTGAGTGTAAATTTATTATTCCTATAAATAACGGAGAATTTAAACCTTGGAACAGTAATGGATTTACTGTATCAACATGGATTAAGTGTTTCGAGACAGAACCACCACTTGCTCAAAATAATTGTGAAAATAAGGAGTGTTTCACAAGTGATAAGGAGATGGTGAGTTAAATTTTATAAATTTTGTAGGTCCGCATATTATTAATTAACTAACGTCATTTTTTAGGTACATTTATTTTCATTAGGAAATAAAAGTTTACTGTTGAGTATTTACTTGACTGGTAATGATGGAAATTTACTCTCCCTACATTTAACAAGACCAAATGAAGAATTAAACGAACGCAAAACTCAACAAAAGTCGAATAATTCTACAAAGAAAAATTCACCAGAATCAGATCAAATATCAAACAGTACGTCGAATAACACAAATCCGGATAGTATAAATACAAATGGTAAAAAGAAACGGTTTCGAAAGTTTAAGGCAACAGCGTTAAGTCAAGGATTAAATATAATTTTAGACAATCAAAATGGAAATTTTATAGTAGATACACAAACGGACAAAAACATTATTAATCGAAACAATAATGATTCTATACTGAACACTTTCAAAAACACTAAAACAATATTAAAAAATAGTTTAATGAATTTTCAACTATTTTCGCCAAAATCATCGAAAACTTGTTTTGAAGAGATCAAGCCTATAGAAATTCAAGATTTAAAATTACCGAAAAACAAATGGATGCATTTATGTTTTTCAGTTGAAATTCATGATAACGGGCTAACCCTACAAATAACGTTGGACGGAACAGAAAAGGATAAATTGCGAATATACCTTCATCAAGATTTTCTTCGAAATATTAGAAAAAATAAATCAACAATGTTCTGTATCGGTTCAAATCGTTTAAATTATGAAACAAACGATGAATTAAACACTACTAAACCAATTGGTTATAAACTATCGAATTTAATTTTATTTAAGGAATGTATTCAGGATTTTAGTGTATTAGCTACATTGACATCATTAGGACCAGATTTTGTAAATTTTAACTACACAATGGCAAGCAATATAATTCCGAACATGGGTTTACTCAATAATAACAAAGTTGTTAACATTTTTGATTTAAATGCTTGTGATTCAATCAAAATATTACAAAATCTATTGATCGGTATATATTCAGCACATGAACCAAGTAAATTTCTGACTTTTGATTTTAATAAATCGGATCGAGGTAATTTATAAATAATTGTAGTATTTTTACTAAATAATGTTGACACTTTTTTTTTATTTACAGGAGAAATAGTTAATTTTATAACTTGTGGTTCCGAAATGAAACCGAGTTATGTACCATCTATTCAAAGTGCTACTATCTTATGTGGTGGTGTATCACCAATTATTATTTTATTTGGTCGCGTTGTTGAGCTGTCTAATTGTTCTTTTCTGCAATCAACTTCTTTACAATTAGTTTTGAAAATAATATTTTCACACGTGGAATTGTATACTGAGTTTATTAAATGCGGTGGAATCAGCATGATGGGATCGATAATTAGAACAAAGAAGTGTATTAAAAATTTGGACTTGTTACGAAGCATTGTCGAAACAGCATGCGAAGGATCAATATTAAGTAAAAAATGTCAAAATGAAAAATATCAAATTATCTCACAGACGAACGCTTGCGTTGTACATTCAGAGCTATTAATATCAATAATTGTGAGATACTGGGATTGGTATGATCCAGAAGAAAAAGATTCAGATGTTTTAGATGTTTTGTTTGGTGTATTCCTAGCTTTAGTTAGAGAAAAACATCCTCATCATGCAATTAATGTCTATCGTTTAACAAAAGCCGGAATCATACCGGCAATGCTAAATTTTTGTAAAATATATTTGGTTGGAGCGTCAAGATCAGTGTTCATTTCGAAATATGCAGCCGAGAATTTAGTTAATCTGGTACGAGTATTTGCCGGTGCTCCCCCATTGCCATCGTTATTAGATGATATTGTTAAATTATTAATATTAATGCATAGGCCAAGTGATAGTTTTGTGACACATGACCGGTCAAAATTTTATTTTTTACTTACACCTTCCGTTCCTCATAAACAAAAACGTATAATTATTCCGAATGGTCCATCTAAATTGAATTCAAATCATTATCATCACCTAAATAAAATACGCGAAAGGAAACTTACCTTGCCTGTTGCTACGATTTCACCACGTTCTCTTTTGAGGTCAATGTCATTTAATTATGGGACAACGTACCACGATGAGAGTTGGACTACAATTCTAGATATGACACACATGAATATTTCGGATGATGATGTGAATCAAATAGACGAAGGAGCAATACAGACTATTGAATCACAAAATAAATTTAGTTCAAATAAAGATATGGAATTATATCAATGTAATAATAAAAATTATAATCACATCATTTCAAAATTGTACACAAAAAAGCATAAAAAGATTAAAAAATGTATTCACAAGAAAACCTCATCGAAGAAAGTACCGCCAATGATGAAATTTCATAAACATCATAAAAAAATGGGTAAACATCATCAACGTAGAAATGCATCCGCACATAGCCGTTATAATATGTCGGAATCGGAAACAAATCTAAAGAGTTCAGTATCGGATTACCGTTTGGATACAACAATTTTTAATGAGCTCTCGAATGCCAATGATCTATTCAAAGCGTACAAGTCACCTGGTTTTATACGAGTTCAAGAATGTTTTTTTAATTTGTTGCGCGATTTTATATTAATTCTACCCGATAATTCTGTTGATGAAGTTTTAAATCATTATGTTACAATGGAAATTTTAATCGTATTATCGAATCATTCTGATGTGAATGTTCGAACTGCTATCGTAAATTTACTTTCGATTATTTGCGATCGTTTGACACCAACAGTATTAGCACAGCTTACAAAAAATTATTCCTGGTTTCATTTGGCAAATCAAGTCTCGTTGAATAGCATTGATGGTGAATTCTTAAATGCTTGTATTCAATTTATTACCGGAAATTGTTCGAAATATGAAGAAATTATCGAGGTAAGAAAATTTTCAAATTTGAAATTTCTATAAGGAAATAAACTTTTCTAAGTAAAATAAAACCTTTTGTAATAGTAAATTTGTCCTGAAATTGAATTCCAAATTTTATTGCTACTTTGTACAGTACTGTCTCAGACGGTAGATGTAAAGTCGGCAACTCCTTTGCATAACACAAGTTAATCTCTTACATCTTGTAACAATCTCAAATCTGTTGATTTACCCTAGTTATAGTTCTCGCAAAGCTAAACGGTTACAAGTTTGTGACCCGTTGTCTATTCTTTTTGCATGCCGATGATTTGTTATGAAATATGTCTGATAACATTTTGACGAGAAGTAACGAGTTTTGCTTGCTGCACATTCCTTGCAAAATTTGTTTTATTTGATTTAGCAACAGAAACATTAAGCTTTTATTAAATGTTTTATTCGTTTTCAGTTAGATGACGTAAACATACGACATAAAGAAGGATTAAATTTGCTCATAGCTACACTATATCAAACAGTGCATGATCAAGAGCTAGCTTTGAAAGCTATGAACGTAATAGAGCTTTTATATACGACGGTATTAAATGGAGCAACTTATATGATTGAAAATGGTTTGATATATGCCATAGTGAAAACATTAATAAAATCGTACACGGAGGAACATTTACGTTCTAATGCAATGCGAATTGACAAAATTTTGAACTTATTAACAACTATAGCATTTCAAGCCTTTACATCATCTGGAGCAATGACGGTAATATTATACATTATATTTTCTAATATTATCTTTGTGAACATAATATTAAATAAATAATTTTATTAACTAGGTTTTGTGGGATATTTTAAATTGTTTAACATTCGTTGAACAAGTAAAAGTGGATTTTGCTCGTGTTGGTGCTCGTAATGCCCAAGCAAAAATATTAATTTTTATAATTGATGCATGTACCGTGTCACACACTAATCCAACATCAATTTTAAATTTTAAAATAAAAAATTCTAAAATTGTTATACCTAAATGTAATTTATCGTCGACCGAATTAAAAACTAGATTTGATTTAATATTAGATCGAAGCGTACAGTTTATCACAAACGCTGAATTAACATATCAACCAAGTGACACGGAAATTAAATTAATTTTTCAAATTATTGATTTATCTTTGAATGGTTATGTCCGATGCTGTAATAGTGTAATACTGTGGGCTTTGTGCCCATCACGACAAGTGTCTTTAACAATATCGATTATACGACTATTAAGCAAAATAAAAAATTTACATAAATTGAACTGTGATATAAAAACGGTAAGTTCTAAAGATTTTGAAAAAAAAAATGTTGCGCCTATTTATAATTTTGTGATGATTTTTCTCTTTTCATATATTCAACCAGATCAAAATATTCTCTCAAAGTTTTATATTAGCAAATCGAAGTATTTTGAACGAAAATGATTTAAAAATGGTTTCTGATTTTAATAATAGCCTGGAAGGTCCAATCAACAGTAGTTGGAATTTACAGGAAATTTTAAACCGTATGGAATTTGCTCGTGAAATGACCTTGAAAGAAATGAAACCGTCAAGTGACCGGGCCATATATAAAATGGAGTCCATTGCTCAAACTTGCATTGAATCGGCGATGAAAATTACTCGAAATGTTGTGGAATTGCAGGTTTGCAAATGTTAATTACATATTTGTATTTTAGATTTATAATTAAATTTTTATAGAATGTCGAACGGAGATTTCTTATGAATCATATGAGAAGTGATGATGATAAAGAAACTATAATGAAATGGCATATGGTCATCCAGAATATGACTCATGAAGGAGCACCATGGTATTTTGATAGTGACTATCCAAAGTAAATTAAAAGTAGGCATTCATCTATTTTACAATTTAATAACATGTATATTACACTTACAGTTGTTGGGAGTTGGACCATACCGAAGGGCCCAATCGAGTATTGTTACGATTTAAACGATGTCATTCAAATATAGATCCGAAATTCTTTTTAGAGGACTATCAGAAAGGTAATAACAAAAAACCTTGCAAATTATTGCAGTATCTTATGACCTCAATCAGTGAACAATGCAATTTTTGTGCGAACGATCAAGTTTTGCATAATTTTAATGTAAAACATTTATCTGTCGATTGCGAAATGGATGGTGAACTAATTATAACGGAATCCCAAATCATATTTATGCCAAGCAGAAATGTCAATGAACCTATTCTATATGATATCATATCAATAACTGAAATTTGGACCAGAAGGTACCAGCACCGAGATGTTGCATTAGAATTATTTCTTGATACAGGCAATTCAATGTTTATTATAATGAATAGTAGTAACGATCGAGAAACGTTAGAAAAATATTTTTCTGATAAAATAGTTTCAAGTCCTGATATAAATAAATTAAGCGGCGTAATTCAGCAATGGAAAGAAGGTCAATTGACCAACTGGGAGTATTTAATTTTACTAAACCAAATGTCTGGACGAACTTATCACGATTTAATGCAATATCCCGTATTTCCATGGATATTATCAGACTATGAGGGTATGGTGCTAGATTTAAATTCACCAAGCAGTTTTCGAATACTTGAAAAACCAATTGCAATTCAGCACAAATCAAATGAAGCGCATTACATTAATAACTATGAGGTACTATAAATTAAATAAATAACTAGGTATAGACAGTAATTGTAAAATTTTAATCACATTCTAGTATTTGTCACAATCGCCAGCCGGGGCAGGTCATTTGGAACCGTATCACTACGGCTCTCACTATTCAAATTCTGGAACCGTATTACATTTTTTGGTCCGCCTACTTCCGTTTACAAAACTATTTTTACATTATCAAGATAATAGTTTCGATATACCTGATCGTACGTTTCACGCCGTTAAAACAACATGGCGTTTGGCAAGTAAAGATTCTCCGACCGATGTAAAAGAATTGATTCCACAATTTTTTAGTTTGCCCGAAATGTTTGAGAATAATGAAGGTTTTAATTTTGGTGTTCGACAATCAGGAGAGTCGGTTAATAATGTAATTTTGCCACAATGGTGTGAAAATTCACCTCGTTTATTTACGCTAATTCATCGTCAAGCATTAGAAGCAGAATTGGTACGAAAAAATTTAAATTATTGGATCGATTTAATTTTTGGTTATAAGCAAGATGGCCAACCGGCTATAGACGCGATTAATGTATTCCATCCGGCAACATACTATGGATTTTCGTGTAAAAATATGTCGGATCCGGTTGAAAAAATGGCATGCGAGACTATGGTTAAGACTTATGGCCAAATGCCGCGTAAATTATTTAAATCACCACATTCAAGTGCACAGATTATACCAACTAGAATGAACGATGTTGAAGTGTTGCCGACTGTAAAGGGTCTTAAATGGGGGTTGTATACCGGATCGCCAAGTCTTCCTAATCCTGTTTTGAGCAATATCGTAGAAGAAACTTCTAATTATTCATCATTTTTGTCTTTAGAAAATACTAATGTAATATATGCTGTACCTGAAAAATGTAATATTATGCAAGGAATTGAACAAGATACAATGAATCTAATATCGTGGAATGAAAATGACAATGTGGTACGTATCAAACCAATTTGTGATATTAATGTTGAGCCAAAAATTTTAATTAACATAAGTCGTGTCGATCCAATAACGGCGTGCGGAACGAATATCAATTCAAATCAGTTATGGTTTGGTCATAATTCTGGTCGTATTACAGTTTACTATTGTAGTGGAATGAGTTCTTCCAAATACAATAAAAATCGATTATTTCAACATGCAAATTTTACAAAATTATCGTACAACTCAGCATTTCGAAAAGTTTCCGGAAAATTAATTTCACGGCCACTTGAATTCGATCTAGTTAACAGTGTTAATTTTAGTAATCAAAGTACTAAATGGCATGGTCCTTTTAATTTAATACGTCATACGGACCAAATAAATGTAATCAAAATATCGGTAGATTTTAAAATTGCTGTTTCAGCGGGGCGAGATGGTATGGCCGTAATCTGGGATACAAATCGTTTACAATATATTCGTGTTATAGAAACTTCAACATGTTTGAATATACCTGAAATTTATTTGACTGAAATTAGTTCAACTTTAGGCGATATAATTACAGTGTATGATGTAACAAAAACAGCCTGTAACGATCGTATTGATGATGATGAGGATGAAAGTTTTGAAGTAACAGAAACAAATATTGATGATTTTGTTAAGGTTTCAATGAATTTACATGGAAATTGTGTTATGCGATTGCACACAGTAAATGGAAAATACGTAAATCATGTGTTACTACAGGAAAAAATATCATCGTTGTGTTTTTCAAATATAAAGGAGGGCACCGGTGTAAATGTTATATTAACAGGAATGCAAAATGGGTTAATCAAAATCTGGTCAAGCTGGAATCTTTGTTTTATAAATGAGATTTGTACTGGAATATCGGAAGTCATTAGGTAAATATAATATTTTATAAAAATAATGGAAAAAATTATTTGTAAATTTCTGTTTCAGTTTAACATATTCTACATATCAACATTTAGTTGTTTTAAACAATAATAATATTATACAAGTATGGGAATCACCAGGGTTAAATGGTACAATACCAAAATTATATTTTCTTAAAGACAACAAAAGTGTTTAAATTTATTTACATTAATTTAATTATTTATGTTGTATTTCTTTCTTATTTTAATGTGGTACATACTATATATTTTTAATTTTGTTATAATATAATTTCTTTAATACAAAATAAATTATAAATTAAATTTTAAAACAGATTTATTTATTTAGAAATGTTGGCAAAACAAAATTATTTATTGCACTATTTTCTAAAAAGATAGCTAATAGTTTTGTTGCATTAACCATTGTACTTGAAATAATGTAAGGAAATTTAAAATTTTTATTATCCTTAATATTAAATAAAATCCTTTTACTAATATAATCATTATAACAACAAATATCACCAATTGTTATGTATTTGTCTAGATATTTAGAATAAATATCAATGTGCACTCGACATGATTCTGATGGTGTTAATTGGTCTGCTTTTAAATATGATAATTTAAAAGGTAGCTCAAAATTTATATAGTAGTCTTTAATATATTTGATCAAGTTATCAAATTCTTGATCACAAGCTTCCTGAGTTTCTGTGGCTATAAATGATTGTGTTACCGTTGATTGGCTTACAGAATACAGACCATTATTATTTATAATTTGCGGTACATAACGTTTTCCGGTAGTAATGCATCGTAATGGTAACAATGATGGGAAAATAGAAAGCTTAGCAATATACCCCAAATAACTCAGCATTGAACCATTTCCAACTAAATGAAGCAAATTAAATGCATTCAAATTATCACACTCGTGCAAAAGAAATAAATCGTTGGATTGTAATCCACCTGCTTCACAAACAACAGTACGTATAAAATCTGGATTCGAGAAATGAATAAAATTTAGATTATTTTTAAAATAATTTATGCAATGAAAGGGTAATTCTAAGTCAAATAATGCTGCGTCCCCTTTTAAATAGTAACACGTTTCATTATAATACTCAATAGAATTTTCGTGATCTAGATGGCAAATACTAGAGTTCGATGTTTTTTTACTTAGGTCCAACTCGTACGAATATATAATTTGATCTAATTCAAGCGGTGTATTTTTATGTAAATCATTTGGAAGCGTTAAAAAATCCTGCACAAAATTATCTTCGATTGCGTAACTGTTCTCTTTCAGTAATTTTAAATCTTCTCGCAAACATTTTCCATCGTTTTTTAGTTTGTTAATATAATCGAGATTATTTTGTTCATTCCTATTGTCGGATAATTGTTTTAATTCGTTTGCCACTTCTATTCGCCTCTTTTCTAAATTATCTTTTCTTAATTCAATATCACGATACAAGTCCCATTTCTCATATAATTTTTCAATATTTAAGGGTATATTACGAAGTTTTAGGTTTTCTGCTAATTGATCTTTTTGCTTTAGCTTCGTTTTAAAATCTAAGAACGGCGCGATAACAGCATAGCTCTCCTTTGCTTTGTCACCAGTTAAGTAAAGTGCATGGACGTTTCGTTTTGGTATGATGAATGGTTTAAAAATTTTACTGGACAACATTTGATCAAGATTTCTGAAAATATATAAAATTAGTTAGATTTTAAAAACCTTTCACAAAAACTTGAATGAGTGGATAAGTTTTGATTCGAAGGACCCGAGGTAGAAAAATATGGAGCCTCGTTATTAGTTAACAATACATGACAAATTACAAAATTATCACAGAAATGTTGGCTTTTCCATGTTGCATTGTTTTACAAATTGTAAAAGAAAACCACCACTAACTTTAATAGTCGGCCAGCTAACTTTTTGTGCTAAAATTGGGATACTGCGATATACAGCAAATAACGAATTGACGATAATTATCATTATAACTATGTAAGCATGTTTGATTAATAGGTCGTAGTTAGCGGATCTTAAAGACCAAATTTACCAACCACTTTGTTAATATCCGTTAATTGGCTTAGGTTGTAAATTCTGTTCGTTTGGCGTTCAACTTCTAGACCGAGGAATATTTCACAATTACACTCTTATTGTCGCTGGCATAAAGACTGTCATCAATGTTACATTTTAACAACTTCCGTGAAAATATGTAAACAACTATTGTAATTACTTACTACCACCTTTCGTTAATAAATCGTGTAGCGCTTGATTCCATATATGCGCAGATTGTTTGAGATCATAGACACTTCATTTCAATAAACAAACTTTCTTTGGGTTTTGTTTGCCAAAAATCCAGGTAGCTGCTTCGTATACATGATTTCGCGGAAATTACCGTTCATTGTTACTGTTTTTGCGTCAATGTGAAATATTTCCATATTTCGTTTTGTTGCCATTGCCATTAGAATGCGAAACGTCGTTTGAGACACTATCAGTGCAAATACCTTATCTTAGTATCAACCATATTTCTGGGAAAATCCATGAGCCTCTAGACGAGCTTTAAATAGACCTTCAATAAACCGTCAGCTGCATATTTAATTTTGTACACCTCATTTGCTTCCAATAGGTTTTCTATCGAAGGGTAAATCAACTAGTTCCGAAGTGTTGTTTACTTCAAATTAATTAATTTCGTCAAACATAGCCATGGATTTTAGTGTAAACATGGCTTGATTAAATGTTTCGTGTCCTCGATGACTTTCTTTGACGAGTCTCTTGTGACGACGCATTTGTAACAATTTATCTGCTGCAATCTCTTCAATGTTTTTATCTGCTGCAACCAAATTTTCGCTGGCATTGCTATTCTGCCGTGTAAGAAAAAACGTCACATATGCCTTTTTCTAGTTTTGAGTAATTTCAATTTTTCTGTTTTTGTTTGCCATGTCTTATTATGAAACTTGACTACTAAACAACTTGATTTTATGGCATTTAATAAAGGATATTTGGCATTCTAAAAAAGCAGAAAAATAGGTATTTGTTTGCAGAATCCAAATGTGCCCTTAACTCATTTTTCGACTTTAGGCGCTTGGGACTTTTTTTTCTTGGTACGGCAGTATTGCTATCATTGTTTTGATAGATTATTTGATGCACTACTCTGTATTTTCTCTACGAACTGTATTTTCTATAACAAATTGAACGTCGCGTCTGACAAAAACAAAGTTATTAGTTTGAGAAACAAAGTTAGTTCATAGTTGAAAAACAAAGTTATTAGTTTGAGTTGAATGTTACGGTTAAGCAGTTTCAACTTTATAAATTTGAGATTTCTATATTTCATCAACAGATTTCGTAACTGCCTTGCTTGGCAATCGATTCTGAATTAATGAAATCGCCGTCAAGACTGCTTTTACTCAAAAACTATGATTTAGCTTAGGCTTTGTTTAATATAAATTGAGCCATTTTAATGAATTTCTTGGTTTTGCGTCCTGCAATGCCATTTTGCTGGGGTAAATATGTAGCTGAATATTAAGTACTCCTATGTTTACCCTTTTATTCAACTAGGTACCCTTTTATCCGTACGTTGAATTTCACGATCCGACCGAACGAGTTTATCCGAGTTACAACTGAATGGCCTTTTCTTAAAACCATTTATTAACAACTGCTGTTAAACGCCTTACACCAAACAGTTCTGTAACTCTATTACTTAAAATGCAATCCCGGTGGATTTATTTGGTATAATGTAACACTCTGCATCATTAAATTCCAAACTGAAAACTTTAGCCACTAATCTTTTAGTGAAAAAATGTTGGAGGCAATTTCCGTAACAAACAACACGTTTGCTATTTTGGCTGATATCATATTGGCTTTTTTGTCGTAAAATTGTACTTCAACCGAACCTTTTCCTCTTACTGTCTCACACCCGCAACTTGAATTTTCTAAATAAACAGTCTACTTTATTGTTGACAATGTGGCACGTCGCTCCTGAATCGATTAACCATCTTCCTGATGAGCCGATTCCTTATGTGTGTAAATGTATGTCCGAATTGTAAATGGTATTGGCCTTTTGTGTTTCTTGTGAATGTCATTGCCAAGTGTCAATTGTACCGACAGTTTCTCTTCACCGAACATATACTTCCATTTTCCAAACCGCGACCTTCTTCGAGTCTCATGATGCAAATCTCCTTTATTAACCGCATATTATTGTCACCGGCGTTTTTTTGGTGATATTCCTGAAGCTCATCCTACAGTGATTTCGCTTAATAGAATTGTTTTATAATATCATTGGATTTGGAACATCTTTTTCGTTAGTCAACTAAGCACCGCAGTAACCAGAAATTTATTTGATTTAATTTTAAACTACCTTCACCCTACCTTATACACTTTTAAAATTTCACGTATGGGTTACTACTTAGTCCCATAATCTGTTAGAAATTGTAAAATAAAATTACCATAACTTTATATAAGCTATTTTATCTTATTGTAAAATCAATGATTGCGATGAAAGTTTTTATTATACATATGTAATTAATAAAAGAGGAAACAACAAGAAACATGAATTGGCCGTAATGCTTAAGTACTATTGAATAATTTGAAATGTTAAATTAATTTAGGATGGTGTACCACGACTACAAATTCAGTTCTTGAAATACAGTCAAATCTTTGACACCGATTAGAGGCCGTCATAGCGCTTATTTTCAATTATCCCGACAAAATAATGAATGTCATGTTTTAAAAATCTGATCGGCATAAAAAACTATAATTTACGGGATTCACAGTATATTGTTATATAAGTAATAAATATTATTTACCTAAGTATGTTAAAAAAAGATAATAAAGAAATATTTTGCAGAAATTGCACAAAAATTGTTTTCATCTAATTTGACGTTTAATAAATTGTATGCCCTATTAACCAAAAATGTGAATTAAAATAATATTGGTTTTTGCGTTTACAGAGCATTCACACCTAGTGTTTTCTCGGCCAAACGTGATAAAAAATATCATGATACCGCACGCCAATTACTTATGACCCTAACTTCCTTCCATTAAATTTTATGTCAAACCCGAGGAAACGACCAAAATGAAAAAATAAAAATAGAAGTTAAAATTAAACGTCAAACAATTTAATATATTTTGATTTTTTTTTATTAAACATAATTAATTATAATTGTTTATACTATTTTAAACTATTAAATATTTCCAGTATATATTATGGAAATTGAAATAAATTAAAATTTTTAATTAAGTTTCTTTTGCATAAAAAACAAACAATATCTTTTGACAGGTAAAACCAAAAAAATTCTAGGATTTTTTTGTTGATAAATGAGTACGTTTTATGGCAAAATGTGATCAAAAATATCATGATATTTTTTATCTAATTTGTCTGAGGAAACACGACCACAGTGAAAAAATTTTTTACTTTTGACTTACCTATTCTCGAGTTCCACATCCATTTTCCACATGCTGACATCTGTTAAAATTCGTCAAAACGTTCGGAAATTTTAATTCTTGTATAAAACACTTGAGACATGAACATTTTCCTATATGGGGAATTTCTTCCACCTGCTTATACCCATTCGGAAATATTCCTTTATTACCAAAAAAAATTAAATTTTTATGAATTTTGACAGATGTCCACACGTGGAAAATGGATGTGGAATTCGAGAATAGAGCTCCAGGTTTGTATGAATTTCCAACATAACGAGCAAAAATGTTTGTTCGTTAAGTTGAAAAATCATACAAACCTGTAAGTAAAAAGTTTTTGCATTGTGAATGCCCTATTACTTCTCGTATTCATAAAAGGTAGTGTTTTGTCGAAATTTAAATTATTTTATCGATAAAGCCTACATACATAGTACGCTGTTCAAGTGAAATGAAATTTTCACTGGTCTCCAAAAATAGGAAGTTTCATAAATATGTTAGTGCGTATAACTTCATGTTGTCTCTGAAAATATGTACAATAAAATTAACAAATACAATAAAATTCACTTCGATAGTTGATTATCCTCAAAATGCAAGAATTCAAATGAAATTGTCAAAATGTATCTTAAAGTACTTTTCATACCAGGCGCCTCGCCTCGAAATATTTAGTTACCACAAATGCGAAGCTGAGACCCTTTCATACCGGTGGCGTTGGCTTTGAACATTCAGTTGCTATCAAATATTTTATTTAGCTCTATTTTACACGTGAATTATAGCAAGAACTGAGATATACTAAATTTGTAACGTACATATGAGTTAGATTTTTTGGTAAGTATGAAACAATTGTGCATAAAATATGATTTGTAGGTTATGTTGACAAAGCACCTCGCTTTGTACTACTTTGAAATTTCGCAGTCGAGTGTGGAACGCATTGCCTTGGCTTTGTAGATAACTTCATTGTAATCTATTTTATTTTTTTTTTAAATTATCACCTAAAAATAAATTATTTTTCAACAAATTGAATTTATTACTATAAAACTAAACGGTATCAATCGAATAAAACTAATTTACATGGTTAAAAAACGAAATAAAAATTTTTTATTTACGAAGCTCAAAGCCGAGGCGCCTGGTATGAAAAGTACTTTACATGTATCGTCCAGTGGCTCTATTCTGTCTATTCCCTGGGAATTGGGGAACACATTGCTATATTTTCAAACCAATAATTCCCAATTTGTTATTCCCCAATTCCCAAAAGTGTATTCTGGCGTAATTGGGAATAATTTCCAATGGGAAAAGCATTATAATGTATTTCGAATTTTGCAGCCGCCATTATTTAAACATTTTATTTTATAAATATAAAATAAAAACTTTACCGATACTGCGTTGTAAATAAAATAATGAAAATACAGAAAACAACCAGTTCTTTCTCATTCCCCAAAAAAATTTAGGGAAAAATAAACGTCAAAACTAGCATAAAATGGAATTATTTTTCCCCACATTCAAAAATTCCCAATAGCCAGAATACACTTTTGGAAAAAATAATTCTCAACTGCTAGAATACTGTCAAAATACTTCAATTCCAAATTCCCAGGGAATAGCGAGAATAGGGCCACTGGGGGCCTATTCTCGAATTCCACATCCATTTTCCACATGTGGACATCTGTCAAAGTTCACACAAAAACGTTGGAAAATTGTAATTCGTATATAAAACACATGCGGCATGGACATTTTCCTATATGGGGAATTTTTTCCACCTGCTTATACCCTTTCGGAAATATTCCCTTAGTAACGAAAAAATTAAATTTTTATGAATTTTGACAGATGTCCACATGTGGAAAATTAATGTGGAACTCGAGAATAGGGTCCCAGGAAAATAAAAATGAAGTTAAAAATGTATAGAGATAAAATAGAGACATCTGTATTCTAATGCGAAAACTCTAACTTTATTTGCTGCATTTTAATAGGGCGATTTTTCAATTAGTCCAACCGATTCACACCAGTTGTGTGTTAGGGATAGCAGCACACTAAAACTGAATAAAAAATACTTAAATTTTATTTCAATTGGTCAATATTACAGCTATAATTAAAAAAATGAAATAAAAATGTAAAATAAAACCAAAATTAATTATTGTAAAAATAAAATGTTTACTATCAGCAACATAACCCATTGCTCTAAAAAGTAAATTTCAACGTTTTCCCCATATAAAACATGCTCAGTTTTCTTTGAGTTTGTGACCTTAAATAGAACACATATATACATAGAATGAGTTTTGAAAGCGTAATTCAATATTTTATTAACAAAATACACTTATATAACAATAATAAATTAATAAAATTCATTCATAATTTGTTTGTTTTATGCACTTCTGTTGCATAGGATTCCCGATGTAAATAGTTGACATTTGTAAGTCTATCCCTTACAGTGTCGCATTTGCGGCAAAACAGCAGAACTGAAAAATCGCCCTATTAGTTGACAGTTTTGTCTAGAGCAGGCCACCAGACTGTTACCCCATACAAAAGTGTGGCTATGACTACTGCGGTGTAAAGCCAATGTACGATGCGGGGCTCCAGCCCCCATCCTTTCCCAATTGCATTTTTGCAAGAGTATAGCGCAACCGTAGCTTTTTTACACTTTCCATAGTATTCGGTTTCCAATTTAAATTTCTATCCAAAACGAGACCTAGAAACTTTGCTTCACCTGCAAAAGTCAGGCTGAACCCATTTAAAGTGGGAGGATCGATATGAGGAAGTTTATATTTCCAAGAGAAGAGAACCAATTCGGTTTTGTGTGAGTTTACATTCATCCCACAGCCATTGGCCCATAATGAAAGAATGTCCAGAGCATTTTGCATAAGCTCACTAAGGGTGCCAGGATATTTCCCACGGACAGCTCTCCCCTTGCAATAGGCATGTTGAAATTTAGACAACTATTCCGGCACAATCATGCCCTAATATGAGCTTCTTTTTGTTTTTCCAGTGTTTTATAAAGGAAGGAAGACAAGTTATAATCGGTCTAAGGTCTTTGAGATTGGAGTGAGAGCGTTTCCCCGCCTTAGGTATAAATTCAACCTTCACTTCCGTCCATTTACTAGGAATGTAACATAGTTCTAGCCTGCTTTTGAAAATTACCTCTAACTAGGAAATGGTTAGATTGTTGAATATCCACAAGGATAATACCATCGAGTCCAGGCGATTTATATGGTTTAAAACTATTTATCGCCCACAGGGCCTTTTTTCTTCTAATAATTTGGCCTACAAAGGCTACTTGCCCTATTACCTAATGATGTGGTAGGTACAGATTCGGAACAACCAGGAAAATGAGTCTCCAGCAGAAGTTCCAGCGATTCCGCACTATTAGTGGTTCATATCCTATCCGACCGTTGAAGATAACTTGGGATGGAAGGACCAGTTGCTAGTACTTTACGTAGCCTAAACATCTAAGAAGACTCCTGAATTTTGCCACAGTATAGTCTCCAAGATCTGTTATTGGCACTTCTGAATTGATATTTGTAAATTTTGAGGATTTTCTTATAGGAGTCGCAGTTTACAGAGGAATGTTACCATTTCTAGAGCTTCCTCTAATGTGAAGTCCTCTGAGAGCTTCTTCAATGACTCCAAGGAAATTGTCAGCTCCGTGTCCGTGGAGAGTTTCCGCCTGGCTGTCCCCTTCTTCAGGGCGCCCATATGAGCTTTCAAGTACAGCTTCCTCAGAGCAGCGCGTCTCTCTTGTCCGCGTCCTTCTGTTCGGTGACTTTTTTGCCCCTTTCGAAGAGATTTACGAATCAACCAATCTTTTGTAGCCCTCATAGGAAGTGAAGTGGTAATTGGATGGAGCGATACCTGGAGAGTACAGGGGGTGGGGTAGGACTTACTATTTCAGTTTCGCAGAACGAGGTCGAGCGTTATCATGCTGAAGAATCAAATTGTCGTGCCTTTCGGCACATTGCGGCCATTTATCCTTCATTGCTAGGCTCAAAAGCATTAATTGGAGTCGGTAGCGTTCCGCAGTAATGGTTTCGTTAGGTTTGGGCAGCTCGTAATAAGTAACACCTAGCTGGTCATACCAAATACAGACCATTAGTTTTGAACCATGGATATTCGGCTTTGCTGTCAATATTGAAGCATGTATATCCCACAATCTCACAATTGATCCATCTACTTGCGTTCCACTGCGTTCCATATATTTGGCGTCAAAATCACCGTCCTTTAATCGTGGAAACCATTCACGATGACGAAAACATTTTTAATCCCAAATATATGTGTATACATAAATTAAATTGTATAATTTAAAATGTTCATAATATTTTTAGGGGCAATTTAAATGAGCAAACAAGAAAAATATTACATAAACATATGAGAATACATAAACATATTTTTGAATGACATATTTTGGCGACAAATATTTGACATCAAAATTAATAAATTGGCAACAAATATAATATTTTGCAACAGAAAACAAAAATTTTTAATAAAAAAAAAATAAAAATCGAGACAAACCATCAAATTTAATCGATCCAAATTACTAGGTTGACGAAACAATTTTAAAAATAAATCTCCATTTTCCAGAATATTTTAAAACTAATTTTTTCGTGTTCCCTTCCAATAGTTCCAACAAAATTATAAATGTTGCCAATTTATTATTTTTTGTTCCAAAAAAGTATTTTTTGTGATGCCAAGAAATAGTTGTTTGTTGCTCATTAAATTGTGCTTTTATTAATTTTTCGTATCTGAAATATTAATTGTTTGTGGTGCCGGTTTATTGCCAACCATATTTTTATTGTTTGAGTAATTTTTATTGCTGAGTAATTTATAAGCCTATTCGCGCTCTAATATAAATAATAAAGAACGCGACGTATATTCAAAACTAAACTCATGAGACATTTTGAGATTTGTAAAGATTTTGCAGAACACATGGCAAGCAAATTTGTAACATGTCACAAGTTTTTAATTTTTATTTTATTTAATTCAGTCATATGCCATATATCAGGAGGATGCAGAAGTGATTTTATAAGTTGATTTATTTTGTGTTCATTATTTTGTTTATTTTTCATATTATTTTGTAATTGAATTGATTAGTATTAGTTCTATTTAATATAAAGTACCGTATTTTATTTATAAGATCGTGCTATCGTGTTATTTTTAGTAAAGCATATGGTGTTAAAGTCCGGCAAATTTTTTTATTTGTGTTAAGTTTTTTTTGTTATTTTATAGTGTTTTCAATTTGTGAATTAAAGTTAATTGATACATTTCTATTAGTAATCCTAATTAATCAATCATTTATTCTTGTATTTTAATCTGTTGGATATTATTTGAAAATGACGAGTGTAGTGAAAACGGTTGAAGTTGAAAAAAATGTTTTATATGGTGGACCTGAGAAGATTAATTTTGGTCCTGTGAAATCTCTAGGGTTCCTTTTAATAGATTTACTGAAAGAGCATAAAGATAAAGTTGCTTTTGTAAGTATTCGTTAATAATAATGTGACCAAATTTATATTGTCTTTAATCAAAAACGATAATTTGATAGATAGATGCTGTCACCGATGATCAGGTTACATACAGGCAGATATTAAATGATTGTATTGAGACGGCAAAATGTTTAAGAGCGGCTGGCCTAAAAAAAGGTGACACAATCGGTGTTGTAAGTGAAAACCGTTTAGAATATCCTGTCCCTGTATTAGCAGCTCTGTTTATAGGCGTGACTGTAGCCCCAATGAATGCAACATACACAGAACGTAAGTGAGAAATGACACGTTAGAAAAATATTATTTATTATTGCTTGTTATAAAATTTAATCTAAACTTATTGAAATGTTTCAATTACACTCTTTTTCAAAAAATTATATCTTGTAAAGTTCACGAATAAAAATATTGTAGTATGATAAAGCTTGTTTCTCGCTTTTATCTCTAAATAAAAAGTAAGAAAAATTTAAGTACATACTAATAAATTGAGGCAAAGATTATTAATAGGTAATAATGTATTTCATTGCATAATTTATTGTTTACTGATAACACATTGTTGCCATATAAAATATTAGTCCAAAATACACAAACTAGGTGTACTTTAACCCTGAAAACAGTTTATATAATAAATTTAAATTTACGTAAATTTTGTCGAGAAACAAGTTTATTAAATGAGATAGTAGTTAGGCAATTAGGCTAGTTATACCGAACAATGATAGATTATTATGTATTAGCAAACAATTACTAATGATACCGAAAGTGGTCTGACGAAAAACGTCCGAGATAAATTCAACATGTAAACGGCAACTTGACTGAAAGTAGTCTGAGTTCGGTCAACTGAAATTTCGTTGGTTGAGTCAGTTTATATATTGAGTTAAACATGTAAACTTTAATTTAGTTGAACTGACAGATTTTTTCGTACTGTCAAAAAGGCAAAAGGGTTTTATAGATTTTCGAAGTAGTTTTTTTAAATTATTTTAAATAATTTTAGAACAAAGTGACATTTGAACTGTCAATTCAGATCAAATAAAAAATTCCCCTGTAACCATTAACCCATGAGGTATAATGTAATATCGGTTTGTAATATTTGCATATATACGGACAGTCAGGCTGCCATTAAAGCGCTTCAATCATACCTCCTCACGTCGAAAGTAGTCAAGAACTGTCTCTCATCTCTTAACGAGATGACAGATCAGTTCGACATTCACATTTTATGGGTGCCAGGACATTTCATAAGTACAGGGAATATAAACGAAAGGATATTGAAATGCCTCTTACGGTAAGCAAACTGCTGCTTCAGGAAGAAGCTGACAAATGACAGATGGTCAAGTATCACCTCATGTGTGATAACTCGGCAGGTCTGGCCAAAGTTAGACTTGGCGAGATCCAAACAGCTGATCTCACTTCAGCGAAGACAGATCAGTGTGGTTGTTGGAGTGATTACGGTGCACTATCTCACAGGGAGGCACGCGAATAGACTTGGTTTCTTCTCACATGACTACTGTTGTAGTTGCGAGGACGACAGTACTTCATCTTCTTTGCACCTGCTCTCGTCTGGCACGAAACATACTAAAGTTGCTAGGGGCACCCCTCTTCAAGGACCTGACGGACCTCTGTAGGATGGACGTCAGGAATATCCAGTGCTTTGTTAACAGTCCAAAATGGTTTCAATGAGTTGGAGGAAACAATTATTCGTGGTATGGCTACGGAGCATTTTTTGTGTCTATGCCTGGTGCTAGTGGACCGCCACCTAAACCTAACCTAACCTAACCACCAACCCAAAGTTCGAGTCAGATCACTTTTAGTCAAAACTCAATCACTTTTGGGTTTAACCATGTATCTTTAGTAAATATTTAGCTCGAAATAGGGTCTTAAAATGGTCTTAAAATTTTTTTCTAAAGGCAAGGCTTGTCACAAAAAATTGTCACTTGCCACTTGATCAGAATCTAGGTCCTGATATTTTTTGAGCCAATCTTCCAGAATTAAGCATCTGCACAGATATTGCAATCATTATAGCAGTCGGTACAAGAAATCGTGATCGGTATTGCTTCAATGCAGGTGGTATAAAAAGACTGCAGAAACTGCTTTACGGTTGCATTCGCAAATTTCATTTTCGGGCGTCAAATTGATAGTACTTTAATGCAGAAATAATATTTAAACGCAATGCTGCAACATCTGTGCAGCCGACTAAACTCTTGAAAGTACCCAAATTTTAGAACGAACGAACGAACGAAAGAAACCATGAATCCGCTAACCTTTTCCCTCAAATATTAAATGATGTAAATTGACAGGCGAAGGCGTAGGGCAAGCGTATTACCGTAGTACCGTAAATTATTACGGTAGATTTATTAGAAACGTTTTTTATTGATTTGAGGTTGTTTCCATAAACGATAATTTTTATTTATTTGACTTAGGCCTGTATTAAATTATCACATTTCTACGTCGTGGAATAATATCAACATTTTTTTTGGACAAAAAAATACGATAACAGAATATTGTTCACGATAGTTATCAAAGAATGCTTTATTGGAAAAACTAAAACTAGTTCTCGTACTCTGAAATTAATATTTTTATTATCTTCATGCTTCAGTCGTATTTATCATTTTCTGCCATTTTTGTGAGCTGTCACATACATGTTGCAATAGTTAGCTTCATGAGGCTCATGCGATAATTTTTGGTATATTGCCCTACGGCTTCGGTGAATTTAGTGTCAACATTTTTGGAGGAGAAAGGTCTATTGACCCTTTTATCATTTAACCAAAAATTTAGGAAATTAACGTGGAGTCCATTGGGACCAACAAAACTGATGTAAATAAAAAATGATTTACATCTACATATTTTGAGTTTTCAAAAAAATCGAGATTTTTTGCCAAATTTTACCTCCACTTTTTTCCAGCAACTAGATAAATGGCAATTATGAAAACAATCGGCCATATATTAATAACAGTAGCAAAAAAACGAATTTTTATTTTCCGAACACGAACGAAATCTTGCGTAAGGTGTAATTAGTATGTAAAATAAACTAGTTAGTTGTATTTTATGGTATGTATTGTAATAAAACTTGTGAGAATTTTCTCTTGAAAGCATGGTTTTTTCGCTGACACACAGATACATATTTAAAAATATCAACCTTTAGGTGTATTCGTCTCAAAGGAAATTTATTCGTTTCTCATTCTACCGCTTAATGTTAATACCACATACTACAATGTCGGTTGATATTTGAGCTTTTTACTCTCTGTCCTTTGTGTCATTTCACTAATACAATCAAAGGTATATCTTTACAGCAATAGTGCGCGAATGGTTCGGGTTATACAGAGGGAATTTTCGCAGGTTTCGGATAAAAAATCCTATTTCTATGCCACTTACCATGCAACTAAAAAGGATAGTGATCTGAACTAAATGAATATTGTATAAAAACCAGGTCAATAAGCACCTTCTCCGGATGTTCCCAGAATTTTGAAAAACTAGAACATATCCGAGAAAACCAGGGCGTCTGGTCACCTTAATAGATAATAGTGATGACTCTCATGTTGGATTTATGGGCCGACTCACCATTCATGCCAGTACTATAGGTTGGCATGAAACAATACCTGTGCGTCTTTGATTCGAGTACTGCTTAAGGTAAGACGTTAAAAGCAAATTAGTACAAAGTTGAGAGTGCCTTGACTTGAGTACTAGAAAAGATTGCAAAATAGAAACAAACAAGCAAAAACAACAACAAATGCTAGCTTAAGAGTCGATTAATCTCTAAAATCATTAATATTTCTGGTATTTTACTGATGACCCCAAATATTCTTTTTACTATTTTCTATATATCATATGTAATACCGATTTTTCTTCATCAGACATAAGCTGTCCTTTGACACATTAAAAAATATTACAGAAAAAAGTTGTTGGATTTTTGCGTAAAATACGAATTCATCAAAATAAATGTAGGTTCGTTATACAAAAAACATGTTAACCTTCCACAGGTCATTTCAAGAGCATACACAAACAATTTTATTTTATGTCCAAACGATTTGTTTTCGAACGTTTTTGGCACCATTACTTCACTTTAAAGATATTTAGATGAGTCAAATTAAGTGGTCAGTAACTAGGTAAATATTACAATTAAAAATTATCTGGAGACGCGTTGCAAAAAACCTTATTCATTTGAACGCGGGGAAATATTTTGGTTGGCAGCCGGATGAGCATCGTTCGGTTGATTACGGTGTAAATTTGGTACTTCGGATATCTGAATGATTTGGCCGAACAACTATTGCAGAAATACTATGTTTCAACCGAATAATAAACCGCAAGAAACGTTCAGAAGGTACAATTTTTGCATTTTATTCACAACAAAAATTTTAACTGATCACAGACCAATTTGTGCTTATATTTTGTTTTTCACAACGCAAAATAAAAATATTACTAGGCAAAATAATCGACCTTCAAAAGTTTTATCAACAAAACGGAATTGAATAGAAGAGAATTAATTCTTCAAAATTTTACTTCAACATTACATCCAAAATTTTGTCGAGATAATGGATTGCCAAGCAATGAAGAGAGGGGTTCCTGTTGACAAGCTTGTATGAATTTAAACCTTTTTATTTATTAACATTTTGCAGAATGTATGTTGCAGAAATCCTCTAATCGAAAATCGTTTTTGAAAGAATTAGCTGTGCAATTGGGGATAGCAAATGTGTTAGAGCATTAATTATATTTTATTATTAAATCTTTTACGACTTTTTGGTCACAACGAAACAACGAAGACACAAAGTTCAATTGACAAGTAAGGCTGTCTTCGAAACGAATATTTATTTATGGAACTTAGCTTATTCAAATAAGTATCCTGTCAAGGTGACTTATTTCATATTTCAGCCAGAAGGAAATTTTAATTTTGTATAGATTACTTTAGACAAATTTTCATATATAAAATACGAAGAAGGAATTTAACGAGTAACATTTAGAGTTTTAGAAAAGTTGCCATATGCGTACCCGTTTTAGGTCTACTAAATGTATTCCGACCTAAAACAAGGTTAGATTAGGTTGGGGTGGCAGCTTAGTCACACTTAGACGGGTGCCGGTCCATTGTGATACTATTTAGAGCCACTTATGTAGCGTAAAACATCCCGCACTTTACTGTTTTCGAAATCCGACAGGTTCTTCATCTTGAACTTACCCAAGTTTTTGTGCCTTCTGAATGCTAATGCTGATGAACCGACGTCTCTTCCTCCTCCTCGTCCAAACAGCTTCTGCAGTAGTCATTTTCATCCAGACCCAGTCTTCTTGCATGTTCTTCAAAAAGGCAGTGTTGCGTAAAAATTCCTACGACCGTTCTTACTTCACACCTACGTAGGGAGATTAATGTTCTAGTACGCCCCATATCTAGCTTTGGCCAAACTTGTCTTGCTTCACTACAGGTGAGGGTGTTAGTTCACCTTTCCCCTGCTAAGGCTACCGCCTGTTTTCTAAGTGGTAGTTTACGCGCTGTGATAGGCCTCCCCAGACTTGCCCTTTCTGATTGCAGTCGGAGAGTCTTACCGTGCCTAGCAAGCTTATCCGCCCTGAAGTTCTCTTTAACGTTCGAGTGATTAAGCCAAAGAGACCGATTCTATCGACCTGATTGTCGCTTGACTGACCTGAAACTAATTTTTCAATAATTTTGTATAGAGAACAAAAGTAAATCAAATTTATTTCTTATTCAATTTAAACTTTCAGAGCGGTTTTACTTTCAGATAGGAATTGTACATAGTAGAGCAACAGGTTCTTGTTGATAAGCCTATTTACATTATGATTAGATTAGATATTTATTTATGTATTTTATTTTTATTCAATATCAGGGAGTATTATTTCAGATTAACGCAATAAAAAAATAAAAAAAAAATTTTACATAATTCTAATTCTTTTGAATATAATATTTCAAAGGTATTCGGTTTTAATGATTGTATCAGTTTCTTTTCAACACAGGGAACGCTTTGCGCCCACAGGGAAACTGAACTCAAACTTTTTGAAAGCATGTAAAATTTTATATTTAATTTTTTTTTATTGCGTTTATCTGAAACTAAGGGGTAGATCCCTTCCTAGGACGGATACAATTTATATATAATGGTGACGACTAGCGGCCGCTGCCACAATCACCATTTCACCTTTTGATGTTTTTTACCCGTTATTCTTTAGCCGAGTAGTGATGATACACTTTCAATAATGATTGTACCTTAAACAAACTTTAAACTAAAGAGTAATGTTTTTTACCCGTTTACCCTGGTTTCCATTATGAAACTTTTACTGACAGTACTTTTTACTGAATAAAAACATAAACATCGAAAATTTCATTGAATTGACACAGATCATTCTTTGTTTTTAATTTTTTTTGAAAAATTGCATTGAAAAATTGAAATATTTTTCCAGTACTGAAAAATATACTTCGATTTATATATTTTTTCAGTAAATTTTGTCTGTATACCATAAAAAATGTCAGTATGCTATAATAATTTTGTCAGTACTGTAAAACTGAAAAAGTTTTTTTTTTCTCTCACACAGCACGCGAATATATATTTTTATCCCATTTTGTTTATACTGTCAGTAAATATTTCATAATGGAAATCAAGCTTAAGTGTGGGGCGTTACACTAAAAACCTTACAGATCGACAAACAGCGGGAGTCTGTGCTTTTCTTCAAAACAAAAAAAAAATTGGAAAAACAAAACTAAAATGCCTTGAGCACAATCGAACCGCAGACCTTAGCCGCTCTAGTCCAATACGTTACTACTTAACTACTAAGAAATATCGAGTGATTCCAAGTTTAAACATAAGAAAAAAAATGTTTACCGAAAAATTCTCATGGCTTACTACAACTCATAATATTATATGTAATTTAAAAAAAAATTGTAGAAGTGTTTGTATACATTTAGGTGCATCACAAACACTTACCACGTATTTTTTTGTGTAATTACTGTAATAACTATAAAGCATAATATTTAATTGAAAGTAAAATATTTGGTTACTGCATGAATACTTTTATTATAAATATGTAATAAGAAACAAAACAATCGAACCGAAGACCTTTGCCGCTCTAGCTCTGTGTGTTACCAATAAACACTAAAACCATTTCATTGCTATACCATATTGTTACGTTACAGACAGAGTCTGGGCTTTTCTTATATTAATCTGAAATAATATTCCCTAATATTGAATAAAAATAAAATAAATAAATACCTAATATAATTATAATATAAATAGGCTTATCAACTTGAACCTGTAGGCTCTACTATGTATGTATTCCTATCTAATATCTCCTCGGCTTTCAAGGTTATTCGACATTTTCGAGGCTTTCTTTGGTTATTTTTTAAGGCTAATCGAGGGTTTCGAGGACTGTTTTTTAAGTTGCACAGGGAATTAATATTTCACGGTTAAGGCAATATTAGCTGCGTTTCTTGACGCATAGTGATCCGGATCAGATCAAAATTTACATGTGAATCAACAACAACATTTGATCCAACATTCGTTTTGGAACACAATGGTGATCTAAAAATAGTTGAACAATATTTTGTAAAGCGACAAAGAATATATAATGAATACAGTAAGAGTATGAACAAGCAGATTCAAAACGAAACGAGACAAAAAAATTGAATTTTGGTGTTTGTTTGTTTTACGCATTTTTGTGTCGTTTCATGAGACATGATCTGATCTAGATCAGATCAAACGTCAAGAAATGCGGCTATTATATATCGGCTTGGAAAACCAGATGTTGGAGCGGTAATACAGGAGGTGATTTTTGATCATTGTGTCGGTATAATCATTTTTTTTTATTTTACATATATAGGGCGATTCATTAAAAATTTCAAACACGAGAAAAAAGTCCTCATGATTTTTTCTCATTTCTTCATTTTCGAGTAAACATTTTCGTCGAAATAAATGTTTATGTTTTAATTAGGCATAATCAATTGATATTTTTACACATTTCAATAAAAATTTTATAGTTAAGCCCTGGGCACATAGGATTCGTTTCGTTCCAGTCCGTTTTGTTTTCACTAAATTTTTTTACTAGCAAGGCACAAAGTTTCCGTTTCGTTGTTTTTGTTGTTGTAGGACTGTGGTTCCCTACTTACTGCGTAAGGTAGGACGTTAAAAGCGAACTGCGAAAGAGTTGGAAGTGCCCTAAGCAGCAGAAA
Source organism: Tipula vernalis (assembly GCA_958295665.1). NCBI lineage: Eukaryota > Metazoa > Arthropoda > Insecta > Diptera > Tipulidae > Tipula > Tipula vernalis. The sequence goes on along the minus strand of OY282558.1, from coordinate 179,241,767 downwards.
AGATTGGAAAGACAGAAACAAATAAACATAGACAATATTTACGGTTTTTGATATATTTTGAAATATCCAACTTAAAGGCCGGAACGAAACGTATCCTTTGTGCCTCGACCTTTACTCCCAATTAATAATCGGTACAACATCATCATGCCGCGTATTTACTCTAATTCTGAATTTTCAGATATGGTGTTTTCATCCTTTACATTCCGTCAACTTTGTTATGGTGGTTGGTTTTTTGCTGTTTATTTCAAAACAAACGATGGTTGACGATTTAACCTGTTGCTCTATCGAACAAAAAATCGGACAAAAAAAAGCTTCGTACCCATATATGAAAAAAATAATCAAAGTAAGCTTTGATCATTCATTCAAACATTAACTGAAATTGATTGATATATAGGCTGTCTAGGTTGTTTTAATGGATATGAAGCTTCAGTTTTGAGCGAATTGTTTGTTTTGACATTTTATCGAAAACTAAGCCGAAATGAAAAAAATGTTACATGGGTTTGGAGCTTAGTTTTTTGGAGGTCTTCTATCGCGCAAAACGGGGAAATTAATGGGGAAATTAATTTTGATTTAAATTCGTAATATCCGGAATTTTACCTTCTATAAACCGTATTTTCGAATTTAAATATTGTAGATAGAAGGAATTCCGAAATCAAGAATTGAATTCTCTAGGGGAGTAACGGTACCAGTCCAGAGGCGTAACTTTTTTTTGGAGGAAAGAATGCAAATAATGCTTTGCTGGGCTTTAATTGGTTTTTCTTTTTCTTTCTGAACCTTTTAATATAAAACGATAGCCGTCAAAAATAGTTGTCGAAATGCAAAGTAAGACTCCAATTTTCATTATAAAGGTTCAAAAACATCTATTAGTGCCATTTATTTTGCAGGAGCATTGTACAACAAACAAAAAGGTTGATTTTTGTTTAAAAGGTTAACTAAATTTTTGAAGTTTTATTTCTACATTAAAACAATCATTTATAAAAAAAAAATTATGAATATTTAATTGGGATCTCTTTTCATTCATGAAAATAGGCTCTCGCTCTATGTCGGTTGCTAAATTCTATATATCTTTCAAATTCCGAAAAGCTGAAGTTGTACAGGGTGTTAATAAGGCTCGTTGCCTAGTAAGGGCTTGATAGTTGAAAATTTGACTTAGTTCTGTATAATCGCAAGATAAAAAATTTAAAGCGAATTCCTAATAATGAACGACTTTTCTGGGAGTCTTGAGTAATACGAAGTGTTGGCCCGAGACATCTACAATTAAGTTTATATTTATTTTGTTTGTTTGTTTGTTTTTTAACTTTGTTGTGGTCAGCTGTGGTGTCAGCCAAATGACCTACTTGTCCTGTTCCACCGTGTGCTATCAGTTCCTTCTTCTCCGAAGGGCTGCAGCAGTGGACTTGTGGTTTATGACTTAATTTCTCTTTATCCCTAAAGAGAGTAAGTCTTCGTTAAATTGTTATTCCTATTTTCTTTTCTTTATGTTGTGTTCAATTTTATGTCTCTATATTTTATTTTATTTATATAATTCAAATTAGGTATAAAAATTTTTTTTTACATTAATTTACATTGTTCATATTCGTAGTTTTTTATATTTGACTTCTGATTTTACTTTAATTAATAATTTTAATTCTTTTTTTTTTTTTACCCACCACCTATTCTTATTTTTCTTTTATATTTTGATTTTAGATTTAGATTTACTGTTTCCTTTTTTACTTTAATTTTATAATTCAAAGTAGGTGTTATTTTTTTTTCACATTAATTTGTATTATTCATTAGATTTTAACTTTCAATTTTACTTTAATTTAATAATCTTTTCTTTTTTTTTTCACCACCTATTCTTATTTCCTTTTTTTTTTTTTTTATTTTAATTTTAAATTCAATGTTCCTAATTTAATAAATTTTTCAACCTAGTATTTTTAAAATTTACCCACCACCAATGCTTTATTGTGATTCTATATTTGAGTTTACTATTTCTACTTTAATACTTTTCCTTTTACAAGATAATATATTTCTTTTTTTTTGATTTAGTTATTTTAATTTCTGTCTATTTTATATTTATTTCCCATCACCTTTGTTAGTTTGTTAGTATCCCCATGTTAGTATATTTATGCAAAGTTAGTATTATTAGTCTTATTAGTCGTATACTGGCTGTCACTTTCTTTTGTTAATTAAAAGGTTATCAAGTCAAACTATTTTCGTGAGTCCAACTCAAACAATCTTGCAAAACCACGTCTCTTTTGATCTATTTGTTATTAGATGTCATACTTTTTCTCCTTTAGAAATTCAATTATTTCTTTGTAATCGCTCTCTTTTCCTTCTTCTAGTATTTTATTCAGGGTTTTATTTACTAGTGAGGGAAAATTATTCCTAATGTTAGTGTATTTTAGGCATGTACTTATTATGTGTGTATTATCCTCTATTCTGTCGCATAGGTCACAATTTGGGGAGTTTTCCTGCCCTATCATATATTTATATTTCTTATTTGTCGAGTGGTTTACTCTTATTCTGTTTAATGTTTTTATCTCTTTAGTTTTAAATTTAATGTTCTTGAACCATAGTTTATTTGGTGGATTTTCGTGTGATTGTTTATAAAATTTTCCTTTATTTTGGGTGCATCGGTTGTATATGTTTATCCATTCTCGATAGATAGTTTGTTCCGATTGTTTTTTGATGTCTGCTATAGTGAAATCATTGTCCAGTGTATGTGTGGGAGTTGTAAGTGCTTTTTTTGCTAGGTTCCGCCATATCATTTCCTCTATTACCGGTATGTCCTGGTATCCATTTTATTATTATATTTTTCTCTTTATTATGTCCTGCCGTATCTATTATTTGGTTTTCAAAGTGTTTGTCAGTGTTTTTGATTAGTGCTGTCTTGATTGATTTACAGGCGCTTTGTGAGTCTATGAGAATTATTACATTGTTGTTTTTGTTTGCTAAAGATATAGTTATTGCTATTTTGATAGCTATTGTTTCCACTGTTTTTATGTCCGTTTTATTTTTTAAGTTAATTGATAGCTTTTCGTTGTTGTACTCTGCGTATATTCCTATTCCCGCTTTTTCCTCTTTTAGGGTTCCGTCGGTATATATTTTGTTATAGTTGTTATATTCGTTTAATTCTTCGTTTGTCATTATTTTCATTCTTTCGGTATTTGCTTTTTATTAAATTTGATTTGAATTTTGAAATAATTTTTAGATTTGATGGTGATGTTTTTTTATTATGTATTTTTTTTATATTAGCTAGGTGTTGGTATTTTACATATAGTTTGTTGTATTTTTGTAGTGATTCTAGCTGTGTGATTTCTTTTCCAATTTTCGTGTCGTTGAGTATGTTTTTCGCCATGTAGTTTAATGTTTTCTTCTTATTGTCGAGTTCCACTGGTAGTTCCATTGATTCCGCTAATAGTGCTGGTATAGGTGTTGATTTTAGTAGACCTAGGCATATTCTCATGCAAATGTTTTTGATACATTGACATATATTGTTTATATTTTTGTTGTCTTCTTCCGTTATAATATATGCAAATTCCATTCTTGATTTTATTATAGCTTTATATATTCTCAGTAATGTTTCCGGATGAGTACCTCCTTCTTTATGTGTGAATATTTTTATGATGTTAATTGTTCTTTGTATTTTTTCTTTTAATAATTTGTAGTGTTTTGTTAGTGACATTCTATTTGTTAAAGTAATTCCCAGTATTTTAGTGTCATATTGTTCTTTAATTATTTTGTTCTCTATTTTAATCGTTATTATTTTTTTGTTATTTCTATTTTTATATAATCTAATGTAATGCGTTTTCTCCGTGTTAATTTTTAATTTAATTTCTTATAATTTGTTTTTAAGTTTTAGTATTGTTGTGTTTGTATTATTTATTAACGATTCATCATCCTTTCCACTTATTATAATACAAATATCGTCCGCGAATTGTTGTAATACCGTGTTTTCGTTGTTAAGCTTGTGTACGTTTGTAGTGTATATATTAAATAATGTGGGGCTTAGACAACTTCCTTGTGGTATTCCGGTATTTGTTATGTTTGTTATTGAATGATCTATTGTTTGTATTTTAACTTCTCTGTTCGTTAGGAAAAAGTGTATCCAATTTATTATGTTTTGCTCAAATTCCATTTTTTCCATTATTTGAATTAACACTTTTTTGTCCACATTGTCAAATGCTTTATGTATGTCCGCGTTTATTAGAATTATTTTTTTATTATCCGATTTTTCTAATTGTATATGTTTTATAAGATTGGTCATATAATCCATTATGTTTTTGTTTTTTCTGAATCCGTAATTGTTATCGTTTATTATTTTCCTTTCTTCAAGGTGATTATTTATTCTATTTAGGATCATTCTATTAAATATTTTCGAGAAGACTGGAAGTAAGCAAATTGGTCTATAATTAGTTATGTCTGTTTCGTCCTTATTGGGTTTTAGTATTGGTATCACATTGGTAATTTTCCAGCTTATTGGATATTTTTTGGCTTTCCAGATTTTATTAAAGTACTTAACTATTTCGTTTAGGAATGCTTTATTGTTTATTATTAGTTCTTTTATTAATCTGTAACTTATCTTATTGATTCCGGGCGCCGAATTTTTTGCTTTTTTTATTATATCTTCAATTTCTTGGGTAGTAAAATTATCATTTGTGCTTAGTTGGTTAGTTTCTTTTGGTGTTATTTCTTCCTCAATATAGTGAGGAAAGTTAATATTTAGGAACTTTACTGCATTGCTTCTGTCTTCCATTATCTTATATTGTGATGTTCTTTTATTCTTTATTTTATTTATCCTGTTCCATATTTCTTTGTTGTTTGTACTCGGATTTATTTCATTCAGGAATTCTAACCAGCTTAATTTCTTTTCTTTCTTAATAATCTGTTTTAGTTTCTGTATTGCTCTCCTTAGTTCAATTGCTGTGAATAATGTTCTGTTATTATTGTATATATTTTGTTTTGCTTTCTTAATGTTCCAATATTTTTGTACTTTTTCATTCCACCATGGATTTGTCTTGTAATTGTTGCCACATTTTATTACGTGTGTATTTTTGTTTATAATTTCTTCTAATTTTTCCTCAATGTCTTCAATTTGGTTATCATTTGTATTGTTAAATTCTGTAATGATTTTTTTCCAATTTGTTATTTGTTTTCTTATTTGTAAGTTTGTGTTGTATGATACTATACATGGGAAATGGTCACTACCGAGATTCTCTTCTGTTGATGTCCAGTCTACTTTTCCTCTAATCCTATTATTACACATTATTATGTCTGGAGCTGCTTTACTATGTCTGTAAGTGTCCTGTCTTGTGGGATTACCGTTGTTTAATATGATCATTTGGCTCTCTGTTATGATTTCCGCTATTTTTATACCTAGTCTATCAGTTCTGCAATTGTTATCCCATAGTGTGTTATGGGCGTTTATATCTCCTGCTATTATCACTTCCCCCTCTGTAAATTCTGTTAATAGCTTTGTGAATTCAGATGTTATTAAATTTATTTCATTTTTGTTATTATTATAAAATGTAATTAAATTTATGTTTATATGTTTTTAATTTTTATATTTATTTTTAATATTTCTAATTTAATATACGTATATTTGTTATTAATTACTTTGTACGAAAATTTTTTGTTTATTAGGAATCCTACTCCTCCGTAACCGTCATTTCTATCTTTTGTTACCAAGTTGTAATTATTAAGTGTTATTGTTTCGTTTTGTTTCGTCCAGGTTTCCGTAAGTATTATTATATGAATATTATTATGTTTAATATATTGTTCCAGCAGGTTTTTGTTGCTTTTAAGGCTTCTTATATTTATATACATTAACTTAATTTTACCCATCACCATTTTATTAAATTAGTTACTTATTTAATTTGACATTTATTTATTTAATTTCGACTTATTTTAGCTTCCTCTAAATCAATTAGTATTGAATCCACATATGCTGGATTGTCTTTGTTTGAGATTGCCTTATTTATTTTGCCTTCTATTATTGTTAGTAGCCCTTCTTTCTTTTTTCATTCTCTTCGACATTTCCGCTATTGTTTTAACTAGTTCATTTATTTTCGCCTCGTTGACCATTAAGCTTCTGTTTAACTTCCTTCTTTCCTCCATATCATTCTCGTTTATTGTATGATTGAAATCCGTGAAATTTATTTTTTTTTGTGTTGGCCCACATAATTTCTCTTTGGCTTCTCTAAATGATATTTTGCTTATTGTCATGCATTCCGTTATGTTTTTTTGTCTTCTTTTTTCGGCACATACTTTGCTATTGGTGCTGTGACCTATCCCCAATACTTGCACTTTTCTTTCTTGTCACACAGGTGGTTCTCCTCTCTTCTTGAGCAAATCTCGTATGGTTTAATTTGGCTGGATTTACATCTGGTAACTGTATGCCCGTAATTTTGACAATTTTTACAGAACATTGGGTTCGGAATGAAATGACTCACTTTTAATAGCATGTTTTCATACATTGTAATTTTATCTGGAATTGTGTCTGATATGAAGGTGATTTTTACTATTTCCATTTCTTGTTTTTCCTGTTTTATGTTGTCCCACCTGGTCATTCTTTCAATTTTTGCTATATTTATCGGTGATTTGATGTTTTCCTTTATTTCTTTCATGGTTACATCTAGTGGTATATCCCTTACAATTCCTATAGTTTGGATAAAGTTGTTTGGTATGAACGCTTCGTATTGATCAAATTGCCTGAAATTGATTGATTTAATACATTCATTGGCATCTTTGTAGTTCTTAAAGGTTATTCTCGCCGTGTTCTTACTAAATTGTTCGACCTATAGAATATTTCTAAATCCGTTTGTTTTTATCGCTTTTCCGAGATTACACAATATTAAGTTTTCCTTTTTAATAATAACCTTAAACGGGCCTTTGTCCTGTATACTGTATGTATTTAGTTCAATTTTTGTGTTATTATTTTCTTCCATTTCGTTGTTTGTTTTATTCTGTTGAATTATTTTTTGCGATGAGTTATTCTTATTTTCCATTGTTGGATTATTTTGATTTGCACTATCTACACTAATTTCGAGATAATTTGACAGTATATTTTCTTTTAGATCTGTTCTAATAAGGGATTTCACGTTTGGATTCGCACTTTCTAGAATATTTTTATTATGTGGATTATTCTTATAAGAATTTTTGGCGTCACTTACTAATGAAAAGTTTTTTATTACGTCATTTTTTCCATATGAATCAACCTTAATTAGTATTTTCTTACTGTTTGCTTTTTCGTATTTCTTGATTTGCTTTTTCCTTTTGCAAGCATTTTTTGTCATTCTTACTTCTCTATTACTCCCTTCTTCAATATAAGAATCCGAGCTAGATATCGAATCATCATGACTTTCACTATTTTCCACACATTTATAGAATTGAGGCACGCGGGAAATCCCGTTAGCCTCAGTAGTCAGTATTAGGCGTATAATCGCCCTGAATATTGTGGTTTTACAAGATTGTTTGAGTTGGACTCATCTGTATTAATTATAATCAATTAGATTGATTAGTTTATAACTTTACTTTACTTTACTTAATAAACTTTACACTTTTATTTTTAATTACAAATGTCTGCTTATTCCTAGTTATTTTTATACACCCTTTCGGTTCGAAAGTAACAACCAGAATGATATTTATTTTTATAAAGGTTAATTGTTAAAAAAATGCCATGATTTTTACGTTATAATTATTTGTTGATATTGTTTACATTTTATAATTTTTTAAATCAACTAAATTAAAGCCTAATTACATAAATGGCTAGTTTTCGTATCGCCACTAATGCCTAAAATGTTGTATTTCGAATATTGGATAGAGTAAACGGATCGAGAGCATTTTAGTAGGTAAACCTATCAAAAAGATAGTAATCACAGAATATCAAAATCATTCTTTAAGAATAAATAATTGTTTTTTGTTTACTAGTATGAAAAAAAAACACTTTAAACAATTTCGGTGAAAAATTGACGCTGCAAATGTTGTACACGGCGTTTTCGCTTGATAAATTATCAGGCAATTGGTAAACATATACTATCTCTAACTATCTTCAATTGAAAGGAAATGCTTGGACAAAGTGTTACTAAATCTAAATCGGCCTTTACTCATTTAATTAAAGTCAAGAAAATGAATTTTGTTGTCTTGTCCAAATTCGTCAATTTATATACGTTTCTCTACATGAACTATGTACGTACATAAATTACGATTCGAAAAAACTTGCTTCACAAATATTATTGTAAAGTGGAAAAGTGTTTAATCAATTTTGTTAGGTGAACTTAATTTATTTAATTTTGAATATTTTATTTCAATTTGTTAAGTAACTACAAAATTTTTATTTATTTGAATTTAATTAATTTTTTTTTTAAATTATTGACGTATTAAATATCAAAGTCTAAGTTTTTGAAACAGGCTTTAATCAATGAAGGCAACGAAGCGCGTTAAAATAATTTTTGTTGTTTCAATTTTTCGTTTGTAAAATATAAATTCTTTAAACGGGGAAATTTCATTTTGAGAAAGAAAATGGAAAACTTCCTAAGGGACTATTTACACCAAGCCGAATAGTTGCGTGTAACCTATTTTTATAAAATTATGATACAAAAACAAACCTGCAAAATTTTTGCCTACATGTTTTTAAATCAAAATAAATTAATTTAAGACATACGTAAGTAAAAAAATGGCATTACAAGGGAATTTCGTAATTTCTCTGATTTAGAAATAGTTTTTGAGTTTAATTTAATTTAATTTTTCTTAAAATATCAAATACAAATATGTTTAGTGCTATACAGGGTGAGTTTTTAAAAAAAAACAGCCAGGCTTTTATCTCGAGAACGGTGCTAGATAGGAGAAAATTACTTAAAATGAAATATGTTAAGGGTCGTGGGGGACAACTACTGGTGATCTTGAATGACCTTGAAACTCATTAGTTTCGGAGATATAGACTAAAGTTAGGATTTTTTAAATTAGAACCTACATATACTACTGAGTGCTTTTTTTACTAAGCAATTAAAAGTAAATACTTTTTGCTCACACAAACTTTTTGTAAAGTGTTTGATTTCAGAGATATGAGCAATCAATAAAGCAACAAGTTCTACAGTGTTATACCCTAGACAGACTGTGGTTTAATAACAAAGGGATTAGCTTAAATCGAGGTTGACACACTGCGACTAATCTCGAAAATTCACTAAATCGGTTTTATTAAATCGCAGTGTGTCTAGGGTATTACATTGTAACAACAAATAAAAATAGATACTAAGGCTGGAAACACACCGAATTAGACAAAACGTTTTTTTCTTGTCTTAAAGCGACTTGCGACCAAAATGCATACGATTGTATAGCGCTATGCATACTGAATCAGGAAAAACAATTTTATGTCAAACATTTTGTTTCATAAAACATAGAACGGCAAACATTGTATTGTGCTTTATGAGTCCATTCACACATAATAAAGCAAAATTGTGTTAAGTCAAATTTGACTATAATGAAACATAATTGAAGGTGTTCATACTCCATAAATCAATGTGCTAATTCACACTGACACAAATCAAAGCAACACAAGACAAAACTGATTGAATACAAAAAAAAGTGTTTGAAGTCGTTTCGTGGTCGCTGTTTTCTAAATCAAATTAATAAGGATTTTTGTGGTACAAAAAAAATTGTATTAAAATACAATATACCTACTTACAATATATATGTGGGGTAAGTAATGCCACTGTCGCATTTAACCCATACTAAATTACGCCGCCACTGCGAAAAACAGAGATGCCATATAAAAAGGAGAACAAAAGGGAGTCGAAAGAAAAACGTCGAAGTGAGAAGAATTAAAAATAAAGAGATTATTTTCGGTATAAACGTGTTTTTATTGTGATCAGTTTGAATATAACAAAACCAAGTATAGCGATCCTACAATTTGGGGGCTCAACCTAAACGATTTAAAAAATAAAAAATTAATAATTTTTATTGGTTAAATCCATTTTTTTTAGTAAGTGTGGTTATTTGCTCCGAAGGGTTGACCTGGCGGTATAATCACATGTTAACAGTGAGACGGGTTTAGAAATAAACATTTATTTAATGAAAAGTCCAATTGTGGAAAAGTGAAGTGCATATTTGTGAAGTTCGAAAAGATAAGTTTTGGAAAGTAAAGCCAAGTATCTTTATAAAGAAAAGTGAGGTTAAGTTCTGTACAGCCACGCTTACTTAAGCTATTGGAAAGAAAAGGAAAAGAACGCAACATTGTTGATAAGGTAAAGTGAAATCAGAATACGAATTTATTTTGTATGGATGATTCCTTAAAGGTACTAACGGCTAAACAAATACAAACGATTTTGATGAAGCATAATTTACCATTTGATTTTAAAAGAAAATCAGAGTTAGTGAAACGATTGTCAGATTTCATAGAAGGTACTAAGATGACGGGAGAAAATGCAAACGAAGAGAGTGGTTCTGGAAGTACTGAGGTTACAAACAGTAATGGACAAGAAGGTCGTAGTGTGTATAATACCCTACTACTTCGCGAAGTTGAAGAATCGATGGTGACATTTGATGGGGAATCAGGCCAAGATGTTGATAAGTGGATAGCGGTTTTTGAAGCTAGTGCGACGGCATTTAAATGGAGTGACATACAAAAATATGTTTATTTGCGTAAACTTTTGCGAGGTGCGGCAAAGCTTGCGGTAGAAGCATCCCCAGAGATAAATAACTGGGAAACACTGAAAGAATTATTACAAGATGAATTCGCAGCTCAACTATCTAGTATGCACAAACACAGAAAATTATCATCTAGAAAAAAGCAAAGCCAAGAAACGTACTTGGAATATATTTTTACCATGAAAAAAGTAGCGAACAATTTAATAGATGAAAAGTCCCTTGTGTCATATATCATTGCAGGAATGCCAGATTCAAGCTCAAATAAAATGGTGTTATACGATGCAAAAAACATACGTGAGCTAAGAGGAAAGCTAGATGTGTATAAAGAATCTATTGAGGCCAAAAGACTGGAAAATAAACTCGATTTCCAAAGAACAAAACATTTCAATTTTGTAAAACCCAAAGTCAATATCGGGGGAACTTGTTGCCGTAATTGCGGAGTTATTGACCATATTACGCAAAGCTGTCCTAATAAAAGTAAAGGAACCGGGTGCTTCAAGTGTAATAACTTTGGGCACATTGCCAAGAATTGTTTAGACTTAGTTCCCACTACTTCTAAAGACGTAGGTCATGTGTCAGTAACTAGTATGCAGGTCAGTGTTGAAATGTTTGGTATTTCTATCATAGGGCTAATTGATACTGGTAGCGATGTAAACCTAATCAGAAAATCAATCTTAGTTAAATTAAATAATTTTCGTAAATTGGATATATCCAATATAACATTAACCGGATTGGGTAAGAAAATTACACACACGTATGGCTGTTTAAGTTTACCGATAAAAATCGATCGCGAGTCATTCGACCTGTATTGCTATATTGTGGATGATTTTGTGATGAACCACGATTTAATTATTGGTAAGGATTTACTAAACACAGTTGAAGTAAACATAATCAATGGAGAAGTCACATTACGGAAAGTTAAAAAAAGTCATGACATTCCAGAGAACGATATTAATGTCGTTGAGGCGTCAGTTTTTACCAATGAAAATGAAATGGAATGCATAGCAGATATTCAAAATCCTAGCATTAAACAAAGAATTACAACTTTAATAAATAATTATACACCGAAAAAACAGCAAAGTCGTGCGTACAACTTGAAATTACGCTCAAAGACGAAGCACCAGTATATCAAAATTCGAGAAGGTTGCCTCAAGTAGAAAAAGATGAGGTTAACAAGCAAATAAATCAGTGGCTGGAAGAAGGTATAATTAGACATTCAAATTCCGAGTATGCAAGCCCTGTTGTTTTAGTGCGAAAGAAGGATGGTTCGAAAAGGGTATGCATCGATTACGGGAAGATTAATTCAAAAATAATTAAAGATAGATATCCATTGCTGTTAATAGAGGATATAATTGAAAATCTATAGACGCGAAGATATTTTCTACATTAGACTTAAAAAACGGATTTTTTCATGTAGATCTTAAGAATAGTAGCCAAAAATATACAGCATTTGTTAGGCCGGACGGGCATTATGAATTTTTAAAAGTACCTTTTGGGCTCTGTAATGCTCCGTCAATTTTCCAAAGGTACATAAACACAATATTTCAACCATTGATAAGGGATAAGATTATGCTTCTATATATGGATGATATCATGGTTGCGGCTAACAGTGAAGCTGAAAATTTAAAAAACTTAGAAATAATATTTAAGAATGCAGAAGACAATGGCTTAGAAATAAATTTTGGAAAATCAAAATTTGTTCGATCTTCGATTGATTTCTTGGGCCATATCATTTCAAATGGGTCAATCAAGCCGTCTGTTGAAAAAACCAAAAGCATTAGAAATTTTCCAGAGCCAAAAACGTGCAAACAAGTTGAAGGTTTAGCTGGATATTTCAGAAAGTTTATAGGAAACTTTTCTGCTATCGCGAAGCCTTTAAGTGATTTAACACGAAAGCATACTAAATTTGAATTTCTTACCTGTCAAAAGCAGGCGTTTGAAACATTGAAGTTAAGGTTATGTGATGAACCAATTTTAAAGATGTACAACCCAAAACTGGAAACTGAACTGCATTCGGATGCAAGCAAAGAAGTATATGGAGGTGTACTTCTACAAAAACACCCAGACGATCGGAAATTTCATCCGGTGTACTATGTAAGTTTCAAAACCACAGAAGCAGAGGCGAAACGGTGCAGTTAGGAATTAGAAGTTCTGGCAATTATAAAATGTTTGGAGAAACTACGGGTTTATTTGTTAGGACTGAAATTTAAAATTTATACAGATTGTAAAGCTTTTCAGTTAACGATGAAAAAGAAAGATTTATGTGCCAAAATAGCCATTTGGGCCATGTACTTAGAAGAGTACGACTGTGAAGTTCTACATAGGTTTGGAAGTGCATTGCGTCACATCGACGCACTGAGTAGGAATGCGAGCATCTTTATAATTGAGGAAGGGATTTTACAAAAAATCAGAAATGCCCAAAGCCAAGACAAGGAATGCCAGTTAATTGCAGAAATCCTGAAAGAACGGGATCGTGTTTAAATTTGTCAACGGAAGTCATGTAGTCACAGTGCCTAGAATTATGCAACATGAAATACTAACAAACATTCATGAAAACGGGCATATTAGTAGACGGAAAGTGGAAGCTGTAGCGAAGCAGGACTATGACATACCAAAGCTGAGTAAGAGAATCAATGAAACAATTTCTAATTGTGTAAATTGCATATTAGCAACAAAAAAATACGGAAAACAGGAAGGTTACCTTAATCCCATCGAGAAATTTGATGTTCCACTTCACACATACCATGTGGATCATCTAGGGCCATTACCATCCACCGCAAAGAATTACAAATATTTGTTTGTCGTTGTTGATGGATTTGCAAAGTTCACGTGGATATATCCAGTTAAAACGACGTCAACAGAAGAAGTGTTAAGAAAACTTGATCAGCAACAAGCCATATTTGGAAATCCAAAAAGAATTATTTCGGATAGGGGAACGGCTTTTACCTCGCATAATTTTGAGGAGTATTGCACTCAACAAAATATACAGCATGTAAAAATCACAACAGGTGTTCCCAGGGGAAATGGACAGGTCGAACGTATTAATGGAATAATTATACCAATCTTGACCAAATTGTCTTTGGCGGAACCTTTAAAATGGTATAAGCAAATCACAACTCTACAGAAGCTGATAAATTCCACGGTTAGCCGAAGTACCAACAACACACCTTTTAAGCTTATGATTGGAGTTGATATGTTTAGGTCAGAAAATTATGATTTGACCAAAATAATCGAGGAAGAGCTGATTAATGAGTTCAGTGACAAGCGGGTAAAGTTACGTGAAAACGCTAGGCAGCAGATAAAAAATCTACAGGACGAGAATAGAAAATCTTTTAACCAGAAAAGGAAGATGGCTACACAGTATAATATAGGTGATTTAGTAGCAATAAGTCGTTCGCAGTTTGGGACAGGATTGAAAATTCGAGCGAAGTATTTGGGACCATACAAAGTAACAGCGGTGGGAACGATAGATACGATGTTAGGAAGGTAGGCGATGGCGAAGGACCAATAAAAACTTTGGCATCTGCCGATTTAATGAAGCCTTGGGTATCGTATGATAGTGGAGGTACGGAATCTTCCGGGACGGAAGATTTTGAAGGATGGCCGAGTGTGGGGTAAGTAATGCCATTGTCGCATTTAACCCATACTAAATTACGCCGCCACTGCGAAAAACAGAGATGCCATATAAAAAGGAGAATAAAAGGGAGTCGAAAGAAAAACGTTGAAGTGAGAAGAATTAAAAATAAATAGATTATTTTCGGTATAAACGTGTTTTTATTGTGATCAGTTTGAATATAACAAAACCAAGTATAGCGATCCTACATATATATATATATATATATATATATATATATATATATATATATATATATATATATATATACCTACAATATACATACTGCCGAAACTTTAGGTTGGTTTATCATATTTATATATAAAATAATAAGCACATAATACAAAATCATCCTCTGACTCCGACGACATTTTGTATTCTATGAAATCAATTCACACCAACCTATAAAGCAACACGAGACAATTTGACTAAAAACAATTTGTTTGATTGAATGTGCACTATGTTTAAAGAAATCGTCTTGCCTACTCGAAGCAAAAACGTTTTGACTAATTCGGTGTGTTTCCAGCCTAATACAATACAATACATATGTCGTTTTCGATTGATTTTTTACCCCTCTTTGGAAGTGTAACCTCAATTTCTTCGTCAATCGAACATAAACACCGAATTGTGTTCTGTCATTTGTCAAACCATATTAAATCGACAAGTCAAATCGAAAATGACAGCACAATGACAGTACTGTTTAGTGCATTTGTAAAAGGAGGGGTAAAACTACCAAGAAAACTGGAGTAGTCGAAATTGCACTGGTGTAGCTGTCAGTGCAATTTTTTTTGGTCAATCGAATATTTCCAGTGTAAAAAAATTACACTTTTTGCACTGAGTGCAATTCAATTTGGTCAATCGAAATCCACAATAGTAATAAAATAAACAATTGCATAATAAATCAAAGAACTATTGATATTATCTATTTTTATTTGTTGTTACAATGTAACACTGTAGAACTTAGCGAAAACTCGTTGCTATAGTGAATATCAATTTTTGCTCATATCTCTGAAATCATACACTTTACAAATATTTTGTATAAGCAAAAAGTATTTACTTTTAATTGCTTAATAAAAAAAAGCACTTAATAGTATAGGTATAATTTAAAAAAAATCCTAACTTTAGTGTATATCTCCGAAACTAATGAGTTTCAAGGTCATTCAAGATCACCACTAAAGCCTGGCATTTTTTAAAAAACTCACCCTGTATAATATCATAATTTTATGCAAAATAGTTTAGTTACTCGCAATTTGCTATTCGCGCGCTTGCTTTGAATACTCCCTTAAAATTGGCATTTATTGTCAAATTAAATTCTAAACCATTTCAATTATCGTACAGATAAGTTATCTAAAATTTAATTATGTTCTTTTTTAAACTCTACGACCGTCTTTGGATATTTTTACAATCACTAATGTTGCTATGTATACCTATGTGATAATACTCAGTGGTTAAAAAAAAAAAAATAAGTGGCGTAATAATTATATCGAAAATACAAAATATTTATGTAATAGAATAAATAAATACTGAAGTGGCATAATTAACACAATTGATACAAAAACCACACCGATTCAGATAAATCTTCAATATTTGTATGCCTACGGCACAAAATGTATGCTTTTCGCACGACATTGAAAGTTCAATGATCAATCGAATGATGATTTAATTAAAACATTTATTGTTTTATCAAACCCTGATGGATTTCTTACGACAAGTTTGTGTATGAAAAAAAATTCAATCTTTACGTGCAATTTTTTTTTTACAACATTGTTTTGCAGTTTCAGAAGGTTTTTTTTTTGCAGTGTTGAAATAAATAATTCTGAATGTAATCAAATTACGTATACGCGTATGTACATTTTTTATTCACTAGTTGAGAACGGACAAGATAACCAGATAACCTGAAAGAAAGTGAAAATATACTATAAATATTGGGTTGGGCGATTTTTCGTCATTTTTTGATTAAATTTTTCTTTTATTCAAAATAAATTTTATTTAAGTGCATATTGGTCATTATTTATCTATGACCTTTTACCATTATGCCAGCACTTTAGAACGTCACAGTCCTTTTTTAGACCATCAACTTGAGTTTTGCGATATCGAAACAAATGGTAGTCAGAGGGTGCAAGATCCGGGATATTTGGTGGATGCATCAAAACTTCCCAGCCCAGCTCTCTCGATTTTTGCCGGTTCATAAAAGATGTTTGTGGTCTGGCATAGTGATGATGGAAGACAATACCCTTGGAATGATTGCAAAAATAACGAAATTAAGCGATTTTTTTCAGAAATTTCACTCATTTTCGTAATAATATAACTTTCTATCTTCAAGAATTTTGCAGAGACCTTTTAAACGCGCTTCAGTATGAAGCAATCTGATTACTGTTGCCCGATATATACATATGACACCAAACACCATCTAGTGACAAAAGCATTTAAGAAAATAATGATACTAAAAAGGCTGTTTAACCATTATGGTGATTTAAACTTGTTAGTATCGGTGCTAACAGGTTTGCAGAGTAAAAACAATATTTTAGCTTACATTCGTTATAAAACCATTGAGGAAGTATTTTAAATAGAGGAGAGATTTTGTATGACTAAAATATATAAGGAAATATTTCCCATAGTCCTGTCATTTCAAGTGAGTGTCATGTGGCGCTATTGTAATCGTGAGACGTCATTTGAAAATTGGTATTCTTGGAGGCGAACCAAGTGTAGTTCATTGCGTCAGCATCCAACACTTCATTTGGGTATGTCGAATCATTTTCATTAATCGTATACTTTTTACTTAATGTGGTTTTCCAGTTGAGACGAAAAAATGACTACGAGCGAAAACAAGTGACAGCAGCGGTCATTTGTTATTCGGTCAAATTTTTCGAAAATCAAATCAATCATTCAAATTTTTGTTAATTATTTTGTTTTTTTTAAATATATTTTTGCTCGTATTTGTTTTGACGTTGGCCGAGCGACAAATGACAGTTGCTGTCACTTGTTTTGCGCTCGGAATCTTTTTTTTGTGTCAACTGGGGTCTTGTTCTCGAATTTCACATCTACTTTTCACATGTGAACATCTGTCACAATTCCCCTTGATATTTTCCTATGTATATTTCACATGGAACTAAATACCCTATTCTTGAAATCATCCGGAATTTTTTATTCACCACTCTGAAATTGTGTCAAACTTCGTATTGAGTTGAATTTATTTTTGATAATTGTTTGTTGGGATAATTGTCTAATAAAGATATTTTTGCGATGTGCTTTTTGCGTAATGTCAGTCCATTTTTTAGGAATTCGTATTTTTATGTTAATTTTGTAAATCTAAAATCTATGTGTAAATATTGACATTTTCGTATATGGGGCATTTTTTCCACCTGCTTGTATCCATTCGGAAATATTTTCTTAAATCATTGACAAACACAAAGATAACCGCGATAATCTCAGATCGTGATTTCAACTTCATTTTAAAAATGACATCAAGATAAAATAATTCTGTTTCACTTACACTTTCCGTCTCTTTTTTATATTTTATGTTTATCGAGTTTGTACAACTAGATTACGATAATCAAAGTTTGAGCGGCGGTAAACTCGAAACCATTATAATCGTGTTGTGACAGACCGGCGGGGATGTTAATGAATTACAATTTCCGAACGTTTTTATGAATTTTGACAGATGCCCGCATCTGGAAACTTTATGTGGAATTCGAGAATAGGGCCTCTGGAAAACATTAGTGTCAAGGTTCGACAGTTTGTTTGTTTGTTTTTAAATTTGCTCAGGTCAGATCTTTCAATCCATAAGACCAGTGAGTTGAGAACAGCCCAGATTTCCAGAGACCACTCAGGGGAGGTTCTGCAGGGTTGAATAAAGTGTGCACAGTTGAAATTAAATTTATAAAATTAATAAATTAAATTAAGCATAATTATATAAAACAAAATTTAATAAGTAAATTAGATTAAGTGAAAGTTATTAAATGAGGAGTATTATAAAGAAAATGAAAGGATACATATTATTAATAAGAGTTTTGAAATTAAATATTAATTCATGATTTTTTTTTTTTTAATTAAATTTTAAATTAAATTATAAGATATTCATAAGTCTTAATAATATAATGTTTTAAAGAAAATAAAAATAAAATGAAATGATTCCAAAACGAAAACATTGTTGTGTGAAAATGAGTCAATAAAATTAAACGTAGTCTTAATTCACAGTTTGTAATTAATTGTATCCACAAAATCCCACAATATTTTATATTCTTCCATTCTCTGATCCTTCAAGATATTTAAGAAGGACTTTCTGTATAAAAATGGAAAATTATTTCTAATGTTGTTGTATATGACACAATCATTAATAATATGTTCGTTATCTCCAATGGTGTTGCAAATCTCACAATTAGGTGTAGTTTCAAGTCCTAAAAGGAATTTAAATTTTTTGTTAACTGTATGACCCGAGATTAATCTGTAAATTAATCTGATTTGACAGGATGTAAAATTAGAGTCTTTAAAGAGGAAAGATGATCTTGGAGAAGGGCAAATTTTTTTATAAAAATGACCGACACATCGATGTGTAGATTTCCTTCCACTTATTATTAATAGATCTGGAGATATCATTAAACAGGTCTGTGAGAGTAGGTTCATTATCAAGAAAGTGAATAGACGAAAAAACTGATTTTTTTGCTAAACTATCTGCTATAGTATTTCCTTTTAAGCCACTGTGATGGGTTGTTATGGTTGGTGCGATGGGGGGCACAAAAACAACGAAACAAAATAAATTTTTGTTAATGGCCACACAATGCACAAATTTAATATGCGGCCACAAATTTTATTAATACAAATAACAAAATGTGGACAAAGTCCACCACCACTCCGCGTGATATTTCCTTATTATTTTTTACTTCAATTTAATTTTTAATTAGTTTAAATATATATATATATAATTATTTTTCGAAAATATTTGAATTTATATCTTTTAAACAAAAGGCGAATACGTCGCGTCCTAAGTTGTAACGAGAGTGTGTATATAATATTGCTCGAGACGATGAATCAAAAACATATGGGATGAATTTTAGCCGTAAAAATAGCGCACTGAAATAAAAGTAAAATTCCGCTAAAAGAAATAATTTGTGATTAGTTGTGAATAACCACAAAAGATGGTGGTGA
The DNA here is from genome assembly GCA_958295665.1 of Tipula vernalis. Taxonomy (NCBI): domain Eukaryota; kingdom Metazoa; phylum Arthropoda; class Insecta; order Diptera; family Tipulidae; genus Tipula; species Tipula vernalis. Next base: position 179,222,383 of record OY282558.1, on the reverse strand, counting down.
AATCGTTTTGATTGTTGTACTGAAGTGTCCAAGATATTCAGTACAAAGTAGTGATGTGTGGAATGTATTTTAAGTACGGATTCCAACCGAGTAAGTCCAAATCTACTCTATAGTTGTCACTACTAAGCTGTGTGAGGCTGTTTCAAACACAATTATATTTTATAGTCGAAATGAGTTGCATTTCGAATAATTGTAGGGATAAACGAATTGTAATAAATTGATAAATTGATTGCATGAGTGAATCACTACATGACTCCCCCGCAAGTTAAAATCCTCCATCAACAATGTTTATTCGGCTGAAATACGGACAGTTTTAGGTGTATGATGAACCGATTTTTGTTCCGTGGAACACAGTATGCCGTAAGCCGGTTTGAGCCGGTCGATTGAAATGGTTTGATTTTTACCATTAATCAACACGGTGAATTGTTTGCGAAGGCGTCGAATGACTTTAAATGGACCTTCGTATGGAGGTGATAATCCGGTGCGAACCTTGTCTGTTCTTACGAACACAAAATCGCAATTATTGAGCGATTTTGGAATGAAAACGTCATCTTGTTTAGACTGACGAGTGGATTTTGGTACAAGGTTTTGCATTGTATGCCGCAATTGGTCGATGACTGTATCGGTAGTTGGAATTGGTGAAAGAGGATTTTCGATTAAGAACTCACCAGGTAGTTTAATGGTTTGACCATAAACTAGTTCTGCCGGTGAGCACTTTAGATCTTCTTTCACTGTTGCTCGGATGCCAAGTAAAATGATTGGAATTTCCGAGCTCCAATGAGTTGTATTGTTTCTGGCCATAAGTGCGGCTTTAAGTTGCCGGTGAAAGCGTTCGACCATGCCATTGGCTTGCGGATGATAAGCCGTTGTACGTATTCGGTTTGAGCCAAGGAGTTTTGTTAACTCTGTAAAAAGCTTGGACTCAAATTGCGTTCCTTGATCAGTTGTGATCGTAAGGGGTACGCCGAATCGAGATACGTAGTTGTTTACGAATGTAATGGCTATGGTTGCTGCAGACATGTTTGTCATGCAATACGCTTCGGGCCAACGAGTGAAGCGATCGACACAGGTAAGTAAATATGTGTATCCATTAGATGGAGGAAGTGGACCTACTATATCTAAATGGATATGTTCAAATCGACTATGTGGAATTTCGAATTTGCCATGGGGTGATTTTGTGTGACGTTGTACTTTAGAACGTTGGCAAGATAAACAAGACTGAGCCCAATTGCCTACGTCTTTGTTTATGCTGGGCCAAAAGTAACGAGCAGCGATCAATTTACGAGATGCTCGGACAGCAGGATGCGAAATATTGTGCAGTGTGTCGAAAATGGTTCGACGTAATGATTCTGCAATATAAGGGCGATTGTTACCCGTAGAAGTTTCGCATACGATTTCGAGGCCAGGCAGTTTAAAAAGTTCTAGTTTCCATGATGAACTAGTGTGACATTCGGAACCAGAAAGTAAATTCTGAAGTTCTAGGTCAACTTTTTGAGTGTTTGCAATTTTTCTCAAGTCGAAATGTGTTTCGACTGCGGCCGATTCGTTGTCAGTGGTGCGGGATAATGTATCCGCGACAACGTTGTCATGTCCAGAAACATGTTGTATGTCGGAAGTAAATTGAGTTATATAATCCAAGTGGCGTGATTGCCTTGGATTACGTTCAGTTTTTGACTGAATCGCTCGTGTCAGAGGTTTGTGGTCGGTGTAGATTGTAAAATCTCGACCTTCAACAAAGTATCTGAAGTGTTTGACTGCCAGATAAATTGCGAGTAATTCCCTGTCGAATGCGGAATATTTCTTTTCGGCATCCGAGAATTTTTTCGAGAAGAATCCCAGAGGCTCCCAACACTTGTTATGGTACTGTTGCAGTACTGCTCCGACGGCAGTGTTTGATGCATCAGTAGTCAAACTAAGCTTTGAGTCGCTTAGTGGGTGTGCCAGAAGTGTTATCTGTTCCAATTCATTTTTCAACGACGTGAATGCTTGTTGGCATTCGTCGGTCCAAGAGAAGTTCTTGGCGGTCTTGGGCTTCTTGAGTAAGGTTGCCAAGTGGCCGTGAATTGGTGCGAGTGTTTGCGCGAGTTTCGGTATAAAACGGTGGTAGTAATTTACCATACCGACAAATCGTTGAATACTTTTAATTGAAGTAGGAGCTGGGAAATCTCTGATAGCGTTAATTCGTTCGTCTGATGGCAGAATACCATCAGGTGTAATCTTGTGGCTAAGGAAATCAAGAGTGGTTGAGCCAAAGACGCATTTTGCGCTCTTGATATGCACGTCAAACTGTGCTAACTTATTGAACAATTGTTCTAAGTGTAGTTTGTGCTGTTCCTCAGTGTGCGAAGCAACAAGTATATCGTCAATGTAGACGAAAACGAATTCTAGTTCACGAACGACTTCGTTCATGAAGCGCTGAAATGTTTGTGCGGCGTTTCGTAGACCGAATGGCATTCGAGTGAATTCGAAGAGGCCAAATGGGGTCGTTATTGCCGTTTTGTGAACATCTTCAGGCGCGACGGGAATTAAATGGTACGCTCTGACTAGATCAATTTTGGAGAAAATTTTGCATCCATGTAAGTGCATGGAGAAATTTTGAATGTGGGGTATCGGGTAGCGATCCGGTGTTGTGACCGAGTTTAAACGCCGATAATCCCCACATGGTCTCCAATCTTGATCTTTCTTTTTTACCATGTGTAAAGGGCACGAGACGGAAGATGCCGATGGCCGACAAATCCCTAATTCCACCATGTGTTGAAATTCAGTGAAAGCAGCTTTGTGCCGGATTGGATCTAGCCTACGTGGTCTTGACACGGGCAGATGGCCTGCGGTGACAATATGGTGGACCACGTTATGTCGGACTGGTAAGTTATAGTTCGGCTCTGCTGTTAAAGAAGGAAATTGTTTAAGCAGAGTGCCGTAATCATTGTTGACCGTGAAATGGATCGGTGTCGGTGTGTCGACGCGAACCATGGTGGCATTGATTGATAGCTTAGTCGCTGAATCAACCAGCCTTTTGTTTTTTAGGTCAACAAGAAGTCCGAATTTGCAAAGAAAATCGGCGCCAATGATCGGACGATTCACAGCAGCTATGATAAAAGCGTGCGTGAAGGTTCGTTTTAGCCCGAGATCCACCTGCAGCAACTTTGTGCCGTATGTGTGGATTGGTGTTCCATTGGCAGCCGATAAGACTAGATCGGGATTTCGTTTATGCACTGTATATAAATATTTAAAATGTGCGACTGGAATAACCGATAGGTCAGCGCCAGTATCAATTAAGTATGTCAATTTAGTGAGTTTGTCGTATATGTGTAAGCGAGTCGAGAAATCGTTGTTTGACTTGGCAGTTGAAATGTGGGTGTTTGACGTACCAGTCAGAACCCGTTTGTTGATTAGTTTTTTGAATCGGTCTCAACATCCATGCTGGCCGCTGCTTTTGGTTTGCGCCAGTTGCATGGATGGGTGCATTTCTTTGCAGCTTTTCCGAATTTAAAATGATACCAGCATAAACCTCGTTGGTAATTGTTGGTATTGCTGCCAGAGCGTGAGCTCGAAGGGGATCGTCGTCCTTGTGACCGACTTCGACATAAGCCGTCTAATCTTGATTCCAGACGTGCTAAGCGATCTGCAATCGTGCCGCTGTTCGAAGGAGCCCGTCTGTCTCCACTGCGGCCACGATACGTCTGTACACTACTTCTCGACTGACTGTTTTGACTTGAATTTTGTTGTACCGCGTGGACCTGGCGATGTTGTCCTTGACCGATGTTTATTATGTTGTACATACGGTCTGCCGTCGCCGCCATTTCGTCGATTGGAGTTGCGTCAGATTGTGCCGCCAGTGCGATCTTTATCAATTCTGGCATTTTGCGGATCCAAATGGATCGGACCAATCTTTCGCTGACGAACTGGTTTCGGCCGGCAAGGGTGCGTATATGTCGCAACGCCTCGGACGGACGGCGATCGCCAAGGTCTTGTCCCGTTAATAGTGCTTCCAATTTTTGTTCATCTGATGGTTCAAGGCGAGCCACCAACGCCTGCTTTATGATGTCATAATGGTCTTTTTGCGGTGGTTGTTGGAGCAAATCTGATATTATGCAGAATGTCTCAGGTGAGATTTTGGACAGCACGTGCGCGTACTTCGTTTTCTGAGAGGTAATATTTTGTAGGTCGAACTGGATTTCCACCAGTTGGAACCAGTTGCTTGCTTGCGTTGGCCAGAATGGAGGCAGGTTCAACTTCCCTTGACCTGCTATCTCCATTTGTACATCTGTTTCACCCGTGACATTTGTATCAACCGGGGCTGGCGGAGCATTGATTTTTTGTGAGCCCGAAGCTTTCGACTCCTCGTTCGGTATACCGTTTAATGACATTTTTACAAAATCGAAATTATTATTTCGTTAAACTCAAAAAAAAAAATATAAAAATATGACGCACAGTGAAAAAGTGCTGATAGTGTTGCACTGCCGAGACCCCCCCAAGTACGGGACGAGCCGCCACCTTCGTCTTGGGTCGTCGCCTCGACAGATTCAAACTCGAAAAATAGGTGAATAAAGTTATATATGGTAGTACTATGTTTTGAAAAGCGAATATGTGAGTGGTGCAATAAACACTTTAAATGTAAATTAACGAGAGAGAAATAGAGAGAGAGAGAAAAAAAAATAAAATGTAGCTAAATTAGTAAAAAGAAGAAATGTGTCGAACCAAATTGTTACCAGGAAAAATCAATGAGCAGAATGGTGGTGAAAATTTTACAGGATTGTTTAAAAAATAAAAAAAAAAATATATATAAAATGATTTTACGTTAATTCAGCCAAGTTTTTAGAGAAAATCAAAAAAAATTATAAAATTTAGTTACTTTAATTAATTTACAACATTGGCTGCTATAAATAAAAATAAAAATTTTTTTTTTTTGTGTAAAACTTGCGATTTTTATTTTATGTTGTCCTCATGTATATATGTAGATGATCTGACCCTGTGTTATGTTGTATGAGACAACTATTTTTGTAGAAATTGTTCCCGTTCCTCTATGTGTATTTCCGGAAAATTCGTTGTTGTTGTTTCCAAATTGATTTAATTTTTTTTTTTAAAAATTGTTGTTTTATTTTGTTTTGTATTTTTCCGGTTTATATTTCAATCGTATATAATTTCTGCGTCGTCGTTGATGCCGTTGCGCCTATGTGTAGGCATCCGTTATCGTTGTTTAATCTTCTGGTTTTTTATTTTCTAAATTGTTGCGTATATTTATCGTTTCGTTGTTGTAATTTTCCACTTTCTGTTTTTTTTTTTTTTTTTTTTTTTTTTTTTAGGTTATATAATACTGTCCCTGTGTTTATGACTCCATTTTAATCGCGCATGATGCGCGTGGGTTAGCAGCGAGCAAAAAAAAATATAAATAAAATGGCGGTATTAGCTTAATTGACGACGATAATTTTATTAGAAAAAAATGTTATTAATTGGCACTTACCAATGGGCCGGTGCATTGATTTTGCACCAGGCCGTTTATGTTTTTGGCACACCAAAAAAAAATGTTTGCTACTGCGTGTTTGTTTCCCGTTGTATATCGAAGAATTTTTGTACAAAATTTTTTAAATTTACCGTAAAAACGGTCGACGGTGGTCACCAATGTGATGGGTTGTTATGGTTGGTGCGATGGGGGGCACAAAAACAACGAAACAAAATAAATTTTTGTTAATGGCCACACAATGCACAAATTTAACATGCGGCCACAAATTTTATTAATACAAATAACAAAATGTGGACAAAGTCCACCACCACTCCGCGTGATATTTCCTTATTATTTTTTACTTCAATTTAATTTTTAATTAGTTTAAATATATATATATATATATATATATATATATATATATATATATATATATATATATAATTATTTTTCGAAAATATTTGAATTTATATCTTTTAAACAAAAGGCGAATACGTCGCGTCCGAAGTTGTAACGAGAGTGTGTATATAATATTGCTCGAGACGATGAATCAAAAACATATGGGATGAATTTTAGCCGTAAAAATAGCGCACTGAAATAAAAGTAAAATTCCGCTAAAAGAAATAATTCGTGATTAGTTGTGAATAACCACAAAAGATGGTGGTGAAATCGTTTTGATTGTTGTACTGAAGTGTCCAAGATATTCAGTACAAAGTAGTGATGTGTGGAATGTATTTTAAGTACGGATTCCAACCGAGTAAGTCCAAATCTACTCTATAGTTGTCACTACTAAGCTGTGTGAGGCTGTTTCAAACACAATTATATTTTATAGTCGAAATGAGTTGCATTTCGAATAATTGTAGGGATAAACGAATTGTAATAAATTGATAAATTGATTGCATGAGTGAATCACTACACCACAATGACCCGGGAACCAATGAATGACAAAATTTTTAATTTGATTATGGCCGGAAGTGTCAATAATTTGATTTTCATAGTGTCTACTTGTATCGTGTGATAGAGCCGGTTTTAATGAAATACAAGAGCTTTGAGAGTCAGTAATAAAGATAATATTATTGTTTTTAATAATTAATGATATGGTAATTGCAATTTTGATAGCAATGGTTTCAATATTTTTAATATCAGTAGGGTTATTTAGTTGAATGGCAAATTTCCAATTTTTATCTTATCGGCTTTATTGTTAATTATGGAGCCATCTGTTGAAATTTTTGCAAAGTTATTAATTTCAGCCATAGATAACGCAATTGTTCAGAATGGTTTAAAAGATTTTTGTTTGTGATTCCTTCAATATTTGTTATAATGATAAAATTAGTGGGAGAGGTTGGTTTTTTATGAAATGGTTTAATTTTGGAAAGAAAGGATTGTTATAATATAAGTCATTAAATTTAGGAAGAGATCTATTGCATTTAATGTCGATACCGATTTTGGAATTATTATATAGATTTTTTGTAATATAAATTAATTATTTTTTGATAAAATCCAGATCTGAAGATGTTTCTAGGGATTCAGATAAAATAGCCGGAATCGGAGTAGTTCTTAAAAAGCCTAAACAAGCTCTCAGACAAGCATTTTTAATAGATTGACAGATTTTAAGATCTTTTTTATATTTAGTGGCTGTAAAAATATTTGTACGAGTATATTCAAGTTTTGATTTAATGATTGCTTTAAAAATATTGATCATTGTTTCAGGATTTACACCTCCATTGAAATGAGTGAGTGTTTTATGTAAGTTAATGGATTTGGAAATATTTGCTTTTAAGTTTGTTTAATGATTTGATAATGAAAGTCTGTTAGTTAAAGTTGTACAAGTTGTTACCATTTGTAATTTTAAAGATTGTAATTTATCCGTTAATGAGAGTAAAGTAGAATCTGTTATTAATTGTAAGTTATCATGATTATCGGCTGAAATTACAATACAAATATCATCGGCGTATTGGAAATTTTTGTATAGGAGTTATTAGAGTGGTAGTGTAAAGAAGTGGTATAGGTATTAAAAAGGGTGGGACTCAAACAGCTACCCTGAGGAATACCTTTATTAGTGTAGTGGATGGAAGCATGATTGACATTTTGAATAGAAATAATTCTATTTGTAAGAAATTGAGAAATCCAATGTGTAATGTTATTAGGGAAATTGAGATTTTTAAAGATGTTTAATAATAGTTATTTATGGTACTAGTGACCAAAACGAGATATTATCCATGAGGGATAAGTTTGTCCCACGAGGCGATAGCCGAGTGGGACATTATCCCGAGTGGATAATATCTCTTTGCTCACGAGTGGCATACAACGTTTTATCCACTTTTGTTGAAATAAATTTCGTAAATTAATAAGAAATAGTTCCATTTTGTGTTTTCACAGTGAAGCATTGAATTTTGAAATATATTTTATCATAGTGACCGTTCTTTAAATTGTCATGGTGTACTTTAATTTAACTAATTTTTGGAATATAGTTTTTTCAATTTGACTACGAATAATTTTCCAATGACTACTCAACATTTTGTTATATCAAATATAACTCACGTTGCCCCTAGCAGCGTGGGTTATACAATAACAATGGGTTATTTTACATTTTCTTTATTTGAAATCAGCATAGTTATCGGGCTATTATATATCAAAAGTGGATAAAATATTTTTATCTACATTATCAAAAGCTTTGGAGATGTCAATGTTAACTAAAACAATTTTCTGTTTTGTTGTTTGAGCGAGTTGATGAAATTAAACATTTCAACCAAATAGACAGTGAAACTTTTCTTTTTTCTAAAACCAAAATTGTAATAGTTAAGAATATTATTGGAGGTTAGATGATCATTAATTCGTTTTAAGATGCGTTTATTGAAGATTTTTGAGAAATAGGTAACAGGCAAATAGGACGGTAGTTAATAATGTTTCTATCATCTCTCCCCTTTTTCAAAATGGCAATTGTGGATGATGTTTTCCATTTTGTAGGGTAAATTTGATTTTACCAGATGTTATTAAAATAATTTGTAATAATATTGATTAGGTTAAGATTAGTGGAAACTAATTGTTTAATGATTTTATTTGAGATTTTATCATATCCTGGAGCAATATTATTGGAGTTTTTAATAATATCAAAAATTTCAGTGTTTTTAAATTCCGCAGGATTCGTATTAGAATTGAGGTTATTAGAGGGATTAGGAGGGGAGTCATAGGAGAAAGGAAAATTATAATTTAAGCAATTATTTGCTAGTGTTGGATCTTCTAAAATTCTGTAGTTGGATTGTTTTTTATTTTTAATTGTATTAATATTATTCCAGAGATCAGAGTTATTAGTTTTATGATTGATGCTCATCAAAAAATGTTTCAAGACTTTTTCTTTTCTCTTCTGATTGTTAATTTAAGTTTTTATACAAATTTTTTTAATTCAATAGCGGTAAACATGTTTTTGTTTAAATTATAAATTAGTTGTTTGTGTTTTTTAATGTTCCATAGTCTCTGTATAAGGTCATTCCACCAAGGTTTAGGTTTGAAAGTATTTTTACTTGTGATAATAGAGGTGTTTTCAGAAATTAATTTTAAATTTTTCTAGGTGTTCTTCAACATTACATTTGTCATCAATAGAATTTAGTCAATAAGTATTGGAAGATGATCACTTCCTAAATTAATGGAGTCAATTCTCCATGAGAGTTTTTCAATTAAATTGATTGAACACAAAGCAATGTCCAGTGCTGAAGAATTATTTCTGAAAAGATCTTGTCTTGTGTGAGAGCCGTCATTCAATAAAAATACATTATTAGGAGTGATTATATCTGCAATTTTATCACACACTCTGTCGTGTACGTAGGGGTTAATGAACTATCCCAAAGACTATTATGAATGTTTATGTCTCCCGCTATTAAACAGTTATCTAGATTTTGAGTAATAAGATGTCAAAATTCATTAATGATTTCCTGAGGTCTATTAACAGAGTTATTATAAAAAGAGATGCTATTAAAATCAGAATTTTTAAATTTGAGGTTAGTTTTAAAAACTTGAAAACGGATGTAATGAAAATTTAAATCAATAATTTTCCAAGAAAGTTTTTTATGTATTAAAAAACCTACACTGCCAAAACCATCCGGTCTGTCATCAGTAATAAGATTGTAATTGTTAAAAGTTAAATTGCTATTTGGACTTGTTCAGGTTTCGGATAGAATAACGATATCAATACGATTGGATTGTATATAATGGTATAGTAGATCTTTATTACTATTTAAACTACGAATGTTTAGAGAGTCCAAATTAGCCGGATTTTTGTTAAAGACATCAGAATTATTTATAAGTAATTCGACGTCATTAAAAATTGAATCTCTTTCATTTATTTGATTTCTTAATTCGTTCACCAAGTTAGTTAGGATTTTAATTTTTGTAGAATCAGGGTTCATTAAGTTGTTATTGGACCAAGCTTGGTTTTCAGCAGAGATATCATTAGTGAAATCAATCTGTTTGGGGGTTTTTTGTTGGTTACCAAAAAGGTGGCTTTTGGCTTCCCTAAAACTTGATTTATTTATTATCATATGCTCCCTAATCAGTTTCTGTCTGTATCTTTCATTGTACCGGAAAAATTTAGTAGCGTGTCCCGTTCCACAATACTTACAAGACTCTTTCTTGTCGCATTCGTGGTCGGTCTCAACAGTTTTTGCACACGTTGGACATCTATTATTTTTTGATTTACTCATTTAGTAATTGTGTGTCCGTAATTCAGACATTTTTTGCAGAATAAGGGATTTGGTATGAAATATTCTACTTTTATTTAGATATTGTCACAAGAATAATTCCAGATTCGAAAGTGAGTTTAACTAATTCGAGATTTTCAGCTGTTTTGGTGACATTATTCCATTTTGTCATTCTTTCTATATTTGAGATATGGAACTTCGATTTAATATTTTCTTGAATTTACTTAACAGAGTGTCCGATAGGAATGTTTCTAATTAGGCCGATTCAGGATGTGAAATTTTTAGGGATATAGGTCATATAGTTATCAAACTGTTTAAAGGCATCTGATTTGACGCAATTATTTGCGTCTTTAAATTTATTAAAGATAATCTTAGCCACATTTTTGCTAACACTTGAGATATTTTTGATATTTTTGAAATTGTTTATTTTAATTGCTTTACCTAAGTTAACTAGGTTTAAATTCTCTTTACTAACAAATACAGTAAATGGGCCGGTATCTAATCGGTTATATAAATAAATTTTATCTGCAGTGATGGGCGTCATGTTTGAGTTATTAGATGGATCAATATATATAGTTGAAAAAGATGATGTAGGAACTATTGCTTTATTTGGCGCATTTGCGATTGCGTGATTTTTATTATGTTTCCTTTTAATTTCCTTATTGGGATTATTATTATATTCACTCACCGTTTACTATTATGCCATTATTAAAAACGATTTTGGATTTGTTTATATTTCATCTTCAGAATCAGAGAAATCAGCAGAAGTAAATGGTGGACGTTCAAAGTACTGCGTACTTTGTCCCTCCTTGGTTGTGTAAGGTGGATTTATTATTTTGTGGATAAAAAAAACAACAACTATGGAAAGACTTACTCGACTGGACAGTTGTAACTTTGACATTTGAAAAGGCAAGCATGCGTTTAAAATGTCAGTTCTTGTTGGATAACCCTGCAGCATGTTCCTTTGTTTTGTACAGTGAAATATAAAACTACAATTATTTGTGTTTGTTTTAATCAACCTAAAATCTATATATGTAATTAAAATGTACACACGATGTTTCATATACAAAATAAACTCATTAAAAAAAACATATCTGTCACAGCAATAAAGTAATCACTTTTATAGTATAGTTTTACACGATAAACAGCAATATAATTACCGTCTTATTTTGGTAACTGGAATAGTAATTGATACAAAAATAAAATACAAATTATGCTCAAAATAAAAACCGAAAATCATTTTATTTTTACTGCTGTCAGTTGACATTAAAAATTCAATAAAAAAGCAATAAAAATTTTTAAAATTATTGCTAGAATAATTCTATACGAACAAAAATTTGGTTTAAAACTGTTCATTCCGGAATGAAAATACATGGCATTATTGTTGTAAAATTCCCAAAGTAAAACTACAAATATTTAGTTTGTGTAGTAAACCAAAGGGGTAAAGGATTTTATTTGGATAAAAGTATTATAACCTCTTGCATTTCCACAGATCTCCACTGTTTCAATAATTTTATCCTTTAGTTCAGGAATCGATTGTGGATTGTTCTTACAAAGTTGAATTTCCGTGTACCCTAAAGAAAATAGTTCAACCGAATTAAATGACGTGATTTTGTTGGCGAATTCTGCCGTACTACACATGTTTACCTTATCTACAAAAATTGTATTTTGAGGAAATCGATGTTAAAGTGTTGAAACCAATATTCATTTAAAACGAAAACTATTTTCAAAGCTATCGACTGGTATCAATAACTAAATTTGGCCAAAAATGTAGTTAAGGTGAATATGTTTAGCAGAATTGATATCACCATTTTTTGAAATAACTCGACCATTAAACTTTTCTTTCCTGTTGCGCTTTCCTGTTGAAACCAAATGTAATATCTTGAAACTTAAAATTTAAATCAGACAACACTAAAAATCCTGATAGTTGGTAACAATGACAACAGCGGAGGATTACGTTGTGTCGTCGTCCCTGGTGATCAGCCATCATGGAAAAAGATCATTCAACACATTATTCATTGTATCCGATATAGTATAAGACGTGCATTGAAGCACATATAAAAATAATAAGTTATGTATTATGTAATAGTTAAGTAATAAATAACAAAGTGAATATAAAGAAACTTGTTTAATATAAGTAATAAAAGACGAGTAAGAGGATACAATGTCATTCAAGTACGTGTCATGTAAATGTTTTAACATTATTGACGATCGGAGGCGTGATTTTAGACAAAATAATTGTCGACTGCTCGGCTTCAAAAAACTTCCACTATACCAAATTTTAGTCGTTCTGCGAGCGCTGATGCTAATTTTTGGTCGTCGAAATTCTTTCTGAAATAGCTTTCAAAATACATCTACTATGTCCATCATTATGAAGTTAATGCTTCGGTTTCAAAGACTCAATAATACCTACCTATATATTATTTCATTGTTAGAAGTTGGATCCATAAAACAAGTTTTGGAACAATAATAAGAAGGGATATCATAATTTATTTACTACTGTGTTTCTCGAAAAATAGGTCGTAAGCAATACTTGTAAAATAACATTCAGTTCATTTAAAATCTCTAAGAAGTATACCATTGTCTATCAAAATATTTTTTACCGATGATACTTTAAGCTTTTTAGTTAAAATTACATTGTCAAGGTTCCATTTTTTTTAACATCACCGCTGATACCTATGAAACGATTGATTGACATAATATGTTTCTTTTTCTCTTTTAATAACCACATTAATTTGGTTGCAAGTACGCTCAGAGGTTTCACTAAGATTTAAATTATTATGATTTTTTTATTTTTTGCATTTGGTTCCCTTTTTTATTTGCCTGGCAAGTGAGAATAAGTGTATCGAAAATAGTGTTTAAAAATTGATCAAGAGCTAAAGACGGATCATTTAAACTCTAGACATTATTTCAATCTACTTGGTCAAGTACTTCATTTAAAAATAGAAGGTCAAGTTTCAAAATTTCAATATTCAATTGTGAATTGTGATCAGCTACTTTCGTGTATTTGGCCCTTAATCTCTACACATGTACAAAGCGATACAGTTTTTAGTTTTCATTTATTTTATTGTTGCGCAAACATTGCGTAAAGGCTGGTTGGCATTGATGTACAATTAAATTGCACAATATAATTGAGTGACATCAATATTGCGCAGTAAAATTCAAAAATTTTGAATGCAATTTGAGTATATTGTATAATGTTCTGACGTCACACAAGTGTATTGCGCAATTTAATTGTTCGTGAATACCGGCCTTTAAACTATTTAAATTACCACTGAAAAAGAATTCAAAATACGGTTCATTACAGACAAAAGGCCATCGGGTCGATATAATGTCTCGTGTTAAAATGAAGTTGCAGTTTTAGAATATATTTTCTATTGAACTTTAGTCCTAAGTTTGTGAACAAATATTTTTGTAATTGTTTTTTTCGACTAATTAGGATTTAGAAAAGATAGAAAAACAATTTTGTATGCAATCAATGAAACAAAAAAAAGTACAAAAATGTTTGTATTAGTTTTGATCAATAAAAATCAGTACAATTTTAAATTGAAAGAGAAATCATTACACTTTATAATGTGTTTAAAAGAGATAGACGTTCATAAATAATTTTTGATTTTGGTCTTGTTAGCTTTGCGAAACTTTAAAATTAAATCAAAAAATAAACAAAGGATCACTTATTGTTTTTGATGACGGGATACAAAATTAAACAAATAAAAGTGAAATGATACACAAACACATACACGACCTTATTCTAGTTTTTTTTTGGCTTTATTATTTGTTTTATACGATTCGCTATCTCGTCTAACGTTTATCTCTTTTAAACACATTACAAAGTGAAAAGATTTCTCTTTCCTTTAAAATTGTACTGATTTTTATTGATCAAAACAAAGAGGTGGGTACAAACATTTTTGTACTTTTTGTTTGTTTCATTGATTGCATACAAAATTGTTTTTCTATCTTTTCTAAATCCTAATCAGTTCACAAACTTAGGACTAAAGCGCAATAGAACATATTGTTCTGTTTATATTGTGTGATATTAGTACGATCATGGATGAGCAAAGGGCTTGTTTCCAACAAAACTATCGAAACTATCGAAAACTTATCTACAACAATTGACCTTCTGAGAAAACAATTTGTCGAATTGTTGAGAAGTTAACACAGTCAGAAGTATTCAGCTCTAACGTATCAATTCGTCAACGATTTCAAAAACCGTTTGCAAGTTGATGGTCAGCTTTGCAAAGAAACAATTCAACGATGGGGCACATTTTTGGTTCTATAAACTTGTAAACATGCAAATTCGTCGGATCAAGGAAGTTAAAACCTCTCCTAACCAATTTGGTTAGTCCAAATATACGGTGATGTAAACTGGAACGAGCTAGTAGAATTGAAAGTTACCAAACGAAAATTAATTCAAATCAAAATTGTCAAAAATCAACAAATCACACAAAAATTTTAATGTGATCTATACATACTTAATTTTATTTAGCTTGTTGAATAGGGTGTGCAGTTTAGATATAGTCCTCTGCCAACAGTTTGAAGTATTTTCACGTAGACAGTAGCATCACTGTACGCACAATTTGTTCCGTTCACACGCGTAGACAGCAAATTTGCTATTTGAACACTGTATTAATTACTGTCTCCTATTTAGGTATTGAGGTACCAATATTGTGTTTTGTTGTTTCATTCACTAAATTTGTAATTTACCCCACATTGTTTGAATAATTATTTTAACCTTTGACTACACATGTAAAATCTAATTATAAAGTTTCAATTTTCAATAAAAAAAAAAATTAATTCAAATTTATATGGAGCAGCAGCTAAGCTTGGTTCACAGAAAAAAAATGTCTCGACGATGTCTATTTCGTAAACAAATTTCCCCTTCCGAACATAATTCTTTTGTTTTCCATATAAAATATATTGAATCTGGAGTGCATTCATAAACTCAACATTGTAGAACAATGTTACAACTGTCATTGTACAAATGACATTTCCACTTACAACGAGTTACAAACGTCAAAGTAAAAATGTCAAATAAAAACGTGGAACGAAGACAATTGAAGAATCAAAACACAAAATAACAAAATATTTACACATGCTTTATAATATTATAAGAATAATGTAATGTTATTAACATCTTACAGTATCGTTATCAACACGCAAAATTTCATTATTTTGGATATTGAAATTATTTTGCTCCTCCAAAGCAAATGAATACATTTTTTATTTCGATAGTTCAATTGAATTTTTGTTTTTTTTTTACATTTGACAGCTAGAAAGGCAGTATTGAGTAGGATTGAAAACGACGTTTATAACAATAAGGGGAAATTTGGGTTTAGGTTTATGAACAATAAAAAGCACGTTGCTGTGGTTACAACCGAGGTTTATGAACGCTTTAGAACTGTCATTGATAACAATATTGTTACAATGTAGAGTTTATGAACACAGTCCTGCTGAAAGAAATCAGTTTACGCACAGAAAAAATACATAGGTTCCTTAGTTCGTGCCAAAATTTTTCCATACACGTTGTTTTCAAAGAAATATGAGAAATGTTAATGTAAACATGACATAAAATCATAATCATTTTGAATGTTTTGTGTTTTAAAACTGAAATAAAGCTGAAACAAAGTTTTTATAATTTTTTTATCTACATCTGAAGGCTGCGCAAAACTATTAAATTTTTTTTTTTTTTTAAGATCCGAATAAGACTATAGGTACGTATAACATATTTTCAATTACGAACAAAAAACTAATTTTATTAGAGACAGAGGGCAACATAATAATAATGTACTTACGTTTGTCACTTTTTTAAGTAGTGAACATTGTTCAAAAAAACGAAATAAAGGATGATCAAATTAGAGTTGCACCATGCCGATAGGGATTTTTCTCAAATATCATTTTTTTCGTTTTGTTTTTACATCTACAAGAATAAAAAAAAATTAGTCATGGAGAGGTATTTGGGAGAATAACGTATTAAAATCATTCAAACGTATTACGCAAACGGGCGCTAATGTTTTGCATTTGCATGCTTATAAAGTTCAGATAACCAAAAAATTAAGGCAATAGATCATGTACGCATAAATTTTCTTAAACCGCAAGAGAGCTACCATCTTTCGGAAAACTCCGAAAGTTTAAGCAACTTTCACATAATGCCACCAAGTGTCACTAAATATTTGCTGTCACCAACTATACGACGTCAGTAATATTTTTTTGATTGTGTAGTGACATCTAATGGTAAATGCTCTGTATTTTTTCTTTGATCGTGCTGCCTCTTCGGAAAACATGATCTAGTAAACCATTTGAAACAACGTCTAATTGGATGCTGCAACAAGAGAAGGATTTGGGGCATTGAAAATCTCGTTCGATGTTGAAAGGCCAAATGGCTCGGAAGGCCGAATGTCGAAAGGCCGAATTTGTCGGAAGGCGAATGTCGAAAGGCCGAATGGGTCGGAAGGTCGAAAGGCCGAAAATGTGGAAAGGCCGATAGGGTAGAAAAGCCGCATTTTCATTAAATTTTCCTTCACTTTGAATTTATTTCTTAATGTAAAATGATTTAAATAAATTGAAAATACGTTCTATACGTGTATGTAGCATATTAAAGTGATAAAATTTTGTCGGAAAAAAATTTATTTATTTTTCTTTAGTTATTATAATTAATTAATTTTTAATTATATGACAAAAAAATGTAAAAATTAAAGAAAAATATAAATTTGAAAATTTTCATTCATTAAAAAAAATGAAAAATTAAAATCAATTTCGATACAAACAGCCTTTCGACACAATCGACCTTCTGACATTTGGCCTTTCGACCTATTCGATCTTTCGACACATCCGCCCTTTTGATATTCGGCCTTTCGGCATTCGGCCTTTCGGACCTATTCCGAAAATCTAAGGTTACAGAGAGATAGGGAGGGATAGCTGTAGAGGGATAGGAAACAGCAACAAAGTACAAGGTATCACACTACACCAGTCAAAAATTGTAAATTTGAACTGAAATGTAAAAGTAAAAAAAAACTTTCAATGACAATTTCTTTCAAAATGGTCATCAAAGTTGCAAATGTGTTGGTTAAAAAACAACGATAAGGTACACGGCCAAAACAGATGTCATTTAAAAACTGTTGTATAATATGGAATGGTAAATTATTTTCGTTTAAACTGATTTAATTTTTAATAATAATTCGGTAATTTTGTGCCTCTTCAAAGTTAAATAATACGAGAAATTTAAATCAATTAGCGTATTTACTTGAGCTATTTACATCAACAATTGCACTAAATAATCCTTGAGAGGGATTAAACAATTCCAAATTTGGTTTGTATTCATTTAAATCTTATTTTAATTTTTAGTTTTCGTACTTAACGATAGACGCCGCCATATTATACTTTTATTTTAAAATGTTGTTATCCTGATTCCTGATGAAGGCGTCACGTTCCCATTTAATTCGAAGTAATTTTCAAGCTTAAAGAGTTTTTTGAGAACATTTTTGTTTTAATTTCGTATTTTAAACATTTTGCTTCAACAAACAAAGTATGTTGTATACATTATGTAGTTATTTATTTGACAACTATGTAAATTATTTTCGCTACCAATTCATAAAAAAATAATAAATCAAAAATAAATTCGAAATAAAACCTATTCCATTTTTCCCCTATTCTGGTGCCTGTGGCCCCCATTCATAGTATTCTAGCAGTTGGTAATTATTTTTTCCAAAAGTGTATTCTGGCGATTAATTTTTGACTGTAGGGAAAAATAATCCCATTTTATGGCAGTTTTGACGTTTATTTTTCCCTAAATTTTTTTGGGGGAATTGGAAGCAACTAGTTGTTTTGTGTGTTTTCATTATTTTATTTACAACGTAGTACCTTTAAAGTTTTTATTTTATATGTATAAGCCTAGCACGCTGTTCAAATGAAATGAAATTTTCACTCTGGGGCCCTATTCTCGAATTCCACATCCATTTTCCACATGTGGACAACTGTCAAAATTCATAAAAATTTAATTTTTTTCGGTACCAAGGGAATATTTCCGAATGGGTATAAGCATGTGGAAAAAATTCTCCATGTAGGAAAATGTCCATGCCGCATGTGTTTTAATTTTTGAACGTTTTTGTGTGAACTTTGACAGATGTCCACATGTGGAAAATGGATGTGAAATTCGAGAATAGGCCCCTGGTCTCCAAAAATAGGAAGATAAATCTGACGTGAAAATTTAGTTTGACGAGTTTCGTAAATATTTTAGTTATTCATGTTGTTTCTGACAACATATTTTAAAAAATAAAATTTATTTCGATAGTTGATTATCCTCAAAACGCAAAACTTAAATGAAATTGTCAAAATACTGTGAAGGAGCCAAACTACTTCACATTTATCGTTCAGGGGCCCTATTCTCGAATTCCACATCCATTTTCCACATGCGGACATCTGTCAAACTCGTTGTAATTATTGACGTTTTCGTATAAGGGGAATTTTTTTCACCTGCTTATACCCATCCGGAAATATTCCCTTAGTACCAAAAAAATTTCATAGCGAATTCAAGAACACAAGAATTTAAATTTCGGAACGTTTTTATGAATTTTGACAGATGTCCACGAGAACAGGGCCCCAGGAAGATAAACAGAAGTGAAAAATGTGTAGAGATAAAATATAGACATCTGTATTTTAATACGAAAACTCCCATTTCACTAGCTAAACTGCGTACCACAAAGTGAAATTCAGCGGTGAAATTTTCATTTTCGTTTTCGCTTGTGTCATTTTTATATGAGGAATTCCATTTCACTTCAGCAACGTACCCGGCTAACGGTTGACATGTTTAAAACATTATGGATTAAAACAGTATTTTAAACAAGTTTTAAACATAAGGCGTTGTTTTAAACTGAAAAGGTTTTAAACGTTTAATTCACGTGTTTTAAACATGTTTTTTATAACTAGAACTTAAACTATAAAACGAATTATTGTTAAATTTTATGTCATTTTATTAATTTTATATTAATTTTAACATGGTGGATATTGTTCGTGGTTCAACATACTCGCTCAATTCCAGCACTTGATGCCGTAGCCGAATGTAGCTGTTTCATTAGAATTAAATTTTTTTTGCTGATTTGTCGTTCAAGTGTCGCCCACCATGTTAAAGGTTTAACATTTGCGGTTGCGTTGCAAACAAATAAATAACTTTTAAAAGGAAATGATTTTGCCTGGTAATTTATGATTTCAGGCATAACTTCGGCGTAATTTTCGGCAATATACTGCATTGCACATTCAAGCTGTTTCTCATTTAATTCAGTCCTTGGAAACGTCGATCAGTTAAGTTTGCAACGTAGTGGGCAGATGTAAGTACTTCATTTAAGAGTTTATGGCATGCTTGGAAATCTGTCGTATATGTATCCAAACCTCAGTCACCTCACCGATTATGCAAATATCCCTTTGTGCTTTATCCAATGCAACTGCAACCAATTTAAGTTTTTTTTAAAAAATCTTGTGCGTTTATTTTTAATGCTAAATTATTAACTTTAGCAGAAATTGCAGCATCGAATCCTGTCCGGTTCTCAATCTCAGAGCACACTTTTACCAAAAGTGGACAATTTTCCAAATAGGTTTCTATGCAATCTGCCAAAGTGTTTCAGCGTACATCACTTGGCAATTTAAGGGTTTTACCACCAGCTTGTTTGTATTTTGCAGCTGGATGATGATGGTTTCTAAAGTATTTTACGATTTGCTTCACATGCTCTTTGACTCCTGGCAATTCGATGTCGTGGGCAAGCGAGTTGAGAAAATGCGCAGAGCAACCTTAGGTAATTATATCACATGTTTCCAAATGTTCTACCGCCCCTAGCTCATTCCTCATTCTAACCATGTTGGCTGAATTCTTGTTGACATTTTTTTATAGATCGGGCTGCCAGCTCAGTTAAATATTTGGAAGAATGGCTTTCATCTGCTGTGTTAAAGGAATCGATTAAATAAGTATATCCGCTGTCCAAATCTAATCCTGATACACAAATGATTGAACAAATGAACTTCATCTAACAACTTATTACTAATTTGCCGCCGATTTGGTGGTACCTAAACGGGGAGACAATAATTGAGGAGTGTCTGATCAAAAGTCGCTATTTACATTTTCCAAAATGATATTTTTTTTTCTATCAGGGCAGAATTTTTTAAGTGAAATAGACCAAAAGTGGCTATTTCCAGCATGTACCAAAAATTGTCAATTTCTCTATGAAAAATATTCCTAAAGTTCTTGATTTTGGTCAAAACAAGCTATTTACTACAAAAAGTGATCAAAAGTAAGTAGCAAAAAGTAAGATGTAAATAGCGACTTTTGATCAGACACTCCTCAATTGAATTGTTTGTACTATATTTTTGTTAAACGGGGATTCCCATGAAATGGGATACACTCAAATGAAACTACTCTCACAGTATACGGTATTAACAGAGAATTTTTCGCATATAAAAATGGTTTTGTTAATTTGTTTGTCTCGAACAACTCAAAGAGTCAAAACTCGCAACAAAACATAAAATTTCCAATGAAAAAGAAAAGATCAACACTATGCTATATTTTTGTGAAACGGGGATTCCCATAAAGTGGTAAATGCTCAAATGAAATTACTCTAACAGTGGACGGTATTTTCAGAGATTTTGGGTGTGATTTCAACCCGAGAGATTTTAAACATGTTTTTAACTTGTTTTAAACACTTTGATAAAAACAAAAAAAACGTTTAAAACAATAAAAATGTTTTTTTTAATGAATTAAATACGAATGTAAAATGCGGGATCCTTGACAATCATCAGAAAACTCGAAACCTTTCGTGTTAATTTGGAAAAACAGCTTTTTAGACAACTTAATTTTTTTTTGTTTTTTTTTTTCGAATTCGGCTTCTAGCAGAAAAATCATTTAATGCCACAAAGGTTTGTAAAACAACAAAACAGAATGTCTTTCTTTTTTTCTCAAAATTATGTAGTACACATAATTTGCAAAATAGTAATGTTTGGATGAAACTAAGGGAAGTTTCAAATAGGACTGTAAATTTTATAAGTATGTTTGTGTTCGGAAACCTGCTTCAAATCAAATCTCTATTTTTAGTTTTGTACCTTCAAACACTGCCAAATATAAAAGAAATGAATTTTTGCAGGTAGTAATTCTGAGCCCTAGCTAAATGGCATCTAGTGGCGAGTAGAATAATAATAATAATAATACGCTTTTAGAAGCCACCGCTGGAGTGTATCATATAAGCAATCTGGCCTAATCAGAGTCAGCTCCTTATTTTGTCTTAGATAACCGTTTGTCGGCTCTCTGAGAAGGCTGCACCAATCTCGTTTTTCTTTTAAATTTAAAATCGGCCAATTCTTTCATTTTATAATTTCAAATTAAACAGAAAGAAATCAAAAAAAAAATTAAATCAGTTTGAAAGAAAATCATTTAATATCCCATATTGTTCTTGATACGTTTCTGTAAAATAGACCAACTTAGGCCATCGCTTTCAGAAAAATAGTAATGTATCTTGAAATGAATTTCCAACGGCTTTTAAATTACATCTGATTTGGCCGTATACCTTGTCTTACTTTTACGTTTCAGTTTGAATTTACAGTGTCTTTTGACTGGGTTAGTGTGGTACCGAGTATCTTATCATTGTAACCGGTCTATTAACTGTTCAGAATATAATGCATCCGCAAAAAGTGACTGTCTGGGGGAGGAATTCGGCAGGAGATGTGATTCTACCGTTCTAATTCGCATATGACGAAGGCAACAATGTTACTTTGAATAGCCAACGGTTATGTTAAGACAGATTTTTGAACGGGAATCACGTGAATATGTGGTTTCAGCAGGATATAACCTGCCATACGGCATTTCAATCTATCGCTTTATCGAACACCATATTCCCTGGATGCGAAATAAAAAAAAAAAAACAGCTGTAAACTGCCCTCCAAGATCGTGTGATTTAACACGTCCAGATTGGGACCATTGAGCAGTAATTTTGCAACGTGGTCACCTAAAATTTTTTGTTAAACAGGGCTGCGGAGTCCGAGCAAAAAAGTTCGGCTCCGGCTCCGGCTTTGACTCCGGAAATTTATAAACCTATTAACGACTCCGGCTTCAGCTCCGACTCCGGCTCCAGCTCCGGCTCCAACTCCGGCTCCAACTCTAACTCCAGCTCCTCCCCCGACATCAAAAATATATCTTTCGATGTGTAAAGCAAATAGGGTTTTCATTTCTGTGAAACGCTAATATTTACTGTGGATATTTGGCAAGCAGGCAGTAGCTGGACTATAGGGTCTCGGTGTTAATTTACAAAGGCCGTCGGCTCAATCCCAAGAGGCGATATTTTTTTATTTTTATTTACTGGAGCACTTTAACTGGGAGGGTTTCTATTGATTTATTACCGATTGCAAGGTTACTTGTTTGAAATTTGTCAGGTTCAATAAGTCCCTTTTAATTCTTCTTGATGTTTTTCTTTTCAATTTTTTGTTTGGTTTAACATCATTAATTTTCCGTGAAATGTGATGACAAGATACTTAATTAGATTTCAGTTTGATTTTTCGGCATTTTTTATAGGCAAATATATTATTCTTTGGGCCTTCAGCCAAAATTACGGGGAGGGGGGAAGATATTTCTACTTTTTTTTCAGTAGATATATTATGAGCGATTGGCCTCTGTATTTTTCTGATTTACCATCGAAAATATTGGGATTGTCATGAACAATTAATATATTTGTCTAAAAAAAATGCCGAAAAATCAAATTGATTACAGACAGACAAATTAAATTCTTAATTAGATTTGCGCGCTTAACCCAAATTTCTCGACTTCTCGACTTTCTACGCGTATCTCTTCATTCAGAAATGAAATTTCTCATATAAAAATGACCCAGGCGAAAACGAAAATGAAAATTTCACCGCTGAACTTTATTTTATGATGCGCAGTTTAGCTAGCGAAATGGGAGTTTTCATATCAGAATACAGATGTTTCTATTTTATCTCTACACATTTTTCACTTCATTTTTATCTTCCTGCACCCTTATTCTGTAAAAAATAAGATAATGTGTAAACGTGAAAACGGGTAAACTTTGTGATTTTTTACTAAAATTACATTAAATTGTTTTTCGATTCTCTTTTCGTTCACTGTTTATCACGTGTAAACATTATCTTATTTTTTATAGAATAAGGCTGCTGGACGATAAATGTGAAGATAAATTTTGACAATTTCATTTGAGTTGTTGCGTTTTGTTGATCGAAGTGAATTTTATTGTATAAAATACGTTGTCAGAGACAACATGAAGTTGTACGCACTAAAATATTTACGAAACTCGTCAAACTAAATTTTCACGTCAGATATGAGGAAAAGTAAATATTGTACTTTAAATGTTGGTAACACTGTATTGTTATATCATGTAATCATGTATTTATATTGTTACTATCTTCAGTCTGTAAATAAATGTCAATCTCTCTTCCGCTTTAGTTACAGCAAGAACAAGTTGTTTTTTATTTACGATACGCCAGAAATCTCTGTTCATCAGGTTATGGGCCCAGAATTATCGAAATAAAAATAAGTGAGTAATTTCTAAATAAAAAACCAATTATCATCCATCATGGCGATGTCAATGATACCATTCATCGAGAAGCTGAATGGCCGAGAAAACTACAATAATTGGAGTTTTTCAATGAAGGCATACCTTCAACATGAAGATTTATGGTCATGTGTACAAGGAAAAGATGCCGCAGAAGATGAAATTAAAAAAGCATCTAGAGACACAAAGGCTAGAACCAAAATAATAATGATGGTCAGTCAACAGAACTATGTTCATATTCGTTCAGCCAATACCTCAAAAGAAGTTTGGGAGCAATTAAAAAATGCATTCACAGATAAAGGATTATCAAGAAAAGTTGGTCTAATGCGAAAAATGATCATGACAAAAATGGTTGATTGTAAATCAATGGAGGAGTACGTCATTATCATCATGTCAACTGCACAGATGTTAAATGATATTGAGTTTGCAGTAAGTGAAGAATGGATCGGCACATTTCTTTTGGCTGGATTACCTGATTTATACAAGCCGATGATAATGGCAATAGAGAATTCGGGGGCTACTGTAACAGGAGACTTTATAAAAACAAAATTACTTCAAGAAGTGAAAGTGAATAAAAAAGAAAATACCACGTTTTTTTCGAACAATAAAACGCATTACAAAAAGCCTACGCGTTGCTACAATTGTAATGAATTGGGTCATTACGCTAGTAATTGTAGAAAACCAAATAAACGACAACAACAAATTAAACCAAAAAGTGAAAAGTCGTTGTTAAGTATATTCGCCGCGACTGATAAATTGAATGATCAGAGTTGGTACATCGATTCAGGAGCATCGGCACATATGACGCACAATGATCAGTTAATGACTAATGTCAATCGTAGTGCATCAAATGCAGAGGTAATAACAGCCAATAATCAAAAGATTTATGCGACAGGCATCGGTGATTGCAAGTTGTCTTTAAGTGTTAACGAAGTGTCAAAAGTCAACATATCAAACGTTTTGCACATTCCGGATTTGTCAGCAAATTTGTTGTCAATAAGTCAAATGGTGAAAAATGGCAAGCGTGTTGTTTTTGATCAGAGTGGACGTCGAGTTTATGATACTAATGAAGAGTTGTTGGCGACAGCTAGTTTAAAAAATGGGATTTACAAATTAGACATGGAAAGTTCAAACATCCATACGTCATATTATCTGCGAGAGGATGTAAAGCTGTGGCACAGACGTTTGGGTCACATGAGTGATGGCTATATGAAAAAATTACAGAATCATTTGAACATAAATCTTATGAAAACAAATGACAACGAAAAATGTGAAACGTGTATCAGGGGTAAGCAAACTCGATTACCCTTTCCAGATAGTGGAAAGCGAGCGGATGAACTATTAAAGCTGGTGCATGCAGATCTATGCGGTCCCATAGGAGAAGATTCGCTTGGCGGTGCGAAATACATTTTCGTTCTTGTGGATGATTTTTCACGAAAATTTTTCGTATATTTTTTGAAGTTTAAATCTCAAGTGTTTAACAGTTTTGTGGAATTTAAGAATTTGGTTGAAAACTAAACGAACAAGAGAATAAAAATATTACGCACTGATAACGGAACAGAATTCTGCAATATTGAGATGGATGATTTTCTTCGAAAATCCGGCATCAAACATCAGAAAACGACACCTTACACGCCTGAGCAGAATGGAAAGTGTGAACGGATGAATAGAACTCTCATCGAAAAAGTCAGGTGTATGCTTATTGAGGCCAATCTTCCGAAAAAATTCTGGGCAGAAGCTGCAAACACAGTAGCATATTTGGTAAATCGTACGCTAAACCGAATGCAGGATTCAGTAACACCAGAAGAGGTTTGGTCTGGAATAAAACCACAATTAAAACATTTGCGTGTGTTTGGCTGTATTTGTTTTGCGCAGATTCCGAAGCAAAAAAGGGGCAAGCTGGATCAGAAATCAGAAAAGTGTATTTTTATGGGATACAGTGAAGAATCTAAGGCATATAGAGTGTTCCATATAGAACAAGAAACTGTATTAATCAGACGTGATGTGGAATATCAATCTCTAATGAAAAACAATACTTGGGAGTTGGTTGATCTGCCTGTTAATAGAAAACCCATCAGTAATAAATGGGTATTTAAAACGAAACGCGATGCTGCCGGAAGAATTATAAAATATAAAGCGAGACTAGTGATCAGAGGATGTGCGCTGAAACCGGGCATAGACTTCACAGAAACGTACTCTCCAGTTGTGAGATACAGCTCGATTCGGTTTTTATTAGCAATGGCAGCAAAATATGATTTAGAGATTCACCAAATGGATGCCGTCACAGCATTTCTCCAATCAGAACTTGAAGAAACCATTTATATGGTGCAGCCAGAATGTTTTCAATATGGTAAAAAAGTTTGTCACCTTAAAAAGTCATTGTACGGGCTTAAACAAGCCAGCCGCATTTGGAATCAACATTTAGACACTCAACTGAAGAATTCCGGTATGACGCAGTCATCGGTAGACACATGCGTATACTTTAGAATAGTAGCTCAAAAGATCATAATAGTCGCTGTATACGTAGATGATCTCATATTATTCTCCAATGATTTGGATTTAATGGCTGAGCTAAAGAAAAATTTAATGAGAAAATTTCAGATGGAGGATATCGGTGAGGCGAAATATGTACTAGGAATGAAAATTGAAAGGAATCGAAAGAAAGGAACAGTATCGATATGTCAGGAAGGTTATATAAACGATGTTTTGAGAAAGTTTAATATGACAGATTGCAATCCAGTTGCGACTCCGCTAGAGGCTAAACAAATCTTGTCTAAAGAGATGAGTCCAAAAAATGTTGAAGATAGTGAAAACATGAAACACATTCCGTACCAAGAGGCAATAGGCAGTCTACTTTATGCAGCGCAAGTCACAAGACCAAATATTTGTTATGCCGTCAACAAATTAAGTCAATTTAATCAGAATCCAGGAATGTCCCATTGGAATGCTACGAAACGAGTGATGAGGTATTTGAAGGGTACATCAAGTTTTAAATTATAATTCAGCAAAAATAGCAATGCAGATATGATTGGATACTGTGATTCAGATTGGGCGAGTGATCCTGAACAACGACGATCAACTACTGGATATGTATTTGCGATACAAGGAGGACCAATATCGTGGAACTCGAAACGACAATGCACAGTGGCTTTGTCAACTACCGAGGCAAAATACATGTCTATGGTAGCAGCAACACAAGAAGGCTTATGGCTCAACAAATTACAGAGCGAAATTTACAGCGACAGATACATCGATTGTGATCAAACTTAATTGCGACAACAAAAGTGCAATAAGCTTGAGTGCTACGAATACATATCACCCAAGGACGAAACATATAGATGTCAGATATCACTTTATAAAGGAGTTAGTGATGTGCCGTCGACTTGAAATAGAATACATTCCAACAAAGCAAATGATTGCTGATGTTTTAACAAAAGCTCTCCCTAAGCAGCAACATCACAACTGTTCCACAGCTATGGGTTTACAAAAATAAAAATACAATATTTAGGGGGAATGATGAAAAGTAAATATTGTACTTTAAATGTTGGTAACACTGTATTGTTATATCATGTAATCATGTATTTATATTGTTACTATCTTCAGTCTGTAAATAAATGTCAATCTCTCTTCTGCTTTAGTTACAGCAAGAACAAGTTGTTTTTTATTTACGATACGCCAGAAATCTCTGTCCATCAGATTTATATACCTATATTTTTGGAGACCAGTGAAAATTGCATTTCACTTGAACAGCGTACTAGGCTTTAAAAAATACGAAGATTTTTCGAGAAGAAACCCTAAATTCGGCTAGTCCGATTTTAAATTCCAATTTGCATGCATACATATATAAATAATTGGGCTACGTAAGCAAAAAAAATCCGGAGCCGGAGTCTGTCTATTCCACAAGGCTCCGCCTCCGACTCCGGCTCCTTTAAAAATATGAAAATAAACATAAACTCCGCGACTCCGACTCCGGCTCCGGCTCCGACCCCACAGCCCTGGTTATAAATCAAACTTATTGTTATACAATTTTTTTTTTGATTTTCTCTTGGATGTCACTGGTTACGATAAAAGAATCATTAATCAAACACAATGGGTGTATGATAAAAATTTCTGTAGCCTTCTGATTTTCAAAACGTTTAGAGAGAAACACAAAGTAGAATAAAACTTCCTATTAACTTGTCATGGCCAACTGTATTACAATTTATGCAAACATAAATCATAAAACTTGAAAGTGTACTGTGCGAGCAATAGGCCTGTATTACACAATCACATTTGTACATCGTAGAATAATAACCACATTTTTGACATAAAAATACGATAATAGAAATGCTACAAATCATTTTTCTTTATTATACTATGAATCATATTGTTCAAGATACTTATCGAAGAATGGAACACAAGCGAGCCTATGGTTGTTCCGCGGTGTTATTGAAAAAAAAACCAAAATGATAAATCTTGGTAAAACCATGGGTTTCAAGAAGAGATTATAATTGTTTTATTTATTACATAACGAACGTTTTCGATCACTATGTGATCATCATCAGGTTTAATTTGCAGCTAAACATTAATATTTCATATTTAGTTGCAAAATCGTCGAAGGGATGCGGAATGCCAATATGGAACAATGCATAGAAGGGGCAGTACATTTAAGTTGAGATAAGTGGAAACATTAACATGAATCGGAATTGACGTCATGCTCCATTTTATGTTTGTAAAGAATGACGCTACGGCCACGAGCTTCAAGTAAGTCTATTTAATGAAGGCCAAATCTGACGTTTTCAAACATTTTAAAGATTTCTGCTTATGGTGAAGAATGCTACTAAAAAATGTAGAATACTGTAAGAAATTATTATCGAAGACCAGCGGTCTCAATAAAATGCTGTGGTCATAAATGGTACGAATAAAATGCTGTGATCATAAATGGCGAAAAATCGCAATTGGGTCGTATGAAGGTTTTTGGTATAGTTGGATTCGTATTAGTGCCGGACGGGCGCCTAATGGGGTTGAATCGGGTAAAACAAATGTTGAATAAAATACGACAAGAATATAGAAGCCAGCCAAACCTAATTCAGTAATTTCAAATTATGCATTCGGTCCAGGAATCAAACCCCGTAGAATACACGCAGATGAACTTAGTAGCTCGGAAATCTTCGACGAGCTATTGACGTACAAGGCGTTGCTTGAGTAGAATGACACATTGCATTAAATGATCGTAATATTATAGGCACATTGCAAATGTGTTTTTAAGTGAAAAACACTACCAACTGGCGAGCAATCGCGAAGTGTGTTGGCGATTTCTGTAGTTGAAAACATGACATCTTTGACTAATTGTGAACTGACGCAATCTGATGCTCAGAATTGTGTTTCACGGAGACATCAGTGGCGATAAGGTAATTCTCTTATTGTTCGTTGATGATGGCACAATTTTATTCAATAGCAGAAAAGCGCCGGTTGCGTTATATAATGAATTATTTTTATTTTAGACTGGAGATTAAAGATGATTATGAGGCAAAAAACTATCAGTATTTGGCAATCGATTTACACAAGGATGATCATTGAGAAGTTTAACATGACTGATGCCAAATCGATATCTGCGCCAGCCGGTACAGGTGTTGTGTTAAAGAAGTCTGGTGATAAATGCTCCTGTTTTTCCATATATACATTCAGTTGGATCGTTGTTGTAACAGTATTAATACCATAAATTTCGCATCCAGTGGGAGAGGTCAGCCGTTTTCTGGCGAATCCATCGTCTGAGCATATTGTGGCTGTAAAACGGATCATTCGTTATGTGAAGAGAGCGTTGAATTACGGAAAGTGTGAAAGAAAACGCCTTCATATTTGATGTTACACTGATACGCTGATTGTGCAAGAGATATCGAACGTCATCGATAAACTTGATATGTTTTCTTGGTTGTGAGTTTCTCTACAACCGAAGTAGAATATATGGCTCCCGCTGAATCCTGAATTGCACAAAGAGGACATAAAATACTTGATGACTACTGTCTCAGAATAATGACAGGATAGAAATCGAAGGAAATGTTTGTTTGAAAATTGGAAATAACGTAAAACTCTTGACCCAACTACATAAATCGGAAAAATCATGGTGATGTAGCATCATGTAGCATCAATTAATTTTTATACTTCAGATTAGCTGCAATTCAATACGATTGCAAACAAATATAATTCTAAGCATGAAAAATTAACCATACATCAACTATTTCTTGTTATCAGTAATATCCATATCGACTTTATTTTGACTGATTAGTACTTTCAACGAAATTGATTAAATATCAATAAGTAAATAACATAACAGCTGAATTATGATAAATGATGTTTATTTGTGTTTACAAGTGATTTTACTTAATCACCTATAAATCCACAAGTACATATATAAATTATGATATAATATTAATTCCTGATGGCCACCATTAATGGTTATTACAGCTTATGTTTATAATTTTTTTTTTTTCGTTTTAGGTGAATTAGTGCATGCCTTTGGATTATCACGGCCTAAATTCATTTTTACGTCACCATTTCCGTCTTACAATGTTGTCAGTGCTGTATCCCAAACAAATTTTATACAAAAGGTTATTCAATTTGGAGACATTTTACTTGATGAAAATTCAATACTGTTTCAGGATTTTATTAAACAGTACAAGGTAAGCCGGTAACCTATTATTGGTATACCTAATTTCATCTAAATTCATCAATATCCAGTTTTTACGATGAGTTGACACATTTACTTTTAGTAAACAGATAGAAGCTCGTTCCGGTTTAAATGACTTCGGTTGTTTTTAATTTTAATTTTTATTATTCTTATAACACATAACTCATTACAGCTAATTTCAAGGTAAGCTTAGACAGATGAAATCATTTTTAAGATGATTAAACATTAAATAATATAAGCTAACACACAACAAGCACTTAATCAATTACATATTTAATCAACTAAGACAAAATGTTTCTAATTTTTAATTATCTGTCTGTTAATTTTGCGTTACAGCTTGTTGCGTGTGAACACTTGTTATATTATTAATTGTCAATAAAACAAAAAGTTAATAAATATTTATTTATTAATTAATGTTTCAACAAATAATAAAATAAGTAGTGTTTAATAATACACAGTACGATATGAGAAGGTGAAAGAGATCAAATATCTAGGATCATTGATCAATGAGTAAAACTCAATTGGCTACCGAGTATTTTACGCCAATATCAAAATCTTCAAGTATCCTTATATATCGCTAAAAACAAAACTAGACTTCTAGAAAGAGCTGATAGGGCCAGATATCGCCTTTGGTTACGAGTGTTGGATCCAAACTTCATAAAACATCTAAAAAATTGCTCTGTAAGCTTATTCTAATAATTTTCGATTTCGATAAAGTCTAAAATCTGACCACGAAACCGGCCTTAGAGTTAGCACCAAAGTCTCCTCATGAGAATCGCCTGCCCTAATTACACTCGGTTATCGCGTGTGGCGTTCAAGAAATCAAAGGAAATATTTGTTGAACCTTTTATGTCATGATTTACAAATAGTTTTTTCAATGTCCCTATGGTCCTCACCTAAGAGTCACTTGGCAAATTCAAGTACCCACATTCTAGACCGTTAACGGTTCATTGTGATACCATAGGATATATCCCCTTTAACCGTAATGGAACCATTTAGAGTATTTATGTAGAGTAAAACGTCCCACACTTTTCTGTTTTCGAGTTCCGACAGGTTGTCCATCGCGAATTTACCCAAGTCCTTGTGTCTTCTGAGCGCCAATTCTGGACGTGGACAAAGGAAGTGAACCAAAAGACCAGAAAATAGAGCCAACAACCGAGTGACCAGAAACCTACAATAACTAAATGTTGAAATGCTGATGCAGATGAGTGACAATTCAACACCACCCATGATGCCACCCGTGATTATGCTTCAACCATGCCAAGACCGCTTCAATCGCTACCACCGCAGCTTGGTACACACTGCAGTAATCAGGGAGACGAATAGAAACGTTTACGTTTAATTTATCAGAGAATACTCCAGCTACCACTTTGCCGTCTAGCTTGAAGCCAGACTTCGGAGCTACTTGAAGTAGTACGATTTTCTATACAGTTAACATACTCTAGATGGCACAATCTTTGTCTTAACTAAAACTGTAAGAATTTTTGTAGCAGTATCATCACATTTCAACCACACTTCATTAGTTCTTTTGCAATAGGCAATAAAATGGTAAAAGACTACTAATAACCTATTTTGCGGGCGTCAAATTTAAATAGACGTTTTTATGCTTATGTAGAGAATAGGAAATCATAGCTTGAACAAAAATAAAATTAATATTCATAAAACTATTTACAAACTTTATATTTTTTACAATTTAAAGAAAATGTTTCGAATGAAATTTCATCCGCCGCGGCGAAACCGTCTCTTCGTCTGATAGGTCCTTTGTGTAAAGAAATATGTTATAAGGTCAATTTGAACTGCTGCGTGTTCCAACCCCAAGTAACAATTTGATAGGTAAATTGTCCTAGACAGGAAAAACTAAGCTGTTACAACATCGTGAAATCCGAAAAATTACACAAATTAGTTATAAATGTTAAATAGATATTCAATAAGTTTTTAAAACGTTGTGGCAATGAAAAAAAAGCTAATTAGCTTAAGTTGGTATATAAGACATTCCAGCAGCGATTTTGTTATACGCCACAAAGCAAAACAGTCAAGAGAAGAGCAATTTTGCTGTGGTAATCAACTAAACAAGTGTAACAGCTATAATAATTTATTTACTTGTGTAATTTTCAAACATATTTGCATTTAATAAAAATTACTGTTAAAATAACAAAACAGTTAGAAATCATGCCTAAAAGAAATTTATAAGTAATTTTGGAGGTGGGAAAGGGTTTTATCGGCAATGATTATTTACGGATACAAAAATCCAATATGCTGTGCGATCTAGTTATGCGCTTTATGACAAAAAATCAAATAAGTCGAATATAATGGCGAACAAAGATTTATATCATTATTTATAATTTTATTTATTTATTATTTATAATAATTGTAAATAGTCATGTGGTATCTTGCAAATGAGTCCTACCAAATACTATGTTTGAAGATCAATTTGCAATTGACTAGTACCAGTTGATGCGGATGGGTGTAACGTAACAGTAAGATTTGGTGGCTTTTCCATTGCTTTTTTGCGACTGTCGATTACATCTTGTACCGAAGGAGTTTTTGATATATCTTAATTTAAAAAAAAATTCATTAAAAAATTAACAAAATACTTTAAATTCACTACGTAATGTATTTACTTTTCTAAATTCCTTTTCATCCCAGCGGCCCTCTTCGGAAGTGACTCCTTCTTCCCGTTATTAAAGACTATGTACTGTTTCAGTAACTTGATGTGCCAATTAGTTTGGAAAAGGAAAAACTGCTTAATTCAAAGCAAAATTACCTATCTAACAACAAAACTGCTTAACACACAGCGAAATTTATATGAGTAAACTAAACGTGGATAAAATAGGAAAACTGCTTAACTCAACGCAAAATTGTTTAACACACAGCAAAACTGCTTAACACACCGCAGAATCTATATGTGTACTATATGTAAATTTATAACTAAAACAATGTTGTTAACCCTCTAGCAGGTATTTCCGCTTTTAGACGGAGCACAGAAAACATAAATAATAAATAGAAAATTATTATTTGCTCTTGTACTCTTTGCGCAGACTTATGTTTTTATAAGTTGTTTATAATTATTGGATACTATTTAAAACCAGGTTGTGTAATATTTTCTATTTGATATTTATTATTATTATAATTATTATAATTATAGAATGATGTGCACACACGTTTCTTGTCATTCCACTTTTTTTAAAAAAAAAAAAATAGTAGAATAAATAGAAGATTCAATCCACCCTATTGGTGAACATCATAACTAATTAATGTTTTGATAGTGCGATATTTTTATTTCTATCTTGACACTCCCACTAAATGAGTAACTATCAAAAAATCGCAACAAGTAAAAAAATTCACTTAATATTTTCTTATTCATTTGCTTTGATGAATAATGAACGTCGTAGATTTTTAAATCGTTCCGGTAGTAATGGTTTGGTGAGTATGTCAGCAAGTTGCTCTTCAGTGCATTTGTACTGAATGTTAATTTCATCATTTTCTAGTTTTTCTCGAATGAAATTATATCGCACATCTATGTGCTTTGTCCTCTTATGAAATTCAGCATTATGGATGAGACGTATAGCACTTTGGTTGTCCACAAATATTACTGACGGTTCAGTCACAGGATTATCGATATCCTGTAGTAATTGGCGTAACCAAATAACTTCTTTTGTAGCTTCTGATGCTGCCATGTATTCGGATTCAGTTGTGGAAAGCGCTACCGTACGTGGTCGTTTACTTGACCATGTAATTGGTCCATTGTTGATGGTAAAGATGTAGCCTGTAGTTGATCGTCGAGTATCCAGATCGTTCGCAAAGTCTGAATCAGAATATCCAACTAAGTCTACGGATGTGCTTTGAGTACGTTTGTATAAAATCCCCTGATCCGATGTTCCAATTCCTCATTGATATATTTGGACCACTGTTCTGCTTCTGTACTGGCCATAGCTTCTTCATATGTTTGAGGAATTTTAATCTCAACCATATTTAGGTCATATCGTGCAGGTGGCTTAATATTTCTGCGATTTTGTAATGCATGTGAATTGTGATCACTTAGCTTAAAATGTTCAATTTGACTTTTAATCAATTCACCTTCCATGTTTACTTCGTTTTGCAGGTTAATTTCTTCAGCCTCATCGATGTCAGGAATAACTTCATTGTTTTCTGAGTCGATCTCAGATATTTTTATTTGAACAGTATTTTGTCTTGGGAAGACCACAGATGCTGTTTCATTAAATATCACGTTTCTTGATATTTTAATCCTTCTCGTTTCTGTGTCGTAAAGACGATAGTTTTTGGAATTTCCATCATATCCAACAAACATTAATTTCTTACTTTTAGGTGCCAGTTTGTTTCGTAGTTCTTTCGGCACATGCATATATGCATCACAACCAAAAGTCTTGATGTGATCAAATTCAGCCTTTTTGCCGGTCCATTTCTCATATGGTGAGGAATTCGGTGACTGCGTATTTGGGGTTCTGTTTAGAATGTAAACAGCGGTGTTAACGGCTTCTGCCCATAAGTAAGTTGGCAGATCCTTTGTGTATAACATGGAACGAGCACATTCAACAATGGTTCGCATGTCCCTTTCTGCTTTTCCATTTTGCTCTGGGGTATATGGAGCAGTTGTTTCTAGAATGATACCGGTTTTCTTTAGGTACTCAATGAAATCTCTGTTGCAATATTCTTTGCCATTATCGATGTGTAGAACTTTGGGATGTTCGCCAAATTTATTTTTCGCCAAGTTGACGAATTCCTTAAAACAGGTCAATGCATCTGATTTGTGTTTTATGTAAAATATAACACGATATCCAGAACAATCATCTTTGAATAAGATGAAGTAATTCGCACCTTGAATTGATGATGTCGACATAGGTCCACAAATGTCACTATGAATAAACTCTCCTGGTTTTGTTTCTCGATTTACCTTTGTCTTAAATGGTAACTTATGCTGTTTACCATATGTACATGCCTCACAAAAGAAATTGTTAATGTTGGAGACGTCAATGTTTTTGATTGATCCACTTGTCACTAATCCCAGTAGTGTTTTGTTACTTATGTGACCAAGTCTCTCATGCTACATCTTTAAATTATCTACAGCATTTGAATGGGCAGTATTAGCTTCCGAGTTGATCATTGTTCGAAAGTGTAGTTTGTAGAGATTATTAGGTTCCTTTATTGCAGTTGCAACTAATTTTGAATCGTTAAAAATTTCTGCGGTGCTGCCTGACTTGATTATTTTCATACCTTTTGAGGTAATGACGCCTTCCGAAAATAAATTTTTCTTCAGTCCCGGAATAAATAGTACGTTGGTTATTGTGGAATCATGCCAAGTTCCGGATAACAGCTTTTGAACGTTGACAGTTCCTTTTCCTTTCACCATTAGCTCTTGGTTATTTCCAAGTTTGACGGTCGTGTCGTCTTTAATTTCCTCAAATGTGTGGAAGTATTCCAATTTATGAGTCATATGGGCGGATGCACCACTATCCATGATCCAGAATTCATTATCGTCAAATGTATTTAACATTGTATTATTGATATCGATCGTAAATGCTGAAACATTTGACTGGGTATTTTTCTCCTTACTTTCTGATGATTTTTCATTTCGTAATTTCTTTGGAGCTCGACAGACACTGGCAAAATGCCCCTTTTTCTGGCAATTGTAGCAGGTTACATTAGGCCGCTTACCCTTATTGTATTTCGGATGGTATGAATTTGTATTTGGCTTACTCGACCCTCGGGTGGAAACTGATAATGCAGTTTCTGTATCTTCGTATGATGTCAGGCTCGCCTCTTCATCTAATAATCTTGCTGTGAGATTCGGTATGGTTTGCTTTGTTTCATCCATTGATAACCATGCTTGCCTCAAACTTCTATATTTGGTTGGAAGACTTCCTAATATTTTTGTCATTATTGCAATGTCACTTAAGTTTTCACCTGTATCCTTTATTTGTTTTGCAAGATTTTCAACTTTCGCAATGTGTTGCGAGATCGAATCATTTAAATCCATTTTATATTGATGAAACCTTTCGTGTACCAGCATCTTATTTGTCTCACTTTTTTGCTCATATATTGAATTCAATTTGGTGAAAATTTCGTTCGATGATTCACAGTTTTCAATGAGCGTGATTTGGTGCAAATTCATTGCGGAAGTTAATGTGAACATTGCTATTGCATCTTGTTTTATCCAGTTTTGACGCTCATTTGCTTTGTCAATTTCGGGCATTACTTTAACGCCATTTGCAATATCATGCAATCCTTTTGCTTTGAGTGCACAAGTCATTTGAAATTTCCATTGCCTGTAGTTTCGTCCATCAAATTTCGTGATGCTCATAACATCAAGTTTGTCATCAGCCATTATAACGTTCAATAATATTTTTAACTTCACAAAAAGTTATTATATATGTCGCGAACTTTATGCGATCATAAAAGATGGCTGCCAATTTATTTTCGATGGAGAAATTATTAATTACGAATTTAATTACATTGTTTATCGCTTATGATTTGTTACTGGCGATACCTGGGCCCATAACCTATTGGATACTATTTAAAACCAGGTTGTGTAATATTTTCTATTTGATATTTATTATTATTATAATTATAGAATGATGTGCACACACGTTTCTTGTCATTCCACTTTTAAAAAAAATAGTAGAATGAATAGAAGATTCAATCCACCCTATTGGTGAACATCATAACTAATTAATGTTTTGATAGTGCGATATTTTTATTTCTATCTTGACAATAATATTATAGGTGTATGTGCCATAACGGTTATTATTTGTGTAATTCAAACATCTCAGTTAAATATTTATGTGAACAAAATTGGGCAGACAAATATTTAATTGTCGCGTCATAATGTCCAAGTGTACAAGAAACATTATTAGTGTCTTGTTTTTCTTGTCGTAGAAATCAGAGAGTGTGCTTGAGAACCACCCTTCGAGTACAACGCCAAATGTTGACAGTATTTGGAAGGAGTACTTCGAGTGCAAAGAGCTATGTTAGCTGACATAACGAGGAAACGTATCTCGCTTGATTTAACGAAAGTGTGCTAGAAAGTTTTAAAATTCGTCGTTTGGAATTGAGAGATATGTATAAACAAAATTATCTCACATCGAATAGCTTAGCTTTGCTGAAAGGCGCAACGGACCCTTGTGTTTCTGAAATATTAGTATGCATTCGTGAGACCAAATATTATTTGGCTGGCGGTTGGTGCTTTTACAGTTTAACCGGGAATTAGAATTTCAATTAGTGATGTTTTTGGATTATATAATCTTTGTTAATGTAGTAATATGTTAGTAATTTTAACCTGAGACAATTTTAGACCTAATTTTCGATTTTTTCACATTAAAATTACCCTACCATAATTTTCCCAGTCAGAAAAAATTGCCTGCCAGCAGGGTTAAAGTAAATAATATTCCATGCAAAGTTCAACAGCTAAAACGCTTAACACAAAACTATAATGTTTTATGATCAGTGATTTTCTTATTCAAAAGCTAATTAGTTACTTAAAACATTTAATATATTTTGGTTACTTTTTCGTAATTTCGTAAGACACTTTAGCTGTAATAATATTTAATTTAGGACAAATAGTTAAAATGGTTATCTATTATGCTATTTAGCTGTTATACATATATTAAAGCAATCTTTTAATTTAGTTTTTCTTCTCATAAAAATGGCTGCATCATTTATTTGGTTAAAAAACTTCGGTAAAAACAACTTTATCACATGCAATTATTTAAAAAACGCCAATCTTCAGCGTTTGGTTGATTACCAGAAGCTTTTTAACAGATTTGGATTTATTTTTCAGCAAAAATAAATTTTTCGAAAAAATTTTTGATTTTAATTTTATTAGTAATATCAAATATTTTTAAGTCGCGTTTTCCTTTTCCTGGGGTGCTATTCTTGAAACATTACGAAAATTTTCGTAACCGAAAATTTTCGTAATGCTATTTTCGTAATAGGAATGGTGAAATCATAATTTAGTATTCTTGAAACCATTACGAATATAACGAAGAGAGGCAAAAAGAAATAATAAAATTTCGAGAGAGAAGATGAAAATGTAAGTTACTAAAATGGTATTCTTGAAATCCGGATTACGAAAATTTTCGCAACGGAACGTTACTAAAATTTTCGGATGGTTTTTTTGTTTCTTATTGCATTTCGTAATGAAATCATTTAGATTTTTGGTTTAATTATATTCATACAAAGACGTTCATAAAACTCAATAATTTCTGTTGATGGTTAAAAATAATATGTATTTACATTTCGCTAAATATTTATTATTTTATTACCACAAAAAAAGGGTACCTATTTGCTTGTGGTATGTTTATTATTTTCTTAAAAATAAGGGTAATAGCTACAATACTAATTGACAATTTGGGATGTATTTTTAAATGTCGCGTGTTGTAATTGGAATTGGATTGATATACCGTCACAGGCGGCTAATACTAATGGTACGTAAAGTCATACAATCATACCATCATACCATAATAGTATCGTACGACAGTACGATCTAAAATCATATCGCCATAGAATCATAGGACAATGCCACTACATAAACAGCCGTGACATCAGTCTAAAAAGTCAAATCCCCAGGCAAATAAAGATTTTTATTTTCCTATGAAACGTAAACAGAATCATATTGGAATTATTTTGTGTTGTCTTTATTTTCAATTTGAATGAACATTTTTATTGATAAATATAAACAATTTTAAATTAAATATATCGAATTGCAGCTTGTCCACAATTTTAATTAAAATTAATAAAATTTTAATTCACAATTTTGCGTTTTAGTAAATTGATTTTTATTCTCAAACATCGTCAGGCTCCGTGCTTTTTTTAAAAATTTCATTTCGTAGATTACTAGATTAGTTTTATTACTTTACCAATGCTACTACATAAACAGCCATGATTTATAATAAAACTAATCTAGTAATCTACGAAAAGAAATTTAGAAAAAAACACGAATCCTAACGATTTCCCTAAAAATAAATTTACTAAAATGCAAAATTGTTAATTAAAATTTTATTAATTTCAATTAAAATTTGGTACAAGCTGCAAGATATACAATGTGTTTCGTCGTCAAGTGCCCGGCCGGAAAATTCGGAATATTTAAGTAACAAAAAAAGTGGGTGTCTCATTTTCAAGTTATGGGCTCGATTATAATTCTGTTTGCGGTTTTTGAAAGATGAAGTTTATGAGTCACTTTATTTAGTAAAGAAAACCTCTACTTTTTAAAAAACTGAACTGTAAACCGTGAAAATGTCCCATTAAGTTAATTATTTTAATTATTATTATTAATCTACAGCATAATATCTACAAATTGACAAAACTTTGTTACTAGCTAACTCTTAAAAATACCGCCCAAAAATCACCTAGAGAAAGTAGGGAAATTTAACAAAAAAGATGTTTAAGTTAAAGTCAAAGAAATAAAATAATACTGTTTTATTAATAATCAATAAAAACAATTTTTATTACAAATTATTAATCATTTTTAATTAAATGACTTGTTCGAAATGCTCTCCACCCTCTTGTTAACAACAAGGGCTCTCGTGATCATACTAGTTGTTGTCCAATGCAATTGTTAACGGTTACCTCTTGTTTCTGCTGCAGCAGCGAAAATTCTTGCTGTCAGAAATAAAAATCTAGGGGCGTAAGATCAGGGGACCTTGGCGGTCAGGCTACAGGACCTCCTCTACCGATCCACCGTGGATTATTTTCATTCAAATTATCACGTAATATCTTAGCAAAATGTGCTGGAGCTCCATCTAATTGCAGCTGCATTCGCCTTCTCCTCAACAATGGCACTTTTTCCATGACAACGTGATTCCTGAAAATTCTAATAATACGTGTTGATCAAGCCTGTTTATTACCACGTAAGGTCCGATAAGTTAATCGTGGATCATTCCCGCCCATACATTTATAGCAAATTGGCTCTGGAGAGCTGTCTCCTTTACGACGTTTGGGCTTTCGACGGCGCAAACATGGAGGTTTCTATAATTTGTTATACCCGCCCTGGTGAAAGTAGCTTTATCTGTCCACAATATTCTCGTTATAAAATTGACATCACTTCTTTGCTGTGAAATTATCCAGTTACAAAAAACTGATCTGGCACGATGGTCCATATCTCCTAGATGTTGAGCACGACGGAAGTGATAAGGATTAAGGCCTTCTTGACCTCGATATGCTTAATCTAATAGTCAGGCAGCTGATACTTGTCGTAGGGTCAGCGCGTATTAATCGTAATAAATCCTCTTCCAACGTGTACGTTAATATTCACGCTGGACTCGTGTTGTTGTTGTAATAATCCTTGTTCGGAAAAACGTCGATGTATTGCAATGAATGTCCTATACCCAAGTACTGGCCTGTTGGATATCGATGCCTGTATTTTTCGACAGCAACGCGTGCATTTCCATTACAGAACAGGTTTACAAAATGCATATCGGCTTCATGAGAAGGTGGTAGATCACGCAAATATGTCATTGTAATGATTAAGCGTTTACTTAATACAAACTGTCCTTTTAATTATCACACAAACTTAAAATTGTTAAAACACAGAACACTGAGAGTACATATTGTCACACGATCGGTTAGCGAACAACTGAACTATTTATTATTACTTACCAATTTAAGTTTTCGATCATTTAAAAGATTTGGTTAGATAACATCACTATACCTAAACGGCTACAAACGCCATTTTCTCGACAAATTGGTGTTCGAATATTTTATGAGTTACTAAACAATGTTTTAATAATTATAAATAAAATAACAATGTCATGGGACATTTTTTCGACTTACAGTTCATTGTTTTTAAAAAGTAGAGGATTTTTTAAATAAAAAAATCGTTTAAGTAAAAAAATGTGATTTTCCCATAATTTGTTACATTCTTTACAAAAACATGGCTTAGTGTGCAAATTAACCAATAAAGTGACTCATAAGCTTTAAAAAACCGCAAACAGAATTAAAATCGAGCCCATAACTTGGGAGATATGATGAAAAATGTGAAAAGCTATCACCAACACACAAGGGGTCACTTGCCGACGAAACAGATTGTCTTTAATTTAAAATTATTTCTATTTATCAATAAAAATTTTCATTTAAATTGAAAATAAAGGCAACACAAAATCCCATATGATTGTGTTTACGTTCCATTGGAAAATAAAAATCTTTATTCCCTTAACACCACTACAAGTATTTTTTTTCATGGCTTTTTATGTAGTGGCATTGCATAGGATCATATCATCGTACTACCATACCACCATACCATCAAACCATCATGCCA
Source organism: Tipula vernalis (assembly GCA_958295665.1). NCBI lineage: Eukaryota > Metazoa > Arthropoda > Insecta > Diptera > Tipulidae > Tipula > Tipula vernalis. The sequence goes on along the minus strand of OY282558.1, from coordinate 179,180,760 downwards.
TCATACACGACATAACATTATATCATCGTTCAATCGTACCATCACACAATCATTTGTACCGCCGTACCATAAAAACAGATTTTTGGAAAAAAAAATTCTAAATCGGATAAGCGATTCTCAAGATATCATGGGTACAGACATCCAGACGTCCAGAAAGACGGACAGATATATATTTTTTTTTCTTTTTCGGACTCAAGGACTTTCAAAACGTCGAGATAAATGATTTTGGATCAAACAAATTTTTGGCCATTTTTGACAAGATTTCAATACATTGGTCTTTTTAGACCGAAGTAATTTTCCCTAAAAGAAAAATTAGCATACACAACCATTTTTAATATATTTAATTTAATGTTAAATAAATAAGCTATTATTTACAAAAATTCACAACAATTATTAATTTTAAGTAAAGAAAGCGTCCGCCTCGCTTAAAATTCTCAGTTATACTAACATTTTCAATCATCTCTTTCGAAATCTTCTTAGTTTTTTATTCCTCTCTTCGTAATTTTCGTAATGGTTTCAAGAATACTAATTTATGATTTCACCATTACGATTACGAAAATATTGTGCATTACGAAAATTTTCGTAATGTTTGAAGACAGGGCATTTAAAATAATAAAACAAAATTGTTCCAAATGAACTTAATGAATGATAAAAATCACACTTTAAATTACACATTGCATTAATTAATTTCCAATCATTACAATTTTAACAAATAAATGTAAAAGTTAAATAGGCAATATAGCTTTAAATAACATATTTTTGTTGTATTGAATCACATATTACATTTTTGTCCGCTATAGCCTATTGTCAATTACGAAAAAATCTCATACCCTTACACGTATTGTTTAAAATTAGAAAGTGGTCAAGCATTTAAAAAAATATCCCAAGATTTAGGTTTACGTCATGTAAATACAAAAATTTAGAAGAAAATATCCTTTTGTTCTAGTTAGGTAGTAAACAAAACCGAATGCATAGTTATGTACATCGTTATCTCGAAATAAATAGTACATATTTTTAAGAACACGTGAAACAAAGAAAAAAAAGGTACCCTTTTGTTTTCACTTTTTTATAAAATATTGAGAATAGAAAATATTGAGTTTTATGAACATCCTTATCAATATAATTAACACAAAAATTCAAATGATTTCATTACGAAATGCAATGGGAAACGAAAAAACCATTACGAAAATTTTAGTAACGTTCCGTTGCGAAAATTTTCGTAATACTATTTCAAGAATACGATTTTAGGGTTTTCGTAATACTTTCACACTAACTCGCAATACGAAAGTTTTCGTAATGGTTCAAGAATAGCACCCCTGACCTACTTTTTCAAACTGGTCGATGAAATTTGTTTCCCTTGTATTTTTACGATTAAAAATCACAAGCAAAGTCATATTTTCCCTGTCAATATTTCATAAAATATCTGTGACATTTATTATTAAAGTATAGAAAACATAATTAGAATGACATCATTAAAATTGAAGATGCAATTTGTTGTGAAATATTGGGGTTAACTACAACTTTTATTTAAACTAATTGAATTTATATTGTTTAATGTTATGAAGATACTTGATGCTGTACTATTCGGGGATAAACTATTTGGATTTATTGCAAATTTTGGGATTAAATGAGACTTATTATAAGACTATTTGAATTTGGTTGACCCGATACTTAATATCATGAGAGATAGACAAGTTTTGGATTTGTATGTATAAAAATATTACAATTCTTTCTTATGATAATTGTTCAATCAAAACAGTTGAATGTCGAATTCAATTATCAAGTTGAATGTCAAATAACAAGTAGCTCAAAATAATAATATGGACTATTGTAGTTCAAGGTGCGTACATGCTCCAATTCTGGTGAAAAAATGTACACCACGAAGTTAGCCAAATAGTAAAATTTTTAGTTAAGATTGGTTACCCTGGTGAACTTTTTGTTCTAGTTGAAAATAATTCAACTCATACAGCTAACTTCGTGGTGTACATTTTTTCACCAGAAATGTATAGCATGTACCTTCAGTATGTAAAAAACAAAAACTATGTAAAAAAGAAAAGAACAAAAGTCAGTCCTTGTTCGTCCGCCTATTTATACAGAAGCATATTGGGAATTTAGAAATATAATAAAAAGTTACAAACCGTATTGAGGATTGAGTTTTTTTCTTACAACTAAAACATAAAGAATTATACAGTCCGCTATAAAACCGCACATTTGGTCCATGTCGAGCCGAATACGGTAGATTTCAACAGAAATAATTCAAGTTCAATACGAACATATTACAGAGTAAATGCGAGAAAGTCATCGACATTTCTTCTCAACGTTTGGCCATTTCAACATCGAATCTCACAATATCACAACTAATTTGTCACCATCGCAAGTGATAATTGTGAGAAAATTCGAGTCTATTTTCTATTAACGGTCAGACATTTTCAACACGTCGAATCTCGCATCGCAATTCCATCAGCATCGGGAAAACCGCATGTAAAAAATTGATTAAGCTGTACATTTTCAACAACATTTTTTGTTCTCAACAATCGTTACAAACAGTAAATTCAACGGATCAACGAAGTTATCCATCGAACACGAGGTCAGTTAAGGTTATGTGACTTCACTGGAAACAATATCGAAGAGTCGTCGCGAAACATTCATCTATGTGTATTCAACTATAATCAACGTCGTCAACATAGATTAAATTCAGGGTATTGTTTTATTTATTTTATTATGTAATTTGTTTATAATTTTATTATCCATTCGGATAAAATTTGCATATGTAACATATTCATATTTTGGTTGCGTTCAATTCGTGAAAATGTCGATAGAAATCAATAAGTGTAAAAATTTAATTAGTAGTTTGCATAGTCGTGTGAAATATTTTAACGACCAATTGGATTTGCACGAATCAGCGTTCACTAAAGGTGATTTTGAGTGTGTGTCCATGTTGGATCGCGTTAAAATTCTGTATAATAAGTTTGATGATGCTCAATTCAAGATCGAAGAGCTGGAACCAGATGAAGTAGATTGTAAGGAGCGCGATGAATTTGAGACAATATGCAGATTACTCGAATCCCGTATTCGTAATCATTTGGACGGGTCGGTAAATTGAGACCCCCGCAGGGGTATGAGAGTTTGCTCGTTGCCATTGCCACAGGTTCCGTTACCCAAATTTGACGGTTCGTTTTTATCATGGGTTAGCTTTCGACAAACATTTGTACAACGGGTACATAACGAAATTCGAATCTATAAAAATATTAAATTTTCCTATTTAGAAAATTGTTTAAAAGGGGGTTCGGCTTATCATTTCATAGAATCAATTCCAAATTCAGATATAAACTATGAACAAGTTTGGAATTCTCTGTATAAGTATTATGAGAATGAACCTAGAATTAAAGTACTGCATATGCAATCATTGTATAAATTACAACAAGTTCAAAAGGAAAATAGTGCAATGGAGTTATAAATATTCATAGATTCATTCTGGAAACAATACAATGCATTGAAATCACTGAAAGTACCAATAGATCAATGGGATCTATATTTAGTGTACCATGTTTCCCAACTGGTAGACCCAACATCGCGTCATCAGATTGAAGTAAAGAAACCAATTGATAGGGACCCAACGATACAAGAAGTCATGGATATTCTTACCCAACGTGCTCGGGTGTTAGAAGCGTTGGCTCCCAATGAACATAAAGTTCAAAACGTAGGATCTATTATCAAGAAACCTCAAAGGTTAAAATATTCCATGGTCGTGACAGATTCAAAAACTGCCAGATCTTGTCTATATTGTAAGTTTGACCACTTTATTTATAAATGTCAAACATTTAAAGCCTTACAATGGAAAGATAAAATGCAGTGGGTAAAAGATCAGAAACTCTGTAATAATTGTTTTGGAAGCCATCACATTTCCAATTGCAAATCAAAGTTTTCATGCTACACATGTAAGAAAAGACACCATTCTTTATTACACAGGCCATATTCAAATTTTACTCATGACCAACTTGATAACGTTGCAATTTCAGAATCGGTGGGGCTGTGTCTGTTGATAATAGTGGAACAACATCTCCGATTGTAAGTCATTTATCGCCAAATGCCAATAGTTGTGTAAATAACGAGTCTAAAAGTACCAGTTCAAGTATAAACACGTCATCGAGTATTCATATGGAAACAACCAGTGTTAATGAGACTGATCACAGTATATGTCTTCATTCAGTTGAGACTCAGATTTTATTGTCAACCGTTTTACTATGAGTACAGAATACGAAGGGTGTGCGCATCTTATGTCGCGCTTTATTGGATTCTGGTTCCCAATCCAATTTTATTACGTCGAATGTTTGTCATAAATTAGGTACTCACGGACAGTCGGTTTACATTCCAGTAACGGGAATTAATGCTAATGTTACTGAAATCAAAAATAAAGTCAATTTCTCGATTGAATCTCGAAATCAAGAGTTTAAGTGTAGTTTGGATTTTCTAGTTTTTTTTTTTTTTTTTTTTTTTTTTTTTTTTTAATTTAAATTATTTTATTTTTATTTTACAATCTTTGGTTACATAATTCGAGGGTTCGATAAAATCTTACAACTCTAATATCTTTTAAATGCCATAAAAAAAAAAAATATTACTTTTATAAATATTATTTATTGAGGGGGAAAATTGACAAAACCCTCTAGGAAATGACTATATAAAATACGAGAATGAACGAAACCTGGGTTAAGTTCAGCTTAGTGCATTTATTAATGGATTGTCATGAAATGAAATGTTATTATTGAATTTATTATTAATTTTATTAATGAATTCAGATATATATTCGATATCGCTAATTTGGTGTATGCTTTGTGTCTTGTAATACCAAGGTTTATTATGTATCATTTTAAGCAGTTTATTTTCACAAACCTGTAACTTATTTCGATGTGTCAATGCGCAATTACTCCAAATTGGACAACCGTAAGATAGGATTGATCTAAATATCGATTTATATAAAATTAATTTGATTTTAGTCGAAAGTTTTGAGCTTCGATTAATAAAAGAGTACATGATTCTGGTGTATTTGTTAACCTTTTTAATGCTATAACTTATATGTTTAGAATATGTAAGCTTACTATCCAATATTATACCGAGATATTTAATATCATTTTCAAATGGGACCTTATCAACGCCCAGTTTCAATGGTCTGTTTGGTAAAAATGAATGGCTGCGTCTTTTAGTGAAGAAACACGCTTGTGTTTTGTTTGCATTAAGTTTAATTCTCCATTTGTTATAATATTTAAGTAAAGTTGTGAATGCATATTCCAATCTAAACATAATTAATTTTGGGTTTATACCATGAGACATTACTGCAAGATCATCAGCGTATAAATAAATTTTGCAATTACGAAATTGGGGTATGTCATGTGTAAAAATATTGAATAATAGGGGACTTAACACTGCGCCCTGTGGGACTCCCGCTGGGATTGAGAACTTTTCAGAATAATGATTTCCTATCTTAACCTTAAAGAATCGATCAGCTAAATAAGATTGCAATATTTTAATAAGATAAATGGGAAAATTTAGCTGCATAAGTTTATAAATTAATCCCTGATGCCATACACTATCAAACGCTTTCTCGATGTCAAATAAAATTACACCGGAAGAATGTTTCTTTTGCAAGTTTTGAGAAATATCATTAGTTAAACGTTTCACTTGATGATTGGTAGAATAACCCCATCTGAAGCCAAATTGCTCATCAGGAAGAACATTATTTATTTGGCAGAATTTTTCTAACCGCTTTAGTAATACAATTTCAAAAACTTTACTCAATGTGCATAGGAGACTAATTGGCCTATAGTTAGTAGGCATAGAGTGGTCTTTTCCAGGCTTAGGTACAGGCACAACTATACCAGTCTTCCAAGCTTTAGGGTAGTAGTTAATTTTAAGGCATGCATTTATTAAATATGTCAAAAAGACAAAACATTTTATAGGGCATTTTTTAAGTAATATGTTGCTAATCTGATCTTCACCCGGGCTTTTACTATTTTTGAACTTTTTGACAATAAATTTTAACTCTCGGGGCGATGTATACGGTACTTCATTAACAATAAAATTACGGCTACTGAGAATTTCAAGTGCGTCCTCTACATCATGAGAAGTGCTAGAGTCACTAAGTAGATTTGATATATTGTGAGATTTATGTAGTTCTTCAGCAATAACTTTTACCTTTTCGTTATTTGTAATTAGCATACGGCCATTACTAACAATAGGCGGTAAAGAGGGAGTTTGGTTCTTGACAACCTTACTTAATCTCCAAAATGACTTAGTACTATAATCAAAGGTTTCCAGATACTGGTTCCATTTCTTACTACGATGTTCAACAATTTTCATATTCACATATACTTTTAACTGCAAATACATTGTTTTCTGGAATGGTCTTCTTTCACGTTGAAATTTCCGACGCCAAATATTTTTGATTCTTATAGCTTTTAATATATCATCTGGTAATGATAAGTCAGTATGTTTCGAAGTTTTAATTCTAGGAATTGATTGATTTTTTGCGAAATCTATAATGTCTGTTAAAAGTTTAACACCAGAATCTATTTGATTGGATGATTCAAAAGCATTAGATATAGAAGAGTTCAAAGCTATGCGGCTATTGACAATTTGTTGAAATTTAGGCCAATTTGCTTTAGAGAAACATGGAAAATTATTTTCACTATCAAATTTAACTGTGTTAGTTTTAATGTTAAATATAACTGCAAGATGATCGGATGCTAAATCATTGGAAGCGTGTACTTCATCAATTATATGGTCTATGTTAGTTAAGATTAAATCGAGCATGGAGGAGCAACCTTTACCGGAGGCAGGATAAAATGTATGTGTGGAAGGAAATTTTACTTTAAAACATTGCTTCAAGAGCTCCTGATATAAAATTTTACCAGTTGAATTAGCCCTAACACAGCCCCAATGAGTATGCCTTGCATTGAAATCCCCGCAGACAACAAAATCACCAGAATCATGTGCACATATCTTTCTAATATCACTTCTAAAATAAGACTGTATGACCTTATTAGTTCTTTTACTCGAGAAGTAGCAGCAGTATAGAGTAAAAGGCGACACATCTGAATAAATTTTAATACTAACCGCCTCAATGACCCTTGTATTAACGTAAGGCAACAACTGATGTTTAATTTTTTTGTTAACAAAGATAGCAACTCCACCACCACCTCTATCTAACCTATCCAATCTATATAATTTAAAATTTGAATTCGATAGTATTTTATCAGAAGGTTTGAGCCAGGTTTCATTCACCATTAGTATGTCAATTTTTTGTTTTTCTAAAAAATTATAAGTTTCGATTAATTTATTCTGAAGATGTCTGGCATTCCAAAAACATACTTTTAAATTATTTACCTCTTCCATAAAGATACTTAAAGGACATCTCAATAATTATTCGTAGTTGATCCTCCGGCTTTGTACACTTTGCAACCTCAGAAATAACATCAACAATGATAACCGTTAATTCTTCACTATTAAATAGGTTCGATGAGCTAGAATCCTTTGATTGCATCATTGTAGACTGGCTTGTAAAATTTGAATAAAATTGTTTACTCCTTTCCGACGGTTTGTATCGAAGTTCAGGAAAATTTTGTTTGGTTGCATTCACTGTTGAAAATGGCAGACCACGTTCACGCATTATTGGTTTACGTTGTTGAGCTTTACTGATATATTCAATATAAGTCTTCCTGCTGGGACAGTTAATACTGTTGGATACATGTTCTTCCCCACAATTTGCACACTTAAAAGGTTTCTTATCCACATTATCCTTATTACTAGCAATAGGGCATGAGTTACTACTATGTTGCTCGCCACAATTCAAACATTTGATGTCCAAGTAACAATGACTACTTCCATGGCCATACATTTGGCATTTCCTACATTGGGTTGGGACACGTCTGTTAGGAGAGTACGTATTCCAATTAACAATGATGTAATTTATAGATTTGAATTTTTTAAGTTCATTAATGTTGGTGGCTTTTTGTTTGAAATATAACAGGTAATTAGTGTAATAAATCGTATTTGACTTTTTGATGGTAATTTTTTTGATGTCATACGGTATAGGTATTTTCTCATTTACTAATTCTTGACGAAATTCATCAACTTCCACATTTGGATAACCTTTGACGATTATTTTATATGGTTTACTATCGTGAGTAGCATGGCTAAAAAATTTCACAACAGCTGATTTTAATACATTTAACAACTCATTGTACGTTACAAGGTTATCACAAAAAACTTTTACACCAATAGATATTATTTTGGTTTTGAAATCTTTTATCTTTTTGGATGATAACAATCCTATTACTTCTTTAATTGATAAATTAATTATCGTTACAGGTGGTATGTGCTGTTTTATGCTATTTTTATTATTATTACTGTTTTTATTTATTATTATTTCATCTTCACATTCAATGTCATTTAGATTTTGATCCACTTGTAGCGGTGAGAACGAGTTTTGTGATAATACGTTCAAACCACTAGTATTATAACAGGTATCAAAACTCATAGTTTTAATTAGTTTAGAACTTTTAGTATTAGATTCACTATCACCTAAAGGCGGCCCATCCGGGGCCACCCTCTTATTTCCACTAGATGCACTCAGAGTTAAACTGAATTCACTTAAAAATGATTACGGCGTTTACACTCAGTATTTATTATTTAATATTAAATTTTTATTGTTTGCAGATAACACAATGATAGGTCTTCACTGTTCGACTGAACATTTAAGAATCTTGGATTTTCTAGTTCTTCCCAAAATTACCGGTAAACTACCTTTACACCCAGTTCAATTCGACCTCACTAAATTGCCGCACGATATTGAGTTGGCTGATCCGAAGTTTTATATCCCTGAGCGGATTGATGTGTTGATCGGTGCCGAAACCTATTATGATATTTTTACTGGAGGAAGGGTTCAAATTTGTAAAGAACTTCCGCCGTTCCAACAATCAGTGTTTGGATATGTTATTGGCGGAAAGGTATCTAGTACAGTTCCCACACCATCGGTATCGCTGTTTTGCTGTGATGTTGACTTGTTACGAAAGGAGATTCAAAGGTTTTATCAAATCGAAGACGTCAAAACTAAAAACAATTTTTCCATTGAAGAAAAAGCGTGTGAGACAAATTATGTCAAAAATGTAGAACGAGATCATCATGGGAGATACAGTGTAGCGTTGCCTTTTAAAACAACAAACTGTTCAAACCTAAGTGACAACAAATCCAATTCTTTGAAACAATTTTATCATTTAGAGAAAAAATTGACTGTAAATTCAGAACTGAGACATTTATATTGTAAGTTCATGGATGAATATCTTTCATTAAACCACATGCAATTAGCAAAGCAACCTGACGCTGACGGTACATATTTCCTACCACATCACGCGGTGTTCAAGGAAAACTCAATTACAACAAAACTGCGCGTTGTATTTAATGGCTCGTCAAAATCATCATCTGGCCTGTCCCTAAACGATACATTGATGACAGGGCCAACCATTCAACCAGAATTGTTTTCAATTCTCATTCGATTCCGAAAATTCAAGATTGCTCTGAGTGCGGACATTACCGACAAAATGTACCGACAAATAAATATTCAACAAAGGTATCACAAGTTCCAACAAATATGGTGGCGGAAAACCCCAGAAGGTCCGCTGGCTGTGTATCAGTTAAACACAGTAACATATGGTACCACTAGTGCTCCCTTTTTGGCAATTAGGACACTAAAGCAACTTGCCACTGACGAACATCAAAATTTCATGAGGGCATCACAGAGTCTCGTAGAAGATTTTTATGTTGATGATTTCTTAGGAGGAGCAGATAGTGTTGCCGAAGCCAACAGTCTAAAGTCAGATTTAACAGCTTTGCTTGCAAAGGGTGGCTTTGAGTTAACAAAGTGGTCTTCGAATAATAAAAGGGTTGTGTCTAATCAGGATCAACCTCTTAACAATGTGGTTACCACTTTAGGAATTGTGTGGAACACTCAACAGGACACACTCAAACTTTCGATAGGGAAACATCACCAACTTTCCCAACCAGCTGAAAATTTAAATAAAAGGATTGTTTTATTACAAATTTCACAAATTTTTGATCTCCTTTAGGCCTGTGTGCTCCCTCAGTTTTCATTGCTAAATTATTTTTACAAAAATTGTGGGCAATCCCAAATTTAACTTGGGATGATAAATTACCTGAACCATATCATTCTGAATGGATTTATTATTCAAATCAATTTCATTTGTTATCAAATATCAGTGTACCAAGAAGTATCGTGCATTCGAGTAAATATACTCGAATCGAATTGCATGGATTCGGAGATGCATCTGAGTCGGGATATGGATGTTGCATATTTATTAGGACACTGAACGCTAAAGGATACTTTCATTGTCAATTATTGTGTTCTAAGTCGCGAGTTGCGCCACTCAAGACGCAAACTATACCACTACTTGAATTGTGTGCGGCTCTATTGTTGTCACAACTGTATGACAAGGTGCAACAGTCAATTCAAATTAAATTTGATAAAATCACGTTATGGACAGATTCTGAGATAACGCTTTTCAGGATTCAGTCGTCTTCCGCAAAGTATGCTACGTTCGTTGCGAACCGAGTGTCACAAATTCAGGATATTGCTCTACCTGAGTTGTGGTCGTATATTCCGTCCGAGCTAAATCCTGCGGATTTAGTGTCACGTGGTGATGCCGGTTGATTTGCGTGATTGTAGCCTATGGTGGAGGGGTCCTGCATTTTTATTAGAAACGGACGAATCTTGGAAGATTCCAAGGATTGAAGTTCATTCAACTCACGATAACGAATACAAAAAATCTCATGTTTTGTTGGCCGTACCAAGGAAGAATAACGATCTCATTGAGAGATATTCGGATTTCAATAAATTAATTCGAATTTCTGCACTTTGTTTACGATATTATCACAATGCTAAATCCATTGTTGAGGATCGATTAGTCAATGAGTTGTCATCTAAAGAGATTGATAATGCACTTAAAGGATTAGTAAAGGCCGTTCAATCAGAAGTTTTCAATGTCGAGATCAAACAACTCAAATCAACTGATTTGATCAAAAAACAAAGTTCAATTTTTAAATTGAACCACTTTCTTGACGATTGTGGTGTATTGCGCGTAGGTGGCCTGTTGGAGAATTCTGTTCTCCCGTTTGATCAAAAGCATCCAATGCTGCTTCCATCAAATCACATTTTCACAACTATGTTGGCCCGTAAGGAACATTACCGAAATTTCCATGCGGGTCCACAGGCATTACTTTCTTTCTTGAGATAAAGATTCTGGATTATTGGTGGTAGGCAGCTACGCAGAAAAATTGTTCATAATTGCATACTATGTTTCAGGACCAAACCAAAGCCAGTTACGCAGATCATGGGTTAACTGCCCAGTGAGCGAGTCAAACCTTCCCGTGCGTTCGAAAACGTCGGAATAGATTATTGCGGCCCATTTAATCTCCGTCCATCGTTTCGGTCAAATGTGACTACTCAAACTTTTATTGCAGTTTTTATTTGTTTTACGACGAAAGCCGCTCATTTAGAGGTAGTTCATGACTTGACGACACAAGGATTTCTGTCAGCGCTCCGACGTTTTGTTTCCCGGAGAGGGCGGTGTGCAAATCTGTTCAGTGACAATGCCACCAATTTTATAGGGGCACAAAGAGAGTTGACGGAACTGAAACGAATCTTCGATTCTGAAAACCACAAGCATGAAGTAGTCAAATATTGTCATTAAGAAGGCATAAACTGGCGAACTATACCGCCACGGTCTCCACATTTCGGCGGCTTGTGAGAAGCGGCCGTAAAAAGCGCCAAATATCACTTAAAACGTTCAATAATGGATATAAACTGCACATTCGAGGATTTAACAACCTTAGTTACACAGGTTGAGGCGTGTCTCAATTCGAGACCACTTTCCCCAATGTCTAGTGATCCATCTGATATGTTAGTACTAACCTCGGGACATTTTCTTATCGGCGGTCCAATAAATGCAATACCGGAACCGTCTCTATGTCATTTAAAATTTAATCGTTTATCTAACTATCAGCGAATTCAATATTGTTTGGAACAGTTTTGGAAGCGATGGTCTTCTGAATACCTCGCAGAGTTACAACAAAGGTACAAATGGGTTAATCCGAGTGCTAATGTCGAAGTTGGTCAATTGATACTGTTAAAAGAAGATAAAGTCCCACCGATGAAATGGATAATGGGGCGAGTTGTAGAAACCCATCCCGGTCCTGACAATTACGTACGGGTAGTAACAGTCAGAACGGCGACGGGAGAATTTAAAAGGGCTATTACTAAAATCTGCGTGTTACCTATAGAAACAAGTTTATCCGATAATGATGAGAGCATCGATGAAACGAGTGCGTTCAGGGGTTTCGAATGAACTAGTCCAACACAGGCTGTACATATTTGTTATTTATTTAATTATCCGTGGCCTAAACATGTAAAATCTAATTGAGTCTGAAGAAAGATATTTCTTATTTTATTATTTTGTTTTTTTTTTGTCATGCAGTTTATTATATTTGACTCGAATTAACCAACCAAAATATTGTTATGAATTATAGTAATTAGTATATTTTAATTTGTATTGTATAATATTTAAGTCATTAATTCTGTTAGTATTATAAACTTAACAATACCCACCTTGTTGGTGTATACTCACCTAGTTTGAATTGTCGTTGCTTTGAAATAAATCATTTCAAGGTGGCCGGTATGTTCAATCAAAACAGTTGAATGTCGAATTCAATTATCAAGTTGAATGTCAAATAACAAGTAGCTCAAAATAATAATATGGACTGTTATAGTTCAGTGTGTAAAAACAAAAACTATGTAAAAAAGAAAAGAACAAAAGTCAGTCCTTGTTCGTCCGCCTATCTATACAGAAGCATATTGTGAATTTAGAAATATAATAAAAAGTTACAAACCGTATTGAGCATTGAGTTTTTTTCTTACAACTAAAACATAAAGAATTATACAGTCCGCTATAAAACCGCACAATAATCTTAGATTACGATTTGCTTAAAACGATATTAGTTTGATTTACTTGTTCGTGCTGACTAGTGAATTTTCTTTGTTTCCAGCAGACTTCGAGTTAAGTTAGTTAAGAAGATAAGAGTTATTCTGCACTAATTAAATCAATAGTTCCGAGCTTACCACTGGTGGGGGCTATTACCGGAACTATACTTGATTAAACTAGTGTAAAGAATTGAGAGAAGTGCTACTTTGGCTCGTGTTAATAGAACTAATCGGATATCCAGGGCGACAAGTAAGTCTTAGGCAAGTATGTGTCCTAAAGCACGTTTTTATTGCCCTCTACGTTTTGCCGTGCGTAGGTTCAGCTTAAATGTCTCCTGGACCTTATTGCTGTCAAATGTTAGTATGTTGGAAATGTTTTGTATATTTTTTTTTTTATTAGCTTACGTCGTTATACTTACCAAAATTGGTGGATGGACAAAGTTTGAAGTCTCTTCTTGTTGAATAAAAGATGAAATAATTACTTTTAGTCTTTGGGTTTTTCTCCCTTTTATTGAACTGTTCTTGATTATATTTTATTGGACTTTATTGTTTATAGTTTTAAATGTTACTATTATAATTGACAGAGCAACTGCGTAAGTTATATGGTTAAAAATTTACTATATCAATACACAAAATTTCCTCAGTTTTTATACAATTTTTCTTAACTGATTACACTAACAATTTTTAGTGACATTGATTTTGAAAAATTTGTTATATTGCATTTTGGGTTTCTTGACATTTTTAATTTTTAGTAAAAACAAATTCGCATATTTTCAATTTTTTTGGGTTTCGTATTCCATTGGGTTTATAATTTTACCAACTTGCGAAAAATTGAATTTTTTTGTTTTTTTGTTCTATTGTACATATTTGATTTTTTTGTTTTTGTAATTTAATGTACTTTAGTTCATCAGCATATCATAATTTTGCTAACTTGCATAAATTGTTTAAATTCCAATTTTTTTTTGTTTCACGTATTCTATACTAGAATCGCCCAACTGTATTTAATTTTGTGTGAACAAATAATATTTGCCCAAATGTTGATTTTATATTTAATAAAATTAAATTGTGTGAACATATACAGGGTGTCCCACTGCTACGAGTCCAAACGAGTAGGGCGTGTAGCTGGATCAATATCATGAGAAAAAGTCCACTACGCATTTGCCCGGAAATGAACCGTTACCCACTTCAATTGCATTTCAAAATTTTTAGCATGGTACACTGCCTTGAATGATGTAGATGCCAATAACTCTTCTAAAAATTAAGATAACTCAATTGTTTTTCTATAATTTTAAAGGTATAGAGTGCTTCTTTCTTGTCTGAAAGTAGGAATATCATGCATGATATTTTCCATAAAGAAAACATTGGTGAAATTAAGAAAATTGTGCGAGAAATAACAAAGAAATTCATTAAACTCATTTTTTCTCGAAAAACTCACTTAATAATTTTTGTTTTTTATTTCAAATTTAATTTTAATAGACTATTTAATACAAAATTGCTTCATCGTTTTTTATCTAATCATGTATAGTTTTTGAGGTATTAACATTTCAATGTAGTACTTGTTAGTAAACGTATAACTAAAATCGTTGTTAATCTTTTGAAAATAATTTTTTTGCGCGTTTGTAATCAGAAATAATAAAATGCCACGCTACACATTCGAAGAAATCACCGACATCCATTTTATTTATAGTTTATGTAACGGGAATGGATGAGCTGCAGAACGTGAAAATCGTTATCCAGAGGTAGGCCGGTGCCAGATCATAGAATATTTGAAATCATATACGATTACGAGAACGAGGAACATTGGTCCCCTATGAATACGAAAAAGTTAGCCGAATTCAATATGAAGTCAATACCGACGAACAAGTTTTGAATTCAGTACAAAGAGATCCCACCATTAGCACGAGACGTCTTTCGATACAACTTGGTATTAGCAAAAATAAAGTCTGGAGAGTACTTCGAAGAAACCATCTACACCCATTCCACTACACTCCAGTGCAAGAATTATTACCAGTCGATTTACCAAACAGAACAAATTTCTGCCGTTTATTGTTAAACAACGAGGAACATAATCCTTCATATTTGTCATCCATTTTATGGACAGACGAATCGACATTTACGAGGGATGGAATAACAATTTTCCACAATCTTCATGAGTGGCAACCAGAAAACCCACACGTTAAGCGAGAATCATTATTTCAAAGACTTTTAGTGTTAATGTATGGTGTGTTATAATTGGAAATAATTTTATTGGGCCAATTTTACTACTTGAAAGATTGAACTCACAAAACTATCTTGAATATTTGAATGAAACAGTTCCCACTGTGCTAGATTCAATTCCATTCATGATGAGAAATACTTTCTTGTATCAACAAGATGGAGCTCCTGCACACCATGGAAGACAAGTTCGAAATTGCTTTGATATAAATTCGGCGGCGGACCTATAGCTTGGCCGGCTAGATCTCCAGATTTAACACCATTAGACTTTTATGTATGGAGATACTTGAAAGGAGAAGTCTACAAAACAAACATTCAGACTAGGGAGCAGTTGGTTGATCGAATCAATAATGCCGGCAACAAAATAAAAAAAAAATATTGTTAATTTCAACATGCCATTAAAAAACCATTGCCATCCATTAAAAAACGACTGCAACTATGCTTGTTGGAAATCATTTTGAAAATTGTTTGTGAAGTTGAAAACTTGGAAATTCATACAATAAATTATTAAGTACTACATTGAAATGTTAATATCTCAAAAACTATACAAGATTAGATAAAAAACGATGAAGCAATTTTGTATTAAATAGTCTATTAAAATTAAATTTGAAATAAAAAACAAAAATTATTAAGTGAGTTTTTCGAGAAAAAATGAGTTTAATGAATTTCTTTGTTATTTCTCGCACAATTTTTTTAATTCCACCAATGTTTTCTTTATGGAAAATACCATGCATGATATTCCTACTTCCAGACAAGAAAGAAGCACTCTGTGCCTTTAAAATTATAGAAAAACAATTGAGTTATCTTAATTTTTAGAAGAGTTATTGGCATCTACATCATTCAAGGCAGTGTACCATGCTAAAAATTTTGAAATGCAATTGAAGTGGGTAACGGTTCATTTCCGGGCATATGCGTAGTGGACTTTTTCGCATGATATTGATCCAGCTACACGCCCTACTCGTTTTAACTCGTAGCAGTGGGACACCCTGTATAATTATGTACTTGTTTTGTTTTCGTATAAAAATGTTACTGGGTTACTATGTTAAATTTTTTTGTTGGGGATTCTCATATGGAATGCGGAAATACGATTACTATTAAAAAGTGTATTTGCTTCAGAATTTTTTGATTGTTATTATTATCAGAAATTGCGCTTATTAGAGGTTGATTTATACAACAAGTTATAGAAATAATTTTTTTTACCAATCATTTAGCAACAAATTGTTATTGTTACAATAATTTCCAAAATAAAAGCTCTTTAGTTATTTCTGACTGTTTTGCTATTTTGAAATCGATTCCTTTAACTACACTGCTCGTCAAAAAAACCCTTACACTTGAATTTCTTCGTAAATCTTCAATTTCTAGAGCAATTACGCTATTTTAAAGGCACTGTCATAGTAAATAGTACATAACCGAAAAATAGGTGTAACAGAAACCGTATTTTTTTATTTAAAATCCAATCACAGCAACAAAGTGTATTAAATGAAAAATATTCAAAATTTCGATTGTTACGTTTCTAAATAAATGGGCATCTATCAATTGTTTTGAAACATTTAAAGTAGCATTTATTGTTAGTATTATTATTACAGTTTATGTTAACAGTGCTTAGTTATTTTTATTAGCAAATATTATAATTATGAAACCAGAAAATATCGCAAAAGTAATCGCTTTGAGTGAGGATGACCGTAGCGTGCGTTATATTGCTGCCCACCTAAATTTCCCTCGAAGTACAGTTCAAGACGCTATTAAACGATATCGTGAAACTGGTCAGTATGAGCGAACGGTTGGATCAGGTCGTAAAAGAGCAACAAACGCGCGGGACGATCGGTTTATGGTATCAATGGTACTGCGAGATCGTTTCCAAACAGCTAGAATCGTCGCTGGTCGATTGGCACAGGTACGTGGTGTCCATATTTCAGTTAGCACAGCATCGCGAAGATTAAATGAACATGGATTGCAGTCCAGGAGGGCTGCTACAGGGCCAGAGCTTCTCCCAGCTCATCGAAGAAACCTTTTGACTTTTGCTCGTAACCACGTCAGTTGGACTACGGACGACTGGAAGTCCGTGTTGTTCACTGATGAATCAAGGTTCAGTCTGCGATCACCGGATGGACGGGAAAGAGTATGGCGGAGATCCGGAGAGCGATATTCACAATGTGACATATCCCCAAGAGTCCCATTTCATGGCCGCTCACTAATGGTGTGGGCAGGCATTTCTATAGACGCCCGTACGGACCTTGTATTTCTACGCGGCGGCACTATAACTGCCCAAAGGTATATCGTGGAATGTCTAGAAGAATTTGTGGTTCCATACGCCCCATTTATTGGACAGCAATTTAAACTAATGCATGATAACGCCAGGCCCCACGTTGCAAACGTGGTCAACAATTATTTGAATGAGGTGGGAATTGATCGAATTATTTGGCCCCCTCGCAGCCCTGACCTTAATCCCATTGAGCACATGTGGGATTTGCTAGGGCGTCGTTTAAGGCAAAGGGAAGTCGTTCCAGAAACCTTGGATCATCTTCAATCAGCTCTGCAGGAAGAATGGGAAATGATACCTCAGGAGTACGTTGCAAACCTTGTGCACAGTATGCCTAAAAGAATGCTAGATGTGATCAGAGCTCGTGGCGGAAATACTCGATACTAGAGTACCGACCACTTAGATTGATTGTTGGTTTTTATTTAAATAAAGATAAAGATATATCAATATCCGTTTTTCGGTAATTTTGTTATTTCAAATGTTTTGATCCTGTGGCTACTTTTATTAAACGAAAACTTGATCCGTTAGTGCCTTTTGGCGCACATTATATTATTACGTACGGCCATAACGCGAATAATGCGAATAGTTACCGTTAACACAAATATTTACTGAAAAAATGTAGTGTCCGGGTTTTTTTGACGAGCAGTGTACGTATTTGCTGTTATAACATTAATTTTTCTTATGTAACTATTTTGCGTTAAGCACAGCAAAACTGCAAATATAATTTTTTTCCTATATTATTTTTTTTATTATTATCTAAATTTTAATTTTTTACATTTTTTACATCATGATAAATTATAATTAATGAACACATATAATAAGCGTAAAAAAGTAAAAAATCCTGGAGGATTCTGTGCCGAAAGAACGATAGAATCGAATCCACCAATAAAAAAAATAAAAAACTTATAAAAAAGTGAAATACATAATTACTAAAAAAATATCTAATAACTAATTATAAACTAAAAATATAAACTAATAACAATACAAGACAAATATAAAAATATAAATTACATAATCACAAAATTTACAACAACCAGTAATCACAGTGAAGCAAAAATAAAAATACCCATTATATCGAAATCATTTATTTAACAACCCGAAAAAGAAATGTAATGTCAGCCGTTTCAAGAAGCCATTTTTTAACTTTGGATAGAAATGATTTGGAATGAATATGCCCTCTAATACAAATAGGTAACGCGTTGAAAAAAACTGGAGCAGTAACAAGGATATAGCGTCGAAAGTGGTCAGTAAAAAATCGCGGATTATTATAAAAAAACTATGGATACCTCGAATATTGTATCGAATAAGGCTCCTTATAGTTTGTTGGCCACTACGCCTAAAAAATATTCTTAAAACCTTATAAACATACAAATGTTGCAATGGCAAGATATTATTAGCCGTGAATAGAGGCCAAGATGACTCAGATCTGCTTTTTCTCAATAAAATTCTCAAAATAATTTTCTGTTGCACACATAAATCAAGCAACGTAGTCGCACAGCACCCACTCCAACATGATAAACCATATTCCAATTTAGACATAACCAGCGCATGGTAGATAATTTTTAGCACAGGAACAGGGCAAAAATCACGCAGGAGATAGAAAATTCTTGAAGCAGATGACAAGTAACGTCTTAAAGAAAAGACATGAATTTTCCAACTGATATTACCGTCCAAATGAACTCCAAGATATTTGAACTCGTTGACTAATTCAATATTAATACACTCAGAATGGCACCCAGTAGATGCACAGTTGGAAATATTATGATAAATTACCTGATTATCATTTGCTGCTGATGTTGCGCCAGTCAATTTGAACAACATATATTTTGTTTTATCACTTAGAATTAAACAATGCTTATCAAACCATACATGTAAGACTTTAAGGTCAGAATTAATCATAGAAATGACGTCATTAGGGGATTTGCCAGTGTAAGCTAAAGCTATGTCATCGGCAAACCCAGTATAAAGACCATTCAATTTAAGTTTAAAAACCGAATTAGTATAGATCAGAAATAACAGAGGGCCCAATACTGAGCCTTGCGGAACACCAACGTCCACAATTTTTGGTTCACTTAAAGTGTTATTAATTTTAACTCGAACCGATCTGTTGGCAAGGTAAGACGCGAACCACTTGTTAGCAACTCCCCTAAAACCAATATCATATAAAATATTTAGAAGAATTTTATGGTCAACCATATCAAAGGCTTTAGCAGCATCAATAAATAAACCAGCACAAGCTTTACCAATGTTCAGTCCGCTGTGAATTGTGTTCAAAAATTCCAACAATGCCGATTCGGTACTCCTGCCTTGACGGAATCCATGTTGATGGTTACTTAATAAATTATTCTGATCTAAAAAAAAAATGACTCTGTTTTTCACTGTCTTCTCTAAAATTTTCAAAATCACTGGCTGCAAGGCTATATGTCTATAATTGCCTTTATCATTACGATTGCCTTTTTTAAACAACGGAATAGTAGTAGCAGTTTTCAGTCTTTCAGGGACAATTCCTTGTACGAAAGAAAGATTGAAAATATGGGTAAGAACGGGGCTGACATAATTAACAATAGCTTTCAATATATAATTACTAAGACCATCATTGTCTACTGACTGCTTCGGTTCCAACGAGTTAATGATAGATATAATTTCATAATTGGATACGGGAGTCATAAAAAAGTAGTACAACAGTAATCATAAGGCAAATCGTAATTAACAGACGAGTTATACGATTTAAACTTACTATTAATATGGGAACCTATATTTTTAAATAAATCAAACTGCTGTCTCAAAAGTAATTTACCATTTATTGCGAGTTTGCTGTTTGACGTTGCTATAACATATCGGCAAGCAAACTACGATTATCATTTTTGCTGCTATTACGTCAACAAACCAACAAACTCATGTTTTTGGTTATTTTTTAAGAAGTCATTATAACTAAATTGCTCTGGATTTTA
Organism: Tipula vernalis; assembly: GCA_958295665.1. NCBI lineage: Eukaryota > Metazoa > Arthropoda > Insecta > Diptera > Tipulidae > Tipula > Tipula vernalis. The sequence continues at coordinate 179,160,290 of OY282558.1, read as the reverse complement.
GATGGCACAACGTTTTGACAATTCCAAATTGTTACTTGGGACACCTACATGACAAATTACATAACGGCAAATTAAAAGCGAATTAGCTTATTATTGATGTTCGTAGAAAAGTTGTTCCAGCTATTTGCAAATACATTTATTTAATAAAAATAACCTCTAAGCGTCAGACAGAACGAAAAAGCTAAAGGGCTAATTCACGTATTTTTAATTTTAGAACTCACCTACAAATCATTTTAAGATCCTATTTCCATCGCACTTGTCGAATTTTAAATAATCGGTTAAGAAACAGCCAACTTCAATCCTAATTGACTATATTCTGGAATTGGTATTTAAAAACCATTTTAGAACTCTATTTTCGTCGAATATGTTGAATTTCATCATAATCGGTTGAGAAAGAGCCGATTTTCCTCAAAATTGGCCATATTCCAGAACTTCATCAAAAATCCTTTTTAGAATCCCATTTAAATCGTATATGTTGAATTTCATCATAATCGGCTAAGAAATAGCCAAGTTTTAGCATATGCCAAATTGTACCATATATCATATTGAAATATGCCATAGTGACCCTTATGTCATATTTTCATATTACATTTCGAAATATTCGAAACGTGAATCTTCAAAAATATATGTGTAATTAATGTAAATTAGCTTTCTAAATAACTTGAAGTGGGATGTTTACTATCAACTACACTGGCCCATAGTTGAAAGTACTTTGAGATTCTTTCGCAGTTATAAATGAAATTAGGTAAATAAAATGTGTTTAATTCAACCCCTGATTCATCATTTCACTAATTCAATATCACGCACGGATGAGAAATATTCTAAAATTAGTATAGCTGCATTTGCTGATTTCGCAACTGATGTTGCTACATTCGAATCTTTATGTGTTTGAAGGGCAATAATGCGTATCAAAAGAAAAATTCGTTCAATATCCTGGATATTGTTGGAATCTATCATTAAAATTACACATCTCATAAACAAATTTTTCAAATATGCTTTTCTTTTATTGTTAAAACAATCCCAGCTGGTGACCATATGAATTAAGTATCCTACATCTACTCGAATGTACAAAGCTGACAGAAAAGCTTTAGAATAACCACAAACTGATTCTGTGGGTAAGGGGGCACCTTGTCGCTTCCTTTACATAAACCAGTATTCAATTAATTCAGTGTCATGCTTTTCAGAGAGTATATGGTGCGGACCTAAAGTAATTTTACCGAAATTTATTACTATAGCATGTACAAATATGTGGCCACTTTTTCTACAATTAGAACGATTTACTTTTTTTACGTTGCTACGTGTTACATTCACCAAAATTTGAGTATGTTTCATAATACGACAATATTGTTTGTAAGCATATAACTGACGCTTTGTACTAAAAAAAACAAAAAATGTTATTGAGGTAATCAACTGAACATCTGAGTTCCTTGAACATATGGTGTGGTAAATGATATCACGATTATCGATACTATTTATATCTGGTTCTTGATTAATAAACTATTCTTTCCCATCTCGCGGAATATTAGCACTATATAAATTTGGTGCTATATAAACTGTTTAGTAGCGTTTATTACCCCCCCCCCCCTCCCCCCTCCACGAGCTTGAGTAACCGCTGTCATCCTCCATCCCACCGTCCCATACTTTTGATCTTTTGATAATATGTTGGATATCGCACTGTGTTATATTTTCCCATTCCTCTAAATGCGCGCTTCGGAGTTGTTCCATTGTTTTTGGAGCTGGAATACGGAACCGAAGGGACCCCTTCCAGCCATATCATCGTCGAAATATTTACCACTGCCTTGCATTATTATGCATTAACATGAAATTATTGCCTATAAATGGTGCGTAGCAAACAACATATTCTTCCAACAACATATTCTTCCAACAGCTAATATAGCGAACTGCCGTTATAGATCCGGTTCGAACCCTTTCGCTAAAGGTGCATGGAGCGTAACGCTACCCCGGTCGTGCCCATCACGAGACCGTAAATAAAATCTCGATTCTTCGGTGAATAAGACTTGGCTCCAATCAGGTTAAGTCCAATTTTCATGTCCCCTGGCAAATTGTAACCGAGCAAACCTATGTTGTGGCAGAAGTTTTGGACCCGTGGTTGGCCTTTGTACATGAAGATCTGCTTCTCCCAACATTGGCCGTATTGTTCTTTCGCTTACATTTATATTACGTATACGTGTATCAATTTATTGCAGGTAACAGCGGTTGCATGTTGATTTCTAAGAGCTGATGGAACTACAAAATGCCAATCTCGAACGTTTGTTACTCTTTGTCTGAAAATTCGCGATGAAACACGCGATGTAGCGTTGGCTTCTTCTATCTTCCAACAATGCCACGGTTGCCGCTACCCTTTCTGACTTTAGCGATATAACACAAATTTAACACACTGACACAGCAAAATGTAAACTCGACAATAAAACGATTGAATATCGCAAAACCATCTTCAAAAAAATTTCGATTTTGCCGATATATTCAAATTTTGCATGGCATACTAGATTTTCTAATATTGTTTTGAATGACATAGAATTTGGTTTCTGTTTCATATTTTCAGGTGGTGCGGTTCAAAAGATATTCGCATCAAGTTTAGTTATAAGCCATGTTGTGGGATAAGTAAAAAAACTCAGCCACATGATTAGACAAAGTATGATATGGCCTTACATTTGGTTTTTGTTTCATGTTTCTAGATAGTGCGGTTGAAAAGATTTTCACATTAAAAAAAATTTTTTTTTAGGGTGGCCCGTTTTCTGTGCCGGTCAGTGTATTTTATTGTCTACATTCTGAACGTTTCCCAATATACGACATAAAACCTACTTTTATTCATTATTTCCGTTTTTTATTTGAAAATTTTGGATAAGACCAATAATTCATTTTATTGACTAAAGCCCCGGAGGCAAGTTCATTTGACACCCGTGGTTCTAGTCAATAAAATGAAGTATGTACGTTTAAGTTGAGTTCGTTTGGAATTGTCAAAAAAATCAAGTTTTTGATTCCCAATGGTACGCACAAGCAGCATGATTTTCTTCATGGTTGTATTGGTGACACATAAGTGATTTTTTTTTGAGGTTATATTTAACCGACAGTAAATCTTTAGTTTAATTACGCACAAAATTACACAGATTTTGTCACAAAAATTATGTTAATAACACAACTTATTTATTAATAAATAAAGAATTCGTAAAAATTCCCATAGTCCCAAATTGAGATTGACATTTGTTTTTTGGTGGTATTGATAAGTCTTGCAAAAAATCTTGATTTGTCAAAATTGATTTAAATCAAAAAATAAATGATTTATTCTGCCCAATAGTACGCGCATACTGGGCTCTTTCAGGTCTCGCAACATGTTGGCTTTGAAAATTTACTGATAGAAAAAATGACAATCGATCTATCACATTGCCATGAAATTTTCGATAAATCGGTTGCATTCAGAATACAACATGTTTATTTTGCTCAACATGTTGCCAACAGTTGGCGGACCTGAAAGCGCCCAATGATTTAAATCATTTTTTTGACATTAGATTTATTTATTTTGCCCATTCGAACTCCACATAAATAAAATTTTGGCTAAAATTACGGAAGATTGCCGTGATTTTAGACAAAATATTTGAGGCTGCTCGATTTAAAAAAATATCCACTATTGGCGATTGGAAAACTGCAAAATGCGATAGCTATCGGAAATAATGTTGGACTGTCCAAAAAGTTGTCGCCACATTATTCATCATCCTTACCGTCGTTGTTTGAGACGGTTTCGGTAACCGGTAAGTTTGCATAAAAACTGTGGTACTTTTGAGGGATAAGGTTCAATTCACATAATGAATTTAGATCCTTCGACTTTGCTGAAGTTATTGGCAACGGTTATTCATAAGTTAATACACGGAATAACATTTTTGAATTGGTCTTCTTATAGAAAACAATGACAAATTCATATGGCACAGTTCAGTACAACTTTGCAGTTATAGACGATACACAAGTGTGATATTTTGACAGAAGTTGAGCAGATATTAAAAGCGGCCCTTGTATGGGCGCTAGGTGATAATGCTTAGTTGCTTAACCGCGACAAATATGCATTTGTTCTCGAAAATAAACGAAATTATGGAGCAGCACAAATCCCTGCTGGGAACCCAAGGTTTACACCGGTTCCTGTTCATCGTGTTGGTGGAAATTGTTTAAAAGTTCGCTTGAACTCAGATTGTTATTAATAATCAATTGTGTTTCTCGACTTGGAGATTTTCCCTTTTATACATGTTCGTTCCTTCGAATAAAAAGTTTTCTGGAATGGGTAAGCGATTACAGAATAAAATATGTTTAAATGATTTTTAATATGTTTCGAAGATTGCCTAACATTCAACAAAAAAATTAATAAAAAGTAAAAATATGTTTCTTAATCGATTTGTCTTTTGATTAATATCCTTCACGAGTGCTCTCTCTCTCTCTCTCTCTCTCTCTCTCCTAATGAATTCCCTATTGTTGTATTATCCTCCTAAATACACGCCTGCATGATGGGAGTGTTCATTGGGAAGAGAGGCAACTGTCAGTAGCACCATTATCACTACGAATGTACCGCTCGCCACATATAGTATTTTAATAAATGTATAATTCATATATAACAATTCTTTAATTAATTAATAAAACATGGTGACACAATTTAATAAAACATGGTGTCAGATGTAGTGAATTGAATTAAAATATTATTAAAAAAATTCAAGAACAAACATTATAAAAAAAACATCATAAAAATTTGGAGGTTATATTATTTTCATGATCCAGTTTATTAACACCACAGAATAATGGAAGAGTTCATGGCGTACGTTAAATCACAATCAGCATTTATGACGAATCTAACTGAACGTATGCAAGCGCTTCAAATGGAGGTTAATAAAGAAAAGGCGGTAACAAATTTGGCTTTTACACCTAATAATATTCCATGGCCAGCTCCACTGGAAATCGAAAATGGCGATGTTCGAGAAAATTTCGAAATATTTGAAGCTATCTGGTAAGATTACTGTTTTGCAACGGGAATTAATTTATGAACACCAGAAGAGAAAAATCAACAAAAAGCAAGTTTTCTGTTGTCTGCCATTGGTACCAAAGCGAAAACAAAATATAGTAATTTTGATCTTGATGATAACGATAAAATGTCCGATGAATTGGTACTAAGAAAGATTCATAAAATTATTAGTGCAAATTCCAATGTAATCTATGACATACATATATATGTTCAATACGTGTGATCAATTAGAGCATGAAACATTTGATAATTATTTATTAAGACTAAAAAAATTAGTTAAATTGTGTGCATATAGTTCCGCCGAAATATCAAACGAATTATTAAGGGATCGGGTAGTTGTTTGTATAAAAAACATTCAGGTAAAAAATAAACTAATGGAAAAATCTGATCTTACCTTAGATCAAGCACTTGACAGACATCAAAGCAATGTTTATTTTGTGGAACTAAACATATATTCGAAAAAGGTGTTTGTCCCGCTATAGGTCACACATGCGCAGTGTGCAATTATAAGCACCATTATGAAGCATGTTGCAGATATAAATAGAACAAATAATGTTAAAGAAATCAAACTTGATGACGATGCTGAAGAAGAAATTAATTTGCAAATAGCCAAGATTAATTCATCTAATTTCAAGGGCAATGTATCAGCAGTTTTATTATTAAAATTTGGGAAAGTGTGGAAAAACGTTGAGTGCATGCTAGACACAGGTTCCAATTCATGTCTTATTGGATTGAATCAATTTAAAATTTTAATGAACGAGTCAAATCCTCAGATACAATCCACCAATCAAGGTCTTGTGGATTTTGTTCCATGTAAAATGAGAAATAAAAATCATATTATTACATTTCAAATAATTCGACGAGATCACCTGTTGTCATCTAATGCGTGTTCAGCATTAAAATTGGTACATTATAGTTCAAGTGTAAAAAACTTTCCGAGTTATAGCAAATCTCCACGTGTTATCGAACCAGTATAAAATTTTGCTAAGACTAAGACGGATAATAATATCATATGTTTGGATCAGCACATTAATCATACAAACGCGGAACAAATTGTCGAGAAGTACAGCGATATTTTTGAAGGAAATGGTCTAATTCCGGGCGAAGTTGAATTGGAAATTGATGAAAATATTTCACTAGTAATTCAGTATGCTCGTCGTATTCCTGTTGCCTATCGTAAGCGACTCAAGGAGGAATTGGATAATTTAGTATCAGATGGTATCATAGCAAAAGTCGACAAACATACTGATTGGGTCAGTAATATACTCATTGTGCAAAGGAACAACTCCTTCCGTATTTGTCTAGATCCAATTCCGCTAAATGAAGCACTCAAACGGCCCAATTATCAATTCACGACAATCGACGAAATTCTTCCAGAGCTTGGCAAAGCCAGAGTTTTCTCTACATGCGACGCTAAGAAAGGTTTCTGGCAGATCAAACTACTTGGTAGATATAAATGGCTTCGCATGCCATTTGGTATATGTTTCGCTCCGGAAAATTTTCAGACGAAAATGTTTCATCTGGTTCACGATTTGAAAGGAGTAGAAATTCTTGCAGACGATTTGCTCGTATATGGTGTTGAATGGTATAAATTAAAATGTCAATATGTCAACACTAATTTCTTATATCATAAAAAGTATATATTGCTATCTCTTTTTTTTTTGAGTGTAAATCCATGGAAGAATATGTCTGAACAATTGAATCAACAACGCAAATGTTGAATGACATTAAATTTGATATTTCTGAGGAATAGACTGGTACATTCCTGTTAGCTGGTTTACCGGACAGATTTAAGCCAATGATTACGGCTATGGAAAGTTCCGGTACGCGCATAACTGGTGAGCATGTGAAATCAAAACTGTTACAGGAAGGGGCAGAAAGTGTAGGAGGAGCTAAGGCATTGGCGGTGCAGCAAAATAACAAAAAGAAAAAGAAAATTCGTTGTTACAAATGTAACGAATTGGGTCATTTTGCAAATAAATGCACAAGCAAAAAACAATCGTTTGGTGATAAGAGTACGTTGTTGTCAGTACTCAGTGTGAGTGATTTTGGGACAAGTGATGAGTGGATTATTGATTCTGGTGCATCGGCTCATATGACAAATAACAGGAAGTATTTATCTTCCTTGTCGGAATCGTTGGATAGAGTTGTTCGTGTAGCCAATAATCAAACATTATCGGTCGATGGAGTCGGAAAATGTGAATTGGAAATTAATGTTAACCAACGGAATAAACTTGTAGACGTAAATGTGATTCATGTTCCTGAATTAAGTACAAATTTGTTATCTGTCAGTCAAATTGCAAGAAATGGAAAAAACGTGGTTTTTGATAACAGTGGTTGTAAAATTTTTGATAACCAAACAAATCAGTTGATCGACGTTCAGGCCGTAAACCCAAACCTAATGTAATGTATGATTTTATCTATTCGGTCGAAATGCTTGAATCAGGTGATCCGATCACTGTGGAGGATGCGTTAAGTCGAGGAGATTCGGGTTTTTGGAAAATGGCAATGGATGAAGAGATAACTTCAATCAACGAAAACAAAACATGGACATTAATAGATGCTCCGTTAAAGTCAAAACCAATTCAGTCAAAGTGGGCGTTTAAAACAAAACATAACCTGGATGGTAGTGTTCACTACAAAGCGCGATTAGTGATAAAAGGTTGTGCTCAACGTTATGGGGTTGATTATCAGGAAACTTACGCACCTGTGGTTAAATATAACTCCATTCGTTATTTGTTAGCAATGGCGGTAGAGCATAATATGCATATCGAACAGATGGATGCTGTGACGGCATTTCTTCAAGGAGAGTTGGAGGAAAATGTCTTGATGTATCAACCACAGCAGTATGATGATCACACTGGTAAGGTGTGTAAATTAAATAAAACAATTTACGGACTTAAGCAAGCCGGACGGGCCTGGAATCAAAAGTTGGATAAGGCATTAAAAGATTTCGGGTTGACACGATCAAAGGCAGATCCGTGTATCTATTTTAAATGGGACAAAAAGACGAAATTAATTGTGGCGGTCTACGTGGATGACATACTTATCTTCAGCCAAGATAAGATTGTAATCAAAACGTTGAAAAATAAGCTTTCAAGCCGGTTCAGAATGAAAGACATTGGAGATGTCAGATCAATATTGGGTTTTCAAATAACTAGAGATCGTGACAAAGGTGTTTTATTTCTAGATCAAGAGAACTATATTAAAAAGATCTTGGAACTGTCGCTACTCCAGTTGATATCAATGTGAAATTAGATAATGCAATGTCACCTAAATCAACAGGTGAAATCGAAGAGATGAGAAATATTCCATATAAGGAGGCTGTCGGATGTTTGTTGTATGCGTCACAAGGCACTAGACCAGACATTTCTTATGCGGTGAATTTGATTAGTCGATATTCAAATGAACCGGGGAAACAGCATTGGAACGCGGTTAAACGCATTTTTAGATATCTGAAAGGAACAATGTCTGCGAGGCTGGAATTTTGTAAATCAGATCACGCTGAAGTTATAGGTTATAGTGATTCTGATTGGGCTAGTGATATTGATGGACGTAAATCAATAACTGGCTATGTGTTCATTAAATGTGGTGGCGCAATTACATGGTCAACAAGAAAGCAACAAACTGTTGCGTTGTCGACGACAGAGGCTGAATACATGGCCGTGGCAGCAACAACCCAAGAGGCTATGTGGATTAGAAAGTTAAATGAAGAGTTTGGAATAAACAACACGATTGAAATTTTTTGTGATAATGTGAATGCGAACATTTTAGCCAAAAATGATGTATACCATGCTCGCACCAAGCATATCGATGTGAAACATCACTTTGTACGTGAGAGGATGGAGGCATCAGATGTGAAAATATCATATTTATCTTCGGATGAGATGGCAGCAGATGTTTTGACTAAGGGGTTACCTCAGAGTAAGCATCATGCTCATCGACTTGGAATGGGAGTTAGAATTTAATTTAAGTGGGAGTGTTGAATGGTATAAATTAAAATGTCAATATGTCAACACTAATTTCTTATATCATAAAAAGTAAATATTGTTATCTCTTTTCTTTTTTCGTGGATATATAAAAAGAAAAATATTTTTTCTCCATTACCTTTTTCTTTGAGTCTTTGTACTGTGAATGATAAAATAAATATATTCTTAGAACAATTTTGTTTTTAATTCAAGCGTGTATCTTAACATATGGATGTGGCGACACGATCGAGGAAGCTACATTAGATCATAATCGAAGTCTGGAAAACCTATTTATACGGTTGAGACAAAATAACTGCAAATTAAATAAAACAAAAATGAGGTGTGAATCTTCAGTAATGTTTTTTGGTCATTTACTTACTAAGGATGGTTTACAACCAGATAATACGAAAGTAGTAGCAATAGTAAATATGAAATCGCCTTGCAATAAAACTGAGTTGCAAAGATTTATTGGTATGGTGTCTTATTTATCAAGATATATCAAAAATCTCAGTACACATTTTTATAGAAGAAGATGAGTATGTCAAAATCAAAAATTTAATATCCGATATAAAAATGTTGGATTATTTTGACAACACCAAACCAATTACAATCGAATGTAACTCCAGTAGTACCGGATTAGGAGCCGCTATTTTTCAAAACAATAAAGTAATTGCCTATGCTTCAAAAACACTTACTTCCACTGAACGCAATTATGCACAGATTGAGAAGGAGCTTCTCGCTATAGTATTTGCTTGCATACGATTCGATCAAATGATTGTTGGTCATGTATGCAACATCAGAACAAACCACAAACCACTTATTAATATATTCAAGAAGCCGTCATTAAAGTGTCCTAAGCGTCTACTACTGATGTTTATGACTCTTCAGCGCTATTCCATCAAGGTTGAATTTATTGAAGGGAAAAATAATATACATAATCGCCGACGCATTATCACGTGCGAATTATGACGAAACTCTCTTACCCGGTGGTTCACAGCAGGAGGCACATATAACGAAGTCATGTGTTTCTGAAATTAGACATTCTAATATTCAATCAAAGTCAGAGCGCATGTTTCAAATGGTTAAGCTAATAGAATATGTCAAAATAACTAATGACCGACTAGAAAATATCAAGTCAGAAACGGCGAAAGACCGAAGTTTACAAAAACTAATATATATTATTGTAAATGGTTAGCCGAAAACAATTCATAAATTACCAGACGACGTTAAAATGTACCACAAATACAAAAGTGAATTATCAGCGGAAAATGGTCTCATATTCAAAGATGATAGAGTTATCATATCGTTTAGTCTACGAAAGCTTATGACTAATAAAGTTCACGTCAGTCATAATGGTGTAGAAGCGACATTAAATCTTGCTGGCCAAAATATATTTTGGCCAGGGCATGAGTTCGGAAATCAAGGAAAAAATTAATGACTGTGATATATGTGTAAAACACATCGTTTCTTCATACCCATTCCAATTCATATCAATGGATGTATTACAAGTAAACTACAAGGATCGTCAACAAAAATTTTTGGTGACAATTGATCACTACTCAGATTTTTTCGAATTAGATCTGCTGAAAGATCGAACACCAAATTCTACAATTGAAATCTACAAAACCAATTTTAGCAGTCATGGAATACCAGAGAGAGCCTTAACGGATGGGCAAACAAATTTTGTGTGTAAGGAATTTGGTAATTTTGCATCAAACTGGGTTTTTATACACATAAATTCAGCACGCTAATGTCAAAGCCGAAGCCGCAGTGAAAATTGCCGAGAAGATATATGGTGCGCTTTACTGCATTGGAGAAATATTCCAAACAAGGTACACTCGAGTCCAGTCCAGAGAATATTTTCAAGAAAGACTAGAACTAGAGTACCATCTTCGACAGAAACTTTAAAACCAAAAATCATTCAAGACGTCACCGAAGAAATTGAATTAAGAAGAAGACATAGTAAATATTACTATAATAAAAAAGCAAGATAATTACCTGATTTGGAAGTTGGACAATCTGTTGCAGTACAAGTGCGTCCACAAGAAAACACTTTATGGTCCAAAGGTTTCATCGAAAAAAAAAAAAATATCCGATATATGTTAATGATGCAAAATATCGTCGTGACAGAGTCAATATTAAACCACACAATTTTTCAAAAAGTGAAGATGTACCCGAAGAGTTTAAAATTATTCCAAATGAGGTTCAGTCGGGCATAACTGATTTTTGCGTGGTTTCACATGAAAACAGTCAACCTCCAGTTAAATAATATTTCCTATCTTTCTTCTTTTATGATCAATTCAAATTAATTGCAAGCTGACTATATGTTGATCTTTTATATGAATATTGTAACGAGAAATTAAATATTTATTTGAACACGAGATAGGTAAAATTGTGAAAATTTAATAAAATGCCCAAGTCTTTTAAATTCGGATCCGTTCGCAGTTGCTAAAATATGAGAAAGCACCGCTGGTGGCAAGTAAGCACCTAAGAGTTTTCTGGAATTTTACATACACATCCTGCTAACTCGACCGAAACTCATTTAAGATGTTAATATTTACGTGTCGTAAGTTTTACAGAGATATAAAAATGACTAAGAAACTTTAGGCCTTTTTAGGATTAAACGGGTGGGTCATCCAGGGTATATCAATCTTGAAATTCAATTTACGTGCCTTAATCGACTTGCTTAAGAATAAGTTAAACGATTACTTAAATATAAGTCCGTTTAACGGGAGGGAACTACGCGTAGATGTTACATTTCAGATCCATTGTTAAGAACAAATATTAGTTGAAGGAAATGCAGATGAATTTCAACCGTTGCTGAACCTAATTATTTCTTCATTCAGCTACTCTTTTTTTTTTTTTTTGTCTATTGATTTGTTGTGGTCAGCCGTTTCCAGTCATATGACCTAGTTTTCCTGTGGCATCCAGTTAGCGTTTACAGACACTTCTCAAGGGAAGGGCTGAAACTGTGGATTTTTATATTGTAGACTAATTATTTAAATTTCTATCTCTAGAGATTTAATAATAGTTCCTTAAATGTTGTTGGTCTTTGTTGTTGGATATAGCGTCTTATTAATTACAAATTTACTTGTATTTTTTTTTTTTACTTTAATTATGTGTACTTTGAATTTTTGAGTAGATAATTACATATTTTGAAATGATGTTTTGTTAATAGAAAAAGGAAAATTTTTTTTTTTTTTTACAAGTTTTATAATCTTATTATTAATTCAGAATTTAATTTTATAAGATAGATGTTATTTTATATAATGCTAATTAATCTTTTATATCAGTCATTGTTGACCCTTATTAATAATTTGACTCTAATTGCGCCATTTGATGTTAGTAGTGTTATCCCTCCACCCTTATACTAATGTTAGTGGATTAGTGTATGATCAAGCGATTGATATTTAACAACATTATGTAGACGTTACAACGTGAATAATAATGTTTTACTGATATTTTGTATTATGATTTCATTTTTTTTTTAAAAACCCTGATTCTTTTCAGATTTTAATGGTTTTGTTTAACTAATGATAATACCGCCACCTTATATTTATACTATTGCTAGTTAGTGATACGTGTATTTATATGTGTATTAATGATTGAATGGTTTTGATTATTTTTTTTTTCTCCATTTTGAAATTCACTTTTGACATATACAAACACGTCTCCCTATTAGCAGCTACTTCATGCAGATACTTCTGAAAACGAAACAAACATAGTTAGAAGTACAGCCATAATGTTTTTTTTTTTTTTTTTTATCTTTTTGAGGTGAGCCCTAGAACTTTTGTATTACAAAGCATAGTTTATTTCTTTTAAGAAATCTAATATGGATTTCAGTTGATTGTGGTCGTTTCTATTTATCATGTCTATAAGCGAGTGGTTTATTAATGAGTCATACCTGTTTCTTACATTTTCGTATTTTATACAGTTGTTAATGATGTGAGAGCTATCTTCTAATACTCCACAAAAATCGCAATTTCCATTGTCCTCAGTTCCTATGATTGCTTTGAATTTCTTGTCGAAAGGGTGCCCTGATCTTATTCTCGAGATTGTTTTTATATCTGCGACTTTTAAGTTAGAGTTTTTGAACCAAAGGGTCTTTGGAGGAGAAGAATTGATTGCCTTGTAGAAGTTCCCTTTGTTTTGAGTTAGGTTTGCATACATTATTTCCCATTCGTTATCAATTGATTGTTTTAAAAGTTTGCTGATGTCGTTAGTGGTGAGGTTGTTTTCGTAGTTGTGCGTGGGTCTAACCAGCGCTTCTCTAGCTAGTTTGTCTGCAATCTCATTTCCTATTAAGTTTATATGTCCTGGGATCCATTTGATTTTGATATGCTTGTTTGTGTTATGTCCAATAATGTCTATAATTTTATTTTCAAAGTGTTTTTCGGTATTATGTAGTCTTGCTGTATTGATGGATATGCAGGCACTTTGAGAGTCTGAGATGATTAGGATATTTTTTTTCTTGCAGAGTTCTGCTAAGATCGTTGCGATTTTTATTCCTATGCATTCTGTATTTTTGATATCCGTGGGGTTTGCTAATTTTATTGAGAGATGTTTATTTTTGTTGACCATATATATTCCTATTCCCGCCCGGTCGTCTTTTACTGAACCATCTGTGTAGATATGATCCCAGTCCTTGAATTTCGATAGAGAGTCCATTACGAGTTTTTTTATTATATCTTTGTTGGTTGAGTTTATGTTGTTAAGTCCTATGATTTTTGATTCTATTTCGAAGTTTTTAGGATCGGTTGTTTTCATGTGGATTGGTTTTATTCTCCCCAAAATTACGTGTTCTTCGTAGAGATTATTTAGTTTTCCAAGTGACTTATTTTTTTTTATTTCTTCCCCTATCTTGGTATTCCTAAAAAGTTGGTCAGCTATGTATTTTAGTGATTTATATTTGTTGTTGAGAGCATTAGACATTTGTAACGTTTCAGCTAAGATCACTGGTATTGGGGTAGTTCTTGAAAGCCCTAGGCAGAGTCTGAAGCAAGTATTATTTAGTTTTTGACATATATCATTCACTTTGTTATTGTTTATATCCGTTATTAAGAAAGAAAATTCAATTTTAGGTTTTATTAACGTTTTATATAGGTTTAGGAGAATTTCAGGATGAGAACCTCCATCTTTATGAGTTAACGATTTGATGATGTTAATTGAATTTAGGGTTTTCGTTCTTTATTTTATTGTAGTGTGTTGTAAGATTTAAAAAGTTAGTAAATGTTGTTCTCAGTATTTTAGTGGCGGTTTTTTCTTTGATGTTTGTGTCCTCTATTTTTATAGTTATTTTGTTTTTGTTGCAGTTATTTGTGAAGAGCCTCATAAAGTGTATTTTATCTTTGTTGATTTTTAGTTTTAAATAATTTAATTTCGTCTGTAATTTACCCATAACTTGATTGGATAGGGATTCCGACTGCATTTTGGATGATTTTCTTAAGCATGATTTTTAGCCTTAATTTAGGCAATCAAAATAAATATAAATCATTATTAATTGCGTGCCTATCACTGAAAATGTAATAAAAAAATTCTTTTGTTATAATTTCTACAAATTATTTTATGATCGTTGTTTGAATATAAACATATACAGCTGACCTCCAATTTACAAAACCAATTCGATCAAAATATCCCATCGTATAGTGAAATTGTCTTAAATTGAAACCAACATTTCGTGCATATTGCATAATTCGTTCTAAGGGTTCATAAACAAATGAAAGTTATCGATCATTTAATTGGAAAAACCCAAGTTAAAGATATTTGATCGCACATAGCAGACTTAACGTAATATAGGGATTCGCCGTACATATTTGAGATATTATCTATCTAAGTATGTACGTAACTTGTTGAAAAATTTTGGTTACTACGGTAAATTCCGTTAATCTTTAATAAGATTTAATTCCCTTAATCGCATTTTGATAATTTATACGTCTTGGTTGGTGTTCTTCATATAAAAATTTTACTTACAGTTAGTGATTCTATAAATCATTCTAACAATATAGGTTTATCTTGCATTTTAGATGGAATAATTATTTATTATAATACAAATACCACTAAAACTCAAAAAAATTGTATATAGTATGTACTTGAAATATATTTCAAAAAAAATTAAGAACCGCCGAAATGTAGGCTAATGAATTACATATCATGCGTTACACAAAAAAATGCTAACCAAATTATAAAATTTTAGCAGTACCTTTGGCGTTCGATTTTTCGCGGTTTCAGAAAAATGTTTAATTGGTTTGGAAAATTGAATTTTAATTTTTTCGGTCAGAAAAACATATTTGGTACAAAAATAATTTAACTCTCATTTTCTAGTAGATTCGATAAATTTCCAGAAGATTTTAGGGCCAAATATTTAAAAATCTAAATTTATTTACCAACTGGACGTTTATAGAATGGAATGCTCTCCGGTTCATACAGGCATTTTCAATGTGCCTTCTTAATCCAGTTAGCGCAATATGAGTTCCATCAATAAGCCCAATTATATTTGGAAAACCATATTCTCGATGAAAACTAAAATCATAATTTAGTGTCACATAAATTATACTTCTAAATCGATTCTTCCCTAAAATGTTACGTACCTTATTTTAGTTGAATCGATTTCACCTTGCGTTTGCGGGAATTTGACATAAACAGTTCCCAGCTGGGTGGATATAATTCGGGTGAATTTTTTTGACGCACCTGTGAACCGCTGTTTGACTCAAGCAAACTAGCGCGTAAGACCCAACCCTTCGTTGATAACTGCCACTACCTAAAAAATTTAGTACCGATAGTATCTACAAATTAAAATAAAATATAAATAATTTATATGTGACCGTTATTAATCAAAATCCAAATAAATCAATACCTAATCTAATAAATTAGATGAAAAGGAATTTTCTTCCGATGATCATAATCTGTAATAGCTAATGGAAATAGATGGAGGTAACCGATACATTTCTAAGAACCTATTGTACAATTATTTTTGTGAAAAATGTTTTATTTTAGATTTGTAATATGGTAATTAGGTGCCTGATTCACAGGCTTCATATGTCACTTGTAATAATAATTATTAATTATTATTCTTGTATTTACCTAGCTTCCAAAATGTCAAATAGATCCATAGTGTTTCGTAAATATTTACGAAAAATAATCAATTTATTTCGTCTTCGACGACAAGACACAATACAGCTAACGGCACTCATTCCAAAATGTAAAATTCAATTTAAAATTAGGATTTATCTATCTGAGTGGTTTATGGTTGTACGGTGCCAAAATTTGTATAATATCGTCACAATCGTCATTTTAAAAAAATATATATAAATTTCACCCCCACGGCTCAATAGGCTCCCCGTTACGTTGAATCAGTTAAGAAACTCTCAAGTCCCAACTTATATACACACTCCCTTGTGATGGGTCCTTATAGCAAAGCATTCCAAGCAATCCAAAAGAGCTTCTATGTTTCGAATATTTACACCTCGTTTACGTTTTTTTCAAAAGAGCGACCATAAATAAGTATAAAAATTAAAAATTTTAAAACTAGAGCTGAGTTTCTTTATTCGCTCCTGGCAGCTGCTATCGAGAGCCGTCATTTTTCTACGCCTAAATTTAAATTTGACGCGCTATTTATTGTTGACACAATCCGTCTTTTTTATTTACAACTATTAAATTATATTTATAGCACGAGTTACCTTGATATTATGAAAATTCTTTAATTTAGTGTTCTTTAATAAAACCTAAATCCATAGACAAATTTTGCTTTATTTGACCCTAAAATCTTCTGGAAATTTATCGAATCTACTAGAAAATGAGAGTTAAATTTTTTTTGTATCAAATATGTTTTCCTACAATCGCCTTGAAAAGCAGGCTTTTTTTCTCTGTTTTCAAAGCCCAAAGTGTCTGTTTTTTTGACAGTTAATAAACAAATTACTTTGTCACACGTTTCTCTTAGAAACGTGTGACAAAACTTGAAACCGCACGCATGTTTAAAGAAAGACTAATGTTTGTATAAAACATCAAACGAAATTTTTGTTTTTCTTTATGAAAAATAAAAAAAATCTTTGACTACTCGATTGAACAAAATGTCGGTCCTAAAATAAAATCGTATTGTCAGTATAGTAAATTTTACTACAAAATTATCTTTTTATTATATTTTTTAAAATGATTGTAGGAAAAATAAAGTGTGAAACACGTCCGCAAAGTTGTTTGTCACGCTCGAAAGGTTGCTGGCCTCCGTCCCGTCGGCCAGCAATTTCCTTTCTCGCGTGACAAACTGGCACTTTGCGCTCTTGATACACAAATAACTATTTTCTGACTGAAAAAATTAAAATTCAATTTTCCAAACCAATTAAACATTTTTCTGAAACCGCGAAAAAACGAACGCCAGTTTTTATTTTGGTTTTTCTGCGGATTTACGCTTAAGGCATTAATTTTAAATTTGCAGTGTGGTTTCGAAAGGTATTGCTAAAATTTTATAATTTGGTTAGCATTTTTTTTGTGTAACGCATGATATGTAATTCATTAGCCTATATTTCGGCGGTTCATAATTTTTTTTAAATATATTTCAAGTACATACCACATACAATTTTTTTGAGTTTTAGTGGTATTTGAATTATAATAAATAATTCTTCCATCTAAAATGCAAGACAAACCTAAATTGTAAGTAAAATTTTTATATGAAGAACACCAACCAAGATGCATAAATTATCAAAATGCGATTAAGGGAATTGAGTCTTATTAAAGATTAAGAGAATTTACCTTAGTAACCAAAATTTTGCAATATTGATAAATTAATTTGAATGCAAATGTATGTATGTATATTAAAGCAAAAAAAAAATACCTACATACTTAACTTTATACGTTATATCTCAAATATATACGGCGAACCCCTATATTACGTTATGTCCGCTATGTGAGACAAATCTCATTAACTTGGGTTTTTCCAATTAAATGATCAATAGGTTAGGTTAGGTTGGAGTGGCTGCTTACGCACACTTAGACCGGTGACGGTCCATTGTGATACCACAGGATGTATCCCCTTTTACCCCTATTGGAACCATTTCGAGCTACTTATGTAGCGTAAGACGTCCCGCACTTTAATGTTTTCGAGATCCGAGAGGCAGTCCATCCTGAACTTACCTAAGTGTTTGTGCCTTCTGAGAGCCAATGCTGGACACGAGCAAAGGAAGTGGACCAACGTCTCTTCCTTCTCTTCGTCCAAGCAGCTTCTGCAGAAGTCATTAGCCTCCAGACCCAGCCTTCTTGCATGTTCTCCAAAAAAGCAGTGTCCCGTGAGTATTCCTACGACCGTTCTTAATTCACGTCTTCGTAAGGATATTAATGCCCTAGTGCGCCCCAAGTCCAGCTTTGGCCAAACTTGTCTTGCAACTCTACAGGTTAGGGTGTTAGACCACCTTTCCCCCGCTGAAGATAGCGCCTGCTTCCCAAGTGCTTGTCTCAGCGCTGTGATAGGCCTCCCCAGACTTGCCCTTTCCGGTTGCAGCTGGAGAGTCGTACCATGCCTAGCAAGTTCATCTGCCCTGCAGTTCCCCATGACGCCCGAGTGACCTGGGACCCAGACTACCTGGATGTTGAAATGCTCACCCATCTCATTTAGAGATGAGTGACAACTCAACGCCACCCGTGACGCCAAAGACACCGATTCTAACGACCGGATCGCCGCTTGACTATCCACATAGATTGTGATATCGTCTGAGGATAACACATTATGCTTCAACCACGTCGAAATGATCAATAACTTTCATACATTTATGAACCCTTAGAATGAATTATACAATATTCACGAAATGTTGATTTCAATTTAAGACAATTTCACTAAACGATGGGATCTTTTGACCGAATTTGTTTTGTAAATTGGATGTCAACTGTATACATTCAAACAACGATCATAAAATAATATTGTAGAAATTATAACAAAAGAATTTTTTTATTACATTTTCAGTGATAGGCACGCAATTAATAATGATTTATATTTATTTTGATTGCCTAAATTAAGGCTGAAAATAATGCTTAAGGAAATCATCCAAAATGCAGTCGGAATCCCTATCCAGATGTTTTTTGTAGTTCCTCAAAATTTCTTCCACTTGTGATTAAGCATACATCATCTGCGAATTGGAAAAGTTTTGTCTGTTCGTTGCTGAGTTCATGGAGTTCATGAGTGTAAATGTTAAAAAGTGTGGGGCTCAGGCAACTTCCTTTAGGTACTCCCGCATTTGTGATGTGATTATTTTTTGTTATTTTGTTAGTGGTGATGATTCTGTTTGTTAGAAAGAGGTATATCCAATTGATCTGATCTTTAGGGAATTTTAGAGATTTTAAAATTGTTATCAGTACGTTTTTGTTAACACTATCGAACGCTTTGGAGATGTCCATGTTTATTAGTAGTGTTTTCGACCCTTTCTTTTTCTCGTAATCTATATGTTTGAAAAGTTCCGTTATGTAATCGTTAATACTTTTTTTTTTCCTAAATCCAAAGTTAAGGTGATTGAGTAATTTGTTGTCTTCTATGTGTTTATTAATTCTCACTAGTAGTAGTTTACTAAAAATTTTAGAGATGGTTGGTAGTAGACATATCGGTCTGTAGCTCTGGACTTCACTTTTGTCTAGTCCTTTTTTTTTGTAGATCGCTATTGTTGTTATCCTTCTCCAACTCTCCGGAAACCTCTTACTAGTCCAGATTTTGTTTAGGTGATCTGTTAGGGTATTTAAAAATTTTGGATTTAATGAGATAATTCTTTTAATCAGTTTGTAGCTGATCATGTCGTAACCGGGTGCTGAGTTTTTAGATTTATGGATGATATCTTTAATTTCTCTGGTGTTGAACTCTTTTTCTTTTGTTATGATTTCTTCCTTGTTGAATGGAGTTAGTATTAATTCTTCTGATCTGGGGAAGTTTAGTTCTAGGAACTTATTAGCGGTGTTGAAGTCTTCTAGGATATCGAAATTATGATTTCTTTTGTTTCTGATTTTGTTAATTTTATTCCAAATATCCGAGCAGCTTGAGTCTTTGTTGATTTCTTCTAGGTATTTTAGCCAGCATCTTTTTTTTCCCTTTTAATATTTTGTTTCAGCTTATTAGTCGCTGCAATCAATTCCTCGGCTGTATATGAATTTTTGTTTCTATTATATATGGTTTGTTTGGTTGATTTAATGTCCCATAATTTTTGAAGCTCTCTATTCCACCATGGTTTGGGTTTGGATGTATGTTTGGAAGTTCTTGTGGATGAATGTTTATTTATGATTTCTTTTATGCTGTTTTCGACGTTTTCTGTATTTTCCGGATTTATTTGGTTGATCTCTTTTATAATTTTACTCCAATTGGTTATTCTGGATTTGCATTGTATGTTTGAGTTAAATTTTAATATTATTGGGAAATGGTCGCTGCCAATATTATCTGTTGTAGATCTCCAAACGATTTTGTCTGTCAGATTTCTGCTGCATAGAGTAATGTCCTGTGCTGATGATGAGTGGTGTCTCAAGTCTTGCCTGGTTGCTTGCCCGTTATTATATTTAGCGTTAGTTTCCCATAGTGAGTTGTGGGCATTTATGTCCCCCGCTATTATATTGTTATCCTTGTTATCAAGATTTAAAATTTTTATAAAGTCCTCTGTGGTTTCTTTTGGATTATTATTGTTGTTGTTGTAAAAGACTGAAATATTAAGTTCTATATTTTTATATTTGATATTTATTTTGATAAATTCTAATTTATTAAGTATTATATTGTGATTTATTTTCTTCCATGCAAATTTTTTGTTTATTAATAGACCTACCCCACCGTATCCATCGTGTCTATCTTCTGTGATCAAATCCATGTTATTTATGTTTATTGGTTTATTTATCTTTGTCCAGGTCTCGATTAGTATGGCAATGTGAATATTATTACTTTCTTTTACTCTAGTAAAATAAAGTATAGTAATCATGAAAATTTTCGACCTTGAGATTTTTAGAGATTTATTTGTTTTGAGTGTAACGGCACTACACTATGCTTGGGTTTGGCGGTGCTGCAAAACTTAATCAGAAGTAGCATCGACCATTTAAACTACAAGTCACACCATAATGTCGTTAACAGAATCTCCGAACAGAGGCTTTGGAACGCGGCATATATAGCTGGCTAAGGTTCAGGGTTGGGGTGGGGATATATCCAAAGCTTGATCGGAGCTTGAGTAACCGCGTACGAAGAAGTGCATAAAAACAAATAAATAGACAATAAGGATAAAAGAAATTGAAGGCATTTTCTCCGATTTATAATAACACTTGATCGGAATGAACTCCGAATACCACCCCAGTCACAGCATCACCCCAGACAACTCTCTAGCACTCCATTATCAAGAGTTCAAACGTTTCAAAATAATATCAGAAAGATAAAAAGAATAGAAGAAATTCTAAAGAAAATTTTAAAGAAACTTATCATTCACTTTCACAAAAATAGCGGTGGCAGAAACGAACGAAGAGAGAGAGCTGAAAAGAAATATTTATATATAAAGGAAATAGCATGCAGCACGCGTGTGTAAAAGAATTAAAATTAAACGATGAATACATGTATAACCAAAAAAAAAACCAAATGATAGATAAAAAAAAATCCAGAAAACAAAATAGTTTCTTCCTTTTTTTTTTCCTTTGAAATAATTAAATTTACCAAACAAAAAAAAAATCAATTAAGCAATTAATAATAATAATAATTGAGCAAAAATTAATTAAGAAAAATAATAATAATATAATCAAAGAAATTACGCTTACTGCACCCGGCTGCCACGAATGACCCTCAAATGTACTCACTCTGCACCAACAATGTTCCAGAAATAACAATGCAGCAATACTGAATCACATACGAACAACTGTGATAACCGCTCCTCGCAGAAATTCGGCGTCACTCAAAACTTCAGCGCACCCAAATACCGTACTTTCCAAATAATTTGGCACTTAGAGACGACATGATGATAGGCAAACGGCTTTCAAAATTTTCGTTGCCTTAATGTAACGCAATAACGGACCAAACCCAAACAAAATTTTGCGTAGCAATGCACTTTTGGTTTTATATAGTATATACAAAAAAAAACTGTTTATATATTTTGTTGTTTTTTTTTTCATTCACCAATTCAAAGATATATTTATTAATTATATTTTCCAGAATGTACCAATAACAATTTTTTTTTTTTTATAATTTATACAAAATCACATAATAATTATAAACAAGGTATTCTTCATTGAATCTAACATAATCAGTTACATTTTTTTTTTCCATCGACAATTTAACTGCACATAGTAACATTCTTTATATTGTCTAATATTATTTTACAACACCAAAAAAAAACGGAAGAAAATTGTTTTTGTTTTATTTATCAATCATTCGATATTTATATTATGATGTATAAGGCAAAAAAAAAGTATTACACAACCTTTTATTTTCCTTTTTATCTCAATATAACGTTTTTTTGTTTGGTTTTTATAATTTCCATATTCATTTTTCATTTTTATTTTCTTAATTCTTTCACACGTTTTTTTTATTTTTTCTCACAATAACCCATTCATGGGCTTCACCATATTTACAAAAAAAAACTTTTTGTCCACGAAAAAAAATTAAATCACTCAAACGCCAAGATATGGTATATATATTAAATCGTGAGTCGAGACTCAAAAAAAAACGTCCATTCTCTACGAAGGTAAAAACTTGACTTCTCTAATAAAAAAATCATTATCACCCGATTGATAAGCGATCGATTTGCCAAAAAAAAATACAAAAAAAAAATCGATCATCAAATTTCGTTTCCCCTCTCTCTTCGTTCAGTTGCCCGTTAAACAGGGCTTAGCACCGAAGTTCTTCTATGGGCAGGGATGATGCAAGAATGCATCGTCACAGTCGTGGGGACGACCCACACCCGAGAAAGTCTCAAAAGCCAGGCCTATACAATTTTATATAAAAAAAACATTTCAAAGAAAGTCAGATAGGTAACAACAAGTATTCCGAGCCAATAAAAGATAATCTAAAGTTTGATATCTTTAAAATGGTAGATGCCAAGCGATTTCCCTTTCGGATCTGAAACTTCGCAAGAAACATTTCCTACCATACGTATAATTTTACCCTTTTGGTACTTAAGTGCAAGTTTAGCTGAATAAAAGGAAGTTGCGTCACTTTGTGTGAAATTTTTCACATAAACAGTTTGGCCAATTTTATATTTAGGGACTCTGGTTCGCAGGTTGTACGGATTGTGTGCTTTTACCTGAGCATTATGAAGATGTTCTTGAATTTTTGTGGATAGTTGGTATAATTCCTCTGGCTTGTGATCTACAATGGTGTGGTTACCACCTAAATTATAGACATCCTTCAAAATACGATAAGCTGAACCATGCATTACCGGATGGTGACCAAATACTAAGAAGTAGGGTGGATAATGGGTAGACTCATGAATCGAATTTCGCAACGCGTGCGTAACCGCATCTAAAGATTGATCCCATGTTCGTTGGTCTTCTTTAATGTACGCTCGGAGAGACGCTAACAGAGTACGGTTAACACGCTCAGAGGCATTGCCCTGGGGTGAATATTTAGCCGTGAAAAGATGCCGAACACCATACTTTGCAAGAAGCTGTTCCAGGACTTTCGACTCGAATTGTTTACCGTTATCGGTAACAATAGTTTCAGGTACTCCAAATACTAAAAATATGTTCTTCTCGAGGAATTTAACCACTTCCTGCGCTGTAGCTTGTCGAATAGCATGAGTTAGAACAAACTTAGAGAAGTGGTCCACAGCAATTAAGATGGAAGTATTCCCTCTACGTGAACGCGGATAAGGTCCCATGAAATCTAAGTAAATTCGTTGGAATGGGCGAAATGTTAGTGGTAAGGAACTGAGTGGTGGACGGTTTGTATAGTTCATAGATTTGGTACTTTTACACGTCTCGCAAGCTGAGACAAATTTTTGCACATCTCTTCGCAACGTTGGCCAAAAAAAATAACGCTTCAGAATTTCAGTGGTTTTATTAATTCCCAGGTGAGCTGACGTTGGTGGGCAATGACCAGACATTATTAAGTCTGGACGAAGATTTTCCGGTACGACGAGTTTCAAATTTGGATAATCCGGTTGTATAGAATCCGTTAATTCAGGCAGGCGAATATAAATCCGGTCATTAATAATATCTAAATTTGATTTATTCGGATTATTTTTTATATCGGAAACCTGTTTACCATATTCGGTACTGAGGAAAGCTTCCGAATCAAGATCGAGATTGATTGGATCATCATTAGGGAGAGAGCCCACAGATTTTTTTGTAGTTTTCTGTATCTCATCCAGAAATGCGCGAGACAAGGCATCGGGCACAGCGTTCTGGGATCCTTTCCGGTATTTAATTTCGAAGTCGTATCCCTGAAGTTTTAGGCTCCACCGAGCCAATCTGCCTGACAAGTCTCTTTGTGACATTAGCCAGGTGAGGCTCGCGTGGTCCGTAATCACAGTAAACGGTAGTCCTTCAACGAATGCACGGAACTTTTTAATCGCAAGGACGGCGGCGAGACACTCCAGCTCTGTCACACTATAATTTCGCTGTGCCGCATTCAGTTTTTGCGACATAAAAGCAATGGGGTTGTCTTCTCCAGTCTCGGATTTTTGAAATAACACGGCTCCTATTCCGGTTGAGCTGGCATCGCATTGGATGTAAAATCTTTTATTAAAATCCGGATTGGTAAGTACAGGAGCTGTGATCAGAGCGAACTTCAGGGCGGTAAAGGCGGTATGGGCTTCATCGGACCAATCAAATTTTCGACCTTTTTTAAGAAGGTTAGTTAAAGGAGCAGAGAGTGTTGAGTAACCGTCGATGAAACGACGATACCAGCCAGATACTCCAAGGAATCGTCGGATTTGTTTAACAGTTTTAGGGACGGGGAACTCTGCAATGGCTCGAACCTTGTCAGGATTGGGGCGCAAGGAACCCCCACCAACCACATAGCCGAGATAATCGATCTCATTCAGCAAGAAATGACTTTTCTCTACATTAATGGTGAGGCCTGCTTTAACCAGTCGAGATGCTATCTCGGACAGCAAAGAAAGGTGCTCATCAAAAGTGGATGTCATTATTAATAGATCATCAAGATAGACGAAAACTCGGTCTTGCAGATGATGAGGAATTACCCTGTGCATCAACCTGCACAAGGTCTGAGGCGCATTGCAGAGCCCAAACGGCATCACGGTAAAATGATATAAAGGACGTCCTGGCACCGTGAAAGCTGTTTTTTCCCTGCTGTCGGGGTTCAACGGTATTTGCCAGAACGCGTCCTTTAAATCCAGGCTTGACATGTATTTAGCTCTGTCTAAACGACTAAGTAGGCCTTCAATCAGGGGAAGAGGGTAAGCGTCTTTACGTGTAACTTCATTTAGCTTTCTAGCATCGAGACACAACCTTGTCTTACCATTGGCCTTTCGCACTATCGCCATAGGGGAGCACCAAGGGCTCTGACTCTCCTCAATAACTCCAAGTTCCAGCATTCTATCAAGTTCCCGATACATCTCTTTTTGCACGGCGGGGGACACAGGATAGAACCGCTGTTTTACCGGAGGAGCGTCGCCTACATCGATACTGTGACTTAACAAGGAGGTTCGACCGAGACCTAATTTCTCGGAATTTGGGAATTCGTTGATGACTAATCTTAGTTGCTCCTGTTGGACCATATTGAGTGGGAGCTGCTTAGGATTCACATGGGTTTTATTCATTGTACCAGGACTAAGTAATTCTTTAATCATAACGGGTCTTACACCAAAAGTCTCCCAAAAATCACAACCTAGATAAAGTTCCTGTTGCAAATCAGGAATAACAAAGATTTGCATTTGGGCTGACTTTCCTTTGTAGCTTACCTTAGAATTAATATACCCAATGACCCGTTGAGCGGCACCATCTGCAGTCTGAATTGAACTGGAGAGTGGATGCAAGAATATCTTGTGTTGGGTAATAAATTCAAAAGCATTTCGACCAAGAGCACTTATATTTGCGCCGCTGTCCAATAAACCACGAATATTCACGCCTGATAATGTTACCATGGCGTACGGGCGGTTGTCTAATTTATCGTCATCTTCTAACACCGCAGCCAGAATGCAATTGAAAAGTCTCTGTTTAAGTTTCCTTTTGGCTTTAAAATATTTGGAAGTTCTTACGGTCGACGAGCAAATAACGGAACTATTAGTATTAGGTTTAATTTTAAGGGATGACTTTGGATTTGCTACTTCCTTTGTTAACCCATAAGCTCCGGGTCCGTGTTGGAAGCGGAATCTGTCATGTTCGGTCTGGGTACTGGTAGAACGTGTTGACGGGAATGATGTGACCCAGCAGCTCTCATTCCCGATGGGAAGTTTTCCTGTCGTCGTGTGCAGTTTGAGCAGTTGGGCTTTAATACATTATGAGATCCACATCCGTAACAAAATAAATGTTGAGGAGGTTTGTTACAATCTGTAAAAACGTGCCCAATTTCTTGACAGTTCCAACAAGTAGATCCTGTCCTGTTGATGGGAATGATAATTGGCGATTTTTTTGCTACTCTTGAATTATGGGAACTATATGCCTCAATATTTATGGGATGGATAGAGTCTACAGACGATGGAATTGAATATTTACATGTATCATTAACGTTCGTGTCCTGCAGAGCCGTAACTTCGTTGACATGTCGACTACCTAGATTCATGCTAAGTTCTGGGGTATAACCGATGCTTTTCCATGTCTCTTCAACTGCAATACATCTATTTATGAGAACTGCTACCGAATCAAATTGATTACCGGCCAATTGCGCTTTTAGAGCTGGTCGCATATTTTTACGAAGGATATCTATTAAATCGGCCTCAGATAGAGGATTCCTCAAAGGTAGCGCTAAACTGATCACATCGTAATAGAAATCGATAAATGTCTCCTTAGTGTATTTTTGTTTCCGGCTGTCAATTAAAATTCGGATATCATAATCTGTTTTCCGGTATTGAAATCGATGAATAAAGACCTCTTTCAGCTCCTCCCAACTACAATTAATATTTCTCTCCAGAATAATCCAGTAGTGCTCACGTGCCACACCTTTCAAAAGAAATCCCAAATCGTGTACCAATTGCTGTAAGCTTAGGCCATGGGTCGACGCTAGTCTTTCAACGCGGAAAAAGAATTTTTCAACAGTGATATCCGATGATGATCCATCATAAAAGATGTTCCATTTTGAGACATTGATAGGGTAAGTGCCTTTATTTATTAGGGGCACGGCGGAAGTGGTATTTTGATTTCGAGTAGCCTCCCTCGGAAGCTGATGAGCGGCAAACTCGCGAGGGTTCGAAGAAGCCGGGTGAGGAAAATACGAAGATGATGGGTTCATAAATCGTTGGGATCCACCAGCAACTGAAGTGGCGAATGTCTCATAATTTGGATTTGGCACAGACTGTTGGTGAAAATTTAAATTCATAGATGAAGGATGTGGTTGAAGATAATTAATGGCAGAGTTTGGATTAAACTGTACGCGTTGTGGATATGACATCGATGGAGCTGAAACACTGACCAACGGTGGGGCGAATGTCTGTGTAGTCTCTAGATTCAATCTTATGTTAGGCCTGAATTGCGGTGGTTGATAGATCAACGTATTTGACGTAGTCGGAATATACTTGTTATCAAAAGAAGGTCGGACGGAATTTAACTGTGCCTGAGACGTTACTAAATGTTGTGAAACTGGCCCACCCCTGGAATGAAGCTGCGATACTTCATGAGCAAAACTCGATTTGAATTGCGTTGGCGGAAATTTCGTATCAAGATCACCTAAGCTACTATCATTTAAAGTAGGGGGTTTTGTGTTATCATGGATCTTATTATTTGTGGCAGTTTCTTGGTCTGAGCTCGTTTCGCTTCCTGATTGGAACTCTTCGCCATCACCGATCTCTACGGCCACTAAGGAAGCTATGGAGTCACTAATAGGAGAGTCAGATGCTTTAATTTTGCTAACTAATTCTATAAGTGATTTACACGAGGTACTGAGCTTTTCGGCGGTCGCCTGTACGGTTTTTGAAGAAGAAATTCTTTTCAGTCGCCCATATATGTGACAAAGTCGGGAGGTCATTGCTTCAGGGTCCCAAGTGTTCTCGGTGTCCGTGATATTCTCGTGCATAATAACTTGTAAATGCTTTAATTTGGTAGTACAGATGGCAATTTCTCGTCTAGGTGAACTCAGTGCTGCTTGATGTGAACGCTTTGGGGCGAGGTTGTTATCAAGCGCTTCATTTTCCAAACTAGCATTGAGTTGTTTCATTTGTGACAGCAATGAACCCTGAATGTTGCGAATCACGCACTCGACAAGAAATTCATCCGATTCTAAATGCTCACTATGCAGTAGAAAAACCATCTTAATGCCGTCAGAAATGGAATACACGTAATCAAATTAGTTTAATTGCGGAGATCCTGAAGTGGTAATTTATTGTTAAGCTATAAATTCAATAACGATAAGTTTAATAAATAACTAAACCTATTATTAATAATAATAAATTCTAATCTATTACTAGCTAAGTAATTACTAATAATTGTTAATTCAAAATTTAAATACCCAATAACCCAATAACAAAAAAAAATATACTTATACTCGAAATGAATAAACTTCAAAATAAGAAATAAACTATAAAAAAAAATTAAACTTTTAATTAGTAATAATGATAAAAAAGAAAAAAAAAATAATAAGAAAAATAATCAATAAGTAAATCTAACCTGAAGTCAAAAAAAATACTAATAACGGGGATGCTGATGACTGGGTGACATTCTGTGTCCAAGAAGGGAGAAAATTGAAAGAAAAAAAAAGTTAAGAAAAAAAAAATGAATAAGTTGAACCTTTGACTAGACCCAGAACAATGAAGCTAATAACCGAACCGAAATCTACCCTTATAAAGCGGAAGCGGTGGTGGTTGATAACTACATTGATCCGAAGATAGGATGGAAAAACAAATTAATAAAAAACAATGAAATGATTTGAACTGTACTGCTAAACTGGGAACAAGGAAGTTAATAACCGAACCAAAATCTACACTTATAAAGCGGAATCGGTGATGGTTGATAACTCCAATGATCCGAGAGTAGGACGGAAAAATAATTAATAAAAAAAAATGAAATGATTTGAACTGTACTGCTAAACTGGGAACAATGAATTTAATAACCGAACCAAAATCTACACTTATAAAGCGGAATCGGTGGTGGTTGATAACTCTAATGATCCGAGAGTAGGACGGAAAAAAAAATTAAAAAAAAATGAAATGATTTGAACTGTACTGCTAAACTGGGAATAAGGAAGTTAATAACCGAACCAAAATCTACACCTATAAAGCGGAATCGGTGGTGGTTGATAACTCCAATGATCCGAGAGTAGCAGGGCTTGGCGCGCGCACTCTTGTGAACTCAAACGGCCAGAATTGCCGGAAACACAAATGCGGGTGTCAAGCCAAACTGAAAACTAAACAAAAAAACTGGAAAATAAATAAATTTAAATAAAATAAATCGGAAAATGCCTTAAATAAAAACTGTAACTAAAAGAAAAAGAAAATAATGTAGGAAAAGTGAAAAGAAAAAGCCATTTTAAAATTTGGGCGCCACTGTAACGGCACTACACTATGCTTGGGTTTGGCGGTGCTGCAAAACTTAATCAGAAGTAGCATCGACCATTTAAACTACAAGTCACACCATAATGTCGTTAACAGAATCTCCGAACAGAGGCTTTGGAACGCGGCATATATAGCTGGCTAAGGTTCAGGGTTGGGGTGGGGATATATCCAAAGCTTGATCGGAGCTTGAGTAACCGCGTACGAAGAAGTGCATAAAAACAAATAAATAGACAATAAGGATAAAAGAAATTGAAGGCATTTTCTCCGATTTATAATAACACTTGATCGGAATGAACTCCGAATACCACCCCAGTCACAGCATCACCCCAGACAACTCTCTAGCACTCCATTATCAAGAGTTCAAACGTTTCAAAATAACATCAGAAAGATAAAAAGAATAGAAGAAATTCTAAAGAAAATTTTAAAGAAACTTATCATTCACTTTCACAAAAATAGCGGTGGCAGAAACGAACGAAGAGAGAGAGCTGAAAAGAAATATTTATATATAAAGGAAATAGCATGCAGCACGCGTGTGTAAAAGAATTAAAATTAAACGATGAATACATGTATAACCAAAAAAAAAACCAAATGATAGATAAAAAAAAATCCAGAAAACAAAATAGTTTCTTCCTTTTTTTTTTCCTTTGAAATAATTAAATTTACCAAACAAAAAAAAAATCAATTAAGCAATTAATAATAATAATAATTGAGCAAAAATTAATTAAGAAAAATAATAATAATATAATCAAAGAAATTACGCTTACTGCACCCGGCTGCCACGAATGACCCTCAAATGTACTCACTCTGCACCAACAATGTTCCAGAAATAACAATGCAGCAATACTGAATCACATACGAACAACTGTGATAACCGCTCCTCGCAGAAATTCGGCGTCACTCAAAACTTCAGCGCACCCAAATACCGTACTTTCCAAATAATTTGGCACTTAGAGACGACATGATGATAGGCAAACGGCTTTCAAAATTTTCGTTGCCTTAATGTAACGCAATAACGGACCAAACCCAAACAAAATTTTGCGTAGCAATGCACTTTTGGTTTTATATAGTATATACAAAAAAAAACTGTTTATATATTTTGTTGTTTTTTTTTTCATTCACCAATTCAAAGATATATTTATTAATTATATTTTCCAGAATGTACCAATAACAATTTTTTTTTTTTTATAATTTATACAAAATCACATAATAATTATAAACAAGGTATTCTTCATTGAATCTAACATAATCAGTTACATTTTTTTTTTCCATCGACAATTTAACTGCACATAGTAACATTCTTTATATTGTCTAATATTATTTTACAACACCAAAAAAAAACGGAAGAAAATTGTTTTTGTTTTATTTATCAATCATTCGATATTTATATTATGATGTATAAGGCAAAAAAAAAGTATTACACAACCTTTTATTTTCCTTTTTATCTCAATATAACGTTTTTTTGTTTGGTTTTTATAATTTCCATATTCATTTTTCATTTTTATTTTCTTAATTCTTTCACACGTTTTTTTTATTTTTTCTCACAATAACCCATTCATGGGCTTCACCATATTTACAAAAAAAAACTTTTTGTCCACGAAAAAAAATTAAATCACTCAAACGCCAAGATATGGTATATATATTAAATCGTGAGTCGAGACTCAAAAAAAAACGTCCATTCTCTACGAAGGTAAAAACTTGACTTCTCTAATAAAAAAATCATTATCACCCGATTGATAAGCGATCGATTTGCCAAAAAAAAATACAAAAAAAAAATCGATCATCAAATTTCGTTTCCCCTCTCTCTTCGTTCAGTTGCCCGTTAAACAGGGCTTAGCACCGAAGTTCTTCTATGGGCAGGGATGATGCAAGAATGCATCGTCACATGAGGTCCCCTGAGTCCGAAAAAGTGGGTTTCGAAATGGTGTCTGTCTGTCTGTCTGTCAGTCTGTCAGTCTGTCAGTCTGTCAGTCTGTCAGTCTGTCTGTGTCCTCTCTACAGCCCAGATGGTTTAACCAATCGAACTGAAACTTCAGATTTAAGCTTTTTTGATAAATTGGGAGGTCCCAGTGAATTTTACTCCAAATCGGCTAACCGGAAGTGGCCACTCCCTTGGTCCAGAAAATTTATTTTGCAAATATCTTAAAAAGTATAAGGTTTACAAAAAACTACTTCATACAAAATGTTTCCAAAAATTAAAAACAAATAAAAATAAAAAATTAAAAAAAAAAATTTAAAAATTTAAAAATTAAAAAGCAAAAAAAATTTAAAAATTATAAAAGAAAAATTAAATTTCTCAAAATTCTCTGTTCGTAAAAGAAAGTCGTGTGTTGGCCACACCTCCATTTTTTATGTTAAGGTACTGTTCTAATAAATGTTTGTTGTTAGTTAAACTTCTTATATTAATTTGTACAATGTTGATATCTTTTAACATTCTTTAAAATTTTTTCCAATAGATTTTGCGATCTCTATTGATAATAATAGGTCTGCATCTCCCGGGTGAATCACTGTATTAGACTTAGTAAGTTTTTTATCTACAGTTTCTAGGAGTGTGTCTTTTTTTTGAGTTGATCTTTTAGCTCTTTGATAACATTATAAAGTATCTTCATTTTTTCGTCCGACTCCTTTAATGATTTAGTTAATTTGTTTTTTTCATCTTGTTCAAGTTCTGGTAAATTTTTGAATTCCCACGGGTTGGGGACCAATTGTTTCACACCAAATAATTTTTCCCTAGCGAATTTAAATGAACATTTGTGGATCGTCATAAATTCAGTTATCTTCCTTTGCCTTTGCTTTTCGCGACACGAGTTGTGATTTGTGATGTGGCCTTCTCCACAGAACTTACATTTAGCTTTAAGATCACATAAATGAACTTCTTCTTTGGGTTTAGAGCACATATCACATTTTATGTCCTCCTTAGATCTGCATCTGGTAATTGTATGCCCGTAGTTTTGGCAGTTCCTGCAGTACATTGGGTTAGGTACATAATAGTTCACTTTAATTAGAATATTGTCGTAGAATACCACATTGTTGGGAATGACGTTTGAAGCGAAGGTGATCTTAACTAGTTCCATAGGAATCCTTTCCTTATTTGTATTGTCCCATTTGTACATCCTCTCAATCTTGACTATTTCTTTCCCGGATTTAATATTTTGAATTAGTTCTGCTTCGGAAACATCTGTAGGGATGTCTCTGATTACTCCCACTGTTTTATTAAAATTGTCCGGAATTAATGCCTCATATCCATCAAAGTCCTGAAAAATTTTATTTTGTACGCATTTATTGGCGTCACTGTAGTTTTTAAAGGTTATCGTGGCAAGAAATTTGCTAGTCTGTTCGACTGCTTCGACGTTGTTTAACTTGTTTAGTTTGATTGCTCTCCCCAAATGCATTATTAGATTTATGTTTTTTTTCTTTATTATGATCTTGAACGGCCCTCTGTCCTGAATGGAGTATAGGTTGATTTTTTTTGGCGTTTCCGATATTGTGTTTCCTTTTATAGGTATGGATACTGCTTTGCCTGATGTATTTTGATTTATTATTGATGGTAGGCTTTTCCCATTTTCGGTTAGATCCTCTGTATTCACCATATTTGGGATAGTAGCTTGATTTTTTTGAATTAATTTGTTTTTTAGGTTAGGCACATCACTGACACTACGCACATGTTTTTTATATTTTTTATTAATTTTTCTGTTCTTTTTTGTGGTATTGTATTTAGAAACGCTATTCGCTCCTATTTTATCATCGTCATCCGTACATGAATATGACAAATCGCTAGAACAAACGTTCTCCGCGTGCCTTTTTTTAGGGAAAAGGGTTTCCCCTATTCCCTTAATATATTCGGAATCCTCTGACAATGTTATGTTTTTTTAGCTTTATACAAAAGTTTAGGACTTACCTCAAAATATCTGTTGAAAATTTTAACCCGATTCGAGTTAAATTAATATAAAATAAACACCAGATTCAAGAATTTATCCACTATAAATTTTTTTTTTTTTTTCAAAATGGCTACACTTTTCACTAGTTTAATTTCTTTGACTCTTTTCCATGCGGAAGTCACCCAGTTACTTTTTATTTTATTATACTTATTATTTCGGAATTGAGTGGTAAACAATTTTTGTTCTTTATTTTCCAGGAACGACATCCAACAGAATTTACACCCGCTGAGGTAAATATTAATGAACATAATGCTTTAATTCTTTGCTCATCAGGAACAACGGGTCTGCCAAAAGGAGTACAACTAACTCATTCAAATTTAATGGCGGCGATAGCCCTATTCAAGTAAGTCAATTTTTTTTTTAAATATTTGTTAAAAACAACTAATATATTTTCTATTGCAGAGGCTCAATTGCTGAAAACTCCAATAGTAATTTCGAGGAACTTAAAATTTTAGGAATAATTCCTTTTTTTCATGCATTTGGTTGTTTAACGCTAATCGGAATATGTGCTACTGGTGCTTCCGTAGTCGTTGTACCTAGATTTGAGGAAGAACTTTATTTGTCTAGCATAGAGGTAAGAGGCCCAACATAGATAAATTAAACCGCATTCCTAATTTATTTTTTCTTCAGAAATATAAAATTACGCTATTATTTACTGTACCACCTTTAATGCTATTTTTGGCGAAACATCCCCTAGTTGATAACTACGATCTATCAAGTGTTCAAGAAATTTATTGTGGTGCTGCACCTTTAAGTGGGGACACTGCAAATGCTGTCGAAAAACGATTGAAATATAAAGCTAATGTTCGACAGGGTTTTGGTATGAGCGAAACAACCTTAAGTGTTCTTGTCCAAAGAACTGATGTTCGGAAACCAGGCAGTGTTGGAATTTTAGCAGAAGGAACATATTGTAAAGTGATTGATCCGGATACAGGTAAAATTTTAGGGAAAAATGAGGCTGGTGAAGTGTGTTTCAAAGGGTCTCAAATCATGAAAGGTTATATCGGTAATGATGAAGCAACGCGCCATACAATAGATAAAGACGGTTGGCTACACACTGGCGATATAGGTTATTTCGATGATGATTATCATTTCTATATTGTTGACCGTTTAAAAGAATTAATCAAATATAAAGCATACCAAGTCCCTCCGGCTGAAATTGAATCGGTTTTATTGACAAATCCAAAAATTAAGGATGCTGCTGTTATTGGAATGCCTGACGAAGCAAGCGGTGAATTACCTTTGGCATTTATTGTTGCTGAGCCAAATGTCATATTAACTGAAAAGGAAGTAGCAAAATACGTTGAAGGTAAAATTGTGACTCATCTAATTTTAAGGATTTAAAACGAAATTTATAAAGAAAACGTTTTTAATTTTTAGATCGTGTTTCATCGGCCAAACGATTACGTGGCGGCGTTAGATTTATTGATGAGATACCAAAGAATGTTAGTGGAAAAATATTACGAAGAGAACTGAGGGCTCTTCTCGCTACATCAAAATTATAAATTTTACTAGGTTGTATTCAATGCTGTTTTTACACTATAAATAATTAGTACGGAATTTTTCATTAATCATGTTTTGTATAAATGGGGGAAATACATTTTAAATTATTTTCTAGATAATATTAATTTACCAAATTTATCAAATAAAATTTACAAACATTTACTTTAATTATTTTAAATTAAGGCTGTTGATAAGCAAGTAATTTTAAAAAGAAAATTGATCGTAAGTAGCAAAAAAATATCATTAGTTTAGTTATTTCTAATAAATTGCGCGAAATTCGTCTGTAATACAAATTAAGTAAGCTGTTATAAATATCTTTTGGACGACCAAGATTTTTTAGTGTGGAAAAAAAGGTAATTGAATAATGAAAATAGAAATGTTTGTTTTTGTACAAATTACGAAATAATATTACAAATCGAAAGAATATATTTGATGAACACTGAAAACTTGAATCATTTCGTAACTTTTGATAAACTAATTCGTGAATATAATACATCTGGAGCTTCGTATCTTGAACCCTTACAAAAAATTGTCCGAAGCTCCTTATGAAGAAAAGATTATGTTGTTGAGCAGCGACATAGGAGTTCAGTCTTCAAAAATCCTATTTTTAATATTGAGTTTGATTTTCGTAATTTGTATACCGAAGGGTAAGCCTTATCGTGCAGATCGTTCTCCAAACGCTTACTCCGAATAAAGAAAGAATTTGGAATCTTATTGGTCTTGGCAAATTTTAGTCGAAGGTTATTTAGGTTGTTCTCGACAGACCAGTTCCAAAGAACACATGCCGTGAAAATATTTCTAGAACACACATAAGGCTCCGATATTCCGTCTGTGGGAAAGAGAATCAAGGATAGAACAAAAGACATGTTAAAAAGTAAAAAATATACGAGTATACAAACAATAAATAGTATAAATTATAAAAAAGCGACAGAACAAATAATTGAATTAAATCCAGCGCACACGTTCGACCTAATAGATTTACGAGACAGGGTACAAAATATAATACAACATAATTCAATAGAAACATAGAAACTTCAAATAATACGTACATATGGTAAAAGTATGGTGTAAAGAGAAAATCAGGAGATTGGAAAAAACCAAAACTGAAACAATGGGTATTTTTCATTTATTCATGCCACAGAAGGAATATTATAATGATGACGTAACTACAGAATATTCCGAACGAAATGTAACAAAAGAGCACAATAGAATACTTGGAATACGTTTTTGACAATATCGCATATTTTTTACAAAAATTCATTTTTAATTTAAAAACAACAATACATCGTTACAATTGTATCCTTACAATCGTAACGATATACATAAAAATTATGTTTTATTTACACGCTTTGGATACATATGACGTGCCAGATTATTCGTTTTATTCTACCTTTAGGTCTAGTACAAACAGAATGCATTCGGGTATATTCTAAATAAATAAAAGAATTGAGAAAAGAAGGAACCTAATAACGAACGATTCGGAATGTACAAAAATTATACAATATGACCAAAATATAAAATGTATGTACTCATATATCACACTCATATATCAAGATTGAAAATTAGAACAGAAAAGAAGAAACATGGAATATGGCATAAATTCATTGAATACAAAGGAATTATAGGAAATTTAGAATGTTCAACAATATAAAAGGAGGAGGGACCGACCAATTTGAAATAAATTCCACCTAGAAGAAGTAACACAAGTCACCCGAAGCAGTATACGGCTCCAGGAATCAATAAAATTTCAAATAAAATATTGAAAACTTCTGGAAATACATATTCCAAAACTAACCGAACAACAACTTAAAAAATATTTCTTTCAACAATCAAGAAGAAACTTCGGAATCAGAGATATACAGCTGCTAAAAATTGTTTACGAAAACAATTGGCGCTAGGTTGCACAAAGGACCATAGACACAAATATGGTCCATCGACATACCACGTTGAATACTCTCTGCTCTCCTAGCTTCTCCTGCAGCAAGAGTTACATGTAGTAAGCGGACTTTCAACATTTATCTTACTTGGTAAAATGAGGCAATTTGTACCTTGACGAGCGTGTTTATCTGCCTTTTCATTTCACGCAACACTGAAGTGCCCTGACCCCCACCTTAAGTGGTGGACGGGAGAGAGATCAGACAGAGACAGCTCTGGGTTCCGACGTAAGGAAGTAACATCGTAGCGTTTTAATAGCGGCCTGGCTAATATCCCTTACAAATACTACATTAAAACTCAACCAGTCAAAACGCTGTAATAGTCGAGGGAGACGAAATGAGAGGTTAACATTTAATTACACACAGAAGACGCCACCATCAACCCTCAGTGCGTCTTATCGCTTAACGTTCTATTTTATTATTCATGTCACACTTATTTAACGTTAGCCTTAGAGCATTACAATCCTTGATTACCGCGAATTACATTCCGAACAAATACGACCTAAACCGCTTAATACACTAAAGCCAATATCTCAGGTATTTTGCTTTATCTGTAAAGATCACGCTGGTATCATTTAAAATGGGAGGATTAATCTAAGGATGTTTGTATTTCCTAGAGAAGAAAACCACCTCAGTTTTTCGTGGATTAACATTTGTCCACTGTTTTCTAGGTGTAAAGCTGCCTAGGGGAATCAAGTTGACACTTAGCTCATCATCGTTTCTGACTGGATGAGTTAGACTAAAACACGACACTAAAATCGAAACCTGCTGAGAACCAACCTGGCTGGTGGCCCAGTCTAAAAACAAGCTCAGTCTCTAATGGTGTGACCGGATATCTGGCGCCCTCCTGATTATGTATAGCTTTATCTGTGCATCGTACAGAAAGACATTTTTTCTCCGCTACTCGTGGGATTTTTTAAGAATGATCTGTTTAAAATCTCAGAGGCCGAGATTCTTAAAAACCCGGAAACTGCGGTTGGAGGGAGATCGGCTTCTAACCCCGGTCCTGAAAGCCAAGATAAGAAGCTGGACATAAGCAACAATATTGCTAGTCCCTCTAATACAATAACTACTGACGATAGGTCTAGTTCGCAAAAAGCAGTAATTAAGAAGGACATTAGCTCTTGGGAAAAGACAAAAGTTCTAACAAAGCTTGTGCCGTAGTATCAAATTATCAGATCAGAAAAAGGGCATGGAAAGCTCTTACGAGGTTGAAGGAAATACCGTTAGAAAATCGGGCGGGTAAAAAAAAGGAAACACAAGCTTGTGCTATGATTGTTAGGTACTGCTAACAAACAGGCTGGTTCCTTTGGGAGCTGTAAGCCTGAAAGGCGTAGATCTCAGCAAGAATCACATAAAGATGTCGAGGTTGCAGGACACTGTAACCAGGCCTTTCAGCGAGGTTCTTAAGGACCAGCTAGTTGTTGAGGTGATGAATAGGGGGAAGGGCGATGGGAGAATTGTGCCCATCAATTGGAAGAAGGTAGAAGTGGCTCTAGCTGCGACCTTGCTAAAAGTTACGCGGGAGAGCCCAGGGCCTGCTCCGAACAGTAGAGATGGAGGATGGCACTGAAACCATGTCAAATTAGCAGCCTTTGCCGACCGAAGGCCACTCGACTTCTATAGGAAGGCAACAGGGAGCCTGGGTGAGGTCTGCTCCAGATCTTCCAACTTCCAATTGGAAGATAGCGAAGCGGGAGGAGACAAAGGCTGATTATAAATGACTATAGCTGATTATAGGTCAGCTATAATTATTATAAATGATGACATTGAGTATCACACTGAATCCTGCCTGGTGGTGATAGCACATTGAGATGTGAAAATGTGTCCGAAGAGGGTATTGAAACACTCTCGTTGGACTCTGAGGTGTCCAGATCCTTGGGGACACTATGTTAACTCCAAGAGGACTCGGTATCAGACTCGCTTTCGGCGGGGAATTCGACACGACGGTGGTAGAGGCGGAGTTGCAGATTGATGCTAAGACTGCTGCAGATCAATATACACCACTGCAAGGCAGCCTCGGCTGCTCTGCTGCTCAAAATTTAAGCTAATGGAGTTGATGTTGTTCTGATCCAGTAGTCATGGCTTATTGGAGACTGGATTATGTGGTTCAGGGCCCCAAACTATAAAGTGATGTTTGCCAAGAAGGACGGTAAGATTCGCTCGTACACGTTCTCGCTAAAACTAATCTAAACTTGTTGTGCTATTTAATTATAGTAACTAAGACGTAGTGGTGGCTGGCATTGAGGTTGGTAGTTTAAATCTCTGACTAATTTCAGCATTTATATTATATGAAGATGATGATATACCACCTGCAATTCTTAAAGGTGCTTTAATGGATGCTCAAAAGCGACAAGTTGGAGTCGTCCTGGGTAGTGATGTGAACGTGGGAGAGATGGGTTCCATGATTTTATTCTTAGTACTAACCTTGAAATATGTAATTTTGGGTGTAAGGCCATGTGGAGGTTAAACGAATTTATCAATATTTAAATGAAATACACTTTTAGATTTATTTATTATTTATTAAGTTTTTAATTATATGTCTTTTCTTATTCGTGGTTATTTCTAATCTGTCAGTCTATCTAATAATTTTACACTGAACTAAAATGGTTCTCCCAATCAACCAAAAATGGTTAGTACCCTTTTTGGGTAGTTTGGGTAGTTGTAATGGGGTCGCCACACTACTCCCCCGCTAGACCGAAGTCATCTCTTGAATCGTTTGGGTGTGACTATGGTACGTCCAAATTTGGTGACTTTGGGCGATTTCTGCAGGCTCTGTGGTGCTTGAGGATTTTGTGGTAGCTCTGGATTTGGTAGTGATGGTTGAACTAGCTGACCGTCCTTCAAAATATGCCCTGGCTTCAGTCGATCCACTGAAACTTTTGTTTCTCGACCCTTTGCTTCCAGTACGAAGTATTTGTCATGTCGTTCCTTGACGAGGTATGGGCCATTGTTTGCGGGTGACAAAGGTGGTCGGACCGCGTCATTTCGTACAAAAACGAACTCAGTTTGGCGAAGCGCTGGGTGCTCGAAGACGTCCTGCGATGTGATGTGATGCGCTGTGGATGTAGGCTGCAACGCGCTCATATTTTGTTTAAGGATTTTGATAAATTTGTGCTGATTGGGTGAGCTTTCCGCGAAAATTTCTCCGGGCAATCGAAGATTTGTTCCGTATAACATTTTAGCTGGAGTGGCACCGATATCCTCTTTGTGTATTGTGCGTATACCAAGGCGAACGATGGGCAGTTGAGATATCCAGTCTTGATTTCGCCGGCATGTTATAGCTGTTTTTATCGTCCGATGAAATCGCTATATGATCCCGTATGATCGCAAATGCTTCGTGCCGCAGAGTCGGTTTAATTCTGTAAAGATTTGCGACTCGAACTGGCGTCCTTGGTCTGATGTTATGCGTAGAGGCGTCCCAAAGCGAGCAATCACCGAGAAAATCTGTCAATTATTGTCAATAAATATCGATATCCCTGCGATGGAGGCAATGGTCCAACAATATCGATATTGATATGCTCGAAACGTTGAGTCGACGGTGTTGTTGTCGAAAAAGGAGATTTCGTATGAATGCTCACCTTTGCTTGTTGACATGCCTGACAATGTTTGACGAATGTTGCACAATTCTTTCGAAGTCCTGGCCAGACAAATCTCTCAGCTATTAATTTGGTCGTTGCTCGCACGCCTGGGTGCGCAATGGAATGGAAATGACTCATCACTGCACTTCTGTATTTTTGTGTGACATACGGGCGGATGGAATCACCTCGGGAATCGCAGATAACTGGTCCCGCGAGGGAGGGCTGTTAAGCAATGTCTGTATCTCTGGATCGGTAGTTTGATCAATCGAAATATCGTCGTAACTCCATTTCTGTGCGATTGTCTCAATCCTCGATAGTAAGTCTGCTGTGTGATTATCTCTTCCTTTAATGTGCCGTATGTCTGTGGTAAACTGGCTAATGTAGTCCAGATGGCGAATTCTACGCGGAGTAGCCTTGTCCGATTTCTGCATGAACGCGTACAACAAACGGCTGGTGATCAGTTTATATGATGGCATTGCGACCTTCGAGCATATATTTGAAGTGGCGAACGCCCTGATACATGGCCAGTAACTCCCGGTCGTAGACGGCATAACGCTGTTCGGTTTCGGTCAATTTCTTTGAAAAATATCCCAATGGTTGAGCTTCTCCATCGATGGTCTGATGTAGCACCGCGCCGGTCGCGTAGTCTGAGGCATCAACGTTTAGTGATAATTGAGCGTTAGGCATGGGATATGCGAGCAAGGTTGCTTTTGCTAAATTTTCTTTACATTTGACGAATGCTTCTTCCGCTTCCGCTGTCCATTCAAGTTTACTTTGGTCGTTCTTCACGTTGCCCTTGATTAGGCTTTGTAAGGTAATCTGGTGTTTGATAGCATGAGGGATAAACTTTCTGTAAAAGTTTACCATTGCTAGAAAACTTTTTAGCTGCTTGGCGATCGTTGGTTTTGGAAACTCTTTTACGATTTCGATTTTGCTTGGTAGTGGTTTCAGACCTTTGGGTGTAACCACATGACCCAAAAAATTAATCTCATCTTTGAAAAATTCGCATTTCGCGATGTTTATTCGAAGTCCGAAATCCCGAAGTCGTTGGAAAAACGTTCGAAGATGTTGACGATGTTGTTGCTCGTTTTCCGAAGCGATGAGAAAATCGTCGATGTATCCAAACACGTATTGTAGATCTCTTGTAGCATGATCAATATACCGCTGGAACGTCTGGGCGGCGTTGCACAAGCCGAAGATCATGTATACGAACTCAAACAGCCCAAATGGTGTTATTATGGCTGTTTTGTGTATGTCTGCTGGCTCTATAGGTATTTGATGAAATGCCTTGTGCAAATCAATTTTTGAAAATATTTGTTTATTTCGCACTGCGTTAGCACAGTCTTGTATATACGGCAAAGGATATTTATCCGAAACTGTTATTGCATTCAGCGCTCTAAAATCGCCGCAAGGTCGCCAGGAACCAAGTACTTTCTTCACCATGTGAAGTGGGCTTGCGTAATGGCTTTTTGAGGGTCTGCATATGCCGTTCTTTAATAGGAGCTCGAACTCGTCTTTTGCAGCTTGGAACTTGTCTGGTGATAGACGACGTGCCTTAGCGAAGACTGCGTTGCCCTTGGTGATGATGTGGTGTGTCACACCGTCGATCGAGCGTAGTGATGACGTTGGTTGGGAAACATCCTTAAATTCTTCGAGCAGATCGGCGATTGGATCGTTTATACTGAACGTTTTGAGCTGTAGTGAAGCACTTGTTAACCGACATCCCGTCGACTTGAGTGACGTAAGCTTATCAATGAGAGCGTTATTCTTTACGTCGACAAGGAGATCGTAATGAGTCAGGAAATCGGATCCGACTATTGGTTGACTCACATCGGCTATCACGAACGTCCAGTGAAAATCTCTCCGCAGGCCAAGGTTTACCTTTAAGGTGCATTAGCAGTATGTGTCAATCGGAGTACCATTGGCTGCGAAAAGTTTGACGGCTTTTGGGTTGAGTTTTGACTTCAACTGCTGTGCTGGCGGCAAGACTGAAATATCAGAGCCGGTGTCGATTAAAAATATCTTCTTTAACGCCGAATCTTTAATGAATATCCGATTTAGTTCGAAGCCGTTGTTGTTGGGGGCAGGCAGGTTACCCGACTGTAATCTGCGCCATATTGGTTTTTTTGTTGTGAAGGGTATGGAAATTACAGGGATCTCTACATTTGCGAGCATCCATTCCATACTTCCGATGGTATACGCAAGTGGTTAGCTTTTTTCGACTTGGGCTACGATGACCTTTTCGACTTTCGCGTTCGTCGTCTGCGTAATCCACGCGTGAACGACTGTTTGAACGATTTCTATCTTCTCGTTGATATAATTCGTCGACTTTATTCGTAAGCTCGGTAATGGCTAGCTGAACTTCGTTTTTGTCAATAACTTGAGATACTTGGGCAACATGTGTATTCCGGCTGTCCAACGCTTCGATAATGGCGTCAGCGAGCGTTGCCTCGTCGTCGAGAGACACGTTTTCAGGATGTACGGCATTCGCTTTGTTCCCGACTATAACTGCACAAACTTCTGTTGGCATTTGTTCGAGCCAAAAATTCCTTATTAAACTGAGCTCCTCTGCATTTGGATTTCTGAATATATTCCGTATAATGTTGAGCAAGGCTGTCGGTTTGTTCGTCCCTCGTAGAGTTCCGGCTAGTAACTTACGAAGTTGTCGGGTTTCACTGTCGGCGAAATTGGCTATTATAGCTTTTTTCAGTGGTGCATACTTGATGACATGAACAACACTTCTTAAAACGCCAGCGACTTGAGTCAGCAGGTTGGTATCTAGAGCTGCAACCAGTGATTGAACCACGTTTCGAGCTGGAAGAACCACATTTCAACGTTATCTCGACTAAAAGTAGGTATTGGGAGTCGATCGTAATAATGTCGATTGAGCGTTGGCTGTTCTAACATATGCATCTGTTGTATCGGCTGCTGCACCGTTTGTGGTTGCATCTGTGGCTGATGCATCGTCTGCTGTTGCGCATGTGGTTGATGTACCGTTTGTTGTTCGAGCAGGCGTTGCATTAACCCTGTTAAGTGCGAACCTGTTGCTTTAATTGCGTGTTTTGAGTTTGCAATTCTTCTAACGTTAACGGTCGAACAGAAATGCCCGTTGCAACATCCCCGGATTGGTTTTTACCGTCGTAAATTGAACTGTGGCGTGGTGGTTTGTGACGTACTTCCGCTGCCTGTGTTTCTGCTACGTTGAATGTGTCTGGTTGTTGTGTTTGAGCAACAGTATTTAACTCCGTTGTCGTTGAAGTTGACACTATTTTGTGTACAACTGCATCCTCCTCCGTTAGAGGATATATTTATTGTCGGCTTTGATATTGTATCGATGCAGGATGTAGATTCGCTAGTCATAGACATTTTACGATTATTCACTGCGATTAGTTGTGGGAAACCGTATTACAGGTTATGTTTTCCGAATTGCATCCACGTGGTCGTACGGTAATGTATGTGTCCTCCGACTTGCGGTTAAAATGTCGCGTACATTTTTTGCGTAATTGACTCGCGTTTTTTTACCAAAAATAATTGCGTTTAATTATTTAAATGTCGTGGGTCACCCGTGTGGAGGTTAAACGAATTTATCAATATTTAAATGAAATACACATATAGATTTATTTATTATTTATTAAGTTTTTAATTACACGCCTTTGCTTATTCGTGGTTATTTCTAATCTGTCAGTCTATCTAATAATTTTACACTGAACTAAAATGGTTCTCCCAATCAACCAAAAATGGTTAGTACCCTTTTTGGGTAGTTTGGGTAGTTGTAATGAGGTTGCCACAGCCACTTTTATAACTAGAAACAGACAAGAAGTACTAGATATCATGCGTGTCTCAGATTTTATTAAGGATAGTTTGGTCAACTGGAAAGTGTCTGATGACCATTCCTTTTCTAATCACTGCTATCATCAGTATGAATTGGTTACAAAAGCCACAAATAGAGCTATTTTTAGAAAGAGCAGTAAAACCGACTGGAATACTAGCAGAACCATTCTAGATAATTCATTGCCAGGACCGATTCCAAGGCCTCTTGTATCTACACAGGAGCTGGATGACTAACTAGATAAGCTATCTGATGGTTTTCATGTAGCTATATTGGGAGTATCTCTT
The DNA here is from genome assembly GCA_958295665.1 of Tipula vernalis. NCBI lineage: Eukaryota > Metazoa > Arthropoda > Insecta > Diptera > Tipulidae > Tipula > Tipula vernalis. The sequence continues at coordinate 179,115,651 of OY282558.1, read as the reverse complement.
CTGAGTTGAACTTTGGGTAAACAAATCCATTTTGATGGTCCAAACAGCTCCAAAGCTTTATAGAAGAACCAAGAAAACCGGAACCGCTGCGAATTGGGACTGTTACAAGGAAATTCTCAGAACATGCAAGTTTGAAATAAGAAGTGCCTGGAGGCTCTACTGTGATAAAACACAGGAGTCCTGGAGGCTGCGATGCTACGAAATGTACTGCCTTCAAGTCCTATCATTCCAAGTTTTCTCCAGCGACCGAATGGTTCTTGGACCATAACTAATGCTGAATCTCTTGAGTTACTACTGATAATCAACTTTCCGGAGAGCTTCGAACTTGCGCCTGAAATGTCAAGTGCTATTATGCATTCAGTTGCTTAAAGTCGAATAGTAAGCAGAAAGAAAATAGTTGACTCTACCATGGCTAGAAGTTATATCTTCAGAGGCAAGCTGGAACCACACTCGCAAAAAATGGACTGAAGTAAACGTAATATTTGTACTTTAGGCGGAAAAAAGCTCTCATTGCCATCCCAAAGACCATAGACCTATAAGCTGATGCTCTTTTCTAATAAAGATACTGGAAGCACAAATAAAAGCTCCTCCAGAGAGGAGTGGCGAGATGCTGAACCTTGAAGTTTTAAACTTCTTCAAGAATGGTTCAAAAATGGATGGTAGGGTTGGTGGTGGCCTTTTCTGTGAGATATTGAATGTGAACCTCTCAATTCGTCTTCCCGACTATTGTAGCGTACCTAATGTGGGTGCCGGGACACCTTAGTGTTGCATGGAATGAAAAGTCAGATGAACTCGCTCGTCAGGGTACAAACTGCCTCTCTTTACCAAGTAGGGTAAATGTTGAAATTCCGCTCGCTACATTCAAACTGCAAACAAGCTTCAAGAAGAAGCTAGGAGAGCAGCGAACTTATTGGTGGTCCAATGGTACCCCGTGTGTTATAACTAGGATTCTTCCCGAATGATTACTGTAAAAGCTGGAGGAAGAAAGTATACATTACTTACGCTGCGTTTGTCCCCGTCTAGCGCAAAACAATTGGAAATTTTTAGGAGCTCCTCTCCTCAGCGACCAGGCAGAGACCGGTTTCCACCGATCTCTCTTATAGTACGCTTAACCGGCGCGCTTGAGCCTCTAATAAGAGCTTCTATTTGTCTTTGCAGTATTTTTGGAGTGTTTGGGATGGCAATGAGAGCACCTTCCCGCCTTAGGAATAAATATTACGTTTATCTCAGTCCATTTGCTGGGAATGTAGCAAAGTTCCAGGCTGCCTCTGAAGATAACTTCTAGTCAGGTTAGGGTCAATTCAATAGTTTGATGGAAAATCCGCCGGAATAATGCCATCAAGTCCAGACGACTGTCCGCTTTATCTTTTTCTTCTGATTATTTGACTTGCAACGCCTGAACCCCATAGCTGGCCCCTAAAAGGTCGCCATGGTTTGCCCAAAATTCTACTCAGAGGAGAAGGTCCCAACATAGCTTCCTGAAAGGCATCAGATAGCTTGTCTACTACTGTGTTGATGCAGGGGCCTTTGGAACCGAAACAATTATTATTATTTTGTTCATTTTTAAAGAGGTTCGTGTTAAGTTGTAATGAAAATGTTGTTTGCACAAACAATTTTGGTTAGGATAGTATGTAAATAATACACCTTTTCCCAGTAAACCATGCTATTTGAAAAAGTTTATTTTATTATACAACATACATAGGCGGTCTTTAGTTAAAATAAGGATTTACCGTCAATTCACCGTAAACCATTGATCGTGAACAATTGATCGTACAACAATTCACCCTGGAAACAATTGATCGTGGATCAGTTGATCGTATGGGCAACTGTTCGCGTAACAGTATAATTAAATTTAAATAAAGAATTGAAGTGAATTGCGTTAGTTATTTCAAATTGACCACATGGTTGAGACAAAAAAAAAGTTTATAGAGGAAAATGTGTATTTATACATACAATATGTATACGCGTAATGTAAAGAAATTTTTTTCCGAATTTAATTCCACTTTTTGTAAAAATATTTCCAATTTTAATTACGCTCGGAAAAAGAGAAATGACCGACTAATTTAACTTAAAATTATAGAGGCTTAACGGCTTCGGTAACTCTCACGGGTACGGAGGAGGTCGCTTAGTCCTCCGAGGTGCTTTAGAAAATAATTTAGGGTTTATAGGAATTTAGCAGGAGTAACGAAATCATAAAAATAAAAAATATTTTACGGAAAATAAATGCGTGGAATTGACCATGGATCCATGATCCAATTGTCCATATGATAAATTGATCTACTATCAATTGTTCATACGATCAATTGTATGCACGATCAATTGTTTTCACGATCAATTGTGTCTACGATCAATTGTTCACGTATAATTGTAATACGATCAATTACGATCAATTGTATACGATCAACTGACCGGAACCCGAAAATTAGACAACAGTTCTTTACCGTCTTTCAGGCGTAATTTGAAAATTGTTAATCCAACTTCGGTTTTAACGGTTGAGAAAAAGAACCACACGTTTGTGATTTTTATATTTTGAAAAAGGAACTACTGTAATGCAAATAAAATCGAAGTTCACAAAAAAAAACCTAAATATGTAATAGGTTGCCCTTTGGATGTAAGCATTTACTGTTATTTGGCATTCTGTCAAGATAATAATAATTATGTCTCGTCTTTGTATATGTGGTTATTACACGGTACTATTCTTTTGTATTATACTATAATAGTAGTCGAATATACAGTATTACAGGTGTCATGTAAATAAGAATAGTGCACCTACTAAAATAAGATAATTTAAAGTGTAAATTGGCTCGACGCTTACGTCACCGACATTTTGTTTTATTATTGTACATTTTCATTTTGTTAGTATTGTAATATGAAATAATTAACAAATTTACCTTGACATTGTTAAAATGTGCAAGGCAAAATTCAGTTTAGTATTGTAATTAGTTAGTACATGGTTGGTAATTAGTAGTGACAACATTCTATGTATTATGTGAATTTTGTTAAAATAGCACGAGTACTGTCTATAGTATCGAAAGTGATGAGAGAAGTTCAACAGTCTGCTAGTATAAATGACTGGAGCACCTAATTCTTAATTTTAAAGACGTTTCAAGAAAATTGTTAGATCACAAGTGGGATTCAACTTTATCGCATGGAAAGAACGGTTTAAAATGGTACAATTTTCTCCAAATTCCAAAACAACATAGAAAGGGTCTTCTTGCTAATTGAAAACCAGTGGACCAAGGATCAACATAAATTATGAATTTGAAGTTAAAACAATTAATACATTAATATTTGATAACTGCAATATTTTTTCAAAACAAGGAAGATGAAAGTACCTTCTATCTTTATACAACATTTAATTTTTTCTACAGGAATCCTAATGATGGGCACACTGACACCTCTTGGGGCTATTCCACATATTATTAAATTTTGCAATGTTTAACGTATATGAGCTGATTTTAAAAATAATGTTAGATAAATATGGCAAAATACGCTTTTTGAATGTTCGTACAATGTAGCAATATTTATTTATGAATTATTTCGGTATATACAATATTGCGAGTAAATTGTCTTACATCATTAAGTAATAGTCCTTGCTGCGGCATAATTTTTAGAAGCGTTGGCCTCATTTCTGATGAAATTTCAGCGAAATCGATTCGAGACTGTTGTAAATTTTTCTTCGGCTCTTAAGGTCACCAGAATGTTTGCGTGAGGAAGGCCTCGCTTTTGGAATTCAAAGGTATAGACGTTTGCAATGGATATTCCAAAAATTCCGTGCTTCGTAATATCATAAATCAGGGAGTTGAGTTTGATTTTAAAACTCGCGCCAATAAATCCGGTTGATCTGAAGATTTCTCGCCAGGTTTCAGCAATCTCACGCCAACCTCGATTTGCAGTGAACGTTACAAAAATATCTGGAGCGCCAAACTTTGCAAATATTGACATTGCATGAATTGAAGTGATGTTGTTTCGCACTCGATTAAATATAGCTCCTGCATAACTTTCACATTGCTAATTTGGCTGCCAGCCGGATTCACCACGATGGTGAAAAGTTTAAGGAAAGATGAGTCCATAAGTCATAGTGTCCAAATTGGGACTCAAAACGCTAAGGTTTATAAACTGTTTATTAGGATCTTTTGGATTTCTCGGATAAACGTGGATGTCTCGATGAAAAGGAGGCTCGCCGTCTTCGCTTACAAATATCATAGCCACTTCATTTGAGGTCGGAGGATTATATCGTCTAAATGACATACTCACAATCGGAATTAGTTCAACTGATTCATCAGCTTGATAGCGTTGAGCTAGTCGGTTGTTTACACGAAAGAAACGATCCAGTTTGTCAAGAATATCACCTCGGCAATTATGATTCGCGGCGCATTGTTGACGTATTTCTGTCGCTTGAGTGCTATCAATCACGGTTTGTCAGTTTATTTTGAATACATAAGGGTCGCGTCCTATTGACAATTTTCCCACCCATCGAAGCGAATGAAACAGCACTGTTATATGATCTAATTTGATCGCGAAAGTGTTTACGATGGGGATGATTTACATCTGAGAGTAGCTTCTCAAGGAACTCTGGATAACTAAGTTCGTTGCCGTGTATATCCTTTGGCTTATGCAGCATAAGCTTACCATTTTTGCACCAGTCTGTGAATTTCTGATCTGTTGGAAGTTCAGCGCGATAGTGTTTTGCTCTACAAAATTGGCAGATGACATTAAATGGACCACCATAATGCTCTTCAACTTTGGTGCCATCGAAATTTATTGCCTCGTCTCGAATAGCTTGACTAACTTTGACGTATTTGAGTCAAACGATGAGAAGCTAAGTTTAATGCACGATGAACTGCCAATTCCTCTTCTGTCATCGCCTCCATAAGCCGTTGTTGCGAAGCCAAGTTTGATACACGACGGACTGACGCACGATCGGATGATTGGCGATCGACATACCTCGAATGAGAAGAAGCATGAGCAGTGCGACGAATGACTTCCTGTTCGACGGTTTCTTGTCGAATACGCAGACGATGAGATTCTGCATTATTTTCACGAATGCTCGATAAAGACCTTTGACTTTGCTTTGCCAACCATCTCGCCTTTCGTTCGTTGGCCTTTCGTCGTCTTTTCGCAAGTCGCAATCGGACCTTCGTCTTGGTCCATTGGCTTATTTTTAGTTTCGAGTTCGATTCTCACCAGAACTTCAATCTATTTAAATTTTAGTTCAAATAAATATTTTATGACGAATAATTTATGTACACGAAAATGATATTTTAAAAATTTGTTTAGGAGAAATTAATAATCACCTGTAAATTTTCGTAAAAGCCCTGATTACATTTCTTCATGATTATTATTCCAATCACTTCGCAGAAATCTTTAAACACGTAAATAATTCAAACAAATTATATCTAAGCAGTTCTCATTTTTATTCGCGTTGGTTGCTTTGGTTTATGTTTTTGTTTCTATAGAAAAAAATGTTAAAAAAACATTTTTACGTTAAATATCTAGTGCTGCCATCTTTATTTTTTAATCTGTATTATCCTAAATGTTGATTACCCGTTGTATGTATTTGGTTTTAATTATAATACAAAATGTTATATTTTCAATTTGTATAACACAAAACTTTGTTTTTCATTTCGTAAGCCAAAATAAAATGCCGTTATGAAATAAAAATTGGATAAAAGTAATACGCACTTTGGTGAGCATCGAACTCGAAAATCGAAATACTCCTCTATCATTAGGCTATTCGGTTATAACAATTCGGCATGTAAATTAGAAATATAAAAAAAAAAGCGTTCCGGAGTCAGTGAATGAATTGGGTAATTAATTATATATTGGATGGGTTCCATGTAATGGTACCGTATTCAAGTTGAGAACGCACAAATGAAATATATTGTTACGTTTTTCCCTTGTAAATCAAGGTTCGAATCACTGGATTGTGAATAAAACTAATCACTTCAATTTAACACAAACGAATTTATTTATTGAACACAAAAATCAATATAACACAATTTTTTAACAATAATTCCAAAATCACTTTTTATAATATTTACACAAATTTTATTAATCACTTTTACTTTTTATATCTCACTAATTCACTTTTTAATCCTTATACTTTCGCTTACCAAAAACTAATAATCTCCAATTCGACTTCGTTCACCTTTTTATATAAACAAACCAAACTTCTAGAAAGTTCATGACTTTTCGAGTAAGAATAGTGTAGACACATTTAGAATAGTTTTATCATGGAAAAATCCATTTTAGTACAGTAAAACATTGAGCTATAAATTTAATTTATTCTATTACACCCTAGATGTCACCGTAACAATATTTTCTTTAGCAAATATTTTCACAAACCCCAGCATCGAGTTAGCCTTTGAAATGCAACTGTCCATGTGTTTATGAAACATTAAGTTTGAAGTAAATGTAATATTTACATTTTTAATAGGCATAACTCTCTCCACAACATTGCCATCAAGACGATACCAGATTAGAGATTACTTGTTAGTGACTAAAGCACATTACCTTGCACTTAGAAAAATCTAAAATTAACTTCTGATCAGAACACCAAGAAGTGAAGTTATATATCCAGGTCAGATTGGAAATCGGTTTCGAAATATCTTAAATCTCTCTTAGATTCGAAATACCCTTAACATTTTGAAGTCATCAGCATAAATTAGTATATTTGAATGTTTTAAACAACTTACCATACATCATTGATAAATAGAATATAAAATAGGGACCAAAGTTTACCTTAGGGAACCCCTAAAGTAAAGTGTATCGATCTAGACTCAAAATTACCTATTTTCACAATCGGGATTCTAGATTCCAGATAAGATTTAACTTAATTTATAGGTAATTTTATAAATATCTTTGCTGAAGTCGGTATAAACAACATCTACTCTATTTCCATTTTAAATACCATCTGAAATGTAGTTCGTTAACAAAACAAAATTAGTAATAGTTGATCTTCCAAACTCTTAACTAACTTTGGCAAAACGGATAATATACGTATACCACTAAAATTCTCGATGTTACTTCGAGATCTAGATTTGAATATAGGTCTAATCACTGAGGATTCCATAGACTGAAAATATGCCTGAGCGAGGCTTTTGTTAAACAGCACAGTGATAGGATGCACAATTTCACAAGCAGTGTTATGGGAGATATTGAATCATAGCCTAGATTATGAGAAATGTCCAGGATCAACAATTCCGACAAGACATCCTTCGATTCCAACTGGTAAAAAATAAATGGCGAATTATCAACAATATTTGAATTCGAAATGTTTGAATTAATTGTATAAGCACTTTGAAAAAAAATTTGCAAATAGATTACTCGCATTTTGCAGATTGTCACATAACTGACCGTGTAAGGGCAAAATGGCAGAGTAACCATTAGAATTCCTTTTACAGTTGACAAAACTCCAAAAACGATCGGAATTCGATTTTAAGCGTGACTTGATCTCAAGAATGTAAGTATTATAAACAAACCGATTCAAATATTATACTTCGTCCGCAAAACGTCAAAACTATCATAATTTTCGCTATTTGGAAACATTTTAAATTTTTTATGAGCTTTGTCCTTCCTATTGTTGAAACTAATTAGTTGTCTATTAAGCCACGGTTCCTACTTAGAGCGCGGTTTATTAAATGTTGGAATAAATTTCTCTTTACGTGGTAGCAGTATATCGTTAATATTATCAGTAGACAGTAGCGCAATATGAAGACAAGTCATGTAGTTATCGAGAATAGTCGTAATTATTGAGAAATACTTCTGGAATATTGCGAGACAGTTCAGAATACTGTTCATTCAGTAAATTAATATTTAATGGTTAATGGTAAATACTAGATGTTACCAATAAGTTCTCACAAGCCCGAACGGTAACTTCACGGTACAGTGGTATGAACGCTAAATTCAAAATATTTGCACTTTTATTCTTAATGAAAACGTTTTTCTTTAGCTCTAATGAAAGTATCTCCACATCAGCGTTCAAATTCAAAGGTGTTAAATTATTGTCAACAAAATCCAACGACAACGCCACCACCCACAGCGTAAGTAGCCTCAAAAAGGTACCTGTCCGTGCGATGTATGTATAACATAAGAAGAAGGGAAATACATCTTCGCAACTATTCACATAATGACATCGCAATTGTCTTCCAAAATCGATAAATAGAGCGTCTTTGATTTTGAGCGTACACTACCAAAGCAACCTGGATTATAGAAAGCCATAGTCAAAAAAACTAAGCTTTTCATATAAAACATATCGTCACCTCAGAACTTAAGTGTTATAAACGCAAAAAACCGAAATCGATATATTTCAATCTAAAATTTGAATGGTTACAAACGTATAGTAAGTAGTATTCAAATCTTCAAACTTTTGACAGTTCAATCAAAAACGATGTAATACCGAGACGTCTCGTGAACATTTATTTTCAAAAAATAAAAAAACAACAACAACAAATGGAAAATACAGTGGAACTGTAATAACTTTATCTTCTTAATCTCTTTAAATCAGACTCTCTGCTGTTAATTTCTTCTTACCTCTTACTTCTTCTTGATTTGCGTTTGACTTTGAAGAATTGAGTTTGCTCTACGAGTATAAAAATACAAAAAACAAATCGAACACCATTTCTCACTACTTTTATTTTTGTTTATTTTTTGTGTTTACAATTTTTATGTGTGAGTACGTACATCAATTCATACAAAATTTCTGATAGTCTGCAACAAATAAATAAAAAACATTATGAGATAAATAGAAAATAAACGCTTCTCGTATAGTTTCCTAATAAGTTTATGTTACTGGTTTTGGATTTTTTAACCTTTATTTAACCTTTTCCCGGCTGAATAAAAAAAACTACATATTTCGGCTGGAGTTCATATTTTGTATATTAAAATAAAACGAATTTATGTTACTAACATGGGTGTACATTGCGTTATGAACTATTTGTTGTGCCAAGCTGGGAATATACAGTGGATCAAAAATAAAGTCGGACACCTACCATTTAATTCTTTATCACAGAATAAATAGTAAAATAGAAGCTTTTTTAAAAAAGTACAATACTTTGTTTAAAAGCTCCATTCATTACCTTACAAAAACACCAAAATAAAAAACAAAATTTTATTTCATTATAACAAAAAAAATCAATAATATAAAAAAAGTAAAAAAAAAACTCAAAAAAGAACTCGGACAGTGTTATAATTTAATTCATTTAAGTTAAGACTATGTCTTGAAATGTTTTCATGTATGCATAATTCAATATTTTGTTGGTAAGCCCTTGTTTTTGGTCACCGCCAGAAGCCTCCTAGGCATGGATTCTACTAAATTTCGACATACAGAAGGATCAATTTTGGCCCATTCCTCCTTGAGAATACGTTTCAGCTGTTCTTTATTCGAAATCACGTGCTTTTTTAATTTATTTTCTAAAACAGCCCATAAATGTTCAATCACATTAAGATCCGGTGATTGTGGAGGCGTGTCTATAACATGTGGGCAATTGTAAAGCAACCAAAGTCGAACATTTTGAGCTTTGTGCTTTGGGTCGTTATCCTGGTAGAAATAAAAGTTTTCTTTTATTCCCAATTGCTCAGCGCTCTGCACTAAATTTTGCTTCAAAATGTTCAAATATTTCGTTTGATCCATGATGCCATCTATAATGCATAATTTTCCTGGGCCAGCAGCTGACATACACCCCCACACCATCACCGAACCACCACCATGTTTAACAGTAGCTTGTAAGTTTTTTTTCGTAGTTCTTCGTTTGGTTGTCTCCATATATAACATTGGCCATCTGATCGGAATAAATTAAATTTACTTTCGTCTGAATAAATTACTTTGTTCCATAATTCTAAATTGGCACTTTTATATGTTTTTGCAAATTGTAAACGTTTTTTGCGGTTTCGCTTACTAATGAAAGGTTTTTTACGAGGTACTCTTCCATGAAAGTTTTGCCTCCTCAGTACTAATCTTATCGTTTCTGGGTTTACACTTTTTCCCAGCTCCATGGAAACTTGTTTGGTAAGCTTCGGAGCACTAAGTTTCGGATCCTTTTTAATTTGGTGGACGATCCATCGCTCATCTGCTGTCGAAAATATTTTGGGTCTACCAGATTTTGGTTTATTTTCCAGAGATTTCGATAAATTAAATCGTCGAATTATGTCATGAACCGTTGAGTGTGGCCTATTTATTATTTTTGCTATTTCTCTAACAGATTTATGGTCGTTGTAGTATTTAATAACCAGTTCTCTAACTTCTACAGATGTTTGGCCACGTTGTCTTCCCATATTTATTTTACTAGTAAAAATGCAACTGCTCGGCGTTGATATCACAATATGACTAAATATTTTCTTCGAATTGTAGATACATATTTTCATTGCATGTTGATTTTGGGGATTTCCCCTTTTTGTTTTATCAAAATTGCCATGAACATAGTAGGTATTGTCATCTGTCCGAGTTCTTTTTTGAGTTTTTTTTTTTACTTTTTTTATATTATTAATTTTTTTTGTTATAATGAAATAAAATTTTGTTTTTTATTTTGGTGTTTTTATAAGGTAATGAATAGAGCTTTTAAACAAAGTATTGGACTTTTTTAAAAAAGCTTCTATTTGACTATTTATTCTGTGATAAAGAATTAAATGGTAGGTGTCCGACTTTATTTTTGATCCACTGTACATTTGATTATGATACTTACTAAATGTGGCATTCTAAATTGAATTTTACATGAAGTTCTGGAATATGGCCAAGTATAATGGAACTTGTCTATTTCTCAACCGCTTAAAATGAAATTTTTTATGTGCGTTTGAAATGGGATTTTAAAACAATTTTTGGAAGAAGTTCTGACATATGACCAAGAATGATGGCACTTGCCTATTTCTTAACCGATTATGATGAAATTTGACAAGTGCATTGGAAATGGGATTCTAAAATGATTTTTGGGTGAAGTTCTGGAACATGGCCAAGTATAATGGAACTTGCCTATTTCTCAATTAATTATGATGAAATTCGGTTTATGTGTTGGAAATTGGATTCTAAAATGATTTTTGGAAGAAGTTCTGGAATATGGCAAAGTAGGATGGAACTTGGCTATTTCTAAACCGATTATGATGAAATTCGACTTGTACAATGGAAATGGGATGTTCAAATGATTTTTAGATGAAGTTCTGGAATATAGCCAAGTATGATGTAACTTGACTATTTCTTAACAGATTTTGATGAAACTTGACTCGTGCGATAGAAATGGGATTCTAAAATGATATTTAGATGAATTTCTGGAATATGGTCAATTAGGAAGGAACTCGGTTATTTCTCAACTGATTAAGATGAAATTCGAATTGTACGATGGAAATGAGATCTTCAAATCATTTTAAGATGAAGTTCTGGAGTAAGGCTAAGTAGGATGGAACTTGGCTATTTCTTGAACGATTTTGACGAAATTCTACTTATACGACGGAAATGGGATCTTCAAATGATTTTTAGAAGATGTTCTGGAATATGGCCAAGTAGAAAAGAACTTCGCTATATCTTGAACGATTTTGATGAAATTCGACTTGTATGATGGAAATGGGACCTTCAAATGATTTTTAGATGAAGTTCTTGAATATGGCCAAGTAGAATGGAACTTGGATATTTCTTGAACGATTTTGATGAAATTTGATAGAAATGGGATTCTAAAATGATATTTAGAAAAAGTTCTGGAATATGATCAATTAGAAAGGGACTCGGTTATATCTCAATCGATTATGATGAAATTTTACTTGTGTGTTTACAGAGGAATACAATTTTGTGAACAATTAAAATTGTTGGTTTAGAAATTCGATATGAAGTTTTGCAAGTATGTCAAAGGTGTTAAAGATTTTTTCTATTAGATTGCTTATTTACTAGAAGATATTTTTCCGCAATTATTTAAAAAACGCTTTTGATTGAAATATAATGTGACTCTAAAGAAATAAAATAAACTTTGTTTGGGGGATTTTACTAATAATTGAGGTAATAAAAAGTAAAATGAAGGGCATTAGAATAAATTTTACCTGTCGCACTGTCGCTCAATTAGCAAAGCTGGTTAGAATCACTTTCTATACAATAAGCATTGAGAAGCATAAAATGGAGATTGGCTGAAAAGAATCTCTATTTGAAAGCCGGTCTTTCTTATTTTTAGAATTCTTTTAATATACAATTTAAAATTAGTTTAGGCAAAGCGAGAAACGCTAGTAATAAAGCAGAAAGAGTTTTAAATATGACGAAATTAGCAATTCTGTACTACACCTATTCATGCAGTAATGTTTTTCGGCCATAACACAGCTTTTCGAAATTGTTTTTGTAACACTACACAAGCTTCATGAATAACATGAGATAGTATGCGGCGCTTTCTGCTCTACCAACTGTTGGTAACATGTTGACTAAAATAACCCTGTTGTTTTCTGAATGCCCCGATTTATCGAAAATTGCATGGCAATGTTATGTATCGAATGTCATTTTGCCCATCAGTAAATTTTGAAAGCCATTAAAACCAGTACCCATTTACAAGCCGTTGAAAGCTTACTAAAAGCGATTGTGTTGGAGTCAGTGCTTTAATTTTCGACTTAATTTTTTAAAGCCCTCTTATCAAAAATTCGTCGATCTCATACTGTTTGAATAATAATTCAAATCGAATCATTTTTGACGTCAAGAACGACGTGATGATAATTATCTTTAGCAAAAATCATGGAACATATCAAACACCTGATAAATAAAAGCACATAAGCAGAACGGTTATTGTACAATTGAAATTGTAATTAAATAAGTATTTTATATAAAAGCCGCTAATACTTAAGCAAATTAATTAATGAAATATACGAGTATGTATTATTAGGTAAAAATTATATTAAATATAAGTGATAATTATATTAATTCTTATAATAAGTGATATATGCAAAATGAAAAGTTTTTGATCGAATAGACCCCTTGTTTGATTCATAAATTTATTTTAGAATTTTGTTCATTTTACACTTTACAGGGATACTAACTACGGTTTCGTTAAATATACTACAATTTAAAATGATAGCAATATTTTTTGACGTTTTTTCTAAATAGGGAAATCCATGAAACCTTGGGAACTTTGCTTTAAAATTAGATTTACCAATACCTGGAGGGATGTGCGTGTTATTTTTATTCCAGAAATGGTGGAAAGATCCCCTGAGGATGTTAGGCCTTACAGATCCATTAGCCGCACATTATTTATTCTGAAAACCAAACCTTGCATAAAATACCGGTTCAGTAGATTAGATTCAACGCCTTCACGTGACCTAACATCTTAAATTGATGACACACTCCGGAACAAAGAGGTACTATTATGTTCCTTCATTGATATTCCACGGGCTTTTGATAATACCAAATTCAAAGTCCTTCCGGAACAAGGACAATCATGGGGTACACACTCGGCCTGATCGTATAAATAGTTTGCTTCTTTGTAGCATCATGAATAACATGAGATGTTATTAATAATTAATAACAAAATGATTTGTATGACTTTTTCGGTGAGGTGAGAACCATAATAGGGCTAAAAGATTCTTTTCAGCCAATCTCCATTATGCTTCTCAATGCTTATTGCATAGAAAGTGTTTCTAACTAGCTTTGCTAATTGAGCGACAGTGCGACAGGTAATATTTATTCTAATGCCCCTCATTTTACTTTTTATTACCTCAATTATTAGTAAAATCCCCCAAACAAAGTTTATTTTATTTCTTTAGAGTCACATTATATTTCAATCAAAAGCGTTTTTTAAATAATTGCGGAAAAATATTTTCTAGTAAATAAGCAATCTAATAGAAAAAATCTTTAACACCTTTGACATACTTGCAAAACTTCATATCGAATTTCTAAACCAACAATTTTAATTGTTCACAAAATTGTATTCCTCTGTAAACACACAAATAAAATTTCATCATAATCGATTGAGATATAACCGAGTCCCTTCCTAATTGACCATATTCCAGAACGTTTTCTAAATATCATTTTAGAATCCCATTTCTATCGCACTTGTCGAATTTCATCAAAATCGTTCAAGAAATATCCAAGTTCCATTCTACTTGGCCATATTCAAGAACTTCATCTATAAATCATTTGAAGGTCCCATTTCCATCAAACAAGTCGAATTTCATCAAAATCGTTCAAGAAATAGTCAAGTTCCATCTTACTTGGCCATATTCCAGAACTTCATCTCAAAATCATTTGAAGATCCCATTTCCATCAAACAAGTCAAATTTCGTCAAAATCGTTCAAGAAATATCCAAGTTCCATTCTACTTGGCCATATTCAAGAACTTCATCTAAAAATCATTTGAAGATCCCATTTCCGTCGTATAAGTAGAATTTCGTCAAAATCGTTCAAGAAATAGCCAAGTTCCATCAAACTTGGCCATATTCCAGAAATTCTTCTTAATATCATTTTAGAATCCCATTTCTATCGCACTTGTCGAATTCCATCAAAATCGTTCAAGTAATAGCCAAGTTCCATCCTACTTGGCCATATTCCAGAACTTCATCTCAAAATCATTTGAAGATCCCATTTCCATCAAACAAGTCAAATTTCGTCAAAATTGTTCAAGAAATAGGCAAGTTCCATCCTACTTGGGCATATTCCAGAACTTCATCTAAAAATCATTTGAAGATCCCATTTCCGTCGTATAAGTAGAATTTCGTCAAAATCGTTCAAGAAATAGCCAAGTTCCATCCTACTTGGCCATATTCCAGAACTTCATCTAAAAATCATTTGAAGGTCCCATTTCCATCGTACAAGTCGAATTTCATCATAATCGGTTGAGAAATAGACAAATTCCATACTATTTGGTCATATTCCAGAATCTTATCTAAAAATCATTTTAGAATCCCACATTTAGTCAGTATCGTATTCAAATGTATATTGCTGGTTGGCCACAATAAATAACCCATAACCCAATGAAAACTCATCGTTAGTTTGTTAATAAAGCAAAAAAAAAAACAAATATGTTAACATATATTCCCTTTATTCACCGGTCGTGATTCGGTTAATACCAGTTTAGTTCTAAATATGTAAACAAATGATCATTTGTTGTTTTATGACGACACTCAATTCTAGTATTAAAGGAGACCTTTAAATTATAACAACAACTAAAAAAACGAAAAATAAAAACAAACACAAAAATGGTTCATTCGCTTTTTCTCTATTTATTTACAAACACGTGGCAGAATTGTGTGACGTCACGAACACGTGACTCGAAACATTGAGCTAACCTTGCTTGAATCATGCTCATCGGTGTACCAGCGCATACTAACTAGTTTAACACACGAAAATTTTTCTGAATACATATTTTTGACCTCGCTTAAAACAATCTCGTATTAGTTGAAGAGTAAATTTAGTCAAAGAGAGAATTAGGTTTTTGTGGTTTTAAGTATATTGCGTAGGGGCTCACTGTATTGTTCGAAATATAATTTCTACACCCAAATAGGTATTTTCTACACCCAACTAATTTAAATGTTTATTTATTCGACATGAGACGTCTCTATGAAATCTACTATAGTTTTTGGTTAAATTCTGACAGTTCACGCGCAGAAAAAATATATAGGTTCCTTAGTTCGTGCCAAAAACTATACATCGACTTGGTTTCCATAGGCGTTTCCATAACTCGTCCACAGACGAGAACGAAGAAATGGAACAACTTCCACGATAACGTCAAGCGTCATTTATATGGTTAATACAAATTTATGTTGACCGCATGTGAATGAACATTGTGATGATGAAATGAAATCTTACCCTTCCCAACCGCCACGCCGTTGTGAAAAATTGCGGAGACAAAAAAAGAAAAACAAAAAAAAATTCAGAAAAAAGAAAGTAATAATAATTAATTAAGTTCCTCACATCTTACCAGAACTTGCGGCTCTCTCTAATGGGGAACGCTGTATTAAGTGGTTGTGTTTTCTTGTGCATTAACCAATTTGACAAAAAATAAAAAATAAATAAAGTGTCTGGAACCGGGTCAATTTCTATAATTATTAATATACTCCTCTCCTTATCCTTCGGTCTTGTGTAAAGGGTGTACGGAGGACTCGGTGTCATCGAGGAGTCGAGCTTAAAAGGATTACTTGATCGTACATTCTGATCCATAAATGTATTTTTGCATCAGATCATTGTTTCATTTAAATTTTGTTCTAATTTTATATAGAAATTAATATAAAACTACCAAAAAGGAAATCTCTTATTTTAATAAGACAAATTTTTAAATGAAACCGCTAGAATTTCTTAATTACGACCTCTGTGATTTAACTGTATTGCCTGAAACTGAAAACAAGTCGCGAATTATTTTTTTGAATTGAAATAAAACATCAAGAAGAAAGAGCAATTTGGCATCTGGTGTCAGGTGGTATAACTAAAATTAGGAATGAATTAAATAATTCAAACTTTTGGTTTGAATTATTTAATTCGTTTGTCGCAAGCAATTGCTGTTGTAAAATTCTCTTGGAAATACGACTATTTTCATAAATGTTTGAATTTCAACATATATGAACATCGGTTAAGAAAATCGTTTTCATTTTTTTGTTGTAATCGGTTTATTTATATCAAAATTTATAAAATTTTCATAGCAACATCATTCTGGTCAAATTGATACGGCGATAGATGGATTATTTCTAAAGATGGCAGTACTAGTTTTTTTTAAACACTTTTTTTTGTATCGAAACAAAACCAACCAACATGAATAAAACTGACAACTAAACATGAATTATAGAAAAACATTAATTTTATTTTATATTTATGTAACAAAAATTAAAATTTTTTAAAGCTGACATCTTTAGAAATAATACCGTACTAAGTTTTCACGTATCAAATAATACTTCATTATCAATAAATCTGCCTGTATCTTTGACCGCCAGTTTACTATGAAAAAGTATTGACGATTGGAAAACTGCAAAATGCGATACCTATCGGAAATAATGTAAACCCTACACTATGCATGAAATGACATTTTTCTCCATATAAAACATATGGAGAGTAAAACTATCGGAATTAAATTAAACGCTGTGCTCTGCATGGAAAATCATGACTGTCCAATCGTCAATAGGTATTACAATTTATTTGCAAATTATTAGGAACGTGTCATAATTTTGTGATTAAATTTTTTTTTTTCGTATTTTTCTGTAAACAACTATAGACATCTTACGTGTACTAGTAATACTAAAGATAAATTAGCAAATACTACTGTCCTCCATCGTAAAAAAATGCCTGGGCACTTTAAACGAATAGTGCGATTACTGGGTGTTTTATTCGAGTAAAACGCCCAGAGTGTTTTATTCAAGTTAAATGATTTAAGTTACTAAAATACAATTTTTTTCGAAATTTGAATAATTCGTCGTATAATTGTGAGGTATTTCATTGTAAAATATATAAATTATCTTGAAAAATTCATATATTACATGTATCACTTTGTGTGATTGTCTGTAAGAAGTTCAGTAGCTCGAAAGTAAGACTCGAAAAAATAAATGCTCAATTGAAAAAATCATGTCAAAATCAATCGTATATTCATATTTTCTAGAGTATGTCTATGTATATTTAATTTGCGATCGAATGAAGGAGTGAATAAATATAAATGTCAAGTGAATTTGACCAACATTTAACCACAACCATGCATCGACAAACATGACAAACGATTTTGAGTACACAATTGTTCGTCGAGCTGACCAACTATTACATTCAACAAAACTTTATAAATACGGTTCGAAAGGTACCAGTTGAGACGCGATAAGCTCAATTCCGGCCTCTAAGCCATAGGTTTTTCTATTTATTTTAATAGTATTTAGAATTTTAATCTTGAGGCAGACAATTTAGAGGCTTACCAACGAAAACCGGAAAACACATTCAAACTTTCTCTTCGTTATTGCAGCTCGCAGGCTTACAGGTACAAATTTTAAACGTAATAGCTCAGATATTCTTAACTGTAGTAAAATGTTTTTAGTTGGCTCTTAATGAAATTTAATTTGTAAAATTCTAAATTTTTCCAAGGGAAGTTCGGTTGAACTTTTAAATTCGATTTATTTAATCACTAAATTTTTTAAGTTTCAAAATGATTGATTGAATTAGAGAACTGACCCGTTTCCTTACCTACAAGTTGATAACGGAAGCAGCTAGGAATGGCAATGACACAATTAGCTATTTTGGTTTATATTTTGTGCAATGTGTTATCCATTATATTTTATGTCCTCAATACTCAAATAACAATTACAATCAATGCTTTTATTATTTATATACAGTAGAATTCGCTTATAGCGAACACTCAAGGAACATCATTTTTTGTTCACTATAGCCGGCTGTTCGTTTTAATCAAATATTCGGTTATAATGAATCATGTTCGTTATAAGAACGGTTTATTCAAAAATAAAATTAAAAGATTTATTAATTATAAAAAGCTTATACTTGTACATAAGCCTTAACAATTCATTCCAACTAAAACCGTGATCCGCTCCTTGCATAATTTTCCCCCAGCGCAATTATTATTTCTAAACTCTATGGTTTTATTAGGAAGTATCCTATAGAAAAGGCCCTTTTCATCTAAATTGAATACATCGCTTTTGTTATATCCATCCAGAAGCACAACTTTCGAAGATACGGCTGCCTTTTCTCCCACAATATTTTTGAATACAAGGTCGTTTCGCTTCTTAAAGCGATCGAGCCAACCGTTGCTTGGTTTGAACTTAATATTCAATTTCTCTGCAAATTGCCCTGCCTTTTCTTTTACAAGAATTCCACTTAGAGGAACTTTTGTTACTCGCATTTGTTTTATCCAAATAATTAATGTAGCCTCCATTGTTGGAAATTTTCCATCGCGAATTTTTTGACGTTTTAAAATTTACACTCAAATCCTCATACTTTTCCCGTTTTTTTACTATTTCAGTGAAAGTACTCTTCGCGCAATTAAATTTGCTCGCAATTTGTTACTAGGTAAATTGATTTTTGTCGACCGTTTTCAAAATTTTCAATTTTGTTTCCACCGATATAGAATATCGTTTTCGATACATAACCTAAAATTTGTTAATTAATTATAACAAAAACTATTAATTAAAACATTATAGTAATTTTTAACTCCAAGTTTACCACCAATCTTCTTAAAATGTAACAAAAATTAAGAAAATTTGCTTTATGATCCCTGTATATTCCTATTGTGTTAATTTACTTCAACTGACGAAAGTAATGGGGAATCCCGTAAAAACTAAGGAAAATGTTTAAAGGTATAATACAAATTTATGTATATGTGTGTATAAACCTGTAGTAGTTTTATGTGTAAAGGGAAACAATCAAAAAAGTGGTATATCCGAATCGACATTCGGTTTAACCGTAGGGTTTTGTATGAAATTAAACTCTTTCGAACATTTTTCGTGTTCACTATACGCTTATAAACGTAGTTCGTTATTTGTAGTGTATAAGAAAAAAAGTGTTCATGCAAATTCAAGGGACAAAAATATATGATCATTATAAGCGTTTGTTCATTATATACATGGTTTGGTATAAACGGATTCTACTGTATTGGGTTTAAAAAATCTAATAGTTTTATTGACGAGTGGACTATGTGCTCTATCGGACAAAAAAAAATGCTTCGAACATGGCTTTGATCATTCACTCAAATATTATATGATATTAATTACTATGGTATATCAAAGCTATGTAGGTTTTTTTAATGGGTACGAATCTTTCCTTTCGGGCGGTAGGTATCGCATTTCCAAATTTTCCAATCGTCAATTTCGTTTTTTTTTCGAGTTGCTTGAAGGGAAATTTTGGCGCAAACTTACCTTATATTCCTCCTTGTGTAGTATTCGCAGTTATATTAGTTCGGACAAATGATTTGTATTTTGTCTAAGATAATTATTCTTAGTTCTGCTAGACAAATGAAGATGTCAGTAGACATCATTCATTATTTTATATTGTGACGGTGACACCTAGTGTGTAATAGAATAAGTAAAACTAATAGCTCAATGTTTACTGTACTAAATGGAATTTTCCATGATAAAAATTGTTACGTAATGTTTCTACGCTATTCCAACTGGAAAAGTCGTGAACTTTCGAGAAGCTTGGTTTGTGTATATAAAAAGGCGAACAAGATCGAATTGGATTATTAGTATTTGGAACGCGATAGTGTAAAGTTGTAAGAATAAGTAATATTTGGAAAGCGATAGTATAAAGATTAAAAAGGAATTAAAAAGTGATTTAAAAAGTGTTTTTGTGCGAAATAAAAAGTAAAAGTGATTAGTAAAATTTGAGAATAATTTATATAAAGTGATTTTGTGAATTTTGATTGATAAACTGTGTTGTAATAAATTTTGTGAAATAAATAAATTCGTTGGTGATAAATTGAATTGAGTTTGTATTATTCACAATCCAGTGATACGAACCTTGATTGACAAGGCAAAAACGTAACATTTGGTGACAGCGGTGGGATTGTGAATAAAAAGAAAAAGAAAATGATTCTCAACGAATTAAAAGTTCCAGAATTAAAAAGAGAACTTGAGAAACGGAGTTTGGCTACTGATGGTAATAAAGCAGCTTTACAAGCGCGACTACGTGATGCCATGGAGAAAGAAGGGTTAGACGCAGATCAACATGATTTTGGAGAAAAAGTAACGGATGCGGATAGATAACGAACGATAGAGAAGACAGGAGATAAACAGCCGTCAGTTGAAACAACACAACTACCATCTGGAAGTTTCGATTTGTCGCAGTTAATAGTTGCTATGAACCAGATGACGGGACAGATGAGTCTAATGAAACAACAAAACGAACGACAGCTAGGAGAAATTAAAAATCAAATGGCGCAACAAGCAGAGGAAATAAAAGACCAAATTATAGATGGTCAAAAGAGAATGGACGAGAAACTTCTCGAATTATCTACTAACATACACGGCGAAGTGGAGAAGATGCAAATGGATATTCAAAAGGTTGACGAAAAATTAGAAACGAAGGTTCAACATGTTGAAGAGAAATTGCAAACGGAGATTCAACAAGTTGTGGAAAAATTTCAACGCCTCGAGAAAGATCTAACTGATGTCAAGGCAAGTGGAACAACGACGCAAGGGGTTCAAACCGTTCAATCGATTAAGTTAAAGCCACCAACATTCGACGGTACAACATCTTTCGGCATTTTCAAATTTCAATTTGAGACGGCAGCCCATCAAAACCGTTGGAATGATGAACATCTTGTCGCAGCGTTAATAGTGGCCCTTAAAGGTGAAGCTGCGGAGGCCTTACAAACAATTCCGGAAAAAGATCGCAACAGTTATCTCGAAATTATGAAGGCGCTGGATAGGAAGTACGGCAGTGATCACAAGCGGGAAATCTATCGAATGGAATTGAAAAGCCGCTACCAAAAGGGAGGAGAATCACTTCAGGAATTTTCATCGGCAATCGAGCGATTAGTACATCTAGCACATACCAGTACATCGGCTGATTATATGGAAAGACTAAAAATTGACGCATTCATTGACGGCATTCGAGATCCAGAGACACGCAGGGCGGTGATGTTGTCACCTAAAGCAACCTTTGCGGAAACCATCGCTTGTGCGTTAACAAATGAAACTGCACAAGCCATCACCAAACCGTCAATGAAAATACGCCGAGTAGAAATCGATACAAGCATAAACAACGAGCGGGCAACACCAAGATACCGAGATGGAAGCGGCAAAATCAGATGTTGGGCATGTGATAAGGTCGGTCACATCTCTCGCGACTGCTGGGAATTAAGAAGAAAAAGGGGAAGATCACCATCTCCTATGCAGCGACGACCAAGCGGAGAGCAGGCGTTGGCTAGGCAAGAAGGCCAAATGACGGCGGAGCCGTTAAACTACAACGAGTCAGCTTAAAGGGGCAGAAGCTGACTCCCACAACCGATTGCCCCATAACCTCCATCCGCGTTTCGAAAGTAGCAAGAGGCGGTGACAGCTTAACAATCAAAGGCGACATTGATGGCACGGATTGCATCATCACTCTGGATACGGGAGCAAATCGCACGATTGTCCGTAAAGATCTGATCGATGGAGGTGTACAACCAGCTAATGGATTGAAGTTACAAACAGCAACTGGAGATAGTTCAATAATAAAAGGCAAAAAGATCGTGAAAATAAAAATCGGGAGAACTCTTTTCCAACACGAAGTGCTGATTGCAGATATTGTGGATGAAGTCATAATGGGGATGGACTTCATGAGGGCAAATGGCTTCGTGGTGGATGTTGGACGAGGAGTTTTAAGTTACGATAACATCGAGTTGCCACTTCAATCTAGCAGTGCCGGAGCAACTATCAGGCGAATTATTATTGATCATCGGGAGAAGCTGCCACCGAATTCGGAGACGATCCTATGGGGAAAATTGGAGGGAGGTTCTGGGTCACCCAGGTTGTGGGTTGTGGAAGCTAACGAAGAGGAGAACGGAGCCAAGGAAATTATAATCGGGAAAGCCCTAGTTAAACCAGACAACGACTATAGAGTACCAATTAGGACTCTAAATCTCTCGGATAAGACGAAAACCATCAAGAAAGGGACAGTCATCGGAAAATGTAACGAGGTTTCAACTATAGTAAAGTGTGAACAGAGAAGTCCGGTTGAAAAAGCCGACATGCAAGGGCAGAAAGAAATGGTAGAACAACTTATGCAGAAATGGACCGAAGATCTTACCGAGGCACAGAAAAATTCTGCACATCAACTACTCAAACGGTACACGTCCATATTCTGCAGTACATCGGATAATAACGGAAGGACCTCAATGGTAAAGCACCGCATTGATACGGGAGCAGAGATGCCAATTCGTCAACCACCCAGGAGACTACCTTTGGCAAAACAACAAGAAGTCAATCGAATGGTAACAGATATGCAGGCAGCAGGAGTAATTGAACCATCTAATAGCCCATGGAGTTCACCGGTAGTATTGGTCGAGAAGAAGGACGGTAGCATGAGATTTTGCGTTGATTACCGAAAACTCAATGCTGTGACGAAAAAAGATAGCTATCCACTGCCAAGGATCGATGACACGTTAGACACATTATCGGGTGCTCAAATATTTTCGACATTAGATCTACAAAGCGGCTATTGGCAGGTGGAAGTCCATGAGGAAGATCGCGAGAAAACAGCGTTCAGTGTGGGTAACGGACTTTGGCAATTTAATGTTATGCCGTTCGGATTATGTAATGCCCCTGCGACTTTTGAACGATTAATGGAGCGCGTGTTAAAGGGATTACATTGGAAGACTTGCCTAATATATCTGGACGACATCATCGTTATGGGGAAGGATTTTGACGAGCATCTAAAGAACTTGGCGGAAGTTTTGGATCGGATACAGGCTGCCGGATTGAAGTTAAGTCCAAAGAAGTGTAAGCTGTTCAGAACTGAAGTCAAATATTTGGGTCATCTCGTAACGATTAATGGAATTCACACCGACGAAGAAAAGATCGCAGCGGTTAAGAACTGGCCAAGACCTAAAAATTTACACGAATTACGAAGCTTTCTCGGATTGTGCACCTATTATAGACGCTTCGTGCCAGGATTCGCCAACATCGCCAAGAGTTTACACGAGTTGACCAGGAAGAACAAGGCATTCGAATGGAAGAATGACCAGGAAGAAGCATTCGTGGAACTAAGGAGACGGTTGTGTGCCGCGCCAATCCTCGCGTACCCTATACCCAACGTGAAATTTATTTTGGACACCGATGCAAGTAATGACGGTATAGGAGGTGTGTTATCACAGAAAATTAATGGTCAAGAAAGAGTTATTGCGTACTTCTCCAAAACATTATCAAAACCGGAGCGTAATTACTGCGTGACACGGAAAGAATTGTTGGCTATAGTGGAGTGTGTCAAGCATTTCCATAAATATCTTTATGGCCAAAAATTCCATTTACGGACAGATCACGGCGCTTTACGGTGGCTGTTACAATTTAAGAATCCAGAGGGACAAGTAGCACGCTGGATCGAACGTCTTCAAAGCTACGATTTCCAAATTGAACATCGGAAGGGAAGTGCACACAGAAATGCCGACGCATTATCAAGACGGCCGTGTCCAGTAGAATGTAAACATTGTGGCCATGTTGAAGCAAAGGAAGGCATCATCGACGTTAGGCTTACGCAAGTGCTGCCTGATGAGGAGTGGACCGACGAAATGATCAGGAAAGAGCAATTGGATGATACGGATTTATCAGTTATAATGGATTGGAAGGAAAAGGAACACCGGCCAACTTGGAGCGAGATCGCGGACAAAACTCCCATTGTCAAGGCTTATTGGGCTCAATGGGATAGCCTCCGTCTTGAGAATGGCTGTTTAAAACGATTGTGGGAAAGCACGGATGGCAAAGTGAAGCAATTGTTGCTGGTGATACCAAAGTGCCGGATTGTAGAAATTCTGAATGAGTATCATGGAGGAGCAAGTGGGGGCCACCTTGGAATTAATAAAACTCTAGCAAAGATACGTCAACGATTCTACTGGGCAGGATGTAGGCAGTCTGTGATAGAATGGTGCCAAAAATGTGACCAATGTGCGGCGGTGAAGGGACCCGCACGCAAAAGTCGTGGAACCATGAAGCAATATAACGTTGGAGCACCATTCGAAAGAATTGCAATGGATGTAGCGGGCCCATTTCCCACCACTGAGAGCGGCAACAAATATGTGCTAGTAATCATGGATTATTTCAGCAAATGGCCGGAGGTGTACCCCATTCCCAATCAGGAGACGACAACAATAGCTGATGCCGTGGTAAACAATTGGATTAGCAGATTTGTAGTGCCGATGGAGATTCATACCGATCAAGGACGGAATTTTGAATCGGTGGTGTTTCAAGAAATATGCCAGATGCTCGGTATAAATAAAACGAGAACAACGCCTTTGCATCCACAGTCTGACGGTATGGTGGAAAGATTCAATGGTACATTGGAGGAATATCTAGCAAAGGTCGTTGAGAAAAACCAACGCAACTGGGATCGACATATACCGATGTTTCTGATGGCCTATCGATCAGCTATACATGACACAACCGGAATGACACCAGCTAAAACGTTATTTGGAGATAATCTACGGTTACCTGGAGATCTAAAGTTTGGGGCTGTACCATCATCGGCTTTATGTGGACAAGATTACGTAGACCGAATGAAAGAGGAACTTAATGAGATTCATCAATTTGTTCGGGAGAAAATACGGATGTCAAGTGACCGGATGAAGGCTCGATATGACATACGAGCAAATAACCAGGGCTTCCAGGAAGGGCAATTAGTATGGCTTCACAACCCGCAACGGAAAAAGGGATTATCACCGAAGCTGCAACCAGCATGGGAAGGACCTTATACTGTCATCACAAGGATGAACGACGTGGTTTATCGGATACGGAAGGGACATCGAGGTAAACCAAAGGTGGTGCATTTGGAGAGGCTGGCCCTATACAGAGGAGGTGATTTGGGTCCTGTTCGGGACGAACAGGCTTAGGTGGGGGGTAGTGTGACGGTGACACCTAGTGTGTAATAGAATAAGTAAAACTAATAGCTCAATGTTTACTGTACTAAATGGAATTTTCCATGATAAAAATTGTTACGTAATGTTTCTACGCTATTCCAACTGGAAAAGTCGTGAACTTTCGAGAAGCTTGGTTTGTGTATATAAAAAGGCGAACAAGATCGAATTGGATTATTAGTATTTGGAACGCGATAGTGTAAAGTTGTAAGAATAAGTAATATTTGGAAAGCGATAGTATAAAGATTAAAAAGGAATTAAAAAGTGATTTAAAAAGTGTTTTTGTGCGAAATAAAAAGTAAAAGTGATTAGTAAAATTTGAGAATAATTTATATAAAGTGATTTTGTGAATTTTGATTGATAAACTGTGTTGTAATAAATTTTGTGAAATAAATAAATTCGTTGGTGATAAATTGAATTGAGTTTGTATTATTCACAATCCAGTGATACGAACCTTGATTGACAAGGCAAAAACGTAACAATATTATTGAAATGTGATTAGATTATAGTTTTTTAAGGAGAGTAGTGCTAACAGTGGAATAAAAAACACGTTATTTTGTTAAGTAAAATAAAATAAACCAAATAGTTATTTTAAGTTTAAACAATGTCTTTTAATAAAAACGGAGAGTACTACAATTCAGAAGTGGGATACACTCAAATGAATTTGAGTTATCAACCGAGAATGTTAAATTTCGAAGAGAGTCAAATGACGCCGTACATAACCTCAAATTTGTGCCAGCCGCGTCAAGAAAATGAGGCTCAAAGTTCGAAACCAATTTCGACAAATAGAATTCAGTCGCCCTTAAATAATTTGCTACAAGCACCGAGTAATCTGATGCCAATGTCGCCGAATAGAATTCAAGAATATGTTGGGAATTTTAATCCAGATTGTGGATCGCCAACGGAAAATTGTGTACGGGCATCCGAGCACTGTATAACGGAGAATTTCAACAATTTACCACCTGTAAATGGTACAGATAATTTACCATCGACAAATGCTGGTACAGATGCAATCCGATCCAACTTATATGTTCAGCGAATTGAATTAGAACGTGAGTTTCTACAACGAGAGAGAGAAATATTGCAGCGAGAAAGAATGTTGTTCGAGCGTGAAAGAAATCTAGTTCTTCAAAATAATGTCGAACAAACGAAAAGGCATCCTCAAATGTTACATCCAAATGATGTCAGTCATATTGTCCCTGAATATGATCCGAGTAATAAAAGTGGTCCGAATTCAATCCAGTGGATCAGACGAATGAGGCAGCTTCAATAATTTTATGGGTGGTCGGACAAAGAGGTACTGCATTATGGGGCAATCAGGCTCCGTGGATCAGCAAAATTGTGGTTTTTCGATATGGAAAACCCATTCAGTAGTTTTGATCAGTTTTGCACCAAATTATCTGAAAGTTTTGCGGTGTTTTCCGATGAAGCGGATTTGCACCAACGTCTTTCAAATCGTATTAAACGACCGGATGAAAGTTTTGAAAATTATTTCTACGATGTACGTCAAATGGCAAGGTCGGGTAATTTGAGTGAAAGTGCTATTATGAAGTATTTGATATCTGGAATTACGAATCTCGAGATTAAGCAAACATTGTCTTTAACTCCATTCAACAACTCCGATGAAATTTTAAAACAATTACAATGGTTTGAGCAAATGCCTCAGCGTCAGACAATTTTGAGAAAAGTAGATTGGAATAACAATCAATCAAGAAAATTCAAAGGTGAGATTTCGCAGAATCCCAGTCAGCAATCAAGTGTATCACAAACGTCACAGTCACAAACGTCACAGTCATCGAGATCAGCCATAAGATGTTACAACTGTAATGAATTGGGACACTTTGCAACCAAATGTCTCAAACCGATAAAAGAGAAGTGTGCCAAATGTAATAAACGACATTTAGCGGGAAAATGTGATGAACGAATAACGTCACCGATAGCATTAATAAATGATAATGACGAATTCATTATTCAACTTCAGTTGTGCATGAAAGAGAATACCGTACAGAACGTTTCAGCAATATTGGATACTGGAAGTCCGATTAATATCATTCGAAAATGTATGCTACCAGATAAAATCAAACTTGAACCATCTGATGGAAAGCTGTATGCAGGTTTAAATGGGTCTAAGCTAAGTATATTAGGGGTTATTAAAATTAATTGTAAAATTAAATCAAAAAAATTTGTTATTAGGTTCCACGTGGTCACTGACAGCACAATGGTTTACGATTGTATCATCGGACGCGAGTTTCTTCGGGATCCGCAGGTAGATTTTGATATATTTAATAGGCACGGGAATGGTTTGTTTGATGAGGTATATAAGAATTTAGATTGTGACAAAGAGGTAGGTCAATTAGTTATCGAAACAGTTGATTCAGGACGGGAGGTTCAGAGTATAGAAAATTCGTGTCAAGAGCAGTTAGATGGGATTTTGGAGAGTAGGGTAGAGTTGTTCGATCAGGTTTTAAGTATGGATTATACGGATTTTCAAGTAGAGTTAAAGTATGATATTGGTCCGTATTACCAATCATTTAAAGAAAATCGTAGTATCGAGAGGGACATGATTAATATGATACATCATTATAATTCTAAACCAACGAAAGAAAGGCCAGATTTGATGCACGAGTTGAAGATAAACTTGACATCTAGTCAACCGATTTATTGTGCACCGAACAGATTGTCTGTAAAGGATAGGCAGACAGTAAAGCAAATAGTTGATGATTTACTCAATAGAGGAGTTATTCAGAAAAGTAACAGTGATTATACAAGCCGTATAGTTTTAGTTAACAAGCGGGACGGCAAGCAACGATTATGCGTTGATTATAGACGGTTAAATAAAGTAACTGTTAAGGATAGATACCCTTTGCCGCTTATTGAGGATTGTTTAGATAGGTTAGAGAACAAAAAAGTATTTACCCTTATTGATTTAAAAAACGGTTTTCACCACATCCCAGTACACAAGGATTCTGTAAAATACACGTCTTTCATCACACCCGACGGACAATTTGAGTATCTCAGAACTCCATTTGGTTTGAGCAATGCTCCAGCAGCCTTTCAGCGGTATGTATCAGAAGTCTTTGAACCGTTAGTTAGGACTGGTAATGTCATTATATACATTGATGATATTTTAATTGCAACTGTGTCAGTCGAAGAGCATTTCGAGGTATTGCGTCAAGTCTTTGAGTTGTTGTATAACAACTGTTTAGAAATTCAGCCAGCAAAATGTTTATTCTTTAAACCGAATCTCGATTATTTAGGTTATGAAGTCAGTTCTGTGGGAATCAAACCATCTCAGCGTCATATAGAGTCGGTACGGGACTATCCTGTTCCGAAGAATGTCTTTGAACTTCAGAGATTTCTGGGTCTTTCTAGTTTCTTTCGGAAATTTATTCACAATTTTTCATTGGTAGCTAAGCCACTTCAGGATCTTCTAAGGAAGGATGTTGCGTTTGAATTCGGTGCTGATGAGATCAGTTCGTTCGAGGCAATTAAATCAAGATTGATTAGTGCTCCTGTGTTGGCATATTACAGTCCTAGGAGAGAGACAGAACTTCACACAGACGCCAGTAAAGCTGGTTACGGTGCGATACTACTCCAGAAACAGGATGATGGTTTCTTTCACCCGGTTTCGTTCTTCAGCAAAAGATCGACGGAGGCTGAGAGCAGATACCATTCTTTTGAGTTGGAATCGTTGGCTATTATATACGCCTTAAAAAGGTTTCATATATACCTACACGGTATACCATTTAGGATCATTACTGATTGTAACTCACTCAAGCAGACCCTTGAGAAGAAGGATACAAATTGTCGAATTATGCGTTGGTCTCTATTTTTAGAGAATTACGAGTACGAGATAATTCATCGCGGAAATGTTCAGATGAGGCACGTCGATGCGTTGAGTCGTATCCCAGGTGTCTTGGCAATCCATGAGTGCGGGTTTTCTCAGGTTTTGGCAAATTATCAGTTAACCGATAGAAAGGTGAGGGATATAAAAAAGGACTTAAGGACTGATTGCGATAGTGAGTTATACACAGTAAGAGATAATCTCTTGTACAGAAAGTTTAAGGAAAAGTTGCTATTTTACGTACCGGAAACTCTCGAATCTAGTGTGATAAGACAGTTTCACGATGTAGGCCATGTTGGTGCGAACAAGGTAATCGAATTGATTCGTCGAACATATTGGTTTCCCAATATGAGGGACAAAGTTACGAAATACATTAAGGGCTGCCTGAAGTGCCTTATGTTTCAGCCCAAGGATGGCAGGAAGGAAGGATTGCTAAACATTTTTGAAAAGTACGATAAACCTTTTCATACTATCCATATCGATCATGTAGGTCCATTGGAAGAGACTAATAGGAAGAACAGACATATTTTGGGCATAACAGACGGGTTTACCAAGTATATAAAACTTTATCCTACCAGAACGACTAACACCCGTGAGGTCAAAAATATTATCACCAAATATTTTTTGCAGTTTAGTGTTCCTCAACGTGTGATATCCGATAGGGGAACCTGTTTTACCTCAGTCGAGTTTAGGAGCTTTTTGGAAAAGTACCAGGTGAAACATGTCCTTAACGCCACGAATTCAGCTCAATCTAATGGACAGGAGGAACGTATGCACAAAACTCTTGTGCCGATGATAGCTAAGACAATTGATTTAGAAAATAATAAAAATTGGGATAGGGTTCTCTCAGATGCCGAATTTGCAATGAATAATACTGTGAATCGTTCTATCAATACTACACCAGCAATGGCATTATATGGTGTAAATCAACGAAAGGAGAACGATAGGCTTATAGCACATATTGAGAATTTGAATGACACAGAAAGGGATTTACAGAAAATTCGTCAAACAATTTCGGAAGTAACCAAAAAGAATCAATTAAAAAATAAAGAATATTTCGATGCTAAACGAAAACCAGCATACGAATATAAAGTAGGGGACATAGTTTTGATTAGAAATAGCGTTAATGAAGCAGGGGTGAATCATAAGTTTTTACCCAAGTACAGAGGTCCGTATTCAGTTACTGCTGTCTTACCAGGAGATCGTTTTGTGATTGAAGACCTGCCAGGGCAGAAACTCTCAAATAGACCATTCCACGGTGTGTTCGCCGCCTTCAACATGAAGCCCTTTTACGGCAGTCAGGATGATGCAATCGAGGACGATTGTTATGTCAGAATGGCCGAATGTAGTAATCGCAGTTATATTAGTTCGGACAAATGATTTGTATTTTGTCTAAGATAATTATTCTTAGTTCTGCTAGACAAATGAAGATGTCAGTAGACATCATTCATTATTTTATATTATTGAAATGTGATTAGATTATAGTTTTTTAAGGAGAGTAGTGCTAACAGTGGAATAAAAAACACGTTATTTTGTTAAGTAAAATAAAATAAACCAAATAGTTATTTTAAGTTTAAACAATGTCTTTTAATAAAAACGGAGAGTACTACACTTGTTTTACGAAAATAACATGATATTTACGTTGAAACATTTTTATTTTATTAGTGGTATTCGAATTTCCAAATGCTGCATAGAAACATTTAGAACAGTTTTATCATGAAAAATTTCATTTTAATACAGTAAAACATTGAGCTATTAATTTAACTTGTTCTATTACAATCTAGGTGTCACCGTCATAATATTTTTGTTTTTTCATTGAAAAAACTGAAGCTAAAAACATCATTTTTACTAATGGATTCCTACGGCGAACAATGAAAAGTTATACCACAAATTATATGTTCAGCATAGTATGTGACTTGACAGTTTACGTGCCAGATTGAGGAGACCATCACATATATTGGTTTGATATTAATCCTAGAGCTGCTGGAACGTTCCACCAGTTCCGTTTTTAGATTTCCATGGATGGTTTACGAACGGGCGAATAATAACACCTGGCGGCTACATTATGAAGCTATTTAATTTATCGTAGTGCTCATTATTCAAACCAATTTTAAATGAGATATACCATATGTAAGTGAATTGTAACAATGCCATTTTTGGACAATAATAATTTTAATTCACATCTTTCGTTGAACTAAGCTCAAGCTTAGAGCGTATATAATTCACAGTAGAATCTTGAGGAACAGATGGATCAACTCTACTAACATATACCATAGATATTTCTTATTCTGTAAAACGAAAAGATGAACAATTTGAGCTAGAGTGAACATGTAAAAGTAGGATGGATCATAAAGGATGGAAACTAATTATAAGAGTATAAAACTATCAATTCGTCGGAAAATAACAATCTAGTTTGATTTAAAAAGGTGATTAACTAAGAAAATCATAGCAATAATTTAAAATTTAGGTATTGTAAAAGGTTACGTTCGCAAGTAGAGTGGTTGCAGTTCTGAAGAATTCACATTAAGAGAGGGAACGTTTAACACAATTCTAAATACTGACTACCTGCCGAAATCAGAATTCATTTCACCTAAATCTGGTCGATAGCAGCATACACATTTTAACAAATATTTGTCACAAATACAATTTAAACTTTTAAACTTGAAATTAAATAAAAATACATTTAAATTCATTGATACAAATAAAATCCCACTTTTAATAAAACTTTTCCTTACATTTTGTTTTTTGTTATATACTCGTACCTACATAATTAAAAATAATTTTTAGTACTAAATGAAAAACAAGTGATTTTGATTTTAGTGTGATCTTCAAAAATTTCTAATAATAAACTATTTTTTAGTTTTTGTTTTTAAATTTAATTACATATTTATTTTACAATACTATTTGATGAATATACGTAGTTTACTTTAATCATTTATTGGTAGTGCTTTGCAAAAAAAAAAAAACAAAAAAAATAAATAAAAATTAATTATTGTAATTAAATTAAGAAAGTTTTAAAGTTTTGTGTGAGAAAATAGAAAATTGATACATTTTTTAAAATCAATAAATGTATTCTGATTAGCACAAAATATTAGTACGAGTATTATTATGGTGGAAAATTTTATAATTTATTATAAAATAAAAAAAAAGTTAATAAGTGAAATGATAAATTTTGGCACATAAAAATAAGTGAAAATTTTTATTAAAATAATTATAAATAACATTAAGAAGACATAAACATTCGAATTAATTGAAGTATTTTGGTAACGTGAAATAATAAAAGCGCAACTGCAGAGTATGTTTTTTGGGAACCACAATCAGGTGATTTTGTCTAAATAAATGAGGTTCAGGCTTCTTTTGTCTATTAATTAATTTAATTTAAATATCGTATAGTGTCCCAATTGGAAGTGGATTAAGTATCTTCCATATAAAATAATTACCTTAGCCTTAAGCTCACCATTAAATGAAAGATTTAATTAAGAAATTTTTTAAGAATTTTAAAGTGACTTTTTATTAACTAACACAGAACTTGGCACATTATTTGTTATCGTCAATGTCTATTCATTTTTTTTTGATATCTCGATAGACAACAGATTTATTTATTAGATTTTGAATTTAATTAATTGGTTTTTGTAGTACACATTTAATTAAGAGATATTATTAAACCATTATTTATTGCGTTTGCTTGATATAATATTTCGAAAACAAAAAGAAGTTTTACAACTATCCAAAGTTGCTTAAGTTACGTCATTAAGAGGGCACGAGGATATCTTTTTGTTTATAAACAAAATTATGCGATGAATTACAAATAAATTATTAATTACTGACTGTAATAACATTTTAAAAATATAAGTTTCAATTCTTAAGTACAGTGAAATTCACTTATAACGCCCTCGGATATAACGACATTTCGCTTATAACGTCGAAAGTTTGATGAATTTGTTACTCGTATAAAATCCGTATAATACGACATTCGGTTATAACAACGGATTCTCAATGTCGTTATAAGCATCGTCACATTGTTCACTAACAGTGTTAACATTTTTAAGACCATCCGTATAATATGATTGGCGCATGGATGCGAAGTTTTTCCCATTTTTCCCCCCAGATATACGTATACAAATCCTAATGGAAAAAACAAAATACTATTGGATTCTCATTGATTTTAGTATGGGTTGGTGCTAAATAAATGTTCCATTATTAAATTAAATTTCGATTAAATTCAATGGATTAAAAGAACTTAATGTTAATTGAAACTTATGTAAGAAAATTTGTAAAATGCAAGTCACAAAGCTCATTTATTTTGAAATATAGAGATTCAGTCAACAAATGAATACATATTAAGTTATTTTGTGCTACTGCCGTACATTATTTTACTGAATTACTCAATCTTCACAAACAAGAATTATTACAACACAGTTTATTACAATTTATTAATAAAAATTCACAAAATCACTTTATATAAATTATTCTCACAATTTTACTGTACACTTATAATTTTTTTATTTCCACTAAAACACTTTTTAAATCACTTTTTAATTCGTTTTTAATCTTCACACTGTCGCTTTCCAAATACTACTCATTTTTACAAGTTTACACTATCGCGTTCCAAATTCGAATAATCTAATTTGATTTCGTTCGCCTTTTTATATAAACAAACCAAACTTCTAGAAAGTTCATGACTTTTCCAGTTAGAATAGCGTAGAAACATTTAGAACATTTTTATCTTGGAAAATTCCATTTTAGTACGGTAAATACATTGAGCTATTAATTTAACTTATTCTATCACACCCTAGATGTCACCGTCACAATATTAAGCGTTTTATTAAAACAAATCAATTATTTTTTATAGCTTAGTTCGAACATTAACCCTAAACCTCTTAAAAAAAGCCTAAGAGTTTCTAAGTTTTTTAATTATTGTGTGTTCAATTCAATTTTCTTTTTTTCTCAATTTTCTAATCTTAATTTACCGCTAACTTTACGAGAAAAGATTAAAACATTTTTTTTTGGTAAAAAATCCCGTTATATACATATTTGCATTTGATTTTGATTACATGTACATAATATGTTAAGAGATTTAGGGGGTTAAAGTAGTTTAATTAAATTTATTAAATAATTTTATTTTGTTAGTACCTATCGAGCTATTTCGATGAAATATCAGTGTGCTAAATTTAAAACTAAAGTTCCAAACCATAAAAATAAACATCAAACTGTTTTAGTACAAATTATAAATTTGTTCCAATAAGAATCCAATTTTCTATCCAATAGAAAAAATAAATTACAGCAAAAAAAATGTTAAGCAAACAATTAGTTTATAAAATAATTTTCTGTGACTATATGTATGTCAATAGGTCGCGAATTTGTTCAGGTATTCCGTGTAATATCGGAACAGGAGTTCAAATCTGTCGCAAAAAGTGTTAATGGACTTTGGCCAATTTCATGCACAACCTCAATTTGAAATTTAAAATTCGAAGCACATTTACTTCTCTGGTTAGGGGATACTTTCATAGCTTGATGGGTGGAAAATATAACAAACATTTCATCAGCTATTTCGTGAACTATCATAACTTGAGTCCAAATCTCGGACAATGGCCTTTATCAATTTAATGCAAAACCGCAATTTTTTCATTGAAAATGCTCTGTTAGATCGCGATTTCAATTTCATTTTAAAAATGACATCAAAACAAAATAATTCCCTCTCACGTACACTTTCTGTCTCTTTTTTTGTATTTCATGCTTATCTAGTTTGTACAACTAGATTACGATAATCAAGTTATGGAGCGCGGTAATCCTGAAAACCTTAAAATCGTCTTGCGAATTCGCGTTTAGCTACATAGTTTTGTTAGAATAGCAGTAGATGATTTAAGAAATGCAAATAATAAGCCCGATCAATATTCTTTGATCTATCGGACATCTTTTCTTCTTCAATTAATTTAAGGCAGCTTTGGTTGTCTTCTAGAATAAGTGTTGGGTCATCCATCTTTAAGTTGAAGTCCGCCAGAAGTCGTCTCATCCATATGGCTTCTTTGCAAGATTCCAAAAGAGAGATGAATTCGGTCTCGGTTGATGATAAGGCAACGCATGTCTGTTTCTTACACCCCCAGCAGACTGTTCCTTCAAACATGAAGAAAATATAGCCTGAATTGGATTTTCTGTCCTTTCGATTTTCTGCCCAATTGGCATCAGCATAGCCTAGCAGCGGCTCATCTGTGTTTCCTCCTAGTCTGAGTTTAAAATCGATTGTGACCTTGAGATATTTTAAAACTCTTTTTACCTCCATCCAGTCGGTTTGTATTGGTGTTTGAACCTTTTGTGCTAAAATAGCAAAACTTGCCGAAATATCTGGGAGACTATTAAAAGAAATATATAGCAGGCTTCCGATGAGTGTTCTATGGGGGTATTTACATGTTGTACACACCACAACACACCGCCACAGCTCCGCGCGTTTACACTAAATTTTGTGCATCAGTTGTTTCTTATTAATTTTCTATGTATGTGTACAATTATTTTCATTCCGAATCGAAACTTTGAGGCGAGTGCTAAACAACTTAATCAGAGCAATTATATTAACATTTTATTGGTGTATAAATAAAATTGAGTTTAGTCAAAAAATCGTTTGTGATAAATTATTGGTAATTTGGTGGTTAAATTATTAATTAAATTCAAACATTATTTAAAAATCGTAAAAGTTATTTTGTAAAGTCGCTTTTAGTTTTTGATTTGATTGGGAACCAAATAGTCGGAAAAAATATGGATAACTCTTTTCAAACATCAGAAGCTGGTGCCTCTCCTAAGGCATATCTGATCGACCCATCATCGTCCGATGATGATGCTATTGCGGTTATGACGTCAGCTGCTACTGCTTGTTTATTATTAGCGGCTTCAATAGAAGCGGAAAAGGAAAAAGAACAAAACAAAAAAGGTGCTGGATTAAAGATTATAGGAAAACTCGACAAGAATTTAGCAATACGCAAAGCCTAATGCAGGAACTTAAGCAAACTTCTGCAGATTTTAAAAATTTCATACGAATGGATGAGGATTCGTTTAATTATATATTGTCAGCAATTTGTCAAGACATTAAAAAAGAAGACACAGTTATGAGGAAAGCAATAAATCCGGAGGAAAAACTAGCAGTTGCCTTAAGATTTTTCGCTACAGGAGAAAACTTTATGGAACTGGACTACAATAGCAAATTATCGAAACCTTTCCTCTCCAAAGCAATACTAAATGTTTGTGAGGCTATAATCAAACATTTAAAAGTAAATTAAACATTAAATTAATTGTTAAATTAACATTCAATTTATTAAAATTCAATAAATTGTTTTGTCGTTTTATAAAAGTAAAATTAACAAAAAATAATATTTTATTTCAGTTTCCGAAAAGCGAACAAGAGTGGTCAACAATTGCTGCTGATTACAGCATCAAATGGCAATTTCCACACTGCTTAGGTGCTCTTGACGGAAAGCACATAGCATTTCGACCGTCAAAAAAAATGCACCACTGTTTTATAATTATAAAGGCTTTCATAGTGAAGTACTGCTGGGGGTTGCAGACGCCTATGGAAAATTTATATTTATTGACGTTGGGTGCAATGGTAGGATTAGTGATGGTGGAGTTCCTTCAGCAACCAGAAAGATTCCTCCAGCAAATTACATCCTTCAGCAACCAGAAAGATTTTTACCTCCAAAAAACTTAATCGGCAAATCAAGATTATTGCCCCATGTATTTATTGCTGACAATGCCTTTCCCTTAACTGAAAACTTAATGACACCGTATTCATTTACCACAACAGAAAACACGAAAAAACCTATAATCTCAGATTAAGTCGAGCTCGGCAGAGTATTGAACGTGCTTTCGGGATGTTAACAAACAGGTTTCAAATTTTTCAGAAACCAATTAATTTACACGAATACAAAGTGAAAGTAATTGTACAATGTTGTTATGTATTGCACAATTTTTCAATTACACGAAGCCGATGGTATAGCGAAGAAATTAATGTTTCTGAAAACCTAAATATCACGTCTCATCAGACGGCAGATGGCCATTCAAATAAAAATAAACTCAGAATTGGAGAAACTGTCAGAAAATAATTCACTGAATATTTTAATAATGAAGGAGCAATTTAACAAGCTTTAATAATGATAGAGTTTTACGTTGACCTACTTTTTCAGCGGAATCGATGTCCAATTTGGATTTAAAAACATCTAGGCTACATTTATTAAAATAAAACAAGCATATTAAAGCGAACTACAATTTAAAGTTAACAAAATAAAACACATTTTAAAGATAATTCATTTTGTTTTATTAATTAAAATAAAAGGTTAATTTTGATAAAAAAAATCGCTGTCAGCAAATACATTTTTCATAGCCAGCATTACACTGTCTTCTTTTGGTGTAATGTTCGAATGCCTTAACATTGATGGCGTTGTGGTGGATGGTGCTTCAATTTTGATTATTGGTGGATTTAATATTTTGACATCCAATATTTCAATATTTTTTCGTTTTGAATTCAAGTGTGAATTTTGTCCGTTTGTTAAAGGTAATTGTGTTACATATTTACAGGAGTTTGATGAGTTGGATGAATAAGATGCACGTTGAAATATGTTGGGATCAAATGGTGTTTTAATGGGCAGAAAATAATTATTTTGCGGAACCTCTTTCTCTTGCACTTTTCTTTGTAATGAAAATGAATCAGGTACAGTGAAACTAGATAAATCGGAGGATTCTGTTGAATATGAATACGGGGATGGGCAGAAAGTGGAAATATATGGATTGCACTCTTGTTGATTTTTTGGAAACTGAAATGTAGGTACATATATCGTTTGAATAAGTGGACAAATTATTATGTCTTCTGTTTTTTGGAAATGTAGGTGTATCTGTTGGAGATGGGATAATATCTGACATATAAGGTTTGCTACCTTTATGTTTGTCTGTAAATTTAAATTTAAGGGATTCTAATGAAGGCGGGGATGGAATGGAGGTGGAGGAATAACTGTCTAATATTCCGGTGGGGTCGCAATATTTCGCCCGTTTTTCCTCTCTAATTTTTTCTGAAACCAGATGTAATATCTGTAACTTCAATTCTTCGAAATTTTCTTCAATTTGATTTTTTTTAAATTCAAAGCTTAGGTATCGACAAAATACATCCTCCTCTGTTAATGTTTCCCGTTTTGATCGCTGTTCAACTAAATTTTTTGTAAATTTCAAAGCCTCAATTGCATCATTTTGCAGCTGTGTTGATTTTTTGCTTCGATATTTCTGAAATTATTAATAAAAATTAATTAATATTTTCCTTTTATAAAATACATATTTTTTGTAAATTTCAATTGCCCTAAATTATTATTTAAACATACTTTTGGAGTACTATACTCAGCAGCATCTTGGCCGACTTCATCTACTTCATCTAACCCAATCTGAAACTGAAAATCATTCACAAAAAAAAAAAAAAAAAAGTAAAACAAATATGTAAACCGTTAAAAGTTCGAATAAATAAGGAAAAAATTCAGTTTAACGATTGATGTAATAGGCCCCTGTAAGCCTGACACGTTTAGTGATCCTTCTTGCTGCGTCCACCAGAATTTTAAAGCCTTTGGGACGGCTAAGTGGACCGAGTTTCCATAATAGTTATACCGAAACAGTCAGTCAGGCCCTACAATTCAAGTTGTTCAAGCCTTGCCACTTCGAGTGCCGTAACAGATCACTAAACATATCAGAATCACCAAACTTATCAGGAATATAACACCATTATACAATAATTTATAATCATTAAAATTATTTTTTCTTTATTTTTCACAGATTTACCGGTCTTTATGCATTTATTGTAAATTATATAATGGAAATCAAGTTTAAAAACTAAATTTAGGTTAACTTACATCGGATAGTTCTATATTCGAGTAGCTCGGTTGTGAATCATTCGAATGAACCAAAAACGAAAGTTCATTGTAGCACCATAACTTCGGTTCATATATTTCTTCTCTACCGTTTCCGCTTTTTTTTGGAATTTGTTATTTTAGATCGTTCTTTGGACAGTTGACTATGCAAAGTCCTAATTTTTTTTTATGCTTTCGACCGTAATATTTGCCTTAATATTTTTTAATTGATTTAATATTAAATTTAATTTTTCAACCCGTTTAGTTTTATTCGTAAAATTATAATCCACCGGACTATATAAACATGGGTATTTTCGGAGTTCGCTAATTAAAAGTAGCGTTTGCTCCTTGGTCCATTCGTTATTTATTTTATCACTCGCACTAGACATTATTATTTAAAGACCAAAACAAAGTAACAAAAAATAAAATGATTTTACTAATGACGTGGTATAATCATATTATTCACTCTTCGAAAGACAAAATCATAATATTTTACCAAAAACAAAAAAAAAATTGACCCTGAATAATTTTTTTATTCTCTTTTGTTTGGATTAGTGCAAAATGACAAGAGAATTAATCAAAAATTTGTCGAACGTGTGCATCAAAAATGATCCCACTCCAAAATTAGTTTATAGGTAAAGAGGTAAGAAACGAGGAAGGAATCTGATGCACGAGTCCTCGTGGAAACATGCCCTATAGTTGTTATTGGTCAGTAGAACTTCGGATATGTTTGCTTCTTTGAAGTATCCCACTCCAAGCGGAATATTTGAGAACCTGGCATCGGTCATCATACCAAATTCAGCAATCACTTTGTTGATATAGGCAGCTTGATATAGGCTAAGTAAATAATTTTCAGCTGCTGACTTATTTATTTCCAGACCAAGTTAATTTTCAATTGGTCCCAAGTTCTGAATCTTGAATTTCGTTTTGATTTAATTTTCTGCTTGTTCAATCATTGAAGTGTTGTTACTGGCGACCACAAGATCGTCAACATAAATCAGTATGTAAAAAACTTCATTTTCGTCTCTTTTTATGTACAAACAATAGCTTAATAAATCTTTAATAATTTAGTTTTCCGGATTCGAAAATATCTTTTAAGCGAAAATATCTTGTAAGCTTTTCAGTTTTTAATTGATAAGTTATTATCTCTCTGAGATTTCAACCCTCAACCTCAAGCAAAGCTTACCTAAATATACCTAAATATACCTAAATATACCTAAATATATAATAGTATATTTAGGTAAGCTTTGACCTCAAGGCACCAAAAACACAGAACAACCCCGGAAAAACAAAAAAAAATCGCTAAAATTACGGAGCTTTTAATGCAACTTGCTTTAAAATTTAATACTTCTAAAATATTTTATTAATGCAG
Source organism: Tipula vernalis (assembly GCA_958295665.1). NCBI lineage: Eukaryota > Metazoa > Arthropoda > Insecta > Diptera > Tipulidae > Tipula > Tipula vernalis. The sequence goes on along the minus strand of OY282558.1, from coordinate 179,075,100 downwards.
TCATAAATTTGAATGCAGTTGATTGACGGTTCTCCTACAATTTGCTTTATATTCTAATGGAATGTTGGACTAAAACTTAATCTAATTGCTGTATTACAAATCAATGCAAATTGTATGCAATTGTAATTGTAAGCTATGTATCATTTTGTAATACAGCCTTACACTGGACCTACATGTAATGCAATTTGCATTACATGAGCAATATTTTTTAAACTGTGAAGGATCGGACTTACTTTGAAGAAATCTAAATGTTATAAGGACCTCATGTAAAGCTTGGTTCAAGCATCTAGCCGATTGCTTTAATACATATAAGCTTTTCTTCAGTCGGCACACAAGATGTTCTTTGTTTTCTTTAACAAAACAGGGTGGTTGTTTCATAAATAAAGCTTGTTCAACTGTAATCAATAAAAGAATTCGAAATGTTGTTTGCTTTACCACAGGTGCGAACACCTATCATAATCTTCCTCGTATCGTTGTGAAAAGCCTTGCTCCACTAGCCTAGCTTTGAATCGACAAACGGAACCGCCCGTTCCATACCTCCAATAGGTTTTCATCCTTTAGATATTGGGTCAAAACCCAAGTTTGATTTTCGTTCAGCGAGCCTACCTCTTCCTGCATGGCACTCTTCCATTCGTCTTTATGTTCACATGAAACTGCTTCTTTTGGGTTCCTTGACGGAATAAACAACATTCATTTCTTTTATTAGTCATTTTGGGATAACTCCCTTGTTAATTCGTGTCGAATGCCGTACCTCACCAGCATCGTTGTTGTCAATTAATGTAAAATCGCCGTTTTCCGATCCAGAATGCAAAGCCACGTCACTAAAATAAACTTCGCTATCATTTACAGATGATGAAGCATCTGCTGGTTTAAACGAATTGTCTGGAACAATCGGGACAGGAGCCACATTTGAAACGGTTGATTTATCTGGAAAGCTTTCATCATCGATGTCATACCAAACCAATGTTCAAATGGCGTCTTTTCTACTCCTATTGTCGGCAATCGGTTTTGTATGAAATTTGCCATGGTTGCGGTTTCTCCCCAGAATGTATACCCTAGACCAACATCTAATAGCATGCATCTTGCCATTTCAACAAGTGTACGATTCTTGCGTTCTACAACGCCATTTCGCTGGATGGTTACGATGTATTTCTTACCTGTTGGTATTTGCGGTTTGCATAGGCCCGCAAACGTCAGAATGGACTAAATCGAGGACAGGTTTCGATCGATTTTCCGATTCTTTAGGGAATTTTATTCTAGTCATCTTTCCCTTTAGGCATATTTCGTAGTTCACTTTCTTTTTGCAATATGTCCACTACACCTTTTGATGAGAGAGTTTTGACTATACTTCGATGTCTCGATGTCGAAGAATAGCATGCCATTGGTGCGCACACATACTTACACGTTCTGATGCGATGTACACTCTTTGTCGTTCTCTTAACTTATACAATTTACCACAAATGTCTCCAATTTATCTTTATTCACAATGTTCACTTTCTGACTTTTGTACCCCTTCGACTCATGGCATCTGGAAGCGCGAAACTTACTGCAGTATTTACGTTCTTGTTTCGCTTTCGTTGACACTTTCAATGCGGCTTCTTCACTGGCATTTATCAACCGATCCATTCTTCGCTTATACTCGGCGATGATCTTTGATCGAGCCAAACTCGAATCATTTCCAATGATTTCTTTTGTCAAGAAATTATAACGTATTATATCCATATTTCGGATACGTTCGGAACTACGAACTTCTTGCGGTGTTTCTACAAACTCATCTGGAATATACAAATCTTGACGACCACTATCAATTGTAACATTGCTGTCGAATGTCTCATTGGTAACCGGTAGATTTACTGCGTTGTTTACAGTATTCAAATCGTTTACTTCGGTTTCGTTGACATTCTCAATTACATTGGCTTCACCAGACGTTTCAATTTGTTCATCAGACGTCTTAAATATTCTTCTTTTATCGACAATGGAAGATTCAGCATCACGCATGCCACCTGAATTAACATTGGCGTCAACTTCACATTCATCACTGGTCAAAATTACTGGGGAAAAAGAAGAATTAATACTTGCATATGCGTGCTCAATTACCTTCAGATTTGGCATTTCAGGAAAGCTTGACTATATAAACGAAACATCTATGCTTATCACGACTTTCTTAGTGGCCATGTTGTACAACCGATACGCTTTTGATTCATTGCTATACCCAAGCATAATACATTCAGTTGATTTTGTGTCGAGCTCCCGCTGTTTTTCGTTTAGCACATGTACCATCGCTTTGCATCCAAACACTCGTAACATTGTCAAACCTGATTTCGTTTTCGACCAAAATTCTTCTGGTGTAGTCGATCGCATATTTCTGCATGGTATTCGATTTATCAAATATGCTGCCGGTCATCAAGCTTCCGCCCACAATTTTTTACTTAAGCCGGAATCGATTAACATACATCGAACTCGTTCCATAAGAGTCCTATTGATACGCTCTGCAACACCATTTTGTTCGGGAGTGTATGGTGCGGTTCTTTGATGTACAATTCCGCATTTTGTCAAAATATCGTCAAACTGTCCATTACAATACTCCGTACCATTATCAGTGCGCAGGACGTTGATTGTTCTTGAGCGCTGATTTTCGACAAGAGCCTTGAACTCCAAAAACGTATTGAAAACTTGTTTTTTTTCTCTTAATGGAAAAACAAATACCTTTCTGCTGTAATCATCGACAAAAGTAACGAAATATTTCGCACCACTTAGCCCATCATAACTCTCCGGCAGCGATCCTAACAGTGTTGCACTGATGAAAAGTTCGGGTTTAATTTCGTCTCGCAGCGCCAACAACTTTTGGAACAATTCGTTCATTTTATTTACATGCTCCTCCACATCACATCCTTCTTCTAATCGCTGTCTTATAATTGTTCGCAGAAAAAATACACGATTACCAGGGTTATCCTTTTCGTGGGATTTTTTGAGCGCGTCTCATGTGTCTTTTCATCTTTTATAGTCCAATCTGCGGTAACTGGACTTGGCACTGCATCTTTTATAGCACTACACGCACCTTTTACCCTTAAGAATTAGTCATTTTACGCGTATATTTTTGAACAAATTTTCGAACTCTAAAATATTCTATTTTGAACAATTTGCACAAAGATTAGTATTTAGCGATTTGCCAGCCCATAACCTGTTAGAAAAGCAGTAGATGATTTATGAAATGCAAATAATAAGCTAGATGATTCAAGATATTTAGGAATGATTTTATTTGTTCTATATAAATAACACACGTCTACTTATTACAGTGGCCGTCAACGAACAAAAAAACAATAATAAAACGAATACGTCATGCGGATGGCAGACGTCAAGACTACTACGTTAGTTTAGTGTTGCCACATTATGCAAACACAAGTTCATTGAATTAGTTACGTATAAATTAAATAATGCTAAATATGATTATTAATTTAACAAATTTGTGTCTGTCGGGGGTATAAGGCTGCTTCTTTGCAATGGGCTAATCTATTTTTCTGCAATGTATCGGTATCTAACACAGCACCTTGACCAGTGTATATGAATTATATTTGAAATGAGGAAATACTTCTTATACCACGTTTACATTAGTGGAATAAAAGTATGTAGCAAAAAAGTATCGTCATGTGAACTCAAATTTAAATATTTAAATATTTTATCACATACTTTTTTGATATTTCGGTAAAGTATGTATCAAACAAGTATTAGTATATTACGTTGTAATGTGAACCCTAACTAATAACTATATGTTAATGTCATTCGTATACTTGTTGTCAAAAATAAAATTTATTACGTTTTTTTGTTTCTAACTGCAATTTCGGGTGTTAATCAAATAATTTGCCGACAAATCTAATAGAGTTTGAGAAGAAATTCAGAACACATAAACTGAATTGAATACAGAAGCCTATCTGTCAAAACAACAAACTTTTATAGTATGCGCTCACACTACAAATCGCAACACTAGTGTGAACTGCAGCGGAAAAATAATTAAATAGCATAAAAGTACATACTTATTAGATACGTATAATGTAAACGTGGTATTAATTTCTATTATACACACACCTCACCCACACACTTAATAAAATAGCAATAAACTAGATTAAGGACAAAAAAAAATATTTCTATACGACAAAATAGTAAAGATATATAAACTGGTCCCGATTTCTTATTTTATTTGAAAAGAAAAGAGCTTAAACATATTTTAAGTTGAATGATTTTGAGACATGAAAAGAAATCAACACAATTATTTGAGAAGATGTATGTACATATTTGAAAAGTGGAGAAATCCAGAGAGAAAGAGAGTTCAATCAAATACACGATCAACTACGATTACACCTTTTCAGCCTGTTTGTTTACACCTGTATGCAAATTGAAATCGTTCTCGTCCTTAACGACGCATAAAATAATCTTCGAGAGCAGCACCAAATTACTATATAAGGACGACCAATTTGCATCATAGAAGCAGTTACATTTAACCAGTGCAAGTGTGATAATAAGTGATCAAGTGAAAAGTAAAGATTGTGTTCTTGAATTTAGACTACAAATAGATAGTAACAAAAGTAATACAACAATAAAAAGATCAAAATAAATTATTTACGTGATTTTCCAGTTGCAACAGAGAGTAGTTTGAGAGCAGAAAAAGAAACGTTTTTGACATGTCTAGTGGAACAAAGAAAATGTATTTTCCAGATAACATTTGTTTTCTGGTATGTATTGTGAATATAATTGAAATAACTGTTAAAGTAGAATATATCCTGAATTTAATTTACCGATTAATTTATTTCAACGATATTTAATTTTTATACGAAAATAAATTTTATGTTTATAGGAAACTGTGTAAGTAGTGACAAAAATTGGAGTCGTGAACGAAACAAAATAAAACAAAAAACATGCAAAATCGATGAGAGCTGAAGAAATTCACATCACATTGCGATTCACATTTGACAGCTGCATTTTTTGTCTACTAATACTTATACACAAATAAATAAATTATTTTATTTTCTCTTTACCAACAAACAAAACAAATTTTCTTTTATTATTTAACATTTTTTTTTTTTTTTTAAACCTGTTTCCTCCTTAAACGTCAAACGAAATAAATTGAACAACTGAAGGTTTAGTGAAACATAAATATTTACTACGTTTCCATGATGGAGTTAACTCGAATTAGGAGTTTCGTTGAGTTAATAACATGGCGGCGCTAATTCATATCGTTTCCATGCAATTATAACTTCTATTGTAATTTAACATTTCACAACAATTTAAAGTCACGTTTGGAAATTTTATTTGTTTGGTGGAAATTTTTAAATTTAATATTTATTGTGATTTTTATGATTTATAAAGTATTACGGAGAGAAAAGAATACGTGCAATGCCATTGTTTGTTTGTTTGTTTGTTTTTTAAATTTGCTCAGGTCAGATCTTTCAATCCATAAGACCAGTGAGTTGAGAAACAGCCCCAAATTTCCAGAGACCACTCAGGGGAGGTTCTGGAGGGTTGAATAAAGTGTACAAAAACAAATTAGATTAAAAATTAAATAATAAAATAAAAGCATAATTATATAAAACAAAGTTTGATAATTAAATTAGATTAAATGAAAGTTAATAAATAAAGAATATTAGAGAGAAGATGAAGGATACATATAAAAATAAAAGTTTTAAAAATTAAATTATAAATTTATAATTCATTAATTCATAATTTTTAATTTTTTTTTTTTTTAAATTTTTTTTTTTTTTTTTTTAAATTTTTTTTTTTTTTTTTTTTTTTATTTTTTTTTTTAAATTTTTTATTTTTTTTTTTTTAAATTTAGAATTAAATTATATAATATTCATAAATCTTAATATTATAATAAAATAAAATAAAATGAAATGATTCCAAAGAAAAATCATTGTGTGAAAAAGTCAATAAAAATTAAATGTAGTCTTAATTCATAGTTTATAATTTATTCTATCCACAAAATCACACAATATTTTATATTCTTCCATTTTTTGGTCCTTTAAGATATCTAATAAGGATTTTCTGTATAAAAGTGGGAAATTATTTCTTATATTATTATATATGACACAATCGTTAATAATATGTTCGTTATCTTCAACGGTGTTACAAATCTCACAATTAGATGTAGATTCAAGTCCCAAAAGGAATTTAAATTTCTTGTTAACTGTATGACCAGAGATTAATCTGTAAATTAGCCTGGTTTGGCAGGATGTAAAATTAGAGTTTTTAAATAGGAAAGATGATCTTGGAGAAGGGCACATTTGTTTATAAAAGTGGCCGGATGAATTACACATTAAAGTGTAGTTTTCCTTCCACTTATTATTTATAGATCTGGAGATATCGTTAAATAGGTCTGTGAGAGTTGGTTCATTATCAAGAAAGTGAGTAGGAGAAAAAACTGCTTTTTTTGCTAAACTATCTGCTATAGTATTTCCTTTTAAGCCACAATGACCCGGGAACCAATGAATGACAAAATTTTTAATTTGGTTATGGCCGATAGTATCAATAATTTGATTTTCGTAGTGTCTATTTGTAAAGTGTAATAGAGCCGTTTTTAATGAAATACAAGAACTTTGAGAGTCAGTAATAATGATAATATTATTGTTTTTGATGATTAGAGATATAGTAATTCCAATTTTAATAGCAATGGTTTCAATATTTTTAATATAAGTAGGGTTTTTTAGTTGAATGGCAAATTTCCAATTTTTATCCTCAACAAAAATTCCAATTCCTGGTTTATTGTTAATTATAGAGCCATCTGTGTAAATTTTTGCGAAATTATTATATTTATTAATTTCAGCCATAGATAATGCATATTGTTCAGAGTGGTTTATAAAATTTTTGTTTGTGATTCCCTCAATATTTGTTATGATGCTAAAATTAGTGGGAGACGTTTTTTTTATGTGAAAAGGTTTAATTTTGGAAAGAAAAGTATAATTAGAATATAAGTCGTTAAGTTTATGAAGAGATCTATTGTTTTTAATGTCGTTACCGATTTTGGAATTATTATATAGATTTTTTGAAATATAAATTAGTGATTTTTTAATAAAATCTAGATCTGAAGATGTTTCTAGGGATTCAGATAAAATAGCTGGGATTGGAGTAGTTCTTAAGAAGCCTAGACAAGCTCTCAGACAAGCATTTTTAATAGATTGACAGATATTAATATCTTTTTTATATTTAGTGTCTGTAAAAACATATGTGTATTCAAGTTTAGATTTAACTATTGCTTTAAAAATATTGATCATTGTTTCAGGATTTACACCTCCATTAAAATGGGTGAGAGTTTTAAGTAAATTAATGGAGTTGGAAATATTTGCTTTTAAGTTTGTGTAATGAATTGATAATGAAAGTCTATTTGTTAAGGTTGTACCCAGTATCTTAGTAGTCACTCTTTCTTTTATGTAGATATTATTAATTTTTAAATTTAGAGATTTGGAATTATTTTTATTAGTGAATAGTCTTAAAAAATGAGATTTATCAGTGTTAATTTGTAGTTTTAAAGATTGTAATTTATTAGTTAATGAGAGTAAAGTAGAATCTGTTATTAATTGTAAGTTATCATGATTATCGGCAGAAATTACAATGCAAATATCATCGGCATATTGGAAAATTTTTGTATCGGGGTTATTGATGTCGTGTAAAGAAGTGGTATGGATATTAAAAAGGGTAGGACTCAAACAGCTACCCTGAGGAATGCCTTTATTAGTGTAATGAATGGAAGTTTGATTGATATTTTGAATAGATATAATTCTATTTGTAAGAAATTGAGAAATCCAATGTGTAATGTTAATAGGGAAATTGAAGTTTTTAAAGGTGTTTAATAAAATATTTTTATCTACATTATCAAAAGCCTTGGAAATGTCAATGTTAACTAAAACAATTTTTTTTTGTTGTTGTTTGAGGGAGATGATGAAATTAAACATTTCTACAAAATAGTCAGTAATATTTTTATTTTTTCTAAAACCAAAATTGTAATAATTAAGAATATTATTGGAGATTAGATGATCATTAATTCGTTTTAAAATGAGTTTATTGAAGATTTTTGAAAAAATAGGTAACAGACAAATAGGACGGTAGTTAATAATATTTCTATCATCCCTCCCCTTTTTCAAAATGGCGATTGTGTATGACGTTTTCCATTTTGTAGGGTAAATTTGATTTTGCCAGATGTTGTTGAAATAATTTGTAATAGTATTGATTAGGTTAGGATTAGAGGATACTAATTGTTTGATGATTTTATATGAGACTTTATCATATCCTGGAGCAGTATTATTTGAATTTTTAATAATATCAAGAATTTCAATGTTATTAAATTCCGCAGGATTAATAGTAGGATTGAAGTTATTAGAGAGATTATGAGGGGATTCAAAGGAGAAAGGAAAATTGTGATTTAGAAAATTAGTAGCAAGTGTGGGATCTTCTAGGATTCTGTAGTTAGACTGTTTTTTATTTTTAATTTTATTGATGTTGTTCCAGAGATCAGAATTATTAGTTTTGTGATTGATGCTTGTTAAAAAAATATTCCAAGATTTTTTCTTTTCTCTTCTAATTGTTAATTTAAGTTTTGTATAGATTTTTTTAGTTCAATAGCGGTAAAAAGGTTTTTGTTTAAATTATAAATGAGTTGTTTGTGTTTTTTTATGTTCCATAGTCTTTGTATAAGATCGTTCCACCAAGGTTTAGGTTTAAAAGTATTTTTACTTGTAATAATAGAAGTATTTTCAGAAATTATTTTTTCTAGGTGTTCTTCAATATTGCATTTATCATTAATAGAATTTAGATCAAAGTCTTTCAATACTTTTGACCAGTTTGTGATTTGTTTTTTTTGATAATAATTTAGTTTAAAGTCAATAAGTATTGGGAGATGGTCACTTCCTAAATTAATGGGATCTACTTTCCATGATAGTTTTTCAATTAGATTGATTGAGCACAAAGTAATGTCTAGTGCTGCAGAATTATTTCTGAAAAAATCTTGCCTTGTATGAGATCCGTCATTTAATAAAAAGACATTATTAGCAGTGATAATATCTGCAATCTTATCACCCACCCTGTCGTGAGTAGGGGACAATGAACTATCCCAAAGACTATTATGAATATTTATGTCTCCAGCTATTAAACTTTTATCTAGATTCTGAGTTATAAGATGTTCAAATTCATTAACGATTTCCTGAGGTCTAATAACAGAATTATTATAAAAAGATAAGATATTGAAATTAATGTTTTTAAATTTGAGGTTAATTTTGAAAGCTTGAAAACGGATGTAATGAAAATTTAAATCAATAATTCTCCAAGAAATTTTTTTATGTATTAAAAAGCCTACTCCGCCAAAACCATCTGGTCTATCATCAGTAATAAGATTATAATTGTTAAAAGTCAAATTACTATTTGGATTTGTCCAGGTTTCAGATAAAATAACGATATCAATATGATTGGATTGTATATAATGATATTATAGATCTTTATTACTATTTAAACTACGAATGTTAATTTGTAAAATTTTTAAAGGTAACATAATGGAAGAATAAAATGAAAAATAAAAACTGGAAAAAGAAAAGTTTATGTTTTAATAAATTTATTTAATTTAATTTTAAGTTAGTCTAAATTAGCTGGATTTTTATTAAGGTCATCGGAATTATTTAAAAGTGATTTGACATCATTAAAAATAGAATCTCTTTCATTTAATTGATTTTTTAATTCGTTTACTAATTTATTTAGGATTTGAATTTTTCTAGCATCAGAATTCATTAAGTTATTTTTCCAGGCTTGATTCTCAACACAGATATCATTAGCGAAATCTATTTGTTTAGGGACTTTTTGTTGGCTACCATAAAGGTGGCTTTTGAATTCTCTGAAACTAGTTTTATTTAAAATCATATGTTCCCTAATTTGTTTCTGCCTATATCGTTCATTACATCTGAAAAAATTAGTAACATGACCCGTTCCACAAAATTTACAAGAAAATTTCATGTCACAAACGTGTTCTTGTTCGTCCTCTATAGTATTAGCACACGTTAGGCATCTAATAGTTTTAGATTTGCATTTGGAAATTGTATGTCCGTAATTTAGACATTTTTTACAAAAAAGAGGATTAGGTATAAAATATTCTACCTTTAATAAAAGATTATCATATAAAATGACGTTGAATGGAATAGTTCCAGACTCAAAAGTAAGTTTAACCAATTCAATTTCCTCAGCTGTTTTAGTGGCACTATTCCATTTAGTCATTCTTTCTACTTTAGAAATAGGGTATTTGGATCTAATATTTTCTTGTATTTCTTCATTAGAAAGCCCAATAGGAATGTTCCTGATTAAACCAATAGAAGAAGTGAAATTTTTAGGAATGTATGTAGTATAATTATCAAATTTTTTAAAAATATCTGATTTAACACAATTATTTGCGTCTTCAAAATTACTAAAGATAACCTTAGCAACATTTTTGCTAACGCTAGAGATTTCTTTGACATTTTTAAAATTATTTATTTTAAGGGCTTTAGCTAAAAGAACAATATTTAAATTCTCTTTACTGATAAATACTGTAAATGGGCCATTATCTGATCGGTTATATAGATTAATTTTTTCAGCAGTAACTGACGGCATATTTGAGTTATTCGATGAATCAACAGATAAAGTTGAAGATGATGTAGGAGCTGTTACTGTATTTTTTGAAACTGCGACGTGAGTTTTATTATTATTATTATTATTAATTTTCCTTTTATTTAACATATTGGGACTTTTATCAAATTCACCGTTTACTATTATTTCATTATTGAAAACAATTTTTGATTTTTTAGTATTTATTTCATCTTCGGAATCTGAGAAATCAGTAGAAGTAAATGTTGGAGGTACAAAGTACTGCGTACTTTGTTCCTCCTTGCTTGTGTTACGTGGATTTATTATTTTGTGGATAGAAAAAGACTATGAAAAGACTTACCCGACTGATAAAAATAAACAAATCAAAATAAACTATAAGATATAATTAAATAAAAAACAAATTAATTAAAATTAAAAGAAAATTGTAAAATTTATAACACTTCACTAAAATGAAATGCCATTTTGAATTGGTATAATTGTTTTTTTTTGCTTTTGACAGGTAGTATCTCTTCTAACCCTACTACATTCGTTGAGTTAAGTTGGATTAAGAAACTTAACGAAAATCCTAAACTCGACATGTTTCCATGATGAGATAATCCACGTTAATACTGGTTAACTCCATCATGAAACGTAGTAATTGATACCTTGTTTCTATGTTTTAGGCAAATAAAAAACTAGATTATTACAGTAATGCTGAAAATTTACTGTAATAATCTGGTTTCGTAAAATTTCTGCATGAAATAATGCGTTCAAAACGCGAGTTGCGTACAGTTCCATATTTTTTGACAGTTATTGGGCCTGTTTAGACGATGTATACAGCGCTTGATGTATCTTTTCGTTTTTCACCTCTCTGTCGATAAACTATATTTTAGTTGTAATATTTTCGTTGAGCAGGAGGTAACGTACTCGTCTAAATAGGCTCGTTTGATACATATTTAATTTTAATGTGCAATTTTATAATTTCAACAATGCCTTGTTTTGTTCTAAATTATAGTATATTATTCAACGAGCCTATAATGATAGCTGTTATTCATGAAGATGAAGTTTACCGACACGAGCCGATAGGCGAGTGTCGTAAATCTATTATAAATTTTATTATAAAATCCTTTAAATATACCTAAAATAATTTACGTCGACATTTTGACGTTTCAATTTAATAATAATGAAAATAGCAACAGACTACTAGATAAAATTTCAAAAATTTATTTGGCAGAAGTGAATAATGGAAGAAAGGACTACTAGATAAACTAGCAGTGAATAATGGATATCATTATAATTGAAGAAACAAACGTATAATGAGTATATTATACGTTAGTCGTGGACAAATTACTTATAGTCCTCCATTTGTCAAAAAAAAAAAAAATATATTTTCTGTCAACAAATTAAAAAAATAAAAATTTTACAAATTGTACGATATTTGTTTTCTTTTAAGTAATGGCTGCATTCTGATATGCAGAAAAATTATGACGATTTCTATTCACCAAGAAAAAGCAATCCGACTCGATGAAAGATGATCTTTCTGCTGTCAAATTGTTCGATTTCTCCAGAAAAGTCAATCCGTCGAACAAAATTGTTGGTTTACGAATCTTGATTTTTTGGCATATTTATTGGACAGCAGAAAGATCATCTTTCATCGAGCCGGTTTGCTTTTTCTTGATGAATCGAAATCGTCATTAGAAATAGATACGTATTTTCTATTTCCAGCTTAAATTTAACTATAGAAACGCTTTTAAAAGGATTTGTTGTTGTTTCGTAAAAAATAATTCCTATTTAGTTGGCCTACATCAATAATTCTTAGTTGTTTGGCCTACGGCTTCGATTAATTTAACGGTCAACACTTTTAGAGGAGACAGGCCTGTCGCTTCAAAATGTTTGTTTTGACGTTTAAATGATATTTGAATGACATATGCAGATGTAAATATTAGTGCTAAGTAGTGTAGATCTCATAAGATTTAATATTTAATTTTTAATCTGACATTTTTATTTTGACTTATTGTATATCATTTCATAATTGGGAAATAAAGAATAGTTGTGCGGGTTGGCTTTATTGGGATGATGCAAAAAGTTCGTTGCTTTTGAATTTGTGTTGCAATTGTTATTTTGTTTTTATTTTAGAATAACAAATAAAAATAATTGTAAATTAAAATATCTTTAATTAAGTGATTAATTTAAATGTAATAACACAACAGTTTTGGCGAAGAGGATAAAACTCGTAAAGTTTTAAATGCAAATAAACAGTGCATTGATTATTTATCAAAGTAAAGAAAATATCGAGGCAATATTGAATTGTGAAAGCAGCAAAAAGAGTCGATGCGTCATTTGCTAAATCATCAAATGGTGTTGTTGTACCACCTTTTCCACGGGTCCCGATCAATACGGAATATTTCTTTACGGAGTATGACAAAACGAAGCATGTGAAGTTATCCCAGTTTTTCATCCCAGAAAAAATTAAAATATTCATCAGGTAACACTCTCCCATTCCATCCCAGTGTTTTTCTCATGTACTAAGAAGTTTAATTATATTATATTTATTCCAGAACTTTATCTACAAATAATTTTAAGATCCCATTTTCATCGCACTTGTCGAATTTCATGATAATTGGTTAAGAAACAGCTGTTAATCTAACAAATTTTGTGCTTAGGTTGTAAGGCTAAGCATTTGATTGATTAGCGAAATTATCTAATTAAATTACCGCTGGTGGGGTTTAATTAGATGGGAAATTAGAAACTACACTTTTGGTGATTAAGTTTATTCTGAATTCTTTTTAATAAATTTCGAGTTTAAATACATTTTTAGAAACTGCTTAATAGTAGGTTTTTATAATGCGTTTTTTTTATAATGTTGTGGATATTCTTACATTCTAAACTATTTTGCATAGATGACAAATTGTATGTATGCATACTTCCGTTATTAATATTTCGCTTTATGCAACCTATACGATTTTTCTGGAAGTAATTTGTTTGTTTATTACTTAAAATTAAATTAAATTGTACTCATGTTCAATCACAAGATTGAACATACTGCGGGGCCAACAAATTTAGGGACCTTGGCCGTGGAATCGGTGTTGTGGTGAAGTGATGTCTCTGGATGCATGTTGTCGTTTTTTCCTGCGTTGAAAAAGATATACCAGAGTTATGATTATGCCGGCAGCCATTAATGTTAGTACGTAATGATAAATATGATGTCCGAACTGTGGTATATGGATGACCTCCGGTAGTTTCGCTTCGTTGATTTCTTGTAGAATGATAGATTTTTCTAGTTCTGCGATCTCGTTTGTAATGTTGTCGCCCTTTTCAATTGATAGAGATTTTGCTGGGGTATCCATTGGTTGGGATGTTGGTTTTTCAGTGCCATGACTATTAACTGGAACTCATCATGTTTTAAAATACATTTCGGGTCTAATATTAGAATTTCTAATTTATTTAAAATCATCGTGTTTACCTCCCGATTGCATATTAGGTGGACGGTTTGGGGTAAGCTCACTGCGAAAGTTCACTGATTGGTACCTATCTGAGTCCAGTAGGTTTGTTGGTTTACCGTTCTTGTTATACAGTTTGCGAGATTCTGGCTTACGTGCTTGAGCAGATTAACTTCACATTGTGTCTGCTTTGATTGTGTGTTATAAATTGGTGAAATATCGCACAAATACTCATTTAGTTTTAGTTTAATGCATCGTTGTAGATCACGATTATTTAAATTAGCAAAATGTTCGCGTGTTAAATCGATTATCAGCAGTTCAGTTGTAGGTACTATGATGTGCATTTGCCCATTCTCGTATAGCGGTATGGGAATTATGTTGAATAATTGCTATACCTGTGTGTATACCAATGGCATCTGTACAAGGAATAGAATGTTGTTTGCTGTCACTCTTGTGTGGACCGTCAAAATCTTGTAAATGTGTCCAAGATCGTTTTTATTCTCCCCCTCAGGAATTTGCATCGTTGCTGGAACGTGCTCGTGAATTCGTACGATTTCCTCTTTCAATTGTTGTGGGGTGATGGTTGATGAGTTCTAATAAATATTTTCTATGTGGGAGGCATCTCTTTGATTCATGATGTCACCAAGTATGTATCCAATTGTATTCCCAATGTCCCGCTTTCTTAGTGCGTGTTCCTTGTTAGTTGAGGTAAGTAGATTTGTCAATATCCGGTTAAATTATAATTTATGATGATTTTTCACTGTAACGCCATTAAGTTTACAGTTCCGGAGTTGTGAAAATAAATTCCTGTATTAGATGGCAATGGCTCTATTGTGGTTGACGATGTGACAGGAGCAAAAAACACTTGCACCATTCCCAGTATCAATAATATCAGATGTAAAATTGTTTCTTTCTTGAATACTGTTTTGATGTGGTGTACTCTTTGTTGTTTGACTTCCCGATAGGGTTGAACACGTAACGGAGTTGTTGGTTGTGGTGGTTGGTTGACTGATGCTTGTGTCTTTGTGAGGACAATCTCGTTGTCAGATTCTATGGGTAGTGGTGATAATTTGTGAATTGGCTTTTTTACGAGGACCCCTTCCGGGCCTCGAAGTGAAACTACTCGAACTTTTTGGTCTATGCCTGGATGTACTTCCACCACTCGCACAGTCAGCCATTTTAATGGGGGAACATTGTCATCCTCGAGGAGCACTAGGTCACCTACTTTCAAGTTTGGTTGTTCAGATGACCATTTTCTTCTATGTTGAAGTTGATTTAAGCATTCGGAGTGCCATCTTGTCCAGAAATCTTGTTTTATTTTCTCTACCAGTCTCCATCGTGATATGCCGTAAATGGTTGGTTCTGCTATAACATCTTGCGGAATTGCTCGTAATGGTGCACCGATTAAGAAGTGCATGTCATTGGTGCCAGAGGTCTTGAGTTTAAGCAAGCTTCTACTTGTGAGGTGACCGTTGAAAGTTCTTCGAAAGTCAAGGTTGTTACTCCAATAAACTTTACTAAATGTTTTTTTACTGCCTTTACTGCCGCTTCCCAAAGTCCTCCAAAATGGGGTGAAGCTGGAGGTATGAAATGCCATGTTGTTTCATCGTTTGCCAATAGTTGGGAAATTTCTTTAGAGGATTTACGAAGTAGTACTAATTCTCGATCAAGTTGGTTTTTTGCGCCCACAAAATTAGATCCGTTGTCGCTATACAAATCACTATGCACAATCCTCTACGTGCAGTGAATCTTTTATAAGCTGCGATGAATGCTTCGGTGATTAGATCACTAGCTGGTTCGATGTGTATGGCTTTAGTTGTCATGCAAACAAAGATTGCTAAATATCCGTTATGTGCTTTGTGCCCTCTTCCCCTTGTTGTACGAATCAGAAGTGGTCCCGCTTAATCGACTCCGGTTCTCAAAAATAGTCTTCCGGGCGTGATGCGTACTGCTGGTAAATTTCCAATGAGCTGCGTTCTTGATTCAAAATTGAACCGATGACACCTTATACACTTTGATATAAAATGTCTTGTTAGATTTCGACCATGTATGATTCAGTATCTGGTACGGAGATGTGCCAAAGTTAATTGTGTTCCTCCATACATCGTTTGTTTATGTGCTTCTTGAATCACCAGCTTGGCGATTGGATGGTCTTTTGGAATAATAACTGGATGTTTCTCATCGTAGATCCATGTTGTTGTACTTTGAACTCGACCACCGACTCGTAAAACATCGTCATGTAGGAATGGAGATAAAGATTTAATCTTACTTGTGTTTGCTATTCCTTTCTGATTTAGAAGATCTCGAATTTCGTTTTTGAAATGTTGTCTCTGCGCTGCTTGATCAGACTTTGCGTGGCATGTTTTATTTCTTCTGCCGTGGGAGCTTCATGGCTTGTTACAATCTTTCGGTATTTATTGATAAATCTCGCCACATACACCATAACCATTCTTATGGTATTACAATTTGAGTACATCAAAAGTAATTGATCAAAAAGGTCGTGTGTTGTTACTGTCATGGCTCCCAATATGGGTTGTTTTAATTCCAATTGATCTGGTGTGTCTTCCGCTATTATTGGCGCCATAAATTGTGATTGATTAATTGATTTGCTGCGATACTCCTGGATGCATAATCTGCGGGGTTTTCAGATGATTTGACGTAAAACCACTGAGACGAAGTAGTTATCTTCTGGATACCCGAGATTCGATTTACTACAAATGTTTTAAATTTATGGGGCTTGTTTTTCACCCATCCTAGCACAATCATTGAATCCGTCCAACAATATTTCGGTGCTTCATCAAATTTCATATCTTGCTGCACCTTGTTCATTAGGTTCGCAAGTAAACTTGCTCCGCAAAACTCTAGCTCTGGCAATGTTAACTTGGTTGATATTGGAGCTACTCGTGTTTTTGCTGTTAACAATGTTGCCTTGTTTGAAGTTCTGTTGTGGAAGTATATCACTGCTGCGTAAGCTACTTCGGAAGCATCACAGAATCCATGTAATTCTCCTGGGAGAGTTGAGTTGAAATGGATCCACCTTGGAATTTTTATCTCCTCTAGTTTTGGAAGGGATATATAGTACTGTTGACATTTATTTTCTATATCTTCTGGCAGGTTTTGATCCCAGCTTACACCGGAGATCCAAAGTGCTTGCATTAAGATTTTGACTTGTATCAGGGTTGTAGATAGCCACTCTAATGGATCAAATAATTTGGATGACTCAGACAGCATTTTTCGTTTGGTCATTACCCCAATTTTGTTGTTGAGGTTCGCCTTAAACTCAAATGTATCAGTGCCTGGATTCCAAATCAATCCTAATGTCTTTACTGCTTCATCGTCAAATGTAATGGGTTCGAATGCTCTCGAGCCTGGATCGACACCTTCTATGAGTTGAGGATGATTAGAAGTCCATTTTCTCAGATTAAACCCTCCGGTTCGTAGCAAGCTGATCAGTTGGTTTTGTGCCTCCTGAGCATCCTCCAGGTTGTTACTTCCAGATAATAAGTCATCTACGTAAAAATCGCTTCTAATTATTTTTGCTGCAATTGGGAAGTTTTTCTCTTCATCGGCCGCCAGCTGTTGTAGTGTCTTGATGGCCAGATATGGGGCAGATGCCATCCCAAACGTTACTGTTAATTTATCGTTTGGTCGGGGGATGTTCTCCATAATATTTTTTGGTACTGTTGATCATCGGGATGTACTTTTATTTGTCGGTACATTTGTTCTATGTCCGCTGTACATGCTATCTTGTATTTTCTCCATCGTAGTAGAATTGACATCAGATCCTCTTGTAATTTGGGGCCCACGAGTTGTATTTCATTTAAGCCGATATTGTTACTCGTTTTTGCCGATGTGTCGAATACTTCTCTAAGTTTCGTTGTAGTGCTAGTAGTTTTGATCACTGAATGGTGAGGAATGTAATATTCGCTGTTGTTATGTTCCTTACTCTCAATCAAATGCCCCTGATTGTAGTATCCTTGTATGCACGCCCAATAATCTTTAGAAAATTCACTGGCCAGTGAGAATCGCCGTTCTAGTTGAATAAATCTAGCCAAGGCTCTCTGCTTGGATGAACCGAGCCATGGTATGCTTTGTTTAAAAGGAAGTCGTACTATGTAACGGCCATCTGTGCCTCGTCGGTAATTCTGCTGGTAATGTTCTTCACCCGGCTTTTCTTCTTCTGTATAAAGTTTCTTGGGTTGTATTTCTTCTATTTCCCAAAATTTCTTTAATTGTTTGTCGTTGTCTGTCAAAGTGATCAATGACTCGATCTTGGATAGCTTGTTGGTTGATGTATTTCCGAATATAATCCAACCTAGCTCTCTCTGTTGTGCGATTTGTTCTCCTTGATTTCCTTTTACAATCTGGTCCATCAAAATACTTGGATAGTAATCGGCACCCAATAAGATGTCGATTTTGTTCGGTTGATTATAATTCGGATCGGCCCATATTAGGTTATTTAGATGATTCCACTTTCTACTGTCGAAATGTTGTTCAGGCAGGGACCGTGTTATTTTCGGCAATATCAATGCTATTATTTTCATGGGGAAACTTGACGAAAATCGGGCTGCTACGCCAAAGCTAACTATTCTTGTGGCGGTTGTAATTTCGCTCTCGTTTATGCCACCAATCTCCACGTGAGTTTTCTTGGTAGGTTGCTTTATTTGCTTAGATGCCTCCTCGGTGATAAATGAAATTTGTGACCCGGGATCTATTAGCATTCGTAGCAGCCTTGATTGTCGTCTGCCAGCCTGCACTTGGATCATTGCCGTGGCTAACAATGTGCCAGTTGGTTGCTCATATTGATTGACTAGATGATTTTTTATTGTATATTTTTCGTTCGCCTCATTTTTTGCGGTGTCTTCATTTTTTGTGGTGAGCATTGCACGTTGATTATTAGTATGTAATAATGTGTTGTGAGTTCCCTTACATACCAAACATCGGATAGAGTAGGGGCATGGATGGTGTTTCGCCTTAAGACACATGTTGCAAAGTTGATGGTGAGTAATGATTTTAGATCGCTCTAAAGTAGACATTCCTTGGAATTTCTTACAGTCCTTCAAATCATGTCCCTGCTTACACAACGCACATGTATTTTTTGTTTGTATGTGACATGTATTGACCCTTGCTTTTTGTGGAGCGGGAGCTCCAGGACTGCGAATTATTGGTTTTGGTTTAGTTGCCTCTAATGCTTGGAATCGGCGTTCTAGAAAACTGAGGAAGTCCTCTATTGTTGGCATTTCTTTATGATCCACAATAAACATCTCAAATATACGTGATGTCTCATTGTCAAATTTTTTCATGATTATTGGAATTATGATGAAATTCCAAGATACTGTGAGGATGCCTAAGTTTTTGATGGCATACATGTTTTCGGTTAGTAAGTCATGTAACGACTTTATTGCTGTTGCTGATTCGGAGTGAATTACTGGAGAGTTCAGCATCGCATTGACCAGATTGGACGCCTGCTGCGTTTTGTTTTGGTATCGGTTTACCAACAGTCTCCAAGCGTCACAATAATTTCACCCGTTGCCTCGAAGTACCGTGATTTTTAATTGGTGCATCTTGACAGTGTCCCTTATATCGTCGTTTTCGTGAATGATCCTTCTAAATAAATCATGGAAGGATGCCCATTGCAGGGGATCACCAAGGAGGTGTGAAATTTCAATACGTCTTAGTTTGATCTCGTGTTTTTCTGGACCCCTTGGAGTTTTGGTTTATTCAGCACTCCGGTGATTCTGGATCTCAGCGTCTCAAAGTTGTTAACTAAAATTGCATAGTATTCTTTTTTGAAGTAGGACATAGTAGCTTTTTCTTCAGGCGTGGCAACTACTAATAGTTCTTCATGCTCCTGCTCAATTTGGGCCATCCTCGCATCGAATTGGTGTAGCTTGTGTTGCGGTTGATCGTGGCTGCTTTCAGCTGTTAAAAGATGTTCCGCCTCGTCCATTAATCTATAACACAAACGCATTTTCACGTCTTGTGCTTTATATTTTCGTGGTTGTAAAGCTGTATTCCCTACAACGTTGTTGTTTAATGCAGTTTCGCTCGTACTGCTTGCCTTCTGAGTATGGTAATTGGCATAGCAAAAGGAGTTATTGTGTCTTCTAGAGTCAGCGATACCCCTGAAGATCCGGGCATGTTGGTTGTTGGTTTAATCGATAGATATTCATCGCTTCGTACTTGTACTTCTAATGTTATTAATTTAGCTTCTAACTCAGCTCGATAGTTAGCGTAAAATTTACTAACGGTATCTCGTTCGTTCCAATAGGAATGAGCTAGATTCTGATCAAAGAGTTCGTCTTTCATCTGTCTATTGGTCTCGAGGAATTCCTCCCAGATTGTTTCGATACTTGCCAGCCTTTTCTGCAAGTATTCCTTCGTCTTCCTGCCCTCGCCATTAAATACATTTTTAGAAACTGCTTAATAGTATGTTTTTATAATGCGTTTTTTTTTTTATAATGTTGTAGATATTCTTACATTCTAAACTATTTTGCATAGTTGACAAATTGAATGTATGCATACTTCCGTTATTAATATTTCGCTTTATGCAACCTATGCGATTTTTCTGGAAACAATTTATTTGTTTATTACTTAAAATTAAATTAAATTGTACTCATGTTCAGTCACAAGATTGAACAACAGCCAAGTTCCATCCTAACTGACCATATTCTAGAATTTTATCTAAATGCCATTTTAGGTTAGAATTTTTTTTTAAATACTTATAAACGAGTTCATACTAGTGGTTTGAAAAAAAATGTCATTACTAAAATAATAAAAAATCCTTGAATAAAATCGCGATTAGCCAAATTATGTTACTAAATTTTGATGTTTGTACAAAATTGGTTTCTTATTTAAAAATAATTTCAATGAATAAAAATAAATGTGAAGGGCTGATACCATACATATTAGCACTTCGCGAATATATCTTCATTACCAATATTTTTATTTCCGTTGGTAGAATAAATTTAATTGCCTTAAGTGAGAAAAATTATATTAAGCGAGCTAATTTTTCTCAGTTGTTCACTAAAACCATTTTAAAATCCTATTTCATTCACACTTGATGAATTTTATCATAATCGGTTAAGACATAGCCGATTTCAATCCTTGTTTGGCTATATTCCAGAACTTCACCTAAAACTCATTTTAGAATCCCATTTCCATTACGTTTGTCGAATTTCATCATAATCGGCTAAGAAATAGCCATGTTTTAGAATATGCCAAATTGTAACATGTGTCAAAATGAAATATGCCGTCGTGTACCTTATGCCTTAGTGTACCATATGCCGTATTGAAATATGCCGTTTTAAAATATGCCATAGTGTACCATATGTCATATGTTCACATTCCGTTTTGAAATATTTCGTTTTGAAATGTGCCATGTTGAACGGATCCCCTTTTCCACGTTTCGCAACTTAATATGCATTTTGTGGCTTATCATGTAACTAGCGATGATCAAAAGGAGCATATTTTTTATCATAGACTCACAACGAATCATATTCCTTATTATAAAACGTATGCGACGGGAAGTATAGCACACAGGAAACGCATTTGGACATCGAAAACACATATTTTGACGTCCCGATTTAAGTTTTTCCATTCAAGAATGAAAAATGCGCAGTCCTATTCGGACTGGATTACAGATCTCCGAGGATTACGTTAGGTACCTCTCCGAGGTACGGTTAGCATCGTTACAAAAAAGTGACCCGCCATTGGATGAAGTTTCATCAATTGCAAACACTTATGAGTCAACTCAGAAGTCGGTGCAAACGATTAAGGGTATAAATAGCAACTCAAAGTTGACGTGCGAAGTTAAGAAAACGGGCAAGTTTCATAATTCCAAATATCGATCGCGTTCTTTTCGCTTAAATCAAAACAAAATCAGGTAAATGGTTCACAATCAAAAAGTTTGCCCAAATCCAATGCTCAGAATAGGGAGTTAAGGTCTTGTCCAGAGTTTACAAAAAATCATAGTCGTGATAAGTGTTTCAAATGGGGTCACGAGCCAGTAAGCATGTTGAAATCGATTTAAAAGGCGTCTCAAGATAATAGTGTTACGATTAAGCACGGTACAGACGTTAATAATTCATTGGAATGTTTTAATAGCAATGTCGATTCAAATGTCAATAGCTATTTTGGAAATTTCTCGTTAGATTCAGATAATATAGTATATCGGGAGAAGGCAATAAATTGTTTTTGGAGACACGGGTTCTATTTGCTCCCTAATTGGACTTAGGTGTTATAATGAATTATTCCAACCGCGATTGGAACCAGTTGATCATAATTTGATTGCATACAATGGAAATCAAATTCGGTTGAGGAAAGGTTTGTGTTCCAGACATACTGCACATTTGACATTAAAGTTAGATGCTGTATCAACATTTTTGAAGCCGACACCTCTGCCATTCGCACATATGTCCCTTGTAAAGAAAGAGATTGGTTGGCTCTGTAAAATTGTTGTTTTAAAGCCTATTCGATATAGTCAATGGGCCTCACGAATAGTTGTGGTTGAAAAACCAAACAAAGCCGATGGTATACGAATTTGTGGAGATTTTAAGACGACCGTGAACTCTCAACTTCAGATTGAGCAATACCCTATTCCACGAGTCGAGGAGTAGCTTCTTAGGTTGCAAAATGGCAAGAGATGGAGTGAGTCCATGGAGCTAATCATTATAAATACACTAGCTAGTGCTCCCACCTTATTTCAGAAAATAATTGAACTAGTAATCACAGGTCTGCCTAATTGTGCTAATTATTTCGATGATATTATTATTACGGTTATAGATGACGTTGTGCATTTAAAACTCTTCGTGATTTGTTCACACAATTTAAAGATTTAGGTCTTAGATGCAATAAAACTAAGTGTACGTTTTTTCAGTCTAGTTTAGAATATTTAAGGCATTTGATTTCCTCTGTAGGCATTAGTCCATCCGAAAAGAGTAAATACCCTCAAATTCAGAAGGAAGTGCTTTCTGTAATATTTGGAGTTAAGAAATTCCGTCAGTATTTGTATGGACGGTCTTTTTCGAATTGATTACAGATCACAAACCTCTTATGTTTCTATTTAGCCCTGATAAGTAGTTATCGACCATAATATCCCATCGACTTCAACGGTGGGCAATTATATTAATGGCTTATAAGTATACCAACGCGGCTCGCATATTTCTGATAAATCAGAAGATGTTTGTATGTATGTATCTGAGAACCTTGAACAAGAACTTGTGTTGGGATAATTAAAAGATTTTCGAAAAACGATAAATTACTTTCAAAAGTTTACAAAAATATTCAACAAGGATGGCCGACATTTTTAAAAGAAGAACAAAAGCCTTAAAACCATTTTTTGATCGGTAACACTCATTAAATATTTATCAAGGTATTATAGCTATAGAAACCAACAGCGAGTTTTAGATATGCGTCATATTGAACACTGGTTCATAGTTCGAATAAAGCATTTAGCCCTGCGATATTGTTGGTGGAAAATGATATTAAAAACCAAATATAAGCTTGTGATTCATGCCAAAGGGTAAATCCCAGTAATCCGAAGGAATTTAGCAGTTGGCCAGAGACAACGAAGCCGTGGACCTTTTATGTAACGTTATTGGTTAATATAAGTGTAACTACAGCTGAAACCACTATTAAAAGCATTACAGAAAATTTTTGCCGTTGAAGGACTCCCAGATACAATAATATCTGATAACGGTTCAAAATTTTCATCACAATTATTTGAAGGTTTTTGGAAAAGTCAGGGAATTTACCATGTTATAACAACACCTTTTAATCCAGTGACAACCGGGGAAGCCGAGAGATACGTTCGGATGTTTAAAACAACTATGAAGAAACTCCAGTATTTAAGTAGTTACCGCAGTTCTCCAATTCCAATTTTAAATAAATCGCCTGCTGAGCTATTACATGGAAGGCACCCAAAAACGATTTTATCGTTTCTGCTTCCTAGTTCTAAAAGTTTGAACCATCAATTTTCAAGTGGACAGTTCAACAAATTTCAAGAGAGTCAACCTGTTTGGTTTAAGAAATTTCTCTCATTATGGATCAAAATGGCTTAAAGGATTAGTCAAGCCTCAGCTCGGGAAGGTCTTATATAAAATTGAAACTGGAGAATGCAGACTGATAAGAAGACATCAAAATCAAATTCGTGATCGTTAGGTACAAAATAAGTCTGAAGTACTTCGAAATTAGAGAATGACTGACAACAAATCACAACCAGAATTCATCATCACGAACGAAGAATATTTAACTAATGGCAGCTTCTATGGAGTTCCTTCAGTTGGGTATGAATCAAATGAGAACCACTTGGAGTACGTTTGAAAAAACCTTAAATAGGGAGTCAAAACCGATATCTCTGGAGGGACCTTGTACTCAACAGCCGAGGAGATCTAACGGAATTAGGAAGCCTTGAGTAAGATTCTCTCCAGGGGATGGAAACCGATGAACCAATAATAATTTCTTAAATTAATTGTGTAGGAATGATGTATATCTTCAATTTCTGAAATCGAGAATTAATTTAATTGTAATAACACAACAGATTCAATATGTGATTATGAACTAATGTAGCCAGAACGCAGTTTGCATTTTTTTCATACCGCGTGGTATCTGCGTATTAACTGAAACAATCGTGCTTGTTAAGTTTGTGTTTTGCCGAAGTGTGTTTACGAAGCCTACATTGAAACGTAAAATGTACATAACATGAATATATACGAATCATTTCAGATAAATAATGTAGTTTATAGTGAAATACATATTTGTAGAATATTTGTTTATAAACGTCAGAGTTTTATGTTCTTGAAGAAAATTTGGTATAAAAGCATATTTCGTAAGTGTTCGTGAAGGGCCAAAGGGCATTTAGTGTAAGTGCCAGATGGGCTGGTTCTGTGGTTCTTGTTTTATTTTTAAATAAATTGATGAAATTTTCATATTCAATCCAAATTACTTTAATTGGATTAAAAGTAGCCAAGAATTTAAAAAAGCTTGACATTTTTTGATGTGGAAGCTGAATGCTCTCTCCCAGAAAAAGACCTCACAAAATAAAAATAGAGGGAAGTAAACCGATGTCATCAGAAAGTACTATCGAAACTCATAGTTTGTTGATGAATCGTTTGAATAAAAGGATGGAACTTTGACCAGGTAAAAACAAAGGGCAGCATAACTCTCCTTATAAGAATCAATAAGAAATGAAAAAGTGAAGATAGTGAAAATGTGTTGAAAAGTGAAGATAGTGAAAATATAACTCATAAATTATATATGCAATTAAAAACTAGTGCTTGCTGTTATGTCGTCATGCAACAATACAATTTTATTTTATGTTGCCGCCATCATTATTTATTTACGCGTGTGGCTTGTGAAAGAAGCTTTTACACGATGAAATTTGGAAAACCCCCACAATATGTACAATGAAAATTTAGAATGTTTTATGCTGCTGAATCGTGAAAAAGAAATTCTATCTCTCTGCACAAACTCTTCTTATGCAGTAAAACATTATTTAATTAATGAAATGTAAAAGTGAAAAGCTATCATGTTAAACACAATAATTACTTTAAATGTTTGTTGTTGCTGATTTGATTAAACACGAGGTAAGATATGTGGGCAGTTTTATCTTTAAAACTGCCCGGACCAAATTATTTTCCCAGCACGCCACTGTTTGGGTCTCTTCAATTAAAACAAACCGTGACTATAGTTTGAATGTTGAACTTCATGATTTGCGTTTAACCGTTTTAAATGATGCGTGCATCTAGTATAATATTATCCATTACTGTTTTCAAGCACGACCGTTTTGCCGTTTCGTTCTTTTACAACGTAAGGTTCGGGACAATAATTTGGAGATGGCTTGTTTTCATGTCTGTCATTTTGTTTTAACACAGTGTCTCGAACAACTATGTCTGTTTGTAAAGCATTTGCACCTCGAGCTTACCGAGTGTTTTTTCTGTGAAATTCCTGTTGAATATTTACTTCGCTGGACTTATATACTCCTGTTGATAGATACATGGAGTTGGTGTACATCAGGAGATAATCATTTAAAACATCTTTGAAATCCTTCTTCTCTTTCTGAGCAATTCTTAATCATTTTAATAAAGAACGGTCCTGCCGCTCGACTTCACCGTTGGATTGCGTTGATAAAGGAATTGTATGCTTGATTTTTATTTTCAGTGTGTCACAATATTTTTCTAGTTCTTTACTGACGAACTGAGGCCCATTGTCAGTAATTATAGTCTCAGGTAACTTAAATCGGGTAACTACTGTAGTAAAGTAATAAACTAAAATTTCCCTAAATTTTGTTATTTACAAATATTTAGAAATATTATGTATGTTATGAGTAGTACGTCATGAGAATTGGTCGGTCAAACGTTTGTTTTCTGTGGTAAACTATATAGAATAAGTATAAGGCATGCTATGTTTGAAACAATAAAACAATGAAAATCACATTGTATTTTGTAGTGTGGTTTGTGGCTAATTGGGAACCTAATGGAAGAAAGCTTAATAAGGACGCGGGTTCAAGTCTGCTCAATTCCTCTTAGTTCTGTTATTTTTAGTTTTATTTTGCCGTAGGACTACGTCTTTGTTTTCATTATATCAACGGAAATGACGTATTTACAAAATTTATTTGATTAAAGTAATGTCTCTTGTTAAATATAAATGTAATATTTTAAAACTGTAAAAATCAAACCAAGTTAAATAAAAATTTGTGAATTGAAAAAAAATTAAAACAACTAATTATTAATATGTATTTTAATTTCAATTTTATAAATAGTGATGAACATGATCAAACCGCACAACCATTTTGATTTAAAGCTATAAAATAAAAAAAAGTTCAAAAAATTTTTATTTTCATTATGTAAAATATTGCGAACATTTTTTGAATTTATATGCTGTATAACCTATGCAATCCTACAAAAATATATAGTCGCAAAGATCAGGCCGAAAAATGTTTAGGTTTGCGAGTTATGGGACTTCAAAGTTTCCAAGTGACCGGAAACTAATTTGATTTAATTTGGTTTCGTCGACAAAACATATACAGTAACAAAATAATAATCAAATCCTCATCAAAATAAATTGTTTGTTCTTAGACTAGACTGTGACCGAAATCTGTAATAAATATTTTTTAGTACTAATTTTTGACATTTATTTGAAAAATATTCCCCTACATTCACAAATTTTTATTACGCTGCCCGAATCGTATAATAATTTTTTGAAATATTTCCCCATCTGTCATGTTGTTGTTAGATTTTAATGGAAAGCAATCCTTTTATATGCATCGAATTGGCTCTCGTTTTATATATGTATTGTAGCGTAGGGCCGTATTTGTTAGGGCATAGCACAATAGCATGATGGTGCAATAATTCTCCCCAAAATTTTGGAAAATAAATTACGATAAAGTTTTTTTTAAACAGGAAATGGGAAGGTCACGGGTGGTCTCAAATAAGAATTGTAACGCACAATTAAAAATAATGGAGACAGCTCTATATAGATTCAAATAAATCGTTAATAATGTAGTGCATACAGTTCAATATTTTTTATTTATTTAATCTTATAAATTTGTATACGCGTGTCCACTCTATTTTGAGCTTAGGCTCATTACAACATTTTAAATCAATCGATCAATTAATTCTATAATTGCTTCAATAATCTATCAGGCGATAGTGGTATCTCACATTTACGTTTCACTAAATCAATATGCCATTTAATTAAGATTAACCTTATAGTTGACAAAAACGATTACGCGGACAAATCACCTCACTAGAAGACAATAATAGTAGGCAAGCTGCTGCAGTTGAAAATAGGAAATTAACATTTTCCTATTATTATGTGCTGCTAGTTGACCAAGGCGACTATGTTAAATGTTGACCGAACAATTAATTTATTCTGCTTGTGTCAAAAATTATCATAGCAAAAGACAATGATAATTCGGGTGTATGCGGTTTTTTCAAATAAATATCAAAAATGTGTACTAAAAAATATTTATCACAGGTTTCGGACACAGTCTTAAGCGCTTAGTAGCATGAATAAACAGATACTCACAAAATTGAAGGAACGAACTAAAAATCAATTTTATTTTAACGTTCTATTAAAATAATGATTTTTAATTTGATTTTACACATTTATTTTTACTTTACTGTTACGCATTTATTTTTATACTGTATGGAAAATTCCATGAGAAACTAACGTTTTTTTCTTAAATTTGCGTAAAGGTAACATTTCTATAAGTAATACTGCTTATGCCTTCAATTTTGTGACCCTCTGTAAGAGGATGTGGTTATTACGTATTACCCGGCTACTCCACCTGACATACATTTTACCATTAGAATTACCATATCTTGTAACAAAAATATAAAAAATGGCGTCGGGTGAGGAAAACATACAGTAAATTTGACGGTTAAAAATCATTTGCGTTTTGATATTTTAAAGAAATTGTGCAAGAATTGGTGCAAAAAAATCGTCACACTTGGATGTATTTTAACGATTCTTTTTTGGCTGCCAAATTTTTAAGTATGTATTTAAAAATATTTGAACAAATTTTTTTTTTTTTTTGTGGAACAAAAAAATTTTTGTAAAAAATTTTCTAACTTCGAAACTGGTAACCAAATTTTTGAATCCAGCCAAAAAATGTAAAATTTTGGTATACAATCAAGTTATGCCTTCTTGGCAGCAAATGATTGTATGACATATGGCAAGTCGTTGAAATTTCGTGTCTCTACTAGCAACTGTTCGAATTTTAATGGTATAACTCGATGTTAATGGCAGGTGGAGAGTAAGTGTTACTGTATAACATTTAAATCGAGGAAAAAACTGAAAAATTATTTTGCTATGGATAGGGGAGACAGGGGCAGGTTGTTACACTTTTTGTTTCATATTGCGTAACATGTACAAGCATATGAATGGCAGCGATTTTTATTAAGGAAGCAAATATTTTGGTATATTGCTTTCAATAAAAAGAAAGTGAGAATACATAAAAATAATTTTAAATATTATAAAATTAGCTTTTAAGAAATACCGTCAGTTGTAACAAATTACCCCGTACTTGGGGTAAGTTGTTACACATAGTGGGGTAAGTTGTTACAGTCAAACTGGAACATTTTGCTTAATAAATAAAAACATATTCAATTTTTTTTTAACAAAAATATATTCAAAAATGAATTCGTATAATATAAAATTTAATAGAAATTAAAGGAACATGTTTAATTCAGGTACGGAATTTTCAGTCTTTCCATAATTCTTATATCTACTTATAATTAAGTATTTCAAATGCATTTGTAACATTTGTAAGGAACATTTTTAGTTGCGCATTTTAAATGAGCCCAGTCTTTGCATTTATTGCATTGTAGCCACTCCTCGCCGGGTTTGCTCTGACTATAGGGATCCATGCAAATCAGACAAAAATATTCTGTATCTAGCTGAAATCTTAATGTAGTCTTCTTCCTCTTTGGTAACGCTTTGTCATCAGCGTCCCCAATTTCTTTTTTTGGTGTGGCAGTTAAAATGGCAGCCTTTCGCTTCTTTCTACCACCTTTCTTTACAGACCGAGGGCCTGCTTTAGGAAATGGACGAGTAGCTTCCGGATTGAATCCAGTTGCGACGGCAGTAATTGCTGAAGTCGACGCGACAGGCTCTTCTGTTGTGCATATTTGCGTATTACCAGCAGTTATCAGATCTTCGTAAAACATTGTTTGACCGTTTATCGCCATCGAAATTTCTTCATAACTGATAGTGGGATCAATTTCCAAAATAATTGTGTTTATTTCGCCTCCTGTAGTTACTGGAATTGGCTCTGGATCGATAGGCAGTAAAATTTCATTCGAAATGTAATCCATGTGTTGAATCTGCAATTACAAAAGAAAAAAAATTTTTTTTTGAGGTTTTCAGCTAGGCACAGGCAAAACATATTTACTACCTGTTGGTCGATTGTATCCGTAGACGGTTCTAATCGCTGAGCATCGGTAGTGTCTAAATTATTCTGAGGACGATCAGTAACTGAAGACCCTAAAAAGTCCACTTCTGCAAATATTTCTCGATTATACGGTGCGATACCACTGACCCTGAAGCCACTAATTATATTTTCCGGTGCAAGTGCCTTAGGCAGTGCTTCGGCGACGAGCTGAGGGATATTGTAAATGGTCATTGATTTGCCGGGGTTGTTGCGCATCCAAGCATTTTGTGCGTTTGACAAATACTTTTTGAAGGGAAAAAATACAGTCCTGTCCAAGGGCTGCAATTTATGCGAGCAATGGGGAGGGAAGGATAACATTACTACTCCATTCTCTTTTGCCAAAGTAATGGTTTTTAGTGCCAAATGCGACTCGTGATTATCCAGGAGAAGCAACACTGGTCGTTCTAGTGATGGTTTTACGTGATGGATAAAATGATGCATATTATAAAATTCCTCTACGGTCATCCATCCAGACTTGTTGCCAGCCCCTATGGATCAACTTGGACCATCACGAATAAAATGGTTTTGATACCGCTTTCTTGGAAATATGAATTGAGGGGGTATGGAATTACCAGCAGCATTTACTGCAACACACACTGTGACTAATTGCCCTCTTTCTGCTGAAGTTAAACCTGCCACCTGTTTTACTCCTTTTTCGGCAATTATTTTCCCCATTTTTTGTACTGTTGTTACTCCAGTTTCGTCCAAGTTCCAAGTTTCACTTGCAGTAAATTGATAAGTCTCATTAACTTCAGCCAAGAAATCGAAAAATGAATTCACTGCTACGCGATTAAATCCAATTGCTCTACCAATACTGGTTGCTTCTGGCGTTCGAAGTGATAGGTCGTTGTGCGTTTTGAGAAAAATAGATAACCAATCCGGTCCTGCTAGTTTGTTTTTAACCCATGGCTCAGGAATTTGTTTATTTAATGAAATAGCGCACTCATATGCTAGCGATCTTGCATCTTTTGGCGTTAAACCAAAATATATTTTGGACGCATGTTTCATATATTGAGCAAGTTTCTTACTCTCCTCATCATTAAAAACAGATTTTTTTTTATAGCCGTAGGATGGTATAAGATTTGTAGAGGATGGTACAAGATTTGTAGTTTCCTCTGATAAACTTGCAGTCGTGCGGGCTTTTGTTACATAACGCCATAGTGTTTGGCAATTTATATTCAACTCCTTAGCCACTGACCGAATTTTTTGTTTTTCAGTCAAAACTCTTGTCACCGCAACTTGTATGACATGTCCGGGTGTTTCTCCTCGGTTGGTTTTTTTTTTGTAATTTCTCATTATACTGAAATATTCAATAATAAATGTATAAAACCTTGAATAAATAAATTCAAAAAACTTTTAGATTGATTTTTGTTCTGGTTATGATTTTCAACGGGGCAAGTTGTTACATGTAACAACTTACCCCAGCAGAAACGTCACTACTTGCCCCAGCGTGTTCTTTCAACAAAATTCAATGTTTTTATACGAGTTTATCAATAAATCAATAAAATTAATTATTCTAAACTGTAATAAAGTAAAGAAAGCATGCATTTACTATTCTTCTTACTGAAAACTAACCTTAAATACCCTACAAAACAAAATATTGTGACAATGCATTTTTTTACTTACCGCGCGCCAAAACTAACAAATCACTTTTTCTATTCTCACATGCGACTGATCACAATGAAATTTCTGATACGACTGAAGATTTATAAATGTAACATTTCACTCACACACACAAATATTGTCAAATTAATAATTTATGAGTAATTCTCTTTTTAACAACCTGCCCCGTGTAACAACCTGCCCCGTTCTCCCCTACTATGTTTTGCCAAATACAATTTTGTGTTTATATGTAATTGTATTGTACTTTCTACCATTGGAGCAAACAACGTTTTGCATTTGTTATATTTCTAATTTACAGGTCGAAGTTTTTGTTTTCGATATATCCCGACTTCTACTCCACATTTTTTTGATAAAACAAATTAGTAATTATTCGTCATAAAAAGTACAAGTAATTGATAGTAAATTACATAAGGCATCTCTATTTTTTTAGGGGATGAAATTACCGGTTTTCGCAAGTTAAGGGGTGTACATCTAAAAACGGCTTGGTTGCTGATTAAAAAAATGGTTTCGTTAATGTCTCACAGAGTACTACAACTTAGAATAGTTTTTATAATTTTTTGATTTTAACAGTAAAAAATGTTCCTTTGTAAAATTATTTGTGAGTCTGTGATTTGCCGGCATGAGAGTGGAAGATTTATGTTGTCGTGACCAATTATGATATTGAGGAAGAGGTCTCAACATTTAGGAAAATCCCTGGGCAAAATAACACAAAATGTTTGTATAATTTAATGGTTGGTTTGGTGATCTTTAACCGACGCTTTGTGGGAGAAGTTTCGTCCGAGGAGCCGGATAGACCCAATTTTGCAGTTTTATTTTAAAACGGTATTTCGTTGTGGCATAACGGATTGAGAAATATGAAATTTAGTATTGAATAGACAATAAAGCTAAAAAAATAAAAAATTTGTACAACGCATATTTTAACGCAGCCTAATGCATAAAGATGGCAGCATTAGGCAATTAACGTTTTTTTTAACTTGAAATTTCTAAATTGTGATTTATCATAAACTATACAAATAAAGTTTTCTCAATTGTACGTAGCCCTACGTTAATAGGTCGTGTGCTCGTCGGTTTTTTTTATTCATGAGGTGATGAAACCTTTTACTTAAATAATTTCGCTACAGTTACTACGTTAATTTATATAAAAAAGGGATAGTGTAGTTACATTCATTTAAGTGCATAATGATTGTCAGTTCATAATTTTTGTTCACAATACCCTATCAATTAGTGTCAATTCACTGAATTTGTTTGTACAAAATAAAATTGCATTGCACCTTCACGCTATACACAGTTGAGTGGTCACGTTTATTTACTGAAGCTTTTATGTCGTTTTCGATTCGCTTTTACCACCTCTTTTAAAAATCAATCCGTGAATCGAACAAGAAAATCAAATTGCCCGGTTATTTTGATGTGTGTGTGTATTTTTGACTTCTTGAAAAATATTATTGAACATAATATTTGAGTAGGCATAGCAACAAAATGACAGTTTTAGTGAAAATGACAGCGAAATGACAGTATTTGTTGTTGGTATTAGTAAATGAGGGGTAAATCTGACAAAAAATCGAGATTTATGACCGAGCAAAAATTTTGCTCGACCGATTGATTTTATTGGGCGAATCGAATAACTTGACAGCAGAAAAATCAATCGATTGCGTCACAGAGTGGTTTTATTTGGTGAATCGAAGACGACATTAGTTTTCAACATTTCCAAATTACATAAGAAGTATTGTTATTGATAAGTTTAATATAATTTTATAAAACAATTATATTTTAACTCATAATACTAGTAGCTTTTAAGGTACTTTCTGGAAGAGGAGGAAATCTCATTGCAAGAAAGCGTTGCAAGGCCAATGAACTCAAAAAATCATGGTCGAATAGGCAAAGGCAAGGGTCGCCTGCCAAAATTCGTTTTGCTCAATTAGCACCTGATCAATTGAAATGAAAGTTCATCGAATTGCACGTTCTGAATCGCTCCGCTGAGGAAAGCGCTCAGCACGAGAATGTGAGAGCAATGCAATTCGCGCCGAAGTAATCAACTTCCACGAAGCTCGAGTTGACGTATACAATTGCGGTCCCTTCACCGACATCTATCAGTTCTGCGGATCAAACAACTTCATTGTTGAGCATTCTGACCGCAAAATTGGTGTTGTTATGGTGTTCAGCTTGAAAAGCCCGAGTTTGTGTAAAAGCTACTCTCCAATATGAAAGGTTAAAGTACGAGAAGGTCAACTTGCAGTGTAAGCAGTCGAACGAGAACAAATTTCACGGGTAAACGTCGTGCTGATCGTCAGTCGGATCAGGGACGATACAAAGTGCTGACATCCAATGAAGTGGCAATTGTGTTCGTGAACGAGGATGGAGAACCACTGGTCGAACGCGACATTTGTATTTATCCAAAATACCTATAAGGTCCAAAGCAACAATTCATCAATCTTCATATTTTAAATTCGAACATAGACTCGATGACGTACTCAATTGCCGTATGGCGAGCTAGGTTAGCAACCAAATTAGCAGTGTGAGGTCTACGAGGGAGCACAGTTAAAAAGAGCCAGCAACAAAGTCAGCATGCTACAATTCAAGGTAGTCCAAACAGTGACTCGAAATTGAGGCCAATAATCTGAACTACATATGTATATTCGACAGAAGCAAAATCAACTTCGGGCAGAACAATATAAAGTGCGTAAAGCGCCCCCGTACAGCTAGTATTGTATATAAGATTAACAAAAAATAAGCAAGCCATCTCAAGTAGTAAACTTGGTTTTAATTCGCATTTAAAAGGAAAAAATTCTTTTAAATATATACCATATAGCTACGTGAATAAATACAAACACTAGAAGATATAATATGGATTCTCTCCATTTTTATTGTAACAAACACTCGGTTCAACGAAAATCTACACTACCGTACAAACATTTGGAAGCAGCAAGGTAAAATCAAATAAAACAAAAAACAAAGCCATCTAAATTTATTTGAATTGATAAAAAATAAAAATTAAACAAAATAAAAATTTAACATCCAATATGAAAATAAAATTAATCGAAGCTTAATCAAAGTGTCCATCTTTTTCTTTTATTATCTTCTCGCAAATTCTAGGCATTCTATTAATTAATTTATTAAAATAATCTTCATCTAACTTGTTCCATTCGTTCTCTAATAGATGCCACAAAGATCGATTTTTCACCTTTCTATCGAATTCATCCTAAACAAGTTCAATGGGAGAAAGGTCAGCTGATTGCATGATTTTTAAAATTTTTTCATCTTTTTCTTGTTCAAAAGTTCTAGCACAGTTTTGATGAATGAACAGGATCATTATCCTGTTGTAAAATGAATCCAGGACCAATGAGATTCAGTCCACTGGGTATGGCGGAATCCTGAAGAATTTTCAAATAGCCTTCCTTGTTTAGTTTTTCGGTTATCCTCATAATATTTCCGGATTTATTGTTGCCAAACCACCCCTAAACTATGACATTACCATCACCATGTTTGACAGAAGGCACTGTACATGCTTCTGAAGCCCTCTCTTCTTTTGACCGGCAAACAAACCCATGTCTATTAGATCCGACTATTTGAAACTTTGATTCATCACTCCAAAGGACATTTTCCCATTGGTTTATTGTCCAGTTTTTATGCGCCTTTGCCAATTCTAGTCTATTTTTCTTATGTCGAATTGTTAGTTTCGCAAACTGTAGACGTCTTCTATCAGTTGTTATTGAAATGGGTGTTTCTCGCGTATCATTCAGCGCAGCGGTAAGTTGTGGTGCAGTTAAGCGTCGATTCCGTTTAGAGAGAACTCTGATGAAGTTATCATCTTTTTTATTTGTTGTGGATTTGGGCCTCCCAGATCATTTTCTATCTTCATTTTTCCCAGTTTCTTGTTTTCTAGCAAGGGCGTAGTGGACACCTTTACAAGAAACTCCGAGCTTTTCTGCGATTTGACGTTCACTGGGTCCTTCCTCATGTAGAGTACAAATAACGCTTCGCTGTTCAAGCGTGATTTTCTTGCGTTTTGCTATTTTCAGAAGAAAAAATACGGTCAAAGCAGTAGTGGAAATCTTTAAAATACAGACAATATTAATAACACAACCTTCGCGTGCCAATGCTCACGTGCTAGTAAATAGGGTCCAAAAAAGTTAAAACCACCAAATATTTGCAATAAAACCACATCATTGCATAAAAGAAAGTGCCGTACGGATTAAGTCATAAAACACGTGTTTCGTCAAAATCAAGGAATTTTTAAAAATTGATGAATGTGGGATGATAATCCTTTTGTTTTGTTTTTGTAAACAATCGTAAAAGGTCGTGAAACTTAATTTTATTGCTAATTTTTACTGCATACAGTCGGCAATATTTTGTTTTGTTTAAAAACAGATGTGCTTCAAACTTTTGGACGGTAGTGTACATTAAAAAAAATTGTTTCCATCGCAATGAAAAAATATTATGAAACAATTTTCTAAATCTTAAAAAAAATTTATAAAAAAATAATGTTTACATGCATTTTGCTAAGCAACGATTTATTGTGTTTCTCAGAGCAAGGATTTTGGTTCTATAGTGAGACTTGAGAGTTATGTCGTCTTCAATTCACCAAATAAAATCAATCTGTGACGCAATCGATTGATTTTTCTGCTGTCAAGTTATTCGATTCGCCCAATAAATTCAATCGGTCGAGCAAAATTTTTGCTCGATTTTTTGTCAGATTTCGCTGTCATTTTCACTAGAACTGTCATTTTGTTGCTATGCCTACTCAAATATTATGTTCAATAAAATTTTTCAAGAAGTCAAAAATACACACACACACATAAAAATAACCCAGCAATTTAATTTTCTTGTTCGATTCACGGATTGATTTTTGAAAGAGGTGGTAAAAGCGAATCGAAAACGACATTTCCATCTACATACTAGATCAGTGGTGTTCAAGCCAAATCAGTATTTTTGATAAAATTTTTAAAATAAATAGAGCAACAAAACGGCAATTAGCAAAAGAAAGTCAACTGGGCAACGCTGTAGTTATTTATGAATCCAGAACCGCAGAATCTATCACTCCGGAATGGATGTGAGAATCACCACAATAGTTTTTACATATAGAGGCATGCGGCCTGTGGGTGCGTTCTCCGGTATACTTTTCTTTTCTAATCGGAGTTTTAATGCTCTATTCATTTTAAAAACTTGTCAAAAATACTCGATTTGGTTTGGATACCTTTATACTAGATGTACAATATACAGAATTAAAATAAAACCAAACAACAATAAAATATGTATGCTACATGAAATTCAAAAACTTCTCAGGTGTCATTTTACGATCAAAATACTTGTTAATATTTGGGGGTTTATATGTTTGTCAAATTTTGTGCATCAAATGAATGTAACTAAAACGTCGTCGTCTGAATATTTGTAAATCATATCGTACTTATTTTATCGAATTTCGAAATTCCATATTGCTAAACATCGCGTGATACTTGTCAAAAATGTATCTTTATCTCTATGCCAATTGTACAACTTAAATCAATGTATTTTATCGCCAAAATAATTATAAATACATTACAATTACAAATCGGTAATTTTTTTTTTTAATTGCTGCATTTACCGAATACATTATTATCTATAGCCTCAGTTTTGTGATTGAAAAAAAAAAAAAAAAAATACTGGACTACTTATTAAGTGATTTGAAGCTGACATATCAAAAGATTATATTCTTGTCGTTGACGAACAAATTTATATTTTTAGAAAGTACTTTTCTTCCAGCTAGATTGTTTGGTTAATCTAGAGTATAATTAAAAGATGATTGAAAAATGAGGTGTTAGATAAAAGAATCGAAAATATTTTGAAAATTACATTGAATTGGCTTTCTGCATAAAATATTTGTTGAACATATCTTAAAAATCGGAATGTTGAGTTCGGAAAAAGTAAGGTGCTTCTTTTTTTCTGTTTGGTTATCGCATTCACTTCCACGATGTTTAATTTTTAATCT
Source organism: Tipula vernalis (assembly GCA_958295665.1). NCBI lineage: Eukaryota > Metazoa > Arthropoda > Insecta > Diptera > Tipulidae > Tipula > Tipula vernalis. The sequence goes on along the minus strand of OY282558.1, from coordinate 179,037,554 downwards.
GGTTACATAAAAAGTGGTTTTTATTAATCTAGGGGTTTTTATTCATACAACAAGTAATAGCTGCTGTGATGGAGTTCTATGGTTATCCTTGTTCAACCCCAGACAACTGCAACCGATGGTTTTTTAAGCATTATGTACTTTATCAGTCATGTAAAGGTAACAGCAGAGGCGGCTGATTCATAAAAGTAATAGAGCAGGAGCCGTAGAGTAATAAAAATGAACGACATTGTACACGGTTTCTCCATACGCGATTCAAAGGATAATAAAATTTCGAACTGAAACGTAAAAATAAAATATTAATTTTTGTTGACGATGTCCTTCAAATTGACTCTCAAAGTGGTAAGTGTCGTTGTTAAAAAAAAACGACAAGGTACACGGATAGTTATTTGACTAACATAATGTATGTAGATCTCCAATCATAAAAAAAATCATTCAAACGTCGAACAGTTTTTGGTGACCTTCAGTAAGAAAATGAGATTTGAAACAGGTGTTGTCGTTGTTAAAAAAAACAATAAGGTACACGGCAAATTCGTAAATCATTTGAAAGGTTTTAATGCGAGCTTTCCAAATATATACTTGGTTTTTATATAGGCGATGACAAAGATGGTCAATTTCACCAAAATTAGACAGAAATTGGTGTTTTTTTCATATATAATTATTAAGTATCGTTAATTTATTTTCTCTATTTCGGTTTTAGTTTTCAATAATATATGTGGGAATTATGATGGGTAGTCGAGAATATAGAATAAAAATCTATATATGTTATTGTAAATGTGTGTTCGTCGGTAAATGTGCATATTTACCGATGACAGTTTGGTGAAGGAAAATTTGGTTTTGCGCTATCTGAAATTTTGGCCATATGACATTTGTGCCTATTTATGTAAATACCACATTTACCAAGGTGGTCTAGGAAATCGCTGGGGTGGTCAAACTGACATAAATTTACGTGTGAAAGTTTGGTAAAAGTGGGCTGAATGTACTATTTGAATGTACTATGAATTACCATAAGATATATATTGTACATATAATTGAAATATAATATTTTGTTTAAATTTAGTTTAGTTAAAACAATATATAAATCCGTATCTATCCGAACAACTACATTTTGTGACATGCTGCAACATATTTTCACAGCATATTTCACCTTCAATTGCACTAAATTTATAACATTAGTTTTCGGCTGAACAATACAATATTTTTTCATTAAAACAACTGTAAAAATTTGATCCATAATTTTGTAGCGTTGTAACAAAAAAATTTACAAATTTGGTTTTGAATGATTCCGATTGTAGAGCCTGATGGAGATTACGAGGTAAATTTTGGTCAAGTCCAATTTTATTATAAACATCTTGACGGTTCGACATACGTCTGTTTCGTTCTACAACTTTTATAGATGGACTAAGATAGGTATCGTAAATCAGTCGGATTTCTTTTGCTTGGGATTTAAACATTTTATTTAACAAATGCTTAATCAAACCACCATAAGTTGTAGGAACCTCACTAAGCATATGCAATAACGACATTCCATCAAAAATAATTGTATCAATTGAAGATGGTTGAGAACTATTTACTTTTCCTTCGATATATATTAAAAGTTTAGATTTTTGCGTCTTGTGAGGAGTTCCATCCGGGTGACATAACGACAATGGTTTTGGTGTTAAAGGATAAGTTAATACCAATTCCATATTAATTTGTTTTTCAATGGCAATGAAGATGATCCTGGCAAATATATTACGTTCCAGTTTTAGACTTCGTAATTTATCACTACTACCAGTCTCTCTTTTCGTTGATACAGGCTCTTTTGAAAAATTCGAAATTATATTTTTTTTATAGGTTTTAGAAATCTTTGCGGTTCTTCTAAGCACTCTGTTATAAAACAATTTTTCTGGTTGTCCCCGAAATCAAAAATATTTAACCAAAATTTTGAAGTAACGGCAGAAGTTGATTTTCCAGAACTAATATTAAAAAGCTTTGGGGTTTCTAATGTTTTGAATGGATTGCAGCAATTTATAATTTGTATTTTTAATTTTTGCAAGTCCTCATTATTTTTCTTAATCATATTTGGACGTAAATCTTTAGAAACATCGTGAAGAAACATGAAGTCCTTAAATAATGACTTTTTGACCATCGTTGTCTTGCTGTGATGGAACTCGTAAATGCAGTTATGCCTGTATATTTGTTAGCTGCATCTGCATTAATAGTTTGTTCCAATGTTAAATCTATTGGTAATTTCGAAAAAAAATTCTTGGTACGTTTTATGCCAAATCCACCATTTCTAAAGCTTTTCTCTAAGCCTGGATGCGTTTGGTTTAAGTTGTATACATTTTTTAAATATTTAGTCAGCCATCGAGCATAATTACAATGGTTAAATGTAAAAAATAGTGAAGATATTTTTTCAAGACAAATTAAATAGGCTTCGAAATGCCCCATTCTTATACAACGAGAAAATTCACGATATAACGAAACCAATTCAATATAAATACACCAAAACTTAGCTGTTTCACCTTGTTCTCCAGTTAATGTCTGTTCTTTATATATATAATATTTCTCTAATATGACTGAAAGATCTTTCAAAATGTTGGGTGATTCTTCAAATGCTTCTAATGCTTCTAATTCATATTTTATTAATACAGAATCGATTAAAATTGCTTTTTTTTCCAAAAACTCCTCAAAGTGTAACATTTGAAATGCTGTTCCCAAAAGCAAATGTAGTCGTTTGCACCTATAATAAAAATAAGAATGAAATAAAATAGGAAAGTTATCTTTACATATCATGAATACCTATTGTAATGTTTTCCTGTAATAAAGGTATAAGTGGAACCTAAAGCAAGAATTCCACTTTCTTGGAGGATATATTCACCACCGGATCCATCTAAGTATTTACCAATTACCTTGAAGTAAGCTAACTCTATATGAAATGCCCCTAATTGTATAAATAAGTTATTGTAAATGGGTGATTCATTTTCTTGTATCTCCAATGCGATTTTTGCTATAGCCAAATCATATGTAACAGTCATATAAGTTTGGTGGCATTTTTCCATTATTTCCAACGATCTCCTCATAGTTTCGGCTACGGTTGAAGCCGAAGTTGGAGAACTATTTATTTGTGGGAGATACTAAACACCTTATTGGATATTATTATCAATAATGATTCTAGAGTTCCAACCAACCCACATTGGAACGTTTTCACATTTAAGAACTAAGGACATTATCCATAAGTTATCTATTTTTTTATATGTTTGTATTTTGGAAGTTTCGTTTAAACATATTCCATCTGACATAGTAGCATTTCTTGCTTTTTTATATAATGGTTCTATATAAGTTCTTTCTCCATCGTAAGCTCTTCGTTAACGTTTGTACCCAGTAGATGTTGAAGGTAATGAAATTGATTTTTGGAGATATTGGGTTTCTGCAACTATGTTTTGATAAGCTATTCCAACGGTGTCATGTAATGTATTTTTCCCGTTAGCAGTTTCCACATAACAATCATAGTTGTCATAAGCTAATCCTGTATTTAAATTAGGATTAGGAAACATGCCTTCAGGTAAAATACCATCCTGTTGTGCATCTGAAGAGAAAACTAATTCAGTTTCATATTCCTCAACCAAGTTATAATTAATTGAGTGCCCCAATCGATTTAAAATGGTTACTATTTTTTTACTACCCGATATAGTTTTTATTGCCATTCCTTTAATGTTTAATTTTATAATTAATAAAAAATGTAATCTGAATAGTACTTAGATATTATTACCCAATTGAATATTTTTAGCCGGCTTTATATCACCGTTGGTAGCACAATATATAATGTCACTACATATTGCATTTACTTTTGAAATTTTAAATGGATCATTAGTTTCTTTATGGCTGCAAATACAGTTCATTATGAAATTTTTCAAAATTTCAGGGATTTCACATTCACCGTTTATTAGCGCTGGTAACGTAACATTATTGGGGACTGGTTTTTTTTTATATTCATAATTCTCTCACGAATTTTTTTTGCAGTGTTACTGGTAAAAATAATAGGTATACTATATTAATAATTTTTTAATTTATGTTTTGCTATTTACTATATACAAATAAGTTTATTGTTCGGCGAAATTACTAACGAATTACTAATATAATAAGATTTCAAATTCTTACTTGAACATTTCAATATAGTTATCCCACTCTTGTACCACTCTTGTGCAATACTGTAGTTTTTCTACTAATTTTTGTAACAGTTACTTTACTTCCAAACTCGTCCATAATACGCTTTTGCAAGTAGTATTTATTAATGTACGAAGGAACAACAAAATCATTTTCCGAATAAAGCTTAATAAAGTATATGTATTTATCATAAATACAATTCAAATACACATATTCCACATCTATCAGTACAGATTTTTTTAATATGCCTGATATACTATCAAAAGCTTTGCTGTAGTTTACACGATAATTTTTATCTTCACAATCTACATTTGATATATGTAATTTGTTGACAATTTTTAATATATTTTAGTTTACAATCATTGTGATAAAATAAAAAAGTGTGTGATAACGATAATTTTTCAATCATTCTTGCATCATCACAAAGGATTGCATATTTCTGAAAATCTTTAACAGTTTCCTCTAAGAAACGTTTTACAGGAATAGATTTGTTTTTCCTCTTGTTTTTTATACCACAAAATACACAATCTTTATCAATTCGCGAGACAACTGATGAAGTTTCTGTTACTGAATCTAGAAATGTATTTTAATCATATAAACTCAATCTGTACTAATAAGTTAAAAAATATGGGAAAAACACAGAAGTTGATGCAATGAATTATTTTTTTTATATTTAAACTTACCTGTATGTAGTATTACAAACAAGGCTCCATTTGAAAAAATGTAATTCTAGTTTTGCTAATGCACCACTTTTGCGATTCTATACACTTGAGAAAATAACTGAATACTAAACATTTGAACATGCTATTACATAAAATTGTTTCAGTTGTTGTAGAAATAGGTTACTTTATATATGTAAAATTGACCATCTTTGTCATCGCCTATATAAAAACCAAGTATGTACAGTGCTGGTAAAAAAAAATTGGGCAAACATATTTTGTTACAAATTGGAGTCTTTTTTTGCTAAAATTTCAAAACTTTTGAAAGCAATTGGCTTATTGTTTCATTTTAAATACATGTATGACGTAATTTTTTGAAAAAAAAAAATTTACCTGCAATTTAGAGGGAAAACCCGAAAAATGCCAAAATTTTCAAAATGCGCTGATTGGAGTTAAAGTAATGGAATAAATTAAACACTTATTATTTAATTTTTTTTTTGTTTTTTACTGATTTATAGAAATTCTATCTTTAATATTAATATTTTGTTGGACTGCCATTTGCTTTTATTACAGCGATACACCTCTGATTTATTGAATTTGATAAATTTTCAATGTCGTAGAAGGCATGGATTCCCAAATCGTCATTAACAAACTTTTTCAAGCTTGAATTGATGCTGGGCGCTTTCTTGCTACTTCTAGCTTCATTATAGACCAAATATTTGTTATGGGATTTAAGTCTGGACTGTACGGGAGCCAGCCCAACACATCGATATTTTTTCTGCGAAGTGCTTTTTTACCTTTAAATGAAGAGATAAGAAAAAAAAAACAAGTTTTAGCAAATTATTTATGTTTATCTGAAAGGCAATTTTTCTATCTACAATTCAAAATGAATAAATCACAACTTTGGCGCTAAGGCACGGAGCGTTGTCCTGTTGAAAAATAAATCTGCAAGTCTCGTAAAAAAGCTTTAACAAAGAAGGCTCAAATTCGTTATGTAGGACCTGCAGATAAACAGCTGCTGTAATTTTGGAACTAATGAAGCACAATCGACCAGTTTAACTTCCAGAAAGGCATACCGAGACAATAACTCCTTCATTTTTTGGTGGAAGTCTTAAAAGACATCCGATGCTAAGCCTCTCGCGAGATCCTCTCCTTATGAGAATTCTTCCATCTCCAACATGCTGCTTGAATTTTGATTCATCGGAGAAAATCACATCATTCCACATCTCTTGAGTCCAAGAAACATGCTCTTGGGCCCATAGCAAACGTTTTTTTTGTCACTCGTAATGTGAACTCAGGCTTGTGGACTGGTTTAAGTGCTTTCAAACCAGCTTTAACAAGTTTTTTTCTCACTAAGCTGGCTGATATTTGCTTTCCCGTTGCTCGCTCAAGATCCCCTCTTATGTCCGATGAAGTTTTAAAACGGTTCCGAAGACATTGTAGTATTAAAAATTCTAAAATCTCTAAAAATTTATTAAATTCAATGAATCAGAGGTGTATCGCTGTAATAAAAGCAAATGGCGGTCCAACAAAATATTAATATTAAAGATAGAATTTCTATAAATCAGTAAAAAACAAAAAAAAAATTAAATAATAAGTGTTTAATTTATTCCATTACTTTAACTCCAATCAGCGCATTTTGAAAATTTTGGCATTTTTCGGGTTTTCCCCCTAAATTACAGGTAAATTTTTTTTTCCAAAAAATTACGTCATACATGTATTTAAATTGAAACAATAAGCCTATTGCTTTCAAAAGTTTTGTAATTTTAGCAAAAAAAGACTCCAATTTGTAACAAAATATGTTTGCCCAATTTTTTTTAACCAGCACTGTATATATTTGGAAAGCTCGCATTAAAACCTTTCAAATGATTTACGAATTTGCCGTGTACCTTATTGTTTTTTTTAACAACGACAACACCTGTTTCAAATCTCATTTTCTTACTGAAGGTCACCAAAAACTGTTCGACGTTTGAATGATTTTTTTTATGATTGGAGATCTACATTATGTTAGTCAAATAACTATCCGTGTACCTTGTCGTTTTTTTTAACAACGACACTTACCACTTTGAGAGTCAATTTGAAGGACATCGTCAACAAAAATTATTATTTTATTTTTACGTTTCAGTTCGAAATTTTATTATCCTTTGAATCGAGTATAGCAAAACCGTGTACGTTTTCGTTCATTTTTGTTACTCTACGGCTCCCGGTTTATAATGCATGCATTGCGTGCGTAAAAAAAAACTAAGATGAAATTCAGCTATTGAACTTGATATGTAGTAACTGTTCGTGATAAGCGGTGACTACTTCCCAAAAACATAATCTTAATCTTTAAAAATGTATAGCGACATTTAAAGCTATTGAGAATAGATCAGGTATTCTCGTATCGACGTTTGAAAAACATAAATCGAATTATATACTTTTGCCAAATGTGTAACGTTTCTATCGTATCAAAATACACTTCACCCCAAGAAGGAAAACCATAGCTGAGGTGACAGTCCACACAAGCAAAATCAAAATTTAGTCGAACATTGACAACAATTGAACTTGGAGAAGAGAACAGAATTTGGGGAATCCTTCTTCCATATTAAATGTTGTGCTTAGTGATTTACCTATCCTATCCATAAATGTTCGATTAAGACTGCACCACCTCTCACTAAGACTAATATGAATTCTACTTAAGATATAAATTAGCATAGATTTAGTAAATTTACCAGATCAAAAGCCATGTTAACTTTTCAATACCGTCATTTTGACCAATTTTGAATCATAAAAATCACAAACACGGGCTCTTTAATGTTATTGCTGCGATAACCTGATAATATAACAATAATATATGGATGTAATAGATGCGTCAAATACAGAATTCTTTAAATATTCCCACTTCAAAACAAATATATGTCAGATCCTCCAGCTTATTGATTTTTTCGAACTATAGTAGACGTATTAGTCACAAATCTTGAGGCATGAAGCCAACACTTTGGCTTAACTGTTTTGATTTGTAAATTGAGCGGTAATGTTTTAGTTCTTTACTCTTTCTTATTAAGTGGCTACCTCTGGTTGATTTTGATTGGCACAGCTGATTTTCAATTTCTATAACATCATGGGATGTTGTTTGGCTTTGCTAATTTTCTACAACATGAATGAACTTAAACTTTGCTGCTTCGTTTTGTTATTAAGTTAATTTTGAACCAATTTAACAATTAAGTTTATATCACATGCTGGTAAAGCTGGGTTCAGTTTGTCCACTAATTGACGCAATTTGAGGTGATACGGCTTCATTTGTTTCCCTGGCAGTCAAAAAACGTTACTTACTTCTCTTAATAATGATTCTAGCTTCCCTTTGCACTGTTCTCCGAGCTGTTCCTTTCTGGGTTTGTTTTCGAAATATCCAGTTTCATTAAGGTTTTAATATCACCATAAACCAATTCCTTGGAGCTTCCCAAATATGCCGTAATCGCTCCAAATGTTGCATTTCGTTTGCAATATTGCCATCCATACCAATAGCTCTTATTTTTGCCAATTTTCCAACTATTGTAAATAACACTTCACTGAACTATTAAAATCGATATTTAAATTTAGAAAAATGTCTTATCGTAAAATTTAAAAAATTAGGTTTTATTTATTGCGCTTTTTATGGCCACAATTTTTTTTAGCAATTACTGTCAATGCGCAGGCAACCAATCATCTTTTAAAAATTCTCGTTCAACAAATTATACAGAAATGTAAAACAGTTGCGAGCTAACAAAAACTAACAAAACAAAATTAAAAACAAAATATGGCAAAATTCAATGCCTGTTACGGTAATTTTAACTGTTGAAAAATATCTAATCATTGTTTCTAATTTTGTGGCACACATACAAGAAAAGCAAACGTTTATAAAAGTTTTGGGCACCAACTGAAACCGAACGGTTTATTTTATCAGCAAAAGGGGCTGTAGACCTATAGTACGAGAAAACTTAACTTCTACGCACAACATCCTAATAGTCGTAAATTGACAAATGATTTCAACCAACAAAAAGACTACAGCTTTAAGTATGCACCAGAAACTAATTAAAAAAGGAACCCTAATTTATGCCACCATTATTGCTGGTTTGTTAAATTTCTTGCAGTAAGACTTGACTTCATTGAAATGATCAAACTTTCATAAGCCCCGTAAGCCCCTGTCGCTTTTTTTATTTAAACAAATTCTCAATTCATTTAAACTAAAACAAATCTGCCTGTCTACCTGTGACTACCTGTCCCATAAAAATGTACCTAGAAATCGTCCTATACAAGAAAAATGGTAGTTTTGTTTTACCCCTCAAATAGAAGACGCAAGAAAAAAGTTTAATGCACAATCGAGGTCCGTGCCCTTCCCAGAGGGTGTTAAATGTGGTAAAAATTGTTTTTTTTTAAATTTAACTAAAAATCTGAAGAGTCTTGAAATAAAAATATCTATGGAAATTACAAACATTTACGATTACAACACAGCAAGTTTCTGTCTTTTATGTCTGTGATAAAAATGGGCTCAGGAAAAAATATACAGAGTGATCCACACTGCCATATTTATGGGGCTAATAGAAGGGCAGATTTTAAGTAAAAATACTACTTAGTAAATTTTTTCGAATTTCGTTATCGTTTTCGAAAATCGGTACCGTTATAACCCTTCAAAGTGGAAAATTCGAAAAAGTAAAAACCAAATGGAATTTCTGTTTCTTTTAGGAAGTAATTTAAAAAATTTAAAAGCGCGTTACAAAATACCAAAAAAAAATTTTGTAAATAAGTTAAAATTGCAAAAAAAATTCGATTTATTGCATACATCATAATTTAAGTCAGAAGGCGCCACTGGACACCAGTATGTAAGAACCTTGGCCAATGCGTATCAATTATAAACCGACGAGAGAATACAACTGTACAAAACACTTTTAAAAAAAATCTGGTTATTTGATCTGTTAAATTATCAGCGTAAGTATGGTAAATGTATTTTTAACCTAATCTAAATATCATCTGTTACAACACTTTGACGTGAAATTATATCTGCTCATCTGACAGACACTTCAACCTAGCTAAAAATAATTAAACGATGAATTCGCAAAAAATAAAAATAAAAAATCGACTCAGAACAATAAATAATATGATCATACACCTCTAATTACTTCCTATTATTCTAATCTTAATTATGAATAATCGGTTTTTTTAACATGATAATATTGTTAGCGCAATGTACGTTTATTTACTATTTTCAGATAACGATGATTTAAATAGAAATTCACTCGTACATTATATACATACCATATGTATTATAGTCACGAGGACAACAAAGAATATCAATTAATAATGTTTAAAATAAAAAAAAAGTAAATTTCACTTTAATTAGACATTTAGACAACAATTAATAACTAATTTATTAAATTTTACTGATAACAATGGCTCGTTCCATTTTCAAGTGACACAAATAAATCATTTTTAAATTATTGTATAAATACCAGTCAAAGTCAGATATATCACACATATCTATCACCGTGCAATATATAAATGTTTGCAATAAAATCACAGTTATCTAATCAAAACTATAGTGGCAATGATCTTACAGTGTGTTCAATGTTCGTATTCATTGTTTACTTTCTTTTATGTGGTGATGTGAAGTATAAGCATATAACCATCATCAGAATTTTGAAACATTTTTGTGGATGATTTTCACGTTTTAGATCCTTCTGAGACAGAAAAAGTGATTTTCGAAGTGGTGCGTTGGACTCTTTACATGGTCAGTGTGCCTGTCTGTCGGGTCTGCCTGTTACTTTATTTGTCGGTCTGTATAGGTAAAAAAGATTAATAACATCGATAAATACACCTAAATCTTCCAAAGTAAATATTTTGTAAGGGTCTATATTTACAGTAGATTTCTTCACCGTTCGTAGAAGAAAGTCATATTGTGGTGATCAATATTATTTTTTATCTAATATGTACATCAAAAATAAAATATTAATAGAATAATACAAAACGAACATTTTTAAATTGCAAGGTTGTCAGTTCAAAACAATTCAAACAATTAATAATTCGGAACATCTCGCGAATAATCTTAGGCGTAGCATAGTAATAGGCGCCTTAAACCACAAGCAAAACCAAGATCGCTTATTTAATATACCAAATTAGCATTGGAAACTCTACGTTTGATCCATATAAATGTAATTTCGAATAAAACCAATGTTTGAATGACAAGATCTCTTCCAGAATCCGGGCACCTAAATAAAGGTTCCCTCGACCAATTGTTACCAATTTCATTCTAAATATATGTAACTCGGCACATGATGGTCCGTTCTTTCATTTATTAAGCATTCGTTAATTTTTTTTTTTCACAAGTCACAGAAAAAGTCACCGAAACTTTGATACGCAGTATTCTTATCGTAGCACGGAGCGTTATAACAACAACACTGCCCATATCGAGAAGCGCAGCAATGGCGGCTCATAGTAGTAAATATCTTATAACACGAAATCCGAAACAGAGCACAAAGAAATTTGCATTCAAGTTTAATGTGTTTGACTAAAGCGTTCATCAAATAAAAAAACGACTCGAATTCGAGCCGTACAAGAAACAATAAGTGCAAGACTTATACCCTGCGCAAACAAAAGTACAGTTTGAAAGAGAACGACTGCTTTGACAGGGGGTCAATTGTCGTTCTATGAAAAAACCTAAAGAAAAAAATGTTTCCATTTTCTTTCCATCATGTCTTTTTCATTTATAATATTTCACACAACAACAATAAGCTATTCTTGTTGTCCAAATGCAAATCGTGAAAAAACGCTGAATAAGTTGTTTATAGCCTAGGGTCATTGACTTTGACTTTTGTGTCAGACAGTCTTAAATTTTGTTATTTCTCTTCGTAATGTGTATGCTGGCAAAGTGCGCTCTATGGATTAATTCCTCAATTGCCACAACCTGTGATGCCTTTTGGAGGATTATAGAAGAGAAATGAGCAGAACTGCTATTATTATGCCGTTAACTCCTTGTTTTGTTATGACACCTCATTGCAAATGAGCACAGGCTCAAAATGGGGCGTTTCAAAATTTATGTAAACAACGTAAACATAAATTTTATCGAGTTTCACATATATTTCCGCTAGAGGATACAGCAAATGGTGCAAATATTAGCTAAATAAATGATAAAGTAGATTTAGTTAATCAGTTTCCATCATTGCCTGTCAAAATATAAAATAAATTATAAAAATGACCAAATTATTTGTAAAACTTAACTAAATTAATTATTTGGAGGCTTTTCTTAAATAAACGGAATAGTTTTTAATAGATTTATTTATAAATTAATTTAAAGTGAATCATAATACAGTTTTAATGCACGTTTAATGCTAAAAATCCAAATTTAGTTTTTATAAAATTTTATTTAAATATTTATGATGTTCTCACGGCCAAAATGGTCGGTGAGAAAGTTTCATTCATATAAGAAGATGTTGACGTCATTTTTTCCTTCTCAAAGAACATGAATCGGAAATGGTGTATTTCTCACTGAAAATACTTTGCATTATACTTTCCACGGAATGAGAATTTACCCTCCTATTCTCGAATTCCACAACCATTTTCCACATGTGGACATCTGCCAAAATTCATAAAAACGTTCGGAAATTTAAATTCCTATATTCTTGAATTCGCTCTGGCATTTTTTTTTGGTACTAAGGGAATATTTCCGAATGGGGATAAGCAGGTGAAAAATATTTCCCATATACGAAAACGTCAATAATTACATAGATTTTGACAGATGTCTACATGTGGAAAATCGAAATGTAAAATGAAGCAATTCTTATATTTTAAAATATATCTAAGTGGTCTCAATAAAAACAATAGTTTTAAATAAGTAAAATGTGATTTGGTTAAATGTTTTTAAATAGAAAACCAAATTAGTTTTTATTATGAAATTCTATTTAAAATAGTGAAAATAAGCTTTGAAGTTTTGAGAACTGCAAACTTGGGACCATTTTGACGGATATATTCCTAGCCGTAATTTTATAATCAACTTTTGTTTTAATAGCGTTGGATCGGAAACCGACGAAATTTTATGGCAGAATTTTTTGAAAACTTGTTGTTGCATTTCGGCACACAACAAGTTGGGACCATATTTGAAAACGACTTCTTTTCAAATAAAATTAAAAGAAAGAACAATTTTGTTTTTGCTAAACAGGAAGTTATCTAAAAATTTTGTATATTTCTCTCCAGTGGCCCTATTCTGGTAATTCCCGAGGAATAGAAATTTTAAATTTTGTTGCAGTATTATTCCCTATTCCCCAAAGTGTATTCTATGGTGTTCGGGAAAGATTTTTTATTGGGAAAAAATTATTCCCAATTACTGCAGTTTTGACGTTTGTTTTTCCATACCGATTTTATAAAAGAATTGATGGGGAATAGATTTTTAACGAAAATGTTTGTTTATATGTATGTAGCTGATATTAATAATATTAATATAGTTTTTAAGGGTTAAATTACCAAATAAATTTATTTCCCCTGTATATTTATTCCTCAATTGACAGAATCCACTTTTCGAAAATAGGAAATAAAAAGTTGAAAATATGTATCTGGGAATAACTGCTGTAAAAAAAAAGTATTCCCCGTTCCCCGGGAATTACCAGAATAGGGCCACAGGAGTCAATGAAAAAAAATATTTCCATTTAGTTTCCATCAAGTCATTGGTTGCGTTCACTGCAAAAATTGTTGTCGATATGGTGTGATGTTAGAAATATCAAATAAACATCGTTGTCAGTCGATGTAACTTCAAAACCCAGTGAACGCCATGTTGTTATTTTCTGTCAATCGTAAATTTTTGGAGTAGAGAAAACTACATTTGGTTATTTGTTTCTATTATATTTTGTGTTTTATTAGATAATAACTTGTATAATGAGTGATAAAAATAAAAAAAATATTTTTTATATTTATACGACTGGACACTAGGAACAATCGCTTTTGAACATTAACTAACAACACTCGCTACTACAATCAAAAAATGTCGATTTGTGTCGACGACAACATAGGCAGTGAACACCAAGTTGTCATAATATAGTGTCACACCTTGGTGCTCAGTGAACGACAAGTTGTTAAAAAATGTAACTTTTTGTAACATTTTGTTGCGCAGTGAACGCACCCATTTTCATTTATAACAATTCACACAACGACAACAAGCGATTCTCGATGCCCAAATGTAAAAGAACCGTGATAAAAACGCTGAATAATTTGATTTTATAGTAATCTACACTGTAAACAGACATTTTATCGAGTTTCATATATATTTCCGCTAGATGATGTAGCAAATGGTGTAAATATTAGCTAAATAAATGATAAAGTAGATTTAGTTAATCAGTTCCGTCAATGCCTGTCAAAATATAAAATAAATTATCAAAATGACGAAATTATTTTTAAAGCTTAACTAAATTAATTATTTGGAGGCTTTTCTTAAATAAACGGAACAGCTTTTAATAGATTTACTTACTAGTTAAGTTTAAAGTGAATCATATTATAGTTTCAATTCACATTTAATGATAAAAATCAAAATTTAGTTTTTATAGAATTTTATTTCTATATTTATGATGTTCTCACCGCCAAAATGGTCGGTGAGAAAGTTTTATTAATATGAAAAGATTTTGAAGTCATTTTTTAGATGAAAAATCAACACATTCAATCGCGAATAACTCCAAAAATATTGATTTCATCTCTCTATCGATTTCTGTAGTTATTTTGAGTGTACTAGATCCACCCCCTTTGTTCCTTGATCCATTCATTCCCTACTTATTGTCCAAATTCACGTCAATCGGTCTTGTCCATAAAAATTCTGAGCGAAAAACCTTCAAACACAGGACTACAGGTTTTTGTTGCTATAGAAATATTCTTGCAATAATTTTGACAAATTTTATTGTGTTTTTATTTAATTTTTAATGTCAACTGCACCACAGAAGAAAGATTAACCAGAATAGACATTGTGTGGACCAAATTTTTTTTTCATCTTACCTTCTTTTTTGGACATTGAAGTATAATTATTTTTGAATATTATAGTAAATAATACAAATTATGCTGTCAAAACAAAAATTGTCAGATAATTTCACTAACTACACTATTAAGGATTCTCAATTTTTATTATTTCAAATCAAAACCAGTAAACCAAAGAATACATAACCCAACTTCCTCTTACCTTCGGCAAATCAAGGTCAAAAAAATGAGTCCAAATTTTTCCATACAAAAACAGCGTTATGTCTCTTCTGATTGTATTCTGTAACTGCACCCTGTCCCTGATTCTCTAAAAAATAAGATAATGCGTAGACGTGTAAACTTGTATAAAGCAAGGCTTACTTTTATGAGTTTGAAATTTCTCGATTTGTCTTACTACTAAAATAATTTGAAAAATTTCAAACTCATAAAAGCAAGCTTTGCTTTTTGCCAGTTTACACGTCTACACATTATCTTATTTTTTAGAGAATCAGGGTGCTGGTAAAGGTAAAAAGAAAATTATTTTCGGCTTTTATTTGAGCGTAATTTGCATTTTATTTTTATACCAATAACTATTCCAGTTACCAAAGTAAGGCGCTAGTTATTTCTACATATAAAACACAAAATAATGGTCATTATTTTTATTTCGTTTTATGATGCCGTTTATATTTTTATTTATTTATTTATTTATTACCAACTTATACATAACTGGTTACATCAATAAGAAATTTAATAAAATTATATAATGTAAAGATTACCAATAATTCAAAAGAAGCTTCGACATCAATTCCTTAAATGCATTTCTAGACAGATTAAAGTCAAAAGCCGGCCGTACTTTATTAAAGGAAGCAGAAGAATGATAAACAATAAAACAATTCGTATAATACACCGAAAGTAACAAAATGCGGTACGTTTTCATTACATTAAAGGGATACGGTTGCGAACACTTGGGATGGGTAATAAATTGCTACTTTAATGTATAAGAAAATATTTATGCATATTGGTAAAAAATGGCGGTCCATAAACATTACTTTCTTATGACGCTAAAAGCGAATTCGCCTAATTCCTTAGAGGGCAATTGCATTGAATAATACCAGAGCCTTCTGAGTATATAGTTTTTAGAAACTTTTTTATTGGTATATATAACTTTTCATTGATTGCCATAGGAATCCATAGTAAAAATGGTGTTTTTTATCTTCAAGTTTTTCAATGAAAAAAGCAAATATATTATAAAACGTTTATATAAATGTTTTCTACATACCTTGAACAACAACATTCAAGAAGGCTATATTGTTATTGAATAAATATTAATTGCAGAAATATTAAAATTAAACTACGCCGAAAATATATTTTTCGAATTTCCATTTTGAAAAATAAATCAAAGTTGGCTCTGACGAATTAAAATAATACTTGCTAAAATTTATCTTTAGTTATACTAGTGTACGTAAGATGTCTAAAACGTAAGTACGTAATATTTTTTGAATTTGTTTTGCTTTTCCTACAATTTTTTTACTTAAAATTTCCTCAGGTGATAATTTTTGGTATGATTTTACCAAACTTTTACGGCCATCACTGCCATCTATGTAATGTATATTGACTTAATGACCAAACGAATTGTAGTAAGCTTTTATTTCAATTTGACCAGAATGTTGTTGTTATGAAATTTTTTTATATTTTGGTTTAAATAATTCAATTATTACAAGAAAATGAAAACGATTTACTTAAACGACATTCATACATGTTGAAATTCAAATATCTATGAAAGTATTTCAGAAATCATAATTAAGAATTTGTAACGTTTTCATTTAAAAATTTGTCTGAGGAAAAAAAGTGATTTCCCATATGTTTTGTGTATTTTACTATGAAAAGTTTGGGTTTTTCCTCGTTTCTAATTAATTTATAAAAGCTGTGTTTGTTAGACTATGGCCTTGTATAATCAAGGTTGCTTTGATAATACACATGCCGCTACTTAGATGTTTTTCATGTAAAATATTGGGTGTACAAATAAATTTCCGACCTTTTTTACTGAAATAAAAGACATTAGTTTGTGTAGAAAATGAAAGAATGTTTTATTCAAAGTATGCTCCTTCGGAAGCTATAACCTTCGCCCATCGTTCAGGTAATAAACGGATTCCCCGAAGGAAGAAGTCTGGTGGTTTCGAGGCAATCCAGTCATCGACCCTTTTTTTGACGTTTTCATAAGAAGTGAAGTGCTGCTGTGCCAGGGCTGATTACATCGACCAGAACAAGTGGTAATCAGAAGGAACAATGTCTGGTGAATACGACGGGTGGGGTAGAATTTCCCAATTCTGCCTGTCCAGGTAATTTTTGACAGGTGTAGCAACATGTGGCCTAGCGTTGTCATGTTGCAAAATAATCTTATTGTGCCTTTTGTCCCATTCCGGTCGTTTTGCAGCTAGAGCTTGCTTTAAAGCCATCAGTTGTCATCGATAAACTTGTCCCGTAATGGTTTCACGCTCTTTCAGCAGCTCATAATAGACGACACCCTTCATATCCCAACAAATCCAAAGCATCACCTTCGAACCATGGATATTTGCTTTTGGCGTCGACGGCCCTGGTTCACCTGGCTTGACACCTCTTCCTTTGTTCTCGTTGAAGCAACAATTCGCACAAATGTTTTCCGACATTCCATGTCCCTTTCTGTCAATTTGTGTGGCACCCAATTTCCCAGCTTCTGAACCAATCACATTGCATGTATACGTTGCGAAACACATTGTTGGATAATATTCAACTCTTCTGCTAATTGTTTTTCAGTCTGACAAGGGTCCACATCAAGCAATTCATCCAATTCTGTATCTTCAAATTTTATTGGTCTGCCTTCACGTTCTTTGTCTCTTACGTCAAAATCACCAACTTTAAATCGTTGAAACCACTCTTTGCATGTTGTTTTCGATGGAGCATGTTCACCGTAAACTTCCACAAGCAAACGATTTGCTTCCGCTGCACTTTTCTTCAACAAAAAATAATGAAGTAAAACTTCCCGCAAATGTTGTTTTTTGGCACAAAATTCGACATTTTCAATTACATGAAAATAATTGTTGTTTACGCTTATAGATATCTCTGGTCATTCTAGTTTGGATAAAGAATTCTTCACTGTCTAACACTTTCATTTGGAGAAAGCTAGTCTTAAAATACCCGGATTTGACCCTATCCAGATTTAATGGACGCACCCACCATCTTCTTTTTTTCTTATAAATTCTATAATATTGTTTATACAAAACGTATAAATCAAAGAGAATTTCTAAAGATTTTAGAGTCTCGTAGTCTTCCATTTTATTTTTTTATTTATTTTTCAAATGTCAGTTTAAACAGATGAAATGGATGCAATGTAACCAACAAACGGAAAAGACGAGACGGAGAATGATAGAATAAAACGAACGACGGAACGAAACAAGACGGATTCATTCTCGACTTTAAGCTCATCGAATTCCCAAATAAACTTAGGCTGCGTGAACAACAGCCGATAAAAACGGTAGCTTAGGTGACCAGGCACAGAACTACTGCTAAAATATAATTTTAAACGGAGAAATGACGCCAAGCAAACCATAATTTAACGTAAATTCAGGTGCCGTAGGACTCAGGGACTAAGCAAGCTAACAACATTAGCCTTTTCTGTTCAATATTGGGCTATGTGTTGGAAAGAGCTACCATAAGGTGCATTTAATCGAAACCACAATTTTATTCCAAGGATGTCTTTCTATAAAGTCAATAACCTGACGAAACATTTCAATTTCATACGAAACCAATTCCTCGTTTGCTTAACTTGCGCGAGTAACAATAACTCCAAATCTATCATACATTTAAACGAGAAGGTAGCGTCAGAAAAATTATCAATTTAAAGAAGGGGTGCTTTGTTGTAACATCGATGCGTTTCCGATCGAGTTTATATCTCTTGTTTCTCTTGCACTTTTTCTATTGCGAGCTCAACTTGCTAAAAAAAACAACATTCTACAATATTTCTACTTTAACACAGTCCTTAACACAGTTTAAATGAAATTGACATTTGTAGCACTGCTAACTTTGCTGTGGTACAAACGCAGAAACTCTTTATGAAGTAAAGAAAAGGAAGAGTATACAACAGGTTGATATCGCATTAGAAAAAGCAAGACAGAGTACAATTCTATTCTTGAAACGCGAGACATAATAAACCCTATCGAAAATGAATCGGAAGTCATGTTACAACATGTCACCCCTGTTTGCTGAATTATTATTAAGGTTGGTTGGAAACCAACAACGTTACATACTCAATGCCTAAAAAGGTTATATACATATGTGCGAGGTTGAAGTAAATATTGTTACGTTTTTGCCTTGTCAATCAAGATTCGTATCACTGAATTATGAATAAAATAAAATCAATTCAATTTATCAGCAACGAATTTATTTATTTCACACAAAAATTATTACAATACAACTTATTAATGATAATGATCACTTTTACTTTATATTTGGCACTAAACACTTTTTAAATCACTTTCTAATTCCTTTTTAATCTTCACACTATCGCTTACCAAATACTAATTATTCCAATTTGATCACGTTCGCTTTTTTATATACACAAACCAAGCTTCTAGAAAGTTCATGACTTTTCCAGTAAGAATAGTGTAGAAACATTTAGAACAGTTTTATCATGGAAAATTCCATTTTAGTACAGTAAAACATTGAGCTATTAATTTCACTTATTCTATTACACCCAAGGTGTCACCGTCAAAATGTGTGTTACGTAAATCTTCATTTTGTATTTTAAATTGCAATTAGAATAAATTAATCTCTATGATTATACCAAATGATGGTGGGCATAAGTTACCGTCCACAAAATATTTAATAGTTTTATCGAATTAGCATCTAAAGTAATTAAATATCTTAACTTGGATGAACGCGTATGTGACAATTGGAGCATCTACGGAAAATTTATAAATATTTGTTGTTGTTATCCGGGTCCTGTTTATGACCAGAGTGTTTTAAAAAACAGTAAAATTTATCGAAAGGAAGTGCCCCTCCCCCTCCCCCCGCCATGGAACCTGTGGCTTTATTATTAAACTTATTATCAAAACTCCTTAACCACACGTGGGAAACCAAGTTCACCGCAAAACTCGCAGCGTTGTCGCAAATGCTTTTGGTATTATGGAAACTCGATGGCGGTCCATTTTTTGAGTTGGAATTATTTGAATTATCATTGGATGAATCATTTGACAATCAAAGAGCCTTAACATTTCGTAGGGGACTTACGAGTTATAAGGATTATTGTCTGATAAACGTTGTTAAATCTTAAATAAATTATGTATTACGAAAAAATTGATTATTATTTGATTATATCTCGGTCCATAATACAGACTATAAATCGCTGTCGCCACTCTCACCCAGTTAGGACAACTAAAGTTCACATGGTTTTTTTAATGCATGAAGGTTGCGTTAATTTTTCCAGCAATTTTAGTGATTGCGTTTTTTTATGAGAAAGCTTTTGCTTGCGAGTGCGGCTAGATGAAGTCGATGGCTCATTAATTCTCACTCGCCGTAACCAGCCACAAAGAAGGATTTACGTTGTACCTCTCAGAGCTCATATTGGTGTAAAAGCTCAAAGTAGAGCTAAGTGAGAGCTCTAAAGAGATACGTCCTTAGCCCCAAGACCAATTGGACGCTAAATTTTTGTAAGATATTTCTTCAAATCACTTATTGTACTTGTCCGTCAGGTTTTTCTCTCTTCTGCTGCAGCTTTGGAAAATATTTTACGTTTCGGTAGAGTTCCGGGGCTAAACCTATTCAAAATTGAACTGAAAAATTGCGATTAACACTCCTTCTTCACCGATACATCTAAAAATAAAATTTGCAAGATCCGCTAATTCTAGTTTGAACATTCTCATTTTATCCCAATACTCCAAAGTATCGAAAGAAGTTTCTTTATTTATTTGCATTAATGAACTAAAATTATTGCTTTGCTGGTCCTTCTACTTTTTCCGTCTGTTCCATTTATCATTAAGCAAAACTAGGAACAAAAAAACCGAAACACGATTTTGGTTTTCCCTGTTTTTTGTTAAATCGGTTAAATATTTCGGTTAATTACGGCCTAATGTTCCGGTTTAGTTTCTGTTTGGAGCCCTGATTTTCTCCATAATTACTCATCATCATTTCAGCTTCCAATCTAATTATCCTATAAAAAAAAAAATGAGAATAAAGGAAGGCGTGAGCAAAAAATATCGCATGAGTAGGAAAAGGGAAATGTTAGTGAAGAAAATGCGGTGGTTTGAAGGCGGCAGCCTATAGGTATAAGTCGAATTAAAATAACCAAAACAATTTTGTTTGTGTAAGACATAGTACTGTTTTGTAAGAACTATTTTCTTTTGAAACAAAATTTTTATTTTGTTATTTTATTATCATAACAAAGTTGTTAAAGATTTGTTTTAATTCGTATTGTAACGATTTTGCCCAACTTGTACACTGCAATATCAATATTGCGGTGGCTCTAATGGATAGAGATACACTACATTTAGTTTTGGCGTATTGATGGTACGGAGTTCGCGCCTCATCAGGAGCAATGTAATTTTTGTGCAAGTAAGTTATTTATTTAGAATCACTAATGATGTTAACATGGGCCGGTATATGGCATAGCGCAAAAACAGTTGAAGAAAGAATAGAAATAATTCAGTAAAGAGAATTATTTGAGAAGGGAGGCACGGGCCACTAAAAGAGCGAGCGCGCAAGAGAAGAGAAGGGGGGAAGAATTTGATGTATGGTGTGTGGTTGTGGGGGAAAGAAAGAGAAGCATAAACAACCCGAGAGAGAGAGAGTATAAAAACAAATGATCGAATACTACTACATCACCCTCAAATTACGATGTTTCTCGAATAAAATCACGCATACACATCATCAATTTTTGAAGTAGCGATGCAATAAAGAAACATCGAGAACAAAAAAAGCAAATTAGGTAATAAGCACAACCGAATTACACCGTAAGATGTAAGATATCAGTGTGATTTTATCAATTAGAGATATCAGTTTAATTCAACAGGTGAACAAGTGTGTGATAACCAGTTTCAGTTTACAACCAGTGCAGCAGTGATCTGTAAGTGTTGAAATTTTGTTTCAAAATAAATCGTCTTTTGATTGCAAAATTCAGTGGACGAATCGAATTTTTCTCTCAAATCGAAATAATTCAAATAATCGAGCACTCCTTAAAATCGCTCAGAATTTCTTTACGCAAATGATAAGAATTGGAAATTTTTGTACAACTTTTATACATCCATTATGTAAAAATTTGATAAACCTCTATATTATATTATATTATATACATAATCCGTACCCGATATTCTCTAGACATAAAGTCAAACAACATGCAGAATTGTATATAGTTGATAGGTATACTGGTAATGTGAAAGCCTGTGGTTCATGAGGTTTAAGGTTCGATGCTTGGTAGAATCCACCTTTTCGTTTTATTTTTATGTTTTTTTTATAAATATATTTTATTTATTATTAAGAAATTGTAATTTTTTTTTACAAATTCACACTCACATAAATGCATAGTTGGTTCCATGTGTAATATACATAGGAAATACCAAGGGAATTATTAAGGGAATCTTGACAGATGTCTACATATGAAAAATAGATGTGGAAATCGAGAATAATGCCCCAGGCAACTAAAATTATGACTTAATATTTCCTATTAGTAAACACATTGAACAAACTGTGCTTTCCACAAAAAAATAAAATTTTCATTCATTAAACCATTCAAAATGGAAATCAAACAATACCCCTAAATGACACTACAACGAATCTATTACTAGATACATGTAGAGAAGATCTTCTTGTTAATAATCTTTGCTTTCAGTCAAGCCACCGTGTACATGTTGAATTTATCTCGGACGTTTTCAGTCAGACCACTTTCGGTTTAACATGTATCTTTAGTATATATTGACACATTATTCGTTCTGTAATGTGAATTTCTTCTTAAACTTTCCTAAAATAACAAAAACATCAAATTTTGTAGGAAAAAATATGGCATAACGGTAATTGATTCAATTGTTTTATGTGAAATACATATATCAATATCGTTTTTATTTGATGCGTCAAATTTATAGCCTCAGTCTAAAACAGTGCATACTCGAGTGTGTTACAAATTTAAAAAATTATTTTTTTGAGGTAAATAAATACATTTTATTTAATTTACAACAATAATTAGTTGACAATTAGTTTCTAAGCTGTGTTATTATAAAAAGGTGATGCTAAAATGGGCAGAGCAAAAACTTTATCAGAAATAGAAATTGGGCATATTTTGGGCTACCATAACTCGGGAAAATCCAACCGCAAGATCGCACGACTTCTTTTACGAAATCCAAAAGTAATTATTAACTATTTGAGGAGCCCCAAAACGTATGGAGCGAATAGAAGCACTGGAAGACCTAAGGTTTAAAGCAAAAAAGAGAAAATATTACTGATTCGTATGGCCAGTAATACACATAAATCAGCTACAAAGTTGGCACCTGAAGTTGAAATCAATTCTATTCACCTATGAACTATGCAAAGAAGGTTTGCCCAAACCTTTTATGAAGGGAAATCCAGAGAAAATCACCATTTACTAAAAAGCACAAGACGGATCGCTTAAATTTTGCCAAAGAACATAATATGTCCTGGACAACCGAGTGGCGCTTCGTTGTATATTGCATTCAGTGATGAAAAAAAGTTCAATTTGTACGGTCCGGATTGTAGTATGTTTATTATATTTAAATAAAACAGATTCTATATTTAGTTTTTTATGATTTTATTTTGTTCGTATCTAGAATTACATGTGTTCTCTCTTATGTCTTTTTGACAGCTTCTGCCCCCATCCCTCCTGACCAGGCGTAACATAAACGTACAGTTTACGAAGACTTTGTTATACTAAGGTATTCGTAAACGGTACGCTAAAACTGAACGGAAATGTAACATAAACGATAATTTTGTCATATGAGAAGTGAAACAAAATTACGAAGACTTGTATATGTATTAGTATAAATAAAAGTGTTCATAATGGGTACACCTTAGGCGTGACATTTATGAGGCTCCTGTAACTGAAGTGAAGAGTTCCGAATCGAACAGTCTCTTCACTTCAGTTACTTCAGAAGTAGGTACTACATCAGGACTGTGTTCATAAACTCTACATTGTAACAATATTGTTAACAATGACAGTTCTAAAGCGTTCATAAACCTCGGTTGTAACCACAGCAACGTGTTTTTTGTTGTTCATAAACCTAAACCAAAATTTCCCCTTATTGATATAAACGTCATTTTCAATCCTACTCAATACTGCCTTTCTAGCTGTCAAATGTAAGAAAAAAACCAAACATCAATTGAATTCACGAAATAAAAAATGTCGGACGAGCAAAATAATTTCGTTATTCAAAATAATGAAATTTTGTCTGATGATAACAATACTGAAAGATAATGACAATAACATTACATATATTCTTATAATATTATAAAGCATCTGTAAATATTTTGTTGTTTTGTGTTTTGATTCTTCAATTGTCTTCGTTACACGTATTTATCTTGACGTTTTTACTTTGGACGTTTGTAACTCGTTGTAAGTGGGATTGTCATTTGTACAATGACAGTTGTAACATTGTTCTACAATGTTGAGTTTATGAACGCACTCCAGTTAATTCAGCTGAAACGAACACGCCTTTAATTATAATGGAAATGACAAAAGACTACTAGATAATATTTCAAAAATGAATAAGAGTGATTAATAATTAATCACTGCTAGCAGTGAATAATGGATATCACTGTAATTGAAGAAACAAAAGTCTAATGAGTATATTATAAGATAGTCATGGACAATAGTACATTATTCAACAAGCATATACTGATAGCTGTTATTCACGAAGATGCAGTGTACCGACACGAGCCGACAGGCGACTGTCGTAAATCATCTGAGGGAATAACAGTCATTATATGCGATTAGAATACGATACTTTGTCTAAGACCGATAAAATATATTGTATTTTATAATCAAATCCTTTAAATAATCCTAACTAGATAAGATTTCAAAAATGAAATTTTTACTTAGTAGTAGTGAATAATGGAAGAAGAGACTACAACTAGATAAACTAGCATTGAATAATGGTAATCATTATAATTGAAGGAACAAATGTATAATGAGTAATTAAGCGTTAGTCGTGGACAAATGAATTTTTTATCGTACATCTTTTATCTTTTAGAAAATAGCAAAAGATTAAATGTAAATCAGCTGTGTGGCCCTATTACACAAAATTCTGTGTTGGAGCTCGTATTCTACAGAAAATAAATGAAACAAATTACGAGCTCAGTTCATGCAATTAAAGCACAGTATTATTTTTATATTACTAGAAATATTCGTCAATGTTATCAATGCTAAATAACCATAACCATGTTTCTCGTTCGAATTCGTGTTTGTGCTCAGTAGAGAGAATTTTAAATGCTTTG
Organism: Tipula vernalis; assembly: GCA_958295665.1. Taxonomy (NCBI): domain Eukaryota; kingdom Metazoa; phylum Arthropoda; class Insecta; order Diptera; family Tipulidae; genus Tipula; species Tipula vernalis. Next base: position 179,012,340 of record OY282558.1, on the reverse strand, counting down.
GTAAAATATGAAACCAGTACGGTGCCATATACAAGTAAAATCTTCTAGACTTTTCATTATTGCCAAAGGAGAATTGTGGGCGTAGTAATCGGACGGTTGAAAATTAGTGTAACGTTAAATATATCCCACGCCAACTGGATATACCATACAATATGACCGATTCAACGAGTGCATGATAGAGTTTGCTAAGAGTAAAACATGGGCAGAATCGACGAAGATTATAAAACTTATGCACAGCGGTGACAACATTTTTTCTGAAATTATTGAGCTGCCAGATCCAGTTTAGCTGCGAGTCAATAGTAATTCATAAATATTTAAATTCATTAACGAAAATAGATCAAAACAATAAGATGAACATGTATTTTCATCACAAGAGTAAAAGTGATACCTCAAATAGTTTGGAAGAATGGTTGTGTTAGGTCGTAGTAAGTAGAAGAAATATAGTTTTTGTTGTTGTTTCACGATATTAAAAAAAACAGAAAAAAATCATTCTTGTAATAATGTAGCATTATAATTAGAACAACCCAAAAACATGTATGTAGAGCAAAGTGAACAAAATAACACGAACAGAACAGCATGCTAGAAGTGTTTGGTGTCATATATGGGACAACACTAATTAGATTGGGTCAGACGTGCACTTGATTGTTGACATGTGAATGTTGTTGTATTTCGTCAATCATATCAAAAGTTATATTAGTTATATTTTGCAATTTTATTACCAAAAAGGCAAAAACTTGCTTTATCGAACATGTTACATTTCTTTCGGCAAACAACACGTTTTACCTTTCTTTTCCTGATAGCTGCAGTGGAAAAGGAAGGTTCTTATGAGTGTTAATTAGGACATTCGAATAGAATAGGGCCGAAAGGCCGAATGTTGGAAGGCGGAATGTCGAAACGCCGAAAGGCCGAATGGCGAAAGGCCGCATGTGTCGAAAGGCCGAAAGTTGAAAGTCCGAATATCGAAAAGCCGAATTTCGAAAGGCCGAATGTGACGAAAGGCCGAATAGGTCGATTGTGTCGAAATTGATTTTAATTTTTCTTCTTTTTATGAATGAAAATTTTCAAAATTTTTGTATAAAAATGGGGATCACTACATTTGCCTGAAAAAAAAAAATCTCGAAAAAAAATCTAGAAATTATCAGTAGGTAAGGCAATCCAGAAAAAATATTTTGTTTGAAATAAATGAAAAAAATTAAATTTTATAGGCATTTTTAGACTCTTGTCATCACTTGAAACATTTGTGGTACATCTATCAGAAGAAGCGATACGAGCGATATAATTCCTTTGATCTGTGTCTGCAAGGTTGACCAAGCATTAAATCTATAATTCGCTAAAATATCTTCGTCGATACCATACTAACCTAACGAATTGAGCCAACCACAAAATAATTTGAAACATTTGTGGTAGAACTATCAGTAGAAGCGATATGAGCGATACAATTCCTTTGATCTGATAATTGTGTTTCTGGATTTTTGTTTTTCTGAATTTTTTTTTTCGGGATTTCAAGTTTCTGTATTATTTTATTCGGGAATATGTTACCAACCCATAAAAATGTTTAATAGTAAATCTAAATATTAAATATTAATATCTTCTTTTAATTAATTATAATAAAAATAGAAAGAGAAATACATTTTTTTTTTCGACAAAATTTGATCACATTAATGTGCTACGAGTACATACCGAGGATTTATTAGCCCGTATTTTCATTTTACATTAAGATATAAATTCAATGGTTTTAAATATTGGTTTCAATCAATTAAGTGAAGGGGAATTTAATGAAAATTCGGCCTTTGGACCCTTTCGGCCTTTCGACATTCGGCCTTTAGACATTCGGCCTATCAACGAACTTTCGGCATTCGGCCATTGGACATTCGGCCTTCCGACATCCGGCGTATCAATATCGAACGATTCGAACGGCTTGCTTTCGTACCTGATTCACAAATCTCACGAAATGTTTATTAGCTCAAAGAAAAATAATAACTTGACATGATTTGCCGTTTTAAAATTAATAACTTATCCTAAAAAATTTCTAATAAGATGGGCGGGCAACTTAAATTAAGTAAGAAATGATATTATGGGCCTGTTCGATAATTCGCACGGTGGGGTGCAGTGTAAATTTTTTTCTTCTCTCACAAATAGAAAACAAATCAAAGGAGATAAGGAAAACATTGTGCACTTCACTGCACCAGACGAATTATCAAACTGACTCTATGATTCAAGATTAATAATCCAAAAGAATGTTACGTAATTTAGTGTATGAAAAAACTCAACAACTCAACACTGCCAAAGGGTACTCCTCGGATGATGATGAACAGGGAGGCTCATGGCTCAATATGGTTTTCTGAAAAATTAATAGTTAATACTTTCTCCACTTCTGCACTTCGTATCAACAGTAACAAGATTCAATAAATTAATTTTAAATGAGGAGGATTATTTGAACCACTTAATTTTATTTTAAATTTACGAGTATACTCTTGGTACATTATATTGTATAACATGAAAAATTAACTTTTAAATGGAATATTTAACAGACGGATATATTTTTTTCGTAGTTCAAAACTCACCCTTTTGGAATATGGAACAAATAATTTCATTATAAATATTAGTGCTTAAACTTTAAAGGCTCCTCTTCAAATTAGAAACTAATTTTAATTATTATTTTCGCTGTAAATGGCTTAAATTTTATGATTCTACTACGGCTGCCTTAGTTAGTGTAGGACAATTTCCAAAATTCACTCTCTTCACATGTCTATTAGATACTTCATTGCTCCCCTTGTGACTGTCATCTACCTTTATATCATCACATCCTTTCCTTATTTGATTTATATGACGTTTAATTTTTCTTTTATTAGAAAGTTCACAAATATAAGTTCTCGGACCAATTACTTTTTTTATGACGGCATCTACCCATTTTGTTTTGTTAGGATCTGAATAATCTTTAACCACAACTTAATCACCACATGTAAATTGTTCCTTTCTATTTCCCTTATAATTCTGTACTTGTTTTTCATGTGCCTTATCACAAATATTCTTTTGATCTGGTGGTTTTAACAAAGTAAATATGGTTTTTAATTCCCGATTAAACATTAATTTAGCTGGAGTTTCGTTAGTAGTGCAATGTTTAGTCGTTCTATAATCAAACAGAAATTTACCTAACGCTAGGTCAATGTCCATAGTTTTATTTTTCCTGCTATGTTCATCTAACACTGCTTTTAGGGTGTGTTTGACTGTCTTGGCCATTCGTTGCTGGAGGTCCTTGAGGTGTTAATTTGAGTATAATTCGATTATTTTCTAAAAATTTGATCATTTCATGGGAACAGAATTGGCTACCATTATCGGTAACTAGAGTGTCTGGTTGGCCAAATCTCGTAAATAATTCCCTCAATATAACTATGACTTTCTCACTTGATGCATTCTTGATTTTAAAAATTTCTGGCCATTTTGTGTAGGAGTCTACAACTATTAGAAACATGTGATCGAACAATGGACCGGCAAAATCGGCATGTATTCATGACTTAATGGTGCTTTTTGCGGACTCGGTAACATACTAATGCATGATCTGCAATTTTTTACCATTGCTTCTATTTCCAAATCAATCGCTGGCCACCAAATGTAGGGTCGCGCCATGGATTTAGTTTTCACTATTCTAAAATGTGAGACATGTAGTTCCTCCAAAATACTTTTTCTTAGTTTGTTGGGAATAACAATTCTACACCCACGCAATAATGTATCCTGCTCAACAGACAATTCGTCTTTGATTTTTACATATGGTAGAATATCAGCACTTTTGCAATTACTTAATGTCCCTAATATTACTCTTTCTACTACCTTTGACAAAATAGGATCTCCTTGCGTTTCCATTTTTATCACTTTGTAATCGAATTTTATATCCTGACCCTTATCCAAAAAATTTGGATAACTCGCTTTTCCAACATCCTCGTCTTCTTTGTCTTCTACTTTTGCAGACATTGGCAGCCTAGATAACATATCTGCGCAATTTTCGCCACTTCTTACATATTCGATCTGAAAGTTAAAACCCGATAGATAATGCGCCCACCTCTGTAAGCGACTTGCTGCTATTTGAGGCAGTCCTTTCTTTTCCCCGAATATTGTAAGAAGTGGTTTATGATCGGTTCTTAAAATAAATTTATTCCCTATCAAATATTGGTATAGTTTTTTACTGCAAAAAATATTGCTAGGGCTTCTTTGTCTGACATGCTATGATTTTTCTCCGCATTGATCAAGGTACGTGATATATACGCTATTGGCCTTTCATCACCATTCTTGAACTTGTGCGATAGAACTGCACCAATGTGTTTATGGGACGCATCGCACGTCAGGATTATTGGTAATTTTTGGTCAAAATGCACCAAAACGGTATCTGATACTATCTCATTTTTAATTCTCTGAAAAGCATCCTCACAGTCTTTTGTCCAAATAAAATTTTCCGACTCTTTTGTTAAATTATACAGTGGGTACAACACTTCAGCTAAATTCTTTACAAATTTACCATAGTAGTTTACAAGACGACACAATTTTTCTTGTATACCTTCATTTACCCCCATTACAAATTGATTTATCAAATTATGCTCTAAATGATTTTCAAACATACAATTTCCAGCCAAACCAATCAACTTTGCGTAAAACTCTGTCCCACTTTCCTCGGACTTTTGTACCGCCGTAAAAAATTGTTTGCGTTCTTTGAATACGTTGATTGCTGGCGTGTAATGTTTTTTTAAAAGAGCACATAATTCATCATACGTTTTGTCTTTAGGCGTTTTAGGGACACATAAACCACGAAGTAATAAAAATACGTCGCCCTCTATCAAATTTACTAATATGTCGCGCCTCTTTGTTTTGTCACTGATTTCATTGGCATCAAAATAAAATTCCAATTTTTCGTGGAAAATTATCCACTGGCTATTATTTGGATTAAATTTTCCCACTCCTATATTGACTGCCATATTTTATAGACTTTTTATTCTTATTAAACTTTACACGTGTAGAAAATGGCTTCCGCGTATTTTTATATTACACTTTTTATTTATTTTTATTTTTATTTGTTTTATTTTATTTTATTCTCGTCGCCAATTTGTTATGTTTCATTACAATAAAACACTTATCATTATATTTATTTATAAATTATACAGCATGACTTGCAATTTAATACATTTCACTTCACGTGTGCTCTCATTGTGTGTATCTCAATTAATACCTTTTTAGTTATCGGTGCGTTCACAAAACACCACCACTGTGTTCGTTCCAAAACACCACACCTATTATGAGGTTTTAGAACCTATAATGAAACAATTGCTTCCTATCTCTACTGTCAGCAATTAACCAGATTGCAGCAAGCAATTAAAAAACCGACCAGAATTGATCAATAGAAAGCGTGCTGTCTTTCATTAAGACAACGCCAGACTATATACATTTTTGATGACCCGGCAAAAATTGAAAGAGCTTAAAGTCAGAACTGTTTCGATCTCTGCAAAACTCCCTTGATGGTCTAAAATTGGCTTCAAAAAAGGACTGTGAAAATTACGATAAACCACAGAAATTCTACACCGAGGGAATTATGAAACTTCCCGAAAAATGGCAAAAGATTGTAGATAATAATGGCCAATATGTACTTTAAAAAAAAAATCATTTTGAATAAAAGAAAAATTTAATCAAAAAATGACAAAAAATCTCTCAATACTTTTTCCTCAATCTAATATTTGTTTTTGTTATCGGTACCAGAAGTGAATTTTTTTCTGAGTATCGTAGAGCCTAAAAGTAAAATAAAACAAAAACACAGTTCGTTTTTGCATATCTAGTCCGTACATGAAAATCGCAAATCTCAACTCTCATTTTACGACCAAAATCCATTTTCTGGTAGGAAACAATTCTGATTTCTGTAGAGAAACATATAATCCTTAAAGCAATTTTGATAACCGGAAATTTTTTTTTAATTTTTTGTCATTTCACAGTTGGATCCTATATTATTTATGGGTACATAGATAACAGATTTATCAAATATAGAAGTTATGTTAAATTCCTACCATTGTCTTAAATAAACTTCAAATCAACTTCGGCTCTTCATTGTTTCACACGCAATGCACAGACGAGAGGCGCTTGGCCATGAAAATTACTATAACAAATGATTAAAAAATTCGTTTATTTTATTTGTTACGATGTTATAAAGACTACAATTAACCGAACCCATAGTTAAAGTTAGTTTTAATTATAAATGCTTTAATATTGATACGGATTCACATTTCATCGCTTGACGAATTTACAATCTTTTTGGTTAAATCGTGTTGATATTGAAGTACGTTCGGTTTATTTGTTTCTCGTTTGACTTATTACGATGGTAAAAGCTGGGGATTACTACATTGTCTAGAAGGACGTATTGATAGAAATAAAAATCCCATAAAGTGTCCTGTTCAAAAGGAAGATCCCATTGCATTTTTATTAAATATAATATGAAAACAAAAGGCTGCTAAAAGCTTCACACTTAGGTGAAGTTAAAAATAAAAGCATTTAAAAATGATTATAATTGTTTGGAATATTGATAATTATAAGACGCGAGCACATTATTACAAAATTATAGTTTATCTGGTGTTTAATATGTGCCTTATCAAAAAAAAATAAAAAACGTCTTTGTATTTATTTTTTATTTTTTTAAGCACTTATTTATCAAAATAACGTGTAATTTACATATAAATATTTATGATTCCAAAATTATACATAAAATATGTTTTAATTTATTGTTGTTAAATTTGTGTGTAGCAAGCAGCGCACAATGTACTTTTAATTTTTCTTTTTTCTTTTTTTTTTTTTTATTTAAGTTTCGTTGAAAGAACCAAGTTTATCTCTGTGCACAACAAACAAACGAGTTATGTAGATCTGAAAGTAAAGGCCTAATTATTTGAAGGATGGAGCGGTTTAAGAATTCTGTTGAATTCCGATTCTTTGAATATTTCTGAAACCAAATTGAATTTTTAGAATATTTGTCGAATTTTAAAGATGAGCCATAAAAATGTTATGTTTTGGTATGGTTAGTTACAGTAAAAGAACGTGTTTGTGTCTTTGAATTTTTTTACGGTTATTCATCTAACTGTATATTATGTTTATTATGAATTTGAATCAATGATAATACGTGTGCGCAAGGCGATAAGTTATAACAAAGGCATAAATATGACATCATTGATAAAGATTTATAAGAATATTGGCGACTAAAACAAAACTATATTAACTGAAAATGACATTCAGGTGAAAACTAATATTTAGTCGTAATTAACGTTTTTTGTGTGATAAATCAAATATATCGAGTTCTGTCAATTTTTGGCGTTAACAACTAGTAATCAATCAAATTCCAAACATCCTATCGCTTTCAATTACTTTGATAATATTTGATGGTTTTGTATCAAAGTTTTTAAGTTTTTTTTTACGATATTTTTTTTTTTTAAAGACAAACCTAGTATGTTCTCAAGTTCAATTCTTGCGTAGGACAAACAACAATTTGCGTGGGGTGTTGGTTTGCCAAGCGAGAATTTGCTGGCCACAATAGCCCAGGTATACAAATGTTTTATTTAACAAAAAAAATTTATGAGAAACTCAGTGATACAAATAAAAAAAACGAATTCCTACATCGAATTAATGCAGTGTCTTTAAACAATTGAAATCCAGCTAAAAATAAAGATATCGTTGAAATTTGTAAACAAATACAAATATTTTGATTGATGTCACGCACGTTACCTACTAAAATTTCATTTTAGTTTAACCAGTCTAATTACTACTACAAAATATACACAAACATTTCAAAATTGTAAAGTGTTAACTAAGTATAAAAAAACTAAATTCAAATAGTGATTTACAAAGGATTTTAAAAAGTTTTACCATTTTGAATTGTATTAATTCATTTTTTTTTTTTTTTAATGTTTATAATAATATATTGTGTCACATCTTTCATAATAAACAATAATAGCTTTGAGTTGTATGACACAAAATTCAAATGCTAACTAGATTTTGATGAAAACAATGAGTGCGTTCAAATATTGTAGAAATTTAAAAATTCTACAGTTCATTACTAGTGCTGAGTGTTTTATAATACTTAAATGTTTAGCCGAAGATGATGGTGGTATCACATAATTCAGAAGTTTACATAATTTATATTAAGCCACTGATATGTGGACACCAAACCATATTTATTTTCCATATGTTAATTGAAGCCCGAATATATTATTATAGAAATATTGTGCAACCCGAAAACATCAACAATTTGTCAAAGGTGTTTACTTTTATAGGCCAATTTGAGTGTGTGTGTGTGTGTGTTTGTGTATTTATTTACAAACGATATTATTAATTATATATACTATTTGCAAATAAATAAAATTCTAAACTTTAAGTGTTACTAAACCGAAGTAGAATTAATAATTTGGTTTAGTATACCAAATTTCACACGAATTGTTTACATATTTTTGTTTGCTTAACTAATATTGACCAACTGTTATTTTAAGTACTTGCCGCTTCCAAATATTTGTTAATATAGAGGCAACATTGAAAATGATTTATAATTAATAGTAAATATAGTTATTAACTTCTTATCAATATTGTCTACAAAATTTATCGCAAAATTGATGTGTAAATCTGACAATGCTTAATCTGAAGACTAACTATTTGAGTATGTCTACAAAATAATAAAAATTTAATAATCAATCAAAATTTAGTGACGAGTATGTGTTTTTTTACCTACATACTCATATATAAAGCTACCGACTTATCAAACTTCTACTTACAATTTCAACAGAGTACTTGAACTTCGTTTTTTTTCTCCATATTTTCGTAATATAGATACAATTATTCATTGATAATAATAAATAGAAAAATAAATTCAATATGCACGAGTACTTAATAAGTATTTACTTATTTTGCAGATATTCAATAGACTAGATTTGCCAAATTATAAAACACCAGGAATCGATCTTGAGTTAGCAAATTCAGTCGAGCTTCGCCAGCCGCGTACATCAATCGACAGTAGTACTAAATATTTTGAAAATAAAAATCAAACATTTAGAAGCATGGGTAATAATAATTTTGATTGTATATTTGAATGAATTAATAAAATTAATAATTTTTAATTTTTTTTTTTTTTTTTTTTGTTAATGAAACTTTAAAAAACTATAACAGGGTTAGATTTGGATGAAGACATCGGGGTTGATTATGAGTCGGCGATTTTTAGCACCGGATTTGGAAAATTTCATTTTAAAGTACTACTACTAAATGGATTGATTTATTTAAATAGTGCCATAGGAATAACAATATTATCGTTTGTTCTACCAGCGGCAACATGTGATTTTGAAATGACATCATCGGATAAAGGATTATTGACGGCTGCACCAATGCTTGGTATGGTGTTGGGCTCATATTTCTGGGGCTGTTTAGCTGATACGAGAGGAAGACGAGTCGTTTTAATTGCGACACTATTGCTTGACGGTATTTCTGGCCTTTTATCGTCAATTTCTCAATATTTTATTTTATTCGCGATATTCCGATTTATATGCGGATTTGGGTAAATTAAAGTGTTTAAAATGTGTGTTGGTGAATTTATTTATACAAAATCGTATTTATTGTAGGATTACTGGTGCGATGGGAATTTGTTTCCCATATTTAGGTGAATTTCAATCGACCAAGTATCGTGAAAAAATGTTATCATGGCTGGAGTTATTCTGGGTATTTGGAATTATAGCATTGCCACGTAAGTTAAAAAGTTGTTTTCTCGCCCTTAATAAACTTTAAAAAATGAGTATTGATTTATTGTCGGAAACTATAATAAATCAGTATTGTTTTATACTCTAATCTTTTATAAGTGTGTGCTTCATGATATGTTATCATAGGACATATCACATTAAAATAACATTGTACCTTATATCTCCATATGCCGGTACTAAAAAATTCATTAAATACAATTTGATACCAATCTAACTACTGTATGGAATTTTTTGTTAACACGATAAAGTTTAGATAATCTAATTTTACGTTAATGAATATTAGTTATCGATAATTAACGTGTTATTGTTATTTTTTTTTTTTTAAGTTATTGCATGGGCAATTATACCAATTGATTTTGGTGATCAATCAACTGGATTTTTATTCAATAGCTGGAATTTATTTGTTGCCATTTGTGCCATCCCAAGTTTACTTCTTGGGACATGGCTATTTTGGTTTCCAGAAACACCGAAATTCTTAATTGAATGTGGAGACGTTGATGAGGCCTTAGTCGTACTACAAAATATTTTCCAAGAAAATACAGGGAAGGATGCTTCCGAATATCCAGTAAGTAAATTATTACACTTTCACTATTCTTTATGTAGTTACCTTGATTATAATGAAATTGAAATTTTTTGTTTAGATTAAATCTTTAAAACCAACAGATCGTGTTTCAAAAATTAGTACCAAAACTGAAAAATCGGTACGAGAATTACGCTTCCACAAGCATAGTGATATGAAATTGTTAGCGATTGAAGTGTGGCACCAAACTAAGCAACTTTTCAAGGCACCACATTTAAAAAATACGATTTTAACGTGCCTCATACAATTTGGATTGACGACCAGTTATTATACGCTCATGATATGGTTCCCGGAATTATTTGATCGTTTCGAGACATATGAAAAAGAGAACCCGAATAAATCGGCATCAGTTTGTGACGTTTCAGAAGGTTTAACAAATGCGTATGTAATTTCATTAAATTACTCGTACTGGATTTTGATTTAATATATCGTTTTTTTTTTTTAGAACGGACTTTTCAGAAAACTGTAGTGCACACATTGAAGATGGCGTTTATATACATACACTGATAATTGGAGCAGCCTGTATACCAACCAGTATTTGGTTGGGCTTGTGCGTACATAAATTAGGAACTAAATTTTTCTTAGTATTTACATTATTAGTGTCCGGAGCTGTTACAGTTGGTCTATATTATGTTGTTGATTCAACGCAAAATTTAGTTTTATCAGCAATATTTGAATCATTAACATCGGTTGGAATCAGTACCGTTTACTGTGTTTTAGTCGATTTATTTCCAACAAATTTACGAGTGATGGCTGCAGCGCTATCATTAACATTTGGTAGAATTGGTGCATTAGTTGGAAATTTGGTATTTGGATTTTTAATAGATCTAAATTGTGTGGTTCCTATAATACTCTTTGCAGGAATGTTATTTAGTAAGTGTATATCGATTTATCAAATTTTTACGTACAGTTTTTAATAATTTTGGTTTTTTGTTGTATTACAGTTAGTGGAATATTATGTTTCTTCTTACCAAAAACAGGGCACGTACCAATTGATTAAGAAACCTTAGGCGTTTAATAATTTAATCAAAAGACTTAAGTATATAAAAATAAACAATTTATGTATCAACATAGTATTAATTTATTATTATGTAAGTAGTTAAAATTAGATCCTAATTAGTAATTTATAATTGATATTAATTATTATTTAAATTATTTTATTTTCCAAAAAGTATTTTGTAAATAAGAAAATTTAATTTTAAAATAAAATATTTATAATAAATTAAAATTAACACATTGTTCTGAAAAAAATTATTACGATTTATCATAATGTGCATCTTCATATAGAATTGAAATATTGTTTTATGTACAAGGTAAGATATGAAAATTGGAAAATACAAATTAATCTGCTGACATTTACCGAATTTCGCCTTGACTATAATTTCAATAAAACGTGTCGCATTTAATCAAGGTTTCACACTAAATATAAATTATTGTATCGGAAGAAGATAATTTTGCTGATTTTGTAACATTATACTGCGAAATGTCCCAAATTGCTCTAACTATCTACTTGTTAGTTTAGTTTTTCTGCGTTTTATACCAAAAATATTAAATATCCTTTCTGATACATACAAATAAAAATTAAAATAATAGAACAAAAATGGATTTTTATACTTACTAGAGGGCTCGTAACGCTTACTAATCATTAATTAAATTTTAATCTGTAGTTTATTTTCGGTGACGGAATCAAATGCTTGTATCATGTACATGCATACATATATGTATATATATATATATATATATATATATATATATATATATATATATATATATATATATATATATATATCTATATATATATATATATATATATATATATATATATATATATATATATATATATATATATATATATATATATACACATATATATATATATATATACATATATATATATATATATATATATATATATATATATATATATATATATATATATATATATATATATATATATATATTATTATTATTATTATTATTGGGGAGGCCATGCGGGCGATCAGCCACTTCGCACTGCGACCTAAAAGATCTATTGTGCTGGCCCCTGCTTAATTATCTGTCCAGTCAATATTCAGGTTCTTAATGAACCTGACGATACTGCCTCCCGGTACGTGATACATACTATCTGGGCTTATTGCTCTCCCTCCTAGATATTTACTACAGCATGTAGTTCCGCTAGAAAGACGGTAGCATTGGAGCTCAAGGACCTCGAGGGGGTTGTCCCACTCTCGTATATTCCTACTCCTGCCCCGTATTCCGTTTGATTTTACTCTTACGAGTTGCTCGGAATTGCAAATCACCTGTAGGTCACCCAGCTTTACTACAGGAAGGCTAAATAAAACTGGAGGGTGCCTGGTATCCAGAGTCCGCATGTTTTGGGCTGATTAACCTATCAGCCATTCATCTTTCGGCATATGCTGTTCCACCTTAGATTAGGGTTTTTTGTCAAGGTTTTCTCCTTTATCGCCGTACTTTAGCCTGTGCCAAATTGCCAAAAATGTGCCAAGTGGCCTTAGTTACCAGTGGTTGCCACGAGGGGGCAGTACGTACACTTGCGAATTGTGAACAGGTTACCCCTTACACAATTGTACCCATCACGCAGCTGCCTAATGACAAGACCAGAACAGCTCACGTGATGCGCACCCTACTGGAAGGTTACGGAGCTGGTAGATTAATCTACTCAACTTTAGTCCCCCCCTCCAATAGTCGCCAAACTACCATATATATATATATATATATATATATATATATATATATATATATATATAAATATATATATATATCGCCGTCGGCTTGCTGCAACAGTGTCACATCTCAAAAAATCATATTTTTCAGGAAATCGATTTGAAATTTTTTTTGGTAGTAATTCTTTAATTGCTAAAAAACTACAAAAAAATGTAATTGTTTTGTTATGTCATTTTTTTATCAGTCTAAGGAGTATCTAATTTTTCAGAACTGAATTTATAATATTTAATTATCTTTAATAAGATTACGGTTCAAACAAGCCTATTTCGAGTTGTGCCATTATTCCTAAAAAATAATATAATATTATTCCGCAATTGTGTCGTGCACATCCAGGATTAATTAGAATCCGTGCTTATAACACTTTTGGCGGATGCATTAAGATTGAAAATGTTAAAAAAACGAATCTCAATAGGCGTTGGATTTAATAATTTTTATTAATGTATTTCAAATTTAATATACATACATACATAGTTTAGAATCTTCAACATTAATAAAAATATTATAAAAAATAATAAAAGCAATAAAAAAGGAACTTAAATTAAAGCTATGAATTTAAAATATTAAATTAAAAGAAACAATTTGAATTATCTTATAAATTTTCAAAAAAGCTTGAATAATATTTTGGAATATAATTTCCACTTACCAAATCGAGTAAATCTTTTGGTTTTTTCTCGAATGTTCCAGGTTTAGCGGAAAAGGCGTATTTTAACTCAGAAACTACAGTTGCGTTTCTCTTGATATTTCTAATGACTATTGCTTCATTGAATGTTTCATCGGTGTACGATGTTTTATAAAATATATGTAGATCGAGGAGAAGATTTTTCAAACTTTATAACTTTTACATCTGGACTTTTGAGTACATTATTGCTGGTATCTTTTGTTAAATTAAATTTCATTTGGCCATTTAAATATTTTAAATCGTAAAAATTCTGATATGACATTTCAGTTACTTTATATGGATCACTCTTCTTCTTGGCCGTTCGTATGTAACTAATGAATGATTCAGGCGTGTATAAAGAACCACTTCGCAATTGCTTTTTAGTTTCAGATTCAATCGTCGAATGGACTGAATCACCCTCATTTTGGGTATGTCCTTTAATAAGATATTTATGTGTGATTGATTTAATGTTTAGAGTTCGAACAGCATATAAGTATAAAGAAACCATAAATTGATTTTTTTTGTTACCCTGGGCAGTTGTCCGAGTAGAAAATGACTTCTATTTCTTTATCAAGAGACGATTTTTCTCGAAGAAAACTTAAAACGTACGTACCCAGTTCATTCACACCTCGATTTCCAATACCTTCATGCCAAACAAAGCAACTTGCAGATTTATGGTAAAGGTCGTAAATATTGAAGTTAAACACGTTCAACTTTGACTTATAGAAGAAAAGTGAAGCCTTACCGTTTGGGCATTGAAATACCGCTTCAAGATGGTATACTGCGAGAATAACATTAGGTATGTATGTTCGCGAACTTCTGTTTGCCCGAATTCTTTTCTTCGCGGGCTAAATCCTTTTCTTTCTGGTGAGCTTCATACTTCTCATGCATTGTTGCCATTTGTTCAATTGGCGCATTTTCGTAAGAAACACAATATTCGCTCTGATCATTTTTCGGCTTGTAACTAAATATCTTAAACTCCGTAGTAAAAATTTTGTAAAACATTTTATAATTACAAAATGGTTTGTTGTTTTGCTTACACTGTCCAACGTAATCCCTATGGAGGTCTGTAATGAATTTATTTCCTTCAATGATGTTTTGTGGACTCAGAACGTCTGTAGTGATTTTCCACTTTCGGAATATTTCTGATAAATTGGCGAATTTCATCCTTCATTGCTTCTTCAATTCGGGGTTGGTGACCGTGTTTGCCTATTTTGTCCTCCTCCATAATATAATTTACTAATTTGTTTTGTTTTTGAACGACTGTCCTAATTGGTCTGTCGTTAATATCTAACGTATTTAAAAAAAACCTTACATATCCGCATTTTTTGACCGTTTAATTTAAAATAAAATACATTATTAAGTAAATAACACCGGCGCAACACAAAATATGACTATGTTACGGAAAATCGCTTAGCTCTTGTTATAGTTCGAGTTCGTATTATACATATACTAAAGTGCCGGTTTTAGAAAAATTTTCCAGTTAAATTAATCAAATTGCAATAACGTCACTGGTGACATCTATTGATAACTATGAGTAATTTAGAAATAACACTATACCAGATAAGAGATTGTTAGATTTAACGCATTTTTGTTCGAATATCTCAAAATTGGCAATTTTGGACTTGTGTCACTATTTCAGCAAGCCGACGACATATGTATATATATATATATATATATATATATATATATATATATATATATATATATATATATAAATATATATATACACACATATATATATATATATATATATATATATATATATATATATATATATATATATATATATATATATATATATATATATATATATATTTATATTTATTTATTTATTTATTTTATTTCGTTTTTATTACAACATGACAACTAGGTCATTTTACGCAATTACACTGTAATTACATTGTATAAACAGCAACAAATCCACTTAATCTACATTAGTTTGTACCACAGATCAGTAAAAGAAGAAAAATTATATAAAAAATATGAAGAGATAAAATAAAATAAAACTAAAACTAAAACTAAGTCTTCAGATTTATAACTAATTATAAGTAACTGTAAACCAATAATTACATACAGCTATAGATTATTAAGATAATTCACGCATTCCACCCTAAACCTGTCCAAATGTGTTAACCATTTAATATGTGTTGGAATAGTATTCCATAGCCTAGCACCTCTCCTTATAAATGACCCTTTCATATAATTAGTACGAGTGTTTGGCAATATTATGTTTTGTGTCCGTAATGACTGAGCAAATACAAGCTTATCATACAGATATTGAGGTTGACGAGTTGTAATATTTTTGTACATAAAAACTAGAATTCTAAGATCACAATAATTATCCAAAGAGCATCCAAAAATCTTATTATAGTGAGGTGTCAATCGATCCCTGCGTTTTAATCCAAAAATGTATCTTAGGCATGAATTATACACTCTTTTAATTTTTGGTAAATAAGCAAAAACTTAATTCGGAAAACACTACATCACAATAAAACAGATTACTTAGAATTAAAGATCTAGCTAAAAGCATCCTGACCTTGATTAGAGTAAATGCAGAGTTACGCCAAAGCATTCGCAGCCTTCACATGCACATTCTAATCCAAGTGTTTATCTAAGGTCACACCCAAATTCGTTACTGATTCACTAAAAGGTATATTGTCATTACCAACTCTAACACAAGTTAAGTCCACGTCATAAGTAAAAGGATTACGCTTCTGGGAAAACATAATCACCTGGGAGTTTTTCGAGTTTAATAACAATTGATTCTCCACCGACCACTCAATAATATTATTAATATCCCTGTTCATATATGCAATCACTTCATTAGTAGCTACCATTCTATCACAATTCTCAATCTCAATTTCACTAAAAATTTGGAGATCATCCGCAAACAAATGATAGTGAGAGGGTCGAATAGAAATTCCAATATCGTTTATATACATTGCAAATATTAAGGGCCCCATAATAGATCCCTGGGGGACACCAGTAGGCAGAGGCAAATAACTAGATTTAACTCCATTAACTTCAACAAATTGAAAGTGATCAGTTAAATAAGATAACATTAATTCCGACGCATTAGATGATAAACTGAAGCAGTTTCTCAATTTATAACAAAATTCAACGAATGATATACAGTTAAAAGCTTTACTGAAATCAAGTAGACATAGCAGGACATAATTGCCCCTATCCAAGCAGCTCCTAACAAATTCCATCAAATCCACTAACACCGTTGCAGTACTATATCTTTCCCTAAACCCTGACTGCTGAGAAGATAATAAGTTAGTTGTAAGGTATTGTTTAATCTGATCAAAAATAATTCTTTCGAACACTTTTGAAAGAACTGAGAGTTGAGCAATAGGTCTCACATCGGACACTAATGCAGGCTCCTTAACTTTAGGTTGTGCCGACCGACCCAAAAATATTTTAAAAAAATAGCGCGGATCTCTACACATTTTGTTTATGCGACCTGACCGTCAAAGGGTTAGATGCAGCGCTCCCTTTACTGTGGTAATTTGGTTTTTTTTGGAGAGAATGCTGTGATGGCTTACGAAATGAAAATTTGAAATAAAAAACAAAAAAGGGTCATTATTGTAAGAGACGTGTTCGTGTTGATATAAATTACGGTGCCATCAATAAAATAGAAGAATAAGTTAAAATTTTGTTTGCCATTTCTAGAAGGTCTTGGTAAAATAAAATATTTTGTTTTTTTTTGGAATCGAGTAAATAATCTCGATTAAAACAAAAGAAATAATTTAATGTAATCCCAAAAAAAATATATTATAAATTTAATAAACTAAAAATTAAGTTAACTTTATGTTTAAGTAAAAACTATGTCTAAAGTTTAAGTGGTATTTTTTTATAAAACGGTTTAGTGGACTGTAAATAAAAACCGTTGAAAACAATTCTGATCAAAACGTGCTATATTTTGATTGACTAAACTATGTGTATAGCAAAAACAAAATTGTGTAAAAATTAAGTTAATTTGCTTCAATACTTCCTTAAATATGTAGTGAAAATAATACGAATAAACTAACTAAATAAGTGAATATTTATCATAATATCAAATAAGTTCTCTAAGTTAACAATTCGTTAACGTAATTCAATATGTGAATAAAACCTGTGGTGATTGTAAAAACTGTACCAGTATAACGTATCGATATTAATTCATAACGAGAGTGAATACATACGTTGCATTAAGTAATCACAAAAATATAAAAATATAAAAAAAAAATTACTAAAGAACGGAATAGTGCTAAGTTATATAAACTTAAAAATTAATTAAAACTAAAATAAATTAATATATTTAGTTCTAGCCAGAAATTTACGTTCTTATATGACATGTGTAGTGACGGTGGTTACCGGTATATGGGTGTACGGTATCAATAAGAACCGTAACACATATCAATGTACAATTAACCATTAATAAACAATTACAAAAACCAAAAAAACTATACAATGTACATCATAAACTTCGTCATCCAGCATTCAACAATTCATCAGCTAAGTGGAAAACAATTTTTATTTTTATTTTGAAAATATTTAATAACAATTATTTTTATATGTATACACAGCTAGTTCTAAATTTTCCGATTTTTTCTTTCAACCTCATTTAATTTATCATTTATCATTAAGAACTAATTTAGGCTAATTTTCTTTAGGGTAGTAGGGTTTTAGATTAGTTTTAGATTTAATTAACATATTTTCTTAATTTTTTTTTGTTTTTCTTCTTTGTTATGGTTATATTAAATATTCTTTTGTTTTTTTTTTCTTTTGGAATAAATCGGAATGTTAAAATTTAACTTTCAATTTTTTTCTATTTTATTTGATTTTATGATGCGAAAGTAAAAGAATTCGACAGCTGAGGATGAGATAAAGTGTAGGTAATTTAGGTAGGTAGATTATTGGTGATGTTGTGGTATGTCTTGTCAATCCCTATTTTGTTTAGCGGTCTAATACCGATGGGTGCATCTTGCGGAAAACCCCACCCCATTTCCCTGAAACCTAGCCAGGATAAATTGACCGCCCGTAAGCTCTGCACTCGTAATTTCTGTTAACCTACTAGTTAGACTAGTAGCTTGTTACAGTGGCGCCCAAACCTATATGGCTTTCCCCCCTTCCCTTATCCTATACAGTTAAGTTTATTCTTTATAGTAAGCACCACTGTTTTAAACAGTGGCGCCCAAACTCTAAAGGACAAATTATTTTTACATCCAATCAGCATTAAGAAAACTACATCCTGTGAAGTTTTGATTTAGTTATTTGTTACTGCTGATCCTAATTTCAACTTATTCATTATAAAGTTTCATTGTTTCTTAAATATATTTTTTTTTTTGTATATATCGGTTGTGATGATCAGTTTAAATTGGTATTGCACGCTACTTCTAAAATATCTTTTGATATTTCTATTTATTGATTTTAGCTGTGTAATCATTGTTTTCACATGAGCATCACCACCTACCGTAATAAGTAAGTCCTCTCGTATTATTTCCATACATTTATAAGTATGTTTTGAATATAGCTCGAAGATTTATAGTGGGTATTAAACTGAAATAATGAGTGTCCTTTTAAGGTTTACCATTAAAAGTTTTGAACCTCATTAGTACTCAGTTTAATATTACTACTTAATTTACATTCCAATTGTTTTTCCTTTTCAATTTTTCTTAAAAAAAAAAAAAAAAAAAAAAAAAAACCCCAATTCAATTAAATTTTATCCCTCACCACAGACACTAGTGATCTACTTACCAGATGTAATTTGGCGTTTAAGCTAATTCAAAAACCACAACGAAAAAAAAATAAAAATTAATTTTGTAATACCTCACTTTTGATCATCCTCACTATTCTATGAATTTTGAAATATATTTGATTTTTTTTTAGTAAAGTTTCATAGCGTACAGCATTTGTCTCGAATTAGAAACCAAAGTTCTCCAATTTGATTATACCTTAATCTAGACTACCAAAATAAAATCGCCGTATTTGAATTATTCATTGGTATAACATAAATCGTTTTAAGTATTTGTTGTCTTGTTAATAGCAGTTACGCATAAGTGGTTCCGTTTTAAGGAAATACTAGACATATTTTTCAGGCACTGATTTTATTCTTACTGTGCTGATTATTTCTTTTTGAGAAGAGAGAGAAAGGAACAAGCATTATGAATCCAGAACATTTAGCCCACGATGAGTTTGAGTTAGAATGTGATGTTCGTGATATTAAGGATGATGATCCTCTGACTAAATTGGAGGAATTAACGAAACGATTGTAGAATGAAAAATCTCATCCCGTATTAACTCCCAACAGACCTCCGGTCGCCATTCGAAAAAACACACGACGGGAAGTTCATAAAATTTCTCTAAAATTTCGTGAGATCCATTCAGAAATACAAAGTGCTTTGGAAAATAAGAAAAATTCTATGAGTGATGATTTGCATGTGTTTCATTCGCGACTCCTACATATACAAGGACGATTACATAGGGTTGAATATTCTAAAGTTGTAACTTCCGCTGTTACAGAGCTCAATGGGAAATGTGATCAGTTGATTAACTTTATTCTTAAGTGTATCGAGGAAGAAGGTGACTTGGATGATTCCATCACGCAATTAGAAGCTATGAATTTAAGAAATGATGATGAACCCCACATTAGTGACACTAACGGACAGTCGGAAGGAGATTCTTCTGAAGAATCTCAAATATCTCAAACGTCGGAAAAACGACCTAATGGAAAATCAGATGTACCGGAAACGGTTAACCGAGCTGAAACATCTTATCCACTAAAGTCAAAACGTCAAATCCCTAACGATCCAAATCTTCAAATGCCTAATTCACAATCACAGAATCAACCTGGGTTTTTCAATCAAATTCCAAATTTTCCACCTTTGAATAAGCCTATATTAAACCAAACCCAAGATTATCCACCGATTAATTATTTTGTACCCAACCGAAATGTTCCATTGCAACCCCAACAGTTTCAGCCCATTCAGCGAGATCCCGCAAAATGGCCCATTTCTTTTGATGGCTCACCAACTGGTGTTCCCGTAAAGAAATTTATCCGCATGTTAGCACATCAATCCATGACCAATTGCATTCATCCACAGCAACTCGCGAACGACATGAGTTATTTTCTGAAAGGTATCGCTGCAGATTGGTACTGGAATTTTATTCAAAGATATGGTAACGTAGAATGGCATATGCTTAAAAATGAGCTAATCAAAAGGTTTGCTGACCGACGGACGGACCTAGAAATAAGGCGAGTTCTCGAATCGAAGAAACAACGACCGAACGAGAAATTCTTAGATTTTTATAATGCTGTATTGTCTATTTCATTGCAAATGGAAAATCCTATGCCAGACG
This sequence comes from Tipula vernalis, assembly GCA_958295665.1. Taxonomy (NCBI): domain Eukaryota; kingdom Metazoa; phylum Arthropoda; class Insecta; order Diptera; family Tipulidae; genus Tipula; species Tipula vernalis. The sequence goes on along the minus strand of OY282558.1, from coordinate 178,991,258 downwards.
CAGAATTAGTTTTTGTAATAACACAGAATATGCGCCCTGGGCTGCAAGATCGACTAGCAGTCACACAATTTACAACACTAGATGAATTGGTAAGACAGTGTGTTGCATATGAGGACGCATGGACACGGAATAGGATAGTTCCAGAAATATTTTGTGAAGCACGTAAACATGTACATGAGCTACAAGTTGTAGAAGATCCCAATAGTTCGGTAAACTTGCATCATAATCAAACAATGTCATTTGGTTACAGCCCAAATTTAGCCACTTCTCAAAATATGCTACATTACCATAACCAGGCGTCAAATTTAAGTTATCCCGCATTACAATATAACTATCAAGCTCAATCCTTTTCACAAACTTTTCAACCCATAGATTATTCTGAACAACCTGTTGCCATGCATAACCCAACGCCATTTCAACCAATGGTCAACGCAATTGCTCCAAATCGAGAGGTTCGATCTATTAAAACCGCTTCTACGAGTGGAACTCACGTAAAGCATTGTTGGAACTGTCGGCAAACAGGACACTACTTTAAAGATTGCAATCACAGGATATTACACACTTTTTGTTTCGGATGTGGTACTCCAGAAGTTATTAAGAAACTCTGTCCTCACTGTTGTTCGATTTGGGGAAACTCGAAGGAGGGAGTGAACGTTCCAAGGACGCTTACTCCCATTATACAGACACCTCAAACAAATCAGAACAGAAACAGCGGGTATCATTCGATCCTAAAATAGAATCCAATGAAAAGTATAGTCTTTCAAAATTTTCTCAAATGAAAACCAACTATCCATTATTTCATCGTAACAAAATTTCTCGAGCCATCCGCTACTTTCGACTAAGAAAATCATTTAAGTCACAAATTATTGAGTCCCTTATCACTGATGCCACGGATGGAAGACCTTATGCTGACGTCGAAGTCCTGGGTAAAAGAATAAGAGGGCTATTGGATAGCGGAGCCAATGTATCCATTCTTGGGAAAAATTGCGAGGAAATTTTGAAGGATCCTACAGTTAATTTTCGCCACCTTCCTTCCACCATTAAGACCGCAAACGGACACACGGAGCAAATAATTGGTCATATCAAGATTCCATTAACTTTTGCTGGTCAAACAAATTTTATCACATTACATCTGGCTCCAAATTTAAAGCAAGAATTGTATCTTGGCATCGATTTCTGGCGAGCATTTAACTTAAAAATCTCTTATAACTCAGCACTTGATGATTTTTCTGCTCCATTCATAAATTACTCTTCTTCATGTGAGTTGTCAAAATCAGCTAGTTGTGATAGTAAATCTTCTCTCCATCAGTTAACCCTTTCTCAGCAACAGCAGTTGGAGATAGTTAAGCTAAAGTTTCCATCTTCCGCTAAGCTTGGTCTGGGTCGAACGCAGTTAGTAAAACACGTCATTGACGTTGGCGATGCGAAACCCATCAAGCAGCGGTACTATGCTGTGTCTCCCGCTGCTGAAGCTGAGATGGGCAAGGAGCTTGATCGAATGCTCTCCTTAGGCGTCTTGAAAGAAAGCTGTAGCTCGTGGAGCTCGCCGATTGCTGTGGTACGTAAGGCTGATGGCAGAGTCCGACTGTGTTTAGATGCGAGAAAATTAAACTCGGTGACGGTGAAGGATGCTTATCCTTTACCTCTCATAGAAGGCTTGCTGGGACGTCTAAATAATACCAAATTTATTTCTAGCCTTGATCTTAAAGACGCTTTCTGGCAAATACCGCTGGATGAGAGGTCAAGGGATAAGACAGCCTTCACCGTTCCAGGAAGACCATTGTACGAGTTTACCGTAATGCCTTTCGGACTCTGCAACGCGCCACAGACGATGTGTCGGTTGATGCATCGAGTTATACCACACGAGTTGCACACACAAGTGTTCGTATACCTCGACGACCTCTTGATAGCCGCTGAGACATTCGACGAACATATTTTACTGTTGGGTCGAGTTGCCGAATTGTTAAGCAGAGCCGGTTGGACTATAAACTTAGAGAAGAGTAAGTTTCTACTCAAAAAAATTCGCTACCTTGGTTACATAGTCGGGGATGGGGTACTTAAAGTAGACTCATCCAAAGTTTCTGCTATTACTTCTTATCCAACCCCTAAAACTGTGCGACAATTAAGAAGATTCCTGGGCATGTCCGGTTGGTATCGCAGGTTCATCCACCGATTTGCCGAACTCGCAACACCGCTTACAAACCTTCTAAAGAAAAACCGCAAATTTGAATGGAATGATCTCGCACAGGAATCCTTTGAGAAGTTGAAACAAGCTCTTTCCTCATCGCCTGTTCTTTGTAATCCTGATTGGAGTCAACCTTTTTTCATTCAGTGTGATGCCTCTATGACTGGCGTGGGAGCGGTCCTATTCCAAAGGTCACCCAGCGGCGATGAACGTCCTATTGCTTTTATTTCTCAAAAACTTAATCCAGCGCAGCGTAACTACAGCATTACCGAGCTGGAATGTTACGCCGCTGTGTTAAGTGTTGAGAAGTTTAGGCAATACGTAGAGGGCTACCCTTTTACCATTATTACCGATCACGCAAGTCTGAAGTGGTTAATGGGACAAAGGGATCTCTCTGGACGTCTCGCTCGCTGGAGCCTTAAATTGCAAGGATTCAATTTTACAATTGAATATAGGAAAGGCAAGGATAACATCGTGCCGGATGCTCTATCACGTCAGGCTGAGACATTGACTCTGAGTGAATTTACTGATGATAATCATCTTGTATCTGTAGATCGTGATTCCTTCCATTTTCAAGATCCCGAATACCTTAACCGGATTATACTTCTCCAAAGTAGACCTCTCATAAAATCTAATCTTCGCATTGATAATGGGAAAATTTTTATACGTCCTAATCCTGAGTCAGATTTATCCTCTGATATTCCGTCTTGGAAGATTTGTGTCCCGAATTCACTAATTCCTGTTCTATTAGAAAGAGCACACTCACCACCCAGTGCGGCTCATTTAGGAATACGCAAAACGTTGGAAATTTTACGCCGATATTATCATTGGCCAAAAATGGCTATTGATGTTCATGATTTCGTATCCAATTGCCAGATGTGTAAAGCTAACAAGGCATCAAACACTGTAACTCGTCCACCAATGGGTCAGTTTACGGAAATTTCAAGAATTTTTCAGCGCCTATATATTGACTTTATGGGACCATACCCACGCTCCAAGCTGGGAAATACTTATCTCTTCGTCGTGTTGGACCACCTTAGTCGATTCGTTCTGCTTGAACCTATGCGGGATGCTACGAGTAAAAATGTCGTGAGGTTCCTAGAAAATCGAGTCCTCAATGTTTACTCCGTACCAGAGCAAATTGTAAGCGATAATGGGAAACAATTTACCTCGAAAATATTCAACGACTTCTTACGAAAATTTAACATTAGACAAATACTCACTCCAAAGTACTCTCCTCAAGCGAATGCATCAGAGCGAGTTAATCGAAGCATACTTTCAGCCATTCGTTCTTATATTCAAGAAGATCATACGACATGGGATGTTCATATCCATACTATAGCATCTGCGTTACGAAATGTCACTCATGAAAGCACTGATCGATCCCCTTATTTTACGGTATTTGGACAACATTTTATTCCTGATGGATCTCACTATGATATGCTTCGTCAAATTAATAGTCTGGAAGATATTGAAACTCAGCTATTGAATACGGATAAATTAACCTTAGCACAGAAAACTGTGTTGGAAAATTTACGTAAAGCTCATGCAAGAAACACAACCACTTATAATTTGAGAAGTCGGAATCGAAAGTTTTTTTCTGGTCAACAGGTATTTGTTCGCAATTTCTGTCAAAGTGAGGCAGCTCAGAAGTTTTCGGCAAAACTCGCTCCAAAATTCAAGTTGGCATTCATTAAGGAACCTGTTGGTAATGTTGCTTTCAAGCTAGTAGATAAAAATGGTAATCCTTTGGGAACCTATCATATTAAGGATATAAAAACTTAAAACTTAGATTCACCTATGGCGTGCTATTAATACTAATTATCAAATTAATTAGTTACAATCCAACTATGTTTTTTTTTGTTGTCACGGCACAGTTTATTTAAGTACAGATACTACAATATGCCCGGCTTAGAGACATCTCTCATGGGGTGTGGGACGGCTCCACGATTTGTGCCGACCGACCCAAAAATATTTTAAAAAAATAGCGCGGATCTCTACATATTTTGTTTATGCGACCTGACCGTCAAAGGGTTAGATGCAGCCCTCCCTTTACTGTGGTAATTTGGTTTTTTTTGGAGAGAATGCTGTGATGGCTTACGAAATGAAAATTTGAAATAAAAAACAAAAAAGGGTCATTATTGTAAGAGACGTGTTCGTGTTGATATAAATTACGGTGCCATCAATAACATTTTGTTGCGCAAATCTCCAGGCTACGATGTAGTCTTCGTTTCCCCGCGAGATATCTTTGATTTCGGGCCTCCGTGTTTTATATTATCGAAAAACAACAACAAAAATAATATTTTCATTGTCTACGAATTATCTAAAGGCCACGTAAATGGCACTCAATATTTTACAAAAATTCATGTTTGAATTCTGAGTTAATTTCATTTTTAAATTAAATTTAAAATTTTGCCTAATTATTCTACTTAAAATTTCATTCACAATCATTACGTCCAATTTAGAATTGAAGCTAATTTTGTTGCCTTTAGATTTTTCTCTAGTTTTGGTCAAATCCATCGTGTTTTAATTGTAATTTGTTGGCTCTGACTTTTAAGTCAGATGGTCGTGTTTATTTTTTATTTTGCTTTAAAAATAATTATTTTAATAAAATTGCATTTTTTTGTTATTGCGCAAAACGGTCATAAAGCTAAAATATGTCTGCTTATATTAACGTATATCCAGAGGCTGGAATAGCGGGCTATTTAACCCAAGTTAAGGACTACCGGAGTAGGACGATTATGCTTTCATATTGGCTGCAAATAGGGTAAAAACTTCCAAAATATGATGTTACTATATCCCTCACATGACCCTACCCTTTCGATGGAAAAGTTACTGGTACTGAAAGGAAGACTTTCGCTTGAACGGAATCATATTAGATAATTCACGATTTTGTATTATGTTTTCTTGTTTATTTCTTTTGGCATACCCTATTATGAATGAGCTCCTGCTCAAAATAGAGTTTGTCAAAGGCAATATAAATTAATTAGTAAATAAATAAATAAATAAATAATTTGAAATCGATTTGTAATTTACCAAATCAAATTAAATTTCATTTTAATTTAGTTTAATTTGTAATCAAATTTACATTCAACATTTCCCACAAACATATAATAACTTGGAACCCATTTTGAATATGAATAACATTAAAACTATTGCTCAAGTGCATAAATGGGGTAGAATTGCATTCGCTACGTTCTTATTGTTTAAGGAATTTTAACGCTTGTTTGATTCATTTAAATTCCGATGAATTCTATTACATACATTTCCATATTTTGCGCCTTAATCAGATAAATGTCACAACGTGGATTATTTCATTTTTGATAAAGGCACATACGTTAACGAATAAAAACAACAATCACAAAATCTGCTTTTCTAGAAGAACTCCGCATCGTCAAATAATGTGCAGTAAACTATTGAGATATGTATTGGGTGTGTGAATATGACTCCGCTCTTTCTCAATTAGTGTCGTTATTTTTACTGCTTACGTAAACTATAAATGCGCAATACTTGTATTCTATAGTACTTGATGTCAGCTATCAAACGCAGTACGTATACGACATTTGGTTGAAGTGTAACAAATAGTATTTTTAACTCTTTCAAAATGTCGAAACAACATTTGCGGAAAGTTTTATTACATTATTTTATTGCAAAGAAAAGTGCAGCGGAAACTTATCGTTTGCTTGTGAAAATTTACGGTGAGCATGCTCCATCGAATACAACGTGCAAAGAATAATTTCAACGATTTAAAAATGATGATTTTGGCATTGAAGATAAAGAGCATGGAATACCACCCAAAAAATTAGAAGATGCTGAATTGAAAACGTTATTGGCTCAAACACAATCAGAATTGGCTGTAGCATTAAATGTTGATCGATCAACTGTTGCAAAACGTTTACAAATAATCGGAATGGTTCAAAAACCTAACAACTGTGTTCCACGTGGATTAAAAGAAAGAGACCTCGAACGTCGAAAAACCATTTGTGAAATACTGATTCAAAGACAACAAAGAAAAGGTTTTCTACATCGGATAGTTACTAGAGATGAAAAATTGATTTATTATGAGAATCCCAAACGCCAAAAATCTTGGTTGAAGCGTGATGAAGCTGGTACATCGCAACCAAAGCGAGATATCCATTGAAATAAGGTTATGCTATGTATCTGGTGGGATCAGAAAGGTGTGGTATATTATGAACTGCTGAAATCAGGTGAAACTATCAATGACGACGTGTACCGACGACAACTAATACGTTTGAAGCGAGCTATAGAGGAAAAACAGAAGAATGGGTGAATAGACACAACAAATTAATTTGTCAGCATGACAATGCAAAATCACATGTTGCAAACGTTGTGAAAAATTATTTACAAGGACAGGACTGGGAAGTTCTACCCCACCCGCCGTATTCACCAGACATAGCTCTTTCAGATTACTACTTATTCCGGTCGATGCAGTCGTCTCTTTCTGAACAGCGGTTCAGTTTTCGCGCAGGGATCGAAAATTGGCTTAATGATTGGATCGCCTCCGAAGACCAAGATTTTTCAGAGAGGGAATCCGTAAATTGCCTGAAAAATGGGGGAAAGTTGTTGCTGCAATTGGAGCATACTTTCAATAAATAATTCTTTCATTTTCTAAACAAGCAAATGTGTTTTATTTTAACAAAAAAGGGCGGAGTCATATTTACACACCCAATATTAAAACGAAAATTACAAAAATCAATTAGCAGAATATCTAAATATTTGTTAAAACTTTGTTAAAACTATAAATTCCACTCAATTTTTCATTTCAATTGATCGGCGTGATCAAAATTACAATTAACAAACATTCAAGTACAGTTTGGAAGTTTAGTTGATTCAAATCTAGATGGAATTGTAATCTAATTTTATTCTGGATGCAACCAAGGTTTTATTCGAATCCATAAAAACGATTTTCTTTTTCAGTCTAATTTTTTGATCCAATTCAGATTGGTTTCAAAATATTTTTGATTGCACCCTCTTTTGGTTTTCCCTTGACATATCTATTCTTTGCTCCACCTTTGGTCTCATTTTTTGGTTTTCTAATTGAAAATCCACTCAACAAATCTATTGTGATAGATATAAAAATAAAAATCCCGCTGGTCAATTTCAGTGAAATTGGTATCAAATGATCCCAAATTTATATTTTTCTCAAAAGAAAATTTCTGCAAAATGTTAAAATGTGTCGAACTATTTTTTTTTTAAATTTTCAAAAGCGGTTTATAAACATTTAAATTAGCTTTATTACAATTTAGTTTAATTAATTTAGTAATGAGTATTTCTCCCTCGTGCACTTATTATAGCTTCCATTCTTCTGGGCATACTAAGCAGAAGGCTTGCGCTAACGAATCTGGTGCTTGATTTCTAGCTTTAATGCGGCGTTTTAGAATATCCCATACGTGTTCGATCGGATTAAGATATCGGGACTCATTGGTGGCCACTTAAGTGCACGAATGCCGATATCTTGGAGATATTGTTATACCGTTGCAGCTACGTGGACTGGAGCTTTATCATGCATTAACACAAAACTGTCAATAACTATGAAGCCGAAATGTGATCGTCAAGAATGTTCCGAACATACCAGTCTGCATTCATCCTCAAACCAATCTCCACCAGCTCCGTACGGCCCTCCCAACTGATTCCACCCTAAAACATTACTGAACCTCCACCAAAGCTTACAGTTTGCACCATGTTACACGGTGCGTAGCGTTCTCCAGGTCTTCTGTATACAAGATTACGTCCATCTGGTTTCCATAATGGGATTCTGGTCTCATCTGAAAAAAGAACAGTGGCCCATTGATCAGATTTTTAGTTTAGTAGAAGTACGCTTTCGATCACGTAACGAATTAATTTTTAAAAATCGGTCGTCATGCTCGGTTGTGCACGTTTTACGTCCTTGTCCGGGCTTTCTTTTATACTCGCCGCTCTAACGATATCGCTTAAGTATTCGTGAAACCGAAGACTGGTTCACTCCTAATTTTTGTACGATTTGTACTTGAGTATAATCTTCCTGATAAAACATGACGACTTTAACCGCCTCCAGCTCACGAAAGGGTGCCATATTACAATGGATATTATTTTAGGTGTTTGCTTTAGAACACATTTACAAGAACTAATGGTAGTGCATTTACAAATAATTGATATTCAATGGAACAAAAGCCGATCGTTGCATTGGATTTCAAACACAATGCACTCTTGATTAAGCATTTTTGAAAATTTTAATTGATTGGCTTCAGTAAACTTTATTAAAGGTGGTTTCTGACAAAAATATAAATGTGCTATCATTTGACACAAGTAGTATTAAAATTGACCAGCGGGATTTTTTTTTATTACAAAAAAAAAATATGAGTTAATTTTGTCCAGGAGTGTATATATAATTTTACCAAAGATTTTATTTGTTTTGGAATGCCAAAACCATTTTTTTAAAATTAAATTCCTAATTTCCGATGCAAATTTCTAGACTAAATTCAAAGGAAATTTTGTTTTTTGTTTGAGACCAAATCTCGTATTGCAAGTCAATTCTTACCTAATTGCAATTAAAATTATGTTTGAATCTAGTTTAGAAGACCAAATTTACACTCAAAGTTTTGCTCAAAACCAAGTAGAATGTCCTAATCAATTTTTAAGCCAAGAAACATTGTACAACGATTTTTACTATTTAAATTGCATGCAAAATCTAGCTATGTAGTTCTATTTTAAATTTAACTCAAGATATTGAAAGGTGTCATAGTTCGAATAGTAATTCAATTAAAATTGTATATGTTTAATTTCAAACTTAAAATTTATGAATTTAAAACTGGAGGTTTGTTTTTTTTTGAATCGACTCAATATTTAGTCAAGCTCTGGTTGGAATTTTTATTCAAAGATTGGAATTCAAACTCTATTTATAGCAAAGTTCTGCTGAAAACTACGATTAGCTTTTGATTCATATTAAACACAAGATCTTGTTCAAATCTAGTTTCTAATTCTAATTCAATTTTTAAACTTTTAGATCCAATTAGAGTTTCTAATTCGAAAATCGAAATTCTGGTTTTATATACGATATGTTATAATTCACAAACGTATGTTGACAAACAATACATAAATTGCACTCAATATATTACTAACATTCGTGTTTGAATTCTGAGTTAATTTCATTTCTAAATTAATTTTAAAATTTTGCCTAATTATTCTGCTTAAAATTTCATTCACAATCATTACGTCCAATTTAGAATTGGTCAAATCCATCGTGTTTTAATTGTAATTTGAAATCGATTTGTAATTTACCAAATCAAATTAATTTTCATTTTAATTTAGTTTAATTTGTAATCAAATTTACATTCAACATTTCCCACAAACATATAATAACTTGGAGCCCATTTTGAATATGAATAACATTAAAACTATTGCTCAAGTGCATAAATGGGGTAGAATTGCATTCGCTACGTTCTTATTGTTTAAGGAATTTTAATGCTTGTTTGATTCATTTAAATTCCGATGAATTCTATTACATACATTTCCATATTTTGCGCCTTAATCAGATAAATGTAACAACGTGGATTATTTCATTTTTGATAAAGGCACATACGTTAACGAATAAAAACAACAATCACAAAATCTGCTTTTCTAGAAGAACTCCGGATCATCAAATAATGTGCAGTAAACTATTGAGATATGTATTTTAATTAGCGGAGTTTAGGCCAAAGTCAAACATTTTTAACTTCTAAAAAAAATATTTGTTGGCCTAAATTTAAAATTTGGCTTATAAAATATTTTCTTTATCAAATTTTAAGCTATAAAGTCTAATTACGTTATTCTTGAAGAAAAATTAAAAATATTTGGAATAAACTATAAAATATGTGGTAAAACCATAGAATAACTACTAAAACTACTAACTACTAACTACTAAAGTCCTTCCTCAATGGTAAAACGTAAAATAAGTGGAAATACTACGAGTATATGTACAAATATGTGATTATGCCAAAATATTTAAAAATATGTGTGATATCTTTTACTTTAAAAAATTCCAATAGATGGCTCTATATCAATTTTGGTTGTGTGGAATGTCATTTTTTGAGGCAGCCGCATATCAAAAGACTTCAGGTTTTTCGACACGCAGTCTTCACTATATTCTAAAAAAGTTACAAAAAATAATACAACAACAAAAACACTTAGTAGGTTAGGTTAGGTTAGGTTAGAGTGGCTGCCAAAACGCACACTTAGACCGATGACGGTCCGTTGTGATACCAAGGGATCCTACTCCCCTTACACCTTCATTGGAACCATTTTGAGCTACTTATGTAGCATACGATATCTCGCACATTGCAGTTCTCGAGATCCATAAGACCGTCCAAACTATACTTGCCCAGATGTTTATGCCTCCTGTAAGCTAGCGCCGGGCATGAGCAGAGAAAGTGGCTCAGAGTCTCTTCCTCCTCCTCATCCATACAGCTTCTACAGAAGTCATTTGCTATTGACCCAAGCCTCCTTGCATGCTCCCCAATAAGGCAGTGTCTGTGAGTACCCCCACGACTATACTTAAGTCAGGTCTACGGAGGGATAGAAGTGTTTTGGAGCGCTTCAAGTCCAGTTTCGGCCAGGCTTGCCGCGCTACATAACATGTTATGATGTTAGTCCACCTCTTCTGTGCCGAGGCTATCGCCTCATTTCTAAGCGCCCTATACAACGCTGCTATGGGCCTCCCCAGATTTACCCTTTCCGGTTTCAATTGGAGAGTTGTACCTTGCCTTGCCAGTTCGTTCGCCCTGTATTTCCCCAGTACGTCCGAGTGACCGGGTACCCAGACTATCTGGATATTGAAATGCTCACTCATCTCGTTAAGACGGCATCAATGCCACCACGGACGTCAGAGAAACTGATTCCAGGGACTTGATTGCCGCCTGACTGTCCACATATATATTGTTATATCCCTTGTGGATATGACATTATGATTCAACCAAGCCAGCGCTTCCTCAATCGCTACCACCTCTACCCGGTACACACTGCAATGATCAGGAAGACGAACGGATATATTCACATTTAATTTGTCACAATAGACTCCTGCTCCGACTTTGCCGTCTAGCTTGGACCCGTCAGTGTAGAATTGTATACTCAGGCCCGGTTCAAGCTAATTTGGCGCCCTGTGCAATTTTAAACTTTCGCGCCCCTAAATTTGTCATTTCCACGTTACCCATGAGGTATGACTCTAACGCGCATTTTTTAGCGAGGTATCCCCAGTAGACCTACTCCTCGAATATCATTTACCAAAAAATGATAGTAAAAATAATTCATTTAAAAAAATACTTAAAATCAACCAAATAAGTCTAGGTACGCTCCTTCATCAATACAAGAAAAATCATAAAAATATGTACATATCTACATTTATTTTACATAAAAAATGGTATTAACAAAAATATAATCCTTTTATTATAGCATATTTTTATAATTTCTATTCACTGACGTTGCGGCGTACGCAGACTTATCTGGTTGACTGTATATGTTTACTTTATAGGAGTAGGCCGTGTTACCACTCAGAAAAAATTAAAAGTATCCAATTAATCAAAAAAAAGTATCCAAAAGTATCCAGTTTAAGCTTCATTAAAAAATTCAAATATCTCGTAATTGCGAATATTTGTTTCGACCCGTCTATGTACTCGTATATGTAAATATACAAATTTATTCAATATAAATCACATTTTACATTTGAATCTCTTTACGCCATTTACAAAACTTCAATATTAATTGAAATAAAATCAATTTGTAGATACATATAAAACATACATACTAAAAATTCAGTCCATTTTTTATTGGCGTTAAAAGCTTTTTTGTTGCCATCATTGAATCAACCGTGTCAATCAACAAACGATTGGGTTTTCAATTTCGTCTAATTAGCTAAAGAGACAAAAATAAAATTTTAGGTACGAATGACTGGACTGGAATTTACGAGTATTACTAAAGATACATGTTAAACCGAAAGTGATCTGACTGAAATCGTTCGAGATAAATTCAACTTGTACGCTATTGCGATAAATTCAACTTGTAAGATCTTCTTGTTAATAATCTTTGCTTTCAGTCAAGCCGCCGTGTACGTGTTGAATTTATCTCGGACGTTTTCAGTCAGACCACTTTCGGTTTAACATGTATCTTTAGTATATGTAGAGTAAACCCATAGAATAAATCAATTCTGCAATTTATTCAGCACGAATTACAATTGAAATTCAGTTTCACGTGCACATTTAAATAAAAATACAAAAATTGTATCCAGCATGAATGAAAAGTATCACATACGATTGTTCGGTATCCAAGTATCCAAATCCTAAATTTATTGACAAAAAGTATCCAATGGATACTATAGTATCCAAAACGGTAACACTGGAAATAAACAAAAATGTTTTTTTGTTATACATTTCTCCTTCGCTATACTCTAATAATAAAAACAAAAACAAGTAAAACACGAAACACCTTCTTCGGAGCAATTTTTTTTAATGCACATATAGCAATCAAAAATTCTAAGTGTGACACAAACACACACAAAGGAAATATTTAGCTTTCTATTTAATAACTATAAGCAAATACAAACAAATTGAGCATACTAAAAATCTGCACAAGCAACGTTAGGGTGTATTAGTAAATACGAAAATCCATATAAAAAAAAACTCAAACTTTTTTGTTTTTACTACTACCACTTAACATAAATATCAGTTTTATTCAAAACAAATTTAAATGGCAATTTACTTTTTTTTTTTTCGTTTTTGTTTGGTACGAGGAGAAAAAAATTTAAAAATTAATAAGAAAAAAACGAATATTGTCTCTATTTTAGTTTTGTACATGATTAGCTATGTATTGATTATAGATGAATGTGGAAAACAATAACATCGACGGCTAAACTGAGGTATTTTTAAAAAATAGAATTTTGTTATGTAAATGAACTTTATAGCATCGTCTACTCGATGTTATATTAATGAGTTTTATTTATTGGTGTTGCGCCCTTCTCGATTGGCGCCCTGTGCAAATGCACGTTATGCTCATATGGCTGGACCGGCCCTGTGTATACTTCCAGTTTCTGTTATTGACCTGTTCCTCCCAGGATTCCCTTGAGGGGAGAAGAGTTCGGAAACCTTTTTCAAAGCATACAATCGGTATCGTGTAGTCACTATTCATCACATCTGCCTGTAGTGACCTGCCAATCGTCGAGTGGCCCGTCTGAAGACATTTCCACTCAAACACAGCAGAGAGTCGTGCAGCAGTAGTTGCCGCTCTCTGCTTACCAAAGATGTCGACAGGAAGAAGGTAGAACATAGCCTCCAGAGCACGTGTAGGGGTTGTCCTCAGTGCCCCGTTTATAAGCAAGCAGGCCGTTCTCTGTACCTTCTCTATCATATTCTTATAAGTTTTCTTGTTTAGTGCTGGCTACCACGCACTCACCCCGTACATCAGAATCGGTCTGACTACAGCGGTGACGAGCTAGTGTACCAGTTCTGGTTTTAGACCCCATCTCCTACTGACGGCGTTTCTACATGAGTACAGAGCCATAGTAGACTTCTTTACTCTCTCTAAAATATTGGGCATCCAATTTAGCTTACTGTCCAAGATTATGCCCAGAAATCTTACCTTATCAGTAAAGGCCAGTGCCGTGCCATTTAAGGTAGGAGGGGCGACTACCGGAATTTTATATTTCTTGGTGAAGAGTACCAGCTCTGTTTTGGATGGATTTATACCCAGCCCGCATCTGCTGGCCCACTTTGTAATGATTACGAGCGCGTGTTGCATGACTTCCTTAATCGTGCCAAGGTACTTCCCCGAGATCGCGATTGCTACGTCATCTGCATACGCTATCACCCCTATTCCGTCCCTCTCCAGTTCCAAAAGTAATTCATTGATAACTATGTTCCAGAGAAGAGGTGATAGGACACCACCTTGCGGAGTTCCTCTAACTACTCGCCTCCAAATGGTGGATTCCCCCATATCCGCGTTAATAATCCTGCATTCTAGCACCTGATTTATCAACCTCCCTAAGGGGTAGTCCACATCTAAGAAAGACAGTCCATCCCGAACTGCCTCCGTCCTGACATTGTTAAAGGCGCCCTCTATATCGAGGAAGGCTACCATACAGTACTCTTTCGAGTGGATTGATGTCTCAATTGTTCGCACCAGGGAATGCAGAGCCGTGTCCACAGAGATGCTGAGAAATCGCCCAATTACTGGGTTTTATTTTTGCACGTATGTACACGTCGATCAGTCTTTCCAATGTTTTCAACAGAAAGGATGATAGAGTTATAGGTCTTAGGTCCTTTGGGTAGGCCTGTGAATTCCTCCGCGTTTTCGAAATGAAAATCACCCTAACTTCCGTCCATTTCCTAGGAATATAATTTAGTTTTAGACACCCCCTGAAGATCACCCCCAGCCATGGGAGAATGATCGACGAGTGTTTTTGCAATTCCGCTGGGATGATACCGTCCGGGCCTGCCGATTTATAGGATTTGAAGCCGTTTAGTGCCCATAGGATTCGGTTTTTGCAACGATTTCCTCCGGGCACCCCGACGATAATTTTTCCCCATTCCTACCAAGCTCCATCGACACACGCACACTACCCAAAACATTTAGTAACTTTTTAGAAAATAACACAAGAGAGATGGAAAAATTGTATCTTTTTAGTGTAGACTGCGTGTCGAAAAACCTGAAGTCTTTTGGTATGCGGCTGCCTTTAACCTAATCCAACCAAGGAATGCCTTTTTGGCTCATTTGATAAATGGATCGATTTTCAAAATAATGTTAATTTATAAATTATTTTTATTTATATTGAGCCAATTCTTTATATTTAAACAAAATTATTTTATTGGTATAGTGCTCTTTATTTTTGTACAGTTAAGCTTAAGCTTTAATTTGAAATTTATAAAGCTTTCCGATTCTAAATTTCACAAACAAAATTTAAAAATTGTAAAAGATATATTAATGCTTAACCAATATCCCGAAAAATTAATAAAAATGGTAATTTGGAAAACAAGAAATTTTCATAGAAATACTATATCTAGACCAGAAAATGAAATCACAATATTTTTTGCCATTCCAAATAATAAAATCCTTTATGAAAAAAATAAAACGTCTGTTCCAAAATTATATTTTCAAAATTGTGGGATGTGCAGTCACAAGTCTAAATGGAAATATTTTCCCCAAAATTATAGACAAGGTACCTTTAAAAAAAACATCAAATGTGGTTTACCAAGTCCGTTTTAGTTGCAACGCTACGTATACTGGATAGACAAAATTTTTGGAAAAAAGGATTTATCAACGCAGATATAACACGAGCAAAGATCTAAATTCAAATATTAGCGCACTTACACGGCATCTGAAAAATTCAAATCAAAATTCTCGATAAACAAACCAATTTTAGGAAAAGTTCGATTTTGGAAATGTTACATATTAAATCAAGTACAAATTCCAATAATATTGTGGAAGATTATGCTTATATTAGCAACTCGTATGGTGTATTGAAGAGTTCCCTCCATTCCAATATCAGGATGTTGTATCTATTACGTTCACATTGTCCTTTTGGGTTTTTAAAAAGTTATTATAATGCGTTAATTGATTCGCATATACGTTACGGTATCTGCTGTTGGGGTGGAACTTATTATGAGACGGTTAAACCACTGATTATCGCTCAGAAACATGCAATTAGGTTGATGTTCTTTAAAAATAAACGTTTTCACTCGTGGCCATTGTTTGTAACGTGTTCAATTCTTCCATTGAAGCACCTATATACGTGTTCAAAGTTATGAAGATTTATTTTGTAATTAGTGGAAATCGGAATTTAAGTTGTCACTATGATCTGCGCAGGAACTCTATGTGTTTGAAAGCTATTCCTAAATTTTTTAAAACTCATTTCCTCAATTACTTTTTAGTAACAGCCACTTAAAAGTTGCGTCACTTAAAACCCGGTTATTGCACAACGAATCTTTAGATTTCTTGTTTGATTTGATGGTTTAAATATTATATCCTATTTAGTTCTCTCATATTTTTTTATTTTGTGTAATATTCATTATTTTTTATATTACATTCTTTAAGTATTTATATTCACTTTTGTAAAATTATGTAGATTTATATATTATTTTGTACTGTTTTTTAATCACCCCCAACCATATTTAATTTCTTAACTGAAGGAATGCCTGCCACTGGCTTCTTGTCAAAAAGGCATTTTCTAATTATTTTCAATTAAAATATATTTTTTATTGCTTAGTTCTTATTAAATTTAGAAACTTGTTAACATTATGTAATTTTTTTTTTATAATATTATTATCCAATAATATTATTATCCAATAAATAAATAAATATGTATTTATATAAGTTTTTTTCCCTCATAATCATTTTATTTTTATTCTCAATTGAACAGGAAACATTTCTATCTAAAAATTGTCTAGGCTAGGTGCGTTTCCATGATAAATCGGTTTTTAGTAACAGATGTTTTTTCAGTAACAAATGTTTGATTGTTGGAATTTTTATATAAAAAGGAACAAGGAACTAATTTTGATGGGATTGAAAGCTCAAGCTTAAATATGTAAAAATAAAGAGGCCTTTACCAATAAAATAATTTTGTTTAAATGTTAATTTAGTTATAAACTTGTATATATTTTATTTTGAAACATTTTCATAAATTCGATACAACGTACTTGGCATTCTTTGCAAAAATTTAATAAACTGTTTGATTAGAATTTGAATTTACTAACATAACAAAAATATGTTGGTTGGATTAGGGTTAAAAACAAATAAATTTTGTTTATATTTGTGATATGATGCGGCAATTTTTAAGTCGTAAAAATATTTTAATTATTTTGTTTATTTATTTATTTATTCACAATTTTCGCTAACAAATAAATAAACATATCCAATTACATCTTAACTTAGGTACGTACAGTACATTAAGTAATTAACATAAATTTTAGTCAAAACGAAAACAAAAATTATTAATTTTTAAAGAATATTTAAACTGTGATAAAACTCAAAATCATTGTTATGATCTTATGATTCATTTGCAATCTCACTAGAGGAGAATGAAATCTGAAGTTGTTTTTGTAAGTTTGTATATCAAAACAGATCGCATATTATATCTTGTCCGAGCTCTAAATTGAATTAAATTTTTCAAGTTTGTTTCAATAAAACGATTGTATATTTTGTATAGAGCTAATTCATCAAAAATAGTTCTTCTGCTCTCCAGTGAAACTAAACCATAATAACGTTTAAGTCGTTTATTGTACGGTTCGTACGGAACTTTACCTTTGTAGTTTTAAAAACGCGTAAATTTTGTTTGTACTCTTTCAATGGTAAGTTTTTGACATTCGTATATAGGATTCCATATAGTGGTTAAATAGTCAAGCTTGCTACGAACCAGTCCATTGAACATTGAAATAAACCATTACAAGCCCTTAATATAAAGCCAAAGATTTTTAATGAATTGTTGGTGATGTGCTGGATACGGATATTAAATTTGAATTTATTGTCGACAATAACTCCTAAATCTTTCACTTGATCTATTGAAATTAGGGGAGTATTGCTTAAGGAGTAGCTAAATCCTGAAGAAATCCGTAGTTTAATTTTAAATACATAGTATTTATCTAGTAACACAGCAATCATGTAGACGATTAAGATCATTTTGAAGTTTCAGACAGTCATCGATTAGAGCAAAAAGTAACACGGAACATTCAAAATTAACAACAAATAAAAAGTAGCGGACCAAGGATGGAGCTCTGAGGAACACCTAATGGCGGAGATATTGGCCAAGACTTCACATTTTCTAAAACTACATACTGTGTTCTTTTAACTAAATACGAACGTATCGATTGTAACATAATGTCACGGTGACACCTAGGGTGTGATAGAATAAGTTAAATCAATAGCTCAATGTTTTACTGTACTAAATGGAATTTTCCATGATAAAAATGTTCTAAATGTTTCTACGCTATTCCAACTGGAAAAGTCATGAACTTTCGACAAGTTTGGTTTGTGTATATAAAAAGGCGAACAAGATCGAATTGGATTATTAGTATTTGGTAAGCGGTAGAGTGAAAATTAAAAAGGAATTAAAAAGTGATTTAAAAAGTGTTTTTGTGGAAATAAAAAGTAAAAGTGAATACTAAAATTGTGCGAAATAAAAATTTTAAGTGTACAGTAAAATTTGAGAATAATTTATATAAAGTGATTTTGTGAATTTTTATTAATAAAGTGTGTTGTAATAATTTTTGTGTGAAATAAATAAATTCGTTGGTGATAAATTAAATTGATTTTGTATTATTCACAATCCAGTGATACGAACCTTGGTTGACAAGGCAAAAACGTAACAATAAGTTTATCAACAGCGAAACTTCTTAATTTTTTAACTAGAATGTTATTATTGACTTTATTAAAAGTTTTTTGAAAATATGTATCTAATCAAGCGAATTATATAGATATTCTGAAAAATTTAGCAGGTTAGGCTGCGTGAATCTTTGTTTGAAAAAACCAGGTTGATGGACCCTGACGCTGACTTTAATTCTCAGTTCTTCGAAGAGTATGTTGTGGATAATTCTTCAAAAATTGTTGAGAAGCAATTCAAAATAGAGATAGGCCTATAATTTTTAGTATTTGCTCCGCATATTCTTTTAGAAATGCAGGTCGGATCAAATCGGAAACACAGCCCTTATCAGAATTAAGTGAAATGAAGCTCAATTAAGATGTCATTTTCACAAATATTGTGTTGATATTATTTGAATGAATAATTTATTCTGAAACATTATGGTGATTATAGACATATTCAAAGAATTCCGCAAACATATTGTGACGGTGACACCTAGAGTGTGATAGAATATTTCTACGCTATTCCAACTGGAAAAGTCATGAACTTTCGAGAAGTTTGGTTTGTGTATATAAAAAGGCGAACAAGATCGAATTGGATTATTAGTATTTGGATAGAGTAAACTTGTAAGATTATTAGTAGTATTTGGAAAGAGACAGTGTGAAGATTAAAAAGTAATTAAAAAGTGATTTAAAAAGTGTTGTACGAGTAAGTGCGAAATAAAAATTATAAGTAAACAGTAAAATTGTGTGAAAATTATTTAAAGTGATTTTGTGAATTATCGTTAAAAAATAGAGCAATTCACAAAATAATACGCCGTACAGGTTTCCGTTATGGATAATTTAATTTTATTATAAAATATTTCTTTATTTTATTTGACATATCAAGTTCAAGATTTCGACAAGTAATCGAGAGGCATATGCGTTTGAATAATATGATATAAAATTTAATACAATTAGAAACGGACTCACCAGTGTTGATAAATTCATGAATGATAAATTAAAATCGCCAATAATAAGAAAATTAGAATTCGTTTTGTTTCGATTCATAATTAAGTTGACATTGTCAAAATAATTTTCAAAGTCACTTGTTTTACTCACTTGAGATACAAATTTGTTAAGCCAAAGTTAATACATACCCAAATTTCTTCTGAGTAATATCCCCATTTGGAAACTTATTTTTTATAGCTAAGGCAGCCTTCACCGTTTTGTTATTTAATGTTTCATATTTCATTACTTATAATTATTAATTATTGTTACGTTTTTGCCTTGTCAATCAAGGTTCGCATCACTGGATTGTGAATAAAACAAAATCAATTTAATTTATCACCAACGAATTTATTTATTTCACACAAGAATTATTACAATACAATTATTTAACCATATATTTCACAAAACGACTTTATTTTAATATTACACAATTTTACTGACTTCACTTATAGTTTGTATTTCGCACTAAAACACTTTTTACACCAAATAGTAATAATTCCAATTCGATTTCGTTCACCTTTTTATGTATACAAACCAAACTTCTAGAAAGTTCATGACTTTTCCAGAAAGAATAGTGTAGAAACATTTAGAACAGTTTTATCATGGAAAATTCCATTTTAATACAGTAAAACATTGAGCTATGAACATTATTATTAATGGAACAACGTATTTTTTGTCAAAGTGTAGCAGTTTTGAGGTGAGCGTGAAATTTTCAATTGGAGCGTAAACGAAAATGAAAATTTCATCACTAAATTTCTTTTTTCTAAGCTAGCGAAATGGGAATTTTCATATTATAATACAGATGTCTCCATTTTATCTATATACATTTTTCACTTCATTTTTATCTTCCCGGACGATAAATGTGAAGCTAAATTTTGACGTTTCATCATTTGGGTTTCTTGTTTTTCAATCGCCTATTGCATTAAATTTTAATTTTGTTTTTAAATTCCAGTTTGAAGTTATCTGATGTAAAATTTTACGAGAATCGTCAAGGATTGCGAGAATCGTCACTGGTCGTTGGAGACCAGTGAAAAGTTCATTTCACTTGAACAGCGTACTAGGCTTTAAGCCTAGTACGACCTAAAAAACTGACCTAAAAAATTTTTTTGCCGATTCTCGTAAAATTGTATGTTAGATAACTTAAATTTCAAAATTTATCGTCACATTTATCGTCCGGGAAGATAAAAATGAAGTGAAAAATGTGTAGAGATAACATAGAGACATCTGTATTCTAATACGAAAACCCCCATTTCAAATTGAGAAATTCAGCAGTGAAATTTTTAGCTGCGTTTTTTTATTCGCTCTGGATAGCTGCTATCGAGAGCCGTCATATAAAATGTGGCTCCCGATAGCGCTCCGTATAAATAGGTAGAGCCAAATATTTTTTATATCAAGTTTTCGCTAAACAATTGAATTAAAAATGATAGTTTGATGTTAAATAAATTTAGTTTACCAATAAATAGCTCTCCAAATTTAAATTTAGGCGTATAAAAATGTCGGCTCTAGATAGCAGCTATCGGGAGCGAATAAAAAAACAGCATTTATTTTCGTTTTCGCTTGTGTCATTTTTATATGAGAAATTTCATTTCACTTCAGCATGGTAACGGCCTTAACTATTGATTTTATTTAATGCGTTTATAAGAATGAACTCCATTTTGTGTTTTTTTTTGTTTTTTAACAGTGAGTTGACGGTTTGCCTTGTGATGAAGCAGCACAAAGCAACACCAACCAACACCGTTGACGTTAAATCAACACAATCATAAAACTGAAAACTATGTAAATTTAGAAATAAAACAATTTCATTTACTGAACTTAATTATTAAACAAACTTTATTTAGATTAAATAATTTGCAACTGTTATACACTAATATAATATTACAATATTTCTTGTACTCATTTCATTGATGTCAGGCTATTCCGATATCTAAAATAGAAAGCACATTAGTAGGAGAAGCTTACTCACAATACAAATTTATCATCCTTTTCAGATTCCTTAATTGTCACTCATTATTATAGTTTTGAATTTCCACCATATTTATTCAACTTATATTAAATTAATTGTTTTTGTTGACTTCTGTTCACTTAATTAAAATCAAAACATTAGCTACTAAACGAGTTTTTTTTTAATAATTACCTAATAGATTGTTAAGGTAAATTTATAGTTATTATTAAGTTAAGCTACCAATTATATATTTGAAGAAATTTTAAATTAACTTTTAAATTTCGCGATACTGATTTGTTTTATTTTTTTATTCCATATTTCAACTGACAATATAAATCATATATGTATGTAGTAACTTTTTTATCATAATTAAATTCATAGTTGTTGAAATGTAGACTAATGGCTAGTCCCAGATACCAAAACTGTTCAGAAGTACTTTGTTTTGGAATGTCTGTATCATCATGACCGTAGGCCCATTATATATGCATAGTTCAGAGTTTCCATCTCTGAGCCAGTCATTTCCTATATTTCATGTACAGCTCCTCCTTTTCCTTTTTGACATGTTCTTTCTATCTTAACTTGGCATCTAGCGTCATACCTAGATATTTCTCCGTATTCGCATAAGCAACGTGCAAGGCAATTCGCATAACAAACATGCCTCGTTGTGTTTGATATCATGGATCAATTCTCTGTCATTATTACCTAGCCTCTCCCATCCTCCGGTCTTATTATAATTGAAAAATTTAATTAATTAATTTTACTTTTTCCACTTTAACGAAGTTGTAATGGGTAAGTATTGTAATAGCGAAAAAATGTTTTTCCAGATTTCCACATTTCTTTACGAATTAAGGTACCAATACTCCAAAACATCGATTAAAAAAAGTCGTGTCCCCTTCCGCCCTTCCAATCTTCCGCCCTTCCATCCTGTCGCCCTTCCGTCCTTCTAGTAATATATTTTTTTTAATTTTTTTTTGTTTGGTTTGCAGCGGAAGACAAAACCACCAAAAAGATTTTCTCAAAAATGGCGCCTACAAACATTAACAAGGCTAATATAACTCACAAATTCCAACAATTGTTTCATAGACCACTTTAAATTTTCAAACCACCAAATTTTTAAATTTACCTACAATACTTTGCTGATCATTTAAATTTTTTCTGTGACATTTTATGACATCTTATTGATTTAAATTTCAACGGTATGTTGATCGATACATTATTTGTGAATTACTTTAATGGAATCGTCTCCTAAGGTACTATTTCCGAGTAACAGAGCATCCCCAATGAAAAACCGTTTTACTTTTGACTTTTTCCTTTTACTTTAACTTTAACGCTGTTTCCCAAACCGATACTTATTTCGTACTTATTGACTTATTTGCGGCCATCTTAAATAAGTAAGTAAAACCATACCAATTGATTTGAGTTACTTATTTTGACAGCGATGTCAAAACAACAGAAATTAACAAAATATTTCTTTGTTCATCATTTATTCTTAAAATTTAAAATAAATTTATCTAGTATATAATTTTGGTATAGTCGTTGAATCGTCAAAAGCAGCATTGTCTAAGGAAAATGGCTTCTTGTACACTTGGACCGAAAACTTGTTTTAAAAGGGGTCGACACCACCGACTTAACAATCTTGATCTGGCCAATAAGAAGATAGTACGGTTAATCGCGGACGGATGCGGTGGCCAGAACAAGAACTCAATCATGATTAGTACCTGTTGTTACTGGTTACTCACCGGCCAATATTACTAGTTTGGAATTAATTTTTCCTATTCCGGGATACTCGTTTTTACCACCAGATCGAGTATTTGCAAAATTGGAGAAAGAGGTAAAACTAATCTCTAACTTATCAACCATTTATCGAAATTATAATTTTAATGGGTTTTAACATTTTTTTCCTATTTAGATTCGTAATAAACAAAAATGGTACAACCCGAAGAGTACATCCAAATTTATAAAGATCATGCTACTGTTCTACATCTCGGAAATGTAGATTGTCCCGTCCACGATTGAAAATCTGAGGCTGTTAAAATAATAAGGCCAACCACAAGCTGGCACTTGAAGTTTAGTGAAGCTAAGCGATTCATCCTTACCAAAGGAAATATAAATGTATTGGTTCGCGGAGAAGTAGCTTACAAATCCGATATAGGAGCGGCTAAACCTATCAACAAACGGGGGCAATATTTAGCTCAGATGAATCCAGCTCTTGTACAACCAGGTGTACAGCTGCCTGAAGCAAAACTGGCTGATGTCAAACATTTGTTATTCAAGCATTATGGAGAAAATTGGCCAGAAAGGGAGGAGCTAAAATTTTATAAAAATCTTATCAATTATTCGAATAGTTCTAACAATTCTGTGAATATATCCCAAGATGAAATATGTGAGACTCAAGTTCAGCACGAAGGCCTGCGAATTTAAATAATTTCTTAAGAAGGTAGAAATTAAATAGTTCCTATTTATATTAATGAAGCGTGATTTACCCAAGAAGGGATTTTTATGTGATTATTTTATTTATTTTTATTTTTTATTTTGTTAACTAATTTTGTATTATTTTTATGGGTATCTTCAACCCGGTGATTTGCTATGCCTAAATTTTAGAGAGTTTTAAGAATTGTTTTTCTTTGGTATAAATAAAAATATTTTTTTCTTAATCTGAAAGATATTTTTTTATTATTTATTGGATTATAATTGATTAAAATTATTGAATGGGTTAACATAATAGAATTTAATATTCTTAAAATATATACCATTAGACGAGAATTTTAAGTTCAAAACTCGCAAAAAAGTAACATCAGTTACAAAACTCGCTATTTACAATTTTAAAAGGGCTCTAATACCCAAACCCAAGAGCGTACAATTATTGTTTTCTTAGTAAACGGTCACTTTAGTTTAACCAAAACAGCTACAGTAAAAAAATATTATCGACGACATTTATTTTCCCGTAGAAGGTTTTTCGCATTTTACAAGATATCATTTATAACGCGCATATCGAGTTTTGCATTTATACGACTCAAATATAAGATATTATTGGAAAAATGAACATAGAAAAACAGTTAATTCTTTCAAATTGTTTAGTAAATAAAAATATAAAATTATGTTTAAAATCACTTGATGGTGACGAAGAATTATTTAATTTAATGGAGGAACGTGAAATGCGGAAGGTAAATGTTTTTTAAAATAAACTTTGAAATACCATTATTTAAAAGAGATTTTTATAAATAATGAAAATACAAAAATTACAGGGCTTAAAATATTGCTCCGATAAGAAAAGCTTCATGTTTGATGTTATTTTAAATAAAAACGGAATTTTAACTAAAAAACATTTACGAATATCGGTGCAAGCATTCAAAAGGTTAGTGAAGCTTTTTCCAGCGAAGCATCATGGACATCATACTCAAATTGAGTTGGGAGGGGTGTTATTTTGGTTGGTCGCTGTAACATCGTACCGTGTAGTCAGCAGTACATTCAATCTACAGAAGTCTACAATTTTTAACATGGTTCAGCGCGTACAATGAAGATAATTTTAAATTTGTTACCCAAAGTTATAATGCTGTCTAACCATGTTGATTTGGAATATGTAAGTATGAAGTTCGCAAATCGAGCGGGATCTTCAATTTTTAATAATGCGGTAGGTGCTATTGATTGGAACTCACGTAAAAATCAAGCCCAATTAATCGTCATGACGAATACTTAAATAGAAAGTTGGACTACAGTATTCAATTACAAGTTTTAAATTTTTTTAATTTTACATTTATAAGTTAATATATATTTAAAAACAGTTTTTTTAGCTATTTGTGATGCGGACCACAAATTCATAAATTTAACGTTGGATGGCCAAGTTCAGTTCATGACCAACGTGTTTTAAGGAATAGTGATGTCTATGTCAATAAACAATATCCGCCACAAGGCTACTATTCTATTTTCTCGGTGATAGTGGGTACCAGTTAACATTGGAACTGATAGCTATCATCACTCCATTTACAGAGAAACGCTCTTTGACGCAGCGAGAAAAAAAATCAACTATCTGCACAGGAAGGCAAGAATTGCAATTGAGCAAACTTTTGGGCAAATGAAGACCCGGTGGAGGTGTACTTTTCTTCGCTCACTAGAGACCAGCACTAAAAATTCAATAAAAATTATTGCGATTTGCTGCATGCTGCATAATATTTGCTTTGATGTTGGGGACTTGATAAATATTGATGAGGAATTTCAAAATGATGATAATGTTCCAAATGTAGATCAAAATCATCAATTTCAAACCACCGCTTCTGAATTCCGCATCGAATTATGTGCACAAATATAAATTAAAAAAAATTAAATTTTTCTATTCATTTAATTAATAAATTTAATTCTTAAAATAAATAAAAATTTTAAAATTCAGTGAAATTCTTATTTTCATTATCACTCTCTTGTCTCTAGCCAAACATCACGGTTATCATGTTCTGATAATAAAATGAATTTATATTCTGTTGTTTTGACAGATTGACAAATATTATTTATCGCAATTAGATTTTTATGTAGAAAAGAGATAGAAAATAAGTCACCTCGCCAGCATACTTATTTGAATGAGTTAGGTTCCACAAATAAGTATCGGTTTGGGAAACAGCCTAAAAATAGCATTGCCAATATATAAGGTAAAGTCAAACTAAAGCCAACTTCATTATATAAGTTGATTTTTTTTTTACTTGTCAAAATCTAGTATTTCAAATTTTCAGTTTTCGTATAGCAAAATCAAAATTACATTTCAGTAAAATTATTTTTTCTGACGTGTTTATCAACGCGACAGAAAAAACAAACTACCCTTCGCCAAAAAAATCGGAATATTTTAGTAACCTATTCCTGCGTTTATATACCATGGCTAAATTAGTAATGCTAAATCGAAATGACAAGTGACGAAGCGACATTTACATTGCTCAGCCAGCTAAAATAGCGTTGCTAAATATCATTGCTATGAAAATGAAATTTGTAGCACTGCTCATTTAGCTGTGGTATAAACACAGCATATGAATGATTGGTTTAGCAAGAACTAATTTTTTGAACATTTTACTTCTGGTCGTGGTACGGGCTTTCATAACATAATTTTTTGGAGTTTGTGTTTGTTTGTTACTATAAAATACCATAAAATATAGTTATCTAAGATAGTAACAATTGCCAAGCAAAAGACAAAAAGCCTAACAAAATTCTGCATGCTTATATTGTTGTTCTTGTCGTTCAATCGAAAATGTTAATATACTAATCTCTTCTTTTTTGCAAGGCAAACATTTTTCTACGCTTAAATTGGGCTTAAAGGAAACTTGAACAGTTATATGCAAGAGGGAACAAGTATAAAATTCGCATTGCTCAGGAAAACGTTTTGGAAGTCAAAAATTAATAATAATTAATTAATAATAATGTAAAAGTCCCTAAAATTAAAACACGTATCTGTTTATTTCAAATTAAAATACTACTGCTAATTAATCCATTCTTTAGCTATCAACATCACGCTATTCATATATTGCAAATAAAGAAAATAATAAAGGAGAAAATAAAACGTTTTCTTTTACCTAGCCACCTGCCACATAACTAGAAGGCCGAATGAGTACTGCCAATCTATTGGCTAGAGATCTGCCTACGATGCCTTGTTGTCAGTGTTAATTGCTAATTGATTTGTAGAAGGTTGCGTCTCCAGGAAGTAGATATTGAATGTGAGCATGTGAGCAAAACTCCCATAGCATAAGACCATCATGATTTAGGTAATTGAGATCTATGTTTATAAAAATGTTTCCCTCAAGTTCTTCATTGTGTTTACCTTCTTACTTTCCATAATCGAAGAAGTTGGGGTAAAAATTCAATCGATGAGGCGTAAATTTACAAATGAGCTTACGTGTTGTCAGTGAAATTTGTTTGACATGCCTCCAAAGACGGATTTTACGAATTATACCGTTATCAATAATAAAAATATAATTACAGCATTATACTATTGAACTATCATACCACTATATCATAATACAGTTATACCATAGTACCATCAAACCATCATACCGCTTTAACGTCATACTATCGTATCATACCATAATACACTCAAAAAAATATGCGGTGTTAATTTGTTTTTATCCGAAAAAGTATTTTATTTTTGCCCAACCAAATAAAATTAAGCACGCATCAACGGATAAATATTTTTAACTATCCGAAAAGATAAATTTTTAGAAAAACTTCTTTTGGATTTAATAAAATACACCTTTCGGTGTTTTCCTAATAAAATACACCTTTCGGTGTGTTCCTAAACATGAATATTTCTGTTTGGTTTTTTATGCGGTGTGAAAGTTTTTATCCAAATGTATTTTATGTCATTTTTATTCAAATATCCGATTGGATTTAAATTTTAAATACCCGATCGGTGGGACACTATGTAACACCGATTCGGTGTTGTGGTGACCCTTTATTTTTTTGTGTGTAACATCATACCAGCATGCCATCATACTATCACACAATTGCATCATGTTGCATGTCGCATGCCATCATACCTTTATAAATACTATCAAACTATCAAAACCATCACACCATCATCATCTTCATCACCATCATCATGCCCCTCATCAAAATCTTCACCATTACCATCACCGTTAAAACAATAATGATACACGTGTCGATTTATTTTTGATTTTGCACTAAATACGCAAAAATTAGCTCAATCGGAGAAGTTTTAGAAATTCCACTTGTAAATGCCGCCTCACAGGGGAGCATGGGGGGGGGGAAGGGGTAAACATTTTTCATCACTAACCCCCTGTGTTTCTCTTGACTGCTAAAAAGTATTCGTGCAAAATTTGGAAGCAATCGCTAAAGTGGATCAAGAGCTTTTGTGGAACCCAAAAATATACATACGAGTACATATAGTTTTACAACTTTTAAACTATAAACTAATCCGATAAAACTGAAATTTAATTAAACATAAAACTAAACTTGATTTACTACGTGGTCTGAAAAGTTTCCTTTATTGATAATATGTAGAACGCGACTTTTTTGGCTGTTTTTATTTAATCTTCAATATAATCTTCTTTTAACTTATAACACTGGACACGTTTTTCAATTAAAACAATAAAACGTCTGTCTTACACTCGATATTATCAACGACTCCCTTGTCCTTTATTATTATTTCTTTATATAACATAATACAAACATTCTGAGGTTGGTACACCTTAATATAAATCAGGGTTGTTTAACCTAACAGTTCGGCCAACCTGACTGAAACCGTCTCGGTTTTAATAATTAATAACGACCAATTAATGTTAGCCTGACAATTCATTCAAGTTTCATGCGAGTAATGTCATATACACCTTCAAACGGCCGGCTTGTAATGCTGAATCGAGCGACATCCCCAATTAGATATCGATCATTACCCAATATTTTCTTAACTTGATATGGCCCTTTGTATTTTGGAATTAGTTTTTTGTTAATACCTGGAGTAGTGTCCACATTCTTCACGACGATTAAATCACCTTCATTAAACGTAACAGCTTCCTTTCGATGACTATTCACATATTCTCGACTATACGCTTGTGATGCTTCAATGTTAATACGGGCAGTTTTCCGAATTGCGTTAATGTTTTCCGGAACATCATCTAATTTGTTTTCTCTTTCGAGAAATTCACGAAGCTTATCATTTACGGGACCCCTCAGATTTCTGTTAAATAATATCAAGGATTGTGTCAATTTCGTCGTACTATGCTCACTAGTGTTGTACGCAAACTCTACTTGTTCCAGGACTTGGTCCCACTCGATTTTTCGTTCGGCATCGACCAACTTTGCTATCATAGGCGTTAACGTGCGATTAAATCGTTCAATTTGGTGGCGCGGCACTAGCAACCAAAATATGTTGTACACAATTTTGCTTTAAGTAGTTCTTAAACTCATGCGAAATAAAATTATTGCCTCTGTCCGTAATTACTTTATCGGGACGACTAAACTGTCTAAAATATTGCTGGAAACACTCGATGGTATCTTTAGCACTCGTGGTTTTGGTTGCAAACAATCGAATATGTTTCGAAAAACTGTCAATGATACCCAATATAAACCGCTTCTTTTGCTTAGTCATGCCGAACGGACCATAAAAATCGGCATGTACGATTTCAAAAGGTTGATCTCCTTTAGGAATGCTGTGAAGAAAACCTTCTACCTTCCCCGTTGGTAAATTGTACTTAATACATTTCAAGCAATTCTGGATGTATTGTTTTACGATGCTGGACATATTGGGAAACCAATAATGTCTTCCTATTACCTCCATCGTCTTCTTCAATCAAATATGCGCCATGAGATCGTGAGAGTTTTTAATCACTTTATTTTATTTTTATTTTTATTGATCTTTTTGTAGATCAATCCATCTCGTAGCTCATAAAGCGAACTTTCAGCTAACTCAAGTTGCTTTCGTAATTCTTCAAGCTTTGGATCTTGTGATTGCAATAAGGCCAATGTTTGCTCAAAAGGGTTATCGTGAATTACTAAGGCACTCTGAATTCGACTCAATGCATCAGCGTGTTTCATCTGATCTCCCTTTCGATGATGAATCGTATATAATTATACTCTTGCATTTCCAAGGCCCATCGTGCAATTTATGGATGAATAGCCTTTTTATTTAATGTCAGAGTAATTGCATCGCAATCTGTGTACACCTTAAATTCTCGACCATGCAAAAAAATCCGAAATCTTCGGAATGTGTATATGATTGCTAAGCACTCCAATTCATAAGAGTGTAAGTGCGTCTTGAGAAATAGCTAATTGGATGCCACTTTCCATCTTTTTTCTTTTGTAGTAGAATTGCACCGAATCCTATACTGCTGGCATCGCAATGCAGCTCTGTGTCGTCATTAGGTGAATATATCGCAAGAATCGGGCTTTCAATTAATTTCCTCTTCAATGATTCAAATGAGTTCATTTCATCCTGTCCAAATATATGGTTGGGCAATCAATGCAAACCCTTCTATAAATTTCCGGAAGTATACGAGTATAAACCCAAAAAACTCTGGATCTCTTTGTTGTTTCTTGGCACCGGATACTCTTCAATAGCACTGATGTTACGGTCATTGGAACGAATACCCTTTTCATTAATAGAATATCCCAGGTAATCAGTTTGTGTATACAGGAACTCACATTTATTTAATCCTAATTCCAACAAATTTACGGAAAGCAATTTTAATACTTGGTACATAATTTCCAAGTGTTCACCAATCTCCTTCGTTGCGATGAAAATGTTATCGAAATATATGACCACTTTCCGTTCTGCAATCAATTTAGCAACAATTTTATTGACATATTTCTGGAACTCTGCTGGCCCATTTTTTAATCCAAATGGTAATAGTAAATATTCATACTGGTCAAAAGGGGTGACAAATGATGTGTGTGGTATCGAATCTGGAGCAATTGTTACGTGATGGAATCCGGATTTCAGGTCCAGTGATGTAAAAAATCTTTTGTTATGTAAAAATTCCAATATCCTCGATAATTGGTAAAGGATAATTACTCTTCACCGTTATTTTATTGAGAGCTCGATAGTCTACACATAAGTGATATTCTTCTTTATTTTTCTTTTTTATAAGCACTATCGGCGTTTTAATAATATTTAGATTCGCTGACTCGTATGAATCCCTTTTCCAATAATTCATCCAACATTTTAGCAACAATATCTCGTTCCGCATATGACAATCGCCTTGGTGCTGCTGTAATTAGCTTATTGTGCGCTAATTCGATGTTCATTTCAAATTTGACTTCAGGAACATTTGGTTTCTTGGTACTGAAATAGTTATCATTTATCATTTGATATATTTCAGATTTCGTATCAATATCTAGGGAATCATTTATTTTTATTTGATTTTCTAATGTTATTCACTTGTTTTTCCTTTCGTTTTGACATTCTCCTAATTTGTGTCCTATTTCTCCGCATCGAAAACATGAATTGTTCGCGCTTTTCGGTTTTTCACACTTTTTCGAAAGATGTCCTCTCTCACCGCAATTATAACATCGTATTCCCCAACTAGTTGACTGCTTAACACTACCACCTTCACGTTGTTCTGATTTGAAACCACTACCGGCTTGTTTTTCACTCTTTGATTTATCACCGAACTGTTTAAATTTACCTCTCACCGTAGTATTCGACGGTTTTACAATTTTTATGAATGCCAACAATAACTGTTTTTGCTTTTGGTAGCACTGTAATCGTGCTTAATTTTGTAATCCAATATTTTGGATACCATCGATAATACCATCTACCAATTCGTCGTCCTCGAACTTCAATGGTACCGCCAAAATCATCTTGTCAATGTAATAGGCGTAAAAATCTTCTGAATGTCTCCAAACTATTTCCTCGAATAACTTACGTTGTTTGGATTTACTTTACGAGCACGGTCCTCTAAGCAATCTGCAAGTTGCAATCGCATCTCATCTTCATCAGCATCGTACTTGTTCTTTATATTGTTCGAATTGATTCGGCAAATAGCTCGAACGATTCACCTTCAATTCCCTTAAATGGTGCTACCATTTTACGTAGCTTAATTTTACCATACCGCCGTCTCGTTATCTCTGATTCGTCTAAACTATCCTCATCATCCTCACGCACACGATTTTTTTCTCGTATCATATTATACGATTATTGTTGAGATAATTGTTCATCCTCCTTTCGCTTGGTATTTTGCCGCTCCGACTCAGCTAACACCAATTTCTGTTCAACATTCTGTTCAATCATGGTTTCCAGCATTCGCTGTTGTAATTCCTTTTTAGAACCTTCACTATTCAAATTAAAATAATAAATTAAAATTTCCATTAAAGTAGCCATTTTTGTATTTTTTTTTCAGTAAATTCAATTTAATTCGATCGCCAATAAATTGTATTAATTTATAAATGTAATTTTATATTAATAATTTTCCGTTTTTCAATTAAATAATTAATATTTAAATTCAATCACTAATAAAGCTTTAGCTCATCCCACTTCTGAACTATAACACTGGACACGTTTTTTAATTAAAACAATAAAACGTCTGTCTTACACTCGATATTATCAACGACTCCCTTGTCCTTTATTATTATTTCTTTATATAACATAATACAAACATTCTGAGGTTGGTACACCTTAATATAAATCAGGGTTGTTTAACCTAACAAACTCAACATACTTCATCCAACGATATTCCAATAAAATTATAAACACTCATTAGATTAGTAATTTTTAAAAGGGGACTCCACATGTCGGCCTTAAAAACAATGTTTATAGTACAGCTTGGTTTATTTAGCATAAATTCATATTTTTTCTATAAGACGTAAGCTTCTTATCATCATCCATAATTGAATCACAAGTCATCAATAACAGCAAAATATTGAATAATTCGATCCATCACTTCATCAGGTACCATTTTTGTAAATTAAAATTAATTAATTTTGCCCCTACGCGCATACGAGTATATAATTATTAAACCTAACTTAAAGCTTATTTTTAAATAATTTTTTTTAATAAAATTGCGGAAGATGGAGATAAGGTTATTACGCGGCCGTGACAATATTTTAAAATTAAGATCTGCAACATTTCAAGATTTTAAGAAGTCCTGTAAATTAAAACTAACTCCACGCGCTGCACGCTAGCCGGCTGAAAATGCTGCAACAGGTAACTTCTGCAACGATGGCAATTAAAAAAAATACGAAATTCATTGAGATCATGCTGAAAGCAGTGGCAGCCGAGACGGCAGCAAATGGTACTCTAATGTTTAACGTATAACAACGCAATATGAGGTATTGGTGTGTTGGCATGACAGAAGCAAGAAGTAGGAATGGGAATTATCGTGTTCTTAGGGTTTTTTCCTATAAGAAAATAAATCATCTCTTAATTTAGATAGAAAAAGATTTTGACAGGTAAAGAATAAAAAAACTGAAAAAAAAAGTTTGTAAAATCATATAAAAAACTAAGGAGCGACACAGTTCAGATGTTTGCGAAAACATGTATATGTACATAGGATTCCGACAGTACTTCTAGATAGGATACAATCGATCTATTTCGAGATATTTTCCGAAATTTTCACAACTCTTTGGCTAGTGTCAAGTTGTTTGTAGCGCTGTTTAATTTGTTAATATAACGGGCATCAATCCAAGTCTGCCCGGGCAAAAGGAATAAAGAAAATAATATAGCTCGAATACCCGCTTTTGTTCCTTCTAGAACTCATACGTGATATTGTCGATGGTCCAACCCTGAAGAATATGCATCACAGCCAATGCTGGTACCGAACAAAGTACCAAAGTAATAGAGGCAGGATTTTGTAATTAAACTATTATATTTAAAAATTTTGTATTTTTGGCTGCCATTTAGTTGTAGCCAATCATTTCCTTATAAGTTTCTGTATGAAGCAAAAAAATACTTGCTGCCGCCAAAGATGTTTTCACAACAACAAAATTAATAAAATATAAAGTAGGCGGTTTTTTCGATTTTTTTTTTCTCGTTCGACTCACGATTATTTCGAAATGGCGGATGATGTTTTGTTTTGATTTTAGGTTGTGTAGTTGTATTTAATTTCTTTCTTGTCTTTTTCCACCCATATAACATATACCTACAATAATATTTGTGTTCGCTGTAGATGTTTCCGTAATTATCGATTTCGTATTTCCGCGTCATGATTTCTATACAACTGTCGCTAAAGTTGTTTTCACATGAAAAAAATCCCATTTTATAACAATCATCACCTGTAAAAAGAACACCAAATACCGTAAAACAACACATGAATCGAGGTAGATTTAAAAGTAGATAGCTATATCAATCATTATATCAAATACACAATATGTCAAATTATATCAATGGCGTTATGGTCACAACATCATTGTCAAAGCAACGAACATTTTAAAGATAAGTTTAATTATATGAAATTTCCAATCGCGGTACTAATTTTAAGCGTGATAGTGGTAATTTTAAAAAGAATGTAAGCAATATACTTTTGAACATTTAGCACTACATCAAAATATAAGTGCAGAAATTATCAGTATTATTGTAGATTAAAGATTAGTTGTAAATTCAATATATGAAATGGTTGGCGTCCAAAATTGGTAGGACTAATTAACGGTTGTAAAGAAGGTATGAATAGTGATTATTGGTGTAAGGTAAAAGACGGTGGTCGACATGGAAGCGTATTTTAGTTTGTATAAATTGGATGTTTATAACTTGGAAATTCGATTGATCTTAAAGTTGGAATACGAAACTGAAGAGAAATTTTTCTTATGTGGTTTTCGGTTGATAAAAAAAAACTAAATTCGCCATAGTAAAAAATGATCGAGTTTAGTTTTTTTTGCACTGAGTTTAATTTTTTTGGTCAATCGAAAATGACATTAGACAATTTTGAAATCATGAATTAAAACGATTGCTTGATAAACTCAATTGGAGCAGCGGAAGAAGATTGCGTCAAGGGATACCTAAGGCGGCATTTCCTTTCCAGTTTAAATAATATTTTTTGTCGAATTGTAGTATAATTTTCACGCGTACTGAGTTATTCGTATTTCAGGTGACATTTTTTTATCGAATATATTTAGTATAAAAAGGATTTGCCGTTTTTCAGAAAGTTATGTTAATTTTTTAGTGCAACAGAAAACACCATTAAAATTTGAATGTTAAAAGTTTCAAAAAATGTAAATAAAAAAAAATATTTAAAATTAAAGTTTTAAACAAAAAAAATTTGTATATGTAATAAAATAAAACATATAATAATTAAAATAAATGTGCAATTATTTGTTTGTTTGTTTCTTAGTTTGCTCAGGTCAGCACCTACAAAATCCCTAAACATTTAACACTATGCAGTGGTTTATTGCCAGTTCAACAGATGATTTTCTGCATTCTCGAATGTCAAAAATAAAAAACATTAACACTATTTTAAATTGGCTTTATTAGGCTATTTTTAATTATTAAATTAAAATGAAACTAATTATCAACTTTATCAACAATTATCAATTTTAATACTAATAAAACAAACACCAGCAAATGACCAACAAACAATTAACATCAAACAACTACAAATTTTCAATCTTTTGTAATCCAATAAGTGGTGGTCAGGTGTGAAGTTGCTCGGGGGATTCAAGTTGGCACTTGCAGCCAGCTCCGTAACTTGCAACTTCCACAAGTGCTCGTGTTACCTCCACGTGGTGACCGCTGGTAACTAGATTGCTGATTCTTTGGCTTCTAGGCTAAAACAGAGAGTCCGGCTCTCTAAAAAATCCGGAAAATGTGGACAAAGAGACTCGATTCTGTAGCCCTGACTCTAAGTGTACAAATAAACAACGGGACATACGCTCAAGGTAGTATACAAATACTAAGCGGAACCAACGCACGAATGAAGCTGGTTCCTCAAAACTAACCTTTAATACTAGGAGGAAGGCCTGGAGGGCCCTGGAAAAGATCAACAACATCTCGCCAAAAGACAGGACGGATAAAGACAAAGCCACGCTTGCGTGGGCAAAAGAAGTCACTGAGAAAATGTCGGAAGGCCCTTCAGCTGGCTCACAGCTTAAAAGAAATAGATCTCAGGAGGAAAGTCCTAATATTACAAAGCAAACAAAACTCCATGCTACCACTATGAGGCCTTTTAATGAGGTCCTCAAGGACCAGCTGGTTGTGACAGTTATTGATAAGTCCCAAGAGGATGGCAGTATCACGCCCGCCAATTGGAGGAAGGTGGAAGGGGCCTTAGCCACCACCTATCTGAAAGTCCTGTCGGAAAATCCAGGACCGGGTCCGACTTGTCGGGACGCGGGCTGGCACAGGAATCAGGTGAAACTGACTGCCTGTGCAGATCAGAGGTCGCTGCTGCTTTATAAGAAGGCAGTGGGGGGACTTGGCGAGGCATGGCCCGGAGCCTGCCTTGCTGTGATTGATAGGGGGGAGATCCCCAGCAGGCCAAGAGCTAGGGTGTACATCCCTTCGGAGCCTAGTGATCCGAAGGTGATACTCCAGTTGTTTCAGGTTGGCAACCCGAAGTTGCCAACGCACAACTGGAAAGTTGCCAAGCTCGAGGAGGCAAAGGCTGACTATAGGTCAGCTGTTATCATCTTAAAGAGGGAGTCACTGACTGCACTGGAAAAATCCAATGGTATAATCAACTATAGTTTCAGTGCAGTCACACTCAAGGTGTATAAGAAGGACGCGGACAAGCCGGAGGCTCCTAAGTCATCTTCAGAAAATACCGCGGTGCTTGATAGCTCATCTGCGTGCGCGGAGGTAGCCAGCCAAGCGGAAACTCTCTCCACGGACACGGAGATGTCAACGTCCATGGAATCTATAAAGAGGCTCTCAGAGGACTTCTCATCAGGGGATGATTCTGATGTTACTGTGGTGGAGAAGAGGCTGTAGAGATGACACTGACATTTCTTTCAGTCAACCTGCACCACTCTAAGGCAGCATCAGCTGCTCTAATTTTAAAAATTGGGAAAGAAGCGACAGATGTCGTCTTGATCCAGGAACCTTGTCACTGAAGACCGGGTACTTGGGCTTAAGACTCCCTATTATAGATTAAAGCACGCGAAAAAAGAAGGTAAGG
Source organism: Tipula vernalis (assembly GCA_958295665.1). NCBI lineage: Eukaryota > Metazoa > Arthropoda > Insecta > Diptera > Tipulidae > Tipula > Tipula vernalis. The sequence goes on along the minus strand of OY282558.1, from coordinate 178,954,303 downwards.
TTCGTTCGTGCATTCTCATTAAAAATAACATAAGTTGTTTTCTGCTATCAAATTTCAGTAACGTAGATGTAGCAGTGGTCAGCATTGAGGTCGATAAACGAAACCTCTGGCTAGTATCAGCTTACCTAGCTTATGATGAAGTGGATACTCCACCAATCATTCTAGGTGAGCTAATCTTGGATGCTCAGAAGCGCAAGGTTGGAGTCATCCTTGGGAGTGATGCAAATGCTCATCACACGATCTGGGGAAGTACGGACATAAATAAACGAGATGAGTAACTCCTCGATTACATTTTCAGTACTAACCTTCATATATGTAACATAGGCAATAAACCGACCTTTATAACTAGTAATAGACAGGAAGTATTGGATATATTACTCTTGTCTCAAGCTTTCTGACGACTAGTTTATTAAACTGGAGAGTGTCGGAGGACCACTCCTTTTCTGATCATTATTATCTTCAATTTGAAATGGACTTGACTTCTCCAAAAAGTCCAATCTACAGAAACAGGAGGAAAACCAACTGGGATACCTTTAGAACTATTCTGGGTAATTCACTACCAGTTCCGGTGCCAAAACCTCCTAAAACTGTGCAAGAGCTCGATGGCTTGCTGGACGAGTTGTCCAGCGCTTTTAATGAAGCGATACTGGGCCCTAGTCCCCTTAGAAGGCCTAGGGATAAATTTCGGCCACCCTGGTGGTCCAAGGAGATTCAACAAACACGTCGAAAGTGCAAAAGACTCTTCAAAATAGCACGGAAATCAAAATCTGCTGAAGACTGGGACTCCTATAAGGAAGTCCTCAAAATTTACAAATATCAATTGAGAAATGCCAAGAACAGCATATTGTGGCAAAATTCAGGAGTCTTCCATCTGTTATTTCGGTTGATATAATGTAGGCTGAAGCAACTACAACAATTTTTGTTATTTTGTGGAGTATGGGAGAATAAAACACTATTTCTTGAGAAACAAAATTTTGTACCCGGAAGGGTTTTTGAGTCTAATTTGAATTCAACGGGCATTTCTCTCTGACCCATAGTTAATTCGTACGGCTCTTTTAAAAAACGATCTAGCATAGGGATAGTTGTGAACCAATTACCACAAGTTACTGTGCGATGTGTGGCATGAATTGGTTCGGTGACCTTTCTAAAATAATACTCAAGAATAGTTTTACCTGGCAGCTGTCCCTCTAAAATAACTTTTCCTCAATAGGGCATGATAGAGCGAAGTAGAGATGCTATGTGCTTGCATCATTTAGCGTAATTATCTTGAGACCGTATTTATCGGGTTTGGCTTTCATGTACATTCTAAAAGGACATCTTCACGAAAGCTAAGCAGCTGTTCATCTACTGTATAGTTTTCTTACCTAAATTATAAAAAGTGCGACAATTTTCTATAAAGATGCTCCAAAACCTTTTATCTCTTATCGCCTTGTCATCAAATCTAATACAACTGCACAGAAAATTAAATCTATATTTATTAAAGTGTACAGCCATTTTCTTTTCCCCAAAGCCGATGCACACCCACGTTCGATGATTTCTAAACCAATAAAAGCCTTCAATTCTTTGATATCCGTTTGCTGTTGTTATGACTGAAAAATAAATTCAGCTTCGAGCATTGCAGTGTATTAATTTTCAATCTCTGCATTAGTATTTGGAGGTGGCGTGCTGGTTCGCATCGCCAAATAATTAATTATAAGTTGCACACAATTATGATTGATATTTATATAGATTTTTATTTTTGTATATGCTTTAATGAGACTCCTTCTTAGTCGTTATTTTCTAAGCGGTTGCTTTTTGGATAATTAGCGCTTCCAATATATTCATTGCGTGCGCATAATTTATTTTTACAAAATAGTTTATGTTTTTGATCCACCACATATGTATGTATTGTGAATTAAATCTTTGCGCATCTATACTTTGGAATCTGATCATCTTAGCCATATCACATTTGTCTTGTCTGATCAAGCTCTCTTAGTCTGTCGTTGTTTCTTGAAAATCGGATAAGTACTTTTCGAATTACTTTGTTTACAGACAGATATCAGCAGGGGGAATATAAGGCATCTCTCTCGCTCTAGTTCTACTAGAATTGAGACGGCTAAAAATTACTCCGATTTTCACTATAGTTCGTTGGACTCCACCGTGATTTTGGACCTTTCTACACAGCTGCTAGCGATCAACTGGCTTGCGCTGAGTACATAAAAATGTAGTGCAACATCTCAACTGTCGCCGAGAGAGAGGGGGAGGGGCACGAGCTGCATTCCCGGCGAAAACATTTAAATATGTACGATTGAAAAAGGTCTGGGGTCCTCTAGACCTCGGGTGTCATTTTAGGGTTAAATTAAAACTATCGCAAATGCACACTGACTTTGAATTATTATAAAAAATAAAAAATGTTGTTTATCCTTTTCGATAAGGAATAGTAGTATAATAGTTATATTGACGATGGAAACTTAGTATTAGAGAATATTCTGACTTCGAAAATTCTATGTTATATTATGTTATTTTTGTTGTTCCAATACAAATTCACATAAGAAGCCTGAAAATAAAGTAACAACATGAATTTTATCGTTCCAGGGGGTTAATTCCCGTTCTATGAAAAAACCTAATGAAAAAAATAAGTTTCCATTTTGTTCCCATCAAATATTTCTCATTTATAATATTTCACACAGCGACAATAAGCGATTCTCGTTGCCCAAATGAAAACGAATAGTGAAAACATAGTTTCATATAGATTTCTGCTAGATGATACAGTATTTGGTTTAAATATTAGCTTAGTACATGATAAAGTAGATTTAGTTAATCAGTTTTCGTCATTGCCTTTCAAAATATAAAATAAATTATAAAAATGACCAAATTATTTTTAAAACTTACCTAAATTAATTATTTGGAGGCTTTTCTTAAATAAATGGAATAGTTTTTAATAGATTTACATTAGTTAAGTTTAAAGTGAATCATATTATAGTTTCAATGCCCGTGAAACACAAACCGACTGAAAATTCAATTTTTTTCCCCACGACGGTCTTAGAACAACCCATAGTATATCGAAATCAAAATATTTCTTTCAATTATGTTTGGGGCAATGCACAACCGAATTTAGACTGAAATCGCTACTGAAAGCAGTACTTTTATGTCGATCGAATGACTGGAAACAAATTACTGTTTCTAGGCATACAAGTACATCTGGTTATACGATGGTTTACCTAAAATCGTCTTTAGGGCTCTTTATGTGTCAGAATTGTTCGTAGAAAATACTGATGTTTGGTACGAATACGAATACGAATTAAAGCGATTAAAAAACTGCTATTACCTTGCGCATCATCATTCATCACACCACGCTTATTCGTGCATAATAGAAAGATACTTTCAAATCTTTTTTTAACTTAACACCGTATAAAGTGAAAATTGTGTTTTTTTTTTAAATAATTCATGTAAGTAAATTAAATAAATAGTTTTAAACAAAAACTAAACGATGCCGAGATATGAATTGTGGACATAAAAATTGTGTTTTCACGTTTCTCAAGAATTTTTTACAATTTGATATAAAAATGGCTGCCGCACAAAATAATAATTCTGTATAACAATTTTTTTCTTCCTATAGATGTGATTTTTGTGCGTACCAACTTTCATCAAATTTGATTTAATTTGTGCAAAGTGGCGAATCAGAGGTAAGGTTATTTATTTATTAATCCTTTTTGTTTTTATTTGTAATGGTTATTATACCTACTGTGAAAAAAATTGTTGCTTTATGCAAGTGTATTTATGATGTGTGGTCAAAAATGGTGTAGTAATGTAGTTTCTGTTAATATGTATTTTTGTTTTTCCCGAAAAGCGACCGCCATTCGTTGAAGTGATATATTCAGTCATCGCGTTTATATTTTAGGTATGATTCATAAAATAAAATAGATAATAAAATAAAATAATGGCGGCCGTTTCGCGGAAAAATAATTTCATAAAGGATAAGACACACCAAGCGCTGCGCGACGGGCTAATATTTTATAAATACCATAGAAGATCATTAGAAGATAATACATAGGTTTATCGTATGGGGATTTTGTAGAGCACGTCGCACAGCGCTTGGTTTCATACGTATCTAATAATTAATAATATGTATATGAAATTGTTATTTTTCTCTGTAGTTTTACCTATAACCTCTCCATAATCTTAATTTATTTGTGCAAGTTGCAAAGTAGTGAACAACTAATGAGTAAGTTTTTTATATAAAGTTTATTCATAAATAAACTAACTTTGTTTTTATTTGCTCCTTTTTAGACTTTTAAAAATGGAAAATAGGAAAAACATTTCAGATCTATCATTAAAAGGCCTCAAATATAGAATAAGACGTTTATCAATTTTACGTTTTCAAAATACCTCCATTGTTAAATTACCTATTCCATACAATACCCAAATTGAAAATAATTTACAATTTAGAACATCTGGAGAAAACGAGCCTATACCTGCATCTAGTCACATTAATGGTAGAATTTTTGAAAATATAGGAAATACCAAAAATAATGAGGGAAATAATAATAATATTATGTCTAATATTACAATTCGGTCAACCGAATTAAATTGTCCGAATTTTGAATGTAATAATGTAGGAATAGACCTACAGGTTCAACAGTTTCTCCAAAAATGGAGTATTGAATTCAACATCACTCGTTCGAGTTTATCAGTACTATTAAAATTCCTGAACCAGTTTTTTATACAAATACCTCTCGATTCTAGATCCCTCTTAGGAACTCCTCGCTCTACGCTAATTGTAGATGTTCGTCCAGGACAGTATACTCATTTAGGTATAAAACGACATTTAGATGTTATTCTTAGGTCACTTCACTCAAAACCAAATGTACTGCATTTAGATAGCAATATAGATGGAGTTGGGATCTACAAAGATTCTAACAAAAGCTTTTGGCTTATAACAGGGAAAATATACAAATATTCCGATGACGTATTCGTAATAGGAATATATCATGGTACGAAAAAACCTGAGAACGTGTTTGATTTTTTAAAGACATTTGTTTTGGAATTTAAAACATTGCAAGAGAATTATTGCTTTGAAAATCAAAAGATTAATGTTGAGTTTAGAATTCTGAGTGTAGATGCACCAGCACGAGCGTTTGTCTCTGAGACTAAATATTATAATTCGAAATTCGGGTGTCCCAAATACACTATTCAAGGTGTCTATATGCAAGGAAAGATGACATTTTTACGGTCATCTAATGCGATTTTAAGATCTGACGATAGCTTTACAGACGAGAGTAGATTTGATGTAAATTTCCATTTACAAAAATCTCCGTTAATTGCATTAGGCATTGGAATGGTATCTCAAATACCTGTAGATTATCTCCATTGCGTTTTGTTGGGCATAGTACAACGCTTATTAATGAAAATTTGGTTTGGAAAAAAACCGTTATTTTCGAATTTAATCAAAAACAAAATTTCTGAGAAAATGCTGGAATTATGTAAAACACAACCCATCGAATTCCAAAGACGTATTCGTTCTCTAGATTATTTATCCGATTATAAAGCAACTGAATTCAGAACTTTTCTACTCTATACAGGACCTGTTGTATTATATGGTGAAATTCCATTTCAAGACTATGCTATATTTATCCAACTACATGTCGCTTTGACCATATTATGTGATTCTCAAATGTGTCTTAAATATGCTGACATTGCGCACTCAATTTTAAACGATTTCATTTCAGATTATTCTGAACTATATGGCGAAGAAAATGTTGTTCATAATGTACATATGCTTTCCCATATCGTTGAAGACGTAAAAAGATTTGGGGCTTTGGATAATTTCTCAGCATTTCCATTTGAAAGCTTCTTATCTAAAATTAAAATGATGATTCATTCTCATAAATTACCATTGCAACAAGTCTCTAATAGAATAATTGAAATGAGTAATGCGAGTTCGATTCCATCCATAAAAAGTTTATCGAATCAAGATGAAGCCATTCTTAAGAAACCAATTTCAAGCACTAACCGATTTTCTGAGCTAAAATTTCACAATTACACGATCAATTCTTCTTCTCAAAATAATTTTATACTTACAAAATCAAATCAAATTTTATGTTGTGAATTTTTTTTCAAGATTGATAACGGTTTATATGTCCAAGCTAAAGAACTACATTCCAAAACAGATTTATATAATTCACCCTTAAAATCAAGCCTTCTAAATATATTTCGGTGTAAAATGATCTTCGGAAGCCCAGCAATTTTCCCGATTACAATTTTTCAGAGAAAATTATTTCCAATGTTTTTAAAATCTAATCCAAATCAAATTTTGCTTTTCGCACTCTCCGAATTTGATTCGAACAGTTTTCTCGATTAAAATTGTTTTAATAAAATTATTAAATTATTATCAATGTTCCTAAAGTTTATTATCAATGTTCCAACTAAATAATAATTATCCCAATTTCCAAACTCAATAAATAACAAATTATTTGTTTTCGCCATCAATTCCTAATAAACCAAATTAAACCAGCCTTCAATTTTAAAATTAATTTATCGTGTCGCTGTAATAACCCTAAGTATTTTTTATACCATATAAATACATATTTAACTTTTAGTTTTTTATTATAGAATGTTTGCAATTGTGGAATTCGAAAAATCCAATCCAAACGATATAGCAGCCATTGAAATTGTACATTCAGATTGGGTTCTAAACGGACAAGTATATTTTCCAGCATCCAACAGATATCGAACGTTCATTAACATGAAAGTATCAGATGCAGATTATAAAACTTGGAAATTATATAATTGCTGTGTACTTAAAATCAATATTGGTAAGAAGTTTAAGTTAAAATTTAAAGTTTTTCCAATACTAATTTTTAATTCTCTTAACAGCCACAATGGACGATGCAAAGGTTGCGCTTGCAAAATATATTGCATTTAATGACTCTCAATCAGAGAGTGAAAATCATAAGGCCAAGCTGACCAATAGAAAACACCCAACAAGAAAATATAATTTGCAAAAAAATAGAGAATAGAATAGAATTCGAGACCGTGGCATATACTTATGATGGTATTTAAACGGTAATTATGTTTGAATTGTCCTGATGTTTTATTTATTCTAGAAAAATCTCCAGAAGAATCGGTGAACGTAATTGATGTTTTAAATACAGAGGGTACATATTTATATTTAAATCTTAGCTTAAGCATTTATTTAAATATTAATGTATTTAAATTATTATTTACAGTTGCAGAGACCTCTTCACTTTCTTCTGTTCTAAGCGATGCCATTTTAACCTATAATGATGTTGAAGCAACTACGACTATAAATGTAAATAGAAATAATAGCTTTACATCGAATCTTAATAATAATAATAACGATCCATTGGGAAATACTGAATCAAAATATGCAAATATTCTCAGCGGCCAAGCAAACTTGGAGGATAAATTAAACAAAATTTGTAGTATGATGGTAGCCATCGAATTAAAAATCGATCGTTTAATTGAAGGAGGTTCACAAATTATAGATGCGTCGGACAAGCCACAATTAAATTTTAAAACGATAGACGACCTAACAAATTTTGAAACCCGTCTTAAAGAAGATACTAGTTATCGGCTTAAAATAGTAAGTATCATTATATAATTAAGATAATAATAGTTGTGTAAAAGTCGTATGTTTTAAATTATTTTTAAACGGCCTTTTAAAAGATTTTTTAAATTTTATTTATTTATAAAAATCTAGTTCCAATATTTTGGTTGGTAAATCATTTTCAAGGTATAACAATAATAAAAAATAATTATAGTTTGTGATGCGTTCGCCTATTCAGAAGTGAATAGGCGAACACAACAAACTATAATTATTATTTTTTATCATTGTTATGCCTTGAAAGTGGTTTATAAACCGAAATTTGGCACTAAATTTTTATAAATAAATAAAATTTAAAAAGTCTTTTAAAAAGCCGTTCAAAAATAATTTGATATACATAATTAATATATTAAATCCAGTATACATAATGTACTAACTTAGATTATTTACTCATTGTTTAGACTTCGTATTTTGTAAATATTGCGCACAAAGGACTATCAAAAGATTTAAATATTGGGTTGACTAAATCAATATTAGTGGTTTTAGTGGATCCTTCATTGGCTGCAAAGATTTCATGGAGTGGGCGCAATAAAGGTATATGAATTTGTTTGGTATTAACATATTGTTTCTAATTGGTTTAAACCTGTTCTATTTAACTTCCAGATTTACCAGGTTTCGTGATTTTTAAAACTATACTAGAAATGATTTTGGATGTTCTAAAACGTAGGAATGTTAAAGCAATAGTAACCCAAGATGATGTGCGACATGCTGTGCAAGAATTTTTAAAACGAGTTTAATATTTTTTAATAAAATAAATAATTTCAACTTAAATAAATTCTAAGCTAAAACTAAGCGATATTAAATCATATGTTAATATCTGTGATATTACTAACAATCTAAAAAGATTAAATTATTGAATTTGTAGTATTTTTCTGTTTATTATTACATATTTCTTTATTTTGTATCCAATTTATTTTATATAATTTTTAATTCAAATAATGATTGCGATTATTTTCATTAATTTAATAATTGAAATCTGTACATGGGGAATTTCTGAATAGACCAAAATGAAAAAAAAAAATGTTTATAATTAATTATTAATTTTATATATATATATATATATATATATATATATATATATATATATATATATATATATATATATATATATATATATATACATATATATATATATATATATATATATATATATATATATATATATATATATATATATATATATATATATATATATATATATATATATATATATATATATATATATATATATATATATGTATATATATATATAATATATATATATATATATATATATATATATATATATATATATATATATATATATATATATATATATATACAGGGTGGCTGAGACCAAATGTTACTAACTTCACTCTGCTGTCATTTGTGTAGTTGTCATTTTCGCGCATTAATTTTTTGACAGATTGAAGTTTGGTTAGTTGTTTATATGTGGTCAATAAATAATTGTTCTAAATTAATATCTTAATAAAAAAATCGTAATGGTGCTGCAGTTACTGCAGATGGACGCACTCCTCTGGTTTTCATCGAACATGGAGTCAAGGTAAACCAAGAGATGTACCGCCAAAAGATCCTAAACGATGCTTTGCTACCTTGGGCACGTAAACACTTTGGTACGAACCGTTGGACATTCCAACAGGACTCGGCACCGTCACACAAAGCTCGAGCGACACAGCAATTTTTACAAAATTGCGTTCCGCGGCTGATTTCGTCGAAAGAATGGCCACCATATTCACCAGACTTGAATCCCATGGATTTCTCCATATGGTCCATTTTGGAGAGTAAGGTGTCCACTAAAAAATACGAAAGTGTTGATGCATTGAAGTCAGCTCTTGTTCGAGAATGGAATAAAATTCCGCAAGCCCACGTTCGGTCAGCATGCAATGCTTTCTATGGAAGACTGAATCAAATAATCAAAGCCAAAGGAGGTCATATCGAGCAGTAACATGTTTTTCATAAAATGTAATATGTTTTCAACATATTCCACGAAATTTCAATAAAAAATAATCAAAATTAAAAAAATTACAGCGTTTTCATTTGGTAACACTTGGTCTCAGCCACCCTGTATATATATATATATATATATATATATATATATATATATATATATATATATATATATATATATATACATATTATATACTATAAATACAGAAATACAGATATTTTTATAAAATTAAATTTTTTGCTATTTATTTAATTAAGCTCCTAAAAATACACTGTCAAAGTCGGGTTTTAAATCCACTGTAGAGGTCCTCTTCAGGACTGAATTTGCCCTAAAATCAGTTTACTTATGGTGGTCTTTTACCAACTTTTCAAGTAGGTTTTTAGACCCACTTGGTGGGTCTTATCTAGGACAGGTAACTAAACCCAGTTTGCATATGACGGACTTTTACCGACGCTTTTCCCACCCAAGTTTTCGGTCGGGGCAAAGACTGGAAGTATCCACGTTTTTTGACTGATTTATACTATTCTAATAACCTACCTACGTTCCCGACCGAAATTTATTTTGGTTCCCGTGGTTGGTCGCTAAGCGGTCTTTGCGTTTCACGGGATGCACATTTAGTGCTAAAAATACAAATTTAATTTTTATAGAATTTTATTTCCATATTTATGATGTTCTCACAGCCAAAATGGTCGGTGAGGAAGTTTTATTCATATGAAAAGATTTTGACGTCATTTTTTCCTTCTCAAGGAACATGAATCGGAAATGTGTATTTCTCATTGAAAATTCTTTTTATTATACTTTTCACAGAACAAGAATTGACCCTCTGGTGCATTGGTGTTCCCAACAAATATTCATAAATTGTTTGTGCTCGTAAATAACATCGAAGTCTGAATACGGTTCAGTGGGTCAATTTTCGTTCTATGAAAAGATCGAATATTTGGTTTCATGAGACATAACGTTTTCTCATTTGCATCATTTCACACAACAATAATATACGGTTCACGTTGTCCAAATGAAAAAGAACGGTGAAAAAAACGCTAAATAAAGTATAAAATAAATGATTAAAATGGGCAAATTTATTAAAACTTACTTACACAAATTAATTTAATGTCAAATTCTTTCGGGTTACTCGAAATAAAGTAACTTTTTTATCTCCTAAAGAATATGAAAATATTTTTGTAGTTGTATTGGTGTAAAAAACAAAATAAAGTGAGGTTATGTTTTACTGTCAGTTAGATCAGTAAAACTTTTTTATTGCGATAGCAACAAGATGGAACCAATTAATTTTAGCGCATTAATATTAGAGTGAGTTTTATTTTTGTTTCCAATTCACTTTGACATTTCACATTTCTATGTATTTGTAAAGAGTAAAGTACTTTTCATACCAGGCGCCTCGGCTTTGAGCTTCGTAAATAAAATTTTTTTATTTCGTTTTTTAATTATGTAAATTAGTTTTATTCGATTGATACCGTTTAAGTTTATAGTAATACATTTAATTTGTTGAAAAATAATTTATTTTTAAGTGATAATTTAAAAAAAATCAAAATATATTGCAATGAAGTTATCTACAAAGCCAAGGTAATGCGTTCCTCACTCGACTGCGACTTTTTAAAGTAGTACACAGCGAAGTGCTTTGTCAACATAACCTATAAATCACATTTTTTGCACAAATATTTCATACTTACCAAAAAATCTAGCTCATGTGTACGTTACAAATTTTGAATATCTCAGTTCTTGCTATAATTCACGTGTAAAATAGACCTAAATAAAATATTTGATAGCAGCCGAATGTTCAAAGCCAACGCCACCGGTATGAAAGGGTCTCAGCTTCGCATTTGTGGTAACTAAATATTTCGAGGCGAGGCGCCTGGTATGAAAAGTACTTAAAGCAAATCTATGAAAAAATCCAGAGTAAAGCAAAATGCTCTCGAGCAAAAAATAAAGTGCTTAATTTTCTCAGGAAGAATTGGTAATGTGAAATTTTTACCCTTCGAGTAAAATTGTTTACCCTCAGTGTGTTTTTTTTCCGAAAGAATTTAACATAAAAGTGAATTATATTCTAATTTGAATGCACTTTTATTATTAAAATTACAAATTTAGGTCTTATAAAATTGTATTTACATATTCATTCGTATTCTCACTACCAAAATACTCATACATAATGCTTGAGCAGAATGTATTTCTTGCGCCGAATCAAAGCGTGCACCACGTTCATCACTATTATACCATGATTCATTTAGTATTTTGGAGCGGCGTACTGATCGCAGTCAACTGGGGTATAGGACGCTTGTGTAGAAAAAGAACATCCGGTAGCCACAGAGCACCCTCCCCACTACCAAACGTAGAAGCGAGCTTGGCGTAGCCTGAGTTCGCCACCAATAACCACCTGTCGTAATGTTACCTCAGAGTTCCTTCCTATGAGTCAATACATTTTTCTATATTTGATGTTTAACTCTTCCTTTTTCTTTTTAACATGCTCCTTCCACTTGAGTTTAGCATCAAGGGTCATTCCTAAGTATTTTGCCGTATTTGCATGTGAAATTGGTTGCGAATTCAGTTGAAGAGATAACCAATTAACATTTTTGTTGGTAAAGTTTATATGCACTGGTTTAGTTTCGTTGAGTTGAAGGCGCCATTTCTCCGTCCAATTACTCAATGAATTTTCTATATTGTCTCTAATTTCCAAGATTGCAGTATCATCCGCAAATGTTGCAATACTTGTTACTTTTGTGCTTGGTACGCCTCGCGTATAAAGTATGTAGATTATTGGACCCAGAACATTTCCTTGTGGAACTCCAACCGATATTTTCTTTAGTTCAGAATATTACTCTTCATGTTTAACACGAAAGTATCGATTAACTAGATATGACTTTAAAATCAGGTGACTGCTTCGGTGCCACATTTTGTCGAAGGCTTGAGATACTTTCCATAGCATCAGCCGCTGTTCGCTCCGTCAATGTGTTTGGGGTATACGAATTTTGTCTTAAAAAACAAATTTACAAAACGGGTCTTACCTAATAGTTAAGATAGTCTTTAGGTTCGTATTTTTAAACAAGCATAAATCGACGGCTTAATCCTCAGTTTCCGAAAATCCACTGAGTTAGCCGAGGTTGGTCAATATAGAGATTTGTGGACACAAGCGTTACACGTAATATGGAATAATATAAGCGATAATATGCGTCCAAAGGTTTCAGATCTTCATAGAAGGTGTTGGTCAAATAATTAACCCCTTCTTTAGAAAACTGTAATCGGCACCGAAACTCTTCCTTATTGTAAAAATCCACGTCTTTTCTATCATGAAACACTTTAAGACGGTTAGATCTTATCGATAATCATAATATTCACCAGACTCTGCTGAAGAAGATCAAGATTCATTAAATAAATTTTCCATTTTTAACTTAAATTTTCAAAATTAATTTAAATAATTTAAACTCGCAATCATTACGTATATTTTGTATTATATATGTAATTTTACAGATCGTAAATGACGTTTTAAATTTCCAAAATAGTTCTATCCAGTGGATTTACCTTCGTTTCAAAATTAGAAAAAGAATGAATAAATTCGCCGATTTATTTCTATGCTCGTTTAAAAATACGGGCCTAAAAGTCGTAACCTCAGAATTGGCACGTCGTTTATAATTAGTAAATGGGAAAAAATAAGGTGAATAAAAGCTAAATAGAGTACAATTTTATTCTTGAAACAAGAGATGTAAACTCTATTAAATTCGAATCGAAAGTGATGTTACAACATTCCACCATAGGATTTATTTCCGAAAAAGCCTAAAAGATTTTTTATTTTAATAGTTTGTAGAGTTTCGTTATCAACAATATATTTCTCAATCAATATATTTATGCAGTGCGCGTATTGCTTTATTCTTATACTGCGTATACAATTCCATAAATGTCACTTTATTTGTTTTTGAATTTTATGTAATCTGTATAAATAATAAAACAAAAATTAATACTAGTCTATTGCAATAATTAAGTGTTGTTATTAATTAATATTTTACATAATTTCTATTAATTTGTTTTCCAAATATAAATTAATGATTTCCCATATTCGAACTGCTATGCGGGGCAAAATTTTGCCAGCTACAGCTACTAATAAAGCAACAACTCGATCTCAATCCAGAAATTTTTCTTCTGAACAATTGACTGTGGAACATGATGAAAAAAATTCAGAATTTGCAGTTTTCTGGAATTCAGATAAATCTTTCTTAGAATATCAGGAAAATGGTAATTTAATTATATTTAAAGAAACTCAAGTACCAGAAATATTCCAAGGGAAAGGTGTTGGTAAACTACTCGCTGAAGTAATTAAGTAAAGAACTTTTAAATTTATGAAATATTCTATTAGGTCATGTATTTTTAGGCGGGACTTAAATACGCTTCCAAAAAAAATTTGAAAATGAAAGTAGAATGCAGTTTTGTGCAACATTATATTGATAAATATGCTCAAGAGTACAGGAAATTCATTGTAGAATAAACCATTGGTCACAGGGAATAGAGAGAGCAGAACAAACAATACTTTCAGAATCGATTTTATACTAGGTACTGGACGAAGTGTGTCTAAATCAATAATGTAAATAATATAAAAGATTGTAAATGTTTTTAAAATTGTTTTTATAACAAAACGAAAATTGTTTAATGTGAGGTTTCTATTTGTTTAATGAAGGCAAGGAAGATTAACACCAAGTTTACTTGACCAAAAAATTAATTTGATTTATCCTTCATTCCACTGGCGCTGCATCCCATGAAGGGATTTGGCCGTCTCAACAATGCTCCTCTAAATACCTCAATCCACTGCAAGAGAACGCCAGACATGGCGACCAAGTGTGTTTAAAGTCCCTTTCTAACATAGCATTCACAATGAAAAACTTTACTTTTGGCATATAGGTTTGTATGAATTTCCAACATAACGACGAAATAGTTTTGTTCGTTAGGTTGGAAATTTCGAATTCTGTACGTGTGTGGTATCTCTTTGATGGGACCGATAATTATTCGAATAATCTTACACTACAGCAAATATTTGGTATTTTGTCCTGCCAGTCCCTATGCAAGATTCGCAACCAAAGATAATAACTGATGTAATAACAGCTTTGTAGATGTCCATCTTTACTTTGCGCGATATATGAGGAGACTTGAATATTGGCTTAAAATGCTCGATAGCCTACTGCGATCCTCGATAAAATGTTTACAGAAATAGAGTTTTGCTCAGTGATCCTAGGTCCGAATCGATACACATAACTTTTAGTTGCAGTGATTTCGATAGAGTATTATCTCTTTTTCAACAGTATTCTATTTCTACTTCCATTCACCATTCTTTATCACCCAGATTTTTGTTTGCGGTACGTCATCGATGTGAAGAAAAGAAAAAGCTCGCAACAAGCTGAGATCGCAAATAGAAAAAGCGAAATAGAGTACATTTTTATTCTTGAAACAAGAGACGGAAATTCTATCGAATTCAAATCGAAAGTTATATTACAACATCCCACTCCTGAATAAAACTGAAAATGTTTAGTTTAATCAGGAATCTAGTACAATTTTCAAACAATAAATTTTTTCAAATACATAGGTTAGGTAGGTTAGGGTGGCTGACCTAAGGACCGGCATAGACACAAAAATGGTTCGTAGCCATACCGCATACAAATTTCTCAACCCTACTCATTGAACCGAGCTTACAACGAAGCGTTGAATACACCTGACGTCCATCCCATTGAGATCCGCCAGGTCACTGAGCAGGGGAGCTCCTAAAAGCTAGATGGAATACAGTTTCTTCCTCCTCTACATCTTCGCAACATCGGCAGTAATCATTCGAGGAGACTCCTAATCTCCACGCATGCTCACCTATGAGACAGTGTCCTGTAACAAGCCGAACGACCATACTAATATGGCGACGCTGAAGTGTTAACAGCTGGCCAGTTGTACCATTGGACCACCTATAGTTCGCTGCTCTCCTTGCTTCTTCCTGAAGCAAGAGTTTGCATGTAGCGAGTGGAATTTCAATATTAACATTACTTGTTAAAGTGAGGTAATTGGTACCCTGTCGAGCGAGTTCATCTGCCTTTTCATTCCCCGCACTACTGAAGTGCCCTGGCACTCACGTTAATTGGGTCCAGGTCCCATATTGTTAAGAGATGAAAGACAGCTCTGGGCTACCTTCGACGTAAGGAAATAAGCTCCTAGCGTTTTAATAGTGGCCTGACCACTCACAGAAAACACCACAACCTACCCTACCATCTATTTTTGAACCATCTGTGAAGAAGTTCAAAATTTCAGGGTTCAATATTTCTTCAGTCAGCCAGTCCTCTCTGGAGGGATATTTGTTATCAGTACGAAACCTTTTCTCAAAAGATGGTAATGGAATCGTGTAATCGGTGGTATCGGGGATGACTCTGTTAGGCAAAATGGATGAGTGTCCTGTATTACTACAAGTCGACATAGAAATGGATTTGAGCCTTACAGTTGAGCTCGCTGCCATTTTAATGCTCAGGATATCTAGGGGTATGAGATCAAAAAGAATCTCCAATGCCTGACTGGGTGTACTCCTGAGTGGACCACTAATACACAAGGTTGAAGTTCTCTGAATTTTCATCAGTAAATTTTGGTTAGGCACAGTGTTTAGGGCTGGCCACCAAACAACAATCCCTTATAACAGTATGGGCCTTGTTACTGAGGTATAGGGCCAGTGTACGATGTGGGGTTCAAGACCCAATGTTTTTCCAAAAGCGTTTTTACAGGAGTATAGCGCTAAAGTAGTTTTCTTTACTCTTTCTAAAATATTAGCCTTCCAGCTAAGTTTGCTATCCAAAACAACACGCACGTATTTCGCTTTATCAGTAGAGGTCAAGCTAATGCTATTTAAAGTAAGAGAATCAATCTTAGGAAGTTTGGATTTCCTAGAGAAGAGGGCCACCTCAGTTTTACGTAGATTAACATTTAACAACTGTTGGCCCATTTGGAAAGAAAACCAAGCGCGCTTTGCAAAGTCTTTCTTAAATTTCAAGGATACTTACCAAAGACAGCAATAGCAACGTCATTCGCATAAGCAAATGACTTAAAACCTTACCTTATCAAGCTTAGCCATCAGATATTTAAACTTCTTGACTTTTGCGTACTGTGTGTCTACTGAAATGATATTTCCGTGTGCCTGCCTTCTCGCTGTGATCATATGTTTGGTCTTTGTTTCGTTTACCGTATCTGAAGGCCAATTTGTTGGGCTGTTTATTCCAACGAGGGTAAGAGGTCTTTCATAGAGATAATGTTTCGACCCATAATGCAAATATCGCCAGCGTACTCTGATAACTGGGTTAATTTATAATACAGGCTGCTGTGCTATGCGAATTTTATCTTACGGAACACATATTCTAACGATAGATTAGAAAAGTTGAGCTATTATAGTTGTCCAAGACGTTCCATAACATGTTCCTCTTAACACCGTCGTACGCCTACTAGTAGTCTACGAATAGACCGTGAACAGGGATATTGTTTTGATAGCTGTTCTCTAGCACAAATTCTCAGTGTGAAAGTTTGATAGGTGGTTGATCTATGTGGATGAAAACTCAGCAGTCCAAGACCCTCTCGCTATATGTTGACAACTGTGCTGCGACTACATTAGCTTAATCCTTGTAGCCCGTGTTAACCGATCTCCCTTTTCATGATATAGACCGATAAAGGATATGTCTTCTACTCTTCAGGGCTGTCTTCTATATACCAAATTGTTGGTACGAGCTCAAATATCCAACAGAAAAGATAATCGCCGCAATATTTGAGCATTTCGTTACATCCTGACAAAGTGTCTTGTAATTTTTCATCTGCGATATCACATCCCGCACTTCATCTTATGATAGAGGTTATGGTGGAGCCATTTCGACATTGAAATCGCATTAAAGCAATGTGGTTTGTTCTTTGGATGGTGGTCGCTGCCTGTCATTTTAATAGCGAGGCAAAATAATTTCGTTACACTGCGAGGATGGTTTTTATGGATTTTATAGAACGAGCTGTCTATTACGAATTCTTATATAAATTATTCTCAAATTTTACTATCCACTTATAATTTTTATTTCCACTATACTTTTTAAATCACATTTTAATTCCTTTCACTATCGCTTACCAAATATTACTAATAATCTTACAAGTTTACACTATCGCGTTCCAAATACTAATAATCCAATTCGATCTTGTTCGCCTTTTTATATACACAAACCAAACTTCTAGAAAGCTCATGACTTTTCCAGTACTAATAGTGTAGAAACATTTAGAACTGTTTTTATCATGGAAAATTCCATTTTAGTACAGTAAAACATTGAGCTATTAGTTTAACTTATTCTATCCCACCCTAGGTGTCATCGTCACAATATAAATTCAAGAAAACACTAAATTAAATTTTGCAGTAAGGTATCAATCTCATTACGATTTTCTGTTAATCAATATGTTCAAAAGTATTTGTGGAAATTTTTAGAAAATTCTCTTGGATTTTGCTTGGAAAATTTTCATTTGTACGAAAGAGTGAATTAAAGATGTGCTTGGGATTTGTTTTTCCTTAATATTGTGACGGTGACACCTAGTGTGTAATAGAATAAGTTACAATTAATAGCTCAATGTTAAACTGTTCTAAATGGAATTTTTCATGATAAATTTGTTCTATTCTACACTATTCTAACTAGAAAAATCATGAGCTTTCTACAAGTTTGGTTTGTGTATATAAAAAGGCGAACGAAGTCGAATTGGATTAGTAATATTTGGTAAGCGATAGAGTAAAGATTAAAAAGGAATTAAAAAGTAAATTAAAAAGTATTTTTGTGGAAATAAAAATTAAAAGTGAACAGTAAAATTTAAGAATAATTTATATAAAGTGATTTTGTGAATTTTTATTGATAAACTGTGTTGTAATAAATTTTGTGAAATAAATAAATTCGTTGGTGATAAATTGAATTGAGTTTGTATTATTCACAATCCAGTGATACGAACCTTGATTGGCAAGGCAAAAACGTAACAATATATATATATATATATATATATATATATATATATATATATATATATATATATATATATATATATATATATATATATATCTTATTTTGAATTATATACTTTTAATAAACGACTCGGTTTATTTTTTATTAGACGTCATTTATTTAAACGAGACATTGAAATAGTTTAGTTGGCTATAAGGCACAATTGAATACTTTTAACCTAGTGACATCTATTTAAATATTGCATGAACTACTGGGTGCTACAAAAGTTTAGTTTGAAAAGTCTTCTGAGGCACACAGCAAAAGATTGTAAAATGTCTTATTGAAATATATTATTAGGTTTTTGTGCCTGTTGTAACAGCATCAAGATTTGCAATGTTTCTCAACATGAAGTTCCATTGGCCAAATATTTTGTTAAAATTATGTATAAAATTATTTTAGCGAATTTTGTGTGAAATCTACACAGAGTCATAGAAGTTTGAAAAAAATATTGTGACGGTGACACCTAGCGTGTGATAGAATAAGTTAAACTAATAGCTCAATGTTTTATTGTACTAAATGGAATTTTCCATGATAAAACAGTTTTAAATGTTTCTACATTATTCTAACTAGAAAAGTCATGAACTTTCGAAAAGTTTGGTTTGCGCATATAAAAAGGCGAACAAGATCGAATTGGATTATTATGCTGTGTGCCCCAGAAGACTTTTCAAACTAAACTTTTGTGAGACCCAGTAATTCATGCAGATGTCACTAGGTTAAAAGTATACAACTGTGCCTTATACCAAACTAAACTTTTTATATGTATATTTAATTTGTGAAGGTTTGTTACAGTATTATTTTTATTTTATTTGTAGGTAACAAGAAACTAAAACAAAACTGAAATTTACAAGCATATATTTGTTAATGATAATGCTTATATCCGCAAACACTTGAGTGTCTGCTAATTCGCTTAATAAAATTTGCGGTTTCTTCGCTCAACATCAAACTTTTAAAGGTTTCAAATTCTAAATAAAATTCCATGTTTCTGTGTTTCTATATTGGCTGGCAAGTGGAGAGCGGGCTATAGGGTCACTGGAATAATTTTCAAATTCTTGATGTTTGTAAATCTCGCACCAAAGTTAGTCAAATTGCCAAGTTAAATTCATATAGTCTTATCGACGAACAATTTAATCGACGATTACTTCAATATTTTCGAAAGCGTTAAGTGCTATCGATGGATACCACATAAAAATTTTTGTATCGCAGATCATTAATTTAATGGCAGTATGCGATAGTTCTGGTAAATTTATTAATATTTGTTGTGGATACTCGGGTTCTGTACATGACCAAAGAGTCCAACGGAATAGTCAATTATATCGCAAGCAAACATTCCCGCCTCATGGATTATGTCTATTAGGTGACAGTGAATACAAATGTTCATTAGACCCGGTAGCTATTATCACACCGGTTCGTAAGAAAAGGCAACTTAACCGCAGTAGAATGAAACTTTAGCAAAGCACGAAGTATTGTGGGAAATGCATTTGGAATAATGAAAATCGATGACGGGCGATTTTTTTAAATCACTGGAACTGAAAATTTTTTGTTTTTCAATAACATTTACATACTACGCATACTACATGTTTTAAACAGTACGTCATACAAATTGAAAATTCGTCGAAAAGTAACCTCGTAAATTGACTTTTCATCTAGCATCTATGAGGAAATAGCGAAAGCTTCAAAATTTTAAAAGTTTAGTTTGAAAAGTCTTCCGAGGCACACAGCATTAGTATTTGGAACGCGATAGAGGAAACTTGTAAGATTATTAATAGTATTTAGTAAGCGATAGTAATAAGATTAAAAGGAATTAAAAAGTGATTTAAAAAGTATTTTAGTGGAAATAAAAATTCTAAGTGTATGGAAAATTTGAGAATAATTTTTATAAAAGTGATTTTGTGAATTTTTATTAATAAAACTGTGTTGTAATAATTTTTTGTGAAATAAATAAATTCATTGGTGATAAATTAAATTGATTTTGTATTATTCACAATCCAGTGATACGAACCTTAATTAACAAGGTAAAAACGTAACTCTTGATTTCCCTAAATGTCATTATTTGAGTAGCTACAGCTTTCTGATTAGTTTAAGATTAGTAAAATTTTCTGCTATATATGCCAGTGAAGTTTATATTTATCAAGAACTAAAAACATTTTGGTAAAATATCTGGAAACGACATTGTGAAAATCTGGAACAAATTTTTATAGAGGGAAAAGTAAATAATTACAATAAAGCGTTATCGTGAAATTAGTGAAGCGAACCCAACCAAGTAAAATAAAAAAAAATACGAGTTTATGCTATTGAATTACCAAACAATTAAAACAGTTAACGGTTCTCCACCTCAACCTTCTTTTTTATATCAGTTGCTCCCGTAACTACTCTATTAATCCGCAAAAAAAATTGTGTCTTTAACGGCAAAATCGAGAAACAACCGCTAAATTGTTTTCAAAAATGAGTGAACCCAATCAAGTGATCAAGAATGTATGTACTTCAAATTATCTTTATATCTGTAAAAGCTTATAGAAAACGATAGAGACACAATTCGATACTGGACGTAGAAACGTTTAACAATGACACAACAACTAAATTTACTTAACGTTTTATTGGCAATTTCATACACAAATTTCATATAATTAATATGGTACAATATCGGTACATTCCAATGGTATTCTAGGATCTTCAAATGTAATTAGTTGTTCACATATTACGGTTAAAAAATCAAACTCAGAACGATCTTGTAGATCTTGGATAAAAGTCTTAAATAAAAAATAATAATTTTGTTATTTGTTAAATTCAATACTAATATTCTAAGATGTTTACTTACATGATTATAAGCAATGGTTGGAACCCATACTAATGGATTTTGAATATCATTGGTTAAGGCTTCCGCCGCCAATTGCAATTCAGTTCCCAATTCAGAATTGAAACATGTTAGTACATCTGTGAAATCAAGTCCTACAAGTTCTGCGCACTCTTGTCCGGTTTTATCGGATACTGGCCGCATTTGACATACAACGTATTGATTTTGTGCACGTTGATTTCCATTCAATAAATGAAGTGAACATAATTGAAGTCTACTTCCAGCGCAGGCAGCTGCTCCATGTTGACAAATGAACGATTCACCGCCGTTTACACTCTACAAGATACATTAAAATGTATAACAGACAAGTATTTATTTGGATGGTTCGACTGATTTACCTCTGATTTTCCAAACGGTACGTACAATATGTAGACATAATCCGCGATATACTCGTACACCTGAGCTAGTTGGTTTGCTGCAAAATTATAACTATCCGGACAAAGGGGCCCGTAATACAATCCTATATGAAGCTAAACAATTATATATATATATATATTTAGTAAATGTATAATTTCTTATAATAACTTAGGATGTTACCTTTGATGTATCCTGTCCCGAAACGGAACACACGTATATAACAAAAATGATTGTAATGAATTTTAACATCCTAAGCTGATTAAAAATATATCTGATTACTACAGGCATTAATCATGTAATACTATTATTCGTACTGCGAAAATTTGATAAAAGAGTATCATCCGAAACGATCGTAATTTCAAAGCTAAATAAAAATAAATATCACATGTGAAAGTGACAAAACCAAAATATTGTGTTTTATTATATAAAAAAAGAATACTTGGTTAAGAAGAAAAATTCAATAAATTTAAACAATTTTGTTTTGTATTATTATGGTGACACCTAGGAAGGAATAGAATAAGTTAAATTGAGAGCGCAAAGTTTTTAAGTTTAAACTTTGAGGGTTGATTTACATATGCGACGTGCGACGTGTGATGGAACATTTTAGCCAATTAGAAACGAATATTTTGACAATCGTCACACGGCACACGCTACACGCTGAGACATGAACCAATTTTATCTCTTTCGTGACGGTTAACACATACACACAAAAAATTAAGTGTAAAACATGGCGGCAATTTCTTTTATACATATTTTGGGAGATTTTGTTTTGCCACATTTATTTTTAGTGGAACACAATACAACAAAAAATATTTAATTAGTGTGCGTCGCGTGACCCGTCACAAATGTAAATTGTTGTCAAGAAAGCGTCTCGTTTATTTCGAACTGTCACAGGTCGCACGTCGCATATGTAAATCAAGCTTGAGTATATTGTTACGTTTTTGCCTTGTCAATTAAGGTTCGTATCACTGGATTGCGAATAATACAAAATCAATTTAATTTATCACCAATTTCACACAAGAATTATTACAACACACTTTATTAACAAAAATTCACAAAATCACTCTATATATATTTATCTCAAATTTTTACTGTACACTTATAATTTTTATTTCCACAAAAACACTTTTTAATTCACTTTTTAATTCCTTTTTAATCTTTACTCTATCGCTTACCAAATACAAATAATCCAATTCGGATTCGTTCGCCTTTTTATATACACAAACCAAACTTCTAGAAAGCTCATGACTTTTCCAGTTAGAATAGCGTAGAAACATTACATAACAATTTTTATCATGGAAAATTCCATTTTAGTACAGTTAAACATTGAGCTATTCATTTAACTTCTTCTATTACACACTAGGTGTCACCTAGTGTAATTGACGATTGGAGGGTCTCGATTTTTATGTATCTACTTCATTTTTTCTATTTTCCGCAGGAGCGCTGATAGCACGTTTACTATGGTTGCGTAGCAATTTGTATGTATCCGCTTCAATTTTTCTATCTTCCGTAAGAGGCGCTTTTCCTACTTTTACAATCGTCAAAAAAATTGCGACAGAATCATCAATGCAAATAATAAATAAATATAACGGCGTGTTTAGCGGCATTGGAAAACTAAAAGGGACAGTTAATATCGAAATAAATCCGTAATATCATCCAGTAATTCAACAGCCGAGAAGAATACCAGTGAAATTAAGACAACCACTCCTGAAAAAATTAGAAGAAATGATAAAACAACAAATTATTACAAAAGTTGATGAGCATACATATTGGGTGAGCAATATATTGGTGGTCAACAAAAACAACAAATTAAGAATATGTCTAGACCCATCCGATCTAAATAAAGCGATTAAAAGTGTGGATTACCAAATCCCAAAAATAGAAGAAATATTACCGGAATTAGATAAAGCAAAAGTATTTACAACATTAGATGCAAAAAATGTGTTTTGGCAACTAGTCCTAAACGAAAACAGCAGCAAAATGACAACATTTTGGACTCCATACGGAAGATACAGATGGCTTAGGCTACCATTTGGCATAGGTCCAGCCATGGAAATATATCAAAAAAGACAATATGAGATATTGCATGGATTACACGGTGTTGAAGACCTAGAAAATCTATTGATACGACTAAAAGAATCTAATTTTAAGCTAAACTTGTCGAAAATGCAATTATGCCAAACAGAAGTAAAGTAATATGGACATATTATATCCAATGAAGGCCTAAAAGCAGATACATCAAAGATAGAATGAATAACAAACATGACATCACTAAAGTACAAAAAATAATTGATAAGAATATTAGGTATGTTCATCTACATATCAAAATTTATCAATAATTTCTCTGAGAAAGTACAAAATATGAGAAATCTGGTTAAAGAACAAACAGAATTCGAATGGAGTGACATACAGGAAAAGGAATTCAAAAATATAAAAACAATGATGACAACTCTACCAGTTCTGAAATATTATGATACAAGCAAACCGATAATCATACAGACTGATGCATCATCGTTTGCTTTGGGATGTGCAATAATACAAGACGACCAACCAATAGCATTTGCATCAAGAGTGCTGAAAGGTTCCGAGCTAAACTACGCATCAATAGAGAAAGAGACTCTTGCGATTCTATTTGCTTTGCGTAGATTTGATCAATACGTGTGCGGAAATAATGATATTAAAATTGAAACGGATCACAAGCCGTTAATTTCAATATTCAAAAAATCAATATTAAAAGCACCAAAAAGAATACAAAAAATGATGTTGTATTTGCAGCGATACACGTTTTCCTTAAAATATAAAAAAGGGAAAGAAATGGTAATTGCAGATTGCATATCAAGATCACCATATACAGAAAATGAGATGCTGAAAAATTACGATATTTACCATATAAACGAAGAAAATATATTCAAGGAAATCGAACAGACGGATGCTACGGAACAACTAAGGATATCGAATAACACGATACAAAACATAAAAACGGAAAGTGCAAAGGACACGGAAATCCAAAATGTCATGAAAGTAGTAAAAAATGGACAGACAAATTAACTAAAACGAATCCAATATACCAATATTACAGTTTTAAAGATGAAATGACAACAAATCAAGGATTATATGATTTTAATATGTTCCGAAGATTGTAAGAGAATTCAATCCAGTTTCGAACTGATGAGCTTATTATGAGAAAATTATTATGAAAAAATCAATTTTCTCATCAGGCCGCAGCGACTGGACTAATTATACCACAGTTTACATTCTATATATACAGAATGTGCTGTGCGTTAAGTACTAGCGAATCGTACTAATACAGATGAATTCTCTTACAATTTTTCTTCTTCACAATATTCACACAGCTCTATTTCTGTGTACGCTAATTTTTACTTTATTAATTTTTTGTTGAATATTAATTAATTCATGTAATATCTAATATGCTACCGGTGATTAGACCATTTTAAGTGTGTTTCAATTAACACGAGAAGTATATTAGTATTTACGAACAGTAATTCAACGAAACCAACTAATAGACAAAATTCTATTTATTTAATTAAATGATTTTAATATGTTCCGAAGAACTAAATCAAGGATTGTTATTTAAAGGCGATAGAGTAGTTATACCGAAAAAAAATGCATCAAGAAATACTATAAAACTACACATTAGTCATCAAGGAATAGAAAACACTATCAAGCTAGCTAAGGAAGTAGTATTTTGGCCAGGTAAAGACATCACCAATATGATACAAAATTGCAACACATGTATCAAATATGCAAATAAACAACAACAAGAACCGATGGTAACACACAAATTACCGGAATATCCATTCCAACGTGTAAATTCAGACATAATGGAAATAATCATAAACGGGAAACAAAGAAAGTTTTTGATTACGGTAGACCAGTTCTCTGATTTTTTTTGAAATTTTTAATATGCGAGCTAAGACAATAATTGACATATATAGAAAAAATTACAGCAGATACGGCACACCAGAAGTATTTATTAGTGATAATGCAGCGACGTTCGTAAATGAAGAATTTGAGGAATTTGCAAAGAAATTGGAATTTAGTCATTCAACAAGCAGTCCGCATCATTAACAAGGAAACGGGAAGGCAGAAGCGGCTGTAAAAATTGCAAAAAATTTAATTAAAAAAAGTGTAGATAGTGATACGAATTTTTATCAAGGCTTACTTCAATGGAGAAACTCACCTAATAAAATTGGAATAAGTCCTGCAAAACGATTATTCAACAAATACTTAAAGGGAAATCTTCCATATTCAAAGAGTAAGTTGAAACAAAAAATTGACAGCAATACAAGTGATGCCATTGAACAGAATAGAAAAAGAATTAAATACTATTACGACAAATCATCGAAACCATTACCAACACTTAGTTTTGGACAAGAAGTATTCGTGAGGAAATTTCCAACCGACAAATATTGGTCGAAAGGTTTTATCATATCAAATTTAAACGACTCGTCGCGTATAGTCAATATAGACGGAAGCCAA
The DNA here is from genome assembly GCA_958295665.1 of Tipula vernalis. Lineage (NCBI taxonomy): Eukaryota > Metazoa > Arthropoda > Insecta > Diptera > Tipulidae > Tipula > Tipula vernalis. The sequence goes on along the minus strand of OY282558.1, from coordinate 178,928,021 downwards.
TATAGGCGTAATAGATCCTTTATTCGACCGGCCGGTATTTCATCAAATCGTATAAACCAAGAAGATACAACAGAGGACTTAATAAAAAAATCAAACAATACTCAAGATCATATTTCAGAGGAGGTCACTCATAATGAGGTCGAAAGAGGGATAAATGAGTCGGAAACTCCAACTACACAACAAGTAGAGAGACCCAAAAGAAATATAAGACAACCGGAAAGGTATAAAGACTATTTAATGTACTAAGTAAAGATTTTAGTTAGATGTAAAATTTATTATTTGAAATTAAATGTTGTTACATTAATATTAGTACAGTAAAGAAAGTAATTTCGAGTGGATTAATAAAACTGTTTACTATAAAAAAAAACAAAAAAATAAATAAATACGAGGTTATGTTATATAGTATGTAAACATGTAAACACACATCACTCACAGAATAACACATGTGAAAACATAACAATTGTACCAACTTAACAGGGTAACGAAATAAACTAGCGCTCTGTTCCCAAACCTCGTCTTTCAATAAAACAACTTTTGTTGAGCACTGTATGTTTATGTATTTTTTTGTTAACCTTTATCCGGCTGGATAGGTACAATTGTACCTTAATTGGTTTTTATGAAAATAAAGCGAATTTCTGAAATTGACAATGGGTTTGCGTTGTGTTATGGGTTATTTATTGTGGAAATGTTATGGTTTATTAATTGTGTGTTTTGTCAGTACGACTAGTGTTTCTTCTCAAGAAATATTTCTCGAGAATTTCTCGAGAAATTTAACAAAAATCTAATCTCGATTTCTGGAGAAAATTTTTATTTTTCTCGAGAAAAATATTTTTTCTTCATTTAAAAAATAAACGGTCAAATATAATAAAAACAATCAAAAATATACATTTTTGCGCTTTTCGGAACAAAAGAGAACTAAAATGATGGTAAGGCAGATTTATGTACCACTGCACTCTAAATAGTTCGACATTTTGTGTGAAATGCAAAACAATCATAAACAAAAAATTTTCAGGAAACGATATTTATTGAGGTAAGTAAAATATTTTATGTGAATAGCTGCTTTTTAAAATTGTTTTTAAAAATTTGACCATTTTCATCAAATAGCCATTAAAATGAATATGTAGCCCAAATCAATACGATGATGTTTGGAAACATTTTACCAAAAACAATAAAGATGCATCAAACTGCAATATTTGTGGTAAAACCATATTATGTAAAGGATCTGCAATCACTGGTCTTTATAGACATTTGAATGCCATACATTGTTTGAAAAGAAAAGAGCCAGAGCCGAGCACCAGTGGAAGAAGTAGTCCCGCGCATAAGAGATGTGTTAAAATCAAGAGTGATATTCAAAAAATCGATAAATTCATGTCAAGGCAGTGTCCGTCGATGAGTGAATTAATTGCTTAATTAGTTGCTGTTGATGGGTTTTCTTTCCACAGAATTACAAAAAGTAGCTTTATTCGACAAAGTATGATCGCTAAGGGATTGAACAATTTTCCGAAAAACTCTTTAGATGTAAAGGAACTAGTCATTAAATTTTTTGAAACTAAAAAACTTGAGTTACTAAATAAAATTTTCTAAAAAACAGTAATAAAAAGTTTAGCATACCTATCCCTGAACAAATGGACGAGCATCAACAACAAAAGATTTATGGATGTTCACATACATATATTATAATATCACTGATTCGGATAATTTGAGCCTAATCCCTGTAAATGAAAGTTGTTAAGCGGAAATGATTTTAAATTTAGTCAACGAGAAACTAAAATCATTTGAAATCGAAATGAAAAATGATATTATTAGCTGTTATAATTAATTAAATTATGTAACGTATGTTAAGTTATGATGTGAAGTAGGTTAAGATTTAATATTATGTTTATAGGGTTACACATGTAATAGGTATTGGGTAACACAAATAAATAGAAAGAGAAAACAGAAATAGAGAAGGAGTCGATATAACACTGCACGAATAGAGTAATAAAAGACATGAAACGAGATACACGTGTTTTACTTTCGAGAGTTACAATAGTTATGGCGACGAGGATGGGATTTGAAGTAAAAAGTTTTGCGTAACATTAATATCGAATGGTGAATAAAAATAAATAAAAACATGTTTGCAATTGGGGAATCAAAAGTAATGGGGATCGATTATTTTAACCCCAAAGTGATTAGATTTTCACGATGGATTTTGCGGCTAGAGGATGTATTCAAGTTATGCAAAGTTATGCAAGAGGATAATAAAAAGTTATATTTGTTGCATTATATTGGATCAAAAAATTACGACGTACTATGCGATAGAGTAGCACCAGAAAATGTGAACGATAAAAATTACGACGATATTGTAGAAATGTTGACCAGCCATTTTGAAATGAAGAAAAGTGAAATTGTAGAGATTTACAAGTTTATGGAAAGGAAACAGAAAGAGTGTGAAAGTATACAGGATTTTGTGCAGGATTTGAGAACATTAGTGACTACTTGTAATTTCGGAGATTATTTGAAGAATGCGATTAGAAATCAATTTGTCATGGGCATCATAAATGAACAAATTCAACAGAAGATGTCGGAAGAGGAAAAATTGACATTGGAGAAGGCAATAAAGATAGCTACAGCGATGGAATTGTCGAAACGAGGTGGGGAGCAGTTACAAAACAAAGTCACGGAGGAGGTAGCATTGATACAACATAGAAATAAGGTAAAGAAATTTATGGTAAAACAAAATAATTTTGATAATTCAAATAAAGTATGTAATAATACAACAAATACAACAATAAGCAGAAATGATCTTGAAGGTTCGTGTTTTCGATGTGTTATAGTAGGGCATAGGGCAAATATATGTAAATATATTACAGCTAGATGCAATTTTTGTAATAAAATAGGACATTTGCAAGCAGTATGTTTAACTAGAAATAAGAAATTTCAAAATAATATGTATAAAACTGGTAGTGGTAAAGATGTCAAACATGCCAATTTTTTAGAAGAAATACCACAATCGGAACATAAAAATGATAGTTATAATGAATATATGGGAAATATTTTAAGTTTAAATGATTATAAATTAGATAATAAATTTTTTATTAAATTAAATATTAATAACATTACAAATTTCAACTTTGAAATTGATAGTGGTTCGCCAGTATCATTAATAAGTAGAACAGATAAAGAAAAATATTTTACCAATATTGATTTTGAAAATACTGTAAGAATATTTAAATCTTTTTGTGGAAATACAATTCCATGTGTAGGTAAAATAAAAGTACAAGTTTACTATGAGGGGAAATGTTTTAATCTGTATTTATACGTGGTAGAAACAAATCGTCATCCGATTCTAGGGCGTGAGTGGTTGAAGGTGATTAGCGTTAATTGGAATGCATTTTTGAATAACTCTAATAATTCCATACATCAAATAGCATCTAATAGTATGTACTCAGATAGCGTTAGCAGAATACTGGATAAATACAAGGAAGTCTTTGATAATAAACCTGGGAAAATTAAGGAATTCGAGGCACGTATAAAGTTGAAAACTGACACAACACCTATATTTATTAAGGCAAGACCTATTCCATTTGCAATAAAAGAATTGGTGGAACGGGAACTGGAGAGAATGGTACAGGATGGAATTTTGGAAAAAGTGAATGTAAGTGAATGGGGAACACCTATCGTACCAATGAAAAAGTCTGACAATAGGATACGGATCTGTGGAGACTATAAGGTGACAATAAACCCTCATATAATTGTGGACCAACATCCATTACCGACGGTGGATGAATTGTGTGCTAATATAGCAGGGGGGAAAGGTTTACCAAGATTGATCTATCGCAGGCATACTTACAGTTACAGGTGCATGAAGACGATAGACATCTGCTTACCTTAAATACTCATTTGGGGTTGTTTAGGCCAACAAGGATGATATATGGGATTTCGCCAGCAACAGCAATATGGCAAAGGCTTATGACACAGTTGTTTGCAGATATACCGGGAGTAACATATTTTTTGGACGACATAAAGATTACGGGTCCAAACGAGGCGATACATGTGTAAAGATTAGAAGAAGTATTACAACGATTACGAAATTACAATATGAAGGTAAATGTGGATAAATGCGATTTTTTTGCTGAACAAATCAACTACTGCGGATATATTATAAATCGAGATGGCATACATAAAATGAACGGTAAAGTTGAAGCGGTGACAAACATGCCTGAACCGAGAGACAAAGACCAGATTCGATCATTCGTAGGGTTAGTAAAATATTATGGGAGATTTCTGCCGAATTTAAGTTCTATTCTTTACCCGATAAATAATTTGCTGAAACAAAATATTAAGTTTCATTGGTCTAATGATTGCAGCAGGGCATTTAAAGAAATTAAAGAGTTAATCAAATCGGAGAAAGTACTTTGCCATTACAACCCAAAACTACCTTTATTGCTGGCAACCGATGCATCACCGTATGGGGTTGGTGCAGTCTTGAGTCATAAGTTCGAAGATGGAAACGAACGACCAATACAGTACGCAAGCCAAACATTAACTGAAACACAGAGAAAATATACACAACTGGATAAGGAATGCTACGCAGTAATATTTGGGATTAAGAACTTTTACCAGTACCTCTGTGGAAGAAGTTTTACTTTAGTTATTGATAATGCGGCTTTACAACATATTTTTTCACCAAATAAAGGTATTCCTACACTTACAGCTACCAGATTGCAACATTACGCAATTTTTCTTAATTCATTTGAATATACGATACAATTGAAGAATACCAAACAACACACAAATGCAGATTGCATGTCTAGATTGCCATTATCTGAGATGAGTGAATATAAAATAGATGAAATCGATGTACTGCAGGTGGAGCTGATTCAAAATTTACCAGTGACAGTGGACGAATTGGCAAAACATACGACGGAGGACAAAGACATCAAAAAATTGGTCGAAGGACTAAAAACCGGAATGAGTGTACGACCCGAACAGAGATTCCAAGTTGATCAAATAAAATTTACACTGCAAAATGATTGCCTATTGCGAGGTATACGCTGTTATATTCTTCCACAGACGTTGCGTAGAAGAATTTTACAAGAATTACACTCCGGACATTTCGGAATAAGTCGGATGAAATCATTGGCTCGTGGGTACTGCTGGTGGAGCGGAATGGATCGGGATATAGAATCTATGGTAAATGATTGTACTGAGTGCCAGGAATAAAGACCATTACCGATTAAAGTGCCAATCCATAAATGGGAAAGTGCTACAAAACCGTTTGAAAGAGTTCACGTCCTGCAGGTCCTTTTATGGGGAAATATTTGTTTTTATGGTTTACTCATATTCCAAATGGATCGAAGTGAGAATAACTAAAATTATAACTACAGAAGCAACAATTAAATTTTTACGTGAGTTTTTTGCTACGTTCGGATTGCCGGATGTGTTGGTATCAGATCATGGAACACAATTTACAGCGGCTGATTTTCAAAATTTTTTAAAGTATAATGGAATCCAACATACTCGTAAGATGGGGGCTCCATATCATCCATATACAAATGGGCAGGCGGAACGATATGTACGTACTATTAAGAACAAACTGAAGATGCTTAATCATGATGCGGATTTACATATGAGTTTGCAAAAAATACTTTTAGCATACAGAAAAACTATACATCCAGTAACGGGAAAATCGCCTTCAGTACTAGTTTTCGGACGACAGATTATATCAAGATTAGATTTGATTCTGCCAGGTAATACAATGATTCACGAAAAAAATAACGAACCACAGAATAAAATATTAAAAAAGGAATTTATTATACAAGACAGAGTAGCAGTTAGGGACTATTTAGCAAAGAATAAATGGAAATTTGGTAACGTAATAGAGAGATTAGGTCAGATTCATTATCTAGTAAAATTAGATGACGGACGAGTATGGAAGCGTCATGTTGATCAAATGAGGAAAGTTAGTAATAACGTTGGTAAATCTAATGAAATATTGAAAAGTTCAAGAACGTATTTTAGAAGTCATCAATTAGAATTTAATGAGGAAGATGATGTACAAAATGATATGACAAGATTAATATCGAATAGAAATACAGAACAAACTATAAATAATAATAATGTTACTAATGATGATACAAATGTACAAATAAATGATTTTGAAATAAATACAAATAATCTAGATAGTAATTCAAGAAGGTCAAATAGAACAATCAAGAAGCCTGATAGGTTAATTGAAAATATTTAGTATAAGTTAGAATACAAATTTATGTATGTACTATATAGTTTAAATCTATGATAAGAATTGAAATACAAAGGAAAGGGAGAGATGTTATAATTAATTGTATTAAGTTATGAGGTGAAATAAGATGTTATAATTAATTAAATTATGTAACGTATGTTAAGTTATGATGTGAAGTAGGTTAAGATTTAATATTATGTTTATAGGGTTACACATGTAATAGGTATTGGGTAACACAAATAAATAGAAAGAGAAAACAGAAATAGAGAAGGAGTCGATTATAACACTGCACGAATAGAGTAATAAAAGACATGAAACGAGATACACGTGTTTTACTTTCGAAAGTTACAATATTAGCGAAATGTCGGATGGGGCTGCTGTGATGCAAAAATTTGTTAGGTTGTCTCCTTCCCACCAACAACTGTGTTACAATCATGGAATTCATTTGGCTGTTATTAAAGTCTTATATATTAACCAAAACGAATATGTCATTAACACACCATCATCATTAGCCTCACAGTCTGAAAATAGTGAGGATCAGAATAGTTCAAACTCAGAACTAGAAACCGTCGAAATTTCAAATAATTTATTATTATTTATTTAAATTAGGAAAGTTTTAAAGATTTTTCGAAACTCTCCCGTACGGAACAACATCCTTCAAACATACGTCGTCGAAGTCGAAATAAACAATTAAAGTTAATTGCGCACTGTAAAACCAGTTGGAATCCCTGCTTGAACGATTTGTACGGCTCAAGGAACCAATCAAGAAGGCATTGAGTGATTTAAAGTGGGAGAAAATGATAAATGAAGAACACATGAAAATCACAAATACATTACTAGGCATTCTCCAGCCTCTCTCTATTACTGTAAAAAGCCTCAGTAGGGAAGATGCCACTTTGTTAACGGCTCTTAAATTTTTATTTAATAGTCTTGAAAAACAAAATTCTGAGTTGAGTAAAGAAATGATGCTTTCATTAAAAACTGAACTTTCAAAACCGCAAAAGGAAGTATTTGTATCTCTAATGAAGTATCTGAATAATCCACAATCATTTTCAATTCGAGAAAAGGATGTTTTTTTCAGTACATCTTCTAAATCTGAAATTTTAAAATTAGAAAGGAATTTGTTAACTCAACTGAACGGAGCGAATGAGGAAGAGTTTATCGATGGCTTCGAAAGTTTAGGAAATCCGGACTGTTCTGAAAATCATACGTTGTCATTGCAAGAGCAGTTGGAATTATCAATTTTGGAAATGTCAAAAGAGTTTCAAGTTCACCCGCATTGTCAGGATAATATGAAAACTTTAAGTAAGGAAATAAGTATTTTTGAAAACACGGGAAAAAGAAGTGACTCAATACAATTATTGTTAAATTCGCTTTTAACAATCAAACCAACATCAACACAGAATGAACGGGATTTTTCGACGGCTAATGAATTCGTAACCAAAAAAAGAAGCCGATTATCTAACGAGGCTCTAAATGCTTTATGCTGTTTAAAAAGTTATTTTAATAGAAAGTCAAATTGAAATGTTTTACTGTCAAAGTTATTTATGATTTATTATTTCGTATATGTAAATATACACAATACAAAATGCTGTGAATTTGTACCTCAAAACAAAATATTCTGCATTGGTATAATTTTAAAGATTTAAGTTTGAATTAAATTATTAAATTTATTATTTACAATTTAAAAAAATGGTTTAATTTAATATTCATAGTTCAAAAATTAGTGTAACAATACGTTATATAATATCTGTGGTCACAAGGCATAATCGCTTAAGTCGACTTGAGACAAAAATAATTTTCAGTGTGTAACGTTTTCTAGCTCTTTTCTAACTTCACTAAATGATTGACTTAAGTGGTAAAGCCTTGTGGCCAAATGCTGTGGTCGCAAGCCGTAGAACCTTTAGTCGGCATAGATGAAAATGAATTTAATATTCAACTTTTTCTACGTCTCTAGAACAATTATCAAATTTGACTTAAGCGGTTACGCCTTGTGACCACAGATATATTTCTCGTTTTCATTCTCGAGAAATTTAAAAGTCGAGAAATCAGAAACACTGAGTACGACTAAATGTGGGATTCAAAATTGATTTTTAGATGAGATTCTGAAATTTTGTTACGTAATTTGTAACCCGGTTATTTCTTAACCGATCTTGATGAAATTCGACATGTACGATGGAAGTAGGATTCTGGAGAAGTTCTGGAATATGGCCTATTCGGAAGGAACTCGGTTATTTCTCAATCGATTAAGGTGAAATTCGACATGTGCGATGGAAATGGGATTCTAAAACGATTATTAGATGAAGTTCTGGAATATGGCCAATTATAAAGGAACTCGGTTATTTCTTAACGGAGTATTACGAAATTCGGCATGTGCCATGAAAATGGGATTCTAGAACGATATTTAGGAGAAGTTCTGCGATATTAGGAAGCATCTCGGTTATTTCTCAACCGAACCGGCTTATGCAATCTCGTTCGTCAACGCACAAGCGATGATTTTCGCGAAGATCGCTTTAGGTGACAACATCACCGCCCTGCGTATCTCTGGATCTCGAATGCCGTCAATGAATGCGTCAATTTCTAGCCTTTCGCGATATATTTCCCACTTGCGGTCACTGTCGTTCTTCCGATCCAGTTGTTCTCTTGTTGCGGAATAGCTTGTAAAGCCTCTGCTGCTTCACCTTTAAGAGCTGCTATTAGCACCGCGATACGATGATCATCGTTAAAATGATTTTGATTGGTAGCCGTTTCAAATTGAAATTTTAAAATGCCGAAAGGTGTTGTTCCGCCAAATGTTGGTAGCTTTAACATGTCTTCATATCAATTAGCTCCTTCTCGAGACGTTGAACTTTCTTTTCAACCTGTCGAATCTTCGTTTCTAATTTTTGTTCAACCTGGTGAGTCCCCGTTTGCAACTTCTCTACTTTACCTTGTGTGTTAGCAGATCATTCGAGAAGTGTCTCGTCCACTCTCTTTTGACCATCTGTAATGTGGTCTTTAATTTCCTGCTTTGACTGCTTTATTTTCTCCAACCGTTGCTCGTTTTGTTGGTTTCACTGTTCAATTTTACCCATTTGTTCTTTCATTTCGTGTTTTATTACTTGGTTTGAATTGTTCATTACAGTTACAGACATCTGTAAGATCAACTGCGACAAATCGAAACTTTTCGAAGGTGCTTGTGTTATTTCGACCAACCCTTGTGTTTCAGATTCTGTCTTCTCTACGGTTGTCGCATCCGTTACTACGTTTACAAACTCATATTGTTCCGCGTCTAACCCTTCGTTATCCATAGCCTCACGTAGCCGCGCTTATAAAGTAGCTTTACTACCATCAGTGGAAAAACTTCGTTTCTCAAGTTCCTTCTTTAATTCTGGAACTCGTAATTGGTAGAGAATCATTTTCTTTGTCTTAATTCACAATCACACAGCTGTCACCAATTGTTACTTTTTCGCTTTGTCAATCAAGGTTCGTATCACTGGATTGTGAATAAAACAGAGCACTTCAGTTTAACACAAACGAATTTATTTATTTAACACCAAAAATAAATTCAACACAATTTATTAATAATAATTCACAAAATCAATTTTTACTTTTTATATCTCACTAATTCACTTTTTAATACAATTTTTAATTCCTTTTTAATTTTAACACATCACTTACCAAATACTAATGATTCAATTCAATCTCGTTCGCTCCTTATATATTCAAAAGGTGGTTTGGCATCTATTGGAAGGGGGGACCAAAGTTGAGTAGATTAATCCATCATTAACCTTCCAGTAGGGTGCGCATCACGTGAGCTGTTCTGGTCATGTATTAGGCAGCTCCATGATGTGTACAATTGTGTAAGGGGTAACCTCTTCACAATTCGCAAGTGTACGTGCTGCCTCCTCGTGGCAACCACTGGTAACTAAGGCAATTTTGCACATTTTTTGGCCATTTGGCACAGGCAAAAGTATGGCGCTAAAGGAGAAAACCTTCATAAAAAACCTTAATCTAAGTTGGAACAGCATATGCCGATGGATGAATGGCTGATAGGTTAATCAGTCCAAAATATGCGAACTCTGGATACCAGGCACTCTCCAATTTTATTTAGCCTTCCTGTAGTAAAGTGGGTGACCTACAGGCGATTTGTAATTCCTAGCAACTCGTAAGAGTAAAATCAAACGGAAGACGGGGCAGGGGTAGGAATATTCGGGAGTGGGATAGCCCTCTCGAAGTCCTTGTATTATCGGGTTCACTAAGAGCCTGAATATTGACTGGACGGGTAATTAGGCAGGGTCCAGCACAATATATCTTCTAGGTTGCAGTGCGAGGTGGCTTATCGCCCACATGGCCCTTCAATAATAATAATATTGTTACGTTTTTGCCTTGTCAATCAAGGTTCGTATCACTGGATTGTGAATAATACAAACTCAATTTAATTTATCACCAACGAATTTATTTATTTCACACAAGAATTATTACAACACAGTTTATTAATAAAAATTCACAAAATCACTTTATATAAATTATTCTCAAATTTTTACTGTACACTTATAATTTTTATTTCCACAAAAACACTTTTTGATTCACTTTTAATCTTTATACTATCGCTTACCAAATATAACTGATCCAATTCGATTTCGTTCGCCTTTTTATATACACAAACCAAACTTCTAGAAAGCTCATGATTTTTCTAGTTAGAATAGTGTAGAACAGTTTTATCATGGAAAATTCCATTTAGAACAGTTTAACATTGAGCTATTAATTTTTAACTTATTCTATTACACACTAGGTGTCACCGTCACAATATATACCCAAACCAAAACTTCTAAACATTTCATGACTTTTCTAGTAAGAATAGTCTAGAAACATTTAGAACAGTTTTATCATGGAAAATTCCATTTTAGTACAGTAAATCTTTGTGCTATTAATTTTACTTATTCTATTCTACTCTAGGTGTTACCGTAATAATATTGTGACGGTGACACCTAGTGTGTAATAGACGAAGTTAAATGAATAACTCAATGTTTAACTGTACTAAAATGGAATTTTCCATGATAAAATTGTTACATAATGTTTCTACGCTATTCTAACTGGAAAAGTCATGAGCTTTCTAGAAGTTTGGTTTGTGTACGAGTATATAAAAAGGAAAACGAAGTCGAATTGGATTAGTAATATTTGGTAAGCGATAGAGTAAAGATTAAAAAGGAATTAAACAGTGAATTAAAAAGTGTTTTTGTGGAAATAAAAATTATAAGTGAACAGTAAAATTTGAGAATAATTTATATAAAGTGATTTTGTGAATTTTTATTGATAAACTGTGTTGTAATAAATTTTGTGAAATAAATAATTCGTTGGTGATAAATTAAATTGATTTTGTATTATTCACAATCCAGTGATACGAACCTTATTTGACAAGGCAAATACGTAATGTGACGGTGACACCTAGTGTGCAATAGAATAAGTAAAACTAATAGCTCAATGTTTACTGTACTAAATGGAATTTTCCATGATAAAAATTGTTATGTAATGTTTCTACGCTATTCCAACTGGAAAAGTCGTGAACTTTCGAGAAGCTTGGTTTGTGTATATAAAAAGGCGAACAAGATCGAATTGGATTATTAGTATTTGGAACGCGATAGTGTAAAGTTGTAAGAATAAGTAATATTTGGAAAGCGATAGTATAAAGATTAAAAAGGAATTAAAAAGTGATTTAAAAAGTGTTTTTGTGCGAAATAAAAAAGTAAAAGTGATTAGTAAAATTTGAGAATAATTTATATAAAGTGATTTTGTGAATTTTGATTGATAAACTGTGTTGTAATAAATTTTGTGAAATAAATAAATTCGTTGGTGATAAATTGAATTGAGTTTGTATTATTCACAATCCAGTGATACGAACCTTGATTGACAAGGCAAAAACGTAACAGTAACAATATTGTGACGGTGACACCTAGGGTGTAATAGAATAAGTTAAATTAATAGCTCAATGTTTTACTGTACTAAATGTAATTTTCCATGATAAATGTGTCTACACTATTAGTACTGCAAAAGTCATGAGCTTTCTAGAAGTTTGGTTTGTGTATATAAAAAGGCGAACGAAATCAAACTGGATTATTCGAATTTGGAACGCGATAGTGTAAACTTGTAAGAATGAGTAGTATTTGGTAAGCGATAGTGTGAAGATTAAAAAGGAATTAAAAAAGTGATTTTAAAAGTGTTTTAGTGAAAATAAAAATTATAATTGTACAGTAAAATTTGAGAATAATTTATATAAAGTGATTTTGTGAATTATTTTTAATAAATTGTATTGAAATTGTGTTGAAATAATTCTTGTGCTAAATAAATAGGTTCGTTGGTGATAAATTGAATTGATTTTGTTTTATTCACAATCCAGTGATACGAACCTTATGTAGTGTTTTTTTATTTGCTCCGGATAGCTGCTATCGAGAGCCGTCATCTGAAAAGTGGATCCGGATAGCGTTCCGTATAAATAGGTAGACCCAAATATTTTTTATATGAAGTTTTCGCTAAACAATTGAATTAAAAATGATAGTTTGATGTTAAATAAGTTTAGTTTACCAATAAATAGCGCGTCAAATTTAAATTTAGGCGTATAAAAATGACGGCTCTCGATAGCAGCTATCCGGAGCGAATAAAAAAACGCCGTAAGAGTCATAGAAATTTGAAAAAAAAATTAAAACTTTTGATTTCCCTAAATGTCATTATTTGAGTAGCTACAGATTATTGATTAGCTTTAGATTAGTAAAATTTTCTGCTATACAGGCCAGTGAAGTTTATACTTATCAAGAACTAAAAATATTTTAGTAAAATATGTGAAAACGACATTGTGAAAATCTGGAACAAATTTTTTTTCGCGGTTACAATTCTTACCCAATATAACATCGTTATAGTGGGAAAAGTAAAAAAATTACATTAAATGCGTTATCGTGAAATTAATGAAGTGAACCCAATCAAGCGAAATAAAAAAAAAATACGAGTTTATGCTATAGAATTATACCAAACAATTAAAATAGTTAACGATTCTCGACCTTAACCTTCTTTTTTATATCATTTGCTTTCGTAACTACTCTTTCAATCCGCAAAAAAAATCGTGTCTTTAACAGCAAAATCGAGAAACAACCGCTAAATTGTTTTCAAAAGTGAATGAACCCAATCAAGTGATCGAGAATATACGTATGTACTTCAAATTATCTTTATATCTGTAAAAGCTTATAGCAAACGATAGAGACACAATTTGATACTGGACGTAGAAACGTTTAACAATGACACAACAATAAATTTACTTAACGTTTTATTGGCAATTTAATAAACAAATTTCATATAATTAATATGGTACAATATCGGTACATTCCAATGGTATTCTAGGATCTTCAAATGTAATTAGTTGTTCACATATTACGGTTAAAAAATCAAACTCAGAACGATCTTGTAGATCTTGGTCAAAAGTCTTAAATAAAAAATAATAATTTTGTTATTTATTAAATTCAATGCTATTATTCTACGATGTTTACTTACATGATTATAAGCAATGGTTGGAACCCATACTAATGGATTTTGAATATCATTGGTTAAAGCTTCCGCCGCCAATTGCAATTCAGTTCCTAATTCAGAATTGAAACATGTTAGTACATCTGCGAAATCAAGTCCTACAAGTTCTGCGCACTCTTGTCCAGTTTTATCGGATACTGGCCGCATTTGACATACAACGTATTGATTTTGTGCACGTTGATTTCCATTCAATAAATGAAGTGAACATAATTGAAGTCTACTTCCAGCGCAGGCAGCTGCTCCATGTTGACAAATGAACGATTCACCGTCATTTACACTCTATAAGATACGTTAAAATTTATAACAGACATGTATTTATTTGAATGGTTCGACTGATTTACCTCTGATTTTCCAAACGGTACGTACAATATGTAGACATAATCCGCGATATACTCGTACACCTGAGCTAGTTGGTTTGCTGCAAAATTATAACTATCCGGACAAAGGGGCCCGTAATACAATCCTATATGAAGCTAAACAATTATATATATATATATATTTAGTAAATGTGTAATTTCTTATAATAACTTAGGATGTTACCTTTGATGTATCCTGGCCCGAAACGGAACACACGTATATAACAAAAATTAATGTAATGAATTTAAACATCTTAAGCGTATTACAAATGTATCTGATTACTATTGGCAGTAAACATGTAATACTATTAATCGTACTTCGATTTTAATTTAATAGCTGGCATAATTTATTTTTAGTATTTTGTGCGCCTTGATTAGAATGTAAGAAAAAATAAATGTGTGTAGAGATAAAACATATTTCGTTGGTGTTATTTACTGTTATCAGTTGACATTACCTGTAGTTCTTCATATTATTTAAAATCAAAACACATTATCTCTTCGACAGATAAGATCGTCTAAATGTCTAATTGAATTCTTACTTATATAATCGAAATATGAATTAAACTGTACAATAAATAATTATTTCTAAAACAACCAAATCGAATTTTTACTAAATATTTATTTTTAAATTTATCAGTTGTGTAATTTGTCTTACCTACTTATAAAAATCAGTGCAAAATCCAGCACTTGAAAAATAATAAACAAACAAAATACATAACATATATACATCCGGTTAGCTAAAATCTCTTCACTAGCTCTTCGAATATTATTTTCTCCTTCATAGTAAGGGCCATTTGGTTAGAACTGGAATATTCTTATCTGATTAGTTCGCATTTTATAGATTTTCGAGAAAATATTAGTGTCAAAATTTCGTATTTGATTTGAACATTTAGGTTCATGTTCGAAAGGCTTTCGAGGAATTTATTCTGCAAATGGCCAACCATTCCAGAGAAATTCAGCAAAATTAAACTATTCGGTTAAGAAAAATTTAATAAATTTAAACAATTTTTTTATACTGATACGGTGACACCTAGGG
Source organism: Tipula vernalis (assembly GCA_958295665.1). Taxonomy (NCBI): domain Eukaryota; kingdom Metazoa; phylum Arthropoda; class Insecta; order Diptera; family Tipulidae; genus Tipula; species Tipula vernalis. Next base: position 178,912,855 of record OY282558.1, on the reverse strand, counting down.
TGTAATAGAATAAGTTAAATTAATAGCTCAAAGTTTTATTGTACTAAAATGGTATTTTCCATGATAAAACTGTTCTAAATGTTTCTACACTATTCTTACTGGAAAAGTTATAAAACTTCTAGAAGTTTGGTTGGTTTATATAAAGGCGAAAGGCGAACGAAATCAAATTGGATGGTTAGTACTGGGTAATCGATAGTGTAAAGATTAAAAAGGAATTAAAAAGTGATTCAAAAAGTGTCTTAGTGCGATATAAAAGTTATAAGTGAAATTGTGCGAAAATTATAAAAAGTGATTTTGTGAAATTTTGTTAACAAATTGTGCTGTATTAATTTTAGTGCTCAATAAATAAATGCTGGTGGGCTATTTGTGAATACGATTCGAACGTGTTCGATTCTCCGAAGATTCATATTTTGTTTAAATAGGAAACGAACGAATCTGATTCAATTCAAATAAGAATCCAATACTTCGAAGGATCGAATACGTTCGAATCGAATTTACAAATAGCACCCTTGATTTCGGAAACACGTTTTACAACTAAGGGCAATTTCAAAATCAAAGGATACACCTTTTATGACACTACGCGTCCTAACGGAAAATCACATCCGGGAACTGCTATCATTATCAAGAGCAGAATAAGACATTATAAACTCCAAAAATATAGTGAGGAGCTTATACAAGCAACTAGCGTCAGTCTGGAGGATGGGACAGGAAAATGCACCATATCTGCAGTTTATTGACCACCGAAACATTCAGTGAAAAGACATCAGCTTGCAAATTATTTCAAAACTCTGGGAGATAAGTTCCTTAACAACAACTATGTGAATGTATATACCCGATTTACTGGATTTTTGTGTAACAAAGGGTATAGCTAGACCCCTTATAATGTCCGAAACTTGTGACGATCTATCTTCTGATCACTCACCGGTATTAATAACACTGAACGTGCAAGTGCTAAAACTATCGCCACCTAGATTCCTCACGAATCAACTACGAATACTAATTGGATCCAATTTAAGTCTACGTTAAACAAAGAATGTTCTTTAAACATCCCGCTAAAAACAAAACATGAAATTGATGTAACAGTACAAAGTCGAACGGAAGTATTAAAACAAGCTTCAGCGGATGCGACACCATGCAGCTCAGTTTACTTAAAGTTGGAAAAACCGTCTCAGAATATACAGCAGCTATTAATGATAAACACAGATCGCCTACACTTAAATCAAATTTAAATAAAGCGATCAAAAATCTCTAAATGGAATTATTAAAAGAACGTGATGAAGGGGGATTCAACATTATCTCAGTGAACTCACAGCGATCGAAGCAATAGATTACTCTCTGTGGAAAGCTATACGTAAGCTGAAACGATCAACACTTTCATGTACTCCGATTCATCTCCCTGATGGAAACCGGGCAAAAGAAGTGATAGAAGCAAACATATTCGCTCAACATCTTAGTAAGGTGATTATACCCAATGAACAAATTGGAAACCCCGAATTTATAGTATACCTGATGATGCAGAAACTGAGGAAATCCGGCCATCTAAATATAAAGTGGCGCCAAGTAGAAAGCAAAGTACCAGGGCATGATCTCTATGGATAATGTTTTTACGATGATGACCACTAGTTTTAATAAATATTTTTTGAAGAAATCAGCTTCGATGGATCAAACGCAGACTATTTTCGTATTTATTTATTTATTTAATTAATAATTGTTTATTAAATTGTACTATAATATGTACACATTTATTTTATATTTACATTAATTTAGGAGGAATTTACACATCTGTTATTAGAGATTGCGATTTCCCGTTAGATTACCTATCTCGAGAAATCAAGAATTTTTTTTTGCCTTGTTTTCATTTCTTGAGAGTTCGGGAGTCTCGTAATTTTTACACGAATGTCTCGAGAATTCTCGGGAAATTTTCTCAGTATTATAAAATAACCAAAAACAAACGTTTTTATTGCACTGATTTCCTTCAGGTTCACGTATATTTCAGTATTTTGTTCAAAACAAATAAATATTGTTGTGGTGCAGTCGAAATAGTTTATGAAAATTACCAAAAATTTGCTTGGTAATTCGCAGCTGCACTATATGTCCCAAGTTATATTTTAGTGGACTGTTCAAATGATAATTAAAGAACGAACCATCGAATCGTATAATTGATCATATGCAATTATACAGATCACTAATTTTCCCTTTCTATATGCAGTTGAAAATTTCGACTAACAAATTTTTTAAGAGTTGCTCATCTGTAAGCACGAATGCACCTTCCAAAACCTTCACCAATAGTATTATAGTTATTAGAATAAAGATGTACTGTAAATGATCAGGGGCGGATTAACGCATAGGCAAACTAGGCACGTGTCTAGGCCCGCCAATTTTAGACACCCGTAAATTACGTGAAGATACAAATTTTGTACCGGTTTCATAAACAACAAAATTCTAATTGTATGTTAAATAAGATTTTTGAAATTTATTGTACTTTTAGTAAAATGTTGGTCATTTACATAAACTCAACTGCTTTTGGGGCGGGGTTTTAAGGACCTGTGGTGATTCACTCATGTAATCAATTTATTCCATTCGTTTATCTCTACAATTATTCGAAATGTAACCCATTTCGACTATTAAATATAATTTTATTTGAATAATAGTTTACAGCATAGTAGTGACAAAAGTATATTGACACACTAATAATACTCTGTGGGTTTGATTCTGTGCTTACTACTTTGTACTAAATAATATCTTGGACACCTTAGTACAACACCAAAACAGTTTCAGCACCATCTATTGCCGTCATTCACAACGAATTAGCAATTTTTGCCTAGATTGTACTATTTTCGTTTTCCATGCTGTCTCAACCACAGACACACAATTAAAATACACTCTTGTCTAATCTCTCTCGGTAACAACATAGTGTTCACTATATTTAAAACTAACTCATAAATAAAAAGTGATAACTAAAAAACAAAAAACAAATTTTATAATTAAATTCGTGGCGTAAATTTTGCTTACAACTAATAATAAATAAATTAATTAATTAACATAGTGTTGGATGATGGTGAATTCTAGTTTCCCCCAAAAAAATTGTAAATAATTTCTTTGGTGTCACAAATAAATATCGACCGTACAAATTGAATTGCGCGATCGCCGTATAAATAAATCTTGAGGTTTTCTTAATTGTGGTTGTTTTAACAACATAAGCAGTGGATATCAGTGGTAACGATATACTGATAGCGGCGTAGACCATAACGCAATGAACTTTAGTAGTAGTAAATACACATGGGGGTTAGTGGTGGAATTCCTTGCAATCATAAAGCTACAATTATACAATTATTGCATTGAAAAGGCGCATTCTCATATCTGAATGTGATAGTTGGACTTTTAGAGAGACCAGTCATGAGTGTTAATTTGGCAGTAGGATGATTGTTGACAAAGTTCGTGCCACCAACGCCTTCTTTAAAAAGTATTATTACATATTGTTATTACTGATTAGAGACCATGCCTAAAACTTCAATCGTAATGTCGGTGGGAAATTTAATTGTTTCTTCTTCCTATAGTGCCCGTCTAAATGAAGTAATACCTTTCATCTACAGAGATCTCGGATCACAAAATCTGATTTGTGTGACAAAACACACTATGGTTAAAATAAAACAAGGTCATCAATTTGCGGAAGTTTGGTTCATTATGGACTAAATAAAATTTTTAAAACGGAAAATTTAAAACATCCTTAAAATTTTTCACAATTATCATAATTTTCAACTTATACCTAAACCAAAAATTTAAATCTAAAATTCGGTTTAAAGTACTCACCAAGACGTTCAAACCAAGAAATTTGTTAAGATTCATTGTAAATTGAGGTTGATAACTGATATAAATCCACAGAAATTTAGAAGCCAAATGTAAAATAAAATTTAGGAATTTAGGAATATAAAAATTGATAAAATTTGAGAAAGTTATTTTAATTCAATTTGAAATTTCAAATCTTAGCTTGTCTACAAAAAATGTCTAATTTCGAATATATTATAAAATTGGTAAGAAAGATCACTTTCTAATTAGTTGGTTACATCGAAGATTTGTTGTTAAAAAAAAATCTAAAAAAAACTATTGATAGCTCTGAATTTTTTGGGCAGATCAATTTTAAGAAATATACCAGGATCATAGCTAATTGTCTTGAGTTCATCCAACAGTGTATCCATTTCCTGTCTATTGTCTGCAATTAATAATCCATCGTCACCATAAATGGCTGGTAACATTGGTGAATTTTGATTCTTAAACAAACATCTCTCTCATTTTCAGGGTTCCATTCCTTTGGTAATTAGAAAAGTAGTAAATGTCTTATTCCAGTTTGATTGGGCTTGCTTGAGACCATAGAGCGCTTTTTGTAATTTGCAAATTTTACTAACCATATCATATGGTTGCATGTAAATCTTTTCTTCAAGATTGACGACTGCTTAGTTCTTTATCTGTTCTGACTTCTTCTCGATTAACGACAGTCCAAGTTTTGTTGTCATCAAGAAAAATTTTTTCTTCTTTGAATGCTTCTATCCAATCATTCTTATCAGGTCCACTGATGGCTTCTTCTTAAGTTAACAATACGTAGTCCTTAAACTTTTCTGGTAATTTTTTCACTGCGACGAGTGTCAGCTGTTTCCTTTGTTGTTATAATTTGCTGGGTTTGAACTTCTTGTTTAATCCCTTCAGCAGGTTCAGCAATTTTATCTTCAGAATATTCGTAGGTGAACATTTTCTCTTTTACTGGATCCCAAAGTCTATAAGAATTCAACGCATAACCTATTTAAGAATATACATTTCTGACTCCGATTATCAAGCTTTCTCAAATGTCCTTGATCTTTGGCGTATGGTACTGTAATTTTTATAGTCTAGATAAATTAGGTAGCTTGTTAAACCATACTTGAGCAGGAGTTTTATCCATGGTTGAGATAGGACTTCTATTTAGTAAGTATGCTGCTGTACGAACTGCTTCCCCCACATCTTCTTTTCCAAATCATAAAGAAGAAGAGCCCTTGATTTTTCTAGAAAAGTCCTATTGAGTCTCTCTGCTTTCCCGTTAATCTGTGGCATGTGTGCCGTAGTGTAATCAAGAACAATCCCTGTTTGACTGCACCAACCCTTGATGTAGTTCCTAACATATTCGCCTCCTGAGTCACATCTGAGTTTGGACACTTTTAAGTTCCATTTTGCTTCGACTTCTGCTACGTAATTTTTGACTATGTTGGCCGTTTCGCTTTTATTATTTAATAAATAGAGGCATCATGAAGTGTGTATAATCATCTAAAAAAGTGATGACGTATTTCTTGTTATCCCAAGTTATAGGTGTAATTGGACCACAGAGATCAGTGTCTTTGTCTTTCTTCATTGAATGGTTGTCTGGCGAAGGCTTTTGAAGTTTGTGGCGTTTGTTGATTTTTACGAAAGTAACAATCCTGTTCATTGTGATTCGATTTTCTATATATTTTACATGAAATGCTTTGATTTCTCGAGTTATTTTTGTTAGGACAGAATCGAGCAATATGGTTTCCTTTACATATGAAACATTTCTTCTCTGAAGATTTGAAAGCCACGGGTCCTGCTAAAAGCCTTGCTGGTAGGTTTGTAACAGTTCTGTTATTGATTTGTGTGGATTCCCAAGCTATTACAAAATGCTAAATTTTTTCGCGTAACGTTATTAGTATTTTAGTCATAAACATTGTATTATGGCTATTGATGGCGGAATCCACCGTATGGTGGGTGTGTTGTGTACGAAGCGAGTGCACTTAACTGTGTATTAACATGCTTTTGTAACGTGGTGGTGTTGTTCGATATTTGAGGTTAAATCTGACTCCATTAGATATAAAAAACGTGCTGTGATGAAAGTGCGTGTACCGTTGTTTAGGGGGCTATCAAGCAACCGTATGAACTGTTATGCTACATTTATATATATATATATATATATATATATATATATATATATATATATATATATAAACTGGAGGGTTATTCGGATGAACGTTTGACGGATTGAACGTTTTATACGGGAACACGTTTTCCACTGTTTGATTAACACAAAAAAATCACAAGCACTCTATGCAATTGTATTACCAAACTTTATTATTTGTTAGTTTAATGGTTTTAATTTAATACCACATTTTATTTACAGTTTGCTTTATTTTTGTCTTTTTTTCGAGAGTTTCGGAAGAATTAATTTTTGTTTTTACAAAAATGAATAAAATCGTTTTTGACAGGAAAAAGAAAAAATTACTAAAATAAATATTACCAGATGAAACAGTTTTCTGTATTGTTAAGATTGACATTTTAACCTATAAGCAACGAATTTAGAATTCGGTACGCTACAGTATCACCAATTTTGTTATTGAGTGCATTTAGGCGAAACACAATATTTTCAAGATGGCTGACGTGCGTAGCGAGAAGAATGTTTTTCTTATATGAATAATTCTAAAATTACACTTTTGCTGTTCATTATCTAATTGATAAACAGCACAAATTTTTACAAACATTTGATGAGATATATCACAACTAATTACTTATGGTTGATATTATTATTTTCTGCACATTTGGCATTCTGGCATTTTTCCAAACCAATTATTTCGACAGCATTTTTTGATTTAATTATTGTCCCATTAACGTAATCTAAAAGTCCTAATGCTTTTAGCATTATTGTTAGTTGGAATTTCCATATTTGAAAATTGCTCCCATCACGTGTTAATTTTTCTACACTAGAAATATCCTCTAGCATTATAAAAAAAAAATAATAATTTGTAAATAATAATAATCCTCTAGCATATTGGATTCCTTATTTTTTTTCTGTACTTAATGTTTTAATTATGCTTCTATCAAAAAAGACCTAGACCCGTGGGCCCATTGTGACAATATGAACCACCCTATTCTATACTAACACATACTTATGTAAAACCACTCTTATAAAGTCAATCATTAAAGATCATTCAATCGATGCATACGTATTATCATTTTATATCACGGCTCTCTCAATATTAGATACTCATAAGTATTACATGGTGTCAGAAGTGGTTTTAATGCGTGAATTACACAATTAGTAAAATTGAAAAGTAGTAAATCGGAAATAAGAAAGAAATTAATAATATTTCTCGCTGAATAAACTCGTCAATATTACACACAACGAGGTAAAAGAAATACGACGGTAAAAGTGACGCGTTATCAACAGAACATTCGATACCGTATTTTTTTTTTTTTATTGTGACAATGTCCGGAAATAAACCACCGAAGAATTTTGTGATAAATTCAGAGCTAGATATGGCTCAAGAGTGGACGGAATGGATCGAATTATTTTCCCATTACTGTAATTCGACGGAATTAACAAAAAAGACAGCCGAAATTCAAGCATCAACATTAACTTCGTGCCTTGTTCGCCGCGCATTGAAAGTATTAAATTATTTCCGACAAATTAAAAAAATATTTTGCACCGTCGCGCAACAAAACGTACGAGCGGCACCAATTTCATCGTATTATCGAAGATTTTTTGCAACGATTGAAAACGCAAGTTACGCGTTGTGGATATAGCACAAAAGAAGATGAATTTGTGATGGATCAAATCGTTGTAGGAATTCGCAACGAAAATACCCGTCAAAAAATGTGGGTCGAAGATGATATGGAATTGGCCAAAGCGGTTAACATTTTTCGTGCTGCAGAGCGTGCTGAGAAACAAATAAAGTCACTGAGTAATACATCGACGCCTGCACATTCGTCATCAAGTGTAAACAAAATAAATAAAAAAGACAAAGACGAATTTGATTGTAAGTGCTGCGGCACGGTAAGAAACAATGTCCAGCATTCAACAAAAAATGTGAACAGTGCACTAAAAAGGGTAATTTTAAAAAAAATTTGTCGCTCCAAAAAGAAATCATCGGAGAAATGTTAAATAAAAAAGACAAATATAAAAAATACGGGAAAGTGAACAAATTAGCCAGTGACTCTTCCGAAAGTGACTCAGATTCGAGTGCCGAGAGCGAGTATGATTACAATGTGAGCAGTATTAAATGTGAAAAGGAAGAAATAAAAGTGTGTTGAATAAAAAAAGACAAATGGATTGAAACATTGAAAGTCGGTGAGGGTGAACTGTTAGTTGATTTGGACACAGGAGCTCACTGCAACGTAATATCGCGGAAAGAAGCGTCCAGATTCAAATTAAAAGTAAACATTTCATCAAGTAATAGGTGAAACCAAGGTATGGTGTGTATCGCCGCAAAAATCAGGACAGATGATTTTTAAAGTAATTAACGAGGATTTAATGTCAATTCTCGGTCGACATTCATGCGAAGAGCTGGGATTAGTGAAACGCATTCATAAAGTGGATGTACAGTTGGGTTGTTGCAACAATTACGAGTATGATATCGATTTTGTTGACAATCCGAAGTTCAAAATAATTCCACCGCGTCGAGTTCCAGCTGCATTTAGAGATAAAACAAAAGAGGAATTGGACCGAACGGTTACAATGAATGTTTTAGCGCCAGTTACTGAACCAAGCCCAGCCGTAAGCCCTATGGTAGTGGTAGAAAAAACGGAAAAATTCGAGTATGTATGGATCCAGTCGAATTAAATAAAAACATAAAACGACGCCATTACCCGTTGAATACAGTAGAAGAAATAGCGGCAAAAGTACGAAGGCGAATTTTTTTACAAAATTGGATTGTCAACATGGTTTCTGGCAGATTAAAGTGACTGAACGAACGTCAAAATACTTGGCCATCGGTACGCCATGGGGACGTTACCGATATTTACGCATGCCGTTTGGTATAAATTTTGTACCTGAAGTGTTTTCGCAGATTATGAACGAGACATTGCAAGGCATCGACAATTGCGAGGTTGCCATGGATGATATTCTTTTTTATGCGGAAAATGCGGAAATGTTAGAGGGAACACAAAAAAGGTAAAGCATCGATTAAAAGATGCTGGTTTCACATTAAATCAGGGTAAATGTGAATACAAGAAGAATAGAGTAAAATTTCTTGGACATGTTTTAACATACAATGGTTGTGAGATTGATCCGAATAAGGTATCAGCAGTTCATCGTTTGAACACTCCAGCTAATGTCAAGGAATTGCAGAGATTGCTTGACACAGTAACTTACCTTGCAAAATGTATTCCGAAATTTTCAGATTTGACAGAACCATTGAGAAGATTAATGGTGAAGGACACCGCATGAGTATGGGATGTTGACCAACAAACAGCTTTTGAGAAGTTAAAAGAGATCATCACAACAACGCCAGTTCTGCGATGCAAGTTCCGAAGCTCTTGGAGCTTGTCTGCTCCAAAATAATAAGCCGATCGCATATGCCAACAGGACATTGACGAAAGACGAGAAAAATTAGCCACCAATCGGCAGAGAAACAACCGCCATAAAGTTTGCGTGCAAAAAATGTCACCATTATGCGTATGGCAAAGAATTAGACATCGAAACCGATCATAAACCGTTGGAAACAATTTCCAAAAAACCGATTTCACAGGCGCCGATGCGTTTACAACAAAATCTTTTTGATGTTTTGCTATATTCGCCAATAGTACAATACAAGAAAGGTGTAGACACGAAAGTAGCAGACACATTCAGCCGCGATTGCAAAGCTGAACCAATTGACAAAAAAATGGACGCAAAGGTCATCCAGGTGTGTCGAAATCATTGGCAAGAGCGCGAAGCAGCCTCTACTGGCCTAGACATACAAAGGAAATCAAGGAATTTGTCGAAAAGTGCTCTACATGTCAACGCATTCAAAGATCAAAAACAAAGGAACCATTACTACAGAAGGTTTTGCCGGACTATCCATTTCAACTAGTTTCTACAAACATGTTTACATTCAAGGGCAAAGACTACATCATTATTGCCGATCATTATTCCGGTTTTATGGATTTTCAAGAAGTAAAGTCAACAACATCGGTAGCAGTGTTTTGCAATTTAAAAAATGGTTTGCTACGCTCGGTCAAATGGATTCGCTGAACGCAATGTTCAGACTGCAAAAAATCTACTCCGCAAATGCTGGCAAGACGATTCAGACAACTATAATGAAGCATTGTTATTGTTGCGAAATACACCACGCAATGATATTTTGGGTTCTCAATGCCAACGATTGCTTAGCCGTCGCACAAGAACATTTATTCCTATCAGTCAAGGCGATTTGAAACCGAAAATCATTAGCGGTGTCACCAAAAAATTGAAAAAATTACGCTTTCACCAAAAAACGTACGCCGTTACAAACGTACGTGTTACAAAAAGGCCACCGTGATTGGGTGTCAGCAAAAGGCGTGGAGAAGTCAGATAACCCACGGTCGGTGATTGTGGAAACAACAACCGACCCTAAATCGGTATTATGTAAAACCACTCTTATAAAGTCACGTTCATTAGCCTAAGTAGTAGAAAAAGTTAATCAAGTAACCAATTCAAGAATGCATCAACTCAAACAATTCAACAAAGTATATAGAATTTTGCTCAAGTGTATAATTTTCAACTGTTCAAATTTAGTGGTAAATGTAAAAAATATGAGTAAGTGAAAATATTGAAGAATAATTCAGGGAAGTTACTGATGCGATGCCATTCTGGTCCTTACTCGGTTTAAAAAATTTAATGTAATAACTCAGAAAAAACCGTTAAAAAATTCTATACATATTATATATTTCTTTCTTCCTTCTACGGGGTTGTATCTCAATTTGTTTTACGTTTTGTTTAGTTTGTTTTTGTCAAAATGCCGTGTAAATCAGTCACATATAAATAATATTCTTTTATGCCAAAAACATCTGGATGCGAATTTCAGTCCAAAAATGTGCGATGTGCGAGTGCGAACCGGAAAGTAATAGTATTCGTAAAATATACCCGTATGCGAGCAAACACATTTATCCTATGGAAAGAAAAGCAATACGAAATAGATGTAGTCTTACTTTGGGAATTTTACAACAACAATTCCGCATATTTTCATTCCGGAATGAATAGTTTCAAAGCAAGTTTTTGTAGGTATATAACTATTCTAGTAATAATTTTGAAAATTTTTGTGGTTTTTTTATTTAATTTTTAATGTCAATTGGTAAAAGTAAAAAGGAAATTATTTTCGGTTTTTATTTTGAGCATAATTTGCATTTTTTGCTATAAAAACAGATATTTGCAAAAACCAGGGTAAAAAATGTGATTGCCGTGAGCCAATCTCTCAAGTCCCGAAGCAAGTTTTGTGTACAACTGACTATGTGCTTATAATCAATTATCTCGTTACATAAATGCCAGCTTTGTGGCTTTTGATGAATAAAAATTACTTTAACTAATATTGGATATCAAGACACGGGTAATCTGTGCGATCAATACACAGGTAACCTGTGAATCAGCATGAATTTTATTATAATTTATTATTCCTAAATAATTGCAAATACCCTTCCTTTCTTATTTCGAATAGAAGAGTACCGAATATTTATTTACCAATTTATATTATTTGTAGTTTAGACATTAGAGCAGATAACGCTACGTTAGAGTTCGGATTACGTTAAGGTATATTTGGTTAACGTAAGTCTAGTTGCAGGTATTACTTTTCTAAATTTTCAAAAATTTACAACATTACGATTGGCTGGAATTCACAGAGGTCACGCACTCAATGTCGCAATGGGCACATGGCACAAGCCAGTGATTCAAATCTACAAAAAAGGCATAAGTGTATTGCATCCTTAGCTAGCATACTGAATGAATTTGGACTTAGGCATGGGTAATAGACTAACGACCCATCAAGTTTAGAAAGTCTGGCGAGAACTATAAAACCCCCGAAGCATAAACCATGGAGAAAGAAAATGTGAAGTCAAATACGGGTGTCGCTCTAGCGACAACTATGCAGATTTCTGGTATAATCGGGCTGTATGAATTGCGAATTTTTCTGTGCCGCACAATTGATCACCCAACACGCCGCGACCAACCGCCGAGTCCACGCCGTACCTACCGCAAATGGAATGCGATAGAACAAGCAGTGTCCAGAAGTAAAGACTGCAATTGGGGCTGCAACAGAATAGTCCTACAACCAATAACCTGTAGAATATTACGTTAAGCTGTAATAAATAAAATAATTTCATTTACAAATTTATATTAAATTCAATAAACACCAAACATTTACCATTGTGAAGGATCTTCGATAATTGACTAATAAAAAAACAAAAATCATAAGGCACCATAAAAAACGCATGTGCGACTTGTGAAATTTGGGAATGTAAGCAGCAAAAAATTTGAACCGATTTCGCCCGATTCAATTATTTTTGATACTTGCGATGACAAAAATGCACTAACACAAATTACATATATTATGCACATTGTACGTATACGAAACGCACATCGCACATGACACATTTTTTGGACTGAAATACATGTCCTGTATCAGCTCAAAATTAAGTAAATTATTAGCTACTACTATAATTAAATATAAATGTTTGTGTGTAACGCTCAAAGGTTACTATGATTTTTTTTGAATATTTTTTTTCCAATTTTTTTTTTTTGCACTGTAAAAATAACTTAGCAATCAAAAAAAAATATTAAATTTTTTTCAAAACGCCCAAAACCAAGTTAACAGCAAGTTAACAAATACCAATTTATTCTTAAAAGCTCTTACTCTTTAGTTTAAGGTTTATTTAAGGTAAAATCATCCTTAAAAGCCTTTAATCTCGAACTACTTTTACATCAAAAGTTCAAATGCTAAATGTGGCAGCGGCCGCTGGACATCACCATTAGGTGTAATATCTTTAGCAAAACATTACATTATTCACAAAATTGTATCCATCCTAGGACGGGGTGTACCCCTAGTAATTTTATTAAGTAAATTATAATAATTGAAATTCATCGCAATATCTTTAAATGACCTGAATGAATGACATTTTGCATTTTACTGCGTACTTTCCCTTCCATTTTGTTACAGATATTTTGATTTTAGACACGCATTTCATTTTGAAACTCATGCGAAATTACTTACTATTTTAGAACACACTTTCTATCCAAAGTCAATAAGAAATGTATTAGTAATTTTCAATGATTATATTACGTAAACTTGCAATGAATCGCTCTTCAACATTCATAATGAACCTCATTTAAATAAATGTTCACAGAAACATTCATTTATAAATGAAAATTTTATAAATGAGTTTAGTCTCGGGCCCTGAATATAGTTCATCTAATGGGTCCTTAGGAATTTCACCAAGAATTCATCAGTGAATTCATCGATTACCTTCTACTAGGGTATTGTCATTAAAGATCGTTCAATCGATACACTCGTATTATCATTTTATATCACGGCTCTCTCAATATTAGATACTCATAAGTATTACACCCATACAGGCGCGAACACAGATACAATTTTAGGGAGGGTTCAAAATTACTTAAACATTCTAGTCAAAGAAAATTTAAAGTGTAAATAAAAATGTATTAATATACCTTAATATACATATAGGTATTAGTTGAATTCATATCACAATCATGCCATTATGTCCTTATATGTATAATGCAAGAAAAAAAAATATAAATAAATAAAACTAAAATAATAAAAAGTATCACAAAAATATAAATTAATCAAAAACATAAAATATACGAATAAAAGAAAAACTTAACAAAACGGAAACTAGCAAACTGCCTTGGACTTAAAGCAAATTCCCTTATAACGTCTTCAGGAGATATTTCATTGTCATAGATATTTAGTAAAACTAATCCATTGAGCCTATCGTTACCCATCATGTTTCTCAAATATGATTTTATTCTTCTCAGTGTTGAGAAAGACCGCTCATTGGTGCAAGTTGTAACTGGCAAAACACATAATACTTTGAGTGATCTATTAATATGAGGATAGAACTCGTCGCCGCATATATAGTAGGCTTCAATTGCGGATAATCTCTCTAAATCTTTAATTTTTCGCTTCCAAAGTTTTAATTGTGCAAGCAACTTTTCATTGTTTTCTTCAAACATTGACTCATCAGACAAATAAAATTTGCAAAGCTTCAAGAAATCGTCATCGGTGGATGTACCCTCATCATTATTCGTGAGGCAAGCAAATTTTAACAAAATACCATTATGCTTATCTAGCCTCTCCTTGATTTGCATTATGAGATTATTTAAAAATGGTAAAAATATTACTCTTCTATAATACTCTTCAGATGTTGAACCTGGTATATTATTACGGTATCGCGATCGCTGTGAAACTCTAGGTATTTTAATGACATCACTGTGTGTGGCATCTAAAAGCTCGGATGCGTTTTGAAAAATACCTTTGAACATGAACTCTGCATCTTCTTTATATTGTTCCAATATTTTAATAACAGAACCTGCATACATCATGCCCTTTTTCAAATCTATATTAATCGATTGTAAATATTCACTTAATTTTTTCGTTACCGAAAATAATTTAGACATTGTCAGCAAAGATATAATGAAATCAGGTTTGGCGATAACTAGCTCCAGTGCAGATGCTTGTAATGATGTTTCTCGATCATTCCATTCGATAATTTCTTCTAATGATGGCTGTATTGCTTTAAATAGCTCAACTAATACAATAATAGCATCATGACGATCAATCCATCTTGTTGCACATATTTGAACAAGTTTTTGTTTCCTTGAATCAGGACAAAGTTCTTGAATTTTTAATTTTAATACATCTTGCCGCTTTGGGGTATGAAAAAAATCATACAATTTGGTAGCAACTCCAATACAATTTCGTATTTCTGGAATATTACAAGAATCAGAAATCGCCAAATTTAAACTGTGTGAGCTGCAATGTACGTACATGGCTAAAGGATATTCCTTCTGAATGCGAGCTTGCACACCTTGAAGTTGTCCACTCACAGATCGTGCTCCATCATAACCTTGTCCTCTCAAAAACTTTAAGTTTATTCCGAAAGATTTCAGAGTCTCTACTAAACGAGATGATAAATTAAGTCCTGTTGTATTAACTACCGGAACGTACTGCAGAAATAATTATTTTATACAATTGTTTTCTAAAAATCGCACTACCAGAGAAAATTGTTCGATGCCAGCAATATCCGTTGTTTCGTCTGCCAGTATACTAAAACATTCGGAATCATTTACACGTTTCACAATTTCTTTGACGATAATATTGTTAATCGAATTTATTATAGCATTTTGAGTTCTCCAACTGAGGTAGGAATTTCTACCACAAGTTTTTAAATGATTTTTTAGCACAACATTTCCGGAATTTATGGACAACCTTATCAACGTTCTAAAATTTCCTTCGTTAAATTTTGATTTTTCTTCGACATTGAATACCCAATAATCTTTATGACCACGTAATGCGATTCCTTGTTTTCCACAGAAAATTACAACTTTGATTATGGAAAGCAAAATTTTTCTATTGTTTAAAATATCTTCTCGTTTTTTCTTATCTAAAATTAGATTGATGGGAACGGCCTTATTGTTATTTATTTGCTCTAAATTTGAGGCTACCTCAATACTTTTCCTGTGATATTGTGTCTTGTCGTGATTATTAAAATACTCAACAGCATGTTTCTAATTTTTAAAAGGCTTTGTTACTAGTTTACCTGCGCTTTCTGTTTTGTGTTTCCCAACCTCATCATTAGAAAATAACACACAGTATTTACAAAAGCTCCATCCAATTTGCCTGAACAGCACAACCAGCCCCAATTGTCTAACCACCGTTTCTGAAATTTCAGGTTCTTCTTACCTATTTGACTTGAGGGGAACAAATATTTGCAATCCGGAACCCAAAGATTTTTTAAATTTAGGGTAACGTTATGTTGGCTTGTGTTAATTAAATTTGAGTTTACATAATTGGCAATAAGTGTATTTTGTTGACCAAAATTTAATTCGAATTATTTTGGGTTAATTTGTTTTCCAAGAAAATAGCCAATTTGATTTAATTGACAAAAGCCAACCTTTCGAAATAAAATATAAATTTACTATGTATTTTGACTCTGGTGGCAGGTATCATAACCAAGAATTAGAATTATGTTTAATTAAACCCAATTTTTTTTTGGGTTAATGTTATTCTTGCGGGGATTTATTATATGCAATTGTTGTTGTAAATTTGTCAAGGAAATACGCTAAATATCGGTTTGAATTTCATTTACCACTAACAGATTTTCTCTAGTAATTATATTATTCGTTTCATTTGAATTTATATTTGACGTTTGTGTACAAAACGAGGGATTTACATTTTGAGCAGTTGCGTTTCGGTTGTATTATTCGACGACGAAAAAACAAAATAAGAAAACAATTTAGTTTGCCGTTTTTTGTTGTTTTCATTCATTATTCTATTTGGATAGTTTCAGTTTTACTGTAATTTTAAATTTCAATACGTTTAATTAGCCTTATTTTATTTTTTTTTAGTTCACACGAAATATACATTTACTTTGTTTGTTTGTTTGTCTTTTAAATTTGCTCAGGTCAGATCTTTCAATCCATAAGACCAGTGAGTTGAGAACAGCCCAAAATTTCCAGAGACCACTCAGGGGAGGTTCTGGAGGGTTGAATGAAGTGTACATAAATTAATTAGATTTATAAATTAAATAAGATAAAACATAATTATATAAAACAAAGTTTAATGATTAAATTAGATTAAATTAAAGTTATTAAATAAAAATATTAGAGAGAAAATAAAGGATACATAAAAATAAAAGAATTGAAATTAAAAATAAGTTTATAATTCATAATTTTTTTTTTTTTTTAATTTTTAATTTAATTTTTTTTTTTTTTTTTTTTTGATTTTGATTTTAATTTTTTTTTTTTTTTTTATAAAAAAAGTGTTTATATTAAATTAAACAAAGTTCATAAATCTTAATATTATAATAAAATGAAATAAAATGAAATGATTCTAAAAGAAAGATCATTGTGTGAAAAAAGTCAATAAAAAAGTGTAGTCTTAATTCATAGTTTATAATTTATTCCATCCACAAAATCACACAATATTTTATACTCTTCCATTCTTTGATCCTTTAAGATGTCTAATAAGGATTTTCTGTATAAAAGAGGGTAGTTATTTCTTATATTGTTATATATAACACAATCGTTAATAATATGTTCGTTATCTTCTACGGTGTTGCAAATCTCACAATTAGATGTAGATTCAAGTCCCAAAAGGAATTTAAATTTCTTGTTAACTGTATGACCAGAGATTAATCTGTAAATTAACCTGGTTTGACAAGATGTAAAGTTGGAGTCTTTGAATAGGAAATATGATCTTGGAGAAGGACAAATTTGTTTATAAAAGTGGCCGGATGAATTACACATTAATGTGTAGTTTTCCTTCCACTTATTATTTATGGACCTGGAGATATCGTTAAATAGGTCTGTGAGGGTAGGTTCATTATTAAGAAAGTGAGTAGGTGAAAAAACTGCTTTTTTTGCTAAACTATCTGCTATAGTATTTCCTTTTAAGCCACAGTGACCCGGGAACCAATGAATGACAAAATTTTTAATTTGGTTATGGCCGATAGTATCAATAATTTGGTTTTCATAGTGTCTATTTGTATAGTGTAATAGAGCTGTTTTTAATGAGATACAAGAACTTTGAGAGTCAGTAATAATGATGATATTTTTGTTTTTGATGATTAGAGATATGGTAATTCCAATTTTAATAGCAATGGTTTCGATATTTTTAATATAAGTAGGGTTATTTAGTTGGATAGCAAAATTCCAATTTTTGTCCTCAACAAAAATTCCAATTCCTGGTTTATTGTTAATTATGGAGCCATCTGTGTAAATTTTTGCGAAATTATAATATTTGTTAATTTCAGCCATGGATAAGGCATATTGTTCCGAATGGTTTATGAAATTTTTATTTGTAATTCCATCAATATTTGTTATAATGCTAAAATTAGAAGGAGAAGTTTTTTTAATATGAAAAGGTTTAATTTTGGAAAGAAAAGAATAGTTAGAATATAAGTCATTAAGTTTAGGAAGAGAACTATTGTTTTTAATGTCGTTACCGATTTTGGAATTATTATACAGATTTTTTGTAATGTAAATTAGTGATTTTTTAGTAAAATCTAGATCTGAGGTTGTTTCTAGGGATTCGGATAAAATAGCCGGAATCGGAGTGGTTCTTAAGAAGCCTAAACAAGCTCTCAGACAAGCATTTTTAATAGATTGACAGATATTAATATCTTTTTTATATTTAGTGTCTGTGAAAACATAAGTGTATTCAAGTTTTGATTTAACTATTGCTTTAAAAATATTGATCATTGTTTTGGGATTTACACCTCCATTAAAATGGGTGAGGGTTTTAAGTAAATTAATGGAATTGGAAATATTTGCTTTTAAGTTTGTGTAATGATTTGATAATGAAAGTCTATTTGTTAAAGTTGTACCCAGTATCTTAGTAGTTAATCTTTCTTCTATATTGATATTATTAATTTTTAAATTTAGAGATTTTGAATTATTTTTGTTAGTGAATAGTCTTAAAAAATGAGATTTATCAGTGTTAATTTGTAGTTTTAAAGATTGTAATTTATCAGTTAATGAGAGTAAAGTAGAATTTGCTATTAATTGTAAATTATCATGGTTATCAGCAGAAATTACTATGCAAATATCATCGGCATATTGAAAAATTTGTGAATAGGGGTTATTGATGTCGTGTAAAGAAGTGGTATATATATTAAAAAGGGTAGGACTCAAACAGCTACCCTGAGGAATGCCTTTATTAGTATAATGAATGGAAGCTTGATTGATATTTTGAATAGAAATAATTCTATTTGTGAGAAATTGAGAAATCCAATGAGTAATGTTATTAGGGAAATTGAAGTTTTTAAAAGTGTTTAATAAAATATTTTTATCTACATTATCAAAAGCTTTGGAAATATCAATGTTAATTAAAACAATTTTTTTTTGTTTTTGTTTAAGGGAGTTGATGAAATTAAACATTTCTACAAAATAATCAGTGATACTTTTATTTTTCCTAAAACCAAAATTAAAATAGTTGAGAGTGTTATGGGAGATTAAATGGTCATTAATTCGTTTTAAAATGAGTTTATTGAAGATTTTTGAGAAAATTGGTAACAGGCAAATAGGACGGTAATTAATAATGTTTCGATCATCTTTCCCCTTTTTTAAAATGGCAATAATATAAGAAGTTTTCCATTTAGCTGGGTAAATTTGATTATGCCAGATGTTATTAAAATGGTTTGTAATAATGTTGATTAAGTTAGGATTAGTGGAAATTAACTGTTTAATGATTTTATATGAGATTTTATCATATCCTGGAGCAGTATTATTGGAGTTTTTAATAATGTCAAGAATTTCAGAGTTATTAAATTCCGCAGGATTAATAGGATTGAAATTATTAGAGAGATTAAAATGAGATTCAAAGGAGACAGGAAAATTATAATTTAAAAATTTATTTGCTAGTATAGGGTCTTCTAGAATTCTATAATTGGATTGTTTTTTATTTTTAATTTTATTGATATTGTTCCAGAGATCGGAATTGTTAGTTTTATGATTTATACTCATCAAAAAAATGTTCCAAGATTTTTTCTTTTCTCTTCTGATTGTTAATTTAAGTTTTTGTACCGATTTTTTTAGTTCAATAGCGGTAAAAATATTTTTGTTTTGATTGTAAATTATTTGTTTGTGTTTTTTGATGGTCCATAGTCTCTGGATAAGGTCGTTCCACCAGGGTTTAGGTTTAAATGTATTTTTACTTGTGATGATAGAAGTGTTTTCAGAAATTAAATTTTCTAGATATTCTTCAACATTGCATTTATCATCAATATTATTTAGATCAAAATCTCTCAATACTTTTGACCAGTTTGTGATTTGTTTTTTTTTGATAATAGTTTAGTTTATAGTCAATAAGTATTGGGAGATGATCACTTCCTAAATTGATGGGATCAATTTTCCATGAGAGTTTTCTGATTAAACTGGTTGAGCACAAAGTGATGTCTAATGCTGAAGAATTATTTCTGTAAAGATCTTGTCTAGTGTGAGATCCATCATTCAATAAAAAGACGTTATTAGCAGTGATTATATCTGCAATTTTATCGCCGACTCTGACGTGAGTAGGGGGTAATGAACCATCCCAAAGACTATTATGAATATTTATGCCTCCCGCTATTAAACAGTTATCTAGATTTTGAGTGATGAGGTGTTCAAATTCATTAATGATTTCCTGCGGCCTAATAACCGAGTTATTATAAAAAGATAAGATATTAAAATCAATATTTTTAAATTTGATGTTAATTTTGAAAGCTTGAAAACGGGTGTAATGAAAATTTAAATTAATAGACTTCCAAGAAAGTTTTTTATGTATTAAAAAACCTACTCCGCCAAAACCATCTGGTCTGTCATCAGTAATGAGATTGTAATTATTAAAAATTAAATTACTATTTGGACTTGTCCATGTTTCGGATAAAATAACGATATCAATGTGATTGGATTGAATATAATGGTATAGTAAATCTTTGTTACTATTTAAACTACGAATATTAATTTGTAAAATTTTTAAAGACTGCATAATGAATGGATAAATGAAAAGAAAACGAAAATGGCAAGAAAAATTTATTTTTTAATAAGTGTATTTAGTTTAATTTTTAGAGAGTCTATGTTAGCCGGATTTTTCTTAAAGTCATCGGAATTATCTAAGAGTAATTTAACGTCATTAAAGATTGAATCTCTTTCACTTAGTTGACTTCTTAACTCTTTTACTAATTCATTTAAGATATTAATTTTCCTAGCTTCAAAATTCATTAAATTATTATTGGGCCAAGTTTGATTATTATTACTTATGTCGTTTTTGAAATCTATCGGTTTTGGAATATTTTGTTGACTACCATAAAGGTGGCTTTTAGATTCTCTATAACTTGACTTGTTAATTATCATGTGCTCTCTAATTTGTTTCTGTCTGAATCTTTCGTTACATTGGAAAAAATTAGTAGCATGGCCCGTTCCACAATATTTACAAGACACTATCTTGTCACAATCATGGTCGGCCTCTATAGTTTTAGCACATGTAATACATCTATTAATTTTTGATCTGCATCTAGTGGCTGTGTGACCGTAATTCAAGCATTTTTTGCAGAATAACGGGGTAGGAATAAAATAATCAACTTTTAATAAGATGTTGTCGTAAAGGGAGACATTGTGTGGAATAATTCCTGAATCGAAAGTGATTTTAACTGATTCGATATCTTCGGCTGTTTTGGTGGTATTATTCCATCTAGTCATCCTTTCTATTTTTGAGATATTATATTTTGATTTAATATTTTCTTTAATTTCATCAATTGAGAGTATAATAGGAATATTCCTAACAATACCGATTGAAGAAGTGAAATTTTTTGGTATGTATGTTGTATAATTATCAAATTTATGGAAAGCTTCGCATTTGACACAGTTATTTGCGTCTTCAAATTTGTTGAAAATAACTTTGGCCACATTTTTACTAACCATTGAGATATTTTTGACGTCATTGAACTTGTTAAATTTGATTGCTTTACCTAATAAAACTAAATTTAAATTCTCTTTACTCACGAAAACGGCAAATGGGCCGAGGTCTAATTTGTTATATAAATTGATTTTGGTTTCGGTGTTAAGCGTCATGTTTGAAATATTAGATTGATCCATAGATATATCTGAAGTAGGCAAAGTGGGAGTTATTTCATTATATGACGCATTTGCGACTTGCTTATTAATTTGTTTTCTTTTCAAGTCCTTATTACGCATATTATTATATTCACTGTTTTCTATTATGTTATTATTAATGACGATTTTGGATTTTTTATTTTTATTTATTACATTTTCAGAATCAGAGTCGGAGAAATCACCGGAAATTGGCAGAGGTGCAAAGTACTGCGTACTTTGCCCCTCCTTGCTTGTATTGGATGGATTTACTATTTTGTGGATGGAAAAACAACTATGAAAAGACTTAACCGAAAATAAACAAACAAAACAGAATAAAATTATTAAGATATTATTTAAATTCAAAAACAATTAATTAAATTAAATGAAAATTTTAATTTATAAACACTTCACTAAAAAAGGACGCTCACACAATAAAGTTTCGAGAAAGAATGTACATTTACATTTACTTTACTCACAAGGAAAAAAATATGACAATGACAACAAAATGAACGTTGCAACAATTCCCTGTATTCCCTGAATGACTGCGTTTGTATGACGATCTATGACATTTGTTTATTGAGTTGGTAAACAATTTTTGTGAGTTGAATTATTGTTGAATTAAGTTTAATCTTAAAAAAAAATATTTTATTGTTTTAATTGAAAGCAAACAATTTTATGGATTTCATATTCAAATAACATATCAATTTATCTTATAAAATTAAGGTTTAGGGGAAGGGCGGGGGGGGGGGTCAGAACCCGCGGACCCTCCCTTTGTGTGCACGCCTGCACCCATAACCTGTTATTATTTTTATTATAAGAGGTTAATATTTTTACATTAATTATTAAAATAATTTATTTTAGCTGCACGCACATTTTTACTTCTCTTGTTTCTTACGTCTACTTTGTTTTTTGTAAAACGCTTTTTAAATATACCGCGACGGTGCTGCCTCTTAATAAAAAACTATAACTACATATAACGTTACATATTATAATTATGATTAGTTGATAATTACTATATTTACTAGAAAATATTTTTAATTAAAAATTCTATTCGAAAATGACATCAATAATTTATTTCGGTTCAAAAAAACTTTCCAAACATGCTTTATTCAACTTTACTGGTTTCAACAATTTAGCAGCAAATAATTTTCACAGAAATTCAGTTGTAAGTATTTTTCTTAAAAAAAAATGCTGAATGGTTTCGTTTTGCCGTCCGTCCTTGTCCACAATAACTTGAGAACGAATGAATATACCAACTAAATTTCTACACTATGGTTATGGAAACACGCGAAATTAGTCGAAACGTTTTTTTAAAGCTACTGCCGGTCGAAAGCATTTTCTACTAAAGCAGTCGATTCAAATCGAATCAGACAAAACATTTTTACAAATAATATACAAGATTTAGAATAGAACATTGCTTTACATAGGAGACATATTACTCCTTTACATATAACCGATTTTGATGGAATTCAAAAGTTATATTTAGATTAAGTTCTGGAATATGGGTGATTAGGGCGGAACTTGGCTATTTCTTTGCCGATTTTCATAAAATGGGATCGACTAATTTATGTACAAATAAATTAAAATTTTTTAAATGGTATCAAGTTTATTTTATTACTCTTATTAGCATATCTGCGTGGTTCTGTAAACGACAAAAATTCAATCTTTATTCGATTTTTTTTTACATTTTTGATTATACATAATGTACAATAGAAATAAGAGCCGTTTTAAAGAAGCAGTCGAATATATTTGTGAATGAATTTTTATCTAACAAGCAAAACAAAATTCAGGCGTGTTCCGCTTTGTTTTTTTTATTAAGAAGTTTTTGTCAAATCTGATAGGACACAGACAGGATGAAGTCGACCAGGAACAATTTTTTTTAATTTCAATATTCTGAATCAAACCGAAGGGTTGATTTTGGAAATCCATAATTTAACTGTGTACCTCGAACATTTTCTTACAATACGGCTCCTGGTCTGTAAGTGTTATGCTTTAAATTCCTAATTCCCTAATTTAACATGATTTGTACGGTTTCGAATAACATGGAATTTTGAGGAACCAATCCACCATGTAAACCGGGCGTTGTTAATCTAGAGGATGTAATTTCGCTTTTAAGTTTCCGTTAGGAACTTCTAGCTAAATTTATATTTTTTTGGGCAAACAGCGGTGCGAACCCAATCATATCATTCAAAGAAGTAGTGTTGTATTGTCTAAAAAAGTTGTTAGGGCTGGGATTCTCCTATTATTTCGTACGGTCCGGAAACTTAAGCTTGCCTAGGGCGAGAATTTGTCTTAATCCGCCACTGCAAATGATCCAGAATTCTCTGGCGCTTGAGAAGCTATGCGTACTGTTATTTTTGATATTGAAGTTTCCATGATTGGGGTTGATGTCGTCATTGGTACACATTCGAAACTATTGATAACTTTTACTTTATCAAAATTGTTGGTTGGAGTGGATAAGGTGGTTAAGGGTTCTGGTTTGCAAAAAAGTATCAAAGGGCGACGGGTATGAGAAACAATTCAATGAATAATCGCAATCGTCGTTTTTACGCTACAATATGGTGCTTGTGACGGATTTTTTTTTAATCAAATCAAGAAGTCTACAAACATGAAAAATAAATAAATGTATAAATAAAGAATGATGCCGCCCTTTGACCATTCGGTACATCGAGATTATACTGTATATGTAAGCAAAATTTCATTGATTGTAAACCGGCTTTTGTAATGACAACCAAATAAACAAACATATGTATATATATTTAAATATTCATGTTTAACTTAGGTAAAGTATATACCCAAGAACCACTTGATGTCTAATAAGAGTAAGGTCAAACAAACATTCATCATTATATAACAAAAAATTCTGATTAATATTGGGAATGTGACTCCGAGAGTTTCAACTTCAAGATAACGATTATATTTAGACTGTATATAAAGGCATTTGGGTGACTTGAGTTTTATATTTTAGTATATTTTGAGTTAGTATATAGTTTAGATGTTCACTTTAAAAATGGTTAAATTATTAATGTCTTTGATATTTTTTGTGGCCCTTAGTAGATTGGGCGGTTCCGTCGAAGATGCGCAAAAAGTAAGAATTTAATCATGTGTACAACTTATTTTGTAAAATATAATAATAACGAATTGTAGTTACAAATTGCCTTGTACTACGAATATTTATGCCCATTTAGTACAATATTCATTGTTAAGCAGCTATTTCCCGCTTTTGGTGACATCGAAAATTATGTAAATATTGTATACATACCGTTTGGAAAAGCTGAGGTAAATAATCCATTTTAAAATTTAAATAACGCATAATGTTTGTATTTCTTAACGCATTGTTTAAAGAGTGTTAACAACGGTGAGGCTTTTATTTGTCAACATGGTCCGCCTGAATGTGCGGGCAATAAACTTCAATCATGTGCTTTACATTTTTTAGAGGGAAATCAACGTTTGCAGACTGAATTTGTACATTGTCAAATGAAATTTGGAAATGATGCAACGGGTCGAAATTGTTCTGAACAGGTAAGCATTGATTACGATCTTGTTATGGATTGTTATAATTCAACGCTGGGAACGTCATTGCAATTGGAAGCTGAAAAGGAGACTAACAAAATTAGGAAACCATTAGAGGGCGTGCCGACAATAGTGTACAATAATGTAAGTATTGATGGTCGAGTATTATGTAGTAATGTTTTCAATACAAATTGATTTAATATTTGTAGGTGTTCAACGAAGAATTACGAAGAAAATCCAATAAACATTTTTTAGCAGTTGTCTGTGAAGAATTAACTAAACTAAATAATATTCCTCCAATATGTTCGAACGAAATGTAAGAATTATTTTATTAACCAACTGATTGGCTATGGCTTATGGTTTGTTAACATTAATTTTTAACCATATTGTAATTATTTTTTACTCTTCACACTTAATCCTAAGCTAATCCCCAGCCATTATTTCAAAACCCACCCGCTCACTGGAAGTCACTGATCGTTTTAGATAGCACAAAGATTAAATAAAAAAATATTTTACAATAAATGCATATGATTTTAATTATTTTATTTAAAAACAAATATTACAAATAAAATTGATTTAATTATCAAAACTAAATGGCGTAGTCAGTTTTAATTTTACTTAATAAGGCATCACAAGTTTTCTTAGCATCACCCAATAACATGGAAGTATTTGGTTTATAGAAAATTGGATTATCAACAGCGGCATAGCCAACGCCAAGTGACCGTTTCATTACAATAACTTGTTCAGCATTCCAAACTTTTAATACAGGCATACCAGCAATAATGGAATTAGGATCATCTTCGGCAGCGCTATTTACGGTATCATTAGCACCAATAACCAATACAAGATCAGTATCTGTAAAATCGTCGTTAATTTCATCCATTTCTAATACATCATCATAAGGTACACCAGCTTCGGCTAATAAAACATTTAACTGGCCAGGCATTCGACCGGCTACCGGATGAATACCAAAACGTACTTTTTTCCCCTTCGATTTAAGAATATTAATCATTTCAGCAATTGGATATTGAGCTTTAGCAACACACAAGCCATAACCCGGTGTAATAATAATATTTTTTGCATTTTTTATCATCTCAACAGCACCATCCACGTTGACTTCGGAATGTTCACCGATAATTTCTTGTGGTTTACCGCCAGCTGTTGATGTAGTTCCATAACCGCCTAAAATTACGTTTGGTAGACTTCGGTTCATGGCTTTACACATAATATACGATAAAATAGCACCAGATGAACCGATCAAAGCACCAACAATTGTCATTAAATTATTATTCAACATAAATCCTTCGGCACACAGTGCCCAACCAGAATATGAATTGAGTACCGTAATTACTACAGGCATATCAGCTCCACCAATTGCAGCAGTTAAGGTAATGCCCATTACAGTTGACATAAGTGAAGTGGCACCTAATAAACCAAGTCCACCATTTAGTGTTGGTTCCATATAAAACATACCCATGGCAAGAGCATTGCCAGCTAGTAACCCTCCGTTGATGATATGACGACCGGGTAACAAAAGTGGTGCTGAGCTTAAACTACCTTGCAATTTACCATAGGCAACAAGTGAACCTGAAAATGTTACACCGCCAATATATGTTCCTAAGAATAAGGCTGTTTTTAAAACATTTGCTGCTGGATCGGTTGCTAATGTTGGGAAATCATGCATGTAAGTAGCAACGCATGTTAAAACAGCGGCCAAACCAACTAAACTGTGGAAACCGGCTACCAACTGTGGTAAATCGGTAATTTGGATTTTCTTTGCAATGACACCACCAATTGTTCCACCCAAAGCTGCAACTCCACCCATTTGCATCATCACTTCAATACTTGGTGTAAGTTGACCAAGTGTAGCAGCAATACCACCAGTCACTCCAATAATACCTAATGTATTTCCCAATCGCGATGTTTTTTGTGACGATAAACCAGCTAATGCACCAACGCAACACAAACTAGCAGCTAAGTAAGCCATTTGATGAATTTCTGGTAAATTTTGGAAGGCAGCATAACCATAACCTCCTAAAAAGACTGCTGCTGGAATTCCGTAAAGTGCATTATACTCTGGTGGATCAGTTGGTCGTTTGAACATATCTAACATTCTTTGGGTAACCATAAATCCACCAAAAATGTTAACAAATGACACTAATGCAGCACCTGCTGCTAAACTTTCGATTGTGTTCGATGGCATGATACCACCACCCATTAAAAGGAGACCTCCTACTGCTGTAATACCAGATATAGCATTGGTGACCGACATAAGTGGAGAATGTAAAGCTGGTGTTACACCCCAAACCGTATGATATCCTACAATTCCAGATAAACCCAATGTTGTCATCATTGTTGTAAAGGCTGGATTAGGAGCGATAGCACCAAGCGCTAGTAATGTTCCCAATCCCGTTGTATATGATAAACTACTTTTTAATGTTGTTGTGAATGGATCTACAGGGACTGGTGCAGCTTTGGCTGCACCTGCTTTTGGAGGTGGTGGTGGGGCTTGTGCTGAGACTGGTAAGACTGGTGGTGGCCACATTAAGGTACCATCTTTAAGAATAATACTACCACGAACTACTTCATCCTCCATTCTAATATCAAAATGATCTTTTTCACCAATTGATAAAAGGAACTTTGATATGTTATTGGCATAAAGTGTTGAACTTTGTGTTGGAAGGCGACTCGAAAGATCTGTTAATCCAATATGGACAACGTCATGAATAACTTTAACTTCACCAGGCACTGTCGTTTGAACATTGCCTCCCGTCTCTGCAGCCAAATCTACAATAACACTTCCAGGTTTCATTAGTTTAACATGTTCCTCCAAAATTAATCTAAAATAGAAAAAAGTTTACAAATTAAATTTGAATTAAATTGTGTTGTTGAAATGTATATACAAAGGAGCTTTTTTGCCTGGAATCAAAGCGGTCGTTATTATAACGTCAACTTCTTTACATTGCTGCGCGAACAGTGCATGTTCAGCATCTATAAATGCTTTACTCATTTCTTTACTATAACCAGCAGCAGTTCCACCTTCTTCGGCAATTTCAATCGTTAAAAATTCTGCACCCATACTTTCGACTTGTTCTTTTACCACAGACCTCGTATCAAATGCGCGAACAATAGCGCCCATGCTTCTCGCTTGACCAATAGCCGCAAGCCCAGCGACACCGCCACCAATTACTAAAATTTTAGCTGGAGGTACTTTACCAGCTGCTGTTATTTGACCTGAAAAAAAAAAATAAAAAAATAAAGCAAAAATGCCAAAGTTATACAATAACACAGTACTAAATTTTATTTATTAATATCTTACCTGTAAAGAATCTAGGGAAGTAATTAGCTGCTTCGATTACCGCTCGATATCCTGCAATATTTGCCATAGAACTTAACGCATCAAAAACTTGCGCCCTGGATATACGTGGAATGCAATCCATTGCAAATGCGTTAATTTTTTTCTGTGCCAATTTATCGACTAAAGCTTTATTTTGGGCAGGATACAAAAACGATATTAGAGTGGATCCATCTCGAATGTTTGGAATTTCTGTGTCGATAGGTTGTCGTACTTTTAACAATATATCTGCATCATATGCTGCAATACCTTCAACAATTTTTGCACCAGCTTGCTTATAATCTTCGTCGCGGAATTTTGCTTCAAAACCAGCACCTGCTTCTACTTTAACATTGAATCCTTTTTTAACCAATGCTGTGGTAACAACTGGCGTGATAGCAACTCTTAAATACAATAAAAAATATTTGTATTATTATTTGGGCCTCGGATTTACGTCCGCGTCAATTAGTTCTAAATCGATTACCTTCTTTCGTTACTCCATCTCTCTTTTGGGACACCAATAGTTAATTTTTTATATTCTATGCCTTTTATTGCTTCAACGGGTTTGCCATCTTTTTGTAATATTTTTACAGATCCTTAATTTTTAACGGAAATTAATTATTTTTCATAAAGAGAGTATTCATTAGCTTACCGGAAAATAGACGTAGCGATCGTAATGTTTGTGGTACTTTCATAAAGTGTTCACCACTCTTGGTGCAGAGTCTTAGGACCGTCATAATGATGAAGTAGTATTTTAATTTTCAGTGTTTAATCTTGCAGACTAATATAGTTGGAGGTCTATAAAGAAATAACAAAAAAAAAAAAAAAAATGGAAAATTATTATCTTAACGAGCTTAAGTCCTTATAGGAAATAAAATATGTTTCTAAGTGTTACTCAAAAAACTAATTTTCGTTGCGAAAAGTGAATACCAAAGGTAATAAATGTAATATCCATATAGCCATTAGTCACCGGTAATTGTCACTTATTGTGAAAAATTTATGCGACACATAACACAAATTATTCATTCGACATTACGAGTATGTTACTTTTGTGTGTTTTTAACGAGAACAGAGGAAAATTGCGATATTCGAAATATTTTTAAATTCATAAACAGCAATTGACATCGACAGATGTGTGATGATAGATTTTTCTTTATTTTTTGCTGTCTGTCCGTGATCTGATTTATTTGTTTTTTTTTTTAAACTACATCGAACGAAAATCAGACAGACATTTTGATGTAATCCTCAATGCCATCATCTAAAAGAGCTACTAATAATCTATGTGGTAATCACTACAGTCATGACCTTAAAAAGTTTCACAACCAGTTAATTTAGGAGTATTATTTAAATCAGAATTTTTCTAACCGTATAATCGTCACGGATTTTAACATAATTTGCATCACGTACGTTTGAAATTTTTGAAATGAATGAAAACATCTTAAAGATTCATTTACCCTCTTTTTCCGTTATAAGAAGCACCCGGCTAATAAGCCGCGGCTTCCTTGACTAAAAATTATTTTAAAACTTTGTGGGAACCTTTAACTAGCCGCACTCTGATATAAGCCGCACACCTTTATTAAGCCTAAAAAATAGTATACAGGAAAATTAAAAAATAAAAATGGGTAAATGTAAATTTTTACGCTCTTGCCATTTTTCTTTTGCAGTTTCCGTTTTTTTAATTTTTGAACAGTTTTGTTCATTGTTTGTTTATTATTGGAATACCGTAGGTAAATTGTGTGTCAGAGCAGATTTTTAATAGTAATAATTTAAATTAGATAAATTTTGATAATTAATTGTGATTACATAGGTATGGTATTAACCTTTTTTTTAAGAGTTAACCTTTAATAAACCGCGGCTTCTCTTGCTAATCGTTTTTTTTAACTTTTTTGGAACCTCTAACTAGCCGCGCACTTATAATAAGCCGCATCCCTTTATTAAGCCTGTTTTTTGTAAAAAAATAACTTTTTTTGTCTAAGAAGCCGCGTCTTATAACGGAAAAAGAGGGTACATCCAAAGATTAGTTCAGTGCAGGTGAAAATTACAATATTAGTCATTTTCAATTGCATATTATATCCGACACATAAGTGTTTGTGGAAGGACAAATTTGCGCTCGCATTTCTGTTTATTGGCTTTCGTTATTTTTATTTAATTCAGTTTTCAATTAAGTTCAATTAAGTTCAGCCTTTAGTGAAACAATTAAATTTGAAATTATTTTTGACCAATTAAATAGTGATTTAGTCACTTATATTTTGTAGACTCGTTGAAACAAAATTTCACCCATGGTCTTACCAGGTCCTGTAAATGTTCCTTTTAAAATTAAATCTTATCAAGTTTAAATCGAAGTTTTGCGCTAGCCGAAATAACTAATTATTTCTTGACAATAATCCTTGTTTTGTATCAGGGTATTATTGCCCAAAAGAGCAAATTCAGGATCGTGTAACTTTCATCAACTTGGAATGTTACATCATTCATTAAACCAAAATTGAGCGTGGGACTGAAAATAGTGGAGTTCTCATTAGTGCGGAAGAAATAAAATTGTATGTGGATATAAACGCTATAACTGTTCAAGGCCCACGTTCACTTTTGGCTTACCAAATGAGGTAATATTCCTGATTGATCGATTGCAATACACGACCAAACCTTTAGTAAGTTTTCCGGGGGTCGCCAGAAACACTGTGGACCGTTTTTATACATAACATAGCGGAAACCCCCATTAACCGAATTCAAGAACAGTTAAGTTCAAATTGAAATTTAAAATTTCATAACCTGAAACCCAATTTCTGTGCCCTGTTTGAATAGCTATTTGCTCCCCTTCTTTTAATGCTTCCTTAATTCTTGTGTGATTATCGGCATAGTATTTTTGTTTTAATCGACTGTTCTGCAGGTTTGTTGATACGTTGTTTATCATCTTTGGTTGAAGTACTTCTTTTGATGTTGGTAATAAAGATTTTGTTATTCTGCTCATTATTCGTTGATTTGGAGATTGCAAATTTACGTTTCTTGGTGTGTTTCTGTAATTCAGCATTGCTAAATTTAAATCTGTGTCGTCTTTGCTGCATTTTTTGAAAATCATCTTTGCTGTTTGTACAAAATGTTCCGATAGTCCGTTCGATCATGGAAAATGTGAATTTGATGTCTGGTGAGTGAAACTATACACGACTTCGAGAACGTTCTGAATTCCATTGAACTATATTGTGGCCCGTTATCTATTTCGAGAATTTCCGGTATTCCAAATATACTGAACCATTTTTTCAGATGTTTTATGATTTCTTCTGACGTCTGATGTTCTATTTTGACAAAATCGTACCATCCAGAATAGCCGTCTGTTATTAACAAGTACGTATCTGCATTGAATTTGAATAAGTTCGATCCAACTATTTGGAATGGATATTGTGGAATCTCCTTTAGTATGGTTGGTTCTTTCGCTGATTTTGCTGTGTTGATCGACAAACTTGGCATTTTTCAATTTGATTTATAATATCCTGGTCCAAGTTTTTCCAGTATGCCAACTGATGAGCTCTTCTTATTGAACTTTGTATACCAAGATGACCTTGATGGTTTACTTTTAGTACATAGTTCATTAATGAATTGGGTATTATGATTTTGCTTCCTAAGAACAGAATTCCATCATAGTATGAGATTTCATCCTTGAAATTAGAGTAATGTTTTATGTTTTCCGGATTTTTTTTGTTATCTTCAGGCCAACCATTAAATAGATAATATATGATTTTTTGTAATTCTTCGTCCCTTTGTATTTCTTGTCTCAAATTGTTGCTGAATTCTTTCGACATCGGTAGTATTAGATGTATTTCCAAGTTGTCCTCCTTGTTGTTATTTTCTTCGTTATTACAATCCCTGCTTAGTGTATCTGGAATGGGTATTTCGTTGCCTTTTTTATAAAATACTATTGGCGCATATTTTTGAACATCAAATATTATTCTTTGAAGTCTGGGTGGTGCCCTCTGCAACGGTTTTTTGAATATGGACTCTAGTGGTTTATGGTCGGATTCTATGGTAAGTTTTTTTCCATATATATATATATATATACATTGGTGAAATTTCGAGCACGCGAATCGCATTGCAGCTGCTTCCTTTTCGATTTGGGGATAGTTTTCCTGTGCTTTTGTCATCGCTTTTGTTGTGTATGCAATTGGATGTCCGTCTTGCATCAATACTGCTCCGAATGCTTTCGAGCTGGCGTCCACTGATAATAGAACTTCTTTATTGACGTCATAATATTTTAGTACTGGTGCTATTGTTAATTTATCCTTAAGTTCTTTGAATGCGTTTTCTTGGTCAATTTCCCAGCCAAACTGTATATTCTTGTGTAACAATCTTCTCAAGGGTTCTGTTATTTTAGATATAGTAGATTAGGGATAAATTTGCCTAAATACGTAACCATTCCTAGTAGCCTTTGTATAGCTGATTTTTTATATGTAGGTGCATTCAACTTGTCTATTGCTTCGATTTTTTCCTCGTCTGGTTTGATTCCTTTTCTGCCAATATATGCCCTAGAAATTTCATTGTGCTTCTATTGAGCTTTAGGCCGGGGTCGCTGAGAATTTTTAATACTTATTTTGTTGTCTCTTTTAAATTTACTTCATCCGCGTCGTGTATTAAGATGTTATCCATCGATACTTCCACATTATCTAATCCGCCTAATAGACTTGACATTACTTCTTGGAATATTTCTGGAGCTGAGCATAATCCGAATGGTAGCCTAGTACAATAATACCTTCCCCATGGAGTAGCGAAAGTGAGATATTTTTTCGTCCTATCCGTTACTTTAACCTGCCAGAATGCTTTCATATAATCTAATTTTGTAAACTTCTTCGAATTATTGATTTTTGTTGAAATTTCTTCTATTGTGCGAAGTGGAAAATGTCTGCGTAATATATTTTTGTTCAGATTACTTGAATCGATGCTAATCCTTAATTTGCCTTTTTGCTTAACAACTACCATTGGTGATACTACTGGTGTTGCTTCCTTCAATTTTTCAACTACACCAATATCCACCATTTTATCGAGTTCTCTTTTAACTTCGCTTTTTAACACAAATGGAACTTTTCTTGCTGGTGTTATTTCCAATTTCGGATTATCTATTAAATCAATATCATATTGAAAATGTTTCAAACAGCCTAATCCATTAAATATTTCGTCGTCAATCCAATCTATTGTTTTTGAATCGGGACGAATTAATAACTTGTATTTTTCGCAAGTTTTTAATCCTAGTATTGCTGATGAATCTCGATCGATTATTTTAAACTTTATTTTCGCTAGTTTATTTTGTATTCTGCATTCGATGTCGCTTTCTCCAATTACATTAATCTCATCTCCGTTTTTGAATTATCAATTTTCGCGTTTAACTTCGATGTGATTTTTAGAGGTAACACGTTGCACTGTGCGCCCGAATCAAGTTTAAACTCGATTGTTTTGTTGTCAAACATCACTTTTTCTACCCAACTGCTATTGTATTTAATTATATCTACTTTTATTGTTTCGATATAGATGTGTAGTTAAACCATCCTTTATAGATATAGAGATATGTTGGTAGCACTGTTTTGGTGACATGTAATTTGTGGACTAAAGAAACAGCACAACACATTCTTTAGCTTGTGTAATATTGAGTTAATAAATATATAATTAAAGACATTTAACATCATCTTATGTTTTATTAAATATCGTTATAACCTAAGATGATACAGATATTCAGTTGTTCGCTATTACTTTCTTCGGAGTGCTCTCCGCCGTCACTGTCATCGTTTTCTAGGTTAAGAACTTTTTTCTGCGATTTTTTGTTTTTATCTCTGCTTTCCTTTTCTTGTATTTTTGTTTTACACACACTTTCGAAATGTCCTTTTATTTTACACTTATTGCATATTTTGCCGTAAGCTGGGCAGTTTTTACGTAAATGTGTTGATCCACATCTCTTACAATAAAATACTTTCTTATTTTTAATTTCAATAGCGTTGATGTTTTGATTGTCACTTCTTTCTTGATTTAATGACTGCAATTGTTTCACTGCCTGTTCTGATATTTTACAGATTTCGACTGCCTTATCTAACGTTAACCCGGTTTCTGTCAATAATTTCTCTCTAACGTTGTCTGATACAATTCGTACTACTATTTTGTCTTTGATTAAACTATCCATGAGTGTTTCATAGTTGCATTTTGATGCTTGCGTTTTTACTTTTGTTAAAAAATCTTCGAATGACTGTCCCGTTCCTTGATGAAGTTTATTAAACATACATATATCGTTCATATGTTTCATTTCGTTTCGGAGTGAAATACTCTCGAATTTGTTTTTTTACTGTTTTAATGTCTACTTTATGGTTATCATAAGTGTGAATGTGTTGAAAATTCTTATTGCGTCTAATCCCATAATTGACATAAATGTTGCTGCTTGTACTTCTCCACTTTTGTTTGTGAGGTTAGTTGCAATTTCAAACCATTTATATTATTGAATTTTTCCCATTCTTCCCAATTTTTTGCCGCATGTTCATTTACTGTTAGCGCTTTTGGTGGCTTTATTAGAGACGCGTTATTATTTTCTTGAGTCATCTTGATTTTTTTTTTTTTTTTTTTTTTATAGGAGTTTTTGTAATTTTTAGTTTGCTTACTCTTATTATTTTTTGTTTTTATATTATATTATATTATTATATAAATTATATTAATAGTTATATTTAATTTTTTATTGTTATATTTTTTTTTTTTTTTTAGATCACTTCTGACACCATGTGAGATAAGACACGCGAGTTGGTATTGACTGCTGTATTGTTAAGTTTACAATATGCGTTACATGGTTTTAGGGTAGATGTCGTGACATTCTGGAAGCCTATTTTAAAATAGAAAGGGCTGAAACCTCATGAGGTTATCAGAACTTCGGTCCTGCAAATTAACTCAACTCCATCAATCCCTAACTGAACCTCTTAACTCAATTTTCAGCTCAACCTTCAACTCAATTTACAACTCATCCTCAACTCAATCATCAAAACAACCCAAAACCACCATTCAACAACCCCAAACCACCATTTCATCAACCCCTAACCTACCCCCAAATCAACTCTTAAATAATTCTCCAATCAAACAACTCACTTAACGCCAACGCAAGCTAACTAAACCCTATCTCAACTTCAGCTCAACTTAGCTCGAACCAAATCTCAACCCTCTACTCAATTCCACACTAAATGGCCAACCCAACTCAAAAATCAACTAGATTTGAAAGCTACATGTGAAATAAACTCAACTCAAACCAACTTAATCTAAGCTCCCAAAACCCTAAACTCGACTTCAAATTAATCCCTAATCGAGCGCTTCACTCCAATTAAACTCAAGTTTAACTCAAACTCTTTTCAACCCTAACTCGTCCTCAACTCAACCTAATCATAAACTCAACCATAACTCAACTCATTCAATTCAAATCCTAAATCAACATATCGCACATGTATTCGGAAAGTGACACAACCCAAAAAACTAAATTTTTAAGTAGTAGCGAAAAATGATTTTATGGTCTTAACGGAAATTTATTAGCAATTAAGTAAGAATGGCTAGTAAAATTTAATTTTAGAATTATCTTAGTAAAATTGTTTTTGTCATTTTAGGTTCATAACTCTTGAAATTTGTCAATTTTGAATTGATACGGTGTTGGTGTTTGGCTCAGTAACATATCGCTGCATTATTTTGTGTTGTGTCACGTTTAAATTGAATTTCAGTTGTTGTGACATTTTAGGATGTTAGTAGTAAATAAAGATTTTGAGTTGCAGAAGTCGTTAGTTAGGAAAAAACAAATTATTTTTATTTAGTTCAATTTAATTAAAACATAACAATATAAAATTTAATCTTTCACTCTAAGAAGATCTAAATAGTTAATAAGAAAAATAAAAATATATTAATAAATAAATTCAATTAAAACGAAAATATGAAACTTTTCCAATAGTATCACAAAACTAAAAACAGTCAAAGATAATCGAAATTTCATCTCAAGGACAGTTTTAAAAAACGAATCAAAATAAATTTTCGGAATAATGTTTTTATTAATAAGGTCTGTATGTCTTTCTTTTTATTGACTAAGCCGGGGCTAATCCAACTGCGTTTATACCATCTAAAAATTTACTCTTGCTAGCATTGCACATATTGACCTTTTTGTAAATTGTGTCTTCATATGAGGTTTTATAGAAAAATGCTATAGGCTCTTCCTTCTCAACGCGCAATATCTTAATATCATGCCACTTAACCTGTGCTCTATCAGTGTTAATCGTGAAATTATTTCCCTATTCTTGTTGAAGGATTTTCAAATCATACAAATTTTCAAAATTCAATTCATTAACACGATATGGTGGGCCATTGTTTTTGACCGTTCTAATTAACGTTGCATACTGATGTGGTACATAGATCGGGCAAGAATTTCGATGTCTCTTAATCTGCTTTTATATAAAGCTATGCACATTAACGCCTTCATTTTGAGAGTGTCCGCGTATGAGGAATTTAGGGGTTATGCTCCGAATAGTGTATTTTTTAACCGCATATGAATAGGCCGATACTAAATATTTATTCTTTTGCTGCCCGCAACAATTGTCTGAATAAAACACAATAGCCAGTTCTGAATTATTGGACTTTTCAGATACCATTTTTATGTAATTCAGCACACAGCTTTCGATTTCCACTACACCGCGTTTCCCTTCTGTTTCGTTCCAAAAATAGCATTCCACATTTTTAACATTTAAATCACTTATGGTAAAATTGTAACAATTCATTTTACTTTTATAATAAAAGGAAGAAATTTGTCCTCTAGGTAATGGCATTATTGCTTGTAAATCGTATACAGCAACGTGTGCACCATTTGAGTTTTTTTTACCGCTATCCTTTTCCTTGCGCGACAATTTTTTTTCTTTTTGGTGAGCTTCATAACTAATTAGCAATGAGTTTTTCCCCTCATCATCAGCATTTTTAAACGATTCGCAAAGGTCACATTGATCACGGTGGTCTTTATAATTTAGAACTATCGATAAACTCGCGTGTAGTTTGTGATATTAAGTAATGCGATTCAAACCTAGGAATATTATTAATAAAAATTCTCACGCTTTCTTTAATTTCGGGGTCAACAGTAGTTTGTTTGCCATGTTTACCTCTCATCTCACCTTCAAGGATTCCGGTATCACTTTTGTTAGACAATGTCGTTCTTATAGGACGATCATTAATATCAAGAGTAGCTTTGAAAAATAACTTACATACTCTAATGCGTGTTTCACCTACCTCGAAATAAAATGCTGAATTCAAATTTCTGAAGTCCTGAGTGGTAGAGTATTGATATTTGGGTTTCATATGTTCAGTGCTTCGTAAGATAAATTCTCCTTGCCTTTGTAAGTCAGCTAAGTTCCAATTATTTGTAAAAATTTTCTCCCGCTGTATGGCACTTATTTTACTACTACAGCCGAATTTACATTTGTCTCCACAACCTCTCAGGAATTTTTTTTTTGTTTTTGATGCTTTTCCTGAATTCCTTAGTAATTTTTTTTCCCACCCAATTTTCCGGTTTTTGTTGCTTTTTCTTCCTTTTTTTTCTACATTCGTATTTTCACCTTCGATTTGCACTTCAGCAGGAATATTTTGTTCATCTACACTGTCGGAAGAACCAATTATCATTAAAATTAGGATCTGCATCTGAGTCGTCGATGTCGCTTTCATTGCTAAATACGGGAGATATGGAGTACGTTTTTTGTTTCGCATTAGTCAAACGCATCTTCATGGGACTATCAGAGGTTAACAGTGCTGTAGAAACAGTGCCGGAATCGATTTCAGGCATGCTTATTTGGAGCAGAATCCGTGTTTAGCGTCAGATTATTTTCATGCACATGGGAATGTGCATTCGTGGAATTTCCTTCCTTTCTTAAAGTTGAGGTTGCCATTTGCACCATGATGCTTGCGCGACTCGAAAAATCCATTATTTTGCTGTATTTAATACTGAAAATGAATTTCTCGGATTATTTCAACTAAAGTGACATAACTCGAATTAAGAGTAAAAAACAAACAAAATCAGCTGTTTGAAAATTAAAACCAACAGCAAATGTTCACTTTAATAGTCTAGAATGACTCAACTAGAAATTAATGTCATACTAAACTCACCGAAACCCAAAATAGAAAAAAACTATTCTTTGACGTGAAAAGTGTCATAATTCAAAATGCATTACAATGTGTCTTTTACAATGACATAACTTAAAATAATTGAAATATTCATTTTTACCTTGGTAGACTACAGTGTCACAATCCGAAATAAAATGGTTTTCAAATTACACGTTGATTAACTAAACCCACTTAATTCAAAATATTACTAAATTAACTAGGCGATTGATTTATATCAACAACACAACTCAAAATAATACGGTTTTGTACTCTCATTAAGACAAACATTCATCTTGCAGTTTAAAACACAACTGAATATAAATCACTTTTGTTGCAACTCACTCGCAAATGGAATCCTTCACTTATTTATTTACATACTTTTTGGCACACTCTATTTTGAGCATCAGACAATGGCGTAACTAGGTATCCGCAGCACCCGTTGCCGCGTGGGGAGGGGGAGGGGCACGGTTATTGGGGCCAAAGAAATTTCCTTTATTAGCTCAAATTTAAGATTAGCAAATTTACAGAACGGTACATTCCTAGGAAATTTTTAAGAAAAGGCGGTGGTCTAATTTTTAGAAAAAGAAGAAATCATTCCTGTTGCTATTAAATATTTTCTTAACCCTGTATTACATAGTTGATCATATAAGATATGTTTATTTCATAAATTTGTATTTCGCAAACGATACACTTTTTTCATATAATACAAATACAAATATATTGGTTCATTTTCTTAGTTTATATAAATCGTGGTTTTCTGGGTAAATTAGATGTCAAAATATTGGCGGGAAACGTTTATTTCGACTAGTGCGCTACGGTAAGCAGTTTAGTGGAAAGTTCTCTATGTTTTATTTATTTTTTTAAAGATTAACGGATTAATTATGTAAGTATTAAAATAAATATTTTAAATGTTTTAGTTACTTTATTTAGTTTGGTTTTCATATTATGTATATCAAATTTATGTTATAAAATCAATGATTTTTAAAAACATCATTTATGATATTTTATGCAGGCAACAAATAAATATAATGTCTATCATATATGAAATGGTATCAAATATGATATATTATGCACTAAGTAAAGCATTTTGTTTTTAGGAAAAATGGGTTCGCGACACGGTATTTAACTCTAGAGCAGGTGGAGGAGATCTTAAATAACTGGTCAGATAGTGAATATGAATTTGATGAGGAAGATCAAGTTCGTGGAGATGACGTTTACGAAGAAGTAGAATGTGCAATCGGACGTTGTATATTCCATTGTCTCCGAACCTACAGAGGAAAGATTTAATATTGAAGATATGGAAATCATTTATGCCGATGATATACCTGAATTTAGCGATTCTATCACTGCTTTAAATAACTTAAAGCAAATTAAAGAAAAATGTGCTAGAATCATTTGGAAAAATAAAGATTTCGAGATTTCCTCGGAACAACTCAAATTTCTCGGAAACTCCGAGCTAACCAAGGAGCAAATGGACTTGAGTACACCTTACGCATTTTCCAAATATTTTTTCAACGATGATATCATCGCCAAGATTGTAGAAAAAACCAATTTATATGGATTTCAAAAAATCCCAACAAAATTTTTTATTGGAATATGCATATTTACCTCTGTTGCCCAACTTCCAAACACACGGCGGTATTGGCATCAAAAACTAGGCTATACTATGGTTAAAGAAACGATGCCTTTAAACAAATTTGAAAAA
This sequence comes from Tipula vernalis, assembly GCA_958295665.1. Lineage (NCBI taxonomy): Eukaryota > Metazoa > Arthropoda > Insecta > Diptera > Tipulidae > Tipula > Tipula vernalis. The sequence continues at coordinate 178,872,613 of OY282558.1, read as the reverse complement.
ATAAGGCAACATCTTCATTTTAATATTAACGAGACAATGCATCCAAAAACCCATCAAGACCATGATCGGCCACAAACTAAGACCGTTGTTCAGCAGCCTCATTGACAATTTTCAAAAAGTTCCACTGGAGGAATGTTTATCCATTGATGAACAAATGTGTTTCACTGAAACGATCTGATTATTTGAAACAATATATGCCGGCTAAACCCCACAAATGGGGATTTAAATTATTTGTGCTTTGTGGAACTTCGGGCTTTGCGTACAACATCGAAATATATACTGGTCAATAAAATGACCACCATAAACGGCCACGGACTGAACTAAATTTAGGAGCAGCTTCCAATGTGGTTATACCTCTCTCAAGACCAGTACCATCACACATGAATTATAAACTATTTTTTGATAACTATTATACTTCGATTCCATTGATTATCGAATTGTCAAAAAGGGGAATCCATAGTTTAGGAACTGCCCGGAAAAACCGGCTACCAAATTCCAAATTGCCTGACGACGTTTACTGGAAAAAGCAGCAACGAGGATCGTCTTTCGAGATTGTGGCTAATATCGATGGAAATGATATCACAGCAGTACAATGGAAGGACACAAAACTTGTAACTGTAGTATCTGCGTTTGCGGGTAAAAATACCTTACATATATCATCACGAAGAGAAAAAAATTCTGGTAGTATCAACGTGGAATGTCCTTCAATTGTGAAGGAATATAACAAATTCATGGGCGGAGTAGATCTTTTGAACGCAAACTTGGGACAATATAAAATTAAAATGCGCTCCAAAAAGTACATGAGAGTGTTTTATCATATGCTGGATGTAACCGCAGCAAATGCCTGGATATTATATAAGTAAGCTGCAATAAATATAAAACATTTTTAGTAGACTATAATATTTTTTTTTAATTTTAGACGAGTTGAAAAACAACGTGGTACCAGCGACAAGGAAGTGTTGGGTCTCGCTGATTTCAAGACTGAATTATCAGAAACATTGATGAAGTTCGCAGAACCTTTACGAGTGGGGAGACCATCCCGAGATATTAATGATCTAATAAATTTAAAAAGGAAAAAATCAACAGCTGCACAGTTACCTCCAAAAGAGATTCGTTTGGATAATATAGGGCATATACCCCATTGGACGGATAAAAGATTATCATGCAAGCTTCCGGGATGCAACAGGCTTGGTTTTATTAGCTGCTCGAAATGCAATATCCAATTGTGTTTAAACAAGGATAGAAATTGCTATGAAAAGTTCCAATCATAATAAGACAAAACCAAAACTATTTAAGACTTAAAAAAACAGATATGTGATCAATAATTTATTTTAAAACTGCTTTTTATTTAATTGAATTAATTATTTTATTATACTATATTAAAATTTTTTGTGATAATTTCTGAAATAAAGAAAATTTATTAAGGGAAATATTATTTTTAATCATCTTGAATGCAAGATGTAACATAAATGATATAAATGAAAAACTCAGATTTCCGTGGAAAATAAAAATTTTCCCAACTTTTCGTTTTCATTTTAGTAATCAGTGATTAAAAATACATCGAACAATAATTTTTATTCAAAAAAATGAGAGGTCATGCAGTAAAGGGTTAAGATATTCTCAACAATTTCCTCTCGATTCTGACTCCAGAGAAATAAAATACCTTTAGGTTCTGACCGATATTTAGATTTAGATGAAAGTTAGCTAAACTCGTTTGAAATCAAAGCTTTTGACATCAAACGACAACGATTTTAATGTTTTCTGCGTTGATTTATTTGTATTACTCGTATACGTTTTGCGTAACTCCAATTTTATCCTTATTGAACTTAAAAATCAACCTTTTACAAATCAAATTGAACTTTTAGCCAAACAAATCCAACCTTTCACAAATCAAGCTTTGATTATAAAAGGTTAAATTTGATTTGCCAACAGATAAAATTTAATTTGCAAAATGTTAAATTTTATTTAAAAGAGAGAGCTTATAGTAATTTGCTGTTGTTAGCAACTTGCAATGTATCATTGTGATATTCATAAAAATCAAGAAGAAACTAGAAAAATACATAACCGTAACTGAAAATAAATTTTTGTTTCCCACACTTGAGCCGAACCAAAGCCAGTCTCTCTAATCAATTAGCGTTCGTTCGACTTAGGTATAATTTAATTAAACGGTAAATAAAAATGAAATTTAAAGGTTTATTTTGGAAAACTATTTTAAATATAAGGAAAATGCAAATGCCTACTTAATTTTGCAACTAGTGATATTGTTTTTTGGGTTGTTTTTGGTGGGGTTCTTCTGATTTTGGAAATTCTCGCTTTCCGATTTCGTATCCGCTTGTTTCAGGTTTCATTTTTTGATCACTTTTTAAAATTTCTCGAGATATTTGGAGTTTATGATAGAAATGAGATGCGTAATGTTTGAAACTTAATTGGTGATTCGGTGTTATGCAAAACAATCAGTTTATTCGAGATTTTCGAGATTATTCGAGTTTGTTTGAGATTGTAGTAGGGTGTATTTGATAGTTCAATGTTATTCGTGAATTTTAGAGCCTATTCGAAAAATATGATTGTTCGATATTTAAAAAATTACCCGGTAATATTCGAGGGTTCTATACTTATTGCATGTCGTTTAGTTGAATTTAGCCTTAACTAGCTTAGTAGAATACGTACATGAAGTTACTTGACAAATAATTTCATATTTACACGAATTTTCGGAATTTTTCAAAATTTTCATGGATTTCCTAGATTTTCCATAGAAAGGCAATGTTGTGCGCTTAGCTTTGAGTTGTAAGAACTTGCAGTGATATTTAAAAGAGTTTTTGAGATTATGCCAAAATTTCGATATTTCTCTGATTTCCTGTAGGTTATTCGAAATTATTCAAGAATGTCCAGGTTATTTACATTTTACATGGCGGTGCTTAACACGTATAGGATTCCCTGTAGTTTTACATACTTGGGCATAATTTGATATTTGAGAACTTTCAAGAATATTCAAGATACATTGAAAATTCGACATTTTTGAAATTATTTCGAAATTCTTGATATTTTTCAAATTATATTCGAAATTTATGATGCTTTATCGAGATATTTAGAACTCATCATAACATAGAGTTGCAAGATGTTTCGTTTTATTTGAGGTCATTCAAATGACTCACGTTCTATTTCATCTATGTTTGGACGATGCCCCGAATATGTCCTGAAAATTAAATCTGAGTAAACCAATTGGTTTTTTAAAAACTGAAAGTTCTTGACATTTATTGCAACACATTACCTACATGATTTATGCTCATAAAACGAAAGATGGAATTTATGGAAAGGCACAAAAATTACCGAGAAAGTATAAATAAATTATCAAGCTTAAAGCTAATTGAGAACAAATACTCTAAATTAATCCTAAAATATCACCTTCCTTTCTAATATCAAATTTGAAAGTCAAAAGGTTTGGTTTGGAAAGGTGTTAAAACTATAAGCTCTTAATAATTTACATTGAGTACAAAAATTCTAAATCCTGCCCAAAGCTCCGTCATCCCTTGTAATATCATATTTCGAAGCAAAATGGTTAGTTTAAAAAGCTTCGATAAGTGAAAACTATTAAAACTAAAGTTCTTGAAGCTCAAAAAAGCTCAAAAATGTTAAGTTCAAACCCAATAAGTATGGATTAATTGACAAGCTTAAAGCTTATTGAAAACAAATTTTCTAATTTTCAAGTTTCGAAGCTTTTGATCATTAATAATTTACTTTGAGAACAAATATTCTAAATTGTAGCCAAAATTCCGTCATCCTTTGTGAAATCATATTTCTGAGTAAAATGGCTTGGTTAAAAATGTTTTGAAAGAGAAAGTTTTGTCTGTATTAATTAAATCAATAAGATTGTTTCGGCTTTTTATAGACAAAATATATTAAAAATAATGGCATTCACAACAATTTCGACTTGTTAATCAGAAAAAATGAAGAGGCCAATCATTTATAAATATATCTACCAGAAAAAGTAGAAATATCAAAATCCCACCCGTACTTTAACCCGTGGTCAATACAAAGTGTATCGACTCCAAAAATGAAAATTTTCCTTGAGCTTTCTCTGTGGTAGTTTGGTTTCGTACTGATAAGTTCGTACAAACAAAAAAGTTAGGTCTACTCATCAGGTAGCTACGACCAAACTACAAAAATAAAATTCTAACTTCATACATTAAGTATGAGGCAAGAACGCATTGATTTAGCGAATTATAAAATTCACCAAATCAAAAAACTCAAGGAAATCTCATTTCTGTGTGTTTTATGCCCACACAAATAATAGAAAGAGAAAGTTTTGTCTGTATTAATTCTGGTAGATATATTTATAAATGATTGGCCTCTTCATTTTTTCTGATTAACAAGTCGAAATTGTTGTGAATGCCATTATTTTTAATATATTTTGTCTATAAAAAGCCGAAACAATCTTATTGATTTAAAAATGTTTTGATAATTTAAAGCTTATAAAATTAAAAGTTATTAATTTTTTGCAAATACATAAAACTTTTTATCAAAAACTAAAAGTAGGATAAAGGCTCAACGTTAAAAGTTAAGCAAAAACCCAAACTTGCTTAAATTAATTATACATGCAAATACATATTTTATGCTTATACAATTTTTTAACAAAACTTACGGATATTTCGATGTTTGAAAAATTTCAAGAATTTTCAAGATACTTTGAAAATTCGAAATTCTTGATATTTTTCAAATTACATATATTCAATATTTGTGATGCTTTATCCATATAATTAGAAATCGTCAGAGCATTAAGTTGCAAGATTTTTCGTGTCATCTACTCTCGAAATCAGGTACTTTTAATTAATGCGAGACTAGGATTTTTATGGGACCAAAAAAACGCCACTGGCATCAGCTCATTCATAATAGAGCGCACCAAAAGAGTTAGTTAATTTAACAATAAAAAACAGCACTTTCACCCAGATGATTCGCCAATACCTAGCCTAACTTGAATCCTTAATATGGAAGCAAGAATACATCAATTTTGATTGATGCTTCCTTTTTAACCGCAAACTTTACCAAAATCATAGAAAATAATATATGAACGTCGTGCTCAACTGACATCACATTTTATGGGAATCTATTTCCGTTATGGCACCTACATGGCCGCGCAACTCAATCCTCAAACCAGCATATATAATAAACTATTTGATATACTCGGTGTTACCCGGCAGATAATGTCGCATGCTCGCATTGAAATTTGAGTGACTTACCTCCAAAGGCGGCTTTTACCAATGCTACGTACCATCATATAATCATAATTGCATCTTACCATCTTAACATTATACCATCGTACCATCATACCATCATACAGTCATACCATCATGTCATCATACCATCATACTGTCATACCTTCATACCATCTTACTACCGTACCACCATACCACCATACCATCTTACCATCATACCATCGTACCATCATACAATCTTACCATCATATCGTCATGCCATTATACTGTTATACCTTCATACCATCATGCCGTAATACCAACATTTACCATCACCATCACCACAAACATCACCATCACCATCACCATCAAAATCACCATCACTATTACCATGTTCAAACTCATGTACAGAATCAGTTGAACAAAATCTAGCACTGAAGACATGACGAATAAAAGTGAACAAAATAAATCAGCACACGTCACATTTACGCTGAACAAATGCACCTGCCTACCAGTGGTACCAAACGATAAAAATACTTCTCAACAAACCAACGTCAAGTACTTAGGTTTTAACCCGGATGGCTGTTGTGGCAAAAACATATTGAAGCAAAGCGCAACCAAATAAAAATGACGTTTTCCAAAATATATCGCTGATGGGAAGACCATCGCAGCTGTCATTATACAACAAAGTTTGACTGTACAAAGCGATAATGAGAACTCCTCGAATGCACCCAAGTGAAAATACTTCGCAGTACCAATGCTCCATGGTATATTTGAAATAGTAATTTATATGACGAAATTAGAATTAAACCCATTAAAGAAACAATTAAAGAATTTAGTTCGGAATATTACTCAAAACTATATCACATCCCAACGAATTGGTCAGGAATATACTAAAACAACCGTAAATTTATTAAATGTTTAGGTTATATATAAATAAGTATAATCTAAATTAATTAAATTGTCAAAACTAACTTTTACCATCACCATCAAGATCACTGTTAAAAGAGTTATAATACACTATGAATATCCAAAAATCAAATTAATTGGTAAAGTTTTAGAAATCCTTCCCTAGTAACTTTTGACCTGATTATCATCCCTCAAGAAGGATATGTAGTTATGAGTTATAGCAAGTAATCTTTCTTGAGTCTTAAATATAATAAAATTGGTCAGCCCATTCTTATCGCGATATCCTAACTCAACCTCAACTTAACTCCAACTCAACTTCAACTCAACCCGCAAATTAAACCCTAACTTAGCCTTCAACTGAACTCCAAACTCATGTTGCCCAACTCAATCTTCAAACCAGCATACATAAAAAGTTTGCAAATATTTATTTAACCAGGTGGTTTTGGGTCAATTCGAACGGCAGTCAATTCCAAAAGCGTTTCAATTTTCCTCGCCTTGAACAGAGAAACAGATTGGCGAAAAAAAATTCTATGGGTCAAAACGCCGGGACCAACAAAATTGTTGGTCATTTTTGACAGGATTTCAATACTTTGGTCATTTTAGATCGAAGTAAATGTTAATATTTACGATAATTTTTATTTCTAATGCTAGTACATATAAAGGTTCCGATTTAATAATGGATAATAATGACTTGTAAGTGAACTCCTGCTGCTTTTATAGCAAGTTACCATTCTTTTATCAAATTTTTCGAGATATTGTAGCATAACTGCGGCTCAATTTCCTGAATACAATTAAGATTATTCTTCTTTAGGCCATCAATTGTTTGTGGATCATTGGCATAGAGTTTTGCCTTCAAACAGCCCCATAGGAAAAAACCTAGGGGTGCTATATTGCAAAATCTATGGACATCCATACCTTCAAATTCGTCCAACATATTCCGATATCGAGGTCCATTTTTAGTAACAGCAATCCCAGCTTCTTTTTCAAACAAATACGGTCCGATTACTGCATCAGTCCAAAAACCACACCAGACAATCACTTTCTGTAGAAGCATCGGTTTTCCCATTATTTTTCGTGGATTTTCTTCACCCCAGATTCGACAATTTTGTTTGTTTTTTCTATGTCTGTTACTTCTATCTGAATCTTGTATGCGTTGAAATGAAAGTCCCTGTGCAAAATTCTCAAAACATTTGTTGGCGGAATGTGTAATTGCTGTGAACCATGACGAATTAATGTTTTTGGACTGTCATTAACGCTAGCACTTACAGCAGCAATATTTTCTTCTAAACGACCACTACGACGGTTTATTTAAGTTTTTTTATTCTTTACCGAACCAGTTTCCACAAATTTTACAACAATTTTTGGAATGGCCAAAGTTGACGGACCGACCATATTCTGTACGAAATTTTCTTACATCTTCTGCATAACTCTCACCAAATTTAAAATAATTTTTAACAATAAATACGCGTTGTTCAATCGGAATTTTTCTGCTTATCATTTGTCAAATAACAATGGCGGCAAATTTAAAAATAACCTCAAATTGGAACACCCTTTTAAATTAACATCACAAAGCAAATTAGTTAAGTTTCCACAATTCCCCATTCGTTGGCTGCTTCAGGTTCATGTGCTATATTCCCGGAAATCTAGTGATGATTCAGATAATGTTTAGAAAATGTGTCATAATCCAATTCGTTCACCTAAAGTTATATATAAATTTCCAATAGAAATATAAAATTTTTTCTAGAAAACGTCCAATTTGAAAAGAAAACGAGCAGAAAACCATTATATCTTCCATCGTCGCAGCTATATCCAGAGTTATGTGTAAGAGCCATTTCTAAATACAACCGACGTATTCGATTAGATAAAGTTTAACATGTTGATTGTCACCAAATGAAAAAATTTGATTACTGAACTGCAAAATTGAAGATCTTTCTTTCATCTTATGTCGTTTTCGATTCACCGAATAAAATCAATCTGAAGCCCTTAATTAAATGATTTATATTTTTAAACAGGATCATAAAACAATTCATGAGATAAACATTTCATTCGAAATTGAATCCCTTATGATTTGTTGTCTCGCAGGCACAAAGTCTCTCTCAAATTGCTACTTAGTACTTGCAAATTATTGGAAGAAGACTGTAAAGTTAAGTTCAAATTCCCTGAGGTTAGCATCTACAGTATTATCGAAGTCCAAACAAAACGTCGGCATTTCAGATATGTTTAAATTTCGTTTTGGTTATCTGCCAGTTTCTAACAAAAAGCGACGCCGAATTTATCAGTGCAGAACAAATTTATAAAACCAAAACTTATTCCTGACTTATTCCCCATTAAATTCAAACCCTACTCTAGTAGCCCAAAAAAGCTATTTCTCACAAAACTACCAACATAAGCAAATTGAAAAAGTTCGTTGTTTAACTTTTTCGACCTTTATCAGAGCCTTCTAGAGTATAGAGCCATAATCATATTGACGTATTTTTTAGAAGCTTTTTTAGTGGTATAACTTTTCATTGATTTCCATAGGAATCCATAATAAAAATGATGTTTTTTAGCTTCATATTTTTCAATGAAGAAAGCAAATATATTATAAAACGTTTATGTATTTAAATGTTTTCTATGTACCTTGAACAACAACATTCAAGAAGACTATATTGTTATTGAATAAATATTAATTGCAGAAATATTAAAATTAAATTATGCCTAAAACACATTTTTCGGATTTCCATTTTGAAAAATAAATCAAAGTTGGCTTTGAGGAATTAAAATAAAGCCTGAATTCCATTGCGAATAAAAGTTTGTCAGTCAAAATAAAGGGAGATAAAAATATAAAATCGGTGGTTGTGTGAAAGAAACACAAAACGAAGTCAGTCAAGATTTTACTTACATCAAATGTGTGTTTGTATTAGTGGATCGCCATAATTATGGTCAAAAATTATCAAAATCGAAGTCATTTTATGGTCATCCAACTAATATATGCACACAAATTTTGTGTACGAACGCAAATTTTTTTCCGCACACTAAGTTAATTAAAAGTTTGTTATTTTTACGGTAATTGTCATAATTTTTTTTGGTGGTTGCTTCTAAAATAGCTGTGATAATACAAAAATATAAAGTTTGTATACAGTTAAATTGTGATAAATTGGGATCAATTGTGATAATATCGCTAAATACTATTATTGGCAATTTAGTAAAGTAATCGTTTTTTTTTAAATAATTTATTGGTGGTGAAAAAGCCAAATTAAAACTCCAAGTGATAACCAAAAATTTATTTTTTTTATTTTTATTTTTTTGCTGTCGCTGTCAAAATTTATCAAGATATTTGTGCTATAAAAAAAATAAAAAAAACATGCTTTTTCTTTGTTACTCCAATGCATTTCTTTTTTTTTTGTCTTCTTTCGACTTGAAGTCAGTTCAGTCAATTATTCACAGTGGAATTCAGGCTTAATACTTGCTAAATTTATCTTTAGTTTTACTAGTGTAAGTAAGATGTCTAAAATATTTACAGAAAAATACGAAAAAAAATTATTTAATCACAAAATTATCACTCTTAATTAATATTTTGTGAATTTGTTTTGCTTGTCCTACAATTTTTTTACTTGAAATTTCCTCAGGTGGTAACTTTTGGTATGATTTGACCAAATTTTTACAGCCATCACTGCCATCTATGTAATGTATATTGACTTATTGACCAAACGAATTGTAGTAGAGGGGCGAGTAGCAGGGACAGCAGAGACACAACGATTTCAACAACAAGGTCAAGCAACACTACCTACAGTTAGTACAAATTTGGGTGACCGCATGGGAACATGATGATGGAACGAAATCTCGCCCCCCTCTCACAACCGCCGATGGAAAAAATGGTGGAGGGGAATAATAATAGTTGTTTACAGCTTTTCAGAAAAAAAGAGTTTGCGGTACCAGGAAATTTGTGTTGTCATTGTGTCTTCTTACAGGTTGGAGCAGCAGTAGAGATGAACTTTAAAAATTGTATTGTCTTGTGCTAAATAAATTACTAAAAAAAAATATATTACTAACAAATTTACTTAACTATCAACTACTTAGGTGTCTGGAACCGGGTTGAGTCTTTGTTGCTAACATTCCTTTCCCATCCCTCGATCTTGTTATATGTAAAAAGGTGTACGACGGCAGCCTGGCCAGGGGCGGATATCACAACTATTAGACTTATGTGGTTATCGATGTGGCGCCTTTCTTGACGGGGTTTGACTTCATGAAGAATAGTGTCGTGTTGTGTAACATGGGTATAGTGGTGTGGTATTCGCATTTATAATACGGGAGACTTGCTTAATGCTTGATCGTACATCGCAATCAATCAATCAATCAATTGACCAAACGAATTGTAGTAAGCTTTTATTTTAATTTGACCAGAATGCTGTTGTTATGAAATTTTTATTTATTTTGGTTTAAATAATTCAATTATTACAAGAAAATGAAAACGATTTACTTAAACGACATTCATATGTGTTGAAATTAAAATGTTTATGAAAGTATTTCAGAAATCAAAATTAAAAATTTGTAACGTTTTCATTTAAAAATTTGTCTTAGGAAAAAAAGTGATTTCCCATATGTTTTGTGTATTTTACTATGAAAAGATTGGTTTTTTCCTCGTTACTAATTCCTTTATAAAAGCTGTGTTTTTCAGACTATGGCTTTATATAATCAAGGTTGCTTTGCCTTTATCTACGATTACGAAACTTCACTAATCACGAAAACAAACTGGAAAATTTCGCATAATCCCATGTACACATCATGCAACTCAAAATAGCCCACGAAAACATCAAGTAACCTCCCTATTTTTCCAACGTGGGATCAAAAAAAGTTTACCATTTACACCTCGATAAAAGTTTGGCGCAAACGACCTTATATTGCATACGTATCTTTCTCGATTAATCAGTTGCTTGAGAAAAATTTTGCATTGGTAATTTGATCAATTGAAAAATCTTTACGGTGTACAATATACGAAGAAAAAGCAAAGCTATCTTTTGTTTTATCACTTTATAGTTTTTATTTGTTTTTTTAATTCACGTTGTGATTGAGGTTTATTCTGTATTTAGTAGGCTCTGGATTTTTTGTTTGATTATGGTATGAAATACGAAAACAAAACAATCAAAAATGAAATTAGATCGTTATTTTTTAATTACTGTTATTTTCATATCGTTTTATTTTATCTTTGCAATTTCATCATTTTTTTACCTACTACATCTCTGCCGATAAAATAAAAGATTTTATACATTTTTTTTATAACAAGACATGTAACAAAAATTCCCTAGATTAGATGTATAATAAATCGAACGAGAATCAGATAGATAATTTTATAAATTTAATAGAAATACAAACCCTAAAATGAAACCCTAAATGAATTTAGATGGATAGTTTATAGTAAATAATAATAGTAAAGGGAGTTCCACCCTCCAGAGCAGCTGCTGCTTATTCTTATATTGTAGTACTCGTATGTGTGTGTAAAATACACAAATCGTAAAAATTTCTTGGGTACAACCTTCGTAAGATATAATCACCCCTATTACGATTTGACGAGTCGATGGACAATCGACACGACTTTGTATTGCGTTTTCGTTTTTTCATTTGATAAAACAATACGAAAAAGGAAAAGGCAACACGGAGTCGTGTCGATTGTCGATCGACTCGACAATCATAATAGGGGTGAATACGAGTATCTTCGTTCCAGTATTTATGTAAGTGCTACATATGCATTAATTTTGCAGTTAAAACTACCACCATTTCATTAAGCTTTGGAAAATTAACCCGAATAGGTTTAGAGCTAAAGATATAAATTAAAGTGCCCTAAACCAATAAAAATTGTTTTTTGAATAATCTAGGTAGTTGAAGTAGGCACGTAACAACACTGGAAAACTCGATTTCAAAGGGTTAAACGAAAAATACTCTCTAATCAATCTAGAATGCATGTTGCCTCTTTCATTCTACTATACACATTTGGGCAGAAATTGTATTTTTCCATTTAAGTTTATTACACCAGTATTGTGTATGTCTTTTTATGAATTGTTTGATAAACTTATTAATTAATAACGAAAGAATGACCAATTTTCTTAGACGGAACATTTTAGAAATTATTCCAATGATAAAATATTTAATTGATCAACTTTTTCATTCATAAATATCCAAAAAAAAAAAAAAAATGCCCTTTGTCTGGAATATGTATGCGCAAAGTTAGCATTACAGGAAATCCGATGATATTGAAATCAGGGGCATCCAGTTTCGTATGGCACCTCAAAAACTATCGTTTAGATCGAAAATTACATTATAGCAGAGGACAGTTAAAAAAATAAAAGAGCTTATTTCACCAAGGGGAGTTCATGATGTCACATGGAGTCACTGGAAACTTTCCCGCAGTATAACTTCGAACTCAGTTCTGGTGAAATTGTGTTGCGTTGATGTTGATAATAAACAAATTTCAATACATTGTTGGCTAGCTACAGAAATCGTATAAGGGGTGAAGAATCACCTCAAACCCTTTACGAGAGAATTGCGGCCAAGCAAATAGATAATGAAACCGCTTCCACGTCAACGCCACATTGTACGATCATGGAGAGACATTATGGGTGGCAGCTAGTGCGCACTTGTCATTAATCCTATTGGCCGTAGGTATAATATTTGTGACCGTCTAGGGTTTTTGCGATCGTTGAAGCTACCGAAAGCAAAGTACTAAACGGCGCTCAATAATACTTTCTCCAACAGGATAGTGGTGGGTTTTAAACTGCTCGATACAGAGAAAGTGTCCACATTGCCGCGATAGAACGGTTTCACATATCCTCCTTGGCAGAATGGATTGCCTTGGTCGACTGCGTTGCGATGGCAACTGCGGCATCATCGAGCAAGTATCATTGTGCCCATCAATATTAACACTTTATGGTAAAACAGCTGCCACGACGCTGAACGATGATCAGGCGTTCAATATTCATACAACATGATACCAGCCACCGCCGCCGATAACGATCCGATGGGGTGTGTCGATCGAGTCATGTATCAGTTTCATAAAGCGGAGCAAAACCAAGTTAATGAGTGGGTCAGACCTTCAGATGGCCTGTACATCATCGACGCCCGAGACGATTTTAAATTATATGATGGATATAGTGAAGAGAAGTGCGAGACGAGAACCTCGCCGGCTACCGACACTAGTTGCACAGGTAAACAAGTTCTATAAACCTTTTTTCCGCCATTAGTGTACGGAGCGTAGTCGCGTACGCTGAAGACCAATCTAATTAAAAAGCAGTCAGCCAGACGTGGATTGTCGATTCCGAGCCGATACAGACATCCTGCTTTGACCTCAAATCGTATCGTAATAGAGCTAAGGCCAGACGAGTAGCAATTACTTGATCGACGGTAAAATCATCATACAGTCTCTGCGCCGGTAAAATTACAAGACCACTTCCGAAAATAGACAGTAGATGGAAGATCCTATGGTCTGCAATGTCTATCTTGTAAATGCAGCATGTACACTCACCCAGGTACAGCGTTAGCACACATTAAACTCTTTCTGGTACAATCATTGCTAGACTACTCGAAAAGCATCAGCAAGATCATATCAGACTATGAGCCAGATATAATCGCGACACATATCATAATCACTGGCGGCTTTAATGTTAATTTCTTACAAGACATCTGGTTAGATTTATGCTCAACGAATTCAATCTATTTTATACCGAAACTCGTCCTACAACTCTTGATAATGCTTGTATTGATTTGACGGTCGAAAGGAATCTCGATGTGTCGTGTATCCTTGATTTCCTTCCCTGTGTATCCTTGAGCTAAGTCTTAGTATGTCACCCTCAATTTTGGCTAACCACGTTTTAGTTTAGCAAGCAAAAAGTGGATTTCCTGAACGTATTCCGATACATAGAAACACTATATTTCTGGGTTTATTTCGATGTATAATATGCACAATTTTGTAGCCTCTGACTTTCGAGTCAGGCGGATGTTTTTCCTAATTTTTCATGAAAAACAATTTTGTTTTTTTTACGAGTTTAAATATGTATAATCTAAAATTTGTGCGCGAATTGTGCCATATGAGTGTATGCCTACATTAATAACGAAAATATGATGCCATAGGGAGATCTCTTTCGAATGGAAGTTGACTGTTGTCCGAAAAATTATGCCACTATGATGTGATTAAGCTGGATTATACAATAGGCATTGTATTATTATATTGTTCATCTTATTGTGTATCTTGACTTCCTATTATAAATGAGCTTAAGCTCAAAATGGGGTGTCCGAAAAAAAAATTTAGAAGTTAACAAATAAATAAATAAATATTGACAATAAACACTCTAAATCTCTCTAAACCCAGATACCAGATTTCAGCAGCACAAAAAATTGTTTGAAGACAATTTGAACATACAATATTTTACGTACTACGAAAATTGAATCGAGTTTTCTTCCTAAAACGCTTAACATCATTGGTTAATTCAAATAAACAATTTTTAGTACAATTTTTATTTGTGTACTAAATATTATAATTTTTGAGGCTGTGTCCGAAACCTGTGATAAATATTTTTTAGTACTAATTTTTGACATTTATGTGAAAAAACCGCGCACACCCAAATTATCACAGTCAAGGTGCGTACATGCTCCAATTCTGGTGAAAAAATGTACACCACGAAGTTAGCAAAATAGTATAATTTTTAGTTAAAATTGGTTACCCTGGTGATCTTTTTGTTCTAGTTGGAAATAATTTAACTCATACAGCTAACTTCGTGGTGTACATTTTTTCACCAGAAATGTATGTACGCAGCTTCAAATCGAATGAAAATTTTTAACATATACAAAATAAATTTCGCCTGAGCGTTTTGTTTCAAAGAAATTGATTTTCTGGCTGTCATTTTAATTGTCAAATTAAATTGCGTAATTATGTGTTAATGAGTGTTATTGTGAGTTACTTGAACATCCGATGAATATCCAGAAATCGGAAATTGTTCAATGATGAGAATAGTTCTAGCTGTGCTGTATATTTTGCAGATGTGTGGTGATATATTCCTAAATAAATCCTATCCAAAAATTATTTGTTCAGATTCGTATTGTCAACAAGTGAGTAAACAAATAGAAGCAATCATAGAGTTCAATAAAATATGGAACGCTTACATTCTCCCCTAAACGCAGTGTTCATAAAAACATAGCTTTTTTACCCAACAAACATTTTGTTTGAAAATAAAATGAGGTTGAAAATAGATATTCGAAATAGGCAGTTCATTACTATATGTACTAAAAATAAATAAATATAGTATGAACGATATGCATATTTAAGTGTTATAACGTTCTTTTAAAAAATACATTAAATAAATATAATAAATAATAAAGATTTATTTAAATAAATAAAATTTATGGTGTGTTTTAATAATCAAATGAATAGTTAATTAATACACCATAACTGGTGACCCCGACGTGATCAAAAAACGTAACCAACCAAAGAACAAGCAGAACAACTGCATAATAACCAGCAATACAGCATAACAACCAGCGAAGCCGTTAACCAGCAATACAGCACAATAATCAGCAAAGCCGTTAACCAGCAATACAGCACAACAATCAGCAAAGCCGTTAACCAGCAATACAGCATAATAACCAGCAAAGCCGTTAACCAGCAATTCAGCATAATAGCCAGCAAAGCCGTTTTAAACAACAATACCGTTTAGCTATATCGGCCAGCCAAAACATCGCTATAAATCAACAACTAAACTGCTAATAACAGCGAGTTTAAATCAACCATTTTCCAGACACCAAACATCTGAATATTGCATTGACGACATAGCTCCCACCAGTGGTAAGCGGTCAACCGAAATATTCAGTGTAGTTAATACATAAACAGTTCTGGCCCCCACCCGTGGTAAGCTAAAAGAGTTTTTGTTGTTTAGCCGTGCAAGGTCGCACAAGGAAGACATCATCACTAACCAAAAAGCGTACACGACGAAAGGAGGAGAACCGTGAGTATTCCAAATTTTAAAGAACTACATGTTAAAAAATTAAAAAAAAAAACGAAAAATCAATATTATTTTGGTGTCGTTTATTTGTTGGTTTACTCATTTGTCGTCAGTTCACAATATTATTCTTACCTCGTTTGTTTCACTGTCCACAATTATCACCATTTTCTCACCTATTTAAAAAATTTTTTGTTCGTGTTAAATTTATTTTTATTTTTAAAAAAATTATGGATCCCAATACTCCTCAAATAGATAACACACCAGACAGAACCATGACTAACGAAGAAATTTTGGCTTTAATAGACGCACTACGACAACAACTGACAATCGATGATAACAGTGCTGAGGAAGGTCCAAGCCCATCAACCAATTCTCCACCTCCAGTTATAACATCAATACCAGCTAATGTGACAAATATCGCACATGTAGCGTTTAGACCTCCACAACACCTATACAGTCAAAATCCGGTCATTTGGTTTTCGATATTAGAGCAGTCATTCCTGTTAGCAAACATTACCACGGAACAGACAAAATACGCACACGCACTCGCAGCTTTAGACGCACGACATCACGACACTTTTGGAAATATAATACTACGGGACAAAAAGACTACTCCTTACACTGCGTTCAAGGAGGAAGTTGTACGAGTGTTAGGAGAGACGGAACGGACGAAATTAAATAATGTTTTACACGGACTTACTCTCGGAGACCAGAAACCATCCATGCTACTCAATAAATTCAGACTGAACGCGGGAACAGTTTTCGATGACAACGCAATACGACAACTATGGATGAAACGACTTCCAGCACAAATACAGATGATACTGACTCCATTTGAAAATGACGTTTCACTAGCAATATTAGCCACTCGAGCAGACAATATTTTGGAGACGATGACAAACTCATTAAACATCAACAGCATATCAGATTCTACAACAGAAAATACAGAACTGAAACATTATAAAGCAGAGACGGACAGCAAAATTGATAAACTAACAGGAATGATTGCAGAATTATGTAGCAATTCTCGTGCACGTCCAAATTCTCGGTCAAAATTTCGAAGTCCGTCACGATCACCAATTCGAAAACTGAATCCAAAATTTAAAATTTGTTATTTTCATTTTAAATTCGGTGAAAACGCAAAACAATGTGTGATGGGGTGCAAACATTTTGAGGAACACTCAAAAAATGTTGACAAAAATTTTCGCTAGACCATCACGAATTAACGGCAAGTGTTGATGGTCAACTAGCGAGCCGTTTAGTAATTTTTGATAGAAACACGAGACTAAAATTTTTAGTGGACACCGGAGCAGATGTTTCAGTCATTCCAGAAAATCTGTATCAAACAACACTTATATCAAATTCTACAAAAAAATTATTCGCGGCAAACGGCACTCCGGTAAAATCTTTCGGCACTAAAATTTTAAAATTAGACTTCGGACTTCGACGAGAATTCCGTTGGGAGTTTATCATCGCTGAAGTGTCATTGCCAATGATAGGGGCGGATTTTTTAAAACAAACAGGCCTTTTAGTAGACATCCAGGGACAGAGGATAATTGATCCGTTAACCTCCCTGTTTGTCAGAGGTGTCTTATCACAAGAACCAAATCCGACCCTATCTTTTATTAACAAAACGAACCAAAATTCTAAAATCGACATTTTGATCGGGAAATTTCCGGGTTTAGTGAACAGTGGTCTATCTACTAAATTAATTAAACACAAAACTTACTCACTTATACGTAAATTCATACAGAATCTACTGGAAGGGGAGTATTGTGGTGATATATTCCTAAATAAATCCTATCCAAAAATTATTTGTTCAGATTCGTATTGTCAACAAGTGAGTAAACAAATAGAAGCAATCATAGAGTTCAATAAAATATGGAACGCTTACATTCTCCCCTAAACGCAGTGTTCATAAAAACATAGCTTTTTTACCCAACAAACATTTTGTTTGAAAATAAAATGAGGTTGAAAATAGATATTCGAAATAGGCAGTTCATTACTATATGTACTAAAAATAAATAAATATAGTATGAACGATATGCATATTTAAGTGTTATAACGTTCTTTTAAAAAATACATTAAATAAATATAATAAATAATAAAGATTTATTTAAATAAATAAAATTTATGGTGTGTTTTAATAATCAAATGAATAGTTAATTAATACACCATAACTGGTGACCCCGACGTGATCAAAAAACGTAACCAACCAAAGAACAAGCAGAACAACTGCATAATAACCAGCAATACAGCATAACAACCAGCGAAGCCGTTAACCAGCAATACAGCACAATAATCAGCAAAGCCGTTAACCAGCAATACAGCACAACAATCAGCAAAGCCGTTAACCAGCAATACAGCATAATAACCAGCAAAGCCGTTAACCAGCAATTCAGCATAATAGCCAGCAAAGCCGTTTTAAACAACAATACCGTTTAGCTATATCGTCCAGCCAAAACATCGCTATAAATCAACAACTAAACTGCTAATAACAGCGAGTTTAAATCAACCATTTTCCAGACACCAAACATCTGAATATTGCATTGACGACATAGCTCCCACCAGTGGTAAGCGGTCAACCGAAATATTCAGTGTAGTTAATACATAAACAGTTCTGGCCCCCACCCGTGGTAAGCTAAAAGAGTTTTTGTTGTTTAGCCGTGCAAGGTCGCACAAGGAAGACATCATCACTAACCAAAAAGCGTACACGACGAAAGGAGGAGAACCGTGAGTATTCCAAATTTTAAAGAACTACATGTTAAAAAATTAAAAAAAAAAACGAAAAATCAATATTATTTTGGTGTCGTTTATTTGTTGGTTTACTCATTTGTCGTCAGTTCACAATATTATTCTTACCTCGTTTGTTTCACTGTCCACAATTATCACCATTTTCTCACCTATTTAAAAAATTTTTTGTTCGTGTTAAATTTATTTTTATTTTTAAAAAAATTATGGATCCCAATACTCCTCAAATAGATAACACACCAGACAGAACCATGACTAACGAAGAAATTTTGGCTTTAATAGACGCACTACGACAACAACTGACAATCGATGATAACAGTGCTGAGGAAGGTCCAAGCCCATCAACCAATTCTCCACCTCCAGTTATAACATCAATACCAGCTAATGTGACAAATATCGCACATGTAGCGTTTAGACCTCCACAACACCTATACAGTCAAAATCCGGTCATTTGGTTTTCGATATTAGAGCAGTCATTCCTGTTAGCAAACATTACCACGGAACAGACAAAATACGCACACGCACTCGCAGCTTTAGACGCACGACATCACGACACTTTTGGAAATATAATACTACGGGACAAAAAGACTACTCCTTACACTGCGTTCAAGGAGGAAGTTGTACGAGTGTTAGGAGAGACGGAACGGACGAAATTAAATAATGTTTTACACGGACTTACTCTCGGAGACCAGAAACCATCCATGCTACTCAATAAATTCAGACTGAACGCGGGAACAGTTTTCGATGACAACGCAATACGACAACTATGGATGAAACGACTTCCAGCACAAATACAGATGATACTGACTCCATTTGAAAATGACGTTTCACTAGCAATATTAGCCACTCGAGCAGACAATATTTTGGAGACGATGACAAACTCATTAAACATCAACAGCATATCAGATTCTACAACAGAAAATACAGAACTGAAACATTATAAAGCAGAGACGGACAGCAAAATTGATAAACTAACAGGAATGATTGCAGAATTATGTAGCAATTCTCGTGCACGTCCAAATTCTCGGTCAAAATTTCGAAGTCCGTCACGATCACCAATTCGAAAACTGAATCCAAAATTTAAAATTTGTTATTTTCATTTTAAATTCGGTGAAAACGCAAAACAATGTGTGATGGGGTGCAAACATTTTGAGGAACACTCAAAAAATGTTGACAAAAATTTTCGCTAGACCATCACGAATTAACGGCAAGTGTTGATGGTCAACTAGCGAGCCGTTTAGTAATTTTTGATAGAAACACGAGACTAAAATTTTTAGTGGACACCGGAGCAGATGTTTCAGTCATTCCAGAAAATCTGTATCAAACAACACTTATATCAAATTCTACAAAAAAATTATTCGCGGCAAACGGCACTCCGGTAAAATCTTTCGGCACTAAAATTTTAAAATTAGACTTCGGACTTCGACGAGAATTCCGTTGGGAGTTTATCATCGCTGAAGTGTCATTGCCAATGATAGGGGCGGATTTTTTAAAACAAACAGGCCTTTTAGTAGACATCCAGGGACAGAGGATAATTGATCCGTTAACCTCCCTGTTTGTCAGAGGTGTCTTATCACAAGAACCAAATCCGACCCTATCTTTTATTAACAAAACGAACCAAAATTCTAAAATCGACATTTTGATCGGGAAATTTCCGGGTTTAGTGAACAGTGGTCTATCTACTAAATTAATTAAACACAAAACTTACTCACTTATACGTAAATTCATACAGAATCTACTGGAAGGGGAGTATTGTGGTGATATATTCCTAAATAAATCCTATCCAAAAATTATTTGTTCAGATTCGTATTGTCAACAAGTGAGTAAACAAATAGAAGCAATCATAGAGTTCAATAAAATATGGAACGCTTACATTCTCCCCTAAACGCAGTGTTCATAAAAACATAGCTTTTTTACCCAACAAACATTTTGTTTGAAAATAAAATGAGGTTGAAAATAGATATTCGAAATAGGCAGTTCATTACTATATGTACTAAAAATAAATAAATATAGTATGAACGATATGCATATTTAAGTGTTATAACGTTCTTTTAAAAAATACATTAAATAAATATAATAAATAATAAAGATTTATTTAAATAAATAAAATTTATGGTGTGTTTTAATAATCAAATGAATAGTTAATTAATTCCCCATAGATGTTTATACCTCATCTGCTTGTTATTCGCTTATTTTTACACAGAGTTCTATTTTCAAAAATTAAATATTTTTGTTTTACGAATACTTCACTGGCAATGCCATTATGTATTAACAATGAAATGAGCCAGCATTTCATTCTCAACCAATTCTTAACATTTCTATAGCTTGAATCTAAAAAATAAGCATTAGATATGCCACTATGAAGCTACAATAAAAAACCGAGCCATGACCACTTTTATGTGTACCATTGACATCAAAAGTTGTCATTTTCTATCCAAAAATCTCCGTATTTCTCGGAAATTAATGTATTTAAAGTGAGACAACAAATGTGTGAGGCGGGGAAATTGGCCAAAAAATTATTGCACAAATCGGACAGCATAATAAAAAATTGTGAATGTAGGAGAATATATTTCAAGTAAATGTCAAAAATTAGTACTAAAAAATATTTATCACAGGTTTCGGACACAGTCTGAATAGTAAATATGTACAGTAAAATCTCGATTTAATTGAATTGAATTTTATTGAATATAATTGTTTAATACAACAGGGTGATTTATTTTAATCGACGGAACCAAATATATTTGAAAATACGCAAGGTAAAAATAAGTGGTTTATACAAAAATTGTCAAGGAAAATGGGGGTCATTTATCTATACTAATGTCCTTGACCTATAGGTCAATTTTTAAGATCATTTGTAGGTCAAGGTCAATGCTTATAATTTTCTATGATAATTAAAAAAAATATATAAAATCTTCACTTTTAGAATTTATATTGTTTCACTTTTTTTTAAATTTTCATAGCAAATCATAAGCAATATAACTAAAATATATTCCTTCAGGGGACCTTGGCTTTCCTGTGGAAAATACATATTCGGACGAAAAGTTTTTCACTCTTTTCCAATCCAGTGTCAAAAGTAGCGGTCCCCATTTAAAAATTCCCTTGAACTACAAATGATCTTGAAAATTGACCTGAAGGTAAGGGACATTAGTATAGACAAATAACCCCATTGCCCTTGATAATTTTTATCTAAACTATTTTTTTGTAGCTGGAGTATTTTAGGAGATATATTGATAAGTCGAATAAAATAGGTCACGCTGCATACGGTCTGTGTATATTTTAAGTCATTCGGATTTAACGGACACCATCCAACATTTTGGAAAACGCATTACCATATAGTCAGGTATTTATACAGAAAATGGGAAGATCACAGGTGGTCACAAATCAGAATTTCAATGCAAACTAATAAATATTGGAGGCATATTGGCCTCTATTATGGATTAAAATTAATCATTAATGATCTGGCGCATACAATTCAACGTTTTAAATCAATCGATCAATTAATTCTATAATAACTCCAATAATTTGTCAGGCGACAGTGGTAGCTCTCACTACAATTCACTATATCAATATGCATAAATAAGATTTAGTTGACATACACGGACGATACTAAGCTGCTGCAATTGAAAACAGAAAATTATCATGTTGCTATTACATAATATTATGTTGCTGCAAACGATAATATATTCATTGACTAGTTGAAATTTTATTTCGATGATATAAAATGCTAAGGCGACCATGTTAAATGTCGACCGAACAATTTATTTATTCTGCTTGTGCCAAAAATTATCATAACAAAAGACAGTGATCATTTGGGTGTATGCGGTTTTTTCAAATAAATGTCAAAAATGAATACTAAAAAATATTTACCACAGGTTTCGGGCACGGTCTTAGTAAATAATATTAGATGCGTTTTTTTAGGCAAGTATTCGCGGCAGCGAAACAATTTTCGTGGAATTTTTCAGCCAAACCAATAATACATTACATACTACCATTTATCGGGTTAAAATTACATCGAATTTTTACATCGGACAGTCCAAAACAGGCGAGAGAAATTAAAAAGAGAAGTTTTTTAGAAAACAATTTTTGAATTACGTAAGCTTTATTATTTTCTTATTTTACTTATCGCACTTTGGTTTTGTACAAGCATAAACGAAAAGTATATTGTCAAACCATTGAATTGGAACTGAACTAGAGTGTACACAGACTTGTGTAATAAAAAAACGCACCTATTATTTAGTACAAAGCTAAAATTTGTATTTTGAATGCACAAAATATTTAGAACAACATTTTTAAACATATTTATTTATTTTTGTGGTTGCACTTTAAAAATGTTAAGCTAATGGCGCACACTTCAAAACTTTTGACAGTACCTTTTTTCGTAATTTTGTAACAGAAGAACTTGATGGAATTAATTTTTTCTTCTGTTGCAAAATTACCAAGAAAGTTACTGTCGACAGTTTTGAAGTATGCGCCATATAAACATGTTGCCTGGCCGCCGAAGCATGGCAGATACATCCACCACTCCACCAGACGAAAGTCTTTTGGGAGATAAGGCTTTGTGGTGGCTCACTCATTTGGCTCACATATATTTGTGCATTCGCCACCTCAACTAATTCGTCCGCACAAAACAATACACCTATTCGCACAAAAACAATTCACCTATTCACTGGTGCAGACATACCAACTGCGCGACGAAAAACAAAAACGAAAGACAAACAAATTAAAATTAAATTATTTAGTCTCGTCTCGGATTTGGTGGTAGACATACGCGCGCTCTGTTCTGCGTTTTAAAAACGCGTTTTAATGGTGGTGTAAATAAATAATTGTTCAAAAATAATAAAATGGTGGTGTTTAACAAATTATTATAATAGTCTATAGAAAAATAAATAATTATAATTATTCAAATTAGAGTCCCCGGTAAATCAGAGGGATCTTCAACCCTTCTCCTGATGCCATATGACAGATGGTACCGCGGACTACCCAGTTTTGTATTTACTCCTATAGCAAAAAAATAATCGTGCTTTTCAAAATGGCCGCCGAAATGTTATTTTTACATTTCCTCCGAGGTTCACTTTTTTTACCTTTTTCCTCATTTTGTAGTTTTATTAGACATACTAAAAAATCAGCACAACATCTTGTTTCTTGTTTCGTTTTCTTGCAAAATACGTTTAAGTATGTTAATCTACTCTTTTTTGAGTAAATCCAGCATTTTGTTCAGCGGCCATTTTGAAAAGGACGAAATGAAAGATGGTTTTTGTACAGCAATAAATCCAACACATCGTGCTTAAAATTTTTAAATGTTTGACAACCTATATCTTAAAAAACAACAACAATTAAAACATAAAAATCATAAAATTATATCATGACTTCTGGTCCCATATAAAGAATTCTATAGTCACAAATCATAATGGATTTAGCGTCAAACTCTAGTACGGTTGCTTGTAGTTACCGGAATATTACAAGAAATTGATGATATGATATCGAATCTGAAGATTGCGAATTTGAGATAATACGTAAAAAGTATTATCTAACCTTAAGCCATTATGATTTGTGACCAAAGACTTTGTGATTTCACGTATTTTTCTCCATATATATTTACACTAGCCGCGAAAGCTTGTACTAACTATTCTGGCAGCGTTTAATTTTTATTACCAAAAAAAAAATTTGCGCCTTATCAAAATAGTTAAGTCTGTATCGTTTTTTTTTTTTTGGTTTGTTTTGAGTTTCCCTCTTAGGACTATGAAAGATTATACTTTTTATCGATCACAACACTAAATTGATTGCCTTTACTTAATTACTCGACCGTTCTCGTCGGCTTCAAAACAAAAAGCCCCCGTTTTCGAGCAAGGGACTCCTATGTATTCAAAA
This sequence comes from Tipula vernalis, assembly GCA_958295665.1. Lineage (NCBI taxonomy): Eukaryota > Metazoa > Arthropoda > Insecta > Diptera > Tipulidae > Tipula > Tipula vernalis. The sequence continues at coordinate 178,847,931 of OY282558.1, read as the reverse complement.
AAGTGTTTCTCAAATGTTTCTAACAATGAGAACCACGTCATTCTTAACCAGTGTTAGTCGAAGGAGCAATCGTTAGTGTGTGTCTCGCATGCCTTGGTATTTCCATTACAATTGGAGAATTTCTGTTAATCTCAGGGAATGACATCACACCTAGTGGTCTCGTTAGAGGCATTTAAGCGTTTTCGTCAGAGTGTATTGCGTTTTTTTAATTTCTCACTTACTGGAACTTTCTTAGAAAATGTAGGAATGTTTTGTTGAAAATTAACATGTGGAAAAGTTCAATCAGTAAGTTACATTCCGCTTAGACTCACTTGTCATTTGGTTTTGTGTTGCATCAAACGACAAATTGAAGAGGATTGTCTGCTCTGCTTTATTATCTCGTATTTAAAAGAGATTTTACGGTTAATCTACCCAAAGGCATATATTTTTCTTAAATTTGTTCTATTTGTATGTTGATGCCAATATTTTACAAGTTTCGGATATTTTTAATATCTAAACTATTATTATTGCTATTCCGCTTCCAGTAAGTGGGTTGTCATGCTTTCGGCTCAAAGTCAAGTAGATTTACAAATTTTAAAAATCGTTCAACAGGTTTCTTATTTTCATTTAAATAATGTTTCGGTGACACCTAGGGTAGAATAGAATAAAATAAAAAATTTACTCTACTAAAATGGCAATTTTCCATACTACAACATTCTACATGTTACCAGACTATTCTTACTGGGAAAGATCATGAAATTTCTAGAAGTTTGGTTTGAATATATAAAAAAGGCGAATGCAATAGAATTGAATGATTGGAATTTGGAAAGCGATAGTGTAAAGATTAAATAGAGTGATTTAAAAAGTGAATTAGAGCGACATAAAAAATTATAACGGGTGTCCATCTAGCGTTTTCAATTTCAACCAGCGGTTATTTCGAGTGTGGCAACACTTACGTCATTCGTGTCATGACAGAAAATTAGTTTTTAATTTGTGAAGCGAGTTCGTGCAACTGGAATATTATTGGATAAACTGACATGTGCACGTGTTAGGCATATCAAAGACTTGAAAGATCAAGCCCATCCAATCGGAAAGGTTGAAAAGTTTGGTTGACAGAATGGGCTACTGTAAAGCCAGCCGTGGAAGTCTTTTGAATGAAATTGTGTTCCATACTTAGCCGAACCAACAATGGTTCGACCCCAGATATTTCTCATGTGGACGAAAGTAAAGTTAACTCTGTCTATTTCAAAGTTTCAGGGGACTGAAAAAAACAATTCGATATAGAAAGAATTTCGAGATAGAAAGAGGATATTTTAATACCAAAAAAAATTGAAGGGAAAGAGTTTTGAGATATTTCTATAAGAGAAGGCAGTCTGATTAGTTCTGAAGAAGTTATTTCATCGTTTTCAATATTTGTATTTTCATAACCCCGTTCATCTGCTGCAAAAACAATTTCATCATCAATAAGCATATGTTCTATTGCCAAATCACCGTCAAACATTACAAAACTCGCAAAACTACCAATATTCTCCGAAACACATACAGTTCTAAATTTTCCCCATATTTCCGTTGAACAAATTAGTAAGTGGAATGTAATCTTCACTATCTTATGTATCTATAATGTTTACATGTCGAAAGCAGTTTTTAATTGTTCTAGGAGTAATCCAACTTTTTGAAAGAAATTCAATTGCATCTAACAACGTAAAATTTGAAGAACAATTGTTTTCCATATCATCAATTCGTTTCGTCACTATTTTCGGCCAATAAAATGTTTTCAAATTTTTTATTATACCTACGTCCATTGGCTGAAGATATACGTAATTGAATTTGGTGGAAATAATATGAGCTGATTTGGCATGTACCGGACAATTATCAATAAAAACCAATACCTTTTGGTTTTCGGCGGAAAATTGTTCATCAAGTCATCCATGCTTTGGCTTTAGCAACATATTTCACAGGGAAACTCTACGTTTTTGAAACATCGGGGTTGTTTTGATTTTGGAATAACCAGCAAGGGTAGTTTTTTCGATCCTGTGTTATTGGCTCCAACTAATCCAGTTATTCGTTCTTTACTGTATTTACCACCATAACATTTATTATTTTTAAACTCCATGGTTTTATCGGGGAGACATCTGTAAAGCAGTGCAGTTTCATCCATGTTATAGACATTTTTGGGGTCGTAATGGTGCAATAATTTTGGTAAGTTATTTTTCGAAATCAGCACCTTTTCCAAACGATTTTTTAAAAACAATATTGTGTTTCTTTTAGCAAGCCATTATTGCTGGCTTTAAAATTTTTCTATACCCATTTTTTCTGCAAATACCAAAGCCTTTTATTTGATGTTAGCCCCAGATAATATGGGATATTTTCGCCGGCATTGGTGAACAAAACAAAAAACGGCGTCTTTTAGTCTACCGCGCTTCACATTTCGTATTTTTGTCACATTTACATTTCCAGAAGCATTCGCTTTTGCAGTTATTTTCCTTTTGAACTTTTCCTTTTAATACTAAACTATTAACAAAATATTATAAATAAATTATTTGTTTAAAAGTTTTGATGGAAGGTTGTATTTATATAGAAAAGAAAGAAAAATTGAATTTGAAAATGATATGTGGACGCCTCCAATGCTTCGGGTCTCATGCTGCAGCTTTGTTAGCATACGGGTAAATCAAGACCTGGTTGTATGGAATTTCTTAAGAATTGCGTTCACAAATTGTAATCGTGAAAGATCATTTTCCATTCTTAATAGAAACACAAATTACCTAAGGTCGTCTCTATGACAAATAAATTGAATAATTTGAGTACACTATACATACAATTCGATTTCTTGAAATCTATTGATCTATGGATACAGCACAAATTTACATGTGTTATAGTGAATTTAGATATTTAAAAAATCCCGAATTTTAAATTCTTTTGATTCATAAAATTTTCAAAAAAAAAATACTAAACCTTTTTCTTTTATTACTAAAACTTCGAGTTTCTAGTCGCAGGAATAACTCCTACTAGACTGCTGAATCATAAATTTAATGATTAGCCGCTCAGTACTTCTCTTAATCATTTATTAATGATGTGAACATATTACGTATATTGCTTGTATCTGTAACGATAACCACTTTGCTTATATACAATCACATAAGAATATTTAAGAAAAAATTTCTGAATACTTACTCCTATAAAGTAGATATCTAAAATTTTGATTTGGTCCCAATATTCTAGTAGATTTTGCCATCAAACCGAAGAAATATATTCATTAAAACTAAAAGCTAGCTATTATAGTTTAATCTAAAGAAACTATTGTCCAAATACATTTTAAGGATCGCCAACAATGTACCAACAGTCATCTGATCCACGTGATTGAATAATTGTTATCTATTGTACGTACAATATTACGGTAATGCAGTATGGTTGAATAAACGATTATAAATTCATTAATTTTTGAAATATTGTTAACGTGTCTGTGATAATAAAATATCGTATTATCATGAAACGCCGTAAAATACTTCTTTACACAGTTTTGAAGATTTCATCTACGTAAGTATATTCATATATGTATTCATCAAGAATCGAGTACAAAGTTTGAAAATATCTACTTGGCTGTGTAATTACCAGCTAAATGTGTAAACCATTGATAAGAAATGAACGCACACAATTGAAATCCACCAATACTGTTGTACAATATTTATGAATGTATATGAATTGATATTGCGTATTTGTCTGCCTACGTAACACATACAATATATGTACGTATACATAATGTACACATACAAAATAACGGATTCGTAGTTCAAGATTCTTTTAAATATTTCTCCTAATGTCGTTACATAAATACATACTGAACTGTCAACGTTTTTTTTTTTTTTTTTTTATTATTCACCGAAAAAAAAGTCGGCAAATTTATAAATTTTAAAAATAAACTACAAACAAATTTTTTATTACCAAATTACATGTGAACACTTACAGTAGTAAAATAAAAAGAAAGATCGCACTACACTTTTTTTTGCCACATTCAATACCCAACCAGTTGATTATCGAAATGAGTAAAATTAAACCAATTTTTTTTCTAGATTTAAATAATAATAAATTTAAATACAATATTAACAAAAAAAAATAAAAACTTGATTAAAAATAATAAAATTAAAATTACGTTTACGTACTACCGCGACGATGTTAAACAAGCCAACTAAATTAAATATTGATAAAAATGAGAATTTAAACGTAGCATTTGAGAGTTTCTTAAAGTGTATAGAAATCCGTTAACTATTTCACCAATTAAATAACGGCCACAATCACAAGTTTAAATTCAATTGTGTTTATGTATTAGTTTTATCTCTCATAACTCGAACACCATCATAATAATGAATCGGTACCCCCGGTTTCTCATCAAACAAATGAAAACATCTGTTTCGTGCCAATAATTTTGCGTCAAACTGATTTTCTCTTTGGATTTACGTTTTATTACAAGAATAATGCCTTGGTATTGACATTGGTAATAAAATTTTTAATTTTTGTTTTGAATGACTAACGCTTGGAAGGGAGAAGCAAATTTTTTGTTTACTATTTTGTTTTATTATTTATGGAGAACAGTGTTTTGGTGTAAATTTAGTAATTTCTATTCATCAGCCTAATACGTCTCGCTTAACTATTTCCTGTAGTAAACGTAATTTCTGCAAAAAATTTTGCATTTTACCGCTTTTTAGTCTTTTTCAAGAGTCTTGAGTACCAACTAAAGATGCTGATCGAAAATTCTTACTCTCGAATTCTCACGTTCCAATTGAATATGTTCTCGGTAAATTCGTTCCAACTAAGCATCCTTCCCACACCGGAAAATACTGGTTTTGTATGAAATAGGAATCAAAGAAACGGTGGGCTGAATACAGACGATTTGAAATATGTACATGTATTCTGCATTCCAAGCAGAATTTTGCAAGTTGTCTCTAGGCTACAACTCTAGGAAACAAATCTAGTACAATTTGTGCACTTTTTATTTTTTTGAATCAATTTGTTGACAGAAAATAAGTTTTGTGTGACAAGTGCCAAACTGGAGGATAAAAATTAATTAATTTGTGACAAAATAAGGCATCATACATTTAAAAAAAATTGTACAATAAATTTAAACATGTATGAAACAAATGCCAGAGAAAAAGTTCTGCTTGTCAAAAAAGACGCTCATGTAGTTGACCCAAATTTCTGCCGGCAGCGCTGCTAGCAGAAATTCTGCTCATGTGTTTTCAGCATAAAGGGCTTGTAGTAAATTATTCAATCAAAAGAATTATTTTTATTATTTTTTCTATTCATTGGATTTTATCAAATTTTAATTTATTTTGTTTTTGTTTTACTTGTGATATCACGAAATCAAGTTTTTGTAACAATACATTTTTTGTACAAAACCATTATTACGTCAAGTGTTTGTTCCGTTTGCTACCCGGGTATCTGATTATTGAACAAGGCAGTACAAATATTAAAACAAATAAATCTTAATTTGAACCAACTTTGTATTCAGCTCCTATTTGAAAATCAAATGGCTGCGGGTATCCGCTTGAAGACATAAACGTTCAAACAAAATGTATCCGTTATGTCCGCTCCGTTTTATTAGAACTATTAATTGGTTTTAAAAATGGAAAGGTGAACACAACAAATGAATGCATTATGTTTTGTGAAACGGACGGTGTGGAGCGGATAAAAAACAGGCGGAGCGTACCGAATGCATTCTGTTTAAACCTTAAGCCAAAGGGCTGAAAAATCGCAACAAACACCAAATTTTACCTTTTATTGGTGATTTCGTTTCAAAATTTGTAATCTTTTGCATGTAGGGAGTATAAAAGTGGTCCCAAAAAGCGGTTACAATTGCAATAGGTGATAAATTAACCTAAATGGTTTTACTCAAAAAATAATTTAAATTTTAGGTTATGGCTGTTAAATTATAATGAAATGAACAGAATTTACCAATAATGCTTACATTATAGTTGGAGATCTCGATTTTCCTAGAAATTTTATTTTCCAATAAACCAAGAATTTTGTTTCCCAATGAATTTCATTTCTCGAGAATTCGAGGCTTTGAAATTTTTTTTAGAGTATCTCGGGAATTTTTATAGTTTTTAAATTAGTAAATAGTTATTTGTGTTCCAAGAGCGCAAAGTGCCAGTTTGTCACGCGAGAAAGGAAATTGCTGGCCGACGGGACGGAGGCCAGCAACCTTTCGAGCGTGACAAACAACTTTGCGGACGTGTTTCACACTTTATTTTTCCTACAATCATTTTAAAAAATATAATAAAAAGATAATTTTGTAGTAAAATTTACTATACTGACAATACGATTTTATTTTAGGACCGACATTTTGTTCAATCGAGTAGTCAAAGATTTTTTTTATTTTTCATAAAGAAAAACAAAAATTTGGTTTGATGTTTTATACAAACATTAGTCTTTCTTTAAACATGCGTGCGGTTTCAAGTTTTGTCACACGTTTCTAAGAGAAACGTGTGACAAAGTAATTTGTTTATTAACTGTCAAAAAAACAGACACTTTGGGCTTTGAAAACAGAGAAAAAAAGCCTGCTTTTCACGGCGATTGTAGGAACAATTTATTTTACGTTTCCTGCCGAAGAAACATTTCTCTCCCCTTGCGCCCTTGAAAAATTCACAAGATTTCGAAATCCAGTTTGTTGAAACTTTAAAGGGTTATTCATTACTTATCACTGTCCACTTAAATTCAAGCAAGTGGGTGTTATGCTAAGGAAGTAGAAGGTCAAAATATAATTAGATTGATTGGTTGAACTACAGAAAGAATTTTTTTGAAAAACGGCTAAGTTACCTAAATTGCATCTCTGGGTGTAAAGTCTGATCAGAAATGTATCCAGACAAACTCAAACAAAGCCAATTTCAATACAAATACCAAATGTGGCACTATGAAGACAACTAACTTTACCTATTTATTTCACCTATCAGATTGTGTCGAATAGTATCTTCAATACTATTGGGTGTACAAATACATTTCCGACCTTTTTAGATAGGTGTCGTTAGTATCACTGCTTGCATATTATTCAATCGGGCAATACATGTTTTTTGGAGGTTAGATGTTAAGCTTGAATAATTACTAGTGATATCTGTTCAAAGCGTAAACAACAATTATTTTCATGTAATTGAAAATGTCGAATATTGTGCCAAAAAAACAACATTTGCGGGAAGTTTTACGTCATTATTTTTTGTTGAAGAAAAGTGCAGCGGAAACAAATCGTTTGCTTGTGGAAGTTTACGGTGAACATGCTCCATCGAAAACAACATGCATAGAGTGGTTTCAACGATTCAAAGTTGGTGATTTTGACGTAAGAGACAAAGAACGTGAATGCAGACCAAGAAAATGTGAAGATACAGAATTGGAAGAATTGCTTGATGTGAACCCTTGTCAGACTGAAAAACAATTGGCAGAAGAATTGAATATTACCAACAATGTGTTTCGCAACGTATACATGCAATGGGATTGGTTCAGAAGCTGGGAAATTGGGTGCCACACAAATTGAAAGAAAGGGACATGGAACGTCGGAAAACCATGTGCGAACTGTTGCTTCAACGACAACAAAGGAAGAGGTTTTTGCATCGGATCATCACTGGGGATGAAAAATGGATTCATTATGGCAATCCAAAGCGTAAACCAGCGTGGGTCAAGCCAAGTGAACCAGGGCCGTCGTCGCCAAAAGCAAATATCGATGGTTCGAAGGTATTGCTTTGTATTTGGTGGAATATGAAGGGTGTCGTCTATTATGAGCTGCTGAAAGAGCGTGAAACCATTACGGGACAAGTTTATCGACGATAACTGATGGCTTTAAAGTAAGCTCTAGCTGCAAAACGACCGGAATGGGACAAAAGGCACAGTCGGATTATTTTGCAACATGACAACGCTAGGCCATATGTTGCTATACCTGTCAAAAATTACTTGGACAGGCAGAACTGGGAAATTCTACCCCACTCACCGTATTCACCAGACATTGCTCCCTCTGATTACCACTTGTTCCGGTCGATGCAATCAGCCCTGGCACAGCAGCACTTCACTTCTTATGAAAACGTCAAAAAAAGGGTCGATGACCGGATCGCCTCGAAACCACCAGACTTTTTCCTTCGGGGAATCCGTTTATTACCTGAACGATGGGCGAAGGTTATAGCTTCCGAAGGAGCATACTTTGAATAAAACATTCTGTCATTTTCTACACAAACTAATGTCTTTTATTTCAGTAAAAAAGGTCGGAAATTTATTTGGACACCCAATATAATTTAAATTTTTCAAGAGATTTACATTTTGTGGTAGAGTCACCACAAATTAACGGGTTTCTACTTAATTAAATATTAAAATCGGTAGATTTTTCTCTACATTCATAAACAATACTTTTAAGATTTGTAATAAAAAATTATAATTTAAAATAATGCCCAAATGTTTAGTTTTATTTTTCAAAGCTTGAGTAATTTTAATAGCAGAATTTAGACAGCCGTTAGTTATACTGGCCGACGTTTAATCAATTTTGATAAGCTTCTGAACAAATTAAAATTTCTCCATCACGTCTTCAAATAATGTTGTTTTAATCTTTTTGATTCGTCTTATCTTCCTCCTCGTACTTCATCTTCTCTTCACCTGCCCTCGTCTGGCACGAAACAGACTAAAGTTTCTAGGGGCACCCCTCTTCAAAGACCTGACGGACCTCTGTAGGATGGACATCAGGAGTATCCAGCGCTTTGTTAACAGCTCAAAATGGTTCCAATGAGTTGGAGGAAATAATTATTGTGGTATGGCTACGGACCATTTTTTGTGTCTATGCGTGGTCCTAGTGGACCGCCACCCAAACCAAACCAAACCAAATTTTCCTCCTCCTTAAGAACCAGCAAAAACCGTAGAGTGCTTAGTTTACAAGATAAAAAAATGTCCTTGTTAACGTGTAAATGCTTTTTGGTACGTTTTCTCTAAAACTTCAATAACTCAACAAGGAGTGGCCGCACAGAAATTTTCCTTGCCTCATTTTGCAAAGTTTCTAAATTCTCTAGAAAATGGCCGATTTGGATTTTTGAATGAAATATCGAGCAAGTTCGTTTACAGTTTCAAACAGCAGGAAATTTTTTCTTTTTTTAGACATCTTTTGTTTTACTAAAAAAAGTCATAAAAAAACCAAATGAAAAAAAACGGGTTCCAGTATCGAAAAGAAAACAAAATTTCCTTCAACTAGAAACAAAAATTTTTTTTTGAAAGGTGTTATTCCACCAAGATACAAGCGTTCAAATCTGGGTATTTTTTCGAAGAAAATTTCTGTTCCATTTTTTAATTGGCGCAGTGTATATTCAATTGTCCAAAAAGTAGTTAAATTAAAGTACACCAAGACAATTTAAAGAACGGTCACTATAATAGTTATTTATGGTACTAGTGAGTAAAACGAGATATTATCCATGAGGGATAAGTTTTATCCCGAGTGGATAATATCTCTTTGCTCTCGAGTGGCATACAACACTATTTTCACACTGGAGCATTGAATTTTGAAATACATTTCATGTCATGGTGTACTTTAATTTAACTACTGTTTGGAATATAATTTTTCATTCAATTTGGCTACGAATAATTTTCCAATGACTACTCAACATTTAGTTATACAAAATATAACTCACGTTGCCCCTAGCAGCGTGGGTTATACAATAACAATGGATTATTTTACATTTTCTTTATTTGAAATCAGCATAGTTATCGAGCTATTAGTGGTTTTCCAATCGACCACCGCAAGTACTTATAAGCACTTATGGTTCATGTCTTTGCTAAATCATCTACTCGCAACTGCTCTACATAATTTTTCATGAGTAGCTACAAGCAGTTACGCCAAATTTGCTCGCTGGGGGGATTAGTGTTGATTTTATATCAAAAACAATTAATTTTTCATTTGTGCTGTGTTTAGTTTTTGAGGTTAAAAAAAATATTTATCAATAAATAAAATTTATAAATTAAAAATAAAATAAATATAAATTTATAATAATCATATGTTATTTAAAAATAAATTCCTAATTAATTATTTAAATTGATCATGGATGAGGTAATTTTAAGAAAGAGTAAATTTGTTAGCATACATTTCTACATATCTGTCTTTTAATTTTTAGACATGCGTCTGACTCCAGTATGGAAGAAATTTTGAAGCTTTGGTTCGACGAGTCAGAAAGCACATCGGACGAAAATATTCCAAAAGCAAAAAAAGTTAGAATTAATGATTTCGTCAGCATAGTCAACAAATATTCTAACAAGGAATTTATAAGTCATTTTCGGTTGAAAAGGTCAATTGTCAATTCATTGATAGGTAATTAAAAAAATTAATTATAATAAAGCTCAGATAAAAATATTGATTTCTATATTTTTTTTATAGAAAAATACGCAAATTCTTTGAAGAGAAGCAATAGAGGCGGCTTAGGTGAAATTAGTCCAGAAAAACGGTTCTATGTCACTTTGTGGTACCTGTCTAATACGAATACATTCAGAGAAATTGCCAATTTATTTAACATCAGCATAAGCTCTGCCGATAGGTGTATTGTACGCATTACGCACTGGTTAATCAGATGCGCTCATAAATATATAAAATGGCCAAAAGAGGAAGAAGAGCAAAAGGCTATTTCATCATTATTTAAGGAAATCAAGGAATTTTCCCATGTATTGGGCTGTATCGATGGAAGTCATATTGAAATTTCAAAGCCCAAGAAAAATTCAAATGACTATTACAACCGGAAAAATTTTATAGTATTTTACTGCAAGTTGTTGTGGGCCAGATAAACAATTTTGCGCCGTTCATGTTGGAGAGCCGGGAGCATACATGACAGCCGTATGCTTAAAAAAACGAAACTAAATAAAAGGTGCGCCGAAAATCAAGAATTACTCCTTAAAGAAAGGCGAGTTATCTTAGGAGATTCCGCCTATCCTTGCCTTACTTGGCTAATACCTCCATATCGAGACCTAGGTAACCTTTCGGATGCCCAGACCAACTTCTATAAAAAGCATTCCGCGACCAGAGTAGTGGTGGAACACGCGTTTGGTCTTCTGAAAAATCGATTTAGAAGATTATCAAAATTCGATAATACTTCTATCTATTGAAAACAACGATATTATCTATGTAGAAGAAATCGAACCAACAAATGATGCAGAGGTAGAGGAAAATTTAATTATTGAAGAGCATTATTACCGAAGGGAAGAGCTGATGGAAGAAATCAATAATTAAGTTGTATTCTAATAAACTCATATTTTTATTGATTTAATTTTTTTATTGATTGTATTCATTGTATGTACATATATATTTTTCAAATAAATATTTTTAAAAATTTAATTTTGTTGACTTTTGCAATTGCAGCAAATATGCTGTTCCTTTCTGGCTGCTTTTTTATTTTTTATGTATGTTTCTAACAATTTTGTCTTTTCTTTTGATTCTTTTATTTTTTGTTCAAAATATGTAATTTTAGTTTCAGCCAGTTTGTCGCTATTAGATTTTCTCTTGCGTTTTGGAACGGGGCTTGTGGTAGATTGGTCGGCTGTAGATGTTGATGCTTCGTCTTCTTCCGAGTGTGATGTTGCTACCAACTGTGAAGGATGGACCGGTTCTATCATTTCACTCACTACACCGACAGAACGAGAATGAAACGATGAAATTGTTGGACGGGTGCCAAACATATCAGCCATTAGGTCCAAAAACAGGAATCTGGACGTACTTCGGCCAGTTTCTCGATCTTTTGCCGATTTATATGATCGCCACAACGACTGCCACTTTATTTCAATGTGCTCGTTGTAAAATCTTTCTAAAATTTAAAATATTAACTTCCATTTTCATCTGTAATTACAAATTTATACTTACTAGGATGTCCATGGATTCCAGATCTGTTAAAACAGACTCCCAGAATTGCTTTTTTTTAACAGTGGTCGCATACTCTTCTTGTCTATTTCCGTAGGCAAGAATTAGCGCTTTTCCTCGGCGAACGACCAATTTCTTTTTACTTGATCCGTCATTTCAAAATATTAATTTCTTTATTCTATAAATCACAAATTAACCTTTATAATTTTACCAATTAACCTTTTTAATGAGCGATAATATCTTTTGTTTACAACAAATGTTTATGTTATTTTATAGGGTTATGTTTTACTCATGTCATAACTTTTTGTGTGTTCCAATCGACATTTAGCCGAGACATATTTTTTGCACTTATAAGTACTTGCGGTGGTCGATTGGAAAACTACTATTATATGTCAAAAGTGGATAAAACGTATTTTAAAATTCAACTCCAGTGTGCTCACTAGTATCATAAATAACTATAATTTACTCAAAAAAATCACTAGTAATCACAGAAAAAAAATTTTAAATCCAGCTGAATATACGCTGAAGAAATTACGAAAATAAATATCCTGTGAGCGTGTTTATTTTTAACGTTTAGGGGAACGCTTATTTAGGGGAAATATTTTAAACCAATTAGAAGAGACGTCAAATTTACGAAATTACGAAATACTCAAATACGAAAATACTCTTGACAAGTTTTTTGACTTTTCAACCAGCGACAACTTAAAAATCTTAAGTGACATTTGCCAAACGCATCTAAACATCATCAAAAATCGTGTACCTAAAAGATCTCAACAATTAAAAAATATAGTAACACTTTATGTATTTACCCGATTAAATATTTATAGTTTTAATAACTATGTACCAAGGGAAGAAGCTGTGTTGTTCGTGTGTTGTTCAAACATCATTTTAACACAAATAAAAGAAATAAAAGAAATTAAAACGAAATATATTTTTTGTATATCGCTTTTATTCTTCAACAACATAATCTAAAAGAAAAATGGCGAATTGTTGTATGCATTTTGCTTTAATTTTGTTGTTGTTTTTATAATTCGACTCTAATCTTTGTATATACATATCTAGTGCATTTTTTTAGAGTAGAGTTTAACTCGAATCCCTATATAGTGAGTTAAACTAGCATATCGTCGGCCTAACTGTGAATTAACGTAACTGACATTTTCTCGAAAACTCATCTCTGATACTAAAATGTTCGTCGTGAGAAACTGCACCTGAATTCCTGCACCCACGTTAATTGACTGTTAGGACGACATCGCCGTGCTAACGGTGAACCAACGGGGGTGGAAAATTCAGACAGAGTTTCTCATTACGAAACATTTAGTACCAATAAAGAACTTTCGAAAAAATGTCAGATACGTTAATTCACAGTTAGGCCGACGATATACAATATAAGTTACATGCCTTTTTGGGTGTATCGCATTCTTACTTAATGTTGTTACTGACTCACAAGTTGGCCCTGTGCCCCTATATACATGCCTAATAAATATATGTAAATAGTGAGAAAAAGGAAACAGCTTTTATTACAGTAAATATTGTGATAAACGCAAAAAATTTGTTTTAAATTAATTTATTTAGCGAACATCTGTATTAGTACGATTCGCTAGTACTTAAATCACAGCACATTCTGTATATGTAGAATGTAAATTGTGGTATAATCAGTCCAGTCGCCGCGGCCTGATGAGAAGATTGATTTTTTCATAATCATAAGCTCATCAGTTCGAAACTGGATTGAATTCTCTTACAATCTTCGAAACATATTAAAAATCATTTAGTTACGTTAAGGTTGAGTTGCTGTTGAGTTTAGAATTTGGAGGTTTAGCCGAAAAATACGTTGATTTGATTTGAATTTCGTTCCTATTTGCTTGTAGTTGATTTAGCTCCACTTTTGAAGCCTCTCGACCTTTCAATTGCGAGAAATTGAAAAGTTCTGAAGCGTTTAGTTTTTTTTTAAATATTGTACGATACTAATAATCATAATCACATTATTTTACAAACATTCATTCAGCAGATTTAGTTGGACTCCTTTGTTTGTGCGGTGGTATACTCTCGTTACAAGCGATCCCAATGTAATCCTTTTTGCGCTCTCTTTAGCGCTCTCTACCACTGTCTTATCGGTTCTTCTTGTGGTGACTTTATCATTCTCTAAAAAAAACAGTTCCGTTATTCAATAATTAGAAAAACAGTTGGAAATTATTAATTTAATATTCGTGTAGTTCTCAATTAAAAAATATTTGGAATTAACCCGATAATTAATATAAACATTAATTATAAAGTCGCCCAATTTTCATATAAAAAATGTTTGGTCACTGGTGATGTCCATGCGTGAAAAAAGGCAAATTGGGGTAACAGATCGATCCTTGTTAAATCAACAATATTAATTTCACACTTCCAAACACAAATCGAATAAACAAACACACTTAAAACACCAATAGATTAAGAAAATAATTTGTATCGTTCTGATGATAAATACTTTTCAGCGACAGTAATAAAGTGAAAAAAAAAATTATGTCTTTCATTTTTCATTTATACTGTATATGCTGCGAGTCGAGTCGAGTTTAATCCGAGTCTAACTCTCACTATATACGGAGTCGAGTTATTTTCTAACCAACTCTAGGTGTATATACTGCAGAGTTAAACATATGCAGAGTTCAAATAGGATTGAAACCGAGTTAAAAAAAAATGGAACAAAATATCATTTCAGATCGCCATATATGTTATTGTCATTTTTCCAGCGATATTACGAGGGCAGATTGAAAATGAAGCTACCTAGCGCTAGATGGCAGCACAAACACAAACATTTTTTGTTTTTTAGAAATTGCGATCTGTTAAACGTCAGCTGTTAAAATTTCACCCAAATTCATCGATTAGTTTATTTGTTGTAGTCGTTTGAAGTAAGCAAGTTTTGTGTTTCTTGAAAAATGGAAAAAAACCAATTTCGTGCAGTGATTAAACACTATTATTTGAAAGGGACAACGGCGAAAGAGACAAAAGAAAAGCTCGATAAACATTACGGTGAGTCTGCTCCGTCAGATTACATGGTAAAATATTGGATTGCTGAATTTAAACGCGGCCGAAGAAACACTGCAACAATACCATCAACAGGAAGCCCAAAAGAGTGGTTACTGAAGAAAATATCAAGAAAATCCTCGATATCGTTGTGTGAGATTGTTGAAATGGTAAACATATCATATGAACGTCTGTTCAACATTTTGCATGAACATTTGCATATGAAAAAGCTATCGGCAAGATGGGTGCCGCGTTTGCTCAGTGTCGAACAAAAACGAGTTCGACAGACCACTTCACAGCGGTGTTTGGACATGATAAAGCGTAATCCTGTTGATTTTTGGCGTCGATTAATTACTGTTGATGAAACGTGGGTCCACCACTACACACCTGAAACCAAAAATCAATCGAAACAATGGGTGGAAGCTGGTGGAAGTGCTCCGAAGAAGGCAAAGGCAGTGAAATCGGCTGGCAAGGTTATGGCCACTATATTTTGGGATGCACACGGAATATTGCTCATCGATTATCTTGAAAAAGGATCCACAATCACAGGAAAGTATTATCGTGCATTATTGGATCAATTGGTTGATGCAATCAAGGAAAAACGACCACATTTAAAGAAGAAAAAAGTGCTCTTTCTTCAAGACAACGCACCGGTTCACACAGCATTAGATACGATGCTAAAATTACGTGAAATACACTTCGAATTGGTTGATCATCCACCTTATAGTCCAGATTTAGCTCCTAGTGACTTTTTCCTGTTTCCAAACTTGAAAAAATGGCTCGCAGGACAAAGATTCATCTCAAACGAAGAAGTGATTATCGAAACTAACGCGTATTTTGAGGGGTTCCCGAAATCGTATTATTCAGATGGTATAAAAAAGTTGGAATATCGTCTTACTAAGTATGTCGAATTAAATGGAGACTATGTTGAGAAATTCTTAAAGGCGCATCCATCCACATTTTGTCTGACAGCCAAGCAGCACTGAAAGCATTGGCTTCTAACTGCTTGGTTTCCAAGTCGGTTCAAAGTTGTTATAAACTGCTACAATCTCTCTCTTGTCAAAACAAAGTAAGGTTGTGGTGGGTGCCTGGTCACATGGGCATCACTGGAAATGAGATAGCCGACGAACTTGCACGGGCAGGCTCGTCGACTACACTCATTGGCCCTGAGCCTTTTTGTGGTATCCCGTGGGCTTCTGCAACCTACACAATCAGTAAATGGGAAAAAATACAGTGCTTGACTTATTGGAACTGTATTCCCGGCCTTAGACAAGCCAAATCTTTGATCAGACCATTTCACCACAAAAATTTGGCGATCAATTTCAGCAAAGGAAATATTAGGAAACTTGTGAGTTTTCTCTCAGGTCACTGTAACCTGAGATATCATTTGAACAAAATGAACCTGTCCACAGAGACGGAGTGCCGACTCTGTTTGGAAGAGACAGAAACCGCAGAACACATACTATGTGAGTGTGTTGCTCTGTGCACACGGAGGTGGATTCATTTTGAAGAGAGGTATCTGACCCCGGAGAAATGTAAATTGGCCTCTATAAACAGCATTCTCGCCTTTATTAGAGAGGTGGAGAAGCTCCTGGAGTAACAGTACCCAACAGCACAAAAGATCTTTTAGGTCGTAGTGCTAGCCGCTTTTGGGCAGGGACGAAAAAAAAAAAAAAAAAAAAAAAAAAAATGTTGAGAAATAAATGGTTTTTGGCAAAAAAAAATTTTGTTTTCCTACTTAGGTAGCTTCATTTTCAATCCGCCCTCGTATGTCTAAAAAATTGTAATTTTCAATCAAACTCCATGAAAATTACGGGATAGACCACCAAAATGTTGGAGTAATTTTTTCGAAAAAATAAAAAAATAAATACCAAAACAAAAATTTATTATTAAAATTAATTAATTAAAATCTTAATAAATAAGATATTTAAAATAACATACAAATTTAATTGAAAAAATTAAAACGAATATTTTTTAATAATGGTGCACGAATTTTTCTTTAATTTTGTTGTTGTTTTTTCAACTCTACTCTATGCGTACCTATATAGTGCATTTTTTAGAGTAGAGTTTAACTCGACTCTACAAATTATTAGGTCGAGTCGAGTTTAACTCGACTCCGTATATAGTGAGAGTTAAACTCGGATTAAACTCGACTCGACTCGCAGCATATACAGTATAATTATCTTATCAGAATCGCTTTCTATAAGCTGATAATAAAATAGAATAAAAAGTAAAACCAAAATCACAAAAACAATTGAAATATCGCACCCTCTGGAGACTTTATGAAACTTCGATTTTTTACCGCCAGATCAACAAAAAGAAACAGTTTTCTGAACCTTATAAACTTATAAACTGAACCGTATAAAACCCTGAGGTAAAATGGATCATTTAATAAAATGCATGATCGATTTCTCTTTTAGTCTGATGATTTTGTATTCCATAAATCAACATCAGCTTAAATGGCCGTTGGTTGTATATAAACATCCCAATCACTTTGAAGTATTTCTTAAGATTTGGGAGTAATTTGATAGCCACTTTATTCAGATTAAAACGAAGTGTCAAAACAAACATTTTTAGATTTTGTTACAGATCATCGAAGTTCGGAAGGAACCCTCTTTTTGATCTGGCCGCCTTTGTGCGATTTTTAGTGTGCAAATTTTCTGTCAAAATTAAGCCATTATGTACAATATAAAAACCACTATAAGCAAAAACTGAAAAAAATCTCAAATCAGAAAAGTTTATATTCGCACCTATTTCCCTAAAGATCTCTAGTAAAGACCGCTTAATAAACCATAAACTTTTAAGCTCTATAATCATTTAATCAGGATTGAAGACAGCATTTACTATGCATATTTTGCGCGATTAGTTTAATCGGTGATAACGCGTATAAACGAATTAACACACTTGTTATCATTCTTATACTAGAAGACTAATCTCAAATCTAAACTTATCATAATGCAGTTAATTCAATAGTATGGATTAAATTATTCACCAAAAATTTAATAGATTTTTTTATTATCTCGATTAAAAGATTACAGAGCTTATAATTTTATGAGTATTGGGTGAAACAATTTTCTTTTCTTTTATCTTTGTTTATTTTAATAAATCATTTTCTGGTTTTCGGCTTAAATTTAATTTTTTATTAATTTATAACAAAAGCCGATGTCTCGATGGTTCGGTATTCTAAATAGACCATATAAATTTAATGAAGGGCACACGGCGCTATCAAAGTAAGAAAATAGAGCGAATTTGAAATGAAATGTGAGAATGGGGGAAAATTAGATTTTAGGAAGACCAGTCTTCAAGCATTCTATTTTATCTAATTTTGAAATTTGGTCGACATTTACGCATTTACGCATTGGCGAATCTTGGTTTTAGATTAAACCGGTAAACTGGTCGCCTGAGGGATCTTGACGGTCTGGATAGTATATAGTAGAACAATTTTATCGGTTCAGGGCATCGTGCTAGTTAATGTTAAGCCAAGCATGTCAACCAATTCCGAAGATTCAACCAATTCCGAAGCAACAAGCATGTCAACCAATTCTATTAACGCAATCATTGACCGTAAACGTTGGGAAATAGTTGTCAATGTTTCCTGAGGCAACAAAGGATTGAAGCTTATAATGGTTAAATTCCACTCCACTTTGCCCCAATTTAGAAATGTAATGAGATCCCGCTCTAGATGGGATTTCTTATTAATTCGTGCATCGAGAACACCGTCACGTGAGATAGCAGATATGGGGGAACGTTAAGATAAATAAGGTAAGAGATCTTTTATCAGCGAGGAAATGAATTGGACTAGGGGAAAATAAAATGAGAGTAGGGGAAGGAGGGACCTCTGAAAGAGACCACAATTTAGTATGTGTGAGGTGGACGTTGGACCTTCAACCGCCAAATTCCATCCAATATATTGCTCGATTTTGAAACAGAAAAGAATACTTTTACTTATGAAGACAATTTTAAGGTTATGTTATTTAATTTTGTCGTCGGTTGCTGACGCTCTTGTTATGTTTATTAAGGCGACGACGCTGGCAGCCAAACGTATTTTGAGGTCGTCGCTTGTAGGTACCGCTCTTGTTTTGTTTATACCTTATGACAAAGGAAGATTTCCAATGATAAATTATCGGGTGAATGACCGGTGCCGATTTGGCGATTAATGTTTGATTCCCGTTAAAAATCAACAGTTTCCGTGATGTCGAACTAGAATTATTCATAAGTTTCCTGAAACTTTATTCATTCCTCTATCTAAAGCTATATCACCTCTCGGGGTTTCAACTGGCCGGTTTTAAACCGGTTTTCACAGTTATTGCTGTGACGATTACCGGTAGGACAGCTGACTGGCAGAACAAATGACCTATGAGGTCGGATAATAATTTCGTTAGTACAAGGATTTATTACCAGAGCAGGTTGGTATATGAATACAATGCATGAATTGCAAGCGTAAAAAAATTTAGTTCAACAAAGGGCGCAAATTCACAAACAACTTCTTGAGAAAGAATTAGCTAAATGTCTTGAAGATACATGATCAATTGATTAAAAAGCAATATTTACTAAAGATACGAGTACATGTTAAACTGAAAGTGATCCGACTGAGTTTTATCTAAAAGTGATCTGACTGAAAATTTGAGTTGGTGGTTACATGGGAGTTTTTTATTTGATCTGAGCCGACAGTTCAAATGTCACTTTGTTCTAAAATTACATTTAAATTATTAAAAAATTATTTAAAATAATTTGAAAACCACTTCGAAATGTATAAAAACAATTTGATTTTTTAACAGTATGAATAAATCTGTCAATTTAACTTAATTAAAGTTTACATGTTTAACCCAACACACAAAGTGACTCAACTAACCAAGTTTAAGTTGACCGAACTCAGACTACTTTCAGATAACTTCCAGTCAAGTCACCGTTTACATGTTGAATTTATCCGTTTTCAGTCAGATCACTTTCGGTTTAACATGTATCTTTAGTAATTGTCCCAGGTTCCATAACACATTACTGTTACCTATTTGTTTGAGTTCATAATCTTTAAACATTACCTGAAAAGAAGCAAGAACAATGTAAGATGATCGTATAACAGATCCTAATACAACTCAACATAAAGCAGCTATATTGAATTCTATTTTCTTCTTATAAATATTAAAAAATCTCCTCGAATCTGCAAAATTACTAAAAATCTCGAAGAATTACTGTCAACATCATCAAAAGTTTTGGATTAACTGTAACATCAAGCGTCATCATAGTCTCAAAAATCACAAAAATTTCGAATTATCTTCAATGTTAATCTCGAAAGTATCGAATAATCTTGATATACCAATCAACCCAATTCGCCCGTTTAAATTCACAACATCCCGAATAATCCAAAATGATTTCAAGAAACTCCGATAGTCTCAAATATTCTCAAAAAATGTCACCTATGTAAATTAGTATCCTCCAAACTTAACTTTAAATAACTCGATACTAAGCAGATCATTAATAGTAATACAAGAAAAGCCCTGACTCTAATAAATATGTTTGTAACGTAACAATATAACAAAGAAAATTAAACTTGATTTTTAATATGGTTTGTGGTTTAGTGGTAGCCCACCGGAATAGAGCGGCAAAAGTCTACGGGTTCCATTCTTTTCAAAGTTTTGTCTTTTCAATTTTAGTTTTTTTTAGTTTTATTATTATTTTTTTTTACGTAAGTAAAATAAAGTATAGCAATCATGAAAATTATCGACCTTGAGATTTTTGGAGATTTATCTGTTTTGAGATCCCTTAGAAAAGTAGGTTTTGAAATGGTGTCTATTTCTCTGTATATAACTATGTCGGTCTGTCTGTCTGTCTGTCAGACTGTCGGTCCGTCAGTCGGTCAATCTGTCAGTCTGCCAGTCAGTCAGTCTGTCAGTGTATCAGTCTGTCACTCAGTCTGCCTGTGTCTGTCTGTGTCCTATATTCAGCCAAGGTGGTTTACCCAAGGTGATTTTTAGTGCAAATCGGCCAACCAGAGGTGGCCACTATTTTGCCAATATCTCAAAAAGTATAAGGTTTACAGAAAATATATTTCCAGAAAAAAATAAATAAAAAATACAAAAGAGTAAATTTGTAAGAAATGTACGTTCGTAAAAGAAAGTCTTGTGTTGGCCAAACCTCCATTATTTTTTTAGTATTTATGTGGTGACCAAATACTTTACTTTAAATTAAATATTGCGCTTTATAGTTATTAGAGGGTCTATTTTTTAATCTGAGCGAGTATACTCACTCAATCCGTGTAAACCGAGTATAGTGTCAAATTGTCCAGTGTACACAGAGCGTATAAAACACCCTAACTCCTTCGTTTGTATAGGAAAAGGTTTCGCTCAATATTATACTGCAAGCTGTATGCAAGGCTGGGCAAATTACATTACACAATACAAATCACACATTACAATTACTTTCAAGTGGATTAATTAAAATACAAGTTATAATTACTTTTGAATTTAAGTAATTAAAATACAAGATACTGTTACTTGGAAAACGAGTAATTAAAATACAAGTTACAAATTGTAATTTGTATTTTCATTACGTAATTCAAATACATGTGATTCGTTACTGCCCAGCCTTGGCTGTATGCAATGAGAAACTGGAGTTTATCCACATATGCGCGGGATAGTGCGGTTCGATTCACGACTCGCGGGATTCGACAAAATCAAATTTACCTAATTGTATTGCATCAGGTAATGAAAAGAAAATTACATAATTAAATATACTACTTATTTAAAATTGAAATTACAGGTGACGTGTCACTTAACGGGAATGAGGATTTGCTTGGCGACTCGGCGTATGCGTTAAAGACATGGCTGCTACCTCCCTTTAAAAATTATGGGATGCTGAGTGATGCACAAATAACTTACAACATTGTCCACTCAAAATGTACGATTATGATTGATCGGGCTTTTGGTTTATTAAAGGGAAGGTTTCGCCGATTGAAGTATGTGGATACTCGGCGTCCGGTCTTAGCACCAATATACGTTGGGGCACCATGCATCCTCCATAATTCTTTTTTTTTTTAAACTCTGTAATTGACCCGGAGTTTATGGACGACCGCGATGTTGAAGAGCTTGATTTACCAATAGAGGATACAGACGATAAAGAAGAGTACGAAAGAGTAAAAGAAAGCCAAAATTCACGCCCTATTCACCAGACAGTGCTCCTTCCGAGTACCACTTGTTCCGGTCGATGACTCATAGCCTGGCCGAGCAGCATTTCAGTGGCTTGGATCGCCTCAAAAGATGAGGAATTTTTTCTACGCGGAATCCGTATGCTGCCTGAAAGATGGGAAAAAGTCGTAGCTAACAATGGACAATACTTTGAAAAAAATACATTGTACCAATTTCTCTCAATAAAGCTTCAAAGTCATAAAGAAAACCTCTAAACTTCTCTAAGCTACTGTCGCTGTGATGTTCCGCCGTGTTTGTAGTAGAAGAAACCGTAAAATTTGCCGGTATTTTCTCGATAGCGATATTTCTCAGCGTTTTCTACAAGTTTTCTTTTTAAGCTTGTTTTGTTTTAGAGTTGTAACTTATTCACTGTTTAAAAACTGTCAATGTCTGGGGCCTTGATATGGATACTAGTATCGCTAAATGTAGCAACGGCCGTAATTTCTGGTGATTCTTTGACGATATATTAGACAGCATCGTAGTGAATCAAGGATTATTTGTAATTCCATGACGTATCGTTGTGCAACTTTATTTTTTTTATATTGGCGAACCAAGCTTTTCCACCTATTTTCTATCTGGTCCTAAGTAAGACTCAAACCGCATTCTTTATTTATTTGCTCTGCCATTTTTTGGATAATATTCCTGTTAATGCCTGAAATTAACTGTTCATAGTTCTCACAAATTAAATTTATGATGCTATTAGTTAAAGCAATGCATGAGTTCATTTAAAAGCTGAAATACAAGACAATTAAATCAAATAAACAAAAATTAATAGTAATATACAGCCCACAGAAATACTCGTACTTACTAACTGATCTTGCTGAATTTTCCAGTATTTATAAAAGGCTGAAAAAAATATTAAATAAATATTAAATTTATTCTTTACTATTATTGAGGTTATGTTTCTCTTCTTCTCTACACATACATTGATTTCAGAGCAAAAATTTACAAACGGCGTAAGCTCAGAGCTTGTTCAGTTCTCTGGTTGAATAAAAAAACGCAGTGCATAATTTTGAAAGCGCACTGCTAGCTCGGGTTGAATTAAAAAAAAGACTCAGTATAATGACACAACAGTAATTACATAAAAAAGATACGTAGTAAGCGTTTATGATGCGCCTAAATGTAAGTCAACATACTACAAATTATTTAAAAATTATTATACCATATTATGAGCTGTAGTAAGCCATGAGAATTTTTCGGTAAAATGTTTTTTCCTAAACTTCATAGCATGCTATGCTTCAAAAAATAAAGCAATATAACAATAAAAATTAAATAAAATTTCCTAGACTTTATGTGGTTTAGAAGCATCGTATTGGACTAGAGTGGGTAAGTAAGGTCTGGGGTTCGATTGGTGCTCAAGGCAATTTAAGTTTGGTTTTTCCCATTTATTTATTTATTAATTTTTTTTTCTTTCTTGAAAAAAAAAGCACCGACTCCCGCTGTTTCTCGGTCTATGAGATTTTTTGTGTGATGCTCCAATACATGTAAAATCATCCTTAAAAGCCCTTACTTTTGGTTTTAACGTACAAACATCCTTAAAAGCCTTTAATCTCGACCTACTCCTGTGGCAGCGGCCATGTCGATGGCTGGACATCAGCATTATATATATATATATATATATATATGTATATATATATATATATATATATATATATATATATATATATATATATATATATATATATATATATATATATATATATATATATATATATATGTATATATAAATCTTATCCGTGCTAGGACGTGCTGTGCCCCTTAGTTCTGTAATAAGAAGCAACTCTATTCCTTAAAAATTTCGAGGAATACCGGAAACATAACCTCGAAAAATTCGAATAATGTTACAATTATAGAAAAATATCGATAATCACAAAAAATTTCGAGTTCCCCGAAAAACTCGAATAACCTCACGATCCAGGGAAATTTTACAAAATCAAGAAATCACTAAGAAACTCGAATAATCTGAAAAATATTATGCAGGCAGCATAAAATTTTACTGGTAGTTGCTGTAACACAAAAACTAGACCTGATCGAAACAAAATAAACATAGTTTTATAATGAGGGTAGATAGGTATTTCAAAATTAGTAAGCACCTTCCTTGTTACAAAATTTTGTTGATCAGTGTTATCTGCCAAAATACATCTTTACATTTTTTTTTCTAACGTTTATTTTAATCGGCAATCATTGGAAGAAGGGGTACCAAATTTCACAGCAGAATTAATGGTTCTTGAAAACTTGAAGATCCCTTGCTCTGAATTTAAAAATGTTATTAGAGATAATTAATTTCTCTTAGCATTGATAGCTGCAAAATCTCAAGAAGAAAGCATAAGAATAAAAAAAATAAAAATAACGAAATGAATTCGAACTCAATGTTACTGTTCCTTTATACGTTCTTTTAAGTTAGTTTCGAAAAAAATTTCCCGTTCGTAAAAAAATTCGTGTGTTGGTCACACTTCCATTTTTTACTTTCTTTTACATTAGCAACTTTCAAATTTGGAATCTCTTCAATCCAAAAAATTTGGTTTCGAAGTGATGTCTGTCGATCTATCTGGCTGTCTGTATTAGGATTTATCAAACGGGATCCCGGTCTCAAAAGTATGACCGAGAAATCCCGGGATTTCCCGATTTTCAATTTATTTAATGTTAGTAGTCTTTTACGGGATCCCATAACGGAATTATGAGATCTCTTTCTTTATCCAAGTTTTGGAAAATGTTCGATTAGGAAGGAACTGGGTGATTTCTTAACTGATTAAGATGAAATTGAGGATGCATGTTGGAAATGGGATTCTAAAATGAGTTTCAATGGAAGTTCTGGAATATGGACAATTAGAAAGGGACTGGCGGTTTCTTAACCTTTTATGATGAAACTCAGCATGCACGACGGATATGGGATTCTAAAATGATTTATAGATAAAGTTCTGAAAAATGGCCAATTAGGTAGGCACTTGGGATTTCTTAACCGATTATGATGAAATTCAGGACCGCATGATGGAAC
This sequence comes from Tipula vernalis, assembly GCA_958295665.1. Classification (NCBI taxonomy): domain Eukaryota; kingdom Metazoa; phylum Arthropoda; class Insecta; order Diptera; family Tipulidae; genus Tipula; species Tipula vernalis. The sequence goes on along the minus strand of OY282558.1, from coordinate 178,822,928 downwards.
TGGAAATGGGATTCTAAAATGAGTTTCAGATGTAGTTCTGGAATATGGCCAAAAAAACACAACTTACAATCTTTAACAACTCTAACTAAAATAAATTTAAAACAATAAAATAATAAAAAAGAATTACTAATTCAAAACAATATTAAAATTATGTTTGCCTCATCTGTTTCCAAAACAAATTCCTTCATATGTTGAAATCAAAACAGTCATAACTATTATTGAACGCAACAAAAACCTTTATGAATGGTGCGAAATTTTTGAAATTATTAGTACTGAACGGAATACGTAATAAACCCGGGCGATATCTTAAGGCTCGCTAAGGAGCATTAATAAACTTCTCAAGCAGCTCAGGGCAATCGATTTTACTACGTAATGTTACGTCTGCTTTCTAAAGTTTGTAAATTTATTAAAGCGGGACGATTTATATAGGGTTCACGAACAAAACCATGGTTTAAGTTAGGTAAAGGACGTAAAGCATAAATCAAACATTTTTTTTGAATAATTTCGATTCTCTCAGAATGCACGTGATAGAACGGATCCCAAATCACTGAGGCATATTCCTGTATAGTCCTAACATAAGTAACATAGAGATATTGCAATGTTAGAGAGTCACAAAATTCCTCATGTTGATATGATGACTCTCATGTTAGAGGGTCCAAAATTTATAAAGGGACTTAGCCGTTTCTTTACCGATTATGATAAAATTCGGCATGCTCGACGGAAATGGGATTCTAACATAAGTTTGAGATGAAGTTCTGGAATATGGGCAATTATGAAAGAAGGTGGCTGTTTTTAACCGATTATGATGTAATTCGATTTATACGATGGAAATGGGATTCTACATTACTATTTAGGAGCAATGGAATATGCTCAATTAGGACGGAACTCTGCTGTTTATTAAGTTTATAAAATGATATTTTAAAAAAGTTCTGGAATATGGCCAAATATGAAGAAACTCGGTTATTTCTAAACCGATTATGATAAAATTCGATAAATACAACATGAAATTGGTAAAGAAACAGATAAGTTTATTCGTAAATGGCCTTATTTCAGAACTTCATTTTAAACTCATTTTAGAATCCCATTTCCATCATGCATCGTGGATTTCATCAAAATCTGTAAAGAAATCACCAAGTTCCTTTATAATTAGTCATTTTCCAGAACTTTGAGTAAAAATCGTTTTAGAATCCCATTTCCGTCTTGCATGTTGAATTTCAAAATAAAAGGTTAAAAAACGGCAACTTCATTCCTAATTGGCCATATTCCAGAGCTTCTTCTAATATTCATTTTAGAATTAATAACTAAGTTCATTCCTAATCGGCCTGAATTTGACTTGAAAATCCTATTACTGGATAAACGTATGGATATTTAATCGAAAAACAGAGACAGGCCAATCCCCGAGGCTCTGAAACCAACGTTTTGCTGTAATATTTTGTTCCTATGCCGTTATGTAGTTGAATAAAAAACAATTGAAAACCGGGAAATACCGGGATTTCTTGGTCACATGTTTGAAACAAAAATGGGATCCCGTTTTGAAAAACCCTAATCTGTATACTCTCTACAGCACGTATTGATTAACCTTTAACCAACGCCACTACATAAAAAGCCATGACACAAAAATGTGTGGTAGTATGTGTTAAGGGGATAAAGATTTTTATTTTCCTATGAAACGTAAACAAAATACTATGGGATTTTCAAACCCATTTTTTTATATCGTCTCTATTTTCAATTTAAATAAATATTTTTATTTACAAATATAAATAATTTGATATCAAATATATTGAAATGTAAATTGTGAACAATTTTGATTGAAATTAATAATCATTTATTAAGTAATTTTGCATTTTTATAAAAATATTTGTTTCTCAAAACATCGTCGTGCTTCGTGTTCCTCTAAACATTTCATTTTCATAATAAATTTATTATGATTTGAGGAACACGAAGCATGCCGATGTTTTGAGAAACAAATATTTTTATAAAAATGCAAAATTACTTAATAAATGATTATTAATTTCAATCAAAATTGTTCACAATTTACATTTCAATATATTTGATATCAAATTATTTATATTTGTAAATAAAAATATTTATTTAAATTGAAAATAGAGACGATATAAAAAAATGTGTTTGAAAATCCCATAGTATTTTGTTTACGTTTCATAGGAAAATAAAAATCTTTATTCCCCTCTTTATATTAGTGATTTGACTTTTTTAGACTGATGTCACGGCTATTTATGTAGTGGCATTGCTTTAACCAATCGAACTGAAACGTCATATTTAAGCTTTTTTCTTAAATTGGGAGGTGGTAGTGAATTTTAATGAAAATCGGGCAACTGGAAGTGGTGGCTTCCACGAATCCAAAATGTTAAAAAAAAATAAATAAAAAAATAAAAATAAAACAAAAAATTAAAAATTTTACAAAATTTGCATAATAAGCTTCTCAAAATTCTCCGTTTATAAAAGAAAGTCGGGTATTGGCTCTCCTCAATTGTTTTATCTGACGTTCCTTTTTTTTACCCCAGCTCTTCCGATTTCCGAGTAATAATAGCAAAACAGGATAGCACATTTGGGAACCTCAAAAGTATTAAATACCAAAGCTATGGATGTAATATTTCTACGTCAAACTATACCCAATTTTGGCCAAACTCCAAAATTTATATTTTGAGGTTATTGTTTTATTTTCTACTGAAATTTCATCAACTCTTTCGATTCGGTTTGTCCTTGAAGTTAACATTAAGAAATAGAACAATGTTTGTGATTTTTCATACGTTTTGACATATTAAACTGAACAGAAAAACCGGAAAGGAACGAATCTTATAATATGCCACAACCTTTACTTATGCAAATTTGTTTTTATTTTTACTAATTAATATCTGACAATAGTGACAATACAACACTGCGGTATACACGTTGATATGGTAATAGCCTACTATTTATTATTTATCGATTTTTAATTATAAATTCATTATATAATCATAATACACATTCGTTATATTTTCTACCTAAATTGGTATAACTCGTGGCACGCTTAAAGATCGATATTTTTTTCAAACGTCACTCCTGTGAATCCCAATCTTTAGTGCTTTGCATTCGTTGCATTTTCGTCTTTGGTATTCGCATTCGTAACATTTGAAAAAAATATCGATCATAAGCATACCACTATACATAACAGATAATTCGTAATTTTATTGCGGGTTACTAAGCGAGTTGCTCCAAACTACAAAGTATTTCAATACAATTTATCCAATCGATTATAACTTATGTATTATTTGATATGGAAACTTCTGTTTATTCGTTTGTGCTATACGAATGTAAGATAAGCGGGTTTCACTTTCACACAGTGTTTTTTGCTTTTATTTATGTATTAATTGTAAATTAAAAATGATAACATAAATTTTACTTATCGCTCGCTCAGTATAAATTAGTTGACGCACAAAAATTAATCTATTTATACATTGGCTCATATATGTCTTAAATCATGTGGACGTGTGCGGTACGCAGCACTCGAACACACAAAAACTAGCGGTATGTCTATATTATTACGAATAGCGTGTGTTGTTTAAAAATACTTTTCCAAAGTCGTTATTACTCCATTATATAATAGAAAATTTGCGTAATATAGACTATAATGTATACTCGTATGTCTTCAGTTTTTCTCCCACTCACTTACGATTTTAATGTAGTAGCTGTTTATCTTTTGTACATGTATGCGCATGGTATTGTGATAATTATTTTTTTTTTTATATTTTGGGTTAAATTTAAACTATAAAATGGCTACTAAAATTGCGCATGAAGTGACCTTGTGCTTTGCATTTTCGACGGTAATTGTTTTGTTTAATGAACTAGCCAAATATTAATATTAACAATTGTCACATAATTACACAAGTTTCAATTTATATTTAGAAGCATCAGTTTAGTTTTTCTAATCATAAACACGAAAATACGAGCAACTGTATTTATTAGATAAGTAATACTGATATTGCTAATCAATTTGTAAAATTTATTTTGCTTCTTATGATGATAATAAATGGCTTCGTTTGGAAAAAAAACTCATTTAAATTATTTTGTTTACACCACAGTACTCATTTTCGATTATTTTTTATTGAGCGGTTATTTAAAAAAAAAAGCTCGGTATATAAAAGGATAAAACTGCTATATGAAACCGCTGACTACCGCTGTACAAGCCTGGAAATTCATCTTACGCTTTCTTTAAAAAATGAATGGTTCCATTGAATTTGAACTGGCCAACCAGTTTGTGGCAGTTGATATTATCATCTCGAAATTTCGTCTTCAATCAGTTTTGTGCGACCTCAACAGAATAAGATTGTTACTGTAATTTTGAGGCAAATTGAAAAAGTATTGAGATCAGGCTTAATCTACATTCTACACGAAAGAAATGTTCAATTAAACTGGTATTTGTTGTGATAAGATCTGGTTTAAACAGGCTAATTTAAACTGACTGGAAATGTTATTGAAAACACATCTAAAACGAAAACAAACATACGTTGCTATAAATATATTGACCGCTGTACGCCACAGATCGTTTCGCGTAAATTCTTTTACATGAAAATGATGACTGGTCATTTGAAAATGTTTTCAATAACATTTAATTTTAAATAAAAAAATATTTTAGATAAAAGTAAATATATGAGGTAACCGAGAAAACTGAGTAAATGTATAATTATGTAAAAGACCGTCGTCGAAAAAATATAACTACAATGAAAAATAAGGGCCCTATTCCCTTAGTCGTATTGTTTATCACCACGGTGAGCGGGAAGATCCGATAGGATAAACGAAAAGGTCAAAAAACTGCTCATATTGCTAGCACTAGCTGTATATAGATAGCACTTTTACGGGAGAGCTATTTCGAAAAATATGGGCGATTTGGTGAAAGGCCCTTAAGAATGTTTCATGTTTTATTGAGTGGTAATTTTTGAACTCATATAATCGGGATCAGAAGGTTACAAAAAGACCCAGACCGAGTAATCACATTTTCACCTCTTGGAATCACTTATCCGTGAATACGTAAATTCTAAAAATCTAGGTCATCATTGTAAACGTATAATTAATCGGATATGTAAAAAGTAAAAAATCATGTATAGATTCACATATTACATACAATTATAAATACCATATAATGCTCATGTGGAATTTTGAACAGAAAATGTTATCTTATTTACAAGTGCCGCGAGGTAAACTCAACGACTGCCTTCTCAAGCCTTGTCACGTAAGTAGGATCCTGAACAGAGTTAATTTTATGTCGTTCGCATTACTTTAAAAATTCTCTGTGAACGAACTCAGCCGCTTGATCCGGCTATGAGCCTAAACCAGTATCATTTAAAAAGTTAAATTGATTGATTGATTGAGAGTGTACGGCTAAGCATTATAGTAAGACTCCCGGACTCCCGGGCACATACCGTACACCCGTATACACATAACAAAACCGAAGGATAGGATAGGATTATTAGTAGGGACAGACTCGACCCGGTTACAGACACCAATGCGATCGATAGTTAGTAAATTAATAGTACAATATATAGTAAATAAGTTAGCACAAGACAGCACAATTTAACTATATTATTAGATGATCGTTTCTCTGGAATCCAGGGCTCGATACTCAGGACTCCCTAAATCTAAATCAGGACTTAAAAAATTATTAATGTTGTAAATTCCCCCTGTCTGCCTTTCATTAGTTTACCTGATAAAATATTTAAGAAAAATTTAAAATTACTAAGGTAAGATTACAAAAACATCGCTTATTTTATTTTTCATGGACCTTCTATATTTAATTAATTAATTATTACATACTGCAATAAGAATTAAAATAAACGTTAAACACCATTTTAAACATAAAATTTTACTTAAAACTAATCATAAATTTCCTACCGATCAAGAAAAAGAGAATAAATAATTAAAAATTCAATTATTTTATAAAATGTATAATAAATAATTTAAAAATGATAATGTTACACCTGATAATGTAACAGCCTAAAATCATCAATAATTCAGTTAGGTACTTACTATAAGTATATCAAGAATCAACAAATAAAATTAATATACAAATTCCCAGGCAACACTGAAAACTAATTTTAATTAATAAATCACCATAATTCCAAACTAAAATTTAATTCTGAAATTCCCATAATAATGATTAATCCCATAATAATGTAAACTTTTCTACTTCTGAGCTAAAAATTCTAAAAGATTGATTAAAAATTTTTAAATTGCAAAGTTATAATTTAAATTCACAACACATGTTTCATTAATTACCTTTACTAGACACCAACTACCAACTAGATTTAAAATAAAAGTTGAAAATATATAGTATATTTAACCATACTATTAAGTTTAAACTACTCTGCAGCTTCCTACAGATCTTAAAAAGGAAATTAATAATTTTGAGATTAATTATTTATTTATAAAAGTATATATAATTCAAGCATTAATCATGATATGTACTACGCAAAACAGTCTAGAATATCAATAATTTAGTTAAGTACTTCATGTACCCATTTATGATAATTACTAATAAAACCCAAATAGGGTTTCCCAGGTATTTCTTAAAATTAACTTTCTTTACTACTTAATTAATAGAAATTCACTTATATAAATTAGATAATGTTAAATAAAATAGATATCACATGACAATATAATTTGTACGCTACATAACTACTGGATGCTTGGAGCCTCTGGATGTTGCGCAAGAATTCACCAGTATTTCTGCATCTCGAAGACGGTCAACACTTACCTATATATAATTAAGTGTAATTTATATCAACTACTCCATCAGACTAAAATACTTGAACAAACTATGCCCCTTTGATATAATTAAATTAAACAGATCCAAAAAATGCTGAGACATTTTCATCAATACCTCAAAACTTTTGCAATGCAATGAAGTTTACAATATCATAAAAGGGCACTTTCTCTTATCCTAGATAAAACCCTGCCAAATCAAGCATGCAAAGTACATAATTAAAATAATAAATCCATGTTATGAAACTTAAACATTACTTTCTTAAAAATTTAACGATGCGCCATATACGTAATTCTGTCGATTGTGTGAGAAAAGCCGCCATCTAAATTTCAATAAATTCCTTATATTCTTGTTGACCTAATTAAGCTAAACAGAAATCAATATCTACGAAATTTATTACTTATCTACTTCACAAAACTTCAACTCTATTTATAGACATATTACCTGTAAAGTCAAGCATGCAAAGTAAGTAAAATCATAAAACCGTGAAAGGAATCTTAAACATTATTTTCTTACAAATTTTATCTGTGTATCATATGAGTAAAATTGCCATTTAGCCTTCCGAAGAGTTTTTACATAATTCTACTTTGTTCACCTTCGTTTAATCTAAGTTTTGCACCCATAAATGATTACGTCATTACAAATTGCAAACCAAATCTTAACTCAACTCCAATTCATCATTTCCAAATTAGCATTTTATTTATATATTTAGTTAATTTATAATTTTATAGTATTAATTAAAATAATTTAAAAATCAATTTAATGTAGTTTGTACTTTGTAATACCCTGTAAAAAATTATTAATCATAACTAAATAAACCATTTTCAATGTATTGTACCAAGACGGATTCCAATTCAATTTCCAATCCTATTTGAGTCGAATACACTAATGCCCTTTCCGAAAGTTATACTTATTTATTTAGACATACTTATTTGCCGCCATCTTAAATAAGTATGTAAAATCATCCGAATTGATTTCACATACTTATTTTTTATTTTGACTATTTTGTAACTATAAAATAATTTTTTTAATTAAATTTTTTATAAAACTTAATTACTACATAATATCACAATATGTATGCAATGAAATTAACAGAATTTTGGTTTTCGTTTAAGATTTTTTTTTGGTAAGAACATACTTATATTAAGTTACCTCACCAACATTTAAATAAGTAGGTCTAAATAAATAAATATAACTTTCGGAAAGGGCTCAAAACTTCATTGAGCATGTATATTCATTTTATCTAGCCCACCATATTTGTTCCTTTAAAAACTCACAGAGCGAACAACAACACCAACATACAAATAACATTCTCTTATCTACTAATCCACCACATAAATGAACACATCATTTTGTGTCAAAAATCAAATCTTAACCCAACTTAAACCAACATTTCCAAATACGCATTTTATTTAAATATTTAGTCAACTTATAATTTATAATATTAATTAAATTAAAATCAATTTAAAATCAATTTGATGCAGTTTGTAATACGTGTAAAAAAGTATTAATCTTACCTAAATAAACCATTCTAAATGAAATAACGAGACGGCTCCCAATTCCAATTCGACTCAAACCCATTCGATTATACAAGGTATAAGAATCCTGTTTGAGTCGAATATACAAAATCTCATTGTGCTCATATAATATATGATTTCAAGAATACCATAGTTGTTTCATGAATACAGAGAAACATAATGAGATAAACAACCCCCGCATACAAGCAACAAAATAAATCTTATATACTAAAACCACAAACACACATTGACGGTAAATATTTTCTACCATCTTTTTTGTGCGCTGTAGTTGCAGAAGACCTTATAGCGCATACAAACATACCTGATTTATGTATCAAGTTTCAGTAAACTATTTGTGACGACTATATCAAAACCAATGAAAAAGATTCTCCTTTTTGTTGTTGTTTTACATTATAATACAAAAACCAACAAAACATATTACATTTCCTTCACAGAATCCGTGCGAAGAGCGAACGAGACAGGTACACAAACATATTGTTGGCCCTGTTATATACCATATTTTAAGTATGTATTAGTGTCGATTTCATTGTACAGAAAATCAAACATAAGAATACAAATAAGTGTGCGTAAAAAAAAATCTAATATGTAATTTACTACGTCGTATTTCTATTTAAGTTAAAATCTATTTCAATACTATCGAATTATTAGACTTTAGTAATTAAAAATTGAAATTTGATTTTATGTACAATACAATCCCACAAAATACCAAATCATGCACTTTTCATTTTTCTATCTACAAAAATAAAAACCTGACAGCCTGACAAATGCATCCCGGTGGATTGCATTTTCCAAAATTACACTTTAATTATTTTCACTACACTTTGATTATTATTACACTAAACTTGAATTTAATTAGAATTAAATTTAAAATTAAAATGTATGTATATAAAGTATATACATATCAGTACATAAGAAACAAAAATAAAAAGAAAAAAAAATTAAATTAAATTAAATTTTTGAAGAGGATAGAAAAAACACGTTTATCCTCTTCGACGAACTCTCGCCCAGTATCATTTAAAAAGTTAAATGATTTAAAATAACATGGATTTTTAATGTTTCGAGAATTCGGTGCTTTCGAAAGCTAGAGCAAGCTTGCGTAAATGGTCATTTAAATCAGAACCGACTCTCCTTGCAGAAAAACAACAATTGACAAAAATTTCTCCCGTAAAAGTGCTTTAACTAGGTCTAGGATGAACAAAATTATATCCAGCTGAGCTCATTTTAAAGATAATTAAATAAGCTTTAAAATCAACCAAAATAATTTAAAAATTGATACTTAAAATTGCACGAGACACGCGCGGAACTTAGTTATTTATTTTATCTTAAGTTATTCCAATACAAATTGATTATAAAAGATGACTTGGTTGATTCCCGACAATTATAAGAGCATCTAGGATTTCAATCAAAACGGAATTTTTATCTACTGACCTCATAGAAAAAGATCCTACTGTCTGATCTTCCCGCTCACAGCGTCACGCCAAATAACAGTAAAGTTTTAGTATTCCTTCTATAATACCTAGACGGCTGCTATAAACATCGTATTGCACTGATTTTTTGAGACAATGGTCAACAATTGAGTGACAAAAATATAATGATTCTCTGTATGAATAATAAACGCAGAAGGCTATGTTCAAATATTAGCGCCATACTAAAATGTAAGGAGTTGTCACTAGATGGCAAAATGGGCAAAATAAACGAAATTTTCAAAAGCAATTGAGCATTTATTTATATTGCTATATCGTGGATGTCGCTGTATAAAACTAAAATTAAAAGTTGACAGCAATTTGGCGTGACAAACTATTTATACGACTAAGGGAATAGGGCTGTAAAACTAATTATCGGTTCCGTCTCGAGTAAAGCTAGATTTTGAAAGATTTATATTTATTTATTTATTCCACTTCTAGGATAACTTACAGTAAGAAATACTTTTTATATACTATTAAAGTTAGCCGAAAGTTTTCAGCCGAAAAATATAAAATGTCGGTAATGCAGATAGTGGCTTGGCTATATCTGCCGAAAGTTACCAGCCGACATATTTCAGCCGAAACATATTTTAAATAAAATGAAAACATAACAAAACAACCTAGAAACTGGTATTTTCATGAAGTGAATTTACGACTGAATAAAGGCTCATTTTGATTTGTCACTGTTTACCATAGGAATTATACTTAAAATTTCATCAGTAAAGCTAAATATAAAATTAAAAAATTTGTATAAATTCAACCTTTAAAGTGTCATGTCTGGAAAGTATTTCAATTAGTGTGCCTTACCAACAATGATACCTAGAAAAATTATCAGGGCAAGTTTCATGTGGGGAGCCCGAGAAAATTCGTTTGAATGAAAAGCTCATATAAAATTAAAAAATGTATATAAATTCAACCTTTAAAATGTCATGTCTGGAAAGTATTTCAATTATTGTGTCTAGCGAACAGTTAATTATTGTGTCTACCAAATATAGTTGTTTCACGAATATTTCACTGCGCATAATGCTTATTAGGCCGTCGTGAAACTTATGGTTGTCAATTTGAAGAATACCGCGAGAATCTCGATTCGTCCAAGAACAAAACGTTTTGCCATTTATCGAGTTTCTGGTATTATAGAACACATATAGTGCTCTGCAAGGTATTTCCTTAATGTAATAGAGCATACTAAGATTGTGGACGCCCCTAAGTTGCATTTGCAGTTTTCTAGTAGTTGTGACTCACCTTCTTAATATAATCATTTTTATCGTGTGTGGCTAGTGCGACTTCTACCTGCCTCGCCCAGGGAGTCTTCGTGTTAACGCTTATTCAGGACAATATATTGGGACCATCTTTGCCTGAAACTTACCCTGATAATTTTTCTAGGAATAGTTGTTGGCTGGGCACATTAATTGAGAAATATTTTCCACATATGACACTTTAAAGTTTGAATTTCGGCTAACTTTAACAAGGTATAAAAATGACCAAACTAAAGAGAAGTGCGATAATGATTAATAAAAAATATAAAAATTGTATACGATACTTCGTTATAATTATCGTGTTTATTTTACCGGAGAATTTTTTGGATAAGCGCAGATTAATATCAATACTCCAAAATAAGCTGCATCATAAAAAACCACATTATTTTGGGAAGAGCATAACCAACTTATCCGTAGAAACATTGTACATTGCACGGATTAGCAAGGTATTTGAGGAGCTTCTCATATTCTCGACTTAAATAGATAATCGCCTTCTTTAATCACTTATCTTCAAAATGAGCCCTATTTTATAATTTTCGGATAATCAGTTTTTTTTTCTATAGCAGAAAAGAAATGTTTTTCCTGAATTATTTTCAAACATTATACACGAATTTACTGAAACAAGAATATGAAAAGAACAATTTATCACCCCAATTCCCATAGCCGTGTCATTTCAAGTGACGTGACTATAGTCGTCTCACGTCACTTGAAAACTGATATTCTTGAAGGCGAACCAAGTGGCACGACTGCAACTTGAAATATATTAGGCAAATAAGAAATAAAATCGTTTTAAAACAACAATATTATTATTTTAAACAGCAACATATTTAAAAGATTGCACAAAATTATTCAAAAAATAACATTTTAAAATATATAAAATAAAATAATGGTGTCTTTCCAATTTGTGGTATTTGTCTGTCACTTGCAAAATATCAAGTGAAATCTGTCGTATAAAATGACTTTAGTCGTACACCCCAATTCCCATAGTCGTGTCATTTCAGACAACGTGACTTTATAAGTTAGGTTGCTTCGGCGTCATACCCAAACTCCTACATGGTTATCGGCTTCATTTCATTTTAATCAAGAACAATCCGAATTTATTTACTCTATGATTTTATTTACTTTTATTTTTGATTTTAAATTCAATTATACATTTATAATTATGAAACTTTTTAATAAAAAAACATGTCTGCTAACTCAGACTATACGACATTAATTAATAAATTATATAATATATTTTTTTTTAACAAAAACTTAACGAGACTGCACCATGTACACTCTACTTATCTGTACTAAATGTAACGTTTTTCTTGATCAATGCCACCTATCACCGACTACTTCAATCACTCACCACGCACTCACCACAACTTCAGTCACGTCATGTCGCTTGAAAGTTGGTATTCTTGAAGTCGGTTCAAGTGACACGACTGTAACTATAAAGATGTCGGCCAAATTACAAATAAAATCGTTTTAGAACAAAAAAGTTGTTTACAACAGCTTATTTAAACAAGTGAACCAAATTACGCAATTAAAAACATTTAAAAAAAGATATTACAACGAAAATTTCGCCCTTCCATTTTGTTGTAGTCGCCTGTCACTTACACACCCCAATTCCCATACACCCCAATTCACATAGTCGTATCACGTCATTTTTCATGACTTTAGTCACGTCACATCAATTTTCCTATTCTCTTAGTCGTTTGTTACGCCTAAAGTCACTTTATAACAACAGATGTCACTTGAATTTTGAGATTAGGAAATTAAGAGAATAGGAAAATTGATGTGACGTTACTATAATCATGAAAAATGACGTGCTACGACTACGGGAATTGGGAAGGTAATAAACGACTGAGAATGAGAAAGAGAATGGCAAAATTGATGTGACGTGACTATATTCATCTAAAATGACGTGACGCGACTATGTTAATTGGGTTGTATGTTGCCTATTCCTTTTTCGTGTTGTTTTTATCAAATGAAAAAACGAAAACGCAATACAGAGTCGTGTCGATCGACTCTTTTACCCCAACTCCTATAGTCGGGTCATTTCAGGCGACATGACTTAACACCCAAATTCGCATAGTCGGATCACGTGATTTTTCATGATTATAGTCACATCACATCAATTTTGCGATTCTCTTAGTCGTTTGTTACGACTAAAGTCACTTTATACTTTGATTTTTGCAAGTGACAGGCGAAACCACAAAATGGAAAGACGCAATTATCACCCCAATTCTCGTGGTCATATCACGTCATTTTTAATGACTATAGTCACGTCACATCAATTTTCTTATTCTCTTAGTCGTTTGTTACGACGCCTAAAGTCACTTTATACGACAGATGTTACTTGAATTTTGTAAGTGACAGGCGTCTACAACAAAATGGAAGGGATTGGTCATAAATCTTCTAAAATGAAATAAAATTATTCAATCATTTATTAAATAATACAAATATAACTCAAACTACCTTTTAAAATAAGCATCGTCGTAAATGACTTTACGGGAATGTTGTCGTGCTGGCCATGCCAAGAAAAACCACAAGCTTTGTTATCATTATTATTTAAATAAATCAACATAAAACACGCACCATAGTTTATGGAATGTACGTGTAATAGTGTGTTATAAAAAAAGCGTTCATAAACTGTTCGTACGCTATACATTTTTGCTCTATACATTTTTGCGCCGGGAAGGTAAATAAGATCTCACGTCATTGATTTGTTTTTATAATTGTATACTGCATTTTTCAAATAGACATACAAAGAAAACGTAAATTTGTACAATTTTGTTTTAATTATATTAATCAAATTACTATTTGATCAAATTACTATGCCGAAATGCAAGGTGGTCTATTTAAATCGAGAGATAACCGTAAATCCTCGATTTGTCTATTTGGGGTGAGGAAAAGTATGGAAACCCTAGAAATTTCGTAGAGTTCGTAATTTTCAATGAGCAATTCAATGGTGACCTTCTATATGACCTTGAACGTCATTTTCAAGGTCATTTTGAGGTCAAGGACATTTTTTTTAAATGGAAACCACTACGACCGAGGTTTCCATTTAAAAAAATGACCTTGACGATGTTATTATTCTCGTCTTGGTATGAAGTATTGCGATACGCAATCAGTATTTTGAGCGGTTGGCTTAATTATAGATACTATTGTACTAAACAGACGTTAAATGCTCACTGGTTTTATTTGAAAAATTTCAATCTATAATTCGGAGTATCAAAACAAAATTGTATTGAAAATACGTAAGAAAATTTTAACCCAGATTGATAAGCCAATCAATACACTTTTAAAAGATGTGCAGCTAATGACCTCCACTCTTATATTTATTGAGATTGACAAACTTCGAGTTCCAGAATATATTGATTATCAGTAAGTATAATTTTAAGCAAGTAGGCTTTCCACAGTAATTCTTGCAAAACTTCATGAATTGTTGTTAACATATTCTGTGAAAACCGTAGGTGGGCGGTTTAATTTACAAATAAATTTTACGCCGGTATAAACCTAAATGTAATACTACACTACTACAATAACGCATGCTTGCTTACTATGGCACACATACTTGGATAACAACTACTTAAAAAAAATCGTAATAATATAAGAATATTTCCCCCTCATTCAAACCGTTATACTACGGAACAATATTCATACTTGTGTAAATCATTTAATACAAGCGAAATAATTCTCATCAGTTTGTTTGAATATAATTTTTGTAGTTTCTCACGTAACTCCAACCGGCTTAGTTGTACAGCGAATTGAATCGGAACTGTGTTAATTATATTTTTACAATTTTATTTATATTTGTTTATAAAATTTAGTGTTTTTTGTAGCTTAAGCACATAGTTTATTATAATAAATTAAAGTTTTATTTAAATATTTAATTATAATTATTATAAAAATGGCCAGGAGTTTAACAAGAGTTAGTAAATTTTTAACATCAAATTACGGTGTATCATCATCAGTTCCTGTACAATCATCAGCTCTATTATTAAATAAAAGAAATTGTAAGTAAAATGAACTTCTTATATACGAGTAAATATTAATTGAGTTTAATTAAAATTAATAAAAAATTTATATTAAGTATAATGTATTCGTTGCCGTCTTTGAATGAAGTGCGGTGCGAAACGTGTAACAAACTTAATTCTTTACACTTAAACACAATCATGTGTACAAATAATCGATAGTTTAGCATTGTGTATCATATTTTATGTGGTTGAAATTTAACAATCAGTTTGATGACATTTTTTTGTAATAAACACTTGACAAGTATGCTTTGTTCGTTATCCACCAGAGCTAATGTAATTTTATCAATAATTTTCTTATCAACTTACATAGCTTAGATAAAATGAAATACTTAAAAGAACATAAAAATATGCAAGCTATTAAAGAATACTTAACTTGTTTATGTATTATTTAAAATTATTTATAAACATTTGTAATTTTTTTTTATATATATTAAATATTAACTAAATGGCAACAAAGAATGTTTATGTACGTTTTTAAACATGTGGCTTACAAATTTTCCTCTCTGATAGTTTATAAACCTTCTTATCTTTTTTACATACATACTTATACAGCAACATAGTACGTATGTATGTTAATCGATTTTAAACAAAATAAAATTTCTCCGTTTTTAGTAACGAATTTCATGGATAACTTGATTGAATACATATAATACGTCATATGGACAATTGAAAGTTGTAACGAAAAATGTGCAACAAGTTTATTTATGTTCTTATTTGGTTTGTTTCGTGTTTAAAACAACACAAAAACTTGTTTTGATTCATATTCAATTCAACACTCCTTCGTTAAGCACTTTGAATATATGAATACAACACAATAATATTGTCGTACACCAAAAAAAACCGATATAAGTTTAATGAACTTGATTCATTCCGTTTATAATTATTCATTAAATTCGCATGTCTTATCTGAACAATAATAATAACAAAAGACTTAAATGTCTTAAATTGTTTAATAATACTTCCAAAGTTAAAAACCTTTTTTACTTTTAATTTGTTTTATTGTTTAATCAATATAAATTATGAATTTCGCGGCGTTCAACCGAGGTCATCGTCTTGAATATAACGTGCCATAGTTGGGATAAAATTCATTACTAAAATATAATTTTCAAATTATATAACCGAAATATATCGCATTGTATGTATTTTGCACACCATACAAGAATCTTTTTGCACAAATAATTAAGGTTTAATACCTATAACATGGATATACATATTGTATGTCTTGCAAAAATGATTTACCTGCATGGATTGCAACAATTTTGACAAAAATATTATTTAGTGTTAAATGAGGTTTTTTTTTCTTAAGTTAATACAGCTGGAACAGTTCTTAAGCAGTTATTTGTGTGGAACCCTATTTCTAAGAATCAATTTAGAATAATAGATAAAAAAACAAAATTACGGAATTAGGTATTTAGTAAACAACTTATTTAACTGTGTTAGGAATGAGGAATTCATAAAATTAATTTAAAAACAAAGAAAATTTAGAAATCCGGGCTTTAGTGAATTTAGAAAATTAAAAATAACGATTAGCTAATTTGGATTTGAAAATTTAAAGAAGTTAAAAAAAAATTTAAATTTAAAGATGAGTAACCAAAGCAATAATGACGATCTTTTCCGTTTCTGTTCCATATTTCTAAAATTGTTCCTTATTATTCCATTAAGTTATAAAATGTTGCTCTTTATGTTTTCAGTTACAGAAAAGAAAAGATGTTAAGAAATAACTGGAACCTTGCGAAATATTATTTATAAAATATGTTAGTTTTTGGTATAGACAACGTGTTGTTATTTCTTTGTATTTACTTGGCTTGTTTACTGTAAACAAGCCTTGTAAAAAATAGTGGGTGGAGTGAATAAAAACAAGTAAGTGCTTTAACTTATGTTTTTTCAAGTATGTGCTTGTAAGCATGTGAATAAAATTTAAGTATATTCTTGATGGCGTAGTGGATACTTGAAGTTTAAGTAAGTAGCTTTCTCTATAAGCAAACACTTGAAAATATCCCAATACCTACTTAAAATGATGTAAATAAAAAAAGGAAATTCTTAATTTCTTCAGTACGTACTTGATGATTTACAAGGTTGGGCACAAGGATACTTCAGTTTAGTTTGGAAATAGATGTTGATTAGAATGGCTCGAATTACTAATATGTATTCGAAAAATGAAAAATGATCGTGAACGCGAATTTTAATTTTTTATGGTAAGTTTTGCTTTGCGATTTACGGGTGGTGGTAAAAAGAAATTTATCAGTGTTACTAGTTTTGTCTTCGAAGGAAATTAAATCCACTGGAAGAGTAAAAAAAAATTCGTCTTCCTAAGGATATGGGAATATATAGAACTTACGTTTGTAAGACAATTCATTTAATGGTTTTATTGCTTTGAATCATTTCCACATGAAAATATTGACAATTTTATAAAAACAAAAGGATACCCAAACCTAAATATACAAGCAAAATTAGCGCAGCTCACAGGTTCTGTTTCTCTTGTTGGGAGCAGTGGTTATGCTTGTAACTCCATAAAGAACCTTACCAGGCATTGCTATGTGGTTACCACAATCAATGGATGTTATTTGTTGCGCAGTTCTACATAACAGGAGAATGCATTTTAACTATCTTTATGTAATCGAGGAAGAGTCAGACAACTGAAGCAATTACGATTAGATCTTCGATGAACAGCTACGAATTCGAGGCGAACAAAAAAGAGCTGATAATGAAATACAAAAAATCTTTACTGATTTGCAACAAAATATACACCAAATTATTTAGATAAATAATTAGAATTAAATTATCAGAAGTACTACATAAGAATAAGTAGAGACTCATATTGTAAGCACAACGTAGTTATTATTCCCTTCAAAATAAGAGGAAACTCCACCCAGTGCCATGAACAATTAACAAATTTATAGAAAAGTAATGCGGTATTTCAATGTCCAAGTCTACTAGTATTGTCTTGGTCACTTTGACACGAGTTGATCTAGTGTAGGATAGATTCTACAAGAACCGCTGGAAACATAAATAAATAGAAAAAAAATTAATTGTTTATTAAACTGGTTTGCTTCAGTGTGGACTAAAAGTATATGCTTTTTGGCTTAGGTTTCCAACTTTTGAAACAAATAGCAACATATACATAACAGCAAAATGTTCCAAGTTGTTGCTTTAGAGTGCACGACACTTAAAGAATTTGGAATTCGAAAGTAAACCAAACTTCTTAGATTATTAAAAATACTTGATAATAGAAATTAATTAGGATAGATGTACTAATAGAATTTATAAATAAATTATTAAATTTAAGTTTCTAGTTACTGATAAAGTTATGAAGTAAATAAAACTATTTTTGCGCCTTGCATGTTTGATCCCCCGCACCTAATTTGCGCCAGAAACTCCCTTACGTCCAAACTTAGACAATCAACGTGCAATTTACCTCGCTTAAGCACTTTGTTTCGAATTGCTATCTATTTGATTGTCGGATCGGTTCTACTTTCTAATTCAAGGAATTTTGGTGTGCTAAATAATTGATCACCGCTTCCACAGAAAGTCATGATAAATTTTGGAAGATTATTTCCTGATTCTACAGCGGTTAATCCCACACATCTTAACTATGCGTTCTCAGTGAAAAGATTTATGTAGGTTAGTATCGGAGTCTAATATTACTGTGAACTTGATTGAACCGGATTCTGTATAGTAGACTAATTCTTGGTGTTCGAAATGATATGAATGATTTATGATAGCTTCGTTTGGTAAAAGATTGCAATTATTACCTTCATCTGAATTAATCAACTGTTTGACTGAAAAGGCTCACGCTTCCTGCTTAGTCGCCTTTGCTGAACCTTTGGCTCAATGAAACTTGTGGAGTTTCTCACGTTAGTCTTACTTGACTTCTACCAGGAAGTATACTTTTGATGCAGGCTTCTCCAAGCATATCCGTTGCGATGTTTTTTCCGCCACCGCTTGATAAGGGTGCATTTTTCGGAACCGGAATATAAAATATTCCGTTAAAAAGGAAGACGACAATAAATTTTTATTAAGTTTAATATGAAAACAAAGTTCCGGACTAGGATCCCATCCAGGAGGACTGGATGATGCGTGCAGTTTTGGAACCAGGAGTTATAAACTTCTTCACTGATGGTTCAAAACGGGACGGGAAAGTCGGGGCTGGAGTGTTCTGCGAGGAACTTTTGTTAAATCGCTTCTTCCATCTCCCCGACTACTGTAGCATTTTTCAAGCTGAAGTAATTGCCATAAAGGAAGTCGTAGACTGGTTGAGGTATAATGTAATATCAGTTTGTGATATTCGCATAAATACGGACAGTCAGGCTGCCATTAAAGCGCTTCAATTACACCTCCTCACGTCGAAAGTAGTCCAGAACTGGCTCTAATCTCTTAACGAGATGGCAGATCAGTTCAAGGCAGGGAATATAAACGCCGATGAACTGGCTCGACTGGTATAACGGACCACTTCTCAGAAAGCAGAAAGGATATTAAAATGTCCCTTGCGGTATGCAAACTGCTGCTTCAGGATGAAGCTAGCAAGCTGACGAATGACAGATGGTCAACTCACCTCTTGCCTAATAACTCGGGAGGTCTGGCCAAAGTTGGACTTGGCGAGATCCAAACTGCTGATCTCACTTCAGCGAAGTCAGATCAGTGTGGTTGTTGGAATGATTACGGGGCACTGTCTCATGGGGAGGCATACGGGTAGACTTGGTGTCTTCTCACATGACTACTGTCGTAGTTCCGAGGGCGAGGAGGAGGAAGAGACAGTACTTCATATTTGCACCTGCCCTCGTCTGGCACGAAACAGACTAAAGTTTCTAGGGGCACCCCTCTTCAAGGACCTGACGGACCTCTGTAGAATGGACATCAGGAGTATCCAGCACTTTGTTAAAAGCTCAAAATGGTTCCAATGAGTTGGAGGAAACAATTATTCGTGGTATGGCTACGGACCATTTTTGTGTCTACATATCGTGTCCAATGCTAAGTGGTTTCGAGTTGTTCTCTCTTTTCGTTAGTATTATAAAACAAAAAATTTTGAGAGATGTTCTAATTTCTATTTGAATGTTAGAATTTCAAAAAATCGTCAAAGCGGGGTTTGGGCCCCGATCCTCTAAAGCATAACACGAATTAAAATAATATATCAAAGGGAGACCACCAAAATACTTGTAGGAAATAACCAGTGGGAGGATAAGCGCCACCTTGTGGTTGATTAAACTATCTAGACTTTGAGCTTAGTAATATACACTTTATTTGAGTTTCATAACCTGGCGTTAAATTGGGTTCAAGGTTTAATGAGAAACAGGCTTGAAGATAAGTAACTATGTTAAAGAGGCACAAAGCAATCTGCCGAGAAAAGCTCAGTTGCGACGCAAATAGGACAAAAAAACATAGGTAAGTTACGTCTACCCCCACATATGCTACCACTTCATAGTAGGATACGTGTGTTCTTCTTTTATGATTTGCACAACAGTAAGTTAGGCATTCCTACTCTCCCTCATCGTCGTTCGAGTATATCCAAGGAGCCATATCACTGAAAAGACATCAGCACATGGACTAACTGTTCGCGCATCTTGGTTGTTTTGGGATTCTTTTTTATTTTTTGGGTGAGGGATTTTCTTTTTTTGATTATCGCCACCAACCCTGCATTTTTATGTTAGTTAAGTGACTAGACGATATATTAAATACGCCATCTGGGTTCTGTCAATTTCAAATTTTTCGCAAGTTCCAACTGAAGGGTCAGGTTCGCAATGTTAGCTAATAATAAATAATTCATACCATGTTACAGCATGTTTTTGAAATTTGGCCCGCCTTGCTTTTAGAAGCATTTTCAACTTATTTACTTTGAACTAAATTCCAAGTTAAGTTCGGTGTATCTTTTTAAATAGTTTTCGATTTCATTACTTTGAACTATAACTTTAGTGTTAAGTTTTGTATTCGAACCGGAATCTACTAGATTTGATTCATTTTGCCAAAACGTTTCCCTGTTTCTACTTTTGATGATTATGCGACATCATTCCTCGACCCAAGGTCCCTATCTAATTTTATGTTCGCGTTTATTTTTTTATCTTCTTAACAAACCAGTTCTGCCACGAGTAGGCATTTAGCTAGAGTCACAGCCAAGTATCTATTCAAAGAACTGTAGCTGACCATTAGGAAGAATATTCGTGACAGACGAAAGCAAACAAAAATTGACACGACATTTTTTGTTAATTTACCAATAGAGAAACTTGACGGAGAAAATTTATGTAGTATTAAAAATTTGGTGCCGGGTGCCGACACTGTTCATTTTAGTTGTGACATCAAGCAAGCAAAATCGCCCGCAAATGCTCGCAACTCGCAAGTATACCATATGTTGGAAAAATGATTTTTTTATGGATAGCCGACTTAATATGTATAACGATTTTTTTAACCTACAGACCTAGGTTTATAAAAATTGTGTTGCTGTAAACCAAACAAACATATTTTTTTCTCTGCTATTATGTATTTTATTTTTAGGTTTTTATAATCTTTCAATTAAAATGTATTTTTGACGCTTTTGGAATATTTGTATTATTACTGAGATTAAGAAAAGTCGAAAGTTCGCCAGAATTGTACACAAAATATTCGCGATGACGGTTAATTTGCTATCACATGGAGTTACTTCAAATTGCAATATTTTTACATACAACGCAAATGTTTTTTTTCCAATAAATTGGTTAATTTTTGTAATTAAAAAATTTATTTATTTAATAAACAAAGATAATAGTTATCAATTTCGGTTTAACAACCGAAACGGCACCTCATTAACAAATTTATGGTTATTTCTTGATCGAAGTAAATCATCAGTGAATGATTTCGAGCGAAATTCTAAAACACGTCAATAAATATGTTTTAATGAAAACGATCCTCTTTCTAGCGTTATTATAAATTAACGATAGAAATATTGTAATATTAGAGCGTCCAGTGGCATTATTATGGTTTTCCCGGGGAATTTGGAATTGAATTATTGTGACTGTTTTAGTGTAGGTAGCTTATTCAAAATTTCTTGCAAAATGTACTGTGGCTATTGGTTTTTTTTTTAAATAATTCCATTTTAAAGCTATTTTCCATCTAATTAAAAAAAAAATTAAAAGATATTACAACAACAATTGCATTGGATAATTAAAAAAAAATCTAATTTTGTTTTTGTTCTGTGTTGTTGTTAACATATCTTTGTCTTATTTAATATTATGTCAAGTTAGTCCAGTACAAGATTTTATTAAATACGCAATCTGTTCTGGGGCTTAAGGCACTCCCAACTCTTTCGCAGTTTACTTTTACCATCCATCCCACTTTACGTAGTAGTAGCCAAACAGTTGTTCTGTGTTGTTGTTAACATATCTTTGTCTTATTTAATATTATGTCAAGTTAGTCCAGTACAAGATTTTATTAAATACGCAATCTGTTCTGGGGCTTAAGGCACTCCCAACTCTTTCGCAGTTTACTTTTACCATCCATCCCACTTTACGTAGTAGTAGCCAAACAGAGGACGTACGGCTAAAGTAGACCCGTTTTGTATAAACCACCTGCACATTGACAAGAAAGGTGGGTCGGTCCATGGATTCTGCAATCTCAACAGGCGGTCATAATTGTGTTCATCGTCATCTCATCACCGATCGTAATCAGATGATGAAAAATCCCTTTTGCATCCCGCCCCTATCGGGATTCGAACTCGGTACCTCCCGATCCAAACGCCGCAGCTTTAACCATTGCGCCGTTTGGTCGGTAACTTAAATCTTCTCTATTAAATATAATACCCAGTGTGCATGAAAATTTAATTTGATTTTTAAAATGGTGTGTGGTTTAGTGGTAACGCACTGGACTGGGGCGAGAAAGGTCTTCGGTCGATTCTCATTCAATTTTATTTTTTTTATTATAATTTTTTTAGTATCCATGTAATGACCAAATATTTTACTTTAAATTAAATATTGCGCTTAATAGTTTTTACAGTAATTATACAAAAAAAATACGTAGTACGCGTTTATGATGCGCCTAAATGTATGCGAACACTACTACAAATAATTTAAAATAATGTTATATTGGGCCCGATTCTGAAACGTTAAAATTCATGTTATGTTATTTTATTTCCCCATTTCCTATTTGAATTTGTACTTATTAGGCCCGATTCTGCATTCCAAAATTTTATGTTATGTTATGTTTATTTTGTTTTTTCAATACAAATTCATATAGGAAGCGGGGAAATAAAAGAACAAAAATAACATAACATAACATAAAATTTTAGAAGTCAGAATCGGGCCTAATATGCTGTTATATTATGAGTAGTAGTAGTAAGCCATGAGAATTTTTCGGTAAAATTTTTTTTTTATGTTATAAACTCCATAGCATGCTACGTTTAAAATAATATAACAATAAAAATTAAATAAACTTTCCTACGTTAGACTAGAGCGATTGAATTTATATTTTTTTCTTTTTAAAGGAAAGCACAGTTCCCGCTGATTGTCGTTCTGTAAGATTTTTTTGTGATGCCGCAACACACGTAAAATCGTCATTAAAAGCCTTTACTCTATTTGAATCTGTTTAAGGCAGGGTTTCGAACCCGCAAAATTTTGGGTTTGGGTTCGGGTTCAGGTTCAAAGCAAGAAAATAATTGAGTTCGGGTTCAGGTTCGGGTTCAGGTTCGGGTTAATAAAAAAATAAAAATTCACAGGTATATAAAAAAAATCTATATATCGTCACCTCAGTATTTACGTGTTACAAACGCATTCTGATCATTTTGAAGTTAGGTTTGCCATTATGTAATGTGACGGTCCTAACTGCAAATTGACTAAAATTCATTTGTGTTACTTAAATACTGGACTAACGAAGTGGTATAATAACTACGTTGGAAACTGATTTGACAATCCAGCCTACATTTTTACGTAAAATGGCAGTTCTAACTCCAAAATTACAAAAATGCGTTTGCATCGCTTAAATACTGAGATGACAATATTTATTTATTTCATTAAAAACATTTCGTTTAGTATGACGAATAGGCTATCTCTTAATGATTCTTCTTGAAAGTGTACCCTTTGTGGTGCTAAAATAAACTTTAAAGCCGAAAATGCCCATTCCACACAGACTTGCGTTGCAGGAATCGCTAAGACAACTTTTAAAGCTTCGTATAAAAGTGGAATTTTAGTTTTATGGTTTTCCCACTATTCCATAATATTTATCTCCTTGTGGACCCGTGAAAAGGATTCATAAACAGTAAACTCCTGTTTTACGTTTAGTTCAAAGTTAGCCCAGCTGTCTAAATTGTTGGATTATGATAAATAATATATATGACATTTTTTTTTGTGAACCCGGAACCCGGTTGAATCGAACCCGCGAAATATTGGGTTCGGTTTCAGGTTCGGGTTCGAAAAAATGACTAAAAATATTTGAATCCGAGCGGGTTCGAGGTTTGGGTTCGGTTCGAAATCCTGGTTTAAGGTCTATTTAAGGTATAATAATCCTTAAAAGCCTTTAATCTCGAGCTACTCAAAAGGTCAAATGGTGATTATGGCAGCAGCCATTATATATAAATTGTATCCGTCCTAGGACGGGCTGTACTCCCTTTTATTCAATATAATGTACAAATTGCAATAGAACGCTAAAAATCTGTTGTGTAATTTGTCGTACAACCAGAGAGCTTTGATCGATTGTGTTTGTTCATCAGGTTGTTGATATGATTTGTGAAGCGCCCCTTTAAGCAAAATCATACATATTTAGAGTTTATGCGATGGTAGTTACCGGGTTGTAGAAAAAGGTAAATCGGCTAAAATTCGAGAAATCCCAAAATCGGTTTTCTGATTTAAACACAATTTTTATTGAAAAGCTTTAATAAAATTTAAATATGTATATTTTACAAAAATAAGGGAAACAACAAAAAAGAAAGAAACTAAAATTTAGATTACAAAACGTGGAACTCGCCAGATGAAATAAATCTAGTACTAGAACCTTTGCACAATGCTGCAGTTTCGCAAATTGGTTCTGTAAGGGTCAATGTGAAGAATAAAGATTTAGAACTATATGTGGTGAAAAAGCTCTTCTGTTCTTTTTTAACAGATTTTTGCAATACTATAACAATGCAAAATTCTTAAAAAAAGACGAAACAGGAAGAAACGTTTCCAATGAACAGTTACTAGAAAGAAATAATTTATATGAAGAGGAGGGAACTTGTGGTCTTCAGTTATTTAAAATAAATATTTATATAAACTACAACTTTTAAAAAAATATTCCTTTACTGGAAATCGGTATTTTCAATTTTAAATTCCGAAAACCTGGTTTGTCAAAACCCTGGTAAATCATAAACCCTACACATATTGTATAGACAAATCGTACTCATCTGCGGGTAAAACTGTTTACAATTTATCTGCCCAATTATCTGTACAACTTGTTGTACAACTTTTAATACGATCAATCGTACGTTTATAGACCGTTTAAGATTTATATGTACGATTCATGTGGCCATATTTCGGCAACTTACCGATTTTGAAAAAAAAAACTGAGAAATAACTTTTAAGTAAGCCTTTCACAAAAAACTTTTAGCCTTAAAACGAAAGATTTTTAGTTACACTATTGCAAAACGAGTATGAAAATTGGAGTAAAAGCGATAGGGAAGACTTCAATGATACGAGTTTTAAAATGGTTCGAAATCCAAGCGCAGTACCCTGTTTTCCATCAGAAGCCTTGTTAGTCAAAAAACTTTTCTTTGCGTTAAATTGGCTTATAGAAAGAGTGCGGCCTGTTATAGGAATACGATTTCTCAAAGGGTGCTTTGTAAAAAAAGTAATAAAACATTTTACGAAACCGCGGCTTATTAGAGGGATGCTGCTAACAACGGAAAAACAGGGTACCTATTCATAACTAAAGAAAATTCTAAATGTGAACACGAAAAGTTATTAAAATAGTTGAAATGATGCAGTCATAGGCTGTAAAAACAAATCACTTATGTACAATTCAGTTCGGTTTCCAGAAAAAATCAATTTTTTTGTATGGTAAAGAACATGAAAAAATTTGATTGTTGTATTGGTGAACAAAACATATGTTTTTCCTTTCTGTCTTGTCTCATGTCAAACTATTTACACGCAATATATAAACACAAATCATTTGTTTCGTTATTTAACATTTATGTGAATTGAAATACCGAACTCCAATCATCCGCTCCGCTTCAGTTGCTTAATTAAGCAATTAATTTAATTACCTGAAGTGAAGAGTTGTTCTTAATAGAATAAACGCACTGAAAACTGAAAGAAAAAAATTAACTCTTTTTTTTTTAAAAGAATATGATGGGGTATTTTAAGGCAACATTTCTGATTTGAGATCATTTTTTGGGTTGGAAAGAATTCGTCACAAGCGAACATTAAAACTCTTTTTGTTCAGTTTGAAAACTTAACGAAACCAAATTTGTGTACGTGAATTTTACTAATAAAGCCAATCGTCACAGAATCCAAAAAAAAATCAACACTAAACAAGTTGCTTATGCAAATACGACGAAATATCTGGTTGTGACGCTAGATGCCAAGTTAGTATGTAAAGAACATGTAAAAAAGAAAAAGAGATTATACGAAAATGTACTGGCTCATAATAAATTGCTTCTGTGTCGGCAAATTTTGAAAGCAGCATGGACCTACGGTATACACTTTGAGGCTGTCTATTATACTCTCAAGCATTATTCACGTCTCCGACAGCATGAACATTTAGAAATATACCTTATCCTGGACAGACCGATGGCAGCAAGACATCTGCAAAGGATCAAGCCAACGGACCTAGTGAATAGGATCTAAAAACTACATCACTATAGCAAATATTTTCTATATAAATAGTTTTAATCTCTGGGACTAGCCATTGAACTATACCTCAACAGCAATGAATTTAATTATGCTAAAAGGGTTACTAGAAGATTTATATTAAGTCAGTGGTAATATGGAATAAATAGTAAACCAATAAAAAATTAAAACCCTTTTGTTTTGTGAAAAAGTCCAAAGTAGTGTTTTGGCGCGGTAGAAAGGGGATTTCTATTCGAGGGATGATAAGACTGAAGAAATAAAGAATTTTGCGGACAGAGGGTATTTTTTCTACAATTACTAACAAAAAATTGCTATACACAAAGAATATGGATTACCTACATACCGAAAATAAAATTCGAATACATCCGAAACAAAGATGGAGAAACAGGCAACATGGTGCAAATAAAACAAAGACACAATAAAACAATCTAAGAAGTGATAATTACGATTTGTTATATGATCCAATTTTATTACCATCAAAGTATAATAAACATTGCATGGTAAAAAAGTACTAACAATTTATAGTTAAATTTCCATCTTCTACAAGAAATATCCTTTGATTCAAAATATTGTACGCGTAAAATTGAGTTTGTTTTAAAATTTTCTTTTGTTTTTCGTAAAGTCATGTTTAAATATATTTCATAGTGACACGTTTCGAAGTGGACATATTTTGTGATTATTCTGTGTAAATACGCAAATAAATTGAAAGTTAATTGAAATTTTTAATCAGTAGCTAATATAGTTTAAGTTAAATAGAATTTTTATGATTAGAAATAACAAAATAATTGTTGGTGAATATTTTTCAGGTGAAATATTGATTCAAGTTGATTTTAATTCTAATTAGAATTCTTTCTTCAGTTTAACATAAATGCGTCAATCTGTTGTTAACTTTTTGTTTGTATAGGCATAATTTAATTTTGACCAAAAATGCCACCAAAAAAAAAGATCTATTGGACAAGTTACGGCGAGATTGAAGAAGATGAAAGTCACAAGACGGGCTGAAACGCCTGAACAGGTCAATCGAAGCGGAACTTCTTCTTTAAGAGCTGCTTAAACACCTGAACAGGGTGACACACGGCTTGAATACAATCGAACCAGAAATTCTTCTTGTTTGAAATTTTTCTTATAAAAAATTTCGATTCCTTACAGAATTGGGGGGGTTTACTAGTGTTCTATAATATACTTCTATAAGTAATAGTCGATGCGTAATCGAGGGAAAAACAAAAATATAATTGCTACTGTATTCAAAGAAGAGGTGCGACCAAGAATCAACAAAGACATTTTGGTCTTTGAAAACAGACAAAAACAGCCTACTTTTTACGGTTTTTATAGGAAAAAAATAATTGTAAATAGTTATTTTCATACCAAGTGGCGGTAAGTATTTTGTTCTTCGCGTAACGTTTTTTTTACAACCAGCAGAAAAATGTTGAATATTTTCTATGACGCTTGTAGCGTTTATATTTAGTATAAAAAATTACGAATAGTCTTTCATTTTCGACCATTTTTCAATAAAGACAAATAACGAAAATAATATAAATCCGAAAAAATAAATCACGTTGGCGTGCAAACAATTTACTTTCTGGGTAAGTGATGTAGCGCAGAAAGTAAACTACTTCGAAAAGATTTTTGTTTTTATCCTTAGATATTGCTATGAATTGATTATATTCTAGTTTCCTGTAGTGAAAAAAGTACATTGGTAGTGATTTTTGTCAAAGCAACCGACTATGGTTTAGTAGGAACATTGAAATTTAGCTAGGTAACTTTAAAATATGGATTATGAACAACCCGAACTCATGGTGCGATTTCTTTTCCGGTAATTTCTTCTGATGGATATATAGTATAATACAATACTAGTATATTGGAACGATCGCATTTGCTTATGCAATCAATAAAAAATATTATCCATTATTAATTTTTGTTTTACTGTTTTATAAAGTAATCCTGTGAAATCAAAGTACGACATACAAATTGACGATTCCGTACCATATAAAATAATAAATCAAAATTTCAAATACATTACATACATCAAAAATATTATGGCATAATTCAATAATCTACAAATCAAAATGTTTAGTTTGTTTCATTGGAAATATTTATAAGAAATACCAAAAATAATTTTTAAGCTGAAAGATAAATTCCGACTTTTATAAATAAAAAAAAAAAAACATTTGGAGATATAATATTGACCATCGTGTTGTGCGTTATACATAACGAATTGAATTAATATAAAACAGAAAACTGTGTAAAAAACGTGAACTTTTAAAAATGGATTTCTTCAGTTTTGACTTAAAATTATTTTTGTTGGAGGTATTATAAATTAATTAAAAATAAACAATTTTAAGTCAACACTAAATAAAGAAAATTTTTATTAAAATTATACTAAATTAAAAGTAAAATACGTTCTATAAATTTGATTTTTAGTACAGTGATTGATTCAGCCAAGAATTGGCTCACAGCCATAGTGATAAAATCAAATCTCATTCATCAATAGATTCATTTGCTTTTTATTTTTAATTTTTGTTGCGTACATTTTAATAGATATTGTAGTCATAATTGCCCTTTTCATATATTTTTGTGAGTAAGCAAGATTATTATAATATCAAATTACGCAGACACGTTGACAAATAATTTTAACTCGACAGACGACGGCGGTAGACTACCCTAACACACTTTTTGTATCTGTATATGTATTGTATATCATCTATAAAATCGCAACATAAAATTGAAATTGTCGCTCGTAAAAGTAAATTAGCAAAACGTGCTTATATGTACACAGTGCACCATAAAATAAAATATGATCAAGAGATAAAATATGAATCAAACATTTTTTTTTTTAGTTTGTATTAAAAAAAAAATTCTTTAAAAAAAAAAAAAAATTACTTTCTTGCTGAACTAACCTAAATAAAAATTCTATTTTTATATAATAAGATAAGCAATTCATCTGTTAATGTATACGTAAATGTGAACGTGTAATTCGAGTTTTTGAACTAGAAAAAATAAATGTTAAAAAATTGTTTAGGCCTGTCGGCGGACATCAACGCTTAATAGTCAAAACGTGTTTTTTTAAAAATTCTAATTTGGGGGCCCGTACAAATCTCTCATACTATAAATATCGAACATTAAATTTCTTGGGTTAATACGCAAATCACATGTTAGATTGAAATATGTATAAATTTAAAAATTTTGAACAGAAGGCAATTTAACCCTATATTCCTACTGAGTGAATTTACTGGCACAATCTATTGAGATGTGACTTTTATACACAAATGAAAATTTAAATAAAATAACGAAACTTTTAAATTTTAAGGGTATTAATTAAAAATAAATAAATGGTTTTTGAATACAAAATAAAATAAAATATTTTGTGCGTATCGTCAGTTTAAACTTGCAATATATCTAAAAATCACTTGTCAGTAGGAATAGGAATAATATAAATTTATAGAGATTAACTTAGTTGTAGATGTATTCAAGGCCAAGGTCTTCTTGGAATTGTCCATGAAATTAATTGCTTTTTGTGGATAAGGTTGCATATTGCATTTGAAGATATGCACAACAATTTTATGTTTTTTTCGCTATACCTCATCGTAGTTTTTCGACTAAAGTGTACTCTAAATGGCGTTTAGCCAATAACGTTGTCTTGACTATATATGTGCTCTGTTCCACTAATAGTTTATTTGCTATTCAAAATAAAATTCTTTTTTTATCAGCTTAATTTAAATAGCTGAATTTATCAAAGAAGCTTTAAGGATGTACCGTTTTTTTACACAAAATGAAGGATTTCTTCAATGGTTTTCGTTTCTGCTGCATATGCTTTACGTTTGACATACATATTGTAGCCTACAGTCAAACAATAACAAAAAAATCTGCAAATCTTTGTAAATTAAATATTAAGAGAGTCAAATGAGCACAAAAAAAAACTGACGCGGTAATTATTTTTATGTTGAGGAGGGCCACAAAATTTAGCACTCTTATATAAAAACTTGTATTTTTTTGGAATGAAGGAATGAAAGGGTCGTTCTCACCACTCCCAAAATTCCTCATTCAAGATCTCCCCTAACTCTATAAATATTTGAAAACCATATAAATTTATTATAGCCAAGTATAGAATTGCATTAAAATTAAATATTCTGCCACAAGCACGTTTCTTTAAAAATAAATCGAAAGGCAAGGGGTTAAATTGCGGGTTTGAGTGAAATTGTTTAAAGTAAAGGCCATTGAGACGAATTAGGGGTGCGATTATGTAAGCATTATGAGTTTCGAGTTGCGAGACATTTTTCAAAATTGCAACAAAGCGTGATTATGTGAGGCACTACATTGCAACAACTTTTTGTTGCTGTTTTACTCGTACAATTTTTTAAGTAAGACAGGCAACTCGTTATGATTAAAAGGTTTCTTTTTAAAGAAAATTTGTCAACATTATTCGTTTAAATATTATTTTTTCAAGTAGTCAGATATTCGAATATTTTTGATTTATTAGAACTTTAGTAATTTGATAAAGAATGGTCATTCCATTTCGATAATACAGCGCCGCTCACAATAACAATTTATTTGTGACAACATAAATTTATCTCTTTTGTTTAAATTCATGTACCTATAAATAAACAAAATTAAATAAATGTTGTCATCGACTAAATATAACTAAAAAAATGTAAATACGCATTACAACAAAAAAAATGTATACGCTCTCGGGCAACACTTAAGCCTGTATTCCATGAGAAAAATTGACTCAGACAAGGAAAACGTTTTTTTTTTTTTTTTTTTTTTACAGCAAAACTGTTTTTCTGTAAAATAAAAAACGTTGCCTTTGTCTCTTATGTGGGGCATCAGATTATTTTTCTCTTTTGGTTTTTTTTTCTCATAGAATACAGGCTAAAGCTTGATTCATAACATCGGGAGCGACATAGTAAAAATACCATAGTATTTATTTAAGAACTCTCTATCAATCAAATCACTTTAAATGGCATAAGCTACTCCTACTTGTTCCTTACTCGAGTTGAAAAATTTCTTACTTTGAGCAAAGGGTAGCGCAGGGTTACCAACCAAAAAACAAACAAAAACAAAATTATTAGCAATATTTTGCTCTTAGTACCAGACGCGCTAAATAGTTTATGTACAAAAGGCGCTAAATAGCTTTTTTTTGATGTTTTATTTGAGTTGATTTTCTGTTATTTAAAATTTGATGTTGATGCGTTTTGTTGTGCAAATAAAAATTAAAAATTACAAAATATTAAAAAAATAAAAATTAATGAAACCCGGTTAAAACAATTAAATTAGAATGACGCCAATAAAAAGTTTAATAAAGGCAAATTTAAAGTTATAGGCAAAAAATATTAAAATAAAAAACTGGAAAACTGGTAAAATGAACTAAAAATTGAAATGAGAAACAAGAAAATAAATTAAGAACGTTGTAGAACCCCGACAAAAAATTAAAAATATTTTTAAAATCTCACAATAATCACAAAACTATAAAAAATTTGGTATTGACATAGCCAAAGCCAAACGCAAATTCAAATATGTAATGAGAAATATCACAAATAAAATGACGTACAAAATAGACAAATATTTTGAGCAAAACCAACAGCTACTAACTTCAACTCAATACTATGGTATTTTTCCTATGTCGCTCCCGATGTTATGATGAACTTTATGCTTAAAAAAATGGTTTCTCGCAATTGTTTACGTCATAATCGATTTTGTCACAATTGCGACTTTCTGAATTTCGAGTAGTTGAACTCGTAAAACGAAAGATACGTAGTCGCACCCTAGATAGAGAATTTGGTAGACATTTTGATGAAAGTTATGATACAACACGAAATAGTTCATTAAATTCCCCATTCATCAAGCCGAAAATGTAGCTTCATGGTAAATGTTCGGCTTAGTCGTTCTGCTTTAAATGGTAATGGTATTAAGGAAAATACGGAATATTATACGAGGGCGGATTGAAAATGAAGCTACCTAGCGCTAGATGGCAGCACAAACACAAATTTTTTTTGTTTTTTAGAAATTGCGATCTGTCAAACGTCAGCTGTTAAAATTTCACCCAAATTCATCGATTAGTTTATTTGTTGTAGTCGTTTGAAGTAAGCAACTTTTGTGTTTCTTGAAAAATGGAAAAAAACGAATTTCGTGCAGTGATTAAACACTATTATTTGAAAGGGAAAACGGTGAAAGAGACAAAAGAAAAGCTCGATAAACATTACGGTGAGTCTGCTCCGTCAGATTACATGGTAAAATATAGGATTGCTGAATTTAAACGCGGCCGAAGAAGCACTGCAACGATACCATCAACAAGAAGGCCAAAAGAGGTGGTTACTGAAGAAAATATCAAGAAAATCCTCGATATCGTTATGAATGATCGCCGAGTCAAGTTGCGTGAGATTGTTGAAATGGTAAGCATATCATATGAACGTGTGTTCAACATTTTGCTTGAACATTTGCATATGAAAAAGCTATCGGCAAGATGGGTGCCGTGTTTGCTCAGTGTCGAACAAAAACGAGTTCGACAGACCACTTCACAGCGGTGTTTGGACATGATAAAGCTTAATCCTGTTGATTTTTGGCGTCGATTAATTACTGTTGATGAAACGTGGGTCCACCACTACACACCTGAAACCAAAGCTGGTGGAAGTGATCCGAAGAAGGCAAAGGCAGTGAAATCGGCTGGCAAGGTTATGGCCACTATATTTTGGGATGCACACGGAATATTGCTCATCGATTATCTTGAAAAAGGATCCACAATCACAGGAAAGTATTATCGTGCATTATTGGATCAATTGGTTGATGCAATCAAGGAAAAACGACCACATTTAAAGAAGAAAAAAGTGATCTTTCTTCAAGACGACACACCGGTTCACACAGCATTAGATACGATGCTAAAATTACGTGAAATACACTTCGAATTGGTTGATCATCCACCTTATAGTCCAGATTTAGCTCCTAGTGACTTTACCCTGTTTCCAAACTTGAAAAAATGGCTCGCTGGACAAAGATTCATCTCAAACGAAGAAGTGATTATCGAAACTAACGCGTATTTTGAGGGGTTCCCGAAATCGTATTATTCAGATGGTATAAAAAAGTTGGAATATCGTCTTACTAAGTGTGTCGAATTAAATGGAGACTATGTTGAGAAATAAATGGTTTTTGGCAAAAAAAAATTTTGTTTTCCTACTTAGGTAGCTTCATTTTCAATCCGCCCTCGTAGTTCAGCACTTTTCCATTTACTTTATACCATATTTTCTAAAATAATTACTTTTGTATTCACCACCATTTGAGAACCCTATTTTGGTTCTACTTCTAATACGAAAATTCGTATAGTCATCAAGTTCTATTGTAAACCAATATAATGTAGACGTCGCGATGTATGATTTTTAATGGGCAGCTTTAACTATTTTCTCTTAGAATGGGCGGACAGTTTTGTTTTTAAACAGGGCTCAATTATTATTAAGTGTGAACTTGATTAGTCATGGTTTGTTTTCATACATATATTACACGAACGATTTTCAATTGCATTTTGGAAATAGGACTTAGATAAATGTTCCTGTTACCACATTTGAAACATCGAATATCGCATCATCGATATGACCAATTTTATTACACTTGTAACACTTTACAGATTCCATTTCCATTTTTGTTTTGTGTATCTTAAACGCCACAGGATTTTTTCAGGTGTCTTGTTACATTGTTCCTTAGCAAGGATTCGATTGGTCATAATGCGAGAGGCCCAGCACAAATTTTTGGTCTCATTTTATACAGTCTGGTGGATTTCTCCAGCCGTGAGATTTAAAAAAAAATTGTACGTAACACTTGCATGCTGAGGGTAAAGGGTTAATTCAATGAATGAAAATTATAAAAAAATACGCAGATTTTTTGCTTGTGGTACTTCTGTATAAATCATTACAAGATATATATCGTCATTGTCTGACTGTTTAGGTAGGAGCTAAGCGTGCCAGACATGAGTAAGGTGGCAGTTTTCACGTATAAATTGATATTTTCAGTTTTGGTAGTTTAAGAATTTTAAATGCTTGTGTCTGGATCAAACGACGGATTAAATTTTATTTTTATTTTGAATTAAAGGAAATTTGGTCTACTTAATTTACGATGGTAGGATTTGTTTTTAATAATTTTTTTTATTTGCTATGACTTTTAGAGTTAAACAGAAATTTTCTAAATTTGCCATACTTCTAAAATTTTCTAAACTCAAAACTTAGCCAATTTATAAAGAATTTAGAACTCTTGATTATAAGAAGACTGTTGGAATTTTTGTACGTTAAATCTTTATCGCGTTATTCCAGTTTTAGTTTTGGTTTTTTGGGGTTCTAAAAACTTATTTTTACTTCGTGCGATCAAAATGACTGAAACTGAAATAATTCGGCAAGGAGTTGTCTTATAAAAATGTCAAGAGTTTCATGATCAAACTTTCTAAATTCTCTATAAAATTAGGAATATTCATCGGCCGTTTTTTTATTAGCATTTTTTCTCGTTTAGAAAATTTTTTTTTGGCTGAAAAAAAAAAAAATAAAAAAAGTAAAAACGAATTTCAGGGGCCATGAATGCTGTCACAATATTGTGAAATTTGACAATTTTGTGAATTTTGTATCCTGTAACACCAAAAGGGTGTATAATGTTACACAATATTGTGAATCCGGCAATAACAATATAGTTACTGTCGAAATCACAATTATGCATTTATATCACTTTTCCGTTTGTTTTGCATTCAAAACCGTTTTGAATTTGGCAGTTTTAAAGGAATCTACTACAAAACATATTTTAATATACTACAATTTTCTAGTTTAGAAATACAATTTACACTTGTGTACGAGAACGCCATTTTTACGTAAAATTGTTTAGCATTTTTGTCAAATTGGCATAATTAGGTGTTCGGGAATAGGCCCCCAGCATCTGAAAGTAGACTAAATTTCCTTCAATTAAATAAAAAAAAAATTAATCGGACATTTCAACAAGACTCAAGCATTTAAAAGGGAGGTATTTTTTCGAAAAATTTGATGTTGTATTTTTATTTTTTTTTTTGCGCAGTCCTTAAGTATTCCGTTCAGTCTGGCAATTTTATATTCTTGTATCAATTAGCCTAAGTGTCAAACGTGAATAAAACGATCCCCCCCCCTCCTAATTACCAGTATTTGTGTTAAATAAGATTTATCCTAGTATGAAAACTACCATTTTACCCCGCTCCGGCGTCCCTTTGTCACACCGAAACAGCCTGGCAATGATGCTTTATTCTTTGTAATGACTCATACAAGTATCACAGGCAAAATGAACCTGTATGATGTAGGGAATGTAACACCGTTAAACGATTAACTAATAAACCGGTAACCTGTCTTAAAAATGTATTACCGGTTAATGGATTTTAATTACTGGTAAATTTGTACTTGTTATCGTTATTCAGTAATTAGCTGGAAATAACTTACGAAAAACTTAATTCTATCGGCAAACCATTTAGACACCGTCACAAGTTCATAATTATACTTTGTATGTACAGCGCGGACCATACTTAAATAAACAATTTGCTTGTTGAATAACTCACTAACTAAAAAAATTCTTCAAAACTAAGTAAGTTTTAGTGTGGCATTTTGACAATTCGTTTTACTAAGGTAAGCCAAATCTAGCATTAAAGCAAACTTCGGCTCGTTTTTGAGCACTTTTCATGAATTGGCGTAGTGTTTTGGTCGAAATGTTAGCAATTTCTTGTCGAATGTTGGCTTTCAGATCGGCAAGAGAATGTGGACGATTGATATACACCTTGCTTTTCAGAGAGCCCCACTAAAGGGCGGTCTGGATGATCCGACACATACACAAAACATTTGACGCAAAATAATCATTATTTTACAGGCTGTGTGACATTTGGCATAGGGAATCAAATCCCGGTTTTCGATTAACCGGTAAACCGGTTTTACCGTCTAATTTTTATTTATAATTTATCGGTAATTATCGAAAAATTTTACCGCAATAATTTCGGTAATTATTTTTTCAGATCAATATTTTGTAGGAATTGAGTTTTGCTAACATTGGAATATTGGAAGTATCGCAAAAAAATTCAAGCTGTTTTTCTCTGTATTCAATGTATTTTAGAGTTTTCTATAAGAGTATCCAAAAACAATATAATTGTGTCTCTGTCGTTCGTTTTATCCTCATAATGAGTAATAACGTTAATTTTGAAGTCTCTATAGTTTCTCTCTCTCTACTCTTCAAAATCAATATCAGTACTAAATGAAAACGAGCACGATTTGTTTAATAGAACAACTAAAGCCGGTATAATTAAGTTGCTTGTCTCATTAATCGAAAGGTTAGATATGATTAATAATGCAGCAGAAGTCGATTTATCAGAAAGCGATGAATCTGAAGAAGAAATAATTGTACTCAGTACTTTATCCATGAAGGAACGACTAGCATTAGCAATCAAACGAAAAACTAAAACTATGATTGTAGACAAAAAGAAAGTCCCATTAAACACAACAAACCTAACCAAAGTTATAAAAAGGGAACTAATTTTCTTTGAAGAAAATAAAAAACGAGGAGATTACCTTGAGCGAGCATACCAGTATATTCTCACAATAAAACCAACATCTGTTGAATCTGAAAGAGCCTTTTCAGCCGCGGATCAGATATGCACTAAAATACGGTCAATCCTTAATGACAATAGTATCGACAATTTGTGTTTTTTGCGGGCCTATTTTATTGAACAAAGTGATATTTTTAAGCCTTAAAAATGTTTTGTCAATAACTACACATGAAATATAATTTTTAGGTTGTTTTTAGTTCCTTTTATTGTATCTGTTAGTACAAAAATGACTGATAAGTACTATACGTTACGTAACGTAATGTTAAAGTTCCTTAAATTAAATTTGTTTATTTTTATGAATTGTTTTTTAAAATAATTATATACATAAGTACTACTGTAATATAATCTTCTGAATTTGAAAAATTATAATGGCGTTTTGTTAATATATTCCCAATAACGAAATTTACCGGGACTTATCGATAAACCGGTAATTCCGATACAAAATTACCGAAAACCGGTAATGTAAAACCTCGGTAATTGTGGATTCCCTAATTTGGCACCATCCTATAGAAGGGAAAGTCATCCTAAACCAAGTTCCAAGCCCTACCTTCGCTGTCTTCCAAAAAAAAAAAATACGGTCGAATGATTCGTTCCGAGCAAATTCCCCACCAAAGAGTCACTTTTTTGTCGAATTTAACTTTCTTCTGAATAATCCGATTGTTTTGGGTTCCCCAGCAGTGACTGCTTTTCTTATTGACACTGCCGTTGGGGCAAAAGGTCGCTTCAGATGCTTAGCATCTTCTTCGTTCTTTTGCTGTGTGTCGCTCACATAAAATCAAACCGAACTGAGAAATGTTTAGAAATACACCCCACCACTACGATTTCCTAGCCTTAGGATCACTTTGGCAAAAAGGCTTGGTTTTGGAGAAACCCGTTTTTTCAATATTTGGTAGTTTTACACGTCGAATTTCTTTGCCACTTTCGCATATTTTAATTCTACACACAAAAAACTATTTCAATCTGGAATTTCAGACTAAAGCAACTTTTTCTCTTGTTTTCAATGTTTTGCCTTTTTTCGACTAGGCACCTGGGGTAAAGGGTTAAATTTTAATTTTTGCTTGGAAGCTATCTGGTTAGGTATGGAGTATTCTTTGGTGACGAGTTGGTTTATTCGATTCCGCCTCATGTTTTATAATTCTAGCATAAGCTTTGTGGTCACTTTACTTATGTCTAACTTCTGATAAATGTCACTAACTGTGAATAGAATGTCATTATCAACAAGTGGCGTTGGTGATTTTATATTCCTTCAGTTTATCTCACGTACATTAGGTATCCTGTGGATTTGATTTAATTTGGCACCAAGGTGATACTTTGATGAATGAAATGGCCACGCAACCATTTTTTTTTTTTAAATACTGAATTAGTAGCTTACGAACACATTCCAATCTTTTTAGAAAGCCATATTTCTATGAATTTAATTGCCAGACATCATTTTGTTAGAGAAAAGGTTTAAACAAAAGATGTAAGAGTTAGTTATAAGTACAACTAATATATGCTAGTGGAAATATTCCCAGACTTAGATTTGATAATTTTCGCTTTTCATAAGAGAATGTTTGAGGTTGATACGTAACATAAAAAACAACTGAACTAATAAACATTTCGTAATGCGCCCTAATCTAAAAAAAAAAATTATCAGTGTCACATGAGTGCGAAAGATTAAAAAATCCCCAGTTGCATCACGCGCCGTTAATTCATCAGTTACATAACTGGGTAAAAGCTTAAAAAGTTCAATTTTCTGGTCAAATTCAAAAGTTCAATTATCTGGTCGTTTATGCATTCCTTTAACATATTTTAACCGCATTATAAATTTGTACACTTGGTGGAACTTTGAAACATGTGATTTGAAAAAAATTTACTTTACATAAATTTATCATTAAACAAATGTTCGTCAATATTATACTTAATTATATCAATTTAGATTAAATTATAAGCGTTCAAATTCTAGCCTGTTTACTTGTTTCAGTCATTTTTATGTGATTTGTATTATAGCTATCGGCAAATACGTTATGGAGATTTTAGTATTCATATCATGGTCAACTAGAATTAGAAAGTTAATGAGCGTATATTTTTATAATAGAGCTAGATCTGAAAGAACCGGTAAAGTAAGGGTA
Organism: Tipula vernalis; assembly: GCA_958295665.1. NCBI lineage: Eukaryota > Metazoa > Arthropoda > Insecta > Diptera > Tipulidae > Tipula > Tipula vernalis. Next base: position 178,783,425 of record OY282558.1, on the reverse strand, counting down.
GATCATTTATTATGTTTTACACGACTTCAATATGACGTGTGTTCAACAGGAAGTGTTTTTTTTCACCAATGCTCACTAAGACTACTTTTAATAAAATGATGGTTTAAAAATTATTTTTACTGCTTTTAAGTTATCTCTTATCAATATTCGCGCCGTTTTCTAAAAAATACACACTAGACAAATTTCAAGGTTGTGAAATGTTATAAAAACTTAAATTTATACAAAACAAATTAGGTTATTAGCATAAGAATATTTTAGGCAAAGATTATTGAATTATTATTTGTCATAATAGATAGGTAACGTTCTAAAGTTTTCTTGTTTTTTATAAGTTTTATACGTCGTACGCGTAAATCAAGTTCGCAATAATTTTTTGTGTTATCTAAAAATATTCTCAAATTTCGTCTAATTTCAACTTGGCTAAATATAAAATAAACATACACTATTGTTTGCCGCAATAAGCCTGATATCTATAAAAAAAAAATTATTTATTTACCACAACTTAAAAGTTTTTTTTTTTTTTTGTGTAGAACATGCTCGTATCACTGAAGTATTACAATTTACCTACATAATATGTATTATCACAAAATATGTCACATGGAAAGTATTATGTAAAGCTTATCATCCGAACAATTTGTTTCACGAGTTAAAGATAAATATTTATAAGTATTAAATTCTAATTTTAATCAACTAAATTTTCTTAAATCATTTTGATTATGAAAGAAATTAAATTTTGAACGACTAAAATGTAATTACAATTAGGATTATATAAGAATTTTGATAAACCCATATAATAAATAAAATAAGTACGACATACTTTTCATAATATTGATTTAATATCAGATAAATTTATAAGTGGGCGAAATACTCTGATTAGATATAAAAGTAACCATTGAATTTCCAAAAATATTTATATGTATATAAAAATACTGACAGGTTCTGGTAATCTTCTAGTTGATAAAATTAAAACGAGTTTGATTTTCCAACAAAAAAAAAAAAAATATCTTGAAAATTTATTTTTAAAACCAATCATAAATCTTTTCTACATACTAAATATAAACCTTATCATAATTTAGACCTTTATAATTCAACTTTGAAACCAATGTCCTTCCCCGTTTTACTGTGCTAATTATTGTTTTGGAAATTTACCGACGTGGAATCTTTATTTACACAAAAGTCGCTCATAAAGCTCAGTATGCAGCTCAAGTTAAGATACATTTTAAAGGGGTTTTCACAAGTCTCTAGCTGTAATTAATTGTTTTTGCGCTTTTTATTTTTTAATACATAGTCAGATTTTCTGTTAGGTGCTTGTGTTTTTATATCCACAGCATTATCATCGACCAAAAAACCAGTATCCAACAAAAATTTTCATTTCAAGTTGCTTTGTGCCTACTTCGTTGATAAAACCAAAGATGTCAACCTTTTTCTGCAAATTATTATCCTTATGAGAAAAATTGCGGCAAAAATGTTTGAAGATTTCGTAGTGGTGTAATCTAGATGAATGAAATAATTGATATTTTTTCAAATTTTTCACGTGAAGGTGCATACATGAGCGAAATCTTGGGCTAGAAGAAAAATAATTTGATTTAGCTATAAGTACCTAAATTGTATGTCAAATTTATATGGGCAATTTGTCTTAGCTCGAGGTGCTGATTTAGACGATATTTTTGGTTTATTGGTTTAACAGCTGACAAAAATTGAGAAGTCAGAACTGACAAGATATTTTTTATTTGAAATAACACCTTGAAATCAAATTTGATAAACTTAGATTTATTACTCAATTTTAACATGTTTTATTAACGCCAAGCAACTACAGTAGTTAGTTGTCCTTTCAATTGACAACTGGCTGTGCGATATTTTCGACCAACCTTCTGACGTACTACTGATAATATGATCAATTCTGTCTCCAAGTTCAATCCTTCAAACTTTCATGGGCATAAAATACAATCAACTCTACTAGATCAAGCGCAGCACCACAATTTGAACGCAATAGAAAAGTACACTGCTCTAAACGCTAAAATCATTTCTTAACTTGAAATAATATCAATTTATTCAATTTGCTTGGTAAATTAGCAAATCTTTGATAAGAATGTCTCCTAAAGACTTCTTTCACGCAAAATTTATATTATTTGCCCAAATTAATTGGTAGGTATATTTTAATAATTTAGCAGATTATTAAAATTCCAATAATTTTCGCTTACAAACTCTACAATCCGACTACCAATAAGGGCATCGTCTCGCTAGGTAACAACAAACTTCCTTTAATAACCTTAATAACAATTGATCCATCCAGGATTGAAATGCAGAAGAACTGTACCGGAACGTATTTTTTTTTTTAGCGGTATAGCTGTATAATCCATTAGTAATATTAATTGTTAGATTCGCTTTAGAACTGATTGACACTTCTAATTGCAGAAAGGCTTTCAATAAATCTACCACACAAATAAACTCACAATTTGCTAATTGTGCAAATATATCATCCGTTCGTCCATTTTAATAAATCTATTGATTGTTTTCTTACACTGAACATAAATTCTTAACCGACTAGTTTATGAAGCAATGACTGTGATTAGGCTCTATTAGATGAGGTGGGGAGGAACAACTACCCGAACTTGCCAAAATTAGGAGCCCTCAAATTGTATAACTTAAAAATGCAAAAACCATGAACGAAGCTTAGTCTAAATTTGAAAATCATTAACTGTTTTATTCTTGACTGATTCAATGCAAACCCCCGATACTTTAGCGAGCAAACAATTTTCTGATTTCGAATTTTCTGACACTTTACTTGGCCTTTTTCGTCATTTTCTTTTTTTTTCGGGGCAAATGTGGTGGTCGCATAACAATGAAATAGAGTTTTTTTTGGAATACCAACTAAATTAGTCATGTTTTCGACTTACAAATTATAATTTGCTAGGTTATCGAGAATTTGCCACACCATAAAGACCAATTTTCATAGAACTCTTTAAAGCTTAGCAGCCCCTAGAACTTGCTTCAAATTTACTGTACAAATTCAAATTTTATTGGAGCATGTTTCAACTTCACTTAAGTCGCATTGTCATTATATATTTTGACAGCTGATATAGCAAGGCTTGTTTGTAGAAAAAAGTTTGTTTGATTCTGCGTAATAGTTTTTGTTTGGTGACCTATCAAATATGGAAAGTCGAAAGTAGGATTTTTGGCGCATTTTACTTTTTTACTATCGAAAAGGTAAGAATGCTGTTCAAGCAAGAAAAAGGTGATTGGATGTGTGTGTGTGGAGAAGATTTATTGACAGAATGTCAGTGCGAAAACTGATATACAAAATTTCTTTCCGGCAATTTTGATGTTGAAGATGCAGCACGTTCTGGAAGGTCAGTTGAAGGTGATGAAGACAAAATAAAGGCATTGATTGATGCAAACCGCTGAATTAGATCGCTAAGAGAGGTTAAATTTATCGAATTCAACCGTTCATGATCACGTGAAACACCTTAGCTTCATTTCAAAACTCGACATAAGGATTCCACATGTTCTTACAGAAATAAATTTGCTCCGTCGCATTGACGTCTGTGATAATGCTTCTCAAATGTGAAGAAAATGATCCATTTTTTAAGCAAATCATCACTGGGGATGAGAAATGGGTTGTCTTCAATACAACGATCAATTGTGAAGTGTACTGTCATCAACTGGACAAATTGGATGATTCACTTAAACAAAAAAGGCCAGAATTGATCAATAGAAAAGATATAGTGTTCGACCAAGGTAATGCGAGACCTCATTCAAGTTTTGTAACTCGCCAAAAGCTTTTACATCTTGGATGCGGGATATACTACCACACCCACCATATTCTTCAGATCTGGCACCTTCGGATTATTACTTGTTCCGGTCTCTACAAAAGTTTTTAGACTACCAAAATGGAGAATATATAGTTAATTCAATAAAATATTTATACACTATAAGAAAATCATCTTTCATTTTCACCAAAAAAAACGAAATTACTTTTCGAATAACCCAATAGTCGAAGAAGGAAGAGAAAACAATTTTTGATGAATTGTTTAGAATTTAAATAGACCTTGGGATTTAATAAGCCGTCAAGATTATCACACATATGTACATAAGAAAACTGAGAAATGTGTAAACGAGCAAACCTATTGAAGCGAGGAAATTAAATTTCAGTACCTCGCTTGGTTTACTATCCAGACTAGATAAGACCGAGTTGCTTTTAAACGAAGGGACAAAAAAGCGACATCATTACACTATTACTCTCTCTTAACATTACTTTAATTTTTTTTTTACGTAGGTATGTCTTCGCCACCGATAAATATGAGCCCGAAAATTTGGAAGTCAGGCTCAAGAAAAAAAAGCCTGGATAACATTGCATTCCATAATTAATAAAAAATTAATTTTGTTAATATTACCACAAAACAAAATGTTGAAATGGCCACAAACTATTATTAAGCCTACTATTATCTAACCACTATCTTCAAATTATCACATTTAATTGAATTCGAGCCGTATGATATTATTCATTGGGGAGAGTAAAGCATTCCCAATCAATTTGAGGACAATCGAATACAGAATCCGATGTCTTGCAAAACATTTAAAATGTTCACTAAATGTTTGACCCTTTTGGCAAACCTGTCTGGTGTGCGACCTTTGCTTTGACCTACTTCTATTAATATGAGCAGCGGCTTATTGTTAAAGCTTTTAAAAATGATCATCCACAAGAAATTGTCCTCAGTCACGTCAGGTGTTTAAAATTCAAAAATTTTCTTCGAAAGATTCATTACTGTGGCAGTTGGTTATAGGACCAAACCAGCTTGTGAAACTCAGTCGCACTATAATATATTAGCGCATATTCTTTATGGATTGTGTTTACTAGTCTAATTAAAAATTTTAAAAAATTATTTACGTACTAATTTGTTTCAGATATCTCAATTGCCTTAAAGCGAAAAGCTTAAAATAATAAACATTAAATAAACATTTAATTTATGGCCGAGCTACATTCAATAAAATTCTGAATTTGTAAACAAGCTAAATTATCTCGTTTTAGCTACTAACGAATGTTTCTAAAAATTACTGACAAAAACAAAACTATAGGCCTAATTAAGAAATCATTTAAGTTATTTATAGTTTTGTTAATAAGTAAAATTAATGTTTTTATTGACGAATGGTATGGTGTGTGTGTGTGCTCCAGCGGACAAGAATAAAATACGTGATTCCATAAAACATTGTTTTAGGAAGTTTTATGGAAGTAGTAAACAATTTTTATATGTTAAATTTGTGATAATTGAAAAATGTAATCAATCCAACATGTGATCAAAGTGTGATTTTCATAAATTTGATTAATTTGGAACAGTTTTATCATTTTAAATACCAGTAAAGTGTGCGCGTAAAAATTGCAGAAATTGAATCTTAACTATTAGACCAAATTTAACATATTTTAACTGTTAAATAAAAGCTAACGTTTATTTTTAAAACATTGATGATTTTGTGAAAATTGTACCAAATATCAATCATTACAATTTTAGCATATAAAAATTAAAATCAAGTAGGTCCCATTTCCAAAAAACTTCATTTAACAAATTTTTGTTATTTGAAATCACATTATCCATTTTTGTCCAATTAAGATGCTTTTCAACTTCAACAATCGTCAATAGGTACCGGCAATTGTTGGACCACTTTTGAAGACTAAAAATCCAGTTGAGATCAAAAAATGCCGAAAGGTGATCTGATAATAACCTTAATATTGTATAACTTACTAATTTTCAATAATCGGGACATAATAACTTTATAGTAACTTATGAAAACTTGCATATGTACAGATTTGTTTAAGGATTAGCAAGCGCGATTAGTGAATTATAATTCAAGAATTTTAAATCATCATTTTTTTTAGTTAAAGCCTTGTTTTATTTTTCAAATTTTTTTTTTAAAAAATCAATTCAATCACGTGTTGTTAATTTGAATTATAATAATATCGATACCATAAATATGTGGCGACACTACTAAGCTGTAGTCTGTCAATCTAATTAGTTTGGAGGTGGATTAGCTAACCGAGTTTAGCAAAAACACATTTAGCTAATCCCTAGTACTAATCCGTCAGTAGAATAAGTCATTCAGTTCAGACGTTTATTCTATAAATTGTATAATGCATCGACTATTTAGGGAATTAAGCTAGAAACACACCAAATTAGTCAAAACGTTTTCTTGATACGCAAGCAAGGCATTCTTGTGTAACATTTGTAAAATTTTTATTTGATTCAATATGACTAGATTGCTTTATTAGGCTGGAAACACACCGAATTAGTCAAAACGTTTTTTTCTTGTTGTAAAGCAACTTGCGGCCGATTGTATAGCGCTACGCACATTGAATCAGGCAAAACAGTCTTAGGTCACACATTTTGTTTCATAAAACATAGAACGGCAAACGTTGTATTGTGCTTTATGGGTTCATTCACACATAATAAAGCAAAATTGTGTTAAGTCAAATTTGACTAACGATTTAACGAAACATGATTGAAGGCAACCACAGCCTATAAACAAATATGTATGTTAATTCACACTGAAACAAAACAAAGCAAAACAAGAAAAAACTGCTTGGATCAAGAAAAAACATTGTTTGAAGCTGTTTCGTGGTTGCTGTTTTATAAAGTAAGAAATAAATAATTGTCAAAATAAAAACGATTTTAATATTTTTAGCAAAATTAATATTATTAATTAAAATTGTTTATTTTATTTAATTAATTTTTCGATCGTATTTTATTGATGGGGAACATTTTCTCTTATTTTGCTTTCAACATTTTATTTTCTATCAAACCAATTCACACCAACCTATAAAGCAACACGAGACAAATTGACTAGAAACAATTTGTTTGATTGTATGTAGGCTATATATACTCAGGCAAATTGTCTTGTCTTTTGCTTTGAGCAAAAACGTTTTGACTAATTTGGTGGCGACGCACCAAGCCTTAGCCTTTTATAGCCTTAGAATGTGATTTTGGGGCAAGGCGCTTTAAATCAAGAAAACATGTTTTTACTATTTTGGTGTGTTTCTAGCCTTAAGGACACAGTATTCCACCACATTACATCCGTCATTCCTTCGTTCATTGGTCCGATTTTAAATCTACTGTTATATAAATGTTATGATTATTTTTATAGTGAATAAAGTGATGATTTGGTTCATCTTCTGAAACTGAATAAACTTATTTCACAAGTACATGTGGTAGAAGGGTAGAACGTTACTCATATCTAGAACCTTCAAAGAACATGATGACCTTTCTTAAACCTTTAATATTAATTTCCCTCTTTTCGTTAGCTAACGTTAGCTTGTGAATTTTTGTTTAATTTAACCCGTTTTAATAGTAGTCTGAGACCACGAGTTACAAAAAAACGAAAAAAAATACATAAAATGGTGATTGGTGGAAAAAATATATGACAAAATGGATAAAATATGATGGATAATGAAACAGAAAAGAAAACTCTTTCGATATCCATCAAATTTTATCCATTTTGTCACAAATTTTTTAGACGCTAATTGTGGAAAGGAACTTTTTCCGGAACTAAATTTTCGATTTTTGGTGGAATAGTTTATGAACATTTTGAATCAACATGTCGAAAAATTGTCAACAATAATTAATTTGTCCCAAAAAAAACCGTAATTTTGTGACAAAATGATGACCCAAAGTATGGTTTTTTTATAGATAAAATCAACATATTATGTATATTTTGCTACAAAATGTCCACATAAATATGTCCCAAAATGTAAACTATTTTTGTGACAAAAAGTAACTTACATTTTTTGATAAATTGGTCTAAAATTTTATGATCACCATTTTTGGTTATTCGGGAGTATTACTTATACTGGGGTGCGATTATGTAAGCATTACGAGTTTCGAGTTTCGAGAAATTGCGACAAAACGCGATTATGTGTAAGACAATACGGGTTCTTGTTGTTATACTCGTACATAAGTACGAGAAACAACTCGTAATGATGAAAAAGATTCTTTTTAAAGAAAATTTGTCAACATATTTCAGGTTCTCGAAACTCGTACCTCGGAATACGAGAGATACATAATCGCAGCCCTGATTCTACACCGTAGATAATAATGGCTTTCCAATCGACCACCGCAAGAACCTATAAGTGCGAAAAATATATCTCGACTAAATGGTCGATTGGAACATACAAAATGAGTAAAAAATAAGAGCATTACATAGAGCATAAGTGTTTATAAGTACTTGAGGTGGTCTTTTGAAAAGCAACTAGTGGGTATTTTCTTTTATTCATTCCACAGAAAGAACAGAAGGAATAGAATATTGATCACGTGACCTCGGAATATTCCGTACATTTTCCATAGCATAAATTTTATTTATTTATTAAATTAGCAAACAAATTAAGTTTATTAAATAAATAATTTCATTACAAACACACAATGTAATATTAATTTTAATTGATATTTCTTAAAAAATATTACCTGGGACTTTTTGTATCCGCCAAGCTCTTTATAAAACTATTTTTTAAAATATTTTCGAAAATTTCATTATTTTATGTCATTTTTATCATAATTAATAATTTCATTTTCCATAATATGTACGATTTAATTCAATTTAATCATTTAAATTGTAAACATCGAACATAATTACAAAACGTCAAATGAAATATTCTTTTTATTCCACCTTTGGATGTAGTACAAAAAGAATACATTCTGAATATTCCGAATAAATAAAAGAATGGACTAAAAAACGAATAGAAGGAATGGAATGAATAAAAGAACGATTTAAGTCACTTTCGGAATATCCGGAATATCCAGAATAAATAAAAGAAAACACCCAGTATGTACTTATGCTAAAACTCCCCTATCTACCATCTCGACCACATCGCGTTCTTTTGCGAATAATCGAGCAACATCCGACATGTTGGAAGCCTTTTCACTGAATGTTGAGCCCCGCCCTTGATTCAAATAAAATTTTATTTATGACCACATCGCTCGTGATCCTCGTCAGACAAAATAGAAAAATGTCTTCATTCTACATTTAAGTTCCTCTCACACGCCCATATAATTTTTAAAAAGCCGCTCCGATGCAGAGTTCATTATTCATTCTCGCACAATTCACAATTCATCACTCATTTGAAATTTAATTTCACTTGTAAATTAACAATAAATAAATAATTTGAGAAAGATAAAGCAAAATAAATTCTTAAGAAAAATTACAAAATTTTAAAAAAAAACAATCGTTTGACTCGAAAGTCATGGCCAACCCGTCTTTTGGATTTCTATTCTTTTATGAAAAATTAAAGCATTGTAGGTTAGCGTAAACTGTATCTTTAACATAGTCCTAAAAATAAAAATCTAAAGGCGTTAAATCGCACAATCCACCCGGCCAATTGAAATCTCCATTTCGCAAAATCACATGTTCAGGAATTGTGATTATCTCACGAGTTGTGTTTTCACCATTTTTATAATGGATTTTCACAATTTCAATGCGTTGTGTAAGCGTGTATCGGTCCATTTTCACTGACTATCTACTTTTTGCTTGTCAAATGATAAATAATTATAGAACCAACTTCGACAGATGAAAAATAGCACCCAATTTAAAATAACAGCTCTTTTTAAAACACCCTTAAAAGAATACCCTATAAGCAGTTTCGCAGAATTTCGCTGCTAGGCGAATGAATATTGAGGTTTAGTGATGAACAGAGTCATATTGTCATCGGTATTTATGTTTAGCTTTCCACTTAACCTTTACAAGCTTCCTTAAAATACCCCTTCCTGCTGCAAAAGAAGCATTGAGAAAATTGATTATTGTTGTACTGTCTTATCACCTTCTAAATTGTATTTACAAGAGGTGCCTATCAGAGGGTTTTTGTTTATTAATTCTATCCATGAAAAATAATCTCTAGAATGGTTCTAATATCAATATTTCAAGAAATTACTTCATTTTTATTTTAATGAAACTAACGTCACTAGGCCATATTATGTTGGTTTGGAATTTTACCTCTGTGGAATTTTTATTTGCACACATTCTGGATTACTCGAATTTCAACACAAAGAACTATGCATGATGTATGCAATTTTCCGATTAGGGGTTTTACAATATTTAAAAAAAATTATATTATATTTGCTTACAATACAAGTTACCTTGAATTTGATAAATTATGAACCATGGTAATTGGTTATAATAATATGGACGACTTTGCTGTAAAAATAAGATAATACAGGCCAAATATCGCTCAATACTAATTGTTTATAAATATTTTATTATTACAGATGCAACCGGAAAACGTATTGAAGCTGTTAAACCAGTTGTCGAGATGGATGGTGATGAGATGACTAGAATTATCTGGCACTTTATCAAAGAAAAGCTTATTTTCCCATACGTTAAGGTATAAAATATTTCCTATTTAAAAGATAAAAATTAACCAAAATTACATTTCATTACTAAAAACACTGTTTAATTATAATTTTGTAGCTAGAATGCCTGTATTATGATTTGGGATTACCGTATCGTGACCAAACCAACGATCAAGTAACATTAGATGCTGCTTATGCTATTTTAAAACATAATGTTGGTATTAAATGTGCCACAATTACACCAGATGAGCAACGTGTTGAGGAGTTTAAACTTAAACAAATGTGGCTCAGTCCAAACGGAACCATTCGTAATGTATTGGGTGGTACCGTGTTCCGTGAACCAATTTTATGTAAAAATATTCCACGATTAGTACCTGGATGGACACAACCCATAATTATTGGTCGTCATGCTTTTGGCGATCAGTATAAAGCAAAAGATCTTGTTATATCAAAGCCAGGTACACTAGAATTGGTGTTCACAGGTACTGATGGAAAAGTTGAAAAACATGAAGTATTTAATTTCAAGGCGCCCGGAGTTGCAATGGGAATGTATAATACGGATGAATCTATCACCTCTTTTGCACATTCATCATTCCAATTGGCACTACAAAAGAAATGGCCACTATATTTGTCCACTAAAAATACAATTTTGAAACGTTATGATGGTCGCTTCAAAGATATATTCCAAGATATTTATGATAAGTAAGTTTTATGATTTGTATTTTGTGGTACGCTTGATTTTACTTTTTGTTCCTTTATTTCCAGTCAATATAAGAAACAATTTGAAGACGCCAAAATTTGGTATGAACATCGTTTGATCGATGATATGGTCGCTCAAGCATTAAAATCAAATGGTGCTTTCATTTGGTCATGCAAAAATTACGATGGTGATGTACAATCTGATATTATTGCTCAAGGATACGGTTCACTTGGCATGATGACCTCAGTTCTTATGTGTCCTGACGGTAAAACAATAGAATCAGAAGCAGCTCATGGGACCGTTACAAGACATTATCGACAACATCAAAAGGGACAAACAACATCAACAAACCCCGTTGCATCAATTTTCGCATGGACCCGTGGTTTGGAACATCGTGCCAAATTAGATAATACACCTGAATTAGCCAGATTCGCAAGTGCGCTAGAAAAAGCTTGTGTAGATTGTGTAGAATCCGGTAAAATGACCAAAGATTTGGCTGGATGTATTCATGGATTGCCCAATGTTAAGGAAGGAATGTACTTAAATACACAAGACTTTTTGGAAGCGATAGCTGAACAATTAGAAAAATCCTTCAAACCTTAAATAATAAAATAAAAACATTGTACATTTCAAAAGATTTAAATAAATTTTTATAATCTAAAGGTAATTTTTAATCAAACTCCTTTGTCCTCCGAATGAGAAGTTTTAGCATTAACGTATCCATCGTGCAAACATAAATGAAGCAAAGTGAACGAATTGTCAATTAAAACCTTTATTTTAAAATTACAGTATCTCACCCATTTTACATTTACCACAGAATACCCAGAGGTGCATAACGCGGTTGTTATACGAACAAATTTTGGCTCAGTTTTGTGACCTTGGTTTGGCCACAGAATACAACCAGAAGAGACATAACGCTGTTTTTGTATGGAAAAATTTGAACTCATTTTTTTGACCTTGATCTGCCGAAGGTAAGAGAAAGTTGGGTTATGTATTCTTTGGTTTACTGGTTTTTATTTGAAATAATAAAAATTGAGAATCCTTAACAGTATAGTTAGTGAAATTATTTGACAAGTTTTGTTTTGACAGCATAATTTGTATAAAATATTCAAAAAATTCATAATATTCGAAAATAATTATACTTCAATGTCCAAAAAGAAGGTAAGATGAAAAAAAATTTGATCCACGCAATGTCTATTCTGGTTAATCTTTCTTCTGTGGTTTGGCGAAGGTAAGTTATCGTTCAGTGGCTGAAAATTCAAAATTAACATTAAAATATAAGGTAAGAGCAAAAAATTTCTTTGTCCACGCAATATCTCTTTTGAAAACGTTCGGATATTTTAATTCCTGTATTCATGAATTCGCTTTGTATTTTTTTCGATACTAAAGAAATATTTCCGAATGGGTATAAGCAAATGAAAAAAATTGCCCATATAAGAAAACGTCGAGAATAGGGCCCCAGGCGTCCTTGGTACGAATAGCTCCATGGCTCCCCAGCGAGCCGCGACCCACGGTTTGAGAAGCCCTGGTTTAACCAATCGAACTGAAACTTTATAATTAAGCTTTATTCGTAAATTGAGAGGGCCCGGTGAATTTTACTGAAAATGGCCAAACGGAAGTAGCAGCTGCCAGATAATTTATTTTACAAATATTCCAAAAAACATAAGATTGACAGAAAAACTATTAAGTCAAAATCAAACAAAAAAATTAAATTTGGAAGTTATTTGCTTAAGTTTCTCAAAATTCTCCGTTTGTAAAAGAAAGTGGTGTATTGGCCAAACCTGAATTTTTATTTGACAAACGAGTGCCGTCGAATTTTTAATTTGTATGTATGACCAGGCATTAAGCAGGGTCTCCCGGTAATGCCGGCCCACTGAACAGCCGTTTTTACATCAACTTAAAAGGATTGGATAGGATTATTAAATATTTGATTGAGATCGACGATCGACCCTAATCATCTTGGCGGTCAAGGGTTAGTAATAAAATGTAGCTCGTACTTAGCACAACACAATTCTTCTTAATAGAAACTTTTGTATTTTTTGAACTGAAATTTAACAGCTTTCTATCTTTGGCACCCTAAAAATTATTTAATAAATTAATGAGGAATTACTTTGGAGCTGCTCCTAAACATCAAAATCAAATATTACTTCTTCGTTCGTACTGCGTAATAAATCTGGGACGTGCGTAATTCAATCTGGGACGGTTTAAATACAGCAGCCAAATCAAGCTCATGGAGAAATTACGGTAGATACCCGTTTTAATCTCTAATTCAAATAGACTCTTAACAAAAAGTCTTAAAATATGATACGAAAACAAATTATAAGTGAAAGAAATGAAAATAGAGCAGCGCTTCCATTGTATCCACATCCGCTGCATCGGTTCTCTGTACATAGACATAACTCACTCAAAATATTCTGAAACAGAATATAAGTATAAATTAATATCGCAGGACATAGAATGAACCCAGTATTCATAATTAAAAACTCATCTTCTGCGATTCACCGCATGATAATATACTAGACGCAATCGACGTGACTAAGTTAAAAAATAGTTAAGTTTTCAGAATTTTGTACTAAAGCACTGTTCCTCAGACCGATTTTTATTTTTGACAAATTTCTGATTTTTCTAAATGGTTGGTTCATACCAGACATTAACAGAAGGCAATAGACTCTACAAAACAAGATGTAACCGAATGTCACCGAATGTAATTGATATTTGAATAAAATAACCAAGCATATTGCATGCAATTTCGCTCATTTAATTTTCTTTTTGTATTGCTACTTTGCCTGCAACCGGTCAAAAAGCACAGTATTCTTTGGTGATGTATGGCATTTGTAACTGAACCTACCGAGTACGAATTCCAATAGGGGTGGGATGAAAAAGGTGTTTTTGAAATTTATCGGTAATTGTAATCCTTAAAATATTGATAAATAATACATGAACTCAACTGCTCTCGGCGAGCTGGATGGAAATGTATGATCTAAGGTTTTAAAACTATGATGCAATGAACTTGTTGTAGTAAACACAAATGGTAGAAAGTGCTGGAATTTCTTGCAATGGTGTATTGTCATATTTGGATGTGACAATTGGAGACGCTGATTGATGATTACGGAAGTCATAGCTGAATAGTGGCATTACAGAAACCAGTCAAGAGTGTGTTATTTGGCAGTAGGATAGCATAAACAATTTCTGTAATATCGCAAAATTAGGAATTAGATTCAAACGAGGCAAGAACATGTAATTGAAGAACATCGAATACGCTGGATACATTGGCTATTTAAAGTTTACAATTCATTTAATTTAATTTGAAATTTCAAATGTGGATATGTCAAAAAATTGGTAAATGAGATAGCCTTTAAGATGGTTTTTACAAAAAACTTTCGGTAACTCTGATTTTTTTACAAATCAATTTTAATTTTTAAATGTTTTTGGATATTTCTAAAGTTTTCATATTTTGATAATTTAAAATAATATATCAAAGTAAAATTTTGGTTTTAAATAAGTAAAATTTAAACTTGAGATTACATTTCCAAATGAAGCAAGTAACTCAAATTCATTAATTAAAAATTGTAGTTTTTATTAGAATGCAACCATGCAAAAATTTTAATTTTTGATAAATTAGAATAGTCAGTAGCAAAAGCTCAAAAATGGTTAGTTGTAACATTGGTTGGTCCCAGGATGCGACACATTGATCGGTTGTGCACATTTCGAAATATCTTAGATCCGTGTTCTTCTCATTTGGTGCTTGATATATCGGTTATAAAAGCATTTCGCATAAATCCCCACTTACCACCCGATTAAAGCGTTTCGTCAAATAAAGACAGAACAAAGATTTGAATATTCTGGCAAAGTTGCCATACGAGACTTCTTCGGTATTGTATGCATATGATTTTCTTAAAAGATCATAATTAATATATATGTAGGTACTACAATGGCACTAAATAAAACTATCAAAAATAATGATGAAGAAACTCAGTTCATTACTCATTAATTCATCATTTATATCGCAAAACACTTTTGGTGCAAATTTAAATTTTATAATGCATAATCCAACCACTCTTTTTAAATGACAACTAAATTGAAAAGTAACCGCGCGAAGAAACTTTACGTTAACCATCTGGCGGTGAATAGAGTAATGTAGTCTTGAAATGAAAAGTCGAAAATTTAGACAAAAAATTAACACATGGGACGAAAAATTAGCACAGCATAAAACAACAACAAAAAGCTGTAGGACATTCTCATAGTTCAAATTTTTTACCTATTCACGTAGTTCGCCACGTGTTTATCTCAGGGGTTAGATCAGAAAGTACTTCCGCTTCAGTCTTATTGTTCTGTTTGGGTTTGTTAACATTACTCAAGTATTGAGAGGTTACAAAAACCTTCTAAAATGTCTTTAAAGTAAATAAAACTGAATCGAAGACTTTAAAATTTACCTTAGATTGTTGTATCACATTGTCCCATTCAAGTAACATTTTAGTTGTTACCACCAACAATAATTACTTTATAGAAGAAAGATTAACCAGAATTGACATTGCGTGGACCAAAATTTTTTTTTTCATCTTACTTTCCTTTTTGGACATTGAAGTATAATTATTTTTGAATATTATAGTAGTCAATACAAATTATGCTGTCAAAACAAAACTTGTCAAATAATTTCACTTACTACACTGTTAAAAATTCTCAATTTTTATTATTTCAAATCAAAACCAGTAAAACAAAGAATACATAACCCAACTTTCTCTTACCTTCGGCAAATCAAGGTCAAAAAAATGAGTCCAAATTTTTCCATACAAAATAGCATTATGTCTCTTCTGGTTGTATTCTGTGGTAATATTAACGAGTTGATTTGACGTTAACTAGGCTTTCAGGTTTACCTAAAAAATTTAAGGATATTTTTAGTAGCAAAGAGAGTAACTTTTAAGTATTCTCAACTTTGAAAAATTACTTCAAAGTTTTATTAACAATTAACATTTTTTTTTACCTAATTTGAATTGATTAATTAATTCGTGTAATTTCTAATATGCAACCGATCCTAAGATTATTGTTAATGTGTTTTACAGATAACACGTAGATATTAGTATTTACGAACAATTATTCAAACACCCCATAGATAGACAGGTTTCAATATTTTTAATTTCGGAAATATTAAACAATTATGTGTGAAAGATAATATCGGCTAAATGTTCACTACGGCTTCGGCAGCACATATCAATTCGTTTGTTCAAATTTAGGATGACATCCTCACATAATTACTCCTCTATTCTCCCAATATACTTCACTTTTGTGATAACCCCAAAGAACGAAGTCCAAGGGAGTCAAATTGCACGATCTCGGTGGCGAATTGTTGCATTGGCTGTCTGACATGTAGCACATGATAAAAGGTGCAATAATGCCGGGATATGTGCCGCCGAAGCTGTGGTGAACATTTGGTCAGTATTATCAACGCATATTTGGACAACGCAACAATTTTTTAACTCCTATTGGCCCATCCTTTATAACCGGCTTATTAACTCAGATATAAAATCTCACTAAAATGTTCCATTTGGTGTTGGAATGTATAGTAAATGCCCGGATTGGTTATGTAAACAAATTTATTTTTGGCAAATTGAATTTTTTTAATTTATGGTTTATATTTATGGCATAAAGTTTCAGTAGAAGTATTCCGCAATATTTGTTGGATTCTACCTATGTTTTATTTAAGAAATTTCGTCCCTGACCTAAACAGAACTTCTGCTATTATGCACCATTTCCATTGAAATTTGGCACCTGACTTAACCAACATTGTATTTGTAATCAGTGGATGATCGTCGCCATCAAACCAATTTTATACAGCGATTTTTGTTTATCAAATACATAACATATTTGCTGACTTAATAATTGTCCTGATTTTTTAGCGCTTTAACAATTGAAATTGAAACATAACTGTTTCAAATTGAAATTTGAAAATACCGGAAGATGTTGTTCCGTCGAATGTTGGTGACTTTAACTTGATCTAGTGAATGGTTTGAACTTCATGCGTCATTGTTCCACTTGCCTTAACACCAGTTAGCCCTTTCTCGAGGCGTTGAAACCCTGTTTGAAATTCCGATTGTGATTTATGTTCCATCTATTACACAAAAATGATTCGCCTTTTTATATACTCAAACCAAAGTTCTAGAAGTATCATGATTTTTAAAATAAGATTAGTAAAATTAAATATAATTGTAATGTATGTGTATTGTTACCAACATAAGAAAAATAAAAACGAATTGAGTCAGTCATAAAGAGTACGACATCATGCACGGGTGTGTTTCATTTTATAGCGTGCAATAACATTTTGAATACCGAGCAAACGGCGCAGTGGTTAAAGCTGCGGCGGTTGGATCGGGAGGTACCGGGTTCGAATCCCTAAAGGGGCGGGATGCAAAAGGGATTTTTCATCATCTGATTGCGATCGGTGATGAAGATGAACACATCTATGACCCCCTGTTGAGAGTGCAGAATCCATGGGCCGACCCACCTTTCATGTCAGCACTACGGGTTGGCATGAAGCAATGCAATGTGCAGGTGGTTTTCAAAGACGGATCTGTAGCCGCCCGTCCTCGATTTGGCTACTCCAGGCGTAAGGTAGGACGGTAAAAAATAAATCAAGAAACAAACAAACAAACAAACAAACAAACAAACAACATTTTGAATGAGACATCACACTGGCGACGAGGAAAATAAGGAAAAATACAACAAAAAGTTAATTAAATATGGTATTCCACAATTTCATAGAGATATATTATTTAAATTGTGTGTAAGTAAAAATATACAATAAGACACATACAATTTTTCGAAGGACATAACCTCAAAAAAATATATAATATGGAAACCATACCGCAGTCATCGTTGGGAGAATTCCGCCCTGAGGCTGACGAATGGGTATTATACCAAGAAAGATTAGAAGATTTCTTTTCGGTATATACTCGTAACATCACCGAGGAGGAAAAAAGGAAAAATTATTTGCTGAATGTCATAGGGGCGACGGCTTATAAATTAGTACGTGATTTGTCAACACCGGATGTACCTGCAAGTAAAACCTATAAGGAATTATGTACAGTGCTTAAAAGTTATTTTACACAACCTATAATCGTTTTTAAAGAACGTAAAATATTTTACGAGACCACAAAATCGGATGGCGAAACGACTATGGAACTAATGGTGAAGTTGAAACGTTTGGCTTCTAACTGTGATTTTAAAAACAATTTGGAGAGCATTTTGCTGGATAAATTTGTTTGCTGCCAAACCGGGCGAGTATTTTACAGACT
This sequence comes from Tipula vernalis, assembly GCA_958295665.1. Lineage (NCBI taxonomy): Eukaryota > Metazoa > Arthropoda > Insecta > Diptera > Tipulidae > Tipula > Tipula vernalis. The sequence continues at coordinate 178,765,114 of OY282558.1, read as the reverse complement.
ATCAGAAGAGGATGCAGATACATTAAAATTACAAAAAGCGTTAGAGTTGGCGTGTAAATATGAGACACGGTATCAGGATGTTCATTTGATTAAAGGCAAAAGGAGTAACTTCGGCTCAGCAACATCGGATCAACAGACAGTTATTCAACCAACATGGAATTTGAACAAGGGTGGTAAAGGCGATACGAAGAAAAAGAAGTGCGATCATTGTGGTTATGAAAACCATATAAGTTCTGCATGTAAGTACAAAGAAGCTGTATGTCACAATTGCGGTGAAAAAGGGCATATTAAATCTATTTGTAAAAGAAAAAAGAAGATCAATTATTTAGATGACAATGCTGCAAATAGGGTTAATATTTTACATGTAAATAGTCAGATTGAAAATTTTTCTAAAATAGAGGGTAAGATCATGTCAAATCTCTAATAGTAAGTTTCAAAATAATTATACTGAAAACTTATTTAATATTCAAGACTCTATAAATGATAAATCCATTTTCATAGAGGTTAAGATTAATGACAAATTGCATAAATTTTTATTGGATAGTGGTGCAGGAGTTTCAATAATTCCGTTCAGTATTTTTAAAAGAGATTTTAATAAGTATAAGTTATCGGTTTCGAATATTAAATTAAATACGTGTTCGGTACATTAAATCAATGTTTGAGGTTCATTTAATCCTAAAATTGAATACGGAAAAGTCGTATCAAATCTTCCAATATTAGTGGTTGATAGTGAAAGCGGTCCTTCAATCATGGGACGGGATTTTCTTTCGAAATTTAAAGTGGTATTCGCACAGATAGGTAATGTTAACCATAGAAACAGTACTTTGGAAAAATTACTTAGCCAATATAAAAATCTTTTTAGCGGAGAATTGGGAAGATTTAAATATGGTTAGATTCATCTAGAATTAAAACATGGAAGTAAACGAATTTTTTTCAAACCAAGACAAGTTCCGTATGCTTTTAGGAAGCAAGTTGAATTGGAGTTAGATAGATTGCAGAAGGTAGGTGCTATTACGCCTATTCCAACTAGCGATTGGGGTACACCGCTTGTACCGGTACTAAAATCAGACGGAGGCATTCGTTTGTGTGCCGATTACAAGATTACCCTCAATAAATTTACTGTGGATAATAAACATCCTTTGCCCAGGGTTGAAGAAGTATTCAATCAGTTGCAGGGATGTGTACAGTTTTCAAAGCTGGATTTGGAATCGGCATACAATCAACTCGAATTGGATGACGAGTCAAGAAACATGGTTGCTTGGAGTCGACTTCCATTCGGTATAAGACCAGCTCTTCAACCCGGACTTACCTATAATATTGACTACTAATGCAACGAGCTACGGAATATCAGGTGTTGTTATTTCACATCAATTGACCAATGGTGATGAAAGGCAGGTAGCTTTTTGCAGTCGTACGCTCACGAAAGCAGAATTGAATTATAGTGTTACTGAAAAGGAGGGTTTGGCAATCATTTTCGCTACGCGTAAATTCGATCAGTACTTAATAGGTAATTCATTCATCTTAAAAACGGATCATAAACCGTTGTTGGGTCTGTTTGGTGAAGCATCCGGTTATCCTCAAATGGCAGCAAGTCGAATTCAGCGCTGGGCTGTGCATTTGTCCGCATTTAAATTTCAAATGCAATTCGTTAAAGGGGAGGATAATGTTACCGACGGGTTTTCACGTTCTCCGTTACCTGCTGAAATGAGTATGGAACCGGATAATAATTATATTAATTTTATGCTAGATAAGGGGATCAAAATCGATCAAGGCTTAGTGGCCAATGAGACAGTAAAAGACGAAATTTTATCTCAAGTTCTTCGAGCAATTAAAACTAACGATTTCAAAAATTTGACGGAAAATCAATTCAAACCCTATTCAAGTAAAAAAGTGAGTTAGCACCAGAATCAGATATAGTGATGTGGGGACATCGAATCATTATTCCCAAATCCTTGCGTACTGAAATGCTGAGGAGCATTCATTCATCTCATTTAGGAGTGGTGAAGAGCAAATCTATTGCTCGTTCATATATGTGGTGGCCAGGAATGGACACAGAGTTAGAGAACTGGATTAAGGGATGTCAATCCTGCTTATCAGTTAGACCAGATCCACCGAAATGTGAACTTATCTCATGGGAAAATACGGGACAAGTATGGTCGAGAATTCACATCGACTATGCAGGTCCGAAAAATAATAATTACTACTTTGTAATTACAGACTCATTTTTAAAATGGGTTGAAGTGTTTAAAACGAGGGATATCACTGCGGAGTTTACTATATCAAAATTGCGAGAAGTATTTGCACGTTTTGGTTTACCTGATGTGATAGTATCAGATTGTGGCACGCAGTTCACGTGCGCTTTGTTCAGAAAGTTTGTGAATGAAAACGGAATTAGATTTATCACAATTCCACCAGGACACCCAGCATCAAATGGGGCTGCTGAAAACGCGGTGAAAAGTTTTAAAAAAGGGTTGTCAGCTGCGTTAGATCACGCAAAAATGCATCACGAATCTCAAGATGTGGAAGCTATAGTTCAACGATATCTTTTCGACTATAGAATATCTAAACACAGTTCAACGCATGAATCACCCGCAGAAATTATGTTCCGTAGACGAGTTAAAACCAGGTTTGATTTAATAAATCCACTCAAAGTTTCCAAAAGGTCAAATCCCGAGAACAAGGAAATTAGCGAAAATATTGACGCAAGTTTAGCCAAGCAAGCTACAAATTTTAAGGGAAAGCGAATGATAACTTTTGATGTTCAGGATTCAGTCGTAATTAGGGATTATAGGAATCCAAATAAAAAGGGTTGGATACCGGCGAAGGTATTAAATGTTTTGGGTAAGCGAACGTATTTGTGCGAACTGCGAAATGGTAGGGAGATCAAGCGTCATGTTGATCAAATGTTACACGCGAGGGTATTCGAACCGAAAACTGAAGCATTGATTAATGTTTCCGATAATTCTTGTAATTACAATGATATTAAAATAAAACGAATGATTGAACAAGAAACCGAAAGTAATGTGTTAAAAAATAATATTAGTGATTTGGTATCTAATGAAGAGACAGAAAATAGCGTCTCGAATGTAATTGGACAAGATACAAGTATTAACCAAGATTCCTTGGATGGTAGTACGGAGGATGATTTCCGTGGCTTTCCGAATTTGTTTAACGATTCTGAGTTCATACAGTCTCGTCCAGTTAGATTCAAGAAACCTCCAAATAGATTAAATTTATGAATTATTATGTTATTTTTGAATGGGGGGAGCTGTAATGTATGTGTATTGTTACCAACATAAGAAAAATAAAAACGAATTGAGTCAGTCATAAAGAGTACGACATCATGTACGTATGTGTTTCATTTTATAGCGTGCAATAACATTTTGAATGAGACATCACAATAATACCCTGAAAAAGGTGTTCTCAGTATTAAACTTAACGCTTTTAATTAACGTATTCTGTTCTAACCTAGATGTAACGTAACACAACGTGTCTCGTCTAACTGTGGCATCCGTACAGTTAAATTCAAATGGCAACTTGATGTTATCGTTGTTTAATATTTCTCGTTTAAAATATTAGACGAAGCTATTTTTCCTCATGAAATCTATTCCCAAGACGACTTCGTCCATAATGTCTCCGATGAATCAAGTTCTGCATGTTGAAAAAGAGTTTCCCCGATCATTAATTTCATGATCTTTTGCCCTTTTACCAATGCACTATCTCCTGTTGCCGTTTGTACCTTCTACCCGACAGCTGGTTGTAAAGGGTGATTCATCTAACGTTTGCAATTTAATTTGGCTCTAAATTCAAAGCGGTTTGTTTTATTAGAAAGAGTAAACATTGCCATTAAGTATGGAACACAATTTCATTCAAATGACTTCTACGGCTGGCTTTACGGTACCACATTCTGTTAACCCAATTTTTCAGAACATTTTCGATTGTATGGGCTCCTATCTCATCAATGGCAACTTCCATTTGATCTTTCAAGTTTTGGATTGTATCTGGATGGTTAGCGTAACACTTATCCTTAACGGCTCCCCACAAAAAAAAAGTCCAACGGACTGTGATCCACAATATTTTCTGTCATAACACGAATGACGTAAGTGCTCCCACCATAACCTGCTAAAATTCTCTTTTCTAAAGAGAGAATTTTAGCAGGTTGTGGTTGCCACACTCGAAATAACCGGTAGTTGAAATTGCAAACGCTAGATGGACCACTCGTTATATACCTTCATATCGTGTCGGACAATCGTGCGATTTGCTCCCATATCCAGGGTGATGATGCAGTCCATACAATCAATGTCGCCTTTGGTTGTTAAGCTGTCATCGACTTTTGCTACTATCAAAACGCAAACGGACGGCAATCGGTTGTGCAGTCTCGTTCGTCAACGCACAAGCGATGGTTTCTGCAAAAGTTGCTTTAGGTAGCAGCAACACCAACATGTATCTGGATCTCAAAAGCCGTCAATGAATACGTCAATTTTAAGCCTTCCCGTGTAATCGGTCAACGTACTTGTTCGTGCTAGATGCACCAGTCGAACCAATATTGCAATTTTTTTTAATCAAATACATACACAACATATTGGCAGACTTAATAACTGTCCTGTTTTTTTTTAAGTCGAAATATTCTAATTTTTTCAAACTTCGTCCAGGTTTAGTCATTACTTTGTCACCGTATATATTTGGTAATATCTAAATTGTAGAGACTACATGTGCTGGATCCTGGATGCGCCCGTTGATTTATGAATTTTTTATAATCAAATCGTGTAACTTGTTGTTATAATGTTAATAAAAATTTAAATTCAATAAATATATTCAATAAAAAATTTTTATTTTTATAAATTTAAATTTTTTCCAAACGATTCAATTACAAACTTTTTTAATCTATTTTTCCTGTACCTTTTATAATACAAGGTTTTAAATGTTTGTTTGAATGATCTTGCAGTTTGGTTAATATATAAATTGATATACAACCTGAAAATTTTAATTTATATTAACTGGCATTCAAAATGGTATTATCACTTGGTGTAATATTTTGCCACAAAGAATTTTAAGTTTGTATTTTTAACTAAGGGGAAACTAAGTCCTTGGATTTTCCAACGAGTACGATTCAGCTTCTATTTATTCATGTTACAACGCTTACTACTTAGTCATCTTACCGTATCATTGTACTTACCAAGTTATGCCATTTTATTTACGTCTATTTAATAAGATCGGCAAATTGCTAAGAACATGCCGAATTATTGAAACCAAAAAAATAAAAAAAAAATAAAAAAACCAAAAAAAAAAAAAAAATAAAAAGTATTAATTCCGTTTAAAAAATCTTCAAGATTTAATAGTATGCTTATAATTATTAAATATTTGGTTTTGTTTCTTTTTGAAATTACAAAAATTTCATGAACATTCAAAATTTAATTAAAACGAGACTCGAGCAGCAAATCACTCAAGAAATTTACAATAAATTTTCAAATATGTATAGGCCATGAAGAATGATAACTAAATTTTTATTTCCTTTAATTATTATCATTATTTTTTATGTTTATACATAATTATATGTTTTATTTATAAATAATGTAACATTGTTTCTTATATAAAATTAATTAATTGTAAGATTATTTTAATAAAATTTATTACTTTTTTTTTTATTTCAGAATTATTTATTCTATTTATGTTTTAAGTTTTTGAATTATTTTATAATTCAAAGAACAAATAATTAATTTAAAGAAATTAAATTTATTACATTTTATCATTTATTTTTTTTTTTATTTTATTAATGTTTTTTTGTTTGTTTTAAATATAATTATATATTTTTTTTAACATAAATAAATACTAAACAGCGGCACTATTTTGAGGCTGCGAACTAGGATTTAATGCCATATGTGGAGGATGATTCTAAAATAAAAATTATGTTGCTATTTAAAAGGGACCAAATCAAGCGTTTTGGTAATAAGTATGTTAAATATGCTCATGATGGATTTACTTAATTTTGGAATAAAAAGAATAACATTAAACTTACCGATCCAGGTCTAGCCCATGTATAAATAAAACCATCTTGGCATGCTGTTAAAAAGCAATCTTCACGAAATATTAAAGCTGTTAATCTTTCATGGGCTATTTTTTTGCACACTAACGGTTCTAATACAGGACACTCATCAAAGCGTGGACACGCCGATGTTCCAATCAGTCTCATTGGATCGTATGTTGTTAATAAATTTTTACTATTATTTTTATCTATTGTACTATTATCTATTGATGAACTATTGATATTATTATTTAAATTATTTATATTATAATTATTTGATTTAGATGATAATAAAAACATTTTCTTATTATTGTTATGATTATTATTATGATGATTATGGTTTTGCGAAAACGACAATGATGAAGACGATGAATCGGATTGTGGTGTTTTATTCTTATCATTACCAAAACTAAAATTGGACAGTTTTTGGGTCAATGTGTTAAATGCTGATATTCCACTTCCGCTACCACTGCCACCTCCGCCACCACTTACAACACCACCACTTCCACAACCAACACTTGATGTGATTGAAGAATCAGATGATTTGGATGATGTTGATATTTTCGTTATTGTATTCGTAGACGAATCAGGACTATCAATTTTTGTTAAATTATTTGCAATGCAATTGCCAATTTGATTATCTGTTTTATTTTTAGTTTTACTATTATTATTGCCCATTAATGTGTTTTTATTATTTTCTAAATTATTTATGGTATTAAATTTAGTCGTCATATTATTCGTAACGGGTTTTTCAACAACAGCAACATCATTACTATCACCAATATTATAAAATCCTCTTACGCTACTAACAGATTCATTTATGTTTGAACCGCTACTTATATTGGAATTCTTTTTTAAACTATTTAATTTATTTGAAGTATTATCAATATTCTTTGTTCCATTTTTAGGAGATTGAGGTTTTGGTTCACTTGCACTATTTGGATGGGGATCATGCGAAGATAAGCGATGACGAAAGGTAACTGGTTGCCGAAGAACATCTTCTGTTATATCCCACAAACATAGTTGGGTATCTTGACTAACTGAGCCTAATCGATATGAAGTTGCTAATTTATCAGTACAAGAAGATAAGGGGCGCCTTTTAGCGTCACCTCCGTTACGGTCCTCGTAACTATTATGACTATTATAATTTTCTGATATATTCATTGTATTTTCGTCGTCGGAAAAATCTGGTCCCTCCCAGTTCGAATAGGATGTGGTAAAAGGATCAAATGCAACAACAGACACCCAGGATCTATGTCCTTGACCTCGAGCTACAACACGTTTCTCATTTAATGACCATACTGTCACTAAATCATCTTCGCCACCAACAACAATATATTTTCCATCTGGACTCCAACATACACACAAAAATCCACCAAAATATGAGCGAGCCAGTCCAATCAATTCCATTGTATCATAATGGAATACCCGTAAAAATCCATCCTGCGATACAACAGCTAAATTTGATCCGCACGGTGAAAAACTAAATTCGTTTATACTTAGGTTGTCTGAACCAAATGTCCATTTATATAAAGGATTTCTCGTCGATTTTGTTTTGCATGTTAGTATTGTGTAACCATCCCCAATTTTGAATGGCTGATAAGTCGGCGCTGTAGGCGTACATGGTAATTCTTCGTTATACAAATATAAATGCCCTGAAGCGTGAGACGCTAAAAATAAATTTGTGGATCCCGGTAACCATTTCAAACACGTCACTTTTGTTTTATCTATTAATCTCTAAATAAACAAAATATTCAAATTAGATTAGACCAAAAATTATTTACTACTTATGTCATTTTTTTCGTAATCAACTGCCTAGATCGTTGTTAATTGATGATTTAAGTTTGTAGAAATTATGTAATTAACAACGAAGAAAGCTGATTTACAGAAATTGACCAAATTATTTAGATTTAGAATAATATTAATACCTCCTCATTATATAATTTTCCAGGCTCGCGTCGTCCAGGTTGCACTAATTGTATTTGTCCTGTTGTAAAACCAACTAATAGAGGAGCTCCATCCGGTGTTGCACTTGCCGCATTGAAATCATGACAACTAGGATTTGTCCCTTTATAAATTTTCTTATCAATTTGCTTGCTTAAATCGGCCGCCTAAAAGAAAAAAAGAAAAATATATGAATCAAAAGCTTATATTTATTTAACACGAAAAGAGAACTTTGGACATATACCTAATATATCGACATTCTTTTTATCATAAATTAGTAAACATTAAAGTAGGTAATATGTGTACATTATAAGGATTTCAACCTTTGCCTTTTCTACCTATTTTGGACTGAATACAATTTGAATTTCGAGTAGATTTGATAAAGAATATACGCTAGCTTTTTTGTGTACCAGTTTATCGCCATAATATTTGAGAAAAAATTCCACTATATTGGATCCACCAAAACTTTCAAATTATTGTTTTCTGAAAACATCAGTCGTTTAAAATAAAAATATAGGGTTCAAAACATTTGGGTACATTATGTAGTACGAAGGCTCTACTATTGCTCGAAAGATTTTGTTAAATCGATACTTTATTGAAAGGTTATTTACCAACATTTGATATAAGGATTTAACAATTCAGTGCGCAATTTCTCATAAGTGAATCAGAATAATTTTAGATTATGTTAGAATTCCTCTCTACTTGGTCCTCTTGTTTGATTGTAACCTGAAATAAGTTTTTTTTTGTTTAAAGTGATTAAATTATAAAATTATCACAAAGTTCGCATAAAACACGCAAAGAAAACACCTTTCTAGTTTACTCCCTTAATAAATAGTCAATATTAAGTGTAGTAGGTTCCCTCAACTTTATTTCGTACTGAATCTGGCGTGCTATAAGTGAGGAGAGAAATTTATAGGATTTTATTTGCGCAATTTTTTCGTTACTTGTAAGACTACCAAATGAACAAAAAAAATCCCGAATTTAATCGGATAGTTTCTTTGTATAGACAGGGAGCAATATTAGATTACGAGCAAAATCCAGATAAATATCTATTTGGTTTTAACATAAAATTCTAATTTAATCGAGTTTATTAATTTAAATATGTATAATAATTAAATTATTCATCTGTCAAAATTAAATTGTTTTGAATTATGACCAATGAAGTTATAACTTTTATGTGAGATAAATAATTAAATTACCTTTTTTATTCCACGATAAGCATACACAAATATCTCTTTTCCATAGTTAAAACATATTCGATCACCTCCTTGAATCGAATTATTGGGTTCCTGCCCATTATTTATTGAGGTGGATGTGGTTGGAATTTGTTGTTGTAATGTTTGCGTTGAAGAAGGTTGCCCTAAAACCGGAGTAGTTGGCAGTGACACAATCGATACTCTGACTTGAGGTGAATTTTGGTTACTTTGATAGCCAACACGACTTGGACGTGAATATTCCGACAGCGTCATCAAACGATATGTACCTTCTCGTGTTATAAATTGGGTTTTTAAATCATCTTTTCCATTTGTATCATGTTGCACAGCCATGTCTTATGTACAACTATTTTTCTGCCTTTAAACAAATTCATAGGTATTTGATTGATTTTGATTGTATCGTATAATACTAGTTTTCAAAGAATTAAAACTTATTTAACAATAAATATACACAAAATTCGCTATTTTCAATCACAATTTTTTTTTAAAACTTCAATTGCAGAAAAATAAATTAAAAACCACTTTTTTGACGGATGACGGACTTTTTGACGAATGAACAGCGAAAGAATTAATTTTTTTTCTATATTAACTGAAGTTTGCTGCATAACCCTATCAACATAAAGTGGCGAAAATCATACTACTTTCGTGGATGTGGTATATTTTCAAATCGACATTTTATCGCCGTATCATACATTACTATTGTTACGTTTCGCCTTGTCAATCAAGATTCGTATCACTGAATTGTGAATAAAACAAAACAATTAAGTTTAACACAAACGAATTTATTTATTTAGAATTCAACACAATTTATTAATAATAATTCACAAAATCAGTTTTTATAATATTTGCACGAATTTTACTGATTACTTATAAATTATTTATCTCATTAATTCACTTTTAATTCACACTTTAATCCTTATACTTTCGCTTACCAAAAACTAATGAATCCAATTCGATCTCATTCGCTCCTTATATACTCAAACCAATACTTCTAAAAATTTATTCCTAGTCTAGAAACATTTAAAACAGTTTTATCATGGAAAATTCCATTTTAGTACAGTAAAATTTTGCGCTCTTAATTTAACTTATTCTTTTCTATCCTAGGTGTCATTGTAACAATATGTTAGTGGAGATACATATTTTCAAACTAACTCAGAACTTTTAACATTGAGTACACAAAAGGGACTCTACCAGCAATTAATGTATTAATGTAATGAATCCGCTCCTAATTTTTTATAGCTAAAATTGAATCAAATTCTCGATTATATCCCTGGCGAATCTTAAAAGGCGTTGGACGAATAACTGGTCTCGTATTCTTCAAATTCAATCGAAACAGTCAACGGTCACTTTCTAGTGAAATACATCATTTCAGTCGAAAAACGGTAAAAAAATGCAATGCTGCGAATTTTTTTCCGAAAAAATTTAAGAACTAGTAACATACAATTGTGTCTGGATGGCTCTGAATTGGTGTAAAGTGCTTTACCCATTGAAAAACGAAAGAAAAATCGGATTTAGTTTTTTCGATATAATTCAAAAATTATTGCTTTGTTTTCGGTAAAATCTTCTCGTTTTTGATCGAGTGTACCATACAATACCATTTTCAATTTAAAAAATTCAAAAACATTTTTAATTGGCTGAGAAAATGGAAATTTAATTTTTTCGGTTGTAAACAATTTTTTTCGAACGAAAAAAAATAAATTTTCATTTTCTCAGCTAATTAAAATTTTTTGGAAATTTTTTTATTGAAAATAGTTTTGTATGGTACACTCGGTCAAAAACGAGAAGTTTTTAACGAAAACAAAGCAATAATTTTGGAATTATATCGAAAAATCTAAATCCGGGGTAGGATGTTGTAGCATTACTTTCGATTCGAATTCGATAGAGTTTATGTCTCTTGTTTCAAGAATAAAATTGTAGTCTATTTCGTTTTTCAATTATGTTTTTGTTGTCTTGCTGTCTCAGCTTGCTCGAATAAAATAGCATTCTATTGCTACTTATATTCATGATAATTTATCACTCAAATTTTTGTTTAGTGTTACTTTATTGAAATGAGGGAAAGGAATAGTACGCAACAAAAAGAGATCGCAATAAAAAAATCGTAATGAAAAAGCGAAATAGAGTAAAATTTTATTCTTTAAACAAGAGACATAAACTCTATCGAGTTCGAATCGAAAATCATGTTACAATATCCCACCCCCGATTTTTCTTTTCGTTTTTCAATGGGTAAAGCACTTAAGGAAGGTTTTTCAATATGTTTATGGTCTTAGTATGTGGCAACAAACCAATAATACGGATTTTTTCACCCAAAAACGGATTTCCCACCATTTTCCTTAAGCAATATTAAGTATATTTAGAAGCATTTAATTAAAATATTCAATGTAAAAATTAGAAAATTCATACAAATGCCGACGCGATGTCCGGCGACAAATTGTTTTGCGACGAATTAAAATTTTACCCTGTTTTATTTTTTTACGTATTTGCTTATTGGAAACATCAATTTTGTGTCAAACCAAAGATGTCGCATATTATAATAATAAAATGTCAAAACAAATGTCAATTTGTCAATTATCGAGCAACAACTAAATTTTAGGGTACGTAATTTAAATTAATATAGCATAAATAACATGAATAAGCAGCAATTAACAAAAATATTAAACTTTTATTGAATTATGGAATATTTGCTTAAATATTTATATGCTTTTATTATTTTAGTTTTTTGATAATAAGTTGTGTTCTTGCTTCAATAATAATCGTATTAAAAAAAACAGATACTGATGTCTATATTTAATTTTTAGAATGGTTTTCTAATTCTAATGGATCTTTAATCTATGAAGTTCTCTATTTTCCGTACTTCGGCAGTAAGACCGATTTGAATTTTCAAATTTATATGAGTTTTCGCCAAGGCGTACCAGAGATTTGGCATGGCTCACTATAATGAGCTACTTCAGCAAAGAAACCAACCATTGTTTATACAAGTGTACATGTTGTAGATCCACTATGACCAAGCTTTGCATAATTTACTTTCCGTTTTTTTTCGATTTCCATCATTATATCATTTTCATTCATTTCATTGTGTAATTTTATTAATTTCAATGAAGCGGAGGAATTAAAAATGATGATCCAAAATTCCATTTTGGTTTAAAACGAATTGATAAGCGTATGTTTCAAATTTCACGAAATCCTTAAAATTGTATGCATGTGCTTACATTTTTCTAATCCAATAGTTTGTTTTGTTTCTGTTGTTATGGTGCAAATTTGTTTATAACCTTTTCTAATCCAGATATTTCCATTCATTTGAATTTATTTGTTTTGATTAAATTTTAATCAATTGGAGTTTCTATTTTCAGTAAATTCGGTCCCGAACAATAAAACATAGACTCCTAATAATGAATCGGTTAAACAGGATAACATACAAATTTTCAAAACTGATTAGATTTGCATCCACATCAGGAACGCAACAAAATCTAAAGCTCGAGCAGCTAACTGCTCGCACACTATTAAGAGTTGCTGGTAATGATTGCCAAGGATTTCTTCAAGGATTAATCACAAATGACATAAATCATTTGTCAAAACATAGTACTGCAATGTATTCCATGTTTCTGAATAAACAAGGGCGCGTACTGTACGATTCGATAATTTATAGAAGTAACAAGGAAAATACTTTTTACATTGAATGTGATAAATCAATTTCTAATGAATTAATTAAACATTTAAAATTATTTCGTGTTAGGCGAAAAATTGAAATTGATTTGATTGAAGATGAAATTAAAATTTGGACTGCCTATCATCCTGAACTTGAGTTCCATTACGAGCAAATGGATTTGGGCAAACTCGAAATGTTATGTTATATTGATCCTAGGGTTAAATCGCTAGGATTGCGAATTTTAATGGAATCGAATAATAACACTAATTTTATAGCAAATCAATTAAAAGATATAAATTTTTTAGTTGGAGACAATTATCAGGAAACTCGATACAAATTTGGAATATCTGAAGGAGTGGTTGAGTTGCCACCCGGTAAATGTTTACCATTAGAATCAAATTGTGACTATTTGCATGGGGTTAGCTTCCATAAGGGATGTTATTTAGGGCAAGAATTAACCGCCCGGACTCATCATACAGGTGTTGTTAGGAAACGTGTAATGCCAATAAGTCTTGCCAAACCAATTAAATTTACTGAAAACATGTCGTTAATTGATAATGAAAAGAAATCACTTGGCGTTTTGAGAGGAATACGAAATAACTATGCGATAGGTTTACTAAGAGTAGATAAAGTGCTAGGTTCCAATACTTTACTTATCGATGGAGTTATTTGTAAAACAGAACGGCCTAAATGGTGGCCGAGAGAAGAGCCGATGTTAGAAAAAATTTCAAATTAACGTTTTTGTTAATTTTAACTCTAGTCGATTGTTTTTTTTAGGTAAGGCTTATCTTAAACTCCATAATTCAATATATTGACTTAAAGTAAACATATTAAGATAATTTTGTAATTCTATTTTAGAAAATGGAAAATAATAGCCACCTTGAAATTAGTAAATCACCAGAAAAAATTTTATCCGAATCAACTACACCAACACAGCGCCAGAAGATACAATTTCAGTGTCATGTATGCAATATGACAGAGATGTGTGATTACTTTGGAAAATCTCCACCATTTGCTCGGAAACTAAAATTTACTGAAAATTGTTTTATAATGAAAGATCCATTTGCGCCACCATCTAGTTTAAATCATAAGTTAAATTTAGAAAATTTTTTAATTTTAGGCAAAAAATGCTGTATCTGCGATAAATCAATATGTTGCGGCGCCGAATGTAGCTTTTATTATTTTCAAACATTTTGTTTAGATTGCGTTAAAATAAATATTACGAAATTTCCGATTGAAATCAAAAGTAAAATAAATAAAATCCTTTTCTCTTTGTAAAATTTTTAAAGAAATGAATAATACATTATTTAAAACATAATAAAACAAAATTTTGTATAAATAATTTGTTGAATTGGTCATTGGAAGTTTTACTATACATAATTGCAGTACATATTCGAGCTGACACGCGCTTTTTGTTGATATTTAAAAAAATATATAGGAACATCGACCTTATGATTTCGGGTAGGTATTATACGTTCCTAAATCACCTATGTATGATTTATTCCATTTGTTTTCGTCATCTAACAGAGTTAACAATGTTTTCTCTGATCATTCTACGTTGCTCTCAAGCCATAACCACCAAAGTCCTTTGTAAATTGGTAAAAGAAGAACGGAGAGTAAAATGCACCATATCTGCAGTTTATTGCTCAACGAAACATTAACACTCACCAGTTTTTGGATTCTGCATGTTAAAGGAAGGAATTCCTTGCACAAGGTGACTATAGTAGTGTTTTTTTATTCGCTCCGGATAGCTGCTATCGAGAGCCGTCATTTTTATACGCCTAAATTTAAATTTGACGTGCTATTTATTGGTAAACTAAACTTATTTAACATCAAACTATCATTTTTAATTCAATTTTTTACCAAAAACTTCATATAAAAAATATTTGGCTCTACCTATTTATACGGAGCGCTATCCGGAGCCACTTTTCATATGACGGCTCTCGATAGCAGCTATCCGGAGCGAATAAAAAAACACTACATATAATGCCAAACATATTCAATACGGCTCAAGATAACCACACCGAAAGGAAAGCAACTTTGGGAATACAAGAAATCGAGAATAGATCACTTATCAGCACCAAGTGTCTCACACCATAAGCAAATCGTCTCTAAATTCTCTATAAATCCTAAAAAGATAAGCGCAGACAACGTGGTGGAAACCATGATGCAACTGCAAATAAACACAATAACCAGTTCTTGATCGCAGGCCGCAGCTAAAAACGATCCGTCACACGAAATGTAATCACCACCAACAGAAAATGCTGGTCACGACGACCGCTTCAGCAAGTTTGAAAAAAACACAATGGCGGAAATAACTGCGTCAATTAACCACACACAAAGAACCACACACAAGTCTCCATCGTGAGACAATAAGCCAGAGAATGGTCATTGCTTCTACCATAGAAAATTCCGAAACAAGGCGTTAAAGTGTGTATCCTCATGTAAACGATACGAGGAATTCCTAAAAAATGCTAACCACGAGAATCTAAAAAACTAAATTCATCATCAAGCATAGCGACGTGCGACGATGAAACAGAATTAAGTCGCTTATTAGTAACAGAGGTAAAGACTAAACGAAAATTTCTAATAGAGACAGGAGATAATATTTCCACCGAACTCCAACAAAAAATTAACCCTGTCGTCAGCATTCAATTTATTTGCAGCCTAACGCTAACGCTAAATCTAGGCTTAAGAAGAAACTACACCTGGACATTTATCACCGCCAACCACCATACCTCTATAACTTTTGTTTCATCGGTCTGTTTACAACGGATATTTAACATATAACACAAGCAAACAATATAGTGGCAGTTCCTCTGTCCCGAATAAACGAAATAGAAATACCAGAAAACATAAATTATCAGACCACAGCGGATGTGCAGATGAAAGATGAGGAATTGTTAGAGTTACTAAAAAATAAGAATACGTCATTAATATTCCAACAAATCCCAACCACATTTAACTAAGATAAAATGTTATTTTGTGACATATCCACGAAAAAACCACGTGCATTTATATCTTCAAAATTCAGAAAAAGTGTCTTCACATCACTCCACAATCTGGTGCAACCCCGAATCAAAGCAACGATGAAGTTATTGAGGGATCATGTTATTTGGCCTTCGATAAGCAAGGATACAAGAGATGAGGCAAAATATTGCATAAATTGGCAAAGGTCAAAATTCTCTAGACGTAAAAAATCTATGGCTATTGATGCCGGAATCCACTGTATGGTGGGTGTGTTTTGTATGAATTGAGTGCGCTTAACGGTGTATTAACATGCTTTATGTAATGTGGTGTTGTTCCATATTTGAGGTTAAATCTCACTCCATTAGATATAAAAAACGTGCTGTGATGAAAGTGCGTGTACAAGCTAATGAAGTTTATTAAGGTAGAAGGGCTCTTTGTGACATTGAGTGCGGAACCTTCGTGGGTTCAAACCAATTTTAATAATAAAACAAATTTTTCTTGGTCTTCTTCAATCCCTTTTTATTATATTTATTTATTATGATATAATTTAATAATAAAATGAACATAAAATTATAAATTAGTTTTTTGTGTTTTTTTTTATATTATTGTCACTGCTTTCTATAATTGAATTATTTATAATAATTGTTCAATAGTAAATTTAATCTTAACATTTTTGATAATTAGTAAAAATTCTATCTATATATTAAATACTTATAAACTAATTTTTATTCTTATTTTTTTAATTGATTTTATTGGAAAAATTATTGTCTTTGTCTAATAGTGAAAATACTATACGAAATTTTATCCACTATTGTTAAATATAAACAACGATTATTGAGTGGAATGGAACTATGGTCATTCCCTTTTGGAAACGCTTGTTATGGTTGATTTACATTCAACGACATTTGACGTCTGCAAAAAACTTGAAATACAAAATTGAAATCCATAAAGGCAAAAAGAGAAAAAATCATTTGTAATCAACTGCGAAACCTAAGAAACGAACCATATTTAAAATAAATTTTGAAGATGTCAGGATATCGTATTGAAGATTGTATTAAATATCATAAAATAAGTATGCGAAGATAAATGTAACGGTTTTTACAATAATAAATTGATTTGTGGCCTGTTTTTTATTACATCAAAGAGAAAAAAAAAACAAAACTTTTGTGATTTTTCTTTCTTGTTCCGATAATAGCCACATTTCTCGACATGTCTCATGAAACGACACCAAAATGCGTTCACCAAATGCGTGTCAGTTTTCTGTTTCGTCTCGTTTTGAATCTGCCTGTTCATACGCATATTGTATTCATCAAATTCTTTTTCTTTTTCACTTAATACAAAATTATTGTTCATCTACATTTTAATAGCTGAACTAATTTTGAGATTACCATTTGTGATCCAAAATCAATGTTGGATCAAATCTTGTTGTTGCTTCACATACAAATTTTGATCTGATCCGGATCACTCTATGCATCTAGCAATGCAGTTAAGATGCCACCGAAACCGAATACCATCAAAATACCATCAAATTCTCATGTATGCTGAGAATATTAGAAGCATAATACCAGTGTTTAATAATAAAGAGATAGCGGTGGAAAGATTGGTGCAAAAAGTTGAGAAATGTTGTAATTTGTATAAATGGTCGGAGGAAGCCACGTTGCATTATGCAATTATTTACGGTTTCATCAGGCAATAGATGCAGGCATCAATTCCTTCGAAAGTAATATGAATGTTGAAGCAGATGTTTTTTTTAAGTTAACGAGAAACGGTTTTTAAAAGGAACAGTCATTCAAATTGTACGAGAAGAAAATGTTTGCTATAGGCGCGTCAGGAGGGTTGAGTGAACCGGCTTATGTTAAATATATTTTAAGAGTATTATCCAGATATAAGATTTATAACGGAATAAACAAATTTATTAATTTGTAATACGGTTCAAGAATTGACCGAAAGAATAGTGGGCTGCGCCAAACATGGAGATGATGCTGCCGATCAATACTGTGAAGCAGACCAATATGAACGAGTTCAAAAGCGGGTTAAAATGTTATAACTGTAAGGGTTATGAGCATAAAGCAGAGCACTGTTCTAGGCCAGCACAATATTACAATTGTTTACAAACAGGACAGCGTACTGCAGTATGCCGATAACAGCAGAGAGATGTACGAGATGTAAACAATTGGGGCACAACGAGACCAAATATAAAGTAAACATTGAAGCGTAGAATAAACACAGTGTGCACATCACAAAGTAACGAGAAGGAAGAAATAAAAATCAACGAGGAGGTATATTGTATTATTATATTTTAAGGTAAATTTATTGTTAGATCTAGGATGTAGTGAAAGCATTTTGAAAGGAAACATTGCAAATAATATAACAGAGTTAGTGGTTGAAGATAAAGTAAAGTCGATAAAAGTTAGTGAAATTGAGAGAAAATTGTATCCGGTGAATTTTTTAATCGTACCGGAAATTACAATGAAAGTAGATGCTATAATCAGTGATTTCAGAAAATTTATCGAAAGTTTCAGTTAAGTCACAACAGCATTATTAGATGTAGACGGCTATCGTTTTGGTGACGCATAAGTAAAAGCGTTTTATACTTTGAAAGGGAAAATTAAGTCACGTAGAGACAGAATTGCATACTGATGCTTCTGCAGTGGTATTTGAGAGTATGTATTTGGCTAAAAAGACAGAAAAACGATGATAAATTTCACCCTGTAATATTTTACAGTATAAAGACGACATCAAGTGAAGCTAAACTTCATTAGTTTTGAGCTCGTTACTCTGGCAGTCGTATACAGTTTGAAGAGGTTTAGAACCTATTTATACGGAATGAAATTTACTATTGTAGCTGATTTTAATGCCCTTAAATTACCAATAGAAAAGGTAAACATAAACCCCCAAAAATAGCGAGTTGGTTCATGCACTTAGAACAGTTCATTTACAGCATAGCCATATCGACGAGCAGGAAACATGCAACATGTGGATGCATTAAGCAGAACCACAATATATATTGGAAAGAAAGAAACAAACTCAATATATGAGGAATGTTTAAAGATTGGGCAATTGTTAGAATAACATAATGTTGATTGATTTATAAAAAGATGGGAGATAAAAAAAATCGAAATGGTTTACAATTTTATTCTTAAAAAGAGAGACATGAACACTATCGAACATCGAAAATTGTGATGGTTAGAACATGTCACCCCAGGTTGGTTGAAAAGGATTGAAAGTGACACCTATTAACCAGTAGAGGAATCAAAATTTATACGCCATTTTAATATTTCATCTTTATTTGATGACATACAAATTTTTATTTTGATCTGGCAATTCATTCTTTATTTACAAGTCATTAGAAGTTGACGTGTCAGTGTATTCGTTTACAATGGAAAAACCCGAATATCACGCAGCGATAAAATTCTTTGTTTTGGAATGTTTAAAGTATTTAAAGAATCTGCTCCTTCATTTCCAACCGTGCATCGATAGGTTTTAGAGTTTAAACGTGGTCGTTCGGTTCAAGCATTAAAGATGAACCACGTAGTGGACGTCCAAAAAGTACAACAATACCAGAAATCATTGAGCAGGTCTAATATTGTTTGCGAAGATAAAAGTTTGACTAAGCGTGAAATTACTGATATCATAGGCATCTCGGACGAACGAGTACTCCATATTTTACATGAAGAATTACGTATGAAAAAACTGTTTGGAAAACTGGTGCCGCATTCGTTAACAATTCAACAAAAACTGAATCGAAAACAAATTTCTCAGAATAAAACCGATTTTATGTGGAGATATATAACTATGGATGAGACTTGGATCTACCACCATGATCCTAAACTGAAACAAGAACGTTTACAGTGGACTGAAGCGGGTTGATCAGCTCCAAAACATGTGAAGTCAGAATGATCAGCAAAAAAGGACATGGCATCAGTTTTTTGGGATGCAAAAGGATTTTGTTGATTGATTATCTTAAAAATGGTAAAATTATTAATTCTGAATATTATTGCAACCTTTTGGACCAGTTGGATAAACTATTCGTGAAAAAAGACCCGCTTTACAGAAGAAAAAAATAATTTGTCATCAGGACAATGCACGTGTTCACACGAGTCATTTGACGATGGCTAAATTGAACGAATTACTTGAACATTCACCGTATTCATCAGATTTGGCTGGCTCCCAGCGATTATTATCTCTTCAGAAACCTGAAACAATTCCTTCGGGGGAAGCTTTTTTCGTCGAATGAAAAAGCTATTGCAGCCGTGGAACAGTATTTTGCAGAGCTTCCGGAAAATGATTACAGAGATGGTTGGTTTTCAACTAACCTGTACATAGATAAACGTAATATTCCGTTTGAGATGATTCAATTAGATCATTTAGGGCCGCTAGATGTATCAAAAGGGAAAAATAATTTCGTCTTTGCTGTTAAGGAAGTATTAAAACATATAAACGGTTATGTTCTGACATATTCAACTCTAAGAATAATAATGTCGGATAGAGGTTCAGCTTTTAAGAAAAGGAAGATAGGTTGAAAAGAACTACTGTTGAACTACATCAAAAGGCAAAAAGCTAGTTAGAACATCATAAAATTGCAGGAATATAACAAACAAAAATATGATGAGAATAATTCAAGGCATCTTATATAATCACGAAAGTTTTAGAGAACGATAGATGTATTGTAAGAGAAATATAAAATAAGGGGACGAAAGGAAGAGGTGATATAATTTTAGATCCTAGGCACATTCAGTTATAGAGATGTCGATCAATAAAAAAGGACAGAAAAGTCCAAACACAGGGACGCTAAAGGAAGAATTAGAGGATCAGTACGAACAGGCTGAATGTTTTGATATTTCAGAAAGTGATTCAGTTGAAGGAAGCGAAGAGGAAGAATATGGAGAAGATGCTTATGGAAATCTCTTAAGTTACAATCAAATCATAAGCCTAAGATTTGGAATAATAATAATAAAAACAAAATTATTAATTAGTAAATTTAGTAACAAGAAACATAATTAGCATGTTCCATTGGCATGAGCAAACTACTCACAAGTACTTGTATCTAGACGCAACTAGTCATGCTCAAATGATTGAAGAACCAGTTACGCATAAAATTAACGGCAGATGGATTTTAGTTTAAAAAATTCCAATAGATGGCTCTATACCAATTTTGGTTGTGTGAAATGCATCGCTTTTCAAAATAATGTTAATTTACAAAGCATTCACAATGCAAAAACCTTTTACTTTTTACTTACAGGTTTGTATGAATTTCCAACTTAACGAACAAACATTTTTGGAAATTCCTACAAACCTGTAAGTCAAAAGTAAAAAGTTTTTGCATTGTGAATGCTAGTTATAAACTAGCAAGTATTTTATTTTGAAATATTTCTATACATTCCATACAACGTACTTGGCATTCTTTGCAGAAATTTGAATTTACTGACATAACAAAAATATGTTTGTTCTATTAGGGTTAAAAACAAATAATTTTTGTTTATGTTTGTGACACGACGCGCAATTTTTAAATTGTAAAATTATTTTGATTATTTTGTTGTTTAATGTTTTGTTACTTATTATTATTAATTAATATTAATGGAACAACGTTATTTTTTGTCAAAATCCAGCAGTTTTATTTAAATTCAGGTTATGTTTTACTACTGTCACAAAAATTCGCATTCCATTGAATATCTACTCAGAAGTACTTGGCAGTAGCAAATTGCGTCCAATCGAACACAATGAATTTAAACAATAATTATTCTGTGAGGAGATTATCGAGACGATAGACATCAGGATGTGAATGGTCGAGCGGTATTTTGGCTGCATGCAAACACAAAATAATTATTGGTAAGTGAAATGAACCTAAGTTCATTTTCATTGCAGAAGAACAATATAAGAAGGGTTGATAGGGAAAGGAGCATGAGCATTCGTGTTGAACACAGAGAGAAGAGCAGACCGAAAATATGCAGAGTAAAGATAGTATAAAAACGTGTAGGTATGAATAAAAATTTAATAAAAGAGAAGATCATCATGTGGGCAGCTGGAGAAAGGAAAATTTCGAATTTAAGCTTCAAATTTCTCATACCGTTAGAACCGAATTTGTGCTAATTAGTGCCCATTGGAAAAAATCATTGGAGCTGAGAAAATGGAATAAGAATTTCATAGTCCGCCAGAAAGACGGTAAAAAAATACAAAAACAAAACCTGATTTGCAGCGGAAACCAGAAAAGATTAACCAATTTACTTAACATTTTTAGTTGCTAAATAAAATGAAGAAATTTGACAATTTTCATTCATTAAATTGTGGAAAATTAAAATCAATTCATACGCCTAAATGATACTACCCAAAACCTATTTTGCGTTCAATAATTTCCAAATTAACAACAAAAATAATTGATTGAAACAATTTCAGACATAAATTGTTTTACAAACCAATACAAATGTTATGTGATGTCTAATTACACGCTCCGTCACAGCAAACCCTGATTTTCAGCGGAAACCGGAAAAGTTTAACCAATAATCTTAATATTTTCCATTAGTAAACGCATTGAAGAAATTTGTGCTTATCACAAAAATATAACTTTCGAAAATTATCATTAATAAACCAAGGAAATATGAAAATTTATCAACACATTTTATATCATCCAAGACACCTTGCGTGTTCTCTAAATTACGATTAACGGCAACAGAGAAACTTTCGAATTTAAGCTTGAAATCTCGCGTATCGTTAGAACTGAATTTCAGCTAATTAGTCCTCATTGGAAAAAATTAGTGGTAGCCCCGGAGCCGAGAAAATGGAAAATGAAATTTCATATTTCGTCTGAAAGTTGGAAAAAATGAAAAACGAAACCTGATTTTCAGCGGAAACCGGGAAAGTTTAACCAATTAACTTTATCTTTTCGATTAGTGAACACATTGAAGAAATTTGTGCTAATCCAAAAATATAAATTTCGAATATTTTCATTGATAAAACAATGAAAAATGAAAAACAAACTAATAATGACCCTTAATGACACTATATCGAAGACCGATGGGCCTGAATTTATTGTCGTAACTATTGCTATTATTAAAGCAAGGAATTTCGAGTCAAAAATTCGGTATGAATTTGGAATTTATCTTGGTGATTTCAATACTTTGTAATAATGTTTATAGTGAAGGATTTTGATCATTATAAACGTTGTTACATTCTTATAGTGAGGTTTATAAATACGAAAGCTGTTACTACAACATGAGTTATACACTTTCGAGCAACTAAATCGACTCAAACCTTTATATTTTTTTAAAATGGCTTAACTGATTTTCGTAAAACAATTTTTTTTGACTTTAGTATTTTATATTTACAAGGACACCTTTGCCAAATTGAAGCAATCGTAGCAAAATGCGATGTTTCGATGAAAACACTATAAGTGCTGCAATCTCCTGTATAATACCAGGCTGACCGATATTTTCCATCAGTCATTTATCAGAAGTTTACCTGAACAAATCTATACCAATTTCATTCGTTGCTTCCTCAAATTCATGGATACTACCTCAGAAAAAAACCGGACATGTTGTTGCTTTATTGCAAGAAGGATGCAATCAACGATAAGTCGCTCATCAGCTAAACATGAGCCAATCTGCTGTCTCAATAGTATCCAGAAGGTTTCAGGAAACTGCTACCTTTAATCGGAGACCACATGCCAGCCGGTTTTGGTGCACATGTGAGAGGGACGATCGGTTTATCGTCCAAACTTCATTGTGAAATCGCCAGTTCACGGGGGTCGACGTGCAGCAGGAGCTAGACGGCCCGCTAGAGGCCCAACATTAACAGCACTTCACCGCAAAGAGCGACTCGAATTTGCTCGCGAACACATCAATTGGAGCATCGAGCAATGGAGGTCAGTTCTACTCACTGACGAGTGGAGAATATGTCTCCATGGTAGTGATAGGAGTGACCGGGTCTACCGGCGTCCAGGAGAGCGATTTTCGCGGTGCTGTTTTGTTGAAACAGTCTCGATAATGAACCAATTTTCATGAAAATAGTGTTATTTTCAAGTAAAAATATCAGGCTTTCAAAATAATAAAGTCTTGTGAAAATGGATTAAGCTGTTTTAAACAAAATCACCTTTCTGTGAGCGCTGAAGGTTTGAGTCGATTTAGTTGCTCGGGAGTGTAGTTGTAGTAACGACTAAAATTCGGGCCATAGTATTTATACGTTCAATAATTTTCGAATTGAACAAAAACATTATTGATTTTAACTATTTCTGACATAAAATGTTTTAGAAACCAACAAACATGTTGTGTTATTCAAAATACGTTGCGGCTCAATTCGTGCTGATCCAGAATTTACCAGAATGAATTTAAACTAACCAATAAAATGGCACAGTGGTTAAAACGGCTATATTGGATCGGAAGGTACCAGGTTCGAATACCATAGGGGGGGGGGGGATTCCAAAAGGATTTTACCATGATATGTCGGCTATAAACGCATTTGTGACTCTTTGTTGATATGCCGAATACTTGTGCTGAATCATTTTTCACGCGTCAATACGAAATGCTATTGTGGATCGTTTCTATGCGTGAATGGTGTAAAAAACTTTGGCTGCTATTATGTTAATTTATCTATGTAAATCACAATTTATTAAAGCACAACGTGTTAATTAATTTAACGATATGAGAAATTTCAAGCTTAAATTCGAAAGTTTCCCTGCTCCAGTTACCCTGTTTAATTTAAGGAAGGTGAAGCCATCCAAGATAAGACTAAAAGATCGCCCGCTTCGTGACAATAACTCCTTTCTGAAAAAATTGTATTTTTCAGAAAACGAGGAAAACTGTTTCATATTAATATGGACTATCTTTATAGAAGAAATTGTTTTATCTCTCAATTTTTGCGTATTATCTCTTTCTTTGGGTTACCTCCTACATTAATTCCTACATTAAAATCTCACTTATGGCAAAATTTCAGATAGGAGGTATTGATACGAAGCGGGTGAATATATCAGATAAATTATCACTCTCGCTGATCTCTCTGACCGGTCCGATTTAATTCGATCTGTAGAAAATCGTTCAATGTAAATCAGTTTTATTCTACGAGTATACATCATGTTTAAATGTCAAATTTTTTTAAACCGCAAGAGCTACCGCCTTTCGGAAAACTCCGAAAGCATAAGCAACTTTCACATAATGCCACTAGGTGTCACTAAATATTTGTTGTCAAAAATTGTATGACATTTTTATGTGTGCATTTTGTAGAGGCACTTTAGAATGGGATGAATTAACAGAGTTAGCTGAATTAACTGAATCAAGTGAAGTGAATTGAGTGTTCGATTCACAACTCTTCACTTCAGTTAAATATTAAGCAACTGAGATATCTGAATATGTATTTTGCTCGTGTAGTTAATTCAGTTATTTTGTTTTTGTTGTATATATATATACATTTGGTAAACAAATTATACATTTATCATTAATGCTTTATCAACATATTATGTATTTTTAACAATTTTTAATATATTTAATTTTTATTTTTAACAAAAACTAAATTTAAAATTATTTTTTTGTTGACATTTATCTGAAGTGAATGGTACCAATCGAACCCCCAATTCACTTCAGTAGCTCAATTATTTAAATAGCAACTGAATTGTCTAAATAGGAACTCAATTCTAATTCAGTTAATTCACATGAATCGAAAGTGCCTTAGATATAAGGAAAAATATTTGTGTGTTATAAAAGTGATTATTACATGATAATTAAATTGATTTTGAGAAGTTTTTATAAACGTCCTTTTGAAAAACGTCAGTAATATTGTTTTGATTGTGTAGTGACATCTAGTGGCAAACGCTCTGTACTTTTTCTTTTATCGTGCTGCCTCTTTCGGAAAACATGATCTATTATCAAAAGTTACCGGCACATTTCATTTTCCATGTTTAATAAATTCATAACATAATATATCAACACAATTTCGCTGTTTATATTGGATATTTTTTAGTTTCTCTACGTAATTTTGCTTAGACTATCATCAAATTCCGCATTTTTTCTAAAAGTGAATTATCTCATAATTTTATTGTCATAATTTTAAATTTATGTATTGTATATATAGAGAGAATATTATTTTAATAAATATTAAATATAAAAATATGGTTCATTAATAAGTAGAGGTAAGTATAAATTAAGTCATAAAGATATTTTGTTTTATAAAAAAGCCGTTATTTTAATAATATCAATTTACATAATTCAAAATACAATTAAGGCGTTGAGCAAGTACACTCCAATGCACAAATTCCCCCCAAACAAAAAAATAACTAAAAGTGCCCCAAAAATTAGGGACCCGATTATTTGGATTATATGCAGAAAGCAAAATGCAAACAACGATTTACACCGTTTCATACTTTGCAATGTTATAATAAAATGGGGCATTTCTAATTTAAATGTATTGGGTTCTTTGGGCATTTGCGGTTACTAACCAGGGCAAATTTCTCATTATTTTTTTGGAGGGTATTTATGCATCAACGCCTACAATTAAGTGTACATCATCCAATTACTGCCTATTATAATTTATTTAATTTCTTTATTTCGACTTTTCCAAGCCATTATGTATAATATGTTTAATTTACATAATTATGTACAATCGTAAATAGTTACAACTATTAATAATGTGCGTGATTCATTATTACTATTACATTAGTTATGCAATGTTGAATTTTATGATAAAATGATACATATTTTTGTATTTGTAAATCGATGCAGCCTATCTAATAAAAATTGGCACCTTCCCCTTCCAATTAGCTAAATAGGCCTAAATTAGCTGTTAGGGAAAGTTCTGTCTTTTTATTTATAGTTTTATGAACCAGTTATCTGCTGAATTCCGATCTTAAGGACAACATCTGCCGAAGATAATATAGGATTCGTCCTTTTATTGCTGTGTAGGACTGGGAGTTCATCTCCCAGACCTCCCTCCAGCCCTCATCATTCCACTTGAGTTGTTACTAAATCCCTCGCATCATTTTAAACATGTAATCTTTATGCTTGCAATACATCAGTGCGCAGCCATATTACATATTTCATAGCCGTAAGGTAGAAATATATAAGCTTTCTAGAAGGTGCGTTAACAATTTCTGTTTCCCATAAGAACCAAATTAAAATTGATAGTTTTGATTTATAAGTTTATTAATGAAAATTCTATTAAATGTAATAAACTTTTTGTTAATTTGTATGCTTAATAAAAGTGTATACACTCTAATCGCAGCACCATATTGAATATTTTATGAAATGTTTATTTTTTTCGTTTAAAGTTTTTTGTGGTTTTGTAATTGAAGAAATGAAATTTAAGTTGATGAAAAGTAAATATTTTACTTTAAATGTTGGTAACACTGTATTGTTGTATCATGTAATCATGTATTTATATTGTTACTATCTTCAGTCTATAAATAAATGTCAATCTCTCTTCCGCTTTAGTTACAGCAAGAACAAGTTGTTTTTTTATTTACGATACACCAGAAATCTCTGTCCATCAGGTTATAGGCCCAGAATTATCGAAATAAAAATAAGTGAGTAATTTCTAAATAAAAAACCAATTATCATCCATCATGGCGATGTCAATGATACCATTCATCGAGAAGCTGAATAGCCGAGAAAACTACAATAATTGGAGTTTTGCAATGAAGGCATACCTTCAACATGAAGATTTATGGTCATGTGTACAAGGAAAAGATGCCGCAGAAGATGAAATTAAAAAAGCATCTAGAGACACAAAGGCTAGAACCAAAATAATAATGATGGTCAGTCAACAGAACTATGTTCATATTCGTTCAGCCAATACCTCAAAAGTTGGTCTAATGCGAAAAATGATCATGACAAAAATGGTTGATTGTAAATCAATGGAGGAGTACGTCACTATCATCATGTCAACTGCACAGATGTTAAATGATATTGAGTTTGCAGTAAGTGAAGAATGGATCGGCACATTTCTTTTGGCTGGATTACCTGATTTATACAAGCCGATGATAATGGCAATAGAGAATTCGGGGGCTACTGTAACAGGAGACTTTATAAAAACAAAATTACTTCAAGAAGTAAAAGTGAATAAAAAAGAAAATACCGCGTTTTTTTCGAACAATAAAACGCATTACAAAAAGCCTACGCGTTGCTACAATTGTAATGAATTGGGTCATTACGCTAGTAATTGTAGAAAACCAAATAAACGACAACAACAAATTAAACCAAAAAGTGAAGAGTCGTTGTTAAGTATATTCGCCGCGACTGATAAATTGAATGATCAGAGTTGGTACATCGATTCAGGAGCATCGGCACATATGACGCACAATGATCAGTTAATGACTAATGTGAATCGTAGTGCATCAAATGCAGAAGTAATAACAGCCAATAATCAAAAGATTTATCCGACAGGCATCGGTGATTGCAAGTTGTCTTTAAGTGTTAATAACGAAGTGTCAAAAGTCAACATATCAAACGTTTTGCACATTCCGGATTTGTAAGCAAATTTGTTGTCAATAAGTCAAATGGTGAAAAATGGCAAGCGTGTTGTTTTTGATCAGAGTGGATGTCGAGTTTATGATACTAATGAAGAGTTGTTGGCGACAGCTAGTTTAAAAAATGGGATTTACAAATTAGACATGGAAAGTTCAAACATCCATACGTCATATTATCTGCGAGAGGATGTAAAGCTGTGGCACAGACGTTTGGGTCACATGAGTGATGGCTATATGAAAAAATTACAGAATCATTTGAACATAAATCTTATGAAAACAAATGACAACGAAAAATGTGAAACGTGTATCAGGGGTAAGCAAACTCGATTACACTTTCCAGATAGTGGAAAGCGAGCGGATGAACTATTAGAGCTGGTGCATGCAGATCTATGCGGTCCCATAGGAGAAGATTCGCTTGGCGGTGCGAAATACATTTTCGTTCTTGTGGATGATTTTTCACGAAAAGTTTTCGTATATTTTTTGAAGTTTAAATCTCAAGTGTTTAACAGTTTTGTGGAATTTAAGAATTTGGTTGAAAACCAAACGAACAAGAGAATAAAAATATTACGCACTGATAACGGAACAGAATTCTGCAATATTGAGATGGATGATTTTCTTCGAAAATCCGGCATCAAACATCAGAAAACGACACCTTACACGCCTGAGCAGAATGGAAAGTATGAACGGATGAATAGAACTCTCATCGAAAAAGTCAGGTGTATGCTTATTGAGGCCAATCTTCCGAAAAAATTCTGGGCAGAAGCTGCAAACACAGCAGCATATTTGGTAAATCGTACGTCAAACCGAATGCAGGATTCAGTAACACCAGAAGAGGTTTGGTTTGGAATAAAACCACAATTAAAACATTTGCGTGTGTTTGGCTGTATTTGTTTTGCGCACATTCCGAAACAGAAAAAGGGGCAAGCTGGATCAGAAATCAGAAAAGTGTATTTTTATGGGATACAGTGAAGAATCTAAGGCATATAGAGTGTTCCATATAGAACAAGAAACTGTATTAATCAGACGTGATGTGGTTTTTATGGAACATCAGTTTCTCAATGAGGAATTTTTAAATGAAAATATTGTTAACTTGTTTGATATGTCTCTAGAAATAGATGAGAAAGAAAGCTTAACGAATACAGATACTCACCCACATGAGATAACAAATGATGACACTGTTCAGATTCAGGAAATGGTTCCGCAGGAAGAGATTCAACAACAAATGTCAGTTAGTACAGATGGAAATGTTAACGATTCGTACTGTACGGATGTAGAATCATTCTTTAATACAAACTCAGGCGATGACTATCAACCACCAATAAGTATTCCAATAGCTGAACAACCAAGGAGAACCTCAACACGAAATTTGAAAACTACAAAAATACCTGATTTTGTGTACCACACTAATTTCGAGGCGGACAGTTTGTATGAAGATCCATCATCAGTAAATGAAGCATTACAAAGTATACATTCGAATTTGTGGAAGCAAGCCATGGAATCCGAATATCAATCTCTAATGAAAAACAATACTTGGGAGTTGGTTGATCTGCCTGTTAATAGAAAACCCATCAGTAATAAATGGGTATTTAAAACGAAACGCGATGCTGCCGGAAGAATTATAAAATATAAAGCGAGACTAGTGATCAGAGGATGTGCGCAGAAACCGGGCATAGACTTCACAGAAACGTACTCTCCAGTTGTAAGATACAGCTCGATTCGGTTTTTATTAGCAATGGCAGCAAAATATGATTTAGAGATTCACCAAATGAATGCAGTCACAGCATTTCTCCATTCAGAACTTGAAGAAACCATTTATATGGTGCAGCCAGAATGTTTTCAATATGGTAAAAAAGTTTGTCACCTTAAAAAGTCATTGTACGGGCTTAAACAAACCAGCCGCATTTGGAATCAACATTTAGACACTCAACTGAAGAATTCCGGTATGGCGCAGTCATCGGTAGGCACATGCATATACTTTAGAATAGTAACTCAAAAGATCATAATAGTCGCTGTATACGTAGATGATCTCATATTATTCTCCAATGATTTGGATTTAATGGCTGAGCTAAAGAAAAATTTAATGAGAAAATTTCAGATGGAGGATATCGGTGAGGCGAAATATGTACTAGGCATTAAAATTGAAAGGAATCGAAAGAAAGGAACAGTATCGATATGTCAGGAAGGTTATATAAACGATGTTTTGAGAAAGTTTAACATGACAGATTGCAATCCAGTTGCGACTCCGCTAGAGGCTAAACAAATCTTGTCTAAAGAGATGAGTCCAAAAAATGTTGAAGATAGTGAAAAGATGAAACACATTCCGTACCAAGAGGCAATAGGCAGTCTACTTTATGCAGCGCAAGTCACAAGACCAGATATTTGTTATGCCGTCAACAAATTAAGTCAATTTAATCAGAATCCAGGAATGGCCCATTGGAATGCTACGAAACGAGTGATGAGGTATTTGAAGGGTACATCAAGTTTTAAATTAGAATTCAGCAAAAATAGCAATGCAGATATGATTGGATACTGTGATTCAGATTGGGCGAGTGATCCTGAACAACGACGATCAACTACTGGATATGTATTTGCGATACAAGGAGGACCAATATCGTGGAACTCGAAACGACAATGCACAGTGGTTTTGTCAACTACCGAGGCAGAATACATGTCTATGGTAGCAGCAACACAAGAAGGCTTATGGCTCAACAAATTACAGAGCGAAATTTACAGCGACAGATACATCGATTGTGATCAAACTTAATTGCGACAACAAAAGTGCAATAAGCTTGAGTGCTACGAATACATATCACCCAAGGACGAAACATATAGATGTCAGATATCACTTTATAAAGGAGTTAGTGATGTGCCATCGACTTGAAATAGAATACATTCCAACAAAGCAAATGATTGCTGATGTTTTAACAAAAGCTCTCCCTAAGCAGCAACATCACAACTGTTCCACAGCTATGGCTTTACAAAAATAAAAATACAATATTTAGGGGGAATGATGAAAAGTAAATATTGTACTTTAAATGTTGGTAACACTGTATTGTTATATCATGTAATCATGTATTTATATTGTTACTATCTTCAGTCTGTAAATAAATGTAAATCTATCTTCCGCTTTAGTTACAGCAAAAACAAGTTGTTTTTTATTTACGATACGCCAGAAATCTCTGCCCATCAGATGCAATGTAACCAACAAACGGAAAAGACGAGACGGAGAACGACGGAACGAAACGAAACGGATTCATTGTAACTCGACCTTTAGAGACCTTAATATTTAGAGGTCATCAAAATTCAATACTCTCATTGTTTTATCAAGCGTTCTACTGCATTTAGAATAGATTTGATACTAAATATATGAAAAAACTATCAAATATCATTATAATCTTTAAATCATATACATTTGTCTTTTGAAATATAATAATTTTTATTCATATATAATTCATTTTATATTTTACCGTGCGAAGTTTGAAATTTCGCAATTGGAGAAAAAACTTTTTTCGCGTTTGGAGACTTTCCACATACATACGAATTTTTTTTATCGCATGTTTTAACTTCACTTTTTTGAGAAGACATGGAACTGTACAATACAAAATGATCGAAAAATTCGCAATAATTAAATATTTTTATGTATACACAATTATTAAATAAATTAAATAAATAAAAATAATTAAAATTTCGGGAAAAACTGTACAAAATAATTTCAACCAATGACTATGACAGTTGTTACGAAAAAAATCGCGTCGCTGTTAAAGGCTTTGCCACAGCTATTTTCGTGCGATGCGATTCGCGTCAAATTTCGCACTGAATGCCACACTTAACAGCGACGCGATTTTTTTCGTAACAACTGTCATAGTCATTGGTTGAAATTATTTTGTAGTTTTTTCCCGAAATTTTAATTATTTTTATTTATTTAATAATTGTGTATTGCACATACATCAAAATATTTAATTATTGCGAATTTTTCAATCATTTTCTATTCTGCCGTGCTAAACAAGTTTTACTGATCTACATTTTTGGCCAAATTGAGTTATTGATGCCAATTAAAAGGTATTAATATCCTTTATATTTTACATAAATAAATATAATTAAATCTACTTTAATAAATGCGGTATTAAACAAAATAAATTTCGTTCTACTCGAAAAAACAGCAAATTTGAAGTAACACCGACTTAACTACTTGATATTAAACATGAACGCCTTATCTATGGCACAAGTAAGGTCCTTTTCTTTCAAATATGTAAGTTAAGTTACTTTTGCTTATTTTCATAATTGAAATTGCATTTATGGCAATTTAAGAATTTTCATTTTCAATAGCAAAATTGACTTATTTGAAATTTTCTATACGCGAATTGAATCAATAATAACTTATATACAAGGACTTTTACCTTATCTTAATGTAATGTTATTCAGTACTACAAATGAACCACTTAATACATACATAATATATAAAATGTACTAACAGTAACTGTAAAATTTTAAAAGCAAAAAAGAAAATAAATGAGTATGATTATTAAAAGCCTAACCATTTTCGGGTATTTACGCTTTTTCTGTTTTTATTTTGTTTCTATTTTTCTTTGTATTAACACGTAATTTCAGATTCAGTGCGATTAGTGATTTTGAGTAGAAACAAATATTTGAAAAATTTTCAAGAATTTTCAAAAACATTAATAAAGCTTTATTGACATTAACAGTTCTAAGCAGTGTATTTTTATTTATTACTAATTATTTTAAATACATTACGTGGGTTATAAGAAAAATGGATACAATAGATTTGTTATTCGAAGAGGTTGAAGGAAATTCCAACGATTGCTTAATTGTAGAAGATGAGATCGAAATAATAAACCTTTCAAATTCTGAAAATTATAATAAGGAAAATATATATAGCCAAAATACTTTGGTATTAAAAATTGAAAATGTTGGGGATACAAATTATACGTGTAGAAAAAACAGTTCCCCTCCGTTATTTGAATCTGAGAATAATGCGTTTTCATCTGAAATTGAAAACAATGTAATGGCAACACAAAATATAGAGAAAAGCGGTTGGCAATCTTCTTTTGTTAATTATAGACTTTGTGCTCAACAATCGCAATATGTAGGTGAAATAGAACTTTTGGATGATACAAATAGTTGTAATACTGACCGTTCTATGGAGCATCAAAAAGAGAACACAATTAATGAAATTTACACACAACAGCCTGGAACAAATTTGCCTGATGACATTTCAAATGGTAAGTTACATTTATTCATATTTTAATAAAAGATATTGATTTTACAAATTATTTAAATTTCAATAGATATAAATAAAATCGATGAGTCATTAACTAAATCCGGCCATGAACGGACACGAAAAAAGTTCATTTACAATAAAAGAGAACGGCTAAATTATTCCAAAAACAAAAGAAGAAATGAGCATCAACTTAAACCACCTTGTGCATTAGTCGTGTTTTCCATGAGAACTGCACTAGAACTCGATAAATTTTAAATTCCATTTATTCTAAGTAAACAGAAAAATAAATTAAATTCATAAAGTGATAATGTGTAGTGTGCATTTCACGTAAATACACATTTTAAGTTGTTAAAGCAATAAACAATGACAATTATAGCTTATTTTTTAGTTACACTGGATAAAACCATGAATTTATCGAGTGTAGTTGCGTGTAATGACGTCAGCAAGAAATAAGGAAATATTGATGAAATAACTGAACGGGGAAATTTTTAAACTTAAAATATGTAATTATATCAAATACACTACACATTCGCGCTTTATGAATTTATTTTTTTTTCGTTTTACATAGAATAAAAGGAATTTAAAGTTTATCGAGTTCTAGTGCAGTTCTCATGGAAAACACGGCTATTATCTTGCAGAAAATTATGCACTATAAAAATAACAAATGCATGTCGCCAGAAAATAAATGATATGTTCTGGTCCTTGAGTTGGACTGAACAAGGCAATTTTTTAAAAAGTATGTCTTCCAAAAAAAACGTTTCCAGAAATACTGTGGATAACAGCAAAAGGCAGTTTACCATAAACTACTCACTCCATGATCATAATGAGGCAATTCAGAACGTATGACAAACTTTCTTTTTGGCTACTCTCGGTTATAAAAAAAATAACAACACAATATTAAAACGGATTCATTTTGAAAAAAATACATGTACAGTGGAAAAACGAGGAAAACATTTTAGAGATCCGGCATACAAGGAACACATCAAACAACACATAGAATTGTTTAATCCAACCATCTCGCACTATCGTCGCAAACACGCACCAAATAACAGATATTTACCATCCGATGTCACAGTAAAGAAAATGTACAATTCATTTCATGAACTGAATCAAAGTATAAAGTGTTCATACGATACTTACCGGAATTTGGTCAAAGAACTAAACATTAGCTTTAGTATGCTTGGGAATGAAGAATGTGAAAAATGTGCTGTCTATAATCTTGTTGAAAAGGAACATATAAATTGTAATACAACATGTACAATTTGTGTAAATTATAACGCTCATAAAGCACGTTCGGTGAAAAGTCGACAAATCTACGATCTTTGTAAAAATATACCATGGAGTAACGATGAAATATGTTTATCAGCAGACTTACAAAAAGTGATTATGCTTCCCCGGATGGATATGTTTAAACAAATTTTATTTACTAAACGCATAATTGCATTCAACGAAAGCTTTGTTCCTGTAGGAAAATGGAATAAAAACAAAAAACCGATGGCTGTAGTATGGCACGAGGCAATTACAGGACGCAATAAAGAAGATTTGATTTCCTCTTTTCTTAAATGTTTACTTTACTATAGAGACGCAAAAAAATTAAGTTGTGGTTAGACAATTGCTCTTCACAAAATAAAAATTGGACCCTTTTCTCATTTTTTGTCACGATAATAAATTCATCAAGTATTGACGCAGAAGAGATAGAATTATATTATTTCGAACCGGGTCACACATATATGTCCGCTGACAGCTTCCACCATCAAGTGGAATTAAGTTTAAAAAAACAAAAAAAAACCTACGATTTTAACGATTTTGTGGATGCGGTAAGAAACGCAAATAAAAGCAATACCGTAGTACAGGTTATGACGGAAAATGACTTCTATGTTTGGAAGGATAACTCTTCACAATCAAAAATTAAAAAATCTTCCCCACGAGCGTTACTGAAAAATATGGTAAGGGTAAAATTCAAAAGAAATAATCGACATTTATATTACTCAGTTGAATATGATGGCGATAATTATTTTAAATTATCCTTCTTGAAAAATTCTGTTGAACACAGTGCCTTAGTACTTCCAGAAGCAAAATGTAGACCTACTGGAATAAGTGCAAAACATCACGATAAAATAATTAACGACATCATTCCATTATTACCAAAAAATCGTCAAAGTTTTTGGATGAATTTACCAATTTTGGATCCTCCGCTAATCGATAAAGATTAAATTGTTTTAATGAATCGTCAATAATTTTAAGTCTTGAATTTTATTCTTCTTTGTTTTTCTTCTTAATTTTTAATTCAATTTGATTGAATTTTTGTAATTTTTCAGTTGACTGACATGTTTTGAATTTATTTTTATAAAAAAGAAATATTATGAATTAATTTAAACTACAAACTAGATATTTAAGCTATTTAAAAAACGATCTTATAGATAATTTTATGATTTGAATACTTGTTTTTTATTTTATTATAAATAAATATAACATGACAATTAAACTAGTCTTTTATTACAACAGTTTTACCAAATCATATTTAATAAAATCCAAGAAACTAAGGGTGTTTAAGGTGTTACATCATAAATTTTAGATAAGGTATATATGTTTTTATATATCGGTGGTTTAATATGAATAAGGCGTAACTTAAAATTTTTTAAAATTGGGTTTTTGTTTTAATACGACGCCCCAAAATATTAAGTTTTTTCACATCAAACGATTTCAAATTCTCTTAATAATACACGACTTTGGTAGCATTTAAGGTTATATTCTATAGTTTATTTGAAAATAAATTTAACGATAAACTAAACATAAATACCTTAAATGGCAGATAAGGTATATATTCTTCTTATTAACGCGGGATTTGAGTTTCTCTTTTGTGATATAAATGACTTAATTGCACTTAAGTTATTTTTGTTTAGTACCAATCGATTATTTTTAAACCCTATTTAAAGTAAAAGACTAATTCTACAAATTATTAATTATTTATGTGTAATTTATTGTTATTTTCTCGAGAAACATATTATTTATGATCTAATGCATAATTTGAAGTCCTTGAAAGTAAATTAAATCCGCTTTTAAGCAAGTTATTCCCCAAATATTTCGAAAAACTTTAACATCAATTTCCTCGAAATGCGATTTTTGCAGATCAGTAAAACATGTTTAGCACGGCAGTATTGTACAGTTCCATGTCTTCTCAAAAAAGTGAGGTTAAAACATGCGATAAAAAAATTCGTATTTATGTGGGAAGTCTCCAAACGCGAAAAAAGTTTTTTCTCCAATTGCGAAATTTCAAACTTCGCACGGTAAAATATAAAATGAATTATATATGAATAAAAATTATTATATTTCAAAAGACAAATGTATATGATTTAAAGATTATAATGATATTTGATAGTTTTTTCATATATTTAGTATCAAATCTATTCTAATTGCAGTAGAATTTGAAAAGAAAAAATAAATCGCATCGCACGAAAATTAGCTGTGGCAAAGCCTTTAGTGTTATAAACGTATTATGTTGCGAATAAAGTACTTTTCATATCAGGCGCCTCGAAATATTTAGTTACCACAAATGCGAAGCTGAGACTCTTTCATACCGGTGGCGTTGGCTTTGAACATTCGGTTGCTATCAAATATTTTAGTTAGGTCTATTTTACACGTGAAACACGCAAGAACTGAGATATTCTAAAGTTGTAACGTACATATGAGCTAATTTTTTTGGTAAGTATGAAAAATTTTTGCAAAAAATGTGATTTGTTGGTTATGTTGAGAAAGCACTTCGCTTTGTACTACTTTAAAATCTCACAGTCGAGTGTGGAACGCATTGCCTTGGCTTTGTAGATAACTTCATTGTAATATGTCTGTTTTTTTTAAAATTATCACTTAAAAATAAATTATTTTTCAACAAATTGAATTTATTACTATAAGATTAAACGGTAACAATCGAATAAAACTGATTTACATAGTTAAAAAACGAAATAAAATTTTTTTATTTACGAAGCTCAAAGCCGAGGCGCCTGGTATGAAAAGTACTTAATGGCAACATATGCCGTTATGTTTTCAAGTAGCACTGAGAGTGATTCTGGCGATGAAAAATGTGTTCCCCAAATCAAAAAAAAAAAAAAAATAAAAATATTTAATAATAAAATAAATATAAAATTTTCTTCTAATTGACAATATGAATTCCGAAAATTAGCGACTAATCCGAAAAAAGATGATCCATCTAATCTTTTTTTCGGATTAGACGTCCTATTTCGGAGTGCTGATTTACAATTTTTTAAACTGGACGTCCCAATTTTTCGGTCAAAATGGTATTTTCTCTCTATCGTACTATTGGTGAATTTTTGCTTTCTCTTTTTAGTTTGACTAATTTCTTTACCTCGCCATCGTGGAAACCATGCTTAAGTAAGTAATTGGAAAAGGGCCTTAAGGTCGAGTTACAATGGATCCGTCCCATTCTGTCCCGCTTCTCCGTCCAAATTTGGTTTAGACATTTTCTGTACATTTTGTATGAAGAAACGGAATGGTTAGTTATAAATATAATAAAATGGAAAGAGACGGACGAGCTCATCCGTTTTTTCAAAAAGTTTAGAATTTACGGAAAGACGAAACATTTTAACCAAACAAATCAAATTAATTTTTTTTTTGACATAACGTGAGAAGTAGGGGGTAACTACATAGGGATTTTCGATTATTTGAAAACATTAAAAAAAAAAAAATCAAATCAAGTATAAATCAAAGCGAATTTCTAAAGATTTTAGAGTCTCGTAGTCTTCCATTTTATTTTTTATTTGTTTTTCAAATACAGTTTAAACAGACGGAACGGATGCAATGTAACCAACAAACGGAAAAGACGAGACGGAGAACGACGGAACGAAACGAAATGGATTCATTGTAACTCGATCTTTAGGCTGTTTTCGAAACGAATACTTATTTGTGGAACCTAAAGCCGACTGCACGGGCGAGATTATTTCTGAGATTATTTTTATACGCAACATTTTCCATCCAATGAAATCACTGTATTGATAAAAAAAAAAAAAATTCCCCTTCAAGATTTCCCCTCACGAGTTAAAATTTATTGAAAAATATTCTTTGGATAAAAATAATCCTTCTCGTGCAGCAAGCTTAACTTATTCAAATAAGTATCCTATCGAGGTGACTTATTTTCTATCCGTTTCTTACAAAAAAATCTAAATTGCTTGTCATTTTGCAAATTAATATTTTTCTAAGGTAGCGTGATACCGAAAAATTTAAAATTTGCTTTTGCCGAACACTGAAGTAAAAAAATGAATTATTTCGGATAATTAAATATTTAGAGGTCATTAAAATTCAAAACTATCATTGTTTTATCAAGCGTTAGTGTTATAAGCGTATTATGTTGTGAAAAGCAGTGTCCTTAACTCAAAAAAATGGACAACAAATGAATATTTGTTGTTGCTGTCAAAATAAGTAAGTGAAATCAATTTGAATGATATTACTTACTTATTTAAGATGGCGTCGAATAAGTCAATAAGTATGAAATAAGTATCGGTTTCGAAAACAGCCTAATACCCTTGGCACAGTGCGATTTAATAAATCCGATTTAGTGAATTTTCGGGATTAGCAGTAGTTAGATTTACGGTATTTATGCATTATTTTGAGTTTAGTGACTAAAACGATGTAATGGGAGTGTATTAGTTTGACAAATATTATGAAAGCAATAACAGTTTAAGTGTATTAACCGTTATTTAAAAAGAGTTTAGCTAAATCGGATTTATTAAATCGCAGTCTGTCAAGCGTATAAGTCAAAGTCACTAATTTACTTCTTATATTTTTCACATGTTTTTTCTCTTCGTTTTCATGTTTTATCGTCTCTCGACCGTCCTTTTCTGAAAAATGTCTCGTGACCGTGCTCCTCAATAATATAATATGTAAATGGTTTTTAATTTATACATTCTTCGTCGGCCACACTCGTAATGTTTTTATTTTTTGGAATTATTATTATTATTGTTAATTGAAGGGCCATGTGGGCGAAAAGCCACCTCGCACTGCGACCTAAAAGATCTATTGTGCTAGACCTTACTTAATTATCCGTCCTGATAATACTACCGGCCGATACAAGATACATACTATTTGGGCTCATTGTTCTCCCTCCTAGATGTTGCAGTCTTTGCTGGAAAATGGCTGGACCTTGGCACAGAACATGTTCCGCTGATTCCGCTTCCAGGGGTGCTATTCTTGAACCATTACGAAAATTTTTGTCAATTCTTTCAATCCAAATAAAAAAACATACATGGATTTGTGTGAGATATTAAAAAATTTCTACACACAAACGGTATGTATTTACAAAGAGAGAAAAATTTTCCAAGATGCAAAGAAGGATGATCATGAAACAGCCAGTAATTGTGAATGAGGAGATCGTTTAAAAGATTATTTAATCGATAAGTATATCACATCACAAACGGGAAAAGTTTTCGATAGATTATGTGAAGAGGACCATAAAACAATTACAATAGACAAAGTGCTACAAATAGCGGCGAAATATGAAAATGTTCAATCGTTGGCCGTATCAGGTATAAATGTCGTGCAATATGGAAAGCAAAAATATGACGGTAAAAAGACGCCTCATGGTTCGACATCAAATAGCTACGTGTCAACGAAACATAACCTACAAAATGTAAGGCCAAATCAAAGTAAATGCAAACATTGCCATTACAAAAATCATGTGAGCAAGGACTGTAAATATGCAGAGGCGGCATCAATTTGTAGGTTTACAAAAAAAAAAAAAAAATCAACGTCATCGAAGCAGATATTAAGAAGGAATTGGAACCAGTAAAAATACAACAGATCGAGCAGCACGACAACAACGCCGAAAAGTAATTCTTTTCTATTAATGATAAATTAGACAATTCAATTTTTATTGAAATAGCAATAGGTGGTGAGCATTTTAAATTTTTATTAGGTACTGGGGCAAGTCATTCTTTAATTTCTTTAAATAATTTTAATATTAATTACAATAAATATAGACTATACAATTCCAATTTAGAACTTTACACATATTCAGGACAAGAAATCAAAGTCGTAGGAAAATTTTATCCGAAGATAACATATGGTAGCAAGTCGTTAACCTTTCAGTTGTTAGTATCAATTTTAGGGAGAGATTTTGTCTCTGGATTTAAAATAGTTTTTGGACAAGTAAATGAAATATTATCAAGGTCGGGTACAGATATAAATGGGCTTTTAAAAGAGTATCCAGTCCTATTTGATGGAATGTTAGGAAAATTTTTTCATAAACAAATCAATTTGGATACTATAGACGGCGCAAAGCCAAAATTTTGCAAGCCTAGACCAATTCCATATGCGTTTCGAGGACAGGTGGATCAAGAAATTGATAGACTTTTAGATATAGGAGTTATAACACCAGTCGAAACAGGTGATTGGGGTACGCCACTAGTTCCTATACTGAAATCAGATGGTAAAATTTGGTTATGTGCTAATTATAAGATAACCATAAACAAGCCTTTAGTAGACAATAAGTATCCCTTGCCTAGGATAGAATATGTCTTTAATGTGTTACAAGGAGGCAAACAGTTTACGAAATTGGATTTAGAATCCGCTTATAATCAATTTGAGCTGGATGAAGAATCACGAAGATTGGTTGCTTGAAGTACGCATAGAGGAGTATTTGTGGTAAACAGAATGCCATTTGGAAATAAGCCAGCAAGTGGTATTTTCCAAGAGCAGGTCGAAAAAGTTTTATTAGGCATTCCAGGAGTAGCATGCCTTTTAGACGACATAGTAGTAACGGGAACTAATAAACAAGAGCATATGGCAAATCTGAAAAAGGTGTTTCAAATATGAGTTTTTCCAAGATAAAATAAAATATTTGGGGCATGTTGTGTCTAAGGAGAAGCTGTCAAAAACTACAGAAAGAGTAGAGGCAGTAGTTAAAGCACCACAACCAAGAACGGTTTCAGAAGTTTGAGCATTTTGTGGGCTCGTGAATTATTATGGAAAATTCATAGATCACCTTTCACAAAAAATGGCACCAATATATAAGCTTTTACAGAGTAACCAAAAATTTGATTGGGGTAAGGAATGTGTCAAATCTTTTAGACAAATTAAGGAAGATATTGTACAAACGGTCGGTAGTGTTAGTTCATTTTAACTCCAAGCTTCCAGTGGATTAACGAACGAACGGCGAAGAAACGCCGATTGCATTTGGTAGTAGGACTCTGTCGAAAGCTGAAAAAAATTACAGCTTTATTGAAAGGGAAGGTTTAGCAATATTTTTTGCAGTGAACAAATTTTTTCATTATTTGATAGGAAAGAAATTTGTGATCAAGATCGATCATAAGCCACTTTTGGGGTTGTTTGGTGAAAATCGGGGATTTCCTCAAATGGCTGCGAGTAGGATACAGCGGTGGGCAATAACATTATCGGGTTTCGATTACGAAATGCAGTTTATCATAAAACAATATTGCAGATTTCCTTTCACGTCTACCGATGAATACTGAAGAAAGGGTACAGATAGAGAAAAATTATATTAATTTTATTGAAGATAGAGGAATCGAATTAAACGGTAATTTAATAGCAGAAGCGACCATTAAAGATCCGATACTACAAAATATTATAAAAGTAATTAAAAGGGGACATTTTCGAAACTTGAAAGACGATGTTTACAAACCATTTAGGAATAAACAATCGGAACTTAGTTGTGAAAATAACATAATAATGTGGGGGTATAAAGTGGTAATTCCTGCTAGTTTAAGAGTTCGAATGCTAAGTAGTATCCATAGCGCACATCTAGGTATAGTTAAAAGCAAATCAATAGCACGGTCTTATTTATTTGTGGCCAGATATGGATGCAGATCTTGAAAAATTAATTAAAAGTTGTCAAGCATGCAGGTCTATTAGACTGGAACTAGCTAAATCGGAATTAATTCCTTGGGAAAATACAAACAAAATATGGTCTAGAATTCATATTGATTATGCGGGACCTAAAGATGATAATTATTTTTTGATAATTACGGATTCATTTTCAAAATGGGTGGAAATATTTAGAACAAAAGATAAAACTACAAAATTTACGGTTAATTTTATGATTTTTAAAAATTTTGTAGATAAATATGGTATTCAACATATATTAACACCACCAGGGCATCCTGCTACAAACGGAGCAGCAAGAAATGCAGTTAAAAGTTTTAAAAAGGGCTTAAATGCACATATTTATTTAATTACCGGTTAGCGGAACATAGTTCTACAGGACAGTCACCTTGTAAGACAATGTTTGGTAGAAAATTTAAAACACATTTTGATTTACTTAAACCGAAACCGGATAGGGGTAAGTTAGAACCAAGGTCGGTAGCTAGTCAAAATATTGACAAAAGTTTAATGAACCAAGCGAAGAATTTTAAGGGAAAACGTGAAGTTGAGATAAATGAAGTAGTTATGATTAGCGATTATAATAATATAAAAAAACATGGTCAATTGCTACAATAGTTAAAGTGTTAAGTTCAAGGACATATTTCTGTTTATTAAAAGATGATAGGGAAATTAAACGTCATGTTAACCAGATGTTAAAATATAAAGAAAATGAAATGGAAAGGAAGAAGGATGGATATGTGAAATATTACGAAAATCTAAAGTCAACAAGTAATTCAGTTAAATTAAAAATATTGCTACCAGCAAATATTCAGGTAGATAACCATAACAATTCCAGGAATGAACGAATGGATGGAGCGGAGGATGAAGTATTTCTCGGATTTCCTGAAATATTTACAGAGCCAGCTCCATTCACACGTCCAAAAAGCAATAGAAAACCTCCTAATAAATTAACATTATAAATATGAAGTGTAAGATTAAACTTAGAAGTATTATAAAATTAAAAACAAAGATGGATGGTGAGAGGGGAGTATTGTTGTGTATTTAGTTTTAGTACATACACATGGACGAAGTAAGTAAATGTAACTTGTACTAAAAGGTAATGTAAAATAAAAAAAAAGAATACTTGTGCTGTGTTTCTTATTTCCGATCTAACTGATCTGATTAATCTGAGTACTAAAAAGCTATGTAAAAACACAGATTTTTAGTACTCAGATCAATCAGATTGATTAGATCAGAAATAAGAAACACAGCATTGGTGTCAAGACTCCATTATAAACGGGTGTGTTTTATTAAGGAGAATATTTATATAAATATATAAATAAATAAAGGTTCACGAGGACATTACACTTAGTGACGCCGTACAAGAGTTCTGGTCCAATAAATGGAGAGGCAGAACCCTCACGGGCGAGGCCATCAGCTGCCTCATTTCCTTCGATTCCAGTATGACCTGTCACCCACATAAGTGTTACCTTATTTGAGCCTGTCAGATGTTTAATAACCTTCAGACAATAACATACCAGCCTTGACTCAACGGTACAAGACCTAAGAGCTTCTAAGGCCGAGTGGCTGTCTTTTTTTTGGGATATTGTTGTTTCTTTCTGTCTTTCTCATTGCCTCGATCGTTCTCTTATGAGCTTATTTCCCTTATTTGTATCATGTATTCCTCTTATTCGTGTCATTTTATCTCTCTTATTTGCATCATGTTAAACGAAAAACTAAAATAAAATGCACATTCGACACCAATACAATTTACCATTACTATTGCCTTCCGGTAATTCTAAACTCAATCCTCATTTTGCGACCAAAATCGCTGTCCTGATGTCTTCTTTTTTCCTCAGTCACTTTGGGACAGAAATACATACAATACATATTATATTCAGTATCAAGAATATCTTCGGTGAGATGAAAAAATCATTTAAGACTTGTGATTTTACATTGTACACAAAGGAGAACTATGAAGATTCTATAATTTAGTGTATCTAAATCAGTTTTTTATTGTAATTTCCTGTAAATTTCATCTAAATCGATTTACAAATTATTTTATCGACTTTTCTTTGAAATAAAAACTATAATTATGTTTCAATGTAAAATTTAGTTGAACTAATACAAAACAAAGTTAAATATTTTTATTCTTAAAAATCGAGACATCTAAATTTTTGTTTTCAAATTTTGGATTTTAGTTGAATAGAAATTATTTACGAAATTTATTATTAATGTACACTTAATTTTAATAACAAAAATTTTTTTTAATAAACTAACAAATGCATAAATGTAAATTTATGATAAAATAATTTTAACTACAAATATTTATGTTTTATGTTTTTTTTTTCATATAATTAATTATTGTCTTAACGTTACGTTTTTTATTGTCGCATTTCATTAAAATTGTTTTTTTTTATTTATATTATTTAAGATATTAAAAATTGAAATACTTTATAGTAGTTTTTGATAAATTTTAATAAGTTCTTATTTAAATGACAGTTCTAAGTAACATAGGTATAATAGCTCACATATTTCTTTAGGTATTCTCTTTGAAATGTTTAATAATGA
Source organism: Tipula vernalis (assembly GCA_958295665.1). NCBI lineage: Eukaryota > Metazoa > Arthropoda > Insecta > Diptera > Tipulidae > Tipula > Tipula vernalis. The sequence continues at coordinate 178,720,240 of OY282558.1, read as the reverse complement.
GGTGTAAAAAAAATTAATACGTTTGTATGTACGTCAGCTGCATTGCTTGGTATATTTGAAATGATATTTTTCTAATCTGACCTTATTTAACATTTATAAAAATTCTTATTTGACGAATATTTTCTGCTAAAAGCTAAGCCTAGATGAATTTGGTTTCTGCAACCTGATATCCGATACAATTCTCTTGAAAACAATACAGCTGAAATAGGTGGTGTGGTGTTTAATTAAAGCGATAAATAATATTTCATAGGAACAGGAGAAAGTTAAAAAAAAATCGTTGTATTTTTAGTTAGGAAACGGAATTATTGAAATATTTAACACTTGGTGTTTTGAGAATATACATGCTGACAAAATTTAAATTTTATATTATATATACAAATGTCAAAAAATAGATGCTTATATTATAAATATGTTACATTAGAACTGGAAATTAATTTTTTAAATATTTATTTAATTATTTTTATCTTTAATTATTGCATAAAACATTTATACGTTATAAAATCGACATTCACACAACAAAATGAAATGAAAATTAAGTTTTAATTTTGTTGATTTAAAGAATTCAATGTAACAAAAGAAATTAAATTAAAAATTTATCACATTTTTACACATTCATTGATCGTTTGAAACACAATTTGAAAACATTCGCACAGAGATATGTTGTTGATACGATATCGACTGGTTGATTCATTAGATTAATTTTTTTTTTTATTATAGATAAGAATTTAAAATTTCTTTAATAATCAAATTCTTTTTGTCTTTTTTTTTTTGTTTTTGTTAATTAAAATAATTAATTTTATTTTCTGTTATTTAGGCAAAAGAAAAAAGAAATAAAATCGAATATCATTCAATTTTGATTTTCCAAAACAAAAATATGTTTATTACGAAAATAAAATTAATTATTTTTTGTGACAATTTAAATGAATTTGATGAACCAGCGTTACCTAAACCATTTCTTTTTAATGTTTCACCTGGATTGACGACATTAATTTTCCACCCCAAATTGTTATGAGTATAACACTATAAGTATAACAGAAATGTTTGTTTATTTTCTAATACAAAAAAATTTTTTTAATCGATTTATATTTACCTGGTAATAAATTATGTCCGGTGTATTCATGGCAACCGTCCAGTTTAAATAGCCAACCTCACCAGGTTCACACTGTAAACGAAGTGTTTTCATATATTCTTCAAATGTGCTAATTTCGCTTGATTTATCGATTACTTTATGCACCCATTCACAATATCGGCCCACTAAAATTAAACAAAAAAAAATTTTTTTTAGATCAATTTTCGTGATTACATCAAAGCTACAATAAATTTGTATTTACCACCCGTTGGATAAGGAAAACCTTCATTATCATATTCTACACCAGCATATATCGTTTGCCGACGTTGTTCAGCATTCGATTTTTGACCGAATCCACCTTCAACTGAGTCTGTTAGGTAAAATGGATGATATCGAGCCGGTTGCGATTGTTTGTCACCACCTTCTATCATGAATGTGTATGTTTGTCCACGTTCTACAGTTAGTTCAGGAATTAATTGATCGTTTATGTACCAAGCGATTCCCCATGATGGTACCCCAGTAATTGGGGTATAACCCCTTTTGCCACCAGTCGGTCCAATTCTAGCAGTAAATGTTTGCTCATTTTCTATGTATCGAGTTGGCCATGGTGTGATGCCATTATCTTCCACTTTCATGTCGTATAATGATGATTTGCAGGAATGATCATTCTGTAAATAAAATAATATTTGTAAATAGTTTTCCTTCTGTAATTGTGCCTTTTCTCTATATCCAAATTTACGCTATAATTTTAAATGAAAAACGAAAAGTTGATTGTGGTTTTTATAGCTGCAGGAAATAACTCGCCAAATCGTTAATGAAATAAGTCCATTAAAAAGTTATATTCTGGAAAATTTAGGTTTAATATTATTCTGGAAAAGGGAGATTTGGATTCTAATTTTAGAATTTAATCTTCCTTTTCTAGAAAATTTCACAGTAAAATAACTTTTTAAAACAAGCTTTGGGGTAAGCTAAATATTATATATCCGATATTTGGGGAATACTTCCAAAATGAACTAAGTCGCCAAATGTAACAAAATAAATAAGTTTTCAATTTCCATAGTAATATTGGAGACTTAATTGGAAATTTATTGGAGACTTATTCCACTATTAGTTTGCTAGTAGTTTACTAGTTGGTACTTGTTTTGAGCACTAAATAATTGTGCTCAGGGCGAACCCACTAAATCATTAAAGGATGGATTTAGAGGAAACACACAAAACGTTAACAATAATGTCGTAATGAGCAGTCTATTTGGAAAGTGGCAAAAGTCACTTTTTGAGAAAAATGAGTTAAAGCTCTTGACTATTACAAATATCTTTAAAATTGTGTCACTAAAATTTTTACTGTTAAACAGTATTCCAAAAATCGTTTATTTTGAAAATGGCATAAGTCGCTCGATTTTTTTAATGCATTAATTGCCTTATGGAAAACGGAAAACTGGCATTTCAAACGGTCAAATCCAATTTTTGGCAAAATTGTTTCATTTTCAATATCAAAATTATTCAAAAATAGTTCGAATCTATGAGTTCTACCTTATTGTTCGAAAATTTTATTAAAATTGATTAAATTTCATAAAAAAAACCTCAATTTTAAATTTGGGGCCGGCCGCTAAGCTAAAATTGGGATTTTTTTGAATAAAATTAAATCAATTTTGGATCTGACGATTTGAAGTACCGGTTTGCCGTTTTGCATAGGGCAATGCCAAAGGCATTGCAAAGAATCTTTAGATGTAAAAATGCAGGCAATGTTTTGCTTATGAATGTTTGGCTAAGAAAATTAAAAATAAAATTAATAAGCCAACTTCTATATGTGCTTTTGAAACACATTTTTCACGTAGCCTAAAAATTAAACAAATTTTTAAGTAAACTAAAGGTATCTCTCGAATTACGCGATTAACTAGTTTCGCGTAAGTCGAGACTAAGGATTAGTGCAGCTGCAGACTATGATATGGAGTTCCGTGTTATAGGAAACCGCGACGTAACTTAAAGTAAGTAGCTCGTAGAAAAGAGAAGGTTTCGTTCCAACAGTAAAATTCATAGAGTTTCAATACAAAAAATATTTTCTATCTATTATTAGTTTCATAGACATAGTCACATAGGCAAAAAAAAAATAAAAATCTTCTTTTTATAGACATAAATATATTAGTGAAAATGGCATTCACAAGATTTTCGATTGGTTCATTGTGTTGGTAGTTTGGTTTCGTATCTTACCCCAAGAGTTATATAAAGTTTATAACCCTGAACAAAAAATGAGAACTTTCCTTGAGCTCATTGTGTTAGTAGTTTGGTTTCGTATTGAAAACATTGGTCTACTCATCAGGTAGCTAAGCCCAAACTACAAAAATACAATTCCTTCTTAACACAGATAGTGTCAAGCACGAACGTACCGATTTAGCGAATTATATTCACTAAATCAAAAAATTCAAGGAAAACCCTCTCGACTCACATGGAATAAGGGCTTAAATTATATTTATCAATTTTTCAGTATACCTTTTTTAAGTTTTTATTGCATTTTTGAACAAAACCATTTGCTTTAAAGTAACTAAACTAGGCTTAAAATACTCCGTATCTAAAAGTCTTTGAGAATAACGTAGTTTAAAATAAAATTGTATTGAGCTTTAAAGGCCAATTGAAAATTTTATATTTAAGCCCATTTCATAAATTGTAATTTTAATTTAAACTATCTCATAAATTACATACCATATTCTTAAATATTGTTAGTCCGTTTTGCAAAATTTTATAAAATTCTTAAGTTCAAAATAAGATATAATTTTAGAAATTAACAAAGTTTAAAAAATAAAACTAACGATGTATAGAAATTATGATATTGGCCATCAATTAAAGTCGATAAATCTTCATTCTCCAGATCAATAGTCTCAATCCCGAATTGAATTTTTATTTTGACCAAAACAATTGCCACTGTACAAAACAAAAGACTTGTATGAATCTGAAAGAGAATTAATGTGTTTGAAGAGACATGAAGCTATCTCATTAGATCCACGGCCGGTCGAACGTTCCTGCCACATATAGCAATGTGCTATACCAATGGTGCCGTCATGAATGTTTAAAGTGTAAACACTTAAGTATCGTTTGTAATATGCGATATTCGAATTAAGTTTTGGTGTAGGTAACACTTGTTGAACACTTGCGACAAATTATTTTCTTAAAATACCGCCATTCTCTCAATCCTGCTGTTATATTCATCATCGCAATCCGATGACGAATTTAAATTTGGTGGTTGTAGAAATTAAAACAATTATGAAAAGTGTATAGAAACTGGAGACAAAGCGAAACTAATGAGGAAAAAATACGTAAAGCCAAGGCCCGAATTGCATTAAGTATTGACAAATTGTTGTATGCACATATGTACAGTTGGATGTTCAACCGCATATGATTTGTGGACAAAATTGAAGCAGTTGTTTGAAGATAAAGGTTTCGTTCGTCGAATTGGTTACGACAACAAAAACAGCGGTAGCAAAAACAGCGTTTTTGTAGCTGAAATCGATACAGCATATTTATCGAGAGATCATTACGATAAATGGTACGTTGATAGCGGGGCATCGCAGCATATGACCCCTTATGAAAATTTATTCGTCAAATTAGATCCTTCGAACGTGACAGGGATAACTTCGGCCAGCAAAGATAAAATTTCAGTAAAAGGCGCTGGCAATATAGCTGTCCGTATTAACGATACAGAGGTGGATTTCAATAATGTTTTGTGTGCACCTGGTTTATCAGCAAATTTATTATCAGTTGCACAAATAGTTAAAAATGAAAATGAGTTAATTTTCAACAAGAAAGTGTGTATCATTGAATTGAAGCCGGAGAATGGCGTTTACCGAATTCCAGTGCAACAGGCAAAATGCATGGCAGCAATGACAAACAACAAAAATGCTTTGATGTGGCATCGAAAATTGGGACACGTTAATTTTTCTGATCTGTGCAAGATGAAAAATGGTCTAGTAGATGGTATCGATTTCAAAGAACGAAATGAAATAGAAATAAAGAATTGTGTTGTTTGTAAAGAAGGAAAGCAGACGTGGCAACCATTTACGAAGAGTACAACGCGAGCAAAAAATATTTTGGATTTGATTCATTCAGATTTAAATGGTCCAATGGAAAATCGTTCAATTGGAGGTGCCCGTTATATTTTAACATTTATCGATGACCATTCGCGAAAAATGTTCTTGTATTTTTTGCGTGATAAATCAGAAGTGTTCGATCGATTTGATGAGTTTAAATTGATGGTTGAAAAGCAGACAGGTCGTAAGTTGAAAGCTATACGTACTGATAATGGCACCGAGTATGTAAATTCGTAGATTATCGTTTATTTGAAGAAACATGGAATTCAACATCAAAAATCCGTTGTGTATACACCGGAGCAGAATGGGATTGCTGAAAGAGCTAATCGTAAACTAGTTGAAAAAGCGAAATGTATGTTATTCGACACAAATTTAGATGTGTCATTTTGAGCTGAAGCTGTCAATATGGCGGCTTACATTATCAATTGTTCTGCAAATGCAGTTTTGGATATAATAACACCGGAAGAAGCATGGTCAGGAAGCAAAGTGAATGTTAGTCATTTACAAGTGTTTGGAAATCCAGTCATGGTACATGTGCCAAAACAGAAACGTCGTAAATGGGACAAAAAGTCTAAGAAAATGGTGTTTGTTGGTTTCAGTGAGGGCGTAAAAGGATATCGATGCATTGATCCAGAGACCAAAGCGTTCAAGTTGAGCCGTGATGTAATTTTCTTCCAAGAAAATGGTATTGAGAAAAATATTAGTTGGGATGATTACGATGAAGTGAGGGATTCAACCGTTAGTGATAAATATGGTTCGGATGAAGTGATGGAAAATGATGTCACTCTAGCTCCAGCAAATAGTCGCCATGGGACAACCAGTACACCTAAGAAAACGATTGAAGTAGAATAGTTGAAAATGACAATATTATTGAACGATGATGGAAATATTCAAAATGAATATGAAGATGCACACGACAGTACATTTATTCCAGACTATGAGGAAGCGCCAGCAATGGAACGGCGACATTCGTCGAGAACCCGAAAACCACGATCATTTGATGATTATGTTACATATCCGGCATATACAGCTCAAATTGTTGGTGAGCCAACTATAGTCAAGGAATCATTAAATTTCGATGAGAAAAAACGAAAACCAATTAAATCAAAATGGGTTTTCAAAATTAAACGGGATAACGATGGTAATATTTTACGCTACAAGGCTAGATTGGTAGCCAAAGGATGTTCGCAGGTATACGGTATTGACTATGAAGAAATATTATATTCTCCTTTAGTTCGATATTCTTCGGTTCGATTCTTAATCAGCCTTGCAGTAAAAAACGGATTAAATATCGACCAAATGGATGCCGTTTCTGCGTTCTTGCAAGGAGACTTGTCTGAAGAAATATACTATATATGGAACAGCCTGAAGGTTTTGACGATAATTCCAAACGAGTATGTAAATTGAACAAAACAATTTATGGCTTGAAGCAAAGCGGTCGTGTTTGGAATGAAAAATTAACAAATATTTTAAAGTCATATGGTTTGAAGAAATCGTTGTACAATCCTTGTGTATTTTATGCAAAGGATGTATCGCTTTGATTAACAATTTATGTTGATGATTTCTTGATTTTTTGGAAAGACGAAAATACGTTAAAAAAACTGAAACAGGCTTTAAGTACATCGTTCAAAATGAAGGATTTGGGTATCGCAAGATCATGTATTGGTTTACATATGACACACAACAATGGTGCAATTTCACTCGACCAAAAATCTTATATTTTGGATGTCATCAAAAGATTTGGAATGGAAAATTGTAAACCAGTGTCATCGCCAAGCGATATGAATCAGAAGCTATCAATTTCCATGTGTCCCCAAACAGAACAGGAAAAGTTGGACATGGCAGATATACTGTATCAAGCTGCTGTTGGTAGTTTATTGTATATTGCACAGGGTTCGAGACCAGATATCGCCTTTGCTGTAATGGGCGTCAGTCGCTTTAATTCAAACTATGGAAAACCTCATTGGACGGCAGTTAAACGAATCATTCGTTATTTACGAGTTACATTGGATTATAAGTTACATTATTCGAAATCAGATGTGAATTTTCTAACTGGATATTCCGATGCTCACCGGGCATCAGATATGGATAAACGACGTTCCTGTACAGGTTATGTATTCATGCTCAGTAATGGTGCGATATCGTGGAGTAGCAAACGTCAAGAGACAGTCGCATTATCAACTACGGAAGCTGAGTATATAGCGTTGTCTTGGACTACTCGTGAGACATTATGGCTACGAAATTTTGGTCAATAGTTGGATAGCGATATTAGCCAATCTGTTCACATTAAATGTGATAGTCAATCAGCTATACATCTATCGCATTCGGAATGTTTTAGAGCAAGAACTAAACATATCGATGTTCGTTATCATCACATATGCGATCAAATTGAAAATGGAATAATCAAGGTTTCGTCTGTATAATCAGCAGAAAACGCAACGGATATTCTTACCAAAGGAATATCCGGACCAAATACCAAATTGTGTTCAAAAGAGAGGGGGCTTTTATAATGGTTTCAATCATTAAGAGTTTACATGCTAAAATTAAATTTATTTTGTGTAAATTCTTAATGAGTGAGGGTGTAGAAATTAAAACATATTATTCATATTATGCTGTTGGCATCACTGAAATGCGTTTTGTACTCTTTTCTTTATGTTTCATATTTGGTACAAATAAAACTTATAGTAGTTAATCGGATATAAAAGATATCAGACGCGTGTTTCATTTATTTGCATTTTAATATATTTTGGCTGGAATAATATAACAACAGTGGTTTAAGCTTCGATCAGCGTCGCTATCGTCTACATTCGATTCACTTTCACCAAACGAAAATAATTTTGATTCGACCTCTCCTTGTTGCACCTTCAATTTCTTTCCAAAATGAGGTTCAGACCCGTTTTCAAAACCTGAGTTATCAAGATCAGTTTTTGTGTTCAGAGTTTTTGAGCTAAAGGCGTTGTTTAGTTCTAATAAAGCAGACGGCATGATGACCGGTGATGACGTATTTGCTTCATTACTTACTATTGGATTTAATCATTCTTCTTCGATAAGACCACATTTATCAATCGCGGATGAATCGTCTGGTTTATAAAGGAAATTAAATTAACAATTATCAATTAAAATTAATTTATTAAAACGTGCAAAAATAATTACCTGAAATATACTTTCGCTTACGTTGATTCTTGACATTTAAAGCCATTTTCATGATTTTTTCCGATTTCGATATATACATGACTAAAGAACATTAATATAAACTAATTTATTAAAAACGAACAAAATTAGATTAGGCCTTTTTTACTTTTAAAGTAATTGGCAATTTTTCCATCACTTTGCCCTTATTAAAACGGCTTATAGCTAAATAATTATTAGAAAATGGCAAATAATCGTTTAACATTTAGGTTTTATATCAATTTAAACCTTAATACCAAATTTATTTTAATATTTCATTTTTATTTTACTAAAGGCCTAAATGCAATTAGTATGTGAATTAACTCTTTAGGATTTAGGGAAAGGCCTTAAATACAAATAAAAACTTTAATTATAATACTAAAATTTTGGTAAAACGGCTTATTTCAAGTTAGTCCCAAATTATAAATACATTAAACATACATACCTGATTTAAGTAAAACGACTTACATAACTCTATTTAGATACTAAATTCTGAATAAACACAATTTGGTATGGATAACAATTTTCATTAAACAAGCCTTTTTTCCAAAAGGAAATATATAGTTAAATATATTAAGCCCTTTTTCGATAAAACAAAAGATACATTAAAATAGAGTAAAAAATTTAGGAGTAAGAGGAAAACAAAAAAAAACAGTAAATAACGGTTTTTATTTCGGTAGTATCTCATTTTTCGTTTATTTCGAGTTAAGCCCTTATTCCATGTGAGTCGAGGTGTGTTTAATGCCCACACAATATTAAGAAGTTTAAGAGAAGTATGTCTGGTATTGACAAGATTTTCGATTGGTTAATCAAAAACAAAATCAAGAGGCCAATCATTTATAATATATCTAGCAAAAAAGTAGAAATATCAGTCTCCCCCATACTTTATCCCACAAGCTACACAAAGTTTATAACCCTGAACAAGAGTTTTCCTTGAGATTTTTGATTTAGTGAATATAATTCGCTAAATCAGTACGTTCGTATTTGACTAACCAATCATTGATTAACCAATTGAAAATCTTGTGATTGCTTTTCACTAATATATTTGTGTCTATAAAAAGCCGAAAAAAATCATTTGATAAACAGACATACATCTCTTAAACTTAGAAATCTTCATAAGTATATTATTAAAATAAAAAAATACGTCGGTACAAAAAAGCATTGAAATTAATATCATTCAAAATACTTTCCTATTCATCTTAACTCTCGTCAAACCAAAATTTCATTCGTTCAGTATTTCTTCTTTTAGGAGGTTGAATATCATCATCGCTTGATATTTCTTCGTCTCGATGCTCAATACTAGAAAATGGTGCTCTAACAATTTTCTATATGGATTCAAACACGTTTTTTACAGGGATCTATTTTTTGTAAATTGCTGGTTTATCCTCAACATTTTGTTCAGTATTATTTGCCGTTGTGTTTGAATTAGCATCTGTTTCAAAGTCCATCAAATTATCTTCACTCAAATTTTGATCTATAAACAGTTCATCAACGTCTTGAGCATTCATATCATCAAATCCTTCTCCAGGTAACAAACGAGCAATATTAATTATACGATTATATTCAGTGCCTTTGGATGGCATAAGATTTTATTTGTGAACCACCTCTGGAAAAAGATCTTTCCAACATGAATTCAGTGTTGAAGGTCTAAGGTCACTTACAGCATAAGTTATTGCTATAAGTTATTTTATGGCTGTATTAGTGATGTCGAATTCGTTGGTAGAAAGAAAATCTTCACGTGAGGATGAAATGACTCCTTTGGATCTCTAGGAGCATTACCTAACAGCAAAAAAACTTTAAAACAAAAATTTTTCTTGGTAAGATAACTTTCTACATCCGGTACAAAAACGTTGTTAAACCAATTCTTAAGCATATTTGCCGTCATGCAAGCTTTTTGATTGGATCGCCAATAAAAAGGCATCTGCAATTTATTACAGTTTTTAAATTTATTGGACACTTTTGAATTTACATAGTTTTCGGCATACTTTATTTTGAGCATCAGCTCATTCATAATAGGGTGTACCAAAAGAGCTGGATAGCTTAACAAAAAACAAAACAACAACAATTTCATCCAGTAGCAGCGCCAATTCCCAGCCTCACTTGAGTCTTTGCTTGAAACAATTATAGGCATCAGCTTCTTTTGGCTTCACACTATTTTTTTTTTTTTTGTCTCTATCTCTGCAATCTTTTCTATGGCTCAAGGCACTCCCAACTCTTTCGCAGTTCCCTTTTAATGTCCTACCTTACGCAGTAGCCAACTCGAGGACGTACGGCTATAGACCCGTTTTTGTTTAAACCACCTGCACATTGAACATTACATTGCTTCATGCCAGCCTATAGTGCTGACATGAAAGGTGAGTCGGCCCATGGATTCCACACTTTCAACAGGGGGTCATAGATATGTTCATCTTCATCAACGATCGTAATCAGTTGACGAAAAACCCATTTTGCATCCCGCCCCTATCGGGATTCGAACCCGGTACCTCCCGATCCACCGTTACAGCTTTAACCACTGCGCCGTTTGGTCGGCAAACCCACCAACTTGTAAGAAAATAAATTTAAAACGATTTCTTCATCTTCCTTCACCTTTTCTGTTCATTTTCGGGATGATATCTGCATTACTCGAGCGTTGACGTAAATTTTAATTTAGCGTTTGTGAAAGTCAAAGCCTATTCCTCTAATGTTATTTTCAATAGCCGCTGCAATTCTGTAGTAGTTTGAAGGTTTCCTTTTAAATTTATGTATATTTTTATTGCAAATGCACTCTTTTATTTGAGCAACTTTCGATCCATATTGCAAATGCTTTCTAAGTTTTTATTACATTTTCATCTGCTGAACAAAGCATTTGATTTCTGGTGCAATTGATTTTTCAATTGGCTTACCAGTTGTTCGTTGTTAAGGAACAATAGTAAATCGTCACCATGAACAGTGACTAAAAGGATTCCACTAGCGACAGTCGATCATAGGTTGATTTGTTTAGACCAATTTCGTGTTTACCTTATATGGTTCGATATTCCAAACCCGACCTCCTTGTTTTGAACCGTATAGAGCTTTAGCTTCTGGAACAATTGGATTTGGAACCTGCAAATCTTGGCCCTCATCTGAAATCATTTATATTGTCTTTTAGATTCACAACTTCGTACTTTTGGTGCTCACTTTCAACATGTACTATACACTGTCACTGAGGTTATATAATTCTTCTTCCCGTTTTGTGACTTTACCTTTTTCCATGAAGATACGTCTGGTGTACGCATGATTCCATTTTGCTCCAACATTTCTTTAAATTGACTATTTGTGTACTCCGTTTTCTGAACGTAGGATTTTTACTCTCTTTCCGGTTTGATGTTCGGTGTCAAATAGGAATTGTAGGACTCGTAGGAATTCAATGAATTTATTTGTCACCTTTCAAGCTGCTTTAGACTTTAAAAAATATTCGGAGATTTTTCTTGATTTGTCATTAATGAAGGTTAAAAAATATCTAGCACCACCCATTGACATTTCTTCTATAGCTCGAGTAATTCATCAGCTCGAGATCCTGATTTTTACATCACTTTACACTTTTTACTTTACAATCCATCTGCAGCTTTCTAAATTTCTTGGGTTCAAGTAACCGTTCCCAAGCTGAAAATTGCCATAAATGCGTTTTTGGATTTCGAAGATTTTTCTTTTTTAAACCATATAAGTCGCCTGGACCTGATGGTATTATCCCTGCGGATATTCAACAGACTAGAGGTAATCTTTAAAAGTAGCTTAGAACAATGTCACATTCTTAGCAAATGGACGGAAGTGAAGGTTGTATTTATACCTAAGGCGGAAAAACGCTGACATTGCAGTCCCAGAAACCTTAGACCGATTAGCTGGTCTACTTTCCAATTTAAAACACTGGAAAGACAAATAGAAGCTCATATCAGAGGCGCGATTTGGCCGGAAAAACTGTCTAAATTTCAGCATGATTATTGCAAGGGAAGATCTGTAGAGACTGCTTTTTATTCCCTTATATATTTCATTGAGAAATGTTTCGAGAATCAAGACTTCGCAATGGTAACCTTTTTGGGTATTGAGGAAGCCTTTAACAACGTACTTCCAGGGGCTATAACTCTGGGACTTTTGAGCCTGGGAGTGGATGAATCACTCAAGGACGGGATAGATCAAATGCTAAGAGGAAGGATCATAAATGCCAGTCTGGGGGAATCCTCCGCCAGAAGATTTGCAAGCAGAGGCACGCCGCGGGATGGCGTACTGTCCCCCCTGCTTTGGAACTTGGTCATAAATGGCCTGTTACTGGAGCTGGAGGATAGCGGCTTCAAGGTGGTTGCCTGTGCGGATGATGTTGCTATTTGTGTCTGTGGTAAATATCCCGGTACCCTTAGTGAGCTTATGCAAAATCCCCTGGGCATTCTTTCAATATGTGCCAATGGCTGTGGGTTGATTGTGAACCCGCACAAAACCGAATTGGTTCTCTTCTCTGGGAAATATTAAATTCCTCCTATCGATCCTCCCATTTTAAATGGGTTCAGCTTGACTTTTATAGATTAATCGAAGTTTCTGGGTCTCGTTTTGGAAAGAAAATTGACTTGGAAACCTAATATTTTGGAACAGGTCAAGAAAGCTACGGTAGCGCTATTCTTTTGTAAAATTTCCATTGGAAAAAATGGGGGCTGGAGCCCCCATTTTTTCCAATGGAATTTTTACAAAAGAATAATTCGGCAGGTCTGGCGAAAGTTGGACTTGGCGAAATCCAAACAACTGATCTCACTTCAGCGGAGTCATAGGTAGGCATGCGAGCGGCACTGTCTCATAGGTAGGCATGCGAGCGGACTCGATTTCTTGTCACATGACTACTGTCGTAGTTGTGAGGGCGAAGAGGAGGAAGAGACAGTACTTCATCTTATTTGCACCTGTCCTCGTATGGTACGAACCAGACTAAAGTTTCTAGGGGCATCCCTTTTCAATGATCTGACTGATCACGGCAGGATCGACGTCAGAAGTATCCAGAGTTTTGTTGACAGCTCAAAATGGTTTCAATGAGTTGGAGGATATACAATAGTATCGTGGTATGGCTGTGGACCAGTTTTGTGTCTATAACTGGTCCTGGTGGACCACCACCTTAACCTAACCTAGCCTACCTAGCGAGAAATTTTGTTTTTGTTGTCATTTGTGCAATATTGAACCTAATGCTCTATTAAAAGGAGCTAATTTGCTCAACTGGTGGTCTTGATGAAAAACTTAATTGTTTTGATTCGTTATGGGGTTTCTCCATAAATTCGCGCTCCTTCGATAGTTTACAAGCAATTTGATTGATGACAGACTTGCTCTTAAGCAGCACAATATAAGGGATCATTTACATGAGCTTAAGTTAAAAATAAAATGCTACAAATCTCAACAATTATAGAACATAGCGAAATATGATGAATCGGCTTCATCTAATGGCGACTCTTTTTACTTCAATAGTGTTTCTGTTATTGAAATATGATTTTCGAATAAAACAGTACAATATCTGGTCTCGTCAAAGTGATTGTGTACCTGAGTTTATCGTTTGCTACAGACGGGTACCGCTGCGTGAATGCCACGCCAAAAAAACTGTTTTGCTTTTGAGGCAAACCAGTTATCGAGCGATTTTCGTACATTTTCGTAGGAAGTGAAGTGCTCCCCAACAATGCAAATAAATGATAATCGGACGGAGCCAAGTCTGGCGAGTAAATCGCATGTGAAATTATTTCCCAATTAAGTGCTTCCAATGTTTCCTTGACCGGTTTTGCTATGTGTGATGGTGCATTATCATGATACAAAATCACTTCGTGTTGCCTTTTATCATACTCTGGTCGTTTTTTACGCAAATATCGGTTCAAATTGATCATTTGTTGTTGGTAGCGTTTAGTATTTACGGTTTCACCAGGTTTTAGTTGCTCAAAATAAACCACACTCTTCTGATCCCATCAAATACAGAGCATTGTCTTCCGTTCGAAGCGATTTGACCTTGCAGTCGATGTCGATGGTTGTCCTGGATCAACCCAAGACTTTCTGTGCTTTTTTCTTGCAAGTGGTTTTTCAATTTTCCTGTTGTCTTTTATTCTCACGGCTTTTAAACGTATGGGGACGGCTTCTCGTGACACATTCAATTGATCGGTGAGTTGGTTTTATGTTTGAGCGTCATCGTCACCCAACAATACTTGCAATTCACTGTCTTCAAACTTTTTTGGTTGTGTTTCACGTTCTTCGTTTCTCACGTTAAAATCACCACTTTTGAATTTATTAAGCCACTCATAGCCTTGTGATTTACCAAGAGAATGCTCACCGTAAGCTGGTCGAAGCACTCGATGTGATTCTGCAGCAGTTTTCTTGAAATGATAACAAAAAATCAATGATGTCCGCAAATCGTAATTTGCAGGCACAAAATTCGATATTTTTAACACGTAAAAAACATGCGTTATTAAGTTGTATCGTTATAAATTGGATGTTGTTGACAGATGTCAAAAGAAAATAATGGAGCCGATGATGCGGTTTGTCGAAAGGTACATTGACAGGTAGCGCCATTTATTCGTAAATTTCGGTTATATAGACACCTGATAAAACGAGCGACCAAGGACAAGATGATAATGGAGTATAAATAAAGAACATTGTTAAATTCATCCTTATTAGATTCTAAAAATGAAGTGTCGATAAAATATTTAAAAAAAAAATATTGACTATTAGGACTACTTATTAGGAACTCTGCCAAGAAGTTAACCCTTATTATATGATTAATGAAAGCCTTCGCTTGAGTTTCATTCATTCTTCCGATTTTTAAATCAATCGGGTAAAAGAAGTGAACAAATGCTTATTTTTCCTATAAAGTAGCTGCAGTTTTACATTTCCAATCGTTGGAAATTTTATTTTTGTTTCTTTATGTAACCTCTGGTATATAGGTAGTCACATTAGTCCAATACTATTCTCAACATTTATTAATTAATGCGGTCAGAAGACCTCTTCGAGGACTGTCCTCGTTGTAGGCGAATAGTCCGCCATATCGAGACTTAATTGTTGTATTCTCCTGAAAATTGTGCCGTTGCTATTTTTTCTTGCAAACTGGCAAAACTATGTGGCCTGTCTTTATTTTAAATTGTTAAGAGATTCGTTTAGAAATGAATTAGGTTGCCAACAATAAAATCTTATTCGCAACATTTTTTAAATATACCAGTAAATCAGGATAAAAACGGCCGGTTAACAAAACGCCTTATTACCTTTGATGAGAAATTTATTTGAATATCATCATTGGTAGTATCCATGCCATCGTGACTATGTGAATTTGCTTCCATCCGTGAATTAAGTGGCCCAATTGCAGCTATAACAGAAATTTCTCTATCTAACGGTATTGCACGATCGTTGGTTGGTTCATTGGTTTGCAACGGTCTTTTAAATTTAATAGATGTAATGCCTCCTTTACGATCACCGGAAACTAAATGAGACAGTAAAAAAAAACAATTTATTGATATCTGGCCGTTAGAATAAGAAAAATATAACAAATAAGTTACTTAATGTTACGTCATTACGGCCACCAATTCTCTCATCAGGACAAACACCTTGTTTTCCATCACATTGTGCTAAATGTGACAAATAGTAGTCTTCAGCACGGAAAGATCTTGACGAAGTATCATAAAATGCTACTACAACATCTCCACCTCGCATTTGGGCCCTCCCTTGAGCACCGGATAAGCCAAAAGCCATGTACTGATCTTCTCGAATTTTACCAAACATTTCAATAATGACATTTTCATCTTGTATTTCCCAGCGCACTTGTAACCGACTATCAATAAGTTCACGACAATTTGTACTCTGTGGTTTAAGGGTTGTGGTCTGAAATAAATTATTAGTTTAGCATATTTGTCTCTATTAGGTATTATGAATATCAAAAATGTTACTCACTGGATTATACCACCAGGATGGCTTTTAGTATTTGTGTAATAATATTATTAGTGATTAGTTGGGTGGATCGTTAGAATATATTATTAAAGTTTACTTACTGTTATTTTCGTTTGTCCTAAAGCCGGCGGAACATCCAAATCTTTGGGTATATAAACATGGCCAAAGTTATGTCTGTATTCAACACACCATACAGCTAACCAATCAATATCGTACACTGATAAATTTCCTGGTAACTGAATTTCAATATCTTCGCCCTGATATCCTCGCAGCGGATCTAATGAACCAACTTCATTTGGAACTTTTATTCCCATAATATTTGGTTCGTTTCCTTTGCCCACCCAGAAATATGCATCTGGACCAGCACCATCATAATGTAAATTGGGTATATAGAATGTTTTTGCGTCCAAAACACTGATATTACTTGAGCGCAAACCATGGGCTAGCCTTTTAAATTCTGGTAAAACTCTAGGCCGCGGTACATCGATATTGCTTGGTATAAACACTTCACCAAAATCAACCTGAAATAATAAAAGTTTTTTTCAATTGTATTTTACTAGAAATATTCATTAAATAAATGAATTATTTGCTGGAATGGACACATGCAACATCAAGAAGTATTGTAGGTGGTCCTGGACACAGAAAAAAATCGATGCATGCCTGGTCACGCTGTTAATGTCAAAACCAAAAATAGTTTTATTTGTGTTGTTGATATTTGCCCACCAAAGCACTTATTGAACGAAACAGATTATCTCGAGTTCCTCAGTAAATTAAGAAAACGATTTTTATTTGGATGGGACTTTGATGGAAAAAACCAGCTCTGATTGATTTCTTCATAATAAAGCATATATCTGTAAATTATGTACAAGTAGATGAAAGCCAGGACTTAAACTAAATAAAAAAATTATACAAAAAGAGAGAAACCGATTTCTAGATAATAATCACAACAATCGGGAGCACTTTAGCCTATCATTAGAAGAAAAAATTAACTTTATGTAATAAACAATCTTCTCATCAGGCCGCGGCAACTGAACTGATTATACCACAATTTACATTCTTTATATACAGAATGTGCTGTGCATTATGTACTAGCGAATCATACTAATACAGATAAATTTGGAACGTATTAAAATCATATAAATTAAAAAATTAAATAAATAGAATTCGGTCTATTAGTCAATTTCGTTGAATGATTGTTCGTAAATACTAATATACTTCTCGTGTTAATAAAAACACATTTAAAATGGTCTAATCACCGGTAGCATATTAGAAATTACATGAATTAATTAACATTCAACAAAAAATTAATAAACTAATTTTTCAGTTGACAATTCTTTTGAATTAAACATTTTAAATCGGTTCCTATATATAATAACTACATTTTGCAAAATTCTGGAAAGAAGAAAATTCTGGAATTTCCTAAATAGTAAAAAGAAAGCAGTCGGATTTTCTTCAACAATGATTTTCTGATATCTGCAATCTGTTCGCCAAATAATATGAGTACGTGTATTAACTATCCGCGACGTCATTTCCATTACAAAACATGTCTCCACTTGCTTGTAATTGTACTAGTTCAATTCAGTAAAACGGAGGTTTATGACTGCCTGTTTCTTCTTGATGTAAATAAGGGGGCGGGATATGACAGCATTCCGTACATCCTTATTAAAAATTGTGCTGAAAGTTTAGCTCTTCCGCTAACTCAAATCTTTAAGGAAATCCTTCAGACTAGAATTTTTCCCGATTCCTGGAAAATATTCTTCATTCGTCCGATTTTTAAATCTGACATACTCAAACGTTTCGAAGCTATGGTGCAGAGATTTTTGGTTTTTCTTGTGAAATCTTTTTTTGCCTGCGCAATATGGATTTTATCCTGGAAGATCCACAATTACCAATCTGACCTCGTTCTGTGGCAACAAGTGGATGTAGTTTACTAAGTTTAGAGAAACTAAATTGTGAGTTCATCCCCATCGAAGATTAATAATTCTGCTTCTCATTTATTTCATGTAATTTCTGGAGTACCGCAAAGTAGTTAGATGTGTCCACTTCTGTTCTCATTATTTATTAATGCTGTTGTGGAGCATTTTAAATTTGAACATTGGTTTCTTTACGTAGATCAAACGAAAATATTCGCTCCGATTTCTACACATTCTGGTTGTATAAAGTTACAAAGTGATTTGAATAAATTTTGCAGTTGGTCGTTTAACAACAAATTATTGTTGAATGTGGCCAAATGTAAGGTTATCTCAAGATATTTTCTTTATAATACGGCTGTTGATATAGAGTTGAGTTAGGCTTCATTAAGCACAATTGTAAAGAATTTTGTGACCCGCTCACACTTAAATCTTTATATGTATTCTTTGTTCGGTCTACTCTTGAATTCGGTTTTCAGGTCTAGGGGTCTAGGGGTCAGTAAATTCTCGTTCCGTAAAAAGTATGATGAAAAGTATTTTCAGTGAGAAACATACATTTCCAATTCGTGTGCTTCGAGAAGAAAAAAATGCCGTCAAAATCTTTTCATATGAATAAAACTTTCTCACCGACCATTTTCGCCGTGAAAACATCATAAATATGGAAATAAAATTCTATAAAAACTAAATTTGTATTTTTAGCATTAAATTTGCATTGAAACTATAATATAAATCACTTTAAACTTAACTAATAAGTAAATCTATTAAAAACTATTCCGTTTATTAAAGAAAAGCATGCAAATAATTAATTTAGTTAAGTTTTAAAAATAATTGACAGGCAATGACGAAAACTGATTAACTAAATCTACTTTATCATTTATTTAGCTAATATTTACACCATTTGCTGTAGGTATCATCTAGCGGAAATCTATATGAAACTCGATAAAATGTCTGTTTACAGTGTAGCTTACTATGAAAACACTTATTCAGCGTTTTTTCACGATTATTTTTCATTTGGACATCGAGAATGGCTTATTGTCGTTGTGTGAAATGTTATAAACGAAAAAGATTTAATGGAAACAAAATGGGAAAATTTGTTTCATTCATTTGTTTCCTGTGGCCCTATTCTGGTAATTCCCGGCGAATAGAAATTTTAAATTTTATTACAGTATTATTCCCTTTTCCCCAAATTGTATTCTGGTGTTCGGGAAAGATTTTTTATTGGGAAAAAATTATTCCCAATTATAGCAGTTTTGACGTTTGTTATTCCACACCGATTTTATGAAAGAATTGATGGGGAATAGATTTTTAACGAAAATGTTTGTTTATATGTAGTTGATATTAATATTGTTTGTTTGGGTTAAATTACCTAATAATTTTAAAGATAGTATTATAATAAATAAGAGTTATTATAATAATTTTGAAATAAATAAATTTATTTCCCCTGTATATTTATTCCCTAATTGACAGAATCCACTTTTGGAAAATGGGGAATAAAAAGTTGGAAATATGTATCTGGGAATAACTGCTGTAAAACAAAAAATATTCTTAGTTCCCCCGGGAATTACCAGAATAGGGCCACTGGTCACCATTTTAGCAGTGTCATTCAATAGAATTGAAAGCGTTCGGAATGAGTGAATAACTATGTTGGTCTACCTTAGCAAGATCGCTGTAATTTATTAAAATTACAACGATTAGATCACCGGAAAGACTTAGCATCTACTGTCTTTGTGAGCGAGGTTTTGACCTCATGTATTGATTATGAAATACTTGCGCGTTGTAATTTTTACGCTTGTAAAACGTGTTGTTTGCTGATTGCACTGATGCCATTTCAGTTCTGGCTAGGGAGTGGTACCAGCCAAAGAATGGCCGGAGCCTTAATTGAAATACCCACAACTACCGTCACAGAAATAATACATAAACTGCAAGACTTTACGGTGGATCACATTATGCCACAGGTAATTAAATTACTAAAACAAATAAACTCGACAGTTGTGGATTGCAGTTCAGCAGAAGAGCGAGAATTTCAATATTCAAAAATGTAGTCGGTGCAATCGATGGGACCCATATTAGTATTTTGTGTCCCGTAAATTTGCATGATCAAATGCATAAATAGGAAATTAGATTATTCCATCCATTGCCAGGCAATTTGTGGTGCTAACTTGCAATTTTTAAAGGTTTTAATTGGGTATACCAATTTTTACTAAAAAATGATATCCACCTTCTTCTTATATTACATTGAGTGACGTTGGATACCCCTGTAGATTAGAGGCAATTATGATAATAACTCCTAATAATAAACGGTATCAACGCATCACTCCAGAGCAATAAAGGTTCAACAAAAAGCACTCCAAAGGAAGAACACTGTTGAGCTTGCTTTTGGTCAATTAAAGGCGAGATGAATCGTGAAAAATCGTGAATTGTGTAAAAACTGTGGCGGCTTGCTGTACATCACACAGTATTTGCATAAAAACAAAAGACAGCCGTCCTTTTTAGATTACTTTAGTTGAAGATGACACTGAAAGCCCTGATCAGGGGGTCAATTCTCGTTCCGTGAAAAGTATAATGAAAAGTATTTTCAGTGAGAAATACACATTTCCGATTCATGTTCCTTGAGAAGGAAAAAATGACGTCAAAATCTTTTTCATATGAATAAAACTTTCTCACCGACCATTTTGGCGGTGAGAACATCATAAATATGGTAATAAAATTCTATAAAAACTAAATTTGTATTTTTAGCATTAAACGTGCGTTAAAACTATAATATGATTCACTTTAAACTTAACTAATAAGTAAATCTATTAAAAACTATTCCGTTTATTTAAGAAAAGCCTCCAAATAATTAATTTAGTTAAGTTTTAAAAATAATTTGGTCATTTTTATAATTTATTTTATATTTTGACAGCCAATGACAAAAACTGATTAACTAAATCTACTTTATCATTAATTTAGCTAATATTTCAACCAATTGCTGTATCATCTAGCGGAAATCTATATGAAACTCGATAAAATGTATGTTTACAGTGTAGCTTACTAGGAAAACGACTTATTCAGCGTTTTTTTCACGATTCTTTTTCATTTGGACATCGAGAATCGCTTATTGTCGTTTTGTGAAATGTTATAAATGAAAAAAACTTGATGGAAACAAAATGGAAACATTTTTTTCATTAGGTTTTTTTCACAGAACGAGAATTGACCCCCAGATTACTGTTCTTCAATATACCTAAATAGAAATTAAATCATGGATCAATTAAGAGTTTAAGAAATGTATTTACAATTCAAATTGTTTATGGAAGTTAAGTCATTAGTTTAGTTGTTACAGTATTTTAAAACCGCCCTCCCTATATGCTTTTATTTTAATATAATTTCTATTTGGTGATTTAATTCAATTTTTGCAATGTCAAATTATTTTGGTTTTCTTTGTGATACTTCTTTCATTACAATGTCAGATTGTATTTCCCATTTACGTTTGGAACATGATTTATATGACAAAACTTTCAAGCCTTATAGAAAAATTTTGGAGTACGGAGGCACATCTGCAAGTTATAAATTAGAAATGAGTATAATTTGTCACCGTCTAATACATGTTCAACGCCAAATTTCCAAACAAGAGTCCGATCCACATTATAATACAGAAGACTCATTAAAATCCAATCAAGACCATTTTGAAAATAAAAATATTTAAAACGACACTTCCGTTTTTTAAATCTTATATTGTACTACATAAATCCTAATTCTTCAATAAGTATAAAAGCAAGTACGTAGTATATTCGTATCTCGAGAATGGTTTGTCCGATTTGGAATTTTGTTTTGCCAATCTGTTTCTAGGGTCAAGGCGGATGTTTGAAAAGCTTTTGAAAACTGTACGTCAAGAGTCGTACGTTAATTATCCAGGTTAACGGTATGATGGTGTGATGGTGTGATGGTATGATGGTATGATATAATGATGGTATACTGATATCATGGTATGGTGGTGTGATAGTATGATGGTGTGATGGTATGACGGTATAATTAATTGTATGACGGTTGGATGGTATGGTGACATCATGGCCTGTGGCCCTATTCTGGCTATTCCCTGGGAATTGGGAAACATATTGCTATATTTCCAAACTTCAATAATTCCTAATTTTTCATTCCCCAATTCCCAAAAGTATATTCTGGCTAAAAAACACAATTTCAAATTTTTCAGTCTAAAAAATTTATTTTATACATATAAAATAAAAGCTTTACCGATACTACGTTGTAAATAAAATAATGAAAATACACAAAACAACTAGTTTCTTCTAATTCCCAAAAATAAGTTTTGGGAAAATAAACGTCAAAACTTACATAAAATGGAATTATTTTTTCCGTACATTAAAAATTCCCAATCGCCAGAATACACTTTTGGAAAAAAAAATTCCAAACTGCTAGAATACTGAATACTTCAATTCCCAATTCCCAGGGAATAGCTAGAATAGGGTCACTGATAGTATTATGGTATGACTATATGATGGTACGATGGTACGATGGTACGATGGTACGATGGTACGATGTTACGATGACATGGTGGTACGATGGTATGAACGATAGTGAATTGGTGGTAATTTATACATCATGGTACGATGGTGTGATGGTTTGACGTTACTATGGTATCATGGTATGATTATATGATGGTTTAATGGTATAGTGTCATGATGGATGATGTAATGGAATAATGGTACGATGGAATGATTGTTTAACACGTTCGCTGCCGCATGTGCACCCGTACATCATGCATTTTGTACTTGTACCAAGCCACATGTGCACCCGCACATCATGCATTTTTTTCTTTTACCAAGCCACTGTAGCACGAGCACATCATGCATTTTTCCCTTATACCAAGCCACTGTAGCACCAGCACATCATGCAGTTTTTCTCTCCCTACACGCCGTGGTGCACCGGGTCATCTTGCATTTTTCTTATACTTTTTTTTTTCTTGTTTTATGTTGTAGTATTCTTGAAATTATTATATTAGATCAAATTCTCATTAAAAAATATGTAATAGTTAATTTGTTATTAAACCTTTGCACCCGTAACTCATTGGCCTGTAGATAATAAGTTAATTTGTCGTAGGCCATTGAGTTACCGGTAAATCATAATGATAGGGTAAGTCGTTTATTTTTTATGCAATTTTGGAATTCACCAAATATAATTTTTCACCTATATTTGAGTGCAGCTGCAAACAAATTTGTTTCAGTCGAGAGAAAATAGTTAAGTGAGTAACATGTGCTTTATTTCTGTAAAAATTTGTGTTTAATTAGTGTGTATTTCGAAGAGACAAAATGAACAATAATGTTAATTTGGGTGCTGCTCAAATAAAGACTAATCCACATTCACCTTATAGCGAAGATGTTGAAATAATTCCAAATGTGTCCGAAATAATAGAAGTAAGAGATTCAATAACGGTTTCTCAATTTTTGTCATTTGATGACGATGAAATGCAAAACACCGGAAGTGATGATCTTTTGAAAGAGTTTGGGCTCCGAAAAATTGAAATGTTAGCCAGTCCAGATTTATTTGAATCTGATGTTAATTTTTCTGGTTCAGACAGTGAAGACAATTATGAACCTAGTCATTCTGTATCTGATGAAAGCTATTATTCAGATACAGAAATGTCAAATTTGGATGGTTCTAATAATTTGGGTGACTTTAATACGGAACCATCTGAAATAAATAAAAATGTCTGGAAAAACGCCAATGGCGGGACTCTTCATGTTTTCAATACGTCACTGACACCAACACTTCATGAAACGCCTGAAGACAATTGTCCTTTCAGTTATTTTCGTAAGTTTCTTACTGATGATATTTTAGATATCATAGTTGAAGAAACAAATCGAAATGCCGATGGATCAAAAGCAAATTCGTATCGTGTAAAAAAATGGACGGCTACAAACCGTGATGAAATATTACAATTTTTTGGATTAATTATCTATATGGGAGTTGTACCATATCCCAAAATTGAAGACTATTGGTCTAGAAAGATCATATTTAAAAACAAATTTTGCAAAAATGTCAAGCCCCGAAATCGATTCCAGATTTTACTTCGTTTTATTCATTTTGAAAATGAACAAAACAAACATATTCTCAATTCAAAACTTTACAAAATTGATAAAATTCTTAACATACTTAATGAAAATTTCAAAAAAGTTAAAACACCAGGTAAATATTAAAAATTTTGGTTCGCAATACAATAATATTTTACACTTTTTTATTACACTTTTTAGGTAAAGATTTGGTTATTGATGAATCTATGATTCCATTTCGAGGAAGATTATCATTCCGCCAATATCTTCCAGGAAAATCTCACAAATATGGTGTCAAAGTCTTCAAAATAACAGACCCACAAGGCTATATGTACTTACAACTCAAAAATTTAGACAGGAAAAGGAACTGTATGTTCTGAATTCTCAGTAGCAACATCTGTTTGTGTTTACTTAATGAAAGATTATTTTAATGCTGGACGATGTTTGACAACCGATAATTTCTACACATCGCTTGAACTTGCAAATATTTGTTTAGAACAAAATACTCATTTACAGGGCACAATTCGCAAGAATAGAAAAGGCATCCCGGTTTTTCCAAAATTAAAAAAAGGTCAATCGATTTGCTTCGAAAAGAATGGAATTGTAGTAGGAAAATGGCGGGACAAACGCGAAGTATATTTCTTATCAACTAAAGAATCCGGAACAATGGAAGTTGCAAGAAAAGATAGAAATAAGCAAGATATTAAAAAACCTAACATTATTCTTTCATACAATAAGGTTAAGCAAGGTGTGGACGTGTCGGATCAATTATCCAGCTATTTTTCTTGCCTTCGAAAAACCGTACGTTGGTATCATAAAGTAGCGTTCATGGGCCAACCGTACGTTGGTATCATACAGCAGTAGTTAACGCTTTAATACTTTATAATAGTTGTCACAAAATAATGGAAATCGCTGACTTTAGAGAGAGTTTGATTATGGCCATGATTGAATTTGAAGAAGATTCGGATACGGATTGGGAACAAGAAGAGCATTATCTTGAAGAGGCTTCCAAAATGTCGAAGTCAAACCGAAAAGTAAGAAGTCGTTGTAAATTGTGTTATAAAGAAATTTCAAGTCGGCTTGGTCCTAAGGAAGCTAGTAAAAAAACTAAATATGTCAGTACATTTTGCGGAAAGTGCGGGAAGAATTTATGCCTAAAACATTTTAATATGACACATAAGTCCCATTTAAGAAAATAAACGACTCCAACATTTTAAAAGTTTTATTCCTTTTATTATTGTTGTTTGAATTTGTTTGAAATAAAGAACCAATGAAATTATTTTCCCATTATTTATTCAAATTTTTGCATTTAGTTGTGGTTTTAAATCGTTTTGATTGAGAATAAAATTGATATTCCGGTGCACAAACGGCCTGTAGGGAGATAAAAATGCATGACATTCCGGTGCATCAAAGGCTTGGTAGAGATAAAAAGAGCATGATGTGCAGGTGCACATGTGGCTTGCTATAAGGAAAAAGTGCATGATGTGCGGGTGCACATGTGGCTTGATATAATGCAAAATTTGCATGATGTGTAGGTGACACAGCGGCGTACTATATGGAAAAAATTCTTGATGCACCGGAGGATCTGTGGCAGCGAAAGTGTTGTTATGATGGTAAGATGGCATGTATGACGTAATTGAGTTGGATTTGAGTGAGAATTTCGGTTAGGGATTAATTTAGGGTCTAGTTTAAGGTTTAGTTGAAGGTTAGATTGAGTTAAGTTCATATACGCATGTAGCTTTCCTATTAAAAAGTTTTGCAATTTTTTTAATTCTACCGTGAAACTAAAATGGAAAGTCGAGTTTAGTTTAGTCATATATATCTATATATACACCGAAAAGCGTTAGATTTAATTTAAAAATGTTTACTGTGTAGCTATTATATCTAAGTAGTTTTGAAAGTAAATGAGTTTTACTTCGGCAAATCCGCCCATTATCAAAAGCGCGTAGTATTCAATAGAACTTTTTTATGGGTAATTTACGGGATCGTGCCAACATCTCGCAAAATCAAAATAACGAATAAACAAAATATTGAATAAATTTTTTGGTTCAGTTTTATAATATCGAATTTTAGAATATCGCCAAATAATTTCTCGAATGCTATAATCTCGAAACACAAACAAATCAATTATTATTTTTATCAATTAAATTTAAATTGAAAATAATTTCTTGGGATCACTACATTTACCCGAAAAACAATCAGAAATTTTACAATTCATAGTAAGGAAATAGATAGGTTAGGTTTAGGTTAGGTTTGGGTGGAGTTTGACTAGGACCAGGCATAGACACAAAAATGGTCACTCAAAATGGAACCATTTTGAGCTGTTAACAAAGCGCTGAATACTCCTGACGTCCATCCTACAGAGGTCCATTAGGTCTTTGAAGAGGGGTAACGAAATAAATAAATTCAAAATAAAAAAAATCCCGGAAAAATTCAGAAATATATTTTGTTTAACATAAATGAAAAATTCAGTAATAGATTTTTGTCACAACTTGAAACATTCGTGGTACAACTATCAGTAGAAGCGATACAAACGATAAAATTCCTTTGATCTGTGTCTACAAGGTTGACGAAGCATTTAACAATTTAATAAAAATTCGCAATCCGTTTTAATACATTCGTCGATTCAACCATAATACAACTTGAAACACTTATGGTAAACCTTTCAGTAGAAGCTATAAGAGGGATCAAATTCCTTTGTTTTGCACCTGCCAGGTTGATCGAATTTTTTCAGGACCTTTAATATTAAGGATTCTTAAGGAAAAATGTAATTATATAGAAATTTCGTAAATTTTAATTTTAACTTTTTGACTCTTTTGCTTCTGGAATTTTTTTCGGGATTTGAGTTTCTATGTTTTTTGTAAATAACAACTCTATATAGAATTATAAAAACTTGTAATATTTAGTAATTCAAAATGCTAAACTGCAGTATCAAACTTGAAAAATTGTATGTAAAATAATAATTTTACAAAATTATATTAATTATTCAGGATTCGAGATAATTCGAGATTTGGATTTCGAGATTTTAAAATTTCGATATTTTGAAAGTCGAGATTTCGATTTCCAGATTGTGATTTCGATATAACGTTTGTCGAGTTATTATACCCAAACCGTAATTTACAATATATGGAGTTTCCGAAATTCGCCGAATAACTGGTATTAAAATCCGAAAATATTATTAAAAAGTGGAAGCAATTTTTGAATTAAAATACAAAATTTTACCGCGTTTAGTTCAATTTTTTTGCGTATTAAACTCCAAGAAATCAAAAATGTTCTAGAAGGGAGATCAATAATGTTCTAGAAGGGAGTGTACAAAAACCCGAGTGTATAAAATCCCGAGAGTACAAAATCCCGAAAATACAAAATCCGTAGGGTACAAGCCTACAAGCCCATGAAAATTCCAAAATCTAGTTGTTGCACAATTGGTGCAATTTGCCCTTGATTTAAAGATGTATCGTATACATACGAAAGATCGAACATCGAAAATAGTAATGGTTACAACGGGATCGTAACGACGATACCCGCATTTTAAAATCCCGCTTAATTAAAATCGTGCCCCCAAAAAAAATCCCGCTTTTTAAATTCCATTTTTTCCATAAACCTGCTTTAAAAACCCCGACCAGAAATTACTAAAGAAGCAATCCAGAAAAAATATTTTGTTCAAAATAAATGAAAAATCAATTTTATAGGCATTTTTAGACTTTTGTCGACACTTGAAACATTTGTGGTACACCTATCAGAAGAGGCGATACGAGCGATACAATTCCTTTGATCTGTGTCTGCAAGCCAAGGTTGACGAAGCATAAACGAAGAATTAAATCCGCAATTCACTCCAATAGATTCGTCGATACTATACTAACCCAACGAATTAAGCCAACCACAAAATAATGTGAAACATTTGTGGTACAACAATCCGTAGAAGCGATATGAGCGATATAATTCCTTTGATCTGTGTCTGAAAGGTTGAAGCAATTTTTATTACCATAATTATTAAGAACTTTACGAAAAAATTCAAATTTTAATTGTGTTTCTGGATTTTAGTTTTCTGCATTTTTGTTTTTCGGAATTTTTTATTTCTGGATTTTTTTTCGGGATTTTCAATTTCTGTATTATTCTTTTCTAGGTAAGATAGCCAACCCTTTTATTTTACTTTAAATTAAAATTTTCCTTGACCAGATGGGGCGGTCCTCGGTATTACGGGATTTTGTAACCGTCTGGATTTTGTACCTTCGGGATTTTGTCCCTCGGGAACATGTCAAGTTCATACAGAATTCAACCGCGTTGCAGGAAAATTTCCGCTGGTGGATTGCGCTGTAGGAAAATCGCATTGTAGAAGTCCCCGTTGTAAGTGACCTGTAGTCAATTAGTGAAGGAAAATACTATTGTGCTCTTTTTCCTATTCCAGAATTTTTACTAAAAATCATTTTAGATCTCATTTTCATCGAATATGTCGAATTTCATCGCTCATTGCATTGTATTTTAAAACAAACTGCAATTTGATAAATGAAGATAGAACATATTATTTAAATTTAGAGAGGTAAGATAATTTAGGACGTATGGGCTAAACAGAGACCAGGGCCCTCTTGCACCAATTACTTATCACTTATCATAAGTTAATTTTTTTGATAATGATAAGTGATAAGGGTTTCACCAAAAGTAACGAAATCTCACTCACTTAACAATTTGAAAACTTATCAAATTTTGATAATGATAAGTGATAAGCGTTGCGCACCAGAATATCTACAACTTATCAATTGACAAATTATCAAATTTTTATGATAAGTTGTAATGATCTCTACAGTGTTTGCAAAATAATGTGCTTTCCACATATTTTGTATGTTAAACAATGGTTTTGTACCTATATAGCAAAACAATTAAAAAATTGTTTTAACAATTTATTTTCATAATAATTGAATTAAGAGAATTCCTATTAACAAACAAATTGAGTTTAACTACATTATACACAAATTGCAATCGTCATACACAAACCAAAACTATTTTCCACTATTCCTCTAGTCCGCTTATGGGCACGATTAAATCTTTGTTCTATTGCATCATCCGGATTTCTTCGCATTGGTGAGATAAGCCAATCTTTAAGGGGTAAGCAGTGTCATCCGAAATCACAGCACCGGGGAACGAACGAAAACCAGACTCAAAATTGCTAAATAGCCTTGTATTTCGCAATAGTCTGAAGTCATGGACGCTAGCTGGTCAATTTGAATTTACTGCAGAAAAGCGGTAGTCTGGGCTAGACACCATCATTGCATTCAGTGAATGTTTTCCATGTCGGTTCACAAAGTGTTCTTCATCGACCGTAGCTGCATCTATATTAATCATTGTTCCATCGATGTAACCAGCCACCTGAGGGAAACCGGGGGGGGGGGGGCAACACACGGTTTTCGCCATCAT
Organism: Tipula vernalis; assembly: GCA_958295665.1. Classification (NCBI taxonomy): domain Eukaryota; kingdom Metazoa; phylum Arthropoda; class Insecta; order Diptera; family Tipulidae; genus Tipula; species Tipula vernalis. The sequence goes on along the minus strand of OY282558.1, from coordinate 178,690,665 downwards.
GTTGTCGATGGTGGTATTTGCTAGTCGATGAATGACCCTACACACAGTCGATTTATTAATTCCGTCCATATTGGCAGTCCCATGATATTGCGCGCCATTTCCTAACCAATGCAGTGTTGTTCGTAGCTGCTGTAGAGGGCTCAACGCGTAGTTGATTTATAATCATTTGAATAACAAATAATTTTTTTAAAACATGTATTTGTACTATTTTAAAATTGAACAAAAGTTCTCATCTTAAAATGACAGCAAAAAAAAAACGGTTTTAACAAACTTCCGTCATACCACTACAATTTGTAGCTCTTATCAATTTATTTGAGTAGTGAAATTTTGAAATTTTTCTTATTGATATTTTGGATAAGTTATCATTAAAGTAGTCGATTATTGATAAGTTAAAACTTTTGGTGCAACAGAACTACGAAAAACTTATCAAAAACCTCAAACTTATCGCTTATCAAAATATTACTTATCACTTATCCTTTCGCGAATTGGTGCAACTTAATTTTGATAAGTGAGTGCTTATCACTTATTATAACTCAATTAAATACTTAGCAAATTTCAATTTGGTACAACAGAAAAATTTCAAAAATTATGATAAGTTGATAAGTAATTAGTGATAAGTAGTTGGTGCAATAGGGCTCAGATGTATTAATTCTGATTGATCAAATAAACTGACTTTCAGCAAAAAAAAATAAAAAAATTAACTATGCTCTAGATCAGTTTTTTTAGGTGAGTCCAAAACGCATTAGTTGGAACTAGAATAAAATATTTCCGAGTTTAATTTCAATTTTTGTTCTAATTCCATCTTACTTATGGAGGTTTATGCGTGCTTCTTTACCAGACATTTCTTGACGAAAAACAACAATATAGAATAGTGAGTTGATTGAGAGCAGATAGATGTGGTATACCATATAATTCAAAAAATTTACACAATATAGAAGAAATAAACGAATTAAAACATTTTACTTATCATGATATATTAATCTCAAAAGCTTCATCATTTATTTTTTAAATTTAGTGTAATCGGATTTTTTTTTTTGTAATTAGGTGGAATCTGTATAACACAATGAGTTATGTACATATGTTTGTATGTTCTTAAATTTATGCACTTATTATTAATGGCGATACCAAAAATCAAAATCAATTTGTAATCATTCGATACTAAAAATTCCATCACGGTCCTACCCAAAAACGAAAACAACCAATCGTAGATGTTAAATTTTTGCTTGACTCAATATTAAAAAAATAAAAATTTTAACATCATTGTAGTAAATAATAGTTGAAATAAATAAATAATAAAATTTAAATTTAAATCAAATAATAGATGTATTAAGCCTAATTTAATAAAAGCTAAAAAACAACTGTTGATGGGGAGGGAATGGGGCTTTTGCAGGAAAATTGAATGCAATATTTTCTATGTAGAATTTCTAAATTGTAACCATTTTGTGGAAAAGTTTTTCTTTTGTTTTTTCACTGTGCGCACGCGGATGTTTTTCCGTTATCTTTTTTTTTTTTTTTTTGGGTCGATAGGAATACACATAATATATGTACATACATACAAAACTACTCGCACAAAATAAATGTAGAAAAGGACGTACCAAAAATTTATGTTTAATCAACATAATTTGTGAAGTAAATTTTATATTGTAGTCAGCACTCTAAAGAGGTGGTGGCATCGCATCATATTGTTGATGAATATTATATTTTGTTAAAGATTTGTTGGTTAATTTTTGTGTCGTAAAAATAATTTTTAATTTCTTTGTGAATTGTAGTGTACTGAAAGTTTCGAGATTTCCCGTGATTAGAGTAATAACTAAAAATAACGAGCATTAAAGAATATTTTATTACAGTTGTGTGTATAGAGAGGCTTCAAATTTTTGGTACACACAGATTTTTGTGCAAATTGGTTTTTGTGAACAATTTTTATAGCCTCGAGCTGCCCTGTGATATCAGAAAGTATTCGGTTGTAACTTTGTTAAACGCATAATTTAAGCAAATTAATTTTAAAAATTACACGTTTTTGTATTTTAAGAAACAACTTTGGAAATGACCTTAAATTTTGTAGGTTTAAATTGCAAATTAATAGAATGTTTATCTCTAAGCTCTTCTGAAAAAGTCTACTTGATGTTGATTATTGACCAATTCAGTTTCAATTTTCTATTTATTTTGATTAAATTCTGATTTTTCGATTTATGAAATTTAGAAATTTGGAGTCTGTAAATAACAACTTAGATTTTACAGATTAGAATTTGGAACTTGGAAGATTGGTAATGAATTTGGTATTGGAAGTAAAAAAATTATAGTTTACAAGGTTAGAATTAAGAGAGGCCCAGAAACTAAAATTTAATACGGAGAACCGTGCAGGTATTTTGATATTCGAGATGAGAGAAAAGGTGAGTTATTTCTCTTCTATCCATCAAACTATTTCACTTATTCGAAAATATTTGATTTGTTGAGGTTCCCAAGTGTTAAAGTCACCTATCACACTGTGAGATTTATACCCATTCATTTCATTCAACACGAATAACAAAATCCCAACCCTGGACTGAATTTTTAAAGTAGAAAAATTATACGAGTCTGGCGGAAAAAAAAAATGGAGTTCGTTGTTTTGAATTTAGGCAACTTACGTAAATGTTATAATACTTCAGTTAAGAAGGAAAAAACAGTTTATATTGAGTGTTAGTAAATAATTTAACTATGTATTTGTTTGGAACAAAATATATTTGGATTGGGTAACTTTTATTTGGAAAGGATGGTATTAGAATTTCGAATTACCAAAACCAAAGCAGTCAAAATCAATAATCCTTAGTTTTTAAAATTGGAAATTATTTTGCAGTTGCAAAAGGATATTTTGGAAAAAAAATGTAATTAGATTAGTCAATAAAATATTATGCTTACCGTAAATCTTCTACACCACACCGAGAGCCATTTTATATCCCTTACTCGTTTCCCCATTGGTAATCGTAAAATGATATTAGTTCCATTGTGGGCGGTTAGTATTGGCGGCTCTCTAAAATATAAGAAAATAAACTTTGATTAGTTATGATTAGGCTTAGGATTCTTAAAAACGAAACCAAAAATTTGTTGTATAGTTATTCTTTTTAGAACAAATAAAAGCGAATGAACCCTATACTGCCGTGCTAAGAAAAAAAATCCCAAGCGCCAAAAGTCAAAAAATGGGTTAGGGTCACATTTGGATTCTGCAAACAAATATCTACTTGTCTGCTCTTTTAAAATGCCAAATTTCCTTTATTAAATGTCATAAAATCTCATTATTTAGTAGTCAAGTTTCATAGTAAGACGGAATATGGATTAAGAAAGAAATTCCCTAACTTTATAGTCCAATCCAGGAACGATTTTTGTTCAATAAAGAAACTAAACAAGATTTATCCTTAGTATGCACTTGATGTAAAAATTATCAAATGGTCGGTCCCTGGGGTCGGCCATATAAATAACAAGCAATATTTGCATCAAATGTTGTACGATATTCCGCCGACGAAATTTGTTCAACAAAAATCAAACATCAAAGAACGTGATAACCTGATTGAAATAAACTTAGACTTACGGTTAAAACTATATAATTGAGGCCACAAATATATTCCGCCTCTAATTGTTCAACGACTTTTGTGAAACAAAACTCACAGTACTGGTAATTATAAAATTGAAGCATCGAATTCGATTAACATAATTATAAAGAGTTTTCCGAGGATTTTGGAATATGACCCCATTGTCAAATTTGCTCAAAAAAATTCTAAAAAATTTGTAGTCTTGAGTTATTTCAAGTACAAAAGTGCCAAAAACACGGTTTTTGACACTTTTAGGTTAGAATATCTCAAAATCCTGATGTGATAGGGTAATTCTGTGGTAAGATTCGGATTCAGCGCAAAAAATTACTTGGGATACGACTCAATAAATAAAAAGATTTAACCTTTTCTTTGCAGGTCTATGTAATTTTAATGCTAATAGCCTATATATTATTTACAAACACATAAAAGAATGATACATCCTTTTCGTTGAAATAATGAAGTTAAAAATCATTTTTCTGATAACATGTCCATTTGTGCGTAACGTCATCCCACAACAATTCATTCAATAGCTTTCGTAGGTCCTTCATTCCTTTGATAAACTTGCCGTATCAACTGATGGCTCCCAGAAACGAACGAAGTTTTGATATTCGTTTGTGCCGGCAATTGCTGAATTACCTCGATATTGGCTTGGTCGGGGCGCAACCCATTAAGCGTGAACCCATAGTCCTGGATACGGCCAAGGACAGCCTTCAGAACAGATTCTTTCGATGGTCCTACTTGCTCATCCTAGCCACAACGCTATCGTCGAGATATGCTGCAATTAAGTGAATTCCCCCCCCCCCCCCCCAGAATAGTGTCCATCAGCTGTTGGAAATGCCTGGTGCTGATTCCACTATGCGCTGCAAGCGATTCACATGGAACTGAGATTAATACTACGTCCGACGTTATATGGCCGACCCCAGGGACAACATTTGATAATTTTCACATCAAGTGCATACTACGAACATTCAACGACATACTACGATCATACAACATTTGATGCAAATATTGCTTGTTATTTATATGGCCGACCCCAGGGACCGACCATTTGATAATTCTTGCATCAAGTAAATACTACGAACATTCGAGAAAAATATTTTGACTTTGGGACTTTTGATTTTTGTTGAACAAATTTCGTCGGGGGAATATCGTACAACATTTGATGCAAATATTGCTTGTTATTTATATGGCCGACCCCAGGGACCAACCTTTGATAATTTTTGCATCAAGTTCATACTACAAACATTCGACAAAAATCATTTGACCTTGGGACTTTTGATGTTTTTGAACAAATTTCGTCGGTGGAATATCGTACCAATATTACAATTGGTCATAACAATATAAATCTTCTACTCTCAATCGGCCAAATCACATATTTACAATTTCCCTTCCATTTTTCCACAGGCTTGAAGCTTTGTTGGTATAGAACCCCCTTGAATTAGTGAATGTGGAAGTACCTGCATTGACAATGTAGAGCAAGGTTAAACCCAACTTTGAATTTGCAAACTTTGTGTTCGTCAAATAATTATAAAATATCTGAACATAATTTAACTGCATTGTTTGTAAAAATGCCTTTACATAAATACATATATGTAAAAACAAGCGAAAATTGATGATAGTTTAGAGGTTGCGAAGATTGATTTTGAGTCGCGAAGTGACTTAGAAACTGAACACTTGGAACATGTCTTCAATGAAGAAGATTCAAGTGGGGCTTTTTCAAATTTCCTTTCCACCTTGTCTACTTGTGTTACAAAAAATTCTAATGTGAATACCTCTAACGAGAATGTAAAATTAAAAAAGTGGATGACTTACAAGTTATTAAATGTTGTGAAGAAAACCAAAAAAATATGTGAATTATCAAGTAAACATCCGCGAAATAAAAAATTGGCAAAGTACAAGGCTAAACTCTGTAGAACCCGTGATGAATTAATAAATGTAACAAAGACAAATTATTACAAGTTGCAATTCCAGAATTCTTCTAACGCGATAAATCAATGAAGACTGCATGCTAAACAAGGCTCAGTCTCACCCAAAAACTACGGTGAAAATTACAGAGCCTTCACAATGCAAAAACTTTTTGCTTTTTACTTACAGGTTTTTATGAATTTCCAACATAACGAAGAAAAATTTTTGTTTGTTATGTTGGAAAACTATAGACCCGTTTCGATTTTGACAGTTATTTTGAAGTTTATGAAAACTTGGTTAGGGAACGAATGTTAAGTTTTTTTGAATAAACACCAATTTTTTAGTAATAAACAATTTGGATTTCGACCCCCCCCCCCCCCCCCCCCCCCCCCCCCCCGTTATGTATCGAAAATACTTTAATAGAATTTGTATACAATATTTACAACATCATTAACACTAAATGATGTGGGCCAATTTACTGGATCATAACTCCCTTGCGATTATTTTGTATGATATAGGATTCAGACGCATTGCTAACTATTGCTAACTATTGCTTGAGTTATGGGGGCGTTTGTAATGTATTGTAGATGTTCCGCAGGGATCGGTGCAGGGGCCATTGCTTTTTCTTATTTATATTAATTCAATTTTTATATTATCCAGCTTTGGTAAGATGATAGTGTATTTTGTTAGCGATAGTTTATTTTGGTGAAACTCACCATGAAGTTAAAGCTATAATGCAAGATGATTTAAATTTACTAGGAGCTTGGTTTTCATATCATTAGTTGTTTCTAAGTGAGAAAACTAAAGCTATATGTTATTTCATTTTATCAAATAGTATATTGTATAACAAGTGAAGAAAACGAGTCATTCCAATACAAAAGTGAAATTTTCAGCCTGAGCGATAGCGAGGGTTACAGTCAGTTGATTATTGCAATTACACGTTTTCACACGGGTTAAACCAGAGCACCTTGTATTTTATAGAACCATAATCAAAAAAATCTGAGCTTTTATAAGGGAATTAGAAACGAGGAAAAAACGAAACTTTTCAGAGTAAAACATACAAAACATATGGGAAATCACTTTTTCCTAAGACAAATTTTTAAATGAAAACGTTACAAATTCTTAATTATGATTTCTGAAATACTTTCATAAATGTTTGAATTTCGACATATATGAATATCGTTTAAGTAAATCGTTTTCATTTTTTTGTAATAATTGATTTATTTAAACCAAAATATTAAAAATATTTCATAACAGCCTTCTGGCAGAGCCTTCTAGAGTATAAAGCCATAATCAAAATGACGTATTTTTTAGAAGCTTTTTTAGTGGTATAACTTTTCACTGATTTACATAGGAATCCATAGTAAAAATGGTGTTTTTTAGCTTCAAGTTTTTCAATGAAAAAAGCAAAAATATTATAAAATATACAAGAAGGCCATATTGGTATTAAGTAAATATTAATTGCAGAAATATTAAAATTAAATTATTTCTAAAATATATTTTTTCGAACTTTCATTTTGAAAAATACATCAAAGTTGGCTCTGACAAATTAAAATAATACTTGTTAAATTTATCTTTAGTTTTACTAGTGTACGTAAGATGTCGAAAATGGTTAACATAAAAATACGAAAAAAAGTTATTTAATCACAAAATTATTACACGTGTATCTATATTTTGTGAATTTGTTTTGCTCTACCTATAATTTTTGAACTTGAAATTTCCCCAGGTGGTAATTTTTGGTACAATTTTACCAAATTTTTACGGCCATCACTGCCATCTATGTAATGTATATTGAATTAATGACCATACGAATTGTAGTAAGCTTTTATTTCAATTTGACCAGAATGCTGTTGTTAAGAATTTTTTTTAAAATTTTGGTTTAAATAAATCAATTATTACGAGAAAATGAAACCGATTTACTTAAACTACATTCATATGTGTTGAAATTCAAACATTTATGAAAGTATTTCAGAAATTATAATTAAGAATTTGTAACGTTTTCATTTAAAAATTTGTCTTAGAAAAAAAAGTGATTTCCTATATGTTTTGTATGTTTTACATGAAAAGTTTGGTTTTTTCCTCGTTTCTAATTCCCTTATAAAAGCTTGGTTTTTTAGACTATGACTTTGTATAATCAAGGTTGCTTTGATTCTGGCCAAATTGAAATAAAAGCTTATTACGATTCGCTTGGTCATTAAGCCAATATACATTACATAGATGGCAGTTATGGCCGTAAAAATTTGGAAAAATTGTACCAAAAATTACCACCTGGGGAAATTTCAAGTTCAAAAATTGTAGGAAAAGCAAAACAAATTCACAAAATATAGGAACGTGTGATAATTTTGCGATTAAATTTTCCGTATTTTTCTGTAACCATTTTCGACATCTTACGTACACTAGTAAAACTAAAGATAAATTTAGCAAGTATTATTTTAATTTGTCAGAGCCAACTTTGATGTATTTTTTAAAATGAAAGTTCGAAATATATATTTTAGGAATAATTTAATTTTAATATTTCTGCAATTAATATTTACTTAATACCAATATGGCCTTCTTGTATATTTTATAATATTTTTGCTTTTTTCATTTAAAAACTTGAAGCTAAAAAACACCATTTTTACTATGGATTCCTATGTAAATCAGTGAAAAGTTATACCACTAAAAAGCTTCTAAGAAATACGTCATTAAGATTATGGCTCTATACTCTAGAAGGCTCTGGCTATATACGCTAGTTTTCTACGACTCTCTAGTCCTATAATTGATCGATTGATTGATTTTTTTAATTTTGAATGTACGACCAAGCATTTAGCAAGATTTCCCGGTAATTCTAAGAATGTTTGATGCCGGGCCCACCATACACCCTTTTTCACATTTACTTGGAAGGATTGGATAGGATTGTTAGTATAGGATTGATATCGATTCGGTTACAAACACCTTTACGGTCAATTGTTAGTAATTACATTTTTTCTAAAAATTACTTGACAACATTTTTTCTAAAAACTGCTTTCAGTCCTTGGCATCCTAAAGTCCAGCCGAAGACCACCCCTAACCAAGCCCAAGTACTATTAATTCAACATGAAATCTAAAACTTAATTTTAAGATTTAAATATTTACAAAAGTTTAAAGTCTGGAACAGTCTGTAGGATTAAACATTTATTAATCCAATTCCCGACCCTCACACCGTAAGTGAATGGGGACGCAGTAATGTTCTAAAATCTCTTTAAATATAGTATTAATTATTAATAATTATTTCCCTGCAATTGTACTTCTTAATTATAAAGCGAGGGTTTTGCAGAGACTCACTTTGTAACCTTGACGACAAATTTGGTTGACGCATTTGTTCAAATACACTCATTCTAAAATTAAATGAAATGACGAGACTAATCCATTCAAACTATTTTTTCCATTTTGTATTTCTATTTCTCTTTTCCTTCTTTTTTCCCTTTTCCTGTTTTTATTTAAACCACAAAAGCCGAAACAATTTCCGCTACGGAAATCTTGTCCGGTCCGCCGAGTTTCTGTCTTTGGGATCTTTCCCTGTACCTCAAACCACCACCGGTAGATGCCATACGAATTCCTTTTATTTCCTCGTGTCTGTATTCGTTTTCATAATCTAAAATACCTTTACCATTTGTGTATGCAGTAATTTCCTCATTAAAGGCATAAAATTTGTGGCTCAGTTAGTAGCTCACTAAATGAAAATAAGTTGAAATTCCAACAATTTTTTTGTTATACTGAAATTCAATCCTGTTAACTTCAAATTCACAAGTCCACTAACTGAATAGACACAATAGTCCTATAATATTTATAAATAATTAGCAACTTGTACGGATCAACCAAACTAATAACTAAAACGTTCACAAAACAATTGAAACATTTGGGTTTTCACAAATCGTGTGGCAATTGAGAAATCATTGTGCAACGAAATTGCAAAACGATTTGTACAAAGCCTCCTTCTCTTTTATAATTAAAATTCAAAAATCATCATCGAAAGCATAGGTTACTTCACTGTCGTAGAAATAATATATTGCCATCCAGTATCATCAGATTCCACAAAATAAAATGTGAATTTTCCGATTCTGCGCTATTTAAGTATTGTTTTGGACAGTAAACTGAATTGGAAGGAATATATCATTTATTTAACTGACAGTTCAATAGGCTTATATGTTATTACGCTATTCTTAGAACATTCTACTTAGCGAATTTCCATTCGAGAACTGAATTTGGGCTGACATGTTGGAGACTGCTTATCCTACAATACAAAAGCATATTGTAACCTTTCATGCTGTTCAGCTGATTAATTGTAAACCTAAACTCAACCCTTTCTGCTCCTATATTTGTTAACATAGGTGTTTTAAATTTAAGGCAATTATATATCTATAAATCATTAAAATAATTTTATATACATTATTTAATCTCCATCTGTTGAAGATAAAGGAAATCCGGTTGGGCCTAAGTAGCCTTATTTACTGGTGATTAGTCGAGCAATAATTCCGTCTCTTTTGCTGCAATTGTTGAAAGACTTCCCTTCTTTTACTTATTCGTAATATTCAGAATGTATTCTTTTCCTTTAATAATTTTTATCAAACGGCTAGTGTGATATATATTTTTATTAGGAACGTTTTGAAAGCGATGCTTTCGACTAAGATGTTTTGCTTAAAATCAAAAAAGGATGCTTTAGCAAAGTTCAATCAGAATTGGCCACATCCCAGAATATCATATCGTATCAAATCATTCCTTAAGTAGTGAGTTGATGAAATTTCAAAAGACTTATTCCTCCATTAACTCATTCTATTCACACTTTTACTTGTGATTAATATTTGTTCAAATAACAAATTTCAACCTCAATACTCCGAATGGAATTTTTTGATTTTTTTTTTACTATTGTAAAGGGGAGTTTTGAGTTGCATTCGTTCGTTCGTTCTTTTGTTCTGATATATTTTTTTTATCAATCGTATTCCTTAAAAATGACGTTATTTTTTTTCGTGTTCCTTTGATTGGATAAAAAAAATATCAGAACGAAAGAACGAACGAACAAATGCAACTCAAAACTCGCCCTAACTCTCTATTTTCCTGCTTACGTTGAAGAAATGAAAATATTCGTTTAGGGCCAACTTTACTTACAGGAAAACTTTACTTTAACTCGAAGAAAATTTGTGCAGCCCTTACACTTTGGTTAGAGGCTCAAAATAGGAAAAAGTTCACGAAACAAAAAAGTTATAAGTTTTACGGATCCGCGGAAACCTGTGGGGTGAAAAGGGGTATTTTTAATTAAAAAAAAATCGTTTTTTGTCTATTTTCTCGGTAAATTAGTTCAAAGAAAAGTTTTTTCTGACAAAATTATCTTTAATTGTGTTTTTAAATTAGTTTTATAGCAATAATTAACCGAAATACGGCTATTTTTCGATGGGTTTGCTACCGCGACTAAGCTCGACTAGACATGTAAAGAGCGAAGATGTAAAAGAAGCAAAAACAAAATTGTGTGAACATTAAGTGTAAGAAGAGATAGGAAGATTTTTTAACCTCTGGCTAAAAATTATTGCTCTTCTCTTTAGCAGGTATGGCAATTATAACTTTGCGTTTCACATTTTTGACCTTGAACTGATTCATCTCGTTTCGGTGGTATATCCGTAAATCTTCTGAGTTATATCATTAATCAAGTTTTTTTTAGTTTGTAGTTCTTGTGTTTGAGATATAAAGTATACTCGTATATGTATATGGTCTGGAAAAAACTTTAAATGAAACCGACTTTAGAGATATTAACAAGTCAACGAGAATATTTTTAAAACTTTATTTAAAAATGAATTAATTTAATTTTAATTTATGTTTATATTCAACTTTTTTCTATAGAAGCGAGATGTTATTATATTTAAGTACATACAATCCTTTGTTCAATAAAATATAAAAACGTTGAGATGTACGTACTCGTACGTGTACCATACATAGATTTTGTGATAACTAAATAAACTCGTAGTTTTCAGAAAAATAGCAAAAAATATATTTTAATCAGATTTATTCAATTTTTTTTTTTGTCAAACAAATTTAACAATGAAAACATTTGCAGAAATTAAAAAAAATTTGCATTTTCAAAAGGCCGAACAGTAAAATGTAAAACACAAAATAGCCGAGTATTATGTGCGTTTTTAAATACATAATTAGTTAGTGATCAATATGGTCTCTTATTTTTATATTTTTTGTAAGCTGCAAATTATATACCAAAAATTAATTTTACATACACAAAATTATGCCGAATTTCCTTCTTTGAAAAATATATGTTGTATTCAAACCTAAATTTCTCGTCACAACAATAGTACATTGTCTCTTTATTTATTTTATTTTTATTTTATTTATTTAATTCCACTTAAGAATTTACAAAAGTTTTGGCACACTTCATTTTGAGCTTTAGCTCATCCTCAACAGAGCATACCAAAATATGCGAATAACCTATATAATAAAATCAGACGCATCTGAATTTTGCTGATTAGTTTTTGGTCCTCCTCGAGTATTTGAACCCCCTGGAGCCAAGACATATTTAGCGGGCATTCCCCAATCCGCCTTCTGCCAGGAGCTGGAACTGCTGTTGTTTCTTACTGAAACCATCTGCCTCCACTTTGTCTGACACACGCAATGAAAACAAATGACACCAGGTTATATAAATATTTCCATGCCGCCACTATTGCTAGGCCTAGTTTTGGTCCACCCTGCGAATTTTATTTCCTCAAATTTGAAAATTAAAAATTAAAAACATAAAAATTGCAGAGAAACAAATAAACGACAGACGACGTGAAAGTCTAAGGCAACTAATTCGGATTAAAAGTGATTCTTTATTTGACACTGGTAAGAAGTTAGCACGAAAAGTTAGCACGAAATTATCAAAAAGTTTAATCTGGTAATACTGTACCAGAAAATTTATTAAAATTTTTAATTGTTTTTTTTTTTAATTGATTAGAAATTAAGAAGTTCCGTACAAATATTCTTTTCTCGGGAAGAGAAGGGGTTGAGAACCGGGTAAATAAAATTTCTTATTTTACTTTTGGTGAGGTCTGCTGCTAAGGAAAGTACCAAAAAATTATGAAATCTAGCCAAGGAAGCACTTTCAGTTCAGGGCCTTCTTTGTACTACTAACAAACCAAATGTCTCATGAATAAAGTTCCGTGTCCCAAATGAAAATTATTTTTGTTTGACAGATAGTAATTTACAGTATGAAGTTTATTCAAAGAGGTTCAAGTAGGTTTAAAAGGTGTCCGGGACATCTGTTTTAGCGCTGTTTATTCGCACTAAAATGCACCGAAATGGGCCAAATTATGTTTTTTGGGAACTCAATTCAAATTAATTTGCAATTAAGGTACAACAAGACATATTATATTACAGTGGCGTAACTACAAATTTTGAGCCCCCCCCCCTCCCCCGCAAAATTTGTCTTGAGCCCCTAAAAATGCTTCCTTTTTTAATTAAAAAATGATTTCTTCCTATTATCTACCCTATAGCCTCGCATTGTTTAAAATTACCTGATTTCGAGAGGAGACCCTGCAGACCGAAAAAAATCTCAACTAATGCAGTGGAAGATAGTTTCTTTACTGGTAAAACCCTTTACCATTTATCGGTAAACTTTGCGATTTTCCATTTAGCTGAAGTTTTCATCAGTAATTAAAATAATTCAGAATGTTGCTTAAATTCGTTATTGAATAGAGATTTACCTACATAATTTTATACGAAAGAAATGTGATGCTCAAACCTGACACGAAACAAATAATATCAATAGTTTAGAAATAATCTCAAAAATGTCGAATTTTCAAAGTATATTGAATATTCTAGAAAGTTCTTAAACGTCGAGTTATTCATAATTATGTAAAACCGAAGGAAATTTTATACGCGTAATAACCTGAACATTCTTGAATAATTTAAAATATCCTCGAGAAATCTGTACTAAATACATATCACGATTTATATACATATATTGTCGAAAAACTTAAGAAATCTAGAAGAAACTGCGGAATAATCTCGATTACCCCAGAAAAATTCGAATAATCTCTGTATTATATGAAAAGTCTGGATATTAATGAATAATTTCGGTAAGCCTGTTAGTAAACCCAAGAACATTTCGAATCAGATAATTAGTGAAATTATCGAATTATTTGTCAAGTAACTTAATGTTACTAATTGTATTTAGGAAAATGCTACTAAGCAAGATAAGGCTAGACCCAACAAAACATAGTAGTACTGGATAATCGTATTCTTCGAATAGGTTCTAAGATTCTTGAATAACATCGAACAATCAAATACATTCGACAATCTCATACATACTATAATAATCTCGAAAATCTCGAATAATTTGACTGTTTCGAAACACCAAATCACCAATTAAGCCTCGAACATTATGCATCTGATCTCCATCCTAAACTTTAAAAATTACGAGAAAATTTAAAAAGTGATCAGAAGATGAAATCCTAGAAAAGGGGATATGAAATCAGGAACTGACGAGAATTTCCAAGATCCAGAGAATCTCTAGGAGAACAAAAAACACCATGCGGTTTACAGTTATTTCAATTTGTATTTATTGTTTAACGGTAATCAAAAAGAGCCGGTAAATGAGATACTATAACCCGAATTCATTATAGAGGCTGACTAGTTTGGCTCAAATATCCATTGATTCCTTCTCTAAAGCAAAGCCACTTCGAATGAGCGAAATTGTTTTTCAGTCGTTGTTAGATATTTTCCTAAGAAGAAAGTTTCAACAATTTATTTCTTCTTGATTTTTACGAACATCACAATGATTCTTCGCTAACTGCTTAGCAGCAATTAGCTCTCTTTTGTAAGTTAGGTTCATCCTTTTTCAAATCAAATTCAACATTTTCTAATCAAAACTTAATTTAATTTGTAAAAGGTTGAACTTGAAGTGCAAAAGGGGTATATTTGAAGTCTAAAACTTGTACTTTTGAAGGGATTTAAACATTTTTTTGTGCTAAATTGGTAGGACTGTCTTTCATTATGATGCGAACATTGAGTGCGATCTGTCAACCAGTTTGTTTAATGATAGTCATACTATACTTTGTATTTATAGATTTCACGAATATGATCTCCAAAAAAATGTCTTTTTGAATGAATTAGATGAGATGTTGCAAAGTACTAAAGGTAAAAATTTACTAGTGTTAGGTGACATAAACTTGGATATATTAAAAAAGTGTTCGGACACTAATAATTATTTGTTTCTGTCAGCCTCTCATGAGTTGAAACCGTATGTCAATGAGCCTACTCGTATTTCAGGGAGCACAAAGTGTATTGATCATGTATTCATTCGCCTTCATAGAAATAACAATTCAACAGTTGATTGTTCAATTCTCAATTATAACATTACTGATCATTTTATGATCAATATTAAAACATCACTGAATATACCTGAAGTCAAATCTGATGGTAAATATATTCCATTTATTATTCGTAAAACCATTGACTTTACAAAACTCACTAAATTGCTTATGTTTGAATTTTGGGAATCGGTCTATTCCGAAAATGATGCTTCTGTAGCATACGACAATTTTGTTAAAATATTTTCGCAACATTTTAGGATGTGTGTGAGCGAAACCACCGTAAACAACAAACAGCTCAAACGGTTACAGGGTGTCTATTAGATTGCTCAAAAAGATAAACTAAAAGAATTCGATACGTAAAAAACTTAAGAAACATCCTTCGAATGTTAAACTTGGAAAATTATATCAAAAAGTATATTCTGAAGTCAAGAATGATATTAAGTTTACGCGTGAAAATTATTATGCTAGTGAGCTTCATAAATGTTCCGGTAATATGAAGGGTGAGTGGGCAACAGTTAATAAAATTTTGAATAAAACCACTAAATCGAACACGATTGTTGAACTTGACATGGATGACGGTATAATTCAAAACCGTGTTGATATTGCGAATAACTTCAATGATTATTTTGTTTATATTATAAAGATGGCATTTATCCATTTTTATCGGGTGCCGTGGCTTTTATCACTGTATATTATAGTTTAAAAAACGGTGGTTTTTTAAAAATTTTTTTACAATTTATTAATGTTTTTTATATAACAATATATGGTTAAAAAATTTTTTTAATTACAAGCACAAAAAAAAACAAGCAAAATAAAATTTTTTTAATTTATACGATTCTAAAAAAACACAAATTGGTAGTAAAATATCTTATAGTGATAATTTTAATAATTTTAAAAAATTTATTTATTATGGAGACTAGTTTCGGAAATTTCTTCCTTCATCAGATCCCATTACTACACTAAATTCAATGTCAAAAAAATATATAAAATAGGAAAAAAATAAAAAATAATAAAATTATATGATTATTTATTGTTAAGTACATGACGTAGTGCGGCCATTCTATCCATTGTATCCATTGTTTAGTATTAAATCATAAATTTTGTTTGTTTTGGAATTGATTTTGTCGTTGAGTAGTAGTGGATTGTTGCGATGTCTGTAAATTTCCAACTCTTCTAAACGGTTCATATTATTGCCTTTAGGTAGTTTGTGTAAAATTTTCAAATTGTTGTTTATGTCAGTGTATGTGTGTTTTTCATTAATAATATGGAGAGAGAAATTGGATCTGATATTCTTGGTTTGAAAAGTTCCAGTGTGTGTATTCCTTATTTCGTGTGTGTGCTCGGAAAAACGCGTTGCAAACGATCGGCCAGTTTGCCCAATGTAAAACTTAGGACAGTCGTTGCATATTAATTTGTAAATGCCACAATCATATTTGTTGTTGTTATGTGATTGTAGTTTCTGTTGTATCTTGTGTTTGTGTCGACGATATATTATTATTGTTCAAAGGCACACACAGACAACTGGGCAGTCTACTCAATTACATCAACAACATACACAGAAATATTAAATTCACCCTTGAAATTGAAACCAACAAAACAATTAACTTCCTTGATTTAACAATTTCCAACACAGATAATAAACACAATTTCAAGATCTACCGTAAGCCTACACAAACAGACCACACCATTCACAATTCTTCAGATCATCCACCACAATTTAAAATAGCAGCATACAAACACATGTTACATAGACTCAACAATATCCCGATGAGTATTGAAAATTACAATGAAGAGTTCAACACAATACGTCATATCGCTACACAAAATGGATTCAGTATTAATTTAATCAACCGACTTAATGTTAAAATAGTAAACAAAATACAATTACGTAACTTAACTTCTTTCTACACAGATAGCGATCACAACAACAAAAACTATATCCCAGTTGAATACAACTCTAACACCAGCTACGTAATGCAGAAAATTTTCAATACATTTAACTACACCCTCGCATACACAACTAAACACAAGATACAACAGAAACTACAATCACATAACAACAACAAATATGATTGTGGCATTTACAAATTAATATGCAACGACTGTCCTAAGTTTTACATTGGGCAAACTGGCCGATCGTTTGCAACGCGTTTTTCCGAGCACACACACGAAATAAGGAATACACACACTGGAACTTTTCAAACCAAGAATATCAGATCCAATTTCTCTCTCCATATTATTAATGAAAAACACACATACACTGACATAAACAACAATTTGAAAATTTTACACAAACTACCTAAAGGCAATAATATGAACCGTTTAGAAGAGTTGGAAATTTACAGACATCGCAACAATCCACTACTACTCAACGACAAAATCAATTCCAAAACAAACAAAATTTATGATTTAATACTAAACAATGGATACAATGGATAGAATGGCCGCACTACGTCATGTACTTAACAATAAATAATCATATAATTTTATTATTTTTTATTTTTTTCCTATTTTATATATTTTTTTTGACATTGAATTTAGTGTAGTAATGGGATCTGATGAAGGAAGAAATTTCCGAAACTAGTCTCCATAATAAATAAATTTTTTAAAATTATTAAAATTATCACTATAAGATATTTTACTACCAATTTGTGTTTTTTTAGAATCGTATAAATTAAAAAAATTTTATTTTGCTTGTTTTTTTTTTTTGTGCTTGTAATTAAAAAAATTTTTTAACCATATATTGTTATATAAAAAACATTAATAAATTGTAAAAAAATTTTTAAAAAACCACCGTTTTTTAAACTATAATTATTTTGTTAATTGTGCTACCAATTCAATACCAACAGTGCGTTCTAAAACATGCTCATGTAATAGTTTTGACCTTCTAACTTATGAAATTTGTCAACCTAATTAGTTTCTTCTTTGAATCTTTCACTGCAATAGAAGTTTATAAAATGATTCAATCTCTTGATAATAAACACTCATGTACTTCTGATAATATTACTAATAGTCTAATTAAACAGAATGCTTATTTCATTGTTGATGTTTTAACATATTTATTTAATTTAAGTGTTAATTCTGGTATTTTTCCAGCTAGTTTAAAAGCTGCGGAAATTATTCCGTAAGTCATTTTGACTGCTTTTTAATTTCAATTAGAAAAAACAATTATGTATACAATGACAAAATATCTTAGAATTTTGTGACTTTTTGTACAATATATAAATGCGTTTATTAATAATTGTAGTTACCTCTTTCCTCCTTCTTTTCCGGTATATATATATATATATATATATATATATATATATATATATATATATATATACATATATATATATATATATATATATATATATATATATATATATATATATGTGTTATATACCTATATTGCCCAAAAGCAGTCATTTTGACTGCTTGGGAAATTTTAAATAATCAAATGACTCTTGTTATGTAGGTTAGGTTAGGTTATGTTACAGTGGCTACTTTCCGCACACTTAGGTCAGTAGTAGCCCATTCTGTTACCACCAGTGGGGGGGGGGGGGAAGTTGGTTCTTATCACAATCTGTTATCTTTTTTCAATGTTCCTAACCCCAATTTGTACTAACCCGAGCAATGGTTGCTTGACGTCGTTGGTCAAGTTGTTGCCATCTCTTCTATCACTACCACTCACCCACCACTCTTATTATTGAATTGAGTAAATGTCTTATATAACCAGTTCGGCTCTGTATTGAAATAACAGTTTTCATTTTTTTCGATTACCGTTACATGATAACATACAAGTACATGATAAATTGTCGATTTGGGTGTATACTTGATAAGTTGCAGTTGCTCAATAACATAAAGAAACCAAACAATGTAATTAGATGTGAAAAATGGTTCAATTTATTGTTTTATGATCGTTCAACTTTTCTACGATCAACCCAAAAGTTATATTAGTTTTTAGACCTTATCCTCACTAATCTTATCTATATTAGTATTAGTTAGGGTATATTTTATATTATATAGAAGAAGAACTTCTATTGGTCCATTTTTGGTTTTTTGTAATTAGTACTAGGGATAAAAAAAACTTATAAAAACTCGGTGATCAAATAAAATAAATATCATATAGTATCATAGTGTCAGAGAGAACTGAACTGAAAGAAATGTCGAATAGAAGTGAGTTATTGGAAAAGCTAACGAACATAAATGAAGAGTGCTCCGATATAGAATCAGTCGAAAATGTCAGTGTCACCAATATGCCGAGGAAAAGGTGTAGGGTGCTAAGTTGTTCAGACTCTGATAAACTGAAAACACCTTTCAGGAGACCGAAACAGCTGCTGATGGCACTGTGAGGTCAAAATTTGACGAAGGTGGTATTCCTAGAAGGTTACCATCTACTTGTATTTTCACTTGTATTTTCTCGTTGATAATAGATAACCATATTATCAAACATATAAAAAAGTGCACCGAAGAAGAAGGCCGTCAAATTTTGAGGAACGATTGGACAACAGCATTACCGGAAATACTTGCATTTATTGGGATTTTATATGCTTGTGGAGCCTATGAGGCAAAAAAATTGAAACTGTGTCATTTATGGTCAACAAAATGGGGTGCCGAATTTTTTAGAAAAACTATGGCCATAGAAAAGTTCAAGCAAATCCTACGATTTATTCGTTTTGACAAAAGAACCGAAAGAAGTAGGCGCCTACAAACTAATAAATTTGCCTTGGTTTCGGAAATATAGGACAAGTTCATTGAAAATAGTCAAGCTTGCTGTCAACCAGGGCAAAATATAACAGTTGACAAGCAATTATTTCCGTAAAAAGCCAGGTGCAGGTTTACACAGTTTATGCCTAATAAACCAAACAAATTTGGCATCAAATTCTGGCTTGCATCAGATGTTAGTAGCAAATATGTTTTGAATGGTTTTCCTTATTTGGGGAAAGATGAACAACGACCATATTCAATGCTTCTCAGTGAACACGTTGTTCTGAAACTTGTCGAGCCATATACAAGCTGTGGAAGAAATATCACGACCGATAACTTTTTCACTAGCATGTCACTCGCGACAAAATTATTGGCCAAAAAAACAACTCTAGTTGGAACTATTAGAGGAAACAAAAGAGAACTACCCAAAGCAGCCAAACAAACGAAGGATAACATGCCTCGTTTTTCCACTCTGCTATATAAATCAGAGAATTGTGTTCTTACAATATATAAAAGCAAACCAAATAAAAGAGTAGCTGTTCTAAGTTCTAAGCATAAATTTGTGAAAATTGATAAAAGTAATAAAAAAATGTAACCGGAATCTATACAATTTTATAACAGCACAAAATTTGGAGTTGATATGGCGGATCAAATGGCCAGAAAATATACATTAAAAGCTAGTTCTCGTAGATGGCCCCTCCAAATATTTTTCAATATTTTAGATTTGGCTGCTATAAATGCTTGGATCCTTTACAAAGAAACGACAGGAATACAAATACAACGAAAAGAGTTCTTGTTTCAATTAGCAGAACAGCTTTCCATCGAATACAGAGCTGCAAGACAAAAAAATTGATCAGAACATGAAGACCCACAAAGATCAACTGCAACATCAGCAAATGCAACCCAATCTAACAAACGCAAAATTTGTCAAGTACACTTTGCCACAACAACAAAACAAATAATATATGTGAAAAATGTCAAAAGTATGTTTGTGGAAGATGTACACATAAAAAGATTTCCACTTTTAGTTGCATAAAATGTACAAATAATAATGCATAAATTATTTTATTTTTTCCAAGTGAAGTAAATTTGTTTTTATTGTTAATATTTACTAATAACTTGTTATATAACTGTAAATAATATAAAAAATAGTAAAAAATAATTTTAAACAAATTTCTTTACACATTAGTTCTTCTTTCACAATGTAGTCATTTTGACTGCTTTTGGGCAATATAGGTATATACTAAGTTTCAGTCTCTCTAGTGTTAAGAAAGGGAACCAAAAATTGATGTCCAACTATAGGCCGATTTCTTTACTTCCCACGATTGCAAAATTATTTGAAAAACTCATGAAAAAACGAATATTATCGTTTTTAAATAAAAATAATTTTTTTAGCAAATGTCAGTTCGGGTTTAGAGAAGAGGGTAGGTCTACTGAAGTGGCTTTATTGAAATTTTGTGAAGTAGTCTATGATAGTTTAAATTCAAATAAAAGTACTGCTGCTATATTTTTGGACATGACAAAAGCGTTTGATATGGTTGACCATCAAATACTTCTGAACAAGCTTCATGCTATTGGTTTTCACTTGAGGGAACACTTTTAAATGGTTTTCAAGTTATTTAATGAAAAGACACCAAAGAGTTAAACTGAATGGTATATTTAGCGATGTACATTTGGTAGTTTCAGGCGTTCCTCAAGGCTCCGTTTTAGGTCCCGTTCTATTTTTAATATTCATTAACTCAATTTTAAAACAAAAATTCAATGATAATGTTACTGCTTTCGCCGACGATTTAGCATTCACTTATACCAATGATAACCATTTTTTAACAAATCTTGATATGAATTACGATCTCCATGTTATGAGGCAATGGTTTACCGCGCACAAGCTACTTATTAATGAGAAAACAAAAATGATCTTCTTCAAACTAACTGGATCAACTATTTACGATTGTGATATTTTCTATCATTCAGCAGATTGCTTAAAACATACAATGAGTACACAAAATTGTGACCGATGTATTATTGTAAACCGATTAGATTATCCCTGCTCTGTGAAATGTTTAAAAATTTAATCCATAAATGGCCTAAAATATTTAGGTCTAGTTATTGATATGAATCTTAGCTGGAAGGAGCATGCACATAGGATACAGAATTATATGATATCCGCAATTCGCAAAATTTACCAATTGAAGTCATTGTGTTCCCAGAAAATTCTTATATGATGGTGTATCATGGTATGGTTCAATCTAAATTGCAGTATGGTATTGTTTGTTGGGGAGGTACGTATTTTAATACGGTTGAACCAATTTTGTTAGCGCAGAAACATGTGATTCGAATAATATGTGGTAAAAATTGATTTTGTAGTCTTCGTGTTCTCTCATTATGGCATTTATATATTTACAGGGTTCTAAAAATGTTTTTTGTTAGAAGTAGAACGAACATAAAATCCATAACAAACAGCACTTTTTTTACTTTTACACGGTTTCGGCTCATCTTTATTTAATTCCTTACCTCAGTTCATTCGGGATTCGAAAAAGTTGTCAGTGTATCTAAAAAGCATTGTAGATTGGCTATTCGGTATTAACATTTTAAAAATAGAATGTCTCTGTAAAGTTATTAAATAATGATTTTAACAGGGCATAATACATTTGTAAATTTAAACTGTATTTTTGTAATTTGAATATACTAGAGAAATACTTAAATCAAAAAAAGATAATAATAAGTAAATTATAGATTCCTAAATCTCAATATCTGTCAGAACCTATAGAGGGATTTTTATAGGAGATTACTTGTAGTTAATCAGACAATATCCTTCAGCAATGGTGAAGAAATTATTAGGTCTGTCTTAAGAAAATAACCAACAGTGACAGAAACAACTTCTACTTTCTCTAAAAATTAGATCACCGTTTTGCTGATTTGAAATTGTCGTCTAATTTAAGCTTAATCTAATATTCGAATGCTTGATATGGTAAATATCGTGGGCCCCAATAACCATGGGCCCCTCGCGGCTGTAGGTGCTGCGGGTACCTAGTTATGCCACTTTTATATATAAGTTGAAACTATAATAATACACATTCGAAACTTTAATCCATGATGTGTCACTAGTACTAGTTAAATTAAATTAATTCATACGAACAACACACAAAAAATATAGGTGAACTCAACAACTCCTCTCACATTACATTTTTTCAGATCTGCACAATCAATATATCACACAAATTGCCATATAACTTTATTAGTATCACACGAAATAATAAATTCATATATATCGTAAATTTATTTCAAGATACATACATATAGTAACATGAAATCAATACACATAGTTTCTATATAAATATACATAAGAACATAAGTATACGAGCATATCTTACGTCTTAACACTCAATTTTTATCTGATTCCTACCCTATTTTTCGCTACTCAGTTATACGGATTTAACAAAACCAAAAAGTGTAAAACCAGGCGTGTCATTTTAAACGGGAAAATTTTTTTCCCATTGAATACCTCCACAATATTGTAAATACATATATACATATATGTATACGTACAAATGAATACTGAATTCAGTTTTGGGGAAGAAAGAAAATTCGAAGGGTTTTAGACTTTGTTTATCATAATTTAGGGTATAAATATATAAGTACATATTGTTATTATTAGATCATTTATAACGAGAGATATCATTATGGAGGAAACTGTTCTAATGAGTCGATGAATATGTAATTTTGTGCGGCCCAGCCTTGTTAGTACAGTAAATCCTCGTCTATATGGAGCATTTTGACGTGCCAGTTGATGGAGCCAGCTATACTGACATCGTTTAAAAAGGTCGACCAAATTACTGTCTCGTTATTGGAATGGGTCTCACATCCGGTAAACAGGTGTTAATTCTTCAATTTTTGACATGCAGGGTTCAGCATTTTTGAGGGCGCCAAATTTTCGGCGCAAATGTATTGTAACTTCCAATTTATCACCTGATCGTTAATATATTTAGAAAGCAAATTTAATTATCAAGTAATCATGGAAAATGGTTATCAGTATAGTAATCCAATTCAGGTACAACTAACGGGATAAAAAAGATGGCTGAAAGTGAGTAGACGTGTGTGATTTTGTCGTCTCCGAAATAAAAAATTATAAATAATCTAATTATGTTATTGTTCTAGAATACATAAAAATATATGTGCTGTGATGAATAAAATAAAAATGTGCTGTGACCCGTTAAATTAATACTAATTACAATGCGTGTGAAGTTGGAACTAGATTAGAACTAAAAAAAAAAAAAAAAATTTAGTGCCAACTTAGGAAAAACTTCACACGTCATATATGTTTTATGAAGTTTATACTAAATCTAAATATTTGTAATTGTATTAGTCAGAAGGTAGTATTAATAGTTAGTCGGTCATCATTTAGGCAAATATAATTTAATATTCAGAATTAAAATATAATAAAAACGTTACTTTATTTTATCAGATTAAATACGTATTACAATTTTCTTAAGAAACTCAATAACTTAAGATTTTCGATATTTAGCAAGAACCCCACTATGGTTTTTTGATAGGTCCATAATAGGACTACAAAACTACCAAACCATTTAAAAAGCTAATGGCTTTTACATATTTAAAATTATAAATTTCTGTAAAGACATATTACAATTTTCTTAAGAAACTCAATATCTTAAGATTTTCGATATTTAGCAAGAACCCCACTATGGTTTTTTGATAGGTCGATAATAGGACTACAAAACTGCCGAACCATATAAAAATCTTATGGCTTTCACATATTTAAAATTAAAAATTTCTGTACAGACATATTATAATTTTCTTAAGAAACTCAATAACTTAAGATTTTCGATATTTAGCAAGAACCCCATTATGGTTTTTTGATAGGTCCATAATAGGACTACAAAACTACCAAACCATTTAAAAAGCTAATGGCTTTCACATATTTAAAATTATAAATTTCTGTAAAGACATATTACAATTTTCTTAAGAAACTCAATAACTTAAGATTTTCGATATTTAGCAAGAACCCCACTATGGTTTTTTGATAGGTCGATAATAGGACTACAAAACTGCCGAACCATATAAAAATCTTATGGCTTTCACATATTTAAAATTAAAAATTTCTGTACAGACATATTACAATTTTCTTAAGAAACTCAATAACTTAAGATTTTCGATATTTAGCAAGAACCCCATTATGGTTTTTTGATAGGTCCATAATAGGACTACAAAACTACCGAACCATTTAAAAAGCTAATGGCTTTCACATATTTAAAATTATAAATTTCTGTAAAGACATATTACAATTTTCTTAAGAAACTCAATAACTTAAGATTTTCGATATTTAGCAAGAACCCCACTATGGTTTTTTGATAGGTCCATAATAGGACTACCAAACTGCCGAACCATATAAAAAGCTTATGGCTTTCACATATTTAAAATTAAAAATTTCTGTACAGACATATTACAATTTTCTTAAGAAACTCTATAACTTAAGATTTTCGATATTTAGCAAGAACCCCATTATGGTTTTTTGATAGGTCCATAATAGGACTACAAAACTACCAAACCATTTAAAAAGCTAATGGCTTTTATATATTTAAAATTACAAATTTCTGTACAGACATATTACTGTCATATTTCTTAAGAAAATCCTAAATAGTAAATTTACAAATACAACAATTTAACCATGTGAAAGGCATTAGCTTTTCAAATGGTTTGGCATGCTTGTAGTCTTAGATTAGACCTACCAAAAAATCATAGTGGCGTTGGTGATAAATATGGAAAATCTTAAGATATCGACTTTCTTAAGAAAATCCTAAATAGTAAATTTACAAATACGACAATTTAACCATGTGAAAGGCATTAGCTTTTCAAATGGTTTGACACGCTTATAGTCTTAGATTAGACCTACCAAAAAATCATAGTGGCGTTGGTGATAAATATGGAAAATCTTAAGATATCGACTTTCTTAAGAAAATCCTAAATAGTAAATTTACAAATACGACAATTTAACCATGTGAAAGGCATTAGCTTTTCAAATGGTTTGGCACGCTTGTAGTCTTAGATTAGACCTATCAAAAAATCATAGTGGCGTTGGTGATAAATATGGAAAATCTTAAGATATGGACTTTCTTAAGAAAATCCTAAATAGTAAATTTACAAATACGGCAATTTAACCATGTGAAAGGCATTAGCTTTTCAAATGGTTTGGCATGCTTGTAGTCTTAGATTAGACCTACCAAAAAATCATAGTGGCGTTGGTGATAAATATGGAAAATCTTAAGATATCGACTTTCTTAAGAAAATCCTAAATTGTATGTTCCAAATGTGGCAATTTGATTAAACGAAAAGCATACTTTTAAAGTGGTTAAACAGTCACACACTTTTCTAATTAATTTATTTTATAGATGTGTAGTTAAGTATGTTAATCTGCTTATTTTTTTGGTTAAATAAAATAATTCGATTTCAATATAATTAAACTTAATTTAAACTTTATTAAAAAAATAAATAAAAGTTTTCAAATTATGTATTGGGAAATGTTCGCCTAAATGTCATGATTTTCATTTTTACTAATACTTTTACATATTCTGTTGTTTTTGTTGGTTTAGTTCTAACTTAGGATAAACTTCACAAGCGTTAATTATATGAATATTTAATTACGAATTAATGTATTAAAATTGTGAACGATTCGAAAATCAGCATAACAGTCACTTTACAGTTGTAATTGTGGTTAAGTAAATATTGTGTTAATGAATTGACTCAAATTAAAAATAAACTGTATTATTGTGTTTAAGTGTTAGTGAATGAATCGTGAATTGTGAATTAATAATTTAATTGAATTATTTTAATCATTAATTTGTATAATGGCACCTCCAGGAACACCACCAAGTAACACGAGGAAATTAAGGAATGGCAGTGGGGATCAATCTGATCAATCTCAACATAAAATGACCAGTATAGAAAACAAAATGGCATTAATCGACAAAAAAATGGATAACCTTGAGAAAAAGGTGAACATTAAGTTAAAAGATATCACTGATAAAATTGATGCGATTGAGAATTCTGTGAACACCAGATTAGTTGCCCTTGAAAAAGAACTTGTTGAGCAGAAAGAAAATCTCACAAAAACAGCAGTAGCTTAGAAAAGCGATTAGATTTCCTGGAACGTGAAGCTTTATCATGCGATTTGTTAATAAGAGGGATTCCTTTGACAGAGCATGAGAATATTGCGGATTACGTAAATAAAATAGCAAATGCTATTTCATTTGAAAGCAATGTACCATTTATTGCTTCTGCTTACCGTATACCATCTAAATTAACTAATGTTCCTGGAAGTATAGTAGTTAAATTCTTAAATAAAGGCCAGAAAAACAATTTTATAAAGTTATATCTAAAATGTAAAATATTAAATCTAAGCCATCTTGGTGTCTTCAGTGCTATACCTCTAGAATTTACATAAACGAACATCTAACCCCTCGCAACTATGTCATTCATAAGGAGTTGCTTCAGTTAAAACGAAACGGTAAATTACATCAAGTGTTTACCAGAAATGGAATTGTGCATATTAAGAAAACAGGAAGTGATTCTGCACTAGCAATAACTGAGTTTACTACCATGTTTTAATTTCTTT
Source organism: Tipula vernalis (assembly GCA_958295665.1). Classification (NCBI taxonomy): domain Eukaryota; kingdom Metazoa; phylum Arthropoda; class Insecta; order Diptera; family Tipulidae; genus Tipula; species Tipula vernalis. The sequence goes on along the minus strand of OY282558.1, from coordinate 178,663,573 downwards.
TTTAATATTTTATTATTATTATTATTACTATTATTATTATTTTATTAATATAATTCTATTTATAATTGTAGGTGATACTGTGTGCCCTTTTTTGCTGTATGCTGTGGTTTTAATGTTTCATCAAGTCTCATTTCATATTCTTGGATCGGGGTTGATGTGGTATGCTAAAGATGGTGTTGGTTAATCCTGTTACAATGAGTTCCATATCCACTAACATTGCTAATTGTGTCATGAAATGCTCTTTAAATCATAGAGATTGTAATGTCAAAATGGCATATTTTAATTCGCGAAGTTTAAATATGGATTCTAAATTTGCGAATTTAAATCGATGGATTAAATTTTCATTTCATTGCCGTTACTGAGATTTGGCTTAAACCATGGGTATCTTCCAATGCTGTAAATATTCCTGGTTACACACTAATAAGGAATGATCGTCTAACACGTGGCGGTGGCGTAGCTGTCTATATAAATAATATTTTGAAATGAAAGATCCTTGATCAGTCTAATAATGGTTTAACTGAATTTTTGTTCATAGAAGTTTTTATTAATGATTTGGTCATTGTAGTTGGTGTGGTATATAATACTGGAGGTGGAAATGTCGGTGCCTTAGAAGATATTCTATCATCACTTTCTAACTATGATGATATTTTAATAGCTGGTGACTTCAATATAGATATGCTTAAAAATGGTAATCCTGCGGATCAGTTCAAAAATGTTCTCGTCAGTCAAAACCTAAGTTACCTTCCTAATAACCAACCTACATATTTTTCGGATACTTATCAAAGTGCATCGTTGCTAGATCTAATCATTACTAAGGATAGTTCTAAAATAGAAAGACTTGTGCAACTGGATGTATCGATTTTTGATCATGATTTTATCTATTTATCATACTCTTTGTCGGCGGTTAAAACTCCAATTTCTATATTTCAATATAGATCTTATAAAAACATTTATTATGAAGCGTTGGCTTATGACTGCCTTAATATGAATTGGGAATCCATATTTGTAGCCGAAACCATTGACCAGAAATTTTCGTTACTTAATAAATGCATTCTTGGCTTATTTGATAAACATGTTCCAATTAAAACTTTTATTGCTCGTAAACGGATAACGCTCTTATGGTTCAGTGCGGAGATTGAAATTGCGGTAATTGATAAGGAAATATGCTATAAGTTTTGGAAATATAATAAAACGAGTGAGAACCGTACAGCCTTTTGTAAAAGTAGAAGCAATGTCAAAAAGCTCATTAGATCAGCGAAATCCAAATTCCTGAATAAAATGCTTCACCACAATTTGCCGCCCAGAAATTTGTGGAATAATATCCGTAACCTTGGTGTTTGTAGAGGTATAGCTGTAACAACACCTTATTTTTCAGCTAATGAAAATAAGACTTGGTTTGCAAGATATTGATAATATTAGTAGTATTAGTAACGTTGATCATAATGTAGAACATAAATTTAATTTCTATACAGTTGATGAAACTGCAGTAAAACAGGCCGTGTTGCGAATTAAGTCCTACTCAATTGGTGACGACGGAATTCGATTAAAATTTATTAAATTGATTTTAGAATATATTATATTTAGAAATTTTCTAGAGTTGTGCCGGTTGCCAAGTGTTCGAATCCTAAAGATATTAAGGACTTAAGACCCATTAGCATATTACCTATGTTATCCAAAGTTCTTGAAAGAGTGATGTGTGATCAAATGGTCCAATATTTGGAGAATAATAAAATGATTAACAAATTTCAATCTGGTTTCAGGGTTAAACACAGTACGGCAACAGCGCTACTCAAAATAACGGACGCCATTTTTGCTGCTCTAGATAAGGGTTATGTTGCACTATTGGTTTTACTTGACTTTTCCAAGGCTTTTGATACATTGAATCATGGTATTTTGCTTCTTAAATTACAAAATTATTTTAAATTTTCGCAGCACGCGATTAAATTAATTAAAAACTATCTAAGCGATCGTTCCCAGTACGTCAGTTTTGGTGATGAAAAATCATGCTGTGTCAATGTAGTGCGCGGGGTGCCGCAAGGATCGATACTTGTGCCTATGTTGTTTATGCTTTTTATCAATGATATCGCATCTGTAATTAAATATTGCAATTATCATGAACTATGCAGTTAAATTATTCTAAGTCACAAGTTTTTCCTATAAAGACTAGTAATGAAAATATTAAATACCAACCTGTGTTTATTGATAAAGACACTGTACCATTTGTCGATAAGGCACGTAATTTGGGATTCATTAAGAACTCAACCCTTACATGGGATTCACATGTAAGCCATGTTTGTTCTAATATTTATGCCGAGTTGAAAAGACTATCCACAAGAGCGGTCGTGCGGAGGGGACCGGAACCACCAAAGATGGCGGTGGAACGCGTCAGAGCTGCATTTGAGCATGGCAGGACGAATAGGCCTAGCACATCAGGTGTGACAAGGCCAAGACCGAGCCAGAGTAAGAAGGGGAAAAGCCACGGTTTGAGCCCATGGGGCAGTGTGGCACAATCACAGCCCAAAAAGTGAGAACAATGCTATTCAGAGCCCATGGCAAAACAAACAAGAAGATGCTGCACTATTCAACACAAATCAACAAATCATTCAACAAATCTTCATCGATCAAAGGCGGCCACTTATAACCTAAGCCGCCTTTTCTCAATAAATGACTGGGACATAGCGCTCATTCAGGAGCCGTGGACCCACAATGGAAAAATCAAAGGTTTGCCCAGTAAAACAGGTAAGCTAATTTACAACACGGAAGTGGATAGGCCGAGGACAGCAATTCTTTGTCGCTCGACACTTAATATATTCTCCATTAATGAATTTATTTCCAGGGACACAACAGCGATCTCGATAGAGACGCCTTAACCCAAAGGAGGCAGAAGCACGCTCAACTGTGCTTCGGCATATTTTCCCGGGGACGAAAACGACCCACCTCCAGAACCGGTACAGAGATTCGTTAATTATTGCACGACTCATCACCAAAATTTCATCGTCGGTTGCGATGCAAATTCACACCACATAGTCTGGGGAAGTAGTCACACCAACATCAGAGGTGAGCAACTTTTTGAATTTTGTTTAACAAATATATAATCATTAATAACAAAGGGAACGATGCGAGTTTTTTGAGTGCAGTCAGGAAGGAGGTGCTAGATCTTACCCTGTCTGACATGGGTACCTCTGGTACAATTCTGGACTGGCATATGTCAAAGGAAGTGTCCTCCTCGGATCACATGTATATCAGGTTTGATATTAAAACCCCTTCAAAAAACGAATCGGTAGTAAGAATACCAAAACGCACTAATTGACCAGTCTATAATGAAAGACTTTATGATAACGTAACTGGTCTACAGACCAACATCAACTCCATTGAGGATCTCGATAGAGTTTCAAGCAATGTTACCGAGGCAATTATTGATGCCTACCACTCAAGCTCACCCCTGGTTCGTATTAGGGGGACAAGGGACGTTCCTTGGTGGAACCACACCTTGGAAACCAAAAGACGATAGGTTCGTAAACTTTTCAACAGGGCTAAGAGGACAAACGATTGGACAACCTATCGAATGTCTCTTACCCAGTATAACGTCGCTCTTAGGAAAAGCAAGAGATCGAGCTGGAGAGACTTCTGTGAAAAAATAGATAGGCTGCCTGCGGCTTGTCGACTCCAGAAGGCACTCTCCTTGGACCACGAAACCGAATGGAGAGACAACTACATCCAGGGAGGAATCTCTCGAATGCCTGGTGAAAGGCCACTTCCCAGAGTGTACTGTCCTTGGAGGCCAGGAAGACCTCGATGTAGACAGCGTGCATCCCTATCTGATTCCAAGGGAAGCTTACAGGTTCTCAAGAGATATCTTCACTCCCAGAAAAATAAAATGGGCCGTCAATTCCTTTGGTCCCTTTAAATCGCCGGGAGGGGATTTTATATATCCTGCATTTTTACAGCAAGGCCTACAAATACTGTTGCCTTATTTGACTAGACTCTTAAGAGCCAGCTACAGCTTACAATATGTTCCAAGAAGCTGGAGGGAAGCGCGGGTGATTTTTATCCCGAAAACGGGAAGAAGATCCGCAGAGGACGTCAGGTCTTATAGACCCATTAGCCTCACATCATTTATTCTGAAAACCATGGAGAAGATACTGGGCCTATATATTAGATCCAATGCCCTCCTAAGGCATCCTCCAGACCCCAGGCAACATGCATATCAGACTGGGAGATCGACAGAAACAGCGCTCCACGAGCTGATAACAAATATCGAAGGTACACTTCGGAATAAAGAGGTTTTGTTATGCTCCTTCATCGATATTCAAGGGGCTTTTGACAATACCAAGTTCGAAATGATTCAAGAACAAGCACATGCAAGGGGAATAGACTCCTCCACCACAGGGTGGATAATCAATATGCTTAGAAACAGGAGGATAACGGCCTCCTTTGGTGATAAAACCATCACGATTGCGGCTACCAGGGGTTGTCCCCAGGGGGGAGTTCTCTCACTCCTTTTGTGTCTACTCGTGATGGATGGATTACTCATAAAATTAAAAAACTCTCACTTCTCGAATATCACCTACGCGGACGATCTAGTCTTAATGGTCAGGAGGAAATTCGAGAGTACAATAGCGGAACGTATGCAATATGCCCTCGAGTTGGTAAGCGACTGGTGTATTGAGACGGGCCTTAGAGTAAACCCCAACAAAATTATTTGTACTTTCTTTACAAATCGGAGGAAAACAATTCTCCCACCTCTATCTCTAAATGGGGAAATTCTCCAAATGGCGACGGAGGTTAAGTACCTGGGAGTGATACTTGATCAGAAACTGACATGGAACCCGTTTTTAAAATATATCACAAACAAGGCAAATAGGGCGCATTTAACTTGCCAAAGAATGATTGGCAAAACGTGGGGTCTGAATCCCTAAATGGCACTTTGGTTATACTCAACCATCGTAAGACCATTAATCTCTTATGCGGCGTTTGTGTGGTGGCCTAAGACAGAGCAAAGTGGTGCCTGCTCAATATTGGATAGGATCCAAAGGCTAGTTTGTTTGAGTGTAATGGGAGCAATGAAAACCTGCCCTACAGCTGCTCTTGAGAAGCTATTGGGGCTCTCACCAGTACACTTGCACCTTAAAAGAGTATCTGGTTCAAGGGCAGTCAATCTAAAAATAACATCTCAAATTAAAACTATTAGACCAGGATATAATAGCATCCTGGAGAAATTGAATCTGGACGAGGAAATAATCCAACTATCAGAAGTGATGGTTAAAATTATTCACTGCCATAGGAATTTCACGATTGAGATACCCGACAAGGAACAAGCGGGGAGTATCATCTCCTCCTTACCCCGTCACGCCTCTATATGGTACACTGACGGTTCAAAATCAGGGGTGGGTACGGGTGCGGATATAATCGGGCCGGGTCTCTAACTCTGTATTCCATTGGGTAAAACCCCCACAGCTTTCCAAGCAGAGATATTTGCGATCGAGGTATGTGTGCTTCGATGTCTCACAAAAAAATATAGAAAAACCGAGTAATATCGGACAGCCAGACGGCATCGCTTGCCTTAGGAGCATCTGTCTTCTATTCCAAAATAATCTGGAGCTGCTATCGCAACCTTCTAGAACTCAGCAGGGAGAATAAAGTAACCCTTTTGTGGTCCCCCGGCCATTCCGATATACAGGGAAACGAGGCGGCAGAACGCTGTGCAAAAGAGGCAGCGGAGAGCTCTTTCCTTGGCACCGAGCCTAGTATTGGTTACTCCAAGAGCCATCTGGAAAATGGCATAAGTAATTGGGAACAAAAACATACGAAAATATTCTGGAAGTCCTTCATTGGGATGAGACAGACCAAAAAAGTATTAAGCTATGATATTAGACGTTTAGATCAGGCAATCAAGATGGATAGACAGTCTCTAAAATCCCTCATCTGGTACTTAGCAGGACATGGCCCTTTTAATGGACATCTGGAGAAAATGGGAAAGTCCCCTACAGACCGTTGTAGATTCTGCAACCTGGAAAGGGAAACATCTGAACATCTACTATTCACGTGTGATGCTATAATCCATAAAAGACTTAAATTCCTCCATGCATACACAATACAGTGGCCCAACGCCGGCCCTTTAAATATGCATGAGCTGGTGGCGTTTATCAAGGACTTGAACCTCCACTTTACGTGAAACCTTCTGGGGATGCACAATAGACCTCAATGGTCGCGGTGCACAGGACTAGTATAGCTCACCCCATATAAAAAAATAATAAAAAATAAAAAATGAAGACCAACATCCAAAATGCATCGTAATGTGATTCGTGAAATATTTAATTGTTTTAATTGTGAACGATGCCTGGTTGATGTACTTAGTTCATTACGAACACTTTCACTAACAGCTGCCACTGCATTAGGAGTACGAACTGGATGAACATGTTGATACGGTCTACGACCTTCCACTGAATCAATTTCATCAAAACGATCAATAATTTTGCCAATTGCACGCTCAGTAGGAAGTCCATGTCGACCAAAACTCTCACGTAATGTACGAAATGTTGTTTGCGACTCCATTATGGTAAATGGAATATTTTTGACTTTTCTTAGTACCAAAATTCATTGATTGAAAAGAGGACAAACAGGTGGCCCAACCTATATATGACACAAATGGAATATGCATATTGTAATGATGATGTTGATTATTGATAAGTAACAATGATGATGAACAGAAAATATTCCGTGTTGAAATATTCTGAAAAATGGGATTTCCTTTCTAATTTTAATACAAAATCTCTACTAAACAGAAACGAAAATTTAAATTCTGGAAAATGAAGATTTAATTCCCATATCCAGAATTTTGTGTAGGGGAATTAATGCTTTTTCTAGTAATACGTAAAATTACAAAAATGTATCCAAAAATCATTTTAGACGCTGAGAATATTTTGGATTTCCAAAATATGTATACGAAAAATAATGCATTACATACTTTTAAAATAATGCATTACCTGCAGTTTACAAAAAAAACACAAGAATTTTTTTTTAGAAAAGTGGCATTTTTATTTAGTTCATATTATTGCGTATTTTAAATTATTACATTTTTTAGTTTTAAAAGTCAGCACTTTAAAAAATATGGAGCTATTTTCTAGTTGAAAATATTTCTACCATTGTAAAAATTGGCGCTGTGTCACATGATATGCTCTACTAAATCATAGCCGATTGGTATATATACACATATATAATGCAAACTTTGTTGTCTTCAATAACCATATTCTGCGATGTGGCCACGGTGGAACTAAACTTAGGTTCTTATAGTTTCTATGTTTTTTGTTTTTATAGGTTTGATTTTGGTGAAGAACACGTTTTCGATGAGGTGCCGAATATAATAGAGGCTAATAGAACAAATTTAATTCTAATCGATGATTTTAATATAGACATCATTCTCTTATTCCTAACCAAACTTTTTTCCAGTTTAGTTATCATTCTTGCACTGATTAAAATAAACTGTGTCTACGCTACAAACTGGTCGCTCTTATACACTAATTTGGTACGTTGACGCTCGTTCTCTTGAATTCAATCGAAAGAAATCACCGTTGAACAAAACAGTATAATTTTATCCGAAAGCATGTTACAGAAATCAGCCACATAAGCCTAATACTCTACATGTATCCCGTTTTAGCTTAGTTACTGTTGTGTTTGAACTTTTGATCGTCAATAAACGAAATAACGAAATTTTCCAATAAATCTATGGTAGCTCAAAACGTCATGACAGTATTACTCATAAATTTATTAAGGGGTTTAAAAATGTTGCATTGTATTTTAACTTCCACCTCACATTCTAATTTTCCTAAATGTATATTATAAAATACATTTGTTGGTGATGAATTTGCCACGTGCCACATTATTAGTTTCTATATGTTGTAGTCCATTATATTATTTTTTGTGCTTGTTATGCTTCCTAATTTCCTTCTTTTATTATTATTGTCGTCGTTGTTATTACTATTACGAAGACTATTATTAATATCACGCTTTTTGATTATGAGTCTAACTATATATGTAATGTCTAAAAAATTTCGTTTTAGCAAATTCATATTTTAAAAGTACAGTTATAAATTCGATAGGTTGCATCTACATACATACACACGGTTGTTAGGAATAAGAAAATAAAAATTCAGAGATGTATGATTAGGGGGAAAAGTAAAATTTATGGTTTGAGGATTAACTCAATGGTTAAAAATATTGTATGATTTCGAATTAAAGTTTTGTTGTGCAGTAAGATAAAAAAAACGAATTAAATTTAAGAAATTATTAGACGAGAAATATTATTTTGTTCTTATTTTTAATAACTTTGAAGTGAGTATTTTATGGAGAGATTACAAACAATTTTTAGCTAGCGAGGGTGAAGGTATAATTTCCGTAAAATTAATTTCGATAGGATGTATGAAATTTACCAACGATGAGAATTTTTGATTTTTTAAGAGTTTTAGGGTAATAAACAAAGAATATCATACACAGGGTTGCCGCAAAATATAAATTCCTGGCTATAATGTGGTCAGTCCAAACACCCTTTTTTTACAACAATTTCCAAAGCAGGTCATTTTACCAAAACAGTTTATCAAACAAATGCGGAAGTTATCTTTTCTACTCCTGTTTGGTAATAAGATTATTAAGAACGCAAAACACAGACGAATTTATTACTCTCGGATTGTTTTCGCGCTATATGGTGTAATCGTTAGTCCGCAGCGCTGACAAAAAGCTGTGAGTTGTTCTGTACTTCAGAATTGCTTTTTGTCACTTTTAATTTATATTTGAAAACATTTAAACTAACAGCCAAATATAATAATAAAAAATAAATTTAAATTAAAAATATATTGCAAAATATTTGAAAAAATTAGGTTGAATTAAAAATCTTTTTTATTTTACACCATCAAAGTTTTTTCTCAATTCCGCTTTTTTCAAGCAGCGTAATGAATTGACCGCTGAATAAATCATTAAGCGGTTTTAAACAGCAATTGCGTTCTGTGAAAAGGTACTTTCGGCGCTTACAGCGCTTGACACCTAATGGGCCCATAAACTTAATTCTATACTCACCGGTTGATTCCAACAACAATAAATATTAATTTCCCTATAGCAAAAACAAATTAATTGAAATATTATCTTAATAGGCTTTGGTTTTATTAATATTCACTTTTGAAATAACTAAAGCCTGTATCCCCTGAGAAAAATTGACTGACAGTCAAAAAGAACGAAAAGAGAAAAATAATCTGATGCTCCATATAAGAGAGTTTTATTTTACAGCAAAATTGTTTTTCTATAAAATAAAAACCGTTGTCTTTGTCTCTTATATGGGGCATCAGATAATTTTTATTTTTTATTTTTTTTTGACTGTCAGTCAATTTTTCTCATGGAATACAGGCTTAACTGCCCTTCCGACAAAATAAAATATGCTGCTGTTCTATTTAATATTATTTAAAAACAACAGGAAACTGTTATCATGACAACAGTTTTCTAAATAATATTTAAAAGCAAGAATGGTTAGAATGTTTTTTGATAATTTTACTGAAGAAAACTAAATTTTTATGAGTAATTATGAGTTTAAAAATGGGTAGCTATTGATTAAACAAATTGACAAAAATTATAATAGAGAATTTTGCCGAGATACTACCGCACATTCTATATAAATGTGATAAATGGCTTTCAGCTTGAGAATTTATTCCAAGAACAAAATCCAAAAATTTAAATATACACTACAAACTAAATAACTGAAATTTTATTTTCTCAGGATTTATCATTGAACATGGGTTTGCATACCACAAGAGTAGTCGTACTTTATTCGACTTTCTCTAAATCAAAACGCAGTCGCTTACTTTTACTTTCTTTTACGTAAGTAAAATAAAGTATAGTAATCATGAAAATGTTGGACCTTGAGATTTTTAGAGATTTATCTGTTTTGAGTCCGAAAAAGTGGGTTCCCAAATGGTGTCTCTCTGTCAGTATATCAGTCTGTGTCCTCTCTACAGGCCAGATGGTTTAACCATTCGAATTGAAACTTCATATTTAAGCTTTTTTGATAAATTGGGATGTCCCAGTGAATTTTACTCCAAATCGGCTAACCGGAAATGGCCACTTCCTAGGTCCAGAAATTTTTTTTTGCAAATATCTTAAAAAGTATAAGGTTTACAAAAAACTACTTAATACAAAATGTTTCCAAATCCTTAATACAAAAAATTTCTCAAAATTTTCTGTTCGTAAAAGAAAATCGTGTGTTGGCCACACCTCCATTTTTTTAATTTCATAAGAGGGTAATTTCATAATAGCTTATTTTAAAAAAAACGTTGTCAAAAAATTCGTAATAGACCCCCAGAGATGGTTAGTGTCGAAAACCTGTATTTATGACACAGTTTTCGACACTTTTTAACATGAGTTCTTGACAGTCTGTCAAAACTTGTGTTTTCGACACTTTTTGACAGGAAAAATGCACAATATTAGATTCATTTACAGTTTAGAACAGTTTCAACAGATTGAGCTTTCCAAAATTTACCGGAATATTGCAAAAACTTGCTCATGAAACAATAAAATTATTTTGTTTCCAAAATTGTAGAAAATCTTTGCTCAAAATATAGTGCTAAATTATTGTAATATCGAAGATGTTCACTGATGGCTTTTTCACATAAAAAATCGGTATATTTTTTACTTATTTTTTCCCCTGCTAACTTCACATTAATAAAATATTACGATTAGTATTTGTGACTGGAGTGAAGGCGTATTTTAAGTACTTTTCTTACCGGACGCCTCGAGTTTGAGCTTCAGGTGAGCAAATGTTCTTCGAAGAGGATAGACGTGTTTTTTCTATTCTCTTCAAAAATTTAATTTAATTTTATTTTTATTTTTATTTTTTTGTTTTATTTATGTATTGTTATGTATATGCTTTATATACATATGTGTATTATATACATTTTAATTATAATTTTAACTCGATTCAATTCAATTTTAGTGAAATAATAATTACAGTGTAAGAGAAATAATAATTAAAGTGAATTTTGGAAAATGCAATCCACCGGGATGCATTTATCAGGCAATGTTTTATATTTATATATAAAGAAATCAAAATTCTTGATTTCTTGATTAAGTGCATGATTTTAACTTTTGTGTGGTTGTACATGGAATTTAATTACTAAAATCTAATAATTGGATCGTATTAAATTGATTTTAACTTAATTTGATATACTTCGTAGTTAATTTCATATCTGATTTTATCTTTACGCACACTTGAATGTGTTCTTGTGTTTTATTTTATGTACAATCGACACAAATATATTCTTGAAGCTTGATACACAGCAAAACCAATAAAAATGTTTATACAAGCCGTCTCGTTCGCTCTTTACACAGATCCTATCAAAGAAATGTACTATATATTATTGGTTTATGTCATATAATATACCAACAACAACAAAACAGAAAGACATTTTTGTTGGTTTTGGTATAATCGTAATAAATATTTTCCTGTATCTTAATACATAGAAGAGGAATGTTTGTATGTTCGCTATTGCGGCTACTTTGGTTGGTGGTTTAGTATATTAGATTCTGTTATTTTTATTTTGGTGTTGTTTTCTCTAACAACTATAGTGTTCTTGATAAAACACGAACTATACAAACACATCAAAAATTTTACTTCGTATAATCGAGTGAGTTTGAGTCGAATTGGAAACCGCCATATATAATCCATATAAAATAGTATATTTGCGTATGATTAATTTTTTTTACAGGGTATTATAAACTGCATTAAATTATATTAAATTAATTTAATTAATATTAAAAGATTATAAATTAACTAAATTATATAAATAAAATACTAATTTGGAAATATTAATTTTGAGTTGCATGCCTAATTTCGATTAAACGAATGTAAACAACGTGGAATTATGTAAAAGCAAATCGAGAGGGTAAATGTATTATATTTAGTTATTAGCTTAATGGATTTATTGAAGTTTAGGTTGCAGTTTTCACATACAAACGTCAATATTACTTATATGGCACACCGATAAATTTTTAAGAAAATAATGTTTCCATTTCCTTTCATTGATTTATTATTTTAATTACTTTGCATGCTTGATTTTGCAGGGTAATATGTCCATAAACGGAGTTGAAGTTTTATGGGAGTACATAAGTAATAAATGTCGAAGATGTTGATTTTGTTTATCTTAATTATGTCAACAGAATAAGTAAAATTATAACATGATTAATAATAATAATTTTTGATGTCCTGACTCAGATTTAAAGAATCCTGAGTTCTGGCATTGGATTCCAGAGGAAAGAGTATCTAATCATGTAGTTAAATTGTGCTGTCTTGTGCTAATCTGTTTATCATTTATTGTACTAATAATTTACTAACTATTAATCGCTTAGGAATCTGCAAGCGGGATGAATCTGTCCCAACTAATAATAATATCCAATCCATTGGTTTTGGTATGTGTAAATGGGTGTACGGTGTGTGCCCGGGAATACTGAAGATCCTGTTATAGTAATTATTCATTTAAGTAACAAAATTTGGAATTATAGTGATTTATTAATTAAATTTAGTTTTCAGAGTTGCCTGGGAATTTTTATATTAATTTTATTTGTCGATTCTTGATATACTTATAGTACCTAATTGAATTATTGAGGAGTCTAGGGTGTTGTGGTGCTGTAACATTATCATTTTTAAATCATTTTATATAAATTTTATAAAATAATAGAATTTATAATTATTTATTTTCTTTTCTGGATCGTTAGTAAATTGATGATTAGTTTTAAGTTAAATTTTATGTTTAAATGGTTTTTAACGTTTATTTTAATTCTTGTTGCAGTACGTAATAATTAATTAATTAGATAAAAAAAAACCATGAATAATGAAATAAGCGCTGTTATTTTAAATTTTTCTTAAATATTTTATCAGGTAAATTAATGAAAGGCGGACCGGAGTGAAATTACAACATTAATAATTTTTTAAGTCCTGTTTTGGATTTAGGGAGTCCTGAGCATCCGACCCTGTATTCCAGACTAATGATCATCTAATAATGTAGTTAGATTGTGCTGTCTTGTGCTATCCTATTTATTATATATTGTACTAATAATTTACTAACTATCGATCGCATTGGTGTCTTTAACCGGATCGAGTCCATCCCAACTAATAATCCTATCCTATCCTTCGGTTTTGTTATGTGTAACCGGGTGTACGATGTGTGCCCGGGAGTCCGGAAGATCCTGCTATAATGCTTGGCCATACATTCATAATCAATCAATCAATCAATCAATCGGACGCCTCGGGTTTGAGCTTCAAAAATAATTTTTTTTACTAAAGTATTTTACTAAGCCAAGACTATGAATTCCAAATGCGTCTGCATCATTTTAAAGTAGTATAAAGCGGAACTGCTTGTTAAAATTATCTAAAAAATCACATATTTGATACGTTTGTTTCAAATTTACCGAAGAATCTACCTCTTATTGATGATAAAAATTATATTAGTACTTCCTATAATTCAAGTGTAAAATGAACCAAAACAAAATATTTGCAAGGGTCTAAGCATCACATTTGTGGTAACTAAAAATTTTGAGGCGAGGCGTCTGGTATGAAAAGTACTTTACTTGACATATAATTAGCACAAAAGACCTTACAGTAAATTACAGTACTTACAGTATAGAACATAGAGTAAAATTTTCTTTTGTTATGCTGGTAAAAAATTTACTGGGATTACACTTTGCTTATACAAAAAATTGAAATAATTTTCGTGTGGGATTGTTTTACAAAATTCAATATTCTCAATATTTAATGCGTAACTTGAGCACGCAAACGAAATTTTGATCGTAGATTGTCCATAGTTTAAAGTGAATTTTGCTTAGGACGAACATTTTCTTCAAGAGAAATTAACAACACTAAATAATTTACCTAAAGTAATGGAAGATTGATGCATATAGGTGCAGTTTTCTTACGTCATTTGGAACTATTGCAGAGTTTAATTACCGTATCTCATTTGAAGAACCAATTATTTAATTTTTGAATTGTCAGCAAATAAGAAATAAATTTTGTATTTAGTTGAAAATTATTAAATTTAACCTTAATTTGTCAACTCTCATTGCAAGATCCTTTAAAAAACTACACAGATTTAAATCTTAAAAACTCCACTTCTGCCGCACAGGATTACTCCTTTGTAGTACATTAGTACAATAAGTTGTCTAACATAATAACCGCCTACATCTAAATAGTACAAATACCTAGAACGAGAAAGACATAGGGCAAGCAAATTATTTACAAACATCCTTTTCTTGACTTATGTATGAATTTAATGTGATTTCAGTAGACACATAATTTATCACGACTGTCGTTGTACTAAGAGTGGTAATTGCCTGGCTAATTGTTTGACGATTGATTCATCAACATTCATTTCTAACTGGCGTTATTCCAGAATTCATCCAAAAATCATCATATCTTTCAATCGCTGTGAGCTGAGTTTTAGTGGTAGATAATTCTACGTTTTTCATATTTCAAGCCATATATGAAAATAAATACAAAACACCTTTCAATTCATCGGGTTGATTTGGGGAGGCATCTTATATTTTACCATTCGCTGGAAATTACTATACACGGCTAACTTTTTACTATTTTACTAGTTTTTGCAAAAAGTTTTACAGATTTCAAGCTAAATTTAAGGGGTACCAAGCGAATCAGTAAGAATCCTTACAGAATTTCACGAAATTATTGCCTTACAGAATATTTGAAATGTCGGCCACCGAATTCGTAACAAATACTGTATTAAAATTTTAAGTGAAAATAGAAAATTTATTATTTTTAAGAAAAGTGTGCCGTGAAAATTTTCATATATTTTGAGATATTCTTGAGTTTGTGCGTTATTTTTCGCTCTGTTAAGTGACAGCTGAACAGAACGAAAAGTTTTAAAAATTCGCTGGTCAGTAATATCCACTTTCTGTATATCGCTCTCTTATCTTATATTTGTTAATAATAATATAATTTATCACCAATAATTACAAATTGGTATATCAAAAATTCAATACATACAATTTTTGGGATGGATTTTTAATTTTCTAAATTTTGTGAGATTTTTGGGGTTACAATTGAGTTATATTCAATATTAAGAGAGGAAACATTCTGAAAAGGGATTTTTCGGGATGAAATACTTTTTTCGGCCTAACTTCACATACGTTTAAAAAATTAAATTCTATAAACAACTACAAACGAAAGTTTCATACACTATGAAAGGGAAAACTAAAATAAATGTTTTTGATTTTAACATAAACAAAAGAGCAAACGTTTATTTTGTTATGGTTGCTCAGTCTACAACAATTTATAATACAGAAAAAAACAACGATATTTGGCTAACTTCATTTCAAAGTGTGTATTTATTCAGAATTACATGAGGCAGAAAGAAACTAAATTCGGCTTGAGTTGATTTTCGAAAAGTCGTCACGTCGTATATCAGGATTTTTTGACTTTCCAACAAACATAAGCCCAACATAATTTTTTGTGTACCATAAAACGTGAAAAACCTTGATCTGGATTATGGAAAATTATAAATAATTATTATGAACATATAATTTTGTTTTTGTAGCTATAAACCAAAAGTTTCACGTTTATTATTTCTATGCGTTTGTAAAAGTCATACCGAATCGAAGAAAATAAAGACGATTTTCAAAATTGTTCTAGAACAAAAAAAGCAGCAGATTTTCATTTTTAAACAAATATGAGGTAACATTTTCAAGTCAAATTTATTGCTCTGATAGCAAATTTTTTTGATCTGACTGGTATGAACCAATGCCTCTTAGATATATAAGCCGTATCACCTAGCTGCCTCACTCATTTTATATAGTGAAGTTCCATTATGATTCTGCAAATGGCAGTAATGTAACTGGGTGGAGCAGTAAATTCTTATACTCTTCCATATACTTATAATTGATTGTTTACAAGGTTGGGTACAAGGAGAAATGAGATTAGTTTTGAAATAAATTTTTATCAGAATGGCCGAAATTATTAATATTCGCAAAATGAAAAATTATCGTGAAAGCCTGGAAATACTTACACATGTAGGATAAGACCAAAAGTAGACAAATTTTGAGAGTTGTCGTTGAAAATGTAAAGTTTATAGCGGATTATTTTTCGGATGAAGTTGTCGATGACCCAGGTGGAGCCCTGAGTTTAAGTCAAAATTTTGTAAGCTACTTAAGTGATCCTGGGTATCAAGGTTTGTCATCCTCACTGGTACAATGAGTAGAGCTTTGCTTTGCAACTTGAGGATCTTGAGTTCGATTCCGAGTAGTGGCGGGAAAAAATTTGTTCCGTTAGATATTGTTTTGAGAAACCGCACTGAGAGAAATTTTACTGTCGCATTGATCATATGAAGTTGTAATTTTACCTACAGCATCGCACTGTTGAATTGAAAAGATTATTTTTTCAATAAAAGTTATTTATGCATATGATAGCAATTCATCACTGTGATGGATAACTTCTGTTTATAGACTACCTGTGATCTACATTAACATATGTACTATCAATTGTTGATAGAAGTATTTTTTAAAACGATACAACTTTTCATTCGAAATTATTTTTGATAAATATGATCATTCAATTTATAAATTTACTATAAATATAATAGTGCACTCAATTGATATGAAGGAAATCTATTAAATGATGAATGATTTCTGATTATCCGCTGTTGGTTATACATATAATTAAATGTGCTATTAATTATTGATAGTAATATCATTCAATAAGGTAAGACTTTTCTATCAAAATTATTTTTTATAAATACGATTTCTGATTATCAATGATCTGTTCTTTTAACAAAGATATTATCAATTGTTAATAGTAATATTTTTCAGAATGATAGACTATTTATTACTTCAAAATTTGTATTTTACCTTCCTTCTTATTGATACGCAATAATGCCGTTTCATAATTTGTTTGAAACTTGAGAAAACAAAGAATATACACCTGTCCCTCGATTAACACGGTACTTGATTAACGCGGCGAAACTTCTGTGCATGTTAATCGAGACTTCGTCTCAATTCGTTGACCGTGTTAAATCAAATCCGTGTTAATAAAGTACCGTGTTAATAGAGGGACAGGTGTACAAAAAAAAAATAATAATACAAAATGTTCTTAGGATTGACAATATAGAAAAAAAAATATAAGGAAAAAGCAAAAAAAATAATAATAAAAAAACAATAAAGTACAAAATATCGTTTGATCCTACCCCAAAAGGGGTAATAAAGCGATAAAATGAGAAAAAACTTATTAATTTAAGAACAATTGTTGTTGCAAAATAAAAAATCATCAAAATTCTCATGACATTATATTAATATAATATCTTTCTTATATCCAATATTTGCTATCAATAAGATAATGCACATTATTGATGTCAAGGAAAGCTATTAAATGATGATCGATTTCCAATTACCAACAGTTGATTTCTTTAACAAAAATACTATCAAATGATGATAGTAAAATTTTTCCATATTATAGAACTTTTCATTTAATATTATTTTGAGTAGATATGATCATCTATTTCACAACTTTACTCTACCAACGTGACAGCGAACATTATTGATGCGAAAAAGTCTATTATGGTAAATATAGCAACCGTTTTAAAGCGAAGCAAACTTCGAGAAATACTGCATTACACATTATAACAATATTTAAAGTGTTTTCTGTAACTTAATCACAGTAAATCGATGTGTTCGCAAGCAAAGGTCAAGGTGCAGTTTAAATTTTCTGTTTAACATACATATTCGGTGCTTAAAATCAATGTTTAGTGTTTAAAATTAAATTAAATTGTTACAAATAATTCATAAACTATTAAATTCTAAGGTAAATTAATGCTTTTAGTTTTGTTTTGGAAAAATTAATTTGTGGTAAAATATAATAAAGCTTTGTTAAAATTCTTGAAGCAGTGACGTTTCCCTTAACTTCTGACCTCACCCAAGTTATTATCGCTTTCAAATGATTTGCTTTAAATCTAAGAAATTGTTTTTTTGATATATTACAATTAAAATATCACTTTAAGGTAAGGCAAAATCTTACACAGCTCATCGTATGAATGTGCGGAAGGCTCATGTATTCAAGAATTTCAAAACTTTAATGTTTTCAAACGCCACTTAAATCTTATTCCCAGTAATAATGGTAGCCATTCAAAAAGATTACAATCTGAAACGGAAATCAAACCACCAGAAAATCATCACCTAATATTGATTTAGTTATCATTGATCTATCGAACCATATTACTACTAATACATCCAGTGAAGTTCCACCAAACGAAATAAAAAATAGCCTATTAACTCACAATAATCTTAATTTACCGCCAATTGGAAGTGTAATTAACCAAGCAGGTAAAAAAATATATTGAGATAGTGCAAAATTTAATTACTGAGGAAATTCTCAAACCTATTAAAATTAATATGTTGGCGCAATTGTTGAATTTAACTAACGATGTATCAATAAGACAGGAAATTCTAGAAATGCTGTAAGTTTTATTTGATCCATTGGAAATTTGTAATACAGAATATAAACTTTTCGATAAATTACGCAGAGCTGATGTTTTAGATGAGTTTATTGCTTTTACAATAAACAATTCCTTAGACATCAAATATATCAAAGGGGAATCCCATAAAATTTCAATTACGTAAAATATTTGAAAGAGGAAAATTTAATTTAGACAAGTTTGCTGCATTTAAGTAAAGAAAACTTTTAAATGTTTAAAAAAGATTTTTTTTAAAATAAAAGAGAATAATTTTATCTTATAGTGATATTTTATTTTTATTTTATAGTACTAACGACTATAGTTTCGAGCATTCGCTCTTTATCAAGTTTTGACTTATTCTAATTTGAAATGTTAAAATGTACTTAATAGATACTGGTAGATGTCGTTTTGCGGCATCCTGTCATTTAATAAAAATATGTTGTCTCTGTATTTGTATATTTCTAATTCTTCCATTCTATCAAAATTAAAAATGTGCGGCGTAATTTGATTTTATATTTTGTTTTCCAATTTCTTTTACATGTTCTTTGAACCTGATTTTAAAATTTCTCCCCGTTTGGCCTATGTAGAATGCTTCACAATCGTTGTGTTACGGCCGTAAAAGGAAAACCATAGAGTAGTAGAAAATAATATAATTTGCATTGTATAAAAAAGCAGCATCTTCTATGCGATCCTGTAGAGATAAATGTTACGTTTAAAATTGTAATAGTATTTGTGTACATAGAAAATAATATAATTTGCATTGTATAAAAAAGCAGCATCTTCTATGCGATCCTGTAGAGATAAATGTTACGTTTAAAATTGTAATAGTATTTGTGTACATAGAAAATATGTATGCAAAAGAAATGTATATAATATGAAAAGTATATAAGGAATATGTATGTCGTGGTAATAGAAAAAAGAAGGAATATAAAAAATGTGGAATTAATATAAAAAAAGATCATAGTGGTGTAGAGATCGAAAGAGTAAAGTAAAATAAATTAATTAATCGCGAAAAGGGAATTTTGGTTTTTGTATTGGAAAAAGGGGTTATAGTTTCGGACTAAAGGAATTTGGGAAATTTCTATTAAGGAATCACGCGGGTTTGTGGAAAAGCAAGCGGATTAAGCAGAGTAGTATCAAGGTGCCAGAAACCGGGACGAGCCGGGACCAGAAATTCAGTCTAATAATCAAATAACAGTAAGCAAGTGCAAAGTTGTGTGTCGTCGCGAGGAAGGAAAGTGGTAAGCGGAAAGTAATAGTAATTAATAGTGAAATAAGTAAAAGTGATGTGCAAATTGGTTAATATAAGCGTGTTGGATAGGAAAAGTATAGTTAAAAGGGTGAGAGAGAGATAGGCAAACGTGAAACCGCGCGGAAAATCGGTACCGTGGAGATCAGGAGTACGCATCTTAGATGCGGAAAATGATATCCACGTGGAAAATAAGTACAGTGGGAAAACGTGAATGATAGTGAAGAGTGGTTAGGAAGGAAATACCGTTAGACGGTTAGGAATGAAATACCGTTAGACGGTTAGCAATAAAATACCGTTAGACGGTTATGGAGAAAGGTCGTTATTTTGAAAATGTGCTCGATTGGGAAATCGAGAGTAGGTACCGATATTATAGAGAATGTGCTCGAATAGTAAATCGAGAGTACCGTTGATTTAGAAAGGTCGTTATTTTGAAAATGTGCTCGATTGGGAAATCGAGAGTAGGTACCGATATTATAGAAAATGTGCTCGAATAGTAAATCGAGAGTACCGTTGATTTAGAAAGGTCGTTATTTTGAAAATGTGCTCGATTGGGAAATCGAGAGTAGGTACCGATATTATAGAAAATGTGCTCGAATAGTAAATCGAGAGTACCGTTGATTTAGAAAGGTCGTTATTTTGAAAATGTGCTCGATTGGGAAATCGAGAGTAGGTACCGATATTATAGAAAATGTGCTCGAATAGTAAATCGAGAGTACCGTTGATTTAGAAAGGTCGTTATTTTGAAAATGTGCTCGATTGGGAAATCGAGAGTAGGTACCGATATTATAGAGAATGTGCTCGAATAGTAAATCGAGAGTACCGTTGATTTAGAAAGGTCGTTATTTTGAAAATGTGCTCGATTGGGAAATCGAGAGTAGGTACCGATATTATAGAAAATGTGCTCGAATAGTAAATCGAGAGTACCGTTGATTTAGAAAGGTCGTTATTTTGAAAATGTGCTCGATTGGGAAATCGAGAGTAGGTACCGATATTATAGAAAATGTGCTCGAATAGTAAATCGAGAGTACCGTTGATTTAGAAAGGTAGTTATTTTGAAAATGTGCTCGATTGGGAAATCGAGAGTAGGTACCGATATTATAGAGAATGTGCTCGAATAGTAAATCGAGAGTACCGTTGATTTAGAAAGGTCGTTATTTTGAAAATGTGCTCGATTGGGAAATCGAGAGTAGGTACCGATATTATAAAGAATGTGCTCGAATAGTAAATCGAGAGTACCGTTGATTTAGAAAGGTCGTTATTTTGAAAATGTGCTCGATTGGGAAATCGAGAGTAGGTACCGATATTATAGAGAATGTGCTCGAATAGTAAATCGAGAGTACCGTTGATTTAGAAAGGTCGTTATTTTGAAAATGTGCTCGATTGGGAAATCGAGAGTAGGTACCGATATTATAGAGAATGTGCTCGAATAGTAAATCGAGAGTACCGTTGATTTAGAAAGGTCGTTATCTTGAAAATGTGCTCGATTGGGAAATCGAGAGTAGGTACCGATATTATAGAGAATGTGCTCGACTGATAAAGCGAGAGTATGGTTATTTTGGAAAATAGGCTCGACTAATAAAGCGAGAGTAGCGTTATGCTAAAAAATGTGCTCGACTGATAAAGCGAGAGTATGTATTGTTATGTTATAAAATGTGCTCGGCTAATAAAGCGAGAGTATTGTTAAGTTTTGAAATATGCTCGAATGGTAAATCGAGAGTACCGTTAATTTAGGAAAGTCATTATTTTGGAAATGTGCTCGAATGACGGTTATGAAGCGAGGTGGTTATGTTGGAAAATGGGCTCGATGGATAGGTCAAGGCAAATAATAGTTATAGCCGAAAGTACCGGTATCCAGGAAAACGTGCTCATTAATGAGGGCTAATGCAAACGATAGGGAGAATGGGGCTGAGGCCGCATATTAGATGCGATGAGTAAACTCAACCGTACCAGAGGTAGAAAGAGTTGAGTCCGCATGTTGGTTGCGATGGTTAAACTCAAGAGCATAATAGTTAGAAGGAATCGAATCAGGGAAAAGTAGTATGAAAGTGGGAAATATTGGAGGAAAGGTTGAGCTGAAAGTAAAGAAAGGTCGTAAGAGAGAGTGTGCGAAGTAGTGAGGAGTTTAGAAGAAACATGAGGAAATGCAGACCATTGGATTAGGAATGCAGAAGGAATGTGAAGGGATATACAGGCGAATACCAGGATCGTAAGTGGTAAAGGATACGATAAATTGAAGAGAGGTAGTAAGGGAGTTGATAAGTAAACATAGGCAGCATGGAAGATAATAAGATATTAAGAATAGCATAGTAGATTCAGTGAAAGAACTATTTAGTTTAGGGTATCATTGCTGAGAAGGAAGTTATGAAGGTTGAGCGTGTTTATTTTATATTGCATTTTTTTTGTTGTCGAGTAAAATTAATTATGATAGTATGGCCATACGTGTTACCGCTCTTCCGGATTGGCTCCGACTCATGTGATAAAAGTGGATATAGGTTCATAATAGGGTAATAATGCTAGTGAAAGAAAGGGAGAATAGTTGTAACAAGGAACTAAATAGATAGAACGGAGGAAGCAAGGTCATGAATTTAATGAGGAAAGAGAGGGTCGAAGGTTGAATGATATTAATGTGTGATCAGGAAGAATGGTGAAACTCAGTATAAGCAATGTTGTAAAGCAAGGAGTTTTTTAGAAAAATGGCCAGCGGAAACTCAGAGCAGTTTGTGGAAGGGTACATCAGGGCCAAGATGGATCAACTGGAAGAAATACGGAGCAAGGTAGTGGGCAGGCTGTATAACCAGAGGGAGCTGGGGGAAATAGGCGAGGAAGTGAATGGCATCCGACGAAGTGTTGCCAGACAAGTGGAAATGACAAGGACCTCCAATATAGACCGGTTGTTAGTGGAATACAGGAAACTCTCGATAGAGATCAGCAAAGCGCGGTATAAGGACAAAGAGAGGAACGAAAGGCTGGCGGTAGTACTGAGATCCATCTCACCAAAACGATGGTCAGCGGTAGATTGGGACACCTTTCCAAAGGAAAAGGGAAAACCAGAAGAGGCATCGGCATTGGGCGGGTCGACAACTTCCGTCAAGGAGATCCAAGTGGCGACTAGGACACCGGTAGCGATGGGGCGATTACCCTCTGCGGTGATCCGGAGCAACAATTTTGTACCGATGGGAAGAAAGTCCGATCGGAGAAGCCCAGGTAGAAACAAAGGAGCTGTGCCCGCACAATATTTATCGGCACCCCAAACAAGAGCAACGGGCCCACAGAAAGGAGTAGCCTATCCGCCAATGGCTTATGCGCTACCTTACCCACTGCCACGTGACAACAGCAGAGTGATAGGATATTCCGAGATATTCACGAGCACGAAAGGAGATCACGGCCGATGCGTATTATGCGAAGGGTCCCATAAAATGTATCGGTGTCAGAGGATGATGGAGCTTGGGTTGGGTGAAAGATGGAGGCTGGCATTGAGTAAAGGAGTTTGCTTACATTGCTTGTATCCAAGGCACTCCTCGTTTACATGTAGTGAGCCAGGCGCATGTAAAAGATGCGGTACTCGGCACAACAGTGTGCTGTGCCCAAAGAACCCGGGGAATCGGGGTTAGTGCGCGAAGGTAAGCAAAGTGGTACCAGAAGAAGCAAGGTTGTATCAGAAGAAGCTAAGTTGTACCGCAAGAAGCAGGGTTGTATCGGGGGAGGCGAAGTTAGGAGAAGAATTGGTGATATCCACTAAGAATAGTTGTATTTTGATGTTTTATAAATAAAAAGAAATGGATTATATTGTTTAATAGAGTAATTTTGTTAAAAAGAAAAGAGCAATTAGTAAAGGTTTGGTCAGGAAGGGTAAAAATAAGGAAGGTAGGGTAATCACGTCCTCAATGCGAGGAAGCTGTAAAATTGAGAAAAGGAAAGGTTGAGAAAAGAAAAAAAATAGGGGAACCAACTCACCAGGAGAATGGTGATACGGAAAGGGAGCATCGTAATGGAATATTTAAGATTATAGTTACAGGGAATCATGGAAAGGAAGGTCGGGAGACCACCCCAGTTGAGAGATGCAAAAGAGGGAAGGGCGGAGAAACAAGACAGGTTATACGCCCGAAGGGAACAAGACATCGAATCGTTGAAACGATTATCGAGCCAGATAATGGATGAAGAGGAGAGTGGAGCGATGTCCACCTCAGAATTGAGAATGCGCCAGGAAAGATTGCGGCAGCATTTCACGTCGTTCGAGGAGACTGACCGGTTGTATACAGAGGGGAATCTCTTAGTCACAGGGGAACTGTACCATGAGATCGAGGATCTATTCATCAAGGCAATGGTGCGAGTCCAGGATAGACTGGATAAAGAAGGAAGTACTCGGCAAATTAGTGAAGATCAGAGCATAATTGAACCATTTAGCCAGCCTTCGACGATAATAAAGGTGGAATCGGTCCAGCCGCCACGATTGGATAAGTTCAACGGTAACCCGGCTGACTGGCCGGCCTTTCGCGATTTATTCTTAGCGGAAGTCCACCACAAAGGCTACGACCCGATCAATAAGCTACTGTACTTGCAACAAGCTTGCATAGGCAAGGCGGCGGTAACATTGGGTCCGTGGCAACTGACGAGCGATAACTATACGGCGGCATGGGAAACATTAATGAAAACATACAACGATGATTACCATGTCATTCACAGTATATTGGGAAGGATGCAGGCCGTGAAGAAACAAGAAAGAGAGACATACGATTCCCTACGACTCGTATTAGACTCGGTAACCAGCGGCACGCGCCAATTGGAAACAATCGCTCCTCAGTCTCATATATGGGATCAATTCTGGATCCATCACGCCAAACAGCGTCTCCCTAGAGATACCTTGGATGCATGGGAACAACACCGGAATAATCTAAGTGCAACCCTACTACCAACACTTGACACCTTTAAGAATTTCCTGGAAACCAGAGCAAAGGGTCGAAGGGAAGTAGAGAGCGAAGTAGTAGGGGGAAGTACCCAAGGTGACCAGGAATCATCACGTATGAAGGAACAACATGGAAGACGTACCGAACGATTCCAGAGTCGGCGATTCCAGCCATATAGTACAACGAGTAAAGATCAGCAGATCCCGCGATATAACCAGGCAACACCGAATAGACCCAATGAAAGCTTCCCACTCGGGATCGCAAGGCCCGAATTTCGACAGCGAAGCTGTGTTATGCAAGGTTGTATGAACAATCACAAACTAGAGGAATGTCTCATGTTTAAGAGAATAAGCTTACCAGAGCGATGGACCGCAGTCCACAGGAGCAGGGTATGCCGCTGTTGTCTAAATCCAGGCCATAGAGCCGCAGAATGCAGCCAGGAAGGCTGCACTGGTTGTCCAAAGGGAAGAGCAACCCATCATTTCATGTTGTGCAATAAAGCGAGGCACAATCAACAGCCACAATCTAACGCCTACAATTCAGGCAGAGGAAACAATCAATAGCAATTAAACCCACTGAAGGCCTCGGAACACAAGATTCAGTCGGTATGCCAGGTGGTGAGTAAAGTACCGCAGGTTGTGTTAGCCACGGTGTGGGTAAGATTAAGATTTGGACAAACCTTCTCCCGGCCAATCAGGATGATCTGGGACACAGGAGCCCAGGTTAATATAATAACGAATAGCGTAGTAAAAGAACTAAAACTAGTTCGATCAGCGGCAAAGGTAGGAATAAAGGGTATCGATGGCAAAGCTGCTAGGACGAAAGGAGAAGTGCAGTTGGAGTTGTGGCATGGCCAGTTGGGGCAGACAATTACTACAAAAAGGTTTGTGATCATAATGAATTTGATACCAGATCACCCGCAGAGATCATTCCAACCGGGGGAATTTAGCGATACGGTGAAACAGGATTTAGCCGATCCGCGGTATTTCGAGCAAGGTAGTATAGAGGGGGTAATTGGAACAGAGATAGCCGCAGCACACATTAAGCCAGGCATGGAACGAAGTTCAACAGGATTGCTTGCACAGAGCACTTCATTGGGATGGATCATTTCAGGTGAAGGAGGGTTCGCGAGTCCAGAAGAAGAACCAAGGACTATAGGAGTGGTAGTCAAGGAAGAGATAAGGAGTTTGATCCAAAGATTATGGGAAGTCGAGGAAATGGAGGAGAGGCCAATATCTATGGAAGATCAATACTGTGAGGACAATTTTAGGGAGACAGTTATAAAAGAAAACAACAGATACAGCGTTACTATTCCATTACGCCCAGAGGCAGAATTGGGTGAGTCAAAGGCTATGGCGGTAAGGCGGTTTTTCAGTCAGGAGAGTAAGTTTAAACGAGACCCAGAATATAGACAAAAATACGTCGAGTTCATGGAAGAATATGAGAAGATGGGGCATATGATGCAGGCTACACCAGTAGTACAGGGAGAACTGCATAATTACATCCCACATCACGCGGTTGCGGTGGACCGCAAGTTTAGGGTAGTGTTCGACGGATCAGCCAAGACCAGCAACGGGAATTCATTGAACGACATTCAATACATAGGACCACGACTTCAAAAGGACCTGCTCGACATAATAATCAAATTCCGCACTGGGAGAATAGCAATATCGGCCGATATTTGTAAAATGTTCCGACAAGTACGAATTCAACCTATTCATTGGAATCTACAGCGAATTGTGTGGCGAGCGGACCCTAACGAGCCACTCCGAGATTATTGGCTAACAGTAGTGACATATGGGCTAGCCTCATCACCATATTTGGCAGTCAAGGCCTTAAATCAATGTGCCGTTGAAGCAGTTAAGAAGAAGCCGAAGGCAGCTCAGGTGGTGAACGAGGATTTCTACATGGATGACATGTTAGCATCAGTGGAATCGGAAGGTGAGGCGATGGAGTTAAAGAAGGATGTAACAAAAATACTTCGAGGAGGTGGATTCGAATTAACAAAATGGCGTTCCAATTGCTTGAAGGTAATGGAGGAGGAGATGGAAGCAAAGGTTGTCGAACTACAAAACAACACGAGTGTACTAGGGGTCATTTGGGATTTCGTGGAAGATGAATTCCGATTTAAGGTGCAAGAGCGGGATCAACCGAATCTCATGACAAAGCGTTACATAACAAGCGAAGCAGCGAGGGTGTTTGATCCACAGGGATGGGTGACGCCAGTTACAATGAAAGCAAAGTTGTTCATTCAAGAGCTGTGGCGTATGGGCAGCAGTTGGGACGAATCCTTGCCGACATCCTTGAGGCAGGAGTGGAAGATATTCTATGACGAACTTAAGTTTATCAACGAATTAAGGATACCCAGATGGCTGGAGACATCTGCTAGCCGCAGGATGCAGATTCACATATTTTCAGACGCCTCGACCAAGGCATATGGAGCGGTGGTCTACGCCAGAGTATGTGTCGGAGATCAATGGTCAGCTAAGTTGTTATGTTCCCGGAGTAGAGTAGCCCCTATCAAATTGGTCACAATTCCGAGATTGGAGCTATGCGCAGTTGAACTGGGGACTAAACTAATTCCCAGGCTAATGGAAACACCCATGTTCAAGGAAGCCAATATATATATATGGACGGACTCGGAAATTGTACTATATTGGTTGAGGAAACCGGTCAACGAGCTAAGGACATTCGTGGCTAATCGGGTGAGCCGAATCCTGAGGGGAACGATAGTAGAGCAATTCCGGCATATTAAATCGGAAAATAACCCAGCAGATTTAATCTCCCGTGGAATAAAAGCGGAGAATTTGATAAACAACAAGTTGTGGTGGCAAGGACCAGCAATGTTGGAAGGTACTAGAGAGGAATGGCCAGACTGGACCCCCAGAAGGATTGATTTGGAAACCCACAGCCAAGTCCGAACGGAATGCAGAGAACGATCGACAGAAGTTAGTAACGTTTTCATGACCGTCCGATTAGAGGAGGATGAAACGAAGAGTCTGTTGGAAAAGGTGTCATCTATAGAATCTGTCTGCAGAATTACCGCATATGTGATTCGATTTTGTAGGCAATGTTTCGCACCTATATATAAGCGGAGAGGTAATGATAAAGATACAAGAGGGGGACTATTAAATACGCCCGAGGTGTTGCAATTACCAGGCAACGGGAACGAAATAATTATAAAAATAAAGGAAGTGGAGATACCAGTGAAGAAGCTAACCATTGAAGAAATCGACAATGGCTTGAACTACTGGTTGATTGCCTCTCAGAAGCAATCTTTCCCGGAAGAATACAAGGCAATACAAAATGGGAAGGCTATATCGAGATCCAGCCGACTATGGATGCTGACGCCATGGATGGACGAGAAAGGTTTGGTAAGAATAACGGGAAGATTGGGGAATGCACAGTTGTCAGTAGAGCAGCGCAGACCAATAGTATTGGATCCAGGGGCCTTAATAAGCAGGAGAATAGCCGAAAGGGCTCATAAGGAACTATGCCACGGGGGCGCGCAACTTTGTACACAATATTTAAGGAAGAAATATTGGATATTACGAAGTCGTGTATTGATACGAGGAATGATACATAAATGTGTGACATGCTGTCGACACCGGCAACAGGCAGCTCAACAGCTAATGGCCGACCTACCAGGATATAGGTTATCACCAACGCCAGCGTTCTACCATTGTGGCGTCGATTATGCGGGACCAGTTCAATTAAAGCAAAGTCGGAATGTAACAGTCAAAGGTTATATCGCAGTATTCGTATGTATGGTGTACAAAGCGGTACACCTCGAGCTAGTAAGTAAAATGGATGCCCATTCATTCGTCGCCTCCCTGACCAGGTTTATAAACCTACGGGCTGGTGCAGTCCACCATATGTATAGCGACAACGGTACCAATTTCGTGGGGGCGAACAGAATATTGCGAGAGGCATTCGAATTATGGCAAAATTCAGCAGTAGCAGAACACCTGCAATCCCACTCCATTCAGTGGCATTATAACCCACCCAACGCCCCTCATCATGGCGGGTTATGGGAAGCCGCCGTCAAATCAATGAAGCATCATCTCAAGCGAGTTGGAGGAGCGCAGTTGTACACATATGAGGAGCTAGCCACGCTACTGGCGAAAATAGCAGCTTGCCTGAATTCCAGACCATTGACACCAATAAGCGATGACCCTACTGATTTGTCAGTGCTATCACCAGGGCATTTCCTGACGGGTCAGCCCATCATATCACCGTACGAAACGTTGTTGGTGGAAGTACCCATGAACAGGTTGTCGGCATGGCAAAAAATACAGCAACTACAGCAGCAATTCTGGAACCGTTGGACCCAAGAATATATATCGGAACAGCAACGTCGTAACAAGTGGGCGGAGGTTGAGCGAGAGTTGAAAATCGGAGACCTAGTATTCATAAAGAACGAGATAACACCCCCAAGCAGATGGATGATGGCCAGGATAATTGAAGTTTATCCGGGACGGGATGGGAAGATACGAACGTGTAAGGTGAAGACGGAAAAGGGTGAATTAGTGCGACCCATCACCCAACTATGTCTGCTGCCCGTCGATTAAGGGGTTCGTAACATTCGACACTGGTTTTCCTCATTTTTTGCGGAAAGGTTTTTTTGGGGGTTTTCCCAGTGTCCTCGAGCGAATGCTGAATGTTAAGAACGAACCAAGCGGAAACAAGAAAAGCAAAGTTGTAGAGAACACCAATAAAGAGGTTGGAGGAACGTCGTCCCTCAAGGTGGCCAGGTTGTTACGGCCGTAAGGAGAAGAAACTATAGTATGACAGAAGAACATCAGTACAGGATTTTGAGGAACTCCGTCCCTCAAGGTGGCCAGGTTGTTACGGCCGTAAAAGGAAAACCATAGAGTAGTAGAAAATAATATAATTTGCATTGTATAAAAAAGCAGCATCTTCTATGCGATCCTGTAGAGATAAATGTTACGTTTAAAATTGTAATAGTATTTGTGTACATAGAAAATAATATAATTTGCATTGTATAAAAAAGCAGCATCTTCTATGCGATCCTGTAGAGATAAATGTTACGTTTAAAATTGTAATAGTATTTGTGTACATAGAAAATAATATAATTTGCATTGTATAAAAAAGCAGCATCTTCTATGCGATCCTGTAGAGATAAATGTTACGTTTAAAATTGTAATAGTATTTGTGTACATAGAAAATAATATAATTTGCATTGTATAAAAAAGCAGCATCTTCTATGCGATCCTGTAGAGATAAATGTTACGTTTAAAATTGTAATAGTATTTGTGTACATAGAAAATATGTATGCAAAAGAAATGTATATAATATGAAAAGTATATAAGGAATATGTATGTCGTGGTAATAGAAAAAAGAAGGAATATAAAAAATGTGGAATTAATATAAAAAAAGATCATAGTGGTGTAGAGATCGAAAGAGTAAAGTAAAATAAATTAATTAATCGCGAAAAGGGAATTTTGGTTTTTGTATTGGAAAAAGGGGTTATAGTTTCGGACTAAAGGAATTTGGGAAATTTCTATTAAGGAATCACGCGGGTTTGTGGAAAAGCAAGCGGATTAAGCAGAGTAGTATCACGTTGCATTTTAGTTTGTACACCCCTGTTTCTATTTCATTTGGTTTTATGCGTGATTTACACGTTCCAACAATGTTTTTCCAACTTTTTTTGTTGAGACTTAGAGCTACACGCAATAGAAAATATTTACATGCGATAAAAAGAGAAAAGTATAAAACGAAAATGTCGGTCATGCTATAACTTTGTGGCGGTATAAAATCTACGATGTCGAATAGGGCGATAATACAACTTGTTTCAAAATTACAACTTTTCTGGCTAAAATAAAGCTTTTCGAAAGTAAACTTCCATTTTTAAACAAAAATTTATAAAAAAATAAAACAAAAATGTCGGGCATGCTATAATATTTTGGCGGTATAAAATCGACAATGTAATTTTTGACGAATGCCGCAGCAATACCACTTTATTTATCAAAATTACGACTTTTCTTGGCTAAAATGAAAACTGTTCGAACGTAAATTTTAATTTTTAAATAAAAATTTTAAAAAATAAAAATAAAGCGCTATAAAAATTTTACAAATCGCCATTTTTAATATGTTTGTTGTTGTTTGTTTCCATAAAATATACTCGGGTCGAGTATATTTTATAGTCCAAAAATTTTTTTATGGAAACAAAGTTGAAAAAAAAGAAAAGAAAGTCCAACAAAATTTTGTTTGTTTATATATTTGTTCTTGTCTTTCAAATGAAATTCGCGATATACTAATCTCTTCATTTTTTGTTGGGAAACATTGTTGGAACGTGTAAATCACGCTTTATGGTTTTTGTACAACTTTCGATTTTGTTACTCGTTCTATACGCGATGTTGGATTGGTATTCTCCGAAAACCTTGTTTATTATTTTCGCTACTGTTTTGTTATACTCAATCGTTATGTATTTCATGGTTTTTTGTTGTTGTGGTTGTAACGTGGTGAGTGATCTTAATTCTTCTTTGTGTTTGAATTTCCTGTTCATGTTGTCTATCAAGTTGGTATTGAATCCGTTCTTTCTAGCGATGTGTTTTATTGTATTTATCTCTTCTATATAATCACTATTTTTCATCGGTATATGATTGGCACGAGTTATCATATGGAAGTATGCAGACATTTTATGTTGTGGTGGATGGTTGGATGTTTGGTGAATTGTTTGATCTGTCTGTGTTGGCTTTCTATGTATTTTAAAAATGTGTTGGTTATTTGCGTTTTTTATATTAATGTCTAGAAAATTGATGTGATTGTTGTACTCTTCTTCTATTGTGAATTTTAAGTTTGGATGAATGCTGTTGATGTAATTGTGCAAATTTTTAAGTTGACGGTGTGTTCCATTGAATAACATTAAAATGTCATCAACATATCGAAACCAATATATTATGTTATTTTTGTATTTATTAGAATTATTGAATATGTGGTTGTGTTCGAAGCTGTTTATAAATATTTCAGCTAGTGTTCCGGATAACGGATTTCCCATCGGTAGACCTTCTGTTTGTTTATAGAATTTTGTGTTGAACTGGAAATAATTCTGGTTTGTGATGGTTTTTAAAATATCCATGATTTGTGTTGTTTCAGTTTTATTGGTTTCACTTTTTGTTAGTAGATTTTCAGTTATTTGTAAAGTTTCGCTTACCGGAATATTGCCGTACATTTGTTATATCGAATGAAACAAGTTTTCCATTGTTAGGTATGATGATGTTTTTAATGCGACTGATTAATTCAATGTTGTTTTTAATGGAGTGTGTGTTTTCTATCCGTATTTTGGAGTATAAGTATTTATTTATGAATTTGGATATTTTATATGACGGAGCCGTAGTGTAATTAATGAGTGGTCTCATCGGGGTTCCCTCTTTATGAATTTTTGGTAATCCTTTGAGTCGTGGTGCTTCTGGTTTTATGAGTTTTAGGCGAAATTTACTTTTTAGATCAATTATTTTTTTGCTTTTATTTATGACATTATTTATTTCGGTTTTATATATATCTGTTGGAACATCTTGTAATTGTGTTATGTTATTATTTTGGATGTATTCATTGATTTTTTCATTATATTCTATATTCGGCATAATTACAGTTGTGTTACCTTTGTCAGCTTTGAGGATGATTGCTTCATTGTCCATGATTTTATTTCTTATTTTATTGATGGTTTTATTCTCCATGGCATGTTGAATATTGACCTATATTGGTGCCTGTTTTTTGATTTGTTGAACAATGGTTTTTCGTAATATGTTCCGATGTTCTAATTGAATGTGTTTTACGGCATTTTCAATTTGTAATAACATTTTTGAATTTTCATTTTTGTTTAAGATGGGTGTTAGGATGTATTTGAGCCCTTTGTTTAACAAATTAGCTTTGTCTTTTGTGAATATGATGTTGGTGTTATTCATCATCCTGTGGTTCATCATCCTGCATACTTCCATATGATAACTCGTGCCAATCGTATACCGATGAAAAATAGTGATTATATAGAAGAGATAAATACAATAAAACACATCGCTAGAAAGAACGGATTCAATACCAACTTGATAGACAACATGAACAGGAAATTCAAACACAAAGAAGAATTAAGATCACTCACCACGTTACAACCACAACAACAAAAAACCGTGAAATACATAACGATTGAGTATAACAAAACAGTAGCGAAAATAATAAACAAGGTTTTCGGAGAATACCAATACAACATCGCGTATAGAACGAGTAACAAAATCGAAAGTCGCACAAAAACCATAAAACCAATTAATAAAATAGAAACAGGGGTGTACAAACTAAAATGCAACGATTGTGAAGCATTTTACATAGGCCAAACGGGGAGAAATTTTAAAATCAGGTTCAAAGAACATGTAAAAGAAATTGGAAAACAAAATATAAAATCAAATTACGCCGCACATTTAACGCACTATTTTAATTTTGATAGAATGGAAGAATTAGAAATATACAAATCCAGAGACAACATATTTTTATTAAATGACAGGATGCCGCAAAATGACATCTACCAGTATATATTAAGTACATTTTAACATTTCAAATTAGAATAAGTCAAAACTTGATAAAGAGCGAACGCTCGAAACTATAGTCGTTAGTACTATAAAATAAAAATAAAATATTCACTATAAGATAAAATTATTCTCTTTTATTTAAAAAAAAAATTCTTTTTTAAACATTTAAAAATTTTCTTTACTTAAATAATAAAAAGTGATATTAACCACAGAAAATGGATAAAATCCAATCTTATAAGTTTGCTGCGCCGCGCAACGTAATCTTTGGCAACGCCGCTTAGAACTGTTTCCAAATAAAACGTGTATTCCAAATTTTTGTATTTTGATGCTTTTGGAATAAATAATCCTTTAGGATCCTATACCGAAAAGATTACTAGAATTTACTATGGATTTCCAGATAGAAAATGTTCCCAATTACAATATATCTCATGCGCAGGTTTATTAAAATCGTCAGATATGAAGCATTATGGTATAAATTTAAGTGTAAGGCGGCTTATATTAGAATTAAAACAATTAGAAAACGAAGGATTAATATTTTTACTGAAAATGGTTACAGAAAAGTTTATTTTTTGCTTGGTCTAATTATTGGTAATAATTTAGGTTTGAGTATAAAAAATATTTGTCTGCTAATTTTTTCTGTCGATTTTGTTATCTTTCAATAAAATTTCAATACAAACTACATGTGATGCAGAAAATTATCAACATTACTTGACATCAGAATGTAATCATAGACGTGAAATATCGGCGGCTTTTAAAAAAGTATTTCATCTTAAAAAACTGAATGTCCGAAAAATGAGATTCAATTATGGCGAAATAAATATTGGAATTTATTTAAACAAATTGAAATGCACCACATTGACAGAAACCATTTGCAAACGAGTGCAAGTGAAATGAAATGTTTTGTATTCTTATTACCTCTCATTATTGGTGATTTAGTTCCAGTAACCGATCTAGTTTGGAAATTTTTATTATGCTTAATGGAATTAATAGATTTACTGATGTCCAGTTGCTCTTGTGATACGTTAAACAAACTTAAAATGATCATTAAGAAACATAGCCCCCTTTACATATCACTTTTCAATGACACTTAAAAATGCGAATGAAGTTTATCCTAAAATAAAACTAGAATTAACAACAACAACAAATTTACATATGTATGGTTTTAAAAAGTATACATTCGGGCGAATATTATAAAATATTTTTCTATAATAATATCCGAATGACATATATATTTATTTAATACCTCAGAATACCGATATTTCAAGATTTTCAATGATCGGCAAACATGTCGTCGGTAGGCCTGTGTCTACATTAACCATGCCAACCCGTTTAAACAGTTATTTGGGTTTACCTAGTTAATCCTAGATTATTCGAAAACGTGAAAAATTTTATCTTAACAGAATGTCTAAGAAAATCAATATCATGAGATTTTCACCGATCGGCAAACATCTCACTATGATATTTCGGTAGGCCTATGTGTGTGCTATGATCATGCCAACCCGTTTAAAATGTTATTGGGGTTTACCTAGTTAATCCTAGATTTTTCGAAAATGTGACCAATTTTTATCTTAACAGAATGTCTAAGAAAATCAATATCTTGAGATTTTCACCGATCGACAAACATCTCACTCTGATATTTCGGTAGGCCTATGTGTGTGCTATGATCATGCCAACCCGTTTGAAAAGTTATTGGGGTTTACCTAGTTAATCCTAGATTATTCAAAAACGTGAAAAGTTTTGTCTTAAGCATGTCTAAGAAAATCAATATCTTGAGATTTTCACCGATCGGCAAACATCTCACTATGATATTTCGGTAGGCCTTTGTGTGTGCTATGATCAAGCCAACCTGTTTGCAAAGTTATTGGGGTTTACCTAGTTAATCCTAGATTTTTCGAAAATGTGACCAATTTTGTCTTAAGCATCAGTCTTAATCATAGTGAGATGTTTGCCGATCGGTGAAAATCTCAAGATATTGATTTTCTTAGACATTCTGTTAAGATAAAAATTGGTCATATTTTCGAAAAATCTAGGATTAACTAGGTAAACCCCAATAACTTTTCAAACGAGTTGGCATGATCAAAGAACACACATAGGCCTACCGAAATATCATAGTGAGATGTTTGCCGATCGGTGAAAATCTCAAGATATTGATTTTCTTAGACATGCTTAAGACAAAATTTTTCACGTTTTCGAATAATCTAGGATTAACTACAGCATTGGCCAAAATTATAAAGCACCCCTCCCAAATTGCAGTATCTACAAAACGAATGAAGACAAAAATTAAAACTCAATATTTTTAGGAAATACTTTTTATATTTTATTAATTTTAGTATTTTGTAGGTCCTCCTTTGGCTTTGATGACAGCCAGGACTCTTTTATTCATCGACCGTACTAATTTTTCGCAGGTATTTCTCGATATATTTTTCCATTCCTCTGTCAGCGCACGTTTGAGGTCTTCCTTTGAAGTCATACTACGATCCTTGATTTTTTTTTTAAAAATTGACCACAAATTTTCAATGGGATTTAGGTCTGGTGACTGGGCGGGCCAGTCCATGACTCGAATTTGTTTTTTTCGAAACCAACTCATCGTAACGCGGGAAGTATAGCAGGGGGCATTATCCTGTTGATAAATTATCGAAGAACTATCCGTTTCCCCAAAGATTTGCCGAATTGAGCCATTCAATGCAGCCTCGAGGACGGTAACATAGTTGGTACTGTTCATCGGACCCTCACAAAACAACAGTTTTCCCACCCCTGATGATGCCATACAACCCCACACCATCAGTTTACCCCCTCCATGCTTTACGGTAGGCACTATACAATCAGGATTGTATGCTTCCCCGACTCTTCTTCTTACGATGGTTGCGCCAGGAGTTCCAAAAATCTATAAGAATTCCATCAAATTTAACATAAATTTCTCTATTAATTCTTTTAAAATACATAGCACAATTTTTTATTTTTTTTTTGACTAATTATTTTTTAATATTTATTTTTTATATTTACCTCAAAAATAGATTCATCTGACCAAACAACTCTCGCCCAATCCACGTCATTCCAATGTTTGTGTTCTCGAGCCCATCTCAAGCGACTTTTTATGTTGGTAAGTGAGAGCAAAGGTTTTTTTCTTGCTTTACAACCTTTCAATCCAGCTTGCAGGAGCCTTCTTCTAACTGTCCGTACCAAAATGTGAACTTCTTGTTCTGTTAAATGCTCTGCAGCTATCTCAGCAGATGTTTTTCTTCGGTTTTTGAGAGATTTTCGCACAATTTGACGATCGTCTCTTACCGAAGTGATACGATTTCTGCCTGAGCGTAGTTTATAGGCATAGTCCCCGGTCTCTTTAACCCTTTTCAATGTAGATTGAACTGCTCCACGAGAGCATTTTAATTTTTGGGATATTTTAATTTGGCTTACACCCTGGGAATCCAACAACACAATTTGTGCCCTTATTCCTTCACTGAGTTGGCACGCTTTAGGCATAATTATCACAAACACACTTTTTTTCTCAAAAAACTTACGAAAACTCTTTTTGATTTAAAACACTTTATGTGAAGACTGCACACGATCAAATACAAAACTAAAATAAAAAAATTTTACGACGCTACAACTTCTTGTTAAGAACCTAAAACAAAACAAAAATTGGTGATTTTCAATAATTAAGGGTCGCATTCGGTGGGATGACTCGTTCGTTAACACCCATTGTTTAGAAAGACATAATATTAATATATAATGCTAATAGATAGGGGTGCTTTATATTTTAGGCCAAGGCTGTAGGTAAACCCCAATAACTTTTCAAATGGGTTGGCATGACCATAGCACACACATAGGCCTACCGAAATATCAGAGTGAGATGTTTGCCGATCGGTGAAAATCTCAAGATATTGATTTTCTTAGATATTCTGTTAAGATAAAAATTGGTCACATTTTCGAAAAATCTAGGATTAACTAGGTAAACCCCAATAACTTTTCAAACGGGTTGGCATGATCATAGCACACACAAAGGCCTACCGAAATATCATAGTAAGATGTTTGCCGATCGGTGAAAATCTCAAGATATTGATTTTCTTAGACATGCTTAAGACAAAACTTTTCACGTTCTTGAATAATCTAGGATTAACTAGGTAAACCCCAATAACTTTTTAAACGGGTTGGCATGGTTAATGTATACACACAAGCTTACCGACGACATGTGTGCCGATCGTTGAAAATCTTGAAATATCGATTTTCTTATGTATTGAATAAATATATTTCATTCGGATATTATTATAAAAAATATTTTATATTATTTGCCCGAATGTATACTTTTTTTAACGCATACATATGTAAATTTGTTGTTGTTGTTAATTCTAGTTTTATTTTAGGATAAACTTCATTCGCATACTTAAAAACCAAAATTTCATTTTTTAACTCATTATCTAACGATAATAGCACAATCTGACACGCCCAAATATTTGCAGCTAGTGTTTCAGCTATGAAGCAAAGCATCGAGAATTTAAAACTTATGAGCGATCTTCATCAAATAGAATAAACATTTTAGTTAGATTTGCCAAAAAAAATTCAACTAAAGTTTTCTAAGTTCCTGCTCGAGCCAACACCAGTAAATCTAAAAATTAATGAGGGACAAATAAGTGTAGGCTACTCAAATGAGAAAATAACAAATTTATTTCCATCAAATAACATTACGGCTTATACTGAAGTTGAATAAAAAGGAACTATATATAAATCTGGGTACTTTTTAGCTAATAAAATCGAATATAAAGTTCACTTATATGAAATTCTTCCAATACTTACAACTGATCGTTTTAGGGTGTTATTTTGTTTTAATGAAATTTTGATTAAAAGGTTTAACAAACATTTGAATCTTTCATTTGAAACAGAAAAAGAAAAAATCTCTATTTCGAATAACCTAATATACGATATAAAACTTCAAAGGGCGCCAATCGTTGGGCCGACAATAATAGGAGGAGAAAAAGAAGAATTAAAAAAAAAATATTACAACAATGGAAATTTGAGTTTCTCTTTCAAATTTTCCTAGGTACGTGCAGAAAATATCGTTTTAGATATTGTGTAATATTTTTTTAATCTTTCTGGACGGGTCGATTGATTTAGATCATCTCATATTGCTATCTTGCAAAAACAAGACAAATATTGGAACCATGATAAAATTCGAGCAAAAACTTAAATTATGGAAAGCCATGATGTCAGATGCTGAATACATTTTAGAAGGAAAGCCAATATCAAATAGCAATGAAAGTAATTTCTCTGTCAGTAGTTGTACTTCAATTCCAATTACTTTGGAAACTATTTTAGAAGATACCATGGTTGATTACTATGTTGATATGTTCTCTCCTAAAGAAGATTTACTACTAATTGCAAACCATTCACAAATATGTTAAGAGAATACGTGTCTTTAAGAGAGTAAGTATGATTTTGTTTTCGTATTTTTGCTTCACACGAATTATCGTATTCACGATAAGGGTTTACACCATACAAATTGTATGGAAAATGCCATTTATTCCCAGATTTTAATCTGTATAGTTGTTTAATTTGTGCCCTAAATTAACATTCCATTTAATTTTCGTTTAATTTCTAAAAATGTTCAGTGTATTTGTAAGCGAGTTCTGAAACGAAAACAATCTATTTGTAAAAAAAACATTCTATCTATTGGAAGAACTATTTTATCTATGTGAAGCAACATTCTATCTGTGCGAAAAACATTCTGTCTGTATGAGAAAACATTTGTGTGAAGAAAGCTTCCACCTATTGGAAGAGCATTCTATCTATGTGAAGCAACATTCTCTATGGATGGTAAATATTCTATCTGGGTGACACAACATTCTATTTATGTGAAGAAGTATTCTATCTATATGATTGATGTAACAAAATGTGTTCCTGATAATTTATAAAAGTTTGTCCATATGATATTATATGATGAATGAAGGTGGTTTGGCGTCTATTGGAGGGGAGGGGGGGGGGGGATCAAAGTTGAGTAGATTAATCTACCAGCTCTGTAACCTTCCAGTAGGGTGCGCATCGCGTGAGCTGTTCTGGTCTTGTCACTAGGCAGCAGCGTGATGGGTACAATTGTGTAAGGGATAACCTGTTCACAATTCTCAAGCGTACGTGCTGCCTCCTCGTGACAACCACTGGTAACCAAGGCCATTTGGCACATTTTTGGCCATTTGGCACAGGCTAAAGTACGGCGCTAAAGGAGAACACCTATATATGCCGATGGATGAATGGCTGATAGGTTAATCAGTCCAAAATATGCAGACTCTGGATACCAGGCACCCTCCAGTTTTATTTAGCCTTCCTGTAGTATAGCTTGGTGGCCTACAGGCGATTTGCAATTCCCAGCAACTCGTAAGAG
The DNA here is from genome assembly GCA_958295665.1 of Tipula vernalis. NCBI lineage: Eukaryota > Metazoa > Arthropoda > Insecta > Diptera > Tipulidae > Tipula > Tipula vernalis. The sequence goes on along the minus strand of OY282558.1, from coordinate 178,624,022 downwards.
TAAAATCAAACGGAATACGGGGCAGGAGTAGGAATATACGGGAGTGGGACAACCCTCTGGAGGTCCTTGGGCTCCAATGAGATAGTATGTATCACGTACCGGGAGGCAGTATTGTCAGGTTCATTAAGAACCTGAATATTGACTGGACGGATAATTAAGCAGGGTCCAGCACAATAGATCTTTTAGGTCACAGTGCGAAGTGGCTGATCGTCCACATGGCCCTCTAATAATAATAATAATAATAATGATGAATGAAATTTAATAAAAAATTCTATTGTATTATCAGAATTTGCGATCGGTTGATTATTAATAGTACTTTTTTTACTGTGATTGTATTTTTTTCAATGAGAATTCATTTTTCTCTCAGTGCGGCACTCAAACCTCAACATACATACAAGCAAAGTTATTCTTCTCTACTTTGGAGTGCAGTGGATGAGTTGTTAACTTCATAAAGAAGCCCACCAGACATTGCTTTGTATCCACCGAAAAGGCTTCAACGGCTGTTATTTGTTTGCAGTTCTGCAAGTTTAAAGTTTTGATGGCAAAGAGCAAGATGGAGATCGACAGCTAAGAATTCGAGCAAAAAAGAACTAAATATGAAATACAAAAAATCTTCACTGAATTGTCACAAAATAAGCACCCAATTATTTACATAAATACTGAACAAATTTTTTGTTTAAAACAGTACAGCTGGTAAATTCTACAAGGCATTGTATAAACTAACCAACTATTTAGAAATGTTGAAAATTTAGCCAAAAAAATTGACCTGAGACAACACACAGCATTAGACTCCGATTTTATCAGAGGCACCTTAATCTCAAGATAATTTTTGGTAATTTTCTTTTCAATTCAGTTAATCGCCGTCCATGGGTGGAGTTAAACCACAAGAGTCACTTGTGCCACTTAGACAACTGCTGAGCTAGGTATTACTATAATAAAGCAATAACTAGCAACTGGTCTATCCTTCTAATGAACTCTAAAACATTTCAGCGTATAAGCTCTTGAAGCTCCAAAATGAACTATTCCAGTATTCCAGTAGGGTGTCTATTGTACTTTTTATTGATCTTTCTTTGTAGACGCGAATTAAGAATGATCATAGGAATACTTACGAGACACTGCCTTTTTGGAGAACAAGCAGGAAGGCTTGGCCTGGGAGTAATTCACTTTTGCAGAACCTATATGGACGAGGAGGAGGAAGAGGCTTTGGTTCACTTTCTATGCTCATGTCCAGCTTTAGCACACAGAAGGCATAAACACTTGAATAAGTACAAGATTCACAATGAAAATACTACATAGGTCGCTAGAAATGGCTCCAATAATCGTGAAGATAACTAATCATGTAGCATCACAACGGGCAACAGCCACTCTAACCTAACAACAATAATGCCCTTGACCCCTAAAATTTGCGCTTGGTTCCTGCCTAGTTGCTCCACTTGCCTGGTCAATGTTACTTGGTTTTGTTAAGAGCTTTTGAAAAAGAGGAATTTGACTAACGATTTAGTTTTTGGGGAATTTTAGTAAAATTGAAATATTACATTTCTGCTTCCAAATACTTGTTTTCCAAAAACTAAATACGAATATAGCAAAGATGAAAGCCTGGTATAAACCAGACGACTCTCTTACCTTTACGGTACAAATACTTCACAAATCGGCAGTCAGCTTTACGACTTTACGGTAAATTATTTTGATTACATCCCTTAAATTACAATTTATCCGTTGTTAATGCGTATCCTTTAATTATTTTAGTCGTTAATCCGTTGAAAAGAACTGTCATTGTAATTTCCACATTTTTTATTGATTGAGAGATATGTGATATGAAATGTCCCGAAAATGGTAATAAATGTAATGAAAATTTTCCTTGTTTATTTTAGGGTTGATTTTCCTTCTCTTTATTTGTTCCTGTTTGAAATAAAATTTATTTTTCCGTATGTATTTGTGCATCAATACATCAACTAACGTATCTACAAACACATGCTTTTTTTTGTTAGTGGCGGTTTTTGTAACTGTGTCTTCTTGCAGGTTTTTTTTTGGTTCGATTTTCTTCATTGTGTTAAAGAAAAGATTTTTCAACTATTAAATAAATTACACAAGGGATTGGGTAAAAAAAAAAACAGAAGCAAATTACAAAAATAAAATAGAAAATCAGGAGATTTTTATTTTGCTTCTTTTGTTATGTTCTCGTTATGTTTGCGTTGGATTTTGATGATTACGTGTATGATTTCAAAATTTTCAATTTCGATTTGAAAACAGTCCTTCCATAATAATGTTTGAGATTAACTAATAAAGGGTAGCAGTGTTGTCTAGGATGCAATTCAAAATGTCTGTCAACATAAAAGTCGTTATAGGTAACTTGAAGTAACTAAATTAAATTCTTCGTATAGTAGTTACAGTTCAGCGATAAATGGTAGCAATAGTGAAAGGGTGAATGTTTTAATAGATCTTTATAATCTATCTAAATTATCTAAAAATGTCTTTTTTTATTTTGGCGTTTCTCACAGTTACGAGAGTAAAGAGTGATTATTCCCAAAATATTGTTAGGAAAATTTAAAACAAAACGAATATTCCTAAGGAATTTACATAACAGTACATGAGTTTTTAAACCAGGATTCCTGCTTTTGGATCCTATTTTCAACCCGAGTTGCTTGAATTCGTGATTTTTATGGGTTACTACTAAAAATATGGAACCATTTCATAAAGTTTAAAAAAATTCAATGGGACCATCAAAGGGAATGTAATTTCTATTCTATTCTATCTAAAATATTATAAGTTTGCGACAATAGCTGCTAAGTCACATTCAGTTTTTAGGTGGGTTGAGATATGAGCAACTACCAAACTGTAAAATGTAAGCTCTAATAAAGGAGAGACAAATAAATTCGAAACAAATTGTCTGCTATAACAGAAAATAATCGAATCCTACTGACAAAAATTTAACAAATTATCGGACTAATTTGTACAAAGAAAAATCTCAATCCCTTTTCCAGTATTGATTTAGAAATTCCAGAATTTACAGAAATGAAATTTTATTCAAATAGAAATCATCATAATTTACTAACAAAATCTAATGAGGAAAAAACTGGAAAAATTTAGTTATTTTACGAAGTTAATTTTCAAAAACGTATCCACGTAGATCCGCACCAACAGTGGCTCTATTCTACTTACTAGACCTCACCAGAACTAATCTAGTAATTAGTCTGTTGTATAAATCCTTCACTAGTTAAAATTTACGACTTAAACATTAAAGTAAAATTTATCGTTGGTCATCCGAGCCGGATAATCCACACATATTTGGATACCTTAAATAGATTCAACTCACTAGTATTCAATCCAGATTAGCTAGAGTTAAATAAACAATCCTTGAATTTCCCGTCGCGGCAAACAGCCACGGGATACCCGCAAATAAGTTGACTCAACAAGAAAAGTTAAATTAGAAAACTCCACATTAACACCACCAAAATCAGAACCAAATACAAGACAGATATCGAGGTCAGAGAGACGAAGGAGTACCTGCAGAAAAGACTGACACTTATCGAAACCATCTACCCAGCCGAAGGACCTGTAATCGACACGATTTAACGGACTTTATGAAATTTTAGCGGATTGCTGCATTCCAATAACCAACCTCAACGCACGATGCTCACCTCAAAGACATTCCAAAAATAGAGGTAGACGAAGGTGTCCAGAGGAGGCGTCCAAGCAAATCACATAAGGAACGAAGAAAATACATGTGGAGATTGGTTGCATGGGGAAAGCGGAGCGAAATTACAATCGCCACAAGATTAGTCACCTTCTGACGTCATTTCTACTACAACGGAGAAATCAGGAATCGCAGCAGTGGTAGATGGGAAGGAAGCTTCACAAGTTCAAAATACAACAACCACGACCCACCACGAGAAACGTCCAGTTATCATCGCAAAAGAACAACCAATCGCGAAGCAATTAACTTTGGCTCATTTCCTCACCAGGTACTAGATCATACAAGGCGGAAATCTAAGAGAGGGAACCCGAAGAGGTCACAAGGACTTTTAAAGCCATACACATTGAGCCAGAAATTGATCTAACCACCAAGGGTAGTTAGTGGATTGTACGGTGATCAGTAAAACGACAACGGCTCTAATTTTGTCAGCCTTAAAAACCAACTTGTGCGAGATTTGGCTGCACGGCATTTTACAAGTAAAAGCTTGCTTAAACTCAAGACTTCCGCCACCAACAACATCCGATTCCACAAAAATCACCTTTTCAACTCCTGAACACTTCTTAATCAGTGCACCGTTATGATGATGGCAAAGACAAAGATTCACGGCAAGATGGCACTCCGAGTACATAAATGAACTTCAGCATAGAAGAAAACGGTCACCTGAACAACCAAACATGGAAGTAGGTGACCTATACTCATCAAAGATGACAACTCTTCTCCATTAAAATAGCTCACTGAATGTTTGATGGAAGTACATCCAGGCATAGACCAAAAATTTTCAGTGGTCTTACTTTGAAGCCCAAGAGGGGCCCTCGTAAAAATCCCAATTCATAAACTAATACCACTACCCATAGGATGGGGTGGGCTATGTCGTCTACACAGCCGAAGGTGTTTTGTGTGAGAACGTTTAAACACGGTGTAGGTATTGATAGACTGTATAGGAGATTTATTAAGTAACCGCCACAGTTTCTTTACGCAAATGTTAACACTATAGAATTGCTCCGATTAGCTGAAGCGTTCTCTCGATACACTGCTCTCTTGTAGTTTGTAATTTTAATTAACATTTATGTGGAGAAAATTTATTATAATTTAAAACAAATTTACCATCACTATTTCCTTGCACAAAAATTGACACCAAAATTGCTCTGATCAGGTGAGCCGTTCTTGAAATCAGAGGTTAGCACCGCGGCTTACCTCGCCGCCTGCAATCACATATATAAATTAAAAGCAATGATTATTGTTGTTGAGTAATTCCCCACAACTAAGGCTAAAAGTTCGTGTCGCTCAATTTCCAAACTTAAGGCTCTGAGGTGTAAGACTTTATCACCTCAAAACATAATTGTCATAGTCAACCAACGGTTACAACCAATAGCTTCGTTACGTGTTCAACCTCATTCAGAAGTTAAACAACGAAGAGTACACCACATTAAAGTTGAATTTAATAAACAAACAACTACTTGACTGTTATTTTTGATACTCTGTGGCCCAAATGCTTTTTTCCGATGCACGCATCTATTTTCTCATCTCCGAAACTGTCACAATTGATGAAAACGCTTCAAATGTCCTACATCCAAGATTTTTCGTTGTGCCATGCGTGGGTAAGTTTTTACTTTTCTCTGTGGAAAAACTTCCACCTTGAAAAGCAAAAAATAGTTACCGCCACTTAGTATGGAAATAATTGTCACTTGAGTCAAATTTATTGTGGACAGAGGACTTTAATTAGCTTTGGAAAATTGATAAAATTTCGCCTTTCTCTGTAGAAATTTCAGGATTTACAGATATGCCTAAATAATGCCTACAGAAATGCCTAAATGTTTCACTAATAAATCGTTTTCATCAAATATTTATTCACAATTCAGCTTTACTCAAATTATATTAAACAAAAAAAAAATGTTATTCCATTATCTCCATCGTAAGACTCGCTATTAAGCACCAGCACCAGATAAATTACATTAACCAAGACAGGGCTAAAATCTATCAATATCGACATTTAATATTCAAATGTCAGCTTTAGTTCATATTTTGTCATTTATTTCGTGTCTGTACGATTTCTTATTTGGACAAATAAAAAAGGACGGGGTCCGTATACTGTACGGGCCTAGTTCTTGAAATTCATCGAAAAAAAATCGCCGGTTAATAAATTTTCGATTAAAATGACGTATTTTGCTGGAAAAGCTACCGGTGACGAAACTTACGTAAAACAGTACCCTAAAAGTTTAATGCTGGTGATTTTTTTTTTTTGTGGACATTAAAATGTTGCTGCTTGAAAGACATAACGGTAAAAGAAAGAAAGAAGAAAAAACATTTTTACAAGAGTTACCGATATGTAAATGTTTATGTCTCTGTAATGAATAGTCGTGGCTTGTAGTAAGGGAAATAAGTCGCTCGGTCTATGGTCATGAGGCAAAGGAGGAGTCCATGAATTTCAGCGCTTTAATTAAATTTGAGGTATACGATAAAGTGTGCGGAGCAGTGGCCATAAGCCATTTCTGAACCAGTAACAGTCGTAAAGATACATTTGGTACATTTTTTATTTGCAGTTGTTCTCCTGTCAATGCTGGTGGTGTAAGTTTTGTTTTCTTCGCCTTCTTCCTCCTTCTTTAGTAAACTACTTTTTGAAAAATAGTTTATCTGATTTTAAACAAATTTTGCATGTTGTTAAGCATCATTACGGCTTTCTACAAAGTGTTTGATCGTTTGTGTATATTGAGTAGTTCATAAAATATTTTATGTTTTTTATAGTACGAGTACACCCATATTCCTACGGGAAGCAGGCACGGAGCATTGTTAATAAAATTAGGTCACAAAAAAGTTCTCCAGATCAAAGGTAGATCAGGGATGCGATTTTGTATCTCTCGTATTACGAGTTTGTATGTCGTACTTAAAAAGTTGTACGAGAACTAGTAATGTCTACACATAATCGCATTTTGTCGCAATTTCTCGTAACTCGAAACTCGTAATGCTTACATAATCGCACCCCAGAGTATAAACCGAAATGTCACAAAAAACATTGGTCGTTATAAAACAAAAAAAAAAAAAAAAATTACAGAATTTGAAAAAGTAACATTATTTTGATATATTGGTTACCGAATACCGTAACTAGCCAAAGTATTGACGACTAGAAAAGTAGAGAATATAAAGCCTATTAGAAGTAAAATAAACCGTACCCACCAACAAAATCATCCAATGAACGAATACGAATTCTAATTTTAATCTTTATCAAGAATGCTTGTAGTAGGCTAGGCCAACATACTTTCCGCTGTTTATTATGTTTTTTCTTAACAAAGTGAAGTTCTTAGCAAATAGCAAAACATGTAGAAGTGTGAGTAAATTGAATAGTATACATTTAGGGGATTGTAATTTCCAATGAAAATGACTAAATTTCTTCAACAAAATCCAAAGGTCTTATGATTTTTCTCGAACGCCCGTAGTAAGCACTTGTTGCAAAGATATACAAATGGCCGGTCCCTAAGGTCGGCCATATAAATAATAAGCAATTTTTACATCAAATGTTGAACGATTTTCCGCCGACGAAATTCTTCAACAAAAATTAAACCCTAAAATCAATTGATTTTCCTCGAATCTAATTAAAATTCAATTTTGTCAAAAATTTGTCGAATTTTTGTCTAATTTTATTCAACAAAATCGATGGATTTACGATTGATGTATCTACTGCTCCCTTTACAATCCATTTTTTGAGATCATCATGGATTTTGCAGAATCCATATGTCCGTTAAATTTAGCTTCGGTAGTGTTTAGCTTCGGTAGTCTTTTAATTTGTACTCTTGCTCAGACAAGTTCAACTTCCTTTGAATATTTTTGTTTGTCCGACATTGGTAGAAGCGTCAAGATTATGAAATTAATGATTTGAGTGTTAATTTTAAAATATTTTCGTACTCCGAATTTCGTTAAATTGCGTCGGCGGAAAATCGTACAAAAATCGTCACTGCATTCTGTTATAATTTATTGGGTATTGGTTTCTTTATCCACATTCAGGCGTTTTTTTTGGTGTTATGTTTTTCAAAGGCATATTTTATTTCAGTTTGTGGAATTATTTCCACTCTTTTAAATTTCAAGGAAACTTAACGAAATATTATAAAAATTGTATTACGTTAAGTTGTTACTGAAACTGAGATACACTGGTTCCTCGTTTAACCTCGGAACGCTGCTCGAGCGAACTATATTCTTAAATCGGTCTCCACAAGTATGCACGAAATCATAAACGTTTAGATTATTTTGGGAGCAAATTTATATGGAAAATCTATCTTAGTTCAAGAAACACACAAAAATTATTCTTTTATATATAAAGCATGTACAAAGAATTTTAAATGTATACAAAATATTGCATATTTATTAAATCCTATCAGATTTTTAAATTAAACAAGTGATTGTGCATATTAACTTCAAGTTTTCAACAGATATATGTAGAACTTAATAAATCTCTCCGTCAGGCGAACATATTTCAATTTATTTTGTGTTTCGTTGAGCCTTTCAAATCCCTTCTAAATCTAAGCATTTCATACAAAAATAAAATAAAATAAAATAAAATAAATTAAGAACACAAAAGAAATATTTACACAACAATAACAATAAAACGAAAAAAAAGTGGATTACCCTCGTTCGCATCTCCCCTAAATAGAAACTAAATTTTCTTAAAAAAAAAATACAAATCTTAAATAAAACAACTTACCGTCCTGCATAGTCTTCCGGATATGGGATTATATATCCTTCAGGACTTGGTCTCGATGAATGACCAACCCAGAAAAATGCATCAGGACCTGTCCCATCGTAGGCAAATCCTCTTATGAAAATTGTTGATTCATCGACAGCGTATACCGTTCCCTTGTTTAAAATAAAAACAAAAACGCTAATACCAAAAACAAATGTGGATAGTAAAAATGTAATCTAGTTTACCTTAATTCCATGAGCAAATTGTGTAAAGTTTCCGATTTCCCGTCCAAAATAGGGCTCAATGGGTGCCTTAGCTTTGGCTATGTAAATAAAAAAAACAAAATATAATTGAATTAGTAATTAAATTAAACTACAGGCTTTCTGTAATCGGTCGATATGTGCTTAAAATGTAATAATCTACAATTAGCACCCCACCATATAACTTATTCACATAACCATTAAAATACGACAAATGTGATTTTCAATTTGTGTTTATGTTTTTCTTCGTTAAGTCACAAATTATTAATGGAAGGGGGAATATATACGTAATTATAATTATTAACCGATTATGATCAGTGAACAAACAAAAAAGTGAGGTAATTTTTTTATTTATATTACGATAGCAAATAAGTGAAAAATAATAATGAAATCATAAAGTTTTGGAAGTCATCATTTAATTTTATGATTTTTATATTTTCAATGTTTAGTACTGATTAAAAAAAAAAAACATTGGGAAATATAATTTTTTTGTTGTTGTGTGTTACTCGTATTCTTAAGATAAAGGAGGTTAAATATTTCAAAACGTCTATGAACGTGGTAGTGTATATTTCGCAAAATTATCTTATTGACGATTGGAGACGATTGTTTTTTTTTTTTTTTAATTTGCCAGAAAACGGTTGTTATTTTTGTATCTATTTCGCTATTTGATTAACTATAGAATATACCAAAAAACTAGTTTAGGGTTGTTTTTGTTTTCTTTCAAACAACGCGTAAGTATGATATAGGAAACCGGTGAAACCGTCAAAGGCGGCCAGGTGGTTCGAAATAACGTACGTCGAAAAAAGAGCTGCGGCGGCTATTTAGTTACATAACTGTGTGAGATCTCAACCAATTCGGATATTTAAGGCGTTGATTGATGAGCTCGATAAAGAAACTGAATAAAGAAAAATAAATTACTCTGAGTAACTGAGGCCCTCGACTTTAGGTCGGGTAAAATACACCTCAAAAACAGTTCTGAGACATCGATCGAACGACTGCGACGAGTTCGACTTAATAAAAATAGAAAATTATGATCTGAGGTAAATTGGACTTGGATCTTTCAAAATCAATGATGAAGATCTCAAGCATAATCAAACCAGCCCAAATCCATCAGTCTGGAGTACAATGGAAGAGAGAGCAAGAGGTGCGCAAAAAGTGTTACTTTTTTCAATAATTAACGAAATGAAAACACATCATGTAGACAAAATTGTCCCCTAACATAAAACACCATTCGTTTTATCATAGATGTTCGATTGAACATGATTAGATCCACGTATACGTTAGGTGTCGTCAGTAGATGTATTGGGGTTGATGTGGACGATTATAAGTTGTGTTCTGACATCATTGTTTTTTAAAATTAAAAATTGAATTTACTGTACTTTTCCTAATGGCCTTTTCGACAAAAGATATCTAATCAAATATACTATCTCGCGCAGCCTCAAACATTTCGGCTACAATAATAGTTATTGTCACTAGTGGTGACTTCAACTACAACATCAGAAATCGTGCAAACTATTAGCACTTTATAAATCATTCTCTTGAAAACCTATAGGCCTAACCGAACAACTATACATTCCGAGGTTGTTCAACAACCACAACTACATACATATTAGTATCACCACAAAACAAATAGACACCAAATAACATCGCAAAGTCTCGAATAATCTGGAATCCAACTATCTTAATGCCAAGTAAACCGTGAAAAACTCTAAAGTCGTAAATAATCTCAATTTTTTAAAACTACAAAATATAGACAAATTTCGAAAATATTGGATTACCTTGAAATTGGGACAATCCTTACACATCTTGCATTTAACTATTGGTGTTGCAATGACCTTGTTAAAGTTAGCCGACAGTTTTCAGCAGAAAGATATAAAATATCGGTAATGCAGATAGTGTCCTGGCTATATCATCCGAAAGTTACTAGCCGACATATTTCAGCAGAAAAATATTTTAACAACCTAAAAACTAGTATTTTCATGAAGTGATATTACGACTGAATAAAGGCTCATTTTGGTTTGTCATTGTTTACCATAGGAATTATACTTTAAGTTTCATCAGAAAAGCCAAATATAAAATGTAAAACTTTGTTTAAATTCAACCTTTAAAGCGTCATGTCTGAAAAGAATTTCAATTAATGTGCGTCACCAACAATTATCCCTAGAAAAATTATTGGGGCAATTTTCATGTGGGAAGCTCGGGAAAATTCATTTGAATGAAAGGTCATTTAAAATGTCATATCTGGAAAGTATCTCAGTTAGTGTGCCTAGCCAACATTTATCAGTAGAAAAATTAATAAGCCAGGTTTCATGTGGGGAGCCCAGGAAAATTCGTTTGAATGAAAACCCAATATAAAATTACAAAATTTAAATAAATTCAACCTTAAATGTGTCATGTCTGGAAAGTATTTCAATTAGTGTGCCTTACCAACAATTATTCCTAGAAAAATTATTAAGTCAAGTTTCATCTGGGGAGCTCGTGAAAATTCGTTTGAATGAAAATCCTATATAATTCCACACGAGTCGCGCTTACATTGTTGCATTTCTTCGTCTCTTACCTCTGTGCACTGTTTTTCCCTATAAACACAATTTAGTTTATAGGCAAATACAGTGCAAAGAGGTAAGAGACGAAGAAATGCAACAGAGTAAGCGCAACTCGTTTGGAATGGGTAGTTCAATTAATTTTGTTAGGGCGATCCTAAAGTTTTCCAACATATCACATCATTTGCCTTAAATAGCTCATACTATAAGCTATCGATATGATAATGTCAAATTAATGGCTAGTGGGGAACACTATGAATTGACAAGCTCGGAAGTGCCAAGATAGTCAAAATCGACGTGTGAAAAACACGTGTGAATTTTGACTATCTTGGCACTTCAGAGCTTGTCAATTCATAGTGTTCCCCACTAGCTATTAATTTGACATTATCATATCGATAGCTTATAGTATGAGCTATTTAAGGCATATGATGTGATATGTCGGAAAACTCTAGGATCGCCCTGACAAAATTAATTGAACAACATTTTCGCCAAAACACGTATGAAAATTGACTATCTTGGCACTTCAGAGCTTGTCAATATGACAATTTAATTTTAATATTTTAGCACTTAATATTTGGACCGTTTATTTTTAAATTGGTGTATAAGCAAAGCAACCCAAGGAAAACACCAAACTTTTCATAGTTTTCAAACACACAAAACATAAGGGAAATCACTTTTTTTCCTAAGATAAATTTTTCAATGAAAACGTTACAAATTCTTAAATATGATTTCTGATGATGTTTAAATGTTTAAACTTCAACATATATGAATGTCGTTTAAATAAATCGTTTTCATTTTCTTGTAATAATTGATTTATTTAAACCAAAATATAAAACAAATTTCTTAACAACAGATAAATTTAGCAAGTATTGGGGGTGAGTGCGAAGTGCGAACATTCAAAGAGGATAGACGTGTTTTTTCTATCCTCTTCAAAAATTTAATTTAATTTTATTTTTGTCTTTATTTTTGTTTTATTTATGTAGTGTAGTGTTATGTATATACTTTATATACATATGTATATACATTTTAATGCTAATTGAATTCAATTTTAGTCTAAAGTGTAAGTGTAATAATAATTGAAGTGAATTTTTGGAAAATGCAATCCACCGGGATGCATTTATTAGGCAATGTTTTATATTTATATATAAAGAAATCAAAATTATTGATTTCTTGTTTAAGTGCGTGATTTTAACTTTAGTGAGATTGTACAAGAAATTCAATTTCAATTTTAATTACTAAAATCTAATTATCGAATAGAATTAAAATAAATTTTAACTTAAATAGACATACGTCGTAGTTAATTTCATATTTGATTTTATTTTTACGCATACTTATATGCGTTCTTGTGTATATAGTTTATATACAATCGACAAAAATATATACTTGAAACATGATATATAACAAAGCCAACAACAGGTTTTGTGCATCCGTCTCGTTCGCTCTTCGTATAGATTCTCTCAAGAAATGTACTATGTTTATATTGTTGTTGGTTTTTGTCTTGTAATATGCGAACAACAATAGAATAAAGAAATTTTTTGTTGGTTTTGTTATAGTCGTCACAAATATTTTCCTGTTTAGTAGTATTTGGATATTAGGAATAATATTAGGAAAACACTGAAATCATGATAAGTATCCTGCTAAATACGCACATGAACAATGGTAGAAATATTTACCTTCAATGTGTGTTGGTGGTTTAGTATATAAGATTATATTATTTGTACAGGGCCAGCACTGATGTAATACTATGGGCCTGATTCAGTGATGAAGCACACAGAATGTAAGAGACATTTAATCGCTTGTGGTTGAAAGTGTTGGTGCGAAAATAGAATACAAATACTCTCAACTAACCAATCCCAATTAGAGTTTTTCATTATTATCATACCCAATTTCCCCTCCACAATTCGTTTGTTTTGTTTTATCTACAATTTGTATGTTTTTCTCACTCATTTATATAATCTGTCGATCACCAATACTTTCATGTATAAGCGCAAAATAAAATGTTGGTGACAATCAGGCTTGTAGTACATTAATGTTGGTTTTGAGTGAAATTCATTTATAACGACATTGTGTTGAGAATCCGTTGTTATAACCGAATGTCGTAATATACGGATTTTAATTATATGAGTAACATAACAAATCAGTTCGGTCGTAGTGATGTGCGAAATCGGTTCTTTTCAGTATCGATATCAACTGATACTTTCATGACATTAACCTGATACTTTGAACCGGATACTTTGAACCGAATCGATACTTTTTTATTATGGATTTGTTTTATTATTATTTTGGATTTCCCGAGATTACTACAGTATATTAATTTTAAATATGTACATACTTTTGCAGACAGAAAAATTAATTTAAATTTAATTTAATTTATGATTGCTATGATTTGAGTTATTAAATATCGGATACTAAAATTAGAATACTCTTAATTTTCTAACAAAACTAATTATCTACCATACAAGCAAACAATTCTATGTTTCATACTAAGAAAGTTTAGCATACTTTAAATGTTTTCTTAATGTGCTACATACTACATAGTCAATCTATCTATACTATACTCTATAGTATCAATTCAGTTCAAAAAATCGAAATACCATGTACTCAAACTAGTAAAACACCGAAAGTATCAATTCGGTTCAAAAGATCGAGATACCCAAACTAGTATAAAGATAAACACCGAAATGTATTCGTTTTAGTAAAATACCAATTATGTTATGCCTCAATTCCACTGTGAATCAAAGTTTGTCAGTAAAAATAACTTGAGATAAAAATATAAAATCGGTGGTTGTGTGAACGAGACGCACAACGGAGTCAGTCAAGTTTTTACTTACAAAAAATGTGTATCTGTGTTAGTGCACTGAGGTCGAAATTAAAAAAAAGTATCAAATCGAGAACATTTTATGGCAGTCCAATTAATACATGTACATAAATATTGTGTACCGATGAAAAATATTTCTCGCACACGCTGATAATTTTAATTGTTTGGTATTTTTATGGGAAATATTTTTTTTAATTTTGTATTTTATGACGGAAATAATTTGAATAAAATAATTCTGATATGAGTATTAATAATAATTAAATTTTTAGATTATTTTGAAACGTGAAAATAATCGAATTAACGCTAATACTTCATTTTTCTAATAATTTTTGGTTATTCTAGGTTATGTTTTTGTTTGCTGTCAAAACACTAAGGAAATTTTAAAGTTTGCAATTTTTATGGTAAAGTCTAATGTGTTATCGAAAATATTCGAAAAAATAATTCTGATGTGAGCATTAATAATTATTAATTTTTTAGATTATTTTGAATCGTAAAAATACTCGAATTAACACTAATTCATAATTTTTTTAAATAATTCTTGGTTATGTTTTTGTTTGCTGTCAAGATGTATCCATAAAATTTGCTATAAAAAAAACAATAACAATATACTTTGTCTTTGTCTCTCTGATGGATTATTTTTTTTGTCTTCTTCCAACTTCAAGTCAGCTCAGTCAATTTTTCACAGTGGAATTGGGGCATTATGGATTTCTGTACGATAGTCGATACTGCGATACATACATAATAATTTATATACATATCTCGACTTTTTATTATAACTTTCTCTTTCACTTAGGTATTGAGTGTTGGTTTGTTGAAAAGAGTCGATTTGATTATAATTCTTAATTCAATATCAATATCTCTGTTTCGAGAGAAGAGACAAAATAGATTATTTATATAAAAAATCAAATCAACCAAAAAGAAGTGACAATATGTTTATTGTTTTAGTATTTTTAATTTTGTCAAACTTAATGTCAAATTTCACATTGGAATAAATTTTTCGAAAATTGTTTTATGTTTTATTTTCTAAAACAATTTTTAGAACTAATAAAGTTAGTATATATTTAATTAATTTTGTATAAATTAACGCAATTAATTTTGTATGCAATACATAAAATAATAACAAATCAATTTATTAGAGGATCTTGATGGCTTGATGTGTGTTGCAACTGACAAATAAATAAGGTTAAGGTTACGTTGATTAATGAGAATAATTAAAAACCTTCCTGAATCAGCTGATTGTGTTTCAGCTGGCCGGGACTCAAAAAAAATAGTAAAAACCTACATGTATATTTAATTTGGTTGTAGCACAGAACGGCAATTAACCTGTAAGCTGAAATGGGATCGACCGCTCGTTAATTGAAATTTAATTCAACATTCATTCTACATATGCTAACTTAGCTGTGATTATTAGCTACTGCTAGTGCTATTCTTTTACCAAAAGCAAATTAAATTTAGTAAAATCTGAACTATGTTTGTACACTCAGTTTCGACGGATATAAATAAAATTCATAAGATTATGTGCGGATCAATTTAATAATGAGTTGCAAATGTAATGACATAAAATTGTTTCTAGAATAAAATAATGAAATACAATTTATTTTGTTTTTAATAAGTAAATTTGTTTAACTTTCGTTGAATTTTTGTCAAAACATTTAATTGAATTACTGTTCTGGAATCTGACGATGCAAGGATAAAGCAAAAAATTAGGTATTGTATTTGCGTATAAGCCTTTACTAAACCGCTTAGCTTATGATTACATGAACCGCATACCGCAGGACTTCTGTATGAATTTGTTCTAACAATACACAATATGAATCATTTTATGGCAAAGCAACTACCGGCATGTGCATATTTTAATCAAAGGAAGTTAACTTCACATAAATGACATCTGTAAGCTTCAGAACTCAATTAGTTTGGTATCAAATGTTATATTTCATCGCGGCGCGATATCTACGGTGTTGTACAATTATGGTGTAGTTCGAATAATTTATAAATCGGAATACATTTCTTATTTACTTTACAAGAAACCTTTGAAAATCTTAAGAGTTAATTTAGTAGAAATATAGCAAGGAACTTAGCATTCTCACATATTTCAAACGATATTTTTAAGATTATTAAAAAAATGTTATATCAAATTCAATATATTAGCTTGAAATTAAGCTAACATACATATTTTATTTAAATAAATTTAAATTGTACTTTAAAATTCAAAAACAGGTATATTTTGTGAATTCATTAACAGCCATATGTGCAGTTCATTTGAAAGATTTATAGTATCATTATAAAAATAATAAAATTATAAAAAAGAATTTATAATACATATAACTAAATCCAAAAGCGCAAAATATAAAATTCAAGATAAGATATAGATTTGTTTAAGTATGAATTGCAAAATAAATTTTATAAAAGATTAATAAAAATCTAATAATAATAAAACTAATCATAATACTTAAAATTAGCATTTAAGAAAACTATTTTTTGTAAATTTTTTGGCTTAATTCGATTCCTCCTTTCAGTTAAAATTAATCCACTTTTAGAGAAAATTCTCTCTGAGGAAACAGATGATGCAGGAATTGCTAAAATTCTCTTTGCTAGTACTGCTAAATGTGGATAAATTAAACTACGGCTTTGCCACCATTTTAGTGGATCATCTTTTCTTGGAATAATATTTTCCTCAGAGTATTGCCGGAGTTCAATTATTGCCAATGCAGTAGGTGAGTTGATTATTTGAATTGGATTTCTTGAATCAAAGAAGTTCCAAAATGAATCTGATTCTTGTGTGATTTCTTCCTCTGGAATATTTATTGAGGTACTTTGTTTCTGAGTCTCGCGTTGAATTAAATCGCTAACTAATTTTGTTATTCTTTCCTTCACCTGTTTTAATTGAACAGACAGTATGTCAACGTAAAAAGGAAATAGGGGCTGTTCATTTAAAATTAAATATTTTAGTAAGTTTTTATCAGGTAAACTAGTGAAAGGTGGACAGGGGTAAAACTACAACATTAATAAATTTTAAGCCCTGATTTAGATGTGGAGAGTCCTGAGTATCCGGCTTGGATTCCAGAGAAATGATCACAAATAAAGTAGCTAGATTGTGCTGTCTTGTATTAATTTTTATTATATATTCCACTAAAAATTTACTAACTATCGATCGCATTGCGGTCTGTAAACGGGTCGAGTCTGTCCCAACTAATACAAAAGATTCTGTTATATTAATTATTCATTTAAGAAATAAAATTTTGCTATTAGGCTGTTTATTAATTAAATTTAGTTTTCAGAATCGCCTGGGAATTGCATATTAATTTTAAAGTTTAATTTCAATTTTATTTTATTTTATTTTAATTTTATATTTATTGTTATGAGGATTAATTATAATCTTAGCTTAGTAATTTTAAATTTCTTAAATACTTTATCAGGTAAATTAATGAAAGGCGGACTGAGGGAAATGGCAACATTAATAATTTTTAATTAAGGTTTAGGGTAAGAAATCAATAACCTATATCGGTTTTGGTTGGTATGTGAAAATGGGTGTATGATGTGTGCATGGGGATGCTAAAGATACGGTTACATAAATTATTCATTTAAGTAATAAAATTTGGTATTATGGTGTTTTATTAATTGGATTGAACTTTCAGAGTCGCCTGGGAATTATAACATTAATAATTTTTAAGTCCTGATAAAAAATTTAGGGAGTCCTGAGTTCCAGCCCCCGGATTCCAGAGAAATGATCAACTAATAAAGTAACCAATTGTGATTGTCGAATACTAACAGTAGTTTGAAACTGGCCACCGGGAAACCGGACCAATTCTGTCATTACTAACATACCTTTCCCATCCTACCACACAAAATTTACTAACTATTGACTGTAACGGTGTTTGTAACCTGGTCGATCTCAAACAATTACTAATATCCTTCCTTATCCTTCCAAGTAAATGTAAAAATGGGTGTACGGTGGGCCCGGCGCTTTCCGGGATCTCCTGCTTAATGCTTGGCCGTACATTCGAAATCAATCAATCAATCAACAGATAAATTTAGCAAGTATTATTTTAATTCATCAGAGCCAACTTTGGTGTATTTTTCAAAATGAAAGTTCGACAAATATATTTGAGACATAATTTAGTTTTAATATTTGCTTTGATCAGTCGTTAACCAAATAAAATACCTAACTCATTTTGGTTGAAAGCAATACACTTAATATTTACTTAATACCAATATAGCCTTCTTGTATATTGTTGCCAAAGATATGTATACAATTTTTATAATATTTTTACTTTTTTCATTGAAAAACTTGAAGCTAAAAACACCATTTATACTAAGGATTCCTATGGAAATCAGTGAAAAGTTATACCAATAAAAAAGGTTCTAAAAAAATACAGCATTATGACAGAGCCTTCTAGAGTATAGAGCCATAATCATAATGACGTATTTTTTAGAAGTTTTTTTAGTGGTATAACTTTTCACTGATTTCCATAGAAATCCTTAGTATAAATGGTGTTTTTAGCTTCAAGTTTTTCAATGAAAAAAGCTAAAATATTATAAAATGTTTATATAAAAGTTTTCTACATTTCTTTAAGAACATTATACAAGAACGCCATATTGGTACTAATGCTGTGTGCCTCAGAAGACTTTTCAAACTAAACTTTTGTAAGACCCAGTAATTCATGCAATATTTAAATAGATGTCACTAGGTTAAAAGTATTCAACTGTGCCTTATATCAAACTAAACTTTTTATATTCATATTTAATTTGAGAATTTGAAAATTTTTATTTTATTTGTCGGTAACAAGAAACTATAATAAAACTGAAATTTACAAGCATATAAGTATTTGCTAATGATAATGGTTATATCTGCAAACACTTGAGTGTCTGCTAATTCGCTTAATAAAATTTGCGGTGTCTTCGCTCAACATCAAACTTTTAAAGGTTTCAAATTTTAAATAAAATTCCGAGTTTCTGTGTTTCTTTATTGGATGGCCAGTGGAGAGCGGGCTATAGGGTCACTGGTATAATTTTCAATATATCAAGATATTCTGTGAGAACAATTGTTCACAAAATTCTTGATGTTTGTAAAGCTCGCACTAAAGTTAGTCAAATTGCCAAGTTAAATTCATATAGTCTTCGGCCTCTTCAATATTTTCGAAAGCGTTAAGTACTATCGATCGATACCACATAAAAATTGTTGTACCTACTGCAATACACAGTCAATATATGAATCTTAAGCTTGATTAGAGCATTAATTTAATGGCAGTATGCGACAGTTCTGGTAAATTTATTAATATTTGTTGTGGATACTCGAATAGACAATTATATCGCAAACAACCATTCCCACCTCATGGATTTTTCTATTAGGTGACAGTAAATAGAAATGTTCATTAGAATTGGTAGCTATTATCACACCGTCCGTAAGAAAAGGCAACCTAACCACAGTAAAAAGAAACTTTAACGTTATGCATAGCAAAGCACGAAGCATTGTGGGAAATGCATTTGGAATATTGAAAATCGATGACGGGCGATTTTTTTAAAATCACTGGAACTGAAAATTGTTTTGTTTTTCAATTACATTTACATACTACGCATACTACATGTTTTAAACAGTACGTCATACAAATTGAAAATTCGTCGAAAAGTAGCCTCGTAAATTGACTTTTCATCTAGCATCTATGAGGGAATAGCGAAAGCTTCAAAATTTGAAAAGTTTAGTTTGAAAAGTCTTCTGAGGCACACAGCATAAGTAAATATTAATTGCAGAAATATTAAAATTAAACTATTTCTAAAATATATTTTTTCGAACTTTCATTTTGAAAAATACATCAAAGTTGGCTCTGACGAATTAAAATAATACTTGCTAAAATTATCTTTAGTTTTACTAGTGTACGTAAGATGTCTAAAATGTTTACAGAAAAATACGAAAAAAAAAAAATTATTTAATCACAAAATTGTCACACGTTCTTAACATTTTGTGAATTTGTTTTGCTTATATGTCGAAATTCCCACATTTATGAAAGTATTTCAGAAATCATAATTAAGAATTTGTAACGTTTTCATTTAAAAATTTGTCATAGGAAAAAAGTGATTTCCCATATGTTTTGTGTGTTTTACTATGAAAAGTTTCCTTTTTTCCTTATTTCTAATTCCCTTATAAAAGCTCAGATTTTTTGATTATGGCTCTATGAAATACAGGGTGCTCTGATTATGATTATGGCTCTATACTCTAGAAGGGTATGGTTTTCCGCGTTTCTAATTTCTTTATAAAAGCTCTGATTTTTACATTAAAGCTTTGGAAAATTATGGTAGCTTACCTATTTCTTGCTTCTTATTATTTTCTCTGAATCTTTAAAATGTTTTTTGAAGGCAGGTTTAGAAAAATCAAAAATATGTCAATGGTTATTTTCGGGTTTTCCCACGCATCGAATAAAAGTCATTTTGCTAAAAAATGAAAATAGCATGCTAATATTAGCATGCAAGAAGGGCTGACTCGACAATACTGCTCACTAAAATCAAATGAAGTAGAATTCTTGGTCACTGAACAACGGTAGTTTATCGACGGTATGTTTACTTCAAGGAAGAGCATCATCAAGCAAAACGATTTCACTGATAGGAGTTGACGAAATCTGGATTTACTGCTTTGAGCCATAAACCATCAGGAATATATATATTTCAAGGAGGATGTAAAGGAGATTATTAATTTGTACTGAAAGGTTATCCATGCTAAAATTGTTATATAACGACATTTAGGCAAACTATTATTGTACTCGGAATATTTTTATTGGAGAAATCATGATTATTCTCACACGATGTATTGGGTACATAAAAAGGCGAATGAATACGAATTGAACGCAGTGGTACGAGTATAACTTTCTTGAGATTTCCTTTATTTGTTAAAATTTAAGATTAGGTAGCTCAGATTAAGCTTAAAGTGTAAATTTGCAGAACGGTACATTTCTAGGAAATTTTTTAAGAAAAGGTGGTGGTCTAACTTTTAGAAAAAGAAGAAATCGTTCCTGTTGCTATTAAATATTTTCTAAGACAGGCTCAACCATTTCCTCTCGATTTGACCCCATAGAAATAAAAATGCCTTTAAGTTCTGACCGATATTTAGATTTAGAAGAAAATTAGCTAAACCCGGCTGAAATCAAAGCTTTTGACATCAAACGAGAACGATTTTTGTGTTTGCTGGGGTGATTTATTTTTATTATACGTTTTGCGTAACCCCAAGTTTACCCCTTTTCCATTTATCAAAATTCAATCTTTTACAAATCAAATTGAGCCTTTAGCCAAACAAATTCAACATTTTACAAATCAAGATTTGGTTTGAAAAGGGATCTTATAGTAACCTGCTTGTGTTAGCAGCTTGCCATGTATCATTGTGATGTTCATAAAAATTAAAAAATAATTCTTGTTTCCCTCACTTGAGTCAAACCAGTTAGTCTTTATAATCAAGTAGCGTTCGTTCGACTTATAGTTTCTCATTTAGCGGATCTTTTGATTACCAGTAAACTATTTTAAACATAAGGAAAATGTAAATGCCACCTTAATTTCGCAAGTAGCGATGGTGTTTTTTTTTATTTGTTTTTGGTGGGGTTCTCCTGATTTTGGAAATTTTCGCTTCATGATTTCATATCCGCATGTTTCAGGTTTCATCTTTTGATCACTTTTTAAAATATCTTGACATTTTTTGAGTTTATCATGAAAATAAGATGCGCGATGTTTGAGACTTAATTGGTGATTCGGGTTTCGAAACAGTCAAGTTACTCGAGATTTTCGAGATTATTTGAGTATGTTTGAGATTGTCTGGTGTACATATTTGATAGTTCGATTTTACTCGAGAATCTTAAAAATTATCCGATACTATTTTAAGGCTCCATTATTATTTCATATCGTGAGCTTAGCCTTAACTTAGTAGCAATTACTAGCTTAGTAATTTTTTGAATTTTTCAAATTTTTGTGGGTTTTCTAGATTTTTACAGTCTTTCCGATATTATTCATTAATATCCTGTTTTTTCGGTATTATTGAAATTGTTCAAGATCAATCAACATTCACTTAATACAGAGATTTTTCGAATTTTTCTGGGGTAATCGAAATTTTTCCGCGTGGTTTATTCTACATTTCTTAAATTTTTCGACATTCTTAGGATTATTCGAGATTTTTAAAGATTTATCGAATTCGAATTTTGTAAGGCAATGTTCTGCGCTTAGCTTTGAGTTGTAAGATATTGCAGATTTACACAATTAAATCTATAACTGGTGATATTTAAAAGGTTTTTTGAGATTATGTCAAAATTTCGATATTTCTCCGATCTCCTGTAGGTTATTCAAAATTATTCAAGAATATCCAGGCTATTAACTTTGTACATAGCAGTGATTAGCACGTACAGGGTTTCCTTTGAAGAATATTCAAGATACTTTGAAAACTTGACATTTTTGAGATTATATTTAGAACTTGTCGTAGCATAGAGTTGCAAGATTTTCGTTTTATTTGAGCCCATTCAAATGAAACACGTTCTGTTTCATCTACTTTTGAATGATGGCCGGAATATGTCCACAAAATTAAATCTGAGTAAACCAATTACTTTTCTTATACATGGATACACATTTTGGATGAAGGATATTTACATTGAGAATTGTAATATCAAATTTCTGAGTAAAATGATTTGAGTTGAAAAGCTTCGATAAGTGAAAGCTCTTAAAACTAAAAGGTCTTGACATTTCTTGCAAATGTATGATTTATGCTCATAAAACATTTTAACGAAAGACAGAATTTATGGAAATGCACAAAATTATCGAGAAAGTATAAATAAATTATCAAGCTTAAAGCTCATTGAAAACAAATACTATAAATTAATCCCAAAATACCACCTTCCTTTATAAAGTCAAATGGTTTGGTTTGAAAAGCTCTTAAAACTATAAGCTCTTAATAATTTACATTGAACACAAATATTCTAAATCCTACCCAAAATTCCGTCATCCCTTGTAATATCAAATTTCGAAGTAAAATGGTTTGTTTAAAAAGCTTCGACAAGTGGAAGCTCTTAAAACTAAAGCTATTGACAATTTTTTCAAATACATAATTTATGCTCATCGAATCAAATATTTTGTTTAAAACCTGAAATTAATTAAAAGCTCAAACATTTTAAGTTCACACCCTAAAAATATGGATTAATTGTGAAGCTTAAAGCTTATTGAAAACAAATATTCTAAATTTATTCCAAAATATCACCTTCCCGATAGTCTAAATCAAATTTCAGAACAAAAAGTAAATACTTTGGGTTAAAAGATTTTAATACGCGAAAGCTCCTAAAACGAAAAGTTCGATTTTTTTTGCAAATACTTACATAAGTTATTTTCATACAACATTTTTACAAGAACCTAAAAATATTAAAAGGCTCAGAAATGTTAAGTTAAAACCCAAATACATAGTATAAATTAATTATCAAGCCTAAAGCTCATTTTTAACAAATGTTCTCAATTTATCCTAAAATTCCATCACCCTTTTTATAGTATCAAATTTCTGAGAAAAATGATTTGATTCAAAAAGCTTCAATAAACAAAAGCTTATATTAAAATACCAAGTTTCCTAGTAAAATGGTTTGGTTTGACTAAAAATCATATCTAAATTCCGTTACCCTTTGTAAAATTGAATTTCTGAGTAAAATGGTTTGGTTTAAAAAGCTTTGATAATTGAAAGTTTATAAAATTAAATGTTCTTGATTTTTTGCAAACACATAAAACGTTTTAGCAAAAACCTAAAAGCATGAAAAAGACTCAACGTTAAAAGTTAAGTTAAAACCCAAACTTCTCTAAATTAATTATCAAACTTAAAACTAATTGAGAACTAACAATTTTTTTGACAGAACTTACGGATAATTCGATTTTTGAGAACTTTCAAAAATATTCAATATAATTTGGAAATTCGACATTTCTGAATTGAATTCTGAAATTATATTCGAAATTTGTAATGCTTTATCGATATATTTAGAAATCGTCAGAACATTGAGTTTGAAGAAGTTTCGTGTCATCTACTCTCGAAATCAGATACTTTTAATTAATGCGAGACTAGACAATAGGAACCGTTAAGTTTTTTACTGAAAACTTCACTTGTTTATAATTACAAGAAGTATTTTTAGGGTCCCAAAAAATGTAGCGGGGGGTGGGGGTCCCGAAATGTGTAGTTACGCCACTGATTGAACGATTGGGCAGTGGAAAAAAGACTGGAATTTTTAGTGGAATTTGTGTTGTGCTAATTTTTGTGTTGTATAAATAAATTATCGAGTTGTTCGAACCTTGGTTGACAGTTTTGCTTACAAAACAAATAAAATACAAAAATTAGTGCACATTGTCGACAACTTCGATATTTACCGGTGTCTGGTTATGAATTTAACCGTGGTTTAAAGTGAGAAGGGATCCTCAAAAAGTTTGAAATACTTATTAATTTGTTGGTGTCCGCCATTTTTGAAATTTTATAAATACCAAATCGAATTTTATATTTTTATTTAATAATCTTCAAATTATAATACAATTCAATTTTAATACCATCAAATGAGAGTTTATAATGAACCCTTAATTATCCCAAAATATACTAAGCAAAAACAAATTTTTAAAATACTTTAAACATTGTTATCAAAGAAATCATCCCTTCTTCATACAAAGACTTGAGATCCCCTCTTATTTTTTTACGATTTTATCTATATTTTAATTTATCGGATAAAAAGTAATATACATATATATGTACAATGTACATACATTTTCCGTAATAAAAGAAATAATAGCGACAGAAGAGATACGTGTCTATTTGATAACTTACAATGCCACGCGGCTTTAATTATGTAGGAACATTAATCATTATTAAATATTCACTTTTTTTGTACAAAATAATCAAAACGTTACATGTTACTTTAAGTGGAGGATTTAATAGTGATTTGTTTATATCTAAGAGACAAGGTAACAGTTAGAAGACATTTCTGGACGTGGGTTCCAGAAGAAATTTTTTTTTTTTCTACTAAACTTATGGGAATAATACTTTAGATTAAATGTCATATTACTAGATTTGACGGATATAATCTCAGCTAATACATAATTATTTAGATTCCTTTTATAAAAACTGAATAAATAAAAAGGAACTAAAATTGTAAATTTAATTTCCCCAGATTTGTTTTTGTCGAAAATACGAGTATGTTTGTATACCGTACAAGTATGTTGTACGAAAAAATAAACACAACATAAAAATAAAAATAAAAATTGTAAAATATGCACAAATATATAACACAGGCAAACAAACAGTAAAATAATAGATTGATGAATCCATTTTTGAATGAAAAAGGGGTGAAATTCGAATAAAATACCATTTGTGTAATAGAAGACAAAAAATATTAATGTGATTATTCTTGGTATCGATCACAAGAAGATTCTTTATCATTTAAATCAGACTGTACCTATTTATAATAAACAGACAACAAATAAACAAAAGGGTAGCGTTTTGTATTTCATTTGCCAATAGAATTATTCTTTCAATGGGTGCGCATAGCCTCCCAACTTGTCGTCATTAGAAATCAAATATCTTGTTCGTCCTGGTATCAACATGTTAATTTAAAATCTTTAGATTTAAGAAACATAAAGACATCAATAAATACAATGTACAAAAATGGGCTGATGAACCAAACGCATTATGTTGTGTTGGTAATCGCTCTTCTAGAGATTCAGAAGAAGCAAAAAACCAGCGTTTTAAATCACATTAGAGATTAGTGAAATCATCTCATCATATTTTAGAGCAATTAAACTTCAGTTTTTTATTGCATACGCAAACTGAATAATGAATGAACATAAAGGATGTCAAATGCTCCGCAACGCAGTTAAACGATTTTAGAGTACTTATTACTGACTGGGATAAAGGGTCAAGAGACATTTTTATAAACATTTTATCCAACTGGTTGGTCTACAACAGAAGAAATGAACAAAAAATACGCCTTCATTACATTTCTACCCTAGTCTCCGCTATTGCTCAAACTTTAATGTTCATTTATTTAAAAGTAGAGTAGAAATGAACGTCAACAAAGGGTCAATTTTAATTTCCAATATTCCATCATGCTCAAGGAACAAATAAAATAAGGGACTAAAACCGAGATGGGTTTCGGCTCCGGTTTGCGATTACGTTCGGTTTTGGTTCAGTTTTGAATTTTATTGGTATTTAGCATATTAATCAGGTTCGATCGGTTCAAACCCGGTTTGGGGCTGAAAAATATTACGTTTTAAATTGCACTTTATGATGCTACTACTCGTAGACTTGCTTGCAGCGCATAGAACGACATCAATGGGCAAGTGACAGTTTTTAGTTTACCAAAATAGTTTTCAAATCAGGTTAAAAAAAAAAAAAAAAATAATTTCATGAAATATTTTCAGTTTCATTAGAGGCAGAAGAAAAATATTCTATTCGGTAATTTAGGTGTCCCTTTGAAAAAGAGATGGCTCTGTCTAATATTCAGCAATGCTGATGTTGTTATCGTTTCGTATATTTTGTCATACGAAAAACAAAAAATAAATAAAATTTGTTTAAATTTGTCCTAAAATTAAAAACATCAAGTATTTGTACTCTATTATTTTATGGTTGTTGTTTTGAGATATCGCTGTTCCAAATTAAGCAAAATACGAAAAGATTGCCCCAATTGTGTTTGGTTAATGGCCAAGTTCGATCGATGTTTAAGATCGGGCATCTTTGATTCAAATTTAACGAGTGTGCATAACTCTGGGTTTTACCACTTATCCAGAAAAATAAAAGGAACACGTTTAGTAGAGCATACCATTTGAAAAATCCATTTTTTAAAAAGCGAAATAAAGGGTAAACTACATTTTGGATTAAGTCTTGGCTCAGAAAACCTTACTATTTGACAGCAAAACCCTTATTATGGTTCGAGTCTTGCTATGCCCTAAATATATATGGAACTATATGCATATGGTAATGATGATGTTGATTATTAATAAGTAACAATGATAATGGTGTATGCAGGTAATGATAATTGTAAACACAAAATATTCCGTATTAATTTTAATATTAAATCTCTATTAGACAGAAACGAAAATTTAAATTCTGGAAAATGAAGATTTAATTTCCTTATCCAGAATTTTAATTTAATTTAATTTATTTATTTAATTGATCTATCCATCCTTATCTACATACCCTATTTTGAGCATGGGCTCATTATAACAGAGTGCACAGCAAGGGATAGGCAATATATGTATATACAAAAATAACAAAAGCATTCAAATAAAATATATTTTTAAGCATCTTAACCATCAATAAAGCAGGTTCTTCGTTTAGGTGCATTTTGTTTTCTTAATTTTTGAACTATCCATTTTAATGTTCTTACTCGTAGTTGTTCAATGACACCATGGATCTAAGATTCAACAGATCCCGCTTAGCTTAGCTTTTAATTTTCAAATTAAAATTTAATTGAATTAAAATTTGAAAAAAATGGAATTAATTTTTTTATAGACAAAAAATATGTGCGTCTGCTGATTGACACAAAACTCAAAGCCAAACCCCAAGCCAATTTATGTTGAAATATTTTGGAAAGTTGGGAATTTACTGCTCCTCCTAGTAATATATTCTGGAAAAAAGCCGAGTAATAATTCTGGAAAAACAGAGGAAAATGCTCTTTTCTAGATACATATTTAGGAAAAGTAGAAAATATTTGTGAAATTATGTTATTTTATTTTCCAAGAAAATAAATAACCATGTTACCTCCCGATTTTCTATATTCTAGAACTTTACCTAGAAATCATTTTAGTAACTGCCAAATTTCACAATTATCGGTTAACAAATAGCCAAGATAACCATGATCATCACCATCATCATGAAAACCACCACCATCATCACTATCTCCATAATAATCACTACGATAACAATCATCATCTCAATCCCCATCTTCATCACCATGACCATGATCATCATAAATACAATCACCATCAAAATCATCATCATCTCAATCCCCATCTTCATCAACATGACTGAAATTTTCGCACAAATTTTCTTGTAATTTTTTTTAAAATTATAAATGAAACAATAAAAATTCAACTTATATAATAATTAATTTTAAATGTTTTAATTCACAAATTTTTTTTTTATGTTTGTCGGCTTCGCTGTCGCATGTAAAAAAGCTATAAAATTCACCAAATCGCCGAAGTTGATCATATTTCCCCTTCACTTTAAGTGTTATCAATCGCGATTCGCGGTTTTTAAATATAGAGCAATTTAAATTAAACCCCGCGCATTGAAATAGATCATTTTGCTGAACATAATCTAGTACTCATTAAAATGAGTACTAATATAAATATTAGATACTTCGCCCAAATGTGTGCAATTTTGCTTTTAATGTTGTTTTCATTATTTCTGACATATTTGCTCACAAGAAAACAAATAATGAAAACAAAAACAAATTCCAGTCAAAAAACAACATCGGTGCGCTGCAAAATTTGGCGATTATTTAACAATAATTTGAAGGTAAATTTGGTATAAAATAATAATAATAAAACATATCATTGTTTGTTTTTTTTAGGTTATGTTCTTTAACAATGACCATTACCATCATTAATCACCGTTATTTCCATCTTAATTGATCATCATTTTAGAACTCCTTCTTAAAATCATTCGAGAATCCATCAAACACGGCAAGTTTCATCATAATCGGTTAAAAAATAGCCAAGTTACAGGCAAATTTTCCATATTCATAAACATCATCCAAAAATCGTTTAATAATCGCATTTCCATCATACCTGTCGAATTTCATCAAAATCGTTTTCAAAATAACCATATTCGATTAATTTTGGAAGTCAACACAAAACCATTTCTCATATTCCATGGAAATTCATTAGTACTTTGGTATGGCCCACTCAAAAGTAGAAAAGGGGTAACACATAATTGTCTAAATATATTGAAGACCTTCAACTGTTAAGTTGGCCGCCAGTTTTGAGTTCAGAAATCAGAACTGGAGTTGAGAAATTTCTGTTTAAATTATTTAGCTGCCTTTGAGGTCATCCACAAACTATGTAACGCTCTTATGGGGAGGAGGGGGTACCGGCTGACGTGATGATTTGTGACGACAGAGGGGTTTTAAAAAAGGAATACAATTTTTTTATTAAATACAAGTTTTACGGATTTTTTTTATGGTAAAATTGGGAGGGAGGAAGGTTAAAAAATGTTTAAGGGATGTAAAGCTTTGTAACGGTTTGTGACAAGAATGAGGTGGGATTAAAATAATAAAAAAAAGTGTGACATAGTTTATGGACGACCCCTTTCGTAAAAAATCAATTCATTATATGATCCAAATGTTTTATTTTGTATTATGAAATGTGATTTTTATGGCTTTAGTTTAACGGTATTTTCAGTTTTATTATTAAATTCTTCAAAAATTTGTATTAAACTTTAATTGTGGTTTGTTTTAGATTCCCACATCGGTTTCCGAAAACCGGTCAATCTGGTTTTCATATCTTAGTTTTTTAAATCTGTGGTGTGGTTTAATACCTGTGCGATTTATTGTAATCGGTTTCTATTACAATTTTATACCAATGACAGACTAAGGAATAGCTAAGCGCGATTAACGATTTTTTCGAGATTAGGAATAGTGTGTCAAGTTCAAGATTAGCTAATCACTTTTGGTTTCAAGACTAGTGACTAACTCTCAATATATTGAAGTTTATCTTTTTTTATTAAGTTTACTGAAAGTTCAATTGGCGTCGTTATATGTAATGTATTTGTGAGTCCTATTAAAATAAAATTGCAAATACAAGTTGCGCTATTTTAACACGGACTGAACAATTTGTCGTATATATAATAAAAAAAAATTAAAATTTTAATTAATAATTAAAGAATTTAAACTAAAATGTATATTTTTAATGTTTTTGTTGCTTTTATTTTGATTTATTTAAAAAAAAAAAAAGAATAAATCAAAAAATCAGCACAATCAAGACTGATGTCTTTGTTGTTTTTATTTTGGTTTAATTATTGAACAAAATCAAAAAAAATCAGCTCGAACAAGTGTGATATTTGGTAGTACCACTGACAGACTAGGGAGTAGCTAATCTCGATTAGCTAATCTACCACTAATTTCATTGCATTGACAGACTACGGTTTAGTAAGTGGCGCCACTAGTTTATGGTATCTGTATTATTAAAAATGTCACTCTTGTTTGAGCTGATTTATTTGATTTGAACAAAGACATTAAAAAATAAATTATAATTTAAATACTTTAATTATTAATTAAAATTTTAAATCGTTTTTATTTACACCTAACACAAATTTTTTGTAGTTTTAAAATCTATCTATCTATAGCACAATTTGTATTTGCAATATCATTTTAACATTTACATATAAAAGTGCC
This sequence comes from Tipula vernalis, assembly GCA_958295665.1. Classification (NCBI taxonomy): domain Eukaryota; kingdom Metazoa; phylum Arthropoda; class Insecta; order Diptera; family Tipulidae; genus Tipula; species Tipula vernalis. Next base: position 178,593,674 of record OY282558.1, on the reverse strand, counting down.
ACTCGCACTTCCATTAAACTCATTAAAAAGAGATATACTACCTTGATCAACAAGTTCTCGGAGTAACCACCGTGTGGCGCTCCCATCGTTCTGGTTTGAGTTCTGTTTTTTTGTTAAGTTGGTACATTTGTTGTTGATATTCGCTCTAAATCTTAGCGTCATAGCTTGACATTTGCAAAAGTTACGTAGTCAAGAGTACATCTACTCTGTGTGTGTTGGCGATTTTTCCATTATTTCCTCTCGGCTGCTGAAACGCGTTCCCCGTAATGGTTTTTTAACTCAATTGAACAGAAAGAAGTCACAGGGAGCCAAATCAGGTGAATTCGGTGGCTGTTTTTGTTGCATTTTTCGTCAAAAAATTACAAATAATGATGGCACTGTGCGACGGTGCGTTATCATGGTGCAAAATCCACGAGTTTTCTGCCCACAATTCTGGTCTCTTTCGGCGAATTGCTTCACGCAAACGTCTCATAACGCCCAAATAATACTCTTTGTTTACGGTCTGGCCTTCTGGCAAAAATTCATGATGCACTACACCGTTGTAATCCATGAAAACCGTGAGCATTGCCTTCTTTTTTGACTGAAAACGACGTGTTTTTTTTGGCGAACGCCATTCACTTGCCTGATGTCTGGATTGTGTGTCGTACTCATAAACCCACGTCTCGTCTCCATTAATGATCCTTTTGATGAATGTGGGATCGGATTCAGCCCCGCAAATCATGTCAAAATTTAAATCCATTTCTAAAATTGTAAATAATCGCCAACATACACAGAGATAGATGTACTCTTGACTACGTAACTTTTGCAAATGTCAAGGTATGACGCTAAGATTTAGAGGGAATATCAACAACAGATGTACCAACTTAACAAAAAAACAGAACTCAAATCGGAACGATGGGAGCGCCACACGGTGGTTATTCCGAGAACTTGTTGATCAAGTTAGTACTTCAAAATATTGAGAGATTAGTTCACTAATCGCACTTAGGCACTAATCTCGAAATTAAAAGCGATTAGCTAATCTTGAACTTGGCACACTAGAGCTAATCGCAAAAAATTCACTAATCGCGCTTAGCTCATCCGTAGTATGTTAGTGGTATTACAGAGATTATTACCTGGAATCTATCTGGTGCTTATTCAGCAATTTCTCTGTTTAATGTTGGTCTGTGATGCGAGAAATTATGAAACTGCACTTGTATTGCCACTATGCTGATTTTACGGTACGTAGCCAAATTACTAACTAAAATCGACTGTTGAAAAGGATGAACTATAAGTAGGAAATGATCAACCTGACTCGATGATGGCCTCAGAAGACCGACTATTTCCTTCAAAAATATATTCCGGTTAAATTGGGAATTCAAAATGCTAAAATGTCATTGCTATTCTGACCAGTTAGCAGTTGAATAACCTAAAACCATATACTATTTTCAATTTTGAGAAATAAACTTTTGAAAATTATGATTTACCGTTTGTTGACAAATCTCACTTCGATTAGGGAAACGCCCACGATAAAACTGAGATAGCTGTTCTACTTAACCTATACGAGTATAATGCATATTATGTAGGTTTGAAAGCACAGATACGAGTATAACCGTCTAAAAAGACCGAAGTATTGAAATCCTGTCAAAAATGAGCTAAAATTTGGTTGGTCCGAAACCACTTTTCTCGACGTTTTGAAAGCGTCTGAGTCCGAATAAAACCACAACAAAAAAATGTCCGTCCATCTGTCGGTACGTCTGGATGTCTGGATATCTGGATGTCTATACTCATGATATATCGAGAACGGCTTGCCGATTTGGATTGAATGCGCTGAATTGAAAAGCTTTTGTAACCTGTACGTCAAGAGGGTGGGGTACCTGCCATACAAATTGACTCAAAACCACCTGGTTTTATAAATATTTACCAATTTTTTATGAATGTTGGTTTGAATATTGGGTTGGATACTGAATTTGGGGTTGAATTGAAGGTTAAGTTAGGCGTCAATTTGAGGGTTGAGCTGAAGTTGAGTTGGAGTTGAGTTGGGGTTGGATTAGGATATAATGAGCAGTTGACCAGTTTTTTATTTATGCAGGCTGGTTATAAATAATTTTAAAGGTGAAATGGTAATGGTATAATTATATAAATTAATGGTATAATGACAATCGTATAATGGTAATAGTGTAATTATATAACCGGATAATGGTATAATGGTGTAATAGTGTAATGGTATAAGTATAATGGTATAATCGTAATGGTATAATGATAATGGAATAATGAAAATGGTATAATGGTAATAGTTTAATGGTTATGGTGTAATGGGGTAATAGTGTAATCGTATAATGGTGTAATGGTATAAAGGTTTAGTGGTATAATGTTATTTTGGTACGATGATTCGGCGGTCTAGTGGATACATGATGGTACGATGGAATATTGGTCTGATGGAATGATGGAATAATGGTATGATGTTTGGACGTTCAGTTAGGATTGAGTTGAGTTCATAAAAACAAGCTGTTGTCAGACCATGTTAGTTTAGGGATTGAGTTTGTGGTTTATTTGAGTATTGAATTGCGATTGAGTTTTGGTTTACTGAGGGTCCAGTTACGGGTTATTGTGGGATAGTTGTGGGTTGAGTTAGAAATTATCTTGATTTGAGTTCATATACGCCTGTATTTTTTCAGACCAGGGATGGAGTAAGATTTATTCAACTTTATTTGCGAGTTGAAGTGAGACTTGAGTCTTAAGTTAGCTTGACTTGTTCTGAGTTGAGCTCATGTACGCATTTAATTTTTTGGACCGTGTTAAATTAAGGGTTGCGTGGAGGGTTAACTGATCGAGTAGTGGAGTTGCGGTGAAGATTAAATTGTTGAGATCATGTACTCATCTGGTTTTCAAAACGTGTTGATTTAGGGTTTGAGATGTACGTTGAGTTTGGGTTGAGTTGAAGGTTAAATTGTGGTTGAGTTATGGTTAAGTTTAGGGCTAGGTTGAGTTGAGGTCCAGTTAGGGTTGAATAGGGGAGTTGAAGTTGAGTTGGATTTGCGTGAGTGGTTCGGTTTTAGGGTTTAATTTGGGGTCGAGTTTAGGGTTTCGTGGGATGTTAGATTGAATAGATTTTAGTTGAGTTCATACACGCATGTAGATTTGGTATCGAGTTGTTTTTGGGATTGAGTTGGCCCTGAAGTGTAAAGTTGAATGGAGGGTTGAGATTTGGTTCGAGCAAAGTTCAGTTGAAGTTGAGTTAAAGTTTAGTTAGCTTACGTTGGGGCTAATTAAGAGGTTCGATTGAGGAATTATTTGAGGGTTGATTCTGAGGTTGATTTGGTGATTGAGTTGAGGGTTGGGTTGGCGGTTAATTTGGTGATTTCGTGATTGCGTTTAAGATTGCGTTGCGATTGAGTTAGAGGTTTCAATTAGGGATTGATTTGGAAGTTGAGTTAATTTTCAGGACCGAAGTTCTGATCACCTCATAAGGTTTCAGCCCTTTATATGTTTACTTGTTAGAATTCAGAGTGGTCGTGTGAATCACATACGTTAATAAGAAGTGTCGAAAACTTTTAATTTTTTAAAACCCGGTTTATATTTTAAAAATTATTTTCATCGAAAAACCGGTTTTTAACTTTTAATTTATATCTAATATTCAAATCAGTTTCATGCTAACTTGTAGAGTTTAGTGTTAAAGTATTGTAGAATATTGAAAATGTAAACTATTGATGTTGCCATAGTAGTTTTCGTGCTTCACAGACACAACACGGGTACTATTTGCATCCTAGATGATCTCAGTAGGCCGATTATTTAGATAATATTCACCAAGGGCATCAAACAGAACTTGTTTTTTACAGTAAAATTCAATAATTGTTTTCATGTTGCTGCCCTCTAAAGCGTTCTGTGTTAATTGGTCTACATACATTGTGATGGTATCGGCCAAAATGATTAGTACTTAGTACTTATTCATCAATTCATGCTCATCCATTTTCCTTGAAAAGGGGGCTACACATAACATCGTCCTGAATCCAGTTTCTTGGGAAGCAACAGAAAAAGCTCCTATAGAGCGATACATTTCGTTTTGGCGGCTCTGGACCGATAATAATCTATGATTTTAGTCATTTTACTTTGTACCTAAGTAATTGATTGTTATTATGCGAATTGATCATTAATCTGTATCGATTTCGGTTTAAGAAAAAAAATAAATTGATACGTATGTGTTACGTTACCAATATTTATTGCAATTTTAGAATTAATGAAATTTCATATATGCTTCACGCTAGGTCTATTATACAGTGCACCCTAATTTCTTTGTTTCGCTCATAAAAGGACGAAAGGAAATGTAATAATAACATTTTCCGAGATTAATACCTTTACCCTAAATTTATCCCGTTTTTATATTTTTTTTTAAGTTATTCATTTCACTTGTTTAAATGTATGTTCTTGTACGAGTATGTATCGTGAAAATGTGGGGCTAGAAAATTCTATCTGTTTGATTTTTGTGCATGTACGATGTATTTCATTTCGAATACAAATTCTCATCCTCAATCGTTTATCCATTTTACTGTTGGTATTATTATTATTATTATTATCAGGATTTAGAAATGGAAATCAACTCCCTTGAAAAATATAATACAAATAAATAAAAGCTTTACTTTCAATTTTCAATAAACAGGAAAAAAGATTTTCTTCTTTATTGTTTTGTATTGGAGTATTTATGTGTGTTTCAAAACCAATCGATTCGAAACCAAACAAACACAAAAATATTGATGATAATAATACGCGCGTATAATGATAAATGAAGTATTGATTTGTTGCTCGTAACATGTGTGTGTCTTTGGCGCAAGTGAAAATGTATTTATCTTAATGGACATTTTTCTTTTGCTTTTTTTTTTTTTTTGGTTTACCTGTGGTGAGCAGCACTATGTGTAAATTAAACTTGGCGATAAATTTTTATGTAAAAGGGGATTGCATAATTATATAGTCTTCATAACAAACTGGTGAAAACAATTAAGGAATTAATTTTTCTTGTTGCCGTTTATTTTTATAGAGGGGTGCATTAAATTTTCATTTTTTTTATTGTGTGTAATGCAATACGTGGAAAAAACAATTTTCTTTTTGTAGTTATGTTGGGAGAGATTTACCATTGTTGTTTTTGTTATTTTTACGTGAAATGAGTTAATAGTTCAGAATGTAATAATCATGAATTTTTAATGTACTATATACGATAATATACCGTGAGAATTTGTAAACACAATTATTCCTAACAACAAACAACGTATATTTCATGTGCACAATATAATGTATGTCAAATATTTCTCACCTTATATACAATATAAATATATAAAGAAACGTCAACCTTCAATTTCAATTAAGGTTTATGAATAGATTACATCTTCTTTTGAGATGAACAGTACCTTGCATATCGTTTCAAAAGTACAGAGTGGCCCTGTACTATTATTACAAGCACTATAGTTAAAGCATGAGGTTTTGTAATGCAAAATTACATAAAATACACCATCAAATAGAAACAATCGAATTGTTCATTCAATTCAAAGTGGAAGTTTTAAAGTGTATAGTGAGTATGACAAAAACGTTATTTAGACAATTCTTTCTCAATTGTCAATAATGCACATCTTCATTAAATACTTACTCATCTATGGTTGGTCCTACAAAATGGAGCACCGCTACTTATGGCACGTGCCACCAGTACAAACGCTTAAACAGGTGAAGATGAGGTAGTTAAACCGGGCGCCAAAAAATGAAGGCGGCAAAAATAAAAATAAAATGGATTTTATCAATTGTTCTCCAAAATGACGAATCATTCTAAAATACTTAACAGTGAATTAATTAAAAACCTAATATTTCTTATTACTTTAGGAACGAATTATAGCAGGTCCCGTACGCCTTTCGTTTTAAACTAAATCTTTGAAATTTAAATCGGACCCTATCCTCGCAAAGGCAATAAAATGCATTCGGGAGCCTACAGGCAATTACGCTGAACTTAGGCGTTGGCCTTCAACAATGGTGCATTTAAGACAATTTTTTGGTGATTAAAAATGCCTGTGAAAACCTAACAAAAAAAATCGTTCGTTTGTAATTTGTGTGCGCCTGAATGTCTATAACTAATGCAAATAATACAACAAAACAACCATACTCAAATGATTCTTCTCGAAATCGTAAGTCCCAAAGTCAAATATTTTTTATCAAGCCCATATTATGTACTAGATTTTGAAATAAACAGATGCCCGGTCTCAGAGGTCGGCCATATAAATAACAACCAATTATTGCATCAAAAACTGTACAAAGCTCTGTCAATCGCTGGAGTGGGCCATCAACTACAAACTACCGATATTCAATAAAAATCATGTTGCTTTGGAATTTTAGATTTTTATTGATCAAATTTCGTTAATTCGTTCTCTATTTCTATGAGGCAAAAATCGCCTAAATGCTAGCTGTGTTATTAAATCACAAAAATTTATTGAGTGAGTAAAAAATTGTAAACATTTCGGCGACTTTTGTCAAAATGTTGATAACTTCACTTCGGATACACGTTAAAGTGGGTTAATTGTGGTTTATGTAGGCCAACTAAATGCAACATAGTAGTTATTTATGATTTTCTGATTGCATATGTTTTGTCATTCGTTTATATCGAACATAATTTTGAAGTAACAATGGATTCGAATTCGTTTACAGTTATTTTGCTGTAACATAACTAGTATCACTAGTGTATCGTAAACTAGTACAGTACCTCTATTTTTTAAGGATGTTAAATTTTTGCTTTAGACTACTCGTATAATATTTGAGTTTTTTACCCATCTAACGGTGGTGGCGTTTGTATTATACGAATTTAATTCATCTGTCAGGGTTGTTTTAGTTTCTAATTCAACAGCTCTAGTAGACTCGTGTTCATAATACACGTAAATATCTTCTTCATTCTTCGAAACGTTTCCATGTGGAATTCATCAGGTGTATAGCAAGGCTGAGCTCCGGTTTGTATGGAGAAGAATTTGGGTCAACACGACATTTAATTAATACAGTCACGCGTCCGCAATAAAATTCGAAATTGAATATGCCTGGGAGCCTATTCTCGAATTCCACATCCATTTTCCACATGTGGACATCTGTCAAAGTTCACACAAAAACGTTCGAAAAATGTAATTCACATGCGGCATGGTCATTTTCCTATATGGGGAATTTTTTCCACCTGCTTATACCCATTCGGAAATATTCCCTTAGTACCGAAAAAATTCAATTTTTATGAGTTTTGACAGATGTCCACATGTGGAAAATGGATGTGGAATTCGAGAATAGGCCCCCTGGGAAAAACAAATTTCTCATATACGTATATGTATTTATTTGTATAGTGATAATACAAATTATACGCCAGAATGTGGATAAATAAAAAATAAAACAATACACAATAGATTATAATACAATTCAGCGACGATTGTTGTTCAAAAAAGAAACCAAACACGATTTTTCTCGAATGTCCGTAGTACGCACTTGATGTAAATGTTATCAAATGGCCGGTTCCTGGGGGTCGGCCGTATATATAACAAGCAATATTTGCATCAAATGTTGAACGATTTTCCGCCGACGAAATTTGTTCAACAAAAATCAGTCCGTAGTATGCCTCGTCGTTTGTTTGATGATACAAAAATCGCCTAAATGTATACTAATTTAGTACCAATTATACATTTTTTGCTATTTGCTACGAACTTCACTTCGGTGATTCAATAGATTTGTATTTTTGACCATTTCACTTAGATGCCGTTAGTATCACAACGATGAGCAATACATGTTTTTTGAAGGTTAGATGTCAAGCTTGAATAATTATTAATGACATACATATGTTCATAAGCTACTTATTTTCATCTCATTGAAAATGTTGTGCCAAAAAACGACATTTGCGGGAAGTTTTACTTCATTGGAAAACGACAACAAAGGAAGGGGTTTTTGCATCGGATCATCGTTGGAGATGAAAATTGGATCCATTATGATAATCCAGAGGGCAAATATTGGTGTCATCTAATTAGAGGTGCTAAAACAGGGTGCAACCATTGCTGAACAAGCATATCGACGACAATTGATGGCTTTAACTGGGTGCAAAACGACCGTAATGGGATGACAGGTACGATAAGATTAATTTTCAGCATGACAATGCTAGGCCAGACACTTTGAATAAACCATTATCTTATTTTTTTACACGAACAAATATCTTTTATTTCACTATAGATGGTCGGAAACACATTTGTACGTCCAAAACCGCCTTTCCGCCTTAACTCTTCTACTGCTACTGCTTGTTTCATTAGCTGCAAAGTGTGATTGATATTTTCTAATAACTCGAGATCGTTTTGTTCTATTAGATTATAAGAATTTAAATCATGTAAAATGGTCGTTATCAACTTCAAAAGTCTTTCCAACAACAGCGAACTTTCACTTACAATGTTTGAACCCTTTTTTCTTTCTTGCCCCACGCGATCCATGAGTAGTAACTAGTTCTAGATTCATGGTTTTATTTTTGTTTTAATATAGGTTGATATCAAGACCTTATACAGGTTTAGTTTCAAAATTGCGATGAAAACATCTTCATGACGATTCTTTCACATTTTGGTAACACATACACCAACTATCGATTCGCGAATAAACTACGTATTGGTTATAACCCGGTTGGAAACATGGGTCTACTGCTGCTAATTTCGATATGATGTCTTCGAGGGTATCTTCCCCTCGCGTAATAACCATAGGTCTGGTTCTGGATTGTTCTTACCCGTTTTTTTTTCAATATTTTGAGTTATCTGATGAATCTTGTAAACTAGTTAGTTTTAAATGATTTTTTATCGCACCAGTTGATCCGTTGGCACTCATTATTTTTGTATTGCACTTTGGGCGCTATGTTTTTTTATTCTATTGAATTCTTTCCGAAATAATCCCGAACGGTCGACAAAGTACTTTTCAAGGGCTTTTCATTTGAATGATAAGTAATTTTACTGATACTAATAGTAACAGTTACCCTGATATTTTTTCCAGGGATAAGAATTGGTAAGGCATTCTAATCGAACCACTTTCCAGACAAGACACTTTAAAGGTTGAATTTATACAAATTTTAAATTTTATATTAGGCTCCTCTCGTGAAATGTATCGTGAAATTGCCATGGTAAACACTGACACCAAAATGAGCCAACCATAAAATCACTTTTCTATCACTATGCTGGTTCATTTATTTTTTAGGTGAATATGCATAGCAAATAAAAAATAATCACCCAAAAAGTTTGGGTCTTTCTTGGAGTTTAGTTATTTTGGACAATTTTAAATGAAAATCGCCAAACAATTTTTGTGAAATTTTTTTTGTGAACAAATCAATATTTTGTGGTGAACAAGTTTTCCTGTAATGATAAAATTCCCTGCCTTTGTGTAGAAAACTACATGGTTCAAGCAGTACGAATGCACCGCAAAACTTTGATAAAACGTTACCCTACCAAATGGGCGAAACTAAGAAATATAGTTGGTTGTAAGAACGAAATGAATTCGATAAACCATTGTAGGCAGTTGGGTGGATTAATATTTTCCGGAATAACGTCCGCTTACTTAGTTATTTCCATACCAGCACAAGGTGGATCATGAATAGTGATAGGACCTTCGTATTGTTGAATAAGTGGTATAAACATTTTTTGAAGACATTCTTCAATACCTATAAATATAAAGATCCGATACCAAAGTTGATGAAGTAATGAACGGACGACCCTTCAAGCCATAACTATAGATTGCTTGCCAAATCAATAACTCTATCATCACGTTTATCTAAGTTACATCATTTAACATTAGAAGGAACATTCAGCAGATGTGATGCAATGCAATATAAAATTGTTGGCCGGGAAGAGGTTTCAGATCCATGTTGGCGATATAATGGAACAGCCCATAAATTTTGTCAAAACAGAGTAATATAGGTTCCATAGTTTTTTTTTGTCTATCTCTAATCGGAACCTAACCCTTTAGTCTAATCACCAAATACGGATATGTTAAAACACGTTGTAACGGCAGCGATATTTTAAAAATGACAATTGACAACCGGTGCGAAGTTTTTGGACACTTTTTTGGACAGAAATGTATGCGAGTATACATTATGATTTTTTTGGACAAACTTGAGATTATAGAAAAAATTAGTTTTTGGACATATATTTATGCGAGTGTACTTCTTTTAACACTGTATTTAACAAAAATAAAGTTATTCAAATAAAACAAGCCTTCTTTTCAACAAATCAAAGAACTTAGCACCACTTTGATATTTTAATATGAGTTGTAGGGCTATTGCAAAAAAATTTAGAAAATTAACAAATCGATGAATTTCGTTTGGAACAAGGACGTTGTTCTCTATTATATCAAATAGCAAGAATCTCAGAGATTGGCTCATATAGTGACTACAAAGGTTGTAAAGGGCATATATTGCGGAATTGAAATCACTCAGTGCCATTTTGATATGAGCCATAGGGCTCTTGTCAAAAAATTTTGAAAATTAACAAATCGACGAATTTCGTTTGGAACAACGACGAAATTCGTCGAATTGTTAACTTTTAAAATTTTTTTGCAAGAGCCCTACGAGATATGAAGATTTCAAAATGGCGCTTAGTTCGTTGATTTGTTGAAAAGAAAATTAGAAATGAATGTTAGAAATTATTTGAGGCCTATTTTATTTGAATATTTTTATTTTTGTTAAATACACTGCTAAAAGATGTACACCTGCATAAATATATGTCCAAAAACTTAATTTTTCTAAAAACTGAATTTTGTTGAAAAACTTCACAGTACACTCGCTTAAATTTTTGTCCCAAAAAAAAGTGTCCAAAAACTTCACACCGGCCAATTGACAACGTGACATAAAATTTGATGCTAATTAAACTTAATAATTTTTACTATACTGGTTAACGCGAAGAAAACGTTTTTTATGTTTCCATGTTGTTAGATCAATCGGCTGCTTTAAAATCGTCTCATGTCACGAAACGTGCTACCCCATTTCGCTATTATTGCTCGGAAATGGGAAGATCTAGAGAGGTGCTATGAATACCGTAATATAGAGGAAAGAATAGAGATTCATAAAATATGCGCATGAGTAGCTTGAGGTGTACTTGATAAAAATCTTTTTATTTGTGAGAATCGTCTCCATTAAAGGAGAAAAAGGAGAAACTAAATTTTGTTGTGGTTTTTTTTTGTCATTTTTATTTTTATCTCGATTGGTATATGCGGCTCGAGGAGATACTGTTGTTAGCCGTAAGTAAAAGGCCGAAGTCAAATTGCGATGTTCCAGCCGAAAATAACAAAATTATTCGTTATCAGTCGTTAGTAATTAGCCGAAAATTACTATAGATTTTCGTCAATATTCTTATGTTCTAAAACCCACCTCCAGTTCCTTGTGAAAAATTGTGGAAAATTTGCGAAACCCAAAAAAATATTTAAAATTCGTATAAAATCAGCCTCTAGACTTAGAGTGTTATGTCATTAGCTATTACAGGAAAAAAATCAGTTCAAGTTACCCGCGGGAAATCTGGGAAAACTCCATTTTCTAAAAATCACGAGAAAATTTGTGTATCCTCTACAGCGTTGTCTACATGTCTAACTTCAATTCTAGAGACTGATTTTGAACTGAATTTTTTCCCTGCGATAGCTATTGACAATTCAGATCAATGCATTCTATCTCCAAACATAACACTCTAGCGGCTAATTTCTCCCAGATTTCCCACGGGAAACTTGAACTGATTTTTTTTTCAGTGATAGCTATTGACAAATCACATAAACACATATCGTCAGATATACACACTAGAGGCTGATTTTATTCCAATGTTTTTCATTCTACTGATTTTCCGACATTTTCCACGATTAGGTGGAACAAAGTTTTCCACGTAAGACTATTTACAAAAGTTTTTATTGCAATTCATGTATCCTCTTAACTTTCGAGGGTTAATAACGTAATCTGCATTATCGACTTTTACCTTTCGGCTGCAAATTTTCGGCTAACTTTATCAGAGTCTTGAGGAGCTCTTTAAAAAAATATTTTTATTTGTGGAAATCGCTCCCTCTCAAGTGAATAAAACAGGAAAAACTATTTTTTTATTCCTCACATTTTGAGTTATGTCTTGATAACGGATGGACGGCCGTTAATGGGGCAAAAAACTTTACACACGTTTAGTTATTGTTAAAGTTGGTTTTCATTCAAGCGTTAAAGTGGAGAGAAATGTGCGTTGCCGCACGTTATATGTGATTTATACCTCGATAAGGGTTGAACGACTGTTAGTGAGGCAACACGATTTGACTTGAATGAAACGATCAAACTATCCTAATTCATCTACGATCAAACTATCCTACTCCTGCCAAGAATTTAATTCGAATGTCTCTGAGTACTTTTCCAGATTAAAAAATTTGGAGTTAAGTCACTTGGTGGTCATGGAACCATTTTATACCCAATTTGAAAAGTAAGAAAAAGAAGTTGAAAAAATAACCACTAGCCCATCAGCAATAGCTCGATGCAAAAATTGACTCCCTACACAACAAAAGCGGAAGAGTGTTCAATTTATTTATTTTAACCATAATTAATTGGGAATTTAGTTCTTATGGTAAATCTACAACATTCAAGGGAATACGGGCTAAACAGCCTTGGTAAATGGATTTGGTGATTGGATATTTTCACTTTCGAGCTGGAATTTGAAATAGATAGAATGGAATGGAATTCATGACCCCTTTTTTAGGAGTAGATAATGTAGGAGCACGAAAAGTCCATAAAGCACAATTGGCTGTTAATTGGTCTAGCTCTAAAAACGCACAGAACAAAATCATTTAAAATGTAATGATTTTTTTAATGAATATAAATTTTGTCACGAACACTGACATTTCCATCAAAAAATATTTATCATTATTTTGAGAATTATAAATTATACGAGTATTGTATTAAGTCATTATTAACCCATTACAGCATTCAACTAAAAATTCATAAAAAACTATTTAGGTTGATTCTCACAAAGATTATTTGAAATAAAAATATATAAATATGAGTATATCAACCAACCCCTAAGATTTACTACAAGAAAATATTTATGTCCCCTTCCACATTAAATTTTCTGCAATTCTAGAAATTTATTATATTTGTTGTGTGTGATCTATATAACCGTGTCATCATCATTACAATCATCATCTTTCATATCTCGTTATAAAAATTGACTGCCGTACAAATATTTAATGCGAAAATGAAGGGTGATTTTCATTTCAGTTTTGTTATACCGATTTTCCATTTATGTTATTAAACTTTACGAGTGTACACATAGATAGATGGATGGATATACATATATACGAGTATGTATGTATGCAATCGAATATCATAAAAATATTTATGTAAATTGAGTAATTTTTATTTCCGTCTTATAATTTATGACTTTTTTCAGTTTACTGGAAAATGCAATTAAAAATTTTACATTTAGTAACTTGGCTAGCGTCGCCGCTTCTTAAGGAATCATAATGAATTTATTTATTGAAAGGTATATAAACACCCAGCATGATTTTTACATTTTTTGTACTACACCAAATATAGCAGCACTGAAAGTGTATGATTTAGGGGTGTAAAATTATTAACAAGAAAAATAATCGTAGGGGTGCCTGTGGTATGTTGTACATTAGTTTTGGTCAATAAATTTGATATATAGCAGTAAAAGTTATAAATGTTAATCGAGATTTTTTCGGTTAACAAAAAATGCGTATCTATATGTATATGAATTTGTAAAGTTTAATAATGTAATGAAGTTCATTTAAAGGAAGCAACAAGTGCGATTTTATTATTTTACGATTTATAGTTCCTTTTTCATATAAAGGAAACGTTCCTGTTGGATTACTTGAAGATTGTTAACACATATTATTTGCCAAACAAAAATTCTCTAAGTTTCTTTTTGCTCACTAAACTACGTTTTTCTAATACCGCATCATTATCGTCGCAGAATTCTGACTGACGTGATGAAGCAATTTGGGCTTCGGATTCGTGTTCTTGTGTGTTTAATTTTTTTTTTTTTTTTTCTGATATTTCTATTATTTCTTCCTTCCACTGGCGCTATTCTCAAAATAGTTCAACTTCGTTGCTGCAGGCTCCAAGGCCTGTTTCGTGATCCGATTTTGCGAACGAAGAAGGTGAACAAGCAATCTTAGCCTTAATGATTTTATGAATCCCATTATGTCAACTTTATCAAAATATTTCATATAGAACATCTATTATTTCAAATGTTTTATTACCCAATATCTGTAAGTACCATCATACGAAACAAATATTTAATCAGTGAAGTTCCAGATGTCTCGTCGATCGCATTTAAATACAAGGTACAAAACTTTGGTAATCGCCTAAATGTAAGCAATATTTGTTAAACATTATAAGCATAAGCCTACTCTTCTCTGTCATTTTACGCAAATATGCAAAATGTTTATCGTCGGCGATAAATGCAGGTGTAAGTCCACTTTTTCCAATTTTGTGTTTTTCTTGTCAAACGAAAAAGTCCTCCATTGTGCCTCGATCGTCATTTAAAAATATCATAAAAAATTAAGTTAAGGTGAAGAAATTAAGAAAGAAAATAAATGTTTTCCTGAAAACAATACTGAGAGTGCAATATTTTTCATTGTCTCCCGAAAAAAAATTGTTTTTGGACTTACGACACATTGCATTTCTCGCCGACGTTATGTATTTTTGTATATTAATTATTCCAAAAATCTGAAGGTTTGATTAGAAATTAAGCAATGTAGTGTTACTTATATGGTTTATGCATTTTATTAGAAATCAAGTTTTTGAAATTTTATAATCGGTGGTGGGGATTTTAAACTTCGGTATAAAGGAATCTTAGAAAGTTTTCGTTATCACGCGACAGTAAACGTACGAATTGGAATAAATGGAATACATTATTGACAGCATTCTCAGCCCTAATGCGCGGTTGAATTATCCCTATTTTTAAAATTTTGGCGTAAAGAGACACTCTAACTGTGATAGTTTCTTAAAAGAATCTTCTTAACTGTATTGACTAAGCAAAACACGTCAAAAATAGAGATTAAGAAAATTAACATTTTACTTTAAAATTGTGGAATGGAAGTTTAGAAAATAATATAAAAAGTATGATGTGACAAGGTATTTATTTTAAACTAAACTAAACATAGAAGGCTGAACAGAAAGCAGAATATTCTCAATATGTATAACCAAGGGCTTCTAAGATTTCGGCTAACACTTTGTTCAAATTCTCGAAATTTAAAATCAAATTTTGAAATTTTTCTAAAACGCTAACAAATAGAAGATAGCAAAGAAGACAGATATTCTGCATTAGTTAACAATTGAAAACTCAATATTTTTAAAAAATTCGGAAATTCTATACCATGTGAGAATGCCTAAAATTCGAAAACTTATAACGTTTATAAAAATGATTTAGTTTCAGATTTTATTAAATTTTCGAAATTATCAGAATTTAATTCTGAATTTTTTAAATTGATAATCTGTAAAATTAAAATTTTCAAAGAATTAAACTACAAAATTAAAAAAATTTAACGTAAAGATTTTCAGAATTTTGAAAATTTTGAAAAATTACCTTTTCCCTTTAACATTTATTTAGAGGTTAATAATTAAAAATTCAACATTTTAAAAAATCCGGTACAACTATTTAGTAAAATTCTCAAGGATTAAGATCAAATTTTCAAATTTCTTTATATTTAAAAATACCATGTGATCCATGTGAAAGTGCACAAAATTCGAAAACTTTGAACGTTTTCAGAATTGATTTAGTTTCGAATTTTTTTGAACTTTTTGAATTAACAGAATTATGATTCTGGATTTTCTAAATTGGTAATCTGGAAAATAAGAATTTTCCAGGACTTGATGAACAATTTTGCTTGTAAAAAAGAAAATAAATTTAAATTACAAAATTACAAAATTTTAACGTAAATATTTTCAGAATTTTGGAAATTTTTAACTTTTTTCAGAGGCTAATAGCGAAGAAGACAGATATTCTGCATTAGTTAACAAATGAAAACTCAATATTTTACAAAAAATTCGGAAATTCTATACCATGTGAGAACGCCTAAAATTTGAAAACTTATAACGTTTATAAAAATGACTTAGTTTCAGATTTTATTAAATTTTCGAAATTATCAGAATTTAATTCTGAATTTTTTAAATGGGTAATCTGTAAAATTAAAATTTTCAAAGAATTAAATTACAAAATTAAAAAATTTTAACGTAAAGATTTTCAGAATTTTGAAAATTTTGAAAAATTACCTTTTTCCTTTAACATTTATTTAGAGGTTAATAATTAAAAATTCAACATTTTAAAATATCAGGTACAACTATTTAGTAAAATTCTCAAGGTTTAAGAGCAAATTTTCAAATTTCTTTATATTTAAAAATACCATGTGATCCATGTGAAAGTGCACAAAATTCGAAAACTTTGAACGTTTTCAGAATTGAATTAGTTTCGAATTTTTTTGAACTTTTTGAATTAACAGAATTATGATTCTGGATTTTCTAAATTGGTAATCTGGAAAATAAGAATTTTCCAGGACTTGATGAACAATTTTGCTTGTAAAAAAGAAAATAAATTTAAATTACAAAATTACAAAATTTTAACGTAAATATTTTCAGAATTTTGGAAATTTTTAACTTTTTTCAGAGGCTAATAGCGAAGAAGACAGATATTCTGCATTAGTTAACAAATGAAAACTCAATATTTTACAAAAAATTCGGAAATTCTATACCATGTGAGAACGCCTAAAATTTGAAAACTTATAACGTTTATAAAAATGATTTAGTTTCAGATTTTATTAAATTTTCGAAATTATCAGAATTTGATTCTGAATTTTTTAAATGGGTAATCTGTAAAATTAAAATTTTCAAAGAATTAAATTACAAAATTAAAAAATTTTAACGTAAAGATTTTCAGAATTTTGAAAATTTTGAAAAATTACCTTTTTCCTTTAACATTTATTTAGAGGTTAATAATTAAAAATTCAACATTTTAAAAAATCCGGTACAACTATTTAGTAAAATTCTCAAGGGTTAAGATCAAATTTTCAAATTTCTTTATATTTAAAAATACCATGTGATCCATGTGAAAGTGCACAAAATTCGAAAACTTTGAACGTTTTCAGAATTTATTTAATTTCGAATTTTTTTGAACTTTTTGAATTAACAGAATTATGATTCTGAATTTTCTAAATTGGTAATCTGGAAAATAAGAATTTTCGAGGACTTGATGAACAATTTTGCTTGTAAAAAAGAAAATAAATTTAAATTACAAAATTACAAAATTTTAACGTAAATATTTTCAGAATTTTGGTTATTTACATTTTGCTTTAAACTTTTTTCAGAGGCTAATAATTGAAAATTCTTAATTTCCAAAATTCAGTACAATTCTCCTGATTTAACATCAACTTTTGAAATTTTTTTTAAATTTCTATACCCAAGTGGTAATCCCCAAAATTCGAAAACTTTTAACGTTTTCAGAATTAATTTAGTTCCAAACTATCTTCAGCTTTCAGAATTATCAGAATTATGATGCTGAATTTTAGCTGAAAAATAAAAGTTTTCAGTAAGAGATTATTGGTTATAAAATATAAAGGATTTCAAAATGTTGGAAAATTTGAAAATTGCGCAATTGAAGTTTCGGAAATTAGCAATTGAAGAGTCCGAAAAGTTATGTATTTTAAACAAAACTAATAAACCGAATTTAATATTTTTAAAAATTCAGTGCAATTCTCGAGATTTAAGATCAAATTTAGAAATTTTTTAATAATTTCAAAATTTCTATACCATATAAGCTTAAAATTTTAAAACTTTTAACTTTTCAGAATTGATTTATTATTTTGATTTTCTTGAATTTCCGGAATTATCAGAATTATGATTCTGAATTTCCAGTGAAGATTTCCAGAATTTAGGAAATTTCGAAAATTTACATTTTGCTTTTAAATTGTGGATTTGAAGTTTAAAAGTCGATAATTATAAAGTATGATCCGGCAAGGTATCTGTTTTGAACAAAACTAATAAATAGAAGACATCATAGAAAACAGAAAATTCTAAACACATAATTTAAGTACAGAATTTACTTAAATTATGTGGATCTGGTAAAAACTAGTCAAGTCTGGGTAAAAGCTGTATAACATTTTCTGAAAGAGATTGAACATTACTAAGATTGAACTTTTAGTTTCAGTGGTTCAGAAGTTATTCCAATTCTTTGGAAAACTTAGATATCTCCCTCCGCATAATAAATTAGTGTGGGACAAACTATAATTTTTAGGGAATACAATGACCAGCTATTTAAATTCGAAAATAGGTGAAGCACAGCTTTTAACCCATCCTCTAAATATTTAGTTAATATTTTATGCTTTTTGTGCTTTTATTTTTTTCATTTTGCATTTTGCATAATACGAATTAATTCAATTTAATCACATAATTCTAACCTAACTGAGATTTAAATGTCACCTTCCACATATTTCTGGGACCACTATGTGTGCGGATTTTCCTTATCTTCAGCAGCTGCTGGAGATTCCTTAAACTAAAGTCACTCCTGGAGCCCTTGTGAAGTCAAAAAAAGAATAATGATAGCACGAACGGAATAATAAGAGGGGATAGTAACAGTTTAGTATTTCAATGGTCAAGAATTTCATTTTTGTTTTTCAGTTTGTACTTCTTTTGACAGGTTAGCACAAGTTCTGAAGGCTCCGCCAAACACATGTCATTAAAATATTAGTAGAAGAAACATCTGCCTCCCACATTCCGCCTGTATTAAAGAGAATTAAAACTAGAGGAGCTGTTTATCCTACTATTAAATTCAATTGGTTTCAACTTGTATTTTAAACTATTGAAGCTTGCTGCTGGCGAGGTTAATTAAATCACCGATCGATTCACGTCGAAACCCGCAGTGGTAGTGAACTCTTGGGGTTCTTTCAGCTATTTAATCAAAACGAGACATTGGAAAGGACAGAGGTAATGGCTGACGAGAGACAATTCGAAGCGGCTTTTCTACCCTTACGCATAGAATGAACATTAACGATTTTCCAAATCAATGTGTAATAGAATAACTAAAAGTTTAGTCAAAGATTTGTAGTAGTTTTTTGCGTTAATACCATAGAAGCTCAGGGCAGTATTAGAAAGTTTGAGCTCCCTGGCCTAACAAAAAAAAATTGACTTCCTCAGGATCAATATTTTCAAAAAAAAAATCCGTTTCTATAACCAATTTGTAATTGAAAAACTACATAGTCCATTAAAAAAGCCTTTTTCGATGATCATTCTGATTGCTACTTTGAAATGATCGAAGACGGACATTTGTTATGGCCCGAAAGAATTTCTACAAGTTTTTTACAATGCATTAAAAGTGGAAAATTGTGTTCTGATGATTTTAACGATTGGATTACAAATATTATTAGTTTTTTAGGAAGAAAAATGAAGGATTTGATTGATGATGAGGATGAGACGACATTGAGGGCTGGTCTACCGCCGGCTAGGTGCAGAAATATATGCCATTTCCATCCTCGAAAGTTGGACCATAAACGTCATCAGTTTGGACTCTAATTGCTGCAAAATAAATGAAGAAGTTTATATTGCAGATAATCCGGCCAAAGTTTTGGAAATTATAAAGCTTGAACATTTATATGGTTTAAAATTGTGATTGTTTTATTTTATTTGAATAAATTTTTAATGATTACATAGCAGCATATAAGAAACTAGGAAGACTGGTGAAATGTGATTAATAATAAAAAAAATATTAATATTATTATATTTTAAGCATTATTATTAATTATTTAAATGAACGTTTTTGTTAATCTTATTTTATGTTAATAAATATGTACTGAATTACTGCACTGAATAAATGGTTAATTGGTAATTTTAATATTCGATTTTAATATTTGTTCGACTTAATTTCGTACAAAAATTTAATATTCTAATACAAGGCCTGGGCGTTTTATTTAAGTGGGCGTTTTATTCGAGGTATTGGTTTTCATTTTCAAAATTGTTTTTTTAGGCGTTCTCGAATACAACGCCTATGCGTTTTTTTACGAGGGAAGTCTGTAGTCCTCGTTAAAAGTTAATATAAAATTTTTCACCAAATTACCTAACAAACTTGTTCATTTGTACACAATATTATTTAAAAACAAAATTTTTGCGTACTCCGCGGTACTCCTTTTTTCAACGAAAAATACTTCTCTAAAAAATCGGAGAGCGACTGCACTGTCGTAGCTACCTGATGAGTAGACCAACTTTATCAGTACGAAACCGAACTACCAACACAATGAGCTCAAGGAAAATTCTCATTTTTTGTTCAGGATTATACACTTTGTATAACTATTGGAGTAAAGTACAGGGGCATTGATATTTCTAATTTTTTTTGGGTAGATTTATTATGAATAATTGGCCTCTTGATTTTGTTTCTGATTGACCAATCGAAAATCTTGTGAATGCCATTTTCACTAATATATTTTGGTCTATAAAAAGCCGAAAAAAAACTCATTTGATAAACAGACATACTTCTCTTAAACTTCACATAAGTTTTTGTTCCAAAACCTCAAAAGTTTTGTTTAATTCATTCACAAAAAGTTTATCATTGAGTTTCATTTTCCGAGAAAGTGCTTAATGCAAAACAGTAGACAGATGACGTCACATGGACTAGAAGTTGTGTTGGAAAATTTTTGGCCTAATTAGGTTTCAGTTTTGACCTAATTGTTTGGGTTTAAAACTGTTACATAAAACGTCGATATACGTGCCATCAAATAAATTCTTATAAATTTGAATAATATCAACAAATGTTTAAGGAAATTACTAAAGATGAGAATAAATAAATACTTATTATTTAATACATAATCTAGCAAATATTTCTTATCTAAAGCGCAAAGAATCGGTAATCCCCAAACATTAAATGTCGAGCAAACAAGAAATTAAAAAATGTTTTTTCCCACCAGTAAGTTCTAATTCTGAATACACAACACACATTTACCTAAAAATCATTTAAAATGCAAATTAATTCAAAATTAAAAAAAACAACCTACATTAAACAAGAGCTTCTTGACCTTCAAAGCATGCTATCTTAATTGAAAATTGTATTTGACAGAAATTTAAAGCGTCCAAACGAACAAAACAAAATAAACGAATAACAAAAGGTATTTGCAAAAATGTAAAGTACCTCAATAAAATCTTTAAATTTATAAATACATACATCTTAAAGTTGAAGAGTGACGACATAATTGTACATAGTTATTTTATTTTGGGCCTAACTCTCACGTTGTCCATACATACATACATACGTATTTATATAATCAACTCAAACACAACTTTAACTTTCACAAATTAAAAACGTGTTCGAGAAAGCTAAATTAAAACAAGCCAAGAACGTCGATAATTTTACGTAATACCATTTATGTATATTTTTATACCATAATGGTTATGTTTTAATTTTAAATCGTTTCATATTTTTTTTTTAATGTTGAATGGAAAAATGAAAAACCAAATTATCGTTTTTTTATACAGTAATTGCTGCTCACTTTTAAATTCATTCATATAATTTAGAACGAAATATTTATGAATAAAAACATTTTTATTTAATCTTGACACACTATCAGCCTTAAAACAAAACAAACGAAATAAAAGTTAAAGAATTTACAAGAATATTAATATTACATAATTCATCCATCAAGATCACGAGGCAAATTGTTCTAAATTGTAATGAAAACATTACACATTTACATTGAATACTGTAACAATTTATTATTTGTTGTGAGGGCTTTCTATCAATGTAATGTATTGATTTGATTTATGAACTTGAAAAATCTAGATCATTTTGCGAGGTATCAATGAAGCGACCTTACGCCAGATTCGCAATTAACTTGGATTGATATAACACTGGAATAGCCGACCCGTCGAGGTAACTGATTGCCCATTTATTGAATTCAATTTTTTTTTACTTTTTCCACTATAATGAAGTTATATTGGGTAAATATTGTAATCGCGAAACCAGATTTTCACGTTTCTCGACGAATTAGGTTACCAGGGTGCTGATTCTCTAAAAATAAGATAATGTGTAAACGGGTTAACTTGTGAAAAGCAAAGCTTAAGGGGTAACCAGCGAATCAGTAAGAATCGTTACAGAATTTGACGAAAATATTTCCTTACAGAATATTTGACATATCAGCCACCGAATCCGTAATAACTGACAAATACAGTATTAAAATTGTAATGTGAATAGCAAAATTATTATTTTTAAGAAAAGTGTGCCGTGACAATTTTGGTGTATTCTGACATTTCCTTCAGTTTGCGCGTTAATTTTCGCTCTCTTAAGTGACAGCCGAACTGAACGAACAGTTCTTAAAGATTCGCTGGTCAGTAACATGCACTTTCTGTATATCGCATTCTTACTTAAAGTTGTTACTGACTCGCTGGTTCACCCATTACTTTTATGAGTCTAGAATTTCTCGATTTGACTTGCTACTAAAATAATATTGAAAAATTTCAAACTCATAAAAGTAGGCTTTGCTTTTTACAAGTCTACACATCTACACATTATCTTATTTTTTAGAGATCAGAACCCAGGACTCCAAAATATCGATTAGAAAAATTTTCTGTGGTAGGGGTCATTTTAACAAATAATAGTAAAAAAAATCTTGTTGAACTGTTTTCCGAGGTAATACCAAAATTTATGAAGAAATATTTTTCTACATCGGTTAATACATCTTCCAAATTCCAACAATTGTTCCATAAGTGTCTTTAAGACAAAATTATTAGGTAAACATGTAACATGGAATTTAAATTTCTAAATTTACCTAAAATATTTTGCTGGTGGCAAATTCTTTGACGTTTTATTGACATTTTAATGATTGAAATTTCAACGACATGTTGATCGACATATTATTTGTGAATTAATTTAATAAAATCGCATTTAAGGGTATTATTTCGGAGTAATAAAATCTTTTAATATTAAAGGTCGTATACAAATTTTAATGGGCAATTACTATTGGACGGCCTTAATGGAGAAAGGAGCTGGGAGGTAAAGACAATTTAAAAGCTATGTGACAAAGAGGTGTGATTCGGTAACAAACAATAATTAACGTTAATTCTGATTTTGTACTGCTTGCATTTTATTATTTTGTATTCTCGAATGGTCCACCGTGATGCCTCATCCAGTCTGAAGCAATAAATAAAGGATTATATCAGCCATTTCTCACGGTGCTCACATAATCACATAATTGTGGATGCTCTCTGAACGGAGTAATTTAAATTCTTAAGGATTTTCAACGGTATACCAGAGATGTATAACTGGTTCTAATTGTTGAAGGTGAAAGACGAAAAATGGCATATGCAACTTTGATTGCTGTTCAACACATGGCAGTTCTACACACACATTAATTGTGAGTCTGTGATCTGGCGGCATGAGAATAGGAGATCAATATATTGTGTTACCAATTGTGATATTGGGGAAGGGGTCTCCAAATTTAAGGAAAGCCGTGAAATCGTTTAAGGAATTTGCTCAAAATAACGAAAAATGTTTTTAAAATATAAATGGTTGGTTTGGTGACCTATAACGGACGCTTTGAGGGAAAAGTGTCGTTGGAGGAGTCGGATAGGCCCAAATTTTTTTCTTAAGAATTTGTATTAAAATCAAAATTTAACACATAATTTGTTAAAATTAGTAAGATAACGAGGGGGATTCCTCCTCACAACATGGTAATAGTGTATTATGTCGCTATTAGGAAGTTTCTATAAGACAGGCCCAACAATTTCTTCTCGGTTGCTGAAGGTGAATGTTAGAGTAATTACACATAATCTGACTCTATATAGATAAAAATGCGTTTAGGTTCTTGCTAAACTCAAAATTGTTGACATCAAATTCAACCTGTTGCAAATCAAAGTAAGCCTTTTGCAAAACAAATTCAACCTGTTGCAAATGAAGTTTTGTTAGAAAAGGTTGGCTTTGATTTGCAACAGATTGAATGTGATTGGCGACAGATTAAATTTCTTTTTAGCAGCGTGCGAAGTATCATTGTGACGTTCATTAAAATCAAGAAGAAATTTTTGAAACTTTCTTCTTAGAAAAATACCTAACCGCGAACCAGTCAGTCTCTATTATGAATTAACATTCGTTCGACTTATAATTTCTCGTTTACCGGATCTTTTTGCTCCAACTCAATTTACATCTCAACCTCCAACTCATTTTGCCTGGGATTCCTTTTTAATTATTTGACTGAATCTCGTTTGCAAAAAGAATTTGAGTCAAAAATCCAAAAAGGATCGCAGTTAAAAAATTTTGGACTTGGATGCCTTTTTAGTTTTGTGATTGAACTACCTTTTGAAAAGGTATTTAAACTAAAAATGTTTTGATTGAGTTACTTTCTAAATTTTGATCGAAACTCATGTCTTTTTTGACTGAAGCCCCGGAGCCGACGAACAGCTCTAAGAAGGCATTTCAGTCAAAAAACCAAAACCAACCAAAAGGTATTCCAGTTCAAAATTTGTTTAACCAAAATCCCTTTCAAGAAGGTTGTTCAGTCCAATTACACAAAGAGCATTTCAGTCAAACTGTGTTCTGACCGAAACACTCTATTTTGGACGGATATTCCTTTTAAAAAGAATTTGTGGTCATAATATTTGTATGGGAAATTACTTCGGTCTTAAAAGACCAAAGTATTGAAATCCTGTCAGTCTAAAAAAACAAAAAAAAAAAAATGTCCGTCCGTCTGTCTGGATGTATGTCTGTACCCATCGTATCTCGAGAACGATTTGTTCGATTTAGAATTTTTTTTTGCTAATCTGATTCTTTTGTCAAGGCTGAGATTTGAAAAGCTTTTGGAACCTGTGCGTCAAGAGGGTCGGGTACCTGCCATACGAATTGACCCAAAATACTTGGTTATAGAAATATTAACCAAATTTTTATATATGCTGGTTTGAGTATTGAGTTGGGTATTGAGTTTGGGGTTGATTTGAAGGTTAAGTTATGGGTCAATTTGCGGATTAAGTTCAAGTTGAGTTGGAGTTGAGTTGGGGTTGGGTTAAGATATAGTGAGCAGTTGAACAATTTTTTATATATGCTGGTTTGAGGATTGAGTTTGACAAAGAGTTTGCGGTTTGGTTGAGGGTTGAGTTAGGGGCCGTTTGCGGGTTGAATTGGGGTTGGACCAGTGTTTAATGAGCAGTTGAGCAATCTTTAAAATAAAGTGAGTGTTTATATGTATGTATATCATATGTATATGATGTTTAAACAAATTCACACGACTTGACCGATTTCAAAGGTCACTGTTAATATCTCAAACCTCTAATTGAACCTTTTACATTTCAAATTAAACCTTTAGTAAATCAAATGAATGGCCAGTTAGGATGGAACTTACCTATTTCTTAACTGATTTTAGTGAAATTTGACTTCCGCGATGGAAATGGGATTTTAAAATGGGTTTTGGATGAAATTCTGGAATATGGCCAAGTATGATGGAACTTGGCTATTTTTTAAACGATTATGATGAAATTCGGCTTGTTCGAAATGAGATTCTGAAGTGATTTTTGGGTGAAGTTCTGGAATATGGCCAATTATGATGGGACTTGCTTATTTCTCAACCGACTATGATCAAATTTGACATATATACATATATGCTGGAAATGGGATTCTAAAATGATTTTTGTATGAAGTTCTAAAATATGCCCAAGTATGATGGAATTTGCCTATTTCTCAACCGTTTATGATGAAATTTGACATGTGCGTTGGAAATGGGATTCTAAAATAATTTGTAAATCAAGTTCTGGAATATGACCAAGTATGATAGATCTTAGTTATTTCTCAACAGATTACCATGAAATTCGATAGGTAAACTAGTATTTGGATTCTAAAATTATTTTTAGATGAAATTCTGGAATATGGTCAGTTAGGATAGAACTTGTCCATTTTTTAACGGATTTTAATGGAATTTTACATGTGCGATGGTAATTGGATTTTAAAATGATTTTTAAATAAAGTTCTGGAATATGGCCAAGTAGGAAGGAACTTTGCTATTCCTTAACCGTTTATAATAAAATTCGAGATTGGGAATGAGGATTTTTAATAATATGGTTAATCCGGAAACTCTGCACTACCGTTAGTAGTTTCAATACTGAGGCGCGTGTCCGCTACACAGTATATTTTTCTAAAAAAGGCCCAACTTACCGCTCTGACAGCAAATACTCAGAAAACATAACCCGAAGTTTAAAGCGAAGGATTGGCAAGAAAAGTTTTTAATAGAACTTGAATATTGTTACGGAGATAATCTTGATCGTTTAGCAATTGAAATTTTATGTTTAGGCCGTCTTAAAGAAACCTCAACAGTTGCATGATTCACAGAAACCAAAATAGACAACATTATAGAAGCCATGTTGACATACATATTTCTCACAACCTCGTCTAAAAATAATTTTTGGGTCACATTTCGTTCTATTCGTTGGAAACGTCAAAATTCATCTTAACCGTTTAAAAGCTAAGTTATATTCTTCTTGACCATATTATAGAATTTTATCCAAAAACCATTTTAGGATCCCATTTCCAACGCACATGTCAATTTTCATCATAATTGGTTAGGAATAGCCAAGTTCCATTCTAATTGGCCATTCATATAATTTGTTAAGAGTTCAATTTGAAATGTAAAAGGTTCAATTTGGAATGTACAACGTCCAATTTGAAATATAAAATGTCAGATCTAAATCTCCAATTTGAAATGTAAAATGTCAGATCTAATCTCTGTTTGATCTAAAAATAACCGAACTTTTTAGTTATAGAATAAAACAAGCATGGTGTTATGTTCAACCGAGTTTAAAACAAAATTTAATGCGTTTGAAAGAAGAAACATGTATCTTTCTAACGCTACCAACGTTTAATAGACGGCGCTACGTGTTCTATGATTTAAATTAAAAGTTCGGTTATTTTTAGATCACACTGTGTAGGTCTAGTTTTGGAATTACACACCTCAATTGTAAAACAGACGATGACCGAACTTTTCTTAGAAATGAACGTCATTTGGCTAATACAGTAACACACATCCGACCGAAAAGAAAGTACGCAAGAAAGTGTCCCAGACGATTCAAATAAATGCTGATAATTCACAATCTCGACCATTTCAAGAAGTTGATTTAAATGATCAAACTTATTATTATGGGAGTGTAGTATGCTTTTAAATTTCAAGATTGAAAATTGTATGTTGAAATATTTTGTACCTCAGGAGGTCTTGATTTTTTTTTGTTTGTATTTTTCAAATTGTTATGACGTGTCAATTTACTTTTAAATTATTACAACGTGAGTGCTAAAAATATTGCAGTGTTTAGAGCGAAATGAACTTTTTATTCGAGACGTTAATAATGTCCATTATATTAGTTTGTCATTTGGTTAATATTAGCACACATATTTAAAATTTATAATAAAAGCAGTAATAAAGAATAGGATTTTGCACAATTTTCAGCCATTTTTAATTTTAATTTTCTCTTACTTACAGTCTAAACGCCAAAAAACTAATCTTGAGTACAAGTAAGCTTGATTATGCAAATCTGGATCTCTCGTCTGAACAAGCTTTAACGAGTACTTCTGAGTTGCCTGAACTCGCAATATAAAGCTGTAATGTTTTGATAATCTTTACAACATTAAGTGCATAAAAATAATACCAAAAGGTATTAAATATACATAAGTCATACGTAACGTGGTAGTTCATTTTCTGCTTAGTGCTATCATTAGGAAAATAAAGTCTGAGAAGTATTATGCAAAGAAACAGTTTTATGAAAATACGTTTAGTAATGTGAGCCAAAAAAGTTTATGGAAAAATCTGTGACATTAAATAAAACTGGTTAATTCGAGATACCTAGTTTTTGAGATATCACCACGATTCGATTTAGAACTTCGTATAATATATGAAACACCAACAAATTTTCTGTAATTTCCCTTACTTCCCGAGAAAATTTTCATCAAAATAGGTTATCTTGTATAGAACACAAAAGAAATTTCATCAAAAGGGTATTTCTCCAGATAAACTGTATACATCGATCAGTACATTATGAAAGGAGTCGTTTTGTGAAAATCAGTTTAATCAAAATATACTTTTTTAAGCAGAAGTCAAATTGAATTATAATGTAAATTGAAAAACGATATCTAAACTTAACCAGTTTATACGGAATATTGTAAACAAACCTAACAGAGATATCTAGTTTAATGCAATGATATTATAAGTTAACTAGTTTTACAAAAACAAAATATTACCACAAAGTAAACATTCAAACAAGACTGTAAACATTGAACGAACGTGAGCTAATTGGATGTTCCAGCAGGGATATTCAGCCATCACACCCTGGCCTATTTGGCTCAGAGTTTAGTGGCGTTGACAATCCAACGAGACTTACTGCAAACTCCGTTGAAGGTGAGGTTAAATTATCGCATTTTAATTATTATTTAACTGTTACATTTTAGTTTTTACCATAAAACAAAAAACAAATAAATGTAAGCAAACCGAAGAACGAAAATTAAAACGAAATTCAGGAGAAGCCTATACTGCAGTAAAAGGAAAAAGTCGGGGAAATAAAGTATTACAAGTGTGCGAGCTGCTGATGAATTGAGGCCAAAATGTTTCTCAGAGTACTGGTCAGAAAAACGATAAAAAGTGTTTTTTGAGGGTGTAGCGGCCTTATTAAAACCGTTATAAAAAATAGCAGGAAGGATCAAAATTCAGTGATATCAGAGGTAAGTCCGAGAATAGACATAAAAATAGAAGCTAAAAAACCTATATTCAAAGCTTCTCAAAATATGAGTCACATTAATCACGTGCTCATGCAGGTAAACTATACCTACCAATATGTTTAACACTATCAAAAATGTATGACATGTATCTTGAACAACATTCTAACAGCAAGGTTTCGTTATCTAAATATCGACAAATTTTCAAAATTTTCAATTTAAAATTCCAACATACACAGCTTGATACCTGTGCTAAGTGCGATAAATTCGCGATGAAAATTAAACTGGCAACGGAAGAAGACAAAAGAAAATTGGAAAAAGAGAGTGTGCCGAGTTACCAGCGAGATTGCGGCTTGATAAAGTCAATCCACATAAAACTGTCTTGGCGGTTGGCCTGAAACAATGCTTGCCAACCCCTTTGTTACGATCCAGTGTAGCATTCTACAAACATAGTTTATAGACTTTTAATTTACCATTAGAATGAATGGTCATATTAATCACTAACGTGATTGGTTATGTTACTAGTACAAATATGGGTGATTATTTTATATTTCGAATCACGTCCAAACTTGATCTGATAGATTTTAATTTGTTTCCTGTTCCCCATTCAAAATAATGGAATAAATATTTTTTTATTTTTTTTTTTTCGATTGACGCTTTATTCGATATTTTAGTTTCGACAATTTTTCAAATCGGATTTTCGGCTTCCATGTAAAGTGTTATATTTTCCGTTCTAAGTAAAGTAATAACAGAGGTCATACCATTTTAGAAAGGTGTAATTTAATTTAAAAAAGTACCGTTATCTTAGATGTTATAGTCAGATAGATCTAATTTTATATTTTGCCCGATAGATGGCACTGACAGGAAAAAAAAGTAATATACTGAAAACACCATTTAACAGTAAAAATAGCAGCCTTTCAGTTCAGAAAAGGGCTTAACTAAATTTTTTCTTGTCCTAGTTTATCCAGCAGAGAACTTCAAAGTTGAAAAAACGTGCTTTTATAAAAAAATAATTATATTTGTTATGAAAAATGATTTTTATAGACTACAAATAAACGATTAAAAATTGATTAATTTTAACGATTAATTTTTAAATAATGTAGTTACAGTGTGACCAGCTGTCTGAATCTGAAATTTATGGATTTTTCGTAATAATAATTGCCAAAATTGATTAAGTATCATAATTACCAATGATTGTTTAGCTTATACACTACTAATTCAAAAAAATGTAAATCCCGAAACGTTTAGATTGAATTCCAAAAGAATGTGTATTAACTGTAAAGGCTAGAACACGTAATGAATGTGTGTATAATTCATCAAAACCACAATTTGTTATATCCAGTTATTACAAGAATTTTACTATGTGATCCTGTTATTAGGAATTAGATAGAGCTGTTAAAAAAAGTATCCTGTGAAAATTTGACGTGGGACTGCTGTGAAGAAAAATGTGAAAACTGCAATATGCTTATCGATAGTTTCCTTAAACAACTAAAATCCGCTACAGAAGCTGAGGAGGTGGATGATGTAACATACAGCTTTTGGAAGCCTGATTATAATAAATACAAATTAGAAAAGATGATGTTATAACACAAAGTGAAATACAAGCAGCGCATTAATACAAGCAACTTTTTTCCAATCGTGGCGTACTACTAAACATCAACAGGTGAAATGAGCGTACTTTCCTATGCAGTAATATCGGAAGAGCAGACACATGATGTAGTAGCTGTATCAGTATTTCAAACTAAATTTATCAATTTTCTCAGAGATAATGAGTCGGAATATCCACCTCCAAAAAAAAATTTATTCATTTCGTTATGTAAGCAAAGTAGAATATGCAAAAACCAAAAAGAAACTTAATTAAAAACTATCAAAGGATAACACATTGAAAAATATCCGTCTAACTCATCAAGTAATGTCGGGCTCTGATGCAAATTCTATTAAAACTAAAATGTTTTCAAGTTCTCTTTCTGTACTCGTAAATGAAATTTTTTTGTAAAAATGAAGCGAAAAAAGAAAAAATGTTTCAAACTTATTGTAAAAATAACATTTCTTCTTTTATTTCAATTATTGTATGTACATAGCTATAAAGAAAATAACAAGGCCTAAATGAGGCACAGACCTTTTTCGGTATTAGATAACTAAAAGTGTATTCTTTCAATTTTTTGATCAGTGATGAATCAGTGTTGTTTTAGTTATAGGATTGTAAATCATCTTTCATTGTGATATCTAACCATTTTTGACCACTTTTAGAGATAAAAATACATTATTTCCAATTTTGCAGCCCTCTGGTGGCCAAACTGCAAACCAAACGTTTCGGGATTTACATTTTCTTGAATTTTGGCAATTATTATTACGAAAAATCCATAAATTTCAGATTTGCAGCCCTCTGGTGGTGGTTTCAAAATTTACACTATTTTTAATCGTTTATTTGTAGTCTATAAAAATCATTAGAAAAATTCCAAATTTTCCTAATGATTTTTATCTATAATGAAAAAGAACAAATTTAGCTTTACCCTTTTCTGAAAGGCTGTTATTTTTACTGTTAAATGCTATTTTGAATGTTTTGAGTATATTACGATTTTCCTGGCAGTGCCATCTATCGGGCAAAATATAAACTTACATCTATCTTACTATAAAATCTAAGATAACGGTACTTTTTTAAATTAAATTACGTACTAATTTAGGCCTTTCTAAAATGGTATAACATCTGACGATACTATACTTAGAACCGAAAATATAACACTTTACGTGGAAGCCAAAAATCAGATTGAAAAATTGTCAAAACCAAAATATCGAATAACGGGACAACCGAAGGTTAAAAAAAAAAAAATGTGTCCCGTCATTTTGAATGAGGAACTCGAAAAAAGTAAAAAAAATATAATCTACGAGATGAAGTTTGGGAACTGTGAAAATTGACTGTATTACCGTGTAATACATATATACCAATATATGTAGTAAAGACCACAAATTACTCCATATAATGGTGCCTTTAAGTTAACTTGTGCAAATTGTCCAGCATTCTATATAGGACAAACAGGCCATTCTTTTAAAGAAAGATTTAAGGAACATATTAAAAGGATAAGAAAAAAAGATAAAACTTTCAAAACATCCGACACAAATTACGAATAATAAGCCGTCAAATTTGATTTGCCCTTGTAACCGAAAAATATTCCCTGAATCAATAAAATATACCTAAGTATAGCATTATAAAGCGTTAAAATATACGAATTTAGCTATGTATATTCAACTAAAGACGGTGATTTCGCAATAGTATAAATAAAGCTTTTGCTTGTGAGGTGGAAAATGGATTTTGGTGAGCTTTGTATTAAATACATTCGGAATGTGTTCTTTCATAAAAATACTGATGGGTCTTGAATAATTCTTTAATTATGTTTATATGTATTGATAGTGGACTGATAATGTGTGAATAAACCTAAATTGTAAATATTGTATAACTCTATTCTAGGCGTGTCATTTCTTTCTTTTGCGGAGAAAATTTAAGAATGTTAAAACTTTAAATTATAACAAAGGACATTTAATCAAAATACAATATAAAAAAACATTTATTTATTTATTAATTTAATGTATGAAAAATAAATTGGTTACCTTTATTTAGTAAAAGTAATAAAAAGAGCCCCTTGATAAGGGTATCCCTGACGTGAAAAAAAGCCATAATAATTATGGAAGTTGAGCTTTTTATTCAAAATGGCTGACATTCATACAGTAAAAAGGAGTTTTTTTTACTGGTTTTATAAGTAAATCCTTTTTCTTTCTTCGTTTCGCTTTATACAAAAATATTTATAATTGAAAATATTCACAACAATATTATATTTAATTAAATTTTAACTGAACTTAATAAATAAATTTAAAAACAATTCACACTTTATTACAAATACAATTTACACAATTTTCACACACAAAAAAAAAAGTTTAAAAAGTTTTATTTTACTCTATAATAATTTAATTATTAATTAATTTAATATATACATATTTTAATTAAAAACAAAATTATTTTATTATTTAAATTTTATTATGTTACTCGATTGAAAAATTATTGTCGAAGAGTCTCATAAAATATTATATAGGTTGGATTTTTATTTATTTTTTTTTTTTTTTATCACAGAATCTTAACTACCCTCAATTTCACTGGAAAGACACAAAAAAAACAAAACAACTTATTTAATACATATTAACCAGATTTTTGGTATAATAACAATAATAAAACGAAAATACACAAAATTTACAATAACTTTTGTTCACAAAAATAAAAATTAAAATTAATAAAAACAAAAAAAATTTAAAAACCTTTTTCTAAACAAAAAAATAAAAATTAATAAATCTCCATCTTTCCGTCAGGGAATTTGAACTCGGACTGTTATTTGTTTAAAAAAATGAATTTACCGAAAAGCATTTGTTTTATCAAAAAATAAGAAAAAGATAAACTTATTCCAAAAGTTTCATTTTCATTATGAAAGCGCTCCACGGTAAAAAGAGATATCTACATGGTTAGAAACAAAAAAAAAAAAACATTTGGTTCATTTCGCTAAAAAAACGAAGAGAAAAAGTTTCTTTTTTTTTTTTGCTGAGCTTATTGGTATTGGTTGGTTTTTGTGTTTTTTTTTAACAATGCGTAGTTGAAACATTTTGTTTGTTATATAAAATAAAACCTCAAAAACAAAATGAATGAATTCCTATTATGTAGTAATAGACAATCTCTATGTATGTAATTTATTGAGCTACAAGTTATTTATTGAATGGAAAGTAAAATTGATTAAATTGCATTGCACCGCAAAAGTAAATTTAATCAGGTGAAACTTTCTATTTTGTATTTTGTCATTTTTTTTGCATGTTACTTAACTATTAAAATACGTGTGAGTCTAAAAATATAATTTAGCACTCTAGCAGTGATGTGAATTTAAAGACAATGACCTAATTACATAATATCACATACAAAATAATTGTTTAAAAAATGTATGTGAACATGAGATCATAAAACAAACTAAGAATATTTCAATTGTTCTGCTAATACTATACAAATAGGCTGATAATCAGTTGATCAGTTTTAAGCAAAACTTTGCTAACCATAGAGCAGTTTGTGATGTTTGGATGCGAAAACAGAAATGTTATTTTTTTATTAAGAAATTTAATTAAACAAATTATTTTTTTGTATTATAATACGAGTATAGATGGTTAACACAACTCTTTCATTTTGTATTTTGCTTTTTACCACAAAAAAATAATAATAATAAATTTCCTTTAGTGTGGTTTTTTTCTACAATACTATTTAATCTCACCAGTTGAAAACTCACGATAACGATGAAAAACAATTTAATGATATGTGCGGTGTATAAAAGTTTGGATTAGAGATTACTTCAGGTTTAATCTAAACAAAGAATACCAATCTTTATAAATTTAAAGATTTTCGAATTCATAATTTAAAATATTTCATTAAGCTCTAAACCCGTTGAAAATGTAACCGGGCGATTCCACTAGCACAATTCCACTAGCGACAATTCCACTGGGACAGTTCCACTTGACCACTTGCACAGTTTAACTTGCATTATAACTTGTAATTGTACATTATCGTTTTTCATTAATCGAATACAGTAGACTCCCGTATAACGAGAATCAAAATGCTTACATCTAAAGTATTTATTATGGAAAGAAAAGCTCCAAATTTAGTCAAGGAAAGAAAAAAATCCTGGATTGAGGTACTTAATGAACGAAATGATATTGAGCCTACTGCGAAATCGTTCGTGGAAATGATGCTAGCGCCAAACAAAAAATATGTTTTCTCAGGCTTACAAAAACAGGTAGCACAATCATTGTTTAAAGGGTATAGCACAATCAAAATTTACCATCGAAATCCTCTAGTATTCGATGGCGACCTATTAAAAATTTGAGACCGGGCACAAATAATGTTTTAATAAATGGGTTACGGGCTACTGTAGAACATCTAGAACCAAGAGACCGTTTTGTAACCCTCATTTTTGATGAAATAAAAATTAGGCTAAATTTATCATACAATGAAGTTCACGACGAAATTCTAGGATTTCAAGATTACGGATATGTAAGTGAACCTTCTTTAGCCCAAACAGTATGAGTGTTTATGATAAGAGGCCTTTTTCTAAATGGAAATTTGTTCTTAACGAATATGCCGCAAAATCAAATATTTCGGGTAGTGATTTAAAAAAGACGATATATGAAAATATAGATATTTGCAATACCGTTGGCTTGACTGTATCAGCTATAATTTGTGACCAAGGTAGTAATAATAGAAAATGTTTTAGCGCCCTAAATGTAACAAAGGAACATCCATATTTTTATTATGGTGATAACAAAATCTTTTGTCTATAAGATATCTGTCATTTAGTGAAGTCATTGCGCAATAATTTGATGAAGAGAACAAAATATATTTGTCCAGATGATACCGGGTGTTGAAGCATAATTCAACAACAATATAATTGTGAACGAAATTCTAAAACCAAATTATGTCCAAAACTCACTTCTACGCATATACATATATCCAAATACGTTTGAGAAAATGCGAGTTCGATATGCTATACTAAGATTTTTATCAGGAGTATTGTTGCTGGAATAAAAATGGGAGTAGACTTAAAACTATTCGAAAATGAAGCGTTAGCTATTTCAACATCAAAGTGTTTTGATCTTATAAATAAAATATTTAATTGTTTAAGTAGCAGATCACCGTTTTCTGCCAACCCTTATAACTGTGCTTTAATGGATGAAACCATAGCCTGCCAAACATTAAAAAGAGCTTTACAATATTTTTCAAACACTTCCTATTGTGGCGCTAAATCAATTTATTGTATCGATGGTTTGGTCCAAACAATTACGGCCACCTTATTACTGGCTAGCGAATTCTTTAATAATAAGGAAAACAAAATTACTTTTATTTTAACAAATCGCCTTAATCAAGATCCCTTGAAAATCTATTTGCCCGGGTCAGGTATAAAGGAGGTAACAATAAAAACCCAACATTACAACAGTTTTATAATATTATATCACATATTGTTTCATCAAAATTGCAGTTCAAGTCAAACTTCTCTAATTGTGAAACAGATGATGATACATTTTTAATTGGAGAGTTTAATGATGAATCAGCAAATATAGAATGAAGTTCATGAGCATAAATAAACTTTAATAATTTTTCATGACTTTGGAGAATTGAACACCACAATGAATAAACTGTTCTGAAGCTCACAAATATTTATTGGAAAATCGCATAGTTAAACTGTCTCGGTTTGGAGGGGTTTGCCAATGTTTTGACATGGCGATAGTATAGTAATAATGATAATAATTTGGCATTAAAAAGCGATAAATTACGGCACTACTTTCAGGGTTCGTTGCATCATTCGTTTTGGATCACCACAAGTAACGAAATGGAGCCAGCGTGACTTTATTTCATGTACGATGCAGCCTCGTACATGAAATAAAGTCACGCTGGCTCCATTTCGTTACTTGTCCCTTGAATTCAAAGTTAATAAGAACTCCGTATATGCCATCATCGTTGGGTATGGGCCCGTTAATCAGAAGTTTGATTATCGAATAAATATTTCTAACACAGTAGTGTTGGCTGAACAAACCATAATTTCAGCCGTTAATACTAAAAAGAATAAAGCATTAAAAATTGCTATTGTACTAACATAAAAAATTTAAAAACCAAGAATTTAAAATTAAAAATCGTAAGCTAGAAAATACAATAACAAAATAAATTTACTATACATCCCATACCGAAATAAAATTAGTTACCACTACATAGAATGAAATAAATGAATGAGAAAAAATTATTCACATGCAAACGAAAGTATAATAAGCAACAAAACACAAATATGCATGTCTCGAGAACCCAGCATTGAAATTCGGGAACCCAATTTTTAGTTTTACATTTTACACTGAACGAGTTATCTCTATTATATGCTGATCTCTGGTTTAATTTACATGTCATAAAGAGGTGTGTTAAATCTACATTTCCCCGTTACTGACAAGCAAACAAAAAAGCATACTATACTTACACTAGGCATGTTATAGAGCAAACGCAAGGGTAAGAAAAAAAATATGATCACCAATTTGCACAACACTTTTTTTAATAAATTGAGAAGATGAATAAAGTTCTCGGTAAAATCACTTTCACTTAAAACAAATTAGATTTTTTATTTTAAACAAGTAAATTTATATTTATTGATAATCAAAAGAAAATGTTTTTTATTTTAATTAAGAAAATAATTAAAGTTATGATTATAAATTTATTTAATAATAGAATATAATTATTGTAATATATTAGATTTTACCAAAAAATTATGTTTCCAAAATTGTTGTTATCCATTCGGCTGTCTCGATCAGAAGAGAGATTTTATTTCTTGATTACCATGCAAATTAATTCAACAAAGTCATTACTCAGAAAAATATAATTCCTAACGCGCGAAATTCAAAATAGTGGTGAATAAACAAAACATCGAATGCATATTTCTACGAAATTCAACGTGATAATTCCCTGACGTCGATAATGTAGATCGATATGCATTTGACAAACAAATAATAACAATATAGCGGATTTATTGATGATGTACGTATACGATTGTTGTACACAATATTTTGGTAAAATTATTTAATTTATATTTCCTTTCTTTTTAGATATTTCAGCATTTTAAGCGTAAACAAGGCATACTATGGTTTTTTGATTGCATCGTACCGGATATAGAAAATTATTTAAAAGAAAAAAATTTGGGATTTAAAGCTTTATAAATCATTGATAATGCGCCTGGACATCCAACAGACTTAAACCAAAGCTTACCTAAATACACAAGCCGTCAGGTTAAAATTCGAACTTAATATAAGGGGGATAGAAAGACAAAAAAAATGAATTTTTCATACAAATCATATGAAAAGTTATGTTTTTTTAATATCGTTTTTCTTAAATGAAAAGTCTTACAGAAATGAATTTTTACGTTACGAATTTCTACGTTATCAAGAAGAATGATTGGTAAATATACGATTTGAAAATCAATTAATAAAATCTTGTTTATAGATATTTAATTAATGTTTTACTAAAACCCCTTATTTACAAACACATATTTACACCTCATGACGTCATACCTTTCATTCAAGTTTTTTTTTGTAATAAGCCATTAGTGACACCTCCTTATAAACTCGACTAATTAAATAAGTTTAAAAAAAACAAAAAGGCCGTATAGTTTTCGTGTTTGAAATCAGATGGCGGTAATAAGAAGAAAAAAATTCACATTTCAGAAAAACAATTCAAAATAATGTTTTAGCAAGTTAGGAGTATAATTTAGTAAAATTTAGTAAATAAAAAGTTTAACGAGCATGCGGATCTATTTCATCCGGCGTTTGTTTTCAACATTCAAAAATTGCAATAATGATTTGAATGCTGTTACGTATGCTTTATTCAACTTTAATTATTTCACTACGTATCGCAATTTATAAAATAGTGTTTCATACCCCTGACTTATGAAATGATATTTATGTTTAGTAATAGGTACCCGTTCTGGTTTATGATTGTTTTTTTTCTCTCTTATATGGCATTAACGGACTTTTCCAAACATTTGTGACCGAGTGGGAATAAAATAAAGTTTTTTATTTTTATTGAATCATTCGTAATTTGGTGGCCAGTGCTAATAAGTTGAGAGCAGAAAAAAAAACAACAAAATAAACCTGAAGCAGTACACATTGGAATAATAAATTGTTTAAGCTTAAAAAATCGTCCGGTAAATATAGTGCATATTAAAAAAAAATCTAAGTAGTTGGCTGTATGCTAATTAATCCTCAAATTTTCCACTGTAGGAAGCTTGAAGAAGCATTATTATTAGCCGATTGTTACCATTCCGTAAAAATCCGTAAAAATCCGTAATTGTAAAGTTTAAAGGGAAAGGTAAGATCATATCGGTTTGTTTTTTTTTTTAATTTGGTAGAATGTTATATGACGTAACGCTAAATATAATGTTTCTCTTGTGTAGTGTTCTAGATTCAGTAAAAACTAATCGGGAAAATAGTTTTTTTTAATAAAACAAGAAAAATTAATAAGAAAAAAAAAACAGGATTTTCTGCGACACCGTTTGAGTGGCCTAACGGTGATCCGCAAACGGCATTGGTCACAAGATTACTTATTCATCTTTACTTTCTTTCTATTTTGTGTATACAATATTACGAAAATATATTATCAATACACCTGTCAACTAAATGTGGATATTTTCTACAAATCAGCTGGTCCGAGAAATTTTATAGTTGGTATATATTGTGTTCGACTAGAACTTAGATTAGCAGTACTATTCAACTTTACCTCAATATAGTGTTCAATATAGTGTTTTAATTCAACATCTTGCAAAGTGTAAACTAGTCTTATAGTGAAAATATTAAGTATCAGTTAAAATTTCTAAAACTTAAATTTACCTTTGATATTTTTTTTTTTTTGTTTGCATAGTGTAACTTGGGTCTAATAATAAAAAAATAGATTTATATATAAATAGTGGTTACTGTGTTAGTACAAATAGCCCAAATTAAGGATTAAAAGAAAATTTGGTATCGTGTCGCGAATTAAGTGCAAATTTTATTAACTTATTATTCAACAGTTTGCAACGGAAGAGCTCTGCCGTATCAAACGAGTAAGTGAACCAAACAAATTTTCAAATAATCGTTAAAAAGTTAATAATGAAACGAAATCTCGTTACAAATACCGGGGTCGGGAGATAAATGATTTAGCCGAAATTAACTTTTTTTTTTTTTTTATATATACAAATTTTCTTAATCTTTAGTTTTCTTATATTTTTTTTTTTATATACATATACAAGCAAAAGTTATCTAATAAAATATGTTTAAATGTGTTATTAGCAACATAAAATGAGTTCAGGTAGTTATTTCATTTAAAATGATGTGGTAAATTTTCCGTTATGGTGAGGTGCCATACTTCGTGGAGGTATGACTTGGAGTTTTTCAGTATAGACCTAGAGTTGTGATTTCGTTATGTACTCGTAACCTGTGATTTAAATTGTTTTTTTTGAGCACATCAATTATTTTTTTTTTGACGGATTGTTAAATTATGGCGGCTAAAATTGAACCCCATATTTCCCTGATCGCTATCCCGCTACCAGGATGTGCAGCATGCTATAGATCCGTTACAATGATTTATAAAAATAAACTGTAATATTTACCAATTAAGTACTTTTCAAATTGAGGTCGTAATCCAACACTTTCACAAAAGATTTTCAAGTTTTGATTGGCTCTGATAAATTGTTTATTCTGTATAAACTAAAAAATATTAATAAAATTGTTGTTTTTTTCAAATAATTAATATTATTGCACATAAATTTCGCACAGAAAAACCACTCTGACATTTGATTGGTCTATTAACCATAATAAGTCCGGGGAAAACAAAATAAAACGGATTATTAATTTGTATAACTCATTCGAACAGAAATAGTAACCGAAATATGTATTTTTTGTGGTAAACTACAGATGTCACTAATTTCTCACTACACTTGACAGTGTACAACATGGAAAAGCTAATTTTTTGACAACGAATGTCATTGGAGAAAAGTAGTAAGTTGAATTTTTTTTTTTTTTATTATTTAAATTAATTTATTTATTTTTATTTATTATTTTATTATTACCAAATAAAATAAAACATTAAATAAATTAACAACACACGTTAGTTTAAATTACTTGTAAATTCTTAGTTTCCCATTTAACAGAATTATTGCACTGTTAAAAATATTTTCAAAATTTAAAAAAACGTTGTGTAGCCTTCATAATATCATAAAAAAAATTTTTGTTTTTACAAAACAAGATCTTACGTCATTGATTTCGTTTTCATAAATGTATACTGTATTTTTCCAAATTTTTCACATAGGCATACAAAGAAAAAGTAAATTTGTACAATTTTATTTTAATTATATTAATCAAATTACTAAATTTAAGTTATTGGTTTTAAAATATGTTATACTCAAAGGTTTGATTTAAATATAAACCTAAAAATATTTTCTGTTACGAGTATTTTTCATTCATAAAATTTTAATCAAAAATGTTCAAACTTACATGGGTTCTTATGGGAAATCGTAAAATGTATCCCCCTTAAATTAAGCTTCTTTTAAAATTGATCGGAACCTGACGGCTTGTATATTTAGGTAAGCTTTGCTTAAACCATCCAAATATTAATGTAAATTTTTTAACTCCTAAGGTAGTATAAAAACCTTGAAATCTTACTATACGCGTCAAACATTTGAAGAAATTCTAGCAAAACTTGATTCCATCCAAGTAAAATAATAACAGAAATATGGAAAGCTTTTCAATTTTAAATTGTATAGAAAATATTGGGTTGTCCATCAAGGAAATCCTTGCTGGAAAAATATTTGGCCTGAAATAGTTAGTGCAGAAAATCAATTGTCTTAAATCTTCGTAGACATTAATCGGATTATAACTTTAGCTAATTTATTAGGTAGGGAAGGATTAGATGATATGAACGTGGAAGATATATGACAATTCATTCAAACAACGACAAAATTTTAGATGAATCAGAAGTTATGTTATAGTTAAACATAACAGCCACCAAAAAACCTCATTTCAGAGGAAACATGAACAAATTTTCCATTAGAACATCTCAACCTAGGACTTGAATTGGCTAAACAATTAGAAACAGTTTTCACAAAGAAGGATTCATCATTGGAGCGTTCTATGCAATTTAAAAGGAATTTTCAAGAATGTCTTGTTCCATATTTTAATCTTCAGGGAGAGTTCAAAGCAAACCATAAGAAACTATTGACAAGTAACGTTTAAACCAGGAAAACCACTCAAAAAGATACAATATAATATTATTAAAAAAGGAAATGAATCAATCAATTGTAGAGAAGTCCAAAAAGAAAACAAACAAAATTTTCAGTGAATCAACGTCGGTGGAACTTAATTTTTGATGACAGGGATAGTGACTAATGGTCAACTTGAATTTAATTAATGTGCTGTGAATGTTTGTTTATCTAAATACAAAATATGTATTATGAATTAATTTGTTAAATTATATTTTTTATATCCAATATATTCGCATAAGTAATACAATATGTAGAATTTTGGTTTGAATATTATTCGTGTTATACATACAAGATTTTTACTCATACAACGCGACTTCCTATAACGCGATTTCATACAACGCGTAACATATTAATCGCGTTATACGGGAGTCTACTGTATATTCAAATAATTTGCAATTAACCATTATAATTGCGGTGTCCAGTGCAAGAATCGGATATCTCCATTTTCCTGAAATTGGGTTAAATAGCTGGAGATGTACGTTTTTATATTCCGCTTGGTCCTAAGCAAGAACAAAGCAAATCCAAACAACCGTTATGTATAATATATTTTAACATGGAGATGCCTGGAGAAATTTTATCGAGGAATACTATAGGGTATCTCCAGGAGATATCTTGTTATTGCACCGCACTAATATATAATATGTCACTGGAAATGAACTGATTGTACGGTTATTTTTATATTTTCACAGGTGTTAATTTTTGTATTTTTTTTTTCTCTTTTTGTGAATCATTTTGTCGATTGTACCGTTTTCTTGTCGTTTTTTTATATTCTGTGCTCGTGTCGATACAAAATTTTCAGTTTAATTTAGCACTTCTTGAGATATAGTAGAGGATGACAAATATGTATCTTCAGTGTTTAATAATGTCAAATTCGGAGTCGGAAAGTATAATGATCCCGATTTTATCATATCGCCGATGCAATCGGCTTCTTCTAGTGACAGTGAAATTCAACTGGCAGTCAGTGCTCAAAAAGGTAAAAAAGAATCAGAGTGGACGGTCGTTGGAAGAGGTCTCACCGAACTCACGGCTTGGAATATTTAAATACATCTGGGCAAAGTTGTTCATGTGAAGAAAGAAGGAAATCCTTGTTCTTGCAAATTTAAGTGTTTTTGAGAAACTACGAGATTCATTCTACAAACTTAAATCAAAAGACCTTCAGAAATTTTTTTTGGCTTGATTTATAAAAGTTAAAAATGTACAGAAGCACCGACCAGCATTTGGAACTGGTAAACCCAAAATGGTCTCTTATGAGTACTTTATATGTATTATTTGTTTAATAATAATTTCAGTTTAGAGCCGCTGTGAGATTTTTGGAATAATTTATTTAAGGTAAGAGCTGATGCCGACTATTATAGAATTTGTAAGAATGCAGTATTGTCCATTTTCGCTATTCCCAAAAGTCGTCTTGAAACATCAATTGATGAAAGACGACGTCATCAAAATCACCCAAATAAAGTCGAAGAAGGTATGTATTTAAAAATGTACGAACCAGAACAGTATGCTTTACTATAAGAAAACAAAGCAAAACCAAAAGTTATACACAATTTTTATAGGAAATATTTTGTAGAGAATTTTAGACTCTCTTTCGGTAAACCTAAATCAGACACATGTTCGAAATGCGACACGTTGATGAAACAAATAGAAGCTGCTGACGCTCTTATGGCTTTAAAGTTATTACATGTAACAAAAGCGGAAACATTTTATGAAGATTTGAGGGAATATACTACTTTCATTTGACTTTCAACAAAATATGCCGCTTCCAGTAACACTAAGCAGTGACGTGTTTTACAAGATTTAACTATTGGCTGTATAATTTTTGTATTCATATTGGAAGCTCAAGAAGAAGCTATTTTTATGTGTACGATGAGACTCTTGGTGGCAAAGGACAAAACGAAGTTATCAGCTTTTTAAACCACTTCTTTAATAATATTATAAGCCCAGAAGTCAAACACGTGTACTTATTTTCGGACAACTGCAGTTCTCAAAATAAGAACTATGTGTTGATCCAGTTCCTTTTCACCATTGTGCGACTTGGAAAATTTACCACTATTGTCGACAGGTATCCGAAACCCGGACACAGTTTCTTGCCGTGTGACAGAAGTTTTGGTGCAATAGAGCTTAAAAAAAAGGCTTATGATAGAATATATTTACCATTTAATATATTTATATTTTATGATATTCCATAAAATTATCCGCGAATCAGGAAAAAAAATTGTATTCATAAAGCTTATTCAAGATATGATTCTTAAAATTTTCGTACATAGCACACATGGAAACAAAGTAATCGGAACAAAAAAATAATGAAGTTGCTTCCGTTAGGCATAAAAACCTCTTAAATTTTTTCAAACATTTTCCACCTCATACTTACACATTCTATATTGCGCAGTAGCTGAATTGAATTCCAAACGGAACCTACAACAATTTTAGTAAACATACTAAACAGTAATTTCCTATAAATATAACAAAGCTCCTTAGCTCTGAGAAGTTTAAAAATCAAAAGGCAAACCCACAAAAACTTATACAATATTGTGGCACTTCAAATTTATAGTTTCCTGCTTTCTTTAAGAAGCGCTCAATTGGCAACAAAACTAATTTGAGTTACTGTAAATCTGAAATCATCGGAAATAGGTATAGGATTTAAAATTTCTAAAATCACTTCGCCAAGGTTGTATATCATATTTCCAAAATTTTCCTGCTGTTCCTGAAAAAAATGCGCTGTCTGACAGAAACCTATTATCAGCTACTGTAGACCTACTCTAAAGGAAAACCATACAGAATTTCCGAAGTATAGGGGAACAGGTAGATAGGTTTGAACATTTCTGAATTAGCTTCGACTATGGTTGTATATCGATTTTCCAACATTTTCCTGGGAACCAATTATGAGTTACTGTGAACCTACTCACAAAGCAAACCATACAGATTTTCCGAAAAAAATAAAGTAAGTAATTAAATATAGGTTTTCGTTATAGTTGCTGTAAATTAGGTAAAGTTGGAAACATTTTTAATTCTAAAATAATTAATTTTACCTAATAATTTTTTTTTGAGGTATTTATAATTAATTTTATTAGTTTCTGTATCTTAGGGAGATACAATTTTTGTTCAATTTTTGTTTGGTTAAAAAAAATTTTTTTTAAACAATTCGTAATATGAATTTTTCGTTTAGGAAGTAGTTTTTTATTGCGAAGATTTTACACGTATGTACATTCAAATGATTTGTTATTTTTAGGAAACTTAGGAAAACTTCCCAAACGTTTAAGTTTAAGCACGTAAAGGAATTTGGCAAAGAATATGTACCACATCATGATGTGTGGTTTTACGATAAAGTCGAGGAAGGACAATGCCAAGCAGAAGCCAACGTAGAAGAAACTACAAAGTCAGAAAATAATTCTGAGTATGACTAAAGTTAGCCGAAAGTTGCCAGCCGAAAGTGAAAAGTCGATAATGCAGA
The DNA here is from genome assembly GCA_958295665.1 of Tipula vernalis. NCBI lineage: Eukaryota > Metazoa > Arthropoda > Insecta > Diptera > Tipulidae > Tipula > Tipula vernalis. The sequence goes on along the minus strand of OY282558.1, from coordinate 178,548,717 downwards.
TTGTGTTAGTCCAGCCGAAAGTAAAGAAATGGCCAAGCAGATTGTGTAATCCCAACCGAAAGTTTCCAGCATAAAGTAAAATGTCGATAATGCAGATTATATTATAAACAATCCAGCAGAAAATAAACAATTTAGTAGTGATGAAACGAAAGTAAATAGGATACATGGATTTAAATAAAAAAAATTGTAAATAGTCTTACGTCGAAAACTCTGTTTAACCTCTCGAATTCCACATCCATTTTAAACGTGCGGACAACTGTCAAAATTCATCAAAACGCTCGGAAATTTTAATTCGTATATAAAATACAAGGGGCATGAGCATTTTCCTATATGGGGAATTTCTTCCACCTGCTTATACCCATTCGAAAATATTCAATTAGTACCGAAAAAATTCAATTTTTATGAATTTTGACAGATGTCCACATGTGGAAAATGGATGCGGAATTCGAGAATAGGGCCCCTCGTGGAAAATATCGGAAAATTCGATTTTTCAAAAATCTTTAGAAAATTTTTATAAAATCAGCCTCTTGTAGTGTTATGTATGGAGATGGATTGCATTGATGTGATTTGTCGGTAGATATCGCAGGAAAAAAATTCAGTTCAAGTTTCCCGTGGGAAATCTCGGAAATTTCGATTTTCCAAAAATCATAAGAAAATTTGTATAAAATCAGCATCTAGAGTGTTATGTCTGGAGATGGATTATCGATTTCCCACGGGAAAATTGAACTGAATTTTTTTCCTGCGATAGCTATTGACAAGTCATATCAGACACAACACTCTAGAGCCTGATTTTATACAAGTTTTCTAATGATTATTGGAAAATCGAATTTTCCGCGATTTCCCACGGGGAAATTGAGCTGAATTTTTTTCCTGCGATAGCTATTGTCAAATCACATAAAAACGATTCAACTTCAGATGAACACTCTAGAGGCTGACTGTATTCCAATTTTGTGAATCCTTCTGATTTTCCGACATTTTCCACGACTAAGTTAAACAAAGTTTTCCACATAGGACTAATTACCAAATTTTTTATTGCAAACCATGTGTCCTATTTGCTTTTGGCTGTCAACTACCAAATTGTTTATTTTTGGCTGGAATTTTAATAACAGAATCTGCATTATCGACTTTTTACTTTCGGCTGGAAACTTTCGGCTAACTTTAACAGGGTGCTACTGCTACCTTACATTTCTTTAAAATACTGGGCAAGAACCAGGTATCTCTCATTGGAGATAACCGGTTGTTCCGCTGGGTAAGAACCAGGTATCTCACATTATTATTCTACGTCTCCTGCAAAATTGTAAAAAAGTGGAGATAACCGGTTGTTGCGCTGAGCACCTCAATTATAAATATGGATTTTCAATTAATAAAAACTGGAAAAGGCAAAGAAGCTATTTTAAAAGAAGGGTATACCTTTCAAAAAAATGGTGAAGATAGCAATGGTAAAAAATATTTCCGTTGCTGCAGTTATTACCTGATAAAATGCAGTTCCCGCATTCACATCGAAAATGGATCCATCACAAACATTTTAAGTGTCCATAATTATGCAGCGAATGCCGCAAATGTAGAAGCAAATAGTGTCATGGAAAATTTGTGAGATACTAGCAAAACATCTTGCATTGGGTCCACCAATGGGGGTGGTTCATTCTACATGCCTCTGAAACGTTCGATGCAACGAACTGTACGGAAGGTTAGGCAAAGAAAATGTGACACATATTTGAGTGGGTTCCATTTTCTTTAAATGATTTAATCATCCTTGCAAAATATAAATTCACGAGGAGAGGCGATATGTTATTATTCAAAGAGACTGGTGCTAATGATTCAACGGTAATAAATAGAATAATTTTATTTGGCACGAACGAAAATAGTTCAACTCTGAACCGCTGTGAAGAATATTTTATGGGCGGAACATTTAAATTTTGTCCAAAAATATTTTCACAGCTCTATATTATTCATGGTTTATATGAAGGTATTCCGTTACCGTTCATTTACGCTCTTTTGTGTAACAAAACTTGTGAAATTTATTACGAAAGTATTTGAAATATTGAATGAAGTTTGTCCATTAAGGCCAAAAAAAAATTCACATCGATTTTAAAATGGCCATGATTAAAACCCTAGAAAAACATTTCTTGATGCGCAGTCTGCTGCTATTTCCATCTCCAAAAATCGGACTACCGTCATTTGGCGGATATTGGATCAAAAATTAAATATGATACCAATACACGAGGAGAAAATAGGTAATTTTAGGTAATACTACCCAAAGTGGTATTACCGTGGTAATATCGGTAATATAAATTAAAAACGGTTTTTCCAAACAACTCAACTATAGTCTAAATGCAAAAAGAGTTGTGACACCACTGCATTATACTCCCTTATGTATTATTAACCTACCACACCAAATTTTTGCTGTAAAATATAATAATCTACACCTTTTTCCTGTTTCATTGACATATTCATTTGGCAAATACGCAATAGAGCTACAATCTGACCCTGAATATGATCCATCGCTCTGTCTGGAAAAAACACCAATCACTATTTTAACTAGAAAAGTGGCTGCAGCGTCCTAGTATATGAAAAGCTCTAGTGTGCTGGAATTTCGTTGTCAACATGAGACCAAAGTAGCACCAGATTACTGCGGATTAGCGATCAACTACTACATATACTGCGGATTAGCGATCAACTACTATACGTAATATAATACGATTACTTAAAACTGAGGTTGTCATAATGCGACTAAAATCGCAGTCAATTTCATTATTCCTCTCCTTGTCGAAAAAAAAAAAATTAAAAGAGGTGGATCATCTCAAATCTCACGCAAGGTGCTCAGAGGTCTAGAGCCGGCATTGTTCTTTGTTCTGCGTTTGCAAGATTGTTGAATCGTTTTCCAGATCATAAATATTAGGAATTTTTAAGAAAAAGTCGATGTGTTTTCGGGTTTTCGTTTTTTATTGTTTTTGAAATTTTCTGTTTCTTAACTTTTTCTCGGGGTAGCAAACAGAAGAATAAAACTAGTTAGATACCCATTTACAGATGTCAAAAATTCTATAATAGAAAAAACTACAAAACAATACCAGTTATCTATAGCTTAAATGGATAGTGTGATATACGCTTTATATACCTGCTCGTTTATGAGTACATTTATTTATATGTATGTAATATTCCTAATTATTTTTATTTTTGTAAATTTTCTTCATTTTATTAGATAAATTCAACATGGAAATTAAGAAAATAATTGTCGCTTTAGTCCCGCCATCTATTAAGAATCTGGGGAAAAATCGAATAATGCGGCATAAAATTCGTGACAGCCAAACCTCATTCCTAATTAGAGCCAAAAATTTAAAGAGCTAAAAGAACAATGCCGAAATTCAAATATTAAACTACAACCGTTTTTAGTTGCTGTAGGTTCAGAAGATAGCCTACAATTTAGTTCGGTGAACGATGATGACATTTATGTTTTAGGCAGCTTCCCAGTGCCCTCAATATTACTTTCAAAACGTTCCAAATTTTTAATTTACAATACCCCGGAAGCAGAATATAGTTTATGGTTGTTCATACCGCAATGTTTTAACAATTTAAGAACGAAATATGATGAAAAAATACCGTCAGTAACGACGCTAATAAGCGATCTATAAAACAAGGCCTTAAACACCTATTTATATTTTAATGCGAAGCGTTAATTTTTTTTTTTTCATAATCATCAATTTTGGTTGCGTTTTCATTCAAAATTCATTATAAAAAAAGTACTGAACCAATTTTCGTGAATGGTGTTATTTTAAAGCGAAAATCGGTCGAGCCGTTTTGAAAAAATTCGCCTTTCAAGATTGAAAATTGTATGTTGAAATATTTTGTACCTCAGTAGGTCTTGACTTTTTTTTGTTTGTGTTTTTCAAATTCCTATGACGTGACAATTTACTTTTAAGGCCGGTATACATTGAGAACGAGTAACGAAAACGATATTCCCTTTTTTACCAAATGTATGATTTTAATTAACGATAGTTAAAATATCGTGCATTTACTAAAAATAAAATTTAAAATTTTAACAGTTTTAACGATAATCTTTAATATTCCTTTGAGTTCCTTTGAGATTCAATCTGTTTGGTTAGAAACGGAATCAAGTCAAATTTTTTTTGTTTAATTTGTAAAGTTGGGTTAACTTTTTTATATAAAAATTGAATAGGTAGGTACAAATATTTAAAACTTAATTTCGAAATTTTTAGCAAACCAAGATTTTCTTATTTCATTTAGATTAAGTTAATTCTCAAAAAATTGACGGGTTTTGTCTATAACCTTAAATTATTACAGCGTGAGTGCTTAAAATATTGCAGTGTTTAGAGCGAAATGATCTTTTTATTCGAGACGTTAATAATGTCCATCATATTAGTTTGTCATTTGGTTAATATTAGCACACATATTTAAAATTTATAATAAAAGCAGTAATAAAGAATAGGATTTTGCACAATTTTCAGCCATTTTTAATTTTAATTTTCTCTTACTTACAGTCTAAACGCCAAAAAACTAATCTTGAGAACAAGTAAACTTGACTAAGCAAATCTGGATCTCTCGTCTGAACAAGCTTTAACGAGTACTTCTGAGTTGCCTGAACTCGCAATATAAAGCTGTAATGTTTTGATAACCTTTACAACATTAAGTGCATAAAAATAATACCAAAAGGTATTAAATATACATAAGTCAGACCTACATACATATGTAACGTGGTAGCTCATTTTCTACTTAGTGCTCTCCATAGGAAAATAAAGTCTGAGAAGTATTATGCAAAGAAACATTTTTATGAAAATATGTTTAGTGAGCCAGAAAAATTCATGGAAAAATCTGTGACATTAAATAAAAACTGGTTAACTCGAGATACCTAGTTTTTGAGATATCACCATGATTCGATTTAGAACGATGTCTATACTTAACCAGTTTATATGGAACATTGCAAAGAAACCTAATAGAGATATCTAGTTTAATACAATGATATTATAATTTAACTAGTTTTATAAAAAAAAAATATTACCACAGAGGCAAGTAAACATTCAAACGAGACTGTAAACATTGAACGAACGTGAGCTAATTGGATGTTCCAGTAGAGATATTCAGCCATCCAACGAGCCTTACTGCAAACTCCGTTGAAGGTGAGGTTAAATAATCGCCTTTTGATTATTATTTAACTATTACATTTTAATTTTTTGGTCCAGAGCATATCGATGGACAAGAATATTATATTCCGAATACGATGGAACTAATTGATGAGGAAATCGTTCTACTACAAAATAAAAAACAAATAAATTAAAATGAAATTCAGGAGAAGCCTACACTACATCAAAAGGAGAAGTCGGGAAAATAAAGTATCACAAGAACTAATTAAATGTAAAAACAAATATCGCGAGCTGGTATCAGATGAATTGAGGCAAAAAGGTTTCTCAGAGTACTGATCAGAAAAACGATATACAGGGTCGGCTTGCGTTTATTACGAGATGTCTAAAAATACAAAAAAATCTTGCGCCACCAATTTAAAAGTACCAAAAAACTTTCGAAGTTTAACAGTAAAATAGGGTGTAACGGCTTAATTGAAACCGTCATAAAAAAATTGCAGGAAGGATCAAAATGCAGTGATATGAGAGGTAAAACCGAGAACACACAGAAAATATCAGTTCACCAAAAAGAAGCTGTAAAAACCTACATATATTCAAAGCTTTTCAAAATATAAGTCACATTAGTCACGTGCTCATACAGGTAAACCTACCAATAGGTTTAACGCTATAAAAAATGTATGACATGTATCTTGAACAACATTCTAACAACAAGGGCTGGGCTCATTATCTAAATATCGACAAATTTTCAAAACTTTCAATTTGAAATTCAAACATCCATAGTTTTGATACATGTGCTAAGTGCGATAAATTCGCAATGAAAATTAAACTGGTAACGGAAGAAGGCAATCTTTTCCCATCTTTTTTAAATCGGAAAAAGAGAAATCAAAAATCAAATCCAAAAATTGGAAAAAGAGATAGGCGATCACCATGAGTGTGCCGAGTTAGCCTACGAGATGAAGCGGCTTGATTAAAACCCCACGACCGTGAGACCGATGAGATCAGTTAGTGGGTCTATAAATATCTTAAATCTCTAGAAAATGCAAAAGCCCATGTTGTAATTTACAGTGACACATGTTCCGGCCAGAATCGCAACAATATTATATGATCTGTGATGCAATATTTTTTTAAAACGAGTAGCAGATTGGAACCGGGCCATACACATTTAGAGTGTGACTCGCACCACAAAAAAAAACAAATATGGAAATATTCCACCTTCGCGATTGGTCCCATTTGATGTGGACATGTGGGCCTGTCTCTTATTTCCAATTGAAAAAAACAAAATAAATGAGAAATTTATTTATTTATTTATTTATGGTATTTTATAAATAATTTAGTATTAACAGGAAAAGCACACATGGAAACAAAGCAATCGAAACAAAAAAAAAAATAATGAAGTTGCTTGCATTAGGCATAAAAACCTCTTAAATTTTTTCAAACAATTTTCACCTCATACTTACACATTCTATTTTGAGCAGTAGCTCATTTACAATAAAATGTACAGCACGAGGTGAAATAATATTAAAAATTAACAGTAATAACAAAGTTAATAAAAATAAATTAAAAAACTACGTATTGCCCATCAATCACGCCACTCCAAAAATGTTAACATAAATAATTTTGCCGATCCTAATCTCTTAATTTCCAATGGAATTGAATTCCAAAGGGAAACTCCCCTAACATAAAATGAGTTGTTCAACGACCTACAACAATTTTTAGCTGGAATTAGGCGGAAGTTAGAGGAATGAAACCTACTAAACATTAATTTCCTATAAAGATAACAAGGCTCCTTAGCTTTGAGAAGTTTAAAAATAAAAAGACAAACGCGAAATTCGTAAAAAATAGATAAACTACATTCTAAAACAAGGCTGGAGTAGGCAGAAATATGATCGAACTTCCTAATACCAAAAATAAACCTGGTACAAGCATTGAAACATCTTTGGAGAACATTCATATTTTCTTCAAGCATACCGAATAAAACTATGTCACCGTAAATAAAATGAGGAAGAAGATAACACAAAACAATTTTTTCCTAAACTGACTATCAAAAAATCCAAGTGGTTGGATACAAACAACTAAGCATGCCAAAGACCCTCTTACTAATAGTAACTAAATGGTCATCCCAAGTAAGAGTTTTATTAATAACTAAGCCTAAATCCCTAACATAGTATTTGAATATTCAATTAGCGAATCCTGCAGAAAAATACCAAGAAAGGACGAGGTATCTAATGGTTTTTTATAAATTATAATCGACTGAGATTTGTTTGCATTTAAAACGAGCCTGTTAGAGACCGACCAACTAACGATATTACTTAAATCTTCATTTATCAGAGAAATATTCCTAACAATAGAATCCTGATCTAAACGACTATTTCTATAAATTTGAACGTCATCAGCGAAAATATGAAATGAACAATGTTGAATGGAGGATTCTACGTCATTTATGTACATAGAAAATAATAAAGGACCCAGCACTGAACCCTGAGGCACGCCGGAAATTACAGGAAGGAAATCAGACAAGGAATTGTCGAAAAAAACTGCCTGAGAACGATTAGAAAGATAGTTAAAAATCAATTTGGCAGCAGAAAGCGAAAATCTAAACTGAGATAAGAGTTTATTAAAAAGAATTCTGTGATTAATAGAATCAAAGGCCTTACAAAAATCTAACAAAGTTAAAGAAGTTAATTCCCTATTATTCATATTACGCCTAATATCATCACATACATTTAATAACGCAGTAGAAGTGCTATGAAATTTTCTAAACCCAGATTGGAAGCAACTAATTAAACTATTGCTATGTAAATGCGATTGAATTTGATTTTTAACAACTATCTCGAAAGCCTTAGAGAGAGAACTCAAAATGCTAATTGGCCGAAAATGGGATATCTCTAAAGGATTACTGATCTTTGGTATGGGGATTATTTTACTTAGCTTCCACTGATCTGGATAGGAAGAGGACGTGAGAATAAAATTGAAGATATGTAACAAGTATTTTGAGACGAAAGGGAAAACTCGCTTAACGAATTTTAAATTGACGTTATCCAGACCAGAAGATTCCGATTTAACCTTCCAAATAGCAGATTGTAAATCTTCGAGAGAAATATTTGAAAGCGAAAACGAATTAGAGGACGCGTTAGAGAACAAATCGACGGTACTACTGCCCGAGTTCAGACTAGAGCAAAAATAACTATTAATTTCATTGGGTTTGAAATCCCCACTTGAACTAATCTTGCATCTGCCTAGGTCTAAATTACGAACACTACGCCAGAAAACCTTGGGAGGAAAAGAGGAGTCTAACTTGTCCTTGAAAAAATTACGTTTAGCAATTCGAATTAACCCTACAACTCTGTTACGAGCCTGCTTGTAATCTAAATGAGACTGACTATTAGGACACCTTTTCCGTAACCGATATTTACTAACTCTAAAATTTATGGCATTCGAAATTTCCTGAGACAACCAAGGCGGAGATTTTGCTTTGCATGTAACCTTTTTAAGCGGAACGCAACTATCAAACACCAAATTAATATACGAGTTGAAAAATTCTATTTGTCTAGTTGCAGAAGTAAGGCAAAAAATATCCTCCCAAGGAACCGAGTTACAAACTAAGTAAAGGCGGGAATTGTCTATACTACAAAAATCTCTAAAGCTAAAACTCTTATGTTTAGGTGGAGAGTAAGAGTTCACAGAAAAAATTAAAAGATCATGATGAGATCCCATAGCCAGAGACAACTGATTGAAAAAACAAATAGAGTTATTAGTAAAAGATATGATATGATCAATAAGGGAATAAGAGGCCCCGCTAGCGGTTGGACAAGAAAACGTTGTTGCCACAGTGTTGTATACGGATAAATTAAAACTATTTAAAAGATTCAAATAATCCCGAGGGAAGCCGGAATTTTGGAGTATATTGAAATTAAAGTCACTTGATATATACATTTCATCGAATCTACAAGAGAAATAACTAAATAAACTTTCTAAGTCTACAAGTGATTTTTTAAATTGGGTATACAACCTCTTACTAGTTTTTGGTGGGTTATAGATGGTACCGAATAAGATTTTACGATCATTAATGAAAACATTGACAACTACAAAACTCTAAATTCGATACTAACAATTCTGAAATAGAAGAAGGTATGGTAACTAATCTAGCCTTAATGTGATCACCTACAAACATACATAAACCACCATAATTAAGGGGAGGTACCGCTCTATCTTTCCTAAATATATTATAACCTTTGACGGCCAAAACTGAATTAGGGATATTCGGATTTAAAAATGTCTCAGAGAAACAAAGAATGTCCACGAATGTGACGAATCTCGTCAATATTTGGGACTAAACTTTGCACGTTGAAACTAGCTGCATTTAACAATGACCTATCGACTAACATAGATTTTAAATCTACATTGGAGTTGTTAAAAGACATTACACTCAAGTGTAAACACGACGCGACGTGACTGATGCGCAATACTTTCAAATAAATATAAGGAGCGCTTCATCCAAAATGAATGGGATGGAAATCTAAAACGAAAAGAAACAAAAAACCACCCAAAGTAATAAATGCCAAGTTAACGTAAACAAAGGAACAATACTTAACCGTTGAGCCCCAATTTATGCCCTAAAATCCGAATTTTTTTAATATTTTCTTTTTCCTATGATGGAAAAAAACAAAAACACGCGACACGTCTGTCTAAGGCTACTCGTAGTAAATCCCGTCCATAGAAATGAATGAAAATAAAGCAATAAATGGAAACTACATAGATGTAATAGAATAATCAAAAGAGACAAAATGAAAAGAAACCAATTCGTACGTTTTATTGGCGCTGGACTTATTTGGATAAACTTCTGTACTACTGACCACATTTAAAGAAGAAAAAAGTGCTCTTTCTTCAAGACAACGCACCGGTTCACACAGCATTAGATACGATGCTAAAATTACGTGAAATACACTTCGAATTGGTTGATCATCCACCTTATAGTCCAGATTTAGCTCCTAGTGACTTTTTCCTGTTTCCAAACTTGAAAAAATGGCTCGCAGGACAAAGATTCATCTCAAACGAAGAAGTGATTATCGAAACTAACGCGTATTTTGAGGAGTTCCCGAAATCGTATTATTCAGATGGTATAAAAAAGTTGGAATATCGTCTTACTAAGTGTGTCGAATTAAATGGAGACTATGTTGAGAAATAAATGGTTTTTGGCAAAAAAAAATTTTGTTTTCCTACTTAGGTAGCTTCATTTTCAATCCGCCCTCGTAGTTATTCAAATTTTCTACTTTCGGATCAAAGGGGCAATCTGAAATAAGAGATAAGTCCCAGTTAGCCTCTTCAACCGAGGTTTTACTGTAATATACGATTATCGGATCCCGGGATCCCGTTTGGAAAACCCTAATCCAAACATCCAGACGGTCAGGCAGGCGGATGGACACTTTTTTTGCATTTTCGGAATATGGCAAAACGTCGAAAATAGTGGTTTTGGACATTCAAAATGTTTGGTCATTTTGACCGAAGTTAATTCTTATTCATACAGTCCTTAAATTAAAACCATAGTAGTGTGACTAAAAACCAAAACAATAACAAAATCAAAGACCAACTAAATTATTTAAATGAATATGAAACAGAATAGAAAAATTTTATTAATGAAATAATCGATAGTGATAATAGTATATTATTCAACGAGCATATAATGATAGCAGTTATTCACGAAGATGAAGTTTACCGACACGTGCCGATAGGCGAGTGTCGTAAATCATCTGAGTGAATAACAGCCATTATATGCGAGTAGAATACGATACTTTGTCCACGACCGATAAAAAATGTGTTTTATTATCAAATCCTTTAAATAAACCTAAAATAATTGCCGTCGACATTTTGACGTCTCAGTTTAATAATTATGAAAATGGCAAGAGACTACTAGATAAAATTTCCAAAAATGAAATTTTTATTTGGTAGTAGTGAATAATAGTAGAAGGGACTACTAGATAAACTAGCAGTGAATAATGGATATCATTATAATTGAAGAAACACACGTATAATTAGTATATTATACGTTAGTCGTGGACAAAGTATATTACACGAGAAAGTATCTTAATTTATTCTTTCTGTTTAACGCCTCACCCCTGCCCCCCCCCCTATTACCTTTTTCGCGTTAACTTTTTTCGGCAGTTTAGTTTGAGCAATTTAGTGGTAAACAACAATATTAAAATGATTTCCGTGTATAAAAACCCTTTGGGGTGATGTTCTTAGTTAGCCAAACCAAAGGACCAAAAATGAGTGTGAATCAGGTAGGAAATTTGTGGAATGTCGATGTTGTTTAATGTGGATTAAGTATAGAGGTAGAGGTTTAGATAGAATAAATTCAGAGAAGGACGATAAGCATTTTGAAATTGTTCGAGAAAATCCGACAATAAACCTGGAAATAAAGATTGGATCTCACAAGAGGATAACGACCGTAAATATCAGAGTCGCCTCTGCATGCAGTGGAAAGAATAAAGCGAATTTCAAACTTTGGATTAACAGTCACAGAGTCCAGATGCTAATCTGATCGAAAACATCCAGCGTCAAATTAAGTGAAGTTGCACTAGAAGGTGTTAGTCTACAACAGAAAACAATGGCGACTGGACTAAATACTAAGATAATTGCCAAATTAGCGCCTATTATGAGAAATAGATATCAAATAGTTTATTTTCTGTCGTTTTATTGTTTTCTTTGAGATATTTTCTTGTAGAACATACTGTAAGTGTACAGACGACATATTTGGTCAATGTTATCTACAAAATCTTAAAATCACACTACAAAATTTTGAAGAATTACTGAATCCATGAAACCAAAAGTCGATCAGATCAAACTAACCAAGTTGCAATTACCAAAATTCAATGGTAAAGCACGATAAGTTCAAAGGAAATTTTCATATTTGAATTTCTATTTCTAACGGATATGAAAATGCATGACGATTTCTTCTAACCAGATATATAGTAAGAAAGAGCGATAGTGAGTGTCTTTTCAAGATTAATGCCTCTTTTATGTGTTATGGATTATTCATAGGGATGCTCAAAACATAAGTCTACAGTTACCCTTGTCGTGCTTTCATGTCAACGCTACTGAACAGGTTTGAACGAAATTCTGACAGGTTACCGATGACATCCATTGACCCAAAATATTATATTTTGCCGTATTTACGAGTATTTATTGTACACCAAAATATAAAGCGCATCGTCTGCCTGTTTGTACGCGTTATCTAAACGTATACAAATAAAATTGTGGTGTTTGCCTGTTTTTTCCAGATAAATGCCTCTTTTTAAACTTTTTATACGTTATTCATAAGATGCTTAAACATAAACATCCAGTTTAAAAATGTGTGTTTGTCTGTCTATTCGAACGGCTACTGAAACAATTTAGTAAATGGTCTTCCAATTTAAACACATTTTTAGAAATAAATCCAATTTCGGACCTCGAATAATCTTGCTTATATGTTCGCAGTATAAATCCGACAGGAGGCTTTAGTGTAAAATTAATATTAGCAAATCGCATGTCGCGCTCATAAAAAAGGTTACAATAGCCAGTCTTAAATCGGCACTCTTGTTAATTCGATTAACTATTAAAGTAGTTCAGGCATTCAAAATTGATTTTAAAGGCATTTTTCTTTGAAAAATGAAATTCAAAATTTGAACGCCAACTGCTTGACTTGGCAAAATATAAGTATCCAAAACAATATGGCTGATTTTATTTCAAGAGGCACCAATACAGTAAATTTAAACAAATCACAAGCTTGGTAGAATGGAACATTGTTTCTTCAACATCATTAAAAATTTTAAAAACACTAACACAGACTAGTAAAATTAAGGATTTTAATCCTTTCATCGATGAACGAGATATGCTTAGAGTTGGTGGCAGATTAAAAAAGGATATACGAAAGTATGCATCTACGCATTCTACCACATGAAAGCAATCTCACTACATTAATTTTCCGAAAAGAATATGTAAAATATTTGAACTGTGGACCTCAAACCTTATTCTCGATGATGTAGCAACACTTCTGACTACTACGTGGCAAACTCCTTGAAAAAAAAAAATAAGCCGATATTTTATAAAATGCTTCAAATCAAAACCAAATACTTACCAAATGTTGCATGTCAAGAACGAATCTTAGAAGCGATTTTTTCTCAAAATTTGATTTAGAATTTTTTTATTTAATGTTGACGAGACGATATTTGACGTATTTTTTGCACATATCGGCATATTATAGGAGATTAAGTATAATGGCAGAAAAAATATTAACCTTTTATATTTAAAATGTACCTCTTCTACAAGAAATATCCTTTCTTATTATATATTGCACGCGTAAAACCGGCTTAGTTTTAAAAATTTCTTTAGTTTTTCGTAATGTCATATTCAAACACGCAGTTCACTGTGAAACGTTTCGAAGTGAACATGTTTTGTAATTGTTTTGTGTAAATACTCAATTGTGCACATCCGAATAGCGGTTACTCCCGATTGTTTACACACATTTGAACAAAATAGTTATTGCTAAATATTTCTCAGGTAAAATATTGCTTCAAGTGTCTATACTTTCTCATTAGATTTGTATTTTCAATTTACAAATGTATCAATCTGTAAGTTCACATGTTTTTTGTAGGCAACGCCTCTTTTTTGCATAAATAAGCCACCGAAACAGATGTATTGGGCAAGTTACGGCAAAGTCGAAGAAGATAAAAGCCAGAAGAGTGGTAGAAGCACCTGATAACCGTGAAATTCGTTTTGGAGCAAATCGTTTGCGAAGTCGTTAAGCGCTAAAACAACTGAACAACTTCAAACCTAGCTTCTTCTTCAACAGCTCCTGAAACAACTAAACAAATGACAAATGGCTTGAAAATAAACGCTTACGATTTGTTCGATGAAGAAAATGCACCAGAGCCGATTTAAAGCTGGCAGATGGATACTATTTGTTTGCTTTGGCTGTTATGCTATAAATTATCACAATAAATCGCCCAGAATGTGTTGTTCGAATGGGAAAGTCAATTTGCCACCACTACATAAGCCTCCTGAACTTCAAATGACATCTTTTAAAGCAACACATGTTGTTTATTCAACAAACGCAATCATCTGGTGATTTTATTCAAAATCGCATTGGAGCAAATGCCATCCGATGAGAATTGATCCGAGCAGATAAAACACCCTGCGTTTTAATGAAGGTTTTTCCAAACATTCCAAACAACATCAAGAATCATGATTGACTTTGCAAACGTGTAACCTTAGCTCCCAAGGATAACCTCATCAATAAAATAAACAATGAAATTCAATCGCAACTTCCCGATCAATCCATAAAATACCAAAATATTGACCCAGCTGTAGATGAGTGAGAATCAAGCTGTCAATTATCCAATATAGTTCCGTGATTCTTTGGGACCCTTTGTTATGCACACTATTTAAGAAACTTACCTCATCAATAATGCTTCTTCGTAATTTATTTATATTAGATTCGCTAAAATTGTGCAACGGAAAACGACTTTGTGTGAAAAACTGAATGTGAAACCGTATGTGATTGAAGTAATTACTGGTAAAAGTAAAGACTGAAAGATGTGGTAATTCCACACATTCCAATGGTTTCCACCGATTTGTTCTTCTATTTCAAGACAATCAACAAAGCCCAAGGACAATCACTGAAAATTTCTGGTTTGAATTTGAAAAATTCATGCTTTTTAAATGGTCAGTTACAACAAGTTCGGGTGAGGACGTATAGTATTAATCCAAAAACCTTCGAATAACAAAAATAAGATATGTGGCCTCAGTAGCAAGGGGTATAAAATTTTAGCCTCCAGTGGGTCTGGAAAGACCCCATCTTGTATTCTTGGGAAAAATAATTTAAATCTTTTCCTATATACTTTCTCAATACAGCAATGGCGACACAACTGCGGTCTCTGGAGATAAGCACTTGCAGATTTTGACTGGTTTCAGCCTACATAGACCCAAAAAAGGAGGTTGAAGTTGATGCTAATGCACATCAAAATATCTGGGGAAGCACGGATATCAACGATCACTCTGCTATCCGGAAAACCTTCAGGAACCCTAGGACGACCAATTGGAGCAAATATGGGGAAATATTGGAGTAATTTTTGTCGTCGAGGACCCCGGGGACCCCAGCGAGAGTATGAAAACTAGAGGACATGGTGGAAAGCGTCACAAACCAATGCAACCGGACCTATAGTGCTTCTTGCCCATTAGCTAAGCCTGTTGGAAAGCAAAAACTAGCATGGTAGTTCAGAGAGCTGGGCACTTATCGTAAGGCTTATAAGACAGCCAAAATTATAGTAATAGAGCCAAACGTACAAGGGTGGCTATAATAACAGAGCCAAAAGTACAAGGGTGGCTCATGATTGGGACTCATGTAAGAAGGAACTAAGAATTTGTAAGAGAAGTTAAGGAAGCCGCAAAGAATCTCTTTTGTGATAAAATGGAAGGCTCTCACTCTTTTGTGATAAAATGGAAGAGGTTCTTCTCGCCTTAACAAGATTATCTCCAAAAGGGCAACCAGTCCTAGTTTTTTGATTAAACCGGACGAGTCGTGGACAGCTTCTAGTGAAGAGTCTTTGGAGCTTCTCTTCGAGACCCGCTTCCCATGGAGCTTTGACGACCTGATGGTGCTCAGTAATCAGAAAACACTTTCAGCGTGCACAGAGGTTGTCATGACTAAGAAACGCATCTTAAGTTCACTAAAAGGTTTTAAAGCATATAAATCGGCTGGTCCGGATCAAATTAAACAAACGGAACTCCAAAACAACTTTAGAATTATTCTTCCTTATTTCAAAGCTATATTAAAAGGGTGTTTAAAGCTGGTTCATATCCCTAGGTACTGGACGGGAGTAAATGTGGTCTTTATCCCGAAAGCAAGGAAAAGCTCACATGTCTATCCATCCTAAGGATCTAAGACTATCTATCTATTAAAAACCTTGGAAAGGCTGTTGGATGAAAATATTAGAGCAAAAATAAGGGGTGCAATTATGTATCTGCCGTATTACGAGTTACGAGTATCGACAACTCGAAATATGTTAACAAATTTTCTTTAAAAAGAGTCATTTTAATCATTACGAGTTGTCCGCCGTACTTAACAAGTAGTAACGAGCAAAACCACAACAACAAGTCGCAAACGACGATGATCATCTAGTAATAAGTAGTAACACTCAAGCCCAAGGGACCAAACAATCATCGATCGTATTTTACTATTGATAATATTTGGAAATCGAAGGTTATTTCCGTATTCGATAATAAATCAAAAGAACTGTTGTATTTGTTCGAGAATTTTATGTTATGTTTCAGAATGTTCAAGTGAATTCGGGCACCAAATTCACTGGCTCCCCCAACAATAATTTCTATTCAAAACTGATGCAGGAAAAATTTAAACAAACCATAATAAGTGCAAATGGTCGTGAGCATACCGAAGCAACAAAACACCGCTTCCCTCAGTTACCGATAAGTGCGCAGAGTTATTCATTCAACTACATGGTAAGTATGTCGCAGTGATGGGACGCCCGAAGACTTGTAGTGAATGTACAATAGGATTGTTTGCTCGTGGCTCGGTTCTCTTAAAATTTCGTATACATCTAGTTAATTTTGTATTCATTTAGTTTATATCAAGCGAATCGTACGATACCAACAGCAATTGGTCGCTTTCATATGTCATTCGATCAAGCCTAAACTAACTAACTCGAGCTGAAACTGAATAAATGACTAAAAAGAATTGAGATTTTATTGAATTATTAATTAAAATTGATTAATCCGTGTTTTCAATTCGTAAAAGACCAGTAGCCCTACGTCTTACAACAGTAAAGCAAAGAATACATAACCAAAGTTTCTCTTACCTTCGGCAAATCAAGGTAAAAAAAATGATTCGATAATTTTCCATACAAATTCGGCGTTGTCTCTTCTGGTTATCTTCTTCAATTTATTGTCTATTAAGGAACACTATGAATTGACAAATTGTTGACCACGGTGACAAACAATTGAAATGTTATTCAATTTTTTCGTAAGACCAATCTTTGAGTTCTTTAAGGTATAATAGAATAAGAGCGACTACGACGCCTGTCAAATTAAAATACATAAAAAACATACGGTGCCAACAAAACCAATGCCAGTGGCAAATTTTTTTTACAGTCTATTTCTAATGTTTGCCACCAGCGCTTCAATGGTTCTACTGTTTTTTGGGTCGTTATGTCGGTTGTTGCAAATGTTTGGCTGTCAGTTTATTCATATCCAAGTTTTCGCTCTCTCAACAACCAACAATAGTCGTATTTTATTTCACCTAGGAATTGGAATTCAAATTTGGTCAAATAAAATAGCCATGGAATTCAATGTTTGGAATTCGATTGGTTTTCAAAGGTTGGTAGCATTTTGAATTTTTTTGTGGCGAAATACATTTAAAATATTGGTCTATGAATTTGTTTGCATTTAGCATATGTAATAAATATTTTTCTTACTTTTTTTAGTTGCCAAATAAATAGTCAAAGTAATAATAAATTTCCTAAAGCCAACCTACAGAACTAAAAAAAAATGTGGTCTAACGCACCCAGCGTAAAGTAGACAAACTAAACAATGAATTCGATTTTGAATTCCGTCAATTTAGCAGGAATTCGATGAATTCCTTACGAATTTTTGTAAATTCACAGAGCATTCACAATGAAAAAATTGTTTACTTTTGACTTACAGGTTTGTATGAATATCCAACATAACGAACAAAAATGTATGTTTGTTATGTTGGAAATTCATACAAACCTGTAAGTAAAAGGTAAAAGGTTTTTGCATTGGCTCTGTCGATCGCCAAATTTAAGTTAAATTTTTATTTTTTTAATTCATATAGAGCTAGAGAAACGATATTTAAGGTTATGTTCTTGGTAATGTTATTTTATTTTGTCGTTGGTCGCTTTTGTTGGGTTTACTAAGACGACATCTTTGGCGGACAAATGTATTTTGAAGTTGTCGCTTCTAGTTATCGCTCTTATTCTGTTTATACATTCAAGAGGTCCGACCTTATGAATTACGTTTAGATACCATAGACTTACTTATAAAAATAAATAATTTAGAAAAAATTCAATATTTGGTTGGAAAACCCTTTTGCTTCAAGACTGCACTTCACCTCCTGTCTATACTATTCGTAAGAGAGGCATTTTCAGCTGGCGTGGTATGCTTTCAAATCTCCTGAATTTGGGCCCATAAATATTCTGTTTGTCGTTTTCCTTATTGAGACTTCTCATTTAACATTTCTCCATAGATTCTCGGTTCTTTTTTGCCGTTCTAAATACACCGTTCATACTTTTAAACTATATTTGAATAATATAATTTATATATAAATAATAATATTATATTTGATTAGAATTGTATAAACATCTAAATTCTGATCCAGTATTTCGATATATTTAAGGGCATCTATAATTCCATCGATTTTGATGACAGAACAACTCCGTGAAAAGTAAAGTATGTTTGCCCAAACCATTACTGCAGCCTGCACCCTGACTCTCTAAAAAAACAAAATATTGTGTAGACGAATTAACTTCTAAAAATCAAAGCTTACTTTTATGAGTTTGCAGTTTCTCGATTTGACTTAATACTAAAATAATGATGAAAAATTCCAAACTCATAAAAGTAAGCTTTGCTTTTTACAAGTTGACACATTTACGCATTATCTTATTTTTTTGAGAAAATCAGGGTGCTGCTCTCTAAAAAATAAGATAATGTCTAAATGTGTAAAGCGACCATTTACACATTATCACACTATTTTCCGATTCTGTAAATTTGAAAATGATAAGTTGTAAATATTCAAGTAAAATTTCTGTCAAAAATTTACCCCAATTTTTTGTCTTGGGAAAAGTATTTTGTGAATGCATTTTTGAGTGCGTTGCTACAAAATACGAAAAAACCAAAAGTTATCGATGTTGTGGAACCGATGTGTGGCTCCATTGATATGCTGAAAAATGAGATGAATATCAAAGTGCGAGATACCAAAATGGCCACAAGCAATTTAGGTGATAAAGTACTGAGAGCAAATAATAAAATGCGAACTCGATATAAAATGGGAATATGGTGGTTAGATTTAGTGAACGGCTCGCGCAACTGAAAATAAAATGTTCACAATTTCGTGTGACACTTTTTATGTGTTGATGTATAACTTGTTTATTCGAATCGATCATCATCATCAGATTCATGGTCGCAGACTATAACTTTTGCAGACGACTTATAAATTTATAGATATAGCAATCCTGCGAGTATTACTGGTAGGATTAATAAGTTGAGGAATAAGAAACTGCTGCTAAAAACTTTAGGATAATTTTTGACAAAACTCTCTGTAGGGACAAAACTCTCTGTAGAGTTCTCATATTGAATCTGTTAACAATACAATTATTTTGTTACTACGATTAAACTTTTTACTCAAGGGGCTAGGTAGCCTACAGCTCGTGCTCTTTCCATGAATTATATGGATTTCGGATATGTTTCTCCATCTTTATTTTTAACCATCTTTAAGGACCGGCAACCTAAATACATCATTAGGAAATTAGAGAAGTCATCAAATCATACGCAAATGAATAAAGCTGCTAGTAATAGGACAAGACTTTTGTGTTATTCTTCAAGGGGCTCAAATGAAGCATAAACTGGGACAAATGTCATTTACGTGTTTTATTGTGGTGGTCCCTTAAACGCCTACAACGCCGAATAAAGAGCAAGAAGAAAAATGGCTAAACTTCACAAAACACCATATCACTTGGAGTGCAATGAAGGTGTGTACATGCTACATTTCTGGTGAAAAAATGTACACCACGAAGTTAGCAAGATATCATAATTTTTTGTTAATTAATTTTTGTTGTGGTTTATTGGTAACCTTGGTCAACTTTTTTGTTGTAGTTGGAAATAATTTATATCATATATGTAGGTAACTTCGTGGTGTACATTTGTTCACCAGAAATGTAACATGTACAAGGCTAGAGGCAAAAAGTTCTGTTTTCGATAAATAATAATTTTACCTAGATTGTTCTTCATTTACCGAAGGACAAGATGTTTTGGCTGGGCATTTTTAACGATTTAAGAATGACATTTAATAAGTACCGTTTAACGTCTGAAAAGTGTTTTCTTTTAATAAACTGATTTTTTAAATCGTTGTTCTAGAGCAATAAGATATTACCCCAATCCATATCGTAAAGATCATTTAAACGTGGAGATTTATGAAAAGGGAACCTATTTGATTTGAGAGCAAAAAGCTATTGCTGAAACCATCAAAGCTAGTGTTAATTACAAAATTTGAATTAAAAAAGAAAGTTGATCCTGTCCTGAACTGTTTTAATTTGCATAAAAATCGTCTTAAATGACAACTTAAACCAAGTGAACCCAATCAAGTGAAACGTCTTTATATTTTCGTTACTTTATTCACTGATTACTGGAATGAAGGATCTCAAACTTAGAGCAAGCAAAATCATTTGGCTCTTTGAGAGTGCTTATACATAAAACCTGTTGACACTAAAATGTTTGGTAATTTTTCAACAGATGTTATAAAAACAAATTTAACACTTGTGCTGAACTGCTCAGTGATAAAGTTTACGGTCGAATATAATATTTTTACAGAATGCGATTTTAGTCAAACAAGATAAATTTATGTGTACACTTTAGATATGTAAAACTTTACACTTTCCAATTTACACATTATCTTATTTTTAGAGAATCAGGTTTCTAGTGCACTGCTATGATTCATTGATTTTTTTGTCGTACCGAGGATTAAGCTCCTGGTTTGGGGATCGTCTTACGTATGATCTCCCACCATCTGCAACCACCTCCAAATTAATAAATTACAAAATACCCTAGATTTTGCTAAAAGCTGTTTAGCAAAAGTAATTCTTTTGGCTATGTTCCGGTTGCTTGTGATTTCCTTTACATTTCGCTTTACGTTTTATTGTTCTGTGATTTAATGCCTATGCCACCAATGTAAGCTGTCCAATTTTTATTTTTTGGGCTGATCCTAGAGTTTTTCAGATAATCCGTTCACCAAATATTTAAGTATTAAATAGACTTCACTAAGTGCAAGTTTAAAAACTAAGGCAGTGTCAAGTTTATGGCTAAATGACCGTCTCTGAAGCACTAAGATTATCCAAATTCAACGTGATTTGGTGAAAATATTGCTCAATATTCGTCATATTTTGGGATGATTGGAAAATATCCATCAAAACACGTGTGAATTTGGACAACCTTAACTTCAGAGCTTTTCAATCTATAGTGCTCCTCCTACTAGCCATAATTTTGTTACCATCGAATTAATTATTTATCGTTCTATAATGTTAATTTTATTTATTAAATTAAACTGTAAAAAAATGAAAAGGATAGTTTGATCATATTTGAATTAGGATCATTTGATCGTTTTATTCAAATCAAATTGAGTTGTCTCATTAACGGCCGTTCAACCTATATCGACATATAAATAATAACGATTTTCACAAATAAAAATATATATCTGTGCTCAAGAATTAAAAGGGCGAAAGTCGATTTATGGTATAAAAAACTCGCGCATTTGGGCTGGCATTGGTTTTAGCTGTCTCAGTCAAAGTGGCGCCATTTATTTCTGGGTGTGAAAATATTAATAACTAAAAATCGCTGTTTATTTAATTTAAAAAAAATTATATCTTCCTTTTCCAAATTTTGCTACCGTCGCCTGTCAAGTGAGACAGCTAAAACCAATCCGTTCCCTCTTTGATATTACCTTAGAAATTGGAAAATGAAGAGGTTTTAATTGAAAATTAAACAGAAAATTAAACATGAATTAAAAGGGCATAAGTAGACTTATGACCTTTTAATTCTTGAGCACAGTTATAAAGAGCTCGCCGAGCCTCGTGTATTGCTGCAAAATATCGAAAACAACAAAATAAATTCGAAATTCGTAACGAATTGTTGACATAATTTTGAAATAATTTTCGAAAATCGTTGCTATAATAATAGCAATAGTTACGCCTATAAATTCGACCCTATATTATATCATCAAAGACACATTATGCGGTCAGTAATTTCCGGATTAAACAAAAATAATAAATTTCAACTATTTCCAACAGAAAATGTTTTTAGAAACCAGTAAAAATGTTGGGTTCGAATTGGTGCTAATAAAAAATTGGTTAAAATCAATTTAAACTTACCGACAAAACGGCACAGTTTTTAAAATTGCCCTGATTGGATTGGATGAGATATCGCATTCGAATACCACAGAGACGGATGCAGTATGATTTGTTCCTAATATGTTTTTGACCGGTGCTAACACATTTGTGGCGGCAGTATCTAGATCAGTACTTTTATAGTTCTAAATAAGATGGATTCAGAACCATGAATCTTACAGATTACAAAAGGTTTTTTTTTAATTCGGATTCGATTCATTATGCTACAAAACAAAAAAAAATTCCTCAGCTTAATTGGTTTGTTTCTTGAACCAACCAACCTTTCTTTTGGTTCCTACTTTCAACCTGAGTTACTTGGATTCCTAATTGTTCTGTGTCTTTACCTTTTTTATAGCAAACTGAGGTTTAAACTCGTGGAGATAATGCCCGATTTAGATGAAGAAAAATGTTTGCCTTGCAAAAAATGTTTGCCTTGCATAGAGCTGCACGCAATAAAAAAAACCATTAGTTAAAATGAGAAAGGACTATGTAAACCAAAATGGCGATGCTATAATTTTTTGGCGGCTTATACATATTTGGATGTTATATTTTTTGACATTTATCAGTCGTGTGACAAAAATAAAATTTATAACAATAAATAAAATTGGTAGTGACAAAAATAAAACTTAATAAATAAAATTGGGAAAACTGCTTTTGATTTGGTGTTTTCTGCCATAACATTTGGCTTCTGGTCATCGTATAGGTTTTCATAATATAGTTTTATTGTGTTTGTGTTTGTTTGTTACTATAAAATATCAAAAAATATAGTCGGGTCGAGTATATTTTATAGTATCATATTTATTTTTAATGTTTTTATAGTAACAATTGGTAAAAAAACAAGAAAAAAACGCTAACATAATTTTGCATGTTTATGTTTTGTTCTTGTCATTCAAACGAAAATTGTAATATAATAATCTCTTCTTTTTTTGCAAGGCAAACATTTTTCTTCATCTAAAAAGAGAGAACCAGCCAACATTTAAGAAATTTAATGTAACAGTGCGGTATATGGAGTTTACATGTTACTGTCCAGCGAACCTTTAAAGCCGCATCCACACGAGGTGTGAAATGTACACTTATGCGCGCATTTAGCGAATGTAAACGTCGTGTGGATGGTTTTCGCATGACGAATATTTTCATTTACTTGTGTTCGTCAAATAGGCGGTAAACGACATACATCAAAGGAAACAATCGATGGATTTGTGCCCCATCCACACGAAGCGACAAAATGTTAACAACTATAATTTGAAATGTTAGTGCATTTATCTTTAGATTTTTTTTTAATGGAAATGTGATTTATTGAACTTTGCATTTTTTTAGAGAAATAATATCTGAAAATTCTTAAAACGTAATATATAATTGATTTCAAAAGTAATGTTAAATGCCAATTTTCATTTAAATGGTCGGAATGGCTGTTTGGTCGGATATTATCAAATTTGCTGTTAATTTTTAGTAAAAAACCGATATTTAAATATGTACTTTATATTTATTTCTGTTTAATAACATTACAGCACAACTATTTATTAATATTGCACTAGCCAAATCAATCTCGTCGTCGCTATTTATTTCCAGTTTCAATTTTGAATAAACCGAAAAACTTGAAAAATTTTTACTCTGAAAAAATGTTACGATATACGAGTATGTACTAAAAATGTCTATCAGTATAGAAATGTTCATTAACATTCGCCTTCATGTGATCAATGAACATTTAACGAATCGTGTGTACCGAGATGTTGATAAATGTACACTTCTCGCTTAACCGTCTACATTCGCCAATTAAGCGAATACGCGCGCATAAGTATACATTTCACACCTCGTGTGGATGCGGCTTAAGAAATGTTCGTTCAGTTTCGTTAAATTGAAGTGTCAACTTAACAGAGCGAAAATTATCGCGTAAAACTGAAGGAAATGTCAAAATTCAAATTGCCCTTTGTGCAAATCTTCATGGGGGAGCTCATTGTACATTTTAAGCTTAAATTCAAAATTATTTATTTATGTTCATGTAGGTAAATCGAAAACCGAATTATTAAAGACTTTATAAATTGTAACATCAAATTATTTATTTTCAAATTTATTTATTTTCGTTTTTTTTCTTACGCCACAAGATCTGTGTCTTTTATTATTTATGTTTATGTCCTTTAAGAATTTAAGGCTTTTTAATAATTGAAATAATTTTCGAAGTTCCGCCAATTCCATCGCCAGTTCAAAATTCTATACAAATTTTTAAATTATTAATACGAGCTACCGTCACCATCGACCAATTGACAAGTTGTGTTACAGTTTCGCTATCGAAGCTTTCAAATTTCCCGTAAGAAAAAACTTTCGTTAAATTCTGTTAAATTTCTTAAATGTTCGCTGGTTGGCTTTTAAATCGGGCATAAAGCTCATAATGAAACAATAAAGAAACAAACTAAATTTTTTGTGAAACTTCTCATACTGTTAGAACCAAATTTGTGCTAATTAGTGCTCATTGGCAAAAATTAGTACTATTCAATCCAGGAGCCGAGAAAGTGGGAAAATAATTTTCATATTTCAAATAAAAAAAAATGAAATTTGAGTATCCCGTCTCAGTTTTATACATACTACATTCATATATGGATAAAATGGATTTGCACTATAAATTCTTCGTGTTTCTAGTAACAGGTAAACCTCGTTTAACGAACCCTCGAATAACGAATCCTCGAATTAACGAACATCCAAAATTGTTGAAAAATCTCGTATTAATAATTGAACTTCAAACCTCGACAATTATTATAAGTACAGTTTATGTACATAAATGGTAAAGTTTTAGAAACCACACAAATATTTTCCCCCAAAAAATAGCACATCAAATTGTTTACCTCGCATAACGAAACCTCAACTAACGAACGGTTTTCAGGGACACAATACGTTCGTTAAACGAGGTTTACCTGTATTTTGGAATAAAACGAAAAGATTGAATGTAAATCAGCTTTTATACTACAATGAAACCCGTTTTTCAACGGAAGCCAAAAAAGTTTAACCAATTAACTTAGTATTTTGTATTAGTTAAGAAAAAATTTGGAATTTTCACAAAAATATAAATTTCGAATATTTTCATTCAAAAATGAAAGAATGAAAATCAGTCAATATTCCTAAATTGAATCATCCAAGACACATTATGTGTTCAAAATTTCCAAAATGAACAGCAAAAATAATGTTTTATTATCGTCTTTTAGGCGCAAACTAAAAATTATTATCCCAGTTTTTCTCAGTGGGTTTCTTAATTGTTACACGTAGATCTATAATAGTTTCGAACTAATACTGAATTCAGTTGAATGAATGAATTCAAATAATTTTCAATTTGTGCCAAAAAAAACGGTAAGCAAAGCAAAAATAAAGCCTGATTTTAAGCGGAAGCCACACAAAAATATAAATTTCGACTGTTTTCATTGATGAAACGATGAAAAATGAAAATCAATCAAAACATGTTGAATCATCCAAGACACATTATGTGTTCAATAAGTTCCGAATTGAACACATTTCCATCATAAAATTATTTAGAAACCAATAAAAATGTGGTGTGCGATTATACATTCTGTAATCGAAAACCTTTGCCGTTGAATTTGTTGCCGTTGGTTCAATTTCAACATTTTATTTGTCGATGTAATGGTAAGAGACAATTCCTAAACACTTGTCTTTCATTAAAGCTCCTAGGGAGTATGTAGTAGGCCAGACTTTGGCCGAATCAATGGGTTTAATATCCAAATTGCTAACAGATATAAGCAATATTCTTGGAGATTGCGTGTAAACGGCATTGTTGCAATTTCATTCCATATTAAAATAAAACCGGCGACTCACAAATAAAACTTTGGGAAGACAGTAAAAATTGGGAAGGACAACTTATAATGCGCCCGGACGAAATTCAAAACAAATATATGTGTGTAACTTTAAATACGGTCCAGTTACTTGTTGTGACACAGACAGATTATTTTTCGCTTTTAAGCTTATGTATACGGAAAAGCGCCACCAATTCTGCATATAATAACTTGGAGAAAACTTGTGGTTTCTAAACCATAAGTCGTATCATGGAAAAGCTCGCAAATATATTTAACTGTAAACCAAGGCGTAGAAACGTATAAAAAGACGGAGCCACCAACACTCCATTGAGCATTCATTTCAAATCAATTTATATGTATATGTATGGTAATTATATAGAATGTGGTATTATGTCTAGTTCAATGATACACAAGATCGTGATCTATATTTGGTTTGCATATTATTTGCAACATTTTTCAAAATCCGTATATTCAGTAGATAATGTATCATCATCTTGCTCTGAAAAACTATAGCCAATAATCACAATCACAGAATTTGGAATTTTACCACAGAAGAAAAAATTAATGAATAAAAAGAGTTAATCTTTCTTATGTGATTTTACTAAGGAACAAATTATAACTGTCTTAGCTGGGCTTGTTACTAAAATATCTATGGATCGTAATGATATCCCCTCTTTATTTTTAAATAATTAGTCCGAAGCCTTAGCTGGAAATCCTCGTACATAATCCCAGTGTTTAAAACCGAGCTCAGAAATTTAGTAGAGAATTATAGAGGGATAGCTATTTTATCTGATATCCCTAAATTGTTTCAAAAACTTGTCAAAGACAATATAACGTTTTATATTTATTTTGTTAGGCCCTATAATTCTACTTAATATATAACATATATAGTGATGGATTCAGAGAAGGTTATTGTTGCTTGCCCTCCGGTTATTTCCAAGATCAACTTCCGGATTTAGTATACCTCCTTATGCAGATCCTTGTAAATCTCTAAACGATTACTAGAGTAATCTGTGCTAAAAGTGATTGTCCGATATTGCTTGATTTATAATCATTTTCTGTACCAAATAGAGTGACTTTTGCTTAACACGTCAGGAATTAAAACTAAAGATTGGTTTGTTATGCTTCCTTTATTCCATTTATATTATTTTGTTACTAGCTACAGTAATAATGCAACAAGCTTGCTTGTAGTGGTAGCATGGTGTATTGAGAAGGATTTACACGTCAACCCGGCTAAAACTAAACTAGTTGTCTTTGCTAGATAGAGATTTGTTCTCTTGGTCTCATCTTAGATAAACTCTTCTAGAATTACCACCTTCCAGTTTTTGGTATTCTAAAAGAGCCTTTTGGAAATCCTGGGGTTGTAATCTCTGGTTTTACCAATTCTCTCATACGCTTCCATTGTTTGGTTGCCTGCCGTCAAATAAAACTTCTTTAATCAAACTTAATAGAACATTGCTTGAAGACCTATTACTGCAGCAATGTCTTCGGCTCCACTTCTTGCTATGGAATCTATTCTGTTTACCTCAGTTGAACACCTTCATTCTTGGCACTGCTTGCTCTGCGGCGTTTCGCTTAAGCTGCATGGAATGTTTTTGGTGCAACTTTATCCCATAGACAGATAAACAATAATTAAAATTCATTGGTAGCAGAAATCAGTATGGTTAATAATAGGTTATTGCCCGAGTTCAACTTCAACAATTTATTCTCGGTGGTTTATCCATCGAGACTTGTGGTTCTCGCAACAATTTCTTAAACATTTTCTTTGTTCTAACAATAGAGTTACTGTCTTATGGGACGGAATTGAACGGAATGAGATCGCTGATTCCTTAGCCAAGGCGTCCTTATCTTTTAGCAACGATAAGGCTGTAAAAAACATTGCTCTCAAAGAGTTGAGTTTGAAGTGGCTTTTACTTCTTCTTAGTGAGCCAAATCGGAGGTTTAAAAAAAAAGGAACAGCTAAGAGTTCTGGTCGGAATTCTTACTAGTTTTAAGGATCATCTCCGTCGCTTGGGACTGGCAAGTGTATTCACTATGTAAAACGTTGTCCGGCTTTCGAAAGAGTTCGTTCACAAATATTTAATTGTATTATTATCGATGTAGGTGGACTGCCTTCCGTAACATTTCTTATTTTTTATGTTAAACCTTATTATGTATTATATTAGAAATGTAGGTAGGTTTTAACCCAATACTTTTTGACTTGACTTGCCTTACACACTTCTGTGCTTTTGTTATCAGACTGTCACTGTTTTATTATTCGTTTAATAAATGGTCGTTCGTTCTGCAAAACACGTGAATATAAAAAGACGTAAATAAATCAACAGGTTTGTTTATAAAATACCATGTAATCGTGTGGTAAATTGTTCGTTCTCTTAAAGCTATTATAAGAGAATTTGGCTGAACTTGGGAAGGTAGTCGTTTCTGAATTTTTAATAGTTTGCTAAACTAATTTATTGGTCACCTACAAAATATAACTAATTATCTAAAGAATTTTAGCGACAGGAATTCTATAGTTAGTTATTCTATGGTTAAAGTTACTAAAATATAAATCCAAATGTTAAAAAACTTGAAAATTAACCAAAAAATGATTAAATTTTTCAGGAACAATGCATAATAGCAATATTAAACATAAACATTGTATAAACTTATAATTTCGGTTGTGCACAGTAGCACAAATGCAAGTTTTCAATCGAATATTTGTGTATTTACAGATATTTTCGAATTCTCTAACAAAAACGTAAAAGACACTTGTAGGGCTTTCTAATGAAATATATTTTACTCACCATACAATGGTCCTTTGCGTATTTTTAATCGCAAAACTTTAATTCCTTAATGATACATTTTATCAAATGGATTGAAATTATATATAGAAATGTTTTGGTGTTTTTTTTCATTTAGGAATTTGATTTTTTAACTAGGTAACTATTTTGTTAAACTTACTACCATTTTCTTTACATTTTCCATAAAGGAAAAGTTGGTAAATTTTTCACCTTTCACAGTTCTTTTGTCATTGAGTACTAAACATGACAGGTGTAATATTACCTGTTGACAACCAATATATTTGATAGCTGATATCTATTACCTCATAAAATATTTGATTTGCATATTCTATCACGTATCGGGATTTTATTTTTTTTTTATCTCATTAATATTTTCTCTTGTCTGGAATATTGGAGGAATAGTAATAGTTTGACAGAGCACTTCCACGAAATTAGCATCTTTAAAATACCGGCCGAAATGAAATTTACCTAAAATAGATTAAAAATTAATTAGCATAAATTATGATTGATTTTTTCTTTTTGTATAAAAGAAACTACAAAATGTTTTGTAGCATTGTAGTTGTTTGTTAAGGTTATAAATCCTGTTGAAACAAAATGTTGTTATATTTCCTTTTAAAATCTTTCTATTAACAATTTAACTTAAATGATACACATAAACTCATTGAGTAAAAACTAAACATTTTAACAATAATCTAAATAAATGCCATTTGTATTAGAAATATTTTAATAGTCTGTTGCCAATATTTTTAGAGTCGACAGCTGTCAAAAAATATTTGTTTTGCTTTTCCCTAAAGACCATTATAAATTTGTGAAATCGAATACACGTCCTATAAACACATAACATCACTTTTACCCAGTAAACAGTACAACGAAAGTAAAGAAATAAATGTTTTGTTTTAGTTTAGTACATACAACTTTCCGAAAAAAGATTTATTTTATCAATTAGACTAATATATAAGTGCTCGTCACGAGCATTCTCATATTTGCGTATTTCGTAATTTCGTAAATTTGATGTCTGTCCTGATTGGTTTAAATTATTTTCCCTAAATAAGCAAGAAACGTCAACAATAAAACACGCCAGGCTATTTATTTTCGTAATTTCTTATATGATTATTGCTGGATTTAAAATCTTTTCTGTGATTACTAAACAAGCTGTGTAGTGATTTTTTTGATTAAATTAAATTAATTTATTGTTTATATGTACTTAACTTTACTGTTGATTGCTTTCAGTATTGTTTTTTTTTATTAAGAATTTAATTTATCTGTCTGAAATCAATTGATTTTTCGGCATTTTTTATAGACAAATTATATTAATTGTTCATGGCAATCCCAATAGAGTGGAATTTTTTGTAGTTTGGTCGTAGCTGCCTGATGAGTAGGTAGACCATACTTTTCAGTACGAAACCAAACTACCAACAGAAAGAACTCATGGAGGGTTCTCAGTTTTGCAGAGTGGTACATTGGTATAATTCTTTGGGCCTTCAGCCAAAATTACGGGGAGGGGGGAAGATATTTCTACTTTTTTTCAGTAGATATATTATGAGCGATTGGCCTCTGTATTTTTCTGATTTACCAAATCGAAAATATTGGGATTGCCATGAACAATTAATATATTTGTCTATAAAAAATGCCGAAAAATCAATTGTTTTTTTTTTGTGTGAATTATCAATTGTACGAAAATGAGCTGTAGACAATCTTGCCAATTTCCCAAAATTCGCATTCTTATTTATTTCTATTTATTAAAAATCATAAGTAATCACAGAAGATCATTATTTAACAGCTAAAATATGTTACATTTAACTGAGTGTTAAGGAAAAAACACTAGCTGTTGACATAAAACTATCTTAAAACGTATGAAAATACAATCGAAAGGCAGCTTAGCAGGAAGACATTTTAATAAAAATTTTAATAGAAATCATTTAATAAATATTTGTAATAATTACAACAAAAAATCGTATCTCTCATCTCTCTTCATACAAAATATATGAACAATATTTCAACATTTAGTTGGTTTTTCAAAAAACCAGAGGAAATTTGTCTAGTTTCAATCTATAATTTTAAGATTTTAACTCATGCTGAAAAACATTTTTACGAATGCTGTGTTTCTTATTTCTGATCTAATCAATCTGATTGATCTGAGTACTAAAACGTTGTTTCTTATTTCAGATCAGATCGATTTGATCAATTTTTTTGCTGTTTCTTATTTTTTTTCAGATTGATTAGATTGATTTTTTTGATTTGTAAAAATATTCCGATTTCTCAGATTAGTTTTAGTTTAGCTAACTTCACGTAATTCAAATACATACATTAACGCGTAGAAAGATGTTATTCTCATCACTTAATTTTTTTGCAAAACGTTATTAAAATGAAAATAGAATGAAATTTTAATTCTTATGTGGACGAAGAAAAATTGTTTTATTAAATAATGCGTTGAAAAATTTTTTGATCTAAAAAATTTGAAACCTGTTTCTTATTTCAGATCCACCAAATCGATCTGATTTCAGATTTCAAAATCTGCTCGATCTACGGATTTAAATAAGAAACACAGCAGAAAATGTTTACGCAAATAAGTAGCCTGTGAGCGTGTTTATTTTTGACGTTTCTTGCTTATTTAGGAGAAATAATTTGAACCAATCAGAAGAGAAGTCAAATTTACGAAATTGCGAAATACGAAAATGCTCGTGACGAGCCCCATAGTTTATTTGAATATTTTATACTTTCCTAGGCTTATTTAATTATCTCAGTGATAGTACAGATGTAAATAAATAACTTCTCATTATACCCCAAACAGATTGACGGCGCGAACAGCGGCGTTAAATTAGAATACATGTATTTCCATAAGAGCGAACAGAAAGAGTGGCGTCAAACTAGCGAAGCTTGTATTTTTTGAAGTGAATACATAATACATATTCACTGTGTTCCATTGGAAACAATTTACTACTGCCAAGTACTTGTGAGTAGATGTTCAATGGAACGCAAATTTTTGCGACAGTAGTAAAACATAACCTCAATTTAAATAAAACTGCTAGATTTTAATAGAAAATACCTTATTCTATTAATAATAATTAATAATAATAAGTAATAAAACATGGTGATTTGGCGTCTACTGGAGGGCGGGGACCAAAGTTGAGTAGACTAAGCTACCAGCTCCGTAACTTTCACCTCCAAGTAGAGTAAGCTACCACCCTCCGTACGTACTGCCTCCTCGTGGCAATCAGCGGTAACTGAGGCCGTTTGGTATTTTTGATTATTTGGCACAGGCTAAAGTACGGCGCTAAAGGATAAATCCTTGATAAAAAACCCTAATCTAAGGTGGAACAGCATATGCCGATGGATGAATGACTGATAGGTTAATCAGTCTAAAGTATGCGGACTCTGAATACCAGGCGCCCTCCAGTTTTATTTAGCCTTCCTGTGGTATTGTCCCACAGATGACTTTCATTTTCCAGAAACTCGTGGGAATAAAAATGTTTAACAAAAGTTTAAAAAATAAGGATGGTAACGCTCCTAAAGCGTCACGTATCAGCGATAGTTCTGCAGTGGCTCTCGAGGACCTCGGCCCTCTTTTTGCTGTGGGGCTCTCGGTGATTGGCCCATCGGATGGAGAGCTCCGTTCGGGGCTTGAGAAATTAGTTCTCAACTCCGACATGGACACCTCAGGAGATGAGTACTCGGCCCCGTAAGTGGGGGTACCTCTTCTGGGAAAACAGAGGGGAGCATGGACGTCGGGGAGGACCCGAAAGGTGAGGTCAACACCATTGATAAACCTGTCGCGGCTCCTCGCGGGAAAATGTGTCGAGCCGCGAAAAACGGTATAGGAGGCTTCTTGCGGAGGACAAAACGCCCAGAAGCGAGACAAGGCTTCTGGCGATGCAAGCACAAAAAGGAGACTTGTGCTTGGGCCACTGTCCAGAGGCTGAGGGAGGCCATAGAGACTATTAAGCCATGGGAGAGTGCACAGCTGATCGTGGCCGAGGCGGAAAACCTGCGTCGAGCCAAGATTGTGTTCGGCACCTTCCCAAATAGTGCTGAATTGCCCTCGGAGAAGCTTTTTGGTTTTATCAAAAGCCTAAACGAGGGCATGCAGGTGATCAACTGGAGAGTGGTCAGGAGAGAGGCGAAAGGCTCTTTAGCCTTTTGCACCTTCTCTATGGACCGCTCTTCAGTTGAGAAGCTCAAGCGAGTTGGCTTTAAAGTCAACTATAAGTTTGGGACTGTTCAACTTCATCCGAAGGGTGGTCAGGGTGGTGCCAAACCGGCGTCTGTGGGCGGGACCCAAGTGGTCAAGCCTGTGGAGGCTACGGTGGCGGCACCTGTAGCCAAGACCACTGGAGTGGCGGCCCTCTCCAGGAGACAGGTGAGGAGAAGGCGCGAAAGAGAGAGGAAGGCATCAGGGGTTCCACGGGGGAAGGCCCCGCAAAGGTTCCCCCCGCACAAGCCACTGGTGAGGCCTGGAGGCTCTCAGGCAGTGGGGGCCAGCAGAACGGGGATGGAGGACATTGGTCAGCCATTATCCGGACAAAGAACGCATGCGGGTAGTGGCGGTGCGGAAAAAAGGCTGAGCTGGGCCTTCTGAAGAGGCCCTCGGAAAAATGAAGGCATACATTGCCTGCCTGCAAGTAAACCTGCATCATGCAAAGGCTTCTTCGGACGTCCTTTGCCGTAGGTTTATCTGCCAAAACATTGGCATGATTCTAATCCAGAAGCCAAGGGTGATAGGTAACCAGATTAGGGGTATACCAAATCAAGTGGGTAAGTTAATTTATCATAACGGAACTGAGAATCCAAGAGCGGCTATTTTGGCCAGTTCGCAAATTAATTTTATTCCCATTTCAGAGTTCATCTCCAGGGACTTGGTTGCAGTAATGGTGGAGGTTCTGGGTGAAAGTGGCAAACAGGAGGCTATAATAGCCTCCGCCTACTTTCCTAGAGACTCAGAGTTAATACCTCCACTTGAAGTTAGGCGGCTCATAGCTCATTGCAAACCCAATGGGCTGGCTTACCTGATAGGATGCGATGCAAACGCGCACCACACGGTGTGGGGTAGCACGGACATCAATAACAGGGGTGAGTACCTTTTTGAATTTCTGATCTCAAATAATGTAGACATTGTCAATAGAGGAAGGAAACCTACTTTTTTAAATGCGATTAGGCAAGAGGACCTAGATTTGACACTTGCTAATCCGCATTTCAGCGACTTGATTAAAAACTGGCATGTGTCTGAAGAGGCCTCATTATCGGATCACTTGCACATCAGATTCGATTTATTCGATTTGGCGGCTGAGATCATGCAGCTGCAGGAAATCAGAATTCCAAAACTGACCGACTGGGACTCTTATAGAGACTCACTCGAATCAGAAATGCCCTCGGTTGTGGGGAACATAGAGTCTCCAGAGGGTTTGGAGATCTCTTCAAACCAGCTGCATAGTTCTATACACTTGGCTTACGAGAACAGCTGCCCGGTTAAGCGAAGAGAGTCCACAAACATGGTCCCTTGGTGGAACGGGACACTGGGTAAACTGAGGAAAAAATCGAGAAGATTATTCAACAAGGCTAAGCGCACCGGTGAATGGGGCGAGTATAAGATGGCCTTGACGGAATATAATCTCGAATTAAGAAGATCCAAAAGGGCTACCTGGAGGAATTTCTATGAGGGAATCAATGAATTGCCCTCTGCAGCTCGTCTCCAGAAAGTCCTTTCCAGGATCATTCAAATGGTTTAGGACTTCTCCAGAAGCAAGATGGGAGGTTCACTGAAAACCGGAAGGAAACTTTAGAGGTACTACTAGAGACCCACTTTCCGGATTCGGTAGTGGTAGGAGCCCAAGAGGACCCTCATGATCCCTCAAGTGAGGTGGCCTATGCGCCTCACAGTAGGATCTGGAGTCTCTCTGGGAAAATATTTACACCCAGCAAGGTGCGATGGGCTATTGGGTCTTCCAAACCTTTCAAATTCGCTGGAGGGGATGGTATCTTTCCAGCTTTACTTCAAAAAGGTATTGAGGAAATACTCCCCAGCTTGATCCAGATGTTTTGGGCAAGTTATGCTTTTAACTACAATATATTCCGAAACTGTGGAGGAAGGTAAATGTGGTCTTTATAACAAAGGGAGGGGTTGTCCAGACACCCAGGCCAGGGCATATCGGCAATTAGCCTCACATCGTTTCTATTGAAGACGATGGAAAAAATCATGGACTATCAAATAAGAAGTGAGGTTCTTGGAAAAAATCCGCTGCATCGGGACCAGTTTGCGTATCAAACTGGTAAATCCACTGTGATGGCCCTTAGCGGTCTAGTCACGAGGATTGAAAAAGCAGTGACATATAAAGAAATTGCCCTCTGTGCCTTTGTGGACATTGGGGGGGGGGGCGTTTGATAATACCTCCTATGGATCTATAGAGACGGCAGCAATGGAAAAAAGGGTTCCACTTTCTACAATTAGGTGGAACGGTTCCATGCTGGAACATCGTGAGATTACTGCCAGACTAGGGGTGGCGAGTCAGTAACCATCAGGGCCGTGACGGGCTGTCCCCAAGGAGGCGTACTATCTCCTTTTTTGTGTTCATTCGTTATTGACAGACTACTGGTCCTTCTGAGTAGTCACGGGTTTAATGTCCTGGGCTATGCTGATGATGTGGCTATCATAATCAGAGGCAAGTTTGATGAGGTCATTTCTGATCGCATGAAAAATGCACTCAATATAATATGGCAGTGGTGTTACCAGGAAGGACTCAGTGTCAATCCAAACAAAACTGTCATTGTTCCTTTTACGAGTAGGAAAAAGCTTGCGCTTACAGCTCCCTCGTTAAATGGTACTACCGTTCCTTTTTCCAGCGAGGTTAAATATCTAGGGGTTATCCTAGATCAAAAACTGAACTGGAACCAACATTTGTTGAAAGTTCAAAATAGAGCCGCCAAGGCTTTCTGGGCCTGTCAAAGACTCTATGGGCGTACTTGGGGACTACAACCAAAAATGATCTACTGGTAATTTGTTACAACCATTAGGCCTATGGTTATGGTGGCCTAAGACTGAGCAGAAGGCAACGTAAACTTTATTGAATAAGGTTCAGAGTATAGCCTGCATCGGTGTTACGGGCTCAATGAAAACATGCCCAACCGCTACGATGGAGTCACTTCTAGGACTGACACTGTTAGTCCTGAATATGCAGGCGGAAGGAAATATCAAATCAGGCAATATGGTGGGTCATCTGGAAATCCTTAAGCAATTTCAGACAGACCCTACCATAGGAATGACAGAAAAAGCTCAATTAATAATCAAAAACAATGTACGATGATGATGAAAATAAACGATAAAAACCACAAAATCCTTTTACACGTTTTTCTTTATATTTTATTATAATGACATGACAGAAGAGAAGAACAGAACAGAATGAAATAAGTTACAATTCGAAAACAATACAAAATATTTCATACTTAAGGTGTGTTCACTACAGAAACTAACTAATTGAAATAATAAATTCAACAAGGAATGCCTTCCGACTGAATGCCAGCTAAACTGGACTTCCAAAAACCATTCTGAGTTAGGTTACCTGACCGGGATGTGTGGAGTGCAGATGGATCATCCTTTGAGCGAGGGTTTACAGATGGATCAAAAATGGAAGATGGGGCGGGGATAGGAATACACGAGAGTGGCACTACCCTCTCGAAGTCCTTGGGTACCAATGCTACCGTTTTTCAAGCAGAAGTACATGCTATAGAACTTTGCGCTAGGATAGGCATAGCAAAACGCCTAAACGATGCAAAGATTTATATTGTATCAGACAGCCAATCGGCCTTAAAGACTCTTAGGTCTTGTACCGTTGAGTCAAGGCTGGTATGGGATTGTCTAAAGATTATTAAACATCTGGCAGGCTCAAATAAGGTAACGATTATGTGGGTGCCAGGTCATACTGGAATAATCGAAGGAAACGAGGCAGCTGATGGCTTCGACCGTGAGGGTTCTGCCTCTCCATTTATGAGCAGAACCCTTCTGAGGCGTCACTAAGGGACACCTTAGGGCAGCGGTAAAACGGTGGGAGGATCTTCAAAAGTCCTCCTACAGGCGCAGAATTCCAGGTTTGCGACAGGCGAAGAAATTTATATCACCTTCGCCTGTCAGGGTTAAGGAATGTCTTGAACTTAGGAAACCTGAGTTGAGGCTGCCTACTGGCTTCCTCACAGGTCATGTCCCCTTAAGGTATCACCTTAAGAAGATGGGCCTAAGTACGAAAGATGGATGCCGCCTCTGCGATCTTGAAGCGGAACATGTTCTGTGGCAAAGCACAGCCATTTTCCAGCAAAGACTGCAACATCTAGGAGGGAGAACAATGAGCCCGGTTAGTATGTAGTAGTATTATCAGATTCATTAAGAGCCTGAATATTGACTGGATGGATAATTAAGTAGGGTCCAGCACAATAGATCTTTTAGGTCGCAGTGCGAGGTGGCTTATCGCCCACATGGCCCTTCAATCAATCAATAATAATAAGTAATAAAACATTAAACAATAAAGTAATTAAAATATTTTTACTATTTAACAATTGTGCGTCATTTCACAAACATAAACAAAAATTATTTGTTTTTAACCCTAATCGAACCAACATATTTTTGTTATGTCAGTAAATTCAAATGCTAATCAAATACTTTACTAAATTTTTGCAGAGAATGAGTAATAATACATACAAGTTATATCTAAATTAACCTTATTTTGAAAATCGACGCATTTATCAAACGAGCCAAAAGGGCGCACCTTGGTTTCATTAGGGTTAAAAAATGACGTTTCACATAACCAAAATTAGTATAGAGCCATCTATTAGAATTTTTTAAACTAAAATCCCTCTGTCGTTAATTATATGCGTAACTACTTCTAACAACTACACCAAAACTTGAGCATGAGTAGTTGCGAGTAGATACAAGTACTTGTGTGTAGTTTGCTGACGTCATAGGAACACGCTTATTAAATTTATATTTTATTTTGAAAGGTTGGCTTTTGTCAATTAAATCAAATTGGCTATTTTCTTGGAAAAAAATAATACACCCAAAATAATTCAAATTAAATTTTGGTCAACAAAATAAGCTTATGATCGAAAATGACAATGACTTAAATGGGAAAATAAACTTTTAGAACATGGCAGAAATGTCTTTTTCATTTCTTATACTTTCACCCACCAAAATATCAAATATATATTTTGGTAATCCCACAAACATTTAATAAAATCGATCTAACTACACTCACCGGCAGAGAAAACGGGTCGGGCCACCCTAAAAAAAAATGTTTTTAATGCGATTATCTTTAGAAACGCACTAGTTGGAAACTTCAAACAAAAACCAATTTCTAGGTTATTCAAAACAATCTCAGAAAATATTATCATAGCATATTATCTAATCATGTGGCTGAGTTTTTATTTATCCTACAACAAGCATGTCTTATAACTAAATTTGATGCAAATTTCTTTTGAACCGTACTAGCTAGAAACATGAAACAAAAATCAAATTCTCTCTTATAAAATTGCGATTTATTTCTTATAAATACAAATTCAACACATGCTAATTTTTTTTCTTTTTCACATGAAAATTTTAACTGGAGAGCTAAATATTTAGCTGCCAAATTTCGTCCAGGTAAATAAGTAGCTGGAGGCTAAATATGTCTATGTAAAAAAAAATATAATCGACTTGCATTGAATTTTTATTGTGAACCAAAACACAATTTCATAAAAGAGGAAAGGGAGGAAATACTATTTAACTAGAGATTGGTAATTTTTTGTCAAATAGGGCATAGGTCATTCAAAACTTCAATCTTAGAAAATGTGGGATGCCATGGAAAATTTAAATGTATCGGCAAATTAATAATCGAAAATTTGTGAAATTGTTTTTGCGATATTTAATCGTTTTATTCATTTATTGTCGAGTTTACATTTTGCTAAGTCAGTTTGTTACATCTTGCAATCGTGGCATTGTTGGAAGAAAAGATAATCCAGAGAAGAGGGAGAGGCCTGTTGAGACCTGCATTGAATTGTTACACGTACGTAATATAAATGTAAGCGAAAGAACAATACGGCGAAGGTTGGGTGAAGCAAATCTTCATACACGAAGTCCATCCACGAGTCCAGAATTTCTGTCACAACACAACACAAGCTGATTGGAGCCAAATCTATTCACCGATGAATCGAGATTTTGGAGTCGTTTGCGGTCTCTTCTGATGGGTGGTTTTTGTTTAAAAATTTGAAAAACTTCAACCACATGTTAAGAAAGGGTAGGTCTTACCCACATTTTCTATGATGGTTTTGAATGACATGGTGCGGTTAAAGAGGTATTCGCATGATTAGGTACCGTATGCTATGGTGGTATTTTCTAAGATTGTTTTAAACGACCTTGAATTTGATTTTGATTTCAAGTTTCTAGCCAGCGCGGTTCAAAAGATATTCGCATCAAAAAAAAAAATTTTTTTAGATTGGCACGTTTTCTCTGCCGGTGAGGGTATTTGTTCCACAGTGAAAATCGCTATGAACAAAAAATCGGTGGTAGACATAAAAATTCAATCTTGTGCATGTTCATAGTTACATTTCAACTTCCATATATTTTCTTGAACATGAAAAAATTGTTCTAAAATTTCAATTTATTGCTGCAAATAAAAGAAATTACATTTATTTCAATTAAAAACCACAAAAAGGAGATGATTTGGAAAAATTAACCAAGAATAATTCTATATACAAACAAAAACACTCTCCAATGCCATTATGGCATTCGAAAATGCACAAACGTCGTTTACAAAGTAAAATCTATATTCACCACTATTAACGTGGATGTTGTTCACGTTCACTGTTCCATTTACATACAGTGGAACTATAGTGAATTATAATAGTTCTTAGATGTTTCGGGAAATTGAATAAAATAAAACTATATTCACATTTCATTAACCATTCTGATAATTATTCGATAAACAATATTATTTTACGTTCTTTCCAATCAATTTTATAAAACAAAAAAAAACTATTTTCACATTTATCAACAAGATATGTTTTGTTCACGTTCATGTTCACAAGAGGTGTAAGCTGGGCTTAACCCGGGTATACCAGCTAGTAATATGGGTATTTTTTAATTCATTCCGAA
Organism: Tipula vernalis; assembly: GCA_958295665.1. NCBI lineage: Eukaryota > Metazoa > Arthropoda > Insecta > Diptera > Tipulidae > Tipula > Tipula vernalis. Next base: position 178,508,781 of record OY282558.1, on the reverse strand, counting down.
TATTCCGAATGTTCTATGTATTTTGACATGAAACGTTTTATAATTCATTCTTTATATTCCATTCCTTCTGTTACATATTTTTTTATTAATTCAGTATATTCCAAACACATTCTCTTTGTACTAGACTGAAGGGTAGAATAAAAAGAATATTCTGTCAAATATCAAGATCAAAATATCCATTTATTTAAATTTTTTTTGAATTCATTACAATGCTGTCAAAAATGTATTCTGTTTATTCTAATGCGTTTTTTTATTTATTTCGTTCGGAGTATTTTGAGGTTATGTGATGATTATTATATTCTTTCTGGGGAATGCATTAAAAAAACACCCATAATAAAATGAAGAACGAAAAAATATTAAAACGTTAACACATAATAATGTAGAAGGCTTTGAAAAAATATTTCGTAATCAACAAAAACATTTTATCCACTTTTGATATATAATAGCCCAATAACTATGCTGATTTCAAATAAAGAATATGTAAAATAACCCATTGTTATTGTATAACCCACGCTGCTAGGGGCAACGTGAGTTATATTTGATATAACAAAATGTTGAGTAGTCACTGGAAAATTATTCGTAGTCAAATTGAAAAACTATATTCCAAAAATTAATTAAATTAAAGTACACCATGACAATTTAAAGAACGGTCACTATGATAAAATATATTTCAAAATTCAATGCTCCACTGTGAAAACACAAAATGGAACTATGTATTTCTTATTAATTTACGAAATTTATTTCAACAAAAGTGGATAAAACGTTGTATGCCACTCGAGAGCAAAGAGATATTATCCACTCGGGATAATGTCCCACTCGGCTATCGCCTCGTGGGACAAACTTATCCCTCATGGATAATATCTCGTTTTGCTCACTAGTACCATAAATAACTATTATTCATTTTTACGCAAAACAAAATTATTTACAGCAGCTCTAGCTTTCAAATCCAACTACCTACATACTTAACCCCTATCATTTTTTTCACGTCTGGTCAAGGCCTATTAAGTACTTTTCATACCAGGCGCCTCGCCTCGAAATATTTAGGTATCACAAATGCGAAGCTGAGACCCTTTCATACCGGTGGCGTTGGCTTTGAACATTCGGTTGCTATCAAATATTTTATTTAGGTCTATTTTACACGTAAATTATAGCAAGAACTGAGATATTCTAAATTTGTAACGTGCATATGAGCTAGATTTTTTGGTAAGTATGAAATATTTGTGCAAGAAATGTGATTTGTAGGTTATGTTGAGAAAGCACTTCGCTTTGTACTACTTTTAAATGTCGCAGTCGAGTGTGGAACGCATTGCCTTGGCTTTGTAGATAACTTCATTGTAATATATATTTTTTTTTTTTTAAATTATCACTTAAAAATAAATTATTTTTCAACAAATTGAATTTATTACTATAAAATTAAACGGTATCAATCGAATAAATTAATTTATATAATTAAAAAACGAAATAAAAAATTTTTATTTACGAAGCTCAAAGCCGAGGCGCCTGGTATGAAAGGTACTTTAGTCTGTTTTTGTTTCATGAAAATTGGATAAGATATTTTCGTAGTAATGGTGGATTTATATTATCCGTTCCTTTCAATTACTACATGTACCGACACTGAGAAATATTGTTGAAAAATGTATAAATTGATGATGTCTGATGGATAGTATAAATTGATGACGTCTGATACGTTACTTGTAGGAACTGAAAGGAACAGCAACGCTGATATAAAGCATCTTTCCCGCTCCAGCTTTGCTTGAGTTGAGGTGCCTTAAACCAATACCATTATGTAACTAGTCGATCAACTCTGCAATATATTTTGAATGTGTTTTTTAACCGACAAATGCAGTAACAAACTTGAAATTCTTTATTTTTATTAAGGGGCTAGACCAGGATAAAGTTGCAAAAATACAAAATATGTCGTAATATGTTTTATTTTTCGAATTTTTCTATAAAAAATGGCTTAAGCAATTTATTTTAAATTTTGTACATTAATTAAGAGTGACGTTTAAGGAATATAATGTCGATACCAAAATGGAATTCATTTAAAAAAGGACCGGAAATTCAGAATTTCTTTTTTTTCAAATTACCGCCATTTTGTTTCTTTTCAAATTCTTTCAAATCCCTGGTCAAACGATTTTTTTTTTGTTTGCAAGCATTTTTAAAAGAACGAGATTTTTAAATCAGCATTGTCTTCAGACATGGCCGTATAACTGATTAAAACAATTTATTTTGTATTCCTCAAACCTCACTTTTAATTATTAATACAAAATTTCATATAAATTGGTCAAGCGATTTTTTATAGAAAAATTATTTTTCCAACTATACCCTGGTCTAACCCCTTAAGGAAAAGGCAGTGAAAGAGACAAACCCAAATTATAAATTCTCTCTTTTGATTAACCGACAATGCTAGTATTTACTAAGCAGATAAAGATTTTGGTTATGTACGGTGTGCATCATTGAGTATCATTGCTAAAACAGACAAATTATGTGTACTGGGCAATGCCTTTATAATTCTTGGAAGATTTCAGTGTTTATTCGATATATAATCTAAAGCAAGTTTGCAAAAATGAGTTTCTAATGGTTGAAAAGAAATACAATTATAAGTAAACTTTTGATATTTAACGAGAATTAGCAATACTACTCCCTTATGCAATTGGCGCATCTTCTATCGTAAATTTAGATCAAATGAATTTATATCTACGGTTTTCACAAAATAACAATAACATGTAAAACATTTCACAAAATTTTAATATTGGCCGCAAAGCAATTAATTTTTTTTTTTTTTTTACTAAATCTATGTTAACTCACTCACTTTACCATAATAAATCAAACTAATCTCATGCAAATTCTTGAAATTTTTGTCTCTACCTAAGTATATTTCATTCAAACAATTTGCAAAACAAGCCTAGGATTATAAAATTAATTAGCGAACAAAAAATATTAGAAATTAATTTTTTTTTGTTTTAATCAGTTGTGGCTATTAAAAAATTTGGTTCAACCTGATTTTTTTCGTTGGTTTTCATGCTTGTTATCCTTTATTTCGAATCACAAAATATTAAAACATAATTATAACTGACAGCTACATTTTCATTATAATTTTCTCATTTTTCTTTTCCGCATTTTCTTCATTCTAATTAAATAACAAAACATAAAATGAAAACGGGTTTTATTAATTATTTTTTCACTCAATTTATATTTCGCATGTATTTCAATTATTTGTTTTTTTTTTTTTAAAGAAACCAACAAAACTTATTATCTACTAGAGCTACTATTTTTTACGAATACTACTTTCTAATATTTCACTACTAAAACTAAATAAATTTTATTTTCAAAAATAAACTTGTGGCGTTTTTTTTGTTTGTTTAATTTCTTGCCGTTTGTTTTTTTTTTGCTACTGTCTTATTAGAAATGTAATTTAATAACACAAAGAAATAGCGAATAAAAACAGAAGAAAAATAAATAAAAATCGTCACCACCATCACCACTTAATACCCCAAGACAAGAAGATAATTGTTGGAACGTAGAGAAATAGGGAATACTCGAGAAGAGCAAATTTAAAGGAAGTTAATTTAATAAAACTATAGAATATTTTAAAAGAAGTTTATTGTAATTATAATATAAATAATTATTTTATATATACAATATACAATATATAACGAATATTATACATATATGTATGTATATTATTTATATTTGAATATATATTTATGTAATGTATATCAGGATTTGTCAAATAAATATTGTTTTCAAATTATTAGAATAACTTTAAAAAATAAAAATACTAATAAATCAATTATATGAAATGCGCAGAATTCCAAATGAAAGATGACTCTCGAGAATAATAAATAGAACAATAAATTTATGTTTTCAGTAAAATATAAATTGTACGTACAGGAATACTTTGCAAGAAGATGCATAATCAATTTAAAATTATGTTGCTTTAATGTGTGAGTAACTGTGCCACGGAAAACTTCTCACATCGTTAGAACCGAATCCGTGCTAATAAGTGTTCACTGGAAAAAAATTAGTGCTATGGAAATTTTCAAATTGCGCCTGAAAGACAGTAAAAAAAAGGCAAAAGTGCAATCTGACTTTCAGAAAAAAAAAACTGAAAATGTTAACCAATAAAGTCAATAATCTTCATGTACGAGTATGTGCTGATTGTTAGACGAAATCTCGAGTAAATTATTTACTACGATAAATGTAGATTTTTAGTGTTCATTTTTTGTTAAGTTATGCATTTTTCCTATTTTATACTCGCTCAATTCTTATAACAATAAAGAATAAAATATCTAAACGTGAAACGTTTACCATATTCAGCGGATTTACTCAAGAATTTGACTGCAGCCATAAAACGTAATCTGTTCAATTTTTATTTGGTTTAACTACTACTATTCATGTGAATCCTGTGTGAATCCAAAATTTTGATAAATTTTGATAAATCCAAGATATATTTGTCAAATTTACCACCAACAATGCCTGTAATAAATTTGATTAATTTGTGTCCTTATTTATATACATACAGCAGTGGACACATAAGCTGCATTTCTTGAAGCGATCCGGATCAGGGGGCCTATTCTGGAATTCCACATCCATTTTCCACATGCGGAAATCTGTCAAAATTCATCAAAATGTTCGGAAATTGTAATTCGGATATGAAATACATGGGACATTGACATTTTCCTATATGGGGAATTTCTTCCACCTGCTTATACCCATTCGGAAATATTCCCTTAGTACCGCAAAAATTCAGTTTTTATGAATTTTGACAGATGTCCACATGTGGAAAATGGATGTGAAATTCGAGAATAGGGCCCCAGATCAAAATATACATGTGAAGCAACAACAACATTTGATCCAACACTCATTTTGGATCACAAATGGTGATCTAAAAGTAGTTGAACAATATTTTCTAGTAAACAATATTTTGTAAGGCGACAAAGAATATGATGAATGCAATACGAGTATTAAGAGGCAGATTCAAAACGAAACGAGACAGAAGATTAAAATTTCGTTTTTCTGATCTGAATTAGGGGTGCTATTCTTGAAACATTACGAAAATTTTCTTAACCGAAAATTTTCGTAATAGTAATGGTGAAATCATAATTTAGTATTCTCGAAACCATTACGAATATAACGAAGAGAGGCAAAAAGAAATAATACAATTTTGAGAGAGAAGATGAAAATGTAAGTTCCTAAAATGGTATTCTTGAAATTCGGATTACGAAAATTTTCGCAACGGAACGTTACTAAAATTTTCGGATGGTTTTTGTGTTTCTTATTGCATTTCGTAATGAAATCATTTAGATTTTTGTTTTAATTATATTCATACAAATACGTTCAAAAAACTCAATAATTTCTGTTGATGGTTAAAAATAATATGTATTTACATTTCGATAAATATTTATTATTTTATTACCACAAAAAAAGGGTACCTATTTGCTTGTGGTATGTTTATTTGGGATGTATTTTTAAATGTCGCGTGTTGTAATTGGAATTGGATTGATATACCGTCACTGGCGGCTAATACTAATGGTACGTAAAGTCATACAATCATACCATCATAACATAATAGTATCGTACGACCATACGATCTAAAATCATATCGTCATAGAATCATAGGACAATGCCACTACATAAATAGCCGTGACATCAGTCTACAAAAGTCAAATCCCCAATATAAAAAGGGGAATAAAGATTTTTATTTTCCTTTGAAACGTAAACAGAATCATATGGGAATTATTTTGTGTTGTCTTTATTTTCAATTTAAATGAACATTTTTATTGATAAATATAAATAATTTTAAATCAAATATATCGAATTGCAGCTTGTCCACAATTTTAATTAAAATTAATAAAATTTTTATTCACAATTTTGCGTTTTAGTAAACTGATTTTTATTCTGAAACATCGTCAGGCTTCGTGCTTTTTTAAAAAATTTCATTTCGTAGATTACTAGATTAGTTTTATTACTTTACCAATGCTACTACATAAACAGCCATGATTTATAATAAAACTAATCTAGTAATCTACGAAAAGAAATTTAGAAAAAAAGACGAATCCTAACGATTTCCCTAAAAATCAATTTACTAAAATGCAAAATTGTTAATTAAAATTTTATTAATTTCAATTAAAATTCTGTACAAGCTGCAAGATATACAATGTGTTTCGTCGTCAAGTGCCCGGCCGGAAAATTCGGAATATTTAAGTAAAATTATCGCAAAAAATCCTTTAAAGTGGGTTTCTCATTTTCAAGTTATGGGCTCGATTATAATTCTGTTTGCGGTTTTTGAAAAGATGAAGTTTATGAGTCACTTTATTTGATTGTTTGCGCACCTAGCCAGGTTTTTTTAAAGAATGTAAAAAATTACGGGAAAATAACATTTCTTTTACTAAAGAAAACCTCTACATTTTAAAAAACTGAACTGTAAACTGTGAAAATGACCCATTAAGTTAATTATTTTAATTATTTTTTTTTATATTTATTTATAGTGTAATAAAACAAGTAAATTAAAATTAAAATTATTAATTTTAACACTAAACTAAAACTAAAAGTTTTGAGGAGAGCGGATAGCTAATGGATTTATGGTTCTTTAAAAGCTAATCAGCTCTCCTCTAAACCAAAAATTAGACAGAAATAATGAACAAGATATAAGATAACAATTTAGTAATAAACTGAAACTTAAATATATAATAATAAAAAATAAAAAAAAAATATAAAATAATGAAAATAAAATAATAAAATAAAATAAGGTGAATAAACAAATTTAAAAGATACAGATAATATGTCGCGTTAAAGATAATCTTCGACCCGTTCAGCCAAATACGTCTTTAAAGTTTTCTTGAAATTGTGAACATTCACAGATCTAGTAATAACAGTCGGTAAATGGTTATATACATATGGACCAAAGTACGATATGGATTTTCTACCAAATTCAGTTTTGATTTTATAACAGCAAACATTTATACATATATAGTGAAACATGAAATTGGAATAATGCGTTTATTGGCAGGATTCCTTCAGTTACATTCTTATACAGCTCGATGGAGGGAAACAAGTGTGGAAGCCTATAGATAGCTTTGCAGCTTTTGTTTTGTAAAATTTGCAACCTTTTTATCTTTGATTTTCCAATATGACCAAAACAAGCAATCGCAAAATAGAATCTTGTGTGAATAAATGAAGAATAAATCATTTTTAGAATATGTTGTGGAACAAAGGAAGCAAGCTTCTTAATCAAATAAATAAACGGACTGACTTTTAAACTCAACGTATGAATGTGTTCATTCCAGGACATATGCTTATCAAGTAAAACTCCAAGATATTTGAGTTTATCAACTCCCTCGATAATACCATTTGAAACTTGCAAGGGTTGGAAATCACAATGAGGGAGGAATGGGGATTGAAAGATAATAAATTTGGTTTTGTTGAGGTTTACAGATATTTTATTTACATTGAAATATTCTATAAGTACAGCAACGTCGTTTTCCATGTATGTCATGGCTTGGGAGTAATCTTTGGAATTATAGAATATTGCGGTATCATCAGCAAACATTCTAATTTTCCCAGCCAGAGGTAGGTGTGATATATCATTTATGAAAATCAGAAATAGAATAGGGCCAATTACACTACCCTGAGGGACGCCGCAATTAATAGTTAAAGTGCTACTAATTACACCATCTAAAGCCACAAATTGTTTACGATTTTGAAGATAACTCATCAATAGATTATAAGCCAAGCCCCGAAAGCCATAGCAATATAACTTATTTAGAAGTAGACGATGATCAATGCAGACAAACGCTTTATGCAGATCTAAAAATAGACCACTGTATATACTCCTGATTATCGAAAGCTCGGTAAATCAGATCAGTAATCTCAATTAAAGCGGTATCTGTGCCAGACCCCTGTCTAAAACCATATCGATGACAGTAAAAAAAATCTAAAGCGTTTAGATATTCAGTCAGGCGAGTTGCAATTAATTTTTCAAGTATTTTGTCAAACACAGACAAGACAGAAATTGCTCGGTAGTTACTAGCAGCTTTGCAGTCTCCTGATTTAAATATTGGTGTCACTTTTGCAATCTTCAAACAATCAGGATAAACACCGGTTTCAAACACTACATTGAATAAATCCGTCAATATTTGAGAAAAGAATGCTGAGTTACGTTTTATAACAGTATTATGAATATTATCATACCCACCACCCTTATTATTGTCTAAATTATTAATTATATTATATGTTTCCGTAACGGAGATTGGGCGCAAAAAAAATGAATTCGGGCTGTTATTGTGCAGATTGTATAATTCAGTGTTACCATTACTTGTAGAAGAGAGGCTGTTGCCAACATTTACAAAATAGTTATTGAATATATTCACAATACTGGGAAGGTCTTTGTATTCGACATCATTTTGTACAATGGAGTGGATATCCGCTTTAGTATTATGCTTTATGAATTGATTTATTTGATTCCATACTTCCTTTTGATTTAAATTATTAAACAATTTTTTGAAATATAATTTTTTTGTGTAGTATTTTTTAGATTTGATCCTTCTATTGAGCAAATCTAGTCTGTCCTTTAACGCAGAGTTGTTTGTGCTTTGTTTAAACCTTTTGAGTGTGCGATTTTTTTCTTTTATTAGATTCCAAAGATCTAGATTCATCCAGGGACAAATACTAGCATTTTTCATTTTCACCTGTACTTGTTTAGACTTCGAAAATTTACCAACCAACTCATTATATTTTCCAAAGATTAATTTTAGGGTTGAATCAGGGTTGTGAATGTCAAATGAGGTTGAAAATAAAAATTCATCGAAGTATTGATTCACTTTGTTTAAACACGAATTTTGAAAAAATAAAACTATGATCACTGATATCAGATTCAATTGTTGAGTTAAAAACTCGTTCTATATTAAGAAAACTGCAAGTAGCATGATCCAAGATATTACCACTTACCGGTCTGGTAGCAAATGTGTTAGTAACAATCATACCATGACTTAATAAGGTGGAATTGTACTCAGAAATTAGTTTTAATTTTTTATTAATCGGTATATTCAAATCTCCTACAATAATAAAGTCAGAATTGGAATAGTTGCTACATAGAAGTTGTTCCAAGATTTCTAAAAAATAAGTAGTATCAGAACCAGGTGGCCTATAGATCCCACAAACATTAATTGGACTAAACCTCGAGAGTTGAATACAAATAAACTGGAAGGCAAGGTCCCATCGTCAGTGTTTAGGATATTATAGCGAATATCTTCCCTGATGAACATCGCAATTCCCCCCCCCCCCCCCCAGACCTGTCATCTCTACAAGAGAAGACGTTTGAGAAATTTTTAATATTAAAGGAGAATATATTTGAGCTTTTAATAAATGTTTCGGTTATAACTATCAAATGAATCTCAGTATGTAAATGTAAACTATCAATGAAATTTAGTAAATCGTCAAACTTACTTAGTTCATTCATACCCCAAAAATAAAATTGAAGTACACACAGGCTTTTGGAAGAAAGATTCATATTAGCATGATCCAATGAGAAATCATCAATATTTGAAAAATAATTGTTAAAACATTTTGCTTTTAAAGATTTAAAAGTCATTCAATAAAAACTGATTAGAAAATCTAAAGCGATATATAAGACAGAAAGCTTTAAAAGTATGTAAAAAAAAATTTGAATACAAAAATATGAAAAGCTGAACGTGGATATAATATAAAGTGAGGAAAAAAAATAAAAAAAAATCCATCCACTAAAACCACTGAGTACTATATAAGAGTAGTAAATTTCGTACAAAAAAATGTCATATAAATTTAAAAACGAATCATTTTATACTGATTGTAAGGCTAGTTGTTTAAAACGAGAAATATATATATATATATATATATATATATATATATATATATATATACATTAAATATATCTATCCTTTTTGCTCTGCTAGAAATAACGAAAAAACAAAAACAATCAAGTTGGATGTGTGTAGTGTGTATTAGTAAAGCAAATTAAATCATGAATGGGTGAAAAACAAATATCAAAAAAAATTTACCATCATTGTTGTTTTTGTTTTGAATTTTCGTCTACCTATTTTTTTAATAGTTATTTGTGTATCAAGAGCGCAAAGGGCCAGTTTGTTACGCGAGAAAGGTAATTGCTGGCCGACGGGACGGAGGCCAGCAACCTTTCGAGCGTGACAAACAACTTTGCGGACGTGTTTCACACTTTATTTTTCCTACAATCATTTTAAAAAATATAATAAAAAGATAATTTTGTAGTAAAATTTACTATACTGACTATTTTAGGACCGACATTTTGTTCAATCGAGTAGTCAAAGATTTTTTTTATTTTTCATAAAGAAAAACAAAAATTTGGTTTGATGTTTTATACAAACATTAGTCTTTCTTAAAAATTGACAATTTATTTTTTGCAACAAAAAACTAAAAAAAATGGATTTAAGTGACAGCGATCTCTCAAATACACCGCCGGACGTTGCTCTAGAAGCAAGAAATGTAAATTTCAATAATAATCAATAAAAATAATTACATGTGAAATTTCGCTTTTCAATACTCTTCTTTTACTCTTACTCTTCTTTTCATATGTTCAAATTTAGCGTGCGGTTTCAAGTTTTGTCACACGTTTCTAAGAGAAACGTGTGACAAAGTAATTTGTTTATTAACTGTCAAAAAAACAGACACTTTGGGCTTTGAATACAGAGAAAAAAAGCCTGCTTTTCACGGCGATTGTAGGAAAAATTTATTTCGAGTATACATCAATGATAAATGCGCATCTGATCGTTCAATTATGATTAAGTATTGTGTTATATAATATATTGTTTGCAATATCTCTTTTTTTTTAATGGCCATTCACCTTTTTCATTTGGATATCATTATTAAACAATAACAAAATGTTGCAAGGGCATTACGTTTGTTTCCAACCTGTTAAAATACAAAATTGTAGGTGAACACACTATACACAAATTTACGGTTTTATGAGTTATTAAAAAATTATCAGTTTATACAATATTGCTAAAATTAGCTCGAAAATGCAGATTAGGTTGTGTGAATTCATGCGAACTACTTATTAACTTATAATTAATTATTTACTTTTACTTATAATATATTAATTTATCTTGTAAAAATTTGAGTAGGGCTAAATTGTAGCTAATAATGATGTAGTAAATAGTTTAGCAAAGTGGGTTTTAAAAAAGAAAAAGACATGTGTGATATACAGTATTTTTGAATGATCCAACAAGACAAATTTAAGAAAAATGCATTCAAATTTAAAAAACAAACATTTATTTCAACTCTTTAATATTTTAAGCTTTCTAGTTGCTTGTTTTGTTTTGGAAAATTCATTATTTACCGTCGACCATCTACAATTCTTTCTTATTAAAACAAGATTAAAAAAATTTACTAGTTTCCGTATATGGTCATAACAGGCTTCATTTGGATTTGGTAGGAAAGATGAATACTCTTCAGCCATCATGTTTAGGCATTCATCCATCAAAAATTTGATTATGTTATAACTTTACGGGGAAAAACCTTATTGACCAAATTTTGTCATGATAAAAGGTTCTATATGCAACAATATAATAATTGTTTTACGTAAAACTGAGATTCTTATTTGATTTTTCTTTGAAAAAGGTTCTATCTGTGTAATTAGAACCTTGTTGAATTAATTGATGTGCATAATGAATTGAAATAGAACTTTTCTATTGTATTATCTCCGAACATATTAAAGTAAAGCAAATTTAAACGACATTTTTGAATTCTGCGACCTCGAAAAATGTAAAATCGATATTAACCTCAAAAAGTGTAAAAATGTTAGATAGAACCTTTTCATTCTAAGGTCGCGCAATGGTAAACTATTTATACTCGCTGATTCTTGGGATTTTAAACTCGTTTCAAAATCGGTTTTAAAGCTATTCCAATCTAATTCAATAGCTTGTGACTCGTCGGACATGCAATTACTAAATGGCGAATCTAATGTAATTTTTCTTACTATAATATTTGCAAAATGTACACCTACTTCATGACTAGAGAGGCATATAATTAAATCCACCTATCCCACGAAGCACCGAAAAAAAATTTCCAAGCAATCTTGGTTGGTTCGACCTGTTAATAAATAATCAACGTCAAACTTTTCTTTTAACATTGTAACTAACAAAATATGAGCTTTTATGCTGATTTTAAGTCCTCTCATATACTTAAAGTAGTTCTCATTTTTGGAAATAATTGTTAGGTTATCTAGAAATAATAGGCTGTCTTCTAGCATTTTATAAACATTATTTCCAATTTTCAGTGGTCGTTCAAAAGGAGCGGTAGATTTAAAGTTTCGGCAATTTAAGGCGTCAAATAAATCATTAAACCGTTGTACAACTTCTGCCGTTGGTATGGCATTGTTAAGGTATTCACCGAATGTTTCTGGTTTAACTTTTAACGTAGTTCTAATTGCACTGGCTACTGTTCTGCTCATCATTTGAACTGCTAATCTAACATTCATTTTTTGAAAAGTGTTTGGTTCAAAATGATGTACGGTAAGTTTTGGTATTAACTTAACGTTTTGTTGGTGATCAAATTCGTAAATTTTTCGAATGACGTTAATATCAGCTACTCCAAAATCTGAATGTTGAAATTTATTTTTTAAAAATGCATTTCTTACTGATTTAATGAGATGCGGAGGATCAAAGTGTGCCAAAATTTGTAAATCATCAACAAAAAAATATGGTGATTCCGGAGTCACACCGAGTGTTTTATAAGTCGCAATGTAAGTAGCGGCCTGATCGCACGTTACCATAACAATGTTTAATTTCAACAAATTGTAGCAAATCCTTATGTTTTCCTTTATTAATGCTGATAAATATAACGGATTAGAAGATTTGTTGATTAAAATATAGCTGAGAACATATTTCCAATTATCCACCAGCCCACGTAACATGAAAAATAAAACTGATGTGGCCAATTCATTTTTTCTTTCATTTCCATCATCACAGAAACCATCAACGCAGTCTAAAAATATGTTAAAAGCCAAGTCTTTTTTGATGCACATTTCATCAACAGATAACACACAAATTTTGGATTTTTCAGTCATATTTTGGAATGGGGTGGGAAAGGGGGCTTAAGTAATTGGTCTACAAATAGTCCAAATGTCATCCTCACCTGCACGTGGTGCACCCTGCTAGATAACTAACGAGGCTCTGGCGACCGAGACACGGCGGTATAACTGACTATCGAGAATTTAGTAAATGATCTTCTCAAACCAGACCCACTACCAACTCGTACTGGTCAGAGTGGTAGATGCTTTATGACCAGTAAAATAAACAATGAGTACAACAGATTCAGGAAATTGTACCCCAGGTGGTAACCCAGCTAATCAGCTGGCAAATCCACCCTCTAACGAGGCTGGCTCAAAGGATTCTGGGGTGAGCCAATCATTGTTTAACAGCCCTTTTGGGCAACCCAACCCATTTAAACAACAATCCAGGGTGTGTAGATCACCACCACCAATAGCGAACACCTTAGAAAGGGATAACGCAGAACTGCGCAATAAGATTTACGAAATAGAAAAGTTAACGTTAAATCTAAACAAAGACCTCAAAAACTTACAGCGAGAAAACAAGGAGTTAAAAGATGCTCTAAATGCAGTAATGTCTGAGAAAGAAACCACTAAGATAAACAACACCAATGATCATATAGAGGTTATGTATGAAACAGACGAGGAAGAACTCAATAGAGAAACGGGATGGATTCTGAACCGTAACAAAAAAAATAAGAAACGTAAGATGAGTAAATCACCACAGATTTCACCCGATGCGAAACAATCAGTTGAGCAGCTTCCAACCGGACGTAGGCACGTGCAACAGGAGGATAAAGCTCAGGTTCCGTCGGAACAGAAACGATCAAGTAATGAACTCCCAACCGGAAGTAAGAATGTACAACTAGAGAAAAAAGTGCCACGGCCACCTCCAGTAATAATATCTAATTGCAATAATTATCAGAGTATTAGAAACATCATGGACAACAATCATATAAAGTTTCAAGCTACAGCGTTAAATAGTGGTGATATCAAAATAAATGTCACAGACAGTGATAGCTATAGAAAGTTAACAGGAGCTCTTAACGAAGAAAAGACAGCGTGGTATTCCTACGAAGATAAGCAGACAAGGCAAACCAAAGTCATTGCTAGGAAGCTACACGCTTCATGCAAACCAGAAGAGATAAAAGAGTATCTTTTGGAGAAAAAATACAAAATTAAAGAAGTTACACAGCTGCTAAAAAGAGGTGACAAAACACCTCTTCCATTATATATGTTGTCTTTTGAAAGAACAGAAGACATTAAAAATATTTATGCAATCAGCGAAATACTCCATATGAAAGTGCAAATAGAAGCAGTTAAAAAATCTAAACTGATCCCCCAGTGCAAAAAGTGCCAAGTCTACGGACACACGCAAAACTTTTGTAATAAGGAGCCCAGATGCGTGAAATGTGTAGGAAAACACCGTACGGCTGAATGTACGAAACTAAAAGACACCCCACCAAAATGTGTTAACTGTGGAGAGACACACCCAGCCAACTACAGAGGTTGCATTGTTATAAAAGAGCTGCAAAAAATTCGCAACAAAACAAGGGAAACTTCAATAATTACCAGGCCAGAAATTAACTCAGCCTCAACAAGAATACCTACAAATTTAAGGCCACACCAAACATTAATCCAGTCATCAAGAACTAATCCAAATGTAACATTTGCTGATGTACTATCTACTGGAAGTTCGAGAAGACAACATAGTTCTCTTTTATTAAATGATTCAAATAATAACCAAACTAATAAAATACTACAAGATATTCTTGATAGACTTAGTTCACAAGAAGAAAAGCAAGAAAAAGCCCTTATATCAATCCTACAAAGGCTCACTCTACTCGAAAAACATGGCAAATAATTTAAAAATTCTTGCATGGAACTGCAATGGTATATTGCAACGACAAAATGAAATACAACTATTTCTTGATTTAGAAAAAATAGATATATGTTTATTATCTGAAACACACCTTACTACTCAAAGTCATATAAAAATCCGCGGCTACGAAGTTCACTCAGCAGTTCATCCTAATAATAATGCACGAGGGGGCAGTGCCGTGATTATAAAAAAAGATATTAAATACCATCTGCAACAAAAACTTGAAAGTGATGAAATACAAGCAATTAGCGTTAGCATTAATACCCGCAACCACAAGTTAGTGGTATCCGCAATATATTGCCCACCTAGATATAACATCAAAGAGAATGCTTATACTCAGTTCTTCAAGCAGCTCGGTGAAAAATTTGTAGTCGGGGGTGACTTCAACGCTAAACATACTGACTGGGGATCAAGACTAACCACAACTAAAGGGAAAGAGCTTCATCAAGCAATAATTAAATACAACTGCAACTGGCATTCTACTGGAAAACCAACTTATTGGCCCAGTGATCAAAATAAAACACCAGACCTAATTGACTTCTTTATAACAAGAAAAATCCCGGTTGATTATATACAAGTGCAGGAAGGATTGGACTCCACATCTGACCACTCCTCTATTTTAATGATAATAAGTGATACAATAATTACTAATGATAAACAGCCACTGTTAACAAATAAATATACTGATTGGAAAAAGTTCAGGAATGAACTAAACAATAGCATCATTTTAAACACACAACTTTCATCAGAAGAAACATTAGAACAGGAGGTGGAGAAGCTCGTCAAGGACATACAGGCAGCGGCGTGGAAAAGTACTAACACAACAAACAAAAAAATAGCTGGCAAATGCTATCCAATGGAAATTAAATCACTAGTTATAGAGAAGAGAAGTACCCGTAGGGAGTGGCAACGTACACGAGACCCAACCGTCAAAAATAGATTAAATAATTTAACACAACGAATACGTAGAGAAATACGGGAATTTAAAAATAAATCAATAAATTCATACCTACAATCTCTCACCTATGATAAAGGTAGTGATTATTCATTGTGGAAAGCAACCAAATATTTGAAAAGGCCAGTTATGCATATACCACCAATAAGAACAAATAATGGTCACCTGGCTAAAAGCAAAGAAGAAAAAGCAGAAAAATTCGCGGATCATCTCGAGCGTACCTTTCAGCCAAATTTAACAACACTTAACCAACAGGATATATTGTTCGAAAACCAAACAACTATCCTGAGACAGGAAATTCCATTAACTAATGCTAAAGAAGTAAAACAAGTAATAAAGAACCATGTAGTACTTAAAAAATCACCAGGATATGACCTGATAACTGGAGAGATTCTAAAACAACTACCTAATAAAGCTATTAAAAAAATATCGAACATAATTAATGCTTCCTTCAGACTCCGTTATGTCCCTCTATCTTGGAAATTTGCGGAAGTGATAATGATACCTAAGCCAGGTAAGCCACCAAGTGAACTGGCCTCGTACAGGCCAATATCACTTCTTCCAACTATGTCAAAACTATTTGAGAGATTGTTATTAAAACGAATTAAACCAGAAGTTATAAAATCAGGAGCTGTTCCGTCCCATCAGTTTGGATTTAGAGAGGAACACTCCACAATCGACCAAGTCCATAGAATAACAGATATAATAGAAAAATCCTTAGAGGAAAAAAAGATTTGTTCAGCTATATTTCTTGACATAGCGCAGGCATTTGACAAAGTCTGGCTAGATGGTTTAATATTTAAATTGGAGAAAACTCTGCCATTTGAGTATTGCGAACTGCTAAAGTCATACCTGAAAAAGAGATATTTTAGAGTTAAACAGGAAGGAGTTTACTCCAGTATTAAAGAAGCTAAAGCAGGAGTCCCGCAGGGGAGTGTCTTAGGGCCTTTCCTTTTCGTACTGTTTACTAGCGACATACCGCAGACGAGCAATACGACTATCGCCACGTTTGCAGATGACACTGCAATTCTAGCTGTTGGTGACACAATCGATGAAGTTACATTCAAACTACAAATAGCCGTAAATAATATACAAGATTGGCTAGCTAAGTGGAGAATTAAAGTGAATGAATCGAAGTCTACTCACATTAACTTCACTAATAGATCAATAGAACCACTACCTGTGATTCTCAATAATATCTCTGTACCACATGCCAATCAAGCAAAATACCTTGGTATGAACCTTGATGCAAAGTTAAAGTGGAAAGTACACGTGAAAAAGAAAGCAGAAGAGCTTCAGTTAAAATATAGAAAAATGTACTGGTTAATTGGAAGAAACTCTCAGTTATCCATTCATAATAAACTTATGCTTTATAAACAAGTACTCAAGCCGGTCTGGACATATGGTATTCAACTATGGGGATGCACCAAAATCAGCAATCAACAGATAGTTCAACGATTTCAAAATAAAGTCCTCAGAGGAATTGTAAATGCCCCTTGGTATACTCGTAATAGTGACCTTCATAGAGATCTCGGAATAGACACAGTCGCAAGTGAAATAAAGAAATGTGCTCAAAAACACCAGGAGAGGCTCCATCATCACCCTAACATCGAAGCTGCAAGACTACTTCATCAAGAGGGTATAATAAGAAGACTCAAAAGACTAAAACCTTTTGAGTTGCCAGAATAGTCCGCACAATGCAACATCAACCAAAACAACACTTTATGTAAAGAACACATATGAGTGCTTTATTATTATATTGTCAGAGTCAAACGCTGTTAGTCAAAAATGACTAGTTACTTTGTAAAAAAATTTTATTGTTATCATAAATAAAATTATTAAAAAAAAAAAAAAAAAAAAAAAAAAAAAAAAAAAAAAAAAAAAAAAAAAAAATATTTTGGAATACTTTCTTTAGTTGATTTAATAAAACTTCATTTATTCCTGGTGGTATAAACTTTATAGGAGACCATTTATATATAGATGAGGTGGACGGTAATTTCAAATTTAGTTGGTCTCTCAAATACCTATACGTTGAAGCCGATTTATAAAATAATGACTGTGCGAAAGCTTTGTCGTTTTCATTGTAGTAAAAATCTTCTTTTACAAGAAGTTTACATACACTTTTTGTCGTTTCGTTAACTTTTAAATTATCAATGTGATCGTCAATTTTTTTAAATTTGTTTTGCTTTATTTTCATTCTCTTTAAACAAAGATGCAGATTTCTGTACGATGCTTTTATTAAATTATATTCCCGTTGGTATTTTTTTAATTTTTTCTTGTAAAGTTCTATTACTCTTCCATTTTTTATACATTTTCGACACAAAGATGCATTTTCTTGAGGAGTCTGACAATAATGACAGTTCATTTTATCAATACATTTCAAAAATTCTATTTCTTCGTCAATTTGGTCAGTTTGGGTTCCGATGGATTTCCAAACTAGTGTTTGGGGTTCTATAACCAATGGAAAATCCTGTTCCAGATGGATGTTGTCTTGATCACGATTAAGAGATGTTGTTTGTTCATCATCAATATTGAATGTTTTAACTATATTTAGGATTGGCACAGCATTTTTTGTCAAACGATTTTTCGAAGTAATATTTTCATTCAGAAAGTGCCTTTGACATACATAATTGTGTTTATTAACGATAGCATTTCGTAAAAATCCAATGGAGTCTATCCACTTTTGTTGATGTTCTTTATTTTTCGGAAATTTAAAAAAATGTTAAACATTTTTAAAAAAAAAATTTTTTTTTTGAAGCTGAGTGACGTAAGTGATCTTTTTATAATTAATATTATTTTGTATAATCACAAAACACCAACAGTTTTCACTTACTTAAAAATAAAAAAACCAAACTTTTTATTTTTGAATTTATTTACTTTTATTTATTTAAAATTACAACTAGTTTCGATCTTGTAAAGATCATCTACAGGTAATTTTTTGCAATTAAAAAACTAAAGTAAAAACAACTCTTATATATACAAAAAAATTTTGTTTAACAGGCAAAAAAATAAAAAATAAAAATAAAAAGGACTTATATATAAAAATAATAAAAAAATAAAAAAAAAAAACGGAGGCGGACAAACCCACAAATTTAATTAAAAATAAGGGGTGTTACGCTTGTTATGGTTAATTTTTAAAAGTTATTTTAAATAAGAGGGAATTAATTTTTGCATCATCTGTGTTCATGAGATTTGTGGTGTTGGCGATGTGGTATGACTCGTATGCGTCTAATTTCCATTTTTGGTGTACTGTTTTTATTATTTTTGAAATAGTGGTGTCTATTTTCTGGTTATGGTGGAACATATGATATGCAACACTAGATTTATTCCAGTT
Organism: Tipula vernalis; assembly: GCA_958295665.1. Lineage (NCBI taxonomy): Eukaryota > Metazoa > Arthropoda > Insecta > Diptera > Tipulidae > Tipula > Tipula vernalis. The sequence continues at coordinate 178,489,550 of OY282558.1, read as the reverse complement.
GGCTTTTTCATGTTCTTTAAGCCTGGTGCTGAAATCTCTCGAAGTCTGGCCGATGTAGGTGTCTTGGCAATTAGAACATTTAATTTGGTAAATTCCAGACCATTTTAAAAAAATGTAGTTTCGATTTCGTCGATTTTGATTGGCAATTTGGAATAATACAGATGACGTGTAGTTTTCTTGTTTCTAACTGACATTTTTTTTCTAAATTTAATTAAGAAAATGTTTATTAATTAATAATGAAAAAAGTAAGAAAAAGTGTTTTGTTCACTGAGAGTTCTGTCCCTGTCAAAGAAACTAGTAACTAGAAGTTGATGTTTTTGGTGCGTTTTATATGCGTTTATTTGAATAAACACATTTGGAAATGTACCGTTTGTTATAGTGCATTTATCAATTAAACTTTCAACACGGCTTGTATAAACAAAGATTTTGATACAATTCTAACTTATTTGATGTGAAGAATGAAAAAATAATAATTTTTTAACGTAGTTAGAGAAAAAATAAGGTGTATAAGTGTTGCGACGTATATAACATTTTACATGACCAAAACCAATAACAATTTGCAAATGATAATAAAATTTAAATGATATACATATATATATATATATATATATATATATATATCATATATATATATATATATATATATATATATATATATATATATATATATATATATATATATATATATATATATATATATATATATATATATATATATATATATATAAATATATATATACGAGTATATATATCTGTATTTATAAATACATATCCATATATATGTATATATACAATGCCGTCTAGAATATACAAGCCATACTGCAGTCTACGTCACTCAATTTATGTCGACAGTTCCATTAATCTTCTGCAGATGGCATTAATGCTAGAAAAATGAAAGAGAACAAAACTTGGAAACGAAGAGATTAAAACATGTGAAACAGGGCTGTTTAGTCTGTTACTTTACTACAATTGTAGTAGATCTACTACAATTTAATTTTTTTATAAATTCAGTGGCCACTAACTAAAATCTACTCCACTTTTTTGTCCCAAATTATTTTTGTTTTGCTTATTGGAATAATCAAATGTTTACGTTTTTCGGGATTATGTAAACTTTTTTAGGTATTACCATTTCATTGTTTGTAGGGATTATTTTTATTTACGTATTGTTTTTTGCTTATGTTGGTGTTATTTGATTTTTTATCACATTTGAAACGTTTTCTTTAGTAGTGTTGTTGTAGTTGTAGAATTAAAGTTAAAACAAATATAGGTTTTAGTGTAAAATAATTAAATTACCGGTGTAACAACGGATATTAAATTTATCGTTTCATTTAGTAGTGCGCGCAATTTTAGATTAGTGACGAAAATTTTACGTGATTCGAATTCGATTACGGATAATTGAATTAATCATCTAAGTGCAAGCCTGATTTTATATTGTATTCAAAAATTCAAGAACGGAAAAAATGTGTGTATAAACAAATTAGTGTTGATTAAAATTACCCGTACGATGAAGCGATATTTTTCCACCATTCCTAAAAACATGTAAGTAAATGTTATTATGTTTATAGTTTTTTATAGTTTTATTATAAAGCAACATTTTCAATATTTTGTAGTGCCTCTACTAGTGCAAGTGGTTTACAAGTGCCATCGAAACCAAAGGATAATGAAACAAACAGGTATAGTGCTCAACAATATGTATTTCGAAAATTTGGAACATTGGATGCTGTGAATAAAAAAGTAATCTCTTGCAAAAATGAAAAAAACAGCCTAGCTAGGTAGTGAACAATAGATTTCAATTATTTTTATATATATTTCGTGAAATTCTGAAGCTTCTCGAAAAGCACAGCAGAAAATTCTTATAAAATAATTTATTTCATAAAATTTTTGCAAGTATATTTACTTACTTTATTCACTTTACCAACATTAAGTTTAATAAACAATTATAATAATATTTTAGCAAAGTAATTAGAACAAGTCCGGGTGATTTTTCGGGTTCAAGCTCGTCTTCAGAAAATGTTGAAGTACCAGTAAAAAAAAATATACCCAAAAATACAAGCCAGAATGGAAACATACATTTTCCTGGCTCAAGAAAGTAGATGAAAGAGCTTTTTGCAGCGTATGTTATCAATTTTTGGCAAATAATAAATCTCATTTTAGTAGACATGAAAAAACAGCAAATTGCATGCTAGAAATATAAATATTAAAAAAAGTATTCCAACTTTACAAGAATGCTACACTGCTTCGGAGCAAATAACGAAAAACTACCAAAAAAGGGCTGCCGAATTTTCTTGCGTTGTGTACTGTGTCCAGTATGACCTCCCATTTCAGCAAATGGATTTTTTGCCGGCTTTTATACGAAATTTCAAATTGGCGGCGCAAATTAAATGCGGAAGAAAAAAGGCAACGGAGATCATAAACAAAATAATTGGGCCACATTCGAGGTTACATATCGCAAATAAATTAAAAAATTGTCAGTTTTCTTTGATTCTAGACGAAACAACCGATGTTTCCACCGCAAAATGCCTAGTTATAGTTGCCCGCTTCTTCGATCTAGACAATAATTTGATAAATGATTGTTTTCTTGCGCTTGTCGAACTCATTGGATCGACCGCACAAGATATTTTCAATGCGGTTTCAAACAACTTCGAAGATGCTGAGATTCCATTAGAAAATATTGTGGGTTTTGCTGTAGATAACGCGTCTGTAATGACCGGCCATCTAAACGGGGTTGTAACAAAATTTTTAAATATTAACGAAGATTTGTTTTTTATGAGATGCACATGTCATTCCTTGCATTTATGTGCTTCATTGGCATGCAAGAAATTGCCAAACAATATAGAAAAAAATATTAAGAATATATTTAATCATTTTGCCCATAGCCCCAAAAGACAAGGGGCATATAAAGAGTTTCAGCAATACTTTAATATAAAGTGTCATAGAATATTAAAACTAAGTGCCACTCGTTGGCTTTCCTATGAAAGCATAGTTAATCGTGTATGAACAAATGGAGGCCCTGAAATATTATTTCGGCCTGTACGACTATGAGGAACTTCATAGCTCAAACGCCGCAGAAATTTATGATTTTATTTTAGACCCTTTCAATAAGTTGTATCTATTATTCATGTCTTATATTTTAAAATTAGTAAATGATGCAAAATTTTAAAAAATTTTATTAAACCGGAATTTTTAAAGCGTGGTACGGATACTCAAAATGTGGATTTTCATCTTCCCCTTGAATCTATGCATTCTGGCATACGTTTTGAAGAGTTTCTAAATTCCAACGATTTGAATAAAGAAGCCATAAATAATATTAAACAGGGTTTAGTTAAATTTTACATTGAATTGACAGATCAAATTAAACAGAGATTTGATTTCGGAGATAGAAAATTGAAATTGTTGAAATATTTAAACGTTAAAGAAATTTGTTCTGGAAGCCTTCCGACAATTATGCCAATACTCGACTGCTTTCCATTTAACAATAGTGATAAAGAAATTTTGAACAATCAATTTAGAAGATTAATTGGGAATCAGGAAATTGCCAGCAAATTTAAAGGGGATGTTGTTGAATTTTGGAGTAAACTAAAATTATTTAAAGATATAACAGATGAACCTATATTTTTAGAAATTTCTAACTATATGTTGAAATTATGTTCACTTCCACACAGCACTGCATCAGCAGAACGGAAATTCTCGAGGCTTAATTTAATAAAAACCAACCTAAGAAATGGCCTAAACATTAAAACGGTCGAAAATTTAATGTACGCAAAAGAATTATTAATCAAGAATAAAGTTTGCTGGGAATCGTCCGACACAGCAGGCTTATTAAAACTTGCGGATAAATTTGTGTTCACGGCCGGAGAGTACAAATTAAAGGAATGAAACCTATTGTAAAACTTTTTTGTTTCGTTTTGTTACCAAATTGTGCAATCTAAAGTCAGTCTTATTAGTTTAATAAGTAAAATTTAATATTGTTAATTATCCTTTTATTTAAGCAAATTTAGTATGAATTTATACATATGTAGTTTGATTCGTTTAATTTGGCTGTTTAGTTATTTGGTTGAATTTAATAAAGACTGATTTTTTCAGAATGAATTATGTAATAGTTGTTTTTAAACAATTTCATTGTATTTTCATAATATTCATTAGAACATTTAAATATTTTCACTGAATTTTAAAATATTAATATAATATTTTAATATTTAAATGATTTTGGTTTCATTTATATAAATAAACGTTAAAAATCAAAAAAAAAATTTAAAAATTAGCTAAAATCATTTCTACTCCACAAATTACAAATCTACTCCGATTTTTACCAATAATCTGCTACACATTTTGTTGACTGAAGTCACAGCACTGGTTATAAAAAATAAATTAGTATTAATCCAAGCGCAGGAAAGGGAGGTTGTACGTCGTGTGTTTTTTTCATAATTTAAAATTATTAATAAAAAAAAGTTCATATACATTTTTCCAACTCATATTACATTTTTAGTTAATATTTATTTATATTTATATCATTATTTCATTAATAGTTTTATTAGTTTTAAATAATGCAGACAATTAGCAGAGATAAAAATATGTACAACCTTCCTTTCGTACGCATGAGATAATACTAAATTAAATAATTTTGTTATTTTTGAAATGTTTTATTCTCTGTTTCTCTCGACCCTTTCATTTTTCGAATGTTAGTTGCCATCTAGGTTATGTCGATGAAATAAAAAATAATAATTTTTGCTTTTAGCAGTATGGCTTGTATATTCTAGACGGCATTGATATATAACACAAAACGTACATTTTAATTGGTATTAATGCCAATAGATATGTCGCAACACTCTTATACCTATAGAAATGTACTATTATTCATTCCTCTATACGTTTCGAATGAATCGAAAATATTAATAATAAACAAAAAACTAATTGGTTTGTCCAGTTTTAATTTAGGTGGTATATTTTTTAAATAATTAATTATAAGGACGGTTTTATGAGTCATAAAAAAATTATCAGTTTATACAATATTGCTAAAATTAGCTCGAAAACGCAGATTAGGTTGTCTGAATTCATGCAAACTATTTATTAGTTCGCATGAATTCATACAACTTAATCTGCATTTTCGAGCTAATTTTAGCAATATTGTATAAACTGATAATTTTTTAATAACTCATAAAACCGTAAATTTGTGTATAGTATGTTCACCTACAATTTTGTATTTTAACAGGTTGGAAACAAACGTAATGTCCTTGCAACATTTTGTTATTGTTTAATAATGATATCCAAATGAAAAAGGCGAATGACCATTAAAAAAAAAGAGATATTGCACACAATATATATAACACAATACTTAATCATAATTGAACGATCAGATGCGCATTTATCATTGATGTATACTCGAAATAAATTTTAAAAAAATAGGTAGACGAAAATTCAAAACAAAAACAACAATGATGGTAACATTTTTTTGATATTTGTTTTTCATCCATTCATGATTTATTTTGCTTTACTAATACACACCAGGGATGATATTTTGGGTGGATTAGGACTTTTTTGACTCCTTTCAATTTGAAAAAGTACCGAGGTACTTTCGACCCAAAAGAGTACTTTCATTAAATATAAACGAGTAGAGGGAATTCCTAGCTATCGAAAAGCATGTGGACGGCGAATTCTATAAAGCGCGTTTGGATGACATTGATACGATTGAGGCAATCCATTTTGACCTTCAATTTAAATTAATATGGGAACAATTAAGATTAAAATATGGTAATTGGGTACGAGAAAAGCCGCATTCGATTTATTGACCTACGCCTGCGATTTGGAAACGAGGGAACTATCACGATCATTCGACCTGCTACTTAACTTGGATATGGAGAATTCACAAAAATTAAATTGACCAGCGCCTTACAATCGGACACGAAATATTTCCGTCTACAATAATAAATAAACTTTAGATATCTGAATTTCGGAAACGGTGAACTGTTCTTTACTACTTTTAACGGATTGGCGCCCTTTTTAATAATCTTGGAGTAAATTCAAAATGACAAAATTTAATACATACGAGTATTAACTACCCAAAATCGTTATTTAAACTGCGATAGTGAGGAACTTGAAGTGAAAAGTTATTGAGAACTTTTCGAATTTTTTGAGAAATAAACCTCATGTTGAGTGGCTTTGAAAATATTAAAGCCCGAGTGAAAACTTTTAGTGACACTACTCGTACAATGGAAATAAAAAAAGTGCAGAGCGCTTCTAGAAGACGGATTGGTGGAATTCCTAATGATTCCATTTGATCTGAAGCCAACTAATCAAATAGGAAAAATTACATGAGAAAATAGTATCTCGATGAACTATATAACACAAACTCAAAATAATTTTCTTCAAGAACTACGAGATCGATATGGCGATCAATTCAGAGAAAACCTAGAAATTGCGCGTATAAGGAGATTCCAGAAACCAATGATAAAATAAATAACAGGATAAGTAAGATTGTTGAAGAACAATAGTACTAATCGGAACTAAAATTTATTGAATTCAATCGATGTTATCCCGAAACAAAATCAAATTAAACTGGAGAATACGGCCAAAATAGTGGGAAAAACTAAATTACAACCAATTGTTCAATCGCAGTAACCGTTATTCCGGGGAACAGTAACCGGCACGTAAAAAAACTTTTAAAATAAATTTGTTCGAAGAAAAACTATCCTAGTTGAACGATTCTTTAAAGCTTTCCGCTGGATCAAGACATGTGACGGTACAACCTAAACGTACCAAAACACTCGTGGCCAAAACACACAGCACGAACAAAAAACACAAATATTTTCGATGGTGATCCGTGTTTATTTATCGGCTCGATCGCACCTTTGTCATCATCGTCGATGTTAGAAACAAGACCAACCGTCGACTCGTCCAAAATTACAAAACTTTCCGACGATGATCCGCATCGAGATTACAGCACATCAGTTAATTATTTGCTTAAGCGAAATAAGCAGTACTTTCAAGTGAAACAGTTGAACAAAAACAAAACAGTTCAGAGAAAATGAAAAACTCCAGTGATAATATTGCAAAGGGTCGAAACATATTTAAATCTAACACAAATACAAACGCTAAAATTAAAAACAAAACAGCTTTAGATAAAAATATAACCAGTGATAATAAAAATGGAACTAAACCCGAGATTAAAGAAAATAATAAATAAAAGCTACGGGCAAAGGCAATATTGGTAATGGAACCGACAACAGTAGTGAATGTGAGATAAACAAGTGAGATGTCATTAAATACTCCGGAGACAAGGAAAACATCAACGAAGGGGAAGAATTTAGTAGATTACAATAATCAAAATATAAATAATGAAGTAAGGTTAATAATAACAAACGTCCCGTGGCGTACTGCAGCTATCGGGGGGGTCACAGGTGGTGGATAGTGGACGGCCTATCGATAGGTAGGCTAGCGGTGAATTAAATAAGCCGCCCCCAACCGCAGTCCAGCTGGGGGGAGAGTCTCAGGGAACTGGGGAGTGGTTAACCTGAGTTCATTAAATTCTGAGTGCCTATGATGCCCAGCATGGAAAGGCGAACAGATGGCGCCAGAAAACCATCGACCAATAACCACGGCGGACTGGGCGTCACGTCCTCTCTGCACCTCCGGAGTCTCCGCGGGTGATGAGTGGGGGACCCTATAAACGGGTGACCCGGTGAATGGAATGGATCCCATTGGATTGGGCTCTCCATGTGATTAGGTGAATGGGGGAGAGAATGGGCGGAGGGAAGGGGGTGCAGGGAGGCTGGGGTGCTAGCGAGCCGAATGGGCTGGATTAAGGCGTTAAGCGACCCGTGCTGATGGTCTACTAGGCTGGGGGCCCATTTAACAAAGCCCAGTCGCTAACGGAGCCCTCTGGATACCTGGCGACCTCCAGTTGTAATTAGCCTTACCTGCGTATACGGATCTCTGCGCAGGCGGACCTTTATTTCTCCGATACTCGTGGGAATCAAATGGTAAGATCAAACACAAAAACAAAGGGCACCGGCTCTCCTCAAAAGCCGGTATCAGCGGAGGGAGGTACCTCGAACCAGACGGGTGGGGCCTCTAAGGTTGCAAAGGTGGTTGACTCTAGGGCACAAGTCCCGGGAGTCAGCGGTACCAACGCAGCACAGGGGAGTGGGACGAGAGACATTCCTCCGGCGAAAAGGCGATATAGGAATCGCCGCTCGGCAATCCGAATTCTCGAGAAGTGGGCTGCGACCCCCGAGGGGCAGCTTACGGAAGAGCAAAGAAGATCAGTAGCTTGGGCAAGGAGCACTGTGGGCTGCGGAAGCTCGGAAAGGAACCATATGTCGAAAAGACAGCGGTCCCAGGACGAGGTGGAAGTAGTCAACAGCAAGCGGGCCAAGTTGGTGACTGAAAAGAAGCCGAGCTCCAACTCAGGGACAAAGCTGTTCAGCGAGGTCCTGAGGGAGCATGTGTTGATGCTAGCCGTCATTGACGAAAGTCAAGAAGATGGGAGCATCACGGCGGAAAAATGGAGGTTGGTGTATAATGCACTCAACCTCGTCTTTTTAAAGGTCCTGGGTGAAAATCCGGGACCACCCCCATCCTGCAGAGATGCGGGATGGTATCAAGGGCGTGTAAAGATGACTGCATGCTCGGACTCTAGATCTGTGGATCTGTACAAAAAAGCTATAGCCAAAGTAGGGGAGGTGTGGCCAGGCGCAAAGCTTGCGGCAGTTAGCCGGGAGGAAATTCCCAGCAGGCCGCGGGCACGTGTATGGCTGCCATCCGAACCGGCTAGCCCGGACGGGGCTTTGAAAATCATTCAGGCCAGTAACCCGAATCTTCCGACAGGAAATTGGAAGATCGTCAAGCAGGAGGAGGCCAAGGGGGGCTCGAAATTATCAATCATGGTGATAAATAAGGAGTCCCTTGCCCTCCTTCACAAAACGAAGGGAGTAATTGACTTCGGTTTCGGGTCAATTATTCTCAACGTTTATAAGAAGGATGGGGCGGAAGCGCGTACGGGAGGCCAACCGGAGGACGGTGGCAACCCGCCCAGGCCTGAAGGGGGTACCAGCAGCATGGGGGAAGAAGCTGAGGGTAGGGGGGAGAGTGAGTTCGGCGACCTTGGGAGGGCAAGGACTCTCTCGAAGGATGAGGAGGTGCACATAAGCGAAAGAGCTGGTGTACCGATGGAGGAGGATGTCGACAGCCCGGCCAGACGGGGGGGCACTGACAAGTCCTCTATAGAGGGTACGAGGGGTGGCGAGACGGGCGTATCCGGCGCATCCCAAATTACCGGGAATTAATATTCCTGCGGTAGCAGGAATTTATCATGGAGGTAGGTAGAGGTGAAATGGTTATGATTAAGATAACTCAAACTAACCTTCACCATTCTAAGGCTGCTTCGGCAGCTCTACTCCTCAGGCTGACTAGTTCGGGTGAGGATGTGATACTAATCCAAGAACCTTGGATTAACAACAACAGGATCTGTGGCCTCAGAACCAAGGGGTATAAAATTATATCCTCTAATAAGTCTGGGAAGATCATATCTTGTATTCTTGGGAAAAATAATATTAATCTTTTCCTTCTCTCTCAATACAGCAATGGTGACACTACTGCAGTTAGCCTGGAAGTAGGCACTTGTAGATTCTGGCTGGTTTCAGCCTACATGGACCGGGAGAAGGAGGTTCCTCCGGATAACCTGGAGGAGCTGATCCGTAAAGCGGAACAATCAAAGGTAGGTGTGGTACTGGGAGTGGATGCTAATGCGCATCACACTATCTGGGGAAGCACAGACATTAATGAAAGAGGTGAGTCGCTTTTTGATTATTTGATGAGTACTAACCTTTCAGTGTGTAATATTGGGCGGGAACCCACATTTATTACTAGTAACAGGCAGGAGGTTCTAGACGTGACCCTTGCCTCAAATAATATTCTTCATATGGTTAAAAATTGGAGGGTGGATAAGGAACACTCCTTTTCTGATCATCGATATTTAACCTATAGCCTCGATATTCACCCTGCTACCCGGGAAGCCTTCAGGAACCCTAGAAGGACCAACTGGAGCAAATATGGGGAATTATTGGAGGAAATGTTACCGACGAGGGCTATGGAGCCCCCGACGACCGTTGGGGAGCTGGAGGACATGGTGGCTAGCGTTACTAGCGCATGCAACCGATCCTTTCGCGCTGCCTGCCCACTGGCTAAGCCTAGGGGTAGGCAAAAACCGGTATGGTGGTCCAGGGAACTGGGAACCTATCGAAAGGCTTGTAGGATAGCCTTTAATAGAGCCAAAAATACAAGGGAGGCTCAGGATTGGGACTCCTATAAGGAGAAACTCGGAACTTATAAGAAAGAATTAAGAAAGGCACAAAGGAGGTCTTGGAGAATCTTCTGTGATAATATGGAAGAGGTATCCGAAACCTCCCGCCTTAGGAAGATTCTTTCCAAAAGTACATCTAGTCCTAGTTTTTTGATAAAACCGGACGGATCTTGGACAGCTTCTAGTGGAGAATCTCTGGAGCTTCTCTTCGAGACACACTTCCCAGGGAGCTTTGAAGACCTGTTGGTGCGTAGTAATCATCAGGAATCACTGTCAGTAACCACAGAGGATATCGTAACCAGAAAACGGATCCTATGGGCACTGAGGGGTTTTAAACCATTTAAATCGGCTGGTCCGGATCAAATTATACCAGCGGAACTTCAAAACAACTCAGTAATTATTCTTCCCTACCTGGAAGCTATATTCAAAGGGTGTTTGAAGCTGGGCTATATTCCTAGGTACTGGACGGAGGTCAATGTGGTGTTCATACCGAAAGCGGGGAAAAGCTCACATGTCTATCCTAAGGACCTAAGACCAATTACTCTATCATCCTTTCTTTTGAAAACATTGGAAAGGCTGCTGGATGTATACATCAGAGATAAAATAGGTGCCAGGAAGTGGGCATCGTCTCAGCACGCGTACACAAAGGGTACATCTGTGGACACTGCTCTGCACGCCTTAGTGTCTACGATTGAGAAATCGATTAATTCGAAGGAATTCTGTTTGGTGGCCTTCCTGGATATAGAAGGCGCCTTTTATAATGTGAAAGCGGAGGCAATCAAGGAGGGATTGTCATTTTTGGAGGTGGACGTTCCTCTGATAGGGTTAATCAATTATATGCTGGGAAGCAGGATTGTTAGCTCGAAGTTGGGGGACTCCACCTTAAAGAGGCGAGTAACTAGGGGAACTCCGCAGGGGGGGGGGGGGGTTCTGTCCCCTCTTCTCTGGAACATAGTGGTAAACGGGTTACTACTTGAATTGGAGAGAGAGGGTATTGAAGTTATTGCGTACGCAGATGACGTAGCTTTAGCTGTTACCGGGAAATTCCTGGGCACGATTGTAGACGTAATGCAGAATGCGCTTACCATCGTTACGAAATGGGCTGGCAAATGTGGACTTGGTATTAACCCGTCCAAGACAGAGCTGGTACTCTTTACTAAGAAATACAAAATCCCGGTAGTTGTCCCTCCTACCTTAAATGGCACGAGACTTGCTTTTACTGATAGAGCTAGATATCTGGGCATTATCTTGGACAGTAAGCTTAGTTGGAAGCCCAACATGTTGGAGAGAATAAACAAAGCTACTATTGCTTTGTACTCCTGTAGGAACGCCATTGGTCATAGATGGGGTCTGAAGCCGGAGCTGGTACACTGGCTCTACACCGCCGTAGTGAGACCTGTACTCATGTACGGCACCTTCTTCCTGTCGACATTTTTGGCAAACAGATGGCGGCAAATACGGCTGTACGACTTGCAGCCGTCTCTCAGTGGAGGTGTCTTAGTATAGGACACTCTACTATCGTCAGATCGTTGAAGGATGAGCTGGCGAATCTTGACTACATTAAACCTACTCTACGCTTCGAAAAGCGATTTCGGACCTCCTTCCCTTCAAGGGAATCCTGGAGGGATAGACCGTCATCGGAAACTGAAGCGTTGCAATTCTTCACAGATGGCTCCAAGCTAGACGGCAAAGTAGGAGCTGGAGTATTCTGTGACAAATTAAATGTAAATATTTCTATTCGTCTCCCTGATTACTGCAGCGTGTACCAAGCTGAAGTCGTAGCGATTGAGGAGGTCATGACGTGGTTGAAGCATAATGTGTTATCCTCAGACGATATCACAATCTATGTGGACAGTCAAGCGGCGATCCGGTCGTTAGAATCGGTGTCTTTGGCGTCACGGGTGGCGTTGAGTTGTCACTCATCTCTAAATGAGATGGGTGAGCATTTCAACATCCAGGTAGTCTGGGTCCCAGGTCACTCGGGCGTCATGGGGAACTGCAGGGCAGATGAACTTGCTAGGCATGGTACGACTCTCCAGCTGCAACCGGAAAGGGCAAGTCTGGGGAGGCCTATCACAGCGCTGAGACAAGCACTTGGGAAGCAGGCGCTATCCTCAGCGGGGGAAAGGTGGTCTAACACCCTAACCTGTAGAGTTGCAAGACAAGTTTGGCCAAAGCTGGACTTGGGGCGCACTAGGGCATTAATATCCTTACGAAGACGTGAATTAAGAACGGTCGTAGGAATACTCACGGACACTGCCTTTTTGGAGAACATGCAAGAAGGCTGGGTCTGGAGGCTAATGACTTCTGCAGAAGCTGCTTGGACGAAGAGGAGGAAGAGACGTTGGTCCACTTCCTTTGCTCGTGTCCAGCTTGGCTCTCAGAAGGCACAAACACTTAGGTAAGTTCAGGATGGACTGCCTCTCGGATCTCGAAAACATTAAAGTGCGGGACGTCTTACGCTACATAAGTAGCTCGAAATGGTTCCAATAGGGGTAAAAGGAGATACATCCTGTGGTATCACAATGGACCGTCACCGGTCTAAGTGTGCGTAAGCAGCCACTCCAACCTAACCTAACCTAACCTAATAATAACAAGTAAATCTTGAACTGAAAATGATGACAAAGAAGGCACAACAGCGAAATCCAAAGCAAATTCATCATCAACTGTTGGATCAACATTAGTATCCGGTATATCTCTAGTATTATCCGGTACATCTACGTTAACGATAGCTATTGATGTAAAACCATTATTCTCACAATATGCTAAAGTGATTGGAGCAAAAGTTGCCACTAATACACTAACCACAATATGTTACGGCAATGTTACAGCGAGTTCATGTAATAGCCCGGTCTGAATTTCTGTATATACGTCATATCTCTTGTAATCGTCATCACCATTTTCAAAATTCAGACACGAAAGCTCAATTATTGGGTTTAAATTCCAGTTTAGGAAGGCATGATGACTTTAAATTTATGCCATGCTCGCTTAAACTTTGTTCTGCCCAGATCAAAAAAATTGGTTCAATTTAATTCTCATGTTATAAAGAAAATAAAGAATATTTAGATTGTTCGAAAAGTTGTTTGCTCTGCGGTTATTTTAAGAAAAAAAACAAAATAATTTAGAAAATTAGATTTGTTTGGGTCCGTCCCGCAACCGTCAACTAGCAACTTCAATATTAAGCAATATTCGCATACGGGGATTTCCGAAATTCAAGAAGAAAGCTTAAAACGGTTAAATGTTCTTTAGTTTATTTCAATCTTTCGGCTGTTAATTTGCAATCTTTATTTCATACAGACATAGAATTCCTGAAAAATCGAAAGATGACTGGAAAATCGCAAAATATAAAACGTCGTTACAAATTCTTAGCTGGAATTTCAACAAAACGTAAGTTGAAATCTAAATTAAAATTTTTTGATTGAATTTTCTTAAAATAAAAAACGAAGCTTGCTTTGCCTATTTATTCCATACTATAAGAACTGCATGTAGATCTGGCGGCAGGAAATTAAAGTTTGATGGAAAAGTATATTTGTTTGTTTGTTTATTAAATACGACAATTTATATATAAAGTTTAGTTCTGTTGAATTAATAATTATTTAGCAGTATTATTTGTGGAATTTGCAGTAGGTTCTCCACACAAATCGCGAATTTCCAAAATTTTCAATTCTAGATGTCACTTACACGTACTTTAACAATTCTCAATACAGACGTTTTATGTTTGCATGACAGATTTCAAACCGAAACACGAATCTTTTCTATCTATTTTCCTTAAATTAAAAGAAACGAATGAAATTTACGGGATTGGCAGCTTCTTCGTCGCCTCGTAACAATTCATTTACCACCCTTGTGACGTAAATAACTATTAATAGCTTTAAAAAAAATAAACTGTAACAAGAATTTTTTATTGAAATTACTTTCGGTAAAACGGGATCCTTCGGCTAGTTTCCTTTTGTTATTAACTCGTAATTAAATCTATGTTGATTACTTTCTTAAGCCGTTTAGGTTTTTACATATTTTCATTGAAAAACATCACCAGCAACGAAAAAGATCCAACAATTAAAAATATTTTAATTATCGCTTACAAATGCAATTCGACGATTATTGCATTAAACCTTTAATAAGACGAGTGTGGGCGAAGGGACCGAAGGAGGGGTAAAAAACAATAAAATCTTAAATCCAAAGATCTCTTCTTTAAACAAGCTGAAATGTTTTATTTTTCAAGTTAAAAGTACTTTCGGGTCTGAAGAAGTACTCTCTGGTGCATGGAAAAAGTACTATCAGAAATACTCTTGTATATCATCCCTGAGTCACACTACACACATCCAACTTGATTGTTTTTGTTTTTTCGTTATTTCTAGCAGAGCAAAAAGGATAGATATATTTAATGTATATATATATATATATATATATATATATATATATATATATATATATATATATATATATATATATATATATTTCTCGTTTTAAACAACTAGCCTTACAATCAGTATAAAATGATTCGTTTTTAAATTTATATGACATTTTTTTGTACGAAATTTACTACTCTTATATAGTACTCAGTGCTAAAACTAAAAATATCGATAAAAGACTGAAGGACAGAAACAATGAATCACGATAGTGTAATATTACCTTTAAAATACAGAATGTTGATACCAACATATAGTGCAAATGTAGTTATGTGATGTAATTGTGATGATGCTTTATTAATTGTAGGTGTGTATTAAACCGTTTCCTGTGTAGCGGAAGCAGCAGCCGGTGGTGATTTTGGTGTCCTAATACTGGATGAATCGTATATGGATGATGAAATTTATCAAATTGATCAATTTGATTAAATGAATCAATTTGATAAATCCTTGAATCAGCTTTTTCCCGTAGGTAAATAATATTGTTTTTACACCATAGATATTTGAGATTGAGTCTATTTTTAACAATTTTAGCTGCATTATATAGTCGTGACTGGAATTTCGTGAGATGGTGTAATAAAAATATCCTCTGATTCTGAAGTGCTGTGGAATAGTCAGTTGCCAACTCGTGAAAGAATATTGTTTTCCTTTTCCGAAAAGAATTCAGTAACATATGTTTAAGTTCAACTGTTTTAAGTGTTAAAATAAATGCATTTTTTAATAATGAAGTTGTTTGTTTAATATGCGACATCTGTTTGGTAGATATTAAATCCTCCTTTGTGATTGTAACACCGACTAAGTTACCAATTTTCATTATTATACTCGGAATGTTTTCACAGTTTGGTGGAATGCCACATAAAATAATATTGTTCTTATTTAGCTCTTGAGTAGGACGATCTAATAGAGCTTTCATAGTGTTGATTTGTTCGGCCTGTGCTTCGGCTTTTTGTTCAAGAAGCTCAAGTCTCTGGTTAGAACGTTGGGCATCCTTTGACAGTTCAGCTACGGTGAGTTTCATATCATCCAGTGAGTGGCGCAAGAAATTAACCGAATTTTTTAATGAGTCCAGTTGACTTTGTATGCCTTTCAGTATAGTTACTACATCCGCTAAATTAGGTATCGTAATATCACCGAGAACATCATTTGTGTTAACTGGTACCATATCATCAATAAGGGATGTGTTAGAGGTTGAACGACAATCGGGACAAAGCCATGTTGTTGATCCAGCTTTAAGGTCCTTAAGAAGCTCGTCTGTTATATCAGCACACTTAACATGGAAAACACTCGTACAAGTTCCACATTTAACTCCAGGGCGACTTTTGATAATGTCTTTGAGACACTTTTCACAATTTCCAGCCATTTTGGCGCCAAAAAAAATATATATCAACTCGGCACAGTAATTAAAGTTTATAAAGTTTATACTAATTAAAAACAAGAATAACAGTTCGGCAGATATAAATCGATACACCGTAAAATGAATTGAAATACAGTATTTAGTTAGGATTACGGGATAATTCACTTTATTAGTTATTATGTTTGTATAACAAATCACCAAAATGTTTAACTATCACTCTTATTATTATCACTGCCTATTAATTACGTATTATTGTATTTCAGACAAGTAAATTTTTTGATTATTGTTATTAATCTACAGCATAATATCTACAAATTGACAAAACTTTGTTACTAGCTAACTCTTAAAAATACCGCGCAAAAATCACCTAGAGAAAGTAGGGAAATTAAACAAAAAAGATGTTTAAATTAAAGTCAAAGAAATAAAATAATACTGTTTTATTAATAATAAATAAAAATTTTTATTACAAATTATTAAACATTTTTAATTAAATGACATGTTCGAAATGCTCTCCACCCTCTTGTAATCAAACAAGGCTCTCCTGATCACACTAGTTGTTGTCCAACGCAATTTTTAGGGGTTGCCTCTTGTTTCTGCTGCAGCAGCGAAAATTCTTGCTCTCAGAAATAAAAATCTAGGGGCATAAGATCAAGGGACCTTGGCGGCCAGGGTACAGGACCTCCTCTACCGATCCACCGTGGATAATTTTTATTCAAATGATCACGTCTCATCTTTGCAAAATGTGCTGGAGCTCCATCTAATTGCAGCTGCATTCGCCTTCTCCTCAACAATGGCACTTATTCCATGACAACGTGATTCCTGAAAATTCTAATAATACGTGTTGATCAAGCCTGTTTATTACCACGTAAGGTCCGATAAGTTAATCGTGGATCATTCCCGCCCATACATTTATAGCAAATTGGCTCTGGAAAGCTGTCTAACTTACGATGTTTGGGTTTTCGACGGCGCAAACATGGAGGTTTCTATAATTTGTTATACCCGCCCTGGTGAAAGTAGCTTTATCTGTCCACAATATTCTCCTTATAAAATTGACATCACTTCTTTGTTGTGAAATTATCCAGTTACAAAAAACTGATCTGGCACGATGGTCCACATCTCCTAGATGTTGAGCACGACGGAAGTGATAAAGATTAAGCCTTCTTGATCTCGATATGCCTAATCTAATAGACAGGCGGCTGATACTTGTCGTAGGGTCAGTGCGTATTAATCGTAATAAATCGTCTTCCAACGTGTATGTTAATATTCACGCTGGACTCGTGTTGTTGTTGGAATAATCCTTGTTCGGAAAAACGTCGATGTATTGCAATGAATGTCCTATACCCAAGTACTGGCCTGTTGGATATCGACGCCTGTATTTTTCGACAGCAACGCGTGCATTTCCATTAGAGAACAGGTTTACAAAATGCATATCGGCTACATGAGAAGGTGGTAGATCACGCAAATGTGTCATTGTAATGATTAAGCGTTTACTTAACACAAACTGTCCTTTTAATTATCACAATTATTACAAACTTAAAATTGTTAAAACACAGAACACTGAGAGTACATAGTGTCACACGATCGGTTAGCGAACAACTGAACTATTTATTATTACTTACCAATTTGAGTTTTCGATCATTTAAAAGATTTGGTTAGATAACATCACTATATCTAAATGGCTACAAACGCCATTTTTTCGACTAATTGGTGTTCGAATATTTTATGAGTTAGGCAGTAACAATGTTTTAATAATTATAAATAAAATACCCACGTCATGGGACATTTTTTCGACTTACAGTTCATTTTTTTAAAAGTAGAGGTTTTTTTAAATAAAAAAATCGTTTAAGTAAAAAAATGTGATTTTCCCATAATTTGTTACATTCTTGACAAAAACCTGGCTTAGTGTGCAAATTAACCAATAAAGTGACTCATAAGCTTTAAAAAACCGCAAACAGAATTAAAATCGAGACCATAACTTGAGAGATATGATGAAAAATGTGAAAAACTATCACCAACACACAAGGGGTCACTTGCCGACGAAACAGATTGTATTTAATTTAAAATTATTTCTATTTATCAATAAAAATTTTCATTTAAATTGAAAATAAAGGCAACACAAAATCCCATATGATTTGGTTTACGTTCCATAGGAAAATAATAAAAACCTTTATTCCCTTAACTCCACTACAAGTTTTTTTTTTATGGCTTTTTATGTAGTGGCATTGCATAAGATCATATCATCGTACTACCATACCATCAAACCATCATGCCATCATACACGACATAACATTATATCATCGTTTAATCGTACCATCATACAATCATATGTACCGCCGTGCCATAAAAACAGATTTTTGGAAAAAAAATTCTAAATCGGATAAGCGATTCTCGAGATATCATGGGTACAGACATCCAGACGTCCAGAAAGACGGACAGACATATTTTTTTTTTTTTTTCGGCCTCAAGGACTTTCAAAACGTCGAGATAAATGGTTTTGGATCAAACAAATTTTTGGCCATTTTTGACAAGATTTCAATACATTGTTTTTTTAGATCGAAGTAATTTTCCCTTTAAAAGAAAAAGTAGCATACACAATCATTTTTAATATATTTAATTTAATATTAAATAAATAAGCTATTATTTATAAAAATTCACAACAATTATTAATTTTAAGTAAAGAAAACGTCCGCTTCGCTTAATATTCTCAGTTATACCACAGAAGAAAGATTAACCAGAATAGTCATAACGCTGTTTTTGTATGGAAAAATTTGGGCTCATTTTTTTGACCTTGATTCGCCGAAGGTAAGAGAAAGTGGGGTTATGTATTCTTTGGTTTACTGGTTTTTATTTGAAATAATAAAAATTGAGAATTCTTAACAGTATAGTTAGTGAAATTATATGACAAGTTTTGTTTTGACAGCATAATTTGTATTAAATATTCAAAAAATTCATAATATTAGAAAATAATTATACTTCAATGTCCAAAAAAGAAGGTAAGATGAAAAAAAAATTAGATCCATGCAATGTCTATTCTGGTTAATCTTTCTTCTGTGGTTATACTAACATTTTTATTCCTCTCTTCGTAATTTTCGTAATGGCTTCAAGCAATGCCACTACATAAATAGCCGTGACATCAGTCTAAAAAAGTTAAATCACTAATATAAAGAGGGGAATAAAGATTTTTATTTTCCTATGAAATGTAAACAAACTCATATGGGATTTTCAAATACATTTTTTTATATCGTCTCTATTTTCAATTTAAATGAAAATTTTTATTTACAAATATAAATAATTTGATATCAAATATATCGAAATGTAAATTGTGAACAATTTTGATTGAAATTAATAATCATTTATTAAGTAATTTTGCATTTTTATAAAAATATTTTTTTCTCAAAACATCGTTGTGCTTCGTGTTCCTCTAAACATTTCATTTTCATAATAAATTTTTTTTTTTTTTTTTTTTCGATACATATATTCAAAATATAAAAGTGTTTGAACAATGCCAATATAACTGAGCAATATAATTTAAACAATAATACAATAAGGTCTAAAACTAATACCGAAAATAAAAAATGTATAAACTTATTATTCCTAAATTTAGCATTGAAAATTTTAAAAATGTTATATAAATCAAATTATATTGAATATAGTAGGAAGTTACGGAGGCAAAGCCTGTAGAGTAACCCCTTCACTTAAACTAAAACAATTTAACTTAAACTTATATGAAGAGGAAGCAGTTATCATGTTTCAAAAAATATGTCAACTTAAATTACCAAAAAAATACAAAGTTTTTTAATAAAAAAAAAAAATAATAAAAATAGTACTAAAAATAACAAAATAAAAAATTATAATATAATGATCAAATTAAAAAAATCGTTCAATATTGTCTTCTGTGAAGAGCCAATTCTTGAGGTTTTTCGTAAATTTTTGAAGCGATAACTCATTTTTTAAAAACGCGGGCAAAAAATTGAAAAGAGCAGGGGCTATATAATCAAAAAAGCGCTTAACATACTCTTTACGTGTGAACAGTACTGCACAAGTCTGACCACAGCGCAATACATAAGTTGCATTTTTAACCACTCTGTACCCGCCCCTAATAAAAAACACCTTCAAAACTCTGTATACATATAGGTAGCGGAACGGCAATATATGGCTAGATTTGAAAAGCGGCCAACTATGAATCAAACGTTTCTTATTATGAATAATTCTCACAGCCATTTTTTGTGCCGTGATGAGGCTTTTGATATTAGAAAAATAAACACCGCCATATATTATCAACCCATATTCTAGCTTGGAATTGAAAAGACCATAGTAAATTCTTTCCAAAATTGGCTTGGGACAAAATTTTCTTAACAGAAATAGTTTTCGCAATGTACCATATAAATGTGATTTCACAGAACTGATGTGCTTTTTAAAATTTAATTTGTTATCGATGAGCATTCCCAAGTATTTATATTCTTCAACAAACTCTATATTAACACAATCTGAATGGCAAAAAACTGAAAAGGAACATCCTAACTTGTGATAAGTGACGTTCATGTTGTGTGGTGTATCACCTCCAATATTAAATATCATGCCTTTAGTTTTCCTACTAAGGGTCATCCTATGATTATTAAACCAATCTCGTAACAACTGCAGATCAAAATTCATTTGAAATTGTAGCTCATCGTGACTATTAGTACTGTAACTAAAAGCAATGTCATCTGCAAAACCAACCATTTTGCCATAAAAATTTAACTCAAAAATTGAATTTATGTAAATTAAAAATAGCAGTGGACCCAGTACTGACCCTTGAGGAACACCAGCAGAAATTTTCATGGCATGACTATAAGTAGCACCTAGTCTAACCAATTGAGTGCGATTTTCTACGAAGGAATTCAGCCAATTAAAAACAAAGCCCCGCATACCCAATGCCCAAAGTTTATCTAACAAAATCTCATGAGAGACAGTATCGAATGTAAATAAAAATTAACTCAGCCACAGTCGATCCGCACAGAAAAATCACCGCAATGAAAAACTACTCCAACACGAAACAAAAATGAACTCCGGATTATCACAAAACAATATGTAATTTATTTTCTTAAAAGCTATTTTCAATTAGTACATCAGTATGCTTTTATTAACAAAATTTACTTTTATCAATTTTAATAAATTGTTTCTAAAAATGATGTTGACGAGTCAAAAGTTGATGCAAGAGAGAGACTTAGATATAAATTTTTTAATAATTACAATTTTTTAACTTCTCGTAACTAACGCTAGATGTTCGTAGGTTCAAACGTACTCATTAAGTTACTTTAAATGATTTACACATGATGGCCACTACATTATGAAAAAGTAGACTCAACAATTAAATACACTATGCTACGTTTGTTTTCGTTTGGCTGTCAAATGCAAAATGTAAACAATACAATTAGTAAGAAAGTATTGATAACAACACAGACAACACAGGGAAAACATCAACAGCAGAATCAATGATAAACCCTGGTTCCACAAAGTAAAACTGGAAGCGGCAGGAATAAAAGCTCTAACCAGGCTACGGACGAACCATACATTTGACAAGAAATATATGAACCTAATAAAAAAAGAAGACAACATGCTGTGCGAAACTTGTAACGTCACGGAAGACGCCAGACATATTATAGAAGAGTGTACCAAGCACAATACGATAAGAGAGAAATACCCTATATTAAAAAACAAAAAATTACAAGACATACTAAAACAAGAAAACATAAATGAATACACTACAATATGGCATTTCATTAGAGACACAGGATGCAGTATATAGATAAAATTACATGATATGGAGACGGCTCCACCGACAGTTGGTGATGTGGACTAAAAAGTCTAAGCCAAACAAATAAACTAAAATTAAAAAAAAAAAAAAAAAAAAAATTGATAATTATTACGTTAATTCTAAAACATAGACATTAATTCTAAAATTGTTCTCTATTTCAGGTATTTTGTTGCAGGTGTAAGACATAACTGGCTTCGTGTCGTCAAATTTCATCCAATGTTTGTTCATTCTCCCCCCGTTGATTCATCAAGTTAAATTGCATTGGATACAGGATCGTCTCTTTGACCATTGTGTTCCGAGTGATTTTTTGTAAAATCATTGCAGTTGGGATCAGGCTTAGTAACTGGCAAAATACATAGTGAGTGGACTGCTCGTTTAACTTCTCCTTGTTTTGTTTTAATTGTTGCGACGCGAATAACTCCATCACTTCCAGGAATCACGGATGAAACTCTTCCCATTGTCCACTGACAAACTTTTGTGTTGCTATCTTTGATAATGACAACATCACCAACTGCTACTGGCTGCGACATTTTATTCCATTTGCGACGCTGATTTAATGCAGTTAAATATTCTAGCTGCCACCGTTTCCAAAAACACTGTGATAAACGCTGCACCATTTGCCACCTCGTAAAGTGAGATAATTTTAATCCGGTAATGTCTTCTTCAGGAATCTTCAGATTGTCGTGACCGATTAAAAAATGTGACGGTGTCAATACTTCCACGTCTGGTTCAATAATTGCACAAAGCGGTCGACTATTGAGAATACCTTCGATCTCAGTGAGCAACGTAATCATCTCTTCCATCGTTAGAACTGTTGCACCGATGGCACGACGCAAGTGAAATTTTGTGCTTTTGACCGCCGATTCCCATATACCACCAAAATGTGGTGCATGTGGTGGGATAAAATGCCAGTTGATATACATTTGTGATGCATAACTAGATACACTACTCGACTCGGAGAGCAATTTCGTGAAGGTATCTTGTAGCTTCTTGTTAGCCCCAACAAAATTAGTTCCGTTATCGCTATATATGTCGTGCGGTACTCCTCTTCGAGCGACAAATCGTTTTAGCGCTGCCATAAATGATTCGCTGGTCATGTCTCCCACCAATTCGATGTGTACCGCTTTTATTGCGAAGCACACAAATATGCATATATAGGCTTTGTAAACTCGTTGACCGCGACCTCTTTTAAGATGGATACTGATTGGACCAGCGTAATCCACTCCACACTGAAGAAATGGCCGTGACACCGTCACACGGGCTGCTGGTAAATTGCCCATAAGCGGTGTTTGTAATTCTGCTTTATTTTTGACGCAAATAACACATTCTCGTATTACATTTTTTGCAGCATTTCTACCCCTTGGTACCCAGAAATCTTGTCGTGTTATATGAGTTAGTAGAGTTGCTCCCGCATGACGATAATTAATGTGATTGTCGACTAATATTTTCTTCGTAATTCGTGAGTTACGATGCATTATAATGGGATGTTTTGTCTCGTAAAGCAGGTTACTGTGCTGCAATCGGCCACCAACTCGTAGTAACCCATATTCATCCAAAAATGGTGTCAGTGAACGCAGTATACTAGACTTCAGTAGTTCTCGTTGATTCTTCAGACAACTTATTTCGGATTGAAAAAATAAACCTTGGTCATACTGGCAAATATAACGCAATGAAGCCAGTAACTCTTGTCGTCTCAGGAATCTGCCTTGTAATCGTAGCTCTTGAGGTTTTTGCGTATTCTCAATAAATCGGCAAATGAAGCAAAGTAGACGTTGAAGTCTTGCAAATGACGAGTACTTATCAATTATGTCGTCGAACCATTGATTATGGAGTACTAGCAAACATGTATGCGCGGATGAAACTTCTTCTTCGCAGTTGTGATAATCAGAACGTTGCTTTGGCCAATATTCACTGTTCAGCTTCAGCCAGGCAGGCCCATGCCACCATAAACTGTGTTGCTTGAGTACTCGTGGTAACATTCCTCGAGATGCACAATCCGCAGGATTCTCCTCAGATGAGACGTGATTCCAACAATCACGCGGCATTGTAGTAATAATTTCTGCTGTCCTGTTTCCGACAAATGTAGTCCAGCGTTTTGGATGACTGCGAAGCCAATCCAGCACGATTTGTGAATCAGTCCATGCATATTTCCGTATAATTGAAACTCTCGAATGACTCAACACCATGCTCATTAATTTTGTCAGCAAAACAGCACCTTGAAGTTCGAGTCGAGGAAGCGTTAACTGTTTCACAGATGAAACTCTGGTTTTCGCAGTGATCATTTGTATTAAGGTTCCGTTTATCGTTGTGATCCGAAAATAAACAACGGCACCATATGCAGACTGACTGGCGTCACAAAAACCATGCATTTCAGTTTGGCAATCAATTGTAGTTCCAATGTATCTTGGTATACTTATTTCATCTACTGTTTGGAATCCAGCGCGTATTTCTGACCATTGTGTCAGCAAATTTGCAGGCAATTGATCATCCCAATTCAAATTGGTCAACCATAGTTGTTGTAAAAACACCTTTGCAGAAATTACAACGGGTCCAAGCCAACCCATTGGATCGAAAAGGCGACTTGTGTCCGATAATACGGTTCGTTTCGTGTGATGCTCGTGGTGAGGCAAATGGCAGGTAAACTGGAATTGATCAGTGTCTGGGTTCCAATGTAAACCCAACACTTTAACAGATTTTCTTGGCTCACCATCGTTGATAAATAAGTCCTTCACTTGCATATCCTGATTTTCGATAGGTACATCCACAAGTAGCTCCCTATTGTTTGCCTTCCATTTTTTTAAGTGAAAACAATGTGACCCAAGTGTCTCCATTAATTCGTATTTCAATCGTAGAGCATCATGTAGGTTATTGGATCCTGTCATTATGTCGTCAACATACATGTCTTCAGAAATTGCGCGTGCACACTCGGGATGTTTCTTCTCTATTGAATTGGCGATTTCTTGCATTGTCCTAATAGCCAAGAATGGTGCTGACGCTAACCCATACGTTACCGTAGCAAGTTTATAATGTCGTAGTGGTTCTGTAGAATTGTCTCGCCATAAAATCCGCTGATACCGCGTATCAGCATCAGACACCAGAACCTGACGGTACATCTTTTCCACATCTGTGCAAAATACAAAACGATGTTCTCTAAACCTCAATACAATTGTGAACAACGACGACTGAATGGTTGGTCCCACTGCTAAACATTGATTTAATGACAATCCTGATGTTGTTTTTGCGGATCCGTCGAAAACAACTCGTATTTTTGATCCAGATTCAGATTGACGAAAAACTCCGTGGTGCGGCAAATAATAAGCATGCTTAGTCAATTGTTCTTCAGGCACTGGAACCATGTGATGTAATGCTAGGTATTCCCTCATAAACTCTGTGTATGCAGCATGAAATTGCTTATCTCGTGCGAATCTGTTTTCTAGATATCGAAACCGTGTCTTGGCCATCTGCAAGGAATCGCCTAACTGAGATGGTGATTTCTTGAAGGGTAAACAAACAATAAATCTCCCTTCTTCATTGACGACCGTATGTTGATTGAAATGATTTTCGCAAAGTTCCTCTTCCGGAGAACGAAGTAGCGCATTAAATTGAATCGACTCAGTCTCCCAGAATCGAGTCAGGAATTCGGTCAATTTAAAATCTTCCTCATCATTCACCGAAGCCACCATTGATGAGCAATTGACTGAGTAAATTGGTGCTTGTTTGCCAGCAACAACATATCCAAACACCGTATCCTGCAGGATCAATTGTGACTTGTTGATCTCTATCTGATCACACCGCAAAATCGAAAAGAAACAACCTGCTCCCAACAAAATGTCGACTTTACTTGGCTTGTAAAATGTTGGGTCGGCAAGCTTTATTGACCTTAATGAATCCAAATGTGGTAGATGCAAATTGTAATTAGGTAGCTGTGAAGTAATTTGGTCTAATATATGAGCTTCCACATCATGCATCTTTGAATGTCCGCTTTTAATTCTCAGTGATACGACACCCTTTGTTGTTTGGCCTTGTGAATGCCCCAAACCGCTTATTTGTACATTGGAGGTCTTTCTTGAAAGTCCTAAGTTATTCGCACACGCCTCGGTAATAAAATTAAGTTGCGATCCCGAGTCCAGAAGTATACGACATTTTTTGAAATCTCCTCGCTGCGTTGTAACTTTTGCAATCGCGGTAGGCAAAATGGCACTTGTTGATGCTACCTCTGAATAACAATGTGCATTAACTTGTTGGGTTTTAACTGAAGTACCTGTACTGTCTTCGGTAAGAACGGTACCTGACGTATTGGCTTCTTGAGTTCCATTCACTATGTGTAGTAGTGTATGGTGCTTCCTCTTACACATTTTACAGCGAGCTAGAACTGGGCAAACAGATACTGCATGGTTTTGACTTAAGCAATTGAAACAGCGTCGATTCGTCTTTACATATTCTAAGCGCTTTGCAACATCCATCGACACAAAACTTTCGCAGTTTAACAACCAATGACCTTTACTGGAACATAACGCACAATGTAATGAATTAGTTTTGTTTCGAATATCAGCAGGACTCGCACTTGTAAGGTTTTGTTCGGTTCTTTGAATCGCTACGTGTCCTTTAGCTTCAGTATTGGTTGATTTACGTAGTACAACTGTAGTTACCGATTCCAGAGTATTGATTCTACGTTGTAAAAATGCAAGAAAATCACTGATTTTTGGTTCTTCCATATCAATTGAATATTCTGCCCAAGCTGATTTTGATTTATCATCCATCTTCTGTGCTAGCAAATATATGAGCCAGGGGTCACGTGCTTCAGCAACTTCTCCCAGTGCTTTAAGGCCTCGTATAACGTCATCTGACGTATCCATGAATCTCTTCAATGCGACAACGGATCCATGACTAAAACTTGGTTGATCGACGAATGTTTTTATAAATGAGTTTATAGTATGCCGTTTGCGATCGTAACGCACTTTTAACTTATTTAATGCACCAATGTAATTGTTTTCCGTTACTGCGACATGTCGCAATAAAAACGCAGCTTCACCTTCCAACGCAAGTTTTAGATGTTGGAATTTTTCCACAGGTGACAGTCTGCTTGAATTATGAATGGTTGACATAAACATATCATAGAATGTTTGCCATTCTGTAATATCACCCTTGAATTTTGGTATTCTGAGTTTCGGCAATTTTACTTCTGATGTATCACCAGCAGCAGTGATAGAATTATTTTGGCCAACTGTTTGTCCCTCTTGGAGGGAAAGTTTGCGAATCCACGAGTTCAAGCCACCTATTGCACTATAATATTCGTCTTCGTAGTCATCATCAGGTTGTTCAGCGTCATCCAATTCAAAAATGCGAGCTTCAATGGTAGTGAACTCTAACATTAATTGTTCCACACGAGCTAATCTTGCCTGCAAACTTTCTAGGGATGTATTTATGTCAACTTTCTCTCTCAAATATTGGTTGATAGCAATCAATTTATTCTTGTTACTTAATCTTTGTTTCTTTAAAGATTTAAGTTCAGAATCCGACATTTTTATAGCACGTTTTGATTGAATAATTAAGTTGTAACCGCACCGTTTAATATTCTCAGCAAATCACGCAGATAATCACGAACAGCTTAGCACCATTAACCACAAACACTTATTAATAAATATTGGTTTTTAGTTCAACAGCATTCATCAATAGCAGCACACCATCATTTTGTCTTTAATTCACAACAATTATTTTGCCTTTTGTATGTTTAGTATGCAAAACTCCAGTATGGACGCACAATTACACTTTTGTTTTTTACTACTAACGCCGCTTCACAAAATGGCTGCCTTGCACGTACAGCACGTGTTTGTAGAAAAGGAGGATGATTTTCCAGCTAGCGACTCGACTTCAAATTAGTGAATGTAACGCAGATTACCGGTAAACGCTTTATCCGGCTCGAAGGACCATAAATAAAAATTAACTCAGCCACAGTCGATCCGCACAGAAAAATCACCGCAATGAAAAACTACTCCAACACGAAACAAAAATGAACTCCGGATTATCACAAAACAATATGTAATTTATTTTCTTAAAAGCTATTTTCAATTAGTACATCAGTATACTTTTATTAACAAAATTTACTTTTATCAATTTTAATAAATTGTTTCTAAAAATGATGTTGACGAGTCAAAAGTTGATGCAAGAGAGAGACTTAGATATAAATTTTTTAATAATTACAATTTTTTAACTTCTCGTAACTAACGCTAGATGTTCGTAGGTTCAAACGTACTCATTAAGTTACTTTAAATGATTTACACATGATGGCCACTACATTATGAAAAAGTAGACTCAACAATTAAATACACTATGCTACGTTTGTTTTCGTTTGGCTGTCAAATGCAAAATGTAAACAATACAATTAGTAAGAAAGTATTGATAATTATTACGTTAATTCTAAAACATAGACATTAATTCTAAAATTGTTCTCTATTTCAGGTATTTTGTTGCAGGTGTAAGACATAACTGGCTTCGTGTCGTCAAATTTCATCCAATGTTTGTTCAGAATGCCTTGGCTATATCTATAAACAATGCACCTGTTATCTTATTTGCATTTAGGGAAGAATAAATTGGGGTGAGAAAAGAGAGTAAAGCATCTTCCGTACTTCTTTTCCTCCGAAAACCAAATTGAGCATCATTTAGATAATTTAGGTTATCTATGTAATTAATTATGCGTGTCTTAATAATTTTTTCAAAAATCTTCGACAGTACAGATAGGAAGCTAATGGGACGATAATTGGTAGCCAATGTATGAGATCCACTTTTAAATAACGGCATTACGTAAGCAGTTTTTAACACCTCCGGGAAAACTCCCGATTTCATACTGATGTTAAAAATATGCGCAATTACATGCACAACGTTAGCCGCGGTTTTTTTAATTATTTCACTATTCAACCCATCGGTTCCCACAGTTTTTTTGTTTTTAACAGAAAATATACTTTGCAACAATTCATCTTCAGAAATATCTTTGAAGCAAAAGGAATTTGGCATTGAACGAAAAAACGGCAGGTTACTCAAATTACATGTACTAGAGCTACTAGCAATAGTCGTAAAATGGTTGTTGAAAACATTACAAATTTCGAATAAATTTGTGACTATTGAACCATTAGAGCTTGTGATTTTATTCACAATCGACTGTTTTTTAAAATTACCCAGAAAAGAATTTATTACATTCCATTGTTTTTTTAAATTACCGGCTGTAGCATTTAACAAATTATTGAAATAGGCATTTTTCTCGAATTCGACTCGCTTTTGAACTGTCTCTTTTAACTTGCTGTACCTTACGCATAGTTTGATGTTATTAGGATGCTTCTTAGCTTTCCTACTAAGCCGATTTTTACATTTAATTAAGGCACACAAAGAATTTGAAATCCAAGGTTTCAATTTTATGTGTTTATTTGTACTTTTGACGAAATATTCCGAACCTTTTATGCACTCATGAAATATTTGTAAAAAGTTATTTAAAGCAGTGTTTGCACAATTGATTGAGAGAACATTTACCCACGATTGTGCATCTAGTTTGGATATTAATTTATCGTAATTTATGAATTTTTTCTGAGAAAACGTATTTTTAATGTGTTTGGAGTTTGAACTACCAAATTGCGACACATTTACCAAAAGAGGATTATGGTCAGTAATCGACATGTTACAAACTTGGCAATTAATGATACTATCAATGGAGCGCGAGAATGCATGATCAATGCAAGTTGAACTTCCATTTAATGTTCGTGTTGGTGAAGCAACTAAAGTATTAAGACCAAAAGAGGCCATCGTACAAACATATTTGTCAATTTGAGAATTGCTACTTAGAGTATTAATGTTGAAATCACCTAGAATTATAAAATTTTTAGCCTTATTATATGACTGAAGTAATATTTCAAATTCATGGACAAACTGGTCTATACTAAATTTATGGTATCTATATAAACCAAGACATTGGTACTCGCTCCCTTCATAAGTGAATTTTATACCTAAGCAATCCGCTGTAGCCAGATGATGATAAGTAGCTTCTGCCGAAATTGATTCTTTAACATAAATAGCAACTCCTCCTGCTCTTTCTTGATCATTGGATAAAACAAAAAAATGATATCCATCTATTTGATATAGGTTAGTTTCGTTAGAGTTGATCCATATTTCAGACACCAAAATTAACTCAGGTAGTACACTCAAGGTTGCCAAATTCACTAGAAGCAAGTTAAAATTCGACCGCAAACTTCTAATGTTAACATGAAATAAAGAAAAATTTTTTACATTTAATTGATTATTAAACTCATCTACTAAAATGTTGAAATCAACGTCATCAATACTATCCTGATCCAGATCATCAAAATTTAACATTAATAATTAAAACTAAAATCAAATTAAAATATTAAAATAAGATCACACTAGAGAATCTAGATCCGAAAAAGTATTAATGACTTTGATTTCACCACCGTCAACTTTTCTCAACATAATTGATCCATTTCGCGTCCATAAATATTTATAATTATTATCCTTTTTAACTTGGCGGGCCTTCCAAAACAGCTGCTTCTTAAATGTGGTAAGACTTTCATTTATGTACACTGATGAGTTATTAGATATTCCCCGAAAATCAGATGAAATATTTTTTAATTTTCTTCTGGACGCAAGAATCTGAAAGCGCCGATCTCTATTTTGGAATTTTACGATAATTTTAGCTGTTTTAGCAGAATCGAACTTGTTTTTAACACAATAAGCCGCAGAAATGTCACTTTCAAGTACGTTGACTTTCAGAACATCAGTAAAAAATGATACCGTTGTTTTCATGACCTCATTATCAGGTGTCTTTAAACCAGTTATTTCAATCGAATCATTTCTATAAAGCTGATCCAGTTTTTCTACTTGCAATTCAAGTGATGCAATTTTATTTATTAGTCTGTTATTTTCGTTTTTGAGATTATCAATAACCTTTAAATAATTATCAATACCATCAAACCTTTTATTGAATCGAGCGAATTTGTCACTTATCAACTTAGAAATTAGTTTTAATGATTCAGCGGTGTTACTGAAATCCAGATTATCAAAATTTTCACTTTCATTAATCATTACAATATTTTCTCTTCAATTTATTATGATTAGAGGAACACGAAGCATGACGATGTTTTGAGAAAAAAATATTTTTATAAAAATGCAAAATTACTTAATAAATGATTATTAATTTCAATCAAAATTGTTCACAATTTACATTTCGATATATTTGATATCAAATTATTTATATTTGTAAATAAAAATTTTCATTTAAATTGAAAATAGAGACGATATAAAAAAATGTGTTTGAAAATCCCATATGATTTTTTTACGTTTCATAGCAAAAAAAAAAAAAAATCTGTATACCCTTAACACATACTACCATACATTTTCGTGTCATGGGTTTTTATGTAGTGGCATTGCTTCAAGAATACTACTAATTTATGATTTCACCATTACCACAGAAGAAAGATTCACCAGAAGAGACATAACGCTGTTTTTGTATGGAAAAATATGGACTATCATTTTTTTGACCTTGATTTGCCGAAGGTAAGAGAAAGTTGGGTTATGTATTCTTTGGTTTACTGGTTTTTATTTGAAATAATAAAAATTGAGAATCCTTAACAGTATAGTTAATGAAATTATTTGACAAGTTTTGTTTTGACAGCATAATTTGAATTAAATATTCAAAAAATTCACAATATTCGAAAATAATTATACTTCAATGTCCAAAAATGAAGGTAAGATGAAAAAAAAATTTGATCCACGCAATGTCTATTCTGGTTAATCTTTCTTCTGTGCCATTACTATTACGAAAATATTGTGCATTACGAAAATTTTCGTAATGTTTGAAGACAGGGCATTTAAAATAATAAAACCAAATTATTCCAAATGAACTTAATGAATGATAAAAATCACACTTTAAATTACACATTGCAATAATTAATTTCCAATCATTACAATTTTAACAAATAAATATAAAAGTTAAATAGGCAATATAGCTTTAAATAACATATTTTTGTTGTATTCAATCACATATTTCATTTTTGTCCGCTATAGCCAATTGTCAATTACGAAAAAATCTCATACCCTTACACGTATTGTTTAAAATTAGATAGTGGTCAAGCATTTAAAAAAATATCCCAAGATTTAGGTATACGACATGTAAATACAAAAATTTTGAAGAAAATATGGTTTTGTTCTAGTTAGGTAGTAAACAAAACCGAATGCACGTACATCGTTATCTCGAAATAAATAATATATTTTTAAGAACACGTGAAACAAAGAAAAAAAGGTACGCAGGGGAAGATAGGCCTCAATGAATCTGGGTTGCGTGGATGTATCGCAAGAAGAAACACAAACGTTCCGACAATAATTTTGAACATAAGGATAGCGTTTGCAAAACGACACCTACACAAACCTTTGTAATTGGAAACCTTTGGAAAAACATACTGAGGAGCGATGAGTCGAACACCAATTTGTTCTGATCGGATGGTAAGACTTACGTGAGTCGCCCAAAGAATAAAGAATTGGACCCAAAGTAAAGACAATAAAGACCATAGGGCAAGGAGGGGGAACTGTTATGGCGTGGGGAGCATTTTCCTGGCGCGGTGTTGGATAAATATTTCGGATTAATGGCCGAATGAATCAACATCAATATCGGGATATTATAGAAAATATGACATTCGAAAACATGCCAGATTCCCTTACTTTGCAACAGGATAATGATTCTAATCACATTGATGTTTTAGGTTGGCCGGTGCAAAGGCCAGACGTCAATCCCGTTGAGAACTTGTGAGCCAATGTTAGGAGGGGATTAAAATCGAGCACTTCGCGCAATTCAGACAAGCTTTTCAAATACATTGGAGATATCTGAAATAATCCGTATATCGCATTGCTCGAAGTTGATGTAACCAGTTAATGTTAATGTTAATAATTACCAGTCTTCCGAGGCGTCATGCGGTGGTTATAAAAAATAAAGGATATCCTACAAAATATTGAAATTATTAGTGTTACATGATGTTCAGCCGTATGAACAGTTTTTTAATATACACTAAATATTTGTTAAACTTCTACATGAACAAGCGGCTACAGGACAGTTAGTCAGCTAAATCAAAACCAACATCAAGAAAGATGGAGCACACAGAAAAATAGAGAAATACTGTGAGGAACGACTCATGAACCTTCAACTGCTCTTCGACAAATCTTGCACTCTCGATGCAGAATTAATTCACAAGATTGATGAGCAATATCCATACAGGGCAAACAATTATTTTGGCCAAGTGAAGGAAATATATTAAGAAACCAAAACATCTCTTCTTGATGCAAAATATAAGGCAACACCAGGCAGTTCTGAAGAAAAAACTATTCAGGCCGAAGCCTGATTGCAACAAGAAACATCTGATATTTCCTCATACATAATTGATGAAAATGAAGATGAGGATGAATACCGTGAACTACCAAAACCAACGAACGTTAAGTTAGAATCCATAGAGCAAGTAAAACGCTACAAGCTGCAATTGGCAAAAGCTAGAATATTAAAGAAAAATTTTAGCAACATGTTAAAATACGGCGACCTAACAAGTTTAATAAAGTTTACTGTGAGCTTAGATTCCTGAACAAATTATGGCAAATGCCATTAAAGAAGAATTCGAATCCTAGTAATACTTCACCATGAACAT
Source organism: Tipula vernalis (assembly GCA_958295665.1). Taxonomy (NCBI): domain Eukaryota; kingdom Metazoa; phylum Arthropoda; class Insecta; order Diptera; family Tipulidae; genus Tipula; species Tipula vernalis. The sequence continues at coordinate 178,456,009 of OY282558.1, read as the reverse complement.
TTTCGTCGAAATACAGGCGGAGTACGAGACGATAGTCATCAACATACAACAAATGCTTGAAACTGCGCTCAATGTCAACAAGAAAAAGGATCCACCACAAAAGAGGGCAACACATGTTGTAATGATTGATGCATCTCCAAACTGTGCTCAATGTAATGCTGAACATGTAATTACAAGCTACAAGGAATTCTAAGCCTTGTCAGTTTTGGAGAAGATAGCAACTGTAAAGGAGAAAGCATTATACTCCAAACACATAAGCGGCGCTCTACGCCTTACTTTGCTTCTGTTCGTCTTTATGATTTTAGTCTTCGAGATTTTTTTTACAATTGTCTTTCTCATATGCCCATTTGGATGTTATATTCAGCTAAAATTAGAGGTTTCCAAGCATATTACTTTAAAAACAACAATAATAAATATAAATGTCATTCATTGCCTCAAAAAATACAAACTTTGCTAGTTTGACGCCGCTCTAGGTGTTCGCTCTTTTGGAAATACATGTATTCTAATTTAGCGCTGATGTTCGCTCCGTCAATGTGTTTGGGGTATTATGCAGAAAATGTCTCTGAGCGCACCATAGGCAATATTACCGCAATAAAAGTGAACAATGTCAGGAGCTAATTATAGTTTACTCCACGCCATTCAAAAGGAGGCAGTAAAGAAGGCTGAAGCTCCAACCAAGACAACTTTATAAACAAAATCCAAATCCACACAAGGTACTACCTTATTGGCAACCGCTATGTTCAATATAAATACCGATATTGGAGAAAGTTTAGTACGGATTCTGATTGATCCAGGCTTCTAAGCCACTTTCATCACCGAAGAAATGGCAAATAAATTTAATTTAACAAGAACTCCGATCCAAGCAAACATTGCCGGCGTGGGACTAACAGAAGCCAGAACAGCGAAGTCTACTGTAGAATTCACCATCAGACCGTGGTTTTCATCAAACTTCAACCTAAAAGTCAACGCTATGGTCTTCAAGAAAATAACCGGAAGCCTACCCGATGTCGTGGTTGAACCAAGCACCTGGAGCCACATCAAGAGCTTTATATGGGCAGATCCGACCTTTCATGAACCTGGTCCAATCGATATACTTTTAGGAGACCATGGTCAAATAATTATAGCAAATTTTCTGAAAGGTACCTATTTAGGTTGTTTAAAAAAACGGCTACTGCTCGACTACTGCAAGTCGAAAAACGTCTTGCCAAAAATACGGAACTAAAGTTACAATACTAAAAGTTTAAGGATGAATATGATCTCTTAGGTCACATGAAGGAAACGGAGACAACGATTTGGGAAGCCGGACATTATTATTTACCACACTGCTGTTTTCAAAGAAGCAAGACATAGCAGCCGATATAGAAAAAATGTTTCGCCAAATTACAGTGCATGAAGATGATTATAGGAATATCAACGCATCTTGTGGAGAAAATCACCTAAACAAAAAATAAAGGAGTACAACCTTATCACCGTGACTTACGGCGTTGCATCAGCAACATACCTAGCAGTGCGAGCATTGCAATAGTTAGCAAGAGATGAAGCTTCCACATATCCATTCACATCAGAAACGACACTGAATAATTTCTGGGTAGATGGGTAGATCCCATAAAACAACTGAAAACTGGCGAATTGAACCTACGTAAATGAGCTGCCAACCACCATGTCCTGATACAAGCCGTACCAAAAGAACTGAGAAATAATGGAATTCTTGAATTCAAGTTAGATGATACAGTCAAAACTCTTGGTCTACATTGGAATCCAGTGATAGATAGCTTCGGATTTTGCAGTTCATCTCCGATTTCAAAAAACAAGAACTCTACCAAATGGGGCCTACTTTCTTACAGTGGAAAACTTTTTGACCCCCTAGGATGGCTAGCACCAGTTACAATATTAACTAAACTTATGATGCAAGAACTCTGGGTAGCCGAACTCTCCTGGGACCAATCACTACCTCCGGCTTTATCAATTCAATGGGAGAATTTCAAAAATGCTCTGCCCTCTTTAGAAGAGATAATTATACTTAGGTGGGTCTACTTTGATAAAACATCATCAATCAGTCTACATGGATTTTGCGATGCCTCTGTGAAGGCCTGGAATGTGACTCTAGATGAAAAACTCCAGGTGACACTACTATCGTCTAAAACTAAGGTAGCACCAATTAAAACTAACTTGTCAATAACACGACTTGAACTATGTGGGGCTTTGTTACTCATAAAATTGATGGGAAAAGTCAATGAAGCATTACAAGTACCAAAATTAGAGGTGAACTTCTGGACCGATTCCATGATTACTCTATCATGTATTCAAGGGCATCCGCACAAGTAGAAAACCTTCGTCGCTGACAGAATTTCAGAAATCTAAGGGAAATTAGGTCCAGCACAGCGGCAACACATAAGCTCTAAAGAGAATCCTGATGATTGTACTTCTAGAGAAGTTCATCCAACCGAATTAAAGAAAAACAGTTTATGGTGGACTGGTCCTTTATGGCTTAAATTGACTAGTCAAAACTGGCCACAACAAGCTTCGTTCAATGACAACATATGTCTTGAATTGAAGCATTTAACCCTTTCATTGATGATAAAGGAATACTTCGAGTTGGGGGTCACATAACAAACAGCGAGTTAGACTTCGATGTCAAACATCAGATTCTGCTGCCGCCTAAACATCGTATAACAAAGCTACTATACGGAAATGACCAAGAACGAGTTATTGCGTACTTCTCCAAAACATTATCAAAACCGGACAGTAATTTTTGGGTGAGACGGAAAGAATTATTGGCTATGAAGAATTATTAGTTATTTAATAGCGCAAAGAATACTGTACTAAAATGAAATTTCCCATGATAAAACTATTCTAAATGTTTCTAGACTATTCTTACTAGAAAAGCCATGAAATTTTTAGAAGTTTGGTTTGACTATATGAAACGCGAACGAGATCGAATTAGATTATTAATATTTGGAAAGCGATAGTGTAAAGATTTAATTGTGAATCAAAAAGTGATTTAAAATGTGAATTAGTGAGATATAAAAATTATAAATAAATTCAATTCGCCCGCCATTTTAGTAATATGACATAGGTGTCTATCAAATTTTTAAGAGATGCAACTGAGAAAAAATTATGCTCAAGATAATTCTATTGGTGCTTCAACTGTTAGAAAGTGGTTTTCGAAGTTTCGTGATGGAAATTTTAACCTTGAAGACAATCCACGTCCTAATCCTGAAAAACAGTTTGAAGATGAAGAACTTAAAGTTTTACTTGATAAAAACAAATGTCAAACCAAACAAGAACTTGGAAACAGTTAGAAGTTACTCAAGTTGTAATTTTAAATCGATTGCATGCAATGAGAAAGATCCACAAGGAAGAAAAATGGGTTCCTCGTGAGCTAACCGAAGAGAACAAAAATCACCGAGTCGACGTTTGTTTGAATTTGCTTTCTCGCTACAAAAAAAAGAATTTTTTTGCATAAAATCATAACTGGAGATCAAAAGTAGATTCTATATGGTAGTACTAAGCAAAGGCCATCCATCTCCATCCATTACAAAGCCCAATATTCATGCCAAGAAAGTGTTATTATGTGTCTGATGGGGTTGGAAAGGAATCATCGACTATGAACTTCTTGAACCTGGACAAACTGTCACGGCTGAACGTTACTAAGCCAAACTGAACAAATTGTCTGATGCACTAGAGTAAGAAAGAGCATTCACGGGCCAAGGAACGCGATCAGTTGGGCTGGGAAGTTCTCCCGCATGCGGCTTACTCTACTGTTTGTTTAGATCGATGCAGTATTATTTGGCTGAACAGCGGTTCTCGAAATTTGAAAATGTCCGAAAATGGCTCGGTGAATATTTTCTTGCCTCAAAACAATCAACAGCAACAACACCAGCCAAAAATGTTATACATCGGACACCAAACGCATCGTTGTTTGGTGTCTGATGTCTTTGGTATAAAATCTGAAATATATTTTTTCGTTCCTAATGCTGTGTGCCTCAGAAGACTTTTCAAACTAAACTTTTCAAATTTTGAAGCTTTCGCTATTTAAACATAGATGCTTGGTGAAAAGGCAGTTTACGAGGTTACTTTTCGATGACTTTTCAATTTGTATGACATACAGTTAAAATACGTAGTCAGTAAAGCCCGATACACATTGAGAACGAGTAAAGAGAACGATATTCCCTTTTTTACCTAATTAAGTAACATAATTATTAAAATAGTTAAAACTGTATGATTTTAATTAACGATAGTTAAAATATCGTGCATTTACTAAAAATAAAATTTAAAATTTTAACAGTTTTAATACAAAATTTCAATTTATCAACGTAAATTAAAACGATAAAATGAAATTTTGTATTACAACTGTTAAAATTTTAAATTTAACTTTTAGTAAATGCACGATATTTTAACTATTGTTAATTATAATCATTTATAAGCAATCGGTTTCTCATCGGACAGCTCAATATGCATTTTTATGTTTGGACTTGGCGTTCTCTTCTCTGGATTTTAGTTTACTACCAATACTCGAATTCTATCCGCCACTTCACGATCATTAATATGGTTTATGTTCAGCGGAAGTTCTCCATGCTCAATCACCATTGAAACGTTTCCCGGAATGAATTTTCTCATAGTAATTCCAGTCGGCGTTTGATTTATCAAATCTCTACCAAATAAAAAGTCAGCTGGCAATATTCCATCAGGAACTATGTGAATTGTGGTCTCATATACTTCATCCTCTATTTTTAGCTTTGCATTAAACCTACCTACGGTTGATACATCTCTGGACCCCGCACCATGGAATTTTGTGCACTCCTCTCCTCGCTAAATTCGCAAATGCCCGTTCCAATGAATTTTTTATGTGACATTAACTAATGTCGCTTCCGGTATCAACTAGTGCACACAGTTCCTTTCCATTGAGCATTACATTTTTAACAGCTTTAAATGAACAATCATCCTGATTCTCTATATGGCTGCACAAGATTTAGAACTTTGAACCATCAGATTTCTTGGCGTAATCTTTTCCTAGATGCCCGGTTCCACAACAGTTGTAACATCTTGGCATTCTTCGGAATCTATTTGACTTTTTGTTCTCAATTGGCTTTGTTGTTACGCTCTCAATTGGTGCTTTTATCTAAATTTTTTGTTTGATTTCTTCATAAATTACGAGTTTACTTTTGAAATTATTCATAGAGGTTGATCCATATAAAATCGCCTTACTATGTACATAATCGGTTATTCCACTTATACAGTAATCGATTATCGAAGATCTTCCAAGTTGCCGGTTTGACCTAGTTCACGCATAGCGATTAAATAATTTTTGAAAGATTCATCTTTCTTTTTCTTCCTCTCTGCCATGCGCCACAGCAGGATTCACTTTCTTTTTAAACACGTTGACTAAATGTGTGGTTAGATTTTCCCAGGTATCAGTAACCGTCAAATGTAAACTATCTTTTGCTGTTCCAATTAACAGTCTTTTTGAATAAATAACTTTCTATTCAGCATTCCATTTCATACATACACCCTGAATCCATTTCTCGGCGGGATAATCATCCTCCCCACTAAACTTCGAAAGCGATTCTTCGACATCTCTAAAACTTAAGTAAGCCCCAGCAGCAGGCACGATAGTAGATTTCATTCTTACTTCTTTATCTTTCAACGCCATCTCCCGTGTTCGTAACTCTTCTAACTGGATATTATCTTCCTGTTGGTTGCTATTAAGTTCGCAACTCTTCTAAACATTTCCATCATCTTACGCATAAAAGCGTGCTCAATTGCTGGTGAATTATGAAGATTACTTTTTTTTCGGCCTATTTCAGTTAAAATTTCTTAATAATTTGTTATTTGTTAAAACAACTTTACTTCATATATAAACAGAATAAATTATAAGAACCGTTCTAGTTTTATCTTTTATCTTCACTAAATTAAAACTCTATCCAACAACAATTATTATTAAATTTCACGCAAACGTCCTTGGTACACAATACGGTACTCTATATTTCTCGATTCACAAATTCGGTGATCTTGGAACCGTTCTGATTTTATCTTTGATATTCGCCAAATTAAAACTGCAGCACTTATTTTTAATTATCACGCGTATTACTATAGCCGTTTGATACTGCCTTGGTACAAAATACGATACTTTATATTTCTCGACTTACGAATTCGCTGTTATTGAACGGCACTTTATATCACCACAAATCTTGGTATATGGAAAATCCCTCACGGATATAAAAATTCGCCAACTATATTAACTTCACGATAAAGTTTCATAGACGTTAATTACCACAAACTTAAATGTTTAATCGGTCGGTTTTCCCTGTTTGGAACACAACGTCTGAAACGCACTTTTGCGCTCAGTTCGAAACTGGATTAGATTATCTTACGATCTTCGAAACATATTAAAATCATTTGTAGAGTTTAATTAGTTTTTAAGAAAAAAGCACGAGTTGTTTACTACTCGAAACACCAATATCAATTGCTTTAATCTGATTGTACAGTTAATAATCGTTTTACATAACAGGAATAATATATAAAGCAATTATACAATTTAAATATAACATAAAATACGATATGAGGCTGCATCCTAATTGAGTTGAACAAATTCGGATACCTTAAATCCTGCATATATAGTATATTTAAATCTTATTTTGAATTACATACTTTTAATAAACGATTCGGTTTATTTTTTATTAGACGTCATTTATTTAAACGAGACATTGAAAAGTTTAGTTGGCTATATAAGGCACAATTAAATACTTTTAACCTAGTGACATCTATTTAAATATTGCATGAATTAATGGGTCTTACAAAAGTTTAGTTTGAAAAGTCTTCTGAGGCACACAGCATTATAAGAAATCTATGGTAAAATAGGTTGTCTCTGCTAATACTAAGCACTTTGAAAAACATTATCTTAAGTTCAAGTTTTTTAATTTGATTTTATCAAATTCGAATCAAATCAAATACATAAAGTAAAGCCAACAATAAGCGACTCCACACATTGGTTTTATCTGATAAATTAAACCGCACAGTTTTATTGTCTTAACGATTAATAAAAATGCTTCAAATGTAATTTATTGATAAAACAATTTCATCACATAACGAATTTCAAATGGATTCGATTTTCGATCATATTTCTGTTTTGACTATTCGACGCTAGATGGCCAAAATTCTTCGAAATCACTAAAATGATCTGCATTCATTTACATACTCGCATGAATATGTACTAACAACAGCTTGATAATCTATGAGAATTCATTTTTATTCATTTATGTGTCAATTTTTGTATTAATCAGAAGTGATTAGGGTTTTCATTATTTTAATTTATGAAAATATTCGTATTTTTATTACAAATGTCGTGTATTTATTATTTTAACATTATTGTGTAAAGTGATCTTGTGTTAACTGTGTCTCTTGTAACTTAAAAAACATAATATTAAAATGACTGTGTGGAAAAGTTTAGTGTACAAAGTATATGGAGTTGGTATGTTCAAAAACTGAAATGTTTTGATTTTGTTATACAATTTTAAGCGTGTTGTATAAGTACTTAGTAATCTCTTAATTAATATTAAAAAATGAATACATATCCGATATTATTTGTTCAAATAATTTGATGTCATTATTTTGGCCTTGCCCATTCGAAATTATTATTAAGGATCAAGTTTTTGTTTTGAGTTTCAACAAATTATTTTGAAAAGAACATTATTTTATACACCTGCAATATTTAGATACGCTCATTTCCATATTTAAATAGACGATAAAGTTTTGATATCCCAAAATAGTGAGTAATTTTCATAGAATGACTAAAAATGAATTCTGTGTTGGTATTTATGTACTTATTAACAATGTAGCTATGTACAATGATTTAGGAGTATCAACAAATATGGTTTGTGAATCAAACTTATACGAATAAATAAATTTCTATACTCGATAATATGAAAACCAACACCAATATACTTACTATGTACTTATACAAATGCAGTACTTTAGTATAGTAATTTTTTGTTTTGTTTTGACATTTTATAAAGTTAGTGTTGTCCTAAACATATTAAAAGTGCATTCCATTGAAATTCTACACACTGTACGTACTACACCCAAAAATGATGATCTACAAATATCTACATAGTAAAAACATAAAATTTCGACAAACAATTATAATTTATTCAAAAAATTTGATTGTTACTTTTATTATGTAAGTCCAGAAGCAAAATTGCAACAGTTGTTCCTAACCAAAACAACGTCTCGCTTTATGGAAATAAGTACTCGTACATACCGATTTTTTGTGGTTCTTGATGATTTTCACTTAGGAATATGAAAATCGTTGAAAGTGAAGTGAAATATAGAAGAGATCCTATATGACTTATCTGATCAAAGTATCCTTAATGTTCTACTAATCCTTATTCAAGTTAAAATGGGCATAAAATGTTTACCTGGGCGATATTTGTGAATTCAATTTCGAAAGTATTCGACTCTTCGAAGTGTAGGATTCTTATTTGAATTGAATCAGATTCGTTCGTTTCTTATTTAAATCAAATACGAATCTTATACTCCGAAGAGCCGAATACGTTTGAATCTTTATCATCTTTGAATCTTTATAAATTCGAATTAGTATCCACTAAATACTGACGGCCGATATTTGACTCCTTTGAAGAAAACTTTACCTAGTTAATATGCCCAAAAATGATACATGTATAGCCTAACCTTGCCCAAATCTCTGAGAGTACTTCCATTGCGATTATTATCCCATTAAGAGTTTTCTATTACTCTGAAACTAACATTAACAAGGTTCCAAATCCTCCGTTCGGAAAACACTTCTGAGTATGCGCCATATTTTGACTTATTGCACCTATTTAGCTGAACCTTGCCCAATTCTCTGGGAGTGCTTGTTATTGGGCCCCATACATTGACGAATGTGCCCCATACATTAACTTATTGGACCTACCGTCAAGAACATTCTTTTGTATAAGGTCGAACTTTTCTTAAATACTGTATACTTCACTCATCCGATTAGTAAATAAAAAAATGATTTATGACATGATCAACTGTGCTTTGTAAATTTAATGGAAAATAAGAAAAAACAAATTTTCATAACGGTACACTGATAAAAAAATTTTAAAAATTAGGAAAACCACACGCACATTCAGTTGTATACGACTTACTAATTTTGTTAAGAGTTAGTCGGGATTTACGAACAAAGGATAATACAGCTTAACTAAGGCTTACATTTAATTCAGACAATTGGAATTTACAAAAAAAGAAAAAAAATTTGACATGTAGAACACAATGATTTTAACTCGAGGCAAAACTACTTTCCTTCAATAAATATTCGTTTTTTGGTAATATTGCACCTGAATACCTAGTTAACCTGTCGAAAAGTATAATTCAAAAAAATTTGTGAGATATTACCAAGAAAAAAGATTAGAAACAAGGAAATTGCGTAATGAAAGGACGGCAAAAGATTACTTCGCCGGATGAAAGATTTATTTTACGAAAAGTTTCTAAAAATCCAAAGCTGAATGAAGAAAGATGATGTATGACTTTAGTGGTATTAAGTCCAATAACTAATGATCGAGCCGAAAATCGATTGTCTGAAATTCTTCAAACGAAACGGTTAAACTGCGCAAGGAAATACAAACATATTACGGATGATTTTTGGAAAACTTTGTTGTTTTTTGATGAAAATAAGTTTGCTTTGTTTCAGTGTGGTAAGAAGCGGGAAAAAGTGTGGCGGGAGCGCAAAAAAGCATCTAGAACCAAAAATTTAACTGGTACCGTAAAACAGGAAGGTCAGTACGAAATGGTGTGGAGGATAATGCGCCATATATCTATGGGAAATATGAAGAATGAGTTGGCTTAAACGTCCGCAAAAGCGATTTAAAGGATTCTGCTTAAAAAATGGGAATATAAAATACGTTTGCGTCCTACCAAGATAACGATCCAAAGCCTAAAGCTTCAGTTCTTAAGGTTTGCCTACTGTACAAATACCCTAAACGATTGCCTTAACTCCTTTCTAAAGCCAAATCTACCAAATCGAACACTTTTGAGAATTTTTAGACCGAAGACCAAGAGCCAACCACATCTTCAGGAACAAAGTTAAACTAAAAAAGACAATTATGGAAGAATGTGAAAAAATTGGTCCGGAAACTACCAACATTTGGTAGAATTCAGGCCAAATCGCTTGGCTTTTCCTATCGAAAATCAGGGTTATCCAGAGTATACAACTGAATGTCTCTTGATTTTTTATTGAATTAAAACTAAATTTCTGAATTTAGTTTATTTTTGTTACTGTTATTAATTTTCTGATGTAAAAATAAGCTGTACCTGACAGAATTGTATGAACTAGTAACATTAATAATAATAAATAAAAATCTTAAAATATAGCAAGCTTTTGTATATAGCAAAACTTTGCGCAAATTTCTTGTTTGTTATTGGGCCATCAAGAGAAAATACTCATTATTTTATGTGGATAAGTGTCATTAACAAAATTATAAATCCTATGTTTGGTAAAACTTCTCCTGAGTAATGTGCCCCATACATTGACTTACACGACCTTACAGCCTCAGATCTTGCCCTAATCTGTGGAAGTGCTTGCTTAATTTATTAAGTGGGAAACTGACATTAACAAGATTCCGCATCATCCGTTTGGAAAAAAAATTTTCTGAGTAATGTGGCCCATAAATTTACGTATGCGTCCTATATAGCCTAAGGTTGCCCAAATCTCTGCGAATGCCTGCTATTGAACAATCAAGAGAAAACACTCAATATTTTAAGTGGAAAACTGACATAAACTAGATTCCAAATCCTCCGTTTGGAAAAAATCTTTTGAATTATATGTCCCATAGATTGAGTTTCACGATCTTTATAGCCGAACTATGGCCAAATCTCAGAGTACTTGCTGTTGGACCATCAAGACAAAATACAAAATTTTTTTAGGTGAAAACTGGCATTAACAGTTTTATTTTAAATTTGATAAGCTATTTGTTGGTTTTTAGATTGATGTTTTATTTTTACACCAACGTTTCGATCATCAGTATTTTTGTAATTCACATGAATGATGAATCGAAACGTCGATTAAAAATAAAATATTGAGCTAAAAACCAACAAATGTTATTAGCAAGATTTCATATCCTCCGCTTGCAAACAACTTATTCTGAGGAATGCAGTTCATATATTGGGTTATGAAACCTATATGTAGTTGAGCTTATGCCCAAATTTCTGGGAGTGCTTCTTATTGAGCCATGAAGAAAAATTCGCAATATTTTAAGTTTATGTACGAAACTGCCATTAACAAGGCTATAAATCCTTCGTTTGGAAAAAACTGCTTCTGAGTAGTACATTGACTTATTCGACCTATAAAGCCAGCTTTGCCCAAACCTCTTAGACTACTGGCTATTGACCCATGGAGACAAAATACTCATACGATTCAGTGGGGATAAATGCCATTAACAAGATTCCAAAACGTCTGTTTCGAAAAACTTTTTATGCTTATTAGATGAAAGATAAAATTAAACAGTGACTTAAAAAAGAAATTACATTTTATTCAGTTCACAAATTAAAAAAAAATAGAAAATGGTTATAATATCTAAATACAAATAATACAGGGTGGGCCAAATAATTTTTTTTTTTAAAAATGCAATAAAACAAAAAGTTCTCAATATTTTTTCAAATTTATTTTTTCATTGTAAAGAACAATCCTTCCGATTAATTATGGAATACTATTTCATTCATATGACTGCCTCGGCTGGCCTTGACGTACCCCATACGGTCGGTCCAATTTTTGAGCACATTTTCTGTGGTATGCGGCATTATGTCTTCAATGGCAATGCGAATATTGTTCTTGAGAGCGTCAATCGTTGCTGGTTTATCGGCGTAACACTTATCTTTGACGGCACCCCAAAGATAATAGTCCAACGGCGTCAAATCACAGCTCCGAGGCGTCCAAATCACATTAGCATTTCGGCTGATAATTCGATCTTCGAAGACAGTGCGCAAAAGATCAATTGAAACGTGTGCTGTGTGGCACGGAGCGCCGTCTTGTTGAAATCAAATGTTGCTTATGTCCTCCTCTTCGTGCCGGGAACAAATAATCGTTTATCATGGCGCGGTAGCGCTCACCATTGACAGTAACGGCGGCTCCTTGCTCATTTTCAAAGAAAAATGGCCCAATGATGCCACCGGACCAAAATCCGCACCAAACAGTCACTCGTTGAGGATGCATCGGCTTCTCTACGATCACGTGCGGGTTCTCCGTGCCCCCTGACAGAAAATTAGTTTAATGTTTGACATTTATGAAATGGTTCGCTTTACGCTTGAACAAAATTGAGAAATATTGAAAACTTACTTTCAAAGTGGTGAGTCTTCTAACCAAACTGTAAGAAATTTACGTGGAAAATTCAGTAGAAATGAAATGCCTACAAGGCAATTTGTGAAGCGAGTTCGTGAAACTGGATTGTTATTGGATAAACTGAGAGAAGACTTGAAAAATCAAATCGAAGTTGCCATTGATGAGATAGGAGCTCATACGATTGAAAATGTTCTGAAAAATTGGGATGACAGATTGGGATTCTGTAAAGTCAGCCGTGGAAGTCATTTGAATGAAATTGTGTTCCATACTTAATGGCAATGTATACTCTTTCTAATGAAACAAACCGCTTTGAATAATATTCTTTCGTTGAACCTAACATGAGGTATGACGATACGGTTGGTCAGTTTTATTTTCAACAGTGATTAGTTCTAACTTTAAGCCGTTTTCAATAGGGCTAGAGACCGAATTACATTCCGTCATACTAAATTTCTCAAGTATTTTCTCAATATGCTTGCTTTGGTCAATTGTTAATAAACCCTTCACTAAATCGATTGTGATGTTAAGATCCATATAATTCTTAACTTCTCCGAGATCTTTCATTTGGGCTGCTTGAACATCTGATGCTTTTTCTGATTAAACTGTAGCTCACTTAAACTGTATCTTACAATTAAAATGTATAAGCAATAGCCTGATTTTGATGCATGAACCCAAATCTTTGTTCCAACCAATAGGTGATTGTTTCAATCGATACATACTTCTTTGTAACTTCAACACATAATCGTCAAAAATATTTATACATCGCAATCGCTCACATCTACATGAGAAAATTTGAAATTAAACTGTATTCCTATAGCTAACAGCATTCTTATGGTTGGGAATCGAGCAACCGGAGCTTATGTGTCAGTATAATCAATCTCTGCTTGTCAGTATAATCAATCTCTCCTTTGTGTACCTTTATTCTGGAAAATCCATTGAGAATCGATTAATTTCATGCCTTTTTCTTGTTTCACGATAATCCATAATTTCACCTTGTATAGCACTGTGCCATTCTGACTCAAGAAAATTTCAAACAATGTTCGAATAATTTTCAGAAACTTCATTTTCAAAATTAACCAGTGTGCTTTAAAGCATGTGCATCAGTATATCCAGTTTAGACATTGTAATCAGATAAATATGGTGGCCTCTTAATTTCACGATTATACCTTGTACGAATCGTATTATCTGGTTTTGTTAATTGTGTTTCATCTTTTTTATATTCAGTAGCTGATGTCATGACAGAAGAATTTGGTGAGACATTTTCCTCTACGCTGGTAGTTGATGCGGTGCTTCTGATCTGAAGATGCTTCTGATTCACTAACTGATGTTTTGTCATTTACTTCGTTTACCACTCGAATTTCGTGAGGTGACCCTGATAACTATTTTTGATTAGAAGATTGTCTCCCTTTGCATCATTAAATATTATCTCTTAACTTGCTATGTGCATCATCATGCCTTCTGTTGGTTTTGACATCCCCCCCCCCTTCGCTTAGATGATCTATCGACGTAAAAGAACTTTATGGCTCCAAGAACGTCTTGGTTTAAAGGATATGTCAAAATATATTTGAAGTTGAAACGTTTTGTTATATCTCCATAAAGATTATATTGTTGGATTGCATTAATGCCTGTAAGAAAAATTGAATAAGATTTTGTAATTTTTTTTTTTAAATTAAATCAGTTTACCTTTTTGAAATGGCAAAAATGTATTCTTTTCCGATACATTGATTTCTGTCAAATTGAAGCATTCTTCCCAATTGCTATCTTCTATCAATCCTAAGCTGACTGTTCTCGAGAATTCTTGTGCTACACAGTATGGGAAAACAGAGTTTGGTAGCCATTTTGAGGTTATACCTCTCAGCTCGAGTCATGCTCAAATAACTTATGGAAATTGTGTGAGTCACACTAACTTCTGTTGATGTACAGGATAAAAGTTTCAAAACAATTTTTTTTAATACATTTTCCGTTGATAACAAATCCAATATCAATATAATGATTTCGCAAAAGTTTGATTAATTGCGGCAAATAAGCAAATTTTATTGTCACCAAATAGAAGCATAATTAAATAATATGAAAAAATTTAACAGTATAAGTACACCTTTATGTAGCGTTTTTTTATTCGCTCCGGATAGCTGCTATCGAGAGCCGTCATTTTTATACGCCTAAATTTAAATTTGACGCGCTATTTATTGGTAAACTAAACTTATTTAACATCAAACTATCATTTTTAATTCAATTGTTTAGTGAAAACTTGATATAAAAAATATTTGGCTCTACCTATTTATACGGAGCGCTATCCGGAGCCACTTTTCATATGACGGCTCTCGATAGCAGCTATCCGGAGCGAATAAAAAAACACTACATTTATAAATGTCCTACCAGGACATACCGGACCTACTGATTTATAAACCTACATGGTGACTGACACGAAGTGTTACCAACTTCAGACTGTTATTGCTGTCAAACCAGTGATGACAGAGCGCTCAAATTTACACTAATGACAGTTCATTCCATTGTTTACAAGCGTACAGAAACATTTTAGTGGGAAATATTCAGAAAAAAAGTTATCCGCAATGGAATTCAAGCGTAATAGTGTGATTTCTCTATATTAGGCTGGAAAATCACAGCCGCAGATGGTTAACCAGTTAAAACATCTGCATGTGAATAAAATGTTTGTGTATCGCACCATAAATCGTTATAACGATACTGGCAGCATTGCCAAAACGCCATGGTGGTGGACCGAAACGCACTGCAACATCGCCGTATATCGTGAGGCGAACATTTCGCTCGAACGGATGCAGCACATATTGAAAGATCATCTTGGACTAAAGGCCTTGAAATTCCATAAAACGCATGGTCTCACCGATGCTAAAAAAAAAGTTAGAGTGGAAAGAGCAAAGGAGTTGTTACGCTTGCACGAAAGTGGCGATTGGCCTAATTTGGTTTTCTCCGATGAGTCACCGTTCGTTATTAAGCAATATGTGAACAAGCAAAACAACCGGATTTACTTGCCCGGCCGTTCTACTGAAAATTTGGACCAACGGATTGCCACTCGAAACCAAGTGCCGCCGATAGTGATGGTTTGGGCCGCCGTAACGGCCGAAAGCCGTTCACCGCTCGTTTTTTTGGATCGTGGCATCAAGATAAGTGCTCAAATTTATCGGGATCATGTTTTGGAGGGAGCGTTGAAGCCTTGGGCACAAAAACATTTCGGGCGCAGAGCCTGGACATTTCAACAGGACTCGGCGCCGAGCCATAAAGCGCGCGTCAATCAAGATTGGCTGAGAAACAACGTTCCGCGGTTCATTTCCAGTGCCCAATGGCCACAAATTCACCGGATGCAAATCCGCTAGATTTCTCGGTTTGGGGTATTTTGAAGAGCAAGGTTGGGACAAAAAAATACCAAAGTGTCGATCATCTCAAGCAAGCGCTTCGCCGGGAATGGGCCAAAATACCGCAGAGCCACTTTCGTGCTGCATGCAATAGCTTTGTCGGCCGTTTGAAGGCCATAATCGCGGCTTAGGGTGGCCAAATCGAAAACTGCAAATGCAATTCGAAAATTTAAATATTTGTGAACATTTTTTACTTTGATTCAATAAAATTCATCAAAAAATAAAAATTCTGTGGCGTTTTGTTTTGGTAACATTCGTGTCAGTCACCCTGTATATTGAGCTCCTTGCACAGCCCACAATTATCTCCACCAAGATCACTGATTATAGCCACCATGGTGTACTCACAATCTTTAACGTAGAAAAAGGTTCTTTCCACTTAGACATTAATCCTGAAATTAGAAAAAATTATTGCATTGATGAATATATCGCAAAAGCTCTCAGCATTACGATTACGACTTGAAAAGTATTTTCCCGAATTATGTATGGTGTCGATTAATCTGTCATAGCAATAAGTTTCTCTTCTCTTCATTTCGTCGAAACTTTGGACTTACAGTATTGGGATTCCGTTAGCTGATTTAATGATTATAATGACTGGATCAAGTACATCGTGAAAAATTTCAATTTTTTTCGCCCATTTTTGTAGTGTATGAACAGCCGGGAGAAGAATTTTTTATTCTTCAATAATTTATAAGCACGAGGGCTGGCTGAATATAGCGTCCAATGCATTCGTTTACTGTTATTTTTAAGTTTTTTCAGTTGACCAGAAGTAATTATTTCTGCCAGTTTACCTTTCATATTGCTCCTTTCAAATTCACTTTTGTTTTAAATTATTTGAAGTTTTTTTTACTTCGTCTTTGAATAAATTTTTCAACTTTTTCCTGAGATTTTTTAAATGATCTTTGATAAGTTTATTTTCTCGTTTAAAATTCCTCCTAAAATATTTATAAAAGCACAAATTTGTAATAGAAAATGATGAAACCATTTAAAAACAAAGAGTTCTTCCTTTGCAGTATCAAATTCCATTTCAGTAATTTGATGGGCCGACAATTCCCAGTCTAAAGAGAACACCGGTTCATCCGAAATTTCTGTTTCTCTGGGTTTCGGGTATTTTAGATGTTATTTCGAGAGGCAAAGATGCGACTAATTTTTTGTTATCCCTAGCTGACCCGATTCAAACGATTTTGGTCTCTCGAAACTTTCTCATCGTTTACCTTAGAAACTGCACGTAAAATTTACACCGCGCTGAGGGCAAGCGCTATAACTTTGCAAATCCTTAAAATAATTGTAATTAAAATTAAAATTGTTTTAATCAAAACGTAATACAGTTTATTTTACCCATTTCATATTCCAATTTATTTTCCAAATCAGCGTCGGTAAAATGGATGCCATACACTCTGGAAGAGAATTCAAATACTTATCTAGTTTTCATAAATTCAAATAAATTTGAAATTTTTTGTTTTTTTTTGCCAAACGACAACAAAAAATTTGCGTAGTACCAACGTTAGCATTAGTTGTTTTCCAATCGACCAACCGCAAGCACCCGCTAGCAAACCGCTAGTAGAAAGGTTTTTGTCTTCGCTCAAGGAACTACTCGTAACTGCTCTTGTTATTTTTCAGGAGCAGTTAGAAGCAGTTTCGCATAATTTCGCCGCTAGACGGCGGAGTGTAGAACCGCTTGATAAACAGGCATCTTATGTCAAAAATATTTATTTTTGTTGTGTCAAAAATAAAAAATTTTCTATCGCATTTTTCAATACGTTAAAACATTGTTGTTAAAAAAAATTTAATTGAAAGTAAATATTTAATATTACTGGATATTTGAGAAATTAAACTCTTGTGTCCGTTTCTGTTGTACGTTTTACGTTAACTATTGTGTGTAATATTCCTGCCTGTTTCCATAAATATGAATTGAAGGCTTAGTTTCGGAGAATGTCCAATTTTTGTTTGTCTTCTCATTGTCTTTCATTTTTATTTTTAATTGTTCGCCGCACCAAAGTTTTGGCAGCAATTGCAAAACATATACGATTTATAGGGTATTTTTACTCACATCATCCATTTTAATCGTTCCAATCGACCATAGCAAGGACTAAAACCTTTCTACTAGCGGTTTGCTAGCGGGTGCTTGCGGTTGGTCGATTGGAAAACAACTATTGCTAAATATTAGACAGAGCCATCTCTTTTTCAAAGAGACACCTAAATTACCGAATAGAAAATTTTTGTTCTAATAATTAACCGGGTAACGTTTTACAATTTTTATATGGGTGTTCCGATCAATTTGAAGAAAAGAACGCCCCTAAATATTTTTAAAATTATAACCACCGAAGAAATTCACTTATAAACACCGATAAGCCTTATTTTTTTTGCACAGATGACATTATATGATAACTGCGCGAAACGATGTAAAGATAGCAGACATGCGTAATCTGTTAATATGTGATTTGTGTTTTTCACCATCCCCAACATGTATGTACTTTTACCTCTCAAAGCCAAAAATTCTTAACATTTATATAGTATGTCTGGTTTACGTTTGTGCCCCACATTTCAAAATGTGTTTTATTTTCTAAAGCAATAATAGGACTTCTATTTACTAGATACATGGCTATTTTGAGTGCTTCATCCCATAATTCGTTTGGTGGTTTGGCTTCAATAAGCATGACCTTTGCCTTTTCTGCGAGAGTACAATCCATTCTTTCTTTACAATTTAACTTTGGACCTTAAATCGGTGTAAATTCTATCTTAATACCGCTTCCATTCCCATAAAACATCCAGTTTTACTATTAAAATGCATTGCTTTGTAAGGTTTGAAACAATCATACCCTTCAAATTTTAATCTCTACAAAAATACTAGCATTACCTGCGTGTAATCGTCAATAAATGTCACAAAATATCTGTAACCATCAAAGATATTAGTTTCTGCATCTCTCTGATCTGTCTGGAAGTTGCTGGTATTTTTCCTGTCAGGTACTTGAAACAAATTAGCATGTGTTTTATTCTTATTTTTGCTCCAATTGGTGCCTTTGTGACATTTCCTTGTACAATTGCTACAAATAGGAATGATACCACTTTGTTTGTTTACATAGTTGTTTGTATTTAATGCCATTGCCCTTCCACTGGTTTCAGTCTTAGAATCTCGGTTTTTTCGTTTACTTTCGTCCCTTTTGCTACCTTAAATGCTCTAATATTTCTGTCAAAATGCAATGGATACTCTGCAGTTACTTCATTTTCAGCACATTCCTTACGTACTAATTATTATAAACAGTAAACTTGTGTGGTGGTGCCTTTTCTTTCAAAAATGCTGAGTAAGGTTAGCCAGACAACGAATGAAGATTTCTTGAGCCTTTTCATCTTTTTTCAAATATTCTGGCTTCATTACATCATCCGGTTTTCTGGCGATATGATTTGACTACTATGGCAGCTAGAGTAGCAGGTACTCTAATTTTCTATGAAGAAAAGGCCTTTCTCCATAAACTGTAAATTTCAACGAATTAAAATTTTTTATTATTTGTTATTTTAACAAAAGCTTTAATTTGGTATCAAAGCTTAGTTAATCAATCAACAGTTCATACTAGAAAGTAGTCTCCGTGATGGTTAAATATAGTTTCGTTCTAGTAAGTCTACAATACCTTCTTAAATTGACCAAAAACGTCTGTTATATGCAGGGTAGCCCATTTTAATCCATCCTCAAAAATAACTCTTCAGGAAAGCCTTATCCAAACAAAAGTTTTATACAAAAGTTGGGTGATGACCTTCACCTTGACCTTGAGGTATGGGATCAAGGTCATTTAGAGGTCAAGTCAATTTTTTTAATAGAAACCTTTGTGTTTGACCCCGGAAATAGAAAAAACGCAATTTAGGAATCCAACTCAGTTTGGATTTAATTATAGTTCCAGTACACAATCAGCGGTGGCAGCTATCGTTAATGAAATTTTGATAGGGCTTGAAGATAAATATTTTATAGCAGTCTTGTCAATTGATTTGAAAAAGGCATTCGACACAATTTCACATAGTATTCTGATTTCTAAATTTAAAAAACTAAATCCCACTACTAACACCCTTATTTAAGAAATCGAGTACAATATACGGTTGTGAATGGTGTTGAAAGCCTTCACTTACTTATCCGTTCAGCTGTTCCTCAAGGTCCTGTTTTCGGCCCGATTGCATTCAATTTTTTTATCAACGTTATGTTTGGCCTTATGTTGAATGAAAAACTAATAATATACGATGACGATTCAATGTTAATATTTAAATCCAAAGAACAATTTCAATTAATTGAGTAAATGATTGAAGATATTTTAACTATTGAAAATTGGTTGTAAGTAAACAAAATGTCAATAAATTTTTCAAAAACGAACTACATAATAATTCAAAACCAAAATAACCAAGCAATTAAGCGAGTTCATTATGTTATCTAGGAATTCTCATTGACGATTCGCTACTTTGGAAAGAACATATTAATAAGAACAAAAAAATTATATGGCCCTACGCATTTGCATTATAATTTTAAGAAAAAGCTCACCGGTTAATATATTTTGCGTAAATGTGGGCTAAGTCTCATGTGGATTTTACTTCTATAAGTAATGTCCACACATACGGAACCAGACAAAGCAAAAACAATAACTATTATGTTAACACTGTTGACACAGTCCGATTACATAAAAATCCTTTTTATAAAGCGCTTATTCTGTACAATGATCTTCCAGAGGGTATTAAAACAGAAAATAATTTACGAAAATACATAAAAATCTTGAAACAACATTTATTCCAGAAATAGTTACTATCTTATGAGTAACACACGCTTTAATAATCGGATTGGTTAACCTTGCATCTTTTCAAAAAGGGTAAAACATTTTCTCTTAAGGTCGCGATCAACCATCTGAATTCTCGGAATAATGTGCATCGGGATTGGACTCGGATATAGCCTTTCATCTGTGCTTGTGTTTGATTTTAATAGGCTATAAGTTTATTAAAATTTGTCACTGCAATCTTTTTTCACCTATATTCTGTATGTAAGATATTGTTAGGTGTGCCAGTAGAAACTCGACTTTTTTTGGTCAAATACAACTTTATTGAAAAGATATTTGTTACAAAGATTAATAGTCGAAATATTCGCCATTACTATCTATGGTCTTTTCCCATTTATCGGGTAGATGATGAATGCCTTCGCGATATAAACTTGGTGAATAGAAAAAAAAATTGTCATCGAGCCTTTTTCGCACATCTTCAGCTTTCGTGAACCGCTGGTCTTTCAAATATGATGACATCGATCTGAATATGTGGTAATCAGAGGGAGCCAAGTCTGGAGAATACGCTGCATGCCAGCCTAATAAGAAGATGAGTTCCTGGTTTGATTTTGATGTTTGTGAACGAGCGATGTCATGCAGCAATATCACCTTTCGCCTTCCTTGGCCCGTAAATGTTTTTTTCCTCCAGAGAATTACTTAATTTGATCAATTGGACCTGGTAACGTTCAGCTGTAACATTTTGGCCAGGTTCCAGAAGCTCGTAGTAAATGGCTCCTTTTTAACCACCAGAACACAGTAACACTTTCTTGGCATGAATATTCATTTTTGCAACTGATGTTGGCTGGCTTGGATCAACCCATGCTTTTCTGCATTTAGGATTGTCGTATAAAATCCACTTTTCATCACCCGTAATAATTTTGTGCATTTTTGTTTATACCGAGAAAGCAAATTCATGCAGATGTTTTCTTCGGTCAGTTTATGAGGAACCCATTTTCCTTCCTTCTGAATCTTTCCCATTGCAAGCAATCGAAATGATATTCCTTGGTTAGTAACTCCTAACTGTTCTGCAAGCCCTTTTCGTGTTTGACACGAATTTTCATCCAGTAAAACTTTAAGTTCTCCGTCTTCAAATTTTTTGAAAAAATGACTGACACTTAGTATGTCATAAAAAAAGGAATGACTAAGCTACATAGTTCAAGTATGTTTTCAATGCAACTAACTTCAGAGCCGAGTTTCTACTTGCACACCTAATATATTGAAATGTTAAATTCAAAGTATCAATTGCTTCAAATAAAAAGTTCAACATATGTAATTATGTCGTACTTATGTAGAGTGTTGAGAATGCGGAATCCATGGGCCGACCCACCTTTCATGTCAGTACTATAGGCTGGTATGAAGCAATGAAATGTGCAGGTGGTTTAAACAAAAACGGGTCTATAGCCGTAGGTCCTCGATTTGGCTACTGCGTAAGGTAGGACGTAAAAAGCGAAATGCGAAAGAGTTGGGAGTGCCTTAAGCCCCAGTAAAGATTGCAGAGATAGAAACTAACACTTGATTTTATAGTCTTTTAGATTTTTAAAGTGTTTTTGAAATAAATAAAAAAAATACAAGAAAAAATTTGAAAAAATGCTTGTCCTGTGACCCAACGTGGAGGTCAAGGATCAAGATCATTTGGGGGTCAAGTCAAGTTTTTTAAAATAGAAACCGTTATTTTTTACCCCTGCAATGGAGAGAAAAGAAAATTCTATCTTCAAAGCCTTCTAAGCCTCCATCCCTAATATGTACACCGTCCCAGCCTTTACCACCAAGCTGGTCGAGCTCATTAAGCCTTTCACCCTCGCAGGTATACCGTAAGCATTTCATTTCCAGTAGGTATACCCCAAGACTTTAATCTCTAGTTGGTACACACATTAAGCCTCCCAGCTGTTACACCTCAAGCTTGTGAACCACAGTTTGATTACCCCAAACCTCCTATAAAAATGGTTACATGATGAACTTCCGCTTTTGTTGGAAATTGTTGATCTGAACAGAAGGGCAAGAATGCGGATTCAATTAGATGGGGCACCACCACACTCCTATAATCGAGCTCGCGCATTTTTGAAAAGAAATTATCGCGAGAGATGGACTGGAAGACGTGGTCCCGTTAAGTGGCCCGCTAGCTTATCTATTAGAAGAAACGATTTTTGACCTTCAGATGACCTTGGGAGGTCATGGAAAATACAATTCGGACGTAAAATTTTGCGCTCTTTATATTTCCGGAGTCAAAAATAAGAGTTTCTATTTAAAAACGTTGACTTGACCTCTAAATGACCTGGATCTTATACCTCAAGGTCATTAATCGATATCCCTCCTCGGACCATACAACTTTTGTACAAAACTTTTTTTCGGATAAGGCTTTCCTGAAGAGTTACTTCTATTGATGGATTAAAATGGGCTACCCTATATATGTATGTGAAATTTTTTCATGAAAATCGAGCCCAAACTAAATACATAAAGAGAAGTCAAATTCGTATCCTTTAGGATATGTACATCTCACTTGAGTTTTTCTGTAGTTCATAGTTAGGATATTTTCAAATATTTTATGACAGTTTCATATAAACTACTGTTTGTTTTCCTAAATACTTAGTGCGAGCTTACGACCATTTTCTGAAGAAAAATTTTCAGCAGATTCAATATATTTTAAATGGAAAACAAAAGAATTATGTACGGAAGGGGAAATTTGTTTACAAAATAGACTACGTTGATTGGTTGCCTGTTGAAAATTTTTCTTCAGAAAATGGTCGTAAACTCGGCATGATCTGTCATAATTTAGCTGTCAAATAATCGATCTATTGGTTCCTATATAGAAACGCAAACATTGCTTTATATTTTTTATTGATTTTTACATTTCGAATAAATATAAATATTTAAATATTTGCCACTGGAGCAGTTATAGAAAAATGGATCACTTTCAAAATATTTTACTTTCCTTTTTGATCGAAAAGTTATCCTCACTTAACGTTCCAATATATAAGAAGAATATTATTTTGTACAGAAAAACGCTCGAACAAGTTCCAAAAGTTTTGAGCAAAAATAAAGCAAAAATTTGAAAATTGTTGTGAAAAAATTAAATGAAGTTTTCTTTTTCCGGTTTGGCGCTTTAACCTTTTTAAGCTTGGAAATGAATTGAAAACTATATTACCATTTCCAACATAGTTTATACAATTCTATGATAATTGAATAGTTAATTGACCAAATAATATGTACTACATACATATGAAATGATAAAATATTACAGGGGCAGTGCTATTTTTATGACCCTCCACATCGGTTAAGTGGATAATCTACAATTTATGACGTAACGTAAAACTTTATTATTCGTAATAGTTTATATATAAAAAAAGTTATGTCCGAATTAATATTACCATAAATAAAGACTTGGTTGAGTGTAAATTAAAATTATATTCGTTTTAACAATTTTGAATAAAAAAATACGAATATATAATTTGATAACGTCAAAAATGTTTGTTATAATTTTATATCAAAATATTCGAACTTAAAACTATAACTAACCTCAGTAGGAATTCATTCTTTGATGTAGTAAATAAGTTTAAATATTTTTATAGTTAATATTAAATCACTTATTTAATTCAAAATATAGCAAAAAATAATTTTGTCGATGAGAAGAAGCCGCATCGATTGGAATTAGACGTGGGCGATGCTTTAATTATAGAAAAAGAATGTCAACATTGGTACTACGGTTATAAAAAAGAGTAAGTAATTATTTTAATAATAAAATTTTTTTATGTGTTTTATAATTATTTCAATTCTATTTTCTTACACAGTAAACCAAATGTCAAGGGCATATTTCCGAAAGTATTTATACATTTACTTCCTTCCGTTTATGACAAAAATGAATTAATAATTGACCGTAGCGAGATTGTAAAGGAAATAACAACCGTAATAAGGGAATGGGGCCATATATTTAAACATTATTTTTTAATAAATCATAAAAATTTTCAAGTTCTTCGCAAAATAATAATAAAACTAATATGTTTTCGATCACAATTACTGTCAGGTAATTTACCAGCTGATGAATTAAAAGATCTTCAGATCGAAGCAACAGATGAAATTGATGCGGGGAATAAACTTATTGGTAAGTTGAATTTTGTTATTCTTTGTAAATAGCTATTACTTATAATTATTAATCTTAATGAATCTTGTAGTGAAAAAATCCTCAGAATTGAAAATATTTCATGCATAAACAAATGACAAATGGAACGGTGTGCTCTAGCGGACAAAAGTGAAATATCCATTGTACTATAACAAAAAATTTGCTGGATGAAGTTATATGGAAATAGTGTCTATTTAAATTACATTTTTATTTGTGAAAATTATAATAATTGGAAAATTGAATTAATCCAATATGTAGTTTAAAGTGTGATTTTTGTATATTTGATTCATTTGGGACATTCTTATAATTTTAAATATCATTTTAAATTGCAGAAATTAAACTCACTATAAATGTATATTATGTGGGTCACTAAACATTTTTGGAACTTTCTTAGACCACAGTTGCTACGCTTGACTAATGAATTTAATATTTTTAAAACATTTATGTTTTTAGTAACACTAGCTTATTTTGAAATTTCTGCAATTTTTAAATAAGTCTCTGACATTTAAAATGATAAGAATGCACCAAATGAATCGGATATACAAAAATTACACTTTAAACTACATATTGAATTAATTCAATTCTCCAATCATTACAATTTTCACAAATTAAAATGTAAATTAAATAGACACTATTTCCATATACCATAACTACATATAGCAAATTTTTGATATACCGTATCACACGCTTAAGGCGCTTTTTAAACTTTTCCATCCGTCAATTGAATTAAAAATGATAATTTTATGTTAAATAAATCTCGTTTACCAATAAATAGCGCGACAAATTTCAAATTAGGTATAGGGCGAATAAAAAAACACGGCTCTAGAGAATTCCAAAAATTCACTGTGTGAACCTTTGAGTTAGTTAACCGCTGGGAACCTTTGGCGAAAAGTTTTTTTTTAAGGATATACATTCTTTTGCACTTGATTGGTTCATTTATTTTGTTGAAAAATAGGGTTGGCATTTCAAACTTTGCGATGAAACGCAAAAAATATGAAAAAAGCGAAAACGGCCAACAGTACCAAATGGCCGATTTTATTAATTAAAGAGGATTTTGTTTATTTCAATAATGTGGTAAATCGAAAGAGATTGAACTGATCAAATAATTGATGTAAAGTCAAAAGCAATCAATATCGACATTAAAAATATCACAGGCGAACGTGTAATTCAAATAACCCCTATATGTGTTCCCCACATTTGCTACTTAGTTTCCATAACAAATTTATTTGTTTTGCAATAAATATCTGTACGACGGGTGTCCCACGTTGAAGCAATTAAAGCTTTAAGATCCCATTTCGGCTAAAAACGAGTAAGAAGCAGCTTCCTAAATAGTACCGTAAAAGTGGGGTAGCACTGTTCGATAACGCTGCTACAGGCAGAGCTAATAGCCTCTTTATATTTATTTTAAATTATTTGAATTTTTCAAATATTAAAATGCAAGTTGCACTCAATGCCAAAATTTCTTAAAAGTGAGGGCAGTAGTGGTCAGTGGTGTAACTAGGTGGTACTCGCGTGGCGTTCACTCAATTTTTGAATTCGAATATTAATTCAAAGCCAAGATTAGATAGATGCTAGCTCAGATTAAGGTTATATTAGATCACCTTTTCAAATTTTCAAAACGGGACATTTCTAGGAAAATTTGATGAAAAGGCGGTAGTCTAATTTTCAGAGAAAGAATAAATCGTTCCTGTCGCAATTAGGTATTTTCTGAGTAGTTACACATAATCTAACCCCATAGATAAAATTGCTTTTAGGTTCTGATACATAATTAGATTTAGAAGAAAATTCACTAAACAGATTGGAAATTAAAGCTTTCGACATCAAACGATAACGATTTTAGGGTTTGCTGAGTTGATTCATCTGTAATACACGTTTTCCACTAAAAATTTACCCCTTTTACACTTAAAATTCAACCTTTTACAAATCAAATTAGATTAGGCCTTTTGCAAAACATTTTGATTTGTTAAAGGAAGCTAATACTAATCTGTTTTGCCGCTAAGCAGCTTGCACAGTACCATTGAAATGTTCATAAAAATCAAGAAGAAATTGTCGAAACTTTCTTCCTAGAAAAATACCTAACAGTGGCAGAAAACAATTTCTTGCTTCCCTCGCCTTTGCCTTTTGAAAAGGAACCAATGGATACTTGAGCCAAACCAATCAATCTCTTTAATGAATTAGCGTTCATTCATTTATTTTTTATTTTTTTATTTATTTATTAATACATAAATTTTGGCACACCCTATTTTGAGCAGGAGCTCATTTGTCATAGGGTATACATAATCCATCAAAAATTAAATACCGTCCAAATGGAAATATTAATTAGCATTGCCGGTACACTTCGTCCTAAGACCTCAGTTATCCGTCTCCCCTAAATGGTGAAAAATCCTAATTCCAAGTCTTAAACAAATTGGACTGATAGTTTTTGGTCCAAATCAATACAGCCGCTACAATTTGGCATTGAGTTATCCGTTCAACTCGATAATACCGATGAGTACAACATTTCGGATCCTCGCGATTTAAAACTTTCTAGCATTCCAGATTATTTGTTTCAATTAACACAACAAAAAAATTTAAATTATTAACTGCTTCAAAATACATAGGAAATATAAATTTATAAAGATTACAATTTGCGCTCGTTTAGTGCAATGTCTTAAATCTTACTCTCGAAATCAGATAATATTAATTAATGCGAGGCTGGATAATAGGAAAAAATATGTTTTTAACTTAAAAAGGACCGTCAAGGGTGTTAAAATAAAAGCTATACTTGTTTGACACAACCAAAATTTTGCGGGGGAAAGGGGCCGAAATTGGAAATTACACCACTAGTAGTGATTAAAAATTACGATTTCCTCGCGTGAAATTTCATTTCTCGAAAAACCGAGAGGTTTGTATCCCGACGAATTTCATTTCTCTTCTTCATTCGGGCTTTCCGAGCTGAAGTGTAAACGTGTCAACATAGAAACGGTTCTCAGCATGTGAAACGATCATTTAATATTTGAGTTTTTGGTAAGCATTGCGATCGTCTTAATAAAATGACTCTGATGGCTTCACCATTGGTATCACTAATTTTTAGCCCAAAAAGCTACTTAATAAGAATTTAAAAGAAAAATTATTTCCTAATCCGATGATGTCAGATTACGATTTAATCTCATTTAAATGTTGACTGTTATTTTAACGGGTTATAGACAAATGTTTTATTGCAATTTTATTTAAATTAAGTTTTTAAAATTTCTGAAATAAAAATATTATTTCTCGAGAAGCAAGAATTTTCGAAATTAATGAAATAAAATTTGTCGAGGAACGAGATTTAAATATCCTTATAAAGTTTTGAGAATTCTCGAGACAATAATTCCCATTGAACATTAATCGCCTGTTAAAAAAAGACAGAAAAGAAGCAATAATTAATATCGAACGAGTTTAAATGGTTGTGTTGTTATTCTGACTGTAAAGATTTTGTAACATATTATTGATAATTTGCCTCCGCATGCTAAGCACAATCTGTTGTGAACTCTTAGATAAATTGTGAAGAACATATGTATATGGTTAAAAAATTGAATTGATGGTTGGTTGCTAAATATATTTTTCTCAGATTTTTTTTTACAAATGGGCGCCGAAATAAACCTCGCAGTGGCACCTTACAACCTCGCGTCGGCGCTGATGTAATATTATATTCACCCACATCAAGGCGATTCAAACAAGCCCAAACCGATTGCTGTGGTATACAAGATACGGCAGGGAAGGTTATTGTTTCATTTTATTTCAAAAATAAATGTAAGATTCTATTGCAAATATGTAAATATCTCCCTAGGTGGGCTACAAGAAAAACCATTCAAATCGATTTTGCTTGCCTGTCTCTTTTGACCAGAACGGTTCCCGATAGGCGACGTAACAGCTTGTTGTCGTAACTGGTTTCGATGTCTTTTCAAAATGCCAATGCCTGTGCCTATCAAATACATGTACCTTCCCAGCGGTTTAATAATAGTTCCATCGATCCATTTTTTTTCTTCAGATATTACCGCGCGATTATTGGCTCGCCGACTTTAAATTTAGTCTGTTTTGTCTCAATTTCTTCGAAACATTTGTTGCTAGTTGCATAGTTGAGATATGCAACCTAACATGCAAATGGAGTTGATCGATGTGTCGAAAAGTAAATTAAAAGTGCCTTCCATCTCATTATTCGCGCAATTCTCAAAATTTTTCAATTGTTGCTGTTTTAAAGATACGAACTACCCGTTCGGCTTCTTCATTTGAGGCGGGGTAAAACGGTGCCGAAGTTATTTATTGATTGAATTGCGGTGACTTTTGTCTTGAAATTCATGAGAAAAAATGGTGTTCTGGGGTCGGACCGACGGTTTATGGTAAGCCTCCGATCACAAAAATGATTTGGAAAGCGCTAATGGTCGTTTTAGATTTGTATGATGACATCTTTATAAAGAAAGAAAAGTTGGAAAATGCATCCACTATAATCAGCTACATCTGTGATAAAAATGGAACCCTTTAGTCCCCATAAATTCGATACCAGTGGCACTATTCTGATTTTCCCAGGGAATTGCGAATTGGAAATTAATTTATTGTTACTTTTTAGTGTATTTTGGTTTTCTTTTTTCCAAAGCATACTAAGTTTTGGGGAAAAATAGTTCTATTTCATAGCAATTTTGTTGTTTATTTTTCCCTAAAAATGTGGTTGGGAAATATTTTTTCCCAAAACATGAACAAAATACCAATCGCCCAGTATGCTTTGCAAAAAAGAAAACCAAAATACACTAAAAACCAACAATAAATTAATTCCCAATTCGCAATTCCCCGGGAAAACCAGAATAGTGCCACAGGCAGAAAGTAATGTTGGCAAACTTATATATTCTCAAGGTGGATGGTTTGCTTGCGGCTGACGGACTAGACAATTCGCAACCGCTTTTTCAATGTGTTGATGAATCTGTGGTCACCAACAATATCGGCGGGCTAATTATATCTTGCAAATTATTCCCCAGTAACCTAGGTGAAGCATTAGAAGTACCCTTGCTTGCAAGGTTTTGGCACTTCTACTCACTACTATTACGGCTGATCAGTCTGTAACAAAAGAACAAATCAGTAACCAATCGATGGGTCTCATTTAAAACGCGATACTTTAAAACGCGATTTGACAAAATGCGATATTTCAAAACGCGATATTTCAAAACGCGATACGGTACAAAACGCGATATGGTACAAAATGCGATAACACGATAATTCAAAACCCGATATTTCAAAACGCGATGTTTCAAAACGCATATCCTAATTCCATCGTACATATTCAATTTCATCATAAAGGTGAAGGAAAATTTTGAATGTGAAATGAAGGAAGATTAATAATTTTAAAATATCGCGTTTTGTACCATATCGCATTTTGAAATATAGTGTTTTGTAGTTTATCTTGTTTCGTCATATCGCGTTTTGAAATATCGCGTTTCGAGCGGATCCCCAAATCGATGTACTTGGAACCTAACTTTACAGGCCAACCTGGAGTGTTTGTTCGGCCACTAATTTTCCATTAGCCGGAAATTCGTCCAATAACGAAACGTAGATTTGTTCGACTTCCAAACATGACTCTTTTTTCTCGATAAAATCTTTATCCGGACTCATTGTGAGTCTCGACAAAATCTGTGTTTCCGCGGGTCGCTCTGTACCGAATAGTATATGTGTAAGAACTCATTAGAGTAATAGCCCAGCGTTGTAAACACTGAATTTTTATCTCAGGCAACTGTTGGGCTGAAAATTGTTGAGAGGAGTTTGTGGTTTGTTACCAGTTCGAACTGGCCACCATATGAAACCATGTGAAACTTTTTAACACCACAAATTATCGACGAGTTTTTTGTGACTGTCTGTTATTGACTGCGATGGAAATGCGAGAGGTTGTTCGGAACCATCCGAATGAATTTGAGATATAACAGCGCTTATTTTTGCCTAATAATCCCTTTATTCTTTTTTTTTCTGTTCATCAGTCCAGACGAAATTAACATTCTTGGCCCTCAACCAATTCAACCAAAGCTGCCAATTGCAAAAAACTTTGTAAATACCGATTATAGTTTCCCTATAAAAGCTTTCAATTCTTTAAGATTTGTTGGACTTGGTGAATGTTCGATAGCTTTAACTCAACTTACCGATGCCCTAGATATTCGACTGAATGGCTTTTGAATTGATAATATGCCCAGGACAATCCATTCCCTTCCAGTCTCTTACAAACTTTCTCCAGGTTGTGCAAGTGTTCGATATTGTCGCATCCGGTTATAATAAAATCATCCAAATATATTCCACAATAGGGCAATCGGCAATCCCATTATAAATTGTTCCATATGCAATATCTCTGGAAAATGGCAGGTGAACTGGCAACTCCGAACTATAATCTCTTATATTGGAATAATCCAAAGAGAGTGTTATACACGGCGAGTTTCTTGGCTTTGTTATCCAATGGAATTTGTAGATATGCCTCCGAAGAATCTATTGTTGTGAAAAATTATCCTCCCTGAAGTTTATAAAAAAAACTCCTCCACGTTTAGTTGCGGATTAATCGTCACTTTAAAATCACCAAAAATCCTGAGCGTCCCGTTTTGCTTCGTGACTACGACGATTGGTCCAGCCCAGTGGCTAGTGTGCCGCTCTTTGAGAATCTCTAACCAAATTAACCTTTCAATTTCGGTTCTTACCGCCGCCATCTGCGAGAATGGAATGGGGCAAGGCTTAAAATATTTTGGTTGGGTATTTGGCTTTAAATCAAAATGGGCTACATGCGTGCCTTTGGATGAAGGTCACGGCTCCTGATACAAAGTCTTCCTGGGAGCCCCCGCTTCGGAATACTGGTGATTGCTTAACTGATGGAATCTACACCCAGTATGTTATTTCCCATGTCACTATTAAGTGGTAACTTTAAGTTAACGACAGCTGAACAGGCCAACTACAGAAACGGATGCCCCGGTATTTACTTGAAATTCCATCGCGGTTTTGTCTTTCGACGCCTTGAGCCTGCCTTGTCTCCCCTGAGTATACTGTATGAGCCGTCGGTTGACTTTGATTGAACTTTGATTGATTTTGTGACTCAATTTTTTAGAGCTATAAAGAAGAATAGCGTTTTCTGTTTCCTTCTGGAGAGACTGACGTTTTCTATAGGGCATTGTCATTCGCAATAGTTACATATTGATTCGGCATGGAAAAACTGGCTGCGATTATGATTTAAATCGTAGCCCGGGCAAGATTTTCGATTCGAAAACTAACTGATTTCCACTTACTTGAATTTAAGTTCTTATTTCCAACCTGATTGACCGGTGGTTCTGGTAAACTACTTTGGAAATCGGCCGCTTTCAAAACCGAAATAGCCGTTTCTGTTAACGCGTACATATTTACTATATCCTCGAGTTCCACCAATGTTGGATTTTTCTTCTCCACAGCTACTTTCCGAATGTGCTCGCATGGTTTGTTAAATGTAGTTACCTATAATGACGTCAGCATACGACTGTTTGCATATCTCGCTTGAGCGTACAAAACAACAATCGCGAATAATGCCCTTTAGCTCTTCGATCCATTCGGAATTGGATTGGCCTTGTTGCATTTTTGTTCCTAACAAAGGTTTGAAATTAAGTATTTAAATGAAAATGTAATCACGTTTTCTGTTTCGCACAACTACACGTTCAATACTTCGTTCAGCTCCGATCCACATCCTGCCAGAAAATGTGCTCGTTTCGTATTGTCAGCCTTCATTAAATTTGCTTCAATATGTTGGGATAGCTGGAAAAGATAGGTTTCCCATTTGTCTGCCTTCCGATTGAATTGCCGAAACACTGTAATCGTTGAATTATTCACATGTCCCGTTATGGCGAAATTCCCAATGCAAATTTTCTTTTTGTTTTTCTGTTGGTTTACCGCTTAACATTTTCAGAATTATTTTTGGGCCCTTTTTTTTTTAAAAAATTCAAGAGAAAATTGAACCGCTTTCTGGAGCAGTGATTTAGTCATTCAATCGATGAATCATTTCAGTACATGGAAATCGTTTATGGTTACTAAACCCACTGGCCACAGATCTCATAAATAGCTTCGTCAACCTTGTAGCCCCAGATCAAAGAGATTAAATCTTCCTTAACGCTTCTTCTGATATGTAGTTTCAGCACTAATGTTAAAATAAATGTCTTGAGTTATTTTATGAGTGTGTCGTTCGTTTTATTCTTGTGTCATTTTTTCCGGTTATGTAAATTTCGGGATAATTGACTTGTGAAAATTGAAAAAAAAAACGGAAACCAACCAGGTTATCCATCTTACGAGTCGATATTGCAAACCCATTCTTGCATAGTATATGATAACGATAAGCGTTGGGTACCAAGCCACAATTCAATACTTGTCCGAGATGATGGATTAATATACGAGAAAGGAGGAAATCATTTTCTGATATGATTCTAAATATGATTCTAAAGTTCACATATATACAAATTGCCCAATTTTCTGCTCACCGTCGTCTTAAAAGTTAAGCACCAAAGCAATGTGGAACCTAACTCTGCAATTGACGCTATTTTCGACGGCTATCGTTTTGTATTAGAAGAGGTATAGGAGAATGAAATTTTCTTCTTGTACCTTTTTAATACAAAGCGACAGCCATAGAATTGCATAGCTAATCCCTAGTTTTATGAAAAGCCCGATTTGAAATGTTCTATCGTTTTTAACGTTACTGAAATTGATTTTTATTATCATTTACCTTAGGTTTGGACATGGTGGTTCGGGATGGAACTGGTAATATACTAGATATAAACAAAACGTCGACAACATACTTATTCGAACAACATAAAAAAGCTGATGCACGAATAAAAGAGATAGTATGTTGAATTTTTTGTTGTAATTTTTTTACAAGATTGAATATGGTCGCTAGTCTAAATATTTCAACAATATTTTTCGGACTATTCATCGCACGATTAAATTTTTCTTTTATTTTCAGTCAACACAAAGCGAAAAAAGAATTTCTCGTACAATGGTGAACAAAAAATCTCGTAATATATTATTAAATGTGCAAGCTTTTGTTTGTAAAGCACCGGAGGATGCTGATCTAGTGTTTACTTTATATGATGGCGCTGATCAAAGGGCAATTACAGAAAATTATATTGTAAAATGGGGAAAACAGGGTATACCGAGGGATTTGGATCAGTTTAATAATCATTTCGCCATGTTTACAGATTTAAGTAGTCAAGATTTCCTGAAAGAAAATATTTATTTAGTTTGTTATGGCATTAAAGTAGGATCAATTGAACCATTTCGTAAAAGTTTAATAATACCATCGGGAAATAAAAAACATCTAAGCGGAACCAGTTTTGACGAAACAAGCAATGACAATGTGCGACGACCATTTGGCGTAGGCTTATCTAATATATCTGACTTGATTAAAAAATCTGAAGATTCGTTTAAGCAAAGTATAGATTTACCTTTTTTACTGTAAGGATTTACACCTAATTTTATCTGTAAAAGGTAATAACCCACTTTTTTTTATAGATGTAGCGACCGAGATAACCTAGAGAATACATTTAAAAAATTACTTATCAATAAGGATACAAAATTTGAATCGAAAATTGCTGTAACCATAGAGATATTTCACGGTGATTTAAAATATATAAAAGAAGAATATCCACACATAAACATTGGAAATGGTGTACATGTCAGAAAAATGGGATTCCCCGAAGTGATACTACCCGATGATGTTCGAAATGATTTATATGTAACATTAGTAAATGGCGAATTTTCAAAAGGGACCAAGACAAGTGAAAAAAATGTTGAAGTTAGTGCAACAGTATGCAACGATAATGGAGAAGTGTTGTCAAATGTTATATCGCTGGGGGTTGGAATTGAAATGCAACCCACATATAAATCGGTGGTATATTATCATGAAGACAGGCCAAAATGGAATGAAACGTTTAAGATTAAAGTGGCATTTGAAGATTTTAAAAATTGTCATATACAATTTTTATATAAGCACCGCAGCACGAAAGAATCCAAAGACAAACATGAAAAACCATTTGCTATGTCATTTGTTAAATTAAAACAAGACGATGGTACAACTTTGAAGGATAATACTCATCGATTGCTCATTTATAAGATTGATCATAAAAAATATGACAAGGATAACAAATCTCAGTGCTCTTATTTACATTTACCATCACATTTTGATGAATTTAATAAACAAACTAAAATATCAGCACAAGGGCTAAGTGTTTCGCCTAAAGATTCTCTTACCATCCAAACAAATTTATGCAGTACAAAATTAACGCAAGATGTTGACTTATTTAATCTGTTTAGTTGGTGTCCAGAATCACCACTGTTATTAGAGGTTACACTGAATAAGTTGCTTGGTGTTAGTGATGAAGAAATAATCAAATTTT
Source organism: Tipula vernalis (assembly GCA_958295665.1). Taxonomy (NCBI): domain Eukaryota; kingdom Metazoa; phylum Arthropoda; class Insecta; order Diptera; family Tipulidae; genus Tipula; species Tipula vernalis. The sequence goes on along the minus strand of OY282558.1, from coordinate 178,421,015 downwards.
TACCAGACATTTTGGATGTATTATTTAATATAATGGTCGATGAAAGCATTGAAAGTCCAAATAAAAATCAACTCATTTTTAAATGTTTGTTAAAACTAATAGAAATTGTTTCAGACTTAAAATACCAACATTTTCAATCAGTTTTGGATTTATATATAAATGGAAGCTTTTCCGCAACATTAGCATATCCGTAAGTATTAAATTTTGGAATCATGTTGAAAATGATGTGTAAATAACTACCTATATTTTTTCTATAAATGCAGTAAATTATTATCGGTATTAAATGAAGAAATTAATGAAGCTTTGAGCAAACCGTCGAAAGAACAATCTGACAAATTTTTATACAGAGCAATGAAACATGTACAATATATAATGAAATTTATTATACGTTCAAGAGAATTATTTTTACAAAATTTTTTCACTCGTGAAGTTTTTTATCCTGAAGAGCAAACAAAAATATTTGAAAAATGTTTGGAAGGTAAGAAATTTATTTATTTGATGTACACACATATAGTATTACATTTGTTAATTAATATTTGTAGAATTATTGGATTCTTTCCGTAAATTGATGTACAGTGAAAAGCAATATTTACTTACGGTACAAGGTGCAGTATTACGATTTTTACATGTGATTGTATCCGATTTGACCCAAGTATATGATCCTGTAAAATTAACGAAATTCGTTGTTGATATACTAACAAGTATGGGTCCTGTTCGATTAGTTCAATCTAAAATGGGCGCAATGAAAGATTTAATAAATTCGAAAATTTTTAAAATTCCTAAATGTCGTGAAATTCTGTTACCGCTTATTTGTCAGCAAGTCAAAGAAAAATTAGAAAGCAAAGAAGAGGTAAGTCAATTTAATGCCCTATTTTCTGTTAAAATAATATTGCTTTTGTTATGCATGTTTTTAAATATTGTTTGTTTTATTGCATGTTTTTAATTTCATCTAATCATGTTATGTATACGTCTTAGTAATTTGCATGTTTATTTTAAATTGGGGGATATTTTTTTTGTGTAGTATTTATTAGAAAAAAGAAGATTATACGTGGTGAGATTTAGCCTTACGAAGGTTAGAAACTGTATAATGCTTGTCCCGGCAATTAAATATTTCACGGTGAGCAAAAAATTGCACGTTGGATTAAACTTTGTTTAATTTACTGCCAATTGTGCGCACGCCTTGAAATATTGTAAGTTTTGCTTGCGATCTGTGTGATTTACTATGGGCTTAATTCCTTTCACTAAATATTGGTTTTAATAAAATAAAATTGTATGCTTCCACTGCTTCTCGCTTTAGATTTTTTTTTTTTTTTTTAATTTAGCTTCTAACACATAAATAAAAAATTAATTTAACTAGGATGCCCGCTAAATAATTTTCAAATCGTCGTAATGGTTTATTTTCAACCTAACGTATAATTTTCTCTTCTAATAACAAAATATTTTCAAATGTAAAAGTAAATAGGCACCCCCCATATACTGATTAATTTACCGAATTAGCAAGTTTGAACAAAATTCTGCTGGTAATGATATAATGACGCAACAAAGTTTTAACTGCTCTCGAGGGCATTTTGTGTCTTCTCTAGCATTCGAATTTAAAAAGCTTCTTGTACTAGCACAAAGTAGTAGATATAAATTGATTAATTCGCGGAAAATAGAATATGACAAGATGCAGAACAATACTTTTCGGATATCTTAGAATTTCTTACAAAAGTCCCGGGGGGCTATTTGTGAATTCGTTTCGAAAGTGTTCGACTCTTCGAAATACAAGATTCGTATTTGATTTGAACAAGAATCGAACGAATCTTCAATTCAAATAAGAATCCAATACTTCGAAGACATGAATGCGAACTAACTAAATTGTTTGGACGTTCTCCGTTTACAAATTTAATTAAAAAGGAAAGCAAACGCTAGTTGTGTTACCGGTAAACAATCAATTGGATTATTTTTTGAATTGAATTAGATTCGTTCGTTTCTTATTGAAATCAAATATCTTATACTTCGAGAATTTGAATACGTTCGAATCGAATTCACAAATAGCACCTCAAGCATGTTCTCAGCTTAGGATGTGTTAATGCAGTTTTGACTGACATAAGATGTTATTGATTACTGCTGGACGTAAGGTGAAAGTATCTAGTACTTCTTACTAAGCAAAATCTATTAATATTTATTGCATTCAGATAGAATCTTTTAAATCCTTAAATTTACAATTAATTATTAAAATTAAATTTGTTTCTTACTAGTTAAATCTAAACCACAATAGTTTAAGGTTATAAGAAACGATACAAAGAAAAAGAGTAGAGTTTATAAAAAAAAATCCTGTTCATATAATTCAATTTAAAGTCTACTAATTTTCGAAGAATTTTAATGAGAATTCTTTAGTGAAACCATTGAGCTACATAAGTGTTATGTCTCGTACAAATAAAATAATATTTAGTTTATTACACGCGTTTATTTTTATTCGTTCTTCGTGTCACAAAATTCATACTTAAAAACACTAACAAATCTTAGATGCCGGAAAAACATCTTTTACAACATGAAGTTGGTTACATTTCAATTATGTTTACTTTTGCAGATAGGGTTGTACAATATTTTTATACACCACAATAAGGGTAGTAATATTGTTATAAAGATCATTTGAAATTTCAAAACGGATTATTTTCTATTTGAGTGAGTTTATTTTATTATTTGAGTGCAATTAGTTCAAAAAATGGTTTGTAGCTATTTGAAGATATAGAAAAATTTGAAATAATTAGCAGTTTTTTTATTTTGAACGTATTTTAAGAGCGAACTGATAATATTTTACGGTAGAGCACAAATTTTTCAAATTTAAATTCGTATTTGGGTTTCTCCTGACAATCGTTCCTGTTTTCTGTCGCTCCTGAATAAGTTTTACTTAAGGCGAGTTTTCAGTTGCATTCGTTCGTTTGTTCTTTCGTCCTGATATTTTTTTTATCCAATCAAAGGAACCCGAACGAAAAATATCGTCAGAACGAAAGAACGAACGAACGAAAGCAACTCAAAACTCGCCTTTACTTTTGTAGTTCAAAACTACTCCTTCAGTTTGTTTTTATTCATTTTCTGTTCCAATTTTTTCCCTCTTTTCCGATCATGAAAGCAGAATTTTATTGGTCACAAGAATAGGATTCAAAAGTATACCCAATAAAATGACCAAGAATAGTTTTTATTTTATTCCTAACAATTGGAAAAACAATTCATCGCAAAAATAGCCTTGGTGTTTTCTGTGAGTCAAATTTATTCATTATTTTTATAATAGTTTTTTGTGTTTTATAGTTTTTGTGCTATACATACCTTAATTGTAGATAAACTAAATCTAGTTTCCCATCAAAATTCGTCCCTCATTAATGCCGCATACCCGAAAACTGTCAAGTGTAACTTTTTTGGTAGTTTCGCAACATAATAACTTGACGGCGAGAATTGTTTTAGTAATTTTTAAAAAATTAAGTTCAAGTCAAGTTCTTTCTGTTGCGAAATCACCAAAAAAAAAGTTACTGTCAGCAGTTTTCAAGTATGAGGCGATAATTTTAGCTAAAAAATCGATTATTTTATGAAAATTAAGCCTGTATTCCATGAGAAAAATTGACTGAGTGCGAGTTTACGACCATTTTCTGAAGAAAAATTTTCAGCAGATTCAATATATTTTAAATGGAAAACAAAAGAATTGAGTTCGGAAGGGGAAATTTGTTTACAAAATAGACTATGTCGATTGGTTGCCTGTTGAAAATGTTTCTTCAGAAAATGGTCGTAAACTCGCATTGACAGTCAAAAAAAACGAAAAGAGAAAAACAATCTGATGCCCTTTTAAGAGACAAGAATACGTTTTTTATTTTATTTTTTATTTTACAGCAAAATTGTTTTTATATAAAATAAAACACGTTGCCTTTGTCTCTTATATGGGGCATCAGATTATTTTTCTCTTTTCGTTTGTTTTGACTGTCAGTCAATTTTCTCACGGAATACAGACTTAAGATTTTTTTTGTAGCAAAAATGAAAAAGATCACTTGTCTATACTTTTGTTTCACTCTTCCCTTTGTTTGAAGATCGAAAAGAATAACACAGTGGCTATATTTTTATGAAACTAATTATGAATAGTTCCATAGGGGCCTTACCACCGACTCTGCCGGCATTCGTTGTTATTGGCTTTAATTTTTCCACTTCGCTTACTAATACCAAACCACAAATAACACAGCGCTACATGTAAACATAAGTTTGCTCAATTTACAATTATTTGTCAAAAATGAAGTTTAACAAGAAAATAGAGCTACCTAGTGTTGAATTGACTGAGTAGAGAATAATTTTTTATTCTTCTTTATTCGATGCCAATCGAATGTTCAGATCGATCAGTTGTAAAAATTATTATTTAATCAGTAAAAAGCGAAAGACAAATTTTAAAGAGCGAGTTGTAGTTTTTCTTTCGATTTATTTCACTAAGAAGCGTCGTTCATATTGCAGATAATAAATGTGCACTGTATGTAGGGACTCTAAGTCTCTTCTACTTTACCGGTTTAATGTAAAACTGAGTTTCGCTAGTATTGATTGGTTTAGAAATTCTTTCTTCTATCTCATATTTCTTATCAAAATCCTCCTATTTCCTCCTTCCCCTAATTGGTAGTACTGTGTGCCTGCCGCATACACGCGTGAACATTTAGAAATTAATTTTTATTTCTCGGCGATTTTTATATTTTAAATAAACTCGGTACTTTAGCTTAATGGTTTATTGTAAAACTAAGGCAAAATAAATCAATTGATTGAAACAGATTTAGGGAAAAGTTTACAAGTAATTTAATTTAAAGTTGATAAGTAATGTAAACTCTTTTTATATAAGTTTATCAGTTAATCGAAAAATTTCAAAAACTTTTTCATACCGCTGCACGTAAAATGTGCCGCAAAGTAAACCGCAAAGTAAAATAATAACTATCTACAGTATGAAATAAGGGCCTAACAATGCAGTACGACGATTACATATTTTTTGACTGCTATCGTTTTGTATTAGAAGGCACCGGAAGAAAATGGAAACATTAGTAAATTTGTAATATTATTTTCCATTTTCTTCCTGTACCACCTAATATTAAACTATAGATATCGAAAATAGCCGACGAATTGCACAGTTAAGCCCCTGTACCCGAATTCCGGTTCGATGACAAATGATAATAAGAAATGACTTGATTTTTTATTTCAACTAGTCGGTTGCATTTTTATTTAGAGTAGGCGAAATAAAAAAAATAAAGTCATTCCTCATTCTCATTTGTCATTGAACCAGAATTCGCCGGTATTTCACTAGAAAGTCACCGGTGACGTTTTTTGATTGAAATTTAAGAATTCGGGCCCTATATATACATATATGTCCCAAAATATAATTTATCAACATGGTTAACGAACTAGAAAAAAACTCGTGCTTTGTTTGTTTTGTCAAAAGATAAATTGTACAGTCAGTCAAGTAAGAGCGTGGTCGTCATTACCGACAGGTAATGAAAGATTTCGCTCTAATTCCTTTGCGAGCCGATAGAGGGAAGCTTTGTCCTTGATGCATTGTCAACAAAGATTCAGTTGTCGTTCATCTTTTGAAAGAGAATCACGTTAAGCGCCATGAGTGCTAAATACGCGTCGCGCTACGAGGCTGTGTTCCTTTGCACCCACCCGAAAGGTCCCAAAATGTCGCAATCAGCGGCTGCTAAATATATGAGAAAGTCGAAGGCATTTGTACATAAGTGGGTACAGCGATATAAAGTGGCTAAAAATGTCGATGATTTACCAGAACGTGGCTCGATAGGAAAAGTGGACAAAAAAGATGAAAAAAGAATAGTGAATCTGTTTTCGCGGAATCCTGGGTTAACACTGCGGCAAGGACAAGCAAAATTAAAGGCAAAAGGTTTAGATATATCCTACGAAACTATCCGAACCCATCTCCGTAGTCATGACCTGAAATGGCGCAACACAATGAAGAAGCCTCTGTTGACTGGAAAACATGTGAAAAAGCGACTCGCTTGGGCGCATGAGAATATCGATAGAGATTTTGAAAATGTCATTTTTACTGATGAATGTTCTGTATGGGCACGTTGTGTCCTCACGCGAGCCTGGTCAACTTCCACCAATAGGCTTGTTCAGCGGACCGTAAAACACGGAATAAAGGTGCATCTTTGGGGCTGCTTCTCAAAGCAGGGATTCGGCACTTTGTACCTCTTTACCGACAACCTAAATGCCGAAAAAATGATTAAAATCTACAAAAAGGCTTTACTGCCATCTGCCAAACGTTGGTTCATCAGCAAAAATGAAGATTGGATTCTGCAAGAGGACAACGATCCTAAACACCTCAGCAAGCTCTGTACTGAGTGGAAGACTCAATCTGGCATCGTTACATTGGATTGGCCGTCGCAGTCGCCTGATGCAAACCCTATTGAAAATGTGTGGGCATATATTAAACAGAAACTTCGTGGAAGACGCACACACACTTTGAAGCAGCTATCTTGCGATCTGGAGATCGTTGCCACTAGAATACGCCGTCAAATTAGTAGAAAGCATGCCTCGGAGATGTCAGGCAATTATCGACGCCGATGGTGACTGGACACAATATTAACCGAATTGCATCATCGTTTGTAATGTGTACAATATATTTATAAATATGAAAGTTTCACCAAATAAATTTTTTTATAAATTAACCCGACCACGCTCTTACTTGACTGACTGTATTTTGTTTTTAAACTACTACTTTAACGGTATTTTGTTGAGAAAAATTTAAACAAATTAATGTCGTTTTCGATTCACCAAATAAAATTAAACTGTGACGCAATCAATTGATTTTTCTGCTGTCAAGTTATTCGATTCGCCTTCTTTTACTAATACTAACAACTAGTATTGTCATTTTCACTAGAACTGTCATTTTTTTGTTATTCTCAATTTAATGTCGAATTCTTTTCGTTTTTTCAAATCAATGTAAATTTTGTGGTGCGAAAAGTACACGAAACAAATTGATGTTGTTTTTTGACGTTAAACAACAAAAATAGAAACTTCATTTTGTATTTGTCAAAGTTGTGAATATACGAGTTTTTTGTGTCTTGATTTTAAATTATTTTAATTGTTGTTTAATTATTTTAATCGTTTAAATAAAATTTTCAATATAAACAGTTTTTTCCTTCTCGATTTTTATTATACTTTTGTTTGTTTGTTGTGTTTAATTATTTTAATTATTAACAGTTTTTTTTCCGTCTCGATTTCTTATCCTTTTAATTGTTGTGCTTAATTATTTTAATCGAATTAAATAAAATCAAGACACAAAAACTCTAATTGACAACATTGACAACTAAAAAATGACGTTTCTAATTTGTTGTTGTAGTTGATTTATGAAAAAATATACATTTCGCAAAATTGATGTACATTGAAAAAACATTGATGTTTTTTGACGAAAAGAACATGATTTTCGATGTACATCAATTTTTTTTGATGTTTTTTGGCGAAAAGAATTTAACATAAATATTATATTCAATAATATTTTTCAAGACGTCAAAAACAGACACGCACATAAAAAGCGAATCGAAAACAAAATAAGTCTTGATTTATTTTTTGGCCTATTCTTTCCTATATACTACTACGATTTAAATAAAGAAAATTCTTTTTGGCTTTATTTTAATCATGTAGCGCTTTATATTGAATGCAAGCAACAGAAAAACTTGACGGCGAGAAATTATTTAGAAATTTTTGAAAAAAGATGAGAAAAAATTAATTTCGCCAAGTTCTTCTGTTGCGAAATTACCAAAAAATGTTACAATCGGTAATTTTCAAGTTGCGGCATTAAAGTTGTCTAGAAAATTTTAGGCTTTATTTCATCAAATAAATTCGAATAAAAACTACTACGGTTGCAGGAGGGGTGCATTCACGGAACTCTACAATGTAACAATATTGTAACTAAAAAGCGTTAATAAACTAACATTGTAATTTTCTACCCCGCTAAATACTGCGTTTTTGGCTGTCATTGTTACAATATCATAACAATGTAGAGTTCGTTCAACACAATTCGAGTGCGCTGAGTTCAGCGCCATAGGCCGTTTTGCAAAGTTGACTCTGGTTTCGAGATATTCACGTGTAAACATTTTACACAAAAAGACCCAAAAAACATGTTTTTTTTTTTTTTGTCTATTTTAACCATTTATTCAGTTCGACAAAATTTCTTCGTTTCATGAAATATTTTTTTTCTTTTTTTAACTTACTGAGTATTCAAGGCCTTAGAAAGTGCAAAAGTCTACTTTTTCCCAAAAATTGTGTATTTTACACATAGAAATATTTTTTTCTCTCAAATATCTTCTATTTCTGATGCTTCTTCTTGCAAATTCCAACAAATATCGTTCGTTTAGCGAATTTTTCCACATGTGCATGTAAAAAACGGGTTTTTAATGACATTTTGACATTTATACGGTGAAAAGCAAAGAGCATGCACTAAATGTAAAACCGTTTTAAACACAATCCCACGAGTTCTGAGTCACTGAGGGCATTTTCAAATGGTGTGTCTTTCATCAAACGTCGAATATCAGGTCCATTAAGTATATCTGTAATAAAAACATTATACGAAATGAAATTTAAATTGATCAAAACTTAGACTTAGAACCTTCTTTTCTTCCTTCTTTCATACCGCTTAACCATGGAAAAATTTGACGTAATTCATTGAATGCATTCCCTTCCGGATTCAACGCTTTTATGAAATTCTTGACAATTCCAAGCTTAATAGCATAAGAGATTTACTTCAATGACAAATACATTACTTTGGTGTAGTGCTGAGTGCGGTCGGAATGGAATTGAAAACTTGAAGAAGAACTGCCTTCGTAACGCTTTTCGAGCAATCGATGAGCAATCTCCAGTCTTCAGATTTATATTCTGCGTTGTGCATTGCCAAAACCAACAATAAGCGAATGAATTATTTTCAGTTGATTTGAAAAAATTCTTAAATTCACGTTAACGACCATACTCCATATATATGAAAATTCGATGCTGAAACTTTCACTTGTTTCAGTTCCTTCGCTAAGACAATCGACTGTCGCTGCGATAACTTAAGACGGTGTACGATGCTATCAAAACGATCTTGCGAACTTTCGATGTGATTGCATCCTGTTGTGACATTCGATGGTTGATAAATTACTCCAGATGATTCTTTAATGGTTCTTCTCGGAATGGGAATGTTTTCTGAATGTGGCAATGGCAACTGAACAAATTTTGTTGCTTTGTATTCCAATTGACGTTCTTCTCTTTTGTTTAATCCATTACTATAATTCTGGATCATGTGCTTGTGGCTTCAACCAAATCATCGGAACGCCAAAAGCCATAGTATTGATTCTACCTTTATTCCCGACAAGCATCCTGTACATATAACAGACAGCGCCCATTCTACATCACGAATGATATCTTCACCAAAGTATTGACGATACACTTCAGTGATTTCCGAACTAATAGCACGCTTACTTGGCATAATAGTGATTCTGCCGCAAACATAACAAAAGTTGTTAAATTTCTTACAGTTATTCATTTTTGATATTTCAAACGATTAATTTGATGGACCGATCGAATTGCGCACCGAAATTAGTAAACAACGCAGCTTTTTCATAAGAAATATCAAAATATGTCCACCAAACATAATAAGCCAATGTCATTTTATCGAAACGAAGAAATTTTGTTGAACTGAATAGGTATCTGTTGAATAAATGGTTAAAATAGACAAAGAAATCGTGTTTTTTGGCTCTTTTTGTGTAAAATCTTTAGACGTGAATATCTCGAAAACCAGAGTCAATTTTCCAAAACGGCCGATGGCGTTGGATTCAGCGTACACCGAATTGTGTTTTCTACCCAGGACCCATCAATGTTGAAAAAAATAAGTTTCTTATTCGAGCACAATGTTATTAAACGTGTACAAAAAGAAAGATTTTGGTGATAACCAATTTTGAAGCGACCTGAATTTTAAACTGTTCAGTGGCTAATTGCTTACATAATTCTCACGTGCATGCAAGAGGTCACTTTGCTTATTACGCTTAGCCCTATGAATGATTTAAAAAAAACTGCGGAGAACGTAAAGCATAGAGAATCATACTATTGCGAATATAATACGTATAGGCAATAATACACCGATAACATTGGAATGGAAATTTTTTATAATTTTTTTGTGTTTTTAGCAAAATGAGAAATCTATTATGATTCTCTATGACAAAAGATAAAGGCTAAGTAAAGCAAAATAAAAATCGGATTGTTTTTCTGCCAAACCAGGATTATGAAAATCGGTCCTTAACCGATAATTATCCTATCATATATATTTTATGAGTTTTCAGACATCGAATATTGTTGAATTTAAATTAGCCATTATTCTAATTATTTGAAATCACCAGCCGAAATTTTTGGGATTGTCGTAGCCCGAGTGAAAATTGCTTTATCTCACGATTTAATGTAATTATTTAACAATGGCAATATTGTCTGCAAAATGCATTTCGACCAATAATAAGGCGCATGTATGTATTATTATTTTTAATTTGACAATGTTAATTTCTGTTCTTGAATGTGCACAGCAACAGTAGAAAACTTATATTGGGTGAAATTCATCCTAAAAAAAAAAAATTTTTTTTGTCTACGAAAATAACAACATTTTTTATTTTTTTTTTTTTATAAGGAATAGAACCCAATATGTGTAATATATTCACTGCTAAAATCATATATAACTCATAATATAATTGTGTGTCCAAATTGTTTTTTGTTTGTTTTGCAATGTTTCTGTTTATTTTAATTCCATGATTATTCCAAAATATTTGGAAAAATTTAACAATGTTATGTTTTACATTTTTGTGTTAATTACATAATATAATATAATAATTTTTTTTTTTTTACTGCTTTTGTGACGAAAATTTGATTTTTATTAAATTGTTGTTTTTTTTCTTTTATGTGTTAATTTTGATGTTGTAATTTCCTCTAAAAAAAAATATCCATTATTCCTTGTCGTTCAAAAATAATAAGAAATGCCATCTAACTGAAATAGAAGTAAAAGATAAGAATCGCAAAAAAGCAGCGAAGGTTCTTGGTGAAGAAGCTAAAGGTACTCTACTAGCTATTGCTGATGCTACGTCAAAGGTATTTATATATTTAAAAAAAAAATCGAGTTGTTTAAAAGGAACTTTTAATTATAGATGCTTTTTTTTATTAAAACTAAATAAATACTAATATTTTTTTTTAATTATTTAACTAAATTATGTACTATTCTTTAGGTTTATGCAACTTATATTTTTATTTTGTATGCTGATTTTAACATTAAATATTTTAATAATTTTATAAGCGCGAAATTTTTGTGTTTCCCTGAAAAATATAGGTACATTGTGGTTTGGTAGAATTTGTAGTACTGTTTACAGTATTAAGTAACTAAAATATTTCCTAAAATTCCACTTTCAAAAAAGTTTTCTTTTTCAATAACACAGGACAATTTAAATAAGACGCAATACAAATTAACGATCTTAGATCAATTGTTTCAACTTCAAGCAATTATTAATTTTCAAAACTAAATAGTCAGCTAATTTGTTGCAAAGTTTATATAGAGTGTTTCTTTAAGTCAGGCCTGATTCGAACTAAGGTATTTTTTAAATGAAAATCAGAAATGAAAGGAGACAAACGGGTAGGCAACACTAAACACGTAACTTTTGGGGTGGATGTGTTTGAGCCTTTAATGTTTTGGAAGATAACGAAGATACCATAGTTTTTACATATGCACATAGTTTTTTTTATTTTGAACAATTTTAAATTCATGACATATTTTAAAAATTTGAATTTTGAACTTTCAAAAGTGTAATGAGTTAATAGGCACATTTTATTTGACCAAATTCAAATTGCGATTCATTTCGAAAACGCTTCTCTGCTGAATTTCGAAAAAAAATCTCGGCTAAATTTTTGAGTCACATTTTTTGGTATACAACAATTATTTTGTAATTTACGTTAGACATTGGTACGAACAATAAAAAATCACAATCACATTTTTATGTCAAAATAAATTGAATGTGACAGTTGCTGGGTTCCATTTAACGTGGCAAAGTACACACAAGTACTTCTGACTGCACGCAGCTACTCTTGCTAAATTTTATGAGTAGTTTGCTTTTTGAATTTATGGCGACTTCGTTACCAGAATATTGAGTACAACTAATCGGTAAGAAACGGCTGATCAGTTTTCAAATTAATAATTAATTTTCCAACTTTCCATGTTGCACGTAAATTTTTTTAAATTAACTTTTATTTTCGCTACTAATTTTCTGCGTTCCATTTACCATCTATTCCCAAGTACTTATTTGTACTTTACCACGTCAAATGGAACGCAGCAAGTATTGACAACGTTTAGAACTTTAAAAATAAAATTTAGCATATTCCATGAGCCTGGTGCTAAACACAATACCTAAAAAATAATTTTGGATTTTAAATAGCACGTACACAGCAGCAGCGGGTATTCACGAATTCCAAAATGGTATTGGATACATTATGGCATTTTTAATGGCATTGTTAGGCGCATTTTATTTGACCATTTACAACAATGCCATGAACCCAATACCATTTTAGTATTCATGAATACCGTACGTGGTTTTCAAAATACAATAATATTTTTTAGTTATAGTGTTTAGCACCGGGCTCATGGAATCTTCGCTAAATTTTATTTTTAAAGTTCTAACCGTTGTCTGTCATGTACATTCAATTTATTTTGACATAACGAAAATTGCTGTTTGTTTGGTGATTGTGATTTCTTAATTTAAGGCCCACTGTCTAACGTAAATTACAAAATAATGGTTGTAAATCAACAATGTTTTGAGTCACATGTTTAGCCGCGATTTTTTTTCGGAATTCAGCGGGGACGCGATTTCGAAATGAATACCAATTTGAATTTGGTCAAATAAAATGCACCTGTTGTTGTAAATGGTCAAATAAAATGCGCCTTATGCCTGATTTCAGAACAAAAGAGCAAATATTCAGTTTAAATAATATTCCCTCTCTTTCGCGGAATTACAATTTGTTTCATAATTCAAAATCAATGCTGTCTGATAATATTTCGTTTTTACATGAGTATTTCGTATCACCTGATTTCATTAGGCGATTTCAGGTCCCGCAACTAGGGCATCCAATTTATGTCCAAAATATGAGTACCGGTATTTCGGTATTACTTGACAACAAAACCGAGATACCGGTATTAATACCGGTATTGTTTATGTAACACTTATGAAACATAATCATTCTCGATTTACTTTTTTTGCAATTTTCTTGTTAACCTCTTTGGTTTGCTTGACGTTGTAGCCTTTCTTGCAATCTTATCGATAAAGATTTCCCTTCGCGCTTGTGGGTTTCACGAGAAAGAAGCTTCATCTGGAGCTGGGGTTGAATAAAACCGCTTTATAAGATGGACAATTATATTAAGTATTTCTTTTCTAGCTAGTCGATTAAAATTGATGTCCGAGCCAAAAATGTTTTGGACTTGATACATTTATGCCAATATTGCAAAAGGCAAGATAAGTTCGCCTTTTATGATTCTCTGGACAAAAGAGGTTTTCATTCGGTCAGCAAATGGTCCTTCTCCCAAAGGTTAAACCATGAATGCCAGGGTAGCGTCAACAGACAGAATAGTGAGATTCCTCTTACACAACACTTCTACTGCCAGTTTGACTGGTAAAATCATAGTTAGAAAGCATTAATTCTATACTCTAGAAACGCTCGTTTCGGTAAAGCTGATAGTTGATTTGACTTCGATCGGAGGTTTTAAGATGCAATTTCTTAATTTATTAAACCGCTCCATCATAAAAAGTAAACTATTCCATCTTGTTTTTGGTTCTAAGATTACAGATAGTTCTTTGCCGAATTCAATTTAACGTAAGATTTTAGACTAACATTTTTGGTCGGTGATCGTCGAAACTTCTTATACGATTCCTATAAGAATTCTGACTTTAAAAACAATTCAATGAATATTGGTCGAATAATCAATGAAAATCCTGAAATACCGGTATTGATCGCTCAATACCGGTACTGAAAAATGGTCCGGTATACCGGACCCTACCCGCAACATATTGGCTGAAAATTTAATTTAGGTTTATTTTAGTGAACATGTTGCTAACAGTTGGCGAACCTGAAAGCGTCCATTGATTGCGTTGATTTTGAATTATGAAATAAATTACAATTTCTTAAAAGAAGAAAGAGAGGAAATATTGCTTAACTTAAGAATTGAAGTTAGGCTCCAACTCCACCAGGAATATCATCTCCCCCTATTAATTATTGTGGGTTAAGTTTCAGCGTTTCTCAGCATCAGAATTCCTATGGTATGTTCTTCCATTTGTTTCGTATCTCAACATGTGGTCCAGATTTTGTTCCCACTTCAAACTCTTCCGGATTGATTATAAATCGTATCTCATTTATTTTCTTCTCTTTTCTTTCATCGGAACATCACGTTCATGGAAATCAGAATCAAGTGAAACTGTTTCTTTGTCTGCAATAGAATGGTGTCTACTGCGTATTGTTCGTCCAATTTAACATTCTCATATATTTTTGCTTGCGGCGTAGACTATCGATTAAACATGACATACTTCTCACAGTTGAACTTTAAGGTTCATTTCCTGATGCGTCCGCCACTTTTGATATATCTACAGCAGCTAATTCTTGAATTGCTCTGATATAAGTTTCACGATCGCTTTCGAATGGATACTAATTTTATAAAATGCGCAAGCGCGATAAATGATCTGCGACGTTAGCAGATCCTGTACGATATTCAGCTCGTCAAACTCTTAGCAGCGCAGCAGACCATCCTCAGTTCATAATTCGAAAATTGCAATAAAACGGTATCCTAAGCTGTGGCGTACTACTCTGGAAATATATCAGCAACAATACGAGTCTAAAACATCAATGTGAATTTGACATTGTTTTTGTCCAATTCCGCAAAACAAATGTCTTCATTCTTAAATCCGGACAAAATCGACCCTCATAAGTGACCAGTCGTAAAAACTTCGCAATGAGATGGTGACCCAGGAATTCTATTGTAAGCACTGTAAAAACACATTTGTTGAAATTTAATTCAATCTTATACCCCTTGAACCTTTTCAGAACTTCTTCAACTGATCGGTCTTATTCACCGTCATTCGAACTTCTTCAACTGATCGGTCTTATTCACCATCAATGCATTTTTCTCTCCGGCAATAATATCTTCCAATACCTTTGAGCAAACTTGCACCATTTTCGCTTTTAAAAGCCGTATTGGCCCTTCACATATCAACACAATCTTAAATCACCATTATCCGACTGAATAACCTTTTCGAGTTGTAAAAGTTTCTGCAGCTTTTCTTTTATCCTTTTCTGTAATGCTGTTGGTGTATGTTCGTTTTGCTGGAAGCCCCCTGGTAAAGATTGGCCAATTGGTATTTCGACTTTAATCCTTTCAAATTTTGGAAACGCCCTTTTGGATATTTTATAGACGTCTGAATCCAATTTTCAAAACATTTAATTTCATTGCAATAGTTCGATCCAACAATGATTTGTCACCATTTGCTCCTCAATGGACTCTCACTAGCGTTACGCCCTAAATCCGTTAATATTAGTCGAATCTGGTTGTTTTATTAAGGCATCGTAGGTCTCCGCAGTGCCTAATCTGCATAATTGCAGAAATTTAAGGACATTTGCCTGACTCCAGCTTGAACCTAATAATAACCAACCAAAACACATCCTTAGTCTTAAAGAAATATAACTAGCTCGAAGCTCAAATTTTCCTTTTTCCAAATTCAATTATATGTGGGCATCGTATTTTACCCGATAACAATACCACAAATTCAATTCCCGCTCGTTTCTTTTCTCGACTTTATGAAACATCCTGTATAAATCTAAATCAAACACAAATTTTGCGCAGTTTGCGATAATATTCTATCGATATAAATTTTAATTTCATTTCTATAATTATTTGATTCGGTTGATCGCTTTTAAGAACATATTTTCCGGCGACCTGCGACACGTATTAATTATTATAGGTTCAAAAACTTTGGCATAGTCACTAAAATATCCTTTTTTGTTTTTTGTTTTTAGATTCCAGACTGTGTTCAAATATTAAACAATCTCTTGGAAATATTATTTCGTAAAGATATTGGCGAAGTCGTTTATGACATAAAAGAAATTATGATTATACTGTTACGAACAGTTATTCAAACAGCAATTACAATGGGTCGTGACAATGTTTTTGTTAGTAATTTGGTTGCAATCATGTTTGGAATTCTACGTGTTATGAAAAAAATTCATTATGATATTTATGTAGAACACTTTAAGACGCGAGAGGATTTACTAGATTTTCTAACGGAAATCTTATTACTATTTCAAGATTTAGTGAAAACACCAGTTTTTCCCATTGATTGGATGGATATGATAATGCATCAAAATACAGTAATTCTCGAATGTTTAAAAAATCTATCGGAAATTATTAAGGAAAAATTTTTTGATCCATTCCGTAAACAAATTTGGATGAATTATTTCAATTGTTCGATTGCATTATTAACCCAACCAGCATTACAATTAAATCGATTCAGTATTAATAAGCAATCGACAATATTAGCCCGATATCATGATATACGATTGGAGACAGTAAATGAAATTTGTGGCATGTGGATCAAGTTGGGTGAAAATAAACCACAATTTGTACCAGGACTGGTGGAACCAATTTTAATAATGAGTTTTATTCCCGATAACGAGATACGACGTAAAACTATTCCAATACTCTTTGATATGATGCAGTGTGAATATTTCACTTCAAAATATATACCCGGAAGTTACGGGGACACGAAACGTAATAATACACATTGTAAGGGTAATTTTAAAGAATTTGAAAAGGAATTAATCGAAAAATTAGATATACTGGTGGAAATAGGCCATGGTGATGAAGAGTATAAAAATTTGTTTTATGAAATAATGATGAAAGAATGTTCGGCTCACAGTACTTTGAAACAGGATGGTGAAAGTTTTATTGAAATGGTAACAACGCTATTGTCAAAATTATTAGAATATCGTCTGATCGTAAGTGATGAAGGTAAAGAAAATCGTATGGCATGCATTGTAAATTTGCTGCAATTTTACGATGACGCAGGTCGCGAAGAAATGTACATTAGATATGTAAATATTTTACATAAGTTACATAAACATTTCGAGAATTTTACCGAAGCTGCATTGACTTTAAAATTATATTGTAAATTTTTAAAATGGTCTGACGATCTGCTCCCATTTGTTTTTAAAACAGAAGACTATCCCGATGCTCATACGCATCGTGATTTAAAAGAAAAGATTTACGATGACATGATAAATTATTTTAGATTGGGTGAAACGTGGGAATACGCATTTGAAATCTGCAAGGAATTAATTGATCAATATGAAAATGTTACGTTTGAATATGTAAAATTGAGTAAAATTTATTATAAATTGCACACATTTTATGATGCAATATTAAATTCTGTGCGCAATTATCCAAATTATTTTCGCGTTGGCTTTTTTGGTTTAAAATTTCCAGAATTTTTACGGAATAAAGTTTTTGTCTATCGAAGTAGACCACTGGAGCGTCTTGATGACTTTAAAGATCGTATATCAAGTCAGCATCCAATGGCTGAAATAATGTTAACACAGGCCGCACCAGGTCCAGAGATAACAGAAAGTGATGCAAAATATATACAAATCATATTTGTTGAGCCGGTCGTCATGGAAAACAGTAAATTCTTAAATAGTAAAGCAGTTTCACCGCAAATAATGAAATACTATGAAAAAAATGATGTAAATTGTTTTAAATATTCGCGTCGCTTGATTGTGGAAGGAGCTAAAGATAAAAATGATATTCGCAATTTATGGAAAGAATGTACTACAATAACAATAGCAAATTCTTTGCCAGGTGTCTTGAAATGGTTTCCAGTTATTGATACTAATGTAAAACAATTGTCTCCAATTGAATGTGCAATCGAAACCATTGAATTGAGAAATAACGAAATTACAAATTTAATACATGAGCATCAGGTACATGCAAAAACATCAGTGAGTCAATTAGCTGGTAATATAAAAGGAATTATTTTGCCTGAAGTAAATGGTGGAATTAAAATTTATGAAGATGCATTTTTAACCGAAGAATTCCTACAAAATAATTTTCAATATGCAGATCATATTGGACGGCTTAAAAATGCCATTGCTAGTCAAATCCCCCTATTAGGATGTGGTAAATTTATGGTTTTAATTAGATTACATATATTCTCTTGTACATTAATTATGTTTGTATTTATGTCTTTTATTTTATATTTCAGCGTTAATTATTGTTAAAGAGAAAAGTGAAAAAGAATCTATGCAATTAGCGATTGCAATGGAGGCGGCTTTTGTTGAATTGAAAGCCAAAGTAGAAGCAAATTACGGGAAAAAAGAGTGTAATATAAATTTTGAAATCGCTTTTCACGATTCAGTTGAAATACGAAATAAAAACGATTCTAAAAGTATGGATTCATTTAATAGAGCATCCGGCACAAGTACAGAGTCCGCAGAGTAAGTTTTCATTTATAGTCCAGCAATTGTTTTTCAAAATAAAATTATTTAATATTTAAATATTTTCAGAAGTTCAAATACAATTGGTCTCAAATTCCGCTCAACTCTTGGTAATTTAGCCGGTGGTTCAACAAGGTAATTTTAACTAGTCAATAACATATTAATTCTTATTTACTGTACTGATTATAATTTCTTGTTCGTATTGCAGAGGATCGCTGACGAAATCATCATCGCCCCTTACGAAAGGAAAGTCTAAAGATAAATCATTTAGTAAACGGAAAACTCATAAGGTAGGTTATTGTGAATCAAAGATTAAAAATTTTAAACGTATGTTGTAATACAAAAATATATTCAAAAAAAAAACAAAATATAGCCGGATGACTGCAGGACGTTAAATTTATCAATCAGCCCGGGCAATACCCAGTGGTATGCACTTCGATCATTAACTACAATTGAATCGCCAACCGGTGATAATATTACCATAAACACAGCGCCTGTATCATCTGCTGTTTTTGAATTAACCCAAGAGGTAAGCTAAATAAGCAAATTACAATTAATTCAATTTTAAAAAAAATATTAATTATCTTAGCTTACCCCACAGAGACCACTAAGATCTGAAGTGGAACGAGAGAAACGTTTATCTCGCCCTAACAGCATTGCAACACCTACATCAACACACAATCCAATTATTATAAACAGTAGCATTATTGAAACACAATCACTTTCTGGTGAAAGTAGTAATAGAAATTCAATTAGTAAGTTATATTATAATTTATATTGTAGAATTATGTTAATATTTATAATTATTTGTTTAAGTTACCACAGATTCAACAACGTCAGAAGATGACATTCCACCACCTTTACCGGCAAAAATAAGGGACAGTAATGATTATAGTAATTTACCTCCATTTGATAAAAGTGGTGAAAGTAAGAAACCATTACCGGTACCACCGACATCGTTTTATGACCCTGTGATTATTAGTAAAAAAGACCTAAGACGTCCCCCAACGCCACCACCAAAACCATCGCGAAATTCAAAAAATATTAGTATGTAGGTATTAGTAATTATGAAACGATTGTTTCATCTGAATTGACAACACTGGCTACCGTACATTTAGAATCATGTTTAAAAAACCTTTCGATGTTGATTATAAACATATTTTCGTATAATACGTAATTCCATTTAGATTTTAGTATTATGTATTTTACTTTACATAGACAACAATTATTATTATTTTTAAATATTTAGTTCAAATTTTATAAAGTTTATTTTATCCGATTTTGCAATGAAACAAAATAGTTTGTAAGTTTATAAAGACGTATTATTATGCAAGCGAAATAATTTATTTTTAGTATAATCGCACATCAATAAACCAAAGACAATCAAAGAAAATTGTGCCTTAATTCTAAACGTTAATTTAATTATGTATAATTTATGTACTACCTAGTATTACAAAGAGAAAATAAAATTATTGTGATGTCGGCATGCGCTTGTCAACTGGTTTGATATGGTTTTTGGTTTGTTTTGATGTGTGATACGTTATTTCATGATGATCTAATTAATATGATTAACGTATAGAGAAATGCGTAAAACCTCAATCGACTATAAAATCCAGAGGAACGATATTGTGACATGTTTTTTTTTTAATGTCAACATTAATCGCTTCCTGAAACATAATAAACACATGTTCGATATATTTTATAATAATTTATATAATTAATTAAGTGCCATACTGTCTGCTGGAATTCCAAATAGTTCGTTAGTTTTTTTTTTTTTTGTTTGTTTTGAACCAATGTTCTCGTCGTGATAATTTCACAAACCACTCGTAATTTTAACCATTAATTCTATGCTGGTCGACATAAAGTTGTGATTGCGATTGGTGACCGAGTGGCGCAATAAACAGCGAGACGAATGACATTGCGAAGTGAATAGTGGTAATATAATGTCGAAAGTAGTAATAAAATATGTTAAATAATTATAAGGAGTTACTACGTTAATCTTTAATACTTTCTAGAAGTTTTACAGAAAGAGTTTTCATAAACTACAGACAGAATTATTTTTAAAAATCAAATAGCTTTATAATCATTTTTAGAACAAATAAATTTTATTTTATATTCAAATAAATTTAAACCCTGTTTCCTTAATAGATAATTTGCTCGTTCTTTCGTCAAACTGAACAAATCTTTTTCATTTATTTTTCAATGATAACACATAAGGCAAAGGTTTTCTTAACGTAGTCTAAGCAATGAACCGAAGCAAAAAAAAGGATTTTTGGAGATAAAACAGGAAACTCCAAATTGATGATAAATGAAAAGTGGGCAGCCCTGATTTGAAGGCCACTTGAATACCGGTCTGATTCCAACTAGCACGGAAATGAATGATCCCGAAGACCAAAAAACCATCGCAGCGAAACTGGATAGAACTTCTAAAGTGGCTCTTTATCACACGAGTACATCACTCTGTGCCAGAAAACATGTTCACATGTTACTGGACAGTATAACATCCACTAATGACATCATCTAATGGAGTGAAAAACGACTAAGTAAGTCTTTTCAAGCCGCCATAACATCCAAATTATAAATTTGCGGGCAAAAGAAACCATTTTTTCAATAACTTCGGCTAAACCACGAATACCAATAAAGCTGCGAGATGCATTGTGTACAGTTAATGCTGGAATTCTATGGTACATATGTTTTTCAAATAAAGTCTATCCAACATCTTCAGCGACTACGTGTTTGAGTGGCCAAAATAAAAACTAAGAGACTGCAAACTTTTACTACTAGTTAACTTTTCGTTAGATGGCAGCACAATGCTTACAGTTTTAATATCAATCAGTTTTAACAATATATAGTCAAAGGCTACAACAATAATGTTTCATTGCAGTTGTTTCAGCTTAGCTGGCGAGTTCAACGAGCATGTGTCGTCGGGGGTTAGTAAGCGTAACGAACGGGGCTAGGGCTAGGGTTCATCTAGACACGAGTAAATTATTGTTTTATTGAACAAAAACATTTAAAATTGTAAAAGCGCTATATACTCTTCGAAAAATTTAGGGGAATACTTTTTAAGACTCACCTTACGGCTAGAACGATATCAAAATTTCAATGAGGCGAGTTCAAGTCACAAATATGAAGTATTTTTCTTTGAGATAAGAACGAAAAGTAATTAGGCTGTAGCCTGATGACATGACTGAGAACACATTTTTCATAATCCTCATCAGATCGAAACTAAAATTTCACATTCTTCATAAATAAATTAAAGTTAATCGAAAGATTTGAATAAAACTACAAAACACGCACAATTATTTTAACAAAATTATATTCTTTTATTTGATCTAATTATTATTGCTTATTAGTCTAGTTTTACATTTTATTTACAAGGGAACATAAAAAATATATTCTTTGATCTTAAGCATAGTTTTATACTACTATATAAAATCATATTATATATTAAAACATTTTAAAATAACAACAAAATAATTAAAAATTTCCGAAAAAATTATGCCAAAGAGACCTATTAACCTATTTAACCAGAGACCATCAATGGAACGGAACGACCGATAGAATTTGCTTCACGAATGTTAACGCAGGCAGAGAAAAATTATGGCGTTATACAAAAGGAAGCATTGGCTATAGTATATGGAACCAAGAAATTTTTCCAGTATTTAATCGGAACGCATTTTACTCTAGTAACGGACCATAAACCACTTTTGAGTATTTTCGGGGAAAAGAAAGGAATCCCTCAAATGTCTGCGAGCAGACTATAACGTTCGGCAATCCATTTGGCGGCTTTTAATTTTACGATAAAACATGTGCATTCGGATAAAAATCAAGCGGACCTTTTGTCTAGAATATCAATAGACCCGATACCAAAATAATTGGACAACGACACAAGTTATTTGTACTTTGTAAGTCAAAATAAGGATATTCCAATCCAGTACGAAACGGTATACAGCGAAACAGTTAAAGACGAGGTTTTGATATCGGTTATGAAAGCCGTTAGAGACAACAATTTTATAGATATTCCAAACGGCGGAGAATATAAAAGATTGTTAAGGAATCGAACGGAATTAACAGTTGAAAACGAAATATTGATGAAAGGACATCGAATTGTAATACCTAAAGCGTTAAGAATGCGTATATTGCAAGAAGCACATGCAAGTCATTTAGGTATTGTCAAAACAAAAAGCTTACTTAGATCATACGTATGGTGGCCATCTATAGACAACGATATAGAAGACTTAATTAAAGGATGTGATGCATGTCTTTCAGCTCTGCCAAACCCACGAAAGGCGGATTGCATTTCTTGGCATATTCCGACTAAACCATTCGAAAGGCTACGTTTAGACTATGCGGGTCCAATTAAAGATAGATACCTATTAATTATAATAGACGCAAAATCAAAATGGCTTGAGGTTTTCGTAACGCGACACGCAACAGCAGAATTTACACTGCACAAATTGAAGGAGGTAATCGCTAGGTTTGGGTTTCCAAATCATTTATTTTCAGATAACGGTACGCAGTTTCCCGCCGAAATATTTAAACAATTTGCAAGGAATCATGGTATTAAAGTAACCTATACGGCACCGGGGTTTCCTGCATCAAATGGTGCGGCGGAAAACGCAATAAAAACTATAAAAAACGCAATCAAAACGAAAATCTTTGGGACGAAGATAGACGCTATGTTCAATTTAGAAGATATAATAAACGATTTTCTCATCGATTACAGAAACGTAGATCATTGCACGAGTGGTATCAAACCATCAAATCAAATTTTGAATTTCAATCCTAGGTTAAGGTTTGATCTTCTGAGACCAAAAATTAGTAAAGTAAATGACTTCGATATTACGGAAAAAGGGGTATCAATTAGGAAATTTGAGGAAGGAGAGGACGTGATAATTCGAGACTACGCAGTGAACAACAAACCGCGATGGGTTAATGCTCACGTAATTGAGGTGTTAGGTCCGAGGAATTATAAGTGTCAGTTGGCAAACGGAAGGAAGATAAAGCGACATGTAGACCAGATTAGGAGTAGAACAAAATCAACTATGGATCCGAAAGGCGAAAGACGATGCGAAAATAGCGAAACTTCTCATGATATAGATAAAGATGTAAACAGTAAAACTAATGTTGAGTCAGAATATATTATGATAAAAAAGAGTAAGGATTTCCACCAACCAAATCTGAATGAACAGATGGGAAATGATGATAATAAACGATAATTCAAGGAAATTAAGAAGTAGAGATAAAATAGTAAAGCCAGATAGGCTAAATTTATAAAAAATGTTAGATTAAAGAGTAATAGTTGAAGTAATGATTATTTTAAGATTTTGTATACTTGAATTGTGTTTATGTAATTTGAGTGTATGGATTACTATATACGAAGGGAATAGTTTATTTAAGGGGAACGATTGTGGTGTATAAAAATATTGTACAACCCTATCTGCAAAAGTAAACATAAATAAAATGTAACCAACTTAATGTTGTAAAAGATGTTTTTCCGGCATCTAAGTTTTGTTAGTAGTTATAAGTATGAATTTTGTAACACGAAGAACGAATAAAAATAAACGCGTGTAATAAACTAAATATTATTTTATTTGAACGAGACATAACAGTTACCAAAGCAAACTAATGAGTAATGACCAAGAACGAGTTATTGCGTACTTCTCCAAAACATTATCAAAACCGGACCGTAATTATTGGGTGAGACGGAAAGAATTATTGGCTATGAAGAATTATTAGTTATTTAATAACGAAAAGATTACTGTACTAAAATGAAATTTTCCATGATAAAACTATTCTAAATGTTTCTAAACTATTCTTACTGGAAAAGCCATGAAATTTTTAGAAGTTTTGGTTTGACTATATGAAACGCGAACGAGATCGAATTAGATTATTAATATTTGGAAAGCGATAGTGTAAAGATTTAATAGTGAATCAAAAAGTGATTTAAAATGTGAATTAGTGAGATATAAAAATTATAAATAAATTCAATTCGCCCGCCATTTTAGTAATATGACATAGGTTTCAGTCATTTACAAGCTGTCGCTCAGTGTCTATCAAATTTTTAAGAGATGCAACTGAGAAAAAATGATGCTCAAGCTACGGAAATGATTAAATCGGCTTGGGAAGATTAAAGAGAAAGTGGTATTCGAAGTTTCGTGATGGAAATTTTAACCTTGAAGACAATCCACGTCCTAATCCTGAAAAACAGTTTGAAGATCAAGAACTTAAAGTTTTACTTGATAAAAACCCATGTCAAACTCAACAAGAACTTGGAAACAGTTAGAAGTTACTCAAGTTGCAATTTCAAATCGATTGCTATGGGAAAGATCCACAAGGAAGAAAAATGGGTTCCTCGTGAGCTAACCGAAGAGAACAAAAATCACAGAGTCGACGTTTGAATTTGCTTTCTCGCTACAAAAAACGAATTTTTTGCATAAAATCATAACTGGAGATCAAAAGTAGATTCTATATGATAGTACTAAGCGAAGACCATCCATCTCCATCCATTACAAAGCCCAATATTCATGTCAAGAAAGTGTTATTATGTGTCTGATGGGATTGGAAAGGAATCATCGACTATGAACTTCTTGAACCTGGACAAACTGTCATGGCTGAACGTTATTAAGCCAAACTGAACAAATTGTCTGATGCACTAGAGTAAGAAAGAGCATTCACGGGCCAAGGACCGCGATCAGTTGGGCTGGGAAGTTCTCCCGCATGCGGCTTGCTCCCCTGATTTAGCCCCTTCCGAATGCTGTTTGTTTAGATCGATGCAGTATTATTTGGCTGAACAGCGGTTCTCGAAATTTGAAAATGTCCGAAAATGGCTCGGTGAATATTTTCTTGCCTCAAAACAATCAACAGCAACAACACCAGCCAAAAATGTTATACATCGGACACCAAACATCGTTGTTTGGTGTCTGATGTCTTTAGTATAAAATCTGAAATATATTTTTTCATTGTGACTGACATGTTGCGAAAGGCGCTAGTGTCTTCCAAGATTGCACATGGTATAAGCGTGTATGGTGACGGGTCCAAGGTCGGGTTTGAAAAGCTAATGAAAGTTGAGAATGCATGTGCTAGAGTGGTATTGGGGGCGATTAATTCAACCCCAATACAAACTCTATGGTCTGAATTGGGTGATTCACCTCTCAATTAAAAGAGAGAAAATGTATCACCGTGCGAGAGACTGTGCGAATGTTGACCAAAGACAACGTGTTAGTAAATGAGATGAAAGTAAGGTTGCAAGGAGGAACGGTTTTCCGGAAGACACAAAGGGCGAAGATAATTTTGGAAAATATTCACTTATTTTCCAAGATCCGACAAGTGTGTCCGAGAGTTCCTCCGAACGGTCTTACGGTGTGTTTGAATTTTGGAGACACAACAAAAGCGATGATGAATGAGATATCGGTTAAGAGAGAATTTAGAAAAATGCAATTTAATTTTTTTGCACATGTGGAAGTGTATACAGATGCTAGTGTAAATGAGGATCGGGTAGGTGTGGGAATATTTATTCCAACTATGAAAAAAGAGAAAATGCTGAGAATTAATGGTAACATCTGTATAATGAATGCAGAGTTGATTGGGATTATGGAAGGAATTAAGTTGGCAATGACAGAAGGGAGGAGGAGAGTAGTTATATTCTCCGACTCCCAGAGCGGAATGGATTTAATTAACAGGGGTGGGGGTACTCAAGGCAATGTTTATGTTGAAATGATATATGAATACCTTCAATCTTGTGGGAACGAGGTGATCATTCAATGGATACCTTCGCATCTACAGATTGAGGGTAATGAAAGAACTGATATGCTTGCGAAAAGGGGTTGTATGCTTGAGGAAGAAACTGAATATGAATTTATGGATGCAAGAGATGTACTTCGTGAATTTCAGGTGAATCTGTGGAGAAAATGGGAGAGGGAATTTGTTGAAAAGAGTCGTGTGAAAGGCAAGAAGTACTTTGAATGGTGCAAAACTCCTTTGAGTAAACCTTTCTTTAAGGAGCTCAAAGGGAACACTGCAATGATACGAACGATGGAACGAGTGAGATTGAATCATGGAAATTGGAAAGAAAGTCTAAAGAAACGTCATTTGATTGAGGATGATCTATGTGAAAGATGTCTAATTGTGGAGGATATTGAACATTTAATTCTGCACTGTCCTAATTTTACTCAGAGTAGAAGAATGTTCGATGTCCTTATGAGTGCAAGGAATTTGAATGATTTATTACGAATGGGAACAAATGGGTATAAGGAGATGTATGAATTTATTAAAATGAATGGGATAGTAGTATGAAAGAGGATCGATGAATGAAAGTTGAATAAGAGGAAAAAATAAAAAAAAATAAAATTTTGTATATAAATTGTAAATTTTGAAATCGGGCCGGCCATATGGCTCCTACTTTTGGGGCTAGTGCAAATAAAAAAAAAAAAAAAAAATATTTTTTCGTTCCTTATAGTACTAAATAAGAAATCTTTGGTAAAATAGGTTGTCTCTGCTAATACTAAGCACTTTGAAAAACATAATCTTAAGATCAAGTTTTTTTATTTGATTTTATCAAATTCGAATCAAATCAAATACATAAAGTAAAGCCAACAATAAGCGACTCCACACATTGGTTTTATCTGTTAAATTAAACCGCACAGTTTTATTGTCTTAACGGTTAATAAAAATGCTTCAAATGTAATTTATTGATAAAACAATTTCATCACATAACGAATTTCAAATGGATTCGATTTTCGATCATATTTCTGTTTTGGCTATTCGACGCTAGATGGCCAAAATTCTTCGAAATCACTAAAATGATCTGCATTATTTACATACTCGCATGAATATGTTGTACTAACAACAGCTTGATAATCTATGAGAATTCATTTTTATTCATTTATGTGTCAATTTTTGTATTAATCAGAAGTGATTAGGGTTTTCATTATTTTAATTTATGAAAATATTCGTATTTTTATTACAAATGTCGTGTATTTATTATTTTAACATTATTGTGTAAAGTGATCTTGTGTTAACTGTGTCTCTTGTAACTTAAAAAACATAATATTAAAATGACTGTGTGGAAAAGTTTAGTGTACAAAGTATATGGAGTTGGTATGTTCAAAAACTGAAATGTTTTGATTTTGTTATACAATTTTAAGCGTGTTGTATAAGTACTTAGTATGTACTTCATTGTGAAAATCTCTTAATTAATATTAAAAAAATTAATACATATCCGATATTATTTGTTCAAATAATTTGATGTCATTATTTTGGCCTTGCCCATTCGAAATTATTATTAAGGATCAAGTTTTTGTTTTGAGTTTCAACAAATTATTTTGAAAAGAACATTATTTTATACACCTGCAATATTTAGATACGCTCATTTCCATATTTAAATAGACGATAAAGTTTTGATATCCCAAAATAGTGAGTAATTTTCATAGAATGACTAAAAATGAATTGTGTTGGTATTTATGTACTTATTAACAATGTAGCTATGTACAATGATTTAGGAGCAAAACCAACAAAAATGTTTATACTGTATGGCTACTATTGAGCAATCAAGAGAAAACACTCAATATTTTAAGTGGAAAACTGACATAAACTATATTCCAAATCCTCCGTTTGGAAAAAAATCTTTTGAGTTATATGTCCCATAGATTGAGTTACACGATCTTTATAGCCGAACTATGGCCAAATCTCTGAGAGTGCTTGCTGTTGGACCATCAAGACAAAATATTAAATTTTTTTGGTGACAACTGGCATTAACAGTTTTATTTTAAATTTGATAAGCTATTTGTTGGTTTTTAGATTGATGTTCTATTTTTACACCAACGTTTCGATCATCAGTATTTTTGTAATTCACAAGAATGATGAATCGAAACGTCGATTAAAAATAAAACATTAAGCTAAAAACCAACAAATGTTATTAACAAGATTTCATATCCTCCGATTGCAAACAACTTATTCTGAGGAATGCGGTTCATATATTGGCTTATGAGACCTATATGTAGCCGAGCTTATGCCCAAATTTCTGGGAGTACTTCTTATTGAGCCATGAAGAAAAATTCGCAATATTTTAACTTTATGTGCGCAACTGCCATTAACAAGGCTATAAATCCTTCGTTTGGAAAAAACTGCTTCTGAGTAGTAAATTGACTTATCCGACCTATAAAGCCAGCTTTGCCCAAACCTCTTAGAGTACTGGCTATTGAACCATCAAGACAAAATACTCATACGATTAGTGGGGATAAATGCCATTAACAAGATTCCAAAACTTCCGTTTCGAAAAACTTTTTATGCTTATTAGATGAAAGATAAAATTAAACAGTGACTTAAAAAAGAAATCACATTTTATTCAGTTCACAAATTAAAAAAAAAAATAGAAAATGGTTATAATACCTAAATACAAATAATATGCTTCTAGCTGTGAATTTCATGTTTGTTACCCTATTAAATAATGACCGTAGGTGCTATTTGTTCATTCTTCATCCTGCTCTATCTCAATTTTTTCAAACCCATCGACTAAAACATCACAAAGAAAGTTTCTGTATTCTTCATTGTCTGCCTCCACTTCGGGTTCAGATTCTTCTGATGTCCTCATCAAAAAATTGTATGCCAGTTTTGTTGAAACCATTCTTTATCGTACCAGCAGTTACGCTGTTCCAAGCCGTTGATATTCAACCAATAATTTCTTTGGCTGCTAGTTTAATCGCCCCTTTTTTGGTGTATTCTTTATATCCGTTTATCATCCTCTCTTCCCACAGAGTTCTTAGTTTCGATTTAAAGGATTTGTTTAAGGATATGTCAAGCGGCTGAAGTTTGCTTGTTAACTTGCCAGGGATCATAGGCGGAATCGTCTGCATTTTTTTACATGCTAACCTCACTTCTTCGGTTTTGTGGTCAGGTACTGCATCCAAAATTAACAAAGCCGTACGAAATCCAGCCCTTCTCATTCGCAGAAACAATTATATTGCTTGGGGAATCTCCCTTAGGAATAGTTTTTCCTTTAATTTTTTCATAATTTTGTCACATTAGCCAAAGTAACGGTGAAATTGCATTTTTCATTTCCGGTGATGGTTATTTTTACATCGGACAATCCCCGCTCTGTCACTGTAAACTTTGAAGCGAAATCAAAGCTCACCGGTACCTTATCCATATTTCCGGTATGATTTAATTCCATTCTTTGTTCGTTTTCCATTACAAATACTTTAAATTCATAGCCTTTCAATTTTCAGGCCGATGTTGCCCAGTTGAAGTAACGGCCCGTCTACCAAATTATGTCGCTTTATAAAGCTAAAACCCAGTTGAAGAGCCAGTAAATTGTATGTAAATACCTATTGTAGGTCAGCGTACTTCTTGTAAAATGTGAGATCCACTGATCTGGCGACCCTTTGCTCGTTCCAACAAAACTCACTTTTTGAAATTATACTCCAGTAAAGGCCAGCGTGCTTAACGTTGTCGCCTCTTTGTTTTTATGTTTTTATCTGAAATGTTGAAATGCTCTCCTAGGGCCTATTTCCATTTGCTATTGAAAATTTGATGGTTTCTAATTTAAAATGTGATGTGTAATTTATGTTCAAATTTTTGATATTTTTTTTACCAATCAAACGGTTTAGGTTTTAGGATAAAAAAATTTATCACATGAGGTACTTGAAATATCTGTCAAATAACATCCAATGAGACATTGTAAGTGGAATTTAAAAAACAAATAAGAAACCCATTAAAAACATTCGCTGCGCTGGTATTACACTATCAAAATATATTGTTTAGATTCCCTTGTAGTTACTTATTGTTATTACCTATTTTTAATGGGTGTGGCTTATTATATGCACCCAAAATGTTTTTCGAAATTTTAAGTCAGACAAGTCCCGGCTTATAACGAAAAACAGGTAAATAATAAAAGAATTTTACCAAAACGCCCCTTAAGTTCAGATGCCAAAATTTCAACTTTGACAAATGTATCAGAGAATAGCAACCCCACTCCAACGCGTACTATTAATACGACAAAAAATTATTAATACGACTTGTTTGAAATCTTACGGTTAAGAAGAGTTTCTGTCAAAGCAAGAAAGTCAAGTTTATGTCTATTAAACTAAGAACATTTAAATGGTCAAATGTTAAACATGAATTAACATTTACCCGCAGATTACCACTTGGGGCAGATTTACTAATACATAAGTTGTTAAAATTTAACTTGTTGCAGCAGCTGCCCGAAATTTGATCCGTGGAGCCAATGTTATTCGAAAAATTTTATGTTTTAATCCCCGAATGTGAACACCAGTCGGCCAAATATTGGGATCTAACACCTTAGCTCGTACATCTTTAATGTCCAATTTATAGCTGGAAAATCTCCAAAGATTTGAGGTTATATTGTTCAGCATCTAATTTAAACACTTTACAGCTCTCATTCTCCAAACAAGTTTTCGTCATTAATGAAATATCTTCTATAGTCGTACCAGGATCAAATGGTGAATGTTTGGGCCAAGGCAAGGAAGACAACAGATCTCCAACAATAGACCTAGAGTCAAATATTTGCAACATTATTTTTTCGAAAGCATGACAGCTGTACACGAAGTGAATGCACCATCATTGTTCCAAAATTTTCGTAATGCGGCAGCTATAGATGGCAAGCCACTGCAGTTTTAATTCACTTAGAGCACAGTTTTTGATCGCCTTCTTAACAAAGTTAAATGGTAAGGAACCAACTGGTTTGTGACGGAGAAATTTTAACCTAGCTCCATCTTTTGCTAAAGAAACATCAACCTTAATGCCACTCTACATCGTCACTACTTGATCAGAGAAGATGAATAAAGTATTTGCGAAACGAATGCAGCACAGATAAGCTATCTAAGCGAGGTTCAATGCGTCAATTACACAGAGCGTAAGAGCAATTGCTTCCGCTTGTAAAACAGTGCAGTACTGACCGAGGCAGCCTGATAAATGCAAATCAGACGTAGAGCAGTACATTTCATAACCCGAACCATTATTGGAGTGACAGCCGTCAGAAAAGAAGACGAAGTAGTCAGAAGTAGTTTTTTGTTATTTTTCGCTTGAATCATATTAAAAAAGTGCCATTAGACATTACTTTTCTAATTTCACTAATTTCTTCAACCATGTTATTTATTTTAACATCCATGTTTTCAAATAACAAATTGTTATTATTTAATGATTTTACGATTTCACTATAGTTCCTTTTTAATAATTCAAATTTATTTATACACTCTTTGCAATAAAAAACCACCCCAGTATCTTTTCCAATTAAACCAATATCATAGTCACATAATCGTATACATTTTTTATCACAAAAACTTCTCGGAAAATTAAAGTTCAATTTACATAGATAAATACGTAAAGAACCAAAACACATTTTCTGTTGTAATTTATTATTCTGTTGTATTAAATTAACACCAACACCAATACAACCACTGATACAGGAGTATACAAGTTAACTTGTAACGACTGTAACATGTACTATATTGGGCAAACAGGGCGATCATTCGATAAACGTTTCAAAGAGCATATACAAGAAATTGGAAAACAAAACATACGATCCAATTTTGCAGCTCATCTAACCGAAGCAAATCATACATATACAGATAGAAACACCAATATGCACATACTCCACAAATTAAGAAAAGGACAAACACTGGATAGAATGGAAGAAATAGAAATATACAGACACAGAAACAATACATTATTGCTCAATGACAGAGTAAAAAAGAATGAAATAAGGTGGATTTATATTATCAGTTCCTTTCAGTTCCTACTCGTATCGTGTCAGACAAAAAAAACATTGTTACATGTACTTTCTATATGAGTATTTATATTATCAGTTCCTTTCCGTTCCTACTCGTACCGACACAGACACGTATTGTTGAAAAGAATGTTTTGTATGATATCCGAAGGCGAAAAAATACGAAAGAATAGCGAAACAAACAAAAATTGTAAATTGCTACTAAAACATTTTTGTATTTTTGTGTGTTATCTTTACCCTATACGTAACCAAAAGATACGAAGAAAATGCCTGAATTGAAAGGTACGGATAGTATAAATTGATGATGTCTGACACGATACGAGTAGGAATTGAAAGGAACTGATAATATAAATCCACCTATATACGACATCATCGTAAAAAGTGGTATAAATAGAAGAGATTCAAATAATTCAAATTAGAATAGTTTTTTAAAAGTTGACAAAGCGCGATAAGCGCGAAACTAGTACTTTGCAAAATTTTAATTAATTTTTTAAAAGAATATCACAAAAAGAAAAATTAAAAACTATACATTTTTGTTAATAAAAATAAAAATAAAAAAGTCTTTTAAGATAAAAATAGTTTTTCTATATTTTTTCTAAATAAAATAACATGATTAAAGTGATATTAGATCGCAAAATGGCAAAACAACACGATATATAGAGAGTACATGTTACTGACTAACGAATCTTTAAGAACTTTTCGTTCAGTTCAAGGGTGCTATTCTTGAACCATTACGAAAATTTTCGTATTACGAGTTAGTGTAAAGTTATTACAAAAATCCTAGTTTAACTCGCAATACGAAAATTTTCGTAATGGTTCAAGAATAGCACCCCAGGGGCCTATTCTCGAATTTCACATCCATTTTCCACATGTGGACATCTGTCAAAGTTGTCAAAAAATGGTTCGAAAATTGTAATTCGTATATAAAACACATGCGGCATTGACATTTTCCTATATGGGGAATTTTTCCACATGCTTATACCCATTCGGAAATATTCCCTTAGTACCGAAAAAATTCAATTTTTATGAGTTTTGACAGATGTCCACATGTGGAAAATGGATGTGGAATTCGAGAATAGGCCCCCAGATGTCACTTAACAGAGCGAAAATTAACACGCAAACTGAAGGATGTCTGAATACATAAAAAAAAAATTTCAAAGCATACTTTTCTTAAAAATAATAAATTTTAATATTCACATTACAATTTTAATATTGTATTTGTCAATTGTTACAGATTCGGTGGCCGATTTGTCAAATATTCTATAAGGAAATAATTTCGTCAAATTCTGTAAGGATTCTTACTGATTGGGTGGTTGGCCTATACGAAACGGCCTATTCATTTTCATTTAAAACGTAAAACCTTTTTAATTCCAATAAACGATTCAACATATCAAATGTTGAATTCCATCGTGTAAGGCAATTTAACTTGGGTTGTGCGTAATTGTTTATAGACATATTTGCATTTTGCTAACCGTTTTTCAATAAGTTTATTCTTAAGTACGTCATTAACCGTTAGCTGAAGACTATGCGCTGCTCATCTCACTGATGTAATCAAAATTATATCATCATTGAACCTAATATTAATATTATCGATATCATCGCTTCTCTCATTGTGCATGGCTGTATCCTAATTTTCAAATAAGTCACAGTCTATTTCACAATCGTCATCATCCGGATTAGAAGCATTTGTACGATTTCGGTCGTTAATATTTCCATAACCAAATAAAACAATTTCATTGTTTTCAACATATTTGCACCGTTGTCAGTAGTTATTGTGTAGATCTGTTCTATTTTGATGTCGTACATTTGATGATTGCTAGCGTTCGTAACAAAATCGTGTCATCTAAAATTTACTGAGCATTATCGTCCAATACAGACCTGTTACATCTAGTCGCAATGTCCATTTTAATATACATATATAATTTTTAACTTAAGTTAATCTTTAATTTTATTTCGGATGTTCTCTGCGTTCTCATATACACTGGATTTTGTTTGGTATGATAGCGTGCAATATGACCAGTTCGAAATTGGCAGCATGATTTCCAGCTATGCGTTTGTTACAATTATCTGTAAGGCAAATACCTTCATTGTTGGTTAAATTATGTGTTTACCTAAAATTACATTTTTATTTTGAAATTGGAGTATTATCCGTCAGATCTCACGAAATTCTCATTTCTAATGTATTTATTATTATTATATTTTATGAACTTTTATATACATACTTTAAAACCAGAATAAATGTTCTGGGGCCCTATTTTCGAATTCCACATCCATTTTCCACATGTGGACATCTGTCAAAATTCAGAAAAATTGAATTTTTTCGGTACTAGGGAATATTTCCGAATGGGTATAAGCAGGTGGAAAAAATTCCCCATATAGGAAAATGTCCATGCCGCATGTGAATTACATTTTTCGAACGTTTTTGTGTGAACTTTGACAGATGTCCACATGTGGAAAATGGATGTGGAATTCGAGAATAGGGCCCCTGAATACGTTTTTCAAACACTTAAATTTGACAGCGAAAACGAAAATGAATGAAGTTAGTACAAATTGAAGCTACATGAAAAGGGTTGTACAAAATTTTTTAATTTTTTTGTAAAGTAAAATATTTTTTCCCCAAGAACGAAATTAAATCCGAAACAGAACTACATAATTACTTATTATGTTCCGGTTACGTTTTAAGTTTGTTAAAAGCAAATTTTTTGACAATTTGTTGTAAACCTCCGGTGGAGAGGGTATCGCGCTCGAGAGAACCTTTTATTAAAAATTTCTTTCAATAAGATACAGTTTCATTAAAATTTTATCATATATTTAAATAAATGAAAAATTACCTGCATCACTTTGGGATCCGTAAGCTGCCATGTCAATCAATATTGGTAAATATATAACGAGCATCGCAGGCAGCCATTAATACTATACTAAAATATTTTTTAAAGTTAAAAAACTGTGGTATTGCATGGTGACATGTTTACCGTCGTTGGCCCCCAAACGTACGATGTCTTTCCCAATTTTTCAGCTCCAAGCTAGGGCTTGTATAGAATCTTTTTGGGATAGATATCTGAAAGTAACTTATATTAATACAAGTTACACTTACATTACTTACCTAACTAACAGTAAAAACAATCCCAAATGGCCTTCTGTATTTATTCGGATCTTTCTCGACGTTTCCATTTCTGTCCTTAACAATTCCAGCAGCATATTAAACAAATTTTTTGGCATTCTTGTGTGAATGGAAAATTGCCCCGGGTCTACCTTGTTCATTTTTTGGGAACGTGACTTCATAGTAACCGTGGATATTTCTGGCTCTATTTATTTCCCGCACGCTACATGACCGCTAACGACTCCTCTGTTCCTTTAATTCTTTTAACGTTTTTAAATTGGGAAGGAGAGTCCTTAGACTCTCAAGTTGAGTCAACTATCTTTCTGCATTCTGCTTGTTTGAATATAGATTTAAAAATAACTATTTACTAAAACTACAGATATCGAAATAAACTACTAAATATGATTAAGAAACCTAACCTAAAAAAATGGCTTATCTAAACTAAACTAATTATTCGTTAAAACTATTCTCTAAAATGTTGCCTAAACTATTATCTATATATTAATATTTATTAAAGGCTAGAAATACTAAATTAAACTACTAAATATGCTAAATAACGGGTGGTCCATCTAGCGATTGCAATTTCAACTAACGGTTATTTCGAGTGTGGCAACACTTACGTCATCCGTGTTTTAACAGAAAATTAGTTTAATATTTGACATTTAAGAAATGGGTCGCTTTACGCTTGAACAAAATTGATAAATATTGAAAACTTACTTTCAAAGTGGTGAGTCTTCTAACCAAACTGTGAGAAATTTACGTGGAAAATTCAGTAGAAATGAAATGCCTATTGTGGGTCAATTTGTGAAGCGAGTTTATGAAACTAGTATTGGATAAACTGAGATTAATAAACTGAGAGAAGACTTTAAAAATCAAATCGAAGTTACCATTGATGAGATAGGAGCTCATACGATCGAAAACGTTCTGAAAAATTGGGATGACAGAATGAGTTACTGTAAAGCCAGCCGTGGAAGTCATTTGAATGAAATTGTGTTCCATAATTAATGGCAATGTATACTCTTTCTAATGAAACAAACCGCTTTGAATAATATTCTTTCGTTGAACCTAACATGAGGTACATCAGAGTACCAATCAGTTCACGGCATCACGATACGGTTGGTCAGTTTTATTTTCAACAAGTTCTAACTTTAACTAAGCCGTTTTCAATAGGGCTAGAGACCGAATTGCATTCCGCCATATAAAATTTCTCGAGTATTTTCTCAATGTGCTTGCTTTGGTCAATTGTTAATAAACCCTTCACTGAATCGATTGTGATGTTAAGATCCATATAATTCTTAATTTCTCCGAGATCTTTCATTTGGGCTCCTTGAACATCTGATGCTTTTTCTGATTAAACTGCAGCTCACTTAAACTGTATCTAACAATTAAAATGTATAAGCAATAGCTTGATTTTGATGCATGAACCCAAATCTTTGGTTCCAACCAATAGGTGATTGTTTCAATCGATACATACTTCCATGTAACTTCAACACATAATCGTCAAAAATATTTATATATCGCAATCGCTCACATCTACATGAGAAAATTTGAAATACATAACAGCATTCTTTTCTCTAATCAATCTCTGCTTGTCAGTATAATCAATCTCTCCTTTGTATACCTTTATTCTGGAAAATCCATTGAGAACCGATTAATTTCATGCCTTTTTCTTGTTTCACGATAATCCATGATTTCACCTTGTATAGCACTGTGCCATTCTGACTCAAGAATATTTCAAACAATGTTCGAATCATTTTCAGAAACTTCATTTTCAAAATTGACCAGTATACTTTAAAGCATGTGCATCACTATATCCAGTTTAGACATTGTAATCAGATAAATATGGTGGCCTCTTAATTTCACGATTATACCTTGTTGTGGTTTTGTTAATTGTGTTTCATCTTTTTTATATTCAGTAGCTGATGTCATGACAGAAAAATTTGGTGAGACATTTTCCTCTACGTTGGTAGTTGATGCGGTGCTTCTGATCTGAAAATGCTTTTGATTCACTAACTGATGTTTTGTCATTTACTTCGTTTACCACTCGAATTTCGTGAGGTGACCCTGATAACTATTTTTGATTAGAAGATTGTCTCCGTTTGCATCATTAAATATTGTCTCTTAACTTGCTATGTGCATCATCATGCCTTCTGTTTGTTTTGACATCCCCCCTTCGCTTAGATGATCTACCGACGTAAAAGAACTTTGTGGCTCATTTGCGGTGGCTGCGAAAAATGTGGGAAAAATACCCAGCAAGCTCTTCGAGACCACCGTATTCCATTCAAAATCATTTTCTTCTGTGCCATCTTTGGATGTTTCGCTTAATACCGAAAAGTTTTTGAAAATTGAACCTAAAGAAGTAAAGAAACTTTTAAATATTAGGTTTAAATATTAATACCAACTTAATTATGGCTGTGAGAGTTGATTCTTGCGATTCTAAATCGGCGGTGTCATTGATCACCACTTTTCCATTCTCGGATATTCCGCCTTAAATATGTCCTAAAATGTAGGACCTCAAGTGGAAATTAAATTCCTATCTATCAGGATGCTCGTGGAGATCTCCTCTCGGATTGCACCAAAAAAATTTTCAAGAACGTCTTGGTTTAAAGGATATGTCAAAATATATTTGAAGTTGAAACGTTTTTCTATATATCTCCTGGATTGTATTAATGCCTTTAAGAAAAATTGAATAAGATTTTGTATTTTTTTTTTAAATTAAATCAGTTTACCTTTTTGAAATGGCAATAATGTATTCTTTTCCGATACATTGATTTCTGTCTAATTGAAGCATTCTTCCCAATTGCTATCTTCTATCAATCCTAAGCTGACTGTTCTCGAGAATGCTTGTGCTACAGTATGGGAAAATAGTTTGGTAGCCATTTTGAGGTTATACCTCTCAGCTCGAGTCACGCTCAAATAACTTTGAAATGAAAAATGTGTGAGTCACCCTAACTTCTGTTGATGTACAGGATAAAAATTTGAAAACAATTTTTTTAATACATTTTCCGTTGATAACAAATCCAATATCAATATAATGATTTCGCAAAAGTTTGATTAATTGCGGCAAATAAGCAAATTTTATTGTCACCAAATAGAAGCATAATTAAATAATATGAAAAAATTTAACAGTGTAAGTACACCTTTATAAATGTCCTACCAGGACATACCGGACCTACTGATTTATAAACCTACAGGGTGACTGACACGAAGAGTGTTACCAACTTCAGACTGTTATTGCTGTCAAACCAGTGATGACAGAGCGCTCAAATTTACACTAATGACAGTTCATTCCATTGTTTACAAGCGTGCAGAAACATTTCAGTGAGAAATATTCAGAAAAAAAGTTATCCGCAATGGAATTCAAGCGAAATAGTGTGATTTCTCTATATTAGGCTGGAAAATCACAGCCGCAGATTGTTAACCAGTTAAAACATCTGCATGTGAATAAAATGTTTGTGTATCGCAGCATAAATCGTTATAACGATACTGGCAGCATTGCAAAACGCCATGGTGGTGGACCGAAACGCACTGCAACATCGCCGTATATCATTCGGAAGGTGAAGGCCAAATTGGCTCGGAATCCGCGCCGTAGCGGCAGAAAAATGGCTCGTGAGGCGAACATTTCGCTCGAACGGATGCAGCACATATTGAAAGATCATCTTGGACTAAAGGCCTGGAAATTCCATAAAACGCATGGTCTCACCGATGCTAAAAAAAAAGTTAGAGTGGAAAGAGCAAAGGAGTTGTTACGCTTGCACGAAAGTGGCGATTCGCCGAATTTGATTTTCTCCGATGAGTCACCGTTCGTTATTGAGCAATATGTGAACAAGCAAAACGACCGAATTTACTTGACCGGCCGTTCTACTGAAAATTTGGAACAACGGATTGCCACTCGAAACCAAGCGCCGCCGATAGAGTGATGGTTTGGGCCGCCGTAACGGCCGAAAGCCGTTCACCGCTCGTTTTTTTGGACCGTGGCATCAAGATAAGTGCTCAAATTTATCGGGATCATGTGTTGGAGGGAGCGTTGAAGCCTTGGGCACAAAATCATTTCGGCTGCAGAGCTTGAACATTTCAACAGGACTCGGCGCCGAGTCATAAAGCGCGCGTCAATCAAGATTGGCTGAGAAACAACGTTCCGCGATTCATTTCCACTACCCAATGGCCACAAATTCACCGGATGCAAATCCGCTAGATTTCTCGGTTTGGGGTATTTTGAAGAGCAAGGTTGGGACAAAAAAATACCAAAGTGTCGATCATCTCAAGCAAGCGCTTCGCCGGGAATGGGCCAAAATACCGCAGAGCCACTTTCGTGCTGCATGCAATAGCTTTGTCGGCCGTTTGAAGGCCATAATCGCGGCTAAGGGTGCCAAATCGAAAACTGCTAATGCAATTCGAAAATTTAAATATTTGTGAACATTTTTTACTTTGATGCAATAAAATTCATCAAAAAAAAAAATTCTGTGGCGTTTTGTTTTGGTAACACTTCGTGTCAGTCACCCTGTATATTGAGCTCCTTGCACAGCCCACAATTATCTCCACCAAGATCACTGATTATAGCCACCATCTTGTACTCACAATCTTTAACGTTCTTTCCACTTAGACATTAATCTGAAATTAGCAAAAATTATTGTATTGATAAATATATCGCAAAACCTCTCAGCATTAAGATTACGACTTGAAAAGTATTTTCCCGAATTATGTGTGGTGTCGATTAATCTGTCATAGCAATAAGTTTCTCTTCTCTTCATTTCGTCGAAACTTTGGACACACATTATTGGGATTCCGTTAGCTGAGTTTCTGATTTAATGATTATAATGACCGGATCAAGTACATCGTGAAAAATTTCAATTTTTTCGCCCATTTTTGTAGTGTATGAACAGTCGGGAGAGGAATTTTTTATTCTTCAATAATTTATAAGCACGAGGGCTGGCTGAATATAGCGTCCAATGCATTCGTTTACTGTTATTTTTAAGTTTTTTCAGTTGACCAGAAGTAATTATTTCTGCCAGTTTACCTTCCATATTGCTCCTTTCAAATTCACTTTTGTTTTAAATTATTTGAAGTTTTTTTTACTTCGTCTTTGAATAAATTTTTCAACTTCTTCCTGAGATTTTTTAAATGATCTTTGATAAGTTTATTTTCTCGTTTAAAATTCCCCCTAAAATATTTATAAAATATTTATAACGCACTAATTTTTAATAGAAAATGATGAAACCATTTAAAAACAAAGATTTCTTCCTTTGCAGTATCAAATTCCATTTCAGTAATTTGATGGGCCGACAATTCCCAGTCTAAAGAGAACACCGGTTCATCCGAAATTTCTGTTTCTCTGGGTTTCGGGTATTTTAGATGTTATTTCGAGAGGCAAAGATGCGACTAATTTTTTGTTATCCCTAGCTGACGCGATTCAAACGATTTTGGTCTCTCGAAACTTTCTCATCGTTTACCTTAGAAACTGCACGTAAAATTTACACCGCGCTAGAGGGCAAGCGCTATAACTTTGCAAATCCTTAAAATAATTGTAATTAAAATTAAAATTGTTTTAATCAAAACGTAATACAGTTTGTTTTACCCATTTCATATTCCAATTTATTTTCAAAATCAGCGTCAGTAAAATGGATGCCATAGCCATACACTCTGGAAGAGAATTCAAATACTTATCTAGTTTTCATAAATTCAAATAAATTTGAAATTTTTTGTTTTTTTTTGCCAAACGACAACAAAAAATTTACGTAGTACCAACGTTAGCATTGCTAAATATTAGACAGAGCCATCTCTTTTTCAAAGGGACACCTAAATTACCGAATAGAAAATTTTTGTTCTAATAATTAACCGGGTAACGTTTTACAATTTTTATATGGGTGTTCCGATCAATTTGAAGAAAAGAATGCCCCTAAATATTTTTAAAATTATAACCACAGAAGAAATTCACTTATAAACACCGATAAACCTTATTTTTTTGCACAGATGACATTATATGATAGCTGCGCGAAACGATGTAAAGATAGCAGACATGCGTAATCTGTTAATATGTGATTTGTGTTTTTCACCATCCCCAACATGTATGTACTCTTACCTCTCAAAGCCAAAAATTCTTAACATTTATATGTGTGGTTTACGTTTGTGCCCCACATTTCAAAATGTGTTTTATTTTCTAAAGCAATAATAGGACTTCTATTTACTAGATACATGGCTATTTTGAGTGCTTCATCCCATAATTCGTTTGGTCGTTTGGCTTCAATAAGCATGACCTTTGCCTTTTCTGCGAAAGTGCAATCCATTCTTTCTTTACAATTTAACTTTGGACCTTAAATCGGTGTAAATAATACCGCTTCCATTCCCATAAAACATCCAGTTTTACTATTAAAATGCATTGCTTTGTAAGGTTTGAAACAATCATACCCTTCAAATTTTAATCTCTACAAAAATACTAGCATTACCTGCGTGTAATCGTCAATAAATGTCACAAAATATCTGTAACCATCAAAGATATTAGTTTCTGCATCTCTCTGATCTGTCTGGAAGTTGCTGTTATTTTTCCTGTCAGGTACTTGAAAGAAATTAGCATGTGTTTTATTCTTATTTTTGCTCCAATTGGTGCCTTTGGGACATTTCCTTGTACAATTGCTACAAATAGGAATGATACCACTTTGTTTGTTTACATAGTTGTTTGTATTTAATGCCATTGCCCTTCCACTGGTTTCAGTCTTAGAATCTGGTTTTTTCGTTTACTTTCGTCTCTTTTGCTACCTTAAATGCTCTAATATTTCTGTCAAAATGCAATGGATACTCTGCAGTTACTTCATTTTCAGCACATAAACAGTAAACTTGTGTGGTGATGCTTTTTCTTTCAAAAATGCTGAGTAAGGTTAGCCAAACAACGAATGAAGATTTGAGCCTTTTCATCTTTTTCCAAATATTCTGGCTTCATTACATCATCCGGTTTTCTGGTGATATGATTTGACTCCTATGGCAGCTAGAGTAGCAGGTACTCTAATTTTCTATGAAGAAAAGGCCTTTCTCCATAAATTGTAAATTTCAACGAATTAAAATTTTTTATTATTTGTTATTTTAACAAAAGCTTTAATTTGGTATCAAAGCTTAGTTAATCAATCAACAGTTCATACTAGAAAGTAGTCTTCGTGATGATTAAATATAGTTTCGTTCTAGTACGTCTACAATGCCTTCTTAAATTGACCAAAAACGTCTGTTATATGCAGGGTAGCCCATTTTAATCCATCCTCAAAAATAACTCTTCAGGAAAGCCTTATCCAAACGAAAGTTTTATACAAAAGTTGGGTGATGACCTTCACCTTGACCTTGAGGTATAGGATCAAGGCCATTTAGAGGTCAATTCAATTTTTTTAATAGAAACCTTTATGTTTGACCCCGGAAATAGAAAAAAACGCAAAATTTTAGGAATCCAAATCAGTTTGGGTTTATTAATAATTCCAGTACACAATCAGCGGCGGCAGCTATCGGTAAAGAAATTTTGATAGGACTTGAGGATAAATATTTTGTAGCAGTCTTGTCAATTGATTTGAAAAAGGCATTTCACACAATTTCACATAGTATTGGCGATTGGAAAACTGCAAAATGCGATACCTATCGGAAATAATGTAAACCCTACGCTCTGCATGAAATGACATTTCTCTCCATATAAAACATATGGGGAGTGAAACTACCGGAATTAAATTAAACCCTACGCTCTGCATGCAAAATCATGACAGTCCAATCGTCAATTCTGATTTCTAAATTTAAAAAACTAAATCCCACTACTAACACGTGTTGAAAGCATTCACTTACTTATCCGTTCAGGTGTTCCTCAAGGTCCTATTTTCGGCCCGATTGCATTCAATTTTTTTATCAACGTTATATTTAGCCTTATGTTGAATGGAAAACTAATAATATACGATGACGAATAATTCAAAACCAAAATAACCAAGCAATTAAGCGAGTTCATTATGTTATCTAGGAATTATCATTGACGGTTCGCTACTTTGGAAAGAACATATTAATAAGAACAAAAAAATTATATGGCCCTATGCATTTGCATTATAATTGGATGAAAAAGCTCGCCGGTTAATATATTTTGCATAGATGTGGGCTAAGTCTAATGTGGATTTTACTTCTTTAAGTAATGTCCACACATATGGAAGCAGACAAAGCAAAAACAATAACTATTATGTTAACACTGTTGACACAGTCCGATTACAAAAAAATCCTTTTTATAAAGCGCTTATTCTGTACAATGATCTTCCAGAGAGTATTAAAACAGAAAATAATTTACGAAAATACATAAAAATCTTGAAAGAACATTTATTCCAGAAATAGTTTCTATCTTTTGAGTAACACACGCTTTAATAATCGGATTAGCTAACCTTGCATCTTTTCAAAAAGGGTAAAGGGTAAGAATTCTCGGAATAATGTGCATCGGGATTGGACTCGGATATAGCCTTTCATCTGTGCTTGTGTTTGATTTTAATAGGCTATAA
The DNA here is from genome assembly GCA_958295665.1 of Tipula vernalis. NCBI lineage: Eukaryota > Metazoa > Arthropoda > Insecta > Diptera > Tipulidae > Tipula > Tipula vernalis. Next base: position 178,377,142 of record OY282558.1, on the reverse strand, counting down.
GTTTATTAAAATTTGTCACTGCAATCTTTTTTCACCTATATTCTGTATGTAAGATATTGTTAGGTGTGCCAGCAGAAACTCGACTTTTTTTGGTCAAATACAACTATATTGAAAAGATATTTGTTACAAAGATTAATAGTCGAACTATTCGTCATTACTATCTATGGTCTTTTCCCATTTATCGGGTAGATGATGAATGCCTTTGCGATATAAACTTGGTGAATAAAAAAATAGTCATCAAGCCTTTTTCTCACATCTTCAATTTTCGTGAACCGCTGGTCTTTCAAATATGATAACATCGATCTGAATAAGTGGTAATCAGAGGGAGCCAAGTCTGGAGAATACGCCGCATGCCAGCCCAAGGAGAAGATGAGTTCCTGGGTTGATTTTGATTTTTGTGGACGAGCGATGTCATGCAGCAATATAACCTTTCGCCTTCCTTGGTCCTTAAATGTTTTTTTTCCTCTAGAGCATTACTTAATTTGATCAATTGGACCTGGTAACGTTCAGCTGTAACATTTTGGCCAGGTTCCATAAGCTCATAGTAAATGGATCCTTTCTAACCACCAGAACACAGTAAAACTTTCTTGGCATGAATATTCATTTTTGCAACTGATGTTGGCTGGCTTGGATCAACCCATGCTTTTCTGCATTTAGGATTGTCAAAATCCACTTTTCATCACCCGTAATGATTTTGTGCATTTTCTTTTTTTATACCGAGAAAGCAAATTCATGCAGATGTTTTCTTTGGTCAGTTTATGAGGAACCCATTTTCCTTCCTTCTGTATCTTTCCCATTGCAAGCAATCGAAGTGATATTGCTTGGTGAGTAACTCCTAACTGTTCTGCAAGCTCTTTTTGTGTTTGACACGAATTTTCATCCAGTAAAACTTTAAGTTCTCCGTCTTCAAATTTTTTGAAGAAATGACTGACACTTAGTATGTCATAAAAACAGGAATGACTAAGCTACATAGTTCAAGTATGTTTTCAATGCAACTAACTTCAGAGCCGAGTTTCTACTTGCACACCCAATATATTGAAATGTTAAATTCAAAGTATCAATTGCTTCAAATAAAAATTTCAACATATGTAATTATGTACCTATGTAATTCATTACTGTATGTTTTAACCAATCTGTTGATTATATAACCGACCAAACGAGTCAGTGCTTAAAGCTGCGGCGATTGGATCAAGAGGTACCTGGTTCGAATCCTTATAGGGGCGGGAAGCAAAAGAGAATTTTGATGAAGATGAAGATCAACACATCTATGGCTCCCTGTTGAGAGTGCGGAATCCATGGGCCGACCCATCTTTCATGTCAGTACATAGGCTGGTATGAAGCAATGAAATGTGCAGGTGGTTTAAACAAAAACGGGTTTATAGCCGTACGTCCTCGATTTGGCTACTGCGTAAGGTAGGACGTAAAAAGCGAAATGCGAAAGAGTTGGGAGTGCCTTAAGCCCCAGTGAAGATTGCAGAGATAGAAACAAACACTTGATTTTATAGTCTTTTACACTTTTAAAGTGGTTTTGAAATAAATAAAAAAAAATACAAGAAAAAGTTTGAAAAAATGCTTGTCCTGTGACCCAACCTGGAGGTCAAGGATCAAGATCATTTGGGGGTCAAGTCAAGTTTTTTAAAATAGAAACCGTTATTTTTTACCCCTGCAATGGGGAGAAAAGAAAATTCTATCTTCTAAGCCTTCATCCCTAATATGTACACCGTCCCAGCCTTTAGCACCAAGCTGGTTGAGCTCATTAAGCCTTTCACCCTCGCACGTAAGCATTTCATTTCCAGTAGGTATACCCCAAGACTTTAATCTCTAGTAGGTACAGACATTAAGCCTCCCAGCTGGTACACCTCAAGCTTCAGAACCACAGTTTGAATACCCCCAAACATCCTATAAAAATGGTTACATGATGAACTTCCGCTTTTGTTGGAAATTGTTGATCTGAACAGAAGGGCAAGAATGCGGATTCAACGCTATCTTATCTATTGGAAGAAACGATTTTTGACCTTCAGATGACCTTGTGAGGTCATGGAAAATACAATTCGGACGTAAAATTTTGCGCTCTTTATATTTCCGGAGTCAAAAATAAGAGTTTCTATTTAAAAACGTTAACTTGACCTCTAAATAATCTGGATCTTATACCTCAAGGTCATTAATCCACTTTTATTCAAAACTTTTTTCTGATAGGGCTTTCCTGAAGAGTTACTTCCGTGAAATTTTTTCATGAAAATCGAGCCCAAACTAAATACATAAAGAGAAGACAAATCCGTATTCTTTAGGCTATGTACATCTTCTGTCGCTTGAGTTTTTCTGTAGTTCATAGTTAGGATATTTTCAAATATTTTATGACAGTTTCATATAAACTACTGTTTGTTTTCCTAAATACTCATCTGTCATAATTTAGCTGTCAAATAATCGATCTATTGGTTCCTATATAGAAACGCAAACATTGCGTTTTATTTTTTATTGATTTTTACATTTCGAATAAATATAAATATTTAAATATTTGCCACTGGAGCAGTTATAGTAAAATGGATCACTTTCAAAATATTTTACTTTCCTTTTTTTGATCGAAAAGTTATCCTCACTTAACGTTCCAATATATAAGAAGAATATTATTTTGTACAGAAAAACGCTCGAACAAGTTCCAAAAGTTTTGAGCAAAAATAAAGCAAAAATTTGAAAATTGTTGTGAAAAAATTAAATGAAGTTTTCTTTTTCCGGTTTGGCGCTTTAACTTTTTTAAGCTTGGAAATGAATTGAAAACTATATTACCATTTCCAACATAGTTTATACAATTCTATGATAATTGAATAGTTAATTGACCAAATAATATGTACTACATACATATGAAATGATAAAATATAACAGGGGCAGTGCTATTTTTATGACCCTCCACATCGGTTAAGTGGATAATCTACAATTTATGACGTAACGTAAAACTTTATTATTCGTAATAGTTTATTGATTGATTGATTGATTGATTGATTGTGAGTGTACGGCCAAGCATTATAGCAAGTCTCCCGGACTCCCGGGCACACACCGTACACCCGTTTACACATAACAAAACCGAAGGATAGGATAGGATTATTAGTTGGGACAGACTCGACCCGGTTACAGACACCAATGCGATCGATAGTTAGTAAATAGACGGCACAAAAGACAACACAATCTAACTACATTTTTAGATGATCATTTCTCTGGAATCCAGGGCCGGATACTCAGGACTCCCTAAACCTAAATTAAAAATTATTAATGTTGTAATTTCCCCCTGTTCGCCTTTCATTAATTTACCTGATAAAATAATTAAGAAAATCTAAAATTACTAAGCTAAAATTATAATTATAATTACAATTACAGTAGAACTCGCTTATAGCGAACACTCAAGGGACACAATTTTGTTCACTATAGCCGGGTGTTCATTTTAATCAAATATTCGATTACGTTTATAAACGTAGTTCTTTGTTTGTAGTGTATAAGAAAAAATAAGTGTTCGTGCAAATTCAAGGCACACAACTATATGACAAAACTATATGATCATTATAAGCTTTTGTTCGTTATATACATGGTTTGGTATAAACGGATTCTACTGTATTATAAAAAACATCATTATAACAAAATAAAGATACATTTAAATAAAATAAAGTTGAAATTAAACTTTCATGATTTACTATGAGTGTACGACCAAGCATCATAGCAGGATCTCCCAAACACCCGGGCCCATGCCGTATATCCATACACATATAACAAAACCAAAGGATTGGATAGGATTATTAGTTGGGACAGACTCGACCCGGTTACAGACACCAATGCGATAGATAGTTAGTAAATTATTAGTACAATATATAATAAATAGGTTAGCACAAGACAGCACAATCTAACTACATTATTAGATGATTATTTCTCTGGAATCCAGGGCCGGATACTCAGGACTCCCTAAATCCTAAATCTAAAACAGGGCTTAAAACGTATTAATTATTAATGTTGTAATTTCATCCTTGTCCGTCTTTCATTAATTTACCTGATAAAATATTTAATAAAACTTTAAAATAACAGCGCTTATTTCCTTATTAATGGTCCTTTTATATCCAATTAAAAATTATTACTTACTGCAACAAGAATTAACATAAACATTAAACCGTTTTAAACATAAAATTTTACTTAAAACAAATCAGAAATTTCCTACCGATTAAGAAAAGAAAATATATAATTATGAATTCAATTATTTTATAAAATTTATATAAAATGATTAACATGATAATATTACAGCACCACAATACATAGATTTATTAATAATTCAATAAATCAATTAGGTACTATAAGTATATTAAGAATCAACAAATAAAATTAACATACAAATTCTCAGACGACTCTGAAAACTAAATTTAATTAATAAACATCATAATAACAAATTTTATTACTTAAATAAATAATTATTATAACCGGATCTTCAGTATTCCCGAGCACACTTCGTACACCCATTTATCCATCCCCAGCCGAAGGATAAGAATAAATTGTTAGTAATTATATAGTAAAAATAGTTAGCTCAGGACAACACAATTTCTAAACTACAGCTTATTCACTACTTATTAATCCTGGAGGGTTGATTCAAACTAAAATTTAAATTTGAAATTTGGGATTAATTTTGATCCCTATAATAATGATTAATTCTAGAACTATGTTTATTCTGAAAATTGGATTATTTATTAGTAAATTAAAAAGAGATCCCTTTAAGTATTTTAAAACTAAATTAATTAAAATATATTAATGGACAAAACAGAATATATTAGACATTACAAAAAATTAACATTTTATTGATTGAGAGTGTACGGCCAAGCATTATAGCAGGATCTCCCGGACTCCTGGGCACACACAGTACACTCATGTACATATAACAAAACCGAAGGATAGGATAGGATTATTAGTTGGGCCAGACACGACCCGGTTACAGAGACCAAAGTGATCGATAGTTATTAAATTATTAGTACAATATATAATAAATAGATTAGCACAAGACAGCACAATCTAACTATATTATTAGATTATCATTTCTCTGAAATCCAGGGCCGGATACTCAAGGCTCCCTAAATTTAAATCGGGACATAAAATTATTAATGTTGTAATTTCCCCTGTCCACCGTTCATTAATTTACCTGATAAAATATTTAAGAAAAATTTAAAATTACTAAGCTAAGATTACAAAAACCGCGCTTATTTCATTTTTCATGGTCCTTCTATATCTAATTAATTAATTATTACGTACTGCAACATGAATTAAAATGAACGTTAACAACTATTTTAAACATAAAATTTTACTTAAAACTAAACAGAAATTTCCTACCGATCAAGAAAAAGAGAATAAATAATTAAAAATTCAATTATTTTATAAAATTTATAATAAATAATTTAAAAATGATAATGTTACAGCACCACAACAGCCTAAAATCATCAATAATTCAGTTAGTACTATAAGTAGTATATCAAAAATGAACAAATAAAATCAATATATAATTTCCCAGGCAATTCTGAAAACTAATTTTAATTAATAAATCACCATAATATTAAAGCTAATTCTGAATTTCAGGATTAATTTAATCTCCATATGAAAGATTGATTCTGGAACTATGTTATATTCTGAAAATTGAATTATTTATTAGCAAATTAAGGAAAGAAACCTTTAAATATTTTTAATCTAAATTAATTATTATATATTAATGAGCAAAACACAATATATTACATAGAAGAATTACAAAAATTAACATTTTATGAAATTGCCTATGTAAACTCTCCCACTTCTAAGCTGAAATTCCAAAAGAATGTTTAAAAATTTTAAATTTTTAAGTTATAATTTAAATTCACAGCACTTGTTCCATTAGTTACCATTCTCCTGTAAATAGTTAATTAATTGTTTACCTACTGCAACTAGATTTAAAAATAAAAGTTGAAAATTTATATTTAACCATACTATTAAATTTAAATTAATCGGCAATTTCCTACAAATCTAGAAAAAGGAAATTAATAATGTAGAAATTAATTATTTATTTATAAAAGTATATAATATAATTTAAACATTGATCATATTCATAATACTACGCAAAAAAGTCTAGAATATCAATAATTTAATTAAGTACTACATGTACCTATATATGATATTTACTAATAAAACACAATTAGAGTTTCCCAGGTATCCCTGAAAATTAAATTGCTTTACTACATATTTAATAGAAATTAACTTATATAAATTAGTTAGTGATAAATAAAATAAAATAGATATCACAAGAACAATACATTTTCTGCATTACATAACTGCTGCTTGGAGTTTCTGGATGTTGAGCGAGAATTCACCAATATTTCTGTAGCTTGGAGACGATCTAACAATTATATATAATTAAATATACTTAATATCAACTAGACCATCAGACAAAAATACCCGAACAAACTATGACACTTTGATATAATTAAATTAAATTAAACTGACAAGAAGTATTGAAATATTTTCATCAATACCTCAAATAATTTTGCAATGCAATGCAATTTACAATATCATATAAAAGGGAATTTCCCTTATTCTAGATAACGTACGATGCTATTCATTTAATTAGTATAATATTTCAATCTATATACATAAATATTTATCGAAATAGCAACATTAATATAATTTACAATTAAATACCAATAAAGTGATTGATTTTAGCAGAAGATAATTTTTGATAATTGCAACGACAAGAAACTTATCAAAATAAATCCCTACAATATGTAATATCAAACGGTAGCATCAGTTTCAAAAAAGAAATTTATTGAAACCAAATCAACACAAATAAGCAACGTTGTAAACGCCCACGACTTTAACTAAGTCGACTGAGCGGTAATTTGCACGAGTAGCAAAATCAGCTACCCCAAAATCAGCTCCAATGATTAATCCCGGATGTCATCCAAATATTTATGTCTGATAGTGTACATATTCAATTGATTTGCTTCAACTTAGTCATTTTCGCAACCCAAAAATAAAACTTATAAAATATTAGACTACCTAAATAAAAATCCAATTAGCATCATTTACCAATTGAAGAGATCACCGCCACCAAAAACCTGAACCTAATCAATAATTCAGAAATTTATCTCTTTATTAATAAATAAATACAAATATGTATATCCAAAATTTTAACTCAGTTCACGGACATCATTCCCTGCCAAATCAAGCATGCAAAGTAAATAAAACAATAAATAATAAATAAACGCAATGAAAATTAACCCTTACTTTCTTAAAAATGTATCGATGTGTCATATACGTAATTATGACGATTATGTGTACATCCCACCATCTAAATTTCAATAAATCCATTAAGACAACCATTAAACTCAAAAATCAAATCTTAACTTAATTTAAACCAACATTTCTAAATTCGCATTTCATTTATCTATTTATTTATTTATTTAGACAATTTATAATTTATAATATTAATTAAATTAATTAGAAAACAATTTGATTCATTATGTAATACCCTGTAAAAAAATTTATTAATCCTATCTAAATAAACCGTTCAAATGAATTGTATAAGACAGCTCCCAATTCCAATTCGACTCAAACCAATTCGATTATACAAAGTATAAAAATCCTATTTGAGTCGAATATACAAATTCCACTGCGCTTACACAACACATACATGATTTCAATAATAGCTGCATTTTGTTGAGAAAAAATTAATTCGAATTATTTTGGAGTTATCTTTTTCTCAATAGAACAAGCCGCGAAATATTTTTTCGATTTAATTTTTATATTCTATGTTGGTATTTCTTCGGTTTTTCATTCAAGCAGTTACGTATTTTATTTGTTCGAGCTCGAATTAAAAAATTCAAATTTTTTGTTCGAATTATTTAATTCCTGTCACGTGCAATTGTTGTTGTAAATTTCTCAACAAAATACAGCTAATATCATAGTTGTTTCGTGAATACACAAAAACACAAAGAGATTAATACACCTGCATTCAAGTAACAAAATCCTATATACTAAAACCAAAAACATACTAAAACCACCAACACACATTGACGATAAATATTTTCTACCATCTTTCATGTGCGTATTAGTAGGCCTTATAGTATATATAAACACACTTAAAATATGTAACGCAAAAAATTCTCTTTTTGTTGTTGTTTGTGCGTTATAATACACAAACCAACAAAATATATTACATTTCCTTAACAGAATCCGTGTAAAGAGCGATCAAGCAGCTGTACAACCATATTGTTGATCCTACCATATGAATCAAGTTGTATGGATGTATTAGTGCCCATTTCACACAACAGTAAATTACTTGTGACTGCTGTATCAAAACCAACGTAAAGATTCTCTTTCTCGTTGTTGTTTGTACTTTATAATACAAAAACCAACAAAACCACGCACACTTCCTTCACAGAAATCGTGCAAAGAGAAAACGACACAGCTACATAGTACACAAACATATTTATGGCCCTTTTATATACTAAATTATAAGTATGTATGAGTGTCTTAAAAATAAAATCTAATACCAAATTTATTGCTACTTATTTTATATACCATAATTTAAAATTTATTTCAATACTATCTAAATATTAAACTTTAGTAATTAAAAATTGAAATTTGATTGTATTTACAATCCACAAAATATCAAATCATGCACTTTTAATTTTTCTATCTACAAAAATAAAAAATAAAAAAAAAAATAAAAATAAAAAAACATTGCCTGACAAATGCATCCCGGTGGATTGCATTTTCCAAAATTTAGTTTAATTATTTTCACTACACATTACACTAAACTTGAATTTAATTAGAATTAAATTTAAAATTTAAAATTAAAATGTATATACATATGTATATAAAGTATATACATATCAGTACATAAGAAACAAAAAATAAAAAGAAAAGAAAATTAAATTAAATTAAATTTTTGAAGAGGATAGAAAAAACACGTCTATCCTCTTTGAATGTTCGCACTCCACCTTATTATTCGTAATAGTTTATATATAAAAAAAGTTATGTCCGAATTAATATTACCATAAATAAAGACTTGGTTGAGTGTAAATTAAAATTATATTCGTTTTAACAATTTTGAATAAAAAATACGAATATATAATTTGATAACGTCAAAAATGTTTGTTATAATTTTATATCAAAATATTCGAACTTAAAACTATAACTAACCTCAGTAGGAATTCATTCTTTGATGTAGTAAATAAGTTTAAATATTTTTATAGTTAATATTAAATCACTTATTTAATTCAAAATATAGCAAAAAATAATTTTGTCGATGAGAAGAAGCCGCATCGATTGGAATTAGACGTGGGCGATGCTTTAATTATAGAAAAAGAATGTCAACATTGGTACTACGGTTATAAAAAAGAGTAAGTAATTATTTTAATAATAAAATTTTTTTATGTGTTTTATAATTATTTCAATTCTATTTTCTTACACAGTAAACCAAATGTCAAGGGCATATTTCCGAAAGTATTTATACATTTACTTCCTTCCGTTTATGACAAAAATGAATTAATAATTGACCGTAGCGAGATTGTTAAGGAAATAACAACCGTAATAAGGGAATGGGGCCATATATTTAAACATTATTTTTTAATAAATCATAAAAATTTTCAAGTTCTTCGCAAAATAATAATAAAACTAATATGTTTTCGATCACAATTACTGTCAGGTAATTTACCAGCTGATGAATTAAAAGATCTTCAAATCGAAGCAACAGATGAAATTGATGCGAAGAATAAACTTATTGGTAAGTTGAATTTTGTTATTCTTTGTAAATATTACTTATAATTATTAATCTTAATAAATCTTGTAGTGAAAAAATCCTCAGAATTGAAAATATTTCATGCATAAACAAATGACAAATGGCACGGTGTGCTCTAGCGGACAAAAGTGAAATATGCATTGTACTATAACAAAAAATTTGCTGGATGAAGTTATATGGAAATAGTGTCTATTTAAATTACATTTTTATTTGTGAAAATTATAATAATTGGAAAATTGAATTAATCCAATATGTAGTTTAAAGTGTGATTTTTGTATATTTGATTCATTTGGGACATTCTTATAATTTTAAATATCATTTTAAATTGCAGAAATTAAACTCACTATAAATGTATATTATGTGGGTCACTAAACATTTTTGGAACTTTCTTAGACCACAGTTGCTACGCTTGACTAATGAATTTAATATTTTTAAAACATTTATGTTTTTAGTAACACTAGCTTATTTTGAAATTTCTGCAATTTTTAAATAAGTCTCTGACATTTAAAATGATAAGAATGCACCAAATGAATCGGATATACAAAAATTACACTTTAAACTACACATTGAATTAATTCAATTCTCCAATCATTACAATTTTCACAAATTAAAATGTAAATTAAATAGACACTATTTCCATATACCATAACTACATATAGCAAATTTTTGATATACCGTATCACACGCTTAAGGCGCTTTTTAAACTTTTCCATCCGTCAATTGAATTAAAAATGATAGTTTTATGTTAAATAAATCTCGTTTACCAATAAATAGCGCGACAAATTTCAAATTAGGTATAGGGCGAATAAAAAAACACGGCTCTAGAGAACTTCCAAAAATTCACTGTGTGAACCTTTGAGTTAGTTAACCGCTGGGAACCTTTGGCGAAAAGTTTTTTTTTAAGGATATACATTCTTTTGCACTTGATTGATTCATTTATTTTGTTTAAAAATAGGGTTGGCATTTCAAACTTTGCGATGAAACGCAAAAAATATGAAAAAAGCGAAAACGGCCAACAGCACCAAATGGCCGATTTTATTAATTAAAGAGGATTTTGTTTATTTCAATAATGTGGTAAATCGAAAGAGATTGAACTGATCAAATAATTGATGTAAAGTCAAAAGCAATCAATATCGACATTAAAAATATCACAGGCGAACGTGTAATTCAAATAACCCCTATATGTGTTCCCCACATTTGCTACTTAGTTTCCATAACAAATTTATTTGTTTTGCAATAAATATCTGTACGACGGGTGTCCCACGTTGAAGCAATTAAAGCTTTAAGATCCCATTTCGGCTAAAAACGAGTAAGAAGCAGCTTCCTAAATAGTACCGTAAAAGTGGGGTAGCACTGTTCGATAACGCTGCTACAGGCAGAACTAATAGCCTCTTTATATTTATTTTAAATTATTTGAATTTTTCAAATATTAAAATGCAAGTTGCACTCATTGCCAAAATTTCTTAAAAGTGAGGGCAGTAGTGGTCAGTGGTGTAACTAGGTGGTACTCGCGTGGCGTTCACTCAATTTTTGAATTCGAATATTAATTCAAAGCCAAGATTAGATAGATGCTAGCTCAGATTAAGGTTATATTAGACCACCTTTTCAAATTTTCAAAACGGGACATTTCTAGGAAAATTTGATGAAAAGGCGGTAGTCTAATTTTCAGAGAAAGAATAAATCGTTCCTGCCGCAATTAGGTATTTTCTGAGTAGTTACACATAATCTAACCCCATAGATAAAATTGCTTTTAGGTTCTGATACATAATTAGATTTAGAAGAAAATTCACTAAACAGATTGGAAATTAAAGTTTTCGACATCAAACGATAACGATTTTAGGGTTTGCTGATTTGATTCATCTGTAATACACGTTTTCCCCTAAAAATTTACCACTTTTACACTTAAAATTCAACCTTTTACAAATCAAATTAGGCCTTTTGCAAAACATTTTGATTTGTTAAAGGAAGGTGATATTAATCTGTTTTGCCGCTAAGCAGCTTGCGCAGTACCATTGAAATTTTCATAAAAATCAAGAAGAAATTGTTGAAACTTTTTTCCTAGAAAAATATCTAACAGTGGCAGAAAACCATTTCTTGTTTCCCTCGCCTTTGCCTTTTGAAATGGAACCAATGGATACTTGAGCCAAACCAGTCAATCTCTATAATGAATTAGCGTTCATTAAACTTATAGTTTCTAATTTACCGGATCTCTTTGATTACCGGTAAACGGTAAATAAAACTTAAATTTACCGAAACAGTCAGGTTATTCGAGATTTTCGAAATTATTTGAGTATGTTTCGAGAATCATAGAGCCTATTCGAGAATATGATTGTTTGATATTTACGAAATTATTCTGTTTGAGGGTTCCAATCTCTTTCGAAGTTTGCGCATTGTTTTGTTGAGCTTAGGTATAACTTGTTTAATAGCATTTTCCTTATCATTTAGTTACTTGCCAAATAATTCGATAATTCTTTCGTCGGTTTCTACATTTTTGTTAAAGGCTGTCCGAAATTATTCATTAATATCCAGATTTTTCGGTAGTATTGAAATTTTCGAGATCAACCGAGATTCGCATAATATGGTATAGAGATTATTCGAATTCTGGGCTAATCGAGATTATTCCGCGGTTTATTTTAAGTTTCTTAAGTTTTTCGACATTTTTTTTAGAGATTTGCGAATTTTGTATGGCAATGTTCTGCGCTTAGCTTTGCGTTATGGGAACTTGCAGAGTTACACAAATAAATCTGAATAGTGATAGTAATTTTTCGAGATTATGCCAAAATTTCGATATTTCTTCGATTTGCTAGCTTATTTAAAATTATTCAAGAATGTCCAGGTTATTTACGTTTTAAATGGTGATTAGGGCGTAAAGAATTTCCTATGGTTTTACATAGTTACAGATAATTCGAAATTTGAGAACTTTCTAGAATATTTAAGATCCTTTGAAAATTCAACATTTTTGAGATTATTTCGAAATTGTTGATATTTTTCAAATTATATGCGAAGTTTGTGATGCTTTATCGAAGTATTTGGAAATCGTCATAGCATTGAGTTGATTGAAATATTTTTCGTTTTATTGGAGGGCATGGAAATGAATCACGTTTTATTTCTTCTCAGGTTTGAGTATCTCATGTCTTTATATAAAACACTCATAGGTTCGCAGCGTAAAATTGTGTCAAAATTTTGATTAAATTAAAGTTACAGGTAAAAAAGGAGTTTAAAGAGTAAAGGTTTTTACCGGCAGAAAAACTATCTTCCACTCTATATCAGTTTAGTTTTTTTTAGACAATACAGCCTGCAGGGGGTTGAGGCGTTTGAAAATTCCGTTTTTGGAACTTGAATGGTTTTTAATTATTTTAACTGCTTCAAAATACATAGGAAATATAAATTTATAAAGATTACAATTTGCGCTCGTTTAGTGTAATGTCTTAAATCTTACTCTCGAAATCAGATAATATTAATTAATGCGAGGCTGGATAATAGGAACAAATATGTTTTAACTTAAAAAGGACCGTCAAGGGTGTTAAAATAAAAGCTATACTTGTTCATAGATAGGAATAGAAGCGTTTTTAGGGACACAACCAAAATTTTGCGAGGGAAAGGGGCCGAAATTGGAAATTACACCACTAGTAGTGATTAGAAATTACGATTTCCTCGCGTGAAATTTCATTCCTCGAAAAACCGAGAGGTTTGTATCCCGACGAATTTCATTTATCTTCTTCATTCGGGCTTTCCGAGCTGAAGTGTAAACGTGTCAACATAGAAACGGTTCTCGGCATGTGAAACGATCATTTAATATTTGAGTTTTGGGTAAGCGTTGCGACCATAACTCTGCTTAATAAAATGACCGTGATGGCTTCACCATTGGTATCACTAATTTTTAGCCCAAAAAGCTACTAAATAAGAATTTAAAAGGAAAATTATTTCCTAATCCGATGATGTCAGATTACGATTTAATCTCATTTAAATGTCGCTCTGTTATTTTAACGGGTTATAGAAAAATGTTTTATTGCAATTTAAATAAAATTAGTTTTTAAAATTTCTGAAATAAAAATATTATTTCTCGAGAAGCAAGAATTTTCGAAATTAATGAAATAAAATTTGTCGAGGAACGAGATTTAAATATCCTTATAATGTTTCGAGAATTCTCGAGACAATAATTCCCATTGAACATTAATCGCCTGTTATAAAAAGGCAGAAAAGAAGCAATAATTAATACCGAACGAGTTTGAATGGTTATGTTGTTATTCTGACTGTAAAGATTTTGTATAACATATTATTGATAATTTGCTTCCGCATGTTATGCACAATCTGTTGTGAACTCTTAGATAAATTGTGAAGGAACATATATGGTTTAAAAAATTGAATTGATGGTTGGTTGCTAAATTCAAGACGATTCAAACAAGCCCAAACCCATTGCTGTGGTATACAAGATACGGCAGGGAAGGTTATTGTTTATTCTTAAATGTAAGATTCTATTGCAAATATGTAAATATCTTCCTAGGTGCGCTACAAGAAAAACCATTAAAATGTACATCGGGTTTGCTTGCCTGTCCCTTTTGATGGTGATGATTTTGAACGATGACTACCGAATGTTCATAACCAGAACGGTTCCCGATAGGCGACGTAACAGCTTGTTGTCGTATAACTGGTTTTGATGTCTTTTCAAAGTGCCAATGCCTGTGCCTATCAAATACATGTACCTTCCCAGCGGTTTAATAATAGTTCCATCGATCCATTTTTTTTCTTCAGATATTACCGCACGATTATTGGCTCGCCGACTTTAAATTTAGTCTGTTTTGTCTCAATTTCTTCGAAACATTTGTTGCTAGTTGCATAGTTGAGAGAAGCGTGCTATGCAACCTAACATGCAAATGGAGTTGATCGATGTGTCGAAAATAAATTAAAAGTGTCATCTCATTATTCGCGCAACTCTCAAGATTTTGCAATTGATGCTGTTTTAAAAATACGAACTACCCGTTCGGCTTCTCCATTTGAGGCGGGGTAAAACGGTGCCAAAGTTATTGATTGATTGAATTGCGGTGACAAAAATCTTGAAATTCATGAGAAACGAATGGTGTTCTGTGGTCGGACCGACGGTTTATGGTAAGCCTCCGATCGCAAAAATGATTTGGAAAGCGCTAATGGTCGCTTTAGATTTTTATGATGACATCTTTATAAAGAAAGAAAAGTTGAAAAATGCATCCACTATAATCACCACATCTTTGATAAAAATGGAACCCTTTAGTCCCCATAAATTCGATACCAGGCAGAAAGTAGAGTTGGCAAACTTATATATTCTCAAGGTGGATGGTTTGCTTGCGGCTGACGGATTATACAATTCGCAACCGCTTCTTCAATGTGTTGATCAATCTGTGGTCACCAACAATATCAGCGGGCTAATTATATCTTGCAAGTTATTCCCCAGTAACCTAGGTGAAGCATTAGAAGGACCCTTGCTTGCAAGGTTTTGGCACTTCTACTCGCTACTATTACGGCTGATCAGTCTGTAACAGAAGAACAAATCAGTAACCAATCGATGGGTCTCATTTAAAACGCGAGATTTTAAAACGCGATTTGACAAAATGCGATATTTCAAAACGCGATACGGTACAAAACGCGATATGGTACAAAATGCGATAACACGATAATTCAAAACGCGATATTTCAAAACGCATATCCTAGTTCCATCGTACATATTCAATTTCATCATAAAGGTGAAGGAAAATTTTGAATGTGAAATGAAGGAATTATTTAGAAATTACAAGAATTAATTAACATTCAACAAAAATTAAAAAGTAAATAAAGGAAGATTAATAATTTTAAAATATCGCGTTTTGTACCATATCATATTTTGAAATATAGTGTTTTGTAGTTTATCTTGTTTCGTCATATCGCGGATCCCCAAATCGATGTACTTGGAACCTAACTTTACAGGCCAATCTGGAGTGTTTGTTCGGCCACTAATTTTCCATTATTCGGAAATTCGTCCAATAACGAAACGTAGATTTGTTCGACTTCCAAACATGACTCTGCTTTCTCGATAAAATCTTTATCCGGACTAATTGCGAGTCTCGACAAAATTTGTGTTTCCGCGGGTCGCTCTGTACCGAATAGTATATGTGTAAGAACTCATTAGAGTAATAGCCCAGCGTTGTAAACGCTGAATTTTTATCTCAGGCAACTGTTGGGCTGAAAATTGTTGAGAGGGGTTTGTGGTTTGTTACCAGTTCGCACTGCCCACCATATGAAACTATTTGAAACTTTTTAACACCACAAATTATCGACGAGTTTTTCTGATTGTCTGTTATTGACTGCGATGGAAATACGAGAGGTTGCTCGGAACCATCCGAATGAATTTGAGATATAACAGCGCCTATTTTTACCTAATAATCTCTTTATTCTTCTTTTTTTTCTGTTCATCAGGCCAGACGAAATTAACATTTTTGGCCCTCAACCAATTCAATGTAGCTGCCGATTGCAAAAAACTTTGTAAATACCGATTATAGTTTCCCTATAAAAGCCAATTCTTTAAGATTTGTTGGGCTTGGTAAATGTTCGATAGCTTTAACTCAACTTACCGATGCCCTAGATATTCGACTGAATGGCTTTTGAATTGATAATATGCCCAGGACAATCCATTCCCTTCCAGTCTCTTGCAAACTTTCTCCAGGTTGTGTAAGTGTTCGATATTGTCGCATCCGGTTATAATAAAATCATCCAAATATATTCCACAATAGGGCAATCGGCAATCCCATTATAAATTGTTCCATATGCAATATCTCTGGAAAATGGCAGGTGAACTGGCAACTCCGAACTATAATCTCTTATATTGGAATAATCCAAAGAGAGTGTTATACACGGCGAGTTTCTTGGCTTTGTTATCCAATGGAATTTGTAGATATGCCTCCGAAGAATCTATTGTTGTGAATAATTGTCCTCCCTGAAGTTTATAAAAAAAAACTCCTCCACGTTTAGTTGCGGATTAATCGTCACTTTAAAATCACCAAAAATCCTGAGCGTTCCGTTTTGCTTCGTGACTACGACGATTGGTCCAGCCCAGTGGCTAGTGTACCGCTCTTTGAGAATCTCTAACCAAATTAACCTTTCAATTTCGGTTCTTACCGCCGCCATCTGCGAGAATGGAATGGGGCGAGGCTTAAAATATGTTGGTTGGGTATTTGGCTTTAAATCAAAATGGGCTACATCATTACACAACCCTAATTCATCTTTAAATATAGTTGCATGCCTTTGGATGAAGGTCACGGCCCCTGATACTAAGTCTTCCTGGGAGCACCCGCTTCGGAATACTGGTGATTGCTTAATTTATGGAATCTACACCCAATATGTTATTTCCCATGTCACTATTAAGTGGTAACTTTAAGTTAACGACAGCCGAACAGGCCAACTACAGAAACGGATCCCCCCCTATTTATTTAAAATTCCATCGCGGTTTTGTCTTTCGACGCCTTGAGCCTGCCTTGTCTCCACTGAGTATATTGTATGAGCCGTTGGTTGACTTTGATTGATTTTGTGACTCAATTTTTTAGAGCTATAAAGAAACAATATTCGAATAGCCGTTTCTGTTAACGCGTACATATTTACTATATCCTCGAGTTCCACCAATGTTGGATTTTTCTTCTCCACAGCTATTTTCCGAATGTGCTCGCATGGCCTGTTAAATGTAGTTACCTATAATGACGTCAGCATACTACTGTTTGCATATCTCGCTTGAGCGTACAAAACAACAATCGCGAATAATGCCCGTTAGCTCTTCGATCCATTCGGAATTGGATTGGCCTTGTTGCATTTTTGTTCCTAACAAAGGTTTGAAATTAAGTATTTAAATGAAAATGTACTCACGTTTTCTGTTTCGCACAACTACACGTTCAATACTTCGTTCAGCTCCGATCCACATCCTGCCAGAAAATGTGCTCGTTTCGTATTGTCAGCCTTCATTAAATTTTCTTCAATATGTTGGGATAGCTGGAAAAGATAGGTCTCCCATTTGTCTGCCTTCCGATTGAATTGCCGGAACACTGTAATCGTTGAATTATTCACATGTCCCGTTATGGCGAAATTCCCAATGCAAATTTTCTTTTTGTTTTTCTGTTGGTTTACCGCTTAACATTTTCAGAATTATTTTTGGGCCCTTTTTTTTTAAAAAAATTCAAGAGAAAATTGAACCGCTTTCTGGAGCAGTGATTTAGTCATTCAATCGATGAATCATTTCAGTACGTGGAAATCGTTTATGGTTACTAAACCCACTGGCCACAGATCTCATAAATAGCTTCGTCAACCTTGTAGCCCCAGATCAAAGAGATTAAATCTTCCTTAACGCTTCTTCTGATATGTAGTTTCAGCACTAATGTTAAAATAAATGTCTTGAGTTATTTTATGAGTGTGTCGTTCGTTTTATTCTTGTGTCATTTTTTCCGGTTATGTAAATTTCGGGATAATTGACTTGTGAAAATTGAAAAAAAAAAAACGGAAACCAACCAGGTTATCCATCTTACGAGTCGATATTGCAAACCCATTCTTGCATAGTATATGATAACGATAAGCGTTGGGTACCAAGCCACAATTCAATACTTGTCCGAGATGATGGATTAATATACGAGAAAGGAGGAAATCATTTTCTGATATGATTCTAAATATGATTCTTAAGTTCACATATATACAAATTGCCCAATTTTCTGCTCACCGTCGTCTTAAAAGTTAAGCACCAAAGCAATGTGGAACCTAACTCTGCAATTGACGCTATTTTCGACGGCTATCGTTTTGTATTAGAAGAGGTATAGGAGAATGAAATTTTCTTCTTGTACCTTTTTAATACAAAGCGACAGCCATAGAATTGCATAGCTAATCCCTAGATTTATGAAAAGCCCGATTTGAAATGTTCTATCGTTTTTAACGTTACTGAAATTAATTTTTATTATCATTTACCTTAGGTTTGGACATGGTGGTTCGGGATGGAACTGGTAATATACTAGATATAAACAAAACGTCGACAACATACTTATTCGAACAACATAAAAAAGCTGATGCACGAATTAAAGAGATAGTATGTTGAATTTTTTGTTTTAATTTTTTTACAAGATTGAATATGGTCGCTAGTCTAAATATTTCAACAATATTTTTCGGACTATTCATCACACGATTAAATTTTTCTTTTATTTTCAGTCAACACAAAGCGAAAAAAAAATTTCTCGTACAATGGTGAACAAAAAATCTCGTAATATATTATTAAATGTGCAAGCTTTTATTTGTAAAGCACCGGAGGATGCTGATCTAGTGTTTACTTTATATGATGGCGCTGATCAAAGGGCAATTACAGAAAATTATATTGTAAAATGGGGAAAACAGGGTATACCGAGGGACTTGGATCAGTTTAATAATCATTTCGCCATGTTTACAGATTTAAGTAGCCAAGATTTCCTGAAAGAAAACATTTATTTAGTTTGTTATGGCATTAAAGTAGGATCAATTGAACCATTTCGTAAAAGTTTAATAATACCATCGGGAAATAAAAAACATCTAAGCGGAACCAGTTTTGACGAAACAAGCAATGACAATGTGCGACGACCATTTGGCGTAGGCTTATCTAATATATCTGACTTGATTAAAAAATCTGAAGATTCGTTTAAGCAAAGTTTAGATTTGCCTTTTTTACTGTAAGGATTTACACCTAATTTTATCTGTAAAAGGTAATAACCCACTTTTTTTTTATAGATGTAGCGACCGAGATAACCTAGAGAATACATTTAAAAAATTACTTATCAATAAGGATACAAAATTTGAATCGAAAATTGCTGTAACCATAGAGATATTTCACGGTGATTTAAAATATATAAAAGAAGAATATCCACACATAAACATTGGAAATGGTGTACATGTCAGAAAAATGGGATTCCCCGAAGTGATACTACCCGATGATGTTCGAAATGATTTATATGTAACATTAGTAAATGGCGAATTTTCAAAAGGGACCAAGACAAGTGAAAAAAATGTTGAAGTTAGTGCAACAGTATGCAACGATAATGGAGAAGTGTTGTCAAATGTTATATCGCTGGGGGTTGGAATTGAAATGCAACCCACATATAAATCGGTGGTATATTATCATGAAGACAGGCCAAAATGGAATGAAACGTTTAAGATTAAAGTGGCATTTGAAGATTTTAATAATTGTCATGTACAATATTTATATAAGCACCGCAGTACGAAAGAATCCAAAGACAAACATGAAAAACCATTTGCTATGTCATTTGTTAAATTAAAACAAGACGATGGTACAACTTTGAAGGATAATACTCATCGATTGCTCATTTATAAGATTGATCATAAAAAATATGACAAGGATAACAAATCTCAGTGCTCTTATTTACATTTACCATCACATTTTGATGAATTTAATAAACAAACTAAAATATCAGCACAAGGGCTAAGTGTTTCGCCTAAAGATTCTCTTACCATCCAAACAAATTTATGCAGTACAAAATTAACGCAAGATGTTGACTTATTTAATCTGTTAAGTTGGTGTTCAAAATCGCCACTGTTATTAGAGGTTACACTGAATAAGTTGCTTGGTGTTAGTGATGAAGAAATAATCAAATGTTTACCAGACATTTTGGATGTATTATTTAATATAATGGTCGATGAAAGCATTGAAAGTCCAAATAAAAATCAACTCATTTTTAAATGTTTGTTAAAACTAATTGAAATTGTTTCAGACTTAAAATACCAACATTTTCAATCAGTTTTGGATTTATATATAAATGGAACCTTTTCCGCAAGATTAGCATATCCGTAAGTACTAAATTTTGGAATCATGTTGAAAATGATGTGTAAATAACTATCTATATTTTTTCTACAAATGCAGTAAATTATTATCGGTATTAAATGAAGAAATTAATGAAGCTTTGAGCAAACCGTCGAAAGAACAATCTGACAAATTTTTATACAGAGCAATGAAACATGTACAATATATTATGAAATTTATTATAGGTTCAAGAAAATTATTTTTAGAAATTTGTTTGGCTCGTGAAGTTCATCCTGAAGAGCAAACAAAAATATTTGAAAAATGTTTGGAAGGTAAGAAATTTATTTATTTGATGTACATACATATATTATTACATTTGTTAATTAATATTTGTAGATTTATTGGATTCTTTCCGTAAATTGATGTACAGTGAAAAGCAATATTTACTTACGGTACAAGGTGCAGTATTACGATTTTTACATGTGATTGTATCCGATTTGACCCAAGTATATGATCCTGTAAAATTAACGAAATTCGTTGTTGATATACTAAAAAGTATGGGTCCTGTTCGATTAGTTCAATCTAAAATGAGCGCAATGAAAAATTTAATAAATTCGAAAATTTTTAAAATTCCTAAATGTCGTGAAATTCTGTTACCGCTTATTTGTCAGCAAGTCAAAGAAAAATTAGAAAGCAAAGAAGAGGTAAGTCAATTTAATGCCCTATTTTCTGTTAAAATAATATTGCTTTTGTTATGCATGTTTTTAAATATTGTTTGTTTTATTGCATGTTTTTAATTTCATCTAATCATGTTATGTCAATAATACATATATAGATTCGTCTTAGTAATTTGCATGTTTATTTTAAATTGGGGGATATTTTTTTTGTGTAGGATTTATTAGAAAAAAGAATATTATTATACGTGGTGAGATTTACCCTTACGAAGGTTAGAAACTGTATAATGCTTGTCCCGGCAATTAAATATTTCACGGTGAGCAAAAAATTGCACGTTGGATTAAACTTTGTTTAATTTACTATCAATTGTGCGCACGCCGTGAAATATTGTAAGTCTTGCTTGCAATCTATGTGATTTACTATGGGCTTAATTCCTTTCACTAAATATTGGTTTTAATAAAATAAAATTGTATGCTTCCACTGCTTCTCGCTTTAGTTTTTTTTTTTTTGTATTTTAGCTTCTAACATATAAATAAAAAATTAATTTAATTAGGATGCCCGCTAAATAATTTTCAAATCGTCGTAACGGTTTATTTTCAACCTAACGTATAATTTTCTCTTCTAATAACAAAATATTTTCAAATGTAAAAGTAAATAGGCACCCCCCATTTACTGATTAATTTACCGAATTAGCAAGTTTGAACAAAATTCTGCTGGTAATGATATAATGACGCAACAAAGTTGTAACTGCTCTCGAGGGCATTTTGTGTCTTCTCTAACATTCGAATTTAAAAAGCTTCTTGTACTAGCACAAAGTAGTAGATATAAATTGATTAATTCGCGGAAAATAGAATATGACAAGATGCAGAACAATACTTTTCGGATATCTTAGAATTTCTTACAAAAGTCCCGGGGATTCGTATTTGATTTAAACAAGAATCGAACGAATCTTCAATTCAAATAAGATATTTGGACGTTCTCCGTTTACAAATTTAATTAAAAAAGAAAGCAAACACTAGTTGTGTTACCGGTAAACCAATAAAACGATTTTGTGAAATTTTGTAGATACACGGTAATGCACTTTTGCCGTTGATTTGTCGTATGGACACACCAGGGGGGCTATTTGTGGATTCGATTCGAACGTATTCGAGTATTCGAAAAATTGGATTCTTTTTTGAATTGAATTAGATTCGTTCGTTTCTTATTGAAATCAAATATCGTATACTTCGAAGATTTGAATACGTTCGAATCGAATTCACAAATAGCACCTCAAGCATGTTCTCAGCTTAGGACGTGTTAATGCAGTTTTGACTGACATAAGATGTTATTGATTACTGCTGAACGTAAGGTAAAAGTATCTAGTATTTCTTACTAAGCAAAATCTATTAATATTTATTGCATTCAGCTAGAATTTTTTAAATCCTTAAATTTACAATTAATTATTAATATTAAATTTGTTTCTTACTAGTTAAATCTAAACCACAATAGTTTAAGATTAAAAGAAACGATACAAAGAAAAAGAGTAGAGTTTATAAAAAAAATCCTGTTCAGATAATTCAATTTAAAGTCTACTAATTTTCGAAGAATTTTAATGAGAATTCTTTAGTGAAACCATTGAGCTACATAAGGGTAGTAATATTGTTATAAAGATCATTTGAAATTTCAAAACGGATTATTTTCTACGGACATATGGGTATCCAAGTAAAATGAGAACTATTTGGTTACTAAGTCCTAGTAATTGGTCACAGCTAGAATTTTTTTAAATGTTTTAAAAAAATGTTAAGGTCATACAAAAAATGTTAACACCCCGAATAACGATGACACAAGAAAAGGGTGTAATCGATACCGCTCGAAACGCTGATAATTAGTCAACTAAAATTAATTATCGGCCAGGAATGTTATTTAAATAAACAATTAAAAAAGATTGATTTAAAATTTTGGTTATACATATCATAGTTTTTCAACCAAAATCAGTTTAACACGCTTTGCTAGTTTATTTATTCCAATTTTCTCTAATATATTAGATTTACGACCACCTTAACTAACGTTAGACTTCATTTAATTTTCAAGTGAATTTCCGGTTTAGTAGTGTTTGCTCCTAAACCGGAAATTATCTTGAAAATTAAATGAAGCGAGTTTAAAAGCTGTGTTTAAAAATGCAGTTAGATTATGTATAGTTGACATACATAGATTACATACAAGGAAGAACCTTTTATTATTTGAGTGCGGTTTGTAGCTATTTGAAGATATAGAAAAATTTGAAATAATTAGCAGTTTTTTTATTTTGAACGTATTTTAAGAGCGAACTGATAATATTTTACGGTAGAGCACAAATTTTTCAAATTTAAATTCGTATTTGGGTTTCTCCTGACAATCGTTCCTGTTTTCTGTCGCTCCTGAATAAGTTTTACTTAAGGCGAGTTTTCAGTTGCATTCGTTCGTTTGTTCTTTCGTCCTGATATTTTTTTTATCCAATCAAAGGAACCCGAACGAAAAATATCGTCAGAACGAAAGAACGAACGAACGAAAGCAACTCAAAACTCGCCTTTACTTTTGTAGTTCAAAACTAGTCCTTCAGTTTGTTTTTATTCATTTTCTGTTCCAATTTTTTCCCTCTTTTCCGATCATGAAAGCAGAATTTTATTGGTCACAAGAATAGGATTCAAAAGTATACCCAATAAAATGACAAAGAATAGTTTTTATTTTATTCCTAACAATTGGGAACAATTCATCGCAAAAATAGCCTTGGTTTTCTGTGAGTCAAATTTGTTGTTTCTTTATTTTTATTATAGTTTTTTGTGTTTTATAGTTTTTGTGCTTTACATACCTTAATTGTAGATAAACTAAATCTAGTTTCCCATCAAAATTCGTTCGTTCCTCATTAATGCCGCATTCCCGAAAACTGTCGAGTGTAACTTTTTTGGTAGTTTCGCAACAGAACAAAACTTGACGGCGAGAAATTTTTTAATAATTTTTGAAAAAATTAAGTTCAAGTCAAGTTCTTTCTGTTGCGAAATTACCAAAAAAAAAGTTACTGTCGGCAGTTTTCAAGTATGCGGCGATAATTTTAGCTAAAAAATCGATTATTTTATGAAAATTAAGCCTGTATTCCATGAGAAAAATTGACTGAATGCGAGTTTACGACCATTTTCTGAAGAAAAATTTTCAGCAGATTCAATATATTTTAAATGGAAAACAAAAGAATTGTGTTCGGAAGGGGAAATTTGTTTACAAAATAGACTACGTCGATTGGTTGCCTGTTGAAAATTTTTCTTCAGAAAATGGTCGTAAACTCGCATTGACAGTCAAAAAACACGAAAAGAGAAAAACAATCTGATGCCCGTATAAGAGACAAGGACAACGTTTTTTATTTTATTTTTTATTTTACAGCAAATTGTTTTTCTATAAAATAAAACACGTTGCCTTTGTCTCTTATATGGGGCATCAGATTATTTTTCTCTTTTCGTTTGTTTTGACTGTCAGTCAATTTTCTCACGGAATACAGGCTTAAAATTTTTTTTGTTGCAAAAACGAAAAAGATCACTTGTCTATAGTTTTGTTTCACTCTTCCCTTTGTTTGAAGATCGAAAAGAATAACACAGTGGCTATATTTTTATGAAACTAATTATGAATAGTATGAATAGTTCCATAGGGGCCTTACCACCGACTCTGCCGGCATTCGTTGTTATTGGCTTTAATTTTTCCACTTCGCTTACTAATACCAAACCACAAACAACACAGCGCTACATGTGAACATAAGTTTGCTCAATTTACAATTATTTGTCAAAAATGAAGTTTAACAATAAAATAGAGCTACCTAGTGTTGAATTGACTGAGTTATTTGACATCGTTTTAGACGGTTTAAACAGTAAATCATATCAAACGTGAAAGTAAATTAATTTACTCGTATATCATGATTAATAATCATGATATAAATTAATTTACAAGAAAACTAAATTATTTGTGCATTCTATTAGTAACAAATACGACAACCTCCCTACTTGGTATCAAAACCGGTAATCTCCATTTTTTCTCTTTAACTTACAACACTAATAATCAGCTTTGATCCTAATCGATATAATATAATGAAAATATATAAAATTGGTAAATGTTGAACATTAAATATTTTCTTCAATTTATTTCTAAATATCCAAAACAGTTTTCATCAAAAATCTCAAAAATGAAAAAAATGGGGATTGCCGCCATTGATTCTATACCATTGATTCTAAAAATTAAAACTGAATTTTTTGTTTGATTTGTAATTGTTTTTTTTTATCAATGTTTTCTTAACCGAGTGCTGTACGGACAATTTTTTGATACAGTATATGTAAATGCAATCAGAAACCGTCCCTCTAGATTGGCCGTCAAATTTAAAGGTCCATTATTACTCTAAAACCAAAAGTAAGAAAGTTACTCGTCGACGTCCCTTTGTAGAATTTCTCTACAAATTTTAATTTTGAGAGCCAATCTCATCATCAATTAAGCATAAATTCATAAAAATCGAAATAAAAATTATAAAACAGAAATATTAATTTTTTCAAGGTCACATATACGTCTAGATGTATGCACGTATAAGCAATGCTAAATGCATTTAAATTTCCTAAATATATACACATCAACAAAAATAAAAGGTATATTCCAAAATAAAATACGTTGACTTCAAAAAATTTAAGCGAAATGATTTTTGTTACATCATATGAAAACAGTTACATAACGAATCATAATGAATGAAAAATCCCTACTACAAAAATGTATGTACACAAAAATGTATAATGTATGTCTGGTACAAGCCTTGCGGTTCTCATTCAAGCCAGATATCATAAAACAAACGTACATTGACTTGCGTCAGTGTGTAAGTCAGTTTTATATAATAAATATTTTAATAGAAAATTTGAATATTTATTTCATATCGTGTTTGTATCGGCGACATAACACTAATACTAATATAATATAACTCAACAAAAATGGATTCTCAAAATACAATTACTAGACTACACCATTTGTTTTGGTTTTTGATGTACCTAATGTGGTTTTCGATTCACCAAAAAAGAGCAAGCCGGCTTGCTCTTTCTGCTGTCAAACTGTTCGATTCGCCAAGAAAGTCGCTCGATCGAGCAAAATTGTTGTTGTTTTACGAATCTCGATTTTTTGGCAGATTTACAAACACAAATAGAACTGTCATTTTGAAAGCGTCATTGTGTTTTGTGTTATATTTTGTGTTTCTGTTTATGTTTATGTAAATATTTTATATTAAAGAATTAACTTGTTGTTGTTATGTATATAACATTATAATATGTTAAGTTGTTTTTTTATAGAGTATCGATCTTTTATAAAAATTAGGTTATTTTTATATAAACGTCATTTATATAAACGACATATATATTACGGAGCAACTGTTCGATTCACACAGCCAAAAAAGTGATCTTTTAAAGATTTGGTAAAAGGTGAATCGAAATCGACATAAAAGTAAAGCGAGCAAATCCATATGAAAACCAAATAATCCATTAAAATTGTAACGAAGCATACACACACAATGTCCTTAAATAGAATATGGAAATCATAAAATACTAAGATCGAGAAGAAAGTTGGTACATTTCTTCACATAAATTAAAGCTTTGATATACAGCCTTGGCCAAAATTATAAAGCACCCCTCCCAAATTGCAGTATCTACAAAACGAATGAAGACAAAAATTAAAACTCAATATTTTTAGGAAATACTTTTTATATTTTATTAATTTTAGTATTTTGTAGGTCCTCCTTTGGCTTTGATGACAGCCAGGACTCTTTTATTCATCGACCGTACTAATTTTTCGCAGGTATTTCTCGATATATTCTTCCATTCCTCTGTCAGCGCACGTTTGAGGTCTTCCTTTGAAGTCATACTGCGATCCTTGATTTTTTTTTTTTTAAATTGACCACAAATTTTCAATGGGATTTAGGTCTGGTGACTGGGCGGGCCAGTCCATGACTCGAATTTGTTTTTTTCGAAACCAACTCATCGTAACGCGGGAAGTATGGCAGGGGGCATTATCCTGTTGATAAATTATCGAAGAACTATCCGTTTCCCCAAAGATTTGCCGAATTGAGGCATTCAATGCAGCCTCGAGGACGGTAACATAGTTGGTACTGTTCATCGGACCCTCACAAAACAACAGTTTTCCCACCCCGGATGATGCCATACAACCCCACACCATCAGTTTACCCCCTCCATGCTTTACGGTAGGCACTATACAATCAGGATTGTATGCTTCCCCGACTCTTCTTCTTACGATGGTTGCGCCAGGAGTTCCAAAAATCTATAAGAATTCCATCAAATTTAACATAAATTTCTCTATTAATTCTTTTAAAATACATAGCACAATTTTTTATTTTTTTTTTGACTAATTATTTTTTAAAATTTATTTTTTATATTTACCTCAAAAGTAGATTCATCTGACCAAACAACTCTCGCCCAATCCACGTCATTCCAATGTTTGTGTTCTCGAGCCCATCTCAAGCGACTTTTTATGTTGGTAAGTGAGAGCAAAGGTTTTTTTCTTGCTTTACAACCTTTCAATCCAGCTTGCAGGAGCCTTCTTCTAACTGTCCGTGCCGAAATGTGAACTTCTTGTTCTGTTAAATGCTCTGCAGCTATCTCAGCAGATGTTTTTTTTCGGTTTTTGAGAGATTTTCGCACAATTTGTCGATCGTCTCTTACCGAAGTGATACGATTTCTGCCTGAGCGTAGTTTATAGGCATAGTCCCCGGTCTCTTTAACCCTTTTCAATGTAGATTGAACTGCTCCACGAGAGCATTTTAATTTTTGGGATATTTTAATTTGGCTTACACCCTGGGAATCCAACAACACAATTTGTGCCCTTATTCCTTCACTGAGTTGGCACGCTTTAGGCATAATTATCACAAACACACTTTTTTTCTCAAAAAACTTACGAAAACTCTTTTTGATTTAAAACACTTTATGTGAAGACTGCACACGATCAAATACAAAACTAAAATAAAAAAATTTTACGACGCTACAACTTCTTGTTAAGAACCTAAAACAAAACAAAAATTGGTGATTTTCAATAATTAAGGGTCGCATTCGGTGGGATGACTCGTTCGTTAACACCCATTGTTTAGAAAGACATAATATTAATATATAATGCTAATAGATAGGGGTGCTTTATATTTTTGGCCAAGGCTGTATATGTACGTATGAATAAATTAGTTTATTATCAATGTATTACAAATAATGAATTTACCATTTGTTCGGAAAATTATTATTTTTTAAATAAACTTGTGGAAATGATTTTGTGATAGTCTAAATTAAATTAATGTCGTATTAAATACCTCGAAATTTATGGAAACGTTAAATTTACCAACAATTAACAAATATAAAATTGTTCTTGTATTTTAAAAAGAAATTTTTGAAATGGTTATATGCATGAAAACATTAGATAAAGTAGAACAAATATATTTCATTTATGTATGTACATATGTATATATAAAAAAAAACGATCTTGCTAACACAATTACGATTGCATTTTAACTGTGCGAAACTAGAAAGAGAAAACATTATAAAGTAAACGATACAAACCTCTCGTTCTCGGGTGTTACTTCTGGCAACTGTTCGAAAATTGTATGTAATATCATTCATATACATTTGAGTAGTATGAACTTTCCATATCTGTTTATATTTGTCTGTGCTACTACTTTAACGGTATTTTGTTGAGAAAAATTTAAACAAATTAATGTCGTTTTCGATTCACCAAATAAAATTAAACTGTGACGCAATCGATTGATTTTTCTGCTGTCAAGTTATTCGATTCGCCTTCTTTTACTAATACTAACAACTAGTATTGTCATTTTCACTAGAACTGTCATTTTTTTGTTATTCTCAATTTAATGTCGAATTCTTTTCGTTTTTTCAAATCAATGTAAATTTTGTGGTGCGAAAAGTACACGAAACGAATTGATGTTGTTTTTTGACGTTACTAACAACAACAAAAATAGAAACTTCATTTTGTATTTGTCAAAGTTGTGAATATACGAGGTTTTTGTGTCTTGATTTTAAATTATTTTAATTGTTGTTTAATTATTTTAATCGTTTAAATAAAATTTTCAATATAAACAGTTTTTTCCGTCTCGATTTTTATTATCCTTTTGTTTGTTTGTTGTGTTTAATTATTTTAATTATTAACAGTTTTTTTTCCGTCTCGATTTCTCATCCTTTTAATTGTTGTGCTTAATTATTTTAATCGAATTAAATAAAATCAAGACACAAAAACTCTAATTGACAACATTGACAACTAAAAAATGACGTTTCTAATTTGTTGTTGTAGTTGAT
This sequence comes from Tipula vernalis, assembly GCA_958295665.1. Lineage (NCBI taxonomy): Eukaryota > Metazoa > Arthropoda > Insecta > Diptera > Tipulidae > Tipula > Tipula vernalis. The sequence continues at coordinate 178,347,597 of OY282558.1, read as the reverse complement.
TTAAGCCTGAATTCCACTGTGAATAATTGACTGAACTGACTTCAAGTCGAAAGAAGACAACAAAAAAAAATTCCATTGGAGTGACAAAGATAAAGCATGTTTTTTTTATTTTTTTTTATAGCACAAATATCTTGATAAATTTTGACAGCGACAGCAAAAAATAAAGAATAAAAATAATAAATTTTTGGTTATCACTTGGAGTTTTAATTTGGCTTTTTCATCACCAATAAATTATTTAAAAAAAAAAACGATTACTTTATTAAATTGCCAATAATAGTATTTAGCGATATTATCACAATTGATCCCAATTTATCACAATTTAACTGTACACAAACTTTATATTTTTTTATTATCACAGCTATTTTAGAAGCAACAACCAAAAAAAATTATGACACTTTCCATAAAAATAACAAACTTTTAATTAACTTAGTGTGCGGAAAAAAATTTGCGTTCGTACACAAAATTTGTGTGCATATATTAGTTGGATAACCACAAAATGACTTCGATTTTGATAATTTTTGACCATAATTATGGCGATCCACTAATACAAACACACATTTGATGTAAGTAAAATCTTGACTGACTTCGTTTTGTGTTTCTTTCACACAACCACCGATTTCATATTTTTATCTCCCTTTATTTTGACTGACAAACTTTTATTCGCAATGGAATTCAGGCTTTATGAAAAAATATACATTTCGCAAAATTGATGTACATCGAAAAAACATTGATGTTTTTTGACGAAAAGAACATGATTTTCGATGTACATCAATTTTTTTTGATGTTTTTTGGCGAAAAGAATTTAACATAAATATTATATTCAATAATATTTTTCAAGACGTCAAAAACAGACACGCACATAAAAAGCGAATCGAAAACGAAATAAGTCTTGATTTATTTTTTGGCCTATTCTTTCCTATATACTACTACGATTTAAATAAAGAAAATTCTTTTTGGCTTTATTTTAATCATGTAGCGCTTTATATTGAATGCAAGCAACAGAAAAACTTGACGGCGAGAAATTATTTAGTAATTTTTGAAAAAAAGATGAGAAAAAATTAATTTGGCCAAGTTCTTCTGTTGCGAAATTACCAAAAAATGTTACAGTCGGTAATTTTCAAGTTGCGGCATTAAAGTTGTCTGGAAAATTTTAGGCTTTATTTCATCAAATAAATTCGAATAAAAACTACTACGGTTGCAGGAGGGGTGCATTCACGGAACTCTACAATGTAACAATATCGTAACTAAAAAGCGTTAATAAACTAACATTGTAATTTTCTACCCCGCTAAATACTGCGTTTCTGGCTGTCATTGTTACAATATCATAACAATGTAGAGTTCGTTCAACACAATTCGAGTACGCTGAGTTCAACGCCATAGGCCGTTTTGCAAAGTTGACTCTGGTTTCGAGATATTCACGTGTAAACATTTTACACAAAAAGACCCAAAAAACATGTTTTTGTTTTTGTCTATTTTAACCATTTATTCAGTTCGACAAAATTTCTTCGTTTCATGAAATATTTTTTTACTTTTTTTTAACTTACTGAGTATTCAAGGCCGCAGAAAGTACAAAAGTCTACTTTTTCCCAAAAATTGTGTATTTTACTTATAGAAATATTTTTTTTCTCAAACATCTTCTATTTCTGTTGCTACTTCTTGCAAATCCCAACAAATATCCCCTAAAAGAGCATCCAATTTTTTTCCCACTATACCAATGTTTAGTCTTGCCGTCACTTGGTGCTCATCTGATTCGAATGGTGATTGTTTAGCGAATTTTTCCACATGTGCATGTAAAAAATGAATTTTTAATGACATTTTGACATTGATACGGTGAAAAGCAAAGAGCATGCACTAAATGTAAAACCGTTTTAAACACAATCCCACGAGTTCTGAGTCACTGAGGGCATTTTCAAATAGTGTGTCTTTCATCAAACGTCGAATATCAGGTCCATTAAGTATATCTGTAATAAAAACATTATACGAAATGAAATTTAAATTGATCAAAACTTAGACTTAGAACCTTCTTTTTGTAACAACGCACGTGTACGCCGTCACAACGGTTCTAATTTTTTTTTTCAATTCAAATATTCTCACACTTTTTTTTGCAATTATGCAAAAAAATATAATCCGGTAACTCATATTAAATTTTTGTAATTTCATTTTTATTTTTTTTGTAAAATCATTAAGTACAGTAATTAAATTGGATATTCTGTTTCCGTTCTAAAAAAAAAAAACAAAAAATAATAATTGTTTTGAAAGGAAAAGAAGAATCGTTGTGAACTTCTAATTTTTTTTTTGGGTCAGTCTGGAAGTAAATTTTTAACTGTAGAGCCGAGCTGGTTCTTTAGCAATTAAGTTAAGTTTAGTTAAGTTTTAGTTAAGTAATTTTTTTTTCTGAGTATTTGTTATTCAAAATGTTTTTTTTATTGTTGTGTTATATTTAAATTAATGCAATATACATAATTTTGAAATTATCAGTGCTATGCTACAAAAAAAAAAAAAATTTAACATTTATGAATTAAGAAATTGTGTCATTTTTTTTTTTTATAAAACTATCTTAAATAAAAATTGATTAAAAAAAAATAAAAAGAAGAGGATAATTGTTTTGTTTTAAACCGTCGTCGTGTGAAGTTGTGTTGTTGTTAATTTTTTTTTGTTATTTTGAATAAAAAATTATTAAAGTGGATATAAATGTAAACAGCAGCATGCAAAAAAGTGAATTTCTATATTAGCTGTGTCTACAAAAAAAAAAAAAAAAAAAAGAATTGTTTTGTAATTATACACGTATGTTGTTTAATTGATATGATATAAAAAAAAAAGTTTTTTTTTAAAGTGAAATTGATAGTTGGTATTGTGAATAAAAAGTTTTTTGAAAAAATCTTAAGTGTTTTGTCTATAAATATAATCATTCATATAGTTTTTGGATGAATAAATAAATCTTAAACACAAGAGTACCAATTTTACATATAAGTACATAAGATACAACATAATTCGAAGACACAACAACAATATAAGAATAAAACTAATATAATTATCTAGATAACAGAAAGTTTTGGATAAGACAACAAAACATTTTTTTTTTGTTATATAAAGATACTTCTTTGGATATCTGCATGCATACATTATAATTACGGATTAGAAAAAATTACTTTGTAGTTCAATAAGCAAGCAAAAACCACCACACCGCGCATGGAAATCATAATCAAAACAATCAACTGATCAACAGGCTGCAACAACAGATAGTTAAGTGTTATATATATATTTTTTTTTTTTTTTTAAGATTATATTATTTAGAATGAGGCGTTAATCGTCAAACTGAGGATGAATTAGGGCCAGGTAAGTTTTTTTTTTTTTTTATTTCATTACCAATTTTATTAAAACGTTTAAAACAAAGTTACAATAAATAATAAGTAATTGGTAAGATAATTGCACCTTTAGTTTCAAAGAAACGTGTGTCAGGTACAATGGTTCTCTCTAATAATATTACAAAAAATTTAACAAAAAAGTCAAAGTTAACACAATAATAATTTACAAAATTTAAAAAGTAAAAGTAATACAAATAAAATTAAAGACAAAACAATAATAATACAAAAAATAGATGCTCAATTGCTTTGTTTAGTTTCAACCAATTTTTGAGAGCTTTGGAGAAAGCGGAGAAGCTGCTGCACACTCGAATTTCCAATGGTAAGTTGTTAAAGATTATTGCTGAAGCCACACTGAAGTAACGTTTACGAAACTCTAAATTAACATTGGGGACAAACTTTATAAATTTGAAATTTAAACGAAGATTATAAACTGAATAGTTGACAAAGTTGTTCCCGCTGATGATGTAAAAAAGCTTTAAGACCTTGAAAACAAACATGTGTTGTAAAGGCATTATATCCAGCTCCTGAAATATAGGCCATGATGGTGTCTGCAATGATTTAAACGTCATTAGCCGCAAAACATGCTTCTGTCGAACGTACAGAGGATGTAAAAGAGTTTTACAAGCACCACCCCAACATGCTAAACCATACAGGAGGATAGAATCAACTAGGGCAAAATAAACCAATTTCAGAAGATATAACGGACAGTATAATCGTAAAACATACATTTTCCTGGAAACCAAAAGAATTCTCGACTTAAGGCCTTCAATGTGGGCCTTCCAGTTTAGGTTACTATCAATCATAACTCCCAAATATCTAATTTCACATACCGAGCTTATGGTGAAGCAACCATTAGGGATACAAATTGGACTGTTATTACAGCCAATGCGTGATAGATAATCGGTGTTTGGGATCTCTGGCATTCCCTGAAATGCATAACTTTTGTCTTGTCGCTCAAAATCAAATTATGGGCTCCCAACCAAATCGCTAACATAACCAAATCCTTGTCAATAATAGTAAGGTTCACATGATGGCTGAGGCCAGCATAAACAAATGAAAGATCATCCGCATACGCAGTGAGGGTACCAGAAAAATTCTGTTTGAAGATTCCATTTATGTAAACAAGAAAGAGTAGCGGCCCCAACACTGAACCTTGAGGAACTCCAACCCTAATATAACGCTCCTTACTCAAAATATTGTTGACGCGGACAACTTGAGTTCGGTCACTTAGATAATCAGAAAGCCACTTGTGTAACATTCCACGAAAACCGCAACGATTTAGTTTTAACCGAAGAATTGTATGATCAACTCTATCAAAGGCTTTGGTTAGGTCAACAAACATTGCTGAAACCTTAAGTCCTCGATCAATGCTGCCACTTATCTGTTCCAGAAATTCTAAAATCGCTTGTTCAGTATTTTTATTGTTACGAAATCCAAATTGTTTCGGAGAAAGAAATTCGTTTTGATCCAAAAAATCAACAATCCTGTTCTTCATAGCCTTTTCAAAAATTTTAGAGAAGATTGAAAGAAGTGATATTGGTCGGTAGTTATTTACACAAGTTTTATCATTTTTCTTAAATATGGGGACAACAACAGCTCTTTTCAAGGTTCCAGGAAAAACTCCTGTTTCAACACTTAAGTTAAAGAGAAAAGACAAGACATCCACAAGGAAGCAAGCCATTTTTTTAACAACACTATTTGGAATTCCATCAATCCCAGGAGACGATTTATTTTTTAGGGAGTTAATAATATTATACAGTTCCCCTGGAGAAACAGGTGAAAAATAACAACTATTCATAACATCATAACTCTCAGTAACTATTCGATTTCTTTCCAACTCATCCATCACTGTCGAACTATTGGAGTTCCCTATACTTACAAAGAAATTATTAAATTCATTAGCAATAGCCGCAGAATCCGAAATGGTCACATTATTATGACTATTAATTTCTCTGATTTCAGCGTTACCATGATGCTCACCAATTATATTATTCACAGTTCGCCAGTTTTTACGAGCATCATTACCATTTTTTTCAAACTGTTTTGTGTAGAAGTGTTTTTTGGTCTGCTCTATTTTGAGATTTACCATATCACACAGTTTGCGGCTGTAGTTAGCTAGCCTTTTATTGTTAGGAAACTTTTTTGCTAGGTGACATATTCTATTTCTTTTACGAATGGCTCCCAACAAATTATCAGACATCCATGGCTTAAGCTTGGCTGTTTTATTGAGTGGGACCAATCTAGTACAGTTAGCAAGATGACCACTAAAAATATTTATGAAATTATCATAAGCTAATGACGCATTAGACACATTATAGACATTGATCCAATGTTCATTTAACAGCAATTCTTTTAAACACTCATAATCTATACGAGATATCTGCCTCGCATTAGTCTTAAGATGTCCTTTATTCGAGCTCTGTATAGCCAGTCCGATGAATTTAGCATCAATTAGACAGTGGTCTGAGATGCCCAAATTATGCACCTTGTATGAAATATTTTGGAAATATCTGTGGTCAAACCTAAAAAAGGTATTGTCGATACAGGTCGCAGATGTTTTAAAAATTCTTGTAGGTTCATCCACTAAAATCTCAAGACCAAAACTAGCCGAAATAACTAAAAGATTCTCCACATGCGCAGTTTTCCGCACAAAATCCATATTAAAATCTCCCATAATTAAAAGGTTAGTATAGGGCAAGTTTTGCAGAAGCTTAGTGAAATCTTCAATGAAATCTGGAATGTTAGCAGCATGCAGTCTGTAAACACATACAGCACATAATATTTTCGAACACCAAGGAAAAGTTATACCAACACCATCAAAAGACCTAAAGTCAAGGTTAAACTGCTAACAGCTCAACATTTTACTAGCGTAAATTGCAACACCAAAGTGTCCGAATAGGTAGGTATTCAGGATCACCCTCCCCTTCCCGCGGTTTTATATGACCCACATAAACTCTAGAAACCCCACGACATACATTACCCTGAAGCTTAGCCGGCAACGACCGCTCTAGAGTCCCTGTGTGGGTCCAATTCTGATTAACACGATACATGATTTGGAGGATAATTTTTTTTTTGTTGTAAAGTAACTTTAATTTTTTTTTTGTTTTCAAATTTTTTTTTTTTTTTACTTGGATATCCTCCAGACCATGCGTAGTGTTACATTTTCTTCGTTCTTTCATACCGCTTAACCATGGAAAAATTCGACGTAATTCATTGAATGCATTCCCTTCCGGATTCAACGCTTTTATGAAATTCTTGACAATTCCAAGCTTAATAGCATAAGAGATTTACTTCAATGACAAATACATTACTTTGGTGTTAGTGCTGAGTGCGATCGGAATGGAATTGAAAACTTGAAGAAGAACTGCCTTCATAACGCTTTTCGAGCAATCGATGAGCAATCTCCAGTCTCCAGATTTATATTCTGCGTTGTGCATTGCCAAAACCAACAATAAGCGAATGAATTATTTTCAGTTGATTTGAAAAAATTCTTAAATTCACGCTAACGACCATACTCCATATATATGAAAATTCGATGCTGAAACTTTCACTTGTTTCAGTTCCTTCGCTAAGACAATCGACTGTCGCTGCGATAACTTAAGACGGTGTACGATGCTATCAAAACGATCTTGCGAACTTTCGATGTGATTGCATCCTGTTGTGACATTCGATGGTTGATAAATTATTCCAGATGATTCTTTAACGGTTCTTCTCGGAATGGGAATGTTTTCTGAATGTGGCAATGGCAACTGAACAAATTTTATTGCTTTGTATTCCAATTGACGTTCTTCCTTTTTGTTTAATCCATTACTATAATTCTGGATCATGTACTTGTGGCTTCAACCAAATCATCGGAACGCCAAAAGCCATAGTATTGATTCTACCTTTATTCCATTCGTTCAATCCCGACAAGCATCTCGTACACATAACAGACAGAGCCCATTCTACATCACGAATGATATCTTCACCAAAGTATTGACGATACACTTCAACGATTTCCGAACTAATAGCACATTTACTTGGCATAATAGTGATTCTGCCGCAAACATAACAAAAGTTGTTAAATTCCTTACAGTTATTCATTTTTGATATTTCAAACGATTAATTTGATGGACCGATTGAATTGCGCACCGAAATTAGTAAACAACGCAGCTTTTTCATAAGAAATGTCAAAATATGTCAACCAAACATAATAAGCCAATGTCATTTTATCGAAACGAAGAAATTTTGTTGAACTGTATAGGTATCTGTTGAATAAATGGTTAAAATAGACAAAGAAATCGTGTTTTTTTGGGTGTTTTTGTGTAAAATCTTTACACGTGAATATCTCGAAAACCAGAGTCAACTTTCCAAAACGGTCGATGGCGTTGGATTCAGCGTACACCGAATTGTGTTTTCTACCCAGGACCCATCAATGTTGAAAAAAATAAGTTTCTGATTCGAGCACAATGTTATTAAACGTGTACAAAAAGAAAGATTTTGTTAATTACCAATTTTGAAGCGACCTGAATTTTAAACTGTTCAGTGGCTAATTGCTTACATAATTCTCACGTGCATGCAAGAGGTCACTTCGCGTATTTTATAAGGCAATGATTTTAAAATGCGTTGCGAATATAACACACATAACCGATAACATTGGAATGGAGAATTTTTATAATTTTTTTGTGTTTTTAGTAAAATGAGAAATCTATTATGATTCTCTATGGCAAAAGATAAAGGCTAAGTAAAGTAAAATAAAAATCGGATTGTTTTTCTGCCAAACCAGGATTATGAAAATCGGTCCTTAACTATGGTTCCTATTATCCTATCATATATATTTTATGAGTTTTCAGACATCGAATATTGTTGAATTTAAACTAACCATTATTCTAATTATTTAAAATCACCAGCCGAAATTTTTGCAATTGTCGTAACCCGAGTGAAAATTGCTTTATAATTATCTCACGATTTAATGTAATTATTTAACAATGGCAATATTGTCTGCAAAATGCATTTCGACCAATAATAAGGCGCATGTATGTATTATTATTTTTAATTTGACAATGTTAATTTCTGTTCTTGAATGTGCACAGCAACAGTAGAAAACTAATATTGGGTGAAATTCATCCTAAAAAAAAAATTTTTTTTGTCTACGAAAATAACAACAAATAAAAAATTTCTTAGGCGAAATTTTTTATTTTTTTTTTTATATAAGGAATAGAGCCCAATATGTGTAATATATTCACTGCTAAAATCATATATAACTCATAATATAATTGTGTGTCCAAATTGTTTTTTGTTTGTTTTGCAATGTTTCTGTTTATTTTAATTCCATGATTATTCCAAAATATGTATTTGGAAAAATTTAACAATGATGTTTTACATTTTTGTGTTAATTACATAATATAATATAATAATTTTTTTTTTTTACTGCTTTTGTGACGAAAATTTGATTTTTATTAAATTGTTGTTTTTTTTCTTTTATGTGTTAATTTTGATGTTGTAATTTCCTCTAAAAAAAAAAATATCCATTATTCCTTGTCGTTCAAAAATAATAAGAAATGCCATCTAACTGAAATAGAAGTAAAAGATAAGAATCGCAAAAAAGCAGCGAAGGTTCTTGGTGAAGAAGCTAAAGGTACTCTACTAGCTATTGCTGATGCTACGTCAAAGGTATTTATATATTTAAAAAAAAAATCGAGTTGTTTAAAAGGAACTTTTAATTATAGATGCTTTTTTTTATTAAAACTAAATAAATACTAATATTTTTTTTTAATTATTTAACTAAATTATGTACTATTCTTTAGGTTTATGCAACTTATATTTTTATTTTGTATGCTGATTTTAACATTAAATATTTTAATAATTTTATAAGCGCGAAATTTTTATGTTTCCCTGAAAAATATAGGTACATTGTGGTTTGGTAGAATTTGTAGTACTGTTTACAGTATTAAGTAACTAAAATATTTCCTAAAATTCCACTTTCAAAAAAGTTTTCTTTTTCAATAACACAGGACAATTTAAATAAGACGCAATACAAATTAACGATCTTAGATCAATTGTTTCAACTTCAAGCAATTATTAATTTTCAAAACTAAATAGTCAGCTAATTTGATGCAAAGTTTATATAGAGTGTTTCTTTAAGTCAGGCCTGATTCGAACTAAGGTATTTTTTAAATGAAAATCAGAAATGAAAGGAGACAAACGGGTAGGCAACACTAAACCCGGAAATTTTTGGGGTGGATGTGTTTGAGCCTTTAGTGTTTTGGAAATAACGCAGATACCACTACATATGTAGCTTTCGATGGAATGTGGTCTAATTTTGAATATCTTGAACAATTTTAAATTCGATACATATTTTAAAAATTTGAATTTTGAACTTTCAAAAGTGTAATATTCGTAATGAATTAATAGGCGCATTTTATTTGACCAAATTCAAATTGCGATTCATTTCGAAAACGGTACGAACAATAAAAAATCACAATCACATTTTTATGTCAAAATAAATTGAATGTACATGATAGTTGCTGGGTTCCATATTCCATTTAACGTGGCAAAGTACATACAAGTACTTCTGACTGCACGCAGCTACTCTTGCTAAATTTTATGAGTAGTTTGCTTTTTGAATTTATGGCGACTTCGTTACCAGAATATTTAGTACAACTAATCGGTAAGAAACGGCTGATCAATTTTCAAATTAATAATTAATTTTCCAACTTTCCATGTTGCACGTAAATTTTTTTAAATTAAATTTTATTTTCGCAACTAATTTTCTGCGTTCCATTTACCATCTACTCCCAAGTACTTATTTGTACTTTGCCACGTCAAATGGAACGCAGCAAGTATTAACAACGTTTAGAACTTTAAAAATAAAATTTAGCAGATTCCAGGAGCCTGGTGCTAAACACAATAACTAAAAAATAATTTTGGATTTTAAATAGGACGTACACAGCAGAGAGTATTCACGAATACCAAAATGGTATTGGATACATTGCATTTTTGATAGCATTAGCTGCATTTCTTGACGCATAGTGATCCGGATCAGATCAAAATTTACATGTGAAGCAACAACAACATTTGATCCAACATTCGTTTTGGATCACAAATGGTGATCTAAAAATAGTTGAACAATATTTTGTATAAAAAAGAAAAATTCTTTATTATTATTTATTTTTATTATTTTAATATTTTTATCTTCCTTATAGTAACAATCTGTTTTATTTTTTTAAAAAAATCGATTTCGGATGCTTTCGCCTTCCTTTCTCAATTTTTAATTTAATATTATTACAAAATTATTAAAGTTAAGTCCTTATATACTATTTGTTTTTACCCCTTCCACTCTTTGTATTGTTGATTATTGCTTCGTATAACCTATTTGTTCTAGTATTGATTTTGTCGTTTAAGATGTTACTATTGTCTTTGTGTTTGTATATCTCTAATTCTTCTAGCCGATCTAGGGTTTTTCCTTTTTTTTTTTTTTTTTTTTTTTTTTTACTTTGTGTACAATTGTTAAGTTTTTGTCATAACTAGTGTATTCGTGGTTTTCTGTTTTTAAATGATGTGCGTAATTGGATTTTATTGTTTTCTTTGTTAGGTCGCTGGTGTGTTCTTTAAATCTCGTTAAAAAGGAACGTCCCGTTTGACCCAGGTAGAATTTTTCGCAATTATCACAGGTCAATTTATATACTCCGGAGTCTATTTTTTCATTTTTGTTGTTTTGTTTAAATAATTGTTCCATTTTATTGTTGTTTTTGTATGCGGCGGTGTATCCATATTTTTTGAAATTTCTCTCGATTATTTTACTGGTTGTTTTATTATACTCTATGCTGATGTATTTGTTTTCTAATCCTTTTTCTATTTTTTGTAATGTTGTTGCTTTCTTTTGGTTGTTTGTAGCTTTGTGTTTTTCGTTGATTTTTGTTATTAATGTGGCCTGGTATCCATTTTGTGCGGCTATATATTTTATTGTGTTGAGTTCTTCTTCGTAGTCCTTTTTGTTCATGGGTATGTTGTTCAATCGTTGGATCATGTGATTGTATGCAGCCATTTTGTGTTGGTGCGGATGGTGTGAGTTGTTATGTATCGTTTGGTCCGTTTGTGTTGGTTTTCTGTATATTTTAAATGCATGTCTTAAGTTATCGTTTTTTATTGTAAGGTCAAGGAAATTTATTTGTTGGTTCGTTTCAGTTTCTAATGTGAATTTTATGGTTGGTTGTCTCGTGTTGATGTTTGGGGGTATGAAACTGTCCTCCCAATTATATTTTAGGTTAACGTACTCCGGCTTGATACCAATCAGCACCCGCCAATGCTTCCGCGAAACACAAAACTTTTGAATTAAAGTATTATTTGTATTTACTTTATTTAATAAATATTTTTTTGTTATATACAGAAATACGATACGTAGAATACGATCGTGTCCACACTGTCAACTATTTTTAAATTAATAAACTTGATATTAATTGAAATACAATTTTTTACAAAAGAACTAAACTCAAAATGGCGTCGCCAAACGAAACGTGTCGTGTAAATTTTAGATTATTTTTTTGTAGTTCTTTTTCCTTCAACTACTTTATATCGACTCTGTGATCGACTTTCTTTTTTTTATTCGTATGCCGGGTGACGACGAAACTTTAATGGGCTGCGCACCGCAAATATGACAGCTGCTGCCAATCGTGTTAAACACTGGCACTATTACTGTTGACTACTTCATTGCGTCGCCACATTACCCCCTTCCTAGTGAGCGAAGTGAACGCTACTCCAGGAACTTAGCTGGGCGTCTTGACTGCCGTCCTGATCTTGTTTGGTTATGGACCGGCTGTGCTGGCGATTCCATTGGATTGCTAAATGTCACTTTTTTCGTGACCGTTTGTTGCTGTCCTATTTCCTGTGACGTATCCACTGTTTGTGGTACTGGCTTTGCGTTGATCTCGTGAGGCTCCTCCCGTATTATGAAACATGGCTTCAACCTGTTAATTGAGATGTTTACAGTCCTCTCCTTAATTTTGACTGTAAAATATTTGTCACTACGCCGAATAATTTGATATGGCCCTTCGTACGGCCGCTGCAATGCTGCCCTTAGCGCATCGGTTCTAACAAAAACGTGAGTGCAATCCTTTAAATCTTTGAAAATGAACGTGCTATCTTTGACGTGCCTAGAAGCTGGAGTGGGTTGGATGCTATTGAAATGCCTTCGTAACCCAATTATAAACTCTGATGGTGTTATGTTCGATTTGCTTGTTTCGAAAAAATCACCTGGTAACCTCAAACTCTCGCCATATACCAGTTCTGCTGCAGAGGTTCTCAACTCGACTTTATACGCTGTTCGTAACCCTAATACTATTAACGGAAGTGTCTTGGTCCATTGTGCGTTACCTTGACACATGATTGCAGCCTTCAGCGTCCGATGTAATCTCTCGATCATCCCGTTGCATGCGGGGTTATAAGCGGTAGTTCGCTTGTGTTTGAACCCAAGTACCTTAGCCAGCTCCGTAAACAGTAATGACTCGAACTGGGAGCCTTGATCCGTTGTAATGCTAACCGGGATGCCGAAACGACAAATCCATTCCTTGATTATCGCGTTTGCTACCGTGTCAGCTTTTATATCCGCTACAGGTATAATCTCGGGCCAACGCGTATACCTATCAATTAGTGTAATGCAGTACCTGTTGCCTTCTGATGGTGGAAGAGGACCAATGATGTCCAAGTGGATTTCATCAAATCGTTTGCTTGCATTAGCGTACACTCCTATTGGCGATTTGACGTGTCTAGATACTTTTGATCTTTGACAAGCGACACATGCTTTTGCCATTGCATTAACATCTTTGTTCATTCCTGGCCACACGTATTTCTTTGCTACCATTTTCGTAGTTGTGCGGATTCCTGGGTGAGATAAGTTATGCACGCTGTCGAAAATTCCTCGGCGAAACTGCTCTGGAATGTATGGTCTCGGTGTACCAGTAGAAACGTCGCAAAAAATCTCAGTGTCCAGCCCCAATACGAATAGTTTTTGTAACTTCAGGGATTTATTTGATTCGATAAGTTCAGCCAACATAGGATCGGATTCTTGCTCTTTTGCTATTAGCCTGTAATTGATGGCACTGCCTAAAGTTAACTCCTCTATTCTCGACAAGGCGTCAGCTACCGTATTGTCTCTACCCGCGATATGTCGTATATCCGATGTGTATTGAGAAATAAAGTCCAAGTGACGACGTTGTCTGGGGGATGCTTTGTCCAAGTTTTGTTGTAAAGCATACACCAATGGTTTGTGATCTGTGAACAGAATGAATGAACGTCCCTCAAGTATATGTTTGAAATGTTTGACGGCGCTGTAGGCCGCCAAGAGCTCTCGATCATAAGCGCTATACTTACGCTGTGTGTCATTTAATTTAACTGAAAAAAATCCAAGTGGCGTCCAGACATCCGCTAAACGCTGTTGTACTACAGCCCCGATTGCTGTGTCTGACGCGTCGACCATAACTGATAATTCCGCTTCCGAGGAAGGGTGCGCCAACATTACTGCGTCTCTTAACTTTGTTTTGCTAAGCTCAAACGCGTTTTCGCTTTCACTTGTCCATTCTACTTTCCTCTTGTCGTTCTTTTTGCTTCCTTTTAAGAACTCGTTGAGCACTGCTTGATCGTGCGCTGCGTTCGGGATAAATTTCCTGTAGAAATTGAGCATGCCCAAAAATCTGCGCAAACCGCTTATTGTCTCGGGTTTCGGAAAGTTTAATATAACTTCCACCTTTGACGATGAGGGTTTTATACCATCGCTCGAGATCTCGTGACCTAGGAACGTGACTTCTGGTTGACCGAAAACGCATTTACTCACGTTTATGACTAAACCTGCTTCTTTTAATCGCTCAAATACGATTTTAAGGTGCAGCAAATGTTCCTCCATCGACTGCGACGCCACCAGCAAATCATCAATATACGGAAAACAAAAATTCAGATTGCGCATTACTGCGTGGATGCATCTCTGGAACGTTTGTGCAGCGTTTCTCAGGCCGAACGTCATTCTGGTGAATTCATATAACCCGAAAGGTGTGCAAATGGCCGTCTTCGGAATATCCTGCTCTTCCACTGGAATCTGATGGTATGCCTTAATGAGGTCTATAGTAGAAAATACTTTGCAATTGTGTAACTGGCAAGAAAAATCCGTCAAAAATGGAATAGGATATCTGTCCGGCTTGGTTTGTGCGTTTAGCGTACGGTAATCGCCGCACGGCCGCCATGAGCCATCTTTTTTCCTAACCAACTGTAATGGGCTCGACCACTCTGAGTCCGAAGGACGACATATGCCCTGACTTAACATAATGTCGAATTCCTTTTTTGCCATTTCGAGCTTTTCAGGCGACAGGCGTCTCACCTTTGCCGCGCAAGGCTGACCGGTTGTTGCGATGACATGTGATACTTTAACCATTCTTCCATCACAATTTAATTTGTCCACGGTTATCTCTTTATAACTTTCCAATAACCTAAAAATGTCTGAATTTAATGATTCAGATGAAATTGTTCTTAGTTCCGATGATGGTCCTGTAATGATTCTCGAAGAACGCACATAGATCGATGAGAGTGGATCGATTAATTTTTTATTTTTGATGTCTACCAGCAACCCGTAGTGTTTTAGGAAATCTGCCCCGATAATAGGTCTGTCCACGTCTGCTATCAAGAACTTCCATATGAATTCCCTACGAAGGTCCAAATTCAACTTGATGACTTTACTGCCAAAAGTGTTTATTTGTGTGGAATTTGCAGCGAACAACTTAACATCGCATTTGGCATTTCGTTCGTGAATATTTGGTGGCAACACTGACACATCTGCTCCTGTATCTACCAGGAATTGCTTTTTACTGACTAAATCTATTATTAAAAGACGACATTTATTACGGCCAACGTCGCTAGTCGCCATCAACGACGCGCCTTTTAGTTTTTTGCAGCATCACTTGTGCTGCTTCCCGACTTGAAATTGCATGGCGTCATGCATCTGCGAGCTTTGTCACCGAATCTGTAATGATATCGGCACAAAGGAAACCGGCGAACTTCGCTATCACTACGTCTACGCACGGATCTGTCTCTTTGTCGATAATGGTTGGACTGGTTTGGTGATCTACTCCTACTATGTGTCAGGCTATTTACCATTTTCGTCAAGGCATCAATTTGCTTTGCTAACTTGTCCATTGAATGAGGACTATCGTAACTGACCGCGCACACTTCAGTCACCCTTTGGACTTCTAAAATTCTATCCGCCGTGGCTGCTAATTTGTCGATGTTGCTCTCTTCTAAGCTTGTTAGGACTGTTTGTGCCTGGGAAGGTAATCGTTGTAGCCAGAGATTTAACAATACCGAGTCCTGTATCTGCGTTCCTGCGAGGCCTTGCATTTCCCGAAGCAAGTCGGATGGCTTTCTGTCGCCTAACTGTAGCCCCTTCAATAATCTATCCAGCTTAATTTTTGCCGAATCGCTCAAACGCTCGATAATCGTTTTTTTGAGATCATCGTATTTTGATTTCTCAGGAGGTTTTAATATTTTCTCCCTAACGCACTTCACTGTCTCACTATCCAACGCCGCTATTAAATAACCGTATTTAGTTTGATCCGCAGTTATACCCGAAATGTTAAACTGGGCTTCCAGTTGATGGAACCAAATTTCTGAATCGTCCCTATTGAACGGTGGTGCTTTCACGGACACCTTAAACGCAGACTTGATCGCCGTTTCGTCGTCGGACATACTGACCAGTTTATAATAACGATTTTTTTTTTAAAATACCGAAATAAAATGAGAGAATGTAGCTTATCGACACGACCACGCCCTTCGTATAGCGTTACAATTCGTTATAATAATTAAATTTATGTTTGAGAAAAATTTACATGCAGTAATGCCGTTAAATTTACCGTTACGTTACACAATTTTAGCAAATAAAAATCTATTTAAAATGACAGTTTACAATATCGTGTGGACACTTACTTGAACGTATATTTTGCTGCTGTTGGTTGTAATTACAGTTGATCCGCGACCTGCTGCACGATGATGTTCACCCCGTGTTGATTTGTTAACCGTGCGTGTTTTTGCACCGCTATATGCCCTCTTAAACACGGAATGCAACCATGCGCTGATGTTAATAATGTTGCTAAATGTTGTACTGGGTTGTTATCCTCGATTGCCACTCGGTAATTAATTTTTACCAGCGCGTTTTTTTGTTGAACAAAATTTTTGTATGTGTCGATTTTTGTCGCACTTAATTATGCCGCCGTTGTTACTTTGCACAAGCCGTACGTTTTAAATTGTCGAAGGTCACCAATTTTGGGGGTATGAAACTGTCCTCCCAATTATATTTTAGGTTAACGTACTCCGGCTTGATACCAATCAGCACCCGCCAATGCTTCCGCGAAACACAAAACTTTTGAATTAAAGTATTATTTGTATTTACTTTATTTAATAAATATTTTTTTGTTATATACAGAAATACGATACGTAGAATACGATCGTGTCCACACTGTCAACTATTTTTAAATTAATAAACTTGATATTAATTGAAATACAATTTTTTACAAAAGAACTAAACTCAAAATGGCGTCGCCAAACGAAACGTGTCGTGTAAATTTTAGATTATTTTTTTGTAGTTCTTTTTCCTTCAACTACTTTATATCGACTCTGTGATCGACTTTCTTTTTTTTATTCGTATGCCGGGTGACGACGAAACTTTAATGGGCTGCGCACCGCAAATATGACAGCTGCTGCCAATCGTGTTAAACACTGGCACTATTACTGTTGACTACTTCATTGCGTCGCCACAGATGTATTGATGTAATTTGTCTAACTGTCTGTTCGTGCCTCTAAAAAGTAATAATATGTCGTCGACGTATCTGTACCAGTAAACTATGTTGTTTTTGTATATGTTGTCTAAGTTGTGTATGTATTTTTTCTCAAAATTGTTTAAATATATTTCAGCTAATGTACCTGATAGTGGGCTTCCCATTGGTAAACCTACAGTCTGTTTGTAGTATTGTTTGTTGTGAGTGAAGTAGTTTTGTCTAGTTATCTCAGTGATTAAGTTTATGATTTCGTTTGTGTCTGTTGTCTTTAGTCCGTTGTTCAATAGTAGGTTTTTAGTTATTTCTATTGTTTCTTCTATTGGTATATTTGTATACATGTTTGTTATGTCGAACGATGCCAGTTTTGCGTTATGTGGTATTGTTATGTTTTTTATTTTGTTGACTAAGTTTATGTTGTTTTTCAGCGAGTTGTAGTTATCCCATTTTATATTTCGTTTTAGAATGGTGTTGATATGTTTTGCTATTCTGTATGTTGGTGCCGTTGTGAAGTTTATTATTAAAATAATAAAAATAAATAATATTAAAATAATAAAAATTAAAAAGTTAAATATTAAAATAATAAAAATAAATAATAATAAAGAATTTTTCTTTTTTATATAAAAAATTTTACAAAGTAACAAAAGCACACAAAATAGTGAAAAAATGGAAATCCATTCACACAATAATATTTTGTAGTTGAACAATATTTTGTAAAGACAAAGAATTTAATGAATATAGTACGAGTATGAAGAGGCATTCAAAACGAAACGAGATCCGGATCAGATCAAACGTCAAGAAATGCGGCTATTGTTAGGCGCATTTTATTTGACCATTTACAACAACAATGCCATGAACCCAATACCATTTTGGGCTGTGTACGTGGTTTTCAAAATACAATAATATTTTTTAGTTATTGTGTTTAGCACCAGGCTCATGGAAAAGTCTAACCGTTGTCTGTCATGTACATTCAATTTATTTTGACATAACGAAAATTGCTGTTTGTTTGGTGATTGTGATTTCTTAATTTAAGGCCCAATATCTAACGTAAATTACAAAATAATGGTTGTAAATCAAAAATGTTTTGAGTCACATGTTTAGCATTTGGTCAAATAAAATGCACCTGTTGTTGTAGATGGTCAAATAAAATGCGCCTTATGCCTGATTTCAGAACAAAAGAGCAAATATTCAGTTTAAATAATATTCCCTCTCTTTCGCGGAATTGCAATTTGTTTCATAATTCAAAATCAATGCTGTCTGATTATACATATTTCGTTTTTACATGAGTATTTCGTATCACCTGATTTCATTAGGCGATTTTAGGTCCCGCAACTACTAGGGCATCCAATTTCTGTCCAAAATATGAATACCGGTATTTCGGTATTACTTGACAACAAAACCGAGATACCGGTATTAATACCGGTATTGTTTATGTAACACTTATGAAACATAATCAATCTCGATTTACTTTTTGCGCAATTTTCTTGTTAACCTCATTGTTTATTACAACGTCAAGCCTTTCTTGCAATCTTATCGATAAAGATTTCCCTTCGCGCTTGTGGGTTTCACTATCAACATCACTTTCTGATGTTGAGTATGAAGCTTCATTTGGAGCTGGGGTTGAAGAAAACCGCTTTATAAGATGGACAATTATATTAACTATTTCTTTTCTAGTTAGTCGATTAAAATTGATGTCCGAGCCAAAAATGTTTTGGACTTGATACATTTATGCCATTATTGCAAAAGGCAAGATAAGTTCGCCTTTCTATGATTCTCTGGACAAAAGAGGTTTTCATTCGGCCAGCTAATGGTCCTTCTCCCAAAGGTTAAACCATGAATGCCAGGGTAGCGTCAACAGACAGAAGAGTGAGATTCCTCTTACACAACACTTCTACTGCCAGTTTGGCTGGTAAAATCATAGTTAGAAAGCATTAATTCTATACTCTAGAAACGCTCGTTTCGGTAAAGCTAATAGTTGATTTCACTTCGATCGGACCTTTTAAGCGCTCCATCATAAAAAGTAAACTATTCCATCTTATTTTTGGTTCTAAGATTACAGATAGTTCTTTGCCGAATTCAATTTAATGTAACATTTTAGACTAACATTTTTGGTCGGTGATCGTCGAAACTTCTTATACGATTCCTATAAGAATTCTGACTTTAAAAACAATTCAATGAATATTGGGCGAATAATCAATAAAAATGAAAATCCTGAAATACCGGTATTGATCGCTCAATACCGGTACTGAAAAATGGTCCGGTATACGGTATTGTGGGTTAAGTTTCAGCGTTTCTCAGCATCAGAATTCCTATGGTATGTTCTTCCATTTGTTTCGTATCTCAACATGTGGTCCAGATTTTGTTACCACTTCAAACTCTTCCGGATTGATTATAAATCGTATCTCATTTATTTTTTTCGGACTAAGTTTTATATAAGCACCGATATTCTTCTCTTTTCTTTCATCGGAGCATCACGTTCACGGAAATCAGAATCAAGTGAAACTGTTTCTTTGTCTGCAATAAAATGGTGTCTACTGCGTATTGTTCGTCCAATTTAACATACTCATATATTTTTGCTTGCGGCGTAGACTATCGATTAAACATGACATATCTCTCACAGTTGAACTTTAACGTTCATTTCCTGATGCGTCCGCCACTTTTGATATATCTACAGTGGCAGCTAATTCTTGAATTGCTCTGATATAAATTTCACGATCGCTTTCGAATGGATACTAATTTTATAAAATGCGCAAGCGCGATAAGTGATCTGCGACGTTAGCAGATCCTGTACGATATTCAGCTCGTCAAACTCTTAGCAGCGCAGCAGACCATCCTCAGTTCATAATTCGAAAATTGCAATAAAACGGTATCCTAAGCAGTGGCGTACTATTGGAAATATATCAGCAACAATATGAGTCTAAAACGTCAATGTGAATTTGACATTGTTTTTGTCCAATTCCGCAAAACAAATGTCTTCATTCTTAAATTCGGACAAAATCGACCCTCATAAGTGACCAGTCGTAAAAAAACTTCGCAATTTCTCTACTGATTCTGGAGCCCGAAATGATTGATGAACTTTTATTGTGCCAACGGAAGGCTGAACACCTTTTTGTATAAGATGGTGACCCAGGAATTATATTGTAGTCACTTTAAAAACACATTTGTTGAAATTTAATTCAATCTTATCTCCTCGAACCTTTTCAGAACTTAACTGACCGGTCTTCTTCATCGTCATTGGATCCAAAAATAATGACTGATGTAATTAAAGGCATTTTTCTTTCCGGCAATAATATCTTCCAATACTTTTGAGCAAACTTGCACCATTTTCGCTTTTAAAAGCCGTATTGGCCCTTCCCATATCAACACAATCTTAAATCATCATTATCCGACTGATTAACCTTTTCGAGTTGTAAAAGTTTCTGCACCTTTTCTTCTATCTTTTTTTGTAATGCTATTGGTGTACGTTCGTTTTGTTGGAAGCCCTCTGGTAAAGATTGGCCAATTGGTATTTCGACTTTAATCCCTTCAAATTTTGGAAACGCCCTTTTGGATATTTTATAGACGTCTGAATCCAATTTTCAAAACATTTAGTTTCATTGCAATAGTTCGATCTAACAATGATTTGTCACCATTTGGTCCTCAATGGACTCTCACTAGCGTTACGCCCTAAATCCGTTAATATTAGTCGAATCTGGTTGTTTTATTAAGGCATCGTAGGTCTCCGCAGTGCCTAATCTGCATAATTGCAGAAATTTAAGGACAATTGCCTGACTCCAGCTTGTTGGTTCCAAACGATCGCGTTTTCCTGTCTCAGATGCTGCCAGATGTTTTCATCGAAGATGCCGCTTCAACCTGAGCTTTACCGATGGAATGGTAATATTAGCATTCCCATCTCAAAAACAAAATAAAACTCTGGTGCAATAGCTCTTTGTTTTCATCTGCATTTTCAAGGTTCGTTACCGCCTTCCGAATTGATCATCGCCATTACTTGACTGGTTAACAGCCGGACACTCAGTATCAGTAGCAACATCAGACCCTCTCGACCACATCTAAAACAGTTCAAGCTACTTATTTTGGTACCGGGACGAAAGCTTCGATTATTTAGCTGTTCTTTACATTTATTTTCCATTTCTCCCGCTGTACACGATTAATTGATGCTCGGGACAATGACAATTCATTTGTTCTGCCGTATTAATACTCATTTTTCTTCGTTCCGCAAGAACCAAAGTCATTGAAATCATGCTTAATGATCAAAAATGTTATTTTCCCAAAACTACTTTTCTCGGCGTTTTGAAAGTCTCTGAATACGAAAAAGCAAACAAAAAAGTCATTCCGCCTGTCTGGATGTCTGTATTCATGGTATCTCGAGAAAGGCTTGTCTGATTTGAATTTTTTTTTTCCTCCATCTGTTTCTGTGGTCAAGGCAAAGAATTAAAAATCGTTTGGAACCTGTGCTTCAAAATCCAAGTTGACCAATTTTGTGCTGGTTTGAGGATTTTAGTACGGCTTTGGGGTAGGGTTGCGGATCGATTTTCAGGTTGAGTTGGAGTTGAGTTATTGGGTTGTATGTTAGATTAAATTGAGTTAATTTACGCGTGGAGTTTTCAGACCGTGTTGAATTGAGAATTGAGTTTGGGGTTGAGTTGAGGTAGAGCTGGGATTGAGTGAGGGGTTCGGTTGGAGATTAATTTTGGGGCTGAATTGGGGGTATAGTTGGAGGTTAGATTGAGCTGATTTAGTTGAGTTTATATACGGATGTAGTTTTTCGAATCGAATTAATTTCTCGTTTGAGTGGACCTTTGAGTTTCTGATTTGGTTGGGTGTGGGTTGAGTTGAGATTTGGCTCGAGGTGAGGTTGAGTTAGCTTGAGTTGGGGTTCAGCTGGGGAATTATTTAGAGGTTGAATTTATGTATTGTCTAGGGTTTGAGCTAAGCATCGAATTTGGGTTGAATGTTAAGTTGAGGTTGAGTAAGGAGTTCAATTGGGGATTTATTTTATGATTGGATTGGAGGTTAGACTGAGTTGACTTCAGATACTTAGTTAGTTTTTCGGACTTTGCTGATTTGGGGATTATGTTGGGCGTTAAGTTTCCGATTGAATAAGAGGTTGAGTTACAGTCGAGTGAGAGGTTTTATTATTAATTTATTTGGGGGGTTGGGATGGAGGTTAAATTGAGTTAATTTCATTATGCGTCTAGTTGTTTGGACTTTGTTGATTTGGAGATTGAGTTTGGGGTTGAATTAAGGAGTTTATTTGAAGAATGAGTTGGGGTTTTGTAAAGGATTAAGGGTTAATTTAGGGATTAAATTGGGAGTTGAATTGGAGGTCACGTTTGCACATCATTTTCCGGACCGAAATTTTAATCACCTTATGAGGCTCTTTATTTTTCATCCCTTCAAACGTCTGCTCCCGGAATGCAAACATCCTGACGGTGAAATCACCGCAGTGCTAAGAGTCTACTTTTAAGCTCCGTTGGGTCTATTACTTATTTAGACATTGAGCAATACGATGAAAAGTTCCCTTCTCGATATACTAAAACGGTGAAAATTGTTTTTTTTTTCTTCGGCTCGAAGCCAATAACAATCCAGCTTGAACCTAATAATAACCAACCAAAACACATCCTTAGTCTTAAAGAAATATAACTAGCTCGAAGCTCAAATTTTCCTTTTTCCAATTTCACAATATCACAAATTCAATTCCCGCTCGTTTCTTTTCTCGACTTTATGAAACATCCTGTATAAATCTAAATCAAACACAAATTTTGCGCAGTTTGCGATAATATTCTATCGATATAAATTTTAATTTCATTTCTATAATTATTTGATTCGGTTGATCGCTTTTAAGAACATATTTTCCGGCGACCTGCGACACGTATTAATTATTATAGGTTCAAAAACTTTGGCATAGTCACTAAAATATCCTTTTTTGTTTTTTGTTTTTAGATTCCAGACTGTGTTCAAATATTAAACAATCTCTTGGAAATATTATTTCGTAAAGATATTGGCGAAGTCGTTTATGACATAAAAGAAATTATGATTATACTGTTACGAACAGTTATTCAAACAGCAATTACAATGGGTCGTGACAATGTTTTTGTTAGTAATTTGGTTGCAATCATGTTTGGAATTCTACGTGTTATGAAAAAAATTCATTATGATATTTATGTAGAACACTTTAAGACGCGAGAGGATTTACTAGATTTTCTAACGGAAATCTTATTACTATTTCAAGATTTAGTGAAAACACCAGTTTTTCCCATTGATTGGATGGATATGATAATGCATCAAAATACAGTAATTCTCGAATGTTTAAAAAATCTATCGGAAATTATTAAGGAAAAATTTTTTGATCCATTCCGTAAACAAATTTGGATGAATTATTTCAATTGTTCGATTGCATTATTAACCCAACCAGCATTACAATTAAATCGATTCAGTATTAATAAGCAATCGACAATATTAGCCCGATATCATGATATACGATTGGAGACAGTAAATGAAATTTGTGGCATGTGGATCAAGTTGGGTGAAAATAAACCACAATTTGTACCAGGACTGGTGGAACCAATTTTAATAATGAGTTTTATTCCCGATAACGAGATACGACGTAAAACTATTCCAATACTCTTTGATATGATGCAGTGTGAATATTTCACTTCAAAATATATACCCGGAAGTTACGGGGACACGAAACGTAATAATACACATTGTAAGGGTAATTTTAAAGAATTTGAAAAGGAATTAATCGAAAAATTAGATATACTGGTGGAAATAGGCCATGGTGATGAAGAGTATAAAAATTTGTTTTATGAAATAATGATGAAAGAATGTTCGGCTCACAGTACTTTGAAACAGGATGGTGAAAGTTTTATTGAAATGGTAACAACGCTATTGTCAAAATTATTAGAATATCGTCTGATCGTAAGTGATGAAGGTAAAGAAAATCGTATGGCATGCATTGTAAATTTGCTGCAATTTTACGATGACGCAGGTCGCGAAGAAATGTACATTAGATATGTAAATATTTTACATAAGTTACATAAACATTTCGAGAATTTTACCGAAGCTGCATTGACTTTAAAATTATATTGTAAATTTTTAAAATGGTCTGACGATCTGCTCCCATTTGTTTTTAAAACAGAAGACTATCCCGATGCTCATACGCATCGTGATTTAAAAGAAAAGATTTACGATGACATGATAAATTATTTTAGATTGGGTGAAACGTGGGAATACGCATTTGAAATCTGCAAGGAATTAATTGATCAATATGAAAATGTTACGTTTGAATATGTAAAATTGAGTAAAATTTATTATAAATTGCACACATTTTATGATGCAATATTAAACTCTGTGCGCAATTATCCAAATTATTTTCGCGTTGGCTTTTTTGGTTTAAAATTTCCAGAATTTTTACGGAATAAAGTTTTTGTCTATCGAAGTAGACCACTGGAGCGTCTTGATGACTTTAAAGATCGTATATCAAGTCAGCATCCAATGGCTGAAATAATGTTAACACAGGCCGCACCAGGTCCAGAGATAACAGAAAGTGATGCAAAATATATACAAATCATATTTGTTGAGCCGGTCGTCATGGAAAACAGTAAATTCTTAAATAGTAAAGCAGTTTCACCGCAAATAATGAAATACTATGAAAAAAATGATGTAAATTGTTTTAAATATTCGCGTCGCTTGATTGTGGAAGGAGCTAAAGATAAAAATGATATTCGCAATTTATGGAAAGAATGTACTACAATAACAATAGCAAATTCTTTGCCAGGTGTCTTGAAATGGTTTCCAGTTATTGATACTAATGTAAAACAATTGTCTCCAATTGAATGTGCAATCGAAACCATTGAATTGAGAAATAACGAAATTACAAATTTAATACATGAGCATCAGGTACATGCAAAAACATCAGTGAGTCAATTAGCTGGTAATATAAAAGGAATTATTTTGCCTGAAGTAAATGGTGGAATTAAAATTTATGAAGATGCATTTTTAACCGAAGAATTCCTACAAAATAATTTTCAATATGCAGATCATATTGGCCGGCTTAAAAATGCCATTGCTAGTCAAATCCCCCTATTAGGATGTGGTAAATTTATGGTTTTAATTAGATTACATATATTCTCTTGTACATTAATTATGTTTGTATTTATGTCTTTTATTTTATATTTCAGCGTTAATTATTGTTAAAGAGAAAAGTGAAAAAGAATCTATGCAATTAGCGATTGCAATGGAGGCGGCTTTTGTTGAATTGAAAGCCAAAGTAGAAGCAAATTACGGGAAAAAAGAGTGTAATATAAATTTTGAAATCGCTTTTCACGATTCAGTTGAAATACGAAATAAAAACGATTCTAAAAGTATGGATTCATTTAATAGAGCATCCGGCACAAGTACAGAGTCCGCAGAGTAAGTTTTCATTTATAGTCGAGCAATTGTTTTTCAAAATAAAATTATTTAATATTTAAATATTTTTCAGAAGTTCAAATACAATTGGTCTCAAATTCCGCTCAACTCTTGGTAATTTAGCCGGTGGTTCAACAAGGTAATTTTAACTAGTCAATAACATATTAATTCTTATTTACTGTACTGATTATAATTTATTGTTCGTATTGCAGAGGATCGCTGACGAAATCATCATCGCCCCTTACGAAAGGAAAGTCTAAAGATAAATCATTTAGTAAACGGAAAACTCATAAGGTAGGTTATTGTGAATCAAAGATTAAAAATTTTAAACGTATGTTGTAATACAAAAATATATTCAAAAAAAAAAACAAAATATAGCCGGATGACTGCAGGACGTTAAATTTATCAATCAGCCCGGGCAATACCCAGTGGTATGCACTTCGATCATTAACTACAATTGAATCGCCAACCGGTGATAATATTACCATAAACACAGCGCCTGTATCATCTGCTGTTTTTGAATTAACCCAAGAGGTAAGCTAAATAAGCAAATTACAATTAATTCAATTTTAAAAAAAATATTAATTATCTTAGCTTACCCCACAGAGACCACTAAGATCTGAAGTGGAACGAGAGAAACGTTTATCTCGCCCTAACAGCATTGCAACACCTACATCAACACACAATCCAATTATTATAAACAGTAGCATTATTGAAACACAATCACTTTCTGGTGAAAGTAGTAATAGAAATTCAATTAGTAAGTTATATTATAATTTATATTGTAGAATTATGTTAATATTTATAATTATTTGTTTAAGTTACCACAGATTCAACAACGTCAGAAGATGACATTCCACCACCTTTACCGGCAAAAATAAGGGACAGTAATGATTATAGTAATTTACCTCCATTTGATAAAAGTGGTGAAAGTAAGAAACCATTACCGGTACCACCGACATCGTTTTATGACCCTGTGATTATTAGTAAAAAAGACCTAAGACGTCCCCCAACGCCACCACCAAAACCATCGCGAAATTCAAAAAATATTAGTATGTAGGTATTAGTAATTATGAAACGATTGTTTCATCTGAATTGACAACACTGGCTACCGTACATTTAGAATCATGTTTAAAAAACCTTTCGATGTTGATTATAAACATATTTTCGTATAATACGTAATTCCATTTAGATTTTAGTATTATGTATTTTACTTTACATAGACAACAATTATTATTATTTTTAAATATTTAGTTCAAATTTTATAAAGTTTATTTTATCCGATTTTGCAATGAAACAAAATAGTTTGTAAGTTTATAAAGACGTATTATTATGCAAGCGAAATAATTTATTTTTAGTATAATCGCACATCAATAAACCAAAGACAATCAAAGAAAATTGTGCCTTAATTCTAAACGTTAATTTAATTATGTATAATTTATGTACTACCTAGTATTACAAAGGGAAAATAAAATTATTGTGATGTCGGCATGCGCTTGTCAACTGGTTTGATATGGTTTTTGGTTTGTTTTGATGTGTGATACGTTATTTCATGATGATCTAATTAATATGATCAACGTATAGAGAAATGCGTAAAACCTCAATCGACTATAAAATCCAGAGGAACGATATTGTGACATGTTTTTTTTTTAATGTCAACATTAATCGCTTCCTGAAACATAATAAACACATGTTCGATATATTTTATAATAATTTATATAATTAATTAAGTGCCATACTGTCTGCTGGAATTCCAAATAGTTCGTTAGTTTTTTTTTTTTGGTTTGTTTTGAACCAATGTTCTCGTCGTGATAATTTCACAAATCACTCGTAATTTTAACCATTAATTCTATGTTGGTCGACATAAAGTTGTGGTTGCGATTGGTGACCGAGTGGCGCAATAAACAGCGAGACGAATGACATTGCGAAGTGAATAGTGGTAATATAATGTCGAAAGTAGTAATAAAATATGTTAAATAATTATAAGGAGTTACTACGTTAATCTTTAATACTTTCTAGAAGTTTTACAGAAATAGTTTTCCAAAACTACAGACAGAATTATTTTTAAAAATCAAATAGCTTTATAATCATTTTTAGAACAAATAAATTTTATTTTATATTCAAATAAATTTAAATCCTGTTTCCTTAATAGATAATTTGCTTGTTCTTTCGTCAAACTGAACAAATCTTTTTCATTTATTTTTCAATGATAACACATAAGGCAAAGGTTTTCTTAACGTAGTCTAAGCAATGAACCGAAGCAAAAAAAGGATTTTTGGAGATAAAACAGGAAACTCCAAATTGATAATAAATGAAAAGTGGGCAGCCCTGATTTGAATTCCACTTGAATACCGGTCTGATTCCAACTAGCACGGAAATGAATGATCTCAAATACAAAAAACCGGTAAAACCATCCCAGCGAAACAGGATAGAACTTCTAAAGTGGCTCTTTATCACACAAGTACATCACTCTGTGCCAGAAAACATGTTCACATGTTACTGGACAGTATAACATCCACTAATGACGTCATCTAATGGAGTGAAAAACGACTAAGTAAGTCTTTTCAAGCCGCCATAACATCCAAATTATACATTTGCAGGCAAAAGAAACCATTTTTTTCAATAACTTCGGCTAAACCACGAATACCAATAAAGCTACGAGATGCGTTGTGTACAGTTAATGCTGGAATTCTATGGTACATATGTTTTTCAAATAAAGTCTATCCAACATCTTCAGCGACTACGTGTTTGAGTGGCCAAAATAAAAACTAAGAGACTGCAAACTTTTCGTTAGGTGGCAGCACATTGCTTACAGTTTTAATATCAATCAGTTTTAACAATATATAGTCAAAGGCTACAACAATAATGTTTCATTGCAGTTGTTTCAGCTTAGCTGCGAGTTCAACGAGCATGTGTCGTCGGGGGTTAGTAAGCGTAACGAACGGGGCTAGGGCTAGGGTTCATCTAGACACGAGTAAATTATTGTTTTATTGAACAAAAACATTTAAAATTGTAAAAGCGCTATATACTCATCAAAATATTTAGGGGAATACTTTTTAAGACTCACCTTACGGCTAGAACGATATCAAAATCTCAAAGAGGCGAGTTCAAGTCACAAATATGAAGTATTTTTCTTTGAGATAAGAACGAAAAGTAATTAGGCTGTAGCCTGATGACATAACTGAGAACACATTTTTCATAATCCTCATCAGATCGAAACTAAAATTTCACATTCTTCATAAATAAATTAAAGTTAATCGAAAGATTTGAATAAAACTACAAAACACGCACAATTATTTTAACAAAATTATATTCTTTTATTTGATCTAATTATTATCGCTTATTAGTCTAGTTTTACATTTTATTTACAAGGGAACATAAAAAATATATTCTTTGATCTTAAGCATAGTTTTATACTTATATATATATATATATATATTAAAACATTTTAAAATAACAACAAAATAATTAAAAATTTCCGAAAAAATTATGCCAAAGAGACCTATTAACCTATTTAACCAGAGACCATCAATTTCTTTACGAGTTAATATATTATTCGAGAACAAATTCAAACCGTCTAACTTAAATAAAATAAATTAACATTAAATAAAACAAATGAAACCAGTTTTGGTTATCCATCTCCAATTGTTAAAGACAAACTTGACATTGACTGAAATCCAGAATCACCAAATTCCGAGCTTATTCTTGTTGACTGAGATTTATTTGGATTAAAACGGCTGGCGATCGATATTACTTCGTCTGGTGTAAAATTTTGTGAATTGATATGATTAAATTTTGGTGAATTTTTATACCTCTCAATCATCTTCAATATTTTATCGGAATCACGAGATGTTGTTGGTGTAATTTTATTACTTTTCTCTTGTACTTTATTACATGTTTTGATAATTTTCTGGATCGGATTAACAGTTTGTGAATTTTTATTAAAAGCAATTTTCCGTTTTTTCGATGATGGTTCGTAATTTTCGAAATTACAATCATCATCCATAATTTCCGACTGTATTTCACGATTTAAAATGCGTAATTTTAATTCTGACGCTTCAGTCAATTTCGTTGAACATCTTGTTGGCGGGGGAATTATCTCGATATTTCCATTATTTGCCTGCAAACAAATAAAATAGAAAACCTATTAGAAAGCAAATAAACCATGTCAGAGTAACTTTATAAACTTATTTTTTAAATAAAATGGCAGTTTTACAAGACAACAAATACTATAATTTAACGATATACTGGGTATTGCTATCAAAATATTGATTGGCTTTCAATCAAAAGACTTTTTAAGGTTAGATAAAAGGAGCGCGGCAATTCGTTCAAAATGTAAAGAACGGTTCAAATATGAGATTTGAAGCGGGTTTACCAAGGTCACCAGCAACAAAAACCAATGTTTTCGTTTAACCAGATAATTAGGATTAAACTATTAAAAAAAAATTATATTTCATGAAAAACTTTACCAATTGAAGCATTGATAGAAAATAACGAGCTGTACAATCTTTTTGCTTTAAATTCATCAATTCCTCAAAAGTGATTAAATCTCGACCCTGTTTCACTGGATCATTTCTTTCCGTCTCCGTCTCCTCCGGAAATGTTTTAAGTATTTCACTCCCGTATGCATGTATATCAAAATAGCTTCGCTCTTTGGACGCCTTCAATATTGGTGCCAAATGCGAATACCACTCGGTTATTCGTTCCACGATGTTATTTTCAGAGTCATAATCATCGAACATGGATTTCATAGATTTTTTAGTACAAGAATTATCATTATGTTCTATCGGTTTATCGAGTTGGCTCATTCGAGTTAGCTCATCAGCTTCCCCCAAATTGACTGATTGATTGATTGCTTCTACCGGCTTATCAAATTGACTTATTCGATTTTCCACCATTCCTTCTGAATTATGTGGAGGGGAACTACAAAAATCGACACCTGAATCCTGTGAAAATGAACGTATATTTTTCATATTCGGTTGAATAATTGGAAGTTTAACGACGCCCTTTTCCTCAGGGTAAGTAATTGTAATGTCATCATCAAATCCAAGGAAATCTGCAAATTTTACAGTGTAATAAATTAAGTCGTAAAGCTTAAATAAAGAAAAACAAATAAATTTACCCTCTCCAACAGAAATCGGTGAACTACACATGATGCTTCTGCACAAATTTTGATTTGTTTTCCTAATTTTCATCTGTAAAAAAAAAAAATTGTTCGGTAACCAATAAGGAGGACTTAAAACATTTGAATATTTACTTACCGGCCTAAATTCATTGGGCAATGCAAATTTACATTTTCTTCGTAACATCTTTTCGGGTAAACATAAAAAATTTAAATTTATAGGCACTTCTGATGAAGGAATCAAAATGACTGGTACCGAATAATTTTTAAAACATTCAGCATGTAGTAATTTATTTTCTATATAAAATATATTGTTTTCTGGCTGATTCAGTTTTATTTTTAAACCAATTTTTGCTGCATCCGTAAATGGATCACAGATATCAATCAATTGAACTTTAGGGCTTAATAAAGATCGTGTCATTGGATCAAGATCTGAAAGTCGCGGCAGTGGACTACTTGTTCGCGAAGTACACGATATACCTTCGTCAACGCTTATTCGTAACTCAGAATTGACTAATTTTTCTACTATCATAGCTGGTGAAAATTTATTTGTACTATTTAGTTCTTGTGATGAAATATTTATGCTAAGTGATTGACTAAAGGGATCATCACATGGTATAAAATTGAATACATCATTCAAATCAACAATTTCCTTTATAGGATCAATTGATATTATATTATTTGTATTGTTTAAATCAATAGGACTATCAAATGACTGTGATTCAATTATTGATTTTTCAACAAAAGACTGTGATTCATTTATTGATGTTCCAACAAATGACTGTGATCCATTTATTGATGTTCCAACTCCCGAATCATTAACCGATGTATTTTCATTTTGCGTTAGAGCCTTTTCTATGAGATCCATACATTCGTCAATTGGACTTAACGTCCGATCGTTACATGACTGCTCCTCCGTTAACCGATGTATTGCTTCGTTATACTGTGTTTCTGTGATAACATTTGATGTTCGTAAATGTTCTATCACATTTTTTTCGTCCAGCATTTTAACTGCTTTTTGATAAGCAATCAATATACAACGTCTTTGCCTTTCCTCTTGTCGTGTCGGCCCCAATTTATCCCATAACGCAAGTTCTTTACGTAATTCGACATAGTAATTTTTAGGATTACGTAATTTAACGTTGTAGACACGTTCTACATATTCAGGCGGAAGTAAAGTCGCGCCAGCATCCATTATTTGGCTTGAGTTAATATAACCATTTTCTTTAATAAAATTATGAACCAAATTTAAAGTGTGTGTCTTCCGATTTATCATCCCCATGAAAACAAAATAATCCCGTCTAGTCCCGGCCACAATTTCATCGTCAAGATCGACCAATTCTTCATTCGCATAATTTAATATATCGTGATTATCCGATTGGACTGGAAATTCACAGTTGAAAATCGGCCGTTTTGAGCGTAATCTTCGTCTAGCCTGTTTTAAAATTTTTAGAATCATTAGCTTACGCTTTAAGCGTTCACATGAGTTTAAATATTTTAAACTATCATCTAATTTTTCTTTATGTTTCAAAACAACAGTTTCGTGTAATGGCGCTTCACTTGGGCGAATTTCAATGGGTGTCATTTCGCCACCGAATAATTCAAATGGGTTAGTTATTGTTCGGTTTTTATCTTCACAGCTAAAAGAAATAATTAATTTAGTTAGATAATTTAGTATATCAATGATTACGTAATTAAAAAATATTCTTATGTCAGTAATATATTCATTAAAAATTAAATTTCTAGTTTTTTGAGTCCGTAAATTTCTGATCCGATATTGAAATATTAAATTAATGATATTGTTCGTTCAAACACATACAAGCAAACCGTTTCTTAATGATAAGAAGCGGATATCTACCCAGGGGCGAACTAATGCCTTAGATCCGTGAATTTTGGTGCCCTTATATTTTGTCTGCCAAAAAATTGAAATACACCATTGCAAAAACCATAAAGTCAAAAAGAGAAAAAACAATCATCTGCTTAAAAAAGTCAATTGAAACAAGAGGAACAAACCCAATCGTCTGGGGCCTAACGATGCAATTCGAAACTATTTTCGACGGCTATCGTTTTGTATTAGAAGGTACAGGAAGGGAAAGGACAAAAACTTTGTTTTCCTCTTTGTTCCTGTACCTTTATAATATAAAACGATAGCCGTCGAATTGCTTAGTTAGGACCCTGATTTTTTGGATATGACGAGTTTCATCTTTTTTCTGTAAAATTTTCGATACCTGTAACCAGAGACAACGTATTTATCATAGATTTCTCATTTTACTAAAAACATGAAAAAAAACTTCTGATATTTTCAATGTTATCGTTGTATTGAAAATCTCAGTTTTTTTTCGGGTTTTTAGTAAAATGAGAAATCTATGATATATTCATTGTCTCTGTCTGCAACTATACATAATAAGTAAGCTAAAAGCTCATACGTGCTATAAACGTCATCCGTTTTAAATGTGTTCATTGCATATAACAAAATTATGCATGCCTTATTTATTTATTTATTTACATCTATTCTACAGTTAAAAACTTAATGAATAGTAAAAAAAAAAAGAATTATTTTAGATTAAAAAGAAATAAAAAGAATACTAAAAATACGGAACATTACCTGAAAAAACGTAAAATGAGATTAAAAATTGCAATTACTAATTGCCTTCCGAAAATACACTCTGGATCTCTCAAAATGAAATAAATGGTAAAATTCATTAAAAATTCTAGCCATTGACTTGGTTGGCTCATTGGAACCATAATTCGTTCTATGAAAGTCAACAAACAAAAATTCCCTTGGACGCAAGCTTCTGGTAGGTACATAAATGCTCCAAGCAGAAATGAGTTCAGGACACTTAATGCGGCCACTAAGGGAATCACTAACAAACAAGGCAGATGCAATTTTTCGGCGTTTAACCAACGTATCAATATGAAGGCACTCACACCGAATCACATACGATGGGAGACTTCGCACCTGTTCCCACATAGGTAGATGACGATCAGATAAATGACCAAGCTTCCTGGCCATATAGATAGTAAAACGTTTCTGAATAGATTTAAATCTTGCAATATGCACATCCTGATGAGGATACCAAACCACTACAGCATATTCAATGTGAGATCTTACTAAAGAAGTATATAGACTAACACACGAAAATGCATCCATAAAATCCTTTGTCATTCTAAAAATAAAACCAAACATAGAATTGGCCTTTAATATTATTTTATCTATGTGTAAAGCAAAAGTTAATTTCTGATCAAACAGAACTCCTAAATCAACAGTTGAAGTTACTCTACAAAGTAGATCTCCATCAAAATAATAATTGACAATATTTGGATTGAGTGTTCTGAAAAACGACATCACCTTACACTTCTGTACATTGATGAACAATTTATTCGTAGAGCACCAACTAGACAATATATTAATTTCGGATTGCAAAACCTCAGCATCACTTACAGATTGAACATGCATGAAAATCTTCAAATCATCAGCAAATAATAAACATTTACAGAATTTAAAAATATTAGGAATATCATTCACGAATAAAAGAAATATAATTGGGCCTAAATGGGACCCCTGAGGGACTCCTGAATGACAATAGATATAATCTGACTTAACATCATTCAATAGAACATACTGCTTCCTACCAACTAGATAAGAAGAAATCCATTTAAGAAAATTTGGATCAAGACCAATAATCGAAAGTTTTTCAATAATAATTTTATGGTCGATTGCAAAATCAAAGTAAATTGAATCAACTTGGGCGCCTTTAGATTCAAGTGACTCAATAGTGAATTTAGTAAATTGCAACAGATTGGTAGTCGTAGATTTTCCACTAGTGAAACCATGCTGGAAACAAGAAATTATCTCTTTAGTATGGAATAACAAATGCTTCGACACAATTAATTCGAAAATTTTGGTATAGACGAAAGAATTGAAATACCACGATACCACGATAATTTGATATATCAGAACGGTTACCCTTTTTGTAAATTGGAACAATGTGAGAAATTTTCCAAGCTGTAGGAAATTGTCCAGAAATTAATGATTGGTTAAAAAGATAACATAATGGAGTTACAATATATGAGCTCACACATTTAAGTATTGACGAAGGTATCCCATCATGCCCACATCCATCATTAAAATCTGACAGATATTCATAAATGTCATCTTCAGTTATTGTTAGGTACGGAATGTTAAATTGGCAATTACTAACAGTAGGGTCGCTTTCAAAGGATCCGTAATTAACTTTATATACCGATTGAAAGAAACTAGCAAAACCCTCGCAGATTTCAGGAACCGTGCTCAGTTTACCTCCATTAAAAATCATTACCGATGGAAAGCCAGTTGTATTACGTTTTTCGTTAACAAACTTCCAAAATGTTTTAGGGTTTTGTTTGATATTAGTTTCAATCACACTTATATACTGACAATATTTAGAATGAAATACAGATTTAAATTGTTCACGTAGATCAACAAATTTGGATTTATTCAGTTGACAATTATTGGATCTGAATCTATAGTAAGCTCTATTTTTACGGTTACGTAAGTTGATCAAATCAGAATCAAACCATGGTGGGTAATTATAGTTACGTTTTTTCCTCAAAGGTACGAATTTATCAAAAGCAACAAATAGTAAGTCATTAAAATTTTTTACATTTTCATTAACATCATTGATTTTCCCAACAAATGCCACGGAGATATTCAGAGAGACCAGGTGTGTCGCATTCTTTAAAATCATAAAACGAATCATCAAAAGAAAAAACCCGACATTTATCATCTCGATTACCAACATGAAATATAATCTCGAGGGAATTATAATGACTATATCACTCATTAAATTATAAAAATCAATGTATGCCTGGTTTTTCTAATAGTTAAAATATAGTAACTATGGTTACATCGATTATATAAGCCTTTGTATAATCGATTATATAAACATTTGTAAAATGTAGTAGCATAATTAAAATCGTGTAGGCTTAGCAAATTTGAAATTTGACAAAAGAAAAAACAACAATTCTGTTTATATATGTCAGTTTCCATTTATCAGTACATTTATTTATAATTATTAAAATTGTAACTTTTCTATTTAAATTTATTGTTTTCTTTATTCAAGATATAGTCTCCTGTATACCACACGACAATGGATAATTTTCTCTTATTTCGACGTATTGCCTTTGCAAAACACCACTCGACCTTCGGTCTCGTGGTGTTTCAGGCAATACGTCTCGTATAATCGAAAATTTTCGATCGTCTTGTGGTATAACATACGAATATAATTTTCCTTGATAGATGTCAAAGACTCATGAACTGACAAATATTCCGTATTATTAACAAAAATTAAATCTAAAAACGAATTGTTATCATTACAAAATAAATTAACTTGTTTGAGATTGAAACTGAACAGTGCATCCACCACCGCTGCATCATTTGCAGATAGAATATCCGAAGGGAGTAACCCCAAAGACTCAGTTTCACTATCAACCAACCAATGAATATTACTTAAATTAAAATCACCTAATACAACTAAAATATCATTATAATTAATTATATTAACCAATTCACATATACAATCTACATGACTCAAATAAACATCAGTAGGTGAGCTAGGTGGTATGTACAAAACTATAAAATAAAATAAATTATTACAAATTAAAACTTTGACACATAAAAATTCAATAGAGCCACATCCAGGTACTACAACCAGCTCACTTTGCATAGAAGAATGGGCTGCAAACAGCACACCACCTCCACTTTTTTTAGTGCTGTTAAAAATAGATATATCACATCTATAAACGACAAAGTCATCAGAAATGAACTCATTATTAAAGATCCCCTCATGAAATCTAGTTTCCACAAGAGCAAAAAATTTAAAATCCGTTGAATAAAATAAATTCAAAAATTCAGCTGACTTAGACGACATACGCCCAACATTACGATAAAATAATCTCGGATACGTCAAATTATAATGATTAGTTTGTTTATCAAAACGACTGGCACTAGAATGCGATTCTGGTTCGATGATAATAAAAACTGATAAAAGTATCATTGTTATACACTGTATTTTGCAATTTCAAGTAAGCGACGAATGATAAATTAATGATGGATTTCAAACAAAATTTATTTCATACAATTTGTACGTGAATGATTACTGAAATATGTAGAATTTGGTTTACAGATAAATTAGTTCTTAAGAAAGGTGATGTACCAAAGATGTGTTTGCATTTCGATATACATGTACGCAAACAAATATTTATTTTTAAGGTTTTAAATTTTAACCGGTTTGGATGTTTCTCTCAGTTACTTTTTAGAATCTAAATACTCTACTCTAGGAGACTAAAAAATCTTAAAATATTTTAATTATTATTGGAAACAAATAAGTGAAAAGTGACCTTGAAATATTGGGTGTACAACTAAGTTTTGAAGTTTTTTTTTAAAATATAGAAGCTTTATTCAGAGAAATTAGTACAATGTATTTTATTCAAAGTATTGTCCATCGTTAGCTACGACTTTTTCCCTGAAAGTAGCAGCATACGGTTTCCAAGTGGAAAAAATTCCCCGTCTTTTGTGGCGATCCAAGAATCGAGTTAATTTTTGGCTTCTTCGTAAGCAGTGAAGTGCTGCTCGGCCGGGCCATAAGTCATCGACCGGAACAAGTGATTGTTGGAAGGAGCAATGTCTGGTGAATACGGCGGGTGGGGTTAAAGTAGATCACTCCGAACTGATCCCACCAGATGGACAGCATTAGCTTCTTACCATGAATATTCGGTTTGGCAGTTGAAGTTGATGCATGACCGGGCTTACACCCCGATTTTCTGTGCTTTGAGTTGTCATAGTGGATCCACTTTTCGTCCCCCGTCACGATTCAATGCAAAAATCCCTTCCGATTTTGTCTTTCGAGCAGTTGTTCGCACGTGAAAAACGCCGTTTCACTTCTCTTGGCTTGAGTTCATACGGAACTCAATTTCCTTGTTTTTGCACCATACCCATGGGCCTGAGACGGTTTTGAATCGCTTGTTGAGTCACTCCCAAAGTTTCGGCGAGCTCCTCTTGAGTTTGGCATGAATCTTTGTCCAATAAGGCCTCCAACTAAGCGTCTTCAACATTTACTGGTCTTCCTTCGCGTTCTTTGTCACTGGTGTCAAAATCGCCACCATATGCTTCACACAGGCTGAAACAAATTGACGATTTAATCTTAAAAACTATCGAGACAACCACATCGAAAAACTATAGACAAAAAACTAAGAATATTACGAAAATCAAACAGATAAAACGACAATAATTTTACGACTTAAATAATCCAGTAATTATACAAAAATTAAATCAACTAAAATCAAAAATTCAAAATATTAAAATACAAGGTAACAAACATTGGCAAGCGAAAATTGAAAAAAAAAATTGATAACGGGAATAAAAATATTTTTAAAAAAATCAACGCGTAATTCAGACCGAGCCAACAAATAGAAATTGCCGATCTAGAGGAGGTTAACAAATTTAGCGTACGAGCAATGCAAAATATAGAAACAGCTAATATTAATTTCGACAACACTATAGCCATTAGCAATATTTTATTTGTAACGGACGAAATTGAACTGTTACCTCCTCTTTAGATATGAAGTAGGAATAACTTTCCAAAAATTTAGTATACTAAAAAATGAACATTATTTGTGAAAACAATAATTTATTTATAAGCCCACCAGAATCAGTGGATATCTAAATTGTAAATAACAGCCTTTTGATACAAATGTCGATAAATAAATGTTTGGTGTAAACGAATAATTATTTGGCATTTACTGTTCCTTCGTTATAAAATTTATATGTTTAGTTTTCAAATCAGGTGCAAATCGAAAAAGATGAATTCGAATGGAAGCTTGGTTTACACAGTACTACTTTTTCATTTCATTTGTTTTTTTTCGCGAACCCAGAATTGACCCACCAGGGTCGTTTTTCGTAAAATTGTTCTTTATCTCTTTTCTCCACAACAGGATGTTTAGATAGAAATTGCCGAAGCGTTAACTGTCAAACGAGCTTTCAAAATGCGCTCACTGGTTGACATTTATTATCAGTATACTCTGGTAAACCATCATGAATAAACTCACGCTTGTACAATGCTACCAAACTATCAAAATTAACTTTTAAAATTAGTCGTCGATTCGCACAATTTCGACTTCATGATTTTAATGGCGCACCATGATCAATTAAAATTAAATTTGTGTAATTTTTTAAAATTTCAAGTTCTATCGGGGTCAAAACAACCCCGTTTACAAATCAAAATGGAACCGAAAAAAAACTATTCGTGTTATGATTGGCTGATGGGGTGGTCACGTGCTATCTGTTTTGATTTTTACATTTTGTGTGTATCTGCAGTTATTAAAACCTGTTTACATAGGAGGAGGTGCCACGCAAAGCCAACTTTACCACATTTTTTGAAAATCGAGATATCTCTTGATTATCGATTCTCATCTTCAAAGCTAATAGAAAACCCCAAATGAAAACCTTTGAAATATCGTAACGAAATTTAGAAAAATAAGCATAACCAACTTTATCCACAATTGAATCTGGTGCAAAATCAATCACTTTACCTCAAAATAGGTAGAACGAAATGAGTAAAAAGATGCGAGAATAAAACAAGCAATATTTTTAATTGTTTACGCAATTAACGGTAATTTTAACCTGTTATTATATTTTTTTTTTTGGTTTAAAAGGGTGGGTGTATGCAGCCCAGAGCACTGCGACCATTGAGGCCTATTGTGCATCCCTAGAGATTCCTACGTGAACTGTAGATCTATATCCTTGATAAACGCCGCTACCTGATGCATATCCAGTCGGCGTTAGGCCACTTGATTATATACGCATTGAGGAAGTTTAATCTTTTTAGGATGATAGCATCGCATGTGAATAGTAGGTGTTCCGATGTCTCCTTACCGCAGTCGCAGAATCTGCACTGGTCCGTAAGGGACCTTCCCATTTTATGTAGATGGCCGTTAAAAGGGCCGTGCCCTGTTAAAAACCAGGTAAGGGATCTTAGGGATTGGCGGTCCATCCTCAGTGCCTCTCCCAGACGTATAATATTATAACTGCATAATTTCTTGGCCTGTCTCATCCCACAGGAGGACTCCCAAACTAATTTCCTGTAGTTCTGCTCCCAGTCCTTTATACCATCTGCCAAATGGGTTTTGGAAAAAGCAATACTAGGACTGGGACCCAGGAAATCTCGGCTTGCTCCTATTTTTGCACATCGGTCTGCTGCCTCGTTTCCTCTAATGGTGGAGTGGCCAGGAGACCACAAAAGAGTGATTATATTTACTTTACCCAGTTCTAATAAATTACAGTAGCAGCTCCAAATCAATTTCGAATTGAACACTGATGCTCCTAAGGCTAGCAGAGCTGCCTGGCTGTCCGAGATTATATAGATCTCGGTCTTCTTATATTTCTTTTTGAGACATTGAAACACACATACCTCAATAGCAAAGGTCTCTGCCTGAAAAACTATGGGGGTGCTACCCAGTGGTATGCATAGCTCTAGGTCGGGCCCGACTATCCCTGCACAGGTACCGCCGTCTGTTTTCGACCTATCCTTATACCATATAGACTCATGGCGGGGGAGGGAGGAGATAATATTCTCTACCAAGTACCAGTGCCCTATCCGGCAAACTAATAGTAAAGTTCCCCCGACAGTCTATTGTCCTTACCATCAAATCCGATAGTTGGATCAACTCCTCCTTAAACTTTAATTTATGTAGGATACTGTTGTGTCCTGGCCTTACAGTTTTAATTTTGGCTATTATTTTTAGGCTCAGTTATTATATTAGTATTCCTGTAATCGTGTCAATCAGTATGTGCAACAGTAAGTGTTTCGTGTGATTTTTTTTGAAAATTATTTGTTTTAAATCGAAGTTTATAATCTCGACGATTCCTTATTAGTGAGTAAAGGCAACGATGGATCTAGTAACAAACCGTGTCTTATTAAATACAATTCTGATAAATTTAAACGTTCTGAAATAAGGCTGGCTAATGTAAAACAGTTTCGAGATAAATAATTTTTAGTACCTGACAAGACTGTACAAGACAACTTTATTGCCTTGCTTGAACAACCGAACATTGTGAAAAGAAGAAGGTATTAAAGAAAGAAATGCATCCATACCAATAAAGGAAAGCAGCGGGGTGACAAGGAAACTTGGAAAAAGCGCAGAAAAAAGGGATAGTGTGAGAGACTTCATAAAGAAATTAAGAAGATGTGAGAGCCAATATGGGATAAACAAATCCAGGAGATTCTATTTGCGAGTTATTTGTATAGAAACAAAAGGTCTTGTCGTAATATAAAAAATGTTCATGATACAATTTTATATGAAAACTATATTAAATTTCGAATTTTATTCAAATATGATTTTAGCAGAAAGAGAAATAGTATATATAATTTTAGAAATTTTAACAGACATAAAAATTAATTGTAGATTTAACTCCGAAGAGATCAGTAAAGCCAATTCAAAAAGTTTCGACTCTATAAATAAAGCAAAATATAAAAATGTATTTTTTTAATTTTCTACTTAAGTGGAAAACGAAACTCGCGCGGATTTAAATATTGATACATTTTTAATATTGTATTACTCATCGTTTGTTGATGAAACGCTGGTCGTAAAACGTACAATGTTTCGAAGGATTTTAATTAATGAATTCAATCTCGCTTTCAAATCTACAGCTTCGGATGTACTCTTCTTGGAGAGAAATTAAAAAAAAGTTGTCCAAGGTTTTAATTGAAGAGAATAATTTTGATGATAGAAAAACGTATTCACAAAGGGCTCATACTTTCTGCGAACTGTTTCGCAAACGCGACGATAATGAAGGCTTTTTATTCAAAGTACCTCAATTTTTAGGGAGCGTATCGAATTCTCGGTTTTCAAAATCTCAAATAAATTAAAATCCCCATATTCCAGAATTGATTTTCCGGTTATTTTCGTTTTAAAATTTAAATCCCTATTTTCTACGTCTCCTTAATCAAGTTGAACAATTCCCTTTTGTTTTGTCTTTTTCGAGTTAGGTACATTACTGTCGTTGATCGAGCACAACTTCTAAATAGGTCAAGCAGTTTAATTTTTTTTTTTTTTTAAAATGTCGATGCAACTTGCGAAGTGTGCTGGGGTCGTTATCCTGTTGAAAGGCGCAACATCGCCCAAGATGTAATTTATGCACAGATTATTTTAAATTGTAATTTAATATTTGTATGTGCTAGTCCTTTTTCATTATCCCGTCAATCAATAAGAGCTCACCGACTCCGTTAGGTGAGAGCAACCCCATACCATAATGCTACCATCAGCGTGTTTCACAGTCTACATCTATTTGACCCAAACAGTTCAAATTTCGACTCTTGCTTAGCTACAAAACTCAACAGTTTCTTTTTGTTTATTTTGCTAATAAAAGGCTTGCATAGTTGGTAGCGTTTAATCAATCCACTTTTTTAAACTGCCTTTTTATAGTTCGAGTAGAACGATTCAACTAGTATGTCAGCTTTATTTCTGTAGCTGATTTTGTTGCAGTTTTTTAACCTATCTTACAAGCATCACATTATCCCTGTTCGAGATTTCCCTACAGCGTATTTGTTGGCGAGTTGTTGGTGCGATAATCCGTTGTTTCTATCGGCATCAATTTTCGCTCTCGCAGGTCCAAAGTTAATTGGGGCATTGTCTTATCTAAAAAATTAACAAAATTATTTTTTTTTGTAATGTTTGTAAACCAAAATAAATCTAATGCTGTGTGCCTCAGAAGACTTTTCAAACTAAACTTTTGTAAGACCCAGTAATTCATGGAACATTTAAATAGATGTCACTAGGTTAAAAGTATTCAATTGTCTTGTTCAATTTCAATGTTTCGTTTAAATAAATGACGTCTAATAAAAAATAAACCGAGTCGTTTATTAAAAGTATGTAATTCAAAATAAGATTTATATATACATATATATGTATATATATATATATACAGCCTTGGCCAAAATTATAAAGCACCCCGTACAAAACGAATGAAGACAAAAATTAAAACTCAATATTTTTAGGAAATACTTTTTATATTTTATTAATTTTAGTATTTTGTAGGTCCTCCTTTGGCTTTGATGACAGCCAGGACTCTTTTATTCATCGACCGTACTAATTTTTCGCAGGTATTTCTCGATATATTTTTCCATTCCTCTGTCAGCGCACGTTTGAGGTCTTCCTTTGAAGTCATACTGCGATCCTTGATTTTTTTTTTTTAAATTGACCACAAATTTTCAATGGGATTTAGGTCTGGTGACTGGGCGGGCCACTCCATGACTCGAATTTGTTTTTTTCGAAACCAACTCATCGTAACGCGGGAAGTATGGCAGGGGGCATTATCCTGTTGATAAATTATCGAAGAACTATCCGTTTCCCCAAAGATTTGCCGAATTGAGGCATTCAATGCAGCCTCGAGGACGGTAACATAGTTGGTACTGTTCATCGGACCCTCACAAAACAACAGTTTTCCCACCCCTGATGATGGCCATACAACCCCACACCATCAGTTTACCCCCTCCATGCTTTACGGTAGGCACTATACAATCAGGATTGTATGCTTCCCCGACTCTTCTTCTTACGATGGTTGCGCCAGGAGTTCCAAAAATCTATAAGAATTCCATCAAATTTAACATAAATTTCTCTATTAATTCTTTTAAAATACATAGCACAATTTTTTATTTTTTTTTTGACTAATTATTTTTTAATATTTATTTTTTATATTTACCTCAAAAGTAGATTCATCTGACCAAACAACTCTCGCCCAATCCACGTCATTCCAATGTTTGTGTTCTCGAGCCCATCTCAAGCGACTTTTTATGTTGGTAAGTGAGAGCAAAGGTTTTTTTCTTGCTTTACAACCTTTCAATCCAGCTTGCAGGAGCCTTCTTCTAACTGTCCGTGCCGAAATGTGAACTTCTTGTTCTGTTAAATGCTCTGCAGCTATCTCAGCAGATGTTTTTCTTCGGTTTTTGAGAGATTTTCGCACAATTTGTCGATCGTCTCTTACCGAAGTGATACGATTTCTGCCTGAGCGTAGTTTATAGGCATAGTCCCCGGTCTCTTTAACCCTTTTCAATGTAGATTGAACTGCTCCACGAGAGCATTTTAATTTTTGGGATATTTTAATTTGGCTTACACCCTGGGAATCCAACAACACAATTTGTGCCCTTATTCCTTCACTGAGTTGGCACGCTTTAGGCATAATTATCACAAACACACTTTTTTTCTCAAAAAACTTACGAAAACTCTTTTTGATTTAAAACACTTTATGTGAAGACTGCACACGATCAAATACAAAACTAAAATAAAAAAATTTTACGACGCTACAACTTAAGAACCTAAAACAAAACAAAAATTGGTGATTTTCAATAATTAAGGGTCGCATTCGGCGGGATGACTCGTTCGTTAACACCCATTGTTTAGAAAGACATAATATTAATATATAATGGTAATAGATAGGGTGCTTTATATTTTTGGCCAAGGCTGTATATATATATGTAGGATTTAAGGTATCCGAATTTGTTCAACTCAATTAGGATCAGCCTGTATCATATTTTATGTTATATTTAAATTGTATAATTGCTTTATATACTATTCCTGTTATGTAAAACGATTATTAACCATACAATCAGACTAAAGCAATTGA
This sequence comes from Tipula vernalis, assembly GCA_958295665.1. NCBI lineage: Eukaryota > Metazoa > Arthropoda > Insecta > Diptera > Tipulidae > Tipula > Tipula vernalis. Next base: position 178,303,254 of record OY282558.1, on the reverse strand, counting down.
TTTTGGTGTTTCGAGTAGTAAACAACTCGTGCTTTTTTCTTAAAAACTAATTAAACTCTACACTTTGGGGCTCAACCGGGATCGATCAGCGGGTAGTTTTGAACAACATATATTAAGGAAATTCTTTAACCTATTGAGTTTTCGTGAAGCAAATGTGTAGTTTTGTACGTTTAGGTTTAGTTTTGGTGCGTTTAGGGCGTTGTGTTCCAAACAGGGAAAACCGATCGATTAAACATTTAAGTTTGTGGTGATTAACGTGCATAAAACTTTATCGTGAAGTTAATATAAGTTGTCAAACCTAAGCCAAAAATAAGAAAATTACAACAACAACCGTACTAGATAGACCAAAAAATTGTTTAGCTAACCCAAAAAACAAATAGTGATTAAACAAATCTTAACCAAATTTTTAGTTTCAATACCTGCCACAAGAGTCGAATTGACAAGAAAATACATGAAAAAAATTAGACTAAAATTTGGTTAATTTTTGCTGTTGCTTTGATCAGCCATTAACCAAATAAAGTACCTAACTCATTTTGGTTGAAAGCAATATACTTATTGTTGGCGAATTTTTATATCCGTGAGGGATTTTCCATATACCAAGATTTGTGGTGATATAAAATGCCGTTGAATAACACCGAATTCTTGAGTCGAGAAATATAAAGTACCATATTGTGTACCAAGGGCGTTTCCGTGAAATTTAAAAATAAGTGTTGTTGGATAGAATTTTAATTTAGTGAAGATAAAAGATAAAACTAGAACGGTTCTTATAATTTATTGTGTTTATATATACGAAGTAAAGTAAATTTTAACTGAGATCGGCCGAAAAAAAAAAATCTTCATAATTCACCTGAAATTGAGGACGCTTTTATGCGTAAGATGATGGAAATGTTTAGAAGAGTCACGAATGATGAATAATACAGTGCTATTGAACCAACCAAAAAGCAGCATTATGATGGAGGGTGGTGACAGCGGAGATATGACAAATAGAAGTAGGGAGACTAATGCTAGCGAACTTAACGGCAACCAACAGAAAGATAATATTCAGTTACAAGAGATACGAACACGGGAGATGGCGTTGAAAGATAAAGAAATCAGAATGAAATATACTATCGTGCCTACTGCTGGAGCTTGCTTAAGTTTTAGAGATGTCGAAGAATCGCTTTCGAAGTTTAGCGGGGAGGATGATTATCCCGTCGAGAAATGGATTCAGGATGTCGAAGATGCTGCTGTATGTATGAAATGGAATGCTGAACAGAAAGTTATTTATTCAAAAAGACTGTTAACTGGAACAGCAAAAGACAGTTTACGTTTGGCGGTTACTGATACCTGGGAAAATCTAACCACACATTAAGTCAACGAGTTCAAAAAGAAAGTGAATTCTGCTCTTGCGCCAGGCAGAGAGGAAGAAAAAGAAAGATGAATCTTTCAAAAATTATTTAATCGCTATGCGTGAACTAGGTCAAACCGGCAACTTGGAAGATGCTTCGATAATCGATTACTGTATAAGTGGAATAACCGATTATGAACATAATAAGGCGGTTTTATATGGACCAACTTCTAGAAAGAGAAAGTTTGTCTGTATTAAATCAATAAGACTCTTTCGGCTTTTTATGGACAAAATATATTAAAAATAATGTTGTGAATGTTATTATTTTTAATATATTTTGTCTATAAAAAGCCGAAAGAATCTTATTGGATCAACCTCTATGAATGATTTCAAAAGTAAACTCGTAATTTATGAAGAAATCAAACAAAAAATTAAGATAAAAGCACCAATCGAGAGCGTAACAACAAAGCCAATTGAGAACAAAAAGTCAAATAGATTCCGAAGAATTCCAAGATCAAGATGTTACAACTGTGGTGGAACCGGGCATCTAGGAAAAGATTGCGCAAAAAAGTCTGATGGTTCAAAGTTCTAAATCTTGTGCAGCCATACAGAATCGGGATGATTGTTCATTTAAAGCTGTCAAAAATGTAATGTTCAATGGAAAGGAACTTTGTGCACTAGTTGATACCGGAAGCGACATTAGTCAATGTCACATAAAAAATTCATTGGAACGGGCATTTGCGAATTTAGTGAGGAGTGCACAATATTCCATGGTGCGAGGTCCAGAGATGTATGAACCGTAGGTAGATTTAATGCAAAGCTAAAAATAGAAGATGAAATATATGAGACCACAATTCACATAGTTCCTGATGGAATATTGCCAGTTGACTTTTTATTGGGTAGATTTGAATAAATCAAACGCCGACTGGAATTACTATGAGAAAATTCATTCCGGGAAACGTTTCAATGGTGATTGAGCATGGAGAACTTCCGCTGAACATAAACCATATTAATGATCGTGAAGTGGCGGATAGAATTCGATTATTGGTAGTAAACTAAAATCCAGAGAAGAGAACGCCAAGTCCAAACATAAAAATGCATATTGAGCTGACCGATGAGAAACCGATTGCTTATAAACTGAATTATGTAAGAAAATTATTAAAATTGTTAAAACTGTATGATTTTAATTAAAAATAAAATTTAAAATTTTAACAGTTTTTATAAAAAATTTCATTTTATCGTTTTAATTTACGATGATAAATTGAAATTTTGTATTAAAAATGTTAAAATTTTAAATTTTATTTTTAGTAAATGCACGATATTTTAACTTTCGTTCATTAAAATCATAAGTTTTAACTATTTTAATAATTATGTTACATAATTTGGTAAAAAAGAGAATATCGTTCTCGTTACTCGTTCTCAATGTGCTTTACTTACTATGTATTTTAAATTGTATGTCATACAAGTTGAAAAGTCGTTGAAAAGTAGAGCTGTGTAGAGTTACGAGGTGTAAACTGCCTTTTCACCAAGCATCTATGAGGAAATAGCGAAAGCTTCAAAATTTGAGAAGTTTAGTTTGAAAAGTCTTCTGAGGCACACAGCATTAACATACCAATTGAACAAGTTTATGAAAAAACTTTATGCTTAAAAAATATCACAACCAAAGCGTTCGGTTTATTTTGTTGCAATAAAATTTTGGGTCGGTTTATTAAATAATTATTTTCCAAAAACAGGGATTCTCTAAATTCTTTTGATTTAAAAATATTTTATTAGACTTCTAATCAATCAAAATGAGGTATAATATGTTGAGAAAATCTTGATAATATTGACAAAACTAAAGTGTTAATATACCAATACAGTTGGGTGGTTTATTTTGTCGCATACTGTATACAGACGAAAAATCGAACATCGAAAATAGTGATGGTTATAACATGTCACCCCATAGGATTTCCTCGGAATTACGGGATTGTGTACGCTCGGGATTTTATACCCTCGGAATTTTATAGCTTGGGATTTTGTACCTTCGGGATTTTGTCTCTCGGAATTATGTCCCGCGGGATTTTATCCCTCGAGAATACGTTACCAACCCCATTTAGCAGCCCTTCAAAACAAAAAGAATTTACGGTTACTTTCCGATAGATGTGTTTCGCAAATAAAAACAATATTAATGTGCAAATCTTATTACAATCTCTGTTACAAAATAAAACAGGACTGAAGTTCATCGCCCTGTTTTTCCCCAGTTCGGAGACACAGGTTCCTCTCAGCGAATCGAATATTTGGGCGAATAGAAAAAAACCTTAGAAAAAAGGGGACAATACAGGAAAATAAGGCAGGAAATTAATAAGCTCGGTTTGGATTGGTTTTTGTATGACACCAAATCTTTGAAGGATCTTTTTAAACCATTACAAAATATCAGCTCAATAAAATGGTTATTACGGCGAATATCCATTTTAATGTTCTGTGTATATTTTGCCATTTTTTTAATTTTTAAATAAAACAACTATGTGATTTTTAAAAATATTATTTTTAATTGAAAAAATGTTCCTTATAGTAACAATATTTTAAATTTAATTATTAGAATATCGATTTCAGAATTCTTCCTTCGCCGGTTCTTTTTAACTGCTTTTATATGTTTGTTATGCTGTGTTAATTTTATAATAGTTGTTAAAAAAAAACAAACTAAGGAAGAATTCTGAAATCTACATTCTAATAATAAAATTTAAAATATTGTTACTATAAGGAAACATTTTTCAATTAAAAATAATATTTAAAAATCACATAGTTGTTTTTTATTTATAAATCAATGAAAAAGTCTGTAATAAAAAAAATTAATACTAAAGAAGGGACCCAGTTTCATATAAAGGCTTATTGAATTTCCGACATAAACATTTCAGTGATAAGTTTACTTCCCCATTTAAAATTAAAAGAAATTACCGCACATAAAACATTAATTTAAAATTTTCACTAAATAAATAAATTAATTAAACAAAGCAATTAAATATAATAAATAAAAAAAACTTTTTATTTGGGAGATCACAAAAAACCCGTCTTCCACTTTTGAGCGTCAATCTTTAGCACTGTAATCGTGTAATGAAATCAAAAATATTTTCGAAAAATGTTACATACATAATATACTTATTTAATATTTACAAAACATTAAATGAAACATTATTTTTATTTCACCTATCGATGTAGTACAGAAAGAATACGTTCAGAGTATTCTGCATAAATAAAAGAATTAACTAAAATAGGAATAGAAGGAATGGAATGAAATAACGATTTACGTTACTTTCGGAAGTTCCAGAATATCTGGAGTGAATAAACGAAAAGACACATTATGTTGTAAGCAGAGATGGGTGGTGTCGAAAACTAATATTTATGACACAGTTTTCGACACGAGTTCTTGACTGTCTTTCAAAACATCTATTTTCGACACTCTTTGACAGCGAAAAAAATTGAAAACTGTAAAATTTTAACTTCATTTACGTTCAGAACCGTTTCAGCATTGTTGCTCACGAAGCAATAAATGAATATTTTGTTTCTTCTTTTTCGCAATATCACTCGCACAGGTTTTAACACTTTCCAACAGTTTTTCACACCTTTCAACTTTTTTGACACTTATCAACTGTTTTTGATCATAATTTAAAATTTTTCACAAAATTGTCGAAGTCAGATTTTTTAGCGTTTTACCCATCTCTGGTTGTAAATTATTCGATGATTTGTGAGCTTAGCGAGCAGGTGTCATAGTGGGTGGCTGAGCATAGCGAATAGAGCGCAGAGCTCTCTGGCCACATTATACAGGAAAATATTAAGTTCTATAATTAAACTTTTTTCCATTGAGCAGTCGATGCGTTCTTTTTAAAATTTAATGTAAAGAAAAACGAAACTGTAGTTGTTGGCTGCAGAGGCCAAACAAGACGTTCGACCAAGTAGTTAAAATGCTGAAAACAGTCATTTTGTGCATTTAAAAGTCCTTTCAGAAGCTTGCCTCGAGTCAAAAAACATGATTGGAATAACGCCTCAACAAATGAATATGTAGTTGCACCCGAAACCTCTATTGCATCATTCCTTCAACCTGTAACAGTACTGCCGAGCTCGTCGTTAAACATTTATTTTCAAAACACTATAAAAAAAAAGGTATATGTATTTGCAAATTATTATAAATATAAAAATTGCACCCAAAATATAACATTGCTATTTAATGGGAAAAATTACTGTTCAAGCTCAGCAATGGCTTGAAGTGTTATCCGGACATCACTCCATCGAAAACAACCATTTGTCGGTGGTATCTAATTTCAAATCTCTTACTCCCGAAAACATTAAAAAAAAAAACTAAAAATCGTGATGGACAATCGCAAAGTGAAATTGCGTGAGGTAGCTGACACCCTGAAGATATAATTTGGGGGTTTTTACACTATATTCCAAGAACATTTGGGCATGAAAAAGCTTTTTTCCAAATCGGTGCAGCGTTTGCTCACAATGGAACAAAAACAACGACGCATCGATGATTAAGCGAATAAACAGGATTTTTTTAATTCCTTATCAAATTTTGACAGGTGTCATTTGAAGGTTGATACTAACCAAAGATGTTATGAATATATGCGGCATCTTTTGGTTAGTCACGGGACTTATTGATCGCTGTGTTAATTCTAGGATTATTCAAGTCTGCAGCCAGAGGATCGTTTGGTGACTATAATCTGCCAAAATAGGAATAGGTCGATTCCATCTTAAAATGTCGGCTGCACGAATTAAAAAAGGCTGAATTAAAAATGTTCATCAAAAATTAATTAAAAATGGTGAATTTGGTATGAAGAATTGAAGCCAATCTTAATAAATTTTGAAAATAAAATCTGTATTGAAAATGTTCTTTTTCAAAAAAAAAAATTCGAAAATTGAAAAATGAATTTAAAAATCCTTAGGGTCATCAGCGTATTTGTGAAAATCAAAATTTCCAATTTTATTTAATTTTTTGTAATTATTGCTTTCATTAACGAAAATTATTATTTTTTTTGTTTTCCTTTATTTTACAATCTATCTCATTATGAGACATTCAGAATTTGTTTAATAGAATTTTGTATACGTACAAGGCGTATAACATATAGAATGTCCCACTTGCTATGAAGCAAGAGAATTTACAATACTGTGTTGTTCATTGTTCAAACAATATGGTAAGTATTTTTTTGAATATTCTACTTTTAGTAAAGTTCTATTACATATTGTATAATAAAAAATGTATTTCTTTAGTTTTAAATTAATGTATTTGTTTGTTGATTTTTTATTAATTTATAATAAATCGGTTTTTTATTAAAAATTATTAAAAGATTAATGAACAAGAAAGGATATTGGATTAAAACTAACGAATTGTGAATGTAACGTAAATTAACGATAATTCGTACTTGTAATACATAATATAATTAATTGACCAATGAAAAAGTGTATAAAATGAATCTTATGAAATAATATTGACTAACTATCATAAATATAAATAATTTAAAATTAAATACAGGGTGTCCCACAGGTACGTGTCCAAACGAGTAGGGCGTGTAGCTGGATCAATATCATGAAAAAAAAGTCCACTACGCATATACCCGGAAATGAACCGTTACCCACTTCAATTGCATTTCAAAATTTTTAGGTTGGCACAGTACCTTGAATGATGTAAAAGCCAATAACTCTTCTAAAAATTAAGATAACTCAATTGTTTTTCTATAATTTTAAAGGCACAGAGTGCTTCTTTCTTCTCTGGAAGTAGGAATAGCATGCATCGTATTTTCCATAAAGAAAACATTGGTGGATTGATTGATTGCGATGTACGATCAAGCATTAAGCAAGTCTCCTGTATTATAAATGCGAATACCACACCACTGGTACCCATGTTACACAACACGACAACGAAGCCCAAAAAACATAGCAATATTCACCCCGTAAAGAAAGGCGCCACACATCGATAACCACATAAGTCTAATAGTTGTTGTGATATCCGCCCCTGGTCAAGCCGCCGTCGTACACCTTTTTACATATAACGTCGTACACCTTTTTTACATATAACAAGATCGAGGGATGGGAAAGGAATGTTAGCAACAAAGACTCAACCCGGTTCCAGACACCTAAGTAGTTGATTTGTTAGTAATATATTTTTTAGTAGGTAATTTATTTAGCACAAGACAACAATTTAAAGTTTGTAAAGTTCATCCTACTGCTCCAACCTGTAAGAAGGACACAATGACAACACAAATTTCCTGGTGCCGCAAACTCTTTTTTCTGAAGAGCTGTAAACAACTATTATTATTCCCTCCACCATTTTTTCCATCGGCGGTTGTGAGGGAGGGGGGCGAGATTTCGTTCCGTCACCATGTTCCCATGCGGTCACCCAAATTTGTACTAACTGTAGGTAGTGTTGCTTTGCTTGACGTTGTTGTTGAAATGGTTGCGTCTCTGCTGTCCCTGCTACTGTGGTTTAATAAATCCGATTTAGCTAAACTAGTTTAAGTATTCTATGCAATAACAAAGGGATTAGCTAAAATCGAGGTTGACACATTGCGGCTAATCTCGAAAAATTCACTAAATCACTAAATCGGTTTTATTAAATCGCGCAGTGTGTCTAGGGTATAAGGATCACAAGCATACTGCATATATTGTTCAAGAGTGACTAATCTATAACTGCCCACATGAACTCAGAACACCACCCCAATCACTGGACATGATCCGACAGGACATTTATGGAACGAATTAGAGCGCCGAATTCGGATTCACAACATCAGAAGCAAAGTTGAAAAACGCCTTGGAGTAAAATATGGCCTGGTAGTTACCGAAAAGTTGGTGATGTCTATGCCTAAACGGATGGAAGAGGTTATGAAATATAAGGGTGGTCAAACTTCCTACTGATTTCTACGAAAATCTCACAAATTTCATTTTATTGTTTTGTAATACTGAAGCGTATGGTGATTATGCAAGAAAGAATTTGGCCAAAATTTCCTTTTTGGTTTTTATTTTAAAAACTAGTTGTAATCATTAAATAAAACTGATTTTTATTTAAAGGTAAAAATAGACTTTAATTAAACAAACACTAAAAAGATTGTATTGTATCAATCAAAATGAAAAATCACCGATACTTCTAACGTTAAGTGAAAAAATCATTCAGAAAGAAAGAAACCCATTTCTAATAAATAATCACACTAATTGGGAATGCTTTAGACTATCGCTAGAAGAAAAAATTAACTTAATGATTCCTTTAAAGGCCGAGAAGCAATTAGACAAAGAAGTTTACAAATTTGTAAACGATATACAGCAATCAACTTGGGAAAATACCCCTGAAATTAAAAAGAAAATCAAAGGAAACAACTACTCTATGGAAATTAGGGAACTCCTAGCAGAAAAATGAAGTGTAAGGCAACAAACAAGGGCCGCCAAGATAAAACTAATTTGAACAATCTTACTCAACAATTAACTAATAATAACAGTACCGATTATTCTCTTTGGAAAGCAACCAAGAGAATTAAAAGACCAATAATGCAGATTCCTCCAATAGGAATAGTAGATGAGAAATGGGCTAGACATAATGAAGACAAAGTTTGAGAATTTGCTGAACACCTCGAAAAAATATTCCACCCACACGAAGACTAAACGTTCGAAGCCAAGATAATAACTGAACAAGCTGTGCAAGAAAGTAAAGAAATCCTACCGACAACACCAAAAGAAGTCATGCGTGAGATAAATCTAATATGAATAGGAAAAAAGCTCCCAGTTACGATCATGTTACTGCAGAAATCTTAAAAGAACTTCTAAGGAAAGCTCTGGTGAAGCTCACCAAACTTATAAATGCAGCATTTAAAATCAAATGTGTGCCAAGCTTGTTAAAAATTGCAGAAGTAATTATGATCTCAAAACCTCATCTTATAGGGCAATTTCGCTATTGCCAGTCATGTCCAAACTCTTTGAGAAGCTTCTGGTGAAAAGGTTAAATCCGCCGATAATCGAGCGTAAAAACTTGATCCCAAATGATCAAGTACACAGAATAAACGGTATAATTGAGAAAGCATTAGAGGAGAAAAAAGTCTTTTCAACAGTATTTCTAGACGTTCCACAAGCGTTTGATAGAGTGTGGCATGAAGGACTTAACGACAAGTTAAGAAATCATAATCTAGTTAAGAAATACCAATGCAATTTGCTAAAATACTGGAATCTTACTTGAAAGATAGATTCTTCAGGATTAAGTTAGATGATACCTTTTCTGAATTGAAAGAAAACAGTGCAGGGGTTCCTTAGAACAGTGTATTAGGGGCGGTTTTATATCTACTGTACACATCCTGCATTAGAAAATAACGCAATGGCGACTTTTGCAGATGACACGGCGATCATAGCTGTTGGAAAAATCAATACAGAATTTACAATCAGCTATAACTCAAATATATAAATGGACAAAAAGATGGCGAATAAAACTAAATGAAACTAAATCATTTCCATCAACACGGCTAAGTATCTCGGAATAATATTAAAACTGATTTGGACTTATGGTATTCAGCTTTGGGGTTTTACAAAACAGATCAACGTAAATGACATCCAAAGATTTCAGAATATGGTATTAAGGAACATTGCTGATGCATCTTGTTATGTCAGGAGCAATGACCTCCATAGGGACCTTAAAGTTGAACCTCATCTCAAACGTAATAAAAGAAAAAGCGCGGAGTCATGAAGAAAGGTTCCGCCAACATATGAACATTGAATTTAAAAGAACCAAACCTTCTTGGGATGGTCTAATTGTTAGCTTAAACAGCATTGTGCTGATCTAAAATCCACTACAAAAATGTGGTTTACTTCAGTTTACCAGACACTATGGAACGCCAATGGGAAGAAGCCATAGATTAATTTAAGTTAGTAAATTAAGTCAGAAACAAATTGCTAGTCCAGGAGACTAGATTGTAATTATGTAAATAAAATAAATAAATAAATAAAAATTAAAATGAATGTCAATGTTACATTTTAACGAACAAGTTATTTACAACTTCAATTAATTTTATTGAAATTATTTGTTAATAAATTTAATTCGTTTCCTAATTTTAAAAATAAAAAAAAATACATGCTAGGAAAATATATTCCGTTTATTCCATTCAGTTTTTTGATTACATTACGTGCGGAATATTCCGAGGTCACACGATTAATACTCCATTCCTTCTGTGGAATGAATAAACGAAAAGACCCTAAATTTTAGGCCCATTGCTGGGTATCGGGAATACATATACATATATATGCTGTGCTATTCATACATACTCATATATGAAGATTGGAAAAAAATGTAGACTAGTTTTATGTTTTTTTTTTTGGTGTGACATTAATATTTTGTTAAGATACTAAAATAAGGTTACTGCTTCGAAGATAACCAAACGAACCACACTATTGATTGTGATAAGATAAGCCAACTATAAATTTATGTAAATGCAAATATTTAATTAAACGACTTTGGATTATAAACATGCCTAAAATTTTAAAATACAGGGGTTTTCATTTATAACGACCACCAACGCACGGGATTCCGTGGCAATATTCAGAAATTTGTCGTTATATCCATTTCGTTTTAAACGGATGATTTTATATGAAAAATTCAAACAATACTCATGTTTACGTCGTTAAATGGCAAATGTCGTTAAAACCGTAGTCGCCATAAATGAAATCCATTGTAATTACTTAAGAACTAATAGTGGGCCCGGGCAGAGATAACAAATCTACTTTTCAAGGTCTAACTATTTCAAGGGGAAAGTAATCGCCATTCTGGCGAAATCATTACATTATTTTAATCCATTAAAATTTACCAACCAGATTTTTAGGTGGTTCTGGCATTCTCCTTCAGTCATTAGCGAATTATTAAATTACGACAAAAACTATTCACAACACAAACCTAACATAAAAATATTTTCCCGCAAATAATTTTTATCAAAATATTTTATCGACACTTACGTTTTCTTTTTCTTAACAACTCTCTTTTTCTTAGGAAGTGGTTCATTATTAGCTAGAGCTTTCTCAATCTCAGCTGCTTCTCTTTTTGTCTGCTCACACAGATTAATCGCTTTGCCTGTTTGCGTATGAATTTTCATTATAAAATCGTAAAGTGTATCGATTTTCCTACAATAAATTTGTCCCGCATACACAAGCACTAGAGCCGCTTCTGAAAAGTTTGGTTCAATGCTGAGTGCTTCAAATTTTTGTAACCACTGTAAAAAGTAAAAAAAAACATTCGAATTAACAATATTCCTAATTAGCTTACGAAATCTATAAGATGTACATACAAAAGCAAGATCAAATTCATAATTTTGATCCGGGCGCTTTGCCACTTCGATAAATAGTAAACATATTTGATCCCGTGATAAATTTCTAGTCGTTTGTGCAATGTTTATAATATTTTCAGAGTCTCTCACACGTTTCGGCATTAGCGAAAGGAGTTCATCGTCACCATCAGAATCATCGTTTTCACTATTATTAACAACATTTCCTTGTGAACTAGAACTAGCTCCAGTATTTGCTAGTTTTCTCTACAATAAAATAAAATAAATTTAGCTAAGTAGTACAAAATAACTATAAATATATAAACCCGAATTTAATGAAAAACATAAATAAAAAATCGCAAAACAAATGTCGGAATTGACGTAAGAAAGCCAAACAAAAATGGGCTGATTGTACTTTTACCTTTCCTCCACGATTAACCATTTTGGAAATTATTTTTTTCAAATATAAAATTAGCTTTGTACACTTCAACACTTTCTTACACCGAATTTAAATTAAACACATCAACATAACACACATTAATTCACTTTTTATGAAATCTATTTTTGTGAAATGATTTAAGGAACGTGCCGCCATTTTACTTATTTACTAAATATAGTGCGATTCATGTACATCAAAATAAAATATTTTTTCGTCTTTTCACTGGGCAAATCATTTTTTTAGAGAAATTGTGACAAATAATTATATTTCAAATGATTTGTATCAAGAGACCTATTGTTTATTTATTTTTAACGATAGTTTAATTAATTTTAACATCTGTCTTTTTTTATTTTTACTTAAATATGAAAAATAAAACACAACTTAAATTGAGCAAAATCCAATTGGAACTATACAGCGAAAGCGTGGGTATGACGCGTCATCGCGTCGCATCTTTCATATGGGAAGTTGTGCATTCGGTTATATTCGTTATAAAAGGTATTTTGTGTCGTGGATAAATTGTCGGTTAGGCAAGTACCAGGCACCAGATGTCACTGTAGTCAATTGGGCTTTCTGTTGCAAGCTTTCCCCCAACATGATTTATAACAATACACAGCGAAAAAATCAACTCTTGCGAAAGGAAGAAATCATCATTTTATGATGTTACTCACAAATTTGAAGACTTCAATTGCTACTACTAAAAACTTTATTTTCACAAATGTCTGTAATCATGTTACTCGTCTCATAATATTTGGTGTCACGACCCCACAAGTGAAAATCACGATTTCATTCGAGTCCATTGTGACTAAGTAACTTACTAAAAGTTTAAAACCGAATTCTCGTCCAAAAATAAATCACAAAATTCCCGAAAACTTGTTCTCTCTAGGGTTTAAGCAATCCATACTTTACCACGTCCAGCACTCAAATGTGTGGCATCAGTTTTAGGGAAAACTGTCTTAAATTGACATTTTAGGATTTTAGCAACAATTAGATAAAACTTACAATATTTTAATATCGACAAGTTAAAAAGATAAGTTTGATTCAAAATGTTTTATTTAATAATTGTAAATCTAAAAATGAAAATCGGTTACATTTATAATTTACATGGAATATTATTTCAGTTTTAATTTTTAATCAAAAAAAGTATAACAAAATGTCACTTCATTTTAAAATAAAAATAAGTTCAGATTTATTATATGACCTTACACTTAATAGTAGTTTTCCTTTATATCTTACTTAAAATACATTTTTCAATTCAACATCGAATACCAATTGTGAATTTGGTGGTATTGTTGGTGGATAACCTTTTGCACCATATGCAAGATTAGCAGGAATTGTGAGGGTTCTTTTTCCTCCAACTTTCATGCCCGCTACACCAATATCCCATCCTTTAATTACCTCACCACGACCTAATGTGAATTTAAAACCAGGTCCTTGTTTTGAACTGTCGAATATTTTGTTTGTGTCTTTCAAACGGCCCTCATAGTAAACCTGAACTTTTTTACCGGCTTTGGCCACTTTTCCATTTCCAGCTTGTCTGTCTACTGCTGTAACACCACCTTGCAATACTAATTTATTTGCTTTAGCTTGTTTATTTTGTTGAGTTGGAGTAGCGTTATCTTTCTTAGCTTTAGCTTCTTTAGAATCTTTTTTGCCATTTTCTAATCCATTTTGCACTGGTTTTTTAACATCAAGCTTCTGTTTCTTTTTCGGTTGCTCAACTTCTACCTCACTATCATCATCGCTATCATCATCCTCCTCCTCCTCATCGTCATCATCATCTTCCTCTTCATCATCATCATCGCTGTCATCATCTGCCGAATCAAGATCATCGCCAAGACCATCTTCATCCATATCATCATCCTCATCTTTCTTATCTGCTTTTACAGGTTTAGGATTTTCTTTCTTGCCTTCTTTTTTTGCAAGAGCTCTAAAAGAGTAAAATAAAATTATAATTTTATTCTAAAGTAGATTAAATTATCTTACGGTTCATTTTCTTCTAATTCAGGTGCATCTTCATCATCGTCTGAATCGAAGTCATCATCAAATCCTTCTGGCAACAACGATCCAGTTAAATGTACAACACCACTTCCTTTGCTGAAGAATGTTACTTTATCACCAACAGTAAAATTTAAATTTAACGATTGTTGGATAACCGCATTCTTTTGTAATGTACACAAAAGAAAAGTATCTTCTTCGTTTGAATACCATACTTGTACATCACCAGCATTTGCTGTTGTTGTATCTAATGAAGCTTGAGCCAAATGGAATGATTTTTCCAAATTCTGAGTGTACCGCTTATTACTTTTTAGTATTAACCCTGAAAATAAAGACGAAATAAATTTCACATAAAATAACATAACCTAAAATTAGGGACGGATTTATTTGTAATTGTATTATCTATATATTTTTTTGTGGTAGCCGGCATTAATTTAATTTAGACAAGAAAACAAATTTTAGCAAATATGTAGATGCAATTGTAGTTGCACAAAAAGCGGGAATTAAACACCGCATGTCTGCGAAGCTATTTTTAGTAATTTCCATTAAACTTACCCCAAAACATTTTGAAGTTATTTTTTAATATAAAAATAGAATAAACCAACTAATATTATAATTTAAACAATTACTATACTTTTCTATTTTACAAAACACGTTTTATTCTTGAAATAATTTTATAGACACACAAAACACATGCTTCTCATTCGAAAGTGCAGCTTAAATTATTTTTATTTGTTTTAAATACCCTCGAGTAGCACGTATCGCTGTTCGCTATGGTATGGATAAAATTAGTGTTACCACACGGTATGTACAGTTGCAATGCAATAATCCAGTGGTGGTATGTTGTAACGTCACTTTTACTTGAAAGAACAATTTGGCATCTGGTATCAGGTGGTCTAACTAAAATTATTTTGGTTTCGTGTCGTGACGTCGTGAAAACTTGTTGTTGTAAAATTCGCATGGAAATATGACTTATTTCTCTTGCTTCTATAATAAAATTGTTCTCTATTTTGCTTTTTGATTACGCTCTTTCTATTGCGAACTCTTTTTGTTGCGTACTTTTTCTTTCCTTCACATCGATAAAATATCACTAAACAAAAGTTTCGGTGATAAAGAATCATGAATATAAGCAGAAATAGAATGTTGTTTCCTTCGAGCAAGCTGAGATAGCAGCAACAAAACTAAAAAAAACATAATCGAAAAACGAAATAGAGAAAAATTTTATTCTTGAAACAAGAGACATAAACTATATCGAATTCGATTAGAATGTGATGTTATTTTAACATCGAGCTGTCACTTTAAACTAGCAGTGTACCAGGCGAATAATTATTGATCATCGGAAGAAGCTGCCACCGAACTCGGAGACGATCGTGTGGGGAAGATTGGAGGGAGGTTTTGGGTCAACCAGGTTAAGGGTTGTTGAACCTAACGAAGAAGAGTGCGGAGCCAAATAAATTATAATCGGGAATGCCCTAGTTAAATCAGACAACGTCTATGGAGTACCAATTAGGATTGTAAAACTCTCGGATAAGACAAAAACCAAATGTGACGAGTTATCGACGATAGTAAAATGTGAACAGAAAAGTTCGATTGGAAAGGCCGACATGCAAGGACAGAAAGAAATGGTAGAACAACTCATACAGAAATGGACCGAAGAACTTACCGTGGTACAGAAAAATCTGCATATCAACTATTCAAACGGTACATGTCCATATTCCGCAGTACATCACATAATAACAGAAGAATCTCAATGGTAAAGCCCGAATTAATACAGGAACAGAGATGCCGATTCGTCAACCACCAAAACAAGAAGAAGCCGATCGGATGGTAAGAGATATGCAGGCGGCAGGTGTAATAGAACTATCTAACAGCCCATGGAGCTCACCAGTAGTGTTGGTCGAAAAGAAGGACTATAGCATGAGATTCTGTGTTGATTACCGGAAACTCAATGCTTTGACTAAAAATGATAACTATCCGCTGCCAAGGATCGAAGACACATCAGACACATTATCGGGTGCTCGAATATTTTCGACATTAGATCTACAAAGCAGCTATTGGCAGGTGAAAGTCCATGAGGGAGGCCTCGAGAAAACGGCATTCAGTGTGGGTAACGGGCTTTGGCATTTTAATGTTATGCCGTTCGGATTATGTAATGCTCATACCTAATATATTTGGACGACATCATCATTATGGGCGAGGACTTCGATGAGATTCTAAGGAACTTGGCAGCGGTTTTGGAACCCATAGAGGCTGGCGGATTAAAGTTAAGCCCAAAGAAGTGTAAGCTATTCAGAACGGAAGTAAAATATTTGGATCACCTGTTAACGACCAATTGAATTCACACCGACCAAGCACAGCGGTAAAGGACTGGTCAAGACCTAAAAATGTACACGAATTCCGAAGCTTTCTGGGATTGTGCACCTATTATAGACGCTTCGAGCCAGGATTCGCAATATTACAAAGAGTTTACACAAGTTAACCAGGAAGAACAAGGCATTCGAATGGAAGGATGACCAGGAAGAAGCATTCGTGGAAGTAAGGAGACGATTATGTGTCGCCCAACGTGAAATTTATTTTGGACACTGATACAAGTAATGACGGTATACGAAGAGTGTTATCACAGGAAACTAACGGCCAAGAACGAGTTATTGCGTACTATTACAAAACATTATCAAAACCGGAGCGTAATTATTGCGTAACACGGAAGGAATTGTTGGCTATAGTGGAGTGCGTTAAGCATTTCCATAAGTAACTTTATGCCCAGAAATTCCATTTACGTACGGATCACGGAGCTTTACGGCGGATGTTGCAATATATGGGATTTTAAAAAGATTTTTATAAGAAGTTTTGGGATATGGCCAATCAGGAACGAACTTGGTCAATTCTTAACAGAATTTGATGAAATTCGGCATTTACGATCGATATAGGATTCTAAAACGATTTCTAAAAGAAGTTCTGGAATATGGTCAATCAGGAAGGAACTCCGTTAATCCTTAACCGATTTTGATTAAATTCGGCATGCACAATCGAATTGGGATTCTAAAATAATATTTAGAACGAGTTCTGGAATACAGTTAAGAAGGAGCTCTTTTACTTCTAAACCGATGTTGATAAAATTTGGCTTGCACGATGAAAATAGGATTCTAAAACGATTTCTAGAAGAGAAGTAAAACTTCTGGAATAAGCCCAACTAATATTAGGAATAAACATGGCCAATTTGAAACCGAATTTGATGAAATTCAACATAAGGGATAAAAATGGTATTCTAAAATGAAAGTTAGCAGAAGTTCTGACATTTGGCCAATTTAAAGTTATGGTTTATATTGAAAATGATATATACTAGGTCAAGGAAAATGTTTAGATGGTTTTAGAGTCGCATGACTTTGGTAATACTAATCTTATCAGGGATACTATAGAGCGTTTGGAAGGTGACAGCCCATAGATTAATAAAAAATAAACATTGTAACATTTGTCAATTCAGTAGAAAATAATTTCGTTTTGAAAATGAGCCAAAATTCTGCAAAAAATTCGCGTAAATATCAATCAGACCAAGGCGATAACGCCTCGTAGGCTTCTGAAAAAATTTGCGCTTTATGGTGAAGATGGTTTATCAAAATCAACAACACGCAAAAGGTTTACTCGTTTCCGCTCTGGAAATTTCGATGTTAAAGATTCGCCGCGCTATGGTCAACCAATCGGTGAAAAAGTTGATGAAATTCTCACAAAAATTGAGGAAGACCGGCACATTTCATCTTGTGACATCGTTGTGGAACTAAACATTGACCAAAAAACAATTTCGATTATTTGCATAAGGCTGGATATAAAAATAACCTCGATATTTGGGTACCACATGAATTAACAGTGAAAACTTTAATGGACCGTATTTCCATCTGCGAATAGCTGCTGAAACGAAATGAAATCAAGCCATTTTTGAAGAGATTGATAATACCCGATGAAAAGTGGGTTACATACGATAATAATGTGCGAAAAAGGTCTTGGTCCAAGATGGATGAAGCGGCGCAAATGATGGCAAAGCCCGGATTGACGCCACGTGCTTTGTCTTCGGTGGGATTGGAAGAAGTTTGTTTCCACTCTCTATTGTCAACCACTAATGCGATTAAAGCTCACAATTGAAGTAAAGTGGCCAGCATTGATCAATAGATAAGGCATCGTCTTCGACCACGACAATGTCAGACCACAAACTAACATCTTTAATAACCAGGCAAAATTTGAGTGAGCTTGGCCGGGAAGTTTTTATGCATAACCCGTATAAGTTCGGACCTTGCCCCGTCCGACTAAAACTCTGTTAATAGTGTAAAGCTGACTTCAAAAGAGGTCAGTAAAAATCATTTGGTTCAGTTTTTCGCCCAGAAATCCCAGAAGTTCTACAGTGATGGCATAATGGTTTTGCCAGAAAAATGACAAAAGGTTATCGATAAAAACGGGACATATTTGGTTGAATAAAGTTCATTTTAAATATAAGAAAAATGTGTTTGAATTTTATTGAAAAACTCTACAAACTTCCTTCTTTATTGGCCATATTCAAGAACATCTTCTAAATATCATTTCATCAAAAATGGTCGAGCAATAACCGAGTTCCTTCCTAATTGCTCATACTCATATTCCAGAACTTAAACTAAAAATCATTTTAGAATCTTATTTACATCGTGAATGCTGAATTTCATCAAAATCGCTTAAAAAATGGCCAAGTTCATTCCTGATTGGGCATATTCCAGAACAACTTCTAGAAATAATTTTAGAATCCAATTTGCGCAGTGCATCCAAATTTCATCAATAATAGTACATAAAGAAATAACCGAGTTCTCTCCTATAATTGCGCATGCCGAATTTCAAATCTAATGTCTTCGTCGTCCAAATTAGTCCCAACTGCTTTAAATTTACGTGTTGTTTTAGAGAATAAGCCGAAATATCATCTGCTTCATTAAATTTTATCGTACTTAATTTTCTGCGCAATTGCATTCAACTCGAGTTGCTGTGTCGTTCGAATATTACTGCCAATCCATCGTAGATATCTTTTGCGAACACTTTGTCTTTGACATATTCGAGGTGACTATCTGCGATGCATGAAATCTGCAGGTGCTTCTTTTCTACTTTTTCATGAACAATTATTGTGCCCCTGCTTCCAATCTATTAGTTATTTGCACCAGACTCTTTTCGACGTAGTGTTGAAGACCCTTTGAATCAAGCAAAGCACCAATTTGATACTTCTAACTGTCGTAATTGATGCCATTGAATTCCACAACCTTTTTCAATTCATATTCCGACATTTTGTTTTATTTTTGAATGAAAAAATTAAAACAAAATTTGATGAATTATGAGATTGTGCAGATGGATGATAAAATCAAATAAAAGAAATGTACTTGTGTTCAATATTACTTTAATATAAACTTTAATCTGAAATAAAAAATACGTATTTCATGTACAAAGGTTTCAATCGAATAGAACAGTTAATCTTCAGGATTATATCAGTCATTTAAGGACATTCGTTTGAAATTTTAGTGTTTTTGCAAGAGGAATTTAACATATACTACCTCTTTTATAAAAAGAGTTACTTGAAAATCTGAAAATGTGTTTGTTTTCGTTTTTGATCAGAGTTCATTACCACCCCGAACAGTCTCGAAACTGTAGCGCAGTCACGCAATAGCGCCAAAGTTAAATTACATGAAAATATATGTGAATTGACAAAGTCGGCGGATGGAACGCATTAGACCAAGTACTAAAATTAAATTATTTTCAATATTGTATGCAAGAATGGATTGAAGTAGCACTTTTTGATGTGACAAAAAATACAAAATGCAAGACATTCTTGGGAACTAAAGTTCTCATCACATAGTTATGTCGAAACACCAAATGAAAGAAATGTATAACTTCCTAGAGAACAATTCATCTGTTCAATATATTGAGCTAGCTAGCACGTAAGCACGTAATATTTATAACAACAATTGTAAACAGAATATTTTGATGTGACCCTGCGATTAAAATGTTTAGTAAAAATGAATAAACTATCAGTATTCAAAGTGGATCTAATAATTTGATACCCACTGTATATTTAGCGTGTTCCATTGGCGTTAGCAAACTACTCACAAGTACTTGTATCTACTCGCAACTATTCATGCTTAAGTGATGGTGTAGTTGTTAGAAGTAGTTTCGCATATAAGTAACGGCAGAGGGATTTTAGTTTAAACAATTTCAATAGATGGCTCTATACCAATTTTAATTGTGTGAAATGTCATTGTTTAACCCTAATCCAATCAAGTTTGCCTTTTTGGCTCATTTGATAAATGTATCGATTTTCTAAATAATGTTAATTTAGGTATAAACTTGTATGTATTTTATTTT
Source organism: Tipula vernalis (assembly GCA_958295665.1). Classification (NCBI taxonomy): domain Eukaryota; kingdom Metazoa; phylum Arthropoda; class Insecta; order Diptera; family Tipulidae; genus Tipula; species Tipula vernalis. The sequence continues at coordinate 178,282,877 of OY282558.1, read as the reverse complement.
GAAACATTTCAATACAACGTACTTGACATCTTTACTCATTATCTGCAAAAATTTTATAAATTATTTGATTAGAATTTGAATTTACTGACATAACAAAAATATGTTGGTTCCATTAGGGTTCCATTAGGGTTAAACACAAATAATTTTTGTTTATGTTTGTGATACGACCCGCAATTGTGAAATCGTAAAAAATATTTTAATTATTTTGTTGTTTAATGTTTTATTACTTATTATTATTAATTATTATTAATAGAACAACGTATTATTTTTATTAAAATCTAGGAGTTTTATTTAAATTGAGGTTATGTTTTACTACTGTCACAAAAATATCCGTTCTATTGAACAAATACTCACAAGTAGTTGGCAGTAGCAAATTGTTTCCAAAGGAACACAGTGATTGAAAAACTGAGTGCCGTAACTCTTTTTATGAAGGCGACTGTACACAATTTGAAATATTAACTTCTTCATGTTTAACACAGATGGCAACCCAGTCGCTGAAAATCATCAATATTTTTTCGAATTTCCGAATTTTCCCTGAATTCCTTTTCGTAGAGCGTAAACATAGAGTAATGTTTGAGAATAACAATATTTGTTAAGAAAATATGTCTCATTTCATTACAATTGTATGTATTTCAATATATTTGTATGTTTTAGATTTATTTAAAACAAGCAAATATTTAAGCAATAAAAACCTTATTTGTACCATAATTTAAATGAAAATTAAATAAATAAACGTAATATAATATGAAATGAGAGCGTAGTAATGGACGTTTTCTCTCGCATTACGATGTTTTTCCGTATTTTCATTCATAGGTGAAATTCGAAAAAACACACAAATTTTCTTTTGCTCATTCAGTTTTACAGTAAAATTGATTTGGAAAATACGCATCAAAAAACTTATTTTTTTCAGTTTAAAAAATTTAAAGCTCAATATAAACTATAGAAAGTATTTTAATAATTATTTTTGACTAAATACGTCAATTTCATAATTTTCTTCAGTCAAATGTGTTTTACTTATTTAAAACATTTTAAGACTGAGCCAGATTAAGCTGAGAAATTTTAATAAAAAATTTCGATTTTCTTCTGAATATGAATGAAAACAATATTGATAATACAACTTTGTGAAAAATTGGAATGAAATGTTTTGTTCCATGTTTTTTTTTCATTAAACGAAGTGAATATATTTAAATTAAACTAGAAAAATATAATATTTTAGTGTAATATTGAAGAATTGCCTCGGATCAACCTAAATCAACTTATTGTAATAATAACTTAAAGGCTCTTTAAATTTCTAGTAGCAAAAAGTTTTAAAATCTCATTTTTCGTGTTAAAAAAATACAAATTCGAATAAAAAATATTAATATTAAAACATATAAGAAAAAACAACAAAGATGATTTTTATCGCCGGAGTAGATAATTATTCGAATGGTAAGAAAATTCGGATTTTCCATAAAACCAAGATATCCCTATAAGTTAAAATCTTGTTTCACATTTTATTGATTTTTCTTATATTTTATGGCATTTTCATGAAGTTTTGTTTTAATACATAAAGTGACTTTAAGAATTATATTTTTAAAAATATGTATATAATTAAAAATTCATTTCTTTAATCAGAATCAAATTGATTTTTTATATTTTTATTAAAAAGTTTTTGTTAGAAACAAATAAATATATGTCCTTATGTACATAGGTATACATATTAAATTCAATACATACGTAAAGAGGAAAGGAGAAAGTTCAATGTTTGTTTGGCTGGAAAAACCTATGATAGGCTATGGTGATGAATACATATATAACTTCTCGGTTGGGTTGGCAACGGTCGCGATGTGATCCAAAGATCTGGAAACATTGAATTTTCAAACCAAACAGTTTATGATTTTCCTCTCTTGACAAGGCAAATTTATATTGTAAAAATACTACATTTAATACTGCTATTTGACGCAACTTATTAATGCACTACATAAAACAGGTCCCATCCATCACACACAACACATGCAAACCCCAAATAAATGAATGCTTTATTTTCAATAAAGTTTTGACTTTTTAAATTTCTATCTAACTAAACTTCGAACAACCAAATTTTGATCATTTTGGATGTGAAAACAAGAGGGGTCAACCTAAAACTGGTGTCTTCTAATTTAATTCAATTTGATTGATGTGTTGCAAAAGCTTCATGACGTATTTTACCAGAAGTTACCGGTGACTTTTTCCGGTCGAATTTCAAGAATACGGGCACTGTCATACCTGTCAGTCAGCCATTTTTTTCTTGTTACCTTATTCAATGAATTATTTATACACTGCTATCAATAACAATTAACAGAGGGGCCTGAACAAAAATGTTTGAAGATTTAAGGCACAGCATTTTCTAAAATAATTTATTATTCAAAAATGCTGCTTTTCTGGTAATTAATTAATCCTAATTAAATTAATAAACAAAAATTAAAAATTAAGTTTATGTTGAATTAAAATGAATTTTCAAAATAATATTTTTTAACAAAATATTCTTTTGGAAAATCTCTAACCCAGATTTGAGAAAAAAAGAAAAAATTATAGTTCATTCCTGAAACGAGGTTCACTCCTATAACATAACAAAATTAAACTAAAAAAATTATTTGAGCTCTTTAGAATTACGTCTTACTGAAGTCAAGATCAAATATTCTGAACTAATTGTTATATGCATTGTAAATACCCATGTATCAGTGGCGTATCCGTGCCATCGGTAGAGGTTGGTCAGTTTTAAAACTGTAATTTTAAAGATTTCTAAATTTACAAGCGATGAATTATCAATAAATGCTATAATTTTGAATGAAGAACAAAAGCATACGTCGAAGAAACATTCGTTCCTAAATCAGCGTCGGTATCCCCAGAAAGAATTTATTTATTTCTATAGAAAACTGGTTGTAAATCTGGTGAAACAAATTAAACTTTGTTAGGGATAAACGAACGAAAAATCATTTTTTGTTTATAGATCATGTTTTCCGAAAGGAGGCAAATCGAGCGAAAGTAGTAAAAGGATGAGTACATTTTCAACTAGTTGTCAGCAATAAAGTAGAATGTGAGTACTTCACGTTTTCCAAAAGGTGGCTGCACTAAACAATGCCAATGGTAAACTCTTCGCTCATATATCACTACGTATCGACCTTTCTTTTTCAAATACAATAATGGATACAACCGATAAACTAGGTTAATAATTTAAATTTAATAAAATTATAATTTAAATTTAATAAAATTGTTATAAATTATTTTAGAAAATATTAAATAGGAATTAAGCGGAAACAACTGGAACAAAACATTTTCTACGATTATTAATAATTTAATATAATTTCAAAAAACACCTTTATAGAATAATTTGACTTAGAAAAATTATCAGGAGTAGTGACATCTAGCTTCAAAACTGTTTTATATTATATTAGTAGTGACAACTAGTGGCATCATCTGGAAGGTCATATTCTTTCAGTTTGTGTTAAACTGAAATTTTTTTGCTAAAATAGCAAGCCTTTTAAATCAATCTATTTTGAGTCACGTGTGCGAAATAAAGTAATCAAAATAACATTAAAGTGATAACTTCCCTAGGGAAATTATCAGTTATTATGGTTTTAATTGGAATATTTCGTACACGCGACTCGAAATTGGCCGATTTAATAGGCTGCTATTTTAGCAAAACATACTCTGGCTACTAGATGAAAAGAATTCATAGTTTTATTTTACAATAAATACTGTTTCAAAATAACACTTTCATAGTACAATTTACAATCTAGCAGCCTTAACTAATTCTGTCTTAAGAAACATTTGTTTATTACATCCACGTTTAGTTCAAAATGTAACTTTCACGATTCGGGCATGAAAATGGCGAATCAATAAATTAAATTTTTGAGGAAAACTATTTTATTTAAAAAAAGAGAATAAAATAAAAATGCAAAAAATGTTCTCTTCGAATACCTCGAGCATTGATAAATACCTCATAATTTTATTATATTTCCTGAAGTACGTTGCTTTTATGTGACTTTCCACCAAGCAACGTGCTTTCGAAAAATATAATAAAATTATTTCGGGAAATTATCAATGCTCGATATTTACCAGCCTTATTTGTGGGATTTTCTTTACGGTCTCTACTCAAATCGTGAATATATATCTCAAAATAATGAATCACATTTTTATTTTTAATGCTAGATGTCACTTACACGTACTATAACAGTTTTCAAATGACGATTGGAGCCGTGTATTTAGACAAAATATTTATGGAAACTCGACTGGAAAAAATGTCCGCTATTGACGATAGGAAATAGAGAGAAAGCACTACATATCGGAATAAAATAAAGCCGTAATACTACACAAAAATTATCATCAACGCTCGCAGAACGACTGAAATATGGTATAGTGGAAATTTTTTGAAGTTGTAATGCAGATAAATATTTTGTCTAAAATCACGGTTCCAATCGTCCATTGACGATTGGACTGTCATGATTTTGCATGCAGAGCGTAGGGTTCAATTTAATTCCGGTAGTTTCACTCTCCATATGTTTTATATGGAGAGAAATGTCATTTCATGCAGAGCGTAGGGTTTATATCATTCCCGATAGGTATCGCATTTTGCAGTTTTCCAATCGCCAATTGACCAATAACTGTACCATATTTCAGTCGTTCTGCGAGCGCTGATGCTAATTTTTGTATAGTATTACAGCTTTATTTTATTCCGATAGGTAGTGCTTTCTCGCTGTTTCTAATCGTCAATAGACGATTGGAAATATAGAGAAAGCACTACCTATCGGAATAAAATAAAGCTGTAACACCGACCAAAAATTAGCATCAGCGCTCGCAGAACCACTGAAATATGGTATAGTGGACATTTTTTGAAGTCGTGAAGCCGACAAATATTTTGTCTAAAATCAAGGGTACAATCGTCAATACCATAGTTTAGTCTTTCTGCGAGCGCTGATGCTAATTTGTTTATAGGGTATCTACAGTTTTATTTTATTCCGATAGGTATTGCTTTCTCTATATTTTCATTCGTCAATTTGATGATTGGAAATATAAAGAAAGCCTATCGGAATAAAGTAAAGCTATAACGACGAGCAAAAGATTAGCATCGGCGCTCGCAGAACGACTAAACTATGGTATAGTGAAAATTTTTTGATGCCGAGCAGCAACAAATATTTTGTCTAAACCCACGGTTCCAATCGTCAATTCCTCTCCAATAGTTCCAACAAATTATGAATGTTGCCAATTTATTATATTTTGTTACAAAAAATTATTTTTTATGATGCCAAGAAATTTTTCTTTGCGGTGCTTACTAAATTGCGTGTTTTAATAATTTGTTGTATCTCAAATATTAATTGTTTTGGTGCCGGTTTATTTCCAGCCATTTCAAAGTGGTCCTTCAAGGGCCGTTATCGTAACGACTATTTCAGTTAACTGAAGCTGTTCAAATGTTCCCTTCTTTCTATCCACTCGTGCGCCCACGCGGAACCTTTATTCTTTCCCCTTCAATTTAAAATAATTAAGAGAAGCACATTTGCAGCAATTTTTAGTTTTGAGTTCAAACTTCTTGGTAGATGGGGGATAAAACGAGTAAAAGTTTATGAATGAAAAGAGATTTCTGCCGTTTTCCCGAAAATGCGTTTACTCATTTAAGTCATTGCTTTTTAATAAAGATACTCGGGGGTTTAAAGTTGTATTTCTATTTTTTAAATGCGAATTTTGGTAGGAGGCGGGGAAATAACACACCATAGATTTATGATACCGGAATTGGGGGCATTACGTTTTTGAATTTGTATTGAAAAAACAAAAATAACATAGCCTAATACCCTAGACAGACTGTGGTTTAATAAATCCGATTTAGCTAAACTAGTTTAAGTATTTTATGCAAAAGCAAAGGGATTAGCTAAATTCGAGGTTGACACACTGCGACTAATCTCAAAAAATTCACTTAACCTGTTTTATTAAATCGCAGTGTTCTATAGGGTTATTACATACAATTTTAAATCTCGGAATATGGCGTAATATATTTTCCGTTTTTTTTTTATTTTAAGTAAAAATATAGAAATTTGTGAGATTACCAGCCTTTGAATATGCGACCTTCTCTTCAAATTACTGCCAGCTATGCTTCCAAGAGCTGCTGCTGTCCTTCGTTGGAAAGAGGAGACAAACGCCTTTTAGTGGAGGTTATTGAAATACTCGGATTAAAAGTTTGTTTTCTTTTCACTTTTGGAACCAAACAACCACAACACCAGGCAAAGAAACGATTTTGCAAAAATATCTAAATCGTATTATGAAATGAAAACTACACCTGGCGAAAATCGCCGAACTCTTTGAAATTAAAAATATAGAAAATGTAATTGAAACATTCTGTCAATTTTAGTCACAAATTTTTGGACTGGAATACTTTTTGTTTGGTTGGTTTTTTGACTGAAATGCCTTCGTTGGCTCCGGGGCCCAAGTCAAAAGCAGTTCAGTCAAAAATAGAAAGGTGTATCAGTTAAAAATTAAAAGGCAACTCAGTCAAAATAGTTTTAGACCTTAAAACCTTTTTGACTGGAATTGTTTTTGGATTTGTGACTGAAATACCTTTTAAAAAGGAGATTCAGTCAAACAACTAAACGGAAGTTCCAGGCAAAATGGTTCTCCGGGAATATAGTCAAAAGCAAGCAATTCAATCCAAAAACGAAAGGAGTTTCAGTCTTAAATTTATCATACAACTATGAGTAAAACTCCGTTTAGAAGGAACTTCAGTCCAAAACAAAGGTGTTTCAGTCAGAAAATTGTTTTACTGAAATGCTTTTTGTTTATTTTTACTGAACAACCTTCTTGAAAGGTACTTCAGTCACAAATGTTTGGACTGGAATATATTTTGATTGGTTTGTTTTTTGACTAAAATCCCTTTGAAGACCTGTACTTTGTTTCCGTCGCCCTAGTCATAAGCAGTTCAGTCAAAAAAAAGGAAGGAGTTTTGGTCAAAAACTAGAAGGTATCTCAGTCAAAATAATTTTAGACTGAAATGCCAAGACATTCAAGTCAAAACTTTTTTGACTGGGGTTCTTATTGGACTTTAAACTGAAATTCTTTATGAAAATGAGATTCATTCAATCAATTAAAAAGGAAAGCCAGGCAAAATTGTTGTAAAAAGTGAAATTAATGTTATGGTTCGTCCAAGCTATGAGTACGTCCGGAACAGTTTTAAAATATTCTGAAAAATGCAGATTTCCGGTCTAATATTAAAAATAAATCTACATTTTCCAGAATTTTATTCCAGTCCAAAAATTTGGACCTTATTATTCATGGGGACTACGATTTATTGAAGAAGGTTTAAAGCAAAAACTTATGTAGAAAAATATATAAAACTTTAATTAAAGATGTTAACAATTTTAATTTACTTGCATAATTTGATTAATTTTGACATATAGTATTAAGTATTTTTAAGAATGCGGTACCTTTGGCGCCTAAAATCAATTGGCGCCTGTTTTTTTTTTTTTTTTTTTTTTTTTTTTCGTCCCTGCCCAAAAGCGGCTAGCACTACGACCTAAAAGATCTTTTGTGCTGTTGAGTACTGTTACTCCAGGAGCTTCTCCACCTCTCTAATAAAGGCGAGAATGCTATTTATAGAGGCCAATTTACATTTCTCCGGGGTCAGATACCTCTCTTCAAAATGAATCCACCTCCGTGTGCACAGAGCAACACACTCACATAGTATGTGTTCTGCGGTTTCTGTCTCTTCCAAACAGAGTCGGCACTCCGTCTCTGTGGACAGGTTCATTTTGTTCAAATGATATCTCAGGTTACAGTGACCTGAGAGAAAACTCACAAGTTTCCTAATATTTCCTTTGCTGAAATTGATCGCCAAATTTTTGTGGTGAAATGGTCTGATCAAAGATTTGGCTTGTCTAAGGCCGGGAATACAGTTCCAATAAGTCAAGCACTGTATTTTTTCCCATTTACTGATTGTGTAGGTTGCAGAAGCCCACGGGATACCACAAAAAGGCTCAGGGCCAATGAGTGTAGTCGACGAGCCTGCCCGTGCAAGTTCGTCGGCTATCTCATTTCCAGTGATGCCCATGTGACCAGGCACCCACCACAACCTTACTTTGTTTTGACAAGAGAGAGATTGTAGCAGTTTATAACAACTTTGAACCGACTTGGAAACCAAGCAGTTAGAAGCCAATGCTTTCAGTGCTGCTTGGCTGTCAGACAAAATGTGGATGGATGCGCCTTTAAGACCTTTGGTCATAATAATAGAGGCGCAGATTTCGATGGCGTGAATTTCGGCTAGAAAAACACTGGGGTAAGTACCCAGTGATTTCGATATTTTGTGATTGGGTCCAAAGACACCAATGCCGACTCCACTATCCATTTTTGATCCATCAGTGTACCAGACTAGGCTGTTAGGTTCCATCTGCGGTAACCCAGTATCCCAGTCTGTTCTATCGGGGATTATTACCACGAAATTCCTGCCAAAGCAGAGTTCTTTCGGCATAACGTCCGGGACACTAAAGAACATATTCAGGTCTGGAAGTTCATTCAAAATGTCCAGGTGACCCATATGGTCATCATGACTGTATTGATTCGCGAGCTTCAATCTAGCTGCACAGGTAGCAGCTGATTTTTTGACGTGGATATGAAGTGGAGTGAGCCCGATGAGAGCTTCCATTGCCGCCGTAGGGCAGGTGCGCATAGCACCTGTAATTCCGAGACATGCTAGTCTCTGTAATGAGGTCAGCTTGTTCATAATAACTTTTTGCTGTACCTTAGGCCACCAAACTATTGCCCCATATGTTACAATTGGCCTCACTATCATGATGTACATCCAGTAAATCATTTTTGAGTTCAGGCCCCAGGTCCTGCCGAACATACGCCGGCAGGCCCACATGGCCCTGGCCGCGCGTTCGGTAGTTGAAGTAATATGAGAGTTCCAAGTTAGTTTCTTATCTAGGACAACACCCAGATATTTGACTTCATTGGAGTATCCGATATTTATATTATTAAGACTAATTGAACCAAGGTTCAAATTACGTCTTTTGGTGAAGGGCACCAGGACTGTTTTGCTAGGGTTAATCGAAAGGCCCTCCCCAGTGCACCAATTCGAAATAACAAGCAAAGCCTGTTGCATGCTGGCGGACATCGTACGTTCATGCCCTCCAGAGACTATGATAACCAAATCGTCCGCATAACCAATGGCATCGTACCCAAGTAGATGTAAATTATCAAGCAACTCGTCGATCACGAGTGACCACAGCAAAGGGGACAGGACACCGCCCTGCGGACACCCTCTTGCTGCCGTAATCGTGACTGACTCATTACCTAATTTAGATGTAATCTTCCTACTAACCAACATGGAACTAATCCAGTGGTTAGTCGGATCGTCAATACCTCTACGCTTGATTGCCCTAGCAATTGAGTCGTATCCAGTATTGTCAAAAGCTCCCCCTGGCGCCTGTTAGTTTCGCACACAATACACCCATGAGCGGCGCGGCCCTGCCAATTTATTCTGCTGCTGTCAAAAATTATAATGGAAATTGACTAGATAATTTGGTTCCATGAGGTTTTCCCAAATATACGTTAAAAATGTGTACTAACAACTATTTGTCAAAAGTTTCGCAATACAGTCAAAGAATACGAAACAGACGATAAGTGTCTTCTTATTTCATTTTTAAAACGAATCAAACCCTTTGATTAGCCAAAAGCAAACAAACGCACACACAACTGATGTTCACTACTGCAATTTTTTCACATCGGCCCCTGAAAAACTGGTTGCGATCAAATCCCGAGATTTTTATAACTTTCAATTTTTATGTAGACACAATCGGTCAACGGATACTTCAGATATAAATTTCACCTTTTTCAGAACTTAAAGGCTTCAATTAGCTGACAGGTACTACATTTTCTTAACCGGCGGACAATATATTCATCCAAAATGCAAATATCTCAGATTGTTAAAACACTTACCCCAGATTTATTTTCTGACAACTTTGTCAACCTCTTGGTGAAGACAGGAGAAGTGACTGACTATTTTAGCCGGCAGCCAATTATGGTCGCGAACTTCAGTATATACTAAGCGCTTTATAAATTTTCTTTTTCTCTTTTCAGTAACCATGGAAATGACAACAGTTATTGCTGGTTTGCTTGGTGTGGTAGTTTTAGTTCTAGTTTTCTTTTTGTATATAAATCGTAAATGGTGTTTCAATGCAACACGTAGTTTTCCATGCTGTGATGAGGATAATTTAAGTACAAGACATATTCATGCAGTTGGTAAGTTATTCAAACTCAAATTATTTAAATTAAATACTGCTCAGCGGGTGTGCAATAAGTAATCGACCAGTTATGATTCGTAGTGATTTCAACTGATGAGAGCCTATTATTAAATAAAATTCTATTGCTGTATTGCCATTCCTTTAAGTGAAGTGGCGCAGGGGAGGGAGGGGTTAGTTTTTTTAATAGTTAAAATTAATTTTTGTATTTAATTTTTTAAATCTGAATTAATGTAATAATTTCAATATTAAATGAATTATTTAAAAATAAATTTTACTGTAGTTGAATTGTATGAAGAACAGAGTAACGATAACGCGGTCTGAAACGTGTCACACCCACAATCAATCGATTAATTTCAAGACATTTTTGAGAATATTGCATGACAAGATTATTACTTGCCAGCTGAGAACGCCTATACAAAAATACTTAAACTGAGAGTTGGAGCTTGGAGAACTTGTTGAACGCCTTTGGTAGCAATTTTTTACTTTTTTTGTAATTTTGATATTTTTTGGAGATAAGATTAAAATTTATTTAAACGAAATTAAGAAAATTAATCTGAAAATTAAATTTTATTTTTATTTTAACTTTAAGGTAAATTACATTATGAAAACACAAGTTCCGATTCAGAAGAGGAAATACTAAGACGTCTACGTTTACAGCAATCATGTAGTTTGCAAAGTGGACAATTATCACGATACTCTGGTGGCCCGTTGAGTTCGCTAAATCAAAATTTAAATTATAGCGGTTTACAACATATAACAATTTCATCGAAAGATTCTTTACGCGATCCATTAGCAATTGCAGAACGTGGCAAAGTTGGTCTACCACCATCGTCGAGTAGTGAATCAAGCAGCTCCGTTGAAGCGTCATACGAAAGTAACACTGGTTTAGTTAATGGCGAAAAAAAAGGTAATCTTATATTAAACCACAAATTTTATTTTGTAAATCTTATAATTATTTCCGGCTGGTTTTAAAACTTGAACAGGGTGTTTGTTAAATTAGTTGTTGTGATATTTCGTTTACAAAACTTTAATCAATACATTTCAATTAGCTAGTACTTTTGTTATGACAAATAAAATTCTTCATCTAGTTAATAAAAAATATTACTATTCACCCTGTAGGAAGCTTATCAAAAGTAAATAATATCTACTTCCCTTTTAATTTAAAATTTCTTTTTTATTAAATATGTTAAGTTAAAATGAAATCATTGATCAAATTTTGCTAAAAGTTAATTATTTATCGCTACAAAATGTGTCTTGAATTATTAAAATTATTAAAACCGACTCAAACTGTCTTAGATCGTCGATTAATTATCGAAGGTGGCCTGAAATCACCTCTTCAATCTTACACGTCAGGTGCAACATCAAATGGATCATTACAGGATACTTTACGAGAAACTCGTATAGACAATCGCCTAGAAAATACAAATGGCAATTGCACCAGTAAAGCTTACGATAGTTACGGACACACGGGTAAAATGAAAGGACCACAACATCAGGAGAGCTTAGATGATGTACCAGATTTTGAAAATCAAGATGTATGAAAATGTATTTGTTAATTTTATAAAATTTTCTTATCAATTTTATTTTAGTGTATCGTTGTAGTGTCCCAAGAACCATTATTGTTTGATACAAGTGATTTGAAGTCATTAAAGTCTGATGCAGGAACTATCGGACCAGATAATTATAGCCCCGATCGGTATGGCAGTGTTGAAGTATCATTGCTGTATGATGCACCAATGCGAAAGATGACGGTGCATGTATTACAAGCTCGTGGTATACCATCACGTGACAGTAGGCAATCAACTCATTCACAAGTTCGTCTTTTAATGTTGCCAAGTAAAAAACAGAAACATAAGACAAAAATACGATCGGGTGAAAATCCTCAATTTATGGAGAGTTTTCTTTTGCATCGTGTGAATCCAGAAGAAGTGAATTCAATGGGATTACGAATACGTTTATATGGTTGTGAACGAATGCGACGAGAACGTTTAATTGGCGAAGCAATAGTTAGCTTTGCTACAATAGATTTAGAATTGGAAACAAATTTATGGCTTACTTTAGAACCACGGGCCAATACAACTGTGAGTATAGACTACCTTAATTATAAATGTGTGTGTCCTTTTCAAATGCCGATATAAGCTAAATTTTTTAGAAACGAAATTTTAGAAACGCAAACAAATAAACCAAGAACAAAATTTTGTTAGGCCACTTGGATACTGCGGCACAAATGAAAGTTCTCAATCTAAGATGGCCGAATGCTCCCAAATTATTTTTTGAGTGCAATGATTTGCGATTCATCAGTTTGATGAATACATCTGTTCCTTTGCTCAGTGACTAAAGTGCTTTACCCATTGAAAAACGAAAAGAAAAATCGGATTTAGTTTTTTCAATATAATTCCAAAATTATTGCTTTATTTTCACTAAAATCTTCTCGTTTTTGATCGAGTATACCACACAATACCATTTTCAATTTAAAAAATTCAAAAACATTTTTAATTGGCTGAGAAAATGAAAATTTAATTTTTTCGGTTCTAAACAATTTTTTTCGGACGAAAAAAATTAAATTTTCATTTTCTCAGCTAATTAAAATTTTTTTGAAATTTTTTAATTGAAAATAGTATTGTATGGTACACTCGGTCAAAAACGAGAAGTTTTTAGCGAAAACAAAGCAATAATTTTAGAATTATATCGAAAAAACTAAATCCGATTTTTCTTTTCGTTTTTCAATGGGTAAAGCACTTAACTTTATAAAATCACCAGTGTTCGACCGCGTGAAATCCGTACGGATGGTCTGATATAAGTTGATTTTCTTCTAAGAGTTTCATCAGATGAAAATTTATTATTGTTTCTAGTGTCTTGGAGAGGCAATATAGAGCATTAATTAAAATGTTCAGATTTCCTACCCTGCTTGTGTACTGGATGAACGTTAACTATTTTCCAGATCGAGCGAAAAATTTCAAGTGTCGAAGATCGGTGAAACAGAGCAAGTAAGGGTTTAGTCCAAAACGTGCAACAGTATTCGAGAGAAATGAGTGGAATTCCGTCAGTTTTGTTGTCATCATTGACTACAAGAACTTTTACAGCTGCTATAGGCACTAGTCCTGAATTTGGTATGACACGTTGACAAGCTAACATGCACAACAACAGAAGGTGTAAAGGAAATGGCGGTGAGGATAGAATTTGCGGCCAATTTACAGCTATGATTTTAGGTTGCCTGCGATGACCTAAAGCAAAAGTGAATAAAGATCGCCCACCGCTTACCGAATTCAAAATTTAACGCATTTCTCCTTTAATATATTTATGATGGTCTGTTTAACCTTAGATATTGTTGTAGTGGCACGCGAGTTTTAGCCACCCTGTATGCTGCTAAGTTTTAAAGTGTTTCTCGTTGAAATATTTTGAATTTTGATAAAACTATACTAGCTCTTCGCTGCGAGCAGGTAAAATATATTGCTCAAATCTGGCCAGCCTTGCTAGAAATAATAAGAAACCATAGTCAGTTTCTCCTTTTCATACATTGAAAAGAAGTTAGTTCTTCGTGCTACACATGTGCGGAAAAAATGAGGCGTGGCAGAATTTCTATACTGCCAAACCCGTTTGTTGACCCGTTTGAAAAAAATCGCGAAGTTGCGTACCTATAAAATGTGTTAAATATTTTGAAATCCAAGAAGGAGAATAAGGAAGCTTTGATATATTTTATTCGAATAATGTTAAATTTATTATCAATAAGAAACTTAAATAAAATGTAGGTTAGATTATTTACAAAACTGACTAGACTATGTAGCGACGTCTACCTGAAAATGTTGAGAAACCAAACAGTACTAAATAAGTGTGTTCCATTGGTGTTAGCAAACTACTCACAAGTACTTGTATCTACTCGCAACTACTCATGCTCAAGTGATGGTGTAGTTGTTAGAAGTAGCTACGCATATAATTAACGAAAGAGGGATTTTAGTTTAAAAAATTCTAATAGATGGCTCCGTACCAATTTTGGTTGTGTGAAACGTCATTTTTTAACCCTAATCCAACCATTGTGTGCCTTTTTCACTCGTTTGATAAATGCATCGATTTTCAAAATAATGTAAATTTAGTTATAAACTTGTATGTATTTTATTTTGAAACATTTCCATACAATGTACTTGACATCTACTCATTATCTGCAACAATTTTCGTAAATTATTGGATTAGAATTTGAATTTACTGAAATAACAAAAATATGTTGGTTCGATTAGGGTTAAAAACAAAAAAATGTTATTTATGTTTGTGATACGAAGCGCAATTGTTAAATCGTACAGATATTTTAATTATTTTGTTGTTTAATATTTTATTACTTATTATTATTAAGAACAACGTATTTTTTATTAAAATCTAGCAGTTTTATTTTAATTGAGGTTATGTTTTACTAATGTCATAAAAATTTGCGTTCCATTGAACATCTACTCACAAGTACTTGGCAGTAGAAAATTTTTTCCAATGGAACACAGCGAATATGATCTAATTGATCATGTTTAGTATCGTTTAGTTGCAACATTCTCAGGTAGATGTCACCAGTTAGGTTTTATTTCAATAACTAACCTAACTTTTATTGATATGTAGATACAAGATTGAAAACGTACACTTTGAGACATAAATATTTGAACAAACCATGAAACTTCGATATAATATAAATTTATTATACAGACAATTTTGGAAATTTTCGACAATACCTCAAATGTTACCATATAAAAAGGGAATTTCCCTTATTATTTTTAACGACACAACGCAATTTATTTAAGTACGATAAATTTTAGTCAACATAAATATTTAAACAAAGCAACAACATTTACAAAACTTATATTAAGTGATTGATTTCAAATTTAGGGATTGAAAATGGGCCGCTCAAAAGAAATAGACAAAAGCATAAAAAACAATGATGATCATAAAGCAACACAACGATAAGAAACGTATCGAAATATATCCCTACAATATGAAGTGTCCATCGGTAGTAGAGCTTCATAAAAAATAAATTTATTGAAACCGGATATGCAAAAATAGGCATCGTTGTGGACGCCCACGACTTTTTGCCGTGAAGACTACATGAAAGGAAGAAACCATTAATTTCAGAGAGAAACCGTAAAAAACATTAGAGTTTGCACGGAAGCACATAAATAAGCCTTTATCATTCTGAAAGAAAATAATTTGGATGGACGAGAGTAAATTTGAATATTTTGGTTCCAAAAAACGCCCATTCATATGGAATGCAAGTCACAATATCAAAGCAACGTTAAAACAGGGTTAGCCCCATAATCTTGCAATACATAATCTTGCAATACAAAATCTTACATTACAAAATCTTGCATTATAAAATCTTGCATTACAAAATCATGCAAGTACAAAATCTTGCATTACAA
Source organism: Tipula vernalis (assembly GCA_958295665.1). NCBI lineage: Eukaryota > Metazoa > Arthropoda > Insecta > Diptera > Tipulidae > Tipula > Tipula vernalis. The sequence goes on along the minus strand of OY282558.1, from coordinate 178,267,246 downwards.
AATCTTGCATTACAAAATCTTGCATTACATAATCTTGCACCAAAAATCTTGCATATAAGAATTTCCCGTACATTTATAGAATCGCGCGCGCGATTCTATAAATGTACGGGAAATTCTTATATGCAAGATTTAAAACTACACTGTGTTATGATATGAATATAATTTAATCTAATCAAAGTTGCATTTTCCACCTCATAAACATATATAAAAACAAAAGTGGGTCAAAAGCTACACGTACATCCGGAGAACGCCTTCCAAAGAAAAGAAAAACAATAATTAAAAATAAAAAAATTAAACGGATTCTTAAAAAAAGGGAAAAAATCTGTAAGACTGATTTTTTAAAGATAATCGCGCACAACATGATACTTTTTTAAATTGCCATATAATTTATTTTATGTTATGTTTCTTTATTTTTAATGTTGCCTATTAATTTATAATTTTATTTTATTTGTAATAGCCATGTATGTGTTTTTAATTGATGAAATTAAAATAAATAAATACTCGAAAATCACTTAAGTGTGTATTTAAATTTATAATTGAGAATTTATAAACTTTTAGGAAAAGCAAGATTATGTTGAAATTAATAATTAAAACTGCAAGATTTTGTAAAGCAAGATTTTGGATTTGCAAGATTTTGGATTTGCAAGATTTTGGATTTGCAAGATTTTGTAATGCAAGATTTTTATTAAATGCAAGATTTTGTACTTGCATGATTTTGTAATGCAAGATTTCGGGGCGCTCCCTTAAAACATGGTGGCGGAACATTGTGGTATGGGGTTGTTTCTTGTCTCATGTGATTGGTAATTTACATTTATTCAATGGAAAAATGGATGCACCGATGTACAGTACCATAATTAAAACATATTTGAGAGATTTGGCAAGAAAAATAAATTTGCAAGGAAAATTTTTAAGGTGACAGGATAATGATCGGCATACGAGTCTTATTGCCAAAGATTATTTTAAGAGACCAAAGGTATAGTTATTGGAATGCCTGCCCCAGTCGTCCGACATAAACCCGATCGAAAATCTTTGAGCTATATTAGATAATCAGATAATCAGGTACCACAAGACGAAAGAAGTAACAAATCCCATTAATTCTTTCCTCTGTTACAGCGATCATGGAATAGCATACCGATTGAGACTATCCAGCGGCGACTGTGCCGCGGTGACTTCAAGCGGTAGTAGATAGTAAAAGTCTCAACACAAATTATTAAATCAAATTAGAATATTAATTAGTAATAATTTATATAAATATAATATTTAAATGAATTGTTCGAAAACTTATGTCGTGTCAGTTTGTGTCCATTTTTATTTGTTCATAAATTTGAAAGATACAATGAATTACTTTTTATGATTTTATTATTATATTTAAATAAAGTAAACACTGTCCTAATTTAGCTATATAAAATACTAACAAAAATTTTTTTTTGTATACAATAATGACGTTTTCATTACAATGTTAACGTTGTTCAAATATTTATGTCCGATAGTACACATTAAAGTTCAAAATTTTGAATGTTTCGTTACGGTGATACCTACTAGGTTAGAATATACATAATTACTATATTAACGTAAAGTACACTAGTGATGAGACCCAGGTTAGAGTATTGATGTTAACTGTACTAAAAGATTGCCCTTGTTAAACTGTTAAACCACTGCTTTGCCAAATTTAGTTTTTGGACTGTTGTTTACCAGTAAAAATAGTTAATCCTGTTTGTAAATATAGTTATTATGGGGCGGGAAAGACAACAGCGCCGTAAAGTTTTCGAGAAAGTTTCTATTCCTGTTAGATGAAGAGGAAATAGCAAACATATTGATGTGGATTTTTTCGATTGCGAGGAGGGTTTGTGATTACGATGGGGATAAGCATGTTGAGCCGATAAATTTTGATGATGATGAACTTTAAACTTGGCGGTGACGATCGAGGTAATGAACAAGGAAATGTTGAAACTACTACTGTTGAAGATGAAGAAGCAGATACTGGTATGTGGTATTATGAAGAACACGCGACTTTCTATTACTGCGAGAAAGAGAAGGCTTGACGGTACAAACAACAAAAATGTAACCACTCAATTACTAGCTTTCCAAAAATCATCCCAGATACATTGGTGAATATTCTCGTGGCTGAGATTAAAAGAAAGACGCGGCAGTTTTGTACAATGAATATTAAAACAACAGAAAAACACCGTGTTTGATATGATACTAATTTCGAGGGCGTTGTGCTTCCCGACATTATACCCATTGAATGCAGAATTGTATATTGATGGGCAACTAGGGAGGCCTCATTCGGTTGATTACCTCTTGAATTTAGTCCATCGGATATTCGCATCGTAAGTCAACAAAGGAAGAACAATTAGCTTTCCAGAAAAACAACACTAATTGGAACAATTAGGCAAAAAAAAGCGGATCTTCACAAAGAGTTTACTAGGAAGGCGGAATTAGAAAAAACGAGAACGAAAATCTTCGAAATTTTGTTTTGATAATAACCTAACATTTGTGAGTTTTGCTATTATCAACTTTACCTAACAGTAACGGAGTAGACCGTGAAAGGGAAGGGGGGTACACACCTTGATAAACTAGTGAGAACCTATATATGCAAAAAGAAAACTGAACGATTATCGCTGGTGTTACGTTACAGCCTACGTTTTGTATAAAAGCGCCAACCCAGAATGTATATGAAACTCGGAAAGCATTCTAAAGAAAATCGTTTTTGAAAGAATTGGTTATGCAACTGGTGCAGGCCAACGTGTTGGAGTTGCTTCGGCGAAAAAGTGACGGATAAGGATGTTAGCAAACGACCAACATGTCATTTTTGTAATGAGCCATTTTGTCAAAACCACATAAAAATCCAAAATCCGAAATAAGAAATGGTTTCGGATGAAGATTAATTGGTATCAGACGACGCATCTGGTTAAAACATAAATTTCACTAATTAAAATGTGATTTTTTTCTGAATGTAAATATTTTTTCAATAACAATTTTTATTTACTTTTCCTACGAAGTCTATGAAGATATCCATGGGGTCAGATTGACCCCTATACACAGACAAGGTGATAGTAAGCTATACATAGAGTGAAGGTTAAATATGATGTAAACTATCTTCACTTTTTTTGTTCAGATTTTGAATCCAGCGGGTGAGGTCTACATATTTAGTGAGACCTCAGCCTGCTGCATAGGCCCGTTGATGCTACTCGAAAGCTAATAATAAACTTTATCATTAAAATTAAAAAAATTGAGAAATACATAATAAGAAAAACAGTTTTCATTTTCATACAAAATATCCTAGTTCCAAAACATTAACATCGATTTTCTCACATTCCGTTTTCTTTAGTTATGTAAAATATGTTTTGTCCACGACCATCTTATAATATACTCATTATACTTTTGTTTCTTTAATTATAATGACAGCCATTAATGACTGCTAGCAGTGATTCAGTGTTATTCTTTTTTGAAATTTTATCTAGTAGTCTCTTGCCGTTTTCATTATAATTAAATTGAGATGTCAAAATGTCGACGGAAATTATTTTAGGATTATTTAAAAGATTTGATTATAAAGCACAATATTATTTATCGGTCGTGGACAAAGTATCGTATTCTACTCGCATATAATAGCCATTATTCACTCAAATGATTTACGACACTCGCCTATCGGCTCGTTGAATAATACATATACAATTTTCACTACCAAGTAGTAAATCGACATTACATTTTCAAAAAGTAAGCTACAACTACAAAGGAATCTAGAATATTAAAGTTTTTTAGTTTTTACGAAAATGCAAAGAAATTGAAAATAACTGACAGGATAAAATTATCACTAGCTGGAAGCTTGAAACAAAAACTAAATTCTAGGTCATTTAAAACAATCTTACAAAATGTGGGTAAGACCAGAGCCTACTGTATAAATAAGAGCCTCCAGTATCGACCGTATTTTTTACAAAGCTTAAAATAAGGTACATACAATTTTTTCTTTACGATTATATTCATTTACAATTTTAGTTTATTAGATTTATGAGCTTTTGTTTTGTTTTTATACGAAAATGTTCATGAAACATGTAGTTCTATTTGATTAAAAAATCGAGTCATGAAAATGTTTATTTCTTAGTGAAAATCGTCTTCAAAAATAAGGTACTTTTAAACTTTAAAATGTTGTTCATCTGTTTCATTGCCTCCTTTCAAATTCAAATTTGAATTCGAATATCTTTCTATTGTTATTTTGAATTTGCAAAGCATGCTAGATTGTTATGATTTTTTGTTTTCTTCACGCTCATTGTATTGATTTAATTTTTCTGTTTGGCTCTTTTTGATTTATTTAAATTTCGATTGTTGAGCGGAGACGTGTTTGTCTTTTTTCTTACCATTGGTTTTAGATGTGGACAAATCAAGACGGCATTAAATTGAATTTTCTCTTTTTAATACATATTGTTATTGTTGTAGAATGTTTTTTAATTTAATTTCGCTTATTTTCATTTGATTATTGCTGGAAAATAGGGAAATTTGAGAACCTGTGTTTTAAATGAGTAAGACATTAAGTTGTTTTTTAGCTGAAAAAATTATTTAACTGGGTTTAACTTTTTATTCATGTTTTATCGTCAATCGAAATCAAGTTTTTTCATACAAACTCTATAAAAATAAATTATTTTTTAGATGCCGGCTCTATTTACATCAAGATGGTTCTGGTAAAACCTACTCTTTCTAAACATGTGGTTGAGATTTTTCGAGTACGAAATTTTTTTAAAATTTTATTTAAATTTTCACAAACAGAAACACAACAACAAAATCATAATTGATTAATAAAAAATGTTTAGTAGCGTGTATTGACAATCTTGAATAACCGATGTCATCCTCCGTCCCATATTTTTGATAATCTCAGCAGACTGCAAACAAAATCTTGATTAACCGGTGAATAAGACTTGTCTCCAACCAGGTTCAGGCCAATTTTCATGTTCCCTGGCAAATTGAAGCCGAGTAATTATTTGTTGTGACAAAAGGTCCCGTGGCTGATTTTCGCGCATGAAGATCTGCTTCTCTTAACCTTTGCCGTTTTGTGCTATCGCTTAAATTGGTATTACTTACGTGTAATAATTCATTACAGGTCTCAACAGCGGTTGCATGGCGATTTCTAGGGCGAAAGCTTTCAAAGCAAATTGGTTGATTACATTGGAAATTGGTGGTTGAAAAAACCTAAATAAAACTTTAGTTAACTCTAGATAACTCTTGTATGGAAAAATTCCTTTTTTTTTATTGTTTCAAGTGCTTCCAGAATTTTTATAGTTCGATAATTCAGAAAAATATATTAAATCAAAATTTGGTTTTTAATATCTAAGTAAAGATAATTTAACAAAAAAAATTAAAAACGAATCAAATTCGGATCAGATTGCGGTCGAATTAGAGAAGCGTGCAAAAATTGAATTTTGACAAATGAAGTAAGCTCAAAAATTTTTAGCTTTAACCTGCGTTTATTCTAGTTTAAAATAGTTATAAGCTTAACAATTTTCTGGAATTCTATAATTTTTGCGTATATGAATTTTTTTACCTTCAAATCGGATGAAGTTGTGAGAATATTTTTGGTTGGTAGAACATTTTTTTAAATTAGCCGGACTTGGATATGAGACGTCTGAGATCCTTGAACAATAATGCCCAAAATGATTAGCAGTAAATTCATTATTATTGAATTTTTGGGAGCACTTTGAACAAGTTTAAGAAGTACTGATCTAGTGTATTTTCTAAGTTTCCTGTTAGAATCGAATTATTGAAATCCGAAGAGTTTTCATCAATTTCTATGATTGTTTCCAGTATATCATCAGGTTGTTCTTCTTTGGTAGATTCTACCACTCCTCAATAAACGTTACATCTCTATACTTATGTAAATACGTTTTGCAATTGTATCAACTACTCTGTAAACTTTTGCATTATTGTCATAACCAACAAAAGTCATTTTGATTGCCTTCTGATTTAACTTGGATCCCTGCTACTTTTTCTTATATAAATAAACGTTGCTTCCAAATATTCTAAGACGATCGATATTTGATTTCTTTTTTTCTCATAATTCAAACGGTGTAGTTGGAACTGATTTTGATGGTAACCAGTTCTGCAAGTAATTTGCCTTCATAACTGCTTTTCAGCAACCCCATTGTGCTGCGGTCAATAACGCGCCGTATACACTGCATTTCTATGCCTTGTTTCATACAAAGACTTTGCATATTTAAATTTATATATTCTCCACCTCTATCAGATCTGATGATGTTGGGTATTTTCATGAACTTTGTTTTCACGAGTTGGACAAATTTTTAAATTTCTCGGTTACCTAAGATTTATATTGAAGTAAGTAAACAATTGTGTGTCTACTATAATCATCTATAAAAGTGAATATCTATTTCTTTTCACCTGGTGTTGTGGTCGCCAAAGAGCCACAAATATCTGTATATATTAAATCCAACGGAGCACCGGTTTTATTATGTGATAATTTTGGAAACAGTTTGCGCGTCATTTTTGCCTTGCACACATACCTCACAAAATTCTTTCAAATCACAATCGTTTAATTTAATGCCTTGAAACCAATTCTCTTGAATCATTTGTCGAATCGCCGTCACATTGCGGTGCCCAAAACAATTATCATTATGTCTTTTAATGACTCACGTTTCCTCCTCAACGTTTTACCTCAGTACATATAAATTTGACATTCGATCCCCTACACAAACTATTACATTTTCTTTTATTATTTCACAATTGTGACAAACGACTGAAATTAATTGTATAACCGTTTTCGAGTAATTGTTTGACTGATATTAAACCATAATCCAGTTTTGGCACATAAAGGACGTTTTTTAAATGAGCTTTTACTTTTAAGTTCTCGTTGTTTATCAGTGCTATTAAGCATGTAACTTAATCTTCAGCTTGTTCCATTTGACCATTCGCCATTGTAACTATTTGAATCACTCATCCAAATATTTTCCTTTTTAGTGGAACGTAGGTGAACAATATATTCACTTTCAGTTGTTTGTTACTTGTTTCGCACTGTATATTTTTTATTGTCTTATTGGTATTTAACGTAACGTTTTTATTATTATTACTAGAGAAAGTATTTGTTGGTCTTCTGTACTTCTCTATTAACAAAGATTGGACTAGATTAATGGTTAAATCGCCTTCCGACCGTATTTCTAACGCCGTAATTAAAATATCATAGCTCCGGGGTAAACTGTTTAAGAGCATTGCTACCATTTATCCATCAGAAATGTTGTCTTCTCCCAACGCATCCAGCTTTTCAAACAATGTCTTCATCTCTACAATATGTGACTCTGGGTTTCCACCATCTGCTAATTTCAAATTGCAGATTCTACGCCGAAGTTGCACTTTATTGTTAAAAGTTGATTTTTCGTGATACAGTTGTAAGTTGTTCCACATGTCTTGGCTGTTGTGTATTTTCTTACGTGGGTTAACTGACCATCGTCACCTAGAAGACCTAGTCATGCTTCTCCTTGTTGTTCCTTTCTGTTCCAAGTATCCGTTACTTGTTCAGGTTTCTCGCCTGCAAGAGCTTCCCCTCCCTCTTTTATTAAGAACATTTCCATTCTGTATTTCCAAATGAAATGGTTCGAATTATCCAACTTTTCAAATCCTAACTTGGTTGAATATACAAAATTTTATCTAAATATAATTTGCCAGTAGTGAAAAAACGTTATACCCAACGCGTGGGTAAGTTTTTTCTATTCTCGGGCCCTAGGCTGCGCCTCTGACTACAAACTACTACCTTAAAAAGTTACTTACCGCCACTTGATACGCAAATAACTATATTAGAATGGCAATATGCTCTTCATTGTACTCGAACAGAGAACTTAGGTTTGAGTATATAAAAGAAGAATGAATTCGAATTGGATTATTAGTATATGGAACGCGAAATAGAGAAGACAAATAGTGCGATTTAAAAAATGATAACAGTGTGATATAAAAGTTATAAATGTTAGTTAAATAGTGCGAATTGTGAAAAAGTTTGTTGTTTTAATTTTTTTGTTCTATAAATAAATTAGTTGTTGTGTGATACACTATCCAGTGATTCGAACCTTAATTGCCAAGGGAAAAACGTAACAATTGGGGTAATTGGAAAAGTGCGGTTTGCCGACTGAAGGTGCTAAGGACAAATCAAGAAGATGTCTCCGTGAGCTCCACGGAAGCTTCGATTTATTAGATTCTATGAGATGACGTAAATGAACGAAACAATCTAGAACCAGGGAACGAAACAATAGAACGAGCAGTCAACCCTAAAGATGAAACCTCAGACGCAGAAAAATGAACAATCAAACCAGGAAATTAAACACCAAATTGTAGATGGTAAAAAGAGGTCGACGAGATGTTTCTCGAATTATTTACAAATGTACACGGCGAAGTAGAGAAATTACAAATATATATTCAATATGTTGAACCAAACTTAGAAACGGTTGAACAGAAATTACAAAAGGAATTTCAAACGGCAGTTCAACGTATCGGGAAAGAATTACAAGATGTCAAAGTAATTGGAACAATATTGCAATTGTTCCAAACAGTTCACGCGATTAAGCTAAAACTGCCAACGTTTGACGAAACAACGTATTTCAGAATTTTTAAGTTTCAATTCGAAAAGGCGACCAATCAAAATGATGCCAATCAGAGTGATGCTTAAAGGTGAAGCGTCGGAGGGTTAATAAACTATTCCGGAAGAAGAAACCAACAGTTATTATATCAAAATAATAAGCGAGAAATGCATCGTATGAAATTGAAGGGTCATTATCAAAAGGGAGGAGAATCTCTAGCATATTCTAGTATGTTGGCCGATTTCATATATTATGTCGCCTTTTAGGCAAAACTTTCGCAGAAACCGTGTGCGTTAACAACAAGACATTATCCAACCATCAACATTTAGTCGCCAAGTGAATATAGTTATCAACGTGAACACCGAGAGGACGGAACCAAGATTCAGAAACGGTAGGCTCAGTCGGTAAAATGAAAGATGAAAAGTCATTTTGAAGGAACAGAAGCTGGTTTCGACATTTTGTTGTCCCACAATGATCGGTGGAGTGTGCATCTAGCTGAAGCATTACAATTACGAATGACAAATGGAGATAGTGTAGTTATAACTGGTAAGTCATGAGTGCAAATGATTTCATGTTGGATTTTGAACGAGGAGCAGTATGCCACAGTTCTAGGCTACTCATACTGAAAGTGGAAGAAATCACGAACACTAGGTCAAAAGGGAACTGGATGGGATATACCGGTTGTGCGGAGATTAGTGCGACTGTCGCGTGACCGGGTGAGGGATGGTTATAACAAGCGGACCAATGGCGGAAGATTTGCGGAAAAGCGATTGGAATACAAGCTACCGAGGCGGAACACTACAGTATTAGGAAAGAGCACGCTGTAAACCGGAAGTAGTGCATCTGTCCAGGACGAACAGGCTTAGATGAGGGTAGTGCTGTGGTGACGCTTAGATTAGAATAGTATAAGTTACTATAATGGCTTAAAGTGTATCAGAGTTGACAGGTTAAGGTATTATTTTCTGTAACTATTTTATAGGAATGCAATTCATAAGTGATTTTCTTTAATATGAATTCATGTTGTAATGTCCCATTAATCTATTATCACAAAAAAAAACAATTTTTTGTTAAATTCGGTCTAAAATTTCCAATTTTTTGTTTAATTTTTAAATAATTTTCCCAAGATAAAACTGACTACATAGCGACGGTGACGGTACCAAAGTGAATAATTATCATAATCTATGTGCTTCGATCAATTCGATATATCTTTATCTTCGATAAAGATGGTAGTTCCAGAATGGTCCGAAATTCTAATTGATTTTCTTGCTATACTTGGGCCTAGATCCTATGGCTTTTTATATCAGCTCGGAGACAAACAGGAAGTCTGCAGGTAAGTGTCGATTTGAAATGTGTGTGTGTGTGTGTCTGTGTGTGTGTGTGTGTGTGTGTTTTTTTTTTTTTTTTTTTTTTTTTTTTTTGGGGAAGGGGGAAAATGCTTTTACGCATTGCCAGTACCAGACCATCTCAAGTCCTGGACTGGCGTATGTGGGGCTCGGCCAAGCCAATACCCACTAAAAACCCTACTTCCAACTCCGATACCATTCTGTGGGACCGCCAACAAGCATTACTTCACAGAATGGGATATGGCTATATTAGCCCTTCACCTATCCTAGTTACCTCTAGCCGTCACCTTCAACAAGCCCTCGCCTTTCGCGCTCGTAGGACCTCAGCTTGACCAGAATTTGGGCTGCGAAGCTGCTTACCGCATCCCAATTCTCTCTCATGGCCACCATAAGAGGGACCGTGTTCTCGGGTGTTAGCTGCTGGTGGAGTACACCGAATAGCTCATCTCTCTCTGATCTGAAACGTGGACAAACGTAGGCCGCGTGCTCCACGTCCTCGGTCACTCCTGGGCACGCTGGGCACTTAGGGTCGTCCTCCAGCTTAAACCGGTGTTGATAGGCCCTGAAGCAGCCATGTCCAGTCAACAATTGGGTCAGGTAGTAGCCCACCTCACCATGCCTCCTCTTGGTCCATGTTGCTAGGTTTGAAATGAGGCGATGGGTCCATCTACCCTTAACTGAAGCATCCCAGCAGGCTTGCCATCGTCGCAGGGACTCTTCCTTCCCTTCCTGCTCTATGAAGCGGTGGCCCGCCTGGGTATCTTGTCTCCTCCGGTTGTACATTCGCTGGCGCTCGCTAGCCAGAATCTCTATGGGCAGCATACCCGCCACAACGCATACTGCATCACTTGATACCGTACGAAATGCGCAGGCTACTCTTAGCGCAGACCTACGGTACATCGCTGACATCTCCCGTCCATAGGCCTTCGTCATCATTGCATCCGCCCAAACTGGGGCCGCATACAGCAACGTAGAGCTCACGACACCCGCCACCAGTCTTCTCTTGCCTTGCCTGGGTCCACCGACGTTCGGCATAATGCTTGCCAGAGCCGAGGTCACCTTGGCCGCCTTCTCGCTGGTTCTGCGCAAGTGCTCATCGAAGCGCAGTCGGGCGTCAATCCAGACCCCTAGGTATTTTAGTCGCGGCTGAGAATGGATCTCATATCCGCCTATCTTCAGCGTAACTGTCTCCCGCTGCTTCCTACTCGTTATTAGGACTGCCTCCGTCTTGTGGTCCGCCAGAAGCAAACCCACTGATGATAGCCACCGTCGGATAATAGCGATGGACTCGTTAGCAACCAGGGTGATGTCCTCCAGGTGTTTGTCCGTCACCACTAATGCAATGTCATCAGCAAAACCAACGGTCTTAGCACCATGTGGCAGTTCCAGTCTGAGCACAGCGTCGTACATAACGTTCCACAGTAAAGGTCCGAGAACCGAGCCCTGCGGAACACCGCCTGTGACCTTGTAGAACATGTTAGCGTCATCTGTTTGGTACGTCAAGATCCGATCCTTGAAATAATCCTGGATGATTGCCCTAATGTACCCCGGAGCTCTCAGTAGTTGAAGGGCCTTCAAAATGCAACTCCACCTCGCCGAGTTGAAGGCGTTTTTAATGTCCAGGGTTACAATAACACAGTACTTCTTGGTCCCTCTTCTCCATCGTGTTCCTGCGATAGCCTCGCTAGCCATTCCTACGACTTTCCTAACCGCATCCACAGTAGAGCGCGCCTTCCTGAACCCATACTGGTCTTCCGACAGGCCTTGGTATTCCTCGATAAAGGTATCTAATCGATTGCATATGATTCTCTCCAGCACTTTCCCTGCCGTATCCAGCATACAGATCGGACGATACGATGAAGGCTCAGTTGTTGGTTTACTGCATTTTGGCAAAAGCACGAGCCGCTGTCGTTTCCAGCAATCAGGGAAAACTCCTTCCTTAAGACACTTGTTATATACTTCAAGGAACATATCTGGGCGGGTTACTATGGCCGTCCTTAGCGCAGAGTTGGGAACTCCGTCCAAACCTGGGGCTTTACTATCCTTGATTCTACGGGAAGCTGCCAGGAGCTCCTCTATGCTAATAGGTGCTACATCCTCCCCTCGTGGGATTATAATTTCGTCGTTGTTTAGTTCCCTTTGTTCCGGGAAGAGCGTGCTCACGATGTTTTGTAGCAAGGCAGGACAAGTAGGACTCGCAGCGGAAAAGTTTCTCAGCTTTGCCGTAACAGTCCTGTATGGTCTGCCCCAGGGATCCTCATCAACCTCTTTGCATAGCTCCATCCAGCATCGACGTTTGCTTATTTTGATTGCTCTTTTCAAAGCTTTACGATCCCTCCCGTACTGTTCCTGGGAATCATTGAAGCCCGATCGACCCCTTGCTCGCTGGCACAATCTTCTACTTCGGTGGCATCTTATACGGAGTTCGGCAATGTCTTCATTCCACCAATATACTGGTGGTCGGTGGTTCTTTGCCGACGTCCTTGGCATAGAGGCATCGCAGGCATTGGCAACGTGTGACATAAGCTGGACCGCCTGATCGTTCGGCGAACCCATGTCAACCGATTCATCCTCCAGCATGGCTATGAAGGTGTCTCTGTCGAACGCCCTTGCACTCCATTTGTGGCTTGGTTGTCTCACTACCCTTCTTGGTTTCCCAGCTTCGGCAATATTGAAGAGGATAGCCTGGTGGTCACTATGTGTATAAAGATTAGAGAGACCTCCCACCTTAAGCCTGAGTGTGCTAAACACTCACTCGTGAATGTCAAGTCGATTATCGAGCTGGCACCACCGCGTGTGAAAGTCGGCCGGTCCCCGGTGTTGGCTAGAACGACGTCCATTGAGGCAAGATAATCCAGCAGTGTCTCCCCTCGCCGATTTGTTTCTCTGCTGCCCCACTCCGTAGCCCAAGAATTGAAATCGCCCGCGATGATGCGTGGTCTGCGTCCTCTTGCTTCACCGGCAAGATGATGCAAGAGCATTTCAAACTCCTCTACTGGGTCGTTAGGTGGGGCATAGACACTGTATATATATATTCCATCCACCTTGACCCACGTGAAACCGGTCCGTGGCACTTTCATGGATTCCTGCACTTGGCATAGGCCAAGTGTCCAGATTGCTGCTCGGCCCGAGGCATCGGAAATCCAAGTTGGGCTCTCAATGTTCCTATACTGTTCGCACACTATTGCTACATCGATTTTCCGCTCTCTCGTTGTCTGCACCATCAAGTCCTGCGCCGCCTCGCAATGATTTAGATTCAGCTGGAGAATCTTCATGCTTTCTTCTTAGTTGCCGCCCGGAAGGCCTTCTGGTACACTGGGCATCTGCTGCTACCAGCAGTATGCCCGCTCTCAGTTTTCCCCCGACACAGCATGCAGCTTGGATCCACGGAACATTCTTTAGCCAAGTGTCCTTCTCTACCACATCTAAGGCAATGTTTTGACCTGTCGGGCCCTTTACAGGTGCTAGCACGGTGACCGTACTCCCAGCATTTGTAGCACTTGGCTACTCTGGTAGTTTGTCGAATGCGACTGACGACCCATCCGATCCGAACTTTACCAATCTCCAATGCTTTCCTGGCGAAAGCCGTTGGGAGACTGACCACTGCCGTCTGTGTTCCTCTAAAACCGACTCTGAGGGATGTAACTGCTGACTCATCACAGTCAGATACCCCTTCTAGAGATTTCAAGGCCTCGCATATCTCTTTCTTTGTCGTGAGCTCGTCGAGGTCTTTCAGCTCAATGACCGTTTCGTCTCTGAGACTTTTTACTTTGGCCGAACTCCCCAGCTTGGCAGCTACAGAGCTGCGGAATTGTTCAGCCGATTGCCCGCCTGACCGGTCCAGCTCCAACAAAAGTTCTCCGGCAGCTGTTCTCCTGACTTTTTTGACCATGGTGCCCAGTTGATCCATGTCTTTGTCATTTTTTAAGCTGCGAAGGATATCCGCGTACGACTTCCCCTCCTCAGCCTTCACAACCAGAGCGTCAGGGCGGGCCGGCCTTAGACGGGGACCCTGTGGCTTTTTCTTCGGCTTTGCTTTTGGCTTTACCGTTTCCCAACCTCCTGCAGGAAGACCCCTACTGGGAGTTTTAGCCTTGGGAGTTTTCGCCTTGGGAGCCGCGGGTTCGTCTGCTCCACTGGGAGTTACTCCTTCTCTGTATGCCGGTTTTTTCGTTTTTTGTCTGGCTTCAGGAGGCGACTCGCTTTGTTTTCTTTTGTCGGTCGCTCGCAACTCCGGCTTCTCCGGTTGAGCTATAAACCCCGGTGACGTTTGCGTCTCGTTCTCCTTGCTTTCCTTTGGTGGTGTTAGTCCCAGATTTTCATTACACTGTGTGAGCATCTCAAAGATCGAACACAATGACCTCGAATAATCCTTTATCTCCTTGTGGACGTTATTTTTGGGCTTGGCATACTCGTGTAGGCCTCTAATCTTCTGGCCTAGCCTATCCCACAGCTCTTGTCTCTTCTGTTCCTCACTTGTAGTTTTTAATGCACCAGTGGCCAAGTTTGCCACCGCTGGTACACTGCAGTCATTGGATAACGACGCTTGGGAGCCTGCTTGCTCACTCCCGATAAGCGCCGGTACTGGGGATCCGACCCCCTGCACCGTACGGTTTGCCATATTTGTCTGACTCGCCATATTTGGTTTAAAATCGGGGTTCCTTCCCCTAGTCTGTTTGGTCCACGAGAGGTATTTTATTTCCCTCTTACCCTCTAGAACTAGCGGGCATTCCCCTATCCGCCACCTGGGGACGCGCTACGTAGGGGTTACAGACTCCCCCCGTAGAGTGTGTGTGTGTGTGTGTGTGTGTGTGTGTGTGTGTGTGTGTGTGTGTGTGTGTGTGTGTGTGTGTGTGTGTGTGTGTGTGTGTGTGTGTGTGTGTGTGTGTGTGTGTGTGTGTGTGTGTGTGTGTGTGTGTGTGAATTTATTACTCTTGCCTTGATGATTGAATACTCGTGCCTTGATTCGACCACGAGATCTTCTGCGGTTGTCGTGGTTTGTTAGCAACATTGCAGAAATGCTCATTGCGTCCGATTATGTGATATTGTCTGATTATGTGTCCTTGAATTTGTTTCTGGAATACTTTTTTTATTTCGCACTCGTCTCTTTGAGTTTTTATTTGGTCTAAAAATGTTTTATTTAATTATTGTTCGCGATTTTGACTAAGAAAATTTCTTTATATTAACTTACAAAAAAAAATTTACTAATATTTTTAATTTATTTGCAGTTAAATGGATCATCTAGTGATTTATTAAGTTTAGCACGTTCCGATAGTACGGGCTCAACAACTTCAATGCAACATGGCGGCGTACCTGAATTACTATTGGGTTTAGCTTATAATGGTACAACAGGCAGGCTAACTGTCGAGGTAATCATAAAATTGTTGTTTCTGGAATATTTTGTAAATTAATGAAAAAAAAAAAAAATGTTTCAGATTGTGAAAGGAAGCCATTTTAGAAATTTATCTCTCAACAAAGCTCCTGATACATATGTAAAATTATGTTTAGTGAGTAGTATGGGACAAGAAATGGGTAAAGCAAAAACATCAACACGCCGTGGTCAACCAAATCCTTTATTTAAAGAATCATTTGTATTTCAAGTAGCACTATTTCAATTAAATGATGTAACGCTTATGATATCAGTATATGCTAAACGAAATATGAAACGCAACGAAATGGTTGGATGGTTTAGTCTGGGGTTAAATTCATCTGGGCCAGAGGAGGTATCTCATTGGAGTGATATGAGAGAAACAACACGCGGAGAATTGTTAGCACGATGGCATATACTAGTAGATTCTTGATTCCACTAGCTAGGGCTTTCGCCTCGGCGCTACAGTTCTGATCATCCAAAAAATAAAAAGAAATCGAAACACAAAAAATATGGATCTATATCTGTTGATATATTAGAGCCGGGGCTTGATTTACAATTTGTCTAATGTTAATTAATTAAATCCATTTTTCTACTTTCGATTGGCGCAACCAAAACCAAATGTATGTATAAGATCGCACAATTTTTAAATTATATTTTAGCGCCAATTTAATTTTTAATTTTTTGTTGTGAATAAAAATTATTTAATAATTAATTAATAATTATTGTTATTAATAATTATAGAAATAATGATTAGTGCCTGATGATTTGGACATCTAAAATATAATAATAATATAGTATTCATTATATATGTATAATTATATACCTGCAGGAGTGTTCCGTACAAAATCGGGACAACTGTGCTCATACACAATTCTTCTAAAATTTTAGACTTTCTCTACCAAAAAAAGGTGGACAATACTGAGTAAGAACGGGTTTTCTGTTTATTACCTAGTTAGTATTCGTGCTGTAAGACTGTAGTCTTAGAATTTTCGAAGAGACAGTTAAAAATTGAATTAAAAATAAGGACTTACAAGCACCCTGTATTTATTTGTATCATATAATTGTATTTATATGTATATTATATGGTGAATTGGTAATTTATGATATTAATTATCGAACAAAAAAAATTTATTTAAAACAATAAAACTATTTAATTTTTTCTTATTTTAAATTTTAAATATATTTAAGAATAAAAATATCTTTTTATAAATTTTATTTTAAAAACGCATATCAATCCAACAAACACGCATAATTAGATTGTAATTAAAAATAACAAACAGTTATATGAAAATTTATTATATTTAATTAAACAACAAAGACGAGTATATTTTTAAATTTATTTTATTTACTTAAAATAAAAAAAATAAATGTACCTTATTTATTTAAAATTGATAAAAATTTATTCTATGTAATTAAAATTATTTAAATAACAAAAAAAAAAAATTGGAAAACATTTTATTTTATTTTTGGACTGAACATTTTTTTGTTGGCATTTTTGGTACCTACATATATATTAAAAAAATTATTTATCTTAATGCCAATCAGTCTACATTATATTATAAAAATGTATATTTTAAAAATTGTCCGTACACTAAATTGTACCTACTATTAAATAATTAAATAATTGCTGTAAAAATTACTTAAATGTGAATATTCATTTATATTATTGCGGCCAATATTAAATTGTAATAACGCGGCAAGAGTAATTTAATCGAAATCTTATTGTTTTTGATTCGAAATTAAAATATAGTTTGTAAAATAATCAATCATTTATAATTATCTATTTATTTGAATTGAACATGTCATATACCGTGTATATGGTACTCATGTCGAAATAACTATACTTTAACGCATGGTTCAATGTAAAACACCATTTTAAGAATATTTAGCATTTTAGCAGCATATTATTTCTAAATCCTAGAAAAGAGCTACAGCTACGAAACAAATTTTAAGTTCGCCGAAAGAGACAGAAAGAGACGGATATAGTTTCCTTATTTTTATTATAAATACCTATATTCTCCTCGAACATCCAAATATATAGTGACATCTGTCAAAATTCCCTTAATTCCCTTGGTATTTCCCTATGTATATTCCACATGTAACCAAATACCCTATTCTTGAATCATTCGGAATTTTTTATTTGCGTTGAATTTATTTTTAATAATTGTTCATGTTTGGTTTGTCTGCGAGATTAAAATTTACAAAATTTGGTTTGTTTTAATCATGGTTTGTTGCACTGCTTTGCTAAAGTGTCTAGTTTAAGTTGTTTTAACTATTTTAGAATTATCCAAAGCAAAAACAACAATTTTATTTATTTGTTCTATTTGTTAACGTTATTGTTTTGTTTTATTTTACACAAAGCAAATTTTGTAAATTTACCAGAACAATAAAGTAATTGTCAATAATGTCAAATAAAAATATTTTTGCAATGTTTTTTTTTTGCTATAAGTCAGTCCATTTTTTAAGAATTCTTTTTATTTTATGCTTATGCCCATTCGGAAATATTCCCTAGTAGCGAATTTAAGAATATACGAATTACAATTTTCGAGCGTTTTTATGAAGTTTTATAGATGTCCGCGTGTAGAAAATGGATGTAGAATTCGAGAATAGGGCCCCTGATATAATAAACACACCCAATGGAAAACAAAAAGTTTTTTATAAACGGAGGTTTGTTATAAAGGACACTGTTTATAACAAACGCAGTTTGAACCTCTTTTGTTAGAGAATAAATGTTGATAGATTTTTATACATAGTAAACTGATATGTGAAAAAATTGCTTTAGTGTTATAACCGAAGTTTATATGATTTTAATACGAGTATGTTCCGGAGATTGTAAGAGAATTCAATCTAGTTTCGAACCAGTTTTATTAAAATCATATAATTAAACAAATAGAATTACGTCTATTAGTCGGTTTCGTTGAATTACTGTTCGTAAATACTAATATACTTCTCGTGTTAATCGAAACACAATTAAAATGGTCTAACCACCGGTAGCATATTAGATATTACATGAATTAATTAATATTCAACAAAAAATTAATAAAGTAAAAACCGAAGTTTGTTATATCCGAAGCAGTTTGTAATAACCAGATGTTATTTATAAATGGAGTTTGTTATAGTAAAATTTCACTTTATTTTACATCTTTGAATTAACTTTTCTATACCTTTGTAAAAATAGATTTTATCTTTGTCTGCAAAATGTTCATTTACCGCTGCTTGGGAGCTCATCGCTATTAAAATCCTTACCACGAAGCTCTTTTTTCCACGAAGCCCTTTTCCCTTTCTGCCACCTAACTATGCAATTCGATGACAATTTTCGGCGGCTATCGTTTTGTATTGGAAAGTACAGGTACAGGACGAAAAAGGAAAACAATAACTATCGTTTTCTTTTTCCTTCTTGCACCTTCTTATACAAAACGATAGCCGTCGAGAATAGTCGTCGAATTGCATAGTTATGTCCCTGGTCTTGTTAACCGGTTCGTTGTTATGAAGTATTTAAGTTAAGTGTATACCTTTCGTCAATTTTTCTTTCCTTTTGCATTTGATCTGCTCTTGCAAACGATGTAATGTAAGAGTGTTGTATGCTCCTGTTATAGTGATTCCTTAACTTTTTTAATCAATAAGAAGAATTCCCTCCGGGTTCCAAAAATAGATGGTTGCCATCACCTTTCCAGCAGAATGCATCAGTCCTGCTTAGGTTCTGGATAATAATGATGGCCGAATTGTCACTGCACGCCTTTTGCCATTCCGAGTGTTGTGTAAAATTCCTTTAAATTTATTCGAGCATCTTCCCTGATGCTATCATCTACTTTTATGCTCATAATCTTCTAAAGACTCTTGACAACATAAACTTCTCCCATTTCAATTAAAAAAAATTCAACACTATTTCACATTCAACACTATTTTCATTTCACATTTTTCAAAATGACCTTCAATATGTTACATTACGACTTGTTCTTTCTGCTATTGCAACTTTCCAACAAAAGAATGACTAAGCATAACAACATGAACATTTTTGTTTTTGTCTAGAAATGAAAATGGGGAAAAAATAAAAATAAGGAAAAAAAATATACCCATCTCTTTCTGTATCATTCCGTGAACATAAAATTATCCTTTATGCAGTTATTCAAATTTTGTTCAAAATACCCCATGGATTTTTTATATATTTTATCCGTAGGGTATTATAAACGGAATTCAAATATGAAGCAAGCATAAAAGAATACAAGGGTTGCTATGTCTTGGCGCTAATAATTTGACAGGTTTTACTGTAATTAATTACCCTATTTATACGAGCATACTTAAGAATTTTACAATGAAGTAAAAAATTAGGACAAATGATTTTGAATCTTAAGCAAATAATTTAAGCACACTGAAAATATCACAAAGAAAATAGATTCGAATTTGACAGCTAAAAGGAAAATAAAACTTGGTATTTTTTTGTGATAAATGAGTGTCAAAAGTGATAATTTTTTATTAATTTTGCCCAATTGAAAAATACTTAGTAATTATTACGTTTAAATTGTCAAAATAGGCCAATTTTTCATGTTGATGTCAAGACATAAAATTTAATTTATGGTGATAATTTGAATTTGGTTCCTTTCCGAAATTTATACTTATTTATTTAGACATAGATTTTACAATGAAAAATAAAATTCTATTAAACTTTTCGTTGCATATACCTATAATACATATATATTAATTATGATATTATGCAGTAATTAAGTTTTATTAAAAAATTTAATTAAAAATTATTTTGTTTAATTATTTTTTAATTAATATTGCATGCGATATTTTAATAATAATTAAACAATTAAATTTCTGTTAAACCGTATTTATTTGTTGTTGCTTTGACTTTGCTGTCAAAATATAAAATAAAGTGCTTTTCAAACCAGACGCCTCAATTATTTTTAGTTACCACAAATGTAAAGCTGAGACCCTTTCATATCGGTGGCGTCGGCTTTGAACATTCATAGTTGCTACTAAATATTTTATTTTGGACCGTTTTACATGTGAATTGTAGCAAGAACTGAGCTATAAGAACTATAAGCTAGATTTTTCGGTAAATATAAAATAGTTGTGCCAAAAATGTGATATGTAGGTTATGTTGTCAAAACACTCCACTTTTTCCTTGAAACTAGAGTTAAAAATACATACTTTGCAATCAAAAATACATACTTTGACATTTTCTTATTGATTTCGGTTCAAAAGAATCTTTTATTGCACATGAAAGAAACATTTGTTTATTCAAGCTCAAAATAATTCATAAATAACAGACAAACAAATAAACTCTTAATTGCTGTTCACCTTTAACTAGTGGAAATCATCGCACCTCTTGCAGCTCTTTAAGGGCGAATACTACCTTAAAATGTTGCAGTCGAGTGTGGAACACATTTCCTTGGCTTTATAGATAACTTCATTGCAATATATTTTGATTTTTTTTTAAATTATCACTTAAAAATAAATTATTTTTCAAAAAATTTAAATTATTTCTATAAAATTAAACGTTATCAAACAAATAAACCGTTATCAATCAAACAAAACTAATTTCCATAATTCAAAAATAAAATAAAGAATTTTTATTTTTGAAGCTCAAAACCGAGGCGCCTGGTATGAAAAGTACTTAACTATTACTAAAGATACATGTTAAACCGAAAGTGGTCTGACTGAAAACGTCCGAGATAAATTCAACATGTACACGGCGGCTTGACTGAAAGCAAAGATTATTAACAAGAAGATCATCTTGTTAATAATCTTTGCTTTCAGTCAAGCCGCCGTTTTAATGTTGAATTTATCTCGGACATTTTCAGTCAGACCACTTTCGGTTTAACATGTATCTTTAGTATATGTGAAATCGATTCGGATAATTTTACATTCTTATTTAAGATGGCGGCAGGCAAGTAAGTCAATAAATATGAAATAAGTATAACTTTCGGAAAGGGCCGTAGTACTATAATTAGTTATAGCATCAAGGCAAAGCTGTAGTCTACAATATAAACTACGTTTTATAAATGTACCTACATATTTTTGAACACAACAAGTTGTTAACAACTTATTAATTACTTTGGTCAAAACCTAATAAGAATGAATTATTTTTGAATTCAAGTTTATTGTATTTTATACGAAACCAATCAACTTCTTGTGGCATGATAAAGAAAAAAAAATTATTTAATTCGCCTCGCGGGAATTGTTCAATGCAATACCTATTGTAAATTTAATAAAGCAGCTTTTAGTTATATAATCGTAAATTTTCGAAAAATTTACATAATTTGAAGCCCTACGGGATTTAAATTTTTATTATATAATTATGTAGCTACACGAACTACAAATGTTATCTAAACGAGTAGATTACAACAATACAAAGGGTTTTCCATATTCAATGGCCGGATTTTGAAATTGAATAAAAAACAAATGGAGTGAAATAATATCATTCAGATGGCCATGGTTTCGGTGAGTGTCACGCATCCTTTTGTTGCAATTTTCGATGATATTTTAGCATAAATGAAGTTTCACAGCAGCAATTTCGCGTCTCATGTTGACCTTTAGCTCTTTGACTTAACCCCACAGAAAAAAGTCTAAACGTCATCGTTTCGTGAAATTACGCATTAACATTTTTTGCAATAGAGCGATTGTTTTGACACGTGTGTAGCACGTAGCGACATGTTATTGAAAAAAAAGTACCTTGGAGTAGGTGGTTCCCACGAGGTCCTACTTCCGTTTGTGTCGGCTCCAAGGCCTGTTTAGTGGTTCGATTTTGTGACCGAAATATGTGCCCAAGCCTTGACGATTTTAGGAATCCGATGATGTTAACTTTATCGAGATCATACAATATAAAAAAAAACAAAATACAAGAAAAATAAATGACAGCACACTATAAGCGCGTTTTTTTATTCGCTCCGGATAGCTGCTATCGAGAGCCGTCATTTTTATACGCCTAAATTTAAATTTGACGCGCTATTTATTGGTAAACTAAACTTATTTAACATCAAACTAACATTTTTAATTCAATTGTTTACCAAAAACTTCATATAAAAAATATTTGGCTCTACCTATTTATACGGAGCGCTATCCGGAGCCATTTTTTATATGACGGCTCTCGATAGCAGCTATCCGGAGCGAATAAAAAAACACTACAAATATGTATACAAATGCCTCATGACTCATGAGCAAATTTCCAACCAAAATGTTTGTCCAACTCCAAAGCAAGGATTTTGAGAGTTGTGATTTTCGCCTACATAAAATAGTTTTAGAATAAAAACAAGAATAAAATTTACTGTTGTAGTACAATATATACAAGTACGTTCTAGTACATACAAGAAAATTGCAACTCACAAATTTTATTTTACGACCAAAATTGGTGCTCTGAGCAGTAATATATCGCGAACGATATTTTAGGGAATTATGTGAATTTTCATTTACTCGTAGTTGAAGGAATATGGAGTAATGTGTTAAAGATAACTTTCCCTAAACAATCTTGTCTAAATAAAAGATGTCCCCATTTTTATTTTAGATTATTAATAAAATTGCTTGTATAGTGATTAACGATAAAAATGAAATTAAAAAATTAATGCAGATGAAATAATTAATTTAATGAAACAAAATATACGAATTTTGTTAAGTAAAGTGTGCTTAAGTTAGTGGAGGATTTTTAAGCGGGATATTAGACTATTCGAGGCACATTTTTGACGTTATAACTACATATGAATTATTTTAATACCTGTTGCGTCGCCAGTCAACAAATTTTGGAATATATTTCAATAAGGGAAAGTAATCACATATCTCACATATTTACTTTAGCACAATGTGATTGCGGAAGTCATACCCTTAGTTATAAGCAATTTATTTACGTGATTTCATCGTTTCTGGGCGGGACATCGTTTCTGAGCGATTTTACGTCAAAACGTATAAGCAAAACGCCAATAAACATTTGTACAAATAATTATCAAAACTTAAATTTTCTTTAATTTACGATTAAAAATAATTCTACATTTTTTTGACACTTATATGGTCACATAGACAAAATGCACAGACAATTTATTGACACCTAATTTATGAAATAAACAAAAAAAACATATTGACATTTATTTCTTATCTTCCTCTAATCTCCCATTTTGGTTTTCGGAGCCTCGGGCCGTTCAAAATGTGATTTTGCAATTCCACAAGTTTTTAATGTTCGGTATTCGAATTCATGATTTTCGTGTGCCGTTTGGTTTCATTCTACACCTTAGACAATCCAAATATAAGGCCCGATGTGAATCATGACCTGAAAAAAACAGTAGGTAAGGATATGCAAATAGTATTTGCTATTTCCAATGAATTTGATGAAAACCGTACCTTCATTTTCAGAGTCACGTTATTGCGGCAAAAGTCATTATCAACTTATCAAAGTTAAACCTTGCTTTCGGCATATATTTCCGAATGCGTTTGTTCGCCTGCAGAAGGCAAAGGAACAAAAAGAATAAGTAGAGTAACTCTAGGTTCTCACCTAAGTAGCTTTGCGAATATTCGCAACCTGTTTTAAATTTGTTCACACAACCATAAACAAATTTACAATATAATTCGTAATCAAAAGTAGTCCATACCACAGAAGAAAGATTAACCAGAACAGTCATAACGCTGTTTTTGTATGGAAAAATTTGGACTCATTTTTTTGACCTTGATTTGCCGAAGGTAAGAGAAAGTTGGGTTATGTATTCTTTGGTTTACTGGTTTTTATTTGAAATAATAAAAATTAAGAATCCTTAACAGTATAGTTAGTGATATTATATGACAAGTTTTGTTTTGACACCATAATTTGTATTAAATATTCAAAAAATTCATAATATTCGAAAATAATTATACTTCAAAGTCCAAAAAAGAAGGTAAGATGAAAAAAAAATTTGAGCCACGCAATGTCTATTCTGGTTAATCTTTCTTCTGTGTCCATACCTACAACTTTTCCATTGCAAATTTTGGATTTACAAAAAAAAAAGAAAATCTTTTAGTTTGTTTAGGAACACTTTCAATCCTGCGATAAATGTGAACACTTTATTGTTTTTATTATGATTTTTTATTGACGTTTAGAAATGTCTAAAATGACAAAATTATTTGGTAACACAAATAAAAAATGTCTCTAACACAGTCACGTGAAACAAAAATTTCCCTTTGCGATTATTCGCCATCTACTTTATGGGAGAACCATTAGGGTTTACTCTCTTGCTTTTTAAACAAAAACTCGACTGATTTTCAAAAATATCGCTCGAACAATAGTTACAGTGAATAAACGCTCACTTTTTCACTTTGAGAATCCCGGGTTCGATTTCCGTGAGTGGGTTCGCCGTTCTGGGTAAGCACCATATGGGTCCTTTGGGCACGGTTTTGTTAACTTTCTTTTTTTTCTTTTTCATAAGTGTTTGTGAAAGTTTTGAAATTTATATGGAGTATTCTTTGAAATAAAACCAAAGTAGAACAGATTATATTCTTAGCATTTAAATTTTGATTTGCTTTTGACGAAATTTAACATGTACGACGGAATTGGAGTTGTAATATGATTTTTCTAACAAGTTTTGTAATATGGAAAAGGAAGGCATGTAAAAGATTTACATTGAATCGGGTCCATTATCTCTGGCTTGGAAGGAAATGCAGTATTCGACTACCGCTCTTCACCGTTACCACTATTTCGCCCCGATTTAAGGATAATTTTAACAGAAAACAAACCATTTCACGTTATTACGTTCCGAATACTCCTCGAGTAATTTCATTGACAGAGATGAGGATAGGGCAAACATTTCTATGATTAAACTTTAGTCATAGTGAAGCAGTATGAAACAGGACTTGACAATTGCCACGAGAGAACAAAATATAAGATGCACAATTGTTAGCTTTTGTTCACTTAATCCTTTTTTAACTTATCTATACTTTTGTAAGTGTTAATTTAAATAAGAAAAATCCATGCTTTTTTGAATCGAGCTTAAAATAATATTTACCAAGAGATTTCTCGTTTTGTAATTTAAATAAAACAAATTAATTAAACCAATTTAAATTAGTTCAATCATGAATTTATATTTTAAATTTGATTATAAAATAGAGTATTTTAAAAAAACATTATGTATTTCTAAACAATTAATTATTGGTTTCATATTGTTTTTGGATTATTTCAAATCAACAGTATTAAAATTAAAAAAAAAATTATTTAAAACAAATATTTGTGTAGATATTTAAAAACGTTTTTGGAAAATTTTCACAATGGAAAGAAATTTATATTTACTTATAATTATAAAAACAAAATAATTGGAAATTAACATTTTAAAAACTTTGTAAGAAATATATTATATTTAATAAAATTGGTTGATGTAAATTTTTGTATTTAATATAGTACTTATCCCCATTAAAGGAAAGTAATTTGGACAATTAATAATTTAAATTATTATTAATAATAATTGGATTGAAATTTAAAAAAGAAAACTTTTTTTAACACCTAATAACATGTATGATAAAAATTTATAAAATAAACTTTATTTGTGTCATTACACATTTTAAGGCCGTAAATTTAAAGTGCCATAACTACATTATTAAATAAATTTAAAACTGAAATTGTAAAGTACTGAAATTTAATATTAAATCTTTCAAATTTAAAAGTTTTTATTCTTAGTTTAAAAATATATCTGTATATTAATTAAAAAAAAACGATGACACATGCCCCTAACCACCAACCAATCAGTGCCTGACCATCGAAAAAAAAAAATCGGATTTTTTCCCACGATAGATGTAATCCCAGGTGGTCAGGCTGCTGTGTAGGCAAAGGAATAAACACAATACTCTCTTCTTTGCCATAGTTCCATTCAGAAAGGAGTAAGCTAAAGTGTAAGGACTGTGGTCCTCCTAGAGGAGATTAGCATGGATTACGCTCGATTAGACAAACAAAAAATCAATCCCAAAAATCAAGTTTTTTAATTATAAAACTTGTTTGAAAAGTTATTTTAATTCGTTGAGGATTGGCTACATCTAGAAAAAAATAATACAGAAACTGAAAATCCCGAAAAAAAATCCAGAAAAAAAAATCGACAAACAAAAAAATTCTGAAATACAAAAATCCAGAAAACTAAAATCCAGAAACACAATTATCAAAGTGCGGCCCAAGTTAAAATTAAATTCTATACTAATGATGATAAGCTTTAGGTTGTAAATAAAGAGTTTTAATGGAATGTTGCACACTTGAGCTAAACTACGCTAGCTATCTTTTAGCTCGAGTTGTCTTCGCCTTGCTATGTCACCTAACATCGCTAATATATGTATACACTGATATTTTTGTATATTTTATTATTAACTCATAGACTATACTTAGTTACATTAGGTATCGTGTCTAAATCATAATAAATGAATTTTGCAAAAACATCAATGACTGTGTGAGCGATGTAATTAGCTCAAATGTGCGACGGGGTGAGCAAAGCGAGCTAAACTATGTTAATATAAACTCCGTTTCTCGCTTAGCTTAGCTGAAATGTACAACGGGCCTAAAAGTCTAAAAATGCCTATAAAATTGAATGCATTCATTTATTTTAAACAAAATATTTTTTCTGGGTTGCTTTTCTGATAATTTCTAGATTTTGTTTCGAGATTTTTTTTCGAGATTTTTACTTTTCAATTATTCTGGATTTTAAAATATCTGTATTCTTTGGAGGATGGGGGCTACCGCCCCAACCCCATCCCTCCCTCCCCCTTTGACTATTTATTAAAATTCCGATTTTAATAGAAATAAGAACGTTTTTCAACAATTTATGTTATTTAATAATTATTCACGTACTAAAATAGAGAACTCCTCGAAGCCGCTTAGATTGGAGCCATTGTGCAAGGATGACAGGAAAACGTGATAATTGTATGATCACTATATTTGCCTGAAAAAAAAATCCAGAAATTTTAAGATCCAGAATGATTGGAAATTAAAATTCAGAAAAAAAATCCCGAAAAAAAATCTAGAAATTACTAAAGAAGCAATCCAGAAAAAATATTTTCTTCAAAATAAATGAAAAATCAATTTTATAGGCATTTTTAGACTTTTGTCGTCACTTGAAACATTTGTGGAACATCTATCAGAAAAAGCGATATGAGCGATACAATTCCTTTGATCTGTGTCTGCAAGGTTGACGAAGCATTAACGAAGAATTAAATCAGCAATTCGCTCCAATAGATTCGTCGATACTATACTAACCAAACGAATTAAGCCAACCACAAAATAATTTGACACAGTTGTGGTACAACAATCCGTAGAAGCGATATGAGCGATATAATTCCTTTGATCTGTGTCTGAAAGGTTGAAGCAATTTTTATTACCATGTCCATAAATATTAAGAACTTTACGAAAAAACTCAAATTGTAAGGCCATTTTATGAATTTTAATTTTAACTTGTGCCGCACTTTGATAATTGTGTTTCTGGATTTTAGATTTCTGAATTTTTGTTTTTCGGAATTTTTTTGTTTCTGGATTTTTTTTTCTAAATTTTTTTTTAAGGGATTTTCAATTTCTGTATTATTTTTTTCTAGATAAGGTAGCCAACCCGATAATTGTTTCAAAAATATGGATATTTACATTTCTGTTTTACGTACTAAAAGAAAAACTCCTCAAAGCTGCTTAGCGTTAGCTGCTTAGTTATATTGAAGTTAGCAAACATTTAATGGGCTCGTCTTTTTTAACAGGTTATTTTTGCATTTTTGATGGGATTGATTGCATTCTTGATGGATTCGTCTAAAAAACACCTATAACCAAAATATTTTTCCTGGATTTTTTCTTGATTTCTTTTCTAGAAATTTCTAGATTTTTTTCGGGATTTTTTTTCTGGATTTTAACTTTCCAGTTATTCTGGATTTTAAAATTTCTGGAATGTTTTTCACGCAAGTGTAGTTATTCCGTTGACGAAACATTAAATCC
The DNA here is from genome assembly GCA_958295665.1 of Tipula vernalis. Lineage (NCBI taxonomy): Eukaryota > Metazoa > Arthropoda > Insecta > Diptera > Tipulidae > Tipula > Tipula vernalis. The sequence continues at coordinate 178,239,067 of OY282558.1, read as the reverse complement.
GCAGTTCGCTCCAATACATTCATCATTACCTGTTATATCGTTATTATAACTATTATAATTATATTGTTATAATATTTTTATGTCTGTCATAAATCATAGCTATGTTCAACCATGTTCAGGGGGAACAGAGTCCATCTTTGTAAGTATCACTTGTCTGAAATAAAGAATAAGTTATCTTAAATATAAATATAATTGGAGTTTAAATTACTGAAACTGACAAGATACATCATATTGGCAACGAGGGAAACTGACGAAATAGGTAAAATTACAGGTGAACAAGTTTCGCTCACGTTAAACCCGGATAGTGTTCCTGTCTTTTTAAAGGCAAACCCGATATGTTTTGCATTAAAATCGCGCAAGACTTTCTGATAAAGGATGACCACAGTGACTACGCAACACCAATTGTACCCGTTCTCACTTCACAGCTGATGGACGAACATCCCCTACCATCTACAGACCAATTAGTTTAAAATCTGGCCGGAGGCGAAAAGTTTTCAAAAATCGATTTGAAAAGTGCCTACCTGCAATGGGAAGTTCGCAAGAGGGAACAACATCTTCTTACGCTTAGCACCCACTTAGACCTCGAAGTAATCGACTGTTTTATGCTGTAAATTCTGCTCCGGCCAAATGGCAAAGAAAAAAGAAAGTATTGTAACTGGTATCGAGGTAGTAGCTGTCTTCATAGACGATATCCGAGTTACGGGTCCAAATGATGCAATACATTTTCAAAAACTGGAAGAAGTCTTTAGTAGATTATCGAAGTTCGAATTAAAAATTAACCTGAAGAAAACAGAATTCTTGAAAGACAAAATCGAGTACTGCGGTTACGTGTTAAATAGTGAAAAACGCTCCGAAACCCTCAAATCGTACCGAATTGCAATCATTTTTATGGTTGATAAATTATTGTCAGAGATTCTTCCTTTCTATTTGTTTGGCCACAGTTGCTTCTCCAATAAGGGTCGGTGCAGTACTCGCGCACATAATACCGGATGGAACGGAACGAATCACAACGAAGATGGGTCCAAATTGACAAGGAGGCGTATTCTTTATTTTCGGAGTAAAAAAAATTGTTTCAATACTTATACTACACCTGCTTACACCTGGTTAAATGTCACTTTGTTCCAAAATTACATTTAAATTATTAGAAAATTCTTTAAAAATCACTTCGAAAAAGTATAAAAACCTTTTCCCTTTTAATAATATGAAAAAATCTGTCAGTTCAACTTAATTAAATAAAGTTTACATGTTTTACTCAATATATAAACTGACTCAACCAACTATATATATTTAAGTTGAACTAACTCAGATTTTTAATTTTTAATATGTTCCGAAGATTGTAAGAGAATTCAATCCAGTTTCGAATTGATGAGCTTATGATTATGAAAAAATCAATCCTCTCATCAGGCCGCGGCGACTGGACTGACTATACCACAATTTACATTCTATATATACAGAATGTCCTGTGCTTTATATACTAGCGAATCGTACTAATACAGATAAATTCAATTACAATTTTTTCTTCTTCACGACAATCACATAAGCTGTGAACGCTAATTTTACTTTTTTTAATTTTTGTTGAATGTTAATTAATTCTTGTAATTTCTAAATATGCTACCGGTCTTACGACACTTTTAAATGTGTTTTTTATTAACACGTAGAAACATTTTAGTATTTACGAACGGTAATTCAACTAAAACCGGCTAATAGACAGAATTCTATTTATTTAATTTTTAATTTTTAATATGTTCCGAAGATTGTAAGAGAATTCAATCCAGTTTCGAACTGATGAGCTTATGATTATGAAAAAATCAATCATAGAATGTAAATTGTGGTATAGTCAGTCCAGTCGCCGCGGCCTGATGAGAGGATTGATTTTTTCATAATCATAAGCTCACCAGTTCGAAACTGGATTGAATTCTCTTACAATCTTCGGAACATATTAAAAATTAAAAATTAAATAAATAGAATTCTGTCTATTAGCCGGTTTTAGTTGAATTACCGTTCGTAAATACTAAAATGTTTCTACGTGTTAATAAAAAACACATTTAAAAGTGTCGTAAGACCGGTAGCATATTTAGAAATTACAAGAATTAATTAACATTCAACAAAAATTAAAAAAAGTAACTCAGATTATTATTATTATTGTTGAAGGGTCATGTGGGTGTTCAGCCACCTCGCACTGCAACCTAAAAGATCTTTTGTGCTTGGACCCTGCTTAATTATCCGTACAGTCAATATTCAGGATCTTAATGAACCTGATAATACTGCCAGCCGTTATGCAATACATACTATCTGGACTCATTGCTCTCCCTCCTAAATGCTTACTATAGCATGTGCGTCTACTAGAAAGACGGTAGCATTGGTACCCAAGGACATCGAGAGGGCAGCCCCACTCCTGTATATTCCGACCCCTGCCATGTCTTCCGGTTTGATTTTACTATTACGAGTTCCTGGAAATGGAAAGTCGGTTGCAGGTCACTCAGTTTTACTAAAGGAAGGCTGAATAAAACTGGAAGGTGCCTGGTATCCAGAGTCCGCATACTTTGGACTGATTAACCTATCAGCCATTCATCCATCGGCATATGCTGTTCTACTTTAGACTAGGGGTTTTGTCAAGGATTTCTTCTTTAGTGCCGAATTTTAGCCTGTGCCAAAACACGCCAAATGACCTCAGTTACCAGTGGTTGCCACAAGGAGGCAGCACGTACACTTGAGAACTGTGGCCAGTGGCCCTATTCTGGCTATTCCCTGGGAATTGGGAATTGAACTATTTTGACAGTATTCTAGCAGTTTGGAATTATTTTTTCCAAAAGTGTAAAAGGAAAAAATAATTCCATTTTATAGTTTTGACATTTATGTTTCCCAAATTTTTTTTTTCCGGGGAATTAGAAGAAACTGGTTGTTTTGTGTATTTTTATGATTTTATGTACAACGTAGTATCGGTAAAGTTGTTGTTGTTTGTTCTTGATTTATTTTTTACCGTCCTACTTTACACCTGGAGTAGCCAAATCGAGGACGGGCGGCTACAGATCCGTCTTTGAAAAACCACCTGCACATTGCATTGCTGCATGCCATCCTGTAGTGCTGACATGAAAGGTGGGTCGGCCCATGGATTCTGCACTCTCAACAAGGGGTCATAGATGTGTTCATCTTCATCACCGATCGTAATCAGATGATGAAAAATCCCTTTTGCATCTCGCCCCTATAGGGATTCGAACCCGGTACCTCCCGATCCAACCGCCGCAGCTTTAACCACTGCGCCGTTTGCTCGGTCTATCGGTAAAGTTTTTGTTTTATACGTAGAAAATAAAATTTTTAAATAATGGCGGCTGCAAAATTTGAAATAGTTTTTTTCGCAGTGGATGATTCCCAATTACGCCAGAATACACTTTTGGGAATTGGGGAATAAGAAATTGGAAATAGCCAGAATAGGGCCACAGGGGTGCGATTATGCAACCATTACGAGTTTCTCTTTTTAATCATTACGAGTTGTCTGTCGTACTTAAAAAGGTGTACGAGTAAAACAACAAGTCGCAATTACGAGAACTCGTAAAGTTATACATAAATCGTGTTTTGGCGCAATTTCGAGAAACTCGAAACTCGTAATGCTTACATAATCCCACCCCAGGGGTGACATGTTCTACCATCACTATTTTCGATATTCGAAAGGTTTTGTATTTCTTTTTTCAAGAATAAAATTGCGCGCTATTTCGCTTATTTTATTTCGTTTTTTTTATTATGCTTTCGACTTGTTCTGTGTATTTCTTCACCACTTCATCACCAAAAATTTTGTTTTCGATACTTTATCGATTACGATGAAATTAAATAGTATAGAAAATTATACTAATAGACGGAGATCGCAATAGATAAAGCATAATTGAGAAAACGAGAGAAACTTATGTCGAATTCTTTTTGTTTTTTCAAATCAATGTAAATTTTGTGGTGTGTAAGTACAACCACTTGTTTTGTGGTGTGTAAGTACAACCTCTAAAACCACTTGTGATTTTAGAAAAAATATTTGTCGACTTCACAATTTCAAAAAATTTCCACTAATCATATTTCAGTGGTTCTGCGAGCGCTGATGCTAATTTTTGTATGGTGTTACAGCTTTATTTTATTCCGATTGGTAGTGCTTTCTCTCTATTTCCAATCGTCAATTGACGATTGGAGCATCACAGATTCCACCTATTGGAAAATTTTTAAACTGAGGTAGCTGCTAATTTGACGTTCGAAATTGTTGTAAACAATTCCAATTTTGAACTGTAAACACAATTTTTACCTACTAGATTGATAATAATTGTAAATAATTCCAATTTTGGATTATAAAAACAATTTTTAACTACTGGATTGCAAAATTTCCTTTCGTCGCATTTATGAGAAATGTTATTTTAGCAGTTGCCTCATTAGAACTTTTTCCTCGAGAGGCGCTTTCTCTACTTTTACAATCGTCAATTTTGGATTATAAAAACCATTTTTAATTACCGGATTGCAAAAATTTCTTTCGTCGAATTTATGAGAAATGTCATTTTGGCTGTTGCCTCATTTTAACTTTTTTCCTCGAGAGGCGCTTTCTCTACTTTTACAATCGTCAATTGGCTATGGAATTTTGTCGGTACACCTACTCTCCACCTGCCATTAACATCGAGTTATACCATTAAAATTCGAACAGTTGCTAGTGGAGACACGAAATTGCAACAACTTGCCATATGTCATACAATCATTTGCTGCCAAGAAGGCATAACTTGATTGTATACCAAAATTTTATATTTCTTGGCTGGATTCAAAAATATGGCTACCAGTTTCGAATCGAAGTTTTCTAATTTGTAGTTGGAAACTTGTTTTACAAAAATTTTTTGTTCCACAAACAAAAATAAATTTTTGTTGAGATATTTTTAAATACATAATTAAAAATGTGGCAGCCAAAAAAGAATCATTAAAATATATATACGTGTGACGATATTTTTTGCAACAATTTTTGCACAATTTCTTTAAAATATGAAAACGCAAATGATTTCTAACCGTCAAATTTATTGTATGTTTTCCTCACCCGACGCCATTTTTTATATTTTTGTTACAAGATATGGTAATTGTAATGGTAAAATTTATGTCAGGTGGAGTAGCCGGGTTACCCATTGAAAAACGAAAAGAAAAATCGGATTTAGTTTTTTCGATATAATTCTAAAATTATTGCTTTGTTTTCGCTAAAAACTTATCGTTTTTGACCGAGTGTACCATACAATACTATTTTTAGTTAAAAAATTTCAAAAAAATTTTAATTAGCTGAGAAAATGAAAATTTAATTTTTTTTCGTCCGAAAAAAATTGTTTAGAACCGAAAAAATTAAATTTTCATTTTCTCAGCCAATTAAAAATGTTTTTAAATTTTTTAAATTGAAAATAGTATTGTATGGTACACTCGATCAAAAACAAGAAGATTTTAGCGAAAACAAAGCAATAGTTTTGGAATTATATCGATAAAACTAAATCCGATTTTTCTTTTCGTTTTCCAATGGGTAAAGCACTTAAGGGAATATTTCCTAATGAGTATAAGGAGGTGAAAAAATTCCCCATATAGGAAAATGTCAATAATTACATAGATTTTGACAGAGGTTTACATGTCGAATTTGGAAAATGGTTCTGGAATTCGAGAATAGGGGCCCAGGTTACCCCTTACAAAGTTGTACTGACCAGTCACATAATGGGCACCCTACTGGTAGGTTACGGAGCTGGTAGATTAATCTACTCAACTTTGGTCACCACTTCTAATAGACGTCAAACCACCTACTCAGATTACTTTGAGATGACTTTCAGTGAAGCCTCGCCGTTCACATGTTGAATTTAACCCGGACGTTTTCAGTCAAATACTTTCGGTTTAACATGTCCAATATTAATTCACATAAACGTTGTTTGAAACGTTGCGTCTAAACTCAAAGTGTAGATTTTAGATTGCAACTTTCAAAATTATAATTATAGAAGAACCAAAATATTATTATAATATTACCGTGCAAATTATTTGGAAATCTAATGATGACCGTTAAAATTCATTTACATTGATAAAAAAACACTTTTCATTTAACATCTATATTTCTACCAAAAATTCGCAAGCCAACTATTTCATTTTTGTTTAACAATCACCACTATTCAATTTATCACCAAATAATGGCTCACTTATTTCTTTCCAGTGTTGATAAACATAAGGCAATCGTTCGCTTGGATCGGTACTCCAATGATGAATTCGACATTTCACTGTAGCTTTCTCAAAATTATTTACAGTAATTGTAACAAAGAATTCTTTATTTTGTTTTCGCATATCAGGGCCTGATATTGGTTCTGAAGGAAGCGTAATAGCTTCTTCTGGAGCATAATATCCTACTTTACGAAGGGATACTTTTATGTGCCAAGGTTCAATTGTCCACGGCTGATCCTTATTCATAATGACAGCCAAAGTTAATGAATTTAGCATGTTTACAGTACGCTGTGCGAACGGTGAACTATGAGTCTTTTCAGTTTTCTCGGCTTCACTCTTCGCATATTTTTTGATGTTTTCTTCAGTTTTGTATACAGCCAAACCTGGTAGAAGCAACTTATTATATGCTTTAGTCGGTTTTAAAGATACTACTTGGCCTTTGTCGCCAATTCCTTCTACATAAGCTGTCAAAACTACTTCCAAATTTGGTTTGGGTCGAATCATTGTGTCTTCAATTAATTCGTATATATTGTTCCTGGCCCTTAATTTATGTGGCGATTGGTTCTTTTTATGCAAACCTGGTGGCCATTTCCGTTTCAATACAAATGTATTCTAAAATTTAGGATATTGAAAAATAAGGTTATGATACTTTTATTATTTTGAATTAACTTACTCTCGTTGGTTGGCATTGCACTTTGTTACATAATGTCAGCAAAGCCGCTTTTGAAAAAGTTAACCTTGTTAGAATATTTCTAAACATTTTAATTAATTATTTCAAATTGATGTCAAAATACCCAAACTATAAAAATAAACTTGTGGAAACAAAAAAAAAAAAAACATTTACCCTTCCAACACTAATTAACGTATATGTACACATGACGTACACTTTCCGATTTTTCAATTTGCACCAGATACTCTGACGGGTAAAATTATAATCGAGAAATTAACGTAATTTTTAACTTTAAGTTTTGTTTTTATTTTTTCGTTTTTGTCGTTTCCTCGGGTTTTACGTAAAATTTAACGGAATGAAGTTAGGGTCATTAGTAATTGACGTGCAGTATCATGATGGTCGTGTTCAGTCGGGCAAAGTCATAAAAAATATCATAATATTTTTTATCACGTGTCTTTTTTATTCACGTTTATTTTTTATCAAATCAATCTACTAAATTTTGTGGTGTGAAAAGTACATTATCATGTTCCATGTACCGAGTTCAAATAGGTTTAAGTTTCGTTGAGTTGAAAACATGGCGGCGCTAACCCGTACCGTTTCCATGAAGAGTTAGGATTTAAGGCCGATACACATTTACCATTACTACGTTTCCATGATTGAGTTAACCGGGATTAACGTGGATTATCTCATCATGGAAACATGTCGAGATTAGGATCTTCGTTAAGTTTCTTAATCCAACTTAACTCACCGAAAGTAGTAGGGTTAGAAGGAATTCTATCTGTCAAAAGCGAAAAAAACAATTATACCAATTCAAAATGGAATTGCGGGTATTCTTTTCTCTCCATAATACTTTATAAATTATAAAAATCACAATAAATGTTAAATTTAAAAATTTCCACCATACAAATAAAATTTCCAAAAGTGACTTTAAATTGTTGTGAAATGTCAAATTACACTAGAATTTATAATTGCAAAACGATATGGATTAGCGCGGCCATGTTATTAACTCAACGAAACTCTTAAATCAGGTTAACTCTGTCATGGAAACGTAGTAATGTTTCCATTATACCATGTTTCCATGTACCGAGTTCAAACAGGTTTAGGTTTCGTTGAGTTGAAAATATGGCGGCACCAACCCGTACCGTTTCCATGAACAGAGTTAGGATTTAGAGTTGAAGAAAAATATTTCGATAGAATAAAAAAATAAAATTGCGTATTGAACAAAAACATGGCCGCGCTAATCCATATCGTTTTGCAATTATAAATTCTAGTGTAATTTGACATTTCACAACAATTTAAAGTCACTTTTGGAAATTTTATTTGTATGGTGGAAATTTTTAAATTTAACATTTATTGTGATTTTTATAATTTATAAAGTATTATGGAGAGAAAAGAATACTCGCAATTCCATTTTGAATTGGTATAATTGATTTTTTCGCTTTTGACAGATAGACTCCCTTCTAACCCTACTACTTTCGTTGAGTTAAGTTGGATTAAGAAACTTAACGAAGATCCTAAACTCCACATGTTTCCATGATAAGATAATCCACGTTAATCCCGGTTAACTCCATCATGGAAACGTAGTACATGATAATTGAGAAGAGTAACGAGAACGATATTCCCTTTTTTGCTAAATTATGTAAGAAAATTATAAAAATAGTTAAAACTGTATGATTTTAATTAATGATAGTTAAAATATCGTGCATTTACTAAAAATAAAATTTAAGATTTTAAGAGCTTTAATACAAAATTTCAATTTATCGTCGATAGTTTTTAATTACGAAGTAAAAAAATGTTTTTTCGATTTAATTTTTATATTCTATGTTGGTATTTCATCTGTTTTTCATTCAAGCAGTTACGTACTTTATTTGTTCGAGCGAATTATTTAATTCCTGTCACGTGCAATTGTTGTTGTAAATTTCTCAACAAAAAACAGGTAATATCTTCAAATGTCAAACAAAATTGTTTCAATACTATGAAAAATTTAGTTGTATTTTAACACTTGCCTTGCCAGTTGTGGTTAGGTTAAAAATAATTTACCAAAGTAATTTTTTTCAGAAAATTTTACAATATGGAGAAATACCACCTCGTCCAAAAACTTCATTTCCTTTTTTCCGTACAAATACCAAGATTTTCTATCGTCAATAGGAGCGCTTCCAGATTTTTTTTACTCTGCTTTAATTATTTATTTTGTACATATTGATTTCGAAGATTCCTTATTTTTCTTCTAACGTCTTCAACATTTACGGCCATTTCGTCTGCTATATTTTGTAAAATAGAATTTTTTATGTCGACCCGTCTGTAATTTTTATTGGTTATCTTCCATAATATTTCATTTTTTCGGTACAAATCGATTAATCGCATTGTACTTTCCGTATTAAAAAACATTTTGTCAGCTTGAGAGCAATTTTAAATGGCAAAACAAAACAACTTTTTCATGACATTTCCTAATATTTTATTAATATAATTTCGTGAAATAGCCTCCTGATAATTTGCTAATATGTAGTGTCAAAATGCGTATAATATATCAGTTGGTATGAATATAAAAGGCCGCTGGGGCCCTATTCTCGAATTCCACATCCATTTTCTACATGTGGTCATCTGTCAAAATTCATAACAATTGATTTTTTTCGGTACTAAGGGAATATTTCCGAATGGGTATAAGCAGGTGGAAAAAATACCCCATATAAGAAAATGTCCATGCCGCATGTGTTTTATGTACGAATTACAATTTTTGAACGTTTTTGTGTGAACTTTGACAGATGTCCAAATGTGGAAAATGGATGTGGAATTCGAGAATAGGCCCCTGGTAAGAAAAAATTGTGTTAACAGTTCAAAATTGGAATTCTTTACAACAATTTCGAACGTCAAATTATCAGCTAGCTCAGTTTAAAAAATTTCCACTAAGTGGAATCTGTGATGCTCCAATCGTCAATAACGTTAACAATGATTTGCGAACTGAATTTTTATTTAATATATTTTTTCATTTAAATTTAACATTGAATATGGACATAATATTTGAATAGGTACGTGGATACCAATAATTTGAAGCCAAACCAAAATAGATGGCAAAAATTTGAGTACATAACGAAAAAAATATAAAATTTAATAATTGGTACGTACATATGTTCAAATGGCCAAAACATTTAATAATTTAATTGTTTTATGTTATGTACTCATAATTTTTTCTACCCTTTTTTCCATTTATCTTAGACATTACATACTCGAAGGAATTACTTCTCAAATATTTGGACCATAAAAAAATATAAAGCTTAAAAAGGGTCTCGGTAAACTATCATTATCAATTGTAAATACGGTTTGTTATAAAAATTACGATTATTCTTGATTTATTTAAAAAATTATTCAAAAAACCGCCAAACTTCATATAAAAATATGTTTATTGACTAACGTGACGTGATGCGCAAAGAAATATGAAAATGAGACACGGGCATGTACTACCTCTTTTTTCTGTATACTGTGCCCTATTCCAGCCATTTAGTTTTTATTGGTGTTAAAAGTGGTTGTGCGTAATTTCGTGAAAATTAAAAATTATCAAATAAAACAAAACAATTAAAATACAAATTTATAATTAATTATTATTTGTGATAAACTATTAAAAAAAAAATTATGAAAAATGAAGTGTATAATCAGAAAATGTCGTAACATTATTCCCAACAAATTACCTGGGGTGGGATGTTCTAACATCACTTTCAATCGAATTCGATAGAGTTTATGTCTCTTGTTTCTAGAATAAAATTGTACTCTATTTCGTTTTTCAATTATACTTTTTTTTTTTTTCTTGCTATCTCAGCTTGCTCGAATAAAACCACATTCTATTTATACTTATATTCATGATTATTTATCACTGAAATTTTTGTTTAGTGATACTTTATCGATATGAAGGAAAGGAAAAGTAACCCAAGTATTTTTACTTAAGACTTTTTTGTCAAAAAACCTAGAATAAGTCTTAACTTAGTTAAGACTTTTTCTAGGTTTGAGTTAGGACTTATCCTAAAAAGTCGTATGAAACTTGTCGCGAAAAGTCTTAACTGGACTTAACTCAATCTTATGAAAATGTATGAATGTGTGTGTGTGTAAATGTCAAAAATAAAATTGGCGGGAACATTTTTGTTTATGTATGGATGTGTCAACGTCAGCAAAATTTGGCGGGTAAATTAAACGTTTAAAATGAAACAAAATTAAAAATTCAATTAGGAAATTTATTAATAAAACTTGTTTAATATATTTAACAATAAAATTACATATTTATATAAACGTTTTAGCGAAATTATTAATAGTTTTCAATTCAGTTAACATCCGATGAAGACTATGACAAATTTATTAAATCAATCTCATCAGGCTATAAAAGAAAATGACGCATTCACAAAATAAAATATTAAAATGGTTTATTAAAAAATCACTCACAAAACTTACACAAAATCACAATTAGGCGTCGAGCGTCCAATTATATATTAAATTTATTTATATTTTTTTTTTTTAAAAATCGAAACAAAAAAAACACAAAATATTACTAAACTAGATACACCAATGCACAGAACAATTTTAAAAATTAGATTTTCTGCGTAGATAGCTATATATCAAAACCAAAAAAATGTCTGTACACATATACATTATATACTCGTATAACATAAAAAAAATGTATAATCATTTTTGTTAGTTTGGCATATGTACATATACACACTACTCTACTTGTATATTTTATATATATATGATAAGAACATGAAGTTAGCTTCGAATTTTTTCATCAAAAAACTTAGGAAAAACTTATTGCTCAATTTGAGTTGGGTTTTGTTATACTTGGGAAGCAAGAAAAAGAGATCGCAATAGAAAAAGCGTAATCAAAAAGCGAAATAGAGCACAATTTTATTCTTTAAAAAAGAGACATAAACTCTATCGAATTCGAATCGAAAGTTATGTTACAACATCCCACCCCTGGAATTTCTTTTCATCGCTAAGTGTTATTGTGGTTTGTATATAACAAAAGTAAAATTGTAATGTAAATATTATAATTTGTTATAAAAAAAAGTGCACTTTTAATTTAAATTTATTACATAATTTTCAAACAATATCAAAAAAAACAAATGTTATTGTTTTTGGGTTCTTATGATTTGTTTGCAATTATTTTTACCAGGTCCACACTAAAAGTGTAACATAATGCCATGTTTTTAGGAAAGTCATTTTTAATAATAAAATTAATTTTATTAAAAAATATTGAATTTAAAAATAATTATAAGTGTATTTGCATCTAAAATAAAAATGATTTTTAAACTTTAATTGTTTTATTTTAAGCAACCCACTTTATTCTAAACATTGAATAAAATTCTAAATACGGCCCTAATATATTTTAGGCTTTCTCTTTTTCGCACAGAATTTTCGATGCTTGACGTTTGCTTATTTCAGCTCTATTTGTCTAACTCTATGACTTTAAATCATTACGTCATATTCACGTGTATTCTATTTTTTATTTATTTTTGGCTGGTTGTCAAAATTATAAAATCACAATTTTTGTGATTTCAATTATAATTGAAAGATATTTGTTTGTGAATTGTGAATGGAAAAGACTTAACAACTAAATATATTTTTTATTTTTGAAATCTACCATCGTTTACGAACAAATAAAAAAAATTAATTGTGTAGATGTATGGTTGAAGCTTTGGAGAAGTGAAGAATATAAACAAAACAATACCTAAAAACGAAAGAAATTATAATAAATTAAATAAATACAAAGAAACGATCATCAATAGCTACTTAAAAAAAATTTAAATATCTTTGGTGGGGATTGCTACCATAGTGGGGCTAAATCTAAAAGCAAAATTTATCAATTATGGTAAGTAAAGAATAGTTTACTTACAACTTTCATTTGAAACCACATAGTTTTGAGGCATTCTATAAGTTTGTTAAAATATAAATTAATAAAATAGGTTAAAGGTTGTTTTAAGTGAGTTTCTTTATTTAATACTACATAATTTGTATTTGTAAAAAATTTAAGAAAATAATTTACATCAGTAAGAGATATGGGCCAGTTGATATGTGCAAGCTGATATGGGGAAGCTGGGTGGCAAAAGTGAAACTATGGTGTTTTCATAATGTACATGCTTGGTTTACGAATTGAAAGTACATAATATTTTTTGTGCTGTTATACCAATTTTGTTAGTTGTATGGTTAAATTAAGAAATCATCAACTACTTGAAATGACATAATAGCTGTTTATTTCTGAGCTCCTCTTGTTGGACCTTTATATACTTCTATGAAATTCATTAGAATAATAGTTTTAAAATAGAGAATCCTGTAAACTTCAGCAATAAATTAAGTGTATTTTATAGTTTATTAATAAGACAGGCTACCAATTACTAAACTAAATTCATAGTAAATGCTTATTAGTCATCTTAATGACTATATTTACTTTTATATACGTATCATAATATTATTTTTTGTTTGCCTATACAAGGAATAACGATTGGGTTCAAAAAAGATATGATTTTTTATTATATATTGAGCCTCTCCTTCATTGTCAATATCCCATTTACATACCCACCAATACGGTATTTAAAGAGATTGTGAATCAGGCCTTTATTAACCTTTATGTAATTGAAAGCTGTTTTTTATTCGCTCCCGATAGCTGCTATCGAGAGCCGCCAGTTTTCTACGCCTAAATTTAAGTTTGATGCGCTATTTATTGATAAACTAATGCCAAATTCGATTTACCAGAAAACAGCAAAAAAAGTTGATTTAAATCAAAAATTAACATGGTATTGTTGTTGTTTTTTTGCCACTTTTTGGCAAATCGAATTTGGCATACATTTATTTAACATCAAACTATCATTTTTACTTCAATGTTTAGCGAAAACTTGATATAAAAAATATTTGGCTCTACCTATTTATACGGAGCGCTATCGGGAGCCACTTTTTATATGACGGCTCTCGATAGCAGCTGTGCGGAGCATATAAAAAAACACAGCTGATTATTCATTGTAACTACTATTGAAACAATTCGAAAAATCCCTCTCCTATAAATTTAAAGTTTAAATAGTTAAGCGTTTCACTTTTGAGTACTCAGATAATATTTCGAAAGTATAGACAGCTTACTAAAACTTGTACTAGAATAAAATTCCTTGTGTAACATTCCCAGATTAAGTTAGGGATCATATGTGTACTATAATTTGTTAAAAATGTAACTTACAAATAATTCTTTAAAAAATTGATTTGCAATGGGCAAGATTTTAGAAGTCGGCTCATTCTCGGCACTTATTTATGCTGATGAACACGTACTAGTTCTTTAGTAATATAATTAGTAAGCTTTGAAACATATTCCACACACAGTAACACAGTACCTCCATTTTATTATTGAAATTCCAGAACTTATAAACTCATTCGACACGATAGTGAAAAACTTGATACAATTGACTTGTTGTTTATATGAAACATGAATTTCAATTCAAGTAACTGGAATAATGAGAACAAGGCTTATCGCTTGAATAAATGAATTTTGAAGCAGACAAAATTGTTACTCGCATTACTAATGGCATTTATGTGATTGATTTTTAATAAGTTCGACCTTCAACAATTATAGAACTATTGGCTAAATTGGCGGAAAGCAAACGGTTAGGGTTCAGTTTTTTAATTATTACTTAGTTGATTGATGCAGGCTGGAGAGGCGTACTGAAGGTGTAAACATCTGGTCATATTCTGACATTCAAAAATAGTTTGTTCTGATTTTTAAAATGAGTATAATGCTCTGGGAGTGGGGTGGGAACTGATGGTTATCGTATAATGTGAATTTTACGTTTCTCGGCTCCAGAATCCAATTTTCTCCAAATGAAGTTTTTTAGTTTATGTAAATTAGCCACCACTTTTCTATCTGTTACTGCAGGGCTATTTGTTCGAAATTCGAATCGAATTCCCAAATAGCCCCTGACTCTATTGGAAATTTAATAAGTGAATACTTTCTTTATTTCAGGCTATGTTCGCAAGAGTTACGTTTTACCCCACCTTGTTTTATAACATATTTATGGAAAAGGTATCCGCACGTCGGTGGTATGATCGAATAGATGATAACATGATTCTAGGCGCCTTACCATTTCGAACACAAGCCGAGGAGGTAAGAGACATTGAATATAAAGTATTTTGGTATTGATTATTATAATAATTAGCTATTAATATTTTAGCTAGTAAAAAATGAAAATATAAAAGCAGTCGTATCAATGAATGAAGATTACGAACTTTGGCTATTTTCTAATAATAAAGAGGTAAGTTTAAGATTAATAAATTTTCATATCTATTAGTAATTGGAAAAGTAGAGAATGCAATCCCTATCGAAAATAAAAATTCAACTCGGTAGCCCCAATCAAAAGCTTGCTAAATTGCTAGCTAGTTATCCAGTATTGATCGGACGTTCTTTCAACTTGTCCTATAAAGTGACTGTTCTGGACTAACCTATTAGTTTAATAATAATATAATTTCTTCATTTTACAAACAAAAAATCAATAGCACGTTAATTGTTCTAAACTCTATTATTAAAGCAATGGATTCAGCAAAACGTTGATTTCCTGCAATTATCTGTTGTGGACATATTTCAATCACCATGTCAATCAAAATTACGACAAGGAGTGGAGTTTATCAATAAGTTTTTACCTAAACAATCAAAAATGAAAGGAATTCAAATTTGTGAGGATGAACTGACACAACCAGGTACAGTGTATGTGCATTGCAAAGCAGGACGAACAAGGAGCGCGACACTGGTTGGATGTTACTTAATGATGAAAAATGGTTGGTCTCCTGAAGAAGCAGTTAAACATATAGAAAATTGTCGCCCACATGTGCTGCTGCATAAAAAACAATGGGAGGCTCTTAGAATATTTTATCAAGAAAACGTAAAAAGTAACAATATAAGTCAACCAAGTCAAAGCTTATAGAAAAAAATATTTGAATAATAAATTCTACGTTTAAATATTATTTCTTTATTGTTATTATGTAAAATATGGGTGAAACTAAAAATATATTTATGTGTGTTAGAAACAAAATTTATCTGTTAATTTTATCAAGAGGATTATTGGTATTGAACGCTTATGATATTGAGAAAGTATAAATTTTAATTTTTTGTGTGTTTATTTTATATACATAATTACAAAAAAATGCCAATCAGCATATTAGCAATAATAAATAGAATACTTTTCACTTTCGGTCACTAATTATATTACGGAAACAATGGAAAATTTATTGCCCTTTAATGGCCCATAATTTCCGGATAGATTTTGCTATTCCAATATCATTATAAATGAAATAGAAAAGACCTCCTAATGTAGAAGCAGTTATCAACAAGAGCAATACATGCGCAATTTTTGGAATAGCTTCACCAAAAATAGATGGTCGAACATAATCAACAACAATAGCTTCTAATCCCCTGAAAATATAATTTAGGTATCTGAGTTATAAGAAATATTAGATAGACTTTAAAATTAAATTAATTTACCAATACTGATGCATAATAATTGAAATAGCCATGAGAGAATCCAAACCTTGTGATGGAAACATTAATCCAACCGGGATAATCCCTAATAATCCAGCAGATACCAAACGTTCCACGGTCCATAATTTGTCGTGATTTCCATGTGATTTTGAAGTATCATCAGCCGCGGTCGCGCGATGTACAAATCTTCCTATGATACTCTAAAATTTAAATAAAATAATTCAAATGCTATAATTCAATCATTTAACTTACAGCATTTTCAGGTTTGATTTGCATCCATGGTAAAGCCACTGCCTTTTCATTGAAAATACCATTGTTTCGTGTTGGAATCAATCCTCTATTGATTGATGAGATTGTCGATGATGTGCTTAAGCGGGCAACATTCGAAATAAGCGGAGAACCTTTACGAAATTATTATGTAATGTGTAATGCTTCAACCAACAAACATATTTTTATTTATGTACTCACAGGTAAGTTTTTGTGAACGAAGCAATAAAGAAAGAGCCATAATATATCCTGTCGCGAACAATTTATCAAATTAATATAATATGTTATTCTAAATAAAATTTATAGTAAAATCAAATTTTGTCTCGTAATCAAAACCAAAAGTAAAATAATGACAATTTTGACTTTTTCAATAAAATTTGCTCACTGGGTGAACAAATTATCGTTTGGACTCGAAAAATCTCGAAACCCGGCAAACACTTCTATGTTACAGTGAAAATACCCAACGGCGGAAGCGGGGACTCGGAAAAAATTCGTTTTTCTGGATTTTTTCCGTTTTAAAGGAGTCCGTACGGAAAATTATAAAATTTGCTTAGATAAGCTTAAATGATTTCCGGAATAACTCAACGATAGCTCCGTTTTCTTGCACCTTAATGGGGGAAAAATTAAATTAAAATTAAAAGTTTAAATCGATTTTAAAATACATATGTATGTTACAAAAAGTGGCTATGATTTAGAAAGGCATACCATGTCACACAGCGCCAATTTTTACAATGGTAGAAATATTTTCAACTAGAAAATAGCTCCATATTTATTAAAAGTGCTAATTTTTAAAACTAAAAACTGTAATGATTTAAAATGTAGAAATAAATTGAACTAAATGAAAATGCCACTTTTCCAAAAAAATTATTGTGTTATTTTTGTAAACTGAAGGTAATGCATTACTTTTATAAGTACATAATGGATTATTTTTCGTATATTTCGTAAATCCAAACTGGATTTTTCAATACATTTTTGGAATATGACCAATTAGCTAGTCTGTAACCGATTATGATGAAATTTTTAAGGTATGATGTAAATGGAATTGTTAATGATTTTTGGATAGACTTTTAAAATATCGAAAATTATCCTGTAACTTGGCTATTTTTTAAATGATTATGATGAAAATCGACAGGTACGATGGAAATGAAATCCTTTAATGTTTTTTAGATGAAATTAATAGAATTTGATGATTTTGAATACGATTACCATGAAATTCGACATGTACGGTGGAAATGGAATTCTATAACGATTTTTGGTTAAAGTTTATTAATATGGAAAATTAGCTTGTTATTTGGCTATTATTTAATCGATTATGTTGAAATTAGACAGGTAATGGGTTGGAAATGGGATTTTTAAATGATTTTTGGAAAATGGTCGATTAGCTTGTAACTTTGCTATTTATTAACCAATTATGATGAAATTTTACAGGTACGGTGGAAATGGAATTGTTACATGGTTTCTGGATAGATTTTTGAAATATGGCCAATTATCCTGTAACTTTTAAACGATTATGATGAAATTCGACAGGTACTATGGAAATGGTATTCTTTAATTATTTTCAGATGAAATTAATGGAACTTGGAAATTTTACAACATTATTATGATGAAATTCGACAGCTACGGTGGAAATGGTAATCTTTAATGATTTTGCAATACAAAATGTTGCAATTACAAAATGTTGCAACTACAAAATCTTGCTTGCATAACAAAATAGTGCACTTATTTTTCTTTTTAGTAGGTGTCATTAATAAATCCTATATAATCCGCTCCTACGTGCGGCACGCAGTGCGACATGTTTGCTGATCCCGGCTCCTACGTCCCCCGAAATTCAAATCTAAAGCCTCTCGGAGGGCTAAGCGGGGGGGAGCGCAGCGACGTCCCGCGTGCCCGTGAGAGTTACTGAAGCCGTTAGCCTCTACAGTTCGGGATTAATAGATTCTATATAATCCGCTCCTACGTGCGGCACGCAGTGCGACATGTTTGCTGATCCCGGCTCCTACGTCCCCCGAAGAAATTCCCCATTTTCCAAAATTTATATTTTTGGTTATTTTCGTTTGTAATCGAAATCCCCATTTTCCAGAATTTATAAAAAGAGAGATTTTAAATTCAAATCGAAAGCCCTAAAACGAAATTCAAATCTAAAGTCCCTCGGAGGGCTAAGCGGGGAGGAGCGCAGCGACGTCCCGCGTGCCCGTGAGAGTTACTGAAGCCGTTAGCCTCTACAGTTCGAGATTAATAGATTGTATATAATCCGCTCCTACGTGCGGCACGCAGTGCGACATGTTTGCTGATCCCGGCTCCTGCGTCCCCCGAAGAAATTCCCCATTTTCCAAAATTTATATTTTTAATTATTTTCGTTTGTAATCGAAATCCCCATTTTCCAGAATTTATAAAAAGAGAGATTTTAAATTCAAATCGAAAGCCCTAAAACGAAATTCAGATCTAGAGTCCCTCGGAGGGCTAAGCGGGGAGGAGCGCAGCAACGTCCCGCGTGCCCGTGAGACTTTTCGAAACCATTAGCCTCTGAAATATTATTAAAATAGAAAAATAATGCGTTTAACCGAAAATATTTTTATTCATTTTGATTTTTTTTTACCCTGGTGGGCATATTGTAGGCTAAGGTATTGCTTCTCGATTCATTTAATACATTTATCATGAAACTTTAAGGCCTGGAGGTTTTCACACAATGTATCACAGTTACGGCACACAAATACCTCCGATTTTTCCGTTGTTGTCTCGATAATAGTTTTATCTGTAAGCGAGGACGGTATATCAGCCGAATCATCAATTTTGTCGTGTTCAATTTTTTCATGTTGACGTAATCTGATTTTTAGCGGGAATAACTTACCGCATTTTTTACAGAAATAATTCGCCTCGAATCGATGCTTATAGAATTTATGTTCGATCGCTTTCAAAATTTATGGGGAATGCTTTGGGGGTATCGTTTTCAGTCGACAAAATCTATTTTGGTTGATGTAACTCTTTTTGCTGGATACTTAAGCAGAGTTGATGCGAGTATTGGTCTACCCAGGATATCAGTTTCACTTTCATGCTGCCTGAAATCATAAATCACAATTATAATTTTAAAATAACAAACACATATATTGTTGTTTACCGAAAATGTCCTATTAAATCACAATGTTTTATAAACTCCTGGCTAGAGATTACACATTGAAAGGGTTTTGGCGTTTATTGTTTTAATTTTTTCGAAGATGTTGGGCCTTGTTGACCGCTACTTGTGTCTTTTAAATCACTTTGTTTTACTGCATCACTTTGTCTATTGTTGTAAACGATAGTTTAAATTAAAATTATCCGGAAAATGGAGATTTAATATTTAAATTTGATAGGATTTCTCCATTTTCCACAGTAAATTATTTCGGAAATTATTTCGCATTGTGTTGTATGTATGATCATAAGTATGTGTGATAAACATAAACATTTTTATGACAATCGAATTAAACGAACTAATCAATTCGTTTGCCTCGTAAACAAGCACTTTTATTATTTATTTTATTAACACAGTATATTTTATCCAAAATATATAAATTATTAAAGTAGGTATTTGATTATAAATCAATATTTATACACAAATGTCAAAATTTAGTTCATTTTTATAAAACCAGATGGTTCTTAGCTATCTAAGAAATAATACGCATACTAAGATTTCATAAATTTATTTTAGTAAATACACAAACCAAATGAAGTGTTTTAAACCCAAGACTCGAACCATAATAAGGTATTTGCTGTCAAATAGTAAGGTATATTTTTAGCTAAGATTCAACCCAATATGTAGTTCACATCAATTCCGCTTTTTACAAAATAGCGTTTTCAAATGGTATGCCTTGATAAATGTGTTCCCAAAAAGTAAAAAATTTGATTAATTATAATTATTAAAAAAATGATTAATTACAAAATTTTATTTATTATTGATTTTTTTTTAAATGTGTGTATAACAGAAGGTTAAGACGAATTCAAAGAAAGTCAGTACCATTGTTCACCTTTGTATTTTGTGTGTTTTATAAATAAAATTATATTCAAAAACTGTAGCATACTATATTTTTGTAAATAGGTACATAATTTGACTCTGTTTTAATATTAATGTTGAATTCTTTTCACAAAAACATCAAAAAAAAATTGATGTACATCGAAAACCATATTCGTTTCATCAAAAAACACGATGTTTTTTCGATGTATGTCAATTTTAAGAAATGTACTTACACCAACAAAAATAGAAACGTCAATTTTTAGTTGTCAAAGTTGTCAATATATAGAGTTTTTTGTCTCGATTTTTAATCATTTTAATTGATGTACTTAATTATTTTAATTGAATTAAATAAAGTTGTCAATATATAGTTTCTTGCGCCTCGATTTTGAACCGTTTTAATTGTTGTGTTTAATTTTAATTGTTAAATAAAGCACTCGACTAAACACTACAAAAATCGATTCGAAAGTTTTAAACGTCAAATGTTTTATATTACCAATACAAACACAAAACTGCATCAATTTTGGTTTCGTTGACAAGTACATCACATCATACAATTTATATTGATTTGAAAAAACGAAAAGAATTCGACATAAAAAAGTAGTATTTATGTTACTGACCCCCAGCTACAAAAGTCACCGAAAACCAAATCAATGAAAATTTTGTTCAGTTTGTCATTTTTTTTCTAATGACTTTTTGAAAAAGTGACACCATCAGAATCGCATTTTAGAACTCATAACTATATTGTCATTTTATAGCAGCTAAATTTTAGTACAGTCAAATCAAGATCATATAGGCCCAGGGGGTAAATTCTGATGAAATGACAATTTTTCGTGACATTTTGTTATTAGTACAAAATATTGTCACGGAAAATTTGCGATTCTGATGAAATTAACAGCAGTTTACAGCAATTGCATTTCTTTCTCTGATATTACACGCTACATACACATTATATACAATACATATATAAAAATAGACAAAATATTGTTTTATTTAATTAAAATATAAACAATTAAAATTTATAACAAGAATTATTAAAAATTAACAAAATATACTCACATATATTTTATTTAAAAATGCTGCTATAAATTTCAACTGCTACAAAATGATAATATAAAGCATTTAAATGTTAAAAATATTTAATGCAATATATAGCAATTGTAAAATTTACCCTGCTATAAAATGATAATTTATGGCAGTTAATATTTTTCTTTTTATAGCAGTTCAAATTTTAGTACAATGACACGAAAAATTGTAATTTACCATTTGTCACTTGGTCAGAATCATCCCCCTCATCTATTTTCGTCTTTCTCTTTTTCGCACAAAATTTTCGACGCTTGACGGTTGTTTATTTCTCCTCTATTACCTCTTATAAAATTATTTGGTTGAAAGGGTCCTATTTTTTCTGCATTCTGTCAATTACATTTGATTTCAATTGTTTTGTAAATTTCATTGATCAAAATACAATTAATAATAAGTTTTGTATTAAAAGAAAGCTAAGGTATTAAGGTAAGTTGTTGATTCAAATACATTTCATTAATATTAAACTTGAAATAAGAATTTTCTGATTTTTTTATTTGGGAAAATATTAATTTAGAAATTAAATACCTAGTGCTTTTGCTAGGTTATGTTTCACCGCTGTTGTATTGAAAACGTTTTATATTGCAGAGAATGGACTCTGATTTATATGATGAATTTGGAAATTATGTAGGACCTGATCTTGATAGTGATGATGATGATGATCAAAGTTTATGTGGTGGTAGTGGCCCAAATGAAGATCTGGACGATGATGCAATGGAGGAAGAGGAAGCCGAGCCTGATGATGGAAAAAAGTCAATGGCAGTTGTATTGCATGAGGATAAACGGTACTATCCGACAGCCATGGAAGTTTATGGTCCAGAAGTTGAAACTATAGTTCATGAAGAGGATACACAAGCGCTGGACAAACCTCTTATCGAGCCGGTGAAAAAAAAGAAATTTCAAATTAAGGAGCAAGATTTGCCAGATACGACTTACGAAATGGAGTAATTAATTCCCCAAATGTTTTTTAAATTCAATTATTAAAAGCAGATCAACTTTATTTTAGGTTTATGGCCGATCTTATGGATATCCCTACTTTAATTCGAAACGTAGCATTAGTAGGGCACCTTCATCATGGTAAGACTACGTTTGTCGACTGTTTAGTTCGGCAAACTCATCCTTACGTTCACGAGCATGACGACAGAAGCCTGCGTTACACAGACACCCTTTTCACCGAACAAGAAAGAGGTGTTAGCATAAAAGCAACACCAATCACTCTGGCACTTCAAGATGTGAAACAGAAAAGCTATTTAATGAATGTTTTTGATACTCCGGGACATGTGAATTTCTCAGATGAGGTGACGGCTGCAATAAGATTATGCGATGGTATTGTTCTGTTTGTTGATGCTGCTGAAGGGGTCATGCTCAACACCGAACGACTACTTAAGCATGCAGTTCAAGAAAATATGTCGGTTACAGTTTGCATTAATAAGATAGATCGATTGATTCTGGAACTGAAACTTCCTCCTCAAGACGCATATTTTAAGCTTAAGCATATAGTAGATGAAATAAATGGCCTTCTAAGCCTCCACACTGAGGGAGATGCCAACAGTCAGTTAAGTCCAATTCTTGGAAATGTTTGTTTCGCAAGTGCTCTGTACGGTTTATGTTTCACATTAAAATCGTTTGCTAAACTTTACTCCGATACATACAATGGAGTTAATGTACAAGAATTTGCCCGTAGATTATGGGGCGATCAGTATTTCAACTCTAAAACAAGGAAGTTTAGTAAAAAACCAGCACATAATTCAGCTCAAAGAAGTTTTGTTGAGTTCATATTGGAGCCGTTGTATAAGATATTTGCTCAAGTAGTAGGAGACGTTGATATAACATTAGCAGATACCCTTGCAGAACTTAACATCAAACTAACCAAAGAGGAAATGAAGAAAAATATTCGTCCACTACTTCGATTGGTTTGTAATCGTTTTTTGGGAGATTTCAGCGGTTTTGTAGATATGTGTGTAGAACATATCAAATCACCAATGGCTAATGCTAAAAACAAAGTAGATAATATTTATACTGGCCCAAAAGAGGGATCATTATATGAAGATATGTTGAATTGTAACCAATACGGCAATCTAATTGTGCATAGTGCTAAAATGTACCCTACTGAAGATTGTACATTTTTTCAAGTTTTAGGAAGGGTTATGAGTGGGACTTTGTACGCCGGTCAAGAAGTTCGTGTTTTAGGAGAAAACTATTCTTTGATGGATGAAGAGGATTCCAGAGTTCTTCAAGTGGGACGACTGTGGGTTTACGAGGCCCGATATAAAATTGAATTGAATCGTGTTCCTGCTGGCAATTGGGTATTAATTGAAGGCATCGATCAGTGTATTGTTAAAACATCAACTATTGCTCAAGTTACAATACAAGATGATCTTTATATATTTAGGCCTCTTAAATTCAATACACAAAGTATTATTAAAATAGCGGTTGAACCTGTCAACCCATCTGAATTACCAAAAATGCTAGACGGTCTTCGAAAAGTCAACAAGTCTTATCCGCTACTTTCAACAAAAGTTGAAGAATCTGGAGAACATGTAATTTTAGGAACAGGTGAACTGTATCTTGATTGTGTAATGCATGATTTGCGGAAGATGTATTCAGAAATTGATATTAAAGTTGCCGATCCTGTAGTGGCATTTTGTGAAACCGTTGTAGAAACCAGTTCTCTCAAATGTTTTGCCGAAACACCGAATAAAAAAAATAAAATTACAATGATTGCTGAACCATTGGAAAAAGGTTTAGCTGAGGATATTGAAAATGAAGTAGTATCTATTGGCTGGAACAAAAAAAGAATTGGTGAATTTTTCCAAATAAACTATGATTGGGATTTGTTAGCTGCACGATCAATATGGGCATTTGGTCCTGACACAACGGGACCAAATATTCTGGTTGATGATACTCTTCCATCAGAAGTTGATAAAACATTACTTAATTCAGTAAAAGAATCAATTGTTCAAGGATTTCAGTGGGGTACGCGAGAAGGTCCTTTATGCGAAGAACCCATTCGAAATGTTAAATTTAAAATATTAGATGCAGTCATCGCAAACGAACCTCTACACCGAGGAGGTGGACAAGTTATTCCAACTGCTCGCAGAGTCGCTTATTCTGCATTTTTGATGGCAACTCCACGATTGATGGAACCTTACCTGTTTGTTGAAGTACAAGCACCAGCTGATTGTGTATCAGCTGTATATACCGTTCTAGCCAGACGAAGAGGACATGTAACACAAGATGCGCCAGTACCGGGTTCTCCGCTATACACCATAAAAGCTTTTATTCCCGCAATCGATTCATTCGGGTTTGAAACTGATCTTAGAACACATACCCAAGGGCAAGCATTTTGTCTTTCGGTGTTCCACCATTGGCAGATTGTACCTGGTGATCCGTTAGACAAAAGTATAATAATTCGACCTCTTGAATCACAACCAGCAACTCATCTTGCGCGTGAATTCATGATAAAAACTCGTCGTCGAAAAGGATTATCCGAAGATGTGTCGATCAATAAGTTTTTCGACGACCCTATGTTGTTGGAATTAGCGAGACAAGATGTTTTATTAAATTATCCTTTATAATTCAGCTTTTCTTAATTTCAACTTTTGCTTATTATTAAATATTAAGTAATTTTATAAATAATTTGTATACACATATTAAACAGATAGATAATAAAATTAAAAAAAAAAAAAATTAAACTTCGTCCTTAAATCATACACTTTTTTTCCGTTGCGCTATCCTTTGTTGTTGGTGAATTTCTTGAATTTTTTTGAAATGCTCTAATAATTTATTAAAATTTAGAATACTTTGACTTTCAATAGATTTCGACGAATTACTGAAAAATGTAATTGATAAGTTTTATATATGTGTATCTGGTGTAGTATTTTAAATTATTTATACTTACATTTTGGTATTTTGTACCCAATAATTTGGTACGCATTGCAGTCTATTTTTAAGCAAATTGAATGCTTCGGTTTGTGGTAAAAGCATTAAAATTCCAAACAATGCTTGTGCTAAGTGTTGCGCATCTGCATTATCATTCTTATGGGAAACTAAAGTTAACCTTAGGGCTAAAACAAAAATTGGTTTAAAATTGTGCCACCTACATACAATTCAAAATGACTTACAAGCAAAAATTGGAGATTCAATCAACTGAACAAGTTTATCGATTTCTGTTAAAAATTCTACAGTAACTTCTAGGTCACCACTACAAAATAGTTATGTTTGTTAAATATTAGTTTTAGGTAAAACTAAAAACTATGTACTTACAAAATTATTACTAATTCAGAAACGTGTTGGTAACATTGGGCTAACAAACATAACGATACCGTTGAAACGGGACAATGAGCCCAGGACTTGTACAGACATTCAAAAAACGAAGCAGAATTCTAAAATAGAAACAAATAAATAATTAACCATATTAGTACTTTTTAAAATTATTTAGGTAGTGAGGTTTTATCCTTTTTCTTGACCGACCGCTAATTCAATTTGACTCATCGAGTCTTTAGAATTATTTTACCCGACAGCGAGTTACAATAATTATCTAAATATCGCTTGTACCAAAATCTGACCAAATTGGCCGATCGCGAAACATAATAAAAACGGTACGAGGAAACAGGAAATTGGCGGACAATATTGTTTAAATGTATAATGCTTACTTCATTTGAGATATTCTTCAACGAGTTTCGCAAATCAAATAATTCTGATGATGTTAACAAGATAAAGTTTAACGTCCTCACCATAAGTGATGAAAACTTTATATCAAAATGATTTCCTTCGGCAATAACTTCTGCAAACGTTCTATAAATATATTCTGCATTTAATAATACACATAGTTGTCGAATGATGAGAGCACCCCGATTTTCAAGGAATTTTTTATCTTGTCCAAATAAAAATAAAAGGTTTAACAAAAAGTTTCGGCACTGTGTTTGGTTAAATTCATCTGGTGCATCAGGTTTGACAATTTCTGCCAGTACGGCCAATCCTTGTAGTACAACTTCATCTGCATTATCCGATAATACCCCAAGTAACACAGGCAATAAACTTGCTGTATAAACATCCATCTCATTTGAAACCTCTATGCACAAATGATGTATCCATTTCAAAGCCGCCACTTTTGTCTGAACAGCTACACTATGCGCTATATACTGTCGTAATACTCGCATAACTGAATCCAAGTCTAAATTTTTTACAGAATTGTCTTTGTAAGCTTTAGATGAGATTAACTCCAATAAACTTTTATTAACGGCTTGTGAACATTCCTTAATTTGCGGTTTGTAATCATATTCTAAGCAAGGGAGAACTGCTATAAGAATTCCACTAGTAAAAGATAGCATATTAATTCCTGAGAGTTGAACGAATTCCCGTATCCATGTTATAGCTGTATACTGAATTAATTCATTGTTTGACTGAGCGTGTACAATTAGCTTATTTGTCATAGATAACATATCTGCTGCAGTAGGATCACTTCGGATCGCTCGTAAAAATTGTAATAACAATGAATCACACATACGATGGATTTCGGTCATATTATCATCTAACATCAAAAACAAACCATCTAAGATTTCAGGTAAATAAATTATCATATTAATTTCAGGTACAGCATTCAATACAGAAACCCACGATATAATAAATTGACGAGCAAACGAATTTTTAACGTTGATCCGTTCTCGTAACAATGGAATGAAAGCGTCTAAATCAAATGACTGTGACGATTCAGTAACAATATCTTTAAGCAATCGATCAAGCAATTCACTTCCATTTTTTACATTTTGATCAGGATCTGGGACAAGGCGGCTTAGCGCTGAAAATATTGTTGGAAACAGTGGCATGATTGAACAGCGTGCCACTTTGATCACATTGTACAACGATTCACTAGCAAAATGACGTACTCTTAAATCAGCATCTTGCAAACAATTCAATACTGGATTTATCAAATCATCGATAAATTTGTCTGATTCTTTTCCCAAAGCGATACTTGTTGCTGCTAAACTAATTAAACCCCCTTTCTTTTTATTCGGATCTGTAGACATTGCAAAATCTTCACCCAAAACTTTCAATAACTTTTTAATTTGTCCATAATTTTTTGAAGCTTTAAATTCTGAAACCATTCTAGAATAATAGAAAAATATAATAAATTTATAAATTACCGAGTTATCAACAATTAGATAATGTATTCGAAAGGGGTGTTAACCATTACAAATAGATGTTTTAAGAACTTACTTTTCCACTTCCAAAGCGGCAGCTTTTCGTTTTTCATATGTTTTGTCACTAAGTGCCTTAGCACAACCTTCTGTTAATGGGGAATAATTCATTGGCTACAAATATTTTATGGGTTTTTAAAATAATTTAAATATAAATACAATATTTTATTTGAAAATTTAGAGGTTTATTATTTACCAAAATGACTTATTTAATTGTCAAAATTTGTCAGATATGCATTGGGCAGCTTAAAAATGTAACTTACCCAGTCAACCAACCAACTACATATTTAAATGTGAAAAACGTTATTTTGCCGTGTGCGAAATGGTTAAAATGATAAATATTTTTACTGTGGTAAAAATAATAAAATTTACCACATACAATGAAATCTCGTTATAACGAAGTCAGAGGGACCGGTACCGGATAAATGTACTCATTTGGTGTAGTACATTTCCACATAAAAAAATTTACATTACCGAGCAAACGGCGCAGTGGTTAAAGCTGCGGCGGTTGGATCGGGAGGTACCGGGTTCGAATCCCTATAGGGGCGGGATGCAAAAGGGATTTTTCATCATCTGATTACGATCGGTGATGAAGATGAACACATCTATGACCCCCTGTTGAGAGTGCAGAATCCATGGGCCGACCCACCTTTCATGTCAGCACTACAGGTTGGCATGAAGCAATGCAATGTGCAGGTGGTTTTCAAAGACGGATCTGTAGCCGCCCGTCCTCGATTTGGCTACTCCAGGCGTAAAGTAGGACGGTAAAAAATAAATCAAGAACAAACAACAACAAAATTTACATTTTAGCGAATAAAAATTCGTTGCGAAATTTCAATTTCGTTAAACCGGTATTCGTTATAAGGAGATTTCACTGTATTTTAACCGATATGCTGTGCGAATTGCAATCAGTGAAGTATACTTTTCATATCAGGCGCCTCGCCTCGAAATATTTAATTACC
Organism: Tipula vernalis; assembly: GCA_958295665.1. Taxonomy (NCBI): domain Eukaryota; kingdom Metazoa; phylum Arthropoda; class Insecta; order Diptera; family Tipulidae; genus Tipula; species Tipula vernalis. Next base: position 178,210,233 of record OY282558.1, on the reverse strand, counting down.
ACAAATGCGAAGCTGAGACTTTCATACCGGTGGCGTTGGCTTTGAACATTCGGTTGCTATCAAATATTTTATTTAGGTCTATTTTACACGTGAATTATAGCAAGAACTGAGATATTCTAAATTTGTAACGTACATATGAGCTAGATTTTTTGGTAAGTATGAAACAATTGTGTAAAAAATGTGATTTGTAGGTTATGTTGAGAAAGCACTTCGCTTGTACTACATACTTTGAAATGTCGCAGTCGAGTGTGGAACGCATTGCCTTGGATTTATAGACAACTTCATTGCAATATATTTTGATTTTTTTAAAAGTATCACTTAATAATAAATTATTTTTTAACAAATTGAATTTATTTATATAAAATTAAACGTTATCAGTCAAATAAAACTAATTTACATACTTCAAAAATGAAATAAAGAATTTTTATTTTTGAAGCTCAAAGCCGAGGCGCCTGGTATGAAAAGTACTTTAAAAAGCTAAATTTTGACGTTCGCCATATTTTTACCTTTGGAAATAAAATTGATTAATTAATAGATAAATTATAAAATCTAATTATGGCTTAAATATTTGCTTTACAATTTTGTATATTTCTATAAAGATTACTTCTATAAAGAATTATTACAAATTTATTTGGTAAATTATAAATGTTTACAAAATTGTAAAGTTTAATTTCAAAATACCACACTATCAAGAAAAGTTAAGGTATCGCATAGTTATGATTATTTAAAATCTTTTATGATTACTTAAAATTAATATTTAGGAGCTCAAAATAAGTCTCCAACAATTCAAGTACATATTTAAATGTATGAGGTTAGGGGTATGTAACAAGAAAATATAAATTTTAACTGGTCTGTGATCAATTAAAATTTTTGTGGTTAATATAATGTCAAAAATTTAACTTTTTACGAGTTATTTTTTTCGTTTCGCACACAGACTTAAGGCGTCAAATTTAAATACACGTGTTTAGGCTTTTTTAGTGATATGAAATCATAGCTTGAACAAAAATAAAATTATTATTCTTAAAACTATTTACAAACTTTATATTTTTAATAGAAAAACTACAATTTAAAGAAAATGTTTCTAATGAAATTTCATCCGCCGCGGCGAAACCCAGCGCCAAAAAAAATCGTCGTTCATCGCTAGTTTATATTCTGGCACAAACTATGATTTCCTATCACTATACAGGGTGTCCCACAGGTACGAGTCCAAACGAGTAGGGCGTGTAGCTGGATCAATATCATGAAAAAAAAAGTCCACTACGCATATGCCAAATGAACCTTTACTCACTTCAATTGCATTTCAACATTTTTAGGTTGACACACTCCTAGTGTTCAGTCCGGCAAAAGTGATAAAATTTATCATGATATTTTTTATCACGTTTTGCCATAAAACGCACTCATTTATCACCAAAAAAACCAAGTTTTTTTTTGGTTTTAGCTGTCAAAATAAATACATATTTGAAAACAAAATATTTGGCTTTTGATTGTGGTGTGATGTTTTTAATAATATTCAGGAAGGTTATTGTTTATTATTTTATAAAAAATCGCGATGAATTGGTTTTGATGTTGCCCAAATAAAGATGCTCTACAGAAGTTTGACGTGTAAAATCACTTTTTTCGTTTTGGTTGTTCTGTGGGGCATGACATAAAATACAACGAAATGAAGTTAGGGTAATAAAAAATATCATGATATTTTTTATCACTTTTGCCCGACTGAACACGACCACTACCTTGAATGATGTAAATGCCAATAACCCTTCTAAAAATTAAGATAATTCAAATTTATTATGAAAAACCAAAGCAATCGTTTTAAACAAAAACAACAATTTAGTATGCACGTCCATATGTTGCATTTTTTAAATCTTTTTAATCGTTAGTAAACGTATAGCTAAAATCGTTGTTAATTTTTTGCGCGTTTGTAATCAGAAATAATAAAATGCCACGCTACACATTCGAATAACTCGCCGACATCCATTTTATTTATGGTTTATGTAACGGAAATGGACGAGCTGCAGAACGTGAATACGCAAACCGTTATCCAGGTAGGCCGGTGCCAGATCATAGAATATTTGAAACAGTTCACAGACGATGAGAACGAGGAACATTGGTCCGCTATGAATACGAAAATGTTAGACGAGTTCAATACAAAGTCAATACCGACGAACAAGTTGTGAATTCAGTTCAAAGAGATCCCACCATTAGCACGAGATGTCTTTCGATACAACTTGGTATTAGCAAAAATAAAGTCTGGAGGGTACTTCGAAGAAACCATCTACACTCATTCCACTACACTCCAGTGCAAGAATTATTACCCCGTCGGTTTACCAAACAGAACAAATTTCTGCCGTTTATTGTTAAACAACGAGGAACATAATCCTTCATATTTGCCATCCATTTTATGGATAGACGAATCGAAATTTACGAGGGATGGAATAACAAATTTCCACAATCTTCATGAGTGGCAACCAGAAAACCCACACGTTAAGCGAGAATCATCATTTCAAAGACGTTTTACTGTTAATGTATGGTGTGGTATAATTGGAAATAATTTTATCGAGGCAATTTTACTACCTGAAAGATTGAACTCACAAAATTATCTTGAATTTTTGAATGAAACAGCTCCCACTGTGCTAGATTCAATTCCACTCATGATGAGAAATACTTCCTTGTATCAACAAGATGGAGCGCCTGCATACCATGGAAGACAAGTTCGAAATTGGTTTGATATAAATTTTCCAGGGCGATGGATTGGTCGCAGCGGACCTGTAGCTTGTCCGGCTAGATCTCCAGATTTAACACCATTAGACTTGTGGCTACCAAATGTCGTTGGTAATTTAGCCGAATTATGTACATAGTTGGAATTGTTTGCTATAAGTATTGCCACATTGCATTATGCCATAATGGCAACATTGTATACACCCGACGAAACTACAACTTGAGTAAAGTAGTACCGTCGCCATTCGTAGAAAAAAGAAAACGCATGATATGGGAAAGAGAGTCCTTTTTCTACCTTTGTAGTTTGTACACGTAGCATAATAAAAAGTTACCCTCCCGGCGCAAAAATGTATACAGCAAAAATGTACAGCGTACGAACAGTTTACGAACGCTTTTTTTTATAATACACTGCTACATTTACATTCTCTATACACAGTGCTGTCAATTATATCTTGCGGCTTTGTTTTAGTTTCAATTTTTTTTTGTACAAATTAAATTAAAGTTGTCGTATTGTGAAAATATAAAAACTTCTGATAATTATTGTTAGTTTTTCGTGGCATTCAAGAGCAGCACTATATCCATAATATCATATAAAAATCATTATAATGAATATTTTGAAAGGTATTTAAATAATACTCGAAGTACTTCATCTATGATTGAAACATTTTATTTCATTTCAGAAAAAGATTAATTAACAAATTTGGCACGTTGTGGCTTGTGTTGCGGCTTATTTGAAGAAAAATACAAATAAAAGATAAGATTGATTTAAAAAAATTGTTTTATTCTAATTAAATGGGACAATTCGCACTAAACCGTTCGTCAATGTTACGCTTAAGCAGTTCGTAAACATTACGTTTAAGCGTACACATTATGAACACTTTTATACATACTAATACATACACAAGTCTTCGCAAATTTGTTTCACTTCTCATGTGACAAAAGTACACATTACGTACTGTATTCGTACTGTTTTAGTGTAACGTTTACGAACACCTTAGTATAGCAAAGTCTTCGTAAACCGTACGTTTATGATACACTTGGTCTGGAGGGTTACCAATAAAGAAATTAAAATAAAATAAAATAAATTAAAATAAAATAAAAGTTTAGTCAGTGTATTGAAATTTATGATCTTTGGAATTGGGCGATATAATCAAAATAGAGTGGGTATAATAAGTAAAGAAGTAACATCATATCCCACAACTGGTGACCGCGAGTTGGTAAAAAAGAATAACGCCATTTTGATCATCGTGATTTATTTGCATGGAGAATACAAATTTATTTGAATAAATGGGATGACGGGGTTCAAAGCATAACTACAATTTTATTACACACGGACGAAGGGTTAATTTGCATGTGTGTCGGAGTGAACTAAGAAAAAAGCTAAATATCGAACAACGACTTGGCAAACAAAATTCATGTTTTAAGGTAAAACATTTTTTCACTGATTGGAATCAAGCTGACAAATGGGATAAACCGGACAAATTGAATGGATGATCAACAACTGTAATCAGCACGGAATAATCGTTTCAGCAAGTAGCAGCGTAATACATTTTTTATTGTAAGACGTCGGTGCGAAATTCTTTAAGGTTAGTTTGGTTTGGTTTGGTGTATACAGTGTTTTTCGATTGAACTTTTATAGTTAAAATTGAATTGTTATCGCAAAGTTTAGAATTTTTTATATTTCTTAAACGGGGCGTAATTTGTAGATATGGTTAACGAAAATGAGGAGAGTAAAAAGGTGGAGAAAAGCAATAATGAAAGGCAAATGTCACAAGCTCCTCCCGATTTGAATGGTACTCAAAATTCACTAAATGTAAAAGATTCTATTCATCAGGTTTCTATTCGGGTTCCACCTTTCTGGAAACCAGATCCCTTGTTGTGGTTTTGTCAGCTGGAGGCACTATTTGCGATCAAAGGTATCACTGTTGACTCTACTAAATTTAATACTGTAGTTGCTCATATAGAAAGTGACATTTTATCTACCGTGGCTGATATAGTTCGAGATCCTCCAGCTCAAAATAAATATGAGACGTTAAAGGATCGCCTAATTAATTGTCATTCGGAATCTAGAGAGTCTCGTCTAAAAAAGTTATTCGATAAATGTTACCTAGGTGATCGGCGTCCTTCGGAACTGTATCGTCAAATGCAAACGTTGGCTGGAACGGATGGTGGTACTCAATTGTTAAAATCTTTATGGGTACAGAAACTCCCGCAGCAGATTCAAATTATCTTATCGAGCATAGATGATGGCGATACAACAGTAGATAAGCTCGTTACGGTAGCTGATAGGTGTAGCGAAAGTGTTAATTATGAACATGTCAACATGGTATCCGAAAATAGAGGTGGAACAAGTAATGATAATGGCGGAATAAATGAATTGAGAGTGCAGATTTCTGAATTATGTAAAAGAGTCGAGCAATTATCTTCTAGTAATGGTCGTTCTCGTAGTAGAGCAAATTCTAACTCTCGTCATTTCAGACAACGTTCTAAAACAACGCAAGCGGAGCGCATGTGTTGGTATCATAGAAGATTCGCAGCAAAAGCGGCCAAGTGCGTGGCCCCCTGCTGTTACGACCAATCGGCGACAAAAAACGTCTAGACAAGATACAGTTTCCGGCTTCTGTTTCTTGTTCAGAAAAAAGCCGTTTAACTATTTTCGACAATTCATCAATGAAAAATTATCTAATTGATACAGGGAGCGATGTGTCGGTATTACCTTGTAAACCAAAAAGTCATTCGCATCAACAGTTAATATTGTATGCAGCGAATAACAGCCCTATTTACACTTATGGTGAGAAAATTGTAAATCTCGACCTCAACCTTAAACGCTCTTTTTCATGGAGTTTCATATTAGCTAGTGTTGATCACGCTATTTTGGGGGCAGATTTTTTGCAACATTATGGTTTACTGGTTGATATAAAAAATAAACGCTTGATAGACCCTTTGACTTCATTAAAAGCTGATGCTCAGGTCACATCAATAATTGTTCATAGTATTTCTACTATTTCTAACGTTAGAACTGAATACAACCAGTTATTGTTATTGTATAAGGAAATAACTCAACCTCGAAGTAAATCTAATAGCGCACTCCATAATGTAAAACATCACATTATCACGAAAGGGAACCCGGTGTATTCAAAACCGAGACGGCTTGACCCAGAGAAATTGGCTATTGCTAAAAAAGAGTTTGCGTATATGATGGAAAACGGTATTTGTAGACCATCGAAAAGTTGTTGGGCAAGTCCGTTGCATTTGGTAAGAAAAAAAATGGGGAATGGCGACCTTGTGGGGACTACCGTAAATTAAATAATATCACTAACCCCGACAGGTATCCCATTCCGCATATACAGGATTTAAATAATAATCTGAAGGGAAAAAAGATATTTTCAGTCATCGATTTAGTACGGGCATACCATCAAATACCCATAGCGGAAGAAGATGTGGAAAAAACAGCGATTACCACTCCTTTCGGGTTATTTGAGTTTGTCAAAATGACTTTTGGTCTGAGGAACGCGGCCCAAACCTTTCAGAGGTTCGTAAATAATATTTTTGCGGGAAATGATAGTGTGTACCCCTACATTGATGATCTTCTGGTAGCGTCGGAAGACGAAGAGTCTCACAAGCAACATCTCAAAGAAGTGTTTGAGGCATTGCGCCAAAACGGTATTGTGATAAACCAGGAAAAATGTAAATTCGGTCAGGAAAGTGTTACTTTTTTAGGACATTCAATTGATCAAAATGGAATCCAGCCATTGCCAGACAAGGTCTCAGTAATCGTGGATTTCGCTGAGCCATCGGACGTACGTAGTTTAAAACGCTTCCTAGCAATGTTGAATTTTTATCATAGGTTCATACCAAAGGCGGCAGAAATACAGTCACCATTGCTGTCGTTTGTTAAAGGAAACAAAAAAAATGATAAAACTAAGATTGTCTGGGATGATGCTTCACGTAAAGCGTTTCAAAATTGTAAAGATAGTTTAGCAGCGTGCGCATTTTTAGCACATCCAGACTCTGCTAGTGAATTGCGTTTAATGGTGGATGCTTCAGATATAGCGTTAGGAGCGGTTCTTCAACAACAATTTAGAAGTTTATGGGTGCCGCTTGGTTTTTTATCCAGAAAATTAACGGATTGTCAAAAGAGATATAGTACATACGATCGTGAGTTATTAGCCATGTATTCTGCAGTAAAACACTTCAATTATATGCTAGAAGGACGCGATTTTGCCATATTAACTGATCATAAGCCGCTGATATTTGCGTTTCAAAAGAATTCCGAGAAAGCCAGTCCTCGTCAGATCAGACACTTGGACTATGTAGGACAATTTTCAACAGATATCAGATATATAAGGGGATCAGAAAATATTGTAGCTGATACATTATCTCGTACAGAATCTATTGAATTTCCTACACATTATAATGTTAAAGACATGGCGCAGGCGCAAGCCAACGATGTGGAAGTTAAAGGTTTATTGGAAAAAACAATTGAGTCTAATTTAAATTTAAAAATTGTTCACATTCCAGAATTTAGTGTCGATTTAGTTTGCGATGAGATGAAGGGGCAAATTCGCCCATACGTGCCGTTAGAATTCAGAAAACTAGTATTTGACAAGTTACATGGTTCATCGCATCCAGGAATTAAAGCAACGGTAAGCCTAGTATCATCTCGTTTTGTTTGGCTCTCGATAAGAAAAGATGTAAATCAGTGGGCGAAGTCGTGCGTGCAATGTCAGAAGTCAAAGGTGTCTAGACACACTAAAACGGTAGTACAAAAGTATGACCTGATCAGTGATAGATTTGGACACATAAATATCGATATCGTAGGTCCCTTACCCACCTCGAATGGTTATTCTTACTGTTTGACTTGCATTGATAGGTACTCAAGGTGGGTTGAAGCATTTCCAATGGTGGACATAAGCGCAGAAACAATGGCAAACACATTAATTCATGGATGGATAGCTCGGTTTGGTGTGCCTCGTAGAATTACATCTGACCAGGGACGCCAATTTGAAAGCTCCTTGTTTCGGGAACTACAAACGTTGCTTGGAATCAAACATGTTCGTACTACACCGTATCATCCTTGCTCGAACGGCGTCGTCATAGAGAAATGAAGGCAGCGATAAAGTGTTATGAAACTAAGAATTGGTATTCAGTGTTACCGTTCATTTTACTTGGAATGCGATCAATTGTTCGCCCAGAATTACAGGCCAGTTCAGCAGAGCTTGTGTATGGAACAAACATTGCCGTACCCGGCGATTTGATTGTTCCGATAAAACAATTTGTTCCTGAAACAGAATTTGTAAGCAATTTGAAGGATAACATGTCTAAACTTCGGCCATTACCTACCAATCATCACAGCAAAGCAACGGTTTTTGTTCATAAAGAACTTGAAGAGTGCTCAAATGTATTTGTTCGAAATGATGCCGTAAAAACACCACTTCAACCGCCATACGACGGCCCATTTGAAGTAGTAAAACGGTATGAAAAATATTTTATCGTAAAATTTAAGAACAGAGAGACTGCCATATCGCTAGATAGGTTAAAACCCGCGTTCTTCTTTGACGATAATCTGGCAGAAAAACTACATGCTTCGGTAAACAATGAAGGCGATAATCTTCCTTGTCAAGTTGGTTCTCATAGTGATAGTGGCACCTCCACGGTTGAAACACAGCTAACAGTTGGCAGGGACAATGCAGTTCCGGATGAAGTTATCACGAGAACAGGTAGGCGAGTCAGATTTCCCGCACGATATTTGGATTGAAACGGAAATAAGAGATCGCGAGTTGTGTTCGAGTAACATACCCATTATTATTTGCGTAAAACAAAAATGAAGTGAAATGTTTTGTTAATTTTGAGTATTATTTGGTTTTCTAAAGGGGGAGTAGTGTGGCTACCAAATGTCGTTGGTAATTTAGCCGAATTATGTACATAGTTGGAATTGGTTGCTATAAGTATTGCCTCATTGCATTATGCCATAATGGCAACATTGTATACACGCGACGAAACTACAACTTGAGTAAAGTAGTACCGTCGCCATTCGTAGAAAAAAGAAAACGCATGATATGGGAAAGAGAGTCCTTTTTCTACCTTTGTAGTTTGTACACGTAGCATAATACAAAGTTACCAATAAAGAAATTAAAATAAAATAAAATAAATTAAAATAAAATAAAAGTTTAGTCAGTGTATTGAAATTTATGATCTTTGGAATTGGGCGATATAATCAAAATAGAGTGGGTAATAAGTAAAGAAGTAACATCATATCCCACAGACTTTTATGTATGGGGATATTGAAAGGAGAAGTCTACAAAACCACCATTCAGACTAGGGAGCATTTGGTTGATCGAATCAATAATGCCGCCAACAAAATAAAAGAAAATTTAGGAAATTTCAACATGGCTACTGCCATTAAAAGACGACTGCAACTATGCTTGTTACAAAATGGAAATCATTTTGAAAATTGTTTGTGAAGTTGAAAACTTAGAAATTCATACAATAAATTATTAAGTACTACATTGAAATGTTAATATCTCAAAAACTATACATGATTAGATAAAAAACGATGAAGCAATTTTGGATTAAATAGTCTATTAAATTTAAATTTGAAATAAAACACAAAAATTATTAAGTGAGTTTTTCGAGAAAAACTGAGTTTAATGAATTTTTTTATTATTTCTCGCACATTTTTTTTAATTCCACCAATGTTTTCTTTATGGAAATTACGATGCATGGTATTCCTACTTCCAAAAAAGAAAGAAGCACTCTGTGCCTTTAAAATTATAGAAAAACAATTGAGTTATCTTAATTTTTAGAAGAGTTATTGACATTTACATCATTCAAGGTAGTGTGCCATCTTAAAAATTTTGAAATGCAATTGAAGTGGGCATATGCGGTTCATTTCCGGGCATATAATGAAATTAAAATTGTGATGTAAATTTTGTAGTTTGTGATAAAAAAAGTGCATTTTTAATTTAAATTTATTACATAATTTTCAAACATTATCAAAAAACAAATGTTGTTGTTGTTGTTGGGTTACAATTATTTTTACCAGGTGCGCCGCACTAAAAGTGTACCGTAATGCCGTGTTTTCAACAAGTTATTTTTAATAATAAAATTAATTTTATTAAAAATATTGAATTTGAAAATAATTATAAATGTATTTGTAAAATAAAAATGTTTTTTAAACTTTAATTGTTTTATTTTAAGCAATCCACTTTATTCTAAGCCGTTGAATAAAATTCTAAATACGGCCCTAATATATTTTAGTCTTTCTCTTTTTTCGCACAGAATTTTCGATACTTGACAACTTGACGTTTACTTATTTCATCTCCATTTCTTTAACTCTATGCAGTGAAGATACAAACTAGGAGTCTCTCTTTTTCACACAGAATTTTTGATGCTTGACGTTTGCTTATTTCAAGTCTATTTATTTTAATGTCTTTCTTTGGAAGTGATTATTCCCCCTTCCCTTACTCAATAAAAATACATGCATGCACATTCTGTTCTACTCTTCTTCAGTTTGTTTTTATTCTCTTTCTTTCTTTTTCAAAGATTTTTACATTTTTTTCCTTATTTTTCGATCATGAAGAGTAAACCAAAAATTTATGAATTCAGTAACAAATGAATAGTGAGCGAACAATAAAAAAAATGAAAGAATCGATCTATTGAAAACAAGAGTAGAATCAAGTTTTGTCATATATGTATTCATAAAAACGAGGAAATGCAATTATTTTTGTATTCTTTAGTTTGAGCATAACTAATTCATCATAAATAATTAATTATCAAAGAATATATTGTAAGTACATAATTGGAATTTTTCTAATGTTGTAGGTAGTTGTAAAGGTTAATTAAAGTTTGTTAATGCATATTGTTTTAATTAACACAGAAATATGGGGGGCAAAAATAAAATTATCCGAAACTATTTTATTTATGATAGTAAGAAAAATCAACAAATATGCATGAAATGTAAATCGGTTCTGTCAGGAGATGTTGCATCTAATATGGTACGACATATCAGAGCCACACATAAAACTATCTTTCTATTATACCATCAACAATTACAAAATACTAAGGAAAAAGTTTCAGCTTTAAGAAATTTACAAACTTTTAAAATTAAACATTCTGAGGAAGATATATGGCAAGGCTGCATTGAATTGGTGACAAGAGGTGGTGTGCCATTTTCATTTATTTCGCACAGTGGTTTTAAAAAAATCATAGGACCTGTAATATCTGAGATGAACTGTCATGATTCATCATTAAATGAGTCGAATTTAACAAACCGTCTTAATGAATGTGCGAAAACAATTAAGGATTCAATAACAGAAGCAGTAAGAGGTAAAATGGTTTCTTTAATTATTGATTCCGCAACTCGCTTGGATAGCAGAATTCTTGGAATTAACGTCCAATACGTAGAGGATGATGAACTCGTAATAAAATCACTTGCAATGAAAGTATTAACACAAAGTTATACATCAGTTTATTTAAAAAATTTGATTTTGGAAAGTCTTAAGGATTATAATATTGGACTTAACCAGGTATATTGTATTACATCGGACAATGGTAGAAATATGATCCGCGCAACAAAACTAATTAACGATGAATATGATGAAAATATTGATATTGAACTTGGCTGCGAAGAGCTGTCTACCAATTACGTGGATTTAGAAGCAATTGAAAATCTGTTATCAGCCGAAGCCAATAACAACCAAATTATTAACTGTACACGTTGTGCGGCACATACCTTACAATTAGTAGCTACGGATGTCATAAAATGTTCAGATCTTGAAGATAAATTAAAAGAAGTTCGCAAATTAGTCATCGAATTGCGGAAACCAAGTAACTTAGAGGTATTGAAATCCAGAAATTTGAAATTGCCTATACTTAGCGTTCCAACTCGCTGGAGTTCTTCGTTCAATATGGCAAAAAGTATTTTAGAATTAAAATTGTTTATTGAAGACGACGAAAACAAAATCAGTAGTAAGCCGGATTTTCAGTTTATAGAGCAATTTATTGACTCATTCCAAGATGTTACGAGTGCAACAATAGAGCTACAAAGTTCCAAAATAACAATTCAAGATTCTTATAAAATTTGGCTTGAACTAAAAGTAAATTTGCAAGATAAGCCAAACTACTACTCTAAATGCATTTTAGAACATATTGAACGACGGGAATGTGCATTATTGAATACATCTGTAATGTCAGCGGGAATATTTTTGGATCCACGATTTCATTTTTTACTGTCTAATGAGCAATCAACAGCAGCGAAGAACCACTTGAAAATGTTATACATTCATATTGCTAAATATTCCGATCTCAGCTCACCAACAACCAGTTTATCCGTAAGCAGCTCACCGTCTTCGACAACATCGTTTTTAGATAGCGAAGAAGAATTAACAAATGTCGATTTACCACAAACATCAAAACTTGCAAGCTACTTATCAAACCTTGAAAATAATGAAATGCAGAAAAACGAAGAATCACAATTGTTAAAGGCATACCGAGAAATCGACAATTATTCGCCGTCTAGAATGGCTCCGGAAATTGATTTAATGAACTACTGGAAATTGTATAAAAATAATTTCCCAATGTTATATCGGCTTTCAAGGGCAATTTTATCGACGCCGGCTACCCAAGTCAGCGCCGAAAGAACATTTTCTGCTCTTAAATTCTTATTAGGCGAAAATAGAAATAAATTGCCTAATCAAAACCTTGATAATTTATTATTAGTACGACTAAATTTTGATTTTAATTAAATGTAATAAAGCTATGTACAAATGTATATTGTGGTAGCTAAACATTTCTATCACTAAAACCTAGAACAATGATTTTATTTTTATAATATAAAATGAAATATGCGACTAAATAGGTGTAGGTAGTAGTAACATGAAACGTGAATTTAATTTTAATTTTATAAATTGTTTATTGATTTGAAGTTGAATTTTAATAAAAGTAACCTCTACATCTTTTTCCATTGCCAATTTTGTATTTACAAAAAAAAAATTATTTACCTTATTATGTTTAGTTAGGGGGGTTTGGCGCCTTCTGTAAGGGGGGAACAATAAAGCTGTGTAGTAACACCGGCTCCGTAACCTTCCTTTAGGGTGGGCTACAGCAGGCTGTTCTGGTTATGTTTTAGGCAGTTCTATGGGGCACGTTTAAAATTGCTGTATTTCAAAAATTCCATAGAACTCGACATAAATTGATGCCAAAAATTTGACATATTTACGTTTATTTTCAGATTTACACTGTCATTTTAAGGATTTTTCACGTAAAACAAAATTTCCCTTTGCCTACACTACAAAAATTAAAATAGGTCGCACGTTCGTATTCAGAAATACCAATTAATTTTCGTATCGAATAGCATTTTCGTTTCGTATACAAATTCGTATCGTATTCAGAAATAGGTCCCCAGTCCTGTCTGTGGGCCCACGATCTGCGCGAAGGGTAACCTGAGCGTGATTCGCAAGTGTACGTACTACCACTTTGTGGTGACCTCCGGTAACTGTTGGCTCGTTTACCGAACAACAGGCTAAAGTACGACGCTAAAGGATGGTGTAAACCTTGAAAAAAAAACTCAAATCTAAGGTGAGACACGTGCTCCGAGGGATGTATGATCATGGGTTAGTTGGTCGCTAGCACGGAACTCCGGATACTAGGCGACCTCCGGTTTCAATCAGCCTTACCACGGCAAGAGACGCTGCCGTGGTGGACCTTCCATTCCTCAACCAAATCGACAACTTATGGATTTAATTAAAAACAAAAATAATAAGGGCGGTGCTCCTTTAAACGCACCAGTCTCAGAAGATGACATCAGTCAGTGCCGACGAAGATACGGCAGAGTGGCTCAGGGCCACAGTGCCCTCACTTAGGCCATGGGACGGGGCGTCCCTGAAGGCAGTCGGAGAGGAGGAGTTGCCTCGCCTAAGGATTATGTTTGTTTACCTGCCACGAGGGGGTAAGGAGACAAACGACAAAATACTGCGTCGTCTGGCAATCCAGAATAAGGACCTTAGAGACGCAGACTAGAGAATTATAGCGAGGAAGGAGCGAGAAGGTGACCTCCTTCAACTCACAATGTCAGTATTACATAAAACGGTGGAGATACTGAAGGGTTCCAACTAAAGAGTCAATTGGATGTTTGGCTCTGTACACTTTCGCCCAAAGAAGGAGAGGGCGGTGGATACAGTCAAGGGGAGAGTGGCGGAGCCGAATCTGCCCGCCACGTCAAGGGCAGCTTTGGCTGAGAACGCAAGCCGCGGTGATGGGGTTGCTGGGACGAGGGAAGCCAGGAGACGTGGCACCACCGGAACAGGTAGACCGGCCAAACCGGGCCAAGGAAAGAGCCGGAAGACCCATGGGCTGATCCCTAGAGGAAGGGTGGCACAGCAACCTAGTAAGCCGGGCTCTCTGGAGCTTAAGACATAACAAAAAAAAAAAAAATATGTATAAATATATATACACATCATGGTGATACACGCCAAACCTGCAACAGTAGCGAAACTGAGAGTCGTGCAGCATCGATCGAAGGCGGCTACAAACAACTTAAACCGTCTTTTTATGATTAAGGACTGCGATATAGCGCTCATACAGGAGCCTTGGACCTACAAGGGGAAGATTAAAGGTTTTGCAGCCAACACAGGTAAGCTAGTCTACGACACGGCTGCAAACAGGCCGAGGGCAGCAATTCTCTGTCGCTCAAGGCACAATATCTTCTCTATTAACCAATTTATTTCTAGGGATATCACGGCTGTTTCAATAGAAATGCCCTTACCAAAAGGAGGCAGGAGGGTGATTAACATCGCTTCTGCATACTTTCCCGGGGATGAAAATGACCCCCCTCCAGAAATGATACAGAGCTTCGTGCATTTTTGCTTCTCCAGCTGTCAACGGAGGTTAAATATCTTGGTGTCGTACTTGATCAGAAATTGACATGGAATCCCCACTTAAATCATATCACAAACAAGGCGAATAAGGCCTATTTCACCTGCCATAGAATGTTTGGAAGAACGTGGAGATTGAGCCAACAAATGTTGGTTTGGCTCTACCGGGCCGTCATTAGACCTATGGTATCTTACGCGGCGTTTGTGTGATGGCCAAAGACGGAGCAGACTGGTGCACGAAGAATACTGGATAAAATCCAGAGGTTAATCTGTGTGGGTGCAACTGGAGCAATGAGGACTTGTCCAACAGCTGCCCTTGAGGGAATACTGGGGCTCCCACCACTGCACCTATACATTAAAAAAGTAGCCGGTTCAAGAGGTCTGAGCCTAAAAATAATAGCCAAAATTAAAACTGTAAGGCCAGGACACAACAGTATCCTACATAAATTAAACTTTAAGGAGGAATTGATCCAACTATCGGATTTGATGGTAAGGACAATAGACTGTCGGAGGAATTTTACTATTAGTTTGCCGGGGGCAGACGGGGGTACCGGTGCAGGGATAGTCGGGCCCAACCTAGAGCTATGCATACCACTGGGTAGCACCCCCACAGTTTTTCAGGCAGAGACCTTTGCTATTGAGGTATGTGTGCTTCAATGTCTCAAAAAGAAATATAAGATTACCGAGATCTATATAATCTCGGACAGCCAGGCAGCTCTCCTAGCCTTAGGAGCATCAGTGTTCAGTTTGAAATTGATCTGGAGCTGCTACTGTAATTTATTAGAACTGGGTAAAGTAAATAAAGTCACCATTTTGTGGTCTCCTGGCCACTCCACCATTAGAGGAAATGAGGCATTAGACCGATGTGCAAAAATGGGAGCAAGCCGAGATTTCCTGGGTCCCAGTCCTAGTATTGCTTTTTCCAAAACCCATTTGGCAGATGGTATAAGGGACTGGGAGCAGAACTATAGGAAATTAGTCTGGGAGTCCTCCAGTGGGATGAGACAGTCCAAGAAATTATTCAGTTATAATATTATACGTCTGGGAGAGGCACCGAGGATGGACCGGTTGGTTTATATTAGCATATTTTAGCTCGCTTTAGCTCACTCCGTTCCACATTTGAGCTAATTACATCGCTCACACAGCCATTGATATTTTGCAAAATTTATTATGATTTATGGCACGATACCTAATATAAAAGTAGCCTGCGAGTTAAGCCTGAATTCCATTGCGAATAAAAGTTTGTCAGTCAAAATAAAAGGAGATCAAAATATAAAATCGGTGGGTGTGTGAAAGAAACACAAAACGAAGTCAGTCAAGATTTGACTTACATAAAATGTGTGTTTGGATTAATGGATCGCCATAATTATGGTAAAAAATTATCAAATCGAGATCATTTCAACTAATGTCGAATTCTTTTCGTTTTTTCAAATCAATGTAAATTTTGTGGTGTGAAAAGTACATGAAAACAAAATTGATGCAGTTTTGTGTTTGTATTGGTAATATAAAACATTTGACGTTTAAAAAATTTCGAATCGATTTTTTTAGTGGTTAGTCGAGTGCTTTATTCAACAATTAAAATTTAACACAACACTTAGGTTAGGTTAGGGTGGCGGTCCACTAGGGCCAGGCATAGACACAAAATGATCCGTAGCCATACCACGAATAATTGTTTGCTCCAACTCATTGGAACCATTTTGAGCTGTTAACAAAGCGCTGGATACTCCTGACGTCCATCCTACAGAGGTCCGTCAGCTTTGAAGAGGGGTGCCCCTAGAAACTTTAGTCTGTTTCGTGTCAGACGAGGGCAGGTGCAAAGAAGATGAAGATGAATTAAGTACTGTCTCTTCCTCCTCTTCGTCCTCGCAACTACGACAGTAGTCATGTGAGAAGACACCAAGCTACTCGCTTGTCTCCAACAATCACACTGATCTGACTTCGCTGAAGTGAGTATAATTATACTGTATATGCTGCGAGTCGAGTCGAGTTTAATCCGAGTTTAACTCTCACTATATACGGAGTCGAGTTATTTTCTAACCAACTCTAGGTATACGAGTATATACTGCAGAGTTCAAATAGGATTGAAACCGAGTTTAAAAAAAATGGAACAAAATATCATTTCAGATCGCCATATATGTTATTGTAATTTTTCCAGCGATATTATGTCTAAAAAATTGTAATTTTCAATCAAACTCCATGAAAATTACGGGATAGACCACCGAAATGTTGGAGTAATTTTTTCGAAAAAATAAAAACCTAAATACCAAAACAAAAATTTATTATTAAAATTAATTAATTAAAATCTTAATAAATAAAATATTTAAAATAAAATAACAAATTTAATTGAAAAAATTAAAACGAATATTTTTTAATATTGGTGCACGAATTTTTCTTTAATTTTGTTGTTGGTTTTTTAACTCGACTCTACAAATTATTAGGTCGAGTTTAACTCGACTCCGTATATAGTAAGAGTTAAACTCGGATTAAACTCGACTCGACTCGCAGCATATACAGTATAATGCCGTGTACAGACACAAACATAATCGTGATTATCCATAATCGCGATTGGAAATGAAACGATTATAATCGCGATCTAAAAATTATTGAAACAGACACACAAGCTGGATTTTGGAATTCAGGCAAACTTCATTTGGTTTTTTGAAATGACATTTGCATTGGGTTAAACTTCTATCTATAATAAGCTGTCACAGTGTCAAACTCTATTGTTAAAAAAATTATAACAAAATATAAAATGAATACGGATGAAATTAATCGAATTGTTTTCATTATAAAACAAAACGAAGCGGTAATACGACAGTTAAATACCAGAAGAATTTTGTACGAAAACAGTGCCAGAAAAAGTTTAAATTTCTCACTGCTTTACATGGAGAAATACAGAAGATTAAGAAAAAATAAAAATCGTTTAATCATCAAACAATTATGTGTATCTGCAACATCATTCATACCACGAAACAGAAATGTTTGGTGTTTTGTAAGTTTATATAATACAATAAAGTTGTTCTACCTTTAGACAAATTCTTTCTCATGTGATGTTTTATTTTATTTAAAGGAAACTTTTGGAGTTTTTTGGGAAAATGAGGTACCAAACTTTTCTAACAAAAAATTTAAAGATCGGTTTCGGATGGATAGGGAAACGTTTAATTTTATTTGTGATAAAGTGGGAGGTTTAATAAAGAAGGAAGACACAAATTGGAGAAAAGCTATCGTTGTACCAAAAAGAGTCGCTATTGCGTTATATTCATTAGCGTCATCGGCAGAATATGCTACTATTGCTCACCTCTTTGGAGTTGGCAAAAGTACTGTGGGGGAAATTACGTTAGAAGTTTGTGAGGCAATCAATACCTTACAGAACGAATTTATAAATGGGTATCCCCCAACAGAGGAAAAAATTAGACAAAATATTAAAGGTTTTCATGACACTTGGGGATTTCCCCAGTGTTATTCAGCTATAGGTACTTGTATACATATTTTGTTAGTTTCGATACAGTAGTAACCTATTTTTTATTCAAAATTATAGATGGATGTCACATAGAGGTGAGCCCATGTGCCGAGGATGCTACGGATTACCATAATTATAAGGGGTGGTACTCCACTGTTTTGTTTGCGGCTGTAGATTATAGGTAATATTTTTAAAATAATGCTTAAATAATTATTCATATTAATCATTTAAATGCATTGTAGGTATCGGTTTACATATATAAATGTAGGCTCACCCGGCCGAAATAATGACGCATTTATCTTTGCAAATTCGCAATTAAAATTAATTCACACAACCGACCCTACGTTAAAAAAATTCACAAAAATGATTAATAATATAGAAGTACCAGTATTATTAATTGGCGACTCTGCTTTCCCTCTTTCAAATCACGTTATGAAACCTTTCCCATATAAAAATATTCGGGATGAAATAGAATTCAATTTTAATAAAGTATTGAGCCGATCAAGACGAGTGGTCGAAAATGCCTTTGGGCATTTAAAAGCCAGATTTAGGAGAATTGGAAAAGGATTGGAAGTGGATATTGGCAATACCAACACTATTATTAGAGCGTGTTGCATTCTACATAATATATGTAATTGCAGAAATGATGCATTTAACGAGTGTTGGCTAATTGATGATGATGAAAAAACTCAACCAAATTTCGTAAGTACTGTAGGGGAACGGGTAACTAATGCTACCAATTTAAGGCGGACTTTAGCAGAGTACATTTTTACTAACGAAAGAGTTGAACAAAATTAAAATTTTTAATTCAAGTTTTATTATATCAAAAAAACTAATCAATAAAAACAATTAAATCAAAATTATAGTATTGCGTTTTATTAACTAACTAATCATAATCAGTCATTTATTTCATTATCACTTTATACGTAAAAATTCAATTTAATATAAATGTAAATAAATATAAAAAATAGCTTTAAAGAATTCATTCAAATGTTTGTAAAATTCATTCGCACACGATGCTGCAGTAATTTTAATTAAATTTATTTATTTCTGAGGGAATTAACTAGAATCTTCTGAAGTTTTAAATTATCTTCAGTCAGTAATAATGCTCTCTCTGAAATGTTATTCGCCATTTCTTGTTTATCTATACTATCTTTCATGAATTGTGAGCTTAATTCCAAATAACGTTCTTCCCGTTTGTTCCTATCTTCTTCAATTTTATTAGATTTTTTCATTTCCTCGAGCATTTCTTGGTGAATAAACACCATTTTTGCTTTACGATGCTTTGCCGGGTTTGATTTCTCAGCTCGTTCTGACGAAGACGTTGACGAAGTTGACGGAATATTCACCGTTTCGGAATCGCCCATAAAAGACAGCTCTAAATATTCAGCTTCATAGACCTCTTCATCTATTAATATAAAAGGTGCATATAAGTTATTCTATATTATGCTTTATATATTCGAAAATGTACCTGTATTTGGAAGGTTCTCGATGCTCTCTTCAATTAAATTTGAATTATTTACAGGAAATTTACCCAACATTTCATTGATTTGTTCAAACCATTTCCATTCAGATGGTTTGCCACCTGAAGGCCCAACAATTTTTTTCTCAGTTCTATAAAAAAAATTAAAAATATACCTGCATAATATATGTTAAATATAAATAATATGTCAAATTTTACCTGTATCTTTGAGTTAAATTTTTAATTTTATTTGTAATTTCAGATGTATCGCAGTATACTCCATAATCCTCCATTTTTTCTTTAATATCACCATATATATGAGAGTTGCGCTTGGCACGTCTTAAATCAGGAATAAATTCCTGCCAAATTGTTAACAAAACTTCCACAGATGCGTCGGACCATGTAAATTTCTTTTTATTACTGAAAAACAGATTAGATTACAACAATATAGTTTGCTAACCAAAAATATATTCCGTTTAGGTAGTATATTGTCCAATTCATTCACATTAAATTCTTATAATATATTTATTACCGGTTTTCCATTTTTAAAATATGTAAAAACAATTATTTTTTATTTTATTTAGTTGACTGTGTATTTAAATGTATATAAATAAATAATAATATTACATATTTTATCACAGCTATTAATTCACGTGCGGTATTTGATATTTTGACTCGCTTTAGAAATGACATTTATAAAAATATAGTACTGTCTCACTACATTTTCACTGTCTCTTTCATATTTCTGTTTCGTTGCCGAATTTGAACAACGCGATTGTGATTATCTCGTTATGAAAACGCAATAATCCTGTTTTCACAAAATCTTGTAAAGACAGACAGGCAAAAATAACTAGATAATGTAGAATATACGATTATCTTGTTTGTGTCTGTACACCGTATTAGTGTTGCATTTTTTGGAGTAGAGTTTAACTCGACTCTACAAATTATTAGGTCGAGTCGAGTTTAACTCGACTCCGTATATAGTGAGAGTTAAACTCGGATTAAACTCGACTCGACTTGCAGCATATACAGTATAATTGCATACATATTGTGATATTATGTAGTAATTAAGTTTTATAAAAAATTTAATTAAAAAAATTATTTTATAGTTACAAAATAGTCAAAATAAAATATAAGTATGTGAAGTCAATTCGGATGATTTTACATACTTATTTAAGATGGCGGCAAATAAGTATGTCTAAATAAATAAGTATAACTTTCAGAAAGGGCATATGTAGTAATTAAGTTTTATAAACAATTTAATTAAAAATTATTTAATAGTTACAAAATAGTCAAAATAAAATAAGTATGTGAAATCAATTCGGATGATTTTACATACTTATTTAAGACGGCGGCAAATAAGTATATAACTATAAAATAAGTATAACTTTCGGAAAGGGCCTAACCCCAAAATTACAAAAATGCTTTTGTATCACTTAAATACTGAGATGACGATATTTATTTATTTCATTAAAAACATTTCGTTTTGTTTGATGAATAGGATATCTCTTACTGATTCTTCTTGAAGGTGTACCCTTTGTGGTGCTAAAATAAACGTTAAAGCCGAAAATACCCATTCCGCACTGACTTGCGTTGCAGGAATCGCTAAAACAACTTTTGCAGCTTCATGGAATTTTAATTTTATGGTTTTTCCACTATTCCATAATATTTTTCTCCTTGTGGACCCGTGAAAAGGATTCATAAACAGTAAACTCCTGTTATACGTTTAGTTCAAAGTTTGTCTAAATTGTTGGATTATGATAAATAATATACAGTGACTCAACTTTTTGATCACATCATCAAGGATCGCTCTGATATTAGCTTATAAATAATAAACGACAATGAGTTTTTTATCAGTGTTCACGTTTTTTAATATCGTTTTATTAATAACTATAAAATAAGTAAAGATTTTCCGAAGCTTAGTGAAATATAAAAAAAAAAATTAAAAAATCATTAAAATTTCTTGTGATCAATAAGTTGTGCATGCGTGTTCAGACTTAGTTTTATACTTTAGTACTTCGTGTAGCCCCCTTTAGCCTTAATAACTGCCTGGATTCTAGTAGGCATACTAGAAATTAGCCTGAAACACTGATCCCGTGTGATTGTGGACCATGTCCTCTTCACTCTGCTCCATAATTCATCGATGTTCTCTGCTTCAGTCTCATGTTCTGCCAAACTTTGTTTAAGGATTCCCCAAAGTTGCTCAATTGGATTGAGGTCCGGTGATTGTGGTGGCCAATCCAACAGATGGTAATTATTGTCCGCAAACCATTTCAATGTGGCTTTCGCAGTATGTTTGGGGTCATTATCTTGCTAAAAGATCACTTCAGTCTTAGTCTTTCCCCACTTTTCTAAGCTAAGCTCTAACTTGCGCTCCAAAATGTCAATATAACTGCGTGACGTCATTCTCCCATAAATTCTGTGACACTCCCCTACTCCCTCTTTTGACATACAGCCCCACCGCATGATGTTACCGCCACCAAATTTTAAGGTCGGCTGGACATGGCGATCCTGTAGTGACTCGCCTTTCTTTTTCCACATCCACTGACGTCCATCTGACCCGAATCGGTTGATTTTCGTTTCATCAGACCAAACGACCTTTCCCCAATCCTCTAAATCGAAGTTCTGGTATTTTCTTGCAAATTGCAGCCTCAATTTTTTATGCTTATCTTTTAAAAGCGGCTTTTTCACTTTAGCCCGTCCCCTGAAGCCAGCTTTTCGCAAGTGTTTGCGGACTGCTTCATCCGAAACTTCGATTTGATAATTTTGACGAAGTCTTTTGTTTAATTGGACGGCGGTATCACATACACCATGTTTAATTTGGCGTAACATTAGGCGTTTGTGGTATTCCGTGATTATTTTTTTTCGGCCAGGCGGATTTTTTTGTGATATTCCGCCATATTTTTTTCGGATTTTCGAAACAAGACCGATGGAACAATCCAATTTCAGTGAAATTTGACGGTGAGTTTGGCCTTGCTGCAATAGTCGCCGAATTTCAGCGGCTTTTGTTGCATGTACCGGCTTCATCTGCGGTTACAGTTAAGATTGGTTTTTATTTAAAAATTTTGCAAAAAACAAAAATTGTCTTATTAGAATTTTTTAAAAAACGACACTTAAGGGTGCAAAATAATACTTTTAATTTATCTAGCAGTATACAAATTGCGGTCTGCACAATCAAAATTCTACTACTCAACTAATTGATCACACGCCGTTTTCGCCGATTCTCTTTTGTTTATATGCACTACGCAATAAATTACCGTTGTTTTTGTTTTTGTTTTCACAGGCTGCTATAAAGAATTTATTTGTTTGTATTCTTGGATTATTCATGCACAAGGCGAATGAGAGTCATGAGAGAGAATATTTTCGTTCAAACATGTGATCAAAAAGTTGAGTCACTGTATATGACATGCGATTTTTTTTTATCAAGCCGGAACCCGGTTAAATCGAAACCGCGAAATGTTGGGTTCGGGTTCGAATTAATTACTAAAAATCTTTGAACCGGAGCGGGTTCGGGTTCGGTTTGAAACCCTGCGCACAACCACTTTTTAACAACAATAAAAACTAAGTGGTTTGTTGACATAAAAGAAAGTGCAACCATATATTATATTATTCGTAGGGAGATATCTGTCCTTCTCCAACTGTGCACGCTTGAAATAGAACATTTTATATGGGAAAATACTGTTTCAAATCTATAGTATTTATAAATCTAAGGTTTGTAATACAATATACAAATACTAATGTCTCCTCTGTGGAAATATACAAATTTTACATGTCAAAGCATCTCAGAAATTTCGCTACTTCAAAAGTGCGACCAAAAGTCTCAGAACTTCTTTCCACCTACTTAATGCAATGTAACGAACCGCCGTGGACATCTTATTTTATCAAAGTAATGTATTGTGAAAAGGAACTACGAGGATCACTTGCATATTCAAATTGTTCATGTTACGTAAAATTAAGACGGTTATATATTCCTTATTTACAGCAGTTTCGTTGTAATATCAAAAATGATCCTTTAATTTTTTTTTTATTTAAAGTACAAAGATGTGGAAAATGATCAATGGGGTAAATCACATTTTAATTGGACGCTTGAGTCAGGAACTAATTATCACATATTAAGAACAGGATGTTGGCCCTATATGAAATATCATTGTACTAAACGGCCCTACCAAGATTTGTCATTGGAGGATAATTTTTTTAAGTTTATTAAAGTTGTTAATTTAGGTATAAAACGAAAACTTTGTCATTCAGAACTTTTATATATTTAATTCGTTTTAGGCCTACCACCATTGTTTTATGGTTTAGCGGCATCTCAGCTTATTAGGCATACAGAATATGTAAAGATGCCGCATGTAATTGTACCGATTTATTTTTTATATGAAGAAGATAAAGGTTCCCAGTTTTAAACATTTGATTGAATAAACAAGTTTAAATGGTAATAGCAATTTTTTGTATAAATAGATAGGTAAAAAATAAAACAAAAAGGAGTTGTTCGAATCAATATATTATACAATTTTGAAATAAATAAAAATTAAATATCATTTATATAATCGTTTGTCTTCCGGGAAACAAACTTGGGAACCAATAAGTAGTTTCCTCACTTTGTTTATCCACCCAGGCTAATCCTTCACTTACCAATTTTTCAATAGCTTGTTTAGAACGGAATTCGTTCCAGTTTAATTCTTTAATTAATATGGACAATGAAACATATCCTTCAGATTGATTAGCAGCAACCCCCAGAACTGAAGTTTCTTGTAAACTTAGTTCTCTGGGAATTGATTGAATCATAAATCGTCCTTTTCCAACTGCCAACACAGTAAATCCTTCACCGAAAATTTTCAATTTTTTTGCAGCTATTAAAATATCTTCATTCGTAATTTCCTGATGGATCGATTTCGTTCCCCTTGCTTTAATTAGACGTTCTCGAAGTTCATCTAAATCAATTAGTCCGCCTGTATTTGGATTGGTAGCCAAACATGTTTCAACAACTTGAACTGATAGTTCGTAATAAAAGTCTCCCATCCCCAAACCACTCCAAAACCCTTTGCCGGATGATAGTGGATCTACACCAATAGCAGCACACATCTCTTGAAATTGTCGTCGAAACTGTGGATTCTTCTTTATTTCATTGCGATGTTTTAAGGTAAATTCTTCAAGATTTTGTCGTAAAATATCCATTTGTTTAATCATTTGTTCAAATTGATTTTCCTGTATTTCTATTCCTTTATCTTTATACTTTTCTGCCTCTAGTTTCTGTTTTTGTATAGCCCCAATTCCAGGTCGTCGCCTCATATTTTTGAGATTATTTTTATTTTAAGGAAAATTTGTGTTAAATTAACTGGAAATGATATTTTGACAGCCGACAGTTGCCCTTCAAGCAAGTAAATTCGAAAATTTTTTGTTTCAAATCGTGCTGAGTTTATGTACATCTTCAGCACGTTTGTAGCTGCCAATATGTTGAATTCTTTTCACCCAAAATCGTCAAAAAAATTGCTGCACATCCAAAAACTGTGTTCTTTTCACAAAACGTCAATGTTTTTTCGATGTGCATCAATTTTACGAAATGCGGATTTTTTCATGAATTTCACAGCCGCAGCTACTAACACCAACAAAACTAGAAACGTCAATTTAGTTGTCAAAACTTCTCAATAATATAGCGTTTTTTGTGTCTTGATCGATTTATATTATAATTTTGTGTTTAATTTAATTGTTGTGTTTAATTATTTTAATTTAATTGAGTTTTTGCGTCTCGATTTTTATTATCATTTTACTTGAATCAAATAAATTGGTATGGAGGTGGTTCAATTAACCGATTTCTACATTTTGTTAGACGCAGATGGATGCATTATCCATAAACATGGGGAGGCTTTCCTAAAAAATTTCAATTTGACGTTTAAAAATGTCAATCGTATTAATCGTCCTAAAAAATTTCAATTTGACGTTTAAAAATGTCAATCGTATTACCAATACAAACACAAAACAGCAACAATTGCCGTTTCATGTACTTTTCACACCACAAAATTCGCATTGGTGTAAAAAAACGAAAAGAACACGACATAAAAAACATAGCATTCACATTTCACAATAGACATTTTCAAAAATAGATTCTGAATAAATTCAGACCAATATTGGCATTACACAGTAGATAGTATAAAGTACTTTTCATACCAGGCGCCTCGCCTCGAAATATCTAGTTACCACAAATGCGAAGCTGAGACCCTTTCATACTGGTGGCGTCGGCTTTGAACATTCGGTTGCTATCAAATATTTTATTTAGGTCTATTTCGCTTTGTACTACTTTAAAATCTCGCAGTCGAGTGTGGAACGCATTGCCTTGGATTTATAGATAACTTCATTGCAATATATTTTGATTTTTTTAAAAGTATCACTTAAAAATAAATTATTTTTCAACAAATTGAATTTATTTCTATAAAATTAAACGTTGTCAATCAAATAAAACTAATTTACATGATTGAAAAATGAAATTAAAAATTTTTATGTTTGAAGCTCACAACCGAGGCGCCTGGTGTGAAAAGTACTTAGGCTGTTTTCCAAACGATACTTATTTGTAGAACCTAACTTGTTCCACAAATAAGTAAGTAAATAAGTATCGTTTGGGAAACAGCTTTAATAGTAAAATACTATAGTCGGGTTTACACCGCCAAAAATATTCATAAAAAACAGAAAATTAAAACAAAATAATGAATACTCATAAATCTTTCTAGACTAATTTATTAACAATACACTATCATAAATTATCCTTCTACAATAAAATAAAATAAAATATATTTAATAGGTATTAAAATTTGATAGCTATCAAATCAAAATATAATTTTTTTTTTTTTTGGTTTTAATCTATGCAATCTGTTTTGGGGCTCAAGGCACTCCCAACTCTTTCGTAGTTTATTTTTACCGTCCTACTTTACCGCATTGCATTAGTAGCCAAATCGAGGACGTACGTACGACCTGTTTTGTATAAACCACCTGCACATTGCATTGCAATCATGCCAACAACCTATAGTGCTGACATGAAAGATGGGTCGGCCCATGGATTCTGCACTTTCAACAGCGGGTCATAGATGTGTTCATCTTCATCACCCATCGTAATGATGATGAAAAATCCCTTTTGCATCCCGGCCCCTATCGGGATTCGAACCCGGTACCTCCCGATCCAACCGCCACAGCTTTAACCACTGTACCGTTTTGTCGGTAATATTATATTTTATTTTTGCTATATACCATGTTTCCATGAACCGAGTTAATTTAGGTTTCAGTTTCGTTGAGTTAAAAACATGGCGGCATTAGCCCTTATCGTGTCGATGAACAATTTGCTTTTCTTCAAAAATTGTAAAGAAAATCTTACATTCGTCGTCATTTCAATACCCGCGTGACGACATTTTCCTGTAATGGATGAATGTGAACTAAATTACACATCACAAAAATTTGCAAGAAATTGACATTTAGAATCTAACCCAACCACGCTTGTTTCGATGAATTTATTTGGGTTTAACGAAACTCTACCCTAATTTGCGTTCCTAATCCTGCAAATGTTGCGACAGTTACTTGATTGCTTGTAGGTATATCTGCGATATATAGCAGATATAATATCGAAACAAGCATGCTGCCCTGTGGGACACCAGATGTAATTGGGCGGACTTTTGTTTACGCATCCGGTAATTTAATTATAAAATATCTGTCCAGTAGATATGATGTTAATATTCTGTAGAAATCATGTGGCAAACATAGCTTAATTTTGTATTTTAATCCCACATGCCACACCTTGTCAAAAGCTTGAACTATGTCCATGAATAAAGCAGAAAATAAAGCACAATATTCTTTTCCTCCAGGGCTTCTTCAATTACTTAAACTATTCTGTGTACTTGTTCTATTGTTGAGTGCTCTGTCCTATATCCAAACTGATGACTCGGAATCAGTTTCTTCTCCAATAATATAGGCTTTAGATGCTTAAGTAGTAATTTTTCAAATTATTTAGACGTAATAAATAGCAAGCTTCTAGTTCTGTATGACGTAACTTCTTCTGGAGGCTTGCCTGGTTTTAGTATTAATATTACTTATGAAAGCTTCCATTGTATTGGGAAATTTCCTGTTCTAGGTGTTGCATTGAATAAGTAGGTTATATAAATCGAATACCCTTATCTGGCAACTTTTGCAAAATTTTTCCTGTGATACTCTCTCTGTATCACAGTTCTTCATTCTAACATAGAAAACTTCGTGATAGTATGATTCATTTGCAATGGTGATTCCAAGTAGGAAAACTAAAAATTGGAAAAAGATTTAAATAAATCCAAATAAAATTGGATTTATTTAATTCCTCTGAAGGATTATTTACCTAGTGCAATTATTGATTTAACAAATTTACCCGCACAGGAATTAAATAAATCAAACAAAACATTTGATTTACCCATTTAAATCAAATTTGAATTATTTGTAATAATATCGGCCACTAGATATTTTTCAAATATGTATGTTGTCTATTTTAAAATGAATTAAATCTAACTTGGCTGTTTCCTTGAACCCTAAGAAATTCCATGCAATTAAATTCACCATTATTTAACATGTGATACTTGAAACGAGGTTCTGTAATATAATCTTGCATACATACTTACAATTTCACCGTCTTACAATAAATTACACATGTTAGT
The DNA here is from genome assembly GCA_958295665.1 of Tipula vernalis. Classification (NCBI taxonomy): domain Eukaryota; kingdom Metazoa; phylum Arthropoda; class Insecta; order Diptera; family Tipulidae; genus Tipula; species Tipula vernalis. The sequence continues at coordinate 178,182,063 of OY282558.1, read as the reverse complement.
TTTTTATATTAGAAGCGGCAGGTAACTCAGCTGTTTGCGCGTAAACCAAATACATATTAAACAATCTTCAAAATATACACACTTGCGCTGTTTTCTTGGGTAAATATTAAAATAAACCATGTTGCTAGGTAGTATATAATATAAAATCTTACATACTTAAAATACAAACAAATAAAATTAAAACAAATTTAATATTATTGATAATAAATTTTAAAAATTATATAAAAAACAAAACTATTGCAGATTTTTTTTTTTATTACATACATACTTAGCTTAAGTAAATATTAAACAAAAATTGTAGTTAAAATTTATAACAGTATTTTAGGCACCTTCTATAAAATGTTTATAGTCGTCTTCACATTTTTGTAGGTATTCGTTTATAAAATTCGCGGTTTATTAGTTAAGCATATATTAGTAGAACGACGATTTCATTTGCTAAGGAAATATTTTACTTGTTCGTATGTAGAAAAACTAATTCCCACTGCAATTGGTCCTTTTATCCAGTTCATACTTAATCCTTTGAAGAAACCTTTTCGAATACCTTCCTCCCTGGAAATGATTAGAATAGAAAATTTCATACAAGTATAATAATTCAGTTTATTGGCAAATAAATCTGATTTTACCTATAAATTTTAACTAAAAACTGCCATATTGTTAAATGTTGATCTGTACAATTTTGTTTAACTCCTAGTGTTTGCATGCGTCTGCGAACTATATCTAAGGGATAACTCGATGTTTGACCTACAGCCCCAGCTATAGCACCAAACATTAATGCAACAATTTGGTGTGGCATTTTTTCGTCAGATATTTCTGGACACGATAAAATAAATATAAGGCAAGTTCATTATATTTACCGAGTAAATTGTAAAAAGAGCATACCAGTATAATTCTTTTTTAACGTTTCATATGTAAAAAACGACATTCCTGCATAAGGTACAACACCTATAACTGTTGCCCAATATCCACGGAAAAATGTTTTCGGCCCTTCATCTTTCCATATTCTAAAAAATACTTCTCTCAATGTTCTGAAATAAAAAAAATTGTTTATTAAAATTATAACAGTATCCTATAGGTGGCAAATATTATTTACTTATAACCTGAATATTTGTCCGTAACAGCCATTCGAGCTCTAGCTAAATCTAATGGATACGTAAGAGATTGTGATGTTACGCCAGCCAGTGAACCAGCCAGAAATCGTCTAACCTTCGTACTGTAATTAAAAAAATAATTTTATATTCCAAAATATTTTAGCTAACCAAATTAAATTAATTTACCTTTTATCTTGGTCAACACGTAAAAGTTTTCTATATTGTTCATGTGATGTAAATTGAATAGCAGCATATGGTACTATTCGAGCCATTGTAGCCGAGTTGCCACGCCATAACGCCAGTACACCTTCTTTGGCAAAAACATCTTTTAAATAAAATATAGCAGATCGAAATGAGTATGGTATGTCTTTACTGAGAATACAAAAAAAAAAAAAACGGTTAATTAGCGATTAGAACAAATTTGGAATTGAATATAATATGTTATATCTGCCTTATTTTTGATATTGAAATTTGGAAGGCTAATGCCCAATTACATAAAAAAAGCACCAACCGCCAGTTAAATAATATTTTCTTTTATGAAATTGTGGTTTGCTTCATAATTTTGTATGTTTCGCCAAGTATGCATTCACAGTATTGTTTTAATCCCGATTTTTAGAAAGCAGTTAAAAGAAGTATGGCGGTTTCTAGTCACAGATTTAAATTTAAATTTTAATTTGAAGGGATTATTTGGCTGGAACGGTTGTACGTATTGTGGTTTTATGTGTTAATTCTAATTACATTGGTCAATTAAAAATTTATAATTTATTTAAAGATTTTACTTTTAATTCTAATTAACTTATAATTTTTTCAGTTTCGTGGATCTGAGGCGGGTTTAAATTATTAATTCTAGTTTTTTAATTTGAATTTAAAAATGGTTGTTTAGTTGTAAGGGTTAGAGGTAATATATGGTTTCATATATTTAAAACTAATTATACTACTTAAATACTAATTTACAATTTATTTCAGGAATTAAAGTAGAATTTAACTTAAATACTTTATCAGGTTAATAGAAGGAAGGTGGTGTTTCATTATTAATTCTAAATTTTAATTTATAATTCAAATTGTTTGTTTAGTTGGAACTTGCCTCAAGAGACACTGAGAAGCAGAAATCGAGTTAGAAACTGTGTTATCCTGTGCTAACTTATTTTACTATATTTATTACTAGCAAATTTACTAACTATCAACTACTTAGGTGTCCGCAACCGGGTTGATTCTTCGTTACTAATATACCTTTCCTTTCCCGCGATTTTGCTATTCGTAAAAGGGTGTACGGAGGGCCCGGCGTACCCGGGAAGCTTGCTTAGACTTGGTCGTACACACTAAATCAATCAATCAACCAATCATAGTTTTAATTATCGTGATTGATAATAAAACTGTAAGCAATGTGCTGTTATCTAACGAAAAGTTAAATAGTAGTAAAAGTTGGTAGTATTTTAGTTTTTATTTTGGCTACCCAAACGGGTAGTCGCTGAAGATGTTTCGTTAACGTCATTAGGCTGGCGGTTCATTTATTATATAGTCGAAAAAGGTTCACTGGGAAAAACCTTGGTTTCAGTGAACAAATTTAAATTTTATAATTTCGTTTTTTTTATTTTTCGCTTCTTCTCCTTTATTTAGTTGTTTATAACTGGATTTTTGTTTCCGCTCTTTAAAAAAGAAATAAATCGATCGCTATTTCATTTTTTTCCCTTTAATTGTGTTTCATGCGAGGTTATATGAGGAGAGATATTTTATTTTTTTGAGTTTTGTTCCCGGGGACTGAAACAAAATAAAATAATTTTGTTTGCTTCTGCAAAGAAAGATTAAAGAAGGGGACGAAAATGAATTTAAACAATGCTTGGTTGCTTATATGGAATTTTTCGAATAAATAATTGGTTTTATAGAATGTTGCCTTTATAGAGGTTTCTTGTACAATAGCGGTTTGTGCTACAAATATTTGATCTCGCCCGCGTTTAGTCGCGTTTGGAATTTATTCGCGTTTTGGTGTGAGTAATCTCTAAACAAGTTGTTTATGCAAATAAGGCGAAATACTAGGTATAACGCTAGATGCCAAGTTAAAATGGAAAGAACATGTCACAAAGAAAAAGGAGGAGCTGAACATGAAGTATAGGAAAATGTACTGGCTCATAGGTAGCCACTCTGAACAATCCAAACATAGTAAATTGCTTCTCTACCGGGAAATTTTGAAACTTGTTTCGACTTACAATATACAGCTTTGGGACTGAACCAAGAAAACAAACTTCAAGATGATACAGACATTCCAAAATAAAGTACTTCGGAACACTGTAAATGACCCGTGGTATATTAAAAATGAAGACCTCCACCGAGACTTAAAGATAAAATACAGCGATGAGGTTATTACGTAGTATGCTCTCAAGCATGATTCACGTCTCCGACAGCATGAAACATAGAGATATGCCGTATGCTGGATAGACCGATGGCAATATGACGTCTGCAAAGGATCGAGCCCATAGCCTTAGGTGAATGGGATGTAAAAATTACATCACTATATCAAATATTTATAAATAGTTTTAATATCTGGGACTAGCCATTGGGCTATATCTCATTTGGTAAATCGCAATCTTTGGCATTAGATTATTGTATGAGTAACATGGAATAAAATAAAAAAGTGTATTTCTAAAGCCAATTAAAAATTATTCTAAAATCCAAAATCAATTTTGTTTTAAAATGTTCGTTTTTTTTGTCAAATATACCACTGGGCGCCGGACAGACAGTACTTATCATTTTAATTGTATAACTTACTTTATTTGGAAATTAATTTTCGCTCTATCTAAAGGTGCTATCGTTGTTTTTGCTATTGCTCCCGCTGTCGCACCCGCAATTAAACTATTTATGACCGCGTTCACATTATTTAACTTTGGCTCTGATGGTTCTAAAAATAAAAATTAAGATCTATTTTAGTGATTTAATTGAATAGTTTTAATTAAAAGAAAATATTTATGTAATTATTTTAAAGGTCACTTATATATTATATTAATAAAATCTATTCTATTTATATATAATTTTTAGTTAAATTTATAAATAAATTTAATCAAATAATCATGTGAATTGAACGTGTCAAATAGTGTGTTCAATTAAGTAATCAAGAGAAACAAAATTACTACTCAACTTAGCCAGGCAATGGCTAATGGATAGATTATAGAAGTTACTGATTAAAATAGATTTGGCGTTACTTTGACGTGACGGAAGCTAAATTTAATTGGTAATGAATAGAACAATAACTTGGTCTAGAAAAGACACCCGAAAAGAGTGGAAGACGGTTCTTATCTGTCCACTTTAAAAAAAAAATGGAAGATCCAGTTAAACTGCAATAACTACCGCGGCTTAGCCTTGCTGAACACAGGCTACAAGGTTTTGGCCAACGTAGTTGCGGCAAAATAATCAACTTATAGCGAGAGGATCTTGGCTGGAGAAGTGCTACGAAAAAGACATATATGTGCACAGTCTATTCAAAGACTTCCAACAGGCTATTAGCATATGCTGACGATATTTGCGTTCTGGGTCACTTCTCAAATTACCCTTCAGATCAACGAAGCGAAGACTAAATACATGGTCACCGCGAGAAGGCAAACGCGTGGAGACTTCATTTCAGGAGAAGAAGGTGAATGAGTTGAAATATCTAGGATCATTGATCACACATTTCATCGATGATCGAGCATTTTACCCCAACATCAAAATATTCAAGTCTCTTCATATAACGCGCAAAGTAAAGCTGGACATCTACAAAGCGCTAATAAGAGCAGTTATCACGTTTGGTTGATAGGCTTGGCCTCTAACAGCACAAAACAGCCAGAAAATTGCTGTAACTGAGCTTATGTTCATTAGAATAATGATCGGTTCCATCAAATAGAGGGTCACGGTCAAAATGGGAATAAATCACGAGATCAGAAACGATCTCGGTAAAGTTGACATCATCGAGTCTAAGATGGCGTGTCTGGCGTTCTCTTGAAGTGTATCGAACTATTTAGAACATCGTTGAGGTGGCCAAATCCCTGCATGGAGTGTAGCACAGGCGGAAAGAAGAAAACAAAAAAATTAACACAAGCCATTCAAAACAGTAGCTAGATTGAAAACAATGAATAGATCGATTACTAGTCAACTCACTGTACTTTTAGGATTAAGGAAAACAATTTCTATATAAAAACATTGTTCATTTGTACGAAGCGAGATATATTGATACAATTTTTGAGATTTAATAACGCTGTGTCCAACACATGTGATAAATATTTTTTTAGTACTAATTGTTGACATTTATTTGAAAAATATTCCCCCACATTCACAATTTTGTTTTATGCTGTCCGAATTGAGCAATAATTAATATTTTGGCAAATTTCCCCGCCCTAGAAAATGAAAACTTTTGACGTCAATGGTACACACAAAAGTAAGCTTCAAGGCTCGCTTTTATATTGTGGCTATTGAATTGTTAAGAATTGGTCGAGAACCAAATGCTGACTCATTTTATTGTTAAAGGTACTGTTCACTATGAAAAATTGACTGATAGTAAAACCATGACCTCATTAGTGATGAACACCATCGATGAACCACCACATTCCACATGCGGACATCTGTCAAAATGCATCAAAACGTTCGGAAATTATAAATCGTGAATAAAACTCATGGGACATAGACATTTTCATATATGGGGAATTTCTTCCACCTGCTTATACCCATTCGGAAATATTCCCTTAGTACCGAAAAAATTCCATTTTTATGAATTTTGACAGATGTCCACATGTGGAAAATGGATGTGGGATTCGAGAATAAGGCCCCAGGTAACTTTTTCCTGTTGCCCAGACTCAAATTGCTACTCTGTGAAAACCGTTTTGACTCCAATGAAGCTATAAAACAAAATTCGGCGCACGAATTGAAGGGCCTTCAGGAAATTGCCTATAAAAATGTTTCGATGATTGGAAAACGCTCGCATATGTGTATATCCTCGAATGACAAAATAAATTTTTATGATTGAACTTAAAATTTGTGTTTTTCAGAATGTACATTTGCTGGATGAGTGAATGAAACAAAAACCATGTCAGTCAAAAAATATTTGTGTCTGTACTCTGTGTAAAAAGTATAAAATCGAGTACTTTTACACTCAAATAATTTTATGGTCGTGAAAATTTTATAGTAAGGAGAATTTTTGATTTGATTTTTATTTCGAGTCGACATAAAATAAAGTTTCAATTTTAACTTTGTAATTTAATAAATTGATAAATATTGTGGTATTATTATTATTTCTGATCAAAAATACGAAGCATTCCTCTTTACAATTTTGCTATAAAGTAAAAAATAAGAAACAAAAACGTTGCCCTTGTCTCTTAGACGGAGTATCAGATTTTTTTCTCTTTTTGTTTTGTTTTTTTACTATCAGTCAATTTTTCTAGTGGAATAGCACCTTAATACATAATGGCAAATTGGACTGTGCTTAAAGATAAGCGAATAGAAAAAGTAGATATGATATATAATAGAAAATTGGCCTAAACTATTTCACGATCAATATATACACCACAAATCGAACTCATTACAACATAATTACGCAATTTAATTCGACAGTAAAAATTACGGCCAGAAAATTAAAATCACGGCCCCAGTTGAAAAATGCATCATCATAACAGCGTATGGGGAAAATTAGTTTCTTTGAAATAAAACGCTAAGGCGACTACAACAATCACACAGTAAATTTATATTGTGTATGTCAAGTACTAAAAATATTTATCACCGGTTTTGGACACAGTCTAAGGCTGTATCCGAATGATAATTATTTTTTTTGTACACATTTTTGACACAAACAGAATAATTGTTCGGTCGACATTCAACATGGTCGACTTAAAATATTATATGTATCATCAAAATAAAATGTCAACTAGTCAATGATGATGTTATCGTTTGCAGTAACACAAATAATATGGGAAGCGTAGCATTTATGGATAAACTTAACATTTTTGTTGTTTATTCGTGTACTAATATCACTATAAGGGTTTTACAGGATTGCTCAGAATAACTGTCGCATTTCTTCTACCTGATTTCTCCCGCTACATTACACAGATAATCCTTTTAAATATAGTGGATTTTTTCCATAACTTTGTCACCACTCTAAACGTCTCATACTACAGTCGCTAGTCGTAAACATATCATCAAACAAGATGTAAGCAAAACGTGAGTTTTGCTTTAAACGATACAATGACACCAGAAGTGTTCATATAAAAAAAAATTAGGGACGAAAATCATCAGTTATAACTGCAGCAAATGTAAAACGTGTTCGATTGAGAATTCGTGGGAATCCTGCCAAATTCAGAACAAATTGGCTCATGAGTCAAATATACACTGTAGCTCAATACAACGTTTCATGAAGAATAATCTAGGTCTCTCAGCTTATAAGAAAAGCCGACGTCATTGCCTAACCACGAATCAAGTAGAAGATTGGAAACGAAAATGTAAGTTTCTCCTACAGTCGCACGAAGACAGCGATGTCATATTCTTGGATTAGAAACTATTCATGGTTCAACCCTCATTGAACTTTCAAAATGACGTATTTACGCTTCATCGATTAGTGATATAAAGGCGACAACAAGAAATGTTCAATGGTTCAACAGTTATGGTGTGGGGAATGTTTCTATGCATGGTAAGCTGCCCCTGTTGTTTATTGACAAAAGAATAAAAATAAACCATGTGGTCTACCTGAATGACGTTATTAAGAGCCACTTAGTTCCTCACGCCAAGATATTGTTTGGAGATGAGTAGTTCTGCTTTCAATAGGACTCTGCGCCGGCCCATAAGGCAACAATTTTTCAAGACTAGATGGAACAAAATTTACCTGATTTCATCACAATGAAGAAATGGCCTCCTAGTTCCCCAAATTTAAACCCATTAGGTTAATCCATATGGGGGATTATGGAGGCGAAACTAAAGGATTTACCAAAAATGATAATTGAGGGATTTAAGAAGTATTTGGTGATGATATGGAACGATATACCTGATGAAGTGGTGCGTGCCGCCTGTAGTGGATTTGTTCCATGTTTAAAAAATATTATTGCTAATAAAAGGACATAGAATTGAATATTATTCAAAAATATTATGTGTACCGAATGAAATTTGTGATTCCCAAATTTATATTATCTCATGGGTTACTGCGCAAAGGAAAAAAATAGTACCGTTATTTCGTAGAAAAAAACAATTGAAAAAAAACGAATAAACAGAAAATTGTAAGCGTCATTACCAAACATCTTTCGATATCTGTGCGGGATTTGGCCAGCAAAATCAAAACAACCAAATCGATGGCGGAACAAGTTAAAACCAGAAATAATCTACGAACGCATAAGAAGTCAAAATCCCAAAAAGAAGTGTTGAACAATTTAATAGAGGGATAGATCGAGCAACGAATCTTAACAAATGGTTGAACGAACGGAAATATTCTTGTATAGTAATGGACAACGAGACCTGCGTCAATATGCATTTCTCCACACTTCCAAGTCCCCAATATCACATCAGAAAGAAAGATGAAGAACTGGACGAATCAATTACTACCATACCTGTTGAAAAATTTACCGATGGAAACGGGCATCTGCCAGAGTTACTGAAGAAATCATCCAGAAGCTAACGGCTTCCATTCCGGGAAAGTGAATTTTCGCCGTAAAATGAACAAAAAGTCCGAATGGCTATTTTTAATTAAAAAATATACAATATGTACAACAAAACAATAAAAGAATAATAATGATTATCTATTGCCGTTTATTTTTAATTCTTCATTTACAAATCACAAATTTCATTCGGTACACGTAATATATGTTGGTCTTAAGATAATTACTGCAATAAAAAATATTTCGTTCAAATATAATTGATACAGTAATATTAATTCAATATTATGACTACGACAGTTATTCTGAGCAACCCTGTATTTATTAAAACTAACTTTGTGATATTCATGTTTCGGATGTTACTCTTTTGTCAAATTTCTAACAAACACTCCAAATTTATATTAAAAATTTGCTTCTACAGTCGAAACTCGATTATTCGGGATGCTCGGAACCGAACGTTTCCCGGATAATCAAAGATCCCGGTTGATCGAATTTTTCAGTTTTATAAAAAAATACACAATATATGCTTAACACAAAAACAACACTGTTGCCAAAATTTAACGAAAAAAATAAAAATGAAAAATCCCGGTTAATCAATTGAAAATCTGGATAAACAAGTGACTCAAAAAAATCGACTATGTAAAAAAAAATCACGGATAATAGAGGTTTACGGATAGTCGGATCCCGGAAAATCGAGTTTCGACTGTATATCCTATTTTTTATGTCTATGTGCCTAGTAAATCTCCTCTCCCCTCTATTTTATTTTTTATTAATTAAATAATTAATGTTTTATCTTTTCTACCGATGTGTATGAACTTTTTCACATACTCCCATTTTTTATATACAGTTTCACACTGTTAAATTGTATTCCAATTGGAAAAAAACTGAATTCCTATTGAACTATTTAGTTCTAAAAATGTAATTTGATTACAAACTCGAAAAGAATCATTCGAATAACAAATATTTTTGGAAACAGGGAATATTATTTGGGGCCGGCAAATGAGCAATTTAGTCAGATAATTTGATAACTAAAAAAATGGTCCTTCAGCGATTTACGTCAAAATTGCGATTTGAAGATTAAAATTTGAAACGAATTTATTTCGGGGGCCAGGGAATAAATTTCTATCTTGCTGGGCGGCGAATTTCTTCAGCTGTTCCATTTATTATCAGAATCTCAGTCCAAATGTCTTGCCGTCCTCGATGGTACAGTGAGTAGAGCATTGCTTTGCAACTTGGGGGTCCCGGGTACGATCACAGGTTGTGGCAAGAAGAAATTTGTCACGACTTTGTGGTTTTGAATATGAATATAGTGTTACTAATTTTTCCTTCAAAGAACATTAAAAACATTAAAAAAAACTGTCGCAGAGTGTTGGGGACCCTTTGCTAATTATAGTGAAAATTGCGATTAAAAGATGCAATGGGTAGGTGTTAATGGCCCTTTATCAATTTCAGTAGAAATTATTAATTGAAGACTTGATGGAGAATATCATTCTGGGTCGCACTGGATGAGCGATATTTAATCAGATATTTAATTTTAATCTGAGTCCAAATCTCTAGCAAGGAGTGTTAATGGCCCATCCACAATTTCAGGCAAAATCTATTCTGAAGTTTAAAATTTTAAACAGGTTTGTTTCTGGGGCTCTTGGTTACCCTATCAACTTGATGGATGGAGAATTTATTCAGGTATTGTGTGCATTATAAGAACCTGAGTATAAATCTGCGCCGCGGGTCAATGGTCCTTTATGAATTTTAGACAAAATCGCAATTTGACGATTAAAATTCAAAACACATTTGTTTCTGGGGATAGCGGATACCTTATCAGCTTAATAGATGAAGAGTTTATTCAGATATCTCGTGTACTGTCAGAATCTGAGTGTTAATCTCTGACAAGGGGCGTTAGTACCAGTTATCAATTGTATGGAAAAAGGCAATTTGAATATTAAAATTCAAAACACATTTGTTTCTGGGAATAGCGGATACCTTATCAGCTTGATGGATGGAAACCGGGAGTGTTAATAGCGCTTTAACAATTTCAGTCTAAATCCCATTTTGATCATTAAAATACGAAATACATTTATTTCTGTAGATAAGGGATGCCTTATCAGCTTGATGACTGGAGAACTTATTCGGATATCTCGTGTACTATCAGAACCTGAGTTCAACTCTCTGACAAGGGCCGATAATGGCTCATTATTAATTTCATATAAAAAAGCGTAATTTGAAGTTTAAAATTCCGCCTTTATTTACCTTATCAGCTTGATGGATGGAGAATTTATTCAGATATTGAGTGTACTGTCAGAACTTGAGTCCAAATCTCAGCCATTAAAATTGGAAACATTTTTATATCTGGGGATATGGGATAACTTATCAGCTTGATAGATAAAGAATGTATTCAAATAGTTTTTGTACTACCAGACCCATTAAAACCACATTTATTTCTGTGGATAGGGGATACCTTATTAGCCTGATGAATGGAGACAAGGAAATGCGAAATACGTAAGAGACGCCTTATCAGCTTGATGGATGGAGAATTTATTCAGATGGAGGTGTTAATGTTCCTTTGTCAGTTTCAGCCAAAACCTCATTTTGACGATTAAAATTCAAAACACATTTATTTCTTGGAACAGAAGGTATCTTCTTAACTAGATGGATAGAGAATTTATTCAGATATTTCTTGTACTATCAGAAGCTGAGTCAAATCTCTGACAAAGAGCGTCATTATCAATTTCATGTAAATTTATTTCTGGGCATGGGGATATCTTATTAGAATGAGGGATAGAGAATTTATTGAGATATTCCATATACTATAGAATCTGAGCCCAAATCTCTTAAGGATGTGTTATTGACCCTTGATTAATAACAGTCAAACCCGCAATTTATGGATGGAGAATTTCTTCAGATATCTCTTTTACTATCACAACCTGAGGCCAAATCTCTGACTAGGAGTCTTAATGGCCGTTTATTAATTTCAGTCAAAACCGCAATTTGGCGATTAAAATTCAAAACACATTTATTTCTGGGGATAGGAGATACCTTATCAGCTAAATGGATGGAGACAAGGAGTGTTAATGGTCCTTTAACATTTCAGCCAAAACGCATTTGGATGATTAAAATATGAAACACATTTATTTATGGGGATAAGGTATACCTTAACAGCTTGATGAATGCAGAATTTATTCGGATATCTCGTGTACTATCAGAACCTGAGTTCAACTCTCTGACAAGGGGCGATAATGGCTTATTATTAATTTCATGTAAAACCGCAATTTGAAGTTTAAAATTCAGCCTTTATTTACCTTATCAGCTTGATGGACGGATAATTTATTCAGATATTTGGTGTACTGTCAGAACTTGAGTCCAAATCTCTGACTAGAGGCGTTAATTTTCCTTTATCAATTTATGTAAAAATGGCAATTTGACGATTAAAATTCGAAACACATTTATTTTTAGGTATAGAAGATACATTCTCAACTAGATGGTTGGAGACAACGGGTGTTAATGGCCCTTTAACAATTTCAGCCAAAATCGCATTTTGACGATTAAAATTGGAAACACATTTATTTCTGGGAATAGGAGGATTCAGATGTTTCTTGTACTATCAGAAGCTGAGTCAAATCTCTGACAAAGAGCGTCATTATCAATTTCATGTAAATTTATTTCTGGGCATGGGGATATCTTATTAGAATGAAGGATGGAGAATTTATTGAGATATTCCATATACTACAGAACCTGAGCCCAAATCTCTTAAGTAGGTATTATTGATCCTTGATTAATAACAGTCAAACCCGCAATTTATGGATGGAGAATTTCTTCAGATATCTCTTTTACTATCACAACCTGAGTGCAAATCTCTGACTAGGAGTCTTAATGGCCGTTTATTAATTTCAGTCAAAACCGCAATTTGGCGATTAAAATTCGAAACACATTTATTTCTGGGGATAGGAGATACCTTATCAGCTAAATGGATAGAGACAAAATCCCATTTGAATGATTAAAATATGAAACACATTTACTTATGGGATTAAGGGATACCTTATCACTTATTATCAGAACCAGGATTGAACTCTTTGACAAATGGCGTTAATGGTTCTTCAATTATTTCATGTAAAACCGCAATTTGAAGTTTAAAATTCAACCTTTATTTGAATAGAGAATTTATTCAGATATTTCGTATACTATCATCGCATTTTTAGGCGATTTGGTTTTGGGAGATTATTCGTGTCGCCAGAAAATTGGAATACCATCAAATTCCCAAAAATAAAAACCCCCCCAAAAAAATACAAAATATTGAGCCACATTAAAAAAGAAGCCCCATACAATTTTTATTAACTACAGTAAGAAAACAAACGAATGCTACATTGATTCTTGTCATACTTGCGTAGGGAGGTTCAATGCTAAGTGGCTTTAGGGAGTTCTCTGCTTTAGTATGTGAATAATTATTAAAAACACAAAATTTTCAAATATGTTCTAATTTATAGGTTAGAATTAAAAAAAAACGGTAAAGGGGGTGTTTCAGGGCAGCAAGTCCCATCCTCTAAGGTATAAAACGAATTAAAATAATATTTCAAAAATTTGTTATGTTTATAAAACCTGATTTTCTGGGATTTTTTGTTTTTCTTGGATTATTTTATTTTGGGTAACGATACCCTTGAAAAATTGGTTTTAGGCATCAAACTCTACTTTTTTTAAACAACATTTCAATAAATTAGCTAATCCAAATTTAACATTTAATTATGGTAAGAACTAAGACTGTGTCACCCCAAATTTTAATTTGACGGCTAAATCCAAAAAAAATTTGGATTTTTCTGTGATAAATGAGTGCGTTTTATGCTAGAAAGTGACATAAAATACGGTGATATTTTTGATTATATCACATTGGCCTGACCGAACGCTAGGAATACGATATGAAGATCACTGAAGCAGATACAAACCGGTCATATTCTGCTTATTAATTACTATTTTCTTATTTTAAATTTATTGAACTCATTTTGTTTGGCGCTATCTTTCTCTAAAGCGCTCACGGTAAGTTCAGATTTGCCAATAGTTGAAGTGTTTGATAGAGCCAAACGAAATTTGATATGCAAAATATAGGCGCGATGTAAGGAAAAGTGTCTCGAGGTAATGTTCAATTATTGTGTAAAATCAGTAATACTGTATGGATGTGAAACATGAAACTACACACAGAAAATTACCAGAAGACTTTGTGAAGCAGATTTAGCCGTGTTTTCCATGAGAACTGCACTAGAACTCGATAAACTTTAAATTCCTTTTATTCTATGTAAAACGAAAAAAAAAAAATTCATAAAGCGCGAATGTGTAGTGTATTTGATATAATTACATATTTTAAATTTAAAAATTTCCCCCTTCAGTTATTTCATCAATATTTCCTTATTTCTTGCTGACGTCATTACACGCAACTACACTCGATAAATTCATGGGTTTATCCAGTGTAACTAAAAAATAAGCTATAATTGTCATTGTTTATTGCTGTAATAACTTAAAATGTGTATTTATGTGAAATGCACTACACATTATCACTTTAAGAATTTAATTTATTTTTCTGTTTACTTAGAATAAATGGAATTTAAAATTTATCGAGTTCTAGTGCAGTTCTCATGGAAAACACGACTTTTATGTACTTAAAACTTTGTGATTTAATAAAGCGGATTTAGTAAATTTTTTGAGTTCAGTCCCAGAATGTCAACCTCAATATTATCTAATCGCGTTTGTTTACATGGTGCGTACTTCAACAAGTTTAACTAAATCGGATTTATTAAATCGCAGTCTGTATGGCGATATCAGACTCAGTTACAATAAAAAAAATTAATTTTATTTGTTATGACGTTGACGACTAGAGTTTGAGCATTATTAAAACTAGAGTTAAGGATTTGATATTCGTAAAATTAAATTACTTACTCGCTTCTCCGATTTTAACTGGAACCGTCTGCTTTTCTAATCTTGATGCTTCCAGTAGACTATAATTATTTTCATTATTCGTAATACTATTATTAACTAATGTTTGAGCGTTATTTTGTTGCGTTTTAATTGACATCCTAATACCTGTATTATCAACTAATTGGCTCATTTTAAAATTTAATATTTATGTAAATTTCTTTAACATTTATTTTACGAAATTTCGATTTAAAAATATACAAACTATTTAACATTTTTTTTTATTGTGTATGTGTAGGTGAGTCGGTTTACTTTTTAATCAAAAGATTCTGATTACTTATATTTTATAATTATGTTTCATTAACGGATGAAACAAAGACATTAATTGAGGGTTTACAGTGGTTGTTTATTTTTTAGCTGGAAATAGCAAAATAAAAAATTTGTTAAAATATTTATTTAAAAAAAACAAGCAATTCAAAATTAATAATAGTTTTTATAAAAAGTATGTTAGTACAGGTGGCTTTATAATTAACCGAAAAGGAAATAATAATTAAGCAACCGGAACGTAGCCAAGATAAAATTAGCATTTAATTTGGGGGTTGAGAGTAAATCCAAAGTGATTGTTGGTGATGAGAGACCATACGTAAGTCAACTCCTGCACCAGGAGCTTAATCCTCGGTATACTTGGGTATGTTTGGGGATGCTTTACTTATCGGGTAGTTGAATGAATGTCCTTAAATATATCTAAATACTCGATCAGAATTTGAATGATTATACGGTTTTCCGCTATGGTGGTACTGTCGCAGCCTAAATTTAATCTAAAAGAATGAACGGCCAATTTATAACAGCAAAAAATGAACCGAGAATCTATCGGGGAATGTTAAATGAGAAGTCGCATTAAGGGAACCGACAAATAGATAACATTTATGGCCCAAATTCAGGAGGTTTATAAGAATACAACGCCAGCACAAAATGCCCCTATTACAACCGACTGAAAACTTTTAGAATTCTTAGATATCCTCGAATATAAAATATAAATGACCGCATTCAGGTTTCAGTCTAACACCACTCGGTCATGAGTTCCCTGCGAAATTATTTCTTCTTTGTTTTGTTGACCGATTCATTGTCTATTCCAAATGTCACTCCAGAACCTACGTTCGATGCCTAATAAAAAAATGCGAATTAAAAAAAAAAAAAATTGATCACATAAGTATAACAACCAAAGAAATTTTATGTGCATCTAATTTACATTTCTGGAACCTCAAAATACTAAACTGGTGTATTCATTCTCCAGGACGAAATCCGATAAGTAGGTATTAAACAGCATTTGAACTGATTCTAGTCGGACGTGACACAATTATGCTATATACAGTGCTGGTAAAAAAAAATTGGGCAAACAAATTTATTGCAAATTGGAGTCTTTTCTTGCTAAAATTACAAAACTTTTGAAAGCAATTGGTTTATTGTTTCATTTTAAATACATGTATGACGTAATTTTTTGGAAAAAAAATTGACCTGCAATTTAGGGGCAAAACACCGAAAAATGCCAAAATATTCAAAATACGTTTGATTGGAGTTAAAGTAATGTATTAAATTAAACACTTATTTTTTATTTTTTTTTTGTTTTTATTGATTTATAGAAGTTCAATCTTTAATATTAATATTTTATTGGACCGCCTTTTGCTTTTATTACAGCGATACACCTCCGATTCATTGAATTTGATAAATTTTTCAAAGTCGCAGGAGATATGGATTCCCAAAGCATCATCAACAAACTTTTTAAAGCTTCAATCGATTCTGAGCGCTTCCTTGCTACTTCTAGCTTCATTATAGACCAAATATTTTCAATTGGATTTAAGTCTGGACTATACGGGGGCCAGCTCAACACATCGATACTTTTTTCTTCGAAGTACTTTTTTACCTTTAAATGAAGAGATAAGAAAAAAAACAAGTTTTTAACAAATTATTTATGTTTATCTGAAAGCCAATTTGTGTATCTATTATTCAAAATTAATAACTCACAATTTTGGCGGTATGGCACGGAGTGTTGTCCTGTTGAAAAATAAATTTGCAAGTCTCGCCAAAAAGCTTTAACGCAGAAGGCTCAAATTCGTTCTGAAGGACCTGTAGATAAACAGCTGCTGTAACGCTGGAACTAAGGAAGCACAATCGACCGGTTTCATTTCCAGAAAAGCATCCCCAGACCATAACTACTTCTTTTTTCAGTGGAAGTCTTAAAAGACATTCTCCTCAGGAGACACAGACAGGTTTTCTCCTTACGAGAATTCTTCCAGCTCCAACATGCAGCTTGAATTTTGATTCATCGGAGAAAATCACATCATTCCACATCTCTGGAGTCCAATTAACATGCTCCTGGGCCCATAGCAAACGTTTTTTTTTCACTAGTAATGTGAACTCAGGCTTCTGGACTGGTTTAAGTGCTCTCAAACCAGCTTTAACAAGTCTTTTTCTCACTAAGCCGGCTGAAATTTATTTTCCCGTTGCTCGCTCAAGATCCTGTTTTATGTCCGATGAAGTTTTAAAACGGTTCCGACGACTTTGTAATAGTATAAAACGATCTTCCACTGGCGTTGTCTTTCTGGGCCTTCCAGAGCCTTTCTTTCTTTATGTACCGCCCATCTCTCGATTTTTTTTAATATTCCACACGACAGTACTTTTAGGAATGTTTAATCTTTCACCTATTTCATGCGTGGTTAAATTTTCTCCCGCCAAAATGAACGTATTGCTTTTACACTGGTCACTAACTTTTCCCATTTTTTTTAACTAAAATTGCACTTTATTCTTTATTTGTCTAGGATCACTTACAGAATAACTTAATCTTACAAAATATGCACTATTTATACTCAAAAAATAAATTACAGGCAATAAAACATCTGAACCCTAATGACGGCCAAGAACGGTAGGCGTAAAAAAAAAATAATTGCTTGCCCAATTTTTTTGCACATCAGTTGCGGGGTTGTACCGGTGTAATAAAAGCAAAAGGCGGTCCAACAAAATATTAATATGAAAGATTGAACTTCTATAAATTAATAAAAAACAAACAAAATAATAAAAAATAAGTGTTTAATTTAATACATTACTTTAACTCCAATCAAACGTATTTTGAATATTTTGGCATTTTTCGGTGTTTTGCCCCTAAATTGCAGGTCAATTTTTTATCAAAAAATTACGTCATACATGTATTTAAAATGAAACAATAAACCAATTGCTTTCAAAAGTTTTGTAATTTTAGCAAGAAAAGACTCCAATTTGCAATAAATTTGTTTGCCCAATTTTTTTTACCAGCACTGTAAATATAAGTGGTCAGCCTAATTCTTTTAATTAATGCTAATATATGTATATGTTTGAACGTTGACCTCCCCCATGCTGCCCAATAATGACCTCGATCGTGTGAATAAGTTCATTCCGCTTTAATTTTGTTTCAAGTTACTTATGTTTTATTTTAGTTTAATCAAGTAAAGTCAGTGACTTTAAAATTCTCTTTTAGGAACTCAAGTGCAGTATTATTTCCCATTGTACTTAATGTAAAGAAGAAACGCTGCAAAGTGAGCTGAAGTTATTGTATTGCCCAAATTCCTTTTCTAAATCTTTCCAGGCGGAAGTATGCAATTATATAACTTTGCCTTATTGCTTTGGCAAGTCTAAATAGCTTTGGGAGTGGGTTTTGACCAAGTCTTCCGCTCCTCTCTTCACACTTATATTCATAATCCATTTACCAATATTTGCAACAAAGCTGGTTTGTTCTCGGTTTTGCTCGAATACTTTTGCTAATATAGACCAGTTCTGTAAATGAGATTTGAATATTTATTCCAACGGACTTCCGAAGGCTGTACCAAGAAGGCAGGCTTTGATCTAAAATCATTTTGCAGCCAGGTTTACCAATTACGTCTAAAGCAAATAAGTTTATTACATGGGCGGCACAACCGTATATAATAATACTACATACTTTCATTTTCGGCAGCTTCACAAATTTGTTTCCTCATCTTCTTTATGTTGCTAGCATTGTCGGTTACGAAACTGGCAATTGAAACATTCAAATAAGTTTCATTTTTGGGTATGCAACCTTGTAACAAATTTTTCTGATTATCGCTTGTGTGAGGCATGTCCGATGTATCAAGCGTGTTAACTAAAATGACTTCGCCATTTTCCGTAATTATACAGGAACTTACAATTGGTTAATTTGGAGTATTTTACCATTCGTCAAACGCCAACCAAAGTCATATTTTAAATGTCTAATAAGCAGAGAGCAGAAGAGTACTTTCTCGCCAATCGAGGTGATCATCTTAAAAGTTTACCACCTATAGTTTGCGGTTTGGCGGATGACAATCCGGTCATAGCTTTACGCACATTTTTTAATTCTGAATGAAACATTTGTTGCAAAAATAAAGCGAGCAACTTTGAGATCCAAAGATATTTTTTGTGGTGCTTTGTTCTAAATTTATTGCTGCATCAATTATATGTTATGATGAGGTGCTGCATAATGTAGCCGGCGCCTAATTTGCTTCATTTTCTTCGTCAATAATTTTACACTTTCCAATGTGAGTTTTGAGTCGTTGCCCAATATGCCTTGTAAAATCTTCCCACATTTGATGTATTTCGGTTTAAAGTATTCATTGTTTTCATTACAAATTTTTGTGTAATTTGATCAAACGGCGTCTGTTTTTGGTCCACTCATTTGCTTAATAAAAATTCAGTATGATAGAATTGTATGATAGAATTTTAAACTGAATTTTCCATTAAAATTAAACCTTAATTATTTTAGTTTAAAAGTAGTTTTAGCAGAAACTTTGTTCACAAAAATTGTACTAAAAAAAATTTGTTTCAATTCATTTAAAATTTGTTAATAAACCAGAAATTTTTCTAAATAAAGTTAATAACCGCTAATCGGCTGGCCCAGATAGGATTATACCAGCGGATATCCAGAGGAACTTGGCAGTCATCCTTCCCTGGCTGGAGATGATCTTCAGAGGATGTCTAAAATTTGTCTATATTCCTAGGAAATGGACGGAGGTCAAGGTGGTCTTCATTCCGAAAGCGGGGAAAAGCTCGCATGCTTATCCGAAGGACCTGAGGCCTATAACTCTATCATCCTTTCTGCTGAAAACATTGGAAGGGATGGTGGATGTATTTATACGATCAAAAATTGAACTCAGCAATTGGGCAATGTCACAGCATGCGTACTGTAAAGGGAGGTCGGTGGACACAGCCTTGCACGCTTTGGTACGCACAACTGAGAAGTCAATTTACTCGCAGGAGTTCTGTATGGTCTCATTCCGCGATATTGAAGGTGCCTTTAATAACGTAAAGACGAAGGCGATCATGGAGGGATTGTCAGCTTTGAAGGTGGATTACTCTATAAGTAGGTTAATTAATCATATGCTGTTAAGCAGGGTTATTACCTCAGAACTGGGGGGTCCACAATTAGAAGGCGGGTGGTTAGAGTAACCCCGCAGGGAGGTGTAATGTCCCCTTCTCTCTGGAGTATAGGGATTAACGAATTGCTGTTGGAACTGGAGAGAGAGGGAGTATTGGTTGTAGGGTACGCAGATGATGTAGCGATAGCGGTATCAGGTAAATATTTGGACACGATTAGAGATGTTATGCAGAATGCACTATTGATCGTTACCAAATGGGCCAGCAAATATGGATTAGGGATCAACCCGTCCAAGACAGAGCTGGTACCTCTTACCAGGAAGTATAAAATTCCGGTAGTTTGCCCGCCTACGGTAAACGGCACTAGACTGACTTTTTCTGATAGAGCGAGATTCTTGGGCATAATCTTGGACAGTAAACTCAGCTGGATGCCTAACACGTTAGAGAGGGTAAATAAGGCCAATGTAGCCATTTACTCGTGCAGGAACGCCCTAGGTAAGAGATGGGGTTTGAAACCGGAGCTGGTACACTGGGTGTACACTGCCGTAGTGAGACCTGTACTTATGTACGGAGTGGGCGTATGGTGGCCAGCTCTGGACAAGGTAACATTCAGGAGTAGAATGGAAAGGTTGCAAAGAACGGCCTGCATGCTTATTAGCGGGGCGCTTAGGACGACACCTACTCGCGCTTTGGAGGTTATGTTCCACCTTATTCCAGTAGAGGTTTTTGGTAAGCAGAAGGCAGCCGAGGTCGCTATGCGACTTACGGCTGTCTTTCAGGAGCAGGGTCTGCAGGTGGGGCACTCGACGATAGTTGGATCACTAAGGGATGAACTGGTGAATCTAGATTATGTTATACCAACCTTGTGCTTCGATAAAGGGTTCCGGACCGTCTGTCCTTCAAGGGAATCCTGAAGGGACGGATCAATACTGGAAAACGAGGCAGTGCAATTTTTCACGGATGGCTCTAAGCTAGATGGTAAGGTAGGAGCCGGAGTCTTCTGTGAGAAGCTTAACGTTAATATTTCTGTTCGTCTTCCTGACTACTGCAGCGTGTACCAAGCTGAAGTAGTGGCGATCGGGGAAGTCGTGACATGGTTGAAGCATATTGTGGTATCAGTAAGGGATAACGCAATTTAGGCGGACAGTCAGGCGGCGGTCAGGTCACTAGAGTCGGTCAGGTCACTAGAGGCGGTTTGTCTGAGGTCACGGGTGGCGCTGCATTTCAGTATCCAGATAATCTGGGGCCCTGGTCACTCGGACATCACGGGGAACTGCAGGGCGGACGAACTAGCTAGGTACGGTACGACTCTCCAGATGCAGACGGAAATGGCAGGTCTGGGGAGGCCTATAGCAGCGCTCAAATTGGCGCTCAGTAGAAAGGCAATCGCCTTGACAAATGAGAGATGGACCAACACTCTCACGTGCAGGGTAGCAAAACAGGTTTGGCCAAAACTGGATTTGCGGCGCTCCAAGGCACTGATATCCCTCAGAAGACGAGAGTTAGGATTGGTCTTACGGATACTGACAGGACACTGCCTTTTTGGGGAACACGCGAGAAGGCTGGGACAAATGACTTTTGTAGAAGTTGCATGGACGAGGAAGAGGAAGAGACTATAGATCACTTCCTATGCTCGTGTCCGGCACTGTCATACAGAAGACATAAATACTTGGGTGTGTACGGTATGGACAGCCTTTCGGAACTCGCGAACTTTGGAGTATGAGATATTTTACGCTACATAAGTAGCACTGGATGGTTTCAGGGGTAAAGGGCAGATAAAATCCTGTGGTATCACAATGGGCCACTAATGGCCTAAGTGTGCGATAGCAGCCACTCTAACCTAACCTAACCCTAACCTAATAACCGCTAACTCAGCAAAAACGTCTTTCCTTGCCCTGATCAACTGTAAGCGAATAAGGCTATAATAAACAGATGATTAGAATAGTAAACCACTGCTACTAAGATCAACTAAGAAATACAGGTTAGATATTGAGCTAAACATTGGTCCTTCGAGCCATCAAACAACTGGCATCTTGCAACCCAACAACCAACAGACAATTTACGAAGTTATTCCAAATCAACAACCAAGCCGCAGTTACCAAGTTTAACATTGATCAACCAAAGCCAACAACCAACTGGCACCTACAAGTTCGAGCCATCAAACATCGGCTGGCTAAAAAACAACATATCCAGTAAATAACATAAAAAATATAACAAAAACTATCCAAGCCACCAACCAACAGGTAGATAAACAGAAAATTCCTTGATGATTCTAAGTAGTAGTACGAATACTACATCTTGAAATGGAAGAAAATGTGACATTTTGAGACAACTTTAGACAACCCAAAAAAGATTCAAAATGAATCACTTTCTGCTGTTTTTGGAAAAACGATTTCAATCACTAGAAGGAATAGGAAGTAAATCGAATCGGGACTCCTTACCAACCGGTCGATTACAATCACAAAAAGCCCTTTAGCGGCAACAACAAACAGATGCATCAATTATAAAGGATCGCATAAGATTGAATGAAGGATGCAAATCATTTTTGGATGTAACTTGTAAAAATCTATATAGGGCATATTTAGGAAATCATAATTTCTCAAAGCAAAGATATGTTTGACAGAAGGCAAATGTTTGGTGTACAAAAGGCAAATACTACACTCGTCTCAACTTAAAAGAAAGTGCTACTAACACAAGTGAACGTCAGCAAACAAATTCATCTGGACGATACTCCACAACACAACATGTGTTATACCATTTGTGGAAACACATATGGTAGATAGTAAAACAACAGCAGCTCAGATGGTTCTAAGCACAGCATTAGTAAGAGTTCCAACTATTCAGAGTGATCATTGATCCCAGGTTCTCAAGTATTCTTCATAACTCATGATGCAGCGGAAAAACTAGAAGTGAGAGAAGTTAACCCTGCATCACTAACGCATGGGTCCAATGGACCCAATTTAGAATGACGTTAAGAAAAATAAATGTTCTTTAATTGAAACAAACTTCATACCAAAATGTAATCTATATTTAGGTATTTTCCCACTTTTAATTATACATTTCAGTTTTGTTTTGTCAGTCATTCAGTGAACAGTAGAGCATTGAAAAAGTGTTTGGGTCATTTGGACCCACGTTAGTATTGAGAATGCAAAGTGAAATATTTTACGAAATACCTATTTTTTATTTGATTTTTTTGTGATAAAATGAACTATAATTTTAATTTTTTATTGTAATTTTTTGGAAATAAATTTGAATGATATTTTTATTTTTTTTATATTGTAGTCTTAATAAATTTACTAAAAACCTATAAATTTACCGTTTGAATACCAAGATTTCTCTGTAAATCGAGTTTTAAGACATGGGTCCAATGGACCCAAGATTAGTTTTCATGTTCCATAAAATAGCGTTAGTGATGCAGGGTTAAAGCTGGAGTATTAGAGCGACGGATCACATTTGATATTGAGTCCAGATTCTCGTCAAAGTTCAAAGCACAAGTAAGCGCCCTAATAGTACATCAACTAGTGGGGGATCTGCCAGAATACAGTTTAAATACTTGGAAATGGCCAAACATTAGTAATTTGTTACGGGCAGATCCAGAGTACAATATGCCTAGTAAGATAACCAGTAGCACAAAAAACGAAACTAGGATGGATAAAATGTGGGCCAGTAAACTAGAATGAGCCGTCAAGATTTCTGTGCATGATAACAAAAACAGACTCGACAACAGATTAAAAACATTCTGGGAAATAGAAGAGGTACCATACAAGACAGGTTATTAACAGAAGAATAACAAAATTGCCAGGAACATTACGAGGCAAACCTTCACTATGACGCTTGTGGGAGATATAAAGTTCGGATGCCATGTAAAATTAAACCACCAATGCTTGGGGCTTCAAAAACGAGAGCATTAGCAAGATTCCTGCTGTTGGAGAATAAATTCGCAGTATTAATAAAATATGCCAATGACTACAAGAAACGTATCAAATAATACATTCAACTTGGTCATATGCGACTCTGTGAAGTGAAATAAGTCCATCAGAAGAATACTTCATAAGAAAAGAAGCACGATCAAAAGGATACGTGTTGTTTTCGACGTATCAGCTAAAACCAGTAACAACAAGAACCTCAACGATCAATAAGTGGTTGGGCCAACACTACAGGAGGAATTGATTTCGATCCTGTTAAGATGGAGAAAACATATGGTGGTGTGCACAGCAGACATCGAGAAAATGTACCGTCAAATACAAATATTTACATAAAAATGACTAAAGGTACCAAAAGATACTATGGGGAGGAAACGAGAAAGAACCGATTCGTGAATGTCAATTAACAACTGTTTTCTTTGGAACAGCTAGTGCCCCCTACCAAGCCATTCCCACGATATAAGTGTTGGCAAAGTAAAGGAGAATTTCAGCTACGGAAATAGGCGAGATAGAATAAATATCTATCGAATCCCTGGACATTGCTTGCATTAGTTGATGCCCTCTGTCTGACCTGTAAAGACTTTGGGCATAGCTTCACACTGATACCTTCGGATTGAAAATAAGCATCAAGGAAACCTAATCAGAAATCGCCACCAAAAGGAAATTATTATCCGAGGTGTCACAATAATTATCTGATCCTTTGGAGTGGCTGTCACCACCGACCATTATAGTAGCCAAAATATTACTCCAATAACTTTGGTTAACAGAATCATCTTTGGATGAGCGGGAGAAAATCCAGCTGATTGTGCATAAAGAGGCATGAAAGCTGAATGTCTCGAAAAACATCAAATATGGTGGAGTGGTACAAGTCGGTTAACAAACAATCCAACAATTTGGTCAATTCATAATTCAGAGCTAAGGCTTGAAAACGTTCCAGAGAAAAAATCAGTAGCACAAGTCCAAAACGAGAGTGGGAGAAGACCAAACCCCTTTCGATCATCTGTAATAATATCATATTGTAAACAATTTATCAAAAAGCTAATGAAATACGAACCAGGTAACATTATATCACCCCAAAAAAATGAAAGAAGACTTTTGGAAAAAATGCAAAATGGACCACGAAGACACCAGATTTGAAAATTGGACAACTGGTTTTAATTCGAGACAATAACGTTCCACCACCCACAAGGATTACTCAACGGATTGTACAAACTCACCCGGGATGTTTGGACCAGATGGAATCGTTCGTGTTGCAACACTCCGAAGGTGCCCATATAAAAAGGCCAGTGACAAAATTAGCGCCTCTCCCAATCGAAAAAATCATAAAATACCACAAACGGAAGACAAGGGAAACACCCCACTATGAAGAGGAAAAACAACCGAGGATGTTGCGGCAGCTTTGCAGACCCGCAATATCGCAAACAAACAACAGCTTTCCAACATAAATCTCAACAATGAAATACTCCACCTACTTATAATAATGTTCGGGCGAGGCAAGGTTCATTGAATGTGGTCGGAACTCCACTAATCAACTATTTGGAATTCTCGACCAAGATGACGCACAACGGTATGATAACGAAATCCCTTCTTTAAAAAATAATGAATAGTACATTCATAAATTGCTTAAATAAGAAATTTCAATAATGGAATCAACACTGAATATAATGAAAAACGACTGATAACAAATCAATTATCGAGATAACAAATCAATTATCACGATCATAATTACGTTTTACTGTACGGGATTATTGCCACCCTTATTGCACTTATCATTGCATATCACATAATTCAATCCTGCTCCCGTTGCCCCGCCGGTTCATATCAACTAAAGTCGCCGCGGAGGATGTTCAGTCACGTGAACATAACAACTCCCCACGCTGCATTTTACAATAATCTTGGGCAAAATAATTACCGATTTGATGAAGTAATTTCGACAGATAAAACTTTTAAAACCTTTACATATTGGGTCAGTATTATTAACTAACATTTTAACAGATTCCTGGGTCCGTATTCTTGAAATTTCTCCGAAAAAGTCACCGAGACGGTCATCCTCGGTGTTTCCTCGGTAAATGTCTGTCGGGCTTATAGGCATTGGCAAATATTTATTATCTGAATAAATTATCATTTGTGTTCAATACAAATAAGAGACAATAGTCAATTAGAAATGCATCGTAAATTTTATTAAGCCTTTTTAAACTCTAATTTCATAAGTACATATCCATATCTACTTATTTTGTTAATCCATTAAACGTTGATAATATTTGAATACTAATCAAAACAGTCTATAGACTAAATACAAGGATTCTCCAATGAAAGATAATAAAAGTAATCACCACAGACTAATAAATTTTATTTCACCTTTGAGCTATATATTTGCAAAAGCAAAATAATTACATTTTTATAAATCATATTTACAGCAAGGTATCTCACATTGTTAGCGATAAACTGATAACGATAAGAAAAACACTTAATGTTTTATTTTTTTTTTTTCAAACATGTCTATGGAATTTTATTAAAAAACGTAAACTCTGCTCATCTTTCCAACTAAATAAAATCAATTCGATATTTAAATGCTACACATACCTAATTTCGTGTAAATTATTCTGGCTTAAATTCAAGTACCTACTTCAAAGTCATACAGATAAATTAATACATTTTTACCTTATCATACGAATAATATTTAAACTAACATTCCCTGGAGTATATCAATCCCATCACTCGAGCATGATAATCATCATGTTTATCATCATAAATTATCAATAAAATAAAAAAACAACAACACACCAATCTATAACAGAGCATCTCTAACGCTATAGTGCTGGCAAAGATCAGACGACTTATATATGAAAGCTTATGTCTTTACTTCTTACATTGAACACCTTACTGAGAACTTTCATTGTCAGATTCTACGAATAGTGAAAGGTTTGATGACGAGTGTCGCCTTTCTGTCTGATTAGCACGGTGAAGCAAGGTTATGTCTAATTAGTGATTGCAATACCGGAATTGGTAAATCCGGCATTCCGTAATTCCGGGCGCGGCACACAAATCCGGAATTCCGTTTTATTTGAAAAGGCTCTGTACAAAAAATTCAATAACAAATTAAAACAACAAAACTATTACATTTTTTATATAACAGAACGTATATAATTTTTATGTGTGTGCGAGAAACACAAAAAATCGGTGAAAAACAGTCAAGAGTATCAAAGTTGCAACGTTTAGTAATAAATTACAATAACAGTACTAAAAGAACAAAACATTAATTTTATTAAAGAAATTTTTATTTTTAAAAGTAATTTTAAAAAACTCTTCCTTATAGTGAAATATTTCTTGTCTTTATTTTAAAAAATATTAATAAAAATATCGATTTCGGTAGTCATGCTACCATCATCAGTTTATGCTTAAATTTCTTGTAATTTCTGCTTATATATTATTTATTTTTTATGTGTTAGTGTTGTTTCGTATTATTAACTCGTATATTTTGTTTGTGTTAGTGTTAATTTTATTATTTAAAAGATTCGGGTTATTACGCTCTTTGTATATCTCGAATTCTTCTAATCTGTTCATTTTCTCTCCCTTTGTCGTTCTGTGCAATACCTTAAAATTATCATCCATACTAATGCATTGGTGTTGCGTGATGTTTATGTGTTGTGCAAATCT
Organism: Tipula vernalis; assembly: GCA_958295665.1. Classification (NCBI taxonomy): domain Eukaryota; kingdom Metazoa; phylum Arthropoda; class Insecta; order Diptera; family Tipulidae; genus Tipula; species Tipula vernalis. The sequence goes on along the minus strand of OY282558.1, from coordinate 178,154,517 downwards.
TGATTCAGTATTTTCCCTTCCTATACCTTTTATATGTTCTTGATATCTCGTGTTGAACGATCGTCCGGTTTGGCCTATATAGAAAGCATCGCAGTTTGTACAATTTAACTTGTATATGCCAGTATCCATATTTGTATTTTGTTTCGGTCGTATTATGTTTTCCAATTTGTAATTTGTTGTGTAAGCTGTTTTGTATCCATGCTTGTAGAGAATTTTTTGAAAATGTTTGCTAGTGTTTTTGTTATATTGTACCGCTACATACCTCTCTTTTCCTGTTTCATTTATTGTGAGCGTTGTGTTTTCTTTCATGTACTTTCTGTTTTTGTATGTGATGTTCATTTTATTTATTAAATCTATTTTATACCCGTTTGCGTGTGCTATGTATTTAATTGTTTCGATTTCGTTATTATAATCTATGTCTAACATTGGGATGGTATTTACTCTGTGGATCATATGGTTAAATGCTGCTATTTTATGTTGATATGGATGATAAGAGTTGTTGTGTATAGTGTGGACCGTTTGTGTTGGTTTTCTGTATATTTTGAAGGTGTGGTTTCCATCGATGTTTTTAATTGTTAAATCCAGAAAGTTAATTGATTTATCCTGTTGTAATTCTAACGTGAATTGTATATTTTCGTGTATACTATTTAAATATTGATGTAGTAATTGCAATTGTCTTTGTGTTCCCGTGAATAAGACTATGATGTCGTCTACATATCTATGCCAATATTTGATGTGTTTTTTATATTTGTTTTTATTGTTTAAAACATATGTGTTTTCAAAGTGGTTGAGATAAATGTTCGCTAATGTACCGGACAAAGGACTTCCCATTGGTAGGCTGGGAAAAAGTCCCATGGGGACTTCCCATGGGAAGTCCTTTGTCCGGTACATTAGCGAACATTTATCTCAACCACTTTGAAAACACATATGTTTTAAACAATAAAAACAAATATAAAAAACACATCAAATATTGGCATAGATATGTAGACGACATCATAGTCTTATTCACGGGAACACAAAGACAATTGCAATTACTACATCAATATTTAAATAGTATACACGAAAATATACAATTCACGTTAGAATTACAACAGGATAAATCAATTAACTTTCTGGATTTAACAATTAAAAACATCGATGGAAACCACACCTTCAAAATATACAGAAAACCAACACAAACGGTCCACACTATACACAACAACTCTTATCATCCATATCAACATAAAATAGCAGCATTTAACCATATGATCCACAGAGTAAATACCATCCCAATGTTAGACATAGATTATAATAACGAAATCGAAACAATTAAATACATAGCACACGCAAACGGGTATAAAATAGATTTAATAAATAAAATGAACATCACATACAAAAACAGAAAGTACATGAAAGAAAACACAACGCTCACAATAAATGAAACAGGAAAAGAGAGGTATGTAGCGGTACAATATAACAAAAACACTAGCAAACATTTTCAAAAAATTCTCTACAAGCATGGATACAAAACAGCTTACACAACAAATTACAAATTGGAAAACATAATACGACCGAAACAAAATACAAATATGGATACTGGCATATACAAGTTAAATTGTACAAACTGCGATGCTTTCTATATAGGCCAAACCGGACGATCGTTCAACACGAGATATCAAGAACATATAAAAGGTATAGGAAGGGAAAATACTGAATCAAGATTTGCACAACACATAAACATCACGCAACACCAATGCATTAGTATGGATGATAATTTTAAGGTATTGCACAGAACGACAAAGGGAGAGAAAATGAACAGATTAGAAGAATTCGAGATATACAAAGAGCGTAATAACCCGAATCTTTTAAATAATAAAATTAACACTAACACAAACAAAATATACGAGTTAATAATACGAAACAACACTAACACATAAAAAATAAATAATATATAAGCAGAAATTACAAGAAATTTAAGCATAAACTGATGATGGTAGCATGACTACCGAAATCGATATTTTTATTAATATTTTTTAAAATAAAGACAAGAAATATTTCACTATAAGGAAGAGTTTTTTAAAATTACTTTTAAAAATAAAAATTTCTTTAATAAAATTAATGTTTTGTTATTAATAATAAGTGAAATAAGTTACACGAAAATAATTAATTCATTTTTAAAAATGGATCCTATAAAAACTAAAAGAACAGTAAACAACGCAATACGTTTTATTGTTACTGTTAGATATTTTATATTTTGACGTTTTGACAGATAAAATGCAATACAATTTGTGTATAAGAAAGAATTCAACAAGTATTATTTAATTACATATATTTTATTTCTGTGATTAATCTGTGAAATTTAATGCTGTAAAATCAGCTGTGATAAATTAATTACATAATTTAAAAATCTTTAGATTGGTATACATAATTACATGTGTTATAAATATTATAATATGAAATTTTTCAAATGAATTCTTCACTTTTTAGGTTAGGTTGCCAAAAAAATGACCAGGGCCCCAATTTCTGAATACGAATACGAACAAAAAATCTACGAATTCGTATCATTGGTATTTTTGAATACGAATACGTTTATTTTTTGTACGAATTCGTGTAAGCATGATCCGTGACAAAATTTCCCTTATTTCACAATACGAATTCGAGCAATTTTTGTTCGTTCATGAACGGATTTTGGTTCGATGACATAATAGTTAACGACACCAATAATAAACAAGCAAAAAATGCAAGATGTACACCAAAAATTTATATTTTTAAATTTTTTTTAATTTTTAAAAGAAATACAAATTTTAAAAAACTAAAAGCCAAATTTTTTTAATTGAAAATATTTTTTATTCAGCAAAATTTCACATATTTTATGTATATACCAATTTGTTGACTAATTACCGGGCCCCTCAATGCCGCACTCACAATAAATTAAATAAATAAAACTAAAATTTTACGAAATATGTAGCTATGGATTTTTTTAGGTACAGATTTGTATTTGCTTTTATTAAATAAAATTATTTTATTTTGATATAAAATATTATTTATCCAATATGGCGCGGATTCGCTTTTATTCACGTAGCCAATTAAAAACTAGATGCAAAAAATTTGACATATTTACGTATATTTTCAGTTTTACACTGTCATTTTAAGGATGTTTCACGTAAAACAAAATTTCCCTTTGCCTACACTACAAAAATTAAAATAGGTCATACGTTCGTATTCAGAAATACCAATTAATTTTCGTATCGAATAGCATTTTCGTTTCGTATACAAATTCGTATCGTATTCAGAAATAGGTCCCCAGGGCTCATATTTCTGAATACGAATACGAACAAAAAATCTACGAATTCGTATCATTGGTATTTTTGAAATCGAATTTGTTTATTTCTTGTACGAATTCGTGTAAGCATGATTCGTGACAAAATTTCCCTTATTTCACAATACGAATTCGAGCGGTTTTTGTTCGTTCATGAACGGATTTTGGTTCCGATGACATAATAGTTAACGACACCAAAAATAAACAAGCAAAAAATGCAAAATGTACACAAGAAATTTATATTTTTAATTTCTTTTTTAATTTTTAAAAGAAATACAAATTTTTAAAAACTAAAAGTTGTTGACTAATTTCCGGGTGCCTCAACGCCGCAATCACAATAAACTAAATACATAAAACTAAAATTTTACGAAATATGTAGCTATGGATTTTTCTAGGTACATGATATAAAATAATATTTATCCAATATGGCGCTGATTCGTTTTTATTCACGTAGCCAATTAAAAACTAAACTGATGCCAAATATTTGACATATTTACGTTTATTTTCAGATTTACACTGTCATTATAAGGATGTTTCACGTAAAACAAAATTTCCCTTTGCCTACACTACAAAAATAAAAATAGGCCTTACCTAACCTTACGTTCATATTCAGAAATAAAAATTAATTTTCGTATCGAATAGCATTTTCGTTTCGTATACAAATTCATATCGTATTCATAAATAGGGCCCCTACTGGGGCAATCTTCAACTCACGCAATCTTTATATACTTATAAAGAGCATACAAATAAAATTAATAAGTTGATTTTTCGGCACTTTTTATAGACAAATATATTAATTGTTCATGGCAATATTGGCAATTTGGCAATCCCAATATTTTCGATTTGGTAAATCAGAAAAATACAGAGGCCAACCGCTCATAATAAATCTACTGAAAAAAGTAGAAATATCTTCCCCCCTCCCCGTAATTTTGGCTGAAGGCCCAAAGAGTTATACTAATGTACCACTCTGCAAAAATGAGAACCCTCCATGAGTTCAGTTCTTTCTGTTGGTCTTGGTAGTTTGGTTTCGTACTGAAAAGTATGGTCTGCTCAACAGGCAGCCACGACCAAACTACAAAAAATTCCACTCTAGCCACATACATTAAGTATCTAGCCAGAACGTACTGACATAGCGAATTATTATTCACTACATCAAATATAAAAAAAACCCATGGAGAAACCTCATTTGTGTGTGTATTATGCCCACACGTATATTTTTTAAGAATTTAATTTGTCTGTCTGTAATAAGTTGATTTTTCGGCATTTTTATAGACAAATATATTAATTGTTTATGGCAATCCCAATATTTTCGATTTGGTAAATCAGAAAAATACAGAGGCCAATCGCTCATAATATATCTATGGGGGTTCTCATTTTTGCAGTAGTAGTATAACTCTTTGGGCCTTCAGCTAAAATTACGGAGAGTGGGGAAGATATTTCTACTTTTTTTCAGTAGATATATTATGAGCGATTGGCCTCTGTATTTTTCTGATTTACCAAATCGAAAATATTGGGATTGCCATGAACAATTAATATATTTGTCTATAAAAAATGCCGAAAAATCAACTTATTACAGACAGACAAATTAAATTCTTAAAAAATAAAATTAATAACGGGGGTTCTGTATAGCGTTATTTTCTCCGGGATGAAACGGGGCAGCAAATTCAATGCAAGCTGTGCAAACGAATATTAAAAGCTTCGGGTGAAACAACTTCCCCAATGCACACTCATCTAAAATCCATTCACAATAAAAATTTGGGTAAACGACGTTCGATCGCGGTCGATCACAACGAAAATGAGCCCAACCAAATTAATTCCGAGAATAACACAACTGAACGGTTCCCTCTAACGTTTGATCCGCACATGTAAAAAGTTGGAACAGTTTTGCAATGTGAGCTGTAACTTTGCTTTGCTCACGCAATTTATTTAGCGATTACTGACATCATGTACAAAAGGCGAACGGCCGTGTTGATGCACGAGACTAGCGATAATGATTTAGAGGATATTACCGAACATACTACAGTTACGGTTGAAAGACCTCAACATATTGAATTAAACAGGTACAAATTTCCAGCTAGCATATAAGTATCTCAACAAAATCCCGCCAACTAGCGTTGAGGCGGAGAGGGCCTTCTCAATTGCAGGAAAATTTTGCACGAAAGTGCGGTCTAGACTCCGAGATGATGCTTTAAATGAATTATGTTTTTCTGCGCCACTTTTTTAATCAGAAACGAACGTAAACTGGAGGCAATTAAATGAAGAATTTTCTGTCCATGTATAACCATCCAAAGCTCCAAACGTATTATTATAAGAGTGTCTCGACTATTTTAATTTGTTTTTATTTCATACATATTTACATATAAATTTACATGAATACCTAAGATACAAACCGTAAAATAAATTAAATGAACTTTATTTAAAGAATTTTTTTTATTTATCAACAGACCAAAAAACGTAAACGTCACATTTTTAACCAGTTTCATTTGAAATACCAAAACGACTAAAAGTGAGGAAAATGTAATATTTTTTACCACAGTTAAAAAATTTAACTTTTCACCCGATTGAAACACAGCCTAAGTACAATTTTGGGAGAAATAAGTGACTTGTTGAATTGTGCTAGGGTCCCGAACTCTGACAATTTCAGGTTTGAAAAAGATTTACAAGAGATGGCGTAACTAGTATTAAATCGCGTCGGACCATCTTGTAACTATATTCATGTTAAAGCGTCATCATTTCCCTCTAAATATCAGTATGCCATTTCGCTGAAGTGTAAACAACATATTATTGTTGCGCTCTAACCATGTCAACCTCCAGCGTTTCAAAAGTGACGATTTTAACATCAGTGGCAAAGAACGCGAAGGGAGGCCAGTAAAGTTTGAAGACGCTGAGTTGGAGGCGTTATTGGACCAAGATTCATGCCAAACTCAAGAGGAGATTGCTAAAATTTTGGGAGTGACTCAACAAGCGATTCAAAACCGTCTCAAGGCCATGGGTATGGTGCAAAAATAAGGAAATTGGGTTCCGTATGAACTCAAGCCAAGAGATGTTGAATGCCGCTTTTTCACTTGCGAACAACTGCTACAAGGAGTAAATCGGAAGGCTGTTTTGCATCGAATCGTGACGGAGACGAAAAGTGGATACACTACGTCAACCTAAAGCACAGAAAATTAGCCAAACAGACTTATTCATGGCAAGAAGCTAATGCTGTGCATCTGATGGGATCAGTTCGGAGTGATCTAATATGAGCTACTCCAGCCTAACGAAACCATCACTGGAGAACGTTAAACTGAGAATTGGAACTCAAACGCCCACAATATGCCAAAAGACATGACAAAGTGATCTTTCGGCACGACAACGCGCAAAAGTCGTCAAGAAAACTTTGAAGGCGCTTCAATAAGATGTCCTACTACACCCGCCGTTTTCACCAGACATTGCTCTTTCCGAGTAACACTGTTCCGGTCGATGACTCTTAGCCTGGCCGAGTAGCACTTCATTGCTTACGAAGAAGCCAAAAATTGGGTCAATACTTGGATCACCTCAAAAGACGAGGAATTTTTCGACGTATGCTACCTGAAAGATGGAAAAAAGTCGTAGCTAACGATAGACAATACTTTGAATAAAATACATTGTACCAATTTCTCTGAATAAAGCTTCGAAGTTATAAACAAAAACCCAAAACTCATTTGAACGCCCAATAGAAGGCTTACATTCTTAAAAAAAAAATTAAAACATTTTTTCTTAATGAAAATTGGAGGAATTTTCCTAACAGAAAATTTGGGACCAGCCTCCTCCTCTCCATCCTGCAGAGAAGCGTGATGGTTCCAAGGGCGTGTTAAGTTGACTCCATGCTCAGACCAGAGATCAGTAGATCTCTACAAAAAAATAGCCGCGATTGGAGAGGTGTGGCCAAGTGCGATGCTGGCGGCAGTTAGCCGGGAAAAGATTCCTAGCATGCCAAAAGCACGTGTCTGGCTGCCATTTGAACCGGCTAGCCCTGATGAGGTCAGGAAGATCATTCAGGCCAGTGAAAAGGTGCTCAACATTATCGATTAAGATAATTAATAAGGAGTCACTAGCCTTTCTGGCAAAAACGAAGGGAATGATTGAGACTTCGATTTCGGCTCAATCATTCTTAACGTACGGGAGGCCAATCTGGGGAATGGTGGCAAGCCACCCAGGCCTGAAGTAACTAGCAGTAGGTATGGTAGGAAAGACTGAGCTGATTCACCTGGAGGAAGTGGTGAGTGACATGAGCAAAGGAGCTGGTCAACCACTGTAGATGGGTGTTGACAGCCCGCCCGGCGGGAGGGCGCGGCCAACGTCAACGCGGATAGTACGAGGATAGCGAGCATTAGGTCAAAATATTTATGTCCGCTATTTGTAGATTCCACAAAATACGGAATTCACTTTTAATCTTTTGTTCCCTTTTTTATCGTAGTTATATTTTTAGCGATTCGATCTTTCACATTCGTGGAAATATCAACGGTTGGACAACTTTGATTTGGTTTTTAATTATTTTAAAGAAAAAGCGTGTTAACGTTATTGTTAAACAATATACCTAGACAAATCCAGTTTATTCGCAATTATTTTTTAATTGTGAAGGTTACTGGCCTGTTAAGAATTTCGGGGAAGTCCATATCTGTGTTTTTAGATTAAGTACAATTTCTTTTGTAATATTTTAGTGGGCACTGATACTGAGGACTCGGTACCAAATATGTCCAAAAAATTGTAAATGTATTCGTTTTTAGTAAAAACAACGTTAGCCGAAAAAGGAAAGCTGGATATTCAACTTGCAAGGTTTTTGTACGCCACTAATACTCCGTTTAATCATGTCTCTCATCCAGAATTTATAAAATTAGTTCGTTTAATCTACTAAATACTGTTTATGATTCTGAAATTAAAATAATTAAACAACATCTAGGAAATAAAAGCGTTTGTATATCACTCGATGGTTGGAGCAACGTACATAATGATCCAATTGCTTGTATAGCAGCAATCAATATTTTGGAGGAAAAATCAAGTATTTGTACATCTATTGATACTCAAGAAAATTCTCATACATATGATTATATGTTTTCTTTGGCAATACAGGGAATTAAAAGTTGCCTAGAATATAATTATCATGTATGTAATTTCGTTACAGACAATGCTGCAAATCTCGTCAAAATGAAGCAGGACAGTTGGCTAAAAGTGAAGAAATCGATATGCCTGACATAATAACATACGGTTGTTCAGCACATATTTTGAACTTACTAGCGCACGACGTCGAGGTACCTGGACTAAAGGAACTTATCTATAAAACAAATTTTTAAATATTTTAGAAACACGCACTTTGCTGCAGCGGTTGCTGCGGTGCACTGAGCGATTGATTCGAAAATTGTGAAAAAGGTTGATGACTTAAATTTAAAAAAATTAAAGATAGCTGTATAATTGCAGAAGGCACATAAATTTGGATCGATGTAGTCAAGAAATTTAGCAGTGATTACGAATTTTCGAAGGAAGACAGAAAATCGATCAAAAACAGATTTAAAATGGTGATTAAATCACCACATTAGCTTGCTAATATTTTGGATCATAGATTTCGTGGAGAAAATTTAACGTCTGACCAAATTCATCAAGGCCTCGAATATGCACATATTTATCACCCTGACACTATCCCCACAACAATGAGCTATCAAGTAAAAACGCAGCCTTTTAATGGGCAATATTTATTTGGTGAGGCAGCTGTTGCAAATGTTACTCATTAAATTAAAGTTTGTTTCTAAAATAAAACATGTTTTAAACGTTTTGTTTAAAACATTGCAACTCGGCCACTTGCTTAATAAATCTCTTTAGTTTTCAGAATATTGGTTTAAGCAAATTCCAAATATGAGTTCCTGAGTAATCAAATTTTATTAAAACCTGAGACGAAGTTTACTAAAAGTGAAGTTGGCAATTAGTCTAGTAAATGAAGGGTTGAACCTGAAAGTTACTGGTTGCCATTTTTATTTGCTAGTTGATGAATGGCATTTGGCACCCCTTTGAAAATGAGCCCGAGTTTGCGTAAAAATATTGTGCGGCAGGGGGAGAAAACGGCCCCCAAAGGACCCGGAATATCGGTTTTCCGCGAATATCTCCCAAAATATGGCAGTTAGAGATTTTTTGTTCAGATAAAAATTGAAGATCAGTTTCTTGCCTACAAAAATAGTCCAAATCATTTTTCTCGAAAATTTGACCGTTTTCGAGATAAACGGGCCCAAGCGCACCCAGAATATTGAGTTTCTGTGCTGTATGCCGGAGAGCAAAGTCCGTGCATTTACACATGAGCGGGCGGACAAATTATTCAATAACTTTGTTAAAAATGCGGATTTTGTCATTATTCAAAGTTCTTCTGGAAGGGGAAATCTACCGCTACCATATCCGGTGACTCGAGTCACGTTTTTAATCTTTGGCCCGTATCGAAAAAAGGGGTCAAATATTGTTTTTCCATGCATTTTTAGTCCTCCCCTGAATTTGTTTCTATTTTTTTTGTATTGCACTAATTTGCTCCAAATTTCCTTGATTATGGGTCCTCAGAAGGTCCATTGTCATCTGTGAAATTTGTATAATCTAATTTTCTTGCATTTTGATTAAAACTTTGTTTGTTGAATCCCAATTTTTTGCTGTTTTTGGAGTGTGGGGAAATTTTGTTATTTCTGACATTTTAACACCTTGACTAGTGTAAAGGTTGAATTCTCACCTTTCCATCAAAGTCATCTCATTTATACGTGGGGAAAAACCCGAGTCTCTAAATCTAATGCTATAATTTCATTACTTTCATTTTTTCCGTCGTTCGTCGCGTGTGTGCTCTATGCGGCGCTCGTGTCGTCTGCTACAGTCCGTAACAATAAAATTCGCTTCATTCAGTATTTGAAGGGTATTCTGGAAGAGAATGGCATTTTCGTTAGACAAGCAGTAAACGATGAAGACTCGTTGATATTACATACGGCGTTGCAGAAATATGCTGTCAACGGCCCGCCAGTTGTAGTAGTGGCAGGATATTGACATCCTTGTACTGATAACAGCCCTGACCCCAAAAGATCAAACAATTTATTTCATGAAGCCTGGAAAGGGAAAAACCCCCAGCAAATGTTTTCCTCCAAGAGCTTGGATGCACGGCCCTTCGTTAGAGACAATATTTTATTTCTCCATGCGATTTCGGGAAGCGATACAACTTCCGTTTTTTTCGGGAAAGGAAAAACGTCAATAGTCGATAAATTAGAGGGAAAGGTAACGAAGAACAGAGACACGGAACTGGAAGCGGTCATTGAAAGTTTTAAAACCATAATCTTCCCCAAGAGACCGTATTTCAGGACGGGCAAACTGTCATTGCGTCGATGTACAGTGATGATGATACGCAAACCCTGACAAAAATTAGATACGAGATCTTCAAGCGATTCACCAGAGACAGAAACAGAAACCAAACCGCGCTCAAACTATCAACCTTGCCACCCACACCTGAAGCTGCAAGGCAACACCTTTATCGGGTATATCTGCAAGTCATACAATCGGGTATATGGTCATACAAGTACGCGTTGCGTTAAACATCGTAAATTTTTTTCGCCATTTAATAAATTTATTAAATTTTCATTTTATTCATCTAATAGTATTTTGTAGTATTTTTGTTGGCTGTTATTGTGCTTTTATTTTCTTTTTTATCTTGTTTTAACAAGAATATTTGCTAACAATTTGTGTGTGTTATACAATTTGTGTTTGCCATCAAGTTGTGTTTTATACAAACTTTTGACCGTCTAAGTGCTAATATTATAATTATTTATTAATTTGTGATAATGTCCGTGTGCTGCAAGTGTAGTGTAAATATAACTGATAACTTTTTTTCTTGTTCTGGTGAATGCAAGAAAGTTGTACATTATGGTTGTACGGGAATAAAAAAAACAGTGTTTGATGTAATATCTGCAATTCCTAATTTTTTATGGCGTTGTAATGAGTGTAGTGATCTTTTTAAAGTGTTGAAGGAAAATAATGATCATCTTACTAATGCTATGAACTCTATTTCAACAACTTTGCTTGCATTAAAACATAAAACGACATCTTTAAATGTTGACCTGGGAACCGCAATAAAACCAAAATGTAATCCAGCTACATTGAAATCTAAAAAATTGCAAAATAACAATGTTGAGCCGTCATCACGAACTACGAGATCAAGGGGTTCGTCAACAACAACAAAGGCTGAGCCTATTACTGCTACTCAATCATCAAGTGATAATAATAATAATAATTCCCCCAAAATTATTATTGGGAGTGGTGGTCTTGATTCTACTCTGCGCACTGTTGAACCAGTAAAATGGGTTTTTGTTTCACGTCTGTGCAAGGATGTAATTGACGATGATATGGTACTGTATCTAAAAAATAAATTTGCCATTGATAAACCTATTCTGGTTCGGATGAGACGTAATGATGGCCGTGACTATATATCATTCAAAATTGGGGTTTCGGATAACAAATTCAACCTGCTGTTGGACTCATCATCTTGGCCTCCTGGTGTATTAATCAAAGAATTTGTAAATTATCGTCGGCAATCATCGAATAATTTTTTAGTACCTCGGTCGGCTTTAACGGTTTAAAGCCTACATTTAATTCAAAGTCAAGTTCAAAGTTAAGTTCAATCTCAATCTATTATCAGAATGTTGGTGGTATGCGCACAAAATCAACGCATTTTTCATTATTTCTATCGTCGTCTTGTTATCCGATATATGTTTTATCTGAGACATGGTTGAGACCAGGTGTTTTAAGTTCGGAATTCTTTGATGGTAATTATGTTACATACAGATGTGACCGTTCCAGCCTAACAAGTGATAAATCTGATGGTGGTGGAGTTCTTGTAGCTGTGCATAATTCAATTATAAATTATGATGTAGTATGTCCGAATAATACTGTGGAATATGTTGCTGTGAAATTATCTTGGACAGTAAAATCAATGTATTTATATGCTGCATATGTCCCACCTCTGAGCCCTGTTGAGGTTTATAGATTACACTGTGCAAATATTTATTATTTTGTATCTGAGTGTAGCATACATGACATCATATGTGTATTGGGTGACTTCAATCTTCCGGGTTTATGTTGGTGTACTGATGATGATAATACTACTTCTGTTTTTCCATCCAATGTTACGAGTGATGTGGAACAAATTTTTATTGATACCATGTTGTCTTTAAATTTACATCAAATTTGCAAAGTTGCTAACTTGAATGGTAGAATTTTGGATCTAGTTTTACTGAATGATCCTAATTGTGGATTGGTTACTAAGTCGTTGGAGTCTTTTGTTCCTGATAGATCTCATCACAATGGATTGGATATCAATTTTGACTGCCAGGAACTGTTTTGTAAATTCATCAACAATGCACAGCCAAAGTTAAATTACAATTTTAATAAGGCCAATATTGCCGGTCTGCAGGAGTTTTTTGAAATGGTGGACTGGGATGAAACTTTTAATTCTAAATTGAGTGATGTTAACACTTTGGTCGACTCATTTTATTTGATTGTACTTGAGGCTTTCGACAAACATGTACCTAAATGCTATAAACGTAAGAATAACCATCCTCCATGGTTTGACAACAATTTGGTCAATTTAAAAAACAAAAAAAATAAGGCACATACATTAGCCAAAGGTTTGAGTGATAACTTGGATTGTCTTAATTCTTTCCGACAACTACGCCGGGAATTTGATAAGGAACAACACCGAGCGTATCGGAACTATATTTCACGGCTGGAAGATAATTTAATTTCAAACCCAAAACTATTTTGGCCTTTTGTTGATGTCAAAAGAAAATGTTCCGGTTATCCCCAAATGATGTCGTTAAATGATGTAACTGCCTGTAATGCTGAGGACATATGTGAATTATTTGCAGAATTTTTCCAATCAGTCTATAAAAAATACAATGATAATGCTATTGATGTTTCCTTAGGACCTCGTATTCCGCAGCATCAAAATTTAATTGGAATACCTTATATTTCAGAAAAAGATGTCAGCCTTGGTATATCCAAGATGAAATCGGGATGTGGTTTTGATAATATACCTGCAACAATACTTAAAGACCTTAATAGCTCGCTATCATTACCATTATCTCTGATATTTAATGCGTCTCTGAAGAGTGGTGTATTTCCGTTGATATGAAAGAAGTCATTTATAATTCCCATTTTTAAATCCGGAAAACGGAGTAACATTACAAATTATCGAGGCATATCAATATTATCATCGATTCCAAAATTATTTGAGCTTATTGTTTCTGATTATTTGTATTTTAATGTTAAATCTTCATTAGCACTTCAACAACATGGATTCGTAAGACATCGGTCTACCACTACAAATCTCTTAAGTCTAACATCTAAAGTGTTTAGCGCTTTTGACTCCAAATGTCAGCTGGATGTGGTTTTCACAGATTTTGCGAAAGCATTCGACTCGCCTCAGTTTGAGCTACTTCTTGACAAACTGGATGGATTTGGAGTGAGTAAATTGTTTTTGGATTGGATTGGATCGTATCTGCGTGATCGGAAGCAGGTAGTGCAAATTAACGGGTTTACGTCTAAGATGATTGAAGTTCATTCTGGAGTACCTCAGGGCTCACACCTACTTAGGACCAGTGTTGTTTAACGTTTTCATCAATGAAGTTGCTTCTTTGTTCCAGTACTGTGACTGTGAGTTATATGCTGATGATTTGAAAATATCAAAAACTATATGTAGCCCGCAGCAATGTAATGAAATGCAGAGTGATCTTGATTTGCTGTATAATTGGTCAATTGTGAATAAATTGAACTTGAATTTGGAAAAGTGCAAGATTATGAGCTTCTCCAGGAAAAAAGCAGTTATTCATCATCATTATCTTATTGGTAATCACCAGCTTGAACGAGTTATGACATTTAAAGATTTGGGTGTTATCTTGGACCATCAATTGAATTTCCGTGACCATATCAATTTAATAGTGGCTAAGTCTAACTCTCTACTTGGCTTTATTCGTCGTATCACAAAAGATTTTCGTAATCCACAATCAATTAAAACTTTGTATTGTTCCATTGTTCGATCTAATTTGGAATATGCGTCGAGTATTTGGGATCCTGCTTACCATATTTATATCGATAGAATTGAACGGGTACAGAAGAAATTTAGTATTGACTATCTTCATAAATTGAATTGGCCGTTTGATCCGGACCTTCCAATGTGGCTGAATAAAAAGAATTTGCCATCCTATAACGACCGTTGTAAAATTGCTAATTTGGACTCATTGCTTGTAAGACGTAGATGTGCTGCTTCAACAGTCATCGCTGATTTGCTGAACAATTCTATTGACTGTCCGGAACTACTTGCAAAGATTGATATTCATGTGCCCTGTAAACCTACTCGGGTCAGGGATTTTATATATTTGCCGACTTTTAAATCGAACTATGCATATAATGCTCCGATCCCATCTATTTGTCGACAATTTAATCATAATTTTGATGTGTTTGATTTTAATATTTCTAAATGTACTTTTAAAAAGCAAATCAAAGCTAAATTATAAAACTATTTATAATTATAATTATTGTAATCAAAAAAGGATTTTTATCCCGTTGATTTTTAGAATAAATAAATAAATAAAATAAATAAAGTCCAGCAGTGGCTCGGAAACGAACTGTCACCAGAAAAATGGGGATGGAAATGTGTAGGGGGTACACTCATGCCGGTCCAAACCACTAAAGACCCAGCGGTTCCGGAACTCTTAACGATGATATTTTGTCAATGTAAGAAAGAATGTAAGGGAACATGTTCATGCAAGAAAGCAGGGCTACCATGCTCATCTATTTGTGGTTCATGTGAGTCCCGCCAGTGTTCGAATTATAAAGACAGCCAAGATACGTTACCCGAAGAGGTAGAACTAGAGGAAACTGAATGATTATGATTATGAAAACATCAATCTTCTCATCAGGCCGCGGCCTTTTACGTCCGCGAGAAAAACAAGACGCTCGGAAACATAAATATCCTTCAAAATTATGTGGTTTACGGCGTTTCTCATTTATGGCCCCGAGGATTTTTCCAGTGGATAGAATGTGGTGGCGCCATCTACAATTGGTTTACACAGTCCAAAACATTGAAAATAAGGTATTTCCAACACCCCCCATCTCAAATTTTGTAAAAAACTTGCATATTTCATGAGTCTCAAAATTTTAGATTTTTCAACCCGACTTGCGAAAAAAATCATAAGGACCATTTTTGTAGAAAATTAACTGATCTTCAATTTTTATCTGAACAAAAAATCTCTAACTGCCATATTTTGGGAGATATTCGCGGAAAACCGATTTTCCGGGTCCTTTGGGGGCCGTTTTCTCCCCCTGCCGCACAATATTTTTACGCAAACATGGGCTCATTTTCAAGGGGGTGCCAAATGCCATTCATCAACTAGCAAATAAAAATGGTAACTAATAATCTATAGGTTGGCCTTTTTTTCCCCCTTCATTTACTGGACTAAATATGTCCACAAATAAATATGTAACTACTTTGGAATTTTAATTTTTGGTTGTTTTCCAAAAATCAAAAAATTCTGGAAATTAGAGTTTGAGCCATTCTTACAAAAAATTTTTTTCAAGAATTATTTTTACTTATCCACTCCTATTTGTCCGTTCCTCTTGGACTTTAAAATCTTTTACAAAATAACTATGTACAAACAAAATGAAGAGCTTGTACTGGCACGAATAACGTAAAATAATTGCAGAGAAATTTGTGTTGTCTAACTCTGTCCTATACATGGGAATCCACTAAAGGTGAACTATATACATATTTGCGTGTTCAAGTGGTTGGTGGTCAGTGATTGGTCCGTTAAATTGGTCTTAGTTTAGAAGGAGGCAAAGCCAATACAATACAATCCACACTGTTCTCTCATATCACAGACCAAAGTATCTATGTAGATATATCTAGGTGCTTTACACAGACACCATAAAATAAATTTGCATTGACTTGTGTTAGTGAGATTTGTGGTATATAATACATATTTAAATATGAAATATGAATATTTATTTTAAGTTGTACATATTTGTACACGGCGACAAATCACTAATCCTAATATACTCGCGCGGTTTGTGTTCGTATGAGACATTTGTGTTTTGTTTAAGCCGGCACCATTGAGCTTTATCATACAATTTATTTATGCCTCATAAAGAATTATTCCACATTTGTTGATGGGCAGAAATTTCAACTTATTGCAATCAGTTATCCAGTGTCGATACCATATACGCCATTTAAATATTGAGAATTGTCATTCTCATACACGACTCGATTGAAGGTTCCTCTTCATGATAACGCTTGATCATGATGAAGTGTAGATACTCGATCGGATAGTCGGCGGCGGCGGCCATGCAGAGACTACTTAGTAGTTGGTTCCCATGAATCCAGGTTATCCTAGGCATCTTACTCTTTCCAACTATCGGATGATTTCGTTATCGTCGGGTTTTTGAAAATGTCACCAAATTTACTGATGTATTAACGTCAAAAAGTCATACTTTGTATGCATAGAAAAAAAACAAGGACTACCTTACATTTGGTTTAATTTTACTACCTTAAAGTAACATGAAATGATATTATTGAAGAATTGTTGTTCAGGAATAAGTCAGTTTTTGAGAAATATGGAATAAACGACAAATGGAATTATCAAACCGCAAAAGTTATTTTTGTTCCATTTCTTCAATCAAAACAGCATCAATTTTAATTAACATGTGTAACACAATAGTTTTTCTACAAACAATAAGAAAATGTATGTCAATGATGCGAAAAGGTGATAAAAATGCGAAATTAGTAGTAATAATTAAAAACATCGTGCGTAAATTGAGATGGGAAGATGCCAATTCATCTAATCATTTAGTCATTATTTTTATATTTACACAATGAAAACGTTGACTCTTCTTTTTGTGAGAAGTGGTGTTGAAATACGGTAGAAGGCTCAACCCTCTCGCCATGCCATCGACCTTTACTAAAATCACAGCTACACGTATGTATTTTATCTTAAAATAGTTATTCTAAAAACAATGTTATTGATGCAAAAAATTGATAAACAAGAAAATTAGCAGTAATTAATACAAAGAACGTGCTTGTGGTCAGTTACAGAAAAATCGAAAATAGTTTCGATACATTTTATTAACAAAAAAAAAAAGGAAAAAATTGAAGTCATTCAAAAAGCATTAGTTATAGATAAAATCTCGCTTACATTATAATTAGTATCAATTAATATAACATTAATTTAATTATGATTGATTCGATTCAATAGATAATTTAAAAATTAATGTTTGTTTGTATGTATATCTAGGACCGATTTGACAAATCAACAATTTTGTGACGTTTTAATATTTATTCTATTTATCGCGATATTGGAAAGTTTATTCACCAGCTCAACTGGAATTCCTATTTCTTCACGTGTTGTTGATACCAAATTATGGCGTATCTACTATGATAGAAATTTAGACTGGAACTGCTGAAGAATGTTCAACTTAGTTCTAGTTGCTAGTCGGTTCACACAGCTTTTTGTTTATCATAGGTCCAGATAGCTTTTGTGGTATTGTCATTTTATAGAGCAGGAGTTTATTTTCAATCGATATTTTTGTTCGTTTCATTCACAATTGCTTTGTTATTGTTTATGTATGCTTATGATACGTGTATGTTAGACGCTTGTTGAAGTCCATACCTAAATATTTTTTATCAACAGATTGAGGTACACAAGTAAGGTTCCCACGTGTCCTTTTTTGGGACATTTATATATTTATGGAACTCATCCCGCATTAATTTTAACCAAAGATAGCTCTGGGCATATTTAGCTTAATGATTTTATGGTTGCAAAGAAAAAAAGAAAAAAGATAAAGAAAAAGATTTTATGGTTGCAAAGCAAACAAAAAGTTTAAACATCTAAGATTCTGGTAAAATATCGTATCAAAAGGACTAGCAGTATACCGGTTCTCAAAGAGTTTTAGCGGTACCTTTTTTCTCAAAGATTTTTTAGCGGCATCGTCCATCATAAATAAGTTTTTGGAGTGAATTCCATTTTAATAGAATTGCGATATTCTCGAAATCGTCCAACCACTATTCGACTGAGTTTGGTGTCACTTGACTATTGTTCGTCTGATCCCTCGCCATGTCATCTAAATTAACCTTTTCATTTTGGATTACGGTTCACTAGACGAATATTCTGAAGGAACGCAATTTAACGATTTTTTAGTTATTTTTAGTAAACTTGCTTGAAAGCTTTTTGAAAATTCGGACGCGTTGAACGAACTAACGTCATCGTTGCAATTTACGATTTGACTTTTTATTGGTATGAAATGCTTTGCCGGATCACTATTTGTAAAGCTTCAAATATCGTTTGCTCGCTACCCGTTTTCGGTCAATATCCTGGCCGTTATTCGCACAAGTACCAGAATATTTCCACTTTATGTTAGTGGTTGTTAAGGAACGACCAGCGGCGGATTACAATTTCAATAATACATTAATATATACTAAAAATTTAATTAAAAAAAAAAAAAAAAAAAAAAGTAAAATTAAACAGACATGAAAAATTACCAATAATTTAAAAGAACCTTAGACATTAAATTCTTAAATGCATCCCTAGATAGATTAAAGTCGAAAGCCGATCGACTTTATTAAAAGAAACAGTAGATTGATAAACAGGTTCATATTTACCGTAGTTATGCCTAATATAAGGCAGCTTAATTTGGAAATCTCTAACCCGAAGGGTCCGTAACGGAGTATATGTATCGTAACAACACCAAAATCTCAGGACAGTCAATTTTAGACACCAACAAGTCTCTAACCAATAACGCGCCAATTTCGATTCTGCGGATAAAGAGCGGCTCAATATTTATTAATTTACATCTACCTCGATACGGTGGGAGTAAAAAAGCGGGTAGGTTCCCATCTCTGGGCAACATTCGCAGAGAAAACCTTAAAAAGCGCTTTTGAACACTTTCTATTCGGGCTGAACAGTTACCATAAAACGGATTCCAAATTGCTGCACCATATTCCAATAACGAACGCACAAACGAGATATATAATATTTTAATAGAATAAGGTTCTTGAAAATCCCTCGAAAACCTTTTAATAAACCCAATCATGGAATTCGCTTTAGAAATGCAAATATCTATGCGCTTATTGAACGATAAGTTCGACGTAAATGTTATACCAAGATCCATAAACGTATCAACATTATCAATAATACAGCCATCCAGGAAAAAATCAAAAATAGCGGGCGTAATTGCACGGGTAAAACGGATTGTTTTACATTTGGAAATGTTTAGGGTCAAATTCTGAGCTGTGCACCACATACTGAAATTATTTAAGTCAGATTGGAAGTCTCTTGTGTCATTGGTGCATGAAATGGTTTTACAAATTTTAATGTCGTCCGCATAGATGAGGATGTCGGAATAACTCAAACAATTCACTACGTCATTGATGAATATTATGAAAAGCATAGGACCCAAATGACCCGAAGTGACATTAATAACTCTGGATGGGAAACCACCAATCTTAACTATCTGAGTTCTGGAATCAAGATAACATCTGATCCAGTGCAGCACCCTTATTCTGTAAAAAAACAAGATAATGTGTAAACATGAAAACGGGTAAACTTTGCGATTTTTTACTAAAATTACATTAAATTGTTTTTCGATTCTCTTTTCGTTCACTGTTTATCACGTGTAAACATTATCTTATTTTTTATAGAATAAGGCTACAGTGGGAGAAAACTACAATGCAAGGAATCAAGTTTGTTCAACAGCAAGTCATGATCAATCTTATCAAAAGCCTTACAGAAATCAGTGTACACAACCTGCAATATTTTACCTCTATGTAAGGCATTAGAGACACAATTTGTAAGCAAGAGTAAATTATTAACAGTTGATCTGCCTGGTAAGAAACCATGCTGTTTAGGAGAGATAAAAGTTTTCACGTGAAAGAATAATTGATCTTTAACAAGTTTCTTAAACAACTTGGGTAAGACTGAAATTATACAAATACCCCTATAGTTCTCAATATTACCACGAATTCCGGATTTGAAAATAGGTTTAATAAGCGATCGCTTCCAAAGAGTGGGGAAATATCCCTCTCTTAGACTTCTATTAAATAGAAAGCACACCGGAGCGGCAATTGCGTTACCGGTCAATTTTAAAAATAAAGGCGGTAACGAATCTAAGCCGGCACTATGATTAATATCAAGATTTGACAATTCCGATAAGATTGTATCAATTTCCAAACGAAACATTGAAAATTTCTTAATACTCGTCACATTATTCAAGCTGCAGAGATTAGAACCTGAATCTGGATTATAAACGCTCTCAAAGAAATCAGCAAACAAATTAACCTTATCTAGAATGTTATCACAGAATCGGTCTTTCAAATACATTGTGGAAGGGTAACCATCAGATTTTCTTTTATAGTTAACAAAATGTCAAAAGTGATTGGGTTTCGATTTAATTTGTGATTCCACCTCCAAAACATAATTACTGTAAAGAAATCGGTTAAGAAATATATACTATTTACGTAAAACCTCAAATGAGTTGTTGTATTCGGAGGTACTCGTAGTTTATAAAGTTTATGAGCCTTATCCTTTCTATTTTTTAAATTTATCAATTCATTTTTATACCACGGTTCCTTCTTGGCGCCTGAAACTACCAATCTAGGAATGAATGTTTCAATGCCCAATTGAACAATATTATAAAATTTGTTCAACATATCGTCTAGATTATTACTATTATAAAATGAAGACCAATTATACCCATCAAGAAATGCAGTTAAAGAAACATAATCACCCATTTTAAAGTTATAGATGACAGAGTCGGTATTATTTTCGATTAATTCACTGTATTCAAACAAGACTGAAATATTCAGCGGCAAATGATGAATACTGGAAGATCCAGCTAAATCATCACAGGTTGTGACGGTCATCTCATGATCAATTGGCACAAAGGCTAGGTCTAACACGTTGTTACTGCAATTCTTCACATTGATACATTGTTTCAGTCCCAACGAAAATATTTCAGATATGAACTTTTCCACATCATCGTTCATGTTTATGGGAGTTAAATTGTTATCCATATACTCCCATACAATACCTAGCAAGTTAAAATCACCAAAGATAAACAAGCGGTCCTCAGGTTGAAGAAGTACAACTAAATTGTGGTAATATGCCGCTCGAATTGTGGTAATATATATTTAAAAATGAATAAGGCTGGGAATTTGTTCCGCAGTTGAGAGGCTCGTTATTGTTTGGTTGGGAATGTTACCCCAGTCCGGTTTTTTGCCACACGTGGATAGCTGGTAAATGGCCGAATTATTACCCCAACTGGCCAAGCCTCAGAATTATTGAGCATATTGTAATGGGTTTCCTTCAATCCGATTTTAAATGAGATGAATGTTAGTGAGTTATCGATAACACGATCCTTGGATAGTAACAATTTAAATTCAACGTCGTCTGATGAACAGTCCTGCAGTTTGTCACAAATGTACTCCACAATTCGATCAGAAGTGACAGATGGATCAAAACGACTAATACCATAATAAAAATTTTTTGTTCGGGAGAGGTACAGTTCTAATCGAGTTGATCTGTGTGCCAGTACCCATGACTTCCTGTGTTAGTCCTGGCGAAGTATATCTAATGGGATTGGACACTGTCTCAGCTACTACTACAGATAATGGTTTATTAGCAATATCAACAGTATTTTTATCCAGCAAGGCATTGATTAATTTGCGGTTTTCAGCAACCTCCGTTTCAATTTTTTTTAAGTCCAATTTTTCGGCAGCTCTGTCAACAATCACGTCAATTTTTTTTAAGAGCTTTGTCATATCCTTATTTACGAACCAAATTTTACAGCTATTGCAGAAATAACATAAATTCGCAAACTTTTTCATAGAGTTAATAGCGGCGCGGTCAATTCCACAACACTCATAGCAAAATTGTACGTCACAAAGTTTGCATAAAACGACATCAGTATTCGAAAAAACTTTATTACATGTTACACAAGACATTGTCAGTATTAATAATTCACTGTAACTAAATATTTAATAAAAATGTTTAAAAAATGTTTATAACAAACGGGATATAAGTGTTATAATTATGATTATAAGTTGTATCACAGAGTTTTTATGAATTAGGAACCAGGATTAAGTCCTGGGCAAACTAGGCACGTGCCTAGAACCAGTGAATTTCTGGGGCCTGTAAATTTCAGGCAGATATAAATTTTAGACTGGTATTAATTATTAGCAATAAAATTCTATTGTATATTAAACTCATTTATCTATCTCCATGGTATTCGATTTACCCTTTTTCGGTTTTGCACGGTGAAGAAATTGCGGCACTATTTCCATTTGGACGGCGAAGTTTCGGTTTAACACGGGTTTTCTATATTTTTTATATATGTTGATTTTAAACACAACGTTTTTTACCTTAATGTCCCCTAATGTCTTAACAAGTTGAAAACAAACCGCATGTTGGGATAGACATTTTAAATATCAAACATTACTTTTAAACGAATCAGATGATTTTAAACCAAGGACTAAACATGCCCTATTTTAGAAAGGGCGATCGTTCCCTCCAATACAAAATGTATTACCATAGGACTGTAAAATTTATACTATTCCCACACAAATTATTTTAACTTCAACTGATACAATATATCGAAAACAAACCAAACGAATTGTTTTTGGCCTGTACATCAAATAAACCAGGACAGCGATTTTGGTCGCAATTTGAGGATTGAGTTGAGAATTACCGGAAGGCAATAGTATTGGTAAATTGTATTGGTGTTCAAAGAATAGAGAAAAACAGAGAATAAACATTTGAAATATAAAAAAAAACAATTCAGTGTCATCTCATGCATACGAAAGGTTGTACATATTTTTATTTCCAGTAATTTTCTGCTAAATTTAAAACTAATAAAATGGTTAATTGAAGAATGATTTAAAGATAAATAAATATTAATTAAAAAAGGCAAATAAGTCAGAAAAATATTTATAAACTATAATTTTATTAATAATTTTAAGTTAGAAAAATTACACGACGTACATACTCCCTTTCCTGCGCTTGGATCAACACTAAAAGTTAAAATCACTAATTTACTTCTTATATTTTTCACATTATCCCTCTTATCCGATGTTAAACAAAAAAACCTTATGCCATGTTATATTAAACAAACAACTAAAAAATACGCACATTTGACAGTGTCTAATGGCGTTTTTTTAAGTTTTTTGTTTAACATGATGCAAATAAGAGAGATAAAATGACACGAAAAAGAGGGATATAAAATATAATGTGGAAAAAATAAGAAGTAAATTAGTTATTTTGGCTTAGTGTTAATTCAAGCACAGGAAAGGGTAGATGTACGTCGTGTGATTTTTCATCATTTTTAATTATTAATAAAATTATAGTTTATCAATATTTATCTGACTTATTTTCCATTTTTAGTTAATATTTATTTATCTTTAAATCGTTATTCAATTTACCATTTTATTAGTTTTAAATTTTGCAGAAAATTACTGGAAATAAAAATATGTACAACATTCCTTTCGTGCGCATGAGATAACACTGAATTGTTTTTTTTTGATTTTTCAAATGTTTATTCTCACATAACCCAAAAAAAAAAAAAAAAGTTAAAAATATTATGAATGTGGCCGACGAAGAATGTAAAAATTAAAAACCATTTATCTATGCTGCTTTTTGTTTTTTATATTGAAGATCACCACGAGCAATTGATTGCCTCTATTCTTTTGGATTTTTGTTAACGAAATAAAATGAATGTCTCGTTTACAACAACAATAGATAGAAAAACATGAATTCCTCATGTTAAGAGGTAGGGAAAAATAACTCAAGGCGAGCAGAAGCAACAAAAAAATTGAACCGATTTCACCCGCTTAGCTTATTATTGATACTTACCATCATGAGAAAACACACTAATACAATAAAAATATTTGACGGCACACAATAGCAAAATGTATATTATACGCCGTGTATATATACAAAATTCTCAATCCTCAATCCTCATTTTGCGACCAAAATCGATACCCAGATGAAACGTCTGAGATTGTTCCTACGATGAATACCATTTTAATTATTCCCGCCACAATTGAAGTTGCAAGTTCTGAAAGAAATTTTTCAACAATAAGATAGTCAAAAGCTTGAATTCGATCTACATGATTAAAGCTCAATTTGTTGGGCTAGTCCTCCTTCACATTCACAATGATATTACGATGAATTGTTCAATTGAAGAGTCTAGTTTTGAAATTTTATTTAAAAAAAAAAAATTGTTTCCTAAATTCGCCCCCTCCGGGGGAACAGTTGTGATAAACACGGGGTACAGTTTTAAAACGAAATATAAAAATCTGTAAACAATTCTCGCTTGTACTTATGCAAACAAACATTTAAATAAATCGTTCAATCGTACGCATTTCAGACTATACTGCCATCAGATGCGATCGAATCATACTTGTTAGTTAACCTCTCACAAATCGATCAACACATTATCGTTTCAAAATCTTTAACATACAATAAATTGTCACGTCTGTGAGCCGTTTAAGTCGTATGTTTAAAGAAGACTACCGTTTTCAATTCAATATGAAAAATTAAAACGCCATTTTTTTTTTTGGGACCAAAGTTTTGATTTACACAGAATTTTGCAGAAAGAAATCCATCACATAATTTTAAAACACATTTAAAAAGTGTCGTAAGACCGGTAGCATATTTAGAAATTACAAGAATTAATTAACATTCAACAAAAATTAAAAAGTAAAATTAGCGTTCACAGCTTATGTTATTGTCGTGAAGAAGAAAAAATTGTAATTGAATTTATCTGTATTAGTACGATTCGCTAGTACATGAAGCACAGGACATTCTGTATATATAGAATGTAAATTGTGGTATAGTCAGTCCAGTCGCCGCGGCCTGATGAGAGGATTGATTTTTTCATAATCATAAGCTCATCAGTTCGAAACTGGATTGAATTCTCTTACAATCTTCGGAACATATTAAATTAAAAATTACCAGTTGAACGTAAGCTTTTAAATAGAATATGAAAAGAACGGCGAAAAAATGCTTTTTTGCTTTTAATTTGTTCAATTAAGTACTTTTTAGAAATCTTGATTTTGCCGTAGGTTTATCCCTCTTTTACATAAATATGTTTGTAGGTTTATTCTGGTTCTATCATTTGGCTAGTTGGCTGCCGTTTTCAGTTTGAAAACTTATGGATGGCTATTGTTGGTTTAGAAGTGTCATTAAATTAATCTCAACATTGCATCGAAAACGAATTTTTTAGATTTTATATTCACAATTTTCTAGTTTTTTATATTTTGGCAGATAACCTACACACATAAAGAGCAATGAGATGTTCTTGTTCGATTGACGCCGAAATTGAGATTGCTTTTCCATAGAGGGGAAAAAATCAATCGGAAACTGTTCATGGGAGGGATCACATGGAATAAGGGCATCGCATAAAATCTAACGATTCTTTTTGTGAAATATGCAAGAAGAATTTGATTCTTATCTAATTAAAAGGTGGTTTGGCATCTATTAGAGGGGGGGGGGGACCAAAGTTGAGTAGATTCATCTACCGGCTCCGTACCCTTCCAGTAGAGCGCATCACGTGAGCTGTGCTGGTCATGTATTAAGCAGGCGTGATGGGTACAATTGCGTAAGGAGTAAAATGGTCACAATTCGCAAGTGTACGTGCTGCCTCCTCGTGGCAACCACTGGTAACTAAGGCCATTTGGCACAATTTTGGCCATTTGACATAGGTTAAAGTAAGGCGCTAAATGAGAAAACCTTAACAAAAACCCTAATCTAAGGTGGAACAGCATATGCCGAAGGATGAATGACTGATAGGTTAATCGTCCAAAGTATGCGGAGTCTGAATACCAGGCACACTCCAGTTTTATTTAGCCTTCCTGTAGTAAAGCTGGGTGACCTACAGGCGATTTGCAATTCCCAGCAACTCGTAAGAGTAAAATCAAACGGTAGACGGGGCAGGGGTAGGAATATACGGGAGTGGGACAGCCCTCTCGAAGTCCTTGGGTTCCAATGCTACCGTCTTTCTAGCGGAACTACACGCTGTAGTAAACATCTAGGAGGGAGAGCAATAAGCCCAAATAGTATGTATCACGTACCGGCTAGCAATACTATCAGATTTATTAAGAACCTGAATATTGCTTGGACGGATAATTAAGCAGGGTCCAGCATAATAGATATTTTAGGTCGCAGTGCGACGTGGCTGATCGCCCTCATAGCCCTTCAATAATAATAATATCTAATTAAAAGAGTTAAGCATGTTTGATTTTAAATTAACTAAATTCGAACAATTGTTATCAATATTTAGAGCAGATACATATAAAAATGCGTTTAATTTATAAACATATTTCTTATTCACATAACACTCTTTTATTATGGTTGATTTCAGATTGTTACTGTGAATTCACACACTCACAATTTCAGCTGTAAAATTCAGTTTTTTTGTTTTATTATGTTTCGTCAACAAAATCCAGACTACTTTATTATTTTTTATGAGTAGTGGAGGCGAGCTTTGCTTTTTGAACTCAGTTAGTTTATGGGGATCGGTACTTATGCCCGTATTACAAAATACCGAATGGACAAAATCCCGTAGTTCACAAAAACACCGTATTTCAAAATAACGTAGTATGATTTTTTTATGAGATTACGGGATTCATCAAGTTAAAAAATATTTTTTAGTTTTATGTTTATTTACAAAATCGTTTAATTAATTTTTATTATTTTTTTCAGCGATGGGTCTTAGTTTATTACATGTGTATAATACAAGTAAAATACACGTATAATACGGTAACGTAAAAAATGGATGGGTCGTAGTTTTCTACATGAGTATAATCAAAACCAACAAAAATGTTTATACAAGCCGTCTCGTTCGCTCTTTACACAGATCCTATCAAAAAAATGTACACTACATTTATTATGAATCTTTCACCTATACTTATTTGTTTTGTATATATATACTTTCTGATTTATCACTAATACTACATTAGTACTTACTTTTTTATATCTTAAGTGTTTGTACTGTTTGGCTTGTATAAACATTTTTGTTGGTTTTGGTATAATACACGTAAAATACACGTATAATAAGTAACGTAAGAAATAAAAATAAATAAAAACATGTTGACCTTTTTACAATTAATCTAGTATTCGTCAGACCTATTGCTGTCTTCTAGCTTCAGCTCGTGGTAAATTGCCAGCAATTTCTTCGACCGGTCGAAAGTAAGTCTATTCCTATTTTTATTATGTACAAAATACCATCCCGAAAAAGCCTTTCAATTTCCGCCGAAGAAGCTGGAATTGCGAGAAGCTTTATAGCCAAACAGGAAAGTTGAGGATATTTAGATTGTGATAAATTCCAGAAAGTTTTACAACTTTTGATGTCTTTCGCAAAAGGTACCCCAAACCGCCCGGTTTTGTCCTTATATGCTGTATACTCGACCAATCCGTTATTGTCAAGCTCTTCAATGAGATATTCTTCGACAATTTCGAGTTGTTCGCTTGACAGCTTAAGGCCCCTATACTTCGGATGAAGAAAATTCGCTACCAGACTTTCTTTATTCAACACCATTTCCTGTCGGATTCTCAATCGAGAGATAAATGAAGGTGGAAATTCATCCTCGATTTTTATCCACATTTCGACTGCATCTGCGATTGAAGCGGTGGATTTTTGTAAGTCATTCACCAATTGGCAAACTGGATCAAGGGCCTCGATTTGTTCATCACAACTTTTAACCATATCTTCACAGTATATAAACATGACGATATTTTCCTTTACCTTTGAATCACCCTCGACGGAAATGGTTTTTAAGTACATATTCGTATTTGACTTTAATTTATTCGCTTATTTCAGATTATGGTGCGACTGAATGAACAATTTTAAAGGTTATGAAGAAAAAAAACAAATCTGACATTTGTTGTTGATAGCAGCGCCTTTCGATTTTCCATATATAATTTCAGTGGATTTTTATAGTAAACTTTTCTACGTTTTCTACTGGTTTGCTACATAAAATACACATTTTCTACACGTAACGTAGGAAATTCTTTTTTCGTTACATGACCCATTTTTGTTTAGTTTAAGTTATTATTAACAAATTTATTGAAATACATTTGTTATTAACAAAGCATTACAACAATAATTGCGATAATTAATATATCGAACTAAACATTGCAACGATTAAGGTCCGATGAATTATTATCCGATGAAGCCGATGAATTATTATAGAATACGGGATTTTGGCATACGGGATTTTGGAATACGGGATTGTGGGATACGGGATTTTGAAATACGGGATTTTGTAAAACGATATTATGTATACGGGATTTTGTAAACGGTATTTTGTCAACTGTACCCAACCCAGTTTATGTCTGGGCATTTTCAGTTCCGCCAACTGTTGGCAACATGTTGACTAAAATAAACATGCTATTTTCTGAATGCATTCGTTTTAGCGCAAAAATGGACCTGAAAGCGTCCATTGTGGTTTTCTTCAAAAAATTACAAAAAAAATCCACCACTATCACGAAAAAGAAAATCACGGCATTTGTACCTTTTTCAATGTAAATGAAATTCTTGTTTTTAATAAACAACCAAGTAAATGAGGACTTAAATAAGTTTCTTGTTGAAACGTGATTCTGATTAGAATTGGCAATTTTGTAAACAAATGTTTTACTTATTTATTAAAGTAATGCCACATTGCCACTTGACATAAATACAGACGTTTTCCTAGAAACAGATTTTTCATTTATGAATAAACGACTGCGTTTTTGATTAACTTCATGAGAAATAACATAAAATAACTCAAATTATTAATTAAAATAATAAATTCACGATAATTTAACAATTTAAACGGCAGAAATGAAAAATGGTCATTTTCAATTAAAATTGTTAAATTAATGCAAATTTATAACTTCAATTACCAATTTCAAAAACGCGGACAAAAAAGCGCCACCTCAAAAACAATGCATACATCCTTGAGATCTCAACAAATTCAGACGTTTAACATAAATGTTTAATGTCGATCGAACGAGGTCGACGAGATCTAACATTTTCAAAAAATGTAAGAAATTTTTTTAAACTTTTAAGTTGCTTCGAAAATCAAATGTTCACAGAATTCAAAAGTGAATAAAAAAGCACAACAGAAGCGCTAAATGCAGCTAGACGTGACGTTTATGGTGAGGCTGTTGGGGTAAAACTTACCTCGAAAAAAGTATTGGCCGTCATTCTATATCCAATTCTATACGAGATACCGACCAATACGGATTTTTGAGGTGTTGATCTAACGATTGCAACGAAATAAATAAACATAAATATGTAACATAACGTAAATTAGACTCTCATCTTTCAAAAAGTAAACGTAAAAATTTGCCAACTATTAAAATACTTCGAAAATCAAAAGGTGCGACAAGCTAAACAACAAAAAGGAATATCCCAAGAATATTCAAACCAACCTACACTCATCACTATAGAGCACAAGAGGCAGAGAGACCCCAAGAGGACTTTCATCGCAAAATGAATTGTACACCATTGGATTGGACTTTAGGAATATATTCTCGGAAAAATACTCATATTGTCATTTGTGGTGGGCGTACGGTTACACAGACTGTTAAAAAAATATGCCTATTTCGGGCTCCCCTGCAAAATTTTTCTTGGGCTCCTAAAATGCTTCTTGTACTAAGAACAAGTAAAGCTTAAAAACTTATTTCTTTCTATTGTCCAGTCTCGCATTAACTAAAAGTATCTGATTTCGAGAGTACAGACGATTCAGAACGTGATTCAGTTCAATGGCTTCAAATAAAACGAAATTTCTTGCAATCAACTCAATGCTACGACGGTTTCTAAATATAATAAATAAAATATAATAAAGTAGTTGTAAAGTTCAAAATAATCTCAAAAATGTCGAATTTTCAAAGTATCTTGAATGTTCTAGAAAGTTCTCAAATATCGAATTATCCGTAAGTATGTAAAACCAAAGGAAATCCTATACGCGCTAATCACCACCATATTGTAAAAAGTAAATAACCTGAACCTTCTTAAATAATTTCGAATAACCTGGGAAATTGGAGAAATGTCGAAATTTTAGCATAATCTCGAAAATTGTACTAAATATCACGATTCAGATTTATCTGTGTAACTCTGCAAGTTTCCACAACTGAAAGCTAAGCGCAGAACATTGCCATACAATTTTCGAATAAATTTGAAAATCTTTAAAAATCTCGAATAATTCTAGGAATGTTGAAAAACTTAAGAAATCTCTGTTTCAGAAAAAATTGAATAATCTCTATATTATGTGAAAAATCTGGATATTAATGAATAATCTCGGAAAACTTGTAAAAATCTAGAAAACGCACGAAAATTTCGAAAATTCGTGTAAATATCGATCCGTTCATATATTCATTGATTCCCTTTATAAGACAAACAAGAACTTGTTTTCCGCCGCTTTTAGGTATTTTTCTAGGAAGATATTTTCAACAATTTCTTGTTTTTTTCAGATTAGCTCCCTTTAAGAAATCAGATCATCCTTTTCCAAATCAAATTTAACCTTTTGTCAATCACATTCAGTCGGTTACAAATCAACTTCAACCTTTTCTAATCAAAACTTGATTTATAAAGGGTTGAACTTGTTTGGCAAAAAGACTTAATCTGATTTGTGAAAGGTTGAATTTGATGTGCAAAAGAAGTAAATTTGGAGTGACTGCAAAACGTATATTACAAATAAATCAACCAAGCAAACACAGTTTAGCAAATTTTTGTCTAAATCTAAATATCTGTCAGAAAATAAAGCCAGTTTTATTTCTATGGAGTCAGATTTTGTGTAATTACTCTGATATTCAACTTCAGCAACCGAGAAGAAATTGTTGAGCCAGTTTAATCTGAGCTAGAATCTATATAATCTTGGCTTTGAACTAATATTCGAACGCTTGTAAATATCGTGGGCCCCAATAATAAGCGTGGACCCTCGCGGCTTCGGGTACCAATTTACGCCCAAGCAGCAGCCTAATTCCGTTAATTTTATTGCCTTCCGTTAATTTTAATTTGATTTTCAATTTTTACTTCCTTAAGTCTGGTTTCACTCTAGATCTGTGTAGTCTAACAGAGCCCTAAAAATTGATGGCGATAATTACAGAATACATTTTTATTGACATTTGAAATTCCAGTACAACAAATTTTAATCTTTTGCTGTACTAGGTAAGCCCACAGAATATTCACATAAAAAGAGGGTTGCCAACTTTATAAAATGGTCCGACCGGCCACGACTTCCTTTTATAAACGGACAATTTTGAGAAGCTTGTTAAGTAAGTTTTGAACAATTTCTAATATTTTGTTGTTTTTGTAACCTTTTGTTGCAGCCGCCACTTCCGGTTTTTTTTTTGTTCTTATTCTTTCTTTCTAATTCTCTCTCTCTAATAATCTTTGATAAAACTTTTAAATTCAGAGGAAGGGATCTTGGAGTTTTCAAGAACCATTAATTCTGCTGCGAAATTTCCTTCCAATGATTGCCGATTAAACTTAAACATCTATTCAGAATCTACGTTAGAAAAAAAAAAATTTCAAGATGCATTTTGGCAATAACCAGTCGAATAATAATTCCATTTTATTTATAAAGTAACTTTCTGTTTATCATATTTCATTTAAAGAACAAAACTGTTTAGCACTCAGCGCTGTAAAGTTCTAAACTTATTCGGAAATCGATTGGTAAGAACAATGTTCGAAGTTTAACGTGGTTGATCAATTTCCTAAAACGGCTGATGGTAAACTATTCCAAATTTTTTTTAAACATTTGCAATTATCAAACTCGCAATTACGAGAAAACACGATTATGTATAAATAAGCGTTATTACGAGAACTCTAAATTATTTTACATAATCGCGTTTTGCCGCAATTTCGAAAAAATTCTCGAACAATGCTTACATAACCGAAGACCAGGCACCTCAATTTTCCGGTTTGGTGATTTTATATATTGTTTTTCAAATAAAGTTAATTTCATAAGAATTGTCTTTACAAGGATTATTCCGGTTTCTCGACTTTTGACGCTGACTTGCGTCATGTTACCGACTTACAGGTACATCAGGATTTTGAAAATTGTAAGTAATTTTTCGAGAGAAATTTTAAAATTTTATTTCCGTTTTTTTTAACAAAAGTCTTTTGAATTATTGATTATCCAGATTTCCGGATTTAAATAGCGCGAAGTTGCTTGGCGCTACCATTATTCGAAAATATCAACATTATTTAATATTTTCGATATTATTTGTGAAATGTCTGCATAATATTTTTCAGAATATTCAAGATTCTTAGCGATTTCTTGATTATTTAAGATTATCTCAAGATCCTGATCTTACTCGAGTTTTTCGGAAAATTCGAAATTTTTTGTGATTATCGATATTTTTCTAGAATTCCCACATAATTCGAATTTTTCGAGGTTATTTATGTTTCCGATTTTCCTCGAAATTTGCAAGCGATGAAATTGCTTCATTTTATAGCATTAATGATCTGCGTAGCATCGAGTTATTTAAAGTTAAGATAATTTTGGAAGATATTGATTTACATAGGTGACATTTTTTGAGAATATTTGAGACTATCAGGGTTTTTTCAAATAATTTTGGATTATTGAATTGGGTTGCTTGGTACATCGAGATTATTCGATATTTTCGAGATTAACATTGAAGATTGTTCGACATTTTTGAGATTTTCGAGATTAGCTGCTCGTTGATGTTAATCGCATGATGTTACAGTTAATTCAAAATTTTTGATAATGTTTATTCTTCGAGATTTTTTGTAATTTTGCAGATTCGAGAAGATTTTTTGATATTATTAAAAATTGTTCGAAATTACTTGATAATTTACTAGGATTCAGTATAGCTGCTTTATGTTGAGTTGTATTTGGATATATGTAATACGATCTTCTTAGTGTTCTTAGTTTTTTGAAGGTAATGTTTAAATGTTATTAACACAAACGATAGGTTCCAATAATGTGTTATAGACTCAGTGACAATATTGCTTTTTAATCAATGGATCTTCAAAACATTTAGCTAATTTAGCATTTATTTAGCTTTCTCAAGCAGTTGTTGGTGAAATTAAATAAAAATATTTTGCTTCGCATTTTGTGGAACTAAATTTTTTATGCTTGCAATTCACGCATTGCATTCATATACCAACCGGCACTGAATTGATGAATTTCATTGAAAACTGATCATTTGTTCTGCCGGTTAGCTATCCGACCGATGGCCGGCCAATTGGCAACTCTACATAAAAACAAATTTACACTTCAAATTGAACCTTTCACATTTCAAATTGAACTTTTTGCTCTTCAAATAGAACCTTTTACACTTCAAATTGCACTTTTTACACTTCAAATTGAACCTTTTACATTTCAAATTGAACTTTTGTATCTTGACTAAATGAATGGGTTACTATACAATATCATAGTATATGTGTTATCTCGCAAGGTTAGTACAAATTTGGTTGCCCGCTTGTAAACATCAGTAAAGAAAAGTTACAAAAAGTGATGAAATGAGAATCTCCCCCTGGTATGCCAGTATACCTTATCCAGCAGCCCTAGAAACTGGCTAGGATTCAATGGACCAATCATTCATTAATCTGAAATAAAATTGATGACAGAAACGAATACTAGAAGAAATAATAACACAAACCGGCAAAATCAAATATCGACCGTTGGCTATCGTACACGGACACGAATCGGAAACTGGAACGTCAGAACTCTATTAGAAACATCAAGGCTAGCACAAGTGGAGAAAGAAATGAAACGCTATCACATTGAGATTCTAGGACTTAGTGAAGTCAGATGGAAAAATAGTGGTGAAATTAATACAAGCAATGGAAATTATATGATATTCTCAGGTAGAGACGATACACATGAGCAAGGTGTGGGCATACTAATCACTAATAAAGCGAAGAAAGCATTGATGGAATGGAAGCCAATTAACAGCAGAATAATAATGGCAAGATTCCACTCGCAAATAAGAAACACAACTATCATTCAGTGCTCCAACCGAAGATGAAGATGAAATAACGAAAGATGAATTCTATGAACAATTGCAATCCACAATAGCAAGAACGCACAGGAACGACGTCAAAATCATACAAGGAGATTTCAATGCAAAAATTGGAATAGACAACACCGACCTAACAACCATAATGGAAAAATGCATTAGATTCTGTGCGAAACCAAATGGAGAAAGACTCGTCGACTTCTGTATCACAAATCAATTGTTCATAGGCGGCAGTAGATTTCCACACAAAAACATACATAAATACACATGGATGGCAGAACCAAAAATCAGATTGATCACGTAATGGTGAATAAGAAATTCCTCACATCTCTACAAGATGTCAGAACAATGAGGGGCGCAGACATACACAGCGATCACCAACTAGTAATGGCACAATTTCAAATGAAGCCAAGCCGCTGTAAAAAACATGCAACAATAAATAGGAGGAAATTTAACATAAACAGATTGAAAGATGCTGAAACAAGAAACATCTTCAATGAAGCGATCCAACTCAATCTGAATAATAGTAAAGTAGCCACCAGTATACAACAAAAATGGAATGAAGCTGAAGAAGCCTATATCAAGATTGCCACGGACGTACTCGGCTATCAAGAATATAATAGGAAACCCTGGATAAGCGATGATACTTGGAGGAAAATTGAGGAACGCCGTCAACTTAAGTTACAAATGCACCAACAAAATACGGCAGAGGTGAAACGTAGATACGAAGAAACAGCACGCGAAGTAAAAAAGATGGCAAGGAATGATCGAAGAAAATATACAGAGAACATTCTCAAAGCTGCTGAGGAGGCAGCAGCAACTCAAAATATGCGAGCACTACACAAGTGTGTAAGAAAAGTCACGTGAAAAATTACAAACATACCACCTATAAGGGATGCAAATGGTCAAGTCTTAACAACGGACGAAGCACAGTTAAGGAGATGGAAAGAATATTTCGGAGAAGACGCCACCACCAGCAACAGAAATCTCCCATCATCAATTGAACACAATAACGTAGCTAGCAACACCCAAATTGCAACGAAACGGGAAGTTAAAAGTATCATTGAGAGGCTAAAGAACAATAAGGCTGCTGGAACAGATAATATTACCGCCGAAATATTCAAAGGAAACTCATCTACAGCTGCAGACGCATTAAAACCAATAATCCAAGACGTGTGGAATTCTGGTGAAATACCACAAAAATGGAAGGAAGGCTTGACAGTCACAATCCCCAAGAAAAGTAACCTAAGAGAATGGAAGAATTGGCGAGGTATCTCTCTACTCAATACAACAATAAAGATACTCGCAATGATCATCCTTGATAGAATCTCACCTAAGATCAATGCAAAATTAAGAAACGAGCAAGCTGGTTTTAGACCAGGAAGAAGTTGCACTGATCACATCAACACAATCCGTATCATCACTGAACAATCCAATGAATGGAATTCACCACTGTTCCTGTTCTTCGTCGATTTCGAACACGCATTTGACATGATAGATAGAATGCAATATGGCAGACACTTTGTGAAATGGGCATCCCAAAGAAATTAATCGAACTCATACAAGAAATGTATCGGGATGTTGAAAATCGAGTTCAATATAAAGGCAAACGAAGTGAAACATACTATAACACTCGTGGAGTAAGGCAAGCATGCATACTCTCGCCAATGCTGTTTCTGATCGTGCTGGATAGTGTGATGCGAAAATTAGATATCACGTAACCTGACGGCATCCAATGGGGATTAAGAGGTAAACTCAATGATCTGGACTCACACACAAACATTCAGACATGCATCAGAAAGTATAACAGCTAACAGACCTAGCTAACGAAGTTGGTCTCAAGATAAACATTAGGAAAACAAAGGCCATGAGACTCAACTCGAGAATAACCACACCAATACACATCAACAATGTAGCAATAGAAGATGTAGAGAATTTTGTATACCTTGGTTGCACAATAGCAAAAACAGGTGGGACAGAGGAAGATATAAGCAAACGAATTAATAAAGCCAGACATATATTCAGCATGTTATACACAAAGTCTGGAATACTTCCGTCCTGTCACGCAAGATCAAGATATGTATGTTCAACTCATGTGTGAAATCGGTACTACTATATGGATGCGAGATATGGAAGCAAACAGGGAAAATCAAAATGAAGTTACAAGTGTTCGTAATCACAATGGACCGTCACCGGTCTAAGTGTGCGTAAGCAGCTACTCCAACCTACAAGTGTTCGTAAACAAATGCCTTCGACGAATACTGAAATGCTTCTGGCCTAACACCATAACGAATATCGAACTGCATAGGAAAACTAATCAGTCAGACATTGAAACCGAAATAAAGAGACTCAAAATGGAGATGGATTGGCCACACACTGCGAAAATCACCAAGTGATATAACGAAGATGTCATTGGATTGGAACCCGCAGGGAAAAAGGAAAGTCGGAAGACCAGCAATGACATGGAAGAGAACACTGCTAGCTGAAGCGAAACAAATCGGAAAATCATGGGTAGAGATAAAAGCAGTAGCCCCAAACAGAGTAAGATGGTCCAACCTAGTAGACGCCCTATGCTCCTAAATTGGAGATAAAGGAAAAAAATGTGTTGTCTCGGAACTCATCGTGGCCCAGGATCGATAGTATCCGGGACACGATTCTTTTATATCAAATAAAATGGGCATTCACTCATGCCATAAAAGAAATAAAAAAAAAAATCGGCTTATTCTATTAAAGTGAAGTTAGCTGGTGTAAAATATGTCAAAAATATCCGGATATCTCGTCAAAAAACCATCAGTGAACATTCTCTGCCATTTTATCATATTTTATTCGTACGAAGTAGAAAAGGTGGAATAATAGTATATTATACACCAAGGTTGAGAAGTATGCTATTATAGCCCGAGCGAATTTATAACCCGAGACGCGGAGCATCGAGGGTTATAGTAAGCGAGGGGTATAATACCACTTCTCAAGCGTGGTGTATATACTATTTTTTCCACTACTAGTCGTAGAAGGCACACCAACCATTAAGTTTTTTTGTTGATAAGAAAATTAATTTGATAAGGGAAACACTTGCTCTTTAATAATATTAACTATGTCGAAGTAGCCCGATTTTTTTACTGAATTGTAGTAAGCGTAAATTTAAAATGACACTGCATTTTGTTTTGTTATTTGAAGTTTTAATTTTGTTGAGTCAAATAATCATAATCTCCCTATCCATTTAATCGCATTATATCTAGTGTTCATTTTTCAACCAGTGGTCAATAATAAAATATTATTAACCACTAGCCGAGAAATCTTGTTTCTCAGTGCGAGTTTACGATCATTTTCTGAAGAAAAATTTTCAACAGGCAACCAATCGACGTAGTCTATTTTGTAAACAAATTTCCCCTTCCGAACATAATTCTTTTGTTTTCCATTTAAAATATATTGAATCTGCTGAAAAATTTTCTTCAGAAAATGGTCGTAAACTGGCACTCAGGCTATTAAACCACATAATAATGATGCCTTCTACGACTAGTAGTGGAAACAATTTATTAATTTCAAATACTTTAATCTACTTTTAATTTATATAGTCGTTTGAAGGATATGTTGGAAACATTTATTTAGGATTAGAAGTATCTCAAAAATTGTTCGCTTTTATACAAGTAAAAATTAAAACCCAATTAATCCGATTTGTACAGGTCTAAAATTATTGGGGCAGTGCTGAAAACAAATACATTGTCAAAGTTCCATTTAAAGATGTTTTGCGCTAGTAGTTTATAATTTTATATAGGCAGAACAATAGGTACATAGTGTAATTTTAAGTAATGAAATTGAAAATTAAAAACAAAAAATAAAATCAACTATTTCATAAATTTAGTTATATTTGAACATTTTTTTTTATGTTCCCATCCAAATTTCTTTACTTTCTGCTATCTCATGTTTTTATTTTTAATCTAAATTCAGGGTTTAAAGTTCTTTTAGGCTGTAAAGATTTAACCCTTTGCGCACATATTAGATATATAGTATACAGACAAAATAGCTAAGTAGTATTTCTAATGCAAA
The DNA here is from genome assembly GCA_958295665.1 of Tipula vernalis. NCBI lineage: Eukaryota > Metazoa > Arthropoda > Insecta > Diptera > Tipulidae > Tipula > Tipula vernalis. Next base: position 178,116,135 of record OY282558.1, on the reverse strand, counting down.
TTTTACTGAGATTGTTTAGAATAATAACATAATAATTAGATGTAAGTTGTATATTCCTTTAAATTGTGATACATTGCAAATCAGTCCCCAAAATGTTTGCCTTGCTTTTAAAAATCAGTTTTTCTCTGTATAAATTCCTTAAGTATCATTGTGCAATCTTTTTAAGCCACATTCTATAACTATATAATAAAATAAATCTCTTCTCTAAAATTTACCCAACGAGGGAAACGAGCTCAATGCCTCAAGCGAAATTACTTTTCCGTTTTCTCTTTAATTGGTTACACTCACTTCTAAGCCCCAGACAAATAATTTTCGCCACCACTTCGATCTACTAGATAAAAGTGAAATGCCGCTTCTATGGCGGCATTCGACCAGAAAGGGTTAATTTAAATAGTTTGATTAATGTAAAATAATTTGTATCGTTCAATTCTGATTACTTTTGAATTATTTGTTGACATTATTAACACACAACGTTAGGAATTTTTGTTAGAAAACAGTATAAGAACATTTTATAATAAAATATGGAATAAAATGATTCAAATGGTGGCCACCGGTTTTCCACGCTTAATAATATTTCTAGCGGCTAGTGGACACTGGAATAACAAGCACAATAATTCACCGAACAGCCAGTGTCTACTGGCAGAGAACCTGTTAAAGAATTTTAACAAACGAAAAAATAAGATAAAATTTCAAATTGTCAGAATCGGGCCCATTACGCTGAGCAAAAATTTTATAATGTCATTTTGTCAATACAAATTCTTAAAGGAAGCGAGGGAATAAAATAACAATATGAATTTTGTCGTTCCAGAATCGGGCCCATTATTTTTATATAACTGGAGATTGTCCCTTTTTGTGAAACAACAGACGACAACGATAAATTGTTTTAGTTTGTGTTTACACGATGCTATTTTTTGCTAAATAGCTACTTTTATTCTATTCATAAACGGGGTGGAAATATAATGGGCCCGATTCTGAAATAATAAAATTCACGTTTATTTCCCCGCTTCATATAAAAATTTGTATTGAAAAAAAAAAAAAAAACTAACATAATCCAAAATTTTAAAACCCAGAATTCTAGCCAATAATAAATCAAAAAGTTCGTACGTACAATAACGGTACTACGTGTGCATATAAGCCGAATGGGCAATATTCGCAATTATTTTGAGTAATAAAAAATTATTTTACGGCGTTTTATTCTAATTTGAGATGGATTCCTGAATCTGTTTATGAATAAAATGTGCAATATAAGTACATACAGTTTATTAACCGTAGCGCTAAAAATAAAGACTTGAATAAATTAAACATAAATTATATTTTAACAGGGAAACTAAAAGAAAATCATAAGCGACAACACAGTCTATTTTCTTTAAATGAAGGCTTTTTGTATACGAAAAGTATTAATGTCGTATTTTCTTGTAATTTTTATTTTTAGAATCATCATTGGAATTCAAAGCGTCAGTGTTTTTTCAATTTCAATTAAATTAATCCAGTTATCAATTTATAACATATTTATATACAAACACAAATACACCTATCTTTACATTTAAACGAAGAAAATCAAAGTTCTTATCTTGGACTTTAAAATTTATGTAAAATTAATTACGCAATTGGAGACGCATTCTTATATTTAAAATTGTTATAGTACAAAAGGAAAATAGAAAATTACCTTATGATTATATGTACATTTTCTTGAAATAAATTAATATCCAAATAAAAAAAACTGATGTTTTTGAATTATATTAAATCAAATCATAAAGCACAATTTAGAATTAAAACAGAACAATAATATATTTTTGTATTTAACTTATATAACACCACAAATTATTTTTATAAGTATAAACATATTTTTGCAAAAATATGTACATAACACCAAATGTAACTTTTCAATTTATTATAAAGTATTTTTAGTTTTTAATCAATTTTTTTACATTGTACATGTCAAAATTCACATCACTTATGAACAACAATAACAAATCAAAATAATAATGAAATAGCAATAATAAAATTTGTTATCGTAGCGATTTGATGGCTGAATTTCAACCGATTCATATTACCGTAGAAATGTCAAATATGTAAATTAAAACCGGATCTTTGTTTTTATAAATCTTTTTTATTTACAGTGGAACTAAATTAAATTATAAATCTCAACAGTATAAAATTAAAGTATAACAATATTTTTTAATAATGTAATAAGTAATAACCATATTTGTTCATTTTTTCTCCGCAGCTGTTGTATTTTCACCGCTATTATTTCTCAATACATATGTGTTCCACAATCGTTCCACTATCTAAAATAAAAATAAAAAAACGATGTATTATTTGTTTATGAACGATTCTACAATTTACAAAATGAAACATACATTAAATATTGGTTGTCCCTTCCTTTCATCCTCTCTAACCAAAATATCATTTTTCTGCAATTGTGACCAGCCAAGGTGTATGCCAATTATTACTGGAATCATTACAATCGTAACTAAATTACGATTAATAAAACTGAATTTTTTTGGAGAATCCGCCATTTCTTGTGTATGTAAATTATGTAACTTTTAAATTCAATTATTACGTTTTATTTAAAAAAAATTTATGAATTTTTTTGTTATTGCGTTTATAAATATACATACCGGGTTATGACATATGATTCTGACGTTTCTATAAAATGTATGCACTGAACCATAAATTACTTATTTGTTAAGCCTGAAAGCAGTGTATTTGTTAAGTTTAACGAAAGTGAACAATATTCTTATGTGGCGTACGGGGTATTATTAATGGTTTCGCCCAAGATGCAATAGGCACGTTGATCAAGTGACAAATGACAAATTTTTGTGACTTTGCACTAAAATTTTAACTGCTATAAAATGAAAAATTTTAACTGCTATATACATTGTAATTTTATAGCAGGATAAATTTAACAATTGCTATATATTGCCTTGTATTGTCAACATTTTAACTCTATACATTATCATTTTATAGCAGTTAAAATTTTAGTACAATGTCACAAAAAATTGTTATTTATCAGTTGTCACTTGGTCAGAATCTAGGCCCAGGCCCACGTAAAAATGGGGTTTAACCTTATAGCTGACAAATAGAAGAATACCAGAATATCTAAGGGTATGAGATGAAAAATAACCTCTAATAACTGAGTGGGTGTGCTCCTGAGCGCACCACTAGTACACAAGGTGGAAGTTCTCTGAATTTTCTCCAGTAACTTTAAGTTGACCATACTGTTTAAGGCTACAAAACAACAATCCCATATAACAGTATGCGCCTTATCACTGAGGTACAGAGCCTGTGTACGATGTGCGGCTCAAACCCCATCTTTCCCTAATATTATTTTTAGAGGAGTAGCGCTGTAGTGGGTTTCTTTACCCTTGCTGACATATTAGGTTTCCAGCTAAGTTTGTAGTCCAGAACAAGTTTGTATTTCCTAGAGAAGAAGATCACCTAAGTTTTAAGTGGATTAAAATTTAGTCCACGGCTGTTGGCCCATAAAGAAAGAATACCAAGCGCGCATTGCTTGCGTTCTCTTAGCGTACAAGGATATTTACCATAAACACCAAACACCTTGCGGTGTGCCCATACCTACAAATATACTAATGGAAGACTCGCCAAGCTTAGCCGTTACGATCCTGCCTTTTAGCATTTGATCTATCCAGCCACCGAGCGATTCATCCACACCTAGACTCAATAGGACAAATAGATGTCTCAATAGGACAAATAAGGGGATGTAGAGCGGTATCCACCTATCTTCCTTAACAGTACGCAGGTTGAGATTTCAACAAACCTAACCGGTCATACTGTGTATCGAAAATTAGGTTCTATTTGTTTTTTCAGTGTTTTTAATAGAAAAGAGCGTAAGCTTATAGGTCTAAGGTCTTTGGGATGGATATGAGAGCTTTTTCCCGCCTTAGGTATAAATATTACGTATATATGGTATACCTCAGTCCAATTCCGGGGAATATGGCGAAGTTCCAGGCTGCATCTGAAGATAACTTTCAGCTAGGGTAGAGTCAAGTCAATAGTTTGCTGAATATCCGCAGGAATAATGCCATCAGGCTCAGCTGACTTGTATGGCTTAAAGCTGTTAATTGTCCACATTATATTCCTCTTGCTTATTATTTGACTTCTTTCGATTGTTTAAAGTATGTATATAGTTATTTTATTTTTACCCATCCTGACATTTCAAGAAACTTCCTTTTCCAGAATATTTTAAAATTAGATTTTTCTTTTCCAGAATTTACTTATGATTTTTTAGTAATCGGAAGGAGCAATATCTGGGGAATACGGCGGTTTTAGTAGGACATCCCAGTTAAACGCTTCTAAACGCTTCGTCTCCTTGGCAGATTTCGCACGAGTATTGTCGTGCTGAAAAATCACTTTGTCATGTCTTTTCGTGTCATCTGGTCATTTTTTTAATTCAATGCAATTGTTGATGCTTTCGTTAGGTGAACCAAGTCATTTTTCACTACCCGTCAAGATTCGATGCGAACAACATTTTCGCCCCTCAGCTTCAACTCGCAGGGCTCCCAATTTTCTTACTTGTGCATCTTCCAATAGCATTTAAACGTCTGGAAATCATTTATCGATTAACATGTAATTATTCTGCAAGTTCTACTTCCGCTTGATTTGCGGGTCTTCGTCGAGTAAAGCTTCCACATGCTCATCTTCAAACTTTTTCGGCTGGCCTGAACGTTCCTTATCTTTCGTCTTAAAATCACCTGTTTTATAGCTTCGAAACTAGTACTCCATGTTGAAATCGATTGAGGATAATCACCATAAGCTTTCAACAGTATTCGTTGACTTTCAGCAGCACTTAAAATCGAAATATCGTTTGAAAAAGTGTATCGAACTAAAAGGAGATTACGTTGAATAATGCGAAGGAACCTTTGTTTCTGCGAATTTTCTAATAGTTTATAGTTCTGTTCCGAGCAGAACATTAAAAATCTCGTTCTATTCGCCTATATAATTAGGGAAGGTTGGGTAAGGAAAAACTGAATACAATTTTAATAAGTAAAAAATTGTTAAACATTTATTATCCATTAAAATAATGATAACTATTATATAATTATAAATATTTAAATTTCATAAATAACTAAAGTTTTAGTTTGTTGTCTTTTATAATTTTGGCGTAAAATCATTGGTTTTCTTTGTCCATTTCCAAAATTCAGCTCACTTCCCATTTTCTGACGCCGTCTAAATCGGGCGAAAACGTAACAACTCCATATCAATAATGGTATACTTATAAAACCTAAGGGAATTAAAAATAATAATAGAAATTGTTTTATTCCTCCATTCGCTGTGTTATCTTGTGCCAACGATAAATATGCTTCACGATATTTAAATCCTTGTAAATTTATGCCCACACAAACATACACCCCAGCATCGTTTTCAGATACATTATTTATAATTAATTTACTTAAATGTGTATCTTCTGTCAATTCTTTTTCGCCGGATGACTCTAGTAATTCAAAACGGGTTTGAAAATTTTCAGTATTAGTACTGTCATATTGGAATGATAGATGGGATGATGTTTCGCTAGACATTGTATCAGTTCGTCGTAACCACTTTATTGTTGGCGGAACTTTGCTATAAATTCGACATTGGAATACAACTTGATTATTTATGGCAGTTGTTATATTGGCAGGGAAATCACCGACGAATTCTGGCGGTTGGATTGCAGAATCTGAAATATAAAAAAAAAAATAATATTATTTGGTTATGCATCATTTTACTTCTATGTTGAACTTGTTAAAGTTAATTAAAATAATTGTAATTGAACAGGATTTATTTTCGATTAATTTTGAATTTATATTTTCCCAAAAAACAGCTTTATTCGGACGAAACCGTTTGAAAATAAAATAAAAAATATAATATGACGGCATCTACCGACAAGTACGAAAATTAAAAATTGGAATAAGTTTTAAATAAATACAAAAATAGTAATTTGGACTTATTTAATTCCTTTAAGAGTGGAGTCTAATTCCCGACTTATTTTGTGCAGACTGACTTATTTGAAAGTCTACTATCACTGTGTTCCATTGGGAACAATTTGCTACGGCCAAGTATTTGTGAGTAGTTGATCAATGGAACGCGAATTTTTGTGACAGTAGTATTATTATTATTATTATTATTATTATTGGGGGGGGCCATGCGGGCGATCAGCCACTTCGCACTGCGACCTAAAAGATCTATTGTGCTGGCCCCTGCTTAATTATCCGTCCAGTCAATATTCAGGTTCTTAATGAACCTGACAATACTGCCTCCCGGTACGTGATACATACTATCTGGGCATATTGCTCTCCCTCCTAGATGTTTACTACAGCATGTAGTTCCGCTAGAAAGACGGTAGCATTGGAGCTCAAGGACCTCGAGAGAGTTGTGCCACTCCCGTATATTCCTACTCCTGCCCCGTATTCCGTTTGATTTTACTCTTACGAGTTGCTGGGAATTGCAAATCACCTGTAGGTCACCCAGCTTTACTACAGGAAGGCTAAAAATAAAACTGGAGGGTGCCTGGTATCCTGAGTCCGCATATTTTGGGCTGATTAACCTATCAGCCATTCATCTTTCGGCATATGCTGTTCCACCTTAGATTAGGGTTTTTTGTCAAGGTTTTCTCCTTTAGCGCCGTACTTTGGCCTGTGCCAAATGGCCTAAAATGTGCCAAGTGGCCTTAGTTACCAGTGGTTGCCACGAGGAGGCAGTACGTACACTTGCGAATTGTGCACAGGTTACCCCTTACACAATTGTACCCATCACGCAGCTGCCTAATGACAAGACCAGAACAGCTCACGTGATGCGCACCCTACTGGAAGGTTACGGAGCTGGTAGATTAATCTACTCAACTTTGATCCCTCCCTCCAATAGACGCCAAACCACCTGTGACAGTAGTAAAACATAACATCATTTTAAATAGAAATGCTACATTTTGACAAAATAAACGTTGTTCCATTAATAATAATTGCTAATAATAAGTAACAAAACATTAAAGAATAAAATAATAAAAATATTTTTGTGATTTAAAAATCGCCGCACCGTATCACAACTTGAACAAAAATTTTTTTTTTTAGCTCTAATCCGACCAACATATTTTTGTTATTTCAGTAAATACAAATTCTAATCAAATAATTTAATAATTCTTTGCAAAGAATGACAAGTACGTTGTATGGAAATGTTTCAAAATAAAATACATACAAGTTTATAACTAAATTAACATTATTTTGAAAATTGATGCATTCAAATGAGCCAAAAAGGCACACCTTGATTGGATAAGGGTTCAATCAAATTTGGTACAGAACCATCTATTGGAATTTTTTAAACTAAAATCCCTCTGCCGTTAATTTTATGCGTAACTACTTCCAACAAATACACCATCATTTGAGCATAAGTATTTGCGAGTAGTAACCTCGCGAGGAGACTTATGCCTATTCTGACGCACAGTCATGGACTAAAAAATCATCTTATGTAAGACTTTTATGTTATTTTAGTAATCGGGTCTTAACTAAGACTTATTTGGTATTCTGCATATAGGTGTCATTGATCTTAAAACACGGTCTATGTAGCATCGACACATGTGATGATCTTAAGTTTCATAATTTATAATTTCTCGTATAGAGGGAAAAGAGCAATGAAATGTTGCATGGGTGTAATTTTTAATATGTCCAAATATATTAAAATTATTATTTCTTATTATACAATTTCTTATTTAAATTTAAATTATACTTATTTAAATTTTTTCAACATGTAAATAAGTATAATTTAAATTTATACGATTGAATTTATTGGAATTATTAATAAAAAAAATATTTTTTACATCAAAGAAAATTGCAGTGTACAAACAGAATGCATACACACCAAAAAAAACAAATTTACGGATTATAAAAAAGATTGAAACTACAGGGCGAAAGTTCCGTGGTAGATTTCGAGGATCTCGGTTCTCTTTCCGCTGTGAAACTTGAGCCATCGGATGGGGAGCTCCGTACGGTGCTTGAGAACCTAGTTCTGAACTCCGACATGGACACCTCAGGAGATGAGAGTTCGGCCCCCTTAAGTAAGGGGATCTCCTCTGTGAAAGCAGAGTGGAGTATGGACGTCGGGAGGACCGGAAGGATCAGGTTAATACTGTTGACAACCGTCTAAAAGAAGCCGCTGGGATGACGGCACTCCGCTGACACTTTAAAAAGGCGAGGGGGGAGGAATTTGTCCCGGTGGTCCCGGGTTCTGCATTCCGGTCTGGAGTTACTCTCGGGCAGGTAGCTGATTCGAAGATCATTGGGATCCTGCCCTCTGGTTTTCCTGAGGTTGTCCTCAGTGGGGAGCAGCTTAAGGCTGTCCAGGAGGGCATCTTAGACATGGTGCGGGAGCAGAAGGCCAAGGAGCTTAAGCCTAAGATTGTGGCTGGTACCTTCCCTAACAGTGCTGAATTTCCTACGGATAAGCTTCTTGGTTTTATTAAGAGCTAAAACGAGGGTATATAGGCGATTGACCGGAGAGTGATCAGGAAAGAGGCGACAGGCTTCCCAGCCTTTTGCACCTTTTCCATGTATCACTCTTCAGTTGAATAGCTCAAGCCAGTTGGCTTTAAAGTAAATTTTAAGTTTGGGTTTGTCCAACTGCATCCCAAGAGTGGCCAGGGTGGTGCCAAACCGGCTTCTGTCAGCGGAACCCAAGTGGTCAAGCCTGCGGAGATCAAATTAATATTTCGATGCCTGGTAAATATAACCAAATCAGTTTTGGAAGGCATTCTGTGTTAAGTCGGATAACATATTCAGGTCCTTTCCAGCAATAGTAATTACAAGATCGTCAGCGTAGCTTTGAGCAACGAAGTCTGACTGTTGAAGTTTCACAAGTAGATCGTTAATCACCAAGGCGAGGGATCTTTCGATCCTAGTGAGAAGTTCATACAGAGCCGTTCCACAGGACTTACCTACTCTATATGCATGTTGCATGTTACTGAGTGGGGAATTAGATAAATAATTCTCTAAGAAATCTGTCGACAATCCTCTCTAACGCTTTAAGAAATGTTGAGGAGAGATTAATGGGCCGAAATTCTTTGGGATCAGTGTAATCTGATTTGCCAGCCTTCGGAAAAAGAACAACGCTGCTCTTGCACCCAACATGAGGAACAATGCTAAAAGTAACGCACGCTTTAAAAATGTGAGACAGATAGTGATTAATAGTAGGAAAACCATGCTGTAATTCAGCCGGAAAAATCCTATCAGGACCACCTGATTTGTACGGTTTAAAGGAGAAAATACTCCAACGCAGAACTTTGAACGTAATTATCCGATACGCTAGTTCCCAACCGGGAACTTCATTCCAATTTTTTATTGGTTAGAAGGTGAGCAAAATCAGAGTTAACGGTGACACAATCCGGAAAATGAACAGAAAGAAGCAACTCGTTCGCTTCTTTTTTCGCAGAAGTAAACTTGCCGTTCGATAGACGACGAAGAGCATCAAGCCTACAGGTATCATTTTTAGTCAACGCTCTATTAAGTCTCGCGACCGCAGCCAGACTATTCATTTCCTCACATAAGTTTGTCCATGCGGTTCTGTGAACTGATCTTAAGGGTTTTTATACTACTTTTGAGCTTTAAGGAAACAATCCCAATCGCATTTAAGATTAGTATTTTTTGCTTTATTCTTCAGTTTCCTAGAATGTTTCCTTTGTGTTTTAAGAGCAGAGCACCAAAACGGTCTATTCCCATTCTTTTGTTTGGTAATAAGTGGACACGAATTTACAAAAGCCGCCTCCAATTTCAAATTAAGGCAACAATAGACAATGTTGAGCGGAAATTAAAATTTATATATCTAACCAGAGTTCTTCAACTAATTAAACCCCACCAGTGGTAATTTAATTAGTTGCTTCATGAAGTTCCAAAATACTTTAGTCTTAAATCTTAATTTACGACTCGAGCAGTGACGGTGAGATTTATCAAGCAACGAACACAGAATTATGTCAATAACTTCCCGCCGCGTAGTACAATACCAAACCGACAATTTTACCAAATCTCATTCAATTTACACATCCCTTTTGTGTTATAACTACGACATTATTATTTTTACGGAAACCTGGTTGAGTGCTGATTTCAATTCGGAGGAATATTTTCCTTCATGCTGCATTATTAAAATATTAGAGAGGTCAGATCTCACCACGACTATGGTAAGTCAATTATTCTTAATGTCAAATCTGCTTCTTTTTGACTCTTTATAGTGGGAGTCTATATACCGTTTGGTAGTACTTCTGACGTTTACCAAGGATGTATTGAATTAATTGCCAATGATGTTCAACCACTATTTAAAAAAACTGATCAGTTGTTGATTGTGGGCGACTTTAATCTGCCAAATGTCTCTTGGTGCTGGATCGATGACGATCGATAGTTTTCACATCTTGCGATTTCATCGACATAGAATCTTGTCCGGATTTAGCGGGATATTCTAGCATAAATCACACGGCACTTTTAATTAAATTTTATTTTTTAGATTATGATTTTTGTAATTTTATTGACCGCGGTTTTATATTTGATTTTTGAATGCTGGTGTAGTGTCGCTAAACAACTTTTTTGGTAATGTTGATTGGACAGCTTTATTTCACTTAAGTATTGGAAATTTCGGTTGCTGTTTCAAAGTTTTATGGTTCAATCGCCGCTTAAAAAACCTCGGAAATCGTAAGTCTGGAGCATTTAAGAATTATAAGCGTTCTGGGGATGTTACGGTCAAATCTAGATATCATGATTTATGCAAAGAGTTTAAGTAACTTAACGATTTTCTTTACAAAATGTATGTTTTACAGATCGGAAGTGAAGTTTTGATTAATCCTAAACGGTTTTTTTCATTTATAAATTAAAAGAGAAAATCACGTGGCTATCCGAGGACTATGTCTTGCAATAATGTTTCATTGTCAGGTCCTCATAAAATATCTGACGCATTTACCAATTTTTTTCAAGTCTCTTTTGGCAACTCTGATATATCTAACATTTGAGGAATCATTGATGGTCGCGATTTTGAATAAGTGTGTTTGTCCGTACCATTACTTTATGTGTTTAATGAGAGTTTTTCCAGAGGAGTGTTTCCTGATATTTGGAAAAAATCATTTATAGTTCCTATATTTAAATCTGGTGGAAGGAGTGATATTACATGTTACAGTGGCATCTCAATTCTCTCGGTTATACCTAAACTTTTTGAATCGTTAGTAAAACTCCGATTTCATTCCAATAAAATGGAACACATCTTATCTCATCAAGACAACAATGTGTGAGTATTTCACAGATGCGTTATCCTTTGAATTGGTCATACCTTCTGGTGTTCCTCAAGGCAACCATCTGGGACCTTTACTGTTCACTGTATTTATCGACGATGTTGTTTGGTCTTTCAGGTTATGTAAGTGTCTATGCTAACGACATAAAAATGAATGCTACTATTAATTCTTTAATTGACACTGCGCATTTGCAAGATGAACTTGATGTCTTTTGTGATTGGTCCGCTCAGAATAAGTTGAGAGAGTAGAGGCCCCTTATTTTTTAATGGATGTACAAATTACTAGAGTTTCTGATATTCGTGATCTTGGCTTTATTTTTTCGTGCAACCTTACATTTAATAGGCATTTGGACTACATTATAAGCAGATTATTTATTGGGTTTCATTAGACGCAATGGGAGGAAATTTTGTGACCCTCTAACATTGAAATCTCTCTATGTTACATATGTCAGGTCCATACTGGAATATGCTTCAGTGATTTGGGATCCGTTCTATCACATACATTCTGAGAGAATCGAAAGTATTCAAAAACAGTTTTTGATTTATGCATCACGTCGTTTACCTAACTTAAACCATGGTTTTGTTCGTGAACCCTATGTATATAGATCGTCTCGCGTTAATAAATTTACAAACTTTGGAAAGCAGACTCAATATTGCATCTGCCGTGTTTGCTCGAGATGTTTTGTGCTGTAAAATCGATTGCCCTGACCCCTAACCCTTAAGATCTCGCCCGGGTTTATTACGTATTCCGTTCAGTATTAACAATTTCAAGGAGGTTGTTCGGGAAACTTATGAGGCCAACATAATTTTTATATTATTTTGAATTAATAAATCTTTTTTATTATTTTATTGTTTTTAAGTTTTTATAGTTAGAGTTGTTAATGATAGTAAATTGTGTTTTTTTTACATATTGTAGCGTGTGTAAAATAAAACCTTAATCATATATTATTAAATCTTAAACTCACCAATGACTTCTAAATTATAAGTTTTAATGAATGGAATAAATAATGTTGTCTCATTATTCGTCCGAGATGGGTGTATACGACAATTGTACAGTCCTGAATCAGCTTCGGTTGCATTTTTTAGTGTTAATGTTAATTTTTTACAGGGCTCCCCGTCACATTTAACAATGGTCCAAGGTATTTTATTCATTTCTTCTCTATTCGTACATAATATTCGATTGTAACCAGCATTGCATGACTATAGAATAAAAAATCAAATATTTTAGATATGTATGGCGTTGGCACAAGGCTACAAAGTGATGGCTTACCTTAAAATACCAATTAGTTTCGGATATTCCTAAATATTCTGTATGATTATTACGTACACCACATCGTATTTTAATCTCTCGTCCCGCTGGTTGTTGTATTAGTTTTGGTTCTATGTCGGAAAATCTTGGATCTGAAAATGTAATTAACAAATAAACAAAATCCGTAAAATTCTTCTTAGTATATTTTGATTAAGAGCTGAAAAAAAATGATAAAAAGAAAACATTTTTGTTTGTGTTAAAATTAAATCAAGGTGTTGAAATTTTTATTTAATTATTTTCCCTTTTCTCTTGTATGTTAAAAGGAAATCGAATGGTGTGAGATTGTGAATAGACATTTTTGAAAATAACACGAAAATACAAATAAATAAACCTGCCTATTTAAAGAAACTTAACAGTTTGATGTGAAAGAAATTGCGTACGTATATAAAGTAAAATAGATTTTGTGTTCCAATAAGTATTGATTTCGACTGGGAGCAGTGAAGATTAATGAAACACCGGTACTTAACAAAATATTTACAGTATTATTACATTATAAAAGCAAATAATTATAATTTGTAAATAAGTTTGCTTTAAATTAAAAAAATGAATTATATTCATTACAATGCTTTCTATGGCTTAATTAATATCGGCCCTAATACACACTTTTTCAAAAAGGACATTTTAATGCTAAAATGCAGAACCCAACATACTTTATCTTTAACTGTACTAATGCTGTGTGTGTCTCCCTCAGGTCGACTTTTTTAGCTAAATTTTCAAAATTTCTTTCAACACTACGTTACACTATTTACCACCAAACTGGTCACTAAAAGTATCCTTGCGAGGTTAGTTTTCAATTTAGTTATCATTTATGGAAAGAGTGCTTGGATAATGTGTTCTCAAATTTGGCTACCAAACGTTCCGTTTCCGACGTTTGGTAGCCAAATTAGAGTCAACCGCTCAGTAAATAATAAGCCAACACCGTACGTCACCGAAACACAAGGTCTGCTGAAAACATCACTGCTGTGCATCTTCCAAAAATGGCATTGCCAAGGAACTTCTTGTGGCCTAAACTGGATGATTTGGATACCAAGACATGTGGTTCCAATAGGACGGCGCTACGTGCCAGACAGTACCTCTCACAATGGGCATTCTACACGAGCGATTTGTGGGCATGCGTAAACGTGAACTGGTCACCGAGATCATGCGATTTATGCGGCAAAGTCATCGAAAATTAGACCTCAAGAATGCGTGCCACCAAGCAAAGCCGCCCGGACCTTTGAACGACGTTATATTCCATACTTAATGCCATAAAATATTCTTTCAAATAAAAAAAAAAAAAAAAATTGAGTGGATTTCTCAGACACAACTTGTTTTATTTACATTTAAAAACCGAGCGTCCTTATTGAAAGACCCTTTATTTAGTGCCACTGATGAAAATATTGTGCACAATACGGAACAAATGTCCTTGTTCTAATTTTTTTTTTTTTTTTGAATATTCATCTGATCTCAAATAATAGGGGTGTGAACAATCTGGCCACATTGATTTCGAAGAGAACCAGCTGGTCATATCATTCTAAACCATCAAAATAATCAGGGCATTCTCTACCACCCGCTCTACCCCAACTTCTGCGAATTCTCCTTTAATTTTATGAAATTATCATTGTGTTTAGAGATAAATTCCATATGGATGACTGCTCTCTCGAATGTTGTTATTCAGCAAACTTTCATCATCACCCAACATCGGCCACATGCCGCGTTCTAATACGACAACGCCTGCACCTCTCGTTGAGTTTATGTAAATTAAACATTTTGTGGATGAGGAATACTGAAAAAATTCAAAATTTAAAGGATTACAAGATCAAAACACATCCCACCCCTACCGAGATTTGAACGGGTTACACATTATAGAGTTATACATTTAGATAGATCAAAAGTTAACTTATGTCATCTCAGGTTTTCGAGCGTGGAGTTTCGTTAAATCGTAACAAACTCTACGAATCTTATATTACATACCATGTTTCTTTGAATAGGACTAGGAATATAGTACGTTGAGTTGAAATTTTGACACAGCTTTAGTACAAAGAAGTTTTTTGTTATGATTGTTTCTTTGTTTACGTGTTTTCATTTTTTTTTCTAAATCATTTTTTGTGTTATAAATTGATTGTTAAAGCCTGATTTCCATTATGAAATATTTACTGACAGTATAAACAAAACGGGATAAAAATATATATTCGCGTGCTGTGTGAGAGAAAAAAAACACTTTTTCGGTTTTACAGTACTGAAAAAATTATGGAATTTTTCCAAAAAATTAAAAACAAAGACCATTTCTCTGTCACTTTAATGACATTTTCCATTTTTATGTTTTTATTCAGTCAAAAATACTCTCAGTAAATATTTCGTAATGGAAATCAGGCCTAATGGTTTTTACGTGAGAATATAATTCATACCTAAAAATCATCTATTTCACTATGCAATTTTTTTGTTATTTTTGTTATTAATAAGTGATAATACAACACTGTTGTATTGTCGCTGTGGGAAAAACGTTGTTATGGCAATAGCCTACTATTTATTATTTTTGACGATTTTTATTAATAAAAATAAATTCATTAGAATCAAAGTAACACACAACAAAAACAAAATTCTTATATAACTATCTGTCAAGTTACAAATATAATCTTTCATGTTGTGAATTTAAGTTTTATCTTTCACACCAATTCATTATATTATCCACCCAAATATAACTCGTGGTCCTCTTAAGAATCGATAATTTTTTCCAAATGTCACTCATGCGTATCCCAAGCTTTAGAAAATGCAACTCGTGCTGCGCACTCGTTGCATTTTCGTCGCTGGGATACGCATTCGTGACATTTGAAAAAAATTATCGTTAATAAGCGGACCACTAGTTATATTACGTCTGATAATACATTAAATATGATAAAAATTGGTTTTCGACTAATACACTGAGCCATATGTCACAATTTTTATTTTCAACCGATTTATCCTACTAGTTTCATCGAGTTCAATTTAACTTAACGAAACTAAAGCCTGAACCAGCGAGTCAGTAAGGAACCTTACGGAATTTGAGGAAAGTTTTTCCTTACAGAAAATTTGACATGTTGGCTAGCCAATCTGTAAAGGGCTAACCAGCGAATCAGTAAGAATCCTTAAAGAATTTGACGAAATAATAATTTCGTTATAGAATATTTGACATATCGGCCACCGAATCCGTGACAACTGACAAATACAGTATTAAAATTATAGAAAAATTTATTATTTTTAAGAAAAGTGTGCTGTAAAAATTTTGATGTATTCTGACATATCCTTCAGTTTGCGCGTTAATTTTCGCTCTGTTAAGTGACGGCTGAACTGAACGAAACGTTCTTCAAGATTCGCTGGTCGGTAACATGCACTTTATGTGTATCGCATTCTTACTTAAAGTTGTTACTGACTCGCTGGTTCCCCATAAGACCAGTTGGGAAATAATAACTAGGCAAATCGAATAATTTTGTACATATGCTGCGATGCACAAATTAAAGATTTATTAAAAATATGGCAAGAATTTAAAGAATTATAAGAACCATTTTTATTTCAATCATATTTCATAATATGGCTTAAAGAATAAATCCTTATCACTCCTTGTCATAAACATGTCCCCACTAAACACCACACTGATGAAATCCATTTACATATACATATTTAATTCGGTATTTTCCATTTTACTTTATACAAATAAAAATATATATTGCTGTCCTATAATATGGCCATTTTGAACTAATATCCTATCGGGCCCGAGGTTTTTGACTTTACCAAATTTTTCGCTTTGTTAAGTTGGGGTAAAGTGACAAGTCGTTTTATCGAAACTGAACGAAAAGTTGCTGAAGATTCGCTGGTTAGTAATATTGAAAGCTATATATTCTTACTGAATCGCTGTTCCTGCCTTAACTCCTATCCCTGTTTTCATGAATACTAACTCCAACTCAACCGATTTGAACAGACTTTAACGAGATATTTAAAAATCCAATTCTTTATCAAATAAACGATTAGAGTTTGATCCTAAAACGGTAGTTTTCACTTTGCAAACCGTTCATGAAACCGTGATATTTCGGATTTAATTTATTATTTTATAAACATATACATTCACAAAATTTTAATACATTTTTAAAACAGTTAGGCAATAATTCTGTTAAGACGTTTCACGATGGAAAGTAGTCAACAAAACGAATGGAGAACTTTTTCTTGTGACGGACTTGCAATGTAACCTGATGTCAATTCAAAGTTTAACCACAGAATACAACCAGAAGAGACATAACGCTGTTTTTGTATGGAAAAATTTGGACTCATTTTTTTGACCTTGATTTGCCGAAGGTAAGAGAAAGTTGGATTATGTATTCTTTGGTTTACTGGTTTTGATTTGAAATAATAAAAATTGAGAATCCTTAACAATGTAGTTAGTGAAATTATTTGACAAGTTTTATTTTGACAGCATAATTTGTATTAACTACTATAATATTCAAAAATAATTATACTTCAATGTCCAAAATAGAAGGTAAGGTGAAAAAAAAATTTGGTCCACGCAATGTCTATTCTGGTTAATCTTTCTTCTGTGGTTTAACCAAAAAGGGTTATAGCATTTTGTTCGATGGAGATTACGTATAAGCATTAATTGATGGTGAAACTCAATTCATGGCACACACCAATGGAAAGCTTTATGCACTAGTGCTGAATGTTGATCGAAAAGTTTTTGCCGGTGTTTTAGGTGAGAACAATTTGAACAAATACTCACAAAATGTATAGCATTTCAGACTGGGATATTTGAATATGTTTGACATGAAAGATATGATTGGTCGACAAATGATCGATGGATTAGAGCGAGTGAACCTTGACACTGACTCGAAGTTTCCTGAATTCGTTCGGTCATACGTTCGTCGTTTCCAAAATATAAAAATACTCGTTCGTCACGAATATTGGAATTGATTAACAGTGAGGTATGTGGGGGAAATTGAAATGATTTTTATCGTACCGGATAATCCTGAAAAGAATCCATTGTCGGAGTGAATGAATCGAACGAACGCTTCGAACGCGAATGAATCGAAAGAGCCATGATGATAGGAAAAATTGAAATGAAGCCTTTCAAAGTGAATACAAGTCACTCATCAAAAATGGGACTTGGACTGTTTGTAATTTAACAAAGGGACGTCGAGCGATCACAAATAAGTGGGTCTTCACTTCAAGGTAAAACGGAAAGCTGACGGACTAATCGATAGGTACAAGGCTCAAATTGGTGGTATTGAAGGTTTCACTAGCAGTAGCCAATTAAAAGGATATGCACATTCATCAGATGGTTGTAAAAAGTACATTTTTGGAAATAAGGTGTGGAAACACTATAAGGCATTTTATGGTTTAAAACAAGCATCACGTGCAAGGAACGAGAAGTTCAATGAATTCATGACTCGAACCGGATTCAAAACAGCGTGGTTCAGATGCGTGTTTATACGTGAAAGTGTAGAATGGAATGTCAATCTACATTTTGCTGTTGTTCAAAGAATATGAAATTACTGATATGGGTAAAGCGAGGACCTTCTTGGGAATGCGCATCGAACATAACATTGAAAACGGAACAATTGTTTTGAGTCAGTCGAAATATTTGGAAAAGGTTTTGCAAACATTTAACATGCAAGACCGCAAACCAAAGTCAACGCCAATGGAAAAATGTTTCAATTTGGAGCCAGGTGATGAAAACAATTGCTCGAAGTACCCATATCGAGAGCTGATTGGTTGTTTAATTTATGCTACAGCAACAACAAGACCAGATTTGTTTGCTGTAACGGGATACTTCAGTCGTTTTCGAAGTTTGAAACACATTTTGCGATATATTCGTGGAACGCTCAACTTGAAGTTGGTTTACCAAAAGAATAAAGCAGCAGAAACATTGCTTGAATGTTCTCGTATACATACAAAGAGATTGCTGATGACTGGTCTCTACTTACATATTTTTCTCTTGACAAAACAAAATCTAGTTCATTTTTTTCTCGTGACAATTTTTTAGAACATTTTGCAAAATACATACATAAAAATTGATTTGAGCATGCGTATTAATTTTGTCAAGAGAGGAAAAGATCAGAATATTCAATATTTTTGTAATGACGTTGTGCCATTTGAGCATAAATTGTATTTTATGCTCAATTTCATGTCAGTTGAATATTTTGATAATTAAAATGAAGTTTTCATTCTTTTTTGACAAAATGTTGCCATTTTAATAAATTTTAGGTGAAAATATAATAAAATTTGTGTTATTAAAATAAAACATAAATAATAAATTGTAGAATACAAAAATAATATGCCAAACATTGTATTAATCGAAAAACGAACCACATTCAATTTTTTTCTTATTCTCAAAGAGAGAAATTAGTTATATTCTTTATGTTAGTAGTTGACAGTTGTTCAAAAAATGTCATGAGCCACATTTGTCATTTATTTTTTGTAAAGAGAAAAATACGTAAGTGGAGACCAGCCATCAATAGCGTTTTATGTGTAACACAGAGTTGACACTTGTTTTTCGACCGCTTATTGAGTAACATACAAAATTCATTTTTTCTTCATTATTTTCAATAAAACAAATTCATATTTTCTTTTGTTATAATTTAGTTTGTTGTTAATTTATTTAACCAGCAATTATCATCGAACATTTTGAATACAGTGACACGGTCTTATTAACCGGTGGTTAATAAGACAAAGGATATCAATTGAATATTAAACCTATTAAACCAAAGCAGTGGATGCAAATTGGTAAGTAATTTTAATTTATCCTGAATCTTCCACTTTGAAATAAGAATTTTTTAATTTGAAGAAATCAGGACAATGAAAGCTCTGAATGAAAGCTGTACAAAAGATACGGGTTAGCACAACTATGTTTTCGAAAACTACGAAAAAACAACCGATTTTGTGATTTTATTCAAATATAAATAACATTGAGGGGAACACTTTTATCAAAACCAAGACAAATGTCTTATACAAGCCTTGCTCAGTGGCGTAACTAAGTACCCGCAGCACCCGCAGCTGCGGGGGGGGCCCAAGGACATTGGGATCTACTAGACTTATCAAGCGTTCGAATATTAGTTCAAATTCAAGATTAGATAGATGGTAGCTCAGATTAAGCTTAAAGTAGCCCAAAAGGCGGTGGTCTAATTTTCAGAGATAGAAGAAATCGTTGCTGTTGCTATTAAAATATTTTTTTAAAACAGGCTGAACAATTTCTTCTCGGCTGCTGAAGGTAGTTTCTCGTAATCTGATTCCATAAAAATAAAAATACCTTGATATTCTGAAAGATAATTAGAATAAAAATTTGCTAAGTCAAAGCTTCCGACTTCAAAAGACAATGATTTTGGTGTTTGATGTTTACTTCTTTTCTACTTCAAATTTAACCTTTTACAAATCAAACTAAGCATTTAGCTAAACAAATTCAACCTTTTACAAATCAAGTTTGGATTAGAAAAGATTGAATTTGATTTGCAAAAGATTGAATGTGCTAGACAACAGATTAAATTTCTTCTGCTAAAGGCTACAATTGTTTTGAAAAAGGAAGCTAAGCATCATTTTGGGGTTCATAAAAATCAAGACCAAATTGTTGAAACTTTCTTCTTAGAAAAATATCTAACCGCGACTGAAAACAATTTCTTGTATCCTTCATTAGGAGCGCCTTTGTCTTTAGAAAGGTAATCAACGGATACTTGAGCCAAACCTTTTTGGGTACCAGTAAACGGTAAATAAAAATATACCCTGTAGAACTGGTTTATTTTCAAAAACTATTTTAAATACATATATGGAATTATTTTTGCAAATATAGTCATGGTGTTTTTTTTTGGTTGTTTGGAAATTCCCGTCCCTTCCCGATTTCATATTCCGTTGTCTCGGAAATCATCTTTTCATCCTATTTAAAATTTCTCGGGATTCGAGCCTTAATTGGTGATTTGGTGTTTCGAACAGTCAGGATTTTCGAAATTTTGCGAGTACATATGTTTCTCTTTGTCCGAGATCAATAAAGATTCATATAACATTGTATAGAGACTATTCGAATTTTTCTAGGGTGAGATTGTTCCGCGGTATATTCTAGATTCTTTAAGTTTTTCGACATTTCTAGGATTATTTGAGATTGTTAAATATTTTCAAATTTATTCCAATTTTGTATCGCAACGTTCTGCTCTTAGCTTTGAGTTGTGAAAACTTGCAGAGTTAGACATATAAATCTGAATCGTGTAGTTTAGTAGATTTTTCGAGATTATGACAAAATTTCGATATTTCTCCGATTTCCCAGATTATTCGAAATTATTCAAGAATGTCCAGGTTATTTACGTTTTACATAGGAGTGACTAGCCCATATAGGATTCCCTATGGCTTTACATACCTGCCGATAATTCAATATTTGACAACTTTCAAAAATATTCAAGATACTTTGAAAATTCGACATTTTTATATTCGAATTATATATCATCGTGTTTGTATACGGCGATATTACTAACACTAATATATCTAAATGTACATACATATGTATAGGGACAACACGGCTTGTAAAAACATTTTTGTTGGTTTTGGTTTACCACATAAAATTTTTGTTGAAACGTTGCAACACACATTATTATCCGTCCAACAAAGTTTATAGGCAAATAGGTAAGAAAAGAGGAAGTGTTACGATGCACTGAATACAGTGTAAACACCCTCATTCAGTGACATTTGATTGACGTTCGTAATGCCGCAATTTAGAATAATCAAAAGTCAGGCACCCCATTACTTGTTGAACCTATTCCCATCTATGAATAACTGGTATGAACCAACCAATTATTTGGAAAAGTCGAAAGTTTAGTCAAAAAAATATGCCTGAGGTATACAGCATAAGAAGCGCAATAGTAATAATAATAATAATTTTTTTCCATTTCTTCAGCAAACTCCAACCAATTTTTAACTGATGCCATGATTAATTGTTACAATTTGTCGTCCCACAAGTTGTTTTATCGCAATGTTTTGAGGACATGCCGTCGAATTCTATGGAATTCCTCAATGCTGAGAAATGTATGCTGAGTTTTTTCCTAATGTTTTTAGATGTCATAGGTTACGTCGAAACAGCACTAAACTAACGAAAGGAGGTGTTCTCTTAGCTGTTCATTCATTACTTTATCGTAAACTTATAGTTGTTCCTGGTTGTGAATCTATGGACGTATGTGTTAAAGCCTTTATTTCTGTATATGGGGTACCACCGTGATCTTCTATTGATTTTTATTTAAATCGTATAGAATGTATAAGTGAAATAGTTAACATTAGTGATTGTAAAGACGATATAGTAGTGTTGGGCGATTTTAATTTAAGCAGTATTCATTGGTCAATTAATTCTGAATCACCAGAACTTTTACCTTGTAATGTTCTGTCTATATCAATGTCTCGGCTATAATGGGCGCTTTATTCAGTTTTATTCTTAAACATGATGTATAGCTCTATTCACAAAATGTAAAAATTCTTTCGCTGTAACTTTACGTGTTTTATACAGCAAAAGTTAAGAGTGCCAAAAATTGGTATTTCGATTGATTTTTTCCCCTCATTCGAGTACACTAGATAGAGTACCCTATTTTTTAACGTCAATCGAATGAAAATATTTTATTGCACTAGTGTTTAATTGTGTGTGTGTTTGGTCGAAAAATATCAACAATAATAAAAATAAATGTAGAAACTAAATGTAAATTTAGAAGATTACAATTTAGTGTTTGATATCGAGGGATATGTTATAATGAGTAGGGCTTAGCGGTGTTGGAATAATTAACCGGCCAAATTCAAAATGCCACCATTCAAATCACAAAATGTCATGAATAATAGCCGCCTAAAATCAAAATGTCATCACGACAAATCACAAAATGTCATAAACCAAGTAGCCGCCTAAAATCAAAATGTCATCACGACAAATCAAAATGTCATTACGACAAAATATCACTGTCATATTCGTTGGTGTGTGTAAAAAGAGGGGTTACTCGACCAAAAAAGCTAGAGTAGCAAAAATTGCACTAGTGCAAAACTAGTACAAAAACATTTTACCCTCAACGCATTTTTTTTTTCAATGGGACGGTTTGACAGCCAATAGAGTACTATTTTTACCCTTCGAGTGAAAAATTTTCTGCAATCGAACTCGACATAAGAACTTCGCTACTGTAAATAAATACATTTGAATTCGAAAAATAGTAGGCTTTGACCAAAATAAATGTCAAAAAATAAATCGTAACTGCGTACATGCTATACATTTCTGGTGAAAAAATGTATACCACGAAGTTAGCTATATGAGTTGAATTATTTCCAACTAGAATAAAAAGTTCACCAGGGTAACCAATTTTAACAAAAAATTTTACTATTTTGCTAACTTCGTGGTGTACATTTTTTCACCAGAATTGGATCATGTACGCACTGTCAGGCTTGAAATATATGTGGAGTTCGATTGGACAAAGTAAATCAATTTACTTTCAAAAAAAATTATTTACGTACTGATATTTGACATTAGATTGATTTATTTTGCCCAATCGAAATCCACAATAGAGTGATGGAGAATGAATGAGATTATGTGAGCCATTTCCGTGAATTAAATCCAAGTTGAATCACAAAATGTTTTTGTATTTGGTGCAAAATATGAGAACTTTGCATTAGATATTTTTTACCAAGCATTACATTGCCAAATCGTGTCGAATAATTGCCACGGTGCCAATAAAATCAAGATATCTAGTAAAGAATAAGGCTTGGAATTGGAAGCAATGATTGCGAATTTAATAAATCGATTTTAGTAAGCCTTCGTGAACAATTTAAATCTAAAGTTCACTCTGAATATCACCAAGATAAAACAATGATCGAAGCTAATGTCAAACTAAACCACAAATTATTTTAGAAGTTTGTTAATGATCTGGCTTTGCATCTATTATCAATTATAATGGTGATTAACTTAACGCTGTATCACATGTATTTGAATATGTGCAGGTTTTGCAAGTTTATGTCAATCGGATTATATGGTTAATAATAGTACCATTATTGATGATCCTATTTTCAGCAATTCACAATAATTTACCATTACTTATTTATCTGTAACTAAAGGTGGCATACATATGTTATTCTCTTTCAGATTTTAATGATGGACGTGGACCTGACGGTATTTCCTTGTCATTATTTAAACGTCTTGCCTCATATATTGTAACTCCACTTTGTTATATTTTTAACCAATCTTTAATTACTGGGCACTTTCCAACCAGCACCCTTATTCTGTAAAAAATAAGATAATGTGTAAACGTGAAAACGGGTAAACTTTGTTATTTTTTACTAAAATTACATTAAATTGTTTTTCGATTCTCTTTTCGTTCACTGTTTATCACGTGTAAACATTATCTTATATTTTATAGAATAAGGCTACTGTAGCCTTATTCTATAAAAAATAAGATAATGTTTACACGATATAAACAGTGAACGAAAAGAGAATCGAAAAACAATTTAATGTAATTTTAGTAAAAAACCACAAAGTTTACCCGTTTTCACGTTTACACATTATCTTATTTTTTACAGAATAAGGGTGCTGTTGTAGTAAAACTGTGTTATAATTTTCTAAAATATGTTTTCACGTCTCACAGTTCGCGCTTTACAAGTAAAATTGTTCGGTTTGAATCAAAAGAACAAAAAAAGATGATGGAAATTGATATTTTTTATGGATTTACTGATAGCAGAGCCAAATATGTAGTTAGGGGTGTATTTAGGTTTCTGAGTTTCGCTAATTGTTATGAATCAGACTTATATAACATTTTATTTAAAAATTCATCATTATGTTAAATACTAACCATCTTCTCCAAAATGTTCCGAATTTGTTTTAATTATTAAAATACTTATTATACATAAATAAATCAGAAATAAATGAGTCATTGTTCTATTATAATTTAGAGATAAGTATCATTAACTGAAAACCGCCATTGTTTTCCGATTATTCTGTTTGCACCGCGATCGATCAGATCTGGAATTACAAAAAAAAAAATTGTTCTTAATTTAAATACATAAATGTAAATAAGGGAGGTAATTTTAAATAAGTAACTTGTTAAATTGATCAAAATTAAATAAAGTTTGTGTAAAGTCGACGTCGTTTACCAATACCCACTTTGGTGACCACCGTATATTTAAATATCGCACATTTAAAAACTTCTAGTTATGTTTAGAATAGAAAGTGTGTGAAAACGACAGAAATACATATTGCAAAACTAACAAAAATCAAATAAATTATAATAACTATAAGGGAAATGAGGTCTAGTTTCCGCACCAAGATCAGAGACTACGGCGACTATCGCATAGTGACAGTACTAGCTATTTAACGAAAATTCAATTTTTTGTTTTTATATTTAACGAAATGTTTATTTTATTTTACCGAAACATCTGTCACAAAATGTGTACAGTGTAATTATCGTTTTGTTTACATTTTAAAAAAACATTTTATATATTCGAACTATACATAATTATTATTATTAATACCTAATTGTAGCACGTAATACTACCTTGATCAACAAGTTCTCGGAATAACTACCGTGTGGCGCTCCCATCGTTCCGATTTGAGTTCTGTTTTTTTGTTAAGTTGGTACATCTGTTGTTGATATTCCCTCTAAATCTTAGCGTCATAGCTTGATATTTGCAAAAGTTACGTAGTCAAGAGTACATCTACTCTGTGTGTGTTGGCGATTTTTCCATTATTTCCTTTAGGCTGCTGAAACGCGTTCCCCGTAATGGTTTTTTAACTCGATTGAACAGAAAGAAGTCACAGGGAGCCAAATCAGGTGAATTCGGTGGCTGTTGGATGGTATTTGTTGCATTTTTCGTCAAAAAATTACGAATAATGATGGCACTGTGCGACGGTGCGTTATCATGGTGCAAAATCCACAAAGAGTACATGAAGGCGCGATATTTGGTTGTTTTTTGCATTTTGTCGTGTGATGATCTCCAGCACATTTAACGCATTTGGTTTGACGATAGCAAAAACTCTTGGTATGTCCAAGTTGTTGACAATTCGTCCATTGTGGAATGTCCCTTGTCTTGTTAGGTGGCTCAATTTTAACTATACAGTACGCAAGTTTCTTGATGTTGTATACTTCTTTATTGTTGTCTTTTTGTTTTAAGTCGATGTAAAACAATGGAAAGTGTTTCCTGTCTTTTACACCATTAGTTGCGGCCATTTTGTATATGTTAGTAATACTTGCGACTTCATGTCCCATTTTTTCTAAGTCTGCTTTAATTACATCGTGACTAATGGAAGATGGTAAGCCTCTGATAACCACTCTATAAGCCTTTTCGCTCTTCAGCTGGTAGGTGTGATATTCTATATTTTCTGATTGGTTTCTGGGTTCTTTTTTTAATTCTTCCAGTCATTTTTTACATTTCTGTAATCATTTTCATTTTGAAAGGTAATTTTAATGTCACTATTTGAAAGCGCCTTAAAATTAGTTGATTCACTAGTGGTTTTTATTACTTTTTGACGAAAAAGTTCGAAATTTTTGATATTGCTCACGTTAATGGGTGGAGGCAGTGGAATTTTTGGGTTTTCCTGTTCAGTGTTATTGATCACAATTTGTGTAGTATTTTTTGGAGGAGTTTTCATTTTTGTGCGCCTGCGTTTCCTAGCATTTCTGTTATCAGCACTGGAAACTTCTTTTTCCAGTTCTTCCTCATCTGTGCAATAAATAATCCACTTGACTCAGAGCACTGAATCTATTATTCTGTTGAAAAACTGGAAATTGCCGCAGCAACCAGTTGGAATTATTTGAATGTTCATGTTGATTGGATGATGGCTGAATATGGTTGGAAGAAAGATTGTTAACTCATGCTGAATCCTCAGCTATGCTATTTTTCACCTTTTCTTTTAGTGTAGAGTTTTTTCTCTTAAGTTCAGCAACTTCATTGCTCAGCTGCGCGATTAGTTTCTCCATTTTTTGAAATTTATTTAACAGCTCCTCGCTGTTGATAATGAAGTTACTTTTTCAGTGGAGACTGCGTTGTTTGCAAATATTTTTTGTATTGGTGATCTGATTGTAATGGAGCCGAAAATTAAAATCAGATGGTTGAACTTGTTAGAAAATTAACCTAGACTTTTATCGTAAAGGTTTTGACAATTTATTTGGGAACCGTTCTTCATAAGAGATATTGGAATTAGACGTAGCTTATTAACTTTTGCATCTGTAAAATGTTGGTTAAAGTGCACTAACTGTTGCTTATTTTTCTAACAACAACCAGCAGCAGAGCAGATAGATAAATAATAAATATGTACATACGTGCCAAATGAAAAATGTTTTCTCGACTTTTAAGCGAAAATAAATATTATGTTTGAATGTATAAAAAAAATATTTATTCTTTTCTTAATTTATACCTTCAGTATAGAGGGAAAGAGAGAGAGAGCAGCTAGATCATAATATTTATTATTACTGTAATTATTTCGTTATTAATTTCTGTAAACATAAATTATAAATTAATCAATAATGATTATAATTAAAAACCATCTTACCAAAATACGTAACCCAATTTTTAACATAAATAAAATAAATTATTACTTGAATTATTTGTTTTTCGTTTTAAGAAAATAAACTAAAATTCAAGTAACATGCTCATTTATAATAATAACGAATATAATGCATCCAAATTTTTGTTTTATGTTTATACGAGTATACTCATACCTGAAATAATTTAACCGCTGAAGGGGCTTTGATTTTAGTATATTACTTGGTTAAAATATTTTTTGGATTGGGGTACGCATTCATCGAAGAGGCTAGCCACATTTCTTGACATAAAACCACAGAAGAAAGATTAACCAGAATAGACATTGCGTGGATCAAATTTTTTTTTCATCTTACCTTCTTTTTTGGACATTGAAGTATAATTATTTTCGAATATTATGAATTTTTTGAATATTTAATACAAATTATGCTGTCAAAACAAAACTTGTCATATAATTTCACTAACTATACTGTTAAGGATTCTCAATTTTTATTATTTCAAATAAAAACCAGTAAACCAAAGAATACATAACCCAACTTTCTCTTACCTTCGGCAAATCAAGGTCAAAAAAATGAGTCCAAATTTTTCCATACAAAAACAGCGTTATGACTGTTCTGGTTAAACTGTCTTCTGTGATAAAACCGAGTGATCTGGATTTGATAAAAGTTTACGTTGAAAGCAAAAACAAAAATTGGACAAATTTGATAATCATAAATCCAAATGTATCTATTGAAAGTATAAAAGATAAAGAGCTGTTTATATTATTAGCTATATGGCGACCGTGACGAAAATATTTGTTTGCAGTTATTAACTATTTTGTTAATTTAGTAACTATAGCGTACAACAACCATTTTTGCAACTTGAATTAAAAACTGGATCCACCGGATATTTACTGATATTCCTTATTATTAAAAATGAATAAAGAAAACTTGAGAGCTTACAGCAAGTCACCTTTTAATTGAGTAATTAAAAAAAAAAACATGAGGCCAATTTGAATGACGTCACCAAACTGATATACCAAAAATATAGATTCTTTTACCTTACATTCGTAAGTCAAATTTTTAAAATTATAAAATCATATTTTTGCCTTCCTTTACAATTGATAACCAGTTATGGTAATGAACTAAGGAACAGTTTATTCATACAATTTCAAAAAATCACATTTATCCTAAACTGTATGTATTTATTTATAATATGTATACGTAATAAGTTTAATATGTAACAGTTTATTTTAATTAATTAGTATTTAGTTATATTTGTAAGGTGAACTTTTTCTAGAAAATTTCCATAGAATCATATTTTAACCGAATTTAATTGTTGCTACTTACTGGTGCTTAACATTACTTCATCGAGTGCTCGAATATATTTTAATTTTGCTTAATACGGTTCTAGAAATTCTTGAATATTAACATATCAAATAATTGATTAAAGAAATTGAATCACACGAACCGGCTTGAAAAATTATTTTGATCCATATAGCGAATATATTGATCGGCATATAAAGCAACTTTCTGAATTGAAACAAACCGTAACAAATCGTCAGAAAACGTTGACTGAGCTTAAATGCAAAAAGTGATTTGAATCTGTCGGTTTCGATTATGAATCGGATTTTATTTTTGGTTTTTCCTTAGATGAGATTAGTAAAACAACAAGTTATGCTATAGATTAGATGATAGTGAAAAATCGAATGTACCATAATTCAAATTGATAATAAAAAAGAAAACTTTGATTTAAACTTACGTTCCACATCGTCTTGAATACTGAGAAAAACACAGATTTACCTATTATTAAATTTATGAAATCAATTTTAACAATGGATAATTTCGATTTAAAGTCAGAAAATTCTATTATTCCCGATTTTTATGGTAGCGTCAGAAATGTCGAAGATTTCATTGATAAATGTGAATTTTATGAAAATCAGTTAAAAGTCGCGGATAAGAACAAATTTTACAATTTCTTTTAAAAATCAAAATATCACAATAAAACTCAGCACAACGTCAATTTGATTCATGCAGATAACCGAAAGTTGTGCCGATTTTTCGACCACACAAAACGCATCGTATATGATACGACAAGGGAAGAGCGCGATAAGCGCAGGGGCGGATTGACGGCTAGGCGCACTAGACACATGCCTAGGGCCCGTGAATTGTTGGGGGCCCTTAAATTTCGTACTCTATTAATGGGTGGCCCTTGTTTTTTTCAGAATATTTTTCAACATGCTTGACTTCGCCCCATATGTTGTTCTGATCAGTCTAGGATTCCCACCCAAAACCAACACCACTAACTTTGCAGTCTGTTTAGGACCGTTATTCTGTTGGAAAATAAATTAAACCGGAAAGTTTTCAAAGGCATACGGCTCCATCACGTCCTTACTCCGTGCTTTATGATGTTAATAGTATATCTGGAAACTAGTTTTTTATTTTTTGCACATCTTACGACATACCTTGCCGTCCGATCCAAACAAATGAAAATGCTCGATTACCGGTTTTAGAGTAAACCTCTAAAACCAATGGTCTGGAGCTTATGCAAAAGCAGATTATTATAAAAGTTCTCGTAATATCGATGGACTGCATCACACACTTCCTCTCATAAAGACTAACATGAATTAAGATACCAAATACCACAGATTCAGTATTTTTATTAGATGTAAAGTCATGTTGCTGAGAACTAAGAAAATCAAATTTAACAAGAAACTTTTCAATATGAGGTTTCATTGATTTTTCAATGACCTTCAAAATTATAGGATGTAAAGCAATGGGTCGTTAATGATTCTTAATAATGATATCATCCTTTTTAAACAAAGGGATAATAATTGCAGTTTTTAACTCATTAAGAATAAAACCATTAGCAAAACAATTAATAAATCGAACTAAAACTAGTGATATGGATTGAGCGGTCAATTTTAGTATATTCGAATTAATACGAAGAATGGCAACTGGATTACTAGTTTTTCCTTCCTGTAATAATAATAATAATATCTGATTTATCGATTGGGATGGTAAAAAATGTATCCGGAATGTCAGTGGAGTAAGAACACTAATTTTTAATCATAAAAATCACAAACACCCCTCCCGCTTACTTATTGCTATACAACAACCTATACATTTATAATGGGGAAGATTATAATAACTTAGCTCATGATCGTATATACATATATCTTCGAAAGAAAAATATGTGCTCGTATTTATTGAAATTTTCGCGTAAGCTGTGAATGTTTTGATGATCAACAAATAAACTAAAGATGTTGCTGACAGAATTATTATGGTGCAAAGTGCCTTAAGAATTTGATAAAATGGGGTCATTTAAAAAATTCTTGGAATTCAGAATTCTTGAAATATTCCTACTTTAAAACAAATATATGGTATTCCAGATTCTCCAGCTTAGTGTTTTTTAGAATAATTGTAGCCACTTTACAGTAATGCGTTCTCAAACATGCTTTAACCATTTTGTTGAACCATCTTCTGACGTATTAGGAACAAATCTTGAGACAAGCAGCCAAAACTTTAGCTTCACTGCCTTGATTTCTAATTGACCTTTGAGTGATAACGTTTTGGTTCCACAAATTGTATGCTTATTTTGGTTACGTTGTTTTTTATCTTTACTCTTTCTTATTAAGTGGCTACCTCTGCTTAATTGGCTTAGCTGATTTTTAATTTCTATAATAACGCAGGTTAATTTTGAACCAATTTAACAATTCCCGTGGATGATGTGTTTCCAGAAGCAATCTCTAATTCTCACACTTTACGCTTCTAAAAACACAATCTTTATTCAATGAAAACACAGCACCGTTAAGTTTTTTGTTTTCCTGCTAAATTTTTGCAATAATAATCTTTGGTAAAATATTTCTCAAATTTTGAGGTTTTTAAATCAATTTTTTTCACAGTAATTTTAATAATTTCCGTATCACAAGCCGGTAAAGGTGGATTCGGTTTGTCCACTAATTGACTGAATGGCAGCATTTGATTGTTTCTTTGATATTTCCAATTTATTGCAAGGACTATTACCACATTTCATATGCCTATCTTGAAGGCCGGATTTAATTCTTCTCGTCAAAATATGGCATTTTGCATGCTGTAATTGCTCGCAATGGCATGCTGTAATTGCTCCCAATTAAAATCGATATTTAAATTTAGAAAAATGTCTTACCGTAAAATTTCAAAAATTAAATTTTATTTATTGCGCTCTTTATGGACACACTTTTTTTATCACTGGCAATGCACGCAGGCAACCAATGAACTTTTAATAATTCTCGTTCAACAAACTATACAGAAATGTAAAACAATTGCGCAAGCTAACAAAAACTAACAAAATGAAAAACAAAATACGGTAAAATTAAATGCCTATTGCGGTTTTTTTAATTGTTGAAAAATATTTAGTATTCTAATTTATCATTGTTTCTAATTTTGTAGCCCCTTTAAGAAATTATAGAAATTTTGGGCACGGAAAACGGAGAAAAAAGCTTTTGTAGGTAAACGAAATTTTGCTTTCGGGTACAAAAGTAGTATTGGTCCAATGGGGTGCAGCGTAGGGCATGGTTAGATTAATCGATTAATCGGTTAATCGGTCAATCAGAAAAATTTTCAATTAATCGATTAATTTGTAAAGCTGTCGATTAATTGGTTTTCATATTATTTTTCAGAAAAATAATAAATATTGCATTTTTATCTATGTGTAATAAATATTCTAATTCTCTTTAAAAAGGAAAATATAAACTATGAGCGTATTAAGGTGGATTTATACTATCCGTTCCTTTCAGTTCCTACACGTATCGTATCAGACAAAAAAAAACATTATTACATGTACTTTCTATATGAGTAACATCTCAACAAAATACAGCACAACGAAAAAATACAATTACATCATACTTTACACAACATTCCACAAAATCTCCAGCATTAGTTCTCGCAAAACTTACTACAATAGATCGCATACCGTTCGCTACTCTTGCGAACAGCGATGAAATAAAAAATGGCTGGAAAGCGCAAGGCTTGAAAATGCCTCTGACTGAAAAGCGAATCAGAGCTGCCGTTATGGATTATGCTGTAGAAGTGCAGTTAGAATTAAAACAAAAATTATAATTGAAAATAACTAACAACGAACGATTCTCTTTATCACTTGATGAATGGACATCTAAACGTAATCGGCGATACATGTGCCTTAACGTTCACACAAAAGATTCACATGTTTATGGACTAGGGATGATCAGAATAAAAGGCTCAATGCCTGCTACAAAAGTTACGCCACTTTGACATCGATTTACATAAGCATATTGTTGCAGTAGTTACCGATGGTGAATCTGTAATGAAAAAGATGGGTCAACTAATGGTTGTTTGTCATCAAATTTTCAATAAATAAATTTACGACCATAATATGAAAATATTTTTTTTTATATAAACGATTAATCGATTAATCGCCATAAAAAACGAACAATTAATCGTTAATCGTTTTTTTCTAAAAACGATTAATCAACCATGCTCTAGTGCAGCGGTATTTCGTTGGGTTATTATGATGTCAAAGATATGTCGCAGTTGATCGTGAATGCAAGTCCAGCAGGGGCCCAGAAAGTGCATTAAAGTTGAGTTAAATTCTCGAATTGTCGAGAACAAGTTTCAGAGCTGACACATGAAGGCTAGTTATAACCGTAATGAAGCGAAGACTACGCGTTAAAAAGTTTGTTAAAAGGCAAAAAAAAAGGATACTTTTAGAACTACCATCGGAACCATGATAATATTCTTCTAGTGATCTCATTGGATACGGCTCATAACGGCAGACAATTTATTGGTGGTGAATTCACAGTGAGTTCACTCGGTTTCTATTCATGTAATGCGCGGCACTACACTCAACGATGCTAAAAACACCAGTACAAACACCTTCACTTATTTTTAACAAGATTTTATTGATTTATTTCAAAATTCATATTTTTGCGCTTAACGTCCACTCACTGTTACAAATATGTTTTATTATTACACTACAAGTTAATTGTAACTTTTTATCACCCTTATTTAAAATTAATTAAAGTACTTACGTCAAAATAAAAATTTGATTAATCTTCTAACAACCGGTGGGAGACAGAAGTTCCGAAACGAATAAAATTAAATTTACGAGATTCTCTATAAATAAATATTCAAACCAATAATATCAAAACTTACTTTGATATTTTTGGTTGGTTTACATTAACATTCGTCACGTAGGTATCCTGGAAAGTATACGGGATTTACTTGCTGTATTTTCTGGGTTGCGCACTCTTTTGTTTAGTTACTCGACTAGGGTGCCACAAAATTACTAAAAATCCACCATTCATTAGAAAGAGGGAGAGATGAAGAAACCAGGGATCGTGACATGGGAAAAGGTTAAGAATGTCGGTCAAGCGTTTGAACTGGTTGTACGTAAATTGATCAAGAGAAAAGGAGCCAAAGCCACTATTTAATCGAAAGATACTAAAAGAACGTATCATCCAAACTTAGCTCAACATTGAGCAGAAATGTACGCGAAGATAAACTCAAAAATGTATTATAAGTAGCATAAATATTGTTATTTAATAAAATAGGAGAAAAAGAGAAAGTAATGAAGGCAATAGTTTGTGTTGCAGTATTACTACCAAGAAAAAGGAAAATGAAGAAAATAAAGAAGCATTTGAAATTCGAACAGCGGAAAATATGAACGTGTTTTATTGATGACTTTACACTATCTAATACCCTTTGCTGAATAAAATTTTAAACTAGCGTTTTCCATAAAAACTGCACTAAATCTCGATAAACTACAGGTTTCTTTTGTGCTATATAAAGATTAGTAAGCACTCTTGAAGTGAAATCAATTTTTTTTTTATTTTGAAATTTTCATTTACAACGAGAAAATTCTGCACTAAATATCCCCCTAAGCTATAAGGACCCAACCACGGCTGGCCAAACCACCCATCTCTTTTGTCATGCTCTGTTGTGAATGGGCTTATGAAGTGCACCAAAAGTTAAATAAGTTAAAATTAAAGCAAAAAATTGATTGTTCTTTTCTCGACTGATGACTGAGTGTAAATTAATCAAAATATTTCTGTGTTTCACTTCAATACTGCTGGATTACCAAATATCGCTTTACAGAGAACAGTAAAATCCTATAATTTATCGAGTTATATAGTGTAGTTCTCATGGAACGTTCTTAGTGTTGTGTACATATGTATGCATACGAGTATGTAATAATTCATATAAATAGGAACGTGCCCTTCTGGCGATTTGCGAACGAGCCCTTATGGCTCATTCACATTTATATTATTTCGTAATTTCCTCTCTCTCGTTAACTTTTGTATTAACTAGATGTCTAAATAAATGTGCTTAAATATAAATATAAATCCTGCTTAATCTAATTATCTGTTCTCTATATGCACCATCAACTACGCTCTGCTAATAGGTTATGGGCCTATATATTAAATAAAACAGATATTTTTTTATATTTTATTGTGGATTTCGTGGAAATAAAAATAAACAATTGGTGAAACATTTGTAGTAATAAAATTGTTATTTATCAATAATGAGTGTCGCGAAATTAAATAAAGAAAATTATTTTAATTGGCGTTTTTATGTTGAGATGGTATTGAGAGAGAAACATGTCTGGAGTGTAATTCCGGAAGATACACCATCACCGGTTACAGACATATGGAAAAGTCAAATGAAAAAGCGTTTGCAACAATCGTTTTAATAATTGAAGACAATCAGCTGCATCATGTTCATTCATGTAAAAGTACTAAAGACGCATGGGAATCACTTAAAGATTTTCATGAAAAAGATTCACCTGGAAGTCGCGTTAGGATTTTTCGTGCAATTTTTAACCAACGGATTGATGAAAATGGTGACATCGAACAACATGTGACAAAATTAAATGGATTATTTCAAAAATTATTAGCATATTCAAATGATATAAAACCGGAATTTTTAATGAGTGCTACATTATTGGGTTCATTACCAAGTTCTTACGATAGTCTAATCACAGCTTTAAAGGCACGCAAAGAAGAAGAATTAAGAATATCGACGACGGCGATCATTTGTTTGTTTTGCAAAAAGAAAGGTCACGTGCGGAAAGATTGCTATAAGTTTACAAAATGGCTTCAAAATAAAAAGGATAAAAATAATGCAAACCTAATTGATCAAAATTATGTGTCAAGTTCAGCATTTTTGTTTGTTGTTGGAAAATGGGATATATTCTGGTCGTGGTACAGTGATCATCGATTTCGCAAATAATAACGAGGTTCTATACAAAAGTAAAACTGTGTGATGTTTTGTTTGTATCAGATATTGGTGGAAATCTAATTTCGATGAAACAATTTTCAAACTAAGGTTTCAAAGTTGATTTTATCAATGATAGATGTGAAATTCGAACAGGACAAAGTCGGCAAATTACCGTCGATGACATAAAAAATACTTTGTACAAAATGCGCATTAAAGAAACGGTGGATTACATTCAAAATGAATTTTGGATTGTAGAGACATTAAAGTAGTAAAAAATTTATCATCTACTGAACTAATTGATGGTTATAAAGTGGCGAAGTTTACCATCAAATGTGAATTTAAAACAAATTGTGAAATTTGCATAAAAGGAAAAATGAGGCGTATGAGTTTTCCAAAATAACCATATAGTAAAACATCCGCTGTTTTGGATTTAGTGCATAGTGATTTATGTGGACCAATGCAAACGAAAACTCCTAGTGGTAAAAAGTACGTACTTACTTTTATTGATGATTTACACTACAGTTTATTTACTTACGGAAAAATCACAAACGTTCGAGAAATTCAAACACTATTATGAGCTTGCTCGTAATTTATTCAATAAAACGATTAAAATTTTCAGAACAGATCGTGGAGAAGAATATGTGGGAAGTGAATTTAAAAATTTTCTTAAATCACATGGTATCCAGAGTCAACGTACAGCACCCTACACACCACAACAAAACGGAGTGGCTGAAAGAAAAAATAGAACACTGAACGAGATGACAAAATGCTTACCGTTTGATGCAGCTAATTTAGTACACCATTTGAATTGTGGAATAATAGAAAACCAATTTTCGCAAATTTGCATCGTTTTGGCAGCAAATGTTGTATTAGAATTCAAGATGGTCAGATACATTCATACAGATGTTTTATTCCCGAACAACGCAAAGTTATCATATCAAGAGACGTGAAATTCTACAATGATGTTCAAATTCCAAATGCTGATATAAAGAAAACTGCTCAAGAACAGTCCAATAAAAAATTGGCAGTTGAAATTGAAATTCCACCAGATGAAATAAGTGACATTATCCCAATTAATTCTGATGAGGAAGAATTAAATCAGCCAGCTGATAGTATAAATGAACCAGTTATTGATAACTCTAGCGAATCAAGTGAAAATATTTGGAATGACGTTCCACATCGACAATCGACTAGAACAACAAAAAGCGTTCCGCCAAAAAGATTAATTAAAGAAATTTTGTGTGAACAACAGAGCTATATAGTCAGTCATGACGAAGAGTATTGGGTCAAGGCAATGGATTTTGAAATCAAATGGGTCAAGGCAATGGATTTAGTGAAATTAGGAGCTGAAAGAAAAACAATTGGATTCAAATGGGTATATAGTGGCTCAAGGCTACAACCAAAAATTTGGTGTTGATTATGGCGAAGTGTTCGCGCCAGTGGCTCGACAATCATCTTTAAGAATTTTATTATCAGTTGCCGCTCAAAAGAATATTTCCTTAATGGTGAACTAAAAGAAAAAATTTACATGAAGCAAACGCTCGCGACTATATAATAGAAGGTAAAGAAAATCATGTTTGTTTACTCAATAAGAGTTTATATGGTCTTAAGCAATCTGCCAGAGTGTGGAATCAAATACCTCACACTATGTTAGTCGCATCGGGTCTCAAACAAGCAGGTGCATCAAATGTTTGTGCACTTACACAAACAAATGCGATATTATGTATTTAATTGTTTATGTGGATGATATTTTGACAGCATCCACATCACCAAAACTGACGTCGCACATCGAAACTAAACTGAAAAAACGTTTCATCATATACAATTTGGGTGAAATAAACAATTACCTTGGAATTCGAATTATTAAAAATGATCAAAAAATATTTGCTGGATCAAGAAAAATATATAAATAACATTGTTCATGAATTCGGTCTAAACGAAGCAAAACCAATCAATACTCCGATTTACACTGCATTTTTTAAAAATGATCCAGGTGAATTAGTTTCAAAAAGCGAAAATTACCGAAAAGCAATTGGTATAGCCTCTTGTATTCAGTCATAAATTATTTCAAAACAACAGCAGCAGTCAAAATACAACTTGGTTTTTCAAACGAAAATGAAAAACTGATTGGTTTCTCAGACGCAGACTGGGGTGAAGATAGCCAAGCCAGAAAATCGAATACAGGGTTTGTTTTTATTCTTCTTGCGGTGGACCGATAAGTTGGACCTGTGGAAAACAGACTTGTGTATCGCCCTTGTAGAAGCTTCAAAAGAATGCATGTGGCTTCGAAATATTCTCGACGATTTCTATTTACAAATAAAATAACCAACTATAATATACGAGGATAATCAAAGTTGCATCCATATGGTTCATGAGGAAAAATTCAACATACGGGCGAAACACATTGATATTAAGGCACACCTCATAAAAGACAATATTGAAACTGGTACTCTTGTAATTGAATATTGTTCAAGAGAAAATAATATTGCAGATTTGTTAACTAAGCCCTTATCAAATTCTAAATTCAACAATTTCAAATCTAAATTTGGTTTAATTGAAAACAGCATGGATTAAGGAGGAGAACTGCACAATCAATAGTTTTCTTTAAACTATAAATATTTCTTTTTTCATATTTCTTTTTCAAATTAATTTGAGGTTATGTAAAGTAAAAGTTAGAGTAGTTTGAATTATTAATAATATTTTTAATTTATATGAATTAAGAAGGAGTGTTAGACATATGTATATGTAGCAATTCAAATAAATAGGAACGTGCCCTTCTGGCGATTTGCGAACGAGCCCTTATGGCTCATTCACATTTATATTATTATGCGTGATTTACACGTTCCAACAATGTTTTCCAACTTTTTTTTTGTTGAGACTTAGAGCTACACGCAATAGAAAATATTTACATGCGATAAAAAGAGAAAAGTATAAAACGAAAATGTCGGTCATGCTATAACTTTTTGGCGGTATAAAATCTACGATGTCGAATAGGGCGATAATACAACTTTATGTTTCAAAATTACAACTTTGCTGGCTAAAATAAAGCTTTTCGAAAGTAAACTTCCATTTTTAAACAAAAATTTATAAAAAAATAAAACAAAAATGTCCGGCATGCTATAATTTTTTGGCGGTATAAAATCGACAATGTAATTTTTGATGAATGCCGCAGCGATACCACTTTGTTTATCAAAATTACGACTTTTCTTGGCTAAAATGAAAACTGTTCGAACGTAAATTTTAATTTTTAAACAAAAATTTTAAAAAATAAAAATAAAGCACTATAAAAATTTTACAAATCGCCATTTTTAATGTGGTTGTTGTTGTTTGTTTCCATAAAATATACTCGGGTCGAGTATATTTTATAGTCCAAAAATTTTTTTATGGAAACAAAGTTGAAAAAAAAAGAAAAAAAGTCCAACAAAATTTTGTTTGTTTATATATATATTTGTTCTTGTCTTTCAAATGGAATTCGTGACATATACTAATCTCTTCATTTTTTGTTGGGAAACATTGTTGGAACGTGTAAATCACGCTTATTACGTAATTGACGAATGGTGTGCTCTAGCGGACAATAGTGTAATATGTGATATGCTGTAACAAAAATTTGCTACATGAAGTTATATGGAAATAGTGTCTATTTAAATTACATTTTTATTTATGAAAATAGTAATGATTGGACAATTGAATTAATCCAATATATAGTTTGAATTGTGATTTTTAAATATCTGATTCATTTGGAACATTCTTATCATTTTAAATATAAGAAAATTGTGCTTAAAAATTGCAGACATTTATTGTTAAACTCACTATAAATATATATGTGGGTCACTAAATGATTTTGGAGCTTTATTAGACCACAGTTGCCACGCTTTGATTTATTAAAACAATCTAAAATTTAATATTTTTAAAACATTTATGTTATGTCTTATTTTGAAATTTCTACAATATTTAAGTACACGTTTCTAATATTTAAAATGAAAAGAATGTCCCAAATCAATCAGATATACAAAAATCACACTTCAAACTACATATTGGATTACTTCAATTTACCAATCATTACAATTTTCACAAATTCCAAATAACATCATATAGCAAATTTTTGTTACAGCCTATGACATATTTTACTTTTGTCCGCTTAAGGCGCTTTTTAAACTTTTTCATTCGTCAATTTCCTCTGCCTCGTTAACTTTTGTATTAACTACATGTACGAGTATGTATAAATAAATGTACTTAAATATAAATCGTGTTTAATCTAATTATCTGTTATCTGTATCCACCATCAACTACGCTCTGCTAATACTTAGTACTAGAAATGTGTGTACGCTTTATTATTCCATTTCTTCTGGAATAGCAAGGGCCAACACATAAATGATCGTCTTTCCGGAAACTGAACATTTACGCTAAATTAGCGCTTCCATCATCTAGGGGGATCTGTGTTACCGAAAAAAAATTTGAAAACCGAAAAAAATTAAGTTTTTCGAGGTAAACCGTTATGATCTTGGCAAGCTTCAAGAGCCGAAGCTCAAGATAGAAAACTTTACTTTAAGAACCAAACAAGGAAAGAGAAATATGTAGCTCACCACATAATAAAATTGAATGTGTTTACACGATAGCTTCGATAGTTTATGGAAGGAATGCGTCAAAAGTTTTAATTGTTCGTATGTTTTTTGTGGATAATTTGTGCGTCACAAATTTATTTTATGGTTTTTAATTTTCACAACAAATATTTACATAAATATTTTTCATTATAAAATCTATAATAAAATTTATGAACTCACGTTATTTTAATTTTATTTATTATATGGGCTGCGCAGAACAATTGAAATATATTCTTGTTAGTTCTTGCATATATGGTTTAGGCCAACATTAAAATTTCAAATATTAATGTTGTTTTTGATTAAACAAAATAATATAAATAGTTCCAGACAAACAAACTTAAACTGATCAAAAATTGCTCTCTTTAATTTTTGAGGTTTTTCATATTTATAAAACAATTGCATTGCGATTATTAACACTTACATGTTTCTTCTACGAAATGTTGTACCAATTCAAAAATAAATTATTCAATGTGTATGATAAACAAATTCAAAATTATAATTAACACTCAACTGTGGATATCTACCATCATAATATTTTTCCGTTTATTTTCCCAAAAACAAAATCTTCATGAAAAATTAATTTTCTTTTTTTTTTTTTTTGTTAATCGTTTATTTAAAAAGCAAAAATTAACTACACAGTAAAATTTTCAAACAAGTATTTTTTTTTTCTTTAAATATTTACACTTTTTTTCTAATTAAACATGTAATTGATATTATCACTTTTTTTTTATTATTTATAATTTCTTAAGTAAACTCTTTAAACTTCGCGGATTAACGATACTCTACTACACAATACAAATTTTTTTTTAACATACGAAATTTACTTTAAAAAACTGTTAAGATTTATTTAATTTGGTTTTAATAAATATTTGTTTATGAAAAGCAAAAACAAAAAATTTTAAAAATTTATTAATTTATTTCAGATCGCAGCTAAGTATATTTTTGATAAACAGTTTTAAGTAGACTAAATGAAAAGGTATTTTGGTTTTTCAAACACTTAAATTTTTATTTTTTTTTCAAATTTACTCAATGTTTTGAGTTGCGCGATAAATTTGGAAATTCTTTTCTTTTGAATATACTAACTGTGCACAGTTTAAAATCTTTGGAAAATTGAAATATGTACGTATATACAATTAATTGTGAGATATTTTTAAGAGTACAATGAATAAACTACGTGAATTAGTAAATACTTTCCGATCGATTTTTTTTTATTTTGTAAGCTGACGAATGTATTGGAAATAAGGTTGTTCCTAGATTATTTAGATGTAAGCTGCATCTTACCTTACAAAGACTAGAAGTGTATGGCACATAAATAAAATAGTGAATTATGATGTCTAAATAATTTTGGAAAACCAATAATTTTCAATAGATAATAACCCAAATACGCTTATGTAGTTGCAAGATAACGATATTAATGTTTTTCGTTATCAATAAAATGAAAACTTATATATACATTAAATTGATAACACCATACAGCTTTATGTATTGATATTGTTTACTAATAATCGCTGAAAATGCTGTTGTATTTTCAAAGAGCATTGTGCCGAACAATTTATTTTTTAAATATTCTACCCTAATGTTGGTTCTTACACATAAACCACATTTTTTTTGAAAAAATCTAAGAGAGAGCCTTTTGTAGTTAGTATCATTGTACGTCGTGTTTGTATGACAAAACGTAAAATCGCGTTCAGCGTGTTACTTGTGTTAGACTACTTAGGTGTACATTGTGGTGCAGATAACGCAGGACAGGTTTTTGTATTTAGAAACAAAAAAATATCAATTAGCAAAATATTACATAGCATTGCATTATTCTTCTGCACCCATAATTCACTATTCTCACTTCTAGCTTTACATGTCACATTCTATTGTACAACCGACTTTTATGTCTGTACAATTATTGTTTAAGGCTAAAGGACGGTCACTGTTAATATCTCAAACCTCTACCTCATTTTTGGTGAGGGTGATAATCAGGTCCAAAGTTGAAGAATTTCTAAAACTTCACCGATTGAGCTGATTTTTGAAGATATAATACAAAATCAAAAATAAATCGACACGTGTATCATTATTTTTTTTAACGGGGATGGTGGTAATGATGGTGATGCGGTTATGATGATTATGATTGTGACGGTGAAGATGTATGATGGTATGATGGTACGATGGTTCAATGTTACGATGGTATGATGGTTTGATGGAATATTTGTATGCATCATTCCATCATAATAATAATAGTGGCATAATGGTATAATGTTATGATAGTTTGATGGTATAATTATTTGATGGTATGACGGTGTGATGGTATGATGGAATAATCGTGTGATGGTATTATGGTTTTATGGTGTAATGTTATGAAGATATGATGATGAGATGATGTGATGGCATGATGGTGTAACGGTATAATTGTGTGATGGTATGATGGAATGATTGCATCATAGTTCTGATGGTTTGATGGTATGATAGTATGATGGTATGAAGGTATGGTGATATGATTTTATGATGTTATGAAGGTATGATCGTAAAATGGTGCAATGGTGTGATTATTTGATGTTGTAGTGGTATGCCAATATAATTTTATTAATGTAGAATGGTATGGTGTGGTGATGTTACGTTGGTTTAATGGTAAGATGATGGGGCGTTTAGACGGTTGTTATTTTGATGGTACGCTGGTGTGACTGTATGATGGTGCGATATGATGATTTTTGATAAAGGTATTTCCGTGAAATCCGAATTTGAAAGCATATCAAACAAATTTCAATAACAACACAGGAGTTCATCTGCAAACCTACGCCTCATCGAGGGAGTTTTACCCCAACTTCTTGTATAATGTAGAGCATGAAGGTAAAGACAAGGAAGGAATTACCTAGTTATGAGACACCATTAATTTTTTGCTCATTATATGCATCTAGCCTTTTTGTATTTGAATGATTCAATAGGCGCATTTTATTTGACCAAATTCATTTCGAAATCGCTTCCCTGCTGAATTTAAAAAATCACAATCACCAAACAAACATCAATTTTGGTTATGTCAAAATAAATTGAATATACATGACGGTATCGACAACCATTTAGAACTTTAAAACTTAATTTTAGCTAAACACATAACTAAAAAATATTATTGGATTTTGAAAACCACGTACACAGCGGGTATTCACGAATACCAAAACGGTATTGGATTCATGGCATTGTTGTTGTAAATGGTCAAATAAAATGCGCATATTCTAGC
The DNA here is from genome assembly GCA_958295665.1 of Tipula vernalis. Taxonomy (NCBI): domain Eukaryota; kingdom Metazoa; phylum Arthropoda; class Insecta; order Diptera; family Tipulidae; genus Tipula; species Tipula vernalis. The sequence goes on along the minus strand of OY282558.1, from coordinate 178,073,070 downwards.
TTTTACATACATACAGTGCTGGGAAAAAAAATTGGGTAAACATTTTATTACAAATTGGAGTCTTTTTTTGCTAAAATTACATAATTTTTGAAAGCAATTGGCTTATTGTTTCATTTTAAATACATGAATGACCTAATTTTTTGAAACCCGAACCTAATTTGCTAAAACCCGAAAAATGGCAAAATATTCAAAATACGTTGATTGGAGTTAAAGTAATGGAATAAATTATTTTTAATTTTATACTTATGATGCTGCTTCTTATGATTCATTGAATTTGATAAATTTTTCAAAGTCGTAGAAGGTATGGATTCCCAAATCGTCATCAACAAACGTTTTAAAGCTTGAATTTATTCTGGGCGCTTTCTTGCTCCTTCTAGCTTCATTATAGACCAAATATTTTTTATGGGATTTAAGTCTGGACTGTACCAGCCATTTTTTTTATCTACAGTTCAAAATTAATAACTCACAACTTTGGCGGTATGGCACGGAGCGTTGTCTTGTTGAAAAATAAATCTGCAAGTCTCGCCAAAAAGCTTTTACACAGAAGGCTCAAATTCGTTATGTAGGACCTGCAGATAAACAGCTGTAATTTTGGAACTAAGGAAGCTCAATCAATCGGTTTCATTTCCAGAAAAGCATCCCCAGACCATAACTCTTTCATTTTTCGGTGGAAGTCTTAAATGGCATTCGTTGCTAAGCCTCTCGCGAGATTCTCTCCTTACAAGAATTCTTCCATCTCCAACATGCAGCTTGAATTTGGATTAATCGGATAAAATCACATCATTCCTCATCTCTTGAGTCCAAAAAGCGTGCTCCTGGGCCCATAGTAAACGTTTTTTTTCACTCGTAATGTGAACTCAGGCTTCTGGACTGGTTTAAGTGCTTTCAAACCAGCTTTAACAAGTCTTTCTCTCACTAAGCTGGCTGAAATTTGTTTTCCCGTTGCTTGCTCAAGATCCCCTCTTATGTCCGATGAAGTTTTAAAACGGTTCCGACGACATTGTAATATTAAAAATTCTAAAATCTCTAAAAATTTATCAAATTCAATGAATCAGAGGTGTATCACTGTAAAAAAAGCAAATGGCGGTCTAACAAAATATTAATATTAAAGATTGAATTTCTATAAATCAGTAAAAAACAAAAAAAAAAATAAAAAAATAAGTGTTTAATTTATTCCATTACTTTAACTCCATTCAACGTATTTTCAATATTTTGCCATTTTTCGGGGTTTCCCCTGAATTGCAGGTACATTTTTTTTTCAAAAAATTAGGTCATACTTGTATTTAAAATGAAACAATAAACCAATTGCTTTCAAAAGTTTTGTAATTTTAGCAAAAAAGACTCCAATTTGTAATAAAATATGTTTGCCCAATTTTTTTTTCCCCCCAGCACTGTACTGTTATATGGAAAATATTCTAATCTATATCCATATTAGATATAATATATTAATGATAATGAATTTTCCATATGGAGATTGTAGTTCAGTTGTACGAGTGATGGCAAGGAAGAATATAATAAAAAAGCTTGTTTCCTTGAAGTTTATTTTATGTGTGGCGACGATACGTATGCGCGTGGATTTCCACGCGAAGAAGAAATGACATGCTGCTTGGGCATGAAGCAAAAATGAACATAAAAGAAAGGAAAAATTTAGTACATTTTTTATTTTTCAGTTTTTAATTTTATTATTATTGGTATGTCTGTCGACACACCATTTTTTAAAGAGAGATTCGAAAAGTTGTTTTGCAACAAGAAGTTAGCATTCAGCTTGGTATAAAGCGTTATAATTTATTTTAATAAATCGATAAAACAACGTGTTTATAACGTATTTAAAATTAAGTTTTTTATTGTGTGACTACGAAAGTTAGTACAAGACAATTGGGGCTCATCCATTTTGTTCTTTCTCGTAAACCGTTTTAAGCTGAGGGAAACAAGGAGTCGTCGTCGAACAATTCTAACCTGCAAAACATCCCAAGCTTCACGTGACACCCATATAAAAGTGGTAACCATCCGACGTGATTTTTTAAGCAATTAAACAATTAAGCTCAGTACTATCGAGTATACAGCGTGAACACGTGGAGCGAGCGGCGTCATCGGTCATTAAATAACAGTACAGCCGCATACAACATACAAATATAAGCCGCATACAACATACAAATATAAGCCGCATTCGGGTCATATTAATAAAACACAATGTTGAGTGTATCGTGCGTGTTTTTCGTGTTGGCCGCAGTGTTTTTAATCTTATGTTATTGTACGCGGCGTATTGTTGCCAGTGTTGGGTCTGATGACGAGGGCGAATCCTCTCGGGAGAAAGTTGTTGCACCCGCGGTAGAGCGTGACACAGAATTAATTAGTTTGTCATCTGACCAGTTGCAGAGTTTGGTTGAATCCAAGGTTCGGGAGTTATTAGACGCTCGTCTGTCCTCGACGCAAATTCCCAGTACGTTTCCCAAAAATATGGGTACGTATGTTAACGCACCAGCAGAAAAAATAGGGAAACGTAGCGAGTTCGAGGTTGCTAACTTTCCAAAATTTTCCGAAGTCGCTCATGTAGCATTTAAACCACCTCAACCCCTGTTTAACCAAAATCCGGTCGTATGATTCGAGATACTCGAACAGCAGTTTATCGTGGCAAATATTCATCGCAAACATACCAAATATTCGCATGCCTTGAGTGCTCTCGACGCACGTCTGCACGACCAGTTCGCAACATTGATTACGAGAGACAAAGGGGATGCCCCTTATACAACATTTAAACAGGAAGTCATCAGAGGTCTAGGCATTTCCGAGAAGACGAAACTTCACAATTTATTGCATGGTCTGACACTAGGTGACAGGAAACCATCTCAATTATTGGAAAAATTCCGGTTAGACGCAGGTAGCAAGTTCGATGACGAATCTATACGTCAATTATAGATGTCACGACTTCCTCAACAGGTCCAGATGGTGCTATCACCATTCGAGAAAGATCTAACCTTGACTAATTTATTTGGCCGAACGCGCCGATAATCTAATGGAAACCATGTCTCAGTTTCAATTACATTCAGTCGCTACTGGTTCCAAAACGTTGCAACCTCTGGGCAGAACACCAGATGTAGGTCAGCCGTCGGAAACCAGTCTCGATGATAGATGGGTTCAGTTTGAGTCGCGCATGATGCCCGAAGTTTCCGCATTGATTGATCGCAAATTCCAATCTCGCAGTCCGTTCAGGTCACAATCACATGACCGGCGAAATCGTTCAAGTTCACGTGAACCTAACATAATAGATAACGAATGCTTCTATCACAGACGATTTAAGGACCGAGCTCTCAAATGTATTCCGGGTTGTAAGCACCATGTTCATTTTACAGGTGATCCGAGCAACCAGTCTAATCCAAAAAAATATTAAATCATCAGCATTTGGCGACGTGTTCTGATGATGTAAATACAAGTCGCCTGTTAATATTGGAAAAATATTCCAACTATAGATTCTTGATCGACACTGGAGCTGACGTATCCGTCATACCTCCTAGTTTTCAACGTAATATGTCCAACGAACAAGAATTTCAATTATACGCAGCTGACGGCTCACGCATTAAAGCTTTCGGTACACGGGTACTTAAGTTAAATATTGGTCTAAGGCATAGTTTCGAGTGGAAATTCATTGTAGCAGAGGTTTCTTTACCCATTCTTGGAGCAGATTTTTGAAGCACCATGGTATTATAGTAAATCTTAAAGCACGGCGAATTATTGATCCTACGACGTCATTGTCTGTAATAGGTTCTTTAACGTCTTCATCGCAAGTTTCGCTGTCTATATTGGATAAAGCAAATATATCTTCAGACATTCGTACGCTATTAACCGAATTTAGTGCAGTCACAGTAGAGGTAGTTACGGAGACGAATGTTAAGCACAACGTAATGCATCATTTGGAGACACATGGACCACCGGTGTCCTGTAAAGTTCGTCGTCTGTCGCCTGAGAACCTAAAAATCGCTAAACAATATTTTGAGCAAATGATAGCATAGGGTGTTTGTCGTCCCAGCAGTAGTCCGTGGTCCAGCCCGTTGCATTTAGTTCGAAAGAAGAACGGGGAATGGAGGCCATGCGGCGACTATCGCGCTCTCAACAATGTGACCATTCCAGACCAGTATCCCATACCACACCTGCAGGATTTTTCATTCCAGCTAGCAGGGTGTAAAATTTTCACAACTCTGGATTTGGTACGCGCGTACCATCAGATCCCTGTTGCGCCGAATGACATTCCTAAGACGGCCATATTAACGCCATTCGGGTTGCTCGAGTTTTGTAGGATGACATTCGGGCTAAGAAATGCAGCGCAATCATTTCAGAGGCTCATGCACTCGGTGTTCTTTGATATGAGTTTTTGCTTCATCTATTTAGACGACATCCTTATCGCATCAAAGTCGATGGAGGAGCACGTAACTCACCTTAAATTAGTTTTTCAAAGACTCTTATAAGCGGGCCTAGTTATTAACGTAGATAAATGCGTTTTCGCACTTACAGAGGTATCATTTCTGGGTCATTTGGTGAACGCCAAAGGCATTCTGCCATATCAGGAGCGAGTAAAAGTTATTTCTCAGTTTGAAAGACCAATTACCGTCCAGCAGTTAAAACGGTTTTTAGGGATGATAAATTTCTACAGGCGATTCATCCCAGCTGCCGCTCGTGATCAGGCATCGTTGAATAATTTTTTAAAGGGTTACCGAAAAAATAGTAAAGTCCCAATGGTATGATCAGATCAAGTCGTCGAGGCTTTTGAGAATTGCAAAGTAAAGCTATGCGAGGCAACAGTTCTTGCGCATCCGGTAATGTCGGCACGTATGTCAATCATGACAGATGCATCAGACACTGCAGTGGGTGCACTAGTTCAACAACTGGTAGAGCAGGTTTGGCAACCATTGGGTTTTTTCTCAATTCGCCTTACACCAACGCAGCAAAAGTACAGTGCCAATGACCGGGAACTACTGGCAGCTTATCTAGGTATAAAACACTTTAGATATTTACTTGAGGGCCGAGAGTTTACGTTACTCACGGACCATCGCCCATTGATCTACGCTTTTAACCAGAGTCTTTACAAAGCATCTCCTAGACAACGCAGGCAGTTAGATTATATAGGGCAGTTCACAACTGATCTGAGGCTTGTATCTGGAGCAGATAATGTGGTGGCGGACGCACTGTCGCGAGTGGATCAAGTAGAATTGGCAGAGAGTATTGATTATACAGCCGTTGCCGATACACAATCTCAGGACAAAGATCTGTTAGAATTACTGAACGATGGCAAGTCAACTTTAAAGTTTGAGCAAGTACCAATACAGTTTAGTTCGAACAAATCTCTTTGGTGTGATATGTCCACTGGTAGACCGAGACCATATATTCCGTTGCAACTCCAAAAAAAAGTTTTCGATACGTTCCACAATTTGGCGCATCCGGGTGTTAAGACATCATTGCGATTACTGACCAATAATGTAGTTTGGCGGCCAATAAATAAAGATGTGAGGGTAATGGCCCAGTCATGCATAGCCTGCCAGCGAGCCAAAATTAGTAGGCACACCAAATTACCTACAGGTCAATTCATACCTACAACGGAACGTTTTGCTGAGGTACACCTAGACCTCATAGGTCCCTTGCCTATATCAGAAAATAACCGCTACTGTGTAACCCTAATAGACAGATATACTCGCTGGGCAGAGGCCATACCAGTACAAGATATTACAGCACCTACAGTCGCTTTCGCGGTTTATTCCGTGTGGATCGCACGCTTTGGCGTCCCAAATTTCATTATCACGGACCAAGGTTCGCAGTTTGAATCTTTTTAGGGAATTATCTGTTTATTTAGGTTTTGAGCATAAATGTACAACTGCGTATAACCCAAAGTGCAACGGCATGGTTGAGCGTTGGCACCGAACGTTAAAGGCTGCTATTATGTGCCATAATAGAGACGACTGGTCGAGAATTTTGCCATCTGTCCTTCTAGGGCTTAGAGCTTCATTCAGGGAAGAATTAGAAGCGTCATCGGCAGAATTAGTGTATGGTAAAGGTATACGAATACCAGGTCAGTTTTGGGAAGCAAGCAAACATACAGTTGCACAGTCAGATTTTGTGGAAAGCCTTAAACAACATTTTGAGGAATTAGGTCCAGTCTCAGCAACACGACATGATACAAGCAAAATATTCGTCAGCAAGGAATTAGAGGACTGTTCGCACATATTCATAAGGACTAACGCATTGCGTAGGGCATTGCAATCACCTTACACGGGTCCACATAAAGTCGTGGAACGTTTCACGAAGTTTTTCGATGTAGAAGTTGGCAGTAAAAAAACTAGGGTGTCAGTAGATAGATTGAAACCTTGTTTTTCGGAGACCTTCTGGGATGGTTGCGATGAACCAGCACACCCACAGGTCGTAGTGCCTTCAGAGGCTAACAGGGAGAGTATATCGGGGGCGGCGTCGCAGGGCAGACGAGTTACTTTTGCTTCCAATCCCGTTCAAAGTTTGAAGCCCACCTCTACCAGGGCTGGTCGTGTCGTCACGCATCCAAGGCGTTTCCGGGAGATTTCGTGCGTCCCTTCGGAACCCACTGGAGGGGGAGTGTGTGGCGACGATACGTATGCGCGTGGATTTCCACGCGAAGAAGAAATGACATGCTGCTTGGGCATGAAGCAAAAATGAACATAAAAGAAAGGAAAAATTTAGTACATTTTTTATTTTTCAGTTTTTAATTTTATTATTATTGGTATGTCTGTCGACACACCATTTTTTAAAGAGAGATTCGAAAAGTTTTTTTGCAACAAGAAGTTAGCATTCAGCTTGGTATAAAGCGTTATAATTTATTTTAATAAATCGATAAAGCAATTGTATTTTTTAATGAATCGATAAAACAACGTGTGTATAACGTATTTAAATTAATAAATAGAAAAAAACAACGTGTTTATAACGTATTTAAAATTAAGTTTTTTATTGTGTGACTACGAAAGTTAGTACAAGACAATTGGGGCTCATCCATTTTGTTCTTTCTCGTAAACCGTTGTAAGCTGAGGGAAACAAGGAGTCGTCGTCGAACAATTCTAACCTGCAAAATATCCCAAGCTCCACGTGACACCCATATATGAAGTTAAATTGTGTGTTTTATTCATGTAAATATAAAACCATAACATGGTGTCAGATGTGTAATAACATGGTACAAATAAATAAATAAATACTTAACTACGTGTTGGACAAATAATTTTCATCGAAAATAAATTAGTTTCCCTTAAATAAAACTCAAACTAGAAAAAGAAAAAAGTGAGGTTAAGTTCTTATTAAATAGTAAAAATAATTCAGAAATTTGTACTTAAAAATGGGTGAAGAACTTACAGAAGTTATTAAACTGTTCACTAAAACTTGTAATGGCATTAATGAAAATATGTATGCAGTTGGTAAATCAAGGTCTACAAGCATTACGTGAGGATTTTGATAAAAAACGTGTTTACGATCACAGTACACCAATGCAGCATGTACCATTCCCGAAGCCACTGGAAACTCAAGGCAATATCGACGAAAATTTTGAATTATTCAAAAGAAATTAGCGCGAATACGTGACTGCAGCTGGCATTGATAAATGGCCCGTCACGGAAGAAAAAAGAAAAACAATTTGCTGTTGACACTCGTTGGAGATGAAGCGAAAATTAAATACATATACACATTTTTCATTAACCGAAGAGGAGAAAGACACAACGGAAAATGTTCTAAATCTGATTGGAAGTCGTCTAGTATCAAAAAGGAATGCGTTATACGATACATATTTGTTCCACACCTGTAATCATAATGATAACGAATCCTTCGATACATATTTGATTCATTTGTGCAAAATCATCAACGGGTGTAAATACAATCAAGGCGTCACAGCTGATCACTTGTTGCGGGACCGTAAAGTATTTGGCATTAGAGATACGAATCTTAAAAAGAGATTTCTGTCACTAGATCCCGATACTTTTACACTGGATAAGATAGTTCAAGAGGTTAAAGTCAGCGAGGCTACGGAGGATCGATTTAAATCCATAATAGGCGACAAATTTACAAAAGTTAATAAAGTGATGAATACTAATGAACACAAAGATAATAACAAACCGAAAAAGTGTAAATTTTGTGCGACGTATCATGTGTTCGATAAAAATGTATGTCCCGCGTTTGGAAAAAAGTGCAAATCATGTAACGGGAATAATCATTTCGAAGTAGTGTGTAAAAAGAAAAATAATAATAAAATGGGAAAGAAAAATGACATTAAAGCGGTAAAAGAAATAACAATTTCAAATAATAATAATAATAGTGATAGTAAGAGCTCATTTACTATATCTACGTACCGTGATTGAATAAGGGTAATAGTCGTGCAGATCTAACCTTAAAATTCAATGGAGAATGGCAAAAAGTGACGTGTGATCTTGATTCGGGTGCACAAGCTTGTTTGATTGGGCTTAATCAATTACGTAAATTGACTAATAACAATTTTACATTAAATGACTCTAAAGTGACTTTGGTGGATTATGGTGGCCATCCGATAGAATTTTTGGGACAAGTGAAGGTACCGTACCTCCACAATAATAGAAAATATTCAATAATTTTCCATGTGGTCGATAACGCTCATTATGCGTTATTGTCTGAGAACGCGTGTACTATTCTCGGGCTTATTCGTTATGATAAGTGTGTTTTGCGGAATGAACATGCTGTGAATAAAATAACGAATGATGACAATATAAGTCGAAGTGATAAGGATCCGAAGTATAAAAGTCTTTTAAATCAAGCCAATCAAATCATACAGACATATAGCGATGTATTCGAGGGTTATGGACACTTACCAGGAGAAGTGGAAATAGAAGTGGATGAAACAGTGAAGCCTGTTATTCAGTCTCCTCGTCGTATACCCATGGCATTACGAGCACAGTTAAAAGTCGAATTAGATGGACTTATTAAAGAGGGTATAATCGCACCTGAAAAAGCTAACACAAAGTGGGTTAGTAATATATTACTTGTTAAGAAAGCGAACTAATTTAGAATCTGTCTAGATCCCATACCTCTAAATGTCGCAATAAAAAGGTCTCATGAGTTGGGAAAAGCAAAAGTATTCTCCACGGTCGATACAACTAAGGGTTTTTGGCAGATGAAATTGAAAGAAGCGAGCAGTAAGTTAACAACCTTTTGGACTCCGTTTGGACGAATGAGATGGTTGTGATGTCCTTTTGGTATATCATCGGCTCCGGAACTGTTCCAGATGAAAATGTATGAAATTGTACATGACTTAAAGGATATTGAAATACTAGCTGATGACTTATTAATTTACGGAATAGGTGATACTAGAGAAGAGTTGAGTCGAGAAGTTACTAATACGTTTGCGTGAGAATAATTGCAAACTTAACAAAAAGAAATTAAACCTCTGTTGTTCAGAAGTAAAATTTTTCGGACATGTGTTATCAAATAAAAGTCTGAAAGCTAATGAAACGAAAATTTCAGCAATAAAAAATATGCCATCGCCTAAAGATAAGTCGGATTTGCTAAGATTTCTAGGAATGCTGAAATATTTAGGAAGATACATAAGGAAATTCATATAATATGCTTTTTGCCGTGGACCACTACTCAGATTTCTTTAAACTTGAGGTTTTAAGAGATTTAACACCGGGTGCTGTAATAGAACAATGCAAAAGAAATTTTAGTCGTTATGAAATTCCTCAGCGAGTCTGTACTGACAACGGTACTAATTTTGTCAACAGACAATTCAAAGACTTCGAAAGGACGTGGGAATTTGAACACGTTTTGTCATCTCCACATCACCCAATAGGTAATGAAAAGGCAGAGGCAGCAATAAAGATTGCTAATATCATCAAGATATTTGGTACTGTTTGTTAAGCTGGCGGAATTCCCGACCAAAATTAATTCAAGTCCAGTTCAGAGATTGTTCTCAAGAAAAACGCGATACGAGTGAGGGCAAGGAAGAATATAATAAAAAAAGCATGTTTCCTTGAAGTTTATTTTATGAAGTTAAATTGTGTGTTTTATTCATGTAAATATAAAACCATAACACATACTTTGCACACTTTTTACTGTACGCTCTACAGGATTTTTCCCAAGATCCGTGTTACTCTCTGGTACAATCAAACTCAGCGCTATCGGTTGTCGATTTTTTTAGTACGATTTTTCTATAGATAATGCATCGAAATTATGTTTACCCTTAATTTCCTTCAACTATTTTGAGCCTATTTCATTAGATCTTCGGAGAGCAATTTTTCACGTGCAGTGTCTGATATAATCAAAATATCAATTTTGTCTCGGACTAGGGTATCAGCCAACGTATCGTACTCACAATGTATTGCTTGAAGCTTTGATTTTAGTTACAAACTCATCTACAGTTTCGCCATCTTGTTATTGCATTCTATTAAATGAATATATTACATTCCTTTTAGGTGTAAAATATGTCTCGAATTATCGCTAAACAATTCTGTCATACGATTTGCTTTCATTCGACAAATGGTAAATTATCGACAAATGGTAAATCGACGTAACTACTGGGTGATTTAAATATTTGTATCCAATTCTGCACATCGATACACTATTCTGGTTGGTAGCCATGTTGAGATGTTCTGGATTTTCTTCGCTTGAAAATTTTTTTCTCACTAATTAAGATTTACTCCGTACTATTTTTTTGGCCGTTGTTAACTAATTAACTTAAATACTTTTTTTACCTAGGGTAGAACACTAAAATGGAAATTTTCATGCTACAACTTTCTACTTATTACCAGACTACTCTAAATTATGAGGACGGGAAACTTCTCGAACTAGCTACTAACCTACATCTCGAAGTAGAGAAGTTGGAAACGGAGATTCAGAAAGTTGAACCAAAACTAGGTAGAAACGAAGGTTCAACAGGTTGAAGAGAAATTACAAACTGAGGTCCAACAGGTTGAAAAGAAATTTCAACGTTTTGAGAAGGAGCTAATCGATGGGAAGAAAAATGGAACAACGATACAAGTGGTTCAGATCATTCACTCGATCATGTTAAAGCCACTAACATTCGACGGAACAACATCTTTCGACATTTTCAAATTTCAATTTAAAATGGCGCCCAATCAAAATCATTGGAACGACAAATATCGTATCGCAGCGTTAATAGTGGCCCTTAAAGGCGAAGCAGCAGAGGCGTTACAAACCCTTTTGGAGCAAGAGTACAACAGTTATCTCGAAATTATGAAGGCGTTGATCGGAAGTACGGCAGTGACCATAAGCGAGAGATCTATCGGATGGAATTGAAAAGTCGCTATGAAAAGGGAGGAGAATCGTTGCAGGAATTTTCATCAGCAATAGCGCGACTAGTGCATTTAGCACATACCAGTAGGCCGGCCGACTACATGGAAAGGCTTACGGACGCATTCATTGACGGCATTCGAGATCCAGAGATACGCAGAACGGTGATATTGTCACCTAAGGCAACCTTTGCGGAAACCATTGCTTGTGCATTGTTGAACTAGATTGCAAAAGCCATCGCCAAACCGTCAATGAAAATACGCCGAGCGGAAATTGACACTAGCATAAACAAAATCAAGTGTTGGACATGTGATAAGGTCGGTCACTTCTCGCGAGACTACTGGAAAACAAAAAGGAAACGGGGGAAATCACCATTTCCTATGCAGCGACGACCAAGCGGGTATCAGTCAGTGGTGAAGCAGGGGGCAACATGACAACAGAGCCGTTAAATTAAAAAGAGTCAGCTTCCAGGGGCAGAAGCTGACTCCCACAACCGATTGCCCCATAACCTCCATCCACGTTTCGAGAGTAGCAAGAGGCAGTGACCTGACACAGATTGCATCATTACCCAGCTAACGGGTTGAAGTTACAAACGGCAACAGGAGACAGTGCATTAATAAAAGGGAAAAATATCGTGAATATAAGAATCGGGAGAACTCATCAGGAGACAACAACAATAGCTGTCAATAACTGAATCAGCAGATTTGGAGTGGCGATAGAGATTCATACCGATCAAGGAAGGAATTTTGAATCGGTTGTATTTCAAGAAATGTGCTAGATGCTCGGTATAAATAAAACGAGAGCCTTTGCATCCACAGTCCGACAATATGGTGGAAAGATCCAATGGCACATTGGAAGAATATCTATAGCAAAGGTCGTGGAGATAAACCAACGCAAATGGGATCGACATACATGACACAACAGGAATGATACCAGCTGAAACTTTATTTGGAGATAATCTACGATTACCTGGAGATTTAAAGGTTAGGGCTGTTCCATCAGTGGCTTTATGTGAACACAATTACGTAGACCGGATGAAAGAGGAGCTTAATGAGATATATTAATTTGTTCGGGAGAAAGTACGGATGTCAAGTGGCCGAATGAAAGCTCGATATGACATACGGGCCAATAACCAAGGCTTCCAGGAAGAGCAATTGGTATTATCACAGGAACTGCCACCAGCATGGGAAGGACCTTACACTATCATGAAACTTACATTATCACTAACTGAAGGTGGTGCATTTAGAGAGGCTGGCCCTATAAAGAGGAGGTTATCTGGGCCCTATTCAGGACGAACAGACTTAGGTGAGGTGTAGTGTTACGGTGACCCCTAGCGTAGAATTGAATAAGTTAATTAATAGCGCAACGTTTTACTGTACTAAAATGAAAATTTTCCATGCTTCAACTTTCTACATGTTAACACACTATTCTTACTGGAAAAATCATAAAGCTTCTAGAAGTTTAGTATAAAGAGTATAAAAGGCAAACGAAATCGAATTGGATTATTCATATTTGGAAAGGGATAGTGTGAAGATTAAACTGAGACATTTAAAAAGTGAATTAGTGCGATATAACAATTATAAGTGATCAGTAAAATTGTACAAATATTAAAATAAGTTGTGAGTTATTGTTAATAAATTGTGTTGTATTAATTTTTGCGTATTCATTTTGTGATAAATTAAAGTGGTTTGTTTTATTCACAATCCAGTGATTCGAACCTTGATTGACAAGGCAGAAAACAATATTGATAAATTATCTGCAAAGAGAATGTATATCAAGAGAAATAAAACTGAAGAAAAATTTTCATACAAAAAAGGGGTTATGCATGGGGTTGTACAACCGTATAACTCTAGTTATATTTTTCCAATTTTACAAATAAAACAACGGTCGAATAGGAAATTTAAGGCAGAAACGATTAGTTAAAAAATGTTGTTGTTGTAACTGCTCGAAAAAATAAAGAATTTGCATTTTTTGGTGCTATATCTGATTAAATTGTTTATTACTGATAAGCTACCGTCCTTACATTTTTAAATAAAATACAACTTTATAATTTTTATTGTAACAATTAAAACAATTAAAATGTGTTATGATATTTATGAGTACTTTATTACATCTTTTTTTTAATTTATTCACTTTGTTTATGTTTGGTTTCGTTAAGATCATTTTGCAGTACAGTCATTTCTGAAACATGCTCAGTAAGCATATCCAAAAGTAAATCATTTTTAAATTCAAACATACATTTTTCTTCCTCTAAAATTTTCAATTGTTTCTTTAACTTTGTGATATCCTCACAAGCTTCGTCTAGCTTCTGACTAGATTTCAATTTACCTTTTGCAGTTGTGCTCCACATTCCATTTTTAAATATTAATTCAAAATCACGGACATTTAATGTTGTCTCTTCAAAATCATTTAGATCTTCATTTATTTTTGGACACTCGGTGATATTCAAACGTGATAAACGATGATGGGATCCTGCTTTGTTCAATATTTTCTTAGTAAATATTGGCATTGTGAAAGTGTCTGTGAAATTAAATACAAATTGAGAATATCAATTAAAAATTTACGAGCGTCTTCCGAAAAAATTCTTACCTGTATAATGTATGAAGTTTAGCAATATTTATATCAGGCTCATTAACGTTAACTCGATTCACTAGAAAACAAAATGAAATACATTTTCTCAAAAACAATTTTCTTGTTTATTCAGAAAACATAACAAATCAAGTATGGCCAATAGTCGCGATAGCAACGATAAAACGTAAACAAAAAATAAACTTCAAATTTCTATGTTTCTGTTTTAGAGTTTTATGCTTTTCCTGAAAATAATTTATTTTGAATAATTACTTTAATTTAATTTATATTGTTATTAAAAATAAAAGTGAGTTGGTTTATTTGTAATATTTATTAGATAATTATTTATTTTATGATTTACGTTTTGTGTGTAATAATGTATATGGAATGTCTGAAGACATTGCTGTTAGAAACTTGGATAAAAAGTAAAACATTTACTTTTAATGAAATTTGACAATAAATTTTGAGAAATTATATTTATTTTAGCGTAATTTACAAAATAATTAGTAACTATGATGAACTACTTAATAATTTAAATATTCAAGTAAATTTTTATAAGGTAAGTGAATGTTTACTTAATTTTATATTGTTTTATCGACCTTCAAATTTAACACTATAGATAACAAATTTGCGGTAAGAAAGGTCGGTTTTATATCCCGATCAAATAAATAAATAACCTTTAATTCTTATTGTCCCATTTAATGGTCTCAAAACATGATTGTTTTCATTTTTTAGAAAATTATTCCACAGAACAAAGATGAATTCTTAATGAATATTTTTATTTATTTAATTTTAGAATGAGCACGAGGAAATACGAACCGAAATCTGCAAAGTTCTTGAAGAAAATGAAAAATTAGGATCAGAGCTAAAATTAATCTCCAGTCAATCTGAAAACTCCCAAAGTCTAACAGCAGAAAATTATAAAAACCTGACCAATTGTATTATTAAAAATTTACATCGTAAAATACGTAGCCTTACAGATGTAAGTATAAATATTTTTTGTAGTAACTGCAAAATCATTTTAATTGTTTTTTTTATAATTTTAGGAAAAAAAATCAATAGAACAGTGCTGGGAAGCATCACAATTAACTATTGCACAATTAGAAAAATGTATCAAAGACTTGCAGTCAAAGTACCCACAACAGCAATCATTAAATGAGGCAGGGCGATTTTATTGAATAAAATACTTAAACTTTCACTATTTAAAACATTACATTCCTTTTTCTAATTAAATATAATTCATTTTTTGGCAGATAAGAGCAGAATATAACACTGCCTTAAACAAATTAGGCACGGAGATAACAGAAACCAAAGAAAAGTTATGCGAACAACAAGCAGTAAATAAAAAAATAAACCAGTTGAAAACCATACAGAGAAAAGAATTCGACGCATTGAAAGAAGAACACGAGAAATTGGAAGAACAGCAAAAACTTACTTTCGACAAATTAGAAAAAACGGAAGCTTTACTAGTTGAAACAAAAGAAAAGTTAGCTAATATGATGAAACGAAAATCAGAAATAGAGCAGTATTTAATCAAAACTAGCGTGGCTAGTCGTGCTCAAACATTAAAAGAAACAGAAGCTTTAACAAAGGTCCAAGAATCACTAAACGTGGCTGAAACAGCGTTGAGAGAAAAAAACGAGGCAATTGCAAGAGAACTTGAAATGAAAGAACAATGTGATTTTCTTACGTCAAACTTAAATGTAGTAGTGGAGGATGCTGCAAAAAAATTGGATAATGAGATTATTGGTGTAAGGGAAGAATGTAATTTAAAACTTAAGACTCTCTCCGAAACTGTTGACCACTTAAAAATCTCACTTGCTGCTGAACGTGAAAGAGCAAACGTTGCTGAAAAACGAATTATATTGTTAGAAAACGAATTAAGACAAACTTGTGCTACAAACATAAGGCTGGATTGTGATCTTCATCTTGCTTCCCAAACCATTGTATGTAATTCGATTTTTTTTTTGTTTTCGCAAGATCAAATTAAAATTAATTGTATTGTTTAAATATTTTAGATTGATATGGAATTAAAATTGGAAGCATTCGAAAGTTTAATGAATAGCGAGGAAGCCGCGAATATCCTGTGCGAAGAAAGAGCTAAAGAATTACAAATAATTTTAAAAGAAAATAGAAAATTAAAGGAAAAATGGAAATTAACGGTCGAAGATATAGCGAATAAACTACAGAATGAGATAAAACAGCTCCAAAGAGAAAATTGTTTACTAAAAAATGAAAATGCCAATTTAAAACTATCTCGAAAAAATATAGGAGTAAAATAAAATTTTTAATGCTTATTTACAATTTTTATTAAAATTATTCGGTCCTACATCCATAGTACTAACAAGTGTTGGATATATAGATGACACGGCTGGTGTAGGTTATCCAATTTTAAATAGATCTTTTACAATTATCTTACAATTTGAATATTAATCCATCTAATGATATTTGTAAATGGCTGTTTTACATGCATAAAGGGTGGAACACACCAAGCGCGGCTCGGTTAAGTAGTTTATTACCACGTTTACACCAAGTAAAATAAAAGTATGTAGCAAAAAATTAGCTTGAGGTGTATTAAAGAAAAGTATTACATTCTTTTATGCTACTTGATGTAAATGTCGTACATTAATGCAAAAATATCAATAAATACCTAATAAAAATAACAAAAATTTCTAAAAATAAAAATACGTGTCAGGTAATTGTGTGGAACATGAAGCGCCGCGCTTGGGGTATCTGCCATCCTTTATACTTTGCACTTAGCAGTACAAATAGAGAATATGGTTTGGACAATCTAAATAATAAATCAAATAGTTATGTTATAAATGGAATAAAACACTTCTTATAAATATTTTAATTTTTCTTGGAGGTGCTTCTGCTTCATAATTAATGTTTTGTTTAGCTTTATTAAAAAATTCGTGGTGGACAATGCCGTAGGTGTTTTGCGTGATTACGTTTATACGCAGTGAGAGTAATGATAGACTGAATATATTTATTATTTTAATTTAAAATTGGTTAACCGCCACTGCTTCTTTACGCAAATTTTGACACTAGAATTGCTTCGATTAGATTAAGCGTTGCCTCGCTAAAGTGCTCTCAATCATTGTAAATCGCTATTTTATTGTTTGTAATTTATGTGGAGATTAATTAATTTAATTTGAAATAAATTAACCACCACTGTTTATTTACGCAAAAATTGCCACCAGGTATGCTCCGATCGGATTAACCATTCTCTTCCTAAAGTCGTTCAAGCATTTAAGAGAGTTCGGGTTCGCGGCGCGCCTTTCCTCGCCGCCTGATGACGTCATTGCGATAATATTATGCGTGAAGCATGAAGCCTAAGGACCAACCTATAAGCAATCATATATTTAAATTAAAGGTACCTAATACTTATTATTAATGAGTAATTGCCCACGACCAAGGGCAAATTTGGTGACACTCTCTTTGTCTGAACATGCGGAGACGTTATCACGTCAAAATGTCAGACCCGCATCCACGGTTAACGTTTCTGCCGAAATATTACTAGACACTATCTTTACTACAATTCAAACCGAACAAATAACAAGACTATTATACCTATTGAAGTACAGAGATGTTGGAACGACCCTTCATTCCTCTGTATATAAGAATTTGTAAGGAGGATAAATTGGAAATCATTTTGAAGAATCTGTATTGCATTATTTAACTCACATTTTAAAAATTATTTTATTAATATTTTACATATTGTATATTTATACATTTTATTTTTATTTTATTTTATACATTTATTACATTTTATTTATACATTTTATTTATACATTTTATTACAGTTAAAATTAAAAGATAATACATTTTACTTAAATTACCTAACAAAAACAATAAAATTTTACTAAAAATTAATCATTTGCTTTAGAATCAACTTTACAAATTTCCTGGTAATCTCTGTTTATAAGCAGTTTTATTGATTTCCCAAACGTAGTTAATGAACATGGTGTCTCACAATTTGGAATAGAAATATATTTAGGCAATTCATTTAGTGGATTATGGTAGTAAACAATCTGAAAACACAAAAAAAAAATTATTTGTTAGTCTGTAAATTAGTCAGTCTAAATTTTGACGTCAGTGCTTAAAACTGTGGATAAAAAAGAAGTAAAGCACAAGCTAATAAAAAGAGACCCTTTCCCAAACTCAAACTTATTTCAATCTTTGTCGTATTTCCATGAGAAATTTAAAACAACAATTGCTCGTGACAGCGAATTAAATAATTCAAACCAAAATTTTGAATTATTTAATTCATTCCTAATTTTAGTTGTACCATCTGACACCAGATGCCAAATTGTTCTTTCTCTTTGTTGTTTTATTTCAATTCGAAAAAATAATTCGCGACTTGTTTCCATGAGAAAAAATAATTCGAATTAAATTTCCCTCATGGAAATACAGCTCTTATTGAATTGAGAGTGTTCACAATGCCAAAATCGTTCGTTATGTTGGAAATTCATACAAATCTGTAAGTAAAGCCATCTGGAATAAATCAGTCAAGCCATCCCAACCCAATTGATGTATTTTTTAAGGCAACGAAGAAAGGAAAAAACAAAAGAAAAAACAAAAATTTAAATTTGAATTCTCGAGTTCATATATTTTTAAAGCGTGATGGCTGGTCTCCACTTGTATATTTTTCTCTTGACAAAAAATAAATGACAAACGGCTCGTGACATTTTTTGTACAACTACTAACATAAAGAATATAACTAATTTCTCTCTTTAAGAATAAGAAAAAAATTTGAATTTGGTTCGTTTTTCGAATAATACAATTTTTTCGCATATTACTTTTGTATTCCACGATTTATTATTTATGTCTTATTTTAATAACACAAATTTTATTATATTTTGACCTAAAATTCATTAAAAGGACAAAATTTTGTGAAAAAAGAATGAAAATTTCATTTTATTTGTCAAAATATTCAACATGAAATGACATTAAATTGAGCATAAAATACAATTTATGCTCAAATGGCACAACGTCACGACAAAAATATTGAATATTCTGATCTTTTCCTCTCTTGACAAAATTTCAATGCGCATGCTCAAATCTATTTTTGTGTATGTATTTTGGAAAATGTACTAAAAATTGTCACGAGGAAAAAAATGGACTAGATTTTTTTTTTGTCAAGAGAAAAATACGAAAGTGGAGACCAGCCATGAAACACACTGTTGCATATTTAATTACAACTTGAATAAAACAAGCGGTTCGAAAAATTAAATACATACTATTTTATTCGAACAAATCTGGGGTGGGATATTGTAACGAATCGAATTCAAATTCGAATTCGAGAGAGTTTATGTCTCTTGTTTCAAGGCAAGAATAAAATTGTATTCTATTTCGCTTTTTGATTACGCTTTTTCTATTGCGATCCCTTTTTGTTGCGTACTTTTCCTTTCCTTCATATCGATAAAGTATCACTAAACAAAAATTTGAGTGATAGATAATCATGAATATAAGTAGAAATAGAATGTGGTTTTATTCGAGCAAGCTGAGATAGCAAGAAAAAAAAGCATAATTGAGAAACGAACTAGAGTACAATTTTATTCTTGAAACAAGAGACGAGAAGATTTTCGGGAATTACAACTCTACCACCTCGAAAAATTGTTCCGCGATTATGATTGTATTCATCATCATTTATTTCACCATTGAGAAGGGATTGTTTGAGTTTTGAGAGAACTGGCTCGTTGTCTGTCTGTTCATTTAATGCAACTGATTTAATCGGTGCTCTCGAAAAATAATCCACATTTTGTTGTTGTTCCTACAAGTACTGGAATTCTGAGAGGAACCTCTGCATAACGCAGCAAGCGACTAGATGTCATCGAAGGTAAGTTCACATCTAGTTTAAAAATATATGTCAACGGTTTGTTATCTGTTACTAGGTTGAACTTTTGTCCATTTAGGTACTTGAATTATCTTTTAAGAGTCCAATAAATAGCTAATGCTTTACGATCTAATTGGATGTAGTTTTGCTCTGCCACAGGCGGTGAACGAGAAATGAACCCCACTGATTTTTTAACACTGGATGACTTGTGATATACCCTCCAACTGCGCTTGCATCAAATGAAACGGTCATATGCAATGCTCACATTTCGCTGTCCATTGAAATGTTGCTTTACTGCGTATAGAAGCAGGCGAAGTTGATGTGTAAGTGTAGACGCACTGTTAATAGACTTCGAATAGTACGTAATTAGTCCCAGAAATTGTTGTACTTCGTGAGGGTTTCTCAGACGTGGCACTTAAAAACTGCCTTTACTTTTTCTAGAGCTTTTGAAGTTCTACTTTGCTCAATCTGATATCCAAGATAATTGATCTTTGTCTGAACATGGATTCAAACTCTAGTAGTATTCATTGTAATTACGATGTCACCTTGAATTACGATGTCATCGAAATACGCTGTAGTACCTTGCAGTTCTTGGAGCACCTGATCGAGTATTCAATGAAATTCGCTTGGAATTGTTTTTATGCCAAATGCGAGCCTGTTGAACTTGTATGTAGCCTTGTGAGTGGTTATCGTTTGAATTTTTGCACTCTGTTCATATGCTTTAAATAAATCGTGTATATACAAAAATACTTTGCAGTTGAGAATTTCCACAATGCAGAATTTTCAAGTCGTTTGTTTGATCACTTATTGATCTGCGGTTGTTCACTAGAGTCATAATACACACTTTCTTGATATGTCCTTTTTTATTGCAGTGTTTGTAGCACAGTTTCTCTTTGTTGCATTTGCAACTGCGGGCATCATGATTGTTGCGCGCAGCGTAGACAGAGACCGGTTAAACCCAGTGCTTTATATTCGATTCGACCACGAGATTTTGATTCATATTCATAAATGAAGCGGCAACCCTGACTAGTACATTGACGGAAATGATCTCTTGATTCTCGATTATAAAAAATTTTACTTACATCGCTGGAAAAATTCGGCTGCACCGGATTTTGTTTTGAAATTTCTCTGCTATCTATCTGTGAAGCCTCTGAATCGAATTGTCACTGTGATAACAGACATGTATCTGGAATTGACGCGGAGTATTCCTTACAGTTGAATTTGCGTGTAGGTACGTATGCTCGAATTGCTGCAACGTAATTTGCAATTGATTCTTTTGATTTTGACTACGCGTTAACAAACGACGTCTTACGATAAATAAATTCGGCTCAGGATTTAAATGATTCTATAATAATTTCACCAATTTGTCGTAATCCTCTTCCATGGGTGAGTTTGGTGCCAGTAAATTTGACACAATACTATAATTTTCTGGATCAATACAATTTAGCAATATAATCTATTCTCTGTATACCACTTTTTGTGCCCACTCTTGAGAAATGCTGATATAATGATAAACTTGAATTCGAAATGCATAAATTTAGGGTAAAAACGATATTTGAACAAATAAATTATGTATATCTGTAAGGGGCATCACTTTACTTTTCCATAGTAAACTTGCCGTCAATGATATAGGCAGATTTATCGATAATGCAGTATTATTTGATACGTCAAAACTGAGTACTGTATTATTTCTAAAGATGTCAGCTTTAAGAATTTTTAATTTTTTGTACATAAATAATAAAATAATTTTTATGGTTTCTTAGCTTAATTTTTATTTTTTTATTAATTTTTTAATAAAAAACCCGACGTTTCTAAGGAACATCCCATCATTCTCAAGGGTACAATTTGTACTCTTAGAGTGTGTTTCAAACAAATAAAAATCCGCATAAAAAGTTAAATTTTTGCCACAAAAATGTTAACTGGCCACGCACCAGTTAAAATTTGTAGCTTGTATTTTGCTTTTCTCTATGCAAAACAAAAATAAAAAACGTAAACGGCACATTTTTTCACCAAAACGATTAAAAAGTGAAGAAAATTTAATATTTTTTACCACAGTTAAAAAATTTTACTTTTTACCCGATTGCAACACAGCCTTAGATAAA
This sequence comes from Tipula vernalis, assembly GCA_958295665.1. Lineage (NCBI taxonomy): Eukaryota > Metazoa > Arthropoda > Insecta > Diptera > Tipulidae > Tipula > Tipula vernalis. Next base: position 178,051,290 of record OY282558.1, on the reverse strand, counting down.
TTGTACTCTTGAGAATGACGGGATGCACCGTCGAAACGTACACCACGAAGTTAGCAAAACAGTTGAATTATTCTCAACTCGCACAAAAATTTAATCACGGTTATCAACATAACGGAACCAAAATGGTTCACAGGACAAAAATTTAACCCGCAAGGTTACGAACGTAACCAATTGGTATTTATTTACGTTGAAGTCCCTAACTACAGCAAACCTTCAGTTAATTTAGAGGTACGATTATGTAAGCATTACGAGTTTCGAGTTTCTCGAAATTGCGACAAAACGCTTACAAAGAATCTCTTTTCTTTTTTTTTTAATAATCTTTTTAATCATTACGAGTTGTCTGTCGTACTTAAAAAGGTGTACGAGTAAAACAACAACAATAAGTCGCAATTACGAGAACTCGTAAAGTTATACATAAATCGTGTTTTGTCGCAATTTCGAGAAACTCGAAACTCGTAATGCTTACACAATCGCACCCCAGTGGCCCTATTCTGGTAATTCCCGGTGAACGGAGAATAATTTTTTTTTACAGCAGTTATTCCCAGATACATATTTCCAACTTTTTATTCCCCATTTTCCAAACGTGGATTCTGCCAATTGGGGAATAAATATACAGGGGAAGTTAATTTAGTTATATCAAAATCATTATAATAACTCTTATTTATTACAATACTATCGTTAAAATTATTAGGTAATTTAACCCTTACAAAAACATCAATTCTTTCATAAAATCGGTGGGCAAAACAAATGTCAAAACTGCAGTAATTGGGAATAATTTTTTCCCAATAAAAAATCTTTTCCGAACACCAGAATACACTTTGGGGAAAAGAGAATAATACTGTAACAAAATTTAAAGTATCTATTCCCAGGGAATTACCAGAATAGGGCCGCTGATGCTTAATTTTTAACTGAAGTGAAGTGTTGTCAATCGAACAGTCTCTTCACTTTTATTACTTTAGGGCCCGTATTCTTAAAATTCACCGAAAAAGTCGCCGGTGGCTTTAGTATAAAGCAATTTAAATTTTCGACTGGAATGACGTTTTTCGGTTGAATTTGAAGAATGCTACTTTAGTTTATTCAGTTCAATCGAATATGCCTTAAATATAGAGTAGGTTGTTAGATAAATATTTATTTTGCCCTCCCCTATGTTATTAGATAATAAATGGTTGAGAGAAAAATATTCCTTCCTTATCTCTACATATTTGTATGTTTGTCCTTGTGACTTGTTAATTGTAATTGCAAATAAAATGTTTACAGGAAATTGTATATGCTTAAAGGAAAAAGGTAAATCTGGGGATATTATGGAATCCGAGATAGTTGCTAATTGTCCAGATGGTATACCGGTGGCTTCGGTGGTGTTGTTTCTCAACAATTTGACTTGCAATCAGATTTCGCCAATAATTCGTATTCTAACTTTCACTTTAAGGCAACATGAGGTAGAAACCCTGAAGGATTTAGATTATTCAAAATATTTTGTGGATAGTGAACCGTGTCTTCTGTATTTATAAGTGTTTATCGAAGAATAGATTTTATAATCTCCAGAGACTTTTTTAAAATTTCATCGTTAATATCGTCTACTGAAGAATTTTTAGCAGATATTTTAGCTCTTTCGCACATCCAAGTGTAATCTTTTTCAAATAAGCTGTCTATGCTAGATTGCCAGGATACATGTTTAATATAAAAAGTACAGGCGACGACACCTAATTTTAATAATTGAGTCGAAAATTATAGTCACCACCTTTTAAACGGAACTCTCATACTTGTTCTAAATGTAATGGTTTAGATTGAACCCCACATAGATAAGGATTTGAAACACGCTTTAATTATGTCTGTTCGAGTTTCTTTGCGGATTACAAACAATGTTTGGCGAAAGCCTCCAGCGAAAACAACCCAGTGCTTTTTCTGAATTCCTAATGTCTTTCAAAGTTCTGTTTTCAGCTTCAATGTGTGATCGATGGATCATTGTGCACTGATGCCATAAAATTAGATGAACTTCTTGGGAATTTTCTTAGCGGTACATTTTCTTGTTAAACATAAATTTTTAGAGGTAATTTAAAAGTAAAATAGGCGATTTTCCCTGTTACGCCAGCGGCGTCGATGTCTATTTACAATTAAATCGTGCCTATGAGTCACGCTGCTCTGGTATTCTTTTTGTGAGCTTATTTGACATGAAGTCACTTAATTGATTGGTCAGCGAATTACATTTTACTCTACATTTTAAAGGTGATTTAGAAACGATTGCATCTGCTAGCGTATGTTTCCGTTGTTCTCCATTTCCACGGAAGCCAAGTTGTTATAACAAGCACGGCGTGACATGTGTCACAAACTCCACTTGGAATAGATTTTCTTTCAATGGAAATTCAAATTCTATTCAAATTATGATTTGAATGTTTTTATAGAAATTCCTTTTATTTTTGCTCAAAATGCGGCTTTCTATGAACGCATAAGCAAACTGACCTCTACTTAAATTGCCGTTTATGCGATAAGTGGATGTTTTATAACTATACATTGTATAGCACGTTTCCAATTGTGAACTGTCTCATGTCGCTTTGCTCTTCATGATACATAGTTCAAATTTTTGTCGCTTATTGATATCAGTTCACACTTTCTTCGTAACAAAGTTTCTTTCTATTAATAGTCATAATCGTTTAATCTAACCGTCTGACACTTGATTAAACAAATAATTTGCTATATAACACTAAAAATGTTGTTTTATAAGATTGTTTCTTCCTTGTTTGCAACAGGTTGAATATCTTTCCTAAAGTCAGTACATACAGGTAACCCCCGAAGAACACGTTTAATTCGTTCCGTGTTGTTTAAAACCGTGTTGTTCGAGACTACAAAAAACCGGATTCCGTTTCAAGTGTGAAAACATGAAAAAAAAATTTGTTATTTTGTGAAGCGTGAGCAAGAGAATGCATATGTATTTTATTCTTTTTCAAAAGAATTACTCGAAAATCGTGTAGTTTGAAACCGTGTAATTCGGGGGAAGGTATCCGTGTTCTTCGAAACTCGTGTTCTTCAAATACCATGTTCTTCGGGGGTTACATGTATTTGGTTTAGACGTTTAGTTACGAGCTACAGAATATGTAACTTTATATATTCGGTGACAAAGTGCTATGGTAAAATTTTAAATTAAATTAATTTAAATGATAAAAAATTATTTACAATCTAGTTTCACTGAAAAATAAATTATTTTGTGTCCTATATTGAAACATTGGGCGCAAATCGTACGTAGAGTTTACCGAAAATACGAAAACTCTACGTTTCTAAAAGGGATGAACGCCAAATAAACTCAGTAATAAATTAGAATCTACGTGTTTTAGTGAGATTAAAAATTCTGAGTGAAAGTGAAGAGTGAAGTATATTTTAGAATATTTGAAATGTAGACTGTTCTGGTGCTGGATGCGCCCATTAACTTATAAATTATAGTCTTTAACTAAAATTTGTCACAAAAAATGTACAGATTTCTTTTTTCACATATTGGTAAAAACAATTAAGATAACGAAAGTCATTTTAAAATTTGTCATTTTGCCCCCTCACAATATTGACCTTTGGCCTCGTGACCAATTTTAATGGCAAAGATAGTAGCGATTAAATAGCGAAGGAAATCGAAGAGTATTAGTATTTTATAAATGTAAAATATTTTGCTTAATTTGTTTTATAAAGCACAATGGTTCGATATTTCATACGAAATGTGACAAAATTTTTAAGTTCTACTTAATATTTTTTCTAAGATCAAAGATTATACTTTTGAAACGATAAAATAACAATTATTTTAATAACGTCCTTGAGTTTACTAAATCAATGCAGTAGATTCTAGTGTAATATTGTTAAATATATGAAACAAATTAGCCATAAAATAGCTTAAGCAACAATCTAATGATCGTAGTTCTAACGGCTGACTGAATTTAATTCGGTCTAAGTTAAGTTACGCATTACTTCTGTACCACGTCAATTTTAGAATGGTGCATTTTGCTCAACTTACCTTAACTTCTAAATCCACGTTAGAATTCCTGTGCAACTCAAATGCTAAGGTTGCACCAAACTCCGGTTTTTCTGAAGTCTGGTCTAATATTTGGAGCGAATTCATTACATTTACCAGTGTGACATCATGTCCAGAATATAAAAATAATTTTCTATTGGGATTAAGCATATTTTCTCGTTTCTTTATCATATTATCAAAAATGTTGGTCAACAACGGGCCAGCTTTAATTTTTTTCATAATATTGGTTTCCGTCAAGAGTTTCAAATTCCTTGTTGCTGAATGAAACATTCGATCTGGAAACACGGTTTTAGTCCAGTCAGGTAATTCAAGGCCGGCCCTTTCCTCAATTTGTAATGTATTGAAGAGTGATTCCACATTACGAATTGAAGATATATTTTTACCCGTTTCCTTTGTAAGAAAATCATACAAATCTTTATTCTGTTCATTAATACTTCTTAACACTTCGTTATCGGATTTGTAGAAATTTTCTAATAAATTATCATACACTGAACAGGGTGCTTTCTGCATAATCAGCTGAAAGTTTAAAAGGTCTATGCATAATTTCTTCAATAAGCATGAAATATTTTTCGACTTACAGTATCTTTCTCCCTTGATTCATAATTTATAGGAATGGGTTGCCAAGGAATTGGGAGTGGATTTTCATTTTCAAGTGGAGGCATAAACCCTGCCAAAAAACTTGAAGCACTCATCAAACATCTCTCGTATTTGCTACTTTGTACATATATCTCATCTGTGGTATACAATCCATTTGATGGAATCAAATCAATATATCGCAATCTTAATAGTTTTCCAAGTTTATACATTTCGTTTGAACCGTTTTTGGACAGCGCGCCAAATCCACCAAACCATTTATAATTTATATGTGGATCGTTTGGATATGAGCCGGTTGGATTACGATCGCCATGCCGAAAAATAATGGCAGCCATCACTAACGATCTCATCGTTTCATTTTCTAGTTTATTTGATTCTCCAAATGAAATATGCGCAAGAAGTATCGTAATTATAGCGCCACTGAGTATCAGAACTGATATAGTTGCACCACGTCTGCCTAATTCAGAATCACACGCCATGTGAAATTTTCAAAGGATTCTAAATCAGTTAGAAGTCCGTTGAAAACAAATTAAAAGTATGAGTGTTTTCGCTAAAAATTTCAAAATATACATAAGCTCAACTTTATTATTTTTACTGTACAAAGACGTTTACTTAAATTTATTATAATTTTTACAAATGTTTTGTTACCTTAATTATTCAATTTTTTACGTTTACGATGGTATGTCAATGTGATGATTTATTAAATTTTAATTTATTTAATATAAGCATTATTTCGATAGGAAATGCATTATCTAAGATCTTAGGACACCTTCAGATAAGATCTAAGATCTAACCACAAGTTGAAGCAGTACGTAAGCAGAAGCACTAAGCAGAATCACTGACCATGACCAAAATTCACATGCATCTAATTATCTTCATCTCAATTTAGATTTTAGACAGAGCTAAATATTCCCTATAAACAAAAAAAGCGAATCATAAAAAACGATACATATAAGATGAGTACCAAACTACATACACCAAAGTCCCGCTTTGCGTCCCTGTTCGGTTCCACACGGAGAGACGCAAACTGAATTTCGACGCATATCGAACAATTTAAAATATTTGTGGCCGAAAAGTATTGCGGAAGATTATTCCACATAGAATTTAAAATAAAACAAATATATATGATAAATAATATAAATAATATCACTTTATTAATAATAATTCGTTAATTAATTTAACGTTTTTTTAGCCGACGCAAGAGCGAATAGACGCACATAGAATAGACGCATAGCGAGACTCTGGTGTATTCATACAAATACACCAGAGTCTCGCTATGCGTCTATTCTATGTGCGTCTATTCGCTCTTGCGTCGGCTAAAAAAACGTTAAATTAATTAACGAATTATTATTAATAAAGTGATATTATTTATATTATTTTTCATATATATTTATTTTATTTTAAATTCTATGTGGATTAATCTTCCGCAATACTTTTCGGCCACAAATATTTTAAATTGTTCGATATGCGTCGAGATTCAGTTTGCGTCTCTCCGTGTGGAACCGAACAGGAACGCAAAGCGGGACCTTGGTGTATTTGACTATGATTTTCGGTAGTGCTCACATCTCTATTTTCATGAATAGAATTGTCCACCAAATATTTCAGTTTTGAACTTTGCTTTCTTTATTGCGATCTCATCCTTGCAGAATAAATTTATATACCCTCTTTTTTCGTTTTAAGACGCGGCTTCTTAGACAAAGTTCTTTTTTTTAAAAAAAAAAAACAGGCTTAATAAAGGGATGCGGCTTATTATAAGTGTGCGGCTAGTTAGAGGTTCCCAAAAAGTTTTAAAATAATTTTTAGTCAAGGAAGCCGCGGCTTATCAGCGGGGTGCGTCTTGTAACGGAAAAAGAGGGTACTGTTTCATATTTTCAAGGCGTAATTCGAAATTTTATTCTTGAAAATAGAGACATGAATGAACACTATCGAATATCCAAAATAGTGATTACATTAGAATATTCCACCACTGCAATTCATTTTTTGAGCTACCTACTTAGCTAACGCCAAATTTATAAGGAAACTACAGCCTAGGTAAATAGGTTTATAACCTACAAAGCAGTATTGGTTTCCTAGAAGAGTAGTATGAAACGAGGAGAAACTTCTGATACAAAAGGACTCTTGTAAATATTCTGAACGAATAGTACGTTATGCAAATTGCTTGTTGCTTAATAATGAAGTTTATTTTTCTAGTGGCTTCTAAATTGACCAGTCTCAATAAGAATTTAGAGAAAATGTCTCTTATTCGGAATGAAGCGCGCATTCAGGCGAATCCCATGCTTTGTGCCAGAGGACTTGGATTATAAACTTATAATACATTTTTATATTTAATTTTAAAATTTTAGAATAAAATAAATAAATAATACAACAATACAATGACTAAACACCAAAATTTTCGTGCGGTTGTTTTATTTAATGTAAAGAAGGTGATAGGTGATCATACTTATCACTTATAAAAAAATAACATTAGGTGTCTTAGTTATGGCCTTGTCGGTAAAAATAGATGACAAAAAGTTAATAAGAAACCAAAAGAATCGTTGGTTACGTCACAGAAGAAAGATTAACCAGAATAGACATTGCGTGGATCAAATTTTTTTTCATCTTACCTTCTTTTTTGGACTTTGAAGTATAATTATTTTCGAATATTATGAATTTTTTGAATATTTAATACAAATTATGGTGTCAAAACAAAACTTGTCATATAATATCACTAACTATACTGTTAAGGATTCTTAATTTTTATTATTTCAAATAAAAACCAGTAAACCAAAGAATACATAACCCAACTTTTTCTTACCTTCGGCAAATCAAGGTCAAAAAAATGAGTCCAAATTTTTCCATACAAAAACAGCGTTATGACTGTTCTGGTTAATCTTTCTTCTGTGGTTACGTGGTAAGCATATGGCGATTTTAGTCTGTCACAAAACGATTTTAATGCTCTTAGGATTACAGAGTTTCATAGCTTGATTATCGTAATCTAGTTATATAAACTTGATAAACATGCAACACAAAAAAGCGCCAGCTGCGTAAATTTGTGTTTGATTTTTTCATATATTTGAAGGCTTTTCTAGGGTGACGTTCTAACTAACCATAACTTTTATCGCCTCTATTCGTTTGACTGAATGTTCTTAAATTATTTCACAACAACTAAAAATACACGAGAATCTAATTCCGTAAATTCTTCAATGTACATATGATAAGGTAGCTTTACTTAAAGATATACATTTTTTGACTTCAACCATTATTTATCAAAAATCACAAATAAAATTTAAAAAATGTACGTAAATAAATAGCCTGTGACGTTTTACGATGGTAGTTATTATTGTGAAATAATTTAAACTAATCCTGGGGTCTGACTAGGTAGGCAATTAAACGACATTTTGGACGGATATCGTTTTTTATTAGAAGGTTCGAGAACAAAAAGAAAAGCAAGAACTATTCTTTTTTCTCCTGTACATTTTAATACAAAACGATAGTCATCGAAAGTAGTCGTGGAATTGCATAATAAGTTCACAGAAAAGGCATCAAATATACCTGTTATGGTATTTTAGGCAAATAAACTAAATAATCACGGTAAAATTAACTTCAGAAATATTTTTAAATCAATGTGAATTTGCTTCACGAACAATAATTCCTATTTATTTAGCGAACAGCAATAATTCCTATTTGTTTGTCCTACGGCTTCGATGAGTTCAGCTGTCAACATTTTTAAGAAAAACGTATATTGTATTTTGACAGTCGTTCCACAAAATGGTCACTTTCAGTCGGGCAAAATCGATATAACATATCATGATATTGCTTATTATCCTAGCTTCACTTCGTTGTATTTTGTCTCTCACCCGATTGAACAACCAAAATGAAAAAAATGATTTTAAATGTCAACCTTCTGTAGAGCATCTTTATTTGAGCGACAAAAACCAATTTATTGCGATTTTTTATAAAATAATAAATAATACCCTCCCCAAATAATATTAAAAATATTACACATATCATTTGTTTTCAAATATGTACATATTTATTTATTTTGACAGTAAAAATAATATAAAAAATGGCAAAACGTGTTAAAAATATCATGATAATTTTTATCACTTTTCCAAATTATTTTCAGACTGGACACAGAATGTAGACAAAACCATACGTTGCTCGAATTTTATTGTTTGGTTAACTTTGTAAAATTCTGTGTGTTTTGTTTATTGGGCTTGGAGGATAAATAAACTTTGACATTTTCTTTTCTGTTGAATATCCAAACACACGATTTTTTCATTCTGAATAAAAGAACACACGCGTCGCTTAACTGTTCGGCCATTATTATTGTAGTTTCGTGTTTGAAAAAAGTCGGGGGAAAAGCCAAATCACCAAAAATAATAAAATATAATAAAATTCGAAAAGTGAATGGTGTTCTTTCAAAGTTAAAAATTAAAGTAAAATACATTTTTATTTATCTAATCAAAAATACTTTATATTATTTACAATAGCCATAGTTCAATAAAGTTTGGTTTGTTTTCTCTAAGAAAAAATAGTTAACACAAAAAGTCGAAAAACAATTCATAATGGTGGATAAATTTTTAAATATGTGGAAAATGCGAGAGATCGCTGATAAAGTGTAAGTTGGTTGTTTTATTTCCTTAAGCTGATTACACAAATTGTAATTGGAATATAATTTACTGATAAAAAGTTTTTGTAATAAAAATATAATTTTTTTGGGTTTGCTCCGCCTTAATTAAATGTCACATTATAAATTATTTTGCATAATCATTTCTCTTTATATCAATCAAATTTGAAAGATGGAACCAAGACATTCTGAATTAAGGAATTTTATTAAAACCTAATTAAATTAAACCACAATGAATTAAATTGAGATTAAATATTTTGTTTTCATCGAATTCGAATAAATATGAAACCTGAGGTAGTTATTTGTTCTATATATTTTTTTATAATTATTTCTTTTACATATTTAGCACAAATGTTGTTATGAATTATACCGAAATTGAAGGAAAAGTGAGGGAAGCAACAAATGATGAACCTTGGGGACCGACAGGTCCACTGATGCAAGAATTAGCGCATGCAACTTTTACATATGAACATTTTCCAGAAGTTATGTCTATGCTCTGGCGAAGAATGCTGCAAGATAATAAACAAAATTGGAGGAGGACTTATAAGGTATAGTTTTAATTATGAATTTCAATAATATACATAGTTGCTAAAAGTACCTTTGCGAATGGCTTCAAAAACATAATTGTACATCGATCCGTGTGGGAAATCACTACATTTTCAATAGCAAATAGCAATAACGTTATTTGTCGCTCTCGTAGAATGTTGCCGAGACCAGAGAAGATTCGAGTGCAACAAATAACTTTGTAGACTTTGTTTTAATCTTTATGCGCACGTTGATAAGAGGAGAGATGGATGGAAAAATTGTTTATTTATCAACAATGCAGAAAAGAAGCATTTTGTGCCACGAAATCAGTAACATAGTCTAAAACATAGTTAACACTTATTGATATTGTATTACATATGTACAATATTATGCATGGAGGTATTTATTTTTAAGTCCGAAAAATCGACAATGTTATTTCCCCGCCCACCTTAAAATATGCATATATTTATATATTTATATTCTTCGATCAGTTAAAATGTTCGGGGGTGAGTAATAACGTTAAAATTGTTTTGATTTACCTGTAAAATAATATTTCCACTGATGACGATATTGGAATGAACTTGAACACACCGCTAAATCTTCAATAAAGTTTTTGATTTTGTTTGTTTATGCATAAAATAATTAACTTCAGAAATATATTTACTAAATCTTATCTTTTTAATTATGGCTGGCTACAATAATATGCACTTACATATGTTTACAACAAAAACCAGATAATATTATTTTTATTGAATATTTTTTTTTTTTCCAGAGCCTTTTATTATTAAACTATTTAGTTCGAAATGGTTCCGAACGAGTAGTCACATCATCGCGGGAACATATTTATGATTTGCGATCTCTGGAAAACTATACATTTATTGATGAAAATGGTCGTGATCAAGGAATTAATGTTCGACATAAAGTAAGTAATTTATTTATTTCGTTATCTAAAATTTTTATCAGATTTTCCATTTTATCATTGTTTTTAAAATACGATTACATAATGCTAAAGTTTAATATTTTTGTTTTATTTACGTTTTTTAGGTACGTGAATTAATTGATTTCATTCAAGATGATGATAAATTACGAGACGAGCGAAAAAAGGCGAAGAAAAATAAAGATAAATATATTGGAATGAGTTCGGATGCAATGGGTATGCGAATTGGAAGTGGTGGTGGTGGTGGCGGTGGTGGTGGCTACAACGATAATTGGGACTCGTCGTCACGTTATGATAGTGATCGAAATTGGGGAAATTCAAAATCAGCTAATACCTACGAAGATGATTATACATTCGATGGTGATAAGGAAGACTCTGATACAGAATCATCTGGTCCTCCGTCTGCTAGGTTTGTTTAATATTTTGATTATTTTGTTTTGTAGTAAATAGTTAATTTAATTGTATCGTTATAGAAAATATCAAGACAAAGAACGGCGACAAGACAGTCCGACCGCAACAGGTCTAGGCAACTCATCATCTATTGATAAAAAGCAACCTTCAATCAACATAAGCGTAAATAAATCAGGGAGCAATAGTAGTAAACCAACTAATATAACAAAATCAAGTAAAAAAATTGATTTAGGAGCAGCATCAACTTATGGAAAATCAAAGGATATTGGTATTCATTCGCCAACTCATCGGAGTAAAGATGAAGAAATCATATCAAAGACAAATTCGTCTAACACAAGTAATGATAATCGATCCGGTTTAATAGATGATCTTTTTCAAAACAGCGAAACAGCCAATAGCAATAATATTATTGATAATAACAATGATTTCAATCCGCGTGCTGATGAAACGCATGATTTTGGTGATTTTAATAATGCGTTTTCGACAGGAAGCGCTGTTGTTCCACCCAAACCACCTAGTATTAGTAGTAATGATGAATTTGCCGATTTTTCATCCGCGTTTTCAAATGAAAAGGCCGATAAAAAGAAACTTTCTTTGGATAATGGACTACTGTTTGATGTCACAACAGTAGCGACACCATCAAATCTTGATTTATTGAACTCTATGCCAATTGTACCGTCGTCAGCAGCCCCTCGAACTGATTTACTTTCTGGTTTTGACGATTTAACCCTTGGCAGCGTATCAGTTTCTAACGGTAAGTCAAACTTTGTACAATTAATTATTTTTAGTTCATTTTTTCATAATATGTATTAACAAATTAAAAATATATATTTTCAAATGAGGATTTTTACTGCTCCCTGATGTATAGTTCTTCTTTGCAATTTGTAACATATATTCATTCTTTTGAATATTAAATTAAGTAAATTTAATAAAAAAAAAAAAAACTTTCGGGAGAATAGTATTCCCCAAAATTATTATAAATTTTAATAATAAAATAATTAATTTTGTTACGATGACACTTTTGCACTTCCATAAATGTGTGTGGAAAATATATATTTTTAATTTATTATTTTTGTAAAATAAACACGGTTGTACAAATTAAAATAAGTACAGTTGGTTTTATTTTATGTACGTAAACATGTAGTTTTATCGAATAACAAAAAAAAACTATTTTGGTAGAAATTAACTGTCGCAAAATGTTTTATCATAAATTTATTGCCACGTGAATTGGAGCGTGTTGAAAATAAAATAAGTTTATATTTTTTTGCACGGAATTTATCATAATTGATGGTTGGTTTGACTTCGTATCTAAATAGCACTCCGTTATAACATTGATCCTGTTCTGAGTATCCTGTTGTGTTCTACATCTTACATGTAATTGGCATATATTAAACCGTCCAATAGTCTAAAGAAATGAAATTTAATTGATTCCAATGGTAGGTGTTTCAGAGCTTAAGATTCATATTCTTGATCCATTGAAATCTTGACTTCACGAAAATTCATCGTATATATTATGAAAAGTTTCACCTCGACAAAGAATTCAACACATAATAAAAGTGTTTCAAAAAGTTCCTCTATTTTGTTTGATAAAATAATTAATAAATACTTTAGTATTAGGCTGGGGCCTAACTATACAATCCGACGGCTATTTTCGACTGCCATGGTTTTATATTAGAAAGTAGTAGAAGGTAATAGTAGTAGTTAGAAAGTAATATAATTTTCTTTTTTCTTCCTGTACCTTCTAATACAAATTACAAAATGATGGCCGTCGAAAATAATCGCCGATGTGCTGTTCATTAAAATATTGATTTAAATTCTATGCAAGAAAATTTCACTGTCAAGGGTAAAATAGTAACTGTATTTAGTTTATGTATTTAGTCATTATCTACTTTCAATATTCTGATGGTATTATCTTCTGATATTCTGACCAGTTGGATATAGATAAGCTCTACAATATTATGAAATACCTAAAAAACCATCTTATTATCTTAACTAGCGATTTCAATGATAGTGAACCCTCGGATAAGGAAACGGCCGCAAACTGTGAAAAATTTAGCAATCTGTTCGGCATATATTGGTAAGGATTAAGAGGCAGCCTGAATATTTTCACTGCAAATAATGTAGGCAAAGTTGAGCGTAAAATAACGAGCTGGTTCATATTGATATGTAACAAAAGTATTCCACTCAAAAAGGAAATATGTGTTGATGGACTAAAGATCTAACCACCAAAAGAAAACGAGTTTATTGGCTAAGAAAATTATATCAAAGAGAAGTGTTTCCAGAAACAAGAGCAACTAAGAAGCTTAGCTACGTAGCACACAGACATTTTTACATTATGTGTATTAGAGATACAAGACCGTACTCTTAACCGATCTCGGAAATGCGGAACTCGGATATTGAGGAAAACGACTCGAGATTGCACCATTCACACCCGATATGGAATTATTTAATAGTGACGAAACAACGTCGGCAATTATGTCAATGAAAAGAAGTAAAGCACCAGACCTCCAGAAAGTGGCCAATTACAAAGCCATGAATCATAACTTTATGAATAGCTGCCTGAATATAGGCATCTTTCCTACAACAAGGAAGAATGGGAAGGTCTTTATCATTAGAAAAGGCGGTGAACGAGATCAAATTGAAGAAGAAAGAAAGATTAATTACTAGTCGGTTATTGAGTGCATTTCAAGGTGGTGGTAAACAAACATAATAAACAGTTTGGATTCAGAAATGGAAACTCCACAGAGGACGCCCTGGTGACTGGGTTAACATAATAGTATGATTGACGAAACTGAAGAAGTAGCTTATGTAGGCGATAAGGTAATGATTTTTGTGGGAAATTCAATCCAATCTATTCAAGGTGAAGCACATATAGCGTTAAATTTAACTATTGACGGGTTTAAAGAACATAAAATCAAGCTATCTTACGCTAAAACTGTAACCGCCAAAACAAAACTATAAACATCCAACTTAAAGGTACACCCGACGTTAGAATGTCATCTTTGGCGTCAGTTAATGCTCTGAGAATCAAGATATATTTCGATGAAATGGTCGGTGTAACCTCTCATGAAGCAAAATATTTTCTCCTTGGTTTACGAAGGTCTTGTATTCTCCATGACAAGCAGGTGTAGCGGCAGAATAAATTGCCATCACCGTTGAACACTAGCAACCGCTCAACGGGGAGTACTACTTGGAATAGCAAGGGTGTCAAACGGAGTCAGCCGACTATTGCTTATATACTATTAGAAAAAGGGTGGAGACTTGTAAAATTAGGAAAACACAGTACGTTATATATAGTGACATTGAACTTTCATATAACGATCAAAGGCCGAACCTCTTCAGATCCCTTAAGTGAAGCTTACGTAAAGTGTCTTTAACAGATTGGAAAGGTAGTTGGAATAACTCTTTGGATGGTAGGATTACTTTTAGTTTCTTACTTTCGGCAAATATTGAGGAAATACTAGCTGGGAAAGCTAGTACTAAGATCACCATTTAGCCACATACATTCAAAAATCAAACTAGCAGATTCAAGCTCTTGCGATTGGAACCAAGTCATGAAATCTAGGTTTTGAAATATAAAGATAAGAAGTTCGTGACATATTTTTATTCTACGAAATAAAACTTTTTATTTATAGCGACACCTATTTTGTAGTTTAACAGTGTGACGAAATCAGGGGCTATTTGTGAATTTGATTTGAACGTATTCGACTCTTCGAAGTATAAGATTCGTATTTGATTTAAATAAGAAACGAATGAATCTGATTTAATTCAAATAAGAATCCAATTCATCGAAGAGTCGAATACGTTCGAATCGAATTCACCAATAGCCCCCCAGTTTAAAAACATTTTTATCGAAAAGCTTATGGTTAGTGTGGTATAATTAAACTGAATAATTATTTGATTTATATTGACTTGGTTCACTTTAGTTTTGAGCCTTCCATAATACATAATATTAAGGCAATAAAACTGATAAAAGTTTGATATGTATTATACTTAATATTTAATACAAAATACTTGTGATTATTCAAAACAAATATTGCAAAACGAAGTTTATTATGTTTTAATATCACGTAATATAAATTTGATAAGAAGGCTTGATTGAACTCAATAATATGTCGAACATATCATATTTTTATTTAACAGCGGGCTTAAACTTATTCCATAAACTCTCGACAGTATAAGCAGTCAAAAAACCTTTTTATTGTTTTAATAAAGGGCTAAATACTCTATACATTGTTCTTTTGTAATTTGTTCCTTTGATAAATTATTTATTTAGGCTTTCGAACGCTCAATTTATTTAATATGTATTGGAATGTACTCCAGCCCTAGATAATTCCATAGTTCAATTTCTTTCGATAATGACACACCTTATATATATCCCAATTTCTATCGTATGTTGCTTAACTAGTAGCATCTTGAAGAGTTAAACATTTTAATACAAATCAAAAGTTATGAGGGCGAATTGAAGATATAATAGATACATTTTATATAGTACACTTCATCTCCAATATAGACTCATCAGAAAGATGTTTTATCAATTTACTGGCTACATATATAATTGTATTTCACTACATATAAAAATAGTTTTACAGTGACAATAAATAAATCGCAAAGTTAAATTGTCAAGAAGACAGGCAGGATTTACGATCATTGTGATTTTCAAATGTACATTTTTATATTGATTGCTCTTGCTTAAGAAGCAACCAATCACTTTATTTTATATTTAATGAAACATCTCTCAACATTGTGGATGCAGAACGCATACGATAATTAAAAAAATGATGGTAGGAATTTTAAGAGTTTTGGTTAACACATTGTAGGGATTATGATTAATTAATTAAAAGCGGTACCACCAGGCCAGTTATAAATAAACCTCTTGTTGTTTAGCATATTTTTACCTTACTGCCTAACTTACTGCCTTAACCCTACAACTCAGGATTTTATTTTTTTACCTTTAAACTCAAGACTGGGCTCCGAACGCACCTCACCCTTTTCTTGATCATAAACTTAACTTTTTGATTTTATCAGAATGGTGTAAGAGAAATCTGATTTTATTTACAGCTAGTTAATGAAAAACCTATTCGAAGGCTGAAAACAGGAAAAAATCAGCAAAAAGCTCATTTTTTTAAATAAAAATTTGTAACTTTTCAAACGTTCAACCGATCTTAAAAAATCTCAAGCGGTGTTTTGAAGGGAAGACATCAGGCTATTGAAAAAAATTACTGTCACTTTATTCAGTTCAAAAGGCATATTTGTTTGGGCCATTGACAATGACGAAAATCCGAAAACTGAGAAGTGGGGGAAATCATTGAAAAAGTAACCAAAAATTGTGTTTTAAAGGTTTCTTTTATTATAAATTCATACAAAAAGTTAAACTGACTTAACAGGATATAGTACCGTACAAAAATTTAATCAATTGCCGCACAATCGGTGTAAAATATAGGAGTTTGCACGCTCCGCACATGCTTTTGCGACGGTCCGTTGGTGGTTTGTTATACCGGGGGTTCACTATATTTGAATATTATTCTCATTCGTAATAATATAATATATAAAATGTTGATTTAGTATAAAATATAAAATTAACTTACCGCCACAAAAGTTAAACGTCAACTCATAGCGGGTTCGCTCACACCGCACACACGATTTTGTAACACACGGCGTGACAGCCATCGATCAACTCAAGCTACAACCGACCTGACACCACTCATAGACCTTTAAGTTATGGTTCAGATCAGGAGTTGATAATGTTGCTCGCTAGCTGCTCGAGTTGTTGGGTTAATAATGCAATACGATACACAACATATTAATAAAGTATGTACATTAATAAATTTATCTCCATTACCATCGCGTTTATAATTAACAAATTTTTGACATCCAGTGAAGTTCGTCCATACTTGAATTTTGTATAATCATTTAACAAGGCGTAACTTTGTTTTTCAAGGTTAGGTCCATATTTCATAAAGAACTTGTTTTTAGTAATTTAAAATTACTTTTAGGCTATAAACAACCTTGAAAAAAATCGTAAATTAATTTTGAAATATTCTAGAAAATGGAGACTAATGAGAGTAAAATGGAATTTACAAAAAAAAATACAAAATTATTTTGATTTGTTATACTTTAAGGAATCAATTTTCACAAATAAACCCATTTTGTGTAGACCATCTGCATATTGCATTGTTCTATGCCAGCCTTTATATAGTACTAGAAGACAAGAAAGGTGGGAGATAGTTCTGTTCATCACAATCAACGATCGCAATCAGATGATGACGAATTCCTTTTGCATCTCGCCCCCTATTGGGGTTCGAACCTGGTACTTCCTAATCCAAGCGTATTAACCACTGTGCCTTTTGGCTAGTGAACAATTTTTTTTTATCACGGATTAAAGTATTTTTGGTGTGCGGTTTTTCTTGATAATTCATTCTTATTGTGTAAAAACATCGAAAAATAAAATCTTGAAATCCCAAAATGTTAAATTCTGCCGGCACAAAATTTTGCTCGGAGATCAAAAAAATTTGCTGCCATAACAAAGAATTTGACTTGAAAATGTCGACATGTTCTTTTGAAATTAAGTTTTTTCGTTTTCTTTGTAATACAAAAAAATTGCTCTTAATAATTAGAGATTTATTTAATTTCGAAAATATTTAATTAAGAATTTTAAAATAATCAATTTTAAATAAATGTTTAATGGTTTATTCAAACAAATTCATCAATACAAATGTTTGAACCACTAGCTGAAATATGCGGTACGCCGTTGAACACTGTCTAAAGTAGACAGTAGACAATTTCCAATAGTTTTGAAATTTCTCGAATAATCTGAAAAATTTATATGCTGTGTTATTCGTTTCGGCATGATTGAGTAACAAACATGCACACTTTCTGAATTATTATATTAGTAGGATAGTATTTATAAGAAAACCTCATGATTGAACTAAACGAAAATTGGCCAACGTAGAAAATTTAGTCATGACTCTACGTTAAGAAGGAAACAAATATTTAACAATAGAAATATTTTTAATTGTTTGTTAATTAAGAGAGTTGTTTAGGCGGCTTTTAATGTAAGTTTAAAGCTTGATTTACATATGCGACGTGTGGCAGGTGGAAATAAACGAAACGCTTTCTTGACAACTATTTACATTTGTCACGCGCCGCGCCACGCACACTAATAAAATATTTTTTGTGATGTTACGTTTCACTAAAAGGAAATGTGGCAAAACAATCAGAAATAAAGAAAAAAAAAAATTAAAAGTTTTACTAATATTGGCTTTGATCAAAAATGAATCTCCCAAAATAAGTATAAAAAAAATTGCCGACATGTTTTACACTACATTTTTATGTGTATGTGTAAACCGTCACGAAAAAGATAAAATTGGTTCATGTCTCGGCGTGTAGCGTGTGCCGTGTGACGAATGTCAAAATATTCGTTTCTAATTGACTATAAGCTCCCGTCACATGTCACACGTCGCATATGTAAATCAACCTTAAGGATAAGAAGTTTTATAGGGGCTAAGGGAAGTTTAGAGATCTTTAAGATTTTTTCATGCTCCAAAAACCCTATTTTATAAAATCTTGAAGACATTTTTAAAATCGGTTTTCGAGATCTTGTCGAATCCAGATTTTGTCCTTTCTGGGAGTTGATAGACTGTATTATGAGAAAACAAGAAATTCTGAAATTTGAAAATTATAGAAATTCAAAATTAAGAAATTTAAAAACTTTGGTATAATGGAATTGGAAATTGGGTAAAGTTTTAACACCCCAATTCCGGTAGTCGTATCTTTTGTCACGCCAAATAACATGTTTTAACATCTCTTCTATAATCCCTAGATGGCTGCTAGGTAAACTGCTTTTACGGTCATGAAGTGGGCGGTATGTATTTTTCAAATTTTTTTAAAGTTTGATTTGGTTCCTACGGCTTTCATGGTTTTAAGAAATTCTCCGCTGTTTTCTATTAATTTAAAACGATGTTAAACAATTTTGAGACCGTTGTGTTCCATAATTATTAATTAGTTGAGTAAGGCCATTTCTGCTAATTATTGGATTGAAACTAATTTGTTCCATTATTTTACTGACCGAGGAATCGTTCGTGTAATAGAAATAAGAGGATTCCAAAAAGAGGAAATTTTGTTTCTTTACTTTTTCAGATTTACAAAATTGCTAAGCTTTCCGTATTATTTGAAATTCCATACGACGATATTTTTCTTATCAATATTTCCCACACTGTACTTCAAATCTTTTATTTCCTGATAATTTATACGTTTGATTCGATTTCAAAATGATCACTAAATTTATTAAAGCCATTCGCCAGCTTGCTAATCCTTTGTTACATCTAGTTTCATAATTACTGCCGATGGAATAAATTTGTCAAAGTCAATAGGGTAAGCTAATTAGTTATTTCATTAGTGTGCGCTTATAATGGGCTGAACTTAGTAAATCAGTTTATAATTTGGAGTTTTCCCCTTTCTTATTCAATTTTTATGTACAATTTTGAAATATCTAATTTTAATTAACCGTAAATCTGTGAATGGTTTCTAAAATTTGTTATTTATTGTAATATTATGTAAGGAATATAATTATTAAACAATTGTATTGTCTAAAGTTTAGCAGCAAACCTAGAAAAAAGTAAGGATCAATATTTGCAATACATATTTTGAAAATAAAGAATTGAGTTTGAAATTAATGTTAACCCTGGCATATAATTTTGAAACTACAATTAACTCGAAACTTTAATTACAGAACCCATAATGTGGCAGTAGTATTATTGTAGTTGTCTTATTCATAGGTATTTTAGATTATTTTAAAGTGTAAATTTATTGGTTTTTATTATTTTTTGTATTGTCCGTTTTTCTGTTCCCACAAAACCATGGATCAAACAGAACTGTATACAAATAATCAATCCAAAGCAAAATTCGCGTAAACGTTTTCCGAAGTACGATGAACGAATAAATGTTCTTTGATAAATTTAAATAGTTTTTTTTATGTTTCAATAAAATTTATTATTACGTTAGATTGCATGAGACACAAATTTAACATCTAACTATTATGAAAAAATGTAAAAAATTTTGTATTCAATATGTTTGCTGAAAATAAATAACATTATATTATGTAAAGTAATTTAAAATATAAACTAAATTAGTTACGATCTTAAGGTTCGGGTTATCCAAACAAATTTGCATTTTCCTACCATCAGATCCGCAAATTTTTGACTCGCAATAAACCACTGCAATTATTACAATAATTGTATGGCATATGTACTATATTATGGTAATTGGCGTATTATATTATGGTCTGACTGAGGATCATTAGAAAAGTAAATAAATATGTAGTTCAGATATTTAGAGATTCAAAGTATATTAGAGAACTTAGCTTGAAACTGTGACTCTAGAGGTGAATTTAGATGTGGATGAGAAAACTAAATTATTAGAGAATTCATTTTAAAATGCTCTTAATTTTCTTATAAATAGTAATTAAAATTAGTAAACTGCGAATAATTTATTTGAGTTGATAACATAATTCCTGTGTAAACGTATCTAAACTAATTGAAAAAAATAATAATAATAATAATAAGTATGTACCAACAATATAGGAGGGAGAGTTGATTTTAATGGGTTTAATGTAATCATTTTGTATATAACTATTACCGAATTTCTACGAACCATACATGTTGTCATTTATAATGCAAATAAAAATCCCTGAAACCTTGTGATCGTAACGAAAAAATATTTATACACAATAAAACCAATTGGGGAAAAAATGTTACGTTTTCCCGTTACAGCAACGACAGCTAATTATCATACAACGTCAAAAGATAACAAAATATCAACATATTTAAGAATCACAACAAAATTAGATGAATATCTAACTGAATTAAAATCATTTAATGGTAAAATAAATTCGGAACTTGAATTAAATCGGATAACCTATCTTTTAAATTGCATTGTAAATTTGCTACCTGGACCGGTGACACCAGAGAAATTAAAACGTTTCGATTGTAACAACGACGGTGTTAATTGGAATGATATAGGAATTAATTATTATCCAAAAATATTAAACGTTATTATTGAGTTGTTTCATCCAAAGTGGCCGTTACTGCCAGATAATAAAGTTGATAATCGTGTTATGGATATTTTTAAACAAGATCACAGTTATGTTTTTACTATTGAAAAAATTCGAGCTTTAAGTTCATCGTACACAAATAACTATCATTCGAATAAAATCAATCTAAAAATATTAAAAGAAATTTTATTAGATGATTTTATAATATGTAATGCCTTCATTGATATAAGTTATGATCTCGTAAATCAAACTTATACAAATTTTGATTTGTCTAATTTGGATAACAATATGATTGAGTTTATAAAATTACTAATAAATTTGCCGCCAAAAATATGCAATCGACAAATATACAATGATAACTATGAAATGATTGATAAACTATTTTATCCAAATGAGTTTAGTCGTGTACTGTTGAAGAATTTCTTAAATTCGTTATATTTTATGGCTGAGATAAATGATATTGAGCGTCGAGATTTATTTAGTGCAACATTTCTATCAAAATTATTAAATAGCATCATCATCAATTACAATTTCAACCAGGAATCGCAGTATTTACATGACCTATTAACAATATTATCCAATTGGTCCGAAAATCTTAAATGCAAACATTTAATAAACGATATATTTTTGAAATTGAAACGGCAAGCGATTGAAATTATTGCCATAATGTTGTTAAAAACACAGTCAAATATTTACATGATGCTCGATAATGCGGTTGTTGTATCAAACGAATGGAATTATGTGTTAACAACAAAATTGCCGCTTCTCATGTTTTTTGGTAACGACAAATTAATTGAGAATCTAATTTTGTATTTGGCGATTATTGCAGACGATACAAATGATGCAAATAATACGATTTTAGTAAATTTATTAATTGAATTGTTGGATGTATGGTGTTCAGATTTGAGCATCATTAAAACATCATTTGAACAGAGACATTATGTATCCAAATTATTAGTGCTATCAATTCAATATTTAGGTTCAATGCAAATTTACAAAATGGACGATAAATTAAAATCGGACATAAAATCGAGACTCTTCCAAGGTATGACGCTTCATTTGAAATCGACCAATATACATTTACAATGCTTGGGCATGATAACTACGGAGATAATACTTGAAATATTGGAGAAAAATAATTCGCAAGTGGATAAGCTAACATTTAACTATGATAATTTTTGTGAAGCTGACAAACAAATAGTGCGCGATCTACGAGATTTACCGCAAAAGTGTAAATTCATAAATGAATCGCATGAACCAAACTACATCTTGGATATAACAGAAATGATTGAAAATATATTTGATGGTGCTGAAGAAAATGGCTTAAGTTGTAAAGAAGATAGACTGACAATAGAAGCCCGAAGCGTAAACCAAGATTCGGCAATCGTGAATAGTGAATTAGAATTGGGTGAGCTTAAAAAAACCGAGTTAATCAAAATTCACGTAAAGAGTGACGATGAATTAGATTCGGATGATGATTTGATACCATGTGACATGGCGAATGATGTTCCAATTAATGTTGCAAAACGTCCAAAATATTTACTTGACATATCCGAAATATTATTGCAAACGGAAGATGCAGACATTTATGAAGAAACTATTAAAATATTGGAAGATTTAATAGTAGAACAACTTCCTAATCAGGATGTTCAGCTAGGAGTCGACTTAACACGTATTCTGATTTCACTAGAAATGAAATTTTTTGTCGAAAATTTTGATCAGTACATCTTAAAGTCATTAATCGCAATTTGTTGTATATATCCAAAACAAATTACAGCATATATTTGTAATGAAATTCATTCAGACGTTGGACAATATTCGATTGGTAAAAAAATTCTAATGTTAGCCGTTCTTTCTGAATCGGCCAAACGCTTATCAAGTTTAACTGTTCCTTCCGCACAACAAAAATCCGATTCTAAAAAGAAAATCAATAAACTTATCACACTTAAAGCAATTGATAGGAAGAAAGAAGCAAAATTGATAATTCAAAAACGGCTGGACACTAAAACACGTTATTTTGCGACTAGAACCAAAATTCCAAATGAAAATGGACAGATGAATAAATTTGCGAATGTTGCTGGATATTTTTTCTATCCATTAATTTCTGGATTTGGTAAACAACAATTTATCTATCACAAAAACAGTAAATTAAAATATGATCCGGAAAATCAATTAATTTTAACATTTTTACATACGGTTGGCGTTATAATGAGATGCTCTGAAAATTTGCCAATTGCACCAAAGCTGGCCGCCGAAATATTAAACCTTACAACTGTGTTACGGTTTAATCAAGAATCGGAAATACGATGGGCTATCATGTATTTAATATTTTCAGTAATGATAACCTTACCCGTTGAAGTTATAGTTGCTGATTTTTATTACGAATTTTTGGAAATACGTCAATGGTTGGTATCTTGTATACAATCAAATATATTTCAAAATGAGCCAAATGAGGATTGTCGTAAATTAGCTTCTCAAATATTAATATTGTGCGATAAAATTTTTTTAAATTTAAAATCAATTTAGAATGTTTTCCCTCTCTACCATCTCAACATTCCAGCACGTATGTGAGCAGCTAATGCTACAGACGCCTAAGGGAATAAAATATTGTTTCGTTTTAAAAACAGAAAAAAATGTAAAATTTGATGTTCAAATAAAATAAATTTGTTTATTCACACAAATAAAATAGAAATTTTTCATTTCATAGCCCCATTTTTCAATTTTGTCTATCGTTTTTGTTTTGTATCATCCAAATGCGAACCGATATCAACTAAACACAATGATTTTTTTTTTAATAGTGAAGAGAAACAGTTCAAAATCAATATTCATTGTAATCAATTGCTTTCGAATTGTATCCTATAACACGATATTTATATTATGTAAAAAATATATTTAATCTACACAACATAAAAATTTTAATAAAAAAAAAAAAATAAATTGATTTGTTTTAGATATTTTACAACCATCAAACAGTGGTATACTTCAACCTCAAAATAGTGATTCAAATCAGAATGATTTATTTAATGCAACGACAATATCTACATCCAACAACAACGCTTCCGCTGTACAAGTTGGTTCAACATGGACACAGTATTCAGGCAATTTCGATTTAAATAATTTACTATCAGGTAAAAATAATAAACAAAGTGGCCCTTCATTGTCGATGAACCAATTAAAAACCCAGAGTCCGGTGAAACAAATGCCACAACCGCAATTTGGTGCTAATTCGACGGCAGTTACATCACAACAACAACATTTATTTAGTAGTAATAATAATAATAATAGTAATTTAATAAATAATAATAGTAGTAATAATTTAATTGGTGTTATGGGTGGTTTAAATAATTTAAATCCAATTCAACAAACAAAGACATTCCAAAACATTCCAGTGCAAACGCAACAACAGCAGCAGTCGAATTTGTTTGGTAATTTTGCAATACAACCCTCAAGTAATAATAATAATAATAGTTTATTTAACTCATCTAATCAATTTAATGCGTTTCAATGATATTTAGTTAAAAATTAATTTTATTATTTTCATTTGGTTTCCAAAAAAATAAAAATAAAATATTATTTAGCTTATTAAAATTCTATGCTATAATTATTAATTCAAAATATTGTTTGTTTCGCTTTCGATTCTAAAGCATATTAATTCCAAATTTTTACAATATTATACATATATACAGAAACGTATATTATTTATTCTTTGTTGATTGTTAAGCAGTTTTAATTTTTATTAATGTTTAATGTTTATAATTATTATTATTTTTTTGTTTATTGAAAATGCTCACAAAAATAAAAATAATAAACAAAACATAAATTATGGGTGCTTGGGATTTGTTGTTAATTTTTAAAAAAATTTATTTTATTTTATGTTGTGTAATTAATTAAATTTATTTTAAATAACATTCTTATTTGATATAAACATACATACATACATATGAAAATATAAATATATATATATATATATGTATATAAAAAATATAAATAAAATTTATATTAAATTTTTTTAAAAAGGATTTAGAATTTTTGAGTTTTTTTTTACATAAACATACTTACAATTTAGAAAATATATGTATGGTTTTTTTTTTTAAATCGCACCACCTCAAAATTAAGATGAAACTCCTAAATTCTTCATATCGTAGTTGTAATTAATTTAGAAGTGGTTTCACTACAGCCACTTAAAAATTGTTAACAGTATTAAAAAAAGGCTTTGATTTAGTATAAAATTCCCGAAACAATTTTTTATTGTTTTATAATTCATTTGGTTTTATTTAATATTCAAAATAATAAACCGTTCGAAAATCATGGGCAAGCTAATTATTTAATTTGAGTATTGAAAATGTATTTAAATTTAAATTTTATTAGACCTTAGTTAAAAGTGTCCCTTTAAAGATCTACTACTATATATTATTTCGGAATAATTTAAAGGATGGACCATATATTTTTTCACCTAAATATCGCAAAAATAAAGGATTGCAAATCAAAATTTACAAGAGTAAGTTGCTTGTTTTTTAGCGGAAACGTGATTAAATTATTTTCGATGACCTTAAAACACACCTACCAAGTTATACTTTAATTTATGAATAAAAGGCATTTCAAGTTTGTCAAAAATAATTTTTTTGTATCCTCTAAAGAATAAACCACTATCTCTTGGAATGTTTCTAGCTGTTATGCTAAATTTGAAGAGTTATTTAGGTAGATCAAGTTAAGTGGGTCTAGCAAAAGAAGTATTCATTAGGCGGCTAATGTTTAGTAAGAAACGTATAACATTCCATTGTCATTTTTCTAAAAAAGAAATTTGTTTTAGTTTTCAAACAAGGCTTATTCGACAAAATTAAAGTGACCCATAAAAAGGCGCGGGTAGAACGAATGCAAAGAAGGAACTTTGAGGCCATACTGTACCTTTGACACATCAACCATATCGATGAAAATTAATTTTCATTATGAAATTCAATTTAATAGAATACATTTTTAATAAGATAAAAATAAAATGTTATTTGAAATAATAAAAAATTTCTTTTAAAAAAGCATAAAGTGTTTAATCAGAAAGTTGTAATACACTCGGTTTATCTCAATCTACAAATGAATTATAAAATGTATGCTTTAAAATAACCAAAAAAAATATATCAAGAAATATTGCAATTTGTATTACAATATTATTTGGAATATGTATTTGCATGTGTCGTAAATATTCTTAAGATCCTAAGACAAATAAAAAATAGTCTTTTAAAATCTATTAATATTTTAATGATGAAGTGGAAAATTATGGTAAACATTTAAAAATTAATTAGAACTTAACAAGTCTGTGCCTTAAAACATAATAGAACCATGTAACATAAAATAAATCATTTGTGTTTAAAAAAAATGTATGTAAGAAATATAATGCTGTTATGTATTTTATAGAAAGAAGTAAATCATTTAAGAGAAAGGTAAGGTTGCAGCCTAATTATGTGGTTGGAGGATGTTAAAAATTTTGTGAAGGTAGGTAATGAAAATTTCATATTTATTTGTCACTACAATTATAATTATATAACATCGTAAAATACCGAATTTCAATACCAAAAAAAAAATAAATGATTATAAAAATGCCAATGCCACATAAGCCACATAGCCAATATACATAGTTCAGTCAGCTAAAATGGCATTGCAAAATGCCATTGCTATGAAACTGACGTGTGCAGCACTGTGGTATAGACACAGCTTATATCCTTTGGCTCAAAAGACAAGACGAGCAAATCACAATTGGAAAAATCGCAAGCCGATACGTAAGTACTAACGCTGTGTGCCTCGTCGATTTTTTCGACTAAATCATTGACTTTTCAGTCATTGACTAGTTTATACCAATCATAAGGGCCAACAAAATAAGCTGTGCCTAACTTTTCATTGGTGGACATAACCAGGCAGTTATACTGTATGAAATTTCATGTAGGTAAATATTTTTCGTTTTGGCTTACGTGCAGTTTGGTTTACCGTGTTGTTAATTTGTGTCTTGGAATTTCACACACAAAATTACCTACAAAATATGAAGTTAATTTATTGGCGGTATAAGAAAATTTTGACTTCCAATGTCTTACAAAAATTCGTCGAAACAGACTATTTTAGCTGTCCAAATCGAAAGTTGAATCGATATAAAGGGTGACCCATTTTAATCGACGGATCCAAATTTCTCCTAAAATACGCCCGCTACAAAAAAATGGTTCAGACAAAAATTGTTGAGGACAATCGGGGTCATTTGTCTGGACTAATATCATTAGCTTTCAGGTCAATTCTCAAGGTCATGTGTAGGTCCAGGGCATTTTATTCCTGTTTTTGACACCGGATTCGAAAAGAGTGAGAACTTTAACGTCATAATATGTATTTTACATGATATCGCAAGACCACCTGAAGGAATATATTTTAGTTGTAATGCTTATGATTTGCTATGAATCTTTAAAAAATATAAATTATATTTTGTATTTTTGTTTTAATTTTCATAGCGAATCAAAAGCTTTGTAAAACTAAAATATATTTCTTTAGGTGACCTTTGGAGGTCATGGAAAATACATATTCGAACGTAAAATTTCCCACTCTTATCGAATCCGGTCAAAAACAGGGCTTTCTATTTAAACAAACTTACCTTGACCTTCAAATGACCTTGAAAATTGACCTGAAGGTCAAGGACATTAGTACTGGAAAATGACCCCCATAGTCATCATTCTTTTGCAGCTGGCGTATTTTAGGAGATATTTGGATCCGTCGATTAAAATGGGCCATTCTACATATGTTTCGTAATAGAGTGCACGAAAAGCAAAGTGCGGATCGCGGTTGTAATTTCATTAATGTGCATTAACTTAAAAGGCATTTTTTTATTTCATTTTATTTGTGGTGAAAAGCATAAAATTCGATTTTATAGAAGTAACAATCTTGTTAAATGTTTAAAATGTTGGTTTAGACATATTCGGTTTGTGATTTTGGATGCACATGTGCGAAACTGAAACAAAAATATTTTTGGATTTTGTCCCATTTGGATTTTTCATATTTGGATTTTGTCATATTTGCCTTTTGTCATATTTGCCTTTTGTCATATTTGCCTTTTGTCATATTTGCCTTTTTGCTTTATATCGTGAAAAATGTATCTGAGATCTGTTTGTAAGAATTGAGCCGAAATATCTTACTCTACCAAGTTTAA
Organism: Tipula vernalis; assembly: GCA_958295665.1. Classification (NCBI taxonomy): domain Eukaryota; kingdom Metazoa; phylum Arthropoda; class Insecta; order Diptera; family Tipulidae; genus Tipula; species Tipula vernalis. The sequence continues at coordinate 178,022,986 of OY282558.1, read as the reverse complement.
TTCACTGGGTATTAATCGCTAGTCTAAATAGGCTCATTAATTGTAAGTAAGTGGCATTAAAATAGTTTTGCACGTTTAAGCCTATGAACCTGACTTCTTTCTAGAAACGTTAAAAATTATTAGAGGTGTTTTTCTAAAAGATAATGAGCTCTGAAAAGTATACATTAAGAGAAAGTTTAAATTGGCCATGTTTTACTATGCCTACCACACTTGTCTATCCGTATGGACATTCTGGCTCAAGTGTTGCAAAAAAAAAGTAAAAATGTTTAGTGTAATTTATCGTAAATGTATTTCAAAATGAAAAATAAAATAAGTACTTCAGTCTTACAAAATAAATAATAATAGTTAATATAAAATAATAAAAATCACATAAAATAAAGGTAAATTTAGGAACTATCCCAATCCAGGCAATCACAATTCAATTAAATATTTCATTTTTTATAACTTGTTTGTCATTATTGCGCGTGAAATTTGAGAAAACAGTTTCTTTCATTTATGCAGCATAAATGTAGGTATCATTTATCGCATATAACATGTGTTTTTTGTATATGTTTCTAACTTACAACGAGACGCTCCTGTTTTGCTGTCAAATGTTGGCCAGAGATTTTCACAATCATACCGAAATTCGATGTATGGTCTTACTTCGACTTGACTCTTGAACGCGTGCATGTTAACGGTGATCCAACTCTAACAAAATTAAAAGCGATATGGACCGGTTTGTTGTCCAACTACTTTACTATTGCAATACTACCTTGATCAACAAGTTCTCGGAATAACCACCGTGTGGCGCTCCCATCGTTCCGATTTGAGTTCTGTTTTTTGTTAAGTTGGTACATCTGTTGTTGATATTCCCTCTAAATCTTAGCGTCATAGCTTGACATTTGCAAAAGCTACGTAGTCAAGAGTACATCTATCTCTGTGTGTGTTGGCGATTATTTACAATTTTAGACATGATTTGCGAGGCTGAATCCGATCCCACATTCATCAAAAGGATCGTTACTGGAGACGAGACGTGGGTTTATGAGTACGACACGCAATGCAGACATCAGGCAAGTGAATGGCGTTCACCAAAAAAAAAAACCACGTCGTTTTCAGTCAAAAAAGAAGGCAATGCTCACGGTTTTCATGGATTACAACGGTGTAGTGCATCATGGATTTTTGCCAGAAGGCCAGACCGTAAACAAAGAGTATTATTTGGGCGTTATGAGACGTTTGCGTGAAGCAATTCGCCGAAAGAGACCAGAATTGTGGGCAGAAAACTCGTGGATTTTGCAACATGATAACGCATCGTCGCACAGTGCCATCATTATTCGTAATTTTTTGACGAAAAATGCAACAAATACCATCCAACAGCCACCGAATTCACCTGATTTGGCTCCTTGTGACTTCTTTCTGTTCAATCGAGTTAAAAAACCATTACGAGGAACGCGTTTCAGCAGCCGAGAGGAAATAATGGAAAAATTGCAGGAAGCACTGATGGACATACCGAAAACCGAATATAAAAAATGTTTCGAGGATTGGATCAAGCGCTGGCATAAGTGTGTTGTAGTCGATGGGGATTACTTTGAAGGGGACAATATAGATTTAGATTAATAAACTTGTATTTTTAATTTTCTGAATAAATTCCGGGGACTTTTTGATCAAGGTGGTATAATAGAAACAATCAGTTGTTTGCGGTAGCATTTAAAATTGAAAAAATGTACAGTTTGTGTGTTCCTTCTTCAAGTAATAGTTGTTGTTTAACCGTGAGTAAAAATTTGTGGCATCGTAGACTAGGTCATACAAATTCCAAAAATTTAGAGAAACTCAAATCTCAGTCCACAGTGGAATTTGACAGTAAAACAAGTGATTCGTGCATTTCGTGTTTGGAAGGTAAACAGTCAAGAAAGTATTTTAAGGCATCAACGAGCGTCACAACTGATATTTTGCAGTTGATTCATGCTGATGTGTGTGGACCTATGGAAAAACAATCATTGGGAGGTGCAAGGTACTATGTATCATTTTTGGATGATTTTTCAAGAAAAATATTTGTGTATCCAGTCAAAGCAAAAAGCGATGTCTTCGAGAAATTTTTAATATTTAAAAAAATGGTTGAGAATCAAACTGACAAGAAGATTAAGGTGTTTAGAACGGATTGTGGTACAGAATTTTGCAATACAAAAATGAAAAGATGTTTTCAAGATAGCGGTATCAGACTACAGCAGCTTATAGTCCACAACAGAATGGTAAATCGGAACGGATGAATAGAACCATAGTCGAAAAGGCTCGGTGTCTTCTTTTGGATGCTGGACTTGAGAAATGTTTTTGGGCTGAAGCTGTTAATACGGCAGCATACCTTATCAATCGTATATCAAGTGGGATAGATCAAAAGACCCCTGAAGAAGTTTGGATAAATGTTAAACCAGATTTGTCACATTTGAGAGTGTTTGAATGTTTGGCAATGGTATTTGTGCCCAAACCTTAGCGATTGAAGTGGGATGTTAAATCTGTTAGATGTATCATGGTGGGCTATTGTGATAATAGTAAAGCGTATCGATTGTATAATCCTCAATCACAAGATATAATCATCAGTAGAGATGTCATATTCCTGGAAGATAAAAAATATTCAGAGGTAAATAGGTCAATAAAATTTACTAACGATATTAGTTCTTTCTCAGATGATCAAGATGTGGTGGGGAATTTATTTGGAAATGCTGGTTGTTGATGAATTTGATCATGTGATGCCAGAGTTAACGAATGATATTAATGAACCTAATGTTTCTACATCGGAAAATGTATCTGACGACGCAAGGTTTGAAACAACAGTTGTTGATTCTGATTCAGATTATATGCCTGAAAGTGAGATTGTTATTAATGAAGCAGATAGTTTACGTCGAACGACTTGAATCTCAAAAAGTCCTGAATTCATTGATTTTGTTTCGTATTTGGCGATTAAAGATGATTACAATGATCCAGAAACGTATGAAGCTATGAGTAGAAATGATCATTCAAATTGGAAAGCTGCAATAGATGAAGAATTTACTTCATTAAAGGTTAATGATACATGGGAGATTGTGGCTCTTCCTAGTGGTAAAAAAACGTTGAATTCAATGTGGGGTTTTAAAACGAAGCGAGATGCAGATGGTAAAATCTCACGGTATAAAGCAAGACTTGTAGCTAAGGGCTGCAGTCAACGAAAAGGAGTTGATTTTGAAGATACTTACTATCCTGTTATAAGATATAATTCTCTACGGTATTTGCTGTTATTGGCTGTAAAGTTTGACCTATACATCGAACAATTGGATGCGGTAACGGCATTTCTTCAGGGTGAACTATCTGAAGAGATATTTATAGTCCCGCCTTAGGGAATGAATATATCACATAACAAAGTACTTCTGTTAAAAAAATCTATATGTGGTTTGAAGCAATCTTCGAGAACATGGAATATGAAGTTGAGTGAGACTTTAAAGAAATTCGGTTTAAAGCAATCTGATTATGATCCATGTGTATATTACAATAATGAATAAAGTGGAAAATTTTTGATAATTGCAGTATATGTGGATGATATTTTAATTTTCTCCAATAAAAAAAATGTATCTGGTGAATTGAAATGTTTTTTAAAAACACATTTCGATATGAAGGAGCTTGGAGAAGCGAAGTCGTTTTTAGGATTGAATCTAAATTATGATAAAGAAATTGGAACGTTAAGTAGAGATCAACAACGCGGTATATTTCCGCAATTTTGGATCGTTTTGGAATGGCGGAATGTAATCCTGTTAAAACCCCAATGGATATGAATATTATACTTAGTATAAAGAACAGTGTCCAAAATCAAAAGAAGAAACAAATGAAAATTGAATGTGCCATATCAAGAATTAATTGGAAGTTTATTATACGCAGCACAAATAAGTAGGCCTTATATATGTTATGCCGTAAATTTCTTAAGTCGATTCAATAACAATCCCGGTATGCAGCATTGGTTAGCTGCAAAAAGAGTATTGAGATATTTGAAAGGTACGATTAATGTAAAACTTACTTACAAAAAAAACGGAAATTCTGATATAATTGGTTATTGTGATGCCGATTATGCAAATGATTTAGATGAACGAAAATCAGTAAGTGGTTACATTTTTGTTTCACAAAATGGAGCAATTTCTTGGGCTTCAAGGAAACAAGCAACAGTTGCATTGTCGACAACAGAATCGGAATATGTATCAGTCGGGTTTGCAGTTCAAGAAGCAATATGGCTTAGGGGATTTCAAAGAGAGATAATGACTGAATCGCCAACTACGTTGTTTTTATGTGATAATCAAAGTGCGATTCATCTTGCATCAAATGAGTGTTATCATCCCAAAACCAAGCATATTGATGTTCGCCATCATTTTATTAGGAAAGTTATCCAAGACGGTTCTATAAAGCTAAAGCATGTAACAACAGATAATATGATTGCATATATTATGACCAAGCCGCTTCCTTCTGTCAAATATTTTGATTTTTCAAAATTAATGGGTTTAATTGAAATTTAGTTCTAGTGGGGATGTTGGAATGAAATCTTAAATTTATATTCTGGCAACACTATTTGTTTTGTATTGTCAACTGTAAAATGAAAGTAGTTTTTTTGTTTAACCGACTTCCGGTTTGATCATTAATAAAACTAAACGTGTTTCATTCTTGGTGTATATAACATTTTTTATTTTCTGCGCAACCCAACACTTTGATGTGAAAGAAAGGAAAAGTACGCAACAAACAGAGATTGCAATAGAAAAAGCGAAATAGAATACAATTTTTTTCATGAAATAAGAGACATAAACTCTATCGAATCGAATCGAAAGTGATGTTACAACATCGCACGCCTGATATTATAATGAAGCTGTAATACTGCAATTTTCTCCTAAGTTTTTGTAAATTACAAACGGATGAATATTCGGTGGTTGTTGTTCCAATGAAAACCTTATACTGAATTTTACATTATAAATGCATAATTTTCTGCAAAGTCGCAAGAAACAAGTACCTGAGACCTTACATTTGTTTTTTATGAAGCTAGATTGTTGTTGTGAAATGAAGCAATGAGGAATCAGATTTTCAGCTTAATTGAGAAATAATCCAAAAATTCATCTAGTGGTTTTGAATACTTTTCAAAGTTGCAACAATTGGTTGAAACACACTGAACGATATATTCAGCACCGTTGCAATCATTATGCAAATATGCCTTTTTCTAAATGGTCTCAATTCTCACGTTGTAGAAGATAACATTTTGATGTTGGATCGACACATAATACTGTATATGAAATAAAGACCTGGTAAGCCGATTTCTTTCTATTGATAACTGTGTTGATCATGGATCTTTAAATAATTAATTTTACGTTTTGATGTATTACATAAACGCAAACTGTATACGTTCCACTGCTTCCTGGTTGCACAGTTTTTAGAACGAAAGAAAGGAAATTCAGAAAACTCAACTTTTTTGACTCATCATCCTGATATTTTATCTTGTAGCCCTCATATCACTCCTTTAATGTGCATGTCATTAAACCTTTTTGTACTACAACTTTTTCAATAGTTAAGTAATAGTTGTTTCCAGGTACTGTACGACTGAAATCATAATCGTTGTAATAATCTTGTACTGATTGCTTGAGATCATCACTTATGCGTTTTCCAGGTTTTGGTTCTGGTAGGCTTAGTGGGCCGGCCGTTTTTGTGTTGAATATTTAAAAAAATTATTTTATTGGTATAGGGCTCTTTATATCTTTAGCGTTGCAACTACAACGGGCTGGTAAACCACGCACATTTGATTGTTTTTTTAAAGATACCTTGTCTTTAATTTTAGAAAAAATATTTCCATTTAACGCTTATGGCTGCACATCCCAATTTTGTTATCTACTTCTTTTAACATGCTTTGAAAATGTTTAGCTGTTTGCACCATATATTGAGCGTTGATATCTTTATTGAAAGTTAAAGTTGAAATATTTCGATTAATAATGGAAAACAATATCCGATAAGTGACCTCCTCTGCTAGCTCTGTAAGCCAGCGTTATTTTTCCAAAATTCCAATGACAACGGCCAATTAACATCTACTTATTGTGCAATTTTTTGATTAACAAATTTTTGAATGACACATAGTACCCTCTTGTTGTAGCCATATATTCTATATATAAATGGGTTCCAATAGAAAGTTATTAATCATCCTTCGATATCGGTTTCCATTTACAGTAACAGCAATGCCAGCTTCTTGTGGGATCCCTCCTTTAGGCATATTTACAAAATACATTTTGTTAAAATCCGTCTGTTTGTATAAAAACCACTTATGTAAAAAAGTAATATTTTTTAAAAATGTTGGGACGCTCAGAACCCGTTTCAAAATTAAAATTCTTCTTCACCAGAATTTACCACACAACTTGTTCTTAGAGTTTCTCAGAAAAACTCAAAAGTGGATTATGTTGGATTACATTAGAAAAGATGGATTTTGTCAAAATGAATTTTAGCAGAGTAAGTCACTTATTGGATATTGTTTTCCATTATTAACCGCAACATTTCTACTTTGATTTTCAATAGAGATATCGGAAGAATTTCAATAATTTATTTGTTTTATTAAACATTTTAAACGACACCTCAAATTTGAACACCATTTATGAATAATGAAAAATATTTAAACTTACAACAAAACACATTTTGTGCGAATTGAGGATATAGTCCCGGGCACGAAGTTGATTAGTTCCCATCAAATTGGTCATACTTCATAACTCAAGCCTTGTTCCATTCAAATTGGCCATTTTCATGATATAGACCGAGTTTCATCCCAATCGTTTGAGCAATTAGCTTGATATTGGAATTCCCATTTCATCAAATAACTCGAACTTTAATCCCAATTGGTTAAGAAGTTGTTTAGTTCCACTCAAATTGATCATTTTCCAGAACCACATTCGAAACTCAAATTGGAATCCCATTTCCATCGTACAAATCGAGTTCCACCGAAACTGGTTGAAAAAATGGCTTAGTTACATTCAAATTGGTCATTTTTAAGAACCACTTCCGGAACTCATATTGAAACCCCACTTTCATCATACAAACCAAGTTTCATCCCAATCGGTTAAGAAAGGGTTAGTTCGATTCAAATTAATTGGCCATTTGTTTGAACCATATCCGGACCACAAGTCGGAATCCCATTTTCATCATACAAACCGTGTTTCATCTCAATCGATTAAGAATAGCGTCCATTCAAATTGGGCATTTTCGAGAACTCAAGCTTAGTTCCATTTAAATTGGCCATTCACCAGAATCACTTATGGATCGTCCATATCGGTGAGAAAAGGTTTAGCTTCATTCAAATTGGCTGTTGTCAGGTAAAGGAAGTTGGGCCTCAACGGAGGACTCCTAAAGGATCGCTTCCTGGCACTTAAAACTAAAATTAAGCCAAACTCTTTAAAATAATATTCGGTCAAAAGAAGGTTCCTGATTGATCCCCGCAACAGGCGATTCCTTTCATCCATCCACTGAGAATTTATTTAGCCTATTTACACAAATAACACACATATGAACTGTGTAATGCCCATACTCCACTGTGAATAACTCACTGAACTGACTTGAAGTCGAAAGAAGACAAAAAAAAATAATGCATTAGAGTGACAAAGATAAAGCATTCTTTGTTTTATATATCAAGATTTTATGGGTAAATTTTGACATCAAACAAAAACAACCAACAATATTAAACAAATGAAGTATTAGGTGTGAGTTGGGGGTTGATTTGGTGATTGCATGGCCACTGAGATGCAGGTTAAATTATAAATTGAGTTGAATGTTGAACTGAAGATTGAGTTAAGTGGTTCAGTTAGGAATTAATTTGGGAGTTGAGCTAATTTTCAGGACCTAAGTTCTATATAGTTTTCCCCAAGTTTAAAGAACTTGCTTATCATTAAATTATTTTATTTTATTTACGTAGACTACCTTGATCAACAAGTTCTCGGAATAACCACCGCGTGGCGCTCCCATCGTTCCGATTTGAGTTCTGTTTTTTTGTTAAGCTGGTACATCTGTTGTTGATATTCCCTCTAAATCTTAGCGTCATAGCTTGACATTTGCAAAAGTTACGTAGTCAAGAGTACATCTACTCTGTGTGTGTTGGCGATTTTTCCATTATTTCCTCTCGGCTGCTGAAACGCGTTCCCCGTAATGGTTTTTTAACTAGATTGAACAGAAAGAAGTCACAGGGATCCAAATCAGGTCTTCATACTCTCAGGTCATCATACTCTTTGTTTACGGTCTGGCCTTCTGGCAAAAATTCATGATGCACTACACCGTTGTAATCCATGAAAACCGTGAGCATTGCCTTCTTTTTTAACTGAAAACGACGTGTTTTTTTTGGTGAACGCTATTCACTTGCCTGATGTCTGGATTGCGTGTCGTACTCATAAACCCACGTCTCGTCTCCAGTAATGATCCTTTTGATGAATGTGGGATCGGGTTCAGCCTCGCAAATCATGCCTAAAATTGTAAATAATTTCTAAAATTTTAAATAATCGCCAGCACACTCACACAGATAGATGTACTCTTGACTACGTAACTTTTGCAAATATCAAGCTATGACGCTATAAGATTTAGAGGGAATATCAACAACAGATGTACCAACTTAACAAAAAAACAGAACTCAAATCGGAACGATGGGAGCGCCACACGGTGGTTATTCCGAGAACTTGTTGATCAAGGTAGTATGATGAATATAATTATTATATTGTTTCTTAATTTTCTTTTTGGAGCTTAAACGCTTTTACTTGCCTTTCTAAACCCGATCAGTCAGCCTAATGCTTGTGAAATCCCTGTGAAACAAAATATTAAAACTTTGGTTTGAAACAAATAAAACAGCAAATAAAAATTCTCTAAATATTTATTAGAAAAAAAATACAAAAATCGTTTTAATATTTAAACCTCATACATTTTTAATGTTGTAAGTACCCTTTACAAATTAACTAGTTACAGTACACTGAATTTGTTTGATTTTTTTTTGACTAAGTCACATTTTTACACTTAAACACATAATATAGTGTATTAAAAAAAACTTAAATTTAAATTTTAAACTCATCGCGTTTCAAACGGTATACCTATAAAAGAAACCTCTGTAGGTGAGGAATGATTGCAAGGCGAGTTATGGAGTATAATAATTTTTTGGTACTCGTATATCACATTAATTGTTGAGTTGTTTTTGACATAATTAAAGTGGGCAAACCAGCATATTATTCGATTAAGCTTTTAAATTGATCAAATTCTTGATAAAATTCATGATTTTCTTCAATTACTTGTTTCCAGTACAATGCTAGCTCTTTGTATGATTCACCGGTGCCTCCCAAATCTGAAGGTAATTCAACATCACATATAGATTTTCCCTTTGAAACAACAATCCTTGATTTTAGTTTTGGTGACATGAACGATTTGAATATGTTCAAAACTACGTTTAGATAGAATGGTGCATTTAAAAATTCCAATTGTGTTGTGCGACATGGATAGTTTTCCCAACTTTCAACGGCTCTAAAATATACATCAACGTATTGAAAACATATAAATGATGGCACTTCAAATAATCACTTACCGTTTTATCATAGACGGTGGCAATTGTAATGCATGTTCTAGTGTCACCCCTTTCATATCAAAAATAGCTGCTACACCATAAATTGATATTGTTGGGTCGCTGTTTAGCATATAATCTAAAATCATATTGCCCACTTTAAAAACATTATTTTGGGTATGTAATTTAGGATTATGTGCTGCAGTACGAATAACCACAATGAGACGGTTATCTTTATCGCGATTTTTTAACGGTAGAAATACACCAATGGATAAAAGCTCTTGAATTTCCGGTAAAAATGGATCACGATTATTGTACCACTCAACGCGCTCGGCCCGCATTTTATAAAATCTGAAAAGTAAAAAACATTTTTTATTAATACTTGTAAAAGACAGAGTTTAAACTTTTCGTTCTTTTATCGCTCTTTATAAAAATTTTCGCTCTTGCTCCCAATAATATATTTTATCATTATGCGTTTATGCTCTTTTTATTGAGAAACACTTAAAAAAATTATTGCGCTGTTTCAAAATGATTTGAGGGAGCGAAAAAGGTAAAAGTATCGCACCAATAATCTGTACTAAAGAGCGAATGAAGAAAAATGAATCACCGTCGATATATATTATTGAGGTAAAGAGCATAAAAATAAAAAGAAATGTAAAATGTAAAATGTAAAATGTAAAATGTAAAATTTAAAATGTAAAATGTAAAATGTAAAATGTAAAATGTAAAATGTAAAATGTAAAATGTAAAATGTAAAATGTAAAATGTAAAATGTAAAATGTAAAATGTAAAATGTAAAATGTAAAATGTAAAATGTAAAATGTAAAATGTAAAATGTAAAATGTAAAATGTAAAATGTAAAATGTAAAATGTAAAATGTAAAATGTAAAATGTAAAATGTAAAATGTAAAATGTAAAATGTAAAATGTAAAATGTAAAATGTAAAATGTAAAATGTAAAATGTAAAATGTAAAATGTAAAATGTAAAATGTAAAATGTAAAATGTAAAATGTAAAATGTAAAATGTAAAATGTAAAATGTAAAATGTAAAATGTAAAATATAAAATATAAAATGTTAAATGTTAAATGTTAAATATTAAATGTTAAATGTTTAATGTTAAATGTTAAATGTTAAATGTTTAATGTTAAATGTTAAATGTTAAATGTTAAATGTTAAATGTTAAATGTTAAATGTTAAATGTTAAATGTTAAATGTAAAATGTAAAATGTAAAATATAAAATGTTAAATGTAAAATGTAAAATGTAAAATTTAAAATTTAAAATTTAAAATTGCATTGTAAATACATAACCATATACTAGGAAGCAAGGCAAATTCACAAAATATTAAGAACGTCTGATAATTTTGTGATTAAATAATTTTTTTCGTAGTTTTCTGTAAACAACTACAGACATCTGAGGTACACCAGTAAAACTAAAGATAATTTTAGCAAGTATTATTTTATTTCGTTAGAGCCAGCTTTGAATCAAAATGAAAGTTCGAAACAAATATTTTAAACATAACTTAATTTTAGTTTTTCTGCGATTAATATTTATTTAATACCAGAGAGAAAGACATAAGCAAATTATTTTCAAAGATATGTACTTGTTTTGTACAATATTTATGTATGAATTCATATATTGCAACTAGCGGCGTTTTCTAGTAATGTTCTTGTTGTTCGCCGAACGACTAAATAATTTTTGCTTTTTATTGTATTTCTAAAAACTTTATTATTGCATATAAAAGTTTTTTTTTTCATTAATATTATTAAAAATGTATTTTGTATTGTAAATTTGATCAAAATCCGAAGCAGAACACGCAGAACACTCAAAGCGCACAACCAGGAAACACCACTGATTGCAACCAATATACCTTAAGGTAAATCTAGGAGGCTATAGCTGTGTTTCTTATTTCTGATCTAATCAATCTGATTGATCTGAGTACTAAATAGTTGTTTCTTATTTCAAGTCAGATCGATCTGATCAATTTTTTTGCTGTTTCTTATTTTTTTTCAGATTGATTAGATTGATTTTTTTGATTTGTAAAAATATTCCGATTTCTCAGATTAGTTTTCGTTTAGCTAACTTCATGTAATTCAAATACATACATTACCGCATAGAGAACTGTCTTCTCACCACTTATTTTTTTTTTTGCAAACGTTATTAAAATGGAAATAGAAGGAAATTTGAATTATTATGTGAACGAAGGTAAATCATTTTATTAAATTATGAAATAAATATTTTTTGATCTAAAAAATCTGAAACCTGTTTCTTATTTCAGATCGACCAAATCGATCTGATTTTAGATTTCAAAATCCGCTCGATCTACGGATTTAAATAAGAAACAGAGCAATTGATTCGATTGTTCAAAGGATTAGTAAAGTTTGTAAAATGTGTGTTGATTTATTCTCGTCGCACAATTTGTTTTCAGAATATAAAATTTACGTTACATGACCGTCACAGAATTTGAGAAAACTTTCTCTGACTAGTGAGACCCAACAACAAATCTGCAATGTTGAACCATATTTCCAAGATTATTAAACTTTATTTTACTTCACAAAGGAAAACGTGAAACTGTAAATTTATTTTGTCTATTTAAACATCAATCATTATTGTCAATATGCGTAATCGAACACACTTTGTCATTTCTCGTTTTGTCTAATAATTGATAATGAAAATCTAATCTAATCAAGGCTATAAATATTAAAATTAAACCAATTTGATAAGGTAAATTTAACCCCGAAATCTATAAAAATTACCAATAGTCTCGCTATCTAAAGTCTAACCAATTCGATCAGAAAATTTCGTTCGTAATGACTTTACATTTCTAAGTGATAACGTAAATTCTGAATTTTCTGAAATCTTAATCTCGAGTATTGACATTGGCTTGCTTTAGAGACTAAACACACTAAGCGCGAATTACTAATGCGAATAAACAAATTTTTTAAAATTACTATAGCATACTCCGTATGTAAAATTGCGGAAACAACTCAAATAAGCTTAAACATGGATGAAAAATATATTGGAAGGTTTATTATAAATATTTAAATCTCAGCTCTTCATTACTTCTATGAACTACACTACAAAAATTACTCATAATTATACAGAATAAACAGTGTATACCGAGTTGTCATTTTCATAAATCTTCCCCTGACTATTTCCTTGAAAAACTTGTAGTGATAACCCATGCTCTAGACTCATGACAAAGCGGTGTGTAACTGTCCATGTGTAAAAACTGGCTTAGGCAAATACACTCCAATTTTGTCGAAGGTTTGTCCTTGAGCTTTGGTGATTGTCGTGGAGTAGCTTTCTTCGCATTTCAAATGGCAAATCGCTACCCTGTGCATCCAGAATCATTCTTGAGATGAAGACTTTCGAACCATTATGGTCACAAGTAAAGATGCTGCAAAAGATTATGTTGCTTCGTAGTTCCCTCAATCCAAGGTCTACGTTTTGGATTCATATTTCTCAACAACATGACGCAGCAACCGACTTTAAGGCTCAATTTGTGAAGTAGCTTAAATTTTCCTTCACGACATTACTTCCAATCGCCATAATTGCTGTGTCATCTGAAAAAGTGGCTATGGTTCCTTCATTTGTTGTTGGTATGTCTCTTGTATATAGTAAATACAGGAACGGTCCTAAAACACTCTCCTGCGGGACACCCGCAGAGATTTTCTTTAGCCCGGAGTATTCGCCTCATATTTCACTCGAAAATGTTTATTGGATAAATAAGATATATTAGTATGGCATAGAATTGCCTCGGCAGATCTCTATGTAGCTTGTATTCCAGACCACTGTGCCAAACTTTATCGAATGCTTACGCGACGTCCAGGAATATGCTTGAGCATACTTTTTTACGTTCTAACGTTCCTTCAATTATGTTTCTGCGATTCTATGCACCTGTTCAATTGTAGAATGCTTTTCTCTGAATCCAAATTGATGTGGAGGAATTAGTTGTCGGCCCTCAATTATTGGTTTAAGTCTCTTTAGTAATAATTTTTCAAAGAGTTTTGACATAATTGGCAGCAAAGATATTGGCCTGTATGATTTTTTTATCGTTAGGTCGTTTATCAGGTTTTGCTATCATGATTACTTCTGCTACTTTCTACGGATGCGGAACATATTTTAACCGAAGGGTCGCATTGATAATTTTGCGGTTGGAAGGTTTCCTGAAGATACTCCGCAAACAGAAAAGCCTTCCCTGTGTGACCTCTTGCCCAGGTCCCATCGTCCTTTTTAAGTAGAGGCAGTTGCATTTTGGGTCTTTTGAGTCCCTTCGTCGCCTTCCACAGTGAGTAATCAGAATCTTTTTCTTCAGTTAGGCTAAATAGATATCTATTGACTGATTCATTTTTAACTTCTTTAAGAAGAGATTTAAAACTATTACATAAATTGTTAAGAATTGTTATGTTCTCCGGCATTCGATAAATTTGCCAGGTTTTACGTGCTCGTCGTTTTTCTCTTACTAACTCCCTAACTTCCATTGGGTAGGATATGTTAAGCGTCTTCTTATTTTGTATAATGGGGGTGCTTGCCAACGCAGCATAGTGAATTAATCCATTGAGTTGTTCCAGTTCGTCTTCCAACTGGCAAGAATTTCTTATCGGTACCTGGAGATTGATTTTTTCCCCCACTAATTCACGAAAGAGATCCCAGTTTTTTTTTTTGAATTTGTTAATCTGGGTGGACTTTCCCTTTGAATTACCGTTTCACTGACTGTCATGATAACCGGTGAGTGATCCGATACTAAAGAATTGCTGTTTTCAATGTGAATGTAGTTCTGAGGTATACCTCTTGCTACATAAAAGTCTATTAGGTCCGGTATCTTAGCTCCGTCACTGGGCCAGTATGTTGGGGAACCACCAGAGTAAAATTCACTTTTTGATGCCTGCTCTGCTTGAAATAATTCTTTACCCTTTAACGTCTTAAGTCTAGATCCCCAATAGGTATGAATAAGTAAATAAATAAATAATAATTTGTCTAAATATAATGCATTGAGGTTCAGAATATTAAGTAAATTGAATCGGTGAAGGGTGTTGTAAATTCGCAGTTAGAACGAACTGTTTTCGCTCCACGAACAAAATATACCTAAAGACAATCGTGGTTGCGTAGCATGTGAGAGTTAGATGGAGGGAATTAATGGAAATGAGATCGATAGACAGAGGTGAAAATGCACAGAATAAAAAATACTTATATCCATAATTTTAGAAATTTAGTTAGTACATGATGTTTGCAATCAATTAAATTTAAATAAGTCGAAAAACGATTTCAAAACTAGAAAAGTAACAACTAACAACTTGGTTACGAGAATGAATGAATGTGGTATAATTGGTTTAAATTAACTGTATTGCTACTTACCACTTTACTTAAGTATAGTCGTGGGGGTGCTCACAGGACGCTGCCTCATTGGGGAGCATGCGAGGAGGCTTGGGTAAATGGCAAATGACTTCTGTAGAAGCTGTATGGATGAGGAGGAGGAAGAGACTCTGAGCCACTTCCTCTGCTCATGCCCAGCGCTAGCTTACAGGAGGCATAAACATCTGGGCAAGTATAGTTTGGACGGCCTTATGGATCTCGAGAACTGCAATGTGCGAGATATCTTACGCTACATAATTAGCTCAAAATGGTTCCAATGAAGGTGTAAGGGGAGTAGGATCCCTTGGTATCACAACGGACCGTCATCGGTCTAAGTGTGCGTTTTGGCAAACCGCTCTAACCTAACCTAACCTAACCTATCATTAAATAAACTCATTTGATTCCATTCCCTAAATGTTGGATGTGTTTTCCACAGTAAAATTGTAAACATTCTTAATAACTTTCAAACGGTCCTTAAACGGACTAATGTTTTGTTTGTTGTTGTCCATAAATTTGATTTCGTGGCATTCTTTGAATGACATTTTAGCATTATATGTAAGGGTACCCAGTATTTACCGGCAAAATAATAGTATTAGGTTTCAGCTCGGTTAAGAAATATCCAAGTTTTATCGCCTAATTGGCGATATTATCGAACTTTTCCAAAAATTCATTTTAGCATCGCGCTTTCATCGTATATGGCGAATTTCGTATTAAGCGGTTATAAAAAGCCAAAAACCATCTTAATTGGCCATACTCCAGAACATCATCTAAAAATAATTGTAGAACCCCTTTACCATCTTTCACATATATGTGTGGGTACTACAGCAGGGAAATTTCGAATTTAACAATGAAACTTCTTAATTTCCTATACCGTTAGAACCGAATTACTGCTAATTAGTGTTCATTGGAAAAAATTAGTGCTAGTCCAAGAGGCTATAAAATGGGAAACGAATTTTTATATTTCGTCTGAAAGGATAAAAAGTGCGAAAATGAAACATGATTTTCAGCTTTTTTTCAGGAAACTAGACAACTAAAATCAATTAACATAATATTAGGCTGGGTAAAAATTATTGAGAGATTTTTCACTAAATTTCAGTCTACAATTTTCATGAAGATAGTTTGTGGTGTTTACGATCAAGATGCTTTATCAAATTCAACAGCATGTAGATGGTTTGCTCGCTTTCGTTCTGGAAATTTCGATGTCAGAGATGTACGTTCTAATCGACCAATCAATTAAAAAGTCGATGAAATCTTACAGAAAATCAAAGTAGACCGACACATAAGCAGCCATGACATTGCTAAGAAATTAAATATCGATCACAAAGTAGTTTTAAACCGAAGAAGTTCGATGTTTGGCTGCGATTAATTAACATAAATTTCTAGTATGTTTGTTAAAAGTTTCACTGATTACAGCAACAATTAAGTTTTATCAATATACCAGTAAATTTAATTATATTGGGGGTACGAATAAATTTTGTGTTTTTTTATAACTTCGAAGCTTTATTCAGAGAAATTGCTACAATCTAAAGTATCGTCCATCATTAGCTACGACTTTTCCCCATCTTTCAGGCAGCAAATGGATTCCGCTTCGAAATGCGATTCGTCATCTTTTGAGGCGATCTAACAATCGACCCAATTTTTGACTTTTTCGTAAGCAGTTAAGTGCTGCTCGGCCAGGCCATGAGTCATCGACCGTAACAAATGGTAGTCGGAAGGAGCAATGTCTGGTAAATACGGCGGGTGGGATAGGACATTCCTTTGAAGTGCCTCCAAAGTTTCCTTGACGGCTTTTGCAACATGTGGCCTAGCGTTGTCTTGCTGAAAGATCAATTTGTCATGTCTTTTGGCATATTACGAGCGTTTGAGATTCAATGATCGGCTTAATTGCATCAATTGTTATTGATAACGTTCTCCAGTGACGGTGACGGCTTCGTTAGGTTGGAGTAGCTCATAGCAGATCACTCCGAACTAATCCCACTAGATGCACAGTGTTTGGCCGGTGAAGTTGATGCATGACAGGGCTTACCGCACAACTTTTTTGCACTTTGGGTTGGCGTAATGGATCCACTTTTCGTCGCCCGCACGATTCGATGCAAAAAATTCTTCCGATTTTGACTTTGGTGCAGTTGTTTTCACGTGAAAAGCGGCGTTCGATGTCTCTTGGCTTGAGTTCATATGGAAACCAATTTTCTTCTTTTTGCACCATACCCATGGAATTGAGACGGTTTTGAATCGCTTGTTGAGTCCCTCCCAAAGCTTCAGCGAGCTCCTCTTGAGTTTGGCATAAATCTTGGTCACATAACGCCTCCAAGGGAGGCTCTTCAGCGTCTTCAAACTTTACTGGCCTCCCTTCGCGTTCTTTGTCACTGGTGTCAAAATCGCCACTTTTTAAACGCCGGAACCAGTACTCACATATTTTTATTGATAGAGCGTATTCCCCATATGCTTTACACAGCAATCGATATCCATCAGCTGCACTTTTCTTCAAATTAAAACAAAAAAGCAGTGCTTCCCACAAATTGTCTTTTGTTGGCACAAAGGTTGACATGGTTAGAGCACAAAAAAAAATATGTTGTTTACACTTCAGCGAAATGACACATACTGATTTATAGAGAGAAATGATGACGCTTTAACAAGAATATAGTTACAAGATGGTCCGTTGCGATTTAATACTAGTAACGCCATCTTTTGTAAATCCCTCAAAACTTATTTGTACACTCAATAGTTTAATTACAAATAGCTTCAAGCGTTCTTTCGCAATTCACTTGTAATGTACTAGGTAGTAGCAAAGCAAGGATGCAAGAAAGATGTTTCTAACTATCAATCCTTTTTGCATGCCTCCTTGTGGTGTCCGAACTCGGTACGATTTAAACATCGCTGCTTTACTTTAGTTTAAATTTGTCCTGGTAATATTTTATGTTGAAAATCAATTAAATTAATTTTTTTGTTGTTGAATTCGAAATTTATTGAACACATAATGTGTCTTGGATGATCCAAAGTATTGAATTGTTATTGATTTTCATTCTTCATCGTTTTATCAATGAAAATAGTCGAAATTTATATTTTAGTGAGAAGCACAAAGTTGTTCAATGTGTTTACTAAAGAAAATATTATCGAATAGTTGTTTGGTGAACCATAACAACTTAAGATACAACGTTTTTATTGGTTTCTAGAACATTTTAAGTTGGAGATAGTTGAGATCTATTATTTTTGTTGTCCAATTCGGAAATAATCGAACGAATAATGTGTCTTGGATGGTTCGTATAGTACCATTTAGGGGTATTGAGCGATATTTATTTTCCAGAAAATCGATTTCGGAGTTTACTCCATCGTCGGTTCTTTAAAACTATTATAAAGCATAATAGTTTTAAAGAACCGACGATGGAGTAAACTCCGAAATCGATTTTCTGTATAAATATAAATATTGTTACTATAAGGCACAGCTATTAAATTAAATAATAAATATAGCATAAAATAATCTAGTATTGTTTTAATTATCATTATAGAAGTAACAAAATATTATCACATAATTAAAAAATGGATATTAACCATTATAACTTATTTATTTTCCATTGTTTAATGAATGAAAATTTTGGGAATTTATATTTTTGTGAAAAGCACCAATTTATTCATTATGTTTACTAATGTAAAATATTAAGTTAATTGATGTTTGTTGTCTGCCTTACGAAGGTTTCATTGTCATGCGAAATATGAAAATTTATTTCCATTTTGTCGGCTGCTGGACTACCTCTATTTTTTCCCCAGTGAGCACTAATTAACACTAATTGGTTTCTGACGGTATGAGAAGTTTCATTCTCAAATTCGAGAGTTTCCCTTCTGCAGTTACCCACACTACACCTACCTATTGAATTTCTTCAAAATCCATTAAGAAAAAGCCAAGATGTGTCCTAATTGACTGTATTTCAGAACTTCATCTAAAAATCATTTTGGAAATCTATTTCTATCGAACACGTCGAACTTTATCATAACCGATTACAAAAAGTCAACTTCATCCCCTTTCCATCACACTTATTGAAATTCATCAAAATCAGTTAAGAAAGAGTAGGTTCCGTCCTAATTGGCCATATTTCGGGATGTTAACAAAAATTCATTTTTTTTCAATGTGTAATACAAATCTTGAAAGCACCATAATCTGAAAAGTCGAATTATCTGAAAACTATCAAATAATCCGAAAGCCAAGGAATTCAGCGCCAAGTAAATCTTGAAAAACTCTAAAGTCGCGAATTATCTCAATTTCTCAATATTACAAAATATGTATCCGTAGAAAAAATCGAAAATATCGAACCTTGAAATTTTCTCGATTACTTTGAATTCGGGATCAGGATAATCCTTCTGAAATCGTTGCGATAAGCAAATCTAACTTGAATGTATTTCCATATCATTTCAAGAAAATTTTGATAAACTTTGATCAAAGACACATTAATTGCACAGTTTTAATAACATAATAAGCAGAATCTACTTTGTAGTTTAAGAAAGTGGTTTTAAAAAATTCAAAAAATTTTAATCAAATGTTCCGGAAATATGTTTTTTAAATTTTTTGATTAAAGCCGCGGTTTCAGACGATTGCAAATAGTAGACGAATATGATATATGACGTTTGCGATATTGGACAAATATGAATTTGGCTGTCTACTACGATCGCCTGTATAGCGAATAGAGCACAAATATGTATATTTGTATTTGTTTTCTGTTCACACGACTTGTCATTTCACAAAAGCATCATGTTCGTGTATTATTTGCAATCGTCTGGCCGCGGCTTAAACAGTGAAATATACTATATTTGGATGTTTTGTTTTACAGCAGAGGATAACCATAGTTTGCATTTAAAATTCATTTGTCAATGATAAAAATTTACTGAAACAAAAAAACTGGAGAAAAAATTTCTGTCGTGAAACGATTGCGAGTTTAACAACACTGAACAGTATACAAATCGGAGAACAGGTATGCCGAATACCTTAATACCTTATATATAGACAATAAATAGTAAGGCAAATCTATTAATTGTAAGCGGACGCACTAATTGTAAACAATTTAAAAAAATTCACGAACTTGGAAAACATTAAGATTTACACGTAGAAGAATTAAAGATCTACCTAAACAACTTGTAAAAACTATTTAACTCAATTTAGGTAATCTAATATTTTACATCTATTGATAAAAGATTGACACAAATATTTTTTGAAGTGAAACTTTTTTAGACAGTTTTAAAAGACAGAACTTGAAGTGAAACTTTTTTAGACGGTTTAAAAAAAAAAAAAAAAGAACATTGAAACGAAATTCTGTGACGGTCGTGTAACGTAAATTTGTTACATCAATTTTATATTCGAAAAACAAATCGTGTGACGAAAATAAATCAACACACATAGCAATACAACAACAAATTATCCTATGAATAGTCGAATCAATGCCTTCTAGATTTATGTTGAGGTATATTGGTTGCAATATATATGTACATACATACATTCATAGATAAATAGATAAATACAAAACAAGTATGTTTGTAAATAATTTGCTTATCCTATGCTTTGTTGTTCCTCCTCGTATAATATTGGGTGTACAAATAAATTTCCGACCTTTTTAGATAGATGTCGTTAGTATCACTGCTTGCATATTATTCAATCGGGCAATACATGTTTTTTTGAGGTTAGATGTCAAGCTTGAATAATTACTAGTGACATTTGTTCAAAGCGTAAACAACAATTATTTTCATGTAATTGAAAATGTCGAATTTTGTGCCAAAAAAACAACATTTGCGGGAAGTTTTACTTCATTATTTTTTGTTGATGAAAAGTGCAGCGGAAACAAATCGTTTGCTTGTGGAAGTTTACGGTGAACATGCTCCATCGAAAACAACATGCAAAGAGTGGTTTCAACGATTCAACTTTGATGATTTTGACGTAAGAGACAAAGAACGTGAAGGCAGACCAAGAAAATTTGAAGATACAGAATTGGAAGAATTGCTTGATGTGGACCCTTGTCAGACTGACTGTCAGACAGAATAAATATATGTACATACATAACCCAGTTGTACTTTGCGTGACCAATCAAACAATTTTGTTAGAGATGACACGTTAAAAACATGAAACAGAAGTTTAAAGCATAAAAGAACGAAATCTTCGGCTTTTTAAATTTGTTTTTCACAGGAGTAACCCTATTGTATGACTGAGCGCTCTAAGAGCGATCAATGATCTATCACGATGATGCTCTCTTATATCTCACCGCGATCATCACTTTATTTATTGTATATTCCAACCAATCGACCGTTCGCCATGTTGTCTTTTGGTGACGTCACTTCGTGTTATATATTTCGTAACATTGAATCCGTTTGGTTGAGATTTGTGTTTTTTCTATCGTGTACAGTCGTTGAAACTATTTTCATTTCCAAAACCTAAAAATATTCTTATAAAACCAAACCAATTCACAAAAAAATATCCAAATGAACTCAGAATGACGTTACGCTCCACGTGCTTTCAGCTGTCAAACAAACTTTGTTATATTTATTTCTTGACTTTATACCATAATTCGTAAAAAAAGAACGAAAAAAATGCGAGCATGCATGCATTTTTTTCGTTCTTTATTTTACGAATTATGGTATAATGTGATGATCACGGTGCATCACCGTGATTGATCATTGATCGCTCTTGGAGCGCTCAGCCGTACAACAGGGAAATATCACAAACCACCGAAACAATATAACAATTAAGGTTTTGTGTGATTTACATATAGGCGAACTTATAGTAAACGTACACTAAATAGTAATCCTAAAGGAGAAGTAGTGCCGAATTTTTAAAGGATCGTGCAGTGTGAGCAATCAAATGTGCAATAAGGGTTGATAAATTAAGATTAAATTTAATAATCTTACTAAATAAAAACTGTATTGCTTCTTTTCTGACAATTCAAAACTGAAACAATTGGTTTATGATAGCTATAAAATGAGATACGAAAATTATACTCTGCAATAGTTGCAAATAACATGAGAAAATTGCACCTATGCATCAATCTCTGGTTAGTTGCTTCATTAGGTAAATTAGTAAGCGGAGTTATTCCTGAATACGATACGAATACGTATAAGCAGAATATATTTATTTGAAGGAATAGTCGCCAGTGTTAAAGTGAAAATCTCTTGAAGAAAAAATTCACATTAAAATCTAAACTTAATACGGTATAGATATTCACACAACCGTTATCGCGAAAATCTACAGTCACGATTTCGAATTAAGCTTTCGTGATCGCAATCTGCAAATTATTTTCACTCAGGTAAACCCGATTATAAATAATATTTTTGGTTTGTAGGTATAAATGATATTTTTGAAACATTATATGACTTCAAGATTAAAGCTACAGTGATTTAATATCAATATTGCTAAATTACACTGCTGTCCCATTTACACATCCACCATTTTTGCATTTCATGTTTATCGGGTTTCTACTTATGAATCGTGATAATCCTATTTCTAATCGCAGTCCACAGATAAGAATATCAGATGAACCCAAGCCCGAATGATTTTGCGGTTTTTTGAACTGGAACCCAAGATTAAATGTGTCTGTAATATTTTATCTTGGACTCAAAATAATTCAAAAATGATTCAAGTAACACCATCTATCGTTAAATAAATATAAATATTTACCTTTATTGAACATTTTTATTTGTTATATTATATTTTATATTTAAATTATTAAAGCAAAAATTGTAGTTGTTATTTTTTACAACAAAAATAGACAAAATCACCTAAAAATAATGAGCTTATTAAAATGTGTCACTATTAACTGTCTTTTTTTTTTGTTAAAGGTTAGATGGAACCTCAGTAAAATAATTTAAATTGGTTTGAGTTTCAGGTTTTGGGTTCAAGAATGAATTGCCAAAAATTTGTTCGGCTTGAAACATCTGATATTCTTATGTGTGATTATTGCTGCGTTCCATTTAACGTGGCAAAGTACACACAAGTACTTCTGACTGCACGCAGCTACTCTTTCTAAATTTTATGAGTAGTTTGCTTTTCGAATTTATGGCGACTTCGTTACCAGAATATTTAGTACAACTAATCGGTAAGAAATGGCTGATCAGTTTTCAAATTATTAATTAATTTTCCAACTTTCCATGTTGCACGAAATTTTTTTTAAATAAAATTTTATTTTCTTCGCAACTAATTTTCTGCGTTCCATTTACCATCTACCCCCAAGTACTTATTTGTACTTTGCCACGTCAAATGGAACGCAGCAACTACCTATTTTGTATGTATCTAAGGTATAAGACTACAACTTCAAGGATTAATTGAATTTTTCTTTAAATCTTGCAGTAACGCTGCACATTTTAGATGATAAATGATTGTAACTATACATTTGCAGATTAAAAATGTTCACAGTTGTCGCGCGTAGAGTTTGTTTAACAGATCTAAGGGCACAACCGAAAAGAATGATCAGCCCCTGAATAACTTTTCGTGGTAATCTTTTTAAACTTGCCCACATTAAATGCTGAAGGAAAGGCGCTCGCTCTAAAAATGTTGATCTTTTGAACGTTCTTACTAACGTCTACAAAATAGCCTATGGTTGTGATGGTGTTTGCTAAAAGAGTGAAGATTTGAAATAGGGTTGGAGATAGAACCGAATCAGGGGGGGGATACTTGACGTCAAACCCTCCACAATGACTTAAATTTTAGGGTTAGTTAGGAAGCTCTCAATAAATGCTAACAAACAAACGTGAATTCCAAAGGCCCCTCAGTTTTGTCAACAATGGCTCATGTCGAACTCGGTTAAAAGATGGCTATAAAGATTACAAACCATTATCAAAAGTTCCTATCGAATTACCGATACAACATTTTTTAAACTATTATTTGATGGGTTCTTATCATTCGTTCACTCTATGCTCTTTTTATTGGATCACTCTGGTGTTCAGCCCCAGTTCCGGAAAAAGTTTTAATCTTGAATGGTTTAACTCCTTATATTGTTCTGATATCAAAATTAAGAAGTGGCCAACGAGTCGACTGCTCAAGTGTTAAAGGTAAAACTATGCATTAACATTACAAGCATTTGTTCAATAAGCAACCAGTCTAAGGCCTGGTCAAAATTTATTAGCCCTACGTACTGTAAAACATCCTTTTGCGATAAATTATAAACTCTTGAAAGTTTACTCTTAAAGGTCATCGATTCTTACAGAAGGTGTTGGTTTCATAGTTGACCGATTGTATTCAGATGATAAAAATTCCCTATGCACCCGTTTCCTACATAGAGATTCAAACCCGAGAGGTAACCAAAGGTCGAAAGTTTAACCACTGTGCCATTTTTCAGTATAAGAGTGATCACTACGTGGGGCATGGAGGTCTAAACGTTAGGAATTGGAATAAATGATATTACTGTTAGAAAATGTATATTTTTTGTTACAAATTCTGAACAACGTTTTATTCCCTACATTTTTTGCACCCTAATTTAACATCCTAGAAAAAAAGAAGCCATGATTTTTAACCAAGGAGCGTTCTCGAAAACAAAAACTCAACTCAAAAACAAACTCAAAATGATGTGGAAATGTTATTGATATGTATGTATTCGTTAAGTAATGTAACGCTTGTTAATATTATCATTGTACTAACACATATATATATTGTTAATGTAAATTGTATTTGAATAAAAGTTTGGCAGTTTTGCTGTAACATTCGATCCGCTTTTCAGTGGCGACGAGAATGGGATTTATTAAAATAAAAAATATTTATAATTGAGTGATATAGTTAAATAAATTAAATAAACAAAAAAAAAACAAAACGTCAAGTTTTTTTTTTTTGTTGTAAAATCAGCTTAACAGTGAAGATTATGGACAAGTTTAATCAGAGCACCCTGTATTTTATAGAGCCATAATCAAAAAATCTGAGCTTTTATAAGGGAATTAGAAACGAGGAAAAAACGAAACTTTTCATGGTAAAACACACAAAACATATGGGAAATCACTTTTTTTCCTAAGACATATTTTGAAATGAAAACGTTACAAATTCTTAATTATGATTTCTGAAATACTTTCATAAATATTTGAATTTCAACATATATGAATATCGTTTAAGTAAATCGTTTTCATTTTCTTGTAATAATTGCTTTATTTAAACTAAAATATTAAAAAAAAATCATAACAGCAGCATTCTGGTCAAATTGAAATAAAAGCTTATTATGATTCGTTTGGTCATTAAGTCAATATGCATTACATAGATGGCAGTGATGGCCGTAAAATTTTTGTAAAATCGTACCAAAAATTACCACCTGGGGAAATTTCAAGTTCAAAAATTATAGGAAAAGCAAAACAAATTCACAAAATATAGGTCGTGTAATAATTTAGCAATTAAATAATTTTTTTTCGTATTTTTCTGTAACTATTTTAGACATCTTACGTACACTAGTAAAACTAAAGACAAATTTAACAAGTATTATTTTAATTTGTCAGAGCCAACTTTGATGTATTTTTCAAAATGAAAGTTCGAAAAAATATTGTGACGGTGACACCTAGTGTGTAATAGAATAAGTAAAACTAATAGCTCAATGTTTAATGTACTAAATGGAATTTTCCATGATAAAAATTGTTACGTAATGTTTCTACGCTATTCCAACTGGAAAAGTCGTGAACTTTCGAGAAGCTTGGTTTGTGTATATAAAAAGGCGAACAAGATCGAATTGGATTATTAGTATTTGGAACGCGATAGTGTAAAGTTGTAAGAATAAGTAATATTTGGAAAGCGATAGTATAAAGATTAAAAAGGAATTAAAAAGTGATTTAAAAAGTGTTTTTGTGCGAAATAAAAAGTAAAAGTGATTAGTAAAATTTGAGAATAATTTATATAAAGTGATTTTGTGAATTTGTATTAATAAACTGTGTTGTAATAATTCTTGTGTGAAATAAATAAATTCGTTGGTGATAAATTAAATTGAATTGGTTTTATTCACAATCCAGTGATACGAACCTTATTTGACAAGACAAAAACGTAACATTTGGTGACAGCGGTGGGATCGTGAATAAAAAGATAAAGAAAATGATTCTCAACGAATTAAAAGTTCCAGAATTAAAAAGAGAACTAGAGAAACGGGGTTTGGCTACTGATGGTACTAAAGCAGCTTTACAAGCGCGACGACGTGAGGCCATGCAGAACGAAGGGCTGGACGCGGAACATTATGATTTTGGAGAGAAAGTAACGGATGCAGCAACCATAGAGCAGAAAGCAGAAGATAAACAACCGTTGGTCGAAAAGACACAAGAACATTCTGGAAGTTTCGATTTGTCGCAGTTAATAGCTGCTATGAACCAAATGACAGGACAGATGTGTCTCATGAAACAACAAAACGAACGACAAATGGTGAAAATTGAGCAGTCAAACCAAGAAATTAAGAATGAAATGGAACAACAAAATGTGCGACAGTTGGAGACTATAAACCAGTCAAACGATGAAATAAAACGACAGATGGAACAACAAATAGAGAAAATTGAACAACCAATCCAGGAAATTGCAGATGGGCAAAAGAGAATGGACGAGAAACTTCTCGAATTATCTACTAACATACACGGCGAAGTAGAGAAGCTACAAATGGAGATTCAAAAGGTTGACGAAAAATTAGAAACGAAGGTTCAACATGTTGAAGAGAAATTGCAAACGGAGATTCAACAAGTTGTGGAAAAATTTCAACGTCTCGAGAAAGATCTAACTGATGTCAAGGCAAGCGGAACAACGACGCAAGTGGTACAGACCGTTCAATCAGTTAAGTTAAAACCACCAAACTTCGACGGTACATCATCTTTCGGCATTTTCAAATTTCAATTTGAAACGGCAGCCAATCAAAACCGTTGGAATGATGAACATCTTGTCGCAGCGTTAATAGTGGCCCTTAAAGGTGAAGCAGCGGAGGCCTTACAAACAATTCCGGAAAAAGATCGCAACAGCTATCTCGAAATTATGAAGGCGCTGAATCGGAAGTACGGCAGTGATCACAAGCGGGAAATCTATCGAATGGAATTGAAAAGCCGCTACCAAAAGGGAGGAGAATCACTTCAGGAATTTTCATCGGCAATCGAGCGACTAGTACATCTAGCACATACCAGTACGTCGGCTGATTATATGGAAAGGCTAAAAATTGACGCATTCATTGACGGCATTCGAGATCTAGAGACACGCAAGGCAGTGATGTTGTCACCTAAATCAACCTTTGCGGAAACCGTTGCGTTCGCGTTGACGATCGAGGCTGTGCGGAACTTTACAAGACCGTCATTATTTAAGCGCCAAATGAATTCAGACAAGAACGGCATCAGGGAGCGAATGGTACCGAAAGGCGGAAGAGGCAGGCTTAGGTGTTGGAAATGTGACAAGTTGGGTCACATCTCAATGGACTGTCGGAGTGTTATACAGAGAAAGATGAGATCGCCACCTTTTATGCGTACAAACGCCGAACGGTCGGGACAAAGGTCTAAAAGCAGCGAGCGAAGATGTTGGATATGTAACAGGATTGGCCACATCTCGCGAGATTGTTTGGAAGCAGGAGGAAAGCGGCACGGATCACCATCTTCCGTGGAAAGAGCACGAAGAGGAGAGCAGGGAACGGATGAGCGTATGGCAACAGTCGGTAAAGTGGAAAGGTTAGAAGTCAGTTTGGAGGAACCGAAGCTGGCTTCACCGTCTCGTTGCCCCATAACATTCATCCCTATTACGAGTGAAGCACGAGGCGGAAGCAGCATCACAGTTAGGGGCGGTGTTGATGGGAGGAGGTGTATTATTACGCTGGATACCGGAGCAACCCACACAATTGTTCGGAAAGATTTGATCGCAGGAGCAGTGCAGCTAGTTGATGGGTTAAAATTAAGAATGGCAAATGGGGAGAGTGCAATGATTAAAGGGAAAAAGATCGTGAGCATAAGGATCGGCGAAATGCTTTTCCCACACGAAGTTCTGGTCGCAGACATTGTGGATGAGGTTATTTTGGGAACGGACTTCATGAGGATGAATGGCTTTGTGTTGGATTTTGGACGAGGAATATTGAGCAGCGATAACATCGAGCTGAATCTTAAATTTAACGGTACGGATGTGACAGTAAGGCGAGTAACAATCAGTCATTGCGAGGAGCTGCCATCGAAATCTAAAACAATTGAGGAAACCAAAGAACACCAGGTTAAGCAGACATTGGATAAGAAGGGCCGAGTTGTGCGAGGTAGAGTGCGAGTGTCGGGCGACTGGATGAGAACTCGATGTGCTATACGGGCAAATGGCCAGGGATTACACGAGGGGCAATTAGTGTGGCTTCACAACTCGCAACAAAAGAAGGGGGATTTATCGGCGAAAGTGCAGCCTTTATAGACGGCACCCTACAGGACAAGAAAAGGACAAGGAGGTAAACCAATGGCGGTACATTTAGAGAGGCTGGCCCTCTACCGAGGAGGTAATTTCGGTCCTGTTCGGGACGAACAGGCTTAGGTGAGGGGTAGTGTGACGGTGACACCTAGTGTGTAATAGAATAAGTAAAATTAATAGCTCAATGTTTAATGTACTAAATGGAATTTTCCATGATAAAAATTGTTACGTAATGTTTCTACGCTATTCCAACTGGAAAAGTCGTGAACTTTCGAGAAGCTTGGTTTGTGTATATAAAAAGGCGAACGAGATCGAATTAGATTATTAGTATTTGGAACGCGATAGTGTAAACTTGTAAGATTATTAGTAATATTTGGTACGCGATAGTATAAAGATTAAAAGGAATTAAAAAGTGATTTAAAAAGTGTTGTAGTGCGATAAATAAAGTAAAAGTGATTAGTAAAATTTGAGAATAATTTATATAAAGTGATTTTGTGAATTTTGATTGATAAACTGTGTTGTAATAAATTTTGTGAAATAAATAAATTCGTTGGAGATAAATTAAATTAATTTTGTATTATTCACAATCCAGTGATACGAACCTTGATTGACAAGGCAAAAACGTAACAATATTTTAGAAATAATTTCATTTTAATATTTCTGCAATTAATATTTACTTAATACCAATATGGCCTTCTTGTATATTGTTCTTAAAGATATGTAGAAAACTTTTATATAAACATTTTATAATATTTTTGCTTTTTTCATTGAAAAACTTGAAGCTAAAAAACACCATTTTTACTATGGATTCCTATGGAAATCAGTGAAAAGTTATACCACTAAAAAAGCTGCTAAAAAATACGTCAACAAGATTATGGCTCTATACTCTAGAAGGCTCTGGTTTAATCCATTAATTCATATTTTTGGAAATTGGGGGGAACAACTGGAAAGTTCTTTTGTGGTAAACGGTGTTACAGATGATACTAAGAAAACCGCTATGTTAATTACATCGTTATCGTTTGATGCCTACAGTTTATCTTCAAATGGTTACCGGAGATTCAGTGGAAGTTATGGGAAAAATAGAAGTACAAGTAAAATGCGGAACCAGTGATGCGGTTCTGGATGTGCTAATAATTAATACAGGCAGGCCGGCAGGCCGTTTATTCCACTTATTGGTCGCAACTGGTTGGATATCATCACTCCAAATTGGCGTAAGTTTTTTCTAAATTTTCCTCGTTTCCCATCGTGTTCACATTCTGGTGGGGCAAATCAAGTTTTGGTAAAGAATCATGAAAACGATTTAGGTGTATTTAAAAATATGTCAGTTAGTAATTTATTAAGTCAGTCAAGTCAACCTATTTCAATGTCTAGTGCTAGTGGTGCTTCAAGACAGTCTAATCAGTCCAACAGGTCCAACGTCAGTGCTTTTGTCGATATGTTAAAATCGAAATTTCAGAACATTTTCGCAATAGATGGAACTAGTTGTATTAAAGATTTTGTTGCTGATATAAAAGTCAAAAAGAATTGTACTCCTATTTTTTGTAAGTATTACGAAGTTCCTTTTGCTAAGAAGGATAAAATTCATAAAGAAATTAATCGATTAGTGGTTAATGGAATTATTAGTCCGGTCATGTTTAGTCAATGGGCCAGCCCTATAGTTTGTGTTCCAAAAAAGAATGGAGAGGTCCGTATTTGTTGTGATTTTAGAGTGTCTGTTAATAAAGTTCTCAAAACAGATCAATATCCATTACCAAAAATGGAGAATATTTTTGCAAAAATGGCAGGATCCACAATTTTTTGTGCGTTAAATCTCAGTGGGGCATATCAACAAGTAAAAGTTTCAGAAAAATCAAAAAAGTTGTTAACTATTAATACCGAATGGGGATTATTTCAATTTAATCGTCTACCTTTTGGTATAGCGCTGGCTCCAGCAATTTTCCAACATATAATGGATTGCATTCTGAAAAATCTTCCAGGCGTGTCATGTTACCTTGATGATGTGCTAATTGGAGCACCTGATTTTGATTCATGTGCTAAAATGTTGGAAAAAGTTTGCTTATGTCTTTCAGATTTCAATGTAAAAATAAATCCAGATAAGTGTGTCTATTTTAGAAAATCTGTGTCATATTTGGGTCATGTACTATCTGAAAAGGGGATCAGTCCAAACTAAATATAAATATAAATATTTAAATACAAACCAAAAACTAAACTTGATTTGTTAAAACCAATGAATGTTGAAGTCGTGGCCAGAGACCAGAATGAGAAAAGACATGAACCAAAATTTGGGAATGGTGATAAGATTTTGTTTAAAAACTTTAATTCAAAATCGTTGATACCAGGGCGAATCGTGGAAGTAACGAGTCCAGCTACATATTTAGTTAATGTGGGGAATCAAATTCGTTTTGCTCATGAAGACCATTTATAGTTAAGTCATCTTAAAGATTAATTACATCCAGGTACTGCACTGAGACTAGCGTTAGAAAGTACTCCAATTTCGACATCCGAAGCAAATATACCCATTGTTCAAGTTAATGAAAATGAAAGAGATAATTCGCAACCTTTGAGGCGCTCCACCAGGGACAGAAGCCCTCCCGACCGTTCAAGATTTTAATTAAGCCGGGCTAAAAACACTAAAAAAAAAATAATAACGCTTGTTAATATTATCATTGTACTAACACATATATACCATATATATATATATATATTGTTAATGTAAATTGTATTTGAATAAAAGTTTGGCAGTCTTGCTGTAACATTCGATCCGACTTATCAGTTATTATAAGAGAAAAAGACAAACACGAAAATGTTAAACATAGAAATTTATAAAATAAAACTGACAAATATTTTTACAAGATGCCACTGCTAAAACTCAAACAGAAGAACTAGTCCTTCTAATTGAATACGGGTTTTCATACTTCGCGATTTATCGTTTACTCCATTAAAGGGGTAAACACCTCTTTTTCCATTCTTTCCTATTTCGGCCAAACCTGGGAGTCGAATTATTAATATTCGTCAAAAAATACATCGAAAACAAGAACTAGACGTACACGGTACCGATAGAAAAATCCCTGTAGAACAACTTTGTATTTATTAAAACGCGAAACTATCGAGTTAAAAGAGTGAAAGAATGAGCCACCGAATTTTTAATCTATTTGCCAATTTTTGTCTAATTCGGGTGGACTAGTACACTTAGAACAGTAAGTCTAAGGGGAAACCTTTATTTTTCAAAATTGTTAAAGTTACATTTTAACCATTGTTGTCTGGCCATCACCAATAAATCATTAGTTAACAAATCAATTGCCCTGTACACTCTTGATTTCTTAACTCTATGTTTGGTCTTAACTCCGAGGTATCAAGCACTGTTTCTTATCCAACCCAATGTTGTTTATTGGTCCAAAGAACTTAATGTAAGTTTCTTGTACTATTAGGCGCCAAATTTGTGCCGATTTTGTCTAAAACTACACATTGAACTAAGTACATACTGGATTAATTAGATTTTCCAATCATTACAATTTTAATAACTAAAAATTAAAATGAAATAGACTCTATTCCCATATACATTGCTTCATATTGTTACGGTGACATCTAGGTTGTAATATTTAGAATAAGATAAATTAATAGCTCAATGTTTTACTGTTCTAAATGTTTCTAGACTTACTGGAAAAGTTATGAAATTTTTAGAAGTTTGGTTTGTGTATATAAAAAGGCGAACAAAGTCGAATTGGATTATTAGTATTTGGTAAGCGAAAGTATAAAAATTAAAAAGTGAATTAAAAGCGATTTAAAAGGTGTTGTAGTGCGATTTAAAAATTCTAAGTGTAAAATTGTCTGAAAATTATATAAAGTGATTTTATGAATTATTATAGTAGATTGATGAAAAAAAAATCGTTGGTGATAAATTGAATTGTTTTGTTTTATTTACAATCGAGTGATTCGTACCTTGATTGACAAGGCAAAAACGTAACAATATTTTAGCCATAAAGTATTAAGTACATATTTTCGCGATTATCGCTAGTTTATTCGTTTGGCAGTAGTCACAATTATAGTAGACAAAATTACGTACAATATTTCAAATTAAAAAATCTATAAAGTTACATAGTACCACTATTATAGCACCTCTTACTTTTTAATTTTCGTTTTTGTTTTATCCAAATTAAATTTACATCCACGTAAAAAGTATAGAATGATTTCAATATTTGTGTGCCCATTTATTTTCGGGTCATCAGCATACCACATTAATATATCGTTTATACATTTTTCACGCACGTCACTTGTTTCACACAAATATTTCTCCGCGTACTTTGTTTGTTGCACTAAAGCATCGTTTACAATCTCATTACAATGACCCGCATCAATTTCAAGAGCATTTGTATTATTTTCACTTTCAATTATGTCATTCGTACTTATAACAGTCATTGTTACTAAATTATAGAATACGTTATGTTTACAGTAAAAAAAAAATTAAACAAAGCTTTTTTGCTTTATCAACGCAAGATTACAAAAGACTGACTGAAAACGTCAACTTGAATTAATTTCATAAGCAACAAAATCTTTTATATTTATAAACACAAAAGTAATATCAAAGTGATGCTATTTGAATAAACAAAAAAAAAAAATAAATCGGCATGGTTTTCTCTTTCCCTCTCAGTAAATTCAATAAAAGGAAATTATAAAATCTAGTGAACAAGAAGAGCATAGCAATCTTTCAATATATTTTCGGCGACGCGATATACATTTAAGTGTACATACTTCTGTACATTCTCCTGTACAATAATAATAGAGAGAGAAAACGGCATTTTATATTTTGTTTTGGCTGAGCGCTATTTTTACTCATTACACGAGTAAATATCCATTCATAATATTATTGAATTATTTGACCTAAGAAGATTGTTTTAATCTAAAATATGAGTAGGTGTGCTCAACAAAACTTTACTTGATTCATTTCTTACTTATTTATTTCACTGACTAAATCATTTATCAATGTCTCGTATTTTTACTAGCTCAATTTCGAGTAAGTGTTCGTTTTAATACGTACAAAAATCAAACATTTAAAATTATCTAATTACATTAAACATTACTAAAGGGTGATTCAGTTGGTAAATTTAAATAAAACACATTGATTTTTTTTTTTTTAGTAAACTGTAAAGTTGGTACTGTGGAGTGAATAAAAACAAGTAAGTGCTTTTACTTCTATTTTTTCAAGTATGTGCTTATAAGCAGATGAATAAAATTTAAGTAATTACTTGATCGAGTAGAGGATACTTGAGGTTTAAGTAACTGCTTTCTTTATAAGCAAACTTACAAATTTTCCAACACATGCTGAAAAAACAAGTAAACCCTTTACTTCTTTTTTATATACTTGATGATTTAGGAGATTGTGTACAAGAAGTCTTGAGTTTAGCTGTGTAATGGCCGTATATTCGAAAAACGAATAATTACTATGAACTCCAAGAAATAAATTTTGGTTGGATAATTATTCGCTTTTGCAATATGCATTAATTATTCCGGCCAGTTGCAAAATTTGCTATCACCGAGTAAACATTTCAAATAATTTACTTATTACTTGTGTGAAAAGTAGATAGCGATCTCCACAAACGATTTGCCACAGAACGTCACAACCTCAATTATTATTAATCAAAATCAAAATGTGCT
This sequence comes from Tipula vernalis, assembly GCA_958295665.1. Classification (NCBI taxonomy): domain Eukaryota; kingdom Metazoa; phylum Arthropoda; class Insecta; order Diptera; family Tipulidae; genus Tipula; species Tipula vernalis. The sequence goes on along the minus strand of OY282558.1, from coordinate 177,989,123 downwards.
GCATAGTCCAAAGCGACAACCAATTTTAAATGCTCAAAAAATTACCTTACCCGGCAATTTAAATCAAACTGAACTTATTAATTTAAATAACATTTGTGTGTTGAACCATAAAGAAAATAAAAGTGCATCGTCAAAACAATGAAAGTGAATCGACATCAGATGTCTGTAATAATATTGGTTGCCACTAGATGTCATTGTTAGTTCTATAATGTATTTTAACCATGTATATATCGAGTAGTTTTAGTTGTACGTCAAACAGCATCAGGGTAACAAGAAAAATAAATTACGCATGAGATTAACTATTAAATGAAAATCTTTTAATTTATAATAATTGCCACAATTATTACATGGTGTCAGAAGGAAAATCGGAAATATAATTGGAAACGACGTTTAATAAGCGGATTATTGAAAATTAGTGAATTTTTGTGGATTGTTTGGAAAACGAATTGTCACGTTGTGAAATAGCGGACCATATTGCAATTTGTGGTGAAACGAGTCATCGTTGTAAAATATTTATCGTAAATATTTTGGATTAGTTTTGGAAAAATCGAACATTAACACAAAATAATGTCGAACGAACGGTTACCAGTGGAATTGGATTACGCGAATTTGGAAAAGGGGTGGTCAATGTGGAAACGTACATTTTTAATGTATATGATGGCAACGGGAAAAAATGTTAAAACTGAATCGGGGTGCTGGGTGCGTCTCAATAGGGTAGGGGTTGACCGTCTATAGCAATGTATCTCGTGGTCTATATTCCAACGCTGCAACTATGTAGAAACCACCAAATGTGTCTAGTATACCTCCAAGTGGTAACACCCGGGCAACGATGTGAAGCATCGGCGAAATACTAGAGGCGAGTTCAGTACACTATAAATGAGCAATGAGCAGAACAAATATGGAAACTAATACCCCAGGTTGTACACCTGTTGCTCAGGTAAATCCACCCTCTTCGGAGGTCGGTCTCATGGATTCTGGGGGAGAGCAGCCATTGCTATACTACAATTATTTTAACCAATCCCAAGACATGTTGGTGAATAAACAAGCTCAATCGAGTGAAACAGAAAAGGATAATTCACATCCCTTCCAGAGGAGTAACAAAGTGGCGTATTCTCCGATAAGAGGCGGTAGTCCCTACATTGGGGCCAGCAGCCACAACACTCGTTCTACAAACCAAGTAAAGCTTCGCAATGAATTGTGTAAAGCTAATAATGCATTAGTTGAAGCCAACAATATAAACAAGCAACTGAATGGTACAATTGCATAGATGCAGGAGCGTATGAAGACGCTTGAAAACGAAGTTAAAGCTCTTAAGCCAACGGAGGACATCGGTTCTACTCCTAACCAGAATACAACTCCACATGAGTATCATACGGATGAAGAAGAACTAGCTCGAGAAACTGAGTGGATTAGAGTTAAAGGTGTGAGAAAAAAAAGGAGACGGATTAATACGCCCTCCCCACCTCAACTAAAGGATGATGTTCCAAATATTATCCAGAAACAACCAAAAAAAAATACCTCCACCACAACCAATAGTAATAGATGAAGTCAAAGACTACGATGTACTCTATGAGAAAATAAAAACAATAACTGCTACAGATAAGTTTAATGCAAAGGTGATGAACGGAAACACCATCAAAATAAACTTAGAAGATGCTGAGACATACAAAAATGACAAAAATGTTAAATGAAGAAAAACGTGCTTGGCACACGTTTGAAGATAAACAAACCAGACCAATTAGGGTCATGGCTAAAAACTTACACTCCACTTGTAAACCAGACAAAATAGTTGATGACCTGAAGGCAAAAGGATTTAAGGCAACTGAAGCATCGATTAAGCTAAAACGGAGAGGCAAAGTACCTCTCAACATGTTTATGTTGACCTTCGATACTGATGAAGATATCGAAAAAATGTATCAAATTAAGTACATCTTGGGGTGCAAAGTGGTTATTCAGCCTCTAAGAAGATCTAAGCTTATACCACAATGTAAACAATGTCAAGCCTATGGACATACACAAAAATATTGCAACAGGGAATCCAGGTGTGTCAAATGTTTAGGTAAACATCATACCAAAGATTGTGTAAAAGCTCAAAATGTTCAACCTAAATGCGTTCACTGTGGAGAAAACCATCCGGCTAACTACAGAGGATGCAGCGTTTCTATTGAACTGCAAAACATCAAAAATAAGAACGTGATTGCTAAAAATCCAAGTTTATTCAGGTAGCAAGCGGTTAAGATAAACCGACCCGAAGTAAATCGTAGAGTGTCGGGAACTACTCAAGGACAATTTGGTAAAATGACTTATGCTCAAGTAATGATGAGCAACGGAAATCCAGGAAAAATACATTTGATGAGCGATTACAGAAACTAGAGTACAGCACTAAGGGAGCCATCCCTAAACAGAAAAATGGCCAATGATCTTAGAATCTTATGTTGGAATGCCAATGGACTGATCCAACATTAACAAGAACTGCAAGTGGTCCTGGACACAGAAAAAATCTATGTATGTCTCATCACGGAAACACACTTCACTAGACAATCAATCATAAAATTTAAAAATTATCAAATATATCACACGATTCACCCTGGAAACGTGCTGTTGGGAGGTAGGGTGTTATAATTAGAAATAGTATTCATCACTATGAGGAGTTAAAATATGAAACGGAAGAAATACAAGCAACTGCTGTTATTGTCAAATCCAAAAGTAGTTCTATTTGTATTGCTAGTATTTACTGCCCACCGAAGCACTCAATGAAAGAAAAAGATTATCTCGAGTTCCTCTGTAAATTAGGAAAACGATTTGTAGTTGGAGAAGACTTTAATGCAAAAAATGTCCACTGGGGATCCAGATTAACAACGACTAAGGGTAAAGAACTCCTAAGAGCTATCAGAAAATGCAGTTGTGAAGCCCTCTCAACTGGAAAACCAACCTACTGGCCAACTGATCCAAACAAAGTACCAGATCTGAATGATTTCTTCATAATAAAGAACATATCTGTAAATTATGTACAAGTAGATGAAAGCCATGACTTAAACTCTGATCATTCACCAATACTTCTAAAGTTAAGTGAAAAAATCATTCAGAAAGAAAGAAACCTAGTAAATAATCGCACTAATTGGGCTTGCTTTAGACTATCGTTAGAAGAAAAAATTAACGTAATGGTTCCATTAAAGACTGAAGAACAATTAGACAAAGAAGTTCACAAATTTTTAAACGATATACAGCAATCATCTTGGGAAAATACTCCTGAAATTAAAACGAAAATCAAAGGAAACAACTACCCTATGGAAATTAGGGAACTCCTCGTAGAAAAAAGAAGAGCGAGAAGAGTATGGCAACAAACAAGGGCCCCCCAAGATAAAACTCATTTGAACAATCTCACTCAACAATTAAGAAGAGAGATCAAAGAATTAAAAGATGAATCAATCAGCAACTATTTAAGAAAATTAACTAATCATAACAGTACTGTTATTCTCTTTGGAAAGCAACCAAAAGAATCAAACACCAATAATACAGATTCCTCCAATAAAAATAGCAGGTGAGAAATGGGCTAGAAATAATGAAGACAAAGCTCGAGAATTTGCTGAACACCTCGAAAAAATATTCCAGCCACATGAAGACCAAACGTTGGAAGCCGAGATAATAACTGAACAAGCTGTGCAAGAAAGTAAAGAAATCCTACCCACAACACCAAAAGAAGTCATGCGTGAGATAAAAGCTAATATGAATACGAAAAAAGCTCCTGGGTACGATCTTATTACTGCAGAAATCTTAAAAGAACTGCCACCAATCTTATAAATGCAGCATTTAGAATCAAATGTGTACCAAGCTTATGGAAAATTGCAGAAGTAATTATGATCCCAAAACCTGGGAAACCGCCACACATAACATCGCCTTATAGGCAAATTTCGATATTGCCAGTCATGTCCAAACTCTTTGAGAAGCTTCTGGTAAACAGATTAAATCCGAAAATCGAGAGTAAAAACTTGATTCCAAATCATCAGTTCGGTTTTCGCAACCATCGCTCAACAATTGATCAAGTACACAGAATAACCAGTATAATTGAGAAAGCATTAGAGGAGAAAAAAGTCACGTTGTTTTATTATTTATAACTCGGTAAGGGTTGAACGGCCTTTAGCAGAGCCTTCTAGAGTATAGAGCCATAATCTTAATGACGTATTTTTTAGCAGCTTTTTTAGTGGTATAACTTTTCACAGATTTCCATAGGAATCCGTAGTAAAAATGGTGTTTTTTAGCTTCAAGTTTTTCAATGAAGAAAGCAAAAATATTATAAAATGTTTATATAAAAGTTTTCTACATATCTTTAAGAACAATATACAAGAAGGCCATATTGGTATTAAGGAAATATTAATTGCAGAAATATTAAAATTAAATTATTTCTAAAATATATTTTTTCGAACATTCATTTTGAAAAATACATCAAAGTTGGCTCTGACAAATTAAAATAATACTTGCTAAATTTATCTTTAGTTTTATTAGTGTACGTAAGATGTCTAAAATGGTAAAAGAAAAATACGAAAAAAAATTATTTAGTCGCAAAATTATCACACGTTCCTATATTTTGTGAATTTGTTTTGCTTTTCCTACAATTTTTGAACTTGAAATTTCACCAGGTGGTAACTTTTGATACGATTTTTCCAAATTTTTACGGCCATCACTGCCATCTATGTAATGTATATTGACTTAATGACCAAACGAATCGTAGTAAGCTTTTATTTCAATTTGACCAGAATGCTGTTGTTATGAATTTTTTTAAATATTTTGGTTTAAATAAATCAATTATTACAAGAAAATGAAAACGATTTACTTAAACGATATTTATATATGGAAATTCAAACATTTATGAATATATTTCAAAAATCATAATTAAGAATTTGTAACGTTTTCATTTACAAATTTGTCTTAGGAAAAAAAGTGATTTCCCATATGTTTTGTGTGTTTTACTATGAAAAGTTTCGTTTTTTCCTCGTTTCTAATTCCCATATAAAAGCTCAGATTTTTTGATTATGGCTCTATAAAATACAGGGTGCTCTGCCTTTAGTCGACCAACACCATTTAATTTGCATGGAACGATCAAACTATCCTAATACATATACATACTACCAAACTATCCTATTCTATGTAACCTCTTACTTTATACTCCTGGCGTATGTAGTTCTACATTTAAAGGTCGTGTCTCACAATCTTCTGCTTTTTTGTCTTAAGTTTTAATATGCACAAACAATTTTGTAGACATATAAAGTGTACGCTGTTTAATGCGGGACACCCTTAAAATTGAAGAAGCATCACATATTCACCCTTTTTCATTATTTTAAAAGTCCTGTAGGGTCAAACTAAAATACTTGAAATTAATTTCCGCCAAAGATATCTGGTACAGTGTTCGTTACGTTGTGAAAATGGACACGCGTTTTTCAGTAGTAAACTACTTGTAATTGTTTACTTTTTTTTTTTTTTATATTCCTGAATATCTGTGAATTTATTTATTTATTTAGTTATCCTTATCACCAACTTATTTAATTGTTTATTTAGTTACAACGAACTGGTTACATTATTAAAAAATTAAATTAAATTATATCATTAAAATATTTCCAAATTTTTTTTTTTTCAAAATTTACCAATAATCTCAAAGATGCTTTGGCACCAATTGCTTAAATGGGTCTCTACGAATAAAGAGGGGCTCAGTATTTATTAATTTGCATCTATCTCGATACGCTGGAAGTATGAAAGCAGGCAGGCTTGCATCTCTAGGTAGCCTTGGGAGAGCTTACATTTAAAAGCGATTTTATACTCTCGTAAGAATCCTGAAAATCTTTGGAAAACCTTTTAACAAACCCAAGCAAAGAATTCGCTTTAGAAATGCAACCCTTAATGTGCTTATGAAATGATAGATTCGAAGTAAAAGTTATACCTAAATTCTTAAACTTATCGACACTTTCAATAATGCAATTGTCAGAAAAGTAAACGTAACTAGCGGGTGAGTATAATCGGGTAAAACAGATTGTTTAGCATTTGTAGATCTATAGTATCAAATTATGCGAAGTATACACGAAGCTTTGAAGTTTATCGGATCAGATTGAAAGTCAATTGCATCATTGGCGCAAGAAATAGTTGTGAAAATTTTAATGTCGTCCGCATAAATTACTCAGACAATTTACCACATCATTTACGAAAAGTATAAAGAACATGGAGCCAAATGACTACCTTGATGGCTCTTAAAGAACTCTTGAAGTGAAATTATACCAATTTTTACCATTTGAGTTCTAATTTCCAGATAAGACCTAATCCAATCAATTGGCAAAAGTTTCAATCCAAGGAGTCAAGTTTCCGCAGCAGCTAGCTATACATGATCGATCTTGTCAACGGCCATTCACAAATCAGTGTAAATGACCTGTACAAAATTACCATTTAATAGTGCATTTAAAATCCAATTTGAAAACAAAACTAAGTTAGTTACAGTTGACCTATCAAGGAAAAATTCAAGCTATCCTGTGAAAAATCCATGAGAAATGAATATCTTAACATGAAACCACAATTTCCCTTTAACTAGTTACACACAATGCTTTGTTAAAACTGAAATAATGCAAATACCTCTATAGTTCTCGACATCGCTTCAAGATCCAGATTTAAAAATTGGCTTTATAAGTAAGCGTTCCATAGAAGAGAGAGGCAACTAGGGAAATATGGCCAGAAATTGCACTACCGGCTAATTTTAGAAAATGAGTGGAATACAATCGAATCCGGAACTTTCATTAATATCAAGGATTGACCATTCGGATAAAATAGTATCTACTTCGAGACGAAACATAGAATATTTTGACTCCCTTTCAACATTATTCAAAATACATAGATTTTGAACTACATACAATGTCCAATAATTTAGTTGTCCATTAGATTTGTTTTTGTAATTAACAAAATGCGAAAAGTTATTCGGCTTTGATTTAGTTGATGATGCAAGCTCCAGAATATAACTGCTGTAAAGAATATATATTTACATAAATACTATATTTATATATAAATATTATTTAATAGAGTTTCCCAAAATTTGGCTCTTTCCAGCGCCCCTCCTCTCCCCCTCCACGAGTAATACTTTTTGGAAGTTAAGAAATTGATCGATTTTAGGCTATTCTCGATAGGTAACCATTCTACTTAGGTTGCTTTATCTAAATGTTATAGGCATCATTCTCTTCATTTTTTATTGAACTTTGATTTGAAGTCAGTTTCAGCCTCATATTTATTATTGTCTAAATGCGACATCAAAAGGTACAATATTATTTTTTTATTAGAAAATGGCATGTTTTAAAATTTTCGCTAAATCAGTGAATTTTTACTAAAATACATAGACTCAGTTTTTCATCTTTTCATGACCTTTACAAATTTTTGAATCACATTTAATTTTTTCAAACACTTTTAAAGTTGGTTACAAGCGTTTGAATGCACCCAATTTTTCGGAAATCGTAATATTCACACCTCTGTAACTTTTCTGGTTTTACTCCGATTTTTTTTTTTTTTTTTTTTTTTTTTTAATAATTTTATTTATGATAACAATAAAATTTTTTTACAAAGTAACTAGTCATTTTTGACTAACAGCGTTTGACTCTGACAATATAATAATAAAGCACTCATATGTGTTCTTTACATAAAGTGTTGTTTTGGTTGATGTTGCATTGTGCGGACTATTCAGGTAACTCAAAAGGTTTTAGTCTTTTGAGTCTTCTTATTATACCCTCTTGATGAAGTAGTCTTGCAGCTTCGATGTTAGGGTGATGATGGAGCCTCTCCTGGTGTTTTTGAGCACATTTCTTTATTTCACTTGCGACTGTGTCTATTCCGAGATCTCTATGAAGGTCACTATTACGAGTGTACCAAGGGGCATTTACAATTCCTCTGAGGACTTTATTTTGAAATCGTTGAACTATCTGTTGATTGCTGATTTTGGTGCATCCCCATAGTTGAATACCATATGTCCAGACCGGCTTGAGTACTTGTTTATAAAGCATAAGTTTATTATGAATGGATAACTGAGAGTTTCTTCCAATTAACCAGTACATTTTTCTATATTTTAACTGAAGCTCTTCTGCTTTCTTTTTCACGTGTACTTTCCACTTTAACTTTGCATCAAGGTTCATACCAAGGTATTTTGCTTGATTGGCATGTGGTACAGAGATATTATTGAGAGTCACAGGTAGTGGTTCTATTGATCTATTAGTGAAGTTAATGTGAGTAGACTTCGATTCATTCACTTTAATTCTCCACTTAGCTAGCCAATCTTGTATATTATTTACGGCTATTTGTAGTTTGAATGTGACTTCACCGATTGTGTCACCAACAGCTAGAATTGCAGTGTCATCTGCAAACGTGGCGATAGTTGTATTGCTTGTGTGCGGTATGTCGCTAGTAAATAGTACGAAAAGGAAAGGCCCTAAGACACTCCCCTGCGGGACTCCTGCTTTAGCTTCTTTAATAGTGGAGTAAACTCCTTCCTGTTTAACTCTAAAATATCTCCTTTTCAGGTATGACTTTAGCAGTTCGCAATACTCAAATGACAGAGTTTTCTCCAATTTAAATATTAAACCATCTAGCCAGACTTTGTCAAATGCCTGCGCTATGTCAAGAAATATGGCTGAACAAATCTTTTTTTCCTCTAAGGATTTTTCTATTATATCTGTTATTCTATGGACTTGGTCGATTGTGGAGTGTTCCTCTCTAAATCCAAACTGATGGGACGGAGCAGCTCCTGATTTTACAACTTCTGGTTTAATTCGTTTTAATAACAATCTCTCAAATAGTTTTGACATAGTTGGAAGAAGTGATATTGGCCTGTACGAGGCCAGTTCACTTGGTGGCTTACCTGGCTTAGGTATCATTATCACTTCCGCAAATTTCCAAGATAGAGGGACATAACGGAGTCTGAAGGAAGCATTAATTATGTCCGATATTTTTTTAATAGCTTTATTAGGTAATTGTTTTAGAATCTCTCCAGTTATCAGGTCATATCCTGGTGATTCTTTAAGTACTACATGGTTCTTTATTACTTGTTTTACTTCTTTAGCATTAGTTAATGGAATTTCCTGTCTCAGGATAGTTGTTTGGTTTTCGAACAATATATCCTGTTGGTTAAGTGTTGTTAAATTTGGCTGAAAGGTACGCTCGAGATGATCCGCGAATTTTTCTGCTTTTTCTTCTTTGCTTTTAGCCGCAGGTGACCATTATTTGTTCTTATTGGTGGTATATGCATAACTGGCCTTTTCAAATATTTGGTTGCTTTCCACAATGAATAATCACTACCTTTATCATAGGTGAGAGATTGTAGGTATGAAGTTATTGATTTATTTTTAAATTCCCGTATTTCTCTACGTATTCGTTGTGTTAAATTATTTAATCTATTTTTGACGGTTGGGTCTCGTGTACGTTGCCACTCCCTACGGGTACTTCTCTTCTCTATAACTAGTGATTTAATCTCCATTGGATAGCATTTGCCAGCTATTTTTTTGTTTGTTGTGTTAGTACTTTTCCACGCCGCTAGCTGTATGTCCTTGACGAGCTTCTCCACCTCCTGTTTTAATGTTTCTTCTGATGAAAGTTGTGTGTTTAAAATGATGCTATTGTTTAGTTCATTCCTGAACTTTTTCCAATCAGTATATTTATTTGTTAACAGTGGCTGTTTATCATTAGTAATTATTGTATCACTTATTATCATTAAAATAGAGGAGTGGTCAGATGTGGAGTCCAATCCTTCCTGCACTTGTAAATAATCAACCGGGATTTTCCTTGTTATAAAGAAGTCAATTAGGTCTGGTGTTTTATTTTGATCACTGGGCCAATAAGTTGGTTTTCCAGTAGAATGCCAGTTACAGTTGTATTTAATTATTGCTTGATGAAGCTCTTTCCCTTTAGTTGTGGTTAGTCTTGATCCCCAGTCAGTATGTTTAGCGTTGAAGTCACCCCCGACTACAAATTTTTCACCGAGCTGCTTGAAGAACTGAGTATAAGCATTCTCTTTGATGTTATATCTAGGTGGGCAATATATTGCGGATACCACTAACTTGTGGTTGCGGGTATTAATGCTAACGCTAATTGCTTGTATTTCATCACTTTCAAGTTTTTTTTGCAGATGGTATTTAATATCTTTTTTATAATCACGGCACTGCCCCCTCGTGCATTATTATTAGGATGAACTGCTGAGAACTGAACTTCGTAGCCGCGGATTTTTATATGACTTTGAGTAGTAAGGTGTGTTGCAGATAATAAATATATATCTATTTTTTCTAAATTAAGAATTAGTTGAATTTCATTTTGTCGTTGCAATATACCATTGCAGTTCCATGCAAGAATTTTTAAATTATTTGCCATGTTTTTCGAGTAGGGTGAGCCTTTGTAGGATTGATATAAGGGCTTTTTCTTGCTTTTCTTCTTGTGAACTAAGTCTATCAAGAATATCTTGTAGTATTTTATTAGTTTGGTTATTATTTGAATCATTTAATAAAAGAGAACTACGAGGGCGGATTGAAAATGAATCTATCTAAGTAGGAAAACAAAATTTTTTTTTGCCAAAAACCATTTATTTCTCAACATAGTCTCCATTTCATTCGACACACTTAGTAAGACGATATTCCAACTTTTTTATACCATCTGAATAATACGATTTCGGGAACCCCTCAAAATACGCGTTAGTTTCGATAATCACTTCTTCGTTTGAGATGAATCTTTGTCCTGCGAGCCATTTTTTCAAGTTTGGAAACAGGAAAAAGTCACTAGGAGCTAAATCTGGACTATAAGGTGGATGATCAACCAATTCGAAGTGTATTGCACGTAATTTTAGCATCGTATCTAATGCTGTGTGAACCGGTGCGTTGTCTTGAAGAAAGAGCACTTATTTCTTCTTTAAATGTGGTCGTTTTTCCTTGATTGCATCAACCAATTGATCCAATAATGCACGATAATACTTTCCTGTGATTGTGGATCCTTTTTCAAGATAATCGATGAGCAATATTCCGTGTGCATCCCAAAATATAGTGGCCATAACCTTGCCAGCCGATTTCACTGCCTTTGCCTTCTTCGGAGCACTTCCACCAGCTTCCACCCATTGTTTCGATTGATTTTTGGTTTCAGGTGTGTAGTGGTGGACCCACGTTTCATCAACAGTAATTAATCGACGCCAAAAATCAACAGGATTACGTTATATCATGTCCAAACACCGCTGTGAAGTGGTCTGTCGAACTTGTTTTTGTTCGACACTGAGCAAACGCGGCACCCATCTTGCCGATAGCTTTTTCATATGCAAATGTTCATGCAAAATGTTGAACACACGTTCATATGATATGTTTACCATTTCAACAATCTCACGCAGCTTGACTCGGCGATCATTCATAACGATATCGAGGATTTTCTTGATATTTTCTTCAGTAACCACCTCTTTTGGCCTTCCTGTTGATGGTATTGTTGCAGTGCTTCTTCGGCCGCGTTTAAATTCAGCAATCCAATATTTTACCATGTAATCTGACGGAGCAGACTCACCGTAATGTTTATCGAGCTTTTCTTTTGTCTCTTTCGTCGTTTTCCCTTTCAAATAATAGTGTTTAATCACTGCACGAAATTCGTTTTTTTTCCATTTTTCAAGAAACACAAAAGTTGCTTACTTCAAACGACTACAACAAATAAACTAATCGATGAATTTGGGTGAAATTTTAACAGCTGACGTTTGACAGATCGCAATTTCTAAAAAACAAAAAATGTTTGTGTTTGTGCTGCCATCTAGCGCTAGGTAGCTTCATTTTCAATCCGCCCTCGTATGTTGTCTTCTCGAACTTCCAGTAGATAGTACATCAGCAAATGTTACATTTGGATTAGTTCTTGATGGCTGGTTTAATGTTTGGTGTGGCCTTAAATTTGTAGGTATTCTTGTTGAGGCTGAGTTAATTTCTGGCCTGGTAATTATTGAAGTTTCCCTTGTTTTGTTGCGAATTTTTTGCAGCTCTTTTATAACAATGCAACCTCTGTAGTTGGCTGGGTGTGTCTCTCCACAGTTAACACATTTTGGTGGGGTGTCTTTTGGTTCATACACTCAGCCGTACGGTGTTTTCCTACACATTTCACGCATCTGGGCTCCTTATTACAAAAGTTTTGCGTGTGTCCGTAGACTTACTCCGAATGACACTAGCTTTTGGAAGGAAGCTCATGGTTTTATCCTCACAACACCTCATGAAATACTTATTTGGATATTGAGTTTAATTTTATAAAACACCTAATATATCGTTAAAAAAAATCAGCGGTAGTAACGCACGTTTTAATTCTGTATTTCACAAATATCTCAGCTTGTGTTTATCATGTTAAAAAAAAGTATGTACTACTTTATTTATTTTGAGTTTGCCTTTAAATCGAACATTTTTAACTTAATATTACAGTAAACAAATTAAAATCTCTCACATCAATTTTGATTTTATATAGATCATAACAAAATTCAGAAGCATAAGGAAAAGCTCAATAGTAGGTTCAACACTGATAAAAATTCACAGTTGTGATCCCCTTGATGAAAAAAGGTGCAAATTAACTTGTATCTACTACTAAACTTACCCCTACTTATAATTTTAAAAATGTTAGATTTAAATGCAAACTCATAAATCATAATAAATAAAGTGGTACATACTTTTTTTTTAATATGATAAACAGAAGCTGAGATATTTGTGAAATACTGAATTAAAACGTACGCTTACTACTCCTGATCTTTTTTTTAACGAGCTATTAGGTGTTTTAAAAACATTATAACGTAGTGGGGCGAAAAAACGAAGAGAATGAGGCCTATAACTTTAAAAACCAAGCAACCTAAGTAGAATGGTTACCTATCTATTAGCCTAAAATCACTCAATTTCTTAACTTCAAAAAATCATAGCTTGAGAAGTGTGGACCAGGAAGGGGTCAAATTTTGAGAAAATCCATTTTTCATCGACTAATTTTCTGGAAAAAAGTTAGATAAATCGGTGAATGCAGTAAAATGCATGCGCCCGGTTTTTTTTAAAAAGTAATGGATAAGCCCATATATATACTTCTTACGCAATTAGGATGTAATTTATATTTTTTGTCAGCCTTTTTTGTACTTGAAGCTGTTATCCTAAGGATAAATCTCTCCATACCTAAATTAATGTTTCGATTGAAAATCTGGAAATGCATTTAAGTAAATGTAATCGCCCATTACAAAATTTAAAATTCATGAGTTCACATTTTCTTCAACCAACTCGCAGCATTTAAAAATATAAAAATACATATTGTGTATTAACGAAATTCGTATTTTCGTATAAGTTGAATCTAGAAAAGTCTTTATGGCTGAAATGTTCATGCCGAGACCTTGCGAGGTCTTTTACGAGGTGCAAATTTCCATGGCAGAAACGCGAGATAAAAACAACATATTCATAACAATATGTATATAAAAAAACACGATTAAGGTGTACTATTTCAGCATTATACTATATTATATTCTCAGATGAGAATAACTTTAATATTTTTGGCTACGAATCCCAAATGGAATGAAGAATCAATACGTAACAGAACAGTACGTAACTTGATTTACAAAACGAGAGAAAATTGGGAGAATCGATTTTGGGAAAATCGAACTCGAAAAGTTTTGAAAATATTATATTCAGCAGGAAAACTGAAAACTATTCTTCTTAAGCGTTTTATTATCTAGTTTTATGTAATTATTTTTGTTAATTTTAATGATAACGTTTTTTATAAGAGAAAAAGTATTCTCGCTTTTATGTGTAAAGAAAACGAATTTTTGATTTGACTTCTGCATCTGCGAAATTTTTTGTATGTAAATCAGTTTTAAGTCGGATTTTCCATTGCCTAACTTCAAAACATCAAAAGCTGTTGTAAGGCTCTGTTTATGGTTTCGCCTATATGTTGATTATTTTAGCGATTCTTGCAACCATCGATTTATGGTGAACTCTCCAATTTTATTCTATGTAGAATTTAGTGTTTACCTATTTTTGTTTATTTCTTGGTTTTTGACACTTGAATTTGAGTGAAGTGATCAATTTATTCCAAACAGTTTACCATAAAGCAATTTATTATAAACAATTAATCGCAAATCACGATGCGTAATAGCACATTTACATTTAGTGAAATTTTACATAAGTAAAACAAGCTAAAACGAGATAACTCGAACCAAAATTTCTTAAAATTCTAAACATTAATGTCTCGGGCAATTTATACACTAGCCGACATAAGGTATCCTTCGGGTATTCATGTGAATGCGGTACGGTTAATGTATCGAGGTAGTGAAACATTAGAGTTGTGTGGCTACAGCTATAGGCGGACTAGGTTCAACTACTGGTCACGCGCTTTTGGTTGGTTCGGGCATTGTCAGTTATTGCTCCGAGAGACAAAAATGAGTATCATCAGTATTGTTCATGGATAACCAATCTCCACAGTCTCCGCAAAAAAACGAAGCAAATAGATATTCGGAATCATTTCTTGTTTTTCTTTTTTCTTCTTAAAAAGAATACAATTTTGTATCGATTTATTTATAGGGGATTAAAAATGTTAATTAAATCCTAGTGATTTTCTCGACTCCCCTACCCTTCTCAGTTGAATCCAAGTACGCATGAAGATTTTCGGACTGCGTTGAGTTGAGGATTGGGTTTGAGCGTTTAGTCGAGGGTTTTGTTGAGGATTGAAATATTGTTGAGCAGGATATTGAATTGGGGTTGAACGATATGGTTCAGTTGGGATTTTTGGCGGGTTGAGTCGGGGGTTGAGGTTGAGATTATATTGAGTTGAGTTCGTGTAAGCATGTAGTTTTCGATCCGTTTTGATTTATGGTTTGAGTTGAATGTTGAGTTTGGCGTTGAGTAGAGTGTTGAGGTAAATGTTGAGTTGGAATTGAAACGAACTGAAGCGAGGGTTTGGTTGCCGACTAATTTGGGGTCGAGTTGAGGGTTTAGTGGGAGGTTAGATTGAGTTAAGTTCAAACACACATGTAGCTCTCATATCGAGTTGATTTTAATGTACAATACTTTAACGCTTGTTTAACGACATGTTGGCAGCTTGTAATGGCGGGAGAGTGTTGCCAAGCTCACTGCGAATAGTTCGGGAGGTAGTGTGACGGGCGATGCTAGCACATCACAAACTACCGGTAGTTAATATTGTCCTGCGGCAGCAGGAAATACCTGGAGAATACATGAAGGTAAGTAAAGGTAAAATGGTTATGCTTATTATAATTCAAATTAACCTTCACCATTCAAAGGCTGCTTCGAAAGCTCTCCCCCTGAGACTGTAGAGTTCGAGTGAGGACGTGTTAATTATCTAAGAACCTCAGAATCAAGGGAAACCAAGTCTTATCCTCTAGTAAGTCTTAGTAAGTCTGGGAAGATCAGATCTTGTATTCTTGGGAAAAAAAGCAATGGTGACACAACTGCGGTAAAAGGAGGTTCCTGTGAGGAGCTGATCCTCGAATCGGAACAAAATAAGATCGCTGTAGTACTGTCAGTTGATGCTAATGCACATCACACTATTTATTTGGAGGGAAAATAATGGAGCGATGTTTGTCGTCGAAGCCCCAGAGACCCAACAACAGTAAGGGAACTGGATGACATGGTGGATAGCGTCACTAGCGCACATCCTATAGTGCTGCTTGCAGCACATGATCAACCATTTTCATTGGTTAAGCCTAGTGGAAAGCAAAAACCAGTATGGTGGTCCAGGGAACTGGGGACCTATCGTAAGGCTTGTAGGACAGCATTTAATAGAGCTAAAGATGCAAGGGAGGCTCAAGATTGAGACTCCTATACGGAGGAACTAATAATTTATAAGAGAGAGTTAAGGAAGGCGCAAAGGAAATTCTGAAGACTTTTCTGTGACAAAAGGAAAGAGGTTTTCGAAACTTCTCGCCTTAGGGAGATTCTTTCCAAAAGTACAAACCAATCCCATTTAGTAGAGAGACTTTGGAGCTTTTCTTCAAGACCCACTTCCCAGATAGCTTTGACGACCAGATGGTGCATAGTCAGGAAACACTTTCAATGTGCACAGAGAATATAGTAACTAGGAAACGAGTCCTTTGAGCAGTAAAAGGTTTTAAACCATATAAATTGGCGGCCAGGATCAAATTGTACTAGCGGAACTCGAACACAATTGAGTAGTTATTCTTCCTTATTTGGAAGCTATATTCAAAGGGTGTTTAAAGCATATTTATATCCCTAGGTACTGGACGGAGGTTAAGGTGGTGTTTATTGCGAAAGCGGGGAGCAGCTCACATGTCTATATTACGGACCTAAGACTAATAACTATCATCCTTTATTTCTATTGAGAACCTTGCAAAGACCGTTGGATGTATATGTTCAAAAATAAAACCAGTAAGTGAGCACTGTCTCAAAATGCGCACATTAAGAGAAGATCTGTGGACACAGCATGCCTTGGGGCATACGATTGAGAAATCGATGCACTTGAAAGAGTTTGGTTTAGTAACCTACCCAATAACGTGAAAGCAGAAATACTCATGAAAGGATTATCATTTAGGGAGGTTAACTTCCTTATGAGTACGTTAATTAATCATATGGTTGTAAGAAGGATAATTAGGGGTAAATTGGGTTAGCAAATTTGGACTGGTAATTAACTCGTCCAAGACAGAACTGGTACTCTTTACTAAGAAATACAAAGTCCCGTAGTTGTCCCTCCTACCTTAAACGGCACAATACTTTCTTTTACTGACGGAGCAGGATATCTACAGCTATGTACTCCTCTAGGAACGCCAGCTGGTACACTGGCTCTACACCGCCATGTGTCAGCTCTGGATAAAGTAATTTATAAAAATAAGGTAGAGAAGGTGCACAGAACGAAAAATTGACAGCGAAGTGCGCCTTGGAAGTTAATCTTCATCAAACAGATAGTGACAAATTTGGCTGTGCGACTTTCAGCTGTTTCTCAGTGAAAGAATCTTAATATGGGACATTCGACTATAATAGATAGTTAGTTAAAGCGAACCTTGACTACATTATACCTACTCTACGCTTCGAGATGGGCTTTCGAACCATGTTTTCTTCGAGGGAATCCTGGAGGGGCGGATCAATATCAGAAACCGGAGCTTTGTAATTTTTCACGGGCGGCTCTAAGCTGTACAGTAAATTTGGAGCTGAAGCATTCTGTGATAAGTTAATTGTGAATATTTCTATTCGTCTCCCTGATTACTACAGCGTGTACCAAGCTTCAACCTTCAGGGTTGAAATATAATGTGGTATCTTCAGGTGATATCACAACCTATGTGGACAGTTAAGAGGCAATCAGGTCACTGGAATCAGTTTCTTTGGAATCACGGTTTCAGTTTTCATCATTCAGTTGATTTCAACGTTCAGTTAATTTGGGTCCCTGGTCACTCGAATGTCACAGAGAACTGCAGGGTGGATGAGCTCGCTTGGCATGGTACGACTCTCCAGCTGCAACCAGAAAGGGCAATTCTGGGGGTCGCTATGTAGACGTAAATTAAGAACGGTTGTAGGAGTACTCACGGGTCAGGGGTCACTGTCTTTTTGGAGAACATGCAAGAAGGCTGAGTCTGGAGGCAAATGACGTGAGGAGGAAAAGACGTTGCTTCATTTTGAGGAATCGATAGGAAAGAAGGGATGGGAAATGTAGTTTACTGAAAGTGCTCTTATTGAAAGGATAGAAAAATAATGCTGCAAGTGGGTAAACGACAGGGGGTATGGAGACAAAAGTGGCACTATATCCCTACCATGTTTTATTGTCCTAATGAAATACCATATCACATAATCAATTGCTGCTCATAACCTACGTCAACATCTAATAATGATGATTGCGCAGAAAATATAAGTGCTAACCAATACGTTAGGCTAGTAAACAACGTGAATACGAGTATATAATTATGATTCATGTTAATGACAGTATTATCATGCATTTGAAATATGAAGAGAGCGAAAATAACTCAAACATTTGGTAAGGAAACAAGATGATGACGGTAACGGTCGAGGGGATATCTCATGATACCTCGAGAATATAAACGATGAAGTGAGAAGATTAAATGTTATAAAAACGAGTTAAAGTTTGTGCGCATGCTCGATCCAGTAACTGTTTGTGCATGGGCGATTAATTCAAAACAGCCACATAATTATTAGTGACCTGTTGTTCTGGTATTGTCGATTAAAAGTCGCAGCTGAGCAGGCCGATTCATCCAGGAACATAGCTGAAGGGGGTGTTTGAGGGGGTGAGTATTTCAAAAAAAAAAAAATATCACGTAAATCCTTTCAGCACACTTGTCGGTAAATTTCCTACCGTTTTGGCAAGTTTGGTGGCACCACAGGATATAACTGTTTACCTGCGGGAAAATCGGAACAGTCGAAATACTCAAATGGAACTTTTATAAAATAAAACAAGTAAAATAAGAACAAAACCATAAAAGTGAAGTCTATAATAATCTTAATAATTAGGTATTATAATTGGCAACCCATAACTGGTTTGTAGAGTAGCTTTAAATTCATTATTGAAAATTCTTGAAATATTGATTTGTTTTCTACTGTTGGCCTAATAGGGGGCTGAGTTGACCAAGGAAAGTTGGTGAACGAAATTCAGAGTCAAAATTAAAACTCAAATTGTTTCGATATCCTTCGATCTTAGAAAGAGATTAGCAGTCTTGAAAAGCGGACTGTGTAAATTTTCAAGCTGGATTGGTTTATTCCTTACATCGGGAGTGGACTGTATATAAGAATTTTTGTTTCTCCTTTGATTTGTAATCACTATTTAAATAAAAACAATTTTACTAGTTTTTTAATTTTCACTTGCATTTTATTTTATTTTTAGTTATACAAATAAGACTGTCCACGATGAACAAAATGATGCCGATTATAGTTCAAGTACAAATTGATTTTTTTTTTTTTTTAATTGAGCTACTTAATGCACAGAACCCAAACTTTTTAAACAATTTGAATTTGAGCCAATATTTGAATATTCCGGCTTGAACATTCCGGCCACCTTAAAATATGTAATTTATTTCAAAATGTTAACAATTAATTCTTTAATTTTAACAGCTAATATCAATACAAGAAATACACTTTTACAAAAGAGAATAAATCGTTGGTTGTTTCCTTCAAGACAAACATGCGAATAAATATTGCACAAAACATAAAATTATATCCGTAACTGGAATTCATTTATGGATAACCGTGTGTACATAACAAATCATTTAGCAAGATAAGCTAAACATAAATAATACATAATTGATCCTAGAGCTGGTCAAGGATATACTGACTCCATATTCAGTCAAAACCCCTAAATCCATTCGTCTCGTCTATATCTTGGTCCAAGTCGATCAGGTTGGTTTCAATGGGTAATATGCAAACTCTGGAGATGGCTCGCTTAAACTCTCCAGTTGAAGTCTTAACCGTAACCACACGAATGAAACCATAGGAACCGATATGATTATTAACAATGCGTCCCATTACCCATCTGATAGGTGGTAGATTGTATTCTTTCAACAATACTAAGCATCCAATGTCAATATTAGAACTGGAATTTACCCACTTGTGTCGTTGCTGCAATTCGGACAAATATTCCAAAGACCACCGTTTCCAAAACTGTTCGGTTAATCGGTTAAAATTTAAATGAAATAATGAAGGTTCAGGTATTGCAGTGATTGGCCCTCCTATGAGGAAATGGCCAGGAGTGAGCATAGCCATATCTGCTAGGTCACTCGACAGGGGAGAAAGCGGTCTGGAGTTAAGACACGCTTCGATTTGAGTTGCTAAAGTGTTTAATTCTTCGAAGGTGTATTGGGTATTATTTAACAATCGCTTTAAATGATGCTTGGCGCTTTTTACTGCAGCCTCCCACAAACCAGTGAAGTGTGGAGAACGTGGTGGAATTGTTTGCCAAATTATGCCTTCTTCCGTGCAGTATTTCAAGACTTCATGTTTAAACAACTCAGACTCGAACAGTCGCCCTAATTCTCGCAATTCTGCTCGTGCACCTATAAAATTGGTAGCGTTGTCGCTAAAGAAGTTTTTACAACGTCCTCTTCGGGACAAAAAACGCCTAAACGCTGCGAGAAATCCTTGAGTTGACAAATCATGAACCACTTCCAAATGAATGGCCTTTGTGGTAAAACAAATGAAGACTGCGATAAAGGCTTTAGTCGTTACGTTCGTTCGAATGGGTTGACGGAGCAGAAATGGACCGCAATAGTCAACACCTACGTGTTCGAACGCGCGAGACGGAGTAACTCGATCACTAGGCAATTGACCCATAATCTGAGTTATTGATGTAGGTTTCGTTCTGAAACATACAATGCAGTTGTGGACGACACTTCTGCACAATCTCCTACCACCGATGATCCAAAATCGTTGTCTTAGAACACAAAGCAACGCTTGGGGTCCTGCATGTAAATTTCTGAAATGTTCCTTATGAACCAACATGCTGGATAAAATATGATCTCTGCCATCAGATCATATTTTATCCAGCATGTTGGTTCGTTCAGATTCAGTTTAAAAATAGTGCTTTGCCTTTTGATGAACTGATTCCTTTGAAGTTGATTGACTTCAACACTAAAGAATTTTGACTGAACTTCTTTTATTAATCCCTTAAATGCGTAATCTACCTCTACCGATGACAATTCACCAAGTCGTCGTTTTTCTAAACTTGACCGAGAATTATGAAGAAATCGAAGACAAAGTGCAGAAATTCGGAGAAGTTTGTTGAGATCGGAGTACCGATTAAAAAATCGTCATTATCAATTGTTAGTCCTAACAACACTTTGGACTCTCTTGACTCTGGATCGTCAGGATATGCGAGATTCATCTTGGGAATATTCCATGAATTCTCGTCTTCTAACAAAAACCATGGACCTCTCCACCACCTGTTATTATCAATTAATTGAAACGGCATCAACCCACGTGATACAATATCTGCTGGATTTAATTCCGAAGGTATATACGACCAGAGTTAAGCCGGAGCAGTGTCCTGTATTTGCGACACTCTATTTGCAACAAACGTTGCATACTTTTACGGGGAAGAATTGATTCGGAAAAGCGTGATCTCCGCTGGATACAACGTTCGAATATAAATACAACATCCGTATCCAATTTGAGATGCGTCTCCAAACCCATGGAGACGCATCTCAAATTGGATACGGATGTGGAAGTTCTTGAGATACCTGAATCTTTTCTCCACTAAAAATATCATTGTGGATTTCAGCGCCAATAAGAACATCAATTCGTTCAGGCACATACAATTTTGGATCTGCTAGTTCCAAATTCTTTGGTAACTTGTTCAAATCAAAAAAATTCCAAACTTTGTTTAAAATTTTGAATACGAGACTCAATCGACAAATTAACCTTATACTTAATTTCTGTTACATTCGAATTAATTCCCTGGACTGGAATATATATTGATTGTTTTTTAATCCCCAAAATTTGACAAACCCTTTCGGTGTTAAAATTAGATTGAGACCCGGAATCTAATAATGCACGACATAATACGCGCGTACCTTTTGAACCTTGTATCCACACCAAAACGGTGGATAATAAAATTTGAGAGTCGGTTAAGTGAAGACAAACCGCACCCTCCATTTCTGTATTAGTCACAATATTTGACTGTAGTGTTATAACTCCATCAAGATTTCCAGATGGATTGGTTGGATTCAAGTTAGAATTTTCGGAAATACTACTTTTATTAGTATTTGTAGTCTGTTTCGAACTACTCGGTGTAACAATGACATCCACAGGCAATGATACTGATTGAGCATTTTTCGAAATTAAAGTCATATCAAGATTATCTTGATTAAAAGATGAATTGTGTAAGAGCGAATGAAGCCTCTTCTTATACACGTATAACATGAAAGTTTGGATTTACATTTGAAAATATGATGTACCCCAAGGCAGTTGTAACACAATTTTTTCCTTTTATCCATTGAACTTTGTCCTTCCACCGTATTGACTTAAACCGTTCACATTTCTATATAAAATGATCAGATTTACTGTAGTAATGACACGCTATTGTGAGTAACCATCATTGTAAACTTTGACTTTTGAGGCTTTTTTACAATGGATTCGATATTTGATACGTTAGAATCAGTAGAAGATATGGCTTCCAAGACCCGTGCTCGTTGTGTTAGAATCTCCATGACCTCTTGTATGGATAGATCTTTATCGATCGGTTTTTTTATCTCAATTTGGTGACGGGATACTGAGTCTACCAATTGCGAAACGTGGAATACCAAATATACATCCCATTCGTCTATTGGGGTTTTTAACGACTTTAAAGCTTTATTTTGCTTCCAAAAGGAATCTATGAATATTTGCAAATCTTTTGCACTATTCTCCTTTCTAACTGGTTCTAAATTATAAAATGATTGCATATGCAATGTTTTTATTCTTGAATGATTCTCATAATGTTTGAAAAGAGAATCCATACTTGTTTATAGTTCTCGTCGGAATTCGGGATTGATTCAATAAAATGATACGCTGAATCTCCCATTAGACAATTCTCCAAGTACGAACACTTGAGATTTACATTAAGTCTGGTTTCATTATGTACCCGTTGTACAAACAATTGGGCGAAACCCTACCCATGATAAGAAAGTTCCATCGAACTTTGGAAGAAGTATTTCAGGTAATGGTAGAGAACAAAATTTAAAATTATTTACATTATTTGCAGACATAAGATCAGAAGAATTTATCATTTCACTATTTAATTTATCCAAATGATTTCGGATCCGAGATTCAACAAGTCTACAACTTGTTTCGAAATTGTCGCGTTTTGTAATATCGAACTTCGTTGGATCATCAACTTCCTCAACCTTGAAATGAGCATCATCAAATTTTAAGTATAGAGCGCCTTCACGACCCAATATGGACCGCAGTCATCGTTGGGAGAATTCCGCCCTGAGGCTGACGAATGGATATTACACCAAGAAAGATTAGAAAACTTCTTTTCGGTATATAACATCACCGAGGAGGAGAAAAGGAAAAATTATTTGCTGAATGTCATAGGGGCGACGGCGTATAAATTAGTACGTGATTTGTCAACACCGGATGTACCTGCAAGTAAAACCTATAAGGAATTATGTACAGTGCCTAAAAGGTATTTTACACAACCTATAATCGTTTTTAAAGAACGTAAAATATTTTACGAGACCACAAAATCGGATGTCGAAACGACTATGGAACTAATGGTGAAGTTGAAACGTTTGGCTTCTAACTGTGATTTTAAAAACAATTTGGAGAGCATTTTGCTGGATAAATTTGTTTGCTGCCAAACCGGGCGAGTATTTGACAGACTATCAGAAGAGGATGCAGATACATTAAAATTACAAAAAGCGTTAGAGTTGGCGTGTAAATATGAGACACAGTATCAAGAAGTTCATTTGATTAAAGGCAAAAGGAGTAACTTCGGCTCAACAACATCGGATCAACAGAAAGTTGTTCAACCAACATGGAATTTGAACAAGGGTTCGGTAAAGGCGATACGAAGAAAAAGAAGTGCGATCATTGTGGTTATGCAAACCATATAAGTTCTGCATGTAAGTACAAAGAGCTGTATGTCACAATTGCGGTGAAAAAGGGCATATTAAATCTATTTGTAAAAGAAAAAAGAAGATCAATTATTTAGATGACAATGCTGCAAATAGGGTTAATATTTTACATGTAAATAGTCAGTTTGAAAATTTTTCTAAAATAGAGGGTAAGATCATATCAAATAATGTAAGCTCTAATAGTAAGTTTCAAAATAATTATACTGAAAACTTATTTAATATTCAAGACTCTATAAATGATAAATCCATTTTCATAGAGGTTAAGATTAATGACAAATTGCATAAAATTTTATTGGATAGTGGTGCAGGAGTTTCAATAATTTCGTTCAGTATTTTTAAAAGAGATTTTAATAAGTATAAGTTATCGGTTTCAAATATTAAATTAAATACGTATTCGGGACATGAAATCAATGTTCGAGGTTCATTTAATCCTAAAATTGAATACGGAAAAGTCGTATCAAATCTTCCAATATTGGTGGTTGATAGTGAAAGCGGTCCTTCAATCATGGGACGGGATTTTCTTTCGAAATTTAAAGTGGTATTCGCACAGATATGTAATGTTAATCATAGAAACAGTACTTTGGAAAAATTACTTAGCCAATATAAAAATCTTTTTAGCGGAGAATTGGACATGGAGTAAACCAATTTTTTTCAAACCAAGACAAGTTCCGTATGCTTTTAGGAAGCAAGTTGAATTGGAGTTAGATAGATTGCAGAAGGAAGGTGCTATTACGCTTATTCCAACTAGCGATTGGGGTACACCGCTTGTACCGGTACTAAAATCAGACGGAGGCATTCGTTTGTGTGCCGATTACAAAATTACCCTCAATTAATTTATTGTGGATAATAAACATCCTTTGCCCAGGGTTGAAGAAGTATTCAATCAGTTGCAGGGAGGTGTACAGTTTTCAAAGCTGGATTTGGAATCGGATTACAATCAACTCGAATTGGATGACGAGTCAAGAAACATGGTTGCATGGAGTACCCATCGCGGGGTATTTTCGGTAAATCGACTTCCATTCTGTATAAAACCAGCTACTGGTATATTCCAGCAGGAAATTGAGATATCGTAGTTACAGGAAGAACAAATGAGGAGCATCTAGCCAATCTAGAGTTAGTGTTTAAACGACTAGATAGTGCGGGTTTAAAATTGAGGAAAGATAAATGTGATTTTTTCCAAGATGAGATAAAGTATTTAGGCCATGCAATATTCTAAGCAAGATTTGTCGAAATCTGATGAACGTATGGAATCAGTAGTTCAATATCCGACTCCGGCTAGTATAACTGAGACGCGAGCGTTTTGTGGGCTCGTGAATTATTATGCTAAATTTTTACCCAACCTAGCACAAAATATGGCTCCAATTTACAAACTATTGCGAAAAGACATTAGATTTGATTGGTCTGCGGATTGTCAAAATTCTTTTGAACAAATTAAAAGGGTAATTGTGAAAGACGTTACACTCTTGCATTTCAACCCGGACTTACCTATAATATTGACTACTGATGCATCGAGCTACGGAATATCAGGTGTTATTTCACATCAATTGACCAACGGTGATGAAAGGCCGGTAGCTTTTTGCAGTCGTACGCTCACGAAAGCAGAATTGAATTATAGTGTTACTGAAAAGGAGGATTTGGCAATAATTTTCGCTACGCGTAAATTCTATCAGTACTTAATAGGTAATTCATTCATCTTGAAAACGGATCATAAACCGTTGTTGGGTCTGTTTGGTGAAGCATCCGGTTATCCTCAAATGGCAGCAAGTCCAATTCAGCGCTGGGCTGTGCATTTGTCCGCATTTAAATATCAAATGCAATTCGTTAAAGGGGATGATAATGTTGCCGACGGGTTTTCACGTTCTCCGTTACCTGCTGAATCAAAATCGATCAAGGCTTAGTGGCCAACGAGACAGTAAAATACAAAATTTTATCTCAAGTTCTTCGAGCAATTAAAACTAACGATTTCAAAAATTTGACGGAAAATCAATTCAAACCCTATTCAAGTAAAAAAAAGTGAGTTAGCACAAGAATCAGATATGGTGATGTGGGGACATCGAATCATTATTCCCAAATCCTTGCGTACTGAAATGCTGAGGAGCATTCATTCATCTCATTTAGGAGTGGTGAAGAGCAAATCTATTGCTCGTTCATATATGTGGTGGCCAGGAATGGACACAGAGTTAGAGAACTGCTTATCAGTTAGATCAGATCCACCGAAATGTGAACTTATCTCATGGGAAAATACGGGACCAGTATGGTCGAGAATTCATATCGACTATGCAGGTCCGAAAAATAATAATTACTACTTTGTAATTACAGACCCATTTTCCAAATGGGTTGAAGTGTTTAAAACTAGGGATATCACTGCGGAGTTTACTATATCAAAATTGCGACAAGTATTTGCACGTTTTGGTATACCTGATGTGATAGTATCAGATTGTGGCACGCAGTTCGCGTCCGCTTTGTTCAGAAAGTTTGTGAATGAAAACGGAATTAGATTTATCACAATTCCACCAGGACACCCAACATCAAATGGAGCTGCTGAAAACGCGGTGAAAAGTTTTAAAAATTTGCTGTCAGCTGCGTTAGATCACGCAAAAATGAATTACGAATCTCAAGATGTGGAAGCTATAGTTCAACGATATCTTTTCGACTATAGAATATCTAAACACAGTTCAACGCATGAATCACCCGCAGAAATTATGTTCCGTAGACGAGTTAAAACCAGTTTTGATTTAATAAATCCACTCAAAGTTTCCAAAAGGTCAAATCCCGAGAACAATGAAATTAGCGAAAATATTGACGCAAGTTTAGCCAAGCAAGCTACAAATTTTAAGGGAAAGCGAATGATAACTTTTGATGTTCAGGATTCATTCGTAATTAGGGATTATCGGAATCCAAATAAAAAGGGTTGGATGCCGGCTAAGGTATTAAATGTTTTGGGTAAGCGAACGTATTTGTGCGAACTGCGGTAGGAAGATCAAGCGTCATGTTGATCAAATGTTACACGCGAGGGTATTCGAACCGAAAACTAAAGCATTGATTAATGTTTCCGATAATTCTTGTAATTACAATGATATTAAAATAAAACGAATGATTGAACAAGAAACCGAAAGCAATGTATTAAAAAATAATATTAGTGATTTGATATCTAATGAAGAAACAGAAAATCGCGTCTCGAATGTAATTGGACAAGATACAAGTATTAACCAAGATTACTTGGATGGTAGTACGGAGGATGATTTCCGTGGCTTTCCGAATTTGTTTAACGATTCTGAGTTCATACATTCTCGTCCAGTTAGATTCAAGAAACCTCCAAATAGATTAAATTTATGAATTATTATGTTATTTTTGAATGGGGGGAGCTGTAATGTATGTGTATTGTTACCAACATAAGAAAAATAAAAACGAATTGAGTCAGTCATAAAGAGTACGACATCATGTACGTGTGTGTTTCATTTTATAGCGTGCAATAACATTTTGAATGAGACATCACATATATAATAAAATGTAATAAATTATTTAATAAATCTAAACCTGATTTCATTTTGCGACGTTGGTATGTTGTCCCGTAATGACTGATGAATTATTATAGGTGATTAATGATGTGTGTTATGAATTTTGCTAACGTATGATGATTATAACCTCACACTTGGCCACGTGCCTGATGAAATTGATTGAAATTAAATCCCAATTGAAAAATACTTGTTTCTTATTGGAATTAGAAATACGACACAAAATGGCGTGTTGAGAAATGATTTAATTTTAAATTGTTGAATATACCACCAACTGGCTTTTTTTAATGAAATAATTCCGCGTTGGAATTGTTGCGATGTAGAGATCCGGCTCGAAGGACCACATTTATGTGTAAATTTTCAAGCTGGATTGGTTTATTTCTTACATCGGGTGTGGACTGTATATTAGAATTTTTGTTTTTCCTTTGATTTGTAATCACTATTTAAATAAAAACAATTTTACTAGTTTTTTAATTTTCACTTGCATTTTATTTTATTTTTAGATATACAAATAAGACTGTTCACGATGAACAAAATGATGCCGATTATAGTTCAAGTACAAATTGATATTTTTTTTTTTAAATTGAGCTACTTAATGCACTGAACCTAAACTTTTTAAACAATTTGAATTTGAGCCAATATTTGAATACGGCTTGAACACGGACGTTACACACTTAGTTAAGTACAAGACGGACAACCTGTCGGATCTCGAAAACAGTAAAGTGCGGCATGTTCTACACTACATAAATAGCTCTAAATGGTTCCAGTTAGCGTAAGAAGGATATATTCTGTGGTACGGCAATGGACTATGACCGGTTAAAGTATGCCTAGCCATCCACTCCAACCAAACCTAACCTAACATTCCCCGTATAGTCGTCATTATAACTTCCAATAAAATACACTTTTTCTAGTCAAATAAAATTTATTATTTTTATTTCGAATAAAAATACATAAAAAAAGAAAAAAAAATTAAATAATAATTAGTGAAGAAAATTTAAAATAATTTTTTATAAAGAAACAAAAAAAATAACAAAATATTATATAAATAAAATAAACAAAAATAAAAATTTGAAGAAATAATTAGAGAATACTTTTTTTTTACATATTTTTTTTAAAGACCCGCGCTATAAAATTATATTTAATAAAACGGCCTGAAAATAATAACAACATTTATAACAATTATATAAAACTATGATAATAAATACTATTAAAATTAATTTTTTTTTTATATTAAGTACATTTTAGCATTTTAATGTATAAATAACAAATTGATAAATTTAAATAACAAATACCTAACATTATTAGAATTTTCCTAAATAATTTTGGAATTTTGACATTTTTTACAAATATTATTAATGGACGGTTAAATTTTTTCGTGTACACTTGTACACGTACGATTATGTATTAAAAATAAAATAAATTATGTTACAATATATATAGAAATAAATAGTTAAGTAAAAACAGTATTCATACATAATTTGCACACTTCGGGCAAAACAAAAAAAAATTGATAAGGTAAGTACAAAGAACTCTACTCTCATCTTTTTTTTTTTGCAAGCAGTGTGTAAATTTATGTAGGTACTATTTGTGTTTAAAAGATTCCGGATATGTTTTGATTAATTGTTATTTATATCTACATATATAATACTTATAAAACTAAATTTAAAATAAAAATCCAACATTTTAATTTTTAATTGATCGATGATAAATACTAAATTTATAATTATGATATTTACATTAATACGATAAATGTTTTGTTGAATCATAAATTGCAATGTGATTTCTGAAAATAAATAGAAAAAAACTGAATTAATTTTTTAAATTTATTGAAATATAATTTATTCAAAAAAGGCAAAAAAACTCTACAATAGCTAAACGTAAATTCTCTCATCTAAGGAGTTGATCTTCTTCAAGACATATAATTGAAATACTATGAAACTTTAAATGGGTCAAAATTAAAATTAAACAACGTTTTACTGGAACAACCAGACTTTGACAATTTAACTTTTTTAATGTGAAACGAGCATTTACGCGTTGGTACATCGCGCACGCTTATTTTTTTCATTGCCTTTTTGCTAATTATTCTCGATTAACATTTCGTAATATTTATCTGAACGTAATAAAGTAACTATTATGTATTAGGATACTAGTTGGTTTGGTTGTTAAACCCCGGTTTATCGATCGATTACGGATTAACCGTTTATTATATTGTAAGAGTAGATGACAATGAATCCAGCTAATCGATCGAGTGGACAGTATGAGTGCAACCACCAAGTAGATGGTACTTGGAGAATTACGAAGAAATAAAATAAATAAATGAAGTAGATATACTTTATTAAACAAAATATATATTGTTTCAATACGTAATAGTAACGAACGCTACAGATATTAAAGTTCTAATATTCAAACGCGAATGTGCTTTATTGTGTAGTTAAATTGTTCCCCAGTAAAATCAGTTAAATTATACCAAGTGGAATTGCCTCAGTCGAAATGTGCCAAGTCAAACTGGGTCTAGTTCAATTGTTCTAGTCGAATCGCCCGGTTATGCTGTAGGACTATTAAACACTGCGTATAAACCTTGATTTTAGTGTTTCCCCGAAGTTCGCGCAAACAAACCGGTTTGGCACAAATAACGATCTTAACCCAAACAACACCTGGTACGGGCTTTTGCCTGCTACATTACGAAATTTTTGGAATATTTTCAGCTAAACGATCTGTAATTGTTTGTTTAGGGTCCTGGCAAACGAAACAATAGAAATATTATTACAAACGAACTATTGTTTTCTTTTTGCTTCCTTACTTGCTTGTGTAACAGTTAAGTCAAAAAATTTTGATTAAAACTTGAAAAATCTTGAGTAACGTAAAAAATTAAACCAAAGTAAAACAAAGCCAAGACCATCTGCCCAAAATAAAATATCTCGAAAATACTCAAACAAGAATTTTCAAAAATAATCGCTTAAGGGCCTTTTAATCTTGAATAACATCATACAAATCTTTAGTGCAGCCGGGATTAATCCCAATAATCTCAAAAATAAAGTTCCCGAAAACCTTGAGTAAAAATGGTTTCGAATAATGTATCATACTGCGACAGAAATTTCACACTAAACTTGAAAATCTCGGATCTATCAGATTATTTTGGTAATCGATTTAATGGGTAACCTTGTGAAACTTGAAATGAATTTTCTTTATTGTTTTCCTGCTGAAGGTAACCTTTGTTTGCGTTTACTATTGATCGACAAAGATTTATAGAATCAGAGCAAAAACGAAGAAAAATTTTGGGTTCAATATCTCTGAATTTCTCGAAAGGCATACAGTTAAGTCGGTTTTTGAAAAGCAGTTCTTCAAATAATCTTTATACTATGTACCATTGAACCATCAATCAATGCACCATTAACCAACTAAAACCATGTGTTCAAATCGATTTTCCCGATGAAAATCTTTAATAATGTGTAACTAGGAACTTCCGTGCTCCATCCCTAATCGGCAGGTTCAGCAACCACTAACGGTACCTGTTCACTATGCTCGCCAAGCACGAATGCAAATGAAAACAAAAGTAAAACATGGTTGTTGTAGCGCTATTCTTGTCTTTAGAAATATCTTGTTCTTGGGTCTCACAAAATATAGGAACGTGTGATAATTTTGTAATTAAATAATTTTTTTTCGTATTTTTTTGTAAACATTTTAGACATCTTACGTACACTAGAAAAACTAAAGATAAATTTAGCAATTATTATTTTAATTCGTCAGAGCCAACTTTGATGTATTTTTTAAAATGAAAGTTCGAAAAAATTTTTAGAAATAATTTAATTTTATTATTTCTGCAATTAATATTTATTTAATAACAATATAACCTTCTTGTATATTGTGGTTAGAGATATGTAGAAAACTTTTAAATCAGTGAAAAGTTATACCACTAAAAAAGCTTCTAAAAAATACGTCATTTTGATTATGGCTCTATACTCTAGAAGGCTCTGATAGTAGGCCTAATAAAATAAATTTATTTTCATTGGAGGAGTTTTGGTGCGTCTCGATAGAGTAGTGGGTGAGCCAGGGAGGTATACCTCCAAGTGAAAGCTCGACTATGTACTATAGGTGAGTGCAGTACACTATAAACGAGCAATGAACAGAACAAATATGGAAACTAATACCCCGAGTGGTACACCTGATACTCAGGTAAATCCACTCTCTTCGGAGGTCGGTCTCATGGATACTGGGGGAGGCCAGCCATTGCTATACTACAATTATTTTAACCAATCCCATCATATGTTGGTGAATAAACAAGCTCAACTGAGTGAAACAGAAAAAGATTAGAGGAGTTAGAAAGTACAACAACAGCAACAAAAATTCTTCTACAAATGAAGAAAAGCTTTACAATGAATTATGTAAATCCAATAATGCATTAGTTGAAGCAGCAACAAGTAACTGAATGATACAATTACATGGATGCAGGAACGTATGAATACTCTTGAAAACGAATGTAAAGCTCTTAAAGCAAAGGAGGACTTTTGTTCTAACCCTAACCAAAATACAACTTAACAATAGTACCATACGGATGAAGAAAAACTAGCTCAAGAAACTGAGTGGATAAGAGTTAAAAGTCAGAAAAAAGAAAGGAAACGGAATAATTCGCCCTCTCCACTTCAATTAAAAGGTGATACCTACTATTATCCAGAAACAGCCGAAAAAAGTACCTCCGCCACCACCAATACTAATAAATGAAGTTAAAGGCTACGATTGACTCTATGAGGAAATAAAAACCAGAGATCAAATTTAAATACTATACAGAATGTATTAACAATCTTTACATTCAAAAATGAACGAATATTATAGTAGTGTATAACTGGCCATATTCCAGAATTCCATCTAAAGATAATCATAGAATCCCACTTCCAGCGTAAAAATCGAATTTCATCATAATCGCTTGATAAAAATGTAAGTTCATAACTGACCATATTTCAGAACTTCATCTAAAATCATTTTAGAATCCCATTTTCAAAGCACATGTAGCATTTCATCATAATCGGTTAAGGAATAGGGAAGTTCCATCATATTTGGTCATATTCCAGAACTTCATCTAAAAATCATTTTAGAATCCCATTTCTATCACATATGCCAAATTCCACTAAAATCCGTTGAGAAATAGATAAGTTCCATCCCCTAATTGGCCATCATCACCTCATCTAAAAATCATTAAAGAATCCCATTTCCAACGCACGTGTCAAATTTCATCATAGTCGGTTGAGAAATAGACCAGTTTTATCATACTCGGCCATATTTAAAGTTTTGGCAGTAAAAACAAATTAAAATTGTACATTAGATGGTTTTGGAAACGAAGAATGAACTGAAACATTTAATTATATTTTTGGTCATTTAACCAACCTTACCCCAAAAGGTGTACTTACGCACCTAAATATTATAAAAATATAAATAACTAAGATAACGATGGAGTTCGTACTTTTATTTTAGCTTCATTGCATTCTTCATACGTTTATTATACTGAATATTCGTTCTTTGAAATACTGTATTTACGATTTTGAAATTCATGAATCGAAAAATTCCAAATTCATCACGTGGCGAATAAGTAAAATCATAATACAAAAATTTTTGAATATGGGGATTGGTAATTCATTCTGTAAAGTATTTAAATTTTGGTCTTTGTTCATAATACATGTATAATGTAAAACGAAATACAAGAATAGAAAAAAACGAAATTCTGTGTTTAAAAAAAAATAAAAATACGAAGCTCAAATAAGAACATTCAGTACATATAATGAAATTCAAAAATTATTCCTGAGTATTTGTGATGTTTTTATAAAAAGTAGAATACAATACGCAAAGTTTTAAAGAGAAAAAAAAACGAAAATATATTCACGAAGTTGCAACGGAATGTATATTTTTTATCTCTGATAAAAACAATAAATTTAAGGCAAATATGATGAATGGAAACACCATCAAAATAAACTTGGAAGATGGTGAAACTTACAGAAAAATGAGAAAATGTTAAACAAAGAAAATCGTGCTTGGCACATAAACGTGCTTGAAAACAAAGAAACCAGACCAATTAGGGCCATGGCTAAAAATTTACACTCTACGTTTAAACCAAAAAAAAAATTTGATAACCTGAAAGCAAAAGGATTTAAGGCAACTGAAGCATCAATTAAGCTAAAACGGAGAGGCAAAGTACCTCTCAACATGTTCGATACTGATGGAGATATCGAAAAAATTTATCAGATTAAGTACATCTTGGGGTGCAAAGTAGTTATTCAGCCTCTAAAGCCACGTACACATTGAGCGAACGAACACCGAATTACAAAGGAACAGCGACACCGAACAAAATTTCGCTTAATGTGTACGATGACGTAACCGCGAACCGAATATTCAGATGTTCATTTAAATTGATGTTCAGTATGGACGATAAAAACGCAAAAACCATACAACGAACGACAAACACAAATATGTTTTTTCTTGTATAGAGTGAGGCAAGGTCAAGAACGATTTTTAAAATTCAATATCTTATAATTTTTTATTTTTTTTTAAATTTTTTAAAAAGTAAATGCAAAAATTAGAAGAGAAGGCTTTCATAAATAGAAGTCATCCACCAATGTCGTTTTCTTTTCTGTTTCTGATTCGCTAACCCGGTAATAATAACACAACAAGCAGCTGCAATTTTCTGTTCACTCGTCATTTTCAATTAAAACTCAAAATACGGCAAATTCGCTTTTTGTTCGTTTGATGTGTACGACACTCCAAATCGTTAATGAACGAACAACAAACATTCGCTGTTTGGTTTTGTGTATTTAAGCTTATACCACAATGTAAACAATGTCAAGCCTATGGACATAAATGAATGATTCGAATGTTTAGATTGTATAAAAGCTAAAAATGTTCAGCCTAAATGCGTTCACTGTGTAGAAAACCTTGCTACTAAACTGCAAAACATCACAAATAAGAATGTGATTGTTAGACATCTAAGTTTAATTAGGAAGCAAGCAATTAAGACCAATCCGTAGAAAATCGTAGAGTGTTAGAAGCTTCTCATGGACAATTTGCAAAAATGACTTCCTGAAAAACTGCTCAAAATGACGATTAATTTTAAGCAGACTCAATTCGTTTGATGAGCGATTTTAGAAACTAGAGCACAACACTATGATGGCTCCATCTCTGAACAGAAAAATGGCCAATGATCTTAGAATTTTATGCTGGAGCACTGGACAATCATTCAATTTCAAAATTATGAAATATATCAACTACAAGTATATCACACTATTCATCACTATGCGAAGAGTTAAAATATGAAACAGAAGAAATAAAGCAACTGCTGTTATTGTCAAAACCAAAAGTAGTTCTATTTGTATTGGTATAGTATCTATTGCCCACCGAAGCACCCATTGAAAGAAAAAGATTATCTCAATTTCCTCGCTAAACTAGGAAAATGGTTTGTGGCTCTAGGTGAACAACGACTAAAGATAAAGAACTCCTAAAAGCTATCAGAAATTGCATTTGTGAAGCCTGGTCAACTGGAAAACCAATGATTGATTTCTTCATAATAAAGAACATATCTGTAAATTATGTACAAGTAGATGAAAGCCAGTATTTAAGCCGATACTTCTAACGTTAAGTAAAAAAATCATTCAGAAAGGAAGAAGCCGATTTCTAGTAATTGGGAATGCTTTCGACCATTCTTAGAAGAAGAAAAAAAAACTCAAATTAATAGTCCCATTAAAGAACGAGGCACAATTAGAGAAAGAAGTTCACAAATTTGTAAATGATATACAGCAATCAGCTTGGGAAAATATCCCTAAAATTAAAAAGAAAATCAAGGGAAACAACTACCTTATGAAAATTATGTAACAAACAAGGGCCCCCTAAGATAAAACTCATTTCAACAATTTCACTCAACAATTAAGAAGAGAGTTTAAAGAATTGAAAGCAACTAAAAGAATTAAAAGACCAACCAATGCAGATTATTCCAATAAGAATAGAAGTTGAGAAATGGACTAGGAATAATGAAAATAAAGCTCGAGAATTTGCTGAACACCTCGAAAAAATATTCCAAGCACATGACTACCGACAACACCAAAAGAAATTTTACGTGAGATAAATGCTAATGTGAATACAAAAAAATCTCCTGGTTACGATCTTATTACTGCAGAAATCTTAAAAGAACTACCAAGAAAAGCTCTGGTGAAGCTCACCAATCCTATGAATGCAGGCAGCATTTAGAATCAAATGTGTATACTATATAACTTATTGCCAATCATGGCAAACTCTTTGGGAAACTTTTGGTAAAAAGGAGAGTAAAAAACTTGATCCCAAATCATCAGTTCAGTTTTCGTAACCAATGCACTCAACAATTGATGAAGTACACATAATAACCAATGTAATCGAGAAAGCACTAGAGGAGAAAAAAGTCTGTTCAACAATATTTTTAGACGTTGCAAAAGGTAGAAGTTAGAAGTTACAATTAACTATTATTCATATACATAGACGGACAAAAAGATGGCGAATAAAACTAAATGAAACTAAATCAGTTCACATTAACTGTACAAACAGATGATTCGAATATATGCGAACCCGACTCAGTATCTCGGCATGACCTTAGATTCAACTCAGCTCTCAAGCAACACAAATTTAGTACGCCGATTTAAAAGAACCAAACTTTTAGAGCTGGTATTATGCGTAGTTAGGGTAAACAGCATTGTGCTGATCTAAAATCAACTATAGAGATGCGGTTTACTTCAGTTTGTAATTACATAAAATAAAAAAAAATCTGAGTAAGTTCGCCAAAGCTAACAGGGAGAAAAGCATTACTTCTGAATGAGCTTGCATGCAGGGAGGTATAATGCGAAATAAAATTCAATGATGGGTTAATTTGAATGTTTTGCATTTTCTTTACAGTTTCTCCAAGTCCATTTGGGATAGAGGTGGACGGGGTGGAAGTCTCTCCGTCAAAAAAATCTCTGACAGTTTATGATTAGGAATGTTGCTTATTGACTTCTTCAATGATAACGGTTAAGGAATAACAACCAAAGGCGCCGGACAACAATTCCTTGGGTAACTTGAAAACATTGAGACAAAAGAACCAAGACAAAACCGATATCTTGGAGATAACTTGGTTATTTCTTAACCGATGTTAATAAAATTCGACATGAACGATAGAAAGGGGATTCTAAAATGTTATTTCTAATTAGCATATAGCACATCATTTTTTATTGGGAAGAAAGAAGTGAGTGGGGAAGGAAATTTATGAAGCTCGAACGCACTAACAACACAAACGCATACCTGCAACACAACACCCAATCATGAGATTTTTTCTTGTTCCCTCCGATGATAAAGCAAGCATTCTACTCTCTTATTTTGTCAAATTCAATTCTATGGCAAATTTGGCAATCAGGCTGAAATGGAAGCTGGGACTTGCGTAAGGATTTTAGCTTGAGATTTTTTATAATGATTCGATCTAGATTTGGAATGTATCTTACACAAATAATTAAACACATTCTAGAATTTAAAAGATTGTTTTTGATCAAATCGTAAAAGTAATCTTCACACAGGATACTTACATCGTTCACTCATTTAAGTACTAGAGATGGCATTTTTCGTTTATAAATTCAGTCTCACCCTTTCTATTTCTTGCTAAAAGGGCAAAACCTACATTTTCTATAAAATCATTTCTCGATATTTCGGCCACCAGTCAAAAATAAAATTTCGAACGATATGAAGTTATGAGAGATATAACTGCTAAACGAACATTAAACGATTACGTTTGCCGCAGCTGTCATCCGGTATGCTCAGCCAATACGGTTTCAGCAAGACAGCCACAATACATATTCTGGAATAATATCTGCCATAGAGGAGCACACATCTGCGAGCGGGAGGGATAGGGTCATTTGCGGGACAACTGACAATGTTTTTCACACCTAACATATACAAAACTTAAAAGATACACGTATACGAGTAACTAAATAACCGTACACTACAGCGAGGAACTGTTAACACGTTAAGATGTCTGTCTAGCCACCGATATCTTAGAATCATAAGACGACCGAAAAGGAAACCTTTGCTTATCCCTAAACCTCTGGGACTGTAGAAACCAATCAACGGAATACAAATCTGCTACCAAAAAAAACTAAACGATTTTACATTTGCCACCGGAGATACTGAATTCTGCTCCAATGGAACAGATCCCTCGACGATTGACGACGTAATAAAGACCGGCACTTTGATCGCCGAGTGCGACATAGTTTCTATTAGCTTCCCACAAGGCACATCCCCACTGTCGAGCAGAATCGATTTCTTCCTAATGCAACGTATATTTGAGTATACAAGAAGACACACAAACGCAGAAAAGAAACTTTTTTTTGGAATTCGTTGATAGTTTGGCTATTTGCAAGTTCCAGGAGAAACCAGACCGGATAGTATTTAAAAGACCAATGACATAGGTTCTACCGTTCTTGAATCAAATTTAATTTAAAACGACTGAAATTTCCTTTGATTGTTGTTTTGATAAACCTTTTATACTCAGGACGTACCCGAAGATTTAAGTCGATTTAAGCGATTTACCTAAATTATGCCCACGATAATAAGGGCGTATGTGGTGAAAAGGCTGGATTATGTAAATTCAAACCAGAAATTTTCAGTGATTGGACCATTGGACTTTGTTGATTATCGAAGGACGAATCGATGGTAATCATTGTACAGAATCAGCGCATCTTCTCCTTTATTTTTAGCAGTAGTAATCATTAATTAAATCACATTCGGCATCAGTTTTTTTTACAAAGTCATGTACCGTTGCACAATTTCGGCGGACCCGAATTACGAGGAAGTATTATTGCTTTCAAAAATAGTATATGCGGTGATATTCCAGATGTCTCCAAAGAATTAAGAAACTATATGTTGTATAGTTGACAACTTGATCCTCATCTATATAACGATTTCAATAGATTTGTCTCGACCAGAAGTTGCGATTGAATTTCACCATACATTTGATTTATTTTGTCGTTTTCGGGAGCTAAAATTGCACGTTTATAAAGCCAATTTTGATTCTTGAAGTTGTTTGAAATGTTTGGAAAAACCTTCATTATAACGTCCTGAATTGACGGCTTCATTTGCCAAAAATTAGATAGAAACGATAGCTCATGTGTAAAAAGCGACTTGCGAAATGTTTGGTCAGAAATATCTTGAAGTAACGCTTCACGCATGTTTGAAGATAGTGTAATTTTCATAACATTTCACCAAATATGTGACGCTTTTAAGCCAGCATTGAGTTCATCATCCGGTGTTGATCGTGAAATGAGTAGCAAAGCTTGACGAAAAGCACCCGCCAGTAGTATAACAGTTCCTTCCTTTTGTCAGTTATTTGCCCTCAAATCGCGCAGTGAACACTGTGGTAATTGCTGAATTTCTACCAATATCGGTGCAATTCCAGCGAGTTCGATCTCCTTCTGCTGTCAGTGCCTCCTGTCTTGTTACATCAATAAAATAAATAATTTCTTCGTTTCCACATGCTATGTATAGCATCACTGTGGTGTAAGCCGACGTTTGATCATTCATCAATAAGGTTTTTCGAGTTTTGATTGTTGTTCTCTATATGTCGGCTGAAAACTGTATCTCCTTATCAGGATTTGTTCTACGTGCTTGTATATCTTCAATAGGGGTTTCTTTACGTTTTCCCCAAAGACGTTTAGGATCAAAACGCACGTCGTTAATATGGTTGCAAAAAGAGTACGTATTTGTTGTGGAAGGCACGTAGGAGATACTTCTGTTACTGTGTTGTGTCCCAATGTTGATCATTTTCAAATAAGCCCTTCTTGTGTAAAGTAGTATTCTCAAATATTATTAGAATGAACATTACATTACTGTTAATGTTATTGTTATGTTCGGCGGTGGCGCAGCCTTCCTGTAGAACATTTTCTTCCATAAAGTAGACTCTTTGAGCATTTTCTAAGTGAACACTAAAATGTACAACAGTTGGATAGCCCTTGTGAATGTTAAAACTTTGAAATAGCGTGACTTCATCGATTGATGTATTTTGTTTCAAAAGTTCAAAAACCGCCACATCCTCGCCTTTATTGACATATTTACATATGTATTTCATTGACTTAACTGAATTGCAATACTCGATTTCAATGTCTACATTGTTCACTTTGGATCGGCTGTGTGTCCTCCATCATTAGGTTTTCTTCGCCTGTATTGTGGGTATCCGCTGTCACGAAAGTTCAATTTGGATTCAATGCTCCACATGGTCCATAAATCATATTTTTACTAATGACTTCAAAATGTATCAAACTTTCTTGCGGATTGGGTAGCTGAGCTGATAAAACACTATCAACTTGAGTTGGAGTAATTTTGTCCTTCGTTAAGGTAATATCCGTCTTCTCCTTGCCAATCAGTAACGGTAGGATGATACGATCTGTTTGTTTCAGGGGCACGTTGTAAACTTACTCGGGCATGACTTTGCTATTGAAACTTCATTGATCGTTGAAGCATTGAAGCGTTTTTCTCGTGTTTTTTCTGTTCGGATGACTACTGCCATGCGATATTGAATAAATTTACGAGATGGTTGTCTTTTTGGAATAAATTTTGTAAACTTCAAATGATTACATGTTTTGTTCCTGCACTAATATTACAATGCTGATTGGTCTGGGAGTAAAGAAGTAAATTTGTAAAAACGAGTCTTTGTCAAGTAGAGGAAGAAGTAAACTGACTTTACGGTAAACTTGGCCTTGTATTTTAAATATGGGCTTAAAACATCTATCGTAAACAACATTAGTGCATGCTTCAATCTTAGCCTTTATCGTAATTGAATCTTGTTCTTGAAAGAACATATCATAAGCGATTGTTTTAAGCCATTTATCAGGTCTTTCTTTTTATTTTAGCTGCTCGTGATTCACAGATTCCCAAACGATTTCCTCCAAAAGGAATTTTACGACAATCAGGTGTTTCAGCCGCTGTTAGAAAAGAAAAAGTTTTCAATTTTTTCTAACGATTTTTTTTTTTGTTAACGTTTAATGTGTTGTTGTTGTTGTTGTTTGTTTTTGATTAAATTTTTACCGTCCTACTTTACGCCTGGAGTAGCCAAATCGAGGACGGGCGGCTACAGATCCGTCTTTGAAAACCACCTGCACATTGCATTGCTTCATGCCAACCTGTAGTGCTGACATGAAAGGTGGGTCGGCCCAAGGATTCTGCACTCTCAACAGGGGGTCATAGATGTGTTCCTCTTCATCACCGATCGTAATCAGATGATGAAAAATCCCTTTTGCATCCCGCCCCTATAGAGATTCCAACCCGGTACCTCCCGATCCAACCGCCGCAGCTTTAACCACTGCGCCGTTTTCTCGGTAACATTTAATGTGTCTTTTATGTGAAACTGCATAGCAATGAAAAATACTTCAACACAGAATGAAACTATGAACCAGAAAATTGACAATTGGTCGGATCTTGAGGTCAAACGGATCACACCCTAATTTTTAGAAAAATATCGACAAATGCTTATAATATCTTCGGAAGTTATAACTTGAAGTCGGAAGCGGCGGGTGTTATATGACGGAAGGCTAGAATAGTAGTTCTCAATCGTAGTTTGTGGACTATTCTTTCCACTAATAGCAGCTTAAGTCCTTTTATTAAAGGATTTTTTGATAATGCACTTCTTACTGTTTTAAAAATTCAGAAAAATCAAGCATGATTAAATGTGATAAAAGAAATACTAACTTGTTGAAGAATTACGTTTTGTATGGTCACTCAAGCCTTTCTTTAGAGACCTGGGAACGAATGGCCAATAAAAACTAAGATGACCAGCTAGAACCGGATGATGCGATGTTTGCACATTGCCGTTACACCGAAACCAAGCGGCTAACGCCCTCATTTCATTTCCAAGCTTTGGGGCCAACATACGGTTTTAATTATTCTCGTTCTCCGAGGATTTATAGGAATAAGAGAATGCCAGCTGAAGTAAATCAACTTTAAAAAGACGCACTTCCGAAGCACAGCAGCAGAGACTTCCTTCCAAGCTGCTTAAAAGATCGAAAATCGACACGACTCTCTGTTGTCTTTTCGTTCTTCATACTGTTAATATCAAATGAGAAAACGAAAACGCAACACAGAGTTGTGTCGATTGTCGATCGACTCGACAATCATAATAGGAGTGATTATCTTTGGTGGTTGTTTACCTTCAATTTTACAAATATATACAAAATTGAGTGTGTACCATTTTCAATTTTTTAATCGAAATTTGTATCTAATCCTAAACGATACAAAAAGAGTGAACCTGTAATACCTGAATCAGACTGAAATGTTGATTTTGAGAATCCGCCCAGCGGACACAGTGAAAACGTCAATACAAGTTCAAATGAATACTTTGTATCCAGTGGGACTAGTTAGGCTTAGACTCTCTATAAATGAGTTTTTAAAATTTGTTGTTCTAATTTTTGAATTGTTATTGTCCGGTTTCACAAAAAAAGGTAATCTCTTGTTAAATAATATTTCTCTCATTCTTCTTTTATAAAATTACAGTTTGTTTCATGCTTGTAATACTAATTCAATGCATGCTAATTATTTTGGCAGCTAAATATTTAGCTGAACGAAATGGGGCAGACAATATTATTGTGCTGCAACAACAAAAATATAATCAACTTCCATTGAATTTTTATTATGAAACAACCAGCAATTTTATAAAAGATGAAAGAGAGGAAATATTATTTAACAGGGGATTGGTAATTTTTTGTCTGAAACCGGGCATAAATCATTTATTTATTAAATTCACTTACCTTAAAATTACGTAAAATAAACCTCCGTATATTTATGTGGAGTATGTAAGGCGATATGTTATGTATAAGATTCCCTGCGCGCGCGCTTAACACTAAATGTAATTAGTTATTCCTTAGACTAATTTAATACGATAATCTGACTAAAATGTTTTAGACTTTTTTTTCCCTTAAATAAATAATAACAACATCGCTAATTACACAATACATAATGTAATAACATTTTTTTTTGCTTGTCCACACATAATTTTTTTTTTTTTAAAAGCAATCCTCTTCAAAGCAAACATTCCATTCTATTCCTTAAATTGTTTTTTTTTCGTGGTCGTTTGTCTTCTTCGCTTCATATACTTTTTGGTCCACTAAATGTAATAATATTTATAAAATAAATAAATTATGATTAAAATTAAAAGTACATTAAACAAATATTATGTATTGCATTGATCGGTTTCAACTACTTTTAATCGATGGATTTAGTTTTGTTTGATCGGGTGTAGTTTTTAAATTGAGTCCATCGTTTGAATCATGATTGGAATGTTGTTGCTGCTGTTGTTGTTGTTTTAATGTAAACGTATGAATATTGTTATCGTTACTATCATTAATATTATTACTATTAAAATAATTACTATTGTTATTATTTTTATTGTTATTATTATTGTTATCGTCGTCCGTATTATTATTATTATTATTACTATTGCTACTATTATTATTATTATTATTATTTAAATTATCACTTTGTAATGATAAACGATCTGGTTCCAATTTAATATTTGTTAACAATCCAGATTTTTGTTCACTCGTATTATTATCGATTGTATCATCATTATTATTGATTAGATTTAATGTTTGCTTGTAATTACGATTTGCATCCTCTTGCAATGTCGAGGGACGGCATCGTTTTTGATTGCGCATTTCTTGCTCATATTGCGCCAATAGTTTACGCTTCGAATAGTATTTTGGATATTTTTGATTGTCTAATAATTTATTACTAATATTTGTTTGTTGTATTACATATTTCGATGCGTTATTATTACTAAAATTATTATTATTATTGCTATTACTATTATTACTAATTTGACTTGGAGTGTTATTATTATTACTACTACTATTATTATTATTATTATTATTGCTATGACTATCAATATCTTCATTAAGCATAGATTTGGTTTGTAGGTCTTTATTTAAGTTACGATTTTGACTTAGATTTAATGTTTGAAGTTGCATGTACGACTGGTCTTGTAATCCTTGGCGATATTGAGATGAGGTGTGCTTTGGAGATTGTACATATTTTGTAGGCGGTTGCTGAACACGATTTTTATTTGACATTAATACTGGTGTATTTGTTCGCTGTTGCTGTTGTTGTTGCTGCTGGTGTTGGTGTGCTGCCTGTTGTTGCAGTTGTTGATGTATTTGATCTCGTTGGATTTGTTGTTGTTGCAGTTGTGACTGGAATAATGATGTTGAGCCCGTTTGTTCCTTGTCTTCTTGGTCATCTTTCGTGCTCTAAAATTAAGGAAAATAAATTTGATTAAATTTTTCAGTTAACTAATTTTTGCGATTGTATTTTACATAAAACTCAAGTAGACTGATAGTAGATGAGACTGTCACTTAA
Source organism: Tipula vernalis (assembly GCA_958295665.1). Classification (NCBI taxonomy): domain Eukaryota; kingdom Metazoa; phylum Arthropoda; class Insecta; order Diptera; family Tipulidae; genus Tipula; species Tipula vernalis. Next base: position 177,945,689 of record OY282558.1, on the reverse strand, counting down.
ATATTGTAGCTTATTTGTATGCACTTGACGTAGTGAGACAGACATTTTTTTGATTGTAATTAGAATTATTTACGATGTATGTATTACAATTGATAAGATTATTTAAACGCGTACACCCGGATTTAGAACCAATTCTATTCTTAAAAAAAAAAAAAATACCAATGCATAAACGAGATAAGGTTTTGAAATAACAAACCTATTTAGTCAATTGTTCAAGCGAATCGAATTGGCTATTTTCAGTATAATATCGATATATTGAATAACAATCGGTTTGCGTGTGCGAGAGGGGCTTTATGTTATAATTATTAACTCCATCACTTGAACCTCACTTCACCACGCGTTAACAATGTCGAAAGTCGAAATGTTTCCGTTAAAATGTTCAAACAGCGTTTGGATCCAAAGCTGTTTCCAAATAAGGAAATTTGTTAAATTCAATATTTTCTAATGTTTTATCTCTCAATATATTTAAAACCAAATTATTGAAGCATTCGAACTTTAATTAAGACCTTAAAAAAGTGGCTGAATTTCAATAGAGCATTTTTTGTACCCTTAAATTTCCTGAAGAAGTAGAAAGAGGAAAGGTCTAAGAACACTCTCGATACTTCAAGGTAGTAATGGATTGTTTCAAATTTAAAATCGGATTTATGAAATAAACAATAACTCAATTGATTCATATGGTGTGGCTCGATTATTGCGAATTAATTTTCTTTAAAATATATCCGTCCAATTTTCAACTCTGAAAGTTCATTTTTTTAAAGAAGATCCGGCTGTCATCCATTGCTTGTAATTTTATCTTTTGCTTCAACCTCAACAAAGGTAGTATTTTAATTACACATCTGTTTGAAGGCATAGTTAGATTTGGATAGTTAATAATTGTTTCGTGTTACACAAAATTTCTGAAACTGTAAATAAAAATTTCGTCATGAAAATTCCAAGCCATGTGAATAATAAAACAAGAAACCTGATTTAATAATAGAATGGATACAGATAAAAAAATGTAGCAGGGGCTTTTGGATAAAATTTAATAATTAAATTCAAATCTAGGTTGTGTAATCCCTCTAATATTTTTCAGCTTAGGTAAGCTCGGTATGCTGCTCGAGCTAAACACATATTTATCGAGGTATCTTTAACGCATTTCTCCAAAAATAAATTTTGATTAGTCTCCAAATAAAAGAAGACAAACGGGGAAAAATTAATTTAACTGCTATTAATTTATAACAAATTACTAAACTTTTATATAATCAGGTGGTTTTAGGTCAACTCGAATGGCAGGGATCCGACCCTCTTGACGTACAGGTTCCACAAGCTTTTCAATTCTCCGCCTTGATAATGGCACCTGATTGGCGGGAAAAAATCAAATCGAGCAACTCATTCTTGAGATACCGTGGTTACAGAAAAACATCGAAATATACAGACAGATGGATGGTCTTGTAACTTCGGCTGAAAAGAACCAAAGTCATAAAAATCCTGTCAAAAATGACCAAACAATTGTGTTGGTCAACACCACTTTTCTAGACGTTCTGAAAATCCTCGTGTCCAAAAAAGCAAAAAATAATATAAAGGGCTGAAACCTAACGAGGCGATTAGAACTTCGGTCCTGAAAATTAACTCAACTCCCAAATAAATTCCTAACTGAATTATTTAATTCGATCTTCAACTCAACCTTAAACTCAATTGCAACGAAATCACCAAATCAATAGCCAAGTCTTAACCTAAGACCAAACTCAACGTCTAACTGAATTCACGAGAAAACCCTCAAATAATTCCTCAACTAAAGTCATCACTCAGCACTATCTCAACACTATGTATACTCAACTCCATGAAATCAACTCCATTCGAAAACTATATGCGAATATGAACCCAACTCAATCTAGCCTCCCACTAAACCCTCAACTCGAACCCCTCACTCAAATCCAACTCAACTTGAACTCAAATCCTATTCAATCTTAGCTCGACCTCAATTCAACCTTAACCCAACCCTCAGAAAGTACAAGCATACATGAACTCAACTCAGAACAACTCATGGTAAGTTCCAACTCAAATCTTAACTCAACCCTCGAATAAATCCTCAACTGAACGACTAAATGAACGCCAACTCAACCTCGACCTCACCACCCTAATCAACCCCAACTCGACCAAAAATTCGGCCCTCAACTCAACCTAAACTCAAAGTCCTACTCAATCCCCAAATCCACTAAAAAAAAATTAAGCTAACTTCCAACTCAACCCTCAAGACAGCCCCAAATAAATTTCCGACTTACCCGCTGACTTCAGCCCTAGTTCACCCCAACATGCGTACATGAACTCAACTCAAGCTAATTCTAATTCAACACACAAATAAATCGGCCGTTGAACTGGTAATTAAACCATAACCCAACCCCAACTCAACTCTAGCAAAACCCCAACTCAACCAGCAAATGGAACCTAACTCATCCCTCAACTCAACCGCAGACTAACGCCCCAGTACATATAAAAAATTTGGTCACGTTGAAATATCACCGCATGGTTTTGAGTCAATTTGGATGGCAGGTACCTGATCCTCTTAAAGTAAAGCTTCTAAAAGCTATTAAATTCTTAGTCTTGACCATAGAAACAGACTGGCGAAAAAAAAAAAAATCGAAATCCAATAAGCCGGTCTCGAGATACTACGGAACAGTTATGCATTCCTCACATATGAACAAGATCGCAAAATCCAATGGTGGTGGGCAGGTTAGTGATCAAAAGCGCCATCGAATGAATTTTTGGCGAGTGCAATTAGGCAATGAATGAAGATAACTTTGATCCATTGATTTTACTTAAAATTTGTGATATAGGAACAGCAAAAACATGAAATAAAATCAAGGTTTGGCATAAAATTGGGCATATTTATGTGTACAATTTATTTAAAATAAATTGGTGAAACTTTTAATGGCTCAACAGTTATTAAAAGTCCAGAAGACTTATCCACTTATAAGAGATTGCCGAATAATCATTGTGCAAAAAGGGCTGCGGACGATATTGCCAAAGCAGGTACATTACATGCTGCTGGCTCAAGAGGAAATTATTTAAAAAAATGCCACTGACAGCCGTAATAACGTTTGAAACCACGTTATTACGGCTGGAGCTACAATTTTCCATTTTTTTTTTTTTACAAATAACGTTTTTTACAACAAATAGATCTATCGATATTAATTGCTGGGTTCCATTTAACGTGGCAAAGTACACACAAGTACTTCTGACTGCAAGCAGCTACTCTTGCTAAATTTTATGAGTAGTTTGCTTTATGAATTTATGGCGACTTCGTTACAAAAATATTTAGTACAACTAATCAACAATACAAGAATATTTAGTACAATAATAATTAATTTTCCATCTTTCCATGTTGCACGTAAATTTTTTTAAATTAAATTTTATTTTCGCAACTAATTTTCTGCGTTCCATTTACCATCTACTCCCAAGTACTTATTTGTACTTTGCCACGTCAAATGGAACGCAGCAATTAATAAAAAAACAACAAATATTTACTAAACCAAAGAAACCAACCAAATTAGACAAATTTATCAAAGGTTTGAACCATTTTAGTACAAAACGTATCTATACTTAGCAAACACCCCAATTTTTTTGCATAGTTTCAAATTATTTTCGCTGTATGGAATTTGGCGCCACCGGCGTCATGTAGTAAAGTATTTTAGTATTCGTGTGAATAAATAGGAAGTTTTCATTTATTATGTATGTAAGTCTATAAGAGGTAAAAATGAATTGAATGAATTTTTTAATATGGTCGTTTTAGAGGGCAGTATTTCTTCACCAATGCACAAAGTAATAACGGTCGTGGTCAGGTCGGGGAGGTGGTCTTTTGCGAATTTACTATACAGAAAAGTTGTTTTACAATAAAATAGTCTTTTGAAGAGGTGGTCTTTTTCGAGGGGTCGTCGTCTGTGGAAGTTTCATTTTATTTCATTTAAAAATGAGCTTACTGTGTCACGCGAAATAACAGTCAAGTTTTAATATTCCTTCTATAAATCCTAGACGACTACTATGAAAAACATCATATTGTACTGATTTTTTACGACTCAAGTCATTTCAAAAGGCTTTTCTTGTTACGATATATTTTCAAGTTAGCGGTAGTTGTGCTAGTAGTCATTTGAAATGACTGTTGTCGTAAAAATGCAGTGCACTATGAAGATGTTCATACTAGTCGTGTAGGATCTATAGAATAAATATTAAAGCTTGCCTCTTATTTGGCGTAACACAGGATACGACTACGATAATTGGAGTATTTAGCAAGCTTAAAGTAAACTACAATATAATTAAATTCCGAATAAATAATAGAGAAAACGCTCTCACTGTTTTTTGAAGGTACCCCATTACCTTATTCGAAAAATAAATTTGAGACGTATTTTTATTTTATTACAGTCGGTGACAATTTATTTGATTTACTAAACATTTTAAAAGCTTGTAAGCTTTGTAAGTACAAAAATTTTAAATTACTAATGTTTAACATTTATATTAAAAAAAATAAAAATACTATTTTTAGCAGAGCTTGCTCAAAATATTCACAAGATGAATTGTTCTCTAAGACTAGTTCTATATTTTTTTCATTTGGTCCGAATTTTTGTCCTACATAAGTAAGCTAGAAGCAGTTGTGAGGGTGTTACAAATTAAAAAAAAAATATATATATAATAAATTTAGTACGAATTAGGGCTAAACTGTACACTTTCGGCGCCAAATGAAATTCAGCGCCAATTTTTTAAAAGCAGATTTTTTTTTCAACTAATTGCGCATTTTTTTTAAGTTAGAATTTTTAAGAACTAAAAATAAAACATAAAAAATCGCTTTTCTCTCAAATTGTTTGTTTTCTAATTAGTACCAAATATGAAAATTAGTACTAAAAGTAGTACCAAATATGAATAAATTCGAGTCAGCTTGTGTAAACATTTTATGTAACTATTGTAATATAATGAAACATTTTTATTTTATTTTATTTTTAGGGAAAAACATGAAATGAGCACAAAGCGCTAACACTTTATATATGTATCTCACTGGATATCAATCAAAAAATGAAATGAGCATTTCCAAAATAAACGCTTACACTGGATATATCTCACTGGAAAAATAAGCGCTTACACTTTATATATCTCTGTGGATATCAATCAAAAAACGAAATGAGCATTTTCCAAAATAAGCGCTTATACTGGATATCAATCAAAAAATTAAAATATATCTCACTAAATATCAATCAAAAAATGAATTGAGCATTTTCCAAAATAAACGCTTACACTGGATATATCTCACTGGATATCAATCAAAAAATGAAATTCTACTTCTTTCTATTGACGATTGGAGCATCACAGATACCACCTAGTGGACATTTTTTAAACTAAGCTAGCTGATAATTTGTCGTTCAAAATTTTAGTAGCATCATTTTAATTTTTTTCCTCGAGAGGCGCTTTCTCTACGTTTAAAATCGTCAATTAAAAAACATAAAATCTTACGTAAAAATTTCCAAAATTAGTGCTAATATTATAAAATACATGGCACTGATTAGAAAAGATACAATGGCTGCGTCTGAATTGAAAAATGTGCATTTAGCGAAGACACTTTTATGTGCATTTTTGATGCATTTATTTGATGTAAATTTATATTTTAAATACCTAATCATATTTATCGATTTATTAATTTGGTGTTGACCAATTTTAATTAATTATTGATTTTAATGTAATTTAATTTAATCAAAAAATGCGCATTTGCAAAAATGTGCATTTAAATTCGCAGTTCGGAGGCACCCATAATATTTACTAAACCAAAGAAAAAATTCAAATTAGATAAATTTATCAAAGATTTGACCCATTTTAGTACAAAATGTATTTAAATCTTAGAAAATACTCAAACGTTTTTTTATATTTTCCAATTAATTACCCTGTATGCAATTTGGCACCACCGGCGTTTGGTTGACGTTGAAAGAGCAAAGTAGTTCCAAAATAATTTTTACTTGTGTACTAAATATTTTTACTGGTGCTATTTTTTTTTTTTTTTTTAATTTTGCCGTCAGAGCTGTTTCTAGCTTAATTAGGTCAGAATACCAAATGAATGAAATTTGGAATAGTCCTGGAGAACAATTCATCTTATATTTTAAGCCTAGCTCTTCTAGAATTTTTTTTTTGTTTTTAAATGTTGCTAATGGCTTTATTCTTGAATCTTTTTACGTATGTAAGAAGCTTACAAGAAGTAATCAAATCTTAATCTAAAATTATTACATATTTTAAGTCTTATTCTTAGTGCTCACAATTTAATTAATTTACATTATATTTATATGAATAACATAATCATTTAATATATTTACAGGGTCACAGATTCATCAGTCCGAGTGGATCTGTTCTTTTCAGTCGCCTAAATCGCGGCTGTTATAGTATCTCGCTGGCCAATTCGTTGGGATGTGCTTCTAGTTTTGAGTAATATTTCGAACTGAATTCTTTAAAGGTTTTAATCCCAAGGTCGTCATGTATATTACTATTTCGAATGTACCACGTAGCATTGGTAGTATTGCGAAGTATTTTCGCTTAAGTTCGCTGCAGGAGTTCTCTGTTTGAAGCGCTGGTTGGGTTCCCATAACTGAATACCATATGTCCATATGGGTTTGATTATCGCTTTGTAAAGTAAAACTTTATTGGCTAATGACAACTGAGATTTTCTTCCCTTTGGTTGCGCTTTGTTTCAATATGATTTTTCCAACCTTCTATCAAACCTAAGTATTTTGCTTTCGTTTGTTGAGGAATATTTTTATCGTTTAATTTCACTGGTGGGCAGGTGCGTTTGTTCAGTGTGAATATGACGTGGTTGTTTTGTTTTCGATCACTTTTATTTGCCAGTCCGCGACTTTGTTTAAATTTCGGGATTAGTGTGTGACACCAGGATGGCCGTGTCATCGGCAAATGTTGATATTATTACTTTGTTGGTTACAGGTAAATCAGCTGTGTACAACAAGTATAATATTGGTGCTAGAACGCTGCCTTGCGGGACACCTTCGTATAATATCGTTTAAGCAAGTAGTTGCGCTATTTTGTTTGACCAGGTATTGCCTTTGAAGAAGATAGTTTCCCAAAACTGAGTAAAATTTCTTCGGTAGAAGCTTTTTAATTTTGTATATTGGTCCATCGTGCCAAACTTTATCAAAGGCTTGTGCGATATCCAAGTAGGCAGCGGAATAATATTTTTTTTCCTCGAAGGGGTACTTGCTCTGTAGTACCATATTGGTTTCCGAACCCAAATTGATGGTCTGGAATCACGCGCCGTTCTTCTAATATTGGTTTCAATTTCGTTAGTAACATTTTTTCAAATAGCTTTGAGATTGTGGACAGCATGCCTATTGGACGATATGATGAAATTTGCGTTTCATTTTCCCTGGCTTATGTATCATTGTGATCAAAGATATCTTCCATTTTTTCGGAATATAACTGGTTCGCATGATCGCGTTGAATACAAATGTTATTAGTTTTATGCATTTATCTGGCAATTCCCTTATCATTTTTCCAGTAACGAGACAATATTCTGGTGTTCCAATTATACTTTATAGGTTTGTAGGATAAACCATCATCCATTTGCTGGGGTAGCACGAAATAATTATCTTCCTAGTGTGGTGCGAATACTGTTGTTAGATGAGCAGCAAAAGCACTGGCTTTTTCTTCATCACATCTCGCATAATTTCTAGTTGGTAGTCAAATCGGTGGATTCGAATTTGTTGGCCTTTTTAAATTGTTTTTTGCCTTCCACCAAGAATAATCTGTCCTCTTGGTTGCCGAGAGATCACTTAAATAATTCTTTACGCTCTGTTTCTCTTCTTCGCGCAAAGCAAATCTTAGGGCCTTAATAGCTCGATTTAATTTCCATTTCAATAAAGGTGATTTTGTTTGCTGCCATTGATGGCGAATTTTTCACTTTTCCTGAATTAGTTCCTGTATATTACGTGACGGTTCATTAACCTTTTCAGAACTACTAATGCTGATTTGATTTGGTTACTATTACCGATGAGTGATCAGAAGACAGAACATAGCAATCGGTGGCCTTAGCATAAGTACGTGGAATGCCCCTAGTTATATAAAAGTCAATTAAATAAGGAATTTTCTTTTTATCCGTGGGCCATTAAGTTGGGTTAACGGCAGATAAATAATCCAGGGACTGTTCCTCTGTAGCTTCATAAAGTTGTTTGCCTTTCGGCGATGTTAATCTGGAACCCAAATGAGTATGTTTAACGTTGTAATCACCCCAATATAAATTTATTACTCCAGCTGGCTGAAGAATGAAGATTAAGGATTCGTTGCTCTGCTCGCTGCTTTGTACTGATTCTCCTTTTCAATTCTAGATAAATGGGGCACCACTCTCTATAATTAGCTGAGTGATTTCCGTCGCAGTTGCTGCATTTTCTCACTGATGCTTCCATTTTTGCTTTACTCCAAACCTTTGAATTATGGAGTTTACCAAATATAACACAAACATCGTTCAAAGTGCAATATGCTCTAGTATGTCCATATTCTTGGCACAATTAACACACTGTACCAGCCCATTTCTTTTCCTGGATTCCTCGATGGTAACCCTTTTGTGCAGTAGATATTTTAGTTTAAATATTGCATGTTTTCCTTTAACCTTTTTATTGTCTGGTTTTAATTCCAGACCAAACAATGGCTGAGGCGCCTTCTCCCGATTAAAAATATTGGTAATAGTTCTGCAATTGTTGCAAATGTTAGTATAATTTAAATTTTTTATACTTATGGTGTATAAATAATTTAGTACATAAACAATTGTAAACATAATATTTTAATGTGACCAAGCGTTTAAAATGTTAAGTTCAAAGTGTTCAAAGCGGTTCTAATAATTTGATCGGGGTTCTAATCAGTGAAAAGTTATACCACTAAAAATGCTTCTAAAAAATTATGACGTATGATTACGATGTAAATCTAATGATATAAATACGCCTCCCCTTCGAGATGCGTGTTTTACTTGGACTAGTCAACTAACTGAAGTCTCTCTTAAAAAACCAAATGAGAATATCGTCGTGTCCAAATAAGAGTATTACATCTACAAATCGCTATTTTTTTTGAAGAGGCTTTAAAGTTGTTATTGCTAATTTCGGCTTAATTTTTTTTTAGATAAAATTCTTTCCAGAAAGTGTGGCAAGAATTTTATTTAAAAAGAATTAAGCCAAATTTACGATTAAAAACTTGACATGCCCTTCCAAAAAATTAATGATTTGCAGATGTAATACTCTTATTTGGACATGACGATATGTTGCGGGAAACGGAAAAGCTTCTAAAATTTAAAGAATTTAATATTGAAAATATAATTTTTTGCGAAAATTACGTGAAAACTTTATTAAACCTATTCTCACATGTCCCTTCTAAAGAGAAAGTGAAGGAAATATTTTCCGATCGCGCAAATCCACAGCATAATTTGCTGCGAAGTGAATGAAATAAAATAAATCTTTTTATTTCATTCAAAAAAGGGAAGTAAAGTGATTACGCATCAAGTAAGTCCGCCAGACGTAGAACAGTACTTAGATATGTCCTGCCTTTGTGTGAATTCCTGGAAGAAGGTTGTGTAAGTACAAATATTAAATACTTTTTTAGGTTGTTTCCTACTTTAATAAAATGTATTTTCAGTTCAGCTTTTTTCACTCAAATGATGGAGACATTATGCTCACCCTACACAATAACATATTTGACCTAAATCATAGAAAATGATGATTTAATTGTTTATGTCAGAAATAATTAATTATATAATATTTTTGTTTGTGCTACTAAAAGAGTAATAAGATCCTCCCGACCACAAACGAAAATATTATATAATTATTCATCACGGATCAACGATAAATATATAATTAAATTACATTTTCTGAGGAAGCTAAATATATTTTATTGGTTTCTTTAAATTAAAATTTGTTGGAAATAATGTTTATATAATATAAAGCTTGTGCAGTCATGAAATAACCAAAAATGACATGTTAAAAACGACATATTTCAGAAATTAAATTAGGACATTAAAACCTAAATAATATGATGGCCTAGGTAAGTCAACCCTTGTTTTTTTTTGGCCTTTTTCACGTAGATTATGAGATGTTAAATACCCGTAAAAAGTGATTTAAATACGGAATCCTTATTTATAAAACCTTGATAATTTAGTTGGTATGTAAATCAAAGTGTGATTGATACACATGTACATGACTCGCTTGAAAAATCGGATATTATAATATTAAGAAAAATGGGCTGGTCAAAAAAGGTCAAGAATACGTGATAGATAAATATTTGTATAATCCAAATGAAAAGTTAAAGGAAAAAAGGTCTGAGTATTAGAAATAAACTATGATTGGTTGCAGCTTTACTGTACCATTTTTTAAAGTAGATGAAATGTAAAAAATTGGTTTTATATTCGTGGTGGTAAGAATTGAGAAACCAATATAAATTATCCCTTTGACTTGTGATTTATTTTAAAACGAGGAACAAAATGTTTTTCTCGGTTTTCCTATTAACTTTTGGGTAGAAAAACTCAAAAATGAGACTTGCAGAAAAATTTCGCAGCCTGGAGGTCCTGTAGGATAATGTGTGTACATCCACAGTCAACTGTTGTAGATCACCATATATAAGCTTTATAGTTAAAGATTTTCTTTTTTGAAACACTTTTATCAAATCCAAAATACAAAAGAAAAACAATATAGCTATTTATATATAAATTCATTATAGTGTAAATAAAAATTAAAAATAAATAAATAAAGCTTTATGTTAAAAATAAATGAACTTAAAATAATAATTCAGTCGAATTACACTAATTCTTTTAGAATTTTATTTGCAGCTTATAAGTTGGTCGATACTTCCTCTTCCTTTCTTTTGTAATGCTCCATCAATTAACAATTGCGGATTACTACTCACTGCGTTTATTTTCCGGTGTTCTAAAATTTCAAAAAGCTCGTAGGCGCTAAAGAAATTATCAGAGTATAACTGGTGACCAGGTAAAGTGTGTCTCTTGGTTAAGTATACAAATGTAGCAGCACCATGTCCAAACCTGCTATTGTCATAAGTCGACAGTTCTGTGTTTTTCCCTTGGCACGAAAAAAAAATCATAGTGGGAACCGCATTTGCCACAAAGAAAATAAAACTTTTATCCCCATGGATTAGGTTTCCTTAGCAGGTGTTTCTCTGCTGTAGCTTAAGATACTGTTAATTAGTGGCAGTGTTGGTATGTTCTTGTTGTTTACTAAATGCAAATTTGTTCGAAGCTAATAAAAACGGTCACAAGACTTCACTGACGGTATCGATTCAATGCTTAAATATCTGCCCCAGTATATTTTTATCAAGGGTACCTTCATTGTTCCCATAAGCAAATGCATCCCAATAAATTATAATATCTTTTCTGGGCTGGTGTGTTTAAACATTCTGGGACTTTCTTCTTTCTTTTCTGCGAACAGGTTTATATATGTAGCCATTCTAACAAATAATTCGTAGAACAAATTTTGTAAAATAGCTGAATGGTGTTTTAGTTGACACATCATATTCCGTATCATTGGGAAATTCCAATTTTCTGAAGTCAAACTTCTTTCTGTCTTCTGTCTTCTATATCAGCTTTCTCGGTATTTCTCGGTAATTCTCGAGATATCTCGTCATTCATCACTTCCTCGAATAACGTGTTTTTCATAGGTACATTTTGGTTAATTGGAAAAGACGGATAGTTTTCATCATTTTCAAACTCATTCGAATCATATAATAACTCGAATTCGGAATCCGTTGCATTTAAGTAAACCTGCAACTCGACAAGTGTGTACATTTTTTAGACCGTGATGCCATATTCTGCCAAAATACCGACATACAAATTACACGATTGTCAAAATTTCTACGCAATTGAGTACATATACGCAAATGTGTAAATTGCACTTCACTCTGCATGTACTCAATTAAGTACACTGATTTTCTAGATGGAATTTTAATAATAAAACGCTTACTTTTGACAAATTTTCATGCATAATTGTTAACAAAAACTAATTTTGTTTATAAATACATAAACATACGGTACTAACAATCCAATTTAAATTGCAATTTTTGAAATACAATAGAATCCGTTTATACCGAACCATATATATAACGAACAAACGCTTATTAATGATTATATATTTTTGTCCCTTGAATTTGCATGAGCACTTTTTTGTCTTATACACTACAAATAACGAACTACGTTTATAAAATTATAACGAACACGAAAAATGTCCGAAAGAGTTTAATTTCAAACAAAACCCTACGGTTAAACCGAATATCGATTCGGTTATACATACCACTTCTTTGATTGTTTCACTTTACACAGAAAACTACTACAGGTTTAAACATACATATATGTACATAAATTTGTATTATACCTTTAAACATTTTCCTTAGTTTTAACGGGATTCCCCATTACTTTCGTCGCTGTTAATTTTTGTTACATTTTAAAAGATTGGTGATAAATTTGGTGTTCCAAATTTTAAAATTTTTGAAAATAAAAAAACGGTATTTATTATAATTTTCTAATTAATAGTTTTTGTTATAATTAATTAACAAATTTTAGGTTATGTATCGAAAACGATATTCTATATCGGTGGAAACAAAATTGAAAATTTTAAAAACGGTCGATAAAAAGCAATTCACCTACCAACAAATTGCAAGCAAATTTAATTGCGCGAAGAGTACTATCACTGAAATAGTAAAAAAAACGGGAAAAGTATGAGGATTTGAGTGTAAATTTAAAACGTCAAAAAATTTGCGATGGAAAATTTCTAACAGTGGAGGCTGCATTAATTACATATTTCGATAAAACAAATGCGAGTAACAAAAATTCCTCTAAGTGGAATTTTTGTAAAAGAAAAGGCAGCACAATTTTCAGAGAAATTGAATATTGAGTTTAAACCAAGCGACGGTTGGCTCGACCGCTTCAACACTAGAACTACCGACCGGTCAAAATGATCGATTTACATTTAATGAATTCATTTTTTTAATTATTATGTTAGAATTGTTTTGGAAATTTTTAAAATATTTAGTTACTTTATTGTCATATTAAAAGTCATCCTAAATTTCTAAAATAATTCTAACACAATAATAGAAAAAATAAATTCAATAAATATAAATCCGTCATTTTGACGGGTCGGTAGTTCTAGTGTTAAAAAGGGAAACGACCTTGTATTCAAAAATATTGTGGGAGAAAAGGCAGCCGTATCTTCGGAAGTTGTTAAAGAATGGGTCAATGAAAAATTACCTCTGCTTCTGGATTTTCTATAGGATACTTGCTAATAAAACCATAGAGTTTAGAAATAATGATTGCGCTGGGAGGGAAATTATGCAGGAAGCGGATCACGGTTTTAGTTGGAAGGAATGCGGATGGTACCGAAAAACTGCCCTTAGTTGTTATAGGTTAAAGCGCAAAACCACATTGTTTCAAAAATATCAAAACTCTTCCTGTGATGTATAAAAACAATCGAAAATCGTGGATGACACATGTCGAATGGGAACAATTTTTACGACATAATCACTCTTCTATTTAACAAGAAGCCCAATTAATCATCCAACCTCTTCAATTTAATTACAGTGTTGGCCAAAGTACAGAGTACAGAATTTCGGAAATTGACGAAATTTTTTAATTTCGTGAATTTGGTAATAAAAAACAAAATTTTATTTCAAAACTTGATAAAATTTCAGAATCCTGTTCGATAATTTTGATATTTTAACCTGATTTAAAAAAAACTTAAGAATTTAATTTAAAACGTACATAGAAAGCTTTAAGAATTTGATGCAAAGTCTTAAAATTAGAGAAAGATAAAACGTAAGAATTTTCTCTTAAACTTTAAATACAACTTTCAGAATTCGATAAAACAAAAAACTTGAAAATCCATAATACTATATTTAGAATTTTTTTAAAGATTTTTCTAAAATTTTTCGAGATTATTCAAAATTTTCCAGATTATTCAAGATTTTTTAAAATTAGTGAAGATTTTCGGGATGCTCTTTATCTTCGATATCGAAATTATTCGAGTTAACTTCAGATTATTTGCTTTATTTAAGAGATTATTTTAAGAATATTATTAGAGGTTTATTCGAATTTTTGTGAATTCGAAGAGTTTTGCTAAACTGCCCTAAAACAACAATAACACGTTTGTTCACTGAAAAAAATGTAGTGCATTTTATTTACGAATGGCGTTCATTAACCATAATTCGTACTATTAAAGTAAAAATTACTATATTTACGTAAAAAAACCAAATTTAGAGAAATTCATGAAAATTTGTTCGTTAATAATACGAATCACAGTTCATAAACTAAAAAATGGTTTAGTTTATTGTACTATACGTCTAATACATGCACATGTTGTTTGAGTATTAGTGAAACTTGCATGATTTTATTAAAAAAACATATTTATGAACAGTTCATAATATTTATGAATAATCATATCAATATCATATTAACGAAAGTGGCTATAGAGCTACTTGTAGAGCTAGTACTTGAATATTACGAATAAATTCATATGTGTAACGATTCCATTACATTTTTATTTGTCCGAATATATAAAATTTCGTAATTGCATAATGTATACGAATTTGTTCGTATTATTAATGATTGGATGAATCTATTCTAGCATCTACGAAAATTACATAAAGTTGAATCATGATTGGGATAACGAAAGTAAATAAATTGCATATGCTTTATTATTAACTAATATCGTGCGGCTTGAAACGACCATTTACATAGTTTGAAAAATCGTGAAAAATTAAAATAATTTTTGTGTGTTGAAAATCAGGTAAATATGGTATTTTAAGTCCGTGTTTTCGTTTTAATAAGAACTGAAATAAAATCATCGCTTTTGTGATCGATGATTAATTCTTATTCCGTGAAATTAAAACGAAAACACTTTTGTGTGAAAAACCCTAAAATTCATTGTAATGTGTAAATTTATAATTTATATGATTTATTATTATGTTAGTAATACCTCTGCTTTATTATAGTGCGCCTGTAAGAAAATGTTTACTGTTCCAAATTTTGCCGATCCTGCAAATCAAGATGTTTCAGCAACAATTGGAGAAAATCATGAATTAAACTCGCTTTTGGAGTACCTATTTGGATCATATCAGGTAACAAACATAAGCAAATAAAAGTACCTACATGTGATTGTAATTTAATTTATTGATTTTTCAGAATAGCAAATTACTATCGAATTTCAAAAGGAAAATGGGAGAAATCAACAATTTCGAATGTAACCTGTCAACATGGCGTTTATTAATCCTATTATATTTTTTAATTATTAATTATATTTATTTTAAAATTAAAGTTTATTTTTATGAAAATAAATTGACTGCATTTTAACAACAAATAGAAAAAACCAAAAAAATAAAGGAATTACAAAACGAAATTTTAAGTTTTTTATTTCTTTACAACCGTGCTGTAAAGATTTTACGAATTTAGTCATCAAACAACACAAAAATTTGCATTCTTCCTATGAATCACTATATATAAATATTATGTAATTTTGATTATCAATTATGAACCCGTTCCTGCATTTTATGAATTATTTTCAATATATTTATGAAAATAATCATCATATTTGTGAATTGTTCATAATCACTGTGCACTCCATTTTTCCTACATATGAATAATGAATTTCTAACTTAAATGTATGAATTTTTTCGTTAATGTGATTTACCATTTCATTAGTATTATGAACAATTTCATGTTATCTTCTATTTCTTACGTTAATAATAAAAACCTATTCATCCACAAATGCTGTTAGCTGCATTAAAATTATAACGTTTTTTCGTATCTTATATGAATCGAATCATAAATACTACAACATAAGTAGTCAAGATTAACATAAAATTTGTTAACTGTTTCACTATATTAACGTATGATTTTCGTTCTATTAATGAAGGCTCGTATCGGCTCAGTTTTAACGAATTTGTCTTACTATTAATGCAGTTTTTGTCTACATTGATGCAGGATTTGTTTCAGTGTTGTGTTAGGATTGGTAAATAGAAAACATTCAGGAATTTTCCTTGTATACCAGAAATTTCCACCGCTTGGCCCAAATGTGGTTTCCCTGAATGTTTTCTTTTTTACTTATGTTATTAAAGTAATAATTTTCCAAATTATTCCGGAACTTTTGAGATTATTTATCAAAATTTTCCAAATTATTCTAGATCAAAACGTCTGTTTTCCGCATTGTGGACTATTTCGTCCCTAGCAACGTGAACGTGAGACCATCTAATTTTCCATAATAATTTTTTCGGTTGAATACAAACAATAACAACAGTTTGCTTTATTCTATTTAACTAAACCAATTTGCATTCATTGCTGGATGGATTGTAGTGGAACATAATCGATTTAGCAAAAAAATCAAATTTTCATTTTCTCAGCCATTAAATATTTTGTTGAATTTTATAAATTGAAAATATTATTGTACCATACATTCGATCAAGTAGCAGAAGGTTTTATTTAAAATAAAGCAATTTTTTTGAAATTATATCGAGAAATGGTTTTCCTCTTCTAATTCTGTGGGTTTAGCCGCTTAAGGTAATAAAGAGCAATTTTACAAGAAAATACCCTTTTTGATAAATTTATTAAGTAATTGTAGAAATAAAGTGTAGGGTTTCTCGAGCTTGAAAGGTTGCTGACAAAGTGGAACTTTGCGGTCTCGAGCCACTCAAACAACTATTTATTTACATAAATATAAGCACAAATGAAATTTAAACCAAAAATATCATAAAACACAAAATTAGAAATAATGATAAACTAGAATACTAAATATTTTTCAACAGTAATTTTAACCGCAGTAGGCATTCAATTTTGCCGTATTTTGTTTTTAATGTTGGTTTATTAGTTTTTTGTTAGCTCGGACAGTTGTTTACATTTCTGTATAATAATCAGAGCCTACTCTATAAATAAGAGCCTCTAGACTGTATTTTTTATTAAGCTCAAAATAATTTTTTCTTTACTATGAAACTATATGGGAAAACGATTGTTTTCATTTACATTTTTAGTCTATAAGAATTATGAGCTTTTATATTATTTTTATACGAAAATATTCATAAAACATTTAATTTTATTTGATTGATAAATCGAATCATGAAAATGTTTATTTCTTAGTGAAAATCGACTTCAAAAATAAGTTATTTTTGAACTTTAAAGTTTTTGTAATATGCGTAATAAACTAATAACTCAAAATTGACAAACAATACAATAATCATCTCTTTCATTGACTCTATTTAAATTTGAATTTGAATATCTTTCTGTTGTTATTTTGAATTTGCGAAGCATGCTAAATTGTTTTGATTTTTTGTTTTCTTCACGCTCATTGTATTGATTTAAGTTTTTTTGTTTGGCTCTTTCTGATTTATTTTAATTTCGATTGTTGCCATTGGTTTTTGATGTGGACAAATCATGACGTCATTAAATTGAATTTTTTTTTTTGATCCATATTGTTATTGTTGTAGAATGTTTTTTAATTTAATTTCCCTTATTTTCTTTTGATTATTACTGGAAAATCAGGAAATTTGAGAACCTGTGTTTTAAATGAGTAAGACATTGAGTTGTTTTAAAGCGATGTTAGAAAAAATTATTTCACTGGGTTAAACTTTTAATTCTTGTTTTTTCGTCAATCGAAATCGCGTTTTTTCATACAAACTCTATGAAAACAAATGAATTTTTTGTGTTTCTGTATCCCTTATTTTAAGTTCATTTTTCACATGCCCGGCTCTATTTACATCAAGATAGTTCTGATAATATTCAATACGAAAATTATTAAAAGTTTGCTGGTTGTATCTATCGTAAATAAATATATGTAAATATTTTTGAACAAATATTTAGTTGTAATTTTTTACAACAAAAATATTCAAAATCACCTACAAATTAACGAGCGTATTAAAATGTGTCTCCACTAACTGTTTTTCTTTTGTTAGTCGCTAGATAAAACCTCAGTACAAATAATTTAAATTGGTTGGAGTTTCGGGTCCAGAATGAATTGCTAAAAATTGGTTCATCTTGAAACATCTGACATTCTTATCTGTGGTAAAACTTAATTTTTTAAATCTAACGATAATAAATTTTTGAAATTTATACGAACTGATCAAATTTGACCCGGACTTATACAAATCTATCTGTGTCTATTGTTTATTTTAATACAAATCTTTATTATCGCCTTCAAAATAAGCTTCTTTTGAGCCAATACAAGCATGTCAACGGTTAATCCATTTATCCATACACACCTTATAGGCACCTGCCGGGAAGGCCTTTAGTTCCTTCAGCGAATTTCTTTTTATTGCTTCAATTGATTCATGGTGCGTTCCCCGGAATAAAATCTGGCGAGTACGGTAGCTAAGCGATAATTTTTGTTTCGTGTTTGGATCCAAAAATTCAGTCACTGAATGCTTTATGCCACTCAAATAGAGAGAGGGAAGAGTAATTCCATTGGAAACACAAAATTTCAAGGAAACTCGTTGTTCTATTTTTTTTTCTATAGTAAAAATCGCCAGACAAACTTTTCGCGTCGTAAATAAATGGCTGCCAAATTCACACTAATGGACGTTTTCTGCTCAAACGTCACACGAATTTCAAAGAAGGGTGCACGAACCTTCCAACGCGCTTCACCAACGCGCGGTTTAAATGAACCAATTCGGGTCAAATTTAATCAGATGGTATATCGATTTTAATAGTTCAGTGGTTTATTATTTAGTTGGAAAATGAGCAAGCATAAGAGCTGTACTACAACAAAAATGAGGAAACTGGTGGCATGGAAATACTGTAAACAAAGTGAGGTGATCAAAGAATATGGTTCAAAGTGCCACTAAATCCAAAATTGACGGAAAAACAATGGAAAAGGTGGGATCATTTATTAGGAAGAGTAAGAGTGATCCTTTTTTGACTTCCCAGTAGACATCGGCTGTTTGAATCGGGGCTACGTGGTTGCATTACACGCAAAAAGTCAACTGTACCAATAAAACAACAAATCATTTAAGTGCATTTTCGATTCATTTTTGCGAGTTTTCGATATTATAGAGTACATATCATGAAATAATAAAGATAAGGACAAAATCTCAGCCCACGTAGTGTGGAATTGAGCGTTGTACAATGGGGCCGATTGTCTAAAAGCTGGCCAAAATTTAAAAAAAAAACATTTTATTTATTTTTTTTTTACGTTGGGTTTGTTTTAATAATACCCTAATGGTCTTAAAACACTCATAAGAGAGTCGAATTACCCTTTCCTCACTCAAGTTGCAGTCGTTATGTTGAATTACTTAATAAAAGGCTGTAGTGCAACATACATGGAAATTCAAAAATACAACTAATTTTAATCAAACAAAATGGAATCAACTCCTGTCCCCTGATTCAGGGGATTCCTACAGAGCCGGAGTTGAGGAGTCGGACTATTTTAGAAGAATCGAAGTCGGAGTCAGAAAAATACTGATCGACTCCGACTCCGCATTTTATATTTTTCTTTCTTTCCTACAATGCACCTTAACCTTAGTTATAAAAAGACTCCAATCAGTATATTTCACCGCCGGTGAAAGGCAAACCGGCATTATGTAATTTGGCAATCGTTTAAAATGATTTTTGGATATTACCGAAAAGCTCACAGTCATAGTGACCAGCCGTCATCTTCATCTATTAACCACCACAAAAAAAATCCTGTGGAGAAGTAGAAGAAAAACATGAATTCGAAAAATTTCTAGATGACCTTGAGAAATTGAAACGATTTCGGACTACAAAAATTCAAGATTTTATTTTTTGATAGCTTGGAGAAAGTGGAAAAAATCAACAGAAGCACGAGTCTTAATATTGAAATGTTCAAATTTTTTCTTTTTCTTATATTTCTTTAATTTGATTTTTAATTTTTGTTAAGTTTACTTTATGTTCTTATGATGAAAGAATTTGAATACGAGCAGCATTATGAATTTTATATTATTTTGATTACATGTAGAAGTTGGAGTAGGAGTCAGAGTCGAAATCTGATGGTCCATTTTTAATACATTGGAGTCGGAGTCGAAGAATTATTTTACCGAGTCCGCAACCCTGCAGAAAACCATGAAAATGACATGCATCTTAATTGTAATATGATACGGCCCCACTGTGCATTGTGACGTTTGTTTGGTTTTGTAGTATGTGTCTTCTGTCTGACTCGTCCTAAACGGCATTTCAATTTTAACAATATAACGAGTTTGGTTGCGTGCGGTTTAGCCCAAAGCAAAAACCTTAATTTATTAGTTTATTGTATGTAATAGAAGTTTCTTCCCAAATTACAATTTGTTGCTAATGGGATTTCAGAAAATTTATTCAACGCCACAAGGTTCTACCATCCACGAGACAATATTTTCAGCTGGAATTGTAACCAGAGGCGTAAATTAACGTTTGGCATTGAATTTGCACTTCCATAATTATGTATCTTAATATTAAGCGGTAGTTGGTACGGGATTTATCCTTGGTATCCGAGACCCTTCAATAGATCGCCAATTGTAAATAGCTTTCAATACCACTGGCGATTGTAAACAACTAGGTCGGCCGCTTTCACGGAATAGAGTTAGTTTTCTTAATGTTTGATAAATTTGAATCGATGTTGAAGGAAAATCAACGATTAGGACAAGAAATAATTTAGATGAACGAGGCGTATGATTTAGGGAACTTTCATATACAGGGTGAGTTTTTATTTCGAGATCGGTGCTCGATAGGAGAAAATTACTTTTAATGAAATTTGTTAAAGGTCGAAGGTGACCTTCAATTCCACCTTCAAGGTCATTTGAAGGTCAAATTTAACTATTTTAAAAGAATTCTCTATTTTTGACTCCAGACTCGGAAAGACCGTAAAATTTTACGTTCAGGTAGGAACTTTAGGGTCTTATTTTGAATGACTTTCAGATGCTAGTTCACGGCCAAATTACTAAATAATATGAAATAATCAGCAAAAAAGGGATTTGAATGCTGGCGTACGTCCCTTCCGTTTACCTAGATCCATTTCATCCAGTTTAGGGATGTGTTGGGTCGCACAATTTTATGTCCTGTGTCAATACTACTGTACTTTTTATTTTATTCTCATAACCTTATATAATCCATTATATTTTGGTAAGGTTACAAAGTCGACCAGACCGACTTGAATTTTTTGATTTTTACCGTATTCTTTGTACAAAAAAAAAATCGGATAAGTATTTTTTTAAGCTTTTTGACCTTTGGTTGTCCCGTTGCACGTTGTCCCGTTTTAGTAACCGCAGACTACCGATGAGTTTTAGGTTCTATAACAGATATTTTTGAAACTGGTATTATTTTAGAAATGCTATTGATAATGCTAAAGTAATCTATAATTAATTTTTAGAAAATACCGTTAGAGTAGAAGTTTCATTAAAGTGAATATAACTTAACGAGAATGTTCAAACTTTCCAACGAATATAAATTTATGAATGGGCGAACTTCAAAAAAATATCTAAATGCATATTCAATTATAATCAGAGTTTAAAATGGGATTTCATTTTGCTCTTCGCTCTTCATTTTTGTTCAAGAGCGATAATAAAAACTATTAAAAAGCTCTTTATAAAGAGCGATATTGTAAAAAAAAATATTGCTCTGTAGAACTGGAGCATTATTTTTATTATAAGGCTCTTGCTCTTCCACTATTGCGTTTGTGTTATCATCTTTTCGCTCTTCGTTATTGTGCTATATTGAGAAAATAAATACGCTCTGCTCTGATGAATAAAAACGTCATTATTATATTGCTCTTGCTCATGTTATTACGGCAAACGGTTACATTCAAAACCTTCTAAATTTCTTTAGAAAGCAAGATTGTTTTATTAGCGAACAAATGCACGGGCATTGGAAATGGGATTATAAAATGATTTTTGGGTAAAGTTCTGGGATATGGTCAATTAGGATAGAACTTGGCTATTTCTTAACCGATTGTGATGCAATTCGACATGTGCGTTGGAAATGGGATTCTAAAATGATTTTTAGATGAAGTTCTGGAATATGACCAATTGGGGTGGAACTTGGCTATTCCTTAACCGATTTTAGTGAAATTAGAAACGCGCGATGGAAAGGTGATTCTACAATGATTTTTAGATGAAGTTCTGGAATATGGCCAACTTGGATGGAACTTGGCTATTCCTTAACCGATTTTAGTGAAATTTGAAATGCGCAATGGACATGGGATTCTAAAATGATTTTCGGATGAAGTTCTGGAATATGACCAATTATGGTGGAACTTACCTATTTCTTAATCGATTTTAGTGAAATTTGACATGTGCGTTGGAAATGGGATTTTAAAATGATTTATGGATGAAGTTCTGGAATACTCGTATAGCCAACTAGGATGGAACTTGGCTTTTCTCTAACCGATTTGAGTAAAATTTGATATGTGCGTTGGAAATGGGATTCTTAAATGGTTTTTAGATGAAGTTCTGGAATATGGCAAATTGTGATGGAACTTGGCTATTCCTCAAACCGATTTTAGAGAAGTTTGACATGTACGTTGGAAATGGGATTCTTAAATGATTTATGGATAAAGTTCTGGAATATGGCCAACAGGAAAGAAACTTGGATATTCTTTAATCGATTTGAATGAAATTTAACATGTGCGTTCGAAATGGGATTCTAAAATGATTTTCAGATAAAGTTCTGGAATATGGCCAACTAGGATGAAACTTGGCTATTCCTTAACCGATTTTAGTGAAATTTGACACGCGCGATGGAAATGGGATTCTACAATGATTTTTAGATGAATATGGCCAACTAGGATGCAATTAGGCTATTTATTAACTAATTGTGATGCAATTCGCCATGTGCATTGGAAATGGGATGAAAGAAGTTCTGGATTTTAGAGAAATTTGACATTCGCGATGGGAACGGGATTCTGTAATGATTTTTAAAGTGAAGTTCTGGAATATGGCCAACTAGGATGGAACTTGGCTATTCCTTAACCGATTGTGATACAATGTAACATGTGCATTGGAAATGACATTATAAAATGATTTTTAGATAAAGTTCTGAAATAAGGCCAACTAGGATGGAACTTGGCTATTCCTTAACCGATTTTAATGAAATTTGACAGGTGCGAACAAAATGGGATTCTAAAATGATTTTTAGATGAGTTTCTGAAATATGAAAAATTTAGATGGAACTTAGCTGTTCCTAAACAGATTGTGATGCAATTTAATATATGCGTTGGAAGTGGGATTCAAAAATAGGTTTTAGATAAAGTTGTTTAATATGGCTAAATATGATGGAAATTACAGATTATTTCTACATCGATTTGCGATCTGCCTCACAGCAGATAAATCTCGACGGCTGTATGGATACTTGGCTATTCCTTAACCGATTGTGATGCAATTCAATATATGGTTTTAAAGTGGGATTCTAAAATAGTTTTTAGATAAAGTTATGGAATATGGCCAACAGCAGATAAACCTCGACAGCTGCATGGATTACGGAAACTGCCAAAGACAATAGCTTTTTAGGTTACTCATATTGATATATTTAAATATATCAATATGAGTAACCTAAAATAATAATAATAATTATACATCTGCTGTAACCTGTTTAGATTACTCATATTGATATATTTATTATAAATCTGCCGGGAAATTTAATCGCAATCTAAGGTAAATAAGAAAAAACAAGTGAGAGCACGCTAATGTTAGTGTAGGATTCCGGAATTAGAAAAATACATCCTAATTGGCCATATAGGCCATATTACAGAACTTCATCTAAAAATCATTGTAGAATCCCGTTTTCATCACGCAAGTCAAATTTCACTAAAACATGTCAAGAAATAGCCAAGTTCCATCACAATTGGCCATATTCCAGAACTTGATCCAAAAATCATTTTAGAAACCCATTTTCAACGCACATGTAAAATATCCCTGAAATCGGCTAAGGAATAGCCAAGTTCCATCCTAGTTGGCCATATTCCAGAACTTCATCTAATAATCATTGTAGAATCCCACCTCACAAATATTTCTAAAATCGGTAAAGGAATAGCCAAGTTCCATCACAATTGGCCATATTCCAGAACTTGGTCCAAAAATCATTTTATAATCCCATTTCCAACGCACATGTCAAATTTCTCTAAAATCGGTTAAGGAATAGCCAAGTTTCATCACAATTGGCCATATTCAAGAACTTGATCCAAAAATCATTTTAGAATCCCATTTTCAACGCACATGTCAAATTTCACTAAAATCGGTTAAGAAATAGCCAAGTTCCATCCTAGTTGGCCTTATTCCAGAACTTCATCTCAAAATCATTGTAGAATCCCGTTTTCATCACGAATGTTAAATTTAACCAAAATCGGTTAAGGAATATCCAAGTTCCATCCCCATTGGCCATATTCCAGAACTTCATCCGCTAACCTTGTAGAATCCAATTTCCAACGCACATGTCAAATTTCTCTAATATCGGTTAAGGAATAGCCAAGTTCCGTCACAACTGGCCATATTCTAGAACTTGATCCAAAAATCATTTTAGAATCCCATTTCCAACGCACATGCCAAATTTCACTAAAATCGGTTAAGGAATAGCCAAGTTCCATCCCAGTTAGCCATATTTCAGAAATTAATCTAAATATCGTTTATCGAACTTTCTTTATTTAATGATATTCAAAGAGCCATTCGTGTGTTACAAAAAATGTTGCTTCCTAATGTATTTTCTTCAATGGCTCTTTATAGTGGGTTGGGAGCGATATTTTTAGCTTTTACGCTCTCTGTTTTAAGAGCAAAATTAAAAATTAAAATTTATATCACTTTGGAAGAGCGAAATAATTTTTTTTTTGTGTTTTTCATTAGAGGGTAAGAGCGTAAAAGCAAACTGAAAAAAAATTTTATTGGGAGCAAGAGCGAAAATTTTTATAAAGAGCTCTAAAAGAGCGATAAATTTAAACTCTGATTATAATACATAATTGTTGAGATTGTGTTAACTGGTTTATAGCGAGAGGCCGCATTAACTTTGGATGTCTTAGTCAACTCTGTAATTTTAGAAATTTTCTTGAGAGC
Organism: Tipula vernalis; assembly: GCA_958295665.1. Classification (NCBI taxonomy): domain Eukaryota; kingdom Metazoa; phylum Arthropoda; class Insecta; order Diptera; family Tipulidae; genus Tipula; species Tipula vernalis. Next base: position 177,920,693 of record OY282558.1, on the reverse strand, counting down.
CTGAAATACCAGGTTTATATGGTTGCGGATTTTGGATTCATTTCGTTTTAAAGAGGTATTAATTTATATTCTGAGTCAGAGATTTGAGTTGAGCCATTTTGGAGTTATTTAGTGGTATTTCGATTTCCATTTTCAGAAGTATCTTAGAAGCCTGACTCTGCTTTTGAAAAGTTTCGAGCACCCAACGGCCGTTTAGCTTAGCTTAGAAATTGTATTGTCTTGTGCTAACTCTTTTATCGTAATACAGAGTGGACTAAAAAATGTGTACCTACACATATTTTTGGATTTAGCAAATCTTTTAAATCGCGGTCATCAATGAAAAACACTATTAAAGGTCAATTCCATTAGTACAGTTGAACTGTATTAGCACTAGCTAAATAAAACACGTTGAAAGCAATTTGCATAAATTCTCTTTATCAAATAGTTTTGACTTTATGGCTTAGCTTAAATTAAGGTGCATTTATGTATGAAGAACTATATCTGGGTGGTGCGTTATATAAAATCTGATCAAATCTGAGTAACGGCAGTATATTTTTTGTAATTGAATGACCTTGAACGGTCTTTTTATTTCATGACCCACAGGCCCATTGCACATTTCAGCTAAACTAAGCGAGAAATCTAGTTTTCGTTGGCTTAGTTAGCTCGCCTGGCTCACCTCTTTGCCCTTTCCAGCTGATAACTGCGCTTATACGTTCTTACATTGTTGATTTTATATTTTCCCACTATACAACGGCCCAAAACCTCTTGGTTGAAGAGATATTTAATTTAAAAAAAAGGTTTCTATTGGTAAAGCTTTCTTATCAAGCCAATATCAATGAATAAAGTAGTGTTACCTTATCTCATTTTTCGGATAAATTCTTACAGTCCACGTAAAATAAAAATAATTTTGTACTCAAATTAAAAACTGTGTCAAATTCTAATCGCAACATCCGGTCTCCAACATCCGGAAAGGACCTTTGAAATAATTTAATGTACGAGATGTTTTTGTAATAAATTTGCAAATAATAAAAGAATTACCAATACACTGATTATGATTGCTTTTGATTTTTAATTTATTTATAAAATAATAAGTTAGATTCAATTTAATTATTGAGTATGCTAAATAACAATAATAATTTTCAATAAAACTGGTGTATAAATATACATATATAGTATAACATAAAATTATTAATAAAACAAAATTAAAAAAGAAATTAAATTTTACTTTCGCTAATTAAATGAATTTTTATTGTTCCGTTTTCTATAGAGAAGTATACTTAGTTGTTTTGTATTAGTAGTGTCATAGTTTCACAATCAAATTCATTTACTCGTGCTAGTGGCAAAATTTTATTAATTTTTTCGACGCTAATATTTATTTAAAAACTGTTAACAACATCGATTAGTAAGTACATGTTGTGGGGTACTTGTTAAATTTTTTCATAGAAAAATATTTAAACGCGATTATCTCAGAATCTCGTTTTTTTGAAATTACCTTTGCGGTGGACAAGATTACTAAAAAACTAATCAATCAACTATAGTTCGCTAACCGAAGGATTTCAAATTTTCAAGCAAAAAATCGAAAACATAACACCTTGAAAAAATAAACTTTTTCTTAGAACCGTCGCCATTTTTTTAAAAATTTTACTTTTTATAAATTCAACTTTTAGCGACTAGACAAATACTAATACTTGAATTTGTTGACTGATAAACTGATAAATGTTTAAGTTGGTGTTATAATTATTTGTGACCCTTCCTTTTAGTCATAATTATAAACTTTTAATTGAAATTTCCTTGTGCACTAAAAAAAACCAAAAGTTTAGAAACGGAACTAACTACAAAATCTCTTTACCGTGATTTTCATCGTGTGATATCTGTAACCGTTCTAATATTCACAAATAATATGAATTTAAATTAAATTACAAGTACCTGATGAATTGTAAATTTTGTGAGTGATTGTGCATCGTAGCCGAAAGAATATCCAAGAAATGCCTGTAGCTTCGTGATTTACTAAAATGTATTCTAACTTTAGAAAAAAATGACGGCTTATTTCGATCTATTTAATGAAAAATAGGTGAATTTTTAAAAAATTCGTATATCAGAAACTGAACTTGGCTTTTAAAAACATCTATAAATCGCATTTCAGCATCACAAATATTCGAAAAAGTCATAGATGTGTAGCGCCAATCAAATTTTTATAAGCACTATTACTGCTGAATTCATCTCGAACCATCTTTGATGAATTTCTCATTGACTGCACAATCATTTGAACAAATCGTGGACCGGGTCCCGAAAGCGGGTGAGTATACGTTGTATCTTTTTTTATTTACATTTTTAATAAGATTTGTATAATGCTGGTTTATAATTTGTAGTCGGATTGAAACAATGTTGTTTAAAGTCCTCAAATGGATTTAGTGAGAAATATGGTCTGCTGTATACATGTGTGATATGTACATAAGTTGGTTAAATGTTATAACAGTGTGCTTAAAGGTATTTAATTTGTCCCAGTCGAAATAATCTTGCTTATGCTTACAAATTTGCTAACTTTGACATGTCAATTTAGCTATAAACAAAGTTGGCCGCAATTTGTAATTTCTTTGCGATGTTATTCTACTAAAAATGTTTGCTAAATTCGATTAATATTATTACACTAAGCATTGTTAATTAAATTGTAAGTACAATTAATTTATAATTTAATTCTGTTGTGTAGGTAGATGATTTAAAACAAACTAAACCATAAGGATTTCAGAGTTTAGAGATAATTAACTAATTTCATCTGGATTTTCAGATCGTCGATAGATCGTCTCCGAACTACTGTTGATAAGTTCTAAGTGAAATTTAAATTAATAATGATTACACGTTAAAAAGTGTACAGAAATCTAAACGATGAATAAACTACAAAATTAGATTTAGACAGAATAAATTTCCGAAAGCGAGTTCTGGAATCTGAAGCAGCCAAGGGAAACAGACACTAATATTAACATTAAGGTTGTATAGTACTTAAAGATAATTTCATAACGGGTTTATAGAAATTAGTTGAGAGTATGATTAGGTATTTAAAAAGCAATCAATTAATTAAAAACATCCGGAGGAAGTAAGATGGTCGGAAACATATAAGGGTTAATTGATAACTAATTAATATTTACTTTAGGATGTCAAGGATTGAAAGCAGTTTTTAGAAAAATTTAGTAAAGTAATTTTTAGACAAAATGTAGCTTCTAACAATTGACTGTCAATGTGTAACCGCGTCGATCTCAATCCTATACTAACAATCCTATACAATCCTTCCAAGTAAATGTAAAAATGGGTTTACAGTGGGCCCGGCGTCAACCGGGAGATCCTGATTAGTGCTTGGTCGTACCTAAAAACTGCGAATAAGTGTTATTTAAAATTTATCTAAGTACAGGGCAAAAATATTTCATAGTTAAAAATAATCGGACCTCCATACGGTTCTTCATTAATAAAACTGACCACCTTGTGCGGTCGATTTGTGATTAAAATCAAATGTGTTGTATTTTATAAAACCAACTGTGTTCGTTATAAAATAAATAAAAACAATCGAAACTAAATATTGACGTTACGGCCTTGAAATGTGCACAGTGTGATGATGCAAGCGTTAACAACTTCTTCATTACCTGTGGTAACTGTGATAATAGCTGCGTTTCTTGACGCATAGTGATCCGGATCAGATCAAAATCTACATGTGAAGCAACAACAAGTTGAACAATATTTTGTAAAGCGACAAAGAATATGATGAATGCAGTACGAGTATGAAGGGGCAGATTCAAAACGAAACGAGACAGAAGATTGAAATTTGTTGTTTGGCTGTTTTACGTATTTTGGTGTCGTTTCATGAGACATGATCTGATCTGGATCAGATCAAACGTCAAGAAATGCGGCTAATATATATCATCAGAAGTGCTCAACATTACGGATCACTTCAGTCAAAATATACAATAACACACTTAACAATCAATTTATATGTAATACATGTAATCAAGCTAAAAAAAAGGAGGTTAGAGCGAATCAGGTCTTTAACAGGTTAGATTACATCACTGTAACACAGTTGCAGCATTTTTCAATAATTTTTGTTGACATGATTGCAAAAAAGTGAAACATGCATGCAATTGGAAACTCAATCAAAATATGTAACTACGAAACAGAGTGAAAATTCTACAAATTTTCATGATGGCTAGAACGCAGAACTTCATCGAATCTTCTTTTCTAATGTGGCAATTTCGGATTATAAAATGCTACGTCACGATCGTGTTGTTGATAAGAAAAAATCAGAAGGTGGGGTGGCCGTGTATTTTAGATCGTCTTTAAATACCAAATGTGTTGATCGTCTTGTTTGGGGGAAGACTGAGTTTATTATTTTAGAACAAAACGTTAAATATACTAAGTAGGTAATTGTTGGCTATAATCCACCACCAAGAATATTAAATGAGATCGACGAAATTATGACTGTGTTTGTGGATTACATAAATGGCTATTCCCTTAATATTAATTTAAATACTACCCCGAACCGATTCCTCAACAATTTAAATATACTCAATTTATTTGTTATTCCATTTCAATTTACTGAAATGGAATGAAGCTGATTCTGATAGAATATTCCAATTCGACAAAACTTCCCTCCCGTCAATATCCATTATTTGATTGATATGTCATATAAAATGAAGTTTAAACAGCCAAATCTAACATACTCCTATATTCCGATGTATAATAATATTGACGTGGAGTTAATGGAAAACACCTTTGTGGGACTGAACTTTGAAATGTTAAAGAGCATCGTTAACTTGGACAACATTTGCAATTTATTTCACAATTTTATAGATATCTTACACAAGCGTGCATTCCGGTTAAAAGAGTTCTAGATTTTAATCCAGCAGCACCGTGGCTTAATACTAAAATTATTAAATAAAGCACATTGCGAGATGAAGCCCTTCAATTATGAAAAAAGCACCATGGTCTTGTGCACAAAGCTAGCCTTATTTGTGAATGTAAACAAAAATATTATTTCGGTAATCCAAAGGTTACCATGAAGCGACTTTGGAATAATCTTAGATCGGTAGGCATAGCTGATAAAAATTCTAGTGACATTATACTGTTTTCAGCTGATGATATTAATTTACATTTTTCAGCCATTCCTTCTACCAGTATCGTGTTACCATTAATGGCTTTTAATAGTGATTCTGAATTTGAATTTCAAAGTTCACCGTTTCAATTTAAATGCGTCACAGACTTTGATATAGTGCGGCTGGACATGATGGAATGGACATTATACTGTTAAAGTTAGCCGAAAGTTGCCAGCCGAAAGTGAAAGTCGATAATGCAGATTATGTTAGTCCAACCGAAAGTAAAAAAAAATGGTAATGCAGATTGTCTAATCCCAGCCGAAAGTAAAGAGCCGATAATGTAGATTATGATATAACATTCCAGCCGAAAATAAAAAATTTAGTAGTTATCAGCCGAAAGTAAATAGAATATGTACATAGATTTAAATAAAAAATTTTGTAAATAAATTTACGTGTAAAACTTTGCTTCGTAGAAAATATCGGAAAATCAGAAGAATATACAAAATTGGAATAAAATCAGCCTCTACAGTGTTATGTCTGGAGATGGATTGCATTGATGTGATTTATCAATAGCTACCGCAGGAAAAAAATTCATTTCAAGTTTCCCGTGGGAAATCTCGGAAAATTCAAAAAAGTTTCCAGCCGAAAGTAAGAAATGGATGAATAAAATAAGCCTCTAGAGTGTTATGTCTGGAGATGGATTGCATTGTTGTGATTTATCAATAGCTATCGCAGGAAAAAAATTCAGTTCAAGTTTCTCGTAGGAAATCTGGGAAAATTCGAAACCGTTCTCGAGTTATCAGGTCCAAAAACGGCGCTCCTGGAATATAGCTGTAGTTCCGTTATTTTTAAATATTTGTCTATACAAATAATTTAACAAGAACCTCAAAACTTGTACTAATCCACATTCTTAACAATTTTTAAATAAATATTTATTATGCTGTCGAAAAAAAAATCGAGAAAATGTCGTCACTTCCCCCGCAACAACTGTAAATAACCCCTTAAAAGAGAGTCAAAAACGTTGGATGAGTACTTAAGATTAAAAATTTAATTGAATATGGTTGGTGATTTTAAGGTATTTGCAAATAATTATACCACATTTAGCCGTTACAAACAAACAACTTCTTCTAGAACGTATTTTTATAGAATGCTATGTCCATCAAATATTTTAGAATTTTAAAAGTATTGTTCAATTTTTGAGATAGTTTCGCGATTCTTACAGTTGGATACATCGTCAGCTTTGACCTCGAGACGTTAAAAGCCATTAATACTGTTGCAACCATCAATGCTTTGCATTTCCTGTATTATCCAACCAAGTCGGTTACAATGCCCATCGATCGACACAATCAACTGTTATAACTATAAGACAATTTGACCTTCCTGCGACAATTTCAATTCAGTTCTGTCTCTTTTTACTTCGCCTAAATCTTGGTTATCTAACCCATTCTTTGGTAAAGTATTGTTTGTATGACATAATTCATGTAATGGACGATTAAATAAGCCACAAAAAAATCAGGTTTTTGATGAACGTTACTATTAGTGACTATATTACCACAAAAATATTCCATTGGTAAGAACGATTGAGAAATAGAAACAAAATGCGTTGTATGACGGACCTAAGTTTATGCCAAAATAACAAAATACATATATACTGTGGTTTAAAGGTATTCCAACTTTCACTCAGAGTGAAATTTAATATTAAATGCGTTGTTTACGTCGTATTTTGGTTTTTAATACGTATTTAGAAAAAACGAGAGTCCGAAATTTCTTCGAGTATAATAGGAAAAACGCTGCAAGTTATGAAATTCTGTACCCCACCCTATTTGATGGCAATCGTAGACACGCCCCGATCCATGAATACTGTGGGACTTGTAAATCATTAGTGGACCACATTATTAAAAGAAATTAAGCAAAATAAAATACATTTGAAGGAGAGATGGACCAATCTTCACAGAATTCCCAAATTATGATTGCTTCATTATTTTAAATAATCAAAGTGAAACGGAGATTTGTGTGGCTTCTACAGCAAAATCAAAACCAATTCCGGTTGAAATACTATAATTTAATGTTTCTATTTGTCAAATTCTTTATAACATTTGTTGTTTATTTGTCAAAAATGAAGAAAAATGTTAAAATAAAAAATGTACCTGAAGGTAACTAATTTGTATTTAAAAACCTTGAAATACATAACGTATATGAAGTTTAACGATTTGTTTTTGTAGAGAATTCCGACGTGTAACTAACATCCAATATACGTAAAATAGACGAGTACTAACTTCATATCCAGTTTTAATGAAATGGCAGAAAAATGGATGTCAAATTATTAAGATTGTACTAGAGAGACTTTTAGAAACAAAAAATTCTTTTTGAGTTAAATTAATACAATGACAAATTTAAATGTTTAGAAAAGTCCCGATGACTCATATGGGAATTCCCTTTAAATGGAATGTAAATTGTAGTACAATCAGAGCAGTCACCATAGCCTGATGAGAGAATTAATTTTTTCTAATCACATGCTCATCAGTTCGAAACCGGATTAAATTCTCTTACATTTGTAATGAAGTATATGATAAGAATTCGCATTTAAATGTCTTTTTAAGAATTATGTGAAGTAAAACCTTTTAGTCGATAGATAATTTAATTTTCTATCAAATAAAAGAGTTTACTATTTTTCTTATACGCTACTTTCATTACTAAAGGGACATAATTATCTGTAAAATACATTCAAATGATCTTATAGGATCGGTTGCATATTATAAATTACACAAAATAATTAATTATTTCAAATTAAAATAAAAAATTGTTAATAGTATTTTTTTTTATTACTTGAATTTTGCAGAGCACCGACACCACCTAGCTGAAGCTGATATACAAACTGCTCAAATCGAATACTAAAATTATATCCTTTTTCTAAAACGACGATATGCAACGCTCAATCCAAAGCAGTAAAACTTTTAATATTCATCGCAACACCTCGACTTCGGGTCATTTTTAAACTCTGCTATTTTTATAAAAATAAATAGAACCGAGTAGTATTATCTTTTTACTCAATTCTGGAATATGACAAACTGTACGCTCGATTAAATAGTAAACTGGGATTTTCTTGTAATACGAACTAACTTATATCTTAGCTTAAACTTACATATATACAAAAAATTAATGTACCTTGCAAGCTTTCAATAAGTGTGTTTGCATTAAAATGATATTCTTATGTAATAACATTAGTTTTAAATTCAATTAAATATATATCGCAAATTATAATGCAAATAATTTATGTTATATTATGTTAAGTTAAAAGTAGCAGCATTAATTTTTATGTACGAGTATCTTATTATTAAAAAAATATTATTTGCATCTAAAGTTAATTTATATAAAACATTTACTTCAATTTAACTATGAAAAATTTCTAAGTGATAAAAATAATTTCAAGTTACAACGAAGTAAACAAAACATGACTGTTTAGTTTCATAACCCCATACCCCCAAAGAATAATCCTAGTAGTAAGCCAAACAACGGCGAAATAATAAACCAAAAAATTAAATTTAAAAAATTCAAACCGAATAATCATCCATTTGTTTGCGACGCCACTTAAGCATTTATTACGACGGGAGTTCACTCATTTGAGATTATTTATTGATTTCCCATTAAACTCCGAATATCATTTGAGGGATTTTTGAGAGTGCATAATTATTCGGACGTTCAAACTCTGAGCATTTTAAAAAATTCACTTTGTGAGTTGAAATTTCAAAATGGAGATGCTATTTTTATTATAAATGCACCATTTAATTAAAAATAAACTCGAGAAAGAGCACCACCTTGGCTGTTTCCAATTTTTTTTTCCAAAAATCTACAACAGACTTTGAGTTATTATTATAGGCTTGTTTGGGCCACACAACTAAGAGTAGCTTACCGGCCAAAGAAAGTTTAACTCTCACATTACGGTTTCTAGTTGCTCAAACCTCGCAAACGACACTATTTATTCAAGGTTCACGTACCTCCTCACACACAAGCACAAGACACATAGCATATTTTTATGCAGCAACTTCATTGAAATTCAGACTCAAATTTTTGGTTCGAATTTGAAATTCAACACATAATGTAAATTTTTTCCAAAGTAGAGCTTAATTTATTTTCCACAATTCTTTTTAAATTATCTCTACCTAGATTCATTTGGTTTGTTACTGTCGAAATAAGTCTGTGGTATCAATTCGAACGATTTTACCAACTTATTTAAGATGGCGTCAAATAAGTCTATAAATATGAAATAAGTATCGGTTTCGGAAACAGCCTTATATCACTCACTGACAGACTAGGGATTAGTTAAGCGTGATTAGCTAAGCTCGATTAGCTAATCTACATTTAACATATTAAATTTTTTTTATTTTTAAACATGTCAATAATAGGTCCACCTGTATTAAAATATTTATTTATTTTATTATATTTATTTATTTCTCATAACCTTAGAAATAGAGCAACTTGTATTTACAATTTTATTTTATAATGGCGCCACTTGTACTTCAACTAAACTCAATAAAAAGAGATAAATTTCAAAATATTGAGAGATTAGTTCAGTAATCGGACAACGTCACTAATCTCGTCACTAAACTTGACAAATACAGCTAATCTCACTAACTCCTAGTCTGACATTGGTGTTAGTCTTATTAAAATTACAAAATATACTTAATTCATTATAAAATCTAAACTTACTTCATCCGTAATTAGTCCTGTGAAAATTCCCTTAAAAGGGTTTGAAATTTTAGATCCAGTACGGTGGCATAAAACATAAAGTACATCAACCAAAATGGGCTTAGGATATTCATTCAGCAAATCGGAAATGAAAATAGCTCCCGCATGCTTGCGACGAATTTCAAGTGGCCCAATCTTTAAATATTTAGATCTTTCGACATATGGTGGCAAGCATCTAACATTTTCCTACCTGGCAAATAAAATGTACTCAATACCAAGATATTCCATCTCAACAACTCTTGTCAAACTATCTTTAATAATTTTGTATTCATATAGGAGGAGTGAAGTTAACCGAGTGAATTTTACATTTGTTCTTCGGTCTAAAAAGACCAAAGTATTAAAGTCCTGTCAAAAATGATCAACAATTTGGTTGGTCCAAAACCACTTTTCTCGACGTTTTGAAAGTTCCTGACTCTAAAAAAGCAAAACAAAAAAAATGTCCGTTCGTCTGTATGTCTGTACCCATGGTATCTCGAGAATGGCTTGTTCGATTTAGAATTTTCTTTTTGCTAATCTGTTTCTATGGTCAAGGCCGAGAATGGAAAAGCCATACGAATTGACCCAAAATACATGGTTATAGAAATATTGACTAATTTTTTATATATGCTGGTTTGAATATTGAGTTGAAGTTTAAGTTAGGGGTCAATTTGCAGGTTGAGTTCAAGTTGAGTTGGAGTTGAGTTGGGGTTCGGTTAAGATATAGTGAGCAGTTGACCAATTTTTTATATATGCTGGTTTGAAGATTGAGTTGAAAGAGAGTTTGTGGTTGGGTTGAGGGTTGAGTTGAGGGCCCTTTGCAGGTTGAATTGGGGTTGAGATGGTGTTGGACCAGTGTTTAGTGAGCAGTTAAATTGAGCTATAAAGCTATAAAATAAAGTGAGTGTTTGTATGTATGTACAGCATATGTGTATGATATTTAAACAAATCCACACGACTTGACCGATTTAATCCAAACCTTACACAAATATTGTTTAAGACTGAAGAAAGGTCACTGTTAATCTTTAAATTAAACCTTTAGCAAATTAAATTAATGGCCAATTAGGATGGAACTTGCCTATTTCTGAACTGATTACGATAAAATTTGACATGTGCGTTTCGAAATGGTATTCTAAAATGAATTTTGGATGAAGTTCTGGAATATGGAAAAGTATGAGGGAACTTGTATATTTCTCAACCGATTATGATGAAATTTGTCATGTGCATTGGAAATGGGATTCTAAAATGATTTTTGGATGAAGTTCCACAAAATATAAAATTTATGAATAATGTTACTTAAGTCTTTACTTAAAACTACAGATTTTTAGTTTTGAACTTCTTGTGCTACATATTCAAATAATCACACGAAAATGTATTATGAAAGATTGATCTACTTATTATTTGATTTTGCAAGCATTACGCTTTATCGTCTGCAAATTGTTTTATAGAAAATTTTTCCTCTGTTAGGTCAATAAAAATTCCCAGAACAATAAATAAAGCGAAATTTATTTAAAATGCTGGGATAGGAACGACAACAACCGTGGGCGTCATTACAAAGTTGGAGCTGGGGGGGAAGTTAGAAGTTGGCGACTGAACGAGGAAAATATAATTAGGGTTAAGTTTAGGAGCAAGTTTGGGGTTAAGTTGGAGATTGTATTGAGTGTTGAGTTTAAAGTTGATTTGGGGTTGAATTCGTAACTAAGTTGAGGGTAGGGCTAGGAGTTGATTTTGTGATTTCGTTGGAGATTACGCTGGGATTGAATTGGAGGTTCAGTTGGAGATTGAGTTGGATATTGAGGTTAGATTGAGTAAGGGATTAAGGGGTTCAGTTAGGGATTGATTGATTCGGGAGTTAGTTTCAGTTGACTTGATATAATCTCACGAACACACGTAATACAGACCGAAGTTCTGATCACCTCGTGAGGTTTCATCCCTTTATATTTTGTATTTAAATTTAATAAATACTTCTGATATGTTATGAATGGGCGATATAATAAACGATTCAAGCTATCTATCAATCCATCGTGAATTCCAAACCATTTCAATTTATATAGAAATCACTATAAAGTGAAATGCCTTGCTAAAATCAGTATACAAGATGTTAGGTTGGGCCTTAGCCTCAATTACCGAATGTAGTTAGATACATCATTTCTATTATCTGATTTAGTGCGCTGATTTCCAGCTAACTGGGAAGATATCAGTCGGTTAGTAATGAAATAAATAAAATTGATAAATGTAAGTATAACTCAATCTCATTTTTTTTAGAAAATATTAACGAATTCCATCTGGACCGCAATAATCCTTAAATTGATGGGGAGATTTTGATAACATCATCTGGAGCTTTTACCATTTAGATCTTTATAACGAGACATAGTAGACGGAAAATGACGTGGGATTTAATGCCATATCCTTCTGATCATTGTTGATGTAGTTTTCTATGCTATCAAATGAAAACTATTATATTCTTCAGATAATACTAGGCACTCCTAGATCACTTCCATCTATGTAACACAATATTTTGTTGTTGTTTGGAACACTGACCTAAACAAGTCCAAGCGATAAAACATCAATACATGAAGTTTCTGCATCCTATGTTACATTCTACGTTATGACACAACTAACGCGATCTTGGTGGAATAAACAACCCTACAATACACATAATTTAAAAAAAAATGTTAAAGTTAAGGCATAATAATTCTCTTGCTGTCGGCCCTATCAACTTCTTCGCTTGCAATAAACGAATGAATGACAATAAATATATCACGGCACAAATACTATAATGTATTCTGCAGGAAAATATTCAGAACTATTTGTTAAAAGTTGTAAGTTGCTTTAAGCAATTAGGTAAACTCTCTACATTAATACGAAAATAAAGCGAAAGAGTTCCGAATATTTAGAAGCAATACCACAAACGGTTCAAAAATATAAATTTTTTTTATTAAGATCCACATTACAAGCAAGTAAATTTACAGCCTCCATTGAGCGTGCTGGCGAACCCTCCGCATTTTTTTTTGGTTGAAGTTAAATAATAAGTAAGTGTTCTGGCCATAAATCAGCTGTCATTGTAGTTTCAACTGAAGTTCGTTTATCACAAAATATGTAAAGTCGCTTTCAGTGACGGTTGGCCTTAATCTAGATGCAACAATTTTCTAGGTGGCACGACTCCAATAAAAGACGCGTGGAATGTTCCAATTTTATTGCTCACACATTGTTTTGATAAATTATTGATGAATCTTTTTTGCCTTTGGCACTCTTCTAAATTATTACGCAATTTTACAACCTTTTTTCCTTTGCTAAGGGGCTAACCACATTTAGAAAGGGCATTAATATTTCTTTTAAATACTAACCAGACGATGTAATGATTGCACAAATTCTATATCGGACAAACTGGTAAAAGTTTCGAAGTCAGATTTACGAACATACCATATATGTAAATCTGACTTCGAAACTTCTACCAGTTTGTCCGATATATAATTTGGGGCCATCATTACATATATTCTTATAGATTCCGGTGTCTATTGATGTATTTATGTTACGTTGTTTGAGTCGATTCCCTAATTTGTTGTTTGTTTTAAATGCCATCGTGTATCCATGTTTTTTTAAAACTTTCGATATATTGCTATAGTGATGTATTTTGTCATCTGTTTGTATTGCTAGTTTAACGTGGTCATTATATTTAGCTGTTTCTTCCAAACGTACCTACTGGTTATCTTATATTTATAGAATATAGTAACAACACCAACAAGAATATAACGAAGGTTTTTAAAAAACACGGATACACCATGGCATTTGGCATTGGTCAACAAACCACAAATTAGTGAGTCAACTCAAATAACGTAACATAAATACGGAGCAACTGGTGCAATTTTCGGAAAACCAAAAATCGATCGTAATAGTTTTGCTGAAATATTTTGTGTTATATAAATATAATCGCATTCCAAAAACAATCAAAAAAGAAAACACAAGGAGAAGTGGAAACTCGCACAAATTTTTAAATATGCTGGGAGCATATTTTTGGCCCAACCTGAATTTATGGTTACAAACTGCCACTGGTGCTAAGAGCTGGGATGTACACCGAAGTATGCACCATAGGTAAGTTATACATGTTTCTACGTATAACAACTCGTAAACTGGTGACCGCGAGGTGATATAATCGGGTGTTCTATGTCAATATTGCTCATTGTTAGTCTACCGGCACACATATTGTATGGCGTTTAAGCCGATGCGCACAGTCAGAGGCCAGACTATTGAGCTTCAGTTAGTCGCCGGTTTTAATCCGAAAAGTTGACGTGATAGAATATCCTATTCCAACGCATCCCTCAACCGCAGTTTGCCGATGATAGTACACCATTAAAAAAGAAGAAAATCATCATCATTTTCCAGCGGGCAAACAAGTACTGACATCGGTTGGCGGGGAGCAGGATCAATGTAATACAAGCAAAATAACTCACAAATTTGTATGAATTAGAAAACAGGAATTTTACAGAAGCGCCACCACAAATGTTTTCTTTCTTTTTTTTGTTTGAGCCGGGAGTATGACCAAACTTCTCCAGTGAACATCGGCAAGGGAAATACTGAAGGAGGCATGAATGAGGATATTATTGTTCTGATACGTGAACAATTGCAAACTAATAGAGAACTGAATGTGTGAATTGCACGTTGCCGTGCCTGACGTGACTAAAGACTTGGTTTTATCCCCCGACAGCAACGTTTATGATAACGTTTATGATACTCACAAAAACCAAAATAATTTTGATACTCAACCGGCGTTGTTTAATACGAGTATACTGTGTTCATCCATTTTTATGAATCGCACTTCGCAGCAGTTAAATGGTCAAAACCCAGAGGTTAAGTTTGCTAGACTTGAGTAACAAATTGAAGCAGCTAACGCTAAGCTAGAATCAACCATGTACAGGCATGGGTCAGGTGTTCTCCGAAAGACACAGATTGAGGTGTCAGTTAAGCAGTTATGATTGCAAAGATTACCACACCAAATGAAGATGTCGGTCGTAGCCCCCATTGGACTCTCCATCTGGACCTTCTTAGTTGAAATACACAGTTCCATTTGTTCCGCATAATTTTAGCGAGATACTGGGCCAATTTATGTGCGAAATATTAGGCGAAGTTTCACACCGTAAACATCATGTCACATTTGTGACGAAAAAAGGAGGTCTCCCGATCAACCCAACCGAAATAAACACACATCAGCGACGATATGCTCTGATTGTGCTAATTCATGTTTTCTTTTAGTCTAATCGAACAAAATCCTAACCAGAAATTTGTAATAGATACAGAGTTCAGAGTTCAATCTCACGCTGCTAAGACTATGCGCAACAAGGCGTACGGAATGCGTACGCTAACTTTTAATATTGATCTCCGACGGAATTCTTCATGGAACTTAACTTAGGTTCCTTTTTATTAAACAGCAGATAAATCTATCGTTCAAACAAGTTGAGTATCGCAAAAGTAGTATATGCCGGCCTAGCAAAAGTTCGCGGTATCGCCCTTTGCAATTGATGTACCACATCTGCAAGACGGGCTGAGACCATACCAGTGTTGGATACTGCTGTATCTACCGAAGCTCTCGCGGTCCTTTTAACATGTATCTCGCATTTTCGTGTGTCATCTTTTATGAGTGACTAAGCACAATTTGAGTCACAACTATTTTCGCAGCTATCTTCACTTCTAGATTTTGAGTGGAAGCGCACTATTAGTTAAAACACGAAATGTAACGGAATGGTATAGTGCAGGCATCGTACATTGAAGGGTACCAGCATCATGTGCCACGATAGAGAGACTGGACAACCATTTTATCATCAATACTTTTGTGGTAATGATTCCGAGTGATTTATTAGAGGCAAAATATATATTTAATGCCACAAACTAATTTCATAAAAGCATCGAAACAACGTCAGTCCACAATCAAAGAAATGTTCCAACGTTTACTGGTTCATATGACTTTAATCAACAGACAACAACACATCATCTTTATTCTTTCGGGCTTCAGTGATTTAGGGTTTAGTTAATAGTGGGGGGGTCAAGGGTTTAGCCAATGTTGAAATGGTTGACTTAACCGAGGTCTTCAATTCAATTAAATCAAATCAGGGGGCATTTGTGATTTCGATTCAAACTTATTCGACTCTTCGAAGTATAAGATTCGTATTTGAATTAAATAAGAAACGAATGATTCAATTCAAATAATAATCCGTACTTCGAAGACTTGAATACGTTCGAATCGAATAATTCGAAAAATTATGAATTTTTTAAATTAATTTGTTGTTTTAATAGTTTTGGACTAAATTGTTTCTCTTGCATATCGCTGCTCCGGAAGAACAATGACACAATTGCAAATTAACGTTGTCAGGCATTGCAAAACTGACTTAACCTTAAGAAGTGCTATAACCGTTTTTTTACGCGATTAATGAATTTTTCGTGATTAGCTGTAGTGTGTCAAGTTCAAGATTAGGTCATTGCTACGATTAGTTCGAAAAAAACTGATCTAAACAAAAAAACCGAACTCTACTTAGTACAAAATGGTCTAATTCAGTTTTTTTTATCTAGATCAGTATTTTTTGAGTCAATCGAAAACGAAATTAATTTTTGAAAATTTATTAAAATATTTCGATTAGTGGAATAATGGAAAGGGGCTGATGTGTTGGGATCTGAAATAATTTTCAAAAGGTTTTTGATAAAATATTCTTGTGAAACTTTTCTAATTTTGATATTTCAATATTTGTTAATATCAGCTACCTATCCTTAGGCCACTTAATATTTTCGTTAAGTTTGGTGGTTTGGCATTATGCTTATTTTTATAAATGTCATTTATTACTGCATCCATTAAACAATGAAATTTCTACGCTGCGTTTATAAGAACGTATGACATTCTTTTGAATTTGTACAATCCAATTCAAAATTTGAGCGTTCCCTATAGATTGTGGACGGTTGAATATTTATACTTCGGTTATTTTGATGGCCCCGGTCTAATTTTGCGTCTTTTTACTATCGATCGTATCGAATCCGGTAGTTATCCAAAGTGTTTTTACTAATCGCGCAAATGTCTATAAAAATCGTTTGGTGGTTTCAACTCTTCGTTGCTCTAACATAGTCGTGACTTCATTTTTGAGTTGTTTAAACCACAGCGCTGTAATTTTTTTTTTGGTGGTTTGTAAATCCATATTACATTTTGTTCTCTATAAATACAACTTGAGTTACAGATTCGCAAGTGGACCTGTCAAATTTTTCCTAAGAAAAAACTTTCGTCAAATCGTAATTAAAACTTAAGTAACGTTAGACTGTAAAGTTATACGAAACAGTAACAACAGTCAAAATATTTCAATGATTGATTGTACACTGGAGAAACGGGTAGGTTTCGATCTAAATGCAGCTTTATATTTATATTCAGCTTCTTTGAAGCAACAGTAAGAGACTATGACAATACATAAATAATATCCGACTTTAGTCTATTTGGAATGAAACACGTTTTACTTCAAGACAATTATTTAAACTTGTGTTGTTTAATTGGAACAAACATAGACGAGCTAATTCGAAATACTGAAATGGTTAAACAAAAGGAAAAGATTTTAAATTTAAATAATGAATAAAAGGTAATCGCGCTACAAAAGAGAAGAAACAAATGTTACGGTAACCCACACAAGCGTCTTAAAATTTATTTATTCTTCCACAAACACAAAATCGTCGTCGTATATCACAAATATATAAGTGGGTCAGTATTATAAAGTAAAATAATGAAAAGTGAAGCGGTCGTTTTGTTTCAACGTTTTATGGTTACCATTAAAATGCAAAGTAGTTTTTTGTTGTTTCTTTAAATTTCTTATTCGATCAATCGCTTCTTTCATTTGACAAAAGTTTCTATTATTTATTGTAATATTATGAATAATTTGATTTTTAAATATTTAAAATTTTAATTTATTTATTCAACTAAGTATTAGGCCGTTAGAATGTTTAGATGAGCAAGCTTACAATATACCATCCATAACGTTCCTTATGCAATTAATTAAATTTTTTTTTAATTTTATTAAAATGAATTAGTAAAAAAAATTTTTTTTTTGGTAGAATAAGCGGCTAGACAAAATAAAAATATTTGTCGTGCAAGATTTTTATCTTGTGTACATACATTTTACATTCAACAAGCATAATAAAATATTTGCAAAACCAAAATAGGTTTAAGCTGATTATAATCACCATCATAACACACATCATTGAAACCAACAAACAAAATATTGGTTTTATAAATTATATTTGTATGACATAGTTTATATTGAAAGGGATGTACATAAATCTGTCTCTAAAATATGACACGAGTATGAAATAATGAAATTATTGATAACGAAATTCAATTAAATATTTGCGTATCTGTAACCTGGAGTCATTTTGTATACCAAAAATAGATAAAATCAATGTAAAAATTAGGGGAAGGATCGAATTGTTGTTGCGTTAGGAGTTGCTTAGGAGACGACATAAACCGGCCAATCGTAAATAATTAAAAAAAAAAAAAGAAAAAACTTTTTACGATAAAAATTGACCGAATTATGACTGTCAATATTGCTTTACGCTAACGGTTATGGATAGATAAATCAATGAATCAATATCTTATAAAGGAGCCAATTATCATCAGCTAGGAGCATTGAATTAACACTCGGCAATTAATTTTATTAGCTTAACAGAAAATGTTTAGTTCTGCAAAAGACAAAACACAAATTGAGAAACCAATTCAAAATATCTTAAATATAGATAAAATATTCCAGATAATGTTATGCTTGGAGTCAGAAGCAGGCGACCCAAAGCGAACACAGTATTTACAGCTTAAAATATTTGTTCGAAAAATTGATATTAGGAAGTTTTAAAGAGAAACCGTCCTGTATACAATAAGTATAAAATTAAAAGGAAAACCACAAATGCTCCAGAAGTCCAAACAATAGACACAGTTATAAGTTAATAATAAGGTTTGAATGCAGATGTAATTGGCTTGCCTTAATTTTACTTACGGAAACGATCAAAATGACGATAAAGTTGAATTTTTATTGAGGAATGTCCCAGATTTCAAGGCGAATACTGCGCGATGGTTCGTATGGTCAATATAAATATATTTTATATTGACAACATACATGATACTACTAGAAGCCCACAGTAATTTTGTAAATCGCATTATTAATAACCTTCTTTATGTGAGAGCTGGTTTGCGTCACAATCTATTCCACGGAAAGAAAATTCAAATTTAAACGAAAGTTTCAACAGAGATCAACTTGAGTACCGTGCTTATGTTTAGATTAAACACATAATTGGCACAGGAGTATAGCAGTGTCGGCCCTGACAGGTTAAACAACCTCCTTTCTGATTCGGAAACGCAGGGGTTGAACACGCGTGCGTACCACTAATTATTTTCGGAAATTACATACATATATTTGTTAATAGTTCAGTAGGACCAAAGTCGCAAAGATGGTAAAGAAAACATCGTGAGGGAACCTGCATGCTCGTGAATTTGTATCGTGAATTTGGTGCGCCCCAGAAGAATAAGAATGAAAAATGAGAAATTGAAAAGTAATTTTGGCTGTTATTTCGAGAAAGATTTCTCAAACTTTGCATTTCTGTGATAGCCTTTCATTCATTATCACACGGGATTTGGTTCAGCCATTTTCTTATAAAAAAAAATAGATACAAATGGTAACTAAAAATTAATTAGTAAACAAATCCTTCAGTAGAGTGCTTTAAAAAGGATTAGACAATTGTTGTCTGAAGTCAATCAGCCCTATTGCGATTGTCGTGTCGATGTCGTTATGCAGCCTTCGCGAAAAATTCGTATTGCGAACGTCGACTTCGATTGACATTCGTCGATCGACTCCATCTTTTTTTGTCGATGACATTTTAGCTCACGACGCCGTATTGACTACATAGTGATAGAATAAAAATTAAATAAAAGTTAAAAAAAATTGTTGTTGAATTTTAATTTTTTTAAATAAATCATGAAAATAACAAATAACGCTCAGTTTGAGCTTCTTGTAAGTCTGATGCAGAAAAATGTAGACATTGCACGGGGAATAACCAAATGTGGATCGGACGTAAAATCGGATATTAAAAATAGGTGGGATCTTCAGTTTAGGGCCCCCAACGCGAGAATCACACGGCTGGATGAAGGTTAGGGGGTTTTTTTTTTAGATTAATTTAATTGTATTGGCTGGCGGTTTTGTAACCTCAAATTTTTTTAGGTTTGGATAGATCTCAAATTCAAAGTTAAAAAGAAGCTGACTGCAAACAAAACTGAAATTAATACAACAGGTGGAGGCCCAAATAAAATAATAGTTCTTACGCCTTTAGAGGATCTCGTAGCAGACATTCTTAATATTAATTTGGCCGTAGATCTTCCTGGACCGGAATTTGAAAAACCAGTAGTTAGCACAGAAGTTTCGTCAGTTTTTACAGATCCAGTGTATGTCGAACTTGATTATAATAATGAGCCTGAAGAGGTTGATGGTACTCAATTTGTGTTAACACCAATTACAAATAAAATTCATAACAAAAAACCGAATTTTGATAAATGGGATAATTCTTCGAAAAGATTCACTTTGTTAGACCAACAAACCAAAATTCAAGAAAAA
The DNA here is from genome assembly GCA_958295665.1 of Tipula vernalis. Classification (NCBI taxonomy): domain Eukaryota; kingdom Metazoa; phylum Arthropoda; class Insecta; order Diptera; family Tipulidae; genus Tipula; species Tipula vernalis. Next base: position 177,900,304 of record OY282558.1, on the reverse strand, counting down.
TTATACAATACTGTAAATTACAGTTTATCAGATGTCGGCAATCATTTGGGAGAGATTCTTAAATACACAAAAAAGACATATGATTTAAAGAAGGATAAAATGAAATTGCGGAAATCGGTGTTAATAAAAGAAGAAACACTTCTTCTCCTTAAAAAAGATTTGGACCACAAGAGGAAACATAGAAATGATAAACTAAAATTAAAACTGGAACTTTTGGAGTTACAGAAACTTCAATTAGAGATTCAACGCAATGAAAATTGAATAATCCAAACGTTAATTTTTTAACAGTTCCTTAAACGAATTTTTTTTATTTTCTTGTAATATATTTTGTGTGATACAAAAGACTAATTATATATGTAGTGAATTAAATTTAAATAAAATATTTTTTGTTTTATAAAGAATTTGCTATTTCGTTTCGTAATATAACTGCTTGCCTTTGTGACACAGATTCAGCATATTCCTAGCATAATCTATTATCGTAAATCAGTGATGGAAAATAGATTTTTTGAATTGTACTGAAGATTGAAATGATATTGTACTAAATTGAGTTTAATTGTACCTAATTGTTTTTAATTGTTTTTTTTTATATAAAAGTAGTACCCAAAAATTATAGCTGCCGTTAAGAATTCACCCGCTGCAACTGTAAGTCGGTGAAACATTAAATCTGGCAGGTAAAGCAGTGTAATCTACAAATTATTAGTGCTATTGGAGAACTTTTGTTGGTCAACTTCAAAACAACTTTCTTTGTACATCTAAGTCTTTGATACTCCCGTTAAACAACAATACTAATCTTTATTCAGTTACTCTTAAGAAAGCTAATTATTTAGCGTCCCAATTTGCATCAAGTTCTTATCTGCTGGATTCGTTAGTCTCAAAGCTACTGAAAGAAATAAACTTTAATTAAAGAGGATGTTCTCCGCAATTGTTCTCAAGAACTGCCTTACTTCCTTAGCAAAAACACTTAGCAAGCTATTTCATCTTCCGATGACAACAGGTGTTTTTTCCATCTCCATGGAACATTTTATATATTCATCCAGTATCAAAAAAGGGAATAAAATGAAAAGTTTAATGTCAATTTTTTCTAAAGTTATAGAGACAATAATAAACTTTAACTCTACAAACTATATCTCGGGAAATACAACTTAACTTTTGATCGTCATTATAGATTTCGTCCAGTGATTTTATTGTTGATTTCATTTATTACTAATAAATAAAGACACAGGGGCCAAAGATCCAATAAATTGAAAGAATTAATGCCATCATTTAAACAGTATTTAAGATCAACCAAGCTTGCTCAATATTCTCAGGTTTACACCCTAGAAGCAAGTTTTGGACGAATTAATAAATTTAGATCAACATTTTTATCACGGACCACCAGATTGTGGGATGGACTTGATGAAAGCGCATATCCATCATTTAAACCAACACAACCATAATGTCACCATACAAGATATGCCAGCATTATGGGTAACGGCTAAGTTTACTTTAGTGATACCATAAAAAACATGTCAGCACTATAATGTTCGGCTTAAGGTAGTAGCGGTTTTGTTTCAAGTGATTGTTTTAAGTATATTCAAACTAAAAAATTAAGTTCAAGATTAAGTTCAATGAGCGACGTTTCGACGGTATATTCCGTCATTTGCAAGGGTGCAATTTACACTATAATTTAAATGAAAATTTTTGATATCGAATGTTTTCCTAACGTAACTAGGGTAAAATTTGAACAATGAAAAATACTCACTTTAACCAAAATATGGAATATAGCCCCCAATTCTGACGTTAAGACTCCTAACGACTTTTTATAAGACTAAGCCCCCGATTCTGATGGATAGTCGCTAACTAAAAAAGAACCTTAGGTAAGAATTTTTCTGTTAGTTAAGACTTTAGTCTGACACAGGTCTATAAACATGTTGGAGAATTTGCAACCAAAAAATTAAGACTGCTAAGATCAGTATTATTAATTATTTGTTAAATTCGTGAAAATTATACCCCCAAATATAGAAAACAATCTGCTACAAGAAAAACTGTAGTTTAACCTAGACGTACGTTTTTGTAGCAAAATGCAAAAAATTAAGCGATTTTTTTAAATCACTAAAATTCGCGCACAATACGCCTTATACAGAATACCAGTAAAAAATAGCTAAGGCAGTCTTAGAAGTCTTAACGACAGGATCGGCGGTAAGTTATACAATTACAAAGTGAAATTTAACTCTTTTGGCATGCTCCATTTTGAGCTTTTGCTCATTCATAATAGAGTATACCAAAACTGTTTTAATAATAAAATGACTCATTTATTTTGGAGTCAAGATCGCAGCCCACTTGTTCAAATTTACTGAGATCCTACTCAGTTTATGTTGTATTTGCTCATTGATAACTCAACAGCTTTTGGCAAATCTTTAGATTCGGACACCCAAATAATTTTTTTTTTCTGGCTCCTTTTTTTCGACATATTGAGTCACGCGATTATGCCGTTTTGTATCTTGAAAAAGTTGCTCTTTAATTAATCAAAAAAGCCAAATTAATTAAGAAAAAAAATATCTTTCAAAAATAAAAAAATACACGTCGAACTGACGTAAAAGTCAAAGCCAACAAATTAATTTGCTAAAAATTAATAAAATAATTAAATAATAATAATTTAATAAAAATTTATAAACTTCCTGGCATTTAATAAATTTTGAGATTATGTTTCTTGATATAAAACCTTTCCAAAATTAATCTTTTACTGAGATTTTGCTTCTTATCAAGTATTTCAGGATTTTGGTAAACAACGCCAGAAGAACATTTTAATTTATATATTAACCTCCCGATTTTAACGTTAAGACTCCTATGACTGTCTTAGTTAAGAAATTTTTTGGGATGATTTTTTTTTAAGACTAATGATAATATTGGTATTCTAATCGTAGCAGTCTTCCTCATTAGTTTTTAAGATTTAATTTGTATTTTGAGGTATTTTCACTATTGCAAAATATAATAAATACACATAATTAAATGCATTTTATGTCGATTTACAAAATGTATGACGGCACTTTATTGTAAAACAACATCGTTTTGCTGCGAGAGAAATGTCAAATTAAGACCATTAATGACGATAATGTAGAATACGAAATGGGTCTTAACTAAGCCAAAAATCGTAACTAACAGATATAGTCTTATCTAACACTGTTTTTTAGTCAGTGACTTTACGTCAGAATTGGGGGGGGGGGGAGGGGGGTTTGTCTCTATAGGAATTTTGTATTTTAATTTAGTGAATGAAAACATACCCAAATTTTGAAAAGTTTGAAATTCTCGCGCATATTTTCCAAATTATTTCCCGAATTGCTATGTTAATCGATAGTACTAATACCTCTAGTAAACACTTCTCGGATAAACATTTTGAATTAAAACATCGGTTAATCATCGGATATTTTGAAATTATCAGAATGAAAAGTCACACCTGTTAATCTCAAAATGTTTTCGACTAACAAGAGAACCGTGTTATTTTTGAAATATGATGGAAGCTAAACTTTATAATCTAGATACCGAACCCACCATGCAAAAGCAATTGATTAGTAGAGATATATTTTTAATTTTATTTTTAAAATCTTCCGCGTTTTCTACAGCCGAAAGTTATTTCCCACCTAACAATTTAAAATACTAACAAAAATTAAGAAAAATTATACATTGTAGAACCTAAATAGATTACGATTGGTCGCAAAGGAATACCAACTTTGTACACTTTTGGCAGACCAAATATATGGTTGTGCCATGGTAATTTTTTATGGATTTAGCAAAATTTTTTAAATTTTTTCCGAATTGAAGAAATATCCACTTTCTTTGTAAGTATTGTTGTCTGACAAGAGTAACTCCATTTTTCCTGCATACTCTATTTGCATAAGCACTGTTAATTTACCATTATCAGTTTTCAATATACATGCCTAAATCGAGATGCTCATTCAAAAAACATTTTGCCTTTTGCATCTGGAATTTGTTTGATTTCTTCAATTCCTAAAAATTGTTTTCCTAAATAATTCTTCAAATCATATTATGAGCCGTCTTTCTTGTAGAGCACTCTATAATTTTGTGACAAGAAACAAAATTTTCTTAAAAAGGTAAACAAAATTATTATCTAACTTAAACATTTTCAAAATGCCCAGAGCCATTTCCATATCTGATAAATTTACAATCCACTTTGTATCGAAAATCGCTTGCTCTTCAGTTTCACTCAAAACGAGTTATCTTAATTCCTGCTGCAGATTCAAGGGGCTACCTTTGACTTGTTATTATAGGCTATAACTTTTATTGTAATTGTATAACTGAAATATTTATTTTTCGTTTTTAAAAATCTACCCTAGTTACGTTAGCAAACATTCGTTATCAAAAATTTACTTTTAAATTATTGTCTAAATTTTACCCTTGATAATGGCAGTCGATACGTCGGATTTTTTTTATTAACCCTAATCAGCATGGGTTAAGTCTCGCGGACTCATTTTAATTTTATTAGCTAAAAATTAACCGAAAAATAATTTTTTATGAAAACTGAGCTTTAAGTATTCTAATAATTATTATTTGAGATCTAGAATCACCTACTAAAATTTTTTTTACTTCACCGAATATAGCCTTAATCAGCCCATTTTTAAAAAACAAACATAAAAGCATGCGATGAGTCTCTAAGACTCAACAGGTGATGAAGTGAATAAACTTGGTATGGGAAAAGTCCAGCATTTTAGAGCTTTTACAAATTACTGATAGAATAAAAATTCAATGCCAAGGTGTATCTATAAATACAACGCATTCACTGCATTCAAAACCGAAATCCTTTTTTTTTCAATAGAAAATTAACGCGCACAGTAAAAATAATTGTTCAATTTCATCATCAACTTTTTGATAGAACCATAACTCTTCTTTTTAGCTCTTTCCTTACGTGTCCCACAAAGTTCTAACACAGCTATTTACAAATTTTTAGGCAAGTTAAATTTTTGTTTTATTCACGTTCATCACACTACTTAGTCACAAGCAAAACTTTTATGTAGTCGCTGTTTAAATACAGAAAAAGCCATTTCAATTGAGCATGCAAGTGAAAATATAACATGAAAGGAAATGACGTTATTTTGGTCACCTCGACCAAAACCTTGTAGTAGCAATGTTTAGGGCACATCTATTGGTTTAAACGAGCGCAAATCGCCAAAAACAATTTGTTTTTCCACTTTGAATAATTTTCAGTAGAAACCAAATCTCTCGAATAATTTAAAAAATTTGCAAAAATCTCATCAAAAATAATTTTGATAACAAATAATCCTGGAAAATTGGAAATATTCCCAAAAAATATCATCTATGTAACTCAATATCCTCCAAGTTTATCAGTATATAGCTCAATGCTATGAAAGTTGCAGAAAACAATCACTAATTCAATAACAAGACCCAGTGCAAATCCTTGTAAATTTCGACGAATATCCAGAATCCCGCAAAATTTCGAAATGATCGACTAATCTCGAAATGGCCAAATAGTTATTCTTTTCTAGAATACTCTAGCTCAGAAATTCACAAAAAAAATTCGAATATTCGCAGAAAACTCGAATAAATTTGGGAACTTACATATAATAATCTTGAAAAATGAGAAACCACTAAAGATCTCGACTAAAATTTCCCAATCGAATAATCTCGACGAAACGGTATCGAATAATCTCGACGAACAATTTGGAAATCTAGAAAAATCCAAAAATCTGAAATTAGAATCTCAACTTTGAAAGGTCACAAATCAGAATACTACGCTGAATCAACTCTAAACCAAACTTGAATAATGGAAAAAAATTTCTAGAGCTAGAATAATCGCAATATTGTCAAAAAATTTCTAATATTTCGAAAATCTCGAATAAAATTAGAATTCTAGAATAGCCTTGAATCAATAAAAATATCAGTAACAATGTAACGATCTGTAATAAATACTATAAGCAAATAAAAAGCAACAAGAGAGGATGTCGAATAATCTCGATGGCAAGCAACTAAAAGTTAATCAAACGCAACTCAAAGTAAATCAAACCAGGAAATCTGCAGGTTAATTCAAAAATCTGAAAATATCTAATTTGAACAATCTAACCCAACGCTACGCCTAATTCAATTCAAACCAAATTCGAACAATATCGAATGTATATAAAATTTCGCTTAATAACTCATTTACGATACATAAATACATATACAACGCTCGATGTACTTGCGTGAGTCAGCAACATCTCAAATAATCCCTATTAAGACAATTCCAATGTAGGAAAATTAAACTTACACTAAATCCGAAAATTGGTCATCTGATAGTGTGTTTAATATTAATTGGGAAGAATTTTTTCAAAATTGCGACAAACCGCGATTCTGTAAGACATTTCCAGCTCTCGTAACGCGTACATACATAATTGCGTTTTCCTACAATTGCATCTCTGTAAATTGAGTTCAATTAACTTGTAGCTGTAAAAAACGAAATTTCATAATACATAAGCACTCAGAGGTTACCCGAGAAAGTGAAATTTGATAAAACTAACAATTTGATTATGTATAGTATTCTAATTCTTTTGAGAAATTATTTTTTCACAAAATTTAATAAATAATTCAAAATACGTTTTATTCTCGGTAAAGATCGTATATTATCGGATCGATTAAACGAAAAGTTTTGATTAATTGGTTAACCTTAACTGTTTGTGATTTTTATATCTGTGGTCGAATTCTTTCAAATTAGATGCCAAATAAAAAATTAAATCATTTTTGCAGGATTGTTTTCAGCCTTTAGAAAATAAAATCAAAAGATGATTCAGAAGACTGATCACTCCGAAAAACTCATGAAATTTCCTTACTACTGATATGCAGTTGTAAAAAATTTCTAGAAAACCTTCTTTCCGTAACTTCAGAAATATGGAATATAAATTTGGTAGATTTGCGATATTTCAACACCAAATCCATTGAATTCTCGAAGAATTTCTTATTTTGAAAATGGGCGTCCTCAAAAATGGTGAAAATAGCTATGTACTTCATATTACAATAATCATTGCAACTTCAAATTGGAGTAGGTTTTAGTACAGAGTAGATTTCATAGATTTTATAATATTTTAGTAGATTTCGATAAATTGAAAGGTCTAAAGGATTTACTTCCCGTTAAGCGTGAAAGCCCAATCAATGAAATGTTTTCGGGTTTTCAAAAATTTAAGCTAGCTCAAGAACAAAATCGAGCCAACATTTTATTTCGTCGATTTTTTCAGTGACACATATTTCCTTCAAAAAAACAAAAAAAAAACTTAATCAATGAGGCATGGCCTCAATTTATAAAATATGGACGAGAGTGTAGCAGAAATTGTAATGCTACACAGCGAGTCAAATATTTCTTGTAAATTTAGAACCGGAATTCGCTGAACCAAATAGAAATAAACGCAGGTCTCTCAGTTCTTCACGTCTACCTCACTAATAAAAGTATTAATGCAATAACTCTTATTGAAGGTACCTACTGGCTCTTAGTATAATTCGACCCATACCTATGATTCCCACACTAAATTTGATAGAAATGTTACGCGAGGATTATTTGGCCTCTAGCTTAAGTGGTACATTTTTCCTCCAATAGTTAAGGAGGCTCGCTAGCTAAGTAACTGCCAAATTTAATTTTATTTTTGGTACTGTAATTTGTAAAATAAAACATTTTCAAATGTAGTAAATGTTTTCAGTTTCCTTTAAGATTACATATGAGTCCGAGAGACTCTTCACATCTGTTTACGCAAGTAAAATCACCCGCATGCTGACTAGGGTTAAATAATTAATAAAAAAATTAAGCTAAGAAATCACACATTAATAAGATACTGTAAGCAATTTTCAGTTAACTAAATTTGCGTTTTTTAAATTTAATAGCGCAAAACGTATAAGGAAAATTGTTTTATGTTTAACCCCTTAATAATAATATTATATAATAATAATAATAATATTGTTATAAGATTATTTTCACAAAGTACAATATGTGACCGGCCGAGTTATCTCGGGTACGATCTTTTTGGACCATATAGTAAGTCCCGAGATATCTCGGGTCTGGTCTTTATGGGGTTAAAATAAAAGATGTAAAAAAAAGAAATAATTGAATTTTTTCAGATTGTACTGAATTTCACTGTAATGTACTATTGTACTTTTAAAAATGACTTGTATCGAAACAAGTACAATTGTACCTAAAATTCCATCACTGTAGTAAATATGCATATCCCAGCATAATTATAAACATTGAACATAACCTATAATTTTTTGACAGCTATAAAGAAAAATACAATTCACAATTTAAAAGTTACCAAAATAATTCCCAATATACTATATATCTTTTATTCAAGTATGGCAATACTTTTGTATAGCTTCGATTTGCTTACGCAATACAAAATTAAAAACGACACGAGACGACAAAGACGAGACGATTGTTGATCGACTCGACAATCGTAATAGGGCTGAATGTTAAAATAGAAATCTTTAATAATCATCGGTGAAGTTTCAATCTATGAACATTTAAACATTAAACTTGCATAATTCATAGGGATAAAACGCTAATTTCAACTGACATGCCAAGGATGTTGTCGAAGTCAATATGAATAATACTAGTTTACAAAATTTAACTTTTTGTCTGTTGCCGTGAATTTTGTGGTTGATAATGTTTACTTATCACATCTTTTTTTTTTCAAATCTATGCGTGCGTATTTTACTGTGTTCAGACTAAAATTTGAAGTTCTTGCGACATGAGTAGTTGAAGAAGACGTTGTTTAAACAACCCCAAATATTTTTTCTATATATGTGTATTTAAGATTATGGCAAAGTGGCCAAAGCAGCGCTTTTAAATTTCGAACACCAAGGCGAGAACCACAAAATCATTTCGATGATTGTTACTTCTGTAGTGTCAACATAAAATGCATAAACACTAAAAATCGAGCTAAATGGCAGTACCCAAGTACCACTTGTGTTCAGCGTCCAGTGCAACATTAATTAGACTCTTTAGTGCCTAAAAATATATCTGAAATTTTAGTACAAGACAATTAAGGACCAAGCTCATCAGAAAATGATACTGATTTTGAAGATGTATTAAACGAGCCAAAATGGTTTTGACAAAATGAGTTACATAGATGATCTTGTAAGCTTTAAATTGTTGGCATTAAGACTGAAAGAAAAAAACTTGCATTCTTCAGGCACTAAAATTACTTTATATCGTGAAAGAGAAAAATAATTACGGAATTATTTTTCCGAAGAAGACAATATTGCTTTTCGTTCAGATATAAAAAATTGCTGATACAAATGGGTTTGGAACAATATGAACCACGTGAATGGCGTTTATTCATTGACACCTCAATACGTAGCCTAAGACGCATTCTGTTAAATAACGGAAATGAATACACTGGGGTACCTATTGCTCATAGTACAAAGTTAAAGGAAGAATATTGTAACATCTCGTTAGTCTTGACCACAAGTGGCAAATTTGTGTTGATTTAAAAATGGTGAACATTCTTGTCGGTCAACAAAGTGGTTACACTAAGATTTTCTGTTTTATATGTCTTTGGGACAGCAGAGCTAAACAAGAAAATTTGATAAGAAAAAACTGGCCCTTGAGAGAAGCAAAATATAGTCCACAATTCACTAGTAGCTCGTGACAGAATTATCCTGCCGCCATTACATATAAAACTGGCGATCATAAAACAGTTTGTTAATCACTCGTTAAAAACAGGGACTGCTTTACCTACATTTGCCAAAAATCTCCTCAGCTCACTATGGAAGAGATTAAAGCCGGTATTTTTAACCGCTCACAAAATTATACAACTAACGAAATATACTCCTACCTTGAATTAAGGGCTTGGACAGCTTTCGTCTCTGTGATGAAAAACCTTCTCGGATATAGAAAATCAACAAATTATATTAAACTTGCAGAAGACCTCCTTTTACAATTAAAAAATATGGGGTGATATATGAGCATAAAACTCTACTTCCTCCATAGACATCTGGACAGGTTTCCGGAACATCTAGTAGATATGAACGAGGAGCAGGGAGAGCGTATGTATCAGGATTTATGCGTCATGGAATAACGTTGTCAGAGTTTCTGGAATACGAATATGATGTCTGACTATTGCTGGTCCCTAATATGCCATTTTAGTCTACACATAAGAGAATAACTTTAAAGCGAAGTTTCTTAGAACTCAATGATTAATTTAATTTTAGTAAATACATGTTTTTTTCTGTTTTGAACGAGGTATCTGTCAAAAACTAGAGCTGCTAAAACAATTCTACTTATACTATATATGTATTTGAAATTAGCAAATCATATGAAGTTCAGCAACAGTAAAAAATTTTGCGGCAACAAATGTAGTGTTAACTAGTGTAATCTAATGGTATCCAGAGCCAGTAAAGTAGGTTGTATTAGTTTGTTTGGAAATGTACAGTTGATTTTCGGGCTCCGACGTCAGAAAACAATTTTTTTAATTTTTTTAAAAGCAGTTTATAGCAGTTGGTTCGAAGCAGAATATTTTGTATTTAATAGAATTTATCGTCGATACTAAACCAGAAACCAATTAACTTCGAAGCAAAATAACCAAAGTTATTGAAATCCAATCAGAAATGACCTAACATTTTGTTGGCCCAAAATGGCTTTTCTTGACGTTTTGAAAGTCCTTGAATCCGAAAAAAAAATTGTTCGTCCGTCTATCTGTTTGTACACTTGTTGTCTCTAGAATGGATTGTTCGATTTGAAGTTTTTTTTCGCCAATCTGTTTCTATGCTCAAGGCGGAGAATTTAAAAACTTCTGAAAACTGTAAGTCAAGAGGATCTGGTACCTACCATACGAATTAATGCGAAGCCACTTGGTGATATTACCACGTAAACCAACTTTTTTTTGTGTTTTGAGGATTGAGTTGTGCCTTTTGAGTTTGTGATTGAGTTAGGTTCCAGTTGCGGGTTGAGTTGAGGTTGAATTGGCGTTGTATTGGGATTGGATTAGAGTTTAATGAGCAAAGGTTGGGTTGGCAGTTTATTTATTGATTGATTGCGAGTTGGACGTTGAGCTAAAGATTGAGTTAACAGGTTCGTTTAGGGCATGATTTGGGAGACCAGATAATTTTCAAGTCTGGGAATACGCTAAACGTATATTAAGGCACCAAGCAACCAAGGCAAAGTTCCAAGGAACCAAGCATTACGGTAGGAGCGAATAAATAGTTGATGTTGACTAGGGAATGGATGCTATCGATATGGAATCTGTAACCGGATTTCTATTCAAAAGTTTATGGAAACATTGTGTCACCGACAAAAAAGAAACAAAATACGGTTGCAATACCGTCGACTAAAGGCGAATATGCGTCATAGGCAATGGCAGCAACGGATGCAATTCGGTTAAAACAATGATTCCGGACATGGGCATATAGAATCATGAGACCATTTGCCTGTAAGAGGTAATTTGAATGCTACCAGCTTAGCAAAGGATACGAATAACATTCAACATCAACAGTTGGAAACTGAAATCTATTACTAAATATTTTAATTCAACCGTAATAAACTGCAAAACTGGAAATATCGCTGGATAAAACTGTAATGTAAGACTCCCAGACCATTAAAAACAGCAAGGTTGGCATGGTTTCTATATGTTTCCATGCGTTTTGACAGCGTAGCCAGGATATCCTGAATGACAATATGGAGGCTGACATCTTTATATTATGTTTTGTACTCCAATGAAAGAAAACAAAAATATTTTTATGTATCATCAACCTGCGGTGAATTCAAGCAAAAGAAAGATCGCTAACTCTCAGGCGAAATTCTTAGAGATATGTGCTACAACAACTTTAATGTCCACCACTAAATGAATGATGCCGTTGAACTGAATGTTTCTGAAAAGTTAGCGATGATAGAACCACTATACGCTATGTATGCTGAATCTTTAATCAAGAAAGCGGATATATTTTCATTATTAATATACACCAATACCTCAACTATGCATTGTTTCACTTTGCGTTTTTTCGGAGTTGCGTCACTGCTAAATTAGAACTAAAAATTCGTTTTGAGGTTTTATATTTTCGAACTTGCGTTGTTTTGGGTATTATTAGGCGCATTTTATTTCACCTAATTCAAATTGGTATTCGTTTCGAAATCGCGTGCCCGACTCAAAACATTTTTTGTTATACAACAATTATTTTGTAATTTACGTTAGACACTGGCACGAAAATTAAAAAATCACAATCACCAAACAAACAAAAATTTTTGTTTTGTCAAAATAAATTTAATGTACATGACAGTATCGACAAAATTTAGAACTTTAAAAATAAAATTTAGCGAAGATTCCATGAGCCTGGTGCTAAACACAATAACTAAAAAATATTATTGGATTTTGAAAACCACGTACACAGCGAGTATTCACGAATACCAAAATCGTATTGGATTCATGGCATTGTTGTTGTAAATGGTCAAATAAAATGCTCCTATTGGTGAATTAGAATAAAAATTCGTTTTGAGTTTTCGTATTTTCGTTGCGTTGTTTTGGTTTGTTGGGTACATATTTTTTATTTTAGTAGTTTTCGGGGACTCCCACTTTATTAAATGTCATTTCCTTATTCATTATTGTTCCATAGTGATTTATTATACGTGTTACTTTCAAGTACGTACATACTATATGTAATTTATTAATTTTATGGACATATTTCAATAGTTAAAGCGTCAGTTTTGAGAAAGACTTTAAGGCGGGTTACATAATATAAACAGTGATTTTTTTTATTTCAAATTTTCATATTTTACGACATTTTTATTTAAGTTTATAATTTCTAGACCATACATCTTGTATACGGGAAGCTGCAAAATCTGTAACATCCATAGATGCTAAGGCAATGACTCGTGCAAGGAGTGGATTAATGATCGAAATGGAATCGTTGTTTGTAATTTGGATTCAACACCAGGTTGGACAGAAAATTCCATTAAGCAAAATGGTAATTCAGACGAAAGCGATAAGCTCTTTCGACAGTTTAAAAAGTGAATCATCCTGCAACGAACCTTCAACTGACAGTGCTAATGACAAAGATGAAAAATTTGAAGCTAGTCTGGGTTGGTTTGAGAGATTCAAGGTTCGCACCAAACTTCATAGTTTCGCTCTTAAAGGCGAAGCTGCTAGTGCTGATATCGCCGCTGCAAACCGTTTCCCAGTCGATTTAAAAGCATTAATTCACGGTAGATGCTATTCTCCCTAAAAGGCTCCCTAAAAGAACTTTCCTATCCAAAAGGGGAAAATTTGTATCTGGCTTTAAAGCGAGCAAAGATAGATTGGCTCTGCTTCTGGGCGGTAATGCTAATGGAGATTTTAAGTTTAAACCACTCCTTATTTACAAGTCTGAAGGTGATTTGGCGTCTACTGGAGGGGGGGATCAAAGTTGAGTAGAGTAATCTACCAGCTCCGTAACCTTTCGGTAGGGTGCACATTACGCGAGCTGTTCTGGTCATGTTTTAGGCAGCTGGCGTGATGGGTACAATTGTGGAAGGGGTAACCTGGTCACAATTCGCAAGTGTACGTACTGCCTCCTCGTGGCAATCACTGGTAACTGAGGCCCTTTGGTACTTCTGACCATTTGGCACAGGCTAAAGTACGGCGCTAAAGGAGAAACCCTTGATAAAAAACCCTAATCTAAGGTGGAACAGCATATGCCGATGGATGAATGGCTGATAGGTTAATCAGTCCAAAGTATGCGGACTCTGGATACCAGGCGCCCTCCAGTTTTATTTAGCCTTCCTGTGGTAAAACTGGGTGTCCCACAGGCGACTCTCTTTTCCCAGCAACTCGTGGGAATAAAATGTCTAAACAAGTAAAAAATAATAAGGATGATGACGCTCCTAAAGCGTCATATACCAGCGATAGTTCCGCGGTGGTGTTCGAGGGCCTCGGTCCTCTTTCCGCTGTGGGACTCTCGATGAGTGGTCTATCGGATGGGGAGCTCCGTTCGGGGATTGAGAAATTAGTTCTCAACTCCGACATGGACACCTCAGGAGATGAGAACTCGAACCCCGTAAGTGGGGGTATCGCCTCTGTGAAAGCAGGGGGGAGCAAAGTCGTCGGGGAGGACCCGAAAGGAACTGTCAGCAGCACTGACAAACCTTCCGCGGCTCCTCGCGTGAAAATGTGTGGGGCCGCGAAGAAGCGGTATAGGAGGCTTCTTGCTGAGGGCAAACCGCCCGGAAGCGAGACAAGGCTTCTGGCGATGCGGCCACAAAAGGAGTCTTGTGCTCCCGCAGAGGCCCCACCGTCAAAGAGGATCCGCTCGGATGAGGGTACTCCACCGGCACAAAAGAAGGCCAGGGGAGAGGAATCTGTCCCGACGGTCTCGGGTTCTGCGGTCCGGTCTGGACTTACCTTCAGGCAGGCTGCGGAGTCGGAGATAGTTGGGATCTTGCCCACTTGTTTTCCAGAGGTTGTCCTCACTGGAGAGCAGCTAAAGGCTGTCCAGGAGGGCATCCTAGATAAGGTGCTAGAGCAGGAGGCCAAGGAGCTTAAACCCAAGTTCCTTGGCAGTCAGCTTCGGCCTGGTTGGCTGGTACTAACCTGTGCTGACCGGGCCACTGTTCAGTGGCTCAGGGAGGCCATAGGTTTTATCAAGCCATGGGAGGGTGCGCAGCTGATCGTGGCCGAGGCGGAAAACCTGCCTCGAGCCAGGATTGTGTTCGGCACCTTCCCAAATAGTGCTGAATTGCCCACAGAAAAGCTTTTTGGGTTTATAAAAAGCCAAAATGAGGGCATGCAGGCGATCAACTGGAGAGTGATCAGGAGAGAGGCGAAAGGCTCTTCGGCCTTTTTCACGTTCTCTATGGACCACTCTTCAGTTGAGAAGCTCAAGCGGGTTGGCTTTAAGGTCAACTATAAGTTTGGGACTGTACAATTGCATCCCAAGGGTGGTCAGAGCGGAGCTAAGCCGGCTTCTGTCGGCGGGACCCAAGTGGTGAAGCCTGTAGAAGCTACGGTAGCGGCACCTGTAGGTAAGACCACCGGGGTGACCGCCCTCTCCAGGAGACAGGTGAGGAGAAGGCGGGAAAGGGAGAGGAAGGCGTCAGGGGTTCCGCGGGGGAAGGCCTCACAAGGACTCCCCCGTGCAAGCCACTGGTTAGGCCTGGAGGCTCTCAGGCAGCGGGGGCCAGCAGAACGGCGATGGAGGACACTGGTCAGCCATCGGCCGGACAAAGAATGCATGCGGGTGGTAGCGGTGCTGAAAAGGAGGCTGAGCAGGGCCTTCAGAAGGGGCCTTCGGTAAAGTGAAGGCACACATCGCCTGCCTGCAGATAAACCTGCATCATGCAAAGGCGTCTTCGGACGTCCTTTGTCGCAGGTTTATCTGCCAAAACATTGGCATGGCTCTAATCCAGGAGCCATGGGTGATTGGTAACCAGATTAGAGGTATACCAAATCAAGTGGGTAAGTTAGTTTATCATAACGGAACTCAGAGTCCAAGAGCGGCTGTGTTGGCCAGTTCGCAAATTAATTTTATTCCCATTTCAGAGTTCATCTCCAGGGACTTGGTTGCAGTAATGGTGGAGGTTCTGGGTGAAAGAGGCAAACAGGAGGCTATAATGGCCTCCGCCTACTTTCCTGGAGACTCAGAGTTAATACCTCCACTTGAAGTTAGGCGGCTCATAGCTCATTGCAAACGCAATGGGCTGGCCTACCTGATAGGATGCGATGCAAACGCGCACCACACGGTGTGGGGTAGCACGGACATCAATAACAGGGGTGAGTACCTTTTTGAATTTCTGATCTCAAATAATGTAGACATTGTCAATAGGGGAAGGAAACCTACTTTTATAAATGCGATTAGGCAAGAGGTCCTAGATCTGACACTTGCTAGTCCGCATTTTAGCGACTTGGTCAAAAACTGGCATGTGTCTGAAGAGGCCTCATTATCGGATCACTTGCACATCAGATTCGATTTGGCGGCTGAGACCATGCAGCGGCAGGAAATCAGAATTCCAAAACTGACCGACTGGGACTCTTATAGAGTCTCACTCGAATCAGAAATGCCCTCGGTTGTGGGGAACATAGAGTCTCCAGAGGGTTTGGAGATCTGTTCAAACCAGCTGCATAATTCTATACACTTGGCTTACGAGAACAGCTGCCCAGTTAAGCGAAGAGAGTCCACAAAGATGGTCCCTTGGTGGAACGGGACGCTGGGTAAACTGAGGAAAAAATCGAGAAGATTATTTAACAAGGCTAAACGCACCGGTGAATGGGGCGAGTATAAGATGGCCTTGACGGAATATAATCTCGAACTAAGGAGATCCAAAAGGGCTACCTGGAGGAATTTCTGTGAGGGAATCAATGAATTGCCCTCTGCAGCTCGTCTCCAGAAAGTCCTTTCCAGGGATCATTCAAATGGTTTAGGACTTCTCCAGAAGCAAGATGGGGGGTTCACTGAAAACCGGAAGGAAACCTTAGAGGTACTGTTAGAGACCCACTTTCCGGATTCAGTAGTGGTAGGAGCCCAAGAGGACTCATATTATCCTTCGAGTGAGGTGGCCTATTCGCCTCACAGTAGGATCTGGAGTCTCTCTGGGAAAATTTTCACACCCAGCAAGGTTCGATGGGCTATTGGGTCTTTCAAACCTTTCAAATCCGCTGGAGGGGATGGTATCTTTCCAGCTTTACTTCAAAAAGGTATTGAGGAAATACTCCCCAGCTTGATCCAGATGTTTCGGGCAAGTTATGCTTTTAACTATATTCCGAAACTGTGGAGGAAAGTAAATGTGGTCTTTATACCAAAGGGCGGGGGTCGTCCAGACACCCAGGCCAGGGCATATCGGCCAATTAGCCTCACATCGTTTCTTTTGAAGACGATGGAAAAAATCCTGGACTATCAAATAAGAAGTGAGGTCCTTGGAAAGAATCCGCTGCATCGGGACCAGTTTGCGTATCAAACTGGTAAATCCACGGTTATGGCCCTTAGCGGGCTAGTCACGAGGATTGAAAAAGCAGTGACATATAAAGAAATTGCCCTTTGTGCCTTTGTGGACATTGAGGGGGCGTTTGATAATACCTCCTATGGATCTATAGAGAGGGCAGCAATGGGAAAAAGGGTTCCACTTTCCACAATTAGGTGGATCCGTTCCATGCTGGAACATCGTGAGATTACTGCCAGACTAGGTGGCGAATCAGTAACCATCAAGGCCGTAAAGGGCTGTCCCCAAGGAGGGGTATTATCTCCTCTCTTGTGGTCATTGGTTATTGACAGACTACTGGTCCTTCTGAGTAGCCATGGGTTTGATGTCCAGGGCTATGCGGATGATGTGGCTATCATAATCAGAGGCAAGTTTGATGAGGTCATTTCTGATCGCATGCAAAATGCACTCAATATAATATGGCAGTGGTGTTACCAGGAAGGACTCAGTGTCAATCCAAGCAAAACTGTCATTGTTCCTTTTACGAGGAGGACAAAGCTTGCGCTTACAGCTCCCTCGTTAAACGGTACTACTATTCCTTTTTCCAGCGAGGTTAAATATCTAGGGGTTATCCTAGATCAAAGACTGAACTGGAACCAACATTTGTTGAAAGTTCAAAATAGAGCCATCAAGGCTCTCTGGGCCTGTCAAAGACTCTATGGGCGTACTTGGGGACTACAACCAAAAATGATCTACTGGTCATTTCTTACAATCATTAGGCCTATGGTCACCTACGCATCGGTTGTATGGTGGCCTAAAACTGAGCAGAAGACAACGCAAACCTTATTGAATAAGGTTCAGCGTGTAGCCTGCATCGGTGTTACGGGCTCAATGAAGTCGTGTCCAACCGCGGGGGTGGAGACACTTCTAGGACTGACACCGTTACACCTGCATATTAAAAAGGACGCTGCAAGTATGGCCCTGAAAATGCAGGCGGAAGGAAATATCAAGCCAGGCAATATGGTGGGTCATATGGAAATCCTTAAGGAATTTCAGACAGACCCTACCATAGGAATGCCTTCCGACTGTATGCCAGCTAAACTGGACTTCCACAAACCATTCTGTGTTAGGTTACCTGACCGGGATGTGTGGAGGGCAGGTGGACCATCATTTGAGCGAGGGTCCATGGTATGGTTTACAGATGGATCAAAAACGGAAGATGGGGCGGGGATAGGAATACACGGGAGTGGCACTACCCTCTCGAAGTCCTTGGGTACCAATGCCACCGTTTTTCAAGCAGAAGTACATGCTATAGAACTTTGCGCTAGGTTAGGCATAGCAAAAGGCCTAAACGATGCAAAGATTTATATTGTATCAGATAGCCAATCAGCCTTAAAAGCTCTTAGGTCTTGTACCGTTGAGTCAAGGCTGGTATGGGATTGTCTGAAGGTTATTAAACATCTGGCAGGCTCAAATAAGGTAACACTTATGTGGGTGCCAGGTCATACTGGAATCGAAGGAAACGAGGCAGCTGATGGCCTCGCCCGTGAGGGTTCTGTCTCTCCATTTTTTGGACCAGAACCCTTCTGCGGTGTCACTAAGGGACACCTTAGAGCAGCGGTAAAACGCTGGGAGGATGTTCAAAAGTCCTCCTACTGGCGCAGAATTCCAGGTTTACGGCAGGCGAAGAAATTTATATCACCTTCGTCTGTCAGGGTTAAGGAGTGTCTTGAACTTAGAAAACCTGAGTTGAGGCTGCTTACTGGCTTCCTCACAGGTCATGTCCCCTTAAGGTATCACCTTAAGAAGATGGGCCTAAGTACGACAGATGGATGCCGCTTCTGCGGTCTGGAAGCGGAATCAGCGAAACATGTTCTGTGCCATTGCCCAGCCATTTTCCAGCAAAGACTGCAACATCTAGGAGGGAGAACAATGAGCCCGGATAGTATGTATCTTGTACCGGCCAGTAGTATTGTCAGATTCATTAAGAGCCTGAATATTGACTGGACCGATAATTAAGTAGGGTCCAGCACAATAGATCTTTTAGGTCGCGGTGCGAGGTGGCTTATCGCCCACATGGCCCTCCAGTAAATAATAATAATAATAATACAAGTCTGAAAATCCTTGAGCTTTGAAGGGTTATTCAAAGGATCGGCTTTCTGTTCATTGGCGATCAAACAAGAAAGCCTGGATGACAGTATTGTTATTTAAAAACTGGGTTTCTACATGTGCTATTCCTGAAATTAAAGCTTACTGTAGCAGAGAGAACTTGGACTTCAAAGGCTTTGGTTTTAGTAGATAATGCTCCTGGCCACCCAGTCTATGTTGATGAATTATCCGAAAATGTTAAATTTGTATTTTTGTCACCAAACACTACGTCTGTAATACAGCCCATGGATCAGGGAGTAATATCCACATTTAAAAGTTATTACCTACGAGGAACATTTAAGCTGCTTTTAAGTGAAACTGATGGACAAGACAAACCTACCATGCAAAAGTTTTGGAAAAAATGTAACATTCGGAATGCTATAGAAATTATTTTAGATTCATGGAAGGAGGTTAAACCATATCTTGCTTGAATAGTGTTTGGCGAAAAATTTGGCCAGAATGTGTTCACAACATAAGACGGAATTCTTTAGAAGTTGATGATGCACCCAATGTAGTTCAAGATGTTGTTAACTTCGCTAGAAATTCTGATTTTGAGGGAATGGATGAGTTGGACATAGAGAATTGCTAACTTCGCATAACCATGAAATGACTAACGAGGAATTAATGCAACTAGATTTATAGTTAGCTAACGAAGAATACAGTGCGCTAGAATTACATGAAGAAAGAAATTCAACATTAAAACTGCTTTTCAGAGGCATGAGTTTAATTGATGAAGCTATCGAGATTTTAAAAACAAACGATCCTGACAGCGAGCGAAGTGGTAAAGTGTCTCGAGTAGTAGCTGATGATGTAAATTGTTACAAGGAACTTTATGTTGATTTAAAGAAAAAAGCTGTTCAGCAAATATTAGACAAATATTTTGTAACAAGAAACCATTTAACCTAAACTGCTACCACGTCATCTATACACTCGTTGGACTACTGTACTCGTAGTAAGTCGGATCTTTAATTTGATTTTTTTCTTAGTGTTTTGAATAAAGTTACAGAAATAATTTTTACTTAATCATTATTACTGGGCAGTGATTTGCTCTGAAAATAGAAAAGGCGCTTAGAAAACTTACAGTTAAAATGGTAGATTTGGTAGACACTGAATCATCTCCGAAACTTTCGCATCCTATCAAAATATCAAAATGATTTCATTTTCATAAAACGTCCTAGGTTGAACTAATGGACGTCATTTGTTTCATATTCATATTAATACTATTTTCACAACAACTAACACAAATAGGGATCCCAAATCACAAAATCTGCTCTGCACAAAAAGAAGTTTTGATCATTCGATTTAAGAAATCCAAGTCAAGAAATTCGTTAATTCATTCTAAATTGAGGGCAATACCTTAATGTAAATTTGCGGAAAATTTATAAGCTAAATTTAAAGTAAATGTTAGGAATTTAGGAATAGTTCACCTCTTTTTCCAATGTGTCGAATTTTTTTTATTTAAAAGCAAATTTGACTTTAATCGACAAATTAGAGATATGGATGATTCAAATTAGAGATATGGATGAAAATTAGGAATATGAAATTTTTTTAATTTTGTCTTTAATTTTTTCGATAAGTGAGGGAAAATGGAGGATGTACAAACCGTTTCGTTATTTATGCCAATATCTAATCAGCAGCAAAAGCTGCAAAAATTTTAGATTTAACCTTGGTTAGCGATCTTATTGTCTCTTGGGCTCCATTCGTATTGCATCCAATCAAATATTAATTTCGGAGTTTTTACTACTAAATTTAGTTCTTTAAAAGTGTCTTAGATCCTAGAGAAGTCATGTTTAATTGGAAAAGCAAAGTTCAACAATTTTCCAAATTACTACGCTGAAATCAATTTTTCAGCCATTACAAAAAACTTATAGAAATATTTCCCGTAACAATTTTTTGGGTCCTCAAATTTATTGAAGATAATGGAATATTTTGAGTTGGTAGAACATTTTTTAATATTGGCGCATTGTGGGACGTCTGAGATCCCTGGCCACACATCTTCCTGTGCATTTTAATAAAGTAACCAGAATTTTTTTAATCGATTCGGACAAAAAGATTAGAAATTCTGGAGGAGGGGGAGGGGTGTCGACCGCTTTTTGAATACATCTCAAATAGAAACAATTACGAAGCAACGGATTTAAAATCCTTTTTAAGGTACAAGTTAACATGGTTCAGATCTTAACCGTATAATTGTTTCCTTGTCTAGTCAAGGTATATTAGTTTGTCTTTGT
This sequence comes from Tipula vernalis, assembly GCA_958295665.1. NCBI lineage: Eukaryota > Metazoa > Arthropoda > Insecta > Diptera > Tipulidae > Tipula > Tipula vernalis. Next base: position 177,879,082 of record OY282558.1, on the reverse strand, counting down.
TTCACAAAAAACGGATATGCAGTTTCCAGTTTATGCTTTTTTTACAGTTGAGATACCTAAAACTAATATAAAATTTAAATAAATTTTTTAATCATGTTCAAAATATTTCCTCCGTTGAACCATGCTGCACGACTTTATTCAAATATGGAATATTCTTTGGCAGTATTGGCAAAGCAGTTTGTTCTCTCGGATTTGTGAAAATAAAAAACATAATCAACTCTGTACTCTGAACACATTATACATAAAGAAAATCAAATACTGAAGTAATCATTGTCAAATTTGAAATTTGTAACAAATTGAAGTATTAATCACTTTAATAAAGGGACCAGGGGAGGTTGGGGCGGGGGTTATCAACCGCTTTTTGGACGTAACTGAAATTGAAACAATTATTATCATCGAAATTAACTTGACCAATAAAATACTAAATACTCGAACACGAATAACATGAGCTTAATATCTCCCAGAAATCATGCCGATTGAGTTTACCATTCCAGGATATCGATTTTGGTCCCAAAATGAGGATTGAGTATTGAACATTTTGTATATGTACACGGCGTATAATACACATTTTACTATTGTGTACCATCAAAAAAAAGCGGCTGAAATCGGTTCAAATTTTTGGTGCTTATGATCGCTATCTGCATGTAAAAATCGTGCATCGCAAAAATTTAACAAATCACTCGATTAAATTTAAAATTATGACTCAAAAATTAACTTAAATAAAAAAATTATTTATTTGTTATTCGAAATGACATTTATTCTGTATTTGATTAAAAAAAATTAATTTCATTCAAAACAAACGCAAAAGAAAATCACAAAATTATTTGTGCATGATTATTTTAACACAAAATTATTTGTGCATAGTACAAATAATCAATTAAATTGACAATAATGATTAATTTCAAGCGTTGTCTTGCTGCAATATAAAATGCTGGCCTATCAATTCACAACCGGAAACAAAAACCGGAGCAAAGTGTGCTCATTTAATACTTCCAAGTACATACTTGAAGTTACCTTTTCAGGTAGCATTATGAGATTTCCAACACCATTGTAGCTAAAAAACACCCCCATACCATTATTTTACCGCCACCACTATGGTGAGTGGGCATAGTAACGGTGCGATTTTTTTTTTGTTCGGGAGTGGAATAAAAACATTTTTACCATAGGTTCCATCCAAACTAAAGCATGACTCGTCTGTCCACATAGTATTACGCCAGAACTCCACATGGTTTGACTGGTAGGTGTATGCAAATTTAAGTCGCTTTCTCTTGCTTGTTTGGCTTTTGAACGGCTTCTTTTGAATAGTATAGGCTTTGACATTTGCCTCGTATAGTCGTCTTCGTACAGTCAAAAGACAGATTTTGGCTTTTTGAGTGTAATTTATTTCATTCTGTACTTGCTTGCTTGGCAGTTGTACATCTGAGCTAACTCATTTATAGGCATCCAGGCAGAATAGCCCGCTACAATACACAAATAATTTTGTGAAAGAATCACGTTGCACAAATAATTTTGTGATTTTCTTTTGCGTTTGTTTTGAATGAAATAATGAATATTTTGTTTATTTTTATTTTAATCAAACACAGAATAAATGTCATTTTGAATTTAAGTTAATTTTTGGGTCATAATTTTAAATTGAATCGAGTGATTTGTTAAATTTTTGCGATGCACAAATAATTTTGGTAAGGTATATACCTAAATAAAAAAAATTCGTCGGCCACATTCGCAACGTTTTAAATTTTCTATTTGATTGTGGAATTTGTTGTTTCTTTCTGAGTCATGTGTCACTTTTAATATTGTAGAATATTCTCTCGAGCTTCTCTTTTAACTTTATTTATCTTATTTGTGTCATGTTATCCCTCTTATTCATGTCATGTTATCTCTCTCATTTGCATCATGTTAAATGAGGAGTTAAAAAATGAACATTCGAATATTATATTGTCTTTCGGTAATTCTCAATCCAATGCTCATTTTGCGAACCGATGCTTTATGCAGCAAACTTAACAGAGCAGTACTATAAATTTCATAAGCATACTCTGGATTTGAAAAAGGTCAAGAAAGTAAGCATACTCAAGATTTTTCATCGTCTTCAAGCTTAATATGTTCTATTCTAAGTATATGATATTTTGGATTCAGGGTTAATTATAATTTTTTGATTGGTCCGTTTTAGAATCTGACTTTACTTAAGAATATTGGGCTAAAGTTTACTTTACGTATACATCGGGGAAATCAGGTAAGGAGTATATATTTTGGAAATTTTTTAATGTAGGATTGTACATCTAAAGTTTTTGGGAGGGGAAAGCCAAATTTCACCGGAGAATTACCACATTCTCCGGTAAAATTTTCACTTTTTAGTTGAAAAATTTGTGCATTATTTTATTCAAAATACGTACGTAAAAATGTGCAATTTTTATAGAAATTTTGATATTAGGATTGTATCTTAACAATTTTTCGACAGTGCAAGTAATTTTTCCGGGAAAATTTTGCAATTTTTCCAGGCAAATTCTGAAATTTTTCTAGTTTCAAATTGTAAATAAAATTTGAAACAGGAAGAATAAGCGGGGGTTTGGGGGCGGTAGCCCCCATCTTCTAAAGTATACAACGAATTAAAATTACATTAAAAAAATTGTTATACTATATTTACAAAAGTGGCTTTTTTTAACATTTGTGGTACTATCAGAAGAAGCGATAAGGGCGAAAAAAAACTCTTTGATCTGTGTCTGCAAGGTTGACGAAGCAATTATTATTAATAAAAATTCTCGTAGAAAATGAGATACATTTTCTCCTAAAATTTGGTTTGTACCTTCTAAAATTTATAGATTCACAATCCTAACGTCAAAAAATTTACATCTTACCTTATTTTGAAAAAAATAAAATAAAAAAGTGGAAATTTTCCCGGAAAATGAGGTAATTTTCTGGGGAAATTTGACTTCCCCTCCTAAAAACTACAGATGCACAATCCTACATTCAAAAAATTTCAAAATTTATACTCCTTACCTGATTTTTCTGATGTATACGTAAAGTAAAATAACGCCGAATATTGTGGCATTAGGGTCCTGCTTTAATTCAAGATTCAGTAAGTTTAATTTTGTCCAAATGAACCGAAGTAGGTTGCCCTCTAATTTTGTGGAATTTAGCAACATAAAGCAGTTCTTATTCGATTGAAACGGGGGGCGATTAGCAGGGACAGCAGCGACGCAATGATTTCAACAACAACGAAAGCAGTTCTTATTCGATTGAAACGGGGGGCGATTAGCAGGGACAGCAGCGACGCAATGATTTCAACAACAACGTCAAGCAACACTAGCTACAGTTAATACAAATTTGGTTGACCGCATGGGAACATGATGATCATGATGAAGAATGGTGTGTTGTAACATGGGTATAGTGTTGTGGTATTCGCATTTATAATACTATAATACGGGAGACTTGCGTAATGCTTGATCGTACATTTGAAATCAATCAATCAATCAATCAATCAAATCAATAAAGCAGTTCTTATTCGATTGAATGTGAGTATATACTATATTATTCGGAACGGTAGAATTGATATCAACGTGCAAGACGACGTGGTCGATCTAGCACTTTATTTACGGTAATACAATTAAATACCAACAAAAGGTAGTTAAGGAAAAAGCCGTGAGTCCCTTGGCCTTGGAAGTCCCCACACAAAATGACAAATTGGATTATTATAATTCGATAGTATTAACAATTTTCGATAAATATGTTCAAATTGACTGATTTTATCCTGAAAATTCAGAATATAGGAATGTTTTGCATGCCACTTGGAAATCGAATATCAATGCTAGATTAGGTCGGCAAAATTACTGCTTCAAAAAAACATTTTAATCTATAGATCTACCTACCAAGTAGTGTGCTTTTAAAAATTTTAATCGCTCTACGAATAAGCAAGCGGTTTCAACCTTCTCTCAACCCATGGAATTCAGTATACCACAGAAATCGAGGGTATGTCTTACTATCTCAGAAATTCAGTCAAAACCGCTGAGTTCGTATGGTATTTCTATATTGCTTTCTTACGTACGGTAGGTACTTCCAGTGACAGTAAAATTTCTAACTCACACAATTAACATCGCATTTACCAAATCTATTCTTCCTAAAGCATAGAAGTTGGCTAATATTTACCGATAGGAATTGCATGATTACAGACCGATAAACAAACTTCCTTCTTTATCGAAAGTTTTAGAGAAGATCATGTTGTATTGACAAGTTTTCAGTTGGGGTTTCGTGAAGAGCAAATATGTATGAATTGTTGTATGAATTAGCCGCACCGAACAATATTACATGCTAAATATTAATGAAACTCATATGTGGATTGCTACTTGTAGTATGAGCAACCAAATCAACACAAACCCTTTGAAGCCTAGAGCCATGTTTATAATTTGTAATAAACTTCTGTTATGTAGTGTTACGTCTTCTAACATAATGATCGATGGCATCACGATTGAAATTGATCAGTTAAGTAAGGGTAGCTCTAAATTCATGTGCTCTATATAGATTCGCACGTCAGGATTTATTTATTGTATATGCTATGAGGCTGTGGATTTTCCTTAATCCTAAATTCGTCTTAACTAGCCCCTCTCGTCTTGTCAAAAAACAATTTTGTTCGACAAAAATAACTTAAAGCTTACTAAAATAAATTCAAATACAAATACTTTAGTTCTTATTATTAAACATTTTCAGATTTTTACCGTTTAGTCACTCGAAATAAAAATGCTAACAACTAATCTTGAACTTGACACATTACAGTTAAACTCGAGAAAAAGAAATTCGTCGGATTTAGATAATTCCCAGTCTTGCAGTAGTATTAACAGAGCCTTCATGATAATAGAGGCTTAATCATACGTCATCATTTTCTAGCGAACTTTTCTATCTTCCATGTTTCCATCATAGAGTTAACCTAGGTTAACGGTTTATATGCATGGAAACGTAAATTAGGGTAGAGTTTCGTTAAATCCAAATAAATTCAACGAAACTAGTATGGTTGGGTTAGATTCTAAATGCCAATTTTTTTTAAATTTTTTTATTGCATAATATTCATCCTTTACAGCAAAATGTTGTCTCGCGGGTATTGGAATGACGAAGAAGAAAAGCAAATAGTTCATAGAAACGATAAAGGTTAACGCCGCCATGTTTTTAACTCAACGAAACCTAAATTAACTCGGTTCATGGAACCATGGTACTAGTGGCATATTCTATTCTTCAAAAAAGCACAAATGATATAAACACTTAAGACAGACAGTTTCTAAATATCTTTAACAACAACATGTAAAACTATTGGTATAAAATTATTACTAATTACTGAAATATTAAAATTAGGTTAGGTCAAACAGATTATTCGAAGTATCATTTTGAAAATTACTTGAAACTACATTGACATTAAAAAAGCGCATTTGCACATTAATGTAAGAATAAACGAAAACGTACTAACTTTCGTTTTAGTTAACAAAATTTGTACTGTCATACCACAAATTTATCTTACAGTTGGGTATTAAAAACCCGTCAGAAAAATGCGATTTTCCTCCTTCTCAAATTTCTTCAATAAAGTTCAGCTTTATACATTATGGCCCTACAAAATACACGATGCTCCGTTATTATTCATTGTCAAGCTTTATAAATACCCAGCATTATTTATTACGTCGTTTTGCTAATCAGTTTACGAGTAAATTTAAATGGTAAAATCCAATTCACTTACCTCCGTGTGTAATCCTTTTATTTGCATTGCTTCAGCTACCTTTAGAAAACTTGGTAAATCATCATATTTTACGTTCACCTACAAGTAAAAAAGGAAAACCCAAAATCGCATCAATTAAAAAAAAATCAAATTATATACTAAACGACTCACCTGTCCGCTATACATGAAATCTAAAAGTCCAGCCATATAATTACTATTCACATCCGTCATAAATAATATGGGATGTGTTGATGGATTTTCCAAAAAGATTTTTTGGAAATAAGGACTGCAAACGGATAAAACCTAAAAATAGAACAAATCAAAATAAATTTTAATTTCTTGACTTTATATAAAACTTTATATTCACAGTAAACTAAATTAAAATATTCTTATCTCTGTCAAAACCTGTTCAACACGAGTATCCACACGATAAGACTTTGTATAGCTATAATTTCGAAAAAATTATGTTTATCTACATAAGAACCTCAATTTAAATAAAAATAGAATTTTGGAATTTTGATATAATATTCTATTTTTATTTTATCGCTTATATGAAATTCCTCAATGCTGCATGAAACTTTCACAACATCAGAATACAATTTTTGTCCAGTACAATATTTAGCTATAAAAAACTTGTTATCAAATTAATCAGCATGTAGATTTCGTTAAAAAAATGTGAGAATTTCCATGAAGGTTTTTTATCCGTACAAGGTATATGACATAAAATAGGTACTGATTTTCGGTGCTCTGAAATCGGTTCAACATTTTTGGTGCTTACGTTCATTAGAGATATTCCCTTGCTGGACATATATTTTGGTCGCAAATGAGTCAATCAGTTAACACGTTGAGTGCCGGTATATATATATACAATAAATATTTACATAGAGCCAACATATAAGAGCCGTTACTTTTATCTCTAAAGACGTATAAAACGAATTTACGGTACACGGCACTGAAAACAAAATCGAGTGTGAACTGCCGGAGATGCACACGTCACTTAAGGTGTTTAGAATTACCGAAGGCTATGGTATTAGTAAATATGTGTGTGTGTGTAAGAGAGATAATACAAATAACAGAGCATTCACAATGAACTTTTAATTTTTGGCTTACAGATTTGAATAAAATTCCAACGTAATGAATACAAATTTTTGTTCGTTATGTTGGAATTTCATACAAACTTGTAAGTCAAAAGTAAAAAATTTGTTCATGTGATTGCCTTGAAATGCTGATTGCACGTTATTATATTATCTCCTTATTTACCCTTACATATAATTCAGAACGAAACGATAAATTTCGAAAGGAAGAAAAAGTTAAAACATTACGAATATGGCTGACGAAGAAGAATGTGTGAATTAAAAACTATTTACTTATATTGATTTTAGCAAGCTTTTAGGACCTCCCTCATTTCTTTATATAGGGTACCTCTGCTGTACGTGTAGTATAATAGAAACCGTGCCGGTGAAAATATTTACATGTAATTTGTAGGTGCAAATATATCAAAGGTATTTTATATATTGCAATGGGGGTACCCTTTTTTTTCCTCGTATTTTTGTACTGAATGAATCATGAATTTTTTTGGTTAGGTATATTTTATGTTAGTACGGTTTTACATTTTGCTTGTACTATGTAATATGAAATTTAATCCGTTAGCTGCAACGGGTAATAATGGCACGTATAAGTATTTTGAATATCGCAACAATGATTTTAACTTCAACTTTTAAGTTGAAAGGTGGAATAGAAGCACCATCGAAATAAACTTGGAAAATTTTGAAACTTACAAAGAAATGACAGAAATGTTAAATGAAGAAAATCGTGCTTGGCACACGTTTGAAAACAACCAAACCAGAAAAAAAACGGAAAAAACCAGAAAAAATAATTGATGACCTAAAAGCAGAAGGGTTTAATGCTGAACTGAAGGAACAATCAAACTAAAACGGTGTATTTACATACTGATGAAGATCGCATTCCAAGAGGTAAGGTTATTCAGCCTACAAGAAGATCTAAGGTTATATCGCAATGTAAACACAATATCAACCCTATCGACCGACACACATACAAATATTGCAACAGGGAACCGAGGTGTGTCAAATATCTAGGTAAATATCATACCAGAAATTCTGAAAAAATGTTCAGGCTAAATGCGTCCACAGAGAATGCAGCGTTGTGAATTTTAAAAATCCAGGTTTATTCAGGAAGCAAGCAGTTAAGAAGAACCAACTCAAAATAAAGCGTAGACCGTCTGAAACTTCTCATAGACAAATGGGCAAAATGACTTCCGTTCAAGTAACGATGAGAAACGAAAATCAAGGAAAAATTACTCAAAATGACGAGACAAATCAAGGTCCTGGACACAGAAAAAATCGATGTATCACAGAAATACACTTCATATATTACACCATTCACCCTAAAAAAATTGCTAAGGGGAGTAATGCTGTTATAATTTGAAATAGTATTCATTACTACGAAGAGATAAAATATGAAATTCTTGACATAATGTCAAAACCAAAAATACTTCTATTTGTATTGTTGGTATGTATTTACTGCCCATCGAAGCACTTATTGAAAGAAAAAGATAATCTCGAGTTCCTCAATAAATAAGGAAAACGATTTGTCCTTGGTGAAGTCTTTAATGCCAAAAATGTCCACTAGGGCTTTAGGTTAACAATGACTAAAGGTAAAAAACTCCTAAAAGTTATCAGGAAATGTAGTCGTAAAACCCTGTTAACCGGAAAGCCAGATCTGATCGATCTCTTCATAATAAACAACATATCTGTAAATTATGTACAAGTATTTGAAAACGACATGAGCTCTGGTCATTCTCCGATACTCTTAAAATTAAGTGAAAAAATCATTCAAAAAGAAAGAAACCCATTTCTAGTAAATAATTACACTGTCTTGACTGTCTTTAGAAGAAATATTTAACTTAATGGTTCCGTTAAGGGACGAGAAGCAATTAGACAAAGAAGTTCACAAATTTGTAAACTACATACGGCAATCAGCTGGGGAAAATACCGCTGAAATTAAAAAGAAAATCAATGGAAACAACTACTCTATGGAAATTAGGCAACTCCTAACAGAAAAAAGGAGGGCGAGAAGAATTTTACAGCAAACCAGGGCCCCCAAGAAAATACTAATTTGAACAATCTCACTCAACAATTCAGAAGAGAGATCAAAGAAATGAAAAATGAATCAATCAGTAACTATGCAAGGAAATTAACCGATTGACATAAATAAATAAATAAATAACGACAATATCTAAAGAAGTCATGCTTGAGATAAATGTGTTCCCAGATTTAGGAAAATTGTAAAAGTAATCATGATGCGAATCCTGGGAAACCACTACACGACACTTCGTGTTACAAGCCAATTTTGATATTGCCAGTCATGTTCAAACCCTTTGAGAGGCTATTGATTAAATGGTTAAATCCGAAATTCGTCAAATCATTAGTTCGGTTTTCGTAACCAACATTCATCAATTGATCAAGTACCTAGAATAACCAATATAATCGAAAAAGCACTAGAGGAGAAGAAAGTCTGTTCCACAATATTTTTAGACATTGCACAAGCGTTTGACAGGGTGTGGCATGTAAAACTTAACCACAAGTTAAGAAATCATCTACTAATGTAATTCGCTAAAATACTGGAACCTTACTTGAAAGATAGATTCTCTAGGATTAAGTTAGATGATAGCTTTTGTGAATTGAAAGAAATCAATGAAGGAGTACCACAGGGCAGAGTATTAGGACTGGTTTTATACCTACTGTACACTTATGATCTCCCTGCATTAGAAAAAAAACACTGTAGCAATGACAAGACAATCTTAGCTGTTAGATAAAGTAACGAAGATTTAACACAAAAGATACAATCAACTATTACTCAAACACATAAATGACACATAAATGGGCAAAAATATGACATCAGCTGTATACACCGACGACTCGAACATATTCCGGTTACCATAAATCGAGAAATACAATAGAGCAATGTAAATGATGCACCTTGATGTATCGGGAACAATGACCTCCATAGAGAATTTAAAGTGAACCTAGTTTTAAGTGGAATTTAGGAAAATGCAAGAACGCAGACTTAAAAGAACCAAACCTTTTAGCTGGTATAATTGTTAGAGTAAACAGCATTGTGCTGATCTAAACTTCACTGGAAATGTGTGGTTTACTTTAACTTACCAGACACTACGGAACACCAATAGAAAGAAGCCCTAGATTAATGTATGTTAGTAAATTAAGTCAGAATCAAAATGTTCATCAGTCCAGGAGACCAGATTGTAATTATAAAAAAAAATTAAAATTAATATTTTGAATATTTTCATTCAACCTTGTTTACCAATTTTTTGAAAATTTTTGTAGCCATAATTTCAAAGCCGATTTCATGGTTACCTTAATTCATTCAATCTGCTCGTTCACACGACTATTGTAAAGAGGAAAGAATACGATGAATATAATACTCGTGTGAAAAGGGAGATTCAGTGATTTTTTTAAGTAATCTTATTCCTCAAAAATGACCAATTTGTGTCTAAATTTTTATTCGTCATTTGTGAGGGATATGATTGGCTTAAAAAATCTCTAAACGAATGAATGAATGAAGACAGCCATGAAATCGACATAAATCAAAAACAAAAACAAAAATGTTTGTTTTTAAATATTGTTATTGTGTGCTGTCATTTATTTCTTTATATTTGTGAGGATAAGCATTAAACAATATTAAATCGAGTGAAATCGGTCCAAATTTTTGGTGCTTACCTTCACGAAAGAGATGTTATTCGATAAAGGTAAGGCAATAGCATTAGGAAATGTGTGTGTATGCTAAAAATCTTTGTTTAGTTTTTCATTTAACATGTTGCAAATAAGTGAAAAAACATAACACGAAATAGGGGGATACTATACTACAAATAAGAGAAATAAGCAAGAAAGAGAATGATTGAGAGAACGAACTAAAATGATTATTACGCTAATTAAACAACAACCTCCAAAATAAAATACAATATTAAAAACATTGCGAATTTGGCCGACGAAGAATGTATAAATTAAAATCCATTTATTTATATTACTTTTTGTATGTTTTTATTGACGATCACCAGAATTTTTTTTTTTTGTTTAGGTATATTTTGTTTTGGTTTTTTATTATCCAAACCAAATCAATATCGTCGGTTACAACAACGATAGATACAAAAATATGAATTCGTTCTGTTAGAAGAAAGAGAAAAATGACTCAAAGTGAGCGTAAGCACCAAAAATTTAAACCGATTTCACCCGATTCACTTATTTTTGATACTTACCATCATGAGAAATTACCCTAATACAATAAAAACTATACATAGAAAATTCTCATTACTCAAACTAATTTTTGCGACCAAAATCGATTGATGAGCTTAAAGCCTTAAAGAGTAACGAGAAAGATATCTCCTTTTTAACCATATTATGTAAGTTTTAACAGTTGTAATACAAAATTTCAATTTACCGTTGTAAATTAAAAACTAACGACTTAAAACTGATTATATTTTAAATTTTATTTTTAGTAAATGCACGATATAACTATCGTTAATTAAAATGATAGTTTTCACTATTTTCATAATTTTCTTACCTAATTTAGTGAAAAAGGAAAAATCGATCTCATTCTCAATGTGTTCTTAAGTTTAAGCTTGAAATCTGTTTTCAAGTTTATTTGAAGGTCTCTTATTTTTTTACAGAAACCTTCATTTTTCACCCCTGATTCTGAAAGAGCGTAAAATTTTACATTCAGATAGCTACTTAAGGCATTTTTAATGACTTTCAACGGTCATTTCAAGGTAAAATTACGAAATATTATGAAATAACAGTTTTTGTCGTTCTTGTCTTTTTGACCTTCATGACCTTGACCCTTACCGTCAAGGTCATTTGAAGGTCAACACTTCTTTTCCTGTATTTAGTTGTTTATAAATGAATTTTTGTTAAATTCTTAAAGAAAGAAAGAAATCGATCGCTATTTCACTCTCTTTCCTTTCTGTTCTTTGAGTTGACTAGTACTTTCCAGAAGTTTCCACAATATTAAATTAAGTATTTAAATTCATTTTTCGTTCCCTTCCTTAAACTCTCTTTGCGGGAAAGAAACAAAAAATTATTTTTGGTTTGTTTCTTTACAAGTTTTGGTTCTTTCCTCGTATAAAACACAACCCATTTCTAGGCCCGGCCTAGAAATAATCTATGAAACATCAATTGGGATCAAACCTCCATACATTACTGCAGAGCCAATAAGTCGAACCATATCATTCGCATTCAAGTACTCGTGCGCTCCTTTCAGCACTTTACCGTCCCAAAGATTTACTAAATTACCCCAAGGTTGAGCCACGTGTAAATTACTCCCATCAAAACAAAAAGAAAAAAGTTTAGTTTTTCCTTTTTTCTCAAAATAAAAACTTGAACTTTATTGGATTCTCTTCTATTGGTTGGTAAATCACAACTTTATAATTATGATAAATCAGAGGGATGGGAATTTATTTTGCATGTAGCAGGAGAATCGGTATCTTCAGATTTTGAAACCTTTATTTTGTTAATTCTATTGATTTTGTAATTAAATTTAAATGAATTTAGATTTTCGGATTTTTATTTCTTTAAATTTATTACAATGTTTTTTCTAATTTTCATAGAAATGGTTTCATTTTATTTGAAAAGTTTTCGCAAATCATTAGTCATACGCCGCATTTCGGTGATAACAATTTCTTGGAATAAAAACTGCAAAGTTAAAACTTTAAAAATATTTAAACTTCCCATTCGTGCATTTTACAAACAATTTTACGCCACTAACCGAAAATCAATTAAGCTTGAATATTTAAACAAATATTGTTTAGGAAATTTGTATAAATGTATTCTAGTTCTCGATTTTAAAAATATAAAAACTCACTTAGCAACTTTGTTTCAAGAAGAAAAAAAACAGTTTTAATCTTTTCTAGTTTTGTATTGTGCAATTGGCTCTTCACTGTTTGTTACTATATTATACATACGTATTCGTATAATGCGCTCCATTTGAATAAGGCCAGAGTTTTTTTTGTTGGATTTAATTTTATTTCACTATTTGTTTTTGTTATTGAAAATATTATTTAAGTATTAAGAACAAAGCACTATAAAACAACATCTGTAATCCCTAAAAATCATTTTTTTCATCAGTCATCTTGTTAAAAATCAACCAAATGGCCGGTTAAAAAAAAAAAAAATTAAACAGAACCTGTTTACGAGACCATTTGCCCGCCTCCTCGTAATTGACGCCTATTCATAAATATTTCAACTTTCATTAAACCGTGAAAGTAATTAATTGAAACCAGTAGGATGATCCAAATGGAATTTCTTTCTTCCTTTTAAGTGTCCTTATTCTAGTAACACAACAATCAAAAATAACAATAGCAAAGACTTAACTTGGTTTTGTTCAAATGACGCGCACATGTATGCATGTAATATGTTTTGTTATGCCTATTTGTATACATATGTATGTCTGATGTACATCTAGCTTCCACAAAATATGACGAGCATCGTTATTAACAAATATGCTTTAAAAAAAATAATACTAATTAGTTTTTATCATGGTACGAGTAAGTTTACGTACGGGGAAACATTGTGGATTCAAAACTTTTTTTTTTACTATGAATGTTTTGCTTATTAAGTTATCCTTTATTCTTTGTAGTTTTCTATAGAGATAAACAGATAATAAAATAAAATTTCATGACATGTTAAATATAGTCATTGTTCAGAAACAAAAATAATCATAACTTTAACGATCCACCAAATTTTAAACCTTTATAAGACTATACCATCCACTTTATTGCGAAACTAGCAATTATTTAGAGAATAATCAAAACAGGTCAACCAAATTTCTTTAATGACTTCGAACGTTTGATAACTATTGTAGTGTTTTTTTATTCGCTCCGGATAGCTGCTATCGAGAGCCGTCATATGAAAAGTGGCTCCGGATAGCGCTCCGTATAAATAGGTAGAGCCAAATATTTTTTATATCATTTTTTCGCTAAGCAATTGAATTAAAAACGATAGTTTGATGTTAAATAAGTTTAGTTTACCGATAAATAGCGCGTCAAATTTAAATTTAGGCGTATAAAAATGACGGCTCTCGATAGCAGCTATCCGGAGCAAATAAAAAAACACTACTTATATGAGTTTATATCTGTGAAGCATAAAAAAATAAGAGGGTGAACGCAAGGTATAATACTATTATAAAGTAGAAAAAATATTTTTCGTGGTAACATCTTGAATAATGAAACGTGAACTAACTGGGGGACATAAAGCTGATGGATATTCCATAACAAAATAAAATAATAACGAGCTGGGTTAAAAAAAATAAACTTTTTCGAAAAAGTAAAAAAAAACAACTTCAAAGGTACGCTAAAACGGATAAAATAACACTGACCACATAGTTTTCGGAACAGATTAGTTAATGATTGATTTACGCCAACTTCAGCAGTTTTAACCAGTGTAAGTGTCGGTAGTAAAGTGCCATCGAGCTCTACAACAATACTAATTACAACTGTGGTTCACCCTCCGATTGACAATGCTGCTTCTGCGTTAGCAACTACCGTTTGTGTTGATCAGCTGGATTTCAATTTAAGTAATGAAAATTTGAATCAAACCTCCGAAGAAACCCTAGAGGAAATGGCTGACGAAATTATTATGGAAGTCGAAGCCAGTAGTTTCACTATTAGCAACCTCAGCAAAAACGATTAAAAAGAAAGTGAAGATTTCTGATGTGGATAGTTTGATTTCAACGTTTAGTGGTGCAAACGATTATGTGGTTTCAAAGTGGATGATTGATTTTGAAGATGTGATGACCACATTTGGTGCAGATGACAATGATCGGTATCGTATGGCTCGTCACTTACTTAAGGGCACAGCTGAGCTCTTTTTACGTACTATTCTATTCGAGTTACTACCTGGAATGAATTACGTGAAGCTTTATTCATCAAGCGCTTTAATTGTCAAGTATCATCATATAAAGTTTATGAAAAATTGAGATGTCGTATTCGCCGTAATGACCAAGTGCAATCTAGATGCTATAATTGTTCTAAATTTGGACATATATCAGCTAATTGTTCGGCACCTAGACGAGCACCAGGGTCCTGTTTTACGTGTGGCTCACCCGAGTATAAAAAATTAAATTGTCCAAAAAACAAAAAAAAGTGTTGCTGCTGGAATCCAGTTTATTCCCGGAGAGTATAATGAGGTTGAGGAGCTGTCTCAGACCATGAGCAGTATGCCACAGGTAAGTGTTGCATTTGGTAAAAATCTTAAGCAGTGTACGCAATTTAATTTAATTAATTCTCTCTCGGATACCGGTAGTCCGATCAGTTTTCTGCGTAGGAGTTTGCTTCCTAATAATGTATCTATTGGCCCCTTAGTTAAATCCGCTTTCATTAATATTAGTATTGGATTATGTTTTAAGA
Organism: Tipula vernalis; assembly: GCA_958295665.1. Taxonomy (NCBI): domain Eukaryota; kingdom Metazoa; phylum Arthropoda; class Insecta; order Diptera; family Tipulidae; genus Tipula; species Tipula vernalis. The sequence continues at coordinate 177,863,957 of OY282558.1, read as the reverse complement.
GAATAAATAAAATGAATTCGTTTTGATTAAATCAAGGTGTTAATAAATTGGCATACGATACAGTAAATATGTCTCCCTCTGTTTCTGATTTTGGTCGTGATGATCATGTCCTGAATACCCATTTGGTTACGATATTCCGATCTGACTCGTTAAATGGTGAATTGTCCATTGATAATCCTAGTGCAACTTTGCTTAAGGTTTCCTCCTGTTCTAATTTTAATTCCTTCTGTTCCGATTTCCGTTTACTCGCCGCTTCTGTGAATAGTGCTCCTAGTGTTCAGTATGATATAGATCCAAAATTAGGACTTAATATGATTAGATGTGTTGAGGAATGTATTAATACTAAATATTTGGGTGTTGATTCTTCAGAAATTAATGTAGCAGATTATGAGATGTGTATCCGTCTGGAAAATGACGTACCATTTTATACCAATCCGCGACGCCTTTCAGTTAAGGAGAAACAAGACGTAAGAATAATTATCCGTGATTTATTGCATAGTGAAACCATTAGACCGAGTGAGTCTCCCTACGCATCACCCATTGCATTAGTTAAGAAGAAAAATGGTGAGACACGTATGTGCGTGGATTATCGTACCTTAAATAAGATCACTGTCCGAGACAACTATCCTCTGCCTCTTATGGATGATTGCTTGGAGTATTTGAGTAATAAGAAAGTGTTCAGTCTATTGGATATGAAGAGTTGATTTCATCAGGTTAAAGTTTCTGAGGAATCAATTAAGTACACTTCATTTGTGACACCTGAAGGACAGTTTGAATATCTGCGTATGCCTTTCGGCCTTAAGAATGCTCCTTCTGCCTTTCAGCGATTTATTAATAGGATACTTAAGGAGTTTATTGACAGTGGGAGAATAGTTGTTTATCTTGATGATATTTTGATAGCTAGTGAATCTATTGATGATCATTTGAAATTGTTAGGACAGGTGTTAAGATGTATTGCTGTACATGGATTGGATTTGCAATTAAGCAAGTGTACATTTGCTAGTGGAATCAGTCTGGGTACTAATAAACTGAATGCAGTTCGTCAGTACCCAGTGCCTACCAATGTTCGTGAGTTATATTCATTTATTGGATTATGTTCTTTCTTCCGCCGATTCATTGCTGAATTCGCTCGTATTGCTGCCCCAATGTATTGCCTCCTTCAGAAAGATGCTGTATTTAACTTCAGTGATGAGTGTCTTCAGGCGTTTGAAAATCTTAAGCAATCTCTTACTTCCGCTCCGGTATTGGCTGTGTATGACGCAACGCGGGAAACTGAGTTGCACACAGATGCTAGTTAGATTGGTTTTGGTGCTGCTCTCTATTTCTCTAAGACTATTGGTAACCATGAAGTTCATTATCATAGTTACGAATTGGAGACGTTGGCTATTGTTTACGCTTTTTCCGATTCCGAGTTTATCTTGAAGGAATTCCATTTACTATTGTGACTGATTGTAATTCATTGGTGCTTACGTTTAATAAAAGAGATGTTAACCCGGGGATTGCTAGATGGGTATGGGAATTTGAAAAATATAATTATAAAATTAAACATCGACATGATACCTAGATGGGTCATGTGGATGCCCTCAGTCGAAGTCCTATAGTTGCTTTTGTTGATAATTCCGATATTGATTTTCAGTTACGACTTACGCAAACCGTGACCCAGTGATTGTGAAACTCAAAGAATTGTTAGAGACTAGTGAATCTTCTGTTTACGAAATGCATGACGGTATTGTTTATAAAAAAAAAATAAAAACGATCGATTGTTATTTTATGTTCCACGAGAAATGGAACAGCAACTTATAAGTCAAGTGCATGAAAGAATTGGTCATTGTGGAAGTGCAAAATGCTATGAAAAAATAAGAGAGCATTATTGGTTTGCAAATATGAAGGATAAGATTGATAGCTTTGTCAAAAATTGTGTTAAGTGTATTATGCATTCTGCAACTTCCCGTTCGACCGAGCGAACATTATATAGTATACCTAAGAAACCTATACCGTTTGATACAATTCATCTTGATCATTTTGGTCCTTTACCTTCAGTTACTTCTAAACGAAAACATTTGTTAGTTATTATTGACTCGTTTACAAAATATGTTCGATTGTATCCAGTTAATTCTACGAGTACTAAAGAAGTGTGTTGTTCGCTTGGTAAATATTTTGTTTATTACAGTAGGCCTGTTCGAATACTTATCGACAGAGGTACGTGTTTGACGTCTTCCGAATTTGCCACTTATGTGGAGAAACATAATATTCAGCATGTTAAGGTGGCAATAGCATCTCCTCAGGCTAATGGATCGGTGGAACGTGTCAATCGTGTCCTTAAGAACATGTTAGGAAAATTAACTGAACCATTGCAACATTCCGATTGGACTAAGAAACTTAAGCATGTTGAATACGCATTGAATAATACAGTGCAACGTTCCGTGGGGACTACGCCTAGTCGATTATTGTTTGGTGTGGATCAGAAAGGTCCAGAAATTGATTATCTTACTGAATATTTATCTATAAAAAATTGAATATTGGCAATCGTGATCTTAGTGCTATTAGGGATATTGCTTCTACGAGTATAAAGAAAAGTCAGGAGTATAACCAGAAATGGTTTGATGAACATTGTAAGCCTGCACAGAGTTACGAACCAGGGAATTTTGTAGTAATTCGTCATGTGGATACCACTCCTGGTGCTAATAAGAAATTCCCCTTTTCCGTATCCCTATGTCGTTTATAAGAATTTACCTAATGATCGTTATGTAATAAGAGATATTGAAGATTGTTAGATTACACAGTTGCCTTACAATGGGATAGTAGAAGCCAGACATATGAAATTGTGGAGAGATGGCGTCACTGCTTCTTTACCAAATGGAATACTTTCCGAAACTTAGAATAAGTGTATAAATAATATTTTATTATTAATTCAGCCGATAGAGGCAACGGCTAATGTCAGATTGGTCGAGTTGTAGAATAAAATTGTATTGTTAGAGAGTTGAACTCGTTTCGAAATAGAATGAACGTCTTTTGAACGAAGTAGAAAAGGAAAATGTCAAAAAAATGGGAAAGGGAAGAGATACATTCTATCTTGTGGAAGAGAACTAGAAAAACACATGTAATTAAAGTGAAGTGTAAATCTAATAAATTAATAAAATAAAAATCGTTAAAGATTATTGAAATCTGATTGTTTTAAAAAGTACATATTTTTTATTGTGAAATTATCAAAATTTCTGCACCACGTCCCGTTTTCTAATTATTTTAGTTTAAATATCCCTACTATGTCTTTTTTTACGCACACCATAGAAACGATTTTTTATCTTGTGGATTACATTGTAAACTAGCCAGGATGTGACCAAGCGTGTGAAAAACAATCACAGTTGCAGTAATGAGGCACCTTGGAATTTGCCTCTCTCTCTCTCTCTCTCTCTCTCTAAAACCAGTCAACCTCTCAGTGCCACTAAAGCCACCGGTTGTTAAACTTGGATGCGATAGTACGGAATAAATTTTGTGAGCTGAAGCGGCGCGCATTTTTACAGTAACATTTATGTAATTTTTTTTCCTCATTTTAGTACTTTTCCCCTTATTAAGAAACATCGTTTTGATATTATTTTATTACTGTAAATTTTAATTTATTTTCTAAATTATGTTATTTTTAATATGAAATAAACTTTTTAATAAAATTGATATTTAGCAAAATATTAAAAATAAATTCGCGGCTGAATTTTTAATAAGGAGAAAAGTACTCAAAAAAATGAGAACAATTTAACTCTTTCAAGTTCTAAAAATTTTACTGTACAAATTTTCGCGCGCCGCTTGAATAAGAACAATAAAAAAATAACGTGAGAGAAAGAGAGAGATCAACGAATAAATGTTAGGTTTTTCATTTCGGGTATAGTCGAATTCATAATAAATTCCATCTCTCGCTCTCTTACGTGCTTTTTTTTATTTTCTTATTCCAAGTGTATAGTTCCCGTTTTAGTTATTGTCCCTTTCCCTATGGCTAAATTTCACTGTATTTTCATAAATTAATCTAGTGTCGAGAGTGTTTTTTCTTTTTTCATTTTATGTCAGCTTTTATTTTCACAATTTGCCGGCAAACACGTTCGTGTAAAAATTCTCCAATTCTCCGAACAGTATTCCAATTACCAACAATTCATTACGACGACTGCTACTTCTGTTAAACAAATATTACTGGTTTCTCCTTAAAAAGTAAAACAAAAATGGTACACCCAAATGTTCCTTCAAGAGGCGATGATTTCATAATAGAAAAATCAAATAATGAACCACATCTGATTTCACAAGTGGAACTTAACGATTTGAGGAGAACGAGAGCTTTTTTGTAATCGAATAACTGGCATCAGACAAAATTTGCCGTTTCGTGCAAATTGTATCTAAGGAAATTTAGAAAAATTCATCTCAAATTCATCCTGGGACGTGTTCCAAGAAAGGTCAAGGACTAATGAAATGTTCGATGTGGAGTCCGTCTGACTTTAATTTTAGTGCATTGTCGATTGTTTCCGGTCCTGTCAAAACATCATCAACATAGAAATCGATCATCAAAATTGTCGAGCTACGGGAAATGAGTTACGTTCATCCAACGCTAATTGATGCAGTGAATGTGTTGCTAAGTATGAAGCACTTTTAATACCTTACGTCACTGTGCATAATTTAAAATATTGAATTGGGTCCAGAGGATTGTCTCTCCACCAGATTCGCTGAAGATCGCGTTTACTCGTCAATGATAATTTGCCTGTACATTTTAGCAATGTCGGCGGTAAAAGCAACTAAATGTTTTTTTAAATCTTAAAATTATGGACAACAAATCCTATTGAACAGTGGGACCTTTCCTTAAACAATCGTTAAGAGACAAACTCGATGAGGAATTGAACGAACCATTAAATACCACTCTCCATTATATACCACTCTAGAGAATAAGTTTCCGGTTGACGTATTAGTTTTTTTTTTTCAATGAATTATTTACGTTTTAAATCCAAGGTTACGAAAAACGACCAGAGCAAAGATGTTTATGGTTTCTCATCTAATGAATAGTGAGTTTTAACCGAAATTGTTTCCAACTCTCAGAAGCGTTTGATATATCATTATGTAATGTTTCGTTAGTACACAATGATGTGGCTGAATATTCTTCAACGAAATGTTGCGATTTAACTCGACCACTAATTACGTAATCGAATACACTAAGGTTCTGCCAATTCAATCTCAGCAGGAATTGATTTTAAGTTAAACCTGACTGGACTTGCTGGCAACAAATTTGTGATCCTAGGAATGATGTAAAATTCCATAGTTTCTGAAAAATTGGATACTCTGGACGATATAGTTGATAAAACCTGGTGTTTTATTATAGTTTTCTTCCCACCGATACCAGATATAACCTTTCGTGTTAAATGTTTTCTAACTCTCAGTAAGTTTATAACAAATTCCGTGACAAAGTTCAGGTGTGATCCGCTGTCTAATAATGCTGTACACAATAAATTCTCGTTTGAATTGGTGGTGACATTGATTAGAGCTGTTCCGATTAAAATCTAAACTACTTTATTAGAACATGATGACTGATTGACCGACGTTTGTTTACATTTGAACGATGATATACCAGCAGTTTGAACAATATTAGATTCAGCTTGAGTGTTTTGATTTGATTATGAACAGCGTTTGTAGGTATGTTTGGAAGTTTGAAGTGGTACTAAAAGGAAGAAGTCGATGGTGTTTAAAAGAACATAAACTACAAGGTACTTTATCACATACCTGCTAGACAATTTGTACAGAAGCCATGACTTTGACTGAACTGAAAACTCATTTTTGGTGTTAACTTGGTATCCGAACATTATTGTATAATCAATATAGAATATATAGAGAGGTGGTTGGTTAAGAAATAGCCAAGTTCCATCTTACTTGGCCATATTCCACAAACTCCAAGATGCATGTCAAATTATATGTCAAGTTTGTTCGGAAGCCGGTTTATCTCCACGCCCTACTTTACATGGCCTCTCAACGAGGCCTTTCGTTCGTTAAATGTTAAAACAGAAAGCAGAACTTCTAGGTTCACGCTTAAAGTAGTGGAATTTATTGCTTAAGGAGACCAAAGTTTCATATTTTAGGAATAGAAATAAAGATTTGATGAAAAATTTCACCAAGAAAGATCTGCTGTGTTACAGTTGTGATATAAAAGGTTTAATGTCTGATCTGAGATTGCTTATATATTTAATGATGGGTGGTTATTCATTGAAGTGAAATTGGAGTTAAAAATAACCTTAAAAGCAACCGAGCAAACGGTGCAGTGGTTAAAGCTGCGGCGTTTGGATCGGGAAGTACCGGGTTCGAATCCCGATAGCGGCGGGATGCAAAAGGGATTTTTCATCATCTGATTACGATCGGTGATGACGGTGAGTCGTTGATGCTCGAAGAGGATAGACGTGTTTTTTGTCGTCCTTTTCGTAAATTTAATTTAATTTTGTTTTATTTATTTTAAATATGTAAAGTGTTTTGTGTATATTTAATTGATTAATCAGTAAAGTTGTAGAAAAGTGTTGTGAAATTTTTGTGTATACATATGTACATATATATACACATTATATATTGATGGAATTTAACTAAAAATTTCTTGTGTTATGTGTTTGTGATTATTAATAGATTCGTGAGTGTTTAGTGAGTGTTTTTGTGTGTGAAAAAAAAATTGTTTTTTACCTTGTGAGTGTCGCCTAAATAGTTTAAATTTCGTGTGAAAAAACATTTTTCCAACTGGTAATTACCAGTTTTAAGAACAAGGAAACATGAGCAGACTTGTTCAAAAAAGAGAACACTAACGGTACGCTCAGTTATCATTAAACAGGTATTTTATCATCACACATATTGTGATACACATACATACATATTTGTGATGATGAATTGTGCAAAAATTTGTCTTTTTATTTATTAAATATTATTTCTTGGGTAACGGAATTTTTGGGTGCCTTTTTGTTGCACTAATGTAAAATAGTGATGTTCGAACTGAGTCGAACCGAATACTTTTAATCTGATGCTCAAAAGGTTCGAAGTATCAATTGAGTACTTTTCAAAGTATCAGGTAAAAAGCATCAACTCATACATTCGACGCTCGAACAAAATACAACCAAACAGTTGTTTTGGTATGGTTTACTTCCTCATACAATTTGTTATGCGAGAAAGAATGAATTGTATAATATATCAACTTATGATATTTTGGGATGTTTGCTACTGAGAAATAGAGACAAATAGCTATGCATATATCAACATAATATGTCTACCTATATAAATGTATTCATCTCTCAATTTTAATATATACGTAAATGCATCTCATTCTTACAAATAATATTATCAATGCACCAAAACAGATCAAACATATACTCGTATATGTTAACGTTTTCCTTTCACATTGAACTGATACTTGTACCGAATTGATACTTTTGATCGAATTGATACATTGTACCGAATTGATACTTTTCATCGAATTGATACTTTGTACCGAGTTGATGCTTTGAATCAGTTGATCCTTTTGCGCTACATTTGTGTGAAGCTTTGGATAATTTTTACGATATAATTTTTTTATAAATTTGACCAAATCTTCTCGATTCCTGTTTGTTTGATTTATTTATTGAACTTAATCGAAATAAAGATTTATTTACTAAAATAAAATGTATCTGAAAAATATCCACCGATAAACATTTCAATTGAAAATTAATTTCATTAAATGATTTAAGCAGGTAGGAGTACAGAAGTTTGATTAAGTTTATAAAAGGGTTCATCGTAAAAATTATTTAAAAGTGTCATGCAGGTGGCGCAGGGGAATCAATTTATTCAAAAGTATCAATTCGGTCCCAAGTATCGATTCGGTTCTGAGTGTCAGTTCGGTGCAGGATCAACTCGGTTGGAAGCAGTGATGATATAAGAGCATTTTCGATAGTACTTTTTCCGTGGATCGGAAAGTACTTTTTTGGGTTCGAAAGTACTTTTTAAATGGGAAAAATTGCTTTTACATTTATACAAAGAAAAACATTTAGGTTTAACATTTTAGTAAATTTTAATCACATTATTAATTATTTAATTAGACAATCTTATTTTTTTATCATTTTTGTCTTATCAAAATCAATATGTGAAACATACATATTTAAAATATAGTAAATAAATCATTTTTAAAACAAAACAATTAAGGATTAATTAAGGCTTGATAAATGTTTTACGTATAAGTGTCTGGAATACATTTAATTAAATCATAGTATCTGAATATTATGAGTGAAACAGGTTTGTTTGCGTGCAATGGATGATTCAAAAGTATGTTAAATCGTTTCGGATGTCAAAATAAATTTCGATGTCAATGGGAATAGATGGGCTTGAATTCACAATCAGAAGGGAAAGCAAAAAAGAATGGAAGAAAAAAAGAAAAAAACAAAAAATACTACCGCAGGGCAGACATATTTTGGTTGTTTTTTGCACAACAGTGGTTTTATAAATTTGCGACATGTGCTTGCATTGATAGGAAACTTGACTAATGTAGATAGATTAGTTTAAGTTATAATTTATGTTTTGAATGGTTTTAACGTTTAGTTAATTATTGTTGTAGTATGTAATAAATAATTAATTAGATATAGAAGGTCCATAAACTATGAAATAGGGGCTGTTCATTTAAAATTAAATATTTTAGTAAGTTTTTATCAGGTAAACTAGTGAAAGGTGGACAGGGGTAAAACTACAACATTAATAAATTTTAAGCCCTGATTTAGATGTGGAGAGTCCTGAGTATCCGGCTTGGATTCCAGAGAAATGATCACAAATAAAGTAGCTAGATTGTGCTGTCTTGTATTAACTTTTATTTTATATTCCACTAAAAATTTACTAACTATCGATCGCATTGCGGTCTGTAAACGGGTCGAGTCTGTCCCAACTAATACAAAAGATTCTGTTATATTAATTATTCATTTAAGAAATAAAATTTTGCTATTAGGCTGTTTATTAATTAAATTTAGTTTTCAGAATCGCCTGGGAATTGCATATTAATTTTAAAGTTTAATTTCAATTTTATTTTATTTTATTTTAATTTTATATTTATTGTTATAAGGATTAATTATAATCTTAGCTTAGTAATTTTAAATTTCTTAAATACTTTATCAGGTAAATTAATGAAAGGCGGACTGAGGGAAATGGCAACATTAATAATTTTTAATTAAGGTTTAGGGTAATAAATCAATAACCTATATCGGTTTTGGTTGGTATGTGAAAATGGGTGTATGATGTGTGCATGGGGATGCTAAAGATACGGTTACATAAATTATTCATTTAAGTAATAAAATTTGGTATTATGGTGTTTTATTAATTGGATTGAACTTTCAGAGTCGCCTGGGAATTATAACATTAATAATTTTTAAGTCCTGATAAAAAATTTAGGGAGTCCTGAGTTCCAGCCCCCGGATTCCAGAGAAATGATCAACTAATAAAGTAACCAATTGTGATTGTCGAATACTAACAGTAGTTTAAAACTGGCCACCGGGAAACCGGACCAATTCTGTCATTACTAACATACCTTTCCCATCCTACCACACAAAATTTACTAACTATTGACTGTAACGGTGTTTGTAACCTGGTCGATCTCAAACAATTACTAATATCCTTCCTTATCCTTCCAAGTAAATGTAAAAATGGGTGTACGGTGGGCCCGGCGCTTTCCGGGATCTCCTGCTTAATGCTTGGCCGTACATTCGAAATCAATCAATCAATCAATCAATCTGATTACGATCGGTGATGACGGTGAACACAACTATGATCCCCTGTTGAGAGTGCAGGATCCATAGGCTGGGCCGACCCACCTTTCATGTCAGCACTATAGGTTGGTAAGAAGCAATGCAATGTGCAGGTGCTTTATACAAAGCGGGTCTATAGCCGTACGTCCTCGATTTGGCTACTACTGCGTAAAGTAGACGGTAAAATTAACTGCGAAAGAGTTGGGAGTGCCTTGAGCCCCAGAAAAGATTGCATAGATTAAAAAAAAAAAAAAAAAAAAACCTTGAAAGCAGTGCTACTGAACACAATTCCATTCAAGTAGCGCGTGCTTGTTGGAATGAGTCAAAGTATGTCATTAATTTTGAAAGCAGTCAATTACGATGCTCACTTATAGCTTATCTGTGACAACCTCGACTTCTTCTCGGTATGCAAGGTGAGAGGATGATAAAGAAATTTGTCAAAGCACTGAATAAAGAAGGAGAATTTAAATATTTAAGTCAAGCGTTTCCTAAGTTATGTGAAACCAAATTAAAAGAAGGAATATTCGTTGGACCTTAAATTAGAAAGTAAGTTGGCTGCAAGGAAGTCATTTAAGGATGTACTCCATGGCTTTCTTGCAAATAAGAAAGCACGAAATAGTGATATTTTAGTGCAATATCTCTTTTTAAACTATAAAAATTTAGGCTGCGGGAAGTCATTAAAAATTCATTTTTGGCACTTCCATCTTGACTCTTTCCCACCAAATTTTAGTGCTGTGAGTGATGAACTGGGAGAACGCTTCCAGCAGGATATATTGTAAATGGAGCGGCATTACCAAGGTAGATGAGATGAATCGATGATGACTACTGTTGGTTTCTATAAAGAGAAGGCCTTACCATACACAAAAGGAAGAAGTAATATATTAGCTCCAGTTATCAAAAATTGTATATAACAAGTTATCAAGACAACAACAAAAATGTGATGAGTGATGGAGAAAAACTGAAATCATTTTCAGATTCAGCTGGTGCAGAGGATGCACCGATAGGTATTCTCTACCAATCTTGCAAAATGCAGTTTGGTTACAAATATTTACCTTTCAAAAGAGATATTTTCGTTCACCACAGTTTCTTGTCTTATCCTCAGAATCATCGTTAATCTCTGTTGAAATTTATCTGAGACAAATTCCAGAATGAATCTTTTAAAACATGAAAGCTGTTTCCCTAATTAGTCCCAAAATAATAGGATAACAAATGAGAATTGGAACATTTTGATTAAACAAGGTGACCCATTTTAAAAGAACCACTGAAATAACTCCCACGGGAAGGCCTAAATAAAAAAGTGTAGAAGTGTACACATTTTTTTTCAGGTCAAATTTAAAGGTCATTTCAAGGTCGGTCTTATTAAAATGGAAACACTTATTTTTTATAGAATTTCACTCGCTCTCAAAATCCAGAGTCAAAAATAGGTGTTTACATTAAAAAACAGGTTTGACCTTGAAATTTGACTTCAAGGTCAAATTCAAGGTCATCATTTGATTTCCCTCTAATAATTTTGTAACTTTTGTACTTACACTTTCTTGGAGATTTAAGCCTTCCCCTGGGAGATATTTGAGTTGTTCTTTTAAAATGGGTCACACGGTGTAACGTTTTATTTATATTATGAAGGAGAAACATTTTTATTTGTGAAGTGCCTTTAACCAAAGAAGAACATATAGTAGTTTGTGAATGCGAACAAAATAGTTGCAAATATTTGTCTAGTGAACAAATATAACTCTTTGTTTTTATAACACAATTATTTCATTGTTGCGATTTGAACAACTAACAGTTGTTTCAATGGTAATTATTTAACTTAAATTATTTATTAAGATCTTGTTTTAAATAATTTATTGTGAAGTTTAGTGTTTTAAAAACACATATTTACGCGGAATTATCTGATTTAAACGATTTGTTCCAAGAACCTAAATTTGTTGGCCCTAAAATGTTGTTTAGAAATGACCTTTAAAAAATTGAGAACTTTAAGCGTAAGTATCTTCGGGATTTAGTATCCTCGGGATTTTGTACCCTCGGGATTTTTTGAAATCCTCGGGATTTTGTATCCTCGGGATTTTGACTCTCGGGATTTTGTCTCTCTCCCGCTTAACTTACGTATTGAACATAATCTTGAATTTTATATAGATAGACATCAATTTTAAAATGATGGTGACGAATAGGGCTTGTGGGCCTCTCACAAATATATGTTGAATCCCATTCTAAATATAAACAAAAGATTAAAACAATAGATTTGATTCTCCTTGTTCTTAGTCCCAACATTTTTATCTGAATTAACTAACGTGAATAAATTGATTTTTAGACGGATTAATTTGGATTAGTTTGATTTTATAAACCTTAAAATCTTTACCAATTTGCATAAACTTTTGGAATATCCAAACGTTTCATTAAAGTACCCTCGGTGGTGCAGTGAGGGTCTTGCTTTGCAATTTGGCGGTCCCGGAAGAAATTATAAAGATTAAATTTACTTTACTCAACTAAGAAGTTCCGAGAATTTTCTTTAACTTTAACAGTTTTGAGAAGCTTCCCTCTACTGAACTCGAAACTTCATAATTCGCTAATTGAAAAACTACGGGTATGTATGCGAGTATTGTTATTTACATATTTGATTCTTGAATTGAAATAAATAAAAAAATCAAAACGTTAAACAAATTATTAAACCTTAAAAAAACTTTGGCTTTAAAGCTAAAAACTGAAGGTTAAATTTTTTTTGCCTCTATGAATGAACGCTGTAAGTTAGTCCAATATAAGCTGTCATCGATAAAGTGCAGGTTGAATTATATATTGAACGGAAGTGTAAGTATGTTAATTAACTTTTATCGTTGCAGACATGGATTGGAAACGAAATTAGTATGCGAAAGTTTTAATCGATAGAGTACAAAAAATCGATTTTTCATGGAAACGCACAGTATAATTTTTCGAAAAAAAAAATCGCTAGCAGAGCTTCGAGCAGGGAATGAACTGGACCCTTTTTATTCCCCACGTCGAATACTAGCAGATGTAGAAGACAGTAAATAGGAAATTATTCTAATTAACCGGCCGACATTCTAAAATATTAGATGTATGTACATATACTATGACTTATCAAACTCCACAAAGCGTTAAAAGAGCAATAAGGTCGGCTAGAACTTTCATAATTTTTTTCTACAAGAGGAAACTGAATTTGAATAGTCAAATTGGTTATTATTGCATCAATGGTATTTCTTATTATTCTATACTGTAAGAGGGTCAGAGTAAAAGTGGTCGGATGGGTAACGACATTGGGAGCGCATTGGTCAATGTTTTAAAGACATTAATAAAAGAAAATCCTAGTGTGGCAAAAATTATTTAATGGTCAGATTCTGCCATTAGTAAAATTTTGGGAAGACAGTCACATAAACCCTTCCTGTTATACGATTTAGAAGGGTAGAAGAGACGACGGTAAAAGAGGAACAGCAAGCTTTAAAATATTTTGAGCTAACACTTTCATAGTGTTAATTTTGTAAGTGGTGGGAACATGGGAATGAAAAATTAGATATCTGCCAGACCAAGTATCTTTGTTGTACTAATCAGTAATCACTTAAATTTGGTTCATTAATCAATAGAATGTTCAACAAATAAATTTATCTTCTGCTTCTTTTTCCAAATTAAATTTTATTCTGTTGTTCTTTGAATTAAAAGTTTTGAAAAAAGAATCAATTTCAGGCGTAATTGAACAAAGGTTGAAAATCTACATAATTCAATGGAGAACGATATCTAAAGCGAAAAAAACAGACTTTGGTTAATTTGCTTTAGTTCTTTATATTTCTAATTTAGAATGGCAATATTTATAACAATTTGGCTATTGGCATTCTTTATTAATGACGGAAACCTTAAGAGTTAAGCAGAAAGTTTGGTGGGATGGTGAGATCATTATTATTTTTTTTTTTTTTGAAACAATCCATGAAATTAATTGGTTTTGTTTGTACTGGTGTTAGATTGCCTTTTCGTTTACAAAATGTATTCTCTGAAATTCAAATGAATCTAACGTGAAATGTAAGGTAAGTACAATTCCAGAACAATTTCATGACCGATGTGAATTATTAATCGAAATTATTAGGTTCCAGCATCAACAATGCGTCCTCAACTTAGCATTTAAAAATAATTTTGCCGGCGTAACGTTAGGTTACTGCAAGAGATCGAATCTCTCATTTAAAGGCTCTTTCAAAGGCTCGTCCTTTAAAAATTATAAATAAAATATTTTTCTAATAAAGTTTAAAGTTTAAGGTTTTAGATTTAACCTCAAAATATTTAAAAAATTACTTTGTATATCTTTACTATGTACTTCAACATTTTGTTGTTACGGTAACTTTTTGGTAGATTAAATTTACAAAATCTCTCGCAGAGAAGGATTTTGGCTATAAAACAAGACTTTACAGTTGCGATTTTCATCCATTTACAATGGATACCAAAATCGAAATTCTCAACTCTCATTTTACGACCAAAACCCGTGCTCTGGCGAACAAAATAGGAACATAATTGAAATCTATAACAAAGACAATTAGAACTATCAAATAACTGAATTTATCAATTTTCGGCCCTTTTATAGAAATAGTTTGAATTTTGAATTTTGTAATTCGGTTAATTGATCTGAAATTTTAATTTTATCAATTTCAAAATTATGTAAAAAAGCATGTTCAGTAAACATTCACTAAAGAGCGGAAACAAATGTCCAAAACTCACTTAGCTCTCCTTAATAGGCCAGAATTTTCTTAACGATTTAAGATATACCAGCTGCAGCTCTTATCATAGGAATCTAGATCGGATAAAAAAAGGAATACAACACAAATAAGGATCGGCAGATAGTGTTGATTTCTCTTGCGGCTCAGAACTAGCTACCAAATCCAATATGTTCCGTTTACTACATAATCGGGCATTATTTCATGAAATGAGCAATAATCACCTCGGAGAGCGCGAATGCCTCCGATTAGACTCTCTAGTAAGTTAGCGGCGAATGATAAATTTATGACGAATTTGTGGAAAAATTTAATAAATTTATTAGACCGATTTTTGTCAATGAAAATTTTTGTTGCCGATGATACAATTTGTACATATAAAAGGACTTTTATTGAAATAGAATTTACTTAAACAAAAGTAAGTAATTTGAAAGGTCTTAAAATATTAGATCGAAGCAAATAAGTGAAAATTAACCCCTACTACCTGTGCCCACAAGACATAATCGCTTAAGTCGACATTAGACAAATTTTCAATACTCAAAGTTTTCTTTCTTTCCTCTATAACTTCACTAAATTTGAATTAAGTGGTAAGCGTTGTGGCCGAAGGCTGTGGTCACAAGCCGTAATTTAGTCCGCATAAGTGAAAAATGAATTTAATATTCAACTATTTTTATTTCTCTAGAAAAATTATCAAATTTAACTTACGATGTTATGTCTTGTGACCGACAGATATAGTTATAGAGCGGAGTCTAATCCCCTTATTAATTTCACTTGTAGAATTTTGGCTCAATTTTTTCACTTCAATTTAGCAAAGATAAAATTTGTCAATGTTAAATTGTCGGTCAGTGGATACAATTACAAAATAAATCTGGTTCAATATGTAAAATGAAAGGTAACAGCAAACTTTTTTTTTCGGTTCTGTGATGCTTATGTAGGTGTACGATTAATTATCTTCTCAAACCCCAACAGTTGAAGATTATTCGAGAACGATATTATTAAGCACCCATTTAAAAGAAAAATCGAAATCCTTGAGTTTGTAAATTTTCATTGAATAAGAAATTTCAACCGGATACATTGTTGAATTTAGGTCGAGTTTAATATCGAAAATAAATTGACGCATTGCACAACAACACAAGAAACAATATTTTAGTTTACGAGGAAGGTTTGGTTGCCCTGGGATATATTTACATCCGCGGTCTAAACCAATGAAATTAAATTTTTATGGTTATTTATGTGATTTGATTAATTTAAATAGAGCTCGGATATAAACCCCAAGAATAAAAAACAATCCTCATGAACTAACCTTCAAAAACATTTTGATACAGTTTATGAATCATTTCTCGCAAGATGTACAAAATATTGTTTTCATTGAGAGAAGGAAAGAGAACATAATGTGTGCGTATTACCACTAGCACAAATTAGTGGGTATCAGTAAAAATAATTGCATTAAGCTTTTACCAAGTTTTATTCTACTGATGCTTTTAATGTCATATGTATCGTCTTTGCTATAACGTATTAGTACGGTGGTATGGTATCGTAAATTGATTACTATAAGCAATAACAGAAATAATTGCTCGACTGTTTTAACTTGTACGGAATAAATATAGCAGTTGTAGCTTATAATGTAAAATACGCTGCATACTAGAGACGTGTTATTGTAAACATATAACATACTAAATAATTATTTTGCCTATGCTTCACTTATTGGTAAAATTCAAACATTTAAATTTCAAATTAGGCATAATACGAAAAACAATGAATCCAGTGCTGCGATGTTCTAACATCACTATTTTCGATATTCGATACGCTTTATGTCTCTTTTTTCAAGAACAAAATCGCATTATCTTTCTCTTATTTAATGACGTTTTTCCTATTATTGTCTAAGTATTTTCGATTCAGCCTGCTATTTCTTCATCACTTTATCACTACAAAAATTTTTTGTGATACTTTGTCGATTATGTTGAAAAAGGATAGTAAAGAAATTTATTCTAATAGGCTGAGATCGCAATAGATGAGCGTAATTGAGGAAGCGAAATAATGGGCAACTTTGTTCATGAAAAAAGAGACATAAAGCGAATCGAATATCGAAAATAGTGATGTTAGAACATCCCAGCACAGCTCATTGCTTTGTTACACCTAAACAAAATTATTATTTCATTTTATCTCTGAACAGAAGCAAAATAAAAACACTGAGAAAAGCAAGTTCTGCAAAATCATACAAATTACATAAAATGACATTTTCTAATGTGTTGCGTACAAGATTTTTTCTAATTTTAATGTACGTACAATTCTTTTGCAACCTTTTGAAGAAAGATTTTGAAAAGTCATACTTTTTATAATATAAAAAAACTTTATTCGTATTGTGATTGGCTGATACGTATCACGCATTGTCTGTAGGCCTACTATGTATCCGAAACTAAAACAAATATGAAATAGGTTGATTATTTTTTTTTAATAAACAAATTCAGGAAAAATACTTTGAGGTTGCAATACGAAGTAGGCCTAGAAAACAACTGGGCTTTTTTATCTACAAAATATCCGAAACAAAGCCGAAACAAAATGTCCAAAACTGCCTTTGCATTCTTCACCGAAAACTATAAATTAACGCGTATGTAAGTGGTTGGTGAGCGTAGCAAATAGGGCTGGGCCTTCAGTCTTGTAATTCTAGGAATCTAAACATCGAGATTTCTTAAATTCGTCAATTCGAAATTTCAGAATTTCTAAAATTTGCTAGTTAATTCCAAAAATTTCAATTACTTAAATCTCTAGCACAATCGTATCTATCATCTAAAAATTTCGTTGTGAGAAAAGAAAACAATTTAGCGAAATGACTTTAAAACGAAAGTTATGTTTCGGAAGTTTATCTTTTAAAAATTTATTTATTTTATTGGTTTATTTTAGAACACCCTGTACGGTGTTATATTATAATAATATATTCATCATCAAACACATACGAGTATTTTAAAACAATTTAAGTACTCAATATCCGTAAAAATAGATAACATTTTTTATGTTGATTGTGTTATCAGGTGAACGTCTGGTTAATGCAATCCTAGACACATAATTAATCACCACACATTCAAATTACATATCTATGTAATTTATTAAGTATACTAAGTAGTAGGTATAACATTTATTAGACAAATTTGGTTGGATTGGTGTGACATCGACATTTTATATGATTTGCTGACTGTTACATTTGTGTTTTTTAAAACATCAGTGGCATAATTAGTATGAACAAAAACATGTTTAACACCAATGTTTATCGAATTCGATCGCGGCAAAACGATTTTTAAAAGCTGGAAAGCAAATGGATCGAACAGTGCAGTGGACATGCCTGGTACAAAAGTCGATTCACAACAAAGAATTACTGTACGTATTCTACATATACGTGAAGACACAGCTTAATATATCAGAAATTTGAACCCCAATTCGGCATATTATGATCCGAAAACACGTTCTGTGAGGGATAATCCTGATTTAAAATCACATCCTGAAGAGTAAATGATTTTTGTTCACTAACTTTAGAATTAAATAAATAAATAAACTTTGTACTTGTGTACTGGAGACATGCAAAAATATTGTAAAGCAGAACTATTTGCTTGGGGAGCTTATGGTAAAATATTCTCGAAGTAGAAAAATCATTAAAGGACAAGAAAAACAAATCATTCGAAGCCGATATGAAAAAGATGTATATTTGAATAATCACTGAAGATGTATATTTGAAATTATTTAACCTTGACATGTTACAAGACCGCAAGTTAAAATTTTGTGCAAGTTAATTCCGCTGCCGCTAAGTAGTAAACATTTTATGGCAATCCGAGTAACAACCTTCGCCTATTTCCCTTTCCCTTTCACAAATTTTAGCCTTTTTAATATTTTTCGTGGCTAAATGCCATACTAATAATTTAAGAAATGGATACTGGATACTCAAAAAACGGAAAACAGCATCTGAAATGGATACAATTTACTAAAAGTGTGCGGCCAAATCATTGGCTTGAGATAGGTATTTAGGTCTTTTGAATCTAATTAAAAGTGACTCTCTCAATTTTTAGTACAGAATAGGCCTATCTAGGATCGGATAACGCTGCAATTATGTCTGGCCAATTTAATGGGGTTCAAGTAAGATTAAAAAGGCTAGAGTTTGTGAAAGCGAAATAGGCGAAGGTTAATCGGATTGCCATAAAATGTTTACTACCTAGCGGCAGTGGAACTACATTGTACAAAATTTTAATTTGCGGTCATGTAACATGTCAAGGTAGTTTGACGAACAGGAAGCAAACGATTAAAGTTTGTAAATTAATTTCGAAAGATTATATAAATTGTGATTTAATAAAACTGAATCGTTGAATAAAATAAATTAGCCTTACTGGAAATCGTGGAAGATAAACAATTTTTAAGAAGCATAAATGCCTAGTTGGATAAGTTTTAATATGTATATTAAAGAATTTCAAATGTACGTCTTTTTCATATCGGCTTCGAATGATTTGTTTCTCTTGTCCTTTAATGATTTTTCCACTTCTAGAATATTTTACCATAAGCTTCCCAAGCAAATAGTTATGGGTGAGCAAATGTTCGTCAAATAGGATAAACGTGTTTTTTCTATCCTCTTCAAAAAATTTAATTTAATTTTATTTTTATCTTTATTTTTGTTTTAGTTATGTAGTGTTATGTATATACTTTATATACATATGAATATACATTTTAAATTCTAATTAAATTCAATTTTAGTGAAATAATAATAAAAGTGTAGTGAAATAATAATTAAAGTGTGATTTTGGAAAATGGAATCCACCGGAATGCATCTATCAGGCAATGTGTTTTATATTTATGGATAAAGAAATCAAAATTATTAATTTCTTGCTTAAGGGCATGATTTTGACTTTTGTGTGATTGTACATGAAATTCAATTTCAATTTTAATTACTAAAATCTAATAATTGGATAGTATTAAAATGGATTTTAACTTAAATAGGCATACGTCATAGTTAATTTCATATTAGATTTTATTTTTACGCACACTTGTATGTGTTCTTGTGTTTTTATTTTATGTACAATCGACACAAATACATGCTTGAAACATGATATATAACAAAACCA
Source organism: Tipula vernalis (assembly GCA_958295665.1). Lineage (NCBI taxonomy): Eukaryota > Metazoa > Arthropoda > Insecta > Diptera > Tipulidae > Tipula > Tipula vernalis. The sequence goes on along the minus strand of OY282558.1, from coordinate 177,844,409 downwards.
ACAATATGTTTATACAGCCGTCTCATTCCTTTTTACACAGATTCTATCAAGGAAATGTACTGTACATTGTTGGTTTTTTTTTGTCTTGTAATATACGAACAACATCAAAACAAACAGTTTTTTTTGTTGGTTTTGGTATAGTCGTCACAAATATTTTCCTGTACCAGGTATGTTTGTATGTGCGCTATAAGAGTATTATCTATAATAATATAAAATCATGATAAATCTACTGCTACGCACTTGAAAGATGGTAGAAAATATTTTTACACAGATTCTATCAAGGAAATGTACTGTACATTGTTGTTTTTTTTTTGTCTTGTAATATACGAACAACATCAAAACAAAGAGTTTTTTTTTGTTGGTTTGGTATAGTCGTCACAAATATTTTCCTGTACCAGGTATGTTTGTATGTGCGCTATAAGGGTATTATCTATAATATTATAAAATCATGATAAATCTACTGCTACGCACTTGAAAGATGGTAGAAAATATTTATATTTAATGTGTGTTGGTGGTTTAGTATATATGATTATTAATAGGCTTTGAATTTCGAGTCAGCCGGACGTATATTTTTATTTATAATTTTTTTCTGATTTTTTTTGCAATTTTTTCAAAATTTCATCTTGAAGATCAGATGTTAGTTGAACCGCAAAACACTTGTAAATCCTGATTGTTGATGCTCAACTGGATATGAGGAATATCCAGATAAAAACTTTTGCAGGGAAATCAAAGGAGTGCGCAGTTTTTCTGCTTGATATGGAGTGTGAAGTGGTAAACCAAACCGATGGATATTGTAGCATTATTTATAAGTTATAACACACAGACATAGCGTGATTATATTACCAAACAGCGGCTGCATACTTTATTGTAATGAGCATACTATATACTCAAAATAGAGTGCGTACCTGCACACCAAATTTATAAGAATAAATAAATAAATAAATTTGTATGGTGGTGTTGTTTATCACTTTTTGTGTTTTTTGTATTCATGAAACAACTATGGTGTTCTTGATAAATCATGAACTATACAAGCACAATGAAATCTTATAGTATTCGACTCAAATAGGATTCTTATACTTTGTATAATCGAATAAGTTTGAGTCGAATTGGAAGCCGCCTTATACAATTCATTTAAAATAGTTTATTTAGGTATGATTAATAATTTTTTTTTACAGCGTATTACAAACTGCTTCAAATTGATTTTAAATTAATTTAATTAATATTATAAAATTATAAATTAACTAACTAAATTAATAAAATACCAATTTGGAAATGTTGATTTGAGTTGAGTTAAGATTTGGTTTGCAACACATAATGACGTATTCATTTATGTGTGCAAAATTTAGATTAAACGAATGTGAACAACGTGGAATTATGTAAAACATTTCGGAAGTCTAAATGTTTTGAATGTAATTATTAACTTATTGGAATTTAGTGAAGTTAGGTTACAGGTTTCACACACACACACACACACCGAAACATTTTTAAGAAAATAATGTTTTATTTTCCTTGCATTGATTTATTATTTTACTTACTTTGCATGTATGATTTGGCAGGGTAATATGTACGAGAAGTGAGTTAAAGTTTTATGGATATTTTAATATTTATTTATAGAGAAAGAAATCAAATTCTTGATTTCTTGATTAAGTGCATGATTTTATTTTTGTGCGGTTGTACATGGAATTTTAGTTACTAAATTCTAATAATTGGATCGTATTAAAATTGTTTTAACTTAATTTGATTTAGGTCATAGTTAATTTCATATCTGCATTTATTTTTACGCATTCTTGAATGTGTTGTTGTGTTTTATTTTATGTACAATCGATACAAATATATGCTTGAAACATGATATATAACAGAACAAACAATATGTTTATACAGCTGTCTCATTCGCTCTTTACATAGATTCTATCAAGGAAATGGACAAGGCAGATGAACTCGCTGGGCAGGGTAAATGTTGAAATTCCGCTCGCTACATGCAATCTCTTACTTCAGGAAGAATCTAGGAGAGTAGCGAACTGTAAATGGTCCAATGGTACCGCGTGTTTTTAACTAGGCAGATTTGGCCAAGACTCGATCAAGCAAGAACTAGACAGCTGTTAACAATTTAGCGTCGCCTTATTAGTATGGTGTTGGGGGTTATTACAGGACACTGTCACATAAGTGAGCATGCACGGAGACTAAGAATCTCCTCTAATGATTACTGTAGAAGCTGCGAAGATGTAGAGGAGAAAGAAACTGTACTCTATATACTCTGCACTTGTGAAATTTTTAGGAACTCCTCTCCTTAGTGATCTGGCGGATCTCAATGGGATGGGCGTTAGGTGTATTCAACGCTTCATTGTAAGCTCTAGTGAGTAGAGCCGAGAAAAATTGTATGTAGGCTATGTACCGTTTTTGTGTCTATGCTGGTCCCTTAGGACAGCCACCCTAACCTAACCTAACATAAGGCTATATTTCAATCGGGTAAAAAGTTAAATTTTTTAATTGTGGTAAAAAATATTAAATTGTCCTCGCTGTTTAGTCGTTTTTATGTTTCAATTGAAACTGGTTAAAATTGTGACGTTTACATTTTTTATTTTTATTTTCCGTTGTCAAAAACAAAATATAAGCTACAAATTTTAAACTGATCCGTGGCCAGTTAAAATTTTTGTGGAGAATAAAATGCCAAAAATTTAACTTTTTAACTTTTTATGCGGTTTTTTATTCTTTTGAAACACAGCCTAACTCATACAATTTATTTATTAAATAAACACAAAACAAAAATCTTTAGCATATTACCCGCAAATAAATTATCCAACATCTCTGAATGCTCTAATTTGGGAACTTTTGTTTGTAACATTTTTACCGAAAACTTAATCTCATTGATATTATGCATGTATTTAACCATTTTGAAGCTTCTGCAGATTGTGCAGCAAAGAGTTGCAAAGTCAATCTCCAGTTAATATTGAATTTCGACACCAACGTACCTAACGTTATTTTTTGATGTTTAACTCTTGCGATAGTGACATTATGGTTTGAGCAGGAGATATAGGAAGTATTCTCAATCAACTCTCTTGTATAGTATATGTTTTTCTTAAAAATAGCTATGGTATAAATGATGATGGAAATGTGCTTTCATTAAGTTCATCCCACGATCTGGTGCTTTGTGATAGAAAATGTTGATCTACATTTATTGGTTTGTCCAAAACCTACTTCTAGGGTGTGATCGTGAGAATCTTGAACAAGTTTGGTGCATCTAAAATAGGGTGCTTTCAAGAATTCAGCAACTGCGCAGATATTGCAGTCATTATTGCGGTCGGTACGTCAAGTTGCAATTGATATTCCATCAATGCAGGCGGGATAGAAAGAGTGCCAGAACTGCGTTATGGCTACTTTCGTAGCGAGTCCTTTAAAGCCACCAATATTTTAGGCAACGTAAATTTTTCATTGTATTTTTAAACATCAACCGTAAAATCTTAAATTTGCTGTTTAAATAGAGAAAAAAAGCAATTTCAATGAGCCAGATCAGTGAGAATATATCATATGAAATGATGTTGTTTGTGTCTCTTCGGGCAAAATTTTATTGTAGCGATAATTCCGGTACATAAGCTCTTAATTTTTCTTTTAAATTTTTGTTCCAAAACAACTATGCTTTACTCATTCTTCTTTTTTGGAAATCTATATTCAATCAACTTGATATTTGATGAGCACTAATCTTGTATCTTGTAAATAATCTTGCAAATATGAAATAACCTCGAAAAATCTCCCAACATCTTTAATAATTTTGAATAATCTGTTAAATCACGCAAGTAACATCAATAAGTAATCTTTAATAATAATCCCGAAATCAATTAGCCAGCGTTACGCATATTTTGAAAATTGTAAAAGCAAAATTCTCGATAAATCATTAATCTGTAACAAGATGCAACAAAACCCTTTGCAAATTTGAAAAATATCGAGAAACACCAGTAATCTCGAACAGCTGGTACAATCTTAGAATTATAGAATAAGCACAAACGTTTTCGAATATTCCACAAAAAATTGGATAAATTTAAAATCAAAAGGATATTCTTGGAGACCAAGAAATCAATAAGAATCTTCAATCAAAAATTCAGAAGCAAGAATAATTAAAAAATACAAAACAGCCCAACACATTCGATAATATCGGAAATATGACAATGACGATAAGTTCGATTAACTTTGATGTCAAGCTAGAGCTACTCAACGCTATTTAAATCTGAAAATCTAGGAAAACCTAAAAATCTTGAATTCCAAGAACTTCTTCTCTGTAAGATAATTTAACTGAGTGTTGTGCTTACTCGTAATTCAACCCCAAGCTACGGTATTATGACACTTTCTTTTTTCCGACTTTTTCTACCTCTGAAAAATTAAAATGAAATGAGAGGAGAAATACGAATACAAAATGTACGTTAAAGTGAGTGAATACAATACAACAAAAATTAAAAAAATGTACGTGAAATTAATTTTGCCGTCAACTCTATGATAAATGAACAAATTCTGCAAATACTGATAGTAAATTACCGGTTAATAGGCGAACATTTGACGATGGCTACTTTACTTTGCGGCTACCTTATTAGTGGCACGAATGCATCTGAGAATTACTTGATAAACCCTCAGGCGATTAACAAATATTTAAACCTATCAGCAGTGAAACCCTTTTCTTGCACCAACAAGAAATTAACGGTTACTGCAAGTAATAACTGATTTACATTCAACGACATTCCACGTCCGCAAAAAAATTGAAACACAACATAGGAATCATCTGCTTATAAAAGTCAATTGAAACCCGAGAAACAAACCCAAAAGTCGTCGTCTACTTTTTTTGCAGATGTCGAATAATAAGGTTACATAAACAAGAAAATCAATTATTTGAATTGGTTTATGACATTTTTTATTTAAATTTATTTTTTATGTGTCAAAAACGAATTTTTGATTTGACATCTGCATCTGCGAAAATCTTTGAATGTAAATCAATCTTAAGACTATAAAGAAAGAAAACAAAAATTAAAATTTCCCTGCTGCAATGCTCCAAAAAACAAATATGGATGCAAATAATTCACTATAATTAACGCTTGAAAATATGGTTTACGATTTGGACTGTGAGTGAAAGCATTGGTAGTTAATGAGCAAAAAAAACTTTCACACCTAATGTGTATTGATAAACAATTTTGCCCATTACATTATTGATAATGAGTGAGAGAGATATTGGCGGACCGAGGCTTGAATAAAGAGAATTTGTTAGGAATGGTCATTAAATATATGATAATTCTGCAAGCATGATATGTTCCAAAGATTGTGAAGCTATTCCAAAATTACATCCAAGAAATAAAAACATTGGTCATTAGGCCGTACCGTTTTCATAGCATCTCAGTTTTTGTTAAATAATGCTACAATCTGATGTGACCTCTATTTCGCCTTGATGTACGTTAAGAAATTAATTTTTTTAATTAATAAAATTCAGAAGCAGAGATGGATATAATTGCATACCTATTTTTACTGAAACGCGTCATATTGACGGGTTAATTAAAATTCGTCTGTTTTTTATAAAAATTCGAAAAATATTTATTAGACCAATAACTATTTAATATAAAAAAATAACACAACTGCATAACTTTATTTCATTTTGAAAAAAAAAAAAAAATGAATTTTCTTAACATTTCATTCGTTACGGATCAATGGTAATGTTTGCATTAGGCTTATAATGGGCCTGACTGTTTTCATTAAATTTATGCCATGTTTGAGAAATTAAGGCAAATTTATCATTTTTTAATAACGTTGACAAAGTTCAGATCTTTTAACAAACCTAATAAATCGAAGGATTTCCATAAATTTATCTCTGGACATTGTCTGTTAGAAAAAACCGTTCCCCATTTTTTAGCCTACAAATATGAAGCCTTCAAAGACCTTGCTTCATAAACTCCTCGTGCATGCATTATTATCCACTCTTTTTCCAAAATTCGAACTGCCTCTATTCAATGCACATTTTTATATGATCCAACATATTTTCTTCAATTATTAGCTCGAATGCGGTTTCTTTTGACATAGGCAGTTGGTCCTGGCACATCCTTGAATATAGTGGAAACCGACGGTCTACCACTAGTTTTATTTTATTTTAGCATCTTCCATACGGTTCCATTTCGGTCCCTTTATTTTGGTTTAGAGATGTATCAGTTACTTTCATATCGTTTTCGTTTTCAGACTCCGAAAGGATATGCGGCCTTTTTTTGTTGCTGCGACATATATTAGAAAGATTTTAATTTTCACTGTCTGAAACGTCTATTCGATGCTGTGATCAGAATCCGGATACTCAACGTCACTTTCGCTATCATTTAGTTCAAACAAGTTTACGTCAGAATAAGTGTCAGAAGAAAAAATTTACCGCATTTCATGTATTCAAATGATTAAAAAAACAGAAATTGTATGAGGTCAAGGTCAGGGTAGATTCGCAAATTGGATAAATACACAATGCTATTTGATGGTGCCTTTGTTTCTTATGAACACAATTTGTTGTTCATATTTACCAAGAAATTAGTTAACCCGTCAATTTGACGGGTTTTCGGAAAAATAAATATTGTGACGGTGACACCTAGTGTGTAATAGAATACCAAATTAATGGCTCAATGTTTAACTGTACTAAAAATTGTTCTAAATGTTTCTACGCTAACTGGCAAAGTCATGAGCTCTCTAGAAGTTTGGTTTGTGTATATAAAAAGGCGAACGAAGTGGAATTGGATTATTAGTATTTGGTAAGCGATTGTGTGAAGATTAAAAATGAATTTAAAAGTGATTTAAAATGTGTTTTAGTACGAAAGTGAAAGTGAAAAAATAAAAGTGATCGAAAGTACGAAAAAGTAAAAGTGATCAGTAAAATTCTGCGAAAATTAAAATAAAGTGATTTTGTGAATTATCGTTAATAAATTGTGTTGTAATAATTTTTATGCTAAATAAATAAATTCATTGATGATAAATTGAATTGATTTTGTTTTATTAACAATCCAGTGATACGAACCTTGATTGACAAGGCAAAAACGTAACAATACCTATATTCTAACTCATTCATATTCCTTGAGACTTAAGGACTATGAATTAGAATATATATTCACATTATTAAATCTATAAAAGTCAACAGAAATTTTAAAAAATATGTTAGCATTTTCTTTATTTTTAAATATTACATTTGAAATCCGTCAAATTGACGGGTTGGTTCTGGTTTCGGTTTTTAAAGTTTTCAACATAAATTTTGTTTTGGTTTTTATTTATAGCTAACTGGTTTTAGTCCTGGTATTTGTTCGGGGAAAAGACACCAAAATTCAATACCTTTATGAAAATAAGTTTAAACAATCTTAAATCTACACCGAATTTACTAATACCATGTATTTTATCGCATATCCTAGAAAAATTACGTTTTTCGTAACTAAAACCGAAACATAATTTAGGTATTTGTACGGTTTTGGATCCGGTTTTTATTTTTATTTGAGAAAGTGGTTTGGTTTTGTTTCGGTTAACAATTATGATTTTAAAAAATGGTTTGCTTTGGTCCTGAGCCTAGATACTGATCAAGTGACAAATGTCAAATGACAATTTTTTGTGACTTTGTACTAAAATGTTAACTGCTATAAAATGACAAATTTTAACTGCTTTATATTGTCATTTTTTAGCAGTTAAATTTTTTTGTGCAAAGTCACAAAAAATTGTCATTTGTCATTTGTAACTTGATCAGAACCTAAGCCCCTGGTACATCAAAATTTCATTGAGTTCATCGTTTTTCTGGTTAGGGTCAAAACCAATTTCCATCTCTGCTCAGAAGCATCGACGGCCTTTTCAGGTAGTGATTATTTTTTTAAAATGTTTTTGGAATGTAATTTAGGATTAGCCGGAGGTTACTTTAATTTTAAAAGATTTAATCACATTATTGAAAATACTGATCTAGCTTGAACTCTTAAGTGTGTGAGAGCTGAATATTCCTTTGACTTAAATTAATTATGTATTCGCCTCTTGAACAAATGAAAACAGAGACATAAATAGTTTCCAATTTCTTTTTTTTTCCTAGGTGGCACCAAAGACCAACGTTCTTTTTGCTTGTAATACAAATTTTAATCAGTGACGACTGCTGACTTAAATTTTCGTGAAAGCAATAAATCTTAAATTTTTTAAGCAATTTAAACTTATACACAAATTGATTAAGGTACTTTGGAAAAACCAATTCTAATTATATTTTATTTTTAAATCCTAAGTGCCATAGATACCACTAATATTTTCTTCAAAAGGAACCATACATTTCTTTTGGAAATATGAAATAGCACCATCGCATAGTTGATGAAGACATAACTGTTAGGGAAATCAAAACCGGTTAAGCAATTTTTACTGAATTTTACATTATGGGCCCAACCATGAGTTCCAGTGAAGTGTAAATTTCATCTCCACTTTCATTTACATATCATGAGTTACATTTACATATCATGAGTTACGGTCGAGTGACAATATTTTAAAAATGGAAATTCTATTGGAATTTTTGGTATCGTGAATTACAAGTAGAATGTGCGTTTGATACTATTTTCTCCTTTGAAAAATTTCAATGGACAAATTGTGGAATGCTGCATTAGCAGGACAGACAACAGTAAAATCTCAAAAATATTTAGCTTTAAACTTGGTTAGCAAAAAATTTCCGAAGTACTATGCTGAAGTCAAGAAATATTTTATATAACAATTATAAAATTCCACAAATCGGTTAAAGAAATGTTTCGATACGTCCTGCGTTCAGCCAATCCATGCACTGTATTGAAATATATTATTAGAGCTAGGTGAACAAAATACTCTGAGGATTTAAGTTTTCCTCTTGGTACCTTTTATTGCTTAAACAATGGTGGTATTTTCGGTAAGAATTCTTTAAGTGAAGATTAGATAAAGTACCCTGAAACACGTTCAACAAAGTAATGGAAGTATTCAATGATCTTAATTTTATTTGAAATCAATTGTACCCTGCCAATTCAATGTAGAAGTAGCTTGTTGCACTGCCAAGAAGGGTGGACCGGAAGAAAATACTAATAAAAACAATTCAAAATATATTCAGCAATATAGACAGCTTGTTGACGTTTTATTTTGCGCACAAACTGCTATTTTGCACATTTCGCATTCGAAAATATTTTTCAATACAACAGGAAATTATGATACCAAAAATGTATCCTGTGGAAATTTAAAGAGGAATGGAGTGAAGTGGATATTGGAACTCGCGATAAGTTCCTAAATTTTCTGAAAAATATTACGAAAGAATTACAATCAACTTTTTGACGATTAGTCTATTAAACTGAAAAGTGTCGGAGGACAGAATTTCAGCAATGGAGATATAGCAAAAGTACAAGGCTGGGGTCATCCTGGGAAGTGATGCAAATTCTCATCACAATCTGGGGATGTACGGAAACAAATTAACGAGGTGACTTATTCCTTGATTATATTTTAAGTACTAACCTTCATATGCGTAACAAAGGCAATAAGACGACTTTTATAACTAGATATAGACAGGAGGTATTAGATATTACACTTGCCTCAAACTTTTTGACGATTAGTCTATTGAACTGGAAAGTATCGGAGGACTACTCCTTTTTTGATCATTGTTATCTTCAATTTGAAATGGACTTCGCATCTCCAAAAAGTCCAAACTACAGAAATCGGAAGAAAACTGACTATGATACCTTTGGAACAATTCTGGTAACTCGCTACCAGTTTCGGTGCCAAAACCTTCAAAATGCCCTGGGTATTCTTTCAACATGGGCCAATGGCTGTGGTTTAATGTGAACCCACACAAAACCGAATTGGTTCTCTTCTCTAGGAAATATAAGCTTCCTCATATCGATCCTCCGGCTTTAAATGGGTTCAGCTTGACTTTTAAGGATGAAGCGAAGTTTCTGGGTCTCGTTTTAGATAGAAAATTAAATTGGAAACCAAATATTTAGGAACGGGTAGAGAAAGCTACTGTAGCGCTGTACTCTTGCAAAAATTCCATTGGAAAAGATGGGGCTGGTGCCCCCGGCTGTTTACTAAGGTAGTCAGACCCACAGTTTTGTATGGAGCAATAGTCTAGTGGCCTGCTCTGAACAAAACTGTCAACCAAAAGCTGTTAACGAAAGTTCAGGGAACAATCTCTCTGTGGATTAGTGGTGCCCTGAGGAGCACATCCGCCCAGGCACTTAAGACTGCTATTTTTGACTCTTCTAGATATCTTGGGGAAACAGTCGGCATCTTGTAGGGCACTCATCTAAATTGTGTAACAAATTCCAAAGGTTCGGACCTAGGATCCAAAACAGGAAGGACTGGATGATGGGTGTATTTTTGGAATCAGGAGTTATAAACTTCTTCACTGATGGTTCAAAACGGGACGGGGTGTTCTGCGAGAAACTTCTGTTAAACCTCTCCTTCCGTCTCCTCGACTACTGTAGCATTTTTCAAGTTGAAATAAATGCCATAAAAGAAGTCGTAAACTTGTTGAGATAAAATGTAATATCGGCTTGTGATATTTGCATATATACGAACAGTTTAGGCTGCCATTAGTGTAATCCAGAGCAGTCTCTCATGTCTTATGACAGATCAGTTCAATATCGACATTTTATGGGTGCCAGGGCATTTCAATAGTACAGGGAATATAAAAGCCGATGAGCTGGCTCGACGTGGCACAATGGACCACATTTCAAAAAGCAGAAAGGATATTTAAATGCCTGTTGGGTTATGCAAACTACTGCTTCAGGAAGAAGCTAGAAAGTTGGTGAACGACAGATGGTCAAATAGTACCTCATGCGTAATAAATTGGATTTGGTGAGATCCAAACAGCTGATCTCAGTCCAGCGGTATCAGATCAGTGTGGTTGTTGGTGTGATTACAAGACACTGTCTCACATGCGAGCATACTCGGTTTCTGCTCATATGACTACTGTCGTAGTTGCGACGACGAAGAGGAGGAAGAGACAGTACTTCATCTTCTTTGCTCCTATCCTCGTCTGGCCAGAAGCAGACTCAAATTTCTAGGGGCATCCCTTTTCAATGACCTGACAGACCTTAGCAGGATAGACGTCAGGAGTATCAAGCGTTTTATTGACAGCTCAAAATCGTTTCAATGAGTTGGAGGATATACAATTAAATCGTGGTATGGCTAAGGACTAGTTTTGTGACTATGCCTGGTCCTGGTGGACCCCACCTTAACCTAACCTACAATCACAAGCCAATCCTCAGCCTACCAATTTCATAGCTGTAGACAGTAGTTGTAGCTATCATAACCCTTATGCTAGTCAATTTCGTAATTCACAAAGTTGTATTAGCGACTTCGAGATTTTCTGTATTTTATGGGATATTAGTAGAGAATCAGCAGAGATTCTCTAAATTCGAGATTTTGAGATTTTTGAAATAATCTGGATTTTCGGCATGATTTTTGAAATAATCTGGATATGAATAGCATTAAGTCGCTTCGCACCAAAGTTATTGATTTTCGAGATTATTAGCGATTTTCTGAAATATTCGAAATTTTTTGAGAATTTCGAAATTATTCTTTATTCTCTTTTTGAGATTTGTTTGTTCTTTAGTGTAGTAAAATAGCTATTATTTGAGATTTTCGGTATTATCTGTAATTTTTTTTAAAATTTCAATATAAAATTCCTCAAAATCGACTAAAAAGAACGTTTTGGATGCTGCACGGTTTGTATTGTTTGTTTTGTATTGAAAAATAGGAACTTTTGCATGCAAGTAATGCATGCATTGCATTGATGGACCAGCTAGCTGTCTCCTTATTTAGTTAAAGTGATTTAAATAAGTCTAGAGTCTCCAAGGAACGAGTAAAAAATTGATAAATTTCGAATGAAATAAAAAAATTCTACAAAAACCTAAGGTGATACAATTTTTAAAATAATCTGGACAATTTGTTCGCTTTCTATATTACATACTTGTACATAAATACAATTACAACAAAATTATTACTTTCCCATTCAATCAATTGAAATCAAATTAAGTGGTAATTAGAAACTATTAATTTCAATTATAATTTAGTCAATAATTTTCTTTTAGATCATTTTTATTTTTTCTCACATAACGAGTTAAAATATTTTTAATCATTTACCACAGCACCTATCGTAATGCAGCAAGAAGAAAAGGAAGTGAAAATAATAAAGTGAAAAATAAAATATTTTCTATACTATATACACAATATAATGAATAATTATTAACGTACCAATTTGTGTGCTTTAAAAATTTTCCCGCCAGCGGCAATTGTAACATCAACCATTTGTCCATCTTTTTGTAAATTATGAAAACCTTTACACATATTGCCATGAAAATTGTTCCATGATAATAAATATTGGGCTATATTATGATGTTCATTGGCTCTGTTTAGAATATCGTTTGTACTAGAATTTTCTAAATCATTTCCATAATCTGATGCTACATCATCGTAATCTAAATGGGAATGCTGTGGTTGAATTGGTTTCACTTGTCCATAATTACTCACATTATTATTACTACTGCTATTATTCGAATTTCTATTATTGTTATTAGTATTTTGATTATTATTATTATTATTACTACTATTATTATTATTATTATTTACATTACTATCATTATTATTATTGTTATTATTTGTTGAATTGTTATTATTATTTAAATTGCTATTATTATTATTATTATTATTGTGGCAATATTTTGGTTCATGTGTATCACATAAATCCGCTTCATTTTGGTCCAATTTTAATTCTGATTTTAAATCGCCCATGTCCAGCAGTGATCCACCGGACAAGGCATTTTGTGCGGCCGCGACTGTTGCCAATGCCGTCGTTAATGAATAATCTTCTTTGTCATCTATTGTATCACAAAATGTTTTTGTTGATGAGAATAAACGTAATGTTGGATCATTAACTTGATCACTAAAATATAAATCCATTAAGGTAAAAAATGGCCATTCCCTCCTTTTGGGCTCTTCTGATAGTTTTATTGCCTATAAATAAATAAAGCAAAAATAAAATATTGTGATATAAAGTAATAAATTTTAATTAAAATGTAATTTTATATCATAAACATTAAAAATGGAAATGGGTTAGGTGTCATCAGGGAAATATTTAGGATTAGGGTATGTGTTTACAATTCTGGTTATTTTTTTTTTTTGATTAAATTTGTTGTATTTATGATTACTGCCAAAAAGCTGATTTTTTCATAATGTTTGTTTCTTGCTGGAAAGTCTTACTTATTTAAAAAAAAATATGCTAGCCTAGAAACTTATGAACAAACCCTTCTTTTCCAAGAAGTCTGGAAGTCGGAATTCTATCCTAATCATATTTTCGTTACATATTTAGGGAGTTTGAATCTACTTGTTCAAAAAACTTGGTAACGCACGAGTTAAAATCCAGTTGCCATCCATCCGGCTGGACAACTTAGATAAATGGCGGTTCAGAATCAAGTTTTTTTTGTTAATGATAAGGGATGATGGTGACCTTGAAATACCTATACCTGTTAGTGAGATCGTATTATATGCTAAAAACACCCTCATTTCCTAAATAAAGGCCTATTTCGTAAAAATAATTATTTGACTACTATCCGGAATAACCTAATGTTTCATAAAGGTTTATAAAAAAAAAATTAAGTTGAACTTAACGTTTAAATGCAAAGTATATAAATAGGTGGGTAAACTTAAATGGTCCACTTGGTCCCTAATGTAGGTAAATATTTTAGTACCGCTTGAACTAGAGTTTGAATAAATGACGAATTAATATGAAATTTCATTTTTCACCTTCGCGAACTACTTGGTTGAGGAATTTTTAAAATTTTTTGATCCAGCTTGAAAAATAAACTTCATAAGAAAATCAACAATTTGTATCGACGAAATTTGTTCTTGAGATGCCAAAAACCTTCAACGCTGGTGCATTTTTTTTAGGGCTTTATCTAAATTCTAAACTATTACAAAAGCTTTCAAGGTTGGCTGCATATGTTCAAAATGCCATTGTTTTCTTTTCAGATAATTTTGAAATTATCTTGGACAACAAGAACATAAAAAATCGATCCTAGACTGTGTGTGTATTACACACGAAAAATTTAAGCAAAATCTGGCAAATATTATCTAGATATTTGTTATTTCGATTGCGTAAGGGTAGCTTTTACTCAAAGAAGAAGTTTTTCTCGTTAGGATTTCCGCCCATAATGTGTTTTTGTCTAATGTTTTTATATATCAATTATGGCAGACATATTTTTAGAATTTTATTTTAGAAGTGTAGCATCAGTGCTGCAAGATATATCGGAGTTAGATTTTCTATCTGAACACATAGTAGGCCCCTGGATCTAAAATTATTTGAGCTCTGTTTGAGTAATGGAGCACAATGCGTTAAAGTTAACGAATAATACGGCGCCTTTGTTCTAATAACTGGATTACCGTTAGGTCCCATTTTATGAAGAGTGAAGTGAGTTTAAATGAAGAGTGATTTTTCAAAAGGTCCTATTTCCACACTAACATTTTTCAGAAAGTGTAAATTGTTTAATTTTGACTTATGACTGAATTTTGACAAAACTCTCAATATTTGTATGAATGAGAGGAGAAACAAAAATAACAAAAATGTATGAGTGGAAGAATGGGGGATGAACACGGCATTTTTAAGCGATGTTTTGAGGTCTGTCGGTGTTTTGGGGGTAACCTAATTGGTCGAGAAATGTAAAAATTCGGAATACAATTTTTTCGCGATTAAAATACTTCGTTATGATTTGAAAAGTAAAAAAATCAGGTGAACTACACTTGGGTGGAAAAAATTCGCACATACACCACATTTTAACTTGGAACTTAAATATTTTTTTATTTTGAGCCTAACTTCAAATGTAACTTCCACGAAAGTAAAACGCATACAGTAGGGTTTCGAAGGACGTATAAGGGGTAGCAATTAACCTCTAAAAATAATTCAATAACAACAACACAATAGCATACCCCGAAATCGCTCATTCGGAATTTTCATCATTCGCTTATCAACGCTTAGCCTGATCGGTCTTCTATCGATTACGTCTTCATCCGGAACAAGAAAATGAATACCACACCAGAGGTAGCCGTTCAAGTGGTTGTTGCACTAATTGATGCGGAGCAGAACCAGCGTGAAATGGGTCGACTACTAAATTTGAGCCGATTCTCCATTAGTCAAGTGTGGCAGAAATATCAAGAAACTGGCGGCTTCAAATGCCGACAACGATCTGGTCGACCTCGTGCTACAACACAGCGTGATGACCACTTTCTTGTGAAAATTTCGTTCTTCTGGGACAGCGGCTCCAAGAAGTTCGTGAAGTCGAAGTCAGTCGGTGGACAGTTAGAAGACGACTTCGAGAAGGTGATCTGACTGCACACAGACCAGCAAACGGACCGAAATGGATCCCAGCCCACCAACGAGCCCACATTCAGTTCGCTCGAGAGCATTTGTATTGGGCAGAAGAAGAATGGAGAACATTCCTGTTCTCTGACGAGTGCAGGATGTGTTTACAGAAGAGTGTACATAAGATCAGGAGAGCGATTTGCACAATGTTGCATTTAAGAACGTGTCTCGTTTGGCGGTGGATCGTCCATGTTCTCAACGATACATTGAGGAAGTACTCGAGGACTACGTCGTACCTTTTGCCAGGTTTGTTGGTGAAAACTTCTTGTTCATACAGGATAATGCGAGACCGCATACGGCTGATATAGTGTACTAGTACCTTTAAGAGGTGGATGTGCCTGCTATGGAGTGGCCGGCCCGAAGCTCAGATCTCAATCCTATCGAACATTTATGGCATGAGCTCCAACGAGTCTGCAGGAACCGCAACAGGCGATCGTAGAGGAATGGGAGGCGATTCCTCAAGATTTGGTAAACACTTTGGTGAAATCAATGAAACACCGAATGGAAGCTGTCATTTGGGCTAGAGGAGGGATTTCCATGTTTTAATTCGATTTTTCCCACTAATTTTCATGCAGATAAATTCACAAATAACGTCAACTTCAAGTGTTAATCTCAAAAACTACTTTGTTGGCATGGTATAAGTACAAAAAAGGTACCACTGGATACGTGTTGAAATACACTTTGAATCTGCATTCAAGAAAATTAAACAAACATTGAATTTTTTGATATTTTTGAACTTTTGTTGAAAATTGATCAATGTGCAAATTTTTGCACAAAGTGTAATATAAAACCCTTTTCAAAAATAAATAAATAAATTCGAGTAGTAATTCAAAATTTGAATCGTTCTAATTAATTCTTATTCTTCATAATAAAAGATAATTATATTAATAAGGACCGGATTTGATAAACGTTTTATTGGACCTTCACTTAATAACACATTGTTTAGGCTAAAAAGTTCAGATTCGGGATTTGGAAAAATCCATTTAATCGGTCCAAAAATGTTTTCATATCCGTCGTCCATATCGAAAACATACCATAAAAGCATCAAACCTGCTTGGGCATATCGAAAAAAATCGTCCTCCTTCAACTTATAGAGATTGTATTATAAATACACCTATCGGAGTGGGGGTCATCTAAACTGAACATCGTTTATAACTTAAAAATTCAGTTTCTCCATTTTCAGACCAAATCATAAATTTTGCAAGATGTTCCCGTTTGTAGTGTTATATGTTCATTTTTAGGAGGTAAGCAGAGAGCATTTTCTAACGAGAAATTTTAATAGCAACCCCAAGGGAATTTGAGACTTCTCAAATAACATAGAGTTTATGGCCAACACACGACTTTCTTAATTAATTTTTGGAAACATTTTGTATTAAATAGTTTTTTGTAAACCTTATACTTTTTAAGACATTTACAAAATAAATTTTCTGGACCAAGGGAGTGGCCACTTCCGGTTAGCCGATTTGGAGTAAAATTCATTGGGACCTCCCAATTTATCAAAAAAGCTTAAATCTAAAGCTTCAGTGCGATTGGTTAAACCATCTGGGCTGTAGAGAGGACACAGACCGACTGACAGACTGGCAGATTGACAGACTGACAGACAGGCACTATTTCGAAACCCACTTTCTCGGACTCAGGGGCCTCAAAACAGATAAATCTCTAAAAATCGCAAATTCCAAAATTTTCATGATTACTATACTTTATTTTACTAGAGTAAATGAAAGTGATTGTCTGGAACCGTTAACAATTTCACGATGACCTTGACGAGGCTTTTCAAGGTCGATCAGACGGTTAAAGAACCGTCAAAATGTAATACATTTGGTAAATCAAACAAATTTTTTTTAACTAGTTCGAAATAATTGATTGTTCGATTGAATAACCTGATTGTAGGTTTCATCCTTTTCATCAAGTTAGTCTGTTAATTATTAGAACAAAAACATTCTAGGTATAAGGTAATTTAGCTGTCCCTTGAAAAATGAGGGCTATGTCTAACATTTAGCAATACTTACGTTGGTGCTATGTTTATTTTTGTTGTCATTTCATATAACGCAAGTTTATATTAAGGAAGTGGTTTATGAGATGGTGTTTAGTGACAAAACCCGTTTTATGATATATGATTTGTGCAAATTCTAAAGTGATATTTGGCGCTACCCGGGTTGAAATCAGTGACATAATGTCGAATTCAAAATCTGAAATTTCAAACTAATGGAATTTTTAAATATCGATCTCTAAATTTCGAATCTCGTCTAGAATCACGAGTAATTAAAATTATTTTAATTATCTGGTTTATAGCGAATAATTTTGATTTATGATTTTTAACAAAGATTTGAATAAAACGTGGGTCTTCTAAACTTTGCTTTTCAGTTTTATGCTGTTGCATCGTATTATTATTCAAATTCTTCATTTCAGTTTACTTTTAAATATTCGTAAAGCTATTTTTTTTTATTGCATGCAAATTTAAAAATAAATCATATTCATGAACTCAAACCACTTTTTTTGCAGAAAGTTTTGCAAAACCATATTAATAAATAAATTTGAAAATCAGTGTGCAAATCTCGACTCTAGCTGATAACTACCATTATACGATGCCGTGACAAAGCCTCCATGAACCCTATTCTGAAAGGGATTGGTAGGGATGGCAGGAAAAGGAAGATTTAATTTTAAAATGTTCTAGAAAATGGAATTTCTATTCTAATTTTGAAAATAAATCTCCATTTTCCACAATGTAATAGTAATAATCATATTTAAAATAATTCTTTGAAATATATTTAACACCTCTTATAAACACATTTTTTTAATTTTCGGTATTTGGACATTCGACAGATGGACATTTTTCGGATTTCAAGGAAAATATAAAAGCAACTAAAATTTGACAAAATGCTGTTTTAAATTCAAAACAATTTTCTTGTGCTTCTGGCCAATTGAAATTCTACATTTGATCATCTACATAATTCCTAATTTTTAAAGGTAATTCGAAATATTCAACTTGTTTTTGGTCAGATAATTGTGTTGGTAGTTGTGCTATGGCCGATCTAAATTCAATGAAATTTTCCATATGTAAAACAATTCAGACCCATCATACAAAAATTGGGAAAGCAAAAAATCAATCGGCATAAGCAACCCGGCAAACAGACTCAGTGTGGTAAATTTTTCAACTAAATTAATAAAATATACAACATTAAGGTTATTAAACTGTTAAGAGCTTATTTGTAATGTAACCTTCTGGCATTTTTTATTCTACAAAAGTGACCCAACAACTGCCGGTATAAGAATATCATATTTTACTTATTTACAAACTATAAATAACTGCCTGCGGTCCCCACGGACCGGACTAATTAAAATATTGAATTGAACGAATTGACCTGCACGAATTAACGTATTCTTTGCTCGCCTAAAACATTGTTCATTACGGCAACTAAAGTCTGTAGTTCGGAGTATAAGAGTGCTATTTTCTCCAAACTATTCACTAAATTCACTAAAATCTGTCAGAGTAATGGGTTTTAAAATGTGATAAAAATCAATCTCGTGAAATTACCCGGATTATTGCTAATACCGGCGACTACACTGGTACCGTTATCTCTAATCGTCCATCGATAGGTAACTTCGTGAACTGCTTCACGTTGAACTGCAATTACAGAGCCTAGTTTGAAATTAAATTACACTACCTTAATTAAGTCCGCATCCAGAATTCATTTAATCATAAAAACTTTAAGGCTTTGCCAATTATTCTGAAAAAAAAACTAAAACTAAAAAAAGTTAAAAATAACCAAATTATTTAAATTTTTATAGTATAATACATTACACACTAAAATGTTCAGAGGCTCAAGGCACCCTCAACTCTTTCGACTACAAAAGACTTTACTTTTAGCATCCTATCTCACACAGTAGCCAAATCGGGGGCGCACTACTATATGTTCGTTTTACGTAGACCACCTGCCATGATAGCCCTTAGGTAGTTACATGTTAATAACAGTTAAAACCCGATCAAAATTTCTGATGCTTGCAAGTTTTAAATGTTCAAAGCTTCATTTATCATCTACAGTTATTGAAGCCCAAATGAAACGTCGATTTCAAAAATTTCAAAGCTAGTGAATTGTCAATCGAAAAAAGTTTAAAACAGCTAATTACGTAACTGCTAGTTTTTCAGACCATGTTGATTTAGGAGTTGAGTTGGACATTAAGTTAGGGGTGGAGTTAATGGCTGAGTTTGGGGCCGTGTTACCGTTGAGTTGAGGGTCGTATTGGGATTGAGTTGGGGGTCGTTTTAGGGTTAAGTTAGGGTTGGGTTAGTGTTGATTTGGGGTAGAGTTGAGGTTGATCTAGCGATTCAGTTGGAGATTTATTTAGAGTTCCGTTGAGGATTGAGTTGAAAGTAAGATTGAGTTATTTTGAGTTGAGTTGATGTATACATATAGGTTTTTGAAGATTTTTATTTGAGGATTGAGTTGGGCACTGAGTTTGGGGTTAATCAAACGTTGAGTTTAGGGCAAAGTTGATTTAGAGATTGGGTTGTGTGAGTTTGTGTTGGCAGTAGCTCTAAGTGTTCTTAGTTGATAACTTTCGGGATTTGTTGATTTTATGATTTTGGGGTTCAGTTGTGCTGTTCAGTTTGGGTTGATCGAGGGGTCAGTTGGCGATTTATTTGGGTGTTGATTCGAGAGTTAGATTATGTTGAGTTCATGTAAACATGCAGTTTTGAAACCGTATTGATTGAGGTATTGAGTTGAGATGTTGAGCCTGTCGTTGAGTTGAGGGTTGAGTTGGACTCTGCGTTGAAGGTTGAGCTGGGATTGAGTTAGGGTTGAGTTTAAGGTTGGATTGAGAGTTGAGTTGGGGTTGAGTTGAAGTTGATTATGAGTTGAATTGTTGATTGAATTGGAGATTGAGTTAGGGTTGAGTGCGGGATTAAGGGGTTCAAACAAAATTAGTTATATTCTCTAAGTTTCAAAAAATAAATGAACTGTTTACCCTCGACCAATTCCATACAATTGATGAAAAATAAAATCCTTAGAAAACGAATATTAAATTCACTTTAGACTTGTAGGAGTCCGTTTAAAGGTTTAACGGTCTCGATAAGAGATAAACCGAGTCAATCAAAGAAGTATAAACCAAAGAATTTACAGCCAAAATATTCTAGAACTACTCCTAACTTATCATCAAAACGGTTAGAGATCCATGAAAACTCTATTCGGATCAATAGGGGAATTGAATAAATCAAAATTAGGACCATTTTCGATGAAGTAGAGATGAAGTAAACCAATAAGTCAACTCATAATTTGTGCTGTATTAAATGCGAACTGGTTAGATGGGTGCTATTAAAGAGTATGTTGATGTTCCCGAATGTTGCCGAGGTTCCCGAACGGAAAAGCGAAATAAATATTTTAAAGCAAATAATAGAAAGTAACAAAAATTGAGGCTACAGTCGGACTCGGAACTGCGGTATGATACAGAAATATAATAATCAACCAAAGATAGATAACATTAATTAAGTAATTAACTGCACCAATTTCAGCTAGCCGGTTAGTAATCCTAAAGAGGTACACCGAAACATAGTTCAGCCGAAATAGGGCTTATAAAAGCAATAAATTGGTCGAAAGCTTTTTTTAATCGGTGTTTTTTCACGTAGATGTAGAACTCCATAATTTCCGAGGTCGGTCGAATGGGGAAACACCGGGAAAAAGGGGGTTTCCACCCACGTTTCACAATTAAATTGAAAAAAATTTAGTAAATGTGGTAAATCGGAACGATGAGCGAAAAATAATGATGAAGTTAAAAATTAGAAATTTAAAAAGGGAAACTTTATGATAATTTTAAGTTCATTAATAAAAATACACACAATAATTAAATACCAAACTAATCGAGAGAAAATAACCCTTAGAACAACATTGCCATTTCATATTTTTTCATTAAAATGCAAAACAACCGAGTTATTTGTGAAAACGTTACCCCCTTATTCGTTCGAGCTCGGGACTCATCGAATTCTTGATCTTCGTGAAAAAATACATCGATTTAAAAAAAAAAAAAAATCGCCAATTTATTTCTTTTGCTAATTACTAATTCTAGGGCCCTTTTAGTCGAACACATAAATACTGTTACAATATTGTGAAATCTGACAATTACAATATAGTTGGTGGCGAAACCACAATAATGCATTTGTATCCCTTTTACTTTCTTTTACTCTAGTAAAATAAAGTATAGTAATCATGAAAATTTTGGACCTTGAGATTTTTAGAGATTTATTTGTTTTGAGGTCCCCTGAGTCCGAGAAAATGGGTTTCGAAATGGTGTCTGTCTGTCTGTCTGTCAGTCTGTCAGTCTGTCAGTCTGTCAGTCTGTCAGCCTGTCAGTCTGTCAGTCTGTCAGTCTGTCAGTCTGTCAGTCTGTCAGTCTGTCAGTCTGTCAGTCTGTCAGTCTGTCAGTCTGTCAGTCTGTCAGTCTGTCAGTCTGTCAGTCTGTCAGTCTGTCAGTCTGTCAGTCTGTCAGTCTGTCAGTCTGTCAGTCTGTCAGTCTGTCAGTCTGTCAGTCGGTCTATGTCCTCTCTACAGCCCAGATGGTTTAACCAATCGAACTGAAACTTCAGATTTAAGCTTTTTTGATAAATTGGGAGGTCCCAGTGAATTTTACTCCAAATCGGCTAACCGGAAGTAGCCACTCCCTTGGTCCAGAAAATTTATTTTGCAAATATCTTAAAAAGTATAAGGTTTACAAAAAACTTCTAAATACAAAATGTTTCCAAAAATTAAAAACAAATAAAAATAAAAAATATAAAATTAAAAAAAAAAAATTAAAAATTTAAAAATTAAAAAAAAAAATTAGGAAAAAAATAAAATTTTTCAAAATTCTCTGTTCGTAAAAGAAAGTCGTGTGTTGGCCACACCTCCATTTTTCGTTTGTTTTGCCCTCCTAACCGACATTTTTGTTTTGAATTTAGCAATTTTAAAGGAATCTACTATAATTTTCTTGTGTATGCGAATGATATTTCCACGTAAAATTGTGAAGCATTTTTGTCAAATTGGCATAATTGTCAATAGACAACGAAATCACTTCATGGAAGGGTTGGACTTTAAGTCCCACAAAAACTATCACACCAAATAAAAACTAAGTAGATTTGTTATTTTCCAAAATCACAAGCAAGCTTCAAAACCCGCGGAAAAAGTGAGAAGTTCGGCCATAAATTATAGCAATTTTTGCTTGTTTTGGGGGAGGGGGGAGAGTCAAAAAAATTAAAACAATTTGTACAGTAACATCATTGCTCACGGATTTTATACATGTTTTACTCACCTTTTTAAAATAAATTTCTTAAATTAATAAAAATAATACGGCGTCGATTGTAATAAAAGAGTGACTTTCGCGTCCCGGACGCCTATTCTTGAAATTAACCCGTAAAAAGTCTGTCCAAAATTTAATTGGTTTTAAACTTAAGTTAAAGGCGACTTTTACTTCCTTTTAAATAAGTAAAACATAGTAATCATGAAAATTTTGGAACTTCAGATTTTTTGAGATTTATCTGTCAGTCACTCAAGGGACCTCAACTTGAGTCCGCAAAAATGGGTTTCGAAGTGGTGTCTGCCTGAAAGGTCTGTCAGTCTGTCTGTCTGTCTGTGTCCTATCTACAGCCCAGAGGGTTTAACCAATATATTTAAGCTTTTTTCATAAATTGAGAGGTCCCAGTGAATTTTAGACCAAATCGGCCAAGCGGACGTGGCCAGTCCTGTGGGATAGAAAATATATTACGCCAATATTTCAAAAAATATAAGGTTTACAGAAAAAATATTAAATACAAAATGTTTCTAAGAAATACGAAAAAATAAATTTGTAAGAAATTTGCATAATAAGTTTCTCTAAATTCCCAGTTCGTAAACGAGAGTCGTGTACTGGCCACACCTCCATTTTGTTAAAATTATTTCTGAATAAAAACGAATTGTTTTATGCCAGACAAAAATAAACCGATATTTGAAAATCATATTGGAATGACGTCAATGTTTGGGAATATCAGTGAATTTGTCCCAGGTGATGATTTCCAAACGTGTAATAACGGTTGCAGGTTTTTTTTTGTATTGAACAGTCACATCTGAGGCAAAACAAATTACCATTACTTATGACAGTTATAGGTCAATCAATTTGTGCAAAATTGAAATCCGTCTTTGTGCCCGATGGTCCAATCACAAAATCGTACAGACAAATAGAGAAACCTGTCTTTATCAAGTCAGTTCAGTAAATAATTCAAAGTAAGCGTCTGGCGAGTATTTGAATAAATACTTTCATAATATTTGGTAGCTTTCGAAGGAGACCATTTCGTGCTGATTTAGTTTTCAAATCAAATGCTAAGCCTATTTTTGGAAAAGCATATTCCGTACCTTAAAATATGTGGCACGAGAAAAAAAAATTGAAAATATGCTTGAAAAAGGGATTATTGAGCCAGTCAGTTACAATAGTTAGTGGACGCCAATTACTTAGCCCCTAAAACCGTTAAGAATTTATGTTGATTGTATGAAAACAATCAATAGATTCACATGGATGATATATTTACACAACTAGCAATTATAATTGCTAGTCAGTTCGGTGGTTATACCACCATAAAAGACAGAGAGCCAGTGCCTCTTAAGTGTTATTAGGATTAAAATGGAGTTTGTTGTTATGATGGTAATTTAGATAAATGTAATCGTTTCGTAAAAGATGGTCTTTCAAATTCAAAATAGCAAATGGAAGCAATTATGAGGCGCCCTAAAGATTTGCAACAGTTATATTCCAAATTTGTCAATGGAACTGTGAAGTCTGTAAATTTTATTTAGAAAAGGACTAAAATTTTAACGGACAGCAATAAGCTTTTGAAAGAAGCAAACACTTATTAAAAATAATGAGATCCTGTACTGTTATACGATCCAAATAAACCAATTATTGTACCAGCAGATGGGAGTCCAGATGGATTTGGAGCAATTTTATCACATTTAGTCATGGGGTTGAACAACCAGTACTCTTCGCTTCTAGTAGACTGTTTATGTCACAAAAAACAATTACGCACATCTACATAGAGAGAAGAGAAGCGCTAGCAATATTTGATAGTTAGCTAGTTTCATAAATAAGCTTATGGCAAGCATTTTCAATTGCAATAATATCTTCAAGCGTTAAGTGAAATTTGTATTCCATCTAAAAGGAATATCAACTGTAGCAATTTCAAGGTTACATCGTTGGTCAATACTAATCTCCATGATACCAGAATCCATTTAAACATAACTCAGCAAAAAAGTCGAGACATACCTACAGATGCTTTGTAAAAGAGTACAGACATCGACAAATCCTACTGGCAAAAATTTTGTGTTGCTTAATCTATATGTCGAGTTCGATAAACATTTGACGATTGATTCTATCACTTTCCTGTCGATGCTAAAATGTCATCGACCGAAAATGGTAGAATCGATCGTAAAATGTTTATCGAAGTCGACATACGCAACGCAAATTTTTTGCTACTTCGATTTGTCGATGTCAAGGTGACAATCACATTAAGAGTAATTATTTCAAATTGAGACTGAGTAAAGATATTGAAGACTATTTTAAGTCGGGTGGAATATGTCAACATGTCCATTTTAATGAATAGATATAGGAGTTTTCCATTTAAAACCTCATCGATTTTAAAATAATGCGTCGTGTAGATGCTAATTCAGTCAAATAAGATTTCAAATGTTTATTTTCATATTTTGGTTTACCAAAAGCACCACCATTTAATTTGCAAGAATTTATAGCATTTGGTCAAGTAAATTCAATTGAAATTGTAAAGTTTCCACCTTTCCATCCTCAAAGTAATAGATTAGGCGAACGTAAAAAAATTCATTTTAGAACAAAAAATCACCATGTGAGTTCTATCTTGTCCTAAAGATCATTTTTTCGAAAATGGATGGATTGTTATATTTTCGACCATGTTTCAGAATCTCTAGTCTAAGTTGACATATCTAAAATCAAATGCATGGTCATTCATTCTTAGAAAAAATTACCACAGCATATTTTGTCTAATCATGTCGTTGGGTTTTTTTACTTATCCCACAACATGGCTTATAACTAAATTTTCAAATGTGAATACCTCTTGAATAGCACTAGCTGGAAACATGAAACAAAAACCAAATTCAAGGTCATTCAAAACAATCTTAGCAAATATTACCACAGCTTACTTTGTCTTATCATTTGGCACAGTTCTGTAAATTATCCCACTATAAGCAGCAGCCTTAGTTTCATTTTTCTTGTTGAATTTTATAAAGAAATGTCAAGCCTTTATATAAGACGGCCTTTTCGTCTTTATCTAATGAATTTGATTTTATGCATAAAATAGCTTATAAGAATTATATCAATAAGGTTCAAGACGATTTAAAATTAAATCTCAAATCGTTTTGAAACTTTGTTCAGACTAATATTATTACTGGCAATAATTCCGTGAATATAGCCAATTATTTGGTTCTTTCTTCCAAAATACTTATAGACGACAATGTTGATAAGCAAACATTTGGGAATACACCATATGCTAATATAATTACCACCTTGGGTATACCTTGTATTACTCCAAAGGGCATTATTGAATCACTCCGTCAGTTTAAAGATGGTGTGCCTTCAAGCAACGATGTCTGTAATTATAGCGGCATTTCTAAACTGTCACAAATCACTAAATTATTCGAATCAATTGTTTGTGACCACATGAATTTCGCACTGAAGTCATTTAGAACTACCGAGTGGATTAATTAGAATAGAATTTTCGAGAAGTGTTTTGGAGGTGATTTAGGTTAAGGCTAAACTTGACATCATTTATACTGAATTTAGCAAGGCGTTTGATCGATCAATCACGTTAGTGTATTGGAAAAATTAAAATCTTTCGGCATTGCTCATAATTTGATAAAATGGATCGATTATTACCTTACTGAAAGCGTGCAGTTTGTGATGATAAATGACAGTTTTTCTAATCCGATTAAAGTGTATTCGGCTATTCCACAGAGTTTCTATCTTGGACCATTCATCTTTATTCTATTCTTAAACGATATCATCAATTATGTCAAACCCGCTCGTTGTCTAATTTATTTGACCTAAAAATATTTTCCCTTAGGCAATTAATTTACAGATGGACATTGATGGATTTACCCGCTCATCGTCATATGTAATACATGACCATTGCATTAATGATGTTATCTTGTCACGAATAATTGAAGTAAGAGATCTTGGAGTCATGTGTACACAAATCTTTTCGACGAATCGGCATATTGATTTGATAAAAGCAACAGCAAGTTTTATGTTAGAATTCCTTAAACGAATCATGAAAAAGTTTGATAACGTGAACGTTTTTATCATGCTATATCAATAAGAGATTGTCCGTTTGCAACTTGAATATGCATCATGTGTGTGGTCTCTCCACTATGTCATATTAGTAGAATCGAAACGGTACAAAAAAAATGTCTCATTTTTTATGCGTGGAAAACACACCAAATTGATTATCGTAAGGCACGGTGGGAGAATGTTAGGGATACGCCTTCTTATGCCGATAGTGGCAAAACTTTAAAGCTTCAGCCATTTGTAATTTGCCGTCAGCATGCTGGTGCCATTATCTTTTCCGATCTTGTAAATGGTAATATCCAGAGCTCATTCTTATTAATGAACCTTGGGTTATATGCCCCGAAAAGTAGTTTAAGATCTCTCGATCCATTTCGAAAACAGAATTTCGTAGGACTAACTTTTGTAAGTTGTTAGTTTTGTGATTTTAATATGAGTAAATGTGAGATCAGGCGATCATTGAAATGGGATTATTTCAATAAATGATATCTTTTTAATTGTGTAATTTTAAATTAAAATTGTACTGGAACTTCTGGTTCCTAATTAATTTTCTATTAAAATAAAATAAAATAACAAAATAAAAATTAACTAACATTAGAAATTTCATTTGAAGGGTAAACCTTTTTTGATTTTAAACTTTAAAACACGATCCCTGTGAAACATTGAAAAAGGCGTCACATAGGGCAAGATACAACTCATATTACGCAATATCTGCTTCATGGAACTTGCGGGAGAATACTATTACAGAACTACTCCAAGTTCTTTAACATGTAAGTCACCTGCAAAATGTTTGTCAAATTTGAATCCAAAAACTCCGAAAAAATAAAAAGTCCGAAACAATCTTTTAAAGTAATCGAACAAAAAAAAACTCGATTACTTTAAAAACAAAGAAAATTTTAAATATGGAGAGAAAGTTATGTTCATAAATCATTTCAAAAGTGATATTAAATAGATTCCAGCCTTAGTGATTAGGTAGATATGTGTAGGTTCGGTAGTTTATCAAAAAAATACAATAAACCTTTCTACTAAATTTAAATAATGTTTAATTACAGATTGCCAGAAAACAGATTTTGAAGAATTTTAGTTACAATAAATTATACTTGTTATAAAAAGCTAAAAAAGTTATGAAATAAAAATTATTATATTTATACTACACAGTTAAAAAAATATTGCTTATGGTAATGTAAATTGCATTACATGTAGGTCAAGTGGAAGGCTGTATTACAAAATAATACAAAGCTTGCATTAAAAAGGATTTAATACAGTTTGCTTTAATTTGTAATACAGCAATTACATTACATTTTAGTGCAACATTCCATTAGACTGTAAAACCTGTTGTAGAAGAGCAGTCAATCAACTGCATTAAAATTTATCAAAGACTGCATTAATAAAGTATTTTAGAAGTATGATATTTTAAAGCAAGTTGCATTAAAAGTTCAGTAAGTTTAACCCTTTTTTTCTGGAGTTGGTCATTTGGTCTTTGTTTTTAGTGTCTTGAGGGTCGAAATCTCAGAGAGCAGTTTACTTTAAAAAAACCAAACATTCATCTTTTCGTTGGCGGGCTAGTTCCATTATAGTCGCCTAAGGTAATAACTTATAAATTAAGAATTGAAAAGCTTACCTTTAACGTGAACATTTTTAAATTCAGAAAACTCAATTATTTTATTTGTCATATAGTCGGTTTAATATAGCGAATTTTATATTAGTAAAGCAAAACACGTGCATGAATTTATTATTCATATGTGAATTTAAGTCCACTTATTTTAGCGAATTTTATATTGGTGTAATTTTTCTAATTTGAGCAGGTTGCTTTAAAATGTTTAATAGTTTTATTAAAAATATTTTTAATGCAAATACTGATTTAGAAATCTTCATAATTGCGTTAAAATTTATTTTAATGCAATCTTTACATGAGTCATGTGAGTCATCATCGATCCCACTATGTTTTTCTATAACTCCTACCATTTGCAAGTACTCATGATTTGTTTCTTCATATTTTTGTGATAGTTCTGCAATAGTCAAGATTGACCACGAAACATGTTACTCACTTGATACTTAATTATAGTAACTTAACTGAATATAGTTTCAGATTTAGCGAGGTGGTCATTCGCCTCACTATGTTTTTCTGAGTGTCATATCAATTGTCTAATTACTACGATATTTTTCTTATAAATTTGAAAGGCCAAAATTGGTTCCGAAACACAAGACACGCTTATTACATCAATTGCTAGTACCCATGATTTTTCTCGATGTCTAGAATTTAATCGAAACTATTCAACTTCAGATTTTACGAGGTAGCCATCGGTATAAACAAATATAATAATAATAAAATAGTTTAGCCACAAATTTGAAACTATGTTCCATCTTGTCACATAAAAAAGGGACACCATCATATTCCCAATAATAAAAATCCCCAAAAAAAAATCCCAAAAAATGCAAAATAACGTGCCCCTTTACAAAGGGAAACCCCATTAAATTTTTGTTAACTACATACAATATGAAAATAAAAAGAAGCTACATAATTTCTTGTCGTACTTGCGCAGAAAGGACCAATGCTAAGCGGCTTTGGGGAGTTTTTTATTTTAGTATGTGAGTAATTATTAAAAACACAAATTTTTTAAAAATGTTTCAATTTCTGTGAAAATTAGAATTACAAAAAATCGTCAAAGCGAGGGTTTGGGGTGGCAGCCCTATCCTCTCTACAGTCTAAAACGAATTAAAATAATATTTTAAAAATTTGTTATACCATATTTAAAAAACTTATTTTTTGAGATTATTTTA
This sequence comes from Tipula vernalis, assembly GCA_958295665.1. Lineage (NCBI taxonomy): Eukaryota > Metazoa > Arthropoda > Insecta > Diptera > Tipulidae > Tipula > Tipula vernalis. Next base: position 177,814,954 of record OY282558.1, on the reverse strand, counting down.
TTTTAAAAACGATACCAACCCATAAGAAAAGTATCGGGTTAGGGTCATTTGATCGTTTCCGAAAAATCGAAACGAAATTATCGAATGATAAAATATCGAAAAATATTTAGTTTGGGCGCCCGATTTGAAAATGTCACATGTTAGTCGAAATTCGATTATAATTTCAAAATTTAGATCTCGAAATATGTAATTATGAATGAGTTGCTTTCAAGCATGATCGTTTTTAAACTTCCAAATTGTGTGTTAAAATATTCTGGAAAATGGAAATTTCTATTCTAATTTTAATTTTAAGTCACCATTTTCCAGATAATTACTTCGGTCTAAAAAGATCAAAATATTGAAATCCTGTCAAAAATAATCAAGAATTTGGTTGGTCCAAAACCAATTTTCTCAACGTTTTGAAGCTCCCTGAGTCTAAAAAAGCAAAAAAAAAAATGTCCGTCTGTCTGGATGTCTGTATGTCTGTACCCATGGTATCTCGAGAACGGTTTGTTCGATTTAGAATTATTTTTTGCCAATCTGTTTCTATGGTCAAGGCCGAGATTTGAAAAGTTTTTGGAACCTGTGCGTCAAGAGGGTCGGGTACCTACCATCCGAATTGACCCAAAATACCTGGTTCACAAATATTTACCAATTTTTTTTTATATATGCTGGTTTGAATATTGAGTTTGGGGTTGATTTGAAGGTTAAGTTAGGGGTCAATTAGCGGGTTGAGTTAAAGTTTAGTTGGGGTTGGATATAAAAATATTTACGAATTTTTTATATCCTGGTTTGGGATTGATTTGAAGGTTAAGTTACGGGTTAGTTTGCGGGTTGAGTTGAAGTTGAGTTGGAGTTGAGTTGGAGTTGGACATACAAATATTTACGAATTTTTTGTATATGCTGGTTTGATTTGAAGGTTAAGTTAGGGATCAATTTTCGGGTTGAGTTAAAGTTGAGTTGGAGTTGAGTTAGGGCTGGATAAGATATAGTGAGTTGTTGACCAATTTTTATATATGCTTGTTTGAGGAGTGAGTTTGGCGTAAAGTTTGCGGTTTAGTTGATGGTTAAGTTGGGTTCCGTTTGCGAGCTGAATTAGGGATGAGTTGTGGTTTAGTATATATGTAGGGAAACCTCACTACAACGGAAATCGACGGGACCAAAAACGTTGTCCGTTAAACTGAGGATTTGTGAATTTTTATAAAAATTTTATTGGGATTCTATATCTTATTCGATTTTGATGAAATCCAGCATTTCCAATGGAAATGGGATATTCAAATGATTTTTAGACGAAGTTCTGGAATATGGCCAAGTAGGATGGAACTTGGCTATTCCTAAATAGATTATGATGAAATTTGACATGTGCTTTGAAAATGAGATTCTAAAATGATTCATAGATGAAGTTCTAGAAAATGGTCAATTAGAACGGAACTTACCTATTCCTCAACCCTCATATGATGAAATTTGACATGTGCGTTGGAAATGAGATTCTAAAATTGTTTTTGGACAAAGTTCTGGAATACGGTCAGTGAGGACGGAACTAGGCTATTTTTTAACCGATTATGATGAAATTTGATGTGGGTGATGGAAATGGGGTTCTAAAATGATTTTTGGATAAAGTTCTAGAATATGGCAAGGTAAGAGGAACGTGGCTGTTTCCTTAACCAATTATGATAAAATTTGATATGTGCGTTGCAAATGATATTCTAAAATAATTTTTAAATGAATTTCTGTAACATGACCAATTAGGTCGAAACTTGGCTATTTCTTAACGGATTTTAGTGAAATTTGACTTCTTCCATGGAAATGGGATTCTAATGTGATTTATGGATATAGTTCTGGAATTTGGCAAAGTAAGATGGAACTTGGGTATTTCTTAACCGATTATGATGAAATTGCGATTTCTTAACCGATTATGATTGATATGTGCGTATGGAAATTTGGTTCGAAACTGAGTTTTAGATCTAAAAATCAATTTAGAATTCCATTTCGAACGCGCATGTCAAATTTCATTTATTAATTTTTTTTTGGCCTATTCTAGAATTTTATCCAAAAATCATTTAAGAATCGCATTTCAATCATGGATATGAAATTTCACTAAAACCGGCTATAAAAACGGCCAAGTTACACCCAAATTGGCCAAACATATATTTACTAAAGGTTCAATTTGAAATGTTAAAGGTTCAATTTGAAATGTTAAAGGTTCAATTTGAAATTTTAAAGGTTCAATTTGAAATGTTAAAGGTTCAATTTGAATTGTACTCGTAAAACCTGTATCATCTATCCGTGTCCGCTCTAATAAATTGTCAGCTTATATAAGGGAGGTTTTCATTAGAAAACTTCAATTGCATGGTACTTAAAAGTTTGTCCGTTAAAGTGAGGATTCCGCTAAATTGAGTGTCTGTTGAAATGCGGTTTCACTGTATTTAAAAGTGAGTGTTTAGATATATTATGTACAGTGTATGTATGTGATATTTAAACAAATGCACACGATTTGAACCAAACTTTACACAAATATTGTTTAAGACTTAAGAAAGGTCAATTTTAATGGGTCAAACATTCATCTCCTCCTTGAGAGATGATAATCAGGTCTAAAGTTACTACAGAGGAATTTCTAAAACTTCCAAAATTGAGTCGATTTTTGATGACGGTATGATGGTATGAAGGTATGATGGTATCATGGTATGATGGTATGATAGTATGATGTTTTGATGGTATTGGTAATTGTATGATAGTATAATGGTATGTTGGTATGATGGTATGAGTTGAGCAGAGGGTTGAGATTTGGTTCGAGCTAAGTTGAATTGAAGTAGAATTAGGGTTTAGTTAGCCTGCATTGGGATTAAGTGAGTTGTTCGGTTGTGGAATTATTTAAGAGTTGGTTTGGAGTTAGGTTAAGGGTTAATTTGAAAGTTGATTTAGGGTTGATTTAATGATTGATTTGAGGGTTTGGTTGGCGGCTAATTTGATGATTGCGGTTAGAATTATGTTGCGATTGAAATGGAGGTTGATTTATATATTGAGTTGAAGGCTGAGCTGAAGATTGACTTAAGAGATTCATTTCGGGAATAATGTGGGAGTTGAATTAATCAAGACCGAAGTTCCGACCACCTCATGAGGTTTCAGCCCTTTATATTTTTAAATTTAAATTTTCGTTTTCAAGCAAAATTTTCAGATCAACGGTCTTATCGCTGCTCTTCTGATAGATTCACTACTAATCACAAATTTTCGTATTTTGACGGAGTTTTTAATTTAAAATGTCGATGAAATGTCTATTCATTGTCGATAAATTTACCTTTCAATAATTTTAGCGTCGATGAAAAATAAAACTTCGACGTTTTTATAAATCAACATTTTTTTTTACATCTATTTGGGCACATCCAAAAGCATCAAAATGGAATATTCTTGTCTTAAAAATCTCCACGAAATTGACAACCACATTAGCATATACATAACATAAAAAGCAAAAATTAGTAGCAAATTCTGACGGAGTTGGTTAATCCAGTAATTCGGCAATAGGGTGACAGAAAAAGGCAAGGATGTTTGAACTGCTGCCTTGAAGTGTGAAGCCACATAATCTGAAAGAAATATTACATCCTACTGAAACTGTTTGTATCAATAACTGTAATATAATGGTTAAAAGGGTTGCAGCGAGAAGATTTTCATTATTTGAATATGTTTTTAAATTTCGGTGTCAGGTAAATTATAAATATTCGAAGGTATGGATTTCTATTGAAACAAAGCCGAATATAAATTTAAATTGTTTAAATTTGTTTTAGGTTTCGATTAATAAATAACACTGATGTTTTCGTAAATGGTGTTATTTGAGACGTTTCCACATTGAGCTCAATTTTCAATATTCAAATCGTTTCTAAATGATTCTGTAAGTTTTAATAAAACGGTTTTTACGTTTCCTAATAGTCATAGACTTGGTTTCTAGTAAGTGTTTTAATAACTAGTTCATTTCAAATCGTTGCGCAATGGTTTAGAAAGTTCCTAAATAGTTTTTAAAATCCCACATTGTTTCATATTCGTTAGAAGGTTTGGAAATTGTGTTTTTCAAATGGTTTCTTAACGCCGTAAGTTTTGAATATTTTAAACCATATTCTAACTATTAAATTTTTTTGGAATAGTTTGGTGAACAAATTGTATAGTTAATTTTTAATGGTTCTTCAATATTCTTCTAAAAATTAAATAAAAATTTTAGACTAAAATTTATAAGAATTGCTGAACTAAATTACAAAATAATTATTAAGTGGATTAAAGAAATACATCTTGTTTTATTTAGTAGTTAAAAAACCCTAAGCTGTTATAATTTGCTACCAAATGGCTTAAGCGTTTGCACAATACATTATGATTATGCAAAACCGACACAAAAAAGTTTTCGAAATTTTCTGCTCAAAACAAAAATTTCTCGTTTTTTTTAAAAAGCGCACCAGTGCGGGATTGTGCAGTAACTGTTAAAGCTTCAAAATCAGTATTAGAACTGGTTTGAATCTAAAAATTGCCCTTTGTTAAATTTATAAATTACATGTATCCACTATTTACACTAAAATGTATTGCACTAATTTGTGTTGTAATGCCTTAAACTATTTTATATATTTTTATTACAAAAAATAATTTAAACCGCCTATTTTCCAAATAAAAAGAAGTTTCGCTAAAAACCTGTCATTGCAACAGGCAACTGACCATTCAATGTCAACAGCTGTAAATATCAAGTTTTTCCGTTTAGAATGTTCGTTTAGAATGTTATTATAAATAATCCCATTGCGAAATCAGTATTTTTGCTTATTAATCAAAATGTTTGTGCCAATGTCAAATCGTTCGGTTATACAACTAATATAGACTAAAGAGACGAACCATTTAAACATTTACCATAATAAGATGCACAATTTGGGAACGTTTATTAAACCAAATTTAATATTATTCATGCGGTTCAAAAAGTTTTCGTCCAAGTAATTTGAACAAACCAAAGTAGATATATGCACGTCTGTGTTTGACTTTTTGAAAGAATAAACGCGCACACGGTCGAAATTTTGTGACCAACCATTTTACAGATTTGTATAAGTATGCTCGATAACTTTTTGGGCACGGTGTATAACCAAAAATTATCTTTCCGTTTCGTTATGTTTCTGATTTAAGAAACTCAAAATACGTATAAAACGTTAAATTATTGGTTACGCTAAATAAGAAAGTTTTCTTTTTTCAAAACAGTGTGGATTACCAACAACAGTGGTTACGTAAAACAAAACATCTGTATTAGGAATATCTTGTGAAACTATAAAAAATAAAAAAAAAATGTTAAACCTAACTCTTAACATTTACGGAATTTTTTGTGCATGCTTGTTGTGTGCTTATTTTGTGGTTGGTCGTCGCCAGGTAGCAAAATATAGAAGACAAAAAAAAAAGAAAAATTCATCTTAAAGTCTGCATATATTTATGAAACATAAAAATACATTAAAAAGATAAAGTATAACGACCTACGGTAGAATAATTTTCTTTTTTTAATTGAAACTACAATTAGTTTTATTTTATAATTTTGAATCGATTTAAGTTCAAGATGGTAATAAAAGTTTATACGAAGAGAAGATGATTTGTTAAGATTAAAGGTATGATTTTTCTTTACCCCATTAAATTAAGGTAAGTTTTTTTTTTATCGTTTATGTATGTTTAATTTACCGTAATTACGAGTACATTCTAAAAAGGTTAATGGGTGCTAATTTTTGTGATTATATTTCCTAAATGTCGATAAAGCATGATTTTGGTTAAGTGAAGATTTCCATTAAGAATATTTACAATATGTGTATGTCTTTGTTTACGCCACCCAATGATTATAAATTTACAGAATGAAATCTTTAATTCGGAGAATAAAATAGAATTTTTCGAATACAGTCAGTTAGTCACCTAACGGTATCACGAGTGTACCTGAATCAAAAATTTCTGGGTCAAATTTATACTCTCAGCTTTATTGTATTAAAATATTTTCAAGATACAATAATAATTTCTTCATCTTTCTTAACTTTAACTAATATTTCATCATAGTGGTGACATAATAAAAATCTCAAAAATAGTTTCATTGCCAAACAAATCGAAAAAAAAAATGCTCAGTGTTATTATCAAATTAAAAACTACTCTAAGACGCAATTAAATCCGTTACAAAAAAAAAAAAAAAAACTCGAATAAACAAGGTATGAGTAAAACTATCATTATAATACTCGTCGTAGTTGTGTTTTCTTTTTTAAGTTTTTATAAAGTAAAACATGTGGAATTTACTTTCACTGGATTAAAAGAAAACAAAACTAAAATGTCTATAAAAAAACACAACACAACAATAACTAAAACAGAATTTACACTTGATTTGATAGGTGTGTGCATTTGTATTTTTACTTTTAATAATATTTACGTATATAACTTTCTTATTATAACACTTACCTTGTATTCTTGAAGAAGATTGTTCCATTTTTTTATTATTTTTGATAGTGGAAGTGGAACATTTAATTCTTGTTCAACGACTCTGTGAAAATAATAGAATACATATATATCATTATAAAAATCATATTTTCAAAACATCATACATAAATCATTCATATATCTCATAAACGTACACAAACATCTAAGTTTATATAGGGAACAATTTACTATTATTAAATATAAAACCGATTCGTAATTAACTAGTTTTAAGTGCATAATTTCTAAAATAAAAGAAAAAAAAATGATTACTTACACTTTTAATTAACAGTACCGTTACAACAAGAAATTATTTTTAAAAATAGTACTGATTAATACAATATTCATTTAACATCAAATAGTGAAAGTTCATTATTATAGCAGTAATCTTAGCAACACCTGTAGGCGGCACATTAGAAATGGTACATAATAAACTGTACAAAAGAAATAAATCAAAACTGTCGGGGGTTTTAACGATTTTTGAGGTATGGTTGAGGTATTTGTAATTAGGATGAAACACCACACCTAATATACCTAAACAATAAAAAATGCTGTTTGCTATATTAAAGGGAATAAAGGTTTATGCGATTTTTTAGTTTCAGGTTTATGGATGCATGTCTCAATAGTAAACTTTACACCTAAGAATAAAAATGGAAAATTTACATTTCAAAATAGACATAAACTGAATCCTATAAAAAAAACACAAATCCTCCTATAAATTGTGATTGTAAAAAAATTTTACTGTTATTCAAAATTAGATGTGTAACATTGTAACGTAAATCCAGCTGCACGTATTCACTAAAACGATAAACAATATTTTAGGGACAACTTTACAACTTAATAACGATAATCTTCCAACTCAGACGAAGTATAAAAAGCATGGCCAGATCACAACTCACAACCTATATTTTTTTACTTTCATTTCTACAGTAAAAAAGAACTTGAAAACTAAAAACCAGGGGGCCTATTCTCGAATTTCACATCCATTTTCCACATGTGGACATCTGTCAATGTTGTCAAAAAATGGTTCGAAAATTGTAATTCGTATATAAAACACATGCGGCATTGACATTTTCCTATATGGGGAATTTTTCCACATGCTTATACCCATTCGGAAATATTCCCTTAGTACCGAAAAAATTCAATTTTTATGAGTTTTGACAGATGTCCACATGTGGAAAATGGATGTGGAATTCGAGAATAGGCCCCCAGATGACGGAAATATTTATGACAAAAGTTATATGACTTTAATGGGGACAAGAAACGGCAATTTTCTTTTCCAAGGTCATTTCTAAAGCAATTAGAGTCCTCAAGAAAAAAGGGAGTTTTGTCTGAAAAGCTTTTTTCCGACTTTTTGGAATATCGAAGAATGTTTGAGAGTTAAATTTTTAAAGAAAAAAATTGAAACCAAGTGAGAAATTTGGAGTTTTTTGAGAGTTTTTTTTTCATTCGGCAACCAAATGTCAAAGAATCGATTAATAAAAATATAATAAAATAATCAGCCGTAACGCAACTTTGCTTAGTAATTATCGATCATTTTTTGCCAGTAAAAACCGTGCTGAAAATTGAACGAGTGCCTAGCAAGAATTGAATTATTCTAACGTGCCGTTCACAACGCTGCGCATAGGGAAATCCTTGTGTGAAGTTGGAAATTAAAATGTATAGTGCTTCTAAAATTGTGTCGTCCGTTAATTCCAACAAAATTTTCAAAAATTCAAAAATTAGTCAATCGCTAATTCCTACTTAGTATCTATGTATGTATAACGTATGTGTGTAAATCGGCGTAGCCTACTCCGATAACCCATTTTCTACATTATTTTTTCGAAAAAACCTTTTAGGCTGTTTCCCAAACCGATACTTATTTCGTACTTATTGATTTATTTGCGGCCATCTTAAATAAGTAAGTAAAACCGTCCCAATTGATTTGAGTTACTTATTTTGACAGCGATGTCAAAACAACAGAAATTAACAAAATATTTGTTTGTTCATCATTTATTCTTAAATATAAGATATTATTGGAAAAATGAACATAGAAAAACAGTTAATTCTTTTAAATTGTTTAGTAAATAAAAATATAAAATTATGTTTAAAATTACTTGATGGTGACGAAGAATTATTTAATTTAATGGAGGAACGTGAAATGCGGAAGGTAAATGTTTTTTAAAATAAACTTTGAAATACCATTATTTAAAAGAGATTTATATAAATACAAAAATTACAGGACTTACAATATTGCTCCGAAAAGAAAAGCTTCATGTTTGATGTTATTTTAAATAAAAACGGAATTTTAATTAAAAAACATTTACGAATATCGGTGCAAGCATTCAAAAGGTTAGTGGAGCTTTTTCCAGCGAAGCATCATGGACATGATACTCAAATTGAGTTGGGAGTGGTGCTATTTTGGTTCGCCGCTGGAACCTCGTACCGTGTAGTCAGCAGTACATTTAATCTACTGAAGTCTACAATTTTTAACATGATTCAGCGCGTACAATGAAGATAATTTTAAATTTGTTGACCAAAATTATAATGCTGCCTAACCATGTGGATTTGGAATATTAGGTATGAAGTTCGCAAATCGAGCGGGATCTTCAATTTTTAATAATGCGGTAGATGCTATTGATGGAACTCACATAAAAATCAAATGCCCAATTAATCGTCATGACGAATACATAAATAGAAAGTTGGACTACAGTATTTAATTACAAAGTTTAAATTTTTTTAACTATACATTTATAAGCTAATATATATTTAAAAACTGTTTTTTTAGCTATTTGTGATGTGGACCACAAATTTATAAATTTAACGTTGGATGGCCAAGTTCAGTTCATGACAAACGTGTTTTAAGGAATAGTGATGTCTATGTCAATAAAAAATATCCGCCACAGGGCTACTATTTGCTCGGTGATAGTGGGTACCAGTTAACATTGGAACTGATAGCTTGATAGCACTCTATTTACAGACAACCGCTCTTTGACGCAGCGAGAAAACAAATTCAACTATCTGCACAGCAAGGCAAGAATTGCAATTGAGCAAACTTTTGGGCAAATGAAGACCCGGTGGAGGTTGAAAATTATTGCGATTTGCTGCATGCGGCATAATATTTGCTTAAATGTTGGGGACTTGATAAATATTGATGAGGAATTTCAAAATGATGATAATGTTCCAAATGAAGATCAAAATCATCAATTTCAAACCACCGCTTCTGAATTCCGCAACGAATTATGTGCACAAATATAAATAAAAAATAATTAAATTTTTCTATTCATTTAATTAATAAATTTAATTCTTAAAATAAATAGAAGTTTTAAAATTCAGTCAAATCCTTATTTTCATTATCACTCTCTTGTCTCTAGTCAAACATCACGGTTATCATGTTCTGTTAATTTATATTCTGATGTTTTGATATATTGACAAATATTATTTATAGCAATTAGATTTTTAAGTAGAAAAGAGTCACCTCGCCAGCATACTTATTTGAATATGTTAGGTTCCACAAATAAGTATCGGTTTGGTAAACAGCTTTAATACCAAATTTTGTACACCAAAAGTTGCAATTTATACCAAAAAGAATTTCTTCGCTTTTTGATTTGTAGCGGCCGATTCAACTATACCTGACCCATAAGAATTACTAGAAACACAACCAAAAATTTAATTTTAAATCGATTTTGATGGAAATAACGGCCCTCGAAATAAATTTTGAAAAACTTTCCAATAGAAATAATTCTAAGGAAATAAGTCTATTCATAAAAGTCCTTAATAAATAGGCCCTAGAATGCTCTATGCTCCGAAATGAAAAATGTTTCTAAAAATGAGCTCTAAAAATCCGACTAATAAAGAAGGTGTAGCCAGCACACGAGTTTCTTAGGACCGTAGATAGGACCTCAAAAGGTGTAAAAACCACAAAATACCGGAAGTCGAACATTTTCATGATTACTAGGGGCACTTTCTCTTTACCTCGTAAATTTTTGTAAGAAAGTCGAAAAGTGGTGGAATATAAGTTTTAGTACAAATTGAAACTTTTAATGCAGACATTTTTGCCTCAAAATATTGCACCGGTCTGAGGGATGTCATTTTTTTGTGACTGTTTGCTTATAACGATTTTTATTGATATGATTTTTTACTGGTTACCTACTTTTAAACTTGTATAGTTTCCGTAAATAGGTAAAGAACTACGACACCAGCTACTTAGCCTTTATACTAACTTAATATTGAGACTCTCCACATAGAATAAAAAAGAACGCAACTTAATGAAAACAGTAACTTAGTAATAAATTACAGTTATAACGGGATTTTTTATTTTTCGTTTCGTAATATTTCCAAAAACTTTTATCACTCATAATTCATTCGAATAATAAACTGATTATTCACAAATCGTTTACTTTGTGCACATAGTTTTCACTGATATTCTCTCTTTATTCACTGTATACCACTCTTATTCACTTATTACTTAACCATTATATAGTCATTATTCGCTGATTATTCACTGATATGCACTTACTAATTATGCACACATTATTCATTCATTATTCACTGAATGATGAGTAAAATGGGTGGCGAGCAGTGCTGTCGCTTTGAAAACATTGAACGTAGTACGTTTCAAATTTTCAGGGGAGTATTTCTACTCAGAAGGGAGTACATATGAAATACAGTTAGACCTTAGAAATAAATAATTGTTGGTGTTTTATATTAAACAAAAACCATGATCCAGCAAACTACACTAAAATTGTTTTTAGCTTTTCAGTCAAATTTGAATATTAAAACTGTTTTAAGATCGACACAACTCTCCACGAAATCACAGATAATTTTAGATTATGTTTTTGAGACATTTAAGTTTTCCTCGTACGTACCGATCAGCGAAATCGTAAGCGAAATTTTTCATTTTTAGCTATTTTTGCTTAAATTTTACTCGGTAAATAAAAAATGTATCTTAAAGTAACTTTAACTTCGAAACCTTTTCATTTTCAAAAGCGTAATTTTGGCAAATATGCAATCGTGTGTGTTCGTTATTTTCACAAAGCTGATTTTTGAGAATTGGAAGATATTTTGGTCCAATTTAAAGAAATTTATTGCCTGGCGATGAAACAGTAAGGAACATACATAGAGGAACAGGACATAAAATTGGTTTGGTGGGGATTCAATACATGCACTTGGTAAAATCTCGGTTAAGTCAGATAATAAATTTCAATGGAATTCGTGCAGACACGGCCATAATTCAATAAATATTGCAAGAGACTATAATAACATTTTGGTTATTAGAAAACAATTTGGGGAAATTAGATTTGCTAAAGAAAAATTTGTTTTTTACTTTCATAACCACTCCAGGCCTTTACTACATATCTCGATTCCAGCACCAAATGGAGCACGTTTGTCAAAGGATTTTAGTGAAAGTAGTATTTTAGTAATTGCTAATAGAAAACCGAATTATTAACGCTCTGAAAATTTTTTGGGTCACAAGATATTATTATAAGTAAAATAAGAACCTAATCCAATAAATATTGCGAAACATAATTAATGATATTTTGGATGAAGCCATTTATTAGAAATATTGTTGCACCAATTTTTCTTATTTTTACATAGACAACAAATCCAGGCAGTGGACTACGTCTCCAGCTTCACAGAAGGAAATCATATCTCGTATTATGAATAAGGGTATGGAATTATGAATAAAACCTTTTGATTTGGCACCGTGAATGACCTTTTCACAATAAATGTTTAATATGCACAGTTTGTGAATAAGGATTAAGGACTTATTCATTTATTATGAATTATATTCATAATGTTTTAAAAATAATATGTATGTTTAGTTATTCATGCCGAATGAAAAATAAGGCATATTTATTTATGAAATTAACTCATGAATTACAAATATTACTTTATTGTATTGCATTCTTTTATACTTCGTATTGATTAAATTATAATAAAGAGCCATCTACTCACAATATATCTATTAATAAAAGGTAGAAATATCATCCGCCCGTGATTTTACCCCAATATAAAGTGTATAACCCTTTAAAAATGGGCGGTTTTCTAAAGCTCCTTTGGTAGTTTGGTTTCGTACTGATAAAAGTTGGTCTACCACCTGCCAGGTAGCTAAGACCAAACTACAATAATAAAAATCTTACATTTACGTTTAGTACCAAGTAAGACCGTACTGTTTTAGCGAATTACAATATTCACCAATTTAAAACTCAAGGAAAACTGTGTTTATTAAATTTTTATTTATTTGGTTTTATGTTATGAGCGAATGGATTAGATTATGAATAAGCATTCACTGACATTTATTCATGATTCATGATTGTTATTCTTAAATAATGGATTTTATGCATAAAAACAGAAAAATATTCATTTCATCCATTTATGAATTGGTATGCATGATCCATGCAAAGTTTTTTCTCTCTGTGTTAAAATGAATCTAGATGATACGTTTGTGGATGAATTTTAATAGAATTTATATCTGAGATTTAACAGGTTTAAGTCGATTCCTTAATAATCTTGGGTCAGATTTCTTAATTAAACCATGGTTCAAATTTAAGATATTTTTGAATTGAACCTTAAGTCACAAATGATATTCGTCAAATTAACTTGTATATATGTACTTAGCTAATTCAGACTATCTTCTCAGTCGGCAACATCAAATGGATGGAACAAGAACATTTATTGAGTGAAATGTAAATTCTATAAATAGTTCATAAATAGTTAATTTTCTCCGCCTTCAGCACCGAATAGAATACTCACTTTTGTCGATGTACTTTAGTGATATTTTATTTCAGAGATATTAAGCAATAAATATATGAGTTCCTAACCTTAAACATATTAAATCACGTCCTGAAGAATTTTTTGAGCGAGTAGTTTGGGCTGGAGTTCGAATTCAATTTGTTTGAAATTATTTTTTTCTGATCCCTCCTGAATTTTATATTGCCGCTAATAAGTTTAACAAAGAAGTTTGAAAACCCAAAACGGGTCTAGAGAAACCTGGACGTCTGTCACCCTATTCCTACCTAGATCCTACATAGGCGAGAAACAGAATGTCAAAATAAAACTGAAACACAATTTCTGGTGTCAGAATTTAACCTTTCCAGACAAGAAAGATGCATGGGAGTCTGGATTTTATTCAAATGTAAACAAAGGATTTGAGAATATTGATGTCAAGGAGTACATTTAAGAAGATGCTACAAAACGTCAATAAAATATACTTAATCTCCTATACCTGATTCTAGATTGCATTTTTTCATTTGTCAGTTTTTCATGCGGTGAGTATTTATGATAGAATAATGAGGGATAATATTTGGTTAGTAATTGAATAATTGCTGAATTCTTCGTTGGCCATTTAGCAGTGAATAAAAAGTGTCAGTGAATAATGATTGGAAAATGAGTGAATAATGGATGATTAATGTGTGAATGTTCTGTGAACTCTTTCACTTAGTACCTTATTTTCGAAATACTGCACCAAAAACATCGCAGTACAAATATAGCAGCGCTTCACTAAAATCTCGAAAGCGTTTACATCGATGGATACCGCAAAACAAAAATGTCGCAAAACACAAATATCGCCAGCAAAAAATATTGCATATGGCATCAAAAATGCTTGTTTCATATGCGGGGCGCGCGCAGCTTTGCTGCGGTTTTAGAAAGAGAAAGAAACATATTTAAAAAATATTTAAGACAAAATTAAGTAAATCCGTCATTTGACTATGATTTAAAATTATAAAAAAAAAAACAAAAGATTTTAGCAGAACCTAATATTGAATAAAATGATATACCTGTACATATCGCGAATAATAAATATTTGCAATTGCCTTAAATATTAAACTAAATTTTCTTACTCTGTATCGCCATTCCAAATTATAAAATCCTAATTACAACTACAATTATTGCTCATAACGTAAAAGCCCTTCTCCATAATCAGTCTTGATATTATTCTACCCTGTCAGTTTTTATTCACAATAATTCATTCTTTATTTACTCATTATTCATCAGTTGTTCACTCATTATTTACTGAAGAATGATAAATTCACTTTTCAGTCACCCAGTATACACTAAATGTTCACTCTTTATTCACTGTTTATCACTATTTTTCACTGATTATTCACGGAATATTCACTCATTATTCATTGGTTATTCACTCGTTATGCACTGATTATCCACTAAGTATTCATAAATTATTCGTTATTCACTGAATAATAAATGAATAATAAGTTACCAATTTGTGAAAGATGATGATTGATTAGGTAATAATGAGAGAATAATGAGGAATAATATTTGATTAATAAGGAAATAATGCATAATGAATTCATCTTTGATCATTCATCACTGGATAAGGACTATCAGTGAATAATGCTTGTCTGTGAGTGTTCGGTGAATAATTAACACCCAATTTTCACTAATTACATTACGGGATTTTGTTAGAAATCTTCATTTTTATCGCTATTTTACAGCCACTGTTTTTGTGTAAAATGGACACATCTTGGCTTGGCAAATTAAACAACACCTCAAAATCCGAGCTATCAGCGCGGGCATACAGAAATCACACAAAATATTGTCCTTGAACTGTGGACCTTAAAATTATTAGCAGTAGAAAATTTTGTTTTAACTATCGAAATCAGTTATCATCATCTTTTCGCTATCGTTTTTTAGTTTTCCAATTATTAACGAAAGCTTGTAATCTCTCACACCGCCCCAATATACCAAACCTAGAGGTCGTATTCTATGTACATCAAAATTGAATATATTTAGTTTTTTATGCTATGGAATATCAATAATAGCAGCATCGAAAATAAATATATGAAGACCTCCCCCCCCCCTCCTTGTAGTAAAAATTTATAAGAATTGTATTCTTAGGTATATTGCTTGGAATTCTTTTTAAAATTTTGCATTGCAATTTACGTATGAAATAGGTGATGGTCTATTACTACATTTAAATGTTACAAAAACTACTAGTTAAACTACTTGCACGCCTTTATAAGCGCACCTGTAGAGTAGTTTGTTGGGTTTATAGTCGTAAAAAACTGTAAAATTAGATATAAGGCGGGATCGTCACATGAGCACGAATCAAGCACAAATTAATCGGAATAGTTCACAATGG
The DNA here is from genome assembly GCA_958295665.1 of Tipula vernalis. NCBI lineage: Eukaryota > Metazoa > Arthropoda > Insecta > Diptera > Tipulidae > Tipula > Tipula vernalis. The sequence continues at coordinate 177,799,446 of OY282558.1, read as the reverse complement.
AGCGGATGGATCCAGAGTACTACCATCTAATAGTTGCTTTCGATTTGCGCATTTCACGTACGAGTACTTGCAAGAACTTGTGATCGTACGTTACATTAAAAATATTCGTTCAATAAATCTTCAATAGGTTACGCTAATTGACTATGGGAAAATTAGAAAATACGCCACATTAAATAAACCGCATGATTCACAAGTTATCAACAATTGTTTGCTTTCCGTTTGCAACCTTAATCAAGGGATTTTTAAATACTTGCAACTTGCAAGTACTTGAAATGCGCAAATGGAAACTTACACGGTAATGTACAAAGTGGCGACATTAAAATACATTTACCGTTGTTCTCTTGTAAGAAGAAAACTGAAAGAGAGAAGCCTACCGGTTTTCTACAATGTAAGGTCGACTTCTTTTGCAATCAAGTATTAAGTGGAATCGGAAATTAATAATTTACTTCAAAATGAAATTTTGGAAAAATCAGCCACAGTGAGTGGACCACTCTGATGATCCCTCTTAAGAAATCTAACAGTACATTATCACTGTCAGATGGGAATAAATTTACAAAGATAGATCTTAAAAATGCATATCTTTAAATGGAACACTTATGAGGAATGCGAAAATACTCTTCCGGAGGAAAAAAAAAAAGTAAATACCAATTTTCTTGCAGTTAAGGTGTAGTAAAATATTCAATCACAATTATGCAGTCGAATCAGAAAAACCACTCCAGTACGCTTCACAAACAGTATCTGCATCTCAGCAGAAATATTCTTAAAACCTCAGTATATAAGTGTTAGAAACGTATTTTAGTCATTTTATTTCGGTCTGCCATTATGTAATGTGACGGTCCTAACTCCAAATTGACTAAAATACATTTGGGTTACTTAAAAACTGGGATGAAGATGTGGAATAATAAAGACTTTGGAATTTAATTTGATGATCCAGTCTTAATTTCTACATAAGATCAGCTCTAAAAATAGTCAAAAATGAAAAATGCGTATGTTTAATACAAATTCTATCATCCATAAAGCTAATATTCTCAAAACTTACAAGTTCAAGTGTTATCCGAATTATCTATACTAATGGAAAACTTGACAACAGGAACAGAGATTACATTAATTTGATTTTCTCAAATGAACGAGGGTTTTATCTCTGTGCAGTTATGACCAATTGTCCTTAATCAAATGCAGGTCACTCATTTTGGAATCAGTCGTAAAAAATCCCTTACGAGAAATTATTGCTGGTGGGAAAAGGTTGATCACGATTAGTGTTGTAAACTTTCCGATATTTTTAAATATGGTATTATTACCGGCAATATTACCGGTAGCACGGGTAAAATAGGTAACACACTTTTTATTCAAAATTTTGATTCCAATTTGTACCAAAGAACACTAATAAAATGTTGGAGAGGGACAGCTACTTGATCTGTATTTAAACATAATACTGTGATCAAAAAATAGTCCGAAACAGAAAATCGATTTCCGGAATGGCCTACAAAATTTTCTCCGATTCACAAAGATGTCCTCGGAGCGCTTTTTAGAGTTCGGGAAGCGGAGCCAAATAAGGCGAATGGCGGTTGCGAAAATATATGGGTCGAATTTTTGGCCAAATAGTCACCTACAACCAATGCAGTGTGAGACGGTTTATTATCGTGATGCGAAAACCAAGAGTTGTCTCCCCAAAATTGTCGTGATGTCAACAAGATCTTTAATTAATTTTTGAGCACCAAATCCTTGACTTCCTTGACGGATTACGTGTTCTATGAGCTATGTGTATAAAACCATAAGTACAGAACGTGATTTCCGTTGCAGCTCTCGATGCAGGCATGCTCAAAATATTAACCTCAAACACCCTTAAAGATGAAGTAGAACACACTCCCGCCCACCAAATCTCACCAGAGAGCTGCTCACTTGAAAAAAGTTCACTTCGAGCATTGTAATGCGCTAAAGACTCAATTATTTTGTTGCCGTCCTTATATTTTGGGTAAAGTTCCGCGATCTTTAAAATAAACTCGAACAGCTGGTTCATATGTATGTACATATGTATGTATGAATACAAAAATTTAATGTTAAATACCACCCTCATGCTTCCACTCTCGGTTTTGAGCATTATGCTCATTCACAACAGATTGTGGCGAATGAAGTGGCTTAACATTATAAAAAGTAAAAATAAAAACTGCAAGATATTACATCGGACCACATCACGGCTGTTCAAATGATTCACATCAATGGTTTAGGTTTTTATATTTTTGCATGTGCCACTTGAAATCCTGCAATTTTACGTTGAGCGGCGTCAGCAAGGGATCCGTGTGATAATGGCATTCTGACTTTCGGCTCGATTCGGCAGCCCTAAATTTTTTTTTGGTTCGAACTGTGAATTAATTTACGAAAAAAATATAAAAATAAAATCAAATAAAATCAAGCGGTTAAAAGCATTTTTCGACCTAGTGATTTAAGAATACTTATAAGTTCTTCGTAACTGGCACATTTATTTTGTGCAAAAGTTTGTTTTATATTAACAAAACAGTCCACCACTTTAGCCAAAACTGTAATTTCTCTCAAAAAAAAAAAGATAGCCATTTAGCAATCGTAGGTAAGTAGACAGTGAACAGTTTCAACTTTTATTCAAAACGATTCGTTTAGGAGATCGTAGATGCCTTCATAAGTGCCTTCAGGGCATATCTGAAACAAGAAAGGAAAACTTGAAAGGAAATTACAGAAGAGGTCCGTAGTGATGAAAAATGTATGAGTTTTTTTCATTTTCGAAACCATCCGTACGACTGACTAAAGATTTTAAACTGTTGATAGACTGAATCTTGAAGATATCGACAATGAGCAAGTTAAGTACATGGTAGAAGCACCCATACTCGGTAATGTAGGGATAGCTATTGTTACCAATTAACCTATTGTTGTTTTTGGTGTTTTTTCCACATAGAGCGATGCGGCATATTCAGGGTCAGATTCCAGCTCTATTACGTGTTTGCCAACTGAATATGTAAATGGAACAAGAAGCATAATCCAATGGTGAAACAATTCTTTTTGCATTTAGAGTAGTTGAATTGTCTGGAAAAAACGATTTTTATTTATTTTACCGATATTACCACGGTGACACCACTTTGGAGGCAAATCCAGTTAAATGACGAAGAACTAAAACCAAACCCTTTCAAAGAGTTTAATTTATCAAATATTTTACTTTCGTACGAAAAGGCAATTCATTCAGCTGTACAGGGAAGGCTCGAAGTAGATTTACGTCTATATTGCCATTGAATAAAATTTCACAAAATAATAATTTTTCGGAAAAACTATGAACTTTAAAAGTTAGTGCATGAGTTGCAATTCATATATGGCTCGGTTCCACGATCGCAAGGAGAAGAGCCATGTTAATATTGGTTCCATTACCAGAACTACCGTACATCCAGAACTAAATCTGACTGCTCCAACAGAGCTAGAATATTTAGTGAATGACGAACTTATCAATATGATTTATATCGAACTAATACATATGATTCAGGAAAAGACTTAGACCAAGTTCAGAAATGAAAACGGAAGGAAGCTTATTGTTGCATGAATTTAACCGTTTAATGACAAAAATTGATGGATCAAATTAATGGAGTCTTGATCATATTTTCGGATGGGAAGAATTGATACAAATCAAATGCAGATTAACAACTCCTTTAAACTCCTATTAAACTGTTCACAATAAGTAGCATAGGTTTGTGGGGCTTACATTATTAAAAAAAACTGACAAATTAGATATAAAGAAGAATCGTCATATTCACATGAGTAAGATCAAAGCAAGTGTAACTACAAACGTAGAGTATAAAACGTAAACGATAATAAAATTTCCAATCATAAAGATTACGATTTCAAAAATACGCAACTCCAGTTGGCCATGACATGTTAATAGGATGTTCCATTCTACTTTCTATTTCTCTTTACTCGTTTTCAAAATCAGAATGTCTATGTACATTTTTATCGTACACCCAGTGCATTTGCTTGAATCAATAAATTACTACAAAAATTGTTTGTTTAAAATTAATTGATGAATATTTTATCATTAGTAGCGACAACTATCGACAAAAATTTCGAAATAATCTAACCGTCTGTTGGTTAATGAGAAACTTTATTTTATTTCCGATAGGTATCGCATTTTCTACTTTTCCAATCGTTAAATGCAACTGAAACAAAATGTAAATGAAATTTCAATCAAAATTCCCTAATGCATAACCTTAGCTATCAGAATATCGCCGCCATGATCATTACACAAATATGTAGGCGTCCCGCAAAAAAAAAAAATTGAGCGAAAAATTACAATTTGAATTTGTTAACTACTTTGTGTAGCTCTACATGAGAAGCGGTGTAAAAATTCGAAACTTAGAACATTTGAAGAGACAAATTTTCATATCTAAATGGAGCGAAATGATAGATGTGGTTTATTTTAGTAAAAGGTAGCAACGATTAGTGTATTAAAAAATAAATTTCAAAAAAATTGTAAAGTAACGTTTTTCCAATTAAAAATTCAACATTTCTTAGGAAATTTAAAAGTATGTATCAGATCCATACAGTAGAATTTTTGTTTTTGTTTCCAACGTAAACATTGATTTGGCAGGTACTATTGTTTATTGTTCTCGTAAACAATTTTATGCATATTTCGCCAGCGGTCGTGCTCAAAACAAACAACAACACAGATTTCAGGTGAATACAAATTTACACCACCAACACTAAACGAAAATATAAACGTGAAAATATTTGCGTACAAAATTCTGTCTAGTTTGGTTTGTCAAAACATAAAAACAATAAAACCATAATAAAATTTGTTACGGAGAAAGTTAAAATAAATATGTACAGTATGTTTACACATTGTGTTATACGAGTATAGCAGTTGTGGGGGGGTAAGTGGTTTCTGCAGTTAATATCAATACTAACATCGTTAGGTAGAAAAGCTTAAAATCTATTTTTAATATTTTGTGTTAAAATACACAATGCATTTATTTTACAATTTTATATTTACAAAACGAATGTGCTTTTGGAATGGAATTTTATTTTATTTTCAACTGTTTATTAAGTCGACCTTGTTGAAAGCTTCAAAATATTTATAAACCACAATATTTATTTTTATTTTAGTCATCACGAATAAATTAACAAATATTATATTTTCATAATATGAATCGTATGTTTCTACTGAAAATGTTGTATCTGCTAATTGAAAATTGTTTTTAATATTCATCCAACATACTCGTAGGTGATTTGCCTCTGTCTGACAATTTTAGTCAATCAAAATCAATAATTTAATTTTATTGACAAAATTCTATATTCATAAAAAATAATCCATAAGAAAGTTAACTTTATTTTTAAAACAGAAAGTTTTTTGTTGCATAATTATTTTTACGAGTATCAATAAAATATTTAAAACAAATTTGATTATGAGTACACAACCCCGGGGAATACAAAATTTAAATTTTTATATGTATAAATAAATTATAAACTTAGCTAATATATTATGTAGAGAAATGTTTGTATGTATATTGCAATATTTCAAATACATAGAACAAATCCACAGGGCAAAGATCCGAATGTTAAAACATTCATTTTAAGACTATTGCGGATGCTGGAAACTTATTGAAAAAGTATATGATTCCAAATTTAATATGTAGTTGTTTTCGATATTTGAAATTTATTCGCACGTCCGCGTATAACTCTCTTAAATATTTTGTTCTTCAGTAAAAAATCAGTTATTGAGATAAAAACCGTATTTTGTGTCCTTACAGACAGAATGCATTCTATGGTTTCAATTAGTTACTAGAGAACTAATAGTTGAGGATGGTCACGAAATTACTATTGGTACTGAATACATTTGTTCAGCAATTTGTGTTCAATTATAGATGTTAATCAAAGTCAGATCAAAGTTTACGTTGAACATAACAATAAAAATTGAAATAATTTATGTTTTTGGATCAACCTTTTGATCCGAGTAGTTGTTTGTATTGTTTGTCATTTCATGAAATATGTTCTGAACCGGATCAGATCAAGCATCAAAACAACAATAAAATTTACTGTTGCACAATTCTCAAGTCTCATTGTATGACCAAAATCCTTGCTCAGGCTTTCTATCGCAACTGGAAGCCTCATTTCTCTATCAAAATCCTTGCTCCGTACTAGCTAGCACAGAAAATTTAAATATTTTCTTAATTAGTTTGGTTTCACATCGCATACAATATCAAATTTAGCATGGACTTTATTTAATATCTATCCTATAGACAAGCTCTGCTTTTTTATAAGTCTCGATAAATCTCTATAAATTACATCCAGACTTTTTCTATTTTTGTAGTTGAATTGCAATTAATTCAGTTTAATTTCATCCAGTAGGACTTTCTACGCTACATTTTGTAGTTGAATTACACAACTTATTACTTCTACATGAAAATATTGCTTTTTACACAGGTATTTTATCGAGGCTACAGATTTTCCCTTTCATGAGTACAGACACATATTAAAAATTTGTATTTTAGCATGGAAACATACCAAAGTTAATTTTTAGTACATCTGCCATTTTGATTTAGTACAATAGGAAACTAGTAGCTGATTTACATTTAATCATTTGCTTTATTTCAAAAGACAGAAGATGTACGATCAGGGTTTCCAACTCTTGAAGTGTTCAGACCCGTAGTTTTTTTTGTAAACCCCAGAAAAAATTTTGTAAACCCCAAAAATTTTCATTTTTTTTAATTCAAATGTATTTATACTTCATTAAGTTCAATCAATTTGTTTTGCTCTCTAGAGTGAAGGTTAAAAATGTGTAACTCTGTGGCTGTAACAGATTCCTCTTGCAGTATTGCAACAGAACGATACATGAAACTTAAAAAATGTAAAATAAAGTATAAATACATCTCTGAAATCATTATTTAGGTCATATCGTCTTCCATTTCATCTTGTTGAGATTGTATAGTCACAGTTCGCTTCGCCTTGCCGCATATATTATTGATTAATTGCAGGTCAACAAGCTAAAATTCTATCTAATGTCTTGGACAAGCTTATCCACTTAGTGGGTGCATGTTTAACATAACTGAATATTCTAGATTAAAGAAGTTGAAACATTCTTTTAATTCCCTTACACATGGTTGTACTGGACGAAAATTCGGAGTAAATTTTATTTACCAATATTGCGACATCATACGGCAATTTTTTGCATGCATGTTTGGCTGCATTATGTATCACGTGACAATTACAATTTGCCTTTATATGAATTTGATACACTATAATTAACGGGTGCCTTGTCGCAGCAACAAATGATGAAATATTTTCTATTTTGAGGTTTGACCTTTCCCCCTTCGAACAATTTGATATTTTTATTACTGGAAGCATCAAAGGAAATATATAAGAATCCAGGATTTTTTTTTGACTTAACACTCCCTTGAAAACCAACTAAATCATACTACTAGCTTTCGTATGGCCACTATGAACTTGTAAAGAACACAATCAGTACTATTATAACTATGTTGATGTCTTGAACTTGAAATAGACGATAATTTAAAAATTGTGATTTTTATATTGTCAGTAACCGAATCTTATTTTGAGCAATAATAATTTGTCCGTGCTTTAGGCTACTGGCGTGGGTCTATATAGATTTTTCACCATCATGTTTGGCAACAAATTTCACACTCCAAGGTTGACATTTTCCTGTAAACTTGCTTTCCTTTATTAACCAATTGTATTCAGGTTTTTTCACCACTCGTCTTTAAATTTATTAAAATAGGGTTTCTTCTTCTTTGATTTTGGTGAATACTCCTCAGAGTCCATTCAGAATCTGAATCATATGGAATTTCCATAACTATTACCGGACACTACTTACACTAATAGGTTTCTGGAATCTGGACATTAACAAAGTTTAGCCTATTGTTGATTTTACAACAGCAATCGTATTTAAAGAACAATAAAAATGGCTGAATAAAAAAATATTGTGACAGAAATACCGGCGACAGAAAACAAACCAAAGAAAGTTGAATTCAAACGAAAGTCGATTACCGTTGACCGTTGTTTATAAAACTAAAATTGTTAAATTAAATGTTTACTTATTTAATTCTAATTGCATGAAGCTAATAACGGGATTAGAAAAACAAAAATACTAACAAGTGTGCGCATGAGCATTCACTTCATGGTAAAAAAAATGCACGCGGTTATTCAGTCGATCTTTTGTTTTACCAGCAGAAGGTTGTTTTTTTAAATAAAAGTAAATTTTTATGTCATTCGAAAAGGATCGGTTGTGTTATTAAAACTGTAAAATGTGAGTATGGTTGTTTTGCATTAAAATTATTATTGTGTGTATTTTTTTTAAACCGAGTTTAATTTTCAATAATTTTATTAGTTTTGCATTTTTTTTTTATTTTTATTAAAAAAAGCTATGTGGGGTTGTTTTAAGCATGCGATGTGGGGCAACATTAAGCGTGCTTATTTTGACCCCAAATCATTTAGTTATTTAATATTTACTTCGATTTTAGAATGGTCCGAAATTATAAGAAAAAAAAGGGCTGCATTGACGAGGATTCTATGGCTGCTGCAATTAGTGAGATTCTAAAAAAAAAAAATCCATTAGAGGCACCGCTATAAAATACCAACTTAACCACAACACTCTTTTTAAGAGAGTTAAATTTGTGAAAAATACTTAGCCAGCATTACGTGAAGAAGATTCTGGCAATGAGAGCGAGAATGAAATAAGAATGTGCGCGAATCTTATGCGACAAAAGCACAAACAGGTTTTCTCTAACGAAGAAGAACTCGAATTAAAACATTACTTGTTACGTTCTTCAAAAATAAATTACGGCCTAACTTATGTACAAACCAGAAATCTGGCGTATCATTATGCTAAATTGCTTCAAAAAAAGTATCCTGGAAGTTGGGATGTTCATGAAGCGGCCGGAAAGGACTGGATGTCTGGGCACATGAAACGGCACCCTCAGTTAAGTTTAAGAAAACCGGAAAATACTAGTTTAGCTCGAGCTACTGCTTTTAACGCAACTAACGTTAAAGAATTTTTCAATAATTATGTTGATGTGATGGATAGGTTTAAATTTGCGCCGTGCAATGTGTATAATTTAGACTAGACTGGAATAACCACTGTCATGCAAGCACCAAAGGTAATAATGAAAAATCCTTAACTAAAAATATTAGATTTTAATTTTATCTACCTATAGGTAATTGCAGACAAGTCAAAGAGACAAGTGGGCCAAATCGTTTCAGCGGAACGTGGTGAATTTGTTACTTTCAGCGGAATTATTAATGCTGCTGGCCATTCAATTGCTCCTGTATTTTTGTGTTCCCTCGAGTTCACTACAAGGACCGTTTTTTACATGGAGCACCAAGTGGAAGTTTAGGTCTCGCATCTAGAACAGGTTGGATGACAGTAGAACTTTTCCCAGAAGTTTTAAAGCACATTCAGCCGCAGACACGTTGTTCCAAAGAAAACCGTATTTTGTTGCTAATGGACAACCACAATAGCCATTGTTCTTTGCCTGCAATAGAATTTGCTCGAAAATGCGGAATAGTTCTTCTGTCATTCCCACCTCATTGCTCCCACAAATTACAACCTCTAGACATAGGAGTTTTTGACCCATTTAAAAGTGCACTAAAAATCGCATTTAATAATTTTATGCTAACTAATCCGGGGAAGTTAATTACAATCTACGATATACCGGAACTTGCAAATCGCATCTATGAAACATCCTTTACATCACGAAATATAATATCATCATTTCAAAAGCGTGGAATTTGGCCGATTAATCAACTTGCATTTACAGAAGTTGATTTTGCTGCGGCATTTGTACCCGATCGTCCGTTCATTGAAAATGGTTCAAACAATGACGCACTGGCACATATTCCAAATAACGACAATCAGCCACAAATACCATCCACTTCGAGTCAAGCTGTATATTCTGTTACTCCTGAACAAATAAGGCCATTTCCAAAGGCTGCTCCACGAAATAAAAAATCAAACGGTCATGAACGGGGGAAATCCCGAACCTTTACCGACGGAAAAAAATAGAATCACTTCTTTGGATCAAGCCAAAAAAGATAAACAGATAAATAAAAAGAAACGTGCTAAACCTACGCAGCCTGAACAGGTACCTAATTGATTTCGCATCACTGTTGTATTAAAAATTAATATCATTTTTTCTTTTAGATTAGCGAAACATCTGAATCTCTTTCGTTTGACAAATTGCCCGAATCAGACGATTGTTCTATCATATCGCAAGAAAATGAAAATTTGCCAAATCTTTTAGTGGATGATGACAATCTAAACCAAGGTGACTTCGTTTTAGTAAGATTTGACCAAATTAAGGGGAAACAAGTGTTCTTCATCGGCCAAATCCAAACAGATTTTGAAAAAACTGATTTCGACATAAAATTTTTAAGAAAACATAACCAATATTTTATATTTCTCATAATTGATGATATAGGCCAAATCAACAGAACCGACATTATATCGAAATTGCCTGAGCCTACTGAAATTCCAGGAACTTTGCGCACTAAGGGTTATTATAGATTTGAAGTTGATTTAATTGATTATAATATGAAATGAATTAATTAAATAATAAGAGTTAATATTATTTATTATTTTACAAACTGACTGAAATTGCCAAAGTTTACGCAGCTTTTTATTTGAAAACTTGTTTTATTTTTATTTTTGCAATAAATAAATATGTTTAAATTGAAATTTCTCTTAGTTTTGTTAAGTTTATATTTACCCCTTAAAAATTTTGATTTGCCTACTTTTACCCCAACATAGGAGTAAAAGAAAGCGGAAAACACATTTTTTTCTTTGATATTTATAGAGATATTAAGTGAAATTTTCTTAAATGAAAGTCGCTTATTTAAAAAATAAGATAATTGAAATTAGTATAAAAATCAAAATATTTCAAATGTTCGATTTTTAAATGTTTTATTAAGAAAAATTAAAAAATGCTTGCGTTTGCCCCACCTCCCCTTACTATTACCTTAAAATTATTTTATTAATTTTTATTTTTTAAACTAAAAAACTCTTAAAAGGACGACTTTCGGCTTTGAACACCAATCTCGCTCGACAGATACAGAGGCACTTTTAAGTACACTTAAAGTGGCACTTTGTATCAGTTAGCAGCACCTTATTGTGAACGCTTAAAAAGTTGTTTACAGAAAAAAAGAGAATTATGGAGAAAATCACGACCAAACCCGTGACCCCAGAAAAGTAATTCAAACCCCAGAATCTACAGGTCAAATGTTTATTGTTGGTAAGCCTGTGTACGATATAAGGATGTATTTTTCTATGATTTCCTTGCATTATGAAGAGGATTATTCAAAATGTCTTATTTAATACTATTTACCGCAATCCACAAGTTTTTTTTGGTGAAAAAGAATGGAAAAATCGAAAAAACCTGTTTATAATTTTTCGTAAATGTTGCTCAAAATTTATAAGATCAAAGTAACATTTTGAATAAAAAAAAAAGTTTTGGTGTATCCGTCTCATTTTTATATATGGATAAAATGTATTCGCACTTTTCATCATGTATTTTTACTTTTGGAATAATAAAATATAATGAAAACAACAATGACGTAGCGTTGTCAAAATAAACAGAATTCTTAGTGATACGAGTGCCAGTATTTTTAATTGGATTATAGAAGTAGCTACAATTTCCCATTTTCTTTTTGATAAATATCTAAATAGATTTAACGAGACTTATAAAAAACGCAGCTATAATAGTTCCAGTATTTTGATTTAATTTGTTCGCTTTAATACTTTTCTCACTATGAAAAGCGTATTTCCTTGACAAAGTTACAACAATAATTGCATTGGATTTAAACAAAGCACCGGACATTTTAAATACAGCAAACAAAAATGATTTTCATTATTTAAATCTTAGTAATAGTTAGGAAAGAAAAGGACAAAAATTAAATCAAAACTACTATTTCTACAGATATCGACAAATTATGTTACTAGCTAGGACTCCAAACGATCGATTAAAAAAATGTCGCGTCATGTCGTCATCGGTTTTTTTTTTGAATTTTTGTTTTTCCTCCCATTATCACAAATATTGATACTTTTGGTTGAAATTTTGTACAAAGATAGAATTTAGTAATGATAAGTGTGTTTCAACTTTTGGGTCCACTAGAATCTAAAATAGAAGGAATCTAAAGATTCTCTTGCATCCAATAAGAGAAAACTACAAAACAGGTTTTCTCTTCTTTCTTTTAGATTGAAGATAAATGTGAAAATTCACATGTTTTCAAAACTTGAAACCAATTGAAATATACCGTGGGGTGATTTTAACGAAAAACATGAAAGAGTTAAACGGTTTTCCGAGGTTATTTAATAGGGCATTTAACACAAAATGAACAGGTTACCGTGTAATTTAAAAATCAAATTTCTAAATTTACCTGCAATACTTTGTTTTAGGGAACGAAGTTTAACTCCCTTACAACAGGGAATGTTCGCATTATTTTCGTTCTTTTTTACGAAATAAGGTAGAAAGTAATAATAACGGTTAGGTATAAGAGAGCGATCATCGTGATTGAGCAATGGCTTGTGGAGCGCTCAGTCATACACCAGTGGAAGAATAAAAAATTGAGTTGTTTCGAATGGTAAGTGTTTGGACAGAAATAATTGCTTTAACTGAACTCTATATTATAATATGCAGAAACATTCAGTAAAACAATATTAGCCCAAAAAAAAGTTTTCAAAATTAATTTTGAAGAATTTTATTAGGGTTGAACACTTTTCTACTATAAAAAATTATTTTGCCCAATTTTAACTCTCAGTTTTCTGTGATATTGTATTCAGTCACTCTGACGAATATTTTCCGTACACATTTCTCCTCTCGCTCCATATGGATTTTTAAGCCAGGGTCACAATAGAATTAACCTGTTATATCAAACTAAATAGCAAGTTATGGCCAATTTACGTCTAATGACATTCGACTCTAGAGAGATCTAGGTACATGGTGAGTTTCATCTTTTTTCTGCAAAATCGTCGTTACATGCCTAAGTAACTGTAGCAAGCTTACACATACAATAAAACCAAACATTTATAATGTTTTATGACTTTTCCTGTTTATATTTTGTTTTTGTGTATAAATAAAACGAAATTTGAATTTGACATCTGTATCTGCCAAAATCTTTGAATGTAAATCAGTTAATTCTGATTTTGTATTATTCATATTTTATTTATTTGTATTATTCGCTCCACAGTGATGGTTCGGATAGAAGCACTGAGTGAAGAATTATCTGCCAAATGACACAAACATCAGAAAAGAAAGTTTGAACATTGTAAAAGTGCCAGTGACGTATAATATTGAAATTACTAAAAAAATAGCAAAGACGATTTTGGTTGATTGGTCAATCTCCTTTCTCTATATAGAGAGTAACGTTTGTCTGCAGGGGGCGCCAGGATCGTGTATCGTCTCAGAAAACTAATCTTTACTCAACAACACCGTATTGCGAAAATAGAGAGAAGATCCTATTTCATATATACACCTCTATTCCTTGCTTGGTCCTTTCCTTGGTCCAAGTCCTTGCTTGTGTGATGACCAACTACGTTCGGCTACTTTATCACTAACTCTATTTAGAAATGTAGAAATAGGTGACGATGTTGGATTTAAAGTCGAATCTGTTTGACTTTTAGAATAATCATTACTACGGATGGATACTTGTTCGATTTCAACACTAGAACACGGATTTTGGCTCTAAAATGAGAGTTGAGAGTTCTGGTTTTATCCATCGCATATAGTACTATAGATGAACAAGCAATTTGATGATGAGCAATTTTTGATTGTAACATTTAAATGGAAATCGCAATTCGAAAGTCTCTGCCTGTGGTCGTTGCCTTTAATTTTTTAAATTTGGGTATCCTGAAAATTTCTCTTCATTTTTTGGCACCTCACAGTTAGATTCCTTATTATTGAGTATATTGTAAGTTTTTCGAAATGTTTAGGAATATCAAGGTCATTTGACTCTGCTTAAGATTCACGATGTTATTCAAGTTTTATGTGACATTGCGTTGCGATACCAGGAAGAGATCCTCAAACTTCGGATTAGTTAAGATTTTTTAATTAATCCTATGTAGATTTGAGGTTTTGAGTAGCGTTCAGCTTGGTATCGAATTAATCAAGATTATTGACTTTATTTTTAACACCATATATTCGTTGATTTCCATAGTGATACAGATTATTCAAAATTGTTTGTTCGACATTATTTTAAATTTTCCGGAATTATCGAGACTATACATATAAAATATTACTGAATGGTTAATAGTGTTTTAATCAATTGATGATGAATTTTCACAATATGGAGGCAAATTCGAATCTATTCAGCTTTCTTTAAATAATGTGAGGCTGTCATATTTTTTGGAAAAAAATCAGCTTAAAAGGTTAAATGCCTTAAATAATGATTATAAAATGTAAATGGTTTGTTACATATAAAGAATTTTTTATAAGACGATGATTAGTGGAAAAAGTGTCGTCCAATAAACTGTATGTAATGTCCGTTAGCTATGCAATAAAATTTTACATTTTTTTAATACAAGGCAATTATGCAATTCGTGGCCCTTTCAAATATTAAAACGTGATAAATTTGTTCTTATTACCTCTCGTCCAAACTAATCTTACAAATAAGCAACGTTCACAAGAGAACAAGAGTAGCAACATCCGTTGTAGTACAATAATTTGAATAAATTGTAAATTATGCAGATTTTTAGGTTAAAATTTTGTATAAACAAATCTATGTTAATTAATTTCGAACGTACTACAAATACACATGACAAACATACATACTTTATAAATAAAATTAACAATAAAATAATAAACTTACGTCCAAGCATATTTTGATGCATTTCGCTTTCCTGTAAATAGAGGTGATAGTTCTGCACGTAAACGTATTAAATTTTTGACTTTTTCTGCGTCCCCTTAAAAGAAACAAAAATATAAATAAATGTATAAATGAATAAAAAGAAACATATTTATATTTAAATAATTTAAATTTAGTAATACATATAATACAATAAGCAAATAAATAAATAAAAAAATGGTTTCTAATTTCTGTTGAAAATAGAGAGAAAGTTTTCAAATTATTATATTCTTAATTAAATTCACACATTTACTGTAGAAACGAACATTTTAGTTTTGTAAGATAATCCATTTGGAATTTAAATTTTTTTGAATTTTTTACTTTTAATTTATATTTAGTTATAGTTTATTGAATACATATGTGTACAGTGCGTTTTTTTATTCAATATTCGGATCAAGATATCGAGATTCATTATATAAAAGTTGCTCCCGATAGCGGCTCTTCTTTACAACTTGGTTCACAAAATGCGGACATTTTCTTGTAACGCGGTACTTCTTTAATGCAGTTTCGGTACAAAAAGGTCAAAAAATGTAGAAAACTTAGCTGTCCTATTATTGTTTGTCGGGCCTCTACTTCGTTATATCGGAAAAATTTTACTATTCCAAAATTTGATTGTCACAGTATACAACAACAAATAGGTAAACTCAATTAAAATCGAAATTTCCGAAACATTTTATATACTTACGAAATGGGAATCTGCCGGAAATGGCTTGAACCCTTAAGAATATTGACATTTTTAAATTCTAAAAGAAAAAAAAAATAGAAAACCAAATTTCGAAAAATCTCAGAATTTGAGAAATTGGAAAATTGCCAAAAATTTATTTATTAGAATCATGAATTTTAGGATATATCTGTGTAGTCAGAATTTGGAAAGTTTTAAAATTGAAAGATATTTAAATGAGTATTACGATTTCTAGCATCCTCTAGATTCGGGCAAATCTTTGTGACTTTTCTTCAGATAAATTAAGCTTAGATTAACACAACATAGATTTTCTCTAGAGTCACCGCCATTCTTCCTACCTTTTCTTAAAGATTTGGGAAATTTTTTTAATTTTCATTTAGAATAGGCCTAGACAAACTGAAAATGATTTTCCGCTAGAGAAACCACACATTACACCTTCGACCCATCGCAATTTAGTAAAACGAGTTTTAGTTAAGATAAACTCGGTCAGCAGCTTTAAGGAATACATTTCGATTAGCTAAATTTGAGTTTAACTTAACTCGAAAATTCATTAGACTCTTTGGATTCTAATAGAACGGATTTAGTGAATTTTTCGAGCTTAGTTGCAGTAATCCATTGCAGTCAACATAAGTAAGGGAATTTTTTGAACCGTATAGTCTGGCAACGCTATAAGGAACATTTGAGTATTAATTCTGTAGCAACCGCAGTTAATTTTAATTTTTATTAAGTATTTTTATGAGTGCTATCAATAATTAAAACAATAATTTTTTCGTTGGCTTCCTTCTAACAGAACCTAACCCGATTTGTTTCTAAACGATTGAATTTATCGTTAAAGAATTCGAATTTTTTAAAAATTAAATGAATTTTTAGAATTTCACGAGTTTTTAAGAATTTTAACAAATTGAAGAAATTTTAGAAATTAAATTCATTTTAGATTTTTAAGGTTTTAAGAAATTTATAAATTTCAAAAATTTCGAGAGATTTATGAATTTTATGAACTTTCTGAGTTCTAGAAATCTACGTATTTAAATGAATTTAAGAATTTTAAGCTTTTAGTGATTAACAAATTGGTTGTGTTTCAAGATTGAAGAGATTTCTTTTTAAATTATTTAAAAGAATTCTTAATATTCTTCTAAATATTTTTAAATTGCCAAATTCTCGAAATTTAATTACCTAAGTAAATTTTAAAATTGAAGAACATTTGAGACTTGACATTTAAAAATTTTTAGTAGTTAGGGAGTTCGAAGTTTAAAGTGTATATTTTACGAAATTTTAGACGTTAATCTTATTTTAGCTTTTGAGGTGTAGATTTCAAGTAATTTGACAATTTTATTTTACGAATTTCTGGAAATCTAATTTCAAAAATGTTAGCAAAAATTTAAAAATTTCAGGGTCTTAAATTTGCAAATTTTGAGAATACCTACATTTTGATTTTATTATGTTGAAATTTTCGAATTTAAAATATGAAGCGGGAAACATTAGAAATTAGAAACAGGAACATCACGGTTAGCACAAGTAGAGAAGGAAATGAAACGGTATAACATCGAGATACTACGCCTCAGCGAAGTAAGATGGAAATATAGTAGAAAACTTATGACAAGCACAGGGATGTACTCTGGTAGAGCAGACACATATGAACAAGGCGTAGGCATACTAACAACAGCAGAAGAAAAGAAAGCACTACTCAAATGGAAACCAATTAGTAGCAGAATAATAACAGGACGATTTCATTCGAAAATATGAAACACAACAATCAAACAGTGCTTGTTATACACCCACGGAGGACGCATGCAGATGATATACCAAGGAAGATTTCTACGAGCAATTGCAAGCAACAATATCTAGCACACATCGATGGAACCGATAATACCGGCATGACATCAATCATGGGTAAATGGGCTCAAGGTGGTATACGAAACAACAATGGAGAAAGGCTCATAAACTGTTGCGTCACAAACCAACTACACTTGGACATCACCAGATGGCGGAACCAAGAACCAAATTGATTATGTACTGGTTAATAAGAAATTCCTAACCTTCCTCCAAGATGTCAGAACAATGCGAGAAGCGGACGTTCATAGCGACCACCACCTGGTAGTAGCAACTTTTAAAGTCAAACCAGCCGCTGTAAAAACCCACATGAAGACAAATCGGAGGATGTTTAAAATCAATAGACTGAGAAACACCGACACAAAAAACACACCTTCGAGGAAACGTTCCAACTCAATCTAGCAAGAAATAAAACCAGTACAGTAGATCAAAAATGGGAACAAATAGAAGATGGCTACATCAAGACTGCTAACAGTGTGATCCGCTACTATATCAGATACGACGGAAATCCGAAGGAAGTATGAGACTACAGCTCAATAAGTCAAGATGATGGCAAGAAGGGATAGCAGAAAATACACAGAAGACATTCTCGAAACTTCAGAGGAAGCAGCTGCAATCAGAAACATGCACACACTTCATCAATATGTAAAGAAGGTCATCGGCAAATACACGAATATTCGAACCATAAAGGATTTAGCTGGACAGGTCCTAACCACCCATCAGCAACAACATAATAGATGGAAAGAACATTTTAAAGACAACCGCGTAGATAACGAAGAAAATTACGAACTTCCATATGACAACTATAGCGAAAACCATCAAAACTTACCTACCAACGGAGCCAGGAGTTCGATTTGCCCCCCCCCCCCTCCAGAGGCTAAAGAACAATAAAGCCGTTGGCACAGAGAGGAATATCTCTCCTCAACAGCATAATAAAAGTATTAGCGACATACAGCAGAAAATATAGAAGCTGTCAGACCTGGCACAAGACTGAGCATGAACATTAGTAAACCAATCACCGTCAATAACACGCCAATCGAAGAGATTGAAAAATTTGTATACCTTGGTTTTATTGTGTCAAAAACAGGTAGCACTGAAGAAGACATAAGCAAACGCATCAACAAAGCAAGAAACATCTTTAACATGCTCCACAAGATCTGGAATGTGCGTCCGTCCTGTCAAGAAACACAAAGCTGCGAATGTTCAACGCGTGTGTAAAATCAATACTGCTGAAGACTCCAGGTTTCGGTGAATAAATGCCTTAGAAGGTTAATAAAATGCTTTTGGCCCAAACATTATCAGCAAATGATGGTCCTGCCTAGTAGACGCCCTATGCTCTTAAATCGAAGATAAAGGAAAAAAAACACAAATCATTGATCGTAAATCATTTCACTTAAGCCAGGGACTTCAAAGTTCACTAAAAACTGCGTTTCTTGATTTTGCTTAAGGAGCGCCACAATAACGTACAGTTTAGCCCTTTTCATCTAAATAATCAGTTGCAGGCCCGTAGGTCTAGTGTTTGCTTATCGGTCAAATGCCGTAAGTTATCATTTTGAGTGTATAGGCTAAATTTAACCTACTTAATTATGATATTTTATTTTCTCACAAACTATAATTTCACCCTGCTGGCGTGTTTAACGAATTTTAATTCATTTGCGATTTTCCGAGGAAACTTGCACTGAGTGCAAAAAGTGTAATTTTTTGCCCCCAAAATGTTCGATTGACTAAAAAATAAAACGCACTGATAGCGAATTTTTTTTGCACCAGTACAATTTTCTGTACTCTGCTTATTTTAATAGATTATTAAAAAATAAATCTATAGAAATGGAACAATGTTTTGGTTCTTGGAATGTAATAAATATTTTAAATTATACGTCCAACATAAAAAAAAAATAAATGTCGACCGAAATTTTTTGACAAATAATCAATTCAACTTAAAAAAAAATGTAATTCGGTTTATATGGTATATTCGATTGATGACGAAATTAAGTTGTTTTTTCAAAGAGGAAAAAAAATCAGGCAAA
This sequence comes from Tipula vernalis, assembly GCA_958295665.1. Lineage (NCBI taxonomy): Eukaryota > Metazoa > Arthropoda > Insecta > Diptera > Tipulidae > Tipula > Tipula vernalis. The sequence goes on along the minus strand of OY282558.1, from coordinate 177,780,054 downwards.
ACTCTGATTAAAGCAAGTATTTGTTATGGTTCTCATCGATCATTTTCTTTCACAATTGGTTTGCACATAGGTAAGTAGATTTTCTCAGAAAATAATGAAAATTATTGAATATTGAACCTTCGAATTGAGCTTAATATTCTAAAATATGTTGTTTTTGAATATTTTAATTTCACAGAAATATATTGGAAGAATATTGTTATGGTTTCTACAAAGTCTTTAAAAGTACATAAAACCAGTCATAAGCAAAAGATTATGCAATATACAATTGTAATGTCCTAGAATATCAATTATACTATTTAGGTTCTAATCTCCACACAAAAAAAAATGTTGTTGCTTACTTAAAGTTTAAACAGTTTCTAATTTGTTAGCCAAAATTTAAAATCAAAACAAAATTCATTTTTAACATCATTGACTAATTCTAGTTCCATGAAAAATAAACAAAACGAAATTTATAATCAGAATTTTACATTTAAAACGATTCTCGAAAAACTTATTAATCACTTAGATTTTAATAAACAACAAACCATCATGTTTTGATCTGGGGGGAAATATACGTAAACAATTCAAAGTAAATAAGTTTTACTTTTTCTTAAATAAACGATAATTCAAGCAACACCAACAACATCATAACTAAGTCGTTTTATAAAAATAAAAAAATAAAAATGTATTAGTATGTATTTCATATCGCACTAATTAACATTGTGACGTTAAAAAAAATCCCCCAACATATTTAAGACGGTGAGTATAAAATAAATTTCACTTTTCAGTTTTATTTATTCTGAGTACGCTATGCGGCGACACCAATATTTTAATAAACAACAATAGTAAAACCATCTAATTTGTGTTTCGTAACGCACACTTCTTCTACATACTACAAGTAGTATTTAAAATTAAAATAAAATTACACCTGATTATCAAGTTTAATTCCAAAAATTCCACGAAAGATTATTTTAAACTAGAATCAAGCGACAACTCGGACCAAAAACCTCCAAATGGAAATTTTACTTTATGAACAGGGAATGTTTCATGCAAAAAAAAACGATATACTGCGTAATGTGTATTGAACAAATTACATAGATATACCAAATTACAAATCCTTGAACTTAGTCAATAAACACGCGCGTTAAAAACGATAACACACTAAGTTGATTTTGTAAGAATTTTACGAAATGTTATTGAATCGCATGAATATTCGACGCAGAATAAATTACTCTGGTTGTTTAAATTAACGTTTGGAGGTTGGAATTAGAGAATATAAAGTTAATGTGTATTCGATATTTTCGATAAATGAAACATGAATGATAAAACTCGGTGTACAAGCCTTTACCCCCAAAAGTTGGCAAAACTATAAAAAATCTTCTCAAATTTAGATTCAGATTGGGTATCTAAAATCAGAATTTCCAATTTTTTTCACGTCATAAATTTACATACTTGAACTGTCGTAAAACAAAAAAAAATTTTGAAATCTCAAAACATCTTGAAAATATGACTGAAAAATTTAAAATTCACTTAGAATCAAAACTGAACATCTTAGATTAGCGCAACTATCAAAAAACAAACATGTTATTCATGAAATAAATAAAATGAATTCTCAATTCAATTAGAATTTTACGAAATTTCGATGTATACGGGTCTCTCTCGGTCCTGAAATTCTAAAATAGTTCTATTAAATTTAAGTAAGAATACCTTCAAGTGAAATTCTGTATAGTACAAAATTTTGTTAAAAACTAAAAACGCAGAACTCTTAACTCTATTCAGACAATCCAATTTAAATCTGTAGGTCTAGCTATCGGAATATATAGTACACCTATTGAAAGGTTTTAATCGGCTCATCTATTGCCGTAAAACAATGCCTCCAACGCCGTTTCTTCTTACTCCAATAAGGCAATCTTACACAGAAATGTAGTCCTCATTGTTTTATTGTGAGGTCAAATAAAATAATTTTTAGCTGGGTTAGTATCGTTATGTAAAATAAAATAATCCCAAAACAACAATAAATTCGAAAACTCGATATACATATACAGCGAACTCCCCGAAGCCATTGTACATTTTGCGCAAGGTTGACAGGAAAACTCCGGAAAAATTTCAAAAAAATTTACATTTATAATAATATTTAGGTTTGTATTTCTCATACTAAACAAAAAAAACTCTCCAAAGCCGCTTACCATTGGTTATCTCTGCACCCTGCGCAAGGATGACAAGAAATTAACTAGCATCCGTTTGTTTTCATACTGTAGTTAATAAAATTTTATGGGATTTCCATTTTAATAAGGCACTTTATTTTTTTTCGGGAATATATCTATTGGAAAGAAAGACTCATTAATTCATCATAACGTTGCGCTAAAACTCCACAGGATTTAATTGGATGCACGACAATTTAGCTAGCAAGCTTTGGCTCGTGCGCGTATTATAAATTACTTTATAATTAATAATTTTAAAAATATTTTCATTGAATTATTTTCAACGAATAAATTTCTAACTTTATGATTTAACATTAAATTATAATTTGCAAGAACATCTGCATCCGTCAAATGCGTTTGCAAATCGGTGTCACGATTGCTTAACTTGAAACGCAAAAAACTGCAACCAAACCTTGAAAAGCAATTTTAAGAATGAACCAAAATAAAATTATAACAAGGAATGCAATTATTTGGGATCCGGAGTCCAAAAATGAGTGAAAAAAGAAGGGTGAACCTACAAGAATTAAGCGTCAGCAGGGAAGATTAGAGCAACAATCTTTTGGGATGCTCAGAGAGTTTTGTTGATTGATTAACGATTAATATCGCTCAAGAGGCTACAATCACAGGCACATTTATTACTAAAGGTGTAATCAGCAAATCAACAAGAATCCTTACTGAATTTGACGAAATTTTTTGCCTGACAGAATATTTAATATATCGGCCACCGTATCCATAACGACTAACAAATGCAGTATTGGAATTGTAATGTCAATAGGAAAATTATTATTTTTAAGAAAGGCGCGTTAATCTTCGCTCTGTTAAGTGACAGCTGAACTGAACGAAAAGTTCTTAAAGATTCGCTGGTCAATAACATGCACTTTCTATATATCGCTTACTGAAAGTTGTTACTGACACACTGGTTTCTCCATAAGCACATCTTTTGAGAAAGAGCGCTATTAAGACGAAATTCATGGTGATATGCTTGACTTACTGCGATTTAATAAAACGAATTTGTCCACGACTAACGTACAATATACTCATTATACGTTTGTTTCTTCAATTATAATGATATCCATTATTCACTGCTAGTTTAGCTAGTAGTCCCTTCTTCTATTATTCACTACTACCAAATAAAAATTTCATTTTTGGAAATTTTATCTAGTAGTCTCTTGCCATTTTCACTATTATTAAACTGAGACGTCAAAAAGTTGAAGGAAATTATTTTAGGTTTATTTAAAGGATTTGATAATAAAACACAATTTTTTATCGATCGTACTCGCCTATCAGCTCGTGTCGGTAAACTTCATCTTCGTGAATAACAGCTCTCATTATGTGCTCGTTGAATAATATACTATTAGTACTATTCAAAATGAATTTTATTTGAGAATTGCTGAAACATTTTCAATAATTTATTCATAATAAATAGTAAAGTAACGAAATTTATAAAATTCAGAAATTCTAATAAATTCTAAAATCAAATTAGGTTTCCAGGACTGGTATTAAGTTTTTCACATAAAGTGTAGCTACACAAATTAAAGGAAGGCATACGTGTCCATGGAAAGACTGGAGTGAAGTTTCTCGAACATTAAGGGAAGTTCGACACTAAAAAAAAGTGCAAGAAATATGTGGAGGAAAAAGTGTTAAAAAGTTTACTAACATGTAGCTGTTATGTATGTTTTTATAAATAATTATTATTATTTTACTGTAAATGGTAATGATTAAAGGTAGTCATGCGTGTACGACTGTACTCTCTAATCATCATCATCGCTAATATGATTTGGCATGATATTGCATTTTTGATTGTCAAACAAACAAGACCAATAGTTAAAATTGTTAAAATAAAGAAACTGTAATATAAAATTGGATGTGTTTGCTTTATTGTGAGAAAACATAATAGTGACGACGAGGATTTAACTACAAAAAAAAAAAAAAATAAATAAAATCAAAAATAATAATTTAAAGTTATAGTGAACATATTAAGAGATAGTGTCACAAGTGGTCGAAAAATCTGTTTAAAGATTTAATAATAATAAAAAATAAATAAAAAGTCAAACGGTTCAAACATCATTTATGGTAAATTGTGCCCTATTTTAAATTCAATTAGTGTCCTGTTAAAGGTCTCCAATTAAGAGAATTTTTAAACCACGTTTTGAAATGGATGATGCTAAAAACGTTATATCAAGTGCACATTCGTTTGTGGATTCGCGGGCTTTTGGTCTAAAATAATTTATCTAATAATCAATTTGACTAAATCAATTTACCTAAAATCAATTTATCTAAAAACAATTTACCTAAAAACAATTTACTCGTCCAAAAAAATTCAACAAACAAATCGCAAAAATAATGGACATAAAATAATTTTTCTAAATTAATTCGTCTAAAACCAATTAATCTAACCAATAAATCGTTGATCTAACCAATTAATATATAACGCGCTAAACAAAATTAATTAAAATTTTTAATTTTGCCATAAATATTAAACGGTTCTACATTCATCCACCTAGCGTCGATATTGTGCGTAACTGCATCTAACTGCTCATAATAGTGGCTTTCCAATCGACCACCACCAGTACTTAAAACAGCACTTATGGTTCATGTCTTAGTCAGATAAATTGGGTTTAGACAGAAAGTATGGTAATATATATATTACCATACTTTCTGGTTTAGACGAATTATATATAGATTAACTGTTTTAGACGAATTGCTTTTAGATGAATTGTTTTAGATAAAAGATCCGTTTTCTTCGTTTGTGGGATCGATATCAGCATTTGTACCTGGGGACGATTTTGTCGCGTATAAAGATCGAGTTGAACAGTTTTTCATAGTGAACCGTGTCGAAGAAACAATGAAAGTTCCTCACTTTATAACGCTTATGGAGCAATATATGTACACATTTTTGAAGTCATTGTGTGCTCCAAATTTACCCAGTACAAAAACGTATACTAGCATAATGGAGCAGTTAACAGCTTGTTATTCACCAAAAGTGAAAAAGCGAGCGGAACGGTTCAAATTTCAAAAAATCATTCAAGAAACTGGAGAACCATTAAAAGATTTTGTGGTTAGGTTAAGAAGTCAAGCAGAAACGTGTTATTTTGGAGAATTTTTGAATAAAGCTCTAACGGATCGTTTCATAGTTGGTCTTCGTAATGATAAAATTCAACAAAATTTATTAAATAACGATAACTATGATTTCGTTAAATGTGTCGAAGTTGCAATGAATATAGAAATGTCTCTTAAACAGCAACAGGAAATTAAGCCGTTGGAAATAAATAAAGTCAACCATGAAAGTCGGCCTTCAACATCAGCGATAAAACAACATCATACAAATTCAAATCCAATTATGCGTCATCATTCTCCATCTACATCAAACAAAAGAACTAATTACAATCCATCAAAAAGTTGTCACCGTTGTGGGCGTATGCATGATAGTCGATCATGTCCTGCAAAAGATTGGGTCTGTTTTTGCTGCAATAAAAGAGGTCATACATCCAAAGTATGTTATAGACGTGTGAATAATCAAATTAAAACCATTAATTTCGTCGATAAGATAATCCATCAACATCAGCAGTAATCAATTTACTCCTGGAAGGAGTGGTAGTCGAATTGGAAGTGGATACAGGAGCGGGGATAAGTATCATCATTTACCAAGAATAGAGATAAGTATAGTCATAAAGTAAAATTATTACATAGTCATAACTGTTTGTCAACTATTTCAGGTCAAAATTTAGTAATAATGGTGGTTGTCAATACATCATATATACATCGAGCCTGGTTGGACGTCATGCAACCAAATTGGCGTAAATTTGTGGTCAGTCAAATCAATCAAATCAATGAAAATATAGAGCATTCTATACGAAGTCAGTTTCCGAATTTGGTATCAGAGGACAACAATCATGTTATTCGCGGCTATAAAGCTGATATCCATATTAAGTCGTGTACTCCAATTTTTCATAAGTCGTATGCAGTTCCGTTGCGATTGAAAGAAAAAGTGTCAGCGGAAATTAATAAGTTGGTAGGTGATGGAATAATAGTTCCAGTTAAATATTCCGAATGGGATAGTCCTGTAGTCGTAGTGCCAAAGTCAAATGGAGATATTCGTTTATGTATTGACTATAAAGTTACCATAAATCGGTTTATTCAGATGGAACATTATCCCCTTCCGTCTATAGAGGATATTTTTGCCAGTCTCAGTAATTGTTCCTATTTTAGTGTGCTAGATTTGCCCGGGGCATACCAACAGTTAGAAGTCTCTCCGTCATCAAAACATTTATTGACGATTAATACATATCGTGGTCTCTTTCAATTTACTCGTCTTCCGTTTGGTGTAGCAAGTGCACCTTCCTTGTTTCAGTCTGTCATAGACCAAATATTAGTCGTATGATATAATCATCGGTGGCTCATCATTAGAGGAATGTCGAAATAATTTATTTCAAACTTTAGAATGTCTCAATAGCCACAATGTATTGCAATCCTTTTTAGGATTACTTAATTGCTATCGGCGATTTATTCCCAATCTGTCTGCCAAATTAGTCGATTTTTATGCGTTATTAAATAAAGGCGCTAAATACGAGTGGTCTGATCGTTTAGCAAAGTCTTTTCAAGAAGCAAAGATGTTAATAACTAATAAGTCCAAGCCCTTACGGAATTGGGGCTGTAGGGGCTGTACTTTCCCATTATTATTATAACGGGGGGAGGAAAAGCCGGTAATATTTGCATCGTGTACTTTATCAGCAGCTGAGAAGAATTATTCTCAGATTCATAGAGGGGCATTGGCTGTCGTATATCCCGTTAAAAATTCCACAAATATATACTCGTATATAGCAAAGAATAAACTGTATATACGGATCACCAAGCTTTAAGGGAAATATTTAATCCTAATAAAAATATTACAAGCATCGCAGCAGCAAGATTGCACCGATGGTCGATTATTCTTTCGATGAACAAGTATAAAATACTACATCGACCTGGGTCAAAAATGTCGAATGCAGCTTGTTTGTCACGATTTCCGCTTCAAAGTAGTACGAATATTAAGCATATAAGTGTAAATTCGAATCGATATCGAACAGGTCAAGAAAGCTATGTTATGGGATACCGTTTTAAGCGAGGTATTAGAATATATCAAAAATGAGTGGCCTGAGTCAATAAGCGAAGATGTAAAACCAAATAAAGATAAAAAATCGGAGTTATGTTATGATGATGGGTGTATATTTTATGGTAACCGTTTAGTAATTCCAATGAGTCTTCGCCAAGAAATTTTAAATTTATGTCATCAAAATCACTGTGGAATTGTTAAAATGAAAATGCAGATTAGGTCTTACTTTTGGTGGCACTCAATAGACAAAGAAATCGAAAAATTTGTGAAGGAATTTGAAATTTGTCAAAAAACTTTAAATGTACCAAAGGAGCGCATAAATTTCAGTCGGTCAGCCACCACTGTTCCATTTGGACGAATCCATTTGGATTTTTTTTCACTTCGGCGGTAATATAAATTTAATATTAGTAAATGTTTACAGCAAGTTTTTAGATATACAACAAATGCATAATACCACATGTCAAAACCTTTGTCAGAAGTTGTCAAATTTTTTGCTCAATATTCGGGTTGCCGTCTGAAATTATTACGGTCGTACAAACCGTAAGGAATCCTATCAAAAAATTTACCCTCGAACAAAAGAATTTACCAATAGCAGATGAAATAAACCGGTTTCTAATGAATTCCCGTAATTCACCATGCGGCAATTCACCGAAGAGTCCGTCTGAGCTTGTATTTTATATTAAACCAAAAACTGTATTAGATCTTATCAATAGTAAAAAAACAAGTAACATTTAACTTAAGAGAGAACTAGAGAGAATAATTCTTATAATTTTAGAAAGAACTATAAAGTCGGGGAAAATGTTACGTATAAAAACCATTTTAAACATATTATGAAGTGGAAATCTGCCAAAGTCGTTAAATAGATTAGTCGTTTTGTTTATTTAATTAATTTAGAAAATAATATAAGAATGGTTCATGAGAATCAAATTCGTAAATCATAATTACATGATAGATATCATCCTATAGCATTAGAGTAATACCAGATAATGAACAGCATTCCAGTAACGATTACACAACTAATAAAGCAAACCAACAATTTGTATCAATCAATTGTATCAATTATAAATAATTATTATTATGGAACTCACTGTAAATGGTAATGATTAAATGTAGTCTTGCGTGTGCGACTGTACTCTTTAATTATCATCATCACTAATATGATTTGGCATGGTATTGCAATAAAAAATAGTAGCTACACAAAAAACCGTCAAATGAGAAGATAGACCAAAATCATGATTTACTCGTATTTTAAACTGAAAATTGACCGAAAAGAATTATTATATTTCATAGAATATAGTCACTACACGAGCACATCTTTTATACCCTAGACAGACTTTGGTTTAATAAATCCGATTTAGCTAAACTATGTAGTTTAAAAATTCTATGGAAAAACAACGGTATTAGCTAAAACTGCGACTAATCTCGAAAAATTCCCTAAATCGATTTTATTAAAACGCAGTCTGTCTAGGGTACTAGATTCGTGTTATGTGATTTAATGCGTTACTTTCTATAGCTAATTTTAGAATGTAGGATTTTATATGGTTCAATTGGTCCAAATTGGTTCAATTTGGTAAATTTTCAAAGTTACTTAAATCCACATGAGTAGCTACTATTTTTTAATGTTAGTAAATTTTTTTTTACATTTTAAATTAACGTTCGAAATTTCACTCCGGTCTGTGAAAATGTAACTATACAGCCAGCAGAACACAGTGATTAATTTGACGTCTTTAAGATGTTACAGGGCATGAGATTTTATTTTCTGAAAATGAATAGGTTAAAACAATTTGTGTGATTACAATGAAAAGGTTTGTACATGACGGGCTTTATTTCCTTTTTGTTAGAAATTAGGGTCCATGGACGTTATTTCTATTTTATACGTATTTCTTATGAATCTCAACGATCCTACCATGTGTGGACCTGTATACTCGCTAAGCGAGTCCTTCAGTATTTTTAAAATTATGAAAATGGTTAAAAATGTTTGCTACTGAATTGCCTTTTTTGTAAATCTCAGATATGTGACCAGACGCGTACAAATTATAAATTTTCACTAAATGGTAAGGTAAAAGCCTTTCCGAAACATTTTTTGTTATTAAGATAAAAAATTTGATGGAAATGTTAAATTGTTAAAATGAATAAAAATGGTTTCAAAAATTTGTCGAAATTTTTTATTTTGTATTTTTGTTATTTTTATTTACAGACTTGCTAACAGACTTTTGGATATCGAGGAATTTTTTTTGAAGGCATTCGAGTTTTTTGTAGATTATTCGAGTTTATTTGTTTTAGGTTTTCAACATTTTTGATTCTTTGTTAATAAATTACGTGATCGTACCATCGTGATTTAGCAGGTAACTTAAGATTTACATAGTGATGAGTAGTGGGATGGATTGAGTTCCTTTGGTTTCTGATGTTGCAGATTGACAGATAATTAATGTTTTTAGAATTATCTAGAATTTTTCAGCTTATAGAGATTTTTCAAATTATTTGAAGTTTTTGATAATTTTTTGAAATATTTAAGAGTTTTCAAATTTATTTATGCGGCGAGACCTTTGTGCAATTCTCTATTCATTGATCAATATTACTAGTAATACTTAATTGTTTTATCGAAAAGTTTACCGGTAAACGGTAAAAGTTCTTACCGATAAAGTAACTATATGCCCAACCCTTAACGGCTTAATAATAAAAATTGTATCGAGAAGTTTGACAAATTCACTTTATGAAAATATAGGGTCACACCCACCTGATGGATCTTTGTATTCTGCTAGCTACACTTGTCCAGCAAGCACACTTACATAATATGTAATATTTCGTTAATTTGTGTGAAAAACTTCACATCGGTGTTTTTGTGTGTAAACGGTCCCGATGAATATTAACAAACAACAACAAAATATACAACTTACTGTGGACAGCACTGTATGTAAATGTAAGTATATAATTGTTTATATTATAAATACATGAATATAACCGAATACTAAAGAATCTCAAAAATAACAAAATTTTGCCATTACAAAATTTCTTGGTATTTCCATAGAATTTAATCTCCTATATTTTAATTAGTCCTACCAAACAAACAAACAAACAAACAAAAATAAACCGATTGTGAGTAATCAAAGCAAGTTAGTGTAATTGTAATTAAATTTTGCAAAATATACACAAAAAATGTACGGTAAAGGTTTTGGTTTAACCAATGCTTACATCATGAGTGTTTTACCAAGTTTAAAAATTATTTCATAATGAGAATTTGTGCTTTTAATTTAGTCGGACAAACTTCTTAAACCCACAGCAAATTTCAATTTTCACAGCTATACATCTTTAAAAATTACATAAATTTTCATTATTTTAAAACAGTTCTGATATCAAATTTAAAAAGAAGATTATGGAACCCCTAACTTTAGTCGTAACATAGGAAATGAGAAATGAAAATTTCATAAATACTTGTGAATTGAGTGATGCACACCCAAATACTCATACAATACAACGAAAAAAAAAAATGAAACCACATAAAAATAAAACACGAATAATAAAACACGTGTACGAAACTCTCATTTTCAATTACTATTTTACGACCAAAATAAGGGACAGGTTTTAAAGAATTTTCACGTTTTGAGGGCATCCGTTTAGAAAGAGATGTTTTTCAGTCTATTTCCTTTTTGCACCTCTATAAAACTAATGTATGCTGCCACAAGTCGGTCAACCGGATGTGAAACATTAATAGAAATTAAAATGTTCTAAATTCCAAAATTTGATGGTCTAAAGTTAATGTTTTTGATTATTTTGATTTGTTCATAAATCAGCAATTTCGTATGCCAGTAGGCATAACTACATAAATTGAATGTCTACAAAATATTCCACAAAATGAGTCGATGAATTCAGGAGAATTTATTTTTATAGAATTCCATTTTAGTTATAATGAACAACTTCCAGTTATATTTGTTCACAGCTTATAGCTGTGTTGTTACTTTACGGTAGCACAACTGTACCAAAACAAAAAACTTCAAATATTTTTGCCAACCATACTATCATTACAACCTTTTCACTCTTTTCACACAATCCGCAAATCTTCAGCATTATCAAGTTTTTACAACTACATTTTTTAATGGGACACCATTTTAATTTACAAGGCTACAAATCCAAACTAACCGCATTAGTATCTTGAAATTATTGAACTCCAACTATAGCGTTCAAATATAGGCATAACTAATGGTAAGCAACCTGAATGCACCCACTCCCTCATCTAGTTGGACATCCCAATATGAACATTGTTAATTCGTTTTGTTTATTTCTTAACTTGTAATTTATAAAATTTCACTTCTTTCAAATAACAACAACAACAAAATACGACGTGTTATCATTTTAAAATGAATAAGAAGTAAATTTACCTGTTTTTACCAAAAAAAAAAACCTGTATAGATATGTATGTATATAAGTAAGTAATGTGTTTTAAATGCACATTAAAATGAAAGTAATTATTTAAATCTTAATAAATATGAAAATCATAAAATTCTTTTTAACGATTTGGGTAAGAAGCAAATATAAATAGTAATAAAATACTTTTTTCTTTTTTAAAGAAATAAATAAATACTATAATTTATTTTTAACATGATTTCTTTTTGTTAAAAGTATAATAAAATATATTATAACTACTAAGGCGGATGTCTTCTAGAAATTATTGTTAACGATATTTATTATATTGTGTTGTTGACAAAAATAGAGAAAATTATAAGACAATCATAAGAATTTTGTAAGTGAAAGTTTTCTTCTATTTAGTTATAAAATACAAAGCATATGGAAATATTGGAATAATAATTAAACTGAAGATTGTTATGCTAAACTGATTTTGTTAATGTGAATTCGATAAAATTAAATTAACTTTTCTTCGTCACCAAACGCTGGTACAGGTTTATCGCAGATGGATTATATGGTCGAGTGGTACTTGTCATAGTTTACCATGGTACCAACTTTTGTCAAACTTGTAGATTGGTTCATAAGCATAAATATATAAGGGAACTTACGTAATCACTTTATATATAAGCATCATTAGTTTCATTATTTCTTTGCGAGGGTAACTTCTCAAAAACCGTCAAGCTAATTTTTAGTCCAAATTCCGACTATAAAACTATAAAAGCACAGGCTGGATACGAAAGAACGAGTTCTTTCAGGAGTTCGAAGGGTGCACTTTCATTATTCACACAGCTATGGAAGCAAAACACTAACCGTTCTGAAATAAGTATCCACCGTAAAACATTACAAAATCTGATGCCTAAAACTAAGCAATAGCAATGGTGTTTAAAGGCAAATTAGCACGAAAAAGGGTTAAAAGGAGCACTTGGCATTTATGCAAAATTCAAAACATCAATGAGAAATACCATAGTGGTTTTCTCAAAGTTTGAATTTTTACAACTCGTGTATGGTATAGGTAGGTGAGGCTTATGCCATTTGAAGTGCTTTATTAAGGTTTACCTTTTTACGTATTATTTCAAATACGAAATCTATGAAATCGATTTCATATCATATCTATTTTTTGTAATATTCCCCCACAGTTACAAACAGCTGGAAGTGTTTACAAAAACAATAATTCTAAAAACTCATACGATTTTGAACGACTCTTAATTTTGAAAACAGTTTTCGGAAAAATGCGGATTTTAAAGTTGTGCCATTATGACTTACATATCGCTAAACATTTATTTATGGGACAATTTAAAAGAGCAACAAAGAAAATTTCTGTGGCGGCAATCATTCACATTATGAGCAAAAAATATAATATTTTGGGACAAACAAGTGATTACAAAAAAATAGTTTCCTTAAAATTTTCCTTATAGTAACAATATTTTACAAACATTTTTTTCAATTAAAATTATTTAAAAATAACTTAAGTTGTTTTATTATAAATTTATAAGCGACAAAATATATACAAGCAAAAATGGATATACACCATTATAACTCATATAGTGATATACCTAGTGATATTGTAAATAACTACTATTACAAATTATTAAAATTACGCAAAAATAAACTAAAATTATTTTATACCGCATCTAAAACATATATAAATAGTGTAATTTTAAGAATAAATAATAGTTGTTAAAAAAGAACTGAAGAAGGAGTCAATCCGAAATCGATCTTCTAAAAAAAATTTTTGTAAAATATTGTTACTATAAGGAAAATTTTTTTCAATTAAAATTATTTAAAAATAACTTAAATTTAAGTATTGTTCCTGGCCCTGATTTAAACAAGGCAAAGTGCTACGATGACAGCTGAAAAATATGCAGTGTATACGGTGAAGGACTAATAACCGATCGGGTTGTTAGGCATTTTTTTGTCGTATAAGTCAAACGATTACTGTAGATACATACATACAGCGCCCCGAACTTGCTATTCGCAAAATTTCGACAATGCGAAGAAGGAAAATTTTTTTGTTTGGTGTCAGAGCTTCGGAGTGGAAATAATGTCGTTCCACTATCTGGTTCAGCTCCCACAATTTCTTAGTTTCGGTTTATTGTTCCGGTTTTATTAAAAAAAAAACAATCGTTCCGGTTATGTTCCGGTTCCGGTTCAAATTTTCTAATTCATAAATGTGCCGGTAATTATGACAGTGGACTAAATCAAAAAAAAAAAAAAAGTGAGTTTAAGTGTTTTAGTTTTTTCATTATAGTTTTTTCTAATGAACTGATTAATACACGTAACAGAAATTGGTTGTTTGAACGGAAGTTCAAAGTGCGATTTTTTTTATTCGTTTTTAAGAAATAATTAATATATTTACTTAAACTTCTTACTAAGTTTCACCATTTTTAAAGGTTTTATTCAAATTTCAAATTATTTATACTGAGGATTAAGTTATTCATATTAGAGAGTTTATTTGAATTTTTACGGTTACCTGGTAATTTTGCAGATATATTATCACGCAAGACTTAGCATGGTTTCAAGCAATGGAAGCGAATAAGGCTATTAACATCATCAGATGAATCAAATCAAGGATTTTCTATAAACAATTCAAATTCAGATTTAGCAACCTCTTAACTAGAGCAAAATAAAATGAAAACCAGAAAGAGATCGAAAATGAATAGAACTATATAGCAACTATTAGAAAACTCAAAAGAAATAGTGGTAAACAGTATTTTGCTAGAAGTTCCAAAATTGTTAAAAAACAAGTTTTTCAAAATAAGAATTGTGGTTGTTCAAAAAAATGTTTAAATCTACTAACTCTTGAAGAGCGAGAAACAATCTTTCTAAATTTTTGCAAATTAGCATACTTTTCAAAACAAAACTTATTTTTATGTGCGGATTGGTTCATGCACAAAAGATAAAACAAAGAAGACCCCGAACTCGTGAGAGAGAACAAAGAAAAAATAGCTACAAATATTTTTTATGTGCTGGCAGTTCAATCAGGTCACTGTTTGTAAGAAGTTTTTTTTAGAAACACTAAAAATATCTGCCGTTGCCCCGTGCTCTTAAGAACCCAAATCGAGCGATGGATTTACGTGGAAAAATGTCCGGTTTGTGCCCGCCACTCTGCAGGGCGAAAATATTTAAATCCTACTCTTGATATTAAAACAATTTATCGCCTTTTCGTTGAAAAGTTTAAAGAAAATAATATTACAACGTGTGTTAATGAGTGGACTCACCGAAAAATATTTAACACCCAATTTAATTTACATTTTCATAGTCCTCGAAAAGATTCCTGCCAAAAAATCCATTCATTTCAAATTAAAATCCAAGCAGCTAGCAATAAAAAAGAAAATCTGACACTGTAACATGAATCGCATTTGAAAAATGCTGAACAAGCTAGTGATCCATTTAAATATTTTGTATTTAGATTTGACCTACAAAAGGCGCTTCCCTACCCCAAACTCACTACTTCAATAGCATGGTGTTAAAAGAGGAATTTGTACGTTTACAAATTAGGTATTCACAACTTCCTTAATAGAGATGTGGACATGTATGTTTGGGATGAGACTTTGGCATCACGGGGATTGCAGGAGATATCTTCATGCTTGACAAAATATATTAAAAATGTCACTACTCAACAGCAAGTAATAACTTACAGTGATGCCTGTTGTGGTCAAAATCGGAATATCAATGTTAATATAATTGACCACAAATTTTTCATATACGGGCATTCTTCCGTGTTTGAGATGGAAATAAAAAACTCGAATTATTTATTTATGTCTGAAGACTATTATAAGTGCCGCAAAGAAAATCCATTTAAAGTACACCGAATGTTCCAAGAAGAGTTTTTCTCAACCAAAACTCTAGAAGAGACATCAATTGTAAAGAGAACGAAAAATATTAAGGGAGAATTTGTTCTTTGGCTGAAAATACAATGAATCAAATTTCTAGAAATGCTCCTTATAAGATATTTTCTTCAAGAAATGCTCCTTATAAGATATTTTATAAAACATCTTTAGACGATAGTGTAGAATTTCAAATTTTGGATCTTTCACCAAAAAAAGGGAACCCGAAAATATTTGAACCCTTAAATTATATCCACTCTATAAGAGTGTCCGACCCTTACCCCTGCTGCCGTATATTCCGCAAAATTTTCATGAATATTACCTTAATCTCAAAATATTACCAACATAATACCATTATTGAAGAAGAAGCATTACTCTAAATTAAGTTAAAATTATTTTAATCCCAGAATGAAAAATGAAATATTTCTTGTTCTAAAACATTTTTAAATGTTTGAATAATTCTGAAAACTGTCTAAGTCATAAGAAGGTCCAAAAAGACACTAATTTTTACATGATAAGGGAAAATGTATAATTCATAAAGTATTTCCAATATAACTGTAAGTATTTGTGAAAATATTTTGTTAAATAATGGTAAAATATTTTTTTATTCCACACAAACGCAAAAGTCTAAATATCTCAATACGGGCTAACTGGGTTTTGAAGTGGTGTCTGTTGGTCTATATGTCTGTCTGTTTGTAGCCCTAATTTAACCAATCAAACTGCAACTTCATATTTAAACTTTTTTCATAAATTTTGAGGTCCCAGCTCCCAGCTTCCGTGAACCAGAAAATTGATTATGCAAATATCTCAAATATAAATAGAAAATTTACAGAAAACATGAAAGAAATTTGCATTATAAGTTTCTCAAAATTCGCTGTTCGTAAAAGAAAGTCGTGTGTTGGCCACACCTCAATTTTTTTAATATCGCGATACAACAGCAAAAATTAAATTTCTGATTTTATTTTTGCAAACTGAACTGAAATGTTTATGATAATGTTTGTTATGAGCTATCGATTGGTATCAATAACTCAATTTGGCCAAAAATGTAGTTAAGGTGAATATCTGTAGTACTGCAGTATACAAACGAGTATTTTTTTTTTAGGTTGGTAGCACTATAACAAGCATATGTATCAAATTTCCTGTCAACATCTTTATTAGTTAATGAGTTGGTGTGTTTCTGTAGTAAAAAAACAACAACTACTTCTGTAAATGAGAAGACGACAGAGCTCACAACGAAAAAAAAACCAATCATGTAAATCCAAGTGTAAATCCTAGGTAAGCAACGCGCCCGACTTAAACCGACAATTTTTTTTTTTTTATGTGATGATATAATATACAAAATACAACAGACAAAAACACACATTTTCACTAAGAAATCGTTCCTCTAAATATTTGTATGGAAACTTCTTGAACCCAGGGCCCAATCACTTTGAAAATTTATGGAAAGTGTTAGATCGTTGTCAAGAAAATTCAAAAATGTCCACACAAAACGTAAACAATTTTCAAAAAAATTTGTATCTGAGCTACTCGCCCCGAGGTTCGGCTACTTTGAAAATTTAAGTTTTACCACCGGACTTAAGAAACTGCCCAAATTTTTAGACTCTAAACAGGTGAAAACAGTAGAATTCTTCCAATATTTATGCACAACAATACTTTGCCACATGTAAGTCGCTTCATTACTCCTTTCTATTTAAAAATTTGTTTATAATTATACAAATTGGTGTTCTACAACTCAATTTATATGTGCGGGAAAATTTTGCTGTTAAACACGACTATTTGCGTCGTTCAGTCTTGCGACGGTCAATTTTTACTACCAAATTTCTGTTTGTTCGTTTGTTGCATCGTTACAATGAATATACCCATAATTTAAAATTTTCCACCATCAAAATAAATTATATGTATTATTAAATCTTCTGATGATTAATTAAATGATGCCTTCAGCAGTTTTAAAAGTAACTTTTTTTTAATTTGATGGTTCTTTCCAATTTCAACCACTATTTCACTATTACAGTGAATAATCTACGTTACTTTTATTACATATAATATTTTAATTTGACTTGCGACGGTTCAATTTGTAATATAACGTAATACTGTCGCACAGCCAAGTATTAGTGAATGTCATAATACATCCACTATAATGCTAGTCGCAAAAAATGTTTTAATTTAAAACTAAGAAAAAACTAAGATTTGGATATCAAATTCAAAGGGTCGTTGTCGTCGTAATTAGTTCTACGTGAATTAGTTTTTAAAAGGGGGCGAGAGGATTTTACCAGCAAGTCTAGCTCGGAAGTGAAAATAGTGCTACCGTGCTGACGATGAATCACATGTTGTTCTATTTTTAATTATCTATCGACATGAGAGGATTAGGTGCCTCACGTTTTTTCACCATGTTTTACGATGATGAGGGATTTTTTGGAACCTATTCAATCCTAATTATATGAGAAAAGCTCTTGGAATATCAAATTCCTTCAAAGTCCACTTTAAAAACCCAAACATAGAGTTGGGTTTTACTAGGAAGGAGTTAATAGATCGATTGATTAAACGATACGTCGTGAATACGAGCAACAATTTTTATATAAGCCTTGGGGTACCTTGGAATTTACATTAATCGTCTCAAAGAAGACAATTATTATTTTCACAAACTATGTGGTCCAGTAAAGTATGATTGAACCCATTCAATTAAGTTAACGTCAATTTCAAAAGATTTTAATTTTTCAATAATTATAGGTATCTAAATAATAAGTCAGTATAAATTATGTCGAATGGCTTTTGCTTCAATTAGTTGTATGACACACTTAGAGAATTACAACAAATTAACAGTGTTGTTTTTCGTATACTATAAATGATTTAAAACCAACAGTCATGTAGCAACAAATTTTGTAATTCATTCAGACAGTTTTAGAATCGATGACAATATAGACAATAATACCCATGTAGTTCTTAATATCATTCCGATTGCCCGATTTAAAAATTGGTAGAATATGAGGCGACTCCCAGAGAATAAATTAGGCAACAGCAAGGGCAATTCATTGCCGAATCTCTTAAACCACATCGATCCTTGCAAAATACTACCGATGTATTGCTTTGGTAAATTTACAACAACAATGGAAACATGTTTTATGTAACGCCATTGTTGAACATTTCTAAAAGAGCTAAAATCAACTAAAACTTGTTTTACTAAAGTATTACGCCTTATTTGTAATAATACTTTATGCCTCACATTTATATTCATCTATCAACATCGTCTAGTCTATAAATATTCTGAAAAAAGATACACATGGTACAAATTAACAATATCCACAGAGTTCCTCCCTCTAAGGGACTATTATAAGACCTGGTGGATGGAAAACGACAGATATTTCTTCTAGAGTCAATATATTTCCAAAATGCTAACGCCAAAAAAACCAATTATTATCAGCATAGTTCCCACAGAGGATTACCAAAATTTCTCTTTTTAACAGAAACAGGAACAAAGTGATCAATATCACCTCCCATTTACATACAGTAAATTAAAATCACCCAGAATCAGCACGTCGTTATCCAAGTTAAATTTTGATATAATATCCAGCAAACAATTAGAATGTTAAGCATAATCTATAACTGGTGATCGAGGTAAAATAAAGGAACCAAAAATCCTAATTCGAAACGATCGCTTCTGTAGACATTGCAAGCCGCAGGAAAATTATCAAATCTTCTTAGGCCTTGGTTTTAATTGGTTTCGATAATCAACGTCTTTAGTTGTAAAAATTTGCTAATGGTACTTTCGACAACTGGGAAGAGAAATATTGTTTTTACTATGAATGATGTCATTCGAACTTATAAACGATAAACGATCAAACGCAATGATGTCCACATTCCGTTTTATTCACTTTTTATCTATTTCGCACGCACGTTTCGCTTACACAGAAATTTATAATTTTATCCTAATGTGGCATTCGTTTTATTCTCCTTCGTTTTTAGAATTGCAGTTGGTGCCTTACACTCAAAATTATAGAGTACATTGGGAAGAAAAAAAACCGAATGGAACGGATGCCATTGTGTTTGAACAACTTTGCCAGAAACTTTGAAAAATGAATGTCAAACAAAAAAAAAATTTCAATTATAAGATATTCAATTGCTTACGTACAATACATTGTTGCTTAAAAAAATATAGGAAATAACCTTTCAGATAACCCCAAAATATAAAATAAATTGCATTATCCTAGTACCCCCACAAAACTATAGAATTTTTGTATGGAACACATTTGCCGGGAACGCATGTTTTCCAATATACCATATTTCGATATAGTTTCTTTATAGTTCTTTCCTTATGAAATATGGTATAAAATGCAGTTCACAGTGGTAAGTGATTAACAGTTTCCGGCGGTAAGTGATTAACACC
The DNA here is from genome assembly GCA_958295665.1 of Tipula vernalis. NCBI lineage: Eukaryota > Metazoa > Arthropoda > Insecta > Diptera > Tipulidae > Tipula > Tipula vernalis. The sequence goes on along the minus strand of OY282558.1, from coordinate 177,760,173 downwards.
TATCACTTTTTCAAAAATGGCATGAGAAACATTAAACTCATCTTTATTTTCGGTTGACCCAGTCCAATATTTATCATTTCTACCAAATGTTGTTAAAAGCGAAATAAATTTCGAAGAAACATGTAAAAAGTGCACGTTTCATGACATTCCAGATGTTTTTGTTGTTGCCCGATTAAATAGTTAGTACCTGCAGTACAAATTTTACTGATCACGTTATAAAATATCAATTTAGGTGGTGACCACCGATCAGTACACACTATGATCCTGTTACTCCTCATTTCACGATAATTGTAATGTCATCAGTAACAGATGAAATATTAGGAGCAGTAACAATATCAATAAAACACGAAATACTTATGACGACGCTGAAATAATGTTCTTGCAGTGAGGCTTGCGACATGAAAGCTCGTCTTGAGCGAGATTTTATTAAAATTCTTGAATAAAAAAAAATAAATTATTCACCATTCTTTGAGATTGAAGACGTTCGAATCATTTAAGATTCTGAACCTACCAGTATCAACGAATATTATTCGGCCGTAAATACATCCTCTACCCTCGACACTCTTACCACAAAAGAGGCTCTAAAACTATTTTCAAGGTATAAGTGCTCCTCAGAGCTTTACGAATTTATTAAGGTACGGTTTTTTATAATCTCCTCATCTAATGCTCTTGTAATTTACTGACTCTTATTAATTAGATTGACACATGTCGTCTTGATGACGAGAGAAATTGGGGATTGCATGGGGCGTATTTTAAAAAAAATATAAAAGCGGGATATTGTGAGAAAACGGGGAAAGTCACATACACAACCTGGTAAGCTGAACACTAATAAAAGAAACAAATTTTTTGAGTAATTGGGTAGTGTCTTCAACCACGTAGTTCAATCTTTGTTTACCGCAGTTGTATTGTTGTATTTTTTTTGTATTCGCGGACCGTGCTCGCATTGGGCGAGGGAGAAAAAATTACCATCCACAAGCTCTATAAGTATAGCGCAAAAAGCGACCGAAAAATACAGAAATGAAAGTGATCCGTCAAGGTTGACAGGGTCATTATTTATCTTCATCATCAGGGCGTAGTGGCAGCACTTGCAATAAGCAATGACGTTTTCTTTCATTTCAGGTCATTTCAAGGAATACACAGCTTAAACCGAAGAGTGTGCAAGCAGCTTAAAACTGCAGCCTATACGATTGGTGAATGAGCAACTAAGCTAAACATACTCATGAGCATTACAACTTTAATTGAAAAGAAAGCCACAATAAAACATTTTTTTTTTTAATTAATAAACTTGGTAAAGTCTTTAAATTCCAAGAATTTCAGTTAGTACTGCACATTAAATCGTACAACTGCTGTGGACTGTTTTTTCAACATATTCTTGTTGCCAAAATAATGTCTAGGGCATAAGTCTAATACCCACTGATTTATATTCCTTAAAAACAGTATGTATCAAATTATTTAGATTTTTATTCAAAATCCTACAATTTTTATTTAAATAAATGCATTTGTGTACAACAATGTAACAATTTTCTTTGGCAGTATGACAAACTTTCATTTCATTCGAAATTATAAATTTTTTGTTTTAAATTTATACTTATACACTTTAAGGACGAAGGCAAAAAAAAAAAAGTAAAAAAAAAGTATTTTTAAATATTTTTCCAATGATCAGTGGAACTAATTAAGTTTCATTAAATAAAGGTAAAAGTTTGTTAAAACTTTCCATAAATTTTATCAAAAATTCCGAACAAATGCAACGTCGTTCGGGGAACGGAATTCTAAAATAACCAGCTAAATATTTCCAGAAGAATGTTATTTGTTTTTGACGGGTAACCAGGACTAAACTACCTTTGAAAACCTGGAAAATTCCTATAAAATTTAGATTTATAATTTTTAATACAAACCGCATTATACTGAATACAATATTACAAGTAATTTTACGCCTAGGAAAAGAAGTGTAGCCTAGCAACAGGTACATTTTTATAATCGTTTGGATCAAAATAGTAGATTGCGTCATTAGGACTAAAAGTGACAAAGCCACTTTTAATCCGAATAACACACACTATTTGTTCTCTAAAGTAGAAAATTTATTGCGTACACTAATTATAAGTACAAAATACAGGCCTTAAAATTTCAAGATTGAACATTTTATTGAAATATTTTGTGTAGCCTAAGGAGGCCTTGACTTTTTTTTGGTTTGTGTATCTTACCAAGTTATGACGTCTCAATTACTTTTAATATTGAAAACAGTGTTAAAAGAACATTTACACCTAGGATTAAAAGTTCAGCCTAGGCAACACTCACATTTTTTTAATCGTAACAAAAAGGCCAACTTTAATGCCCAATAATAGTATTAAAACAAGCTACTTTTAAGACGTTTGGAGAAAAAATAAGCATTCAGCTCAAAAACAAAAAACTTTGACTTGCAGCTGTTTTCTGAAAAAGGTAACTTGGTTATTTCCTATTCTGACCGAAAATTAAAAAAAAACAAACGATTTTTGGTTGGGGTTTTGAAACTTTTTTGGTGTATAACCCAAGTAAGTAATTTAAGAAAAATTTTACATTAAAACCAATATAATTTGGTTACTGTTAAGTTTTAGAGTTTAATAATTAAATTAAATTAATAATAATTTGGCGAACCGGCAAGAGAATGAGCTTTTCAACCTCCCGTATACCACAACACAGACGGATGAGACATTGGTATACATTTTTTGATTACTGAAAATACGCAAAGATAATAAATCATTAGCAGCTAACAAGTTTTACAAAAGCGGCGCTGAGTTCAATATTTAGCCGAGAAAAAACATTTAAACGGATTCATCGCATTTGGCAAAGAATTTAATTTTAAAAGAAATTTGGTATTTGACACCGACTAGCGTTTTTCTTGAAAGGTATTGCATTACGCAGCAGCTGCAAGTAAGGCTTTAAATTTACCACAGTTGAGGTTTTACGGCCCACGGACATTTGGTGATGTTTTACGACCCACAGACACAACAGGAATGTTGTTCCTTGTTCGCACTTTTGTGTCGTTTGGTTTGCTCTAAACATGACTTAAAAACATAAGTAAAACAGGTTGAATAAAAGATTGTTAACTAGCCCCATTTATACTTTAAAAGACATGTGCATGTCTTTTAAAGACATAACCTCAATTTTTTTTAAAGGTAAGGAAAAAGGGGCCTATTTGACGTCACGTTTCTTTTTATGTTTTTTAGAATCCCCATAAAGTCTAAAACAGATCACACGAGTGACTAAAGCTAAAATTGATTTAAATAATGGTGACAGTTCTTTTAAAAAAATGTCTTTCAGTTTTGATTTTTTCTGTTTTCTTTTATCATCTGTTGAAGAAATTACATCGGAAAACGATGATCTGCCCAAAAAAAGTTTACTATAATTTTTATTAACTTTCTGATAATTTATACCATAGCCAATTTGAACGTCACCAAGTGAACTGTCGACGGTTGACAAACGCCGAGCTGGCCGTCGCGCCAAGTCAACCGTTACCGGTTATGACCGTCGCCGAGTTAACTATGAATACGATCGCATTGACTAACGCTAATATCGATTTATAATTATTTATTTAATGTGTATGTCTACCTTTTGTGTTTTTGCTTGGACGAGAGGCAAACCCAGCGTTTTCCCTTTTTCTGTACTTTGTTGAATTTCATTTCTGAAAATTTGAACTAGAACAATAATAAATTGTGTAATGGGGCGGGCGGTAATGTTGTTAATAATTGGTTCAAAGACCTAAATTCAAGATTCTTGTGTAACTTTCTGTTTGTAATTTGAATTCTGCATTTTCAAATATTCTTGGCGAAAGTTGGTTATGGTAACAACAAATTTCAGAAAAATAATTTTTTTCTTATCCAAGTTTTAATTAATTTATCAATTTTATTTTTGAAAAGAGGTAAGTTTGCAAAATTGGCTCGACAAAATATGAAAGTAATTATGAAAATTCTCATCACTTATCGTTTTACTTCTTGAGGCAACAGAAAATCACTTTTCACTTTTCGATTCGGTGCAACGGGAATTTATCAAAAATTATCAGTTGAAAAGTGAAAAGCGATATATGGTTGGTACAATAGAGCCTTGAACGTTTTATGGTACAATTCAGTTCTGTTATTTAAGAAGGATCAAATTAAGAAAATGTTTTGCAGATCTATGAGGAAATTTATCGAAGAACAGATGCTTTTGAAAATGGATGAAGCATGCAAACTTAAAAAAAAAATACAGGGAATTTTTGTCCTCGAATAATTTATTCACAGGACCGTACAAAATGTTGCACAGGGCCTGAAGGAGATTGTACCACTATTAACCGCGCTCGATATACATTGAAATGCAGACTTTGCGCGAGGATAAGAATACTGACTTTTTTATCGCAACGGCAACAATTTCCAATCAAATTAATTTTTACCAATTTTGCATGTCTTTTTTGATAGTACATCTTTCCAGAGTCAATCAGAATTTAAATGATTGAATCTACTCAAGCAAAATTAGTGGCAATATGTCAAAGAATCTTTCCCTGTAGAAGGTACTTTGGGCGACTCTTGTTTGCATTTCTACAAGCTGAGGAAGCTATGCAATTTTTACAGTTAAAAAAATGGGACGAATACCAATACCAGTGGTCGCTGGCAAAAACGTTTAATATGTTTCGAAATGACCAAACCAAACTCTATATTAAATCTTTACACATAAATTGTTAAATTGTAACTGTTCCAATTAATAATTTTATTTTTTTAAATATTTTTGCGAAACAGACCGTAAAACAACTGCTTTATAACACATATGTAGCACATTACATATATTATGATGATTTACTGAATTGGTTGATAGAAATGTTAGGGGCCTGAAAGCGCTCACCCGCTTCTAAAAACTAAATTGCTTGCAAATTTATTATTTTTCGGAATGATTTAATAAATTGGGTCCCGGTCGAAACAACATAAGACGGAATTAGACAGAATATTTCAAGAAGATTTGTGATGCAAAAAGGTGTATATACAGTGCTGGTAAGAAAAAATTGGGCAAACAAATTTATTGCAAATTGGAGTCTTTTTTTGCTAAAATTACAAAACTTTTGAAAGCAATTGGTTTATTGTTTCATTTTAAATACATGTATGACGTAATTTTTTGAAAAAAAAAATTGACCTGCAATTTAGGGGCAAAACACCGAAAAATGCCAAAACATTCAAAATTCGTTTGATTGGAGTTAAAGTAATGTAATAAATTAAACACTTATTTTTTATTTTTTTTTGATTTTTATTGATTTATAGAAGTTCAATCTTTCATATTAATATTTTGTTGGACCGCCTTTTGCTTTTATTACAGCGATACACCTCCGATTCATTGAATTTGATAAATTTTTCAAAGTCGCAGGAGATATGGATTCCCAAATCATCATCAACAAACTTTTTAAAGCTTCAATCGATTCTGGGCGCTTCCCTGCTACTTCTAGCTTCATTATAGACCAAATATTTTCAATTGGATTTAAGTCTGGACTATACGGGGGCCAGCTCAACACATCGATACTTTTTTCTTCGAAGTACTTTTTTACCTTTAAATGAAGAGATAAGAAAAAAAACAAGTTTTTAACAAATTATTTATGTTTATCTGAAAGCCAATTTGTATATCTACAATTCAAAATTAATAACTCAAAATTTTGGCGGTATGGCACGGAGCGTTGTCTTGTTGAAAAATAAGTTTGCAAGTCTTGCCAAAAAGCTTTAACGCAGAAGGCTCAAATTCGTTCTGAAGGACCTGCAGATAAACAGCTGCTGTAACGCTGGAACTAAGGAAGCACAATCGACCGGTTTCATTTCCAGAAAAGCATCCCCAGACCATAACTCCTTCTTTTTTCGGTGGAAGTCTTAAAAGACATTCGTTGCTAAGACTCTCGCCAGGTTTTCTCCTTACGAGAATTCTTCCATCTCCAACATGCAGCTTGAATTTTGATTCATAGGAGAAAATCACATCATTCCACATCTCTGGAGTCCAATTAACATGCTCCTGGGCCCATAGCAAACGTTTTTTTTTTCACTAGTAATGTGAACTCAGGCTTCTGGACTGGTTTAAGTGCTCTCAAACCAGCTTTAACAAGTCTTTTTCTCCCTAAGCCGGCTGAAATTTTTTTTCCCGTTGCTCGCTCAAGATCCTGTCTTATGTCCGATGAAGTTTTAAAATGGTTCCGACGATTTTGTAATAGTATAAAACGATCTTCCACTGGCGTTGCCTTTCTGGGCCTTCCAGAGCCTTTCTTTCTTGGTGTACCGCCCATCTCTCCATTTTTTTTAATATTCCACGCGACAGTACTTTTAGGAATGTTAAATCTTTCACCTATTTCACACGTGGTTAAATTTTCTCGCGCCAAAATCAACATATTGCTTTTACACTGGTCACTAACTTTTCCCATTTTTTTAACTAAAATTGCACTTTATTCTTTATTTGTCTAGGATCACTTACAGAATAACTTAATCTTACAAAATATACACTATTCAAACTCAAAAAATAAATTACAGGCAAAAAAACATCTGCACCCTAATGACGGCCAAGAACGGTAGGCGTAAAAAAAAAATTGCTTGCCCAATTTTTTTGCACATCAGTTGCGGGGTTGTACCGGTGTAATAAAAGCAAAAGGCGGTCCAACAAAATATTAATATGAAAGATTGAACTTCTATAAATCAATAAAAAACAAAAAAAAATAAAAAATAAGTGTTTAATTTATTACATTACTTTAACTCCAATCAAACGAATTTTGAATGTTTTGGCATTTTTCGGTGTTTTGCCCCTAAATTGCAGGTCAATTTTTTTTTTCAAAAAATTACGTCATACATGTATTTAAAATGAAACAATAAACCAATTGCTTTCAAAAGTTTTGTAATTTTAGCAAAAAAAGACTCCAATTTGCAATAAATTTGTTTGCCCAATTTTTTTTTACCAGCACTGTATGTATGGTAAAATATATATATATATATATATATATATATATATATATATATATATATATATATATATATATATATATATATATATATATATATATATATATATATATATATATATATATATATATATATATATATATATATATATATATATATATATATATATATATATAGGTACAAAAGCTTTATGAAAGCTTAAGTTCGAGAAAAACACCTAATAATCTTGAGCTGCTGTAGTAGTTTACACAGTTGCCGATCATTTTCAACTTTACATTTTTGAAAAATCTGGCATAAAAAAAACTGCACAATTCATTTTATATACTCACACGGTCATTTTTCATAAACAAGTTTACTCATAAAGTCCAAGAACAATAATTTGCTGAATACGTCAGCAACACAAAAAAAAATAAAAAATACTTTGGCGAATTAAAAAAAAAAAAAAAAGAATTAAGAATTATTTTTAAGAAAAACTACTAGTGAATGAACGCATTTAAATTAAATATAAATAAAAATAAAACATTATATACAGAGAATTATAATTCTGTATTCAAAATAAAAACTGAATCTTTGCCAAAAATCTAATATAAGAATAAAACATTTTGCTTTACCTCTACACACAAATACACATAGTGTCTTTTATATACTTGCGATTATTAAGAAATTTTCTATTTTACATTTGCTACAATTTGTATAAATTGTATTAAACGTGAAATGCTAAGGTTAACATTAAAGATAGGAGTTGACTTCTTATTGTCTTTTAGGTGACATAAAACATTACTGTGTTAATTAAATTAAAATAAATTGAAAGAAAAGCATTTTTATTTTGCAACTTATGTACTTTTTTTGTTTGTTGCTTTTGTAATTTAAGAATAGAAATTTTTCTGCTTTAATTAGAAATGCTAGTTTGTCTTAACAGGTACAAACAAATGTTTTATTCGTACTATGAAAACCAAAATTCTAACCATCATACATATTCTACGATAATTTAAGAAAAACCTAAAAAAAAAAAATTCTTTATTGGGCTAAACCGTAACAGAAAAATACACGTACCATGATATATGATGAATGAAACTAATTTTATGAAAAAAAAAAAAATAAATAATAATAAAAATTAGGTGAAATGTTGATTAGACCAAAAGAAAATAAATTTATTCATAGATGTACAAATACACACATATATTAAGAAGAATGAAATTTTTACGAACACGAAACCTTACAGTTCATTATCTTACAAATAACACACTGACCACTATGTTACATGAATAAATTTTTCACAACGGTTTTCTAATGACCATCAGTTCGTTTATTTGTGTTACATTGTGTTTGTAACACAGAATTAAATTTTACGTGTTTTTGACCCTTTTCATTATATACATACGTATATAATATCCATTTAACTCAACGGTGTGAGGTTTGCCAATCTAGAATAATGCAAACCTCAGGTAGTGTAGAATTTAGGACAACATTTTTGCAAGTTTAGAATTTGAATTTGAGGATTCCTGTGGAAATTTGGCACGAATGTAGTAAGTAGTTATATTTCTTTAATATTATTTAGAAAAGATAGAGAAACAAATTTTAAATATTTTGGCAACATTTGGTTGAATTGACTACCTTAGTTTAGTGGCCCGTTTTAGCCCAGCGACTAATTTTTTTTTAGAAGTTCTTAAATATGGAAAATAAATATCACCCTTGACACCCAAGAATAATGTTGAATCTCTGTGTTCCTTCTTTTGATTGGAATATTTTCAAAAAGTGACAACTCGACTTGTTTTTGATTAGCTTAATCTAGTTGTACAAACTCGATAAACATGAACAGAAGCAGAAAGTGTAAGTGAGATAGGAAAAAGAAGCAAAAAAGAGGTAGAAAGTGCAAGTGAGGTAGAATTATTTTATTTTGATATACAATATAATTTTTAAAATGAAATTGAAATCGCTATCTGAGGTTATTGCGATAACATTTGTGTCTATCAATGGTATAAGTCAAGAATTTCTAAATTTCAGAACCGTCGCGAAATTATATGATTCAAGAATTTTAACCAAATCAAGACAATAAAGGAATTAAATTTTTTAAACAGCTCAAGATTTTGACAAATTTTTAAGAAATTTAAGAATTTAGCTCTAATGCCGTGTTCGATTTGGATTGACAAAAAAACAAGTTTTTGATGCCCAATCGTAAGCATAAACAGAATTTATTTCATCTTTGTATTGGTGAATTTATCGTATGTGTGTCACAATTGACAATAACATTTCTTTATTTGTTGATATTAGTTAAATAATTTGCATTATTTTTAAGAAAATTTTTAGAAACTAGAAGCGTCTACTAACTTCAGGATATTTTCAAAATCAGGAATTATTAAAATTTCAGGAACTTTACATGTCCTTAAAATTTTAGGTTTTTTTTTTTGGGTAGTAGTTTACCGAAAAATTTTAAATTTTAAAATATTTAAAAAAATTGTTAAAATACTTGAAATTTTCAATCTCGAAACACTTTTGAAATTCTTTAAATTCTTAAAAGAAATTCAAAATCTAGAATTTGTTGAAATTATGCAAAATGAATTCTAGTGTTTTAAACATAAAATGGTAACATGATCTGGGACTTAAAAATAATTTCTAGAAAAATTTGAACTTGTATTATGTATGATATACTTAAAATTTATTGTTCTGTATCGGTAAAATTTCAAGATGTTTAAGAATTACAGGAATTTAGGTAATTTTGAGATACCTATAATTTTAAGTATTTCAGAGTTCCAAATTTTACAAGAAACTAATAAATTTAAATATTTGCGACAAATTTTAAGAACTTCTTCAAATTTTAGGAAGTTTTTAAAAATTTAGAGAATACCCAGATTTGGATAATTTTTTGAACTTTAAAAGTTCTAAAAATTTTAAGTTTAAGAATTTGAAGAATTTCGGGAACACCTTGATTAAATATTCCATTTTTTTTAACAAATTTAATTCGAATCTCTCTCAATCTTTAATGATGTTTGTTTTTATTACGATAACAAAAGAGCCTTCGATTTAGAATCATTTAATAATAAGCCATTACTCATCGATCATCTATGAACTCTTTTCGAATCAAAATTAAGCTATTCTGTAATAGACGATATTGTTAATATAAAGAAAGAAGTGTTAAACAGATTTGGATAAAACAAACCACAAGGAGATCCTTGATAGTGCAGTCAACCTAGCGCCAGCCTCTATTAGTACCGCAGTATTTCATTTAATTCAAACGGGTTAATATTTACGAAAAAAATGACAAATTGGGCGCCCCAGTATTTAATGTTAATGGTTCGTTCTTCAAGCGCAAAAGTTTTTCCTTCGTCCATACGTCTAAGAACCAAAAATTGAACTTAATCTAAATACTGGGAAAACACAATTCTAAGAGGCTTGAAATTACCAACTTTAGTTGCTTGCGTACATATGCATATAAGTTTTAACAACATGACGGTTGATAAGAAGAATGAGTTTATTTAAAGAAAATGCTGGTAAATTAAAAACAAAACGGCGGAAACACGATATATTGTTCCGCAAGTAAATCGCAATAATTATTTTTGTATGAAAGGAGATTTAATGGAAAAAAACAGAACATGACGAATAGCTAAAAATACCAAATTAGTAAATGTTGTCTGGCATAATAAAGTTTACAAGTTGGTTTAATTGTAATTGACGTCGTTATTTATTGGTTAATTGCAAAAATTAGTTAAAATTAGTGTTGTTTTTGTAAGTTACCTAATCTATGGAAGTACTTAGTATAAAAAAATTTAAAAAAAAATAAAATGTTGAGTAAAAAAATTTAGAAATTTAGTTAGAACAAAATTTTTTTTTTTTTTTTTTTGATAATAATATCAAAAAATTCGATATCGATATTCGAAAACCTAAAACCCAAGATGGTCACTGTCTTTATCTCGTTGCACAGAGAATATGAAACTGTATCCCTATTATGACTATCACCTCCATCAAACGACTCACCTCACATATTCCAGCCACATGAGCCTTATTTTTGTATTTTTGGTATCCATTTTATGTTATTCTGTATAAAATGGCACTAGTCACCAAAAAGTATTACGTGAGGCTCACATTTATGACGTATTTATCGGTGAAGTGCAAACAACAATAGGGGCGTTAATCTACAATAATGGTAAAGGAATATTTTTGTTTATAAATTTGAATGGAAAAAGGTGAAAGGGGCTAGCGTACTCAGCCAAATTTTTAAAAAACGTCCACTTAAGTGAGAAAAACTAGTGAGTTGATAAAATTTCAAAAGACTTATCCCTCTATTAACTCTTTTTATTCACTCTTTTAGAACATCAGAAACATGATATTGTTAAGTCGCTCGTAAGCGGCAGTAGTAACTCGTTGGTTTAGTCATTTTGCCTTTAAATGACTTTTTTGCATCGAAATATGTTATACGGCAAGCCGCTATTATAAATTTAGACATATCTATGCTTTCAGTTTTATCCAAAATATTTGAAAAGATGATGAAGAATCTTATGTTTTTCCATACCAAAAAAAAAATTCTTCGAAGCCACTTTTTTTGGTCGTTCAACTGTTGCGAAAATTTTTCAGATAGGTCCTTTTACTTGCTTAAAAATGCATGTTGCTTCTAGAGTAGTAGTTCAAGGTAGTCCCATTCTGTTAATTTTTTTTCTAAATGGTATTGCCAATTTTATAAGGTATTTACTGTATGCTATATATTCTGCTCTTATTGAAAGCATTGAAAAGACATTTTTAATGTTCGCAGATCAAAGATATACGGGAGACAACATTATGTTCCACTTTTCATTCACCCCTCTTATCGGTGGAGGTGTAAACGACCCTCATACTTTTGTACATAGACTGTGACGATGTATTGAAATTGTTTAGTATACTCCATCAAGTGAGCTACGGAATAAATCTTCTCAGCTCAAATGACCGTTTCGCAATAGACGAAAAGTGTTTAAAAAATCTGTGTCACATTTTATTTTAAATTTTTGGTGATTTAAATTTGTATTGTTATTACTGTTCCCTTGTAGTATTTTAACATTTTATATTTTTGTAATATTTTGTGTTATTGTAACCAAATTTTTATGTCAAGATTTGCAATAAATAAATGAAACAATATAAAAATTAAAAACTCTTAAATGTTGTTAGTGGATTTCGGAACTAATGCGGGGATTCCAAACACAAAAGTTCAAAATGTTACTCTCGGGAGGTAACTGGTCCGAATCCCTATATAGAAGAGAAGCAAACTTTGTTATCACTTTCCCTATCAGTATTGAAGGCTGCATGGAACAATTCAAATTGCAGATGGTAAACGTAAACCGATCCCACAGCCGTGCCTACTCTCTATTCGTCTAGGAAGTGCATAAAGTGAGACCATAAATAAGAATCAACTTTTGATAATGACAATGACATCCTTGTATTGGTGATATTGCTCTGCAAATTTGCGAGTATGTAGTTTAAAGAACAAATAAAAACAAAAACTATCGAATATGAAAATTTCACTTTCAGGACAGCAAAAAATATTCGATAATTTGGCATAGTAACTTTGAGAAAAATGCGCATATTCGAAACTTTGCCAGAACCATTATCTATGCTTCTATATGAAAGCCAAAAAATTCGACGATTTACCAGTGTACTATACCAAATTCTATTCTGGAAGAGATTTCCAATGTTATCGTTGTATTATATTGGTAACGCATTCTATAATCATCGCCTTATAAAAACGCCTTATCCAAATTTTTGTTTTTACGTTATCCGTATTTTTTCATTTTTTTTTGTTTTTGTAAATTAAAGCGAAAACGTAAATTTATGTAATTGAAATAATTTCTAGTAAACACGTCGCATTTGCTTCGAATTTTCATTTAGCAATTTTCATTGGAGTAATTGTCGAGGTTGTGGAATGTTAATCGAATCGAATTAAATTTCAGTTTTGGTTCATGTAGATTGCTCAAATAGTTGTATATCTACTGTAATACTGGCAAAACTATTTATTGGAAGTTCGAACCATATTAACAAACATTTTTCACGTTGGATCAATTAAAACATGTCTATGTAAAAATTTGCGGAAAACTTCGAAATTGAAGTTAATTTTGAAGTTGAAATAAACAAAGTTCAAAAGTTTTCTTTCTAACATTTTATAGGAGCAGCTTTTTTTTTTAATGACGACTTGGGATTCCGCAATTTTATATTATTTTAACAACCTCTAATCGATTGAAGGATTTATGCCCGCAGAATCAACCGACTTTTTATAACACGTCAAATTCAACTATTTGAACCCCTCGTTATACAGTTAAATTTTCTTTATGTTGTTTTCAACAAAGGTCAGCTACTTTGTTGAGAGCCGCAAATAAAATCAAAAATCACAACAAAATTAAGGATATTCAAGTGGAATTTGTAATTAGTAGACTAGATTAACTGCTTCTAAAAATTTCAATTAAGACTGATTTACATTCAACGACAATCGACGTCTGCAAAAAAATTGAAACACAACATAGGAAAAAGTACAAAGGCAAAAAGAGAAAAAATAATCATCTGCTTAAAAAAGTCAATTGAAACCCGAGAAGCAAACCCAAAAAACCTCGTCTGCTTTTTTTTGAAGATGTAGAGTTTCATCTTTTTTCTGTAAAATCGTCGATGCGTGAATAAATAACTATAATAAGGTTACATAAATAAGAAAACCAATCATTTGCATTGGTTTACGACATTTTTTGTTTAAATTTACTTTTTATGTGTAACGAAAACGAATTTTTGATTTCACATCTGCATCTGCGAAATTTTTTGAATGTAAATCAGTCTTAACACGAGCTGAATAATTTTTGGGATTCCGGGAATCTCAGTATCCTGAAAGTTTTCGTTTCGGATTTTGAAGATTTACAGCATAAATGACTGTTGCGCTAACAGTCCTAACCATTAAGCAAATTTTTATTTTAACGCAACAAAGCATGAATTTCCCTTCCCTGATAATAGTAGTTTATGTTACAAGTCCGAAAAATGGAGTTTCCCGGACAAATATGGGGACCCGTATGAGTCCGAGAAACGTTTTTGGCCTAGTGTAATACACTATTATTTATTCGATTGTAAAGGAATATTAAGACTACTTATAGAATAATTTAGTAATTATTATTATCAATTTATGGTTAGTTAGGTAGCTAAACTACAGTTTTTTTTCTTTATCGAGTAGCCTTGACGAATATAGTTTTTCAGAGCTATACAAACATAAATATTTTTAATTGTCAGTAAAATGATTTTTCGTGATTGACAATATAAAATACAATAGATTAGTAAATGTATTCTAACATTTACAATGTTAAATGATAGTGAAAGTGAAAATTTAATTGAACATACCCCACTTAAAATAAGAGAAGCCACCAACGGAGCCTCACTAGATTTGTTGCCGAATAAATCTAAATTCATTTTCTGAAAATGTTCTATTGGCATATTTGGCCGATTTATCGCAAAAAGTAAAATCTTCGACTCTGTGGTCGCATTACTCAACGATCAGAGCGATGTTGAACGTGCGAAAAAACCAAGACTTTGACTAAAACCGCGATTATTTATGGTAAATGGAGAATATTTGCGGTAGAAAGTAAGCCAGCCTCCGTCTCCGCAGGAATTAGGTAATCGAAAATGTAATAAGCAAGTAGTCGGTTTACATAAAGTTGCCTCCAAACCTGCCAAATATCGATGAATACACCGGTCATTGTTTCCGGAGAACATCGGCCACTTTGCTTGTGAACGCAGGGGCAGATTTAACTTCGTTTAATATCCTTTGCTACTCAAAAAATATGGACACTGAAAATAGGACAGAAATGAGTTCAGATAAAAAAAGTTCTGTCATTACTTCAAATTTAGGCTTAAAAAATTTGAATAACCTTGTTTCGTTTCAAAATTGCACTTATATTGTCCCTTTAATATAAATTTAAATTGAATAAATGAATATAAAGAAAAAAAAATTGCGTATATGTTTGTATTTGCCCAGCGAATCTAATGAAATCGTGAATATAAATCAAATCAATTTGACTAAATTGTTCGCATATGTATTCTACAAAATAGTAGGACGTAAAATTCTAAAAAAGTAGGACGAAAAATTTTAAAAAGTAGGCCGAAATAACTTTAGCAGCAAATATAAATCCTGTCCGAGAAACCTAATTTTTTTGACTAAAAGTTCAATTATATTGCCTGATTATTGATATAATTTTGACATAATAATTTTGACAGACCATTCTTGAAAGAAAATAAGAAAACAATAATAATAAAATCGAAGAAGTCGAAGTAGACGAAGAAGTCTACGGAATGTCGAAGTATTTTAAATAGAACCGAATGAAACTTTTAGAGGCGAGCTCATAGGAAAGTTTATCATTTTCAAAGAAATGAATTTATTAGTTAATCAAGAATATTTGCTGTACATTAACATTCTAAAAAGTTTAACTTTAAATGATGTTGTAAAGGAAATTATGTTTACAAAGATCATAGTGCTTGCTACTGACATTATTGTCACAAAAGGCAATTTGTAGTACATTTCACTACACAATATTGCACCACATATTGTGGAACAACGAAGCATTGCTTACAAAATGCTAGCCTTACAAAGAATAGTTAACGGCAAGATTGGTCGTCAATTCAACTTAACAGTAACAACAAAAACATTACAATCTTTTACTAAAAGAAAAATAAGAATATATCGGAAATGTCAAAATTTATAATAGAGAGAGTCCCTGTGATAATATAGTTGCATACAAAAAATGTCATAATTGTTAGAGGAGAAATATTTTCTACCAAAAATGTGATACGCCTCAAGGGTATTTGTGTGGACCTTAATCCAAATGAGGTAATAATGGAATCACAAAATGTTGTGTTAGCTGCCGGGTTCACTAAGAAGATGATTTGTTTCCGTTATTATTTTATCTCTGCTTATCGTAGCGGATATGAAGATGTGTCTTGTAATAGAAAAATCAACCAATTGGCATCACACCGTCTTTATTATTTGAATAACCTCAACAATACCATTTATGAACAACAAAAATATTAAGGGACCCAAAATTGTACCCTCGAGGAACTCCTGGAATTAGATCTAATGATTTACGAGATGTAGAGTTATTTAGTTCAACATACTAACATACGACATAACTAATTCATTGCTGTAATTAAGTTCTGTTTATTTTGACAACAACAGATCATGGTTTATCTCAGAATTTAAAGTGTCATATAAATTTTCCGAAAAATTTAATAGGTTAGTTAGAGTGGAACTAGTTTTGGAAAAACCGTATTAAGACTCAGAAATTTTGTTTTTGACATACATACATACATAGGCTGTAGTGAATATGTTAAAAACTTGTTAAAAATTACAATTTTGACGGTAAATTTAAAATATTTTTTTATTCACCACAATAAAAATTTAACGCGATACTGACCGTATATAAACTTTGACAGATGTTGTTAAAAAAACAAAACTTAATATTTCATTCATTCGGTGTTCAATGTTGCTTTAAATCTTTATCTAATCTGTGTATGCCATCAACGTATCCATTTTATTTGAACTATGCATTTAACATTTTATAAGATACACATATTTGGGCAGACAGGGAAAACGGGCCAAATGTAGTTGTAGAATTTCTACTATGGCCCGATGTCGCTAACTACCTTGTGGTAGAACGAGTAGATGTATATATTTCAAAAACAGAATGAATTCATGTATAAAAATCATGAGAAATAAAGAACATAATGTGGCAACATAAAATTGGCATGTGTATGTATAATGTATTGTGCTGACTCTATTAGAAGTGTCTTTCGAAAATTTAAAACTTCCATTATTATAGAAAATCTACATATGCCGCATAAACATGTTATTTAATCTTTCATTTAATTTAATTCTTATTAATTAAAATATATGATTGAAATTCTTTTTGTTGTCACAATAATAAGGTATATTTTGTACAATTTAAGATTGTCAAAATTTTAACCAATTCACACAGCTAAATATGTTTTGGTAGTTAAAAATATTTCACCACGATTATTTATTTCTACCTAATTTTTAACTAAATATTTTTAACACATTGTCTAACAGCCTTAGTTAAAAATTTTATTATTCACAATTCTTTCAAATAGTTTGGTGAAACAATTTAAAACGAAAATATGTAGATAAGTAAATTGTGACGTAAACGTTGTTTTAAAAGATTTAAATATTGATTGAATCCTAGCTATTTTCCATTACGACAGATGTTCTAAAACTGATAAAATTTTTATACTTGACATATTTAACATATGAAAAGACTGATTACTATTGGTAATAGCACTTAAAGGTTGAAAAGACACATTAGTATCTTAGAAAGAACTAAATTAAAATAGCAAACAAGTCACAGATTTGTACCTGTTTTACTGTTATAATATATTGACGAAGGAAAAGCATTAGTTTTTCTTGTGTTTTTTGTATATGTCCAAAATTTACTTGGATCAGAATTTATTGTTACATTTAATCATTATCAGATTTAATGCTAATCAATTTAAACGTTCAAAAAATCGATCAGGATAATCTAAAATTCTACCAAAAGTTTTAGGAACATTTTTCGAAATAATTTAATTCAGAATACTATAAAAAATGTCAATAGTTAATTAGTACTTAAATTTTGAAATTTTATATATCGATTCGTCACATAATCTCACATTTTATGAAATTAAAACGGCTCATACAATTATTATTGACAAAATTAACTTTCTTAAATTGAACTGCGACATATCTAAACTCACACAGAAAATCGGTTGCATGAACAAGTACGATGTTAGATACAATTAAATCAAGAATTCTATTATTAGAACTAACTAAGTAGTTAAAGTGATTTAAATAGGCAAGGTTAAGGTTGTACGGTATTCAAATAAGATAAATTCCATTTATATGGCACCATTAATATAAAGATAATTTACTTGTTCCAGTCGAATAAAAACCCAAACATCTTGAAAATAATTTTCCTATTTGGAAACTCTTTGATTTACTGAAATTAAACAGCCTCCGCCATCAGTTTTATTAGCGAATAAATCTGTGTACACTAAATAATTATCACCCAAATGTTCCGCCGAATAAATACGATCGTTTAAATTAGTCTCAATCAAACATAATTATGTCATAGCTATGTAAATCGAATATCTGCATCGAAATAATTTTCGTACAAGAAAATTTTAATAAAAATAGAAATAAAATTAATTCATTTTTGATTCAAGTAAGTAATGTGTAGCACAAAATGTACTGAATCTATATCATATCGCTCATGTACGAGAAAAGTGACACATCTCAAAATTAAATTTTCCAATTTCCCGTTTTTTCATAAAACTGAGCTAAGGCCTGTTTCCGCTAGATGGCAAAAGTGTCATTTTCCTGTTACATGGTGACGGCTATTTTTTGTATCGCTTATTCAGTTGAAAACAAGCGGTGTTGAAGGTTAGTTTTTTGATGCTATAGAAAAACTTTCTATTTGACATACAATTTCATAACAGTATGTCTTAAGTGACATTTGTGCCTTGTGACTTTTTAGCTTTTATTTTATTTTGATTTATTTGGGTATAAAACTGGTTATGTGTCACTTTAGTTTATATATTTTTTCTAATTGCTAAGGTTTTATTTTGTGAGAAAAGTGTACTATGATTTGCGACAATTTTCACAATTACAAAATCTGGTAATTAAGTGCCAATTTAAGCAGTTGTATCAACATCAAAGTGTACTCAATTTATTTGGTAGTTAAGCAGAATGCGGACCATTGGTTTAGTTAACGTAGCAGGTATCGCGATAACCCAATTTATTTGCAACCTCTTTAAATGTTTATTTGTTTTGGGGACATACTGAGAGTTGCTTTATTTTGTTAAGGCGACACAAGGTAAATTTGGCAGGCGATAAGTGACAGAGTATTTTAAGGTAAAATAACGGAACAGTCCATAGAAAATACGACTGGTGGAAATAGAGTTGACGTTAATTCTGCCATGGATTTATAGAAAAATATGATATTGAAGTAGTATCGGCCATAAGACTGAGGTGGCTTCCGCCATGAAACAAGAAAATGAAGATGCGATGGCTCCGGTCATGGAAAAAATAACATCCACGTGAGAAGAAAACGATAAAATATCACTATACCTTACAGACAGTGAAGGAAGTTTAGAAGACATGTTTAACAACTTGACAAGATGCCTGTAATAAATATCAGGCAAAAAGGAGAAAATGCAGGCTTGGAACATTTTTCCGTTTCATAAAAACTATGGCACATTGCAGTCAAGGACCCATAGCCACGCTTTTTACTTCACGACAGAACAAATCAAAATCCGAGTCTGCAAAATATTTTTATAATTATTAATAAACGATAGGCCGATTCGTATTATTATTAGCAAGCTTAAGAAATCAGCCAGCGGTACAGCCCTTGAAGGTCAAAAACGTAGTAAGCATGGTAATATAGTATAAACTTAAGGGGAATTTATATTGCGTAGGACGATTACCTAGTTGAGATCATGTACGATTTTTAAAATGGAATTCAATAAGTGCGAAGATTGTACGATCTATGAAAACAGCAACGAAATCAAAAAGCAACAACTTCAGAGTTCCTATCAAGAGCATATTCTTGAAAATGATTTGCCGCAGTTGGAACAGGAGCAAGATAAGAAAACGGATAATAATGTATTTGTTGCTGTATACGACCAGCAAGCGGCACTTCTGTGTCCACAGAGAAACGCATCCGGATTCTACTTTGTGTCTAAACCGTCCGTTAATAACTTCTTAAGAAAGCTGCAGTAAAATGTTACGTTTGGCATGGAGCTGAAGGAAACCACGGCGTCAACCAAATAACAAGTTGTATAATTAATTGTTCAAATTAAGAGAAGAATCAGGTGAAGTTGACCAGAAGCTATATGTGTTGATATTTTATTCTGATAACTCAGAAAAATTATCACATGGAAAACATGTATAACTTTCCCTTACAAACTGAAGCGCATTTCTCTATCTTAGGCAGGCCACACACGTACAGTTTTAACTGACAGCTTTAACTGTGCAGTTATAATTGTCAGTTTTAACTGTGAACTGAGATGCACACACACGTTCAGTCTAATCCTTCAGTTATTATCATGGATTTGAATGAGCGGAACGATTTGGCTGCTCTCGGTGTGGTTTTTTTAATATTAAAAAAATTAAATAAATTGGCTTCAAAAACGAAATTTATCTTCCCATATAAATTTATTAAAAGAATTAAGTGAAGAAGAACCACTAGATTTTCTCAATTATTTGCGTATGACTGAAACAATGTACGAAAAACTGCTTTCATTAGTATCCCCTTTGATTAAGAAGAAACATACAGTCATGAGAAGAGCAATATCTCCACATGGAAGATTAACTGCTAACTTGAGATTTCTAGCAACAGGACGGGCATATGAGTGTCTCAAATTTTCGAAAAGAATATCTCCTCAAGCACTTGGAAAAATTATTCCAGAAACATGTGTCGCCTTATATGTTTACATACTTTATAAATTAAAACATATTTATTTTTTTATTAGGAAACATTTTTTATTTTTATAAATGAATCGAAATGAATTTAAAAAATCGACTTATTGTTAGTATCAAATCAATTTTTGTTTTCACAATCTTCTATTCATCATCATTAAATTGTGAAAAATAAGAGGATGCTGTTGTGTCATGAGAATAGAAGGAAAGGTCCAGTTGTTTCATGAAAAATTTATCGAACAAATGGACGGATTTCTGATGGCGGTGTTCTTCAGAACACATATTTCTTTGAAAATCTGGTGAATGAGAATTTACATATTCCTCAGCCTGACGATGTTTCCGAGAATTTCAAAAATGTTCCGTATGTTTTCGTTGCGGACGATGCGTTTCTTCTCAGAACGGATATTTTAAAGCCATTTAGGCAAGGACAATTAGATTCAGCCGAAAAAGAGGTTTTTAACTATCGATTATCTCGAGCAAGGCACATTGTCGAAAACGTTTTCGGGATACTTGCCTGACGGTTTCGTATTTTTCAAAAACCAATTAATTTAGAATCATTCAATGTGGAGAAGATCATAATGGCTACTTGTGTTTTATATAATTTTCTGATTGAACATCAATCTCGTAAATACGCCCCTGCAAACTGTTTGTATCAAAAAAATCGTAATGACGGGTCTATTATTTCTATTGGTTGCGATAGTTATCAATCAAACATGATTCCACTTCAATGTCGTCGAGGAAAAATTTCTATTGATGCAAAACAAATTAGAAATAATTTTATGAACTATTTCATGAATGATGGCATAATCCGATTCAACTTTTCTATATGTTCTTTGCGAAAAGCGGATCTTAAGCTATTCATTTTTGCTGTAACACATTTTTTTTCAGCACCAGGTTCTGTTTCTTTTAACTTAATCACTAACTTTTTGTAGGCAGCATCTTTTTTGGCACGGTCATGAAAATCACTACATTTGACTTGCCACAATCAAGGTGCGGATCTATATATGTATTCCAATAAAATCCTCAATAACTTGGTTATGTTTACGTGACATGATGTTCATTTTTATTTACTTCAAAACAAAATGGAAATTTTATAAATAGTCGAACTAGTTTTGTATAATTCAATGTTTTAATTATTATATGAAACGTCCTCTCATCTCAAAATTTCGACACAAAACTGAGAACTGTGCAGTTAAACCCCCACACACGTTCAATTCAGTTAATCGTTTCAGTTAAAAATATAAAAATTTTAAAGTTCTCAGTTAAACTGTACAGTTAAGTTTAACTGAACTGAAATACCCACACACGTACAGTTTAAACTGACAGTTTTAACTGTACAGTTAAAACTGTCAGTTAAAACTGTACGTGTGTGGCCTGCCTTACTAAATGAGCAACAGTGATTTAATGAACATGAATTGAAGGAGTGCATTCCAACTGAAAAACCGAAAGATAAGTGAAGTTCAAGTTATTCTGTTCACGAAAGAAGATATTTTACGCGAGTGACTATTCGTTTACAGCGCACAGTGAAAACAAAAAAGAGGGGAAATGATGTCATTGCGAGAATTCTGCCGGCGTATACAATGAAGCCTACAACAGCAAAAAATAAGAAGAAATGACTCATGGGTTTAATGGAGAAAATAATATTTTCCGCTTACTACAGGTCATTGCTTACGATTTTAGGAATTAATACCAACGCCTGTCAAATTAAAATACACAGAAAGCATATGATGCTAACAGAACGAATGTTGCTGGTGACGACGACAATATCGCCGAACTTTCTTTAGAATTTATTTCTAATTTTGCCGCCATCGTTGGAATGTTACTAACTATTTTTTGCGCCTTGGTGTTGGTAGTTACAAATTTTTGTCTGAGAATTTTTTCATTTCCTAAATTTTCGCTCCCTCAACAACCAACAACGTAAATTTAATCCCCAAATTTAACTAAAATGTTTTTTTTTAATTCATTAAAAATGAAAAAAAAAATTATTTGAGCTAGTGTGACGATGTCGTCGGTCGCTGACGCTCTTGTTGGGTTTATTAAGGCGACATCGCCAGCAGACAAATGAATTTTGAAGTAGTCGCTTGTAGTTATCGCTCTTGCCCTGTTTATACTTTTAGAAGAAAATTTGTGGATTGTGCACATTTACTTCGGTCTAAATAGACCAACAAAATATTGAAATCCTGTCAAAAATAAGCAAAAATTTGTGTGGTCTAAAACCACTTTTCTCGACGTTTTGAAACCACCTGAGTCCGACAAAACAACAAACAAAAATTTCCGTCCGTCTCTCTGGTCGTCTGGATGGCTGTACCCATGATATCTCGAGAACGGCTTGTCTGATTTGGATTTTTTTTTTGCCAATCTATGGCCAAAGCGGAGAATTGAAAAGCTTTTGAAACCTGTACGTCAAGAGGGTGGGTTACCTGTCGTACTAGTTGACCCAAAACCACCTGGTTTTATAAATATTTACCAATTTTTAATGTATGTTGGTTTGATTATTGAGTTGGATACTGAATTTGGGGTTGAGTTAAAGGTTAAGTTAGGAGTCAATTTGCGGGTTAAATTGAAGTTGAGTTGGAGCTGGATTCGGATATAATGTGAGCAGTTGACTAGTTTTTTATATATGCTGGCTGAGCGATGAGTTTGCGGTTAAGTTAAAGGTTGCGTTGGGTTCCATTTCCGGGTTGAATTGAGGTTGAGTTGGAATTTAGTTTGGGTTGGATTAGGATTTAGTGAGAAGTTGAGAAATATATATACATATAAAAAGTGAGCGTTTGTATGCATCTATAGCCGTGTTTTCCATGAGAACTGCACTAGAACTCGATAAACTTTAAATTCCTTTTATTCTATGTAAACCAAAAAAAAAAAAAAATCTTAAAGCGCGAATTTGCCCCTTCAGTAATTTCATCAATATTTTCTTATTTCATGATGACGTCATTACACGTAACTACACTCGATAAATTCATGGGTTTATCAAGTGTAACTAAAAAATGAGCTATAACTGTAATTATTTATTGCTGTAACAACGTAAAATGTGTATTTATGTTAAATGCACTACACATTAGCACTTTATGAAATATTTTTTTTTTCTGTTTACATAGAATAAAAGGAATTTAAAATTTATCGAGTACTAGTGCAGTTCTCATGGAAACACGACTTATGTATGTTATGAACGATATTTAAACAAATCCACACGTGATGTGGTTGGTAATAGTAATGATATATTAGTACAATTGTAATGGTATAATGGTAATGGTATAATAATAATGGTTTAATGGTATAATATTGTAATATGGTCAATGGAAATAATTGTAATTGTATAATCGTAATGTTATAAATGGAAATGGTTTAGTGATGTAATCGTGTAATGGTGTAGTGGTATAACAGTATAATGGTATAAGTATAATGGCATAATGGTAGTGATATAATGACAATGGCATAACGGTAATAGTAAAATGGTCAGGGTGTAATGGTATAATGGTGTAATCGTTTAATGGTGTAATTGTATAATGGTGTAATGGTATAATGGTGTAATGGTATAATGCTATAATGGTCTAATGGTCTACACTGGGCTGGACATTGAGTTTGGAGTTAAGCTGATGTTGAGTTGGGGTTCGGTTAGACGTTCAGTAAGAATTGAGTTGAGTTCATAGACACAAGCAGTTTTCAGACCATGTTAGTTTAGGGATTGAGTTTGCGATTGAGTTGAGTGTTGAATTGGGACTTGAATCGGGATTGAGCTCTGGTTTACTGACGGTTCAGTTAAGGATTTATTTTGGGAGTGTTGTGGGCTGAGTTGGAAATTAGCTTGAATTGAGTTCACCTATTCAACCTGAGTAGGATGTTGTAAGTTGAGTGGGAGCTTGACCTGAATATCGAGTTAAGAGTTTCAATAAGGATTGATTTGCTAGTTGAGTTAATTTTCAGGACCGAAGTTCTGACCACCTCATGAGGTTTCAGCCTTTTATATTTTTTATTTGCCCTGGAGTATTTTCTTATTTTTCTGTACGTATTACGGTTAACTTAGTACCACTAACTGGGAGTACCTCTCTCTCACATGGAGTGAAAAAAGCTACCTTTGAGATTATAAATTTTTAAATCCAAGTGTTAATGATGAATTTAATAAGGACAGAGATCTATTATAAGTTTTCTCTGATAGACGGACTACCAGATCGTTTTCCAGTTGGTTTTTTTAACAAAGATTCTCTTGCATTGATATTTGAACGATATTTAAAAATGCCATGACTGAACCGATTTCCAGGTATTTCGTATAGTTATTTTTAAAGTTGAAAACTTCACAGTTCTAGCCTACACTTTTAACCGTAGCATTACTAATCGCATTTTGATGCCTCAAATAATTACAAAATTAAAATAATTTAAATTTACTAAAGGATTTTCACCAATTAAATTTGGTTACTTGATTATAATTAAAAAACAAATAGCTTTTGGGATTCTAGAGAATCACATTGAAGTTATAAAAATAAAATTGTTTTCTAACAATTATAATTTGTTAAATATTAAATAATTAGGTACCTATATAAGAATATGTAATGAAGAAAATAAATTAATAATTAACTTTCTAATATACTCGTATAGTTAATTAAAACGCTATACAGCAAATAAAAACGTAAGTAAAATTTAAATATGTGCATATGTATACAAATAGGTAAGTATAGTTAAAGTTGTAGTTTTTTTTTGTCTTTCTACCATTCAAAAGGTACAATCAATTCCAAACTAATAAACCTGCGTTAGTGGTATGAGTAGATTTTGTAAAGTGTGATTTCTATACAAAAAAAAAAATACTTTTAAATTCACCTACATAATTATAACATACAGATGTAGAGTGTAGACGATTGACGATGTTTCAAAGTGGAATAATTACATTCGATTCTATTTCATAAGTTTATTCTTGTATTTAAAAAAAAAAATATTTAGAAATACTTTCGCTTATATAAAATTAGAAAATAGAAACGTATTTAAAAAACTATATTTTATTATTATTTGAATTAAAATGATTTAGATAGTGGGGATTAGTTAAACTTTTATCTCTCAGATTTTATTCGCTATATACACAGCATAATACGATCGTATAATGGATTTGAGTTGACGAATATTTAAATTTATCACAAATAAATTTTCGAAATATTCATTTTAATTTTAATCAGATATCTAAAAGAAATTAACAACCGAACGAAAAATAGAAAGCCAACTTGTACAAAATCAAAAACAAAACAAAAATATTTAACCTGTCTTGAATTTCTACACAGGTGATGACATATAAAATATTATTATGTTTAGTAGGTACAAAACTTTTAATATTTACTGTCCAAATTTTTGTGCGTGTCTCTCTATCTATTATCTATATGTATGTGTACACGACAGAACCATAATGTAATTTGAGAAAGTTTATGTATCAAAACCAAATAATTTATTATATTATTATTATGAAAATCTTCAGATGAAAAACGATATCCATTTAAAAGTTTTAGTGTATTCTTAAACCGTTAGGTGGAACATGTGTATATGCGATATATGCAATGATTTTTCGATTATCACGTCATAATACACAAATTCAGTTATCTTTCAATAATCCACTATAACAACCTATAACAACAATAATGGTATGTGTTATTCATCATTCTCAAAAAGATTAACGGTGCCCGTAATGTTTTACTTTAAGAACCCATTTTTTTTTTTCTGTTTTATATCGGTTGAATTTTTCATTTTACTTTATTTTACCTAAAAATCAATTTAACTGTATACAAACAAATATAAAATAATTATTATATGTAGAAAATTGGGCGCGACAAAGAAGAATTAGGTTAAAGACATAGAATATTCTGTCTGCCTGAGAAAACAAAATTCTTCGAAAATTAAAAATTAAGAAATAAAAATGCAGCCACATGTACGAATCGAAAAGACTTATTACCTTTTTGAATATATAAATTTGGTGGGTGAAATTGGAAGATTTTATTTCTTATTCGAGTAAATAAATCCGGTAACATGTTAGAAAGTTAAAAAAAAAAAAAAAAAAAAAAAAATTCGTTTGGGTGGAATAAATAAGTAAAACTTAAAGAATGCTTACTGTATAAATCAATAAATTTTAGACGAAAATTGAGAAAATAATTTTCCACCGATAAATTCAGTTATTTAAATTTATTGATGAAGGTAATGTTTTCATGAAAATAGAAAAATTTAAATATTTTCAAATCATCAGAAACCACATATATTTAAATGCTGATGAGCAATCTATTTAAAAAAAATGTGATTGATCATCAACATTGTAAAACAGTTTTCGAGCTTTTTAAAGGTTCCAAATTTTCAAATAACGTGGGTTCTGTCTTTCCTAAATGTATATGTAAAACACGTTTTAACAAGAAAACACAGACTAGTAAGCAATCATCTTATACAGATCTACATCTCATACAGATCTTATACACATCTTATTTTGTAATTATTCCGGAGAACTAAAATTCTATATTTTCAAAATTTATACGATTTCAGCAACTCTAAAAATTAATACTCTATTACCGAAGCGGTCAAAATTTGGCTAATTTTATCTGGAACGAATAAATATGCTTTTACTTACTACCAAGTTTATCGTGATTTGTGGGCTACAAAAGGGTAAAAATATTTCATCAAATAAAATGATTTCGTCTTATGACGAATCGATTATAAAATTAAATTTGCGTGATATTTGAATGAAACCAAAAAAATCAATTAATTTGAATATTAATTTATGTATTCTATGGTCTAACTCACGGCCAAAGAACGATTTTCATTTTATTTACAGGTGACTATACTGATGTGATTTCTTTGTCGCCTTTCTCGGTATTCAATAACATTTTTTGATATAAGGTTCGATTCTCGCTCTGTGAAAAGATGAAATAAAAAATATTTACTTATGTAAATCCAAGCCCTAATGTTGATTGTTATACGCAATACCGCAACACATCATTTTCTCGTTTCTTATCTCTTTGGTCTTTACCTATAAGCTATGTTGAAGGGGAAAGTATTTTTGATGCAATTTTCAACAACAATTTTACGTTAAGAACGAATTGTTATGCATCAATACCAACAAACGACCATAATCAAAATATTTTAAATTTCGGCCATCTAGTTTGCATTGTATTTGCTCATACGTAGGAAAATGTCAACCAACGCGTAAACCAGAAGTGTTACAGTGATCTGTTGCTACTTTTTTACTTTCTTTCACTCTAGTAAAATAAATTATTTATAGTAATCATGAAAATTTTGGACCTTGAGATTTTTAGCGATTTATCTGTTTTGAGGTCCCCTGAGTCCGAAAAAGTGGGTTTCGAAATGGTGTTAGTCTGTTAGTCTGTCAGTCTGTCAGTCTTTCAGTCTTTCAGTCTTTCAGTCTTTCAGTCTGTCAGTCTGTCAATCTGTCAATCTGTCAGTCTGTTAGTCTGTAAGTCTGTGTCCTCTCTACAGCCCAGATGAAACTTCAGATTTAAGCTTTTTTGATAAATTGGGAGGTCCCAGTGAATTTTACTCCACATCGGCTAACCGGAAGTGGCCACTCCCTTGGTTCAGAAAATTTATTTTGCAAATATCTTAAAAAGTATAAAGTTTGCAAAAAAACTACTTAATACAAAATGTTTCCAAAAATTAAAAACAAATAAAAATAAAAAATTAAAAAAATAATTTAAAAATTTAAAAATAAAAACAAAATAAAATTCGCAAAATTCTCTGTTCGTAAAAGAAAGTCGTATGTTGGCCACACCTCCATTTTTTACTTTGGTTTTTCGGTTTGTGGCTGCTTTGAAATTGAAAAATGTTAATGTTATATGTGAAAAACTTATTCGTTTAACTAGGTTTACATCTGATGTATGCCACATTGACCATATTTGGGCCTTTTTAGATATTAGGGACATTTTAATACTTTCCAACAAACACTATATTTCTAAACAATTTGATGTTCTTACCACCAAAATAATCAATGAATGACTTCAGGACTCAGGAAAATTTTCGATTTCGAATTGGAATTTAAAATAAATTTCAAGTAAAATTAAAACGAATCCAAAAAAAATTACACAACGTTTAAAATTTCATTGTCTCAAAACACACATTTATTCACTTAGAATAAAAAGAGCTAAAATACCGCTATAACCATGTTTCTATAAAAAACACTTTCGGATTTCTTTTTTATTGATTATTGAAAAGTATTTGCATTTTCATTTTCATCGACCGAGAATGGAGACCCACAGGAAAGTGAGAATTGTATAATTTTGTTTTGTACATTGAAAATTTGTCAAAACTTCATTTTCCACGAATATACGAGTACTCTTAGTCTTTGTATGCCAACCTCAATTTATCTAATGGCGTTTTAGTGCATTTTTCCGAATAAGTGTTTTGTGGTGAAGAATCTATCTTAGTGGCAATTCTCTAAACAAACAGATTGTGGGCAAATATGAAAAATAAATATAATAACTGAAATTTGAGGCATTCGATAGTTTTGAGAATAAGAATATTTAAAAACAAGCTTCAGGACTAATACATAAGACATTGTAGTCAAAAAATAGTTTTAACAATTTTAGACAATGGCGAGATAGAGATCAATAATACTTTAAACAGCAGAGAGAAATTCTCGTTAATCGCCTTATGTTAAATAGCACAATGTGTAGGCTTTAAATGAAAAATCATAACTTGCTTAAATTTTGATTTTGCACAATAGAACGTTTAAGGTTTAACATAACAGGTGTTACAAAACTTCATCGCATTACATATTATATTTTATTCAAAGTGTCTGCCATTTACAGCAATACATGCCAGGGCGCTTACGGAAATTGGCTTCTACAACTTACAATTCATTTTTGGGTGTGCTTTATCCCTCAACAAAGACTTTTTCAGCGAGTCTACATTTTTTGTGAGAACTGTTAACATTTTTTGATAGCAGTATTACCCAAATTCTATAACTCTTGAAGTTTAAAACAACTGAATGCTGCCGTTCTATACTCATATACTCGTAACATTTTATTAAATTTTTTGTCTTACAGAAAAAAAAAATTAGACATAGTATTTAATAACAAGGAATAAGAAATCTGACAAATTCAGTAATACGGATTAAGAAAATTTTGAAATTCTGAAACGAATTCGGAAATTAGGAAATTGAACCCTTTAAAGTATTATGGCGTATTAATGAATTTAAAAAATTAAGCGATTATTACTAGCTAAATGCTAGGACTTTAAAAATAGTAACTAAATCAAATTTAAATTGATAATTAGTTTGGTTCCATTTCAAGCATACTGCCCTAATTTGATTTGCTATAGTAGCACTTTAATACACAACATTCTCGTACATTTAGTAAGATACTGGTACTATTAGCAAAAATATGGGAATTGCTAGTCACAATTTTCATTTTAAATTAATATTTATTTAATTTACCTAAATAGTACAGCAAGTTTTTCTGAATAATGCAAAACTAGCAAAAATGGTTGAGAATGAGAAACCCGCTTTCAGCTAGAAAGTTAATAATTTAACTCCAACCACAAGCATCGAGAATGTAGATAAGCGATGAAATCTGGGAGTTTATTATTCTGGTATTCGCCTGTTCTAGAGTTTAGAAAATATTAAAACATAAATTTAGAAATTACAAATGTTGCTACATATTTAATAAAATTGTAATTAAGAAGTTTTAAAAATTCGAAATATTTGTTAAACTTGGTATAAGAATTTTAGAACCTAAAAATTTCGAAAATTCAAATTGAAATATAGATAATTTTGGAATACAGAAAATATGAGAAGCAAAAACTCACAATTCGTTTAGTTTCTTTGAGTAGAATACACGTTTCTGTAAAATCCGTAAAACTATATTAGTATTCAAAGCCTTCCCTTTAAGCAAAGAGTATGGAATATCAAGAGTACCGAGCAGTTACAACAACAACATTTTTTAAATAATCATTTCTGCCTTAAATTTCCTATTCATCCGTTGTTTTATTTGTAAAATTGGAAAAACATAACTAGAGTTATAAGGTTGTATAACCCCCTGTTTCTCTTAATATTATACCATAGACAAATTACTTTAGAAGATAAACAACTTTGGTATTAACCTGTTACCTATAAAATAAAGTATTATAATTTTTCGAACAGTTTGGAGGAAGATTGAACGAAAGGAATATATGTTTTATCTCTTTTCGTCATAAACTTTCCTACTGATCAATGAACGTGAATGACGAAAAGAAATAAACATATTCTCTATACTCCTTTTATTAAGCAATTGGTTTTTTTTGATGGCTGTAGTTTTTATTTTCCTATATCAAAATAACATAGTCTCTCTCCCTTTACATTATGTTACAACCATATTCAAATGTGGAACAGATATGTGTACTTCGATATTTTTATTGTTTAAAAAAAATGTAAATAGAAAATATTAAAACTCAACACACATACATATACACATATATTTCAAAACAAAATTTACAGAACACCTAAACCTAAAAAACAATGAAAAATAAAGGAATTACATTTACCTTTAAATTATTTGCTTTGCTATTGTGATTCATAAAATAAAAAAATCGCGATAAAAAGGACCGTATAAAAAAGGTTTAGGTGCATTTTTTATTCTTTAAAATCAAAACAAAAATCGAAACAGAAAATGTGTATGCATAGATATATCCAATGCACATATAGATTGTAGAACAAATTACATATTTCGGTATCGGAAATAATAGAAAACCAAAATTTTTTTTTGAGCGATCATTTTTTCAATTTTTATTTTCAAGTTTTTCAATTTTCATATGATAATTATTTTTATTTACATTTAGCAGTTTAATTACATTACAGTTGACATAATAATCCTTTGATACCTGTAAAACAATCTGTAAGGAATATATATATACGAGTTTATATACTGTATACATAGATATGTAGCTACGTAGTTATTTCATATTTGTATAATATGCATACCTAATACCTATACAAAAATAATTTGTGGCTGTAATTTGTGTGTGCTTACATAATTTATTAACCCATTCCACGCGGGTCGCGCTTACGCTGTTGCATTTCGACATTTTTAAAGGAATTATTGTTTTTTAAGAAAATAAATCGAAAATTATTTTTTCCATTTAATTTGTATCTTTTATGATGCTAATTCTCCTGTTTCTCTATCAAATATTTAAGTATTTTATTCGTTCAATCTTTAATTAAATAATTTGAATTATTTTTTGAATTAAATAATTTCTCTGCCTAGTGCAATTGTTGTTGTAAATTTCTCAACAAAATACGCTAAATATTTGTTCTTCATTCGTGATATTCGAGATAAATGTTTGATGACAATGAATCGCCTGGGCTTTACATAAACAAGTCAGTGTAATGTAATTTATAATTTAATTTATTTAGTTTTAATGTTATAATTTAATTAATTTTAAATAATTATAATAAAACAAAAATTTAATCCAAAATTAATATTTAATTACTCAAAATTTTTAATTTTCTTGAAGCTGCTGGTGTATTTTTACGTATCCCTTTGGAAGCAACTAGCCATTTGCAATTTTTGCGAAGCAAAACCAATAAAAGAAAATAAACTAATTTATGAAAATGCTCATAGCAAAGGTTGTTTTGATCTGGCATAAATGACACAAATTTTGAATTTAGTTTTTCGAAACTAAAATTTTGTCATTTCTTCCAATATATTATTCACATGACTTTTTTTACTAAAAAAATTTTCAAATATTTGTACCAAAAATGTAGCTATTTCAAACCACTCATCCGTTGGCGCTTTTAGAGATCCGAAGTTGGAGCTATCTTTCCTGAAATTTTTTTCTTGAATATACACATCATTCGCATTAATTACTGTGTCAGGTTTTAATAATTTTGCGATACATTTGTCGCAATCAATTTTTTCGCGTACACAATAGCCAGCAAAATACGCTATTGCATTGGAAGTTAATTGGGTGAATTCCGTTGTGGTGTTAGGCAGTAGAACAATCGTCTCTGATGAATCAATTTCTTGCGAATCCTGATGTTTGATGCTTTTTTTATATTCATCCTTGAATTGTTTCCAATTTAGCTTTAAATTTAATTCATCAGCAGGTAAACAGTTAGAATGTATGGAATGAAACAAAACTTTCGCAACCACAATGTTGGCAAAATGTACCCCGATCTGGTAGCTCGATGGCATATAATTAAAGCCACCTTTGCCTCTTAATGCCTAAAGTAATTTGTCTATGATTATACTCTCTTTGGTTTAAGCTACAAATCAAATTGGAAATTAGGGGAATCCCAGTTAAATGTATTTTAAAAGAATATTCTGCCAGTTACGTGGTTGCCTGCAAGGAAAACCCTGTAGTTAATTAATGTCGAGTTCTATGGGATTTTCGAAATAAAGACCATGTTTTATGCATAATATTTTTTTTAGATTTGAGGTTATCTGTCAATAAATATTTTCTTTCTCTTCTCTTGTTAAAAACTTGGTACTACGAACAAATCGTTAAAAATATAAACAATTTTGAAATTTGTATTCACTAATAACAGAATATAAAACTGGCGTCTCATTTGTTGTTGTTGTTATTATTACATAATTGACATTTATAATTTTGACATTTAAAATTTATTGAGATATCTTAATTTCTCAAAATTGATTTACATAAAAAAACATCAATAATCTTTTACGTTAGTATGCACAAAATTTCTGTAAATCATTTTTTTTTATCTACAGCATTTTTAATGTAAAATAGAACTCCACATAAAAATAACGGAGACAAAAATTTGAAAGTTTGAAGTGGGCCTCAAACATAAAAATAGCAAAAGAATCAAACAACTCGGAACAACGGAAAATATGATATATGACTGGCGGTAAATGAAGAAACATTAAACAAAACTCCGAAAAAAAAATTTACAATGAAAACCGCATTGGTGCAAGGCTGAATTCTTACGTAAACCAAAATATTCCTAATTTCTAATCAAAAAATGTAAGGTTCTTGTTTTTGTTGTAGCACATAAGACAAAGCGCGGTTTAGGAAAGTAAATGCTTTTGCTTAAATTTAAAAGAAAAATTTAAATGTTTTCTTATCCGAAAGCTAAATACTTGACGTCATTGATTAGTTAAAAAGTAAAAACGAATTTTTGTATTCATTTCAATGTTCAGAACATTCCGAGAAAGAAGTCATTAGTTAGAGTACTTTCTACGAGTCATTTGACTGGAGGAAATTTTTCCAAAATAAAAACGCTAAAAAACTTTACATCTCGGGGTGGTAGTATTCTAATTAGTGGAAAAGTAAATTATAAATTACTTCGGTCTAAAAATACCAAAGTATTAAAATCCTGTCAAAAATGATGAAAAATTTGCTTGGTCCAAAACTACTTTTCTCCACGTTTTGAAAGTCCCTGAGTCTATAAAAGCAAAAAAAAAAAAAAAAATGTCCGTCCGTCTGTCTAAACGTCTGGATGTCTGTACCCATGGTATCTCGAGAACGGCTTATCCGATTTGGCATTTTTTTACGACAATCTGTTTCTATGGTCAAAGAGGAGATTTGAAAAGCTTTTAGAACCTGCACGTCAAGAGGGTCGGATACCTGCCATACGAATTGACCCAAAATATCTGGTTATAGTAGTATTTACCAATTTTTTATATATGCTGGTTTGAATATTGAGTTGGGCATTGAGTTTAGGGTTGAGTTGAAGGTTATGTCAGAGGTCAATTTGCGGGTTGAGTTGAAGTTGAGTTGGACTTAAGTTGGAGTTGGATTAAGATATAGTGAGCAGTTGGCTAATTTTTTATATATGCTGGTTTGGGGATTGAATTCAAAGAGAGTTTGCGTTTGGGCAGAAGGTTGAGTTGGGGGCCATTTGCGGGTTGAATTGGGGTTGAGTTGGGGTTGGATTAGTGTTTGGTGAGCAGTTGAGCAATCTATATAAGTGAGTGTTTGTATGTATGTACAACATATGTGTATGAAATGGGATTCTAAAATGATTTTTTGGAAATTCG
Organism: Tipula vernalis; assembly: GCA_958295665.1. NCBI lineage: Eukaryota > Metazoa > Arthropoda > Insecta > Diptera > Tipulidae > Tipula > Tipula vernalis. Next base: position 177,725,854 of record OY282558.1, on the reverse strand, counting down.
GCTTGTACATTGGAAATGTGATTCTAAAATGATTTTTGTAAGAAGTTCTGAAATATGGCCAAGTACGATGGAACTTGCCTATTTCTCAACGAATAATGATGAAATTTGGCTTGTGTATTGGAAATGGGATTTTAAAATGATTTTTGGATAAAGTTTTGGAATATGGCCAAGTATGATGGAACTGGCCTATTTCTCAACCGAATATGATAAAATTTGATGCGGGTTGGAAATTGGATTTTAAAATGATTTTTGAATTTTATTAATGAGGACCGAAGTTCTGATCACCTTATGATATTTCAGCCCTTTATATTTTATTATTGGAACGGTAAAGTCAGTTTTAAAAAGGGCACAAATTATCGCAAATAAAATTAACACGTTTTATACCCAAGATTCCATTAAATCTGCAAAATTTTAAGACGCCCGCCCCGAAAGTATGTGTTGTCAAAACAGTGGTGTAAGCTTTTAGTAAATTGCTAAATAAAAAGCATGATTCAGAATTCGATCAGATTTATAATTGAGGAAAAATAATCAGTGTGTCAGGCATTGTCGTCCAAATTTCATGATATCGCCTCAGCATCTAGGAAGTTCCTTTTATTAGATAGAACTAGTAAAGAAATTATAAGGCTCCTTTTGGTCAATAAATAGTAGGAAAAAAATTTGCAATTTGCTCAGAATCACTTAACATGACAAGGTTTTGATTTTGAAGTCTAAAGCTTTGTAACCACAAAATTCACAAATTAATAAATAAAGAAATTTTGTTGGAAATTTAGATTTTAATAATATTATAAATTTAGAAAAATTAGTATTTCCAAAAAATAGGAAATTTTGAGCCAGTGAAATTTCTGACAAAAAACGAAAACGTATACGTAAACGATTCCAATAAGAATAATAAAACTCTATAGGATTCCAATTAAAATGTATATGTATTAGTAATTTTCAATAAACCTTTTGAGTATTTTCTATTATGGGAAAAATAACAAGTACTCCCTGAGATTTGGGCAAGGTTCAGCTATATTATAAGTCATATAAGCCGAGCTAGGGCACATCATCCAGAAGAAGTTTTTTCAAAACGGAGGATTTGAAATCTTGTTAATGGCAGTTTTCCATTTAAAATATTGAGTATTTTATATTGAGAGCCAATTAAGAAGCACTGCCAGAGATTTGGCCAAGGTTCGGCTACATAGGTCATATAAGCCAAGGTACGGTTCACATTATCCAGAATTTTTTTTTTCGATGGCGGTTTTGCACTTAAAATATTCAGTATTTTCTATTAATGGCCCATTAACAAGCCATCCCAGAGATTTGGGTAAGGTCCAGCTATATAGCTCATATAAGCAAAGGTATAAGTCAGATTGGCCAGAAGAAGTTTTTTCGAAACAGAGGATATCGAATATAGTTAATGACAGTGTTCCACTTACAATGTTGAGTATTTTCTATTGGGGGCCCATTAACAAGCGTTGCCAGAAATTTGGGCAAAGTTCGGCTATGTAGGTCATATAAGCCAAGGTATGGAGCACATTATCCAGAAGATGTTATTGCCAAACGGAGGATTTAGAATCTTGTTAATGGCAGTGTTGCACTTATATTGAGTATTTCCTGCACTCCCAGAAATGTGGGCAAGGTTCAGCTATATAGGTCAGTCCAAGGTTCGGGGCACATTATCCAGAAGAAGCTTTTTCGAACCTATATAGCCGAACCTTGTCCAAATCTCAGGAAGTGCTTGTTAATGCGCCAGTAATGTTACAAAACTGCCATTAACAAGGCTCCAAATCCTTTGATTCGAAAAAACTTCTTGTGGATAATGTGCCCCATACCTTGGCCAGTATGCCTTATGTAGCTGAACCTTGCCCCAATCTCTCTAAGTGCAAAACTGCCATTAAGAAGATTCCAAATCCTCAGTTTCGAAGAAACTTCTTCTGCATAACGTGCCGCCTTGGCTTACATGACCTATATAGCCGAACTTTGCCCAAATCGCTGGTAGTCCTTGTTAATAGGCATCCAATAGAGAATACTTAATATTTGAAGTGACCATTGAGAAGACTCCAAGTCCTCCGATTGAAAAGTCCATCTTCTGGATAATGCAAAACTGCCATTAACAAGATTCCAAATCCTCCGTTTGAAAAACTTCTTCTGGATGATGTGCCTTACAACTCGGCTTGTATTACCTATATAGCCGAATCTTGCCCTAATCTCTGGAAGTTCTTGTTAATGGGCCATTAATAGAAAATACTCAATATTTAAAAAAAAAAAATCTTCCATTTCGAAGAAACTTCTTTTGGATAATGTGCCCCATACTTTGGCTTATATGACCTTTATAGCTAAACCTTGCCCAAATATCTGGCAGTGTTTGTTAATGGGCCCCCAATAGAAAATACTCAATATTTTACGTGCAAAACTGTGATTATCAAGATTCCAAGTCCTCCGTCTCGAAAAAAAACTTCTTCTGGATAATGTGCCCAGTACTTGGGTTTATATGACCTGTATAGCCAAACCTAGCCCAAATCTCAGGGAGTGCTTGTTAATGGCCCATCAATAGAAAGTACTCAATAGTTTAACTGCAAAACTGCCATTAACAAGATTCCAAATGTGCCCGTACCTTGGATTATATGACTTATATAGCCGAACCTTGCCCAAATCGCTGGGAGTGCTTGTTAATAGACCATCAAGAGAAAATACTTGGAAGCTTTACATGGAAACACTCATTCATTTACGTTTTAATTGGAGTTGAAAACCATTTTTTTTAGTTTGGTTGTGTTTTGTTTGGAATCAAACAATTATCTTTTAATTATTTGTTAGAAATTTAACGGAAAGAAATCACTCAGTTCATTCCAATAAGAATTTTGTTTTGAGTTTTTCTAATATATACATATTTTTTGTTATTTGTTATTTTTTGTCAGAAACTTCACGTCGGTGAAATTTTTTGTAAAACCTTATTATTTTCTTTACCACCCAAGAGGGGCAGTCCTTTAGGCTTCAAAATGTTTACGTGAACATAACAGTTTTGGTAATATGTTTTATTTTTACATTTTTTGAGGGGTGAGTAAGCGTACAGAGCAAAATTGTATTTGGTAATGTTTATTACGGAGTTAGTCATTGGTAAATACATTGCCCAAGTCTATCTATACATGTTTGTATTCGGCTTGGTATCGTTAGCCAAAGTAAAAAAACAAAAAACAAAAACCACAAAAATCAAGTTTTTTAAATATTATTTTAATTCGTTTTATACCTTAGAAGATGGAGGCTTCCGCCTTCAAATCCCTGCTTTGACGATTTTTTCAAATAGTAACATCCATAGAAATTGGAGCAATTTTCAAAAATTGGTGTTTTTTAATAATTATTCACATAATTAAAAAAAAACTTCCTAAAGCCGCTTAGGACCCTTTTTATTTCGGACTCTTTGCCCAAGGATGACAGGAGAATGTGAAAAAAAATTCAAAAATATTTACATTTATAATAATATTTGTTGAAAGACGCTTAGCATTGGTCCTTTCTGCGCAAGGATGACAAGAAATTATGTAGCTTCTTTATGTTTTTGTATTGTAGTTAATAAAAATTTAATGTGTTCTTCTTTTTTAATGGGGCACATTATTTTGTATTTTTTGGTGGGGATTTTTTCTTTCGGGAATATGATGGTTTCCCTTTGTTTTCACATTCAGAAAATATCTAAAAAAAATTTCTGAGTGAACCAAATTGGCGCAACGTACTTAAATTGATTGAAATTATCTTAATGAAGTATTTCGGAGGATTGGACAAATAAATTTATTTATTGGCCAATTTTCTTAATTTTTAGGAATATTTAAAATTACACTCGGCCGTACAAATTGAAAGATATCAGAGATATTTCGCCGATTTTCGAATTTAATTTAATACGATAAAATCGCATTAATAAATTTTTACCTAATAGATTTTTGTATCTTGTTCAAAATAATCGATCCATTTTTACAAAATAAGATATTATCAAATTCAACCAACGACATAATTGGAGTGATCTAATAAAAATGAGCTCAATGTACTAAGCGCGGATGATCAAATTTTGCAACGTCCACAATATTGCATTTGACACAAATCAAAACAAATAGGCCAGAAGATATTATATTTGAAACCACTGAACAATGCTTCAAATTGATAAAATCTTAAGTGACCATCACATGGGGTGAATCCAGTCTTTAATAGAGCTTTTTACATTTAAAGAAATATGGAAACCGTTAGCCTTAATATAAAAATTTTAGAGAATATAAATTTTGAGACTGCGAGAACTTTGGTGTAACAAACTTCGCAACATTTTTTCCCACTCTCACTATTCTTATTCCAAATCTATTTTAGTAGAATACTATTTGAATTTGAATACTTTGAATTTAATTAAATATGTACCAATTAAAAAAAATTGGTTAAAATTAATTAATTTTAATTTGTGTAAAATTTTATTTGAGCTATATACTCGTAGAAAGAAAATTATCACCAAAATACTTAGGATTCTCAAATTATAAGGTATTCTAATTTAATTAAACACAAAATCCATTACTGTCGAGAAAGTTATAAATATTTCGTCCTGAAATTCCTTTGCAGATAAATAAAATTATCTTATTACACCAAAAACCCTTCTTATTTTCTACGATAACGTTCAAATTACTTATTTATGTAAATAAAAAAAATTAACATGCTAATACCATTGTTGTCGTAATTTTCATGCGAATAAATATCGAGACATTGGAATAAGATTCCAATGAGTATATATTCAATAGAATAATATATAATGGAGCAAACAAAACATAAAAAAAAGGATTTAGTATTTAAATTTTCATGTACAAAATAAAAATCCATTAAAAAATTTTCACTAATTACACCATCAGCAATTCTCGCAAAATAAAATTTATATATCAAGACCTATAACCTAATTAACAACGGAAATATGTGTTTCGTTGGAAATTTTACACAAAAAATATCTACTTAATTAAAAGTCCATTACTAATTAGTAAATATTCTAATTTACAGTGTACCTATACATACAATTTAAAACTCATAAACGCTTAATCATTTGTCTCGCAGACAGATAATAAAGACCTAATAAAATATTCAAACAAAACGAAAGGGTTGAAAAAATTAAGAGACAATCAAACAAAACACAGTTTTTCTTCATCTTTAATGTAAATGTAATACGTCATTATGGCATGAATTATTAATGTATAATAACCTAAATATTTTATATTAAAATATTTTAAAATTTAAAACGTAAATAAATAAAATTAAAAAATGATTTTGATAAGGCGAAATAAAGAAAAGAAGAATTTTTTGTTCCTATATGTTGAACAACAGAATTAATTCTAATTAAGTAATTTATGTAAATTTATTTACTCAAAATATAGCTGATTCTGTATATTATTATTAATTTAACTTATACATATGGTATATGTATGTAGTGGTATTTAATGTGAAGTAATAAATTTTGTAAATCTATAACATAGAACATCAGACACCTAAGTTAACAAGAGTATAAGCGGCGCATTTTATGCTAAATATTTCTTGGTTATGCAATTTGCTGTACATTGATTTATGTTCTTTTGTTCTGTTTACTTTTTTGCGCATAGGTCAAAGACTTGGTGAATAATTTTGAATATATGTATGCTTACATATGTGTACCAATTAATCGTTAATATTGTGTTTATTAACGGTAACACTAAAATTTATGATTATTATAAATTTATAGTTTCGGTCTAGAAAATTTCAAATAATTTTCTTCTAATATATATACATCAAATTAATTTTTGAGGTAATATTTCGGTAATTTTTAATTAAAACGAAAATATTTTTTATTACACTGAATAATTAAAATTTTGATTTAAATTAGAAATGTTAATTGAATTGTATTTGATTCTGGTCTAATTAAAGTTAGGGCAAACACAAAAAAAAATTGCACACTTGCTTCACAAAACTGTATTACTTAGAATTTCTTTCTGAAAACTTTCTATTTGAACTCTCTCCTATACATAATTCTTTTGGGAAATTCTTATTTCAAAGATCATAATATTTCAAACGGCTTAATTACATTCATCAAAATTAATAAAAAATTAAATCTCTAATGCTAATTTTGTAACAAAATTATTGTTACAAAATTCCAAAGTGACTTTCGAATTGTCAGTCTGCAGATATGCGTGTCAATCTGTTGGGCTTACAGTCTGTATCCTACCTACAACCCAAACAGACTAGCGAATCGAACTGAAAATGTATATGCTTTATTCATAAAATGTCAGAAAATAGTAAATGTTAGAACATAATCGTTATGCTTTGTATAAAGCAAGCAGAACTACTTGAAATATAACACGCTAGCAAAGTGCTTTGACACTGTTAAAAAGTTGCTAACTTCGACAGTAATTCCAATTCTCGTGCAACAAAGTAGTACTTTGCACTCTTAACACACAAATAAGAATTACTCTCTTTTTCAAACAACAACCGCAACTGGTTAAAATTGTTTCGTTAATGGTTTTTATTTTTATTTTACGTTGTGAAAAAAACTGAAAAACAAAATACAAGATACAAATTTTTAATGGGACAGTGACCAGTAAAAATTTTGGTGGTAAATAAAATGCCAAAAATTAACTTTTTTAGTATTTTTTGCGAGTTTTTATTCGTTTGAAATATAGTCAAGGCGTAGCACGAACCTAAAGTATTTTATCGTGCTTGAAAAGTTTCTGGAATCGGCATCCCTCGACCAGGAAATCCCCTCTCCCGCGATAAAGTAACACTTCGTGCTAAAAGCGCTTTCCAGTATTACAGCGCTATTAAAACAGAACAAAGTCGTAATTTATTTTTTACTTATAACAACTTTTAAAAATATTCTCTAAACAACTAAATCATTTTTATATGCTTTAATTAAGTAAAGATTAAAAATATTTAGTTATTTAGTTATTTATTATGAAATAGTTTGGACAAACCTTAAATGGATATAAGAATAGTTAATTACTATGAAGTGGATACTCATCGAAATAAAGCACCGGCGGACATTTTTTGAACGAAGTTAAAGTTTATTAAATAACACCAATGTGATATACAAAAAATTGTTCAAGATCATAATGTAAAAGTGCGTTGTGCAATATACAATAGTAAGATTTAAGAGTAAAAATTAAAAATTTTAATTTTAAACTAAATTTCTCTAAAATTTACTAACATTTCTTATCTGCTAGACAGGTCCTGCTAAGTTAAACAAAAAACTTCCAACATATTCAGAGTGTTTCGACGTATTTGAAGAGTAAATGCACTGAAAAAAATATGGTGCATTTTATTTACGAATGGCGTTCATTAATCATAATTCGTACTATTAATGTAAAAATTACTATATTTACGTAAAAAAAACAAAATTTAAAAAAATTCATGAAAATTTGGGCGTTAATAGTACGAATCACAGTTCATAAATTACAAAATGGTTTAGTTTATTGTACTATACGTATAATATATTCGCATGTTGTGTGCGTATTAGTGTAACTTCACAAGCGCATTTAATTTTTTTTTCCTAAAATATTTATTTTTTAAATTTTTTTTATTTTATTATTATGTATGTTATAATTGAAATTAAGTTATAATTGTTATAATGCCAAAATTAGTACAAGCGGAATGATCGGGCGATTCATGTACTGTGCGAACAAATTTAATTGTATCAAGAATTTTGCATAAAATGCGAACATGTACCAACAGTGGGGTCGGGTGTCCTGTCGTACCGTTTGAAGCGATTCAAAATTCGCGGAACGAAGCTTTTCATGTAAATATTGTCATACATTCATCCATTACTTGAAAAATCCAAAATCTAATGTTCCAAGCGGTAAATATACCACTTGAAGTAATAGACAACTTCTACTTCAAAGATTTGATGTTTATGTTAATTCCCACCTCATCTTGCATAATCTGCTACGAATGAGCTTTAGCTCAAAGTATATTGTGTAAGTGGTGTTGGTTTACAAATTTCAACAAATTCAACAAAATCAACAAATTCGAGTGTAACTTGTCAACATGTTATTAATCCTATTATATTATTAAAGTTTATTTTTATGAGATTAAATAGATAACATTTTAAGAACAAATAGAAGAAACCAAAAAATAAAGAAATTACAAAACGAAATTTTAAGATTTTTATTTCTTTACAACTGTGCTGTATAGATTTTACGAATTTAGTCATCAAACCACCCAAAAATGTACATTCTTACTATGAAACACTATACATAAATATTATGTAATTTTGATTATCAATTATGAACCCGTTCTTGCATTTTATGAATTATTTTCAATATATTTAAGAAAATAATCGTCATATTTATGAATTATTCGTAACCACTGAGCATTCCATTCTTCATATATGTATACGAATAATGAATTTCTAACTTAAATGTATGAGTTTTTTCGTTAATGTGATTTACCATTTCATTAGTATTATGAAAAATTTCATCTTATCTTCTATTTCTTACGTTAATAATAAGAAGTTATTCATCCACAAATGCTATTAGCTGCATTAAAATTATAACGATTTTCGTATCTTATATGAATCAAATCATAAATACTACAACGTAAGTAGTCAAGATTAAAATAAATTTTTTTATGTGTTTCACTATATTAACGTATGATTTTCATTCTATTAGCGAAGGGTCGTATCGGCTCAGTTTTAACGAATTTTTCTTACTATTAATGCAGTTATTGTCTACAATGACGTAGGATTTTTTTCATTGTGGTTTTGCAGGTTGTCTCGAAAGCCAAATAGTAATTTTTTCCTTTGATACATAAATTGGTTACAAATTCAAACGCGACTCTCAAAAACAAACGCGAGTGATCGTTGGGTGAAGTTTCACCCGCGCATGTATATAAAAAAGCAAAATAATCAATTACGGCGGATACTAATGGCTAACAGAATAAGCTTTTCTATTGGTTTGTACAAAATTCACCATTGAACCATGAGATTTCCCTCTTCTCAACACCATCTCCATCTGTTATAATGAATGGTCCTCGATACAAATTCAGGCAATAATACATTTATTAATTATCGTAAACGTCACAATCGTAGATGTAATCGTCGTGATTGTCGAGATAGTTTGTGTAAAATTTCATTAATTGAAATATTAATATTAGTACGATAAATGTACGCCATCGCTAAATGGTTCTTCACTAAAAGTGTTACATAACTAGTTAAGTATGTCTTTAATTTTTTTAACGTGGAAAATAGACGCTCTGGTGGAACTGTTGTAACCTGTAGTGAGACGAATGTTTCAATTAATTTCTCTCTGTACGGGAACATTTACGCGAGTTAACCGAATACGTTCCGTTTTTAAGTGAGTTTTCAATACTGAAATTTGTTTCCCTCGTAATTTGAAATCTCCTGGTTCTTTGTTACAGGTTGAAATATGTGGGTATTATTATATAGTTGCTCCTTCAATTTTTTGCCCTGATTCTATTTTGGCGAAATATATTTGAAACTACACAGAAATTTTCTTGTGATTAGCCGTAATGAAGATTCAGCGGTGTTGTAAACAAATTACTTAGATAAACAAATTACTGTATTTTGGTATCACCACTCTACTACTATACTATTAAATGAACCAATCTAGGCAATTATGTTGGGCATCCCCCCCTCCCCCACCCCGTTTAAACCCTTCCTAAACCCCCGTCAAAACGCAAATGGTTCCACTGCACGTGGAACATGTTCAAGCCATCTTAAAAGTACAAATGTTGGGGAAATTTCATCCAAAGGCAGGTCACGTATTTTTGTTTCTTTCAAGCAATATGTTGTCTGTCTGTCTAGTTATTGAGATTCGCAACAAGTACAAGAAGTTTGGTTGTGATACACTCAATAATAAAAATAAAAAAATTACAAGACAAAGGTAGTATGAGGGTTAAACAAGTAAATTTTTCCAATTTTACTCAAAATTATTTAAGTTGCAATAAAGTGACGTTTTTATAGTAGAAGCAAAGAGAATACACATCGATGTGTATTCTCTTTGGTAGAAGTACAGAGGGAGTCGATCAAAAAGTTTACGAAATGGGGGGCTATTGGTATTGTCGCACATAATTTGATTATTCGAACTGCTCTGGGAGCAGATCTTAAATAATCTATATTGCCCAGAAATGAATAATATTAAAATTCTTTAACAAAAAAGCGTCCATGAAACTCACCACCAAGCAACTAGCGCTAAGTGCAACTCAAAGCCATAAAAAACTAGACTATCCTAGAAATTCGTTATAAAACCTCTAATTATTTTCGAATAATCTCAAACAATTTCGAATAATTTCAAAAACACCAAATGAGCTCGGATATTTTTGAAAATCTCAGCCAAACTAGAAAAACCTCAAATAATTTCGAAAATCTTAAATAATCTTCAGTAATCTCGAAATATTTCAAGTGATCTCCTATAAACTCGAAAAATTTGAATACTCTCCTTAAAATCGAGACAATTGACCGTCTCAATTAAGACAGTCAATCAAATTGCCCAAACAAATAAAAGGAATCAAAAACGGCAGAATTTTAATGGAGAACGTTATTATACTTGGACAAAGGCGTAACCAACGCCATTGCTGTTACGACCCAACAGCGTCACTTTTTTTATTTTTTTGGTTTTCAATTTGTAATTTGAAAGGTAAAAAAAAATCCTTTACTTTTTTATTATTTTTTTACTTTATTTACAAATACCATTTATCAACCATTTCTTGGCAACGTAAATTTTTTTCCATCAGTAGATTTCCGCTGCCAACTGTTGTAAATACGATCCGTTGGTACAAAAATATTTATTTAAAAGTTTCAATAATGTCAACAAGTTTATTGTACATACATATATGAGCTAAAAGAAGCAAAATTAGTTTCCCTTGATGTTTGATTCAAGCAGCCTGATTCTCTAAAAACTAAGATAATGTTTAAATGGGTAAAACGATCGTTTATCACTCACTATTTTCCGATTCTGTAAAATTTGAAATTGATAAGTTGTAAGCATATTCAAGTAAAATTTCTGTCAACAGTTTACCCTAATTTTGTATTTTTGGGAAAAGTATTTTGAGTGTGTTAAACATTGGCGATGCTATTGGAGTGTATAACACTAATGATTGGCTATTGGTGGTACAAAACATGAAAACATCCAAAAGTTATCGATGTTGTGGAATATGAAGAATAAGATGAATATCAAAGCGCGAGATACGAAATTGATCACAATCGGTTTTAGTGATGACGTAACAAAACAAGATAATGTACTGGTAGCAAATACACCTGTCCCTCGATTAACAATTTGATTTAACACGGTCAACGAATTGAGACAAAGTTTTGATTAACACGCACAGAAGTTTCGCCGCGTTAATCAAGTACCGTGTTAATCGAGGGACAGGAGGGGGTCGGCGGTTTTGAGTTACACGGTAATTTGGCGGAACGTAATTACCGTGTTAATCCGGGGGACAGGTGTATTAAAATACGAACTCAATATAAATCGATTTTAAATGAGAATATGTTGGTTATGATTTAGTGAACGGCTCCAGCTTTTTTTCTGTAGTACAAGTGTTTTTATTATATATCGTGCGGTCACCGCCTAAGCTATTAATTTTCACACACAATAAAATAAACAAATGTTAACCGCATTTCTTGACGTTTGATCTGATCCAGATCAGATCATGTCTCATGAAACGACACCAAAATGCGTAAAACAAACACCAAATTTCAATCTTCTGTCTCGTTTCGTTTTGAATCTGCCTCTTCATACTCGTACTACATCGTTGCTTTACAAAATATTGTTTAACTACTTTTAGATCACCATTTGTGATTCAAAATGAATGTGGGATCAAATGTTGTTGTTGCTTCACATGTAAATTTTGATCTGATCTGGATCAGTATGCGTCAAGAAATGCAACTGTTATTGTATAACTTTTCTCTTATTGGTAAATACATAGTTATTTTTTAAAAAGGTTAGAGCAAGCAAAATTAGTTGGTTTGAGGGTGCTATACATGAAACCTATTGACAGTAAAATGTTTGGTAATTTTTCAACAGAAAAACTAACAGGATATTCCTTTAGAAATGTTTGTAAAAAGGTTATTTGATGTCCGTCTCATTTTTCTATAGAGAAATTGGCAAATAATTTACTGCCGACAAGTTCCATCTCCTGATTTCCACATTTATTTAACAAATCACAAAGAAATCGATGAAACCCTTGTGCTGAATTGCTCAGTGATAAAGTTTACGGCAGAATATAATATTTTTACACTGTAAACTTTAAATGTGTACAACTTTACACTTTTTGATGTGTAAACATCTTTACTCGCGGCTACCAAACTATTTTGTATTGGAGTAAACTTAAAAATGAGACAAACGGAAATGACGTATTTCGTTTTAATATATTACCATGTGATTTTTACATTGTTAGTGTACGGTTGTCATGGAAACTTTGGAAACGTATAAATAAATACTTTTCACATATTTTTATTAATACTTGGTATTTCTGTAGACGGTAGACTATGAATACTTGATTTTCAAAATTTTAATTTTTCAATTTAACATCTACTCAGTTACTTATTGTTATTCTTCAGTAATGTTGCTTATTCCAGTTGCAATTGTATGTTTCACCACGATTCGTATACTACAGGGTTGTACTAAAACGAAATTTTATCTCACGATAAAAATAAAATCAACAACTTGTTTATGTTGATTTATAACCAGTAATAAGTGTCGAAGGGTCACCGACTGGAGTTTGTATGTATTAATAAAAGCGTCTGATTATAAACATTCAAGCACCAGAGCTTCCCGCAACGAAGACCATGTTAATAATGCTCCATCCAGTTGGAGAGAGATGTTCTACGAGCTGCTAGGGTGACAATATCTAAATATTTAAATAAAACTCACAGTCTCTTCCCACGTCATTGACCGCCAAACAACTGGTGGGATATGTAACAACCCAGCCATGTATATATCTCGCAGATATAATTAGGTACATCAAAGACATAATCCAGTTCACATATTTCGTTATTGTTCCATATCGTCAAAGGATTTCAAGCATTCTCCAAGAGGAATATCATCTTTTATGCACTTTGGAAGCTGAACCACTTAAAAATTTCCAGCCAGACAAATACATTTCATTTTAAAAAATGTAGTAAATAAAAGGTTATTTTCTTGTCCCTTCTCAGTGAACTGTACATACAATAAAATACACACACGCCATGTTTACCACATCAGTCACTCACCTTGAGAGTAATAATTGGACACACTCTTCCTTTTTTTTCTTCTTTACATATTATCTTGTTTTTTAGAGAATCAGGCTGCAGGAAGGCAAAAGGAATATTTCTGCATTTTGTAGAAAATGTGGGCCATAAAATTGTACAAATGGAAAATTGAATTATCGAGAATATTAGAAATTTAAATCTTATCGTAGCCATAAATCGGGTGTGAATCAGTTAAAAAATTAAACTTCGACAACAAAATCAAATTTTTTTATATTCACCACAAAAAATAAAAACATTTAATGCGAAAGAGACTCTCATTTTACTTCTGTACTTCTGTGCTGTAAATTAACTGTAACTTTAATATGAAATGAATAGTAAGTACAATAAAAATTCACCATTTCATTTTTTTTCACCAAATTTTTAACGAACCAATATTTTTAATTTAATCAATTGACACACAGACTTAGAATTTAGTGGGCAACCACATAAAACATGCTTTATAATGGTATATAAGCTAGAATGAAAGGCACATTCATTAAATTTAATTGGAGAAACGTGAACGGTGTTATTTTGATATTTTTTAAAGCGCCTGATATTACAATAACATTCCACGGGCCCTATTGAAGGACATCTGTCTAAATTCCACATCAAATTCCCTTAGTACTTCTACTTATATAGAAATTCCAGACACAACCAAATACCGTATTCTGGAAATCATTTGAAATTTTTTATTCACCACTCTGAAATTTTAGCTAATTTCATAGTGTGCGAAGGAGGCGGCAATTGTCAATAAAATCATTAAAATGCATTTTTGGTTTAGTTTTTGATGTATTTTTGAAAAATTAAGCAAATATTTCCGAAGTGTGTGTGTCAATTCATTAAAAATGTTTACGTTAAAAATTTGGGGAAACAAAAAATGATGAATTTTTATTATTTCATTGAATTTGATGAAATTCATACTAATTTACAATTCACACAAATAGCAGTAAAACGTAAGGTTAAATTTTTATAAGAATTTTACAAGTTTTTAAACACTTTATTACTAATTGATACCTTACACAGGACACATTGACACAAGGGAAAAGAAATGAGCATAACAAGTTTGAAAACTTTTGTCTTTAGCCTTGAGAAATTGAATACTTAATCCGTTTCAGTGCCGTGTTTATCGCATGTGGTGGGCTGCACAGCGCTGAAACAAATATTAACATTATCTGTTAAATATGAGACATTCGTGATAACTAAATTGTAAACTGTTCACTAAAACAAAGATAAAAAAATGTGTTGCTTGTTTACTTGTCAGACACGAAATGTCACTTGTCAGGTACAAAATACACCTGACAAGCACCTGACAATTTTCCCCTCTCATTAAAGAATATCAATAAAGCCGTTCATGTTGCCCGAATCAGTTTATATTAGCATGTAAATTCGTTTACTTTCTCATTTACTAATAATATACTACATACTTCGAATATTACATACATAAACACATAAATTAATTCTGTAAAAATTCAAAAAGCATTTGGAATGTAAATTTAAGCATTTTTGAGTCATTAATATCCAACGACTAACTAATAATATAATATATTGAAAACAACAACAAATTATGAACACACTTTCACTTCAAATAAAAATTGCCAATACACACTAATATTAGAAGAGAATAACAAGTAAGTTTACAGTATACATACAATGTATTCAAAACGTGGCTGTCAAATCTCACTTAGCATTTTTCCGTCAATGTAAATAACTTTTTTTTTTGGAATTTATCTAACCTTAATTAAGATTACCCCATTAAATAACTTATATTCGCGTTATAGTGTGTTGTAGATAGTTCCTCCTTAAATTAATGAAACACAATACGTTAAGATAATTTCGTTACAGAAAATATAGGTCAATACACAACCTTGTCTTTTAACATTCCGTGACGTAGAACACAGAAATATTTAAGAGAAAGAAAAAACAGAAAAATGTATACATATTTAAGTAGTTTATCATCCATGTGTGAAAAAGTAAAGTTATAAAAGTAAAATAAAACAAAAGAAAATAAGAAGAATTCTGTTTTCTTAAAGCCCTCTCTCGCTCTACTCAATACCGAGACTCGAGAGACGACGACAAATAAGTTTGAGAGAGAGAGAGTGCGGTATGTAAACATTAAATTACATGCCACAATGGTAGTGTATAAGTTATAACAATTGAATGAGAAAATAAGAAATTAAATTTGAAATTTACAGAAAATCAAAATACTAAAAGAAGACGATAAAGAATATAATAAAACAATTAATTAAATAAAATTAAGGCCATACAATTCGAAAAGAAAGTTTTTTTTTTTTTTTTTGTGTTCTGTATTTTGTACGAGTGCATAACATACAAGAAATCTTAAATATGTGTATACGTGTGTTGTTGTGTGAAATAATAAAGTGTATAAGTTTTATTATGATTTTATTTGAACACATAAATAACGAATTCGTTTTAATAGAGAGAAGGAAATTTTAGGCCAACTAAATAAATTTTTGGATGATACAAAGGTAACAACAATAATAACATGATAAGAGTACTCGTAATCTGGTTTTTACTATTTACGTACGTGGTAATGAAACTAAGTAAAGATTATGGACATTTTATGCCCCCCCCCCCCTTATGATTCAGTAATCATGTAATATAAATAAATAATAAAATTCGTTTTTGTCTTTCACAATAGTGTTCCACGAAGAAAATCAGAGCTGGCAACACAACACAGTGGACGTTGGTACTTTGACCGCTGAGGTGCTTATCTACAATTACAATCTCTAAATTAAACTAAAAGTTATCTGCCACCAATTTGAATAAGCGAAATACCGCGAATTCTACAACAACACCATTCTGACAATTTTCTTAAAATTAGTTTAATTCTTAAAATCTTAATAAATATTTTAGATTTAAATTCTGAGAAAATCGTCAGTATTTCAATAGATCTGCCAGATTTCTAGAATTTTGTAATTATTTTTAATTGTTTATATTTAAAATTCATTTTAAATTATCTTATAATGTTCTGTGAACTTTTAGAATATACTCGTATCTACAATTTTTCACCTTCACCAGGATATAAGATTTTATAACGCAAACGGACAGAAAAGTCTCAGAAACTTTTAGAGAGACTTATTTAATAATTAAGATTTATGTAAGTATATTAATTTTTTCTGAATGCTCTGAATAAACATTCTTTTTGCAACTATCACAATCCTGTTTTGATCGGCGACTGGTTTTATTTGAATATAAATAGCATCGTTTGCGCTTTACTGCTGGAACTAAGAAACGGGATGCTTTTTATTTGTATGTATTGTTCAGAATTTCATTCATTACAAATAAATGTACTAACTAAATCTGTCACGCTATTTTCCGAATGAAGAATTTTCTTTAATATTACGGTATTCGAATTCCATACGGGTGGAGCTCCACTGTCTGGGTGAAGGTACACACATACGGAATTCCGTAATAATATTTTCAACTTACTTAACTAAAATTTCAATAAAAATGTGCTGTGATTACACGTTCCAACAATTTCTTCTAACAAAAAATGAAGAGATTAGTATATCATGAAATTGGTTAGAAAGAGAAGAAGAACAGAAATATAAATATACTTTTTCTTTTGTTTTAATAATACTTAACTACTATAAAACCAAATTTTATAGCGCAAAACAAACCAACTAAAAAAAACATTAGAAGAAAGCATTCATTTATTTTTCAAAATTTTTTCATTTTATCCAAAAAAGTTCGTAAGTAATTTCGAAAAATAAACCAGTGCCACCTATCTGTCAAAAATTGGCGACATTATTGTATACTTTTCTCTTTCTATCGCAGACACATTTAATAATCAACCAAAAATTATTAGATAAAATGTTGGAAAGTATAAATCGCGCTTTATAGTTTCATAAAGCTGGATTTTTCATAAAGAAATTCTCAAAGCAACATAGGGACAATCTTTTTATTTCCACGGTGCAGTGCATTTCATTATTTTTCCTTGTCTGCTTTAGTCGTTTTCTACTGGAGAAACAAGAACAATTTTTACACTACACTGATCGGTGTGAATAAAAAAAATAGGCCCATAATTTATCATTTTGAGGAAAACTTGGTGTCTTGCTAGAATAAAGAATTGTAAAAATTTGTTTCAGTGGAAGTTGTTTGCTTTTGAGAGGAACATAACTAAGTTATTTTGGATAACCTTAACTTTTCTCTTGCAAGCCAATCTGGGAAATTAAGGACAGTTAAAACATTTTTAGAATTCGTCGAAAAATATAGGCGTTTAGTTGACCTTGAAATGACCTTCATACGTCATATTAAGGCAATCAAAAATAATATAACTTTATCTTCTCCTCAACATTAAGCAATTGATTGTTTTGAGAATATCGATTTCGCACAACAAAATCTAGACTTCAATATCAATCTTTCTTGTCTGGCAGAAGTTGTCGTGCAGCAAAATTTATATAATCGTGAGGGATGAATCTATGTTTTACAATCAGATAAAAGTTTGACTATTTTGATTTCAAAGTATTTTTCACTACTAAAAAATCACCGAGCCGCCCTCAACAAAATCGAGACTTGTAGAATTTTGTCTTGCTTGGCGAGGTTAAATGATTGCGAAAATTACTTTGGAGTTATATTTCGATATTGAGGACAAAATAACGGAAGAGAGCTGTAATTTCTAAAATGTTTGAGTGTATCTGGTGCCTCTTGTTAGAAATGATATATCTGCCAAGAAACTGTTACTCTCCACTGTACGATCGCTAATTGATTGAGTATAAAACAATGTTAAATTATTTTAGTTACTTTACATCTGCAAAAGTAAAAAAAAATTGAAGCTCCATACCACCAAGCTTTCATCATTCCAAAGTTGCGTAGGTGTTTGTACCTTTAAAATGAGTCAAAATTAGAATTGAATGTATCGAAGCTATCTCAAGAATATCCTCTAATCTGGTTAACAATTTTAGATATTATTTCGTGCTAAGAGCTAATACTGTATTTACCTGTGAAATTTACCTGTGAATTGGCACGTGTTGGTACCATTTGATTGCATTTTGCTGTGACTAGCGCCAAATTATTCTAAATTGGATTTCCCAAACATTAATTTTATTTTTGTATTGATTTCTTTTAAATACAATATGGCAAGCGAGGTACGTAATGATTGCATAGCCTGTACAGTGTACCACTTCCGGGATAGAATTATGATTTTAAGAGTAACACAAAAATGTATTGGAATGAATGTGGATGGCAATAAATAAAAATGTCACAATGACTTGGGTATTGCGGTTAATTAAGAAATTATCAATTCAATGTGTTAATGAAATATGAAGTCCAAACGCCTGCCAAACCCTATCACAGGCCTTGGACATATCGAGTTGGAACTCAACGAGTTGAAACTTACATTAATTGTACTGTTGTAAATAAAGCGATTCCAAAACTGGGTTAAGCGTAAGTGGAGGCCATAACACAACGGTGATCAGATTGTTCTTCTCAAGATGGTTTTAAGAATTGTATATGGAAAGAACACTTGTTGATAATGACTATTGATGAAATAGTTGATTTGTTTACATTGATAGTTTTCAAGACTTTAGAGAAAACAGAGTCTAAAATATATCTGCCTCAACTGCTGAAGATATGTGACGGAGAGTCTACTTAGGATTTAATAAGTTTCATACAAGAGGTTGCGAATTTGTGGCAAATTGTTTAGATAAACAAGTAGTTGAATACATTTTAGTGTCGGATTTTACTGTCGTATTCAATACTCTCGGTTCAATACTTTCGGTACTGTTCAATAATAATCTACAATACTAATTGAGTTTGTAGGCCAATTATGGCTTATGTTAGGCTACAATGATAACTTTAGTTTCCGTTAGCTACTAACTTGATTAGACAAATTCTAAATAAATTGATTCATTTATTTCATTGCCGAACATGTTCTTTAGTGTATGTGCCCTTTTCACATAAAAATCATAGTTTTTAAATTATAACTATGATTATATACTAAAACTATAATGAACGCCGATTTGGATATTTCCATAATTATTTTAATTTTTTTCGTCAGTGTTGGATTATTGACAAGTTTTGGGTTTGAAAAACGGTGACATTCTAAAAAAAAATAATTTTATTTCATTAATATAAAATAAAACAAGAAACCGATTACTATTCGCCAATTTAAAAATTTATGAATTTATTCTTAGGACTTGTCTGAATTCTGTGAAAATATTGTGAATGAAATAATTTTTTCTTCCGTATTTTGTAATAGGTTCGTTGAAAATTTTATTTAATTGTAACACGGTGATACGGCTTAATTATTGTTATGTTTATGAATATTATTACAGAAGTGTCAAATTTACAACACGTAGTGTCTGTGATAATTTGGCTGCATCCAAATAATGTCATAATTATTACAGCAGAAATATTTATCACAGAAATCGGAAACGTCCTTAAAGTTGATTGAATTTATATAGCTATTATCGATTTAGCAATAAATAATAAACTTGATGCATTTAAATACAAAAAAAAATTTTGGGTTTTTACTTGAAGTGGCTTCTTGTTCTAATCTTGTTTACATTTTTTTTTTATATTTATAAATAAAAAAGAAATTAATTCTTACAAGGGAACCATTTGAACTGTCAAATTCAAAAAATTATAGTATTCGGTAAAACATTTAAAAAAAACATTTTTTTAGGGGTTAAAACCACCCCTTAATTTGAGAAAAAAAAAAGAAATTTCATCCCACATCATGCACTTTTTATAAGGAATAATTACCCATTTGTTTTATGAAAAAAACTGGAATAGAAGCCGAGATATAGCAAAAACAAAACATTTTTTGAGGTTAAATTAAAGGAAACCTTTTAACCCTTGTTAGTATTCGATATATCGCACTAAAACGGCATCTCAGTGGGAAAAGTTATAGGTAAGAAACTGAAGGGAACTAAATTCAAATTTTGCCGAAATCATAGTTAAACATGACACCTTAGGTTGAATGTAATCCCAGTTTTGAATATTCTAATATTTCCTGATCTAAGTACGTGATATAACGTAATCAACTGAAGTGTGACTTATCGTGAACCGTCTTTGCAGTGTTTTGCAAAAAAAAAAAATGATCCTTTCTTATGATATACGGTTGTTATTCTGAGTGGCTTCGAAATTTCTTATCTTATGGATCAAGGTTTTTTGTGCAACAACAACCGACTGAATATGATTATTTTAAGTTATATTCTTGTGGCTTACTAAAGTAAAATTTAAAACAATTATTTTTAAACGCTTTTACCTTTAATGGATTAAAAGAAACCGAGAGTGTAATATGTAAAACTCATTTTATAATTTCCAATTTTTTTTCTTTAGATTTTTACATTAGAGAGTGGAGGTAGGATTCGGATTATTAGAAGATAAGAGAATAGAACCTTAAGAGATTGCAGTTTGAAGTTTAGAAATTATCTATTATTATTTAAAAGACCTATTTTAAAGTTCGAGTTTTGTTGGATCAATCACCACTTTACAACAAATTTATTCATTATATTCCACATTTCATTAAAATCTTAGTGAGATTCACCATCTGCGGGTCCATTGTGTACTGATGTTAGCAGGTCAATTCGTTATACATTTAACAAAATAGCTGACACGTAAAAGACTTTTATACAACAAATAAACACATCTTTGTACTAAACATATACAAGCAAGGTGAAATATTTTGAGTAAAACAATAAAAAAGAATAAAGAATAAAATTATGGGTACCTAACCTAAAAAAAAAAAAAAAAAATTATTAATATCAATCTCGCACCGTAATATTAAATGATGAGTCACTCGTCCAGAAATTCCTAAACCAAAACAAAATCCCATTCACTAGGTCATCATCAGTATTATGCACACTAATACCATAGTAAGTTATTTGTGAAAGTGAGTAAAATAAAGAATTGGAAAGAAATAACTCAAAAGATTTGACCTATAAAATAGTAGTATAATATTTTTGCAGTTATTTGAAAGCGAAATGAAAGAAGGTAGAGGTATATTATACTACATAAGATAGTTGGAAATTTAGTTCTCTTTATTTTACTTGTTTGGTTGAGAATTAATATTAGCGAATTAAAATACCATGTATAAAAGTAAATTCGTTCAATAATTGCTTGGTATGTGCAATATGACTCATCGATTAAATCCTTTGATAAAGAGCCCCCAAACTGTTATGTGTATAAAATAAACCTAAAAAAAACTTACAGCAATATCGTATTGGCTGGCAATTGGGTTGTGGCTGCGGCATTTTAATCATTTGTATTATATTTCCTCAATTTTAAATATAATAAAAATATTTTCTTCAATTATATAATCCAATTCAATGTATGAGATGCTTTGTTTTTTTTTTTAACTTTTGTAAATATATTTTCCAAAGAAAATTTTATTAACGTTTTTTTTTTTTTCTTTTTAAATTTATTGTAAATGTACTTTTGGTTTGTGAAGGCACTTCTCCATAATCACGAATTTAATAAAAAAAAAAACAAAATATTTTAATACAGTGCAAC
Source organism: Tipula vernalis (assembly GCA_958295665.1). Lineage (NCBI taxonomy): Eukaryota > Metazoa > Arthropoda > Insecta > Diptera > Tipulidae > Tipula > Tipula vernalis. The sequence continues at coordinate 177,704,175 of OY282558.1, read as the reverse complement.
AAACACATCAACAAAAATTTTCTATTTTCTTTTTAGATTTTCTTTTAATCCACGAATAACATGAAGAAGACTCAAAATTAAAGAGAAAACACGATTACACATAAGATAAATTTTAATTTATTTTACACAGATCACAAAAACAACACACAATGTATGTATTCAACTTTACAGTTAACTCTTTTTTTTTTTTTTTTATTTTTTTTTTATTTTAATATTTTTTCTTAAAGAGAAATTGTTCTAAATAACACTTTGAACACTTTCTAAGAATGAGGTTAGAATATTTTAAGACTTAAGAAATTTAAATAAATAGAAATAAACGAAAAAAAGTTAAAATTTTTCATTTTTGTTTGTTTCACCAAAAAAAAAAAAATCACCAAAATTAATAATGAAAAATGAAGTAAATTTTTTTCATTTGTTATTCACTTTATAAAATATTTTAATTTTCAGAAAACACAAAACGATTTTTTTTTTTTTTTAGTTAGTTAGGTATATTCGGAAAACAGCTGTGTGAACACGAAAAAAAAATAAAATTTCGAAAAAGTACACACGATACTCATACAACACTTTGACGCATACTAAAATTAAAAAAAAAAACAAAACTTTTTCAAAACAAAAAAAAAAAAAAATACCGATTCTACAATCATATGTTTTTACTGTTACATCGCAACTGTTGAATGAATATGTGTAAAAAAAATTTTTTGTTTGCTTTTGATTTGATTGTAAATTTTTGTTGTTGCTTTTCATTTAAACATTTTTTTTTTTTACTCTACTCACGAGAATATACACATTCATAGAAATAACGTATTTTATATTCTATTTATATTTACTTTGTTATGGGTGTGTCGGTGAAATGAAGAAGAGAAATAAAAGAAAGTAAAATATAGGCCAAGTGAACATATATACCCACAAAATTAATGACTACAAATTGTATCAATGTGATAAGCGGTTTAAGGTTTCTTAAGCCATTCTCATATATGCTTAGCGTGCTTACGGCTTTTAATAAGATATACTTGTATGTTTATTTAGAACAAAAACCGTTGTTTTGTCAGCTATACAGAGTTGATTATCTTCAGGGTTGGCAGCTTTTCGTTTGGCTTTAGCCGGAAACTTGAATTTCATAAAATTTAATATTTAATTATAAAATTACGTACATATTGGACCCGATTCTGAAACGATAAAATTCATGTTTTATTTCAACGCTTCCGCATGTGAGTTATTAGAGTTTTATTAGTTAATTAGCTTGCTTATAGCCAGCTTCACAAACAAGTTAATAATCGGCTAACTAGAGGCGGTTGTTAGTCAAAAAAAAAAAAAACGTTTCAGAACAACTAACCGGATGTACACTTCAAATCTATCCTTTCGCAAATTTTATGTATGGCCAAGTAGGACGGAACTTATCTATTTCTTAACGGATTTTAGTGAAATTTGGTATGTGCGTTGGAAATGGAATTCTAAAATTATTTTTAGATGGAGTTCTGGAATATGGCCAAGTAGGACGGAACATGGCTACTTCTTATCGGTTTTTAGTGGAATTTGACATGTGCGATAGAAATGGGATACTACAATGATTTCTATATAAAGTTCGGAAATATGGCTAAGTAGGACGGAACTTATCTATTTCTTAACCAGCTTTAGTGAAATTTGACAGCCATGATCGAAATGGTATTTTGAAATTATTTTTAAATGAAGTTCTGAAATATGGCGAATTAGGATGGAACTTGCCTACTTCTTAAAGTATTTTAGTAGAATTTAACATCCGCGATATTAGATCCGGTTATTTTTGGAATATAGCCAAGTCGGAGGAACTTGGCTACTTCTTATCGGTGTTTAGTGGAATTTGGCATGTGCGATAGAAATGGGATTCTAAAATGATTTTTTCTGGAATATGGCCCAGTAGGATGGAACTTGGCGACTTTTTATTGATTGTTAGTGGAATTTAACAAGTGCTATAGAAATGGGATTCTAAAATGATTTTTAGATAAAGTTCTGTAATATGGCGAAGTAGGATGGAACTTGGCTATTCCTTAACCAGTTTTAGTGAAATTTGAAATCCGCGATGGAAATCGGATTCTAAAATGATTAGTTCTGAAATATGGTCAAGTAAGGCGGAATTTGGCTACTTCTTATCGGTTTTTAGTGGAATTTGACAGGTGCGATAGAAATGGGATACTAAAATGATTTCTATATAAAGTTCGGAAATATGGCTAAGTAGGACGGAACTTATCTATTTCTTAACCAGCTTTAGTAAAATTTGACATCCGTGATCGAAATGGTATTTTGAAATTATTTTTAAATGAAGTTCTGAAATATGGCGAATTAGGATGGAACTTGCCTACTTCTTAAAGTATTTCAGTAGAATTTAACATCCGCGATATTAGATCCGGTTATTTCTGGGATATGGCCAAGTCGGAGGAACGTGGCTACTTCTTATCGGTGTTTAGTGGAATTTGGCATGTGCGATAGAAATGGGATTCTAAAATGATTTTTTCTGGAATATGGCCCAGTAGGAAGGAACTTGGCGACTTCTTATTGGTTCTTAGTGGAATTTGACATGTGCTATAGAAATGGGATTCTAAAATGATTTTTAGATAAAGTTCTGTAATATGGCGAAGTAGGATGGAACTTGGCTATTCCTTAACCAGTTTTAGTGAAATTTGACATCCTCGATGGAAATCGGATTCTAAAATGATTAGTTCTGAAATATGGTCAAGTAGGGCGGAATTTGGCTACTTCTTATCGGTTTTTAGTGGAATTTGACAGGTGTTATAGAAATGGGATTCTAAAATGATTAGTTCTGGAATATGGCCAAGTAGGACGGAACTTGGCTACTTCTTATCGGTTTTTAGTGGAATTTGACATGTGCGATAGAAATGGGATACTAAAATGATTTCTATATAAAGTTCGGAAATATGGCTAAGTAGGACGGAACTTATCTATTTCTTAACCAGCTTTAGTAAAATTTGACATCCGTGATCGAAATGGTATTTTGAAATTATTTTTAAATGAAGTTCTGAAATATGGCAAATTAGGATGGAACTTGCCTACTTCCTAAAGTATTTTAGTAGAATTTAACATCCGCGATATTAGATCCGGTTATTTCTGGAATATGGCCAAATCGGAGGAACTTGGCTACTTCTTATCGGTGTTTAGTGGAATTTGACAGGTGCTATAGAAATTGGATTCTAAAATGATTTTTAAATTATTTAAAATGTTTGAGCAATATTTAGCCCCAAAAACAAAAAGAGATGTAACGCTATCTCCACCTTAAACCAAATATGTATGTATTGCTCTTAGGTCTGTACAAATATTTATTAACATATATTTCTCAAGTTAAAAACGTTTTTGTGTACGATATCTTTAAAAAAATCTGTAAAGTGATTCATAAATGTGTATAAGCCGTACAAGAATCGTAATGGATCATCTAATATTATTGTGGATTTTCCAAATAAATCAACAAAATCAATGTTTTCCTCAAATTATTTAGGTTTTGGAAACTTAATGCTTAAACATATCGGACCTATGGTAAATCTAGGTTGCTTTAGTTAAATGATTCCAAAAATATAAATTGTGTCATAAAGATGGATGCCAAAAATATCAACTCTGGATTAAATAGTTATACGTATTCTGAAGATAAGTACAATTAGACAGTTTATTGACATTATTGGGATCCATCTTTATGTGAATCATTTCTAAAACTCTTCTGGTGGTATGATTCTCTTCTCTTTTAAGTATCTTGACATTATCTAGAAAAATGTCGTGGTTGGCTTCATTTAAATGAGTTGACAAAGCACTGGTCATTTCAGAATTCACTATTTTTAGAGTCAATCTCGTTTTGCATCTCGTTTATGTTGGCAAAATCTTGTATTCAGTAGTTGTTTTGTCTGCCCAATGTACGAATGATTGCATTCACAGACTACCTTCGTAAGAGATCGTATGTAAGGCATTGAAATATATTTAGTACGATTATCTTTTGAATTGCTGTTTGAATTTGTTACTTAAAGACTAAGCTTCAGATATCGTTATTCTATTACCTTTATGCCACGATGTGACCATCAAATTAAATTTCCTTTGAATGGATGCAGTATTGTCTTTGTTAATTGGTTTGTACACATTTCTATTATCTAGTATCGTCGCCCGAAAATTAGTTTGGTCCATACACCATTTACTCTAATCTCGAGAAAACCAACTTTTATGTTTGAAGCGAAATAAAGCAAAAAGTGCTTGATAGAATTTTTTTATTTTTTTGTAGAATTTCACTGCATACATTGAGAGCTTAAATTCAATTTAATCGAAAAGGTCTGACGCTTCATTGGTTCGGAATTGGAGTTTTCCAGAGACGCCATTTTTTCAAATTGGTCCATATCCACACTATTTTCACTAACTTGTTCGTTCTGTAGGATATGGACCAAACTGATTTGGATATGGAACAATCTAATTTGAATAAAGTTGTCAAATTTCATTAGAAAATTAATTTGATTTTCAGATTTTGGTAAATAAAACAATTTTTTTTGCTTATTCAATTTATTAAAACGAAATTAAATGATGATAGAACACAACTTTTGTTCACAAGTTTAGTTATATCATAAAATAAAAATAAAATAAAGAGCGTTTAATCACAGGTTTTTTACAGCTTCAAATATAAAATTGATCACAAAACAGACTTCATTGTCTTAATATAAAATTGATCACAAAACAGACTTCATTGTCTTAATATAAAATTGATCACAAAATAGACTTCATTATCTTATATCTAAAAAATTATCTCTAACATCCAGTTTATTTTTTTCTACTATTTTGGAATAGAGCCTTAAAATATTCCACATCTTCCGTTGGCAGAAATGGGAAAAGGGCAGTAATATCTTTAATTTTCTCCTTGGCAATCGGGTGTGCTGGTAGTGTACCAATTGCATTATTAAAAAGGTTTTTTGGAGTGGGAAGTACATTTCTAGTAGCCTTTTTATGCAGGGAGCAAGTTTTGTAAGTCATTTCTTGAAATGAAAATTTAAATTTTAATGTAAAACAATTACTTTCCTCTTGCTAATACAAAATTGATTTAATTTTGAAAAATGGAACTCTACCAAAGTCCATCTTACCAGCCGAGTGTGAATATATTTTAAAGTCTGTCGGCTTCATTTGCAATATGGCCAGTGAAACATTTTTAAAATTTATTTTTTTAACTAATCGCACAAAATGAAGAGGACTGTGTACTTCCAAGTTCTTTAAATATCGATCAATAGCTGAGTGTACACAATCAACTTCCTGTATATTCGAGTGGCCTGGCTCTGAAAACTTTTGAACTATTCGCTCTAAATTTCTGTTAGAGTTCAAAAATATTTTTAGTGCTGTTGTATTAATTTTGTTGCGATTTTGCGGTACACAGGAATCGCTCCACAACGTAATACATTTAATAAATGGAAAATCTGAATTCATCTGATTCAGTATACGAATTAATGCACTACAAATATCATTACCGGATCGACCACTATGTGCCTCGGTCCATATGGCACAGTATGTAATTTTTTTTCTATTCGGAATTATGGCTGTTCCTGTCAGATTATACAGGTTTAGTTTCCGTTTATAATAGAATGATGAAGCATTTCCCTTCGGCAAGCCGATCACTCTCTGTAAATCGTAGCACAAAATGCATGTATTTCGGATCAATATTACTCCTATCAATATCTCGATCACCTCTGCATGCTAAGTTCTCCTTTTTATGTTGCTCGTATATCAAAGTTTCTTCCTCGGATGGTGTTTCATTTTGTTGATATAATAAACATTTATCGCATTGGTCCTTTTTTGGTTTGTAAAATGAAATATTGAACTCGTTATTGAAAATGTTTCTGTAAATTGATATTTTAACTGGATCGTCATATTTTTCTACGTAAAGCTGGTACATTTTTGCTAAACAAAGGTTAGTTTCCAAATACTTTCTTTGCGAGTCAGCACGGCAATAATGGGAATCAACTGTTTTGAAACTGTTAATGTGATCTCGCACTTCGTTGAGTTTTACGGCAGACGTCACACGTTTTGTATTTTTACCCCGTTTCATAGGCTGCGGACAACCAGTTTCAGTTTCAGCAAAATTTTCGAAACAATAATATATTCTTCGTTTTGTTATGTTCAACGTATTCAAAAAAAATAACCTACAAACACGAATTATGTGGTCATTTAATTGAAGGAAAAATTGAAACGAATGCTTTTTCACTTCAGACAGTACTCGACGTCGCTTAATAGTCACTCGTTTGACAAATTTAAAATAAAATGTGGATTTATCATCATCTGACATGCTCCAAAAGCTTTCAAATATTTTCAATCTATCGCTGTCAGTAAAGTTTTTAGAACATAAGAAAAAGCAAGTATTTTTGCATGCAGGTTTCATTTGTCTAGCAGGCATCGGTTGGTTCTTCCAATTTGTATATGGTTTTCCAGACTGCCTCAATTTTTTATTGACGGTGGATTTCCAAAGATCAACATTTTTTTTTCTTTTCCTTGTAATTTTTGGAGATTGATTTTCTGAGCCTATAATAAATATGGATCAATTTAGTGTCATAATAATCAATTTTCGCATCATTAGCAAAATATTAGCTCTCACCGTAAAAACTTGAATTAGATGGTAAATCTCTCAAGATCTCAACTTGTTCATCATTTTTTATCAAAGGAAGTGGACTATTGTTACTCCTATCTAGAAATAAAAAAAACCAAATTGAATTTAGAGATTGGAATTGTTTCAAAAAAACTTACTAAAACATAATTCGTTTACTACATTTTCTCCTGGTATGTAGGTAGGATCTTCATCAGAATCATCGCCTGTTAAATTACAATTAATTAACAATAAGTTAATTCTAAATAAAATAAGTACATAAAAAATTATTTGTATATACCTGAAAAGTCTAATTCAGAACGATCGCTGAATGAATTCTCATTTTGAAGACTTTTATCTTCTTCAGAATTCAAATCAATTGAATTCATTATACTATGTGTTTAAAATATAATTAAATAAATAAACAAAAAAAAAAAAAAACTTGACGATTTAAGTACTCGTATGTTTGACTTACGCTAATAACTGGGGAGACATATAGGAGGACTCGGTGATGACATCTCTCCAAATTTCGACCCTCTGATATTTTTAAGGAATTATACGCGAGTAACTGTTTACATTCGATATATTGTCGAGCAATAAAATATAAATTGTTAAAAAAAATGATACGTCTTTTCACTTCGAGTTTTTTTAGAACAATGATGGGAAAAAAAATTGCTTCTCTTTATATACTTTTGTGATTTTACGTTTTGTGAGATATGGATATGTAACAAACGTTAGTTTTTTTTTCCTTTTTCAGTTTGTTCCATATCCATTGAACATATATTTGTGGAACAAACTAATTTTTACAATATTGTAGAAAAAAATTATTATTGGGCGTTTGGCCCAAACTAATCGTTAAGTTTTTTTTTTATCCAAATACATTAGAATTTTGTTCCATAAGCCAAAAATCGCGATATGGACCAAACGATAATTTAAAATTTGTAAAAATCTGGATATGGAACAAACTGAGGATTCAATATCTCATCAACGGTTACGAATTTAAAAAAACCGACTACAGATTCTGAAAACGCCGATCATTTTACACTAATCTGCATCATCAGTTTAAAAAACCCAAATTTGGCGTATGGACCAAACTAATTTTCGGGCGACGATATTACGACTAAGTTATTACAACGCCCTACGGCGGCAATGGAAGCTCTCATCGGGCTCACTCCACTTCATATCCACGTCAAAAAATCAGCTGCTACCTGTGCAGCTAGATTGAAGCTAGTGAATCAATACAGTCATGATGACCATATGGGTCACCTGGACATTTTGAATGAACTTCCAGACCTGAATATGTTCTTTAGTGTCCCGGACGTTATGCCGAAAGAACTCTGCTTTGGTAGGAATTTCGTGGTAACAATCCCCGATAGAACAGACTGGGATACTGGGTTACCTCAGATGGAACCTAACAGCCTAGTCTGGTACACTGATGGATCAAAAATGGATAGTGGAGTCGGCATTGGTGTCTTTGGACCCAATCACAAAATATCGAAATCACTGGGTACTTACCCCAGTGTTTTTCTAGCCGAAATTCACGCCATCGAAATCTGCGCCTCTACTATTATGACCAAAGGTCTTAAAGGCGCATCCATCCACATTTTGTCTGACAGCCAAGCAGCACTGAAAGCATTGGCTTCTAACTGCCTGGATTCCAAGTCGGTTCAAAGTTGTTATAAACTGCGACAATCTCTCTCTTGTCAAAACAAAGTAAGGTTGTGGTGGGTGCCTGGTCACATGGGCATCACTGGAAATGAGATAGCCGACGAACTTGCACGGGCAGGCTCGTCGACTACACTCATTGGCCCTGAGCCTTTTTGTGGTATCCCGTGGGCTTCTGCAACCTACACAATCAGTAAATGGGAAAAAATACAGTGCTTGACTTATTGGAACTGTATTCCCGGCCTTAGACAAGCCAAATCTTTGATCAGACCATTTCACCACAAAAATTTGGCGATCAATTTCAGCAAAGAAAATATTAGGAAACTTGTGAGTTTTCTCTCAGTGGCCCTATTCTGGCTATTCCCTGGGAATTGGGAATTCAACTATTTTGACAGTATTCTAGCAGTTTGGAATTATTTTTTCCAAAACTGTATTCTGGCGATTGGGAATTTTTAATGTAGGGAAAAAATAATTCCATTTTATGTAAGTTTTGACGTTTATTTTTCCCAAATTTTTTTTTTGGGAATTAGAAGAAACTTGTTGTTTTGTCTATTTTTATTATTTTATGTACAACGTAGTATCGGTAAATTTTTTATTTTATATGTAGAAAATAAAAATTTTAAATAATGGCGGCTGCAGAATTTGAAATAGTGTTTTTTCCCATTGGATAATTCCCAATTACGCCAGAATACACTTTTGGGAATTGGGTAATAAAAAATTGGGAATTATTGAAGTTTGGAAATATAGCAATATTTTTCCCAATTCCCAATTCCCAGGGAATAGCCAGAATAGGGCCACAGGTCACTGTAACCTGAGATATCATTTGAACAAAATGATCCTGTCCACAAAGACGGAGTGCCGACTCTGTTTGGAAGAGACAGAAACCGCTGAACACATACTATGTGAGTGTGTTGCTCTGTGCACACGGAGGTGGATTCATTTTGAAGAGAGGTATCTGACCCCGGAGAAATGTAAATTGGCCTCTATAAACAGCATTCTCGCCTTTATTAGAGAGGTGGAGAAGCTCCTGGAGTAACAGTACCCAACAGCACAAAAGATCTTTTAGGTCGCAGTGCTAGCCGCTTTTGGGCAGGGTAAAAAAAAAAAAAAAAAAAAAAAAAAAAAGTTATTACAACTCATTTAGCAATTTTTCTTTCTTATTTTAATTCTCTGTTAGTTAGGCTATAACACAGTAGTTATTCCCAGTGGGCCCAGATCTTCCGGTTACATCAGCAACTTTCAGTCCTGAGGAACTACATCAAGCGGCTTCGTTCTCTTTAGCCGTCTTGTCACTGCGCTGTCGACGTCGTTGACAATATGTTGAATATCCGTGTTCTCATGGAGTTGTAAACGCTGGATATATTTTTTGGCATTTTTTGTGATTTCTTCATTGACGGTTTCCATCTTTAGATCCCTATGTAGATTATCGTTTCTAATATACCAAGGTGCATTGACAATGCATCGCAGTACTTTGTGCTGGAACGTTTGTATAATTTTAACGTTCGTTTTCTTTGTGCATCCCCAGAGCTGGATGTTATAGGCCCACACAGGCTTGAGTATTTGCCTGTATAAAAGCAGCTTATTGTGAATGGTAAGCTCACTATTTCTTCCAATGATCAATTACATTTTTCTGAACTTTATATCCAATTCTGGCCTTTTTTTCTTGACATGCTCTTTTTATTTTAACTTGGCGTCGAGCGTCATACCTAGGTATTTTGCCGTGTTCGCATGTGGTATTTCCTGCCTATTTATGTAAATAGTGATCAACTTTTAGATAGGTGAATGTTGTGTGAATTAATTTTAGCTCATTCAATTTTAATCTCCATTTTTTTGTCCAGTGGACAATCTCATTCACAGTGCGCTGTAATTTGCTGGTTGTTTCTTCGATTGTACTTCCAACCGCCAAGATTGCTGTATCATCCGCAAAGGTTGCAATATCTCTTTCTCCAGTAACAGGAATGTCTCTCGTATAAAGCAAATACAAGACTGGTCCGAGCACGCTCCCTTGTGGTACGCCTGCTTTAATTCTCTTGAGTGATGAGAACTCTCCTTCATATTTCACTCTGAAATATCTCCCTTCATTGTATGATTTTAATATCTCATAGAAATGCTTAGGAAGGTCGTGATGTAATTTTTATTCCAGTCCTCGATGCCAGACTCGGTCAAAGGCCTGGGCAACATCAAGGAAAACTCCAGAACATATCTTTTTGTTTTCAAGCGTCTTCTCAATCACGTTTGTGACTCTGTGTACCTGCTCTACGGTGGAGTGTTTCTCTCTGAAACCAAATTTTTTCACCATTCTTTCTTCAATCAGAGGTCTCATCCTTTTGAGGAGTAATTTTTCGAAAAGTTTGGACAATGATGGTAATACAGATATAGGTCTGTATGACGTTTTCTCATTAGGTGGCTTATTAGGCTTAGGTATCATAATAACTTCTGCTATTTTTCACTGCTGAGGAACATATTTCATTCTAAAAGCTGCATTAATTATGAGTAGCAACTTCTTAAGACATTTTCCTGGCCAATTTTTAATAACTTTTCCTGTAATAAGATCATATCCAGGAGCCTTTTCTGCATTTAGGTTATGTTTGATTTAATTTTTGAGTTCTTTCATTGTGACTGGTTGTATGTCTAACTCATCTTCTTTTTGCATTAGAAAGGTATTTTCATCTGCTGTTTGTCTAGTCAAAGGTTGGAACGTCTCTTCTAGATGTTCAGCAAAAAGATCAACTTTATCTTTGGGGCTTTTGGCCCAAGTACCATCTGCTTTTTTAATTGGCGGCACCTGCTCTTTTGGTCTCTCTAGTCCCTTTGTAGCTTTCCATAAAGAGTAATCGATTTGTTTGTGGCCAGAAAGATTTATTAAATATTTGTTAAAGCTTACCGCTTTGGTTTCTTTTATTAACTTCTGCAGCTTGTTTTTGAGCTGATTGAAGTTAGTTTTGCTCTCAGGTGCTCGATTTCTATGCCGGATTTTGCGAGCTTCCCTCTTTTCTCTGACCAGATTTCTTATTTCCTGTGTATAGGTTTCATTCTTGTGAGGTTTATTTTTGGCAGGGGGAGTGCTTTCCCATGCTGCAGTCTGAATATTGCTTATGAGCAGCTCTACTTCTCTTTCAAGTTGTGTTCGGTTTTTGATTAGGACTTGAAGATCAATACTTTCCTCAATTAACAATGCGAATTTTCCCCAATTGGTCTTCCCACTTGTTAACCTTGGTGGCTTTTCTTTTTCAATTATTGTTTCACTGATCGTAAGTATGATTGGAGAATGATCCGAGGATAAACCTTCATTATTTTCGATGTGGATATAGTTTTCTGAAATACCTTTGGCTATGAAAAAGTCAATCACGTCTGGTATTTTGTTTGAATCCGTTGGCCAATAAGTAGGAATACCACTTGAATGAAATTCGCAGTTTATTTGATGTCCAGCTTCTAATAGTTCTCTATCTTTAGGTGATATTAGTCTCGAACCTCAATGCGTATGTTTGGCATTGAAGTCTCCTCCTATGACGAAATTTGAGCCCATAATTTTGAGCATTGAGAGGTAATCATCCTTTTTAAGTTGATGCCTTGGTGAACAATATATCGCAGCAACCTGCAGCTTCTTGTAATTGTTTAGTTGCACGCTAAGTGATACAATTTGCATTGTCTCTATTTCGAGTTTGACATCTTCGAAGTGTTTGATGTTTTCTCTATGATGAATATTGTTGCTTCACCCCTAGCTCTTTCTGCTGGATGTATAGAATGGTAACAAGAGTTTCATTTTATTTTTGCATAAGACTTTCTAGTGAAATGGCTCTCTGCTATTAAGCATATATCAATATTTTCTGTATTCAAACAGATTTCTAGCTCTGGAAGATGCTGTAGAAGTCCATTAGCATTCCAGGTTAATATTCTTAGTGTTTTGTTCATTTTTTTTGGAGTCAAGGATCAGAAGATAAAGCAACTTTTTTGCTAGAAATCTCCTTAATTTTTCCTCGATATCCTACTTGTTGGTCAAGATTAACTTGTCTCTTGTTTAGAAACTCTATATTTTCTTCTATTTTAGAAAGGCGATTGACAATAGCATTCAAGGTGTTTTGCATAGTTGTCATAGCTTGTTGAATTCCAATATTTTGATCTGTAGGCCCAGGTAGACCTTGTCTTGCTGCTTGTGAGTATGAGAATATCTCTGCCACTTTCGCACTATGGAACGTAGTGACAGTTTTTGCCGGGATTTCTTTTTCTTTCGTTGTTCTCTTTGGCTGTTTTTTATTTGTCCTATTTCGCATGTTTTGCAGTGTTTTGGCTACTTCACGCCCTCTATAGCTAGCAGGATGGGTTCATTGGCAGTTAGCACATTTTGCAGAAGTGTTCTTATCTATCACGCATTCTTTAGTGTTATGCTTTCCCGCACATTTTACGCATCTGATTTCACGATTGCAGTATTTTTGCGTGTGGTTATATGCCTGACACATTTTGCGTGGTGGTATGATCCCTGTTACTTTTTTCAATGGCTCCATTCGGACAACCATTCCCAAGATGTTCCTATTCGGGCAAATTTGATAAAAAATATCATGATATTTTTTATCACGTTTTGCCATAAAACGCACTCATTTATCACCAAAAAAATCCTAGAATCGTTTTGGTTTTACCTGTCAAAAAATATTGTTTACTTTTTTATGCAAGAGAAACTTGGGTAATAATTTTAAATAATTTCAATTTCCATAATATATACTGGAAATATTTAATAGTTTAAAATACTACAAAAAATTATAATTAAACTGGTTTAATAAAAAAAATCAGAATAAATTAAATTGTTTGACGTTTAATTTTAACTTTTGTTTTTATTTTTTCGTTTTAGTCGTTTCCTCGCGTTTGACATAAAATTTAACGGAATGAAGTTAGGGACATAAGTAATTGACGTGTAGTATCATGCTATTTTTTACGACGTTTGGACGACGAAACACTACGTGTTTGTGTTTGGTTTGCCAGCGTGATATAAAATTTACATTTTTTTTATTTTATTTTGAGCATGGTTTGTTGTATTGTTTTGGTAAAGTTTTTCGTTTAAGTTGTTTTAGCTGTTTTAGAATTATCCTAAGCAAGAACAACAATTTTATTTATTTCTTCTTTGTGTTTTACGTTATTGGTTATCTAAAATTTGTTTTGGTTTAGCTAAAACATGTTTTGTTATATTTTATAAAATGCAATTTTGTAAATTTACCAAAACAACAATTGTCAATAATCTCAACTAAATATGTTTTTTCCCTAAATGTATACCAGTCCATTTTCTAAGAATTCTTTTTATTTTATTAGGAATTTTGATATAAAATAAATTCGAAATGATTTTTGATTCACAAAATAAAAATTTTGTGAAATTTTTATTCACAAAAAATAATTCTAAAATCTATTTAATTATTGGCATTTTCGTATATGGGGAATTTTTACACCTGCTTATACCCATTCAGAAATATTCCCTTACTATCGAAAAATTTCAATTGGTAGGGAACTCAAGAATACACAAATTAAAATTTCCGAACGTTTTTTTGAATTTTGACAGCTGTCCACATGTGGAAAATGGATGTGGAATTCGAGAATAGTTTTATATTTAAAATACACTACTCTGGGTTTAACATAATTATATTTATTTAAGTAAGGTGTAACAACCATTTGGTTTGAGCGTACAATATGGAATGAATATTTTATTACTTAATACAATGTTATTACAAGAGTTAACAGTTAGTCATGAAACGAAAAGTTAAGGCTTTCCAAAATAAATATAAATAAATATGAAAATAAGATATTACAGTTCCTCCTTCCTAAAGTTTTAAATTGAACTGGACAATTTTCATTAGTAAAACTAATATTGAAATCGAACGGTCTTTTTGATTACTCGTGATGATCGTCTTATTGGAGTTGGTTGATTTTCACTGGTAATTGTATCTTTCGACCGTATGGAATCTGGTGAGGTTGCAGATTCACCCAAAGACGCTGTTGATGACAATTCTGGTACTATAATGGGCGCTGCATTAATAATTTCACTGAGTAATTCGTCTTCCATTTTGTCAGCCGGTTCCCCAGAAACTCGACCACGAAGTTGGTTTTGATGTCGCTTCCAAATCCCTTTGTTCGTTACAACCATGTATAATCGTCTACCTATGCATTTTGAAATGTGACAAGTCTTTAGCATATACACTGTCATTTGTTTTGAATTTAGTTGAAGGAACCTCCACATCCTGGATTCGTTCAGGCTCGCATAACGATGACAGTAACGTTCTTGGTTGCCTACCGTGTAGGATTTCGGCAGGAGATCGGCTGCAATTGGTAAGTGGAGTTGAGCGATAAGTTGCCAAAAATGTCGTAAGGGCAACATCACTAGAAGTTCCATCAAAACAGTTCTTTTTCATGGCTGTTTTAAAAGTGCGTACTAATCTTTCAGCTTCACCATTGGATTCGGGATGATACGGTGCCGACGTTAGGTGCTCAATATTATTTAAATGGCAGAACTGTTGAAATTCAGTTGATGTGAACTGCGGACCATTATCGCTTACTATCGTGGTGGGTAGTCCTTCGATTGCAAACAGCTGCTGGAGAGTTATACAGTGCAAGTCGAAGTGGTCTTCGACATTTGTACAATATACGGATATTTTGAAAATGCGTCTACGGCGATTAACCACATTTTCGACATAAATGGCCCAGCAAAATCAAGGTGTATCCGTTCCCATGGGCCAGACGGTGCTGGTGTGTGTTTTCGAATTGTTACAGCGTCAATAGGGCAGTTTTCGATTGCTAACTCGTATATATCATCAATGAAATGGCAGGCTTCTTCACTGGAATCAAAAATGTGATCAGGGCCCCAAGGCAATCGGGAGAGGGCGTCTGCGTTGCCGTGTTTGTGCGTTGGCTTGTATAAGATGTCGTACTCGTAACCCATTAAAATAATCGCCCATCTTTGCAATCGACTTATAGTATGTATTGGTAATTTTTTATTTGGGCTAAATAATGTGAGAAGAGGTTTGTGATCCGTCACCAGTTGAAATTTCCTACTTTGTAGATACTGGTGAAATTTAGTGACACCATAAATGATAGATAATGCCTCTTTTTCTATCTGGCTATAATTTTGTTGAGCTTTATTCAAAGTTTTGGATGCAAATGCGATTGGATGTTCGGTTCCAACCGGAAAGCCATGTGACAGCACGGCACCTATGCCGTATGCCGAAGCATCTGTCGCTAATATAAGCGGAAGATCATCGTGAAAATGACTCAAACGGGCAGCGTTCTCAATAGCTCCCTTAAGTTGTTCGAACGCCTCATCCTGTACAGTCGTCCATTGAAATTGAGAATTTTTTGAACGTAGTCTATTTATTGGCGCTGCTAAACTGGAAAAATTCTGGATGAATTTATTATAGTAATTTACCTTTCCAATAAAAGATTCTACTTCCTTCAAGTTCCTCGGTCGAGGTAAATTTTTAATAGCACTCAAACCAGTGCTTGACGGTCGAATTCCGTGTTTGTCTATTATGTGCCCCAAGTAGTCTGTCTCGATTTTTGCGAATTCACATTTATTGGATCGACATTTGAAACCGTTTTCCTCCAATCGACATAATAACATTTCAAGGTTTGTTAAATTTTCCTCGTGTGACTCTCCGGAAATGATCAGATCATCCAAGTAAACAGCAGAAAATTTTAGATCCGCCGTCAATTGTTCCATCAACCTTTGAAAAATTCCCGGAGCACTGGCAATACCAAATGGTAGTCGTTGGAACTGATAAAGCCCAAACGATGTGTTCACTACCATGAACTTTTTTGTTTCCTCTGTTAGTTCGATTTGAAAATATGCATCTTTTAAATCGATTTTTGTGAAATATTGTCCACTTTGTCGAATTTCTCCGTTTGGTTTTTTTACTGGCACAATTGGAGTTGCCCATTGAGTGGTTTGTACCGGTTTCAGCACGCCTACATTGACGAGTTGTTCCAATTCCTTCTTGACCGCCGCTTGAATTGCAAATGGAATGGTCCGAGGCTTAAAATATCGAGGCTCAGCATTAGATTTTAGTTTTATTTCAGCCTTGTACGACGTACATCTTCCCAAGGAATCTTCAAATAGTAGATGATGCTTTTGAACTAATTTAGAAATTCCACGTTTTAATTCGCCTACGGAATTCTCTTCGGATGACACTGAAAATATATTACTAGACTCATGTACAATTTTGAAATTAAATGATTCAAACCAGTCGATGCCCATAATGTTAGATATATCCTCCTGTTCTACCACAAATAATGGTAAAACAAACTTATAATTTTTATACATGATATTCATGTAGCACGTGCCTTTCACCTTAATCGTGCTTCCTCCATATGCTCGAAAAATTTTCGACGTCGGTGTACAAATCGGATTTCCAAGTTGTCGGTAAACGTTTAAACCAACCATCGAACAAGTTGCACCAGTATCCACTTGGAATGATAGTGAATGACCGTTAACTTTGAGTCCAATCCAAATCTTACTACACGTGTTGTTTACATTAAAAACGGATGATGGTGAGTGCATATCAATTGAATTAGTAACATTTCGATCCCTGGCTGGACTATTACTGGGACTTGAGCGGTACCGATAATAACCACGGCGTCTGTATTCGTTATTATCGAGTTGGTGATTATCTAGATATCGGTGATTAAGCCTTGATGTGGATCGACCTCTGGAACGTGTCATACAAACACTGGCAATATGACCTATTTTCCGACAGTGATTACAAATGGCATTGGTAAACCGGCAGCGTCGACGGCATCGTGTTCGTCAATACATTTAGGACACGAACGGTAAAAATTCGAACGGGAATTCGACGGACTTTGATTACGATTTTGAAAACGAACGGTATCGTCGACTAATTCGTTTATTTCGGCTGTATCGGCTTCTCCTTTTATAGTCAAACATGTTTTCGTTGTGGATTCATAAACCCTTGCGATTTCTAGCACCTCATTTAGCGTTGGGTTTTGCTTTTGTAAACATGATACACGAACCACATCGTGTGGCGTGTTTATAACAATTATGTCTCTAATTAAATCATCAACGAATGAAGTTTTACACGTATCTTTAGAACATTGGAACGCACAATTTCTGGCTACACCACGAAGATCGGCCACCCATTCAGCATAAGTTTGGTTCGATTTCATGACAGTCTTGTTAAATTCGTATCGTGCGGCCAAAATATGAATTTTTGAAACAAAATAGTTTGTTAAGATTCCACTAAGTTCTTCTACTTCTTCCACTAAGTTCTAGGTCTAAATGCCTTACTTACCACGTCCCCGTTACATAATTTTTGCAAAATGCTGAAGATGAAATCTCCAACAGTAGATAAGAAAAATGCTCGTTTTTGGTTGTCGTCCTCAACACAGCTCGCCAAAAAATGTTGATTCAGTTGGTCCAAATAAAAAGGCCAATGATGCTTCTTTTCATCGAATGAAAAAAACGGTGGAATTATCCCGCTACCCGTTGGTTTTACTGTATTTTCGTTCATCCATTTTTGTTGGTTGAGTATCAGGTCACTCATAAATTGATTTTGTTTGGCGAGAATCTGTTCCAATGTTGCTTTATCCATCATGAAAAATGCACAAATACACAAAAAAAAAAAAACATTGCACGGAATAATAAAATTTATCCTCGTCGCCACTTTTATATTTAAAATACACTACTCTGGGTTTAACATAATTATATTTATTTAAGTAAGGTGTAACAACCATTTGGTTTGAGCGTACAATATGGAATGAATGTTTTATTACTTAATACAATGTTATTACAAGAGTTAACAGTTAGTCATGAAACGAAAAGTTAAGGCTTTCCAAAATAAATATAAATAAATATGAAAATAAGATATTACAAATAGGCTCCCTGGTAATTAAATAAAATTTCAAGATGTTCTCTAAAGAATTTTTTTGAATCGGAGACCTTTTTCGTAATTTGTATGTCACTAGATGTTAAATATTTATTTAGTTTGCTTTGATTTTTAAAATTAGTCATAATGGTAATCAACTCATTACGTAAGAGGGGTTTATCTTAATGCTTTTCAATTATCTGGACATATGGACATTTATCTCCGAGCTTAGGAATAGTTTCTATTTTTTGTGGGATACTCGTATCTGATAAATTAACCAACCACTGACCTTCCAAATCACAGTCACATGAAAACGAGTTGTTGTTGGCTGTTTCCACAGCTTCCCGAATTTCTTGTGGAAAATATTCATTTATTATATTCTTAGACCTCTTAATATATTATGTTGCCTTGATATGATCATACCTATTCTTGAAGGAATTTTCTAATTTTAATTTAAAGTTTCTGAAATAATCAGGAGAAATTGTGTTTTTTATTAATCAAAATTTTTGTGAAATTAATTTATTAAGTTGATTAATATAGACGCAATTTTCAGCAATTTCCATCTCATTGGATGTTGTATATATTCACTAATATACCGGGTGTTTCTTTTAAACTGAGACGATCAAATATCTCGAAAAATAGCCACTCTACGGAAAAAATGTCCATAATCAAAATTTAATCATACCGCGGGAGAAATACATTAGTGCAAAAAAATAGTCCCCACCCCCCGCTTTGTAGGTGGGGCGGGGGTAACTTTTAAACTAAGATAGGAAGCCATATTTTTTATTGCAGATACGGATTCTACGACTAAACGTACGTATGATTTGAATGAAATATTTTGTTCGGGTTATGATAGATGGCGTTGTAATCGACGAAATTCAATTTTTTCAATTTCTTCTTCTTAGAACACACGCATTCTATTCTGCAATACGTTTGAAATAAAAAACATCACGTTTTCATTGGAAACACTCGAAATTCGTCATCAAAACAATTTATTCAGTTTTGTAAATCACATTTAACGTTTGTGTTATTTCTTATCTTCATGTTTTTCGTAATTGCAAAATAAACGATAAAATACTTTAGAATGGACCGTTTAACTGTGCCAGAGAAAATTGAAATGGTTCTGGTTTATGGAGAAGCTGGCAGAAATCTTGAAAATGCTGTTGCTATTTACGCTCAACGTTTTCCGGATAGGATTCGTTCACGTGCTTCATTTGGCCGTACTATCAAACAATTTATTACTGATGGAAATGTTCAACCGAAAAAGAGGACCCGTAGAGCAACAGTCACTGGAGAAAATAATGAAATTGCTGTATTGGCTGCAGTGACTCATAATCCTCATGTTAGTACACGAGAAATAGTTCGCGATTCCGGATTGTCCCTCACCAGTGTTTGGAGAATGTTAAAACGGCACAAGTATCATCCATATCATGTGTCTTTACACCAAGATCTTCATGGCGCTGATTTCCAAAATCGGGTAACTTTTTGTCAATGGGCACGTGAACAAATACAACAAAACCCCAATTTTTTTCGTTGCCTAATGTTCTCTGACGAATCGTCTTTTACAAACCATGGAACGGTTAATCGACACAACATGCATTATTGGAGTGTTGAAAATCCACACTGGCTTTGCCAAGTTGAACATCAGCGCCCTTGGACTGTCAACGTGTGGTGTGGAATAATTGGCAACCAACTCATCGGCCCCCACATTATTGAAGGCAACTTGAATGGTCAAATGTACCGAAGCTTTTTGGAAAATGAACTGCCAATATTACTTGAAAATTTGAACTTAGAAGTGAGACGGAACATGTGGTTTAAACATGATGGTTGTCCTGCACACTATTCGTTGGTAGCACGTGAGGTACTTGATCGTGATTTCAATGGTCGCTGGATCGGTAGAGCTGGTCCGATAAATTGGCCAGCCAGATCACCAGATCTTACTTCGCCAGATTTCTTTTTGTGGGGCTATCTCAAAGACAAAGTTTACAAACAAGAACCAACAACACGTGAGAACATGATTGAGCGAATCAGTGTGTACAATCATTGGAAATGCGTATTAATAAGTGCATTGAAGTCGCAGGCCATCATTTTGAACACTTATTTTAAGCTAAAATTATTTTATTCACCTGCCATTTACATTAA
Organism: Tipula vernalis; assembly: GCA_958295665.1. Classification (NCBI taxonomy): domain Eukaryota; kingdom Metazoa; phylum Arthropoda; class Insecta; order Diptera; family Tipulidae; genus Tipula; species Tipula vernalis. The sequence continues at coordinate 177,683,937 of OY282558.1, read as the reverse complement.
TAAATTGTTTTGATGACGAATTTCGAGTATTTCCAATGAAAACGTGATGTTTTTTATTTCAAACGTATTGCAGAATCGAATGCGTGTGTTCTAAGAAGAAGAAATTGAAAAAATTGAATTTCGTCGATTACAACGCCATCTATCATGAACCGAACAAAATATTTCATTTAAATCATACGTACTTTTAGTCGTAGAATCCGTATCTGCAATAAAAAATATGGCTTCCTATCTTAGTTTAAAAATTACCCCCGCCCCACCTACAAAGCGGGGGGTGGGGGACTATTTTTTTGCACTAATGTATTTCCCCCGCGGTATGATTAAATTTTGATTATGGACATTTTTTCCGTAGAGTGGCTATTTTTCGAGATATTTGATCGTCTCAGTTTAAAAGAAACACCCGGTATACAGCCGGTTAGTTTTAGAGTCATTTAATAAGAGATAGGCGGAAATCAAGAAGAATTCAAAAAGCAAAATAAAAAAAGTTCAATATATTGAAGCTATGGAGTTAATTCTTCATAATTGTGAATTTGCGTTCAATAACAAAATATATAAGGAGCTTTATGGGCTCACCGACCAGTCCGCTGTAGCTGAGTTAGTTATGGAGTTCATAGAAAAAGTGTTCTAAATTCTCTTGATCGATACTAAAATAACTGATCGTTGAAAAAATTTTGTGAAACGGTTTGGATATTTAGCTGAAGGCTAAGATTGGTCGCCGATTAACAAAAAAATTATTACGCGACTTTTTGTGAAATTAGCCCTAAACGCATACTGGCTGCAAACATTGCTGCAAAAATGACTTGTTTTTTTTGTTGTAGCCTTTTATTTAGTATCGAAACTCGTTTTTTCAAGGCTGTAAACTATTTGAGATTTGTTTATAGTGTAAATATTAAGCGGAATTTTATATTTTTCCGATATTGTTCGAGTTTGGATAAAGACATCCTTGGTCAAAACACAGTTCCACAGTTAATATAATTATTACAATAGGGTGACATCTCATTATATCGTACACCTCCCCCTTTAACAAAAGAAAATTTGTAAAATATTTTATTTAATTTAACATTTCATTAAAGATTTAACATAAATGAAGTTAAACTGAACTATAAGATATTTTTTTATTATTGAAAAGATGTTTTTTTTTTAAAACTCTAAACCTATTAATTCAAACAATAACAATAACAACCAAAATACATGGTTAACTGATTACATAACTACTCCTTTTGAAGAACAACCAATTACCATTATTAATATTTCTCCAAAATCACATGCAAACCAAATTTTTTTGTGAAGTTTTTTTTTCTTTGCCTTAACCCATTCTCGACCATCTTTGTACCATATATTTTCGTGTTCCCTAAAATTTCTTCTAACTCTCTCTCTCTCTCTCTCTCTAATCTCTTTGTGAGATCTATTCTAAAAGTTCTTTGTCATACAAGGTATGGACTTGTGGTTTGAATAAGCTCTCTTTTGTTCGTATTCGCGTCCTAGTTTTTCGGCTAATAAGTAGTTCTACGGGCGAGACTCCTTTACCTTTAATTGGTATTGCAATATTCTAAAAGTGTTCTCCATACTTCATCTCCATTCTCATCGCATTTTTTAAATTAGTTTTTATGCTATTTGTACGTATCTTTCAGCTATTTTGTTCGGTTTTGGACAGTGGACTACTTATAATAATTCTTTATCATTTTCTAGACCAAATTTATTAGGTATTAAACAGATCAAATCCGAACGGCATGTTATCCGCTATGATTTCCCGTGGTATGCCATGTGTTGCAAATACACAATTTAATTTTTTAATGATCTCTTTACCCGTTTCACTTGCTATAGTTAAAATTTCTAAGTTTTTGGAGTAATAATCCACTATTATTAAATTTTTCGGAATTATATCCATAGCTATTTTAAAAAATGGTAGTGTTGGAATTTCGTGGCATAACAATCGCTTATTTACGGGACGATTCATATCTTGTAATTATATTTTCTCTAGATTACACACAAAGCGTTCATAAACTTATATTGTAATTTTCTACCCTGCTAAATACTGCCTTTCTGGCTGTCATTGTTACAATATCGTTACAGTTTAAAGTTTATGAACCTTTATATCCTGGCCACCCAACTTATTGGCTAACTGACGGAAAATCTTATATTTACTGGACTTTCCCGTAAAGCGCTTTATCAAAGACACCTATGTTATAGAAAGCCATCGTATAAAAAACGAAGCTTTTATATGGGAATTAGAAACGAGCAAAAAACCAAACTTTTCATAGTAAAACCAGAGCCTTCTAGAGTATAGAGCCATAATCATGATGACGTATTTTTAGAAGCTTTTTTAGTGGTATAACTTTTCACTGATTTCCATAGGAATCCATAGTAAAAATGGTGTTTTTAGCTTCCAGTTTTTGAATGAAAAAAGCAAAAATATTATAAAATGTATATATAAAAGTCTTCTACATATCTTTAACAAGATATACAAGAAGGCTACATTGGTATTAAGTAAATTTTAATTGCAGAAATAATAAAATTAAATTATTTCTAAAATATATTTTTTCGAACTTTCATTTTGAAAAATACAGCAAAGTTGGCTCTCACGAATTAAAATACTACTTGCTAAATATATCTTTAGTTTTACTAGTGTACGTCAGATGTCTACACTCAAAAAAAATTTTAGTAAAAACTAAAAATTTCGTTTTATAATCAACTAAAAATTGTTATAAAAATTAGTCAATAAATTAGTGTCATAATTTTTATAATTTAAAATTTTTAAATTTAATCACATATATACATCAGAAAAGTATTTAATTTTATTACCACGCATTTCGAATTTATAACGTATAAAGTAGTTAATATCATAGATTATTTTTATTTTTTATCCATAATCATAGTTGATTCAAACTATTGATTGTAATTAATTCAAAAACAGCACTTTTTGTTTAATCTAAGTCGCTTATTCTTTCTACAACGAGTGTGTTATACATTTTACAACGAAAAATATTATAGGAGTAGAATTTACGATCAAAATTGTTATGTATTTTATGCCGAAAGCGCTTATACTTTTTACAACATAATATGTGTTATACATTTTACAACCGAAATTGTGATGAATTTAATATTTAATTTGGATCATCAAAATTTGTGAGGTAGGTTCGATTATTTTCATTAAATTTTTATTAAATAAATAAAAATAATACAAAAATTTCAACTCAAAACTTAAACATAAATTCCATTTTATTTCGTATCCCAAATTACAAATTATGTCTTAATGTACATAAATTTTTAACTTTGTAATTCAAAAATTACACCTGATAAACTGGATGCCTTTGTATCAGTTGGCAAATAGATGTCGTACAAATACTGCTGAATGAAAGTCCAAATGAGCTCAGATTCATGAGGGTATTTTAAATTAAAAATTTGATATATTTTAAAAATTACGTCTACAGCTTTCGGAATTGTGGGCAGTTTAAATTTGATGAAATCAAAAAAAACGTAAATGTCGTGTAGATTGTTTAGGTTATCTCCAACTGCCACAATTACTGGCTGCATCGTCATATTTAGAGTCAAATATTTCTCTCTCATTTTACATAAGGTTCCATGAATTTCATTTTGGGTTGTTACGTGTATAATTACACTTAGTTGGGCATCGGTGATGGATGGCTGCCAAATATTTTTTTTTATGGATTTTTTTTTTGGTTTTAGAAGCCCGGCTAGAAGGATGATTGATAAGTAATCCTGGTTTCCTAAGAAAACAAAAAGCATTATTTTACGAATCCCTCTTTAAAAAATTAATAATTATAATTACCCTCAATTTCATCGTCCCACTTATCAAACTCTTTCTTAACCGCTTTATTTTTTATAGTTTTGAATATTGTTTTAGCTTTACGCTTATACTCATTCCAGTTATTAAGGAAATTGTTTTCCTTGCCAGGAAACAGTAGGTAAAAATCTATTTCCATTCAATTATGGCCTAAAGAGTTGCAGTATAATGGCCACATTTGTATTATTTCTCCTGTATTTGATTTCAAAATGTCTTTTCTTCGGTAATTAAAAGTCAACCGCCAACGCTCTGTTATGTCGGCCCAAGGTTCGATGTTGTGCTTTAACCACATTCTGTTTGTTTCTACATTTGTAATTCAAATCGCACGTTAATGATATATTTTCATTTTTTACTGTAATGTTAATACATACCATTGTCAGCATTATCTATGCTACTTCCTTCACAACTTGGATTAATTAAGTTTTCAAAATTGGAATTTGTTGCGCTTTGAGGCGGGTTTGTTTTTGGCCTCGCACAATTTAAGATGCTGAGTTTCCTTAATTTAGATGTTTCGTTGACATTTTTGTCGTATAAGAGCCCACTAGCGTTTTTCTTTCCATTTCTTGGGATGTACCAAAGCTCCTTTGAAATAAACAGATACTTCAACAATCATAAAAAAAACTTGTGTACATAATATCTCTACTTACAATATTCTCATTAGGAAATTTACTTTTTATTAATTTAGAAGTTTCCTCGATTTATTTATTTGTCATCCTCGTTGATATTTGGTAATAAATAGTTTAATGAAGTTATCCACAAAGGTTTTTCTGTGATACTCATCAAAATTGTTTTTATTGTTATTGTAGAATTCTATAAGAGAGCGCCCAATAATTGTACTTGTTGTAAAATTTTCCAAAAAATCGTTAACTGATTGTCAATCAGATGTATTTCCGCTCCAGCCACTTGTTATAGATGACCAGTTGGAACAGTTAGAAATGGTGTCCGTAGAACCACTACAAGCCTTTTGAACTGAAGTGTTTTGTAAATTATCACAATCTAATCCCTAATTAGAAATATAATTTATCAATTTATAAACGTTCAGAAAAAAGTTTTCATACGCCTAAAAAGATCGATCAAAATGCACGAAAAAATGCAGAACCAAACTGAGAATGGAGGTGTCTTTTGGTAGAATAGAACTATAGAACTTTTATAAAAATATAGTAGTTACCATTGTAGTTCTCCATTCAGTTAGATTACTGATGAAATCGATGCGATACCCGATTTCCTCGTCTGGAAATATTATTTTTACATCTTCATAATTCATTACTTTTAAAGTGTGTAGCGAACATCTTTTAACTGAAATAAGTTTAAAAAAATATTTTACACAAATTAAGTTAATCAGTAAATACTTAAGAACAAGATTTAATTACGTAAAAGTTTCTGAAACACTTATTCTTCCATATTCCATTTCTCAACTATCAATTCTTTTAAATTGATAACAGTGCTCTCCTTAATATTAATTTGTTGAATCACATTATTATCTAAACTACAAATCCAATTTCTTCCTACATATGCTTCATTATTAGATCCATCCAAATGATCTACCGCGTGGTCTATACTACTTTCTCCATTATCCTGTTCCAATGATTCAGTTGTATTTGTTGACATCTTAATAACACTTAATACAACAATATTGCAATTCATAAATTTATATGAAAATATGTTTAACACAAATTTTTATATTTTTTGTGGTTATGTATTTTTAACATAATCTTTGGTTGAAAATGATAGAAAATTAGAAGAAATGCTTTAGTCGAATGACCTTATCACCGTTCGGCGTATAGTATAAATGTATTGGATTTACATACATTAAAATCTGTAATAAGTTTTAGGACCTTTTCATTGGTTGGACGCACTAGATAGCTTTGAATTTCATCATCAAAATTAATAATTTCCCATTTGTTACATAGTAGGACTATGTTTAGATTATTTTGCTTAGCTATACAATCAATTTCAAATAAATTTAGAATTTCTGATAAGATAGTCAGAAAATAACCTTTTTTATACAGGATGACATTCCAAGAACACGACCTAAATAATTGCATGTCCGCCGAAATTACAATAAATTCTGATGGTATTGAATCTGTATGTAATATTTCGTAAGCCAATGGGTCTTGAAAAAAACTTTGGTTAATGAGCATATAAGAAAACTGCAAACTCATTTTAATTCCAATAGATAGAGCGATATTCCTTCTTGACATTGTGGCATAAGCATACTATTTTAAAATCTTGTGTTTTGCTTCAAAACGCATACACCATAGTGGTTTTAAAGGCCCATTACACCGTATTGCGTTAAGGTAATGAATCAAAAAATGAAATTTCGGTTTAAGAGTCTCACCGAATAAACTTGTGTACTGTGAGTTATGTTCAAATATTATTTTTTCAAGAATTTGAATTTCAGTTTCTTTAAATGAGGGTTTCAATATCATATCTACAAGTTTTACTAAAGTAATTAGAAACTTTCCCACTTGGTCATTACGAGGAATCATATCCATTAACATTAGTGGTAAGAAATGAATGAAAGTCATCATCTCTCTAGCAGTCATTTTTATGGTATTGCTTTTTAGATGAGCTAAAGAAATTTCTTGTGATATGTTGCCTATTTCAGTAGGGCCGTAGTTAAACATTTGCTTTCTATAATTTAACATAGCAATTGTAAAACATTTTTTTTCAATAATGAAGTACGATAATATTTTGCAGACATCATATTTACCAACTCCCTCAAAAACATCATGCATAATGTCAAACACAACATTGTCACAAACATGAAAGTTATTTAAAGTGTTAAAAACACAAGTTTCTGCGATGCCTGTTCTCGATGAATCATTTAATAGTAAGTCGATTTCATAGTTTTCATAATTTCGTAAGTAAGATGAATATTCAACTAAATCAGTTTGTATGTGATCTTTACGTCGTTTACACCTTCTACAGCAGTAATTGGCTGAAAATGAGCCGGTAAACCCTAAAATTTTGTTAAGTCCCAAATTATCTCCAGTAATTGCCGCGAGTACAATATATACTTTAATGTTATTTTCTCCTGGACGTATTTCGATACCTTGTGTTTCTAATTCTTTCATTTGTCGTACAAGATCAACCAAGGCCACATCGTTACCACAACTGTCAACATCACAACTTTTAAAAAGAGCAGCTAAAAATATATTGTTCAATCTCGATTTTTCGTGATCAGCATGTGATCCAAGGGGATTATTCACCTCAAAGTCGTCAAAATATAACACATAAGGTAGAACAACTTTGTTTCGATAGTTTTTTATCTTATTTTTCCAAATTTGCCCATTTATTATGTTGCCGTAATAATCTAATTTCAATAGATTTTGGTAATTTTTCATAGTTAAATCAAAAATATTTTCTGTCTCAAAATATTTTTTTATTTGAAATGTTATCGGAAAAATCACTGCTTTATAATTTTTTTCATCTAGCTTAGGAACACCATTCGATATAGTTTCAGAAACTTCGTTATTTATTGTTATACATTTCGGAGGTCTATAAACATCAAGCTCATACAAGGTTTTGAAAAGTTTATGTTCCGTGTCAAACTTTTTAAATGGGTTTTCGGTCAAGGTGGCACCTTTCATTACTCCATTGTACGTAAAGCCATCATCCACATCCAAATCGCGAAGATACTCTTTTAAATTAAGAAAAATAAGTGAAACGATAAATTCTTGTACCTTATTTTGGATATATAACACATTTTTTCGGGTAAAATTGATATTATTATGTAGGCTTAACGTAAACTTCAAACAACTCTGGGTCAAATCGATTTTTTCAGGGATTTGCACTATTTTCTGAACATTTGGCTCACATTCACTTCTATCAGCACTCAACTCACAATTGCCCATTTTTAAATTTTCCGCCAAATTTGTTTGAAATGGAACTGTATCTTCTGCAATATTTCCAAGGTTTAACGTATAGTTCAAATTAGTTGTTCCTGATATAGCATGTTTTCTTTTCATATGACGCGTGAATACATATACAGAATTAAATGATTGAACACAATTATTTAAAGTACAATAATAAAGACTATTTTCATTTAAACCGTGAGCCAACTTTAAATGTTTAATATAGTTGTCTAACCCGATAAACCGAACACTGCACTTAAAACAATTTAACACCATTTTAGTGAACTGTTTGTTAAACGTACATGCAAAATCTATTTTGACGTTTAGCTGACAAACGGAATTGATAATAATGTAGAATTAAAACGAAGAATTTTGGTTTTCATAGCAATTGTTTCTATTTTTACAACACTGTTTTGAATTTGATTATATTGAGAATCGTAGTTATAAAATTAAAAACTTCTTTTGTTGAATGTACCAAATACAGTATTAAAGTTTTGTACTTAAAATCTACTAAATCGATGTGGTTAAATTGAAATATAGTTTTTGGGATTCGTTTATCAATTTAACTTCAAAATATTACTTTCTTTTACTCTAGTAAAATAAAGTATAGTAATCATGAAAATTTTGGACCTTGAGATTTTTAGAGATTTATTTGTTTTGAGGTCCCCTGAGTCCGAAAAAGTGGGTTTCGAAATGGTGTCTGTCTGTCTGTCTGTCAGTCTGTCAGTCTGTCAGTCTGTCAGTCTGTCAGTCTGTCAGTCTGTCAGTCTGTCAGTCTGTCTGTGTCCTCTCTACAGCCCAGATGGTTTAACCAATCGAACTGAAACGTCAGATTTAAGCTTTTTTGATAAATTGGGAGGTCCCAGTGAATTTTACTCCAAATCGGCTAACCGGAAGTGGCCACTCCCTTGGTCCAGAAAATTTATTTTGCAAATATCTTAAAAAGTATAAGGTTTACAAAAAAATACTTAATACAAAATGTTTCCAAAAATTAAAAACAAATAAATATAAAAAATTAAAAAAAAAAAATTTAAAAATTAACAAAAAAAAATTAAGAAAAAAATAAAATTTCTCAAAATTCTCTGTTCGTAAAAGAAAGTCGTGTGTTGGCCACCCCTCAATTTTTTTTATTTAAAAAAAAGTTGTGAATCTCAAAAAGTTTTTATTCAATTTTATTAGTAGATTTTATTTATAAAATTCATCTTACTGTTATTAAAAATTTATAACAATAATTTTTTTGAGTGTAAAATGTTTACAGAAAAATACGAAAAAAAGTTATTTAATCGCAAAATTGTCAAACGTTCTTAATATTTTGTGAATTGTTTTGCTTTTCTAACAATTTTTGAATTTGAAATTTCCCCAGTTGGTAATTTTTGGTATGATTTTACCTAATTTTTACGTCTATTTGCCATCTATGTGATGTATTGCACTTGTACACTTATGCCGTGTGCATCAGAAGACTTTTCAAACGAAATTTTTGTAAGACCCAGTAATTCATGCAATATTTAAATAGATGTCACTAGGTTAAAAGTATTCAATTGTGCCTTACAGCAGAGCACCCTGTATTTTATAGAGCCATAATCAAAAAATCTGAGCTTTTATAAGGGAATTAGAAACGAGGAAAAAACCAAACTTTTCATAGTAAAACACACAAAACATATGGGAAATCACTTTTTTTCCTAAGACCAATTTTTAAATGAAAACGTTACAAATTCTTAATTATGATTTCTGAAATACTTTCATAGATGTTTGAATTTCAACATATATGAATATCGTTTAAGTAAATCGTTTTCATTTTCTTGTAATAATTGATTTATTTAAACCAAACTATTAAAAAAAATTCATAACAACAGCATTCTGGTCAATTTAAAATAAAAGCTTACTACGATTCGTTTGGTCAATTAAGTCAATACACATTAAATAGATGGCAGTGATGGCCGTAAAAATTTTGAAAAATCATACCAATAATTACCACCTGGGGAAATTTCAAGCTCAAAAATTGTAGGAAAAGCAAAACAAATTCACAAAATACAGGAACGTGTGATAATTTTGCGATTAAATAATTTTTTTTCGTATTTTTCTGTTACCATTTTAGACATCTTACGTACGCTAGTAAAACTAAAGATAAATTTAGCAAGTATTATTTTAATTTGTCAGAGCCAACTTTGATTTATTTTTCAAAATGAAAGTTCGAAAAAATATATTTTAGAAATAATTTAATTTTAATATTTCTGCAATTAATATTTACTTAATACCAATATGGCCTTGTTGTATATTGTTCTTAAAGATATGTAGAACACTTTTATACAAACATTTTATAATATTTTTGATTTTTTCATTGAAAAACTTGAAGTTAAAAAACACCATTTTTACTATGGATTCCTATGGAAATCGGTGAAAAGTTATACCACTAAAAAAGCTTGTAAAAAATACGTCATTAAGATTATGGCTCTATACTCTAGAAGGCTCTGTCTATACTCTAGAAGGCTCTGCTTACAGCCAACTAAACTTTTCAATGTCTCGTTTAAATAAATGACGTCTAATAAAAAAAAACCGAGTCGTTTATTAAAAGTATGTAATTCAAAATAAGATTTATATTTATATATATATATATATATATATATATATATATATATATATATATATATGTATATATATATATATATATATATATATATATATATATATATATATATATATATATATAAATATATATATATATATATATATATATATATATATATATATATATATATATATATATATATATATATATATTTATATATATATATACGAGTATATATATATATATATATATATATATATATATATATATATATATATATATATATATATATATATATATATATATATATATATATATATATATATATAGGATTTAAGGTATCCGAATTTGTTCAACTCAATTAGGATGCAGCCTGTATCGTATTTTATGTTATATTTAAATTGTATAATTGCGTTATATACTATTCCTGTTATGTAAAACGATTATTAACCATACAATCAGACTAATGCAATTGATTTTGGTGTTTCGAGTAGTAAACAACTCGTGCTTTTTCCTTAAAAATTAATTAAACTCTACACTTTGGGGCTCAACCGGGAACGATCAGCGGGTAGTTTTGAGCAACATATATTTATTAAGGACATTCCTTAACCTATTGAGTTTTCTTGAAGCAAATGTTTAGTTTTGTACGTTTAAGACGTTGTGTTCCAAACAGGGAAAACCGACCGATTAAACATTTAAGTTTGTGGTGATTAACGTGTATAAAACTTTATCGTGAAGTTAATATAGTTGGCGAATTTTTATATTCGTGAGAGATTTTTCATATACTAAGATTTGTGGTGATATAAAGTGCCGTGGAATAACACCGAATTCGTGAGTCGAGAAATATAAAGTACCGTATTTTGTACCAAGGCAGTATTTAACGACTAAAGTAATACGCGTGATATTTAAAAATAAGTGCTGTTGTACGCAGTTTTAAGCTGGCGAAGATCAAAAATAAAATCAGAGCAGTTCTAAGATCACCGAATTTGTGAGTCGAGAAATATAAAGTACCGTATTGTATTGTTGTTGGATAGAGTTTTAATTTAGTGAAGATAAAAGATAAAACTAGAACGGTTCTTATAATTTATTGTGTTTATATATGAAGTATGTAAAGTTGTTTTGATTTTGGGGCTGAAAGTGAGGTTTGCTATTATATAACAAATTAATTAAAATTTTTAACTGAGATGGGCCGAAAAAAAAATAATCTTCATAATTCACCTGAAATTGAGGACGCTTTTATGCGTAAGATGATGAAAATGTTTAGAAGAGTCGCGAATGTTGAGTCGGTGAATTCAAATAATACAGTGATATTAAACGAACAAAAAGCAGCACTATAATTCAATAGGCTTTGTCTTTTACGTCGGTTGAACGTATTTTTTTTGTAAAATTATTTTCTGAAATATTTTTTTTTTATAAATTTTAATTTTACAGCAAACGTCCAAACCAAGAGATATTATTCTAATATCTAAACACAGTACTTCATTAAGGGCCACACAAGTAATTTGATGTCGAAATCTAAAAATGAAATAATCAAATTTATATAATTCGGGTGATAAAAGTTCATCCGATTATGATGATTTTGGCGAAGTCTACGAACCGATTAAGGGATCAAGGGGAAGTCATTAAAGAAACTCGTGCTATATGTATTTTAGTAATGATGGGCGATTAGTTGAAGCTGCAGAACTGTCGGTGATACTGGCTGAACGTGCCGCTATTTTATTTTTATTTTTTGTTTTTGTTATTTTTAAGTTGCTCCCGTTTTTGGTAAGCCTGTTATGAATGAGCTGATGCTCAAAACAGGGTGTACTGGATTAAGTAAGTAAATAATGGAGGGTGGTGACAGCGGAGATATGACAAATAGTAGTAGGGAGACTAATGCTAGCGAGCTTAACGGCAACAAACAGGAAGATAATACTAACACGGGAGATGGCGCTGAAAGGTAAAATGAATTATCGTGCCTACTGCTGGAGCTTGCTTAAGTTTTAGAGATGTCGAAGAATCGCTTTCGGAGTTTAGTGGGAAGGATGATTATCAGAAGGTTATTTATTCAAAAAGACTGTTAACTGGAACAGCAAAAGACAGTTTACGTTTGGCGGTTACTGATACCTGGGAAAATCTAATCACACATTTATTCAACGAGTTCAAAAAGAAAGTGATTTCTGCTGTGGCGTATGGCAGAGAGGAAGAAAAAGGAAGATGAGTCTTTCAAAAATTATTTAATCGCTATGCGAGAACTAGGTCCAACCGGCCACTTGGAAGATGCTTCGATAATCGATTACTGTATAAGTGGAATAACCGATTATGAACATAATAAGGCGGTTTTATATGAATCAACCTCTATGAATGATTTCAAAAGTAAGCTCGTAATTTATGAAGAAATCAAACAAAAAATTAAGATAAAAGCACCAATCGGGAGCGTAACAACAAAGCCAATTGAGAACAAAAAGATAGATTCAGAAGATTGCCAAGATGTTACAACTGTGGTGGAACCGGGCATCTAAGAAAAGATTGCGCGAAAAAATCTGATGGTTCAAAGTTCCAAATCTTGTGCAGCCATAGAGAATCAGGATGGTTGTTAATCTAAAGCTGTCAAAAATGTAATGTTCAATGGAAAGGAACTTTGTGCACTAGTTGATGGCATTTGCAAATTTAGCGAGGAGTGTACAATATTCCATGGTGCGGGGTCCAGAGATGTATCAACCGTAGGCATAGGTTTAATGTAAAGCTAGAAATAGAGGATGAAGTATATGAGACCACAATTCACATATGTAGTTCCTGATCGAATACTGCCAGTTGACTTTTTATTGGGTAGAGATTTGGGTAGAGAAAATTCATACATATTGAGCTGACCGATGAGAAACCGATTGCTTATAAACTGAATTATGTATGAAAATTATCAAAATTGTTAAAACTGTATGATTTTAATTAAAAATAAAATTTAAAATTTTAACAGTATTTATACAAAATTTCATTTTATCGTTTTAATTTACGATGATAAATTGAAATTTTGTATTAAAACTGTTAAAATTTTAAATTTAATTTTAGTAAATGCACGATATTTTAACTATCGTTCATTAAAATCATACAGTTTTAACTATTTTAATAAATATGTTACATAATTTGGTAAAAAAGGGTTATCGTTCTCGTTACTCGTTCTCAATGTGTACCGGGCTTTACTTACTATGTATTTTAAACTGTATGTCATACAAATTGAAAAGTCGTCGAAAAATAACCTCATAAACTGCCTTTTCACCAAGCATCTATGAGGAAATAGCGAAAGCTTCAAAATTTGAAAAGTTTAGTTTGAAAAGTGACAAAACGAATGACAAAACGAATTGTAGTAAGCTTTTATTTTAATTTGACCAGAATGATGTTGTTATGAATTTTTTTTTTAAATTTTGGTTTAAATAAATCATCTATTACAAGAAAATGAAAACGATTTACTTAAACGACATTCGTATATGTTGAAATTTATGAAAGTATTTCAGAAACCAGTACTAATAGTGTAGAAACATTTAGAACTGTTTTATCATGGAAAATTCCATTTTAGTACAGTAATACATTGAGCTATTCATTTAACTTATTCTATCACACCCTAGGTGTCACCGTCACAGTATTTTTCTGTAAATACCTTAGACATTTAACGTACATTAGTAAAACTAAAGATAAATTTAGCAAGTATTATTTTAATTCGTCAGAACCAACTTTGATATATTTTTCAAAAAGAAAGTTCGAAAAATATATTTTACAAATAATTTAATTTTAATATTTCTGCAATTAAAATTTATTTAATACACTTCTTGTATGTTGTTGTTAAAGGTATGTAGAAAACTTTTACATAAACATTTTATAAGCGGTTGCGACACCTTGCAGCTTAGTTTACTTAAGGTTGGACAAACCGTTTCAGAATATTCAGCAGCTTTCAATGGTTAATAAAACGCTCAATTAGCTGTTAATGGCAATTTCAGAAATCACCTACACGTAAATCGAATTTAAATAAATCGATCAGAAACCTGAAAATGGCCTTATTAAAAGAACGTGATTAGGCCGTTCAACATTTTCTCAGTGAACTCACAGCGACTGAAGCAACAGATTACTCTCTCCGATTCGTCTTCTTGACGGAAATGGGCAAGAAATGTAGCAGAAACACCCTATATATTTATAATCAACGAACAAATTGGAAGCCCGAATTTATATCTGATGATGCAGAAGCTGAGGAAATCCAGCCAATTAAATACAAGTGGCGTCAAGTAGAAGGGAAAATCAAAGAAAAAATTAATCCAAGAAAAGCACCAGGGCATGATCTGATAAGTGGCAAAATACTCAAAAATCTTTCGGCAAAATGTATCAAACTAGAAAAGGTGATTTTCTTGAAAAATGCAAAATTTCGCAAATCATAATGATTCCGACTATGTATTCGTAAAAATGCTCCAGCAAAAACTTAAAGTTTTTGCAGGAGCATTTTTTACGAAAAATCAATTCGGAATTAGAGAAGAACACGAAACCGTAGAACAGGAACTGAATCAACAGATCAAGTTAAGGTGTGTTAAAATGAACTGATTAGTAGGAAAACATTCCAACTTAACCCTAAACTGTAAGGATTTGCTATATAAAATGATACTTAAATCTATCTGGACGTATGATATTCAATTCTGGGCTCCATTTATCCATCCAACATACTAAGAATAATGATAAATGCACCCTCGTATATGTGTACGTAATACAAACATACCAGCAGACACAATAATGCAGTACAGTAAAAAGTACCACTTGAAATTAGAACAATATCCCAACGCTTTAGCCAGGGAAATTTTAAAAATGGCCAGATACCGGCGTCTCAAAACAAAAAATCCTGTAAATCTAGCTATCTAATTTAAAGTACCTTGTAATTACTAAGTGTTAGGTATTATTAAGAACTAACAAAGGGTAAGTCTTAATCAAGAGCTTGTGTATATTAGTTTGTAAGATTTGATAACATCTTAGGAGTTTCCTATATAGGAAAGATTCAAATCAATAATAGTTTTTTAAAAAAAATTTTTATAATTGGGATTATTTTTATTCTATTTTCAAATTTAATTGGTCCAATTGAATTTAAAATTATACCTACTTTTAAGTGTTAGTTTAACAAATTACGAATAAATAATTTTTTTTTTATAGTTCTATAAAACTTCTTTTCACACATTGTATATAATTTTGACTGCTATTAAACGATTCATTTTTTAATTAAATTGTTTTGTGTTTTGAAATCGTTTTAGTTTTCTCTAATTTAACGGTAATCTATAAAAAATAAGAAATTTTAAGCCAAAATAAAAATCATTCGCCCACAAACATGTTCATTGTAACAACATCACTTCTTACCATTAAGATGTAATTAATATGATTATTAGTGTTATTAAAAAAGAAACAACAGTATTTAGGTTTTTTTTTTGTTTGGATTTCTTTAACACTAAAACAAAAATCTTTTCCAAATCATAGATTTTTAAATTTAATTAGTTTAATTAATAAATCAACAAAAAAAAAAAAAAAAATTGAGATATTAAGACTCAGATCTTACACTTTTTGTGTGTCAATTAAGAATGGTAATAAAAGGAATAAAATCATATCTCTAATTATTGCTCTACATATTAAATTATTTTCGGTTATTTAACCGTTAAACTTTAAAATTTAATTGCGTTTAGGGCAAATAATTGAAGATGTGCCTACTTTTAATTACTAATGCATTTTAATACATTTTTTGTTTTAATATCTTTTGAACAATGGAAGAAAGTACATGTAATGAAAATATGGAATTAACTAACCGTACGATTTTTAAATACATACGTTTCTTTCGAATATAATTTAATTTATTATTTGAAATATTGGAACAAATTACCCAAAGAAGTTAATACTGGACCTTTTGCCCCTTTACTTACATTGCAATAACTCTTTTTTCTTTCACTTAATTATAAATAATACAAAAATAATTTATAAACTAATAATGCTACAATATGTGTAGTGGCTCTTAATCTTCATTCGCAATACGTCTTTAGAAATTTGGTTTCAAATTTCCCTTAAATATCTTTGAATTCATTTAAACTATTTCTCCAGCAATTTAAATGTTTTTTGAACGTTTCCCAATAATTTTCCCTCCAAATTTCTAGTAAACACTAGGATTGAAGAGCGACCCTCTTAGAAATTGCAGAACCGTTACGGAAGATGAATCTTATTTCCATGCTGTAAGTCTTTTTTCGTTACGAACCTTCTTAAGCGGTTTTGACTACGATCGGTCACTTTGTGATGCTGAAAATAATTTCATCTATAGTCTCCGTGAAATAAGCAGGATTTTTACACGTTGTCTTTTGGCAATAGAAGCAAATCTGCTAAATTTGATCGCATAAATAACATCGCTGGTACTGACTCGACCCGATTTATTGTAAATCGAATTTTATGGACTTTGTGATGTTTAGCTAATCCAGAGGCTATATTTAGCAGAAAGTGCATCAGTCAATCAGTGCAACTGCTGCTACATCAGCTCATCGAACCAAGTTTTCACTAATTTAATTTACCGTTCATTATAATTCTAGTATTATAATTGACTTACCAGTTGTTTCGCGGATGGTACGTGATTCGTAAGACGAATACATTTTTTCCTAGCTTTAGAACGTACCTCAATACCCCTTCCTGTTTTTAGTTTCCGAAACTCCATTACGAATTTGTGATCAATTAAAAAACAAAAAAAGGATCGAGGATCACCATGTGACTTATATAGAAAGATACCTGCGGAAAATTAGTACGATCAATGAATAAAAGGTTCCTGTTATCAAAGACAAAGGAGGACCCACCAAATATTAAAATTATTGCGTTTTAATTTTTGTCCTCTTTCGTTTGGGAATGGTGCTTTATAATTTTGGCCTAGGCTGTATATATATATATATATATATATATATATATATATATATATATATATATATATATATATATATATATATATGTGGGAACACCCTGTTATATTCATACAATCGTAGATAACTTCATTGGGGTTTGATGATGTTGTCTCTTTTTGCGATGTTTTGGTTTACCGTTGAAATTAAAAAAAACGATGACAGATGAAGAAGATAGGGTTAGATTTGATTTGTCAGTGTACAATAGAAGAAGTGTAAATAAAACAAGTAAAAATTGGATTACATATTTGTAACGTGTTAAAGTCGAGTGTTTTATTTGAGGTTGTGTGTTTGGCGTTCGTTCATTTTTTCTGGATCAATTTGTGTAATCCCACAAAATTGGGGGCTCAACCGGGATCCTCGACAATTGGTGCAACGCGGAAATAAGTCGGCGGATATTTCCGGATTTGTTTTCAACATTCGAGCGCGTGGTGATCAAGAATTAGCGGTCATCTAACAAGGTCACATATAATCGAGTTGAGTGATTATAAGAGAACTTTTTCGTCAATTGGGTGTACTAAAAATGTGCAAGTTTATAAGTGTATAATGGGGCGAAAAAATAAAACAAAAAATCGTTCGATTGATAAAGTTACCTTCACCGAATCGGATGAAGAAGAAGAAGCACCGATGAATCACCGTGAGAAAAGTGAATAATAGTGAAAACCGGAAATGTTAAACGAAATTAAATCGATGCGCATCACAATCGTCATTGTTAAAAACACATTCAATTCAGTTAAAAGATTTAGCTGAATACATTTCAAAATTCGACGGAACTGATGAACATCGTGTTGAAAATTGGATAGATGAGTTCGAAAACACAGCAGATTTATTTGAATTAACTCCGTTACAAAAATTAGTGTTCGCGAAACGCTTTAACAGGTAGCGCAAGAGAAGCTTTAAAAACCGAACCAAACATTAGAAGCTGGAACGAAATCAAAAATTTATTACTTCGGGAATATCAAAAGAAGTTCACGAGTGCGGATATTCATCGCTGTTTTACTACAAAAGAACCAAGAAGATGATAATTTTCATCCCGTCTACTATTTCAACAAGAAGACTCAATCAGCCGAAGAAAGATGCAGCGCATACGAACTAGAAGTCCTTGCTATAGTAGGAGCATTAAAAAAACTCATGGTGTATCTATTGGGAACAAAGTTTACTATTGTGACTGATTGCGCAACATTTAAGATGACAATATCCAAAAAGAAACATATCACCACGTATAGCTGGACGGGCTCTTACATTAGAAGAATTCGAATACAAATTGGAATACCGAAGCGGCACTAAAATGAAGCACGTCGACGCACTAAGTAGAAATCCCGCAACCCTCATACTCGAGAATGAAGTTATAAATCAAATAGAGGAACAGCAGAAAAAAGACCTGTTGGAGCAAGGACCATACAGGAACTTTTCTATCAACAGAAGATTGCTATTTAAAGATGACGAAAAGGGAACCCAGCTGATCATTACAAGAGTTCATAGAATCACACTCAATTGCATTGAGTGTATACTCGCCGTACGTAAATCTGGAGGGCAGGAGGGGTTTTTACACCCCCTGCCCAAAGATAAGTCTCCGTTCCATTACTACCATTTAGACCATTTAGGTCCATTAGCCAGTACAGCTAAAAACTACAAATTTATTTTTTCTGTTGTAGATGGGTTCTCCAAGTTCATATGGATTTACTCAGTGAGGACAACATCCACCGAAGAAGTCCTCCTGAAGTTGGAAGCACAGAGGACGATATTTGAAAATCCGAAATGTGTTGTAACCGATCGCGGTACAGCATTAACATCACGCAGTTTCGACGAATATTGTAAGGGGAACAATATTGACCACACGGTGATAACAACAGGCGTCCCATGAGGAAACGGACAAATTGAGCGGATGCATTCAATCATCACACCCGTATTGGCTAAATTAGCTATCGGGCGACCAGAGAGGTGGTATAGTCATGTCAGCAGTGTTCAAAGATTTTTGAATTGCACTTGGCAGCGAAGCATCAGTCGTACACCCTTTGAAGTTATGTTCGGTGTTAAAATGCGGAACCCTGAAGACATCGCGAGCAATTCATAATCGATAGAGAAAACGATCGGAGTGAGGTACGACAACAGATTTCCAATATACAAGAAGATAATAGAAAAACATTCAACAAGAGACGAAAGGAAGCAATTGAATATGCAGTAGAAGAGATGGTCGCAATAAAATGTACGCAATTCGGATCTGGCCTCAAGTTATATCCAAAATTTTTGGGGCCATACAAAATTGTAGTGGTTAACCCTAACGACAGATATAAAGTCGAGAAGGTTGGAATTCACGAAGGTCCCATTATAACAAAGAGCAGTGCAAAATACATGAAACCATGGAGACAACCAAGAAGGATTTTCGACACTTCTGAAAGTGAATCTGAAGAGGAAGATCAGGGAGGAGGGTCAATTCATAGAGTGTAATACTCCACTACGCTATATCTACGATGACAAAACACCCGGATTGACAATTTACCTAGAGATGAAGTATAATTACTTACCTATAAGCCGACATTTACCTTAAAAATGAAATATTTACCTACCTAAGATGACCCAAAAGACGAAATACTTAAACGAAAGACGAAATATTTACTTAAGATGCAATACCTAAGATGTGATAGCTGCGTAAGATGACCCGCCTATGTAAGATGAGGTATTCCATCAGGTATTCCACCTGAGACGTAATATTTGTCTATGAATAGCGAAACAGACGATAAAACAGTTTCCAATAATACATTCAAAGGAAATCAAATTCAACAATTCGTCGAGGCGCCGAATTATAAGGATGGCCGATTTGTGCGAACACCCTGTTATAATCATACAATCGTAGATAACTTCAATGGAGTTTTGTAATGTTGTCTCTTTTTGCGATGTTTTGGTTTACCGTTGAAATTAAAAAAACGATGACAGATGAAGAAGATTGGGTTAGATTTGATTTGACCGTGTACAATAGAAGAAGTGTAAATAAAAGAAGTAAAATTGGATTACATACTATATATGTAACGTGTTAAAGTCGGGGGTTTTATTTGAGGTTGTGTGTGTGTTTGGAGTTCGTTTATTTTTTCCGGATCAATTTGTGAAATCCCACATATATATATATATATATATATATATATATATATATATATATATATATATATATATATATATATATATATATATATATATATATATATATGTATATATATATATATATATATATATATATATATATATATATATATATATATATATATATATATATATATATATATATATATATATTTGTATATACTATATATCGATACGTTTTCGCATTGTCAATCAAGGTTCGTATCACTGGATTGTGAATAAAACAAAACACTTCAGTTTAATAAAAATGAATTTATTTATTTAACAACAAAATTAATCCAACCCAATTTATTAACAATAATTCTCAAGTTCACTTTTTATAATATTTGCACAAATTTTATTGATCACTATTACTTTTTATATCTCACTAATTCACTTTTCAAATCACTTTTAATTCACTTTTTAATCCTTATACTGTCGCTTACCAAATACTAATGAATCTAATTCGATCTCGTTCGCCTTTTTATACAAACAAACCAAACGTCTAGCAAGTTCATGGCTTTTCGAATAAGAATAGTGTAGAAACATTTAGAACAGTTTTACCATGGAAAATTCCATTTTAGTACAGTAAAACATTGCGCTATTAATTTAACTTATTCTATTCTTTCCTAGGTGTTGTGACGGTGATACCTAGGGTGTGATAGAATAAGTTAAATCAATAGCTCAATGTTTTAGTGTACTAAATGGAATGTTCCATGATTATGTTCTAAATGTTTCTACGCTATTCTAACTGGAAAAGTAATGAACTTTCGAGAAGTTTGGTTTGTGTATATAAAAAGGCGAGCAAGATCGAATTTGATTAGTAGTATTTGGAAAGCGACAGTGTGAACATTAAAAAGTAATTAAAAAGTGATTTAAAAAGTGTTTTAGTGGAAACAAAAATTATAAGTGTACAGTAAAATTTGAGAATAATTTATATAAAGTGATTTTGTGAATTTATTAATAAATTGTATTGAAATTGCGTTGTAATAATTCTTGTGTTAAATAAATAAATTCGTTGTTGATAAATTAAATTGATTTTGTATTATTCATAATCCAGTGATACGAACCTTAATTCACAATTCAGTGATACGAACCTTAATTAAGGTTCGTATCACTGGATTGTGAATAATACAAAATCAATTTAATTTATTACCAACGAATTTATTTATTTAGCACAAGAATTATAACAACACAATTTCAATACAATTTATTAATAAATTCACAAAATCACTTTATATAAATTATTATCAAATTTTATTGTACACTTATAATTTTTATTTCCACTAAAACACTTTTTAAATCACTTTTTAATTACTTTTTAATCTTCATACTGTCGCTTTCCAAATACTACTAATTTTCTCACAAGTTTACACTATCGCGTTCCAAATTCGAATACTCCAATGCGACTTCGTTCGCCTTTTTATATACACAAACCAAACTTCTAGAAAGCTCATGATTTTTCTAGTTAGAATAGTGTAAAACAATTTTATCATGGATAATTCCATTTAGAACAGTTTAACATTGAGCTATTAATTTTAACTTATTCTATTACACACTAGGTGTCACCGTCACAATATTGTTACGGTAACACCTAGGGTGTAATATAATAAATTAAATTAACAGCTCAATGTTTTACTGTACTAAAATGGAATTTTCCATGTTAAAACTGTTCTAAATGTTTCTTGACTATTCTTGCTGGAAGGGTCTTGAAATTTCTAGAACTTTGGTGTGTGTATATAAAAAAGCGAGCGAAGCGAATTGGATTCATTAGTATTTGGTAAGCGATAGTGTGAAGATTAAAAAGAAATTAAATAGTGATGTTGGAATGATGCTACGATGGTACCAAAGTGCAGTAAGATGAAACGATGGTAATGGTATGATGGTAAAATAAAAAATATATCAATCCGCTCTCTGAGTGTAAGCAAATCTGTGATTAACGTGATGCGATTAAATCATGTAGTGGAATTTGCTCAAAAATAGATCTACCATACTAAATGCCTGGCATTTCCTCAAGCGGCAGCATCGCATAGATATCTATTCTGGTACTGCTTCTGATTCTGGTGATAGCTGCAGTAAATTAAACACCTTAGCCATGGTGGGGAGACTGAACCCTGCAAGACAGACACATCTGATGTGAGAAATTCAGCAAAGGCAATCAAATGCAGTATTGTGCAACTGCAATCAGTACGGATCGAGCAAAAGAACAAGACAGATACAATTAACCACGTGCTACGGAATTTTCTTATAAAAACTCTACTATATCCACTAAACAAAACCAAAAAGAACCAGCACCAGAGCCGAGAAGGTGAAAGAAAATATTAATGAAAAATTCTATAGTAAAGTAGAGACACCAGTTACCGGCCTGATTCCATCTAGTAGGCAAATAAATGATCACGATGACGAAAAAGCGGTAAAACAATTTTAGCGGAACAGGGTAGAAATTCGCATAACTTAAGCAAAAGCTTAGTTCAACCAAGGCGTTGGCTCTCTGTCACGCGACTACACAAATCTGTGCCAGAGAAATACGTTCACAGGTTACTGTATAGTATTCGTACAAAAATTCATTCCAAAATCACCTAACGCATACTGGGCCTGTAGTGGCTTTGTAATGTCGTAAAATATTCATCCCGGGAAATCAAAACAAATATTCCAGTTTTGCCAAATACGCTGTACTTAATTTTCTCAAAATCCGACAAACGGCAATTAACTAACAATTTTCAATTACCTGATTCAAGGAAAAATCCTGACATTCATAACGCTCAAGGCTTAAGATCCGCTAGCGTTATTTGTGTCCGATAGTCTGAAAAAGAAATTAAACTTTTCGATAGCTTACCAAATGCGTTAGTGTAGTAGTGTTAACCAGATACATACACGGTTTCGAAATAATTCGAGTACTGCCCATTGATTTGTCACCCAATTATATTAACTGGTAATCAGGAGCATCTATGGCAATGAAATATTTTTGGGGAATCGGAGTTCTGGGCTATCTTTTATGCCAATATATGTGAACAGTATACCATTCAAAGTCAACTTCACATACATGGAGAATTACGAATATTCGATAACTTGTTGCATCCGGCTCAAAGGACCAGGTAACTTGTCCAAGCTTAAACGGCGAATTGTTTTCACAAATAGACCTTTGTCCTCCACAATTTTCCCAAATTCGTCATACATTTATCAATCGTCACTTACTCGAAATAACCAAATTCAGTGTATGACAATAATTTTTCGGTTTTCACTATCATCGAACCAGAATCGCACCTCAATGCTACAAGGCTTGTATAATTTTATTTTGTACAACGATAAATATTGAAACGATTGACTAGATGGGAATGAAAAGTTTCTTTATCATTTCGATTTATCATTGAACGGGGCCCTTGTAATGTAACATATCGTTTTGTTATGTGTGGATGTTTCCAATATACGTAGGGTTTGCGAGATATACTTTTTCGTAATCAGTGACCCAAAAAAACATAATGTAAGGCTAGTCAAAATTAATCAAACAACAAAATTGTTGAACCACATTTGAATTATTGGTGATTTGGTCCGTGCAACGTCCACTCCTACTAATATTAGCTTTCAAAATTGGTAATATGACGAGAGCCAAAATTAAAGACGGACTAAAAGGCTGAACTGATTCATAAATTGTATGAAAAAATTTTGATTCTTGCTATGTTGGAGAAATAGTAACATAAACTTAATAAAAGTTCAACAATTCAAAAAAGACATTGATAATATTAATAAATATTGCACATTCCACGTATAGATCATGTCTAATTAAATACATACGGCCACTTTAGATTATGAACAGAAATAGAAAGACTGTTACGTAAAGAAGCGTGTCACATTTCGACTTCTAGAAATCCGGTAAATTATAAAGTTGATTTAAAAACAAATTATAAAAATTTAATTAAAAACTAACTAAAATAACCTATACAAACAACTTTTTATACAATCAGCTGTTTATAGCATAATAATAAATTAGGTAGTCATGGTCAAGGATATTTACAAATAAATTGCTTTCCTGGTCTAGACATCATTTTGTTGGTGGCGAAAAAAAATAGTTCCTACAGACATAATCATGTTTAAAAGATTATAAATATTTTCATTTAATTAGTTTTGGTATTATGAAGGATGGTGAAATATTTATATTCAAACGTCTACTTACGTATGTGTTTCTCTGGTTATTATTAGGTTAGGCTACCAGAATTAAGCACCACCTGACAAAATAAACACCTGACTAGAAAACAACTATTAAAGTAGGGTTAATAGCTTTACACCACCAGCATCAACAGTCGTTGAACCATGCAACCACAATCACACACACAGAATTAACCAACAATGTTGGACAATTCAGTCAATTTGCATGACAACAGGGCGGGTTCAACATACATTCATTTTTCCAGTATTCCTAACATACATTAGCTAATAAATAAGACTGTATATTTCGTCGTATAACAGTGCAATGGTACAGAATTACATGATACACAATTTCACAGTCATCCGTTGCACGTACCGTACGACTACCGCTAAACACAAGCGTTTCACAAGCAAATCAAACTGAATGGCCATGTTGGAGCGATTTGAACTCATAAATGTTGAAGTTCCTTTTTCGTGTTACCCGATCGGGTTCGAAAGAAAGAAGGTCAGCCTGAAAAGAGAATCTCTCTAAAATGTGAGATCACGGACTAAAAAGTGGGTATACTGCAAAACGAATCAAAAGCCATAACCTTCGCACAGTATATTTCTCACAGCATCTCGATATTATTTAAAAAATTGGTTTAGGTGTGATTTACCGTCTACAAAATATTATTAAGTGGAAGCCAAGTTACGGAACCAAGAACAATTTTGTCCAACACCTCAGATGAGGACTTCTTAAAAAATTATGGAAATTTTTCGTAAGTTTGTTGTATGTATCGTGTTGGCCGTATTTGTTCAGAAAGTTGTGCTTTTTGTGTTTTCTTCATTTTAGAGAGCAGTCCGATTATTCTCGCTCATGATTCAACATCGGCAACTTACATTCTTTAAGAGATCGAAGATTCATTGTGGTAAAAAAAAAACCTACGAAGGACAACTCCTTCTTTTCACTCTACAATAAATTGCGCTTCCTTTTATAGGATGAAAAAAGAGTTTCGAGATCTGCCTAAATGATAGGATTCTAATAAGAAGCAGCAAAATCATGATTTTGATAAGTTGTGGACATTATGGCCGATACTGGCTAATATTTACGTATACTTGAGCAAAATACAAATTCCTACCTTTACCTTTATGTTTACCTTTACCTTTACCTTTACCTTTACCTTTACCTTTACCTTTACCTTTACCTTTACCTTTACCTTTATCTTTACCTTTACCTTTACCTTTACCTTTACCTTTACCTTTACCTTAACCTTTACCTTTACCTTTACCTATACCTATACCTTTACCTTTACCTTTACCTTTACCTTTACCTTTACCTTTACCTTTACCTTTATCTTTATCTTTACCTTTACCTTTACCTTTACCTTTACCTTTACCTTTACCTTTACCCTTACCTTTACCTTTACCTTTACCTTTACCTTTACCTTTACCTTTACCTTTACCTTTACCTTTACCTTTACCTTTACCTTTACCTTTACCTTTACCTTTACCTTTACCTTTACCTTTACCTTTACCTTTACCTTTACCTTTACCTTTACCTTTACCTTTACCTTTACCTTTACCTTTACCTTTACCTTTACCTTTACCTTTACCTTTACCTTTACCTTTACCTTTACCTTTACCTTTACCTTTACCTTTACCTTTACCTTTACCTTTACCTTTACCTTTACCTTTACCTTTACCTTTACCTTTACCTTTACCTTTACCTTTACCTTTACCTTTACCTTTACCTTTACCTTTACCTTTACCTTTACCTTTACCTTTACCTTTACCTTTACCTTTACCTTTACCTTTACCTTTACCTTTACCTTTACCTTTACCTTTACCTTTACCTTTACCTTTACCTTTACCTTTACCTTTACCTTTACCTTTACCTTTACCTTTACCTTTACCTTTACCTTTACCTTTACCTTTACCTTTACCTTTACCTTTACCTTTACCTTTACCTTTACCTTTACCTTTACCTTTACCTTTACCTTTACCTTTACCTTTACCTTTACCTTTACCTTTACCTTTACCTTTACCTTTACCTTTACCTTTACCTTTACCTTTACCTTTACCTTTACCTTTACCTTTACCTTTACCTTTACCTTTACCTTTACCTTTACCTTTACCTTTACCTTTACCTTTACCTTTACCTTTACCTTTACCTTTACCTTTACCTTTACCTTTACCTTTACCTTTACCTTTACCTTTACCTTTACCTTTACCTTTACCTTTACCTTTACCTTTACCTTTACCTTTACCTTTACCTTTACCTTTACCTTTACCTTTACCTTTACCTTTACCTTTACCTTTACCTTTACCTTTACCTTTACCTTTACCTTTACCTTTACCTTTACCTTTACCTTTACCTTTACCTTTACCTTTACCTTTACCTTTACCTTTACCTTTACCTTTACCTTTTTTTTTTTTTTTTTTTTTTTTTCGTCCCTGCCCAAAAGCGGCTAGCACTACGACCTAAAAGATCTTTTGTGCTGTTGGGTACTGTTACTCCAGGAGCTTCTCCACCTCTCTAATAAAGGCGAGAATGCTGTTTATAGAGGCCAATTTACATTTCTCCGGGGTCAGATACCTCTCTTCAAAATGAATCCACCTCCGTGTGCACAGAGCAACACACTCACATAGTATGTGTTCTGCGGTTTCTGTCTCTTCCAAACAGAGTCGGCACTCCGTCTCTGTGGACAGGTTCATTTTGTTCAAATGATATCTCAGGTTACAGTGACCTGAGAGAAAACTCACAAGTTTCCTAATATTTCCTTTGCTGAAATTGATCGCCAAATTTTTGTGGTGAAATGGTCTGATCAAAGATTTGGCTTGTCTAAGGCCGGGAATACAGTTCCAATAAGTCAAGCACTGTATTTTTTCCCATTTACTGATTGTGTAGGTTGCAGAAGCCCACGGGATACCACAAAAAGGCTCAGGGCCAATGAGTGTAGTCGACGAGCCTGCCCGTGCAAGTTCGTCGGCTATCTCATTTCCAGTGATGCCCATGTGACCAGGCACCCACCACAACCTTACTTTGTTTTGACAAGAGAGAGATTGTAGCAGTTTATAACAACTTTGAACCGACTTGGAAACCAAGCAGTTAGAAGCCAATGCTTTCAGTGCTGCTTGGCTGTCAGACAAAATGTGGATGGATGCGCCTTTAAGACCTTTGGTCATAATAATAGAGGCGCTGATTTCGATGGCGTGAATTTCGGCTAGAAAAACACTGGGGTAAGTACCAAGTGATTTCGATATTTTGTGATTGGGTCCAAAGACACCAATGCCGACTCCACTATCCATTTTTGATCCATCAGTGTACCAGACTAGGCTGTTAGGTTCCATCTGCGGTAACCCAGTATCCCAGTCTGTTCTATCGGGGATTGTTACCACGAAATTCCTGCCAAAGCAGAGTTCTTTCGGCATAACGTCCGGGACACTAAAGAACATATTCAGGTCTGGAAGTTCATTCAAAATGTCCAGGTGACCCATATGGTCATCATGACTGTATTGATTCGCGAGCTTCAATCTAGCTGCACAGGTAGCAGCTGATTTTTTGACGTGGATATGAAGTGGAGTGAGCCCGATGAGAGCTTCCATTGCCGCCGTAGGGCAGGTGCGCATAGCACCTGTAATTCCGAGACATGCTAGTCTCTGTAATGAGGTCAGCTTGTTCATAATAACTTTTTGCTGTACCTTAGGCCACCAAACTATTGCCCCATATGTTACAATTGGCCTCACTATCATGATGTACATCCAGTAAATCATTTTTGAGTTCAGGCCCCAGGTCCTGCCGAACATACGCCGGCAGGCCCACATGGCCCTGGCCGCGCGTTCGGTAGTTGAAGTAATATGAGAGTTCCAAGTTAGTTTCTTATCTAGGACAACACCCAGATATTTGACTTCATTGGAGTATCCGATATTTATATTATTAAGACTAATTGAACCAAGGTTCAAATTACGTCTTTTGGTGAAGGGCACCAGGACTGTTTTGCTAGGGTTAATCGAAAGGCCCTCCCCAGTGCACCAATTCGAAATAACAAGCAAAGCCTGTTGCATGCTGGCGGACATCGTACGTTCATGCCCTCCAGAGACTATGATAACCAAATCGTCCGCATAACCAATGGCATCGTACCCAAGTAGATGTAAATTATCAAGCAACTCGTCGATCACGAGTGACCACAGCAAAGGGGACAGGACACCGCCCTGCGGACACCCTCTTGCTGCCGTAATCGTGACTGACTCATTACCTAATTTAGATGTAATCTTCCTACTAACCAACATGGAACTAATCCAGTGGTTAGTCGGATCGTCAATACCTCTACGCTTGATTGCCCTAGCAATTGAGTCGTATCCAGTATTGTCAAAAGCTCCCTCAATATCCAGAAATGCACACAGAGCAATTTCTTTCGAGCGATAGGCTGCTTCAATCTTGGTGACAAGTAGATGCAGCGCACCCTCTGTGGATTTGCCTTTCCTATAGGCGAATTGATTTGGATTTAGAGGTCTGGTTGCCGTTAACCAGTCTCTGATATGAAGATCTATAAGTCGTTCCATGGTTTTAAGAATAAACGATGTAAGACTGATAGGTCGAAAGGACTTAGGAAGTTCACATGGCCGATTGCCAGGCTTTGGGATAAAAACCACGTTTACTTGACTCCAAGCCTGTGGTATGTGACCCCAATTGAAGCTAGTTCTAAACAAGGCCACCAGAGCAGGGGTAATCAAGTCCAGGCCCCTTTGAAGGAGGGCTGGGAAGATTCCATCCCCTCCTGGAGCCTTGAAAGGCTGAAAAGAGTTAATGGCCCATTTGACTTTATCCGGAGTAAAAAGCTTACCGGATAAACTATTAACCCAACCCATATTTACACCCATGTGTGTACCAGATATGGAGTTAGTGATTGTATTTGTGTCGCAAACAGTGCAGCCCGGAAAGTGCACTTGAAGCAGGGTTTCGAGCGACTCTTTGCGACCTGATGTATAACTACCATCGGATTTCAGAAGAAGCCCAATCCCGTTGGACTGATCTTTAGCTAGAACTTTATGGAGTCGAGCAGCTGTAGGTATATCCTCGATATTTCCACAGTTTTTCCTCCACGTGAGGCGTTTGGAACGCCTTAGTTCTGTGTTGTAACTGGTTAGGGCTTGCCTATATTCATTCCACTCATTGGAATGCTTTGCCCTATTAAATAATTTCCTAACCTTCTTACGAAGTTTAGCCAGCTGTTCGTTCCACCATGGAACTTTGCGATTAACCACAACGTTACGCACCACACAGCTGCTTTCGTAGGAAGATAGGAGCACGTCATTAAGCAGACCAGCTGCGGTTTCTAGGTCACTAATTGAACTCAAAGATGTTGGCAGCATGTCTGCTTTGATAAATAAAATATCCCTATATGTTTTCCAATTTGTAAAACAAGGGATACGACGCTCTGTTGCCTGTATGATCACTCCCGGTATATCGAACCTGATGTGCATGTGGTCCGACAGAGAAGCTTCGCTTGAAACATGCCAGTTTGCAACAGAGTTGGAAATAAACTGACTTGACAAAGTGAGGTCCAACACCTCTCGCCGAGTCGAGTTTATGAAAGTGGGGTTCGAACCTTTATTTAAAATGTCTATGTGACTACTCATAAGATAATTTAAAAGGGACTCACCTCTGCCATTTGTATCACTGCTGCCCCAAATGATATGGTGTGCATTAGCATCGCAGCCTATGATGAAATGCTTGTTTTTTAGGTTGCAGTAATCCACCAGATCCTGTACAACTACAGGTGGAGCACTAACCGACTCACCAGGGAAGTACGCAGAGGCACATATTGTCTCCTGCATTCCCCTGCTAGTCGGAACCTCCAGGATTACTGCAACCAAATCCTTAGTGGTGAACTCTGGAATTGGAAGAACGTTAATATTAGATGAAACAAATATTGCTGCTCGGGGAACTTCCTCCCTTCGATCGTAAATCAACTTACATGACTTGAGGTGGAGGCCTCTGATTTTTCCTCCATTAACCCAAGGTTCCTGGATAAGGCCAAGGGTTAAGTGTTGTTTCGCGAACCTGTTGCAAAAGGTATCCGAAGCTCCTTTTGCGTGATGCAGATTCGCTTGTAGTACCCTAATAGTACCAGCCATACTGGATGATTAGGGTAAAGGAGCTCTACGCTCCTGGCTGCTTGCCAGCCGTCTGCTTTGCGGGATTTGGCCTGTTTCTGCCACTTTTCCCAGTAACACCCCGAGCGCCCATATGCTTAATTTTCGGGGTGAGTGCTGATTTACTCGATCCCACAGTAGGAGTTGCGGAGAGATCCGTTGATCGTGCTCCCGACGAAGAGGCAGCAGGAACAGAATGCTCGATAGCGCTGCTGTTCCTGGATGCCTCCTCGTCTGTGATTGTGCCTACTACTGGGGCTGGTAAAGTACCCTCCTTACTGGAGCTGACTCCAGTGGTTGGGTTGGTAGAGGGGGAATCCTTCTTGAGAAGGAGTTTTATCCTACCAAAGCGGTATGCGATGTTCCCGTTGGATTCGCGTAGTTTCTTCATGGAAGACTCGCCTATGGCCATAACCAAATGGACGAGTACGCCAGTTGTCGTCCGTTGCAGTATCTTCCATGAGTTGGCCGCGAGACCATCGTTCTGCGCGGCCATGGTAGCGAGAATCTTCTCGCTAGTTAAGCTAAGGCTCTGTGGAAAGAACCCCCTAACGATGTTTGGCCGAGGAAAATCATCCTCTTCCACCAAAGTTATGTTCAGACCAATTTTTTCCCTTAGGCTTACAAAACTGTTCCTCATCCATTCCGCTGTGGAATGATCGGAACATATAAAAAATAGCCAACCTGTTCTCCGGAAACAGCCAAGGAATTGCGGCTTGTGGTTTGAGCCTTGCATCCCAATAATGAGGTCAATGACACACTCCTGTATGTTTGCCATTTGCTCCATACTAAGAGGATTGCCACTGAGATCACCTGGTACGATGCCCAGCTTAACACTGCCTGCTACCTGGCTGAAAGAGGGCTTTACCGGAGAAGGCCCTTCTTTTGCTTTTTTGGCAGGTGGTTTATTTGGTTCCGGAGCAACCTCGAAAGACCTCTCACGCTTACCACCAGACCTCTTGTCTAGGGTAGGAGCAACAGGCCCCGAGGATGCTTTCAGAGGGGTCGCGGACTTTGCAGCAGCTAGAGCCTCTTCTCTAGTTTTGCCTTCCTTGAGCCCCTTTTTAAAACGCCTTCTTTCGAAGGAGTTGAGCTTAACCCATTCCCCGGCGTTGAGGGACATGTTCCCAATATCAACACCAATGGTTGAGGTGCCCGATAACTGTGAGATTACACTTATGTTGTCGTCACAGAAGGTGTCCGTAGTAGAAGAGGTGGACTGTTCCACCTTTTCCTTGGTCCGGACGTTAAGATAATCAAGAGTGGTGGCCCTTGTGGCATCTACCATTCCATCATAGCTTAGGAGACCCAACTCAATAGCTGGTGAAGTTGATGCTTTTAAAGAGGCATCACCCTCTATGTTTTTTTTAAATTCGGTTTCCATTTGAATCCCACGAGTATCCGAGAAATGAAGGTCACCCACAGCAGAGATCGGTATACTGTGGGAAGGCTACTTTAAACCGGGGGTCGCCTGGTACCCGGAGTTCACATACTAAAGACTAAGCTCCCCCTTAGCCACGCAGCTCTCAGCGTATGTTGTCCCACCAAAGCTTGGGGCAATGGATTTACCGCCATTGCACGGTCGTGTAAGTTACTTGGCTACATTCTAGGATGCATTGCCCGGTTGTCGCCACGAGGAGGCGTAACTACACTAGGAAGAAGTCTTATGAGAATCGCATATCCTAGAAAGCTTTGACTCCTAAAACTACTCCCCCAACAACCTACCTTTACCTTTACCTTTACCTTTACCTTTACCTTTACCTTTACCTTTACCTTTACCTTTACCTTTACCTTTACCTTTACCTTTACCTTTACCTTTACCTTTACCTTTACCTTTACCTTTACCTTTACCTTTACCTTTACCTTTACCTTTACCTTTACCTTTACCTTTACCTTTACCTTTACCTTTACCTTTACCTTTACCTTTACCTTTACCTTTACCTTTACCTTTACCTTTACCTTTACCTTTACCTTTACCTTTACCTTTACCTTTACCTTTACCTTTACCTTTACCTTTACCTTTACCTTTACCTTTACCTTTACCTTTACCTTTACCTTTACCTTTACCTTTACCTTTACCTTTACCTTTACCTTTACCTTTACCTTTACCTTTACCTTTACCTTTACCTTTACCTTTACCTTTACCTTTACCTTTACCTTTACCTTTACCTTTACCTTTACCTTTACCTTTACCTTTACCTTTACCTTTACCTTTACCTTTACCTTTACCTTTACCTATACCTTTACCTTTACCTTTACCTTTACCTTTACCTTTACCTTTACCTTTACCTTTACCTTTACCTTTACCTTTACCTTTACCTTTACCTTTACCTTTACCTTTACCTTTACCTTTACCTTTACCTTTACCTTTACCTTTACCTTTACCTTTACCTTTACCTTTACCTTTACCTTTACCTTTACCTTTACCTTTACCTTTACCTTTACCTTTACCTTTACCTTTACCTTTACCTTTATCTTTACCTTTACCTTTACCTTTACGTTAAGGTAAAAAAGAAAGAAAGGCGCAGCAACGATTTGTATAAAGTCCCGATTGGACAAGGCAAGTTACATGATAACAGCCCTTAGTACCTAAGATTTCGTCGTCCAATCCTCGATTCACGAAATGACCGATCTGAAAGGTTTAGACAAATTAGAGCTAGAGGATCCGCTCTTTAATAAGGAAGGTAAAATAAATATACTATTTTATAGTGATTTATTTTTTGAAATTATTTGTGACAGCAAAGAATATATTCCGAGGACAAAACTTGTTGCTCACAGTGCAAGGCTAGGGTGGGTGATAGCAGGAACGCTAATTCAAATGGAAGTTTGCAAGGAAATGGTTCCAGTTAATCTCCACTTAGACGTAGATTTAGCTCTTCGAAAATTTTGGGAGATCGAGGAGATCAACGTTGTCACTCCTTACACTGAGGAAAAAAGATTTTGTGTTGAACATTTTCGAACCACTGTGCAATGAGATAAAAAGGGAAGGTACATTGTTAGTTGGCCTTTCAAATCGGGTTTGCCGAGACTGGGAAATTCCAAGGGAATAGCAGTTAAGAGAATGCATAATTTAGAAAAGAGACATTTAAACAAAATTATGTAGAGTTCCTGGACGAGTATTTTAAACTAGGACACATGAAGATATCACGAGATGCTGGTGCCGAACTATATTTTTTAGACAGAACAAGGTAAACCGCTGAATAATGAATTGGCAGTAGGGCCCACGGTTAATCTAGCTTAGTAGAATTAATACTTAGATTTCGCATTCATAAATATGTATTTACGGCCGATATTGAAAAAAATGTTTCGGCAAATATGGGTCAACGCTAAAGACGCACAATATCAAAAAATACTACGTCGTGATTTCTTTGTTGATGACCTTATGTAAGGAACCAACACTCGTGAGGATGCTGAAATGATTATCCGAGATTTAATCACTATGATGGGAAAGGGAGGTTTCCATTTTCGAAAATGGTCATCAAATTGTAAGCAGCTTATGCAAATTAATCCCGAAGCAGACCAAGATATCTCAATTTTGGATTTTGAAGGCGACTCTCAAGCCATTTCGATACTGGGAGTGAGGTATTCCCCAAAAAGCGACAGTTTTCAGTTCAAGGTGAAGTTGAAAGAAAATGAATTAACGAAGCGGTATATGTTATCCGAGGCATCAAAAATTTTTGATCCGATTGGTTGGTTGTCACCACCTATAATAAAAATAAAAATTCTTTTCCATGAACGCTTGCCTGAGGCAATTTATGATAACTACATGGCCATTAGAAGAAATCTGATAAAACTTGATGATATCAGAATACATAGATGGTTATACACTGATGTAGAGGAATTAGAGTAGCATGGATTTGCTGATGCTTCCGAATTGGCTTACGCAGCAGTAATCTACAGTAGAGTGAAAGGAAAAACTGTTTTCCGGATGAATGTTGTTGCTTTACCATACAAATTAATGAACTCGGTGTTACAAATATTCAAGGGTTTGAAAGTTATTAATTTTCGATTGTGGATCGACTCAACTATTGTGTTCAATTGGATCTCATCATGTCCAAGGAAGTGGCAAACATTTGTGTCTAACAGAGTCTCTTACATTCTTCAACATTCAAACCGAAGTCAATGGAGCCACGTACCATCAATGGACAACCCAGCTGATTGCTCGTCGAGAGGCATGTTTCCGGAGGAGTTGGTGGAGCGCAGCTTATGGTCCGCATTGGTTAATGAAAACAGAGGTAGAATGGCCAAACTAAGACAAAATTACGACAGAAATACCAGAAGAAGTTCGAAAAGAATAGAAGCTAAATACGATGGTGTTGGTCAATAATGAAGACAGTGATGACTGTCACGTTCAAAGGTGAATCCAGAATAGTAGAGGGTCTAGAATTCTCAGCACAATACAATGAGGCTAACCAAGATGCATTTAATTTGGTGATGCGACGAGTTCAACTTTGCAGTTTTGGTTCGAAGATCAATTCCCTCACTAAAAATAAATATATTTGTAAAACTTCTAAATTAACGAGTCTTTTTCCCTTTATAGAAAAAGTTGGTTTATTACGAGTTGGTGGTAGATTAAGTAACGCAGATGTTCCTTATGCAAAGAAGCACAGCAACATTAATAGTCAGAGACGAACACATCAAGCAATTACATGCTGGTCCAAACGTTTTGATGACCACATTAAAACAAAAGTATCACTTTTACGAGGCAAGGATGAAGTTCGCGCAGAGATTCGGAGATGTATCAAGTGTGTTCGCTTGAAGGCACAACAACAACATCAGCTATACATCAAGTCTTCGAGACTACGAGGTGCGAAAACCATAAAAGTTTATTTGGCGCTACAAAGGCTGTACACCTACAGTTGGTGTGTGATATGACCACTGAGGCGTTCCTAGCAGCTGTGCGACGATTCGTTGGTCGGCGAGGAATATGCGGCGTAATATATAGTGACAATGGGTCCAATTTTATCGGCGCAAAAAGAGAACTACAATCCAGTCTAGCGATGGTATCAAAAGACACAGCTATAATGAAGTATTGCACAACTCACAGTATAGATGGCATTTTGTACCACCAGCTGCTCCTAATTTTGGATGTTTATGGGAGGCAGCCATAAAATCTACAAAATTTTATTTAAAACGGGTGATAGGAGAGTCACGTCTTACTTATGAGGAGATGGCAACGTTGCTGATTGAAATAGAGAACATCCTTAACTCACGACCACTATGCGAAATGAAACCGGACATTTTCTAGTCGGGCAACCTATTACTTTGTTACCGGATCAAAATCTGCTACATATTAAGGAAAACCGGCTGTCAAAGTGGCAACACATACAGCAAATGGTCCAACATTTCTGGCAGAGGTGGAATAAAGAATATTTACTGTCGCTACAACAACGCCAGAAATGGACAACACCAACAGCAAATCCAGCCATAGATGATCTAGTAGTTGTCATTGAAAAAGATGTTCCACCTGCCAGATGGCTGATTAGTACGAGTTGTGCGAGTTAAAACGATCAATGAGTAGAAAATCAATCAACATCAAATTTTATTACCCGGCACTCATCTACATTTATTCACAAAACTATTAGTTTATAACTTCGTTCCGTAAGAACACAAATTATTAAGCAAATTATAGTTCAACTACTAGTTGGTGACCTTTCTACCTTAGCGTTCCTAGCAACTCTTAAGTCGTTAGTTCTGGAATAATGATCTACCGATTCTACAAATTTGAAATGGAGTTATGGATCTCATTAAGAACTCTCGAACATTCAAAAATCCGAATTGTTTTAGCCGCAAACTACATATTTAATTATGTAAATTGCTTTTTAAAAATTGTCAAGCAAGATAATTATTTGAACTGTATAAAATAACCTGAAACTTAGGTATTTATGCGACAGCGCCCAATTTAAACGTTTGCATAACACCCAAAAAATATTTCCAATAACAAAATTGTCAATTTGATAACGAAATTAAATTAATTGGATTTAGAGCATCATATTTATGAAATGTAGCGGTATTCATCTAAAATTGGTATTTAGTGATGATTTATTAATTTTAACATTGTTTGCTTAAAAACCACTGTACATATGTAGTATTAAACACCTATGCTATAACTATAGTATATAATATACTAGAAGAGAAAACCAGTTGTACTTAATTTAATAACGTATACATTGAAAGCGAAAAAGAAAGCGCTTTCTGTTTATTTCTAACGTATAAACCACATTTCATGAAAAAATAACTTTAAGAAATTTTTGTAATTGAATGAAGGAAGATGTAGAAGAATAAATATTGAAATGTGTTAAGTGTTTCTTTATAAATTGGTTGTTGAATTAAAATGGCTTTAGATGAATTGTATACGAAGTTTTCTATAATGATGTTTGCTTAGCAGATTATAATTCAATTTGAACACTTGATGGTCATATTGAGTTACTCGACTTATTGTGAGCCTCATTGGATTTTGAGACAACTTATCTACATAAAAATGTGGGGTTTGACCCACCTTATGAAACCTGCGCATATGAACATTTGTAGAATCAAGAATTAACTGAACATTTTTAATCGGATTATCTTACAATTTTCTCAAAGTTTGAAAAGAGAATACTTCAGAAAATACAACAGAAATAATCAACTTTCACTTGCTTAACACAATTATTCCAGTTTGATTTTCTTCAATTGGCTGTTTGCTTGTATGTATTGTGAAATGGTTGTTGTTATGTACATTTTATGTCTGATGATTTCATCAGAATAGATAAACTTTTACTGATTTTTGTATATATTTGCTTGAAATATATCTCAGATTCTATTATGTATGGATAGTAAAAAATGTATATATGCCTTTATAACTTGACTATAGGTAGGTACTCGTAATATGTATTTTATAATGATTAATACGTTTTTCTTGGAAGTAATAATCGTAAAAATTGAGGTATAAGGTATTGCTTTCAAACCATATGATTTTCTAATTATTGGATAGGATACGGGAAAGTTACGTATTAAAAGTTACAGTAATTTAACGATTTGAAGAAATATTTACTCTTACATTGATTCGGCGATGATTAAATGTCTAAAATATACCCTCTCGTTCACAGATAAACTGAAATCGTAAATTATTTACAACATTTGCAATCAGGTAAAAAAATGTGAGCTTTTTACTACAATCTGTCCTCAGCTGAAATGTACAACCGTTTTCTTAGATCTGTTGTTATTACACCCCTTACGTAGTACCAATTTTATAGGTTTCCTTACCTAGGCTGGGAGAAATTGTTCTCCATAGATGGATTTATGGTCAGCGAATCGCGTATTATTGAATCAACTAATTCCAGTAGCCTGGCAATCTCAGATTTTTATCTGTGTTTCCATAAAAAATTTTCACGGAAAAGTGTTTTGCCTTCCTTAGATCTTTGTTGAATTTTACTATACACGGAAAAAAATAATTTGATTAAAATCATTAGGAGGCTTTTCTAAATATTTTTTTGTGATTCTCATTAAAATTTTATTGAATTTAATTGTTTCTTTAATAATACGCATCAAACTGAATTTACTGATTTTTCTACAGTTGTGATTTTCATTAATAGTATATTGTGTAACGTGTAGGAAAAACGATATATTCCCGGACGAGTATGGAAGTTGCTGGGACGAGGCGTCAGCCGAGTTCCAGCAACCATAAGAGTCCGGGAATTATAGTTTTTCCACGAGTTGCACATACGATTTTTTCTCTAATCGGCAGTATATCAGATTATCCATTTTATCAATTTATATTTTCAATAGATTTCACTATCAAAGTTACCTTAGAATTATAACAATCGCGTGCGCTGTCAATTAAATAAATTAGGTCTGTCAGAGCAAACGATACCCGTTTAGGTAAAATAGGTCTGTCAGAGCAAACGATACCCGTCGTTAATTTGTGGTTTAGTTTAAATATAATGGACAGCAATTTTGATAATTCAATCCCAGGTACTCCGCCTGGCATCTTGGAGACAGCAAGATTGACTACACTAAATTTGTTGCCGCAGAAGTCGAGGGAGAAGTACGAAAATGCATACAAGCGTTTTATGGATTATCGCATAAATAACAAGGCCAATTCATTCTCCGAAAACGTTTTAATTGCATATTTTTCGGATTTATGTCAAAAGATGAAACCGTCAACCTTATGGTCCAACTATTCCATGGTGAGGTCGACGCTTAGCATTAACAATAATGTTGATATATCCAAATATGGAAAACTACGCGCATTACTGAAACGTCAGTCAGATGGATATAAGCCTAAAAAATCCAAAATCTTAACGAAACAACAAATAGAAACATTTATGGAACTTGCTCCAGATGATACATATTTAATGGCAAAAGTATGTTAAGATGTACGCGCTCATAATTTATTTACAAAAAAATTGTTTTCTAGGTTGCCTTAATTTTTGGAATTTCTGGCGCATGTCGTCAAGATGAACTATGCTGAATAAATTTGAATGACATTCAAGATTTGGGAAATAGGATATTGATTACCATTCCTGTTAACAAGACGAACAAGCCAAGATCATTTATTGTAAATGAAGCGTATATCGAAATATATCGTAGATACATAGCATTACGTCCCACTGATTTCGATAACCCTCGATTCTTTTTCAAATTAAAAAACGGTAGAGGTAACAGACAAGTAGTGGGCATACATCAGTTTGGCAAATTGCCTCAAACTGTAGCTACTTATTTGAAGTTGCCAAATGCGATAGAATATACAGGGCACAGTTTTCGCAGATCATCTGCTACAATATTGGTAGATACAGGTGCAGATTTGACTTGCCTTAAGAGACATGGTGGTTGGAAATCGGCAACGGTTGCCGAAGGGTACATTGATGATTCTCTAAATAATAAAATTGAAGTTGCAAACAGAATTTTCAATACCACCGAACAAAATCCAGGTGTGGACCGTAACATGACCGAAATAAAAATTTTCAATACTACCGAACAAAATCCAGATGTGGACCCTAACATGACCGAAATAAACGATAATAGTGCATCAGTGGCTACAACTAACCTTAATTGTAATGCATCTGCGCCAATTTTCAACACCTATACAAATTGTACAATTCATGTAAATATAACCAATAATAAATAGTTGTTAAATATGTACTTTTACAATTATAATAATAAAAACTAAATAAATTAAAATTATATCATGTATTTCTTAAAAACAGATGATAATCAGTACTAGAAAGTATTCTCTGCCTAGGCAAGGAATACTTTCCAGTACTGTTTTTAGTAAGTTGCCTAGCAACGATGTAGTGTCGGGGAATACTTCATTTTGCTGACAGATAACAAACCAGAAAACTGACGTATTTTATCCGATTTGAGAAAAAGTATGTTTTATGAAATTCATAATCGAAATTTTAGCGTATTTTGTTGTAATTCATCAAAAATTTATTTGAAATAAATCAAAAATTAATCAACATTTGTATTGTGATAATCAATAAGGTTTTAAATAAAAAAAATTATTATATTCACAAAATATTTATTGATTTTAATGAAAATAATTATTCTGTGAACTTAATATCGTTAAATGAAAGATATTTTACAAAATTTTTGATGAAAATCACAATGTTAATTAAAACTTTAAAATAATCTATAGAAAAAAGATAGATTTAAAATTTAAATAATTTAGTCGGCTATAGTTTTAAATTATTTAAGTTAAACTCAGTCCTCATCCTTCTGATCATTCTTTAGGATGGCAAATGTACGAGTATTTAAAATATTATTTGCATATTTCAATTCATAACAAATATGGTATATAAACCATGGCTTTTTACTACAATCCAATAAATCAATAATTTGAGAAAGAAATTGATTTTACTAAAATGTGTGCTACATTTCTATAAAGATATAGCCAAGCTGCATGCAATCATTCTCGCCCCCCCCCCCCTTTCCCCGATATAAACAAACAAAATTTTCAGCTTTACATACTGTGGTAAATAGTTTGATGAGCCACGATTAACGTTTCTGTTTTCCTGTAATTCAGTTCAACGTTACCGAAACATAAACAAAACTGCATAGATACTTTTTCTATTTATATTAAGGATATATCAAGCACCTTTTTCTTTGGTTAAAACAACTAGCCGCCTGGACAATTAGGTGTATATGGAAGGCATTTTTGTAGTGTTTGCGAAAAAATTATAAACTTTGATCTGATGCAAAAGATTTCATCAACATCCAAGCTTTGAGCTTCACGTATGAAATAACGCTACTTTTTAGCTTTATTGACTAAACTAGCTAAAAAGGCAAAAAATGTAGCTCTATAATGTCTAGTTCAACATAAGGTTCACCAAGATCTTGGTAATTCAAGAATAGTTTGACGAGTTAAATGGCAGTTTACTTAATTGATTCTTTGTACCTTAAAAACATTGTGTTAGCGAGAAAAATTGTCCATATTGTTTGTTTAGGTCTTATTACAAGGTGACACATACAAATTTTAATGATAAAGCGATTGTATTATATAAATATTCCCCCAAAGTTCGGTTAGTGTTGTAATTTTCGATTTTATAAGCCAATAACATTTATTACGCAAAATTCCCGTTTGTTTTATAATAAAGTGATTCTCATAATTTCTTTCGCAATTTCGAGTAGCGGGTTTAATCCACAAAAGTAAGTGATGAACTGCGCAAAATATATTAATGATATTCATCACAAAATATTATGTTTTGGTTCTTTTATGAATATCAGAAAACTTTGTGTGATAATTATAAATTGTTTAGTGAATTTCAGTTATTTATGTATTGAAACTCACAAAGTTTTACCGTTATCTGTGCTAAGCGTGTTTTTTAGCCTTTCATTATAAATGGCGTGTTCTTAACGAGAAGAAGTGTTTTCTAATTTTGAAAAAATTGTGTTTTTTATAAGTTTATTAAATATTTTACAAGTAAATTGTATTGTCTTTAAATATATGTACTTCTAAACAATTAAACATGTAAGTATAAAATCATAATATTCATAGTTCACATTTTTTTTATATGGTTTTAATCCTTATTGCCGATTTCAGTTATACTTATCTAAAATATTTTTTAAGAATTTAATTTGTCTGTCTGTAATCAGTTGATTTTTCGGCATTTTTTATAGACAAATATATTAATTGTTCATGGCAATCCCAATATTTTCGATTTGGTAAATCAGAAAAATACAGAAGCCAATCGCTCATAATATATCAGGCAGCTACGACCAAACTACAAAAATACACACACAAATGAGGTTTCTCCACGGGTTTTTATATTTGATGTAGTGAATAAAAAATTCGCTATGTCAGTACGTTCTGGCTAGATACTTAATGTATGTGGCTAGAGTGGAATTTGTTGTAGTTTAGTCGTAGCTGCCTGATGAGTAGACCATACTTTTCAGTACGAAACCAAACTACCAACAGAAAGAACTCATGGAGGGTTCTTAGTTTTTGCAGAGTGGTACATTGGTATAACTCTTTGGGCCTTCAGCTAAAATTACGGGGAGGGGGGAAGATATTTCTACTTTTTTTTCAGTAGATATATTATGAGCGATTGGCCTCTGTATTTTTCTGATTTACCAAATCGAAAATATTGGGATTGCCATGAACAATTAAT
Organism: Tipula vernalis; assembly: GCA_958295665.1. NCBI lineage: Eukaryota > Metazoa > Arthropoda > Insecta > Diptera > Tipulidae > Tipula > Tipula vernalis. Next base: position 177,641,809 of record OY282558.1, on the reverse strand, counting down.
ATATTTGTCTATAAAAAATGCCGAAAAATCAACTGATTATCTAAAATACGTAATAAAGGGTTATTTAATTTAAGAAATGGTGGAAAATATATTTGAATTAATCATTTTATCGGATCTTTTTCATTTAATTATGAAGTGCTTTAAATGCCTTAAATCTGTATGCAATTTCGAAAACTTTAAAATTCATTGCAAACAAGTGCATAAATTATCAATGGCGGATAGCTACAAATACATTGAAGGTGATTGTTTAACCTTTTCTCTACTTTAAAAAGTTTTCGAAAGCACGTGTTTATTAAACACTGTGAAAACTTTGATGATTCGGACAAAAATTGTGTTTTAGTGCGTAAAGAAACATCACCTTTAAAGAAAAACGAGGTTAATTTTATTAGCGAAATTGAAAATTATTCTTATCAGGATACGTTTGAGGACCAGATCCCTGAACAAATTTTAAATTCTGTTTTGTGTACGCATGATAACTCGAATTTCTCTAGGAAAGACGTACTTTCAATACAACACAATGTTAAAAACAAAATGTTTATTCCCTTTACTGAAATGTTGGTTAAATTTGTAAATGAAAATTCTAAATATCAGAACTTTATTAATGAATTAATTTTTCTTATCCATAAATTTCAAGATCCCTTTCAATTGTATAATACTGATTATAAATTATTTAATTAGCTTGAGAAAGAAGAATTAGTTAAACGCCCAAAATGTTTTTTTTTATTTTACTGGTGTTTCCGTTTTGAATCCAAACACAGGGAATTTAAAAGCTGTGCTTCTTCCATTACTTCTCGTCGAAATATTTGTCTTTCATTAGTGAAAAAATTCCAACTAAAATTTGCTAAATATTTGTTGGAACCACCGAAATCGCCTATTGCTAGTGACAAGCAAAATATTATTCAACATTCTAGTAGGTCACTCGAAAATTGTTTCTCAAATGAAATCCACACTGGCTTCAAATATTATAGTAGTTTAGAATATAAGGGTACGATATATAAAAAGGGATATTTTATTCCACATTTTGATGATGATATGTACGTTATAGAAATTGTTGAGTTAGCAGTGAACAACTCTAAAACCAAAATTGTTGCTGTCGGAAGTCCTATAAAATCTATTGCATACGATGATCATTACGCTGCATATAAATTAGATTTAAGTCAGAAGGGTACCTTTAGAGCAATTGATATTCATACATTTTGTGGTCCACCGGGTAATATTAATGTCATTAATAACCCTGTTATGATTAGAATAAAACAATTTTAATTTTTAACTAAGATTTAATTATGTAAAAAAATTTTTTTTTCAATTTTTTTTTAAGTCGCTTTTATTAACTAAAAATGAGCGAATTAACTAATAATAATAATAACAACAATAAATGTAACAAGTATACTGAAAATCATACAAAAAGATAATAATAATACAATTTGTCCTGCCATAACCAACCAAAATTAAGAATGGAGCTTGGATACAAATGATATGAGTTTAGATACTAACGAGGTACTGCGTACTGGTTTTAAACGTAGAAACTTTAACAGAACAACAAGCTGAACTTTTCAATTTGTTGAATTCGTGGGGTTTAGCTGATCTCTATAGTTATTTGGATAGTAAGTGATTTTTTTTTATTTAGAAAACCGGTTTTTAATTTTATAAATGTCCTTTTCTAGGCCAAGGTGTATACACACACCAGAACTAAAAATGTTGACACCGGACTATATTATTATACTTTTAAAAGATTTCAAATGGAAAGATATAATTAAATTTAGAGACGAATGGACCAAATGGTGGAACCTTACCCTGAGCAAAGAAATATATACAGAATCAACTGTATCAGATACGTTATCAAGCGGAACATCCACGTCATCTGCCAGTACTTCAGAGTGAAGGTATATGAATAGAGCCTATCTCTTGGAAATCCTAAACGACAGTCACGAGGGAAACTTATTACTGAAGACAATAAATAACACAAATCAAGAAAAGGAGCGGCTTTCTGACTTAAGCCGGGATGTTTTATGCAACATTATTGTCAGCTTTTATATTAGAAGAGGCCTGAAAATGAACACAAAATTATGCAACCAGTTGGCAGAAGAAATAATACTCTTAATACCGACTGAGAAGGTACATAAGTACAACTGAAATGAATATTACCTAAAAAGGCCAATGTCAATGAAAGTAACCATTATTAAAACTATATTGCGCTTAACAAGATATTGCTGTTGGTCACTTTCATCGACATCGGTCATATACCACCAATTTTGAACGTTTTCAGATAGGTAATTGTTAATTGACAATAACTATATTATATATATATATATATATATATATATATATATATATATATATATATATATATATATATATATATATATATATATATATATATATATATATTTTAATAATTTTATGGTTGGGCGAAACTTAATGCTTCATGGAAATATGTATCTCTGAAATGGAAATGTCGTTTTATTGAAATTTGACACATTTGGGTAAAGGCACAAAATACATTCGTTGTAGAATTAACTAGCAGTTCACCGGAACGAAACATAAGTCCATCGTGTGTGATGCACATATTTTTGTTTCCAGCGAATATCTGCTTTATTCGGAATCGTAATCCACTTTTTCATTTTAAATGGAGAGCCTGTGTATCAGGCGGATTACTTTAGTGTCTTTTAAGGTAAAAAATGCAAAACAAGGTGCCTATTTTAATATGTAAAAAATAAAAAATGGATTATGATTATGGTTAAACCAGAAGATCAATCTAACCAAAAATATGAGGATCATGTATACTATATGCCTCTACGAAATGGCCAATTTCATTTCAGAGATATCTTCACCGATCTACATTTAGTAAAACTCAACTTTATGGTGAACAACATTATCAAGCATTAAGAAATGAAGTATTGAGCTTCGAGGAATTAATGTTCCATTGGAAGGGCTGTTCAACTAAAAAAATTAAGTTTATTTCGGAAAACTCTACAAAAGATATCTGTGAAAGATGGCCAAACTACAAAGAATCTACAGGACACAAATTGGTAAGACACGATTTTTGAATAATTCTTAAAGTTATTCAACTATTTACTAAAATAGTGCTTATCGACTTTATTAAGTATAATGACGCCGGCTGTATGTTTCATGATGTTTTTACTGATGATTTTTATAACAAAATAGTTGTAATTTTGAAGTCCCAAATAAAAGATCCTCAGTCAAAAATTATATTGGAAAATTTGATGTCCGGCTGTATATTTAAGTAAGTTTTAGCTAAATGCTTGATTACAAATAATTGTGTACCTGTTATTAAATCCAACATAGCCACTTAGCCATAAATCTTACAATTTTTGTTTGTAAATATCAGCAAATAATTTTGCAAACAGAAAATATTAAGTATTATTAATTGAAAAAAAAAAGTCTAAATTTTTTCGGAGTAATTCCCAAATGTTTACATTGTTTTAAAAGCATTTTTACTTTAAATTTAAAGCAACCAAAAAAACATTTTAATTGGTTCGGAAAATAGAATTTTAATTTTTTTGGTACTAAAATTGTATTGCTGACAGAAAAATTAAAAATCGATTTTCTAAGCCAATTAAAACATTTGTTCCGGTCAAAACATGGTACACACGATTACGTTTCACGATTAAAAAAATAGTATATGTTATTCGGATTAAAAGTGGCTTTGTTTCAGTCGCAATCTTTGCACTTGCTTGCATACGCTGTACTTCGCCTCGCAGTATAATTGCTCGTTAAACAAAGTATCATTTTTAATCCTAATGACACAATGGAAAACATTTATGTCATAAAAATTAAATTCCCATTTTCTTTACCAATTATAATTTTTTTGTATTTTTAAATTAAAAATAGTATCATATGGAACTTTCGATCAAGTTCCAGAAGAATTTAACTGAAATAAAGCGACAGTTTTTCTATTAGATATTTAATACTAATATGAATATGTTTTATATTCTCAGATGGAAAGCTCGCAACAACATTTATTTTATTGCATGCCATTTTGAAGAATAATTCTGAAAACTGGAAAAAGGAAAATTCGATGTTCTATAAAAGAATGTCAAAATTCTTTTATTTATTGCTGTTCATCAACAGAAGGTTTGGAGCAACATTTTGATAAGCTTCTAAATGGAAAAGAGACAATTCAGCCGTTCATCACTATTGTAGGAAAATGTATAATTTATCTCGAATAGACATTATTCTACATGGACGGAATAAAATATATATTTTCCTCGTTTTTGAGAGCAATGGACGTTTGCTTTAAAGCATCCCAAATTTTTAACTTAAACCGCGGGGCATATGAAAGAATGAATTGAATTATAATAACATTAAAGAAATAATTTAATTGTGTTTTATTTAAAAACCTAATTTATACGTTTGTAATATATAGTATTTACTATATTTATATAGTAAATATCAATATTGTGCTTTATTGATATTTACTATTGCGCCTGGTGTGCAGGACACAATGTATCTTCTGAATAGCACTAAGGAGTCACAATGATAACCATCGAGAGATTTGTTAGTTAACAGTGAACTTTTTTGTGATTTTTACCATTAGTGTCTATGAATATCATTTACATTCAGATTAATATCAGAAAATTGTTTAATTCGTAACACTAAATATTTAATGATATTCACGAAATAGTTAAATAAATTTAATTGTTTTTTTTTATGTAGTTCACTAAATATTTAATAGTTCTAAATAATCATCGCATCTTGAATATTACAAAAAATTTAATGATTTTCATAATTAATACATAGTAAAATAGATATGACGTCATTACTTTTTAGTAATATATTTTGTTAAATTCATTGAATAATTTTATGATATTCAAAATATTAAAAACTTACTAAAGCGGGTTTCTGCTAATCATTATTAGTCTGACTGGAGCAAGTTTTAGTGATTATTAAATAGTTTTTTGCTGAGTTACAGAGCTTTTTTTCCGTGTAGGCTTATCCTTACACCAGTTCTTTCTGAACTATATTAAGCCCACCTCATTGCAGTCTTTCATGTTCACCGGTCCAGCATGCCACCGATTTATTTGTTCTCTATTATAGAGGACAATTGCCTTATGGTGAGGAAGAATTATTGTCCTCATAATTTCTTAATTTATACCCTCAATGGCGACTTTAAGGCTGCTAAGATAGCTTTCCTAGGTCTTTTTGGTACCTTATAAGTTTATTTAAAAGCCATTTCATCTTTCTATATTGTGAACGTTTGCACCACATTCAATTATGAGGCCTTCTGTTGTAAAAAGTGTTTTTGCCGAGATCCATCGCTGTGTTGCTCAGAACATTATTAGAGTTTGTGCTGTTAATTATGATGACATTATGGTAATCTTTGGTTTTTACCATAAATATCCTCCATATTCCAGTTCTTCTTCCTAAACTGTGGGCTTACAAAGATTACTGACTTAGCGTGACAAAGATTGATTAAAATACTCTTCTTACTATGAAGCGGAGGATATTTTTAAGTCTACGCCACCCAGCGGGGGGTATCCATCTCCTCCTGTCTCTAACAGCCTCATTGGGGCCCTGGGTCTTAATTGTGATCTTGGTAAATAAGTAATTTCTTCGTTGCCTTTCTTTAATGTTATTTTCTGACACCTGATCACTAGGAATAGAATGGTCGACTTGCCCGCATTTTTCTTTTCATCGGCCTTTAGACACCTTCATTTTCGCTAAATTGTGGAAGGACCCGTCGATATTTTTTTACAATTAGCTGCCTTCACAGGAACGACATGGGTTTAGTATTACTGTTATAAGTAATATGTTGGGATATTCTCTGGCCATCACTGCCATCCTGCTAGGGACATATTAGAGGTTATTTAAATGATATAGATTTGAGTTTTCTTGCAACTGCAGAGGTTTACGGGTGGCTTTGCTTCGATAGTGATTTCTTCGAGCTCCCCTCTTTATTGATACACTTTGTAGCGGATCACCCAATAAACCACTACAAACTTGGCGGCGTACATTCCACCTCGAATGTAGATTGGGTTGACTTCCCTTTTGTACTTGGCTGGACAAATCGTATCACAACGCACACATACACAAAACAAAATAAATGGTGTTGAACGCACGCGCGCTCGTCATCAAAGCAACAACATGTCGCTTTTACTGTGTTGGCCGCCGGCCATAATTTAATATGCGTGGTGGTAGTGAAAAAATAATTAAATGTTATGTTCAAATTAATTAATATAAAATGAGTTTTTGTAAAATAAAATAAATTGTTATTAATAAATTAAAGATCCTTAATTTATTTTGTGTACAACGATAACTTCTTCTTCGCCTTGGGGGAGCCTTCTCTTGATCGCCCACGTCTTTTGATCTTCAAATACAGATCTAGTAACCGGGCTAGATCCCTTTTATCTATCGTAGCTATTTCTAACTAGACAGTTCGTCCGCTTGTCGGAAACTCAACTCCCGTTTTTGTTTCTTCCCACAATTCAGCCAGTTGCACTGCAGCGTACGCTCCTCAATGCTGCGTGTTTTGCGGTTTATTTTTCTTCACTTAACAGGATTTTCTTATCTGTTATGATGAAATTGAAAAATTAAGATTAAGTTCCAAATGCGTGGAGCTCCTTGTGAATCCACATCGGGGCCACAGTGTAGAAACTGAATAAATAAAGTATTTATTGGGTAACTAAAGCAGTGAAACTTTCAAATTTAAGAATGAAACTTACCATACTGGTAAAGCCAAATCTGTGATATTTAGTGGTAATTGTGAGAAACTGGATAAAATAACTTTCAAATTGTGCCTGAAAAAAGTATAGTATTTCAAAGTATCTTGAATATTCTAGAAAGAACTCTATATTATGTGAATCTGATTGATATCGAACAATTTAAATAATACTGAAAAAATCTGGATATTAATGGGGGGGGGCGAGTAGCAGGGACAGCAGAGACGCAACGATTTCAACAACAACGTCAATCAACACTACCTACAGTTAGTACAAATTTTGGGTGACCGCATGGGAACATGATGATGAAACGAAATCTCGCCCCCCGCTCACAACCGCCGATGGAATAAACGGTGGAGGGAATAATAATAGTTGTTTACAGCTTTTCAGAAAAAAGAGTTTGCGACACCAGGAAAATTTGTGTTGTCATTGTGTCCTTGTTACAGGTTGGAGAGCAGTAGATGAACTTTAAAATAATTGTATATTGTCTTGTGCCTAAATAAATTACTAAAAAATATATTACTAACAAATTTACTAACTATCAACTACTTAGGTGTCTGGAACCGGGTTGAGTCTTTGTTGCTAACATTCCTTTCCTATCCCTCGATCTTGTTATATGTAAAAAGGTGTACGACGGCGGCCTGGCCAGGGGCGGATATCACACTATTAGACTTATGTGGTTATCGATGTGGCGCCTTTCTTTACGGAGTTTTGGGCTTCATGAAGAAATGGTGTGTCGTGTTGTGTAACATGGGTGTATGATATTCGCATTGATAATACGGGAGACTTGCTTAATGCTTGATCGTACATCGCAATCAATCAATCAAACTGAAAAAATCTGGATATTAATGAATAATATCGAAAAGCCTGTAAAAATCTAAAAGATTTGTGTAAATATCGAACTATTTAATACTAATAAGCAAACAAAACTAAGTTCACCAAAACGATATGCAATAAGAATGAAACGCTCAAATAGTACCGGATAATTTCGTAAATATCGAACAATCATATTCTTCGTTTAGGCTCAAAAATACTCGAATAATTTCAAAAATCTTGAATAACCTGACTGCTTCGAGACACCGATTCACCAATTATTTCTCAAACAACAAAACAGTTTCACCGAGTTTACCGGTAGTAAAAAAGATTTCGGTAAATGAGAAAATATAAATCGAACGAATTCATTATAGAGACTGACTGGTTTGGCTCAGGTATCCGTTGATTTGCTTTCTAAAAATAAAGGCGCTCCTAACAAGGGAAACAAGAAATGGTTTTCCATCCCGGTTAGGAATTTTCCAGGAAGAAAAACGTTCAACAATTGTTCACATAATCTTCTGCCGTCAATCACATTCAATTTTTTGCAAATCAAACTTGCTACACTTTTGAAAGGGTAATCTGCATTAAGCTTAATCTGAGCTTCCATCTATCTAACCTTAACTTTGAACTAATTTTTGGACGCTTGGTAAATTTCATGGGCTCCAATAACCGTAGGTCCCCCAACTGCGGGTGCTGTGGCTACCTAGTTAAGCCACTGCCTGAAAAATGATAAACAAATTCAAAACCTAAAACCGAATTTTCAACGAAAACATTAACCAATAAACCAGGGCTGTGGAGTCGGAGCCAGAGCCGGAGCCGCAGCTTTATGGAATTCTCCTACGTAGCTACGAACCGACGACCTTTGCAAATTAAAGCCGCTCACTAACTTCGGAATCTTGTCTGGAAATAAAACTATGAACGAAATGTGGACCATTGGGCTTTGACTTTCTTATCAGTAAGCCCAGTTTATTTTTTTATTTTTGCCTAAAAATATTTATTTTGTAAATCCTTTTAATTATATTGGTTTTTGAATATGTTAAAACCTCCAACTTTGTGCATCGGTGTTGTCATCGCTAATCTCTACGATTCATAAGGTTGTACCATAAAATATACTTGTGGTTAATGTAGATTACATAAGAATTAGCAGAGTTGGAGTTTGGTGTTTCATCCTTCCGGCAAAGAATTGGAGTTGAGCGGCTGTGGTTCAACTCACCGGCTTGGAGCCAGTTTTTGTATATTAATGAAACTAAGAACGAAATGTAGACCGTGGCCCAATCTTGGCTGCAAGCCAACATCGAGACATTCTCTTGGAGCTTAAAGAGTTACAAAAGACGAAAATTATCCCAAGTTTAAATTGATTCGCTATTATTTAAATTTACTAAACCATCTTCAGTACCTTGTCCGAAAACAAAACTAAAAACAAAATAAGGACAAGGGTCCGTTCTTGACTTATTCAAATATTGGAAACAATCTCTTGGGGCTAAAATGGTTAGATATCTATGACGAAAACACCCCAAATTGAACAAAAATCCCAAATTTATTGGGACAACAACAACGACAATATACATAAACATGAAACGGTGAGTCAATTGGAGGGAACAAATGAATTTAAAAATGACATCGATTATAGAAATTTATAGGCGAGGGTTTAAATAATAAAAATATAAAGGCTGAAACCTCATAAGGTGATCAAAACTTCGGTCTTGATTAATTCAACTCCGAAATTAATCTCGAAATGAACCTCTAAAGTAACCTTCAGCTTAACCTTCAACCCAATTAACAACTCGTCCTCTATCTCAATCGCAACACAACCCTAAGTGCAATCACCAAATTAACTGCCAATCCAGCCATCAATTAAATCACTAAATCAACCCTTAATCCACTTTCAAATCAACCCTTAAATAATTCACCAACCGAACAACTCACACACCAATGCAAGCTAACTAAATCGTAATTCTACGTCAACTCACCTTAGCCCGACCCAAATCTCGACCCTCTGCTCAACTCTACGCTTATTTTCCAACCCAATCCTAAAACTAGATCGATTCGAAAGCTACATGGGTGTATTAACTCAACTAATTCTAACCTCACACTAAACACTAAACTCGACCGTAATGTACCGTCGTACCATCATAACCTTAAACAATCATTCCATCATACCATTATTCCATTATACCATCATACCATCATGCCACTATACCACCATACCATCATACCGTCCCTATAATCATACCATCGTATCATCGTACCATCGTACCATCATACCATCATACCATCATATAATCATACCATCATACCATCAAACTGTCAGGCCATGATATCAACATATGATCCAACCGTCATACCAACAAACCCTCATACCACCACACAATCATTCTAAAATAAATACCGTCATACTATCGTAACATCTTACCATTATACCATTATGCAAGTTTTACACTTCAAACTGAACTTTTTACATTTCAAATAGGACCTTTTACATTTCAAATTGAAACCTTAACAAATTATATGAATGGCGAATTAGGATGGAGCTTGGCTAAACAGATTATGGTAAAAATTGACATGTGCGTTCGTTGGAAATGGGATTCTAAAATGATTTTTGGATAAAGTTCTGTAATATGGTCAATAAGAATATAACTTAGCTATTAACCGATTACGATGAATTTTGACGTTTCCAACGAATAAAAGGAAATGTGACTCAAAGATTATTTTTAGACGAGGTTGTGAGAAATAGGTTAATATGGCTTTTATAATGTTGTCTATTTAGGTTTCTGTGAATCATGCAGCTGTTGAGGTTTCTTTAAGACAGCCTAAACATGCTATTTCAATTGCTAAACGATAAAAACTTTCCTTGCCAATCCTTCGCTTTAAACTTTGTGTTATGTTTTCTGAGTAGACGTCATAGGGCATGTTTGGCCTTGTTTTGGAAAATATAGTATATAGCGGACACGCGCCTCAGTATTGAAACCAATAACGTTAGTGCGTAGTTTCTTAATTGGAAATATTATTTTAAATCATCATTCCATCCATTTTTACTTGGCCATATTCCAGAACTTTATCTAAAAATCATTTTAAAATCCCATTACCATGGCATATATACAATTCCATTGAAACCCGTTAAAAACGGAGCAGTTCTATCCTAACTGGTCATATTCCAGAATTTCAACAAAAAAAAAAAAATTTAGAATCCCATTTCTAATGCACATGTCAAATTTAATTATTAGAAATTGACAAGTTTCTTCATACTTGGTCATATTCCAGAACTTCATCCAAAAATCATTTTAGAAGCCTATTTCGAACGCACATGTCAAACTTCATCACAATCATTTCAGATATAGGCAAGTTCCATCATACTTCACATGAGGATCTCATTTCCAAAGCGGATGTCATATTTGACTAAAATCCGTCAAGAAATAGGTAAGTTTCATCTTAAATGACCATTTATATATACTCAACTCCTCACTAAACACTAATCCAACCCCAACTGAAACCCAATTCAACCCGCAAACGGCCCCTAACTCAACCCAAACGTAAACTTTCTTTCAATGCAATCCTCAATCCACCATATACCATATAAAACATCAGCCAACTGCTCACTATATCTTAATCCAACCCCACCTCAACTCGCAAAATTGACCCCTAACTTAACCTTCAACTCAACTCCAAACTCAATGCCCAACTCAATATTCAAACCAACATACATAACAAATTGGTAAATATTTCTATAATCAGGTGTTTTCGGTTAATTCGTATGGCAGGTCCCCGACACTCTTCACGTGCAGGTTCCAAAAGCTTTTCAAATCTCCGCCTTTACCATAGAAACAGATTGTCGTAAAAAAATTCTAAATCGGACAAGCCGTTCTCGAGATACCATGGGTACAGACATCCAGATATCCAGACATCCAGACATCCAGACGTCCAGACAGACGGCCGGACATTTTTTCTTTGCTTTTTTAAGGTCAATGACTTTCAAAACGTCGAGAAAAGTGGTTTTGAATCTACCAAAGTTTCCTACCGTATGGAACACTAGATTGGGTAGGCGAAAAATTGAAAAGTGCGTATTAAAAAAAAAAAAACAAACAGGATGGTTGAAGCCTATTTTTACAGTAGTAATTGATTTACCCGATAATTGGTCCGTCGCCTAAGAATTTAATAATTTCCTAATCGAACGACAAATCTAATTGATTTAACCAATTTTCGATTCACGAATAAAATAGTGTTCTAAAATCCAGAATATTATAGAAGTGGTCAGAATCACTTTGAATAACCTGGCGCTAAATGGTCAAATATCGATAGTCGAGAAAAACAAAAGGGGTCTCTTCCTCAACTAAAACATAATATTGGCATTTTAAAAATTTTGGGCTGCAAATATTATGCAAATAAAAAATCTTCTTATCGACAGTCGAAGTTGTATCTTTAAATAAGACATGTGACGTCTAAACTTAAGTCGTGAATCCAAATTACATCATTGCATGACAGCAAATGATAAATCAAAGGAATAAAATCTTGAAAAACAGTACATACTTACATTGAAATACAATAATTTTGGACTTACAGCTCAAAACCATGTCATGTACGTAAAATATTGCACATTTGGGGGTAAAAGGTTGTTTTTCGTTCAATTCTCGAGACTTATTAAATACCTTGTTGCAATATGTCTACAATGAGCAAAAGGTGAAACAGTCTAACAGTGGCGACAATTCGAATGCAACCAACAAGAAAAACCCTTAAAACTGGTTTCTCTATCGTCGATTAAGCACAGCCGCAACACCTGATCTCACCTCGCTGTCTAATACCTACATCCAAAATTTCTCTATGCACTTGCATGATTGCAAAATTTTTCAAAAATCAATGTTGTCAGAGCGCACCATGTAATCCCAGTCGCACCTGAAGACGTTCACAAAACGACAATCACGATTCCCATTTGGCCTCGTCGAAATCAGCCGAATGCCATTTCACCGTTTCAGTGGTTTATAATTAAAGTCGTTCGAAATTTAGACTTTGTATATACATACATCGACTAAATTCTTGTGGCTCCACAAACTGAAGAACTGCATAGACTACACTTGGTACAACTCTTCTACAAATTGACCGAGTTTTATGTTCACATAAAGAGTTCAAAATGTATCTTTGGCGCAACCACTCTTGATTTTCACAGTGACAAGATAACTTCTAATGGTATTCTGCCTTTTCATAATTTGAGGTTTTTGTTAAAATGTTTTATGAACAAAAAATGTCGAACGTTTAGTTTTAGAAGCCTTCACGTATCGAAGCTTTTTAACCCAAATCATCTTTTTACTCGGAAATTTGATATTTTAAAGGAAGGTGGGATTTTGGAATAAATGTAGAATATTTGTTTTCAATAAGCTTTAAGCTTGACAATTAATTCCTACCTTTTGGGGTTTGAGCTTAACATGTTTAATAATTTCAGGTTTTTAATCAAATTTGTTAATAGCATAAACTATGTGTTTGAAAAAATTGTTAAGAGCTTTAGTTTTCAGAGCTTTCACTTATCGATGATTTTTAAACAAACCATTTTACTTCGAAATTTGATATTGCAAGGGATGGGGGGATGGGACAAAATTGGTTTCACTATACAACGTAAATAACCTGGACATTCTTGAATAATTTAAAGTAACCTACGGTAAATCGGAGAAATATTGAAATTTTGGCATAATCTCACAAGATCTTTTAAATATCAGCATTTAGATTTATTTGTGTAACTCTGCAAGTTCTTACAACTCAAAGCTAACTGCAGAACTTTGCCTTACTAGAAATGTCAAAAAACTTCAAATCTAGAATAAACCGCGGAACAATCATGATTAACCTAGAAAAATTCGAATAATCTCTATATTCTGTGAATCTCGATTGATCTCGAATAATTTCAATAATACCGAAAATTCTGGATATTAATGAATAATATCGGAAAAACTGTAAAAATTTAAATTCGTGTAAATATGGAATTATTTGCCGAGTAACTTAATGTTACTAATACTACTAAGCAAGTTAAGGCTAAGCTCAACAAAGCGTAATGTAATAAGAATAGAACCCTAGGTTCGTATTGGCTAATTTTTTAAATATCGAACAATCGTTTTCTTCGAGTAGGGTCTAAAACTAAATCGATTAATTTGAACTATCGAACTATCAAATACACTCTACTAAAATCTCAAATATACTCGAATAATCTCGAAAATCTCGAGAAATTTTAAAAAGTTATCAAAAAATGAAACCTGAGACTAGCAAATATTAAATCGGGAAGCAAGAATTTCCAAAATCAGGAGAACACTACCAAACATAACCAAAAAAAAAAAAAAAACATCATCAATAGTTGCAAAATTAAGTTGGCACTTGCATTTAAAATAGTTTTTCAAAATAAACCGGTAAATTTCATTTTTATTTACCATTTACTGGTAATCAAAGGATCCGCTACATGAGAAACTACAAGTCGAACGAACGCTAATTAATTATAGAGACTGACTGGTTTGGTTCAAACACCAGCAGGTTACTACAAGCTCCCTTTTTGTAAATCAAATTCAACCTTTTTTAATCAAAACTTGATTTGTAAAAGGTTGAATTTGTATGGCTAAAGGCTCAATTTGATTTGTAAAAGGTTGAAATGTGGTAAACTTGGAGCTACGCAAAACCTATAATACAAATAAATCAATCCAGCAAATAAAAAAATCCTTGTCGTTTGTTGTCGAAAGGTTTCATTTTAAATGAGTTTAGCTAATTTTTCAGCACCGATAAGAAATGATTGACCCTGTCTTAAGAAAATATTTAATAGTAACAGGAGCGAACGCTTCCTTTTCTAATTAATTAGATCACCGCCTTTTCTTAAAAATTTCCAAGAAATGTACCGTCATGCAAATTTGCACTATAAGCTTAATCTGAGCTATCTAATCTAAAATTTGAACTAATAAAGTAAATTTAGTGGGCCCCACGACTGCGGGTGCCGCGGATGCTCCCCACTGAACATATTATAAGAATTATTCTTAATGCTCCTCGTTTACCTGCTTCATGGCCTTTATTTCAGTCTTTGGAGATTCTTCAATCAAATGTCACTACTAGTTACAATTTGAGAAATGTTCAGTTTATTCGCCTTTAAAGATACAACGACCAACTTTCAAAATTCATTTTTAATTCTTGCTCCTAAAGTCTTTAATAACTTTCCAGTTGTAATGAGAGATTCTCGAAAACTTAATAAATTTTCATCTGGCTTCAAAATATTTTTATTTAGTGACTTAAGTGTGAACGGTTTGATGCATTTTCAAGTTTTATTCATTTACTAATCACCACTAGATTGTGACTATCCAAAGATTGTATTTTATAATGTCTATGGACTTAGTGGGCCTATTTGATAATTGACACGGAGCGGGCAGTGCTTATCAGTGTACCCCATACGGAGCTAGTTGACCCTCATGCACGGTTTATAGGTGTGGAACATTCGCACTACATTGAACAGTGTCTACTAGGTATTTTTTTTATTTGATTTTGTTTATGTGAAGTAGGGCATGGATAAATTAATCGACTATTCGATTGTCCAATTAATCGGAGACCATTAATCAATTAATCGAAAATTGACTTGTGCGATGGAAACGGGATTCTAAAATGATTTTTTGATTTAATTCTGGAATATGGCCCAGAAGGATGGAACTTAACTTTTCTTTAACAGATTCTAAAATGATTTTTATATAAAATTCTAAAATATGGCGAAGTAGGGTGGAACTTAACTATTCCTTAACCGATTAAAATGAATTCGATATATGTGTTGGAAATGGGATAAACTAATTTCTGGAATATAGCCAATTAGGATGGAATTTGGCTTAACCGATTTTTGATCAGGTCTCAGCAGATAAACCTCAACCACTGCCTGATTCACAGAAACCACAAGAGACAATAACTTTTGTCATACCTATTGTCTTTTAAGGTTTTTGTGAATCTGGAAACTGTTGCAGTTTCTTATATTGAAATATTTCTTATACATCTGTCGGGAAATTTAATCACAATTGAAGGAATATAAAAACAAGTGTGTGACCGCAGGCGTAGCATTAGGTAAACTTCTAGTGGTACCCAAGTAATATTTTCTGCTCTTCTATACAACAGTGCTTTTAAAGCCTTATTTTTCAGCATGTGGCATTTAAATTTGCTCTAGGATGTTCTAGTCATATAAAACCTGAAGGGCTAGAGTTAAATTGCATATTTTGATATCCACCAAAAAACGCCAAAAATGCCTACGCGCAACCAGTTAAATCGACCTGGGCTAGCAGACATATCTGGTCCAAAAAAAAGAAAATGAAAACGATTGCCTTGGCCTAACAAATTGAGGAGGATCTACTGGTCATAAACGTCACTATACAGAAGATGGCCGCATCGAAGGTGACGAAAGTACCAACACAACCACAGAAATGAGCAACAGAACAAAAGTTTCTAAAGTTACACGTTCGCTCCAATCTGATTTTGACGTAATCGCTACAAACATGTCATTGCCAATAGTTGCATCAATCCATTAGAATAGTTCAGAGGTTACTTACAGGTATAGGTTTAATGTAATCCACGATGAACCACCTTTAGAAGAGGAGGCCAACCGAAGGTAGAGTCGCCGGCTAGTGAAACAAACCAAAATACAGAAGTTTCAGCTTATAGAAAACCAACGACAGATTATAAAAAAACATTAAGGCATTAAGGACGAATCGAATAATGGTTTTCTAAAAACATTCACGCAAATTGAAAATTTCGTGGAGGGCAGCGTTGCAGAAACCACTGACTTTGATGAAGCAAAATCTTTAAATTTAATGTTAAGAAAATGACTGCGGTTTTAATAAAATTTATTTAACTTCTACTGTTCATTTAGGTTGCTCAAATGAGATAAAAAATATTGGTAAAGTCCGGTGGACATGCTGTTACGAGCTTATCGATAGTATTTTTCAAAGGTAGTTTTTAGTGTAATGCTCGAGGATAGGCGGAGCAACGAGCAAATAAGATAGCAAATTTGCACTCCTATCTTTTAAGAACATTATACAGTGCCTTGCAATCCAGCTTATTTTTAAAGGTTTGCTTAGAAACCGCATCAAATTTATCATTCAAGATAAAGGGCAGAAAAGAAAATCGAACACACGAAATAGATTCAGAAAACTGCGAATAATTTATTAAAAGCTTTATAAGAGTTTAACTTTTAATTTAAATAAATTAACAAGCTCTTAATACACCAAAATTTATAAAAGTTTATAGCCAATTAATATAAAACCTACCTGTTCTTAGTGAGCTGTATTACAGCTGTAATTGCTACTGTATTACTCTTATTAAAGCTTTATGTTGTCTCTTGGATTCAGTCGTGATTAGCTCCTCGTTTGCTGTTTTGGAACCTTTTAATAGCAATGTCAGAACACTAGTAGCTAGCACAATGTTACTTCGGTAGGTAGTGTAGGGTCCCGGATTAGAAAAATCATTTCCATAGTGCAGTCGAATTTCATCATAATCAGCCTAATTCTATCCTAACCGGCGATATTCCAGGACTATATCCAGAATAAATTGAGGATCCCATTTCAATATCAAATCGTTCAAAAATTGCTAAGTTATAGCTTAAGATATCGGCTTTTAGGTTGGAACTTAGCAATTTTTAAACCGAGTTTAGTGAAATTGGACATTTAAGATTGAAATGGGATTTTACATTTATTTTAGATATAGTTGTGGAATGTCGCCGGCTAGAACTTCATTTAAAAATAATTTTAGAATCCCAGCTCTAACTCACATGCCAAATTTCGTCATAATCGGTTATGGAATAGACACGTTCCACCATAATTGGCCATATTCCAAGGCCAATTTCCAATTAAAATAATCGGTGTATCGGATTCATCTGAACATCCATCATATGTGAATGATGTAAACCATACTAATAGTTCTTCAAGATTGTTGATACCTTGGAGATCGAATCGAACATAAAGGATAGACCTGATAGCCTCTGGAGATTCGTTGGTTCTAAAAGAAAAACTAAGGGATATCCGTCTACTATGTTTTTGGACGATCGTTTGGGTCATAATTTGAAAGATAATTGTAACTTGTTCGCTGACTTTTTTGAGAGTGTTTATGTAAAGAAACCGTTAACGACAGATTCGATATCGAGCTATTGTTCAGTGGCTAATATAAATTGTTCCTTGCAATTGGAGCTTGATACTGTTTTGAATGGTCTACTCTCGCTTGATATCATTCAAAATGCAGGGTTCGACTCCATCCCTCCCTTGGTTCTTAGAATGACAGCACATGCTGTCGCTTTTCCAATCACAGTTCTTTTTAACAAAAGCCTTCGACAAGGATACTTCCCGAACTTTTGGAAATGCTCTTTAATTAAACCAATATTTACGTCAGGTTCCAGAAGTGATATTACTAATTATCGAGCCATCAGTATTTTATCCGTTTTACCGAAGCTTTTTGAAAAATTAGTCAAAGATTTTATTTCTTCTAAGCAACATGGATTCCTTCCTGGCAGATCAACTGTCTCGAATTTGTTTTTACTGACCAATTATATTTCAACGGCTTTTGAATTGGGGATGGATGTACAGGTTGTTTATTCAGATTTTAGCAAGGCCTTTGACAAAATTGATCACAAACTATTATTCCTTAAATTAGAGTCTTTGGATTGTAATAGTCTACCTATTACGTGGATCAAGTCGTACTTAGATGGCAGAACTCAAATCGTTAAGATAGGCAATTACACTTCTAGTTTATTCATTCTTTTTATTAATGATGTGATTAACTGTATTAAGTATTCTGAGATTCTTATATATGCTGACGATATTAAAATTTTTAAAACTATTTCGAATATTCGGGATGCAGAGGAGCTACAGTCGGATTTATCGGATTTTACGAATTGGTGTACTTATCAAAAATTTATTATACTAACGAATACTAAGAAGTGTAAAACAAAGCGATTTTCCCGTAGAAGGAATGTTTTGAACTTTGACTACGAATTTTTCCTCAAAGACCACAGAATTTAGAAAGTGAACACTTTCAAAGATTTGGGTATCAGAGTGGATTCTAATTTATCCTTCCAAATTCAAATACAGGGCATTGTTTCTAAGGCATTTTCCATGTTAGGGTTTGTTAAAAGATTCTCCAAAGATTCTGGGATCGTTATGCGATTAGAATCTTGTAAATTACGTTGATGTGCTCGCAATTAGATTATGGCGTAGTTATTTGGGACCCATTTTATCGGGATTATTCTGATCTTATAGAAAGTGTTCAAAGATAGTTCTTAAAATATGCATTGCGTAGATTACCTAGGGACAATAATCTTCCCAATTATATTCTTTCTTCTTATAGGGGACGATGTAAACTATTAAAATTGGAACCTCTCTCTATTCGTAGAACTGTGACGTGTGCCACTTTTGTCCGTGATCTCCTCGTTTGTAGAATTGATTGTAATGAGATTCTCGATTTATTTTCTATTTACGTTCCAACATGTATGTTACGATCGAGTGTGGAGTTTGTTCTTAAATTACCAATACGGAGGAGTAATTTAGCTATGAATGAACCTGTTTATAATGTCTCGGTTGCTTTTAATAATCGAGTTAATGGTCGATTTTTGATTTTGATTTGTCAAGAGATGCATTTAAGGTTTTTGTTCACGGAATTTGTACATTATTAACTAAGAAACTTATCGAATCGTAAAATATTATTAATTTAATTAAATTTTGTATAGTTTAATAACAAATCAAGGTTTTGACATAAATCAAGCTTTACATTTGTTTTGATTTGTTATATTGCACTGAACTCTTAACGACGAGCTTTAGCTCAATATTTAATGATATAATTGCAAGAATTCAGGGGAATGAGATTACGATGGCTGAATGTTACAGTTTTAATCTGAGATTTTGTTGTTGAAGTTTCAATTATTATACCTTTTGTACTTTATACTAATACCAATTTTATCACCATGTTATTTTATTAGTTCTTAAGAATTTTCTCTGTCATTACGAATTTGGATCACGATTGTGTTACAACATTAATAAAATATAAAATTTAATTACAAATAAACCATTTTCAATTTAACGCTGTGGTCAAAGTGTTTTGTTTTAGAGAATTGCCTGCTCAACCAATTAAAATAAATATACAGTCCACAACTTGATTATTGGTTGAACATTGGTCCTTCGAGCCGAATATTGCAAGTATCAAGCCAGCGCGTAGTCGTCAAAAAATTTACCGGTGAATTGCTACACTTTACCACGAGGGAATTATTACAAAGAATACATAAACCGTTATTACCGTTGTTGTAACCAAGGTCAGCCGTGTGCAGTTGCATCTCTAATTCAGTTAAGCAAACTTTGCTTATCATTTAACCAAATCTTGTTGCCGTATGTATATTATTATTTCATTATTAATTTTGTGAGTGCTTTAGTGAAGGAATTTGTGCATACTGGAAATAACGTGATAGTGATATTACATAGTTCATTTACTACCACATTCAACTGAAAAGTAGAAGTATCAATATACGATTACAATGCCTTCCTTGGATGGCCTTAAAAAGCAACGGGTTTCACTTAAAGCAAGTTTAACAAAAATCTTTAATTTTGTTAATGGAATAACGGAAAGGTCTGAAGAAACAGTTGATGAATTACGGGTCGGATTAGATCGCGCGCGTGTTCTTTTAGATAAGTTTACCATTTGTGAGTAAAATATTTTTGAAGCTGACGCAAATGAAGAACCAAAGCTGTAAGAATTTGAAGAGGTGTATTATCTTATTGTAGCTCGAATAAACTCGTGCATACGTCAACGCAATCTAAGTCAAGCAGCTATTGCAAATGAAACAGGCAACACCACAATTAGTAACGGTAGTGCGGCTACAACAGGTGTCAAGCTAGTCAAACTACAAATACCCCCATTTTCCGGCGATTACACCGATTGGCAGAGTTTCTTCGACTTGTATTCAGCAACCATTCATGAAAGAGAAAATCTTTCAACTGTCGAAAAATTTCAATACCTCAAAGGTTTATTGAGAGGTGAAGCTCAAGATCTTGTAAGACATTTAAAGGTGACTGACGCAAATTATATTAAGACATTGCAAAAACTTAAAGCTCGATATGATAAAAAGCGACACACTATAAATGCGTTCATCAAAAATTTTTGTGATCAAAAACCCGTTAAGATTTCAAATGCTGCGCACATTAGGAAGTTATTGGATGTATCGGATGAGGTCATGACGGGTTTAAAGGCGCTAGGTGAAACGGCTGAAGCTAGGGATCCATGGCTAATATATATCCTGATTAATAAGCTTGACGATGAGACGAAAAACCAATGGGCACAACAGACAACAGAGAATCAATTTCAATCCATTCAAGAGTTTTTGGATTTTTTGGCAAGAAGAACCGATGCTCTATCTAGAATCCGTTAAATCCAGTACACAGTCGAATATAATCTCGAGATCGAGCACTAAAAGTTACACAGCAACCGCGACATCACAATGTGGTTATTGCAAGAAGATAGACCATCAAAGACTCTCCGAATGTGATTGTTTTAAACAATTGAACGTAGATGAACGCCGAAACTATATAGCCACCAACCATCGCTGCTTCAATTGCCTAAACTTGAATCATGGAGTTGCAGCCTGTAGAGTCAAACGAAGATGTATAGCATGTTCTATAAGAAACAAAATACGCTGCTGCATAACGACAACTCAATTGAGGTATCAAAGAAAGGTGAACAAACAAATCACACATCGAATAAAGCTTGCCAAAATGATTCAAGTACAAACTTCCAAACATTAACCGTAAATTCATCCTCATCCTCGGACGTAAATCCAGTAGTACTACCTACATCGATACGGGATCTCAGGCTTCGTTTATAACAGAGCAAAAAGCGCAACAATTGGGTCTAAAGAAAAATCATTGCAGAGTACTAGTATCAGGTATAGGCGCAGCAATTGCAGAAAGAACTAGAGGGGCAGTTATAGTGAATTTCAAATCAAGTGGGAAATCAAATTAACGATTTTCAGTTAACGCGCTAGTCATTCCAAAAATTTCATCATCATTGCCGGAAATTGACTTCAGGCTAGCTAACTTAAAGCATGCTATTGATTTCGAGTTAGCAGACCCTCAATTTTTTAAATCAGGATGAATTGATGTATTATTAGGGGCTGACATTGTTTTTGAATTATTCAAGGGAGAGCAACGAGAAGTAAGAGGTACCAAATTGATCGCCCAAAATACAGAATTAGGTTGGATCGTAGGAAGACGTCCATGTTTTTCGCCTGTGAAAACGATATCCAGTCTTCACACTACATTTGATATTGATGTGTCCCTACGGCGATTTTGGGAAATCGAGGAAGTATCATCAAATGTGCCTATTCTTTCGAAGGAATAGCAAGAGTGCGAGGAGTTTTAAGCAAACCACAACACGAGACATAACGGGAAGATTCGTGACTAAGCTGCCCTTTAAGAAGTCAGCACCACAGTTAAAGTCAACTTATCAAATAGCAAGGTCCAGATTAAGAGCTATGGAGCAAAAATTCAATCGAGATCATCAATTTGGCATCCTGTATAAAGAATTTATGCGAGAGTACGAATCATTAGGACACATACAAAAGATTCACGTCCACGACCCATCCGAATTATATATATTGCCGCATCATGGTGTGTTAAAATCAAGTAGCAATACTACCAAACTTAGGGTCGTTTTCGACGCCTCGGCGAAATCCATTGCAGGTTGGTCATTAAATGAAACGTTATTAGCAGGGCCAACTGTCCAGAGCAGTCTTGTGCAAATAATGCTACGGTTTAGACAACATCCATTCGTGTTAACAGGCAATATAGAAAAGATGTACAGGCAGGTCCTCCTACAAAGGGATGATTGTAAGTACCAACTAATACTATGGCGAGATGCAGACGATCAACTTTGCGTATATCAGTTGAACACAGTAACGTATGGTACCGCATCAGCAGCTTTTGTGTCCACAAGATGTATCAAGGAATTAGCACAAGAGAACGTAGAGAGCGAACCGCAGGTGGCAAGAATGATAGCAGAAGACGTATACGTAGACGATCTGATGACTGGCGTAAGGGACATTCAGAGTCTCCTACAAAGCAAAGAAAAAAATTGTAAATATACTCAAGAATGCCGGGTTTAATCTTAGAAAGCTGTCCTCAAACAATGAAGTAATAAGAAATCAACTCTTCGAAGGCGCTACACACATAAAGTTGTTTGAAGAAAATAATGATGCAATCAAGGTCTTGGGCGTTAAGTGGGATCCAATACACGACTCGTTCACCTTTGACGTAAACCTAAGTCCTGTAAAATCTCATACCAAACGAACATTATTATCAGAGGCTAGCAAAGTTTTTGATCCGCTGGGTTGGCTGTCATCTATCACGATTCAAATAAAAATACTGTTCCAAAGTCTATGGCTAGAGAATATCGGTTGGGATGATGAACTTTCTCCAAATGTGATGTCAAAATGGTGTAATTACAAAGATGATTTATCAGCGGCAGGAGGCTTTAAGATTCCAAGATGGCTCAAAACAGTTGATAGTATCGAGTTACACAGCTTTTGTGATGCTAGTCAAGATGCCTACGCTGCAGCGGTATACGCAAAAGTGAGAGAAAGTGGCAGATATTCGGTGTCATTAATAAGCGCTAAAACCAAGGTAGCACCAATAAAACAGGTAAGGCTACCAAGGTTGGAGGTGCTTGGGGCATTACTATTATCACGTTTAATGTCTCAAATATCTAAAATCATTAGACTCCAGATCGAATCAGTAACGCTATGGACAGATTCCACCATAGTGCTTAGTTGGTTATCAGACTTACCTCGGAGATGGACGACGTTTGTGGCAAATCGAACGGCGGAAATACTGAATATATTTAATCGCAAACTTTGGCGTCATGTCCCTACAGCTACCAATTCGGCAGACTGTGCATCACGTGGGATGGCAGCAAATAATTTGCAAGGGTTCAATCTTTGGTGGGTTGGGCCCAATTGGTTGCTTCTAGATGAAAGCTATTGGCCAGAGCAACCAAAAATAAACTCATGCAACGAAGAGATTAAAACTTCACCAGTTAGCAGCCTTAAAGCAGAAATAAAGCAAGAGCACGTCTATCAGAAATGCTCAAATACAATAATTACAATAAAATTTTACGAATTATCTTATTTGTAATTAGATTCAAAAACAATTATTTAAAAAATTCAAAGCAAGAGTGCCAATCTGGGGCGTTAACTACCGTAGAAATAAACAATGCAGAACAAAAAATATGTCGTTATGTCCAGAGAACCATGTTTAAAGATGAGTACGAGCAAATATCTTCAGGAGAAATCATATCCAACAAAAGTTAATTAAAGTCATTAAACCCATACCTAGACGACAAAGGAATAATGCGGGTCGGTGGCAGAATACAAAAGGCTTTGATTGAATATAGTGCCAGACATCCAATCATATTGCCGAAAAATCACTCAATATCCGAAGTAATAATTACCACAATCCATACGCGGAAACTTCACCCGGGGCCTAATTTACTTTGTAGTATTGTGCGCGAAAAATATTGGATAGTCGGAGCTAACCAACTAACAAAAAAGGTGTACAGAAATTGTGTTCACTGATTTCGTCAAAATCCACGGCCGCTGCAACAAATCATGGGTCAACTTCCAGAAGAAAGAGTCAGACTGAATTACGCGTTTGAATCTGTTGGCATCGACTTCTGTGGGCCATTTAGAGTTCATTTGACAAGGCGAAGAGGATCAATCCCAGTAAGGGCATATATTTGTGTCTTTGTTTGCATGGCTACAAAGGCGGTTCACCTAGAGTGTTGCATGGAACTGAGCACGGAAAGTTTCCTCAATGCTGTACGAAGATTCACAAGTCGGCGAGGGATGGTCCGCACGATCTGTTCCGACAATGGGACAAATTTTGGTGGGACATCTAACTACCTCAAAGAAGTTTATAAGTTTGTATACGATAACTCAAATTCAATATCTAATTTTCTTCTAGAGGACAGAGTATTATGAAAGTTTATTCCACCCGGCTCTCCTCATATGGGTGGTTTATGGGAAGCGGCCGTTAAATCGGCCAACACGCATTTGAGCAGAACCATTGGAGATCATTCAACGACATTAGAAGAATTCAACACAATAATAGCGCAAATCGAGGCTTTACTGAACTCGAGACCGTTGTGTGGTTCCGATGACTTTGACGTAGAAGCACTTACACCAGCACATTTAATGATAGGTCGATCGCTGAACTGTTTGCCTGATAACGTTGAAAATGCAAGGGGTCCGTCACCTGGCTTACGCTGGACCTGAATTTTGGAAAAGGTGGCACCAGGAATATCTGACGGGTTTGCAGCATCGGAGCAAGTGGCGGAGTCCTCAACATAATTTAGCAGTTGGCGATGTTAATAATAAGAGATTCCGGCAAATTGCCAACAGGCACTTGGCCATTAGGACGAGTAACTTCAATATTCGTTGGTCCAGATTTAAATACCCGGATAGTCGAGTTGAAAACCCGCTCTGGAACAATAAGGCGTCCTATCCGAGCCTTCTAGAGTATAGAGCCATAATCTTAATGCCGTATTTTTTAGAAGCTTTTTTAGTGGAATAACTTTTCACTGATTTCCATAGGAATCCATAGTAAAAATGGTGTTTTTTAGCTTCAAGATTTTCAATGAAAAAAGCTAAAATATTATAAAATGTTTATATAAAAGTTTTCTACATATCCTTCAGAACAATATACAAGAAGGCCATATTGGTATTAAGTAAATATTAATTGTAGAAATATTAAAATTAAATTATTTCTAAAATATAATTTTTCGAACTTTCATTTTGAAAAATACATCAAAGTTGGCTCTGACAAATTAAAATAATACTTGCTAAATTTATCT
Source organism: Tipula vernalis (assembly GCA_958295665.1). Taxonomy (NCBI): domain Eukaryota; kingdom Metazoa; phylum Arthropoda; class Insecta; order Diptera; family Tipulidae; genus Tipula; species Tipula vernalis. The sequence goes on along the minus strand of OY282558.1, from coordinate 177,616,457 downwards.
TTAGTTTTACTAGTGTACGTAAGATGTCTAAAATGGTTGCAGAAAAATACGAAAAAAAGTTATTTAATCCCAAAATTAACAATCGTTCCTATATTTTGTGAATTTGTTTTGCTTTTCCTACAATTTTTGAACTTGAAATTTCCCCAGGTGGTAATTTTTGATACGAATTTTCCAAATTTTTACCGCCATCACTGCCATCTATGTAATGTACATTGACTTAATGAGCAAACGAATTTTAATATTTTGGTTTAAATAAATCAATTATTACAAGAAAATGAAAACGATTTACTTAAACGATATTTATATATGTTGAAATTCAAACATTTATGAAAGTATTTCAGAAATCATAATTAAGAATTTGTAACGTTTTCATTTAAAAATTTGTCTTAGGAAAAAAAGTGATTTCCCATATGTTTTGTGTGTTTTACCAGAGCCTACTCTATAAATAAGAGCCTCCACATTGACTGTATTTTCCCATTTTCATCGCCAAGTTTCATTCAAATTGATAAAATTCCAGAACTTCACCTCAATATCATTTTAGAATCCCACTTCCATTGTATCTGTCGAATTTCATCGTAATCGGTTGAGAAATAGCCAAGTTCCATTCTAATTTGTCATATTCCAAAAATTCAAATAAAAATCATTTCAGAATCCCTTTTCCAACGCTTTTCATAATTTGCACTGCTTGCTCTTACTTGTCATCTAGTGTACATTCCTTGACACCGTGTGTAAAAAAATATATACCCACTCGAAATACAAAACGCCGTATGATTGTTAATTTGAACCGGTTTAATATGAAACACAGTGTGTAGTATGGTGAATGTGCATCGGTTGAAAAGTAGAACGCAATGGTTAATTTTGACAGAACACTACACCGCACCGTGCGAATTATCAAACAGACCCAGTGACCACACAATTTGTAGTAAGCTTTTATTTCAATTCGACCAGAATGATGTTGTTATGAAAATTTTGTAAATTTTGGTTTAAATAAATCAATTATTACAAATAAATGGAAACGATTTACTTAAACGACATTCATGTTAAAATTCAAACATTTATGAAAATATTTCGGAAATCATAATTAAGAAATTGTAACGTTTTCATAACTGTAACGCTTTACTATGGAAGGTTTGGTCTTTTCCTCGTTTCTAATTCCTTTATAAAAGCTTTGTTTTTTAGACTATGACTTTGAAAAATCTTTGATCTTTGGGTACGGGTAACTAATTGCGCAGCTTTGTCGTATACCTCAATATTATTAGGTAGCAAAGTTTTAGGCTAGCATTTACTAGGTGTCTGTGCCTCTCCTTAAGTTGTCCGAGCGCCATTACTTACCAAGGTACTATGGGAATATTATGGGTCGTTATTTATTATTTACGAATAAAGGAATGCTTTTTCTATTTTAAAATACGTTTATTCTTTTTTGCTTTATACACGATACTGACTTTTTCTTTTTTTGTACAGTTGATTAACAAAGTAAAAAAAAAAAACCTTTTGAAAAAAGTATTTCCCGATGAACCAAATTAAAGTTGAATATATTGACGTCTTCGGTTTTCAGGATAACCCCACAATACTCCGCCCTTAGTGGAAACGTGCGGGTATATAAACTTTCCTACCCGTCTTTGTAGTTTTCACTGGAGCTGATGCATTTGTTGTAGTGGTCGACGATGTAGTACCTGATTTAGTTTTTGACGTATCTGGTACTGTTCCTGTCATCGGTGTTGTTGTTTGTTCCGCGTTATGTGGAATAAATGCTGCTTTCAAACGATCAATCGAAATTTTTTGTGTTGAATTGCACATTTTAATCACAAAATACTTGTCAAAACGTTTGATTATTTCATATGGTCCTGTATATGGGCATTGTAATGGTGGACGTACGCTGTCATTCCTCACAAATACGTGTGTGCAACTTTTTAAATCTTTTTGCATGAAAATTTTTGTGTTATCGTGATGAGCGGTTATCGTAGGTCGCATAGTGGAAATAAGTCTTCGAAACGTTTTTACGAATTCAGATTCACTTTGCTTGTCCTTGGTTGAGTTAAAGTATTCTCCAGGGATGCGAAGCGTTTGCCCAAAAACAAGTTCTGCCGGTGATGCTTTGATGTCGTCTTTGTACACAACTCGTAATCCTAATAGAATCAGTGGCATTAGATTGCAATCATTGTTTTGATGACACTTGATTGAAGTTTTTAACCTTCTGTGCCACCGTTCGACAATCCCGTTCGCTTGAGGATGATATGGCGTAGTTTTCAAATGTTTAACGCCCAGTGTTTGAATAATTTCTCTGAATATTTGTGACTCAAATTGACGTCCAAAATCGGATGAAATCTTAATGGGAACCCCAAAATCCTGTATAAGGTGTCTTGCAACTGTTTCGGCTGTGATATCCTCCATAGGAATTGCAGTAGGCCATCTACTGAATCGATCAACGATGGTCAAACAATACCTGTTCCCAGCTGAAGGTGGCATGGGTCCTATTATGTCGATGTTAATATGGTCGAATCTGGAATTTGGCTGTACGTAGTTCGATATCGCTGAATTATTGTGGCGAGTAGTTTTCGAAAGTTGACACTGAATGCATGTCCTCACGTATACCTGGCAATCCTTATTTATCGCCGGCCAAACGAATCGATCACAAATCAATTTTTGGGTACCACGAACCCCTGGGTGGGTTAATTCGTGTAATTTTTTTGATGATTTGTTGGCGATATTCCATCGGGACGAATGGGCGAATACGATTTTGTGAAGAATCACAATAAATTTGTATATTTGTATCCGGCATGGTGAAGCGGCTTATTTGCAAGGATATCTTCTTTGAATTCCCGTCCAGTATTGATTTTAATTCTGGATCATGGTGATGCGCTGCTGCCAATTTCTCGAAATTGACTTCGCCCGTTAAATTTATCACGTTAATTCTTGACAGTAAATCAGCCACATTGTTATCCGAACCGATAATATGACGAGTCGAGTTGCCTAATTTGCCTCGGCGTTAGTGGTTCTTTCTTTTGTCGGAATGCGAATGTAAGCGGTTTGTGATCAGTAAAGATACCAAATTTTCTTCCTTCCAACATGTGACGGAAATATTTCACAGCCTGATAAATGGCAGTCAACTCTCTATCGTATAGGTGTGTCGCATTTGTTTGATTTCTGATAATTTTTTTGGATAGAAACCCAAAGGCTGGAGCTCACTTCCGTTTACAGATTGGTTTAAACATGCGCCAACGGCATGGTTTGACGCATCCGTAAAAAAAATTAGGTCTGCTTTGCTTACCGGGTGCGCCAATAAGGTTAAATTAATTAGGTCATTTTTACATAGTTGAAAAGCTGTAACTGCCTCTTCCGACCACTCAATTGGTGTTTGATCATTTCTTTTGTTTCCAATAATTAGCTTTTGAAGCGTTGATTGATTTTTACTGCATTTCTTATAAACCTTCGGTAAAAATTTACCTTGGCCAGAAAACGTTTTAACCCAGCCGCGGTTGTTGGGCGTTCGAATTTTTTTATTGCTTCAATCTTTTTTGGTAGGGGTTTTAAACCATTTGCTGTGATTAGGTGCCCGAGGAATTTAACTTCGGCTTTTCCAAATATACATTTTGAAACGTTGATGCTTAACCCGTATTGTCGCAATCGTTCGAATACGATGGAGAGGTGTTTCCGATGTTCCTCTATGTTTTCAGATGAGACAGCTATGTCATCGATATACGGGAACACGAACAAAATCCTGGTAAATCCTTTAAAACCTCATGCATTAGTCGTTGCTGGGTCTGTGCGGCGTTGCAGCGTCCGAACGGTGTATATAGAAATTCAAATAAACCGAACGGTGTTGTTATCGCAGTGTTTGGTATATCCGCAGGTTCTACTGGGATTTGATGATATGCTCGTTGAAGGTCAATTGTGGAAAATATTTTACAACCATTTAGAATGTTTCCGAAATCTTGTATAAATGGTATAGGGTAACGATCCGGTACCGTAATTGAATTCAAACGGCGGTAATCGCCACATGGACGCCACTTTCCATTTTGTTTTTTTTACCATGTGCAATGGGGAAGCCCAATTGCTTTTAGACGGTCGGCAGATCCCTCTCCGTACTCCGAGCCACTTGGTATTTGTCTGGCGCGAGTCGACGAGATGGCCACGGGGGTAAAACAGAGATGTCCGCACCGGTATCAATTAAACATTTTTGCTTGCATTTAAGATCCGAAATGTATAAACGATCTATACAGGCATCCGAATTTTTGTGTTCGATCGAATTTTTCCCCTCATTCGACCGAATATTTAGTTTTTTGTGGCAAAATTACACGGCTGTTCGAAGTTTTGCTTCTTATTTGAAGTATGAGAAGATGATCCTCATGATCTCGATCGTTGTCGTGATTGATAATTGTCAGCACGTTGTAATTTATCAAATCGTTTCACTAATTCGTTTATTTTCGTCTCTAGTGACGATATTGCTGATGTGGTTGTGGATTCAATAGTATTGCGTTGACTTGATTAAAATCGCCCAATTCCATCAGTTTGTCGGCCATTTTTGCTAATTTTTGAATATCGTCGTCGCTGGTTGAAATTATCATGCGAATTTGGTTAGGTAAATGTTGCATTCAGATTTGCTTCAACATTTCGTCCCCTACTTTTGATCCTCCCAATATGCGCATTTCATTTAGGAGCCCGGACGGTTTTTTATCGCCTAACTGCACATCTTCCAACGGACTTTTGAACCAAATTAAAGTTGAATATATCGACGTCTTCGATTTGCAGGATAACCCCACAGTACTAATTAAATCTCTAAAGTTGTAAGCGTCCCTGTACTAAACTTTTATACGAAACCTCAGAATTCAAATTCCCGTGGTCAATTATTATATTATTGTCGTTGATGAACTTAATGTAAACATTTCTGTATTCTACATAGATAAGAGTCTTGTTTGGTTTTACTGCTGGCTCCACTTCTCTTTGACATACTTTTCTTAATCGATAATCTTCTTTCCTTTTAGTGGTTAAACCTTTTGTCCACTAAAGCAAGTTGCCCTTTTAAAGTCGTTTAAATAGGTCGTTATTTAACGGACAACCCCGCCTAAAGATGCAATAGACTGTTACATCTTTTACAATTTGCGTCCGGTTTAGTCCAGAAAGTTTGACAGCCTCAGATTTGTGAAATGTTAGCAAATTAAATAATAGACGGTTCAAAAAGAAATTCGCGCCTCAAATAGCCTTATAAAAAAAAAATCGCAAAAAAAAAAAATTAAAATAAGAAATTCAATTAACCATTCCAGTACACATTATTTAATAAAATTATTTTTTGTCTTTTATTAAAAGCGGATCTGAGGCAGATTCATTACAACCATTTATATATTCACATCTTTTGTAGTCATTTCACTTTTTATTTCCACTATAAAACTTTATATACCGCATATTATGTAGCTTAAGTATATAAGCACGAGCATATTTTATACCTTTTGTTGTGTATTTCTCTTATTTCATTCTTTACGAATTACGACGGTTATCATGTTTACATACATACATACACACATATGAATGTTGTTTTTTTCTGACAATCATCAAAAATAAAAATAATAAAATTTAGAACTACTTTCACTTGTTATAACACTTACATATCCGCATTGCATTACTATTGTATGTAAGTTGAAAAAATTTTAAGTAAAAAAAAAATATTTTTCGAACCTGCTTCAAACTACCTTGACCTCATCATATATCTGTGCGTCGAACAAGTGAAATTTACTAGGTGCTTGTCAATTTGGTAGGCTTAGTATATATTTTTACTAATCCACGACCTATAATCTACTCAAATTATGGATGGTCCAGATTATGTTTCATGAATCGACAATAAAATGCAAGCAACTAACTATTCGGATCAAAATTTTCATCAATAAATAAAAATTTGTTCAAAATTTTGTTTTTGCTTTCAATGTAAACTTTGATCTAATCTTTGGATCACCCTGTTTCATGAAAAGCAGCTTTTATTTACAAACAGAATAACTCATAGTCATTCTTTCTGCGATGAGAAATAATTTTTTAGCGGAAATACTACCAGCGTTGATTGAACTGTTAGAATAAACCTGCGATATCGACGTGACGACCATTTTTTATTTAATCTATACTTTAGGCGTCGTTTTCATATTATAGCAACTATACGCCGCAATATTTCTTTTCGATTAAAAAAACAAAAAAATTGCATATGTACATAAATAACAATCTCTGCTTCTAGTCGACATTTAGGGGAAATTAAAAAATATATAACAATTGCTTCAAATGCGATTTTTTTTTTTTTTTTTAATTTGGACTCAAATTTGTTGGCCTTTGGTTCTTCTATCATGTCCCTGAGTTGACAAGCCTCCTCCAAAACATGTCAATCATATTGTTGTTTTTCTACATATTTTTATGGAAAATGAAATGATGGAGAACCTGTAAACATGTAGTTTTTAAATATTAGATTTTTGATTTTTGTAGAAGGCATTTTTGTAAACGTTGATTATTTTTAGAATGGTTGGTCAAATATTGTGTTACAAATTCAACAAGAGTAATTTATTTTCTGTAAATGAGAATTTCGTTTATATATCAAGCATGCATGATCATTATGATATCACCGTGCCGTGGATGCAACTGCAATGGACGTCAATGGTTCTTCGATCTCCATGGTGCTCGGAGAGGGATTTGTTTCGTTTGTTTCCAATCTAGCCATAGTTGGATCCTCCATGGGTCCCAGTCCCAGTCAGTCCCAGATACGTCCCAGTCTCCTTTTGCGGTGTAGGTACCATAAAGTTGTTGAATTGTATGGTTTTGTTAGTATCCGAAGTTTGGGTGTTATCGGTGCTTGACTCGTCGGACATTGATCTCGAAACTGAACTTTTTGGGCGAAGCTGGTTTTGGTGTCTTCTCCATATACCAAGATTTGTTTCTATCAAATATAACTTGGTTCCTAGACATGCTTTTATGAACGCCTTTCGCCATATCTGCCCTCTTGATGAGTAGTCTCTATCCTAGGTAAAATGGTAGTTAACAATGTCCTTGGTTGGCGTTCATTAAGTAACTCAGCTGGCGATTGACCCATACTTGGTAAAGGGGTTGCTCTGTAAGTTGACAAAAAATTTATTAAGGCAGTGTCACAATCAGTGTTGTCAAAGCAATTTTTTTTTATTGCGGGTTTGAAGGTGCGAACGAATCGTTCGATTCGCCATTTGATTCCGGGTGGAACGGAGCGGACGTAACATGTTCGATTGAATTTTCTTTACAGAACATTTGAAATTCACTTGAAGTGAATTGCGGTCCGTTGTCACTAACAATGGTGATCGGCAATCCCTCAATTGCAAATAATTCCGTAAAACACACGAATTTTAATACTGTCAAAATTTCTATATTGCTTTTATAATAAAAACACAAAAGTCCCCATTCATTCCATTATAAACGCCATTCCATAAAGTTGTGTTCTCAAATAAAGTTGTGTAATTAATAAATTAAATATTTGTTTTAGAGCGCGAATAGTGCTATTTGATGAAGTAGTTATCATAGGGCTGATGAATAGTTATTCGGCATATGCATCAACACGCCCTGCGTAATCAATGTGTGTAATCGTTGCCAAGGTCCACTCGGAGTTGGCCAGCTAGTATACTCTTTCTTCGGTGCGCCGGCGTTGAATTGGCAACTTTCGCAATTTTTTACGGGTTCCTCAATATCGCGATCGAGTGATGGTCACAAGCAGTAGCGACGTGCTAACTGCTTCATTCTGGTTGTGCCCCAATGTCCTTCGTGGAGTAGTGCTAGAACCTTGTTGTGCATGGTATCTGGAATGAAAACACGAGTATGATGTCCTGTCTGTAATAAGATAACAAATGTCCAAATTAATCACCTACGCAGAAGCATTAGAAACCAAAACAGATTCAGTAGAAGAAATTAAGGCACGTTTAGATAAAACCAATCAGTTATGGACCGAGTTTGCGAGAATTGAAGGTAAGATGTTTGAGATTGCCGCAGAAATCGAATCTCACAGTGACGCAATTGATGAAACGTACTACCACGCGGTCGCCTTGCTTAACGGGTCCATCCGAAAGTTTTATCCTAATCAGTTCAACACATCAATGACCAACGGTGAAGCTTCAATACAATCAGGGTCGATGGAAACCAAGTTACCAAGGTTACACATTCCAGTGTTCCAGGGTGACTACCAGGATTGGCCAAGTTTCTTCGACTTGTTTAACACTAAAAGGTTAATTGAGAGGAGAACCTTTGGGCCTAATTAGGCACTTAAGTATAACAGACACAAATTACATTGAAGCTTATCAATTACTAAGCAAAAGATACGATCGAAAGAAAGTCACTATCAACAGTTATATTGAAACGTTTTTTCAAACACCACCTAACCTATTACACGTCTTAATTCAGCAACTATTAGAAAATTAGCCAACACGACAGAAGAAATCGTTAAAGGACTCAAAGCTCTAGGAACACAGGGTGAATCAAGAGATCCATGGCTCATATACATCATAGTCAGCAAATTAGACGACGAAAGTTGTCAATTTTGGCAACAAGAAGCATCCAAAATAGATCATCCGTCCTTTTAAGATCTCATTGATTCTCTAGTCAAGAGAGCGGATACTCTAGAGGGAATACGTGACATCGTGTGTAAACCCCCAGCTCAATTAATTTCAAGTGTACGACGATCCCACACTGCGAAATCAACTTATACGACAACATGCCCATTGTGCGAGATAGAGCATATTTTATATCAGTGTCCCAAATTTAAAGCAATGAGTGTAACAGAAAGGCGGTCATATATACAAAAAAATTCACGTTGTTTTAACTGCTTAAGCAACACTCATACTGTCCAAACCTGTCGTTCACAAAGGTCTTGTCAAGTTTGTAACAAACGTCACAATAGTCTTCTTCATTTATCGAATACCGTTGAACCATCCACCTCCGTTCAATCAATTAATACCGCCAATTTGACTTCACATAAAGCACCTGTTACCATTTCTCCGTCACTTGCAATTTCTTCATCCAATATCTCATCAATCGAACATAATTTTTCAGTCAATTTACCATCAAATGCAGCTAATACGCCAAAAATAACAACGCCGTTACCCTCAACAAGTTTTCCTATTAAACAATGGCATCATTTAAACTCATTGGAACTAGCTGACCCGAATTATAATGAGACCAGCACTATCGACCTATTAATCAGCGCGGAACACTTTTTCGACATCATCATCGATGGCAAAAGGTCCGATAGCACCGGAGAACCAATTGCCCAAAATAGTGTATTCGGCTGGGTCATAGTTGGCCAAATTAATGAATTCCATCAACACAGGTCGTCTAGTGTTACTTTGCTCTCAGAGATTGACATTAATTCATCATTGCAAAACACCGAACAATTATCTGAAAACCACTTCAAGCAAACTCATACGCGTTCTTCCGATGGAAGGTTCATAGTTAGTCTTCCTTTCAAACCCACCAGAGGAAAACTAGGAAATCTAAAACCGATCTCGATCTCTAAAACCGGCTATACGACGTTTCCTCTCCTTGGAGAACAAATTACAAAGGGACCCTAACCTAAGGAAACCATATATATCGTTCATGAGGGAATATATTGCATTGGGTCACATGGAACTCATACCACCGGATCAAATTACTATAGATGATGCTAACTCGTTCTATTTACCACATCACGCCGTATTCAAACAAACGAGTACTACTACAAAATTGCGAGTGGTGTTTGATGCCTCCACAAAATCATCGACCGGTACTTCTTTAAACAACACTTTATTGGTAGGCCCAACAGTTCAAGGTTCACTGTACTCAATTCTACTACGATTCAGGAAACATTTCGTTATCTTCTCAGCAGATATAGAGAAAATGTACCGCCAAATCGGTGTCACACCAACTGATACGGACTACCAGCGGATTGTTTGGCGTTAAAACTCACAATCCAGAATTCAACATTATCGGCTAAAGACCGTTACGTATGGAACTTCTCCAGACCCCTATCTTGCAACGAAAACACTCGTTAAATTGGCCGATGAATATCAAAATCAATATCCTGTTGCCTCACAAAATATCCGTGAAGACTTCTACATCGACGATTTAATGTCCGGAGCAAACACAGAGCAGAAAGCGCACCAGCTGAGAGACCAAATCCTTCAGATATTAACGTCTGCGGGTTTTAACCTTCGAAAATGGACCTCAAATTGCCCACAGTTGCTGAGTTCCATACCAACGGATAGTCAGAACTTATCACCAGTCGAGATTCAAGAGGAAAAACAATCAGTGAAGTTGCTTGGACTTCAATGGAGCCCCAAAACGGACAGCTTCCATTTCAAAGTTTCAATAGACCCAAACCCATGTTCGTCATCTTCCAAATCCTCGATTCGACACCAGGGTTTCATTCGTTCCGGGGTTAAAATTCCCTCAAATTTCTTCTGTCCTTGTTCGGCTCCAGGTACCTCAACTATGATGTAATGATCGTTCCGTAGTTTCTTGTTTACGATATATGGCCCTCGAAAATTAGGTATTAAGTTTCCTGGATGTGCCAGTGGAAGGTCTACCCTCCCATTTGATAAAAACCATATCACCTTCTTTATAACTCCTTGGTTTCCTATGTTTGCTATCGAAGTATTCTTTATTTCTAGCGGCAGCACAGTTCATTCTCATATAAGCCATTTTATTTAAATCGTCGATTAATGCGAGCAACAATTTGTTTTTCAACGTGCTTCGGGGATTATAAGTCAACACCAAAGACTTTTTTTTTTCCTTTATGTAATATTACAACTGATTTACAAATCATTTAGTAATTTACTTTCTTAAATGAAGATTCACATTTGACGGGGAGTAACCCAATGGTTACTCCCGTTTGAATTTACATAGTAATTATTTTTCTCTATCCTAATTAAATACAACTGCCTAATTCCAAAGGTTTCTGCCTTTGAAGTCTTCTTACTGTATTGGTGGTATCCAACAAACTTCGTATGTCTGCATATGGTGCCGAGATATCCGCTGAATGTGTTTCTTCGCATGATTTTGTATTTCTTCACTTACATATTCCATGTTTAAGTCCCTATGGAGGTTATCATTTCTAATGTACCATGGTGCGTTTACAATGCCACGCAGCACTTTGTTTTGAAAACATTGAATCATTTGTACATTTGTCTTCTTGGTACAACCCCAAAGTTGAACACCGTAGATCCATACTGGTTTAAGTATTTGCTGATATAATAGCAATTTGGTATGTATTTCCATCTAAGCTTGCAATCGAGAGTCATGCCGAGGTATTTGGCTATATTTGCATTTGGAACCAGCCTTGAATTAAGTTCCACTGGAATCCCGTTAACTTCCTGGTTTGTGAAGTTTACGTGAACCGATTTTGCCTCGTTTAGACTAATGCGCCATTTCTTTGTCCAACTACTCACTGTGTCGGTTGCTTTTTGAAGTTTTGTCGTTGCTTCTGATATACACTTTCCAGTCGCCAGAATAGCTGTATCGTCTGCAAATGTTGCTATGGTGGCACCTTCCGTATTTGGCATATCTCTGATGTACAGGATGTACAATATAGGACCCAGTACGCTACCCTGTGATATGCCTGCTGATATTCTCTTTAGTTCAGAGTACTCTCCGTTATATTTTACACGGAAATGTCGGTCTGCGATATAAGATTTAAGAATTTGTTAGAACTGCTTAGGTAGATCTCGATGCAATTTAAATTCAAGTCCTTGGTGCCAAACTTTGTCGAAAGCTTGTGCTACATTCAAGAAGACGCTGGAGTATATCTTCTTATTCTCAAGTGCGTTTTCGATTATGTCCGTTATTCTGTGAACTTGTTCTATCGTAGAGTGATTCTCTCTAAATCCAAATTGGTGTGGTGGAATCAAATTTCTCTCTTCTATTAATGGCTTGAGTCTCTTGAGCAGTAAGTTTTCAAATAATTTTGAAATTACAGGAAGTAGTGAAATCGGTCTGTACGACCTTTTACCGTTCGCTGGTTTGCCTGGTTTGGGGATAATAATTATTTCAGCAACCTTCCATTGCCGTGGGACATATTTTAGTCTGAAGACAGCATTGATATTTTGAACCAATTTTCGTAGTCCCTTCTCGGTAACGGCTTTTACGACTTGTCCAGTAATTAAATCATATCCTGGAGCTTGTTTTGCGTTCAAATTACACTTGATCTCATCTTTTAATTCCTGTAATGTTACACATCGAATATTATATTCATCAATTTTGCTAACTGTTATTATGTTTTCATATGCTGTTTGCCTAGGTAACGGTTGAAAGGTGTCTTCCAGGTGAGCCGCAAATAAAATAGCTTTTTGCTTGTCACTTTTGGCCCAGGTTCCTTCCCCATTTTTAATAGGCGGCACATGCATTTTGGTTCTTTTTAATCCCTTTGTTGCTTTCCAAAGAGAGTAATCAGTATCTTTATGTTCGGTGAGACCATTTAAGTACTTGTTAATAGTTTCATTCTTAATTTCTTTTATAAGTTGTTTTAGTTTATTGCATCGAAAATTGAGGATTTTTTGTTTTCCGGGGCGCGTGTCCTTTGCCAGGTCTTTCTTGCCTTCCGTTTCTCTCTAACTAACTCCCTGACCTCAATAGGATAATTTTGATTCCTACGGGATTCGGTGTGACTAGCAGGAGAACTTTCCCATGCTGCTTGTTTAATAGTACTGTTAAATACCTCTAGTACGTCTTCCAACTGTACTGGTGAATGATGATCAATGAGATCTGGTATTTTATTTATATCAGCAGGCCAGTATGTTGGTTTACCTCCAGAGTGGAACTCGCAGTTATTTATTCGTCCGGCTTCAAATAGCTCTTTTCCTTTATGGGTTGTAAGTCTTGATCCCCAATAGGTGTTTTTTGCATTAAAGTCACCACCAATAATAAAATTGGATCCTAGTGATCTAAAGAGTGTATTATAATCTTTTTTGTTTAGATTATAGCGTGGAGGGCAGTAGATAGAGGAAATACTGTATTCATTTTTATTGTTAGTTTCAACTTTTATGGTTTTAACTAGCATACTTTCCTCTTCTATACTAGGTTCTTCATAGTGTTTGAGATTCTTTTTCACTATTACTGTTGATCCTCCTCTGGGTTTTCCTCCTGGGTGAACAGCATGGTAACATTCATAATCACGTATTTTAATAAATGATGTTTTTGTCAAATGGCTGTCCGATATAAGGCATGTATCTATTTTTTCTAAATTTAGAAAAATTTCTAGCTCTGGAACATGTTGCGCTAGTCCGTTCGCGTTCCAGGTGACAATTCTTAATGTTCTGCTCATTTTATTATATGAGACCACGTTCTTGCTTTGCTAGCCGTATATTTATGGCTTCTATGCTTCGACAAATCCTTTCAAGGGGGTTATCATTCATAGCATTAGATGATTGCTGTACAATTTGTGAATAACTATTCCGCTCTGTACCTATACCTGGTGGTTTTGGCTCCGCTTGGGTTTTAGTTGGTTTCTCTTCTCTGGTAACCCTAGGGTTTTGAGGAAACTGATGCATTTTGTTTCTGAGCCTTTGAAGTTCTTTGGCTACTTCACAGCCTCTATAATTTGCAGGATGATGCTTTTTACAGTTTATACATTTTGCAGGGGTGTTTCTACTTTCTGTACACTCTTTCGCGTTGTGTTTTCCAGCACATTTTACGCATCTTGGCTCCCGTCTGCAATATTTTTGCGTGTGATTGAAACCTTGGCATTTTTTGCATTGAGGTATTAGCCTCGTGTTTTTCTTTAGCGGTTCTATTTTAACCCTCATATTGAGAATTGCTTTGATGTTGAAGATGTTTTCAACTTTCTCCTTTTTGTTAAACGTAAGTATGAAGAGGAGAAGCCCCCTTTTTATGACTTGATTGTTCTCACCTCTCTCTCGTTTTATCTTCTATTTGCAGATCTTGTGCCTTTAGGTCCTCAATTATGTCCTCCTTCTTACACGTTGGATGAAGGCCTCTGGCCATAACCTTAATTGCGCCTTCGTTTTTATCTTCGTTTGTTAGAGCTCTATATGTATCGGAATCTGGTGTATTGATTTTCCACACGTTATTGTTTAGTGACACTACTCTATATTCCTTAGCTGTCACTGATTTCATTATAGATTGTATACTAGCAAATTCTGTTATGCCGATTACATTAATTGGCGGAGGAGCCTTTTCTTTCGATACAACCTTTTGTTGCCGATTTTGTTGCTGTTGCTGGTGAGCTCGTTTGGTACTAGTATCACCAGTTACTAATACATTAGCTTGCGAATGATCTCCAACTTCAGGCGAGAATTCTGCTTTTCGTTTTTTGATAGGTCTTTTCTTCCTTTTCAGTACCCAATCTGTTTCTCTCATGAGATCCGCTTCATCAGTATGGAACTCATTGTTATAACTGGTGTGAGTACTTGCTTCATTATAACAAGTTAGCGGGTTTTCAGATATCTCCATTGGTTTAGGTTTCTTTAATTCTTCATTTTCTTTTTTTAGTTTTTCAATTTTGCTTCTTAGTTGGGTTAAAAGTACATCTACTTCACTGAGTTTTCGACAGAGTTCAGCGTTTTCGTCTTTCTGCTGATTTGCAGAGTTAGTATGATTGTTAGTATGATTGGCTCACCTCAGAATCCATTGAGCCAGCCTCATAAGAGGGTGGATTAGCCAACTGGGTAGTTGGTTTACCACCTGGGGTATTGTTTTCTTTTTGCGTTGTATTCATTGCCTTTTAACTAGTTATGTATCAACTACCAACCTAACCAGTACAAGTTGGTAGTGGGTCATTGAAGAGAACATCATTTGCTATGTTCTCGGTAGTCGGTTATTCCGCCGTATCTTGGTCGCCAGAGCCTCGTTAGTTAATTAGCAGGAAGTACCACGTGCAGGTGAGCTTGGCATTTGGGTTAGTATAATAAGACCATCTAAACCGGCGCCCCTTACCCCCCTAATACATGTAAATAATAATTTTGATTGATGATTTTTAGGGCAGATTTAGGACAAAATTCACGCGAATTATTCTTTCTCGGTAAGATTTCGACCTTTCAGTTAAAAATATCATCGAGCAATGAGGATGGCTTTCTATTGCATATGAAATTCAAAACTTACCTTTTTCCACTCCAAATAATCCTTAATTTTTCTAAAATTCACATAAAACAATTTTTGGAATTTTTTTTTTTTCGAAAAAATTACTGCAAAGGAAATTTAAGTAGTAGTTGCAACCACGCTCAGCATTCCTAAATTTCCTTCCTGCACTTTATTTATGTATACATATCTCCAATTTTCTTTCCATTTTTATCGAAATGTTTACCAACACTGAATAGGAAAAGCAAAACAGAAACCACAAAAAACACATCAACAAACGGAAGTTAATATGTAAAAGGAATTTTTTCATTGTTTTGTTGTTGTTGTTTGCAAAATCTAAAAACTGGTTTACGAGTACATACATATATTAACCATGGTACTAAACGTAACTTTATTTTATCAATTTCCTTTGTATCTAATAATAAAGCTTTTGTGGTTAGTACCAATTTGAAGCAATCAATATAACTTTAACATTACAATAAATCAATACTAATTTATTATATTGGTAGCAATATGGTTTGTGGAAATTTTTAAAGCTTTAAGAAAATATTATGTGCAGCCATATCATAAACCTACCAGCTGCATAACTATTTTCGTTGTAGTTCGAAATCAAGGCAAGGTGCTTCTTAATATTTTCCCCTCTACTATCATCATAAGTGATAATAGATCCCAAGTAGCTGAAAATGTTATTTTTGGATCAAATAACCCCTTCACTTCGTTATCATGCAGCCCAATCAAACAGATGTCATGTGAACAATATCTGTGGCGGTAGCAAACCATCTCTTATCGAACACCGGAGCTAATCGCTAAAATGCTCGATTGAAATCCAGGAATACTTGGGGTGCGAGGTCACGAGATGTCTCGTAATATTGAGACAGAATTATTCGCCACGAATAAACTTGACCGATTCGTATGAAATAAACTTTCTTACCCACCGATAATTACCTCTGTTAACGTAATGATCTTTCCCAACACCTTGAATAAGGCAGCAATTTTAGTGATGTGCAAAGGACAGCTCTACCGTGAGAATTTTTGTACTTCGTGTGATCTCCATTCTTTCTCCTCTTCTTTGCTGCTCAATAGCAAGACGACACTCCTCAGTAAACCAGTTATTTCTCAATTTTTTATGTAGCATTAACAACTGAATTTTTCAGTACTTGACAAACAGTATTCAAATCGTCACACCGACAATTAACAAAATCTTAAAATTGTTGTTTTTCATCTTCACATATCAGACCTTACGAAAACGATCGGAGCTGTATGAAAACTGCCATCGTAGCTGTGTAGTGACTAAATGATGATCACAATTTCGTAGTCAGCCGATAAGACCCGATAACATGTGCATAAGATGTTAGACGACCTGAGCCTGTTCTTTTGAAATTAACACGTGGCCAATTTGGTTTCTCGAAGTCTTGCTTGGATGAGACCATGTTTCTAAATGGATGTTCTTGTCTAAAAATCCGCTGACAACTCTGATTGGCTTACTTCAGTGAGCGCGTGTAGGTACACAGATTATCGATAGGTTGGCTAGTTTTGTGCGCAGACGAAGCTTACACAAGATTGCGCAGGAGGTTATCTCCACTGTACTTTTAGGACTAGATTGTTTGTTGACGTTTTGGTATTCTAAGGCTATCTATTATGATCGATTGCGTACTTAACGAGTCACGTGACTTTCTAAGGATAAATACAATGAATATCAAAAATATAAATAAATAAATACCCCTGAGTTGTAGATCAGTTGTAGTCGTAGTCCAGTGGTAACGATATGTAAAGATGAATCAAAGAGTTTTCGGTTATTTTGAAATGCTTTGTTTATGCTAAAAATTATGAGATGGCATACCGATGAATAAAAAAGCAAATTTAAAAATAAGCCACCACAAATATAACTGGTGTTGAAGTAGTTTCTTCAGTAATAAGATCATATTCCGGTGCCTTAAATTTGTTTAAGGACAAATCATTCTAATAATCCAGGGGCATGTTTTAGATTTTCTGATTTCACATCAATATCTGTTGGTGATAGAAATCGTGAATTGTATTAAATGATTTTGAAACGATTGAATTTTTTAAGCGAACTACGAAGCTGTCTGGAATAATAATAATTTGTGATTACTATGAAGAAGCCTGACCAACTTACCCTATCTAAATCGTTAATCAAAAAATCCAACCAAATACCTAAGTTGACAGTCGCTTATTGTTTTGGTAGATTTGACATTAGTGTCTTTTCAATCAACCACCGCAAGTACTTATAAGCACTTACTATAGCAAAGACATGAGAACCATAAGTGCTTATAAGTACTTGCGGTGGTCGATTGGAAATCCATTATTATTGATCGATTAATGACGCGATCTACTTTATTGATATTGTCATAATTGGATGGCGGTTTGAATGATAGTGTTCTCAATTCAAGCTGTTCAAGCGCCGCAGGAGATTTAAGCTTCCCCGTTTAATATTACCAATCTTCAGCAGAAAGGCTCGAGAATAGCAGTCATTTTACGACTTATTCAATAGCGCCGTTCACGAAAACACAAGTTTGTCCCCTGCGTAAAAGTTTGAATACCTGATAGGCCAATTACGAGGTCCAGCTGAAATATTAATCCGGCACTTTCCTGTAGACGATGCTAGTTATACTGAAGTGTTTCAAAAGCTCGTCAAACGTTATGACAGAAAGCGAAGCATAGTAAATGAGTTCATAAAGACGTATGTAAAACAAGCACCAATTACCAAATCTTCTAAGTTATTTGTGGCCTAAAAGCCCTTGAAACCAGTGCAGAGTCGAGAGATTGCTGATTAGTTTACCTGGCTGAGAAAAAATTGGATGACTTTTCATTGCAGGTTAGGCAACAGGAACATCATCAAACTAAGCATTGCTCGCCTGCGAAAACATTTCACACCGATACGAAACCGCTATTGCGACTGACTGCCCTAAGTTTATCCAAATAAACTTCTACAGAAATAAGAGTTCCAGATGGTTCAATTGTCTAACGGAATTTCACATCAACGTGGTCATACATCCATGAATACTGTGCAAACCGTTTGAAAGTTTAACGATCCAATTCCAAATTCAACATCAACATATTAAATCGCGGAAAGGCTGGAAGTTCAAGAGGAGTATTCTCACCCTTTATAAAATCCAGAACAAATTCACAATTCACTTTTGTAATTTCAAAGATAAAGTCAACCCTGCCCTCTAACCCCGTCAATCGCGAGCAATTGAAGTACTTAAATCAATTGCAGCTAGCTGATTGATATTTTAATTGGGTGCGACCGATTTCTACTTCTCTTATCTGATGGTCAGACAACAAGCCGAACAGATCAGCCTATTGCCCAGAAAACGAATTTAGGATGGATTGTAGGAGGCATATACGAGGCAGGCGGTACGTCACACCAAACCATAACCTGTTTGACTGCCCAAGATAAAATTTATATCGACCGAACATGGAAGAAGTTTTGGGAGACAGAAGAACTACCAGCAGTCGAGCAATACACCGATGAAAAGAAATTATGTGGTGAACATAATGATGAACTAAGTAGTGAAGAAATACTTAAAAATTGAAAGTTCGGGCAAATCCACAGTGTCACTACCTTTCATTGAGATTCATTCGCCCAAAACTGCAATTCAGCAAAAACTGTTGAAAAGGCCCAAACTCCACAATAACTACATCAAATTCATGACCAAATATGAATCGCAATCGGACATTAAAAAAATGTTCCGTCAGCTGTGGATCGCAAGATCAGACATGGACTACCAACGTATTATTTGGCGCGACTCACCGGAAACTTCCATCGAACAATACCACCTTCTCACCAACACCTACGGCACCACATCAGCTTCGTTTCTAACTACTCAAGCTCTCAGGAAATTGGCGCAACTACATCTCAATAGCATCGAAAGTGTTACTAAGAGATTTTTACATGGATACTCAAGGAAGCAAAGTCCATACAGATCGGATTGAATTCACCCTTACGACACGGCGGATATCATCTTCGCAAATGGGCCGACTAATGACGCAAAACTCCTGGAAAGCGTACCAGAAGCCGACCGCGAAGTCGCAGTTTTGGGAATTTAATTTGGTCCACGAGCCGATAGTTTTTTTTTTAAGATTTGCCTGCCACACAGAACCAATTTTATGAAAAGAAATTTGCTGCCGAGGCTTCACGATGATTTGGAATAAAGATTTTGCTGCATAGTCTGTGGTTGCTGAAGCTCGACTGGGACGGTTGACTTCCTGCTGATGTCAAAACGTAATGGGCAAGCATCCGTAGTAAATTGAATATGCTGGAAGAGTTGACCATACCAAGGTCGCACCAATGAAGTACACTACAACTGCGAGACTAGAGTTGTGTGCGGCTCTTCTACTCACCAGAATGCTAACACCGGTCATCAAATTTGCTCGCAACCCCAACATAGGTAGCCTTGTGGTCCGATTGCACCACCGTAATTGCTTACCGAAAAATTAGATTCTACGAATGTTCAGCAATGGTCTTATGTTCCAACCAGGGAAAAGCCGGCGGACTGCGCCTCCCGTGGGGTGCTTTCTGAAGAACTTTTTCAAGATTTGAGGTGGTGGCATGGACCAGCCTGGCTGCGACACAAACCAATTCAACCTCCAGAGCTCCGAAGCTCCAACCAATTTCACTAAGATAGAACCGGTAGACTTCAAAACTAATGGAAACTCCGTAATCTCTGAACTTATTGAAAAGTTTTCAAGTCTAACCAAGTCAATCCGGATTTTTGCCTGGTTAAATCGGGCCAAGCACAATTATCGTAATTTCAAAGCTCGAGATGTCGGTCCTTTAACAACAGTCGCAGATTTGTACGAGTCAGAAAATGATGGTGAAAGACGCACAATTTTTAAGCTTCCCTGCTGAAATTAGCAACATGCGCAATAACCTACCTTTGAACAAAACTAAAAATATTTCATCTCTATCCCCATTCCTAGACAATGCCGGAATTTTACGAGTGGGTGGACACCGAGAATATGCAAAGGAACAATACGATCTAAAACGTCCGATAATCTTGTCAGGCAGTTACAGTATAGCACATAAACTAGTCCAAGAAACAAACTACAAGCATTCAAATGCAGAACCAACCCTATTAATGTCAATTATCAGGCAATGTCAATTAACAATACACCAAACTCCGATGCAAAAATTTGATCCAATGAGTGATACACGACTGAATAAAATCCTTCCGGCAGAAGAAGGTAACACAAGAATCTAATCAGGGCATTTTTGCAAATAAGCGTAGATTATTCTGGCTCTGGCCCATATACCCAATCAAAATCAACAGGGCGCGGAAGTTCTCTACCCTTAAAGGTTATCTCGTAATATTTCCATGTATGGGAACCATGGCTATATATACATCTGGAATTGGCTACCGCCATGACCACATATACGTTTCTTGCAGCACTTAAACGGTTCCAGAACCACCGAGAAATTTGCACGGACCAATTTTGTTGATGCCGTAAACGAATTAAAAAACTTCCAATTAATTTTAACATGGAAAAAGGAGCAAATTATCAACTGGGTGACAACCAATAGAACAAAATGGTATTTCGTACTTCATGTATCATCACGTTTCAATGGCATGTGTAAGGCAGCAGTAAAATCTATGCTCATATATGAGGAGTTAAATTCACTTTTCACCCAAATTGAAGCTCTGATTAATTTTCGACCTCTATCTGAGTAACTAGAGGATCATATTCAAACCCTAAAACAAACGCATTTTATGATCGGACAACCCATTAGAACAATATCAGAGCCAGCTATCACAGCAACTGTTCCAGCATTTCGCGAGAAGATGGCAGGCGGAATATCTCACATTGAAACACAACAATATCAAAGATCGAGATGAAATCGTTAGTATGGTCTCGATCAAAACATCAAGAAGGCTATTCAAACGTCCAATCGCAAACATTTGTCTGCTTCCAATAATTAACTCATCTAATTCGTCAACGCTGGCGGCATGCAACAGGCAAGCATTTATTAATACACGGGGCATTCCTAGAGCAATACCGGTTGTGATAAATTATGTCATTATTAAGCATTGTTTCAGTTTTGGAGCTAAATAATAGCTTATGCGCCGCGGACCAATTGGTCAGAATTTGTCATCATGATTCATGTATGTTGTATGCAGATGAAAAATCACAAATATTAGATGCAAACGCCAGGTCGTCAGCAAAGGAAATGGCTTTATCTTTAAAATTTTGTTTAAAAATAGAATTGGCCCAAGTACAGATCCCAGGGGGAACACCTGCCTATAGCACTAATAAGCCACTGAAACTATTTTTACAAATTCAATATGCAACCTCGAAAATTAATACTCCTCAGCTTATCCAAACGAATATATAGCGAAAGCCTTAGTAACATCCACAAACAGGCTAGCTACTGAACTAGAATTATTAATACCTTCGTGAAGTGGATTCATAAGTTCGATAAAAGCATGCTCTGAACCCAAACCAGAGCGAAAACCAAATGAAACCTAAACGTCAATTTACTGAAATAGTTAAAACTATTCAGAAATTCGTCTGTCATTCATAATTTAACTACTTTTTGCCATATTGGTCTATAGTTACTAAACAACAGACGATCACCCTTATTAAGGAGAGGAATAACAGTGCCAACTTTCAGTGATTTCGGAAATGTTCCTTCGGTTATACTACAGTTAAACAATGCACTTAAAATATCAACAAGAATTGAACAAAAGAAAAAATTTAAGTTGCAGCTCATATCAAGTATAACGGAGTTATTAGCTTGTTGTGAATTATTGTTGAGTTCCAGACGCGTTTTTGAAACTATATTACGCAGTCACCATACAGCACATGAAGCACACTACGAGCATTTACTTACAGTACCAACCCTGTTAATGTCAATTATCAGGTAACAATACGCCACAATCCGATGGAAAAATTTGGTCCGACGAGTGATACACGATTGCATAAAACCCTTCCGGCAGAAGAAGGTAACACTAGGGCAACTAAAGGGGGCAACTACCACCACCATGAGTCATTCTAATCAGGGCATTTTTACAAACAATAGTGTATATTATGCTGACCCCGGCCCATACACATTCAAAATCAACAAGGCACGGAACTTCGCTACCTGTAAAGGTTATCTCGTAATATTTACATGTATCGCAACCAAGGCTATACGTCTCGAATTGGCTACCGGCATAACCACAGATACGTTTCTTGCAGCACTTAACCGGTTCCAGAACCGCCGAGAAATTTGCACGGATGTATATAGCGACAACAGAACCAATTTTGTAGATGCCGCAAACGAATTAAAAAACTTCCAACTATACTTTTAGTGCAAGTATAAGCGGCTTATTGGAAATAATTTTAAATTTTTTTATGTTGTACACGTTCGTATAAATCTGTACAAGCGATTGAATTTCGGTGCGAAATAAAAGCGATTTAAATTAAAATAATTGACACGAATAAG
The DNA here is from genome assembly GCA_958295665.1 of Tipula vernalis. NCBI lineage: Eukaryota > Metazoa > Arthropoda > Insecta > Diptera > Tipulidae > Tipula > Tipula vernalis. Next base: position 177,593,965 of record OY282558.1, on the reverse strand, counting down.
TTGAATAGTACGTAATAGTACAAGTTAATGTCGAGTCAACACAACGTGATTTATGAGACATGCGTAAGATCTACAGGGCATTACTTCTATAAATAAGACAAAAAATTCGAGGCAACGCTGATTCCGCTTTAATATCTTATAATATTTTTGATGAGGAATGGAGGTCAATAAAAAAATGCATGTCCCTACACTATGCAGATAAAGGGGATCTCCGTACGTTAGAATACCAGCTCAGCATCATAACACAAAAAAATATGACAGTGGATGAATTTTATGCCATTGTTAATCACCAATTCTCATTAATAGTCAACAAGGTCAAAACGGAGCACTATTCAGCTGAAAAAACAATGTTTTGGTTGAAACATACAGGGCTAGATGAAAATTTCTCTAAGATGCTTATAATTCAAAAAACAACCATGCTACCAGAGGCATACGCATCCTGTCTGGAAATTCAAAACCTGAATTTCAGAAACTTGCCACTACACAAAAGAAATATCAACAACGTGATAACAGCCCCAATAAATCAAATTTCATGTAACAACTCACCAAATCTACAAACAAACGATGGTACAATACCAATACAGTGGAGAAATATGGCCTACAATATACAACACCAAAATCACCAAACACCATATGTGAACCAAAATCAAAACGTCAACCAAAATCAAAAGAAACTTACCATACCGCCAAGGCCAAACAATCCGAAGCTACCAACACAGAATTAGCCTAAAACGCCATCCCAACTAGTTAAGGTTCAATTTAAAATCAGATCAGATGAAGGTGACATCGGAATCAGTAAGAAAATTAGCGGACAGTTCTTCAAAAGTGTTCACATGAACATTATTATTGAATTCTTCATTCTACCGGGAATTAAATCATTTGACGGCATAATAGGCGACAACACATTGAAGGGACTCGGAGCAATAATTGACAGGAAAATCAACCTGTTAATAATAACACCAGACATTAGAATTGCATTAAGAGAAAAACCATCACGCCAAGTCAACAATATGGAAATCCGAGAAAGCCATCTTTCATCAGAAACAAAGAATCAACTCCAAACAATAGTATCAAAATTTAAAAATTTATTCGAGCCCGTAAACAACATAGAAACAATCGATAGTGTGGTAAGAGCCGATATTAAAACAACGACGGATGAACCAAATATGCCAAATCATATCCCTACCCATACAGTATGACACAGGAGGTGGAGAAACAAATAATCTAGCTTTTAACAGACGGGAACATTAGACCCTCTATAAGAGCCCATATAACTCTCTTATCTGGGTTGTCGACAAGAAGTTGGACGCCTAACAAACAAAGAAATATAGGATGGTCATAGACTTCAAAATTCCGATTCCGAATATACCCAGTACATTAGCAAATTTCGGGGACTCTATATTTTTTAGAACCATAGACCTAATATCGGGGTTCCACCAGGTAAAAATGAAAGAAGCGGATATGCAAAAAAACCTAATTTTCTACAATGAACGGGAGTACGAGTTTCCTCTACTTCCTTTTGGCTTAAAGAACGCCCCAGCCATTTTTCAAAGGATGATTGACGACATCTTAAAAGAATTCATCGGCGAAATATGTTACTTATACATAGATGACATCATAACATCATAATCTTTGGGGGGAAAACAGAAGAGGACCATTTATTAAACATCGAGAAAATCTTCTCAAAATTGGAGAAAGTCAACCTAAGGGTCAATCTGGGCAAGACAGAGTTCTTGAAACAAGAAACAAAATTCTTGGGTTACCTGATCTTAAAAAAGTTGCAGCCATTAAAAACATCAGAAGGCCCCAAAATCTAAAGTCATTTCTTGGATTAGCGTCCTATTACAGGGGTTTTACGCAGGACTTCGCAAAGATAGCTAGGCCACTGACCAACCTTTCAAGAGGAGGAAACGCACAAACAAAAGCAACCCAGTCCAAAAAGGTACAAATCAGCATGAACAAGGAAGAAACCCAAGCACTTTTACATATTAAAGAGCTACTATCGTCCACGGATATATTAATATTCCAGAACTTCGACAAACCGTGATTTCTGACAACAATTGCTTCATCAATCGCAATTGGCGCGGTACTATCCCAGGACGATATCGGCAAGGACAGCCCCATCACCTATATCTCTAGATCACTAAATAAAAAAGAGGAGAATTATGATGCTAACGAGAAGGAGATGCTGGCTATTGTTTGGGCCCTAGATAATCTCAGGAACTACTTATACGGAGGAAAACAAATTTAAATCATGACGGATCATCAACCACTAACGTTTGCAATAAGCAGTAAAAACAACAATGGCAAATTAAAGAGGTGGAAAGCACGCTTAGAGGAATATAACTACGAAATTATTTACAAACCGGGATGCATCAACAAAGTCGTGGATGCCCTAACAAGACTGGAAATAGAAGCAAATATTCTATCTACAAACGGAACGATTCACAGTGCTGAGGAAGATTCCACGGATCTAATACGCTACTGCGAAGCACTAATCAACGCATTTAGGAATTCAACTTATATTAAAAAAAGAGACAGAAATTTACGCTTAGGAAGAACCACACCCATCTTACCTTCAGGCCTGCCTGAACTAAGTAAGGAAACCCTAAAGAGAATTCTACGAGAAAAACTAAATCCGAACACAATCAATGGAATAAAAATATCTAAAGAATATATTCAAATCCCTCTGGAAGCCGTTAAAGAAAATTTCTCGGGTTACAAGGTACGATTAACACAAAGAGTGATGACGGACATATGCAACGAGAAAACCCAATTTGCCATTATAAGAGAAGGACACCACAGATTAGGATCGGATAGTGAAAAGCTAGAACCAACTAATTAACAATAACAATCAACAATACAAAATCAATAGAGTATTAATGGGCTCAACAAATGCTCAACGAATTCAACAAAATTGTCGAACATTTAAATGAAGATGAAGACGATTAGGTGCAACAAACGCTGTACAACCGACTTACTATCATCAAAGTGGAAATAGAAGAAATCATTCGCTCCATACAGTTAGCAAAAGAAAAAATAGTTAACACCAGTTTACTGGATAAAGGGGAAATTAGCCGCTTAATTACAGAAATAGAAACCTTATCGTATTCCAATGAAATAGAGGCTATTGAATATGTGGAACCAATAATGATTGAAAGATTCTACAATCCCATACGTCATATCTATACCAAAGACGAGTAAGCATATCTACAACCATGTCATCATAAAATCAACGGTTAATCAAAATAAACAAATACAGCTGGAGTTCAACGAACTTTTGCTAAATCAAAACGAATTATTTGGAATTACCCAGAGATGGAACCTCTTTCGAGATATCACCATATGCGAATTAAGTAAGCTGAAGGAACTTACACGCAAATGTTCCAAAGTTAAATTGTGTAGAAAAGATTAACGACAATACATATGCGCTGGTAACACCTGTTTCCTCACAATCCCCATCGTTGAATTCCTCCGGATGCACGATTATGAGTCCACCACAGCTGGAGGCTATGTATAAGCCAACCCATACTCCAGGCCGGAAAATATCTGGAATCGGAAGTTCTTCTCAAACTTACCTGACATGTTGGAACTGTTACGATCTTGGCCACCGCTATCCGGATTGTCCGGATTTGTGTTGAGTAATCAAACCACAGTGTCCCCAATGTCAAAAGCAACAGTTAAAAGAACAGCCGGGTGTGACCAGTTCGGATCTGTTTCATCCGGTACAGATTGCGACCCGCGAATCGTTTGTGACGAGAAATGCTAATCCACAAGCAGCGACCGTGTACAACAACCCAGGGAGCTCACAAGCCGATTAACACCCCCAAAATACCACCATAGTAAATATAAATTCTACTTTGTCAACCCGATGTTCGAAAGAAACATCTATAAAATCATTATCGTGCGGTCATACTTTAAAACCACGTAAGATAAATTCTAAGAGATATTGGCGAATAAAGAAGTACTGGAGTTTTAGGCGGAGTTTGGAAAGAGCTTGTGCGGAAACAATTTTGTTAGAGTGTAGCGATACTCCGTTTGTGCTAATTGAAATATCTGGGAATTCTGTAAGGGAGCTGTTAGATAGCGGTGCTTCATTGAGCATCTTAGGCCGAGGTTCGATGGAATTTATTAATAAAACTGGAATTCCATATAAAAAATTGAAATCAAAGGTAACGACAGCGGACGTTCCGTCTAATAACTGAGGTCCTAGTAAAATTTAATGGAGAAACCTAAAAAAATACATTTATATTTAGTGCCAAATATCCAACTTCCATTATACTTGGGTATGGATTTTTGGAATGCGTTTCATATTACTCCCACATTGAATACTATAAATGGTAACGGTAATACGGATGATCAGCATGTCTTGACGACAACTCAACAAACGATGTTCACCAACATTCTTGCTAACTACCCGTCATTTGAAGAACATGGGCTAGGTCGAACGTCGTCACTATGCTGTTTCCCCAGCTATACAAGAACTTTTGTATAAAGAATTAGATCGGATGCTAAGTTTAGGTGTCATAGAGGAGAGCACGAGCTCCTGGCCATCGCCAGTCGTCCTAGTAAGAAAGCCTAATAAAATACGTTTATGTTTAGATTTCAGGAAATTAAATGCGGTTACGAAGAAGGACGCTCATCCGCTTTCCTTGATAAATGGACTACTAGAAAGATTAACAGACACCACCGTGATATCGAGTATTGACCAAAAAGACGCCTTTTGGCAGATATCTTTAGACCATACTTCCCGAGAAAAAACCGCATTGACTGTACCTGGTCGCCCACTTTATCATTTTACGGTCATGCCTTTTGGGTTGTGCAACTCAACCCAAACGATGTGCCGTTTAATGGATAGAGTGGTGCCGTATCATTTACAAGATAAGATTTTCGTATATCTAGACGATCTGTTAGTCATTTCATCCTCCATCATCATTAAATTGCTGGGTCAGAGTGAATTATGTGGGATCCATTGTTGGATATGGTGGCTTAAAAACAGACCCCGATAAAGTCGAAGCAATTCGTAATTTTCCTCCTCCCACCACAGTTAAGCAAACGAGGAGACTACTAGGAATGACTGGTTGGTATTAGCGATTTATTCCATAATATTCTGAAATTAACACGCCAATAACCAACCTACTAAAAATAATCAAAAATTTACCTGGACCAATAAAGCGCAACTTGCTTTCGAAAAGTTGAAGTATCTGCTGACATCGGCACCCGTTTTAACTAGTCCGGACTACACCAAACCATTTTTCATACGCTGTCATTAGCATAAAAAAATTTCGCCCATACATCGAGTGATATCATTTTACGGTCATAACGGATCACTCTAGTCTCAAGTGGTTGATGTCACAAACTGGTTTAGATGGTAGATTGTGAGAGAGAGAGTATCCGGAACAATATTTTGACCAGCGTGGAGCTCAAAATATTGTTCCGGATACTCTTTCCCGATTGTATGGCAACTCGTTAAAACTCCTACTTTGTGCCAAATAGATCTTTCGTCCAGTTCCTTCCAGGACCTCGATTATGTGAATTTACAAGCAAAAATCATATCCAATCCTGCAAAGTAACCAGCATTTCAGATAAAGGATGGTCGCATCTACATAAAATTAGGATTCAAAATGGATCCACAGTTGACTGATATACCTTTATGGAAATTGTGGGTGCCATCCAGTATGACAACTTCAGTAATTCGAAAATTACACGATCTTCCTTTAGCTTCTCACAGAAGAACATTAAAAACTCGCGAACGAATTCGGATACATAATTACTGGCCTGGAAAGCAAAAAGAGATCTATGAGTATATAATGAAATGCGAATTGTGTAAAGCTACTAAAGCGTCGAATCGTCTTAGTAAGCCTCCACTTGAACAAAAGAGGTTTGCGGAAAGGCTGTGGCAAAAAGTTTATGTCGATCTCATGGAACCGATCCTAGGTCGAAACATGGCAACACCTATATTTTGTTCATACTAGATGAATTCACCAAGTTTGTGCTTTTAAACCACCAACACGTTCCAACACAACGAACAAGATAGTAGCATACCTAAGGAATGAAGTGTTTCTCGTATTTGGTGTACCCGAACAGCTTCTTACAGATACCTTATTCGCCTCAGCCCAATGCATCTGAGCGGGTGAATCGCTCAGTGGTGGCAGCTATCCACGCCTATGTATCGTCAGACCATAAAACTTGGGACTAGAATATTAGTGAGGTGCATTCACTCAGCGAGAATATTACCCCTTTACCAGTGTCTGATAAATTATCGATAATACATGCCAATGTCACGAAAAATCTTCAAAACTCATTTAACAAAATATTCTAAACATTATAATCTTAGGACTCGCCCAGTCAGTTTTCAGCCCGTTCGATGCAACAAAAAGCCTATGCGGCAAATTTTTCCCGAAAGACGAGAAAATACGTAATGTAAATTATCGCTTAAAAAATGAATTTGGTAAGGACTTAGGCACCTTTCATACAAAATACATTAAACAATAGCAGATTTAATGAACCCTGATATGTTTAAAGCATAAAACTGAAAAAAATCAATGCCAATGTAAGTTCAATTCAGATCCGACGTGTATTTTGGATTAGTCAGCGTCGTAACTGCCCTGTAACGATTTTTGGTTTACCCTGTTATTATAATTTGCTTAAGCTATTGACGATTGTAAAAGTAGAGAAAGCGCCTCTCGGGGAAAAAAGTTAAAATGAGGCAACTGACAAAATGACATTTCTCACAAATGCGACGAAAGAAAATTTTGCAATCCGGTAGTTAAAAATAGTTTTTATAATCCAAAATTGGAATTATTTACAATTATTAGCAATCGGGTAAGTAAAAATTGTGTTTACAGTTCAAAATTGGAATTCTTTACAACAATTTCGAACGTCAAATTATCAGCTAGCTCAGTTCAAAAAATTTCCACTAGGTGTGTTGTGGCAATTTCCATAAAAATAAATAAAATGCACTTGGTATTTATTTACATCAGCAAATTTATTTCCATCAACTGTACATAACAGAAATTTCGTCCATAACAATGTTCCACACCAAATCGTCCGCACTCATTATCATCAAAATTGAATTTCATTGCTCCGTAATCTAAAATAAAATTAAATCAAATTAATTATATGTAAATTTATATTTATAATCAATACTTATCTTTATTAAATTTATTCTGAATTGTTGATAAACAAATTCACCATGACAGTCAAACGTCAAAATTGTAGGTGAATTCTAATATTTTTTGTTAAATACAATTTCGGAAAGAAGATCGACGCGTCGCCTATGTGAATTGCGACAATTAACTTTTCGAAATTGTATTCCGAATATTTGCGTTCAATCATAAACGCGTATTGTATTCGTGTCATTTTTCAATCATTAAAAAAAACATTACTTCTGTGACCACCATCAAATAGTAAACAACTAAAATATATTATCTCTTATTAATTTGTAAAAAGCCAAAAAATATTCAGAGAATTAACACCAGTTTTGTTTTCTTGTCACCCCATGGTCACCGTTCTCAACAAATAAAATACAGTCCACCAACAAACAACGCGGAATTATCGCACTATTGGAATTATCTCGACCGCCACGGAGAAAAATAAATTATTCCATTGTGCTCCGACAACAAGGTGGAATCTGTGATGCTCCAAATGTCAATACTTGATTTATTATTGAAGTCAATTTTTTTTAAATTACTGTGATGGGGAAAAATAAAATAAATAAAATTACGGGATGACAAAAAATAGATAGAAAAGGCAGTTGATTTTTGGTATCGAAACGATTAAGGCTAACGAAAGGCCTAATACAGAAAATAAAAAAATTAAAATTATAACGTAAATTTGAGTGGCGTGAACTTAGTTTTAGTGGAAAATAGTAAGAAAATAAATAAAAACATTTTAAAATAAAAAATTTACTTAACTGTTGCACTGTGTTTAGTGACCTAACTTATCGTGTGGGTACTAATTTATGTATATACCACGTATTTTGCAAATATCTTAAAAAGTATAAGGTTTACAAAAAACTACTTAACACAAAATGTTTCCAAAACATAAAAAATAAATTCTCAAAATTCTCTGTTCGTAAAAGAAAGTCGTATCTTGGCCACACCTCCATTTTATTGTATAAAATGATAAAATATTTTTGTATTTTTTTAGTTTTAAGTTTGATCTTGAGAAATAAATTTATTCTTTTAAGTAAACTCGCACATAACCAGAGCACCCTGTATTTTATAGAGCCATAATCAAAAAATCTGAGCTTTTATAAGGGAATTAGAAACGAGGAAAAAACGAAACTTTTCATAGTAAAACACACAAAACATATGGGAAATTACTTTTTTTCCTAAGACAAATTTGTAAATGAAAACGTTACAAATTCTTAATTATGATTTCTGAAATACTTTCATAAATATTTGAATTTCAACATATATGAATGTCGTTTAAGTAAATCGTTTTCATTTTCTTGTAATAATTGATTTATTTAAATCAAAATATAAGAAAATCTCATAACAACAGCATTCTGGTCAAAATGAAATAAAAGCTTACTACGATTCGTTTGGTCATTAAGTCAATATACATTACATAGATGGCAGTGATGGCCGTAAAAATTTGGAAAAATCGTACCAAAAATTACCACCTGTGGCACTATTCTGGTTTTCCCGGGGAATTGCGAATTGGGAATTAACTTATTGTTGCTTTTTGTGTATTTTGGTTTTCTTTTTTGCAAAGCATACTGAGCGATTGGTATTTTGTTCGTGTTTTGGGAAAAAATAATTCCCAACCAAATTTTTAGAGAAAAATAAACAACAAAATTGCTATGAAATAGAACTATTTTTTCCCAAAACTTAGTATGCTTTGGAAAAAAGAAAACCAAAATCCACTAAAAAGTAACAATAAATAATTCCCAATTCGCAGTTCCCTGGGAAAACCAGAATAGTGCCACTGGGGAAGTTTCAAGTTCAAAAATTGTAGGAAAAGCAAAACAAATTCACAAAATATTGGAACGTGTGATAATTTTGCGATTAAATAATTTTTTTTCGTATTTTTCTTTTACCATTTTAGACATCTTACGTCCACTAGTAAAACTAAAGATAAATTTAGCAAGTATTATTTTAATTTGTCAGAGCCAACTTTGATGTATTTTTCAAAATGAAAGTTCGAAAAAATATATTTTAGAAATTATTTAATTTTAATATTTCTAATACCAATATGGCCTTATTGTATATTGTTTTTAAAGATATGTAGAAACAAATATTTTATAATATTTTTGCTTTTTTTCATTGAAAAACTTGAAGCTAAAAAACACCATTTTTACTATGGATTCCTATGGAAATCAGTAATATCATACCACTAAAAAAGCTTCTAAAAAATACGCCATTAAGATTATGGCTCTATACTCTAGAAGGCTCTGACATAACTCGTTAACTTACATTATGCATTGAGACCATTTCACTTTCAAAAATAGGAGAGGTGCTGATTGTTTTTTTCAGTTAATATATAAAGACGTGGCATAATTATGGAGCTATCTCGCTACCCAACAAGTTTGAAATATAACCGTCTAAATTGGAAATAATTTTGTTCCTTGCATGTTTACGAAACATTACGATATATAGTATACATATATTGACTATGTTTGAGTCTGTACTATTTTTTAATGGCATGAGCCACCTTAAACTTGACAGCTATTCTGACCGGTACATTATGGTACAATGCCGTCACAACCACCTCAAAAGAGACTAACATCTCTGTCATTGTTCAGTGATATATCTTTTAACTTACCTAAGAACTCGATATTGATTTTCACATACTTGGCAGACGGTTGTCGCATTTTATTCAGTTCGTTTACGAGCCAATTATCACCAAATATTGTCTTGTTCGTGAATTTTCGGCAAAGCATACAAATATGGTACCCTGGGATTCGGCATATTCATCTTATACTTTAGATATGGTATATGAAGAGTTGCTTCCATCAGGTTCGCTAATTCCTTTACTGATTTTACCATTTGGAATTAAGGATTCTTTTTCCAAGGATTCCAAATATGGTACTCTGGTGTCTCTATTAACTCTGTCCTCGTAGTCCGAATTATCTAAAATGACCAGTGAGTTACCCTTGTCATCCTTAATGTGGATGATGTAACTTCGTGACAAAATATTTGTGTTAAATATTTACAATGGAAACCAAGCTGGCTCAAGAATATAACAAATTTTCAGATATGAAGTGGATTCTTTAAGTAGTTCCTAATATAAAATTGTTTAATTCCGAGTCTGAAGAATTCCTTCGGCCATATCAATTGGGGTTGGATTTCTTATTTAAACCGTGGCTTAAATTGAAAAAATATTGCGCAGCTCCGCCAGTGATTTTAAAAATTACAAATTACAATTTACAATTAAAAATTACATTTGCCAAATTTATTTTTACATACTTAGCCAATTCAAACTATCTTCTCGGTCTCCAGCATCTAATGGAACAAGAACCATTTGTTGACGGATTTTATTGAAATTGTCTATCTGAAATATTTTGATAGATCCTATAAATAGTTGTTAATAAAAAAATCTCTTATTTCCATGGCCTGAAGAATTTTTCCCAATGGCAGGAAATGTTTACGTTAGAAATACTTACTCATTACATGGGACATAATTAAACAAGTTTACCTTTGAAAATGATTCCTTTTTTTGTACCACTGGCATATTTTTAAAACCTCAGAACAAAGATCAATTGTTTGCGGCTGCCTATAATATTTCGACCCTTTTCATGTGCTACAATAAATCCCGTTCCGCCTTATTGAAAGTGTTAAAATTAATATTTTTCTGGTTAATCATTATCGCTAATAAATTTACCGTTCTGAATGAACATTATCTATAAACGTGGACTAACTACAAACGAGAAGTTTGAAAAACTAGAACATGTCCGGGGAAACCAGAACGACACTGTTAAAGTTAGCCGAAAGTTTCCAGCCGAAAGTAAAAAGTCAATAATGCAGATTATGTTATTAACATTCCAGCTGAAAATAAACAATTTGGTGATTATCAGACTTACGTGGAAAACTTTGTTTAATCTAGTCGTGGCAAATATCGGAAAATCAGAAGAATCCATAAAAAATTAGAATAAAATCAGCCTCTAGAGTGAATATCTGAAGTTGAATCGTTTTTATGTGATTTATCAATAGATATTGCAGGAAAAAATTCGATTCAAGTTTCCCGTGGGAAATCTCGGAAAATTCGATTTCCCAAAAATCATTGGAAAATTTGTATAAAATCAGCCTCTAGAGTGTTATGTCTGGAGATGGATTGCATTGATGTGACCTGTCAATAGTTATCACAGGAAAACAATTCGAGATTCTTCACAGGAGAACAATTCTTCTGATGTTCCGATATTTTCCACGACTAGGTTAAACAAAGTTTTGTACTGATAACTAGTAAATTTTTTATTTTCGGCTGGAAAGATAATAATATAATCTGCATTGTCGACTTTATACTTTCGTTTGGGATCACATAATCTGCATTACCGTTTTTTTACTGCGGCTGGACTTTCGGCTGGCAACTTTCGGCTAACATTAATAGTATACCAGAACGTCTGGTCACCCTAACCATACTGAGACGCAAATACTAAACTGTTTGCAGTTGCTTTCTGATTTTAATTTGAACGTTAGTGTAAATAAGTTTTGATCGCACTTCTGTTTTAGCTGACGAATGTAGCTTAAGCATTTGTTGCTCTTTTGGTACAAAATAGTAACAAGATCGACTTGTTCATCGCTTTCTTCCTTTTAATATAATAACAATCCTTTTGGGTAGTTTAGTTGGTATGTGTGGTTACATTTAACAACGTGACCGAAATGTTTAACTAACGCTCTGTAAGCATCAAACTTGAAGAATTACTTTTTTTATTTGATACAGTGAAATCTCGTTATAACAAAACCAAAGCGACCGAAAAAATGAATTTATTTATTTTATTTAGTTATGTAAAATTTTTTTATTTTAATTTTTTATAGAAGAAGTTAGGCACAGTACATTTCCACATAAAAAAATTTACATTTTAGCGAATAAAAATTCGTTGCGAAATTTTAATTTCGTTAAATTTGTATTCGTTATAAGGAGATTTCACTGTATTTCCTTTTCAACCCCGGAAATATCAAATTTACACTCGCTTATAACTTGGATTGTTTTTGCTAGTTCTCTATTTGATTCTTTCCATAAATAAATGGGTGGCGGTTTCTCATTTTTCGGAGTGTTTCGCGATAGCATTGACCACTTCATTTGACAAAAAATTACCAAACCCGGAATATTTTTGTTCCATTGAACCAGGGGTTACCAACTTTTTTTATTTTTACAGAAAACCCTTTATATATTTACGCATCCATAGTACCTGACGTAAGATCAGGTATTAAGTTTCTTTACTCGGTATGTGCAAATTAAATTTTTAATATAATCATCATTCCAACTTCATAGATATTTTCCGGAAAAGGAAACAGATAGGCCTGTTCGAATTCTTTAGTTCTACTCACACCAAATGCGAACGGCGAATTGCGAATAAACTTTTTTTAGAGAAAACTTTGCAATTTGCCATTGGTACTATTAATAGTATCTTATTTTGTAAATTATTTTAATCTCATTTTTAAACCAAAGCCTGCAAAGATAACGGATTTAAAAACCAATGAAAATGTGGAAAACAGATTTCTTTTTTCAATCATTTTTACCCTAAAAATATGTCATTAAATTTTTATTTCAGCAACCAATGGAGATTTTGGTTATACATAATATTCGTTCGTTTGAACCATAATAATCTTTATGGTTTAGCGTTGTTTTAATAATAATAACAATTAATTGCTTTGACTTGTCACAAATTTAATTGTTTTATTTAATTACTTAAAACTCGTAAAAGCAAACAAAACTTTGACATACAAAAACGTTTATTTGTTTTGGCTCACAGTCATATTTGGGACGAACAGAATGTTATGTTCTTGATGTATTAACCAAATTTGACTTTTTTGCCCCTTTTTGAACAATGGTAATATAAAAACTCCAAAAATTGTTGTTGCAAAAACTGGGAGGTTAGAGAAAATAGGGAAACAGAACATTATAAATTATAAATTTGATATGTTTGTTATCTCGCTTACATTTTTTTAATGTCTTTTTGATAGCACAGTACATTGATGCAGATGCCAGCAGTTTTCCAATGTGTCGAGTTAATAATTTAAACTGATTTAATTTAAACGAATAATTTAAATGATTAAAAATGAAATAAAATTGTAAATTTTTAACTACGGTTAATATCAATGGTGGTGGTGGTACCATTTCACAAAAAATTAACAATAAATTCGATTATATCACATTACATGCCCAGGGGACATTCCAATTTTTTCCAACGAAATTAAATTTATATGTCCTGATGTTTTTCCAAGAACGGATTCATCAATTTTTTCAGTGGTAGCAATCGATGATTATTAATTATACGTACCGATTTAAATTCGAATAGGAGGAGAATCTTCTCGAATTTAAATGAAAAATAAAATTATGAATTTTGTCGAAATGATATTCTGCCACTTATTCTTGGTTTAGTCAAAAATTACTTTCCAGTATAATTAATAATATTGAGCTGGCCTAGCCCGAAATATGTTTGTTCGTTAGTCGTCCGCTACTAAATAAATCGCCGTAAAAAGTTCCAAATATATACAGTAATTCTGGCCAGTATTTCTTAAGCCAGTAATTCTGAAAGTTTAGTCAAAAAAAAGTTACCATTTCTTAGATTTATTTGCTATTCTTAGTGCTCACTAACACGTATTTCGTTAAGATGTGAGTAATGGGCAGGACTAAACCGTGGTGAAGCTTGGCTTAGTTAGTTAATACATTTAAATCCATTTGGATACTAATCTTAATTGGAAAAGTCATGTGGCCAACATAAAATTATACAGGGATTCCGCTTCCAAGATTTTTTATCTTTTTCGTGATTTATGCCCAGTTTCTATTTTGATAATGTTGTATCACGCACTGGTAATGTCTAAACTGGTATATGGTTTATTATGTTAGAAAATGATTTTGCGGACCATATTGATGAAGAAAAGATCGGAAACTTCTTGGCTTTTATTTAAGTTTAATATAATATCTTATCGTTGCAACACATGTATATTTACATGGTCACTTCCGCCGCTATATTCTTGTTACAGTGCCAACATTTTTCAGTAATTTGCCAGATTTCGTCTGTACTAAGCCTTTCTTTTCAGAATTTAAAAAATGGTTGATGATTCCGGTTGTCTGGAATTATTTTGTGGAATGGGATTTTGTTCTGAACGAGAATTTCGCATTCCGGTTCAGTCGAACGCGAAAATAAATCTCGCTTTTGTGGAATGAAGCATCAAAATTTCTCTTCAAATTTGACAGTGAAATACAGCCGTGGAATTTATACTTATGTTATTTAGAGCAAAGTGTGGATTTGGCTCGGGGAAGACAATTAATGATTTATATATATTTGTACTAGCTGTACCCTGCGCGCGTTGCTAAAGACATTATACAAATATTCAATTCATTTTTAGTCATTTTATTGATTTTGTTCATTTCGAAAAAATTGTGACATTGCAGCGTTTCCTTTCAATTCGATATTTAAAGTGCTGTGGGATACACAATATTTCTTGTTTTTCCATCTGGTGCGTAAACGAATAAATCAGAAGGTTTTCTGACGCGTGAGCAGGCCACATAGAGCTGCCCATGTGAGAAGCATGGATTATCCAAATTTAATCCACACACTTGCAACGATTGTATTTGTGCTTTGTTGATAGTTATTGCGAAAGCGAGTCGCACCGGGAACTGCAAACGTTTGAATTCGAATGGCATATCTGTCGGGATCATTGGGATACGTGGCAACAGTACGTCTTCACCTTTGAATTTTCCAGTCAAAATTGTTGCCTCGATAACATTGTTCATCATTTTCTTGACTGAAATTCTGGTTCCGTTGCAAAGTCGTGGTGGATTTATGTTTCGAAGAAGAATGATGGGTACGCCAATTTTCAATATAAGAACGTGCGATGGTATGTCTGGCAAATCAAGTGAATTCAGTTGGATAGTTGACAACTTCGTCTTGATTCACCACAGTATCGATGGACTTATATGTTGTCGTTTCGCCGGGTATTCCATTCTGAATAGTGAAGTTGATGGTATTGACATCGATGTTTTTGGCCGCTAATATAGCACGCGTACTGAACCACTGATGATTTTTGTAGTTCTGTGCAATGTTTGGGAAAACTTTTTGCACCAATTCTTCTATGCTTTCTGTGATCTTACAGAAGTTTGCTGGCAAGGTGATACATTGCGTAGATTTATCAATTTTCGAGTTAATTGTGACAAAACATCTGTCATTTCATACAAAAGAAATTATCTCGGATTTTCAGCACGGTTTCACCAGTGGAAAATCTACGACTACCAATCTTTTACAATTTACTAAATTCGCCATTGAATCACTTGAGTCACAAGCCGCCCAGGTTGATGCGATTTACTTTGATTTTGCTAAAGCCTTTGATTCAATTGACCATACAATCATTATAAAAAAGCTCTCAGAAATTGGTGTCGCCCCTAATTTTTTAAAATGGATTGGTTCTTATCTGGTGGGAAGAAGACAATTTGTTTTATTGAATCAAGTCAAATCGGATTATATATATATTGCCATTCTGGGGTTCCGCAGGGATCACATTTGGGCCCAATCATTTTTCTTTTATTTGTGAATGACATTCCGAATATTTTCAAATTTTGTAACTGCTTATTGTTTGCAGACGATTTGAAGGTTTTTAAACATATTCAATCTTTAAATGACGCAGAAGTATTTCAATCAGAAATTATTTCATTATCTCGTTGGTGCTCTACGAATAAATTGTTGATCAATATTAATAAATGCAACATCATGTCGTTCTATAAAACATCCAATCCGATTGTTTTCAATTATGAGTTGGAGGGTAATGAACTTTGTAGAGTAACTTCGATTGTTGACTTAGGTGTAGTCTTTGATCAAAAATTAACTTTTGCTTTACATCTAGACAAAATAATATTAAAAGCCAATTCTATGTTGGGTTTTATTTTTAGAATGACAAAAGAGTTTGTTGATATTTTTTCATGTGTTAGTTTATATACTTCTCTAGTTAGATCTCACCTGGAATATGCGGCGGTTGTTTGGTATCCTCACCATGAAGTACAGATTAAAAGATTGGAATCAATTCAGAAACGTTTTACCATTTACATTTATAGAAAGCTTGGTTATCTTTCAGATCGTAATCAGCCTATGTGGCAGCAAGTGCGTAATCTTCCAGGGTATGAAAATCGGTGTCAAAGCCTTCGAATTGATACTTTAGCGAAGCGTCGAAAAATTGCGTCAGCAATGTTTGTCGGGGATTCTTTGAACGGTCGTATAAGATGCCCTAATATTATTTCTGCCTGGAACATTTATGTGCCGGGTAGAAGTTTGCGGCAAAGGGAATTTCTATTTATCGAATTTCATAGAACTAATTATGGCTATAACGAACCGACGGCCTCTATGGCCAGAATTTTCAATGATTATTATCATTTGTTTCATTTTGAAAAATCGAGAAAATGCTTTCGGTACGAAATTCGTAGTTGCAATTTTTGATTTTTGATTTTATAATATTTTTGACATACATATATTCCGTATTGTACAAATTTTAATTATTATAATATACTATGTAGTTACTATTCATTAAGTTGTTTTTTTAAACTGTAGAATAGATTTTTGTAAATAAATAAATAAAATTGTTTTGCAAAATTTCCAGCCGATGCATCCCGTTGTAGTTGTACACGTATGTTGGTTTTCAAAGTCAATTTCCGTAAATGACGCCATAAAACTGATGATTTGAGACATGCATTAAGTTCATCAGCGGGTGTTGAACGTGGTATAACCGGCAGTGTTTGTCGAAAATCACCAGACAATAAAATGAGTGCACCACCGAAGATCCGTGCGTTTCCTCTTAAATCTCGCAGTGTACGATCAAGCGCTTCCAATGCTTTCTTGTGACACATTGTACATTCGTCCCATATGATAATTTGACACGTTTGGAGTACTTTGCCCATTCCAGAGTTTTTGCTGATGTTTCAATGCTGAATGCGTTGTTCGGCCACCATCCAAAAGAGTTGCCGCAATTCCAGATGATGCAATGGCCAGTGCAATATTATTTTGTGATCGTATGGTTGCCAAAATGAGTGAAAGAAGAAAAGTCTTGCCTGTACCACCGGGCGCATCTATGAAAAACAGTCCACCGCTTTGTTCTGTGATTGCATGCATAATTGTGTCATACGCAATGCGTTGTTCTGGAACCAACTGCGGAAGATTTGTCTGAACAAATGTCCCCAGTTCATCAGAATCAAAGTGTGTTTCTCGTTGCAAATCACGATCGAAAAGGTCGTTCGCTGGTCGGTTCGGAGCAGGCATTCCCAGTTGCACCAGTGCCTTGTTAGCGATTGCCAAACATATGTCTTCAATCAAAATTAATGCCTCATTATACACGTTTGGTGTGAATTGAATGTCCGGATTTTGATTCCTATGTAGAATATCTTCACTCATGTAGTCCTTGTATTTTTCCCAAAGATCTTTTGGATTAGATGGGAAGTATTTGATGTGGTCGAGCATTATTCGATGCATCAGCGAGTGCAGTGACCCAATGTGCATCATTCTCAAGAAGATTTAGTTCCTGGCAAACTTGGCGATAAGTGGCGCACAGCTGATTGTTCACTGTTCTTAAATGTTAGAAAGATGTTGGTCCACGTACATTGATTAACAACGATCGCAGATAGAAGCATTCTGAATTGTTCGGGCGAACAGTGTACAGACGACCCAATGCGTCACTGGAATACAAATTGGGATGTCCTTCAACTGCTTTACCTTGTTTGCTGACGTTGAAACTTTTAAGCCGATGCATTCCATGTGTAGAATTTCGGTACCTCAGAATAAAGTAGAGTCTTTGCAAAAATATCATCTTGGCACAATGAGTAAAATGCAGTTAAAGTTGTTGCCGGTGGAACCAATACTCTTGCACGTACATTATCTGCTGTGAAGTACACGCGCTGTCCATTCTCGAGATGCACTGCCACGTGTACTACTGTTGGATATCGTTCATGGATTGGAAATGATAAGATGCGTCATACTGCTTCATTGCTGCTAATGTAGCGTCCAAGTTGGTATTGGTTGATTTCATCGAGGGGTGCGGCCACATTCCCTACTCCGAAGACTGCCATGTCGCTTTCTTTGTTGACATATTTGCAAATGTATTTGATCGACTTCACTGAATTGTAATACTCAACATTAATGTGTGCTTTGAAGGTCTTTGAGAGCAACGGTGAATATGGCACAACCCAACGATTATCGACTTCGACATCAACGCTTCGTACTTTCAGAACGATGGATTTGCCGCCATCCTCAACTGATCGTCGACGATACAGTGGGTATTCGTCATTGCCAGTGATGGTATCAGAAACCAAGTCTCTTGGGTATCGTTTCGTGCATTTCCCATCAGACATGCATGGTGAATTCTTGTTGAATGCGCCACATGGACCATGAATCATATTTTTGGTAACGACGTCGAATAAGTCTGGATCAATGTCCTTATCTGGTCAATTTGATCTGGCGTAATTTTGTTGATTAACCAAACCAAAGTATGTGCATGTGGCAATCCTCTTTTCTGCCATTCAATGGAATATATTCAGCAGCGTGGCTCTTAAAAATATCGAAATTCTGCGTCCAGCAATGGTAAAAGCGATCCGGCACGATGATAAATTTGCCCTTGGACTCTGAATGTTGGCATGTAATTTTCGCGCACGATGTTCGTTGCACCGAACGATGTCATTTAAAAACATGAATTGTATTTTCGGATGTTTTCCAAGAAATGTCATGTCAGCCTTCTTTCCCGTTGTTCAGTTGTCTCAGACGAACGGGCCTGAGTAGTACGTATTCGATTAGTTTCTAACCTCACTTCTCGTTGTTCAGATGATTCAGACGAACGGGCCTCGTTGCTCGTCTGATTCTGAGGCTCGTAATGCTCTTTTCTTCCGTGCTTGAGGTATAGATCGGCCAATTGCTTGTCGCTTTAGAGGCATAATTGTACGGGAACGACGTGAAAAATGCGTTTGAATTTATTAGATGTCAATCAGCAATCCGAATCTCACAATGTATCCAATCCAATTGAACCGGCTGTTCACACACGGATGGAAATGTTAATATTGACGGTGTTCACCAATTCGCTGAGGGAAATTTGAAGTGAAAAAAATCAGCATTCGATAATTGTTGAAATCGATTTTAATTCCACTCACGATGATATTCGAAAAAAAAACTGCACAGCAAATGCGTTCGGAACGTCAATCAGCAGTCAGATCCTTCACATATACATTCGATGATCTTCGTCAATTCACTGTAGAGAATGAATAAAATCAGCTCACGGAAACTACGAAAATTCAATTCGATTGAATTATTTATCTAAATTATTAATTTAACTCACAATGAAATGCACAAAACTATTCGAAAAACGCTCCCAAATATAAAAATACGCACAATATTGTCTGTTCAATGTGAGCCGGACATGAATTTCACAATTTACATTTCTTATGTCACCCACAACTCGAAACGTCATCATTCGTTCGCTGTTTTCGTTTCAATTCAAATCAGCATGAACTGTCACGGCAATATATGAAATTCATTGGAATGACAGTGCCGAAAATTGGTCGTACCAACTCATAAACCTTCGTGGGCACATGCACAACAACTTTGCTAAAGATCATCACATGATCAAATGCATAGTTTACGATTCTGTAAAGGACATACAGACAAACATTCATTTTTATTTGCATATACAGGGTGTCCCACTGCTACGAGTCCAAATGAGTAGGGCGTGTAGCTGGATCAATATCATGAATAAAAGTCCACTACGCATATGCCCGGAAATAAACCGTTACCCACTTCAATTGCATTTCAAAATTTTTGGCATGGTACACTGCCTTGAATGATGTAGATGCCAATAACTCTTCTAAAAATTAAGATAACTCAATTGTTTTTCTATAATTTTAAAGGCACAGAGTGCTTCTTTCTTGTCTGAAAGTAGGAATATCGTGCATGATATTTTCCATAAAGAAAACATTGGTGGAATTAAAAAAATTGTGCGAGAAATAACAAAAAAATTCATTAAACTCATTTTTTCTCGAAAAACTCACTTAATAATTTTTTTTTTTATTTCAAATTTAAATTTAATAGACTAATTAATACAAAATGGCTTCATCGTTTTTTATCTAATCATGTATATTGTTTGAGATATTAACATTTCAGTGTAGTACTTGTTAGTAAACGTATAGCTAAAATCGTTGTTAATCTTTCGAAAATAATTTTTTTGCGCGTTTGTAATCAGAAATAATAAAATGCCACGCTACACATTCGAAGAAATCGCTGACATCCATTTTGTTTATAGTTTATGTAACGGAAATGGACGAGCTGCAGAACGTGAAAATCGTTATTCAGAGGTAGGCCGGTGCCAGATCATAGAATATTTGAAATCACATACGATTACGAGAACGAGGAACATTGGTCCCCTATGAATACGAAAATATTAGCCGAATTCAATATGAAGTCAATACCGACGAACAAGTTTTGAATTCAGTACAAAGAGATCCCACCATTAGCACGAGACGTCTTTCGATACAACTTGGTATTAGCAAAAAAGAAGTCTGGAGAGTACTTCGAAGAAACCATCTACACCCATTCCACTACACTCCAGTGCAAGAATTATTACCAGTCGATTTACCAAACAGAACAAATTTCTGCCGTTTATTGTTAAACAACGAGGAACATAATCCTTCATATTTGTCATCCATTTTATGGACAGACGAATCGACATTTACGAGGGATGGAATAACAAATTTCCACAATCTTCATGAGTGACAACCAGAAAACCCACACGTTAAGCGAGAATCATTGTTTCAAAGACGTTTTAGTGTTAATGTATGGTGTGGTATAATTGGAAATAATTTTATTGGGCCAATTTTACTACCTGAAAGATTGAACTCACAAAACTATCTTGAATATTTGAATGAAACAGTTCCCACTGTGCTAGATTCAATTCCACTCATGATGAGAAATACTTTCTTGTATCAACAAGATGGAGCTCCTGCACACCATGGAAGACAAGTTCGAAATTGGTTTGATATAAATTCGGCGGCGGATCTCCAGTTTTAATACCATTAGACTTTTATGTATGGAGATACTTAAAATGAGAAGTCTACAAAACAAACATTCAGACTAGGGAGCAGTTGGTTGATCGAATCAATAATGCTGGCAACAAATTAAAAGAAAATTTAGGAAATTTTAACATGGCTGCTGCCATCAAAAGACGGCTGCAACTCTGCTTGTTACAAAATGGAAATCATTGTGAAAATTGTTTGTGAAGTTGAAAACTTAGAAATTCATACAATAAATTATTAAGTATTACATTGAAATGTTAATATCTCAAAAACTATACATGATTAAATAAAAAATGATGAAGCAATTTAGTATTAAATAGTCTATTAAATTTAAATTTGAAATAAAAAACAAAAATTATTAAGTGAGTTTTTCGAGAAAAAATGAGTTTAATGAATTTTTTGTTATTTCTCGCACATTTTTTTTAATTCCACCAATGTTTTCTTTATGGAAAATACCATGCATGATATTCCTACTTCCAGACAAGAAAGAAGGACTCTGTGCCTTTAAAATTATAGAAAAACAATTGAGTTATCTTAATTTTTAGAAGAGTTATTGGCATCTACATCATTCAAGGCAGTGTACCATGCTAAAAAATTTGAAATGCAATTGAAGTGGGTAACGGTTCATTTCCGGGCATATGCGTAGTGGACTTTTTTTTCATGATATTGATCCAGCTACACGCTCTACTCGTTTGGACTCGTACCTGTGGGACACCATGTATAGATAAACTGTTGAATAATTTATTTTTACAATTTCTGCGATATTTCTGATGGATTTCCCTTCTTGAAAATAATTATTTATTATATTTTCTAGATCTCTTGGTAACTCTGGTCCACGAACCATTTTATATTAATAAATGAGTTGATGTTAATGCGAACACTCTGTAGAACAATAGAATGCTTAAAACAATAACTTGCAATGTAATAAACTATTGAAATGTAATGCGAAACCAATGTGATCGAATACATTTTTGGTGCGTATTTAGAGATTTTCAAAGTAAAAACTTGTTTTCTTTCTGTTGTGGTCTAAATATTTTCAATCTTTTTATGCCATTTGGTAGTACAGTCAAAACTGTCTAAGTTGGACACTCGTGGTTCCGAAAAAATTGGCCAACTTATAAAGGTGACCAACTTCAAAAGGTTTTGCGGAAAATCGAAATATGTAATGATTAAAAATGTAGTTTTTTTTAAAGACATTTCATAGGAATTAATAAAAAAGAATCCAATTTGTATGTATATTTCAATCTATGTACATAGTTATGTAAATACAAACACAAAAAAATAAAATATATGTATGTACGTAACGTACAATAATTCAATTGTAATGCAAAGTGTAAACTTACGCAAATCTTTACTATCTTCATTCATCAGATTATGTTTGCGTAACATAATCACAAATAGTTGTTTGTTTTTGTTTATTTGCCAACTGGGCTCCTGTAGCTTCTATTTTGGTAACGATGTCAAGTAAATCGTTTACCACCTCTATATTGTGAGTTGAAGTAAATTTAATTAATTTTTCCGCACAAACAATAGCTTCTTTAAATGTAAGAACAGGATCTATTTCATCAACTTGTGCCTCATCATCGCTGGTCAAACAATCAATCACTACAGCTTCGGTGGTACTTAAACTAGATCCTATGATATTGCTCGTAATTTGCTCCAGGTTTTCTTCGACCTCTTCATGATGGATGATGTTGTCATCCCAATCTAAAATATGAGTTGGGGTTGCGATATTTTCTTTAATTTGTGGCGGTAGTGTATCGTAACAGCGTTCTAAGCCAATAAAGGCCTGGTTATTAGTTTCACTCTCGATATCCTGTTCGTTTGTTGGAACATTTGTAAAACCACATCGTCTAAAACACTTTTCAATTGTTTGTGTTGATACATCA
Source organism: Tipula vernalis (assembly GCA_958295665.1). Lineage (NCBI taxonomy): Eukaryota > Metazoa > Arthropoda > Insecta > Diptera > Tipulidae > Tipula > Tipula vernalis. The sequence continues at coordinate 177,570,875 of OY282558.1, read as the reverse complement.
TTCCAAGCATTTGTAATCCATCTAATAGCATCAAGGACATTGACTAATTTGGAAAACTGTTTTGATGACTCGCATTTATCTAGGTTGAGCACAACATATTGCAGGTAATGTTTCCTGTAACTCGCTTTGACAGAACGAATAATTCCTTGGTCAAGGGGTTGAACAGCACACGTTAAATTCGGTGGTAAAAACTGTATGCGGATATGTGACAGTTGCATATTCTGATGACTTGAGGCATTATCGACCAACAAAATTACCTTTCTGTTTGCAATTTTCATCTTTCGATTAATTCCCACAAGCCATTCTTGAAAAATTTTGTTGTCATCCATGCCTTTGGATTGTGAAAATAGTCAACTGGCAAATGATCTACCCGTATGTTATTTTTTTTAAACACTCTTGGATTTTTTGAATGGCCAATTACTAGTGGTTTCCATTTTTCGCCTGTCGCGCTACAACATAATAGTACGCTTATACGCTCTTTGGCCAGCTTCCCACCCTTGCATTTTTCTCCTTTAACGACATAGGATTTAGTAGGTAATTGTCGGTAAAATAGACCCGTTTCATCAGCATTGAATTGATTTTCTGGCGAATAATCCTTTAAAATTTCCGGAAGTTTTGTAACGATCGTGTTATGCAGGCGATAAAATATACGATCATTGAATGATTGAAATAACGTAACGTTTTGATTCCATTAATAAGCATTGTTACTTTTCCCCACCAGATAAAACCAAGAAAAAAACAAAATTGAAAAATGAAATTGGCGGAGATTTTAGGAACGGGATAGTCAATTTTTTTTGCATTTTTTTTTCTTCTTCGGAAAAAGGTATTCTATTGTGAGTTACCGGGCGAAACACTTGTTTAAGTGGATAAATATTATAAATTTTTTTATTTCCTGTGAGACGCTAAATTACAAATAAAACAAGAAAAATTTCGGTGGATTTTTTTTTGGAATTAGCGATTGTGTTGTGGATGTGCCGAAAACTCTAGTTGATTTAAAGTATTTACTATCTAGAGAGTGCAATGTATAGATAGAAAAAGGTTGTGACTTCAGAGTGTGTTAACGCAAAAATTTGTGTGAACGAATGTGTTATTTATCAAAAATACATAATAAAAAAATATAAAATTAGAGAAATAAGTGACTAATGTAAAAAGAAAAAAAAACATTTTACGAAGGAATTATATCTGGTGGATGGTTGATGTGTGTTAATAAAATTGATTTGACATGAATATCTAAATATGTATGAACTGTATTTTGAAATAAAAATTTAAATTTAAATGATACCTATATTCTGTTAAAATTCCGTAATAAAGCAATAAAATTAAACAAAAGTGTTATCAGCTATTATTGAACCCCAATTTTTGGTTTTGCGCTTTGAAGAGCTGTTTACCAATCAAAAGAAAAGTAAATAAAGCAAGACAGAGCTTGCAACTAGATCGGCTGTTTGTCAATGGTGCAGCCTCATTTTTTTTTGTTTTGCAATACGAGTGCGTCAACGTCATTAACAATTCCTGGGATAAAACGGCAGAGTACCGTTTGGCTTACGGCGGGCTATTTTGGTTATAAAGAACGGGACCAATTAAGAATAATTCAGCGAGCTGCAACGGATTCATCCAAGTACGGACGATAGAGGGTTATGGGCTTGTATAGTTAAGTATTTTTTGTAATTCATTAGTTTTTTTGTATATATTTCGCATTCGATTTACTATATTTGGTTAACATAATTCATATATATATATATATCTACGCAAGTGTAAAACCTTTTCCTATTTATGTATTGTATATTTAATTCCCACTTCGTATTACGTTTCTAATTAATGCCTGCCTAGAAGAATAGTTTAGAGGTTAGTGGTGAAATGGCATGCGGGTGTATGGTGGAGTTTTGTCCAGGTACAATGTAACTGTGTAGCGATCTTAACGACAAAAGTTTTCGACAAAAGAACCTCCCATCAGGCGAGTACTACCCGAGCATAAATAACATCACCTGGACAGTCGAGATTAAGTTATCGTTACAGTTTTTGTAATCAAGAGGCCGCAACGTCATAATTTATATCGGCCGACTCACCCGACAAAGATCGAAATACAATATTATGTCGGTTTTTAAATGATTCAAGCCAGCCGTTGCTTGCTTGAAAATCGCTAATTTTAAACTCTGTCGCCATTTGTTTTGCTTGAGTTTGTATTATCGGGCCACTAAGAGGAATATTTTTTGATCTACATTTTTTTACAAACTGCCACATACCTTCATTAATTTGTTCATTTGCTGTATTTTTCAGTTTCCGTTTTCTTGAACCTGAAACATTATTCGCCCATGTATCTAATATAAACTCTTTACGCTTATAAATGTTGGAAACTGTGGACTTTCCTTTTTTAAATTTCGCTGCAATTTCCCTATGCGAAGTTCCTTTGGCTACCTCATCAACGACCTGTTTTTTTAGGTCTATTGAAAGCTCCGTTAATTTTTTACCTTTACGGCTCATGTTACTAGATTTAAAAAATGAAAAAAAAAAATTAAGCGAAACATATGGACATATTTATTTATTTATGTTTCATTACTTACCTTAAAAATGTATCGTAATCGTAACCATTTAAACGTTGCACTAAATCTAACGACTTTTCTCCTATCGAAATGCACACAATATACGGTTAAAATGGGATACAAAAAACAAAACTAAAACTCACCGAAAAATTTAACACTTTGTAAAACAAGCGCACTGAATTTGAAATTTTTTGTTCGTAAATTTGTTCCCGGCTGCGAATGTATTATGTATTAATGAACTAAACTTACCCGCACACATTCATACATAATCACTATAATAACTTGAAGAGAATAGAGAATAACAGTGAAAACTCGAAAAAAGTAAATTTAGGTAATACATACATACATATACACCCATCCCTCGATTTACGAAATCTCTCTTTATAAATTTTCGGAAAACTTGCGAAAAATTCGATTAACGAAATTTCGATTTACACCCATACGTCGCTTAACGAATTATTTCTTTCCAAAAAATTGTACATAAATCGAAATTTCGTTAACCCAATTTTTCGTAAATTTTCCGAAAATTTATAAAGAGAGATTTCGTAAATCAAGGGATGGGTGTATTTGAACATAATAAAAACCGATTCTTTTTTGTCCAACTTATGTAGGTATTTTTATAAGGAAATTGAATTTTGGTGCAACAAAATAGTGTCCAACTTATAAGTTAGACAGGTGCCCAAGTTAAAAAGGTGTCCAACTTAACAGGTTGGACTGTACATACCTTACCGCTAGAAATGTGAGTTGCATTTTATTTGTTTATAATCATATTAAATTATAACTAATAAAACATTAGTGATTTTTTTGACTGAGTGTAAATGTTTGAATATTAATCGTTATGTTATAATTTGTATAATTTCAGATACCAAAGACACCACAAGAGTGCCAGAAAATCGCGGAAGAATTCGATGCTATATGGAACTTTCCCCATTGCGTTTGTGCGCTTGACGGCAAGCATATTGTGATTCAAGCTCCGATCAATAGTGGCTCCCATTTTTAAAATTATAAAATTACATTCAGTGTAGTACTTATAGCACTGGTAAACGTCAAATATTCATTTATTTACGCAGATTAGGGAACTCAGGGAAGCGTTAGCGATAATGGCATATTTAGGAACACTTATTTGTCGAAAAGATTGGAAGACAAAGATTTGATATTAAGCAATAGAATAATGAAACCATTTCCAGGTATGCATTGTAAAGGAACAAAGCAACGAATATATAATTACCGGCTCTCTAGAGCTCGCCGATTCATGGAAAACGCATTTGGCATAATGGCATCTGTATTCAGAATATTCAGATCGCCCATATTACTGAATGAAGAAAAGATGATCAACAATTACTAAAATGTCGTGTGTGTTGCTACATAATTTTTTGCGAAACAGTAGAACAACGAATCGACTTTACACACCATCAGGGGCAATCGACGTCGAAAATGAAAATGGATATTTACCGGGCACTTGGCGTCAGGACAATGTGAATTTAACTTCTTTTATGACATTCAGAAAAATGGGTAGAAGATCAAATAATGAAGCAAAACTTGTAAGAGAAGAGTTTGCCGATTATTTTAATAGTTCAGGAAGAATCGAAGAAAATAATTTATTAAATAAAAATATTATTTACTAAAATTGATGGTTTTTATTTTCATTGAATTATATTGATTTTTAGTTGCAAAATCACATTCTATAGTAACTTTAACTTTCCCCTTTATCGTTCTGTATGTTCTGTTAACATTTTTAGGATTATAAACATATTCTACATACAAAAATATTTATTTATGGTTCTAGTGAGTAAAATGAGATTTTATCCGCGAGAGATAAGTTTGTCCCACGAGGTGATAGCCGAATGAGACATTATCCCGAGTGGTTTTCACACTGCAGCATTGAATTTTGAAATACATATGTACATTTTATCATAGTGACCGTTCTTTAAATTGTCATGGTGTACTTTAATTTACTACATTTTGGACAATTGAATATAGTTTTTCATTCAATTTGGCTACGAATAATTTTCCAATGACTACTCAACTCTTTCAACTCAATCCTCAAACCAGCATACATAAAAAATTGGTAAAAATTTCTATAACCAGGTATTTTGGGTCAATTCGTATGGCAGGTACCCGATTCTCTTGACGCACAGGTTCCAGAAGCTTTTCAAATCTCGGCCTTGACCATAGAAACAGATTGGCAAAAAAAAAATTCTAAATCGAATAAGCTGTTCTCGAGATATCATGGGATGATACAGACATCCAGACAGACGGACGGACATTTTTTTTTTTGCTTTTTTAGACCCAGGGACTTTCAAAACGTCGAGAAAATTAGTTTTAGACCAATCAAATTTTTGATCATTTTTGACAGGATTTCAATACTTTGGTCTTTTTAAACCGATGTAAATGAAACTTTAAAACTGATAATTTGCGATATTCCACCTTTGAAACGTGAATTCCTTCGAATAATTCACCAATTTTTAGTGTAATTATTTATAAATCTCACTGCAATGTGAGTTTACTACAATAAATGCTGGTAACAAATATCCTACATTAAAAGTAGTGAATTCCTTGAAAAACTTTTTAGAGTGTATTTGTGTACCTTAAACATGCCAACTAGGTTAGAAAGTTATTGGGTTTACCTAGTTAATCTTAGATTATTCCAAAATGTGCAAAAATGTTAAGTCTTTACAGCTTTCTAAGAAAATCGATTTCTCAAGATTTTCACCCATCGGCAAATATCTCACTATGATATTTCGGTAGGCCTGTGTGTTCTTTAATCGTGTCAAACCGCTTAAAAGGTTATGGAAGTTTTCCTAGTTAATGCTATATTATTGAAAAATGTGAAAAATTTTATCTTAAGCATATGTAAAAAAAAAATCAATATCTCAAGATATTGCGTGCCTTACTCCTGTCAACCCGCTTGAAAAATTATTGTGGTTTACTTAGTTAATCTTAGATTACTCGAAGATGCGAAAAAAATTTTAAGTTTAGCAATTTTCACAGATCGGCCAATAACTCACTGTGATATTTCGGTAGGCATATGTATTTACTTTGGTCATGCTGACCTGTTTAAAAAGTGATTGTACTATAATATAAAATAGTTAATCTTACATTATTAGAGAGATTTTCTTAGACGTGCTGAAGATAAAAATTTTCATATTTTCAAATAATCTAAGATTGATTAGGTTAACCCTAATAACTTTTGAACCGGGTTGGCACGATTAAAGTACAGACATAGGCTTACCGAAATATCATAGTGAGATGCTTGCCGATTGGTGAAAATCGCGAGGCAACTTTCTTAGACATTCTGTTAAAACTTTACATTTTTTCACATTTTGAAATAATCTAAGATTAACTATGCAAACAATAGTTATAAACGCAATTTGCATACTGTATACTAACAATAGTTATAAACGCAATTTGCAAATATCGCATCCATAAGCAAAAATATAAATTTGTTATTATTATTAAGAACTTTGTTAATTTGTTTACAAAAGGCGACGATTTAAAAAATCATGGAATCCTTAAAGAGTTTGCCCAATTAAGAGACCAACGGAGAATTGTCATGCAGGATGAAATGGTGTACAAAACGTCAAATTTGGCTTAATTAGAAAAACTGGACGTCATCGATGGAAACCTCCTTAAAACCGGAAATACGCAAAATATTTCTAGGCCACTAGGCTATGCAAAGCTAGATCTGAGCCGCTAAATTTGAAGGACTTAGTAACTAAGTGTGAGTTGATGGATGCGATTTATCGGTATGCGCACCAAGCACCAAACAATAAATATATATATTTAGCAAGTGACCTTTATTTATACATAATATTAATGATGCTTGACTATTTGTTAATTCTATCGAAATACGACGTTACTCAAATTCACATCGATGCAACAGGAGGTCTCATAAGGAATCCTAAATGCTGTGAAGCTTGCGTAATAAAAGTAGACGAAATTATTTTTCCTATTGCAGAGCTCATTTCAGCTAGACATGACAGCGTGGCAGTTGCAAATTTTTTAAATTATTTTTATTCAGAGCTATTAAATAATAATCCACGAAATAAGTTGCCAAAATATTTTGTTACCGATTGGTCATGGGTGTTTATTAATAGTGTTTTTAAAGTAGTTAATGTTATGGGCATTTATGAGTATTTGAGGTATTCGTACGATGTCGTTTTGGTAAAGCGCAAGCCTGAAAAAAAGGTTGTTGGTATATTTATCTGCTGCTCACATTTCGCAGCTATACTCACCCGACAAATAAAAACAAGATCGTCAAGTTGTAGCGATTTGAACTTTTGTTTTGTTTAAATTTTGAGTTTCAATTTTGTTCGGTGGGTTCTATACCCTGATTTAATTGTATTTTTTGTATAAGTATATAATGTTTTTTTTGCTTATCTACTGATATTGCAATTTATTGATTTTTTTTTTTTTTTTGCAATCTCTCTTTCTCCTCCCTCATGAACTTATGTGTACTTGATCTTTTGGAAAAGTAGATATAATTTACCATTTCCCCAATTTCCTATATCCATGTATTGCAGGAAATCGATAATAAACTTTTGTATTGTACCAGTAATTAAAGTGGATGAACTTTTTAATTATATTAAAATGGAGGGGTTGAGAACCGACGAAGAGATAAGAGCAAATTTAAAGTTGATGAATGATGTGTTATATAATCATTTTTTTTGAAGAAGTTTTTTTTTTTGGACTTGAGCAGCGGAACGAGGCACATCTCACCTCAGATAGTGGAATCATCAAAAAATTTCGGCCATACATAATTTTGTTGACGAACAAATTAATATGATGGTCTTCATCAGCTGAATATAATTAATTTTTGGTTTTTTATATTTTTTATTATTTGTTACCAATATTATTATAAACTTTGTATAAACTTTGAGTGGTATACTCGTATATAAAGAATTTATGGTGGCGTAGCAAATAAAAGCTACATATTTTTTTGTTTGGTGTTTAAAGACATAATTTTTTTTTATTTGATAATTATATATTTGAATATTTAGTATATATAGTGCGTTAATTTTTGGTACCAAAATTATTATTTTCTGTGTAAAGACGGTTTATATATGTATTTTATTTTAAACTAAACTCCATGGTGTATGGCGTATTATAAATTACTGAGTTGTTCGCGAAGGTGAAAAGTTTCACAACATTCGACCGCTTGCTGCAGATTCAGTGCATCGAAGGACACTTGCAGTAAAAGTTTGGAAAAAAAGCCAGTTAAGAAAAAAATCATCCAAATGCTGCTAAAATCAACGGTACACATACCACATGTTGGAGAAGTTTCTTGAATGAATGGATTGCTGTAAAATTTATATTTTTAAGACAACTTAGTTAAGGTTAATTGATTTCGGGTAAGCGATTCCTTTCCTAAATCATAAAATTTTGTGATAATTGTTTTTTCTGAAAGTGAACGGTAAACAGACTTTTTTTTGGAAGTATGTACATTTTTTTAATGATTTGGTATTCATTTTTTTTAACAAAATCTTCTATGGGTTTTGTTTTGTTCATTTTATTTTATTTTAGTTATTTTCTATTTGATTTGAGATTTGCTCGATCGACCCACCCTAAGTCTTGAATGCACTGTGAGTTAGTCAGTCAAGGAAAGTGTGACGGGTTCTTCTTTTTGGAAGATGGCGCCCGACTAATATTACGAATTTTGCCCTTTTGAACGAGCAGATTTTAAATCGAAGATACATACATACTTATTTATTAATTCTTAATTATAATTCTTTCTTTTGTTATTTTTTTATATATTCTGCAGATGACCACTTATGTTGCTGGAAGCGGAAAACCTCATCTGCTGAATTTCGTCGTTTTTTTTTCTATTAAAACAATAATTTTTGCTTTTAACGTTATTTGGTTTATGACAAAAAATCTAAATTTAATTTTTGTTTCTTTAATAAATATTTATAAGTATTATAACGAAAATAAGTTGGTCTTTGGTGATTTAATTTTATTTATATTTATAAATCTTACGAACCCGTTACAAAGTGATCAACCGATTTGCGTAATTTTATAATGATTATGTTTTTTTTAATAATTAACGCGAAGAGTATTTCAGAACTCGACAAACTTTTTGAAAGTTTTTGTGTTATCAGTTGAGTACTATAATTCCAAAACTAGACATTCTACAATTTTAAAAAAAATTAGTTAGATGCGCCATATTGACGAGAACCGCAATGGCTACAATTTGAAAAACAACACTAGTCCAAAAATATGCTATATTAGGACTAAAATTGTATTCAAACATTCGATGTTATTCCAAAACTTGGCAAAATGAATATCGCTCTTATTCCAAAACTGTCTATAAGTTTATTGTAGCAAAACTGGTCATCTACTCAAAAATATAATCCTTTTTAAAATTAATATTCCATAACTTGATATATTTTACTCTCTGTATAAATTTAAAAATAATGGGAATAATATCTCACTAACGGTAATTTTCAACGAGTTTTTGCTATTTTTCATTATGTATTAAGTTTTTGTAGAAGTAGGTACGTACTACCTGTTTGCAATTTAAATTTATTTAAAATAATAAATTATAATATTTGTTGTGATTTTAAAAATAAACATAGTTTTAAAATGGATTTAATCAGCCCCGTAGTTCCAGCTGAGAAGGGTAAATCTAGGAAAAAACTTGCCAATAAAGAAATGTGGCGCAAAAATATAGAAAAAGTCAAAAGGTTTGTATATACTTTGCTCTAGTGTGTGAATGGTGTGAAAGGTGGTGTAATATTGTGTAGAATGACGATTAATAATATTATTCTTGGCTGTGTAGGCATATGGGAGTGAAATCGGATTTATTATTACCAATATGTGGACACAATTCGAAATCGTTGGCATGTTCTAGCTTGACCAGAAGAGACATACAGCATTTTCCGTCAGTTTTTTATAAAATTCCGGATAAAATTGTACAAGACAACCTTATTCTAAAGTACACCAAGGCCATTTATCCTAAGAGAAAACAAATTTCAGCTACAGGAAAGCGTGCAAAAAACATAACTATAAAATACCGTATAAAAAAAGGATTGAAGCAGCCGGGACAAAAGCCTGTCGTTCCTGTATGCAGAAAAGTGTTTCTAAACGTTTTGAACCTCTCCAAATATAGAGTAAATATGGTATGCAAGCGTCATTTGGAAACTGGAGAACCTGCAAGTGAAAAACGTGGAGGCGATACAAAAAGTCATAAGTATGAGGATAAAAAAAAATCAGTAAAAGAATTTATTGAAAGATTAGCGATTACGGAATCTCATTATTGTCGAGATAATTCTAAGAGGCAATATTTATCAAGCGATTTAAATATCAGCAAACTATGGCGAATGTACAATGAGTCAGCTACTCTTAATCAAAAAGTAAAACATTCTTTCTTTAGCAATGTTTTCAATACCTCGTATAACATTGGATTTGGAGCTCCAGCAACTGATGCGTGGTCGTTTTGCATATCGTCGCGTGAAAAAATTAAAGTTACTTCCAATTCATTACAAAAAAGTAATTTGATGTGCGAATTGAGACTGCATAAGCTACGAGCTAAAGCATTTTTTGAACTATTAAAAATCCAATGTGATAACGAAGTGAACTTGAGTTACGACTGCCAGAAAAATTTAGTTTTGCCAAAAGTACCTGACCAAGCTGCTTACTACTCGCGCCAGTTTTACACGTACAATTTTACGGTTTGCGAAGGCTCATCTAAAGCAACTCAGACGACTGATAATGTACATATCTACTCATGGTTGGAATCCGCTGGGCCTAAAGGAGCCAACGAAATAGCTTCAGCCATATTCGATAGATTAACAAAAATGAGCTTAACGAACGTCAAGAAAATAAAATTGTTCGCCGATGGATGTGTGGTGGCCAAAATAAAAACCACATTGTAATTTTCATGGTTTCCTATTGGTTGAGAAATGAAGCACCAAATAACGTCCAAGAAGTTGAGCTAATATTTCCAGTTGTTGGTCATTCCTACATACCGCCCGACAGAGTCTTTGGAAGGATTGAAAAGGAATTAAAAAAACGGTCAACCATAATTGATCCAAAGGAATATTTAGAAATATTTGCAAAACATGGATCGGTTTCCAGATTAGGCATTGATTGTAAAATTTTTGACTGGAAGCAAATGGCAAAGGAAACTTCAAAACTTCCTGCGTTATGGCATTTTAAATTAAAGCCAAGTAAACGGATTTCCATTAAGAAATCTAAAAGTGGCATTTTCATGAAGGGTGAAGTATCATACAAAAATGATGTGAGCCAATATCGCGGAGTACTTAAAAAAGGAAAGGTGCTTCAACGAATGGAAAAAATAGAGAGAATTTTGACTGGTACTAAACTTAAGCATGAAAAACTAAAGGATGTTGAAAAATTATTAATTAAACATTTCGGGAGTGATTGGCATGAAATGGAAAGTTTAGCGTATTACAACGAATTAATCAATATTTCGCAACCAGATCGTAGCCATCAAGATTTAGCTAACGAATGCCAAGATTCGTGCGAAGGCCACTGTGATGAAGAAATTTTTATTTAGATTTAAGATTTTTATTTAAAAAACAGAATTATTCGTGTATTATAATTTTATTATTTTAAAATAACGTAATAAATTTGAAATTTATTAAATGGAAATTTAATTATCATAAAGTTGTTTTTTACTTTGTACTTCCAAAACTAGTTTTATTTTTTAGTATTATTCCATAACTGCCCAATTACAAATTTTCATAGCAAACCCGGACTTTTGATTTTTTGAAACATCATTAATTACTCTAAAACTTATTAAAAAAAAACTGCTGAAAATTTATAATACAACTCAAACATGTTAGTTTATATTATACACATAATTAATAAAAATATTAGTGCGGCACACATTTTTTGTAAATAACTCGAAACGGCTTTATGAACAGATGTCCAGTTTTGGAATTATTCTCCTCAGTTGTTCTAAATATGAGAACCCATTATTTAATAGTACATAGATTTAAATGTATTAAAAAATCCATCACTAAAAATGTAAATAATTTCTCAACTGAATGTGACAACGAACAACTAAAAAAACTCTTTCGATAATACGGAGAGAACTTCACCGTTTTATTTTCATAGAAACAATTGATAACAACGAAAACGACAAGCAACATTCAAATAAATTATATTGCAAATATTTCATTCAATTTTGTATAAAAAAGTATTTTAGTTATTTACCTCTATGGAGTACCGTGTTTTTGACTAATTTTCTCAGAGAGTTTCTAAAGCAAATATTGAAAATTGGCTTAATATTGTGAAGCATAAAATCATAAGGAATTATCAAAGGACCGAATGTCGAAGGGCCGAATGTCGAAGGGCCGAATTTCAAAGGGCCGAATGTCGAAGGGCCGAATGTGTCGAAGGTCGAAGGGCCGAATTTTTTTTTTTTGTTTTGTTTTTAGAAATATAATTTTTAAAATTTGTTGTTTTAAGAAATATTTGGTAATTTTTTTTTTGTCAAATATAAATTAATTTTTTATGAATTTATGTATTTTATTATATTTAATCTTTGGATATTCTATCGACAAAAATATTGCATTAATTGAGGTTGTTTATATTTTGCGTTCCTTTTGGTATTATCAAGTGAAAAAATATTTGTACATAATAGGTATTTTACCAAAACCAAGTCTTATTATATCAATATAAATGGAATATATATGTAGATATACACATATGTAATACTTTTGTAGTATAACCCGCTCGTTTATAATAACAAAAGGCGAAGGTTATTTTTTTCTAATATGCGTACCAAATGTAAATAGATTTTAAATAAGAAAACGGAATTTTGTCATAAAATGTCATAAAAATTCTTTCATTTACCAACGATGTTATTTTCGAGAACATTATATAGTTTATTACTATTGTTTTAGAAAAAAAAAAAGTAAATAATGAATCCTAATTATCGGTCGGCTTTCTTTCAATCTCACTATACGATGTATTTTTTTTTCTCTGCACGACGAACACATAACAAACAAAGGGATGGAAAGATTTTAAGGGGTGGATCTACAAAAAAGAGTTTTATTGATGTTTTCCATTCATCCAATCATAAATTACAACATTATGTATTTGGGTAATCCTTTTATTCTATATAATCCGCTCCTACGTGCGGCACGCAGTGCGACATGTTTGCTGATCCCGGCTCCTACGTCCCCCGAAGCTCAAATCTAAAGCCCCTCGGAGGGCTAAGCGGGGGGGAGCGCAGCGACCTCCCGCGGGCCCGTGAGAGTTACCGAAGCCGTTAGCCTCTACAATTCTAAGTTAAATTAGTCGATGTCATTTTTCTTCAATTTATTTTCCTCAGAATAAAGAAAAAATAGTACTGGAAATTGTTATGCAAGATTTTATATTGCAATATTTTATAATTGCAACTTTTTGTAATTGCAATATGTTGTAATGCAAAATTTACATACCCAAGTCAGTTTTCCTTTGTCCCTTATTTTAAGTTGATTTTTTATATGAGTAGGCATTTATCTACTTACATCAAGATGGTTCAGATTCAATTAATAAAAAACAAATTGTAATAATTACACAAATTTTATTTAAAATTATAATTCCGGAAGTTAGTTTCTCTTCTTGAGCTTTTCTTCTTTTTCTAGATATTTTTGTTATCTTTCTCTTGTCTTTTCATATTTGTCCATGATGCAAATAGGTATATAGAATAACCAAAACACATAATACCACATTTAGTTGTGTTCCAGTCGACCACCGCAAGTACTTATAAGTACTTAAATGTGTATTTGCTAAATTGATGACTGAGACGCACAAAAATGTATTTCATGAGTAATATATAACCTACAAATTTATTTCAATACATACAACAACAAAATTATTGTATGTCATATGTCAAAACACAAAACAGTTGTTTAATCAAGTTGAACAGTGGGCTGTGAATTTCTTTTTTTAATATTTTCTACCATATTGCACATGAGTGATAAAATAAAAAAAAATTGGTCTTACGCCGAAACAAAAGCACTGATCCATGTATATGGAAATAGGCAAGAAGAGTACGCTACCACCTTAAAAAAGAAGCAGTTCTGGGAATCTGTTTTGACTGATATCGAAAATATGGACATATTAGTAAATATAAATTTATCACTAACAACATGTAATGTTTATAAGACTAATTTATGTTAATCTTTAGGAAAGTATCACGACGACTGTACACTTCGAGATTAAATGGAGATCGCTTTGGAGATCTTACAAAGCATCAGAAGATCGAGGAACTGGTGGAAGCGCGTCGAGGTTCGCTTTTTTAGAAGTCATGGACGAGCTGTTTAGCACTCGTCCAACAATATCAACATCACACTCCCGATCCGTTGGTATGATCAGTGAAAGGATAGAGCCTGTGTTTTCTTCTCAATTACAAGGAGAGCGGGTCGAATGCTGTGACGACAATTCAACATGATCTATAGAAGAAAACGTGCCTTCAAGTTCTGCTGTTCCACCTAAACGTCGCAAACGCAATTCGGACAAAATCACCGATATCAGGTGTCAATACTATGAGGAGAAAATAAAGGCGTCAAAGCAGAGAACCACACTGCTCAAAGAATATTTAAAAAAAAGGAAGAAAGCCGGGATCAAAGACATAAGGAGATCATTGATGCCATCACAAAAAAAAATGTTGACACAATTTTATTTTAATTAAAACCAAGTATCGTTTATTTTATTTATTTACATGTATAGTATAATGAAATGTGATAAAATTAAATAATGAATTTATTTTTATTTATTTATAAAAAATAATATGAATTTCTAATAAAATTAATTTATAAAAACTCAACATCCTCAATTTCAATTTTTTACTTTCAAGTAAGATCAGGAAACATTTCTTGCAACAATTCTTCTCTTCTAAAATTGTTCTCTTCCATTATAAGATTTTCTTCAGGCCAAACATCAACAATTGGTTCAATCTCTACTTCTGCATCTAAAACATCACTTTTATCTATACATATATTGTGAAGCACACAGGCCGCTATTGTACAGTTAACAACAAAATCGATTTTGATATTTTGAAATTTTGTTAATCTTCTAAAGCGGTTTTTAAGTAGCCCAAATGCGTGTTCCACTACAACCCTCGTCGCAGAATGCATTTTATTAAAATGTTTTTGAGTGTCAGACAGACTTCCCAAGTCTCTAAAAGGCGATATAAGCCATGTCAAACATGGATATGCAGAGTCGCCTAATAATATTCTCCTGTCTTTAATTAATGATTCGGGGTTTTCGACGCATCTTTTAAACAACTCAGATTTTTTGAGCATACGACTGTCATGGATGCTCCCTGGTTCTCCGACATGAATATCATGAAACTTTTTGTCAGGCCCAACTACTCCTTGAAGCAAAATGCTATAATGTTTTTTTCGATTATAATAATCATTAGAATTTTGCTTTGGTTTTGGTATTTGTATGTGACAACCATCAATGCATCCCAACACATACGGAAATTCTTTTATTTGCTTAAATCGCAATGAAATATTTTGTTCTTGTTCTTCTTCTGTCGGCCACTTTATGTAATGATGGGCGCTGCAGACTAGCCAGTGAGTAAAACGCACTATGCATCTATGCGCTGACCTTCTACTAATATCGAAAAGATTCGATATTTCCCTAAAAGTGTTGGTGTTCGCAAGATACCACAGCGTTACAAGCACCCGTTTTTCAGATGTAATTTCTTCCGATCCACCTTTATTTCTTCTTCTCATGTCCATTTTGTAATTATCTAAAATGAAATACATGTAATTCAGTTTTTGTTATTAAATATTTTAGCTTTGGATTTTGTCTTACCTATTAAAGAATTAACAATCGTTCTTTTTAATCGAAAATGACTAATAAACTCTTCGTCCGGATATTTGTGTATTGTTTTAATAAAATTTTCTACCCGTGTTTTTTTTGTATCTGGGTAAATCTTCATCCAAAGAGCTTGTTGATGATGAGTCAGAAAAAAACAAATCTTCGACCTCATCCAGGCTAGAATCAGATGAATCATGGAACTAAAAGTTGAAAACATAATTTATTATTTGCATTAAAAATTTTCAGATTTAATTTTACCTCAATCATAACTTTCGAAACTTTGATTATGCTATAATAAAATATCGCACACAAAATATTATTCGCACAAAAATCTCTTTATTTATAGCGACTACCGCACAAAATATCTTTACTTACACCGCACAAAAAATATCTTTATTATCGCACAAAATTGGTTTTATTAAAAATTAATTCGCACAGAAATTTTTTTTTTGACATAAGCCCAGCAACAACAACAATTATTTCTTCACTAATCCACCTAGCGGATAAATTTGACGTAACTGCTTCTAGCTGCTCATGATAAAATAGCATGAGCAGTTACGAGTAGTTCGTTTAAGCAAGGAAACAAACCTAAGTACTTATAAGTACTTGCGGTGGTCGACTGGAACCATAAATAAAAGGAATATATAAGATAATTCAAGTGGTGTATTTCTTGAATGGTAATTTTTTTGTAGCGACACACAACATATTCCAATTTTTGGAACTACGATGATCGTCGCTATTATATACGGACGAGTGACGACCAAGTTAACAACATAAAAAATACAATACATAAACAATTGTAAAATTGTGTTGATATTGAACACATACTAGTATACTTATAGAAATTATTTTTGTTTCAACTTACACACGAAAACGAGACACTAAATAAAAGCAGCTAGAAAGGAGTAAAAGAAAATTTTTTATTTTAGTTTTTAATGTACGAGTAGCAAACAAAACCGTTTTTGTTTTATAAAATGAATTGGATTCAAATGTTTTCAAATCCAAATCATGTAAATAATAAAATTGAAGATATCCCTATTTATTTACTTCGTTTCTATATTTTTATAGTCGGTTCTGGTTGTAGATACATATGTATATGTATATAACAAAAAAAACATTAAGGAAATTTTCAATGTGTTTTTGTTGTTTTGGTTTTTTTTTAATATACCTAACCTAGCCAGTTTGACGAAATATCCGTATTTTAAACAAATTACAATTATATAACCAAATAGGATACATTTAGCAGTACAGGTGCAAAAAAAAATATTTTGAATTCAATTACATAATATTGCATATACATAAATACATAATACATCTGTATGCATTTTAAGTTCGTAGTTCGTAGTTGCATACCAAATTTTTACTATTTATCGAATTTTGGATTATTGAGCCGTATATATAGTATGTACATATTTACAATAGAGGAATATTGTGTTTTTATTTCGCTGTCGTCAATCTGATTTTCGTTATTAGATTTTACCGAATTTATTTTTATTATTCTTAAACTTATTGTTTTTAGATAATTTTTCATTGCCGATATTTATTTTGAATTTTAATCGATTTATAGGTAATTATTTGAACTCGTATTATCGAAATATCATTGTTGTTATTATGAGTAGACCGTCGGGTGTTAAATGTGCAGTTTTGCACTGTATTTCTAAATTAAAAGATGCTGCTCGTCTTTTTAAATATTCAAAGCATTATTCGAACCACGAACTTTGGCTAAAAAATTGTGGCATGTTACCATTCAGTAAAAAGAGAATATTTATTTGTTCAAACCATTTTGAGGCAAGCTGTATTCTTAAACGCAAGCTTAAACGGACAGCTGTACCAAAATTATGTTTACCCCAGCCTACAAATTCAAAACAGAAACTTTTATCGGAAAGGTCGACTAACTTAAATAAAAGCCCCTTATTACAAAACGAATGCATGGTTAGCAAAGGGGTAGTTAATTTAAATACTGAGTCAACTAATCAACTTCAAAACATACCAAGAAAAATTAAAAATTTAGAGCACAGAAATCGAATTGCAAATAAAAAACTGATCGATTTGAAAAATCAACCCAAATCATGTTTAAGTGATTTAATTACCAAAGCAAATAAAAGTGATCACTCCAAAAACTTTTGTCGGTTGCTACTTTTAGAAAAAGAGAAAACGCAGGAGTGGCCCGAAACATTTAAAATACTTGCGCAAAATATTTATTACCGGTCCCCGAAATCATATAATTTTTTGAGGAACAGGTTGAATTTCGATTTACCATCGAAATCTTCGCTTATACGGTGGCAACCAATAAAACATTTTTTCCCAGGTTCAAATAATGTACAAATTTTAAACAAATTAAAAGAAATAATCGGCAGTTTAGATATTTTCGATAAACAATGTGGACCAGATCGAAAGAAAGGCCACCAAAGACAATCAATCAAAAAATGTGAACCAGTAAACCAAGTTGAGTCCGGGACATTAATGAATTCGCGTACGTCCCGGCTCTTTATAAATGATAATAATAACAAACTAATTTTTCTAATTGATACAGGAGCTGACATTTCAGTTATACCTGTCAAATTTTATAACATAAATATAAATAGCTATTCTCAGGATCTAACATTACCAGCCGCCAATGGGTCAACCATCAACCATGGGCCGCCAATGGGTCAACGATCTACTAGTCGACCTCAAAGGAAGACGATTAGTAGATGCAACAACAAAATTATCTGTTGATGCTGCAGTGAGGAGTTTCGAAACCCCTACACCTGTGCATTTTTCAATAGATAATGGTTACGGTACGCTTTTAAATAAATATCCTAGTCTTACAGCGTTACCTAATTTTAATTTGCCAGTCTGTCATTCGGTAGTTCATCACATAGTGACAAATGGTCACTTGCCAATGGCCAGACCACGTAGATTAGATCCTGACAGGCACAAAGCCGCATTTACAGAATTCCAACAGATGGTGGATTTGGGGATTTGTCGTCCATCGTCTTCCTCAGTATCATGCCCATTACATATGGTGAGAAAAAAAGATCTCGATTGGAGGCCATGTGGAGATTATCGGCAATTAAATTCTGTAACAATACCAGATAGATATCCGATATCTCATATACAAAATTTCTCAATGCACTTACATGGTTGTAAAATTTTCTCCAAGATTGATTTAGTTAGGGCGTATCACTTAATTCCAGTTGCGGTTGTATGAATTCACACGCATGCCTGCGCGTAATGCCGCTCAAACCTTCCAGCGTTTTATTAACGAAGTAGTCCGCGTGCTAGATTTCGTTGACGATATACTGGTTGCTTCAGAAACTGAGGAACAACATTTAAGTCATCTTGAACAATTATTTAAGAGATTGGTCAAATACGATGTGCATATTAAAACACAAAAATGTGTTTTTGGTGTTCCTACATTAAATTTTCTGAGCCATAAAATTACTCCTGATGGAATTTTACCATCTGAGGAAAGAATTCTTGCTATTAGGGAGTTTCCTGCTCCAACGTCTATTAGACATATACAGCGCTTTATCGGCATGATAAATTATTATCACCGATTCATTCCGAAAATTGCGGAAATGTTAGCGCCGATTCATGCACATTTGGCAACACTTAATAAGTTACCAAAAACACCTAAGAATTTTTCTTGGCCTGATGAGTGTAATATCGCATTCACAGGTTTAGTTGCGGAATTAAGTAAAATTACTCTTCTCTCGCACCCTATCGGGAACGCGAAAATTAGCATAACAACTGATGCATCGAACGTCGCCGTTGGCGCGGTCTTGCAACAGTTCAATAAGAAGAGATGGGAGCCTTTGGGATTTTTCTCAAAGAAATTAACGAATGCGGCCAAGATCAAGTATTCAGCATTCGATCGGGAACTTCTGGCAATTTTTCTTGCTGTAAAACATTTTAGATACTTCATAGAAGGTCGGGATTTCACTATTTACACCGACCACAAACCCCTAACAAAAGCCATACAATCCAAAACTGAAAGGAATCCGCGCCAATCGCGACATTTGGATTACATAAGTCAGTTCACTTCGGACATTCAGCATGTGCTTGGCATCGAAAACGTTGTAGCAGATACGCTATCACGTACGTTAAATATCGACTCGGCCACAAACGAAATTTTTTTCGATTATAAAGATATAATATTGGCACAATCAAAAGACGACGAACTCAAAAAATTATTATCTGGGTCTATAGATCGCCGTTCTACTTCCAGTTTTAAACTAGAATTATTTACGTTGCCTGGCCTAGAAGTCTACTGCGAGATATCGACGGGTAAAAACCGTCCGTATATGCCAGAGCGATTGCGCCGAATTATTTTCGACTCAATGCACAACTTGTCACATCTTGGAGTCCGCGCAACGCGCAAACTGATCACGGCTCGATATTTTTGGCCAAGTATAAACAAAGACGTGACCCAATGGGCTAATTCTTGTTTATCCTGCCAAAGATGCAAAGTGCAAAGGCACACAGTCTCACCACATGGACATTTCGATATTCCACCTGGTCGATTTGAACATATCCATTTGGATATTGTTGGTCCATTACCGGTTTCCAACAATTGTTCATATATTTTAACGTGTGTTGATAGATTCACACGTTGGCCTGAAGCGTATTGCATGAGCAATATGTCAGCTAATACCATTGCCACGACTTTTGTCAATAATTACATCTAGCATTTTGGTGTCCCGGCAGAAATAACAACTGACCAGGGTTCTCAATTTGAGTCTAAGCTATTTACTGAACTTACAATACTTCTTGGATCTTATAGGATTCGTACTACAGCGTACAATCCTAAAGCGAATGGCATGGTGGAACGCTTCCATCGACAGCTTAAAGCTGCTCTTATGGCCAGAGGCAATACTGTTAATTGGAGCTCCGAAATACCCATTATTTTATTAGGTATTCGAGCCACAGTGAAGGAAGAGCTTAAGTGCTCACCAGCTGAGATGGTTTATGGTCAATCCATTAAGCTACCTGGTGAATTCTTTATCGATAATCCTCCTTCACCCTTGCCTGACAATACGATCATCGACCAACTGCGGAATGCAATGAAGAATCTTATACCGTCTCCTACGCGTAAAGCGAAACAAGAGGGCATATTTGTACCAAAAACATTGGACAACTGTGATTTTGTTTTCATAAGGACAGATAAGGTTCGAGTTAGACTTTCTCCTCCGTACGAAGGGCCGTTTAGAGTTATCAGACGTCTTCGGAAACATTTCATTATTTCGATCAAGGATAAAAATCATAATATCTCGATCGATAGATTAAAGCCTGCTTTCGGAATTGTTAGTTCAGTGGAACAAAATTTTTTGTCCCAAGATTTCAAAGCAGTTAACTTTGTCATTTAATATTCTCTTTTCAATTGAATATCAACTTGGAGGGGAGTCCTGTAGCGACTTCGATTCAATCAATTTAAATTAAATTATAAATTAATAATTTCGAATTTAAATATTATATGAACCGCGCTACCGAGAATCACAACTCATATTGTGAATTTTAATTTTTTTGTTTGAATGAGAGGAATCTATGTTTCATGTTTATTATCATTTTGCACAACCGTATGCGAACCCTTATTATAGCTTTGTTTACTAAATTAATGCGAAAAAGATTTTTATTTTATTATAGGTATTTATATTATATTTAGATTTCCCCTTTTTGGTATCGTCGTGAATTTGTACAACGACGACACACACACGTATATGCTATTATATTTAAAAAATATATAGCCAGTTCAATTTAATTTTTCGACCGAATTGGTTTTTATTAAAAAATAATTAATGGCGTGAGAGCGTATTTAGAAGAAATGTATTTACTTTACTTTAAATAATTAAGTTCTAATAAAATAAACGTTTGTATTTTATAAATAAATAAATAATAATTATAATATATTAAATAAAAGAACGTTATAAGTCCGATCGTTTAACAGTCAGCCAGTCAAAACGAGCATGTCAGTCATCTCTTTGAATTTATTCATTACTGATAAATTCAACAGTAGGTTCACTTCCAATAGTTTACGAGTCATTCAGTCACAATCAGCAAGTCAGTCATTTTTTTGAATTTATTCATTACATATTTTCATTTGTAGATCCACTTTCGATCGTTTATCAGTCCATCAGCGCCTCTTTGGATTTACTTATTACTGATAAATTACGATTGTGAAGTTTTTTCTAAGTTTCCTAAAATTAACAAATCATTTGAATGTATGTGTAAAACCTTCGTAATAAAAAACTACTTATAAACGAAAAATTCATATTAAGAAATATTTAAAAGAATTTCTTTTAACCGAACAAAAATTGAACAAAAAGCTTATCTCCCTAAGCTACAGCAATACAATTTTATTTAAAACTAATAAAAAAATAACTAAAAAAAATTATAAGGTTAAAAAAATTATTTTAAAATTAAAACTGTTTCCAACTTAACCTAATTTACAGCAACTATAACGGAAACTTATATTTAATTACTTACTACACAACCACTCTTAAGGAAAACCATATAGATGTTCTGAAATCTAGGGGAATAGGTAGTTAGGATTGAACATTTCTGAATTCGCTTCCACTATGGTTGTATATCGATTTTCCAAAATTTTCCTGCTGTTCCCGAAAAGCGCGCATTCTAACTGAGACTAATTATGAGTTGCTGTGGACCTATTCTAAAGGAAAATCATACAGATTTGCCAAAATCTAGGGGAATAGGTAGTTAGGATTGAACATTTCTGAATTCACGTGTAGTATGATTGAATACCGATTTTTCCAAAATTTTCCTGCTGTTCCTGAAAAGCGCGCACTCCTACAGGAACCAATTATGAGTTACTGTAGACCTACTCTAAAGGAAAATCATACTGATTTTCCGAAATCTAGGGGAATAGGTAGTTAGGATTGAACATTTCTGAATTCACGTGTAGTATGATTGAACACCGATTTTCCAAAATTTTCCTGCTGTTCCTGAAAAGCGCGCACTCTAACGGGAACCAATTATGAGTTACTGTAGACCTACTCTAAAGGAAAATCATACAGATTTTTCGAAATCTAGGGGAATAGGTAGTTAGGATTGAACATTTCTGAATTCACGTGTAGTATGATTGAACACCGATTTTCCAAAATTTTCCTGCTGTTCCTGAAAAGCGCGCACTCCTACAGGAACCAATTATGAGTTACTGTAGACCTACTCTAAAGGAAAATCATACAGATTTTCCGAAATCTAGGGGAATAGGTAGTTAGGATTGAACATTTCTGAATTCACGTGTAGTATGATTGAATACCGATTTTTCCAAAATTTTCCTGCTGTTCCTGAAAAGCGCGCACTCTAACGGGAACCAATTATGAGTTACTGTAGACCTACTCTAAAGGAAAATCATACAGATTTTTCGAAATCTAGGGGAATAGGTAGTTAGGATTGAACATTTCTGAATTCACGTGTAGTATGATTGAACACCGATTTTCCAAAATTTTCCTGCTGTTCCTGAAAAGCGCGCACTCCTACAGGAACCAATTATGAGTTACTGTAGACCTACTCTAAAGGAAAATCATACAGATTTTCCGAAATCTAGGGGAATAGGTAGTTAGGATTGAACATTTCTGAATTCACGTGTAGTATGATTGAATACCGATTTTTCCAAAATTTTCCTGCTGTTCCTGAAAAGCGCGCACTCCTACAGGAACCAATTATGAGTTACTGTAGACCTACTCTAAAGGAAAATCATACAGATTTTCCGAAATCTAGGGGAATAGGTAGTTAGGATTGAACATTTCTGAATTCACGTGTAGTATGATTGAATACCGATTTTCCAAAATTTTCCTGCTGTTCCTGAAAAGCGCGCACTCCTACAGGAACCAATTATGAGTTACTGTAGACCTACTCTAAAGGAAAATCATACTGATTTTCCGAAATCTAGGGGAATAGGTAGTTAGTATTGAACATTTCTGAATTCACGTGTAGTATGATTGAATACCGATTTTTCCAAAATTTTCTTGCTGTTCCTGAAAAGCGCGCACTCTAACGGGAACCAATTATGAGTTACTGTAGACCTACTCTTAAGGAAAATCATACAGATTTTCCGAAATCTAGGGGAATAGGTAGTTAGTATTGAACATTTCTGAATTCACGTGTAGTATGATTGAATACCGATTTTTCCAAAATTTTCCTGCTGTTCCTGAAAAGCGCGCACTCCTACAGGAACCAATTATGAGTTACTGTAGACCTACTCTAAAGGAAAATCATACTGATTTTCCGAAATCTAGGGGAATAGGTAGTTAGGATTGAACATTTCTGAATTCACGTGTAGTATGATTGAATACCGATATTTCCAAAATTTTCCTGCTGTTCCTGAAAAGCGCGCACTCTAACGGGAACCAATTATGAGTTACTGTAGACCTACTCTAAAGGAAAATCATACAGATTTTTCGAAATCTAGGGGAATAGGTAGTTAGGATTGAACATTTCTGAATTCACGTGTAGTATGATTGAACACCGATTTTCCAAAATTTTCCTGCTGTTCCTGAAAAGCGCGCACTCCTACAGGAACCAATTATGAGTTACTGTAGACCTACTCTAAAGGAAAATCATACAGATTTTCCGAAATCTAGGGGAATAGGTAGTTAGGATTGAACATTTCTGAATTCACGTGTAGTATGATTGAATACCGATTTTTCCAAAATTTTCCTGCTGTTCCTGAAAAGCGCGCACTCCTACAGGAACCAATTATGAGTTACTGTAGACCTACTCTAAAGGAAAATCATACAGATTTTCCGAAATCTAGGGGAATAGGTAGTTAGGATTGAACATTTCTGAATTCACGTGTAGTATGATTGAATACCGATTTTCCAAAATTTTCCTGCTGTTCCTGAAAAGCGCGCACTCTAACGGGAACCAATTATGAGTTACTGTAGACCTACTCTAAAGGAAAATCATACAGATTTTCCGAAATCTAGGGGAATAGGTAGTTAGGATTGAACATTTCTGAATTCACGTGTAGTATGATTGAATACCGATTTTTCCAAAATTTTCCTGCTGTTCCTGAAAAGCGAGCACTCCTACAGGAACCAATTATGAGTTACTGTAGACCTACTCTAAAGGAAAATCATACAGATTTTCCGAAATCTAGGGGAATAGGTAATTAGGATTGAACATTTCTGAATTCACGTGTAGTATGATTGAATACCGATTTTTCAAAATTTTCCTGCTGTTCCTGAAAAGCGCGCACTCCTACAGGAACCAATTATGAGTTACTGTAGACCTACTCTAAAGGAAAATCATACGGATTTTCCGAAATCTAGGGGAATAGGTAGTTAGGATTGAACATTTCTGAATTCACGTGTAGTATGATTGAATACCGATTTTTCAAAATTTTCCTGCTGTTCCTGAAAAGCGCGCACTCCTACAGGAACCAATTATGAGTTACTGTAGACCTACTCTAAAGGAAAATCATACAGATTTTCCGAAATCTAGGGGAATAGGTAGTTAGGATTGAACATTTCTGAATTCACGTGTAGTATGATTGAATACCGATTTTTCAAAATTTTCCTGCTGTTCCTGAAAAGCGCGCACTCCTACAGGAACCAATTATGAGTTACTGTAGACCTATTCTAAAGGAAAATTAGACAGATTTTCCGAAATCTAGGGGAATAGGTAGTTAGGATTGAACATTTCTGAATTCACGTGTAGTATGATTGAATACCGATTTTTCAAAATTTTCCTGCTGTTCCTGAAAAGCGCGCACTCCTACAGGAACCAATTATGAGTTACTGTAGACCTACTCTAAAGGAAAATCATACGGATTTTCCGAAATCTAGGGGAATAGGTAGTTAGGATTGAACATTTCTGAATTCACGTGTAGTATGATTGAATACCGATTTTTCAAAATTTTCCTGCTGTTCCTGAAAAGCGCGCACTCCTACAGGAACCAATTATGAGTTACTGTAGACCTACTCTAAAGGAAAATCATACAGATTTTCCGAAATCTAGGGGAATAGGTAGTTAGGATTGAACATTTCTGAATTCACGTGTAGTATGATTGAATACCGATTTTTCAAAATTTTCCTGCTGTTCCTGAAAAGCGCGCACTCCTACAGGAACCAATTATGAGTTACTGTAGACCTATTCTAAAGGAAAATTAGACAGATTTTCCGAAATCTAGGGGAATAGGTAGTTAGGATTGAACATTTCTGAGTTCACGTGTAGTATGGTTGAATACCGATTTTCCAAAATTTTCCTGCTGTTCCTGAAAAGCGCGCACTCCTACAGGAACCAATTATGAGTTACTGTAGACCTACTCTAAAGGAAAATCATACAGATTTTCCGAAATCTAGGGGAATAGGTAGTTAGGATTGGACATTTCTGAATTCACGTGTAGTATGATTGAATACTGATTTTTCCAAAATTTTCCTGCTGTTCCTGGAACGCGCATTCTGATCGAAACCTACTTTGAGAATTTTAATATTAAATGACCATTTTTCTACAGCTTTATTGGGTTTGTGACTCTATTTATTTTTACCGGATAAAAAATATTGTTGGAATGAAAATTTAATTAAATTAATATAAAAGTTATACAAAATTTAAAATAAAAGTAATATTTATTTAAAAGACTTTGTACCATTATAATAATTCTAAAAACTACAAAACGCTTAGCATGTGCATTTGTGAAAATATTGTAATTGTGTTAATTAGTTAATTGTACCTAGCGCTTTTCAATTTATGTTAATACTAACGACTACATATACGAGGAGCTAAATTCAAAGAAATTATTATTAAAAAAAAAAGTCATAGTGGTGATTCGATAGATATAATAAAAATAACTAAAGCTGATTAGAGTTTAAAATTAACATTTCGTGAGTTTGTTAAAACCGTTTAGTATTAAAAAATAGTTGGTGAAATTATAATATTTTAGTGTTTTAATTTTATTATTTCGTGAATATTAACGTAAAAAAAAAAAAAGTTAACAGTAAATTTACAGTTTTCCTTTATCTAATTTTATAACGTTTATTGTGTGTGAAATAGTGTTTGGTTGAGTTAATTCTTTTCGTTTTATTTTATTATTGCATTTTCTAATTTTTTGGTTCTTTTGTGAGTGAAGTTGATAATACTAGTGTTAAATTATTATTTTGCTTTTCCATTGTTAAAAAATTTAAACATAATGGAAGTTAAAAAAAAAGCCAAACCGCGTCCTAAACAAACTTACTACAGTAAAAAAATTAAAAATTTAAAAAAAAACGAAGCTAAGTTTAAAAGTGTGGCAAAAGAATTGTTTGGCAAAAACTTAAAAAATACAATAGAATAAGTCCACAGCAACTTATAATTGGTCTCCGTTAGAATGCGCGCTTTTTGGGAACAGCAGGAAAATATTGGAAAATCGATATACAACCATAGTGGAAGCGAATTCAGAAATGTTCAATCCTAACTACCTATTCCCCTAGATTTCGGAAAATCTGTATAGTTTTCCTTTAGAATAGGTCCACAGCAACTTATAATTGGTCTCCGTTAGAATGCGCGCTTTTTGGGAACAGCAGGAAAATTTTGGAAAATCGATATACAACCATAGTGGAAGCGAATTCAGAAATGTTCAATCCTAACTACCTATTCCCCTAGATTTCGGAAAATCTGTATGGTTTTCCTTTAGAATAGGTCCACAGCAACTTATAATTGGTCTCCGTTAGAATGCGCGCTTTTTGGGAACAGCAGGAAAATTTTGGAAAATCGATATACAACCATAGTGGAAGCGAATTCAGAAATGTTCAATCCTAACTACCTATTCCCCTAGATTTCGGAAAATCTGTATAGTTTTCCTTTAGAATAGGTCCACAGCAACTTATAATTGGTCTCCGTTAGAATGCGCGCTTTTTGGGAACAGCAGGAAAATTTTGGAAAATCGATATACAACCATAGTGGAAGCGAATTCAGAAATGTTCAATCCTAACTACCTATTCCCCTAGATTTCGGAAAATCTGTATGGTTTTCCTTTAGAATAGGTCCACAGCAACTTATAATTGGTCTCCGTTAGAATGCGCGCTTTTTGGGAACAGCAGGAAAAT
The DNA here is from genome assembly GCA_958295665.1 of Tipula vernalis. NCBI lineage: Eukaryota > Metazoa > Arthropoda > Insecta > Diptera > Tipulidae > Tipula > Tipula vernalis. The sequence goes on along the minus strand of OY282558.1, from coordinate 177,543,526 downwards.
TTTGGAAAATCGATATACAACCATAGTGGAAGCGAATTCAGAAATGTTCAATCCTAACTACCTATTCCCCTAGATTTCGGAAAATCTGTATAGTTTTCCTTTAGAATAGGTCCACAGCAACTTATAATTGGTCTCCGTTAGAATGCGCGCTTTTTGGGAACAGCAGGAAAATTTTGGAAAATCGATATACAACCATAGTGGAAGCGAATTCAGAAATGTTCAATCCTAACTACCTATTCCCCTAGATTTCGGAAAATCTGTATAGTTTTCCTTTAGAATAGGTCCACAGCAACTTATAATTGGTCTCCGTTAGAATGCGCGCTTTTTGGGAACAGCAGGAAAATTTTGGAAAATCGATATACAACCATAGTGGAAGCGAATTCAGAAATGTTCAATCCTAACTACCTATTCCCCTAGATTTCGGAAAATCTGTATGGTTTTCCTTTAGAATAGGTCCACAGCAACTTATAATTGGTCTCCGTTAGAATGCGCGCTTTTTGGGAACAGCAGGAAAATTTTGGAAAATCGATATACAACCATAGTGGAAGCGAATTCAGAAATGTTCAATCCTAACTACCTATTCCCCTAGATTTCGGAAAATCTGTATAGTTTTCCTTTAGAATAGGTCCACAGCAACTTATAATTGGTCTCCGTTAGGATGCGCGCTTTTCGGGAACAGCAGGAAAATTTTGGAAAATCGATATACAACCATAGTGGAAGCGAATTCAGAAATGTTCAATCCTAACTACCTATTCCCCTAGATTTCGAAAAATCTGTATGGTTTTCCTTTAGAATAGGTTCACAGCAACTTATAATTGGTCTCCGTTAGAATGCGCGCTTTTCGGGAACAGCAGGAAAATTTTGGAAAATCGATATACAACCAAAGTGGAAGCGAATTCAGAAATGTTCAATCCTAACTACCTATTCCCCTAGATTTCGGAAAATCTGTATGATTTTTCTTTAGAATAGGTCCACAGCAACTTAAAATTGGTCTCCGTTAGAATGCGCGCTTTTCGGGAACAGCAGGAAAATTTTGGAAAATCGATATACAACCAAAGTGGAAGCGAATTCAGAAATGTTCAATCCTAACTACCTATTCCCCTAGATTTCGGAAAATCTGTATGATTTTTCTTTAGAATAGGTCCACAGCAACTTAAAATTGGTCTCCGTTAGAATGCGCGCTTTTCGGGAACAGCAGGAAAATTTTGGAAAATCGATATACAACTATAGTGGAAGCGAATTCAGAAATGTTCAATCCTAACTACCTATTCCCCTAGATTTCAGAAAATCTATATCGTTTTCCTTTAGAATAGGTCCACAGCAACTCATAATTGGTCTCCGTTAGAATGCGCGCTTTTCGGGAACAGCAGGAAATTTTTGGAAAATCGATATACAACTATAGTGGAAGCGAATTCAGAACAGAAATGTTCAATCCTAACTACCTATTCCCCTAGATTTCGGAAAATCTGTATGGTTTTCCTTTAGAATAGGTCCACAGCAACTTATAATTGGTCTCCGTTAGGATGCGCGCTTTTCGGGAACAGCAGGAAAATTTTGGAAAATCGATATACAACCATAGTGGAAGCGAATTCAGAAATGTTCAATCCTAACTACCTATTCCCCTAGATTTCGAAAAATCTGTATGGATTTCCTTTAGAATAGGTTCACAGCAACTTATAATTGGTCTCCGTTAGAATGCGCGCTTTTCGGGAACAGCAGGAAAATTTTGGAAAATCGATATACAACCAAAGTGGAAGCGAATTCAGAAATGTTCAATCCTAACTACCTATTCCCCTAGATTTCGGAAAATCTGTATGATTTTTCTTTAGAATAGGTCCACAGCAACTTAAAATTGGTCTCCGTTAGAATGCGCGCTTTTCGGGAACAGCAGGAAAATTTTGGAAAATCGATATACAACCAAAGTGGAAGCGAATTCAGAAATGTTCAATCCTAACTACCTATTCCCCTAGATTTCGGAAAATCTGTATGATTTTTCTTTAGAATAGGTCCACAGCAACTTAAAATTGGTCTCCGTTAGAATGCGCGCTTTTCGGGAACAGCAGGAAAATTTTGGAAAATCGATATACAACTATAGTGGAAGCGAATTCAGAAATGTTCAATCCTAACTACCTATTCCCCTAGATTTCAGAAAATCTATATCGTTTTCCTTTAGAATAGGTCCACAGCAACTCATAATTGGTCTCCGTTAGAATGCGCGCTTTTCGGGAACAGCAGGAAAATTTTGGAAAATCGATATACAACCATAGTGGAAGCGAATTCAGAAATGTTCAATCCTAACTACCTATTCCCCTAGATTTCGGAAAATCTGTATGGGTTTCCTTTAGAATAGGTTCACAGCAACTTATAATTGGTCTCCGTTAGAATGCGCGCTTTTCGGGAACAGCAGGAAAATTTTGGAAATTCGATATACAACCAAAAGGTTATAATCGGCAGGATTATTTAAGTCATCATTTTTCTAGTGGGGTGATTGAGGGGCCATACGTAGCTTTTTAAATTATTTTTATTAATGTTTTCATTATTGTTAATTTTTAGTTATTTCACCTCTTACTGTACATTTTATTGTAAATGAGCCACTGCTCAAAATAGAATGTGTAGGCATGAGGTGGGAATTGTTTGAAAAAATTCAAGAGGTTTTTATGCCTAATGGAAGCAACTTCATTATTTTTTTGTTCCGATTACTTTGTTTCCAAGTGTGCTTTTCCTTTTAATACTAAAATATTAATAAAATACTACAAATAAATTAATAATAATCGTATTAACCGATAAAAATAAAACAACCAATAAAATGCCCAATTAAAATGAATTTTTGAATATTATTTACACAAATACACTCGCAAATATTTAGGAATAGGAAAAATTTCACGTTTGTGCACAAATTCGTGAAGTTTTTCCTAAAACGTTCCTAACTTTTTTTAGGAATAATCTAGCAAATACTTCACGCGAACGATAAATTCAATTGCAGATTTGCTTTCGATCATTACCAGTCAAACAAGCAGAACCACCGAGTCATCTCTTTGAATTTATTCATTACAGATAAAGATACAATTGAATTGCAGATCCACTTTCGATCGTTTATCAGTCAGTCATCTCTTTAAATTTATTATTACTGATAAACTCAACTGTAGATCTACTTTCGATCGTTTACCGGTGAATCAGCGTGTCTTTGAACTTATTTATTACTGATAAATTCAACTGTAGATCTATTTTCGATAGTTTATCAGCCAATCAGGTACAACCAGTCAGTCAGTCAAACACCTCTTTGAATTTGTTCATTACAGAAAAAATTAGATTCTCAATACTTCTTCTCACTTTATCGAACAACAAAAAAAAAATCACAATAGCTTTTTCAACTAAAAGCTTCGATACAAACTATATTATGGTCTTAATATGTACCAACAAAAAAAAACTCCGACATAATATTTTTAATTTAATCTTAATTTAATTCACTGCTTCTGCCCTTCATCAACTCAAAATTTCAACTCCCCGATCTCACCTAGCTCAAACAATTTTTCTTTTTCTTCTTCCCCTTCATCTTGTTCACATCTTTTTAATAAAATCAATTCCCCAGCACAAAAAAAAACCAACATTTTTATTTACAAATAATAAATAAATAATTTGATATTAAATATATCGAAATGTAATTTGCGAACAATTTTGATTGAAATTAATAATTATTTAAAATTTTGCGTTTTTATAAAGTTATTTTGTTCTCAAAACATCATCATGCTTCGTGCTCCTTTAAACAATTTATGTTCATTTGCGTAAAGTAATAAAACTAATCGTATACATAGTAATCTATGTACGAAATGAAATTTTAAAGAAACACGAAGCCTGACCATGTTTGAGAATAAAAATCAATTTACTAAAATGCAAAATTGTGAGTTAAAATTTTATTAATTTTATTTAATTTTTTTAAATTGAAAATAAGGACAACACAAAATCATGAATTTTAAAATTCCATATGATTTTGCTTTCGTGTCGTAGGAAAATAAAAATCTTTATTCCCTTCTTTATTTTAGAGATTTGGCCTTTTTAAAATAATGTGCATTTTTAAATGCGTACACACACAAATAAAATATAATTCGAAAAATAAGAATAGGATACACTGACAAAATTCTCAAAATAAAAAAAAAAATAAAAAAATCTATAAGCGAATGGTATGGTATGGAAACGATCGTTCGTTTCTTAATATATACACATACTAGTGAAACTTAATCATATGGTTGCGTTTTTTATTGTTTCGTTCATTCATAAAGTTTTGTTTACTATACTTGTATAGTATAAAAACCAGAGTTTAAAATGGGATTTCATTTTGCTCTTCGCTCTTCATTTTTGTTCAAGAGCGCTAATAAAAACTATTAAAAAGCTCTTTATAAAGAGCGATATTGTAAAAAAAAAAATATCGCTCTGAAGAACTGAAGCATTATTTTTATTATAAGGCTCTTGCTCTTCCACTATTGCGTTTGTGTTATCATATTTTCGCTCTTTGTTATTGCGCTATATTGAGAAAATAAATACGCTCTGCTCTGATGAATAAAAAAGTCATTATTATATTGCTCTTGCTCTTATTATTACAGCAAACGGTTACATTCAAAACCTTCTAAATTTCTTTAGAAAGCCAGATTGTTTAATTAGCGAACAAAAGCACGGGCATTGGAAATGGGATTCTAAAATGATTTTTGGGTGAAGTTCTGGAATATGGCCAACTAGGATGGAACTTCGCTATTCATTAACTGATGTTAGTGAAATTTGACACGCGCGATTTAAATGGGATTCTAAATTGAGTTTTAGGTGAAGTTCTGGGATATGGCTAATTAGGATGGAACTTGCCTATTTTTTAACCGATTGTGATGCAATTCGACATGTACGTTCGAAATGGGATTCTAAAATGATTTTTAGATGAAGTTCTGGAATATGACTAATTAGGATGGAACTTGGCTATTCCTCAACCAATTGTGAGATTCTAAAACGTGTTTTAGATAAAGTTCTGGAATGTAAGCAATTTGAATGGAACTTGGCTACTTCTTAACTGATTTCATTGAAATTTGGCACGCGCAATGGAAATGGGATTCTAAAATGATTTTTAGGTTAAGTTCTGGAATATGGCCAACTAGGGCGGAACTTAACTATTCCTTAACCGAATTTAGTGAAATTTGACTCGCGCGATGGAAATCTGATTCTAAATTGATTTTTGGATCAAGTTCTGGAATATGGCCAATTATGGTGGAACTTGGCTATTTCTTAACCGATTTGAGTGTAATTTGACATGTGCGTTGGAAATGGGATTCTAAAATGATTTATGGATAAAGTTCTGGAATATGGCCAACTAGGGTAGAACTTGGTTATTCTCTAACCGATTTGAGTGAAATTTGACATGTGTGTTGGAAATGGGATTCTAAACTGATTTTTAGATGAAGTTCTGGAATATGGCCAATGGGGATGGAACTTGGCTATTCCTTAACCGATTTTAGTGAAATTTAAAATACGCAATGGAAACGGGATTCTAAAATGATTTTCGGATGAAGTTCTGGAATATGGCCAATTATGGCGGAACTTGGCTATTTCTCAACCGATTTGAGTGAAATTTGACATGTGTGTTGGAAATGGGATTCTAAAATGATTTATGGATAAAGTTCTGGAATATGGTCAACTAGGATGGAACTTGGCTATTCTTTAACCGGTTTGAGTGAAATTTGACATGTGCGTTGGAAATGGGATTCTAAAATATTTTTTAGGTGAAGTTCTGGAATATGGCCAATGGGGATGGAACTTGGCTATTCCTTAACCGATTTTAGTGAAATTCAAAGTGCGCAATGGAAATGGGATTCTAAAATGATTTTCGGATGAAATTCTGGAATGTGGCCGATTACGGTGGAACTTGGCTATTTCTTAACCGATTTGAGTGAAATTTGACATGTGCGTTGGAAATGGGATTCTAAAATGATTTATGGATAAAGTTCTGGAATATGGCAAACTAGGATGGAACTTGGCTATTCTTTAACCGATTTGAGTGAAATTTGACAAGTGCGTTGGGAATGGGATTATAAAATGATTTTTAGATGAGGTTCTGGAATATGGACAGTTGGAATGGAACTTGGCTATTCCTTAACCGATTTTAGTGAAATTTAAAATGCGCAATGGGCATGGGATTCTAAAATGATTTTCGGATGAAGTTCTGGAACTTGGCTATTTCTTAACAGGTTTTAGTGAAATTTGATATGTGCATTGGAAATGGGATTCTAAAATGATTTATGGATAAAGTTCTGGAATATGGCAAACTAGGATGGAACTTGGCTATTCTTTAACCGATTTGAGTGAAATTTGACAAGTGCGTTGGGAATGGGATTATAAAATGATTTTTAGATGAGGTTCTGGAATATGGACAGTTGGAATGGAACTTGGCTATTCCTTAACCGATTTTAGTGAAATTTAAAATGCGCAACGGACATGGGATTCTAAAATGATTTTCGGATGAAGTTCTGGAACTTGGCTATTTCTTAACCGGTTTGAGTGAAATTTGATATGTGCATTGGAAATGGGATTCTAAAATGATTTATGGATAAAGTTCTGGAATATGGCCAACTAAGATGGAACTTGGCTATTATTTAACCGATTTGAGTGTGAAATTTAACACGCGCGATGGAAATGGGATTCTACAATGATTTTTAGATGAATATGGCCAACTAGGATGGAATTTGGCTATTTCTTAACCGATTGTGATGCTATTCGACATGTGCGTTTAAAATGGGATGAATGAAGTTCTGGATTTTAGAGAAATTTGACATGCGTGATGGGAACGGGATTCTACAATGATTTTTAGAGTTCTGAAATATGGTCAACTTCCTTAACCGATTGTGATACAATGTAACATGTGCGTTGGAAATAAGATTCTAAAATGATTTTTAGATGAAGTTCTGAAATAAGGCCAACTAGGATTAATCTTGGCTATTCCTTAACCGATTCTGATGAAATTTAACATGTGCGATTAAAATGGAATTCTAAAATGATTTTTAGATGGGTTTCTGAAATATAAATCATTTAGGTGGAACTTAGCTATTCCTAAACCGATTGTGATGCAATTCAATATATGCGTTGGAAGTGGAATTCTAAAATAGGTGTTAGATAAATTATGGAATATGGCCAACAGCAGATAACCTCGACAGCTGCATGGATTACGGAAACTGGATATATTTAAATATATCAATATGAGTTACATAAAATAATAATTATTATAGATTACTTATATTGACATATGTTTATACATCTGCCGGAAAATTTAGTCGCGATCAAAAGAAAATAAGAAAAAATGGGTGACAGCACGCTAATGTTAGTATAGGACCCCGGAATTTGAAAAATCATTTTAGAATCCCATTTCCAACGAACATGTCAAATTGCATCAGAATAGGCTAAGAAATAGCCAAGTTCCAACCTAATTGGCCGCATATGCCTTATTACAGAACTTTATCTAAAAATCATTGTAGAATCCCGTTTTCATCACACATAACAAATTTTCACTAAAACCTGTTAAGAAAGAGCCAATTCCAACACAATTGACCATATTCCAGAACTTTATCCAAAAATCATTTTACAATCCCATTTCCAACACACATGTCAAATTTCACTCAAATCGGTTAAGAAATAGCCAAGTTCCGCCATAATTGGCCATATTCCAGAACTTTATCCATAAATCATTTTAGAATCCCATTTCCATTGCGCATTTTAAATTTCACTAAAATCGGTTAAAGAACAGTAAAGTTCCATCCCCATTGGCCATATTTCAGAACTTTACCTAAAATCATTTTAGAATCCAATTTCCAACGCACATGTCAAATTTCACTCAAATCGGTTTAATAATAGCCAAGTTATCCATACTAGTTGGTTATATTCCAGAACTTTATCCATAAATCATTTTAGAATCCCATTTCCAACGCACTTATAAAATTTCACTCAAATCGGTTAAGAAATAGCCAAGTTCCACCATAATTGGCCATATTCCAGAACTTCATCCTAAAATCATTTCAGAATCCCATTTCCATTGCGCATTTTAAATTTCACTAAAATCGGTTAAGGAATAGCCAAGTTCTATCCCCATTGGACATATTCCAGAACTTCATCTAAAAATCATTTTAGAATCCCATTTCCAACACACATGTTAAATTTCACTCAAATCGGTTAAGGAATAGCCAAGTTCCACCATAATTGGCCATATTCCAGAACTTCATCTGAAAATCATTTTAGAATCCCATTTTTGCGCATTTTATGATAGTTGGCCATAATCCAGAACTTTATCCATAAATCATTTTAGAATCCCATTTCCAACGCACATGTCAAATTTCACTCAAATCGGTTAAGAAATAGCAAAGTTCCACCATAATTGGCCATATTCCAGAACTTCATGTAAAAATCATTTTACAATCCCATTTCCAACGCACATGTCAAATTTCACTAAAATCGGTTAAGGAATAGCCAAGTTCCACCATAATTTGCCATATTCCAGAACTTCATCTGAAAATCATTTTAGAATCCCATTTCTATTGCGCATTTTAAATTTTACTTAAATCGGTTAAGGAATAGCCAAGTTCCATCCATATTGGCCATATCCCAGAACTTTATGTAAAAATCATTTTACAATCCCATTTCCAACGCACATGTCAAATTTCACTCAAATTGGTTACAGAATAGCTAAGTTCCATCCCCATTGGCCATATTCCTGAACTTCACCTAAAAATCATTTTACAATCCCAGTTCTATCGCACATGTCAAATTTCACTAAAATCGGTTAAGGAATATCCAAGTTCCATCCCCATTGGCCATATTCCAGAACTTCATCTAATAATCATTGTAGAATCCCGTTTTCATCACACATGTCAAATTTCTCTAAAATCGGTTAAGGAATAGCCAAGTTCCATCCTAGTTGGCCATATTTCAGAACTTCATCTACAAATCATTGTATAATCCCATTTCCAACGCGCATGTCAAATTTCTCTAAAATCGGTTAAGGAACAGCCAAGTTCCATCACAATTGGCCATATTCCAGAAATTTATCTAAATATCGTTTATCAAACTTTCTTTATTTATTGATATTTAAAGAGCAATTCCTGTGTTACAAAAAATTTTGCTCCCTAATGTATTTTCTACAATGGCTCTGTAGAATGGGTTTGGAGCGATATTTTTAGCTTTTACGCTCTCTGTTTTAAGAGCAAAATTAAAAATAAAAATTTAAATTACTTTGAAAGAGCGAAATAATTTTTTTTTTGTGTTTATCATTAGAGGGTAAGAGCGTAAAAGCAAACTGAAAAAAAATTTTATTGGGAGCAAGAGCGAAAATTTTTATAAAGAGCTCTTAAAGAGCGATAAATTTAAACTCTGATAAAAACAAAAGAATCTCCTTTGTTTTCCTTCACAATAATGTACAACAAGGATAGGAACATAATTAAAACTACAACACTTTGTGTGCGCACGTGGACGTATTAAATAATAATTAAAAAAAATTTTGGATGGATTGTTGGTTTTGATTCTATTCTTTTCTAAGGCATTTCAATAAAGTATTTTTTTTTCATTTTGCTTTATCCATTTACTGGCTATGTTCTTCATTCTAGTTTCTATATGCATAAACCTACATACACACAAATTCAAATTTAGGTATATTGTACAATTTAAATGTATGGTAGTATAAGTCATGCGACGATCAACGATTTTACATTTTTTACCGCTGATTATTTTAAGCGCCAGTTATATTCTTAATGTATCTTGCTATATTCCTTTTATTTATGCTGGAACACAACTTTATTTATGATTATGTTCATGGACACATCAATAAAACTCTTTTTTGTAGATCCACACTTGAAAAATCTTTACATCCCTTTTTTTTATGTATTTATCGTGTAGAGCAAAATAATACATTTTCGTATAGTGAGGTTGAAAGAAAGCCGACCGATAATTAGGATTCTTTGTTCCAAAAGACAAATTCCACCACTTACTTTTCTTTTCTAAAACAATAGCAATAAACTATATAATGGTCTAGAAAATAACATCGTTCGAAAAGAATGAATATTATCATCAGTTTAAAGAACAGAAGTAAATTGAATTTTTATGACATTTTATGACAAAATTCCGTTTTCTTATTTAAAATCTATTTACATTTGGTACGCATATTAGAAAAAAATAACCTTCGCCTTTTGTTATTATATACGAGCGGGTTATACTACAAAAGTAATACATATCTATATACCTACATATATATATTCCATTTATATTGATATAATAAGACTTGGTTTTGGTAAAATACCTATTATGTACAAATATTTTTTCACTTGATAATACCAAAAGGAACGCAAAATATAAACAACCTCAATTAATGCAATATTTTTGTCGATAGAATATCCAAAGATCAAATATAATAAAAAAATTACCAAATATTCCTTAAAACAACAAATTTTAAAAATTATATTTCTAAAAACAAAAAACAAAAAAAAAAAATCGGCCCTTCGACCCATTCGGCCCTTTGACCTATTCGGCCCTTCCATATTCGGCCCTTTGACACTTTCGGCCCTTCGACATTCGGCCCTTCGACATTCGGCCCTTCGACACATTCGGCCCTTCGACCCATTCGGCCCTTCGACATTCGGCCCTTCGACATTCGGCCTTTCGACATTCGGCCCTTTGAAATTCGGCCCTTCGTACCCATTCCAATCATAAAGTGTCCCAACCAAAAATTAGGACGGTTAATAGACAAACTTCGGCAAAAAACGGAATTATTGTTTAATGCCTTAGAACTAGCTCCACACCTTAAACCCAGGAAACGAAAGGCAGTAAATGTAGATGACATTTTGCAGAAACGACAAAAATATGAATCCTATGAATCATCGTGCGCCACTAATCAGGACGAAAGTACTCCACGTTCTACACAGCATTTTGTAAGTCAAGATGAACTTAACCCAATGGATTCTAATTTAAAAGAATATTGAAAAAAAAAACGAGCGCGACAAAATAAGTATTCTGGTAAAATAGCTTTGCCACACCAAAATTGCTAAAATTTAGTGACCGGCTCCATATTAAACTGTTCAAATTTAATTTTCACCAATTACGGGAAACAAGCCTTTCCAGCGACTGTTATGCCACACTCAATGGATCAAGCTATTTGACTGCCGAATTGGCATATGTTTCAGCAAACGTTCTATTGTTAGGATACTAACGATATTTGCTTAGATCCTTTCCAAGCCTTAAAAATTTTGAGCAGTCCCAGTGTAAATAAAATACTCAACAACAATCATCACCCTGAAGTGGTAATTTGTCGCAATAAGAGGAGGGTCTATATACCGACTATCGTAAACAACTGTCATTTTAATTTAGTTAATAAAAATTAAATACGCAAATTTATTTTAAATTATTTTAATTAAAATTACAATATAAATTTTTATTCTATTTATCACCACCATGTTTTAACACATAAAAATGTGGTTGGCGACCAACACAATGAGTACGACGTGTTGTCACTTTGAAGATGGAGACGAGATTGATTTTAATTTTAATTTTATTTTGTTTTATGAATTTGTTTTGTTTGCCCTCAGTTGGTATTAAAATAGGTGCGTGCTTTTGGCTTATTGATATGTTCGCGTGTTATCTATTTTGTAAACGAATTATTTGAGCTGGTGAGCGAGTGAGTGAATGAGTAACTGAGCGAGCTGCCTCAGATAAATTGGTGCCAGAAAGAAATAATCCAAAGCGTAAAACTTTGTAACCAAAATTCAACAAGCTTGGGGCGATGTTTCAATAGAAAAATTTAGAATCGTACCATCGTATAGTTTATCGGCACAGCGAAAGAATTTTACCTGTGGTCCTCTAATTTTATACGCTGTTGATTTAACCAGTAATAGCAAGTTTAGAAGTGACATTCACACTACCGATGATCGGAAATACGAAAATGGAATGTGTGAATATAGAGTCAGTTTTATCTGTTTTAAACAACTGCATAATATGCTTCGAGATTGTAAAGGAAACTGAAGCAGCTGTACAATGTAAAGAATGCAAAAGACAGGTTCATCAAAATTGCAACCAAGAGAAAGTTATTTTGTCATCGCTTGTTTGTAATTTTTGTGAATAATTCAAATATTTAAAATAATTAGTAATTACAACATAGTTTAAAATAAAAAATAAAAAAAAAAAACTTAAAAACGAAACAAAAATTAAAAAAAAAGTTTTGAAATACAATGACCAGCATCTTGATATACATCTCACCGGGCTGCTCTAAAAAACATTTTATTTTTTTTATGGGAATATGTTTTAAACCACATTAGCTGGAAATATGAAACAAAACCTAAATTCAAGGTCATTCAAAACATTACCATAGCATACTTTACCTAATCATGTGGCTGTGTTTTTTACTTATCCTACTACACGATTTTTAATTAAATTTTCAAATGTGAACATCTCTTGAACCGCGCTAGCTGGAAAGTATGGAGTTTTCGCAAAAAAATGCACATTTTAATATGCAAAATCCATGATAAATTCCCACACAAAATGTAATTGTTGTGATTATTTACTTGATACTTAAATAAGAAATATTGTATTCTATATCAAGCGTTTTGACCATTCAAGAAATATTATGTTATTGTTGTTTTAGGAAAATTATAGTATAAACCAGAGATCAAATTTAAATACTATACAGAATGTATTAACAATCCTTACATTCAAAAATTAACGAATATTCGTATAACGAAATTGAAAAAACACAAAATACAAAAAATTTTGTATTATGAATATACATATTCGCAACGTGACGAATTTGGAATTTCATTATACTGAATGTTCTTATTTGAGCTTCGTGTTTTTATTTTTTTTTAAATACAGCATTTCGTTTTTTCTATTCTTGTATTTCATTTTGCATTATACATGTATTATGAAAAAAGACCAAAATTTAAATACTTTACAGAATGAATTAACAATTTACATATTCAAAAATTTTTGTATTATGATTTTACTTATTCGCCACGTGATGAATTTGGAATTTTTCGATTCATGAATTTCAAAATCGTAAATACAGTATTTCAAAGAACGAATATTCAGTATAATAAACGTATGAAGAATGCAATGAAGCTAAAATAAAAGTACGAACTCCATCGTTATCTTAGTTATTTATATTTTATATTTTTATAATATTTAGGTGCGTAAGTACACCTTTTGGGGTAGGTTAGGTTAGGTTAGGTTGGAGTGGCTGCTTACGCACACTTAGACCGGTGACGGTCCATTGTGATACCACAGGATGTATCTCCTTTTACCCCTATTGGAACCATTTCGAGCTACTTATGTAGCGTAAGACGTCCCGCACTTTAATGTTTTCGAGATCCGAGAGGCAGTCCATCCTGAACTTACCTAAGTGTTTGTGCCTTCTGAGAGCCAATGCTGGACACGAGCAAAGGAAGTGGACCAACGTCTCTTCCTCCTCTTCGTCCAAGCAGCTTCTGCAGAAGTCATTAGCCTCCAGACCCAGCCTTCTTGCATGTTCTCCAAAAAGGCAGTGTCCCGTGAGTATTCCTACGACCGTTCTTATTTCACGTCTTCGTAAGGATATTAATGCCCTAGTGCGCCCCAGCTTTGGCCAAACTTGTCTTGCAACTCTACAGGTTAGGGTGTTAGACCACCTTTCCCCCGCTGAGGATAGCGCCTGCTTCCCAAGTGCTTGTCTCAGCGCTGTGATAGGCCTCCCCAGACTTGCCCTTTCCGGTTGCAGCTGGAGAGTCGTACCATGCCTAGCAAGTTCATCTGCCCTGCAGTTCCCCATGACGCCCGAGTGACCTGGGACCCAGACTACCCGGATGTTGAAATGCTCACCCATCTCATTTAGAGATGAGTGACAACTCAACGCCACCCGTGACGCCAAAGACACCGATTCTAACGACCGGATCGCCGCTTGACTGTCCACATAGATTGTGATATCGTCTGAGGATAACACATTATGCTTCAACCACGTCATGACCTCCTCAATCGCTACGACTTCAGCTTGGTACACGCTGCAGTAATCAGGGAGACGAATAGAAATATTTACATTTAATTTGTCACAGAATACTCCAGCACCTACTTTGCCGTCTAGCTTGGCGCCCTCTGTGAAGAATTGCAACGCTTCGGTTTCCGATAACGGTCTATCCCTCCAGGATTCCCTTGAAGGGAAGGAGGTCCGAAATCGCTTCTCGAAGCGTAGAGTAGGTTTAATGTAGTCAAGATTCGCCAGCTCATCCTTCAACGATCTGACAATAGTAGAGTGTCCTATACTAAGACACCTCCACTGAGAGACGGCTGCAAGTCGTACAGCCGTATTTGCCGCCATCTCTTTGCCAAAAATGTCGACAGGAAGAAGGTGCAACATAACCTCTAAGGCACTTGTCGGTGTCGACCTCAATTCCCCGCTAACAAGCATACAGGCCGTTCTTTGCACTCTCTCAATCTTACTTTTGTAAGTTATCTTGTCCAGAGCTGGCCACCAAACACCCACCCCGTACATGAGTACAGGTCTCACTACGGCAGTGTAGAGCCAGTGTACCAGCTCCGGCTTCAGACCCCATCTATGACCAATGGCGTTCCTACAGGAGTACAAAGCAATAGTAGCTTTGTTTATTCTCTCCAACATGTTGGGCTTCCAACTAAGCTTACTGTCCAAGATAATGCCCAGATATCTAGCTCTATCAGTAAAAGCAAGTCTCGTGCCATTTAAGGTAGGAGAGACATCTACCGGGATTTTGTATTTCTTAGTAAAGAGTACCAGCTCTGTCTTGGACGGGTTAATACCAAGTCCACATTTGCCAGCCCATTTCGTAACGATGGTAAGCGCATTCTGCATTACGTCTACAATCGTGCCCAGGAATTTCCCGGTAACAGCTAAAGCTACGTCATCTGCGTACGCAATAACTTCAATACCCTCTCTCTCCAATTCAAGTAGTAACCCGTTTACCACTATGTTCCAGAGAAGAGGGGACAGAACCCCCCCCCCTGCGGAGTTCCCCTAGTTACTCGCCTCTTTAAGGTGGAGTCCCCCAACTTCTAGCTAACAATCCTGCTTCCCAGCATATAATTGATTAACCCTATCAGAGGAACGTCCACCTCCAAAAATGACAATCCCTCCTTGATTGCCTCCGCTTTCACATTATTAAAGGCGCCTTCTATATCCAGGAAGGCCACCAAACAGAATTCCTTCGAATTAATCGATTTCTCAATCGTAGACACCAAGGCGTGCAGAGCAGTGTGTTTATGATCATACATGCAAACATTATCGGAACATCAACATCAGTCACATTTGCTGAAATAAAATAAATTTATGTAATGTAATTGTAAACACATAGGAAAATTTATTATTATATACTTGCATCTAAAATTAATCCTAAATCCAATATCCATATTAGTATGTAGATTAATCTAAAAGAAAAAAGAAATCTCATTAACAATTTATTTATCATATTATAAAATGAAAATAATTAACTTAAAAATTCTTGTATACACAGCTCACCATAACATCTGTCAAATTCCAAAATGTAGCTGAGTTTATGTTCAATTCGTGATGCAGTTCGAAAATTATGAATACCGACACGACATCTGTGTGAATAATTGGGAAGATGCTGAAATTATTCGAACATAATTTTCGACTGTAAGCTTTTCTGCTGTGTATATATTTTTTTTTTGTCATTCTAATTTTGACTGCCATTGTACAAACAAGAATTAACCAAATTGTAATAAATAATAAGAAACATATTCAAATTGTATTTCCAACAAAATAAATCAGAATTATTAAATTGAGTCGTTCATATTGTGAAACCAAAGGTGTTTTTTTATTTGTGGTTTATACAACATAACCAAAATTGAAGATACAGTCCACTCAATAGCAACGTGGAAAAGGTGCACGGTCGGAATACAAAATAGAAACATTTTGGCTTGTGCTCCACTAACACAGTGTCCACAGATCTACCCTTTGTGTACGCGTGCTGAGACGATGCCCACTTCCTGGCACCTATTTTATCTCTGATGTATACATCCAGCAGCCTTTCCAAGGTTTTCAAAAGAAAGGATGATAGAGTTATTGGTCTTAGGTCCTTAGGATATACATGTGAGCTTTTCCCCGCTTTCGGTATGAACACCACATTGACCTCCGTCCAGTACCTAGGAATATAGCCCAGCTTCAAACACCCTTTGAATATAGCTTCCAGGTAGGGAAGAATAATTACTGAGTTGTTTTGAAGTTCCGCTGGTATAATTTGATCCGGACCACCAGATTTAAATGGTTTAAAACCCCTCAGTGCCCATAGGATCCGTTTTCTGGTTACGATATCCTCTGTGGTTACTGACAGTGATTCCTGATGATTAAAACGCACCAACAGGTCTTCAAAGCTCCCTGGGAAGTGTGTCTCGAAGAGAAGCTCCAGAGATTCTCCACTAGAAGCTGTCCAAGATCCGTCCGGTTTTATCAAAAAACTAGGACTAGATGTACTTTTGGAAAGAATCTTCCTAAGGCGGGAGGTTTCGGATACCTCTTCCATATTATCACAGAAGATTCTCCAAGACCTCCTTTGTGCCTTTCTTAATTCTTTCTTATAAGTTCCGAGCTTCTCCTTATAGGAGTCCCAATCCTGAGCCTCCCTTGTATTTTTGGCTCTATTAAAGGCTATCCTACAAGCCTTTCGATAGGTTCCCAGTTCCCTGGACCACCATACCGGTTTTTGCCTACCCCTAGGCTTAGCCAGTGGGCAGGCAGCGCGAAAGGATCGGTTGCATGCACTAGTAACGCTAGCCACCATGTCCTCCAGCTCCCCAACGGTCGTCGGGGGCTCCATAGCCCTCGTCGGTAGCATTTCCTCCAATAATTCCCCATATTTGCTCCAGTTGGTCCTTCTAGGGTTCCTGAAGGCTTCCCGGGTAGCAGGGTGAATATCGAGGCTATAGGTTAAGTATCGATGATCAGAAAAGGAGTGTTCCTTATCCACCCTCCAATTTTTAACCATATGAAGAATATTATTTGAGGCAAGGGTCACGTCTAGAACCTCCTGCCTGTTACTAGTAATAAATGTGGGTTCCCGCCCAATATTACACACTGAAAGGTTAGTACTCATCAAATAATCAAAAAGCGACTCACCTTTTTCATTAATGTCTGTGCTTCCCCAGATAGTGTGATGCGCATTAGCATCCACTCCCAGTACCACACCTACCTTTGATTGTTCCGCTTTACGGATCAGCTCCTCCAGGTTATCCGGAGGAACCTCCTTCTCCCGGTCCATGTAGGCTGAAACCAGCCAGAATCTACAAGTGCCTACTTCCAGGCTAACTGCAGTAGTGTCACCATTGCTGTATTGAGAGAGAAGGAAAAGATTAATATTATTTTTCCCAAGAATACAAGATCTGATCTTCCCAGACTTACTAGAGGATATAATTTTATACCCCTTGGTTCTGAGGCCACAGATCCTGTTGTTGTTAATCCAAGGTTCTTGGATTAGTATCACATCCTCACCCGAACTAGTCAGCCTGAGGAGTAGAGCTGCCGAAGCAGCCTTAGAATGGTGAAGGTTAATTTGAGTTATCTTAATCATAACCATTTCACCTCTACCTACCTCCATGATAAATTCCTGCTACCGCAGGAATATTAATTCCCGGTAATTTGGGATGCGCCGGATTCGCCCGTCTCGCCACCCCTCGTACCCTCTATAGAGGACTTGTCAGTGCCCCCCGTCTGGCCGGGCTGTCGACATCCTCCTCCATCGGTACACCAGCTCCTTCGCTTATGTGCACCTCCTCATCCTTCGAGAGAGTCCTTGCCCTCCCAAGGTTGCCGGACTCACTCTCCCCCCTACCCTCAGCTTCTTCCCCCATGCTGCTGGTACCCCCTTCAGGCCTGGGCGAGTTGCCACCGTCCTCCGGTTGGCCTCCCGTACGCGCTTCCGCCCCATCCTTCTTATAAAGGTTGAGAGTAATTGACCCGAAACCGAAGTCAATTACTCCCTTCGTTTTGTGAAAGAGGGCAAGGGACTCCTTATTTATCACCATGATTGATAATTTCGAGCCCCCCTTGGCCTCCTCCTGCTTGACGATCTTCCAATTTCCTGTCGGAAGATTCGGGTTACTGGCCTGAATGATTTTCAAAGCCCCGTCCGGGCTAGCCGGTTCGGATGGCAGCCATACACGTGCCCGCGGCCTGCTGGGAATTTCCTCCCGGCTAACTGCCGCAAGCTTTGCGCCTGGCCACACCTCCCCTACTTTGGCTATAGCCTTTTTGTACAGATCCACAGATCTAGAGTCCGAGCATGCAGTCATTTTTACACGCCCTTGATACCATCCCGCATCTCTGCAGGATGGGGGTGGTCCCGGATTTTCACCCAGGACCTTTAAAAAGACGAGGTTGAGTGCATTATACACCAACCTCCATTTTTCCGCCGTGATGCTCCCATCTTCTTGACTTTCGTCAATGACGGCTAGCATCAACACATGCTCCCTCAGGACCTCGCTGAACAGCTTTGTCCCTGAGTTGGAGCTCGGCTTCTTTTCAGTCACCAACTTGGCCCGCTTGCTGTTGACTACTTCCACCTCGTCCTGGGACCGCTGTCTTTTCGACATATGGTCCCTTTCCGAGCTTCCGCAGCCCACAGTGCTCCTTGCCCAAGCTACTGATTTTCTTTGCTCTTCCGTAAGCTGCCCCTCGGGGGTCGCAGCCCACTTCTCGAGAATTCGGAGCGCCGAGCGGCGATTCCTGTATCGCCTTTTCGCCGGAGGAATGTCTCTCGTCCCACTCCCCTGTGCTGCGTTGGTACCGCTAACTCCCGGGACTTGTGCCCTAGAGTCAACCACCTTTGCAACCTTAGAGGCCCCACCCGTCTGGTTCGAGGTACCTCCCTCCGCTGATACCGGCTTTTGAGGAGAGCCGGTGCCCTTTGTTTTTGTGTTTGATCTTACCATTTGATTCCCACGAGTATCGGAGGAATAAAGGTCCGCCTGCGCAGAGATCCGTATACGCAGGTAAGGCTAATTACAACTGGAGGTCGCCAGGTATCCAGAGGGCTCCGTTAGCGACTGGGCTTTGTTAAATGGGCCCCCAGCCTAGTAGACCATCAGCACGGGTCGCTTAACGCCTTAATCCAGCCCATTCGGCTCGCTAGCACCCCAGCGTCCCTGCACCCCCTTCCCTCCGCCCATTCTCTCCCCCATTCACCTAATCACATGGAGAGCCCAATCCAATGGGATCCATTCCATTCACCGGGTCACCCGTTTATAGGGTCCCCCACTCATCACCCGCGGAGACTCCGGAGGTGCAGAGAGGACGTGACGCCCAGTCCGCCGTGGTTATTGGTCGATGGTTTTCTGGCGCCATCTGTTCGCCTTTCCATGCTGGGCATCATAGGCACTCAGAATTTAATGAACTCAGGTTAACCACTCCCCAGTTCCCTGAGACTCTCCCCCCAGCTGGACTGCGGTTGGGGGCGGCTTATTTAATTCACCGCTAGCCTACTTATCGATAGGCCGTCCACAATCCACCACCTGTGACCCCCCCGATAGCTGCAGTACGCCACGGGACCTTTTTTGGTAAGGTTGATTAAATGGCCAAAAATATAATTAAATGACTCAGTTCATTTATCTACGCTCCCAAAACCATCTAATGTACAATATTAATTTGTTTTTACTGCCAAAACTTTAAATATGGCCGAGTATGATGAAACTGGTCTATTTCTCAACCGACTATGATGAATTTTGACACGTGCGTTGGAAATGGTATTCTTTAATGATTTTTACATGAAGTGATGATGGCCAATTAGGACGGAACTTATCTATTTCTCAACGGATTTCAGTGGAATTTGGCATATGTGATAGAAATGGGATTCTAAAATGATTTTTAGATGAAGTTCTGGAATATGACCAAATATGATGTAACTTGCCTATTCCTTAACCGATTACGATGAAATTTGACATGTGCATTGAAAATGGTATTCTTAAATTATTTCTAGATGAAGTTCTGAAATATGGTCAGCTATGAACTTAAATTTTTATTAAGCGGTTATGATGAAATTCGATTTTTACGCTGGAAGTGGGATTCTATGATTATCTTTAGATGAAATTCTGGAATATGGCCAATTATGATGGAACTTATCTATTTCTTATAGATCTTAACGGAATTTAGTAGAATTTCACATTTGCAATGGAAATGGGATTCTAAAAAGATTTTTATGTAAAGTTCTGGAATATGGCTAATTAGGGCGGAACTTGAATATTGATGAAATTCGAAATTTGCGATTGAAATGAGATTCTAAAGAGATATTTTTAATCCGAGGCTCTACACTATCGTTAGTAGTTCCAATTCTGCTGCGCGTGTGCTCCAACACAATATGTTTTTAAACATTGCAAAATAAACACTCGGATATCCAATACTCAGAAAACATAACCGTAAGTTTACACGAAAGGGCGAAAAAATTCCTAACTTTACTTCAATGTTATAATGCTGATAATATCGATCGTTTAGCAATTGAAATAGTACGCTTAGGCTGCCTCTTAACGGCTGCATCATTGACCGAAACCTCAATGGACAACATTATAAAAGTCATTTTGACTTATTTCTCAGAACCTCATCCAAAATAAATTTTTGGGGGACATTTCCTTGTGTTCGGAAACGTTCAAATTCATCAATATAGGTTAAATGTAGCTAAGTAATATCTTAACTGACCATATTCCAAAATTTCATCTTAAAATCATTTAAGAATACCGTTCCCACAATATTCCAGAGCTTCATACAAAAATCATTTTAGAATTCCATTTCCATGGCGGATGTCAAATTTCACTAGAACAGGATAAGAAATATCCATGTTAAATCCTATTTGGCCATATTCCAGAACTTCATCTAAAAATGATTTTTTAACCCCATTTCCAACCAACATGTCGAATTTCACGATAATCGGTTTAAGAATAGGCAAGTTAAATCATATTTGTCCATATTCCAGAACAAAAAATCATTTTAGAATCCTATTTTCAAAGCACAGGTCGCGTTTGATCATAATCGGTTACGCAATAGGCAAGTTCCATCATATTTGGTCATATTCCAAAACTTCACCTAAAATCATTTTAGAATCCCATTTCCAACGCACATGTCAAATTTCATCATAATCGGTTACGGAATAGGCAAGTTCCATCATATTTTGCCATATTCTAGAACTTCATCTAAAAATCATTTTAGAATCCCATTTCTATCGCATATGCCAAATTCCACTGAAATCCGTTGAGAAATAGATAAGTTCCGTCCTAATTGGCCATCATCACTTCATGT
The DNA here is from genome assembly GCA_958295665.1 of Tipula vernalis. Lineage (NCBI taxonomy): Eukaryota > Metazoa > Arthropoda > Insecta > Diptera > Tipulidae > Tipula > Tipula vernalis. The sequence goes on along the minus strand of OY282558.1, from coordinate 177,522,228 downwards.
AAAAATCATTAAAGAATACCATTTCCAACGCACGTGTCAAAATGCATCATAGTCGGTTGAGAAATAGACCAGTTTCATCATACTCGGTCATATTTAAAGTTTTGGCAGTAAAAACAAATTAATATTGTACATTAGATGATTTTGGGAGCAAAGATAAATGAACTGAGTCATTTAATTATATTTTTGGCCATTTAACCAACCTTACCCCAAAAGGTGTACTTACGCACCTAAATATTATAAAAATATAAAATATAAATAACTAAGATAACGATGGAGTTCGTACTTTTATTTTAGCTTCATTGCATTCTTCATACGTTTATTATACTGAATATTCGTTCTTTGAAATACTGTATTTACGATTTTGAAATTCATGAATCGAAAAATCTCAAATTCATCACGTGGCGAATAAGTAAAATCATAATACAAAAATTTTTGAATATGTAAATTGTTAATTCATTCTGTAAAGTATTTAAATTTTGGTCTTTGTTCATAATACATGTATAATGCAAAATGAAATACAAGAATAGAAAAAACGAAATGCTGTATTTAAAAAAAAATAAAAACACGAAGCTCAAATAAGAACATTCAGTATAATGAAATTCAAAAATTATTCCTGAGTATTTGTGATGTTTTTATAAAAAGTAGAATACAATACGCAAAGTTTTAAAGAGAAAAAAAAAACCAAAATACATTCACGAAGTTGCAACGGAATGTATATTTTTTATCTCTGGTATAAACTTTACATCTGTATATGTATAAGCATGTGAATTTTTTCTTAAAATATTCCTAAATTATTGTTTTTCTTGTTTCAAGAAATTTTTAGGATAAACTTCACATTCCTTTGATTTGTTTGTTCTTTATGTTGCAAACCTTTTGAGAAGTCAACAAAAATCAAAATAATATTTTTACTCCTATAAAACCACCAAAAATTGGGGAAAATTCAATTTTAGAACATTATAAATGAGATATTTGTACTTTTATTTTCATCTCAGCTGTTATAAAATTCGCAAATATTATTATTGTGCTACATTCAGTTATAATCTTTCCGTTGGGGAGAAAATGTGTACTTATTTTTTCATGTTATCGTTTCATTATTATTTCGGGAATTTTAAAATTTACGTAATTTTGAACAATACATACATACTCTTAGTTATTTAGCAACTCGTGTAAATTTAATTTTGTAAGTGTTTACATAAAATGTTTTTAGTTTTTTAACAGAGAGATATTAAATAGCTTCTTGGTATATGTTTTAATTATTCATTTATTAAGAATTAAGTGAAGTGTTTCTTTCAAGTGGAAAAATCGTTGTATTAAATTTAAGTACTACTCAAAAAATTTAAAGATTTAAATTAAAAAAAAACCAAAATGAATAAAATAAATGTTTACCGTTTTGGATACATTAGAAACTATATTTTATTGTGCTTTTATATAGTAACAGTGTCTTCCGGTAAGTTTATTAGATTTATTATGATTTAATGTATGTATTACTTCTTTGGTAATGTAATCTTTTTATAAAAATATATAAGAAAATAAGTTTAAGGTACGGGATAGACCACTCATTTCTTTAAAGTGTAAACTGAGAAACATCTCTCTTCAAAAATATTTTTGTTTACTTTAAAGTTTCAACATTTTTGTGAAAAAGAAAGCAATACAAATCCATGTTATATAATATTCACTAAAGTGACCTATAAAAACTACTGGATGTATTCCCAAAAAGCATGATGAAATCGTAACGGAAAGCAATATTCCTTTGAAATGGACTTTTATTTATTTTTTTGTGAAATACTTATTCCGAAAAAAAACGTTCAAAAACATGTAAATATTGGTGTTTGCTCAAACTTCTTGAAACTTTTTTTATAATTAATTATAACTTCCTCAACGTAGAAATTAATTATTACGCTTTTCATAAATCAAAAACACTTTCTATATAAATTATGTTGTTGTTAAAAAATTGTTGGTTTTTGTTTTAGTCTAGTAGATTTCTTATTCTTCCACTCGATCCAACATGTCACCATCCCTTAATCTTAAAAAAAATCTTTTAAATATGAGTTCTTTTTCTTGTTAGTTATGTTGTAAGTGCGATGAACAAAATTTGATTCGTTCCTAGATTTTTCTATTGCCATATCGTTCGGTGGTTTGTTGTTTGTTTTATATATGTAAATTAAGAGTTTTGTCAAAAACTAAATAGAGCCGGCATGTAAAAAATGAACTCAAAATAAGGGACATAGAAACACTAATACATATTTTATTTTCATTGAGTTTGTATAAAAAAAAACGCGGTTTCTATTGATTGATTGATTGATTGTGAGTGTACGGCCAAGCATTATAGCAAGTCTCCCGGACTCCCGAGCACACACCGTACACCCGTTTATACACAACAAAACCGAAGGATAGGATAGGATTATTAGTTGGGACAGACTCGACCCGGTTACAGACACCAATGCGATCGATAGTTAGTAAATTAACGGCACAAAAGACAACACAATCTAACTACATTTTTAGATGGTCATTTCTCTGGAATCCAGGGCCGGATACTCAGGTCTCCCTAAACCAGGGGCATGTAAATACCCGGAAAATTTTAAAAATCGGTTTTTGGGTTTTTTGTGAATTGAAAAACTGGTTAACCGGGTTTGGCCGGTTTTTCATCTACTTTAAAAATAAAAAAAAACAGATTTTTTAACTATATCGGAGCTGTTAACTTAGAAAAATAAACAAAACTATAAAAAAAACGTTTGTTCTGCTTTAAAGTTGTTTTATTTAAGAAAAAACTCAAAAATAACGTATTAAAATTCATTATATGAAAAAATTGTTAAGAAACAAATCTTATAAACCTTGTTTTTTAATAAAATAGTATTTTAGAAAAATTAAGCTTCCAACAGGTCAAATTTCATAGATGAACGTAATGAGGTACATAAATTACGGGCGATCGAAAAGACTCTCTCACTGTCTGTTAACGTGTAGTACGACATAGTAACCCTAAACATTTTCAACTCTTTTTGGAAGGATGACTCGAAATTGCTACGGTCGGCACACTCCTTTAAACCCTGCAAGACAGCAGAAATTGAATGCTGTAGTTTTTGTATTAAAGATGAGGATCCGGATGCTATTGGTTCGACTTCACCTTCGTCAATATCTTCTTCATCAATTAATTTACTAATTGGTGGATCGCCGAGTAATCTAGCAGCCAACGTCCTTGCAAAGGACAAAGTCGGCGTTTTTGGCGAATATGGAAGTTCCAATAAATCTGTTTGTGGAAAAGTTCAATTTTGTAAAAATGTATACAATGTCATTAATTTTTTATTTCGTCTTTCAGAAATTCTTATTTTCAAGGAATTATACAATTTGTTCCCCAAAGCAGTAGTATTTTGTTTCATTTGAGTAAATAAAAATGTGAGTACTCCTTCCGCGGCAAGTAAGGTTGAAGTTTTTTTGTGTAGTTCTTTTACTGTTAATTCTGTCGGCTTTAATATTGTAATTAGATTTACCAAAACATTAAAATGGTTTCCGTTGTATAAATCAGCATGCCCTATTTCTTCCAATGAGCTTTTAATGCAAACTTTAAGTTGCACTATGCTCTCCATCATAGGTATCAGCGAGTTCCATCGTGTTTTTTAGTCCAATATAAGTTTAAGTTTTTTACCTTCTTTCTCTTCAACATATCGCTGCAGTATATCGTTTCTGATTGGCGATTTTCTAAAATATCTGTTTGAGCTGCTGCTATTTTGGCTGTGACTCCAATAGAGATACCTCTGCTAATTGTATGGGACAGCTTGCTTTCCCAATCCCCAAAACAAATACTCACAACCACCTTTGTTAATTTGAAGGTAACCGTTTCAATAAAATATCAAACTATTTATTCAAATTCAAACTTTATACACTTGTTTTTATTTCTTTAATCACAATAATTTTCTCTTAATTTTAGCTGCTTATATTTTGAAAGCCAGATTGTAATTAAATTTAGTTAACAATAAAAAATATTATTCTGCATTTTGCTAGTTTAAAATACCACCGGTATTTTGTTAGCGCTAATATTTAAAGAAATGTTATGTACAAATTCAATCGCCTAAAAGCGGGCTAACTCAAATTGGTAACTAATTAAATATAATTAAAGTATAACTTAACAATAAAAAATAATAATAAAAATGATCGAAAAATAATTGATCGATAGTAGTACAATTCATTACATTTTGTTAGTGTGATGACAATTTAATGACATTTGAACAATAAAAAATTCATTATATTTTGTAACCTCTAAATGTGATGTTGTGAATTCTGTTCTGATATACACTGCCAAAACATACCGCCGGCGTTGAAACATCGTTTTAATTCACTGGGAGAACGCATAACTTGTGAATTGGCCGCTTGTATGTGCCGCTTGCTGTTTTGATCGTAGCTACTCGTACGACACCGTCATTTCCAGGATGCAGTTGAACAATCCGCCCGATTGCCCATCGCGAGGTAGTGAAATTTTCATCCTTTATTATTACGATGTCATTCAACTTGATATTTTCATGTTTAATAATCCATTTGGATCTTCTTTGCAGACTGCTTAAATAATCACGATGCCATCGAACCCAAATATGCTGCTTGAGTTTTTTGACTAACTCCTATCTGGCATTGGCTGATAATTTTACGTTTACCAGATCATTTTCTGGTAGTGCATGAAGTGCTCGCCCAATTGTGAAGTGTGCTGGCGTCAAAATCAGGTCATCTATATCAGTGGACGGTGAATCATTTGCACATAGCGGACGAGAATTGAGTATGCTTTCTATGCCGGTCATCAATGTTCCGAATTCTTCAAGGGACAAAATGGTGTCACCAACGACCCGTTTAAGGTGAGTCTTGGCTGACTTTACAGCTGCTTCCCATAGCCCATTCATGTGAGATGCACCTGGCGGGTTAAAATTCCACACAATTTCTTGCCTTAAAAGAGAGGAACTAATATTAGATTTGTTTAATTTTAGAAATTTGTACAACTCCGTCAATGATTTGTTAGCGCCCACGAAATTAAAACCATTATCCGTAAACATTGCTCTACAAAGTCCCCGTCTGGCCGTCATACGACTCAAAGCTGCTAAAAAACTTTGTGAGGTTAAATCACACACAATTTCTATATGCACCGCTTTCGTGCTAAGACATACAAATATGGATATGTATGCTTTGACTGACACCTGTCCTCTTCTTCTCACAGGAGTGACCTTAAATGGGCCAGCATAATCAACCCCGACATTTACGAATGCATCAGCATATGTCACCCTTTCTGCTGGAAGATCGCCCATAATTTGGGACTCGATAATAGGCCTTTGTTTGACACATCGCACGCACTTGTGTACGATTTCTCGAACATCTTTGGCTCGTACGGTCCAGTATTTGCTGCGTAATATATTACTGGTTAAGTTGATACCGGCATGATAAAATCTGCTGTGATAGTCCCGAACAATGGCTTTGGTGATTACAGATTTATGCGGCAAAATTACAGGATGCCTTGTGATATACGGAGCTGCTAAATTTCTTAGTCTCCCGCCGACTCGTAAAACCCCAAACTTGTCTACAAAAGGGTTTAATGATTTGATTTTGCTATTTTTGTGTACTGGTAAGTTATTTTTCAGATGTCTGATGTCTCCCTCAAATGTTGTAGCTTGTTCAAACCTGATTATCATCAAAGATGCTTCCTCGATATCCGACGGTAGTAATGGCCCAACACATCGCTGCTCTTTTGACATCCGACAATTGCGCGAGAACCGAAGTATCAATGCTAATATTTTAGACATTTTAAAAAAGCTTGAGTATCGGTCAATGATTTCTTGGACGACGTAATTCTCTGCAGTTACTTTGAACGCAAACATCTCCACTTTCGCTTCTTCATTTGTACCATATGACACAAGTTGGAGTGGCCAAAATTCATCATGTTGCCTCAACCATTGAGGGCCATTCCACCATAACTTATTTTCTAACAATTCAGTTGAGTTTATTCCACGCGAAGCACAATCGGCGGGATTATCATCTGAGCGTACATGCTTCCATTGCTCTCTCTTAAAATGATTGAGGATTTCTGATGTGCGATTGGCGATAAACGTTGGCCATTTTCGGGGATGTGATGATAGCCAATCAAGAACAATTTTTGAATCTGTCCATAGCGTCGTTTTCTCAATAGTCAAATTCAGGGCATTTTGGACTACTAACATTAGCTTTGTGAGCAAGAATGCACCGTTAAGATCCAGTCGTGGTATGCTTAGCTGCTTAATCGGTGCTACCTTTGTTTTGGCGGCTATAAGATGCCTGATGACTGTGTCTTCATTGGTAATACGACAATACACGGCCGCTGCATACGCCCATTGATTCGCGTCGCAGAATCCATGCAATTCAATACTTTTACGGGAACCTAGCCATCGTGGAATTTGTATGTATTGCAACTTACACAGATCTTCACGTAGACATTCCCACTGGCTTCTCGTTGGTGCTGGCAGCTCTTCGTCCCAACCAATCGCTTGCAGCCAGGTGCTTTGAAACAAGATTTTTACTCGAACGATTGTAGGAGCAAGCCATTTATTTATTTATCAATAACATGGAATAAAGCATATAGCTTTTCTATTCCAACTTACATATAAACTTATAAAATATAACATATAAACAAACACTAATTAGAAATTATTTTTAATAAAATCAAAAACCAAAGATTTAAATTTTGATAAGGGTCTTGCACTTCTAATCTCAACCGGAACCCTATTCCAAATTGTAAAAGTTGTAAACAAGGGTGAGTTATTGTAGACATTGGATCGGTTGGCCATCCCAGTGGATCGAAAATTCTGTTTGATTCTGACAACATTGTTCTTTTAGTATGCGTTGCCAGATTTTCGAAATTCGTTGAGAAATAAAATTTATCAGTTTTAGGACTCCATTCCAAACCCAACAACTTTGTTGCTTCTGGATGCTCTGCGATTGTCAAGCTACCTGTCGTGTCATCTTTGTCGCAAATTCTTCGACGAATTTCCTCATCATTTGATGACCATTTCCTCATGTTGAATTTGGCTGATTGTAAAATTTTGGAGATGGTGAACTGTAATTCTATTAGCTCTTGCTTCAAATCGGCTCCTGTCATCAAATCGTCTACATAAATATCCTTCTCTATTGCTGTTGCTGCTGCTTCATGCTGTTCCTGGTTCAATTTAGCTAATTCCTGTAGACACCTGGTAGATAAAAATGATGCTGGTGCTGTTCCGTATGTTAAAGTCTTCAGTCGATAATGGCTTATGGGATGATCTCTGCTGCTTCGCCAAACAATGTTTTGCATTTTTGCGTCCTGCGGATCAACTAGCACTTGACGATACATTTTTTCGACGTCCCCAGTCAAGACAAACTGATGTTGACGAAAGCGCAAAACAATATCTAATAATGATGATTGTATTACTGGACCTACACGCAAGACATTGTTTAAAGATTTGCCGCTATTTGACTTAGCTGACGCGTCAAATACGACCCGTAGTTTAGTCGTCGAGCTTGAGGTTTTGAGAACGCCATGATGCGGGAGATAATACTGCTGCTGGGACAATTCATTATTGGATATTTTCTCCATATGGCCCAATTCTTCATACTCCTTCATAAAGACAACGTACAAATCTCGAAATTGATTATCTCGCTCAAATCTTCTTTCCATTGCTCTTAGCCGATTTACTGCTACCTGGAAAGTTGGACTAATGTCAGTTGGAGGCTCAGAAAATGGTAGGTTGACCACAAATTTTCCTTCTGGGCTTCTCGTAGTCGTAGTACAAAATAGCTCTTCACACTTTTGCTCATCTTCAGATAATTGGGGCTTGGTTGGTACCGATTCCACTTCCCAAAAAGCTCGTAACGATGCGTCGATGTCGATCAATAAATTAAAACACGTGATGTCTCCTCTGCGACTAAACGATTATTTAAATGAAATCTTTTGCCTCCAGTTATGCCATAGTAAATCTCGGTACCAAGCAAAACCTCAACTGGGCCCCTCCTGTTGAATTTCGGATCTGCTAAAATCAATCCCTTTAGTTGGTCACACTCAAATGGATCAAAATCATTGGCTGGAATGAAAGAAGCTATTTTTGGTACAACATACGCTTCAACTTCCCATTGTGGGTACTGCTTATTAATTGGCCGCACTGAAAGATGCACTTTTCCCCGTGAATGACCCAGCTTCGCGTCCCCAAGGCCCTTCATCAACATTCGCCCATTTGTTCTCGGCAATCCTAGCTTCTGAGCACATTCTTCAGTGATAAAAGATTCTTGTGATGAAGAATCCAATAGCGATCTGCAATCTATCTCATCTCCGTCACTACATCTTAGTTTTACCATCGCTGTGGGTAAAACGACTTGGGATGTCGTCATGACCTGGAAATTGTTAGATGAAACAGTTTGATTTAAACCGGTGGTCGTAGCTTGAGAAGATGGGCTAATATTTGCATGTTCTTCCATGTGTAACAATGTATGATGTTTTCGTTGACAATGACGACATCTGATTTTAGACCGACATGCATAAACGCTATGATTGAAGTTGAAGCAGTTGAAACAACGTTTTTCTTCCTTAACAATTTCTCTTCGTTTCGATACAGTCATAGCCTTAAACATTTCACATTCAAAAAGCTTGTGATCGTTGCTCTTACACAGCGGACATGAAAGCGCGGTGGTATTACTGCTAGTCGTTGTAGCGAATGCATTTGACTTACCTATTTTCGTTGACGGATTTGGAGAACATTTCTTTGATGTATATGATTTCATTGACTCCAATGCATCTGTGCGGTTTTCCAAAAATTCAAAAAAACTCCGATAGTTCGGGAAAATCTTTATTTTCAATGCTCTGTTGTGACCATAATGCTTGCGTCTCCAAATCCAGTTTGTTTAACAAAATATAAATAAACCAAGGATCTCGTTGTTCCGCTTTAGTTCCTAAACATTTGAGACCACGAAGTACTTCATCCGAAGTATCAAGTAGTGATCGAATATTTGCTGCGGTTGGGTTGCTAATTGACGGCTGCTTCAAAAATGCTTCGATGTGTGATGTGATGGTGTGGCGTTTCTTGTCGTACCGCTTTATAAGTTTTTGAAGAGCTTCTTGGTAATTGGCCTCAGTCACATTTGTGTTGCGAAGAAATCGTTCTGCATCACCCCTCAGGAAACTCTTCAAATACTGGAACTTTTGTGCCGATGTCAAATATTCCTTTTCATGTATCGTCGACGTAAACAAATCGAAAAATGTTTGCCACTCTTTATATTCCCCGCTAAAAATAGGAATATTTATTTTAGGAAGTCTTACATCGGCCCCATGACTGTGAGACAAGTTAACAGTATCACTGCCTGAGTGGTGTGATATTCCTTCGGATATGCTCTTTTTTCTAATCCATGAATTTAGCCCCGAAAGAACCGTATAATAGTTGTCCTCAAACGGACCAAGGTCAGACTGCTCACCTGGGCAGCATCGAATAATTTGTTCTTCAAGCTTCATGAATGTATCGAAAATTTCTTGCGCCCGCTTTGCTCTCGTTTTGAGCTGCTCAATATCTTGAATATTGTCACTTTTTAACTCACTCACGTAATTTAATAGCTTGGTCATGCTGCCCTTTGCATTGGAGCGCAATTTCTTTAAACCATCTAGCTCAGCCATCGCTAACACGCGCTTGTTCGTTAATCGACCGCACTCACTAATTACACGTAATTGATTGAAAAGAAAACCTTTAGTTTATATCACTTTACACTACAATGTTTATGATATTTTGCCAAACAAATTTGATTTCTAATAATTATTTTCACTTTTCAGGTAATGTAAAGAACACTAACCGAGAACGAGCACACTTTTAGTTCAACACAAGATAGAGTTTCAATATTTGCAAATAAAACGTAACACAAAGTGTTCTTATATGAGTTCAATATAATAAGAAATGCATATATGTATACTAGTCTTTATTGTAATTATAAAGAAATATATATGGCAGTATAATAAAAAATAAAATGGCTTCACTTATCTGAATTGGCGCGTTTTATCCGCGTCCTATTTTGTTCTCGAATAGCGGATCCCGATTCCAGATGCTTCTCTTCAAAAATGTTTTTGTGCTAACCGGATGTATCCGGCTCGAAGGACCAATGTTTGAGCTGCTGCTATTTTGGCTGTGACTCCAATAGAGATACCTCTGCTAATTGTATGGGGCAGCTTGCTTTCCCAATCCCCGAAACAAATACTCACAACCACCTTTGTTAATTTGAAGGTAACCGTTTCAATAAAATATCAAACTATTTATTCAAATTCAAACTTTATACACTTGTTTTTATTTCTTTAATCACAATAATTTTCTCTTAATTTTAGCTGCTTATATTTTGAAAGCCAGATTGTAATTAAATTTAGTTAACAATAAAAAATATTATTCTGCATTTTGCTAGTTTAAAATACCACCGGTATTTTGTTAGCGCTAATATTTAAAGAAATGTTATGTACAAATTCAATCGCCTAAAAGCGGGCTAACTCAAATTGGTAACTAATTAAATATAATTAAAGTATAACTTAACAATAAAAAATAATAATAAAAATGATCGAAAAATAATTGATCGATAGTAGTACAATTCATTACATTTTGTTAGTGTGATGACAATTTAATGACATTTGAACAATAAAAAATTCATTATATTTTGTAACCTCTAAATGTGATGTTGTGAATTCTGTTCTGATATACACTGCCAAAACAATATCTAACAATCTTTCGAAAGCTTTGCAGTATTTCATTAATGTTTGCGTCTTTTAAATTGTACCCAATATTAATAATATCACCATCTATATTTAAATCATGGTCGGCAGTAAAACAATCAAACTGATTTTCGGCTTCCTCATCAGTATTTTCAGAATCCGGTTCAGGCAAAATTTATTTTCTATTTTGTTTAATTGAATCTTGTGTTGATGCCAAAATATGTCGAAATGTAATACCACACTCCTCCAATTTTTGTTCAACAATGACAGAACCTGGTACGCATCACATGAACCTTCTAAGGCAATAAAGCCTAACTTATGTCCTCTTGAGAATGTAATGTTACATTTAAATATCTTTTGGCATTACAGCTAGTCTATTCATCTATTGTTATTGAGAAACGCATACCAGATTCAGCCATTTTTATAAACTTATTTTGAAATTCTAATTTTTTTTCATTAGCAAAATCCACAGATAATTTTTTTACTGTTTTCTCGCTTCTTGGCATTTCGTAGCCCCGTTTTGTTATAAATTCTTTCATAGCACTTGAATGTGTCATAGCATGAATCGAAAACCCGTCATATGCCGCGCATTTGGCCAATAATTCTCCAATAGATTCCCTTTCTATCATTGTGCATTTTGCCGTATTTTCCTTTTCTTTCTGGAATATTTTCCATACTCCTGATTTCTTCTTGGTCATTTTGGGACTACACTAAAATATAATTAACGGTTGCACGAAGCTATTGATGTACGCATAAATAACTATGAAATATTTTTCAAAGTTCTTACTTAAAGTTCAACACACATATGATTATGCGTAATGCACATAGATTCTTTATATACCGTATATCTTCGATTCTAAGACGCAAATTTTTTCATATTTAAGGATTTCTAAAAACCGGGTGCGTCTTTTATCGATGGCGTCTAACATTCGCAGTTTTTCTTAGAATTTGTATTTTATTTTATTTTTGTATTTTATTGTACATATTAATATTTGTACTTTTTGTGTACTGTTGGAAAATCCCTAAAACCATCAAAATATACAAATACATAATAGCTCATCAAAATACCAATAAAAAAATATAAGAAATAAAAATAATACACAGTAATTGGAGGCGTTTATAAAAAAACCTGACAACTGTCCAAAATTCTTCATAGGGTGCAGTGCAAACAGGTAGATATTTTGGTAGACGTTTTAAACAACACATTAGCGAAATTACAAAAACCGATACCGACTTAATAACGCCCATCACATAAAATCTGCAAAACACAAATATACCGATTTTACTAAAAACTGAAAAACAATTCATAAAATAAAAAAAGGGGAAATCTTAGACCGAACTTGGGTTTTACCAAAATGATAAAATTACACTAAAACAACTAAAATCTTCGAAATAATATTACAAAGTAAACTTTTTTTTAATTTATATTAGTAAATATGTATTAGTAAAATTTTAAATTTTAATAATATTTAATGCTACAAAACCATAAAAAAAGAAATTTGTTTACTGGAAGAAACAAAAAAAAATAACTTTCGGTTTTTCCCTAAAACCCGGTTTTTACAGGTTTCGTAAAAATGAACAAAAACCCGGTTAACCGGGTTCGGTTTTAACTGGTTTACAAGCCCTACCCTAAACCTAAATTAAAAATTATTAATGTTGTAATTTCCCCCTGTTCGCCTTTCAATAATTTACCTGATAAAATATTTAAGAAAATCTAAAATTACTCAGCTAAAATTATAATTATAATTACAGTAGAATTCGCTTATAGCAAACACTCAAGGGACATAATTTTGTTCACTATAGCCGGCACTTCATTTTAATCAAATATTCGTTTACGTTTATAAACGTAGTTCTTTGTTTGTAGTGTATAAGAAAAAATAAGTGTTCGTGCAAATTCAAGGCACAAAACTTTATGGCAAAACCATATGATTCATTATAAGCATTTGTTCGTTATATACATGGTTTGGTATAAACGGATTCTACTGTATTATAAAAAAAATCATTATAACAAAATAAAGATAAAATTAAATAAAATAAAGTTGAAATTAAACTTTCATGATTTATTATGAGTGTACGACCAAGCATCATAGCAGGATCTCCCGGAATCCCGGGCCCATGCCGTATACCCGTACACACATAACAAAACCGAAGGATAGGATAGGATTATTAGTTGGGCCAGACTCGACCCGGTTACAGACACCAATGTGATCGATAGTTAGTAAATTATTAGTACAATATATAATAAATAGATTAGCGCACAAGACAGCACAATCCAACTAAACCATTAGATGATCACCTCTCTGGAATCCAGGGCCGGATACTCAGGACTCCCCAAATCCCAACAGGGCTTAAAAAATTATTAATGTTGTAATTTCACCCTTGTCCGTCCTTCACCAATTCACCTGATAAAATAATTAATAAAAACTTAAAATAACAGCGCTTACTTCCTTATCAATGGTCCGTTTATATCCAACCAAAAACCATTACCCACTGCAACAAGAATTAACATAAACATTAAACCGCTAAGCACAAAATTTTACTTAAAACTAATCATCAACTTCCTACCGATCCAGAAAAGAAAACATATAATTATGAATTCAATCATTCTACAAAATTTATATAAAATGATTTAAATGATAACACTACAGCACTACAATACCTAGATCTATTAAAAATTCAATAATTCAATTAGGTACTATAAGTATATTAAGAATCAACAAACAAAATCAACATACAACCTCCCAGGCAACTCTGAAAACTAATTTTAATTAACAAATCACCATAATATCAAATTTTCTTACTTAAATGAATAATCATTATAACCGGATCCTCAGTACTCCCGAGCACACATCGTACACCCACTTATCCATCCCCAGCTGAAGGATAAGAATAAATTGTTAGTAATTACATAGTAAAAATAGTTAGCACAGGACAACACAGTTTCTAAACTAAAGCCCATTCACCACTTGTTAATCCTGGAGGGTTGATTCAAACTAAAATTCAAACCTGAAATTCGGGATCAATTTTGATCCCTATAACAATGATCAATTCCAGAACTATGTTTATTATGAAAATTGGATCATTTATTAGTACATTAAAAAAGAGATCCCTTTAAGTATTTTAAAACTAAATTAATCAAAATATATTAATGGACAAAACAGAATATATTACACATTATAAAAATTAACATTTTATTGATTGATTGATTGAGAGTGTACGGCCAATCATTATAGCAGGATCTCCCGGCCTCCCGGGCACCACAGTACACCCATATACATATAACAAAACCGAAGGATAGGATAGGATTATTAGTTGGGCCAGACTCGACCCGGTTACAGACACCAATGTGATCGATAGTTAGTAAATTATTAGTACAATATATAATAAAAATGATTAGCACAATCTAACTACATTATTAGATGATTATTTCTCTGGAATCCAGGGCCGGATACTCAAGACTCCCTAAATTTGAATTAGGACTTAAAAAATTATTAATGTTGTAATTTCCCCCTGCCCGCCTTTCATTAATTTACCTGATAAAATATTTAAGAAAATTTAAAATTACTAAGCTAAGATTACAAAAACAGCGCTTATTTCATTTTTCATGGTCCTTCTATATCTAATTAATTAATTATTACGTACTGCAACATGAATTAATATAAACGTTAAACCCATTTTATATATTATAAAAGAGTCGAATACCCTAAAATTTCGTTGTGTTTGTACAGTTCATGTTTTATTAAGATTGCAACATGAATACAACAACAAAAAGAGGAAATAACAAAATAAAATAAAAACAACAGATTCTTATATACTAAACCACCAACACACATTAAAAGCAAATATCTCTACAATCTTCCATGTGCGTAGCAAAAGACTTATCATGTTTTCATTATTTTATATACAGCTAATACCATTACAGCGCACATACAAAACAATCCTGATCTATATATCAAGATATAGAAAAATATTGGGAACAACTACACCCACAAAAGTCTCTGTTTTTGTTGTTGTTGCTTAGCTAATACTAGGTTAGAATTCGCGCACCAACATCTGAGATTTCGTGTTGTATCACCAGAGCGGCAGTACTAGCTACTTAACGAAAATTCGGATTTTTTGTTTTTATATTTAACGAATTGTTTATTTTATTTTAACGAAATATCTGTCACAAAATGTATACAATGTACTTATGGTTTTGTTAAATTTTATTATTATTGCTATACGTAATTATTAGTATATGTACCTATATCTTAATTGGATTACGTATAACAAAGTTGTTTTATTTCTTATTTGTGTTGTGTTGTGATTACTATGTGCATTTCTATAAAATTGAGGTTTTGTTCCTCAAATCACAATTTTAATTTGTTAAAGCATCGTAAATAAGAATTTTTTATTAATTAAGATTAAGAATAGATTAGAATTAAGATTTTTTATTAATGATTGTGTGTCAAGAAAACATTTCAGGTCATTGACCTTATTAATCAAAACACAACATAAATAAAACAACATGCAATTGCTGATGCGGTAGCCATGAATTACGAGACAAGTAAAAAGGATATCCTAGATACAACAAATGGAGGATCGAGTGCTGAGGTTCGATTGGTACTCGGAGAAAAGGAAGGACAAACCTGAGCTAAAACCGCCCAGAAAAAAACATCGAGAACCCTGACCAATTTAATTCTTTGGGCTATGGATTTATTCAATTCAAGAAACAAAGATGCAGAAAAGGTTCTTCGACAGATTCCCTATGTAAACACTAACGGGATTAAAGTGGAATTGAATCGAATTCTAAATACGCACGGTGGTAGTAGCAGTTTTGCCTCTTCTGCTTGCCTTCTCGCCGAGCTTTTAATAGTGTCATATCATTACTTAGTTTATCATCAGTTTTATTCGGTTAAACATTTTTCTTTCTTTTTTTCGAACGTTCTTTAGTATCAAAATATTCAACGGAAGCAGATTCAGCTGGTGAATATAAAGGTTGTGGTTAATAAATAATGGAAACACCTTTAAAATTTAATAAAACACAAATAATTTCTTCAATTTTTTCTGGGGGAGATAAAAGGAGACTACACAGGAGAAAGTATATGTGGTACTTCTTTTGGTGGCGGCTTTGGCGTAACACCATTTCAATGTCACCAAAAATTACACTTAAGTATTATTTATACCGGTTGCGTTGAGTTTGAACTTTAAAAATGAAAATTCGTTTTGTAACTTTTAAGTTTTTGTTTGATTAACAGTGTCACGTTTTAAAGAAATATTCAAAACATTTCTTTAAAACGTGACACTGTTAATCAAACAAAACTGATTACAAAACATAAAAGTTACAAATTTTCATTCATCACAATATGACTCTTTGACATTTAATTGAAAACAACAACAACAAAATGTTTCGTTAAAACTACTGGCGCGACGCCTGACGAGAGAACCCCATATATTTTTTTAACGAAAAGATGTGGGCAGGCAAATTTACTATGGAAACATAACCTCATTTCCCTTATAGTTATTATAATTTATTTGTAATACATAGCAAAAACCAATAATAAATAGTACATTTCCCTAATATGATTCGCGTAAAGAGCGAACGAGGCGGCTCGTACAAACATTTCGTTGGCTTTGTCATGTATCAATTTTCAAGAATGTATTTCTGTCTATTATATTTTGTACATAACATAAAAACCAAGAACCGAAACCATACCGAAACCCACAAAAATGTTTATACGTATGTATGTATAAACACCTTTGTTTAGCTTGCAAGAACGCATTCAATTATGCGTAAATATAAAATCGAATATGAAATTAACTATGACGTATGTTAATTTACATTGAAAACTATTTTGATACGATCCAATTATTAGGTTTCAGAATAAAATCAATCACACACACGTTAAAACACGCACCGAATAGAAATCAATAATTTTGATTTCTTTATCTATAAATATAAAACATTGCCTGATAAATGCATCCCGGTGGATTGCATTTTCCAAAATTACACTTTAAATTATTTCACTTCCACTTTAATTATTATTTCACTAAAAACAGAATTAAATAGAATTAAAATTATAATTATAATTAAACTTTATATACTATATGTATATAGAGTATATACTAGTACATAACACTACATAAACTACATAAATAAAACAAAATAAAAATTAAATTAAATTAAATTTTGAAGAGGATAGAAAAAACACGTCTATCCTCTTTGACGAACATTCGCTCCCATGAAAAAAAAAACGCGATTTCTATTGACGATAAAATTTGAATAAAAAGTTAAACCCAGCTAAATAAATTTTTCTGAAATTAAAACATAGGTTCTTAAATTTTCCTATTTTTCAGCAATAATCAAAACAAAATAAGGAAAATTAAATTAAAAAAGATTCTACAACAATAATAATACCATATGTATTAAAAAAAGAAAATTCAATTTAATGACGTAATGATTTACACACATCTAAACCCAATCGTAAGAAAAAAGACAACAATTATCCGGTCAACAATCGAAATTACATAAAATAAATCAAAAAGAGCCAAACGTGATCGTGAAAAAAACAAAAAATCATAACAATCAAGCATGCTTCGCAAATTCAAAATAACAATAGAAGGATTTTCTGAGGCAATGAAAGAGATGATTGTTTATAAATTTCGAGTTATGAGGTTGTATATTACAAAAACAACAACATTTCAAGGTTCAAAAATACATTATTTTTGAAGACGATTTTTACTAAGAAATAAACATTTTCATGATTCGATTTTTCAATCAAATAAAATTACATGTTTGATGAACATTTTCGTATAAAAACCAAACAAAAGCTCATAATTCTAATAAACTAAAATTGTAAATGAAAATAATCGTTTTTCCATCTAGTTTCACATAGTAAAGGAAAAATTTTATGTACATTATTTTAAGCTTATTAAAAAATACAATCGATACTGGAGGCTCTTATTTATACAGTATGCTCTGGTTATACAGAGCCATAGTCTAAAAAACGAGGCTTTTATTAAGGAATTTGAAACTAAGAAAAAACCAAACTTCCCAAAATAAAACTCAAAAACATATAATACACGAGAAAAGTGACACATCTCCAAATTTTCTAATTTCCTGTTTTTGTAATAAATGTGATTGAAAACGCACAAAGTTTTATTTACCAAATCGTCATATTTGTGGTAATGCCTGTTTCCGAGAGATGGCAAAAGTGTCGCTTGTCCGTTACGCTATGACAGCTACTTTTACTTTCTTTTACTCTAGTAAAATAAAGTATAGTAGGTAATCATGAAAATTTTGGACCTTGCGATTTTTAGAGATTTATTTGTTTTGAGGTCCCCTGAGTCCGAAAAAGTGGATTTCGAAATAGTGTCTCTCTGTCTGTCTGTCAGTCTGTCGGTCTGTCAGTCTGTCTGTGTCCTCTCTACAGCCTAGATGGTTTAACTAATCGAACTGAAACTTCAGATTTAAGTCCCAATTCCACTGTGAAAAATTGACTGAGCTGACTTGAAGTTGGAAGAAGACAAAAATAAATAATCCATCAGAGAGACTAAGAAAAAGTATTTTGTTATTGTTTTTTTTTATAGCAAATTTTAAGCAAACAAAAACATAACCAAGAATTATTAAGGTTAGTAGGAAGATTACATCTAAATTAGGTAATGAGTCAGTCACGATTACGGCAGCAAGAGGGTGTCCGCAGGGCGGTGTCCTGTCCCCTTTGCTGTGGTCACTCGTGATCGACGAGTTGCTTGATAATTTACATCTACTTGGGTACGATGCCATTGGTTATGCGGACGATTTGGTTATCATAGTCTCTGGAGGGCATGAACGTACGATGTCCGCCAGCATGCAACAGGCTTTGCTTGTTATTTCGAATTGGTGCACTGGGGAGGGCCTTTCGATTAACCCTAGCAAAACAGTCCTGGTGCCCTTCACCAAAAGACGTAATTTGAACCTTGGTTCAATTAGTCTTAATAATATAAATATCGGATACTCCAATGAAGTCAAATATCTGGGTGTTGTCCTAGATAAGAAACTAACTTGGAACTCTCATATTACTTCAACTACCGAACGCGCGGCCAGGGCCATGTGGGCCTGCCGGCGTATGTTCGGCAGGACCTGGGGCCTGAACTCAAAAATGATTTACTGGATGTACATCATGATAGTGAGGCCAATTGTAACATATGGGGCAATAGTTTGGTGGCCTAAGGTACAGCAAAAAGTTATTATGAACAAGCTGACCTCATTACAGAGACTAGCATGTCTCGGAATTACAGGTGCTATGCGCACCTGCCCTACGGCGGGAATGGAAGCTCTCATCGGGCTCACTCCACTTCATATCCACGTCAAAAAATCAGCTGCTACCTGTGCAGCTAGATTGAAGCTCGCGAATCAATACAGTCATGATGACCATATGGGTCACCTGGACATTTTGAATGAACTTCCAGACCTGAATATGTTCTTTAGTGTCCCGGACGTTATGCCGAAAGAACTCTGCTTTGGCAGGAATTTCGTGGTAACAATCCCCGATAGAACAGACTGGGATACTGGGTTACCGCAGATGGAACCTAACAGCCTAGTCTGGTACACTGATGGATCAAAAATGGATAGTGGAGTCGGCATTGGTGTCTTTGGACCCAATCACAAAATATCGAAATCACTGGGTACTTACCCCAGTGTTTTTCTAGCCGAAATTCACGCCATCGAAATCTGCGCCTCTATTATTATGACCAAAGGTCTTAAAGGCGCATCCATCCACATTTTGTCTGACAGCCAAGCAGCACTGAAAGTGGCTTCTAACTGCTTGGTTTCCAAGTCGGTTCAAAGTTGTTATAAACTGCTACAATCTCTCTCTTGTCAAAACAAAGTAAGGTTGTGGTGGGTGCCTGGTCACATGGGCATCACTGGAAATGAGATAGCCGACGAACTTGCACGGGCAGGCTCGTCGACTACACTCATTGGCCCTGAGCCTTTTTGTGGTATCCCGTGAGCTTCTGCAACCTACACAATCAGTAAATGGGAAAAAATACAGTGCTTGACTTATTGGAACTGTATTCCCGGCCTTAGACAAGCCAAATCTTTGATCAGACCATTTCACCACAAAAATTTGGCGATCAATTTCAGCAAAGGAAATATTAGGAAACTTGTGAGTTTTCTCTCAGGTCACTGTAACCTGAGATATCATTTGAACAAAATGAACCTGTCCACAGAGACGGAGTGCCGACTCTGTTTGGAAGAGACAGAAACCGCAGAACACATACTATGTGAGTGTGTTGCTCTGTGCACACGGAGGTGGATTCATTTTGAAGAGAGGTATCTGACCCCGGAGAAATGTAAATTGGCCTCTATAAACAGCATTCTCGCCTTTATTAGAGAGGTGGAGAAGCTCCTGGAGTAACAGTACCCAATAGCACAAAAGATCTTTTAGGTCGTAGTGCTAGCCGCTTTTGGGCAGGGACGAAAAAAAAAAAAAAAAAAAAAAAAAAAAAAAAAAAAAAGAATTATTAAAAAAAATTATGAATTAGTGTTAATTCGAGTATTTTTACGATTCAAAATAATCTAAAAAATTAATTATTATTAATGCTCACATCAGAATTATTTTTTCGAATATTTTCGATCACACATTAGACTTTACCATAAAAATTGCAAACTTTAAAATTTCCTTAGTGTTTTGACAGCAAACCAAAACATAACCTAGAATAACCTAAAATTATTAGAAAAATGAAGTATTAGTGTTAATTTGATTATTTTCACGTTTCAAAATAATCTAAAAATTTAATTATTATTAATACTCATATCAGAATTATTTTATTCAAATTGTTTCCGTAATAAAATACAAAATTAAAAAAAATCTTTCCCATAAAAATACCAAACAATTAAAATTATCAGCGGGTGCGAGAAATATTTTTCATCGGTACACAATATTTATGTACATGTATTAGTTGGACTGCCATAAAATATTCTCGATTTGATACTTTTTTTTAATTTCAACCTCAGTGCACTAACACAGATACACATTTTTTGTAAGTAAAAACTTGACTGACTCCGTTGTGTGTCTCGTTCACACAACCACCGATTTTATATTTTTATCTCAAGTTATTTTTACTGACAAACTTTGATTCACAGTGGAATTGAGGCAGTAAGCTTTTTTGATAAAGTGGGAGGTCCCAGTAAATTTTACTCCAAATCGGCTAACCGGAAGTGGCCACTCCCTTGGTCCAGAAAATTTATTTTGCAAATATCTTAAAAAGTATAAGGTTTACAAAAAACTACTTAATATAAAATGTTTACAAAAATTAAAAACACATAAAAATAAAAAATTAAAATTCAAAAATTCAAAAAAAAAAAAAAAATTTCTCAAAATTCTCTGTTCGTAAAAGAAAGTCATGTGTTGGCCACACCTCCATTTTTTTTATTACATTATAATGACTCAATTCAGTTGAACACGTGCAGCACAAGATGTAAGTTCTTTGATTATATAGAAAAACGTCACATTTCTACTTGAAACACTATTTCATACTAACAAATAATTCGTTAAGCATTTGTTTATCATGACAAAGTGATGTTTCTGAAATGTGACTGTTAAGTGTTTTTGCTGGTGGATAAAAAATCAAGTTATTATTTTGAATAGTGTCGGAACTTATTATGTGTCAGTTTAGTTAATTTTTTTTCTAACCATTGTTGTAAACAATGGAAGTAAGAAAATATCATTGAAACACTAACTAACCGAAGCGTCAAATTAAACAATTTTTGTGTAATATTTTAGATGACAGTGAAAGTAGTGTAGAGGACATGTTTGCCAATGATGACGACAGTGATATAGATCCTGATTTTAATCCTTCCTCATTACACTCCGAGCAAGAGGATTCTGAGCCTGAAATGGTTGAAAACATAGAGATAACGTGAGGAAAAAAATAGGCAAACCTCAACACTGGCATAAAAATCAGGCAAAAAAACGAAGGAATACACGCTTGGAGTACATTTCTGTTTCATCAAAAAAAAAAAAGAGAATACCTGCCAGAAAAATGGGTTCTCCTTGTAACAACTGTAAATTACAGTGCAACACAAAATTTAGTGACGACGAAAGAGTGTTAATTTTCAGTGATTATTGGGCGCTAGGGGAGTTGCAAAGACAAAGAAACTACTTCCTACAAAATATGAATATTGTTAATCCCAAATATAACTACGTCCGGGTTGGAGACGGTGGCACATTGCAGAATCGAAGGACTATCAACCATGCTTTTTATTTCAAGAAGGAACTAATTAAAATCAGAGTCTGCAAAGTATTTTTTAAAAATACGCTTAGGATAAACGATAGACCAATTCGTACTGTAATTAGTAAGCTAAAAAAATCAGCCAGTGGCACATTCATTGAAGGTGAGAAACGAGGTAAGCATGGCAATAGTGCGCGACGTTTGGATGAGTCCTTGAAAAACGAAGCTAGAAACCACATTAGGTCGATTCCCCGAGTGGAAAGCCATTATTGCCGTCAGAATACGCAAAGGGAGTTTATATATAGCGGAAAAACGTTAGCAGATCTTCATAGGGACTACATAGCTGAAATAACACAAAAGAATCTTTCTTTTGTAAATTATCTGTTGTATATTACGATTTTTAAAACGGAATTTAATATATCCTTCTTCGTTCCGAAGAAGGATCAATGCGAAGATTGCACGATCTATGAAAACAGCAACGAAATTGAAAAGCAGCAGCTTCAAAACTCCTATGAAAATCACATTCTTGAAAAGGATTTGAGCCGGTCGGAAAAGGAGCAAGATAAGAAAACGGCTATATTTGTTCATGTTGCTGTATACGACCTGCAAGCTGCCCTTCCCTGCCCACAAGGAAACGCTTCCGGATTCTACTATGTGTCTAAGCTCTCTGTATATAACTTCACAGTATACGATCTGAAGAAAGATGCAGTTAAATGTTACATTTGGCATGAAGCTGAGGCAAATCGTGATGTCAACGAAATACCAAGTTGTATATACAATTATTTACTCAATTTAAAAGAAGAGTCAGATGAAGTTGGCCAGAAAGTAGATGTGATATTTTATTCTGATAATTGTTACGGGCAACAAAAAAATTATCACATGCAAAACATGTATAACTTTGCTATACAAACATTGAATCATTTAAATAGTATTACACACAAATACCTAATTAAGGGGCATACAAAAAACAAAGCGGACGTGGCACACTCCATGATCGAAAATAAAATCAAACTAAAACGTAAAAATGAGTCCATTTATCTGCCTGAAGCGTACTTCTCTATCATACGAAGTATAAAATTGAAAAACAAGCACTTTCAAGTGCATGAAATGAGCTACATCGATTTCATGGACATAAAATTTTTGAATGACTGCATTCCAACAGGGTATCTGAAGATAAGTGGAGTTCGAGTTATTCAGTTTACGAAAGAATGCATTTCTTTCAAAGACTCCTACGGCAGTGAGTTCATTGGCTTAACCTTCACCTTGACTGTATACACCCGGGTATAGATCTTATTTTTCACATTTGAATATTTTTGCTGTTTTTTGCTGGATTTTAATTTCGTTTGGACTCAGTTACTAAATTTTGAGTTCTTTTTGAAAATGTAAAAATTAAAATAAAAAAATTAAAATTAATATTTTTTTTTTTTTGAATTTTCACTTTTTTTCTAACACCTTGACTGTATACACCCGGGTGTAGATTTTTTTCTTTATATATTTTCTATGGAAAAAATTAAAAAAAACCTTTAAAATTCTAAATATCTTTTAAATTCAGACTTTACAAGGTTATTACAAGGTTGGATATTTTAGTCTCTTTTGCATGGGTCAATAACCTTTACAGGCTTTGTAATTTATTGAACTAATAAAACGAAAAGTGATATAGTTTTATATTGTACTTCACTACCAATTCATTTATACAAGAATAAATTATGAAAAATTAGAGAAACAAAAAAAAATACAAACAAAAATTATGCCATGTGGCAGTCCTCACACTTCGTTTGCGTAAGGCTGTGCGTCTGACAAACTGGCTTTTTACACTGACCGCATGATTTTCGTGTAGGTCTTTTCCGTTTTTCCTCTCTATAACACATATGACATTGACCTTTTTGTGAGAGCCGACCGTCTGCACCTCTATCCATGGTATTGTCTGGAATAAAAGGAACATTCTGCGGCTGTTGTAGTCCTTCAATAGATTTTTCAAGAATGCACTCTACAGCACTTTTCGTTGGATAATAGCGCATCACTCGTGGTATTTTTGCTCTTTTTATTATAAGTGGAATATACAAATTTTCGCCCAACCCTTCCAAAAACTCCCGTCGTCGACCAGTTTTGACGGTTTGAGAGGTTCATGGATTATCTGTAACCAATATATTATAAGCAGCAAGTCTTACGGTGTCAATTATATTGAAAAACATTGCCAGTGGCAGCGATTGGTTTTCCCTTTTTTTGTATACTGACCCAGCATTTTGTCCATCGTATCGACAGCTCCTTTGGTTTTGTTGTAATAATGAATTATGTCCGGCTTGTGTTTTGGCCCAGAGGTTTTATCGTCATTGTGTTGAGTAGAGATTAAAACTACTACTTTATTGATCTTAGGAACATATGAACATAATACCATTTTCTCTCCAAAACCAAAATTTGTTGATAAAACCTCACGAGTTATTGAGGCTTTAAATTCAGCAGGGATAAAACGTTTGTTTTTTTTCATGGTACCGACCATTGAGAGATTCCAACTAAGAAGTTCTTTCGCTAGAGAAATCGACGTAAAAAAATTGTCCATGGTGTCGTTTCTGCCCGTATTTTTGTATGGTTTGACTAGCTCCTTGCCACTCGTTCGCCTTGGTTTATATCCCGAATATTTCTGATTTTAATAATAATATTTCCGATTTTATAAAATCTAATTTTTGTAATTGAATTATTTTAGTTATTTAAAATAAAAATTGAAATTGAAATCTAATTCAAAGAGTCTCTTATTTACCATAGTGACTTAATCTTACAAAACTAGGAGAAGTTTTTATTAGTAAAGTGACACATCTGTTCAAATTCCAGTTTTACTTGAATGAATAATTTTTCGCATTAGTAAAACTTTGAATCCTTATTCTGAGCTACCGTTTGGTCATAGTTCTCTAATAGCCCTTTAAGGAAAATATACAAAAAATGTTATGTTTAATTTAGTGCATAACTTAAATCTTATTTTCTATGAAACTTGATATTTTGAGATTTGTCACTTTTCTCGTGTATGAGCGATATGGGAAATCACCTTTTTTTCCTAAGAGAAATTTTTAAATGAAAACGGTATAAAGCCTTAATTGTGGTCTCTGAGATATTTTCATAAATGTTTGAATTGCAACATATATGAATATCATTTTCTTGCAGCAATTGGTTTATTTATACCAAAATTTTTAAAATTTTCATAACAACAACATTCTGGGGTCACTCTTGTAACAAGAACAAAATTGAACTCCATTTCCTTTTTTCATGATGGTGATCTCAGCCTACTGTATACTTTTCCTTTTCTTCACATCGATGAAATATCGCAAACAAAAATTTAGGTGATGAATAAAAGTAGAAATAGAACGTTGTTTTATTCGAGCAGGCCGAGATAGCTTTAGAAAACGTATAATTGAATAAGCGGAATAGAACACAATTTTGCTCTTGATACAAGAGACAAAATACTATCGAAAACGAATCGAAAGTGATGGTACAATCCCATGTCACCACTAGTAAAATTGAAATAAAAGCTTACTAAAAATCGTGTGCACACTAGATCAATACACATCACATAGATGGCAGCACAAATTTAGTGAAATCGGATTAAAAATTACTACCTGGGGAAATTTAAAGTTCAACAATTGTAGGAAAAGCCAAACAAATTCACAAAACAAAATAATTTTTTTTTCGTATATTTCTTTAAGCACCTATAGACATCTGACGTATACTAGTAAAACTAAAGTTACGACTAAAGTTAAAACTAAAGTAACTATACGAGTAATTTGATTTTAATATTTCTGCAATTAGGCTTCTTGTAAGTTGTTGTTAAAAATATGTAGAACATTTTTATATAAACGTTTTATAATAATTTTGGTTTTTCTTTGAAAAACTTGAAGGTTAACAACATCATTTTTACAATGGATTCCTAAGGTAAACAATGAAAAGTTATACAACTAAAAAAGCTTCTAATAAATTACGACGTATGATTATGACTCTATACTCTAGAGGGCCCTGGTTTTGTTCGTAGATTGTTAAAAAAAATGCCGTTATTTATTGTTTATATTGTTACGTTTTCGCCTTGTCAATCAAGGTTTTTATCACTGTATTGTGAATAAAACGAAATAAATTCAATTTATCACCAACGAATATATTTATTTAGCACAAGAATTATTACAACACAATTTTTTAATAAAAATTCACAAAATCACTTTATATAAATTATTATCAAATTTTACTGTACACTTATAATTTTCATTTCCACTAAAACACTTTTTAAATCACTTTTTTAATTCCTTTTTAATCTTTACACTGTCGCTTACCAATTACTACTAATCCAATTCGACTTCGTTCGCCTTCTTATATACACAAACCAAACTTCTAGAAAGCTCATGACTTTTCCAGTTAGAATAGCGCAGAAACATTTAGAACAATTTTTATCATGGAAAATTCCATTTTAGTATAGTTAAACATTGAGCTATTAATTTAACTTATTCTATCACACACTAGGTGTCACCGTCTCATTAAGGTTTTGCCTTGTCAATCAAGGTTCGTATCACTGGATTGTGAATAAAACAAAATCACTTTATTTTATTAACAACGAATTTATTTATTTAGCACAAGAATTATTACAACACAATTTATTAATGATAATTAACAAAATCACTTTATATAAATTATTCGCACAATTTTACTATTCACCATTTACCAAATATGTACTAATAATAATCTTACAAGTTTATACTGTCGCGTTCCAAATTCGAATAATCCAATTCGATCTTTTTCGCCTTTTTATGTACAAAAACCAAACTTCTCGAAAGTTCATGACTTTTCCAGTTAGAATAGTGTAAAAACATTTAGAACATTTTTATCATGAAAAATTCCAGTTTAGTACAGTAAAAACATTGAGCTATTAATCTAACTTATTCTATCACACCCTAGATGTCACCGTCACAATATGTTGAGTTGCAATGTTAGAAATTCAGGGCAATTGATTGGACCCCAGATTTACTAATGATGACTTCCTTTTGACATGGTTTTGAAACTAATCATTTTTGAGGTTTAGTTTTTATTAAAACTACGAGTATTATGATGAAAATTATGCATAGTATACCGAAGTCTAAAAAGCTGCTTCTTTAAGTTATGTTGTAGGTGCAGGTTATGAAGATGTAGCTTCTAAACATAATACTTTATTGGAGAGGGCGTTTACCAATATTTGAAAACTATATTTAGTTTAATATTCTATATTCAATAGTTATTTACAGTTGAATTTTATATTACCATTGACACTCTGTATAATTCGATTTCGAAATATTATACAAACTACAATAACAACAAAACAATGCAAAGTTAGCATTTTCTTATACTTACACATATGATTATACATAAAGAATGAAATGAAATATAATGTATAGGGGAGGATCATTAATATTTATGCTCCAGATAACGTGAAGTGGGTTACGTTCATTTTTTGGTTTATTTTTTTATGTTTTCCATATTGTAATCATGAAGTTTTGGTAAATTAATTCCGTCGAAGGGTTGTACTATTACTATTTTCTTGTGACATATCCTCGTTTATCCTCAAACAATTAGAAAATTTCATTAATTTTCTCTGTTGCACCATTCCTTTTTCGTCTTTACAGGTAGATGTAAAGTTTACTCCATTTATTGATGATATGTAGAATAAGTTGGGTATGCACTTATGCAGCTTCCTTGTCCATAAACTATTCCGTTTTTTTTTTCTTCATCTGTTTGGGGTTCTCGTTATGCTATGTTTAGACAAGGGATTAGTAATCTCGATTAACTATCAAATTTAGATTTCCTTGTAGTGTGAACGACAGATATTAAGTTAGTCCCTTTTCAATTATAGATTAAAGTAATCATCAAGAAATTGATAGATTTTGTCTGTAATCTCGATTATATCTCGATCATGAAATATCCACAGAAACGGAGTTTTGCTCTGTGATCAGTGATCCTAGGTATTTGAACTCATTCACCATTTCAAAAGTCTGCCTTCTCGCGGTGACCATGTATTTAGTCTTTGCTTCATTGATTTGAAGGCCAATTTGTTGGCATGTTAATTACGATGGAAGAAGGACTCGAAAAAGAATGCAAATATCGGTCAGCATATAATAATAGCTGGGTTAATTTATAATACAGGCAGCAACGCTGCGCCATATTAAGCTGACGGATGGCATACTTCAATGATAGGTTGAACAGAGTTTGATTCTTTATATCATTTCGAAGTCATCCGAAATTTGGTCTTCTATTAGCACCTTACATTGAGCCATTGGTTGGTCGTGAATCTATTTGGACAAAAACCACATTGATAATCAACCGAGATCCTCTCGCTATAATTTGATAACTTTGCCGCGACTACGTTGGTCAAAACCTTGTAGGCTGTGTTCAGCAAAACTATACCGTGGTAGTTGTTACAGTTTAATCGATGTACCTTTTTATGAAGTGGACAGATAAGAGCCGTCTTCCGCTCTAGTTGGAAGTCTTCTCTAGACCAAATTATTGATATTAGCTCAAACATGCGGTAGAACACATAATCGTCGTCATATTTGAGCATTTCATTGCAGATACCATCTTCACCGGGTGTCTTGTAATTTGTTATCTGCCATATCACGTGCCGCACTTCATCATATGATGAAAGAGGTGGTGGTGTCATCTCGCAAGAGAGGTGTTGCGAGCCTGTCTATTTGGAAGTGACAAGAAATAATTCCGCCACACTTCGAGGACGATTTTAGTGTCCATTTTTAACTACGTGGATGAAAGTCGGTAGCTATTTCTCTTAAGCAACGATATCTATCTCTCAGGCTAGAATTTTGCAAGTTGCGTGCCTGTTGCTCATGCCATTCTTGTTTCTTCCGTCTGCTTAGCCGATTGGAGATTTTCCAAACAATCATGTAGGCGTTATGGGAATGTCTTGTTCTTTGCGATAGATTTCGTATTCGTGCGCATTCTTTATCCTGAATAGCATCAACCAACCAGAGATTTTTTGCCCTATGGTGGACTTTGAGGCATCGAGTACCCCTGTTTTGATGATTTCTCACTGTTCTTGAACGAACTCAAAAAGTAGTTTATTTTTCAAGATTCCTGATGCAGAAATCTCGAAGGTGGTCTGGGTAAGCTAGCTCAATGGCGCGCGTCCCTTTATTATTTGATGTAGGGTGGAAGTGCCAATTTGAACATTGAAGTCGCCTAAAACAATTTTAAAGTCATATTGCGTAATTTTGGTCAATACGGTTTTCAGCTGGACGGTTTTCAAAAAAAGCATTTTTAATTTGATCAGGCTTCACCTCGGTGGTGACACGAACGTGCACAAAGTCATGTTAAAATGACGACCATGAAACCTGATTCTACAAATCCGATGCTGATAGGCATGAAGCCAGTCACAAATTGACAACATCAGTAGCTAACTAAGAAAACTGTCGTTGCTGATAAATTTTTTGCAGCGCTTTGAGGTCGAGTTTGTATGTAGATGCTTGTTCGAAGAGTTGATGGAGTTAAGGTAGAGTACGTTCCAAGTTCCATATTTTCTGATGAGAAAATTTTCTCGATAGTTTTATTAATGGTAATTGTCTGTTTATTTGCAATGAATTCGATCAATATTTACTTTGAAAATTTGTCAATTAGAGGGAGAAAGGTTTTTCCTACCATGAAAAATGTATCTGCGTGTATTATCTCTAAAGGACTACTTGGCGTACCGAAGAGTGCCGAATGGTATTCCTCCCCAAAGAGTGTACCACTGGCATACTATTAGTTGGATTTCAACAAATCATTTTTTTTTTGTAGTAGATAACTCGAATAGCGACATCTATTAGTTATATTTTATCGTTTCCAAAATATTACCTCGCTACCGCTCAGGCTGCAAATTTCACTTCCGTATTGCAATGACTCGTTTCCTTCACTTGTTATACAATATACCAAAATTACCTAAAAATATGTATCTAAGTAATTGTGAGTGATGGCGGTTCGATGACGACCAATTTAATGATCAAATGGATACAGAATTGTTAGAAGGCACAATACAATATTTTTAGTCGAGAAAGTGTTTTGCTCATCATTTACTCTTATGGATGTCTTCTAAAAGTTGAAATTACCGATAATTTAAAAAAAAAAATATGCAATTCAGAAACGATGATAGTTCCACAAAAAAACATATTATTTCTACAACCGGTAGATGTAGCAATCAATTTTCCATCCAAAACGCTTTGCGTTTCGAAAAAAACCGAGTTATCAAAACTTGGTGGATTTATAGTAGCAGCAGTAAAATAAATTTCTCCAGAAATTGTAAAACGTTCATTCGAATGTTTTAGAATTGAAGAACAAGGAGAAAAAATTTCACTATGCAAATTAAACACCAGGTTGCAAACCGTTCTTGTTACCAGAATAATACCAGATAATACCGTCTAACATGTTGCCCAATTCTACATGGCTCCGTGAAGTTCGGGTGTTGTAACAATGGTTAAAGCATTCAACCTTTTGTATGAACTATTACTGCGTTTTTTTTTCTAGAAATTTAGTTTTGAAAGAGAAGTTTGTCTGTATATTAAATCAATAAGATTCTTTCGGCTTTTCATAGACAAAATATATTAACAAAAACGGCATTCACAATATTTTTCGATTGATTAATCATAAAAGTCACCAGTACGTTCGTACTTAACACTATATGTATTAAGTAGGAATTGTATTTTTGTAGGTGGGTCTTCTTACTTTCTGAAGTTCTGATTTTTTGTTCAGGGTTATATACACTTTGTATAACTCTTGGGGTAAAGTAAGCGAGGGATTGATATTTCTACTTTTTTGGTAGATATATTATAAATGATTGGTCTCTTAATTTGGTTCTGATTAACCAATCGAAAAATGTTGTGAAAGAAACTTATTGATTTAATACACAGACAAACTTCTCTTTCTTTTAGGGGTTTCCTTGAGTTTTTTGATTTAGTGAATATAATTCGCTAAATCAGTGGGTTCGTACTTGACACTATATGTTTTAAGCAGGAATTGTATTTGTGTAGTTTGGTCATAGCTACCTGATGAGTAGACCAACTTTTTCAGTAGAAAATCAAACTACCAACACAATGAGCTCAAGAAAAGTTCTCATTTTTTGTTCAGGGTTATACACTTGGAGATCACTGGCGATTGATATTTTTACTTTTTTGGTAGACCTATTATAAATGATTGGCCTCTTAATTTTTTTCTGATTAACCAATCGAAAAATTTTGTGAATGCCATTATTGTTAATATATTTTGTCTATAAAAAGCCGACAGAATCTTATAAGAAAATAAGTTTAAGATACGGGATAGACCAATAATTTGTTTAAAGTCTAAACTGAGAATTTACTTTCATTTCAGTGTGTGTGTGTAAGTATGTACATCTAACTTCAAAAATATTTTTATATAAAGTCTCAACGAAAGCAAAAAGAAAGCAATAAAAATTAAAAAACTTTTTACCAATTCAATATCCATGTGTTATAGCATTTACTAAAGTAACCTATAAAAACTGTATGTATTCCCAAAAAAGCATGAGGAAATCGTAACGCGTAAAATCAAATGCTTCTTCCAAAAAAAAAAAAACAAAACGTGCAAAAACATGTAAATATTTATGTGTATTTCAAATTTCTTGGAACTTTTTATTTTTATAAATATAACTTCCTCAACGTGAAATTAATTATTTCGCGTTTCAAAAATCAAAATCGATTTAAATATAAATTATGTTGTTGTTACAGCTTAAATTGATTAAATTAAAATTTTTATATTAGATTCCTCGTTCTTTCTGGTGTTAATTTCTTTTTAAAAAAAAATTTGTTGGCTTTAGTTTTATGTCAGAATATTTCTTATTCTTCCACTCGATCCAACATGTCATCTTTCTTGAATCTTAAAAAAAAACCTTTAAATTAGAATCCATTTCTGTTTAGTGTACCATATACAACATAAAGTAAATACAGTAAAACTTCCAAAAGTGACAATTTTCTACTTTGACCACTTCTCTAAATTGACCTAATTTGGTCCGTGCCCTGAATATCCCTTAAATATTTTTGTGACAACATAATTTGTTACAATTGAAAAATATTAGCCTAAATTATAGCTTGACCATCTCCATAAAGTGACCAACATTTGTGGGCCCATTGAGTGCTTATGTTAGATTAGTTTTACTGCACATAATACAAACATTGTACAATCTGAAATTTTTTTTTTTTTGTAAATTCTGGAATCCTTACTTATGTTACTCCCAGATTAAATTTTATATTCTAATAATAAAATGATTTTGTTGGTTTTTTAGCTTATTTTATTTTTATTTTTTATTAATTTTTTAATAAAAAAAACCTGACGTAATGACGGCACATCCCGTCATTTTCAAGTTTACAATTTATACTATAATTAACAAGTTTTTTTTTATAACGAATGATTTTCTAAAGTAACTAGAGTTCAATTTGAAATCTATAAAATACTGTGACGGTGATACCTAGATTGTAATAGAACCAAGTTAAATTAATAGCTCTATGTTTTACTGTACTAAAATGGAATTTTCCATGATAAAAACAGTTCTAAATGTTTCTACACTATTCGTACTGGAAAACTCTTGAGCTTTCTAGAAGTTTGGTTTGTGTATATAAAAAGGCGAACGAAGTTGAATTAGATTATTCGAATTTGGAACGCGATAGTGTAAACTTGTAAGATTATTATTAGTATTTGGTAAGCGATAGTGTAAAGATTAAGTAGAAATTAAAAAGTGATTTAAAAAGTGTTGTAGACGATTTAAAAATTGTAAGTTTACAGTAAAATTATGTGAAAATTATAAAATGTGATTTAGTGAATTATCGTTAGTAAATTGTGTTGTAATATTTTTTTTGTGAAATAAATAAATTCGTTGCTGATAAATTGAACTGATTTTGTTTTATCCACAATCCAGTGAAACGAACCTTGATTGACAAGGCAAAAACGTTACAATACTCAGTTTAACAGAAAAATAGTTTAAGTTATACGATTAGAGTGAAACAAATTTAAATTTAGAAGATCTATAAAATGTTGTCGTAACAATTTAACAAATACTATGAAACTTCCTGGATATTTAACAAATTTTGAGATAAATTTTGATGTTTTTTGATTAATCTTTTATTGAGAGTTTGCTCCTTGTTAAGTATCTCTAAGTATCTCATTAATTACACTTCTCGGATAACCATTTAGTATTAGAACATCCCTTAATATTTTAAAATTTTCGGCATGAAAAACCACATCCGATAATCTCAAAATGTTTTCAGCTAACAAGAAAACTGTGTTTGTAAGATACGATGGAAGCCAAGAGTTACAATTTAGATACCGACCCGACCAGGTTCTTTTATGATATAAATCTATAGTTAAACTTCCATCCTCATTACGTATTATCATCGTATCTAGAAAGGCTAAACGACCTTGATTTTTTTTGTATTGGGAACCAATACAGCAACCCAATTCACAGATTCAGCCAAGTCAATGGCAAATTGATGGAAGGGATATTTACGAGGAAAAGTGGGTCGTAAATTTGACAAATTTGGAAATTCCTGTGGACATCATAAAAATTTTAAAGTTAGGTAATAAGTTTTGTTTACCTTTTAAAAAAGAATTTGTTCCTTATCACAAAATTATAGCAGATGTGGAGAGTGATATTTCTGGACTAGATAAGACGGCTCATAACACTATTAGAAATAGACTAGTAAATATATTAGTATAGCAACGCAATCTAACGTTTAGTAAAAATCGACAAAAATTTGGCTAAATTTCTTAAAAATTATCATGGTACGATCCCACGAATGTATGGTCTACCAAAAGTGCACAAAATTGGTATTCCCTTGAGACCAATTGTCAGCTATATATTTAGGTTTACCTTTATACAATTTATCCAAAATTTTGTTTAACATTTTAAATCATATAATTATGTATATATTATCATCATTTCGCGAATTAAATTTACATGTGAATTTGAAAATCAAGGTCGTTTAGCCTTTCTAGATACGATATGGTAATACGTAATGAGGATGGAAGTTTAACTACAGATTTATATCATAAGAAAACCTGGTCGGGTCGGTATCTAAATTGTAGCTCTTGGCTTCCATCATATCTTACAAAAATAACACAGTTTTCTTGTTAGCTGAAAAAATTTTGAGATTATCGGATGAGTTTTTTCATGCCGAAAATTTTAAAATATTAAGGAATGTTCTAATACAAAATGGTTATCCGAAAAGTGTAGTTACTAAAACAATTCGGAAAATATTGTGGAAAATACGCGCGAAAATCCAAATTTAATCGTTGAAAATAATCGCAAACTTTTTATTTCGGTCCCGTATGTTAAAATTTTGTTCGAAAAATTAAAATTATTTTACAAAATTATGATATACAACTTGTTGGTAGAGCATTTCAAAGTTGGTGATAGTTGATATTCCAACAAAAATTACCTGTTGACTCCAATACGAAACCCCTGTACCGAGATAGAAAAAATATACATTATGAAGCACAAAACCACGAGAAATTTAGTGGAAAGATGTATTGGGATTTGGAAACGGCGTTTTCCATCGATAGCCACAAAAAATCGGCTTCGCATCTCCAATACATTAAAAATGATTGTAGCTACCGCCATATTGCACAATAATGCAATATTAAAAAGAGAGCCACCACCTTCTGAACCGGAGATAGAGGTTCCTCTTATAACGAACCAGTAACAACTGCCCGTAATGCGATGGAAAGTTTTCCTGATGACAGGACAAGAAAAATAATAATTCAAAACTTATAATCAAATTTAATTAAATATGTATTTAAATAAAATAATTCTAATTATTTTCTTTGTGTGTTTTTTTGTTATAATATTTAATTTTTGTGTTAAGGTATTCCTGTTTTAATTTTTCAGTTTTAAAAATTTCAGACATAACTTGATTTTTTAAGTTTCCAGACTTGGAAATCCTAGAAGCACGCGATTTTATTACGTTCGATCTGGAATTCCCAGAAGATGATGGCTGGGATGTTGTGGTGGGAATTGGTGACGTTGTTTCATTTAAGTTACTAAATTTCGGATTGCTCTGAATCGTTATTTCAGGTTCTAAACCTGTGTGATGGTTTTGGCCGGATTCTGGATAATCCATTAATTTGCCATCGAGCATTTCGACTTTGAAATACTCGTCGTTTACATCATCGTCCTGAAACAAACAAAATATTGAAGCAATGCCTTAATGAAGTGAATTAACATACATATTATAAATCACGTACTTCAAATAATACGTCTGAGGAATCAATATTTTGAAGTGGGCGAACAGAAGCTTCCACAAAAGAATATAGAGGATTTGATTCACTCAATTTGACTTTGTAATGGCCACCACCCGTTTTGAACCTTTCACCGTTTTCTTCCGCTATTTGTTTTCTAAATTCACCTAATTTGTTTCTGAAAGTATTGCGTAGCTGTGTTTCACTATTGTTATTAATATTTTGTGAATTATAAGCTATTGTAACTTTTTCCATGTTTCATTTTTCAATCTGTTAGAAACCGCGTCGGTTTTTTACACATCAATATTTTCTTATATTTTTCTACACAGGAGAATAAAATTTCAATTTCCGAATTTGTCATTTTCTTCTTTATTGAGTCCATTTTTAATAATTAACCTTTTTAAAAATGTCTCGTTTGTATGATACACCACATTTGAAATGTCAAAAACAAAAACAAATTTTTTTAGTCTCTGATTCAGTCACCAAAAACAGTAGATAAAACAGAGGATAAAAAAAATTCGCCGATTACTTTTCTTGTTTATTGTCGTTCATAAAATGCAAACGACGATTAATCCAAAAATTATACTTCTATCCCCGTTCATAAAATCGGGCCTACAACACAATTTACTATCGATAATTCACAAAATCACATTTTATAATTTTCACATAATTTTACTGTACACTTATAATTTTTAAATCGTCTACAACACTTTTTAAATCACTTTTTAATTCTTTTTAATCTTTACACTATCGCTTACCAAATACTAATAACAATCTTACAAGTTTACACTATCGCGTTCCAAATTCGAATATTCTAATTCGACTTCGTTCGCCTTTTTATATACACAAACCAAACTTCTAGAAAGCTCAAGAGTTTTCCAGTACGAATAGTGTAGAAACATTTAGAACTGTTTTTATCATGGAAAATTCCATTTTAGTACAGTAAAACATAGAGCTATTAATTTAACTTGGTTCTATTACAATCTAGGTGTCACCGTCATAGTATTTTATAGATTTCAAATTGAACTCTAGTTACTTTAGAAAAACATTCGTTATAAAAAAAAACAAATTTTTTAATTATAGTATAAATTGTAACCTTGAAAATGACGGGATGTGCCGTCGAAACGTCTGGTTTTATTTATTAAAAAATTAATAAATGATAAAAATAAATTAAGCTAAAAAACCAACAAAATCATTTTATTATAGACTCATGCTGTGTGCCTTAATCAACTAAACTAAGTAACTAAAGCAGGACGAATTAGTTAATGCAATATTTAAATAGATGGCGTTAGTATAAAAGTCTCTGTCTGTGCCTCAACTTACCCTAAACTAAATTTACTCGCCAATAAACAAGGAAAATACCCAACGTAAAATTGTAAAAAAAAGTAAAAAGTAAAAATTTATTCATGATATTGCCGCATTTTTTATTTACCAATACACTTCTGATTATAAACGTCTTTTAAGCAAACAGAATTCCAAAAAGAAAAACGGAAATATCGAACCAAAGTAATTTAAAACACAATATATTTATGAGTTTGTTGTCCAAAATTGTTTTGCTTTAAATTGCAGCTTCCACGAAACTTCTATTCTTCTTATATTTCTACAATTTTCCAAGTAATTATGTCGAATAATAACCGATTTATAAGACAGCATTTAAGAGTAAAATCTTTCTTTTTTATTTTTGATTTTGATGTTCACTTGTTAAAGTATAAATGAAAAGTCATTGAAAAGTAAGCTCGTAAATTGACTTTTCGGTTGCCGCCTATGAAACAATAGCAGAACCTTCAATTTTTTTTTTGGTTTAGTTAGTTTAGTCGATTAAGGACCACAGCATTAAACCTTAAAAAAGTGATTTAAATTATATTCTAATAAATTATGTGTTTTGTAATACCAACTTACTACCATAATTTAGAAAATCCTTTCGAATATTTTCGGATATGTTTACTAGAGTTTTGTTTGTAGTCCATACAAAAAAATACAACAATCTACTATTTCACGTTTAGAGGAAGATTTACAACTAATATGGTCTCGAATATATGAAAAGACATTTTTAAACCGTACTTGTGACCTTTTCAAAAATCCATTTTACTTTAAAAATCTGAATATATTATTTAAGCCAGGGGCTACTACACAAGTTTTTGCTCGACCCCAAAGCAAACGTAAGTTTGCTATAAAAAGCAAAGACCCATAAAAACTACGAATTCAATCATCTCGCGTTGAAAATAGGAACCAAAACATGAGTAATTGGTACAAGTAACAAACCAATTTAGCGAAGCCAACCATTTTTTATTTTTACTTTTCATACAAAAATGAAGTTTTGTTCCAGATTTTCACATTTATCGACGAATTAGGTTTTACCAGGATTCCAAAATATCGATTACCAAAATGACGTGTCCGTCCTTCCGTCGTTCTCCCTTCGTTGTGTTAGATTTCGTGTCCATTCGACTTTAGAATCCAACCCGGGTTGCAGACGAAGAGAAAACTGCCAAACAGATTTTCTCAAAAACGGGACCGACGATTTTTTTGTTATGTTATTAATAAATTTAACATTCCATCATCTACCTGTTCACAAAGTTTGAAGTCGATTGAAACATTGGGTGGTGGACTTTACAAAAAATAGTGATAAAAAATTGTTTAACTGTTTTCCGAGTTAGTATCAAAATTTTTGAAGAAATATTTTTCTACGGTTAACCTGGTGTTTACATTTCCAAATGTACAAATACTTTCCGTCGTCATTTAGTAATAAAATACATGTACGAGTATCTAGTAAGCTTTGAAATATAAATTATTCTGTGACGTTTTGTATACATTTTATGACATTTTAATGATTCAAATTTCAATGGGATGTTGATCGATATATTATTTGTGAATTTCTTTAATAAAATCGCCTTTAAAGGTGTTATTTCTGAGTAATAAATTCTCTTGATCGACGGCCTTTAAAATAACATAACGCCATTAGGTGGAATATCGATTCTTAGATAACTTACGTAAACTCCGATTTTATACAATTGCTTGTGTTTAATTTTTTTTTGCATTTTCACGTTTCAGTTTATACGTTTCAGTTCTAAATAATGGTATATTAATTATGAGTCTGGGATTGGCTTGTCCAGATTTAGGATGACATCCTGACATATTGCTCCTCTATTCCACCAATATTCCTTATTATCTCGTCCTTTAGTTCTTGAACTATTGCTGGCTTAATGGCATAGACCTTACTTTTGAGATAACCCCAAAGAAAGAAGTCCAAGAGTATCGTTGTTTCGCGAGATCTTTCGTCTCGGGAACTTCTCGTCGGCAGCAATGTTTTCGGCTGAACGGTCTATACAGTAATTCGATTATTAACACCAAAAACAAAAAAAATCATGTAACGTGAAAGCCCATTTTCATTACAGACTTCGATAATTTTAACGCATTGTGCCACGAAAGCGTTAGTTGAATTTTCAGGCAAATATATTATGTGATTTATTTTCCAATAGGCATCGTCATTAAACTCGACGATTTTAATTTGTACTCAAAATACAAAATCAATTCAAGCCAAATCGTTTTTACAAAATCTTTACAATAACAATTTGACACGATGGCACAAATAGTCATCTACCGTCAAATTCGATTTGAAATTTTTGTTGAACTCGTTGCCACTTAATATTGTAATTCTGCTAAGTATTTCATTTGCCACAGTGCTTGGGGATCTGCACGTAGTAATAACCAATGTTCGTGGCGAACAATCAGTTTAATCAGTGGTGGCCAATCCAAATGAGTATTTGACAAATTTTGATAATAAATAGAGCAATAAAACTCCGATTAGAACAAAGAAGTCAACTGGACAACGCGGTAATTATTTGTCTATCCAGAGTCACAGAATTTATCACTGTGGAATGAGTGTGAAAGCCACAGCAATATTTATTTCATCTTAAGAAATGCCGCCCGCGGGCCTCATGCCGCAAGATGGAATAACCATTGCGGTGGTCTTCACATCCATTTCCAAGTGAAAAATTCTGTGCCTCTGGATAAATAAATAAATACCGCGTTGTCTGGTTGACTTTTTTTTTAATCGGAGTTTTATTGCTCTATTTGCCATCAAAATTTGTCAAAAATACTCATTTGGCTTGGCCACCACTGACTTTAGTCAATACATGAGCACTAGAGAGAAATTGATGATGATTGCAAATCACAAGTCATTGACGGTAAGTTGTTTGTGATTTTCGTAAGGACATAAAATTTTAAGTCCACACTGTAGGTAGATACTCGAGACTTTATGGTGAAATAAATTTTATGTCGAACGTTGGATTTTTCGTTTGGCCTTTAAACGATTGCAAGCATCGCGGGTTATAAAATGTAAGTGCGAACATAGCAGTTGGTTATCACTTGACGATGTAGCATTTACGACTACTGTGCCGATCATAACTAATCCATTTACTTTCGAGGACTTAAATGGGGCTGATTGAGGTGTACTGGCGGAAACTTGCGATGTCAAACTGAAAAACAAGCAAATTGTGCAAGGAGGACTTAAACACTCACGAACACAATGTGGTTCAATAAAACAATTGGTACACAATTTATTATCCCTTATGAATCTGAAACGCATTTGAGGAGATAATTTCTGGTTCGTAAACGATGGGCAATTAACTAGAATGTGATCACGCAAATGTATTTATTGAAATTAGTTGTTAAAGCATTCGACCTAACATGTTTTGATGAAAACCTGCGCATATTCATGGGTTGCCGTGAGAGCTGTTGGTTTACATTGCTAGTTTATAATTAATTTAGTAAACGACTTCGTCTTCTTAAAATTTTGGCGGATTTCAACTTCTTAATGACTTCCGTTTGTGAAGTATGATCTAATCTTTGGATGATATGATGAGTAAGCATTAAGTCCCATTCTTCGATTTGTACATTGAGTGATGTAAGTGCGTTATAGTTTTTTACGATATTGTCGATAAGGATTTAGGGGAATATTCTTGAGCTTGCCTTCATGTGAACTCTTTGGATGGACACTTCATTATTGTATCGATTGCAAATTAATTTCCATGCCACAGCATAGTTCTTTGTGGTCACGGGCAAATTTTCGATGAGATTGTATGCGGAACCAGACCGAATGTGCGAAATTCAATAGACGAATTCAACCGTTGCATCAATATTCTTATTCTGGATTAAATCGACAAACGCAGGTTCCTGAAGGCTAACCATTCCGATTCAGCACAATTGAATGACGGGAGCTTTAGTTCGGGCAACCGTATTCCCATTGAATTATTATTCGACGACAGGTCATGCATTGAACCGGTGCGAAAAGAAGCGGTTGAAGTTGCGTCCTCTGCTTTCTTTAATTCGCGGATTCGATTCAACATCATGGACTCTAATTTCTAGTAGTCTTCATTCCTCTCAGGCAGGAAGCGGTACTATATTGATACTTAAAATATTTCAATTGGCCTTTATAAGCTACACGCTGCTTTTCTAATAGATCCAATTTAGCCAAATCGTCAGCCGAAATTTTTTTAAAAATATTATACATAACTTAAATCACACTGTCAAGGAAAGCACAATCAAATAGTCTAATTCTCACAGTATGTTTAAAAAGTAACTAACCAATCAGAAAGTCATGCACAAATCAAAGTATTACCACAGAATACAGATTACAACCAGAACAGTCATTGCGTGGATCAATTTTTTTTTCCTCTTACCTTCTTTTTCGGACACTGAAGTATAATTATTTTTGAATATTATAGCTACTGAACGACAATTTACACTTCTACAAAGTTTTAACAATTGTCAAAAAATTTGGCATTTTTTGTTATTGTAGTGATTTATTTGAATCAAGTAAGTACACAAAAAAACAAAACAAATTAATTTTTAAATTTATTTTAATTCATAAATATAATATATTTAATAATAAATATTCAATTTAATGCATAAATTAATTAACCAAGTTTATCGATAACGTGATCCAAAACCAACTACTCTTAATAATAATATTTTTAGGTTAAGAAAATGTTGATCCGTTTTTATGTGATAAATTATATAATTTATACTTTTTTATATGTTTACCACACCAATTCTGCATGAGAGCGTTACGGAGATGGTCAAAGACTGTGTTTTTTGTGTCTTAAAATATTTAATTTGTTATGTCCTCGTTGGTTACTGGGCGCGCAAATAGGGCGGGTTTGCCGAGTTTACCAAAATTACAAATATAACACATTTGACACATTCGAGGATAAAACAAATGGTGATGTGATGTTCAAACCAAGTTGAAGAGGAATGAAGGGGAAATATGTGCCAATTGATGTGAAACAGGATTTTAATATTTTGAAGTGAACATAAAGAAATATGTTGTTCCCCCGGACACGATTTCCGAAGCGACGTACAAAGATGATACAGCAAATCAAAGGATTCATCCCGTTGAAGTGAGCGGATTTACACTATTTATTCGGAAGTATCTATTCGGACAGGGAGTACGTGTAAGAGTACGTCGAGTACGTGTAAGAGTACATCGAGTACGTGTAAGAGTACGTCGAGTACATGTAAGAGTACGTCGAGTACATGTAAGACTACGTCCAGTACGTGTAAGAGTACGTTGAGTACGTCTAATAGTACGTCGAGTATGTCTAAGAGTACGTCGAGTATGCCTAAGAGTACGTCGAGTATGTCTAAGAGTACGTCGAGTATGTCTAAGAGTACGGATAGTACTATATCGTAAAAGTATATAGCTGGATAGTTTTTATATAAATTCGGGAGAGGGGGGGGGGGAGTATGTCTAAAAATTCGTATAGTATTTCTAAGAGGAGAAAGTGTATTTCCATTTCGCCTAATATGTCGAAACGTACGTAAAGTAAATATCTATAATATTTAGTTTAATAGATTTTACTGTGAAATTTATGCAATCATTTTTAAAGGTACTTTTAGTGTGGGGTGAGTAATTCTCTCAAAATCGAAACGTGAGGTTTGTCCTCTCATGTCGGATGGTTCGGAATCTTTTTTTTCAATATGCGTAAGTACAATAATATTAAGGAAGTTTCGTAGTTACGATGCACAAATTTATCACTCATTCGATTGTACCTCCTTTTCTTATTTATACCTAGTAGAGATTTCAATAAGAAAATAAAACAAATTCTCTCTTTTTAAAAATATTTAATAAATAATTTTCCCTCATTTTCCAGAATATTTTCCCTTTTTACAAGCATAGATTCAAACCAATTTTCTAGCCAAGACAAAATAATGACATAAATTTTGCATCGCCTCCCTCATCAATAATCAAATTCAAATAATTAATATACTCTTCAAAAGTATGTGTCTTCGATGGGAGCGGCTCGAAATCTTGTTTTTTATTTATACTTTATAAAAGAGACTAGATTCTATATAATCCGCTCCTACGTGCGGCACGCAGTGCGACATGTTTGCTGATCCCGGCTCCTTCGTCCCCCGAAGTTCAAATCTAAAGCAAAAGATTTTGAAAAACAAGATTTCGTACCCAACCCGTCTTCGATAAACGAATCGTGATATTATTAAAAAAAAATTATAAAAGGTTTCGGCTAACTTCAAATGCGATACCGATAAATTTAAATACTTTGTCTTTTTCAGTTTTTCGTGAACCCCAAATTTGTACTCCGCCACAACAGAGTCTATCGCCAGTAGCAAGGCAATCGTCACAACAACAAGGCCAAATCGGACCCGCATTAGCAACCATTTTTTATGCCGGAGATAATCAATGGATGTTGCAGGACGATGAACTAATGGAAGTTGAAATTTTAGAAAAGTATAATAGTTTATTTGATTTTAAATCCCTTTCGGCGTTACCTGTAAATCGTAAGAGTAGAGTTAGTGTTAGCGTTCAGACCCCTGCTGTTGTTTCGAATAATACTCCACGTAAGCATAAATTACGCAGGAGTATTAAACGTTTGCGATATGAGTCTATGGTTAGGAAACAGGTTAGCAATAGAGTTGTTCCTCCAAATGTAAAGATGTTTTTAGATGCTCAAATTAAAAAAGGGAGATTTAGCGCCGAATTTCAAAATTATTGTTTAGCTATTTATTTCTGTGGTCCTAAAGCTTATAGAAATTTAGGTGTTGATTTCTATTTATCTAGTATCCGAACCCTTCAACGGATCACAGAAAATTTCCAACATTCGCCCGGATTTCATGACTTTATTTTTGATGTTTTAAAGATTAAGGTAGATAAGTTTCGCCCAATAGAGAGG
Source organism: Tipula vernalis (assembly GCA_958295665.1). NCBI lineage: Eukaryota > Metazoa > Arthropoda > Insecta > Diptera > Tipulidae > Tipula > Tipula vernalis. The sequence goes on along the minus strand of OY282558.1, from coordinate 177,478,914 downwards.
GAATGTGTAGTTTGTTTCGATGAAATGTCGATCAAGTCGTTTTTAACCTATTCTCGAAAGCAGGATAAGATTATAGGATTAGTAGACTTTGGTGAGAGTGCGTGTAATGGAATTCCTGCGACGTCGGTTTTAGTAGTTAAGGCTAGAGGAATTTTTAGCAAGTGGAAACAGGCAGTGGCTTTTTTTTGTTAGCAATAGTTGCCCAATCGGAGATTTAGTGTCAATCAGTGTCATCAATAGTTCGTTAGATAAATTAGATAGTATCGGGTTAAGTGTTAGAGGTTTAGTAAGCGATATGGGCTCAAACTTCGTAAAATTATCTAATAGTTTTAACGTAGACATAGACAGGCCATTTTTCCTTAGAAATAATAAGAAATATTAAAATATTTTCGATCCACCACATTTAATAAAAAGTACTCGGAATAGTTTGCTTCAAAACGAATACCAGTGGTAAGAGGATCGCCAATAATATTCCACATCTTGGAAATATGTCCAAGAAGCATACCACAGCGACAAAAGCCAGCATTTAAGATTAATTCCCCGGTTAACCGACGCCCATATATATCCCACAAATTTTCAACGGATGAAGGTAAAATATGCCACCCAAGTCTTAAGCCATTCTATTTATTCCTGCCTTCAATCGTCCATTTTAAACAATCTCCTCCCCCCATCCGCCATTGGAACTGCCAAATTTATAAAATTTTTCGATGAATTGTTTGACACAATGAATTCATCAACAATCCATGACAAAACGACTTTTAGAAATGCATTTACCGGTACATCAAGTCAAAATCAATTTCTGGAGGATGCCCTTTCTTTTCTAAAAAAGCTATCAGTTTATAATAAAAATGGGCAAAATATTTCAAAAAAAATTAAGTGTCTTCGGGGTTGGCAAATTTCAATTCGTGCTGTAATAAATCTTTTTGCAGATATCCGTTCTGAAGCATATTCCTTCCTTCTAACTAGGCATCTGGACCAAGATTGCTTGGAATTTTTTTTTGGAATAATTCGCCAGCAGGGTGGGAATTCTTCAAATCCTACACCTATTCAGTTTTTTAGAGCATTCATCAAAATTTTCTGTTCTCAGTTTTTGAACGTCTCAAATTTTGGAAATTATGAAACAATCCCTCAAGATTTTTTCGATTTGTTAGCAAATATTATCCTACCTGATGATCGAATTGTCGCTGAAAATTCTCGAGGAGTGCCAAGTATTACTTGGCCTTCGGTTAGTACAAATCATAAAGAGATGTCCGCTTCAAGTTCCAGTGCATTAGTGTATTTCTCAGGATATATTTTCACCAAGTGTATGGAAATCCATGACTGTGATATTTGTAGATCCCAAATTACGTTAGACCTAGATGACCAAAACAGATTTGTCCATTTTAAAGCTTATTCGACCGAAAACGGCTCCTTCGGTAATTTATTAGTTTCACGTAGTAATTTCATTAGCTTAATAGGGCAATTAGAGCAAATATTTATAGAAAATGTAGGGTCGGTCGAGAATTTCAACATTTCATATAATATTTATTATAGGAGGTTGAAGGAGCTAGATATTTCTTTCGGTTGTCCGAATTTCCCCATTGATTATTTACTAAAATATATGATTAGAACGCGGTTATATTATTACGTAAAATTTTTTAATGTAGATTTGTTTAGCAAAAGGAAGATTAGGTCCAAAAACTACAAATTATTTAACTTGACCCACAATTAGGTAGGTAGGCTGTAGAATTTGTTTCATTTCGATCGTGTCCTTTCTTTCTTTTCTTGTGATAAGCGCTGTGATACAATTTCGGCTATATTTTTTAAACTGTTTATTGAAATGTTTTTTTTTATATATGAATTATTTATTGTTTCTTAATTTAATTTTTATTGAACGAATTATTTACTGTTCAATTTTTTATTATTTAATTTTCTTTAAGCATATTTCTGTGATTATAGTTTTAAGATTTTTTTTTAAACAAATACAACATTTTACAACTCTAATTTAAGTAGTTGGATTGTTGTGTTTGTTTTTTTTTTTTTGATAAGCAGTATTTATGCATATCATGAATATCCATATTTATTACAAAGTTTACTATTCAAAAAGTTGTAAATAAGTAATGGGCGGCTCAACATTCTGATGCAATATAACTCAATAATTTAATAAAGAATAAATCATAAAATAATATATTAAGTATTTTGAATTTCTTATTCATGATGATGATTTCGCCTGATCTTAAACATTCCGAAATTTGTAATGATTAGGTTCAAAGAAAAGCGGCGACAAGGAACCACGATCACCAGCTAAGGCAGGAGAACAATAATTATCTCGCATTTAAAACTTATGCAATACTAAATATTTATTTAATCTGTTGTATGGGTTACAAAACCAGGGCCCCATTCTCGAATTCCACATCCATTTTCCAGATGCGGGCATCTGTCAAAATTCATAAAAAAATTCGGAAATTGTAATTCGTATATAAAATACATGGGACATTGACATTTTCCTCTATGGGGAATTTCTTCCACCTGCTTACACCCATTCGGAAATATTCCCTTAGTACCGAAAAAAATCAATTTTTATGAATTTAAACATATGTCCACATGTGGAAAATGGATGTGAAATTCGAGAATAGGGCCCTAGTTTACAAAATAAAAACCGTTTAACACATTACAAGGCTTAGTTTGAAGTTGAATATTCATCATTCAGCTAAGAATCGCGCCGTTATCAGAATTGCAGGTTTTCGGCCATTATTAATCAATCCGTATTTAGAATCCGAAGGCAGCTGTACCACAAAATACTTTCTTCTGTGGCTGTACCATATCCAGTTCACCTAGTATCATTTCCGTGGCCTTTCCATCTAGTTTAATCGTGACCGATGTTTCTGTGAAAAGCATTAAGGTTAAAAAATATTTTCGGCTGCTTCGCGCGACTGTTTCTTGGGAACCGCACTGCAATTTTAAAAAACCAAACATTTTATTGGTATTTGGAACGAACGAAAATTTTATGCCAGGCATACCGGGGAATTTTCTAAAAGCCAATTTGTCAATCCGTACTATAAAGAAAAATTTACTAAGGGTTCAGTGAATTCAAGAATCAAAATAAATACTTACTTGTTGAGCGGCGGATGTCTATTACGTCTCCCTCCACATTATTTTCAGTAGTCTTGGGGTGCCTGGCTTACGCGTTTTCCCCCCCAAAGTGTTGTAATTTCGCATGTTTTATCTGTAGGCTGGGATTTATTTAAAATTCAGAGGCATACTCGAGTAATTCTTCCTTCTGTTCGGGCAGTTTAAACACTAAAGAAAGACCATAAAACTCTACATTATTACAAATAAATTTATTGTGGTTACAAATTAAATACTTACACCATATCCAAATAAGCGATTTTCACTTAACCACAAATTATGCTGTCAAAACAAAACTTGTCAAATAATTTCACTAACTACACTGTTAAGGACTCTAAATTTTTATTATTTCAAATCAAAACCAGTAAACCAAAGAATACATAACCAAACTTTCTCTTACCTTCGGCAAATCAAGGTAAAAAAAATGAGTCCAAATTTTTCCATACAAAAACAGCGTTATGACTCTTCTGGTTGTAATCTGTATTCTGTGGTATTACTTACTAGTATAATTTAGTCTAAACCTTGAACTTTGAAACCAAAAAAAAAACCTTTTCTTTAATTTAAATTGATTACCCTATGAACAGTTGAAAGATAATTTATTTATCTGTTAAAATCAACTGAAATTTTCTCAATCAAGAGAAAAATCTATCGTAGTGCTTATCTATTACTACACAAAAAAGGGGAAACCCGAAATTTATGTCCATCTTATACGCGTTTCGTTTGACAACTGACATACTTTACATGTGAATTCAATATAACAAAAGAATAATTCAGTACCTTTTTTACAAATTTTGGAACGTTGAGAAGATAACTAAAAACCGATTTTTGGCAAATATGCCCCCACTTATATTAAATATATAAAGAAACATTAAAAGTCAACATTTATCGTGGTAAATGATTTACTCGAGAATTCGTCCAGTTGTCTTACAAATAATAATGCCTTAACTCTACAACACAAATTTAAAATGACCAACGTAACATGTATCGTGAAATAACCCCCTGATAATATGCTGATAGTGTCAACAATTATTTACATAAGCAACACATAACAAACTTGATATCATGGTAAAAATAAAAATATCAGTGGATTTGTATAGTGTAGATGTTTTTTGTCTGTTTGCTTAATACTAACGAGTACATATGTGGGTACATTCAAATAACGCTTATACAAATTTTTGTTAATATAATGTTTATTCGGAAAAATTAAATAAATTAGCTACAAAAGTTTTTTTTTAAATTTTTATTTTATTGATTGTGTAAAGCACACTATTAAAATTATGTTTGACTTTTTATCAAATTAAATTCGTTTTTCCTAAAACTATGTTACGTGTTATAATTGCATTACTGTACCAATATAATTTCCGCTTTAATCTAATAGTAGTCCATGCCTACAATGAGGACGATCACCGAAAGTGGGATGAACATATGGGAGAAGTTGACCTTTTATAGTGCTTAAAAGCCCAAACATCAAACCACATCTTTTCTACCATCAACCATCACTATTAAAAGTATGACCACGTTTAATTTTGCATTACCGATAAATTCTTAGTAAGCTTTATTTATTTTAAAGCTTATTCTAAAAAAAAAAAAAAAATTTTTTGTTGTTCTTCAACCGAAGTCAATACAATAATATTTTACCTACCCCAAAAAAAACAATAGAAAATCAGACAAAAAAAAAAATAAAAGAAGAGAAAAACATCCAAGATTGGGGAAAATACAATTTTAGAACATTACAAATGAAAAATTTGAACTTTTAGTTTCGTCTCGTCTGTTACAGAATTCGCATACCCATTTTTATATTGTGCCTCACATTGAGTTAGTTATAAACTTTCCGTTGACGAGAAAAGTTGTGCTAAATTTTCGCTGTGATCAAATCGTTATAAAAATTAACGTAATTTTCAACCAAATAATATACTCGTAGTTATATTTAAAGTTAAATAATTTTTATTTTTTGAGTGTTTACAAAAAATTTGTTGAGCTTTTAAGAATTTAATTGATTGAAAAGCTTTGTTTTTATATGTAACAAAAAAATTGCTGTTGCTAGTGAAATTGTGTGCAAAGTTAAATTTTAATAGGTTCATTTTGTTAATATTTTATAGAAATAAGCGTGATAATTATTATATTTATTATTAATTAAGTGGACTGTGAGAGTGTTTGAAGTGGAAAAATCGTTTTGATTTAAAGAATTAGAGTTAAGTGAAAAGCAAACAAACGGAAAAAGCAAAAAAATGAATAAAATAAATGTTTATCCTTGCGGATACATCACAAATTGTATTTTATTGTGCTTCTATTTGGTAACAGTCTCTTCTGGTAAGTTTAATGGAAATATTTTGATTTAAGAAAATTGTAAGAAAATATCTGAATAATATATTAATCATTTGTTGTTGCAACCACTTTACAAAAAAAAAAAAAAAATTATAAAAATAACATTTGTAAAGGATGTGGGTAAATTTCCAGAAAATGCAAACTAAGAAAATAATTTCATTTACGAGTACATACGTACACCTAGCTTTTCCAACAAATATTTATGTTTACTTTACAGCTAACCATCATATTCTTCTAATATAATTAAATTAATTTAAAAAGTTTAGTTGATTTAAGAAAATTTTTTAAGATGCTTTTAGTATAATGTTGATAATACATTATATGTCTAGAAAATGATTGATACCGATGTGAAAAGCTTCTGTATTTTAAAATTAAATTACCATCAATTTTCCTACCAAAAAGAGATTTGGATTTTTTTTTTTTTTTTTTTTTTTGTCGGAACGGATTAATTTGTCACTCATTTTTTTATATTGTTAAACTGAAATAATATAAAAATTTCAATCATAAATATTTGCCAACGAAATTTAATGTGCCCAAGTAAACATATTTATAAATTAAAAACTTTAAGATTAATTGATATGATAATAAAACTTTTTATTGTGTATAAGTCAAAATACAAACCATTGTATATTCTATCATCTTTAAAAAAATAAAGCACATGTGCTTTTTCATTACTTTATTTTTTATGTGTGTCTTCTTAGTACATGTCACCATTTTTTGATAAATCACGATACTATGTTTTGTCGTGGCATCGTCTTGTTGGAAGCCAAAATGTTTTGAGAATTTAGGTATGTGTTGAATACTTGGAATATCGTATGTGCCTCAAGTTAACGGTCAAAGTCTCAATTTTTATAAGATAACATCACAGTGGCCAGTATAGTTCTGGATGCGGAAAGTAAAAGTTAAGTGCAAAATAAACGTTAGTTTACGGTGATGCGAATAAGTCCAAATTACATTATTATTTTTATAATTATTTATTCATAAACCAACACGTTAAACATATAATATAAAAAAACTACAGTAGTAAATAAAATTTGACATAATTATAGTATAAAATAAAATTATTTAATAAATTTAACTCTCCGCGAGAATACACCTTATTTTTGAATCACGGAGAACATTCTGGGTCAATCTGACCCTATACACTTTTTGATCGTCTAAAAACGTAATTTGTACAAAAATTCGCATGTTTTTGTGATTTTTCAATATGTCTGGCTAAAGCTAGACCCGTATATTCCTGAAATGTAGTAGAATCGATAAATTGATACTTTAGTATTCCTTTAAAAAAAGGTATTTATTTCGCTATGTGACGAAGGTGGTTTTTAAGGTAAAAAAAATCGAACATTTTTGTGAAAAAATTGAAGAAAAATTTATTTTGTATTACATAAACGTAAAGATTCTTTCAATTAAAAGACATGTGATAATAATTTACTTATTTATTCACTGCTGGCGCAATCAATACATAAATAGACACGATGTTCATCACACATCGGACGCAAGCAAGACGGACATTGCATTTTAGTTTTTCTATATCCTTCGAGTAAGGACAAATTGAACATCTTGGTTTATAATCATTTTAGAACGCAGCAGCACATTTTTAAAGTAAATAGGTGAAAGACAAGTTGCTTTATAGCAGCCGTAGCAGACAAATGTTCTTGCGCTGTTTAATTGCAAGTATACAAAATTCTTAAGTTTATTCTTTTCACAACTTCGCTAGTAAAATTTTCAAACGAACAGAAATTTTTTCCCCTTGCATATTTTAGGCATACAAAATCTCTCTCTCTCTCTCTCTGTTTAAACTGTTTGAACTTTTTGCATTTCACATTAAACCTTTTACATTTCAAATTGAACCTTTACCAAGTGTTGGTTATCTATTTCTTAACGAATTTTAGTGAAATTTGACGTGTGCAATGGAAATGGGATTCTAAAATGGTTTTTGGATAAAGTTCTGGAATATGGGGAAGTAGGATGGAACTTGGCTATTCCTTAACCGATTATTATTTGAAATTTCGAACGAGTAATAAGTCTTGTTTGTAACCTCGAAAATCAAAATTATTAATTTTTTTTTAACTGCATCTTATTATGGTTTAAGTGCCTCTATTCTGTGATTTATATGGTAGATAAGATGTTTAGATATTCCTGAACTGTACATTTAATTGTGTGTGCCATTGTATTTGATGTCTGAATGTGATGAAAATATTTTTGTAAATTTAATTTATACTAATCATGGTGATTTAATTTATACTAACCAATGATATGAATCGTATCATAGTTGATTGATTGATCAGAATTTACGACCAAGCCTAAGTAAGACTCCCGGATGACACCGGGCCCTCCGTACATCGTTTACACATAACAAAACTGAAGGAAAGGTAAGATATATTAGTAACAAAGAATCAACCCGGTTCCAGACACCTAAGTAGTTGATAGTTAGTAAATTTGTTAGTAGTATATTTTTAGTAAATTATTTAGCACAAGACAACACAATTTCAAGTTCATTTACTGCTATCTTTCTGGAAAGTTCAGTCAAAAATTTCCTAAATTTAAAATCTGCATTAATCCTATTTACAATAACTATTCTAAAATTATTACAAATACACATGTATTACAAATAAATTAACATTAATAGTTTATATAACAAAAATTAAACCAAGTACAAGCCGGCCGCCGCGCTATCGCCTCAGCCAGTATCAGTTTCCAGCTTATTAAACTGACTAAAACTGACATTAACATTAATACCAATACCAATACCGATACCAATACCAACACAATACAAATACCCACATCGATACCAATAACAAGATCAATAATAACATTATGACATTAATGATTCGATTACGTCGAAAAATTAATTTCACTAAATTTAATTTTAATAAAAATTAATTTAATTCCATTAAATTCAGTGAAACTCAAAACCTAATTTACTTCACTATTAATTTTTTATTTAAAATCAGCCTTTAACACTCTTAAATAAATTAAATTCAATTCGGCATCTACATACTATATGTATATTGAAAAGACAGCTGTTAATCACTAACTAAAAAACCTGAAACTCGAGATGCATAGAAATTTGAATTCTAAATTATGAATTTTATTTACTAAATAGCTACCTATATTTTTTTAATTCGAAAATCAGAAACTCTTAAACCCTACAAAATTCCATTTCCAATTTTATTGCTTAACTAGCTATTGACTCCAGAAATTACCTGCAAAATCAAAATTAAAATAAATAATAGATTATGGCTATTCTACTTAAAATCCCCCTGCAAAGTACTGTAAATTAAACTTGAAACACATTAAATAGTAACAGCTTTAATTTGTCCATACTAAATGAAAATAAAAAAAAACGGGCGAGTTCACGTTCAACTTGCAAAAGTATTATGTGAAAACCTTCATGTATAAGTTGCACTGAATAATTTCAAGCCTCTGCGATGAGGCTGAGAAACCAATGCAGATAGACGGCTGCCGTTCGTTCAGTATTTAAATTGTGTTACATTTTTGGTTTAAAAAGTTAATAAGTTATTCTATTTCAGGTTTGTAGAACGTACCTTACCGACATTAATTGTTTAATTCAAAATTTAAATTTATAATATATTTGTTGACAACGTGATATACAAACGAGTATATTTCAGTATATCCATATCTTGGTGAGCTTGAGTAAAGTACAGTTCTGTTAAGTTAATCATCTAAACCTGCCCTGTACGCTTTAAAATGCAGTACCCCATTACTTATATACGGCAATCTTGTTGAAGATTCCATATTTAGACTTTTGTGAATGGTCACGGCAATCCCGGCGAACAAAGCAAATTGGCATCGCTGATTTAATCAGTTTAAACTAAATGAAATAGGGCGGTTCTATTAGACATAGACGCTATTTTTACTGTAAAATCATAGCAGCTGAAAAGACGGTAACATGTCTTCCTTCAGGGAATATCATTCGAATCTGGTTACCACTTTTATAGTTTTTGTTCCTATACGCCCCGCATAACCGAACTCAGCAACAGCATGATCAATACTAAACATACATAGCATACCGATTAAACAATTTCAAAATTATTATTTTATTATTGGATGTATCACAATGGGCGTTGTTTCAGGTACGCCAACTGTTGGCAACATGTTATATAAGGTCAACATGTTGAGTTCTGAATGCAATTGATAGATTAACTTTTTTATGGCAACACTGATGGGTTAAATGTCATTTTTGCCATCATTATTTTTTTGTGATACATTCAGCCATCGGCATTTTAGCTATTGTATATATCAAGTTTAAACATAATTTTTTAAAGAATAAAATATCTGGTGTAAAATTTTAAAATATCTGCTGTAAATTAAACGTCAAAATTAAATAACTAAAATAAATATAAAAACGAATAAATGGAAGGTAAGTAATGTAAAGTTATATATGAAAAACATAACCTCAAATTTAATTTAATCTCGTTTAATTTTTTCTAGGTAAATTCAAATGGTCTAAGGAGACAGGCCTTTGCACAGGCGATAATTTTGTGTCAGAAATTCGTTCAATCAACCATTCTTCATGTTCAACAGAATTGGGCCAAATCTGGATTAGCACAAATTCCGCCACCATATTTTTCGGATGGTTATGAATATTCCCGATCGGAGTATATCATTAGAACTGCTAAGTTCGTTGGTTTGTAGAAAATTTTGTGTCAGAAATTCGTTCAATCAACTTCGTCATGTTCAATTGAACTGGACCAAATCTGGATTAGAAATTCAGCCTATTTTTTATATGTCTATGAATATGTTGAATCGATTATGTGATAGAAAGGGAATTTTTCAATAATTTCTAAACATTTTTTTGGATATTTTTTATTATCTACTTATTTCATATTGTTCAATTAAAATATTATTGAACAACTAAATACTTTTCTTTTCAATATAGTATCATTTAGGGTAATTTCGATTTTCTTTATTTTATGAATGAAAATATTAAAATTTAGTTTTTCTAGGCCAAGCACAAATTTCCTCAATTAATCAACGTTTTGAAAATATTACTGTTTTTTACTGATGTTTACCGTTTTTTGCTATAACTCGGGTTTAGTTTTAGAATTTATTTATCGTCTTTCAGGCGAAATCTTGAATTTTTGTTTGCTGTTTTCTCGGTTCCTGGACTAGCACAAATTCGGCTCTATCGATGTGGAAAGTTTCATTTCAAAATTCAAAAGTTTCCCTGCTACAGTTACCTACATCCATACGGCGAATGGACGGGTTGTTTGGGAACACTATGAGGCATCCAATGAAATTTTCTCGGATGACCGAGCTATTAATAGCAACAATACGATTTCATCGATCGATGAAGAAAGCGGCGAATTATTTGATGAAGTTTTGGAAGTTGTCCAAGGTTCTACTTGTACGGCTTTGGGAAATGTTGTCAATCGCAAAAGGGCATTGAAGGACTATCGTCAACAACATTTGGATATTGAAAGGTCAAAACTGGCGAAGATGGACCAACTGCTGGAGGATATTCACGAATAACAATTTGCTTCAACAGATTTTAGATCTTGGCTGTCGATCGATGGATATTTGATTTATAACTGAATGATATTATAATAACTGATTTTAGTGATTTTTAGGTATCTGAATTCTATTGCATAGTGAATATTATGATTATTTTTTATTATAATAAGTTTGAATTTTTGATTTGATTTTTTGTACTCACAAAATGAAAATTAATGTGATTTATTGAAAGTCTTTATTTAAGTTTACAATTACATATTTAATTACCAAATAAACCTAATAACTCGTTCCTTTTATTATTCGAGGATGGTTGGACATCAGGACCGCTTACACCACTTTCATCTTCGTCCGTTTCGATATATTCGATGAATTCAAAGCCTGCGTTGTTTTCGTTTTGCAAAATAAAGTTGTGTAACACACAAGGTGCTGTTATAGTCTCGTTTATTCTGTGGTGGTTCGACATATCAAGGTACTTTTGTTTTCTAAATTTTCCTTTTAATAAAGCGAACGCTCTTTCAATGCATGATCTCATCGATCTTATCTTAACGTTGAAACTTTCATGTGCCGCGTAAACGGCGTAACCAAAAAAGTACTGTTGGGATATGCAGTGTCGCCAAATAAATGGAAAGAATCTTCGAGTAATGGTTCTTCAGCGTTTATTAATTTTTTGTATACGGTGCTTTTCTTAAAAATGCGTGCATCATGCATTCGACCTGGACTGCCGACATATATGTCGGTTAATTGTAAGTTGTGTTCGCATATACCTAAAATTAACAAAACGTATAAACAAAAATTAGAAATAAAAATTATTAATGAAAACCTTGTAGAATAACTGAGTGGAAAGATTTTCTGTTGTAAAAATCTACAACATTTCCGATCGGCTGCTTTATTTGGATATGTGATCCGTCAATAGCTCCAACGATCCCTGGAATACCCGATTGTGACTTAAATTTCTATAATACATAACGCACGTATTTGTTATACATATTAGCCCCATTGCGGTTCTATTTAACATACATTGGAAATTTCAAGCTGTCGATCAGCGGAGGGAAACTTAATATATGTCGATTTTAAATTCGATATTTCCGTAATTATTTGGATGAATATTAAGTGAGCCGTGCTCAAACTAACCCAAACCAGTCACCGGTAGATAAGAAGCATTCCTGTTTGGCTAAAAACCACAATGTAAATAAAAGTTTTTTTTTTCAAAGGCACTTTGCCGTCACAAAAGAGAATATGTAGCATATTCCTCAAATGATGATTCTGGTCATAGAAATCATCAAGACTATACTGAGGTATTATAACTTCAAAATAATTTTTATTGGGCAAGGGCGTAAACTGGCTTCGTACATGGATTAATATTCCCGTGTTTAAGGCAATTTCAACCACATTTGAAATCGAACTCATGTATATAGCATTATCGTCACATTCGCTGAATTTTAAGAACGTTAATAACTTTTTGTTAAAATTCATGTTGAACTACTTTTTTTAAAAAAACAAAGGAAATTTAAAATATGTCAGTTGCAATCAGGTCACAACTATGATGGCAACATGTATCATTAAAATGTGATACCGATTAGTATACACAACATGTTGGCGGACCTGAAAGTGCCCAATGTATAAGTGTAATTTTCACAGCTAGCTAAGATGTATAATATTTAATACTTAAAGTATACGTGTAATTCTGTTTGTTTCAAACGTATTTCCATTTCACTTTTTTCAATAGCTTACGCTACACATGGACATGCATAACATTCTTGCCTTTCTATTTTGATCCGACGGAAATTGTAATTTGAATTATATATATTGTGCCAGTTCGGTACATTTTGTGTTCGTTTTTAACTTGCAGTTTCGTTCGTACCGGATTTTCCATTCCTTTTTTTATATGAAATTTTTGACTTACCCCTTCTAAAGAAGTTTTCACATCAATAATTTGGGTATAAATCAACATTAGTATATTTTTATACATTTGTCAACACCATATGTCAAAACAATCAGCACAAAATTATGATTTGGCTCATAAACTTGATTACAATTTTAAATTTTAGACGCACAATCTGCTCAACAACATTCCCGCTAGGCGAAGATAAATAAATTTAAATTCAAATATCTTTTGTTTTAGGAATCTTAAACTTCATTAACCTTGCCCCAACCACAATATTATGAACCAACTATTTTAATCTAAAAAATTCTTCATTTTGAATGATTAAAAAACCAGACGCTTTTGCGTATTACATAATAATTTTATTTAATAATTTTTTGTAGCAAATATTAAGCACTGTTTAGCAAAAACTATGATTTATAAATACAAAAACCCTTGTGACAAACACAGTAACTATAAAATGAAATTGGAATTGCAATACCATCAGCTCAGAAGGAATTTGACGAATTCATAATTTGAATTCATTATATAGCATTGTTGTTGTAAATTGGCAAATGAAATGTCACTAAGATTCTTCAACAATATAATAATAAATAATACACACACAACAACAATCGAAAAATACATCCAACCTCAACATATACTCGTATGTACATATAATAAGTATATTATTCTCTATACACATGTAATGCAATGAAATTTAAACCAAACATGTATTTACCTAGAAATTTCAGTTCATTTGTATATTACACACAATAAATATTCCGATAAGAATAATTCAACTAAGCCGAGCAATATACGATCGCAAGAAATACAAGAAAATTAACAATGTTTTTGTTGCAAAGTCATTTTTCATTCCCATTACAAACATATTCAAACATAAACCCCATAAAATTTATACCCCTATTATGGTTCTCACCTCACCTCACCAAACGTCAAAAATGTGACTTCAAGTCACCGCCTTGAAATTCTGATATTATCGTTCTCGCGGTGAGTCTAGGTGAGGTGAGTACAATGTAAAAATCCTCACCTACAATTTTTTGGTGAGTTCATGGTTTTTTTGTTTTCTTTGTAACAAAACCACAAACAAATACTTAACCAGATGAACAAGTTTCACGTAAACAAAATGTAGCTGAAATATACAAATTTTAAAGGAGAAATGTTTGTGACTCGAACGAAAGGCTATATAAGATCGTCCAAAAATTAATTATCTCTTTTCTTCCTGCAGCATTTAGATTACGAAAAAAAAAATCGAATGAATCTATAGAAACGAAAAGCAAAAAATAATTACAAACATAAACAATTTACAAGAGGCGAAAATAATGTAATATTTGTAGTCTTTATGAATGAAAAAGGCGTACTTTGTTGGCGAATTGTTGTTGTTTATTATAGATTGATGCGAATGGATGTATCACCGAAATTACATAATAATTATTTCTGATTATTTGTATTTTAATGTTAAACCTATTATCACTTCGACAACATAGATTCGTCAGGCATCGTTCTACCACTACAAATCTTTTAAGTTTAACATCTAAAGTATTCAGTGCCTTTGACTCTAAATGTCAGCTTGATGTGGTTTTTACTGATTTTGCGAAAGCATTTGACTCACCTCAGTTTGAGTTACTTCTTGCCAAACTGGACAGATTTGTAGTGAGTAAATTGTTTTTGGATTGGATTGGATCATATCTGCTTGTTCGGAAGCAGGTAGTTCAAATTAACGGATTTACATCTAAGATGATTGAAGTTCATTCTGGAGTGCCTCAGGGCTTCCACCTAGGACCTGTATTATTTAATGTCTTCATCAATGAAATTGCTTCTTTGTTTCAGTACTGCGACTGTGAATTATATGCAGATGACTTGAAAATATCAAGAAGTGTATGTAGCCAGCAACAATGTAGTGAAATGCAGAGTGATCTTGATTTGCTGTATAAATGGTCAGTTATGAATAAGTTGAAGTTAAATTTGGAAAAGTGCAAGATAACGAGCTTCTCCAGAAAAAAAGCAGTTATTCTTCATCAATATCTTATTGGTAATCACCAGCTAGAACGAGATATGACATTTAAAGATTTGGGTGTTGTCCTGGACCATCAATTGAATTTCCGAGACCATATTAATTTAATAGTAGCTAAGTCTAATTCTCTACTTGGCTTTATTCGTCGTATCACAAAAGATTTTCGTAATCCACAATCAATTAAAACTTTGTATTGTTCCATTGTTTGGTCTATTTTGGAATACGCGACGATTATTTGGGATCCTGCTTACAATATTTATATCGATAGAATTGAACGAATACAGAAGCAATTTTTTATTTACTATCTTCATAAATTGAATTGGCCATTTGATCCGAACCTTCCAATGTGGCTGAATAAAAAAGAATTTGCCATCCTACGGTGACCGCTGTAGAATTGCTGATTTGGATTCATTGCTTGTAAGACGTAGATGTGCTGCTTCAACATTCATCGCTGATCTGCTTAACAGTTCGATTGACTTCCCTAAACTACTTGCAAAAATTGATATTCATGTGCCCTGTAAACCTACTCGGATTAGGAATTTTATATATTTGCCGACATTTAAATGTAATTACGCACATAATGCTCCTGTCCCGGCGATTTGTCGATAATTTAATTGTACTTTTGATGTGTTTGATTTTAATATTTCTAAATGTTTTTTTAAAAAATTAATAAAAACTAAATTATAAAATTGTAAAATAAAATTGTAATCAAAAAAGGATTTTTTATCCCGTTGATGAATAAATAAATAAAACTAAACTAAACGAAACCGTAATCGGAAACCTAAACAAATTGAAATAGAGTTAGAACGAAATCACGTCATATTACGGCAAGTGTGATTTGGAAATCCAAAGAATTATTTTCCTTATTTGCAAATGTATTTATTATAGGTAGGTCAATAATCCACATAAGTAAATAAAACAACAAAAATAAAAAAATCGTTTGATTCATGATTTTCCCATGGATCAAAAAATTAAAGTCACTAAGGCAAGGATGAAAAGAAACGCAAGCAAGAATAGGTTAGGTTACGTTAGGTTGGAGTGGCTGCTTACGCACACTTTGACCGGTGACGGTCCATTGTGATACCACAACTTGAACCAACAAGAATAACAAGCAAGAATAATTATAATCAAAAATAAAATGGGCATTTGAATAAGCAGAACAAACTTAACTATTTAACAAAATAAAAAAGTTTATGTAGAATTTGTATACACACTGGGAAAGTGGCAAGAAATACATACAACTTGCTAGTTATATTCCATAAACCAAACATTAGCATGGATAAATTCTGTGTAATATTAAACAAAAACTGAATACATATCTACAAAAAATCATTTTTTTTATTTATTGATGCAATTCGGTTCAGAATTTCAAGCTATATTCAATAACCTACTCCATTTTACATAATTTTCAATATTTCCCGAGAAAATTTTCATCAAAACCAGTTATCTTAAATCTAGAAAAAAAAATTAAATAACAAAAACACTTTATCTTCAGATATTCTGCACCCATCTATAAGTCAGAATTATATAAATTTGGAAAAAACTAAATTTATTTTATTGATTCAGTTTTCTGCAATACCTAGTTAGCTAATTTTAATTAAACATACCAAATTATCGAGAATTTTTTGTTTAACGAAAACACTATATGTTCAGAATCAGATACCGAAACTTAAGTTGTTTAAAGATAAATGTGAATAAATTTATATCAGGACTTATCAAGTTTAGGAAACACAATATTTCGTCTAACAAATCAGATCTCTTAGTATTTGTTGAAATAAAGCTTTATTTTAGGTTGTTGTTCGGTTTTGATTAGTAAAGATTACGTCAAATTGGTATTAAAATTCAATGTTATTAACAGCTTTATTACATGCAATACGTTATGTAATACAAAATATCTCAAAAAATATTTACACAAACTTTAAATGCGAGTTCCTAACATTTTGTTTTTTGCAGATATCCTGTTTTTTTTTAATTCCAACGAATTTTGCAACGACCACAATCAGAGCACCCTGTATTTTATAGAGCCATAATCAAAAAATCTGAGCTTTTGTAAGGGAATTAGAAACGAGGAAAAAACTAAACTTTTCATAGCAAAACACACAAAACATATGGGAAATCCCTTTTTTTCCTAAGACACATTTTTAAATGAAAACGTTACAAATTCTTAATTATGATATCTGAAATACTTTCATAAATGTTTGAATTTCAACATATATGAATATCGTTTAAGTAAATCGTTTTCATTTTCTTGTAATAATTGATTTATTTAAACCAAAATATTAAAAAAAATTACATAACAACAGCATTCTGGTCAAATTGAAATAATAGCTTACTACGATTCGTTTGGTCATTAAGTAAATATACATTACATAGATGGCAGTGATGGCCGTAAAAATTTGGTAAAATCGTACCAAAAATTACCACCTAGGGAAATTTAAAGTTCAAAAATTGAAGGAAAAGCAAAACCAATTCACAAAATATTAAGAACGTGTCATAATTTTATGATTAAATAATTTTTTTTCGTATTTTTCTGTAAACATTTTAGACATCTTACGTAAAACTAAAGACAAATTTAGCAAATATTATTTCAATTCGTCAGGGCCAACTTTGATTTATTTTTCAAAATGGAAATTCGAAAAATATATTTTAGGCATAGTTTAATTTTAATATTTCTGCAATTAATATTTAATCAATAACAATATAGTGTTCTTGAATTTTGTTGTTCAAGGTATGTAGAAAACATTTATATAAACGTTTTATAATATATTTGCTTTTTTCATTGAAAAACTTGAAGCTTAAAAACACTATTTTTACTATAAATTCCTATGTAAATCATTGAAAAGTTATACCACTCAAAAGCTTCTAAAAAATACGTCTTTATGATTATGGCTCTGTACTCTAGAACGCTCTGGTATTGAACACCACGTGGAGTATTTTATCGACACTGAATTGTGTTCCTAGATGTAAGAGAGGGCGCCAACCAATCAGTGAGTTGACTTATATGGAATTTAGCCTGGCTTAATTTCACATAGTCTTTGGTGTGTTTACCAATAATTCAAATATACTGTAATTTTACGTTGATTGATTGACATTTCCATTTCAATTCAGATTTGAATAGAATTTTAATAAAATCTAGATATTGACAGACGTTCCACTTTAAGTAAAATTTAAATGCAGTTGAACTTGAAAAATATTTCCGGATTCTTACTTTGAAATTCCTTCTGAATTCAGTTCAGTACTACTGAAATCTCGTTAAATAATAGTTAAGTAGAAGATTTGTATGCTCATTTCAAGCAATTCTGCTTATTCGGTTATTTCATAGCGCCCTAACGTTTCCCTATTATGATAGCCAATTCTATTATATTTTGTAGATAAAGGAAAACAAACACTGCCCATAGAAGATACATTAAAACATTTATTTTGCTACTCAAGCTATCGATTTCACAAACAAAGAAAGTTAAGAAAGCAATAAATTTCAATTTCTGATGTACGCAAAAATAAGTTGAGCAAACCATTTTTCAAATTTATTAAATATACAATTTTTGCCCTTTTTTTATAAAAAAAAAAAAAAAATCACAGCGATAAGAGTTGAGTAGGTGAAGTTTGTTCCAAACATTTATTGACATTTTTTTGTTTCTGCTTCAATTATTATTTAGAAAACGCCTATGCCTAATATCGTTTTTTGTAGAATAGAAAGAATATATTAATGTAAGATGCCTGGCAACTTACTAGCAAATACCCTATAGAAAAAAAAAAATATAAAGATGAGAAATTCGTTGGATTTCATCGAAGCAAAGATATTTTAACTGCAAAAATTTTTGTTTTGTTTTGGTTATGCCTTCTTGCTGTTTATTTTATTAGCAAGTTTTAATAAGGTACGGTAGCGTTGTTTTTGTAATTATGTAGGGTTTCCTTGTTTTTTGTTTATACCTACATATAGTATGTTCATTTTCTTGGCGATTTTTGGCCCGGTATAATTGTTTATGATAAGGTGTCTACCATTAAATTTCGTAATATTATTCTGATGTCGATTTTTTTCCCCCCATTTGTTTACCTTTACCCAGAAAAATAACAATTTCCTACTATGGGCGATTAATTAATATTCCCCTACTTCAGTAACAAAAAAATCGTATATGTACTTATGTTTCTGTTAGCACTATTCGTTTACTAACTAGCAAAATAATAAACATACCGATTATTGTCATAACTCGTAATAATGTAATATACGAGTAAATTTATTGCTCATTCTAAAAAACAGTAAAGTTAAGCTTCTTAAATACACATACAAAACGAAATACTTAAAGCTACACGTATGATAAGGGCCAGACATCATACGACTTTCTAATTACTTTTATTGGGGTTTTTAAATTTGCTGTGATTTATCTTCATATTTTGAGTGCAAGGATAATATTTAACCAGTTAAGATGAGTATAAAAGAAAGTTTTACTACCAATAAATTCTTTAGTAGTTTATCTCAAAGTTTTACTGGTTCTTCAAAAAGTTATTATGCACTCACTCGAGTCTCGTGAACAACAGATTATTGAAGTTACATTGTTTTCATTATTTTAATTTTTTTTATTTTGCACTAATTTATTTAATTACATAACTACTTATATGGTAAATTTATTGGACTGGCCAACAAGTAATTGCATCTAATAGATAGATTATGCATGTCTTAAAATGTAACTACATTTTAAATTGCGATTTCGTTATGTAACTTATAGGGGTAGTTGTTTATTTGTGTTCTATGTACTCGTATTTTATGATTTTAAATAAAAGAAGCACGCACAATTTTAATTAATTTTATTTTTAATTCATTTTATGTTTTCTATATTTTTATTCACAATATTTATTACAATTAAAATGTTTTTGTTTATTATTTATTTGTTAATACAAATAGTTTTTATAATTTCAATTAACATAAACTTTATTGTTTTATATTTTTGTGAACCATATAATTATTTAATAATATATTTGTAATCTTGATTTGATGACAACTCATTACCAAAATATATTTTTTCTTTCTGATTTGTTTAATAAAACCGGTAATATTAAAAACCGATGAATTAGTGTATTGTATTATTATTGCAAAGCAAAGCAATCACTACAGCACCCCCGCTCTAGATAGTTTTAGATAATTAAACTACCAATAGTGTTTTATTTTGTTTCAAAAATAATAATAAAAATCACAATTATACCGTAACCCGTTCATTATTGGTAAAATCGAACGCGTCGTTCGAAGTTTTCGTTTGCATGTGTAATATATGAGGGCTTTAAACGATCGACTGAAATACTTTGCTGTTTGCCATTAACATCTATTATGAAATATTTTCTTAGGCGTCGTACGATTTTGAATGGTTCGTCGTATGGTGGTTCTAGTCCAATACGTGGCCGATCAATTCGGATGAAAACATATTCGCAGTCCTTGAGGGAGTCAGGTAAGTATATATAAAAATCTTTAGGGACTCTTGGTGGTGTTGGCTTCAATATTCGAACTTGGTCTCTCAATAGCTGTAGAAAATTAGAACTATTTGAAATAGATTTATTTGAACTAGTTACAAAAATGTCACCTGGAACCCTAATAGTTTGGCCATACACTAGTTCTGCTGCACTACATTTAAGATCATCTTTTATCGCTGTTTTCATGCCTAATAGAACAAAAGGGAGTTCGTCTGACCACTCTTTCAAATTTCCACGAGCTCTTAGTGAATCTTTGAGTTGCCGATGTACACGTTCGATTAATCCATTGCTTTCGAAATGCTATGCTGTCGTTCGAACTCTATCACTACCTAAGATTTTTAATAATTCTTTAAAAATGTGAGACTCAAATTGGGATCCCCTATCAGTTGTTATTTCCAGCGGACACCCGAAACGTGCAACATATGATTCGATAAAAGCCTTAATAATAGTCGAAGTTGTGCTGTCTTTAATTGGAATAACTTCCGGCCATCTGGCAAATCGATCTATTATCGTCAATAGATAACGGAATCCCTTAGAAGGAGGAAGTGGTCCTACCAGATCCATATGAATTTTTTCAAATCTGCAGTTTGGAAGTTCAAATTTTCCAATAGGCGATTTTATATGCCTATGAATTTTAGACCTTTGACAATTTAAGCAGGATCTGGCCCATTTTCCAACGTCTAAATTAAGTTTTGGCCAAAAAATTTTTCAGCCAGGTATATAAGGTATATAAGGACGTATTTTTCCGGTAGATGTTTCACAGTATATTTGACCATCGAAAGTGTCTTTATTCTCCAAAACCCAGTTAGATTTTCTTGGTCTATCTAGTAATAGTTTTAATTCGTCGTCGTCTTGTTGACATTGAACTAATTTTTTTAAATTACATCCTGTTAAATGTATTGAATTAATATCATCAATTCCCGGTCTGGAAAAATAATCTGCGACAATGTTTGATTTTCCTGCTAAGTACTGAATATTGCTTGAGAATTGGGCGATAAATTCCATATGCCTTATTTGACGAGGACTTCGCTCAGTTCGCGAATTCAACGCTGTGGTAAGGGGTTTGTGATCCGTTAGTATTAATAGATCGCGTCCTTCCACAAAATGTCGAAAATGTTTGACAGATAGGTAAATTCCGAGCAATTCACGATCGAAAGCTGAATAACGTGTCTCGGCGGGTTGCAATTTTTCTGAAAAAAATGCCAATGGCTTCCAGCCAGAGAGTTCTTGGTCAAATTGCTGAAGTACGGAACCAATAGCAATATTAGAGCTATCTGTGGCAATACAATATTTGGTCTTGTTTGGAAAAGATAATAAAGTAGCTGAAGCTAGTTTTAATTTAGCTTCTTCAAAAGCGTTCTTGCATTCACTTGGCCAACTAAACTTGTTCTTTTGTTTACCTTGTTTAATCAATACGGTGAGATGAGCATATATTGTGGCAAGGCAATCAGCGAGATTTGACAAAAACCGATTATAAAAATTGATCATTCCAAGAAATTTTTGTATCTGCTTTGTTGATGTCGGTTCAGGTAGAGCTAGAATAGCCTCGATTCTATCTTTGATTGGCAGGATTCCTTTAGCAGATATATTATGACCAAGAAAATCGAGTTCTGATGCGCCAAAAATACATTTAGTAGGTTTTATTTTAACATCGTAAGAATTAAACTTTTCAAAAACCTGTTTCAAATGTGACATATGTTCAGCTTTAGATTTACTGGCGATTAAAATATCGTCGATATATACATATGCAAATGGTAAACTATTCAAAACGCGATCCATAAACCTTTGAAATGTTTGAGCCGCGTTACGCAAGCCAAAAGGCATCCGCTTGAACTCAAACATTCCAAAAGGTGTAGTTATGGCTGTTTTATATATATCATCATCTGCAATAGGTATATGATGGTATGCGCGTATTAAATCTATTTTCGAAAAATATGTACATCCATCTAAATTCATGGTAAAGTCATGCAAATGAGGCAATGGATACCTGTCAGGAATTGTACAATTGTTTAGTAGACGAAAATCGCCACAAGGCCTCCAATCATTGTTATCTTTTTTTCTGACCAGATGAAGTGGTGAACTAACGGTTGAGCTAGAGGGTTGACAGATTCCTAAATCCATCATATGCTGAAACCGATTTAGCTATTTCAAATTTTATTTTGTCTAACTGATGAGGACGTGAAAAAGGAAGTTGTCCTGTTGTATGTATATTATGAACCACATTATGTTTTATTGGTAAATTAAAATTTGGTGGTGAAATAAGCGCAGGAAAATCTTTAATTACATATATGTATAACCAAATTCGTCAGAAAAAGAAAATAATCTTGGGGTAATTGTGTCGACATGAGTTACGAAACCATTAACTCGCAATGTAGTATTGCCATCCAATACTCTTTTATTTTTTAAATCTACTAGTAAATTAAAATTTGATAGGAAGTCAGCACCTATTATGGGATGATTGACTTCGGCAACTGTAAAGGCATGAACAAAAGTTCGCCGTAGACCTAAATCAAGTTTAAGTAATTTTGATCCATAAGTTTTAATATGTGAGCCGTTTGCCGCAATGAGGTGAAATTCATTATTTATCTTATGATCTATAAAATATTTACGCGGGACAACAGAGATGTCTGCACCCGTATCAATTAAAAAATGCATTTTTAAATTTTTGCATTTAATGAATAAGCCGATCTAAACTACTAGAAGCCGCTATTTTAATAGTTGAAATTATTTTTTTGGATCATTGGAATAACTACACGGTTTTACGCATCTTCGAGCGTTATCCTTGTATTTGTTATGGTAAAAGCAGAAAGGGTATTTTTCAACTTGCTTCTGAGAACGCGTTTTACTATTCTGTCGATATCGGTAACGATGATTTGGATAATGGCTTTATCCGTTATTATAACCAGGAGATCTATTACGGGATGATGACCTTTCTCTAGGTCTATAATTATTATTGTTGAAATTCAACTCTCGAAATTTCCTGTTGATAATTTCTTCAATCTGATTAATATTAATAATATTTGATTCCGTTTTAGAAACCGTTTCATTAACTTGAGACGTTGTATTCATTTCTTGAATTTTATCAGCTAATGTAATCTTAGTTTCATTGTTTTCAGTCGAGACTGCTAAAATTGATTTGGTAGTAGTTGGTAGACCGTTGTACCAAATTTTGCATTAACAAATCTGCATTGACCGCTGCACTAGTTCCAGCTATGGTTTGAAGTTGTCGATAATATTGAGATGGGAAGCTCCTATGGCTACTCCATCCAACAACATACACTCCCAATCATATGAATAGGTTCACCGAAATTTTTTAATTTTTTTAAAAACGGCAAAGCTTTTAACGGTTTTTTCAATTGTGAAATCAAAGTGTGCCATTGTTACGTAGTTTAAGAACAAAATTTGGTATTTTGAGAGACCCGTTAGCTTTTGTTTTAGATTTAAAATAAATTTATCAATAAAATATGCGTCATTAGAATAGGTTCAGTTTTATTTTGACTTCATTCGAGGTAAGCCATAAAAATTTTTCCATTTTTTTCTAATATTTCAAAAATTTATGAAAATATTTCAAATTAATTACAGAAAATTTATTGTAGCAATAAAATGGGCAGAGGAAAAGCCTTGAGCGTGGCGGAAAAATCAAAAATTGATGTTTTACAAGAAGGATATTCCGGCCGAAATATTGGAACCAAAATAGGTCGAAGTTGCAACGTCGTCAATTCGTATTTAAAGGATAAAGAAAATTATGGAGGACGCATGAAAGGGAAAACTTTTAGAGCAACAACGGAACGGGAAAATCGGTTGATCATTAAAGAAGCCTCCAATGCAGCTATTTCAGCTGTGAAAATCGCAAATAGAGTAGGTTGTTCCGCCAGCATTTCGACGGTTCGAAGGGTCATCAAAAAATGCCCTTACCTAAGAAGGCGAAAAATGATTAAAAAACCACTCCTAAATGCAAAGCATCGAGAACGTCGTTTGATCTTTGCAAAAGAAGTGATGAGTTGGTCTGAAATGTGGCGAAAAGTAATTTTTACTGATGAAAAAAAGTTTAATTTTGATGGCCCGGACGGATTCAACTATTACTTTCACGATTTGAGAAAGGAGGAACGAGTTTTGTCGAAGAGACACAGCAAAATCGGGGGTGTTATGATTTGGGGTGCAATCAGTTATTATGGGACCATCGAATTGCAATTTATAAAAGGTAAAATGAAAGCATAGTCATACAAAACCATATTGGAAAATGCTCGTCCGAAAATCGATACCATTTTTGGACCGATGCAATGGCTTTTTCAACAGGATAACGCGCCTGTCCATACGGCTCGTATAATTAAAAGTTGGTTCCATGCGGAACACATCGAAGTTTTGACATGGATACCATATTCACCTGATTTAAATATTATTGAAAATGTGTGGGGATGGATGGCAAAAAAGGTTTATGAAGGTGGAAGGCAATTTGAGGACCAGGACTCGCTCATCGCAGCTATAAAGGATGTCTGGAAGGAACTGTCCTTGAATTACTTGAAATCTTTATACGATTCAATCCCAAATAGAATTTTTGAAGTGATTTTAAATAATGGAGGTAACACTCACTACTGAATAATAAAAATAATGATTTCTTATAACATAAACACTGTTTTATTTGTAGTTTTTCAAGTGAACCTATTCTAATGACGCATTTTTTATTGATAAATTTATTTTAAATCTAAAACAAAAGCTAACGGGTCTCTCAATATACCAAATTTTGTTCTTAAACTACGTAACAATGGCACACTTTGATTTCACAATTGAAAAAACCGTTAAACTTTGCCGTTTTTAAAAAAATTGAAAAATTTCGGTGAACCTATTCATATGATTGGGAGTGTACATATTCTGCGATTTTCACTTTGTATTTTTAAGTGTGGTATATTTCTCATCAGTTGGTGGTTTGTTGATAAGATCTGTGATGGTCATTAAAACATCTTCAGGAAGAGAAGTTAATATGTGGTGATATTTCAGTTCGCTAGATTTAATATTGTTGATGGCAAATGTAGCTTCAACAAGCGCGAACCATGTGGTAGGGCTACTATGGCAAAAACTTGGCATTCGTACTTTAGCAATTATTTCAGCCGATGGTTTTGCTTTTGCTTCGACTCCGCTTTCATTATCGGACATTTTGATTTTTAATATTTCAACTTTGAACTAACACTAAATTTAATAAAAATCAAACAAACCCCCAAAAAAAAAAAAAAATATATCGAATTTGAATTAATATTGAATGATTATAGGTTCACTAAAATATTTTCACAAAATAGTGATATAATACTTATAAAATAATAAATTCTAAACAAAATACTCGTAACACTAAAAAAAATTGTTTATTAGAATATGTATTGTTGAAAACGAGGTTAAATTATTTACCTCAGATCAAATCATTAAAAAAAAAAAAATATATATATATATATAATTTAAATGTAATGGTAGTAATTAATTATGAGTTCGACACATGTGAGGTCATAAAAAAAATTATTTTATTCTTTATTTTTTTCTTTTACAATTTTTACATGTTAACTATTCTACGTTAAGATACGAACTAACTTTTATTTAATTTATTTTCTTAAAGTTGAAATTGATTATGTCTACAATATTCACGATGTACATAAGCCGTGTTTTCCATGAGAACTGCACTAGAACTCGATAAACTTTAAATTCCTTTTATTCCATGTAAAACGAAAAATAATAAATTCTTAAAGCGCGAATGTGTAGTGTATTTGATATAATTACATATTTTAAGTTTAAAAATTTCCCCCTTCAGTTATTTCATCAATATTTTCTAATTTCTTGCTGACGTCATTACACGCAACTACACTCGATAAATTCATGGGTTTATCCAGTGTAACTAAAAAATAAGCTATACTTATCATTATTTATTGCTGTAACAACTTAAAATGTGTATTTATGTGAAATGCACTACACATTATCACTTTATGAATTTAATTTTTTTTCTGTTTACATAGAATAAAAGGAATTAAAAATTTATCGAGTTCTAGTGCAGTTCTCATGGAAAACACGACTATAGTCAGCTACTTTTTGTTGGTTCTAGTTACTCGTACGATCCTCATTGTTTTGTCTACGTCTTATGTTGCATTTCAAAATGTGTGAAATGCAACTATGCAATTTGTTGGAATGTAGATTGAAACTATACACTTTATTGAGTTGTGATTATATACTTTGTTGGCATATAACTCCTCCGGGGGGTGGAGAAAGGGCGTCCCCGTCCTTTAGTTTTTTGGAAGCTTCTCTTATGATATTTGATAGTTGATTTAATTGATTGGTTTCCTGTGTCTCGGAAATACTTGGCTTTGTTATTTTTATTGTCGCAGTTTGATAATTACGGAGGGTAATGTAAATTATTACGACTATTATCGTGATTGATGAGAGTGAAACGCCTCCCGATAGTGTCCATATCCAGTTTTTGTGACTGAGTTGTTCCAGGTATACATTTTTGATTTGTTTCCTGTTTTGTATGTTTTCTTGGTTAATCGTATCGATGTTCAGCGTTTTCACTAATTGTCGGGTTGCTTGTAGGTTGTAGAGTGCTCCCTGTGTTTCTTGCACATCGCTTGTTATGTCGTAGGATTGAAATTCCCTGTTTTTAATTGCTATAGTGCAGTTCCAGAATGTTATTAGGAGGTTCCCGGATAGTGTTCGATTGTTGGGTCCACAGTCAGAAGATAATTTTTCGTTCTTCGCGTTGTTTATAATAAGTTTATTTTCTGAAATAAACTGTAGTTTCGTTCCCATCTCTGATATCACTTTGCAGTTGCTTCTCGTTCCCATTATCAGTGGTTTGACACAATCGTCCTGGAACTCTTGAATTTCAGAATGTCTCTGGACGTAACTTTTGTGATCTAATGTGGAGTATAGTTTTTCTTTACTCTTAATGAGGTATTGAGGGTGGTCTTTTATGATTGTGCCATTAACTACTAGTGGTACAATCATCATTATTTCAGAGTTTTCCTTTTCTAATTTTGGTACTTGAAGTATGTAGAGCAATGTCTCGCCATTCACAGCTATTTTTGGTGTAACGTGCTTGAGTGCTTCATCCGGTATTGTGATATTGATTCCCTGGTTGACCAATAAGTCCTTTATCATTAGTATTTCGTTTATTGCTAGAATTTTTCCACTTGGGAGGTTCGCTTTTGTTCTAATTATCGCGTCTTGAATATCCTCCAGGATTGTATTAATGGAATCTATGCTTACTATTGTTGCCAGCATCTCCTGCCTTTCCGTTAGAACTATTTTGTTACTGATAGTGCTATTGGCTACCGCTCTGTTCACGGTATCCGTAATAATTTGAATCCTTTTGTCAATTTGTTGATTAATTAGGATTTGTTGATTGTTTGTGTCAATCAGCTGGTTCAATCAGCTGGTTTCCGGCAATCCATTTCCATGCAGAGCCTAAACTATCCCATCGTTTATACCTGTTATACTGTTTTGGTTTTATTTGGCGTAGGTTGCTATATATTCTCTTTAATTTTTGTTTGACTATATTGTCTAGTTCTAACTTATCATATGATACATTGATGTTTAATTTGTTAATAAGTTCTACTGTTATTTCTATGTTAGTAAGGTTAATGGGGTGAATAATTTTAATATTTCCTGTTTGGATTCTACATTGACCCGATTTTATTATTAATATAGGGTCTTCTTGCAGGTTTTTTATTTCTAGTTTTTGCATCTTATATTGATAAAATAAGGTAGTCAAAGCAAATATTTTCCATAACATTGTTATTTTCTGAAATTTAAAATAATAAAAATTTATATTCTATTTAATTATATTTTTTTTTTTTGTTTCAATGATTAATTTTGTATTTGTTTTTTTTTTTATTATTTATTTCTATTTAATTAACAATATTTTATAATAGGTTTTTAATAATAGATTTTTACAATTACAACTTATTATTATGTGGGAAAAAAAATGTATATAATTGTTAAGTTACTTTTTTAATCTCTTGATTTTATTTTTATTTCGTTTAATATTTTTATTTATATTGAATGTTTTAGAAGTTATATTTTTGACTTGAGCTTTGACTCCTCTAGGTTGTGTTTTAGATCTTGTGTTTGGCTTTAAAAATACCAATTGATCTTCTACTAGGTCAGGTGGATTTTCTTTGTTAGTATTTTGTTTCTCCATTCTTTTAACCGCGCCTTCTATATTTAGAGTTACATTTCTAAATATTTTATTAGTTTGTTTACTAATTTCATTAGGGTCAATGTGGTTGGTTTGATTGAAGATGATTTCATTTGGCGTGTAGCCAGTAGATGAATGTACTCACCCATTGTATAGGGCAACTGACAATTCAATGGCGGTTGGAGTACTGGAATTTGGGACTTTATCTTTGTTTGTATTGAAAATCTCAATCACTGTTGAATGAGTTTTTTCTACTTGTCCATTTGATTCGGACGAAGAAGCATATTCCAACTTAACGTTAAGTTTATTTAGAAATTCTTTGAATTGAATCGACTGAAATGTCGTCTCATGGTCTGAGACGATAGTATTGGGTATCCCGAATTGTGTGAAGTATTTGGTTAGGGCACTGGTTGTGTCCAACAAGTTTTTTGTGTCAATTTGAATCATCTGCAGATGTTTCGAAAACGCATCTATCACCGATAAGAAACTTGTTCTATTGATGCTAAATATGTCAATATGTATTCTTTCAAGGGGTTTTCTCGTGATCGGTCGGGGGGATATTTTTAAATAATTGAGGATATCTTCCTTCTCGAACGTTTTCTTGGAAATGATAATTCTATTGTAATTTTGAAAGATTTGTTCTGTGATTACAGTTTCTAATTTAGATATTTTAAATATGATTTGGTTCCTATAGTAATTAACTGGGCGTTCCGAGAAGTGTATAAAATAATGATCTGAGGTTTCTGCTGAATGGACCGTTTCTACCTCACTTGTAGTGCTTGGCGGGTTTCCATCAGTACTTTCTGATTCACGTGTAGTGATTTCTTTGCCCTCATTGACGTTGACTTCTTTTATGATTGGTATTCTACTTAGTGCGTCTGCTACGACGTTAGCCTTCCCCTCCTTATACACGACATCATAGTCGTAATTCTCTAACTCTAGACGCCACCTCAGAATTTTCGCATTCTTTTCAGAGGTTTTAATAAATGTTAAAGGCTTATGGTCAGTGACCAATGTAAATTTGCTACCGTACAGGTAGGGTTGATATTTTTTTGACGGCCCAGATGATGGCCAGTGCCTCTTTTTCATTCGTGGCGTACTTTGATTCTGTATTATTTAGAGTTCTGGAAGCAAATGCGATGGGTCTTTCGACACCATCCTGAATCTGCGACAGGACTGCACCTAGCGCGAAATCTGATGCATCCGTCGTTAGTATGAATGGTCTTGAAAAATCTGGGTACGCTAATATCTGATCAGTTGATATAATTCTTTTGAGGGTTTCAAAAGATTTAACGTATTCCGGATCTGTTATGTTCATTGAAACGTCTTTTCGTAAATATTTAGTCATGTTTTTGTCTATTGTTTTTTCTGTCAATTGCTTTTTCTGTCAATTGTTTATTCT
Organism: Tipula vernalis; assembly: GCA_958295665.1. Classification (NCBI taxonomy): domain Eukaryota; kingdom Metazoa; phylum Arthropoda; class Insecta; order Diptera; family Tipulidae; genus Tipula; species Tipula vernalis. The sequence goes on along the minus strand of OY282558.1, from coordinate 177,449,075 downwards.
GTCAATTGTATTTTCTGTGAATTGTCTTTTCTGTCAGTTGCTTTTTCCGTCAATTGCTTTTTCTGTCTTTTCTGTCCATTGTCTTTTCTGTCTATTGTTTTTTTTGTCACCTCTTTAAAAGTAGGCTTCATTAAACCGACTATTTCTGGTTTAATCACGTTTTTATTCGCGCCTGTGTCAATTAAAAGTGTTATTTCGCGCTTAAGATGTTCATTATAACACTTCAGATACGGGAGAAAATTTAGTCTTCCGTGTCCGAATTCTGTGTCCCCTGAAAATTTCCTGAGTCTTCTTCAGGATAATTTTCATCTGGTTCTTGTGACAGGTTATCTTCACTTTCTTGTGCGATCTCATGGTTATTGATTAAGTTTTTGTTGAACGTTCTTCTAGATCTTATCGACTGATCGACTTCCATAGGAATTGGTGAATTTTTCACCGAATATGTCTGTTTCCGTTGGTTTGTCGGAATATAATCGTGGTTTTTTATAGTATTCGATCTATTTTGGTTCAATTGGTTTGGTTTTTGCTGTTGATAACTGGTTTGTGCCAGTCTTTTGGAATTTTCAGAAATTAGTTCATTTGAACTAAACTTACACAGAAAGGCGTAAGCCTCTTCAATGCCTTTTGGCTTAGCCGCTTGGGCATAACCAAAATACGGCTTTTTCAATCCAGATACAAATGCAGCCAGTGCGTCTTCTTCTATAAACGCACATATCGCAGGCCATGCATTACTGTAAAGTTTATTTTGCCTAGATAGTGATTTAATACTCTGTACCGTTTCTTTAATTTTTTTAAAGTAAGTATGCACAGTCATTGTAACACTTTGTTTGTTAGCCCAAAGCTGGGACTTTGGGCTAACAAACAAACTTTTTTGACTTTAAAAAAGCTCTTGGCGGTCACCCAATGCTTCTATTAATATTTCCTTGATTTCTATAAATGTTTGAGGATTTCCAGCTAGACATAAAATGTCCTTTGCTTTCCCTTCAATTTTGTTCATTACGGCTTGTATATACAAACCAAATTGCTAGTCCGAGACCAATTGGTGGAATACTAGCAGGGTATCCTCAGCTGTTTTCAGCCAGGCTGCCAGTTGTTTCCGGTTCCCATCGAATTGTGGTATGGGCTTAATTGGATCCGGGATCCTAAATAAATCTACCTCTGACATTTTTTCCAATTTCTTGTTGGATGTCATTTCAATATTATCTTGGGATTTTTCTTCCACTTTATGGAAAATTGAGTTCAGTCTTTCCTCTTGATACACCTGTGCTTCGCAAAGCTTTTTCAGCTCTTCAAAGATCACATTTAATTGTGTTGTAATTTCTTCCATTGTTATCTCGTTGAGATCGATATTCCGATTTGTATCGTACTTTTCGATTAGTCGTTTCTTTACCATAAACAAGGAAGATGTAATTGCGGAAAGAGCGAAACAATTTTGTAGCTATATCTGTCTCTATCTTGTAGTGGACAGAATAGCCGGCAGGTTCACGTCTATCTTGTAGTGCGTGGGTTTGCCCAAAAAAAAATTTGATAAATTAACTAAGTATCCACTACTTAAAAAGTAAAATTAGCGTTCACAGCTTATGTGATTGTCGTGAAGAAGAAAAAAATTGTAATTGAATCGACGATTCGCTAGTATATAAAGCACAGGACATTCTGTATATATAGAATGTAAATTGTGGTATAGTCAGTCCAGTCGCCGCGGCCTGATGAGAGGATTGATTTTTTCATAATCATAAGCTCAGCAGTTCGAAACTGGATTGAATTCTCTTACAATCTTCGGAACATATTAAATTAAAAATTAAATAAATAGAATTCTGTCTATTAGCCGGTTTTCGTTGAATTACCGTTCGTAAATACTAAAATGTTTCTACGTGTTAATAAAAAAAACACATTTAAAAGTGTCGTAAGACCGGTAGCATATTTAGAAATTACAAGAATTAATTAACATTCAACAAAAATTAAAAAGTAAGTATCCACCTCTATGTTATAGCAGATAGATGTAAGACAGGTTCACGTCTATCTTGTAGTGCGTGTTTTTGTCTTCAGAATTTTAAATTCCTCTTAATTAATTTATTTAGTATAGAAATTAGTAAAATTTCTTACCTGATTTGCTGTCTTGGTTTGGTTCCAAGTGATGCTGGTTGTTTGTGGTGTGGCGGAACCGCGAGTCCTCTAGACGATTTTAATTTAGAAAAAAAAATCTTCAGCCTGAGATGTCACAAAAATAGAAATACACTTTTCACAATTTCTTTTTTTTTTCACAACAATATTTTTGTTCAAATCTGTGACGGGTTCACTTTAAGGTAATTTTTATTCGTTACCTTTAGCACTATTTTTCACTACAAACACTTACACTTGACCTTTAGGCTGCGCCAATTATGAGTTCGACACATGTGAGGTCATAAAAAAAATAATTTTATTCTTTATTTTTTTCTTTTACAATTTTTACATGTTAACTATTCTACGTTAAGATACGAACTAACTTTTATTTAATTTATTTTCTTAAAGTTGAAATTGATTATGTCTACAATATTCACGTTGTACATAGTCAGCTACTTTTTGTTGGTTCTAGTTACTCGTACGATCCTCATTGTTTTGTCTACGTCTTATGTTGCATTTCAAAATGTGTGAAATGCAACTATGCAATTTGTTATAATGTAGATTGAAACTATACACTTTATTGAGTTGTGATTATATACTTTGTTGGCATATAACTAATTATTAATTACCGTTTATTCCGTTGCAGTAATGGTTTACCAAAAATTACTTAACCTTGATAATCCGATCGTAACTGATTGTACATATCCAATTGTCCCGTGGCGGGTGAGAAACAGCAGAAGTATTTTGTATGATTCAGCATTCAGCTATACCGTAATATCTTCTTGAAGAACTTACTGCTTTTGTTGCCGATTGTGCTCAACAGAAAAGTTTAATTATTGTTCCTATTTAATTGATTTCCATGCTCTAAATTCTTGAGCGCACTGTAGTATCGTTGATTACACGTACAAAGATGTATTGTTGATTACACGTACAGAGTTGTATATTCGTTTGTGTAGCAAACGACATTAAGAAAAATTACTATAATTTTTACGATTATAATTTGATCATCCGACTTATTTAATGGATGATCTACATCGTGGTCACCAATATAGGGGTAGTTGTTTATTTGTGTTCTATGTACTCGTATTTTATGATTTTAAATAAAAGAAGCACGCACAATTTTAATTAATTTTTTTTTTAATTCATTTTATGTTTTCTATATTTTTATTCACAATATTTATTACAATTAAAATGTTTTTGTTTATTATTTATTTGTTAATACAAATAGTTTTTATAATTTCATTTAACATAAACTTTATTGTTTTATATTTTTGTGAACCATATAATTATTTAATAATATATTTGTAATCTTGTTTTGATGACAACTCATTACCAAAATATATTTTTTCTTTCTGATTTGTTTAATAAAACCGGTAATATTAAAAGCCGATGAATTAGTGTATTGCAAAGCAAAGCAATCACTACAAACTTGACAGCTGACATTTCAAACTTATTTTGGAAAAAGAAAGCGCACAACTTCATTAACAAATGTTTGTTTGTTATCAAAAAGGAAAATATTCGTCATATTTTGCTGTATTACTTCCGAAAAGTGAAAAAACGCTGTGGAAGCTCATAAAAAGCTATGTGATGTGTATGGTGAAGATGCCTTAAAACTAGGGCAGTGCCAGAATTGGTTTGCTAAATTTCGGTTTGGAGATTTTGAGGCTAAAGATGCTTGGGAAGATCAATCGAAGTATTGTGTATTTTGAATTGCTTCCAAGGAACGAAACCATTAATTTGTTCGTGTACTGTTACCAACTGAATAAACTAAATAATGCAATCAAAGAGAAGCGGCCTGAATTAGTGTGTCGCAAGGGTGTTGTATTTCACCGTGATAACGCTACACCACATACAAGTGTAGTCACTCGTCAAAAATTGTTGCAGCTTGGATGGGATCAAACTATCACTTGTTTGGTTCTTTGCAAAACGTCTCGAATGCTATCATGAAGTTGCCTTAAAACTTCTGGGCCTAGTGACTTCATTAAGTAACTGTCGTAAAATGTTCATCTTGGGAGATTAAAACGAAATACCGTATATCGACTGACTTCACGATCACGTCAACATGCTTTATTTTGATCCAAATATGTTTTTAACACGTTCCATGCATTACGATCAATATACTATCAATTTCTATACTACTACAATCCTGACTATTCATGAGGATCAAGGCTTAACATCCGCTAGCGTTATTTGTGTTCGACTGTCTGAGAAAGATATTAAACTTTTCGATAACTTACCATATGCTATAGTAGCATTAACGAACACACCAATTTAACTGCTATTCATCGATTGAAGGGGACCAACTGCATTCATTAATACGAATTGCCTTAACTGCAAATTAACATAACCTCCTTCATGCCATCGTTAAATCCGGTTCCAATATCAATCAGAATAAATCAATCATAACATCAATGGTCAAAACACATAACATTAGGAATCAGCCATTTTATTTCCAAAATGTAAATAAAATGTCTTCGAAAGCAGCTCAATTTCGCAATTTTGGGTTAAACGATCATTTCGTTTATATCATCTGTGAAATATCATCTAACAAAGGAATGCTGAGTTCTGAATTCTTTTCTAGCCAATATGTCGTTTATAGGAGGAGAACTTATAGCGGTTAAAGCATAATTATCGAATGATTTAGTTGAAATATCCAACCTGGCTATCGAGAAATTATGGATTTAAAATCGTAATCAACCAAAAGTCAATATTTATCTATGTTGCGTATGTTCCTTTGAATGTGAGTTCGGAAACAGAGTGTCTGTTCATCGTCTAGACCGAATTGTACACCTGATTTGTACAAATAACCCAATTCTATTTAAAATAAATGAATCACCATCACCATTCGTTTTTACTGATATTAACCACAAAGCCAACATAATAAACCTTAATCTATATTTTGAACAGATTAGCTGGGAGAAGGAACTTATCAGCTGCAACTTAGATGTTAACATGGAGAAATTCTACAAAATCATATTTAAAATAAGAACTTTAAGATAAGATTATATTTAAGAACAAACATCCACAATGGTATAAGGATAAACTTTTCAATCTTAAGAACCAGAAAGACAAAGCTAACAAATAAAATCTCGAATTCCATTCAGAAGAAAGCAAACCGAAATTCAATACTCAAAATGCTGAGTTTTTTCGATCAACAACGTAATCATACTAACACCTAAGATTGAAACCGAGCATATTCGTCGAGCTCTAGAAGAGATCGATGTGGTCCTGATGGCATACCAACTACATTAAAATTAGCAGAGGGGCTCCAATTTTCAAAGATGGAATACTATTTGAAGTGCTAAAGAACTCGTAATCTATACTAGAATCAATTAAAATAAAGGTATCGAGTAGGAATTTAAGAGATCATGAGTTTCTTCATCTGAATAAATACAGAACAAACTATGGTGACAATGAACCGATAAAAATGATGTCGAAGTGTTTTAATAAATTCGACCATCTGTTCGACTTTAACTTAAGCAAAAAACAGCTTTAAACGTAGGTTGAAGCAACATTAGGCTCCGTTTTAATTCTTTTTTATTTTTATTGGACATCCTTTTCCCATTGTATTGTATCAAATGTGTAGACTTTTCTCTTATAAAATAAAATAAATGAAAGATGGCAAAAGGTAATCGCGCAAAATGAATAATATATTGTTTAAAACACAATTACTTTTTGCCAACCTAATACCATTGAAATTTCATGAATTAATCAATTCTTCAGATGGTTTATAGCCTAACAATCAGTGGTTTCGATAAAATTGATTTGTCGTGGCAACATTTACTGTTAGGGTGACACCTAGGTTAGAATAGAATAAGTTAATTAATAGCGTTAAGTTATTGCTATAGTCTCAGCAAGGTTAGGGTAGTATGTGATATAGTTGATAGTACTAACTGGAAATTTTCCGTCCTAAAACTGTTCTACATTGTACTAGACTAATCTTACTGGAAATATCATGATATTTCTAGAACTTTGCTCTGAGTATATAAAAAGGCGGATGGGCCAAGATAAACAATTTAAAAGCAAACAAACTTAGGTCTTGTTTTATTTAAACATTTTATTTTATTACTAATCTATCAATTTAATTATTAAGTTTTAGATTTTTAAATTACAAATTTTTTGTTCTCTTTGTAGGTAGACTAAAATATTTTGAAATTGTTTCTGTGTGAATCAAATATTTGACGACAAAACTTTATCCTTTGATCGAAAATCCCATTGAAGTAATTATAACAGATAAAGGTATTCGCACTCGTTTGAATGTTATGAAAAAATTCAATCGCTTTTGAACTGTTTAGATGGAATTGAAAACTTAATTCAGTCGTTGAAATATACTGCACATATATATGTATTGTAGTACAATCTGAGATATGGTTAAGGAAAAATTATGATCGGGTTTATTAACCTTCGTGGATATAAATGCTTTTCACTCAACAATGTTGAACAAAGAGAGTGGCGGGGTAAGTGTCTTCATTAAGGATTCGATTTCTTGCGTTCAAATGTTTGAGGTAAATTTTGATGATTCAAATTATTGTAATTAAACTCTTACAGTATAATTTAAACTTGATAGGGATAGACCGAGGACAATATTCGAAATTAGAATATTTTTAAAACCGATTAGGTAAAATTTTGTATTTGTATGTGTGTTAATTGGTGATTTAAATTTAAATTTACTGGATCTTGAATTTAATAAAAATGTTTCAAGTTACTCGGAAATATAACCACAAATGGTTTCTTCTGTCTTTACTGCTGGATCAGCCAACCATTCCGCTACTATCCACCAAATCAGTTATAGACCATGACAACATTACAGAATCTGACTTATGGGAAAAAATATGAAATAAAGACAATTTTGATACTATGATTAACAAACTATCAGAGACACAAAAAATAATTAAAGTATACAATAAAAAAAGGAAAAGCCTTGAACTTTTTTTGATTGATTGATTGATTTTGAGTGTACGACCAAGCATTAAGTGAGATTTCCCGGTAATTGAATATGACGCCGGGGAAATCACCGTACTTAAACCACGCCTTGCTTTATATGCTATATCTCGGACGTTCTTGTTTTTACCAGTGTAGGTATCGTCCTCGAGCGCGGTAGTTTTTGATTGTACTTCTTCGATTGATTGTTGGAATGCTCAGCAGGGAATGCCATCCTCGTGTAATTTTAACTGGGATGTTAACGTTTGCTGTAGCTCTAATAATAGCGAAGCTAGATTTGATTGTCCGTTTGGCTGCGATCTTGAGGGGTTTTGATCTTCTGAAGCAGGCACCTCTGGTTTCCTGCGTGATTCCTCCACCTGCTTTTATGTTTCGAGCCGCAATTCTAATTCTGACCTCGTTCCACAGACTAGGGCCCCCCTTGCGGCTAGAGCCTTTTTTAATTCAGCGAGGTTCATCCTGTCGACCTCCTTTTTTCACACCTGGATTTTCTGGATTGCAAAATCCACCTTCTGATACCAATTTGTTACGAACTGGTCCTATGAGTTCGTCCGGATTTTGCAATTAAAAACACTGTGTATTTTTAAACATACTCCGATCATTAAAATATCAAAGGTCAATGAATTTATTTTCTACACATGAACTCCGAAGGATGGATAGGGACAGTTATATTTTATATATTCATCTTTTTATAATGCAAAAATTATTTGTACAAAATATGAATTTGAATTTCTCATATATTTTTCGCTCATACAAATTATCTCTCTTTATATCTTATTACTTTCTTTTACTCTAGTAAAATAAAGTATAGTAATCATGAAAATTTTGGACCTTGAGATTTTTAGAGATTTATTTGTTTTGAGGTACCCTGAGTCCGAAAAAGTGGGTTTCGAAATGGTGTCTGTCTGTCTGTCAGTCTGTCAGTCTGTCAGTCTGTCAGTCTGTCAGTCTGTCAGTCTGTCAGTCTGTCAGTCTGTCAGTCTGTCAGTCTGTCAGTCTGTCAGTCTGTCAGTCTGTCAGTCTGTCAGTCTGTCAGTCTGTCAGTCTGTCAGTCTGTCTGTGTCCTCTCTACAGCCCATATGGTTTAACCAATCGAACTGAAACTTCAGATTTAAGTTTTCTTGATAAATTGGGAGGCCCCAGTGAATTTTACTCCAAATCGGCTAACCGGAAGTGGCCACTCCCTTGGTCCTGAAAATTTATTTTGCAAATATCTTAAAAAGTATAAGGTTTACAAAAAACTACTTAAAACAAAATGTTTCCAAAAATTAAAAACAAATAAAAATAAAAAATTAAAAATTAAAAAAAAAATTAAAAATTTAAAAATTAGAAAAATTAATTAGAAAAAAAAAATTCTCAAAATTCTCTGTTCGTAAAAGAAAGTCGTGTGTTGGCCACACCTCAATTTTCTCTGTGGTTTTATTTTAAATTCATATATGACAACATTTTAAAAAAGAAATGTACCTGGAATTTAGGGGAAAAATCGTAAAACTGTCAAAATATTTAAAGTACCCTATTTGAAACTTGAAGTCGTGGAAGTAGTGGATTAAAGTAAATACTTTTATTTTTTTTGTGCTTTATTGTTTTATGCAACTTCTATCTTTAATATTAATATTATTTGGACCACAGAAACGCTGCGCAGAAACATTGGTTGAACAATTAGTTTACTTTTACGCCTACCCACTTGAAACAGTCCAGAAGCCAGAGTTCGCAATACGAGTCAAACAAAAACAGTCAAAAACAATTTGCTGTGGGGCTAAGAGCACGCTTCTTGGACTCAAGAGATGTGGAATAACTGGATTTTCTCTGATGAGTCAAAATTAAAGCTGCCATGTTTGAGATTGTAAAATCCTCGCACGCAGAAAATCTCAAGAGAGGCTTAGCAACGCATGTCTTTTAAGACTTCCACCGAAAACTAGAAGACTTGTGGTCTGGGGTGTTTTCTCTGGAGAAGAAACAGGTCGAATTGGTCGTCTTTCAGATTTATTTTTCAACTCCATGCAATATTGCCAAAGTTGTGAGGAACTACCATATATGTATATATGTGGATATAATAAAATGAACTTTCAGATAAACAACAACATTTTATTAAAATCCTATTTTTTCTTATCTCTTCATTTAATCGTAAAAATGACTGGCTCCCGTAAAGCCCAGACCTAAACCCAATAGAAAATGTTTGGTTTATAATGGAGTTAGACGTAGCAAGAAAGCGCTCAGAATCAATGTGTAACGAAATCCCACAGAGGATTTCGTTAACAGACATGAGAATAGAGGTCTGATGCGGTAGTAGCTAGCTAGAGCTCACGGTGCGGCGTGGGGTTCTTCAGACATATTCTCTTGCTTGAATAACCACATGAAGAATAAAATTGGACGGGAAAAGGAAATTGAAACTATTTTGCCACGGCCTCAGCGGCTAAGGAAATAATAAGCCGGGAGTGATCGATCAGGAGTGACCGTTTCAATTCTAGGCGATCACCGCCGTGACTGCCACACGGGCCTCCACTCATCGGCCCGCATACTGGGATGTTGTTTCCCATACCAATTAGGTATGGAAGGACGCCCGCATGACAATCCCAACGACGACCCCCCGGAACGGAAACCGTCACCCCAGCGCGATCAACTCATATGGCGTGCCGCCCTCCAGCACAGCCTGTCCTGGAGGAACGAACGGCACGCACGGAATAAAAATGGAAAAAGCCGACCTTGCACATGGTGGCACTTCACACCATCCGATCAATTAGATTTGTTTTAAGCGCACATGACGCGGCGTAGCGGACGCCAACAAGAAAATTCAACGAGAATTTTTATTACGGTAAAAAAAAAATTGAAAATTATGAGATGTCAATATACGGTAATTACGTTAAAACTGATTCTACGTTAAAATTAAATTTCACTAGCACTATTCATTGTTTTGAAAAAATTAAGAAGCACACCAAATAAAATCTGAAAGACAGAACCGCTATAGAGCCGAACCACACCCAAAACGGACAACCGAGCCAAGGTGAAGAAAAGCAGCGGAAATTCCCCAAACGCAATCAAATTAACGGAATTAAAAAAAAACTTTGCTCTGAGTGGGGTCATCACAAGCCGGTGCACCAGCACGAATCGAAGATATAACAGTAAAAACCAATATATAATAAAAAAAGAAAATAATTGGGAGAAAACAAACTGTTACAACAAAAGTTAAAAAAAATGTACAGTTTGTTTTCCTCGTTTGGTGTACCTTGTTCTTTTATGGCCCGTTCGCCCGAGGTTCCCCTCTCGATGGTTGCCCTGCCCCCACGGGTGGGAACGGTCAAGATTGATTTCTCAACACGAGATGTTTTACCGTTTTTTTTTTCTTTTTGGTCAATTTTCTTTATTTTGCTTTCTTAATTTAGCGAGATTTGTATGCGGTTATGTAAGTGAAGAATCACTGTTTATCACAAACACCAGACCACACAGTTTAGTTTATCAACTGTAACATTCACTATTATTTTTATTTTTTGTTTATTATTTTTTTTTTTTTATATACACTGTCTAGTCATGTGATCGGACCACTAGACAACCAGTCTCACTATTTAGGTCTTAACCACCGAACCAAAAAAAAAATTTCAATCAAGATAAAAACACAATCGTATAATGATTAGAAAATGTAGATCGACTATTGATTGGAACAATAAACCATAGACCGATTATTTTAAAAATTTCCAAAATAGAACTAGATTTTTTATCAATTCAAAATCCAAAACTAGACTGGCCTAATTATTTTTTTTTCTATCTTAATCACAAAAAAAATAAGTCGATTTTTCCCCCTCCTATTTTTCTTTTTTATTTCGCATCGCTGTTCGTCTTATTCGCTGTATCTGTGCACACATTTCATATTTTTTTTTATTTTTATTTATTTTTTTTTTTTAATTTAAAATCTTCCAAAAACATCTATAATTCCAAGACGAACTATACGAAATTTAAAGGGACAAAGTGACTACTGCCCATAGTGTTAGTTGTGTACATATAAGCAATGCCGTCTAGAATATACAAGCCATACTGCTGTTTACGTCACTCAATTTATGTCGACAGTTCCATTAAACTTCTGCAGATAGCATTAATGCTAGAAAAATGAAAGAGAACAAAACTTGAAAACGAAGAGATTATTAAAACATGTAAAAATATAAAAAAAAAATTAGTATTAATCCAAGCGCAGGAAAGGAAGGATGTACGTCGTGTGTTTTTTTCATAATTTAAAATTATTAATAAAAAAAAGTTCATATACATTTTTCCAACTCATATTATATTTTTAGTTAATATTTATTTACATTTATAACATTATTTCATTAATAGTTTTATTAGTTTTAAATTATGCAGACAATTAGCAGAGATAAAAATATGTACAACCTTCCTTTCGTACGCATGAGATAATACTAAATAATTTTTTTATTTTTGAAATGTTTTATTCTCTGTTTCTCTCAACTCTTTCATTTTTCGAATGTTAATTGCCATCTAGGTTATGTCGATGAAATAAAAAAAAATAATTTTTGCTTTTAGCAGTATGGCTTGTATATTCTAGAAGGCATTGATATAAGCCTTCAATAAAAAAACTAACCAACACTAATCTAATTTGTTTTGGTTTTGTTCCATGAAATATGAAAAAAAAAAAAAAAAATACATAAGAAACAACAACAATATACATCACGGCAACGCCGTTTAAAAATATCGTGTAAAAACAAATCCTATTTATGTGTATGTTATGTGTTAGAAAATAAAACCAATTACAATAACAACAATGGTTCTGTCATTCGTCATATTCGAGATAATTTAAAGGGCAAAGCTGCCGGTGTGTCACGAAGACTGAACAAAGTTAAAATGAAATGTATTATTTATTTTATTTGTACTATGTGTACCGAATGAAATTTGTGATTCCCCAATTTATATTATCTCATAGGTTACTACGCAAAATAAAAAAACTGGTACCGTTATTTTGTAGAAAAACAATTTTAAAAAACGAATAAACGTCAAATTGGGCATTTGTCTTATTTATTTCGGAATGGACGCGTCAGAAGGAGAAAAACGTGATTTAATAATTCGATTGTGCAATGATCATTCAGAATATACCAATAAAAAAATGGCTAAATTGGCCGGTGTTTCCAATAATATGGTAACAAATGTAAAAAAAAAAATGTAAAATCAATCTTTCTGTATCACGCAAGCCCGGATCCGGAGCAAAAAAAGGTGCTCGAAATAAAATGTTGGATCAGAAAATTGTAAGAGTCATTTCCAAACATCCCTCAATGTCTGTGGGGGATTTGGTCAGAAAAACCAAAACAACCAAATCGATGGTGGAACGAGCTAAAACCAGAAATAATCTACGGACATAAAAGAAGTCAAAAACCCCCAAAAGATGTGTTGAACAATTTAATAGAGGGATCCGATCGAGCAAAGAATCTTAACAAATTGTTGAACGAAAGAAAAAATTCTTGTATCATAATGGACGACGAGACCTACGTGAAAATGGATTTCTCGACACTTCCAGGTCCCCAATATTACATTAAAAAGAAAGGTGCAAAACTGGACGAAGCAATTACTACCATAGCTGTGGAAAATTTGCAAAAACGTATACAAAAACGCGCCGAACCGGCAAGCAATTTGCCAATGAGGCTTAAGATCACGTCCATACATAATAAATCGGATTATGAATGGCGAAATCTACATCAAGGAATGCCTTCAGAAACGTTTGTTGCCTTTTCTAAAAAAACACAATAGCCCTAATATTTTTTGGCCCGATCGTGCCTCGATTCATTATGCTACAGGTACAATGGATTTTATGAAAGCCAATAACATCAAATTTGTTTCAAAGGATTGCAATCCGCCTGCCGTGCCGAAAGACCGTCCAATTGAAAAATATTGAGCTTATTATTCTGTTAATTATACATGTTCATTGGGGAAGGTTTTATGCCTAATGGAAACACTGACTAAATAGTTTACTAAGAAATGTGCTTCCATACGGCTTTTACTTCTTTAGTAATATATTTAATAAAATTATACCTTGTTGTTTATTTTAATTACACGAAATTTATTAAATGGGTCTACATATATACACCAAGAGCTGTGAATTTTTTTTGGTGCTTTGCAATCTCATGCAGTGTACACTTCGTAGTGGATTCGTGCTGGCATTATTCAAATTTAACATAATTTCACACGATCGAAGTCATCCGAATGTCGCGAATGTATCAGACTCTGTTGGTGAATATTGCTCAGCCGAGTGTGCGCCATACTTGATGGTAAATATCCAGGTAGACTGGATATGAATAGACACATTGTTGATCCAACGTAGTTCTTTCGCAAAATCGATTGAATTATCGAAGAATGTTCACCGAAGAATGTCGCCGTATAATTACTAGTATTGAAACCTCTACCACCGCGCGTTATATTCAAGTCTTGTAGAGCATGTTTTCGTAATCCTTGCACAAAATGGCGGGCCCCAGAAGTACATGACAAATGGCATAACTAGCGGACTATAATTCGTCAACAAGATGAATCTGGAATAAACATGAATTTAATACAAAATTAATGTAACTCAAAGATACTAGTAGTTACCATTTTCAGTTGCAACAATTGTCCGAATTGTTACGCCCGCATTGTCGGAGAATAGGTTACGCTACTCTATTTTTATTTTTTTGCGTTAATAAGAATTTATAGTATGTTCCAATTCAAGTTAAATTCACTTTATTTGAGTTTATTCTATTATTGTCGGTAATAATTGTTTGTCTTGACTGTGACACGAATTACTTCTCTTTCACTACATATAAAATATGTATAATACTATGCAAGGTAAGCTGGTGGTAAAATGCTTGCAGAGATATCGCCCGTCCGCGATGAGAATTGATGTTAGAATCAATATCAGTGTAGTTGTATAAATGTATATACAGAGTATCAAAATGAGATACCAATGATCATTATGCTCATTTGTCTTTAGGCCAAAATACCTTTTTTTTTTGTAATCAATAATCAGTGTGTGTGAAGCTTTCGCTCAACTTGGATCTGCCAATGTTAGCGTATATCCAATTATTAATAAATATATTTTTTTTGGGTCGCTAAGTGAATTAACGGTTGATTTCAGATCTAGGTAAAAATCTTTGTGCATGTGCATATATATTAGCAAGAGTGAAGCCTTTTCTTTGGGTTCCATAGAAATATATACTTGCAATTAGTGAATCGTAATTGGTTATTGGAATACTATCAAATAAATACACTCAAATATCAAAAATTTGAGTACATCCATTTTTGATACTTTTTTTTTTTTGATAAAAACGGGTGAGTCAGTAATAAGAATCGGTTCTGTAATAAGGTATAACGGAGTTTTTTTTTGTTCTTAGAGTCTCAACGAAATATTTTCAATGAAGGAATCTAGAAACTAAATGAAAATAAATCCGAACTTCATTAGTTTAGGAATATAAGTGTTTAAGCGAATTTCTTGGTTGATGTATTGGTAAATTCATACGAAATAAGGGAGGAATCGTTTCATTTGGCGACCAGTCGGATATTTTATAGTGTTTCTATAACACTATTTGAATACATCAAGCAACGATGCCAAGTTGGGCTATCAAGTAATTGTGTGTGCGTGAAAAGAAAAGAAAACTTAAATCGAGAGATCTCGGTTTTGATTGGTATTTTCTGACACTTATCTTAAGTTGTAGTTAAAAGAGAAAGTATCCATTTTTTTGGTTTTTGTTTTTTTTTTGTTAAATGTTCAATTTATTAAGAATTGAAATAGTTAAATTTGTGAGTGTAGATTAAGTCAAGGAGCAAAACAGGGTAAATTTTTTTTTTTGTCAAATCAGTTAATTCCTTTTTTTCAGCTAAGCTATTGTATCTTCCAAAGAGCGCTCTTCGGAATAAAATTGGTAAGCGACATACTTTTTTTATTAATTAATTAAGCCAGTCTTGCTCTTTTAATAAAAATCTACATGAGTTCTTAGTTTACAGTAAGATTATAAACATTTAGTTCTGCGATTTATTATGTTAAAAATTTTTTTTGTATGGTGAACTATTTAAATGAGAGTAATACAGTGTTAAAAATGAGGTAATTTTCTTTTATTGTGATGGCGTGAAAGTGATCAGACCCTTGTGAACGATAATGTAGATTTCCTAAAGAGTGCACGTATGATTTGTTGGATCTCGCATATTCGGTAACCAAAAACCCCCCTAGCCGCTAATGCTACCCGAAATAAACGTACATGTTCCCGAAGGATGATCCGTAACAGAATTGATCAGGTACTGTTGATGTACATATGTGATAATCCACGATACTATACTGGGAGATAATGAACATGCGCCGAATGGCTGTCATCAATTGTTCAGGGCACCAAATTAAATTCTCATCAGGAATAAAGTTTTGAGATATAACAACAACCGCCGTTAATAATGTCATTTTTGTGAGGACATTTTCGACCTGGACAACATCCTCATCATAAACGGTTTGTCAAATAAAAACGCTTAAAATACCACAATAAAAACTAATTCACTCGTTAATTGTCGTAGATATAGTCGGCCATATCGTGATCAGCATCTCATTCAAGTTCCAGTTCTCGTTTAATCAACTCACCATAATTAAAAAAAAATACATCAACTGCCACAAAAATACTAACGGACAGAATATTAAATTTTCTACAACAAAACACATTATTGTCGTGACAACTTTGTGACAATTTTGTTCGTCGATTAGATTTGTTGTACTCATCTTTTAGATGCCAGTTATTCTCGAATGGTGACCATGGTCCTCGAAATAATATCAGTTCAAAATTATAACGAATTCCTCGACTCAGGCAAGCAGGTACGCCCAAAAACAGGACCATAACTTTAGCCGAAACTAAATTCTTATTCATGATAGCTACAATATAATTTTTGAACCGCACAATACGATGATAAATATCGAACTCGGTCAGTAGCTTCTTATGTATACACATTTGCTGTTCAGATTGTACTTCTCCGATTCGTTTTTGTACTCATGACACGTCAAATTATCGAGCTCCGACTGCAATAAAATGGTTATTAGACGTGAAATATTGAGATTATAAACAAATTACTTACGTCTTTAATCTTGAGCGCTCTGTTAAAATATATTTTTATATAACAAGGGCCACGAAAACAAGATGTCATATGTTTGTCGTACATATTTTTTGACATAAGCAAAAAGATGTATAACCTATCTTTATTACACTCTAGACCAAAAAATGGCACATTTCATTGTGTTAAAAAATACGAATAAGCGTACATATTTTAATGCTTTACTACATGTTAAATATTAAAATATTAAGATACAATTCGATTTTTAATATTAAGACACCTTTTAAATTTAAATTATCTTAATAATTTTTTTATTAAATTCAAAAATGAATTCAAAAAGGTACAATATTTTTGTCAAGAGTGTACAAATAAAAAGTAAATATGTGTTTGTATGAAAATAAATGTAAAGTAATATGCGACATTGTCGTCATCATTTAGTCACCAATACTACCTTCAGTAGCAATTACCAGCCAATAAAGAATAATAGTTTGTCTTGGAATTATAAGTCGTGTTTTCCATGAGAACTGCACTAGAACTCGATAAATTTTAAATTCCTCTTATTCTATGTAAACAGAAAAAAAAAATTAAATTCATAAAGTGATAATGTGTAGTGCATTTCACATAAATACACATTTTAAATTGTTACAGCAATAAATAATGACAATTATAGCTTATTTTTTAGTTACACTGGATAAACCCATGAATTTATCGAGTGTAGTTGCGTGTAATGACGTCAGCAAGAAATAAGATAATATTGCTGAAATAACGAAGGGGGAAATTTTTAAACTTAAAATATGTAATTATATCAAATACACTACACATTCGCGCTTTATGAATTTATTTTTTTTCGTTTTACGTAGAAAAAAAAGAATTTAAAGTTTATCGAGTTCTAGTGCAGTTCTCATGGAAAACACGGCTATAGATGTTTTTGGTTTTACTGTTTGGCTTGTATAAACATTTTTGCTGGTTTTGGGAGAATATAAAATAAGAAAAAAACAAGTACAGTGAGTGGATTTGAAATTCGGACAAAGAGTGTTTTAGATTTTAATATGAAATCAAATAAAGACAGATAGGATTTTTCAATTTTTTTTATTACAGTCTAATTCTTCAATACATCAAATAAGATAATTCAATAAATAATTAAATAAAATCATATTTAAACTTAAGTAAATTTATTAACCAAAAATTCAATTGTTATTTTTGCGCCGATTTAATATTCGGACAATGTAGGTATGCATTTAAAAAATTGTTATCACTTCAATTTTAATATTTGGTTGGGTAACCTTTCTGCTTCAATATGGCCAGTAACCTTCTTGGCATCGAATTTACCAGATTTTGGGTAAAAGTCGGTTCGATTTTTCCCCATTCTTCATGAAGTACGCGCTTGAGTTGTGTTTTACTTCGAACTTTATGTTTACGAACTCTCCTGTCCAGCTCCTCCCATAGATTCTCGATTGGGTTAATGTCCGGTGATTGAGGTGGTATCTGCAAAACTTTCGGACAATTATATAATAAATACAACTTTATATCGTGTGATGTATGTTTGGGATCGTTATCCTGATAAAAACTAAATCGATCCAATATTCCCAACTTTTCAGCACTCTGGTTTAAATTATTGCGCAAAACGTCCAATTGCATGTTTTTATCCATTATTCCATCAATAAACACTAGGCTCCCCATCCCACTGCCGGCCATACAACCACAAACTAAAACAGATCCACCTCCGAATTTTACTGTAGATTTAATATTTTTAATATTTAACTCATCATTTGGCCTTCTCCATACTTTTCCCTTTCCCTTATGCGACAATCGATTATAGAATTCGCGGGAGCGAATCAATCGCGGATCGAAAACTACATATAAAAAAAATAGGAAACAATTGCTTCAAATCAAAGTATCCTGGAAAACTTCTATTTATTTACATGCAATTTGGATTTTTTGATTCACCGTACAAATGCAATAGTTTTGTAGCGTTTCTGAAACAATTTCTTTTTAACGATTTGTAAAAAAATCCAAAGGGATATCAATGAAACTATGATATACAATTTTTATTTCCCATTTTTTTTATATGTAGTTTTCGATCCGCGGTTGATCCGCACCTGCGGATTCTATAATCGTATGTTATACCACAAGACGATCGAAAATTTTCGATTATACGAGACGTATTGCCTGAAACACCACGAGACCGAAGGTCGAGTGGTGTTTTGCAAAGGCAATACGTCGAAATAAGAGAAAATTATCCATTGTCGTGTGGTATACAGGAGACTATATCTTGAATAAAGAAAACAATAAATTTAAATAGATCCATTTCGGATTTATTGAAGTCGATAACTGGAAACTGACATATATAAACAGAATTGTTGTTTTTTCTTTTGTCAAATTTCAAATTTGCTAAGCCTACACGATTTTAATTATGCTACTACATTTTACAAATGTTTATATAATCGATTATACAAAGGCTTATATAATCGATGTAACCATAGTTACTATATTTTAACTATTAGAAAAACCAGGCATACATTGATTTTTATAATTTAATGAGTGATATAGTCGACGTGATTTACTTTCATCAGCAAATAAAACATTATTGCAGAACGCTTCATTCCTATTCAAATATAACTTACAAAAATCCATTCGTTTCTTTCTATTAATTTCGTTGATACGAGTATATGGTTTCATTCTTGGTGTACGACCATGATACCCATTAGTTCTTATTACATTTCTTACGGTATCTATGGATACAGACTTTTGATAAAGTTTGCACAATTCTGTAGTTAATTTGGGAGCACTAATTTTCGGGTTTTCTCGTACATTATTTACTATCCACCGTTCTTCGTTATGGTTTAGTAGTTTCGTTTGGTCATTTTTATACCTTTTTATAAAATTCTCCGTACTTTTGCTAATATTTAAAATATTTCCAATTTTCTGAATCGTTTTCTTCTTTTCAAAATGAAATATCACTAATTGCCTTTGATCAAACGAAGTATTTTTATTTTTTCTTCCCATTTTTGTTTGCAGCAATCTTTATTACACGATTTGTAATTTCAAACAGAGGAGGTAGGTATAAAATAGAAACTAAAAATATTATAAGGTAAAACGGGGGAAGATGCCACATGTAAGGAAAAAATTTAAATAAAAAATACACAAATGCGTGAAACTAAATTTTCATTGTTTGATTGTATACAGTAGACAAACATCTATAAAATGTATAACAAAAATATTATTTATTTTAATTCAGTTAATAGCTAATAACGATTAAACAAAGAGACGCAAAAGTGGCTTCTTACCCACATGCGTGGGTAAGATGCCACTTATCTTCAATATCAATTAGATTTTGACAAAATGCAAAAACAATCTATAATTTCATATTATTTCAAATAAAAATAAATATTTAACATTTACATAACATTTTTTAAACAAAATAATTAAGTTTTAACTTTTACAGGCAGGACAAACTCCATTTTCACAACACACTTCGTGCATCCACTTTGTACATTGGCCACATTGGACCCAATCACATTTTGGCCAATTTTTATTGTAATAACTTGGTATTACCTTCTTTTTAGAAAAACTTTTTTGCTTAGGTATGTTTTTCTTTTTTTTCTCTTCATTTTTTTTTTCTAAGATTTTCCAAGTAATCAGTTTCAGTCAGAATTCTAGCTTGTTGTTTTCGAGCGGACGGTCTGGGTTTGCTTAACTGCGGTACTGGCCTAATTTCATGAAAATTTGACACCGTCGATGCATTGTTACACGAGATAGACTCTTCTTCAACTTCTATTGCGTGATTTGACATAGTAGATTCATTCATACGCGAGCTAGATTGTTCTTCGATATCCATCCCGTCAGTCGTAGAGTTTTTTGTAGATGCCTCAGCTGCATCAGAAATAGCGAATGCATGATCTGGAATGATTTGTGACCGAATGCCACAAGCTTTAAATCCATTTATTCCATTATTTGCAGTTGCAGCCTTTGACCAAGCTGCATTTAAAATTTCGCCAAACTGATGTCTTGTCACACGTCTACCAGAATGGTTGAAGATCCAATTAGTTACAGTTTCTTTCCAAAAACATTTCAATGACTTGAAAAATGACCTATCTAAAACGGTTGCAAGTAATGGTTTGTATGACTCGGTAAACACAGTAATATTATAACATTTTCAGCTGCAAAATCCAAAACTCGTCCGTCTGAACAATGTGAACTGTGGCCATCCAGTAATGCTTTACCGGGACCTTTACGTGGCAAAAAATGATTTTTTAGCCAATCAAAAAACATATCCGTATTTGCATAAGCAGATTTTTCATTCATTTTCACTTTCGAACCTGGCGGCAGTCCATCTTCGAATTCAGGTCTGAAACGTTTGCCTTTCATTATGCAGTACGGTGGAAGAAATTGCCATCCGCGCTACAACACGTAATAACGCTAATCGTTTCGCCTTTTTCTGCCGATGTTGTTAAATGAACATCTTTTGTACCTTTAGTGGCCACAACTTTTCCAGATTCATTGTTCAATTGTAAGCCAGTCTCTTCCATATTATATATATTTGCAGGTGTTAAATTAACTTGATACTTGGCGTAAATTTCTTTGAGCAATTCAAAATAATTATGAACTTCGATTCTATACCAAGACTTCGAGCTAATGATACACCTTGCGCTTTTCTTACTGATAAACTTGGATGTCTTTTCAAAAATAACTTGAACCAATCGCGGCATGTCTAGCGATGTTGGAGGATATCCTGATTTTTCAAGTTTTTTTATATAAGCAACTAATTTATCTTCATATTTTTCTAAGTAACCAGAACGGCCAAGTTTACATTTAAAAGATTCATTTTTCAAATGCCTTTGTAGTGTACAGAATGGAATATCGTAAGCCTTCGCCGCTTTCCACGCGGTTGTTTTCTGTTCTCTTACTAGTGTCATGGCTTTTATTAAATTGTCCTTATTCCAAGACCCTCGTTTACTTTTTCTTTTATGATATCGAGCCATTGTACCTTTAAGAAAAAGAAAAACAATATAAATGAAGAAAAATAACAAAAATTTTTTTTACAAAAATCAAAATCAAACAATTCAAAGATATAAGCAAAAACTATGTAAAATTACCAAGATAAATTTAACTAAATCGCTTTTTAACAACAACAAAAAATGGAAAACACAGTGGAATAACGTCGTAATAACTTTATTTTCTTACTCTCTTCAAATCAGACTCTCTATTGTTAATTTCTCACTTCCATTAATTTGTTTTTGATTTGCGTTTGACTTTGAATAAATTTGCTTAATAAAGAACACAAAAAACAAATAGAACATAATTCGTATTTCTCACTGCTGTTTATTTGTTTTATTTTTTGTGTTTACAATAAGTATGTGTGAGTAGCACATACAAACAAAATGTGTGCTTTTTACCTCCATTTTTTTTTACTGGTATCTTACCCCCAGGGTTTAAATTTTTGAAAAAATGTTATAATTAGAAAAATTAAACCACTTAACTTTTTCAAACTATATGATTGTAAACTTGTTTATATCACTTATTATTTATAACGAATACTTTTAAATAAAATCAAAAAATACGTAAAATAGAAAAAGTTAAAGTTATGGAAAAATTTAGATCAGCCTCTAATGTTTTCAACAACGCTCGAAAATCAACTAAAAATAAAAGTGAAAAACCGGTAATTCGGTGTCAATGTAGTCAGCT
Organism: Tipula vernalis; assembly: GCA_958295665.1. Lineage (NCBI taxonomy): Eukaryota > Metazoa > Arthropoda > Insecta > Diptera > Tipulidae > Tipula > Tipula vernalis. Next base: position 177,427,307 of record OY282558.1, on the reverse strand, counting down.
GATCATAATACAAATTCTAATCGTACACTTATTGCCATCTGTTTATAAACAACGAAAATATAGCAAAGTGGCATCTTACCCACACTGGCGTATTCTAGCGATTGGGATTTCTCGATAAAATTTATTTCTCGAGAAATCGAGAAATTTTTTTTACGGTTCTCGAGATTCTCGAGAATTCTCGAGAAATTTATACAAAATTAAAAAAAGACAGATTAAGTATAATAATATCACATTTCATACATTGATATTATGATTTATGAATGTTTATTCATTATTAAACAAATATATTGCATTACTATTTCAAATTCAAATTAAATTAAATAAAAAAATTAATACATTTAAAAAAAATTATAAATAAATAAAGTTTAGTGAAATTTTTTGTTAATGAAATACAATTTCAAATAACAGAACACGTCCACTGCTTTATCAGATAATCTTGTTCTATATTTTTTGTTACTAGGTTGCCTCCTATAGAAAAGTTACGCTCATTTTGGGTTGAGGTCGGTTTGATGGTGAACAAAGCATCTTTCAGCATCTTTAAATTTGGCGTTAATTGCCCCGTTAATTTATATAAATTTAATTCCTTACTAATCGTCTGGGGCTCGATTTGTTGTCTTACTTTTGAAACCGTCGATGTAGATCTTTTTATTGCTTTCTCCAGTTTTTCTTTTAAATTTTCGTCGCTTTTATTATTTTCATTATCTGGCCCATTATCTATATCATCACCATCGAAACTATCATTTTCATCCGCAATTTCAGTTTGTATGTTATATTTTATCATAAATTGTTTAGCGGTTTTAACAATTTCGTTCATTGATGTAGATTGAAAAAAATTGTCAACGTCTACGTCAGTTCTTCTCGTAGAACATTGATTCACACTATTGTGATTATTCAAAAATTTTAGTAAAGAAATAAGTGGTTTATTACGGCGTTTTCCTATTTGTAGTTTTATTTCATTTAATAATTCATGACTAATACAAGAATTGTTTTCTTGGAGTGTTTCAAAAAGAAACTCTAGTATGCCTTCGCTAGATAATAAGTTCGCATCAAGGCGTGATAGTGCTTCCACGGCGATTTGAATTGGGTTTAAAACTTCTAAAATGTTTTTCGCAATGGTCGTGTCGTCGCTATTCCACATATCTTTTAAATTTAGCTCTTCCAACGATTTTAAAACCGGTTCAAGTATCCGTAAAAACCGTTCAACCATTTTTGCCATACTACTCCAGCGAGTTTTACAATCTAATATTAAATTCAATTCACATTTTTCAATTTGTGTTACGTTGTTTTGTAAAACCGTATTTTTCACAGGCGACCTCTTAAAAATGTTTACAATTTTTCTTATCTTCATTATTGTTCTATTAATGTTGTGTGTGTTAACTAATTCGAAATTATTACGTTCAATATATTCTTCGTCGGATTGGTTTCCATGTTGAAAACAGTCGTTATTTTCCGTTTGCGATTCTAAAGAGCTTTCAAATTCTAAACAATGAGCATTTTCCGATTTTTCGTAAAATATTTTTATGACAGCAAGGTGAACAGCATGATTATAGCATAACTGTAAATAAACTGGTGATAAAGCTCCGAACTTTACCATAACGGATTGTAGCGACTCACTCGCTAACACAATTCAATCATACAATCCAATTATTCAGAATGCAATTGAGACAGTCAGAATATTCATCACTCGTTCATCGCCACAATCCGTGCATTCACATTCACACACATTGACATGAACGCACTTTCTATTCCCACGCTTTTCTACATGAACGCACCTTGTTCACCCACAACGAAACACACTTCATTCTTTTGTCAGGCAGTCGATTTGTTTGGTAGTAAAGGTAAAGAAAATTTGTATTCTTGGGTTCTCGTGATTACATATTGATTGTTGGTGAAAATAATATTAACGTGATCATAACCTCTGTAAGATAATAATAATAATATTAATGATAATAATAATGATAAATATGAACCGCAAAATATATTGAAAAAACTACAAAGTGTTCGTGTTTTATTATAAATATACAAGTGGCGTACACGGACGCGGTACGAAAAACTACAGGATGCTCCATCGCTTGTGGTAGCAATAATATCATTCATAAAACTTATATTGAATGAGTTTAGTTTTTCATTTACTAGTTCCAACAACTTTTCCGCTCGACAACTTCCGTTTATTCGAATTTGCCCAAGGTTATCCGATTTTAAATTTTCGTAATATATTTGAATATTCAAATATCGCCTATTGCGAAAACTGGTCCACTCGTCTATGGACAACGAAACCTTACCATTGCCAGCTTTTATAATATTTATTTTGTTAATAGTTTCTTGTTTCGTTTTTTCGTAAAATTTATATACTAAATTCATTATATCGGTTGGATATTTTGGCAGTTTATGACCTTGTAGTTTCAAGCTGCTACGTATAAAAGCACAGGTGGAAATTTTATAGATAGGGATGTTATCATACGCCGCTAATTCCGAAACTATTTCTTCTAATGGTGTGGTTTTTTTCGAAAAAAAATTGTCTATTTTACCCTGTTTTTGTCCATGCTTGGCATTTGAAGATGAACTGCCCGGCTGCATTCGCGGAACTATTTTCTTCATGCCGTGCTTGCCATCTAAATGCCGATGCAAACCTGTCGTTGATGATCCTTTGCACGACAAATGTTTATTACACAAATTGCATTCGGCAGTATTTTAATCTGCAGATTGTTTAAAAAATTTCCAGCAATCACTATAATTCTTTTCGGTCATTTTGTATGAGGGCTATAAACATTTTTTTTGTTAATTTTGAAGAATCATTTTAAACGTAATTTAACTTACTGTATAAAGTATAAGATCAAATAACAAGAAATTTTGAGGTTAGAACTCGAACAGGAGTAATTTTGTTTGTTTTGCAAAAACTTCGTTTAGTTTAGATCTAATGGCGGTTTGCAAATATAAGTTTTACATTTTAAACGATTTTAATTAATTTTGATATTTTTATTTAAAAAACTATTCAAAAAAACCACTTTTATGCTTGTATTTTAATAGTTTTCTAATTTAAATAAAAAAATTTGACAAATAAAATGAGTATGTTTAATGGAAGGTGAATGGGCGAATTTGAGAGGTAGTTTAATGAAAAATGCGGCAAATTTGGTGGATCGTTTAATGAAAAATGGTGGATTTGGTGAAACCTTTTTTTTCAAAATTTCTCGAGAAAAATAAATGAACTTCCCGGGAAATAAGAAATACAAAAGTTGAAAAATTCCCGAGAATTCTCGAGCCGAGAATTCTCGATCCCAATCGCTAGCGTATTCCCCCGCTTTACCTTATTCATTTCAAACAGTCATAAATATATATTCAATATTCATATATAAATTTAAATAGAAATTTGATTTTTGCTATGTGGGATCACCTTATGAAATATATATGCAAATGTGAGTTAACTGTACAGGAAACAAACAATCTGTAAATGTCCCTATTCGTTTTCGTGAAAAGTAAATGGTTTGTCCGAATATTAAATCAATGTAATAATTAGAAGAATCAAGTGAAATAATCAAATTTATAGATTTAACGAATTATTTCGAACAATTTCTTATTGAAATTCTGTTGTTTATATTATACATAAAAAAAAAAAATAAAAAATAAAAATACTTTTATTTGAATTTTATGTAATGTTAAAATCTAAAATGCTCTTTGTCCGAATTTCAAATCCACTCACTGTAAATGCAAAAAGAATTCAAAATATATTTACATAGCAAGTGGATGGAATTTGGGATGGAATGTTAAATTTAAATTTGGTTAAAGCATAAACGAAGCATATATATGTATAACACTCGCGCGGCCAATGTCATATATAAAAGATAAGTTTATTTTTGGCGTTTGGATTTCCGCAATTTTCTCTTCTTCTAGGTGGAGACATATGCCAGTCGTAACAAATGTTAGCTTAAAAAGTTTCTACGACTTTGAAAAATTTATAAAACTCAATAAATCGGAGGTGTACCCCCATAATAAAAGAAAAAAGCGGGCAAACAAAATATTAATATTAGAATTTCTATAAACCAATAAAAATAAAAAAAAAATAAAATTACAAAAAACGTTTACTTTATTCCATTACTTTAGCTCCAATCAACGTATTTTGTTGAATTGAATATTTTTGCATCTTTTCGGGTTTTCCCCCTAAACTGCAGGTATATTTTTTTTTTTTTTTTTTTTTTTTTTTTTTTTTTTTTTTCAAAAAAATGGGTCATAAATGTATTTAAAATGAACAAATAAGCCAATTGCTTTCAAAAATTTTATAATTTTAGCAAAAAAAAGACTCTAATTTGCAATAAATATGTTTGTCCAATTTTTTTCATCCAAAAAAAATTCAGAATAAAAAATTGTCAATGTAGGGGAATATTTTTCAGATAAATGTCAGAAATTTGTACTAAAAAATATTTATCACATGTTTTATTTTGGTCCGCTAGAGTACAACTTATCATCGATCATTTTGCTTTTTCGCAATAATTTCTCTTGCTTACACAACAGCATTTGTGTTATGTTTTCGGTCAGTTATTTATACAATAAACAGAGCGAATACTGCTTGGAAGATGGAGCCACGATAATTGCTAACGAGTTGGAATTCATTACGAGAGATGGAGCAACGGATAGTTAGAATCAATTCAATAATCATCGTTGTGCACCATTGCATGTAAATTGTTTGTTGTTGATTAAATTACTGATTAAAATATTTTGCTGAAACATTCTATAACATCTGCAACATATCATCATCTGGCTATAGGTTCGTATTCCGTAGACCACCTCCACATTGCATTGCTCCGTGCCCGCCTTTAGTATTATGATGGAAAGTGAGTCGGCCTATGGAAAAATACATTGCCTTGTACTAATAGGAAAATAAAACGAAGTTAGGAGAGTTGGTGTTTGAAGGGAAGTACATATACATAGTTACATGTTTTTAAAAAACATTCTAATTGCGTGATAAAATTAAATTTGTTGTTAATTCATAAAATTAATCATTTTGTTTTTATTAAGTGCGATGTTTATATATTTGAATTAAATGCTCGTGTTTTGAAAATCGAAAATTTGCATTTTACCTGACAAACTAATCAATAAGCGTTAATTAAATATAATTAAAACTTGACAATAGTTTATAATTATTTTCAATTGTTTGATGTTTATTGGTACTGTAAATTGTTTTGAATGGTTGATGTTTAGAGCATTCGTATTCTCTTTGGTATCGCTTAAGTATACTTATATTAACATTCCTCAAATATATTAAAGGGATACAATTTTAACTTTTTAACCTGTTTTGGAAATTTAGGCAATGTAGAATTTCAAAATTCCAAAACTCCTGAATTTCTGTATCTCTCTCTTTTTGGTATAATTGCTGATTTTTGAACTTGGAACACAAAAGTTTTCGTTTGTTTGATAACAGACGAATCGATCGTAATATTGGGGCGACCCCCTCCCCCCCCCCCCCCCCTCCCTTCCTCCAACCATTTACGATACAAAGAGGAAGGGCTATGATTTAGTCTTCCTACTCAGGCCAACATTCTACTGTCGGCTTCTATTGTAACAGAATGGTATTCTTGTTCGTTACACTAAACAATAACATTAGGATTGTCGAACTTTGAGGAGTAACATTAGGATTGTTGAGGTAGGATAAATTGGTAAACCGAGTACAAAAGTAACAGGAGATTATCTTATGTATTAATCTGTTTTAACGTTCGTGATGCTTCACAAAATTCAAAAGGCATAACCCGAAATTCATAAAAAAGGTGTCTGAAAGTTACAAAAAGAAAATTGTTCAAATCCCATATAATTCGTTATAAAATACTGAAGGGAATGCTGTTGCATTCAGATAATTACCTCAATCATATTTGTTTGATACACATGCAACTCCATTTTAGATCAAAATCGCCGTTTAGCGCGTGTTAGCATCGATATTGGTAAATAAAAGGCAATCATTCATCTCCAAATATCCCCATTCAATATTGAGTGCTAAATCGCTAAATAATAATTTAAAAATTCAATCAAGAATCAATTTTATTACTTTTCAAAATGAATTTAATTTTAATTTTATTGATGTGTTACTTGCTTTCTACTCAAGTAATTGATGTAAGTTTTGATTTTGATTTAAATGTGTAAAGCATTAAGATATTTTTATTATATACGAATGCCGCTGCAGTCGAGAAAGTATCGTGTGATGGTAGATGATCAATTTTATCCATATACAATTGACAAAAGTGTGCCATCGTTTTTGGAATATTTCGATATAGAGAATTTAATATTCGAAATTTTCGATGACGATGGGCTTAAATTAGATGGATACGGTATCGTAAAAAAATCCTTTGATTCTAAATTACCGTTGCAATTCTTTATGCGATCTCAATATTTTGAAAATTCAGTATGGCAGGAGGGACCGTTACGATTGATTGTACCGAATGCCTGTGCCGAATTCGTAGATCCATCAAAATTTTTTTATAACATAACGAAATTGTGGACGAATTGTCCACCACAAAAGGGAGTAATTTAAATTAGAATATTGTGAAAATAAAATCAACATAAAAATTTAAAATTTTATTTATTTTTAGGATAAATGGGTTTTAGAGCCTCAAACATTAAACATTCAGTTCAATTTGCCGCCATCTTTCTCGAGGGGGCCTTGGAGAGGGCATTTTTTATTTGCTCAAGGTGTATTATCAAATATAAATAAATTTGGGGTTGCATTTCAAGTGGAGTTTGTTGATGTTATCTGATTATATTTGACGTGGCAGATTATTTAAATTGGCAGTTGCTTTCCAGCCGTGTTTAGTGTGTGGTTATTTAAAAAATATACTTTTAATCCATTGCAAAGAATAAATTATTTACATAAACTAAATTTGTAACTAATAAATTTAATGTGTCATTGGAAATATGAAGACTGTTATTATTTATTTGCTTGAGTTAGTTTGAAAATAGGTATTTACAGGGTGAATACGCTGCGGAAAATAATATTACAAATAAAGGTAACTTTTAATGATTGGCGAAATGTATGTATATATAGAGAGCTATTCGACCACAATCACCTTACTGAGGTAAATTATTCCAAAAGTGTAGATTCTAATGAAGTATAATGATGGAGTGTATTAGAAACTGGATTGGTATGGGATGGAATTTCTTCCACTTCCCAGAATTTTTTCAATTCCCGGTGTGATCTTCGTTCGTGATTTGAATGACTGGATCAGTAGTGACATGTAGGCTGGTTAAATTTGCTGTTGAATTATGCTATGCTCCTGCTATTAACCAACCGAGTTTAGAAGACTGTAAGATTGGCAATCCGTCAATTTCACGCCTTTTTGGATTGAGTACCGCGACAAATACGTCGGCTCATAAATAAAACTAGGAGTCGGCTAACTGCAATTGTATAGTTAAATTTTTGACATTTACTGGCTTGGTTGGTAATAAAGTTATGAGCCGTGACTGTTACTTGATAACTTCTATCTGTTTGCGAATGTATGGTTATATCGATAAGTCCTCTTGTTTTTCCAGCCGGTGCTGATGCTAGACCGTAAATGGATACGGAAGATTGGCCTCGCTTTAAGCCTAGGCTTTGAGCACAAGATTCGGTAACGAACGATGTTTGTGAGCTCGAATCTAGTAACACTCGATATGGTTGTAGTTCACCGTTACGTGAACGAATGTAAATAACTGCTGTCGGTAGTAACGTGCTTATAAACGAGTAGTTTGTGTGTATAGTACTGTATTAATCTGGTTTTTGAAGTTTTGCGTTTCTTCAGTAGTGGAACCTGGTGTAGACTTTGACAGTCCTGCGTTGCTTAATTGGGGTGGTTGGTTTTCTGGTGATTGCAATGTGTGATGTCGGGCTTCTGCAAATGATGCATGACGATCTGGAAAAACACCTAGCACTAGTATGCCCTTCTTCAAACAATTGGAACATAAATTCTTTTCCAAGACAAATTTTGATCTTGTCTCAAAATTCATATATTTGAATACAGGCCATTTAAATATAGGGTGCTGCTCCTTGCAAACGACACAATAAAATGTTGAATTTGGCTGAGTTAATAAAAATCATTTTGCACTTAGTTTGGTTGTCATTCTTTTGTTGGTTGACCCGCAAATCTCTAGGGCATCACAACGCTTGTTCAGAAATGACAACAGATTTTCGAATATCGGAAAATCTTTGTCTATAGACTCATTTGCCCACAATTGTTTTATCTCTTCATCAATCTTTCCTAATAAAATATGGATTAGGAATGGATTAGGAATGGATCACGCGTTTCAGCGTTTGACCCAAGTAACCCACGAATAATTTCATCGGAAGTTTCCGCAATTCGACGCAGCTTCTTTCCGTTGCCTTGTACACATGGTTTCTGCTCCATAAATGATTGTACCAGCGTTGCTACTATGGGTGTCATTTTATTATAGCGCTTGCATAATTTTTCCCAAGCTTCTGCGTAATTGGACTCAGTAATAGAAATATAATGAATTAGCGCAGCAGCTTCGTCTTTAAGTAAGCCTTTAGGAATTTGCAGCTTATGAACGTCAATAATACTGTGATTATTCTGCACCGTTATTTTAAAAAGACCGGGGAAAGATGCCCAATGTAACATAAATATGTAACCTTGCATAGTATACTCATCTTGGTAAATAGCAGAGCACCCTGTATTTAATAGAGCCATAATCAAAAAATCTGAGCTTTTATAAGGGAATTAGAAACGAGGAAAAAACGAAACTTTTCATAGTAAAACACACAAAACATATGGGAAATCACTTTTTTTCCTAAGACAAATTTTTAAATGAAAATGTTACAAATTCTTAACTATGATTTCTGAAATACTTTCATAAATGTTTCAATTTAAACATATATGAATATCGTTTAAGTAAATCGTTTTCGTTTTCTTGTAATAATTGATTTATTTAAACCAAAATATTTAAAAAAATTCATAGCAACAGCATTGTGGTCAAATTGAAATAAAAGCTTACTACGATTAGTTTGGTTATTAAGTCAATATACATTACAGAGATGGCAGTGATGGCCGTAAAAATTTGGAAAAATCGTACCAAAAATTACCACCTGGGGAAATTCCAAGTTCAAAAATTGTAGGAAAAGCAAAACAAATTCACAAAATATAGGATCGTGTGATAATTTTGCGATTAAATAATTTTTTTTCGTATTTTTCTGTAACCATTTGAGACATCTTACGTACACTAGTAAAACTAAAGATAAATTTAGCAAGTATTATTTTAATTTGTCAGAGCCAACTTTGATGTATTTTCAAAATGAAAGTTTGAAAAAATATATTTTAGAAATAATTTAATTTTAATATTTCTTCAATTAATATTTACTTAATACCAATATGGCCTTCTTGTATATTGTTCTGAAAGATATGTAGAAAACTTTTATATAAACATTTTATAATATTCTAGCTTTTTTCATTGAAAAACTTGAAGCTAAAAAACACCATTTGGATTCCTATGGAAATCAGTGAAAAGTTATACCACTAAAAAGCTTCTAAAAAATACGTCATTAAGATTATGGCTCTATATTCTAGAAACCTAGTATGTATGGAAAACCTTGTTATATTGAATAAAAAAATAAACGCGCATCACTCTTGTGCTAACCTTAAAACGTATCTAATACTTTTATCATTATCTAACTATAATCGGTATAATTATCATATTACATGGTGTCAGACAATTTATCAATATAATAAATTAATGCCGTTATAGTGCAACGAAAATTATATAAGTTAATTAGTCAACAACTGTCGAAAATATAGTATTGACTAAATTATAATTAATAATTCAAGTGAGGAAAATCCAGAACATTCAAACATGGCCACCAACTCGAATAGTGTATCGATGCGCAGCATACAGCCACTAATTTTTAATGAAAATATTGCTCGAGACTGGAAGAATTTGATACAAATATTTAAATGGCAATCAGTAGCTACGGGTTTAGAAACTAAAACTGAAGAAATTCGAATAGCTACATTAATGGCGTCGATTGGATTGGATGCAGTAAATGTGTACAACACTTTTAACCTCACGGATGATGAAAGCAAATCGTATGACGCAATAGTCGCTAAATTCGAGACATATTTTACACCTAAAAGGAATGTAATATATGAAAGATATTCATTTAATAGGATGCAACAACAAGATGGCGAAACGATAGATGAGTTTGTTACTAAAATCAAGGCTCAAGCAATACTTTGTGAGTATGATACGTTAGCTGATACTCTCGTCCGAGACAAAATTGTGATTGGGATTTTGTCAGATACGGTACGTGAAAAATTACTCTCCAAAGATGGACTCACTTTAGATAGAGCATTAGAGAATTTGATTGTACCAGGTGTAACACGCGTCATGGGAAAAAATCCTGTCCAGCGTATGGTAAAAAGTGTGCAAAGTGCAATAAAAAAGGGCATTTTGAAAAGTCATGTCGGGTTAAAATTGATAAAAGCAATTGTAAAAATAATACCAAGAACAATGCTCGTGCTGATACAGTAAAGTCTAATTCAAATGAAGAAATTGAAATGTTCGTGAATAGTGTGTCCAATGATGATTGTTATGTACTTTGATTACTTCTCAAATGATTTCAACACGACCACTTTATTTATGACAATTTATTTATTGTATATTGGAAGTCTGTACTTGTTGACTGACTGCCCAAAAATCATCATGCTTTTTGTTATAACATTATTCATTATTTTATATTACTACAGTGGTAAATATTCGTTTAAACGCACAACTGCCTGTAATCAATTTGATGTTGAGAAATGAAAAAACCTACATAAAAGTGCAATTGTGTTAATGTATTTTAAGGATCAATGTATGAGTAATTAATATATAATTCAAACAAATAAAAATATTTACATAAATATTTTTTTCAAACACTTATTTATAAGAGCAACGGTATTAGAAGAAATATTCGTTTAAACGCACTTAGGAAAAGTAATAAAAATATTATGTTTGGTAATTTATTGATTTTCCATTTTTTTGAATAAATTCAAATATTCTATTTGGCATCGAATTTACCAAATTTTGAAGTATTTCAGGACCGATCTCAGCCCAAACTTCTTTGATTTTCAATTTGAGCTCCGTAACCGTACGAAAAGAATGATTTTGAGGCTTTTGATCGTAAATCCTGCGAACCATGATGCCCCATAGGTTTTCCATGGGATTCAAATCGGGGCTACATGCTGGCCATTCCAAACGAGGGATCTGGTGCTCCCTAAACCACTCCAATAATGCCCTTGAGACATGGATTGCTGCGTTGTCCTGCTGAAAGACGCAGTCATCGTCCATTTTTTCTTCCATAAAAGTTATAAGAACGTCTTCCAACATTCTTTCTCGAAACATTATTGTGTGAGCGTCTCATTTTAGTGAAGTGTTATAAATTTTACAATTTTCTTTTAATTTTAATTAATTTGTATTTTATTTAATTATATCTTATAGTTTATTTTGATTTGTTTATTTTTATCAGTCGGGTAAGTCTTTTCATAGTCTTTTTCTATCCACAAAATAATAAATCCACGTAACACAAGCAAGGAGGGACAAAGTACGCAGTACTTTGTACCTCCAACATTTACTTCTACTGATTTCTCAGATTCCGAAGATGAAATAAATACTAAAAAATCAAAAATTGTTTTTAATAATGAAATAATAGTAAACGGTGAATTTGATAAAAGTCCCAATATGTTAAATAAAAGGAAAATTAATAATAATAATAATAAAATTCACGTCGCAGTTTCAAAAAATACAGTAACAGCTCCAACAACATCTTCAACTTTATCTGTTGATTCATCGAATAACTCAAATATGCCGTCAGTTACTGCTGAAAAAATTAATCTATATAACCGATCAAATAATGGCCCATTTACTGTATTTATCAGTAAAGAGAATTTAAATATTGTTCTTTTAGCTAAAGCCCTTAAAATAAATAATTTTAAAATGTCAAAGAAATCTCTAGCGTTAACAAAAATGTTGCTAAGGTTATCTTTAATAATTTTGAAGACGCAAATAATTGTGTTAAATCAGATATCTTTAAAAAATTTGATAATTATACACATACATTCCTAAAAATTTCACATCTTCTATTGGTTTAATCAGGAACATTCCTATTGGGCTTTCTAATGAAGAAATACAAGAAAATATTAGATCTAAATACCCTATTTCTAAAGTAGAAAGAATGACTAAATGGAATAGTGCCACTAAAACAGCTGAGGAAATTGAATTGGTTAAACTTACTTTTGAGTCTGGAACTATTCCATTCAATGTCATTTTATATGATAATCTCTTATTAAAGGTAGAATATTTTATACCTAATCCATTATTTTGTAAAAAATGTCTAAATTACGGACATACAATTTCCAAATGTAAATCTGAAACTAATAGATGCCTAACGTGTGCTAATACTATAGAGGACGAACAAGAACACGTTTGTGACATGAAATTTTCTTGTAAATTTTGTGGAACGGGTCATGTTACTAATTTTTTCAGATGTAATGAACGATATAGACAGAAACAAATTAGGGAACATATGATTTTAAATAAAACTAGTTTCAGAGAATTCAAAAGCCACCTTTATGGTAGTCAACAAAAAGTCCCTAAACAAATAGATTTCGCTAATGATATCTGTGTTGAAAATCAAGCCTGGAAAAATAACATAATGAATTCTGATGCTAGAAAAATTCAAATCCTAAATAAATTGGTAAACGAATTAAAAAATCAATTAAATGAAAGAGATTCTATTTTTAATGATGTCAAATCACTTTTAAATAATTCCGATGACTTTAATAAAAATCCAGCTAATTTAGACTCACTTAAAATTAAATTAAATAAATTTATTAAAACATAAACTTTTCTTTTCCAGTTTTTTATTTTTTCATTTTATTCTTCCATTATGTTACCTTTAAAAATTTTACAAATTAACATTCGTAGTTTAAATAGTAATAAAGATCTATTATATCATTATATACAATCCAATCATATTGATATCGTTATTCTATCTGAAACCTGGACAAATCCAAATAGTAATTTGACTTTTAACAATTATAATCTTATTACTGATGATAGACCAGATGGTTTTGGCGGAGTAGGCTTTTTAATACATAAAAAAATTTCTTGGAGAATTATTGATTTGAATTTTCATTACATCCGTTTTCAAGCTTTCAAAATTAACCTCAAATTTAAAAACATTAATTGTAATATCTTATCTTTTTATAATAATTCTGTTATTAGACCTCAGGAAATCGTTAATGAATTTGAACATCTTATAACTCAGAATCTAGATAACTGTTTAATAGCTGGAGACATAAATATTCATAATAGTCTTTGGGATAGTTCATTGACCCCTACTTACGACAGGGTGGGTGATAAGATTGCAAATATTATCACTGCTAATAATGTCTTTTTATTAAATGACGGATCTCATACAAGGCAAGATTTTTTCAGAAATAATTCTGCAGCACTAGACATTACTTTATGCTCAATCAATCTAATTGAAAAACTATCATGGAAAATAGATCCCATTAATTTAGGAAGTGACCATCTCCCAATACTTATTGACTTTAAACTAAATTATTATCAAAAAAAAAAACAAATCACAAACTGGTCAAAAGTATTGAAAGACTTTGATATAAATTCTATTAATGATAAATGCAATATTGAAGAACACCTAGAAAAATTAATTTCTGAAAATACTTCTATTATTACAAGTAAAAATACTTTTAAACCTAAACCTTGGTGGAACGATCTTATACAAAGACTATGGAACATAAAAAAACACAAACAACTCATTTATAATTTAAACAAAAACCTTTTTACCGCTATTGAACTCAAAAAATCTATACAAAAACTTAAATTAACAATCAGAAGGGAAAAGAAAAAATCTTGGAATATTTTTTTAACAAGCATCAATCACAAAACTAATAATTCTGATCTCTGGAACAACATCAATAAAATTAAAAATAAAAAACAGTCCAACTACAAAATCCTAGAAGATCCCACACTAGCTACTAATTTTCTAAATTACAATTTTCCTTTCTCCTTTGAATCCCCTCATAATCTCTCTAATAACTTCAATCCTACTATTAATCCTGCGGAATTTAATAACATTGAAATTCTTGATATTATTAAAAATTCAAATAATACTGCTCCAGGATATGATAAAGTCTCATATAAAATCATCAAACAATTAGTATCCTCTAATCCTAACCTAATCAATACTATTACAAATTATTTCAACAACATCTGGCAAAATCAAATTTACCCTACAAAATGGAAAACGTCATACACAATCGCCATTTTGAAAAAGGGGAGGGATGATAGAAATATTATTAACTACCGTCCTATTTGTCTGTTACCTATTTTTTCAAAAATCTTCAATAAACTCATTTTAAAACGAATTAATGATCATCTAATCTCCCATAATATTCTTAATTATTACAATTTTGGTTTTAGAAAAAATAAAAATATTACTGACTATTTTGTAGAAATGTTTAATTTCATCATCTCCCTCAAACAACAACAAAAAAAAATTGTTTTAGTTAACATTGACATTTCCAAGGCTTTTGATAATGTAGATAAAAATATTTTATTAAACACCTTTAAAAACTTCAATTTCCCTATTAACATTACACATTGGATTTCTCAATTTCTTACAAATAGAATTATATCTATTCAAAATATCAATCAAACTTCCATTCATTACACTAATAAAGGCATTCCTCAGGGTAGCTGCTTGAGTCCTACCCTTTTTAATATCTATACCACTTCTTTACACGACATCAATAACCCCGATACAAAAATTTTCCAATATGCCGATGATATTTGCATTGTAATTTCTGCCGATAATCATGATAACTTACAATTAATAACAGATTCTACTTTACTCTCATTAACTAATAAATTACAATCTTTAAAACTACAAATTAACACTGATAAATCTCATTTTTTAAGACTATTCACTAATAAAAATAATTCCAAATCTCTAAATTTAAAAATTAATAATATCTACATAAAAGAAAGAGTGACTACTAAGATACTGGGTACAACTTTAACAAATAGACTTTCATTATCAATTCATTACACAAACTTAAAAGCAAATATTTCCAACTCCATTAATTTACTTAAAACTCTCACCCATTTTAATGGAGGTGTAAATCCTGAAACAATGATCAATATTTTTAAAGCAATAGTTAAATCTAAACTTGAATACACATATGTTTTTACAGACACTAAATATAAAAAAGATATTAATATCTGTCAATCTATTAAAAATGCTTGTCTGAGAGCTTGTCTAGGCTTCTTAAGAACTACTCCAATTCCAGCTATTTTATCTGAATCCCTAGAAACATCTTCAGATCTAGATTTTATTAAAAAATCACTAATTTATATTTCAAAAAATCTATATAATAATTCCAAAATCGGTAACGACATTAAAAACAGTAGATCTCTTCATAAACTTAACGACTTATATTCTAATTATACTTTTCTTTCCAAAATTAAACCTTTTCACATAAAAAAAACGTCTCCCACTAATTTTAGCATCATAACAAATATTGAGGGAATCACAAACAAAAATTTTATAAACCATTCTGAACAATATGCATTATCTATGGCTGAAATTAATAAATATAATAATTTCGCAAAAATTTACACAGATGGCTCTATAATTAACAATAAACCAGGAATTGGAATTTTTGTTGAGGATAAAAATTGGAAATTTGCCATTCAACTAAAAAACCCTACTTATATTAAAAATATTGAAACCATTGCTATTAAAATTGGAATTACTATATCTCTAATCATCAAAAACAATAATATTATTATTATTACTGACTCTCAAAGTTCTTGTATTTCATTAAAAGCGGCTCTATTACACTTTACAAATAGACACTACGAAAATCAAATTATTGATACTATCGGCCATAACCAAATTAAAAATTTTGTCATTCATTGGTTTCCGGGTCATTGTGGCTTAAAAGGAAATACTATAGCAGATAGTTTAGCAAAAAAAGCAGTTTTTTCTCCTACTCACTTTCTTGATAATGAACCAACTTTCACAGACCTATTTAACGATATCTCCAGATTTATAAATAATAAGTGGAAGGAAAACTACACTTTAATGTGTAATTCATCCGGCCACTTTTATAAACAAATTTGCCCTTCTCCAAGATCATCTTTCCTATTTAAAGACTCTAATTTTACATCCTGCCAAACCAGGCTAATTTACAGATTAATCTCTGGTCATACAGTTAACAAGAAATTTAAATTCCTTTTGGGACTTGAATCTACATCTAATTGTGAGATTTGCATCAAGATAACGAACATATTATTAACGATTGTGTCATATAGAATAATATAAGAAATAATTTCCCACTTTTATACAGAAAATCCTTTGTAGATATCTTAAAGGACCAAAAAATGGAAGAATATAAAATATTGTGTGATTTTGTGGATAGAATAAATTATAAACTATGAATTAATACTACATATAATTTTTATTGACTTTTTCACACAATGATTTTTCTTTTGGAATCATTTCATTTTATTTTATTTTATTATAATATTAAGATTTATGAATATTATATAATTTAATTCTAAATTTAAAAAAAAAAAAAAAAAAAAAAAAAATATGAATTAATGAATTATAAATTTATATTTTAATTTTAAAACTTTTATTTTTATATGTATCCTTCATCTTCTTTCTAATATTCTTTATTTATTAACTTTCATTTAATCTAATTTAATTATCAAACTTTGTTTTATATAATTATGCTTTTATTTTATTATTTAATTTTTTAATCTAATTTGATTTTGTACACTTTATTCAACCCTCCAGAACCTCTCCTGAGTGGTCTCTGGAAATTTTGGGCTGTTTCTCAACTCACTGGTCTTATGGATTGAAAGATCTGACCTGAGCAAATTTAAAAAACAAACAAACAAACAAACAAACTTAGTTTGAATGGGACATTAATTTTTGGGAATAAAAATCGATGCCAAATATTAATCATGTTGTATTTATTTTCAGCTGTGACTTATTTTCAATAATATTTCTAATACTTGAGAAATAAATAAGGCATTTATATTACAGTTAATGTTTGTTGGTTATGTCGTTTATTTGTGATGCATAACAATCTGGGTTGATTTGATTTTTTTGATTTCTTCTCGCTCAATGCATATTATTATAATTTTTTCTCTTTGACTCTCTTTGATTTATTTTAATTTTGGCCTGTTCAACGTATTGTCTTTTTTTACCATTGATTTTAGTTGTGAATAAGTGATGACGTCATTAAATATAATATTCTCTTTTTAATACATATTGTTGTTGTTGTAGAACGTTTTTTAATTTAATTCCCTTATTTTCTTTTGATTATATCTGGAAAATGGGGAAGCTTGAGAATCTGTGCTTTAAATGAGTTAGTCATTGAGTTGTTTATTAGTGATTTCAGAAAAAATTATTTATCTAGGTTTAATTTTTAATTCATATTTTTTCGTCAATCGAAATCGCGTATTTTCATACAAGCTCTATGAAAATAAATTATTTTTTAGTGTTTCTATGTCCTTTATTTTAAGTTTATTTTTTACATGCCGGCTCTATTCATATCAAGATGGTTCTGGTTATACGCTCGTATATTTATGATAAAGCACCATAAATAAAATTAAAGGCTACTTATCTGATTGAATACTGTATAGATGTATTCCCGGGTTTCGGCACCAAAAAATTGTATGTGAATGTATATTTTGGGGTACAATAATTGGTGAGGGCAAACAATCCTAGACATATATATTTTTCTGGATTGTCGTGTGCGAATAAAATTTAACGAAAATGGTCTAGTGGTCAGTTTTTTTGTTATTTATTGTAGTTTTTGAAGACGTTGCGTTATATTCTATAAATATTTATGTTGTTCTTCGAGACAAAATAGTTCGTCCCTTTATTGAATTTATTTACATGAATTTACAAATTAGCATTTTGGTGAATTTCGCAAATTAGAATATTATAAAAGTCTGTTTCCGAAATGCATATATAATTCTACCTACGGTCACGTATTTTCCAATGATTTTATGAATTGTTTAAGAGAAACTTTTGAACAAAAAGTTTGGTGAAGAAATTATTGATTTGCTTTTATATCTCACACATGATATTACAAAAATTAACATCTATGTACACACATAATTGTAAATGTTATTGAAATATTTATTATTATTTTTTTCGCAGCCGATGAAATTGCACCAGTCCTTCTACATGGACTATTGAATGAATCCTTATCGAATGAAATAAGTGAGTTACCATAAACCATACAATATATCATTTAATTTCTTTGGCAGATGTGTTTGCGTTGTGAATATTACGTTTTGCACAAAATCACCCAACAAAAAAATATTTCTAAATGTATTGGACCAACAATGACGAAAAAATGCCGATTCACACTTTTAATTAGGGTTTGGGTTAATTTAAAATATAAATTTCACGAATCGAATAATTGTAAATTAATCGGTTTAGCGATTAATTATAATTGAAATCCATATTCCAAAAACAAAAGTATTACATAATTAAAATGCTGAAAAGCAAAATTACAAAACATTAACGATCCCTAAAATGTTTTATTAAAATATTCCAAAAATTTGTTTTGTATTATTAGCAACACCTAAAGAATTAGATATTTTGATTTTTATCTCACCATTAAATATACAATTTATATAACCCTCGATTATGTAAGTACCTGAATGAAATATTCTGTATAATTTATCAATTTATAATAATTAATTATTTGTTTTGCACACTTTCTCATATTGAATTAGCCTTGACCTACATGATTACGTACAATTTCTTATTATTGTTTTCCTAATCAAACCGTATTATTTACAACCAGTATTATTATTGTATACTCCCTTTCTGCAATGACCAGTTGTTCACCCTCGTATCTAGATTGATGGCAGAAGAAGAATCAATAAATGATGTACATCAAAATCTAGAAGTGGGGGCTCTCACTGCAGATGAATTAAATCAAAAAATATTTTAAATTTGGAGGTGTAGTCAACACGTGACTTGTGAGTAGGGGCAGAATCCAAAGTAAATATTTATAGTATAATAGATAGAGTGTCGCAAAAATGTAGTTCTTCTAATTTCGAATTAAAATGATCTTATTTGGGTGTATCCAATTTTTGATGGTCTAATTGTTATGCAAATTTTGCGGGAAAAATACCGTGGTAAAACGACGTATCTAATTACACCGAGAGAATAAAATTCGGTTGTTACAATCAAAAAAAATGCCCAACCGTGATCTATCGGTTGACATTGTATTTGTTAAATACGATTTTGACAACATAACGAATTAGTAAGACTAAACGATATCAACACCAACCAAAAAACGATTGAAACAACCTCATTTATTAATAACAGCAACTATAAATAAGTTACAGCAACCCATTAATCTGTTAAGTCAAGTCTGAAAAAGATTGTTATGATCACTAATTTGATCTTGGATAATTTGGTATCACAGCTGGCCATTCAGTTTGCATAATGCAATAAAGGTGTTGCTTTAAGCAAAGAGGATAGAGATATCAAGAGTAATGAAGCAGAAGAAAAAATTTGAACACTCAACAACTCAAAATTACAATCATTTTGTTTATTCTATGCTATGAAAATATGCTATGCACACACACACACCTTAATTTGTTTTTTTTTTGCCTTAACCACACATACATATACGAACAAAAAAGAACACGAAAAACAGAAAAACATAAAATCGTGCAAACTTTTGAATTTTTATTTTCCTCCTTAAAGGTGCTATTCCACTTGACTGAATTGACTGATAGTAAAATTAAAGGAAGACAAAAATATACATTTGCTGAATGGGCGAATGAAACAAAAACCCTTCTCAGTCAAAAAATATTTGTGTCTGTAGTAGTGTGACTGCAATAAAAAGTATCAAATTGAGGACATTTTATAGCAGTCAGACTAACACACATGCATAAAATTCGCAATATGATGAGAAATATCAAAACCAACATTAATGTACTACAACATTAATGTAGTATTACATTAGTGTTGGTTTTGGAAATATTTCCCGCACACTAATTATTTTATGGTTATTATATTTTTATACCGCTTCTCCTTAAAATTTTACTTTAAAAAGTAAAACTAAAAAACACATTTTTTTTTTTTTTTTTTTTTTCCTTTTATTTAATATTACAACTGATTTACAAATCATTTAGTAATTTATCTTTCTTAAATGAAGATTCACATTTGACGGGCAGTAGCCCAATGGTTACTCCCGTTTGAATTTACATAGTAATTATTTTTCTCTATCTTAATTAAATACAACTGCCCAATTCCAAAGGTTTCTGCCTTTGAAGTCTTCTTACTGCATTGGTGGTATCCAACAAACTTCGTATGTCTGCATTTTGGTGCCGAGATATCCGCTGAATGTGTTTCTTCGCATGATTTTGTATTTCTTCACTTACATATTCCATGTTTAAGTCCCTATGGAGGTTATCATTTCTAATGTACCATGGTGCGTTTACAATGCCACGCAGCACTTTGTTTTGAAAACATTGAATCATTTGTACATTTGTCTTCTTGGTACAACCCCAAAGTTGAATACCGTAGGTCCATACTGGTTTAAGTATTTGCTGATATAATAGCAATTTGTTATGTATTGTAAGCTCCGAGTTTCTACCTATTAGCCAATACATTTTCCTATATTTAATGTTCAATTCTTCTTTTTTCTTTTTAACATGCTCTTTCCATCTAAGCTTGCAATCGAGAGTCATGCCGAGGTATTTGGCTGTATTTGCATTTGGAACCGGCCTTGAATTAAGTTTCACTGGAATCCAGTTAACTTTCTGGTTCGTGAAGTTTACGTGAACCGACTTTGCTTCGTTTAGGCTAATGCGCCATTTCTTTGTCCAACTACTCACTGTGTCGGATGCTTTTTGAAGTTAAGTCGTTGCTTCTGATATACACTTTCCAGTCGCCAGAATAGCTGTATCGTCTGCAAATGTTGCTATGGTGGCACCTTCTGTATTTGGCATATCTCTGGTGTACAGGATGTACAGTGCTGGTAAAAAAAAATTGGGCAAACATATTTTGTTACAAATTGGAGTCTTTTTTTGCTAAAATTACAAAACTTTTGAAAGCAATTGGCTTATTGTTTCATTTTAAATATATGTATGACCTAATTTTTTGGAAAAAAAAAATTTACCTGCAATTTAGGGGGAAAACCCGAAAAATGCCAATATTTTCAAAATACGCTGATTGGAGTTAAAGTAATGGAATAAATTAAACACTTATTATTTAATTTTTTTTTTGTTTTTTACTGATTTATAGAAATTCTATCTTTAATATTAATATTTTGTTGGACCGCCATTTGCTTTTATTACAGCGATACACCTCTGATTTATTGAATTTGATAAATTTTTCAAAGTCGTAGAAGGCATGGATTCCCAAATCGTCATTAACAAACTTTTTCAAGCTTGAATTGATGCTGGGCGCTTTCTTGCTACTTCTAGCTTCATTATAGACCAAATATTTTCTATGGAATTTAAGTCTGGACTGTATGGGGGCCAGCCCAACACATCGATATTTTTTTCTTCGAAGTGCTTTTTTACCTTTAAATGAAGAGATAAGAAAAAAAAACAAGTTTTTAGCAAATTATTTATGTTTATCTGAAAGGCAATTTTTCTATCTACAATTCAAAATGAATAAGTCACAATTTTGGAGCTAAGGCACGGAGCGTTGTCCTGTTGAAAAATAAATCTGCAAGTCTCGTAAAAAAGCTTTAACATAGAAGGCTCAAATTTGTTATGTAGGGCCTGCAGATAAACAGCTGCTGTAATTTTGGAATTAATGAAGCACAATCGACCGGTTTAACTTCCAGAAAGGCATCCCGAGACCATAACTCCTTTATTTTTCGGTGGAAGTCTTAAAAGACATCCGATGCTAAGCCTCTTGCGAGATTCTCTCCTTATGAGAATTCTTCCATCTCCAACATGCAGCTTGAATTTTGATTCATCGGAGAAAATCACATCATTCCACATCTCTTGAGTCCAAGAAACATGCTCCTGGGCCCATAGCAAACGTTTTTTTTGTCACTCGTAATGTGAACTCAGGCTTGTGGACTGGTTTAAGTGCTTTCAAACCAGCTTAACCAAGTTTTTTTCTCACTAAGCTGGCTGAAATTTGTTTTCCCGTTGCTCGCTCAAGATCCCCTCTTATGTCCGATGAAGTTTTAAAACGGTTCCGACGACATTGTAGTATTAAAAATTCTAAAATCTCTAAAAATTGATCAAATTCAATGAATCAGAGGTGTATCGCTGTAATAAAAGCAAATGGCGGTCCAACAAAATATTAATATTAAAGATAGAATTTCTATAAATCAGTAAAAAACAAAAAAAAAATTAAATAATAAGTGTATAATTTATTCCATTACTTTAACTCCAATCAGCGTATTTTGAAAATATTGGCATTTTTCGGGTTTTCCCCCTAAATTGCAGGTAAATTTTTTTTTTCCAAAAAATTAGGTCATACATGTATTTAAAATAAAACAATAAGCCAATTGCTTTCAAAAGTTTTGTAATTTTAGCAACAAAAGACTCCAATTTGTAACAAAATATGTTTGCCCAATTTTTTTTTACCAGCACTGTACAATATAGGACCCAGTACGCTACCCTGTGGTATGCCTGCTGATATTCTCTTTAGTTCAGAGTACTCTTGGTTATATTTTACACGGAAATGTCGGTCTGCGATATAAGATTTAAGAATTTGATAGAATTGCTTAGGTAGATCTCGATGCAATTTAAATTCAAGTCCTTGCTGCCAAACTTTGTCGAAAGCTTGTGCTACATCTAAGAAGATGCTGGAGCATATCTTCTTATTCTCAAGTGAGTCTTCGATTATATCCGTTATTCTGTAAACTTGTTCTATCGTAGAGTGATTTTCTCTAAATCCAAATTGGTGTGGTGGAATCAAATTTCTCTCTTCTATTATTGGCTTGAGTCTCTTGAGCAGTAATTTTTCAAATAATTTTGAAATTACAGGAAGTAGTGAAATCAGTCTGTATGACTTTTTATCGTTCGCTGGTTTGCCTGGTTTGGGGATCATAATTACTTCAGCAACCTTCCATTGCCGTGGGACATATTTTAGTCTGAAGACAGCATTGATAATTTGAACCAATTTTCGTAGTCCCTTCTCGGGAATGGCTTTTACGACTTGTCCAGTAATTAAATCATATCCTGGAGCTTTTTTTGCGTTCAAATTACACTTGATCTCATTTTTTAATTCCTGTAATGTTACACATCGAATATTATATTCATCAATTTTGCTAATTGTTATTATGTTTTCATCTGCTGTTTGCCTAGGTAGCGGTTGAAAGGTGTCTTCCAAGTGAGCTGCAAATAAAATAGCTTTTTGCTTGTCACTTTTGGCCCAGGTTCCTTCCCCATTTTTAATAGGTGGCACATGCATTTTAGTTCTTTTTAATCCCTTTGTTGCTTTCCAAAGAGAGTACATAATCAGTATCTTTATGTTCGGTGAGACCATTTAAGTACTTGTTGATAGTTTCATTCTTAATTTCTTTTATAAGTTGTTTTAGTTTATTGCATAGAAAATTGAGGATTTTTTTGTTTTCCGGGGCGCGTGTCCTTTGCCAGGTTTTTCTTCCCTTCCGTTTCTCTCTAATTAACTCCCTGACCTCAATAGGATAATTTTGATTCCTACGGGATTCGGTGTGACTAGCAGGAGAACTTTCCCATGCTGCTTGTTGAATAGTACTGTTAAATACCTCTAGTTCGTCTTCCAACTGTACCGGTGTTTTAATCGGCACTCGTAGATTTATTTGCATTTCAATTAGTTTTTGGAATAGGTCCCAGTTAGTTCTTTTATTTGTTAATTTAGGCAGGTTATCCTTATTAATTATCATTGTGCTGAGTGTCATGATAACAGGTGTATGATCGGAATATATCCCTTCGCTGTTTTCGATGTACATGTAATCCTCGAAGATCCCTTTCGTTACATAAAAGTCAATGAGATCTGGTATGTTATTTATATCAGCAGGCCAGTATGTTGGTTTACCTCCAGAGTGGAACTCGCAGTTATTTATTCGTCCGGCTTCGAATAGCTCTTTTCCTTTATGGGTTGTAAGTCTTGATCCCCAATAGGTGTTTTTTGCATTAAAGTCACCACCAATAATAAAATTGGATCCTAGTGATCTAAAGAGTCTATTATAATCTTCTTTGTTTAGATTATAGCGTGGAGGGCAGTAGATAGAGTAAATACTGTATTCATTATTATTGTTAGTTTCAACTTTTATGGTTTTAACTTGCATACTTTCCTCTTCTATACTAGGTTCTTCATAGTGTTTGAGACTCTTTTTCACTATTACTGTTGATCCTCCTCTGGGTTTTCCTCCTGGGTGAACAGCATGGTAACATTCATAATCACGTATTTTAATAAATGATGTTTTTGTCAAATGGCTCTCCGATATAAGGCAGATATCTATTTTTTCTAAATTTAGAAAAATTTCTAGCTCTGGAACATGTTGCGCTAATCCGTTCGCGTTCCAGGTGACAATTCTTAGTGATCTGCTCATTTTAGTATATGAGGGCTGTTGCCTCGTTCAAGGTTTGATGCATATCTAGACGCTTATATAAAGCTTCTAGACCACGTTCTTGCTTTGCTAGCCTTATATTTATGGCTTCTATGCTTCGACAAATCCTTTCAAGGGGATTATCATTCGTAACATTAGATGATTGCTGTACAATTTGTGAATAACTTTTCCGCTCTGTACCAATACCTGCTGGTTTTGGCTCCGCTTGGGTTTTAGTTGGTTTCTCTTCTCTGGTAACCCTAGGGTTTTGAGGAAACTGATGCGTTTTGTTTCTTAGTCTTTGAAGTTCTTTGGCTACTTCACAGCCTCTATAATTTGCAGGATGATGCCCTTTACAGTTTATACATTTTGCAGGGGTGTTTCTACTTTCTGTACACTCTTTCGCGTTGTGTTTTCCAGCACATTTTACGCATCTTGGCTCCCGTCTGCAATATTTTTGCGTGTGATTGAAACCTTGGCATTTTTTGCATTGAGGTATTAGCCTCGTGTTTTTCTTAAGCTGTTCTATTTTAACCCTCATGTTGAGAATTGCTTTGATGTTGAAGATGTTTTCAACTTTCTCCTTTTTGTTAAACGTAAGCATGAAGAGTAGAAGCCCCCTTTTTTTGACTTGATTGTTCTCACCTCTCTCTCGTTTTAGGATGTTTACTGCATCTTCTATTTGCAGATCTCTTGCCTTTAGGTCCTCAATTATGTCCTCCTTCATACACGTTGGATGAAGGCCTCTGGCCATAACCTTAATTGCGCGTTCGTTTTTATCTTCGTATGTGAACCATTCTTTACCTTCCGCATTGAGCTTTGTTGCTAGAGCTCTATATGTGTCGGAATCTGGTGTATTGATTTTCCACACGTTATTGTTTAGTGACACTACTCTATATTCCTTAGCTGTCACTGATTTCATTATAGTTTGTATACTTGCAAATTCTGTTATGCCGATTACATTAATTGGCGGAGGAGCCTTTTCTTTCGGTACAACCTTTTGTTGCTGTTGCTGGTGAGTTGGTTTGGTATTAGTATCACCAGTTACTAATACATTAGCTTGCGAATGATCTCCAACTTCAGGCGAGAATTCTGCTTTTCGTTTTTTGGTAGGTCTTTTCTTCCTTTTCAGTACCCATTCTGTTTCTCTCATGAGATCCTCTTCATCAGTATGGAACTCATTGTTATAACTAGTGTGAGTACTTGTTTCATTATAACAAGTTAGCGGGTTTTCAGAAATCTCCATTGGTTTGGGCTTCTTCAATTCTTCATTTTCTTTTTTCAGCTTTTCAATTTCGCTTCTTAATTGGGTTAAAAGTACCTCTACTTCACTGAGTTTTCGACAGAGTTCAGCGTTTTCGTCTTTCTGCTGATTTGCAGAGTTAGTATGATTGTTTGGTGATCTTAACAACATTGAACTTCTTTCGAATGGGTTTAGCAATGATTGGCTCACCCCAGAATCCATTGAGCCAGCCTCGTAAGAGGGTGGATTAGCCAACTGGGTAGTTGGTTTACCACCTGGGGTATTGTTTCCTTTTTGCGTTGAACTCATTGCTTTAAAACTGGTTATGTATCAACTACCAACCTAACCAGTACAAGTTGGTAGTGGGTCATTGAAGAGAACATCATTTGCTATGTTCTCGGTAGTCGGTTATTCCGCCGTATCTCGGTCGCCAGAGCCTCGTTAGTTAATTAGCAGGAAGTACCACGTGCAGGTGAGGTTGGCATTTGGGCTAGTATAATAAGACCATCTAAACCGGCGCCCCTTACCCCCCAAAAAACACATGACGTTTTTTTGATAGATTTTTTTTTAATTTTTACGGAAAACATACTAAAAAAAGACAATTCTGATATGAGTATTAATAATATTTAATTTTTTAGATAATTTTGAGATGTATAACTAACCGAATTAATATTGTTAACACTTATTGCCGTCGGCACTTGACGAAACACATTTAATAACATTTTAAATAAAACACTTGTTTAATATTTCGCAAATTTGAGATACAATTTATTCTCAATCGATTTCGACTTGCTAGGTCATCATCAGGAGTTAAACTCAAGAGTCTCTGAGTTTAACTCCTGATGATGACCTAGCAAGTCGAAATCGATTGAGAATAAATTGTATCTCAAATTTGCGAAATATTAAACAAGTGTTTTATTTAAAATGTTATTAACCGAATTAATAGTAATATTTAATTTTTGTTAATAATTATTGATTATGTTTTTGTGTGCTGTCAAAATTTCTCCTGAAAATTTTGCTATAAACAAAAAAAACTTTGTCTTTGTCTATTACATAGAGTTGCGAACTTTTTTCTCGTTTCCTCTTTTTTTACTATCAGTCAATTTTCTAGTGGAATAGTACCTTTATGAACGAACGATTAAAACAAAATCAGGGTTGTGCAGTATTAAATGTTCTGGGGTTTTAACAATTTAATAATTAGCGTATACATATGTACTGCAAATTATAATTGGTTTATGAATTTTTTATTTTATATTTTACGTTTTTAAAAGTGGTACATAATTTGAATCAATAATAAACTTCAAAGACATCACGGCAATTAAAAGATGAGAAATTCACGTCATGATTCGTTTCGTTTAAATCTGCAAAATTTAAAATAAATATAACATAATTAAAAAAATATTAAAATAAAACCAAAGAGTATAGAATTTACTCTTTGATAAAACATATGAATGAACAAACCTAGAAAATTCTAAAATAATTGGAGACTCAAAATTTTAAAATATGAAAATTGTAAGTATATTTAGATATTGATATCCTAAAATTATTTTAAGATTTTCAATCGTGGGTGGTTTTTTTTAATTCTAGAGCTCGATGTTGCAATGTTCATATTTCCTTCCGCGTTAGTTGGATTACTTTTCAATGATTTACATTTCATGACCCATTTACAGTGTTTTCGAATTAACACTAAAATCATAAAATCCAAAATAATTTTATGGTGATTACAGCATTCTGAATTTTCATCAAACCACCAATTAAATTCCTTATGTTGCCTAGTCCAATCCACACATTGGTCAACTATAATTTGTTTGATTTTTTTATAGTGAGGAGATTTGTCGAAAACATTTCTAAAAATCTGTATATGATTTTTGCTTATTTCAGTAAAGATTTCTGAAGGGGGATGAAGTGAACCAAAATCCGAGTTTTTGCTATAGTTTTTGTAAAATATTAATGATTCATTTTGGAGATTCATTTTCTCATCGGATGTTATTAAAATGGTTTCACACTGCGTGCAGTTAATTTTTTTTTTTAAACGAGACACCACGTACCCAGCATAATACTTTTCCGAACATTCGTCTAATATAGGAAGCGTTTCTATGATTTTGTCTTCTAGATTGTCAAAATAGATCATTTCAGGACTTATATTTTCAGAATCGGAATTGGCTGCTACAATGTTTGTTTGTATTTGGAATCCATCAGTGGCCCGAAAATAGTTGTTAGGATCAACTAGCATTACATCATTGTCATCTTCGCAGTTGGAACGCTCGGTTGTTTGTAAAATTTTCATTGACATAATTTGGGCAATAATGTCGTTGAAATGATGGATTTCTTGAGTTACCGCCCCTTTGCCGTATTATTGAAAATAAATTTTCGCATGGATCTTGATTAAAACGCGATGTAATAATAAAAGAAATTTGATCATTTGAGTTTAAAAATTCGTCGGTGAGGTTTAACACTGCATTGATAGTTTGTAGAAGTCCAGAAAAACAATATGCTTTTGTTTTGGAACACCCTTTAATGCCTGCTATAAAATCCAATGACGATTTTAAAATTGTATAAGGTCCATTTCCTATTTTCAGAGCTTTGCGATTTTGATTTGAATCAAATTGTTTTTTGCTGTTTAAAGCATCGAATAGCATGTCGAATTTATCACAAAAATGCATTGTTGCCAAGGCTTTATTTGGGTCCGAGAATTTATTGAAAGTCAGAGCAGTTTTTATATGCCAGCTGCTACACTTCTGCTAAAAATTTGAGTAGCGTAGCCAACCCTCATTTTTTCAAAATTGTTTGGTTTTATATGTGCAGATGACAGTTTTGTGCACATTTTCGTGGTAGAATTTTTTTCGATCTCATACAATTCTTCCAAAACCGACCAACTTGCAATTCCTTCCGAGGTTGACAAATCCATAGCTAACAAATTATTTCGAACACTTTTAATTAAATGTGGAGGATCATATATAGCATAAATCTTTTTATTTTGGTAACTAAAAAATGGTTGGTATTCAGAAATACCTAACTGGGAATAACAATTTCGGTTGTTGGACCTTTGGTCACAAACGACAGCCACAATTTGAAAACCACAATTCTCGGCCAGGTCAATATTTTCTATTAGTTTTTCTTTTATTTCAACACCTGTCATATTATTCTTAGAGGAATAGTACGAAAATATGTACTTATAATTTAAAAACAGGCCCCGGATCATAAATAAGCAAATAGATTCTGCGATAGTGTTTTGTCTTTTATTACCTAGGTCAGTGAATCCATCAATATGATCATGATAACAATTGTATTCAAGATCTCGTTTAATATCGACCTCATCATAGACAATAACAGCAAATCTTGAATTATTGTCCATGTCCTTGCATTTTTTTGTTAGATTATTGGTAACGTCATCATTAATACCAGGTTTTAGGTGTTTCACGGGCATCCAACCTCGAATTGAAGACACAGCTGGAAGTCGACATTGAAATGCCTTTTTTAGATATCTATAAGTTTTTGCTGACCGAAAATATATGTTTTGAGCTACAAATCTTTGGGGTTGGCTCCATTTTGTCGTTTTAGGTTTACGAAGCAATAACGTTTTCCCTAATTCTTTTGCATGATCTGCCACGTAAGCCAAATTATTTATTCTATCGTTCAAACTTATTTTAGATTTCAACTTAAGAAACTTGCTGATTTTTCGTAAATAACGAGCTTTCAAGGTGAGAGATCTTATATTCAAATTTTTTTGTTGAATTGTCTTTTTCATAGTTGCCAATTGTTTCTCAATTTCACAATATTCACTTCGATAATAGGCGCAATTCTTTACTTGTGTCTCGCAATTATTACATAAAGGTTTATCTCGTCCTACATCGGTATACTTTAATTTCGAAGGAGGTTCGTACTGTTCAAATTCTTCTAGGGTTAGATCTGTATTACTAGAACCTGCTTTAGAGTAGTTAGAATAAACGCTTTTTGCTTGAATTGGATCAGGTATGTTAAAATAATCATCGTCATATTCGAGACAACTAGGATGAACTAAATTTAAAGATGGGATCGTATCCGGCTTAAGACGATTTTCAAGCTTAGATTCGTCAACAAAGTGGTCTTCGCATACCCTTAAACATTTCTTTAAATTGTTTTTATCTAAATTGCATTTTTCAATCCAATCGTTATAAATTGGAGAATTTTTAGACGGAAAAGAAAAAAATTTCTTTTTTGGAAATGCTCTCTTCGTTGCTCTACAATTGGCAACTGCGCAAACCACTCCAGTCGGAAGATATTTTGATTTGGACAAATCCATAATTTACGAGTAGGTTCGAACAAGTATTAAAATAAGATCAATTTTTACTATCTTTTGATATCGTATTATAACTTAATAAGAAAGAAAAACTGAAATGCAGCAATAAATGAAAAAAAAAAAAAAAACTTAAGAAAATAAATAAAATTGTAACAATAAGAAAAATAAATATAATGGAAAATGAAATAACGCTTTTTAACGTAATCTGTAAATGACAATGTTACAACAATAACTTAAAAAATAATAATAAATTATACATATAGTCCTTAACAAAATTATTTGTGCATGCTCAATTTTTAATGCAACGCAACATAAACAACTTTAAAAATTATATAATTAATAATCTTTTTAAAAATATTAATTTCAATTTAATTAACTTAATTATTCTGCTTTACATTCCAATCAAAAAATGTTATAAATTTAAATTCTAGGAAAAATTACAGTTAATTTAGTTTTTAACAAAATTATTTGTGTACGCGTCATTTGTTCTCATAATTATTTGTGAAATATGGAAAATTAAAAACAAAATGGTAAATCAATTAAATTTAAAATTATTATTTTTTTAATTAAATAGTGATTTAGTCACTTATGTTTTGTATGCACTTGGTCAGTTTTTGTTGCGTCTTGGTAACATCTCGCAAATGGTTGAAAAATTTGTTGATAAAATCACCTAGAAACTTATGCCGCTCGGTTTTCTTAGCACTCTGCTACAAATTTTTGGCCTTGCTAGATTGCGAATATTTTCCACTTTAGTTTAAACCCCCGCAAGTTTAAATCGAACCCCGGTCGTGGCCGAGACCACAAATTACATTTAAGATTTTTCAATAATTTCGAAGAAATGACCCTTCTTATATATGGGAGCATTATTGCACTGAACAGCAAATTGAGGACCAGCCAATTTATCGTCAACTATAGGAATATTGCCTCATTCAATAAACCAAAATTGAGCATTGGCTTTGAGTAGTTGCAATTAATAAGGCATATATATAAACGGAATATGATTTACCGTCAGAAAACAAACAGTGAAGCCCATTAACCCCTGGAGAACTGTATTATGGTCAAATTAGGGCGTTTTTGTATTAATTTGATAATATGGAAGATATGTTTATCATTACATAAACAGCGAATATCGATTATTGGGGATACTTCTTCGATTAGTTTCTCTACAAATTACATCTATTCAATGCCAATGTATAATTTCGGTTTATTGAAAGAGGTAACATTACTAGTTAACGATAAATTAGTCGGCACTCAATTTGCTATTTAACACAATGATGCTCCCATATATAAGAAGAGCCATTGCTAGGAAATTATTCAAAAATCTTGATTATAATTAGTTGTCTCGGCCAGGCAGGGATTCGATTTAATCTTGCGGAGGTTTAAATTAAATCGGAAGAAATTCTCGATCTAATAACACCAAAAATTTGTAGTAGCGTGCTAAGAAAACCGAGTGGAATAAGTTTCTAGGTGATTTTATTAATAAATTGTTGGCCACTTGCGAGATGTTATCAAAGACGCACAAAAACTGACAAAGTGCATCCAAAACATAGTGACTAACTCATTATTTAACTAACCAAAAATAATTTTAAATTTAATTGATTTACCGTTTTGTTTTTCATTTTTCCATATTGCACAAATAATTATGAGACCAAATTTGTGTGCACAAATAATTTTGTTAAAAATTGAATTAACTGTAATTTTTTTCTAGAATTGAAATTAATTTTTTTTTTGTGATTGAAATGGAAAACAGAATACATATCTAAGTTGATTAAATTAAATTAAATATTTCCGAAAAGTTTATTATTTGTATAATTTTTAAAGTTGGTTATGTTACATTGCATTAAAAATTGCACATGCACAAATAATTTTGTTAAGGACTATATAATAAAATTGAGCTTACCTATTTATCTTTAGAAGGAAGTACAAACGTAGAAAATTATTAGTCAAATACCCTTGAAAAAAAAATTCTAATAATTTGCTTCGCGCACGTGTCGTTTATTCAAAATTCGAAGTACGAATGATTTTATGAAAAGGATGAAAACGAAAACCATATCTACAAAAAAAAAAAATAATAATACTTACATATCGCTGTTGACAATGCAAAAGGGTGTATCTACTCTTTTGTTATTTTTCATGAAGCGAGCGATTTTGCCATAGTTAAGGTATAGATACAATAAAATAACTAGCAAAATTGAATATTGGATCACGTTTGAACCAAACAACTAGTTATCTAACCGATAAATCAATAAAAAGAATTTGAGAAATTGTGTAGATAGAGATACACAGTTTTGCATTGTTATCATCGATATGTTTTTTGTTTTGTGTGAAAAGTAAAACACAAAAGATTGAAGATGTATGCGTTCGTAACCCGTTCATAGAATAGGAATATACGTATTATACAAATTAAGAATAAACGTAGTTGTGTAAGTGTATAACCAAAACCAACAAAAATGTTTATACTGTAATGTATAAACATTTTTGTTGGTTTTGGTATAACCCTTTTAAATTGCATAACCCATGAATTTTTGTATGAAATTTTTTGCTCTCTTTCGTTTCTCTTGATATCTCTATCCTATTTGCTTTAAGCCTGTATTCCATGAGAAAAATTGACTGACAGTCACAAAAAACGAAAAGAGAAAATAATCTGATGCCCCATATAAGAGACAAAGACAAAGGTTTATATTTTATAGAAAAACAATTTTGCTGTAAAATAAAAATTAAATAAAAAACGATGTCCTTGTCTCTTATATGGGGCATCAGATTATTTTTCTCTTTTCGTTTTTTCTGACTGTCAGTCAATTTTTCTCATGGAATACAGGCTTTAACCAGAAACATTGTTATCATGAATGTAAATATGAATCGTGCATACAGTCAACACTAAAATTTTCTGTTATGTGAAAGTTTTTTATGGTATTCCAAATAGAAAATTCGTAAACTCCAGTTTCCTTTGGATTATTTAACTTAATATTTTGTTCAAGTATTTCTGAGATTATCGCTATTGGCCATAACCAAATATTTCATATCGTTTTTATGGCAATTACAGAACCTACTATAATGCAAAGGATTAAAAGATTCTGTAAATCCTAATATGGAACATTCTTCCCACCTTGAAGAGATGTATTCTTCAACTCAGCTTCATCAGTTTGAGGTAAAACACATAATTTTGACAAAGCTCGTTTGAGCAACCCTGTAAACGTTTTTAACAAAACTACTCGAACATATCCGTCGGCACCTGGGTGAATTTCCGCTACTCTTGCTAGTCTTTACTTTAATGGAGGAAGAAATATCCAACAGACAAAGATCTTTTGGCAGTATTCCATTTTCGGCAATGTTGTAACTCACATAAATATTCCTTGGACTACCTTGTCCAAAAATGTTATTGCAGTTGTTGAATAATCCGCCAGCGATTTGTTACGGATAACTTCTGAGCTTGTACATCTGGTTCCACAATAGCTTTTAACGCCCGACCAACCAAAAAATGACCTGGAGTTAACAAATTGAGATCATTAGGGTTTGTAGATATTGGTGCTAACGGGCGAGAATTTTCAACTGCTTCGACTTGCTTTATTATTGTGCTCAACTCCTCAAATGTAAGAGTTGTGTTACCGACAACCCGTCTCAAATGAAATTTGGCTGATTTCACTGCTGCTTCATGCAACGCCCTGAAGTGCGGTGCGGATGGTGGTTGAAAGTGCCAAGTGATATTATCTTCTATGCAGAATCTACGAACTTCTTCACAAACGAACAGAATTGGCACCTATGAAATTCGTGCCGTAGAACGGATAATTGGATGGAAGAATGATTGGCTGTTTGACAGGAAGGGCAGAATTTTTGAGACGTCCGCCAACTCGAATAAGGTTATTCTCATCTAGAATTGGGGATAAGGACTTTAGACAAGATTTTCGAGGTAAATTTCTTGAAGATTGCAGAGCCTTGATTTTCAGCTCTAATCGAGAATCGAACTACTCGTGATTTTGCACATAATAGTGTTGTTGTAATGCTTTCGGCTGCATCAATGGAACGTGTATAGATGGCTCTTCGATAGGCCTTTTCACTTGCGGCTGCGAACTCCTGCGATTCAATGTTAATTGTTGATTCTAAATGAAAACGTGACGTTGAATATGAAGATGCCCCAAGTAGCACGAGTGAGTTGGGATAACGTTGTACTGTGGTTGGCTAAATGACTACTGGTCGGCTAGCCAACGTTGTGACAATGGTATGACAACTGAGATACAACGTTATTGGGGAATAAATTTTGGGTTGTAACAACGTCGTAATAACTATTATCCGACTTGTCAATTGACCATAGAATACAAGTCGGGAAATAGATATATTGACCACTATTTTGTTTGTATTTTAGCAGACAGGACAACTATTTTTTATAAAATATATAAATAATCATGTTGTCTTCTTTTATCTTATAAATATAATAATTAATTGTCTATTTCCTTTATCATCTATTTCATTATTTACGACTTTATGAAAATTTACTTCATAATAATTGTAAATGTAATATTCACATTCCCTGTAATAATGATAACCCAAAAATCTGGCAAGATACGACATATTTTTATAAACAAAGCAAGTTTTATCGTAAATGTGCACCTATCAGCGAACTAAAAACTCATGCGCCTTATAAATTCATCTTTTTTAAAAATATATTTCTGTTATTTCAAAAATATTTTTATTTTAGGTTGACTAAAATTTTCTAAAATCAATTTAAACCATATTGAAATAATCCCCACCTTTAAAATAATGATATTACAATAATATTTAGTCATGAGAAGTATGAAAATCAGAATTTTATTTTCAAAAAATACAAATTTTTATATGCATGTATAATTAAAAATGGCGAACTTCATATTATGTATTAAAATATATTTAAACCACTAAAAAGTTAGATTAATAACCAATTTATAACAAATTCGACTCAAAAATTACAAATTTGTTATTTTATTTCTAAAAAAGTTACTGTCACGACGGTCTAGTCATTCTCCCGACGATTTATTTAATTTTATTACCAAATTTTCAAGAATTCAACTGTAAAGATATTTGCACACCAAATAAGTTATATTGAACAGCGTTGTGCATTCACCAAAAATTCCTTAACGACAAAAAAGAAAAACTTGAGATAGTTAATTTAAAATTCCCTGAAAAAGACAAAGGAGACTGTATGGATACAAATGTATTTGATTTTAATGATACATTCGCGAATTATAAAAAACATGATTAAAACTTCAAAAACGTAAAACATTTGTGTTATTTATGTTGATAATTATTCATTAATTAAATCCTTAGTATAACACAAAAATTATGATTGACCTATTTTGGAAGATAAAAGAAGTTGAAGTCAGGAAAACTTTTTTATATTAAATTATTTATATAAAAATTGACATTGACATGACACAATAAGGTTGTTTGCCGATGACGTCAAAAATAATGTCGGTCAAAAAATATCTTTTTTGTCAATTATTTCACTAAATTGTATGCATAAGTAAAAAATGTTATCTTGTGGTCGTGCAGGTAACAACAAAATATTTAGGTTGGATATTGGTTTTTACACGACAAAAAAGTTGCTAGGTAGTCATTAAATACCACATAATACGACAACATAACTAAATAATCGGTACACGGTTATAAAATACATATTAGTCGGTCAATAGTTGAAAATAGTCAAAAAAAGTTGTCAAGTAGATATAAAATAACGCTCTGGCGGCTGCTAACATATAACGTCGCATTGTGGTCGTGCCGACGAAAAAATAAAAATTGTTAGTTCGATGTCAAACAACTGAATTGATAGAAATTTGTGACGTTGTACCGACGTCGGAAACGGGTTATAAAACTATAAAGTTATTTGGTGCTACTTGGGATGATTTAATTGAAGAAGTTTAGTTCTGTAGAATTTCAACTTGGTATACGTTTGGTCCTAATCCATCTTCAGTGTGCAGAGTTGTTGAAGAAATAATTTCCTCAGTGTGATAACTGGAAGGGGGTCAAAAATTCAGGCAATATCTGAGATAACACCCCGTTTTGTTGAAATTGTAGCATTTTATAGATTAACATGAAAATGGAATTGGTCGGAGAATGGTTGCCAATACATTCCGATTATTTTGAAGAAACGCCTCGCGGTCATCCATATCTTCCAATAATTTTGATGAATTTGAAACCCATTTTCGAAGCCTCATACCTCCCATGCCTAGCAGTTCTATACCGGTTTCATTTCTTGTAGTTTTTGATGACAATTTGAACGGGTACGAAGATCATCAACATTCATTTTGGATGATGTCGCTGGCCAACGGTGGCCGGTCACTTCCGTCCAAAGCTAACTATTTTAAACAACGAGTAACCAAATATGGTGCAGAAGCTAAACCATGTGTGACTGTATTTAGCATGTACACTTGTATTTGGCCCTTACTTTGTTCTCTCCATAAGATACATATATTGAAATTTTGTATCCGACTCTTGTACCTTTATTTGACGATACATTTTTGATATATCGGCACTTGTCTCGAGCAAAATTATTTTTGGAATGTTCCTCACATGCTTCTTCCTATGGTGTTAGTTCTGTATTTTTGAATTCACAATTCTCCCATTCCAGAATCTTTCTATTTAGGTTTCCAGTTCATTCCAGGGTATACTTAATACAAGATGGCAAGTGAATTTGTTATTGATAATACCTACATTGCCTGAAACAACCCCATCCAAACAGCGTATTTTGAAGTGTTGGTAGATGATCGTTTAACTTAATTTGGCCTATTACGAGTAATTTATAGAACATATCTGCCCGATTAAGAGATCAATGCCTTGCGGAATATTAAAATTTGGATCCGTTAGCTGAATATTTTTAGGTATTGGCCATTTTTCCACGTCGTCGATGAATTATGGTGATTCTAATCGCAGCGGTGATTACCTCAACCGAATATTAATTTTATGTTGAGAATATGTTAGTACAACTGCCATTATCAGTAATGCGCTAAATGTGAAATGTCAGTCTTTGCAACTGTACCAAAAAACATTCGTTTAGAAGAACTGCAAAGTTAAAAATTGTATGTAAAACTGAATAAATATATTACTGATATTCCAACAACTCGTAATTAGTTATGTCACCTGACATTTATTGATTATAACCGCCATGCGTTTTCAACAACAGTAGTACTGAGATTCGTTCTTTGATCGCCATTGAGTTGAGTTGTTAAAATTAGTATTTAAATAAAAATAATAAAATATAATATAATAAAAATCTAATAATTATAATAAAGTAATTATTAAATATTAATTGCATATGTTAACAAATAAAATATTATATATATATTATTTAAATAAGTGAATTATTTTGATTTAATTGCCAAATATTTCGGACATTTTGTGTGCTACTAAAACAACAAAATCATTTCTTCTGATTGTGTTTAACTAAAGTCAAATTTAGTAAATAAACTGTGTCCTGTATTAATTATTCGTGATAACATGTCTTCCACCTGCCATCTTTGTTCAAGCAAAATCACCAATGAACGTTTTCCTGGTGTTAAATGTGGTGGTCCATGCGAAAATTGTTTCCACATAAGCTGTGCACAAATTTCCAGAAACCATTTTAATGATATTAGAAAACGTTCTGTGAGCTGGCTTTGCGGAGACTGCCGTGTAACTGCTAACAAATCGATTGTGGATGGTGATGAAGACATTATTGAATCCGCCGAAAACATCAATTTATCCGATATAATGATCCAGCTCAAACGAATGGATAGCAAATTATCTGCTCTTGATCAGTTGAAACAAAATTTTGAGGTTCTAGTATCTGAGAACAAAGCTTTAAAAGCAAGAGTGCATAAATTAGAAGAACTGGTTAACCTTCACAGCTCTAAACTGAATCAAATTGAAGCCAGCATTGATAAGCCAAATCAACTGCGAAACTTAAACAACATTGTCATCAGAGGTTTACCATTGAAACACGATGATACTCGTGGCATGATAGTTGCTACGTTAAGCAAAATTGGAGTAGCAATTCAAACAGAGGATATTGTCTCAATTGAAGCTATTCAAAAAACTACAACCAAAAACACAACACCGTTAAATAAAACACTGAATTCAACATTAGATTTTTTTATTGTTCAACTAAATTCAGTTGATGTTAACACGTTCGCGGACATGACTGCTATAGCAGTCCAATTATTTTTGTTGTATACGGTCATGACTGCTATAGCATTCATAAACATAATGTACTGTAGCGTTAAAAAGAATACACCTATTACAATTTACTCTCTTTCAGATTTAAAACAAATTGTTTTGCCTTGTGGGTAACGTTCGTTTTGTATTAAACACCATATACAAATAGGGATTTCACCGTCTTTTAGTACATTCTTCTTTAGGATATTTTCGTATAACTAAAAATGGCATGAATGCAATAGCATTCATTGTTTCATACATTTTTCATTAATCGTTAATAAAGTGTGTTTCTGAGTGGTCGTTTTTTTATTTTGTGAGATACAAATAAATTATTTTTTGTATTTTATAATAATTGGTTTTGTGAACGGTTTTTGGTAAGCTTAGATAATATTTAAATATTTTATATGCAATTTAATTTTCTATAATTTATTTATAGAACAAGGAAAAATTTAATTATTATTTCTATGGCTTCATACGAAGAGAAATGCGAAAGGCTGAGACAGCTATTTGATGAAGTTGATAGCTTAGATGATGATTGCAGCGAGCATAGATCTGAACTCGATCCATTCTCAGATGATGGAGAATTTAGTGGTGATCCTGATTATGAACCAATTGAAACTGAATCAGAGACAGAGAACGAAACAGAAAGCGAAACAGATGAGTTTGTCGCGTATCGTCCCACGATACACGTTAATTCTGAGTTATTATGCCCAAATATGGACACCAGTGTTTGCAAATAAGACACACTCACTTTGATTAAAACTTTATAATTATTAGTTTATTTGTGTATTTATATATATATAAATTACAAAATTTGGACAAGTCCAGTCGGAAATATTGCCCACCACTGTTCCGTAAAAATCACGATTATTATTATTTTATTAATTAGACTTTTTACTTTTATTATTTTAGGAGAAAAAAATGTCTTGCGACCTATTCCAAGCAGAAGAAAAAGTTGGTAGATATATCAATAACCAGGCGATGAATATCGTCCTCACGAAGATGTTTTATTTTGTGTTTCTGTGTCAGGAATACAACTCGTGTTGACACACGCGAAAAATCGTAATGTCAAAATTTGATGTTCTATTGAACACGAGATGGAACCACAGAGAAATATCACTCAAGTTTAGATTGAGGAAAATAATGTTAACAAGATGGGGCAAATGTCACAAAATATAATTTAGTGTTCGATTATATTTTGTGTACATGTTATCTCGTTAGATGGCGAAAGAAAATACGTTACGCAAAGAGATATCTTATGCGTAAACCCTATGTGTCTGTGGCGGTGAATGTATTGCAATTTATATAAACACATAATTAATTTGTTGATTGCAATGCGTGAGCCGCTACAAGTTGCAAACTAATATGGTACCAGGAATTGATCATTTAGATAATGACCTAGATGAAAGCGAGGAGCATGAAGAATTTTGGCACGATGATGTTAAATGCATTCCGGAGTTTCAATTTAATATTGCAGATGCCGGTATCAAAATAAATTTGAACGAAAATTCAACGCCACGCGACGTTTTTGACCAATTATTCATCGAAAATATTATAATGAAACTAGTGAATGCAACGAATGAATATGGGAAGCAATTGACTAACAGCAACAAATCAAATACACGAAATAGCCGCATAGCATCATTTTCCGATACAAATGGTTCAGAAATGTGTAAATTTTTGGGCCTTTGTCTTCTTCAGGGCCAAAGATCTAGCCCAAGCATTCGACATATGTTTTCGAGAGACTCGATCTATTTTGCCCCAATATTTCCGTTTACAATGTCTGGAAGACGATTCGAGCAGATTTTACATTGTTTTAACTGTCATATAACTGAAGATGGTTTTGACAATAAAACTGAAAAGTTAAGGAAAGTGTTACCTTTAGTAAGTCCTCTTTTGGCAAATTTAAAGTCAGCGTTTTCACCTTTCAAAGAATTGTCTTTAGAACAATCGCTCCTTTTGTTTCGGGGCAGGTTAAGTTTCCGACAATACATTAAAGGTAAAAAGGCCAAATATGGCATAAAATTTTACACACTAACATCAAGTGATGGGTATGTATTATCTGTCGAAATTTACGAAGGAAAAGATGAAACAACGAGATCGTCTAAAACGGAAGGGCTGGTATTAAGGTTGATGCAGCCATACCTAAATCAAGGCCATCACATATTTATGGACAATTTTTATAATAGCGTAAGTTTGTCGGAAAAACTATTGCTATATCAAACTCATAGTTCTGGAACACTTCGATCAAATCGGCGAGGACTTCCCAAAGATGTAGTTCAGAAAAAATTGAGGAGAGGTGAGATTGTATGGAAAAGACGAGGCCAATTATACGTGTCGAAATGGAAAGACAAGAGGGATGTGCTTTCTATAACCACTGCACACCATCCGAAACTAATTGAGACGACAAACTGATATGGAAAAAAATTAATAAAACCAAATGATATTGCGCATTATAATTTACATATGTCTGGAGTTGATCGAGCTGACCAAATGTGCTCATATTATTCCTCTCCGAGAAAAACCATACGATGGTACAAAAAGGTGTTATTCCATATGTTGGACGTTACTGTTTGGAATAGCTATTTTCTTTATAAAAAACAACACAACCAGATGACATTTTTAAAGTTTACAGATTTATTAATTAAATCGTTAATAAGTCTTCCATCGGCTAAAGAAGATGGCGGGAGTTTGATCAACACATTGCGAGGTCGACCCAAGAGGAAACATTTCTCACCAAGCACTTCACGTACAGGATCTCCACTTGCCAGTAGACCTGGCAGTTCATATACTAGCCTACATTGTGATTCACCAGTTTCCAGTTCAATCAGTTGTGATCCTAATTACCATATTATGGAAAAAATTCCACATCCAGTTGGTTATAAACGTAAAACGTATTTTTTACGATGCACAAGATGCTATGCTAATAAGAGGAAAAAACAAACTTCTTTTAGATGCCAATCTTGCCCGGCAAAACCAGTGTTATGTCCAGAATGTTTTGGACCCTACCATACAGCAAATATATAACTGTTTGTATAAATAGTTCTGAAATGTCCCTTATTTTATTTTATAATAATTATGCATCAGTTCCTGATTTTTCTAGTTTGCATTTGAAATGTACAAAATATTTATTTTACTTGTTGAACTATAAATGAATAAAACATGAAATATAGATAATTGGTTATTATTTGTTTAGTAATTTTTATAACATGTCTAAATTTATGCCACATTTTACATTTGAAAAAATAATTTACATATATTAGATTCATGTGTGCTATGGCAGTCATAAGCAAGTAAATAAACAAATAAACGTATGAAGTCAAAATGACTGCTATAACAGTGAAGACTGCTAGAGCACTCATTTGTAAAATAATAAGAAAAAAAGTTATACTTAGCAAATGAATGTTATAGCAGTCATACCATGTTTCTTTCAAAATGGTCTTAATATTACTTATTATTCAATTCTAAGAATTTCCCTACTTTCCGAGATGAAATATCTTCATATTCCTTAAAGTTATTAAATGTGTTTCTGAGTGGCTCATGTAAAAAAAAGTGTCCGCGAACGTGTTAAAAACAACATTTTGTCACAAACTATTAGACACAAAAATTTATCGACGAAGGATTTGGACATCTTTCTTCCGCAAAATCATCCACACCAGCCAATTTACATCATGCACCATTTGACAGCTTACCAATCCAAATTGTATCGTGAAGCTAAAATTATCAAAATACAACATAGGTACAGATATCTATGGTGCAAAAATGGACAAATTTACCTGTGAAAATCTGCGGAATCAGATGCGCATCGGATAAGTTCTCTGAGTGATATTTTTCGGCTCAAACATCTTGCAGATCCAGATGAGGACAACTCGTCTTGCCCAGATGATGATCAGGGCTCTTAAATTATATAATAATAGGTTAAGTAAAATAGTTTTCTTACCTTTTTACATTCAGTTTTTATTTTTATTATTTTTAAATCACTTTATATTATGTGTTTTTGTTTACATTAGTTTGACAGATCAAACTTTATTTGTGTTGACAACATTGTTTATGTTGAGTACCGTTCAGTGTTGTGTGTATGTGTTAAATATCACTACATTATCTATTCGTATTGATTATATTAATGATATTTCGCTACATATACATAACTTTTTGATCGTTTTGAAGTTGTTCGGTAGACTTTATCAACAAAAACAAATAAAACCGTTTCATCTGCGTGTGATTGTGTGTTGCTCTGTTCTGTATAATTTTAATTTTTTGGATATTTACGTTCGTTCGACAAATATGAATTTCTCTCTTAAGTTTAATTTTCAATTATTTGTATTTTCGCTTGTGTTTATAGTCAAGCCGGTTTCGGGTTTTATTTTAATACCTATCTCACCGCAACATTTTTGTAATTTTTGAGTAATCGTACGCGCAGTTATTTTTATTTTTATTTTTAAACGTAATATTAAAACTACTCGCTACTATACATTTTCTGCTTTATTTATTGAAATTTTCCTTTGTAATTTATTGAAATTGATTTGTGTTCAAGTATATCATGGATAGTTCTTTCAGAGTTTTGATTCAAAATATTCGTAGCTTAAGGGAAAATTTTGATGCGTTCAGCTTGTTTGTAGCGAGTCTTACTAATTTTCCGGATTTGATCTTTGTATCCGAAATTTGGATTTAATTAAATGAATGTTCAGAGTTTAATTTGCCAGGGTATAATTTTCAAGCGTGCTGTAATGATAATTATCGGTCGGGTGGTGTGGGTGTTTTTATAAGTAAAAATTTTATAAATTTCACGTATCAACATTGCAATTGGAATTCAGCGGATCTTCTTGTTTTAAATATTCAACTAGCTAAACGAAACTTTACCTTTATTTGTTTAACTCGTTTTCATAATGGTAACATCATTTCATTTTGTGATGATTTGGAAAGGTTGCTGTGTTCACTTAATAACAAAAATATTGTTATCTTAGGGGATATTAATATCAGAACCATCTTGATATGAATAGAGCCGGCATGTAAAAAATGAACTTAAAATAAAGGACATAGAAACACTAAAAAATAATTTATTTTCATAGAGTTTGTATGAAAAAACGCGATTTCGATTGACGAAAAAATATGAATTAAAAATTAAACGTAGATAAATAATTTTTTCTGAAATCACTAATAAACAACTCAATGACTAACTTATTTAAAGCACAGATTCTCAAGCTTCCCCATTTTCCAGATATAATCAAAAGAAAATAAGGAAATTAAATTAAAAAACGTTCTACAACAACAACAATATGTATTAAAAAGAGAATATTATATTTAATGACGTCATCACTTATTCACAACTAAAATCGGAATGGGTACGAAGGGCCGAATGTCGAAGGGCCGAATGTGTCGAAGGGCCGAAAGTGTCAAAGGGCCGAATATCGAAGGGCCGAATAGGTCGAAGGGCCGAATGGGTCGAAGGGCCGAAGGGAAAATAGCTCTTACTTATTATTCCCATTCCTAGATGTCACTTAACACACAAATAAAAACAACAGGGATTCGGACTGAGTAAACGATTTGAAAGAAAACTTTTTACGTAAAATTAAAATAATTTCTTTCATAGCAATGGTTTAATTTTAGTAAATTTATAAAAAAAATTATATTAAATTAATTATTATTATAATTTAGTTATTACTATAGAGGGAAGCCACCAAAAATATGTTTAACCGAATCAAAAATCTGACCGATTTTAGAATCCAACCGGTTCGATCACCTATTTGATTTTTTTTATACGTTTTTAATAGGAGGCGACATCTATGGTTTAAACAAAAGTCGTTAATAAAGCATTGCCACATGATATGAATCTGTATTCGGGCAGATTTTTGTCATGTGGCAATACTTTTAGAAGGAGACTAAAAAGAGATGGGTATAATTGTTTATAAATTTTATGTTATCACGTATTTTACAACAACAACATTCCATAAAAGTTTAGCAATAGTTTATATTCCAACAGGATTTTCACTAAGAAATAAACATTTTCATGATTCGATTTTTCAATCAAATAAAATTACATGTTTTACGAACATTTTCGTATAAAAATAATGTAAAAGCTCATAATTCTTAAAGGCTAAAAATGTAAATGAAAACAATCGTTTTCCCATATAGTTTCATAGTAAAGAAAAAATTGTATGTACTTTATTTTAAGCTTAGTAAAAAATACAGTCAATGTGGAGGCTCTTATTTATAGAGTAGGCTCTGTTAATATCAACCTTTTAAATACTAGTGAATCCTTCAACTACCAAACAATGCTTGCATTCTATGGTTTTGTCAGTCTTGTAAATGAGCCAACAAGGTTGAAGACATGTTTGGATCACGTTTTTGTTAAAAATGAAAATCTATTCA
Source organism: Tipula vernalis (assembly GCA_958295665.1). NCBI lineage: Eukaryota > Metazoa > Arthropoda > Insecta > Diptera > Tipulidae > Tipula > Tipula vernalis. The sequence goes on along the minus strand of OY282558.1, from coordinate 177,382,678 downwards.
AATTTGATATTTGTAACCTGCCCATGCATTTTTCTGACCACAATTTGATCAAAGTTAATATTTCTTCCTCATCCATCAGGCAACCAGTTTCTGTTAATACTTCGAATCAATCAAGAATTTGTTACGATAAACTCAATAATTTTCTAAAGTTTGAATGTTGGGATTCTGTTTATAGCGAAAGGATTTGCAGTTTAGCTTTTGCAAAATTTTTGTTTATACTTAACTCGCATATTGCCGCATCAAAATTCATTATTGCTCCTCCTAAAATAAATAAGTTAAAGCCATGGATGAGTCCTAATCTATTATTTAATATTAACAAATTAAAAAAATTTTCTCGTAAACTAAGATGTCATCCAAATAATATTAAATTAGCAAAATTTGTTAAAAAACTTTCGGGAAATATTAAAGCGGATGTAAAAATCTTCAAAAATAACTATTACAAAAGCAAATTTGATTGGGCTAGTAAGAATTCAAAGCACACATGGAAAATAATTGATGAAGTTTTAGGACGTAATCGGATGTATAAACAAATACAACAAATTTATCAAGCCGATACTAATAGCATTCTCACGTCCACAAAATCGATCTCTGATGAATTCTGCAAACATTTCGTAAAAGTTTCGCAAGGATCAACCTCCAATTTTAATGTAATTACTAGTGATGTTACTTCAATTGAATTTAAAAAGTATATTTATGGAGCTGATAGAAACTACAGTTCATCTTGTTTCTTTGAGCCTATATCTTCTTCGGAAATCCTATCTGAGATAAAACAATTAGATAACAAAGGGTCAAAGGGCTTTGACGGCATTAATAATTTTTTAGTTAAAATATGTTCATGGTATTTGGTGGATGTTCTGCAATACCTATATAATCTTAGCTTAAACAGCGGTAAATTTCCAGATGATTTAAAAATAGCTGTTGTGATCCCGATTTTTAAGAAGGGTGATGAATTACAACCAAATAATTACAGGCCGATTTCGCTTCTAAGCACTTTCTCCAAGATTTTTGAGAAACTAGTTAAGCATCGGTTAATTTGTTATTTGGATAAGATTAAATTTATAAATAAAAATCAATTTGGGTTTACTGCCGGTAAATCAACTGAAGAAGCTCTTTTGCACTGCTTGAGTGAGATTTATAAACATATTAATGATACTCGGAGACCCATAGCTTTTTTTGTCGATATCGCAAAGGCGTTTGACACTGTTGACCATGGAATGCTTTTATTGAAGTTAGCTAAAATTGGTATTAGAGGTAACATTTTTGATTGGTTTGCAAGTTATATTGAAAATCGTCGTTAGGTGGTAAAAATAGGTGAGGCAACTAGCTGCGAAGGTTTAATAAGTTGTGGCGTTCCTCAAGGATCAGTTCTGGGGCCTTTATTATTTTTAATCTACTTTAATTCGATCTTCGGTATTGATCTATTAGGACACGCCACAGCCTTTGCTGATGATCTGGCTTTGAGCTATGGTACGAATAGCGATGTCGACACTAAATTAATGCTTGAAAATGACTTAATCAAACTAAGTAAATGGTTTTATCATCATCGGCTCGCTATAAGCGTTAAATCAAAAGTTATGCTATTTGGGAAGAATATCACTAATTCTTCGGTATACCATTTAAAATACCATGTCCATCCCTGTGATACAATCATTTGCTCGTCTCAGTGTTTTGCACTTGAATTTGTTAACGAGTTTAGATATTTGGGTTTAACAGTGGATGCTCAACTAAATTGGAAGTCTCATCTCAATGTCACTAGGAAAAACGTACTTGGTGCTATACATAAATTCTATAATCTTAAGAAATTATGCCCAAACAGTACTCTGCGGAAACTATATCACGCCATAGTTGAATCAATAATAATGTATGGAATATCCAGTTGGGGTGGCACTTATTTTAGTAACATTGAAGGTCTATATATTGCCCAGAAAAGGATTATTAAATTAATATACCACCTTCCTCAAACAACACCATCAATTCCTATGTTTCGACAACTAAATTTGCTACCACTTATATATTTTTACATATACAAAGTCTTGAAAATGTTTTTTATCCGTAGTAACAGTTTTCACAATCGGATTACACAGGTGTATAATACAAGAAATCCAAATTACTATAATGCTGATTTCCGTTGCAATTGTGAGAAGTTTAGAAGATTTTATCTTTATATGGCACCGTATTTTTTCATATTTTACCTAAAGATATAAAAATTCTAACGATTGGACGTAAACATAAATTTGAGAGGGACGTTCGAAATTGGCTGCTCAACATAGAAAATGTTGAAAGATTTTTCTGAAATTAACATTATATAGCTTCGGGTAATTTCACCAATTAAAGCTGTTATCGTAAACATTAAACAATTGTAAATTTAAAGGCAACTAAGTGTAATTATTATTTTTTTCCATATATACATATATATGTAAATAAGAAAACTATTGTGTAATATATATTTAACTCAATGTGTCCAAAGATTTTATAGAATAGCATGTTTAAATTGTTTATTTGCTCCACCACAGATTTTCATCTAAACGGAGCTTTACTTTGTTCAACTATAATATGTTAATTAGTTTATAATTTGTTTGTATTATTATTAAGTTATAAATTGAAATAAAGAAATAAATTATTTATAAATTTTAATTGTATTTTAGCTTCTTCAACCTTTAATGCATTGCCACATGCAAAACGGAAAACCGGCATTTAAAACCGTCAAATCCAATTATTAACACAACTGTTTGATTTTCAATATTAAAATTATTAAAAAATGGTTTGAATTTGTAAGATCCACCTTATTCTAAGAAAATTTTTTTAAAATTGATTTAATTTCATTCAAAAATCCCAAATTTTATGTTTTGCCGGCCGTCAAGCAAAAATCTGTCCGACGAAATATAAAATTGGGGTTTTCTGAATGAAATTTAATCAATTTTAATAAAATTTTCTTAGAATAAGGTGGATCTTACAAATTCGAACTATTTTTTAATAATTTTAATATTGAAAATCAAACAGTTGTGTCAATAATTGGATTTGACGGTTTTAAATGCCGGTTTACAGTTTGTGCATGGGGCATCGCAACCGTAGACCGCAATTTCATTTCTCTCGATGTAGAAAGTTACCGGTGACCTTTTCGATTGAACTCATCTATCTGGTTAAATCATTAAAGGGAAGCTGCTCACGTCTAAATTGAATTTCTCTGGAGGGTCTTTATGAGTCTGCTTTGTAAGCAAAATTCACTTTAAAATCCAAACATAATACGTACTATAAGGATCATTCGAATTGTTTTTCAAGTCATGTTTGGTAACGCTTCACATTTTACTGTTTATGCCAACATACATAAGGCTAAACACTTTGTTTTTTTTTATATTGGTAAATGTAACGATCCAGCATCTGATTATTTATAAGTGATTTTGAACAAAATGAATATCGAAAATCAAATTTCTAAACTTATCTGCAATTCCTCGCTGATGGCAGATAATATCGCCAATATCCGTAAATAAATGTAAGCGTAATTACAAAACGAACCGTCGTATCGGTGTGGTACTCTGTGATTTAAATTTTGTTCTTATCCAAAATCGAAATATTACTATCCGTTACGTAACGATTTTCTCCAACACGTTCTATAGACCCTTTAAAATGTTTGTACCATGGTACCAATGGTTCTGGATCTTTATTTTCGATCGTGCCGGGGATTTTTATTTGGTATTTTAGTCGACCACCCCGTAGTACCAATAACTTCAGATCCATTTACTAGGACCATCGGTATGATTGGTAAATACCAGGATGGTTCAATTATCATCTTTCAAATATTCAGGCAACGTATAAAGTGGACTAGCGCTGTCCTTTCCCCATCAATTCTTGTGCCAAATTAACCATTCGGCATAAATAAATTTATATTTTTGCTACTAACATAATTTTGCGCTAAGTTAAGTATAGTACCCTACAGAGACCGTTTCCCATGATGGTAACCTGAATTTTCTTCGACCGAACCAGCCAACTGAGCAAATTTTACCTCACGCTTATCATTACGTTTAATACAAGTGAATAAAACTTTCCGTTGACCCGGTTCTAAACCATCTAAAGCACACGGTATATTCTGTATGTTGTCCATGTTCGAGAAAAGCATCAACTCCCGATTTATAAATTCTCGATAAGTAACATCCTTGGTGGTTCTGGTACATAAATATTGTACGGGTACAACAAGTATTTTACGCTCTTTAGGCTCGTCCATTAATTTTGTAAGCCATAGCTTACACTGACCATAACGTAGAGTTTCTAAATGATCCATGGTAATATACTTCTGTTTATACTGAAGTCCAAGGATTTTGATCAAATTCTTAATTTCGAAATGCTCGAGAATCAACGTTCAACAAAGAACCCCGAAGCGGAAATACGGCATAATTGTCACGGTCCACAACAGCCAAACCGGAAACATCTAATGACTTAGCTGAATCTCCATTTGTTAAATTATTTGTTTTTTCATTTTAAATTTTGATAAATTCTCGGAAAAAAATCATCACCATGAAACCCAGAAATTTCAGACTCTCTAGCTTCTATGGAATGTGCAAACCAAATTTGTTTAAACGATTTCATGTATTTCTGCGCTGCTGTCTCCACATTAAACGTTTGACTAAATATGTTTCATTGTTAACGAAGTACAAGAGCAGTCCTTCGAAATATAGTTGGCAGTAATTTGAAGAAAAGCCTGCATATTCAAGGGCTCATAATCTCTTTGTTTAGAATTAAAAACAAAAAACCGAATATATTACGCCGAATAACGAATATTACGCCGCAATAGTATTATTTTAGTTTTTTCACGACAAATTCAAACAGAAAGTGGGAAAATAAAATAACAAACATGATCTCTCAACATCCCCTTCGTACAAACCACTTAATTACTATAGGTGTAACTACTAACTAAATATTGAATAACTATTCATTAGATTACACTAATCTTTACATTAGACTAAATGCTGCTTCCTAACCTGCCTGATTCAGAACTTGATCATTTCTGTAACCTTTTCGTATAAGCTGATTGATTAACCTTAAGTTAAACTACAATTTTCCAACTGTAGCCGCTGCTGCTTCTCACTCGAAACTACTTATTGTATAAAGTCTTAATCTAGACAAATAAATTGATTATAATACAATATAAAATAGTAATTAAATATTTACTGCAGATAAAGGTCTTGTAAGGTAACATAAGAATGTATTAAATATTTGGGACCCAACCAAAAATTATAGATTTATTTGGTTGATATATTGATTGATTTGGATGCACGGCCAAGCCTGAGCAAGTAATTCCACGTTAACAGGCGTACACTGTACACACATCAAAATCGAAAGATAAGAAACATTTATTAGTCGCAAAGAATATTCCATCTACCTATAGCCACACACAGACCTACATCCACCTCCCCAATAACTTCCACCTCTCAATTTTACCTTTCTCTTCCATTTTTACTGTCTTCTTTCTTCCTTTCGTTTTTCTTTCTCACCTTTTTCTTATCTGTTTTATTTTAGGTGGGATTTTGAAATGAGTTTCCAGGGGGATATGTCCTAATCGTGGCGTTATATGATCACAGTCCCAGAATCCTGATTTGATGAAGTTAGGTTTAATGGAGGGAAATGTTGAAGTTCTAAGAATTAAAAAGTTATATAACTCCGAAACTACACTGCATACGATAAGAGTAATTTAAGTTCCGAAAAGAACAGAAACATTTATGTTGATCTTTCAAAGAAAGTAAGACTAATTATTTTGGTAGTTGCGGGGTGTGATGCTGTGGCAGTGATATGGCTATATGAATCGCTTAGCTGGTGAATTGAGGCAATTTTAGTTGAGACCAAAAATACTTAATCAATGATTCAGTTTGCCGATTTTTTTCAAGGCGGTTCATTGAACAAACAGTTTTTGGGGTTGTATTAAACTCTTTTCATTGCAAAACTTTCTTAAATCATTGTCATGAAATTTACCCGCTTTTCGACCATTCGAATGTCCTCTAGTTCATAAGTGCTTCTACAAATTCTTCAAAAAGAAACAAACTTCGAATTATATCGGTCTATCGACCTTTGGGCTGCTTTAAGTACTTTTTTGCCAAACCTGAAATTGTATAGGACGTATGAGTAGATTGTATCTTTGGATGTTCTGATCTAACTTCTTACGTAGTTTCATCGATATTACTTCTACGTTTAAATTGAGTTTGACACCATCATGTATTCTAGCTACAGTGTGTGCATATTCTTCACAAATTCGTGAAAAAGGCGTGTTATGCGAAGACTCATGCACTGCTGTTCTGAGCGCACACCCTATCTGATTTATGTTTTCGTCCCGTACACTTTGCTCTTTCTCTATGTAACTACGAGTACGTATAGCGAACAAAACACTTCTGTTAACTCTCTCCGCCGGATTCGTCTGCGGGTGGTAATAACTAATAGATATTCAGCCATTATTGAACCTTATATCATTGCAAAAAGTCCTTCAATTTTCTCGGCGTGACCTGGCCGCCATTATCTGTGTATCTGTGGACGAAACTACAAACATTGAGAAAATGTTTTCCTCCAAGTATTTCATTAACGATAACATCACAGCCCTTCTAACTTTAAGCATAACGAATTTACTGAAGACGTCAATTACTACCGATAACTACCTGTTTCCGCCTTTAGGACCAAGTGTACGGCCCCATATAATCGATATTAATAATCTACCATGGGCGGGTTGGAACGCGTTGCTCACCCTTTGGGCTGTGATCTCACACTTTCGTTTGTTAAGCTGATATTTTTCACAAGCCTTGACATAATTTCGCAAATCACCAGCCATTTTTGGTCAATAATACTTCTGAAGTCTCCGGAGCTCTACTTTGGAACATATAGTTTCCACAATAGTCTGGCAATATTTATACAACTTCTCATCATGAATACGAAGGTCAAAATACTTATTGGAAAAATCTAACACATATTTTCAGACCTTCTAATAAAATGGGTTTTCCTGCACTTGAGTTTCTGCCTGAATATAGCGCGACACAACGCATCAGGGACTTTCTGTGCTGAAGTTCGAAATCTTACCCTTGGAGACATATTAACCAGCGAGCCAACCTCGATGCAGGCCCCTTCAGGTTCCTCAGTCATATCAGAAAAGCACAGTCGGTTACCACTTTAAATTTTAAACCATTGATATAAGGTTTAAACTTATCAGTTGCTAACTCCAAATATATACCAACACTTTACCGAAGTCTAGATTGACAAGAATGGGAGCGAACACAAGCAAATTCTTTAATTGAGTGGAAGCAGCCTCAAAAGTTTGGTTATTGAGCCTTCGGTTGTCTTTAACAGATTTGGGTGTTGCGAAGTTAAGGATTCCGGTAATTTTCCCAGGATCGATTCTTAATCCATGCTCTTTAGGGTGTATCCGAGGTAGCTGATTTCCTTGAGACAATACCGCAGTTTCCCTAAACTAATCGTGTGATTAATCGTTAGCTCTTCAAACGTTTGCGACTTCACGACAAACATCCTCGGTTCCAAATCTACACTAAGAACCTTGTCTATCAACCGGTAAAGAGTTTGGCTGGCATTGCACCACCGAAGAGGCATCCACTTGTACTGGGCACAATAAAAGCCGTTTTTCGTAGACTGCTAGCATTTAACTCAATTTGCTAGAAGGCACCACTGTAAGATCTAAACTGGACAAGTACCTTGTACCGGATAACTGTCCTAAACTCCTATTAATATATGGTAAAGGGTAATTATCTTAACCAAAGCCTCTAAACAAGAGCTCATTTTCCCTGAAAACTTCGGAACAGAAACAATATTATGTGCCAACAATATTGAACCGGCGTCTCCTAACACCCCGAAAATCCTGGCCTTAATATAATGTCCTATTATGCGTTCATGTCTTTCTGGACGTAAGGGGAGATAGATCAAGTCCTCATTTTAATCGGCTAAGCATCATCAGTGATCATTTTCTTCAGTATTTGGCACAACATTAACACAGATAACCCTAAGCAGATCATTGATTTGAACTGATGGACAAATTCGCAAAGCTTCCCAAAAATCGATACTGCAGATCAGATACCTGCGGGAATGGATGGAACCAAAAGAGATCTGATCACTTTACGTTTGTCATCGACAAAAAACGGAATGTTCATGGAAAGCCTGATGAGAGGAAGTATGATGCAACTGATTCCTGAATTCAACAAACCAGGTACAGCATATTCCAAAATGTCCACCTCTGTTTAATTGTCTGTAGCATACCAAGTAATTTGTTGTTTTCTTCAATAAATTTATCAATATCAACATCAGGAGACTTCTCTTCTTCGCTATCCTTCCTAAATTTTCTAAATTGATTTTTTCTAACAGTTGGTTTATTTATTCGTAAGTAGTTAGTTATGGTTCATCATTATCAAACAGTCTCGTTGGTGGTCGCACGTCAATTTATACTACCGCAATTATCTAAATCATAAGAGAGATGATATTCACTGGCTCAGCTGTAGAGAGAACGCAGGCTGACAGACTGAAAGACCGACACCATTTCGATACTCAGGGGACTTCAAAATATATAGATCTCCAAAAGCCTCAAGATACAAAATTTTCATTATTAATATACTTTATTTTACTTACGTGAAAGAAAGTAACTATCGTGAAACAAATAAATGGCCTAAATTATTTTGTCTTATTTTATCTTAAATAAATTAATAAAATCCAACTAACTACTTAATGGCTAATAATACAGAATATATATAAACAGAACAATATCTTCTATTGCGCTTTAGTCCTAAGTTTGTGAACAAATATTTAGATTAAGATTTAGAAAAGATAGAAAAACAATTTTGTATGGAATCAATGAAACAAAAAAAAAGTACAAAAATGTTTGTACCCACCTCTTTGTTTTGATCAATAAAAATCAGTACAATTTTAAAAGGAAAGAGAAATCTTTACACTTTGTAATGTGTTTAAAAGAGATAGACGTTCGTTCATAAATAATTTCTGATTTTGGTCTAGTTAGCTTTGCGAAACTTTAAAATCAAATCAAAAAATAAACAAAGGACCACTTATTGTTTTTGATGGCGAGATACAAAATTTTCACACGAAACCAGTGGCGTAACAACAAATTTCGGACCCCATTGCAACATTTTTCTTGGGCCCCAAAAAATACTTCTTGTACCTATGAGCAAGTAAAGTTTTAATTAAAAACTTATTTTTTCCTATTGTTGATTAAATAAAAGTGTCTGATTACTTGAGTACGAAACAGCACGTGATTTAGTTCAATGACCTCAAACAAAACAAAATTTCTTGCAATCGACTCAGTCGAATTTTCAAAGTAACTTTCAAAGTTCTCAAATATCAAATTATCCGTAAGTATGTAAAACCAAAGGAAATCCATTCCATCCAACCATTCGTGAATAATTTCGAATAACCTAGGAAATTGGAGAAATATCGAAATCTCATAAATATCGCGATTCAGATTTATATGTGTGAAGTTCCTAAATCTCGAAAATCTTTAAAAATCTCGAATATCTTAGAAATAGTCGAAAAACTTAAGAAATCTATAACAAACCGTGAAACAATTCCGATTACCCCCGAAAAATTCGATTAATCTCTAGATTATCTTGATTGATCTTGAACAATTTCAATAATACCGAAAAATCTAGATATTAATGAATAATTTCGAAAAGCTTGAAAAAATCTAGAAAACCCACAAAAATTTCGAAAAATTCCAAAAATTCGTGTAAATATCGAATTATTGGTCAAATATAATTTAATGTCACTAATACCACTAAGCAAAATGCAGTACTAAGCAAGTTAAGGCTAAGTTCAAAAACCCATCTTCATGAATAATGATGGAACCTTCAAATAGATCGGATAATTTCGTAAATATCGAACAATAATATTCTTCGAATAGGCTCTCAGATTCTCGATTAGCATCGAGCTATCAAATACACCCGACAATTTTAAACATACTCGAATAATCTTGAAAATCACGAATAACCTGACAGTTTCGAAACATCGAATCACGCATTAAGTCTCGCACCAAACATACATCCCATTTGCATGCTATATTTTTCCTGTTTTACCCGCACTACAAACCAAAAATTACAAATACGAAAAAAAATAAAACAAATTTATTGAAGTGAGAACTCACCAAAAATATTTTTTTCTCCAAACGTCTTAAAAGTAGCTTGTTCCAGTACTATTGTTTTTGGGTATTAATGTTGGCCTTTTTGTTACGATTATAGAAATGTACGTGTTGCCCAAGGTATATAGAAATAATGGTATGACATTCCCGTGTTTAATATTCGTCTTCCTTTGCGCATATACGTCATTCACATGGTAAATTTTTTTATGGTATACGAATTAACATAGAAATAATATTTTTATTGCAGATCTAATAAATTTTGAAGAACAAAAATCTTTCATAGTTTTAATTTATTGTTTTATTAAGTTTCTTTTTTCTCGAATTTACATTTTGAATTAAATTGCAATTTAAAATACGAATTTTAAAAAACATTTTACAACGAAAAAATAATTGTTTTATTTCGTTTTCCAAATCAACTTCAGCTGAAATCTATTTCATCTAATTAATGTTTTAATATAATTTCTCCCCACTTTATTCGCTGAATACTTCTTCTAATTGCTTGATTTTTTGCATAAAATTTAAATTTGGTTTACTTAAGAAGCCTTCACTTATTTGATCTGTCCATGTGAAGCTGCCACTAGGCTCTATTTCACAGTATTTTTCAACTATAGTAGGAGTTTTGTACTTTAGTCGATGAATAATATAACCCGCTAAATATTCTAGACCGTCGTATTCTAAATCAATCAAGCCGTGCGTCGACTCAGCCGATGTTATTAAGCTATCTTCTGTGAGGTTTGCCAATAAATTCGATATTAAGACGTTTTCAGTTAATTCTTCCGACTCATCTAGGTACTCGATTTGATTAGTAGGTTGCCTTAGTGACTCATCTAGCTCCATTTCAATCAGGTTAGTATTGTCATACTCCACATTGGACGAAGTTGAGACGATGCTTTCATTTTTTCCTAATATAAAGCTTCGAAGACGATATTGAAATTGCAATCCGGTCGGATGATCATACAGACCGCCTTTAGCTCTCATAACCCCAAAAAACATTTCTAATGGATCCTGGTTTATACGGTAAGTTAATAAATATTTAGTTTCATATTGGTTTTGTAGGTCATTGAACAATAACTTTAATGCATTAATGCTACCGATTATCCCTTTTTGAAATGGTAATATTGACTTATTTTGACCAATTCGCATGTTTTTGACTAAATGTTCCATATCATTTAATATCGTATCATGTTCATTTCTTGCCAAACCAAAAGCTGCCATTCTTGGACGAGAATCAATTCGAGGTACTTTAGAATTAAAAAGATCAAACCAATCGTTCACCTAATTAAAAATTAAAAATAAATCATTATTATAAATATAAATAAGTACATAATTATATAAAACTGTATTTTATAATTCAAATTTACTTGTTTCAGAAGAATTGCTAATTCATTCCAGTTTTCAGATTTTGATATACCCAAACAACCCAATCTGTTTAATGCTGATGAGTTAGTGTGAGAAAATAATTGCGTTGCTAATTTTACTTTTGTCGTTTACCGCACTTAACATTTAAATCACTATCTGTTAATCGGCTAGCAATGTTTAAGTCTAATTTAGATTGATGCTTTAATAACTAGAGGATCTTTAGTTAAAAACTTGTCGTTTAGTAAAATACCAGAATCTAAAAAATGATTTCGGAAGAGTTTAATTAAATGTGGGGTGTCACTAAATATATAAATTTTCTTCTGGTCATTGCAAGGGTTCACAAAGTATGGTTTGTTTTCTGTTACCCCCATTTTGTTCCATAATCCCCTGTGGCCCCCTCCTAAAGCAGTAACTATACCCACAACATGATAATCAATAAAATTCAGCTTTGTAATAATTTTTTCAATCATAATTTTAGTTAGTTTACTATCAAAACCGTAGAACACAGGTTGCTTCCAGTTTTCGAAAATTCCACGAGCCATTATCACTTGTACATAATTTGCAGGAGGGAGTACCGTATCACTTTTTTTGATCATATTCGTAGGATTTTTGTATTTTCATCTCGTCCGCCATTAATACGCAAACTCTTTGGTACTTAGTTAGATCGGCATTTTGCATCAAACTAAAAACTACACCTAAGTATCCAGGATTTATATCAATTTTTTCAGCCCATGTTCTGAGAGTTGATACGGCTGGAAATGGATTTTTTTTTCACATACGGTACGCCTTTGGGCCACTAGCATATAATAGCAATGGCTTGTGATATGTCATTTTATCCCATTTTACTCGTTTGCCTTTATTTTGCATTTTTCTTCGTTGGCCATGAGTAAATATTTCTTTATAAATTCATTTTCTTGTTTCAGAACGTTACACTCTTGCTTCAATCGATTACATTCTTTCGTTAGTTTAACATTTTCGTTCAACAAGTTTCGGCCGCTTAAACAAAATTATATACATAATTATTATATTATTACAAAAACTACAATTTATGACATATTTACCTCTCTTCTGACAACTCTTCGTTAAAATCTGACGTACTCGTGGCTTTTTCTAGGTTATGAGGAAAGCTTTCATAAATTACAGGCAATATTGCGCTATTGTTCAATTCCGGAATCGTTGATGTGACATTTAAAATATCTGTAAAAATTCGTTTTGATTCCCGACGTTCTTGCCGCTTTTGGCGCTTTGATGATGACTCTTTGTTTCTTATTGAACAGGGAAGATTTTCTGTTGGAACGGCATCTAATTTTAAATTCCGGCTATTTTTCGGTGAATAATAAACTCTTGCTTCAAATTTCTTGAAAATGGAGTAATTGAGTTGTAAAGTGTTTTGCACATATATATATGAAGTTTTAATATTGAAATTGTCTTTACGACCACATTTATGGCGCCAAATTTCTCTATAGGTAGGATCTTTTGGAAATCCAAAAAATTTAATTTTTTCTGTTGTGGATGTCTTATCCACATATTAAAGAAATACAATTATATTAAGATTTAACATATATACTTTATTAGGATACCGTAATATTGATACACGAGGTTTTTATTCCATCCCCCAGTTCTCTCCACTATCATTGATATACCACCATCTAATGGATAGATCATAGACATACTACATAAACATGGAAGTGCTAAGTCCAATAGACATATAACATCTTCCCCCTTATTTTTTTTTTTTTTTTTTTTTTAAAACTAACAACAAAAATTAAAATTAAAATTTACTTTCAATACAAAAGGTATTCATTTAAATGACTTGGTAACTTTATGTTACGTTTAGGACGAACATAACTGCTGCTGCTTACTGATGGTTCAACCTGTTCTATGTCTGCTGCTGAATTGCAATCAATTGACGTGTCTTTTATGTTGTTGGATTGTGTATCACCATTTACCTTTGATTGTTCTTCTTTAATAAAAGGCTTTATGTTTACTATATTCCGTTTATAGGTGGAGCCACCAACATTCACTAGATAAGAACGATCTTTCAATTGTTTTTCGACAACGCCTAACGACCAATTATTATTTATCTGTGGATAAATTTGAACTGCTACAGATTGTCCTATGTTTAAATCCGGCAAGAACTTCGCTTTACGATCATAATAGTACTTGCTTTCACGACGACGGCTTTCAATTTTTGTAGGAACACCTTCAACGACTTTAGGCATGTACTGATCATCACACAGTGGAATTCCGGTACTGGTTTTACGTGAAAAAAATCTCTGCACAGGGCTGCTAGCTATTTTATTAGGAGAATTGCGCCAATGTAGTAAACAATACCATAGATCTTCCTTAGAATCTTCTGCTTTCTTTAATAATTTTTTTGCTATTTTTACTGATGATTCTGCCTTCGCGTTTCCTCTTTGATGATGTGGTGATGATGTTACATGTGTAAATCCCCAAACTTCAGAAAATTTTTTGAATTGAGCATTTATAAAATTGGTTCCATTGTCCGTACATACTCGTTGTGGAATACCATACCGGCTAAAATTTCGCTTGCAGATTTCAATTACCGAGCTTGGTGTTGAATCCTTTAACAGATCAAGCTCGAAAAAATCTGAATAATGATCAACTGTAACTAAATACGATTTACCATTATTTACTAACGCATCCATTGATATAAACTGGAATGGATACATTGGCACTTCGTGAGACTGCATAGGTGGATGTGATTGTGAATTTGAATATTTAATGCATATGTCGCACATTTGCACCTTCTCTTTGATATCTGATGACATATTCGGCCAGAAAATATTGTCTTTCGCTAAATTGACTGTGGTTTCTATACCATTGTGTGCTACATGAACTTTTTCCACCATCAATTTTCTAAGAATGTATGGAATTAAAATCTTTCCATTTCGAAAAATGAGTCCGTTTTGATATGATAGCTCATGTTTATATTTAAAATATAGCTGAATGTCTTCTGGTACGTCTCTGATTCGGTTCGGCCACCCATTAGAAATCAATGAGATCAATTTTTGAAGTGAATGGTCTTTTAAGGTTTCTGTTTTTATATTCTGAATTCGTTCATCAGAAATTTTCAACGAATGAATTAGATTAATTTTTTTAAATCGTGGAATATTTCCTTTTCTGCGGAATGAACATTGAATACATTGTAATGATTTATGAAACTGTCATGCTCCGATACGTCCAACGATGCCCTCGATAATGTGTCGGCTATAATGTTTGACTTACTGTCAATAAAATGTAATTCGATGTTGTATCGTTGTAATACCATCAGCATTAACTGCAAACATTTAGGCGCTTTCAAGAGTGGTTTCATAAAATAATGAAGTATAAGAAAATTCAAGCGCATACAACAATGAAATTCAATCAGCGCTTGAATAATGTCTACGGCCGAAAATAAAACTAACATTAGGTGTCCACCGAGGGAAACAAAGCTTTTTATAAACATAATGAAATTCTTTATTTCAAATGGAATATTTATTTCCTTCACTGAATCTGCTCTTTAAACAACAAAAAAAAAAAAATTTACCTCTCTCTTGCTTTTACGAACATTTTTGTTTCCTTGTTTTTGTATTTTTTTTTTTTGGTATATTATGTAGATGTACGTCTGTATATCTTGTACGTACATAATTGAGTCGATTGTTGTCGATTAGTTTTAGTTTAGAAAAAAAACTTATGAACGTCGGTCGTGCGATTTTTTGTATCGCGAAATAAAAAAGATGAATTATGGGTTTTCTTAATTAAAATACCCATTTTTCGTCTAATATGAATGAAAACAAATTGATTTTGTTTCGTAATAATACGGCCCAAAACCTACATAGGAATTCAAACATAATATTTTTCAAAAAATCGATTTCTCTATAAAGTTAGCAGTTGGTTGGACTAATAAAGCTTTATTCAAAATTGTTTGTGCAAATTAAAAATTAAGACAAAAAAAAAACACATTTAAAGGAACAAACAGTTACTCGCGACATGATGTGTTCTTTATAAATAGTAGATCTACAAATAAAGAAAAGTGAGTTTTCCAGCGAGTGTAAAATTTCTCAAGCATGCGGTAAATCACTTTTGTCACGCGTCGAATATGTCATTTTTCGTTGTATACTTGACGAAAAATACCTAAATTAAACAATTACAATCACTGGAAAACGTTTACTTTTCTTTACGTGTAGAACAATGTACTATTATTTGTGTAAATTGTCCTTTTAAAGTGGAGAAAAACTGATTTTTTTGTTTTCTTCACATTTTTATTTATATTTCGATAATGGAGGAACGGCCGTTAACGGGACAAAAATCTTTTCACGTGGTTCGACGACCTCTTTATAACAATTTTTATTTTTGAAAATCGCAGAAAATATTTCTCTCATTTAAGGTCGCCGGGCCGCGCGTTGTTTTATTATTTATAACTCGGTGGTAGGGTTGGACGGCCTTTAGTCGACCAACACCATTTAATTTGCATGAAACGATCAAACTATCCTAATTCATATACTACCAAACTATCCTATTCTATGTGACCTCTTACTTTATACTCTAGGCGTATGTAGTTCTACATTTAAAGGTCGTGTCTCACAATCTTCTGCTTTTTTGTCTTAAGTTTTAATATGCACAAACAATTTTGAAGACATATTTTAAGCAGTTTTGAATCAAGCTTCATTATTAGTTCAACCAATTTCTCTAATTTTAAAATGAAATCGATTTTAAAGGAAATATTTTTTGAATTCCTATAGAATGTGTGCCGTACATGACGTCAAAATATAAAGTGTACGCTGTTTAATGCGGGACACCCTTAAAATTGAAGAAGCATCCCGTCTTCACCATTTTTCTTTATTTTAAAAGTCCTTTAGGGTCAAACTAAAATACTTGAACTTAATTTCCGGCAGAGATATGTGGTACAGTGTTCGTTATGTTGTGAAAATGGACACGCGTTTTTCAGTAGTAAACTACTTGTAATTGTTAATTTTTTTTTTAAATTCCTGAATATCTGTGAATTTATTTATTTATTTAGTTATCCTTATCACTAACTTATTTAATTGTTTATATAGTTATAACGAACTGGTTACATTATTAAAAGAATTAATAAAATTATATCATTAAAATATTTCAAAATTTTTTTTCTTCAAAATTTACCAATAATCTAAAAGATGCTTTGACACCAATTTCTTAAATGGGTCTCTACGAATAAAGAGGGGCTCAGTATTTATTAATTTGCATCTACATCGATATGCTGGAAGTATGAAAGCAGGCAGACTTACATCTCTAGGTAGCCTTGGGAGAACTTACATTTAAAAGTGCTTTTACACTCTATCTATGCCATCTGAGTAGTTATTATAAAACAGATTCCATACGGCAACACCATATTCTAACAATGAACGAACAAACGGGATGTATAAAATTTTAATCACTTAAGAATCTTGAAAATCTTTGGAAAACCTTTTAAAAAACCCAAGCATAGAATTCGCTTTAGAAATGCAACCCTTAATGTGCTTATGAAATGATTTGAATGAAGTAAAAGTTATACCTAAATTTTTAAACTTATCGACACTTTCAATAATGCAATCGTCAAAAAAGTAAACGTAACTAGCGGGTGAGTGTAATCGGGTAAAGCAGATTGTTTTGCATTTGTAGATCTATAGCATCAAATTATGCGATGTACACGAAACTTTGAAGTTTGTCGGATCAGATTGAAAGTCAATTGCATCATTGGCGCAAGAAATAGTTGTGAAAATTTTAATGTCGTCCGCATAAATTACTCAGACAATTTACCACATCATTTACGAAAAGAATAAAGAACATGGAGCCAAATGACTACCTTGATGGGCTCCTAAAGAACTCTTGAAGCGAAATTATACCAAGTTTTACCATTTGAGTTCTAAATTCCAGGTAAGACCTAATCCAATCAATTGGCAAAACAGTTACAATTCAACGGCCTTTCACAAATCAGTGTAAATATCTGTAAAAATTACCATTTCATAGTGCGTATAAAATACAATTTGAAAACAAAACTAAGTTAGTTACAGTTGACCTATCAAGGAAAAATTCAAGCTATCCTGTGAAAAATCCATGAGAAATGAATATCTTAACATGAAACCACAATTTCCCTTTAACTAGTTACACACAATGTTTTGTTAAAACTGAAATAATGCAAATACCTCTATAGTTCTCGACATCGCTTCAAGATCCAGATTTAAAAATTGGCTTAATAAGTAAGCGTTCCCATAGGAGAGAGAAGCAACTAGGGAAATATTGCTAGAAATTTCACTACCGGCTAATTTTAGCAAATGAGTAGAATACAATCGAATCCGGCACTTTCATTAATATCAAGAATTGACAATTCGGGTAAAATAGTATCTACTTCCAGATGAAACATTGAATATTTTGACTCCCTTACAACATTATTCAAAATACATAGATTTTGAATTATATACCATGTCCAACAAATTATTTGTCTATTAGATTTGTTTTTGTAATTAACAAAATGCGAAAAGTTATTCGGCATTGATTTAGTTGATGATGCAAGCTCCAGAATATAACTGCTGTAAAGAATATATATATACATATATACTATATTTATATATATATATATATATATATATATATATATATATATATATATATATATATATATATATATTTACTACCTTGATCAACAAGTTCTCGGAATAACCACCGTGTTGCGCTCCCATCGTTCCGATTTGAGTTCTGTTTTTTGTTAAGTTGGTCCATCTGTTGTTGATATTCCCTCTAAATCTTAGCGTCATAGCTTGACATTTGCAAAAGTTACTTTGTCAAGAGTACATCTATCTCTGTGTGTGTTGGCGATTATTTACAATTTTAGAAATTATTTACAATTTTAGACATGATTTGCGAGGCTATATCCGATCCCACATTCATCAAAAGGATCATTACTGGAGACGAGACGTGGGTTTATGAGTACGACACGCAATCCAGACATCAGGTAGGTGAATGGCGTTCACCAAAAAAAAACACGTCGTTTTCAGTCAAAAAAGAAGGCAATGCTCACGGTTTTCATGAATTACAACGGTGTAGTGCATCATGAATTTTTGCCAGAAGGCCAGATCGTAAACAAAGAGTATTATTTGGGCGTTATGAGATGTTTGCGTGAAGCAATTTGCCGAAAGAGACCAGAATTGTGGGCAGAAAACTCGTGGAATCTGCACCATGATAACGCACCGTCGCACAGTGCCATCATTATTCGTAATTTTTTGACGAAAAATGCAACAAATACCATCCAACAGCCACCGAATTCACCTGATTTGGCTCCCTGACCCTTCTTTCTGTTCAATCGAGTTAAAAAATTATTACGGGGAACGTGTTTCAGCAGTCGAGAGGAAATAATGGAAAAATCGCCAACACACACAGAGTAGATGTACTCCTGACTACGTAACTTTTGCAAATGTCAAGCTATGACGCTAAGATTTAGAGGGAATATCTACAACAGATGTACCAACTTAACAAAAAAAACAGAACTCAAATCGGAACGATGGGAGCGCCACACGATGGTTATTCAGAGAACTTATATATATATATATAAATATATATATATATATATATATATATATATATATATATATATATATATATATATATATATATATATATATATATATGTATATTTGTCTATATTTATATATATATATATATATATATATATATATATATATATATATATATATATATTCTTTAATAGAGTTTCCCAAAATTTGGCTCTTTCCAGCGGCTCTCCTCTCCCCCTCCTCGAGTAATACTTTTTTGAATTTAAGAAATTGAACGATTTTAGGCTATTCTCGATAGGTAACCATTCTACTTAGGTTGCTTTATTTTAATGTTATAAGCATCATTCTCTTCGTTTTTTATTGAACTTTCATTTGAAGTCAGTTTCAGCCTCATATTTAATATTGGCTAAATGCGACACCAAAAGGTACAATCATATTTTCTTAAAATATGGCATGTTTTAAAATTTTCACTAAATCAGTGAATTTTTACTAAAATACATAGACTCAGTTTCTTCATGTTTTCATAACATTTACAAATTTTTGAACCATATTTAATTTTTTCAAACACTTTTAAAGTTGGGTACAAGCGTTTGAATGCACCCAATTTTTCGGAATTTGTAATATTCACTCCTCTGTAACTTTTTTCGTTTTACTCCGAACGACACTAGCTTTTGGAAGGAAGCTCATCGTTTTATCCTCACAACACCTCATGAAATACTTATTTGGATATTGGGATCCTAACTGCGTTATAATTTTTTGAAACACCTAATAACTCGTTAAAAAAAATCAGGGGTAGTAACGCACGTTTTAATTCTGTATTTCACAAATATCTCAGCTTCTATTTATCATGCTAAAAAAAAGTATGTACTACTTTATTTATTTTGAGTTTACCTTTAAATCGAACATTTTTAACTTAATATTACAGTAAACAAATTAAAATCTCTCAGATCAATTTTGATTTTATATAGATCATAACAAAATTCAGAAGCATAAGGAAAAGCTCAATAGTAGGTTCAACACTGTTAAAAAATCACAGTTGTGATCCCCTTGATGAAAAAAGGTGCAAATTAACTTGTATCTAATACTAAACTTACCCCTACTTATAATTTTAAAAATGTTAGATTTAAAGGCAAACTCATAATAAATAAAGTAGTACAAACTTTTTTTTTAATATGATAAACAGAAGCTGAGATATTTGTGAAATACTGAATTAAAACGTACGTTACTACTCCTGATTTTTTTTTAACGAGCTATTAGGTGTTTTAAAAAAACTATAACGTAGTGGGGCGAGAAAACGGAGAGAATGAGACCTATAACTTTAAAAACAAAGCAACCTAAGTAGAATGGTTACCTATCTATTAGCCTAAAATCACTCAATTTCTTAACTTCAAAAAGTCATAGCTTGAGAAGTGTGGGCCAGGAAGGGGTCAACTTTTGGGAAAATCCATATCCGTATACATAAAAAATATTTTAACTATTTAATTAAATATTTAATTTTATAATATTTGTTTTTTTTTTCAAATTAATCCATAATTTTAAATGTTAAAATGAACTGAAAATTGTTAATTTAATTGTTCAATAATTATATTTGGTTAAATAACCGATAGAAATAATTGAATTCAAAATTTAAACAAATAAAATAAGTAAATTAGCAAAAAAATCGTTTTTTTTCATGTTTAACCTGGAAAGCTCATTGTTTCCACCAGAAGGTGAACATTTCTTATGTGGATAAAAATGCTATGTTGAAAAAGTTAACAATTTGTAAAATAATTAAAAAGTAGGTAGAAATGAAGAGTGTTTTCCCATTTTAAGGGTGTTCCGAACTACTCGATTTCTCATTTTTAACCTTTTCTACAGATTAACTGGACTATATCATCTGTACTTTTCTCTAGAATAAAAATTTAATACAAATTGTATTGATTATTTTCCAAAATGATTTTGAATTTCAAACCGTTTTTTAATTTAGGAATACCGTAAATCACACACAATTTAAAAATGAAAGTTTAAAAAACCACCAAATTTTGGTTTACAAAATATGTAAAAACATTTACATATTTTAAAAATTTATGCATAGTGCATATCGTGAACAAAAATTCGCATCATCAGTTGCTTTTATTTACATCTTATTGAATAAATAAAAAGCAACTGATGATCTGAATTTTACTTCACAAAATGCATTTTACACAAATTTCTAAAATAAATGTATTTTTTATTCGTTTTGAAAATCAAAATTTTGTGATTTTTTAAACTTTCATTGTTAGATTGTATTGAAATAAAAAGCTTAGATTATTTATTTATTTAAAATAAATACAATCTTAAAAAATTTTTATTTCATCTATTTTTAATTTCATAGGATTGGGTTACGCTGTAATACAAGTTTAGCCTGCACAAACTATTTGAATATTTTGAATGCAAGGAAAAATAAATAAAATTTCGTAGAAGTAGCAAAAAATTAGATAAAACCATGAATGAAATATTTTCTACGTTTTCAATTCCTTTATTCATAAATTAAATAGTTCGATGCCGAAAATATTTAAAAGTATATATTGTGTTATGTATTTGTGCATACTATAATATGTATGTATAAAAAATCAACATAAACAAAACTATGTAAAAAATTTTTTTTTTCTTTCTCCATACCAAATGTGGCTAATGGAATGGCTAAGCTATATGTATATACTTATATATATATATATATATATATTTATGTAAATACATAATTACGAAAATACAAAAACGAAGTCAAAACGAATGAAAAATACATGAGAAATTGAGAATATGCTTTACAGTGAAGGGAATATATATTCAATTTAAAATACAAAATTTCATATCATATGTAAATGGATTTATTTCCCTTACTAGACACCTAATGTTAGTACCAAAAAATAATATTCAAAGAGTGGCGCTAGGTTCGCACCGGCTTAACATTTTATTTCGGTATAATCTTTCTTATACTTTTGTGTTTTGTGGTGGTTTCTTAAATATATTGATTAGTGGTTTATGGTCCGTCTTTATAATGGTTGTAACGTTGCCCACAATAAGTTGATCAAAACGCACACACGCAAACACAATTGCTAACAACTCTTTTTCTATCATCGCGTAATTCTTTTCTGCTGCAGACAAAGTATGTTTGATCCCGTCAATATAAAAGAAAAAAGTTTACATTACTTCATTATTTCCCTGTAATTTAATTAACTCGCTTATATTGAATTGATAAATCCGGTATTTAATTTGTTGTATCTATAAAACAAAATCATAATTAATTATTCATTTAAGTAAATATGTAATATTAAAATCACTTATCTTTAATTCTTCAACTTTGTACACAAAAATCTTGAATTTCAATAACTGTAAACAAAATGTCAAATGTAGATGAATTCTAATGTTTAATTTTAATTCGATTTTTAGACGAGATGATCGATAACGAAGATTATGATCGACACGACACCTGTGTTAATTGTACAAAAGCTAATATGTTCGAACATAACCTTCGAATTCGAAAATTTAGTCAACACCCTTTATTATGTATAATTTTTTATTTTTTTATTCATTCCGTGATAATTGCTACAACAAGGTACACATTATTAAAAGTTATTTAAAAAGCAAATAAATATTTTATTCAAATAAACTTGGGAATTATACGCAATTTCTAATTGTTTAGCCGAAAATTTTATTGTTTTTTTTTTGCAATTGGTAATTGCCCCAACAAAGTATGAGACGAATACGCCACTATTTGATTATCCTGGAAAACTGCTACACCCAGTCCAGTACTGCTCGAATCACATTCAATTGTAAGTTGCTTACCAATCTCGAAATATTTTAATAATTTGTTATCGCTAACAAGCAATTTCAGCTTTTTAAATTCGCTCTCTTCATCATTTGACCATAACCACGTTGACTTGTCCAACGTTAACTTGCGAAGAAGAGCACTTTCTGTACTAAGATTAGGAATGAATCGACCCAAATAATTCAGCATACCTAAAAATCGGAGTAAATCACCTTTATCTTTTGGTGATGGCATATTCTTAATAGCCGTGACTTTTGACTCGTCTGCTTTTAGACCTTTATTTGACAGAATGTGTCCAAAAAATTTTACTTCCGATCGACAAAGATTCAATTTACTCTTATTTAGTTTACAATTATTTTCGCGTAAACGTACTAATAATTTTTCCAAATTTGCATTATGGTCCACGAATGCTTCTTCCACAGTTTCTCCTTTTCCATATATTAGTATGTCGTCTGCCAAAACTTCAACACCTGGCAAATCATGAACTAATACTGATACATGAACTAACTTTAATATTATGTCCACCAAAGTCTGTTAACGTCACCTTAGAGTCATTCAAACAAATATTACCACTAGTTAACTTTGAATATTGTTTAAATCCAATCAGACAAGCTTGAGCCCCTGAATCTAGATCACACACAACGCTTTGCCAATCTTCATTAAATTTTAGCCTCAACTTCAATTGTCAATGATGCATCACTTTCACTGTCTGTTTTAATTTTCACTTCTTTTACTGATGCATTGTTAAAATTCTTCTTTTTACATACTACTTCGAAGTGATTAAAACCATCGCAAAATTTACATTTTTTACCAAACGCAGGACAATGGGTTTTCTTAAAAACATGATTGGTCGCACAAAATTTACATTTCATTGAACTGTTTTCTGTCTTTTAATTATTTTTCGACTTCTTATTTTTGTTCTCGAACACTTTATTTACATTGTGATTTTCACCAACAAGAGATTTAACACGATCTTCAGTAGCTTCACTGACTTTACACTCCTGTATTATTTTTTCGAGTTTCAATGTGTCTGGATCCTGCGATAGAAAATGTTTTTTTAAATTTATGTCACGAATACCAAATGCAATACGATCCCACAACATGTCATCTGAGGTTACGTTCTCGTTATACTTGCATACGTCAATTATTTTCCGGAGACGTATCAAATACGCATTAAAAGTTTCATGTTCATTTTGTGAACACGTATGAAACATGTATCGGTCATACAAGACTTTTCTCTTTGACACCAGACGATTACAAATAAGTTTAATAACATTTTCAGCAGTCTCTTTTTCCGCTTCAGTCAAAGAAAAATGTGAAAATTTCATTTTCGCATCATCACCAATTAACGATAAAAGTAAATTTATCTTTTTCTGTTCTTCAGTAGCAGGCCATTTGTCAATCCCTGATGCCACAACGTGCTCGTTCCAATTGCTCTTGAAGAGTTCGAAATTTTCCTCAATATTACCATGTATATCCAATGGTCTCGGGAATGGAACATTTTGAGAGGTTATAACATCAATTTCATTTTTTTTAGAAAAATCATCACGAAGCGATTTTAGCTCATCGTTGACTAATTTCATGTTTTTGTTGACGTTGTTGCATGTACATAGATGTGAAAAGTTTTATTGCCTCAGCTAACTCGCTCATTTTAGTTTCCTTTTACATATATCGCAACCGTTTTACTTTTTACTAATGTGATTTTCACTTAACCTCACTTATGTTAATTGTCTATCACGAGTGAAATAATATATTTAATTCGTAATTCTTTATTCTACTAGTGGATTCATTTGCATTGCGTTTTAATCTTTTATCGTTGTTGCTGTTGCATTTAAACACTGCACAAATCACCATTTTAGCCACTTTTGTTTATTATTAATTAAAAAGAATAATTTTTTCATCCACTTGTTGAAGCAACATTAAAGAAATGAAATATTTTTACGATGTGAGTGACGTATTAAAATGAGAGAGAGACAGGATGCGGCATGCGCAATGTAATACCATTATTTCTATATACCTTGCGTGTTGCCAGGCTACACTTTTTTCCTAGGACCTAGGAGGAAAAGTTTTTTTTAATATTGTTTTCAATATTAAAAGTGAAAAAAATACTTGGTAAAAAAAACAAACGAAAAAAAGTCAAGGCATTCCTAGCTACACAAAATATTTCAATAAAATGTTCAATAATGTTGAAATTTTAAATGAGTGTAATTTGTACACGTAATTAGTGTACGCAATGAATTTGCTTCGTTGGTGAAAAAATAGTATGTGCTATTCGGATGAAAAGTTGCTGTTTTTGACTTGCAAACTTTGCACTGGTTGGCTACGCTGCGCTTCGCCCCGCATGCAAATATAACTGCGGGTCAAACAAAGTATCACGAGAGTAAGGAAAAAGGTATTGCGATTCTACTGTAACTTGCAATAATTTTTGTTGTTTTATTTTTCCAAAAATAAATGTTCATAAGTCGTCTTGGTATTTTACATAGCCTTTGCTTTGAAGTTTGATTTTTTTGCTTCACAGGTAACAATAATTCACACAGATTTGGGTGCATTCCACTAATCACTTTTATTTTTTATATTTATACTGCTTCTGAATTTCGTGGGGATTTTGATTTATTTTCCAATATGATGGCACACAAAGTTATTGTTAAGTAAACAAGTCTGTTCTTTACGACTATTCTCACACCAAACCTTTTATTCTTTTTGTTTTCAAAAATATATAGTAAACAGCCTTATTAAATTGCTTACAATTAATTTAAATGATTTAAAATTAACAATCTCCCAAAAATTGTTATTTGTTTCATTTTTAGAGAGATTTGTGTTATAAAAATGTACCTTGCACAAACAATTTTGAATGGGATAGTACTAGGTAATTATAGTATTAAAAGCATTTTTTTTTTATATATTTTAACTCAACTTAGAAAATGGCGTTTACTATTTATCAAGTTCACAAGGGAGATTACAAGATATCCTAGATAATTATTTTACTGCCAAGCGATTAACTTTTCTGAATAAAAATCGTTCATAGACAAATTAAAAATAACTTTCCAGAAATATGTCTGATTTCACAATTTATAATGTATCTTCCATCGAAATCTTTCTAAATTCCCCAGATCATCAACAGCAGAATTAATGAATAAAGAATTGTTTTTTTTGGGTTTTTTGGTTTTGGAAAAACATAAAACATAAAATAAGTCGACATAAAGATTAGTACATAACTGTAAATTAGTTTTGTCGGGTATCACAATATTTTTTGCCAAATCATCCAAATAAATACACACAATGGAATTGATTCAGCTAAATAATTCGGCTTAATATTTGATTTATGAGGGGCACAATCTAAAATTGTAAAGAAAATGTATAGAAACGCGTGCCTTGTCAAGAAAACTAAATTGAATATTTACGAATATAAATTGTAGTAGGATTCTAATAACGTTAAATCAAATTCAATTAATGTCAAAATAAAAATGTTAAATTGAATTCCTCTCTTGAGTTCCTCTTTAAATGTTTTTTTTTTTTTATTTTATTGAATAACAGTAAGCACTTAAGTTCTATATATAATTCAATCGTTTTAGTAAGAGAAACCACTTATTGGAGTAGTGGAAAGTTTTTTTATTTCTATACAACCAAATAAATTAGGCCATTAGCCTTTAAAATACTCCTTCTAAATATGTGCTGTATCAAAACAATCTTATGATTATCGGTTCTTAGAGTGAGAAAATGTTGTCTGTGCCATCATAACCGATAAAAATCTTAGTACTATAGCAACATGTAGGTATACCATATAATTAAGAAAAAAATGTTTTTATGCTTAAAATCTCAACTAAAGAGTGTAACAAAAAATTGATTTTACATATATCGGTTTTCTTACAGCTTCTGAAGCAGAAATATTGTTTTATTTACCATCTAAAAATAAAAAATCACATAAAAAACTTTCTTCAAGAGATATTCAGTTTCGTTATTTACACAGTTGAAAATTGTTGTGATATTCTATCCGCATATTGATCTAATATAAGTTTACATCACCTTATGATGCATGCCTTGCTTTGGAATCTGTTTATATATGATTTGTGCCGAAAACCTAATTTAGACGCAACCATTTTATCAAATAAATAAATAATTAGATCGAAAAAGCAATTTCGTTACGTCAGTTTTGCGTCAAGCAAAATTGCGACACTGTTAGTATCGATTATATTGGCAACCCGCATCGTTTTTAATTATGGTCCAATTACATCAAATTAACTTACTTAACTAACTAACTTCCAGAAAATTTTCAAGGAAGGCATAGTTTACGTTTAACTTAAGCTCCTTTTTCTTTCACTTTTCTTACCATGTGAAAATGTAATAACAGACGTTGTTTCTTCTTCCAGGCAGAATCGCTGAAATAATCGATTTCATTAGCTGGTAGCACGGATTGCATATAAGCTTTCGCTGTAAAAATTATAATATTAGTCCAGTAGGATTAGGGTTTATAAAGGATAATAATTTGATGACTCCCAAGATCGGCCGAATGGAGAAGGTCGAAAAAAGAGAGGTTTTACCACCTTTTATGTTTCATTTTAAGTTCTTCTAAATTGTTCTAATTTCGTAATTATTATTTAATTATTTTTTTAACGTTAAACTTAGTGAAACGTGCAATTAACAAATATCGTTATTTCAGCGAACAGTGGCGTAGTTATAAATTTCAGGCTCGCCTGCAAAAGTGTTCTTCTGTCCTTTCACTAGCACTATATCCAATGAATGGAATTGGCTGCCTCAACGATGCTCCTCGTATTCTTCTATTCTCTAAGTCCTGTCACTTCAATCGACGTTACAATTATCATGTCACCTCAACTATAAAGTGGTATTATCTTAGCCAATCGAATTGATTTAACATGAGAGAATGCGGCATAAAATAATGTTTGTCACTTTAAACGACGGTGACCGATTATGATTAGCTCTCTTTGAACGCCATCCGCAGTTGATCGAGTAGACGGTCTCATCGAGATGGAAGAGGAAAAGAGAGGTTTTTTTAATTTTAACATCTTCTAATTGTTTATTGGACGATTGCTTTCGAGTTATGTTTGCCTGTTATAACAAAATTATTTCAAATAAAATTTTCTGATCAACATCGGACCTAGAAAATTCCTATTGAAGCTTATTTGTTCCTGTTAATATTTTAATATAATAAATATTCCGCAGCGTAGAGTATTAGACAACGTAGAATCCCAAAAAGCAGTTTCGTTTTTTGGCATATAAGCAAGAATATTTTATGACTGAAACTCCTTCCGTTTTTTGACTAAAATGTTTTAGACTGTATTCCAGGAGAACAATTGTAACAGATTCGATAGCGGACTATCGCCTGTTGCTCATCCACGCAAAGGCTCTGGGGCAGTCATCTGTGGTGGACAAGAGCTCAGGCTCTCGAGGTGTGGTTTCTCGAGATGAGCAATTAGACCGAAAGAAAAAAATTGGAAAAGGGAATGAACGGGCTTCACAGCAAGGACCAACCTACCGAGCTCTTAGCCACTCATCCTCCTCTTTGATAGACAAATAAATTCAAATTTTACATAAACGTAATTTGTGCTAAACCTTAATATCTTTGGCGTGATAAACTCCTATTACTCCGGCTATTTCCTTACTAATTTTGAAATGAAATCCTTTTCATATTTAGGGACTAATCCTGCTGCACACTGTTCCTCGCTTTACGTAAAATTTCTTACCTAAACCATTTGCCCAATTCGAAATCATTTCAGGTATAGCGAAAAAGTCGCTCAAAAGTTTTAAGTTGAACCATGTAAGATCGCATGTTGTTCAAACGCAATAAAACTGCGTGAACATTTTGCTACATCACGGGAAAAATTTCGTAAAGCATTCGTAACTGCGGCTAGGTTACATACCATATATTTCGGTCGTCTTTAATATAAGGACGCGATGCAGAAAGAAGAGTGATTAACTGTTTCTGACGCGTTCGCCTGTATAGAGTATGGCTGTAAACATATGATGAACACCGTACTTCTGACACAACTCCCTAATCATATTCGTTTCAAATTGCTTGCTATTATCTGAAACGATCTCCTCCGGTACACCAAACATTAGAAAAATCCGATCCTCCAGGAATCTTACCACTTCCACAGCAGAAGGCTGTCGCACTGATTGTATTATGACCAATTTTGAAAAATGGTCTTATGCTATCAAGACAAGTATTTCCATTACGTGTGCGTGAGTAAGTACTCAAGAAATCTAGATAAATCCTCTGCCAGGGCCGGAAGGTGATCAGAAGCGAGGAAAGCATTTGCAGCTTGTAGGTACATGAATTGATGTAATTCTTTACATCAGTGTTGTTCGTGGGCCAATAAAAATATCACTTAAGTAATTCTGTGATTTTGCCAAATTCCCAAATGAG
This sequence comes from Tipula vernalis, assembly GCA_958295665.1. Lineage (NCBI taxonomy): Eukaryota > Metazoa > Arthropoda > Insecta > Diptera > Tipulidae > Tipula > Tipula vernalis. The sequence goes on along the minus strand of OY282558.1, from coordinate 177,353,501 downwards.
CGGCTGTTGGCGGGCAATGCGCCAATTAGTTTTGTTTGCTTTCTGTTGATTTTCTTGAACCATCAGTCGATGTTCTGGAGAAGCAAATCCTGGCGAATCGACATCGATATTCATCGGGAGTTGTTATAACTCAAGGGCGTCCATTTAAATGCGCGACTGTCCGGCCTTAAAATCAGTGCTGTGGAGTCGGAGACCGACCCGGAGTCGGAGACCGACCCGGAGTCGGAGCCGTAAAGTTTATGTTAATTTTCGTATTTTTAAAGGAGCCGGAGTCGGAGCCGGAGCCTTGTGGAATACACAGATTCCGGCTCCGGATTTTTTTTACTTACGTAGCCCAATTATTTATATATGCATTAGCGTAGTTCAAATTGGCATTCAAAATCGGACTAGCCGAAGTTAGGGTTTCTTCTCCAAAAATCTTCGTCTTTTTTAAAGCCTAGTACACTGTTCAAGTGAAATGCAATTTTCACTGGCCTCCAGAAGATAAATCTGACGTGAAAATTTAGTTTGACAAGTTTCGTAAATATTTTAGTGCGTACAACTTCATGTTGCCTCTGACAACGTATTTTATACAATAAAATTTACTTCGGTCCACAAAACGCAAAAACTCAAATGAAATTGTCAAAATTAATCTTCACATTTATCGTCCTGGGGCCCTATTCTCGAATTCCACAACCATTTTCCCATGTGAACATCGGTCAATATCTATGTAATTATTGACGTTTTGACACATGTCCGCATGTGGAAAATGGATGTGGAATTTGAGAAAAGGGCCCCAGTAAGATAAAAATGAAGTGAAAAATCTATAGAGATAAAATAGAGACATCTGTATTCTGATACGAAAACTCCCATTTCGCTAGCTAAATTGCGCACCACAAAATGAAGTTCAGCGCTGAAATTTTCATTTTCGCTTGTGTGATTTTTATATAAGAAATTTAATCGAAATCTCGCGAAATTTAAGTCGAGATATGCGTAGAAAGTCGAGAAGTCGATAAATTTTGGTTAAGCGCGCAAATCTAATTAAGTATTTTGTCAATACATTTCACGGAAAATTACTGATGTTAAACCAAACAAAAAATAGAAAAGAAAAACATCAAGAAGAATTAACAGGGACTTACTAAATCCGACAAATTTCGAACATGTGACCATCGGTAAATCGGCAATCGGTAATAAATCAATAGATACCCTCCCAGTTAAAGCGCCGCAGTAAATAAAAAAAAAAAGAAATATCGGCTCTTGGGATTGAGCCGACGGCCTTTGTAAATTAACACCGAGACGCTATCGTTCAGCTACTGCCTGCTTGCCAAATATCCACAGTTTTTCACCACATTAATAACAGCGTTTCACGGAAATAAAAACCCTATTTGCTTTACACATAGAAAGATATATTTTTGATGTCGAGGGAGGAGCTGGAGTCAGAGTTAGAGCCGGAGCTGGAGCCGGAGTCGGAGCTGGAGCCGGGGTCGTTAATAAGTTTATAAATTTCCGGAGTCGGAGCTGGAGCAGGAGCCAAACATTTTTAGACTGATTTTCGGAAACACACGAATCGAACAAACCATTCGTGTTGATAAAAAAAACACACAAACACTTCACTTCGAGACCAATAAGACCCTCCCAAATCATCACACATTAAAAAAATTACTTCATCTTGATCTTCTGACTTTATTTCAACAAAAACAAAGAACAAAAATCATCTTATAAATAGTAACCAATTAACAATTACTCTAAAGTCGGTGACCATGTAAGAAAAAAAAAATAATCTTCTACTGCCACTTAGATATAAATTTACCGTTAAAACGAACTACTCTTTAAACAAAATTATTTATGCTAGAAGCACTTCGTAAAAAAAAAAAATCATTTAATATGTATTATAAAGTAATACAAAAAATATTTCTTGAAAAACTCACCATCCACATTTCCGGCCAAAGAGTACTCTCTGCTCGCTATGGTTAGGCTTGCTGTAAATTAAAGTATTAGGATTTTTTTTTTCACTTCAAGCATGCACAATTTTTGGCAGAATCACAAGAGAAAAAATTTTAATCTTTAAATTTAGTTCACCAACTAATAACTAGTACAAAAAATAATAATAATAAAAATCACAGAATCAGCCGTCATATCTAAATGCATCTAAATGGTGTCGTTTTAAACGTTTCTTTTTTCTTCGACAAATAAGTTCACGTCCCATCTGCTACACCAGCATATACCGCTAACCAATGGTTCTATCCTAATTCAGCCATTCTTATTCTGTTGTTTAGGTGTGGTAAAGTAAAAGAACTACAACTGGCGTGATAAAAACTGGAGGCTCCGCTAATGCCCTTGCTCGGCCTGCCTAAAAGCCAAAACTGTGTACGTTGTTTTTATTACAATTTAGCCCGGTATCTCCCTCTGTCTAAAGTACAACAAAAAGAAACAACCAGCGTCTTTATAGATGTACTTACAAAAAAAACGGTAAAACGAATGAAACTCACCGGAAACTGAATGTATTATTGTATAAATTATTATTTTTTTATAATTAATTATTATCTAATTACTTTTTCCCTTTTCTGAGGCGATTGATATTTCGGATATTACGTATATATATATATATATATATATATATGGCATATATATATATATATATATATATATATATATATATATATATATATATATATATATATATATATATATATATATATTTATATATATATATATACATATATCAAATTCACGTAACAAGTGTTTAGCTTGTCCACACAAATAAATCATTATATCGACGATACTTTTATCGAACAGCACAAGCGCCAATTTTTGAAATTTGTGTTTTTTATATCATTGGAAAGCGCTGATTTTGCTCTTTACGACTGTTTACACACTTATCTATTTTTATTAGGAAAAAACCGTTATTTTCTATAAAAATGATCCTACAAAATGCCTAAGCGACATAAATCAGTATTTTACATCGAGGTTCGAGCTAAGCGACTGAACTTGGTAGTAATTTGTAAAGTGGAAGTGTTGTTATTATTGTCACAATATAATAATTAATTTTAGATGTACGGTAAGTTAAATTGATTTGGAATGATTGTGAAATGGTGGTTTCTTGGTTAAATATAAAAAAAATATTTAAAGTAATATGAAATAAACAGAAAATAATTTTGACAGAAAATATGGTCGTTTGTGTCTTTTCATAAACTTAATACTAAACGCACAACCGACATTAATTCCATAGTAATTTTGGTGCATTTTCATTATTGTTTTAATCAATTTATTATCAAATTTGAAATATTACAATTTTGCAAGTCATTCCTAGACCCAAAATATTTCAAGATTATGCAGTTTAATTGTTTTTATATTAATTAGTTTTGTAGTATTTTAAAGAAATTATTAACGTTGAATATGGCGTTTGTGCTATTTGCGATTATCATATAAACGTTATTAATTTCATCAGTTCATTATAACGAGCATACCCTGGTGTGTATTAAATTTTATAGTGCATTTTATATGAAAATCTTAAACATTGATCCAATTTTATGGAAAAACCAGTAAGCATGAATTTCTTATTTGTTTTTCTTTTTACATTGGATAATCCCAAATTCCAAATACACACCCAGGTGAAATGAACTCGAGAGGTAAATTATTTGTTGCATGTGCAAGAGAAGCAAGATGAACAAATTTCAATATTTGAAAAGGTACAGGATGGCGATACCATGACAGTGACGACAACCAAGATTTAAGTAACGAAAATATTATTTGTGTTCCAATTCCAAATAATATCGAAGCTGGTAATGTTGGTATTGACGATCAATTAGAATTTGATGTGTACAATGATGACTTGCAAGAAAATATTATAATATACGAGTACGAGCACCAAGAAGAAATAATAGAAACGCAGGAAGATCTAACGTGCAGTACAAATATAATAAATTATATAGTTGATAATTTAACTATAACTACTTTACCGGATAATACGGAGCTTGTGTCAGGCACTTTGAATGATAATATTAAATATTTATTTGAAAATAACGAAGTAGAAAGTGAGTTAATACAATTCGAAAAATTTCGCAAGAAATCTAAAAGATTGAAAAATTCCAACTCAGTTAAACGTAAATCGGGTGCCGAATATTTGAAAAAAAAAATGGTGTTCTTGTACCAAAAAAAAGATAAATCGGCGAGTTGCTTTAAAGGCTGTGCCAGCATATCCAGTGAAACGATACAACAACTATTCGACGGTTATTGGAAAATACCAACACAAGGTGGCAAGAATAAATATCTAAGTAGTTGCACCGAAAAAAAATCTGTAAAACGAAGACGAACAAAACGTATGCAAACAATTTCTAACGAATACGCTGAACATAACTGCTTCTCGCAGTAGAATGATAGTAAGCAACTTTAAGGAAGTTGAGGGAATTTTGAATCCTCCGACGAAAATAAGAAATTACCGGAGTATTACGCAAACCGATCAAATTCGTTTAGATGAATTTATTTCAAGTTTGCCAGCTGTTCCATCGCATTATTGTCGATCCTCGTCCACTAGAAAATATTTGCCTTCCGACATTGGCATGTTAACCAATTTATATAGAATGTATAAAAACAAACAAATTGAAGAAGGATTTGATTTTGTAAAATACGATCAATTTCGTATTATTTTTAAAAAAAATTATAATCTATCAATTCACAATCCGAAAAAAGATAAATGTGAGAAGTGTGAACGATACAAAAATATCACAAATAAAACTGCTGCGTAGGAAGCCGAATACGCAGCTGACATTAAACTAAAGGATGAATTAAAAGTGGCCTTTTTAGAAGAACAAACCGATGCCACAATAGATCTGTCTCTTTTAGTAGCTTCATTTGATTTGCAAAAGGTACTAAATGTTCCAAAAGGAAATAGTTTGGTATTAGGATACTACCGAAAGTTTGCAGTTTACAATTTTACAATATATGAAACGGGCACGAGAAATGGTAACTGCTATTTATGGGGAAAAAGAGGAGCCAACGAAAAATGCAGTAATGTAAGGATATCTTTAAATATGATAGATAGCCGCCAAACGGTAAATAAAATTTCGTTTTACTGCGATAATTGTGCTGGCCAGAATAAGAATCGGTATACCATGGCTATGATAAAACATTTTTTATCAATAGCTAAACATATTAATGAAATATCAGTTTACGTTTCTTATAACCGGTCACACTTATATGCCTGTGGATTCAATGCATGGGGTAATTGAAAAATACTTAAAACACAAAATCGTTTGGTCAACAACCCAAAGCCATACGAAGTACATAACGTGAAATTCAGCGATTTTCATGATTGGATGTCAATAGTTCCTAAAAATTCTAAAATTAAGAGTGTTCACAAACCTTATAAGGACATCAAATTGAAGACAATTAAAAAAATTAGAATAACAAAATCGAAAATATTCGTGGATACTTACACGGAACCTAATTTAGAAATAGTTATGAACTACAAACCAGAACTTCCTCGGATTGTCTATAATTCCGAATTATCTATTAATATAAATAAATACTGCGATTTGAACCGTATGTGCGCTAAAAATATCATTCCCGAGATGTACCATGACGACTAAAAACTGTTGCAAACCAATAGGTCTATTCGAGATGAATTAAATAAAACGGATGAAGATGAAAATGAACCGTTAGAATTAGAATCTGACACCTTAATGAAGAACTAAAGACTGTTTGAAGTCTGTGATAGAGTCAAAAAAGTTAACATAAAATGTGAATTATTAAATATAGTTATGGAAATGAATTCCATTTAGATTATTTATTAATTTTTGTGTTGTTTTATTGCAATTTTAAGTGCAATCTTGAAGAAATTTTTTTTGAAAAGCAAAAATTTGTATTGAATTGAAATAAATACATGAAAAATGCACAAACGACCAAACTGTATTTTCGTTTGTAACCTTAAAACACAGCTGCGCTCAAGCGACAATTTATAAAATTTAATTAGTACAAGCGCCCAAAATGTAGCAAGCGACCAAAATGTAGTTTTTGTAGAAAAAAAAATATAATTTGAGTTCGTGTAGGACTAAGTTATGTAACAAAAATAATAATTGGACGTTTTTATTAAAAATTTTAGTTAAAATCGTTTTTCCATTTCCTGTAAAATTTCTAAAATGTCGCTTGTGCTGTTCGATAAAAGTATCGTCGATATGCTCTTAGCGGTAGCCTCAACTCGAATGACTTTGCTTTGCTAAAGTTTTTTTTTTTTTTATTTACTCGGCAAATTCTTCCGACCAGCCGATGACGTATCAGTACATTTGTATATAAACATACCCCCACTTTGCGCCAAGAGTACTACATAGATACTTTCACAATAAATTCTTAACATTTACCAATATTAGTCGTTAGTCACAACCAAAACAAAAAAAATTCAAAAAATCTGTATTTATTTGTTTTGAGGAGAATCCAAATTGTGACGTCATAGTAAACATAACAATAATCAGGTAAATGAATATACAATTGAAAGCGCTTGCAGTGAGAATCCAAGAAAAAAAAATGCATTACACAGACACAAATAACAATACATATTTGTTATTATCGATCATCACAAATGATATTATGCGGATGATTAACCTCCAGACTCACGCAACTTATCTCACGCGTACCGTATAAATGGAAATTGGAATACCCCAAAAAAAAAACAAAAAAAAAAATATACCCAAGGTATCGATCACCTGTAACAACTTGTACCATTATTCATGTCTATCATTCGTTAAATTGCCTATTCTTCCGGTTAATTGATAACTGAGCAAGTTCGTTCGCTAGTAAAAGAGGGTCCGAACCACATTTTGACTGCCTTTATGAAACTTGATTTCAAAATCAAAGGATTGTAGCCAACGAGCCAGTTGGCCGGTAACATCTTTTAACAACATGACCCACGTTAAACTAGAATGATCATTGATCAGTAATCACTGTGAAAGTTTGCCCATCTAAATAAGCCCTTAATTTTTGAATCGCCATAACTGCCGCCACACACTCTAACTCCGTATCGCTATAATTCCTGAGTTTGTGTAACATATAAGAAATAGGTCGTTCTTCCCCTTCTCCTTCCGTCCCCTTCCAATCTTTTTGAAAAAGGAACAGCCCCTATTCCAGTAAAACTGACATCGCATTGAATATAGAATCTTTTGCTAAAATCAGGTGTTACTAACACCAGAGAAGATGTTAACGATGATTTCAGAATATCAAATGCTTGTTTTGTTTCATTAGTTAACTGGAACCGCTTGTTCTTCCTCAAAAGATCCGTTAAGAGAACCGAAATTGTTGAATATTGATTCATAAATCTACGATACCATCCCGAAACGCCCTAAAATTGTCTGGCTTGCCGAAAGGTCGTTGGCACAGGAAACTCCGCAATGGCTATCACTTTGTCCCGATTGGGCTTCAGTCCTCCCTCATCCACAATATAACCGACCAGCGAGCGAACCACGACATTCCCCAGTAAAGAAAGATGTTCTTTAAGCTTAAATTGATACCGAAGTTCTATCTCTGGAATTTGGATTTAGCTGTATTTGCCAGAAGGCTTCTTTTAAACCAAAGCTGGATATAAATGTAGTTCGGTCTAACCTACTTAGCAAACCTTCTATTAGGGGCAGTAGAGGTGCATCCTTCTGAGTTACAGCTGGTATCTATTACGGCTGGCTTTATTCCAATGCACGTCCAGAAATCACAGGCAAGATCTAAACTTTGTTGAAGCGATGGCCCTATAAGAACTTTAAGTTTGGCAATTATTATAAGAAACGTCTCTCTTGATATATCCTAGAACACATTATAGTGTGCCACTGGTGGTTTGTATATATGCTGGAATCGTATGTAACGGAATCTTATTTTTCCTAATGAAATTTTCTGACTACTCGCGCAAAGCGCTGATAGTTGCTCCACTTAAATGCTAGCTATCCTCGCATTCGTTGACCTTCTATTTCAACATTGGCATAGGGACGATTATCAGACAGAATATCAAAAGTGGAAGCTTTTTAGCTTCCACTTTTGATATATGATTTTACTAGTGATTGGCAGTATGCTGCTCCTGATTGCGCTGAGTCTCTATTTGTTGTATATTGGGTCGCGCTTGAATTACTCGGAAATGAGTCGATGCCATGATAAACATTTCCTTGGCTACGTTTTCCAGTCTTGCAGTACAAGAAAAAAACAATCGAATTAACCTCCAGAACCATGGCTACGGACCATTTTTGTGTGTATGCCTGGTCCTAGTGGACCGCCACCCAAACCTAACCTAACCTCCAGAAGTATACTGGTCGGCGTAGTTTTATTGCACAACTGAAAAATGAGGCATCATAGGGTTGGAAAGTTCATGGACTAGTTGCTGTCTAATTTTCATTGAAAATTCTAAAATACAATTCATATTTCTCCACGTGTCTTCAGTAAGGATGCCAGTTCTTACCAACTCCGTGGTCGACGCAAAAAATCGTCCCCCATTTCATAATAAAAATCGTGGTCGATCCTTCTGTCTTGGAACATATGCATAAGCGAATTTCGAATCTCAAACCATATACTGCTCCAGTTATAGGAGGTTAACCAATATTGCTCTTTTGCACTTCCATTTGGAAGAAACGATCTCTCGTTGCTCAGTTGTTAAATAGGGATATGATTTTTAGAGCTGAGATATTCTACTCGAAAAATAAAAATTTCCACTCTTGGTGAGCCAGTAAATTTGAACTTCCATTTGCGTGGTGGAGTATATGACATAATACCTGGTGTTTGAATGTTTCGGCTAATCATATGTGAACTTTGTGCTCGATACAATAGTTTAGCAAAATGAACATTTTGATTCGGCGGCATATCGGCCATTGCCAACAATGATGACAAAGGTTTGGCTAGCACTTGGAATAGGACTATTAATTACCTAGTCAAAAACCCTAATCCATACGAATCGTTCGCTTAGTAAAAGTTCTACAAAATTATATTTATGAAATCGCACTCAACTCTCAAGGGCTAATATCGGCCATTGCCAACAATAATAACAAAGGTTTGGCTAGCACTTGGAATAGGACCCTTAATTACCTAGTCAAAAATCCTAATCCATACGATTCGTTTAGTAAAAGTTCTACAAAATTATATTTTTGAAATAGCATTCAACCCTCAAGGGCCAATATCGGCCATTGCCAACAATGATGACAAAGGTTTGGCTAGCACATGGAATAGGCCCTATAATTACCTAGTCAAAAATCATAATCCATACGAATCGTTCGTTTAGTAAAAGTTCTACAAAATTATATTTTTGAAATAGCATTCAACCCTCAAGGGTCAATATCGGCAATTGCCAACAATGATGACAAAGGTTTGGCTAGCACATGGAATAGGCCCTTTAATTACCTAGTCAAAAACCCTAATCCATACGAATCGTTCGTTTAGTAAATGTTCTACAAATTTATATTTTTGAAATAGCATTCAACCCTCAAGGGCCAATATCAGCAATTGCCAACAATGATGACAAAGGTTTGGCTAGCACTTGGAATAGGCCCTTTAATCACCTAGTCAAAAACCCTAATCGAATAGGCCCTTTAATAACCTAGTCAAAAACCCTAATCCATACGAATCGTTCGCTTAGTAAAAGTTCTACAAAATTATATTTATGAAATCGCACTCAACTCTCAAGGGCTAATATTGGCCATTGCCAACAATAATGACAAAGGTTTGGCTAGCACTTGGAATAGGACCCTTAATTACCTAGTCAAAAACCCTAATCGAATAGGCCCTTTAATAACCTAGTCAAAAACCCTAATCCATACGAATCGTTCGTTTAGTAAAAGTTCTACAAAATTATATTTTTGAAATCGCGCTTAACCCTTAAGGGCCAATATCGGCCATTGCCAACAATAATGACAAACGTTTGGCTAGCACATGGAATAGGCCCTTTAATTACCTAGTCAAAAACCCTAATCCATACGAATCGTTCGCTTAGTAAAAGTTCTACAAAATTATATTTATGAAATCGCACTCAACTCTCAAGGGCCATTATCGGCCATTGCCAACAATAATGACAAAGGTTTGGCTAGCACTTGGAATAGGACCCTTAATTACCTAGTCAAAATCCCTAATCGATACGAATCGTTCGTTTAGTAAAAGTTCTACAAAATTATATTTTTGAAATCGCACTCAACCGTCAAGGGCTAATATCGGCCATTGCCAACAATAATGACAAAGGTTTGGCTAGCATATGGAATAGGCCCTTTAATTACCTAGTCAAAAATCCTAATCCATACGAATCGTTCTTTTAGTAAAAGTTCTACAAAATTATATTTTTGAAATCGTATTCAACTCTCAAGGGCTAATATCGGCCATTGCCAACAATAATGACAAAGGTTTGGCTAGCACTTGGAATAGGACTTTTAATTACCTAGTCAAAAACCCTAATCGAATAGGCCCTTTAATTACCTAGTCAAAAACCCTAATCTATACGAATCGTTCGTTTAGTAAAAGTTCTACAAAATTATATTTTTGAAATCGCACTCAACTCTTAAGGGCCAAAATCGCCCATTGCCAACAATGATGACAAAGGTGTGGCTAGCACTTGGAATAGGACCCTTAATTACCTAATTAAAAAACCCTACTTTATACAAATCGATCGTTTAGTAAAAGTTCTACAAAATTATATTTCTGAAATCACACTCAATTCTCAAGGGCTAATACCGGCCATTGCCAACATTGATGACAAAGGTTTTACACTTGGAATAGGCCCTTTAATTACCACAAGTCAAAGCACATGGAATAGGCCCTTTAATTACCTAGTCAAAAACCCTAATCCATACGAATCGTTCGTTTAGTAAAAGTTCTACAAAATTATATTTTTGAAATCGTATTCAAATCTCAAGGGATAATATCGGCCATTGCCAACAGTAAAGACAAAGATTTTACACTTGGAATAGGCCCTTTAATTACCATAAGTCAAAGCACTTGGAATAGGCCCTTTAATTACCTAGTCAAAAACCCTAATCCATACGAATCGTTCGTTTAGTAAAAGTTCTACAAAATTATATTTTTGAAATCGTATTCAACTCTCAAGGGCTAATATCGGCCATTGCCAACAATAATGACAAAGGTTTGGCTAGCACTTGGAATAGGACTTTTAATTACCTAGTCAAAAACCCTAATCTATACGAATCGTTCGTTTAGTAAAAGTTCTACAAAATTATATTTTTGAAATCGCACTCAACTCTTAAGGGCCAAAATCGCCCATTGCCAACAATGATGACAAAGGTGTGGCTAGCACTTGGAATAGGACCCTTAATTACCTAATTAAAAAACCCTAATTTATACAAATCGATCGTTTAGTAAAAGTTCTACAAAATTATATTTCTGAAATCACACTCAATTCTCAAGGGCTAATACCGGCCATTGCCAACATTGATGACAAAGGTTTTACACTTGGAATAGGCCCTTTAATTACCACAAGTCAAAGCACATGGAATAGACCCTTTAATTACCTAGTCAAAAACCCTAATCCATACGAATCGTTCGTTTAGTAAAAGTTCTACAAAATTATATTTTTGAAATCGTATTCAAATCTCAAGGGATAATATCGGCCATTGCCAACAGTAAAGACAAAGATTTTACACTTGGAATAGGCCCTTTAATTACCATAAGTCAAAGCACTTGGAATAGGCCCTTTAATTACCTAGTCAAAAACCCTAATCCATACGAATCGTTCGTTTAGTAAAAATTCTACAAAATTATATTTTTGAAATCGTATTCAAATCTCAAGGGATAATATCGGCCATTGCCAACAGTAAAGACAAAGGTTTTACACTTGGAATAGGCCCTTTAATTACCACAAGTCAAAGCACATGGAATAGGACCCTTAATTACCTAATTACAATGCTGGGCAAATTACATTACACTGAGTAATTAAAATACTTTTCCGAGTTACAGCAAACTCAGTAATTAAAATACAAATTACAATTACTTTACATTTGTAAATTGATAAATTTGATTTGACAAAATTCATTTAGTGAAAAAACGTATCATTAGAAAAAGATTATTAAGATTAGGTTTTATGCTGATGACTCTGGAACCAAATTTTAATAAGCCTTGAAAAATGTAACTAAGAAATTTCAAAAACTGGGGTAGTTAAAATACAAATTACAAATTGTAATTTGTATTTTAATTACGTAATTGAAATACATGTAATTCGTTACTGCCCAGCCTTGGTCCTTCAGACAAAAGCAAGTACACCTACAGTATTCAAACTACATTTATATAAAGTAGGATGCGGCTGGTAATGTTCCGATCACAATCATCGAATTTGGTTAGTTTTTCCATAAAGTTGGTCCATGCCTAACGCATGCCATGTATGGAAACAAAAGGATCGGCAATATTTCAAGTAGAGATATCCGGAACATTTGCGTCAGATTATGTTTTTAGGCTGCATAAAAATCTCTCGAATTAATAAATGAACATAACACCCGAAAAACAATTTTTGACCGAACGGTTCACCGTCCGTAAATTGTCGGTACACAATTACAACAAAAAATTCAAGTTTGATGGATAAAAACACACGAATTCCTACCATCGCGGTTAAAATCGTACGAATATGTGGCGATATCAACACTAACCTAAAACACAAACATTCAAAAATCATGAAATGATTTATATGAATTTGATTTTTTTTGTAATGAAAATTGACTGTCCATAGATCGGTTTTTTTTTGGTCCTCAGCGTAGAAAGTACGAAATACTGGTTCAAATCACACGAATTATTAAAATTAATTTCGAGTTTCCGAAACGACCGTACGATAAAAATCCGAAACAATATTAAAATTTTGTAATGCAAAACGACCGTGAATGACCGTGAATAGTTGGTCCATTTTTAAATAAATATTTTTTTAATCGAAAAAAATGAAATAAACGAAAATCGAATCATTCGAAAACGTGATTTCATCTATAATAGGCGCATATAATCGCATTAAATAAAAAGTAATATTGAAAATATTGTTGTGAAAAATAACGTGTTAATACTTGTGAATAAATAAAATATTTTTGTGAATTCTTTGGATTTTCCACATAATGTAAGTATAGTGTTGAATTGGAAATAAATTAATTTTTACATTGTAAAAAATCGTGGTAAAAAATATGGATGCCGCATGTGATTTAAGGGCTAACCAGTCAAAAATTACAAAAAACGTAAAAATTTCATATATTTTAGTTTTAAGTTTTCGTTCTGTTTTGTTTTTTTTTCTACGCTGCATAGTTTTTATTTTTGCTTTTTCATTCTAATTTTTTTTTAAAATATTCGCTCATAACTTAAAAAACTTAGAATGAAAAAGCAAAAATAAAAACTATGCAGCATAGAAAAAAAAACAAAACAGAACGAAAACTTAAAACTAAAATATATGAAATTTTTACATTTTTTGTAATTTTTGACTGGTTAGCCCTTTAGCTTTACTTAATTTGCTTAGTTTGGCCTAACTATCATATAAAACATAATTAATAATTTAATATAAACATTGTTTTCGCGCACTGTCGATGATTTAATCTTGGCTGAATTATCAATTTTGCTTTTTTATGTTTGTATGTGTGTAAAATTGCTTGTGTGTTTGCTGTGATCTATTTACACTTCCTTTTAAATGAATATCGTTGAATAGATAATGAATAATCTAAACAAAAATATTTTAGTTAAATGCCGAAAAATAAGGAACTGCGTGAACTCTCAAAGCAATCCTTAAGGCGAAGATTATATCGCAAAAACCAGGTTCGCAACATTAGTGAACCCACACTGGACCAAAGCGTTGAATCGGCACAAATACACGAAAATCAAGAAAATTTGGAAGCATCCAACGAGTTATTTCAAGGTTATGCAGATGGAACAGAAGTTGATGATAGCGAACCAAATGAATACCATGAGCCTATTTCCGAATTGGAAGATAATGATGATGATAACCCGAAAGACGAATGTAGTAATATCATTGGTGAGTTCCTTATTAATTGGGCACCCAAATATAATATACCACCCAAATATAATATATAAAAACACTTTGAAAGTTATTCCAATTCGGATAATGAAATTTACAATTCGCGAAAAAGGCCGAAATTTTAATTTACTAACTACGACGAGGATTTCAACACATCAACAATCGAAACCACAACAACCGAAATTCCAAAAATCCCTCTTGCGAAGGAATTTGAAGCAATGCCACCTTTAGTACCAATTCAACCAGTAGCTAACTGTAGTGGTAATGGTACTAATTCTCCGGTTATATCTAACACACTTTCTTTTGCTGATAAACCAGACAACTTAGCGCCAATAGAAATAGAAATTCTGGAAGATAATAATGTGCTTGATTTTTTTCTTATTGAACAAACGTCTGATAAAATCCAAACTCAGAGTAACGATATTGATAACACAGACGACAATACAGCAACTCCAGTCCAACAAATCGCTACTCCAGTCTTTAGAAGCAATTGCTTCATTGAAGAAAATGACTCAGTATTATTAGTAGAAAAAATTTAAAAAATCGAAAAAGATGTAAAAATTCTTAAAGAAAATCAAAATAAAATTCTAAAAAATCAAGAAGAAATTATCAATAACCAAAATATTACTAAAGAGTGTCTCGAAAATTTATTAGTAACTTTAAGGAAGACAGAAACTAAAATTTTAAAAAACAAAACTTTTGTTTTCCCTAAAATGCCAATGAACACGGTGGATTAGCTAACAAACTTCAATTCTCATCTAATGAATAAGGAATACATGGAGCAAATGGTAAAGATGTTAATATCCCATATAAATATTTACTTCATTTGCTTTTTATTTTTTCGTATTTCTAGATTCTATACCTCTTTAATTTTAAATCAAACAATACAAATAAAACCGTAAAAAATTTTCTGGAACATTTGCTGAGTTACGAATTGATAAAAAAACATTCTTGGTCTGGACAGTCATCGCTTTCAAGAGGTAATTTATGATTTTTGTTATTTATTATTTATTAAAGTTATTTTTCAGTTTCTAAATAAAACAATATTGTTGGCTTTTAGTTTATATTTTTATTTTATCTGTATTATTCGTGCTTAAACACTATGTGATGAACACAAATTAAACAATTTATCAATTTCACATTTTCTACAGTGACTCAGCCAGCGACCGATAGAAAATATATTAAATTTGATTTTACCTGGACAAATTTAATAAATTGAAAATTAAAGCAAAAATTTGACGTACATATTTTCCTTTTTATTATCCTTCCTATGTCGCTGAGGCAGTGCCATTGGAGTAAACTAATTTATAGCATGAAGTGTGCAACGCTCAATAATATGGCGAATTCTTTTACTTTTTTGATGCACATCAAATTTTCGATGCTATAAAAGAATACGAAAAAAAATTGATGTGTTTCTGTAGCAGTGTGCGTATACGCATATAATATTTACATTTTTTTAGCACATGAAAAAATATAAGAAACAATATTAAATGACAAGTTTGACGTATTTGACAAATACGTACGATTGACGTTACTATATGTATATAAATATGTGTATGTGTTTTTTTTTTTTTTTTTTTTTTTTTCGTCCCTGCCCAAAAGCGGCTAGCACTACGACCTAAAAGATCTTTTGTGCTGTTGGGTACTGTTACTCCAGGAGCTTCTCCACCTCTCTAATAAAGGCGAGAATGCTGTTTATAGAGGCCAATTTACATTTCTCCGGGGTCAGATACCTCTCTTCAAAATGAATCCACCTCCGTGTGCACAGAGCAACACACTCACATAGTATGTGTTCTGCGGTTTCTGTCTCTTCCAAACAGAGTCGGCACTCCGTCTCTGTAGACAGGTTCATTTTGTTCAAATGATATCTCAGGTTACAGTGACCTGAGAGAAAACTCACAAGTTTCCTAATATTTCCTTTGCTGAAATTGATCGCCAAATTTTTGTGGTGAAATGGTCTGATCAAAGATTTGGCTTGTCTAAGGCCGGGAATACAGTTCCAATAAGTCAAGCACTGTATTTTTTCCCATTTACTGATTGTGTAGGTTGCAGAAGCCCACGGGATACCACAAAAAGGCTCAGGGCCAATGAGTGTAGTCGACGAGCCTGCCCGTGCAAGTTCGTCGGCTATCTCATTTCCAGTGATGCCCATGTGACCAGGCACCCACCACAACCTTACTTTGTTTTGACAAGAGAGAGATTGTAGCAGTTTATAACAACTTTGAACCGACTTGGAAACCAAGCAGTTAGAAGCCAATGCTTTCAGTGCTGCTTGGCTGTCAGACAAAATGTGGATGGATGCGCCTTTAAGACCTTTGGTCATAATAATAGAGGCGCAGATTTCGATGGCGTGAATTTCGGCTAGAAAAACACTGGGGTAAGTACCCAGTGATTTCGATATTTTGTGATTGGGTCCAAAGACACCAATGCCGACTCCACTATCCATTTTTGATCCATCAGTGTACCAGACTAGGCTGTTAGGTTCCATCTGCGGTAACCCAGTATCCCAGTCTGTTCTATCGAGGATTGTTACCACGAAATTCCTGCCAAAGCAGAGTTCTTTCGGCATAACGTCCGGGACACTAAAGAACATATTCAGGTCTGGAAGTTCATTCAAAATGTCCAGGTGACCCATATGGTCATCATGACTGTATTGATTCGCGAGCTTCAATCTAGCTGCACAGGTAGCAGCTGATTTTTTGACGTGGATATGAAGTGGAGTGAGCCCGATGAGAGCTTCCATTGCCGCCGTAGGGCAGGTGCGCAAAGCACCTGTAATTCCGAGACATGCTAGTCTCTGTAATGAGGTCAGCTTGTTCATAATAACTTTTTGCTGTACCTTAGGCCACCAAACTATTGCCCCATATGTTACAATTGGCCTCACTATCATGATGTACATCCAGTAAATCATTTTTGAGTTCAGGCCCCAGGTCCTGCCGAACATACGCCGGCAGGCCCACATGGCCCTGGCCGCGCGTTCGGTAGTTGAAGTAATATGAGAGTTCCAAGTTAGTTTCTTATCTAGGACAACACCCAGATATTTGACTTCATTGGAGTATCCGATATTTATATTATTAAGACTAATTGAACCAAGGTTCAAATTACGTCTTTTGGTGAAGGGCACCAGGACTGTTTTGCTAGGGTTAATCGAAAGGCCCTCCCCAGTGCACCAATTCGAAATAACAAGCAAAGCCTGTTGCATGCTGGCGGACATCGTACGTTCATGCCCTCCAGAGACTATGATAACCAAATCGTCCGCATAACCAATGGCATCGTACCCAAGTAGATGTAAATTATCAAGCAACTCGTCGATCACGAGTGACCACAGCAAAGGGGACAGGACACCGCCCTGCGGACACCCTCTTGCTGCCGTAATCGTGACTGACTCATTACCTAATTTAGATGTAATCTTCCTACTAACCAACATGGAACTAATCCAGTGGTTAGTCGGATCGTCAATACCTCTACGCTTGATTGCCCTAGCAATTGAGTCGTATCCAGTATTGTCAAAAGCTCCCTCAATATCCAGAAATGCACACAGAGCAATTTCTTTCGAGCGATAGGCTGCTTCAATCTTGGTGACAAGTAGATGCAGCGCACCCTCTGTGGATTTGCCTTTCCTATAGGCGAATTGATTTGGATTTAGAGGTCTGGTTGCCGTTAACCAGTCTCTGATATGAAGATCTATAAGTCGTTCCATGGTTTTAAGAATAAACGATGTAAGACTGATAGGTCGAAAGGACTTAGGAAGTTCACATGGCCGATTGCCAGGCTTTGGGATAAAAACCACGTTTACTTGACTCCAAGCCTGTGGTATGTGACCCCAATTGAAGCTAGTTCTAAACAAGGCCACCAGAGCAGGGGTAATCAAGTCCAGGCCCCTTTGAAGGAGGGCTGGGAAGATTCCATCCCCTCCTGGAGCCTTGAAAGGCTGAAAAGAGTTAATGGCCCATTTGACTTTATCCGGAGTAAAAAGCTTACCGGATAAACTATTAACCCAACCCATATTTACACCCATGTGTGTACCAGATATGGAGTTAGTGATTGTATTTGTGTCGCAAACAGTGCAGCCCGGAAAGTGCACTTGAAGCAGGGTTTCGAGCGACTCTTTGCGACCTGATGTATAACTACCATCGGATTTCAGAAGAAGCCCAATCCCGTTGGACTGATCTTTAGCTAGAACTTTATGGAGTCGAGCAGCTGTAGGTATATCCTCGATATTTCCACAGTTTTTCCTCCACGTGAGGCGTTTGGAACGCCTTAGTTCTGTGTTGTAACTGGTTAGGGCTTGCCTATATTCATTCCACTCATTGGAATGCTTTGCCCTATTAAATAATTTCCTAACCTTCTTACGAAGTTTAGCCAGCTGTTCGTTCCACCATGGAACTTTGCGATTAACCACAACGTTACGCACCACACAGCTGCTTTCGTAGGAAGATAGGAGCACGTCATTAAGCAGACCAGCTGCGGTTTCTAGGTCACTAATTGAACTCAAAGATGTTGGCAGCATGTCTGCTTTGATAAATAAAATATCCCTATATGTTTTCCAATTTGTAAAACAAGGGATACGACGCTCTGTTGCCTGTATGATCACTCCCGGTATATCGAACCTGATGTGCATGTGGTCCGACAGAGAAGCTTCGCTTGAAACATGCCAGTTTGCAACAGAGTTGGAAATAAACTGACTTGACAAAGTGAGGTCCAACACCTCTCGCCGAGTCGAGTTTATGAAAGTGGGGTTCGAACCTTTATTTAAAATGTCTATGTGACTACTCATAAGATAATTTAAAAGGGACTCACCTCTGCCATTTGTATCACTGCTGCCCCAAATGATATGGTGTGCATTAGCATCGCAGCCTATGATGAAATGCTTGTTTTTTAGGTTGCAGTAATCCACCAGATCCTGTACAACTACAGGTGGAGCACTAACCAACTCACCAGGGAAGTACGCAGAGGCACATATTGTCTCCTGCATTCCCCTGCTAGTCGGAACCTCCAGGATTACTGCAACCAAATCCTTAGTGGTGAACTCTGGAATTGGAAGAACGTTAATATTAGATGAAACAAATATTGCTGCTCGGGGAACTTCCTCCCTTCGATCGTAAATCAACTTACATGACTTGAGGTGGAGGCCTCTGATTTTTCCTCCATTAACCCAAGGTTCCTGGATAAGGCCAAGGGTTAAGTGTTGTTTCGCGAACCTGTTGCAAAAGGTATCCGAAGCTCCTTTTGCGTGATGCAGATTCGCTTGTAGTACCCTAATAGTACCAGCCATACTGGATGATTAGGGTAAAGGAGCTCTACGCTCCTGGCTGCTTGCCAGCCGTCTGCTTTGCGGGATTTGGCCTGTTTCTGCCACTTTTCCCAGTAACACCCCGAGCGCCCATATGCTTAATTTTCGGGGTGAGTGCTGATTTACTCGATCCCACAGTAGGAGTTGCGGAGAGATCCGTTGATCGTGCTCCCGACGAAGAGGCAGCAGGAACAGAATGCTCGATAGCGCTGCTGTTCCTAGATGCCTCCTCGTCTGTGATTGTGCCTACTACTGGGGCTGGTAAAGTACCCTCCTTACTGGAGCTGACTCCAGTGGTTGGGTTGGTAGAGGGGGAATCCTTCTTGAGAAGGAGTTTTATCCTACCAAAGCGGTATGCGATGTTCCCGTTGGATTCGCGTAGTTTCTTCATGGAAGACTCGCCTATGGCCATAACCAAATGGACGAGTACGCCAGTTGTCGTCCGTTGCAGTATCTTCCATGAGTTGGCCGCGAGACCATCGTTCTGCGCGGCCATGGTAGCGAGAATCTTCTCGCTAGTTAAGCTAAGGCTCTGTGGAAAGAACCCCCTAACGATGTTTGGCCGAGGAAAATCATCCTCTTCCACCAAAGTTATGTTCAGACCAATTTTTTCCCTTAGGCTTACAAAGCTGTTCCTCATCCATTCCGCTGTGGAATGATCGGAACATATAAAAAATAGCCAACCTGTTCTCCGGAAACAGCCAAGGAATTGCGGCTTGTGGTTTGAGCCTTGCATCCCAATAATGAGGTCAATGACACACTCCTGTATGTTTGCCATTTGCTCCATACTAAGAGGATTGCCACTGAGATCACCTGGTACGATGCCCAGCTTAACACTGCCTGCTACCTGGCTGAAAGAGGGCTTTACCGGAGAAGGCCCTTCTTTTGCTTTTTTGGCAGGTGGTTTATTTGGTTCCGGAGCAACCTCGAAAGACCTCTCACGCTTACCACCAGACCTCTTGTCTAGGGTAGGAGCAACAGGCCCCGAGGATGCTTTCAGAGGGGTCGCGGACTTAGCAGCAGCTAGAGCCTCTTCTCTAGTTTTGCCTTCCTTGAGCCCCTTTTTAAAACGCCTTCTTTCGAAGGAGTTGAGCTTAACCCATTCCCCGGCGTTGAGGGACATGTTCCCAATATCAACACCAATGGTTGAGGTGCCCGATAACTGAGAGATTACACTTATGTTGTCGTCACAGAAGGTGTCCGTAGTAGAAGAGGTGGACTGTTCCACCTTTTCCTTGGTCCGGACGTTAAGATAATCAAGAGTGGTGGCCCTTGTGGCATCTACCATTCCATCATAGCTTAGGAGACCCAACTCAATAGCTGGTGAAGTTGATGCTTTTAAAGAGGCATCACCCTCTATGTTTTTTTTAAATTCGGTTTCCATTTGAATCCCACGAGTATCCGAGAAATGAAGGTCACCCACAGCAGAGATCGGTATACTGTGGGAAGGCTACTTTAAACCGGAAGTCGCCTGGTACCCGGAGTTCACATACTAAAGACTAAGCTCCCCCTTAGCCACGCAGCTCTCAGCGTATGTTGTCCCACCAAAGCTTGGGGCAATGGATTTACCGCCATTGCACGGTCGTGTAAGTTACTTGGCTACATTCTAGGATGCATTGCCCGGTTGTCGCCACGAGGAGGCGTAACTACACTAGGAAGAAGTCTTATGAGAATCGCATATCCTAGAAAGCTTTGACTCCTAAAACTACTCCCCCAACAACCCAAGTGTATGTGTTAGTTAAACTCGAAATAAAAATCGCTGGATTTTTCAGTAAAAGAAAACGCCTACCTAGAAACCCTACTTCGATCCAATTCGAAAATCCTTTTTGAAGCTGTTTGCTAAACTTAATTTTTCAAAAGTGTTTTGGTTTGTATCTTTGATAAAGCAATTTCACGATTTTTATTTTAATTAATGTTACATATAGCTGCCATTAAGCCTCCAGTTTCCAAGAATTCAAAGTTTCTTAATTGATTAGCTTATTATTAGTTTGATAAAGTATTTTATACTTATACAGAGGATTGGTACTTTACAATAATATACCGGCTTTCATTAAGGAGATAAATAATTTAAATTCAATTAAGCCTAACTTGAGGCGGCACTTGTGGATGCAGCGGTGCATTGAATATTACAATACATACTCATAGTGATTTTTGAGCCTTCCAACCTATGCTAATGAATTCTTATTTCTTCTTAAGTAATTCAAGATTGGAATTGTTATAGGCAGATGTATGAAAATGAGTAAATGTTATGTTTGTAATAATCACAGTAAAAATACATTTATTTTTCAATTATTAATTATTTTTATTTTAAGCATTTAAGTGGTTATTAACCATTACTATTGCATTGTTTTTTAGTACTATTGATTTATGTATTAATATTTTTGAAATTCCATGTACAAGTGCATATGCATTTTCTATGATTTTAAAATAAACTACAAAGTAATTAATTCGCGATAAGTAAAGGTTTTTTGTAAAGTAAACGTATTTTTTTATTAAGAAATGTAAAAAAATAATCAAATTAAGCTAAAACCCAATAATATTATTATTTATTTGATTTAATTGTTTATATTTAATATCCAATAAAATGTTGTCGTTCACAGATATAACAAAATTAGTGTTCAATGAGAACACATTTATAATTCAATTGATTACTGAGGTCCAGAATTATTTGAATTCGGATAAACTAGTTACCCTCCAGGAAATAAAAAATAGTATAAAAGATTTTTTAAAGCGGGCGAATTATCGAAAAACAGTTAAACTAATTAAAAACTAATTCAATTTTAATTTAAAATTATTTCATACCCTACTGTGAATTTTAGTGTTAAGTTAAATATATATATATATATATATATATATATATATATATATATATATATATATATATATATATATATATATATATATATATATATATATATATATATATATATATATAATAATTTATTTTTTATTATTATTTTTACAAATCCTACTATGAATTATCTTCATTGCCTATGTACTAATTGTTAATTAATTTTAATTTAAAATTATTTCATACCCTACTGTGAATTATGGTGTTAAGTTAATATAATATATATATATATATATATATATATATATAATATATATATATATATATATATATATATATATATATATATATATATATATATATATATAAATTTATTTTGAATTAATTTTATAAAACTTTTAATTATATATACAAACAAATAAAAAATTCATTAAATGCACTACATTTTTTAATTAATTACCGCCATTTTTGAAAACATTCCTTGGTCCGTAACACAGTCATTCGACGGTTAAATATTAATAATTTTTATCGCAAAAATCCCATTTCATAAGGAACATATTCTGGACATTTGTTTGTGGTTATGACCGTCAATTGTAATGTCATGGCAACCGTAAAATTACGGCCTTTTAGTCAACCGTTAGCCAGTCCACTTTACCTATAAATTTCTCTTTCTTCCGAATTTTAAATCGGATTAGTCCGACTTTTGAAAAATTCACACACTTTGTGACGCCCCAAAGTCCGAAAAAATACAGTCTTTTTAAACACTTTTTATGAAAAAAGTCCGCAAATCAATCATATGGTCCTAAGTCTTTCAACAGTCATTTGCCATTACAAAAATTTTATTTTGTTTTTCGGGACATATGTTACGGCAACCGACGTTCTCTAAGGTATACAGCGGATTAAAATAATGTTTCAAACATTTGTTATTGTTAAAAAACTTTGTTTTTCGAAAGGTATTTCAGCCACAAATCTTGACTTGAATCTCTTTTTAGTTTTTTGCTTGGAACTTCCTTCTGAAAAGGCATTTCAGTCTAAAACCATTATGACTGTATTCCTTTTAATTTTTGACCGAAACTCCTTTCTGTTTTTGACTGGTATTCCCAGAGCCGTCCAGTTCATTACAAGTTTTCATTTTGTAACAAGTTTCATGGGGTGGAATGGTTGCTTGCAAGATTAAATTAATCATGGGATAATAAATAAAACACTTTCACTTATTTTTCCATATTTTTGGGGGTTTTTCACCTATACACTTTTTTATGATTTATTTGTCACTTCAAGTTACTTTATACAATTACTAAGAATTGTAATTAATTATATGAAAGCCAGATTAACACCCTTTTTTTTAGAATTTTGTAAAAGCCAGCTTAAGACTTTTTTTTAGAAAGGCTTAAATTTTATGAAGACCGGATTAAGACTGAGTACTTAAAAATATCAATAATTAAAATTGAAAATGGGTAACTTATCTTAAGTAACAAAATAAGGCAAAACTGGTAAATTAGCTTAAAAAATGGATGATTAAATATTTGTAAATTACAGAAATTTGAGGACCAAACTTGAGATACATACTACTAATATATTAGAAGCTTTAGATTACGAAGAACGAACTTTGTGATCGCGTGTTTACATGGACAGACTTTGTAAACCTGCTTCCTATATTCTGTATTCAGTTTCCTATTACCGTCGCGTCATCAAATCCATCGTTGAAGCGTCGATGGTTTGCATTTTGCAATACTACGACCTTTAGTCATTTATTTTCCAATGACACTGAGAACTCCAAAATAAAAAAGTTCAATAAACCAAAATAATCGATTTTAATTCAGGTCCGCAAAATATTCTCTTACATCCGCGTTCTAATGCCTTTGTTATAAATACGAAGCACGAAATATTTATTGTATTGGCGAAAGGAACAACGCTCATCTAATACAAAAACAACAACAAAATTTTTTATATTTTATTTACTTTGTTTGATTAAGAATTTTCACATCGTGCCTTATCAAAAATATTATTTTTGCCTTTTTGTTTGGTTTTCTTGGAAAGGTATTTTTGTTGGATTCGTTACACATTTTTTTTGGTGGTAGATGAAATAATTTCAACCAACCCTCACTCAGCCTCTTTAGGTTTTTCAATTAATTTATGTTTCTATTTTATGTTTTTTGTTTTGTTGCATATCTGGGTTTTAATTGCGAAATTCTTGTTTTGATTTGAACATGTTTTTAAAAAAGTTGTGCTTTCAAAGTACTCCTATATGTTAGAGAAAATTAAATGTAACATGAGGATAAGTATAGCTAAATGTAAATTATTGTTGCCGGTTGAAGGAGAACGATTAAGAACTGGACATAATTTCATTAATAGAAAAATAATTTTAATGACTTCTTTATAGTCGAGAACTTAGTGGAGCGCATTGTGAAACCATGTTTTATTTCATTGTGTAATTTTGATTTGCAATTTCACCTCACCCTTCTTGATGTATTGATTTTAATTTATTTAAAACTGGATAATTTTTCTGTGGTTCTCGTTAAAATTTCGGCGATAATTGATCCGCTATGTGCATCTCTTTATCTGACACACATTTGCCACGTGACTTTAGTCACGTCACGTCGCATGAAAATTGATATTCTTGAAGTCGGTCCAAGTGACACGACTGTAAACTCTAAAGATGTGGGCCAAATTATAAATAACACATAATTACACAATTAAAAACATTTAAAAAAAATATTCGGACGAAAATTTCGCCCTTCCATTTTGTTGTACTCACCTGCCACCATAGTATAAATACATATAGTACTACCATCATACAAAAAAAATATTTAATCGGTGAAATTCCAGATGTCGCGTCGATCACATATAAAATATAATATAAAACTTTGGCAATCGCCTAAATGTTTATAAGGTTAATTGTACTTACAACGGAAATTCGAATTGTTCACGTGTAGTTTTATCCTACTCTAACACTTAGTAACGAATTAACATATGTACATCGCCGACTATACTACATGTAGATAAGTGGTACACATACTTTTACATATTTTTGGTGTATTTTTGTTATACGTAAAAGTCCTATTCAAACATAAATTTTTTTTTTTTTTAAATACTGAAGGTCATTGCCTGAAATTGAACAAAACGGGAATAAAAATCAATTTGTCAATATTAGAGTGATCCTTAATATTGTTACGTTTTTGCCTTGTCAATTAAGGTTCTGGATTGTGAATAAAACCAATTCAATTTAATTTAACACCATCACTTTATATAAATTATTCTCAAATTTTACTGCTCACTTATAGTTTTTATTTCGCACTACAACACTTTTTAAATCACTTTTTAATTCCTTTTTAATCTTTACACTATCGCTTTCCAAATACTAATAAATCCTAATTGACTTCGTTCGCCTTTTTATATACACAAACCAAACTTCTCGAAAGCTCATGATTTTTCTAGTTAGAATAGCATAGAAACATTACGTAACAATTTTATCATGGAAAATTCCATTTTAGTACTCTAAACATTGAGCTATTCATTTAACTTATTCTATTACACACTAGGTGTCACCGTCACAATATTTTTTCTTTCATGCCGTCCCATAAAATTTTTGTTTGATCTCTAAAATGAACGAAAATGCCTTTAAAAATATTTTTAAAAATGTTTAAACCTTGCCTCTATGAGATCAAAGTTTTTCGTGAAAAAATTCGTGAAACAAAATATCGATATCATCATTTGTATTATTCAAATAATAGGATTCGACAACGTCTGTGAAGTTAGCCCAAAATTCTATCCCAAAAAATTATGAATTTAAACTGTGGCAATACTAAATTAATTAATATGAAATCAAAAATCTATCACGATAGAAGATATTTGAAAATTATTATTATATTTAAAAAAAAATATTATTCATGAAAAAGCCTTATCAACATACTTATATATATACGTAATAATATAACAACATTTCAAATAATTCGAGTAGAAACACTAGTATAATGAAAAGGTTAGAATTCAACGGAACTTCCTATTCAATTTGTTTCAGTTTCGAAATAATTCGAGTACTGCCCCTGGATTTGTCATTCAATTATATTAACTGGTAATCCAGAGCATCTATGGCAATCAAAGATTTTTGGGGAATCGGAGTTCTGGGCTGTCTAATATGCCAATATATGTGAACAGTATACCATTCAACGGAACTTGCAATTTTATTTATTTTAGTTTCGAAATAATTCGAGTACTGCCCCTGGATTTGTCATTCAATTATATTAACTGGTAATCCAGAGCATCTATGGCAATCAAAGATTTTTGGGGAATCGGAGTTCTGGGCTGTCTAATATGCCAATATATGTGAACAGTATACAATTCAACGGAACTTGCAATTCAATTTATTTCAGTTTCTAAATAATTCGAGTACTGCCCCTGGATTTGTCATTCAATTATATTAACTGGTAATCCAGAGCATCTATGGCAATCAAAGATTTTTGGGGAATCGGAGTTCTGGGCTGTCTAATATGCCAATATATGTGAACAGTATACCATTCAACGGAACTTGCAATTTTATTTATTTTAGTTTCGAAATAATTCGAGTACTGCCCCTGGATTTGTCATTCAATTATATTAACTGGTAATCCAGAGCATCTATGGCAATCAAAGATTTTTGGGGAATCGGAGTTCTGGGCTGTCTAATATGCCAATATATGTGAACAGTATACAATTCAACGGAACTTGCAATTCAATTTATTTCAGTTTCTAAATAATTCGAGTACTGCCCCTGGATTTGTCATTCAATTATATTAACTGGTAATCCAGAGCATCTATGGCAATCAAAGATTTTTGGGGAATCGGAGTTCTGGGCTGTCTAATATGCCAATATATGTGAACAGTATACCATTCAACGGAACTTGCAATTCAATTTATTTCAGTTTCTAAATAATTCGAGTACTGCCCCTGGATTTGTCATTCAATTATATTAACTGGTAATCCAGAGCATCTATGGCAATCAAAGATTTTTGGGGAATCGGAGTTCTGGGCTGTCTAATATGCCAATATATGTGAACAGTATACAATTCAACGAAACTTGCAATTCAATTTATTTCCGTTTCTAAATAATTCGAGTACTGCCCCTGGATTTGTCATTCAATTATATTAACTGGTAATCCAGAGCATCTATGGCAATCAAAGATTTTTGGGGAATCGGAGTTCTGGGCTGTCTAATATGCCAATATATGTGAACAGTATACCATTCAACGGAACTTGCAATTTTATTTATTTTAGTTTCGAAATAATTCGAGTACTGCCCCTGGATTTGTCATTCAATTATATTAACTGGTAATCCAGAGCATCTATGGCAATCAAAGATTTTTGGGGAATCGGAGTTCTGGGCTGTCTAATATGCCAATATATGTGAACAGTATACAATTCAACGGAACTTGCAATTCAATTTATTTCCGTTTCTAAATAATTCGAGTACTGCCCCTGGATTTGTCATTCAATTATATTAACTGGTAATCCAGAGCATCTATGGCAATCAAAGATTTTTGGGGAATCGGAGTTCTGGGCTATCTAATATGCCAATATATGTGAACAGTATACCATTCAACGGAACTTGCAATTTTATTTATTTTAGTTTCGAAATAATTCGAGTACTGCCCCTGGATTTGTCATTCAATTATATTAACTGGTAATCCAGAGCATCTATGGCAATCAAAGATTTTTGGGGAATCGGAGTTCTGGGCTGTCTAATATGCCAATATATGTGAACAGTATACCATTCAACGGAACTTGCAATTCAATTTATTTCAGTTTCTAAATAATTCGAGTACTGCCCCTGGATTTGTCATTCAATTATATTAACTGGTAATCCAGAGCATCTATGGCAATCAAAGATTTTTGGGGAATCGGAGTTCTGGGCTGTCTAATATGCCAATATATGTGAACAGTATACAATTCAACGAAACTTGCAATTCAATTTATTTCCGTTTCTAAATAATTCGAGTACTGCCCCTGGATTTGTCATTCAATTATATTAACTGGTAATCCAGAGCATCTATGGCAATCAAAGATTTTTGGGGAATCGGAGTTCTGGGCTGTCTAATATGCCAATATATGTGAACAGTATACCATTCAACGGAACTTGCAATTTTATTTATTTTAGTTTCGAAATAATTCGAGTACTGCCCCTGGATTTGTCATTCAATTATATTAACTGGTAATCCAGAGCATCTATGGCAATCAAAGATTTTTGGGGAATCGGAGTTCTGGGCTGTCTAATATGCCAATATATGTGAACAGTATACAATTCAACGGAACTTGCAATTCAATTTATTTCCGTTTCTAAATAATTCGAGTACTGCCCCTGGATTTGTCATTCAATTATATTAACTGGTAATCCAGAGCATCTATGGCAATCAAAGATTTTTGGGGAATCGGAGTTCTGGGCTATCTAATATGCCAATATATGTGAACAGTATACCATTCAACGGAACTTGCAATTTTATTTATTTTAGTTTCGAAATAATTCGAGTACTGCCCCTGGATTTGTCATTCAATTATATTAACTGGTAATCCAGAGCATCTATGGCAATCAAAGATTTTTGGGGAATCGGAGTTCTGGGCTGTCTAATATGCCAATATATGTGAACAGTATACCATTCAACGGAACTTGCAATTCAATTTATTTCAGTTTCTAAATAATTCGAGTACTGCCCCTGGATTTGTCATTCAATTATATTAACTGGTAATCCAGAGCATCTATGGCAATCAAAGATTTTTGGGGAATCGGAGTTCTGGGCTGTCTAATATGCCAATATATGTGAACAGTATACAATTCAACGGAACTTGCAATTCAATTTATTTCAGTTTCTAAATAATTCGAGTACTGCCCCTGGATTTGTCATTCAATTATATTAACTGGTAATCCAGAGCATCTATGGCAATCAAAGATTTTTGGGGAATCGGAGTTCTGGGCTGTCTAATATGCCAATATATGTGAACAGTATACCATTCAACGGAACTTGCAATTTTATTTATTTTAGTTTCGAAATAATTCGAGTACTGCCCCTGGATTTGTCATTCAATTATATTAACTGGTAATCCAGAGCATCTATGGCAATCAAAGATTTTTGGGGAATCGGAGTTCTGGGCTGTCTAATATGCCAATATATGTGAACAGTATACAATTCAACGGAACTTGCAATTCAATTTATTTCAGTTTCTAAATAATTCGAGTACTGCCCCTGGATTTGTCATTCAATTATATTAACTGGTAATCCAGAGCATCTATGGCAATCAAAGATTTTTGGGGAATCGGAGTTCTGGGCTGTCTAATATGCCAATATATGTGAACAGTATACCATTCAACGGAACTTGCAATTTTATTTATTTTAGTTTCGAAATAATTCGAGTACTGCCCCTGGATTTGTCATTCAATTATATTAACTGGTAATCCAGAGCATCTATGGCAATCAAAGATTTTTGGGGAATCGGAGTTCTGGGCTGTCTAATATGCCAATATATGTGAACAGTATACAATTCAACGGAACTTGCAATTCAATTTATTTCAGTTTCTAAATAATTCGAGTACTGCCCCTGGATTTGTCATTCAATTATATTAACTGGTAATCCAGAGCATCTATGGCAATCAAAGATTTTTGGGGAATCGGAGTTCTGGGCTGTCTAATATGCCAATATATGTGAACAGTATACCATTCAACGGAACTTGCAATTTTATTTATTTTAGTTTCGAAATAATTCGAGTACTGCCCCTGGATTTGTCATTCAATTATATTAACTGGTAATCCAGAGCATCTATGGCAATCAAAGATTTTTGGGGAATCGGAGTTCTGGGCTGTCTAATATGCCAATATATGTGAACAGTATACAATTCAACGGAACTTGCAATTCAATTTATTTCAGTTTCTAAATAATTCGAGTACTGCCCCTGGATTTGTCATTCAATTATATTAACTGGTAATCCAGAGCATCTATGGCAATCAAAGATTTTTGGGGAATCGGAGTTCTGGGCTGTCTAATATGCCAATATATGTGAACAGTATACAATTCAACGGAACTTGCAATTTTATTTATTTCAGTTTCTAAATAATTCGAGTACTGCCCCTGGATTTGTCATTCAATTATATTAACTGGTAATCCAGAGCATCTATGGCAATCAAAGATTTTTGGGGAATCGGAGTTATGGGCTGTCTAATATGCCAATATATGTGAACAGTATACAATTCAACGGAACTTGCATATCAATTTATTTCAGTTTCTAAATAATTCGAGTACTGCCCCTGGATTTGTCATTCAATTATATTAACTGGTAATCCAGAGCATCTATGGCAATCAAAGATTTTTGGGGAATCGGAGTTCTGGGCTGTCTAATATGCCAATATATGTGAACAGTATACCATTCAACGGAACTTGCAATTTTATTTATTTTAGTTTCGAAATAATTCGAGTACTGCCCCTGGATTTGTCATTCAATTATATTAACTGGTAATCCAGAGCATCTATGGCAATCAAAGATTTTTGGGGAATCGGAGTTCTGGGCTATCTAATATGCCAATATATGTGAACAGTATACCATTCAACGGAACTTGCAATTTTATTTATTTTAGTTTCGAAATAATTCGAGTACTGCCCCTGGATTTGTCATTCAATTATATTAACTGGTAATCCAGAGCATCTATGGCAATCAAAGATTTTTGGGGAATCGGAGTTCTGGGCTGTCTAATATGCCAATATATGTGAACAGTATACAATTCAACGGAACTTGCAATTCAATTTATTTCAGTTTCTAAATAATTCGAGTACTGCCCCTGGATTTATCATTTAATTATATTAACTGGTAATCCAGAGCATCTATGGCAATCAAAGATTTTTGGGGAATCGGAGTTCTGGGCTATCTAATATGCCAATATATGTGAACAGTATACCATTCAACGGAACTTGCAATTCAATTTATTTCAGTTTCTAAATAATTCGAGTACTGCCCCTGGATTTGTCATTCAATTATATTAACTGGTAATCCAGAGCATCTATGGCAATCAAAGATTTTTGGGGAATCGGAGTTCTGGGCTGTCTAATATGCCAATATATGTGAACAGTATACAATTCAACGGAACTTGCAATTCAATTTATTTCCGTTTCTAAATAATTCGAGTACTGCCCCTGGATTTGTCATTCAATTATATTAACTGGTAATCCAGAGCATCTATGGCAATCAAAGATTTTTGGGGAATCGGAGTTCTGGGCTGTCTAATATGCCAATATATGTGAACAGTATACCATTCAACGGAACTTGCAATTTTATTTATTTTAGTTTCGAAATAATTCGAGTACTGCCCCTGGATTTGTCATTCAATTATATTAACTGGTAATCCAGAGCATCTATGGCAATCAAAGATTTTTGGGGAATCGGAGTTCTGGGCTGTCTAATATGCCAATATATGTGAACAGTATACAATTCAACGGAACTTGCAATTCAATTTATTTCCGTTTCTAAATAATTCGAGTACTGCCCCTGGATTTGTCATTCAATTATATTAACTGGTAATCCAGAGCATCTATGGCAATCAAAGATTTTTGGGGAATCGGAGTTCTGGGCTATCTAATATGCCAATATATGTGAACAGTATACCATTCAACGGAACTTGCAATTTTATTTATTTTAGTTTCGAAATAATTCGAGTACTGCCCCTGGATTTGTCATTCAATTATATTAACTGGTAATCCAGAGCATCTATGGCAATCAAAGATTTTTGGGGAATCGGAGTTCTGGGCTGTCTAATATGCCAATATATGTGAACAGTATACCATTCAACGGAACTTGCAATTCAATTTATTTCAGTTTCTAAATAATTCGAGTACTGCCCCTGGATTTGTCATTCAATTATATTAACTGGTAATCCAGAGCATCTATGGCAATCAAAGATTTTTGGGGAATCGGAGTTCTGGGCTGTCTAATATGCCAATATATGTGAACAGTATACAATTCAACGGAACTTGCAATTCAATTTATTTCAGTTTCTAAATAATTCGAGTACTGCCCCTGGATTTATCATTCAATTATATTAACTGGTAATCCAGAGCATCTATGGCAATCAAAGATTTTTGGGGAATCGGAGTTCTGGGCTGTCTAATATGCCAATATATGTGAACAGTATACCATTCAACGGAACTTGCAATTCAATTTATTTCAGTTTCTAAATAATTCGAGTACTGCCCCTGGATTTGTCATTCAATTATATTAACTGGTAATCCAGAGCATCTATGGCAATCAAAGATTTTTGGGGAATCGGAGTTCTGGGCTGTCTAATATGCCAATATATGTGAACAGTATACAATTCAACGGAACTTGCAATTCAATTTATTTCCGTTTCTAAATAATTCGAGTACTGCCCCTGGATTTGTCATTCAATTATATTAACTGGTAATCCAGAGCATCTATGGCAATCAAAGATTTTTGGGGAATCGGAGTTCTGGGCTGTCTAATATGCCAATATATGTGAACAGTATACCATTCAACGGAACTTGCAATTTTATTTATTTTAGTTTCGAAATAATTCGAGTACTGCCCCTGGATTTGTCATTCAATTATATTAACTGGTAATCCAGAGCATCTATGGCAATCAAAGATTTTTGGGGAATCGGAGTTCTGGGCTGTCTAATATGCCAATATATGTGAACAGTATACCATTCAACGGAACTTGCAATTCAATTTATTTCAGTTTCTAAATAATTCGAGTACTGCCCCTGGATTTGTCATTCAATTATATTAACTGGTAATCCAGAGCATCTATGGCAATCAAAGATTTTTGGGGAATCGGAGTTCTGGGCTGTCTAATATGCCAATATATGTGAACAGTATACAATTCAACGGAACTTGCAATTCAATTTATTTCCGTTTCTAAATAATTCGAGTACTGCCCCTGGATTTGTCATTCAATTATATTAACTGGTAATCCAGAGCATCTATGGCAATCAAAGATTTTTGGGGAATCGGAGTTCTGGGCTGTCTAATATGCCAATATATGTGAACAGTATACCATTCAACGGAACTTGCAATTTTATTTATTTTAGTTTCGAAATAATTCGAGTACTGCCCCTGGATTTGTCATTCAATTATATTAACTGGTAATCCAGAGCATCTATGGCAATCAAAGATTTTTGGGGAATCGGAGTTCTGGGCTGTCTAATATGCCAATTTATGTGAACAGTATACAATTCAACGGAACTTGCAATTCAATTTATTTCCGTTTCTAAATAATTCGAGTACTGCCCCTGGATTTGTCATTCAATTATATTAACTGGTAATCCAGAGCATCTATGGCAATCAAATATTTTTGGGGAATCGGAGTTCTGGGCTATCTAATATGCCAATATATGTGAACAGTATACCATTCAACGGAACTTGCAATTTTATTTATTTTAGTTTCGAAATAATTCGAGTACTGCCCCTGGATTTGTCATTCAATTATATTAACTGGTAATCCAGAGCATCTATGGCAATCAAAGATTTTTGGGGAATCGGAGTTCTGGGCTGTCTAATATGCCAATATATGTGAACAGTATACAATTCAACGGAACTTGCAATTCAATTTATTTCAGTTTCTAAATAATTCGAGTACTGCCCCTGGATTTGTCATTCAATTATATTAACTGGTAATCCAGAGCATCTATGGCAATCAAAGATTTATGGGGAATCGGAGTTCTGGGCTATCTAATATGCCAATATATGTGAACAGTATACCATTCAACGGAACTTGCAATTTTATTTATTTTAGTTTCGAAATAATTCGAGTACTGCCCCTGAATTTGTCATTCAATTATATTAACTGGTAATCCAGAGCATCTATGGCAATCAAAGATTTTTGGGGAATCGGAGTTCTGGGCTGTCTAATATGCCAATATATGTGAACAGTATACAATTCAACGGAACTTGCAATTCAATTTATTTCAGTTTCTAAATAATTCGAGTACTGCCCCTGGATTTGTCATTCAATTATATTAACTGGTAATCCAGAGCATCTATGGCAATCAAAGATTTTTGGGGAATCGGAGTTCTGGGCTGTCTAATATGCCAATATATGTGAACAGTATACCATTCAACGGAACTTGCAATTCAATTTATTTAAGTTTCTAAATAATTCGAGTACTGCCCCTGGATTTGTCATTCAATTATATTAACTGGTAATCCAGAGCATCTATGGCAATCAAAGATTTTTGGGGAATCGGAGTTCTGGGCTGTCTAATATGCCAATATATGTGAACAGTATACAATTCAACGGAACTTGCAATTCAATTTATTTCAGTTTCTAAATAATTCGAGTACTGCCCCTGGATTTGTCATTCAATTATATTAACTGGTAATCCAGAGCATCTATGGCAATTAAAGATTTTTGGGGAATCGGAGTTCTGGGCTGTCTGATATGCCAATATATGTGAACAGTATACAATTCAACGGAACTTGCAATTTTATTTATTTCAGTTTCTAAATAATTCGAGTACTGCCCCTGGATTTGTCATTCAATTATATTAACTGGTAATCCAGAGCATCTATGGCAATCAAAGATTTTTGGGGAATCGGAGTTCTGGGCTGTCTAATATGCCAATATATGTGAACAGTATACCATTCAACGGAACTTGCAATTTTATTTATTTTAGTTTCGAAATAATTCGAGTACTGCCCCTGGATTTGTCATTCAATTATATTAACTGGTAATCCAGAGCATCTATGGCAATCAAAGATTTTTGGGGAATCGGAGTTCTGGGCTGTCTAATATGCCAATATATGTGAACAGTATACAATTCAACGGAACTTGCAATTCAATTTATTTCCGTTTCTAAATAATTCGAGTACTGCCCCTGGATTTGTCATTCAATTATATTAACTGGTAATCCAGAGCATCTATGGCAATCAAAGATTTTTGGGGAATCGGAGTTCTGGGCTATCTAATATGCCAATATATGTGAACAGTATACCATTCAACGGAACTTGCAATTTTATTTATTTTAGTTTCGAAATAATTCGAGTACTGCCCCTGGATTTGTCATTCAATTATATTAACTGGTAATCCAGAGCATCTATGGCAATCAAAGATTTTTGGGGAATCGGAGTTCTGGGCTGTCTAATATGCCAATATATGTGAACAGTATACCATTCAACGGAACTTGCAATTCAATTTATTTCAGTTTCTAAATAATTCGAGTACTGCCCCTGGATTTGTCATTCAATTATATTAACTGGTAATCCAGAGCATCTATGGCAATCAAAGATTTTTGGGGAATCGGAGTTCTGGGCTGTCTAATATGCCAATATATGTGAACAGTATACAATTCAACGGAACTTGCAATTCAATTTATTTCAGTTTCTAAATAATTCGAGTACTGCCCCTGGATTTGTCATTCAATTATATTAACTGGTAATCCAGAGCATCTATGGCAATCAAAGATTTTTGGGGAATCGGAGTTCTGGGCTGTCTAATATGCCAATATATGTGAACAGTATACCATTCAACGGAACTTGCAATTCAATTTATTTCAGTTTCTAAATAATTCGAGTACTGCCCCTGGATTTGTCATTCAATTATATTAACTGGTAATCCAGAGCATCTATGGCAATCAAAGATTTTTGGGGAATCGGAGTTCTGGGCTGTCTAATATGCCAATATATGTGAACAGTATACAATTCAACGGAACTTGCAATTCAATTTATTTCAGTTTCTAAATAATTCGAGTACTGCCCCTGGATTTGTCATTCAATTATATTAACTGGTAATCCAGAGCATCTATGGCAATCAAAGATTTTTGGGGAATCGGAGTTCTGGGCTGTCTAATATGCCAATATATGTGAACAGTATACAATTCAACGGAACTTGCAATTCAATTTATTTCCGTTTCTAAATAATTCGAGTACTGCCCCTGGATTTGTCATTCAATTATATTAACTGGTAATCCAGAGCATCTATGGCAATCAAAGATTTTTGGGGAATCGGAGTTCTGGGCTATCTAATATGCCAATATATGTGAACAGTATACCATTCAACGGAACTTGCAATTCAATTTATTTTAGTTTCGAAATAATTCGAGTACTGCCCCTGGATTTGTCATTCAATTATATTAACTGGTAATCCAGAGCATCTATGGCAATCAAAGATTTTTGGGGAATCGGAGTTCTGGGCTGTCTAATATGCCAATATATGTGAACAGTATACAATTCAACGGAACTTGCAATTCAATTTATTTCCGTTTCTAAATAATTCGAGTACTGCCCCTGGATTTGTCATTCAATTATATTAACTGGTAATCCAGAGCATCTATGGCAATCAAAGATTTTTGGGGAATCGGAGTTCTGGGCTATCTAATATGCCAATATATGTGAACAGTATACCATTCAACGGAACTTGCAATTTTATTTATTTTAGTTTCGAAATAATTCCAGTACTGCCCCTGGATTTGTCATTCAATTATATTAACTGGTAATCCAGAGCATCTATGGCAATCAAAGATTTTTGGGGAATCGGAGTTCTGGGCTGTCTAATATGCCAATATATGTGAACAGTATACCATTCAACGGAACTTGCAATTCAATTTATTTCAGTTTCTAAATAATTCGAGTACTGCCCCTGGATTTGTCATTCAATTATATTAACTGGTAATCCAGAGCATCTATGGCAATCAAAGATTTTTGGGGAATCGGAGTTCTGGGCTGTCTAATATGCCAATATATGTGAACAGTATACAATTCAACGGAACTTGCAATTCAATTTATTTCAGTTTCTAAATAATTCGAGTACTGCCCCTGGATTTGTCATTCAATTATATTAACTGGTAATCCAGAGCATCTATGGCAATCAAAGATTTTTGGGGAATCGGAGTTCTGGGGGTCCTTATGCCAAAATAAATATGTGAACAGTTGCAATTCAATTTATTTTAGTTTCGAAATAATTCGAGTACTGTCTCTGGATTTATCGCTCAATTATATTAACTGTATATCATTTAACGTAACCTGTAATGTAATTTGTGTGGGTTTCGAAATAACTCGAGTACTGCCTCTCGATTTGTCATTTAATTATGTTGACGTAAGAATTAAATCATTAGCATTTATAATTCTTATAAAATCATGAATCAAAACGTCAATATTTTTTTGTGTTTTTTGCTTTTTCTTTCCTTTTAAGGCACCGATTTTCAAAAATACAAATTTTTTAATAAAGAACATATCAAGCTGCGGGTGACAATTTTATTCCACTAAATTCCGTCTATCCGTTGTCAACTAAAAAAATAAAGCAATAAAAGGCAAAATCTTGCTCTTTTTTAGACGGTACCAGCAAGCTCACCAGAATAGAATTCCTACAGTTCTAACTTTGTTCTTAACTCAAATGAAAACTGAAAGTAGTGACATACAGTCGATTCATAAATTGATATGCGCAATGAATGGGGAACATAATATGAAGCAACTAGAACAATTGAGACATGATGCTTTATTTGACATAAAAAGATATTTAAGGTATGATTTAGGCCTAAAAGCTAATTGTGAGTGCAATATAACCCTGGTGTCAAATTTATTTTTAAAGATTCAACCCAGCCTTATAGCAGAGTTTGACTGTACAGTTTGCTTTAACGAAACTGTAGAGAAGCGGCCATACGTCCAAGTAGAAATGCATCGTTTGGAACAAAACGGCATACAAAATCTAAATAATTGTCTTGTCACATTTCCTCCAAAGCCGTGCTGTAAACAAACGGTTTATGCCAAAAAAATTACACCAAACCCGTTTGTAGTTTTAAATACTGAATATTTAAATTGCCACAGACAACCATTAGTTTCATTAAAAGAAATTCCACAAACAATATCATTGGACGGAAAAACGTTCATATTAAATTCCCTTATTAACTATATCGAAAATCAGAAACATTATACGTCATACTGCAAAAAAGAGGACTATTGGGAACTATGATGATTTGAAAAATACAATCATTAAAATTCGAAGTGATACCCACAAAGTTAAGCCTCACTTAATATTTTATACAATAAATTAAATATCTATCGATGAGTTACACTTGTGGTACCTTCCTTCTTCCTTGTGATTGAGTCTGAGTATGCCATATTATTTGGTGCATTTATAAAAATATTTGTGGTGACACTCTCTAACGTTTTTAAATAATAAATATTAAATATTAATTATTTATTATTAATTATAAATAACTAAATATTAAATCTTAATTATTAAATATTATATATTAATTATTAATTATTATAAATTAAAAATTATTAATTATTAATTATTAATTAATTATTATTAATTATTAAATAATAAATATAGGACCCGAAGGGGCAACAAAACCGTCAACCAACTGACTACTGGCAAACCGGAAGTGTCGTTTCTCTTGAATGGTATACAGTCCACGTATATTGCCATAAGAGAGTTCAACGTTCCGTTGAATGGTATACTGTTCACATATAATTCCATAATAGACAGCCCAGAACTCCGATTCCCCAAAAATCTTTGATTGCCATAGATGCTTTGGATTACCAGTTAATATAATTGAATGACAAATCTCGGGGCAGTACTCGAATTATTTCGAAAATGAAATAAATTGAATTGCAAGTTCCGTTGAATTGTATACTGTTCACATATATTGGCATATTAGACAGCCCAGAACTCCGATTCCCCAAAAATCTTTGATTGCCATAGATGCTCTGGATTACCAGTTAATATAATTGAATGACAAATCCAGGGGCAGTACTCGAATTATTTCGAAACTGAAATAAATTGAATTGCATTCCGTTGAATTGTATACTGTTCACATATATTGGTATATTAGACAGCCCAGAACTCCGATTCCCCAAAAATCTTTGATTGCCATAGATGCTCTGGATTACCAGTTAATATAATTGAATGACAAATCCAGAGGCAGTACTCGAATTATTTCGAAACTATAATAAATAAAATTGCAAGTTCCGTTGAATGGTATACTGTTCGCATATATTGGCATATTAGACCGCCCAGAACTCCGATTCCCCAAAAATTTTTGATTGCCATAGATGCTCTGGATTACCAGTTAATATAATTGAATGACAAATCCAGGGGCAGTACTCGAATTATTTCGAAACTAAAATAAATAAAATTGTAAGTTCCGTTGAATGGTATACTGTTGACATATATTGGTATATTAGACAGCCCAGAACTCCGATTCCCCAAAAATCTTTGATTGCCATAGATGCTCTGGATTACCAATTAATATAATTGAATGACAAATCCAGGGACAGTACTCGAATTATTTCGAAACTAAAATAAATTGAATAGGAAGTTCCGTTGAATTGTATACTGTTCACATATATTGGCATATTAGACCGCCCAGAACTCCGATTCCCCAAAAATCTTTGATTGCCATAGATGCTCTGGATTACCAGTTAATATAATTGAATGACAAATCCAGGGGGCAGTACTCGAATTATTTCGAAACTAAAATAATAAAATTGCAAGTTCTGTTGAATGGTATACTGTTCACATATATTGGCATATTAGACAGCCCAGAACTCCGATTCCCCAAAAATCTTTGATTGCCATAGATACTCTGGATTACCAGTTAATATAATTGAATGACACATCCAGAGGCAGTACTCGAATTATTTCGAAACTAAAACAAATTGAATTGCAACTGTTCACATATTTATTTTGGCATAAGGACCCCCAGAACTCCAATTCCCCAAAATTGTTGACTGACTTAATGCTCTGGATTACCAGTTAATATAATTGAGTAATAAATCGAGATGTTGTTCTCCAATTATTTCGAATCGAGACTAATTGAATGGCAATTTCCGGTGTATGGTTAATCGTTTGCTTAATCTATAATGACCAAATAAATATTTAAATTACAATGCAATGTATTGTCTTTGTTCACAATTTGCGAAAATAAGCGTGTGCGTAAATGCATAATTTACTTAAATAATTTAAGTTTACTATCAAATTATGGCATATTTAGTACCCGACACTCATAATTTTGGGCTGAAAGTAAAATAATTAACTGTCGCGATAGCTTTAGCTGTCATGAGAGTATTTTTTGGGATGACCTTAAATAGCGTCATTGTATATAAATACTTTTTTGGGCTGACACTTGTATATCATGAAAATATTTATTATGTTTAGTGTTGCCATAGCATTTTTTCGGGTTACATTTTGGGTCAACTTCACATACATGATTCGACATAATACTATATTGTTGAGTTGCATTATTGTTCATGTTTTCCAACTAATCCTAAGAAAAACAAAAAACATAATTAAGGTGGATTTATAAAAAGGAACAACATAATTAAAAAACTAACGGTAATTTCATTACAATTGAAAATGTTCTGTAGTTTCAAGTTGAAATA
The DNA here is from genome assembly GCA_958295665.1 of Tipula vernalis. NCBI lineage: Eukaryota > Metazoa > Arthropoda > Insecta > Diptera > Tipulidae > Tipula > Tipula vernalis. Next base: position 177,313,138 of record OY282558.1, on the reverse strand, counting down.
TTTTTGGGTTTTAAAATTTTCATTTTATGCGTTTAATATTTTAAATTAATTATGTTAATTAAATAGTTTATAAAAGCCAAAACTATTAATATTTATGATTCAAAAAAAAAAAATTAATAACAGTATTTGCATTGAAAAAGTAATCAATCTCTTTGTTTATAAATTTTTCACAAAAGTGGAATATTAAGATTTTAATAAAATTAGAGTTTTCTAATACGCTTACAATAAGGAAATGTTGTGTTGTCTATATATAACAGAGAAATATAACAGACCTAATAAAAAATAAACAAATAAATATTTGTAAATATTTATTTATTTTATAGTTTCTTATTTAGTTTTCGCCAGTTAATATTTCGAAATAATATAATTAATATTTATTTACCAATAGGTATTTCTGTTCGACCGTTATAAATTAATATTATGTCAAAATGACAAAATTATTTTTTTGGGCTTTACGGTTCTTCGGCTGCTTCAAATTTATAAAGACATATTTTGTTGTTTAATATCTTTATTCGCTTCCCGACATGTTTCGATTAATATATAATCTTTTTCAAGGGATGTGTTACATGTTACATTAGATGAAATTCACTGAGAGGTTAAAAATATGATAAGCATTTATATATATGATGTGGGTGTGATTATAAATATTAGTTGACTTACATTTAGGTATGAATAGATAATTAAACTATTACAATATCTGTGTTGAATATTACACTAATGATAAAACTTATTAACTAGTTCTATTATGCTACGAACAAATAATTAACACAAACTAGACACAGTGTTTTATTAAAATAAAAAAATTACAAGTTAAAAATGTACGTTATGTACTGATAACGCTTGTCAAAATTATAAAATTTAACAAAAAACTAAGATGGGGGAGTGTGTACAACTGTGTGAGACGGAATGTGTTGTTGTTGTGTTCTACGCTTTTTGTTTTGTTGGGTGAGTTCAGTTTCTGTGTGTGATAGTGAACGTGTTCTTTTTTGTGTTTTCGTTGTCTTAGAGTCATGTATAAGGGCGCAGAACACTGGTGCAATATGGTCGGAGTCTTGTTTATGGTTCATGGATTCTTCGTCAATGATATGTAAAGCTTCCATTGTTAACCTTCGGTTAAAATTGTTAGCTTTGGCCAGGATTTTGGTGGAATCCTTCCTAATCCATTCCTAAATTATTCAACTATGATAGCAAGTATAAACATAACTTAGAAAATATAATTAACAATTTCCATACCAAAATACTAAACATTATAATAAAAGACATCTGTACACGCACAAATAATTCACACAACCTACTATACACCTTACAAGAAGACATTCTTAACACTTTACCTTACAATATCGCACACACGTTCCTAACAAATCAGAATAAGTACTTAATAAAACAAAAATCTGAACATGGTATTCGTCATAAAAATAAATTTGATATCCTATATGAAAAAACACTAGCTTCATTAAACATAAATTACGACGAAAAAGCGTTTATAAATCTTACGTCTATAACCATTCCAAAAGACATTGGTTGGTTACTTTCATTAGGCCCTAAATTCAATATGCCCAACAACAGGTCACGCCCACAGCTTTTCGAGCTAATTGCTGATACCGAAGAAATTATTAGATTTATACAAGACGCAAGAATTAAAGATATAGCTAGAGCCAGAATTGCCAACGTTATCACTAATTCTAAGTCGATACTCAAAAAACAACAAAAAAACATAATAAACATCATCCTCAACAACACATACAAAAAAACTTCACTGTTTTTCAATAAACACAAGAATCTAATCATAGTATCTAGTGACAAAGGTAAATCCACCGTAATAATGTACAGATCTGAATACGATCAAAAAATAAGTGAACTCCTAAATGATAAACAAACTTATAAAATTATAAACAAAAATCCACTCAATAGCCTGCAAACCAAAAATAATAGATTTATCGATCAATTGTTTAAATTAGGTGTGATTGACAAAAAACAAAAATATTGCCTCACCACGCACAATTCCACAGACCCCAAACTTTATGCACTGCCTAAAACCCACAAACCTAATGTTCCCTGCAGACCTGTATCTGCATGTATCAATACGCCTACTTCTGAACTTTCAAATATGTTATCTAACATACTAAAAAACTTATCAAATGATGACCCATACAACATAAAGAATTCATTCATTTTAAAGAAAAAATCTCACACATTAACATCAACAATAACGAGATAATGGTCAGTTTCGACATCGTATCACTTTTCACCAACATACCGATTAACTTAGCGATCAATATATTTGAAGAACAATGGAATACAGTTGCAATATATACTTCCATACCAAAAACACTGTTTTTTCAACTCCTAAAATTCTGCCTAATAGACGGGAATTATTTCGTCTACAAATCCATAACGTATCAACAAATATTTGGTATGCCTATGGGCAACCCATTATCGACAGTAATCGCTGACATAGTCACACGAAAATTATTAGATACGACACTTGCCACCATAGATTACAACCCATCTATATTTGTAAAGTATGTAGATGACATATTTGCCATTATCCCCACAGATTCCGTAGACAATATCCTTAAGGCCCTCAATTCATTCCACCCCAGATTAATATTTACCACAGAATTAGAAACTGACAAACAATTATCGTATCTAGATATCACATTAAAAAGAGGTCTACACAACACCATCCTAACAGATTGGTAAAAAAAAAAAAAAAAAAAAAAGCTGTGCATCTAACAGAATACTTAATTACCATAGCCACCACCCACATTCCCAAAAAATCAATACAGCCAAAAACTTTATAAGTCGAATACTCACTCTAAGTTCAAACGTCTTTCACACCAAAAACATCAAATTGATCAAGGACACCCTAATATACAACAATTATCCACATATATTAATAAGAAAATTGGTCAATCAATATTATCGAAGTAATAATTCGCCTCCGCACGTTACCAGCCACAATGATACTATGATACAAAATCAAACAACTATAAAATACAAAGCACTCACTTATACCAAAAACGTATCAGAGCAAATCGAGAAAGTGGTTAAAACCTACTGCCCCAATGTACGAATAGCACACAAAACTACAAAGAGTACCCACAATATCTTCACCAAACTCAAAGACAGGATCCCTAAACAAAAACAAACCAATGTAATATACAAAATTCCTTGCTTAGGCAATATTGAAACTGGGACCCATTGTAACCAAACTTACGTCGGCCAGACTAAACAATATCTGGAGAAACGCATAAAAAACCATAAAAATGACCTAAGATTGGCGCATAATCATTCACATCCGAAAACTGCTTTAATTAACCATTGCCTCACACACAACCATACTCCTGATTTTGATTCCACCAAAATCCTGGCCAAAGCTAACAATTTTAACCGAAGGTTAACAATGGAAGCTTTACATATCATTGACGAAGAATCCATGAACCATAAACAAGACTCCGACCATATCGCACCAGTGTTCTGCGCCCTTATACATGACTCTAAGACAACGAAAACACAAAAAAGAACACGTTCACTATCACACACAGAAACTGAACTCACCCAACAAAACAAAAAGCGTAGAACACAACAACAACACATTCCGTCTCACACAGTTGTACACACTCCCCCATCTTAGTTTTTTGTTAAATTTTATAATTTTGACAAGCGTTATCAGTACATAACGTACATTTTTAACTTGTAATTTTTTTATTTTAATAAAACACTGTGTCTAGTTTGTGTTAATTATTTGTTCGTAGCATAATAGAACTAGTTAATAAGTTTTATCATTAGTGTAATATTCAACACAGATATTGTAATAGTTTAATTATCTATTCATACCTAAATGTAAGTCAACTAATATTTATAATCACACCCACATCATATATATAAATGCTTATCATATTTTTAACCTCTCAGTGAATTTCATCTAATGTAACATGTAACACATCCCTTGAAAAAGATTATATATTAATCGAAACATGTCGGGAAGCGAATAAAGATATTAAACAACAAAATATGTCTTTATAAATTTGAAGCAGCCGAAGAACCGTAAAGCCCAAAAAAATAATTTTGTCATTTTGACATAATAATAATTAATATTATTTTGCACAATCACAAAACACCAACAGTTTTCACTTACTTAAAAATAAAAAAACTAAACTATTTATTTTTGAATTTATTTACTTTTATTTATTTAAAATTACAACTAGTTTCGATCTTGTAAAGATCATCTACAGGTAACTTTTGCAATTAAAAAACTAAAGTAAAAACAACTCTTATATATACAAAAAAAATTTGTTTAACAACAAAAAAAGGACTTATATATAAAAAAAAAAATAATAAAAAAATATAAAAAAACGGAGGCGGACAAACCCACAAATTTAATTAAAAATAAGGGGTGTTACGCTTGTTATGGTTAATTTTTAAAAGTTATTTTAAATAAGGGGGAATTAATTTTTGCATCATCTGTGTTCATGAGATTTATGGTGTTGGCGATGTGGTATGACTCGTATGCGTCTAGTTTCCATTTTTAATGTACTGTTTTTATTATTTTTGAAATAGTCTATTTTGTGGTTATGGTGGAACATATAATATGCAACACTAGATTTATTCCAGTTGGCTTTTTTATGTTCTTTAAGCCTGGTGCTGAAATCTCTCGAAGTCTGGCCGATGTAGGTGTCCTGGCAATTAGAACATTTAATTTGGTAAATTCCAGACCGTAAATCTTGTCTTACCTTATCTTTAAAGTTGTTTAAATCCTTTTTGATGGTTGTTGATGGACGGGTGACAAGTTCTATGTTGTGTTTGTGGAAGACGCGCTGAAGTTTATTGGTGATATCCGGAAAGTATGGAACGCTGACTCTAGTAGTATTCACCGTTTCCATGGCTTGTTGATAATGTTATCAGCAAATTGAGTAGAATACCCATTGGCTACGGCCGCGTTCTGAATAAATTTAACCTCCTCATCAAATTCCGACTGCTCCATAGGTATATTAAATAATCTATGCGCCATAGAATGAAACGCTGCTTGCTTGTGCGTCACATGGTGAAATGAATCTACTGTTATGAATCTATTTGTATTTGTAGACTTTCTAAAAATTCCAAATTTTAGTTTATTGTTATTATTTCGGATGATTTTTATATCCAGGAAGTTCAAAATGCCATTTTCCTCGGTTTCCATTGTAAACTTAATTGCTGGATCTATTGTATTAATATGGTTGAAAATAGCTGGCAAATGGGGTTGTTTCACAATTTTTTTTTTTTTTTTTTTTTTTTTTTTTAATTTATTTTCCGAAAAACGTACATTTTTATTTTGGAAAATATTAATAATTAATATTAATCAGATATAAATTTTTTTCAACATAGTAATATTGTAATACAAAAATTTCAACGGATATTATAACATAATATAAAAATTAAATACATCAACTAAACTAATACAATAAAGTTAGTAATTAACATCAATCAATCAAAGAACAATATGGTTCATTCTATATTACTGAACAAACTCAGAAAGCAATAAATTTTTCACATTTGTTTTAAAGATACCTAATGGCATAGACTTCCAATTATCCTCAAGGTCATTAAACAATTTTAATCCCCGATAGAAAAAACTACTTTGAGATATTTTATAAAAATATTGTGGTAAACGAAAATGAGCTGCAGATCTGTTAGCGCGTTTGGTTATCTCATAATTAGTAATTAAAACATTATTACTTTTAATCATATTATACTTAAGTTTATAAACCAATAGGATAAATTCATATTCTACCATCTGCGATATTGGTAACAGTCGATTGGAATAAAGGAAAATGGTAGGTGTTCTCTTGTCAATATTCTTGATTGCCTTTAAAGCTTGGTTTTAGTATATTTGTAATTCTTTTACTTTAGTACTACCTGCTGATCCCCAAATTTGAATCAAATAAAGTAAACGGGAGTGAACAAATGAATAGTAGCAGTTCATTGCAACTTGCTGGTTTGTAATATACCGGGTGTTTCTTTTAAACTGAGACGATCAAATATCTCGAAAAATAGCCACTCTACGGAAAAAATGTCCATAATCAAAATTTAATCATACCGCGGGGGAAATACATTAGTGCAAAAAAATAGTCCCCCACCCCCCGCTTTGTAGGTAGGGCGGGGATAACTTTTAAACTAAGATAGGAAGCCATATTTTTTATTGCAGATACGGATTCTACGACTAAAAGTACGTATGATTTGAATGAAATATTTTGTTCGGTTCATGATAGATGGCGTTGTAATCGACGAAATTCAATTGTTTCAATTTCTTCTTCTTAGAACACACGCATTCGATTCTGCAATACGTTTGAAATAAAAAACATCACGTTTTCATTGGAAATACTCGAAATTCGTCATCAAAACAATTTATTAATGTAAATGGCAGGTGAATAAAATAATTTTAGCTTAAAATAAGTGTTCAAAATGATGGCCTGCGACTTCAATGCACTTATTAATACGCATTTCCAATGATTGTACACAACTGAGAAGTGTGTTTGGTTGAATTTCAGCACACGCATTTCTGATTCGCTCAATCATGTTCTCACGTGTTGTTGGTTCTTGTTTGTAAACTTTGTCTTTGAGATAGCCCCACAAAAAGAAATCTGGCGAAGTAAGATCTGGTGATCTGGCGGGCCAATTTATCGGACCAGCTCTACCGATCCAGCGACCATTGAAATCACGATCAAGTACCTCACGTGCTACCAACGAATAGTGTGCAGGACAACCATCATGTTGAAACCACATGTTCCGTCTCACTTCTAAGTTCAAATTTTCAAGTAATATTGGCAGTTCATTTTCCAAAAAGTTTCGGTACATTTGACCATTCAAGTTGCCTTCAATAATGTGGGGGCCGATGAGTTGGTTGCCAATTATTCCACACCACACGTTGACAGTCCAAGGGCGCTGATGTTCAACTTGGCGAAGCCAGTGTGGATTTTCAACACTCCAATAATGCATGTTGTGTCGATTAACCGTTCCATGGTTTGTAAAAGACGATTCGTCAGAGAATATTACGCAACAAAAAAAATTGGGGTTTTGTTGTATTTGTTCACGTGCCCATTGACAAAAAGTTACCCGATTTTGGAAATCAGCGCCATGAAGATCTTGGTGTAAAGACACATGATACACCCAGAGAAATGATGGGACATATTGTCCAAAAAATTTAATAACACATGCCAAATATCGGCACTTATTTGAGCTATTCCAACCTAATGTACAATATATACAATTAACTAACAAATTAGTACCATTTATGCAAACACAAATTGACATATTTATGCCATGGAAATGAATAAATTATTAAAACAATTATCATATATTATACATGTGATTGAACAAATTACAAAATAAAAATGTTTAGTTAGTCCCATTTCGAGCATTATTCATTCTAAATAGTTGGCATGGAGAATGCATGAACCGGAGTGTTTTATTCCTATAAAACTTCAAATTATTCCAAAAATTGTTTTTAGTTATATACCCTTTATGGAATGAATTGAAAATTAATTGCAGACACTATTCCATTAACCGAACGATTTGGTTCTTTTCGTTTGTACGTATTATGCTACTTTTTTGCAGCTAGGATTCTTTAGTAAGACACGCTGCATCCAATGTATTGGAATACTTAATGAAATCCAAGGAATGTTTTTTTTGTACAGAAAGTACCATATACTGGAGCAAATAATACAATTTGATTCTATTATAGTTTATTTTTTATTTTACTTTTTACATGCTACAATCCATTAATATTTTTTATACTAAATCCACTTATAAAATTATATTAATAAAATTATTGATTATAATTCAAAATTGTAAATATTATATATTATTAACATTAGATAGAGCTCAAAACCCGTATATTGTAATGTGTATGGTTATTTATGTATGTACGATCAAATGCTTGTTACAAATTTACAATATAGTTTTTATAGACTTCTTGGTATAAAATATGTGTGTCCATCCACATAAGTATGTATTTGAAATGGTTTTTTTGAATCTAAATCCTCAATCATTTTAATAACATAAGTTTCAATTTGTTTACCGATTTTATAAATTTTCAAATGTGAATTATAATTAAGAATATCGAACTCAACCATACACAAAATAAGCGTATCTGAACAATGAATCATATCTTTAATCAGGAGAAGTTTTTTTTCCTCATATAAATAGTAGCCTGTTTTAAATATCGTACCTTTATATCTAGCAGAAGTGACGAAATCAAATAACTTCCTACGATCTTCTATTTCTAATTTTAATAAATCTGAAATTTTACAGTACATTTGAATTTTTGCTTGATTTATGGGTTGTCTTTTTAAAATTTCTATATTATTTTGGCTTATTGTACCTTGCAATATATTCAATGCAAACATATAATTACATTTCTTACTAAGCGACAAAGGTAAGTTTACTCGTGAGTAGCATGCTTTCGCGTACTCCTTGACAAGTTTATTTTTGCTTTCGTGTCTCATACAGCTGATTAGTTTTAATGGTCCTGAATACTCAATCAATCGAGGGTAATGACATATGAAATGATGTTTAGGTTTAAGATGCTGTTTAAAAACCTTAATGTACAAAGAATGGTGTTTAGTTATGAGGGTTTGAAGGCAAACCAGATCTATTCTACTAAAAGCGTCCTTCAATAAAAAGTCTACAAGGTCGTATAAACTTATAACGTATTTCCAGATAGGATCATTTTTATTAATGAAACCACCAACAATTACTGGGAAATATTTAAGGAAGCAATATGATTCTCTCGCGGACATATGCAAATTAAAACTTTTTATATGATTCTCTTTTATTATGTTTGGCCTGTTTTGAAATTCAATTTCTCCATAGTTAAATGTCTGAATAGCTCTATTTAAAGTATTTAATGTAAAATAATTTTTGTCGTAAATATAAATTTTAAGAACCCTTACAAGGCCGTATTTGATCACACCCTCATATATATCATGCATTATATCGCAGTAATAATTTTGTGTAACATGAAATGTTGTGATATCATTGAATATAGAATTAAATTTTAAGCCACTTAGTTTATAATCAGCCAGTATAATGTCATTTTCATGATTTTGAATGTTCCGTAATTTATCAACATTTTCTACTAGCTTATATTTAAGAACTGATTTCGGTTCTATACAATGGCGGCAATATGTGTTGTGAGAAAATGATGTTGTATATCCCATTATAAAATTTACTGCCAAATTATCACCAATGACAAGCCCGAGTGCAAACTTTATGGTTTTGGTTTCATTGTGTAATTCTATATCAATTCCATCTTGTTCAATTTTTTTTAAAACGTCGATTAAATGTGCTAGAGATTTGTTAGGTCCAAATTGTTTCAAATATTTTGATTTCATCAATAGTGCGACAAAAATATTATCTAATTTTAAGACATTGGAAGGAAGAGAAGGAAAATGTAAATAAAATCCAGCAACAGAATGAGATCCTGCTTGACTTCCCAAGGGGTTACCAGTTTCAAAGTCATCATAATAAAGAATGTATGGCAAGACAATATCATGTTCTGGAAACAACATTAGTTTTTCTTTCCAAAGACGGCCTTGAACAAAATTTTCAATTTTACTGGATTTAGAATTTACTAACGTGTTTGTATATTCAATTGTTTTTTTTAATAGACCGGGTTTCTCGAAAAACATTTTAATTTGATACACAACTGGCATAAGCACGCAATCATAATCAACATTCTGAAAAGCTGGGACACCTTTAACGAAAGTTTCTTTGATTTCACTATGAATTAACAACTTCTGTGGAGTTTCAAAATTTATTTTTTCTTTTAACAATTTATTTGTTAAGTACTCTGATTTTACGTTATCAAAAATATTAGAAATACAATCAACAATATCAAGAAACAAATTTTCATGCGCAGGTACCATTTGAGGAAATATAGTTTCTTTTAGTAAATTAATCAACACAGAAATAATGTTGTCGTTTAAACTCTGTACGATAGAATTTATGGTAATTGTCGTCATATTAGGTTTAGCATATAGATCAAGAATGAATAATAATATTTTGTGTCGTAAGTCAGATTTAATTTTAACTATTTGATTAGCGCTTAAACTAGGTGCTGATTGTTTTTGTTGCTCTTCTAATAATGATGTAGTTCCTGCTATTTGATTAGCGTTTAAACTAGGCGCTGATTGTTTTTGTTGCTCTGCCAATAATGATGTAGTTTCTGATTTTGAATTGACAACAGACGTTTTTGATTGTAATTCCGATATATCAAGAGTACTTGAAATATTGCTTTGTAATAATACAACTTCATTATTTACATGACCAGAAACATGCCTTTTAAATGAACTTCGATTGCTAAACAATTGACCACAATTCTGTTGATTACATTTCAAAGTATCGGTTGATTTAATTAAATGCACATAAGTAAAATGAGTTAATAAATGACTTATTTCAATAAAAGTTTCGTCACATTTGAAACAAAATAACATTTTTTTAAAAAATATCTAAACAATTTTCAATAATTCAGAATAAAACTAAATATGATCAAAATTAAATGAATTTTAAAAAATTGAAACAATATACTTAAAAGAATTATTGGTTTAATTCTGATATAATATCAATTATATCAGGAGTAATGTGATCAAAAGTTGTGTCAATACTGTAAAAATATTTTTGAATAAATGTCAAAACCTTTTGACATTGGATTGGATATTTTAACTGTAACACAAAAAAAATTTTGAAACATATATCCAAACAATTCAAAAATTTGTTGAATTTATAAAATATGTCGTCATATACTACAAAAAATTCAGGGTCCTCTTGGTGTAAATGTATAATAAAAGGCTGCAATTGTATTCCTTTATCTATACAGTGTGCTTTTTTTCTCTCAATTTCTCTGCTTATATCAGATATCTGCGTTATGCGCACTACAAATGCGTCTATGGAATCCAGAATAGATATCTTCCAAAATGAAGAACCACTTTGTTTTATTTTAAGCGACGGTCGTAGTATGTAGTGTAATAGCTGAATTAGTTGTAGTTGTTTAAGGTCTAAAAATATATTTTTAAGATAAATTTTAAATTAAGCTTAGATGGCAGTAAAAGAATGATGTTTATAAGACTTACCTTGGTTTTCAGATAAATTCTGTAAAGTTTTTATGGCAGTTTTATCTTTTAAATTTTTGGAAAAAATTAATTTAATCTTGTTTTCAAAAGTTATCCAATTTGCGAAAATGCTGTTTGTATTTGGATAAAGTTTCTCAAAATCAATTTCAATCTGTAAAAAGTAAATAAGTAGAGGTATAATTGATAATGTCTACATTAGAAAAATAACTAATAATAACTAATCGTACCCTTTTTCTATAATTTTATTTTTTGTAGATCTATAAGTTTCGTAAGCTATACTCTTAATCATTGTTCAGTACAATAATTACCAGTATTGATAATGTAAGCACAGTAGCTGACGAAACTTAAAGATCTACAAAAATAAAATTAGAGTGAAATACAAAAATTGTCTTTTTATTTAATCATATTTTATCTCTCGCAAAATCTAATATGCTTACAAGTCTATATCCCTTTGTATTTTTTAATAATGGCCATATATCTAAGAATCTGGTAATATTGTTGGTGCACAAATCACTGCTTAAATCTGATTTTCGGCTGTTGAAAGTTGATTTCCATTTTATTTCAACGGATTCCCAGGGGTCGGCGTGGTGTTTAAGCCAACTTTTGTCTTCGTTTTCCAAGCTTACTATAATAAAATAAATAAGTTAATTGTAACTCTTTGGAGGTAAGTATGGGTAATATAACTAACAATCGTGTGAGTCAACAGGCTCACCAGGCAATTCTGGAGTATTTAAGGCTTTCCGTTTTCGGTTGTTGGTTAAAAATCCAATTTTTCTTAAATTTCTGGAGAAGACTCTATATTTATTATATAACTTTCCGCTGGGATTTGGTGTGTTTATAAAATAATACTCCTGCAACATGTCAAATAAATATAGTTTGTTATTAAAAATCACATTAAAACTAAAGATAGTTGCTTATCGGTAAGTTAAGCGGTTCTGTGTTCAATTATCTCCGGGTCATAAATAATGTGGAAAGCAAATAATAGGTACATAAGTACTGAAGAAATAAATATTTTGTTGAGAAAATCTATTTACTTACAGGATTTTCTTCTGGAAATGCCTGAACAATTTGAGCTGTTATTTGTCTCATATCAATTAATGATAAATGTTTATTCTGTTCTGTATGTACTCTGACAATCATAGAACAGAGCAGATCTCTAATTTCTGGTGTAAAACGTGGAGGAATTTGCTCATTGTACATTTCCAGGACACGAGAACCACTCTCACTTTTAAAAAATGAAGTAAGCTCCTAAAACAAAGACATAATTAGTTATGCTTAAATAATTAGTGGTATACCGACATACAAAAGGATTATTTGTGGGTGATTGTAATTCTAATACAACTGATGAGCTTGATGAACTGGATATCATCTGGTCAGTTTGTTTCGTAATCCAAGATACGATGGAAGAATTATTAGAAAGCGTTATACTCGTATCATCAGCATTAGATAAATTCTATAAATACAATTTTTTTATTAACTGGACTCAAACGTTACTTTAGACTGACACTTACTTGTTGTTTTTTCCATTCAACATGATTAGCCCGAAATAACGCCAGATTTCCCAAATCCAGTTCAAAAATTTTTTGATATTCGACTTCGGTCAAGTAAGGAAAACTTGCCATACTAATATTAAACTCTTAAAAGAATTAAAATAATGAACAATGTGTAAAAAATATTTTAGAACTTTATATAGTTACTTTGCATTGTAATAAACTGATCTTCCATGCCCCAGCTTTGAAGTAGTGTTTTTAGAGGATCATGTTCTTCTAAATTTTGATCCATTTCTGAGAAAACAAGACAATCAAAGTCTTAGCAGCTATAAGATAATTCTATAAATATACACAAATTCTTCTATAACCTACTATTCAGTAACCTGTCTAATTCATACACCCAAACACTTTTGCTAATGGTCTATTTATTATTAAACTCCGAGCGAGCAGTGCACCGTGAGCAATTTACTATGTATTTTTTAATGAAATTGGGTAAAGAAATTTTTTTTTTTTTTTCTCGAAAGTTTTTGGAAAAATTTGGATAATTGTGGAAAATCAAAAGAAAATATTTTTTGGAAAATTAACCTGAAATTTTTTTTTTTTTCGAATGTTTTTAGAAAAATTTGGATAATTGTGGAAAATTTTTCGAAAAATTTGGGTAATTTTTGGAAAATATACAGAGCAATTTTTTTTGTAAATTTTTTTTGGAAAATTTTATGGAAATTTTTTTTTCAAAGTTTTTGGAAAAATTTGTTAATTGTAGAAAATCAAGAGAAAATTTTTTTTGGAAAATTTTATTGGAAATTTTTTTTTTCTTGGAAAATTTGGGTAATTGTGGAAAATTTTTCGAAAAATTTGGGTAATTTTTGGAAAATATACAGAGAAATTTTTTTTGTAAATTTTTTTTTTTGGAAAATTTTATGGAAATTTTTTTTTCAAAGTTTTTGGAAAAATTTGTTAATTGTAGAAAATCAAGAGAAAATTTTTTTTGGAAAATTTTATTGGAAATTTTTTTTTTCTTGGAAAATTTGGGTAATTGTGGAAAATTTTTCGAAAAATTTGGGTAATTTTTGGAAAATATACAGAGCAATTTTTTTTGTAAATTTTTTTTTTTGGAAAATTTTTTGGAAATTTTTTTTTCAAAGTTTTTGGAAAAATTTGTTAATTGTAGAAAATCAAGAGAAAATTTTTTTTGGAAAATTTTATTGGAAATTTTTTTTTTCTTGGAAAATTTGGGTAATTGTGGAAAATTTTTCGAAAAATTTGGGTAATTTTTGGAAAATATACAGAGCAATTTTGTTTGTAAATTTTTTTTTTTGGAAAATTTTATGGAAATATTTTTTTCAAAGTTTTTGGAAAAATTTGTTAATTGTAGAAAATCAAGAGAAAATTTTTTTTGGAAAATTTTATTGAAATTTTTTTTTTCTTGGAAAATTTGGGTAATTGTGGAAAATTTTTCGAAAAATTTGGGTAATTTTTGGAAAATATACAGAGCAATTTTGTTTGTAAATTTTTTTTTTTGGAAAATTTTATGGAAATATTTTTTTCAAAGTTTTTGGAAAAATTTGTTAATTGTAGAAAATCAAGAGAAAATTTTTTTTGGAAAATTTTATTGAAATTTTTTTTTTCTTGGAAAATTTGGGTAATTGTGGAAAATTTTTCGAAAAATTTGGGTAATTTTTGGAAAATATACAGAGCAATTTTGTTTGTAAATTTTTTTTTTTGGAAAATTTTATGGAAATATTTTTTTCAAAGTTTTTGGAAAAATTTGTTAATTGTAGAAAATCAAGAGAAAATTTTTTTTGGAAAATTTTATTGAAATTTTTTTTTTCTTGGAAAATTTGGGTAATTGTGGAAAATTTTTCGAAAAATTTGGGTAATTTTTGGAAAATATACAGAAAAATGGTTGTAAATTTTTGGAAAATCATCTAATACGATATACGATCTTTTCTAAAAAAATATTTTTTTCCGCTTTTACTCTGTTTGCGGACAATTTGACACTGCTCTCTGTTCACACCGGACCAAGTTAACTGGGTACTCTACTCGCTCGGTGTCTAATAAAAAATAAACCCATAGTCATCATTTAATCTACTTAACCTTTATTTTGCAAAACCATCACATTTTATACTTATTGATAAATACTAAAGCTATTTCTAAATTACAACAATATACAATTTAACTGAATCACACTTGTGCAGAGTTAGATATTACAAAACTTATCAAATCTAAATTTGCACGTTTAACGGTATAACTTAAGTTCTGAAAACATAAATCCATTTTTATTTTTACCGAAATCGATTTCTATGAAATACCCTACGTATACTTTGTTGTAGTACTCAATAATAGAATTATTAACATGGGGGTTCACACAACTATACAACCAACCGATCGCTAAATTCTTAATTCTGAATTAGTTACCCAGCACTTAATCTAAAGACACTAAACAAATTCAAGTTTTCACAATTAACGAAACTATCATTAACAAATCTATGCTAGCACTTTCTGATAACAAACCTAAGCAAATCACTGAACACTAAATTTATTAATAAATAAATTATAATAATTTCACATAATTTTTATTTTACACGTGTTAAACGCTAATATCACAAATTTCACCACCGCCACATACAATGATTACCATATTAAAATCTAAACAATCATTTACTTACCTATTATTTTATTTTAATTTGCACTTTAATGAAATTTATATTTTATTTTAATTTTATTACTATTTTTTTTAATATGTATTTAAGTATATAAATAACTTTTTTTCCTCATAAGCATCTGCCTAATACAACACTCTTCGATATAATGCAAGCTATTGTTTTAGGATTGAAATCGAAATGAGTCCCGTTAAGCATTTTATTCCTTCTTTTCATACATTGACCCATATCATAAATAAAAGGAATATAGTAAGATACATTAAGAATATAACTGGCGCTTAAAATAATCAGCGGTAAAAAATGTAAAATCGTTGATCGTCGCATGACTTATACTACCATACATTTAAATTGTACAATATACCTAAATTTGAATTTGTGTGTATGTAGGTTTATGCATATAGAAACAAGAATGAAGAACATAGCCAGTAAATGGATAAAGAAAAATGAAAAAAAAATACTTTATTGAAATGCCTTAGAAAAGAATAGAATCAAAACCAACAATCCATTCAATTTTTTTTTTATTTTTTATTTAATACGTCCACGTGCGCACACAAAGTGTTGTAGTTTTAATTATGTTCCTATCCTTGTTGTACATTATTGTGAAGGAAAACAAAGGAGATTCTTTCGTTTTTATACTATACAAGTATAGTAAACAAAACTTTATGAATGAACGAAACAATAAAAAACGCAACCATATGATTAAGTTTCACTAGTATGTGTATATATTAAGAAACGAACGATCGTTTCCATACCATACCATTCGCTTATAGATTTTTTTATTTTTTTTTTTATTTTGAGAATTTTGTCAGTGTATCCTATTCTTATTTTTTGAATTATATTTTATTTGTGTGTGTACGCATTTAAAAATGCACATTATTTTAAAAAACCCAAATCTCTAAAATAAAGAAGGGAATAAAGATTTTTATTTTCCTACGACACGAAAGCAAAATCATATGGAATTTTAAAATTCATGATTTTGTGTTGTCTTTATTTTCAATTTAAATGAAATTTTTTATTTATGAATATAAATAATTTGAAATTAAATATATTGAATACAATTTTAATTGAAATTAATAAAATTTTAACTCACAATTTTGCATTTTAGTAAATTGATTTTTATTCTCAAACATGGTCAGGCTTCGTGTTTCTTTAAAATTTCATTTCGTACATAGATTACTATGTATACGATTAGTTTTATTACTTTACGCAAATGAACATAAATTGTTTAAAGGAGCACGAAGCATGATGATGTTTTGAGAACAAAATAACTTTATAAAAATGTAAAATTTTAAATAATTATTAATTTCAATCAAAATTGTTCGCAAATTACATTTCGATATATTTAATATCAAATTATTTATTTATTATTTGTAAATAAAAATGTTGGTTTTTTTTGTGCTGGGGAATTGATTTTATTGAAAAGATGTGAACAAGATGAAGGGGAAGAAGAAAAAGAAAAATTGTTTGAGCTAGGTGAGATCGGGGAGTTGAAATTTTGAGTTGATGAAGGGCAGAAGCAGTGAATTAAATTAAGATTAAATTAAAAATATTATGTCGGAGTTTTATTTTGTTGGTACATATTAAGACCATAATATAGTTTGTATCGAAGCTTTTAGTTGAAAAAGCTATTGTGATTTTTTTTTGTTGTTCGATAAAGTGAGAAGAAGTATTGAGAATCTAATTTTTTCTGTAATGAACAAATTCAAAGAGGTGTTTGACTGACTGACTGGTTGTACCTGATTGGCTGATAAACTATCGAAAATAGATCTACAGTTGAATTTATCAGTAATAAATAAGTTCAAAGACACCCTGATTCACTGGTAAACGATCGAAAGTAGATCTACAATTCAATTTATGTAATGAATAAATTCAAAGAGATGACTGACTTGTTGATTGTGACTGAATGGCTCGTAAACTATTGGAAATGAACCTACCGTTGAATTTATCAGTAATGAATTAATTCAAAGAAATGATTGACTGGCCCGTTATGAACGATTGGCTGGTAAACGATCTGAAGTAGATCTACAGTTGAGTTTATCAGTAATAATAAATTTAAAGAGATGACTGACTGATAAACGATCGAAAGTGGATCTGCAATTCAATTGTATCTTTATCTGTAATGAATAAATTCAAAGAGATGACTCGGTGGTTCTGCTTGTTTGACTGGTAATGATCGAAAGCAAATCTGCAATTGAATTTATCAGTAATAAGTAAATCCAAAGAGGCGCTGATGGACTGATAAACGATCGAAAGTGGATCTACAAATGAAAATATGTAATGAATAAATTCAAAAAAATGACTGACTTGCTGATTGTGACTGAATGACTCGTAAACTATTGGAAGTGAACCTACTGTTGAATTTATCAGTAATGAATAAATTCAAAGAGATGACTGACATGCTCGTTTTGACTGGCTGACTGTTAAACGATCGGACTTATAACGTTCTTATTTAATATATTATAATTATTATTTATTTATTTATAAAATACAAACGTTTATTTTATTAGAACTTAATTATTTAAAGTAAAGTAAATACATTTCTTCTAAATACGCTCTCACGCCATTAATTATTTTTTAATAAAAACTAATTCGGTCGAAAAATTAAATTGAACTGGCTATATATTTTTTAAATATAATAGCATATACGTGTGTGTGTCGTCGTTGTACAAATTCACGACGATACCAAAAAGGGGAAATCTAAATATAATATAAATACCTATAATAAAATAAAAATCTTTTTCGCATTAATTTAGTAAACAAAGCTATAATAAGGGTTCGCACACGGTTGTGCAAAATGATAATAAACATGAAACATAGATTCCTCTCATTCAAACAAAAAAATTAAAATTCACAATATGAGTTGTGATTCTCGGTAGCGCGGTTCATATAATATTTAAATTCGAAATTATAAATTTATAATTGAATTTAAATTGATTGAATCGAAGTCGCTACAGGACTCCCCTCCAAGTTGATATTCAATTGAAAAGAGAATATTAAATGACAAAGTTAACTGCTTTGAAATCTTGGGACAAAAAATTTTGTTCCACTGAACTAACAATTCCGAAAGCAGGCTTTAATCTATCGATCGAGATATTATGATTTTTATCCTTGATCGAAATAATGAAATGTTTCCGAAGACGTCTGATAACTCTAAACGGCCCTTCGTACGGAGGAGAAAGTCTAACTCGAACCTTATCTGTCCTTATGAAAACAAAATCACAGTTGTCCAATGTTTTTGGTACAAATATGCCCTCTTGTTTCGCTTTACGCGTAGGAGACGGTATAAGATTCTTCATTGCATTCCGCAGTTGGTCGATGATCGTATTGTCAGGCAAGGGTGAAGGAGGATTATCGATAAAGAATTCACCAGGTAGCTTAATGGATTGACCATAAACCATCTCAGCTGGTGAGCACTTAAGCTCTTCCTTCACTGTGGCTCGAATACCTAATAAAATAATGGGTATTTCGGAGCTCCAATTAACAGTATTGCCTCTGGCCATAAGAGCAGCTTTAAGCTGTCGATGGAAGCGTTCCACCATGCCATTCGCTTTAGGATTGTACGCTGTAGTACGAATCCTATGAGATCCAAGAAGTATTGTAAGTTCAGTAAATAGCTTAGACTCAAATTGAGAACCCTGGTCAGTTGTTATTTCTGCCGGGACACCAAAACGCTAGATGTAATTATTGACAAAAGTCGTGGCAATGGTATTAGCTGACATATTGCTCATGCAATACGCTTCAGGCCAACGTGTGAATCTATCAACACAAGTTAAAATATATGAACAATTGTTGGAAACCGGTAATGGACCAACAATATCCAAATGGATATGTTCAAATCGACCAGGTGGAATATCGAAATGTCCATGTGGTGAGACTGTGTGCCTTTGCACTTTGAATCTTTGGCAGGATAAACAAGAATTAGCCCATTGGGTCACGTCTTTGTTTATACTTGGCCAAAAATATCGAGCCGTGATCAGTTTGCGCGTTGCGCGGACTCCAAGATGTGACAAGTTGTGCATTGAGTCGAAAATAATTCGGCGCAATGGCTCTGGCATATACGGACGGTTTTTACCCGTCGATATCTCGCAGTAGACTTCTAGGCCAGGCAACGTAAATAATTCTAGTTTAAAACTGGAAGTAGAACGGCGATCTATAGACCCAGATAATAATTTTTTGAGTTCGTCGTCTTTTGATTGTGCCAATATTATATCTTTATAATCGAAAAAAATTTCGTTTGTGGCCGAGTCGATATTTAACGTACGTGATAGCGTATCTGCTACAACGTTTTCGATGCCAAGCACATGCTGAATGTCCGAAGTGAACTGACTTATGTAATCCAAATGTCGCGATTGGCGCGGATTCCTTTCAGTTTTGGATTGTATGGCTTTTGTTAGGGGTTTGTGGTCGGTGTAAATAGTGAAATCCCGACCTTCTATGAAGTATCTAAAATGTTTTACAGCAAGAAAAATTGCCAGAAGTTCCCGACCGAATGCTGAATACTTGATCTTGGCATTCGTTAATTTCTTTGAGAAAAATCCCAAAGGCTCCCATCTCTTCTTATTGAACTGTTGCAAGACCGCGCCAACGGCGACGTTCGATGCATCAGTTGTTATGCTAATTTTCGCGTTCCCGATAGGGTGCGAGAGAAGAGTAATTTTACTTAATTCCGCAACTAAACCTGTGAATGCGATATTACACTCATCAGGCCAAGAAAAATTCTTGGGTGTTTTTGGTAACTTATTAAGTGTTGCCAAATGTGCATGAATCGGCGCTAACATTTCCGCAATTTTTGGAATGAATCGGTGATAATAATTTATCATGCCGATAAAGCGCTGTATATGTCTAATAGACGTTGGAGCAGGAAACTCCCTAATAGCAAGAATTCTTTCCTCAGATGGTAAAATTCCATCAGGAGTAATTTTATAGCTCAGAAAATTTAATGTAGGAACACCAAAAACACATTTTTGTGTTTAAATATGCACATCGTATTTGACCAATCTCTTAAATAATTATTCAAGATGACTTAAATGTTGTTCCTCAGTTTCTGAAGCAATCAGTATATCGTCAACGAAATCTAGCACGCGGACTACTTCGTTAATAAAACGCTGGAAGGTTTGAGCGGCATTACGCGCAACCCAAAAGGCATGCGTGTGAATTCATACAACCGCAACTGGAATTAAGTGATACGCCCTAACTAAATCAATCTTGGAGAAAATTTTACAACCATGTAAGTGCATTGAGAAATTTTGTATATGAGATATCGGATATCTATCTGGTATTGTTACAGAATTTAATTGCCGATAATCTCCACATGGCCTCCAATCGAGATCTTTTTTTCTCACCATATGTAATGGGCATGATACTGAGGAAGACGATGGACGACAGATCCCCAAATCTACCATCTGTTGGAATTCTGTAAATGCGGCTTTGTGCCTGTCAGGATCTAATCTACGTGGTCTGGCCATTGGCAAGTGACCATTTGTCACTATGTGATGAACTACCGAATGACAGACTGGCAAATTAAAATTAGGTAACGCTGTAAGACTAGGATATTTATTTAAAAGCGTATCGTAACCATTATCTATTGAAAAATGCACAGGTGTAGGGGTTTCGAAACTCCTCACTGCAGCATCAACAGATAATTTTGTTGTTGCATCTACTAATCGTCTTCCTTTGAGGTCGACTAGTAGATCGAACTTTGACAAAAAGTTAGCACCAATAATAGGACGACTCACGGATGCTATAATAAATGCATGCGTGAAGTCTCTTTTAAGTCCTAAATTTACCTTGAGCAACTTCGTACCATACGTACGAATGGTTGACCCATTGGCGGCTGGTAATGTTAGATCCTGAGAATAGCTATTTATATTTATGTTATAAAATTTGACAGGTATAACTGAAATGTCAGCTCCCGTATCAATTAGAAAAATTAGTTTGTTATTATTATCATTTATAAAGAGCCGGGACGTATACGCGAATTCATTAATGTCCCGGACTCAACTTTGTTTACTGGTTCACATTTTTTGATTGATTGTCTTTGGTGGCCTTTCTTTCGATCTGGTCCACATTGTTTATCGAAAATATCTAAAGTGCCGATTATTTCTTTTAATTTGTTTAAAATTTGTACATTATTTGAACCTGGGAAAAATTGTTTTATTGGTTGCCACCGTATAAGCGAAGATTTCGATGGTAAATCGAAATTCAACCTGTTCCTCAAAAAATTATATGATTTCGGGGACCGGTAATAAATATTTTGCGCAAGTATTTTAAATGTTTCGGGCCACTCCTGCGTTTTCTCTTTTTCTAAAAGTAGCAACCGACAAAAGTTTTTGGAGTGATCACTTTTATTTGCTTTGGTAATTAAATCACTTAAACATGATTTGGGTTGATTTTTCAAATCGATCAGTTTTTTATTTGCAATTCGATTTCTGTGCTCTAAATTTTTAATTTTTCTTGATATGTTTTGAAGTTGATTAGTTGACTCAGTATTTAAATTAACTACCCCTTTGCTAATCATGCATTCGTTTTGTAATAAGGGGCTTTTATTTAAGTTAGTCGACGTTTCCGATAAAAGTTTCTGTTTTGAATTTGTAGGCTGGGGTAAACATAATTTTGGTACAGCTGTCCGTTTAAGCTTGCGTTTAAGAATACAGCTTGCCTCAAAATGGTTTGAACAAATAAATATTCTCTTTTTACTGAATGGTAATATGCCACAATTTTTTAGCCAAAGTTCGTGGTTCGAATAATGCTTTGAATATTTAAAAAGACGAGCAGCATCTTTTAATTTAGAAATACAGTGCAAAACTGCACATTTAACACCCGACGGTCTACTCATAATAACAACAATGATATTTCGATAATACGAGTTCAAATAATTACCTATAAATCGATTAAAATGCAAAATAAATATCGGCAATGAAAAATTATCTAAAAACAATAAGTTAAAGAATAATAAAAATAAATTCGGTAAAATCTAATAACGAAAATCAGATTGACGACAGCGAAATAAAAACACAATATTCCTCTATTGTACATATGTACATACAATATATACGGCTCAATAAAATAATCCAAAATTCAATAAATAGTAAAAATTTGGTATGCAACTACGAACTACGATCTTAAAATGCATACAGATGTATTATGTATTTATGTATATGCAATATTGTGTAATTGAATTCAAAATATTTTTTTTTGCACCTGTACTGCTAAATGTATCCTATTTGGTTATATAATTGTAATTTGTTTAAAATACGGATATTTCGTCAAACTGGCTAGGTATATTAAAAAAAAACCAAAACAACAAAAACACATTGAAAATTTCCTTAATGTTTTTTTTGTTATATACATATACATATGTATCTACAACCAGAACCGACTGTAAAAATATAGAAACGAAGTAAATAAATAGGGATATCTTCAATTTTATTATTTACATGATTTGGATTTGAAAACATTTGAATCCAATTCATTTTATAAAACAAAAACGGTTTTGTTTGCTACTCGTACATTAAAAACTAAAATAAAAAAATTTCTTTTACTCCTTTCTAGCTGCTTTTATTTAGTGTCTCGTTTTCGTGTGTAAGTTGAAACAAAAATAATTTCTATAAGTATACTAGTATGTGTTCAATATCAACACAATTTTACAATTGTTTATGTATTGTATTTTTGATGTTGTTAACTTGGTCGTCACTCGTCCGTATATAATAGCGACGATCATCGTAGTTCCAAAAATTGGAATATGTTGTGTGTCGCTACAAAAAAATTACCATTCAAGAAATACACCACTTGAATTATCTTATATATTCCTTTTATTTATGCCCATATATAGGCACTGATTGATCCATAAATTGAACAAATTTAAAACAATACATGTATAGGAGGTATTGCTTTACACACTTTACTTAATGTTTCCTTGTTTGCTTTATTCACTCTACACAAACACTAAAGCATCATGTTGATCCAAAATCGAGTGATCACAGTAAACATCAAAAATTTGGTTCACTATATCCGAATATTCGGTTAAATTGAGCATACGGATGTAAAAACACAATTTTCGGTCTCTTGAGTGTTCATTAGAAACGAATTCGACTGCGTATTAATTTTCCTTGTTTGCACCCTCACACACAAACAAATTATTTATAATGCATGATCACGATTGCATGATCATGAACACGATTGCAGAAACTAATTCTATATAAGGCATACCGTTAAGGTATAGAATATAGATTAATTAAACCGTCCCGTACGCTGTATTTTATTAGAAAAAATGAGAATGACGTACTTTAAGTTGGACAATCATACAAAAAAAATGTTAAGATATGAATTCAAAAATAATTTTAATACTTGAAGTACTTAATATCAATTTTTACAAGCTAGGTTTATATAGTTTAAAATATTAAAAAAAAACGAGTAAATACTTAATTTAGAATGAAAATTATGCGATTAAAATTATCCGAACATAATATATACAGATTTTTTTATTGCATAGGTGTTCTGATCTGAAATGTTGTTCCTGAATATAGAACAATTTGTTCGTTAACCTAGAATGATTAATATTTTAAGGTTTTTGTACCATTGTTGGAACAATGAATCCCAAAAACTGGACATTTCGACCATCTTTAGAATAACATTTGATAATTTCAAGTTAACAAGTGTTCCACCAAATTAATTCCTTAGATATGCATAATACATCCAACTTCATTTCTCTGGGTGTATGGATGATACTTGTGCCGTTTTAACATTCTCCAAACACTGGTGAGGGACAATCCGGAATCGCGAACTATTTCTCGTGTACTAACAT
This sequence comes from Tipula vernalis, assembly GCA_958295665.1. Classification (NCBI taxonomy): domain Eukaryota; kingdom Metazoa; phylum Arthropoda; class Insecta; order Diptera; family Tipulidae; genus Tipula; species Tipula vernalis. The sequence continues at coordinate 177,289,071 of OY282558.1, read as the reverse complement.
GAGGATTATGAGTCACTGCAGCCAATACAGCAATTTCATTATTTTCTCCAGTGACTGTTGCTCTACGGGTCCTCTTTTTCGGTTGAACATTTCCATCAGTAATAAATTGTTTGATAGTACGGCCAAATGAAGCACGTGAGCGAATCCTATCCGGAAAACGTTGAGCGTAAATAGCAACAGCATTGTCAAGATTTCTGCCAGCTTCTCCATAAACCAGAACCATTTCAATTTTCTCTGGCACAGTTAAACGGTCCATTCTAAAGTATTTTATCGTTTATTTTGCAATTACGAAAAACATAAAGATAAGAAATAACACAAACGTTAAATGTGATTTACAAAACTGAATAAATTGTTTTGATGACGAATTTCGAGTATTTCCAATGAAAACGTGATGTTTTTTATTTCAAACAGATTGCAGAATCGAATGCGTGTGTTCTAAGAAGAAGAAATTGAAACAATTGAATTTCGTCGATTACAACGCCATCTATCATGAACCGAACAAAATATTTCATTCAAATCATACGTACTTTTAGTCGTAGAATCCGTATCTGCAATAAAAAATATGGCTTCCTATCTTAGTTTAAAAGTTATCCCCGCCCTACCTACAAAGCGGGGGGTGGGGGACTATTTTTTTGCACTAATGTATTTCCCCCGCGGTATGATTAAATTTTGATTATGGACATTTTTTCCGTAGAGTGGCTATTTTTCGAGATATTTGATCGTCTCAGTTTAAAAGAAACACCCGGTATTTTCCAATACGTCGAAAGACAGCTACGTACGGCGCCAGCTTTTTCTTTATGGAGTTTATGTGAATCGTCCAGTTTGAGTTATAGCAAAGATTCAGTCCTAGGTAACAAATATTATCTACTCTAGAGATTTTTTCCAAATCCAGAGAAATTTCCCTAAAATCGTCAAACAGTTTTTTCTTTACAGAGAAGATTATGAATTTAGTTTTAGATTTATTAAGGCGAAGCTTATTAGCGAGAAAAAAGCTATTTAAGATTTTTAAATCGGTTTCCATCTGTAATTGTAGGTCTTCTCTACTCAAAGCATCATATGTAATTACCGCATCATCCGCAAAAAGTTGAAGTTTGCCAGATAAATTGAGCAAGAAAACATCATTGATGTAGATATTAAATAATAATGGACCTAAGATAGAGCCTTGAGGTACTCCACACTTTAGAAATAGTTCTTCGGACTTATATTTTCCCATTTGAACATAATGTTTACGATTAAGTAAGTAATCTTCAAGAAGCGAAAGAGCGCTATCAATCACGCCAAGGCTACTTAATTTCTTTAATAAAATGTTATGATCTATGCAGTAAAAAGCTTTGGCTAAGTCAATGAAAATGCAAGACGTAAATTTCCTAGCTTCAAGGTTATTGTAAATATTTTCTAATAAGTTTAAAATAGCAGAAAGCGTACTGCTATTTCTTTGAAAGCCAAATTGATTAGAACTAATTAATTGATTGTTGTCTAAATAAAGTTGTAACCTTTTATGGATAATCTTTTCAAAAATTTTTGAAAATGTTGGAAGAACGGATATCGGTCTGTAATTATTAATGTCTTGCTTAGACCCTGATTTAAATATCGGAGTAATACGAGCAATTTTCAACTCATTGGGCAGCTTGTTCGTTAGGATTGTTTCATTTATACCAGTACATAAAATTGGTGTTATTTTAAAATTAAATTTCTTAATAAGTTTTACCGATATGGAGTCCCAACCCATTGAGCTGGAAGAATCTAAGCAAGATATGATTGAATTAACTTCTTCGTAGTCCGTAACTTCAAAATTGCGCAGCATGCTATTTACATTACGATTGCAAAAATGTCATCTACATATCTAAGCCAAATCCTCGGGAACAGGTAGAAGTTTTGTTTTAGATTTTCCTCCATGTTGCTCATGAATACGTTGCTTAGATATGGCGCCAATTTGCTTCCCATGGATGTTCCGGATGTTTGCTGGTAAAATTTATCTCGAAATTGAACAAAATTCTGCTCCATGCATGTATCGACAATTTTGATGTAAGCTTGTATTAGACTTGCTTGTACTTGATTTTTTAAAAGATGATCCTCCAAATTGTTTATTGCCGTTTTTATTGGGATACTCGGGAACAATGCTGTCACATCAAATGATACTAATATTTCATCAGGAGCTAATGTTATATCTGTTAGTTTTTCCACTAACTCCTTTGAATTTATTATACTGCATCCTTTTGGTGGTGGAATCATTTCCAGCTCTTTCAACAACCATTTAGCCATGTTTTCTGTAGGTGTCGAGATATTTGATGCAATTGGTCTCATCTCAAATATTTCGAAACACAAACATTTAACCCTTATTCGGCACACTTCTGTCGAATGACGTACTCGGCACATAGGGATCATATGCATCCCACGGACAAAAACCTTTATAATAAATAAACTTTTAAATATTTTAACTTAAAATTTTTTTTGGAGCTTCTTGAAAGTGTACTTTTTAATGTAGTATAGATTATATCAAAGCTTACCTAAATATACAAGCCGTCAGGTTAAAATTCGAACTTAATATATGGGGGATAGAAAGACAAAAAAATGAGTTTTTCATACAAATCATATGAAAAGTTATGTTTTTTTAATATCGTTTTTCTTAAATGAAAAGCATTACAAAAATGAATTTTGATTTCTACGTTATCAAGAAAAATGATTGGTAAATATACTATTTGAAGATCAATTAATAAAATCTTTTTTATAGATATTTAATTAATGTTTTACTAAAACCCCTTTATTTACAAACACATCTTTACACCTCATGACGTCCTACCTTTCGTTCACGTTTTTTTTTGTAATAAGCCGTTAGTGACACCTACTTATAAACTCGACTAATTAAATAAGTTTAAAAAAAAACAAAATGGCCGTATAGTTTTCGTGTTTAAAATCAGATGGCGGAATAAGAAATTGAAATAAATTCACATTTCAGAAAAACAATTCAAAATAATGTTTTAGCAAGTTAGGAGTATAATTTATTAAATAAAAAGTTTAACGAGCATGCGGATCTATCTCATCCGACCATTATTGATGTGAAGTCTTAAAATTCAGAAGATGCGTTAGTTTTCAACATTCAAAAATTGCAATTATGATTTGAATGATTTATAAAAATAAACTATAATTCTTACCAATTAATTACTTTTCAAATTGAGGTCGTAATCCAACACTTTCACAAAAGATTTTCAAGTTTTGATTGGCTCTGATAAATTGTTTATTCTTTATAAACTAAAAAATATTAATAAAATTGTTGTTTTTTTCAAATAATTAATATTAATGCACATAAATTTCGCACATAAAAACCACTCTGACATTTGATTGCTCTATTAAGCATAATAAGTCCGGGGAAAACAAAATAAAACGGATTATTAATTTTTATAACTCATTCGAACAGAAATAGTAACCGAAATATGTTTTTTTTTGTGGTAAACTACAGATGTCACTAATTGCTCACTACACTTGACAGTGTACAAAATGGAAAAGCTAATTTTTTGACATATTCTCAACAAATGTCATACTTATGTCATTGGAGAAAAGTAGGAAGTTGAATTTTTTTTTTTTTAATTATTTAAATTAATTTATTTATTTAATTAAACATCCATACTAACGTTTTTACTAAATTTAGTACACGAAAAAGATAATTCCAAATTTAGGCGATTCAGTCCAAACGACCAACTCGTGCAAACTGTTAAAGAAACTTATGTATGACTGTATTTTGGAGCGGAAAATTTTAAAAATGTTGATCCCATTACCGCATCCGTATTTGATTTTAATTATCAAGTATCACAATCACCAGATAAAGTAACAGAGGAAATATTATATGAAATTTTACAAAAGATCGAGAAAAACTCGATTGAATGGTTTCCCATTTAACAGAATTATTGCACTGTTAAAAATATTTTCAAAATTTAAAAAATGTTGTGTAGCCAACTTCATAATATCAAAAAAAATTTTTTTCAAAACAAGATCTTACGTCATTGATTTCGTTTTTATAAGTTTATACTGTATTTTTCCAAATTTTTCACATAGACATACAAAGAAAAAGTAAATTTGTACAATTTTATTTTAATTATATTAATCAAATTACTAAATTTAAGTTATTGGTTTTTAAAATATGTTATACTCAAAGGTTTGATTTAAATATAAACCTAAAAATATTTTCTGTTACGAGTATTTTTCATTCATAAAATTTTAATCAAAAATGTTCAATTTTTCATGGGTTCTTATGGGAAATCGTAAAATGTATCCCCCTTAAATTAAGCTTCTTTTAAAATTGGTCTGAACCTGACGGCTTGTATATTTAGGTAAGCTTTGATTATATAGTCAAAAAATTAAACTAAGTTTGTTAAAAAAATTAAAAGCTTATTTAAATTATTAGCAATTTAAAATTTATGACATAACCGTGGGATGCAGATGATCGCAGTGTGCCAAAAAAGGGTTAAAACATAAGTGAATATTTTGTTTTCTATTTTTTTTAATTTTTTTTTTTATAAATAGATGAGGGAAAAGAAAGAGGAACCACCAAAATACCAAAATTAGTTTGCAACAAATAGCGCTTGATACTGCAGAATTTATTTGTAAACTGAACAATTTATTTGGCAGCTTGAATTTCAAATGTAAATATTCAAAAAATCCGAACCAATGTGCATACGCTGACACAACCGAAGCCAGCATAGTACTATATTTCAAAATTTAGAGTCTGCTGTATCTAAATATATGACTGATACTGGCTTTACATCGTAAATAGTTTAATACTATTTTACTATCTGTTATAGTCGGTTTTACACCGCATAAAATTTTCATAAAAAACAGAAAATTAAAACAAAATAATGAAAAATTATAATTTCCGAATACACATAAATTTTTCTAAACTAATTTATGAACAATACACTGTCACAAATTTTCCTTCTACAATAAAATAAAATATAATAGTTATTAAAATTTGATAGCTATCAAATTATAATATTATATTTTATTTTTGCTATTATACTATCAAAACATCGGTTTTACACCGGATAGCAAAATAGTATTATACTATTTTGCTAATATACTATCTACGGTATAAAATCGGTATGAGTATTAAGTATACTCTAATTTGATTTTCATTTTAATATAACGTATGATTACTGTAGTAGGTTGCGAAACGGAAGATTTTTCATAAGTAGTTAGGAAATGAAGAATATATACAGAGTGGTACATGTGTCTACTAGAATCAAAAGTGATCTATTCCACTTTTCACGTTTCTGAAAAAACTGAGAAAAACTTTTAATTTTTAAATTACTTTGCAATTTGATTTTTTTATTGATTTATTGCCTTTATTAGATACCTCTAATCGGGTTTTTAATTTAAAACTCTTAAAATATTAATTAATTTGGTTTGTATTTTAAAAATAATTTGGGAATAGATAGGGTTTGAATGTTACGCAATGGAATAGATTAATTTTGAAACTCGCTATAATGGAATAGGTACGTTTTGAAATTTTCGATTTGGAATAGACTCAGTTTGAAAAAAAACAGATTAAAGATTAGAAATATTTCAGTCTTTTATTTTGGTTTAAATTAAATTAATGATCAGCATAAAGCCATTAGTTCAATAAAATAAAAATATTAAAATAATAAAAATAAAATAAATCTTCAAGATTATAAAAATCACACACGTAGAGAATAATTTAATTATTCACAAAATCACATTATACTTAAAATATCATTCCAATTAAATTGCAAATAAAAATTAAAAAACTAAAACTAAAAATGTAAACACTAATTATATTTGATTCATCATGACTATTGCAGTTAATGACCTCATTATCTCCTTCCAAGTAAAGTTCATTATGATCTATTATCTCTTTATAAAATCGTAAATCATCCATTGCTCGCCATTCCGTTCCAAAATGTTTTTTTAGAAGTTTGTCAACATCATTAATTTTGGCTTCTTTTATTTTTACACCATTATTGAGTCTTATTACACTCATAGTCGCAAGATTCTCCCCTCGCTTAACATTCGGTTTTGAGACTCCTATGTCCGATTTATAAAAAGGTTCGCCTCGTACTCCAACAATTGTGCCGTTTCTTTTTTTAGTTATAATAAACCGTTTGGATTCATTGAATTTAAAATGACATTTTGATGTTGGTTTAAGAATTTTGCATATCTCAGTTTTGAAATCAAGTGCGGGACACTCATCACTTCCCAAGTTAATTAGGGTTCCATTTTCCTTATAAATGTCAAGGTAATCGTTGATGTTGATAATGGTTTCTTTTTTCGGGGCGATCTTCTCAATTTGAGCAAAAACTCTATCTGGAGGAATGTACGAATGACCTGGCACTGGAAAGACCAACTCAATCTTTAACACATTTGGTGGTGCTTTTTTGAGTAACCAATATTCGCACATTCCAACCATAATAGAATTTTTATTTTGTCCGCCGTATCCATCCGCCACTAAACGAACTGTATGAATATGGTTTAATCCCGTATGGTTCAATCTGTGGTACACCGCAAACGCTATTTCGTTTGCTCCTTTAGCCTGACAATTCTCGGTCCAATAATATAAAAATACATTATTCGGCGTTAATGATGAATGCCCGTTACCAACCACCATATTCCAAACAAATATAAATAAAGCTGACGACTATAGTATGCAGCTTGATCTGAGACTTTAGGCAAAACCATATTCTTTTGACAATCAAAAGAAATGGTCAGTAAACCGTCGGCCTCGTCATTGAGAAGTGTAAATAAAGCTTTGCTTCTGAGCTTATGAACCCGTGACATCGTAATCAGCTCCTGCTTTTTTTGGGCGTCGGTTTTAACTTTTAGTTGCTCCAAAAATCTAAGGCACGTCGAACATTTATCTGTCGCAGGCGTTTTAAAACCTAAATTAAAATTATTATTAAATATAAATCAAAAATAATTAGATTTTACGTAAATTTCTGGGTTTTCATTTTTAAATGCCTTCCACATTTTATTAATCGAGAGATCTCCAGATAAATATTGACGGTGCGCAATCTGGGCTCGACAGTTATGCATCTCAACAGTTTTATATTTTTTTATAAAATTAATAACAGCGAGTTTTTTATCCTCGTACTTCAAACTTTTCCTATCTCCTCCTCGTTGTTCTGATGGAATTTTTCCCGTATCAAAGTATATTTTGCATATAGTACGCACACGGTATTTTGGCACACCTAATATACCTAAATACGTATTTTGGCAAACTTTTATTAATTTTCTAGAATAGTTCTGAATATAGTAGTTGACCGAAAATGTTTTACGAGAACCTTGTTTTAGATTGCGGTTAGTTCTGTGAGGCTTGGCAATTTTGCAATGATTTAATATAAATGAGTCTTGAGCCAGCTTGGTCTTGTTCGAATAAAAGTTATTAGAGAAGTCTATTGCATCGCAAGGTCTCAGTAGATTGCATTTAAACTGACTATGTACACTGTGTTTACATTGTTGCATTTCTGGTAAACATTTCCGTTTGTACCTGCAGATAAATTATTATATTTAATATTAAATGAACCTAAAAATATCCATTATGTATCTGAATTTTAGTCACTTACTTCTCAATTTTTTCCAATATTCTTTTTCGATTTGGAATGTTTATTTGTCTTTTACGAGAGTGGTCTGTAACTTGCGGCGATTCGATTGAATCCATTACTATATACGCACGGCTCGTTTCTAATTAAAAACCAACAAAATACTGCGTTTTTATTAAATTTAATAAAACACAGGACTTTTAAATACTTACTAGAAATTAAAAGATATTCTAGAAAACTAACCACTTTCTGTCGACAGATATGAGCAACTGATTTTTGTATGAACATTTTTTGACGTTTATCACAAGTTTCCCGCCAAATTTGGAATAGATCGTTTTTGATTCTCATATTCGCAATTTATATTGGAATAGAAGTTTTTTGATTGTAAATTTCAATGTAATAGACTTGTTTTGTATCAGCACATGTAATGTAATAGAATTATTTTGAACCGTAATGACGATTTCGTTCTCAATTTTCTCAGGAATAGAGTGAAAATATGAAATTTAGTTAAAGAAAGTAAATACAGTGTAACAAATGGTAACAATTACAATCACTAACCTAAAATTTTTTAAAAGTGAAATATATCGCTTTTGATTCTAATAGACACACATGTACAAGTTTTGCCTTGAAGGCAATAAAAATAATTGCATCAAGTAGACCATTTTAAATGCCTTTAAGTGGCGAACAGCGAAAAATTTATAAATAAACTTAAAAATTAAGCATTAACAAAACTTAAAAATGCGGTAGATAGCATTTGTGTATTCTCGCCCAGCGAAAAATGAACGTCACTTAAGAAATTTAACGAAGCTTCATTAAATTAGATCTGTCACTTAAAAAAAATTAAGAATGCGCTTTTTATTTTTATTTATTCATTTTTATTTTATTTCTGTCGGCTTAACGGAGATATTAATTTATTTTTTAATTTGGAAAAATTTGTCTAGTATATTTATTCCTAAAAGGTAAAAAATGTCAACATTTTGTGATTGCGAATTATGTAGCCCCATTTTGCTTTGCACATAAGCAATAATAATTTGTAATTTAATAGTAATTTAAATAGTTTAAAATATTCAAGTTTATTTTATTAGAATTAAAGAAAGTTTGGTTTGAAAACAAATATTGAAAAATAATGGTTCCACTAAAATTTTTAAGTTTATAATTTTTCACTGGTTGAGCATTTAAAGGCCGCATACTTGAAAACTACCGACAGTAAGTTTTATGGTAATTTCGCAACAGAAGAACTTATGATGGACCTAAAATTTTCTCATCTTTTTGGCTAGTTCCCCCCCCCTCTCCCCCCCCCCCGCCAAACCCTAATCCCAACTTAAAAAATCATATTTTTTTTCTCGTATGAAAATAAAAATTGTGTTTTTTTAAGTTGGTAAGGAGGTGAAAAAAATTACCAAAATGATGAAAATGAAAATGAAATGAAAATTGGCCGGGCAGGTCAATGTGGCCGATGTGCGGTTGGCCGATGCTTGGGTATTATTAGTAGGCAGCAGTGAAGAAGAATGTACATCGAAGTCGACACCTGATAAGATGGGATATTTATGACACCTGCACCCTTATTCTGTAAAAAATAAGATAATGTGTAAACGTGAAAACGGGCAAACTTTGTGATTTTTTACTAAAATTTACATTAAATGGTTTTTCGATTCTCTTTTCGTTCACTATTTATCACTTGTAAACATTATCTTATTTTTTATAGAATAAGGCTACTGATAAGATGGGATATTTAAGAGGCAATTATCGGTGGTTACTTCATAGCTTCTTTCACTGTGTGCTGTGCCGCGGACAGAGCTGCATAATGATGTCCGAGTTGACACAAGTGAAGGCTAAGTGGTGCACCGAACGTGTTTCCATGTCGGAAAAGCAAAGCTGTGACATGGCAGACCAGTAATTGTGAAGTCTGGAGTTAATTTTGAGGCCAGCCAAGAAAGTAGTCTTAGTTGTGGCCACTTTGAGGCCAGCCTTGGTTGTGACTTTGGCCGGGTGATAAGGCGGCAGTCGAAGTGAGCCTCAACTGTGGCCGTATAAAAGGCGGGGCGGAGCGCGGTGCGGAATAGCTGGGTTGACGTTTTGTGATACGCCATTTTGCTTGAGCGATTTGAAAGAAGCAAAATAAAAAAAATGTTTATTAAAAAGAATCTAAAATGGAGGAAAGATATAAACCCGGAACAGAAAAAAAATTGGTGAACAATTTATATAATTTAGTGTTGGCTGCTGTTGGTGCTAATGCGATGGCAGTCATAGTGGTGATGATGATGTTGCACCGCATGGGTTACGGTAAATGAAATGTATGTGATGCTGACTCCATATTTTGTGCAGATGGTGTTATGGTTCCGGATATGTGCGAAGCTGTGATGACTTCTGTATGTTGTAATTGCACTATTTGGGCACGTGTGTATGTACTGTGTGTATGTGTCAATGAGTGTTGTGCGCATAAAAATCATAAAAAAATACAAAATTTTAAACATACCGTTTACCTGGTACGGGTTCGTACCAGGTGTGCACAAATTTATTACACAAAAAAAAATTAAGAAAAAACGGGTGTTCAACTCCATAAAAATGGACGTCGATTGTCACCAATATTACATTTATTAAATTAATTTAATTAAGTACAACCCTTCCACTTCAAAACAACAGTACGAAGGAAAAATACCTAACTACGATAGTAATAATGTTAAGCAGGAAAATGATAAAACTTATAAACCACAATACAAACAACCTTACCAGAGCCAAAATAAAAAATTCATTCCAAAAAATTGTATCAAACAAGGAAATACATATTAATAAGTTAGAACAAGAACAAACGGATGAGGATTTTATCAACGATGCCTCATATTCGACGTTAATTACCTAAATAAGATAAACCATCAAACGAAACTTCCTTTTATTCTACTAACCATTCAAAATCAAACTTTAAAAATATTAATAGATACGGGAGCAGATAAATCATATATCGAGCCAAAATTTTCTCATTTATTCAAATCTAACAAAACATCAGAAGTACACTTCAGAGTAAAGTCTGTTTTTTCCTTAACGGAGATAAAACAAAAAACAATATTGGAATTCAAAGAAATTTCGACACCACTAACATTTTTCATATTTAAATTCCACAAAATTTTTGATGGTCTAATAGGATATGAAACTCTACAAATGCTTAACGCAAAAATAAATATCAGAAATAACGTTTTGGAAACCCCAAAATTTAATTTATCAATTCTTAACGAATTGAAATCCATTACACCTGGTACAATCGTACCAGGAAAAACAAAGAAATTAGCAGAACTACCAGTCACAATCCCAAAAGGAAATTTTTATGTGCATTGTAATGTACTCGCACAAAACCTGAATATTCAGGAAGGTATATATAAAACCAGTTCTCCCTACATAAAGCAATTGTAGAAGTTATAAATACCGATATGGATGACAAAGAAATCCATCTCATGAGCCCAATTAACGTTTACGAATTTAAACAGCAATATCACGAAATAAACTTTCATATTGCAAATCGTCACATTAAAACAAGTGACATAGAATCAAAAATCCGAACAGAGAATTTAAATTCAGAGGAAAAACAACAAATATTAAAATTATGCAAGAAATTCCAAACTATTCTATGACGAAAGTCAAAAACTAACCTTTACCAATAAATCTTCTCTAGGAAAAACCTCACTTCATCAAACAGTATAGGCATCCTGAGAATCAGAAAAGCGAAATCAAATTGGAAATTGATAAACTACTAAAAAGTGGAATAATTAGACCATCATTCAGTCCATGGTCTTCACCCATTTGGATGGTGTCGAAGAAACCAGACGAGAATAGCAATAAAAGATGGAGACTAGTTGTAGATTTCCGACAGCTAAATTCTCAAACAATTGACGACAAGTATCCTCTACCGAACATAGAAAATATACTTCATAAAATGGGAAAAGCAATCTTTTTTTCAACTATAGATTTGGCGGCAGGGTTCCACCAAGTGGAAATTAGAAATTCTGATATAAATAAAACAGGAATTTCAATTCATAACGGGCACTTCGAGTTCACTCGAATGCCCTTTGGTTTAAAGAATGCCCCTAGCACGTTTCAACGTGTTATGGATAACGTTCTAGGAGACCTACAACAAACGTGTTATGGATAACGTTCTAGGAGACCTACAAACCATTCACATCTTGTTTATCAAAAGGAGCAATAATATACCAAGACAAAGAATTCTTGCAATGCTTTGAAACATATAAAAACATTCTAACGAATGAACACATTTTGAAATATGATTTCGATAACAATTTCATACTGACAACCGACGCATCCAATTACGCGCTGGGAGCAGTATTAAGCCAAAATGTCAATGGTAATGATTTACCAATTGCTTATGCTTCACGCACATTATCCAAAACGGAATGTAAATACTCTCTTATTGAGAAAGAATGTCTTGCAATAGTATGGGGAACAAAATACTTCCGACCATACCTACACGGTAGGAAATTTACGATCATTACGCATCACAAACATTTATTATGGTTATTTAACGCAAAGGATACAACATACAAATTAATTCGATGGAGACTAGCACTCGAAGAGTACGACTTCACCATCACCTATAAAAAGGCACAGCAAACACAAATGCTGATGCGCTTTCTAGAATAGAGCTAAATAAACAATTGGAAACTAAAAATTTCGCATATAATCAAGTTAATAATGATTCTAAATATAATTTTGAACCCGAAATAAAACCCATAGAGATGCTGCAGCATACTCAAATAAATGGGAACGCGCGACAAAAACAAATCGACGAAAAAATGTTCAGGACTGAAGTAATCAGCCTAAACAATATAAATATTCAGCATGCCGATGTAGGAATATCAAATAAAGGAATTCCAGTATCAAACTCCAGTTTGAACGAAATCCAAAACCAACGTGTTATGGCAAAAAATGAATATTGCGACAAGATGGAAGAAGACGCTTGGGTCTTGTTCAACAAGAACGAGTGCAATACAATCAAGAAATCAGATTTTTCAAAAACTGATCTTGAAATAATCGTCAATAGTTACACAAATCAAAGGAAAGTAACAGCAGTTCACACGGATGATCAAACCTTTCAAATATTAGAGGAAATATGTAGAAAAACACCCTACAAAATAATCCGAGTGTCCACAATAAAAAACGATGTTGAAGGTGAGGATGAACAACAACTCACTATAGCCAATGAGCACCAACCATATCATCGTGGGGCACAGGAAAATTACGAAAAAAATAAAAAGAAATTTTTATTTTCCCAACATGAGGCAGAAAATACTACAATATATAGCTAAATGTAGCATCTGCAACGAAAACAAATACGAGAGGCAACCTATTCATGTTAAATTCAAACTATCGCAAACACCGAATGGACCAATGGAGATACTCCATGGGGATACATTCGCTCTCTCAGGTAAAACCTTTATCACATTAATCGATAAATTCTCGAAATATGCGTCAGCTTTCGAAATACCTGACGGGAAAACCACTACAATCATAAATAAATTTATGACGTTCTTCAGTAGAGAGGGGCTTCCAAAAATATTAACATTAGATTCTGCAACAGAATTTACAGCCCAACTCTTCGCTGACTTCGCTAAGATGATGGGTATTGAATTACACATCACCACGGCAAAATCATCCAATGGAAATTCACCAGTAGAACGGTTACACTCTACGTTAACCGAATTGGTATGAATTATCCGTACACAGGATAAAAAGAAATCCATAATTAAAACCATGGAAGAAGCGATTTTCGCTTATAATAATTCTATCCATTCCACAACAAAATTAACTCCATTTGAGTTATATAAAGGGCATATAGTTATCAAAAATAAACCCGAAAGTCTACCAGAAATGGCAGATGAATATTTGTCATGCATCAAACGCCAATATTCAGATATTGCACAACATATAGCGCAAAACTGAATAACCTGTCTAAAGCTAAGACAATCGAAAAATTAAACACTAAACGTGATACCCCAGGTACATTTATGCCAGAAGAAAAAATATTTGATAAAGTCACTAAACGTAATAAATTCCAAAGGAAATATATACACCCCATACAGTCACACAAGACGGAGATGTTACTGTAACTACGAATAAACGAAACGTCCATAAAAATAAAATACGAAAAACCAACAAGGCAGTGCAACCAAAAGGTTTAGAGGCTTTTGACCTCCAGGACAACAAGGGACTGGTGGGCATAAAACTAGGAGAAGCCAAAGTTATAACATCATATATAAAACTATTTCATATAGTTGAATTAGAAGACCTGTTGAAAAATTATCGGGCAATCGAAGAATCTGTTAACCAAACAGAAAATAAAATGGCACATCTTGGATATAATAGAACTCAAAGATGCCAACTCTACCCCAAAACGAGGACTAATTGACCCATTAGGCACTCTAATTAAATCTATTACTGGAAACCTTGATCAAAATGATTACATTAACCTCCAAAAACCAAATTAAACTCACTCAGCAAGGACAGTATACATTAGTCGATAGACTCAACAATCAAATCCAAATTAACGACCAAATAAATAATCGATTTGAAGAAATAACAAATACCCTCAATAACGCAACGAGGGCTATAAACACCATACTGAAAACAGGATGGAAAATAAAAACTAATAAAGACGTAGAGATACTCCTAAATAACGCATACCTAACTATTGAAGACAATATAGCAATACTCTTTGAACAAGCAGAGGAAATTCATGAAATTATTACATTCGTAAAAATAAACGTTATCTCAAGGTTCATTTTAGACAACACCGAAATGGACTATGTCCTACGGGAGTTAAATAAACATAATATAAAATTAAACTCACAAGAGCAAGTTTGTTCTATTTTACAATTAAAAGCATATTATAATCAAACCAACTTAGTATTAATAATCGAAATACCACAATTTTATAATGATGAATTTTCATATATTAAAATAAAAACCTATTCCATAAATAATTTCCAAATCCCTACTACCTATAACCACATCCTAATTGGTCCTAAAATACATATGACAGTATCAAAACCTTGTCAAACATTGGAAAACATATACTATTGCCAACAAGAGCAAATATATATCAACAATGGAACATGCATTCCAAATCTGATAAACATCCAGGATGCGGATTGAAAATTGGTACAAACACCACACCAGGAGGAAATCGAACTCATGGAAGACGGTTATCTCTTCATAGCATCAGTGAATGGAGTCATAATAGTTACAACTTGTAAACCCAGATACTTTATTAATAAAGGGTATCAAACTCATCAAATTCGAAAATTGCACCATTCATGTAAATGAACAGTCATTTATCAACGACATAACAAGGCGCATACATCAATTCCAAGTATTACAACCATTCAACAATATCGTTATCAACGAAACTAAACTAGAAACAATGAATATACCTATGTTAACTAGATCAACAATAACTAACCTACGGGAAATTCAAAATCGCCAGAAGACATCAACTATTTACATGCACTCGATAACAGTTTCAACAATACTAACAATAACCATTGTAATAATCATTATATCTTTTATACATAGGAAAAACAAAAAATCTCTCTTCAAAATCAGAAACATATTCGCTGAGGACAGCTTCAGACTACCACTCCCCGTGAATAAATAAGTTATCGGTACACAACACCATAAATATCAGTTATATCACTCTATAAGAAATAGTTTTCGATTTTTTCATAGTAGCTACCACACGTGCAATCACTTTCGCAAACATTCATTTCTTATGGTTTTAAAATTATAATTTTTATAGGCTCCGGTAAGTTCTGTAACCAGATAAATGTTGCTTTATAGAAACAACATATAGTATATTCCCGCGACAAAATTATGGTTGACATTTGACAAGATAAAAAAAACCTAGAATCAACAGTTGATAAGTTTGTTATCGTGGTTGCTGAAATTGGCCAATCGCAAATCGATGTAAATTTTGAAAATATGTATAGCTGTTTTGCAATCATGTGACCTTGATGGGAATGTAACAGAAAATGAAATTGAATTAAATGCTGAAACTATAGTTAATAATATACTAGATAATAAGGCTGAAATACCAGAACAATCCGAAAACAGAAAAAACAATATTTTAACGTCTGGCGTTGAAATAATGATCCAGATTATCTCATTGAAAGCGAAAATCATTTTCTGGATTCTGAGGAAGAAAACAATAATTCTTCTGATGAAATCTGAGTGGGCAGATCAAAAAAACAAACGCTGTCGAGAACTCGCCCAAGAATACATAGATTAGAGGAGGCTTAGAAGCACCAAAGCTGAAAGAGGTGTAGAGCGAATTAAGAGACAGTTGGCGCCGCTTTGTGCCTCCAAAAAATGTAAAAGCTCTCAGACGCGAAATTGTGATAGTTTTCCTGAAAGTCGACGGCTGAATCTGTTTAATAAAAGTAGTTCCCGTTAAAAGAAAAACTCAGGCGGGAATTACAAATATTATTATTGTTTCCCAAACTTTGGAAAAAAACACGTTGATGTTAGTTGAATTCACTTTATAATCTTTTTTTAGGGTATAAAATTTTATTGGTTTATAATGAAACAGACACCCCTATTATGGTTCTCACCTCATCGGCTCTCTCGCCATGACGCTTAGAGTCAGGTGAGTAATAATTTGGTATTATGATTCTTGCTTTATTTTGGCGAGAGTTTGAACGCAGCGCTATGCGTCATTTATTAAAATTTAATCGTCGTCAAGTTTGTAACTATTGTTTTTTGAAAAGTTTGACATTTGACATAGTTTTTTTTATATATAATAAATCAATCATAGTTTATAAATAATAAATCAAATTATTAATAGATTCTGTGTTTTTATAATTGAATATACTAAAATTTGTTCTTTCGATGTTGAATAGCCGAATGTCTAAAGGCCGAATGGGCGAAAGGCCGAATGTCGAAAGGCCGAATGGGTTGAATGGCCGAACGTGTGAAAAGGTCGATTGGGTCGAAAGGCCGAATTTTCATTAAATGTTCCTTCACTTAATTGATTAAAATCAATATTTAAAACCATTGAATTTATTTCTTAATGTAAAATGATTATAAATTGAAAATAAGTGCTAATAAATCCTGTGAATGTAGCATATTAATGTGATCAAATTTTGTCGGAAAAAAAAAATTTATTTATTTTCTTTTTTTATTATTATTAATTAATTTTTAATTATATGACAAAAAAACGTAAAAAGATTTTAATATTTAAGGCAATTTACTACTAAACATTTTTATACAAAAATTTTGATAAAAATATAAATTTTGGTTTTCATAAAAATATAAATTTTGAAAATTTTCATTCATAAAAAGATGAAAAATTAAAATCAATTTCGACATAAACGGCCTTTCGACATTCGACCTTTCGACACAATCGGCCTTTCGACATTCGGCCTTTCGGCCCTATTCCAATTTGTTTATATAAAATATTGTCATTATCAAATCAAATATGATGAGAAGCTTCGATTTGTTTTTTGAAGACGAAATTGAGGAGGATTCTAGCGCCAACGCAAACCTTGTTTTTATCAGAAAAAACATTCGGAATAAATCTGACACTTCCAGATAACAAATACGTTTGAAATAGATGTTTAATTATATATGTATATACCGGAGTAGTCGGTTATGTTAATGGGACCCACATAAAAATAATTGCACCCAAAAGAGAGGAACGCCACTTATTTTATAACAGAAAAGGATATTGTAGCCTAAATACAATGCCAGTACAACCACGACTCGTTTGTTTGGAATCACAGTGGTATTAATTTTCCATGGCTCAAAAATATCAAAACGGAGAACGTAACAGCTGACTTATAGGTAGTACATAAGGAATTATTATAATTTATGTCATGCGTGCAAAATTATAGGGTTTATATTAATATTCTATAGGGGATTCGGGGTACCCATTACTGCCTTACCTAATGACACCATTTAAACAAGCCGATCACGAAAGTCGGGAAGCCCGATTCAACATGGCTCATTCGCCTCCTCGAAATATTGTAGAGAGGTCTATTGGAGTGTTGAAATCTCGATTTCGGTGTCTATTTCGCTATCTCGGGAGTTGCATTACAGCCTGATAAGGTAAAACCAAATAATTGAATGATGAAAAAACGCTTTTTCGGTTTCGAAAAAAACGCGTTTAGTTTTTAATATCAATAACTTCTCAATAACTTTAGAAATTTTTTACATACCACTAATCAGCAATGCAAGCTCCATACAGTTGTCTTTCTACGTTGATATACGCTACATTTCTGACCTTGGAAGCTGCCAAATTGCCTCTCCGAGCCTCTTTTGCCGCATCCGTCATCGAGTACTCTGCATGTGAAATTCTCTTGGCATCACTTTCAACGCAGAAATTATAACAATTAGGACCCTGTTAAAGTTAGCCGAAAGTTTCCAGCCGAAAGTGAAAAGTCGATAATGCAGATTATGTTATTGAAATTCCAGCCGAAAATAAATCAGCCTCTAGAGTGTTATGTCTGGAGATGGATTGCATTGATGTAACTTGTCAATAGCTATTGCAGGAAAAAAATTCAGTTCAAGTTTCCCGTGGGAAATCTCGGAAAATTCGATTTTCCAAAAATTATTAGAAAATTTGTATAAAATCAGCCTCTAGAGTGTTATCTCTGGAGATGAAACGCATTGATGTGATTTGCTAATGGCTATCGCCGGAAAAAAATTCAGTTCAACTTTCCCATGGGAAATCTCGGAAAATTCGATTTTCCAAAAATTATTAGAAAATTTGTATAAAATCAGCCTCTAGAGTGTTATGTCTGGAGATGGATTGGTATGATGTGATTTGTCAATAGCTATCGCAGGAAAAAAATTCAGTTCAACTTTCCCGTGGGAAATCTCGGAAAATTCGATTTTCCAAAAATTATTAGAAAATTTGTATAAAATCAGCCTCTAGAGTGTTATGTCTGGAGATGGATTGGTATGATGTGATTTGTCAATAGCTATCGCAGGAAAAAAATTCAGTTCAAGTTTCCCATGGGAAATCACGGAAAATTCGATTTTCCAAAAATTATTAGAAAATTTGTATAAAATCAGCTTCTAGAGTGTTATGTCTGTAGATGGATTGCATTGATGTGACTTGTCAATAGCTACCGCAGGAAAAAAATTCAGTTCAAGTTTCCCATAGGAAATCTCGGAAAATTCGATTTTCCAAAAATTATTAAAAAAATTTGTATAAAATCAGCTTCTAGAGTGTTATTACGAAGCACACCTCCCCACCATAGTGTATGATGGGTAGCGTGATTCGCAACAAAAAAAAAATTCCTTCGCATGGACTACTACTGCAGC
This sequence comes from Tipula vernalis, assembly GCA_958295665.1. Taxonomy (NCBI): domain Eukaryota; kingdom Metazoa; phylum Arthropoda; class Insecta; order Diptera; family Tipulidae; genus Tipula; species Tipula vernalis. Next base: position 177,270,196 of record OY282558.1, on the reverse strand, counting down.
ACTTTTCCTGGACTAGGTGACAGTCGTGGGGGTGGGGTTAAAAAAAAAATGTAGTAGTATACGAAAGACTAGTAGATGCTGCAATGGGATGTTAAGGTTCAAAAAGTATGATAAACCCTATGTAGATATATAAAACAATGCAAACCAAAAAAAAAAAACAAAATGTAGGGTTTTATTGTATAATACCAGCTTTTAGCTTACTGTCATATAAAACAAGACCGTTGATGGATTGGCCTTAGTGTCTACGCCTCCCGAACGAAGTGTTATATGATTGGACACTTCCCTCCCTTACATTGAATACTAAATCACGGCAATATTTTTAAGGATATATTAAAATAACATAATTACGGCATTGACTAAGTAGATGTAATACTAACAAATGTAAAGAACATTATTGAATTAAAGATGAATAAATAAATAAGATTCTCAACACTGAACAAACGAAGACATACGAACATTCCTCTTATGCATATTAATATTAATGAACGCAACCAATAAAGTAAATCAACAACGAAAAGAAATTAGGTACTAAAATTCAAGAATTAATTTTACTAAAATTTAAGAACATTTATTGCCAAATAAATTAATAATAATCATAATTTAATTAAACGAATTAATCATGCATGCCAAAATTATTGATGATAAACGTAGAATTAATAATAATAAAAAAAATAATAATTTGATAATGAAAACTAATACATCAATAACGGATCGATCCCCCTAACACCTCAACGCCATAATAATAATATTATATGTATATTAATACTAATATCTCTATTGATATACTAATTTAGAAATTTGAATTATTTTCTGAAAAAATGTACTTTAACATTTTTTAGCAAATCACAAGATTCATAAAAGTTTATACATTCTTCATGGCAATAATATGAATAATTAATAAATTTGAATAAATAGTAATTTATATGTTAATAAATAAGCATTATGCGCTATATGAAATAATTTATATTATTTCCATATAATCTAGATAATTAAATAATAAATTTTGTTTTTCACTTAGCTGTAACACCAACAGAAGATCATAACGGATTAACGGCCCTCCTAAGCATGACTAATTCATTTGGTCCAAATTTTGTTCAATAGGCGGAACCAAATAATGCCGCAATCAAAATTTCCTAGGAAGAGTCCAGAATCCTCAGTTTCTGAAACAGACACCGTACTCTTAAGTCTTCCGTATCTAAATTGTTCCTTAGCCGGTTCTCTCTGTTTCCAAGAAATATTAAGTAGGATAAAAACAGCTCAGTTGTACTGTGAATGTAAAAACAACAAAAAAACGATGTAATTATGACTAAGGTTCTACCTTTGAATTTCAAAACGGTGGAATTAAAGAATTACATGTATAAAAGTATCTTTACCGTTTAACTTTCTAGAAAAAGTTGAAGAAACCGTGCTAAAACGATCCCGGTCTATTCCTTTTCTTAAGACTTGAAATTTAAGGAATCACTGTATTTATTAAAAAAAAATTGATTAAACAAAATCCCGCACTGTGACACAAAAAAAAAATTAACCAAATGTTAATTTTAATTAATTAATTAAACTTACGAAATTTTTAATTGTTTTTACATATATTTCACTCACAGAAATTTAATTTCGATGTACATAAATATTTTATTATTTTTATTTTATTATTATTATTTTTTTTTTCCAATTTATAACTACAACGAACACTGAAATGCTTCGATACTTGAAAACAGAATGAACGTCGGAGCAGATTTTGATCGCTTGCAATTATTTGGTAATAAAGATTACCCGCTATATTATGGAAGTACATAATATAAAACAACAATTACATAGTCAACAAAATATATGACCAGCAAGTACATAACATTTAAAAAAACAAAAAAACAAAAAAAATTTACATTTTTATGGCCATCCAGTTAATGGTGACAACAAAACAAATAATAATATGTTCAACATTGAATGTTCTTACCATTCAACAAAATTCTCATATCTAAATCAAATTTATTCAACATAAATAGGGTACATGTAAATAATATGCATAAGAGAAAATCACGTAAACCTCGATTTCACGCGTATTAGATCAGTGGTAAAATACAGCAAAACAGAAATTTCAAACTCAACCATGTAGCAATTTTGAACAACCAAAATTGTCACAGTGTTATGTCTGTAGACGGATTGCATTGATGTGACTTGTCAATAGCTATCGCAGGAAAAAAATTCAGTTCAAGTTTCCCATGGGAAATCTCGGAAAATTCGATTTTCCAAAAATTATTAGAAAATTTGTATAAAATCAGCCTCTAGAGTGTTATCTCTGGAGATGAATCGCATTGATGTGATTTGCTAATGGCTATCGCAGGAAAAAAATTCAGTTCAACTTTCCCGTGGAAAAATCTCGGAAAATTCGATTTTCCAAAAATATTTAGAAAATTTGTATAAAATCAGCCTCTAGAGTGTTATGTCTGGAGATGGATTGCTTCCAAAAAATTCAGTACAAGTTTCCCATAGGAAATCTCGAAAAATTCGATTTTCCAAAAATTATTAGAAGATTTGTATAAAATCAGCCTCTAGAGTGTTATGTCTGGAGATGAATCGCATTGATGTGATTTGCTAATGGCTATCGCCGGAAAAAAATTCAGTTCAACTTTCCCGTGGAAAATCTCGGAAAATTCGATTTTCCAAAAATTATTAGAAAATTTGTATAAAATCAGCCTCTAGAGTGTTATGTCTGGAGATGGATTGCTGTGATGTGATTTGTCAATAGCTATCGCAGGAAAAAAATTCAGTTCAAGTTTCCCATGGGAAATCTCGGAAAATTCGATTTTCCAAAAATTATTAGAAAATTTGTATAAAATCAGCCTCTAGAGTGTTATCTCTGGAGATCAATCGCATTGATGTGATTTGCTAATGGCTATCGCCGGAAAAAAATTCAGTTCAACTTTCCCGTGGAAAATCTCGGAAAATTCGATTTTCCAAAAATTATTAGAAAATTTGTATAAAATCAGCCTCTAGAGTGTTATGTCTGGAGATGGATTGCTATGATGTGATTTGTCAATAGCTATCGCAGGAAAAAAATTCAGTTCAACTTTCCCGTGGGAAATCTCGGAAAATTCGATTTTCCAAAAATTATTAGAAAATTTGTATAAAATCAGCCTCTAGAGTGTTATCTCTGGAGATGAATCGCATTGATGTGATTTGCTAATGGCTATCGCAGGAAAAAAATTCAGTTCAAGTTTCCCATGGGAAATCTCGGAAAATTCGATTTTCCAAAAATTATTAGAAAATTTGTATAAAATCAGCCTCTAGAGTGTTATGTCTGTAGATAGATTGCTATGATGTGATTTGTCAATAGCTATCGCAGGAAAAAAATTCAGTTCAAGTTTCCCCTGGGAAATCTCGGAAAATTCGATTTTCCAAAAATTATTAGAAAATTTGTATAAAATCAGCCTCTAGAGTGTTATGTCTGGAGATGGATTGCTATGATGTGATTTATCAATAGCTATCGCCGGAAAAAAATTCAGTTCAACTTTCCCCTGGGAAATCTCGGAAAATTCGATTTTCCAAAAATTATTAGAAAATTTGTATAAAATCAGCCTCTAGAGTGTTATCTCTGGAGATGAATCGCATTGATGTGATTTGCTAATAGCTATCACAGGAAAAAAATTCAGTTCAACTTTCCCGTGGAAAAATCTCAGAAAATTCGATTTTCCAAAAATATTTAGAAAATTTGTATAAAATCAGCCTCTAGAGTGTTATGTCTGGAGATGGATTGCTATGATGTGATTTGTCAATAGCTATCGCAGGAAAAAAATTCAGTTCAAGTTTCCCATAGGAAATCTCGGAAAATTCGATTTTTAAAAATTTAAAATCCCGAGATTTCCCACAAACAACTAGAACTGAATTTTTTTATTGCGATAGCTATTGACAAATCACATCATAGCAATCCATCTACAGACATAACACTCTAGAAGCTGATTTTATACAAATTTTCTAATAATTTTTGGAAAATCGAATTTTCCGAGATTTCCCACGGGAATCTTGAACTGAATTTTTTGCCTGCGGTAGCTATTGACAAGTCACATCAATGCGATTCATCTCCAGAGATAACACTCTAGAGGCTGATTTTATACAAATTTTCTAATAATTTTTGGAAAATCGAATTTTCCGAGATTTCGCACGGGAAACTTGAACAGAATTTTTTCATTCGATAGCTATTGACAAATCACATAAAACGATTCAACTTCAGATATACACTCTAGAGGCTGATTTTTTTTCCAATTTTGTGGATTCTTCTGATTTTCCGATATTTTCTACGAATAGGTTAAAAAAAGTGTTGCACGTAAAACTACTTATAAAATTTTTTATTTAAATCCATGTATCCTATTTACTTTCGGCTGATAACTACTAATTTTTTTATTTTCGGCTGGAATGTTAATATCATAATCTACATTATCGACTTTTCACTTTCGGCTGGCAACTTTCGGCTAACTTTAACAGTATACAATTAGGCCCGATTTTCACACCTATTGTTTCTAAAACTTGAGCAAGGGATAGTAGACCGTCGTTGAAAGTCATTGTAGCAATGACACTGTTATTCGTAAAAAAACAATAAATATGTACACAAACAGAAAATGCGCTTCAGCTTATGGAAACAAATTTTTTTTTCAGCGCACCTATAGGTCAAAAAGAGAACTTATTTCAGTCGGTAACTTAATTTCTAAGGATAATAAAATTAAATGAAAAAGAAACTAAAAATAACAGGGTTATATTGCCGACAGCGTTTTTCGGCTCTTAGAGAGCTCTCAGGAAAATGCTTGAAAACCTTCTAAAAAAATTTTTTTTAGCTATAAACGAATTTGTATCATATTATTGAGTGTCTAAAGGATTTTTTAAAGGCAAAAAAAAAAACGATTTTTTGAAAATCTCACAGTGGCGTTCTCCCTTAACAGATTTTCTAACAACTTTTTCTGTAAATATAAACATTGTTGGAGATTATACTAAAATTTTTTATAGTTTGTTTGCTTTCGTTTTCTATATAAAAGGAAAATTACAATTGTGAAACGCTTTTGAAAATGGACTTGATTTGAGTCCGAAAGCTCAAGTAAAAAAAAAAGAAATAAATCGAGCCTAATACCCTAGACAGTCTGTGGTTTAATAAATACGATTTAGCTAAACTAATTTAAGTATTCTATGATAAACAAAGGGATTAGCTAAATCGATGTTGACACACTGCGACTAATCTCGAAAAAATCACTAAATCGGTTTTATTATATCGCAGTGTGTCTAGGGTATAAAACCAATAAAATATTTTTTAGTTTAAAATTTGTTTCCTTAATTTAAGGAATTTTTAAAACATCATAATTATGAAAATCAAAGTAGTTGTTAATATTCTGTTTTGCCTAAATTAAGCGAAAATTTTGGAGAATTTTGAAAAGGAAAATTTGGCATTTTTTGTAAGCACGGTCGATAAATAAACAATTGGGATATATGTACATTCTATTGTTTTAAGTAACCGAAACATACGTCTTGCATGTATTTCTATAAATGATTGAAATTTTGAAAGAAAACCAAATGTAAATACAAAAGTAAACTTAACAAAATTGTTAATCAATTTTCTGTACCTATTATTCCACTCGACATTGACATTAGTCTTTTTAAGGTTGATTAATATTTTTTACAGACATAAATTTCGTGATTTTTATTAATTTACTTAATGTATAATGTTACGAGCGAAATGTTTATCCTACACATATTACGTAAAAGAAAATTCGTATATGATTTTGTTCACTATCACAAGTCACGCATTGTTGGTAGATTCAAATTTGTGATTGAAACGTATAGCAAATATCTACGAGTAGTTTCCTTTGTAATTGAATTGCAAATATTTGTTCATGTTTGTTCTGTGTAAAGTTAGTTCAGAAAATGTTTCTAAAGAATTTGTAGACGATGCAGAATTTGTCTTTGCTGAAATTTTATTCGCATTCATAGAATTTTTTTGTTGTATTGTTTTATTTTTAAACATTTATATTAAATTTTCTATCATATCTAAAAACAGGAATATTACACAGCAGCCATATAGATAAACTATTTTGTACCAAATCAAAATTCGACTTAATTAATATTACTTACATACATACATATGTGTGTATTATAACCACATATTTCATATCGTTTCATTTATTTATACTTGTATACCGTTTATTGATATCGTTTTAATTAAAATCAAAAATAGAAATAATATAATAAATAATGACAATGCACTACAAATAATAAAAAGCTAAATTTCTATTTTTCGTAATACATATGAACCAAATACGAAACAATATAAAATAAATTAATTTTCATATAGTTGCAAACAATAAAAATCCTTAATTTATATTCAAAATTAAAACAATGCGACAATAATTTATCGGCTGTATCTAAACAAAGCGTATCTGTATATTGAAATGGTTGAAGAGCAACAGGCAACGTTTGTGAATCGGCGAGAATTAATTCTCGATAATAAAACAAAATTAATTCAATTAAAGTAGAGCCTGCTGTTGTTCATTGCCGTTAACATTTTCTACTTTCAAAAGAGATCAATATGAAGTAGAAATTATTGAAGAGTTTAACCAAAGATTCTGGAGAAAAATTGATAAAATCAACAAAAATATTTATATAAAAGCCACGCCTATGAGAATATGACAGGTATTAATCTACCCCAATGTATATCTTTAAGTCCTTTGTATAGGGACAGCGAACCACTATCTTCAAAAGGGACCGGGTCAAAATGATTGTTAAATGTAACTCCTAACTAGGCAAATTGGTTTTTTGATGAAATACCTCCAAAAGAAAGTTAAAACTTTAAACTATCACAATAAGTTAGTTAGATGTTTTGTGAGTTCAATCCAACAACATACTTTCGCAAAATATGACAGTTTTGGGAGTACAAATCCATTAGCTTGTTGGTAATGATTTTATCTCATATTTAAAGTTAATAAAACTACAATTTTTTAAGGGAACTCCCAATTGTTCTTTGAATTTATCTCATTCAAGTAACTAGATTTAACAACGTAAAAAATAAGTTTATAATTTCACAGAGTAATACGTAACACCTAAAAGCATTTAATCAATTCCTTAATATTCTTGATGTAAACTTCAAAAGAGGGAAACATTTGCCTGTAAAAAACAGAAGTAATTATTTATGTTTAAGTAGTTAACCCTAAACGTTTTTTAGGAATAATAATAACAGGTTCGTTCATTTTTTAATTCTTTATTAATTTAAAAAAATTGTGTTAAAATTATTTTATAAACATTGTTAAATTAAATTAAATAGGTATATTTCGTTATTCAATTTGATTTTTTCAAAACATATTTATATTCTATACAAGGGGAGAAATTATCGAGAAATTTTGCAAGTTTCAGTTGAAAAATTTGCAAAATTTCTCGAAAATTTCTCCCTTCGTAAAAAATAATTATTTGGTCAAGTACTGATGAAACCCAACATGTCAAAAAATATTTATATTCTGTTCCAATTGTATGAATTTTTTACAAGTATTTTTTTTTATTTATTTTAAAATAGTTTCTAGAAATATGAACTTTTGTGTTCCAATTTTCAATCATTAAGAATATTCCATTATCTATTAATTCCGAATTCCGGTACACCGAAAATTGTGAAATGACCCGAAATAAATTTTACAAATTAGAAAGTGTTACTATAGTTCGAAAAATTGAAACCAACTTTCAATTCATTTATTAACTTATATAATTTATTTAGTTTATTTAATTTATTTAATTGATCTATTAAAGAATACTGTCTGTAAAATTTCCAAAAATGTTTGTTTGTTAAAAAAATAAAAAATTGTATTCGTTTATAATTATAAAATCAAAATAAAAGTATTCAATATATAGTTCAATAATAAGATTCGACCACAACTAAAATTACAATATTTTATCGATACCGGCCCACTTTTCCAATTTTTTATAAATTCACATAAGCTTTCAGAAAAGCGCTCTTTATCATTAATGGATCTGTTATTTTTACTATCTTTATTAATCTTTTAGAATACTATATCCAATGACATGGAGTGAAAGTTGTAAATATTTTCGTAAGTAGAGACATTCTTGTGGACATTTAAAATATTGATATACATAGCTGTATCGATATTTGAATAAAAGTAATGAAATTATGAACAAAATATTATGTTATTTTAAACCAAACTATTTAAAAACCTAGGCTTAATACCATAATTGAATTCTATATAAATAATAAAAAACTTATTGATATCACAATAACAAACAATATGTACATACGGTAGTTTCAATATCTTGCGTATGTTCCTCTGTAGTTTCGTCTCGCAGACACGGAAATATACGGATGGCGGACTTAGCTCAGACTTTAATTCTATCTTTAGTCGTCAGGAAATAATGTTTTTTGTAATTTTATAGTAACTGCTACCATTAATATAAAATTATTGATTTTGAAAGTATTGTTCAAAACCCTGTAATAAAAGTTTAAAAAAAAATGAATGAATACAGAATATTGAAAAGAAAAATGTAACAAAATTTTTTTTCGATTAAATACTCTAAAATATCGAATTCATTTTTTTTTTATATTAAAGAAACATACCAGAAAAAAATGTTAATTTTAAGACAGTAAACGAATTTAGAAACCTTGAATAAGTGATTGTTGAAATGTCTCTACGACAAATTTCTCACGAGGTCTTGCAGCTTTATCGAAAAACATGACAAACAATTAACAAATCGAAGTTTTTGGTCCCACAAGAAGGAACCAGAATTTTATTCGACAAGGATTAGTCGTACAAAAATTTTATGAATACCATATTCAAGGTTTTTAAAATCTCTATAAAATGGCTTATTTGGATTTTCAAATAAAAAATTAGTAATATTCGTTGACAGTTTTAAATCTAGCATGTTTTCTCGTTTAAAAAATTTTTATTTAACTAAAAAAGTCTTAAAAAACATGAATGTGAACTTCTTCCTAAACTTTCCTAAAATAACAAAAACAACAAATTGTGCGAATGTATGAGTAAAACTACGCATTAACGAATAAATTACAGATTATCCATGAGGTAAGGGAACATTAAAACTTTTGTATTGAACCGTCTAAATATTAACAGTACTATTTTTTCAATATTCTATTATTATTTTCATTATGATAATTTTTGTTCCTAAAAATATACAGTGCTGGTAAAAAAAAATTGGGCAAACAAATTTATTGCAAATTGGAGTCTCCCTGTGAGGAGATAATGAGGATTTAACCAGATACAATAAAGCCGTAGTTTGATCCATTAATTATATCCAGGCAAAGTATATCCTTTTGAAAGTTTTGCTAAATAAATAAAATGTTAAAATTTATTTATAATAAGTATATTAAATATAAAATATTTGTTTATATTCAGGGTGCACAAAAAGCACTTCTTCCACTTCATATTCTGGTAAAGTTTGTACCACATAACTTTGAATAAAAATCTCAATTACGCCATATGCCTATTTGTGATCATAAATGCGGCAATTGGGGTTTTACTGTAGAAATTAAGCATATTGAATTTTACTTACAACTTAGCAATAACTATACCAAAATTTAACAAACCATAATTTTAAACCTCGATTATTTCAATTTATGCTTGTGTGGTGTGTAACGTAATTTTTCTTTGAGCTATGTTCTGTGTCAGCTGTCAGCATCTTATGGTGGATATTTTGATTCTGGTGAATTCTGATGTTTACATTTCATTCATTTATAAAAAATTATTTGGCGACTTCTACCCTGTTAACTGTTATTAAAATTAAGCATTATTTGTACACACTCTATAGTTTTGAGTAAACATAATTATAAAGTGATTACAAATAATGTTTAATCTTAAAAAGGCGAGAAAAATATATATTTAAAAAACTTGCAGTTAGCAAGCATTTGTGGAACTATCAGAAGAAGCATTTCATAGCATTTGTATTTCTATCAGAAGAAGCGATAAAAGAGATGTATCTCTTTGGTCCGTGCCTACAAGGTTGATAAAGCAATATTTAAATAAGGAAAAAAAAATTATTTTTAAAAAGATGATTTTTATGATAAAAACATGTGCGATATGGTCAAAAAATATACATCTTATTTGATTTTAGCGACGTAAGCAGCAAGTAGAGCAACACCCTTTTTTGAATTATTTTGATTAAGTAGTATTTTAATAATATAGAAAATTTAAAAATACCAAATTCACAGTATGTATAACCTCAAATAATTTCACAGAAACGCACCTCAATTATTTAGACAAAACCTCAGTATCGGTTTGCGTCTTCTATCAGTATCGGTTTGCACTACCTCGCGAGTGTCTAACAAAACATTTAACAGTCACTTTTATTTTTTTTACACATGATCACTTATCTAGATACTTACCTAATTAAATTACACTTGAAATAAAGGGTTTTCCCGCTCACAAAATTATAATTTATGTAGATTTTCACCATCACCATTTTTTCCACTTTAATTTTTTTCACACAGTTTGTTTCATTATGAACCTTATGCAAGAAAGATAAAACCACAATGATTTGTGTGATCGACCGTCAATCATCGGCTACTATTTCGACACTTTATTAACGAAATAATATTAAAATTACTTCCGATCCCAAATATTGTTTCTTTTTCGGGGTAACAATATTCCATAACTTTAAATGAGTGTGAAGTTATGCTAAAAAAAATAACAAAAAATTACACTGTTAAATTAGCTATTTTCCTATTGGAATTTAAATTATATGAAAATTTAAATTTTTTGTAATTTTGGATTTTTCGTACCGCCAAACAGATTATTTTCATCAGAAAACAGGTTCTTTTCATCCTTTTCAGATAGCTGGACCATCTGTTTATATCGTTAACTAAAAGCATCCAATTGTGTTGAACATTACTATATTTCAGATAATTTAAAAGTTGACTGAATTTTGATGGTTTAAATAATTATTTAGCGCCGATACTGGAAATGTTCCGAAGGCCCAGCACATTTCTTAGAATAGCTAAGCCATATAGCGGTCAATGTCACAAAGCCGATCCAATTATGATGAACTATAATATATTTCACAGTTTTTGGAATTTTTAATAATTTTCCATTATTTTAAAAGTTTTATATCGCCGACCGCAGAGATGTCCACAAGGTCTTGCCTATACTTTCGGACAACTTGGTCATGTGCCAGTCTATGTGGTCAACCTTATGCAATTGTGATGAACTACTTCACAGAATTTAGAATTTTTAATAATTTTATTTGTTTTAAAAATTGTTGTATCTCCGATCAAAGAGATGTCCACAAGGTCTGGCCTATATTTTTGGATAACTTGACCATATGTCAGTCTACGTGGTCAATCTTATTCAATTGTCATGAACTATACTATACTTCACTGAATTTAGAATTTTTAATAATTTTATTTGGTTTAAAAATTGTTCAACAATTTGGTTTCAAATTGTTGCCTATATTTTCAAATAACTTGGCCATGTGCCAGTCTACGTGGTCAATCTTACTCAATTGTGATGAACTATACTATACTTCACAGAATTTAGAATTTTTTATAATTTTATTGGTTTTATAAATAATTGTATCTCTGATCACAGAGATGTCCACAAGGTCTGGCCTATATTTTTGGATAACTTGACCATGTGCCAGTCCAGTCTACGTGATCAATCTTATTCAATTGTAATGAACTATATTATACTTCACAGAATTTCGAATTTTTAATAATTTTATTTGGTTTAAAAATTGTATCTCCGATCACAGAGATGTCCACAAGGTCTTGCCTATATTTTTGTCCACAAGGTCTTGCCTACATTCTGGAATTAACTTATCAAATAATTAAACAAATCACCATTAAATTGAAAATAATAAGTACTACAGCAAAATTTTAAAAAATTGGAACAATTTTACGGAAGTACATTATTTCTAATAACAAACAGGTGATAAACTTTAACTCCTGAGTGATTTATCAACTTTTTGGGGTAACTTCAATGAAATTTTTGGAAATATATTTTAACTACTAAGAAAAATAAAAAAATTAATTTTGAGACAGAATTAACTTAATTGTAACTCCCGTTGATTTTAACTAACGGTTTGGGAAGAACGTCCCATTTCTGGGATTACTGTGAGAACATAAACTATTTCTTATATATTAATAATATAATTAAATTTCGCTAAACTTAAAATAAATAACAAATAAATAATTTTCCAGTTTATTATTTTAAATTTCATTTGATAAACAATTAAATACAAAGAACAACGATAAATACATTTATTTTTGCCTTTGCAATTTTTATTATCTTTACACTAAATGTTTAGTCTTTCTTTTAATTTCATATTTTATTTTATAAGAATAAAAGAACAGAATTGTAATAACCTCCAATTGAGTAACATTCATTAATATACTGAATAAAAATAAATTGTCAAAGTGAAAATAAAGAATTTAGTTTTTTATAAAATAACCACGACTGTAATGCATCAAGCTTTAACTCGCGCAAATTTAAAATTTTCCGGGATATCAAACACCCTTATGAATCCAAAATATTATATCCCAATTAAATTACTTCTGCAACAGATTTAATTGAATTTATTTTTATATGAAGCCCGAACATTTTATTATTAAATTTAAATAACGGAATTACTGAAAACTATTTTTTGTTAATTTTATAACCAATAAATAGAAAAGGGAAATTGGGAATCCAAATTTTTCCTACCACAAATATTTTTTAAGTACGAAATATTGAACTCCTTAAAATTGATTAATATCTCTATAAATGTACGTTTGTTGTCCTTCGATAGCATTCACAACCAAACAGAATAACCCAAGGGATTCTATATCAAGTCAACAGGGAGACAATTCTTCATTTGGTAAGAAATCGGCAAATTTTCTCGCTTCATCTGGTTGGAAACCACAAAAATTATCTGTTTAAAATGTGTTGAAAGCCTCATTTCATCTGTTAATTTTTTTGTTGCAAATATTCTTTTTAATTTTATGTAACATTAAAAAGCGATATGCCAAACAGTATTTTTGCTTTTTGGTCAATATCGATTCCATAATGCACCATAATTCATCCCCAAGTAGACATTTGGATCTATCCGAACTTTCTAATAAAAGTTGATTAAAGCCAACCGTGGCCGATTTTATTAAATTAAGGCTAATAGATTATAGTATTAGCATTGGTAATCCAAATAATTTAGACCTTGCCTTACTCAATTCCAAATAATTTAATCCTTGCCTTACTGAATTTTGTGTGTTTGGATTTTTTATTTAGTAAAAACTTCAGATTTGAAAGAATTTTACTCGTTTCATAAATTCACCCGAACGTAAGCCCTTTCAAACACAAACATACGCATTATAGTTGTTGCTGCTTTATCTAAAATTAATTAAATTATTTATATAGTAAACTTGTCCAAATGTATCCGATTTTAGAAATAAAACAGTAAATGAATTAAGAAACGATTAATTTTTTTTTGTTGTAGTTGCTTTAGTGAGTGAGTTTTTAAAAAAATGCGAAGCTTTTATCTGGAGAACGGTGCTAGATAGGAGAAAATTACTTATAATGAAATTTGTTAAGGGTCGAGCGGAACCGCGGATGGTGCCCTTCAAGGTCAAATTGAATTTTTTTAATTAGAAATCCCTATGTTTGACCCCTGATGCGGAATTTTAAGGCTATTCTTTTAAATGACTTTCAGATGTTAGTTGAAGATACTAACTTGGTACCCTAGGTCGTGGGACCAACAACTTTAAATTAAGTAATTTAAATTAATTATTTGCTGATTATTTCATATTAATTTGTAGTAATTTGTCCTTCAACTAACATCTGAAAGTCATTCAAAAGAAGAGGCTAAAGTTCTTATCTGAACATAAAATGTTGCGCTCTTTCCGAATCCGGGATTTCTATTTTAATAATACAATTTGACCTTCAAATGACCCTGAATATCGAAGTCAAGGTATGAAGCACCGTTCTCGAGATAAAATTGCCTGGCATTTTTTTTAAAAACTCACCCTCTAATCACCCTCCGAATCAACCATGTACTTGTATTACTAGCGAATTTTACAATTCCCCTTCATTTATTTTGCACAACCCCATCAGATCGAAACTGAATTGCAGAGCTCTTAACAATTTCTCCCCTTCGTAAAATAATTATCTAACTGCCTAATTTCAAAATAACCTAATGTTTAAAATTTAAGTATGTATGTATGTAATTCCGAAAATTATTTACATAAGTAGTACTTCCCTGTCTACTATCAAGCTTCTCCATGGTGCTTCGAACTTCCTGCCACGAAGCGAACCTGCCTGTCTTGGAAGTTTCTTCGGCTTTCCTGTACAATTCATCTCTCTCTCTCTCTCTCTCTCTCTCTCTCTCTCACTCACTCTCACACAATTCACAATTTATTACTCACGCAAATTATTAACAATAATTACTTTTAATGAAAATAAATTCCTAAGGAAAATTAAAACACACAACCGTTTGAACAATACTGTTGCATCTGCTTATAAAGGATAAAAATGGTTATTTGTTAGTGGTACATATGGCTAAACTTTTTATTCAGCTTCGGCACTCTTAGGGCTGCGACCAAGTAGTCTGATGAACAATTATTTTGTAAAACTAAAACAACAATAAAACAAATGGAAGTTACAGCCAACACAAATGGTAAAACGAACACAAACAGATGCAATAGACGTAACTGATTCATTGATCGTTTCGACAAACCCAATAGAAAAATAACATCACGTGCACGTGTATGGTTCTATCAAAATGCTACTCAGTTCGGTTTAATACTATAACCCTAAACTTAAAAAAAAAACAAATAAATGTTAAACCAAAAACTACAGTAGATTTCAAAGAGACGTCTCATGTAGTTGGGTGTAGAAATTATATTTCGAACAATACAGTGAGCCCCTACGCAATATAAGAATAATCACAAAAACAAAATTCTCTCTTTGAGTATATATACTCTCCAACTAATGCGAGATTGATTTGAGCGAGGTAAAAAAATATTTATTCAGACATTTTTTTTGTTGAAGTAGTTAGTATGCGTTGGAACACCGGTGAGCATGATTTAGCTCGAAGTTTGCTCGATCTTTTGAGTCACGTGTTAGTGACGTCATACAATTCCGAAACGTGTTTATAAATAAATACCACAGTTGTGTCTCATCACCCAAAAAAAATGGCAAGTAGTTTACATATTTAAAGCTAACCTGAAATTTATTGAATCATGGCCGGTGAGTAACACGGGACCTACACTATCAGAGCCCTCTAGAGTATAGAGCCATAATCATAATGACGTATTTTTTAGAAGCTTTTTTAGTGGTATAACTTTTCATTGATTTCCATAGTAACCCATAGTAAAAATGGTGTTTTTTAGTTTCAAGTTTTTCAATGAAAAAAGCAAATATATTATAAAACGTTTATATAAATGTTTTCTACATACCTTGAACAACAACATTCAAGAAGACTGTATTGTTATTGAATAAATATTAATTGCAGAAATATTAAAATTAAACTATGCCTAAAATATATTTTTCGAATTTCCATTTTTTTAAAATAAATCAAAGTTGGCTCTGAGGAATTAAATTAATACTTGCTAAATTTATCTTTAGTTTTACTAGTGTACGTAAGATGTCTAAAATATTTACAAAAAAATACGAAAAAAAATTATTTAGTCACAAAATTATCACTCGTACTTAATATTTTATGAATTTGTTTTCCTTTTCCTACAATTTTTTTGCTTGAAATTTCCTCAGGTGGTAATTTTTGGTATGATTTTACCAAATTTTTACGGCCATCACTGCCATCTATGTAATGTATATTGACTTAATGACCGAACGAATTGTAGTAAGCTTTTATTTTAATTTGACCAGAATGCTGTTATGAAATTTTTTTATATTTTAGTTTAAATAATTCAATTATTACAAGAAAATGAAAACGATTTACTTAAACGACATTCATATATGTTGAAATTCAAATATTTATGAAAGTATTTCAGAAATCATAATTAAGAATTTGTAACGTTTTCATTTAGAAATTTGTCTTAGGAAAAAAAGTGATTTCCCATATGTTTTGTGTATTTTACTACGAAAAGTTTTGTTTTTTCCTCGTTTCTAATTCCTTTATTTTTTAGACTATGGCTTTGTATAATCAAGGTTGCTTTGACACTATGCAAAATTGCTGAGATTTTCTCTGATGAAATTTTATGTATGTGTATGTTTTTTTTAATGAATTGATGCCCATAACCGGGCATTTTACTCTCATGGTAATTTCTCCAAATGTCCAAAGATACTACAAAATAGTTCGTCTAAATTGTTTGCTGGTTATCTTCCAGTGAATTAATTTAAGTATTTTCAGTATTAAATGTCATAATTAAAATGCGAAATATTTTTTTTATGCATGTGCGTGACACTCGGAAAAAAAATTAAAAATGATAAAACATAACCTTAAGAGTGGATTTTAATTTGACATTTCGTACAAATATCATGATAATTTTTTTGTCAAATAGCCACCTGATAATTTGCTGAGAACGTCAAAATTTGTATAATGTATCTGTGCTCATACAATAAAGGGACAGAACTCGAAAATTCGCATTTTGCAGGAAATTGTTTTTAAAACTAAAAATCATTGAAAATCGTTTGAGTTTTTTTAGTTTTAGTGTTTGTACACAGTAAAATATAAAGAGCTGAAACCTCATGAGGTGGTCAAAACATCTGTCTTGATTAATTCAACTTCCAAATCAGTCCCGAAATTAATCTCTTAATTCAATCTTCAGCTCAATCTCCAACTCAATATAAAAATCAACCTCTATCTCAATCGTAACATAATTCTAAACGCAATCACCAAATTAACCGCCAACCAAACCCTCAAACCAATCACGAAATCAATCCCAAATCAACTTTCAAATCAATACTTAACCTAACTCCAAATCAACTCTTAAATAATTCTCCAACCGAACAACTCACTTAACTCTAATGTGGCTAACTAAATCCTAACTCAACTTCAACTCAACTTAGCTCGAAAGTTCCGTCATAATTGGCCATATTCCAGAACTTTATCCAAAAATCATTTTAGAATCCAATTTCTAACGCTCATGTCAAATTACATCATACTTAATCGATAAAGAAATAGCCAAGTTCCATCCTATTTGGCCAAATTCCAGAATTTTATCCAAAAATCATTTTAGAACCCCATTTCCACTTATTTCATCATAATCGGTTAAGAAATAGCCAAGTTTCGTCATCATTAGCTATATTCTAGAACCTTATCCGAGAATGATTTAAGAATCCCATTCCCAACACACATGTCAAATTTCATCATAATCAATTAAGGAATAGCCAAATTCCATCCTATTTGGCCATATTGCAGAACTTCGTCTAAAAATCATTTGAGAATCCCATTTCCATTGGAAATGCTGGAGTTCATCAAAATCGGATAAGATATAGAATCCCAATAAAAAAAAATCAAAAATGTTTGGTCCCTGTCGATTTCCGTTGTAATGAGGTTTCCCCGAATATAAATTGCTCAACTACCCGCTAGACCGTAATCCAACTGCAACTAAACCGTAATTCAACTCGCAAACGGAACCCAACTTAACCTCCAAACTCAATCGTCAAACCAGCATAATTATATAAAAAATTAGTCTTCAACTCACTAAATCCTATCCAACCCCAACTCAACTCCAACTCAACTTCAAATCAACCACAAATTCAATGCCCAATTCAATAATCAAAGCAGCAAATATAAAAAATTCGTAAATATTTTAATACAGCTAGGGGTTTTGATTCAATTCATATGGCAGGTACCTCACCCTCTTGACGTACAGCTTTTCGAATCTCCGCGTTGACCATAGAAACAGATTGGCGAAAACAAATTCCAAATCGGGTAAGCCGTTCTCTAGATACCATGGGTAGAAACATCCAGACATCTAGACGTCCAGACAGACGGACGGACATTTTTTTTTGCTTTTTTAGACTCAGGGGCTTTCAAAACTTCGAGAAATACGGTTTTTGACCAACCAAAATACTTTATGAAATCTAATATGGAGAACTCGAATTTCAAATAATATGTAAAAAGGCACAACTTCACTTAAGTCCCTTTGTTTTGTGACCACAGATATATGCACATATATTGATAAATTCTCGTGAGAGTAAAGCGAATTTATGTTTATTTATTTTTTTGTTATCTAACAAATTAGCAATGTGATTTTCATTGCGTTATGGGTTATTTATTGTGCCAAGCCAGTAATATAATTTTAAATACGATACTGACTAAATGTGGCATTTTAAACTGATTTTTAGATGATATTTTGGAATATGGCCAATTAGGATAGATTGTTAGATAAAGTTCAGAAATGTGGCCAATTAGGAAGGAACTCGGTTATTTCATAACCGTTTACGATGAATTTCGACATTTACTAATTTAATCATTTATGTATAGTAGTCAAATCTCGCTGAAATTCTGCCGACACCGAACGAGAAGCTACCTCCAATGTTAATGAGAATCGTTCAATTTTCTTTTGTGAAAAAACAAAACACAAAAGAATAATGCGGAATTTGAATTTGTTATTTTCACGAAGCGTTAATTTACCTCCAGGTATAAAATATTCTAAGATGTAGAAACAGTTTCGTTTTTTATTAAAAATGAATTCTGCAGAAAAGTTTTGTTGTAATGTTTCCCAAAACAAATTGCACTCGCGTTTTAATTTCCTCTCTTAATATATCTATTAGAATTTTTTTATGATAACCTTTGTTATCGGCGCTACGGGTTTATATCTGTACCACATAGCCAATTTGTGGTCATGCTAGCGACGGCCTTTTAACATTTTGTCATTATAGTTCCCAGAACTTTAATTTGCTCATAAAAATACCATCCATTATAAATACCTGAATTTTAAAATTAATTATTTAATAATTAATAATTTTGTGATTTATGAAATAATGTTACATACAAAACACATATCACCTTATCGATTGCGGTTAGATAATATTGTTTATGATTGAATTTGGTTTCGCACATAATTTAAATTACGTGCATTATTTAAACAAAGCATTAAAGAATTATTACCTGTAATAATACTTTATCATTACAAAAGGGTAATTAATTATAGCCCCAGGATATAGAATAAAATCATATCACATTTAAAATTGTATTAATAAATATTATTTTTCTAAAAGCCAACGGATGTCAACATCATAAAATTTAAATTATTCATTTTTAAGTTTTTATGTAAACAAGTAATTAAAAATATTCTAATTTATTGCAAATATTGAAAAATATGATTAAACTTAGACACAGCAGTAGGTAATGTGGTGTAATTTTTTTTTGTATCCAAGATGGTTATGTTGCTGAAATGAATGATTTGATAAAAATTCGTTTGCTTTGGAAAAAATAACAACCAAAATATACTGAAAAATTACAATAAATCAATTCCCAATTCCCTGGGGAAGCCAGAATAGTGCGTCTACACCTATTTGGAGATAGTCCACATGTAGACAATAATTGTCGACGTAGACAATGTAGACGATTCGTAGATAAATTAAATATTATTTTTGTTGTTGCTTTTATCTGTGTATATAGTTCTCAACTTATTACGCTCATTTTGAAGTTCCCAAATCATTTATAAAGCCAGAATCGATAATTTAATGCAGGGAGGCCCGAAATATACATAGGTTCGCAGTTAACAAAAGAAATAAATGAAGTATAGCAGACGACATCATTTCTCAGGGATATGAAGAAAGACTAAAAGTCATTTATTTGTTGGTTTTAAATTACTATCTTCCATGGCTTTATTAGGGTGAATTACAATAATAAAAAAAACGATTTTCCAAATAGTCTAGTAAAAATAGACCTAAAAACATTATAAAAAAGAAAAATGATACAGTTCGAAAACTTGACACACATGTGCTTAAACCTCAACCAGAACAGTGTAACAAGGGAAGGGGGAGGGGATTAATGGTGGAAACAAATGTTATTTTTTATGTAATCAAAAAGGTTTATAATTAGAAGTTGTAGCTGTTGAAATTACTAACATTTGGTATTTTCATTTTGTTATTTTTTTACAAATAAAATGGTTACACCCATATGTATATGAATTTTTGAAGTTTCTGTTTTTCACTTAGGTAATACAAAAAGTTTGCAGGAAAAAATCTAATATGGAAGGTGCTCAGCACTGACATGTTAAAGGAGCTGATAAAGAGCCAGATTTTAAGTAAAAAACAACAGGCGAGTTCACACTCAACTCGCAAAAGTATTATGTGAAAATCTTTATGCTTAAGTATCCATTGAATCATTTCAAGCCTCAAGTTATTCTATATTGTGTTTGGAGGCTGAACCTTATCGACATTAATTGTTTAATTAAAAATTGAAATTTATAATTTATTTGTTGACAGAGAAAAATACAAACGGCTAAATTTTGGTACAGCCATGTCTCGGTGAGCTTTATCTGCTAAGCTAATCATCTACACCTGCCCTGTACGCTTTAGAAGTGGCACGGCGGTAGCAGCTGGAAAGATGGTAGCATGTCTTCCTGCGGCTTCTTCCTTGCGTGAATCTTTAGAGAATGTCATTCGAACCTTTTTTACGACTTTTATAGTTTTTGTTTCCTATACCCCTCCCCCCCCCCCATAACCAAACTCGGCAACCGTATGAGCAATACTAAACATAGCATACCGATTAAACAATTTCAAAATTTTTATTTTATTATGAATCAATTTTACTCGCTAGGATGTATTATGACGGTGACACCTAGTGTGTAATAGAAGAAGTTAAATTAATAGCTCAATGTTTAACTGTACTAAAATGGAAATTTCCATGATAAAAATTGTTACGTAATGTTTCTACACTATTCTAACTAGAAAAATCATGAGCTTTCTAGAAGTTTGGTTTGTGTATATAAAAAGGCGAACGAAGTTGAATTGGATTAGTAATATTTGGTAAGCGATAGTGTAAAGATTAAACTGGATTAAAAAGTGACTTAAAAAGTGTTTTAGAGTAAAATAAAAAGTAAAAGCGATCAGTAAAATTTGAGAATAATTTATATAAAGTGATTTTGTGAATTTTTATTGATAAACTGTTTTGTGAAATAAATAAATTCGTTGGTGATAAATTAAATTGATTTTGTATTATTCACAATCCAGTGATACGAACCTTAATTGACAAGGCTAAAACTAACAATATTTAATATTTGTTTAATACTTAAAGTATGCGTGTAATTCTGTTTGTTTCTATTGTATTTCCATTTTACTTTTTTGAATCATTACACATGCATAACTTTTTTGCTTTTCCATTACAATCCGACGGAAATTGTAATTCGAATTATACCATAGCGCACAAGTTCGGTGCATTTTGTGTTCGTTTTTCTCGTATGTATATAATTTGCAATTTCATTCGTACCGGATTTTCCGCTCCATTTTTTACATGAAATTTTAGACCTACCCCCGCTAAAGATGTTTTCACATAAAAAAAACGGACGAACTGGTATCCGAGACACGACCTATTAACGTACAACTGTAGAAACTTTATTTGTACAGTTTAAGAGAAACCAAAATTTAGAAGTTACAAATTTAAAAAACCGTTAAATATATAATGCTGCCATTTCTATGTATTAGGCTGTTTCAGCCTAAATGTTGTTCATATTTTTTATTAATTTTTATATTTATTGTTTATACATACAATACTAAGGGGTACAGCCAGTCCAAGGACGGATATAATTTATATATAATGGTGATGCCCAGAGGCCGCTGCCACAATCACCATTTAACCATTTCATATTTTTTGAGTTGGTTTTTTTTAGCCGAGTAGGAGTAGCTCGAGATTAAAGGATTATTATAACTTAAATAGACTTTAAACTAAAGAGTAAGGTCTTTTAAGGATGATTTTAAATGTGTTGGTCAACCAACAAACAGCGGGAGCTGTGCTTTTCTTCAAAAGAACAAAAAATGTATAAATTGAAAAAACAAATCTTAAATGCCACGAGCACAATCGAAACCCAGACCTTGGCCGCTCTAGTCCTATATCCTTCAGACTAAGGCACATCCAACGTTAGAAACTTTATTTAATTATGACAGAAAAAACCTTTTTTTAAGGCCCAGTTACAATGCATCCGTTCCGTCTCGTTCCGCTTTTCCGCCAAAATTAAAATTTGACATTTTCTATATAATTTATATGAATAAACGGAAAGGTTTGTTACAATGAGCGGAATCCGACGGACGAAGACGGACATATTTTTCTAAAAATTTTAAATTTTACGGAAAGGCGGAAAGTATAACCTCAATTTTAATTCTTGATACTTTGACAGTACTTATAATACCAATCTAACATCACTCTCGCATCATTAGTATGTATATGATTTAATTTTTTAAAATAATAAATACACAAAAATACAAATAATAAATATTCAAAATAATGGATATGGAATCATTTATTGAAGAAATAAAGAAATTCCCCGAGCTCTATGACAAAAAAAACCAATTTTACATGGATTCGAAAAGAAAGCAAAGAATTTGGGGCAATTTAAATGAAATATTTGCTATTGATGGTATGTACATATTTAGTTTGTTAGTATAATTTGATGACCTGAAATAAAGGATAATTGTTTTTGTTTTGTTATATTACAGCAAAAAAAAAATGGAATTATTTAAGAGACAAGTATGTCCGAGAAAAAAGGCTGTTATCCCAAGCGTCGGGGTCAAAGGCCAAAGTATTACCCATTTGGGAATTTTATCCAATGATGGAATTTTTAAATGATACATTAACACCAAGAAAGTAAGTTTAGTAATATGGGTATTTAGAATAAATCTACATTTTTCTTTTTTGTAGGATGATTGAAAATTTAGATTTTACCATGGAAACATCCAGCGACGATGATACTTTCCATAATGTCACTCTTGTTGAAGAGGATGACGACATAGTATTTGCGGATGAAGATGACTCTTCATCTCCTTCTAGTGGCAAAAAAACTAGGAAATCAAAAGACGATGTGTTACACAATGAGTTTCGCGCCACTTTAAAACAATTGCAAAAAAAATTAAAAGTTCCATCTTCGTCATTTTCCAATTCACTGGAAAATAATGAAGATGGATTTTTTTTACAATCCATCGGTTGTAGTATGAAAAAAATGGCTAACGAAGCCAAAAACGAATTTAAAATAGAAATGCTGATGAAAGCACAAGATGCTGTAACAAATAGTATAATTTATTAAATACAAATGTCTGTAAATTATTTTTATTATTTATTTTTATCGATTGAAATCTGTAATTTGAAATATAGTTTATTTATTTTTTAACCACCAAAAGTTTTATATGTTTATTCGAGAGTACTGGAATGGTACAGCCCCTTCATTGCAGAAATGATTTTTCAATAAGTTTCTTAAATGAAAAGCAAATTTCGTAGCGTTTCTCGATCCCAGTCGGACCGACCGCAATTCTTCGACGTTCCCTCTCCACTCACCGTCATGTATAATGTTGTGTTCATCCTCCCAATCCAGAAAATTTTTTGGGCAATATTTATTGGCGGAATCGTTAAGTTTTATAAAATTGTGAAGTGCAACGGCGGCCAAAACTATCTTACTAGCATTCTCTGGATACATATCAATTGTGTTTAATAAAATTCTCCAACGAGCCACAAGTATTCCGAAAGCATTTTCTATGGTACGTCGAGCTCTCGACAGCCGATAATTGAAAATGTCTTGCTTATTATCAAAATGTGCCCCCCCTGGATATGGTCTCATAATATTTTTATTAAGCGGGAACGCTGCATCCGCAACGAAATAATGCGGAAATATTATGGTTGAATTTGGTAAAAAAATATCATCGGGTAATGGTAACTTATTTTCAAATAATTGTTTCCCAAATTTTGATTCTTTCAGAACACCTAGAAGGATACACCAAAATGAAATATCGCAGAGAGAGAGAAATAGGATACGTTACCTCCATCGCTTTGACTGCCGTAAGCACCAACACATGCATGAGTAAATATGCAGTTGGCATCGCATGCAGCGAGTAAAACTATACTAAAAGCTTTCTTATAGTTGAAATAACTAGAACCGCTCTTTGGCGGACATCTGATATTTATATGTTTCCCGTCGTTGGAACCAACGCAGTTTGGCATGTTCCACTTGTCGGCGAATTCTGTCGCTGTTGCTTGATAATCAGCTTTGTTTGGCGGTGAAACGTAGATAGGGGCCAATATTCTCCATAAAACATCGCACGTCTCTAAAATAATATTTCTGGTAGTTGTTCTTCCCATCTTGAACGCAAACGATAGAAATTTTGGAGTTACTCCTTGAGATAAATATCTACAATCAAATATACATTACTTAATAATAATACATTCTCTTTAAGTTTTCGTACTTACGACAAAGTTAGTCCCAACCTAGTTTCAAAATGAATAGGTTTCCGCATCGATTTTTTGTGAGATGATCTTCAACCAGATTAAGTAGCATATCATATACTTTCCGCGGCATTCTTGTCTGGATGAAGAACTCTTCGGAGTCCAATTCTTTCATACGTAAGAATGTGGTGTGGAAATACCCAGCACTATCCCGTTCTAAATTTAATGGACGTACCCACCATCTCCTCTTTTTTTTAAATAATTCAGAATATTTTTTATATAAAATAAATAAATCAAACAACAATTCTAAATCCTCGTAGTCATCCATTTTTAATATTTTTGACAGCTAAAAATAATTGAAGATAAACGGAACGGATACATTGTAACTAGCGAACGGAAAAGACGGATCGGAAACAATTTTGGCAAAGCGGAACGAGATGGAACGGATGCATTGTAACTGGGCCTTTACCGAAAATTTCTCATGGCTTACTACATTTCATAATATAACACTTTTTAAATAATTTGTAGTGATGTTCGCATACATTTAGGGCCATCATGAACGCTTGCCACGTATTTTTGGTGTAATTATTGTAATTACTATAAAGCGCAATATTTAATTTAAAGTAAAGTATTTGGTCATTATATGAATACTAAAAAAAATAAAATTGCATGAGAATCGAACCAAAGACCTTTGCATACTAAAAATCGTTTTCATTGTTATTAAAAATAGAAAACACTTTTCGTTTTTCAATGTGTAAAACAAGACAACTAAAATAAACAAACGCCGAAATTTCAATGCATACTCTAAAAAAATTTGCGTTATGTTGCAAACTCAGGGCCCGTATTCTTGAAATTCACCGAAAAAAGTCGCCGGTGACTTTGGTATGAAACAATTTAAATTTTCGACTGAAATGACGTATTTCACTAGAAAATTACGGGCGACTTTTTTTGATCGAATTTCAAGAATAGCGGCCCAGGGCCCGTATTCTTGAAATTCACCGAAAAAAGTCGCCGGTGACTTTGATATGAAACAATTAAAATTTTCGACTGAAATGACGTATTTCACTAGAAAATCATGGGCGACTTTTTTTGATCGAATTTCAAGAATAGCGGCCCTGGGCCCGTATTCTTGAAATTCGATCAAAAAAAGTCGCCCATTATTTTCTAATGAAATACATCATTTCAGTCGAAAATTTAAATTGTTTCATACCAAAGTCACCGGCGAATTTTTTTGGTGAATTTCAAGAATACGGGCCCTGGGCTATTATAAATAATTAAGCGATTTGTTTTGATTGAATTGTTTTATTCTGAATCATGATTGGTATGATCATTTTTAATTTTAAAGTTCCTCTTTCAAATATTTTTTTAAATTTTAATTTTTTTATTTTAAAACCATAGTATGCATTGAGCGTTCTTACAGAATCAGTGAGTGAGTAACCTGCGCCTTCCTTATATTAAGGCCGTGTGTGAATATGTTCAAAATATTTGGTTCAAAATTTTAAAATTTGAAAATACAGAAGGAAAGACGTCGTCATTATGTATAGACTGAACCAATATTAAAAACGAGGTTATGTTTTTTAACAGACTCGTCAAAATTTTTATACGGTTCCTGCCGTGATACATTTTTTTCTTTTTTTTTTTTTTAGTGGAGCAGGTATTTTCTTAAATTTTGAGATATCTTCCCCAATATCACAATTGGTCACGATAATATAAATCTTCCACTCTAATGCCTCATGCCGCCAAATTACAGACTCACAAATAATCCTACAAGGGAACCTTTTGTACTGTCAAATTCAAAAAATTATAAAAACTATACTAAGTTGTAGTACGCTTTGAGACATTAACGAAACCATTTTGTTAATCGGCAAACAAGACCTTTTTAGAGGTTAAAACCACCCCTTAATTTGCGAAAATAGGTAATTTCATCCCCTATAAAAATAGATATGGAAACCTCATAATCTAATTTCCTATCGATTACTTGTACTTTTTATGAAAAATAATTAACGTTAATTATCTTTTGTCACCAAATCCACCTCCTCGTCACATCCCATTTCATTTTATATATCCCCCAGCGCCTTTCTCCTAAACTTGCTCCACCCTAATGGCGTAATATTATTTTAAAGGCGTCCCATAATAATTTCCTATTAAGGTGCATATACAGTGATGGACATAATATAGTTTACACCAACCAAAAATTCATAATCGAATATTTTGAAACAAAAAATAAAACAAAGGAATCTTCCGTTATATTGCTTGAAACTGTAAAGCCATTGCCACATAGAAAACGAACGAACGATTTTTTAAACCGAAATTTCCAATTTTTAACCAATTTTATATTTCTACAATGAAAAAATTATTTACAAATTATACAAATTTATGAAAGCCATAATAGTAATAAAAAAAAAATTAAATTACAAGATTTTCATTAAAGCAACTTCAATTTCATCTTTTGTCGGACGGCGAGTCGAATTTCGTCCGACAAAAGATTAAAAAATGCGCTTTCTTTAATGGAAATTTTGGAATTTTAACAATTTTTTTTGTTGTTATGATAGCTTTCATAAATTTGAAACATTTTTTAATAATTTTGGCATTGTACAAATAACAGATTTGTCAAAAAAAAAAATTGTCGGTTTAAAAAATCGTTCGTTCGTTTTCTATATGGCAATGCCTTAATAGCGATGCCACATGGAGATATAAAAACGAACGATTTCGTTCGTTTATAGCCAAAATGCACCATATGAGAAATGATATATCGACGATAAAAATTGACGTCACACAAACAAAATGACATTTGGCTTTAGCGTTTTTCAGTTTAGTTTTTAATTTGATAAGTAGTGTGAAAATTAAAAATCATGGTGCGTTCAAAAGGAATTAAACTAAAATTAGTTTTATATAGTGCGTTATATGTTTACCTACGAAATCGCAGAAGATATTGGGTTCATCCAATAAATATTGCCAGAAAACGTTTTGGCGAATATTACACATTATTGAAGTTATTGGAGCGGTATCCTGAAAAATATTTTAATTATTTTCGGATGTCAAAGAGGCATTTTGAATATATACTACATATGGTGAAAAATACGTCAAATCAAAAATTTTTGGAAGTCATGTTTAATATAATCATTAACATTTCTTAAACTTTTAGAACATTTTAACTCAGGAAACGGCTTACAACACTTTTTGTACCCAACCATTATTACAATTATTATTTGAAATACTTTTGATGTTATTTAAATAAGCAAATGATTTAAATAGAACTTCACAAATTAAACTAACTGAAATATTAATTTAAACGCTAATTTATACCAAAAAATGTTAACAAAAACCACTGCTTATATTTTATGTTGTTTTACAGGCCTACCTACCCCTTCTTTTATAATTAAATTTTTGAATATGCGTCATTTTGTTCCAAAAGATTACGTTACGGTTTATGTAGCTGAACGTAATATTTTGGGACGCATTTTTAGGGTTGGAACTAACAAAATAAATGACTCATACCAAAATTTATTTTTTTACTAATAGCTTTATGGGCTATCCCTAACCTACGTTAAACCTTTGTTTGGGGAAGGAGCATTGATTGTCGTCACGTTTAGGCTGGGGCAGGGAGAATTTCATAAAAGATGACGTCATGTAATTATAAGAAATTACTGTTATGTGATATTACATACCATATGACATAATACAATAATTTGCAGGTATATCATTAGAGGCTCACATATTCAATTTTGTGACGACTTGTGATGAAGGAGTGAGAGAGACGGAGTTAAGAATGGCCCAAAATAACTTGACGTAGTTTATGAACGGACTGTTACAAATTTTTTCCTCTTTGTTTTTTTAATTTTCTATTAGAAGTAAGAATATACTAAATATCGACGAAATAATTTTAAACAATTACATTATCAGGTCGAGCGTAAATTAGTTAAAAATTGAAAATAACATATAACAATTTGATTTTGTATTCCAAAAACGGGTAAATCGTCATACTTAATCGTATTTTGCACGAACACGAAAAATTTTACTGCGCAAGTTTTTAGTATGTTCAATAGAATTAAAGGACGTAAAATTAAAAAAAAAAACAAAAAAAAAATTGGACGATCATTGACAAAATTTAAAAATAAATTATGGCGGGAAATTTGAAAATGAAGAAATTAAAGAACTTACCATTTTTATATTTTTTTATTAATCCGTATTAATTTACCTTTAAAACGAGCCCTATATCATAAATATCGGATATTTATTTTCCATTTTATAGCCATAAACACAACATCATGTTTATCATTTTTCTCAAAATTTGACACCCTGTATTTTAAACAACAACAAAAAATCATTTTCTACGAAATGTTTTTTTTAACTAGTACTACCAACTGAAAACATAAAAAATAAAAAATTTAAACACGACTTCCGGTCCCATATACCAAATTTGTGGTTTGACGTATTTTTCACCATATATATACATATATATACATATGTATAATGATTTTAGCCGAAATTAAACCAGCTTCAAACACATTTCGGAAAGATACCTTAACAGCTAAAGAAAAATTAGTAATCACTTTGAGGTTAATAGGTGTTTATTATTATTACCTTACGTCAATAAAATTTCAAATCAATAATATTTTTTATAGATTTTTGGCTACTGGATGCAGTTTCTCCGATCTGGCATTGAGATTTTTAATGGACAGATCAACAATTGATAAATGCATTTTCCAAATCATCCGGGCAATAAATAAATGCATTATTTCAATCGCGCCACCAAAATTAAAAAGTTAGGATTGGACCCGTATAGCAGCAAATGATTTTTTTGAAAGGTGGAATTTTCCCAATTGTCTAGGTGCTATCGATGGCAAACATATGGATACGTTTGCTCCTAATAATTCTGGAAGCTTCCACTTTAATTACAAAAAGAGGTTTTCAACAGTGCTGATGGCGGTCGTTGATGCGAGATATAAATTTATAAGCGTGGATATAGGGGCATATGGTTCAAATTCGGATTCCTCTATATTTAAAAACTCGGAATTTGGACATTTGTGATTAAACAACCCTGAAAAATTTAATATTTCAGCTGACGTCTGTTTACCGGCTTCAAATACAAAGGCTCCATATGTGTTGGTAGGAGATGAAGCTTTCTCCTTGAAACCAACTCTCCTGACTCCATATCCAGGGAGAAATTTGACCCAAACTCGTCGAATATTTAACTATAGGTATGTACGAAGATTAATGAATTTTACAATGCTATATAATTTCCATTCCACATTAACAGAAATATTTTATCTTTCTAGACTTTCACGCGCAAGAAAGATTGCTGAAAATGCCTTCGGTATTTTGGTAAATAAGTAGAGGATCTTGCTGAAGAGGCTAGAGGTAAAACACCGCGTGACCATGAACAACATCGTAATGGCATGCGTAATTTTGCACAATATTATAAAAACGAACGTCGACATTCTCAACAATTTAGAAAATAACATAAGTGAAGCAAATCCAACCAATACAACAAATTCGCCTAGGATTCCTACCTCTCATGGATATAACATTAGAGAGGTATTTGCAGACTGGTGCATTAAAGAGGGAGATGTTTCATTCCAATACAGCATGATATGAAAAATACACAAATTATGTTTATAAAAATATTTTTTATACTATGTATAAATAAATAAAAATTTATTTGGTTTCAAATCACATTTTTTTTTAAAGATAATAAATTGAATAATTTTATTTACATGGTACTTACCCAACTAACAATTTTGAAATTTATGAGAGTGATATAAGAGTTAAAATTCGTCTTATATTAAGCTTTTAAGAGTCTTCTGGCGAACTATTTGGGCATATAAGGTTAAAATAAGCGCCTTGTAAGGTGTATATAAGTGTCATATAAGGCTAAACTTTCTTGAGAAAGAATGATATAAGTTATAAGAATAGTCGTAGAGTAGTCTTTCGTAAGGTTGTTATCAGAAAATACATTCTTATGTAAGAGCGTTTTAAGACATACGTTGTATTCCTATACATATATTTCATCGTTATAATCTTAGAAAATTATGTTATAGGATTATACAACTTTAATGATTCTTAATTCAGTTTTATAACAAACTTGGTATTATCCTTTGACAAATAAAACAGATAAATTAAATTAAAACAGATAATGCTTGAAAAACTAATTACTTTTTATATAATTAAAATTTACATTGAAATTAGCATAGAATTTAGCTGCGAATTCAAATTTTTCAATTAAAAATAATAGCTACCTGATCTAATTTTTTTGCGCTCTTAAAAATTCGAATAATAAAATAAAGAATTATTATTATTTAAAAAAATAAAAATTATCAAAAAAAAGAAATATCATAAAATGGACTAATTAAAATACTACATAGTACTTGTTATGAAAGGAAACTTTACAAAAGCACTTGCTAAGTTCCTAAAATTGCCAAAATATATCAAAATATTCCATTTGAAAAAAATGTATCTAAAAAATTACAAAATGGATGCTTTTTTTCACAATGGAAATTTCTAAGCCAATGGCCGAAATGACGTTCTGCGTGAAATATCTTATAAGTGTCTTATAAGAAAACGTTTAAATTAGTTTCCAGGGTCGGCTTGAGTTTATATACTTCGGTAAAACTGAAGAAATAAATATAAATTAACCAACAAAATTAAAGTCATATAAATTTGTTGATACTTAATATTATCAAACAATTTATTATAATAATAAGTTTGTATGACTGTTTTGTATATTATATATTATATATATATATATATATATATATATATATATATATATATATATATATATATATATATATATATAAATCAGAGACGAAGCGTGACATTTTTAGAAACGGAAGCACAACTAATTTTAAATTCGAATCATTACGTGCCAGCTCTAATGACCTCAGAGCAGTGTATGTTATAAGCATTTTAAATAAGTTCTCGGCATTACCGTGACACCGTAATAGTTTTGGCATACTAAGGTATTGATAATATTTTCTTTTTTTACCATTAAAATTATAAAACTAAATAATGATTGAGCTGTGCTGGTGCTACCGAGCGAAACCTCCAAACAGGCCAATAATCGATCAGCTATACGCAATATCAATTTCAATATAACGTTATTATAGAAACCTGTGAGAGGTTAACATTAAGCGAAAGAAGTCTGTTTTTGTGATCTTACAACGAACTTCCTCTGACACCACCAGAAGCACGTATGGCTATATTTTGCTTTGTTAATATTAAATATCAAAACCAAAACTTATGTATATTACCAGCCGTGAAGGCTTGCTGATACACGTATATTATTAAATAATTTAACTACAATTTGTTTCATCTTTCATATTCATTTTGTTATGTATGTATTGCGGTTTTATGGCTTGTACAAAGTGTTGGTTTTGAATATAAATATAATATCTTGATCTCTTCCGCTCCTTTCGACCTTATGATGCCAGCGAACGTCATCTCATGCAGATCAATCAATTTTGTTTCACGTTTATTAACCGGTCATATAGTGATGGTTAAGGTGACGGCTTAGACACACCGCGGTCTCGAGTTCGATTCCCGGCGCTAAGCACAACGCCGCGTCCAATTGTGTGTAATATCGTTCGTTGTGCTGACCATCTACAACGATCACCAATAATTGTAACATATGGTCTGAAAGTGCTTGTAAAAAAAATCTCAGTATAGGGTTAATTTTGACCTGTATAAAATATAAAATATACATGCAAAGAATTTTACACCATTTCCTGGACTTGGCCTGATGTGTATTTGTATACTTTGTCGTCAAATAGTTAAATGAGATTTACCCTGAGCCCGCCACTGATAGAAATGTCTCCTAAAATCACATTTTTAATTATTTGCCTATGTAAGAATATACTAAGTATCTAATAAGGGAGAGGTATGAGTTTTTCTTATAGAAAACTTATCTAAGCGTATTTAAAGAATATTTTTATTGTCATCCTATGTAAGAATACAGTAAGTATCTAACAAGGGAGAGGTATGAGTTTTTCTTAAAGAGAACTTATCCAAGAGTATTAAGACAATATTTTGCGAATACATATTATATATTTAGAGACATATTTACTAAATAATTTTAAATAAAAAAACTGAATAAAACGGTAATATATCTAACACTCGATTTTTAACATTAATTAGTTTTAGAGTTACGTCAATCACTAAGTTTTGTTTTCTGCGGTACTCAAACAAATGTCATATTTTCTAAAAGAAACACACTTTAAAGGCTCTTGCAAAAGAATTTAAACAATATGTAATCTTATAGCGTTCTCTATAAAGATTTGTTTATGTTTTAATCTTACAAAACTCTTGGTCAAGAGAAATCCTACAGAACACTCATAAAGAAAGAAATTAAGAGAACTGTAAGACTAAATATGTCTTGGCTAAGAAAACTTTTCCACTAAAAACAATAAGAGTATACTAAGTGTTGTGTAAGAAACAGCCTTACAACAGAATCTGTCAAGGTGTAAAAATGCCATGTGAGAATATAATATCGTTTATAAATCGGCATTTCTTTGACAAGAAGCTAATAAGTATTCAGTTTTAAACATTCTTGGAGAATGTTATTCTAGGGCTCTTTTAAGTGAAAAATATTCTTAAAAGACAATTTATAAGGCAAAATGTTAGTTGGGTAATTCAGTCTTTCATTTCATTCTTTCAATTGTTCAAGACATCTTCAATGCCTGCAAGCGCTAGTTACATTCCGAGAAATGGAATCGCAACAAAATAAAGAATTCCAAGAAATTGAAATGCAACAAAGTAAAGATGCTCATAATACAATTTTATACTAACAACATAAAATATTATCATGACCTAAAATTATTATTATAAATTTAATGTATCATATTTTATGTAAATCAAATTATTGTTATGTCTAACAAAATATTCATTTTTAATTAATAAGCAATAAGCATTATCAGTTATAAAATAACATGTTGAACCATGTTTATAAAATATATTATAAAGAAAAATCATGTAACTAAAAAACTTAAGAAAGGATTCAATAAACTGACTCCAAAGAGCACAGTAACAAAATATTGATTCCCGGCTCTAAAGAGACCGGCTTTTTAAAAAATAAATAAAGTTTAATTAATTGTAATAAATATAAAGAAAATAAAAGTGAAACAAAAGTGAAATAAATGTTTTTTTTATATTTTCTATTAATTGAACAACATAAATCGCTTTATTTGCAATTGCAATTTCTGGTACTCATCTAAACTTTGATGAGCTAAAGAGTTAAAAAATTGCTCTAAAGCACTTGGTGGTGGTGCTTGGTATGATGGTACATTTAAAGTTGATATGGCCTCGAATATTTTTTCTCCGATGTCTCCATTGCGCCGATTTTCTTTTGTTGGTGGTGGTGTTGGTATCGATGTAGGTGGTTTTGGTACCGGCAGTCCGATGTCCTCTTCAACATAATTTTCATCAGTTTCTATCAGCTCATCAAACAGATCTGAGGAATCTATATTTAAATTTTTGGTCTTTTCCATTTGAGGCTCAATCGTATTTTTGTAGTTACTTATTATACTGAAATGTAAAATAGTTTTTTATTGTAAATTGATATGTTTCAATATTCTTCATTTACCTTGGGATTTGTGTATATTCACTTAAATACAATAAATTATTGTAGTGGTTCCACTTTGGAGCACTTGTTGCTTTCGAACCACATGGTATTTGCTGTTCAATTTTGAATAACCGGGAAAATGTGTCTCTAAGGTTTGCCCACTTCCTCTGGCATTCTTAAACTAAAGTCACAAATAAGATTAATTCTACATAATCAAATCTAACATCAAAATGTCAAACAAAATAGTATTTTTAGATTATCTGGTTTCCCTACTATGGCGGCAATTTTAGTCCAGCTGTCTGCTTTCATGTTTCGATTTTTCTATTCTGCATTTGTTTTATCGTAGATACATGGGTTGCATCTGTTTTATCGTAGATACATCCACCTCAATAATTATTTTACTCTCAAATTCGTCCTGAAACAATAAATCCATAACAATGACGAGTATATGGCGTGTAATATAAAGTATAAACATATATTCAAAACTACCTTTTATATTGTTACTTACTTTATCCGTGGTAATTACTAAAGTTTAAAATAATATTAGTATTTGGAATGCGATAGTGTCGTCGAAATTTTAGGATGAATGCGGAAATCGTATTTATTTTTGGAAGAGTTCAGTCACGAATTTTATTATACCATTTAGTAAAATATCGCCAACAAATTCTCTCAAAATTTAGAATTTATTATTTTTAATGAAAACTTAATATATTGTATGATATTTTAATTGTAATTACTAATAGGACAAATTTCGAAGATGATTTCATCAATTTTCATCAAGATTATTTTTTTATTTAATTGAAAATTGAATATTCGTTGATAGCTCGTCGTCGTTATTTCTGCCATGTGGCAAAGCTATAACAATAATTTAAAAATAATTACTTCAATTTTTATCTGACAAAATAAAGTTTATACGATTGTTTTAACCGTTTAGCTATATTGGTATCACTCTAACAATAATTATTTGAATAATTTTGTTCTGTTATTGAATTGATTAAACATTTAAACTTATTAAATTTCAAAAATAAAACCACTCTCGGACGACACGATATGTTAATTTCTGAGGCTCGAGAATCTGCAAAATTTTCGTCGAAAAATGTGAAAATCTGAAACAAAATTTTTTTCACGATTACAATACTTACCCAATAAAACTTTTACCCAAACTTCGTAAGTGTGGCCTGCACACGACTTTATTTTACGATTTTGAGAAACTTATTATGCAAATTTCTTACAAATTTATTCGTTTTATTTACTTTTTTTTTTTTTTTTTGGAAATAGTTTTTCTGTAAACCTTATTCTCTAGCCCAAAGGAGTGGCCATTTTCGGTTGGCCAAATTGGACTAAAATTCATTGGGACCTCCCAATATATGAAAAAGCTTAGAAGTTTCACTTCGGTTGGTCAAACCACCTGAGCTGTAGAGAAGATACAGAGAGACTGACAGACTGATGGACTGACAGACAGATAGCATTTCGAAAACCACTTTTAAAATCAACTGAACAATAAATATTGCTTAAATTAAAATCTCCAAATACTAATATAGTTCCTTTATAATCATTAATATTAACTATTTCACTTATACATTCTGTTACGGTGACACCTAGAGTGTAATAGAACAAGTTAAATTAATAGCTCAAAGTTTTACTTAAAAAACTGTTCTAAATGTTTCTACACTATTCTTACTCGAAAAGTCATGAACTTTCTAGAAATTTGGTTTGTGTACCTAAAAAAGCGAATGAGATCGAATTGTAATTATTATTATTTGGTTAGCGATAGTGTAAAGATTAAAAAGGAATTAAGAAGTGATTTAAAAAGTATTGTAGTGCAATAAATAAATTAAAATCGATCAGTAAAATTGTGTGAAAATTATAAAAAGTGATTTTGTGAACTATCGTTAGTAAATTGTTTTGTAATAATTCTTGTGTGAATAAATATATAATTAATTTCGTTGGTGATAAATTGAATTGATTTTATTTTATTCAAAATCCAGTGATACGAATCTTGATTGACAAAGCGAAAACGTAACAATATGATTTAAATAAATATCGATAGAAGATCTCACCGGTATATGTATTGTAGAACTATAGAATAAAATATTTTTTTAAAAATAAAACTTTAACACGCACAAATTCAATAGATTCACAACCAGGTACAACTATACGTTCAGTAAGAAGTGATGAATGACCGCAGCTAAAAGAACTTCTCTTATTAGTTTACTGTTGTTTCGAGGTGATCAATATTATATCTAAAAACAACAAAGTCGTTAACAAAGAACTCAGCATTGCAAATTCCACTTAGAAACCCAGTTTCCACAAAAGCATGTGCAATTTAAGTCTTATTTTGATACAAGGTAGGCATTCAAAATAAATTTGATTGAAATTTCTACGATATTTGTTTGCAAAGCTTGTATTGAAAATTAATGCGCATGCGCAAAAATTTATTTTATTCACAATCAATTGGTAACATACAGCGTTTTCAACCTCTTAAAGGTTACGGAAAGTACCATTCCCGTCTGGAAAACTAGTTCACCTAGAGGCTACGCCTTTCAATAGACTAAAATTCTCGCGACAGGAACGAAATACTTTCCGCCTCGGTATGTTATGTATCGGTATTCCCTGCAAAAAAACAACAAAAAGATATATCCAGAAATTATTTCTACATACCATATAACTTTAATTGTTTCATTAAACACAATAAAAACCTTGAGAGTTGTCAGCGCTCAAACCACAGTATAGGCCGAAATATGTAATTACTTTGTATCTGAGTGGGAACGATTTAAATCATTGGACGCGTTCAGTAGAGCGTTGTTCGCGTTTGTTCTGTTGAGAGAATTTTTTATCAATTTGAAACATTTTAAATCTATAGAAATAAAAAATGTAAAGAATTTGACGAATTAAAGAAATTAGTACAAAATTGAAAGAATAAAAGAATCTTAACAATTTTAACAGTATAAAAATTTAATAATTTTAAAGAATTTA
Source organism: Tipula vernalis (assembly GCA_958295665.1). Classification (NCBI taxonomy): domain Eukaryota; kingdom Metazoa; phylum Arthropoda; class Insecta; order Diptera; family Tipulidae; genus Tipula; species Tipula vernalis. The sequence goes on along the minus strand of OY282558.1, from coordinate 177,233,373 downwards.
AAAAATTTTAAAAATTGAAAGGATTTAAAAAATGTAAAGACCTAATTGGCCATTTCGCAGAATTTTATATAAAAACCACCGTCGAGAAACGGTCAAGTTCCTTCCTAATTGGCCGTACTCCAGAAATTCATCTAAAACTCATCTTAGAATCTCATTTCCGTCGTGCATGCCAAATTTCATCAAAATCGTTTAAGAAACGGCTAAGTTCCTTCCAAATTGGCTCTTTACCAGAACTTTATCTAAAATTAATTTTAGAATCCCATTTCCATCATGCATCCTGAATTTCATCATAATCGGTAAAGAAATCACCAAGTTCTTTCCTAATTGGCCGTTTTCCAGAACTTTCTGTAAAAATTATTTAAGAACAACATTTCCGTCGTGCATGCTCAAGTTCACCATAATCGGCTAAGAAATAGCAGATTTCCTTCCTAATTAGCCTGAATTTGACTTAAAACGCTGTTTATGGATAAACTTTTATGCGAGATATTCAAATTGTCTGCAATCAGACCTAAGGAATAGTCTGGAATAAGAGACAGCCCAACCACTAATTAGTCTCTTAAACCGAGGTTTTACAGGATATATTATAAAATATAAAAATCGAAAACCGGGAAATCCCGAGATTTCCCGTTCATAGTTTTGATACAGAGAACGAGATCCCAGAATTCCATTTGAGAATCCCTAAATTTCCTATGCGGATTTAAAGTACAATACTACCAAGACTAGCTAAATTGAAAACGAGGAAATCCTGAGATTTCCCGGTCATCCTTTTGAAACCGGGATCCCGTTTGAGAAACCCTAGTCTAAAAATTCTAAAAAATATAAAATAATTAAGATTTTAAAGAATTAGAGAATTTAGAATAATTGACAAATTTATAGACTTAATAAATTTGAACGAAATTCTAAAGGATTTAAAGATTTTATTGTATTAACCCTTGGTTACTACTCAAAATAAATTTAACACGTTGACTATTCAAGGGTCTGTCTGACCCTCCCATAAAAACAATGTTTATTTTGTCTACGAATAGCAATATGGAAATAAAACATACGTGAAAAATGCACAGAGCGGCTGAACTAGGGTTTGTCAAAAATACCGACTTTTCGAAACCCGGTTTTCGGTATTGAATTTTTACCAAGACCCAGAAAACCGGTGAAAACCGAAATAAATTAATAAAACAAAATTTCAAAAATTTATTTCATTTGATTTATATTTATTTATGAAAAGAAAAAGTAAAAATGAAATTCAAATTTATAAAATTACAATATAGTATTTAAACTAAATATATTAAAATCAGTTCAATTAATTAACATTAATGTTAATATATTACTTATTATAATTAGTTTTTGGCTAAAAAATAACTATTCAAAAAAGAAACTGCTTCGATTGCCTTATCACTTAACCGAGTTCGTAATTTGGTTATAATATTTCCTGATTTTGAAAATATTCTTTCACAGCTTACGGAGGTTGGCCTAATAGTCTTTAGAGCGTTGAATAATAATGTCAAATTTTCGGTCTTTATGTGTGTGTGACATCGAAGACATGAAATTCAGATTTGATTGATTTCATGGTCATAATGATCTGATCGGGAGTTTTCCAAATTTCATTTATAGTTTTTTCCAGAATATTCTGAAAATGTTGTGCTGAAACAGCAAGACAGTCTTCATCTCCATCTCCAGCATAGTCCTCCTCTTCTGCAACGTTCGCATTTGGATAAAGTAGTGACATTAATGACATTGCCAATTTTATCGCTTCTGTTTTCGAACATAAATTAATATTTTTGATTTTGTTTAAGTTATCAGGATTTTGTAAATATAAAATTAAAGTTACAAGATATTTCTTCGTTGATAAATACGGCATTTTAGGGCGTCTAGTAATACTCGACTTGTTCCGGTATTTATTTGTTCCAATTTATGGAACAAAACGTCAAATATCGCCACACTTGTTATTAGATTAGCATCGCCCCGGCTTAGGGCATCTACGGTCAGTTTTATTGGCTCTAAAGCTTCGATAAGATGGCTTAATAAAGGATAGTTATTTTCGTCCCACATACTAGTCGAATTCAATTCTTCCAAAGCAGAAACAATACAATTTTTTACCCTTAAAAAACGTGTTATGATATTCGCCAAGGAATTCCATCGCGTCTTACAATCCAAAATTAAAGACAATTCCCTTCCCTCTTGAATTGTAATGTAATGGTGATTTTCGAATGGTTCGCAATGGTGATTTTCGAAAAAATCGACAAATTTTACGAACCTGTTCAATAGGAGTTTTATATTTCACTGTGATTTTTTGTGGGTTGATATTTAAAATTTGTATGATTTCTTCATCTTCCCATTCATCGCTTGTTTGATTCACAAAATCGGAAACGTCGTTTTGATCCGGATCGTCATCAATCTCCTCATACTTTGCGGTTTTGTATAAAACATCTGTAATAGCCAGATGAACAGCATGGTCATAGCACTCCTGGTTTAAAATGTGTGATAGTTGGCCGTATTTCACCATAACTGCTGCACCATCGTTCCTTGAGGCAACAATATCTGGCAATAAATCTAGTCCAAATTCTTTTAATTTGTTTTCAACTAAATTCAAAATAGTTTTCGCATCACATACTCCACTGATAAAAATTAGACCCAAATTTATCAAGCGTTCTGTTGACTTAACATCTATATTTATATATCGCCGATTGCGTAAACTTGTCCACTCATCAATAATAATTGAAAATTTGCCCCCATTCATTTTCATTTTTTTGATATCCTCAGTTCATTCAACTTTTGTTCCGTCGTAAAACGTATAAATTAATTTCATGATTTCATTATTATTTTTTGGTAAATTAAACTCATCACGCCGCAGTGACTGACGAATGTAGTTACAATTCACTATTGCATTTATACTGAAACCATTTTCAGCTACTAGTCTAGAAATAATTTCCATTAATTTGACTTTTGTTCAATTTTAAAATTAAAGCTACTTAATTGCATTTGTCTTTTTGTTTGAGGTAGTCCCTCTTGTGATTTTTTTGATGGCTCTGCATCATCTTCATGAAGATGCCGTTTGGCCGAAATGTTGTGTATAGATTTTAAATGAGTAATAAGGCCGCTTGTACTAGATCCTTTGGACGACAAATTTTTGTTACATATTTTGCATTTGGCCTTTTCTTCTGATGTTTTTTCGAAGTAATTCCATACTTCTGATTTACTCATTTTGAGAATCTGAAAATACAATTAAACTTTTTAAACATTCATGCATAATGCATATTCTTACGTAAATGCAATATTTAAATTACTTGTTAAGTTTTACGAATCAACTAATTGTTGCTCAAAATATAGTACTTACTCGTGTGCTGTCAAATCGAATTTTGTTTTTTCCTGTTTTTTCGATCAGGGTTAAGCAAACAATTCTAGTTAACAATAAATAGTGACATCTGTGTTTGGAATTTTTATCATTCAGCATACGAGTTTTTATGCGAAGCAGTGAATTTTGATTTTTTAAATAAAACCGGTTATTTCGAACAACAAACCCGGTTTTCGGTATTTTCGGAAATTTAATAAATACCGGTTTTTTAACTCCGGTTTTTTAATACCGACAAACTCTAGGCTGAACACATTCACCATGTGCAAGGGCGAGCGCAATACTGAGAATACACGGGCGAAGGAGCAGGGTTGTCTAAGAATTATCGTGCGAAACTTTTGCTTCCAAAGTTCACAGGGTCGTATAGACCCATGAGTAGTAACCAAGAGAGAGAATCTTAAGAAAATTTTAGAATATAAAGAATTTAAAAAACTTAATGGGAAGAATTTACAACAAACAACTTAAAATATTTAAGAATTTTAATAAGTAAAAGGATTAATTTTTAAAAGGATTTAAAGAATTTCAATAATTTCGAAATTTTTTAAAATTTGAAGATTAGAGGATTTGAAAAACTTAAAAATGAAAAGAACTTAAAGGAATGAAACAATTTAAAAAATTTAATGAATTTATAGATTTAGATAACTTAAACATATTTATTCAATTAAAGGAATTTTGAATATGATTTTATGAATTTAAAAATTCGAATCTTAAGAATTTTCCAAATATAAGAAATTGAATAATTGAAAGAGAAATTGAATTCAAAGGATTTTCAGATAAAAATTTAGAAAATTAAAGAATTATAGACGAAACATTTTAATGGATTTTTTTGAATTCTTTAAATCCTGTAAATTAATTTACAATTCAAAGAAGTTCTGTAAACTTAAAGAATTTAATGAATTAAACAATTTAAAGAAATTGAAGATTCTACCAAATTAAATTGATTTAAGCAATTTAAAGGCTTTAAAGGAAACGGAAGTATTTAATGAAATGAAAGAATCAAAATAACAAACAATCTAAAGAATTTAAAGCGTTTAAAAGAAAGAATTTTAAAAAAACATAAGATTGTATAAAATTTAAAGAATTTAAAGAAACTTTAGAATTGTCAGACAATAACAATTTAATAAATTAAATGAATTTAAAGGATAAAAAGAACTCAACAAATTTAAAGGAATTAAAGATTGCTTAAAATTTAGAAGATTTAAAGAAAATAAAAATTTTAAGAATTTAAAAAATTTGGAGGAGGAATTAAAAACATAAAGAATTTAACAAATTTAGAGATGAAAAAATAAATTTTGATGATTTTTAAAATTCAAAGTATGTCTTAAAAAAAAATCTTTTTAAAATCTAAAGAATCTTTTAATCTTCAATGTTCACAATATTTTTTGCTGCTTTTCTGATTATTATTACTAATGATATTATTGTCATTATGAGGTATAACAGGACTAGTATTATTATCAGTAACGGACGGTACATTAGGTGTGGCAATATCAACACCATTCATGATGATTGTATTTTCACATACACCATTACATATATTTATTATTATTATTATTGAAGAGTCATGTGGGCGTTCAGCCACCTCGCGCTGAACACTGTTTAATTATCCGTCCAGTCAATAATCAGGCTTTTAATGAACCTGATAAAACTGCCGCCTAGTACATGTAGTTCTGCTAGAAAGACGGTAGCATTGGTACCCAAGGACTTCGAGAGGGCTGTCCCACTCCCGTATATTTCTACCCCTGTCCCGTCTTCCGTTTGATTTTACTCTTGTTACGAATGGCTGTGAATGGAAATTCGCCTGTAGGTCACCCAGCTTTACTATAAGAAGGCTGAATAAAACTGGAGGGTGCTGCTATCCAGAGTCCGCTTACTTTGGACTGATTAACCTATCAGGCTGTTCCAACTTAGATTACGATTTTTGTCAAGGATTTCTCCTTTAGCGCCGTACTGTAGCCTGTGCCAAATGGCTACAATGTGCGAAATGTACTTAGTTACCAGTGGTTGCCACGAGGAGGCACCATCTACCCTTGCGAATTGCGAAAAGGTTCCCCCTTACACAATTGTACAAATCATGCAGCTGCCTAATACATGACCAGAACAGCTCACGTGATGCCACCCTACTGGAAGGTTACTCCACTTTGGTTCCCCTCTCCAATAGACGCCAAACCACAAAAACAACAATCACCATTAGCTGTATAATTATTTTGTTCAGCTAAGCGCACCAGTAATTCATCAACAACCGTGCTTCTTATCACTGTAACCATGTCATTTTGAAAGCGGTCAAGTTTGTCGGAGAAATCCATAAAATGTTTTATTAAACAGCTGATATTCACAAAGCTACAATCGTCATACCTCCATTTTAGATAACTTCCTGCTGCACATGTTCTTTGAGCATAGCGTAAAGCAGCTAGAGTTAATTTTACACGTCAGCTGTGAAATTTATTTTTACACAGAAACTAACACTCAATAATTTCTGAATTAACGTCAATTAATTCACAACAGTTTGCACAAAACGTAGCCATATTAGAATTTTACTAATTTTTAGTTTTATTTGTAAAATAAAAATTAAACAAACAAATAATTAAATATTGAATTATTAAAAAGTTAACGTAGTTCACATACATTTACAGCCATTCATACTACAAATTGACATTTTCGGCCATAATTCGTTGCTGTACCAACTGGTTCGTTGCAGTCCAAAAATTATTTAATCTTGTTAACCATAGGGAAAATGAAAATTTGTTGGCCAAAAAAAGACAAAATATTGAAAAACTCACACAAATTGAATGTATGGTTTTTAATTTAATTTATAGTTTATCTTAGGTTAGCTAAACTTAATTTAACCGCATAAATTAAACTACCGGCCCCAAATAATACAAATTATTACTTACGCAAGAATATAACCATTATAACAATTTTTATTAATTAATATATTCGCCAGTCCTAATCCATCAACATCAAACTAACCGCATCATTAAAAAAAAAATTGTGAGAGAAGACAAACAAATTTACTGGTTTAAGGGGAGGTTCTCATGAAACTCGATCCGAAAATTCAATATTTTTTATTTCACTTTTGGATAGCATATTGAATAATTTTTACAAATGCTACAGTGGAGACCGGTAAGTCACCTTTTTTTGAGACGGTCACCTTACAACACGTATGAAGAATTCCCATGACAATTATTATTATACAATAAAAAAAAAATATTTTTGTGCTTTAAAACTCAATAAATCTTAACGTCAAAAACCTTAAGTGTACGTTTCGACAGACAAGTTCGTTGTTATTTTTACAAAGGGAAATATTTTTTTGTTTGGTTGTGTGAGTGTTTCGTTTGAATATGTATTTCTGTTTTTTGATATTTGATACGATTTTGAAACGTTTGGAAATGAACGACAAATTTACGGACGAATATGAAGAAGGTCGTGAATTCCGAACACATCCATAATTGTTTCATCCAAGATTTATTAGATTATGTTTTTGTATCTAGTAATAAAAAACAAATAAAATTAACTTTGAACCGCCATATTGCCGTTTACGCCATTTTATAATATTTTGGTACACAATTTAGGGATTTATTCGGATAATGATCACGAATCACTTTTTCATTATTATAGATGGGTATTATGGCAAGCCTCATTCATAAAATCCTTCAAACTTATTCATAACAGACAAATAATAATAGAAATGATAATCCGCATGTTGAATTAATCAAAACAATACTAAAAATGTCAAAAAAATATTTTACAAATTTTGTTCTGACACTATCCGTGTGAGCTGCTTTGTAAAAATAACAACGAACTTGTCTGTCGACATGTACACTCAGTTGTTTATTTACTTGCTTCCATGAAAAAAAAAAAATCAAGAAAAACACCTTACTTCTTTGTAGTTTGATGAGAACCTCCCCTTAAAAATGTTTAAAGCATGCGGTTTCCACGATGGCGAGGCGAAAAAATTAGTCAAACTAAAAAGAGAAAGCAAAAATTCACCAATAGTTCAATAGAGAGAAAATAGCATTTTGACAGATAAATTTGGACGTCCAGTTTTTAATATTTTAATTCAGCACTCCGAAATAGGACGTCTAATCCGAAAAAAAGAATAGATGGATCATCTTTTTTCGGATTAGGAGCTGATTTTCGGAATTCATGTTGTCAATTTGAAGAAAGTTTTCGGAATAAAACAAAGTTCAAAATAGAACCGTTAATTTGGATTTTGTTGTGTAAAGACGATTTATATTACAACGGGGAATCATACAATATGTATACATTTAATTACATTTTTTATTATAATCATTAAAAAAACATACTTAGAATTACAAAAAAAAAAATGGTCGTATATTTCTTTTGAATACTCTATTTTCTAGATATTAAATGCAAAATTAAAATTATTATTAAATTTTATCCCATTGCCATTCTACGGCGCCGCTAAATAAATAAATAAAAATTCGGAGTAACGACTTGTTGCTGTTTCACTTACTCTTATGTTATTTTTTTATTCCTTCCTCTTTTCAATTTGACTAATTTTTTCGCCTCGCAATCGTGGAAACCATGCTTAATGCTTTACTTGGTTTTTTTTTTGGTAGATAGTTTAGAGCAAGGATAATTCAGAGCAACGAACGAATGGGAAGAAATTTTAACAAAGGTTTACAAATGGTGATTGCGCCGCTGAATAAATTGTATTTATTTGTGGTTCCACGGTGGGACCACTGAACTTGAAAGGTTTTTAGAGAGCAGTTGTATTGACGATTGGAAATATAAAGCAAGCACTACCTGTCGAAAAAAAATAAAACTGTAACTACAATACAAAATTAGGATCAGCGCTCGCAGAACGACTTAAATACGGCATAGCAAAAGTTTTTTGCAGAAAAGTTGCAATAAATATTTTGTCTAAAATCACGTCTCCAATCGTCAATAGCGGTTTTCAAGGAGATTTACAATTAACTCTTCTTCTTATTACGAATGAAATAGCTGATAGAAACGTAACCTGTATATGATACATATGCTATCACTTTTATGTTATTATAGAAAAAAAAAAGATTCAATATTTAGGAATCTGTAATATCAGTGTATAAATTATTTATCCATATAATCCGACCTTAATCTGGATACAAATGATTTTACCCTTTCGAAAACTTTGTAAATATTTTCCTTTCTATTAAATACAATGAAAATCAAAATTCTTTGTTAGATTTAAATATCGATTAGTTTATCCGGTAGACCAGACCATCATTCGTGTATTTAAATTTCCCAATTTTCTGGCAGTATTCCATATTTGCAAAAAATACGAAAAAAATAAAAATAACAACTTATAGAAATATTTGTGTCGCTTCAAAAGCATTTTTTCTTGTAACGGATTCCTAAGTAACCAAATGAATTAGAGAGATTTAGCACGTAAGAGGCGTGTTTTCCATGACAACTGCACGAGAACTCGATAACTTAAAATTCTTTTTATTCTATGTAAACCGAAAAAAAATGAATTCATAAAGCGGGAAAATGATTTGTATTTAACGTAGATACACATTTTAAGATAAAAAATTTCCCCTTCATCAATATTTTCTTATTTCTGGCTGACGTCATTACAAGCCACTACGCTACACGCGTTTATCAAGTGTAACTAAAAACTTGGCTATAATTGTAACTATTTATTGCTGTGACAGTTTAAAATATTTATTTATGTTAAGTGCACTACACATTCGTGATTTATGTTTTTTTTTCGGTTTGCATAGAATAAAAGGAATTTAAAGCTTATCAAGTTCTAGTGCAGCTCTCATGGAAAACACGACTAAGATATAACAAGCGCCGTCATAACAAATTTTTCATTAACTTTCCAGGAAATTTAATTTGTTTTTTTCCTGAAAAACAAATTTTGGCATGGCCATCTTTCATCATCTTTTTTTATTTTAAATTTGATGCAATAAAAAATCTGCTGCCAAATATTTGAAAAACAAAACACAAGAGTTTAATTATTTTTTAATAAAACCTTTATTTTAACCATGGAAACCGACAAAAAAAAACCAAACCGTCAAGAACATTCAGTTGTTTATGATACGATTATTTTAAGAAGTTTCATCTTAAAAGAAAGATAAATAAATTATTATCTAGACAGATTAATTTTTGTTTTTATTATTATTAATGTTACTAGTGTAGTACATACAATTTTGTCAGGTTTAGCTAATTTTTTCATCAGAAGATTAATAACAGTAAACTGGTAATTCCAGGGAGGAAGAGAGGAAATTAAATGAATACAAAATTCATGGTCAGAGATACTTATCCCAATTTAGTTCGTGATGACATTTAAACTGTATGCATAAAATCGAAATGAGGTGATTTAAAAATTCCGAAAGGAAATTCTTGTTACTATGGCTGTGGTCGAATTCTCGAGTAAATCCGCTAAATTCGGTAAATGCATTTACATTTTTTATGGAGGGTAAACGAAATAAGAAAAGGTAAATGTTTCATGATTAGATACTTCATTCTTTATTGTTATAAGAATTGAACGAGTATAAAATAGAAAAAATACTTAATTTAACAAAAAAACGAACATTGAAAATCTACACTTACTGTAGTAAATGATTTACCCGAGAATTCGACCGCAGCCTATATATTATATTGTACGTACGTATATATATTGAGCGCGGTTAGTACTTGTCCTGGTGGAAAGAAGAATAGCGGAGTTGAAGCTATCTAAGTGAATATTGCTTACAAAGAAAAAACAGCCCAGTCGTGACTCATAGTATTTTGAGGAGTAGAATCGGAGTGATTAGTACTTAACCTTGGTGGACGTGGAGTTGGAGCTTCTCATACCTAAGCGAATAATCGGCTGTATGGCCTTGGACGAATTTTTATTTTATATTAAATATTGTACGTTGGCAAATTACTGCGCACTCTATTGTGAATGAGCTTATGCTCAAAATAGGGTGTGCCAAAATTATAATAATAAATAAATAAAAATATAATTTATTTAATAGACATATTTAATTTCATAATACTTAGCTTTGTAACAAATTTATTAAATTAGGTTAGATTAGGTTGGAGTGGCTGCTTATGCACACTTAGACCGGTGACGGTCCATTGTGATACCACAGAATATCTCCCCGTTTACCCCTATTGGAACCATTTCGAGCTACTTATGTAGCGTAAGACGTCCCGCACTTGACTGTTTTCGAGATCCGAGAGGCAGTCCATCCTGAACTTACCCAAGTGTTTGCGCCTTCTGAGAGCCAATGCTGGACACGAGCAAAGGAAGTGGACTAACGTCTCTTCCTCCTCTTCGTCCAAGCAGCTTCTGTAGTAGTCATTTGCCTCCAGACCCAGCCTTCTTGCATGTTCTCCAAAAAGGCAGTGTCCCGTGAGAATTCCTACGACCGTTCTTAATTCACGTCTGCGTAGGGATATTAATGCTCTAGTGCGCCCCAAGTCCAGCTTTGGCCAAACTTGTCTTGCAACTCTACAGGTGAGGGTGTTAGACCACCTTTCCCCGCTAAAGATAACGCCTGCTTTTCAAGTGCTTGTCTCAGCGCTGTGATAGGCCTCCCCAGACTTGCCCTTTTCGGTTGCAGCTGGAGAGTCGTACCATGCCTAGCAAGTTCATCCGCCCTGCAGTTCCCCATCACGCCCGAGTGACCTGGGACCTAGATTACCTGGATATTGAAATGCTCACCCATCTCATTTAGAGATGAGTGACAACTCAACGCCACCCGTGACGCCAAAGACACCGATTCTTACGACCGGATCGCCGCTTGACTGTCCACATAGATTGTGATATCGTCTGAGAATAACACATTATGCTTCAACCACGTCATGACCTCCTCTATCGCTACGACTTCAGCTTGGTACACGCTGCAGTAATCAGGGAGATGAATAGAAATGTTTACATTTAATTTGTCACAGAATAATCCAGCTCCCACTTTGCCATTTTGCTTGGAGCCATCTGTGAAGAATTGTAACGCTTCGGTTTCCGATAACGGTCTATCCCTCCAGGATTCCCTTGAAGGGAAGGAGGTCCGAAATCGCTTCTCGAAGCGTAGAGTAGGTTTAATGTAGTCAAGATTCGCCAGCTCATCCTTCAACGATCTAACAATAGTAGTGTGTCCTATACTAAGACACCTCCACTGAGAGACGGCTGCAAGTCGTACATCCGTATTTGCCGCCATCTGTTTGCCAAAAATGTCGACCGGAAGAAGGTGGAACATAACCTCTAAGGCACTTGTCAGTGTCGACCTCAATGCCCCGCTAACAAGCATACAGGCCATTCTTTGCACTCCCTCAATCTTACTTTTATAAGTTACCTTGTTCAGAGCTGGCCGCCAAACACCCACCCCGTACATGAGTACAGGTCTCACTACAGCGGTGTAGAGCCTGTGTACCAGCTCCGGCTCCAGACCCCATCTATGGCCAATGGCGTTCCTACAGGAGTACAAAGCTATAGTAGCTTTGTTTATTCTCTCCAACATGTTGGGCTTCCAACTAAGCTTACTGTCCAAGATAATACCCAGATATCTAGCTCTATCATTAATAGCAAGTCTCGTGCTATTTAAGGTAGGAGGGACAACTACAGGGATTTTGTATTTCTTAGTGAAGAGTACCAGCTCTGTCTTGGACGGGTTAATACCAAGTCCACATTTGCCAGCCCATTTCGTAACTATGGTAAGCGCATTCTGCATTACGTCTACAATAGTGCCCAGGAATTTCCCGGTAACAGCTAAAGCTACGTCGTTTGCGTATGCGATAACTTCAATCCCTCTCTCTCCAATTCTAGTAGTAACCCGGTTACCACTATATTCTAGAGAAGAGGGGACAGAACCCCTCCCCCCTGCGGGGTTCCCCTAGTTACTCGCCTCTTGATGGTGGAGTCCCCTAACCTCGAGCTAAGAATCCTGCTTCCCAGCATATAATTGATTAACCCTATCAGAGAAACGTCCACCTCCAAAAATGACAATCCCTCCTTGATTGCCTCCGCTTTCACATTATTAAAGGCACCTTCTATATCCAGGAAGGCCACCAAACAGAATTCCTTCGAATTAATCGATTTCTCAATCGTACACACCAAGGTGTGCAGAGCCGTGTCCACAGATCTACACTTTGTGTACGCATGCTGAGACGGTGCCCACTTCCTGGCACCTATTTTATCTCTGATGTATGCATCCAGCAGCCTTTCCAAGGTTTTCAAAAGAAAAGATGATAGAGTTATTGGTCTTAGGTCCTTAGGATAGACATGTGAGCTTTTCCCCGCTTTCGGTATAAACACCACATTGACCTCCGTCCAGTACCTAGGAATATACCCCAGCTTCAAACACCCTTTGAATATAGCTTCCAGGTAGGCAAGAATAATTACTGAGTTGTTTTGAAGTTCCGCTGGTATAATTTGATCCGGACCAGCCGATTTAAATGGTTTAAAACCCCTCAGTGCCCATAGGATCCGTTTCCTGGTTACGATATCCTCTGAGAACACTGACAGTGATTCTTGATGATTGCTACGCACCAACAGGTCTTCAAAGCTCCCTGAGAAGTGTGTCTCGAAGAGAAGCTCTAGAGATTCTCCACTAGAAGCTGTCCAAGATCCATCCGGTTTTATCAAAAAACTCGGACTAGCTGTACTTTTGGAAAGAATCTTCCTAAGGCGGGAGGTCTCGGATACCTCTTCCATTTTATCATAGAAGATTCTCCAAGACCTCCTTTATGCCTTTCTTAATTCTTTCTTATAAATTCCGAGTTTCTCCTTATAGGGGTCCCAATGCTGAGCCTCCCTTGTAATTTTGGCTCTATTAAAGGCTGTCCTACAAGCCTTATGATTGGTTCCCAGTTCCCTGGACCACCATACTGGTTTTTGCCTACCTCTAGGCGTAGCCAGTGGGCAGGCAGCGCGAAAGAATCGATTGCATGCTCTAGTAACGCTAGCCACCATGTCCTCCAGCTCCCTAACGGTCGTCGGGGGGTCCATAGCCATCGACGGTAACATATCCTCCAATAATTCCCCATATTTGCTCCAGTTGGTCCTTCTAGGGTTCCTGAAGGCTTCCCGGGTAGCAGGGTGAATATCGAGGCTATAGGTTAAATATCGATGATCAGAAAATGAGTGTTCCTTATCCACCCTCCAATTTTTAACTATCTGAAGAATATTATTTGAAGCAAGGGTCACGTCTAGAACCTCCTGCCTGTTACTGGTAATAAATGTGAGTTCCCGCCCAATATTACACACTGAAAGGTTAGTACTCAACAAATAATCAAAAAGCGACTCACCCCTTTCATTAATGTCAGTGCTTCCCCAGATAGTGTGATGCGCATTAGCATCAACTCCCAGTACCACACCTACCTTTGATTGTTCCGCTTCACGGATCAGCTCCGCTAGGTTATCCGGAGGAACCTCCTTCTCCCGGTTCATGTAGGCTGAAACTAGCCAGAATCTACAAGTGCCTACTTCCAGGCTAACTGCAGTAGTGTCACCATTGCTGTATTGAGAGAGATGGAAAAGATTAATATTATTTTTCCCAAGAATACAAGATCTGATCTTTCCAGACTTACTAGAGGATAAAATTTTGTACCCCTTGGTTCTGAGGCCTTGTTATTAATCCAAGGCTCTTGGATTAATATCACATCCTCACCCGACCTAGTCAGCCTGAGGAGTAGAGCTGCCGAAGCAGCCTTAGAATGGTGAAGGTTAATTTGTGTTATCTTAATCATAACCTTTTAACCTCTACCTACCTCTATGGTATATTCCTGCTACCGCAGGAATATTATTTCCCGGTATTTTGGGATGCGCCGAATTCGTCCGTCTCGCTAACCCTCGTACCCTCTGTAGAGGACTTGTTAGAGCCCGGGCTGCCGACATCCTCCTCCATCGGTACACCAGCTCCTTCGCTTATGTGCCCCTCCTCATCTTCCAAGTGAATCCTTACCAGACTTACCCTCAGCTTCTTCACCCCTGCTGCTGGTACCTTCTTCAGGCCTGGGCGGGTTGCCACCATCCTCCGGTTGGCCTCCCGTACGCGCTCCGGCCCCTTCCTTTTTATAAACGTTGAGAGTAATTGACTGAATCCGAAGTCAATTACTCCGTTCGTTTTGTGCAGGAGGGCAAGGGACTCCTTATTTATTCATAATTGATAATTTCGAGCCCCCCTTCGCCTCCTCCTGCTTGACGATCTTACAATTTCCGGTCGGAAGATTCGGGTTACTGGCCTGAATAATTTTGAAAGCCTCGTCAGGGCTAGCCGGTTCGGATGGCAGCCAGACACGTACCCTCGTCCTGCTGGGAATTTCCTCCCGGCTAACTGCCGCAAGCTTTGCGCCTGGCCACACCTCCCCTACTTTGGCTATAGCCTTTTTATAAAGATCCACAGATCTAGAGTCCAAGCATGCAGTTATCTTCACACGCCCTTGATACCATCCCGCATCTCTGCAGGATGGGGGTGGTCCTGGATTTTCTCCCAGTACCTTTAAAAAGACGAGGTTGAGTACATTATACACCAACCTCCATTTTTCCGCCGTAATGCTCCCATCTTCTTGACTTTCGTCAATAACGGCTAGCATCAACACATGCTCCCTCAGGACATCGCTGAACAGCTTTGTACCTGAGTTGGAGCTCGGCTTCTTGTCAGTCAGCAACTTGGCCCGCTTGCTGTTGACTACTTCCACCTCGTCCTGAGACCGCTGTCTTTTCGACACATGGTCCCTTTCCGAGCTTCCGCAGCCCACAGTGCTCCTTGCCCAAGCTACTGATGTTCTTTGCTCTTCCGTGAGCTGCCCCTCGGTCGGGGGTCGCAGCCCACTTCTCGAGAATTCGGAATGCCGAGCGGCGATTTCTGTACCGCCTTTTCGCCGGAGGAATGTCTCTCGTCCTACTCCCCTGTGCTGCGTTGGCACCGCTAACTCCCGGGACTGGTGCCCTTGAGTCAGCCACCTTTGCATCCTTAGAGGCCCCACCCGTTTAGTTCGAGGTACCTGCCTTCGCTGATACCGGATTTTGAGGAGAGCCGGTGCCCTTGGTTTTTTTGTGTTTAGATCCTTCTATTTTGATTCCCACGAGTATCCGAGAAATAAAGGTCCGCCTGCGCAGAGATCCGTATATGCAGGTAAGGCTAGTTAATGGCGAATCATCACTAGCATCGCCGGTACAAAAATAAATTCGAAAATTAAGTTTTAATTCAATAAAAAATCAAGGGACATTCAGTTGTATACTACATATATAATTCCTGTTAATTTGGCAAGAAATCGATATTTGGTTGGATAATCCTTACTTGCGATAACAACAGCCAAGCGATTTGACATGGATTCACCAAATTTTGGTAGTTTCCGAACCAATTTTTTGGCATTCTTCCATAATGGTCATATTTAGTTGAACTTTCTCCCTTAAGGTTTGCTTTGCTCTTAGTCTTTGGTCTAAAAGTTCTCAAAGGTGTTCGATTGGGTAGATTTTGTTTTAGATTGGAGTTAGGGCAGTTGTACAGCCAAACTCTAAGAACTGAAGCTTTATGCTGGAAACATATGAGCAGAATTTCTTCTCTGCTAGCAGCGCTGCCGGCAGAAATGCAGGTGAAATACATGAGCGCCTTTTTTGATAAGCAGAATATTTTTTTTTCAATTTAATCTACAATTTTTCTAAAGAATGATGCCTTATTTTGTCACAAATTAATTAATTTGTATCCTCCATTTTGTCAACGCAACATCTACCTCAATCGCAACCACAATCCTAAACGCAATCACCAAATTAACGGCCAACCCAGCCATCTATTAAGTCACCAAATCAACCCTTAATCAACTTTCAAATCAACCCTTAACCTAACCCCAAATTAACCGTTAAATAATTCCCCCAACCGAACAACTCACATTCCAACGCAAGCTAACTAAATCTTAATTATACGTCAACTCAAGTTAGTTCGATCCAAATCTCAACCCTTTGCTCCACTCTACACTTATTTTCCATACCAATCCCAAACTCAACTTAATATAACCTCCCACTAAACGCTAACCTCGATCTCAAATTAATCCCTTACCGAACTTCTCTTTCAAATCCAACTCAATTCAACTATCATACGATCGTACCGTCATACCATTATACTGCCTTCCTAAAATCAAAAGCGGTATCTACTTGTAGGACAAAATTGAGATATTATACATTGAAATTTTTTTGATAGTTCTTGATAAAATTAAATATGGTTTAATTAATAATGGTAATTTAAAAAAATCGGTTAAAACTGTTAAAATTTAAAAAATGTTAGAAGTTAATTCTAAAAAATCACATACGGCATTATTTTTAAAAAATATATTTGTATATGCTAAGCCAATGTGCGGTATCTACAAAAAATAAGTATTTAACGTAGATACGGCCTTATTCATTAGTATCTATGTAAAAGTTAATTAACAAAAACGCGGTAATTGTTACTAAAATTCAGTTTATTTAAAAATAATTTTATAATTCATTAACTTGTAACAAAATCTTATTAATTTAAAGACCACAAAAATAAAATAAATAGTTCTAAAAATAAAAACAAAAACAATAAAGTTTTGATTAATTTTCTAATCATCACATTCGGGCATATTTCTCCAAAACACCTTTCTGTTTTCCGGAAGTACTCCTCCAAGAATTTTAAGTAGCGCTTCCTTCTTGGATTTGGGGAATCCGCGAGGCTCATTTCGGGTTGCAACAACGACTAATAAAACCCCTGTTTTTTTTGCAGCTTTCTTACATAAAAAATCTAATTTTTTAAAATCAATACAAAATGGCCAAGAGTTGCTTTAATCTGAACCATATCAGAGAGAAGCGGCCTGGCTACACATTTTTTTAATGCAGACTCAGATTTGAAATCTCTCCACTGAGAAAAATCATAGTATTCCATTTTTTGTACATCTACTTTTGATTTTTGTGCATGCTCAACTGCATTAACAAAGTCATAGGTCTTGCCTTGTTTCTTGGGCGATAGTTCTACTTGATGGTGGAAACTATCTGATGACATAAAAGTATGTCCCGGTTCAAAATAATTAAGGAATATCTCAGTGGCAGATATTTCATCAGAATTAATCATTCTGACTAAAAACGTCAACAAGCACCAATTCTTAATTTAGCTAGCACAGTTATCTAACCATATTGTAATTTGCTTGGCATGTCTATGCCTCAAGAAAAACAAATATAAACAACTGACGATGTCCTCCTTGTTCCCTCCTTCGTGCCACAAAACAGCGTACGGCTTTAATAGTGATTTTGAACCGAGTGGTACAAAACTTTCATTATACGTTGTAAGTAGGGAATCCAAATTTACCGAAAATTTCATTTACCGGTTTCGGTATTTTTTTTCTTAATTTACCGGTTCCCCGGTAAATTTCGGTAATTGTTTAATCTAAAAAACATCATTGAAACATCTAATATATCTTAATTATTTACTTATTATTTTTGTTTTTTGAGAAAAAAGACATTTTTAAGTTACAGTTTCATTTTTGTTATATTAAAAAATATACATAATATTACATAAAAGTACTTAGCAACAATACAGTTAATTCAAATTCAAATTTATAGAGTTCAGTCTCATTGATTTTCTTATAGAAAAAAATAACAATAATAGAATAAATAAAAACAATCTATTTTATAAATTTAATTTATAAATATCGTTTTGTTGGTTAAAATAAGCTCGTAGAAAACATAACATATCCAATGTATCATCATTCAGACGAGATCTTATTTTATTGCAAATTTGTCCCGCCGAAGAAAAGGCTCGCTCTGCATCTACTGATGTTGGTTTTATTGTCAAGAGATATTGATAGACTCGATTAAGCCAGACACCACGTTCTTTAGTTTGTTCATACAATGCAATTTCTCTTCGCATTATTGTTGTTATGTTTTTGTTGTTTAGCTCTATAGGTTTTAATTTCAATTCATGTGGCTTAGTTTTCTTTTTAATAGCAGAAATTAAACGTTCTATAGTTAACTCTTTTTCACTTTGTTCTTCATCTTCCGATGAAGAGGCTACAACCAGACCATCATTCAATTAAATTTACAATCAGTTTTGCTATCGTAGACTTGTTTGTACGATTGAAAACAAAGTATTCATGATCAGAAATATTGTCATCTAAATTATGCAAATATTGTAGTACGTCAGAATATTGAGTGCGTCTCTTATTAATTTGAAATATTAATGCATTTTTCAATTCATTGCTATAAAAGCTATTTTGAATTGATAATTCATCCAACATGAATTTTAATGATGCATCAGCACTGAGTAGCGTACTATTACTGGAACACATTGATTCCAACGACATTGTTATTGGGAGTAAAGAAGTTATAATTTCATCAACAGCTTTGAGCTCATTATCGGAAAAACTTACATCGATTTGCAAATCAATTAGACATTTTTGCACACATGTTTTTAATAAATAGAATCTCTTCATCATTGCTAGCAAGCTATTCCACCTGGTTTTGGTATCTAAAATCAAACAAAGCTCTTTATTAAAATCTGTAACGACGTATTTCTGTAACAAATCATTATTTTTTGTCGAATAACGAAATATTTTCACAGTTTTTCTGATTTTTGCTATTATCGGATATAATTGTTGAATTGTTTCGAAATTTTCTTCATGTTCATTTGATCCCGGAAATATTTCCATGTAATCTCCATTTTCGCAATAACTTTCAGTTTCGCCTTCACTATTATCATCCTCGTTTGAATGAGCTAGCTCATCCGCATTTGTTTGAACGTCAGCAAATCTGTTTTTGTTGTACAAGACTTTAATCACCGCCAAATGAATTCCATGTGCGAGACACAATTGATGAATAAGATTCATGTCTTTTCCAACTCGTATCATTACTGCTGCTCCGTCACTAGACATTCCAATTATTTTGTTGATTTCCAGGTGAAACTCATTGAGTTTGGTTTCAACTGTCTCAAAACAATTTTTTGCAGCAAATGAGTCTTTGATACGAGCGAGCCCTAAATTCCAAAATTTAGTTGAGCCATGAACATTAATATTTATATACTTTCGATTTCGTAATGACGTCCATTCATCAAAGCTAAGGCTCAATCCTGCATCTTTATTACTTTAATATTCTAGGATATTGAGTTTCACCTCTTTTTTAATGCTGGCACCGTAGTTCATTACAATTTCTTTGATTGTAGTTGCGGATGAAGGAACGTATAATCCTTTATTTATCAATAGTTTTCTTAAATCGTAGGAAGAGCAAAATTTTACAAATGGTATTCCATCCAAAGCAACCATTCTGGAAATAAAGGCAGGTAGTGTATCATCAATCTTTGGTTTGAAAAATTTTGTTATGGTTCCACTACTAGTACACGGTATATTCTTATTTTCTGATGGATTCGAGGCAAACTCTTTTCTAGCTCTTTTTGTGTATGTATGTATATATGTGTGTTTGTGAATATATATGTATGTGTATATACATTATGAATATGTATATACAGTGGTGTGCAATAGGAGTTGATCTTCTTGATTGGGAGAGTTAACATGTATTTTAAAAATTCCAAGAAAAATTCAATATTATTATCCCTATTCTAGTTCGTATCATACTGAAATACAATGTAATTATGTAAATCTAATACAAAAATAAATTTTTTAATTTTCGGTATTTTCGGTAAAATTTTGAAAATTTACCGGTTTTTCGGTAATTAAAAATTTACGGTAAACCCGGTTTACCGGTTTACCGAAAACCGGTATTGGATTCCCTAGTTGTAAGCCTTTTAATAAAAATTACTTTTTTAAAAGTATCCATTCTCGGCAACATAAAGATTTTCTGTAAATCTGCAGAAACAAAGATAGTTCCATCTTCAAACTTATTGTTAGATTGTGTTTTATAAAGTTCTCTAGACTCAGCAGCATGAATTTTATGAATTTTCCAAATGGAACAAGTTTTGCAGGTATTGTCCAAATTATCTTCTTGGTGCTCATGTAATTTGAACTTTTCACATTGCTCGCATTCTTCGTGCCCAGTAATGCAAAGGATATACTTTTTGCCCTCACACGCAAACGATATGATTCATACGACACTATAGAATCGGGGTTTTTAGATTTAAAATCCTCGAACATCGTGGAAACCGATATGTCGCTTGGCAGATATCGTCGGTTTGGAGTGTGAACACGTCTAAAATATCAAGAATATATTAATAATAAACCTTTAAGTTATCTTACAGAACTTTAGAACTTACCTGTAGTGAGATATAGACGGATGGAATGTTTCAATAAGTGCATCTATAAGAGGGTAATCTATCCTCTTTTTAGCTGAATTCCCATGTCGATTTTCAGGTGGACAATTTTGATATCTTGGAGTTTTCAACAAAGTATTGTGTAGAACCCGATCATTTGATTTTTTATAGCATAAGGTGGTTAAAAAAAATGTTTTGTAGACAAGTGCCATTTCATCGTTTTCATTTTTTAAATAATACTTGAACGAATTCTGGTTCATGTTGCTTTCAGTCATCCGACGTTTTATGTCTTGCCTGGTACAAGTGTTTAACATGAAAGCCTTTCTCTGTTTAACAGATAGGCACCACAAATTTTTGTTGATAACTTTTCTCATATTTTCATTAATATGACTCAAACATAATTTTGGCTCTTAATATTCTTTTGTTCTAATTTAATTTTTGGATTTATCCACCGCCTCTTTTTTGGATTACCTGTTTTTGTAAAGCCTTTGTCATTTAAATTTTCTGTTGCCAAAAGTTCTGAGCTTTCATTTGTTTTATTAGATATTGTAGGTGGCATCGATTCCTCCACAAGATTAACTGCAATATCATGTATGTATATTGTAGAAGTAGACAGCGGAGTACTATCTATAACATCATCGTTGAGTTTCTGTTCTGTATCTTGTCCTTTTTCATTGTATATAATTTTACAGGGATAATCTAGTATCAACGTTGAAGAGTATCGTTGAAGTTCTGCATCATTCGGCATTATATTTTCATTTAGACCGTTCTTCAAATCGTCAACATCATACACTACATGTTCAGTTGATACAGTTTGTATCGATTCATTATGTTTGTTATTATTAATCACTTCGAAACGAAAATTATCTTGACTATTTTCAATTATTAATGTTGTCACATAAACCCCATCTTCTGTTACTACCGGAATATTTGTCGAAACTTGTTCAATTTGTTGAACTGCATAAACAGATTCATATGTTAGAGTACTCATATTATCAATTTTTTCATTTAAACTTGCGAACTTGCACACTCGATCTTCCGTTAAAACACGCGTACTCGTCGAAATTGGTTTATTTTCATCTTCAATTCTCACTATAGGTTTAGGTAAAATATCACCAGCTCCGTTTACATTTGTCATACAAACCTTTGCCGTTGAAGCTGGCGACTTATGTTGGCCTTTAGTTGCCAAGGAAACCATTACTTTAGCTCTTTCACTTGACATTTTTATGAAATTAACTTATTTGTCATGGAATTGATAATGAAAACACAGAATAATGTTTAATTTTAAATACAATACAAAAAAATTGCACGTGTAATTACTTTAAAGACCGCAATCGAACTAAAAACAAAACATGCAGATAATAACGTTTCCTAGTGAAAAAACGGTAAACAGAGCATACTAGATACAAAAGCGGTAAATGCATGCTCACACAAGTAGATACGGCGTTTTCTACTAGCAGCATATAGATACCACATTTTTTATTATAAAAGGTAGAAGTTGTGTGCAGATACGACAAAGAAAGTGGTCTTTTTTAGAATACCCACTGCAGGTACAGCGTTTTTCTTTGGTATTTATGTTGAATAACGTAGTAAGATACTTAAAAAAACAAAAAAAAAAAACGATTTCACATTTTTTGTAGATACCGCTTTTGATTTTAGGACGGCAGTATACCATCAAAATGATTTTTGAATAAAGTTCTGTAATATGGAAAATAAGAATATAACTTCGCTATTAACCGTTTATGATGAATATTTACGTTTCCAACGAATAGAACGAATAGAACCAAAAAAATTATTTTTAGACGAGGTTGTGAGAAATATGTCAATACGGCTTCTATAATACTGTCTATTTAGCTTTCTGTGAATCATGCAGCTGTTGAGGTTTCTTTAAGACAGCCTAAACATACTATTTCAATTGCTAAACCATCAAGAGCATCTCCGTAATAATATTCAAGTTATTGGGTGTACAAATAAATTTCCGACCTTTTTTACTGAAATAAAAGACATTAGTTTGTGTACAAAATGAAAGAATGTTTTATTCAAAGTATGCTCCTTCGGAAGCTATAACCTTCGCCCATCGTTCAGGCAATAAACGGATTCCCCGAAGGAAGAAGTCTGGTGGTTTCGATGCGATCCAGTCATCGACCCATTTTTTGACGTTTTCATATGAAGTGAAGTGCTGCTGTGCAGGGCTGATTGCATCGACCGGAACAAGTGGTAATCAGAGGGAGCAATGTCTGGTGAATACGGTCGGTGGGGTAGAATTTCCCAGTTCTGCCTGTCCAAGTAATTTTTGACAGGTATAGCAACATGTGGCCTAGCGTTGTCATGTTGCAAAATAATCTTATTGTGCCTTTTGTCCCATTCCAGTCGTTTTGCAGCTAGAGCTTGCTTTAAATCCATCAGTTGTCGTCGATAAACTTGTCCCGTAACGGTTTCACGCTCTTTCAGCAGCTCATAATAGACGACACCCTTCATATCCCATCAAATACAAAGCATCACCTTCGAACCATGGATATTTGCTTGGATTGTCATAATGGATCCATTTTTTCCATCCCCAGTGATGATCCGATGCAAAAACCCCTTCCTTTGTTGTCGTTGAAGCAACAATTCGCACATGGTTTTCCGACGTTCCATGTCCCTTTCTTTCAATTTGTGTGGCACCCAATTTCCCAGCTTCTGAACTAATCCCATTGCATGTATACGTTGCGAAATACATTGTTGGGTAATATTCAACTTTTCTGCCAATTGTTTTTCAGTCCGACAAGGGTCCACATCAAGCAATTCTTCCAATTCTGTATCTTCAAATTTTCTTGGTCTGCCTTCACGTTCTTTGTCTCTTACGTCAAAATCACCAACTTTGAATCGTTGAAACCACTCTTTGCATGTTGTTTTCGATGAAGCATGTTCACCGTAAACTTCCACAAGCAAACGATTTGTTTCCGCTGCACTTTTCTTCAACAAAAAATAATGAAGTAAAACTTCCCGCAAATGTTATTTTTTTGGCACAAAATTCGACATTTTCAATTACATGAAAATAATTGTTGTTTACGCTTTGAACAAATGTTACTAGTAATTATTCAAGTTTGACATCTAAACTCCAAAAAACATGTATTGCCCGATTGAATAATATGAATGCAGTGATACCAACGACACCTATCTAAAAAGATCGGAAATTTATTTGTAAACCCAATACATTAAAAACTTTTCTTGCTAAACTTTCGCTTTAAACTTTGGGTTATGCTTTCTGAGTATTTGCTGTCAGAGCGGTAAGTTTGCCTTGTTTATAAAAATATAGTATGTAGTGGACACACGCCTCAGTATTGAAACTACTAACGGTAGTGCAGATTTTTGGATTTAGAAATATTATTTTAAATCCTCATTCCCAATATCGAATTTCATTATAATCGGTTAAGGAAAATCAAAGTTTCGTCCTGCTTGGCCATATTTCAGAACTTTATCTAAAAATCATTTTAAAATCCCATTTCCAATGCACAAGCCGAAATTCATTATAACTGGATGAGAAATAGGCAAGTTTCACTTGGCCATATTCCAACACTTCATCCAAAAATCATTTTAGAATCCCATTTCCAACGCACATGTCAAATTTGATCATAATCGGTTAAGAAACAGCCAAGTTCCATCATACATAGCCATATTCCAGAACTTCATCTCAAAATCATTTTAGAATCTCATTTCCAAAGCGGATGTCACAACATTTGTGTACAGTTTGGTTCAAATCGGTCAAGCGTGCTGTACATACGTACAAACACTCGCTTACTTAGATTACTCAACTGCTCACTGAACACTAATCCAGCCCCAACCCAACTCCAGCTCAACTTCAACTCAACCCTTAAATTAAACCCTAACTTAACCTTCAACTCAACCACAAACTCAATGCCCAACTCAATATTCAAACCAGCATATATAACAAATTGGTAAATATTTCTTTAACCAAGTTTTTTGGCTCAATTCGTACGGCAGGCCCCGACCTTTTAGACGTACATGTTCCAAAAGCTTTTCAGCTTTAAAATTCTAAATCGGACAAGCCGTTCTGGAGATACTATGAGTACAGATGATTTTGATGGTGGAAGTCTACTGTATGAGGGCTTTCTCTTCTGTGGGTAAGCTTACTTTAGCTTTTCCATCAACTAGAATGAACCGCACAGAGTACATTGACGTCTTAGAAGACCACCTCTTACCTTTTCTGTACATTCATCAAGCATTTAACTGAATTTTCCAGCAGGATAACGCTCCGATCCCCGATCCCCCCACGCATTTGCTTGTTCCCCAGACCAAAATCCTTTAGAAAATCTTTGGGGATTTTTACAGAAGACCAATGAGTGGAAATTGGCAATTGAAAATGCCTGGAATGAATTATCGCCCAAAATCGTTGATTCATTGATTGGAAGTATACCTAACAGGATTCTGGCATTGGCTCAGATCAAAGGGGGGCCAACGGCATATAAAAAGTGTTGATATACATAGTTAAGGAACAAAGCAATTTTGAAAAAATTGTGTTTTTTTGTTTAAAATAATTGAATTTTGTAACGGTTTTTTTAATTGCTGTATTACGTCCTTATCCGGCATTAAAAGTATGAAAATTTTTTATCCGTCATTTTAAAAATTCAAAAAAACGAGTGGTTATATAGTTATGGAGTTGAGTGCTTGTATGTATAGATGATAATATCTCAATGTACATATAAATGACAGTTCCGAAGAATTAGAAAAACAATAAGACTGGACTGTTTTTAATTATGTATTTTTAAACGTAAAAGTAGCACTATGTTTTCATTTTTATTAAATAATAAAAGTAGATTAGAAATGTATTTTCATTGTGTTACTAACTATTGGCTGTACTTAGGTGTCTGTAACGGGGTCAATTTCTATCATTATTAACTAAATCTCTCCAAATCCTCTTTATGTTGTGTGTAACAGGGTATTTGCTGAGGCCCGGCCATCTCCGGGAGGACTTGCTTATAGCTTGAGATTTTTGATTGAGATGTTTACTAGTCAAAAATTTAACCAGAAGGCATATTTTGACTGCCTAAAATACACATTATTTAAATGTTTGAAAACATAATTGGTGACCACTATCTTTAATGCCTTCCGCAATAAGTTTTCTGAAAATCCAATGAACTGAACGCTGCTCGCATCATCAATTCGCTGCCGGACATGTTCAATCCTGCAGGCAACCCCTTTTCATCGGATTCTCTTTTACCTTCTTTTAAACTGTCTCACATCTAAATAGAAATGGTAAACAATTTATACATAGCCGTTTGATGCAATAAAACAGTTTATGGAAAAAAAAATAAACTCAAATCCTTTTTGTGTTCTCAACTCAACCCAGAATATTTAATTATTCAATCGATGATTTTATTTGTGCCCATAATAAGTAAGAACAACCCTAAATCCAAGTATCATTTAAATATTATTTTAATACATACAAGTATTTTGCAATTTCGATTTAATATTTTGCCTTTAAAATGCCAAATCGAATTTACGAATGTAATCAAACAAAATATTAAACATTTATGTGCTACTTCGAATTAATATCGTGCTTACATGTGGGCATAAATGATAATCCGCTAACAATCGTATTATTGGATGGAACAATATTTATATTAATTTTTTTAGTTTATATTGATTGTTTAACTTTATTACAAAGCAAATGAAAAACACAATGTATTCCACATTTAAAAAAGGGGACTACGAAGATTTGTATATAGAATATGGCGTTTCGTTTAATACAAAATGTTTAGGTAAATCGTATTAATTTTTTCCAATCAAGTTGTTCACCAAACATGAGAATTTATTAAATATTATTTCTAATTGTTGTTTTATTTAGCCACAGCAAAGCAGACTAATATACCTTGACCAAGACAAGGAATTAATATTTTATTTCATATTATTTAGAAATTCAATGTTTACATGGCTAATTTCGTTCGATGTTGAAAGGCCGAATGTCATATGGCCGAATGTGTCGAAAGTGTGAATGCCTAATGGCCAATTGGGTCGAAAGGCCGAAAGTGTTGAATCGCCGAAAGGCTAAAGGCCGTATGTGTCGCAAAGCCGAATGTCGAAAGGCCGAATGGGTCGAATGGAGGAACGTGTGGAAAGGCCGATTGGGTCGAAAGGTCGAATTTTCGTTAAATTTTTCTTCACTTAATTGATTAAAATCAATATTTAAAACCATTGAATTTAGTTCTTAATGTAAAATGATTTAAATAAATTGACAATACGTGCTAATAAATCCTATGTATGTATGTAGTATTAATGTGATCAAATTTTGTCGAAAAAAATATTTATTTATTTTTCTCTTTTTATTATAATTAATTAATTTTTAATTATATGACAAAAAAAACGAAAGAAGATTTTAATATTTAAAGCGATTTACTATTAAACATTTTTATATAAAAATGTTGATAAAAATATAAATTTTGAAAATTTTCATTAATAAAAAAATGAAAAATTAAAATCAATTTCGATACAAACGGCCTTTCGGCCTATTCGGCCTTTCGACACATTCGGCCTTTCGACATTCGGCCTTTCGACACATTCGGCCTTTCGAAACATTTAGCCTTTCGACATTCGGCCTTTCGGCGCTCGGCCTTTCGACATGTCTGGGAAACGAATCATTACTAGAATAAATTGAAAAACAATAATAAATCGATCGCGCTAGTTAAGTATTATCACTTGGTAAAGAAAACTATTTAATATATTTTTAATGTTCTTTATTAGAAGGTTCGTGTAAAACTAACTTATCATATATGGAAAAATGATTTACATGGTATTTAGAAGTGCTACGTTAACAAATAATTAATTATAATTATAATTCTAAGAATTGTATATTAATGTATCAAATAAAATTATCATTAAAGAATTTAGCTTACGTTATAATAAATGATGGGAACAAAATAGTAATTTAATATAATTTAGTTTAAATGAAATTAAATACAGGATGTTGTTGCGATAACGTAACTCCTCCCCTCTAAAAGTGAAGCGACGGCCATAAGGTCGCTGGGTTTGTGGTGTCATTGGTTGTAGCTGTAATCGTGGGTTCATCTTGCTGGATTGGATTCTTCCTACATTGCATTAAATTGAATTGGTTGACAATCTTATAAATTATATAAAATATGATTATTAGAAGAATAGTAAATCCTGCAATTAAAGATTTAAATGATTCATTAGTGGTCTGTTTCAATACAATTATTTCCTTCAAATTTTCCAATGTCCAATTATTCAGTTTTTGAAAGTTGGGTTTTTCAACTATCTCAAGATGTTGAATGTCGTTGTATATTGTTGAAATTATTTCTATCGTGTCCCAATATATTGGAGTTCTGCTTTTGTATTTGAAGCCATTTATGGAAATTGAACAGTTTTTGAAATGAATTAATAATATTCCTTTCTATGATTTGTGTTTTATGTTGGTACCACACGATGTTTCTATAGCAACTTCATTTTGCGATATGATAAGCAGGTGTTCGGGTTCAAACATTTCTATTGTGTCACCGATGTCTGTATTGGTTATTAAGGTGCAATTTGCTGGTTGATTATTGATGATATTTGGGACGCATCCATTTACTGTGTTCGGTTGAATGGATTCTTTTTGGCAATATCTTATCTTTTCGATGGTGAGGCATGGTTTATTCACATATTGTTGAAAATATTCACTTAATAAAAGGAACGGGGTTTTAATTTGGATAGTGTAGGAATTGTTAATTGGTAATTCTTTTAAATGGTAAAAAGAAAATGAATTTGGGTGAAATATTGGTATTTTAATAATAAAAATTATATTAGTATGGTTATAGTAAGCTTGAAGTTCGAGGAATTCGTAAATGTTTTCGTCGGAAAAAACATTAACACTTTGTTCTCTTAACATGACGGAAACGTAATTGATTTCGGTTGGGTGTAAGATATGTTTAGATATGATCCCGAGTTTGGCTAAAAGTAATGATTCGGAAATATCATTCAAATGTTCACTCAACATGTCCATGTTGAATAGTATTTGTTCAAAATATTGATTGATATGCAAGGTTCGTTCAATAACATCTAATTTTTCGATTATATTGTCATGAAAATTATTCAAGTATTTCTCTAAATGCTCCTGTTGTTTGTTTATGTGTTTTGTGATATTGTTAAATCTTCTCAACATTTGTGTGTTAATATAGATTTGATTTTTCATTTGATTACTAATTTCATTCTGAGTTGATTGTAAACTGTTTAATTTGGTGTTAATTTCTACGTGGTCTTCGTAGTCCATATTTCCAGTTATTGTTTTAATGATTCCTCCAAGTCCGTTGATAAGTCCTCGTTTGTTTCTGTATTTCGGCCGAATGAGATCTAAGTCGTTTGATAATGTGTGACATTTCTTCCGTAATAAATTTAGTTTAGGTAAAAAATCAATATATTTCATTGATTGATTGTGAAAGTAGTCAATATTTCTTGTTATTAAATTTAAATTTATGTCATACTCTGTTAGGTTGATTATGTGAAGCAGTTTCGAATAACTCGTTATTATTCTTGCATTTCCTAATTTTAGGGGTAAAAGTCCGTTGTTGTTATTCAAGTCATGAATTTCTATTTTTTGCTGTACCGTACTTTGAAGTTTAAGTGTCCTGAAAATAAAATAAGTATTGCGTTTATTTTTTATCTTTTGCTTATGAACCTTTCTTTTGTCCGTCGTTACTGTTACTTTATTATCACTTACAACTATATGTTTCATAAACCTAGGTGCTAACTTATTTCTACGGTTTTCTAATTCATAAATCTCTTCACCTACTTCATAATTTTCTGGTTCTACTCTATTTTCATTTAAATTTTCTATGTTTCTCGTTTTATTTACTAAGCTAATATTATGTGCTAACCTGCATAAATCATCATAATTTTTAGAATGGTTCCTAATGAAATCTTCCCTAGATTCGTTGTTTTGTTTTGCCAAATTTAATGGGTTTGATTTGATATAATGTCCATTTAGTAGCTCGAATGGAGTTAATTTGGTCGTCGAGTGTATGGCATTATTATATGTAATAATTGCTTCGTCCATTATTTCGTTGATGGATTTGGTCTTATCTTGATTAAATATAATTCTGATTATTTCTGTTAATGTTGAGTGGAAACGTTCTACTGGTGAATTCCCTGTGGAATTCTTTGCAGTAGTATAATGTATTTCTATGTTATATAATTTCAAAAAATCCTTAAAAATACTTGAGAGAAATTCCTGTCCATTGTCTGCTATAATTTTCACGGGTATACCATGGTGGGAAATGAAATGTTTTAAAGCTTTTACTATATAAATACTATTTCTTCCTATTAAATGGTAGGCACTTGAAAATTTACTAAATTTATCTATTATAGTTAGAAAGTTTTCTTTATGTGAAGCATATACATCTATGTGTAATATTTTTAGTGGTCTATCCGGGGTTTCCGTTAATTCGTATTTTATTTGTTTAACATTTCTTTCATATTTATAGGTTTGGCAGATTTCACAATTGTTAATTATACTAGAAATAACATTTTTCATTTTTGGAAAGAAATAATCTCTTTTTAAGTGTAAGAGAGTTTCTTGTATACCTCTATGGTTGGATTTAATATGGTAATTCCTAATTATATCTTCTTGGTCATCTCTCTCTACTACGTCTCTTACTATAAAATTACATCTAATTAATTTAACCTTAGAATAACTAAAATATTTAGAAAATGTTGCTTGTACGAGTTTAAAGGTCTCATCATCTGTTAGTATTCCTGTTATTTTTTTCGGAATAAAATAGTTTTTGAATATTTCTAACATGACTTCCTCTTTCATGAAGTCATTTCTTCGTATTATAAATCTTTTTTGTGTTTTAAATAATATCTTATATTTTATATCTGGTTTATCTATTATACTATTTTCTAGTATAACCTGGTACGTGAATTCGTTCAACGATCTTTCAGATATTGGTATTCCCTCATCTAAGTTTTCCTCTCCAGAATGTATGGTTTCTAAATCTCCTACATTATTAATAATTGAATCATTCGAACTAGTTTCTTCTTGTAAATTAATTTCTATACGTGATAATGCATCTGCATTTGTATTCATTTTCCCCTTTTTATAATGTATGTTGTAGTCAAATTCTTCTAATTTCAATCGCCACCTTACTAATTTGGAATTTGGTTCCTTTAACGAGAAAAGCCATACTAAAGGTTTATGGTCTGTTACGATGTTAAATTTCCTACCGTATAAATACGGTCTAAAGTATTTCGTTGCCCAGACGATTGCTAATAACTCCTTCTCAATTGTACTATAATTTTGTTCGGTTTTTGTTAGAGTTCTACTGGCATAACACGTTGGCTTATCGGACCCTATTGGTCCTTGGGAAAGTACCGCTCCTAGAGCGAAATTGCTAGCATCGGTCGTTAAGTTAAAGGGTTTGTTGAAATCGGGGTATTGTAATAATGGGTCGTTACACAACAAATTTTTGCAGGTTTCAAAGCATTCCAAGTAGGTTTGATCAATAACAATACCTTTGTCTTTTCGTAAGCATTCAGTGAGGGGTTTTGTAATTCTTGCAAAATCTTTTAAGAACTTTCTATAATACCCTAGTAACCCTAAAAAACTTTTAATTTGTTTTTCAGTTTTGGGTAACGGGAATTCTTTTACAGCTTTAATCTTCTTAGGGTTCGGTTTAACACCTTCCGGTGTCACTACGTGGCCCAAAAATTCAATTTCCTTATGTAAGAATTCGCACTTGTCCAATTGGACTTTTAGGTTTGCTTCCCTGAGTCTTTGAAATATTTTACTTAAATTTTCAGTATGTTCTTGTAGGGAGGTCGAATAGATTATAATATCGTCCATATAACACAGACAAATTCGCCCTTGATATTCCCTTAGAATGTTATCCATTACTCTTTGGAACGTTGACGGCGCATTTTTTAAGCCGAAAGGCATTCGAATAAATTCGTAATGCCCATTGTCAACACTAAAAGCTGTTTTGGGAATGTCCCTTTTGTTGATTTCAATCTGATGAAATCCGGAAGCTAAATCTAACGTACTACAATATAAGCATTTCCCTAGTTTATCTAAAATTTCATTGATGTTAGGAAGAGGGTATCTATCGTCTACTGTTTTATCGTTCAGTTTTCTATAATCTATAACTAGTCGCCATTTTTGTTTTCCACTAGCGTCTGCCTTTTTTGGTACGATCCAAATGGGGGACGACCAGGGTGAGAAACTGGGTTGTATAATGCCCTGTTCTAACATTTTAGATATTTGTGATTTTATTTCATCTTTGTGGATTTCAGGGTAACGGTACGATTTTGTGTATATTGGTACATCATCTGTTGTGTTAATAGAATGTTTAATTTCGTTGGTGAATGTTAAAAGATCACCGTCTTTAAGGAATATGTCTTCATGTTTTTTGCAAGTTTTAAGTAGTTCAGTTTTTTCTTCGTCATTCAAGTGGTCCAGTCTTAGTAAATTTTGTAGGTCACTGTTTGATTTAGTTAGAATTTGGTTTTTAAATTGGTCGATTGAATAATTATGTAATTCGAAATATTTCTGTTCTATTGATTCTACTTTTAAGGGTTGTTCTAGCCTAAATGTCTTAGGTTCGTTTGATGTATTTTTTATTTCAATGTTAGAATACCATTTGTCACTATGGTATAGTCCTTCAGAAATTTGTATTTCGTCCGTGATTATAGTTGGTTTTAAATAGAAGTCTCCGTTTTCTAAGTCTACTGGTAGTCGTGTAATTAATTTAGAGTGTGGGGGAATTTCATATGTTTTTGACATTAAACAAGGCTTTGAAAGTAATGGGATCTTAACTGTGTCAGTTTCTAAATAATTGTCTATGAAATTGAGTCGAATTTTTAATTGTTGCATCATTTCTGTACCTATTAATCCGTCAAAGTAATTATGGAATTTAAAGAGATAAAAGGTCAAGTTTTCGTTTGTTCTAAATTCTTTAAGTCCAGGTATAACAAGTTTTTTGTCTATGTTCTGTTTATTAAATATAGTCGTAATTTCTATAGGGTCAATAACAATAAAGTCTTTTTCGTCGATTAAAATTGGGTTTACAAAAGATTTTGAACTACCTGTGTCAATAAGAAATTTTAAATTTTTATTACCGTTCCTAATATGAATGTAAGGAAGAAGATGGTCTTTATTAGTATTATTATTATT
Organism: Tipula vernalis; assembly: GCA_958295665.1. Taxonomy (NCBI): domain Eukaryota; kingdom Metazoa; phylum Arthropoda; class Insecta; order Diptera; family Tipulidae; genus Tipula; species Tipula vernalis. The sequence continues at coordinate 177,200,729 of OY282558.1, read as the reverse complement.
TATGTCTAAATATCCGATTTGTTCTCCGAGGCGATTAAACGAAAATTTTCCTCGTCTATTTCGATTTCTTGTTGAGGTTCTAAATAATCTTCTTGAGATTCTAAATAATCTAATTCTGTTGTATCTGTCACAGAATCATTTGATTCGCCTTCAATATTAAATAGTTCTTCCGATACAAATCTTGGCTGGTTAGTGGGTTGAATTGTTCTATTTGCTTGATATTGATTAGGGGATCTATATTTTGAATGTCCACTTGATATATCCATTGGTTCTGGTTTTGGATAATTGGGTTTTGTAAACTGGTTTGAATATTGTTGAGGTTTATAATATTGTTGAAAGGTTTTGTGATTGGAATTTTGTGGGGTTCTAAAATTATTAAAATTTTGAGGTGGTCTTGGATAATTAAAATTATTTGGAGATTGGTTGTAAAAATTATTTGAAGGTGTCCTGAAGTTAAAATTAGGTGAAATATTCCTAGTTGGTATTTGGTTATATGAAATATTCTGTCTCAGATGTGGGTTATTTTGTGGCTTTGAGATTGAACCAACATTTCCGTGAAGTTTGAATGGTTGGTTATTAACTATGTGAATTTTATTATTTTTCATATAGTTGATATTTTGTTCTCGCAAACAATAGCTAAATGCTTCTGCTAGTGAACTGGGTCGCATTGCCCTTATGATTGACCCTAAAGGTTCCTTAAGGCCAGATAGGAATGTGTTTAGACACATTTGCTCATAGAGTGTTTGTTTAGATTTAACAACGTTATTATCTGTTTCATGGATTTTAATATGGTTTATTATTGTAGAATATATATCTATTATTTTAGAATAAAAACTTTCAACTGTTTCATTTATTTGGGTCATAGAATGTAAATCTTTAATTAAACTAGTTTCATTTCTTTTATCGGAATAGTGAGTCGTTAAATTATTTTTTATATCAGTCCATGTCAGTGGAGTCCCGTACATGTTTAAGACGTCGTTGGCTGGTCCAACTATCTTATTCCGTATTGCCCTTAATATAATTTTAGCGTAACTTGTACCTTCAATATCCTTCATTAAACTAAGAATTTCTTCGACATTGTCGATAAAGTCATACAGACTTCTAGTATTTCCCTCGAATCGAGGTAAATCCTTAATTGCGTCGGGTATACGCAAGTGATTAAAAATCGCGTTATTCGCGTCTGGATTCATTTTGAGTGAATTTAATTTAAATGATACTAAATTATTACTTTTAATTTTAATATGTTCTAAACTTATACCGTAATCCGCGGTATGTTTTGGTTGAGTGATACACGAATTCTTCAATTTACCAAGTTTTTTAAAAGGTGGGAACATAAAAGGAAATAACTATATAAAGGATAGCGAATATAACAAAATATAAGACTTACCAGACCAAACTGCCGATTATTGCCCAATACCAGTTGTTCATCGCCCCGTTGTGACGTCAATAATATTTAAACACCAATATGCCGTTGATGTTGAAATTTTTGTGAATTGAATACCACAACTATAGTTATTTTCCGTTTATGATTTTTACTTTTTTCACTTTTATGCGATGCACTTGAATAAATTTTCTTGATATTTTTCTATATATATATAGATTAGGATAGAAAATTTTCACAATTTATATCACAGTAAACGAAATTTTCGTTTAAAAGTTTCCACACACTTTTGTTTTAAATTATTTTATTCTCTTTCACTTATTTACTTTTTCGTTATCTACGTTTATATACTTCTACTTTATTATATTATTTTATTTTGTTATATACTTTTTGGTTTACTTTATATTATGTATATATTATTATTGTTATTTTTGTATATTATTTTTAAAATTTACGATAAATACTTTTATTTTTATATATTGATATTTAAAAATATCAATCCTATCAACTGCGCCAGTTAAGTATTATCACTTGGTAAAGAAAACTATTTAATATATTTTTAATGTTCTTTATTAGAAGGTTCGTGTAAAACTAACTTATCATATATGGAAAAATGATTTACATGGTATTTAGAAGTGCTACGTTAACAAATAATTAATTATAATTATAATTCTAAGAATTGTATATTAATGTATCAAATAAAATTATCATTAAAGAATTTAGCTTACGTTATAATAAATGATGGGAACAAAATAGTAATTTAATATAATTTAGTTTAAATGAAATTAAATACAGGATGTTGTTGCGATAACGTAACTCGCTCAATGCCATTGTTCAGCAAACGAAAATCTATAAATACAAATAAAACCGTATTTGAATGTGTTTGCTTATATACTTATAAAAATGTATATACACACTCAAAACAAACGAAAATTCTTCCGATGAATAACGGTAATTCTAGAAATAGGTAACACATCGAAACCAACAAAAATGTAGACGTAATAAACATCCTTGTTGGTTTTGAACACATCCAAAATACAACCGAGATTCAGCAATAATACAACAATTAATATTTATACACAAACATGCACCAATCGCCTAACAACATTACATCACATATAATATCTATAGTCCCAGGAGCACCGAGCTACGCTCGTTCCGAATTACATTAGCGTTTGTTACACGTTCATGTCACTGAGTTTCACCTCATTCAATTGAGCAATATGTTAGTTCCATTTAGACTGTCGATTTTCCAGAAAAATGTCCGACACTCATGTTTGAATCCCATTCTATACTAAACAAATCCCATTCTATACAATTCATCCCAATTGAAAGGAAATGGTTTAATTCTATTGAAACTAGAATAATATTCATATTCCCATTTTACAATCCCATTTTCATGGTACATACCGAGTTCTATCGAAATCGGTTGAGAAATGGCTTTGGTCCATTGGAATTGGCCATTTTACAGAACCTATACGATCCATATTTGGAACTAATTTATGATCTCTATATAATTCTCAAAAATCACAATTGAACAAATAAAAAAAACAAAACACAATGCAATATCAATAGCAATAACAACAATTAGATTTCCTTTGTTAGAAAATAAAATAAAAATGAAACCCGAACCTCTCCAGAAAGCCTACTAAAATATTTTTCCAAGAAATCAAAACCCATTACAATTGCTTCCTTTCACTAGAAAATTTCCATCTAACCAATTACTATTAACAAAAGAAAATAATAAAAATATGAATTCCCATAGGAGGATCCTCTTAAACGAATTTTACTGAAATAAAACCACTCCAACCAACATTAATAAAAATCAAATAACCGTTTCAGAAACCGGTAGTAAGTTAAAAAGTAAGATAAAACCAAGCAAACAGGGGCTCACCGGACGAGAACTTCCTTAACGTTTTTTTTAAGAATCAATACCCGGTGTTTTCGCGTTTTGGCACTCGAAAACTCTCTTTCACCAATTATGATCAATAAAAAAATATTCAAAAAAACGAACCCCAGGCTTATTAGAGGACCCACTAAACGACATTTCCCGAAATCAAAGTCCACTGCAAATGTTTCCTAACACTAGAAAATCCCTGCTCACCAATTATTACAAAAATCGTTGAACTTAAAAAATGGACCTCGACCATCCGGAGGACCCTCTAAACATATATTTCCCGAAATCAACACCCATTGCAGACCTTTCAAAACCCTATTTGACTTCAATCAATACCCATGGCGATCGCTTCCTGCCGCTCGAATATCTCTCATTACCAAATGTTTACCAAAATTGTTAAAATGAAAAAAGGAACCCGGATACCACTGAATGACCCTAAGCTAATTTTTTTAAACCAAGACCCATTGCAATCTCTGTCTGGCACCCACCCGCTCACAAATTTTTACCAAAAATGTAAAAATTAAAAAAAAGAAACCCGGGCTCAACTGGAGAAACCCCTAAACGAATTTTCCAAAAATTTATACCCATCACAATCGCTTCGTGGCACTCGAAAACCCTCTTTACCAACTTTTAACAAAATAGTTAAAATTTAAAAAATCCATGTTCCAATGGATGACACTCTGGACTGGTAAACATACTTACCAATTTTCAACAAAATCATTAAAACTATAAAAATGGAGTCTGAATTTTCCTGAAATCAAGACCAATGGGGATCACCTTATACCACTTAAAAACACTTCTTACCAATATTTACCAACATCGTGAAAATTACAAAGGAGCCCGAGTTCCACTGAAGAACCCCCTAAACTATTTTTTTCGAAATCAAGACCGGTCACAATTGATTCTTGGCACACGAAAACCCCAGCTTACCAATTTTTACCAAAATCGTAAAAATTAAAAAAAGGCCTGGGCACAAATGGAGAACACCTTCTAAATTATCAAGACCCGTCGCAATCGCTTCCTGGCACCCGAAAACCCCCGCTCACTAATTTTTTAGCAAATTCGCCAAAATTAACAAAAAAGCACCCGGGCCCACTGGAGAACCCCCTAGACAAATTTTCCCGAAATCAACACCCAGCGCAATCGCTTTCTAGCACCCGAAAACCCCTTACCAATTTTTAACAAAATCGGTAAAATAAAAAAAGGCCCTGAGCAATACTAGAGGACCCTCTAAACGAATTGTATACGAATCCTGTAATCAAGACTAGTCGCAATCACTTCCTAGCCCTCAAAAACCGGTTTCGAAATCGTTGCACAAACAAACAAACAGACAAACAATTTTATGCCGTTTAATAATAGTAGATAGATAGATAGATAGATAATAAAAGTGTTTTATTCTTTTTAGCTCTTTATTTTAATATTTTTTATATTTACCCGAGTAACCAGATGTCACAAAAAATCATCAAATATTTCACAAATTTCTGTGAATTGTCGACCAAAATGTGGAAAAAATTGGTCAAATTTTGGTCAATAATTTGTCGACAAACGATACCCTAAATTAACAAAATTGTCACATTTTGGTTGCACATTTTGGTCATACAATTTGTGATGAAAAGGTGACAATTCTACTACAAAAATTTGTGAATAATCTGTAGGGTATTTGGTCATAATTTTGTGAAAAGTTTCTTGATATTTTTTGTCAAAATTTTTTATAAAAATTTAAAAAATAATTATTATTTTGATTTAATTTTTTTTTCTCGCGTTTCAAAATACTGTGTCCGTTAACAATTTCAAAGTTTATATTTATGTTATATTGCACCACCATTCAAATTCTTAAATTATTTCAATCATATCAATCAGCATTTTGTATTTTCATATTGCTTCCATCCGGTCACCCATCTATGTACTACCTCGGCAAATGTTGCTTGACGTCGTTGTTGAAGTTATGGTCGTATCATCTTTCTCATCTACGTGGTTATAAAGAAAATTGCTAATATTTTAGTAGATATGAATATTTTACAAATTTTCAACAAATCAAATGTGATTGATATACATATACATCATTCTCTTCAAAATTATTAAATCGATGTAATATTTTTAAATAAAAATCAACACAAGCAAATTTAATGAAGTTACAATGATCAAAACAATTGAATATTAATAATCAACGAACATTTAAAATTTTAAACGAACAATTTGAATATTAATAATCAACGAAATATTTAAAATTTTAAACGAACAATGAGTGCGTTTTAAGATTCAGTCTAAAGAAAACTGTTCGTAAATCTGATGTTTCTTAAACCTTTGGACCGTTAACCAAAAATGCGAAAATTAAATTTGTTAATTCAATTATTTTGATTATAGGTGCTATATTTCATATGCATATATTGTAATTTAAAATTAATTAAGATTAACCAATCATTCTATGCTAAATATGCTGCTAACTAGGTGATAAAAAGCGAGTAAACCATACATTATTTAAACAGTGATTAAAAATTGTAGAAATTTGATAATTTTTTTATCGTAAATAAACTTTAAAACTATTAAATATATTTCAGAAATACTTTTCACCACGTTTAATGTATTTTTGAAGATTGAAGATAGGTATAAAGAAAATAAAAAGTTTAGATTTTAAAACTTTTATGGACACATTTACACTACATGATATTCAAATTCTCTAATTTTTAAGCAACGTTTCTTAGTGTTTTGAACAATAAAATTGGACCAACTCATCAAAATATTAAAAAATTACACTTTAATTTATAATTTTAGTTGACTACGTATGTACTAATTATTGAAATTTTAATTAATAAAATTTAAATCCGCAACATCATTATTTCCATACTATAGACAATGGACTTGACGGTTTTAGTGGTGGCGTTGCGGCATTTGGATAATTTTTCCAGATTTGAATGCTTTACAAAGTTTTCCCAGACATTAGACCAGTCTCAATCGCATTTTCATGCAAAAACACGTCATATAGCCATTTTTCGCCAACGAAATCGCTCTCGAAGTAGTTTTTCGTGGAGACATATATACATACAATTATTGCTCGTTTAATAATATAGATAAATAAACTAGGTGCCGGAATCTACAGCAACTCTAGTGTTGATATAATTTTGATTACAAACCTTGCCAACGTGTGTGTTATTGTTACGACCAATATTAATCAAATGATCTATAAGGCGCTTGTTTCGACGCGTAAGTCTTTTTGATTTGATCGACTCAAATTTAGCCAGTTTGCCTGCTTACGACCATGTCCCTATACTAAATATTGCTGAAAAATTTTGCCACCACAATGTAACAAATTATCAAAATTTTCGCTCGAGTTAATGATCCTTCACCCAAATGCGTATATGTGTGTAGTTCACCCAAATTATACCGATATACGTATACATTGATTACCGACGCGAGTGAAAATTAATGATATCTGTGTAATATTGTGATTGAGAGTACAGTTTAGAGTTTCATAGCGAGCGGTCGGAATGACTTTGGTTGTCAACCGCGGAGTACAAAGCGTAAATTGGGTTTTATTATTAAATTTTGTTGTTTTTATTTGCTTATAAACTATTAATTAACAATAAGTGCTATTAATAATAATTTTAGTGTCGTGTTGCCAAATTTTTTTTATATAAGTGCGGGTGGTACTAAAAAAATTAAAAACTACCGGGTGGCCTTTTTTTTCTTCTGTTGTGTACTTAAAATATTTATATTATTGACGGGTGACCAAAAAAAAAAAAAAAAAAATGAAAAAGAAAACTGTGAATGATGGGTTGTTTGTGGATGGTACGGTTGTTTTGTTTGTTTTTTTTTATTGTGAAAAGTTCGCGTTGTGAGTTCCACATAGGAAATGTTCGGTGATGTTTCGGACATTGTGGTTTTGTGACCTAGGGGTCCTGGATAGTTGGGAGATACGTGGCAGGTTAGTTTTTTCTGAAAAAAAAAAAAAAAACGAAAACAATTATTTTTTCTTGCTTATCTTAAATTTTAACGTACTTTAATTTTTGTTTTGATTATTGGTTAATCTAAAAAAAATGTTTTTCTTTAATGTTGCTTCTCACTGATGAAAATTTTGATAGTTTTGTATTGATTCAATTTGTTGTGAGCCGACCGTGACTTTCGCGTGTTTTCGTTTTATACTACATTTTCTTTCATTATATAACGTTTTTTCACAGCTCTCGCGGTATTGTGGTCACGCATGTACCGCTATTATTATTTTCCGTTAGTAGTTTCCACTATCCTCTGTTGTTATTTTTTTTTTTGCTATCATTTTTCACTATCATTTACCGTTATTAATTACTGCTGTTATTTTCAGCTTACATCAATTATTATCATTTACGGCTATTGCTTTACTTCACCGTTTCTTCGTGTTTCGCTTCACTCTACTGGGCCTTATTATTTTCTTATGATATCGGTGTATTCACGGTACCATGAGTGAGTAGCGGTTGATGTTGTTGGGCGGAGGGTTCTCATTTTTGTCAGTTTTGTTTTATTGAAAGACGAAGTTTGGGAATAGAGAGCGAGTTTATTCCGTTATCCTGTTAAGTTGGTACAATTGTTATGTTTTCACATGTGTTATTCTGTGAGTGATGTGTTTACATGTTTACATACTATATAACATCCCCTCGTATTTTTTTTTTTTTTATATTATACAGTTTTATTAATCCACTCGAAATTACTTTCTTTACTGTACTCATATTAATGTAACAACATTTAATTTCAAACAATAAATTTTACATCTAACTAAAATCTTTACTTAGTACATTAAATAGTCTTTATACCTTACCGGTTGTCTTTTATTACTTTTGGGTCTCTCTTCTTGAGTTTCCGACTCATTTTTCCCTCTTTGGACCTCATTATGAGTGATCTCCTCTGAAATATAAATCTTGAGTATTGTTTGATTTTTTTATTAAGTCCTCTGGGGGTCAATTCTCGTTCTATGAAAAAACCTAATGAAAAAAAAGTTTTCATTTTGATTCCATCAAGTCTTTTTCATTTATAACATTTCACACAACGACAATAAGCGATTCTCGATGTCCAAATGAAAAAGAATCGTGAGAAAAACGCTGAATAAGTTATTTCCATAGTAAGCTACACTGTAAACACATATTTTTTCGAGTTTCATGTATATTTCCGCTAGCTGATACAACAATTGGTTTAAATATTAGCTAAATAAATGATAAAGTAGATTTAGTTAATCAGTTTTTGTCATTGGCTGTCAAAATATAAAGTAAATTATAAAATTGACCAAATTATTTTTAAAACTTAACTAAATTAATTATTTGGAGGCTTTTCTTAAATATACGGAATAGTTTTTAATAGATTTACTTATTAGTTAAGTTTAAAGTGAACCATATTATAGTTTCAATGCACATTTAATGGTAAAAATACAAATTTAGTTTTTATAGGATTTTATTTCCATATTTATGATGTTCTCACCGCCAAAACGGTCGGTGAGAAAGTTTTATTCATATGAAAAGATTCTGACGTCATTTTTCTCCTTCTCATGGAACATGAATCGGAAATGTGTATTTCTCACTGAAAAAACCTTTCATTGTACTTTTCATAGAACGAGAATTGACCCCCTGGACTGGTTTATACGATTTGATGAAATACCGGCCGGTCGAATACAGGATCTATTACGCCTATATTGGCTTCCGTCTATATTGACTATATACGACGAGTCGTTTAAATTTGATATGATAGAACCTTTCGACCAATATTTGTCGGTTGGAAATTTCCTCACGAATACTTCTTTTCCAAAACTAAGTGTTGGTAATGGTTTCGATGATTTGTCGTAATAGTATTTAATTCTTTTTCTATTCTGTTCAATGGCATCACTTGTATTGTTGTCAATTTTTTGTTTCAACTTACTCTTTGAATATGGAAGATTTCCCTTTAAGTAGCTGTTGAATAATCGTTTTGCAGGACTTATTCCAATTTTATTAGTTGTGTTTTTCCATTGAAGTAAGCATTGATAAAAATCCGTATCACTATCTACACTTTTTTTAATTACATTTTTTGCAATTTTTACAGCCGCTTCTGCCTTCCCGTTTCCTTGTTGATGATGCGGACTGCTTGTTGAATGACTAAATTCCCATTTCTTTGCAAATTCCTCAAATTCTTCATTTACGAATGTCGCTCGCTGCATTATCACTAATAAATACTTCTGGTGTGCCGTATCTGCTGAAATTTTTTCTACATACATATGTCTATTATTGTCTTAGCTCGCATATTGAAAATTTCATCTAATTCAAAAAAATCAGAGAACTGGTCTACCGTAATCAAAACTTTCTTTGTTTCCCGTTTATGATTATTTCCATTATGTCTGAATTTACACGTTGGAATGGATATTCCGGTATTTTGTGTATTACCATTGGTTCTGGTTGTTGTTTATTTGCATATTTGATACACATGTTGCAATTTTGTATCATATTAGTGATATCTTTATTTATACCTGGCCAAAATACTACTTCCTTAGCTAGCTTGATAGTGTTTTCTATTCCTTGATGACTAATGTGTAGTTTTGATAGTATTTCTTGATGCTTTTTTTTCGGTATAACTACTCTATCGCCTTCAAATAACAATATCCTTGATTTATTGTCATTTCTTCTTTAAAACTGTAATATTGGTATATTGGATTCGTTTTAGTTAATTTGTCTGTCCATCCATTTTTTACTACTTTCATGATATTTCGGAGGTGTCCTTTGCACTTTCCGTTTTTATGTTTTGTATCGTGTTATTAGATATCCTTAGTTCTTCCGTAGCATCCGTCTGTTCGATTTCCTTGAACATATTTTCTTCGTTTATATGGTAAATATCGTAATTTTTCAGCATCTCATTTTCTATATATGGTGATCTTGATATGCAATCTGCAATTACCATTTCTTTCCCTTTTTTATATTTTAAGGAAAACGTGTATCGCTGCAAATACAACATCATTTTTTGTATTCTTTTTGATGCTTTTAATATTGATTTTTTTAATATAGAAATTAACGGCTTGTGATCCGTTTCAATTGTAATATCAATATTTCCGCATACGTATTGATCTCTACGCGTACGTATTGAAATCTACGCAAAGCAAATAGAACCGTAATAGTCTCTTTCTCTATTGATGCATAGTTTAGCTCGGAACCTTTCAGCACTCTTGATGCAAATGCTATTGGTTGGTCGTCTTGTATTATTGCACATCCCAAAGCAAACGATGATGTGTCAGTCTGTATGATTATCGGTTTGCTTGTATTATAATATTTCAGAACTGGTAGAGTTGTCATCATTGTTTTTTTGAATTCCTTCTCGTGTATGTCACTCCATTCGAATTCTGTTTGTTCTTTAACCAGATTTCTCATATTTTGTACTTTCTCAGAGAAATTATTGATATATATGTGAACATACCTAACATTCTTAACAATTCTTTTTTGTTCTTTGGTGATGTCATGTTTGTTATATATTCTATCTTTGATGTATCTGCTTTTAGGCCTTCATTGGATATAATATGTCCATAGTACTTTACTTCTGTTTGGCATAATTTCATTTTCGACAAGTTTAGCTTAAAATTCGATTCTTTTAGTCGTATCAATAGATTTTATAGGTTTTTGTCGTGATCGATTTGCGCTAATTCCATAGATTCTTCTTTCCCATATAACAAGATGTAATCTGCCATAACTTCAACACCGTGTAATAAATGTAATATCTCATGTTGTCTTTTTTGATATATTTCCATGGCTGGACCTATGCCAAATGATAGCCTAAGCCATCTGTATCTTCCGTATGGAGTCCAAAATATTGTCATTTTGCTGCTGTTTTCGTTTAGGACTAGTTGCCAAAACCCATTTTTTACATCTAATGTTGTAAATACTTTTGCTTTATCTAATTCCGGTAATATTTCTTCTATTTTTGGGATTTGGTAATCCACACTTCTAATCGCTTTATTTAGATCGGATGGGTCTAGACATATTCTTAATTTGTTGTTTTTGTTGACCACCAATATATTCCTCATCCAATCTGTATGCTCATCAACTTTTGTAATAATTTGTTGTTTTATCATTTCTTCTAATTTTTCCAGGAGTGGTTGTCTTAATTTCACTGGTATTCTTCTCGGCTGTTAAATTACTGGATGATATTCCGGATTTATTTCGATATTAACTGTCCCTTTTAGTTTTCCAATGCCGTTATACACGTCGTTATATTTATTTATTATTTGCATTGATGATTCTGCCGCAATTTTATTACATATTTTTATTAAATTTAAATTTATACTTGTTTTTGCTGAGATCATTGGTATTGTATTGATATCCACCTAAATCACTTTAATTATACAACTTGTGTTTTTGTGTATGCATTTTAAATATGCTTCGCCAATTGAAAATATTTTGTTGTCACCAAATGATTTTAAAATAATATCAGATTTATTTATATATTTTATATCACCTACTATTTGTTTGTAATCTTTTACATTCATCACATTGCATGATGCACCTGTATCTATTTGACATAATAATTTAGTTGATTTTTGTTTATCCGGTTCTGAAAATTGTAATTCTAGTTTTATTTCCTTCTCCGAATCTAGTCATAGTATGTTTTCTTCCTCTGCTAATTTAGTTGATTTTTGTTTATCCGGTTCTGAAAATTGTAATTCTAGTTTTATTTCCTTCTCCGAATCTAGTCATAGTATGTTTTCTTCCTCTGCTGTATTGATGACGTCAATCTTAACATTTGTTTTTCTACATTTTGATTCAAAATGATTGTGAATTCCACATTTTTTGCAAATATATCTCCATGCTGGACATTGTTCAATTTTATGAGTATTTCCACATCTGTGGCAGTTTTCTATCATTCTATTATCAGTTTTATTATTATCACTGTTATTATAATTATTATTTTTATTATTATTAGACGCTTTAATTTTATTTATTTCTTCAGGATTTTCCAATTTTTACTTTCTTATACATAGTATAAAGGAAGTATAGGAATCATGAAAAATTTTGATGGAAATACATGTTTTGGGGTCCCCTGAATACGTTGTGACTATTTTCGTAATGACGTCTGTGTGTGTGGATGTGTGGATGTGTGTCTGAATGTTCATTATCTTAAAAACCAGCAAAGACAGGACCATGAAACTTCATATTCAAAAGTTTATTAACTATGCGAAGAGCTGATTAGATTTCCAGAATAATCCCACAACCGAAAGAGGAAGTTTACTTAACATTAAAATCAAACATTGTGAATTATTGGAGAAAATAAAAGAGATATTGAAAAAGTTTTTAAATAAAAATTATAGGAAACAATAATCTTAAGAAAAAATGTTCTTGCATTTTTGTTCTATCTTTATCCAATTTTGAGTAAAATGTATTTATGCATTGGCATTATTAAAAATATCATATTTGCTATGAAAACAAAATATTCACAGAAAAACGCATTTGAAATGACAAAATTGTTTTTTTTTATTTTGTTGTTTTATATGTATGCTATGAAACATTAGGGGGCGAGTAGCAGGGACAGCAGAGACGCAACGATTTCAACAACAACGTCAAGCAACACTACCTACAGTTAGTACAAATTTGGGTGACCGCATGGAACATGATGATGGAACGAAATCTCGCCCCCTCTCACAACCGCCGATGGAAAAAATGGTGGAGAGGAATAATAATAGTTGTTTACAGCTTTTCAGAAAAAAGAGTTTGCGGTACCAGGAGATTTGTGTTGTCATTGTGTTCTTCTCTTACAGGTTGGAGCAGTAGAGGTGAACTTTAATTGTATTGTCTTGTGCTAAATAAATTACTAAAAAAAAAAAATATATTACTAACAAATTTACTAACTATCAAACTACTTAGGTGTCTGGAACCGGGTTGAGTCTTTGTTGCTAACATTCCTTTCCCATCCCTCGATCTTGTTATATGTAAAAAGGTGTACGACGGCGGCCTGGCCAGGGGCGGATATCACAACTATTAGACTTATGTGGTTATCGATGTGGCGCCTTTTCTTTACGGGGTTTGTTGGCTTCATGAAGAAGAATGGTGTCGTGTTGTGTAACATGGGTATAATGGTGTGGTATTCGCATTTATAATACGGGAGACTTGCTTAATGCTTGATCGTACATCGCAATCAATCAATCAATCAAAATCTGTGTAATATTGTGATTGGCTAGCTAACCAATTGGTAAAAGCGGTCGAAATATTTACTGCAAATAAGTGTCGTATATGAATAACTCAGTATAAGAATCATTTGATCCCCGATTAAGATAATTATCTGGATTCAGTAATATATTCCGATTAGCGATGATACCGAATATTTTGAAGGTAAAAACAATACCGATAAAAAAATAGTAAAAAAATAAAAAGTAAAGAAATGACTACACAAGCCGTATAATATCGACACAAACACAAACAAAACCTACTACTTCAATAAGCATTTGCATCGTGACGCAATGTAATTTTTATATACCCCTGCTATATCCATTGACACAGAATGAATGAAAAAATTTGATTTTTATGTACATGCATACTAAATAAAATAAAAAACAAGATCGAGTAAGGGGTATATCCTCCATTCAGTCGCAAGCGTGTTAAGCAAGTTAACACCGCTGAATCACTAAATCGACATCCTCGATAAAAATGACAGTCGCAACTCGTTAAATTTTTTCTGCTTTTTTGCGACCCCCATTTTTGAGCAGTAAACATATTTAACACAGTACATAACCTCAAACTTGTTAAAATTTTGACGTTTGACAGTTATAATAAATTTTAAAATAATAATTCGGCTTTCCAAGTTTTTATTTGTGACTGTGATAATTGTAAATGGAGTTAATAATTCAACGATGCAGACGAAACGGGCGGATTCAAAGGAAGATATTTCGTGATCGTGAGGATCCTTTTGACTGTGATGATAAAACATTTTTTGTGCGATATCGGTTTACAAAAAGTTCCGCTTTGTTCATTATAGATGAATTATATATTCATTTAAAAGACCGACCAACAGAAGCAAAGCGTTTCCTCCTCATTTAATTGTAAATATCTACTCAGGGTTTTCCAGCTTTAAAATTGTTTCCATAAATTTAATATCTATTTGGAATAATTACAGGTTTTAACATCTCCTTATATATTGGGAACTAGAAATTTCCAATTTGTGAGTGGACAAATTTTATACCACAATTTGGGACAATCTGCCATTAGTAAGATGTTTGGTGAATTTTTATCGGCTTTAATTTTAAAAACAAAAAAAAATTATAAAATTTCCAAGAAATGAAGTGGAAATGGCCAACATAAAACGGGGATTTGATGGGTCACATGTAGCTATCCAAAAACCAGCTGTTTGGGATGCATATGCTTTTTTCAACCGAAAGTCTTACTATTCCATTAATACTATATTCAAACAGTAAGTTATATAAGCTTTTAAAACTTTGTATGCATTAAAATTTGTATTTGGTAGATTTGTGACTCAAATGCCATATTTACTGACGTGGTGGTCAGATGGCCCGGCTCCACACATGACACCCATATTTATAAGAGTTCGTCGCTTTTTAAATTTCTTCATTCCGAAGCGTTTCCGGAAAATGCATGGTTATTGGGCGATAGTGGTTATCCACTTGAACATTGCCTTCTAACCCCAGTTATAAGCCCATCTGCGCCCGGAGAAGAAAATTACAACTAATATAAAAAAAAAACAGAAAGATAATTGAAGAAGCTTCTGGCATATTAAAAAACCGCTTCGGGATAATAAGCAAAAGTGGTGGTATGCTGTGCTACAATTTGGAGAAGTGTGTTAAAATTATATTATGTTGCTTCATTTTACATAACATTGCCAAAATGAACCCAATAATTTTGAGAATGATAGTGATGATTCTAGAGCAGATACCGATAATGAGGAAGAAGATGACGATGATGGCACCCGTGAAGATGATGGTGAATTAATGCAATTTACTTCAGGAATAAGAGGACAGATGAGCAGAAACATTTTGATAAATTATAGTTTCCAAAATCAATAGTTAAAACAGTGTGTAATAAAATAAAACATATATTTTAGTAATTCATAATTTGTACATATTCATACTTAATCCAAAAACAAAAAAAAATTGTAATACATTATAAATAAATAAAACTAAATAGATCTTAATTCAAGTTTTTGAATTTATTGCACAGTGGCCAGTCTTTTAGTTTCAGGAGATATATTAAACTTTTCTTTGCGCTTATTCTACGAGGTATTCCTCTTCAAAAAAAATATTATTTAACTGTGCATTTGTCGATTTGCCATTATTTTTGGCAATTTCTAAAAACTCTTTTGCAGCAGCTAGTCGTTCTTTCGACAGCGAAAATCGAACAGCGATAGCTTCTTTTCTTACCGCCAGCTTTTCTTTCGAAACTTCTAATTTTTCTTTGTAAACTTTTAGCAACTCTTGATCAATCTGATCATTTTTGCTATTTAGTTCCTTTTTTCTTTCTCGACTTTTCTCTATTTTTTTGCGCATAGTTTTTTTAAAACGCCCAACGGCTTTAATTTTGGATTAGGACGGCCCCCCACTTTGTTGGGTTTGTGTTATTGGCGATCCTGTATTTGTGGTTCCCGGATTTGGTTCCTCCCCATCCAATACTACAATCTGGTCGTCCTCTTCCTCAGTAATAATGGCAATGGGGTTTTCAGAGAAACAATCTGCGGAATAGTTAAACCCAGACATTGCATTTTCGCCCGCTAATTTTTCTACTAATGTCTCCACGTCCGATAATACCTTCGGTGGAGCACCTCCAGTTCCTTTTTGGTAACTGTTAATTTCCGCGATCTTTTTCTTTTGTGCGCGATTTTAAATCTTTGAATTTATTTCGTATTTCTTCTCCCGATCGCGCTATACAGGTTTGCGCTGAAAATTCTGTTGCCAAGTTTTCCCAGGCTTTGTTAAGTTCATCTCCATAGAACTCGGAATCATCTAATAATAAAAAAAAGGGTTAGTTTGTAAATAATTTTATAAATTTTTATCATTTTACATGAGATAACTTCTCGATGACTTTCTAATATTTTTAGAAGTAGCATCAGATCATTTTTTGAGAAATTTGGTCGTCTTGGCCTTTTTTTAACTTCCATTTCTATATTTTGGCTGATAAATAATTATTTCTTATATATTATCACAACAATTTATTATATATCACAAGCACAACAAAAATATGTACTATATATCACAAAATAAAACGCAAAATAATTAAGTGACAGTAGCAAATAGTATTCAGCGGCATGCTGAATTACCGATTTGCGATCATTATCGAGTATGTCGATTTGCAATCGCTATTTCAGCTGTCGCAAATCCGCCATTTTGCGATAACGCAAACTAATAATTTGCGACTGGATCGAGGATATGCCCCTAAGAGTAAGAAGAAATTAAAACATGTTAATTCATGACCAGAAATTCTATAACAACACATTTTTTCTATTTTTACGGCCTATGTATACATTGGGAAGCAAATCATATAATAAAATATATAAAAAATACAAAAGAACAACAACAAATGTTTATTATTTACTTTGTTTTACATAATTCATATCACATTACACATATATAGGCCAGTATATGTGATACGAAAATACCTTAATAAACGATATCAGCCAGGTACCGTTGCTTATTATTCGACCATGTTTCCTCATGTTTCTCACTTTTTATTAAATCACTACAATAAACAAAATTTTTGAACACTAATGAAGATTATTGAAATGACCGTAATTGTAATCGAAAATTGAAATCGAAATTCACATTGTATGTATATTTCAACATTTTGAATTTAAACTTCCATTTCCCACTCAACCCCAAATCATTTCCAAAATACTAATCTTCATTTAAAACTTATTAATTAATTTGAACACTTTTCTATTAACACTAATTTAATATAAATTAATTTAATTTAATCTAAATAAACTTAAATAAAATAAATCTAAAATAAAACAAAATATAAATAAATTTCACTAACGGATACAGACAAAAGCACGTCCATCTCCATCGAGCAGCTCCACATACCTTATATAATAAAAAGCTATGGTGCATTGGGTGGTTTTCCTTTAACATAATCTGCTGCATGACAATTCACAATACAACTTTTTCTTCTTTTTCATTCAATTAATATTTACCTTGAACTATAATATCTGCGACTAATGAAGGTAATTGATCCCCAACGAACCAAACAAAATCATATTTATTATTGTTCATGGTCCAACCAGAAGCTTCCGGGGGATAACGATGTTGAATATTTTAAGTAAGCATTACTTCAAAATTTTGCAACATAACGAACTCGTAATAAACGCGCCTGTCATAACTCAGCTTTATATGGAGGTAGGTTTGCTGAGTCGAAATTTCTAAACCAGGAATTTCTAAGGTAGCAAATGCACCCTCTAGTATTTCTACGTTATCAGCAACTCCAGCCAAGGCCGGAGTTTGCGGAAAAAGCCTGATGTGTGATCACATCCTGTCATTGCATATATTATTACGCAGTATATTATACAATTCATTGATGGTGATATATCGTCGGTGATTTCCAACACCAATATTTATCATTTATCCAGAGTTTTAAGGAAGCTTTCAGATGATCCATATAATACGATACACAATCCTTGAATCTGCTTCTTCATGTCTTCACACGATAATATGATCTTTGGTCACAATAACCTTATTATTTTCAACACGATAGCAATAACATTCATTGAAACTCTTTGAACTTAATATTTTTGAGCTGAGCAGTAAAGTTATGAGGTTGTATTTGATTAGGTCCAATTGAAACTGGGCTGGTCAATTCTTCCCGAAGTAGCTGATAGCAGTGACGATGGCCATGACTTTGGCGATGCATCATTTTATTATGATACGATTATCGAATAAAAACATTGAGTTATCTTCCACAATCTTCTAATTCACCTATTCTCTCCGAGACTGAAATTGGTCTAGCTCCTAAATAAACAACTGAAATGTCTGGCAAATTGATATTATATTCTTTTACTACAGAACTATCATATTTAAATTTCAGGTATACTAAAATAGTTTGAAAATGATTTTTTTTAATTATTAAAATTGTATCTGGCACGAGTTAGCAACGACAAAACTGTCTAGGAACTATAAATTTATATTGCTAAAGGGACACCAAAATTTGTCTTAAAATGATTTCAAAATTAGCAATTTTCGCCTGTACAGAAGGGATGCACCTGCACATGCACACAAGTAAACGCAACCGCTCCTAGCTTCAATAAGAAAGGAAATATAAAAAAACCAGCCGACCTAAAATTGTTTCTCGAAAACTTTACTATTTAGCTCTCGGCTAAATGAAGGAACTGGTTTATTCTTTAAAAATAAATATATTAGAAAGAATATTTTAATGATAGAATTGATGCTTCTATGATGCTACTTTCACAGAGTATGAAGGATAGTTTGAACACCTCTGTTAAAAAATTTCTGAAACAGAAAACCTACCAGTTGGGACTTTTTAAACAATTTGCGATTTTTACCATTTACATTTTCTATTTACATATTTTATTTAAAAAACCATAAAACTTATGCTTTTTCTACAACCATAACATTTATGCTTTTTCTAAGTATAAAACTAATTTATATAGCTATTAGTATAAGGCTTCATCAAAAAATAAAAATGAGTTGTTAAATAAATCGTGTTTAAGAAAAAAATTATGGTGAAGAGAACATTTTCCGGACAAAGAAACTGTATGTTTGGACATTAATATCTAAGCAATGGCCTATGAACTTATATGATACACCAAATTAAAGGTTATTCCAATCCATGTACGCTAACGATAATTGGAATACGCCAAATAGTTTAACATCGATCAACTTGTTTTGGACACCCTATATCTCAGTAAATATAGAAAATGGACTCCTCCCTCCCCTCTCCCCTCAGAAACAATTTATCGCTAATTAAACAAGGAATGGGCCATAACTCAATTTATGTTCGAATTATGTTTTTTTTTTGGGTTATTGCCACAAAATTATGTTTAACGTTTTTCCTAAAATTTGTGCATTTATCTAAGTACATTGAGTTTTCAAATTCAAAGAATTGTACATTTACTAAATTTAAATTGAATTTTGTTAATGGAAGAAAACAATACGAATATAGAAGGGCAAAAATTATTCTGTTGGTTTCTTCGTAATTTTAATAACATACATTTTAACTAACTGAACCATAAATCATAAACTTGGAATAAAATACTTTTTTTTTTGTATACCGTACAAAGTAAGATTTCGCAGTAGGGGTAATAGCAAATAGAATTTTTTTTTTTTTTGTGAACGGAGTGTTTTTAGTTACAGGTAAACAAAAATTTAATTGAAATATTATTTTTGAATTCTTATTTACATTTTAATTCAATTAGAGTAGAAGAATTTGCATATACATATACATACTTTTGCATTTCAGACATATGTAATTTTTACTATACGCAAATACAAAACCATAATGAAAAAAATAAAACTTTTCACATACTGACATGTTGTACCATCACTTTCGATTCGTTTTCTATAGTATTTTGTCTCTTGTAACAAGCACAAAAGTATACTCTATTCCACTTTTTCGAATATGCTTTTTCTGAAGCTATCTTAGCTTGCTCGTATAAAACCAGAGAGCACCCTGTATTTTATAGAGCCATAATCAAAAAATTTGAGCTTTTATAAGGGAATTAGAAACGAGGAAAAAACAAAACTTTTCATAGTAAAACCACTGAGCAGAATATTAATAGAGGAGTAATTTGTATGAACGACAAATGTCAGAGCCTTCTAGAGTATAGCGCCATAATCTTAATTACGTATTTTTTACAAGCTTTTTTAGTGGTATAACTTTTCACCGATTTCTATAGGAATCCATAGTAAAAATGGTATTTTTTAACTTCAAGTTTTTCAATGAAAAAAGCAAAAATATTATAAAATGTTTGTATAAAAGTGTTCTACATATCTTTAAGAACAATATACAAGAAGGCCATATTGGTATTAAGTAAATATTAATAGCAGAAAGATTAAAATTAAACTATTTCTAAAATATATTTTTTCGAACTTTCATTTTGAAAAATAAATCAAAGTTGGCTCTGACAAATTAAAATAATACTTGCTAAATTTATTTTTAGTTTTACTAGCGTACGTAAGATGTCTAAAATGGTAACAGAAAAATACGAAAAAAAAATTATTTAATCGCAAAGTTATCACACGTTCCTATATTTTGTGAATTTGTTTTGCTTTTCCTACAATTTTTGGCTTGAAATTTCCCCAGGTGGTAATTATTGGTATGATTTTTCAAAATGTTTACGGCCATCACTGCCATCTATGTAATGTGTATTGACTTAAATGACCAAACGAATCGTAGTAAGCTTTTATTTTAATTTGACCAGAATGCTGTTGTTATGAATTTTTTTTAATATTTTGGTTTAAATAAATCAATTATTACAAGAAAATGAAAACGATTTACTTAAACGATATTCATATTCGCACATGACATAGAAAAGTGACACAACTCAAAAAATTGAGTTTTTGAGATAATTCGATGAAAAGATGCGCAATGATCGATTTCATAACCAGACATAGTGACGTTTTCATATTTATTGTACAAAGCGAGAGACGGCTTAATTTTCCGATCTTCCTTTTTTGACGCCCATAGAGAGTAGTGTAGTAAAATCTAAATTAGCGTTTTTTCTTTTGCTCTCCTGAAAAATTTGAAATTTTGAGTTGTGTCACTATTCTTGGTCACGTGCGATATGTTGAAATTCAAACATTTATGAAAGTATTTCAGAAATCATAATTAAGAATTTGTAACGTTTTCATTTAAAAATTTGTCTTAAGAAAAAAAGTGATTTCCCATATGTTTTGTGTGTTTTACTATGAAAAGTTTGTTTTTTCCTCGTTTCTAATTCTCTTATAAAAGCTCAGATTTTTTGATTATGGCTCTATAAAATACAGGGTGCTCTGCAAATGTTCACTAAAAATAAAATCGATTTTTCCTCGATTTCAATTTCGAACTCAGCGAAACAATCATATAAATTTCCAATATTTGCGAATGCCTCTTTCTATCTTTCGTATTTTCTATAAGCAAAAATTAAAAGGAGAATTTAAAGGCGTTACTAAATTTTACACTGAAAACAAAGAATTAAAAGTAAAAACAACCGTAAATATATCATTGAACTGACAATGTTGTCAGTTTTCGTTAAAAATAAACCAAACTACCACTTTACAGTGTTGATATTATTTTTAGTTGCTTGTTTAGATATACATAGAAAATTATGAAACCGCACAAAACAAAATATATCGAAATCGCATTTAAAGTTTTATTAGGTAAGAATTTTTAAATATTTTGAATTACGTATTGCATTATGTAAAGTTTCTTATTCGATTGTATTTGAATAAGAATTTTACACAATATCCTTAATTTGTTAATTAAAAATGAATAACAATCTAATATAAAGCTTTATTCGAAATAGTGTTTCACATAAACTCTAATAATGTTTCACATAATGGGTGGGACAACCACTTAGAAGTTTCAAAAAATCGATTTCTTTTTTTGTGCTTTAAAAGTTACTTTAACGAAAAACTTCATGACTTAGGCCAAAACTCGAAGCTAAATATATTTAAAATTTCTCGAAAATATCTTTTTTTTTGATTTTATGTCTGCCATTTCTCCAATTCTTAACTTATTATTAAAATATTAGATTTATCAAGTGAACACAGTGGGAATTCAAACACACTTTTAGTTTTACCGTTGTATGTGATAGCGGTGCAGTTACAGTTAAACGCGGTAACTATTTAACGTGGGATTATCGAAAGTTACCGATAGGTAAGATCAAGTATTTCGAGGGGATTGAGTTTTTGGTAAAAAATGTACTTACAAATTGTTAAGGTTTAAAAATTTGTATAGAATGATATTATTTAATTCGCCTTGGGATTGACCTTTAAAAGATTCGTAAGGGTCATCGTGAAATTGTAATTGGCAACCACTATTTTTTTTATTATGTGATCGTTTATTTAAAGTCGGGACCTTTTCAGATACAATTTAGTACGAGAGATTTCCATTAGTGAAAATTAGCGTATTAACGGTTTCATCGAAATTTTATAAAAAGTTTGGATTACAACTTTTTATCTAAGAATTGATGATAATTTATTGGAGAGTAGTTATCTAAGAATTGATGATCATTAATAGTAGTTAGTCTAAAACGTTTCCGCCATTTTGTTCTGAAATTACAAATGCCCCATTTATTTATATTCTTTTTAACTTTATTAAACTAAATATGTACTATTTTGGTTGACAACTTACTGCTATGTTTCTGGTAAAACCATAATCCCATCACTGTAAAATTTCTGTGCTCTTTAGGAGAAAAACTGTTCTGCAGTGAACGACACAAATGACAGTCTGATGGTGTAAAATCAGGACTATACGGTGGAGGCATTAAAACTTCCCAACGTAGCTTTCTCTAACCTAGGTGCTTTTTCAGTGATTGGTCGGCCAGAGCAAGGTGCGTTTTTCACATCGACATTTCGAGAATGAAATCGAGCGAGCCGTCCACGGGCTGTTCTGTTTTATACGGTATCATCACGATAAATAAACTGCATACATTTTTTTAGCAGCCTGTGTTGTCTTTTTTTTTTTGAAATAGAATTTTAAAATGTATCTATAATTACTTCTATAATTTCACTCATTTTTTACACGGAATAGCTTTTCTCGGAATAAACAAATGTCAACATTTTTTGAATAATTATTTAGGAAATGTCACCTTTAAAACGACATATCAAAAATGACTTGTCAGCCTTTAAACAAATGAAATGTTAATTTTACTGACACCTATTGTAAAACCGGCGGAATTTTTTTTCACCATCAATATTTTTAATCAGTAGGTACTCATTTACGACGCAAAATAATTTTAGAGAGAACTATTTAATTTACTTACAACCAAAAGCTTTAATATATTGTATATGTAAACTAGAAACAAGTTTGTCACCATATAAAATCTTATATTTCAAGCGTAGACAGTTGGACAGGGATGGAATCTACAACTGTATATAATTCACAATGTTTCTCAGCAATTATGTTGCTCGCCCGCCAAAACAAAACAGGGATCTTAATTAAATACCCGGGTAGGATGATCTTAAAGAAATGTGTTAATCAAATTAAAAAAATATTGGGTCTGGTCGAATTCGTGAAGCTGCCAAAATTGTCTTAAAGGTTGTTATTTATTTGGCAATTCTTCATATTATTGGAAAGCACTTAAATGGTGTATATGGAGTCGAGAAAGATATAGACAATAACAGCAATCACGATAAGGGACTAAACGGAGAATGCGAAGAGGGAGACCCACTGATAAGAACGCTGTGCCAACAAACAATAGCTGGTTATAAAATACAAAATAATAAAATATTTTCATGAATAACTAGAATTAATTTATCAGAAGAACTACTCTAGGAATAAGTGGATATGTAAAAACTTCTAAGTATACAGTAACTATTATTCGTTCAGAAAAATTTGAGAAAACCTAAGATAATAGCCCTTAGTAATATAAAAAAAAAATCAACTTAGTTTTTAAAGTCAACCCTTAACAAATATATTACACCGAAATTTTCGTTTAGGGTTGACTGTAAAACCTAAGCTGGTAAACTTTTAAATAAAATGTTTCTCTAATTTTAAAGTACCTATACTTACAATTAATTGTGTCACTCTTTCAACAAAGGTTTATACTACGTGTACCTATTTTCAACGTCGAATTCTCCAAGCCTTCGTTGAATTGTGTTGATTGACACTTCAACACCGTTCGCACATAGTTTTTGTGTTGCATGTGTTTGGCATAAGATCACACCTGCGAGTATTCATGTTTCCTGAAAATTGTACACAAAAGGGAAATAAGGACATATTTTATATAGCTACAAGAAGGGGTATCCGGCATTAACCTCGAAAATATTAGTATTCGTGAAAACACAGACTTCAGAGAATAATAGTTCATATATTTTATTGCTTTTTGGGAAACAATATTTTTTATTTTTCTATTCCAGAACTTCATCTATAAATCATTTTAGTATCCGGTTTGATCGGGTATGGCGAGATTCACCATAATCAGTTCAAATGTAGCCAACAAGATCCGTCTTTATGTCAGAGTAAAATCCAAAAAATGAATCGAAAAAACTATAAACTTTAAGAAAATATTTACTGAAATATTTTCATATAGTTTGCATTATTTTTTGGATTCACAGGCTTCTCTCTCTAACATTTGGAACCTATTGGTATTAAATAAATTCTTGAGATATAAAATGAAAAGAATGAACAAGTTAGATACGAATGCCCGTTTCTATCTCTCGTTTTCTAAAGTCCAATTTCAAAATAAAGATTTTTAAAATCTAGCGTCGCATAAGTCGTGTTTAAATTCTGGAAAAGAGAAAATTTAACTTCAAAAAAACACTAAAATAATAAATTTAATTCAAAACAATAAAAAAGTGGTAAAAAACATAGAATTCAGTATTTAATAAAAACCTTGCCAGTGGCCCTATTCTGGTAATTCCCGGCGAATGGGGAATATTTGGTTTTACAGCAGTTATTCACATTAAATATTAAAATGAGTAAAGATCTGCGAACCCTTCATTATGTTGATGCTGATAACGATGGCCTTAATCAGGTTAATCTTAATACTTATAATAATATTTATAATTTATTACTATACTATCTTTAAAATTATTGTGTATTTTAACCCTTACAGACAATATTAATATGATTAATTATTAATATCAACTGGAAATAGACAAACATTCTCATTAAAGGTATGGAAGAACAAACGTCAAAACTGCTGTAATTGGGAATAATTTTTTCCTAATAAATTTTTTCCGCCAAACACCAGAATACATTTTGGGGAAACGGTAATAAAACTGCAATAAAATTTAAAATTTCTATTCCCCGGGGAATTATTAGAATAGGGCCACAGATATTGAAAATGTTGGATTAGATAATTGGTTTGAGATTTTGGACCAAATTTCACTCAAAATCTTATTTCAGTTGAAATCACAAGAGAATTTTTTATGATGGTAAAATGCAGTTTATTTTGTTACAAATATATCATAATAAATATGGGCGAAACTAACAAAAAATATTTTTTTGGATTTTGTCCCATTTGGACTTTTTATATTTGGATTCTGTCGGTTAGGATTTTGTCCTATTTGGCTTTTCGCTTTGGATTCTTAAAATAATTTGAATTTTGTACCTTTTGGATTTGTTTTTGTATTTATGGGTACACCTGTCGAATTTTATTATAATCAGTTGAACTATCTAAGTTCTTTTCATCATAATTTACCATTTCCAGAGCTTTATCTTAACATAGTTTGAGAAGAGAAGTTTATCCTATAAAAAGCCAAATTCCACCCTAAGGATATAATGTTGGATTAAGTCCAAATCGGTTAAGGAAAAACCAGCAAGTTCCGTTCTAATTGGCCAAATTTAAACTTAATTAAGAGTTTAGAAATCGGTTTAATTAAAATTTGATCCTTATTCCAGAATTGTATCGAAAATTCATTTTAACATCCCGCCAAACATTTTTTTTTTTTTTTTGTGAAATCAAATTTTTATCTTTACAAGGAAATGTGACGAAAACTAAATTGTTTTCATTATTTTCATTCATCTTTATCTATATATTCAAAACGTATAGTGTTTTCCATGGCCTGCTTGGTGGTTGGTTTTGTGTTAACGTAAAATTTAGTAACGCCTTTAAATTCCCCTTTTAATTTTTGCTTATAGAAAATACGAAAGATAGAAAGAGGCATTCGGAAATATTAGAAATTTATATGATTGTTTCGTTGAGCTCGAAATTGAAATCGAGGAAAAATCGATTTTATTTTTAGTGAACATTTGTCTTTCATACAAATTACTCCACTATTAGTATTATGCTCAGTGGTAAAACACACAAAACATATGGGAAATCACTTTTTTTCCTAAAACAAATTTTTAAATGAAAACGTTACAAATTCTTAATTATGATTTCTGAAATACTTTCATAAATGTTTGAATTTCAACATAAATGAGTATCGTTTAAGTAAATCGTTTTCATTTTCTTGTAATAATTGATTTATTTAAACCAAAATATTAAAAAAAATTCATAACAACAGCATTCTGGTCAAATTGAAATAAAAGCTTACTACGATTCGTTTGGTCATGAAGTCAATATACATTACATAGATGGCAGTGATGGCCCTAAAAATTTGAAAAAATCGTATTAAAAATTACCACCTGGGGAAATTTCAAGTTCAAAAATTGTAGGAAAAGCAAAACAAATTCACAAAATATAGGAACGTGTGATTATTTTACGATTAAATAATTTTTTTTCGTATTTTTCTGTAACCATTTTAGACATCTTACGTACACTAACTAGTAAAGCTAAAGATAAATTTAGCAAGTACTATTTTAATTTGTCAAAGCCAACTTTGATGTATTTTTCAAAATGAAAGTTCGAAAAAATATATTTTAGAAATAATTTAATTTTAATCTTTCTGCAATTAATATTTACTTAATACCAATATGGTCTTCTTGTATATTGTTCTTAAAGATATGTAGAAAACTTTTATATCAACATTTTATAATATTTTTGTCTTTTTCATTGAAAAACTTGAAGCTAAAAAACACCATTTTTGCTATGGATTCCTATGGAAATCAGTGAAAAGTTATACCACTAAAAAAGCTTCTAAAAAATATGTCATTAAGGTTATGGTTCTATACTCTAGAAGGCTCTGATAAAACACATTTATTGCTTCTGTCATTCGATGTAAAGAAAATTGAAGGTATACAATAGGCTGAGACCGTATTAGAAAATCGTAATGAAAAAAGGAAATAGCGTGCAATTTTGTTCGTGCTACAAGAGACAAAACACTATCGAAAACAAATCGAAAGTGATGGTACAACATGTCGCACATGGAAAACTATTTTTATAGTATTTTTATATTTAACAAAACGTCACAAATTTTTAATTTTGATCCATGAGAATAAGACGTTATCATGAATGTTTAACTTTCAACATATGTGTACTGTATTTATAGTACATCGTTTAAGAAAATCATTTTAAGTTATGTACGCATGTTTAAAGTACAAAGTTTTTTTTTTTTTTTTTTTGACGAGATAGTTTTTCGGGGGAGATCTGGGAAAGTATCCACCATGAAAAAAAAAATTGTTAATGTATACTATGGTTAATGTATCTATGTTGGATGTCTGTGGACTGCCCCTTATGGGATTGGAGACGGCAAATGCCTTGCACTATTCTCCCTTTGCCCACAACATTCAACAACCTTCTCTTACTAACAAGTTGTTAGGGGCCTATGGCCAACTTTTCTTTTCTTTTTTTTTGTTTTCTTTGTGAAATTTACAGATAAATATGTGAATCACCTATTTCCTCTCCCTAAATGATTTCCAAATGGTGGGCCACATTTTAACCATGTGGTTGGTCCACTTCTCTTACCAAATTTTTCCCTTTTTGGTTGTTTTCAACAACATTTTTTTTTTGTTTCATCTATCATATCTCTACCCGACTTGCGCACCGGGATTAAGTCGTAGTTGCTTTGAATCAATGAAAAACAAAAATACAAACATGTTTGTTTCCACCTCTTTGTTTTGATCAATTAAAATCAGTACAATTTTAAAAGAAAAGGGAAATTTTTATACGTTGTAATGTGTTTAAAAGAGATAGACGTTCATAAATAATTTTTGATTTTGATCTAGTTAGCTTTGCGAAACTATAAAATCAAATCAAAAAATAAACAAAGGACCTCTTATTGTTTTCGATAAAGGTGCTATTCCATGGGAAAATTTTACTGAAGAGTAAAATACGCCAAAAAGAGAAAATAAAAATCAAACACCATATAATAGACAAAGACAAGGTGTGTTTTATTTTTATTTTTTTATAGCAAAAGTTTCAAGGGGAAATTTGACATTAAACCAAAACATAACCAATAATTGCTAAAAATATTATGTATTTAGTATTAATCGATTTTTATTCGTCTCTAAATTATCTAAAAAATTAAATATTATTAATACTCATATCAGAATTTCATTTTTTCGAACAATTTCCATCACAGAATAAAAAATTAAAATATATCTCCACCATAAAATCGTACTCCTTTTAAAATTATTAGTGTGTGCGAGAATTATTTTCTATCATATACAAATTTTATGTACGTGTGTTAGTGACACTCCTATAAAAAGTTCTCGATTTGATACTTTTTAGAGGAGTGTTACAACTACAGACACAAATATTTTTTTACTGATTCGATTTTTTGTTTCATTCCGCCATCTAGCAAATATATATTTTTTTCTTGCTTTAATTTTACTGTTCAGTAAAATTTTCTCATGGAATAGCACCTTAACGGGAAACCAAATCATATCAAACAAATAATAAAGACAAAAACAAAGCTTGAATAAGGTTGTGTATGTGTTTATGTATCATTTCACTTTTATTTGTATAATTTTGTATCTCGTCATCAAAAACAATAAGTCCCTTGTTTATTTTTTGATTTAATTTTAAAGTTTCGCAAAGCTAACAAGACCAAAATCAAAAATTATTTATGAACGTCTATCTCTTTTAAACACACTACAAAGTATAAAGATTTCCCTTTTCTTTTAAAATTGTACTGATTTTTATTGATCAACAAAGAGGTGGAAACAAACATGTTTGTATTTTTGTTTTGTTTCATTGATTCCATACAAAATTGTTTTTCTTTCTTTTCTAAATCTTAATTTAAATATTTGTTCACAAACTTAGGATTAAAGCGCAATAGAAGATATTGCTCTGTTTATATATATTCTGTGATTACAGTTAATATAAATTACTAACAAAATATAAAAGTCAAAATATAAAAATGGTGAGAGTGATGATACTTTAGTCGTCACTATATCAGTACTATAAATTAAATACCAATAAATTACAGATAAGAACGGAGATTTATTTCAAATGATTGGCCTTTTGTTAAAGCTAGACAAATTTGTCGAGGCAAGACGTACAATTGATGTCTTTTACTTATTTGAATCTACAGAATATTGACAACTAACGCAGTCTGTTATTACCTAAGAACAAATGTTTTATAAAATATTATTTTACTTTGTAATAACAATAAGGGCGTTATCACAGAAATGTTTTCTTATTACCAAATTTAATTTTTTCGTACAGAAAACAAATTGATTTTTTTTATCATCAATCATCATTGAAAGGTAAACATATAAATCATTTTGTATTTTGTAACAAAACCTAAAAATAAATTAAACCAAAAGACTGTATTTCCTAACAAAGTCGTAAGAATTACAGATAATGCTGTGATTTCGAAATTCGTAAAATTTGGTAACACTAACTTTAATTAAATTATGAAATGTTTATCCTTGCTAGCCAGTTAGATACTATTAATTTAATGACAGACATGTTATTAAATAAAATAGAAAAAACAAACGACGAATAATTTATTGCGGTAATTTATCTCATGGTGAAAGGACGGTTGATTATAAAATAAAATGCTACCTTAACCAAAAATCTGACTGTACGAGGAGTATTGTATAATTTCTAAAGGTATTTTCAACGAAAAAAATGTTCTTAGAAAAAAAAAAGATAAATCGCTACAATGAATAAAATTTAAGTATAATACTGGGTGACTAAAACTATATGAACATGAGAAACATCTAAATGTAGTCTGTTGCCCTTTTTATTTATTTATTTATTCTAAAAATCAACGGGACAAAAATCCTTTTTTGATTACAATAATTATAATTATAAATAGTTTTATAATTTAGCTTTGATTTGCTTTTTAAAAGTACATTTAGAAATATTAAAATCAAACACATCAAAATTATGATTAAATTGTCGACAAATAGATGGGATCGGAGCATTATATGCATAGTTCGATTTAAAAGTCGGCAAATATATAAAATCCCTGACCCGAGTAGGTTTACAGGGCACATGAATATCAATCTTTGCAAGTAGTTCCGGACAGTCAATAG
Organism: Tipula vernalis; assembly: GCA_958295665.1. Taxonomy (NCBI): domain Eukaryota; kingdom Metazoa; phylum Arthropoda; class Insecta; order Diptera; family Tipulidae; genus Tipula; species Tipula vernalis. Next base: position 177,170,512 of record OY282558.1, on the reverse strand, counting down.
AATTGTTCAGCAAATCAGCGATGACTGTTGAAGCAGCACATCTACGTCTTACAAGCAATGAGTCCAAATTAGCAATTTTACAACGGTCGTTATAGGATGGCAAATTCTTTTTATTCAGCCACATTGGAAGGTCCGGATCAAACGGCCAATTCAATTTATGAAGATAGTCAATACTAAATTTCTTCTGTACCCGTTCAATTCTATCGATATAAATATGGTAAGCAGGATCCCAAATACTCGACGCATATTCCAAATTAGATCGAACAATGGAACAATACAAAGTTTTAATTGATTGTGGATTACGAAAATCTTTTGTGATACGACGAATAAAGCCAAGTAGAGAGTTATGTTTTATGCTCAAGTAGTTTTTATGTTTTAAATCAATAATCGTTGGCCAGTAGTTCCAAACAAAAACAAAATAAATCAAATACTTGGTTGTACCGACATTTAAAATGAAAAAAAATAGTAAAACTGTTTTTACAGGTCACTGCTGGCACATACCAAATGTCTTGCCGTTCGCTCGTTACGATTTGATTAACTCGTAAAGTTTTCTTCGTAAGACTTCTCTTTAATCCGAGACACACTAAAAATTCAAAAATCAAATAATAAAACGTACACCTAATCGTAGTTGCAGCTACAACCCCCCGCCAACCCCTCACCCGCCATTTGAAGTCCCATAAGAATATTCAATTCACTCACTAGAGCGGCTAACTTTGACGCAGGATTCCATAATATTACTTACTCAACGTTCGAAATCCAGTCGCTCGTTGCATGGATATGAAAAAAGACCAAATCACACTATCTCTCAGGTAAATAATATCGCTTTCCATTTGGTGGCTTCGTCCACAATATTTCTGGCTGTCGGAGCCCATCTCCAGTGGTAACAGTTTGTCAACTCCAGAATTTCCAATAAGTACTCTTGATGACAATTATCGCTTGTTATTTCTTTACGGACTAAGTGAGTCGAGTTCCATACTGCCTCCTGTAACTTCGTCCGTGGAATTGAGATCGTTTTCGTTACATCTTCGCAGATCGATATGTCCTCGATTAATATCGATCAATGGGTGCGTGACTTTCAGATAGCCACAGACAACTGGTGATGTTTGATTGCATCAATTGACCGTGGTATCTGCTCCCAATATCTCTCCGCATTCTGCCAATATCTCTCCGTAGTCTGCGAAACAGGATGCTCCAAACGCACGAAAAGCTGATGTATATCTTTTTCTCAAAGTAAATATTTATTCTATTTCAATCATTTGATTTGACCACATACTTGTGTTGACATACAGACATACAGGCGTTATACTCTGCTTAATGTTGCCGCGCATCCCACACGAATCTACTGCTCAATGTATGTGGCACCTCCGTTTATGTCGCAATACCAAGGTTTCTTAATTGTGTGAACTTTTCTAGCATTTCTCGTTCAATTGACTGCATTGGGAGGCATAACATCATCTCGCTAAGGATATCTCTGCTGATTTCTATATCATATTTACCATCAGTAGAGAAGAGTTCTGACTTTTTTGAATGTAGATAAAAGTTCCATCCGATATTGTTATTAAAGACATAGATACTTCGTCAGGCAGGAGAAGTTCGCGAGCTAGTTCGCTTATTTTCTGACGAGTTAGATTTTTAAAGCCTAAATTTGGAGAAAAAAAATCATTTGCTAGGGCATCATGGGCTCGACACTTTAGGCGAGTTTCTGATCAGTTTCTTCAGTTCGCAACTTGGCCAGAAATAATGTGAAAGCAGTTTCTGGATGTCTTCGTTCTTGAGAAAGAAGTGATAGTAACTGTTACAATAAGTTTTGAAACTGATTCTTATTAATGCCCGTTCAGTCCAGTACAGTTTTTTCTGCGAAATTGAATTTTTGGTTATCTTTAAGTCTGATTATCTATGATAGGTTGACTTGCTGTTTGTTTTACGTAAAAGTTTCAGTTTTATGAAGTTCATTGCTTATGAGTAAAGTATGATGCTTGTCACATAATCTCTCGAAGGTGTACAAAACGATAAGAGCATTCATAAATGCATTTTTTTTTTCGTTGCAGCTGCACGAGTAATATCAAGTTTAATAACAATCGTTTCGTCCGGTTGCTTTGGTTGCTAATGATTTCGTCGTCAATAACGTTCATTACAAGCATGACAGACGAAATGACACGGAGTTTAATGGAGTTAATGGACTCCTACGTGGTTCATTCCCAAAAAATGTCAACTTTTTTCGTCATCGCCAAGTTTGCATTTTCTTTTTCTACATAAGAGGCAACCACAGCTTATACAATGATCTAAATTCACTATTTGGAAGCCAGTAGCTTCTTCGGGGTAACCTACCGGTTGCTGGGCAACTCCAACTGCCGCCTTGTACATCTGGCAGGGACTCTGCCTATCCCTAATCTCGACCAAGCACTTCTCTGATACCGTATGTTTTATAAAAGAGTTGTATATTTATAAATATTTACATTCGTTCATCGCTACAATATATCAATCACGTATATTGGAGCGCGTACACCACACTTACATTCGTTCCATCACCGAACTATGGATATATATATCAGCGCTCACTTATGCATATCATACTACGGACAGCGCAACGACCAACGAGCACGGCCGTACATCATGTTTATTCTATTTTACAGTGTATGTGCCTACAAACCCATAAACATAAAACAAAATAATTCCTATTTCTTTTTTATACACCCTCTATCGCTATACCTTTTTGGTTACAGTCGTGTATCTTACTTTTATCTTTTTTTTGCTCGCCATATTTAAAAAAGTGGAAAATTATAAATTTGATAAAAAAATTAATTTGTTAATAATCAGGTGTGGTGATAATTAATTAAAAACAATAAAATAATAATTAAGAATTATAAATATAATTGTGAATGAATATAAATCATAAATAGTTAATTAAAAAGAAACTTGTGTGTGTCATTTAAAGTGATTATAGAAAATCTCGCACGAGTCGTCTGGACGGACGCTCAATTTATCAAGTGTATCGCTTGACTCAATGTATATGGTGTTACGTGAGAAGACACATAAATTGTGTAAATATATAACAACACGTTAACCCCATAGAGTTTTGCCTGGTTGGAACCCAACAATCTTATAATAATGGCAAATAATGTTAGTTTTATCGTTCCGAGGCACAGGTTCAGGCAGCCATGAGAATTGAAACGCGCACGTGGTTTTCATTCAAGTGCTTTCTCGTTACTTGACAATTGCCTTTGTTAGATATTTACGTACACCCAATCTAGTACATAATCGTTTCTAAAGCTCTTCTTCATAACTCGAGGTTGCGCAATATTTATTCAATAACAATATAGTCTTCTTGAATGTTGTTGTTCAAGGTATGTAGAAAACATTTATATAAACGTTTTATAATATATTTGCTTTTTTCATTGAAAAACTTGAAGCTTAAAAACACTATTTTTACTATGAATTCCTATGGAAATCAGTGAAAAGATATACCACTACAAAAGCTTCTCAAAAATACGTCATGATGATTATGGCTCTATTCTCTAGAAGGATCTGGTATTACTCGTGCTGTTGCTGAGTTTGGTTTTGCGAGGGTTTATGGGAAATAAATTTGTAAAAATAGTAAACAGGTTTGAATGATATTTTCTAAGGAAGAAGCCACAGGGAGTCATTCTACCTTATTTTCAGCTGCTATGAAACCCGCCATATTTCATTTAGTTCAATCTGATCAAATCAGCGATGACTCTTTGCTTGTTCAATCACAAAAGTCTAAATAAGGAATCTTAAACAAGATTTCCGTGTATCATATGAGTAATGGTGTGTTTTAAAGCGTATAGGGCACACTCAAAAAACAAATTCATTTGTGACAAACACTTTAAGCAGCAAACAACTAAGTTGTGTGAATGGATTTCCATTTTTTCACTATTTTGTGTGCTTTTGTTACTTTGTAAAATTTTTTTATATAAAAAAGAAAAATTCTTTATTATTATTTATTTTTGTTATTTTAATATTTTTATCTTCCTTATAGTAACAATCTGTTTTATTTTTTAAAAAAATCGATTTCGGATGCTTTCGCCTTCCTTTCTCAATTTTTAATTTAATATTATGATAATATTAAATTAAAAATTGAGAAAGGAAGGCGAAAGCATCCGAAATCGATTTTTTTAAAAAATAAAACAGATTGTTACTATAAGGAAGATAAAAATATTAAAATAACAAAAATAAATAATAATAAAGAATTTTTCTTTTTTATATAAAAAAACAACTAAGTGTTTGGGATAAAGTGTTTGTGATAAATTAGTGATCATTTGAGGCAAACTAAAAATATTTTACTTATAACATTTGAACGTTTGCAACAAAATCCAAAATGTTTGTTTTAATGTTTGTGTGTCATACTTAGTGTATGTCAAACACAACTCTTTTTCCTTATAAACACATATAATTTTTGTGGCTAATACTTTATTGGTTATAATAAACAGTAAAAATAGTTTGTAGCTAATAAGAATTATTTATCACTAGTAATCTTAATTTTAGTGCTGTAGTATACTGCTAGATAATTATGTAATTAAATGAATTCAAATTAAAGTAAAATAAAAATTTAACGAATAATAATTTATTATTTAATTATTTTAAAAATATTCTATACTATATTTTCAAAACAAATACATCAAAAATATGTTTAATTTTTAATATAAATTTAATTAAAAAAAATTTGAGTCTGTTAACTATTAAGCATATAATATACTCGTAATATACAAAGCAGATACATTAATAATCATCAGTAAATATTATAAGTTAAATCGAACAACCATGGCCAACTATTGGGAGCAGGAAGAACAATAAAAATCTGGCAATGAATGAATTAAACTAAGTTTTGATTTTAAGATATTTTATTTTATTAATATAGATTAAAATTATATAATACATAAAATATTACCAAGGTAATGAAAACTAAAAGCTTCTAGAAGCTATTCACAACCAATTCACCCTTAAAATTTAGCAGATTATATACATATGTTTCTATTTTCTAATTTTTCAAATAAAATGGAATTAAATTCATTAATTATTTTTACGAAGAAAAGTTGTAAGTGGGGATCAAATGTTACGGTTTCTAGTGCTTGACAACATAAAAATATGCCATTTTCTGTTTCGACTATTTGTCGTATCTGTCGTATTTGAAAACATGGAATTTCATCTTCGTAATATCCAATTGATATTAATGCACCAGGTTTATATTTTACATTGGTCATCTCAATCCAATCAATCATTGTGAATGAATTAGACAATAATTTATATTTTTCTAACAACTTTCCATCTCTTTGAATCTGGGTGATGTTGTTTACGACGGCGGAGATGGACGTGTTTTAGTCTGTCTCCGTAAATGAAATTTATTTTATTTCATTTAAATTAGTTAAAATTAATTAAATTAGTGTTACTATGTGTTGTGTTGTTAGGCAGTGTAATAGTGTATTGAAACAATAGTTTTGATGTGATGTGGTGTGTTGTAATATGTAGTGCAGAAGTGTTGTTTTTTATGTACATATATGTAAGTGTAGTGCAATTAATAGTTTTAAGGTGAAGTGATTATCAAGGAAAACGTGATCAAACGTGCTCAAAAATAAATTAACGGTACTCTCTAGTACCGTTAGACAGGTATTTTCGCATCACACGTATTGAAATACATATGTGTGATGACGAATTGTGTACAGTTTTTCTTTATATTTATTAAATGATATGGCTTGGGTAAGGAATTTTTTGTGCATTAGGGTATATTAGTATTAGTGTCTACGGTAAATATTAGTTGAAAATTGGTATTAAAAAAAAAAAAAAACAGAAAAATGTTGTAGATTTGTTTTGTATTTTGTGCGTTGTTTCATGTTGTATTTTTGTTTGATTTTGGTTGAAACAAGTTTGTAAAGCATGTCGTATTGTGAGTGCGTGCCACCGTATTTTAATTAATGGGGAAGTGAACCGTATTTTGTTTAAAATATAATGATGATACACGAGTGTGAAGTTTTCCAGGGGTGACCATCACTTTTTTCGCTTCGATGCGTTTTCGGCAGAGTAGCGGTATCTTACATCTAAATTGTTTTAAAATTTTATATTTTAACAATGGAATATAGTTATTCTGTCGGGGTTGCATCGGTGCGAGAGGGGTGATGGTTGTAACATGTCACCCCAGACATTCCAGAGGTGTATCAATGTATTAGTATGTATTACACTGTCAAAACAAATTCTTAAAGGAAAATTGAGTATTATTTATTGAAACAATTGAGTAGGATTTTGAAAATGATTTTAGAAATTCAAGCTTTAGCTAAATTACAACAAAACAAAAAATATTACAAATTCTTGTTCGTTCGATATTAAAGTAATTTTGATTGATTTATTTTTTAAGTGTTCATTAAAAACGGAATATGGCGTTCTAAAGTTAAGGTATGATTTCAAAGAAAATACTTTTGTAGAACTTTTATTAAACGTACGATTCGTATCGATTAGGAATTTTTTAAACTAAATAATTTAGGGGCCTATTCCAACTTTTATTACATTTTTGAACTTTTAAACTTTTATTAAACTTTTATTAAGGTTTTATTAAATTTTTATTAGACTTTTGAACTTTTTAATTTTTAAACTTTTAAACTTTTAAAACTTTTAAACTTTTGTTAAACTTTTATTAGACTTTTGTTAAGGTTTTATTGAACTTTTATTAAATTTTTATAAAGCTTTTATTGAACTTTTAAATTTTTTAACTTTTAGATTTTTGAATTTTTAGACTTTTAATCTTTTAAACTTTTAATCTTTTGGACTTTTAAACTTTTAAACTTTAGGACTTTTAAACTTTTAAACTTCTTTTAAACTTTTGAACTTTTAAACTTTTGAACTTTTGAACTTTTAAACTTTTGAACTTTTGAACTTTTAAACTTTTAGACTTTTAAACTTTTGAACTTTTAGACTTTTAAACTTTTGAACTTTGAAATTTTTAAACTTTTGGACTTTTGAACTTTTAAACTTTGAAATTTTTGAACTTTTAAACTTTTGAACTTTTGAACTTTGAAATTTTTAAACTTTTAATCTTTTATACTTTTATACTTTTATACTTTTATACTTTTATACTTTTATACTTTTATACTTTTATACTTTTATACTTTTATACTTTTATACTTTTATACTTTTATACTTTTATACTTTTATACTTTTATACTTTTATACTTTTATACTTTTATACTTTTAAACTTTTAAACTTTTTTTTTTTGGAATTTTAAACTTTTAAACTTTTTAACTGTTAATTAAGTTTTGTTAAACTTTTATTAAATTTTTTAAACTTTTATTAGACTTTTACTAAACTTTTAATAGACTTTTGATAGGCATTTGTAAGATTTTTGTTAAGCTTGTATTGAACTTTTAAATTTGTATACCTATAAATTTTTAAATTGTTGAATTTTTAAACTTTTCAATTTTTAAACTTTTAAACTTTTATGAAGCTTTTGATAACTTTTTTTTAAACTTCTATAAGGCTTTTAATAAACACACTATACTGATTGAATGAACAGCATCGCACGTTATCTAGGATGGGGGAGAATTCCTTTTGTATGATATTGTGTACTACATTGCATTGCAAGAATTTTGAGGTATTGATGAAAACGTTTCAGCACATTTTGGTTGTTGAATTTAATTATATCAAAGTGTCATAGTTTGTTCAAGTACTTTGTCTGATGGTGTGGTTGTGATGGGTTACACTAAATTATATATAATTGTTAGATCATCTCCAAGCTGCAGAAATAATGGTGAATTCTCGCTCAACCCCCGCAAACGCCAAGCATACAGCAGCTGTGTGGCGTGGAGGTTGATTAGTTTGTGATATCTATTTTATTATTTATTTTATTACTATAACTAAATTGTATAAGTTGATTGCTATTAATTAAGTAGTAAAGCAATTTAGTTTTCAGAGTAACCTGGGAAACTCTATTTGAGTCTTATTAGTAAATATCATATATAGGTACAAGTAGTATTTAACTAAACGATTAATATTCTAAACCTTTCCGTAGTATATAATAATTAATTTAAACATCATTAACTGAGTAAATAAATAAGTAATTTAAGCATTACTAATATCCTTTTGCAAGATTTTTAGGAAATTGCCGATTAGTTGAATTTTTAATAGTATGGTAAAATATATAAAATATTATATTTTTTCAGCTTCTATTTGAGAATCATCTAGTTGCAGTAAGTAAACCATTAATTAACTATTTACAGGAGAATGGGGGCTAATGAAACGAGTGCTGTGAATCTGAATTGTAACTTGGCAATTTATAATTTTTTAACATTCCCGTAGAATTTTATAGTTGATGTTGAATTATTCATATGGCTTAATATTATGGTTGAGGTTGGTATTGGTATTGAAGTGGGTGTTGGTATTGGTGTTCGTACTGGTGTTAATGTTCATACTTATTGGTATAATTGTTAATGATAGTTTTGGTATTAGTATTCATATTGGTTAGTTAAAATGGTTTTAGTTTAGAACACTCCTGAGAAACTCGACCAAGAGGACAATGGCTGTGATGACAGCACGATGGCTAGAAGGTAGTTGGTTGAATGATTGTCAAACTATTAATGGTTATTTATTTGTGGTACATAGGGATTGATCTAGAATTTATTTCAGAGAATCAAATTTACACTCAATTAATTTTAAAATAGTTATTATAAAGAATTAATGCATATTTTAAATTTAGGAATGTCTTGAAGAACCTGAAACAACCTTATATGAGTTGGAGCAGTAGATGAACTGTAAATTGTGTTGTCTTGTGCTAAATAAATTACTAAAAATATATAAATAACAAATTTACTAACTATCAACTACTTAGGTGTCTGGAACCGGGTTGAGTCTTTGTTGCTAACATTCCTTTCCCATCCCTCGATGTTGTTATATGTAAAAAGGTGTACGACGGCGGCCTGGTCAGGGGCGGATATCACAACTATTAGACTTATGTGGTTATCGATGTGGCGCCTTCCTTTACAGGGTGAAATATTGCTATGTTGGCTTCATGAAAAGCTGAGTATGATGGTACATATTTCCTTGGTAAGGGAGAGTTTATGGTGTTGTGTTGCAACATGGGTATAGTGGTGTGGTATTCGCATTTATAATACGGGAGACTTGCTTAATGCTTGATCGTACATCGAAATCAATCAATCAATCAATCAATCAACTTTCCATCTCTTTGAATCCCTTTATTTTGAACGTTAGGCGTCTGACATTTAATACTAATTTCGTTATAATTAAATAATACATAACAAATTTTTAATTGATTCCTCAAAGCTGAAGTGTGCAGCAAATTTTTTCAACATTTGCTTACTCTGCCAATTTCTTTCAATTTCTGACGAGCTTATGTTTTGGATTGGTCCAATTCTGCTCATAATATGGGAATACAAGGTGACTGATACGAAGTGTTACCAAGTTCAGACTGTTATTGCTGTCAAACCAGTGATGACAGAGCGCTCAAATTTACAATAATGACAGTTCATTCCATTGTTTACAAGCATACAGAAGCATTTTAGTGGGAAATATTCAGAAAAAAAGTTATCCGCAATGGAATTTAACCGTAATTGAGTGTGATTTCTCTATATTTGGCTGAAAAATCACAGCCGCTGATTGTTAACCAGGAAAAACATCTGCATGTGAATAAAATATTTGTGAATCGCACCATAAATCGTTATAACGATACTGGCAGCATTGCAACACGCCATGTTGGTGGACCGAAACGCACTGCAACATCGCCTTATATCATTCGGAAGGTGAAGCCCAAATTGGCTCGGAATTCGCGCCGTAGCAGCACATATTGAAAGATCATCTTGGACTAAAGGCCTTGAAATTCCATAAAACGCATGGTCTCACCGATGCTAAAAAAAAAGTTAAAGTGGAAAGAGCAAAGGAGTTGTTAGGCTTGCACGAAAGTGGCGATTTGCCGAATTTGGTTTTCTCCGATGAGTCACCGTTCGTTATTGAGCAATATGTGAACAAGCAAAACGACCGGATTTACTTGCCCGGCCGTTCTACTGAAAATTTGGACCAACGGATTGCCACTCGAAACCAAGCGCCGCCGATGGTGCTGGTTTGGGCCGCCATAACGGCCGAAAGCCGTTCACCGCTCGTTTTTTTGGACCGTCGCATCAAGATAAATGCTCAAATTTATCGGGATCATGTGTTGGAGGGAGCGTTGAAGCCTTGGGCACACAAACATTTTGGCCGCAGAGCGTGGACATTTCAACAGGACTCGGCGCCGAGTCATAAGCGAGTGAAAACTGCTAATGCAATTCGAAAATTTAAATATTTGTGAACATTTAACTTTGATTCAATAAAATTCATCAAAAAATAAAAATTCTGTGGCGTTTTGTTTTGGTAACACTTTGTGTCAGTCACCCTATAGTGAGTAAAAAAATGGAATTTCGGCATTAAATGCTTTCCGAATAACGATAAATACTGCTCGTGGTGATCAGCAATTAAATCTTTTAATAATCCAATAGAATTTGCGTCAGCTTTTTGAATTGTGAGAACCGTAAGAATTTCCCGTAAAGTTAAATACAGCCTCTAAAATTTATTTTGTGGTGGTACCAAATCTCCGATTATGCAATTAAGGTGAATTATTTAATTAGTCATCTCCGCCGCTAAATATTTTAATTTATTTCCATGTAATAGTGTAGATTCCTTAATTTGTGGTGGTTTATTTAACTGTTTTACAGAATCGAAAGAATTGAGTCGTTGGTTAAAAATATCAAGCGTAAAGAATCCGTCTTCGAAAATAAACTGTTTCAAAATTCCCATTAAATCATAATGAGCAACCCCTTCTATAATATCGTGCATTATGTTAGCACTTAGATTTTCTACCACATGAAAATTTAACATGTCATTAAAAACGCAGTTTTCTTTAACGCCGGTAACTCCAACATCACATTGCTCAACATCTTGTTGGTAGTTTATCTTATTTCTTAAAAAATCTGAATTTTCTGAACATAATTTGATGGTGAGTATTTTACTGCATTTACAAATCCTACAAAAAACTCTAGAATTGAAACTTTCAGAAAACCCTAAAATCTGATTTAACCCCAAATTGTCACCAAGAATTACGGAATAAATTAATTTAACTTTGATGTATTTTGGATGGTTAATGCTTATGCCAATATTTTGTAAGTGATTTAATTGCTTAATGAGAGGCGCAAGAATACGTTTATTACCATTTAACTGGAATTCTTTACGGTCTGCCATAAAAAAGAGCATTGCTAGATAAATTTGAGTTTCAATTTTTTGTTTATTGCTACCAGAACCTAGCGGATTGTTTGGTTCGAAATCATCAAAATAAATAAAATAGCGGCAATAAAATAAGTTCGAGTAACGTGTGGTAACAGTAATAAAGAAATTGCTCTTTTTGCTTGTAAATCTATTCAGTAAATAAAAAAAAATAAAAAATTGTTGATATAAACTCCAAATAACTTAAAAACTTAGTAAAATGTTTTACATACTTTTTGTCAATATGTCCAGATATTTTTTAACAGTTGGACTTTTGAAAGCCTTTGTTACAATTTTGTCCGCTATTTCCCCAAACTCATCTGCGTTGAACTTTATTTCGGGATATCTAAGCTTCGTATCAATCTCAAACTATCATTGAATTTAAAACAAAAAAAAAATAAATTAGCATAAATATTTATTGTTAGTTTGTTATAATTAAGTATACCAATTCCAATCCTTTAGGTTCAAACAAACATAAAAATTTATTTAAATATTCCACTGTGCTAATTTTTGAGTTTAGTATTAAAATTACGGGTGTGAAGTTTTAGACAAAACAACAAAATCAACAAAACGTATATGTATACAAAATTTGTTTAATCAACAAAAAAACTTATTAATATTAGTGAAATAGTCGGTAAAAGCAATTTAAAACAAATTCCTGCCAAAAACCAGGAACAACTATAACATAATATATGAATTATTACTTTTGACTTAAATAAATTATTTTTGATATCAACATAAAAATCGTTTTTTACTGAGTCTGAAAATTGAAAACATTTATCTGAGATATGGATGTTAGCTATACTGTAGGATGCCTTAGTAAGCTTAAGGAGGACGGTTTCTAACAAAAAAAATTACTCACTAAATTCAAATCGCGTACAAATTTACTGCAATTTCAAAATCAATAACAAAAAGATTATTTATTTTTGTTTGGAAAGCCTAGCCAAATCATAAAAATTTTTCGCGGGTTCGGTATAAAACGATATTTAAGGATATAGGCATCATCTATGGACAGTACAGCTACATCGTTTCAATAAGATGAAAAAGGGACATTTGTTGTTCGCATTCAATGTCGGTAGTTTTCATACGATATACAGAAATTTTTGAGGTTCACTCTATTAAAGATTGGCCAATTCACAGAGATGTTCCGCGGGTTTGACTTATAAAGATAGTTAGTTATAAGCATTCTATATCATAATTATTATAAAGACGGAAAAATTCCATTTTTAATAAATTTTTAAAACTGTGGCTTATATCACTTATTTTATTATATGAAAACACATATATAAATGAATTTTCATAAAATTAATTAATTAAAACAATTAACTTTCTTTTTGTGATATATTATTTATTTTTAAAATTCAAGACCGGTTTCGGACATTCGTCCTTCTTCAGTTCTTGTTCTATTAATGAAAACATTCTATATCGAATACATATAACCATATTCCAATACGATGAAATAGGACCATTTGTTGTTGAACTCGAATGTTGGTAATTTTTGATACGATATGCAGAAATTTTTGAAGCCCACTTTATTGAAGATTGGCCAATTCACAGAGATGTTCCGCGGGTTTAACTAATAAAGATAATTAGTTATAGGCATCTTATATCGACTACATGTAGCCATATTCCGATACGATGAAATAGGACCATTTGTTGTTGATCTCGAATGTTGGTAATTTTTGATATGATATGCAGAAATTTTTGAGGCCCACTGTATTGAAGATTGGCCAATTCACAGAGATGTTCCGCGGGTTCGACTTGTAAATATAGTTAGTTATAAGCATTCTGTATCAAATACATATAACCATATTCCAATACGATGAAATAGGACCATTTGTTGTTGATCTCGAATGTTGGTAATTTTTGATATGATATGCAGAAATTTTTGAGGCCCACTGTATTGAAGATTGGCCAATTCACAGAGATGTTCCGCGGGTTCGACCTATAAAGATAGTTAGTTATAGGCATTCTATATCGAATACATATAACCATATTCCAATACGATGAAATAGGACCATTTGTTGTTGATCTCGAATGTTGGTAATTTTTGATATGATATGCAGAAATTTTTGAGGCCCACTGTATTGAAGATTGGCCAATTCACAGAGATGTTCCGCGGGTTCGACCTATAAAGATAGTTAGTTATAGGCATTCTATATCGAATACATATAACCATATTCCAATACGATGAAATAGGACCATTTGTTGTTGATCTCGAATGTTGGTAATTTTTGATATGATATGCAGAAATTTTTGAAGCCCACTTTATTAAAGATTGGCCAATTCACAGAGATGTTCCGCGGGTTTGACTAATCAAGATAATTAGTTATAGGTATCTAATATCGACTGCATGTAGCCATATTCCGATACGATGAAATAGGACCATGTGTTGTTGAACTCAAATGTAAGTAATTTTTGATACGATATTTAGAAATTTTTGAGGTTCACTGTATTGTAGATTGGCCAATTCACAGAGATGTTCCGCGGGTTCGACTTGTAAAGATAGTTAGTTATAAGCATTCTGTATCAAATACATATAACCATATTCCAATATGATGAAATAGGACCATTTGTTGTTGATCTCGAATGTTGGTAATTTTTGATATGATATGCAGAAATTTTTGAAGCCCACTTTATTAAAGATTGGCCAATTCACAGAGATGTTCCGCGGGTTTGACTAATCAAGATAGTTAGTTATAGGTATCTAATATCGACTGCATGTAGCCATATTCCGATACGATGAAATAGGACCATTTGTTGTTGATCTCGAATGTTGGTAATTTTTGATACGATATGCAGAAATTTTTGAAGCCCACTTTATTGAAGATTGGCCAATTCACAGAGATGTTCCGCGGGTTTAACTAATAAAGATAATTAGTTATAGGCATCTTATATCGACTACATGTAGCCATATTCCGATACGATGAAATAGGACCATTTGTTGTTGATCTCGAATGTTGGTAATTTTTGATATGATATGCAGAAATTTTTGTGGCCCACTGTATTGAAGATTGGCCAATTCACAGAGATGTTCCGCGGGTTCGACTTGTAAATATAGTTAGTTATAAGCATTCTGTATCAAATACATATAACCATATTCCAATACGATGAAATAGGACCATTTGTTGTTGATCTCGAATGTTGGTAATTTTTGATATGATATGCAGAAATTTTTGAGGCCCACTGTATTGAAGATTGGCCAATTCACAGAGATGTTCCGCGGGTTCGACCTATAAAGATAGTTAGTTATAGGCATTCTATATCGAATACATATAACCATATTCCAATACGATGAAATAGGACCATTTGTTGTTGATCTCGAATGTTGGTAATTTTTGATATGATATGCAGAAATTTTTGAGGCCCACTGTATTGAAGATTGGCCAATTCACAGAGATGTTCCGCGGGTTCGACCTATAAAGATAGTTAGTTATAGGCATTCTATATCGAATACATATAACCATATTCCAATACGATGAAATAGGACCATTTGTTGTTGATCTCGAATGTTGGTAATTTTTGATATGATATGCAGAAATTTTTGAAGCCCACTTTATTAAAGATTGGCCAATTCACAGAGATGTTCCGCGGGTTTGACTAATCAAGATAATTAGTTATAGGTATCTAATATCGACTGCATGTAGCCATATTCCGATACGATGAAATAGGACCATGTGTTGTTGAACTCAAATGTAAGTAATTTTTGATACGATATTTAGAAATTTTTGAGGTTCACTGTATTGTAGATTGGCCAATTCACAGAGATGTTCCGCGGGTTCGACTTGTAAAGATAGTTAGTTATAAGCATTCTGTATCAAATACATATAACCATATTCCAATATGATGAAATAGGACCATTTGTTGTTGATCTCGAATGTTGGTAATTTTTGATATGATATGCAGAAATTTTTGAAGCCCACTTTATTAAAGATTGGCCAATTCACAGAGATGTTCCGCGGGTTTGACTAATCAAGATAGTTAGTTATAGGTATCTAATATCGACTGCATGTAGCCATATTCCGATACGATGAAATAGGACCATGTGTTGTTGAACTCAAATGTAAGTAATTTTTGATACGATATTTAGAAATTTTTGAGGTTCACTGTATTGTAGATTGGCCAATTCACAGAGATGTTCCGCGGGTTCGACTTATAAAGATAGTTAGTTATAAGCATTCTATATCGAATACATATAACCATATTCCAATACGATGAAATAGGATCATTTGTTGTTGAACTCGAATGTTGGTAATTTTTGATACGATATGCAGAAATTTTTGAAGCCCACTTTATTGAAGATTGGCCAATTCACAGAGATGTTCCGCGGGTTTAACTAATAAAGATAATTAGTTATAGGCATCTTATATCGACTACATGTAGCCATATTCCGATACGATGAAATAGGACCATTTGTTGTTGATCTCGAATGTTGGTAATTTTTGATATGATATGCAGAAATTTTTGAGGCCCACTGTATTGAAGATTGGCCAATTCACAGAGATGTTCCGCGGATTCGACTTGTAAATATAGTTAGTTATAAGCATTCTGTATCAAATACATATAACCATATTCCAATACGATGAAATAGGACCATTTGTTGTTGATCTCGAATGTTGGTAATTTTTGATATGATATGCAGAAATTTTTGAGGCCCACTGTATTGAAGATTGGCCAATTCACAGAGATGTTCCGCGGGTTCGACTTATAAAGATAGTTAGTTATAGGCATTCTATATCGAATACATATAACCATATTCCAATACGATGAAATAGGACCATTTGTTGTTGATCTCGAATGTTGGTAATTTTTGATATGATATGCAGAAATTTTTGAGGCCCACTGTATTGAAGATTGGCCAATTCACAGAGATGTTCCGCGGGTTCGACTTATAAAGATAGTTAGTTATAAACATTCTATATCGAATACATATAACCATATTCCAATACGATGAAATAGGACCATTTGTTGTTGATCTCGAATGTTGGTAATTTTTGATACGATATGCAGAAATTTGTGAGGCCCACTTTATTGAAGATTGGCCAATTTGCAGAGATGTTCCGCGGGTATGACTAATAAAGATAATTAGTTATAGGCATTCTATATCGACTACATGTAGGCCTATTCCGATACGATGAAATAGGACCATTTGTTGTTGAACTCAAATATTAGTAATTTTTGATACGAAATGCAGAAATTTTTGAGGTTCACTGTATTGAAGATTGGCCAATTCACAGAGATGTTCCGCGGGTTCGACTTATAAAAATAGTTAGTTTATAATGGATTCTATTGCTTAGTTCTGGATATTCTACATGACAAGGACATTACGGGACTGTCATATGATCGTTTATATAATTTAAAATGACGTTACAAAATTTTTTTGCAATAAAAAAATTAAAAAAATTGTAGGGCGCTGTTTATAATGGCTTTGCAGGGGCGACCAACATGTACAAGTTATTCTGTTCCTTAATTCTGGATATTCTACATGACAAGGATATTACGGGACTGTCATATGATCTTTTATATAATTTAAAATGACGTTACAAAATTTGTTTGCAATAAAAAAATTAAAAAAATTGTAGGGCACTGTTTATAATGGCTTTGCAGGGGCGACCAACATGTACAACATATTCAATCCCTTAGTTTTGGATATTCTACAAGACAAGGACATTATGGGACTGTCATATGATCTTTTATATAATTTAAAATGACGTTACAAAATTTTTTTGCAATAAAAAAATTAAAAAAATTGTAGGGCGCTGTTTATAATGGCTTTGCAGGGGCGACCAACATGTACAAGTTATTCTGTTCCTTAGTTCTGGATATTCTACATGCCAAGGACAATACGGGACTGTCATATGATCTTTTATATAATTTAAAATGACGTTACAAAACTTTTTTGCAATAAAAAAATTAAAAAAATTGTAGGGCGCTGTTTATAATGGCTTTGCAGGGGCGACCAACATGTACAAGTTATTCTGTTCCTTAGTTCTGAATATTCTACAAGACAAGGACATTACGGGACTGTCATATGATCTTTTATATAATTTAAAATGACGTTACAAAATTTTTTTGCAATAAAAAAATTAAAAAAATTGTAGGGCGCTGTTTATAATGGCTTTGCAGGGGCGACCAACATGTACAAGTTATTCTGTTCCTTAGTTCTGGATATTCTACATGACAAGGACGTTACGGGACTGTCATATGATCTTTTATATAATTTAAAATGACGTTACAAAATTTTTTTGCAATAAAAAAATTAAAAAAATTGTAGGGCACTGTTTATAATGGCTTTGCAGGGGCGACCAACATGTACAACATATTCAATCCCTTAGTTTTGGGTATTCTACAAGACAAGGACATTATGGGACTGTCATATGATCTTTTATATAATTTAAAATGACGTTACAAAATTTTTTTGCAATAAAAAAATTAAAAAAATTGTAGGGCGCTGTTTATAATGGCTTTGCAGGGGCGACCAACATGTACAAGTTATTCTGTTCCTTAGTTTTGAATATTCTACAAGACAAGGACATTACGGGACTGTCATATGATCTTTTATATAATTTAAAATGACGTTACAAAATTTTTTTGCAATAAAAAAATTAAAAAAATTGTAGGGCGCTGTTTATAATGGCTTTGCAGGGGCGACCAACATGTACAAGTTATTCTGTTCCTTAGTTCTGAATATTCTACAAGACAAGGACATTACGGGACTGTCATATGATCTTTTATATAATTTAAAATGACGTTACAAAATTTTTTTGCAATAAAAAAATTAAAAAAATTGTAGGGCGCTGTTTATAATGGCTTTGCAGGGGCGACCAACATGTACAAGTTATTCTGTTCCTTAGTTCTGGATATTCTACATGACAAGGACATTACGGGACTGTCATATGATCTTTTATATAATTTAAAATGACGTTACAAAATTTTTTTGCAATAAAAAAATTAAAAAAATTGTAGGGCACTGTTTATAATGGCTTTGCAGGGGCGACCAACATGTACAACATATTCAATCCCTTAGTTTTGGATATTCTACAAGACAAGGACATTATGGGACTGTCATATGATCTTTTATATAATTTAAAATGACGTTACAAAATTTTTTTGCAATAAAAAAATTAAAAAAATTGTAGGGCGCTGTTTATAATGGCTTTGCAGGGGCGACCAACATGTACAAGTTATTGTGTTCCTTAGTTCTGGATATTCTACAAGACAAGGACATTACGGGACTGTCATATGATCTTTTATATAATTTAAAATGACGTTACAAAATTTTTTTGCAATAAAAAAATTAAAAAAATTGTAGGGCACTGTTTATAATGTCTTTGCAGGGGCGACCAACATGTAGTGGGCCTCAAAAATTTCTGCATATCATATCAAAAATTACCAACATTCGAGGTCAACAACAAATGGTCCTATTTCATCGTATTGGAATATGGCTACATGCAGTTGATATAAGATGCCTATAACTAATTATCTTTATTAGTCAAACCCGCGGAACATCTCTGTGAATTGGCCAATCTTGAATACAGTGGGGCCCAAAAATATATGCATATCTATTTTATCGTATTGGACTATGGCTACGTGTAGTTGATACAGGGTGCCGATGTCTCATTATCCTAATAGGTCCATCCACGGAACCTTTCTGTGTGTAGGTATGGTCTAATTAATATCTAATTAATTTCTATTGATCTAATTAATTTCTATTCTTCTCTAACTCAATTGAGTTTCCTCTAACTAAATATTTTAATAATTTTTTCAAACTGGCAGATTTTTGTACGGAAAGTAATTCTAAGCCGAAACTTATAACGTGAAGAATGTTATATTATTTTCTTAAATAATAAATTTTTGATCTAGTGTATTATTATGCACCAATACATATTCATTTTTGTTTTGTCTAAAACTTCACACCCGTTTAAAATTCGCGTTTTGTGTGTATTTTTCCAATGTTGTACCACTTCATTCCACGGACTGACATTATTTTCTAAAAATTCAGTTCTGTTCCTTTCGCCTTCTGTTTGCTCACTTTCAGATTCTTTTGGTAATTCAGTTTTATTTTTGAAAGATAACTTCCTCCTAGTTATTACACCAGCTCGAGATAACAAATTTTTCTTGTTATAATATGCGTTGAATAACTTTCCTCTTGCCGCACGTCCCTTTTCAGCTGGGGTGTAGTACACACTTTTGCATTCAGTGCATTTATTGAAAATATCCAACAAGTTATCAGTTAAGTTGTTGATATCAGCTCTACTCAACCTTAAACGTATAGTTCAATAATTAACAAAAAATAATAATAGTAGATCTATAAATTATAATTTCTATACACTTACACAGTTTGAGGGTTATTATCCAAAATATTGTGTATGATGATTTTGGAGACCTTGATTCTGCCACTATTATCCAAAGAAGCTGGGTTTTTGATATATTTTGCAATAACTTCTGGTGCTGACTTGGAAAGGAGAGCACGGATCTCCATTTAATAGGAAATAATGAATTAAATAATTAATGCTCTTAATTCCATTATTATTGTATTTGTTGTTGTTAATTATGGCATTATTTTCGTGAAAATCTAAAAATTCAATTTTACCTAAGCATATCGTTCTTTGAATTTTTGATGCAGGGCCTTCATTGCCTAAATCTAAAACAAGGGAATCTCGATGATGTTTGTAATTTGATTTTCTTCGCATATGACAATTGCACCGAAATTATCCGAACTTGCAGTTGTTTTTGAAACAACATTCTGTGTAATTTCTTCTTCAATAATGTGATTTTCAGAAACTGCTAATATTAAATTCTGTTGGTACCTCTGTACATACGGAACGAAAAATACAGGTTTTATTTCAGCACCACTTTCGAGTGTAAATTTAAATTCATTTGTGATATTAAAGTGAGACCGAACTAGAGAAAAAAATTTGTTTATTTAATTTAGAAACCATTCCAAAAAATTTAAGTTATTTAAAATAGTCACATTATGAAATATTTCATAAGTAAATATACCTACTCCGGAAACCGGTATTATTTCTAGTTTTTGGTTGTGTAAGACCTGTTTCGCCTCGAAATACTCCATTTTATGAAATACTTATATATTTTACTATAATTATAATTTTACTGATCCCGAGAATTAACATTTGGCACCATAAATATATAAAAAAAAAATTAACTAATATACCTTTGAAATATAATTTTCGAGGTAATAACCTAATATGTGCAGTAAAATACTCACTATATCTTATTTTATTTGGCTAATTTTTCACTTCCAACTTCCAATAAAACATGTTTCGTTTCTCGAATGAGAACTGTGAATACAAATTCACGTACTAATTTTCTTATACAGTGTTATGTATACCCCGCACTAAACTCACGTAAATAATATAATTACGTATATACTTTTCACTACACACACTTTAAATTTTTATAATTAAATTATATTTTAGAGAATTTCTTTTATCACACACATCCATTTACCACGAATTCTGCAAAAATATGTTTTAACTTGTTAAATTTTTTATAAAACGGTTCTTTCTGTGGCACACAAACATGAATTGTTTATAGGAAATAAGAAGCAGTTGCACCAAACAATACATTAACAATGTGTTTATCACAAACATTTTGAGTGTTTGAGGACAACGTTTTGACTGTTTATGGCTACCATATTTAATTTTTTTATTAAAGTGTGGTTTGGAAACACTCAAACAGTTTGCAAGACACTTTGAATTATTTTACACCACTACTATTTGAAATAAATTGTTTACGTTAATTATTAAATGATTGTTACCAACAATAATTAATTGTATCCAATAAGAATAATTTATTATAAATTATTTGTGTTCATCCCAAACATTCGATATTTAGCCACAAATAGTTTCCAAACACTCCTTTTTTTCAGTGCAGGTTTAGATGATTAACTTAACAGAACTGTACTTTATTCAAGCTCACCAAGATATGGATATACTGAAATATAGTCGTTTGTATATCTCGTTGCGTCAACAAATATATTATAAATTGAAATTTTTAATTAAACAATTAATGTCGGTAAGGTACGTTATCCAAACCCGAAATAGAATAACTACTAAAAATGCAACGTAATTTAAATACTTAGCGAACAGCAGCTGTCTATCTGCATCGGTTTCACAGGCCAATAAAAGAGGCTAGAAATGATTTAATAGATACGTATATACATAAAGGTTTTCACATAATTCATTTGTGAGTTCAGCGTGAACTTGCCCGTTGTTTTTTGTTTCTAATGAGTAATGATACTAATCGTTGCCCAACCGCAACTTAAAATATTTGTGAAATGTTCTGCTAAATATTTTAGTAAGTAATTAGATACTTCCCGGACATTAATCCATGAGGATATTTGACATTGATGGAAACCCGAAAAATGAAATATTCAAATATTTTGAATATTTGACACATAATTTGCAAACTGACGGAACAACGGCCACAAACAAAAAAACACACTAATTGGTATCATTACTCTTTAGAAACAATAAATCATCATATAAAGATAAGACCCGATGAGTCTTCAATGGTTAGTTGACACTTTTATGTATCAAAGAAAGGCAAGTCTACATTCTGGAATGACTGGCGAAACCCCGAGTTATGAAAAAAAGTTTTAGAAACGGTAATGTACTAGATTGGGTAAAGATTGTCAAGTAACGAGGAAGCACCTGGACCAAAACCACTTGCTGGTTTCAATTCTCATTGAAACCCATTCTCAGTATGGACAAATAAATTAGTTTGCTACTTATTGATTAAAGTAATTTACAATTTTGTTTAACTAAAATAATTGATTACGCTTAGTAAACTTTTTACATTAATAAATATTTATAAAGTTCGTTTACCTATTAACACAGGAAAATTTTGGGATCAGCTTGACAACTTTCAGGCCATAATAAATACCCTAAACAAAACCTGTTTGATCCGGTTTTGTTTTAGACTTTTAAAAGCATTCCAACACAAGCTTTCCTAGAATATCCATTGGTCCACAAGTTTTTAATTCAACCTGAGACACAGGTTGACAGAAAGTTAAAGGGATCAAAAAACCATTTGATTAAAAATTAAATTTTTCTTTTCCACAACATTGAACCACAGCTCTCTTCTTTTTTCTTACCTTAACCCGGACTTTGAAAGTTTCGATTTTGACCTTTAACCTTAAAACTCACATTTTGAACAATACTTATAATTAATCTAAGGTTTCTGCTTAAAACAGAATATATTTAATTCTAAATTTAGAGAAAACCATAACGAGTACCAAAATCCTTCATCATTTAGAGTAAACTGCAACAAAATGTTTATAAAATGATAACAATTTAGTTAGAAGTTTTATAAATAGATGAAGCCAAAAATTCATTTCAGAGATTTTATGTCTCTAAAATTACAAGCATTTTGGTTCCAGAATATCAATGAATACTCTAAAATTATAATTTTGAGTTTAAATTATAACTTTAAAGTGTTACAGAATCCTGCCACAGATTGACATGCCTATTCGGACACACAGTCACAGTATAGTTAAATAAATAAAAAAGGTATTTAAGTAAAGAAGAGCACAAGCAAACACAAATAGCTATATCTCAATAATTTTAGGAAAAAGAGATAAACCACCATTTGATAGCTCTACACAATCTTTGGAGAGTTTTTAGTATATAATATTAAGACTATCACCGCCACTTAGGAGTCTTAACGTCAGAATTGAACTGTAAAGCATTTAAAAGAAGTTCTGAAAGATAATATTTAGAGCGACATACTGTCGAATGTCTGTTTGCGGTTGCATTATCTATCATTTTTTTTTCTTTTTGGAATTTGTAGGATAACAAGAAAAACCTTTGAAAAAAATTAATTAAGGTAATCAGGTTAAAAAAAAAACTTTTGTACTGTAAAAAACTTAAAAAATCTTACTTGCAAAAATATTTGCACAACATTTCAAGTCGGTTGAAAAATGGTATCAATCAATTATCCGCAACCGCAATATTATTTCAGAGAAGTATCATTTCAAATAATCAATTTCATGTTCTTGTCATTGTACAACGTAATATTATAATGACAGTCGATTTTTTTTTACCGGTAACATCGGAATACAAAAAAAAAAATTCTTTAAGACACATTCCATTTATAATTCTGTGAACGAACGGATATGTTTTGGTCACATCTGGAAATTATATTAAACCACAACCATTATTATGTTTAAACGTAACAGAAGAAAGGTGAAAACAAATTATTATGGCTGCATTGTTTATTTTGTTTCACTATCTTGCTCTTTCTCTCTCGACTTATGTAGATACATAACCATAAATCCATAAAAATGTTTCCTCATAATTTCAAAAGTTTTATCAATTCAATTTGCAGAAGTTTTTATTTTGGATTTTTTATGAAACTTATTTTAAAATTAAATACTCGGTGACATTTATTTTTATCTTATTCGAAACGTCTACCTTGCCATTTAAAATATTGATTTTCAACTACATAACTTAATTGGTTTCATTAATGGTAAGAGTAAGATTTCCGAAATAACGTTTAATAATTGTATCGTATTTTATTGTAAAGAGGTAAGCAAATATTTGTTCAGTGTTAAACAAAAGAATAAAATGGGGGAAATTTAGGTACCGAAAATTATCAGTGCGGATCAGCGAACAGGTGTTTTGAAAAACAAACCTAAATATGGTTTATTTGTTTTGCTGATTGGAGAGGCTGCCAAATTTTATATCTGGGCCTGGGAGACGCATTAATTCCTTAGAAAAAGGAGTTGAAAGTTTAGCCTTCAAGTATTAAATTTTTGATATTGCGTTTAAATCTCAGGAAATTATATACACTAAGATGGTAAGGCCTACATTCGTATGACACATACTTCTTAAAGATCTTTAGGCCTTCACAGACATAAGTTTATAAGGCTCAAGAGTGGTTATCAAGAGTGGGGCCTAACCATTTATTAAGAAAAACAACTTTGTTGGTGTTCAAGTTTATTCTTGGTAGGGAAACATCGCTTTTGAAACAGCTATTTTCGGCTTCCACGGAGACAGTTACAACACAAGTTGTCATATTCTAGTTTCCATACAGATGTTCTCGTGCAGTTCTGTAATTTTACTTACCATTTCGCGCATGTTCTTAAGTGCTAGTTGTAAGGCTTCCTTGGTTTTTTTGGGGTTCAGGCTCGGATTAGCTGATGCGATTGGAGGATTTAGCCGTTGCCACATATATTGTACGAATTTGTTATACATCTTCATCGTAAGTCTTCTCTCTTGGTAATATCCATGGCTGAATTCTAAAGCTGTACCCCCAGATAGCATTCTATCAAGGTAGTCGTTATAGTTGTACAATCTTGAGATGTACGATCTTTTTCTCTAAACGCATGTTTTTGCTTTCCTTCAGCTTCATTCGTTTGCTCCGTAATCATAGGTTTTTGCGAACTTGACATGACCTTTCCCAATCTTTGAACGGCTTAGCTGTGCAATTGTTTAACCACAAAACCGATTTGTTTAGACTCAAAAGACGCACATACCTAATCCCACCAGAAAAATGCACGATTGAAATTTCACGAGGATTTAATTCTACTCCGTTAACATCAATCGATATAAGAATTGAAATGAGGTTTTCCTCAACTCGAAAGATTTATGATGAACAACAATAAACAATGTTACATCAAACACTTCAATGCGTTTCATTGTTCCCACCTACTCTCCAATATGACTTGATTTTAATAGTAGAATTTAATTTGTCATAGCGAAAGACCAATCGTTTAGTTTCTGTCGAAAGCTTTATTT
Source organism: Tipula vernalis (assembly GCA_958295665.1). NCBI lineage: Eukaryota > Metazoa > Arthropoda > Insecta > Diptera > Tipulidae > Tipula > Tipula vernalis. Next base: position 177,145,501 of record OY282558.1, on the reverse strand, counting down.
TTAACCCTGTGCTGGGTCACAAAATCAAAAAATGTAAACTGTAGGCCAACAAACTTCACTCCAAGTTTTATCATTCTTATATTCTGTATCGACGGTAAACACAATCCTTTTCTCCTACCTATTCCGTTAAAATAGGTTTGAAAGAAGGTTGTTAGATTTCCTAAATAGTATTAACTCAATCGGATTGTAACATATTATGTATAATGTAACTACATTACAGATAAATATATGTATTATAGAGTATATTTACATGTAAAGCTTGTTATTGCATATTTACCTGTAATTATAATTCAACAAACATCTTGTATAAACAATATATTTATTGGGTGGTAATTACAGGTAAATATAATATTTAAAAACAAAAATTTACATATTCCGAGAGAAATAATTAAAAACGATTTTTTAATTAAGAATAAACACAATTATTTGCATAGGTAATTAAAAGCTGTTCTACATAAAAAAAATCATTAAAACTGTAGAATATTACAATGCCATAAATAAATTATGTCTACTTGGAAAATAATCTCCTTCTTGGTAGCGGCACAATGATGATTGCAATGTCGACAAAATACAAATTTGTTAAAGAAATTATTGTTTAAATTAATTATAGAAATCGTTAAAAATAATCATGAATTTGAAATTTTTTGTAGGAGTAAAATTTTTTTTTGATAGATAAATTTATTTTTTCTTCGGGCAGATACATAGTTTTACTTCACTCCGATATAAAATTTCTTTGATTTCTCTGACTACATTGCCTGATTGACTTAAATTGTGTGTGTCCAAGGGAAAATCATGTATGTTGTATGTACATTGAATCACACTTTTTCTTATTGTTGTTGTTCAATTAGTGAATTAATTATACTTATCGTAGTGTTACGTAATTTCGTAACCTTTTTCAATTTGTTCAGATTTCTGAATTTGGTTTTTAAAGAATTCATTTAAATACATTTCTATGTATTAATCGCGAACACTATTAGAATGCGATTCTTATGTATCTATTTTCTCGTATTTGTGTACCATATACATATGTATAAGATGCTCACGGTAAAGTTTCGTATTTCAATTTGTACTGCATTCCCTAGGGCCACAGGGGGTCAATTCTCGTTCCATGAAAAGTATAATGAAAAGTATTTTCAGTGAGAAATACACATTTCCGATTCATGTTCCTTGAGAAGGAAAAAATGATGTTAAAATATTTTTATTTGAATAAAAGGCGATCACCGTGATCGCTCAATTTGACCTCACCGTGAGCATCACTTTACACCATATCTACCTTACCGACATCACAGCACCATCTATCAAACCATTTCTTAAACTAATCGTTTCCAAATACTACTGCACCATATACGTATTCTTTCAGTATTCGTTCTTTTTTAGACGAAATATGGTGTAAAGTGATGCTCACGGTGAGGTCAAATTGAGCGATCATGGTGATCGCTAAATTTGCGCTGTTGGAGCACTCAATCGTACAACTGGGCGTGGTCCCAGTTGTACTTTGCGTGAGCAATCGAGAAATTTTGTTTGAGATGGCTACCCAGTTGTACGATTGAGTGCTCCAACAGCGCAAATTTAGCGATCACCGTGATCGCTCAATTTGACCTCATCGTGAGCATCACTTTACACCATATTTCGTCTAAAAGAGAACGAATACCGACGGAATATATGGTGCAGTAGTATTTGTAAACGGTTAGTTTAAGAAATTGTTTGATAGATGGTGCTGTTATGTCGGTAAGGTAGATATGGTGTAAAGTGATGCTCACGGTGACGTCAAATTGAGCGATCACAGTGATCGCTAAATTAGCGCTGTTGGAGCACTCAATCGTACAACTTTTTTAATAAATTACACTATAAATAAAATAAAATTAATTTAATTCAAGTTAAAGAATAATTCAAAATATTCAAAATATCTAAGACTAAAATAGGTACTTACATAATTTGGATTTAATATTTAATATATTAATTAATAGTTATTAAATGAATTATTTTTCTATTACACTGCACTTTAAAAATTTTCATGTGCTTACGTATACTTCACATCAAAGTAAAATCTAGAATGATAAAATACTTGGATAACAAAAAATGAAATAAGTAGATCGATCATTAGTTCCGCTAGTTGACATCAGGTGCCTAACCATTTATATTCATTCTCACACATTTAAAAAAAACCGAATATTTTATTTATTAATTTTATACATCCGTCTCATGTTTTTTATATGCCATCTCATACAAAAAACTTCGCTCGATCATGCAAAGTACAACTGGGTAGTTAAAAACATGAAACAGAAGTATAAAGCAAATAAAAAAGAAATCTTCGGTTTTTTTCATTTTTTTTTTTTAGAAGTAACCCAGTTGTTGAAATAAACCAATTATTACAAGAAAATGAAAACGGTTTACTTAGACGACATTCATATACATATGTTGAAATTCAAATATTTATGAAAGTATTTCAGAAATCATAATTAAGAATTTGTAACATTTTCATTTAAAAATTTGTCCTAGGGAAAAAAAGTGATTTCCCATATGTTTTGTGTATTTTACTATGAAAAGTTTAGTTTTTCCTCGTTTCTAATTCCTTTATAAAAGCTGTGTTTTTTAGACTATGGCTTTGTATAATCAAGGTTGCTTTGATTTTACTCATCATGTAAATGCAACACGATGAAGCATAATCAAAGCAACCTTGATTATTCAAAGCCATAGTCTAAAAACCACAGCTTTTATAAAGGAATTAGAAACGAGGAAAAAACTAAACTTTTCATAGTAAAATACACAAAACATATGGGAAATCACTTTTTTTCACTAGGACAAATTTTTAAATGAAAATGTTACAAATTCTTAATTATAATTTCTGAAATACTTTCATAAATATTTGAATTTCAACATATACTCGTATGAATATCGTTTAAGTAAATCGTTTTCATTTTCTTATAATAATTGAATTATTTAAACCAAAATATAAAAAAATTTCATAACAACAGCATTCTGGTCAAATTAAAATAAAAGCTTACTACAATTCGTTTGGTAATTAAGTCAATATACATTACATAGATGGCAGTGATGGCCGTAAAAATTTGGTAAAATCATACCAAAAATTACCACCTGAGGAAATTTCAAGTAAAAAAAATTGTAAGAAAAGCAAAACAAATTCACAAAATGTTAAGTACGAGTGATAATATTGTGACTAAATAATTTTTTTTCGTATTTTTCTGTAAATATTTTAGACATCTTACGTACACTAGTAAAACTAAAGATAAATTTAGCAAGTATTATTTTAATTCATCAGAGCCAACTTTGATTTATTTTTCAAAAGGGAAATTCGAAAAATATATTTTAGGCATAGTTTAATTTTAATATTTCTGCAATTAATATTTATTCAATAACAATACAGTCTTCTTGAATCTTGTTGTTCAAGGTATGTAGAAAACATTTATATAAACGTTTTATAATATATTTGCTTTTTTCATTGAAGAACTTGAAGCTAAAAAACACCATTTTTACTATGGATTCCTATGGAAATCAATGAAAAGTTATACCACTAAAAAAGCTTCTAACAAATACGTCATTATGATTATGACTCTATACTCTAGAAGGCTCTGGTAAAACGCGAAGATATTTGTTTTAAATTTTTATTTTTTTTATTGTACATAGCTACATAGTGAATCAGAAATACATTTTGCATTTATGCTGTGTGCCTCAGAAGACTTTTCAAACTAAACTTTTCAAATTTTGAAGCTTTTGCTATTTTCTCATAGATGCTTGATGAAAAGGCAGTTTACGAGATTACTTTTCGACGACTTTCCAATTTGTATCACAGTAAAGCCCGGTACACATTGAGAACGAGTAACGAGAACGATATTTCCTTTTTTATCAAATTATTGCTGTGTGCCTCAGAAGATTTTTCAAACTAAACTTTTGTAAGACCCAGTAATTCATGCAATTTTTAAATAGATGCGTCACTAGGTTAAAAGTATTCAACTGTGCCTTATACCAAACTAAACTTTTTATATGTATATTTTTTGTAATTTGTGAATGTTTGTTACAGTATTATTTTTATTTTATTTGTAGGTAACAAGACTATAACAAAACTGAAATTTACAAGCTACATATATATTTGCTAATGATAATGCTTATATCCGCAAACAATTGAGTGTCTGCTAATTCGCTTAATAAAATTTGCGGTCTCTTCGCTCAACATCAAACTTTTAAAGGTTTCAAATTTTAAATAAAATTCCGTGTTTCTTTGTTTCTACATTGGATGGCCAGTGGAGAGCGGGCTATAGGGTCACTGGTATAATTTGCAATCTATCAAGATATTCTGTGAGAACAATTGATCACAAAATTCTTGATATTGGTAAAGCTCGCACCAAAGTTAGTCAAACTGCCAAGTTAAATTCATATCGGCCACTTCAATATTTTCGAAAGCGTTAAGTGCTATCGATGGATACCACATAAAAATTGTTGTACCTACTGCAATACACAGTCAATATATGAATCTTAAACTTGATTATAGCATTAATTTAAGGGCAGTAAGCGACAGTTCTGGTGAATTTATTAACATTTGTTGTGGATACTCGAATATTCAATTATATCGCAAACAAATATTCCCACCTCATGGATTTTTTCTATTGGGTGACAGTGAATACAAATGTTCATTAGACCCGGTAGCTATTATCGCACCGTTCGTAAGAAAAGGCAACTTAACCGCAGTAGAAAGAAACTTTAACGTTATGCATAGCAAAGCACGAAGCATTGTGGGAAATGCATTTGGAATAATGAAAATCGATGACGTGCGATTTTTTTAAAATCACTGGAACTGAACATTTTTTATTTTTCAATTACATTTACATACTACGCATACTACATGTTTTAAACAGTATTTATTTATTTATTTATTACATAAATTTTGGTACGCCTTATTTTGAGCAGGAGCTCATTCATCATAGAACGTACATAACCGACCAACATAAAATAACAGTACTATGTGAACTGCTAACAGCCGCTACACTTTGTCCAGAGTTATTCGTTCACCATATTTACGATTAAAAATTCTAATCCCAATTGTCTGAGCTGCTTGTTTTTTAACCATAATCAGCACAGCCTCTAATCTAACAACATCGGTTATTATCCGTTCACTTTAGGTAACTGTGATGATTGCGACATCGCGACTTCGTGGGTTCGCGGTTAAATTTTGCTTTCCATTTCAGATCATTTGTATATTAATTTATACAAAAAAATTAATTTAAAATTTTCTAATAATAAAATACAAAATAAAATTCAACTGACTGACTCTAAAGTCAAAGCCTACTCATACAAATTGAAAATTCGTCGAAAAGTAACCTCTTAAATTGGCTTTTCATCTAGCATCTATGAGGAAATAGCGAAAACTTCAAAATTTGAAAAGTTTAGTTTGAAAAGTCTTCTGAGGCACACAGCATCAATAACATAATTATTAAAATAGTTAAAACTTAATGAATGATAGTTAAAATATCGTGCATTTACTAAAAATAAAATTTAAAATTTTAACAGTTTTAATACAAAATTTCAATTTATCGTCGTAAATTAAAACGATAAAATGAAATTTTATATAAAAACAGTTAAAATTTTAAATTTTAATTTTAATTAAAATCATACAGTTTTAACAATTTTAATAATTTTCTTACATAATTCAGTTTATAAGCAATCGGTCAGCTCAATATGCATTTTTATGTTTAGACTTGGCATTCTCATCTCTGGATTTTAGTTTACTAACAATAATCGAATTCTATCCGCCACTTCATGATCATTAATATGGTTTATGTTCAGCGGAAGTTCTCCATGCTCAATCACCATTGAAACGTTTCCCGGAATGAATTTTTTCATAGTAATTCCAGTCGACGTTTGATTTATCAAATCTCTACCCAAATCTCTACCGAATAAAAAGTCAACTGGCAATATTCCATCAGGAACTATGTGATTTGTGGTCTCATGTACTTCATCCTCCATTTTCAGCTTTGTATTAAACCTGTCTACGGTTGATACATCTCTGAACTCCGCACCATGGAATATTGTGCACTCCTCGCTAAATTCGCAGATGCCCGTTTGAATGAATTTTATATGTGACATTAACTAATGTCGCTTCCGGTATCAACTAGTGTACAAAGTTCCTTTCCATTAAATATTACATTTTTGACCGCTTTAGATGAACAATCTCATCCTGATTCTCTATGGCTGCACAAGATTTAGAACTTTGAACCATCAGATTTTTTTCGCGCAATCTTTTCCTAGATGCCCGGTTCCACCACAGTTGTAACATCTTGGCATCTTTGGAATCTATTTGACTTTTTGTTCTCAATTGGCTTTGTTGTTACGCTCTCGATTGGTGCTTTTATCTTACATTTTTGTTTGATTTCTTCATAAATTACGAGTTTATTATAAAACCGCCTTATTATGTTCATAATCGGTTATTCCACTTATACATAATCGATTATCGAAGCATCTTCCAAGTTGCCGGTTTAACCTAGTTCACGCATAGCGATTAAATAATTTTTGAAAGATTCATCTTTTTTTTCAACTCGTTGACTCGTTGAATAAATGTTTGGTTAAATTTTCCCAGGTATCAGTAACCGCCAAACGTAAACTGTCTTTTGCTGTTCCAGTTAACAGTCTTTTTGAATAAATAACTTTCTGTTCAACATTCCATTTCATACATACAGCAGCATTTTCGACATCCTGAATCCATTTCTCGACGGGATAATCATCCTCCCCGCTAAACTTCGAAAGCGATTCTTCGACATCTGTAAAACTTAAGCAAGCTCCAGCAGTAAGCACGATAGTAGATTTCATCCTGATTTCTTTATCTTTCAACGCCATCTCTCGTGTTCGTAGCTCTTCTAACTGGATATTATCTTCCTGTTGGTTGCCGTTAAGTTCGCTAGCATTAGTCTCCCTACTTCTATTTGTCATATCTCTGCTGTCACCACCCTTCATCATAATGCTGCTTTTTGGTTGGTTCAATAGCACTGTATTATTTGAATTCACCGGCTCATCATTCGCGACTCTTCTAAACATTTCCATCATCTTACGCATAAAAGCGTCCTCAATTTCAGGTGAATTATGAAGATTATTTTTTTTCGGCCCATCTCAGTTAAAATTTCTTAATAATTTGTTATATAATAGCAAACTTCACTTTCAGCCCCAAAATCAAAACAACTTTACGTCATACATAAACACAATAAATTATAAGAACCGTTCTAGTTTTATCTTTTATCTACACTAAATTAAAACTCTATCCAACAACACTTATTTTTAGATTTCACGCAAACGTCATTGGTACACAATACGGTACTTTATATTTCTCGACTCACGAATTCGGTGTTATTCCAATGCACTTTATATCACCACAAATCTTGGTTTATGGAAAATCCCTCACGGATATAAAAATTCGCCAACTATATTAACTTCACGATAAAGTTTTATACACGTTAATCACCACAAACTTAAATGTTTAATCGGTAGGTTTTCTCTGTTTGGAACACAACGTCTTAAACGCACCAAAACTAAACCTAAACGTACAAAACTTCACATTTGCTTCAAGAAAACTCAATAGGTTAAGGAATTTCCTTAATATATGTTGCTCAAAACTACCCGATGATCGATCCCGGTTGAGCCCCAAAGTGTAGAGTTTAATTAGTTTTTAAGAAAAAACCACGAGTTGTTTACTGCTCGAAACACCAAAATCAAATACAGTGCTAAAACCAATGCAAATCACGCCCAATTCGGCCATTCACTGTCTTTAACCGTTTTTTTTCTTCCCACAAAGCTTCCTGAGAGTCTTACTGGAAACAGTTCCTTGTTTCTCTTATTAGCGGAGTCACTGTGTCTATAGAAACGTAACCTCACCAGAGAATGAGATTAGAACGTTCTTTAGAGTATCCTTAGCCTTCGTTCGATTGCACTGGATACGTTTTCTGAGATATTTCAACCCAAGCGGTGAAGAAAGCGCGTTTCCTTTGCGTTTAACAAAAAATGCCTCGCTGATCAACGAAATAGGAAATACCTATTTCAAGCCTTATATTAATTTTAAGACCTGTTTGATTTCTCCTGAAAATACATTTCTTGTATTCTTCCTTTTTCTATGGATGGCAATGTGAACATTTTACTAAAATTTCAAACTTTCAATACTTTTGGAGCGATTATGCACTGCCTTCCAAAGATCAGAACTTCAGATTATTCTATAAAAAAGTGAAACAAATTTAAGCGGCTACATCTAAATGACAGTGTTGTGTTTTTGGGGTCGTTCTATGAAAAACCAACTTTGCTTCTATTGACTTTAAAAATTCTATCGAAATTAGCAAGAAAAATGTTGCGTCTCTTAAAAACCACAATCATCGCGAATACTTCTAGCCCTCAAATTTTTAAGACGTATGGGGGCGATTTAGATTGAAGATCGAAAATCCAGAGCATTGTCTAATCAGATAAAAATTAAAGAATGATTTAACATCGTGGGTAATTATAAACAATACGAATTTCAATTTTCAAAAGAAGGTAAAAACGTATTAAAAGCATTATTTTCCGCATTTCTAGTTAATTTCCCGGGATCCCCTGAAATTCGGTTTGTCGCTCCCGGCTCACGGGATTTCAATAACAGTCGGGAAAGCAACCCTCTAGTCCGTAGAGCAAACCAACAAGTAAAAGTCACATATTCTAAATAAAAATTACCTAAGTCAAACTGTTTATAATTTTCAACTTTGATATGCAAAACGTCTTCCAATTCCTCAAAGTTAACAAATCGGAAAGGTTCTTAGTGATGAAGAAGTTTTAAATGCAATTTTGTACGTGTTAATATTATAAGGTAAACATTTCATTCGAAATTGGTAATAACTTTCACATTTTTCGGTATGCATCTATTTGTGGCCGCCAATAGGTATGAGATTTATGATAGTGATTTTATTACTGTGAAAGTATCACAGAAAAAACCAAATGATACCGGTTTATGTGCAATCCTGCCTCTTTCAATCATCGGAAAAATATCTTGACAGAAACTGAAAGATTTGTCTAACATGCTTATCTATATGTCACCAGTGGATATGGTATTTTATAAGAATAAAATCTGGAGTGGTCATTCATCGTCCTATGGAGGACACGTCTTACCTTCAGTTCAGAGTGAAGAATTAATAATTAAAAATAAAAGGGTCTTAAATTTTATCAGTTACTTTAACTATTTATAATCATGAAGTTATTACACGAATTAATTAATTAATTCAAATTAAAGTTAAAAAAATGGTAATTTAACTGTAATACATATGATTGTATTTTTCATGCGATGAATTTGTGATGTTTTTATTGCGCTTAAACAAATGGATTTTAGATTTTTATTTTATATTATTATTTCAATAAACATTGCTTGGTGCATGCTAAAAATTAGTATTTCCAAAAACCGAGGATAAAGGCAAGATCTTATGGACCAGACAAGCCTTTGAAGAAAAGTTAGTTCAAAAGTGCACTTAGACAAACCCGTTAAATTTGAAACTTTAATAATTAAAATATTTTATGAACAATGCTTCAATTGTACTTCGAAATTAAGTTTTTTTATAACAATTCTATTTGGAAGCCAAATTTTAGTAATAAAATTGCTCAGGAACATCTTTAAATTTTCAGCTAAACTCCAAATGCCGTTTTCTCCAATAAAGGCCAAATGCATATAAGGATAACGATAAGTCTGAGCCGACGATATGTAAACACTTCAAAAAATCTAAAAGTACTTTAAAGCCCAATTTAGTCCTCTGTTGCTCAATATTTTAGTACTTTGGAATTTATATCAATTTCATCCCTGCCATGTACTGAAATAGAATATCATTTTATTTTAGCTAGTTGAGATCGCATTAATAAAATATATTTCTACAAAGCGAAATAGTGTTCATATTCAGTTTAAGTAAAAGAGACACAAACTCACTTCTCGCTTTTTGTGCAAAATCCCAGCCCAGTCGATGATTTATTTTAGTAAAAGAGACACATGCGCACGAGCATATCTAATAATTCTTTATATCGTGATCACCGTGAGGGATAAGAGAGCATCACCGTGATTGATCATTGATCGCTCTTGGAGCGCTCAGTCGTACAACATGGGTATATAACATAGATATAGCTTAGCGAATAGCCATATTTGGTATGGAGAAGAGAAAGAAAACATTTCTACATATTTATGTTGATTTTTTGCACACCTTTGTGAAGTTAGCCCAAAATTCTATCCCCGAAAACACAATAATTTGCTTATGGCAATACATATAATAGTTTTTACTATAACGACATTTTTTGGATTAAGCTTAAATATTGAAAATAATAATAAATTAACAATAAAAAAATAATTAAAATAAAAAAATTTAGAAACAATAAATATTTTTAAAATTAAAATAAATAAAAATTAAATAATTACAAAATATGACGAAATATGTATTGATATTTAAAAATAAACAAAATATATTTTTTTTTTATAATATAGTATACATAATACATAATTCGCTCTCAGCCCCGAAATTGCTATCATGACAGTTTATTTATATTGTACAACATATATAAAATGTAATATATATATGAGAGGTGTAAAATCAATTACGGCAATCTCCATTTTTTCCAAAAATGAGTTGAATGCGTAATTTTGTTCGTTATTCAATCCTCTATCACATGGTATTATCACTTAATTTTAAAAACGGCAAAATCCCGTTAAAATTTGTATTGAAAATGTAGCGTTAGATTCAAAATCGGCAATCTCCATATATAGCTCAATATCAAAAACGACAATCCCCGGTTTTAACAAATCAAAACAATTTATTTTCAACATGTGAAAACCCTTTATAATTTGCAATATGAGTTCTAGTATAATAAGTGATCGAAGTTTGATCGATAATTGAATTTTTAAAATGATTTATAAATTGAATTGAAATATAAAATAACTTAAATCGCAAATGATTTATTGTTTTTAATTTATTTTTAGTCCGTTTTTACATTTTCTCAGTAACAAAAACGACAATCTCCATGATTTATCAGTAACAAATATGACAATCTCCATTCGTGGTATCAAAACCGGAAATCTCCATTTTTTTAACCTTAATTTACAGCAATAATATTCAACTGAGAGCCTAATCGATTCAATATAATGCATATGTCCAAATTTAAATAATTATTGAACATTATAAATTTTCAATAATTACTCTTGAAATATCTAAACCAGTTTTCATCAAATATCTTAAAACTATAAAAATGGAGATTACGACTTTGATTTTACACCCCTCATATGACTGTTTAATAACTTTTATTTAATAATATCGATCACCGACATACAAAAATTCTAAATATTTTACAATAAATTCACTAAACCATCTGCTATCATATGTCGGTTTCGGCTAAGTCGGCCAGCGAATAGTTTCTGACTTCATGTGACTATATCTCAGATCACCGACATACAAAAATTCTAAATATTTCACAATAAATTCACTAAACCATCTGCTATCATATGTCGGTTTCGGCTAAGTTACACTTCATGTGACTATATCTCAGATCACCGACATACAAAAATTCTAAATATTTCACAATAAATTCACTAAACCATCTGCTATCATATGTCGGTTTCGGCTAAGTTACACTTCATGTGACTATATCTCAGATCACCGACATACAAAAATTCTAAATATTTTACAATAAATTCACTAAACCATCTGCTATCATATGTCGGTTTCGGCTAAGTCGGCCAGCGAATAGTTTCTGACTTCATGTGACTATATCTCAGATCACCGACATACAAAAATTCTAAATATTTCACAATAAATTCACTAAACCATCTGCTATCATATGTCGGTTTCGGCGTTACACTTCATGTGACTATATCTCAGATCACCGACATACAAAAATTCTAAATATTTCACAATAAATTCACTAAACCATCTGCTATCATATGTCGGTTTCGGCTAAGTTACACTTCATGTGACTATATCTCAGATCACCGACATACAAAAATTCTAAATATTTTACAATAAATTCACTAAACCATCTGCTATCATATGTCGGTTTCGGCTAAGTCGGCCAGCGAATAGTTTCTGACTTCATGTGACTATATCTCAGATCACCGACATACAAAAATTCTAAATATTTTACAATAAATTCACTAAACCATCTGCTATCATATGTCGATTTCGGCTAAGTTACACTTCATGTGACTATATCTCAGGTCACCGACATACAAAAATTCTAAATATTTCACAATAAATTCACTAAACCATCTGCTATCATATGTCGGTTTCGGCTAAGTTACACTTCATGTGACTATATCTCAGATCACCGACATACAAAAATTCTAAATATTTTACAATAAATTCACTAAACCATCTGCTATCATATGTCGGTTTCGGCTAAGTCGGCCAGCGAATAGTTTCTGACTTCATGTGACTATATCTCAGATCATCGACATACAAAAATTCTAAATATTTTACAATAAATTCACTAAACCATCTGCTATCATATGTCGATTTCGGCTAAATCGGCCAGCGAATAGTTTCTGACTTCATGTGACTTTATCTCAGAATATTGATATTCTAAACTAAGAATAACATAACTATAAAAGTTATTAAACAGTCATATATTTTATTTTATATATGTTGTACAATATAAATAAACTGTCATGATAGCAATTTAGGGGCTGAGAGTGAATTATACTATATTATAAAAAAAAATCTATATTGTTGCATAGAATTTTGGGCTGACATTAAAAACTTTCGCGATAGTAGGATTTTCGGGGCTGAGAGTAGAAAATGTCATGATAGTAATAATAGTGTTGCCATCGCATTTTTCGGGGATGAAAAGTGGGCTAACTTCACATACATTTTTTGCACATACATATTAAAGTATGCACAATACATAATACAATATACTATATACTTTTAAATAGATTTTTTCTGCATCGAACTATTTAATTTATGATTAAAGAACTGAAAACGTAGAAAATATTTCATTCATGCTTTTATCTAATTTTTTTGCCACTTCTACGAAATTTTATTTATTTTTCCTTGCATTCAAAACATTCAAATAGTTTATGCATTCTTAACTTGTATTATAGATCTGAAATTAAAAATAAATCTAATAATAATTTTTTTAAGATTGTTTTTATTTTAAATAAGTTAAATTATCTAAGCTTTTTATTTCAATACAATTTAAAAATGAAATTTTGAAAAATCATCAAATTTTGATTTTCAAAACGAATAAAAAATAAAAACATTTATTTCAGAAATTTATGCAAAATGCATTTTGCGAAGTAAAATTCACATCATCAGTTCCTTTTATTTACTCAATTAGAGGTAAACAAAAGCAACTGATGATGCGAATTTTTGTTCACGATATGCATTTTGCATACATTTTTAAAATATGTAAATGTTTTTACATATTTTGTAAACCAAAATTTGGTGGTTTGAATGTGATTTACGGTATTCCTAAATTAAAAAACGGTTTCAAATTCAAAATCATTTTTGGAAAATAATCAATACAATTTGAATTAAATTTGCATTCCAGAGAAAAGTACAGGTGATATATTTAGTCCAGTTAATCTGTAAAAAAGGTTAAAAATGAGAAATTGATTATGATTGCAATGTTTTTTTTTTGATTCCTTTAGATTATGGGCCGTAGATTAGGAAAAAGTAAAGCTTACTCTCAGTTTAGTTCGGAACACCCTTAAAATAGAAAAACACTCTTCTTTTCTAACTCCTTTTCAATTATTTTACAAATTGTTAACTTTTTCAACATAGCGTTTTTATTTAACGAGACCAAGTATGAAATGTTCAACTTCTGTTGGAAACAATGAGCTTGCCAGTTTAAACATGAAAAAATCGATTTTTTTGCTAATATACTTACAATTTGCTAATATACTATACAATTATTTCTTTCGGTGATTTAACCAAATATAATTTTTGAACAATTAAATTAACAATTTTCAGTTCATTTTAACATTTAAAATGATGGCAATTAGTTTTAGACTAATTTGAAAAATAACAAATATTATAAAATTAAATATTTAATTAAATAGTTAAAATATTTTTTGTATATACTTATACAATAAATAATATTATGTATATTGTATTTAAAATATTTGTAGTTTTTTATTGTATAGAACAAAGATTTCTAGCGGTTTGTAATATTACAATACTTTTATTACGAAGAGCAAAATTAACAAGAATTTTGCAAGTTCAGTTTCGATCTGAATGAGAACTATGAAAAATTTATTTTTTTTTTCAGGAACAGGAAGAAAAATATATTTCAATTACACGATCGATAGTTAGTAAATTAACGGCACAAAAGACAACACAATCTAACTACATTTTTAGATGATCATTTCTCTGGAATCCAGGGCCGGATACTCAGGACTCCCTAAAACTAAATTAAAAATTATTAATTTTGTAATTTCCCCTGTTCGCCATTCATTAATTTAGGGATTAATTTTGATCCCTATAATAATGATTAATTCTAGAAATATGTTTATTCTGAAAATTGGATTATTTATTAGTAAATTAAAAAAAAAAAAAAAAAAAAAAAAAAAATCCCTTGAAGTATTTTAAAACAAAATTAATTAAAATATATTAATGGATAAAACAGAATATATTACACATTACAAAAAAAAAAAAAAAAAAATTTAACATTTTATGAAAACCAATATGGAGACTTCCCAATTCAAGGCTAATAATTCTAGAGGAATTGATTTATCACAGCAACTTTATGACACAGGTGAATGCTTTCCATTGAGGACATCGAAGCACCATTACAACAAAGAAAGCACAACCACCTCCGACACTACATAAATGTGACAGCTCCATGTCCAACCCTGGCCGGGTAACACCATGTTCCTTTCATACACAGCAAAATCTAAAGATAGGATAGGATAATTAGTAGTGATAGAAACAGCCTGGTTATAACATCCAGGTATAGCCGACAGTTAGAATGATTATTCAGTAATATTTATAAAAATTGATAAAAATTATCAGCACAAGACAACACAAAAATTCTCTTAAATAAATTATAAATTAATTCCCATATAACAAATGAATAAACTTTTAAAAATATTAATAATATTAATATAGTAATATAATAATATAAAACTAATAATTCCAAACAGAAAACAGCACAACGATAAACCAATGGTTCTCATCGTATTTATCCTACATCTTAAAAATAAAAGTTAAAAATAATTTTGAATAAAAATAATTTTGATAAAATTTTGAAATTTAATTTGTGGTTCAATCGAAATATATTTTTATAAAAGTGAGTTGTGTTATAAACTATTAAAGTTATTTCTCAACAATGTCTCTGTGCTGTGTGTGTAATATGAAAGTGTTTGGAAACTTTTTTACGTGTGCCGGTGAGTGTAATCAACTCGTTCACTTTGAATGTACAGGGATCGGAAGGCCTGTGTTCGATGCCATTTCGGTGATTCCGAGTTTTTCTTGGCGTTGTGGCATGTGCGTTGATGTTTTTAAAGTTATCAGGGCACAGAATGATCACATGTGTAAGTCTATTGACGCTTTATCAGTGTCCTTGTGCTTGATGAACAAAACATCTGCCGCTATTAATGGTAGCGTGGAGAGTTTATTAAAACCATTACCACCATCGCAGCAGCCGTCGTCTTCAAAATTTAAAAAAAAAGCTACGCAAAGTATTGTGCAAACTAATATGGAAACAAGATCTAAGAGAAATGGTAATAATACCATTACAACGGCTACATCTGAAATAACTGATGGCCGTTCCCAGCGCCACGTCCAGGTCACTGATGGCTTACAGCCTCCACACTTCCCGCCGTTGTCGTCCGATTGTGTTATTACGAACATTCCAACGGTAATTTCTTCATCTGTCGTATCGAACTCTTCGCCATTACTGTCATGTCAGGATGCCGTTCGAGCTGAGAGGTCTGATGTTCCAGGTTCGGATTGTCCAGTCATGGAATTGCGTACAGTGCCTGTGGTTCGAAGGAAGTATTTGTACATTTCCGGTCTTCATCCAACAACTACTTCCGAATCGATATCCCGGTACATTACGTTCAAAAACAGCGTTTTTAATCCATCAAACGTGTCCTGCTTCTCACTGTTCCCTAGAGACCGGGATCCAGCAGAACTGACGTTTGTGTCTTTCAAGATTGGAGTCATCAATAACTTGCATGGTACCTTGAAAAATCCTGATTTTTGGCCACCTGGGGTTCTAGTTCGCGATTTTCAAGAAAGGCGCGATTCAAAAAACGAGGAAGGAGCTCGCGGCAAAGTGTCAATTTAATTTCATTAAATGCATTAAATTCCAATATTTTAAATTCTAATCTACCAAATTTTAACAATAATCTGTTCACAGTTCATCCTAACATTCTAAATTCATGTTTATCTAATTCTAACAATGTCGTCAATGGATCTAACAATTGCATCAATAGCTTATCAATTTTTTATTTTAATTGTAGTGGCATGCGATCAAAATCAAAAAATTTCTATCTTGGAATATTGGAATCTGATTACGACGTAATAATTCTGACCGAAACATGGCTTACAATGGATTTCAATGATGCGGAGTTTTTCCCTTCGGATTTTTGCGTTTTCCGTCGCGATCGATATAACCTTAGTACAAAACGTAAAGGTGGTGGTGTGCTTATTGCAGTTCGGAATATTTATTCTTGTGAATTTTTATTTTCCGACCCAATCATTGAGTTCATTGCTGTTAAACTCAAACTAGGTGCATTTTACTTAATAATTAGCACAGTCTACTTTCTTCTAGAGCCATCCTCGATATTTTGTCAAGATTTTGTTGACAAGTTCTCATGTAATTTATTACCTTTTATTTCTGATAACACTGACTTTGTTATTTTCGGCGATTTCAACTTTCCAGATCTAATTTGGATGATGGTTGACAATATGTTCATTCCTGCTAATACGAATGATTCTTCCGCCTTAATTTGTGATTTTATGGCAAACATGGGTACTTCACAAATAAACAGTGTACCAAAGAGCCACGGCACTTATCTGGATTTGGTTTTCTACACTAATAATAGTTCTTTTAAACTAGAATCATGCGACGACTTTGCCGGATCTTCGAGTGTTTATCATACCCCGGTTTCATTTCAGTTGTTCTACAAAACTTCTAATAATTTAAACTTTACCAAAAATTGTACAGTATTTGATTTTTCGCACGCCGATCACAGCTCATTAAATGATTTTTTAGCTGAAGTTGATTGGGCTGGTACACTGTCAAACATTGATATCAACAGTTCATTAGATACCTTCAATGAATTGTTGAAGGTTGCTTTTGAAAAATTTGTTCCTAAAAAATTAATTAGAAAGTCTCATACCCGCAACGTCCCATGGTTTACCAAAGAACTGAAACAACTTGAAGTCCTACGTAATAAATGTCATAGGAAGTATAGGCGTACAGGGTTGGCCCATGACTTTATCCAGTTTAAGTCTTTGCGCAAGCAGTTTTGCTATCTCAACCGATTCCTCTATAACAATTACATAATTGATATTGAAGACGATTTGCGATGTAATCCGAAGAATTTCTGGAGATTTGTCAAAAATAAGAACCATAATAACGGCTTACCGCCATTTTTAGAATTCCATGGTCGAAAATCAGATAATCCAGAGACAATCTGTGGTTTTTTCGCTGAATATTTTAGCAGTGTTTTTGTTAAGGATAGCTCATTATCTCCTAAAGTAGTTAACACCAATAATTCAAAAATTGTTTTTTCAGAACTTGACGTAATGACGGCTTTGATGAACATGGACGTTTCTAAAGGTCCTGGACCAGATGGTTTACCAGTGTCTCTATTGAAGCAGTGTGCATTTGGTTTTGCCGCTCCTTTATGCCATTTATTTAATTTGAGCCTCAGCCAAGGTAAATTTCCTGATCTGTGGAAAACATCAAGTATCATACCGATCCACAAAAGCGGTTCCCGCAGTGATGTAACAAATTATCGTGGAATTGCAATACTGTCTTGCATTCCTAAAGTATTCGAGTCAATGGTTAACAAAGTGATCTACTTCCACTCCAAGCAACTTATTAGCACACGTCAGCATGGATTTTTTCCTGGCCGCTCAACGGTCACAAATTTAGCGGTCTTTCAAAATAATCTAATTAATTCTGTTGCCTCGAAAGTTCAAGTCGATGTGGTCTATACCGATTTCGCTAAAGCTTTCGATAAACTTAATCACAGGTTATTAGTGAATAAGCTCAGTGAACTTAATTGCGACATTATTCCCTTAAATTGGCTTATGTCTTATTTATCGGATCGCAAAATGTTTGTCAAGATCAACGATACGTTCTCAGAATGTTTTATTGCGACATCTGGGGTGCCTCAAGGTAGTCACTTGGGTCCATTATTATTTTTATTGTTCATTAACAATGTTGTTGATTGCTTCAAATTCGCAGACTGTATTCTATTTGCTGACGACATGAAAATATATGCAAATATTTCATGTGAATTGGATCGCGATCACTTTCAGCGGGACCTCAACACATTTTGCGGTTGGTGTGTTACTAACCTTATGTTTCTGAATGTTGATAAGTGTCACGTGATCACCTATTCCAGATCTAAGTCTCCTGTAGTTTTTAACTATTATCTAAATGACGTTAGTTTGAAGAGAGTTAATATGGTTACAGATTTGGGCGTTATCTTTAGCTCGGATTTAACGTTTAACTCTCACATCGATGCGGTTGTTAATAAAGCCTTTTCGATGTTGGGGTTTATTAAAAGAAATTCGAAGGATTTTCACGACACATTAACTTTCAAGTCACTGTACACTTCATTTGTTCGTTCACAGCTTGAGTACGCGACTGTCATATGGTCTCCGTTCTATGAGTCTCATTCAATCAGAATTGAAAGTATTCAGAAACAGTTTTTGGTATTTGTTCTCAGAAAATTACCGTCTTTCGAGCGGAACAATAATTTCAGACTATCACCATATGTAGACCGATGCCGTTTTCTGGATCTCCAATCTCTAAGTGCTAGACGTACATGCGCAAGTGCCACATTTGCGCGTGACATCATTTGTGGTAAAATAGACTGTTCTGACATTCTTTCATGTTTTAATATTTATGCTCCTCAACGCAACTTACGCCCCCGGGAACTTCTTCATATTCCGACTGCAAGTAGCAACTACAGCTTCCATGGTCCTATAGTGCGCATTCAACGAGATCTCAACGCCGTAGCAGATTGTTTCGATTTCAATATTTCCAGGGATGAATTTAAAAAACGAATCGCTAAGATTTTGTTTTAAATGTCTTTTTGTTTGGTTGTTAATTGTTTGATCTATTGATGTCGTTATATCTTTTATTCTTTTATTGTATACATTTTTTTAACTTTTTATAATGTTTTTTAATTATGTAAGCCATTTTTGCATATACATGCTGTTGGTTAGTAAATAAATAAATAAATAAATAAATAAATAAATATATATTTAACCATAAAATTAAACTTAAACTAATCAGCAATTTCCTACAGATCTAGAAAAAAGGAAATTAATAATAAGGTTGATGTTAATTATTTATAAAATTATATAATATTATTTAAAAATTGATTATGTTACGCCGCAAAAAGTCTAGAATACCAATAATTTAGTTAAGCTCTACATGTATACAGGGCACTTACGAATAAAGCTCAAATAGAATTTCCCAGGTATCTCCAGAACCTAAATTAAATTATCACCGTTATACTATATCCCTACTACTTAATTAATCGAATTTAACTTAAATAAATTAGTTAGTGATATATAAAATAAAATAGTTATCACCTGACAATAGAATTTCTACGCTACATAACAGCTGGAAACTTGGAGTTTCTGGATGCTGAGCGAGAATTCACCAGTATTTCTGTAGCACGGAGACCATCTAACGATTATAAATAATTAAGTATAATTTATAACACTTACATAATCTTGTTGATATAATTAAGATAACAAAAATCAATATATCCGAAATTTATTACTTATCTACTCCACAAAACTTCAACTCCGTTTATAGACATATTACCCTGCAAAATCAAGCATGCAAAGTAAGTAAAATAATAAAACAGTGAAAGGAACCTTAAACATTATTTTCTTATAAATTTTATCTGTGTACCATATCAGTAAAATTGACGTTTGTATGTGAAAACTGCAACCTAAACTCCAATAAATCCATTAATTTAATTAATCAATTAAGTTCAAAACATTTAGCATCACAATTTGCCTTTATCTAGTTCCACGTTGTTCACATTTGTTTAATCCAAATTTGGCATGCATAAATAAATACGTCATTATGTGTTGCAAACCAAATCACAACTCAACTTAAAATTAATATTTAAAAATTAGTATTTAATTATCTAACTTAGTTAATTTATAAACTTATAATATTAATAAAAATCAATTAAATATAATTTAATGTTAGTTTATAATACCCTGTAAAAAATAAATCATACCTAAATATACTCTTAAATAAATCTAAATATATCCATACAAATTTATCTCATTTCTCGTACATATTACCCTGCCACTAAATTATGCACACATAATTGATCTGAGTTGAGCCAAGATCTGGCCCTCAACACACAATGAATACGTCATTATGTGTTGAAAACCAAATCCTAACTCAACTCAAATCATCATTTCCAAATTAGCATTTTATTTATATATTTAGTTAATTTATAATTTTATAATATTAAATTAAATTAATTAAAAATCAATTTGATGCAATTTGTAATACCCTGTAAAAAAATTATTAATCATAAATAAATAAACTATTTTCAATGAATTGTATAAGACGGATTCCAATTCGACTCAAACCCATTCGATTTTACGAAGTATAAGAATCCTATTTTGTATAGTATCTACATTATATGCATACAAATAGCGTCACAATGTCTCGAGAATACAGAGAATACAAGGATTGAAACTAAAATTATATATAAAAGGAATACCAATACATACGAGTACATACGAGCGATCACCACTGCAAAATCTTCTATAAAATTCTATTATAAAAGACTTTGACCACTGCTAGTATAGACACTATTATTTGTGCTACCAGTGGCAATAGTTATACATAATTTCAAAAAACCAACAAAAATGTCCATACAAGACAACACATACAAAGAAAATATATAAATTTATATTATCTTCCATGTGCGTAGCAGGGGACATAACAAAGGGTACGCGTATTATCTATAATACCTATAGACAAATCACTTATGAATAACAAAACCCAATTATATGCATACGTATAGATCCACTCAAAACACAAATTATATAAATAAAATCATCCCAAATTTCTGTTCTAAATAACAATATTCAGGAACATATTTGTGTCGATTGTCAAAACCAACATTAATGTACCACAAACTTGATTGTCACCAATATTATAAATTTATTTTGCGCTTATACATGAAAGTATTGGTGATCGACAGATTATATAAATGAGTGAGAAAAACATACAAAAACAAATTGTAGATAAAACAAAACAAATGAATTGTGGAGGGAAAATTGGATATGTTAATAATGAAAAAACTAATTGGAAATTGGAATTGGTTAGATGAGAGTATTTTATTCTATTTTCGCACCAACACTTTCAACCACAAGCTATTAAATGTAAGAGTGCATCTGTGTGCTTCATCACTGAATTAGGCCTGTAGCAAAACCAACAAAAATGTTTATACATTAGTATAAACACTTTTGTTGGCTTTGCCTGTAGTATTATTATATTAGTGTTGGTTTTGCGATTCTACATAAAATAAAACACAACAACACTTAAGTATAAATATGCGTAAAAATAAAATAAGATATGAAAATTAACTACGTACATTATATCAAATTAAGTTAAAATCAATTTTAATACAATCCAATTATTAGATTTTAGTAATTAAATTGTATGTACAACCACATAAAAATTTAAAATCATGCACTTAATCAAAAAATCAAGAATTTTGATTTCTTTAGCTATAAATACAAAACATTGCCTGATAAATGCATCCCGGTGGATTGCATTTTCCAAAATTACACTTTAATTATTATTTCACTTTAAATAAATTGAATTAAATTAGAATAAAAATGTATGTCCATATGTATATAAAGTATATACATAACACTTCACACTAACACATAAATAAAACATAAAAATTAAATTAAATTAAATTAAATTTTGAAGAGGAAAGACAAAATATGTACGTCTATCCTCTTTGAATGTTCGCTCGATCCTCCTCAGCCGAAAGTAAGAAATGGATGAACAAAACAAGCACCTAGAGTGTTATGTCTGGAGATGGCTTCAATTGATGTGACTACTAAATAGCTATCACAGGAAAAAAATTCAGTTCAAGTTTCCCGTGGGAAATCTCGGAAAATTCAAAAAAGTTTCCAGCCGAAAGTAAGAAATGGATGAATAAAATCAGCCTTTAGAGTGTTATATCTGGAGATGGATTGGATTGATGTGACTTGTCAATAGCTATCGCAGGAAAAAAATTCAGTTCAAGTTTCCCGTGGGAAATCTCGGAAAATTCAAAAAAGTTTCCAGCCGAAAGTATGAAATGGATGAATAAAATAAGCCTCTAGGTGTTATGTCTGGAGATGGATTGGATTGTTGTGACTTGTCAATAGCTATCGTGGGGAAAAAATTCAGTTCAAGTTTACCGTGGGAAATCTCGGAAAATTCGATTTTCCAAAAATTATTTTAAAATTTGTATAAAATCAGCCTCTAGAGAGTTATGTCTGGAGATGGATTCAATTGATGTGAATACTCAATAGCTATCGCAGGAAAAAAATTCAGTTCAAGTTTCCCGTGGGAAATCTCGGAAAATTCGAAATTTTCCGATTTTGGAAAGTTTTCTAATAATTTTTGGAAAATCGAATTTTTCGAGATTTCTAACGGGAAATTTGAACTGAATTTTTTTCCTTAGCTTTCGAATCGAGTTGATTTCGAGATTGGGTTGCCCGTTAAGTGTTGAGTTGTGTAGAGCGTTGAGATTTGGCTCGAGGTAAGTTGAGTTATGGTTTAGCTAGCTTGCGTTGGGGTTAAGTGAGTGGTTTGGTTAGGGAATTATTTGGGGTTAGGTTAAGGGTTTATTCAAAAGTTGATTTGGTGATTGAGTTGAGGTTTTTTGTTGGCGGGTAATTTGGTGATTGCGTTTTGGATTGCGTTGCGATTGGTTGGGCTAAAGATTTAGTTAAAAGATTCAGGTTCAGTTCGGGATTGATTTGGGGGTTGAGTTAATTTTCAGGACCAAAGTTCTGATCACCTCATGTGGTTTCAGCCCTTTATATTTTTTCAATTGAAAATCATTTTTTTTTTCTAGTTTTATTTGCTTACGAGGAAGTTATTACCGACTTTTTTATGACACAAATAAAATTAAAAAAGTCAAGACAAAAAATGTGGATAATATACACCTGTGGTCACTTTATACACCTAATCTTTTAATAATAAGTTAACAATTGGAGAAAAGCCCGATCGGTTCAATAGTCTCTGAACAATCTTTGGCACCGATAAAATACCCCGCTGCTCTTTACTTTGTATACCTGCGCTCGGCGCTCGGAGTAGAATAAAAGGGAGTCTCGGAAATTGGCTATATGTACAAGAGCTTTGAGTTTTAGCCTAAATCATGAAGTTTTTCATATTCTACACATATATTCAAGTAACGTTTAAAGCAAAATTTTTTGCAGGTTCTAAATGCTTGGCCCCTTTAAAGAGCATGTTTCTACAAAATTTCTTGTTGTTTTCTTTTGATTTTCATATTCCTGATGAAAGGATACACGTAATGCTTTTAATTCAATGTACTATATGTGAGTGTTATCTATTTTTTAGTTTTGAATGTAGAAAACACGATTATACTAAAAACAGATTGCAACAATAAATTCAAAATATTTTCTCTGGCAAAGAATATTTGGTTTGTCCTCATTATTTTTTCTATTAGGATACGCTCGATTTGTTTAAGTTGTATAAAACTTATTTACCCTTTTAGGAATTGTCCTCTTATTTTCAAGATTTATAATGAAACCTTGTTTGAAATGAGTAAAAGCAAAAACAAAAAGGAAAAAATGTTACTATATCCTATACCAATAAAATAAACTAAAGTCAATTGACAAAAAAAGTTACAGAAAACCTTAAAAAATCCAAATCCCAATCCTAAACCAAATCAATTATGAGCCATTGGATACCAAATAGTTATAAATTACGAGCATAAGAAAATTTATAAAAGGAATTCTGCATTATTATTGTTCGCTTTGGATCAACTTTAATACAATTCATATGTAATCTTCTATATAAGAAGTTTGGTTGTTTTTTGCTCTACAATTCCTTACCATTATAATAATACCAGTATTATTTGATCTAAACACCAAATTTTGCACAGTCGTTTTCTTCTAATTAAAACGTAACCGAACACAAAACAAATTCCAATGACGTCTATTATCTTTATTTATAATTTCCTTTGATACAGCTTCGACAGGGTCTCTGCATTCTTAAGAAGTCTGCATGTAGGGGAGGGGGGGGGAGGGGGAAAGGGATCATAAGAAGGTACATATTATATTTAAAATGTCTCAAATAAGATTAATTCTACATTCTGTATTTACATTAACGAACAAAAATTATTTACTACTTTCGAGGGAATATTTCGAAGTCATTGTAATTGTTATTGCTCCTTTTTAATTGATCAATGGATTCGGATAACAAATTTTCTGGTATCAATACGAGTTGCACAATTTAAAGTTTAAACAATAAGATACACATCTTGCCTGCGGCTCTCTTCTATATAAATCAAAAATAATAAAATATTCCAAATAATTTTAGTAGTAAGGAGTGTAAATAGGATAAAGCTATATTGTAAAAAAAGCTCTACCTAAACTAATCAATCTATGTTATTAAAACCAGCCCCGTGGCTTAAAAAAAAATTCAATCCGAGTTTGTAAGAAATTCATTTAGCGCAATGTATTCAGCATGTCTGATATCAGAATTAAAATTATTCTTGGTGATAAAAGTGGTATTGCCTTTTTCATGAAAAATCTTGATAATAATTGGATTGGGTGATAAACGTTAGTGCAAACAGTAAAATCTTCACATCGAAATTCGTATCAAGCATCGGGAAGATTGAAGTCGCCCACAATCATAAGATGACCATTCCCACCTATTGCTGATGCCAGGGCTGAGTTGATGAAGTTGATCACTTCGATTTAAAGATTAAGGCTTGATCAAATCGGAATGCTATGACAAAGTTGTCGAGGTGCCAGTTTTGAACCTAGCAGCAATAATGTCATAACAGGAATGACAGGCAATAAGTTCTTTAAATATTGAGTTCTTGACCGCAATTAATACACCTCTTCCCTTGAGATTGGCGTAAATGTTCTTGTACCTATCTTTACGATTACGTAGTCATGCGGGAAGTGTTCCGTGGAGTGTACGCTTTTGGAAAGCCACGTTTCACAAATGGTGGTTGGTCTTGGTCCTAAGTTTAAAGATTGGAGCGAACCACTGTTGCTGATGGGGGGGGGGTGATCGAGGAGGTTTCCTGTTTTTGATACACTGTTCAAACATTCGTTGACGCCAACCTAGAATGACCCTGTAAATTGTAGTTATCAAAATGTGTTAAATGCACATCCCTCAGCCAATTGTCCATGTAGTATAAACGCTAAAAAAGATAACTACAAGAGGATCCAAAGTTAACTAAAAGATGACTCGACGCTGAGCATAAACATACTCAATCTATTAGAGCATTATCGTTTTGAGCTTGATTGCTCTATATAAAAATAAATTTTTTTAAATTATCACTATAAGATAAAGTAATGGTAAAAAATAATAAAAGTTTAGTTTGTATTTTTAATTAATAAAACACAGTGAATAAAGCACATTTATAATTAATATCATAAATATTTAATTGTGCGTTTTAATCAAAAATAAAAAGTGCCAACTCTCTTACAGTGGTGACCATTCGACGCCCTTTTTAGGGAAATGAACAAACTATGTATCTGTAGATTATTTTTTTCTTGTGTGTTCTACAATCACATATGTACATTTTTGTTTTGTTAAACCTATTTAAACAAAAAGGAAAGAAAACGTCTAATCTACTGTGCTACGCAGTGAAAATTTACGATAGTGGTTTGAATAACCCAAATATTATAATATTTTGGTGCGCGATAGAAAATTAGTTATTAATTAATGCTGTAAGGTTCCAATTATCGCTTAGGTAATGGTAATCATAATGTTTTGGCGGTTTGAATATTGAAAATCGAGTTTGGTAATATTTTTATGATTCCTATGTCATAAAAGGTATACTCTTAGAAATATCCGGTGTGCTTCAACTCCAACAGCAGGAGTTGACCATATTTAACGCCTTTTTTGTGCAATTTCTTGACATAGCGGCAAAGTTATTTTTTTTTAGCCCCGCAGAACAGTTAAATAATAATATTAAACATTCTTTGGGCTAAAATTTATTTATTTAGAAATCAGTTTAACATTTAACTTCGAATGTCGTTTTACTTAACTTTAACAGTTAAATTATAGAACTCCGAAAGTAATAAAAATTAACTCCGATCGGTGTTAAACATGACCGTTATAAATTTTGTGAAAAAATAGTATTCTGGTAACCCCCGAATTGGATAGATCGTTTAAGTGCTGTAAGTAAAAAGTAAATAATTATTTTACAATTTAATATAGTGTAAAACTAAAGTGCAAATTAGTGAATATAAGCATAGTTAAGTAATAAAGTGCCATACTAACTATAGTTGATTAGATAGTATCTTAGAGATTTAACTACGCACTGTTTAAAATTAGAAAATAAATCGAGAATTTTTGTGCAAATTAATGTGCGTTATATTCAAGTCTTCATAAGAAGCTTATTTAACTCCCAACGAAGTTTAATGTAAAGAACGGTGTTAAATTTTAAATAAAGATGGCACAACAATTATTATTTCGAATTTCTCATAACGAATTAATCAAATATGTGTTCGTTGAGTTTGACGATAAATCAAAAATCACCACAATGGATGTCATTATATCTGGTAAATGATTAAAAGAAATAGTTTCGATAAATTATGTGTGCTGCATGTTGTTTCAATAAAATTGGTTCCCATAAAATGTATCGCGGGGAACAAATTGTTCACCTGTTCACCTAGATTGTATTACATTAATCCGTGTTTCATTAATTATCTATTAAAAGATCTCGATATGGGAGAACAATCGCTTATACATTTATAACCATATCTATACTGTTTTACAATCTATTGCTGGAAAGCGTCATCGACGATTACCAATGGAGACTTTCAAATGGATCGATTACCGATGATGTTTTCTAGTTAATTATATCCAAATATCAATCAGTAAATTTTAATGTTTACCATCTGTTTCTCGATTTCAAACAATAGCTCTGTGAATCGACAAAGCAAAAGATAAACATCAGAAATTTAAAAAAAACGAACCAGAACCAACATAAAACATAATTTTTGTAGAAAGAAACGCAGAGGTAGTTGTCAGCCAAATTACCTCTACAGCTCATGAAGTGAACAATTTATTTCGGCCAAGTTTATTAACACTTAAACAAAATTTAAATTATATGTGTTTTGTTTTTTTATTTTGTATATATTTTTTTCTAATTGGTAGCGTTTATAGCTTTCGGCACATCACTAATCTTGACTGAATCAGATTTGTTTTCTTTAGAGGATAAAGAAGGTGCTCAAATAACGGATGAAGTACTTCAGTATCATATTCAATCTGGAAACGTACAAGAGAAGATATTTTATATAAGGAAATCTAAAAACAAAGGTGGGTTTTAACAAAACAAATTATCAAATACCGAAACACTGTCGTTTATATTATTACTTTTCTAGAATTAACCAAAGACGAAGCAATTCAAACAGATCCTGTGGAAATAAATATAGGTATTGAAAGTGATAGTGATGCCAGTAGTAGAGGAATATTAAGAAGACAAAATTGTTTTATTGGAAATTTTCCTAAGAAAGTTCAACTTGACCTCGATTTTATTACAAACGAACTCGAAAGGCATTTAAACCAAAGTTTATCAGGTCTAAACATACTTAAGGAATACAGGGAAATACAGACTTTAAAAGACACAACTCGAAAGAGATTAATAAATTTAACCGTACAACATTTAACCGAAGTAAACGGTCCCCATCCAACTCGTGAAGAAAAAATTAATTGGGCAAAAGCGCTTGCGAGACTGGTTAGCAATTTGTGTGGCGGTGATCCTACAAAATACGTAATATGAGTCCACTTGCTTAATATTTGCATAATTTTAATTTTCTTTTAATTTGTTAGGAAATATTTTATGATCCAAATACCAGGGGAGGTTACACCGGGAACCGATTAAAAACAATAAATCGAACTAGTTCAGGCAGTGGAAAAATAAAGAAATCTATAGCCGAAGAAGCCATTTTAACTTCTCCAGAAGTACATGAAGATTTTGAAGAAGGTATACGGTTTTTAAGGAATGCTTGCCCCTCGGTGCAGAAAAACGAAATTTTTGAACGAATGGCAAAAACTATTGCCTTAAGATCATCTGGTAGCCAGGATATATTGAAAAACTTTCCAAGATTCCTTGATACACCTGGATTGGTTGGTGATTTATAATTAATTATATTTTGTCAATTTCTAATAGGTATATTTTTTTAAAATTTATTACAGATTCAACAAGACTTTAATTTAAGATATCCGGAAAACTGTTACCATCTTACCGAAAAATGGCCTGAATTAAAAAAGAAGGTTATTCAACTTGGAGATAGTTTTAAAATAAAACTTTACGATGACGAGATCAGCGATGAAGACCGTAAGTTATTTTTATTTTAAACTAATCAATTGTTACTACCTAATACAAAATGTATTTAATATAATTTAAGGGTGGGACTTAGAAACTAATGCTTTTCTGATACTGTCTAAATTACTTCCTACAAGAGGAAGGAAGAGTAGTTCTGCCGATCGAAAAATTTCTATTATGAAATTTCATAAGGTAAATTAAGCAACATTCTGTTCTAAATAAGAAACTCAATAACTAATTTGTTTTTCATTTATGGCAGATTGGGAAACCAGCACCTAATTTTAGTGGACCAGCCATCATTGCTTACGGTACTAATAAAGCGGCCATATCAAGATACACAATTGCTATAGATGCACAAGAAATTCCTATAGACGGTTGCTCCTCACTTGTAGCATTTGACACGTTATTTAAGACATTTTTTGTCTTCGGATGCGAATACACTGATAGACATCAAACATTTTTTAATTTTATGGACCATGCGATTTATGAATTAAATTCAAAACTGCCTACTGCCAGAATAATCGATATTAAAAATCGGCTAGAATTAACGAGCTTTAACGAGGCTGGTTTATAATTATTTTTTTTATTTTTTAACCACATGTAAGTTGTATAATGAAGTTATTTTGTTTTATTTGTAAGCAACTATGTGGTTCCAAAATGTATATTAGCCATTTAAGACTAATACATGTTTTGCATGAACAGAGTAAGACTGACTTATTTTGCGGATATGATAAATGTAAATTTAAGTTTAAAACTTTTAGTGGATTACGAAAGCATTTAATTTACCATGAAAAAAAGGAAGTTTCAATTCATTCAAAGGAAAATATTAATTCAGCTTTGGTACACACTCCCAACACTAGCATAAATATTAAACGGGACAAACCTCTAGAAATAAATCGTTCAGAATTATCTTTAGAAGAAGAGGTGTCAATGAATAATATTTCGGAACAATTCATCTTAGGTTAGGTTAGGTTGGAGTGGCTGCTTACGCACACTTAGACCGGTGACGGTCCATTGTGATACCACAGGAATCGGAACAATTCATCTTAGAAATGAATAAATTAAATATAGCTGACACAAAAATAGATTCTATAGTACAATCAGTAACTACTTTTACCAAGAACATTTTAAATAAGTTAAAACCAATTGTTGAGGGAAAACAAAAATTAGGTTTGAGTATTCAACAATTTCTTGATAATCCTTTTAAAGGTATAAACTCGATATATAAGCGCAAACAACTTATTTTAAAATGTGGAATTCCCCAACCAAAAGAAATGTCAGTATCTGTTCGAAGAGATAGATATTTTTGCAAGGAACAAAAACACTTATGTATTTCGACCAAAAACGAATACTTTTATGTTTATATCCATAGTAAAGACCCTGAAATTTCTTTCTTTAAATCAAAAATTTCTATTTCACATTTTCAATAATGATACTTCGGACCCTTCCATCATATTAAAACCTAGTGATGGATTGTATTATAAAACTAATCCATTTTTTTTCACAAGAAAATTCTCTTTTCAAATACAATTATTCTCTGATGAATTTGAAGCCGTAAATCCTCTTGGATCTAAAACCAAAGTTCATAAAATTTGTGGCATTTACTTTACGATATTAAATTTACCATTCGAATTAAACTCGCACCTTGAAAATATATTTTTAGTGGCCTTATGCTATGCTGAGGACATTAAGTCAACTGGATTTGGCGCAATATTACAGCCAATAGTCGAAGACTTAAAGTATCTTGAACATACTGGTATTGAAGTTCAATACCTTGAAGAAACATTTACTGTAAAAGGTTCTATTTTATCAGTGGCTCATGACAATTTAGGCGCCAATACTTTATATGGTCTTCATGAATCATTCAATTCTAACTATTTTTGCAGATTCTGTCTCTCTTCAAAAGATCAGACACAACATTTGTTTTTTGAAAATGATGTTATCTTAAGGAATCCAACAAATGCTGCTCAACATTTAGCCAAAAATGATTTTGGATTTAAAACGTATTGTGTTTTAAATGATTTGAAATTCTTCAACACTTTTGCTTCGCTAAGCGTTGATGTGATGCATGATTTTTTAGAAGGCATCGGCCAATATGAATTAAAATTATTCTTGATATATATGGTTAAAAAACAAAAAATTCTCACTGCATCTGAGCTCAATGATAGAATTTCATGTTTCAATTACGGACTTTTGGATAACACAAACCGGCCAAGTTTTATAAACCTTGATAAGCCGGGCCACTTGTTAGGGCAAAAAGCATCCCAGTTTTGGTGTCTCATCAGGTATTTTCCGATTATTTTTATAGATATACTACTTAAAAACAAAAGTGTTTTAGAATCAAAGTTTAGTATCATATGTTCTCTTCTAGAAATTATGCAATTTGTATTTTCTCCACGCATTCCTAATACTATGCTAAACAAATTATCTGAATTAATATCAACCCACCTGCAAAATTTTCAAACCGAATATCCTGATCATAAAATCATTCCAAAGCAACATTTTCTTATCCACGAATAATTCAACAAATGGGACCGTTAATTTATCTTTGGACAATGAGATTCGAAGGTAAACATAATACCTTTAAACAGATGGCTTCCACCTGTCATAATTTTATTAATGTATGCAAAACTTTAGCAATAAAGCATCAATGTTTTTATGCTAAATCATCCACTATGAATAAATATATTATTGAGGCTGAGTATAATATTGATGAAGAATTACCAATATCGGAATTACTCCCCGTACATGTGAAAGACACTATTATTGAAAAATTTTCATTGAATCCAAACACACACTTAATAAAAATAATAAAAAAAATAGAAAAGGGATTTTTGTACCGAACAAGTTTTTGTGTTTGTACCTTATCAAACTTTAAGAAAATGCTTGAATTTGGCAAAATAATATTAATATTTGAACATGAAAATAAAATTTTTTTTGCTATTGAAAAATTTAACACTCTTTTATTTGATAAAAATATTATGGGCTATGAGGTCAAAAATACTGGGGAAATTGAAATAATTTCTTTAGATCAGCTCACTGTAAAAAGTCCCTTTTAAATCCATAGTCCTATCAATAACAGTAAAAGTTTTATTATTCCAAAGTATATTTTGTAAAAAATTAAATTTATTTAGAAATATTATAATTTATAAATATTATGTACAATAAAGAAATACAACAAAAATTATTATAAATTGAAATAAATTTTTTTTTTAATTTTGATTTGAAATACTGAATATATTATTATGTGTAATAAACAAACTTAATTTACTTTAACTCCAAATTGGGAAACTTACATTATCCCTATATAAGAGCTGATATTCCACTCCTAAAATTGCTATATATACATAAACGTCGGAGAGAGTTCTGACCCGTTTTGTAAAAATCCTTTCGAATTTTGTTGTGGTGGATCAGTTTTTAGCTTTTTTGGTGCTGATAATGTGGATCGTGATTGATGAGTTAATAATTTCGTCGACAGCTGTAGTTTCTCCTCCTGTGTTTTTTTATTAAAATCGGCAATATTTTTTAAATTATAATTTGTTTGCAATCGACTATTAATCATTTTTTTTTTCCAAATTTCCTTTTTTTTTAAACTGTCCAACAGGCTTATTCCTTTACTTTGTGATTTTAACGCTAGGTTTTTTAGAGATCTTTTTGGAATTTTTGATTTGTACCTGTCATAAATATGTATATGTATTTCTTTTAATTATTTCATTTAAAACTCTTAGGCATTTTGTTGGAAGTTTGCCCAAATGTGATGCATCACGACATCGTCTCTTTAAAATTCCAAAATAGTTTTCAACATGGCTATTACTTAATCTACTTTCTTCTCCAAGCAACTGTGACCACATTGGTAAATATATCAAATATTTTTTTATAAATTTTTCTATAAATTGGGGATTATAGAAACTATTAATTGGAGATTTAATTTTTTTCTCATCAGGTGTGAAGCTATGATAAATTTTTTGAAAATCCTGGAAAAACGGACTTCGTTCAAAAATGGTTTTGGTTATATATTAGGAACTGTTGTAAATTATATGCTCACTAGAAATATCATCGCTGTTCTCGGAATCAATAACACGTAATTGTACACATTCCTTCATCACTATATTGAAATCTTCGACGGTGTATTTTGATTGGTAAATTTTGATTTAGTTAAAATTACAAATTGACTAAATAAGAGTTTTAATTGATTATAATCACGAATGAGGAAGAAAGATGCTATAATCTCTTTTGTGTATTTGTTTGGGTTAGATGACGGGCGAAAATGAGCGTCAATATCACGCGTCATATTTTTCATTAAATGTGAGCAACAAAGATGCACCCTAACATAATGTGAAAAACTATCGTCGTTAGTTTTATTAGTTATTTCCTCATAACAAAGTTTTAAATATTGAAGTAGATTCAAATCATTAAAACTATTTAACGATGCATGGATTTGTGGATAACTGAAATCAGTTACCACTACGTTAAATATTGGCCATTTCTTTGGTTCTTCAATAATGAAAATTTTAAATATGTTTAACACTGTCAATATAGTTTCATAAGTGTGACTTGCGCTAACGAAATTTAAAATAGGAAACGGATCAGAAGGATCATTAAAATTTGATTTCACAGGTAGAACGATTGTATAATAATAAATGGTGGGCGATTCTTTATTTGGAGGACGGACAAGCCCGCCAGTAGCATCCATAAAGACGACCAGTTCCTTCCCTTCAATTTGTTGTTTTGCCAGTTTTAATAAGTCCAGTTGCATTTTGCTAAAACCTTTAACATAAAATGGACTTATGGATAATCTCTGAATATACTGCGTGTGGGGTGATATTTTTTGACGGATTATCTCTTCATACAGATCCGTCGTATCATTTGCATGATTATCTTGTTCTTTTAAAGCTGTTGACTTGATTTTTCGTAACACATCTACACTTTTACATTTCAGTATTGTATTTGTCTTTTCTACGAAGTGTCTTCTTCTTTGAGCAGAGATTCGTTTAATTGCTCCACCGAAGTTTTCAGTAATTGTTTTTTTAAATGCGTTCTTAACAACTATGTTACGGCCTTAGTCTTCATAAACGGATGAAATATTTTATTTGTCGAAAATTTTACGGAGAATTTATTTGGCAGTATCTGGTCTTTATTAGATAAATATTTCCGACATTGTAATCCGTTTTTTTTGTACCCATGACCACAATACGCTCGAAGGGAATGGATTTTAAGTTAATATTAGAATCCTTAATATTTATTAAACACCCTGTCATGTTGCGAAGCGGACGCTTTCTTTACTTAAAATTATAAATTGTTGTGAATTTTTGCCAATAATGGCTTATTTATTTAATATTAAATTAAATATATTAAAAATGATTGTGTATGCTACTTTTTCGTTTAAAGGGAAAATTACTTCGGTCTAAAAAGACCAATGTATTGAAATCTTGTCAAAAATGGCCAAAAATTTGTTTGATCCAAAATCATTTATCTCGACGTTTTGAAAATCCTTGAGTCCGAAAAAGAAAAAAAAAATGTCTGTCCGTCTTTCTGGACGTCTGGATGTCTGTACCCACGATATCTCGAGAATCGCTTATCCGATTTAGAATTTTTTTTTCCAAAAATCTGTTTTTATGGTACGGCGGTACATATGATTGTATGATGGTACGATTGAACGATGATATAATGTTATGTCGTGTATGATGGCATGATGGTTTGATGGTATGGTATTACGACAATATGATCCTATGCAATGCCACTACATAAAAAGCCATGAAAAAAAACTTGTAGTGGTGTTAAGGCAATAAAGATTTTTATTTTCCAATGGAACGTAAACACAATCATATGGGATTTTGTGTTGCCTTTATTTTCAATTTAAATTAAAATTTTTATTGATAAATAGAAATAATTTTAAATTAAATACAATCTGTTTCGTCGGCAAGTGACCCCTTGTGTGTTGGTTATAGCTTTTCACATTTTTCATCATATCTCCCAAGTTATGGGCTCGATTTTAATTCTGTTTGCGGTTTTTTAA
Source organism: Tipula vernalis (assembly GCA_958295665.1). Lineage (NCBI taxonomy): Eukaryota > Metazoa > Arthropoda > Insecta > Diptera > Tipulidae > Tipula > Tipula vernalis. Next base: position 177,110,729 of record OY282558.1, on the reverse strand, counting down.
AGCTTTTGAGTCACTTTATTGGTTAATTTGCACACTAAGCCAGGTTTTTGTAAAGAATGTAACAAATTATGGGAAAATCACATTTTTTTACTTAAACGATTTTTTTATTTAAAAAAACCTCTACTTTTTAAAAAAAATGAACTGTAAGTCGAAAAAATGTCCCATTGCATGGTTATTTTATTTATAATTATTAAAACATTGTTACTACCTAACTCATAAAATATTTCGAACACCAATTTGTCGAAAAAATGGCGTTTGTAGCCGTTTAGGTATAGTGATGTTATCTAACCAAATCTTTTAAATGATCGAAAACTCAAATTGGTAAGTAATATTAAATAGTTCAGTTGTTCGCTAACCAATCGTGTGACACTTTCACACATGTACTCTCAGTGTTCTGTGTTTTAAAAATTTTAAGTTTGTGTGAAAATTAAAAGGACAGTTTGTGTTAAGTAAACGCTTAATCATTACAATGACACATTTGCGTGATCCACCACCTTCTCATGTAGCCAATATGAATTTTGTAAACCTGTTCTCTAATGGAAATGCACGCGTTGCTGTCGAAAAATACAGGCGTCGATATCCAACAGGCCAGTACTTGGGTATAGGACATTCATTGCAATACATCGACGTTTTCCCAAACAAGGATTATTCCAACAACAACACGAGTCCAGCGTGAATATTCACGTACACGTTGGAAGAGGATTTATTACGATTAATACGCGCTGAACCTACGACAAGTATCAGCCGCCTGTCTATTAGATTAGGCATATCGAGGTCAAGAAGGCCTTAATCCTTATCACTTCCGTCGTGCTCAACATCTAGGATATGTGGACCATCGTGCCAGATCAGTTTTTTGTAACTGGATAATTTCACAGCAAAGAAGTGATGTCAATTTTATAAGGAGAATATTGTATACAGATAAAGCTACTTTCACCAGGGCGGGTATAACAAATTATAGAAACCTCCATGTTTGCGCTGTCGAAAACCCAAACGTCGTAAGGGAGACAGCTTTCCAGAGCCAATTTGCTATAAATGTATGGGCGGGAATGATCCACGATTAACTTATCGGACCTTACGTGGTAATAAACAGGATTGATCAACATGTATTATTAGAATTTTCAGGAATCACGTTGTCATGGAAAAAGTGCCATTGTTGAGGAGAAGGCGAATGCAGCTGCAATTAGATGGAGCTCCAGCACATTTTGCAAAGATAATACGTGATAATTTGAACAAAAATAATCCACGGTGGATCGGTAGAAGAGGTCCTGTAGCCTGGCCGCCAAGGTCCCTGATCTTACGCCCCTAGATTTTTATTTCTGACAGCAAGAATTTTCGCTGCTGCAGCAGAAACAAGAGGCAACCCTTAACAATTGCATTGGACAACAACTAGTGTGATCAGGAGAGTCCTTGTTTGTTTACAAGAGAGTGGAGAGCATTTCGAACATGTCATTTAATTAAAAATGTTTAATAATTTGTAATAAAAATTGTTTTTATTGATTATTAATAAAATAGTATTATTTTATTTCTTTGACTTTAATTTAAATAACTTTTTTGTTTAATTTCCCTACTATCGCTAGGTGACTTTTGCGCGGTATTTTTAAGAGTTAGCTAGTAAGAAAGTTTTGTCAATTTGTAGATATTATGCTGTAGATTAATAATAATAATTAAAATAATTAACTTAATGGGACATTTTCACGGTTTACAGTTCAGTTTTTTAAAAAGTAGAGGTTTTCTTTAGTAAAAAAAATGTTATTTTTCCGTAATTTTTTACATTCTTTAAAAAAACCTGGCTAAGTGCGCAAACTATCAAATAAAGTGACTCATAAACTTCATCTTTTCAAAAACCGCAAACAGAATTATAATCGAGCCCATAACTTGAAAATGAGACATCCACCTTAAAGAATTTTTTGCGATAATTTTACTTAAATATTCAGAATTTTCCGGGCGGTCACTTGACGACCAAACACATTGTATATCTTGCAGCTTGTACAAAATTTTAATTGAAATTAATAAAATTTTAATTAACAATTTTGCATTTTAGTAAATTGATTTTTAGAGAAATTTAGGGAAATCGTTAGGCTTCGTGTTTTTTTTTAAATTTCTTTTCGTAGATTACTAGATTAGTTTTATTATAAATCATGGCTGTTTATGTAGTAGCATTGGTAAAGTAATAAAACTAATCTAGTAATCTACGAAATGAAATTTAAAAAAAAAGCACAGAGGCTGACGATGTTTGAGAATAAAAATCAATTTACTAAAACGCAAAATTGTGAATTAAAATTTTATTAATTTTAATTAAAATTGTGGACAAGCTGCAATTCGATATATTTAATTTAAAATTGTTTATATTTATCAATAAAAATGTTCATTTAAATTGAAAATAAAGACAACACAAAATAATTCCAATATGATTTTGTTTATGTTTCATAGGAAAATAAAAATCTTTATTCGCCTGGGGATTTGACTGTTTAGACTGATGTCACGGCTGTTTATGTAGTGGCATTGTCCTTTGATTCTATGGCGATATGATTTTAGATCGTACTGTCGTACGATACTATTATGGTATGATGGTATGATTGTATGACTTTACGTACCATTAGTATTAGCCGCCTGTGACGGTATATCAATCCAATTCCAATTACAACACGCGACATTTAAAAATACATCCCAAATTGTCAATTAGTATTGTAGCTATTACCCTTATTTTTAAGAAAATAATAAACATACCACAAATAGGTACCCTTTTTTTTGTGGTAATAAAATAATAAATATTTAGCGAAATGTAAATACATATTATTTTTAACCATCAACAGAAATTATTGAGTTTTATGAACGTCCTTATATGAATTTAAATAAAACAAAAATCTAAATGATTTCATTACGAAATGCAATAAGGAACAAAAAAACCATCCGAAAATTTTAGTAACGTTCCGTTGCGAAAATTTTCGTAATCCGGATTTCAAGAATACCATTTTAGTAACTTACATTTTCATCTTCTCTCTCGAAATTTTATTATTTCTTTTTGCCTCTCTTCGTTATATTCGTAATGGTTTCAAGAATACTAAATTATGATTTCACCATTACTATTACGAAAATAGCATTACGAAAATTTTCGGTTACGAAAATTTTCGTAATGTTTCAAGAATAGCACCCCAGAAGCTAGAGAAAACTAACCTATTAGGAGGTACATTCGAAGCAAAACAACGCGATTGAGTATGACAGGTTTACAGAATCGGTGAATGAGCAAGTCAATAACTACTTAGATAGAAACAAAACACCGCTAGTCCAAGTGCAAACATTGCAAAGAGATTTGCCGGACCATGGGAAATTAAAGCTTACATACAATCGAGAAATAGTAAAAAATCGGCAGTTAGGCATAATGACCCGAAATAATGAGAAATGATGTGGCTGTTGAATTAAATCACGAAACCAAATGGATGTCGAGAAAACTGTTGATACCGTCTGAATTAACAGAATAATACATAAACTGATAAAGTCGAGATTCAGGCCAGGTCTTATTAGAGGAATTCATAATTTCCTTTCGAAGAGACAACACCAGGTAAGTGTAGGAGGATACACTCTCTAGAATACCGCCGACTCTATATTTTCTCTATATTCATACTTCTGACAAACCAGTTCCTAATAATATAACATATAATAACATTATCTACATGGTAAAGGAAAATTTGAAACAAGCTAAAAACCATCAAGTTGTAATGAACAAACCGCAAACACATAAAGCTCAAAGAGGACAACTATATTATCACAAACAAGCAACAAATAAAATACCTTGATATTATAATGACAGAAAGATTTAAACCATGCAACCATGCAAACTGTTTCAGACAATCCAAGTACTCTTACCCATAGAATCCGAATCTGCAATAGTAAATATGGATTCGTATTTAAGATTTCAAATAAGATGGAGTGGAGAGGGCCTAATTTTAGCACTAATGTAATTCCCCCGCGGAGTGATTAAATCTTGATTATGGACATTTTTTCCTTAGAGTGCTTATTTTTCGAGACATTTGAAAGTTTCAGGTATGCATAAACAAAAAATTCGTTAATTAAACAGTTTTTTTGATTCAACGTATTTGAATTTAGCGAGCTTAGAGAAAGGCCGCTATGACCCGTTTTTTATATACATAAATGTGCAAAACGAAATTTTTGTCTTCTGTCAAAAATTTTGGGTGAAGCAAATCAAGGAAAAAGACGCAAATTGAAACAACTCTAAACGAGGGTGGCGTCATCATTCACCAATACTAATTAAAACTAAAAAAAAATTCTTTCATAAAGTTAGTCGGTGATGATGGCTTCTCGGAATAGAGAACGATCTCTTTTGATTGCCACTTTGAATTTCTGGTTGTTTTGTTTCGTAATCTTAACGTGACTCGGAGTCGAAACTGACTAAAAGTTCGTGTCAGCAATGGCCTGCAATATCAGTTGTATTATTATTATGATTATGTTATATTAGTTTTGCAAATATATATCACTGCAGGTTTTTGGCCGAAGGTATATTCATCTAGAAATAACAAAACATGTTTTTTTAATTTTGGTAATCTTTTATGTAAAAACAAATAAATTTACATTATCACATACGTAGTCATAAAATATCTTGTTATTTCAATAGATACATGAAATAACCAAATATTATTTAGCATTCTACCACATTTTCTAGATTTAAATTTACATGATTTTTCATCATGCTAGGAGAAAGGGCGTTTTCTGATTTTTTGTTTGCTCTAAATTTAAACGTAAATCACTAGTAATTATTGTCAGTGGAACAAATTAAAAGGTATTACTAAAAAAATACATAAAATGTGTGCCAGCTAAACTATAAGTTTTCAAGTACGAACGATGATATCGGAGCTATGTACATACATAAATAAGAAAATCCCATTTTTAAAAGCCGAAGTTTTCTATATATATATATATATTTCGTACCATTGGGATTGTGCAATTTTGTGCCTGTAATTAGAAAATTGTAGTTAATATTCTGGCCAAGATTCACGTTTATGCATATTACACATTAGCCAGAATCAGCCAAAGTATAACCACAATTGATTAAAATCGCGGTTTTTCTATTGTAATACGCACAAACGTGAATCTCGACCAGAATATTACCTACAGTCTGTTTTAATTCAAATGTTAATAAAAGGGGGGATCTTTGGAAATCGGCCATATAACCTCTTCGATAAAACGCGATTTTGATCAATTTCGGATGTTCTATGGCCGATTCTGGCCAATACAAACTATTTTCAAGGTCAGTTTAATAACGAACATCCTATTTTCTAAGGTACGCAATTCACAAATTTTTTAATTACAGGCACAAAATTGCACAACCACAATGGTGCGAAACGTACATATAGAAAACTTAGGTTTTCTAAAATGGGATTTCTGGTGTGATGTACACAAATAACGATCAATTTTTGTTTTAATTAAATTTAAAAAATTTAACCTCTACAATTTTACGTCAACTTTAATCTATGAACTTTTTTTTACAGCAAATGGATTGTATTATCATTCCTGAAAATTTATTTGTGCCGATAGAATAATAAATGATTTAGATAAAATATTCATATCATGTCGCTTTTGATCAACATGTTACTTTTGCATCGAAATTTAAATATTTTGGTAAATAAAAATAGCAGGGGCACAAATACGTAAAATAGGCAAAAAAAAAAATTAAATCAATACAAGTTCTATAAATTAAAAGTTAAAAATATATTCTAATTGACGTCGAGTAAACTGGGTTTAAAAAGTTAATTTTTTTATTTTAAGTTGAACTGCACATACTTATACGTACATTTATTTTATGTTATCTGTTTTTAAATAAGGTATTATGGGACTTAAGCTAGATTAGAATGAGATATTTCATATATTTATAATTTATTGATTTATCATTAGGCACCTGTGTAAAATATTTGATTATACATTACGTAATTTCCAAAAAATAAATGTCTAATACTTTTCTCAACGACGAATGGCATATTCATATTTGTTTAACCTTCCAGAAACAATTAAATCGAATTACTTTAAATCAAACAAGAGAACATATTGATAAATTAAAAACATTATTAAAAGTAGTGATGCTGTTATTAATTTATCGACAGGTGTCCTTTATTTTTGTACAAAATTTGCAAATTAATATTGTGTAGTTTAATTTTAGTTGCTGTAAGCTGATAGAACATTATCTCAGCGGTATAGCATAAAAGTGTTTTGTTCTCGTAAATTAAAATTTAAAAAAAAAATTGTTAGTTGTTTGAATTTTATTCGATAGATAAAATGATTTTACATTTTAATTAAAATGTATCCACACCACAGTCGATAAATCAATAAAATTTATTTTGGCTTCAAAACAGAACAACACATACACAAAACAACTTATAATGAGAGAAGGCTGCTCCATGAATGCAACGCATTTCATCAATAATAGAACCATCTTGATGTAAATAGAGCCGACATGTGAAAACCGAACTTAAAATAAGGGACATAGAAACACTAAAAAATAATTTATTTTCATATAGTTTGTATGAAAAAACGCGATTTCGATTGACGATAAAACATGAATTAAAAGTTAATCACAGTTAAATAATTTTTTATGAAATCATTTAAGGGAAATTAAATTAAAAAACATTCTATTTACAACAATAACAATATGTATTAAAAAGAGAAAATTCAATTTAATGAAGTCACGATTTATCCACATATAAAACCAATGGTAAGAAAAAAGACAACACGTCCCCGCTCAACAATCGAAATTAAAATAAATCAAAAAGAGCCAAACAGAAAAAATTAAATCAATACAATGAGCGTGAGGAAAAACGAAAAATCAAGGCTATCTAGCATGCTTTGCAAATTCAAAACAACAATAGAAGGATATTCGAATTCAAATTTGGATGGAGGCAATGAAAGAGATGATTATTATGTTGTTTATAAATTTCGAGTTATGAGTTTATACAGAGCCTTCTAGAGTATAGAGCCATGTTATGATCATGTCTAATACTTGCTAAATTTATCTTTAGTTTTACTAGTGTACGTAAGATGTCTAAGATGTTTACAGCAAAATACGAAAAAAAATTATTTAATCACAAAATTATCAGACGTTCTTAACATTTTGTGAATTGGTTTTGCTTTTCCTACAATTTTTAAACTTAAAATTTCCTCAGGTGGTAATTTTTGGTACGATTTTACCAAAACGATTTACTTAAACGACATTCATATATGTTGAAATTCAAACATTTATGAAAGTATTTCAGAAATCATTATTAACCATTTGTAACGTTTTCATTTCAAAATTTGTCTTAGGAAAAAAAGTGATTTCCCATATGTTTTGTGTGTTTTACTATGAAAAGTTTGGTTTTTCCTCGTTTCTAATTCTCTTATAAAAGCTTCGTTTTTGAGACAGTGGCTTTATATAATTAGAGCCTACTCTATAAATAAGAGCCTCCACATTGACTGTATTTTTTACTAAGCTTAAAATAAGGTACATACAATTTTTTCTTTACTATGAAACTATATGGGAAAGCGATTGTTTTAATTTACACTTTTAGTCTATAAAAATTATGAGCTTTTATATTATTTTTATACGAAAATATTCATAAAACATGTAATTTTATTTGGTTGAAAAATCGAATCATGAAAATGTTTATTTCTTAGTGAAAATCGTCCTCAAAAATAAGTTATTTTTGAATTTTAAAGTGATTTTGTTTTTGTAATTATGAGTCATAAACTAATAACTCAATGCCTCTATTTAAATTTGAATTTGAATATCGTTCTGTTGTTATTTTGAATTTACGAAGCATGCTAGATTGTTTCGACTTTTTGTTTTCGTCACGCACATTGTATTGATTTAAGTTTTTCTGTTTGGCTCTTTTTGATTTATTTTAATTTCGATTGTTGCCATTGGTTTTAGATGTGGACAAATCATGACGTCATTAAATTGAATTTGTTTTTTTAATACAGATTGTTATTGTTGTAGGATGTTTTTTAATTTAAATTCCCTTATTTTCTTTTGATTATTGCTGGAGAATCAGGAAATTTGATAACCTATGTTTCAAATGAGTAAGACATTGGAGTTGTTTTATAGCGATGTTAGAAAAAATTATTTAACTAGGTTAAACTTTTAATTCATGTTTTGTCGTCAATCGAAATCGCGTTTTTTCATACAAACTCTATGAAAATAAATGAATTTTTGCTGTTTCTGTCCCTATCCCTTATTTTAAGTTCATTTTTCACATGCCGGCTCTATTTACACAAAGGTTACCTAAATATATTTAGGTAAGCTTTGATATAATCAAGGTTGCTTTATGACGTATATTACAAAAACAGCAACATTTTAAAGTTCAAAAATAACTTATTTTCAAGTAGATTTTCACTAAGAAATAAACATTTTCATGACTCGATTTTTCAATCAAATAAAATTACATATTTTATGAACATTTTCTTATAAAAACAAAACAAAAGCTCGTAATTCTAATAAACTAAAATTGTAAATGAAAATAATCGTTTTTCCATCTAGTTTCATAGTAAAGGAAAAATGTTATGTACCTTATTTTAAGCTTATTGAAAAATACAGTCAATGTGGAGGCTCTTATTTATACAGTAGGCTCTGATTATACAAAGCCATTGTCTAAAAAATGAAGCTTTTATAAGAGAATTAGAAACGAGGATAAACTAAACCTTTCATAGTAAAACACACAAAACATATGGGAAATCACTTTTTATCCTAAGACAAATTTTGAAATGAAAACCTTACAAATTCTTAATTATGATTTGTGAAATACTTCCATAAATGTTTGAATTTTAACATATATGAATGTCGTTTAATTAAATCTTTTTCATTTTTTTGTAACAATTGATTTATTTAAACCAAAATATAAAAACAATTCATAACAACAGCATTCTTGTCATTAAGTCAATATACATTACATAGATGGCAGTGATGGCCGTAAAAATTTGGTAAAATCGTAACAAAAATTAACAGCTGGGGAAATTTCAAGTTCAAAAATTGTAGGAAAGCAAACCATATTCACAAAATGTTAAAAACGTATGACAACTTTGTGATTAAATAATTTTTTTTCGTATTTCGCTGTAAACATTTTAGACATTTTACGTACACTAGTAAAACTAAAGATAAATTTAGCAAGTATTATTTTAATTCGTCAGAGCCAACTTTGATGTATTTTTCAAAATTAAAATTTGAAAAATATATATCTATCGTATCATCTCTTTCGATGACAAAAATGTTAGTCAGGATCGTAACCGTTTGGTTGATTAACTCTTTCCCAAAGAGTATCTGTACGGGAAGCAGCCCTTCATCTACAACATGAAAAACAGTGTTATAATATTTTCCATCTATACTCACATTTGCCTGGAATCTTCCTGTAGTCATTAAACCGTTCGAAGCGACTCCATTAAATACGGTACCCTGATTATCGAAATTTCCTTCTTCTAATTCTTTAAATTTTGACTCAGACATTAGATTCAGATCACTTCCACTGTCGACCATGGCCATCCAATTTTTACCATTAATTGAGATATTTTATTTTGAACTGCGGCGACATCTTTGCTCTTCTTTTGTGGACATGATGGCGAAATGTGTCCGAATTATCCGCAGCTATAACACTTTCTTCCTTTTCCCTTGTTTGTGCAGCTCCTTGCGGTGTATCCACTATCTCCACATTCGTAACATACGATGAACTTCGATTAAATAATTATCGTCGCCGCTAAATATGTTGATCGATTCTTTTATATCATTGAATGTATATCTCGGCGATGAAGTTGGATGTGCGTCGGGCTTGTTCATCGTTGCTACGAAAAACGGTTAACACAATGTTAACTGCAAAATTACTCACCACACCACGTTGTAATTTCACAACTAAAACCCGTTCTATTTGCCGTATTATCCCAATAATCAACGCACGTCAATCAACTATTAATATTCATCAAGTGATAGTGGTTCAAGTTTCTGCAACCAATAATTACACTTGAAACGCTACTTGGACTTGCTCTGAAGAAGTAATTTGTCAATACGGGGTGGCAAGCGGTTTCATCAAATATTTCACTGCTTCACGTGTTGTTTTCTTCCGTTATCGTGAACCGAAAGTTTAAGTATTTGTGAAGGTAACACTCGCCTTTATGTTATTTAAATATTGTAACGTTCTTTAAATTATTTTTGTAAGGCAAATTGAAATTTTTCTGTTAAATATTTGGTATCAGTTGGGCAGTTGATCATTTTGTCTAAGTTGCCACATTGAATTAACCTCGATAATTACAATTATTTAAATTTGTTATAATACCTCCAAAGGAGGAAGTTGAATTACTCAAACGGCAACGTAGTGCTCATAAAGGTCAAATCACAAAATGTAAAACCCAATTAAATTCAGTGTCCACATTAGGTGGCTATGAATCAATCCTTCGCAGAATACAAATTGTTTATGATAAATATAACAGTGTTCAACTCAAGCTGGAAGATGAAAGTGTGCGATGAGAGCGACGTTAACGATCGACAAGCCTTTGAGGAAGAATTTGCTAATTTAGAAATAAATATCCTTAACATAATTCATGATCTTAAAAAGGCTGATACTCCAGTACATGAGGTTTCGTTCCATAATGCTTCGTATGTAGATGCCAATAGAAGATCCGATACTCCAACGATTCCCCTTCGTTTACCTGAATTGAAACTTCCCACATTTAGTGGTGAAGATAAAAATTGGTTAGCATTCGCTTATTTAATTTCTCATATTCATGCTGGTACAACTTACAATCTTATAGAGAGTCTTCCAGTTACAGCGGTGTTACGATAATTTTTTGCAAATTCAGCGAATTCACATGAAACAGCTCTATGATGTTAAATCACCTCAAGAAAACTCTTGACGTTCGCTTCAGTCATTCATCGAACATATAGTTAAACATTACAACGCGTTAAAATCTCTAAAAATTGAAGTAGATAAATGGGATTTAATGCTAGTTCATCATTTTTCGGAAAAATTGGACAATTTGTCAAGAGTGGAATTAATAAGATATTCAGATTCAACTAAATTATCAAGGTTCAATGATTTAATAAAAATACTAAAAGATCGTGTTCGCATTCTAGGATCATTAAAACCATCCACCTCGTCAAATTCATCTAATAGATCTAGACAATTTAACCATATATAAAATCAAAATCAAGCACCTTCCTGTCACATAACCACGGTCAGGTATCGGGTAACCAGAGTCAACGGTGTGCTTACTGTAAGGATAATCACTCTATTCTCAATTGTGCTTCGTTTTGGTAAAATATAATTCTGAAAAGGCTACATTTCATCAGCAAATATTAGTTGTTCCAGAAGTGAAGAAAGATATTGTTTCAGCCATTGCATCCAGTCAACCATTTCCAGAATCATCGAATAAAAATACACAACAAGCTACCCTTAGTGCTTCCATTACAACTATTGGACAAATCTTGCTTCGAACAGCATTGATTAATGACCAATCAACAATAACCATCTTACATGTAGAGCACTATAAAATAGCGCTTCACATTTAAATTTTATAACTCAAAGAGCTTGCCAAATGTTGGGCTTAAGAAAATATAATACAAATGCTTACTACTATTTCTGGAATTGGTGGACAGTAAACATTAATTAAACACAAAGTTTACTTACAAATGTTCTCACGAGTTTCAGATTTTACAGCAAACTTGGAATTCTTGGTTATTCCTAAGATAACTAATCAACTTCCGATCGGACCTGTTAATTTTGATATCAATTTGATTTCCCAAGATATGCAACTTGCTGACCCATTGTTTCACGTTCCTGACAAAAATGATATTTTAATTGGAGCAGAAATATACAATTAGCTGTTTGATGGGAAAAGTGTCACAGTATCAAAGGATCTACCTTCGCTATTGGGTAGCGTTTTTTGTTACATTGTTACTGGAAAAGTGAATAACGGTGCCAGCTTATTATGTATGTGTAGTACAGAAACTGTTGATGTCCAAATTAAAAAATGTTGGGAACTAGAATCCATTACTCCAAACAACAATTACTTGGAGGAGTTTAACCACCAAATTGAGAGTCGTGTTTAACGCATCTACAAAATCGTCAACGGAGACTTCTCTAAATGATTGTCTAATGGTTGGTCCCACGGTGCAACAAAATTTGTTTTCAATTATTCTTCGTTTCAGAAAACATACTGTGGCTTGTTCTGGCGATATTACGAAAATGTATCGCCAAATACACTTGCATGAAAATCAACAGGACCTTCAACGAATTTGGTGGAGAAAATCGATTTCTGAACCAATAAAATGCTATAAGTTATGTACCGTAACGTACGGTACAGCTATAGTGCTCCTTATATGATTACTCGAACACTTAAGCAACTATTGCTAGATGGATCTAGTTCATATTCATTGGCTTTGGAAGTTTTAGCAACTGATTTTTATGTTGACGATGTGTTAACTGGTTCGTTTAATTTAAAGGAAGCCGCTTTACTTAAATCGAATCTTACTGCATTGTTAAAATTAGGTGAGTTTGAGTTAACAAAATTTTCGTCTGATTATTCAGAACTCTCGTCACATTTAGATTCTTCGTCACAAGTGTCTTTAATTATGGGACTTAATTGGAACACTCTCCGTGACAATTTCGAGGTGGCATTCACTAAGTTTAAATTAGACAGTCCCTGCACTAAGAGAACTGTATTATTCGATGTGCGCCAATAACATTGACTGCCAAACTAATTATGCAATCATTATGGGTTATTCCAAATCTCGATTGAGATGATTCTGTTTCAGAAAAAATTTATGATAAATGGTATAATTTCAAAAGGCAAATTATCAAATTTAATAAAATATCAGTGTCAAGATGCATCATTACTCGTCAAGCGGAATTTATTGAGTTACATGGCTTAGGCGATGCGTCTGATGCAGCATATGAGTGCGTAATTTATACTCGCATTATTGATCGGCTAGTATGTGCTATATCAAATGCATATCTGTGCAGCTGTACTTCTTGCCCAGCCTGTTAGCATGCTACTCGAATCACTGAAAATACAATTTCACTCAATTTACTTGTGGTCGGACTTCAAGATAACATTGTTACGAATCAAATCAGAACCTTACAAATTTACGACTTTTGTTGCAAATCATGTAACACAAATTCAAGAATTAACGTCTGTCAATGATTGGTATTACGTGCCAACTAAGCAGAATCCCGCAGAGGTCTAATACCGGAAGAGTTATTTCACGAAGCTATATGGTGGTCAGGTCCAACATTTTTAACCCGCGGCACGTCCAGTTGGCCAACAAATGGTAATGGGAAATTGAATCCCGACATACTAAATTTAGATGTACGTAAGATTAGTACTAATTTATTAAACAACGCGGAACAGCCATTCGATATATTTCAGAAATTTTCAGAAGCATGGCAAAATACGTCGAACTGGTTCGTTAACCTCAACTGAAATTAATTTAGCTTTGAAAAGTCGCGAAACTTCTTACCCGACATGGACATGAGCGTTGTTTGCATTGTGGTCCACAAGCTCTGTTATATAATTCACGTATGAATTATTGGATAACGGGCGGAAGAAACCTTTGTAAACAAGTTGTCTCTAAATGCATTAGATGTTTTCGTACACGACCACAAATAATAAATCAAATCATGGGTGATTTACCTAAAGATCGCGTCATAACTTCCAGACCCTATTCAAAGGTCGGCATTGATTTTTGTGGACCTTTTTTTGCAAAGCCAAAGGGTAGATCGAGAGACAGAGTATATTTGTCTGTTTTATAGTAAACGCTGTTCGTTTGGAAATAGTCATGGATTTGTTATCGCAGGCATTTAATTCTTATCTTCGACGTTCTATTGCTCGTCGGAAGATTTGTTCCAAAACCTACTCCGATAATGCCACTAATTTTGTTGGTGCCCAATCCGGCCTGAAAGAACTTTGGGAACTATTCTTATCTGAAGCCTGTCAGAATGAAACCAAGAATTTCTGTGCTAACAACCATATAGAATGGTCAACTATACCACCGAGATCTCCACATTTTGGAGGCTTGTGTGAGGCCGCTGTTAGGTTAGGTTAGGTTAGGTTGGAGTGGCTGCTTATGCACACTTAGACCGGTGACGGTCCATTGTGATACCACAGGATGTATCCCCTTTACCCCTATTGGAACCATTTCGAGCTACTTATGTAGCGTAAGACGTCCCGCACTTTAATGTTTTCGAGATCCGAGAGGCAGTCCATCCTGAACTTACCTAAGTGTTTGTGCCTTCTGAGAGCCAATGCTGGACACGAGCAAAGGAAGTGGACCAACGTCTCTTCCTCCTCTTCGTCCAAGCAGCTTCTGCAGAAGTCATTTGCCTCCAGACCCAGCCTTCATGCATGTTCTCCAAAAGGGCAGTGTCCCGTGAGAATTCCTACGACCGTTCTTAATTCACGTCTGCGTAGGGATATTAATGCCCTAGTGCGCCCCAAGTCCAGCTTTGGCCAAACTTGTCTTGCAAATCTACAGGTGAGGGTGTTAGACCACCTTTCCCCCGCTGAGGATAGCGCCTGCTTCCCTAGTGCTTGTCTCAGCGCTGTGATAGGCCTCCCCAGACTTGCCCTTTCCGGTTGCAGCTGGAGAGTCGTACCATGCCTAGCAAGTTCATCCGCCCTGCAGTTCCCCATGATGCCCGAGTGACCTGGAACCCAGATTACCTGGATATCGAAATGCTCACCCATCTCATTTAGAGATTAGTGGCAACTCAACGCCACCCGTGACGCCAAAGACACCGATTCTTGTGCACTCCAGCTCCCACTTTGCCGTCTAGCTTGGAGCCATCTGTGAAGAATTGCAACGCTTCGGTTTCCGATAACGGTCTATCCCTCCAGGATTCCATGAACGGAAGGAGGTCCGAAATCGCTTCTTGAAGCGTAGAGTAGGTTTAATGTAGTCAAGATTCGTCAGGTCATCCTTCAACGATCTAACAATAGTAGAGTGTCCTATACTAAGACACCTCCACTGAGAGACGGCTGCAAGTCGTAGAGCCGTATTTGCCGCCATCAGTTTGCCAAAAATGTCGACCTCTAAGGCACTTGTCGGTGTCGACCTCAATGCCCCGCTAACAAGCATACAGGCCGTTCTTTGCACTCTCTCAATCTTACTTTTATAAGTTACCTTGTCCAGAGCTGGCCACCAGACACCCACCCCGTACATGAGTACAGGTCTCACTACAGCGGTGTAGAGCCAGTGTACCAGCTCTGGCTTCAGACCCCATCTATGACCAATGGCGTTCCTACAAGAGTACAAAGCTACAGTAGCTTTGTTTCAGCATCAGAGAAGGAGTGTTCCTTATCCATCCTCCAATTTTTAACCATATGAAGAATATTATTTGAGGCAAAGGTCACGTCTAGAACCTCCTGCCTGTTACTAGTAATAAATGTGGGTTCCCGCCCAATATTACACACTGAAAGGTTAGTACTCATCAAATAATCAAAAAGCGACTCACCTCTTTCATTAATGTCCGTGCTTCCCCAGATAGTGTGATGCGCATTAGCATCAACTCCAAGTACCACACCTACCTTTGATTGTTCCGCTTCACGGATCAGCTCTGCCAGGTTATCCGGAGGAACCTCCTTCTCCCGGTCCATGTAGGCTGAAACTAGCCAGAATCTACAAGTGCCTACTTCCAGGCTAACTGCAGTAGTGTCACCATTGCTGTATTGAGAGAGAAGGAAAAGATTAATATTATTTTTCCCAAGAATACAAGATCTGATCTTACCAGACTTACTAGAGGATATAATTTTGTACCCCTTGGTTCTGAGGCCACAGATCCTGTTGTTATTAATCCAAGGTTCTTGGATTAATATCACATCCTCACTCGACCTAGTCAGCCTGAGGAGTAGAGCTGCCGAAGAAGCCTTAGAATGGTGAAGGTTAATTTGTGTTATCTTAATCATAACCTTTTAACCTCTACCTACCTCTATAGTATATTTCTGCTACCGCAGGAATATTATTTCCCGGTATTTTGGGATGCGCCCGATTCGCCCGTCTCGCTAACCCCCATACCCTCTGTAGAGATATTGTCAGTGCCCGGGCTGCCGACATCCTCCTCCATCGGTACACCAGCTCCTTCGCTTATGTGCGCCTCCTCATCTTCCAAGTGAATCCTTGCTAGACCGAGGTCGCCGGATTCACTCTCCCCCTACCCTCAGCTTCTCCACGGTGCTGCTGGTACCCCCTTCAGCCCTAGGCGGGTTGCCACATCCTCCGGTTGGCCTCCCGTATGCGCTTCCGCCCCATCCTTTTTATAAACGTTAAGAGTAATTGACCCGAATCCGAAGTCAAATACTCCCTTCGTTTTGTGAGGAGGGCAAGGGACTCCTTATTTATTACCATAATTGATAGTTTCGAGCCCCTTCGCCTCCTCCTGCTTGACGATCTTCCAATTTCCGGTCGGAAGATTCGGGTCACTGGCCTGAATAATCTTCAAAGCCTCGTCAGGGTTAGCTGGTTCGGATGGCAGCCACCCACGTGCCCTCGGCCTGCTGGGAATTTCCTCCCGGCTAACTGTCGCAAGCTTTGCGCCTGGCCACACCTGCCCTACATTGGCTACAGCCTTTTTTTAAAAATCCACAGATTTAGAGTCCGAGCATGCACTCATCTTCACACGCCCTTGATACAATCCCGCATCTCTGCAGGATGGGGGTGGTCCTGGATTTTCTCCCAGGACCTTTAAAAAGACGAGGTTGAGTGCATTATACACCAACCTCCATTTTTCCGCCGTGATGCTCCCATCTTCTTGACTTTCGTCAATTACGGCTAGCATCAACACATGCTCTGAACAGCTTTGTCCCTGAGTTGGAGCTCGGCTTCTTGTCAGTCAGCAACTTTGCCCGCTTGCTGTTGACTACTTCCACCTCGTCCTGGGACCGCTGTCTTTTCGACATATGGTCCCTTTCCGAGCTTCCGCAGCCCACAGTGCTCCTTGCCCAAGCTACCGTTGTTCTCTGTTTTTCCGTGAGCTGCCCCTCGGGGGTCGCAGCCCACTTCTCGTGAATTCTAAATGCCGAGAATACCGCCTTTTCGCAGGAGGAATTTCTCTCCTCCCCTCCCCTGCGCTGCGTTGGTACCGCTAACCCCCGGGACTAGTGCCATAGAGTCAACCACCTTTGCACCCTTCGAGGCCCCACCCGTTTGGTTCGAGGTACCTCCCTTCGCTGATATCGGCTTTTGAGGAGAGCCGGTGCCCTTTGTTTTATTTTTGTTTGATCCTTCCATTAGATTCCCACGAGTATCGGAGAAATGAAGGTCCGCCTGCGCAGAGATCCGTATACGCAGGTAAGGCTAATTACAACTGGAGGTCGCCAGGTATCCAGAGGGCTCCGTTCACGACTGGGCTTTGTTAAATGGGCCCCAGCCTAGCAGATCGTCAGCACGGGTTTGCCATCATTTAGCGTGACCCGCCTTATACCTAGACTTATTAACACCCGCTCAATGAGCGTGGACGCAGTTAAAATTGCAAAATTTCATATGTAACGTGTTATTGGAATGTGTCTCTCTAATTCACTTTAGAAGAATATTACACACTCCTTGCACAAATTGAGGCTAGTCTTAATTCTCGCCCTCTAACTGCCATGTCAAATGATCCTTCCAATTTAACGCCGTTATGACCTAGGCAGTTTCTTATTGGTGAGCCATTGTTGTCTTTGCCAGAACCATCACTACTTAATGTTAATTCTAATCGTCTATCACGGTATCAATTTACTCAAATGAAATTTCAAGATTTTTGGAAGCGATGGCGCATCGAATATCTTACTGAGTTACAGCATAGGTACAAGTGGCAAAAAACGGTAGATAATGTGAAGATTGATTCACTGGTCTTCATGAAGACAATATCCCGCCAATTAATTGGGTTTTAGGACGAATAGTTGAAGTACATCGTGAATCTGATAACTACGTACGCATCGTGACGGTGAAAACCAAAAATTCATTGGTAAAAAGAGCAATTAACAAAATAACCGTGCTTCCTATTGAGGTTACTTCAATGGAAACTAGCGAATAAAAAAAATTCAATTGGTTATTATTTATTATGTTATTTATTTTTAGAATTAGTTATTCTAAGGTCGTAGGTATGTTCACGCAATTGTTGAGGTGCAATGCAGTAATTAATATTAACTTTAGTATTTCAATTATATTTAAAATTTGTTATAAAAAAACATTATATTTATTCTTTCGATTGTTAACAGTCATAATAATAAGTCACGTTATAATATAAAATAATAATTACGTAATATAAAAAATAATCAAGGAAGTAAAGTGAAAATATTATCTAAACATGAACATAAATAAATTTTGTTTGAGCGTCTTTCATTTTACGTGTTTTATTTAATGTAATTAAGTTCTTCATATAATAATCGCCAGAAAGCAAAAAATAAATTTTTTATTTAGTATCAAACTTAATCCTAAATTATCGACTCTCATTTCAGAAACATTTAAAAGTTTCGTAGGCACAAATGTATGTACATACGCTTATTAAGTTTCAATTCTTTCGCTGGCAGAAGCTACACATTGATTATTTTTAGTTGTAATACATTTCATTCCCTTCTTTTACTAAAGCTTAAAGAAAAAAATAATAATTTATTGGTATTTATGTGGTACTTGTTTTTATTTCTTAATTTAATTATAAAAAAAAATGTTAAAAGTTTGGTAAATTAAAGTTTTCATTTACAACAATTTAAAAAAAAAATTTTTTTTTGTTTTTTTTTTCTAACGATGAATTTAGTAAGTAATTTTTTCAGCTGGCCTCAATAATAATGAAGCTTTTCTTCGGTCCACAAAACACCTTCTCCGCCCTGAAAGCTATCCGACTGAAATGAGCTGGTCGAAAGAATTGGTTGTCAGTACCTGCTGAGAAAAGAAAGTGAGAAACAGTTGGTCGTTACAAAATATGCATGCCACGTTGTGCAACAACAATAAATATTTGAGAGAACGAGAAGTTTATCTGTGTATTAAATCAATAAGATTCTTTCGGCTTTTTATAGACAAAATTTATTAACTATTGTTAATGGCATTGACAATATTTTTCGATTGGTTAATCAGAAAAAAATGAAGGGGCCAATCATTTATAATATATCTACCAAAAAAGTAGAAATATCAATCCCTTCCCCCCCGTACTTTACCCCAAGAGTTATACAAAGTGTATAACCCTGAACAAAAAATGAGAACTTTCCTTAAGCTCATTGTGTTGGTAGTTTGGTTTCTTACTGAAAAAGTTGGTCTGCTCAACACAGAGTATGAACGTACTGATTTAGCGAATTATATTCAGTAAATCAAAAAACTCAATTAAAAATCTCATTTATTTCTACTTTCTTGGTAGATATATTATAAATGATTGGCTGCTTCATTTTCTTCTGATCGAAAAATGTTGACAATGCCATTATTGTTAATATATTTTGTCTATAAAAAGCCGAAAGAATCTTATTGAATGAATATTTGATATTTTCATTTTGTAATTATTCTATACTCGAAGGTAATTTTTAATTTAAGTTTGCTTTACAGTATCTTCGCATTATCAGTTTCACACAGTCAGTTCGTATGTGTGTCATGTTTAAAAGAAAAATTAATTAATCTGTCACGGATTAATATACGTTTTGTTTTCATTAAAAATGGTACGTATTAAATTAATTTGAGGATAATAATTTTTTCGAAATTAATGTCGCGGCTATATATGTCACGGTTATTCATGTAAACAAACTCCCCCCATATACATACATAATTTGTGTATTGTGTTGTTTTTTTGTCCCGAAAAAACAATTTCGCTTCTTATCTACAAGAATAGAACAAAAACTTTTGTCTAGTTTAACTTTGTTCGTGTCTTAACATATTTTTAGTATAAACGTAAAGCTATAAATATTTGAACAGTGATATCCTTGTATATATACGCATCATAATCATCAATCATTTTATGCGTACAAATCATTAATCATAATAAAATCAATTTGCAAACAAAAAATATCTAGCCGGGTATTCTCCCCTCCTTGAATCCAGACCACAAAAAATTAATTTCCACTATGTATTTGAAATTTTGAAGTGATATAATTGTACATACACCAATATTGAGGCAAAGTTCTGTGTACGCAGAAAGTGATTCGGCTAAAAGCCATTTATTATAAATTGTAATAATTTAATTAGTAAAATGATAACAATAAATAAAATTAATTTTAATGGACAATTTAATTATCCTGATTTTCATAATTAATGCTTAGTATAATTAAAACTGTATGGAATGTGTATAGATATTTGAATATAGAGGGCCGATTTATGGCGCCTTAAAAATTCAATCAACAAGTTTGCGATGGTTAGACGAAATTAACATAATTGATAATCGATAAAAATTCGTAAAAATATTTAGTATCAACAAATAAATAGATAAACATAAATACCTAGT
Source organism: Tipula vernalis (assembly GCA_958295665.1). Classification (NCBI taxonomy): domain Eukaryota; kingdom Metazoa; phylum Arthropoda; class Insecta; order Diptera; family Tipulidae; genus Tipula; species Tipula vernalis. The sequence continues at coordinate 177,090,312 of OY282558.1, read as the reverse complement.
TACAAATAAGAAAATTATACTGGTCGACAATCTTTTCGGAACTTGATGCTTACGTTCTAGTTTCGGGGACAAAAAGCTGATAAATACGAAGAGTTAATACAAAATTACCTACGCAGTTACAAGAAAATGAGATGCACAATGTTTTTAATGACTGTTTCGTTTACATTAGGACTAGAGTATCTATGACCAACTATCGAGACCCGATTACTCGGATATTTTGGTTCTTTTTCGAATACTCGACTACCTGGAAATATGCTTTATTACCCACCCGAATCATCAAAAGAAAAGAAAAGCAATTATTTATAAAAACCATTTTTTTGAAAAAAATTATTAAAATTAATTAAATTACGATAACTGCGGCCAGAGTGCATGTGACGCGATAAAAGCAATTAAAAAGGCTTAGCCTATCGTGCGCAGCATGGGTGGCTCATGGATGGCTCTGGCATGGGTGGCAGTAAAGCAATGAGAGTTGTAGCGCAAAATCGTATGGGTTTTACTATGGACTAAATTTGCTGACTATGGAGGTCTAAATTTGCTGTTTTTGCCATCTTGTCATATAAATGTAGAGCAATTGAGAATTTGGTTCTAAATAAAAAATTAGTTTGTTGTCGTTTGTAGTAGTAGGGACGCGGTATAGCAAAACCAACACTAATGTAATACTACAAGCCTGATTCAGTGATGAAGCACACAGATATCCTCTTACATTTAATACCTTATAGTTGAAAGTGTTAGTGCAAAAATAGAATAAAAATACTCTCTTCTAGCCAATCCCAATTAGTTTTTTTCATTATTAACATACCCAATTTTCCCTCCACAATTCGTTTGTTTTGTTTTATCTAGAATTTGTATGTTTATCTCCCTCATTTATATAATCTGTCGATCACCAATACTTTCATGTATAAGCGCAAAATAAATTTATAATATCGGTGACAATCAGGCTTGTAGTACATTAATTTTGGTTTTGGGTATAGTCAAAACCATCTTTAGTAGAAAGCCATGAGGTGTATTTTCTCACTCACACATACAAAACGAATAGTAGTCTTGAATATTTTGTATAGTTTTCGGAATTTTTACGTTGAATAAAAATTGCGTTAATGATTTAGCATTTAGGATAATGTTATAATATTTATCCTACGTACGACTGTTTATTTCCATTCGGCAAACCTTTACAAATATGTTTACTTAAATTTGTAATTAATTAATATTGCAAATATGTACATATACTTATTAATTAAATTAGATAGGTTCCATATTTGAGTGCATTTTAAAAAGAGTGGTTTAAAAATAAATTAAGTAGTTAGCAAAAAGCAACGAAAGTTTTCATTTGAAATTTAACTGGACGACTTTAAATTTTGAATTGAAATAAACCCATATATGTATTTAGTTTTAAATTGATGTTTATTAATTTTTTAGAAAAAGCTTTATGACACAATTTAAGCAAGACACAAATAAATTTTGTTTCATTATAAGTTTATATATTTTTTATGGAAAAAGTCATATATAGTAATACATAGGTCTTTCAAAATAATAATAATAATAATAATAGGACCCACGAAACCATATCCCCTCCCTCACCGCGCGCGGGGAGTCACCATTCAATAATTATTATTAATATTTAGCCTACAATCAAACGGTTATAGACAAGGATAAATCATTCAATCTGGAAAACAAGAAATTAAAGAAAAGCGAAATGTTTATTAAAAAAAAAAAATGGAGGTGTGGCCAACACACGACTTTCTTTTACGAACAGAGAATTTTGCGAAATTTTATTTTTTTTTTTTGATTTTATTTTTAAATTTTTAAATTTTTTTTTTAAATTTTAAATTTTTAAATTTTTTTTTTAATTTTTAATATTTTATTTTTATTTGTTTTTAATTTTTGGAAACATTTTGTATGAAGCAGTTTTTTGTAAACCTTATACTTTTTAAGATATTTCCAAAATAAATTTTCTGGACCAAGGGAGTGGCCACTTCCGGTTAGCCGATTTGGAGTAAAATTCACTGGGACCTCCCAATTTATCAAAAAAGCTTAAATCTGAAGTTTCAGTTCGATTGGTTAAACCATCTGGGCTGTAGGGAGGACACAGACAGACTGACAGACTGACAGACAGACACCATTTCGAAACCCACTTTTTCGGACTCAGGGGACCTCAAAACAAATAAATCTCTAAAAATCTCAAGGTCCAAAATTTTCATGATTACTATACTTTATTTTACTAGAGTAAAAGAAAGTAATAGTTAAAAAGTCAAAATTGCCCAGATTGAATGATTACCCACAATTATATTACTAAAACAATAACTAGGTATTTTTCAATTAATATTTCAATAATTGCACAAATAAATAAAAAATAAGAATTAAAAATTCAATAAATAATATATAAATAATAATAATTAAACTATAATGTAAATAAATAAAAATAAAAACAATCTAAATTTCAGTCTTCTGGTTGGTGGTGTTGCGGTGGGCCACAAATGCCGATCATCTCGGTAAATTTAATTTTTGTAGATCATCTCGTTAAATTTTGGTCGATCATCTCGTTAAATTTTGGTCAATCATCTCGATAAATTTTGGTCGATCATCTCGGTAAATTTCATTTTCGTGAGGTGATACATAAAATTAAAAAAAACAAATAGAATTAAAGTAAAAGATTATATAAGTGTCGACAATTTTTTGTTATTAATTAGTATTTTTGAGGCTTTTTGCGTATCATTGACATGTTTTGTGTAATTATTTAATACTATATTTGCAAAACATTTTGCAATATCAAAGTAAATTTCAGAACTAGACCGTCCACAATGGCATTTATAATAAAAATCTATGACTGTAGCATTATCTTTTTGTAAACTGGCTAATGTCATATTTATTAGTATGCCTTTTTGGTTTTTAGATTTCAAGAACACATTTTGAAATTCTTTTTTCCTCATGATTTCCTGAAAAATAGAACACATATGGAAAATTATGTAGTTCACTTCGTCCGCTGCTGCCGATAATCCACCGCTTTGTAAATTATTAAAATATTTGCAATCGATGTTGCTACCCTTTTCTTTTAGAAATAATTTGTGACATGATTTACACTTTATTCTTTGCGTTGCTTTATGCGCCGCATATCCACATGCATATAAGTTGGCTGATTCATCAATTGTCACATTTTGTAAATAAAAATTACTTTCTAATATTGCTCTTAAATTGTTTAAATTTATTGGGTCATACAATGAATTTTCATTAGGTAATTGCACTAGTTTCTTTTAGTATTTGTGTTGTGAGCAAATATATTGTGAACTCTTATTTTTTTCCGCATTCCACAACTTCAGTGTATGACACTTTATAGTTGCAACCCGCCAGTGATCTGTATAAACGGAATCTCCCTTCTAAGTCGTCCGTTTGAAATTTTCCTAATAGTACAAAATTTATTTCATACTCATCTAAGGCCAATTTAATCAAATTTAAAAGGCTTGTTGTTGTAAACAATAGAGCATCGAAGGTAGATTTTGTCAATGTGCCGTTATTATTCTCGCTCGAGCCCCATGCCTCTAACCACAGTTTAAACTTTTCTAAAAATTTTACGTTTTCATCAGAAGTAGATACAATAGGTTTAGCTGATTCATTTCGTTTTCGAATTCCTTTAAATAATCCTTTAGTGTTAACTACTATATATCCCACCATTTCCTTATTATGGCACAGAAACCGGCAGTCTCGCACATATGTTCATGTTGCTGAAGAGCAGCAATTGTTGTTTCGTGGAATAAGTTATCTACTAACTTTTTTACTTTTTTATTAATTTTTTTTTTTTTTTTTTAATTTTTTTTTTTTTGTTGAATGTTAATTAATTCATGTAATTTCTAATATGCTACCGGTGGTTAGACCATTTTAATTGTGTTTCGATTAACACGAGAAGTCTATTAGTATTTACGAACAGTAATATAACGAAACCGACTAATAGACATAATTCTATTTATTTAATTAAATGATTTTTAATATGTTTCGAAGATTGTAAGAGAATTCATTTAATTAAATAAATAGAATTATGTCTATTAGTCGGTTTCGTTGAATTACTGTTCGTAAATACTAATATACTTCTCGTGTTAATCGAAACACAATTAAAATGGTCTAACCACCGGTAGCATATTAGAAATTACATGAATTAATTAACATTCAACAAAAAAAAATTAATAAAAAAGTAAAAATTAGCTTACACACAGAGCAGTGTGAATATCGTGAAGAAGGAAAAAAAAATTGTAAGAGAATTCATCTGTATTAGTACGATTCGCTAGTACTTAAATCACAGCACATTCTGTATATATAGAATGTAAATTGTGGTATAATCAGTCCAGTCGCCGCGGCCTGATGAGAAGATTGATTTTTTCATAATCAGAAGCCCATCAGTTCGAAACTGGATTGAATTCTCTTACAATCTTTGAAACATATTAAAAATCATTTTATCTACTAATGATACATTTTGTCTTTCTAAATTGTTTGGATATAAAGTTTTAAAACTTAATTTAAACGGTTTAGATAGTAGCACATTCTCAGTTGACTTGTATAAAGTTTCAAAATGAGAAAAACGCGCATATTTAATTTGAATATCATTAAAATCTGGGTAGACAAATGTTTTATCTAAATTTTTTAAATTTATCCAATTGTTGCGAATGTTTTTAAATAAATGAACAGTATCATATTGAAAAAAATATCTTTAAGTTAGGAAAATCCGGGTTTGTAATTTTGCGACACATTAAAAAGGCTCAACATGTTTTTGTTAATACTATTATTGTCTGTAATAATTACAATAACTTTAAAATTGAGCTTTTGTACAAATTTTATGACTTCCTTAGTCATATTATAGAGGTCCTCACCCGTCGGTCTTATTACGGGAATTAGTCGAACAACTTCCTTAAATTTTCCGAAAACGGATTTTATCATAAAAGCCAATATAATTTTTGCACATTCCTTTGAATCATTGCAAGCGGTACCTACAATATTATTGGCTTTATATTGTAGACCCTGTTCGATGTAAATTTCATCAATTAGAAGGGCTACAAATCTTTCGCGATCCGGTATAATATATAATAACTCACCCGTTTTATTTGAACTGGAATCCAAAAATTATACTGTACTGGATTTATTTGCCAACATTTTTCATCAACTGCGATGCACATGGAATCCATTTATTGTATTGTTACGTTTTTGCCTTGTCAATCAAGGTTCGTATCACTGGATTGTGAATAATACAAAATTAATTTAATTTATCTCCAACGAATTTATTTATTTCACAAAATTTATTACAACACAGTTTATCAATCAAAATTCACAAAATCACTTTATATAAATTATTCTCAAATTTTACTAATCACTTTTACTTTTTATTTCGCACAAAAACACTTTTTAAATCACTTTTTAATTCCTTTTTAATCTTTATACTATCGCTTTCCAAATATTACTGATCCAATTCGATTTCGTTCGCCTTTTAATATACACAAACCAAACTTCTAGAAAGCTCATGATTTTTCTAGTTAGAATAGTGTATAACAATTGTATCATGGAAAATTCCATTTAGAACAGTTTAACATTGAGCTACTAATTTTAACTTATTCTATTACACACTAGGTGTCACCGTCACACTACCCCCCACCTAAGCCTGTTCGTCCCGAACAGGACCCAAATCACCTCCTCTGTATAGGGCCAGCCTCTCCAAATGCACCACCTTTGGTTTACCTCGATGTCCTTCCCGTATCCGATAAACCACATCGTTCATCCTTGTGATGACAGTATAAGGTCCTTCCCATCCTGGTTGCAGCTTCGGTGATAATCCCTTTTTCCGTTGCGGGTTGTGAAGCCATACTAATTGCCCTTCCTGGAAGCCCTGGTTATTTGCTCGTATGTCATATCGAGCCTTCATCCGGTCACTTGACATCCGTATTTTCTCCCGTACTAATTGATGAATCTCATTAAGTTCCTCTTTCATTCGGTCTACGTAATCTTGTCCACATAAAGCCGATGATGGTACAGTCCCAAACTTTAGATCTCCAGGTAACCGTAGATTATCTCCATATAACGTTTTAGCTGGTGTCATTCCGGTTGTGTCATGTATTGCTGATCGATAGGCCATCAGAAACATCGGTATATGTCGATCCCAGTTACGTTGGTTTTTCTCAACGACCTTTGCTAGATATTCCTCCAATGTACCATTGAATCTTTCCACCATACCGTCAGACTGTGGATGCAAAGGCGTTGTTCTCGTTTTATTTATACCGAGCATCTGGCATATTTCTTGAAACACCACCGATTCAAAATTCCGTCCTTGATCGGTGTGAATCTCCATCGGCACTCCAAATCTGCTAATCCAATTGTTTACCACGGCATCAGCTATTGTTGTCGTCTCCTGATTGGGAATGGGATACACCTCAGGCCATTTGCTGAAATAATCCATGATTACTAGCACATATTTGTTGCCGCTCTCAGTGGTGGGAAATGGGCCCGCTACATCCATTGCAATTCTTTCGAATGGTGCTCCAACGTTATATTGCTTCATGGTTCCACGACTTTTGCGTGCGGGTCCCTTCACCGCCGAACATTGGTCACATTTTTGGCACCATTCTATCACAGACTGCCTACATCCTGCCCAGTAGAATCGTTGACGTATCTTTGCTAGAGTTTTATTAATTCCAAGGTGGCCCCCACTTGCTCCTCCATGATACTCATTCAGAATTTCTGCAATCCGGCACTTTGGTATCACCAGCAACAATTGCTTCACTTTGCCATCCGTGCTTTCCCACAATCGTTTTAAACACCCATTCTCAAGACGGAGGCTATCCCATTGAGCCCAATAAGCCTTGACAATGGGAGTTCTGTCCGCGATCATGCTCCAAGTTGGCCGGGGTTCCTTTTCCTTCCATTCCATTATAACTGATAAATCCGTATCATCCAATTGCTCTTTCCTGATCATTTCGTCGGTCCACTCCTCATCAGGCAGCACTTGCGTAAGCCTAACGTCGATGATGCCTTCCTTTGCTTCAACATGGCCACAATGTTTACATTCTACTGGACACGGCCGTCTTGACAATGCGTCGGCATTTCTGTGTGCACTTCCCTTCCGATGTTCAATTTGGAAATCGTAGCTTTGAAGACGTTCGATCCAGCGTGCTACTTGTCCCTCTGGATTCTTGAATTGTAACAGCCACCGTAAAGCGCCGTGATCTGTCCGTAAATGGAATTTTTGGCCATAAAGATACTTATGGAAATACTTGACACACTCCACTATAGCCAACAATTCTTTCCGTGTCACGCAGTAATTACGCTCCGGTTTCGATAATGTTTTGGAGTAGTACGCAATAACTCTTTCTTGACCATTAATTTCCTGTGATAACACACCTCCTATACCGTCATTACTTGCATCGGTGTCCAAAATAAATTTCACGTTCGGTATAGGGTACGCGAGGATTGGCGCGACACACAACCGTCTCCTGAGTTCCACGAATGTTTCTTCCTGGTCATTCTTCCATTCGAATGCCTTGTTCTTCCTGGTAAACTCGTGTAAACTCTTGGCGATGTTGGCGAATCCTGGCACGAAGCGTCTATAATAGGTGCACAATCCGAAAAAGCTTCGTAATTCGTGTAAATTTTTAGGTCTTGGCCAGTTCTTTACCGCTGCGATCTTTTCTTCGTCGGTGTGAATTCCATTAATCGTTACGAGATGACCCAAATATTTGACTTCAGTTCTGAACAGCTTACACTTCTTTGGACTTAACTTCAATCCGGCAGCCTGTATCCGATCCAAAACTTCCGCCAAGTTCTTTAGATGCTCGTCAAAATCCTTCCCCATAACGATAATGTCGTCCAGATATATTAGGCAAGTCTTCCAATGTAATCCCTTTAACACGCGCTCCATTAATCGTTCAAAAGTCGCAGGGGCATTACATAATCCGAACGGCATAACATTAAATTGCCAAAGTCCGTTACCCACACTGAACGCTGTTTTCTCGCGATCTTCCTCATGGACTTCCACCTGCCAATAGCCGCTTTGTAGATCTAATGTCGAAAATATTTGAGCACCCGATAATGTGTCTAACGTGTCATCGATCCTTGGCAGTGGGTAGCTATCTTTTTTCGTCACAGCATTGAGTTTTCGGTAATCAACGCAAAATCTCATGCTACCGTCCTTCTTCTCGACCAATACTACCGGTGAGCTCCATGGGCTATTAGATGGTTCAATTACTCCTGCTGCCTGCATATCTGTTACCATTCGATTGACTTCTTGTTGTTTTGCCAAAGGTAGTCTCCTGGGTGGTTGACGAATTGGCATCTCTGCTCCCGTATCAATGCGGTGCTTTACCATTGAGGTCCTTCCGTTATTATCCGATGTACTGCAGAATATGGACGTGTACCGTTTGAGTAGTTGATGTGCAGAATTTTTCTGTGCCTCGGTAAGATCTTCGGTCCATTTCTGCATAAGTTGTTCTACCATTTCTTTCTGCCCTTGCATGTCGGCTTTTTCAACCGGACTTCTCTGTTCACACTTTACTATAGTTGAAACCTCGTTACATTTTCCGATGACTGTCCCTTTCTTGATGGTTTTCGTCTTATCCGAGAGATTTAGAGTCCTAATTGGTACTCTATAGTCGTTGTCTGGTTTAACTAGGGCTTTCCCGATTATAATTTCCTTGGCTCCGTTCTCCTCTTCGTTAGCTTCCACAACCCACAACCTGGGTGACCCAGAACCTCCCTCCAATTTTCCCCATAGGATCGTCTCCGAATTCGGTGGCAGCTTCTCCCGATGATCAATAATAATTCGCCTGATAGTTGCTCCGGCACTGCTAGATTGAAGTGGCAACTCGATGTTATCGTAACTTAAAACTCCTCGTCCAACATCCACCACGAAGCCATTTGCCCTCATGAAGTCCATCCCCATTATGACTTCATCCACAATATCTGCAATCAGCACTTCGTGTTGGAAAAGAGTTCTCCCGATTTTTATTTTCACGATCTTTTTGCCTTTTATTATTGAACTATCTACAGTTGCTGTTTGTAACTTCAATCTATTAGCTGGTTGTACATCTCCATCGATCAGATCTTTACGGACAATCGTGCGATTCGCTCCCGTATCCAGAGTGATGATGCAATCCGTGCCATCAATGTCGCCTTTGATTGTTAAGCTGTCACCGCCTCTTGCTACTTTCGAAACGCGGATGGAGGTTATGGGGCAATCGGTTGTGGGAGTCAGCTTCTGCCCCTTTAAGCTGACTCGTTGTAGTTTAACGGCTCCGCCGTCATTTGGCCTTCTTGCCTAGCCAACGCCTGCTCCCCGCTTGGTCGTCGCTGCATAGGAGATGGTGATCTTCCCCTTTTTCTTCTTAATTCCCAGCAGTCCCGTGAGGTGTGACCGATTTTATCACATGCCCAACATTTGATTTTGCCGCTTCCGTCTCGGTATCTTGGTGTTGACCGTTCCGTATTTATGCTGGTGTCGATTTCCACTCGGCGTATTTTCATTGATGGTTTGGTGATGGCTTGTGCAGTTTCATTTGTTAACGCACAAGCGATGGTTTCCGCGAAGGTCGCTTTAGGTGATAACATCACCGCCCTGCGTGTCTCTGGATCTCGAATGCCATCAATGAATGCGTCAATTTTTAGCCTTTCCATATAATCGGCTGATGTACTGGTATGTGCTAGATGTACTAATCGCTCGATTGCCGATGAAAATTCCTGAAGTGATTCTCCTCTCTTTTGGTAGCGGCTTTTCAATTCCATTCGATAAATTTCTCGCTTGTGATCACTGCCGTACTTCCTATCCAGCGCCTTCATAATTTCGAGATAACTGTTGCGATCTTTTTCCGGAATTGTTTGTAAGGCCTCCGCAGCTTCACCTTTAAGGGCCACTATTAACGCTGCGACAAGATGTTCATCATTCCAACGGTTTTGATTAGCTGCCGTTTCAAATTGAAATTTGAAAATGCCGAATGATGTTGTACCGTCGAAGTTTGGTGGTTTTAACTTAACTGATTGAATGGTTTGTACCACTTGTGTTGTTGTTCCACTTGCCTTGATATCAGTTAGCTCTTTCCCGAGACGTTGAACCTCTGCTTGTAATTTTTCTTCGACCTGCTGAACCTTCGTTTCAAATTTTTCGTCAACCTTTTGAATCTCCATTTGCAGCTTCCCCACTTCGCCGTGAATGTTAGTAGATAATTCGAGAAGTTTCTCGTCCATTCTCTTTTGACCATCTATAATTTGGTCTTTAATTTCCTCTCCTTGTTGTTTCATTTCTTGGTTAGACTGATTTATAGTCTCCAACTGCCGCACATTTTGTTGTTCCATTTCATTCTTAATTTCTTGGTTTGACTGCACTGCTTGTTGCGCCATTTGATTTTTAATTTCTCCTAGCTGTCGTTCGTTTTGTTGTTTCATTAGACTCATCTGTCCCGTCATCTGGTTCATAGCAGCTATTAACTGCGACAAATCGAAACTTCCAGAATGTTCTTGTGTCTTTTCGACCAACGGTTGTTTATCTTCTGCTTTCTGCTCTACGGTTGCCGCATCCGTTACTTTCTCTCCAAAATCATGATGTTCCGTGTCCAGCCCTTCTTTCTCCATGGCATCACGTAGTCGCGCTTGTAAAGCTGCTTTACCACCATCAGTAGCCAAACCCCGTTTCTCAAGTTCGCTCTTTAATTCTGGAACTTTTAATTCGCTGAGAATCATTTTCTTTATCTTTTTATTCACAATCCCACCGCTGTCACCAATTTGTTACGTTTTTGCCTTGTCAATCAAGGTTCGTATCACTGGATTGTGAATAATACAAAATTAATTTAATTTATCTCCAACGAATTTATTTATTTCACAAAATTTATTACAACACAGTTTATCAATCAAAATTCACAAAATCACTTTATATAAATTATTCTCAAATTTTACTAATCACTTTTACTTTTTATTTCGCACAAAAACACTTTTTAAATCACTTTTTAATTCCTTTTTAATCTTTATACTATCGCTTTCCAAATATTACTGATCCAATTCGATTTCGTTCGCCTTTTAATATACACAAACCAAACTTCTAGAAAGCTCATGATTTTTCTAGTTAGAATAGTGTATAACAATTGTATCATGGAAAATTCCATTTAGAACAGTTTAACATTGAGCTACTAATTTTAACTTATTCTATTACACACTAGGTGTCACCGTCACAGTATTATTTTTTATATGTATACGAGTACATATGTTTGTAAGTATAAAAATTATTATTTATAATTTCACAACATAAAATTTAATTAAAATATTAACAATAAATAAAAAATAAAAATACATAATAATATTGTATAAATTAATTACCATCTGACACGACACGTTGAAAGAATTTTTCCTACTAAATTATATAATATAAAATATTGTGACGGTGACACCTAGTGTGTAATAGAATAAGTAAAACTAATAGCTCAATGTGTAACTGTACTAAATGGAATTTTCCATGATAAAAATTGTTACGTAATGTTTCTACGCTATTCCAACTGGAAAAGTCGTGAACTTTCGAGAAGCTTGGTTTCGTTGGAGATAAATTAAATTGATTTTGTATTATTCACAATCCAGTGATACGAACCTTAATTGACAAGGCAAAAACGTAACAATAGTCGCGTTTTTTTATTCGCTCCGGATAGCTGCTATCGAGAGCCGTCATATGAAAAGTGGCTCCGGGTAGCGCTCCGTTTAAATAGGTAGAGCCAAATATTTTTTATATCAAGTTTTCGCTAAACAATTGTATTAAAAATGATAGTTTGATGTTAAATAAGTTTAATTTACCAATAAATAGCGCGTCAAATTTAAATTTAGGCGTATAAAAATAACGGCTCTCGATAGCAGCTATCCGGAGCGAATAAAAAAACGCGCTTAATATGAATACGAAATAGAAACGAAAACACATCCGACTACTATTTTTTTTCTTTGTATTGAGCTGCATGGCTTTTTATTATAGATGGTTTTGGTATAGTCATAATCCAGATGTTGATAATTTTTAAAATCCAGATGTTGGGGGTGTGTTTTTTTGTTTTGTGTGTTACGTCATAGTGGGTTGTGGCTTGTTGATTTTTAAAAGTGGGCAGTGGCTTGTTTACGTCATGAGGTGGGATGTGGTGAGTGGCTTTTAAATAGTGTGACGTGGTATGTGATGAAGTGTGTATTTTTTTTAACGTCCGGAAGCAGATAAAAGAACACGATGAGACAATTTTTTTCTCGAATTTGCAGCTTTTAGAACCTACAAAAATTATTATCTTAGTATATGACGTCATGCGATATAAAAATATTATTTTAATCGAAAAGTCAGTTTGTTATTGTTAAATATCTTAATTACTAGTAGTGTAGACTGTAGATATATTAATTAATTTACGGTAATAATTAAAAATTCGGGTACTTAACCGGAAAAAATTATCTTTTCATATTCATTTCTCTTAATTATAATTTATGTATTGATATATAGCGATCAAAATTCTATCGTGTATGAACATGATTGAACATGTATGATTCTGATTACTTTTGAGTGATATCCATGTGCTTAAAAACTATATAAACATCGCGTTTGTGATATTATTTTCATTCGTCAAATATAATTCGAAGTGTTCATACCGTTTAATATTTAAATATTATTAGTAGTGTTCTGCAGGTTTTATAAAACCATAAAAAGAGGTTTTCAGCAAACAGTTTATAATATATTAAAAATAATTAGTTGTGATCATAAAATTAGTATAGTGATCATAGATAATACCTATCTAGCATCCTAAATATTGCAAGGTATTGATAAAATTGTGAAAATGTCCAAAATAAGTCAATTAGTAAGCAAAACTAAATCAACTATCATTAGTGCTACGCAAAATCCTGAGGTTTTACAAGACGCCATTAAGGAATGTAGTAAAAATTTGAAATTTCTTCGAAACAAACTGCAAATGCACCACTTTAGGAGGAAAAAATCAGACGTAATGTGCTATTGGCTTAGTAACAGGATTTCGTAATCAAATGAAAATGCTGCGAAAAAATAAAGAAGTGCAAAAATATCTATCAAAACGAATAAATTGCGAATATTTACAATCTGCTTTTCAAAATCGTATTAAAACTTTAGTCATAACCAACGTGACTCACACCGATCCAATCAGTTTTTTGGATGATTGTCAGAAAACTTTTCACTTTCGAATCAAAAAGCTATTAAAAAATGAAACTGCTTTGAAAGTAAATGGAATTTTCTGTGGTGAATTTAAAATTTATAATGGTGATGAGGATAATTTTGAGTTTAAATATATGAATAAAAAAAATCATGTGATCTACAAAGAAACGGACATTAATGATTGGTTTGTGAAAAATATTAAAGAAGTTATATTAAAAGATCTCAAAGAGTTCCATGAGAAGCAAAACGGTTGGTCTATATCTGCAGTCGTGAACTTAAGTATGAACATTAATAAATTTACACCTCAACTGGGGTTATCTTACATAGAGCCGCCTGATGAAATTAAAAAAAAGAAAGCTTGCGTCAACGTTAAAAATTGTGATGATGCATGTTTTGCTTGGTCATTAAAAGCTGCATCACTACTCTAAAGAGTTCAATACAACAGGAATACAATTCACAATGTCAATTAACCAAATTCCACGATTTGAAAAACAGAATAATATTTCAATCAATGTATATATGTACATATATTGAAATTGTTCAGGATCATTTTGATCTAAAATGGAAATTAGAAAAAAAGAATTGTAAATTGCATTGAAATTAGATTTAGTTATAAAACTTATCTTGTATAATTGATTTCATCACTATATAGTTTATTTATTTATCTAAAATTGAATTGTATTTAATTAGTATTATCATGAATTTAATTTATAAACATATTTTGTTTACCTGGTATTATCACTCCATTGACAGTCACTGTGTTTACAAGTATTTGACATTCAATCGATGAACCGGTCAACCGTAAAGTTACCGATATTTATTGTACAGGTATTTGTTGATCGCACTACCATCTTGTTGTTATCGATAGAGTGATTAACAAATACTGCCATCTCCCTTTTAATATAATTTTCTTTTTGTAATTTTAACAATTTAAATATGGAGTGAATTGCCGCTGTTTTGTTTTTTATGACCTTTTCGCGGCTTTTTAGAAAATTATAAAAAAAATTCTTTCACTTTGATTTGAGATTGAGAGCTGTGCACAGTAAAATAATATAAATTTTGTTAATAAATTATAAAGTTTAAGTTGCAAATTGGAATAAAAAAAAATCGCTGTTTCAATTAATATTTTGATATTTCGGAAAATTTGATGAGACAAATAGCTGCAATCATTTATCCCGCATCAGAAATTATTAAAATCAGAGAATTACCTTACATTGCCAACATATTTATCCAAAAATAAAAGGGATAGACATGTGAATTTAATGTTAGTTCAAAATAAGTATGAGCTGGTTGAAGAAAAAGAAAATGGATCAGGAGCTGAATTAAGTGACTATGAGCCGATCAGGTATAATTATGTATGAATAAAAATCTTTCTCGGGTGTTGTCAACGCAATTGGGGAATAGGCATGGGCAAAAATATTTTTGTGAACGATGTCTCCACTATTTTCATTCAATGGAAGTACTACTCAAACATGGTGAGAACTGCATTAATCAAAACATTTGTAAAATTAGGTTACCTACAAATGGAGAAAAAAACGCTCAATTCAAAAATTTTAAAAATAAAATAGTTACGCCATTTATAATTTATGCAGATTTAGAATGTCTATTAAAAAAAGTAGAAATTAATAATAAATATGAAAACCATGAGCCATGTAGTATAGGTTATTATGTGAGATGCTCATATGATAATAAACTATCGTACTACAAATCATACCGTGGTGAGGATTGTGTAACTTGGTTTAGCAAAGGATTAGCATGTTTAGCGAAATCTATTGATGAAGTGTTGAGTAATCCGGTAGAAATGGATGTTCTAACTGAAGAAGAATATTCTTTGTTTAAAACAGCGTCGATATGCCATATATGCGAAAAACTTTTTAATATTGATGATATAAGAGTTCGCGATCATTGCTATTTCACTGGTAAGTTTAGAGGGGCTGCGCATAATAATTGTAATATAAATTATAAAGAATGTCATACTGTACCAATCGTTTTTCATAATCTTAATATAGAAATGTATTCACATTTTAATATAGAAAATGTAGCCTCTGATATGCCGGATAGAGTAGATTTACTTCCAATTAACAAGGAGAAATATATATCGTTTACTTAACATTTAAATTTTCATTTAACCAAATTTCGATTTATCGATTCCTTTAGATTTATGGATAAAAGTTTAGATACACTATCATCATACTTAACCACTATCACCAATTTAAAATCTGAGTTTCCGCTAATTTCAGAAGACAAATTTATATTGTTAACTAAAAAGGGGGTTTATCCATATGACTATTTAGATAGTTCTCATAAATTTTTAGAAGAACAGCTCCCGCCGATTGATCAATTCTACAATAAATTAAATGATAGTAATATTATCGAAAAAGAATATGCACATGCTCAAAATGTTTGGAGTAAATTCAACATATGTGATTTAGGTGAATATTGGGATCTTTATCTCAAAACAGATGTATTATTATTAGCGGATGTTTTCGAACAGTTTCGTTATAGTTCCCATAAAACTTACAGATTATATCCCGTACACTATTTTACACTTCCTGGTTACACTTGGGATGCGATGCTAAAGTATACGAAAAAATCTTTAGAGTTGCTCACAGATATTGATAAGCTAATGTTTGTAGAGCAGGGAATTAGAGAAGGTTTGAGTCAGTGTACAAAACGTTACTCTAAAGCCAATAATAAATATTGCAAAGACTATGATCCCAACAAAGAATCAACTTATTTAATGTATAATGATATTAATAATCAATATGGTTGGGCAATGTCACAATATTTACCTTTTGGGGGATTCAAGTGGGTGGAAGATGAAAATTTTAACGTAAAACTAATAGCAGATGATTCTGAAAAGGGGTATATTTTAGAAGTAGATATAGAGTATCCTAATAAATTATATGAGAGTCATAACGACTTACCGTTTTGTCCTGAACATAAGTGTAGTCCAGGTACGAAAGGGGAAAAATTAATGGATACCCTTCATAATAAGACAAAATATATTATTCACTATAGAAACCTAAAACAAGCAATTGAGTATAGTTTAAAAATAACAAAAATTCATAAGATTCTTGAGTTTGATCAATCACCGTGATTAAAGCCATATATAGATTTAAATACATCGCGTTACGATCACTTGCAAAGAATGAGTTTAGAGAAAAACCTTTTCAAACTAATGAATAATGCTGTCTTTGGTAAACCTATGGAAAATATTCGAAAGCATAGTATAGTAAAGTTGGTGACTAAGTGGTTCGTTTATATGGCGCAGAACCTTTAATTTTAAAACCTGAATTCAAGTCTTCAGCTATTTTTAACGAAAATTTAGTCGCTATTGAATTAAATAAATCTGTTATCTTTTTTAACAAACCAATATGGGAATGAGTATTTTGGACTTCATATACTATAACGGCATAACGTCATATACTAAGATAATAATTTTGATAGGTTCTAAAAGTTGCAAATTCGAGAAAAACATTATCTCATCGTGCTCTTCTATCTGCTTCCGGACGTTAAAAAAAAAATACACACGTCATCACATACCACGTCACACTATTTAAAAGCCACTAACCACCTCCCACCTCATGACGTAAACAAGCCACTACCCACTTTTAAAAATCAACAAGCCACAACCCACTATGACGTAACACACAAAACAAAAAACACACCCCCAATATCTGGATTATGACTATACCGCGTCCCTACTACTACAAACAACAACAAACTATTTTTTTATATAGAACCAAATTCTCAATTGCTCTACATTTATATGAAAAGATGCCAAAAAAAGCAAATTTAGACCTCCATAGTAAATGCCATACGATTTTGCGCTAGAACTCTCATTGCTTTACTACTAACGTAATCGTGTTGCTCACTTCAGCAGGCTGTCGGAGGGAGCAGCACAACACATGTGATAATTGTTTTCTGAAGGTAACAGTTTCCACCCCGTGAGATCGCCGATTGGTCTGTAGGGTCATCGGCATCGGTAACCGTCGTAACCGGAGATGCGCTCCGTTAGACGGGCCGATAATAAGGGGGCCTTTCTTACAGACTAGTTAGGGATTAAGCGGGCGTGGTGCTATCACCTCAAATGACAGAACCAAATATGTTATTTGCTTTAACGAGCTGATGAGAGATAAGCCTGTGGTTCAACATACCATTGTTACTGGACACACTCTTTGATCACAATTATTGATATTCAAATTATTACTTTAATTTTAATTAGTTTAGGAAGTTGCCCACTCAAAGTGTGTATTTTGACTATGTTATTAATAGGACATGGGCTGTTAACAAATTACAATTGGAACAATTAATAAAATATAATTACGCAAATGATTGAAGATTTAAATTTTAAATTAACCTTTTTTTTATTGTTACAGATAAACAGAACGTTAATGTTGAATGTGGAAAATCGGAGAAACTATTTGCTGAGTGTTTTAAAAACATGTCGGCTGCTGAGCAAGCCGCTATGACAACAGTTAAAATACCAATTTCCATGGAAGAAATTACAAATCGATGCGCGTAAGTATATGTTCCATTTAAATATTAATATGTACAAACTAACTTTTAACATGGGTCGGATAAAAAAAAAGGGCTGGCAATAAAGCGGCACACAAATAATTAATATTTAAGATACAAAAAATTAATAAAGCGGCACAAATTTATGAGCAACAAAAAAAAATTTCTTGGCATCATAAAATTAATTTTTTGGAACAAAATATAATAATTTGGCAACATTTATTATTTTTTGGCACTATTGGAACAGAACACAAAAAAATTATTTTTGGGCATTGAATTAAAGGTTTTGAGAGTCAATCATTAGAAACAAAAATAATAAATAGGTATCAAATAAAATATTTGGCTGATTCCAAACGTCTATACAAAAAATGTTCTTTAAGGAACTAAATAAAATAAAGTGGGGACAAAAATTATCATCAAAATTAATTTATTGCCAACAAATTAATATATGGAGCAAATTTAGAGGAATACAATTTTTTTTTTTTTTTTTGGAAAGAAAATTTTATGAGGTTTTCGGAAAAATTAAGCAATACGACCTCGTTTTGCGTTATATCAAATTAGGTATTTTAAATTTTCGAATCTCTTCAATTTGTTACTGAAATGAAACTTTTTTAAATGTGCTATGAAATTTTAGTATTTTTTAGAGTGGAGTAATTCCTACTTTCATTTTCTTTTTACAGTGAAAATATCATTTGAATCATTTTGTTCGGCAAATGATTAGCATCCAATTAATTTTATTCCTTAAAGTTGATTACATTAAACATATAGTATATTAGTTGGCTTTACGTGTGTTATCATGGTTGGCTTTGACTTTCGAGACAGTCGAACTAATTTATTTTCGTAAAAGAAATATTTTTAAAATTATTTTTTATAATTTATTGTATATAGTACTCGTATGTATATATTTGAAGAACCGAAAATTCTTCAACCAAAATTCATTATTAAAATTAATTGCCTGCAAAATGCTAAAATAATACCTGTAACAGCGTTGACGAATTGTATTCCAAGTAACACTAGTATTATTGATGGATTCTGAAAATTTAATGAGTTTTGATGACCGAGCTGCGGGGGGTATCCTGTAATTCTAAAGCAGCAATTTTTTAAATTTTTTGTTCTGTTAAACGACCTATTCTACCTAATCTTTTGTGATAGATTGGAATAAGTTTGGTTGAAAATTTTTGTAAATTTTTGTAAATAAAATAAATACATTTAAAAGTCTTTATTCGTGAATTGTGTTAGCTGTGACTTGTGGTCTTACTTTGGGAATTTTACAACAACAATACCTTGTATTTTCATTCCGGAATGAATAGTTTCAAACAACTTTTATTTTGGTATAGAATTATTATAGAAATATTTGAATTTTTTTTTGTTTTTTTATTTAATTTTTAATGTCAACTGATAAAAGTAAAAAAAAAATGATTTTCGGTTTTTATTTTGAGCGTAATTTGCATTTTTATTTTTATAACTGTTCCAGTGACCAAAGTAAGACGGCATTTGATTCTTAAGTTTAGTTGTTTATTATCCTTTGAACAAAGCGGCTCATTTACAATACAAAATTATGTTTGTTGTTTGTTTTTTTTTGGAGATTTTCATCAACAAAGGGTGAAACATAAGCGTGAAGGTAGGCGCATGCCAAAAGACTTCAGGTTTCTCGACACGCATTCTACACTTAGGCTGTTTTCGAAACCGATACTTACAGTCGAAACTCGATTATCCGGGATGCTCGGGACCGAACGTTTCCCGGATAATCAAAGATCCCGGTTGATCGAATTTTTCAGTTTTATAAAAAAATACACAATATACATATGTAGATATATGCTTAACACAGAAATAACACTATTGCCAAAATTTAACGAAAAAAATAAAAATGAAAAATCCCGGTTAATCAATTGAAAATCTGGATAAAGAAGTGACTCAAAAAAATCGACTGTGTAAAAAAAAATCACGGATAATTGAGGTTTACGGATAATCGGATCCCGGAAAATCGAGTTTCGACTGTATTTACTTATTCGACGCCATCTAAAATTAATAAGTAAAATCATTCGAATTGATTTCACTTACTTATTTTGACAGCAATAACAAAAATTTATTTGTTTTCCATTTTTTTGAGTTAAGGACACTGCTATTCGCAACATAATACGTTGTAGTGATTCACTCATGCAATGAATATTTTTGCATTCGTTTATCCCTACAATTATTTGAAATGCAACTCATTTCCACTGAAAATATAATTGTAGTTGAATTATCTCTTTTCAGCTTAGTAGTGACAACTATGGAGTATATTTTGACTCACTCCACTACTACTTTGTACGAAAAAATTTAGTACACAGTGAGTACGTTTATGCTCAGCGTCGAGTCATCTTTTAGTTAACTTTGGATCATCTTGTAGTTATCTTTTTTAACGTTTATACTGCAGAGTCAAATCGTAGTCGAGTCGAAACTAGGTTGAAACCGAGTCAGAAACGTCAAAAAAAATCATTTACTATCGTATGTTTATATGTTTTTCTTGTATTAATCTCTGAATTTTATAAAAACAAAATAACAAAGTTTTATTGCCACACAAAAATCGAAGACGCGCACACGAATTAAGAAATCAAAATGGTGCCTTTTTATTATTATTTTTTGTTGTTTTTATTTTCGACTCGACTCCGTTTATAGTGAATGTTTTTAGAGTTAACTCGACTCGACCCTAGAAATTTTTTAGGTCGAGTTGAGTTAACTACAAGATGACTCGACTCCGTTTATAGTAAAAGATAACCTAGGTTCAAACCAGGTTGAACCCTAAGCATAAACGTACTCAGTGTATAACACTAAAAGCAATTTCGCCCACCATCTTTTGTGACATTTCACAACTAATCAGCAAATTATATTTTTAGCTGAGTTTTTAACTTTTGGTTCAGTGCGACGATACACGCACATATTTTTCATTAAATACATTTTGGGTATGATTGTACCATTTTGGTTTTTTATTACTGTCAAAAATACAGACACACATTTTTACAACACAACAAGGAAAACTTTGGATGAATAACATCGCCATATTAAGAAAAATAAAAACAACATTAAATAAATAAATTAACTTAGTGAAATCGGAAATAATAAATTTAATTCGCAAACCCGCGTATATGTTAAATTCGCTTATTTTGTCCGCGTAATAATCCACGGTGGTGGAAATTATTTTTCCTATTAAATTAAATTGTGAAACAAAAAGTTTGTGAATATATAAAACCGGCACACAGCGTCGTATTGTGTGCCGTGGACATAACCACATATTTTTTATTAACACCTAAAATGGAAAAACATCATTGGTACGCATTTGTGTATTAGGCAACCTTTACACATTAACCACACTTGTACACTAGTGACATACATTAACGTTTATAACACTAGCTTGATAAAACAATGAGATTATTGAATTTTGATGACATCTAAATAATTAATTATCTGAAAGAATTCATTTTTTACTTCAGTGTTCTTCAAAAGCAAATTTTAAATTTTTCGGTGTCGGGCTACCTTAGAAAAATATTCATAGGCAAAATGACAAGCAATTTAGATGTTTTTGTAAGAAAGGGATAGAAAATAAGTCACCTCGATAGGAAACTTATTTGAATAAGTTAGGTTCCACACATATGTATTCGTTTCGAAAACAGCCAGGCTGTTTCCCAAACTGATACTTATTTGTGGAACCTAACTTATTCAAATAAGTAAGCTGGCAAGGTAACTCATTTTTTGTCTTTTTCTAGCAAGAAAATCTAAATTGAATATATGTCAACATTGTCAAACTTTTTATTTGTGTTTATTTTAAAGTTGTGAATAACACTTTAATAAAAATAAAAACTAATTTTTTATTAAACTAATGTCTGAATACATATTTTTAAATAAATAATGGTTTTAACAACAAACAAATATTTTGTTAATTTCTATTGTTTTGACGTCGCTGTCAAAATAAGTCACTCAAATCAATTGGAACGGTTTTACTTGCTTAATTAAGATGGCCGCAAATAAGTCAATAAGTACGAAATAAGTATCGGTTTATGAAACAGCCTAAGGCTGCTTTCCAAACGATACTTATTTACTTACTTTTTTGTGGAACCTAACTTATTCAACGTAATTCCTTATGGAACAAGTTTGGTTCCACAAATAAGAAAGTAAATAAGTATCGTTTGGAAAACAGCCTAAGGCCTGTTTTCGAAAGGAATACTTATTTGTGGAACCTAACTTGTTCAAATAAGTATCTTATCGAGGTGACTTAAGGCAGTGAAACATGCGATAAAAATCCTTTAAGGTAAAAAAATACAGAGCGCTGATTGGTTGATTTGTATTACCTTATGCGACACAAAAAATGTCGTATGTCGAGAATACATGTAAAATTTTGCCGTACGAACTTTTTTATATTATGACATTTAATAGATTTAACATTTTACTTGTCATAAATTTATAGTTCTCACTGTTTGAGGTTTCATTCCCGGTTTTTAAGATGAACACAATTATAAAAAAAAAATTTTAAAAAAACGAAACAAATTTGTCATATGGTAAAATTAAATAACATTAAAAAAAGTGAAAGCAACTTTTTTAAGGTTATGTAAATATACCATACGACAAAAAATTCGCCGTATACAAAATTGAACAACGTTCGATGTTTTATTTTTGCTTTAAAGGTTTTCAAGATGACCGTTTATTGACCAATCAGTGCGCTGTATTTGTTTACCTTAAAGGAATTGTTTGCATGTATCACTGCTTTTTTATAAAAAAAAACGATAAAATTTCTATTTCATCAAATTAGTTTTGGCTCTAGGCCTAGGAATGCCAAAGTCATTTAGTTGTAATATTTACATTTTTTAGTGATATTCCAACACATTTGATAAGGTAACCTGAGTAAGCCTTAAAAAGAAGATATAAGGGTTAACACACAACTATCTATGAATAAATAAGCAAATCATATATTATACAAATATTTAAATTTGTTGTTCGCTGCCGCTGGTCTGTGTGTTTCACGCTTTAGTTTGAAGTTATCTCATTCGTTCTTAAATAGACATATAAGCTTAATGATCGAAAATTGGCATGAAATTATTTATGATCTATTTCCGAAAACGCCTAAGATATAATATTGGGGCAGTTTTCCAAACGTGACTCATTTGATACTAATTGATTTATTTGCCACAATTTTAAATAAGTAAATAAAGACATTCCAATCGATTTAGCTTAAACACCAAACAGATTAGCGGTGCTCTACGCCTGACTTCGCTTCTCTTCGTCTTTTTCTTTTTTTTTTTCAACCTCATAAGTCTCTTTCACGCGCATCATAATCCAATTCCAAACTGGATTACCTAATCCGAAAAATGATCGTGTGAAATGTGCAAATCTAATGCCGAAGTGGATTATCAAATACACTTTATAATTCGGTATTATGTAATCCACTGCGGTACTGAATTACCGTGTGAAAATAATGACAGATATTAGTCTCCCAACTGAATAGATGTTTTTGGAATTTTGATTAATATCCTAATTAATAGTGTTTTAGTTGAATTTAATAAGTTTATCGAAAATTATTTATTTTTGTTTAATTAAATTCTTATTTTAAAAATTTAATTAAATTCTTATTTTAGCAAATACATTTTTGACAACCAATTTGTAACATTCGAAATGAAACTATAGTTGCGCTTCAGTCAAATTAGCAATCTTCGATACGTGTGAAAAGTCATACATACGAAAGCTAATTAATAATTATCAAATCCACTTCGGTAGTGGATTATGGTGCATGTGAAGGTAGGCGCATTCCAAAAGACTTCAGGTTTTTCGACACGCATTCTACACTAAAGATAAATTTATATTGTGTGTTTATATTCTAAAAAGTTACTATTTTTTTTGTTGTTGTATTACATATGTTTAGTAATTTTTTAGAATATAACAAAAGAGAGAATTTTATGAGGTGGAGAAATACGCCAGAAAATTACTAAACATATTCGGACAGCATAATAAAAACTTCTGAATGTAATAGTTAGCGCCGCTTACCTGTTTAGGGGATACATCGAGCGATTTTGAAGTTGAAAACATTCCGGTTTCCGTGTGGATTGTTTGTTGGGAATGTCCGACAGCTTTGAAAGCCATTAATTAGAATAAAAAAATAAAGAAAATTCAATTTTGTGCTTTTTATTGTTGGCAAAATTTTTTGTTTGATGCTGAAATATATTTTTTTGTATAACCTTAATTATTTAACCACATATTATATTTGTTGCTTATGTCTAATTTTTGATGTTACTCTTTGTCGCTAAACTATTTTTTTTTGACGCTGAAAATTATTTATTTGTATTTCATTGTTTTGTTCCAAAATATATTATTTGTTGCCAATTTATTAATTTTGATGCCAATGTTTGTCATCATAGTATTTAATTATGTCCTTCAGAAATATTTGTTTGTTTTCTTATATATTGTTCCAAAATATTATTGGTGATGCTAATTTATTATTTTTGATGCTAATGTTTGTCGCCAAAAATGTTTTCTTGTATGCCCGTTTAAATTGTCCCAAAAAAAAGTTCACCGATATTTGAATTTAAATAATTTTGAAACCGCGAGACGCTACAGTCATGAAATAAAACCAACCTAATCCTTGTTATTAAGACAATGATCTATCTCATATTTCTTAATGCTTGTCTAAAAAAGATGTACAATTGGAATACCTCCTGCGACTAAGGATTAATATTTTTTAAGATTATTCTAGAACTCTATGATTATTGTAACTTTTCGAAATTATTTGGCTCTATTGGAGTTTCTCGCTTATACTCGAAATTTGCTAGACGTGAGTTGGTGAAAGTTACAGAATAATGATCTATCGAGCCACTTACAGAATGCGAATGAATCCCGAGATCAGAAATGATCTCGATCAAATCGACATCATCGGATTCCCAGAATCGTCAAGGATAAGATGACTTAAGCACGTACTTCGTTTACAAAATCGGACCACTAAACAAGCCTTGGAGTCGGCACCAACGAAAGTAGTACCTCGTGAGATATCACCCACCCGATGGATAGACGACGTTGAAATGGACCTAAGCACACTCAGTCTCCGTGTCTGGCGTTCTCGTGCGGCGAATCAAACTATTTGATGGAACATCGTTGAGGCGGCGAAATCTGTTCTTGGGATATCGCCAGCGGAAGAAGAAGGAAGAAGGATTTATCTAGATTTCCAGATTTAAATTACGTTGGGTAGCTGTAGGTTAACATCAAGTTATTCATACTTATCATTGTCATATATTTACAAAATTATTCAAGATTCTGCAAAGACTGCATGGCATTTTTCAGATTATTCGAGATTCTTAGAGATTTTTTGGTTTTTGAAGATTATTCTAAGATTTTATGTTTATCCGAGTTTTTCCAGAATATTCGAAATTTTATGTGAATAAACGGGCTTTTCGAGATTGCTCGTATTTCTCGATATTTCAATTGAGAATAATTCACTCGCTTTTGCAATGATATCCGTGGCTTCCACAATGCACCAAGTTAATAATTCCGAAGATTAGCGATTGTTTATCGATTCCTCCAAAAGCAGGGCAGTTATCCTACACGTTACCAACTCAAAAATTCCATTCCAATTGCACTCAGTCCAAACACAAGGGAAACTTATGCCTCAATGAAAAAAATTATTGATTTGATTAAATACAACAACCGTTCGCCTTTTTATATACACAAACAGAAAATTCCATTTTAGTACAGTTAAGCATTGAGCTATTAATTTAACTTATTCTATTACACACTAGGTGTCACCATTACACTACCCCCCACCTAAGTCTGTTCGTCCCGAACAGGACCCAAATCACCTCCTCTGTATAGGGCCAGCCTCTCCAAATGCACTACGTTTGGTTTACCTCGATGTCCCTTCCGTATCCGATAAACCACGTCGTTCATCCTTGTGATGACAGTGTAAGATCCTTCCCATGCTGGTTGCAGCTTATTCGGTGATAATCCCATTTTCCGTTGCGAGTTGTGAAGTCATACTAATTGCCCTTCCTGGAAGCCCTGGTTATTTGCTCGTATGTCATATCGAGCCTTCATCCGGTTACTTGACATCCGTATTTTTCCCCGTACAAATTGATGAATCTCATTAAGTTCCTCTTTCATCCTGTTTACGTAATCCTGTCCACATAAATCCGCTGATGGTACAGCCCCAAACTTTAGATCTCCAGGTAATCGTAGGTTATCCCCAAATAACGTTTTAGCTAGTGTCATTCCGGTTGTGTCATGTATTGCTGATCGATAGGGCATCAGAAACATAGGTATATGCCGATCCCAGTTGCGTTGGTTTTTCTCAACGACCTTTGCTAAATATTACGCCAATGTACCATTGAATCTTTCCACCATACCATCAGACTGTGGATGCAAAGGAGTTGTTCTCGTTTTATTTATACCGAGCATCTGGCATATTTCTTGAAATACCACCGATTCAAAATTCCTTCCTTGATCGGTATGAACCTCCATCGGCACTCCAAATCTGCTAATCCAGTTGTTGACCACAGCATCAGCTATTGTTGTCGTCTCCTGATTGGGAATGGGGTACACCTCCAGCCGTTTGCTGAAGTAATCCATTATTACTACCACATATTTGTTGCCGCTCTCAGTGATGGGAAATGGCTCCGCTACATCCATTGCCATACTTTCGAATGGTGCTCCGACGTTATATTATTTTATGGTTCCACAACTTTTGCGTGCGGGTCCCTTCACCGCCGCACATTGGTCACATTTTTGGCACCATCCTATCACAGACTGCCTACATACTGCCCAGTAGAATCGTTGACGTATCTTTGCTAGTGTTTTATTAATTTCTAGGTGACCCCCCACTTGCTCCTCTATGATACTCGTTCAGGATTTCCGCAATCCGGCACTTTGGTATCACCAGCAACAATTGCTTCACTTTGCCATCCGTGCTTGCCTACAATCGTTATAAACACCCATTCTCAAGACGGAGGCTATCCCATTGAGCCCAATAAGCCTTGACAATGGGAGTTTTGTCCGCGATCTCGCTCCAAGTTGGCCGGTGTTCCTTTTCATTCCATTCCATGATAGCTGATAAATCCATATCCTCCAATTGCTCTTTCCTGATCATTTCGTCGGTCCACTCCTCATCAGGTAGCACTTGCGTAAGCCTAACGTCGACGATGCCTTCCTTTGCTTCAACGTGACCACAATGTTTACATTCTACTGGACATGGCCGTCTTGATAATGCGACGGCATTTCCGTGTGCACTTTCCTTTCGATGTTCGATTTGGAAATCGTAGCTTTGAAGACGTTCGATCCAGCGTGCTACCTGTCCCTCTGGATTCTTGAATTGCAACAGCCACCGTAAAGTGCCGTGATCTGTCCGTAAATGGAATTTTTGGCCATAAAGATACTTATGGGAATGCTTGACACACTCCAGTATAATCAACAATTCTTTCCGTGTTGCGCAGTAATTACGCTTCGGTTTTGATAATGTTTTGGTGAAGTACGCAATAACTCGTTCTTGGCCATTGGTTTCCTGTGATAGCACACCTCCTATACCACCATTAATTGCATCGGTGTCCAAAATAAATTTCACGTTCGGTATAGGGTATGCGAGGATTGGCGCAACACATAACCGTCTCCTTAGTTCCACGAATGCTTCTTCCTGGTCATTCTTCCATTCGGATACCTTGTTCTTCCTGGTAAACTCGTGTAAACTCTTGGCGATGTTGGCGAATCCTGGCACGAAGCGTCTATAATAGGTGCACAATCCCAGAAAGCTTCGTAATTCGTGTACATTTTTAGGTCTTGGCCAGTTCTTTACCGCTGCGATCTTTTCTTCGTCGGTGTGAATTCCATTAGTCGTTACGAGATGACCCAAATATTTGACTTCAGTTCCGAACAGCTTACACTTCTTTGGACTTAACTTTAATCCGGCGGCCTGTATCCGATCTAAAACTTCTGCTAAGTTCCTTAGATGCTCGTCGAAATCCTTCCCCATAACGATGATGTCGTCCAGATACATTAGGCACGTCTTCCAATGTAATCCCCTTAACACGCGCTCCATTAATCGTTCAAAAGTCGCAGGAGCATTACATAATCCGAACGGCATAACTTTAAATTGCCAAAGCCCATTACCCACACTGAACGCTGTTTTCTCGCGATCTTCCTCATGGACTTCCACCTGCCATTAGCCGCTTTGTAGATCTAATGTCGAAAATATTCGAGCACCCGATAATGTGTCTAACGTGTTATCGATCCTTGGCAGTGGGTAGCTGTCTTTTTTCGTCACAGCATTGAGTTTTCGGTAATCAACGCAGAATCTCATGCTACCGTCCTTCTTCTCGACCAATACTACCGGTGAGCTCCATGGGCTGTTAGATGGTTCGATTACTCATGCCGTCTGCATTTTTGTTACCATCCGGTTGACTTCTTGTTGTTTTGCCAATGGTAATCTCCTGAGTGGTTGACGAATCGGCATCTCTGCTCCCGTATCAATTCTTTGCTTTACCATTGAAGTCCTTCCGTTATTATCCGATGTACTGCAGAATATGGACGTGTACCGTTTGAGTAGTTTATGTGCAGAATCTTTCTGTGCCTCGGTAAGATCTTCGGTCCATTTCTGCATAAGTTGTTCTACCATTTCTTTCTGGTCTTGCATGTCGGCTTTTTCAATCGGACTTTTCTGTTCACACTTTACTATAGTCGATACCTCGTTACATTTGCCGATGACTGTCCCTTTCTTGATGGTTTTCGTCTTATCCGAGAGATTTAGAGTCCTAATTGGTACTCTATGGTCGTTATCTGGTTAAACTAGGACTTTCCCGATTATAATTTCCTTGGCTCCCTTCTCCTCTTCATTAGCTTTAACAACCCACAACCTGGGTGACCCAGAACCTCCCTCCAATCTTCCCCACACACTCGTCTCCGAGTTCGATGGCAGCTTCTTCTCCCGATAATCAATAACAATTCGCCTGGTAGTTGCTCCTGCACTGCTAGATTGAAGTGGCCACTCGATGTTATCGTAAATTAAAACTCCTCGCCCAACATCTACCACGAAGCCAATTGCTCTCATGAAGTCCATCGCCAAAATGACTTCATCCACAATATCTGCAATCAGCACTTCGTGTTGGAAAAGAGTTTTCCCGATCTTTATTTTCACGATCTTTTTGCCTTTTATTATTGAACTACCTACAGTTGCCGTTTGTAACTTCAATCCATTAGCTGGTTGTATACCTCCATAGACCAGATCCTTACGGACAATCGTGCGATTTGCTCCCGTATTCAGGGTGATGATGCATTCCGTGCCATCAATGTCAACTTTGATTGTTAAGCTGTCACCGCCTCTTGCTACATTCAAAACGCGGATGGAGCTTATGGGGCAACCGGTTGTGGGAGTCAGCTTCAGCAGGTTTAACTGTGCTCCGCTTGGTCGTCGTTGCATAGGAGATTGTGATCTTCCCCGTTTTCTTCTTATTTCACAGCAGTCCCGAGAGATGTGACCGATTTTATTACATGTCCAACATCTGATTTTGTCGCTTCCGTCTCAATATCTTGGTGCTGACCGCCCTGTGTTTATGCTGGTGTCAATTTCCATTCGGCGTATTTTCATTGACGGTTTGGTGATGGCTTTTGCAGTTTCATTTGTTAACGCACAAGCGATGGTTTCCGCGAAGGTGGCTTTAGGTGATAACATCACCGCCTTGCGTGCCTCTGGATCTCGAATGCCGTCAATTAATGCGTCAATTTTTAGCCTTTCCATATAATCAGCCGACGTACTGGAATGTGCTAGATGTACTAGTCGCTCGATTTCCGATGAAAATTCCTGTAGCGATTCTCCTCCCTTTTGGTAGCGGCTTTTAAGTTCCATGCGATAGATTTCCCGCTTGTGGTCACTGCCGTACTTCCTATCCAGCGCCTTCATAATTTCGAGATAGCTGCTGCGCTGTTGTCCCGGGATGGTCTGTAAAGCCTCTGCTGCTCCGCCTTTGAGGGCCACTATTATTGCCGCGACACGATGTTCGTCGTTCCAATGATTTTGATTGGCTGCCGTCTCAAATTGAAATTTGAAAATGACGAAAGATGTTGTTCCATCGAATGTTGGTGGCTTTAATTTGATTGATTGGACGGTTTGTACCACTTGCGTCGTTGTTTCACTTGCCTTTACCTCAGTTAACTCCTTCTCGAGACGTTTAACCTCCGTTTGAAATTCAGCTTGAAATTTATGTTCTATTGTGTTGAATTTCAGTTTGCAATTCCGTCTGCAATTTTTTTACTTCGTCACGTAGTGAAGTGGATAACTCGATAAATTTCTCGTCCATTCTCTTTTGCCCATCTGCAATTTCCTGGATTGGTTGTTCAATTTTCTCTATTTGTTGTTCCATTTCGTGTTTTATTTCTTGGTTAGACTGATTTTGTTGTTCCATCTGTCGTTCATTTTGTTGTCTCATTACACTCATTTGTCCCATCATCTGGTTCATAGCAGCGATTAACTGCGACAAATCGAAACTTCCATTGATATCTCCTTCTTTTTGCTCTACGGTTGCCGCACCCGTTACTTTCTCTCCAAAATCATGATGCTCTGCATCCAGCCCTTTGTTCTCCATGGCCTCACGAAGTCGCGCTTGTAAAGCTGATTTACTATCATCAGTGGCCAAACCCCGTTTCTCAAGTTCCATCTTTAATTCTGGAACTTTTATTTCGTTGAGAATCATTTTATTTATCTTATTATTCACAATCCCACCGCTGTCACCGATTGTTACGTTTTTGCCTTGGCAATTAAGGTTCGTATCACTGGATTGTGAATAAAACAAATTCAATTGAATTTATCACCAACGAATTTATTTATTTAGCACAAGAATTATTACAATACAATTTCAATACAATTTATTAATAAAAATTCACAAAATCACTTTATAGAAATTATTCTCAAATTTTACTGTACACTTATAATTTTTATTTCCACTAAAACACTTTTTAAATCACTTTTTAATTCCTTTTTAATCTTCACACTATCGCTTACCAAATACTACTAATCCAATTCGACTTCGTTCGCCTTTTTAAATACACAAACCAAACTTCTAGAAAGCTCATGACTTTTCCAGTTAGAATAGCGTAGGAACATTACGTAACAATTTTATCATGGAAAATTCTATTTTTATACAGTTAAACATTGAGCTATTAATTTAACTTATTCTATTACACACTAGGTGTCACCGTCACAGTATGATTTTACCAAAATTTTACGGCCATCACTGCCATCTATGTGATGTATACTGACTTATCAAACGAATTGTAGTAAGCTTTTATTTTAATTTGACCAGAATGCTGTTGTTATGAATTTCTTTTTATTGTGACGGTGCCACCTGGTGTGTAATAGAATAAGTTTTTTTTTTTTAATTATTTATTTATTTATTAAAAATTAACAATTTTTAACACTAAACTAAAACTAAAAGTTTTGAGGAGAGCGGATAGCTAATGGATTTATGGTCCTGTAAAAGCTAATCAGCTCTCCTCTAAAACAAAAATTAGACAGAAATAATGTACAAGGTATAAAATAATATAATATAATATAAAAAAACAATTTAGCAATAAACTGCAAGTTAAATATATAATTATAATAAAAATAAAATAATAAAATAAGGTGAATAAACATATTTAAAAGATACAGATAATATGTCGCCTTAAAGATAATCTTCAACCAGTTCAGCCAAATACGTCTTTAGTACGTTTAAGTTAAACTAATAGCTGAATGTTTTACTGTACTAAAATGGAATTTTCCATGATAAAACGGTTCTAAATGTTTCTACACTATTCTTACTGGAAAAGTCATGAGCTTTCTAGAAGTGCGGTGTCGGTATATAAAAAGGCGAACAAAGTCGAATTAGATTATTAGAATTTGGAACGCGATAGTGTAAAGTTGTAAATTAGTAGTATTTGGAAAGCGATAGTGTGAAGATTAAAAAGGAATTAAAAAGTGAATTAAAAAGTGTTTTAGTGGAAATAAAAATTATAAGTGTACAGTAAAATTTGAGAATAATTTATATAAAATGATTTTGTGGATTTTTATTAATAAACTGAGTTGTAATAATTTTTGTGTGAAATAAATAAATTCATTGGTGATAAATTAAATTGATTTTGTATTATTCACAATCCAGTGATTCGAACCTTGATTGACAAGGCAAAAACTTAACAATATTTTGGTTTAAATAAATCAATTATTACAAGAAAATAAAAACGATTTACTTCATATTATGTTGAGATTCAAACATTTATGAAAGTATTTCAGAAATCATAATTAAGAATTTGTAACGATTTCATTTAAAAATTTGTCTTAGGAAAAAAAATGATTTCCCATATGTTTTGTGTGTTTTGCAAGTTTGGTTTTTTTCTCGTTTCTAATTCCCTTATAAAAGCTTTGTTTTTTAGACTATAATGTAACCCAAGCTAATTTTCTGCTACTCTTCTGCCAACAGTTTTAGGGATTAATTTCATTCTAAATGGGGTGATTTCGAACTCCTAGTTCCAAGTTATGCCACAAGTTTTCTATCATTGGTGGTATTTCGATAACTTTGGGACAATTGTACAAAAGCCGTTCTTGTTGTTCCAAGCTTCGTTCCAAGCTTTTCAACACTTGAAATCAAGTTTCCTGAGGAATCGGTCCAAATATTTCCGTCTGACATATACAGCCCCTTATACCTTTACATTATGTTCCCCTTTATTGAGCAGTTACTGCTCAATGTCAAATGTTTTATATTACCCAATACAAACACAAAACTGCATCAATTTTGGTTTTATTTACGTTTCACACCACAAAATTTACATTGATTTGAAAAAACGAAAAGAATTCGACATAAGGCAATGTTAATTAAATTCTGAATATTCATTTCATCATTCCATCTGGGATTCGGAGCCAAAAATATTAAAGTTACTCTCATCTACCCGTGCAAAACATAAAAATCATAAAATTAAAGCATGACTTCCGGTCAAATACATCTAATGAATTTCTGATTTAACGTATGTTTCACCGTATGTTGTTTTCTATGCTTTGATTAAAAAATTTAATAATAACGAAAATTAATTATTATAAACATAAATAATTATTAATTATTTTATGTTTTCTGTTATTTTTAGAGTTTTTACGCGTGGCATGAAGTGTACAGATGACTACCTTAATAAATGTTTGGAAGAAAACTTACGAAAAATAATCAATAATGATGTCTATGGTGCTAAATATTTTTATAAAATTTTGTGTAATGATAAAAATTTTCAAAAAGGTAAGTTTTTTATTTCTAAATTGATTAAAACTTTAATTCCTTTAAATCGAGACAAGTTTGTTGTATAGTTTCAAGGACGAGATAGAATGTTCTTGTTTATTTTTGGTTTGGTGGACGGTGGTTGTAATAAAACAGAGGCTGAAAAGCTGGCGCTTGGGCCTTTACCTTCCAAATTATGTTCTTTAGAAGCTTTATAAATTATTAGAAAATAATTATTTATTTTATTGTTGGCTTAACGTTGTGCATTCGATCACCTTGAAAAGTTTTAATTTGCAAAGCCGCATAACATGACTTCCGTAATGTATTTACAATTCTCGGCTTCACCTCGACCATTTAAACCTTATAAGTAGTTTTAGCCCAAATAAAGTGTAGTTAATTAAATATACTTCAGAGAACACAGTTTTTGGGCGATTTATTACAAATTTGTTTGCTATGCGATCCAAAATATGATCCACTTTATACCAATTTTTTAAAAAGTCTTGTGGTTCACCACTAATAAAAAAAATGTATTTCATTTACAGATTATATTCGGCACAAGGAATGCTTATATTTTATCCAACACGATTGGGAAACGTGTACCAAAGAATTTAAAGATGTATTAAAACAAGAAATTGCACGCATAAAATCCGAACCAACTAGTAATATGCACTACATGCAATTATGTTGGTAAGTTAATAAAATATAGTATTATCAAGTAAAAAATTGAGGTGAATAAAAATGTCAAATGTTAAGTAAAATTCTTTAAGAACCATTTGATATGCGTAAATATACAGTCCTTAACAAAATTATTGTGCAAGCTAAATTTTTGTTGCAACAATTTTACAAATCATATAATTATTAAATATTTTGAAACTAGTAATGGTTATTTAATTAAATTAAATATGCTGCTTTAAATTTCAATCAAAAAAAAGTTTAAATTTTAAATCTACCTATTAAGGACCCTAACCCTAATACCAGTGCCTGCGTTGCCACCAACCGGATTTTGTTGTTTGATGGGGCTCTTATAAATAACTTAATAAATAAATTTTTTTTCAAACATTTCATTTATTAATCTTATAACTACAATTTGAAAAAATAGGCTATCCATAAATTTTTAGCGCAAGTTGCTGGTAAGCTCCGAACAAATCCAAAACGGAAAAATTATTGCCATTTTGCAAAAGAAATAAGAATATCATTGACGTTTGGTAGAGGATAAATTTATTGATCATAACCTTGCAATCGATACATAATCTAATCTCCCCCGTTGCTTTAGGAACTGACACAATTGGGCTGGCCCACTCACTATATCTTACAGGTTCTAAAATATGTAGTTCTACCAACCGGTTTAACTCACTTTCAACTTTATCACGAATATTGGAATAATGGTTTATGAAAGATTAGACAAATATTTTCTTTCAGTTGTATCTCTGCCTTATATCCCACAATCGAATCCTTATTTTCCGAGTTATTACCGTACAAATTAGGAAATTTTATTTTTATTTCCTTGAGTAAGCTGTGGTCAACTTTACAATGTCTTATAATAATATTATTAGTTTCTTGAAGTTCAACTGAATATTTTACTGACCTTATGAAAATGTTTTTTTTCCAGTTTGGAGTCAACACATCGAACCATGTTCGTCCCAATAACGGTTTAAAATTCTTT
Organism: Tipula vernalis; assembly: GCA_958295665.1. Classification (NCBI taxonomy): domain Eukaryota; kingdom Metazoa; phylum Arthropoda; class Insecta; order Diptera; family Tipulidae; genus Tipula; species Tipula vernalis. Next base: position 177,055,763 of record OY282558.1, on the reverse strand, counting down.
TCCGGTTCTATTATTATTATTTCAAATTCTGACCGTAATTCATAACGATACAATGACTTTGATTTTCCCTAAAACCTTTATGGATTGACCTGTAACTGTTGAAAAATTCTGATTACATTTTGAAATAATTAGGATACTTATAATAGAATTATAGGCTACTGAATCTACTTCAAATTCTACCTTAATTCCTTCAACTATTAAGGTAATTGTTGGTGGACAGTTAAGTTGGTTAACTCCATTGACAACCATCAATATGTTACCAGCAGACCCTTGATGTCTGACCTTGCTTTCCACACACACACAACAATTCCAAAATGTTGCTTGGCATTGCTATGGAGGATGTTGATATATAGTATTCCACATCGGTAACATATTTCTATACTGGACACACTTGAACTAGAACTGATTGAACTTTCATCTATTTGACGATTAATTCCATTTGAACCCGCTGGGCTTCCATCTCTTTGATTACAGTAATTTTTTGAACCACTTGGACTTCCACTTCTGTGTCGACTTTCACTGGGACTTTTATGTTGGTTAACTGGACTATTGTTTCGATATCGCGGTAGTTGCTGTGACTTAAACTTTTGATTTCTGAATCTGTTTGTTGACATTTAATGACTGTTTCGAGTTACTGAGCATGACTTAACAACCGTGTATTGGTGATTCGGATTAATGGCTTTCGTTTCTTTGTCTTTAATTTCAAAATTTACAGCCACATTACAGACTTCTTCAAAACTCAAATCATCCCTTTTTAATAAATCACGTTGAATTGTTTCGCTTCAAAGTCTCAGAACCCATTAACGTTATAAATAACGGTATTTTTTATAAATAATTAACTCCTATATCAGACTCAAAGTCTTCACCGGGAATAAACGCTTCTAATTGCCCGATTAAGGCCATTATCCTTAATTTTTCCACTTTGTCAATATAACACGCAGTTAACTTCTGCACTCTGTTTAATCCGTTATTTTTTATTATTATTTTTTTTTATTGAATTAAGAACCAACGTTCACAATACCGTTGAAACATTCGATAGTGTGCTGGGTTGGAAACGTCAGCTAATTTACTACGGCATGGTTAATTAATATTACAGAATAATGATTTTTTATTTTCACACTACTGGCTTAATTACTTTTAATTAGAAATGTATGTGAAGTTATCCCAGGATTTCATCCCAGCAAATAAAAAAATTGAATCAGGCAACCCTCGAAAAATTTTATACATCAAGCATTCTTTTGTGAAGTTAGCCCAGCCCAGAATTTAATTATTTTTAAATTTAAAACTTAATAAAAAAAATAGCTAAAAATATCTAAATTAAATAACTAACCATATTTGTAATTTGGCCCTGGGCCAGAAAAAACTCCATACAATTTTTGAAGTAAAATTGGTTTTTTCGTCTATAATAACAAAAGATAAAATTTGTATGGAGATTTTTCTGGCCCAGGGCTAAATTACGCAAGTTGCAACGGTACGAGTTTCTTTAAATTTGGCCAAAAGTAAGCTATGTGTATGTCCATTTAAAAACCATTGAGCCTCAATCCGACAAATTTTAATTTTTGTTATTACAGGCGAAAAATCCAATTTTACTTCAAAAATTGTATGGAGTTTTTTCTGGCCCAGGGCCAAATTACAGATAATTATTGTTTAATTATTTAATTTAGATATTTTTAGCTATTTTTTTTTATTAAATTTTAAATTTAAAAATAATTAAAATCTGGGCTGGGCTAACTTCACAAAAGAATGCTTGATGTATAAAATTTTTCGAGGGTTGCCTGATTCAATTTTTTTATTTGCTGGGATGAAATCCTGGGATAACTTCACATACATTAATTAGAACGATAATTTTTTTTTTACAATTACTAATTCCAATATACATTTACAACAGTAAACCGTAAACTGCAGGGCATGAATTTTCGTATTGTTTTGAGGAAACCCGGAAAGCTTGGCTAGGGCTCGGTTTCCATAATCCATCTCTGCCTGAATTTACCCGTATATACCCTTTGAAAGTGATTTACATCAGCCTTCAAATGAAATACGTATCATCTTGAAGTTCATTTTGAATGAATGTTTTTAAAATTTTCCAAATAATTCAATTAAGGCTACATAGAACGTGATTGGCTGATTATTTTTACTAATAGCATTGGAACCATTTGCATAACAAATATTTCACCATAGGTGTTTAACTGACAACAAAAGCGATACGTTTCCAATTAAAACTATTACTTTAATTTTAAAGTTTAAACTAATAACGTATTTTAATTTTTTTTTTATCATTTCAGCGTAAAATACGGTTATGAAAATTGTGTATTGAACAGTGCCAAATACAAGTGCCGAAAGGATTCATCGATATTTGCACACGATATGGCCAAAATGTTAACTTCCGAAAAACAATTCAATAATTGTGGCAAAATTGATAAAAGTATTTGCTCCAGTTCTACGAATCTGGATCAAACTAGAGCAATATATTTCAGTGTAGTTATTGTAACAACATATTATATGATAATAGATAAGAGAAACTAAAAAAGCAAACGTTTCTTAATACGATTAAACAACTTACAGTTTTTCAAAACCATTACCTATATTTAGTTTTAATTATAAAATATAATACATATAACAAACAATCCTCGTAAAAAATACTCCCTCCGTTTAAAGGCCAAATCTATCACAACAAATTGTTTAAATTTCTGTAGCAACACGCTCAAATCTCAACAACCAAAAAATTGTATGAAATTATATTAAAATGTTTAATAAATATTGTTTATAAAGTAGATGATTGCTAAATTACTTTTATCCTGACATTTCCTATTTTGAAAATAACCAAAAATATGTGTAAGTATTTGAGAGAATATCAATGGGTATTCAAGACATTGACATGGATAAGTATAATAATCAAGGTAAAGTTTTAATGATTTAAAATTTATATGTTTACTATTTACTGGACGTTTCGATGTTCCTTCTTGACCACAGTTAAAAATTTATATAAAAAAAAGCATTTACTTCATTAAAAGCAGAGGCAAGATTCATGTTTTAACTCTAGCACTCTAGGCCATTTGGATTGAATATTCTTTATTTTAATCTTAAATTCTTTCGGGTAAAAACTAATCTAAGTAAAAAAACAAAAACGGAACTCTCTATAGCAGTAGATCCATCAGATTAGTTTAATATTACCCTCCGATTACTTTTTTTGCCCTAAAAGAATTTAACATGAGGTGGCTTCAGATTTTTTCTTCAATAATACGGAAGGTAATATAATAAGCGTATTCCATTGGCGTTAGCAAACTAATCACAAGTACTTGTATCTACTCGCAACTACTCATCCTCAAGTGATGGTGTAGTTGTTAGAAGTAGTTACGCGTTTAATTAACGAAAGAGGGATTTTAGTTTAAAAAATCCTAATAGATGGCTCTATACCAATTTTAGTTGTGTGGAACGTCATTTCTTAACCCTAATCCAACCATTGTGTGCCTTTTTGGCTTGTTTGAAAAATGCATCGATTTTCAAAATAATGTGAATTTTGTTATAAACTTCTATGTATTTTATTTTGAAACATTTCCATGTAACGTCGTTGACATCTACTCATTATCTGCAAACATTTTCGTAAATTATTTGATTAGAATTTGAATTTACTGAAATAACAAAAATATGTTGGTTCGATTAGGGTTAAAAACAAAAAAAATGTTTATGTTTGGGATACGACGCGAAATTGTTAAATCGTAAAAATATTTTAATTATTTTGTTGTTTAATGTTTTATTACTTATTAATTATAATTATTATTAATAGAACAACGTATTTTTTATTAAAATCTAGCAGTTTTATTTTAATTGAGGTTATGTTTTACTACTGTCACAAAAATTTGCGTTCCATTGAACATCTACTTAGTACTTACAAGTACTTGGCAGTAGCAAATTGTCTCCAATGGAACACAGTGAATATAATAGCCAACAACTTTTAGGCAACATACATTTTTCGTTCACATTTTCATTCATCACACTACCACATGCAGACATTTATATTCGCTGTTTAAATGAAGAAAAAAGCAATTCAAGTTAATTGATTTGAAATGATGTTGTTTGTATGTCTTCGGCCAAAACCTTGTTTTAGCAATATTTAGACCTTTAAAGTATATTAAGCTCCCTTTTGTTTTGTGATTGTGACTTTAACAATATTTAAACCAATCATCGACATTTAAGATAATGAAGTGATCAATCCTTGCCTGGGGTATACTCGATTTTCAAATTGAATGATTCAAGCTTCAACGCCCATCGCGCTAATCTTCCGCTTGGTGATTGCAATGTCATGAGCTATTTCAGTGGTCGATGGTCCGAACAGACAGTTACTTCGCATCCATCGATATAGCCTCTGAACTTTTCCAATGCCCATACTACTGCTAAAGCCTCTCTCTCTATAGTGGGATAATTTCTTTCGGCATCTATTAGAAGTCGACTTGCGTACTCGACGGGAAGTTCCTGACCCTCCCAGGACTGCATCAAAACCGTCCCCAAACCATATTTACTGGCATCGGTTCTAATCAAGAACGGTTGTGTCTGATCCGCTTGCTTCAGGATTGGTGCGTTGACTAATGTTGTTTTTAGTTTATCAAAAGCTTCGAGTTCCTCGTTACCCCACTTCCATTTAATATTCTGTTTTGTCAACTGACACGGTGGCTTTGCAATAGAAGAAAAATTGTTAATAAATTTTCGAAACCACGAAGTCGTTTGAATAAATGTTCGGACTTGTTTTAAATAAATAGGTGGTTTCATACCCGTAATACCAGACCCCTTCTCTGGGTCTGTCTCTATACTTTTACTTGAAATAATATGACCGAGATACTTTACCGATTCTTTAAAAAAATGAGTTTTGTCCCGGTTTGCTTTTAAATTAAAATTATTTAATCGATCAAATACCAATTTTATATCGCGTTTGTGAGTTTCGAAGGAATTTGAAAAAATTAATATTTCGTCCAGATAAGCGACGAGATAGACATCCGGTATGCCAATTTTAAATTGATTGATCAGCCGTTGGAACGTTGTAGGGGCATTCTTTAAGCCAAAAAGCATTCTTCGAAAACGAAAGAGTTCGAAGGGCGTGATGAAAGCTGTTTTATCACGATCAGTCTCGGCCACACTGACTTGCCAATAGCCTGCCTTTAAATCAATTGTGGATAAAAATGTAATCTTGTTTGGTATGTGAATAATATTATCGATTCGGAGCATTGGATATGAATCGGTTATGGTTTGCGAATTTAATTTTCGGTAGTCTACGTATAGACGAAATTCGTTATTGTGTTTTGGAACCAAAACTACTGGGTTTGCCCAAGGTGAATCACATTCCTCGATGACATTATTAGCTAGCATTTCGTCCAGCTGGTGATTTAAAGTTTCCTGCTTATTGGGTGGCATTCTGTATGCAGGAACTGCAATCGATGAGTTGTTTGATAAATTTATGCGATGCTATGCGTACGGAGTACGAGAATCAGAGAATTGGAAAATTGATTCGTGCTCAGCCAAGAGCTGACTCACCTCATCTCTTTGAACCGAACTCAAGTTATTACCTTCATCCTCCCTCAAATCAAAAGTGGATAATTCCAGCTCGTGGTCCATAGTATCATTATTGTTAAATATAAATGTATGAGAGATATTCTCATCAGAAAGTCTCCAGGTTTGGTTAGTAAAGTTCAAGATTAATCCAACACTTTGGATAAAATCGATGCCTGTGCTTCGATCTCATGACCATGATCGAAATCATGACCATGACGCCTGCAAAATTTACAATATTTCTGATAACTATAATTTTGTTTGGGACTAGAAAGCTTGTCTTTATTTGACATATTAGGATTGATATTCGCCTTTATCATGTGTTTGATTTTTATCATTTCGCTCATGAATGTAATGTCGCTTCGTTTCATTTTGGATCGATATGTGGAATTAAGAAGACCGTATGTCATATCTAATTTGACTTTTTCTGATAAATCAGTAGAACAATTGTCGGATATGAACTACCAAAATGTCGATACGCTCCCCCTCTTTTTGTGGGTTTGAGAAAATAATCAAATATACTTTATACGCAGGCATCTTTTGACCAAACATTCTTTGAAATTGCCCTGAGTGTGTTTGATGCTGACCCACCAGCTTGTAGCGTGTCCTTCCAGAAGTAATGGAAGACCCTTTGGGGCATTCTCGTCCGAGACAAAGCCACAATCTTTATAGGTTGTTATAGCGTCGATAAATGCAGAAATATCCCCATTTACTTCAACTCTAAATCGTGATGTACAACTTAAAAACGTACCACTTGTCTTCGGCAACACCGTTTTTTGCTGCTTAGGGTCGGCCATCTTACCGATAACCGCCAAAAGTGAGCTAAATTGCTCGTCCGTAAAGGAAGCCATTTTGGTGGTTGTTGTTTGTTTTAATTACTTTGTCACTATTTTCACGGTTTATTATTTTAGTTTTTGATCTAGTTAATATTTACTGTTATACTTACCATTCTTTCCTGAAAAGAACGTTTCTGTACCAGCAAAATTGTCCTCTTTTTTTTTTTTTTATAAAGTCCTCCAGTGAAAATTCCCAATCGATATGGCCACGATGTTGGGCGCCAAATGTAGGTTACTTTCCTTGTTGATACAGTGTTAAGTTGTATTTGATGTATATCTTCAACTTCTGAAATGTTCGTTTTATGTTGTATCATATTGTAAGACAATTAAGTGTGGTTGTCTCTTTTCTTTTCGAATAGAGACTAGAGTAGAGAGTGAGTTCTTGGATGGAGAGTTGACAACTACACCTCATGTTATAAAGTTCCTTTAATAAATGTACAATATTAATTACATGTTTTTGAAGACTTTTATTTAAACTAATTAATATTAGTTAAGTTGTAATAACACAACAGTATTCATAGTCGAATAATCCACAATTTATTTTATTTTTGGGGTTAGGGTTTCCACATGGATGGGTAATCACTCGGTGAACTCAAAAATTAGCAAAAATCAAATTTATTTAAACACTTACAAATTTATTGATATTATATTTCTTTGGGTCGGTGTATAACGCCTTTACAATATTTTATCCGATTTGTTTTATTTTAAAACGTATTTTATTTCGGTTTTGGGTTTTTTATAGGAACACTATACACGCGTCCGACTCCTATGACATTTCGTACCCTTCTAAAAATCTTCGTTACAAAAATAAAGGTGCATTCATACCCAGTTGTACTTTGCGTGAGCAATTGAGAAATTTTGTTTGAGATGGCACGTTAAAACATGAAGCAGAAGTATAAAACATAAAAAAACAAAATCTTCGGCTTTTTAAATTGGTTTGTCATTGGAGTAAATTACAATGTTCGCCCTTTTTTCGTTCTTTTTTTACGAATTATGGACATGGTATAAAGTTATGATCACGGTGAGGTATAAGAGAGCATCACCGTGATTGATCATTGATCGCTCTTGGAGCGCTCAGTCGTACAACAGGGATAAGATTCTGGAACGAATTATGCTCGCTAACCGAGGTACCACTGTACCTTAAAAATATCTCTACCTCACAGCTTACCCAGCTTTGTTTGTGTTAGTATTAACCTTATCATTCAATAAGTATCTGGTTTGTCTTTCGGGAGTTCCTCCGTACAGTCCATAACATCATGTTTCCTCATTTTATATTGAATTTCTAAGTCTACATAATTTTATTAAATTGCATTAATGTGAAGATCAAACCTCGATTCTGGGTAAATTTTACCGATATCTCTTTTGTGTTTGTTTAAGCCTTTGAACAAATGATATTCCAGTTTGCCCAATGTTAAAAGCTGGACAATCTGAACATATAATAATATTTACTTGTAGAAGTAGCGGGATCGGAAACCAACTTGCTCTGTGTTACAAGTCCACAGAATTCTATTGTAAAGGCAATCAAAAGCAACTTCGAGGAAAAGAAATATTGTTCTGCTGTCTTCTTGAATATAGCACAAGCCTCCCAAGTATTTTTAAATCCAACTATTTTATAATATTCCATAATATATCCATAACTTAGTTCTGGGTTAACCTTTGTTTGAGTTACGAATTATTATAAGAAAACATATGCACCGTGTCGCAATTATTGGGAACTCACAGAACTCACTATATAAAAATTGTATACATGTGTGTGTGTGGAAATAATATTGGCGGGAATATTTTTTAATGTGTATGTGTGTAAATGTCAAGCTCGAAATTTGGTGGGTAAATCAAATTATTCATTAATGAAACAAAATTTATATTTTTGTATTTTTATTTTGGTAACCAAATATATAATACAATATAAAATGGCGTCGAGCGTCCGTAAAAATATTTATTAACACAAAAAAAAAATCAATATCACTAGACCACTGCACCGATCAACCTATTATAATAAGACACAAAAACAAACTGATAAACTACGTAAGTAAAAAAAAATTGTTATATAAAATGTGTACATATACACACCAATACTATGTTGTATTTTTAATGAATTCGAGTTGTGTGAGTTTCGGATATTTTGTCAAAATCCAAAGGAAAATACAGTAGCTCAATTTTGAGTTCTGTGTTGTTATATTTGGGCTTTGAGAAATGTTGGTCTAATGGACATACAACATTAAAGAGCTTATACCGAAGAAATTCACTCAGTGAAATCACTCAGTTCACTATCTTCTTCAATGACAATTTATAGTTAAACAAAATAGCGCAACTATTTGCTGAAATGATATTAACGCAAGTGCGAGACACCACCACTGAGGCAGCTTTCTAGGATCAATATTGTTCTTGTTGTACACACCCGATTTACCAGTAGCCAACAACGTAATAACTACGTCAGAGAATAATCCCGAAATTGTCTCAAAGGAATTACTGAAGACATTGCGAATAATAGTAAACGAAAACTGATCAACTCACGTTACATTCAGGCTGAAGAAACGCACCTGCCCACCAGTGGCATTAAAAGTTATAAATATGCCTCTACAAACGAAGGTCAAATACTTAGGTTCGCACCTGGATAGAAGGTTGACGTTTTCCAAAATGATCGACTGATGGAAAGAAAATATCAGCTGTCATTAGCCAATAAAGTTTTGTTCTACAAAGCGATAATCAAACCCATCAGTTTTGGGGATCTACCAGCGCGTCAAATAGAGAACTCCTGCAAAGCACCCAAGCGAAAATACTTCGCAGCATTCGCAGTCCAACGCTCTAAACAAGAAACAATGAAATAATTCAATTCGAAATATTACTCAAAACTACAGAGACACATCCCAACGGATTGGTGGCGACAGATCCACTCGGTCTGATGAATCTGTAAATTTATTAAATTTATTTATTGTATCACTTAAATAAGACGCCAAACGAGAGCTATAATTTGTTGTCGATTTTGACCAATAATCGAAGACACAAACCTAAATTTATATGTGAGGAGTGTCTGATCAAAAGTTAATATTTACATTTTCCAAAATTAATTTTTTTTTTTTCGATCAGGGCACAATTTTTTAAATGAAATAGACCAAAAGTGGCTATTCCCAGAATGGACCAAAAATTACCAATTTCTCTATGAAAAATATCCCTAAAATTCTTGATTTTGGTCAAAACAAGCTATTACTACAAAAAAGTGATCAAAAGGTAAGATGAAAATAGCGGCTTTTGAACAAACACTCCTCATTTGAAAGTCTGCAATTGAGACTATTCTACATTTGAGAATATCTCATAAGTATGTATCTTAATTGTAATATGATATTTATACGGTATTTTACGCAGAGGGGTGTCAATAAGAATTGAAAGGGGTGAAATTTTGCAAATGTGACTAGAGAGTTGTGATCAGCGACCCCAAAAACCCCGAAATAGAGAATTTCATAATTTTGGTCAGCTTTTCGGTAATCGGCCCCACTGTGCAACAGTTTAAGCATTTTTGTTATTTTTTTAACAAACGATATGGGGAAGCAGTCTAAAAGGGATAATAATTAAAAAAAACAATTCTGGACAAATATTTTTGAGGGACACAGTCATGTGAGAATAAATCTATTCTAAATGGATCAAAATCTGTTAAAATTTAGCCACTTAAATGTTGTGTATGATTTTTGTACATTTTCGCAAGAATTTAAGATTTAATTACTCAAATTAAGAGTATGTGAAGTAGGATTAATAGAATAACTTGCTCATATTTCCTCGGAAAAGCATTTTATATTTTCTGGGTATTTGCGCATATTTTAAACAACCAAACAATAGATCAATCTTTCTTGTGGGCTGTTTAGTTTAGAGGGTCTGGGACGTCTGGCGCGATATGCTTATTATCTAATGTAAAAAGTTGCAATATTTAATAAAAGAAATGAAAACTAAATTCTTTACATGTCTCCATATTAAGCGAAAGGAAAATAAAGAAAAATCCAATAAAATAACTGTATATCGACAATAATTGTTGACGCGTCGACGCACATATATGCTACAACTACAATGGTTTTAAATTTTAATAGTTCTTATTGTTAAAACATTCAAAAACGAGTTCAAATTTTTTAAAAACTATTTCATTTATTGTGGTAAAAAAGGTTAATACATTTCTCAAGTTTTGGTCGGTGTTCCTCTTTCGAAAATCGAAATTTATCTAAAGAATGGTACAAAACTAGTTAATATGTTAATTAATTTGTTAATATTTTGTTTTAAATAAATTCTTACTAATATTTTTTTGGTTTATTCATCCGTCTTAACATTTACTTCTAATTTCATAAACGCTGAAGCTAGTGGTTCACCTTTCTCTGCCTCATTGTATTGGCGACAAGTCATTCCCGTATGCACCGCATTACAATTGCGACAATTAAAAGCCCCACATCGTGGACATCCGATTAATTTGATATCAGCAGGGAAATTAATGATCATATTACCATCGCATCCGACCACTTTACATTGGAATAAATTACCGTCGACGGCAGGAACGTTCATTTTTAAGCAAAACGGTGATTCACCGATTTCAAAATATTTATTTATTAAGCACAATTATTTTTTATTTTTATTTATTTAAACAACAAAAGGGATAATTTATTACTAATATCTGTGACAAAACCAATTTAAAATTGAAATTTAAAACAAGTAATGTTAAAATCACAGTGCATTTATCAGTTTTATGATCATTTCTTATCAGTTTTTTTGACAGATACACTATGAAAACAATTAGCTTCGTTTACGTTGGAAGTCGAAACAGGGTCGAGTTTACTTGAGGATTAAAGCCGGTATAGTAAAAGTAGAGAAAGCGCCTCTCAAGGAAAAAAGTTAAAATGAGGCAACCGGCAAAATGACATTTCTCATAAATGCGACGCAAGAAATATTTGCAATCCGGTAGTTAAAAATTGTTTTTATAATCCAAAATATGAATTATTTACAATTATTCGCAATCTGGTAAGTAAAAATTTACAGTTCAAAATTGGAATTCTTTACAACAATTTCGAACGTCAAATTAGCAGCTACCTCAGTTTAAAAATTTTCCACTAGGTGGAATCTGGGATGCTCCAATCGTCAATTGACGATTGGAGCATCACAGGTTCCACCTAGCGGAAATTTTTTAAACTGAGCTAGCTGATAATTTGACGTTCGAAATTGTTGTAAACAATTCCAATTTTGAACTGTAAACACAATTTTTACCTACCAGACTGATAATAATTGTAAATAATTTCAATTTTGGATTATAAAAACAATACCGGATTGCAAAAATTTCTTTCGTCGCATTTATGAGAAATGTCATTTTGCCGGTTGCTTCATTTTAACTTTTTTCCTCGAGAGGCGCTTTCTCTACTTTTACAATCGTCAATACCATTATCGGGACCACAGCCATATTTCCCTTGGCTTGAATTCCATGGCTTATTGAAGAACTGTAAAATAATCGGCAATGGTTCTATTTATCGATTCCAATTGTATGGAAGGGTTTTCAACTAAAACAGTCAAACAATGAATTTATAGGAAAAATATTTGCAATCTAGCTAAGAGAAACAGCAACGCCACAAATTCTGAGGAATAAGTAAAGAAAATATCCTTAGTAAGTTTTTAGTTCGTTGCAAATTTTGACTTTATGGTAATTATTGAATTTTTAAAACAATAAATTTGTTGTATACTGCATGGTATTTACGTTTTATTTTTCATTTTACTTAGATCGTTTACTTTTAGTACATTGGTGTCAATTTCATTAAACAAACTTTTAGCTAAATTAAATGGCGTACAGTCTCTTTTTAGAAAATTAGCCACCAATTGCTTACTTGGTATACCTCCGCCATGGGCCAAACATTCTCTACGATATTTTTCCCCTTGTTCCCGACTAAATGGATCTTTTTCAAAGTACGATTGCCAAATCCAGGAAGCAATTGCTCTAGAAATTAAATACGAATAATATTTAGCTCCGTAACCAACCAAATGAGAAAAGCGAAGTTGCCAAGCCTGAAAAATATTTATCAAATAAATTTCATTTTTAGTATTTATTTTGGAAATTCTTACTGTATTATCCACATATGGAAGCCCATAGTATTTTTCTTGTACTTTTTTTAAAGTTTTTGTTGTAGTTTCTTGATTTTCTGCGGGATCGCCATGATAAACTTGATCCAAAGCTGAATAAAAGACTTGCAATTGAGTTTCACTTGCTGAAAATAAGAGTTTGGACGCACACAGCCTATGTAACATATCCTCTGGCATCGGTTCTTGGGTTTGAAAATGTTTCGCAAATGTTGCCAATACTCTAGGATCACTTGCAAAATACTCCATTAGAATAGAAGGTACTTCTGCGAAATCCGTACTGCAACGCGTCCCAGTAACATGTTGATAAGAGGTACGAGCTAACATTGAATGCATTGCATGACCCATTTCATGGAATAAATTCTCTACCATAGACGGAGTTAAAAGAGTTGGGCCCGACCATCTAGATAAACTTAGATTTAACATTACGACCACAATGGGATTTTGATATTCACCATTTGGCAATTTTCTTCCGCCTTGGATTGTAAAATGGCAGTCTTGATTAGGTTTGCCGTTACGTTCGAATAAATCAAAGTAAATATATCCTAATAGACCTTCTGTTTCGTGAATCACCGATAATTTATATATATCCGCCGCCCAAGATTCACCAGGTCCCATTTCTGTATTTACGAGAGCTATTCCGAAAATGCTCGACATAATTCTGTTTAATCCTTCCATACAAGCCCCTAAACTAAAGTACGGCATGAATTCAGATGTTGATAACTGAATCCATTCTCGTTTCAATTTTGTTGTAAAGTACGGTGTATCCCAAGCAGCCAATGGTTGGTTATTCGACAACTCAGTATTCTGCGAAAGGTAAAGGTATGAAATTAGATTACAAAACAAATCTAAAATTAATTTAAATGTAAACTAACTTTCATGTTTTGCATGAATTGAAAATCTTTAGCAGCTCGTTCTTGCAAACCGTCTGTGAGAATATTCAGGAATTCATTAACTACTTCAGGTGATTCTACAGTACTGGCCTTAAGCGCTCGATGACTATAAGTTTTAAAACCGCATGTAATTGCTAATTCATTTCGAGCCATTAACAAATTCATTAAAATTTGTTCCTGGAGTAAATCTGGAAACAAGAAGAGGCGATAAGCTGCTTCTCTTGCTGCTGCACTGTTTGAATCCGCATACAATCCGCTTACTAACACTTTATCCCCCTCCACTGAAAATAAGTGCCTAATATTATCTGGTAATACATCTTTTGGAACAGAGCGCGGATGAACTGCGCCCTCCATAAATCGTTGTCCTAACTGTAAAATATAATCGTTTAAATACACAACTTTCTGCCGTAGTTTTTTCTCCAAGTGAATTCCACTTTGTTCGAAATCGAATAAAAATAATTTCGCGACATGATTATCAATGGAGGTGGTCTCTAAAATATCTTTACTGTCGACTGTATTTTTGAGAGCCAAATATAACCTATGGTGAGTATTAAGTCTACAAGTAAAAAACAAAATCTTTAGTTATTTGCTGAATTTTGGTAATACTTATGGTGTTTAGCCTTTAGCCAATACTTACTTTTCAACAACCCCACTAATACTAATACAAGCATCGCGCCCAGCCTGTGAAAAATTTTGATGCGGATGTGCTAGCCGAATGAATTCTGCTAAATCAGCCACTTTACACAACGAGTCTGATAATTCATCGAATATTTCAACCATTTTTCGATTTCTGGTGGGCGATATTGCCTCATTGATAAGTTCATCTGTTTTAGTAATAACATTTTCTTTAAGCAAATAGAATCCATCGTAAGTTCTCAGCTCTGGTATATTGAAGAGACCCTAAAACAACAAGGCACGATTAGTCGAATATCACACTATTAAAATATTACAAATATCTTCACCACTTCGTTTCGCGTAAAGTTTATCTTAGAGATGGGCTTTCTAGAGTTGAACGTAGTTGCCAATGGGGACCATGTTGATAATTTAGTAATACAATTTTTATAAAACGTTTTCACGATAAATTTATGTTTGAAATGCATTTAAATAATTTAGGTTTAAATTTTAACACAAAAATGCAGAGTTGCAAAAAATGTTATAAAATCAAAAAAGTAATAGTCATGATTAGAAAATTTAAAGTTAAAATTGTTTCACAAGTATAACCAGTGAAAATTTATTTACTATCATACTTTTATATAATCAATATTTTTCTAAAATTTTAATACAAAAAATTAGCTTTAAATAAAATTATTGCAGTCTTTATAGGTTGAGATTTTGACGTTTGAAGTTGGATTTTGGAGACTGCGTCCTTATCGACTGCGTGAAACAGGCCTAAAGGGCTTTTACATAGAGTTAAATAAATAGAGCTGAAATAAGCAAACGCCAAGCATCGAAGATTCTGTGCGAAAAAGAGAAAGACTAAAATATATTAGGGCCGTATATAGAATTTTTATCAATGGTTTAGAATAAAGTGGGTTGCTTAAAATAAAACAATTAAAGTTTAAAAAACATTTTTATTTTAGATGCAAATACACTTATAATTATTTTCAAATTCAATATTTTTAATAAAATTAATTTTATTATTAAAAACAACTCCTAGAAACGCGGCATTATTTTACACTTTTAGTGCGGACCTGGTAAAAATAATTGTAAACAAATCATAAGAACCACTACAACAACAACATTTTTTTTTTTTTTTTTGATAATGTTTCTTAATTATGTACAGAATTAATTTAATTTAAAAGTTCACTTTTTTTATCACAAATTACAATACATATTTACATCACAATTTTAATTTCGCTATATATAAACCACAATAAAACTTATCGATCACAATTAGTGTAGTCACAAATAATAGTAAGAATATTATATTTAGTTTATCACATAAATAATAATTAATTATATTTTTTTAAATTGTCTTGTTTTATTTGATAATTTTTAATTTTCACGAAACTACGCAGTGTAGTATACACCGAGCAGTGTAGTATACAATTTTTCCTTGTTTCTCTAATAGAAAACAATCAAAGCAAACAAGGAAAAATAATGAACTGCATTGCACCGGGGGAATAAAAATACAGATTACAGACCCATTGTACTATACATGGTGAACGTATATAAAATAACCTGTGAGTAAGTTCCCCATGTACACAACAAAATCGCACTACCAGTTAAAAATTTTTACTATGTATGTATTTTTCTTATCAATCACAATGCAAATAAAAAAAGTAAACGTCATAATTTTAACCAGTTCAATTGAAACACCAAAACGATTAAAATGTGAGGAAAGTTTAATAATTTTTACCACTTAAAGAATTTAACTTTTTACCCTATTGAAACAAGGCCTTAGATTGAGAATAAATTTGAATTAAATTAAATCAATATGGTAAGTATTTAGTAAATTTATGTTATACGTGTGTATAATCCGTAGCGTACAATATAGTGTAGTGTTTATAAATAATGCGGCTGAATTTTAGCTTTTGGTCAGCTATTGATGTTTATCCATTTAAATCAATGTTGTATTCGTGAAAAAAAAAAACAAAAAGGCGAGGTCATGTCTATTCATTTTACAGCATATTACATAATATTGTGAAATTTAAAGTTACCGTAAAAATATAGAAAATGTTAATTTAGATTAAAACGCATATGTATATTCGCATAAAATTATAACCTTAACCACAAATGTTTTATGAAAATAGCGCCTTATTTTTGTTTATCTAATTTTGACGTTTACATTTTTATCGGTTTGTGAAATTCGGATAAAATCTGCCAAAAAGCCGATTTGTTAAAAATGATCTGGGGTGAGATGTTGCAACCATCACGTTTTTCGCTTCGATGCATTTTCGATAGAATAACTGTACTGCTTTGTTAAAAATATAAAATTTTAAAACAATTTAGTTCTAAAATACCGTTATTCTATCGAAAATGCATCGAAGCGAAAAACGTGATGGTTACAACATCTCACCCCTGGATCAAAAAAAAATAGTCAAATTCATATACCTCAAACACATAAGCGGCGCTCTACGCCTGGCTTCGCTTCTGTTCGTCTGTATGATTTTATGCCACATAGGCGCCCCTAATTTGACATTTATTTATATGAAAAATGTTGTTTGGGTTTTTACAACAAAAACATTTTCATAAAAAACTATTTGTTTAATGACTAATTACGAACAAATTTAAGTTCAAATTTAGATTTTTTTACAATTGTCTTTCTCATATGCCCATTTGGATGTAAAATTCAGCTAAAATTAGAAGTTTCCAAGCATTTACTTTAAAAACAACAACAAAAAAAAATAAATGTCATTCATCGCCTCAAAAAATACAAACTTTGCAAGTTTGACGCCGCTCTATGTGTTCGCTCTTATGGAAATACATGTATTCTAATTTAGCGCCGCTGTTCGCTCCGTCAATGTGGTTGGGGTTGTTCCACATCTGGGGCTCTATTCTCGAATTCTACATCCATTTTCCACGTGTGGAGATCTGTCAAAATTCATAAAAATTGAATTTTTTCGGTACTAAGGGAATATTTCCGAATGGGTATAAGTAGGTGGAAAAAATTCCCCATATAGGAAAATGCCCATGCCGCATGTGTTTTATATACGAATTACAATTTCCGAATGTTTTGATGAATTTTGACAGATGTCCGCATGTGGGAAATGGATGTGGAATTCGAGAATAGGGACCCTAGACATCTGTCAAAATCTATAATTATTACTAAAGATACATGTTAAACCGAAAGTGATCTGAACACCTTCCAACAATTTTTTTCCAACCTTTTTTGTTGAGACTTAGAGCTATACGCAATAGAAAAAATTAACATACGATAAAAAGGGAAAAGTATAAAACAAAAATGTCGGTCAGGCTATACTTTTTCGGCGGTATAAAATCGACGATGTCGAATAGGGCGATAATACAACTTTATGTTTCAAAATTACAACTTTTCTGGCTAAAATAAAGCTTTTCGAAAGTAAACTTCCATTTTTAAACAAAAATTTATAAAAAAATAAAACAAAAATGTCGGGCATGCTATAATTTTTTGGCGATATAAAATCGACAATGTAATTTTTGACGAATGCCGCAGCGATACTACTTTATTTATCAAAATTACGACTTTTCTTGGCTAAAATGAAAACTGTTCGAACGTAAATTTTAATTTTTAAATAAAAATTTTAAAAAATAAAAATAAAGCGCTATAAAAATTTTACAAATCGCCATTTTTAATGTGTTTGTTGTTGTTTGTTGCCATAAAATATACTCCGGTCGAGTATATTTTATATTCAAAAATTTTTTTTATGGAAACAAAGTTAAAAAAAAAAAATCGAACAAAATTTTGTTTGTTTATATATTTGTTCTGGTCTTTCAAATGAAATACGCGATATACTAATTTCTTCATTTTTTGTTGGGAAAAATTGTTGGAACGTGTAAATCACGCTAAAGTGATCTGACTGAAAATTTGGGTTTGTGGTTACATGGGACTATTTTATTTGATCTGAGCTGACAGTTCAAATGTCACTTGGTTCTAAAATTACATTTAAAATATTAAAAAATTATTTAAAATAATTGGAAAACCACTTCGAAAATATATAAAAATCTTTTGACTTTTTAACAGTATGAAAAAATCTGTCAATTCAACTAAATTAAAGTTTACATGTTTAACTCAACACACAGAGTGGCTCAACCAACCAAATTTAAGTTGACCGAACTCAGGGGTAGGATGTTGTAACATCACTTTCGATTCAAATTCGATAGAGTTTATGTCTCTTTGTTTCAAGAATAAAATTGTACTCTATTTCGCTTTAAAATTATTTTATTCGGATGGCGAAATTTGTTTACGAAATAGACTACGTCGATTGCATTATATTTTTTGGCTGCTGAAAATTTTCAACAAAATATTTACGTAAACTCTTACTCAAATCGAGAACATTTTATGACAGTCCAACTAACACAAGTACATAAATATTGAGTTCCGACAAAACCAACAAAAATGTTTATACAAGCTACTATTTCTGTAAGTATTAGTGTCGTGATCGTGACCCAGTCTAATCTTGACGTACTTCGGGCAGCCCTCTCGATGTCCTTGGGTTCCAATGCTACCGTTTTTCTAGCGTAACTACATGATGTAGTAAACATCTAGGAAGGAAAGCAATAAGCCCAGATAGTATGTATCACGTAACGGCTTGCAGTATTATCAGGTTCATTAAGAGCCTGAATATTGACTGGTCGGATAATTAAGCAGGATCCAGCACAATAGATCTTTGATAGGATTTGGATTTAATAGTATGAATACGTCATAGAAACAATCCGTACGTTCAATGATGGCCTTTTGACCGAAAATATACGGATATTTCCCCCGCTAACTTCATTTTAATAAAATATCCGGATTTTTTTTGTGACATGAGTGAGCAACTCTTGTACTTGATGTATAATTTTGGTATTTTAAATGTCATCATCACATTTAATTTTATTATTTTAATATTTTTTATTAATATCATTGTTCAAATCGAAGCTTTTCATATCATTTTAATTTAAATTTTTCAATTCGCAGAAATTTGGAATTTACGCCGATAAAAGAAATAAGTTTCGGTTGTCAAAATAACTCCAAAAAAATCCAAATAAAAGTAGTGTTAAAAATATACCGATCCTTTTGATGCGTTCGTATTTTTTGCTCAAAAAATATCAAGATATTTTTGTTGTTTTGGTTCTAATGAAAATTATTTCTCGCACACACTAATAATTTTAATAGTATGGCATTTTTATGGAAGAGATTTTTTTAATTTAATATTTTTTGACGGAAAATGTTCGAAAAAAAAAAATTCTGATAGGAGTATTAATATTAATTAATTTTTTAGATAATTTTGAGATTTGAAAATAATCGAATTAACACTAATATTTAATTTTTTTCTAATAATTCTTGGTTATGTTTTTGTTTGCTTTCAAATTGTCCCCATAAAATCTTGATATAAAAAAATAAGAAAATGCTTTATCTTTGTCACTCTAATGGATTATTTGGTTTTGTCTTCTTCCGACTTCAAGTCAGCTCAGTCAATTATTCACAGCGGAATTGGGGCATAATGGTAAATATTAAATTTATCACAAAATTCGTTATTTTTATAATTTTCTTTCAACTAGATGAATATCCGGTACCATTAATAAAAATAAACTTAACGAAATTACAACAATTATTTCTACCGAAAATGTATGAATATCGTAAGTATTGAATTCTATAATTAGCATAGCAAGAAATTACTAATTTATAATTTTTTTTCAGTTTACTATTTCCATTTGTTTTTAAGTTTTGCGCTATTTACTAATTGTTTTCTAATTCGGATAATTTTAGTAATTAACGAGTACTACTACCTTTCACACACAAAACTTCCAGTATCTAAAGATTGGTTTATTGTGTTTAAGCATGCATTTCATTTCAATATCCTAACTTGGGTATTGATAGTGGTTTCGATAATAACGCTGGCTTTTCTGTGTAATTCAGCTAGTTATAAACATTTTTACAACAATATTTCATTCCCCCTATTATTAGGGTATATGTTTGTACTGCTCATAGTACATTTTTCAAAAGTTCAAGACAGCAAATTTAACAATCTGTCACACATCAGAAATTCAAACTTACTTGATTATGGGTCAGGATTGGCTTACAGCTACTACCATGGTTATCTAAAAATAATAGGACCCACCCATGGCGATCAAAGAAAAGGCATTACAGAACGCTTACAAAATTACGAAGACATCGAAGGGGTTAAAATACCTATTAAACTTTTATTTATCTTAGTTCCATTGTCTTCTTTTATACCAACACAATTGTCGGAAGGAACCGATAGCCGACTAAATGCATCAAAAAGTCTAGAAAAATTGGTTATAGATCGAGCCGGTGTGAAAAATCGTTCATATGAAAATATGATTTATAGAATATCCGGTCCAGAACGATGGTACGTATGTGCTGAAGGTGCTACCCCTATACTAACGTTAAGCGAAGCGTTACAATTGGAGCCTAATTTGGAGTATTTAAAAGAAGAGATTCTTTTTAAATTTTATCAAACATTAACATTTTTAATCAATAAGTATGATAAAACACGAGGAAAGTTTGATGTAATCCTGTACAACGATAAGGATAACATAGGAGATGTTTTGGAGCAAAGAATTTCCGAAATGTTAAAACTCGTTTAATTAGGTTTTTGTGTATGTATGTATGTACATTGTTTAGTTGGATGATAAAGTGTAATACTATTTTACTATCTGCCATATGCCTTGTTTTTTTATTATATCGGAGAGATCTGAAAAAGGCCTTTTGCGTTTTTTTATTTTTCAGATAATTCAGATCGCAATCTGTTTCATTTTTTTATTGTCTCAGATCATTATCTGAAACAAAATTTTCTCTCTGAATTTTTTTCAGATATTACAGTTAAATGTAAATTTGACAGCAAAATAACCGAAGTGTTTGATGATTCTTCAATTGAAATTGAGAATTGTAATTAACCAGGGGTGACATGTTATAACCATCACTTTTTTCGCTACGATGCATTTTCGGCAGAGTAATCTTACAACTAAATTGTTTACAAATTTTATATTTTTAACAAAGGAATACAGTTATTCTATCGAAAATGCATCGAAGCGGAAAAAGTGATGGTTTTAACATGTCACCCCAGAATAGACATTGCGTGGACCAATTTTTTTTCATTTTACATTCTTTTTTGGACATTGAAGTATAATTATTTTTGAATATTATACCCCTATTCCCTTGGTCGCGTCACTTCATTCGACGTGATAATTGTCGCGTCACTTCAACTTTAAATTGGTATTCTCTTAGTCGATCGAAGTGATAATATAAGAGAATGCGACGTAAAAGAATGTTCGTCACTTCAAACGACGATTGTCGCATCGATTGACTAAGAGAATACCAAAATTTAATTGTCGGTACAAGTGACACGACTAAGGGAATAGGGGTCTTATAGTAGTTAATACAAAATTATATGCTGTGAAAACAAAACTTGTCAAATAATTTCACTAACTACACTGTTAAAAATTCTCAATTTTTATTATTTCAAATCAAAACCAGTAAACCAAAGAATACATAAACCAACTTCTCTTACCTTCGGCAAATCAAGGTCAAAAAAATGAGTCCAAATATTTCCATACAAAAACAGCGTTATGTCTCTTCTGGTTGTATTCTGTGCCCATACACTCTATACCAACGATAATTTTTATCATGAAGTAATCTCCGTCCAAATTTTCATCCTCCACATTCCAGGTGATTTGATCGGCCATTCTCGAGTGCGCATTCAAACCACCACATACGATTAAGTCACTTTTTCCGTACATCCATTCAAACAATTTGGTGATGTCATCATCGGCACTTTCATTTCATCTCCATATGTTACCGGGGGGAAAATACGCACTCTCTAATATAAGATTACTTTCCAAATTTTGTGTTTTGCCAGCAACCGCCTCTAGAAAGGTGAAAACGGGCAAGTTAATTTGTCTGATTATTATATTGTTCCGGGACAATATGGCTACTCCTCCATATAAATTTAAAATTTATCGAGTTCTAGTGCAGTTCTCATGGAAAACAGGACTTTCATTGCACAACGATTTCTCAATTGACGATTGGGCTGTCATAATTTTGCATGCAGAGCGTAGGGTTTAATTTAATTCCGGCAGTTACTACGTAATTCGAATTACAATTTCGGTCAGATTAAAATGGAAAAGCACAAAAATTATACATGTGTAGAGAGAAATGTCATTTCAAGGTAGCCGCATGCCAAAACACTTCAGGTTTTTCGACACGCAGTCTACACTAAAAAGATAAAATTATTCCATCATATTACCTCATATCTCTTGTGTTATATTCTAAAAAGTTACTAAATTTTTTTGTTGTTGTATTATTTTTAGTAACTATTTTAGAATATAACACAAGAGAGATGGAAAAATGTTACCTTTTTAGTGTAGACTGCGTGTCAAAAAACCTGGGGTGATATGTTATAACCATCACTTTCTCATGAGATGGAAAAATGTTACCTTTTTAGTGTAGACTGCGTGTCAAAAAACCTGGGGTGATATGTTATAACCATCACTTTTTTCGCTTCGATGCATTTTCGATAGAATAACTGTATTCCTTTGTTAAAAATATAAAATTTTAAAACAATTTAGTTGTAAGATACCGTTACTCTGTGGAAAAACCATCAAAGAGAAAAAAGTGATGGTTATAACATGTCACCCCTGGTCTTTTGGCATGCGGCTACCTTCAAGGTGTGTACATGGTACATTTCTGGTGCAAAAATGTACACACAAATGTTCTACATGACTTAAATACGTAACTAAATGGTTGCTAGGTTTGTAACCCTGCGGGTTAAATTTGTGCCCTGTGAACCTAAATTGCTGCCCTGTGAACCATTTTGACTACTTTATGTAGGTGACCCTGTGTTCAGTCGGGCAAAAGTGAAAAAAAATATCCTGATATTTTTTATTACCTTAATTTCACTTCCTTGTATTTTACGTCATGCCCGACAAAACAATTAAAATGAAAAAGGTCGTGTTTCCTCGGGCAAATTTGATAAAAAATAACATGATATTTTTTATCACATTTTGCCATAAAACGCACTCATTTATCACCAAAAAAATCCTAGAATGTTTTTGGTTTTAACTGTCAAAAAATATTGGTTTTTTTATACAAAAGAAATTTAATAAATAATTTTAATTAATTTCAATTTCCATAATATATACATACTGGAAATATTTAACAGTTTAAAATACTACAAACAATTATAATTAATTATCTTTAATAAAAAAAATCAGAATAAATTAAATTGTTTGACATTTAATTTTTACTTTTGTTTTTATTTTTTCATTTTGGTCGTTTCCTCGGGTTTGACATAAAATTTAACGGAATGAAGTTACGGTCATAAGTAATTGACGTGCAGTATCATGATATTTTTTATCACGTTTGGCCGAGGAAACACTAGGAAAAGGGATTTCACACGTCAAACTTCTAGAGCATCTTTATTTGGGCAACATCAAAACCAATTTATCACGATTTTGTATAAAATAATAAACAATACCCCTCCTGAATAATATTAAAAATATCACATCACAATCAAAAGCCAAATATTTTATTTTCAAATATGTATTTATTTTGACACCTGACACCAAAAAAAACTTACATTTTTATACATTTATTTTACTATTATTATTATTATTGGAGGGCCATGCGGGCGATCAGCCACATCGCACTGCGATCTAAAAGATCTATTGTGTTGGACCCTGGTTAATTATCCGTCCACTCAATATTTAGGTTCCTAATGAACGTCATAATACTGCTTCCCGATACGTAATACATACTATCTGGGCTTATTGCTAGATGTTTACTACAGCATGTATTCCGCTAGAAAGACGGTAGCATTGGAGCCCAAGGACTTCGAGAGGGCTGTCCCACTCCCGTATATTCCTACCTCTGCCCCGTATTCCATTTGATTTTACTCTTACGAGTTGCTGGGAATTGCAAATCGTCTGTAGGTCACCCAGCTTTACTACAGGAAGGCTAAATAAAACTGGAGGGTGCCTGGTATCCAGAGTCCGCTTATTTTGAACTGATTAACCTATCAGCCATACATCTATCGGCATATGCTGTTAGACCTTAGATTATGGTTTTTTGTCAAGGTTTTCTCTATTAGCACCGTACTTTAGCCTGTGTAAAATGGCCAAAAATGTGCCAAATGGCCTTAGTTACCAGTGGTTGCCACAAGTAGGCAGCACGTACACTTGCGAATTTTGAACAGGTTACGCCTTACACAATTGTACCCATCACGCAGCTGCCTATTGACATGATCAGAACAGCTCACGTGATGCGCATCCTACTGAAAGGTTACGGAGCTGGTTAATTAATCTACTCAACTTTGGCTCTCCCCGCTCCAATAGACGTCAAACCACCTTTTTATACATAAAAATGGTGTAGAACTATGTTGTTCCGCAATGTAAATCGAAAAAAAGTTGCGGATGACAGCACAAAATTCCAACAATTCCCAGCTAAAAAGTGAATGGTGACGAGATGGTTACGGACACTTAAAAGTGGCAAAAAAAACTCCAGCAAGCATGCAGAAATTTGCAGCTTGCATTTTACTTAATCGAATTAGAAGCCAAATGAATTTGGTAAGCTTTGTTATTTTTCAGAATTTATAAATTATATAAAGTTTAACACGTTTATTTGTAATTTTAGGTAGAATAAAGCGTTATTTAAAATTTAATGTGATTCACAGCCAAAACTTGCCAAAAATTAGCCATGAATAGGAAGCTTCTAGATATATAGACGAGGCCTAGAACCTTTCGTATTGCAAATGATCCCAATGTACAATCTGATGCTGTTGAACAAAATGATGATGTTCAAGTTGCTAGGATTAACCAAGATGTGGAGGTTTCTACGCCAGAAATTGACAATATACCCAAGCCTGCCAAATAGTGGCATTAACGCTATATTTTGATCGTTTATCGGAGGAGCAATAGTTTTATAACGGGCTGATTTCAGGCAGATTCGAAATTTTGTGTCTGATGAAATATAGAAAATACAATTTTCTCCATAATCGGTGATATGTCACGGGTTGTCTTTATTATTGGAGCATCACAGATTCTACCTATTGGAAAATTTTCAAACTGGGCTAGCGGATAATTTAACATTCGAAATTGTTGTAAACAATTCCAATTTTGAACTGTAAACACAATTTTTTCTTACGAGATTGCTAGTAATTGTAAATAGTGGTTTTCCAATCGACTACTGCACTGCAAGTACTTATAAGTGCGAAAAATTTGTCTCGGCTAAATGTCGATTGGAACTCACAAAAAATTATGACATGAGCAAAACATAACCTCTAAATTTGTAATTCAATTAATACCAAAAAATAATGCGATTCTGGTTTAATTTTTCAAACGTATGGTAATAAAATATTAAAATAAATATTTAAAAAAATAATTTTAGCTTTATTGTTGTAAATTATTTGTAGTGTTTTTTTATTCGCTCCGGATAGCTGCTATCGAGAGCCGTCATTTTTCTACGCCTAAATTTAAATTTGACGCGCTATTTATTGGTAAACTAAACTTATTTAACATCAAACTACCATTTTTAATTCAATTGTTTACCAAAAACTTCATGTAAAGAATATTTGGCTCTACCTATTTATACGGAGCGCTATCGGGAGCCATTTTTTATATGACGGCTCTCGATAGCAGCTATCCGGAGCGAATAAAAAAACGCCGCTATAATTATCAAATATCACCTAGCGGAGAATATTGACGTAACTGCTTGTAGCTGCTCATGCAAAAATAGGTAGAACAGTTGCGAGTAGATGATTTAGCAAAGACATAAACCTAAGTGCTTATAATTGCGGTGGTCGATTGAAAAACCACTAATATGTAATGGCAATTGTGGATTGTAAATAAAAACAATTTTTAATTACCGGATTGCTAATGTCGAATTCTTTTCGTTTTTTTTTCAAATCAATGTAAATTTTGTGGTGCGAAAAGTACACGAAACAAATTGATGTTGTTTTTTGACGTTACTAACAACAACAAAACTTTGTATTTGTAAAAGTTGTGAATATACGAGGTTTTTGTGGCTTGATTTTAAATCATTTTACATGTTGTTTAATTATTTTAATCGTTTAAAAAATAAAGTTTTCAATATAAACAGTTTTTTTTGTCTCGATTTCTTATCCTTTTAATTGTTGTGCTTAATTATTTTAATCGAATTAAATAAAATCAAGACACAAAAACTCTAATTGACAACTTTGACAACTAAAAATTAACGTTTCTAATTTGTTGTTGTAGTAGATTTATGAAAAAATATACATTTCGTAAAATTGATGTACATCGAAAAAAAATTTATGTTTTTTGACTAAAAGTTCATGATTTTCGATGTACACCAATAGTTCTATTCCCTTGGTCGTGTCACTTCATTCGACGTGATAATTGTCGCGTCACTTCAACTTTAAATTGGTATTCTCTTAGTCGATCGAAGTGATAATATAAGAGAATGCGACGTAAAAGAATGTTCGTCACTTCAAACGACGATTGTCGCATCGATCGACTAAGAGAATACCAAAATTTGATTGTCGGTACAAGTGACAAGTGACACGACTAAGGGAATAGGGGTGCAATTTTGTTTGATGTTTTTTGGCGAAAAGAATTTGACATAAATTTTCTTTCGTCGCATTTGTGACAACTGTAATTTTGTCAGTAGCATCATTTTTACTTTTTTCCGCGAGAGGCGGTTTCTCTACTTTTACAAACATCAATAGAACACAGTGGAGCGCTCCCAGCGTGAAGTAGGCAAACTATACATGGTTGGAATTGGAATAGCTGTTGTAAATTGTTAAATAAAATATACAGCTAATTTTAGAAATTCGATAGTGCAATTGTTGCCGTACTTCGGGAATTTTACAACAATGCCATGTATTTTCATTCCGGAATGAATTGTTTCAAACCAAGATTTTGTTGTGATAATTTTGAAATTTTTTGTTATTTTATTTAATTTTTAATGTCAATTGATAAAAGTACAAAGAAAATTATTTTCGGTTTTTAATTTGCATTTTTATATCAATAACTATTCCAATGACTAAGATGCCTTGTATAAAATAAGGCTTCCATTAATTTAGCCAGGAGTCGAAGAATTCCCAGCGATGTAAGGGATAGTACAATTCTCGTTTGTAAATTATCAAATAAAATACACCTAAAATTTCAAGTCTTGGGCGTTTTATTTCCGTAAAGCTATATAAAAGCGAACATTTACAGTTATGTTACAGGGTTTCTTACATTCAAATTTAGAAGTCAAAATGCATATTACCATAAATTTATTGTTTAGCATTTAGCATTTATGATTTGGACAAACTCCGGTTTAAGTGAAGCTCCTCCAACAAGGAAGCCATCAATATCGTCTTGGTTACCAAGTTCCTTGCAGTTAGCAGCAGTAACTGAGCCACCGTATTGAATACGAATAGCATCAGAAACTTCTTGCGAAACATTCTTACAAAACCAGCATCGTAGAGCTGCATGTACATCTTGAGCTTGTTGCGGTGTAGCCACTTTACCGGTACCAATTGCCCAGACAGGCTCATAGGCAATAACAACGTTTGTCCAGTCTTTTACCACAGCAGCTATGGCTTGTGTTTGACGGAAAACAACTTCTTCTGTTTTTCCAGCTTCACGTTCTTGTAATGTTTCACCAATGCAAGCAATGACCTTCATTCCTTCCGCGAGGGCATGAGCAACTTTTTCCGCGATTAACTCATCTTTTTCTCCAAAAATAGTACGGCGCTCTGAATGACCAATTATAACCCAATCTGCGCCAACGTCTTTCAACATGGCAGGCGATTGTTCGCCGGTGAAAGCACCACTGGCCACTTTATAACAATTTTCACCCGCAACTCTAATCGATTGGGGCAGAACTGAACGAGCATATTCAAGATAAGGTGATGGTACGCCAATTACAATTTCTACATTGGGATCCAATGGACCGGCAGTTAATGTTTTGGCAATTTCGGCTATGCTCTGCTTATTGCCATTCATTTTCCAATTACCACCGACACAAAATTTACGAGACATATTGCAATTGCAGGGATCCTTGTTTCGATACCTATTTAAATTGTTACATTAGTTGGTTTAATAAATATAGATTAAATAAAAAAAACTTACGAATTTTTAGAAGAAAATGACAAACGTTGCGAATAACCAATAAACGAAACTGCTTGAGCCAAAAAAGTGTAAGATAATTTATAACCTTTGAATGACCTTGCAATAGGTTGTATCATAATAACCTGCCCGCTATGCTATAATTTTATGTTGACCAATAAACAATATATGTTTTATTGGAACTTTTATTGGTACGTAAAAGTCTTTCTTAACATAATAGTAGAAAAACTATTTAGTTAAATTAGAAAACAAGTGAGATTTAAAAAGAATTATCGATTTAATTTTACTTTTGATGTTTTTTAAACTATGAATAAATTTTCGACCCATAGAGCAAAGAAAACATAAATTCATACGGAATTCTATGCTTTATGGTTTATGGGTTGAAATTTATGAAAATATTCACAGCAAGTAGAACTATTGCTCAACCGACCAAACGGCGCAGTTCCTAGCTATGACGGTTGGATCGAGAGATACCGGGTTGGAATCCCTATAGAGGCGGGATGCCAAAAGGATTTTTCATCATCCTTAAGTACTTTTCGTACCAGGCGCCTCGCCTCGAAATATTTAGTTACCACAAATGTGAAGCTGAGACCCTTTCATACCGGTGGCGTTGGCTTTGAACATTCGGTTGCTATCAAATATTTTATTTAGGCCTATTTTACACGTGAATTATAGCAAGAACTAAGATATTCAAAATTTGTAACGTACATATGAGCTAGATTTTTTGGTAAGTATGAAATATTTGTGCAAAACATGTGATTTGTAGGTTATGTTGAGAAAGCACTTCGCTTTGTATTACTTTAAAATGTCGCAGTCGAGTGTGGAACGCATTGCCTTGGCTTTGTAGATAACTTCATTGTAAAATATATTGTTTTTTTTAAAAGGATCACTTAAAAATAAATTATTTTTCAACAAATTAAACGGTATCAATCGAATAGAACTAATTTACATAATTAAAAAACAAAATAAAACATTTTTATTTACGAAGCTCAAAGCCGAGGCGCCTGGTATGAGGTAAACGTTACGCTAAAAATGAGTAGATATGTTACATAAAGGAGAAGTGTCACTTGTCACATGAGATGTGAAACAAATTGGCGAAGACTTATTTATGTATTGGTTTATAAAAAAATATTCGTAATGTGTACACCTTTTACGTAACATTTATGAACTCATATGGGCGTAACGTTTATTAGCGTTCCAAAATGAACATTACGTACGGTTTGAGTATTATTCCGCAATTAATTTTGAGAAAATAATGAAAACAACGTATTTTGTTTTTTTTAGCAAATATATGATTTTATTTATTTGATTATATCAATTAATTATTAATTATACCTATACTAAATTTTAACACATTTATTTTTACTTATACTCAATTTTAGTTATACTTCAAGATCAACAAATTCATTTAGATATTAAAATAAAATAATATAATACGAAAATAGAAATAGCTAATAATGGTCGTGTTCAGTTGGGCAAAAGTGATAAAAAATATCATGATATTTTTTATTACCCTAACTTCATTTCGTTGTATTTTATGTCATGCCCCACAGAACAACCAAAATGAAAAAAATGATTTTACACGTCAAACTTCTGTAGAGCATCTTTATTTGGGCAATATCAAAACCAATTCATCGCGATTTTTTTATAAAATAATAAACAATACCCTTTCTGAATATTATTAAAAACATCACACCACAATAAAAAGCCAAATATTTTGTTTTCAAATATGTATTTATTTTGACAGCTAAAACCAAAAAAAAACTTGGTTTTTTGGTGATAAATGAGTGCGTTTTATGGCAAAACGTGATAAAAAATATCATGATAAATTTTATCACTTTTGCCCGACTGAACACTAGGAATGTATTGTATTTATTATAAATATCGTCGTCACTATCATTCACTAAATTGTATTTATAAACAACAAAAATTAATACCAAATTAAAAATTTACTAAATATTAAAATGGCGCACCACGCTTTACTTTATCTAAAATCACATTCTGTTTAGAGATGGAATGAAGAAAACTACACAGTTTTGTAAATTCATATATGAAATCTGAAATTGTGAAGTAGTAGTAGTGCCCCATATAAGAAACCGTTCGTAAACTGTTCGATAGCGCATCGCATATTACTAAATATATTTCCCCAAAATAATTAAAAAAAATAAACAAAAATGTCGTTGTCAACGTTATGACGATATATCAAAGCGAAATAAAAGTTTGGTTTTTGTTCAATACGCAATTTTATTTTTTTATTCTATACAAATATTTTTCTTCAACTCTAAATCCTAACTCTGTTCATGGAAACGGTACGGGTTAGCGCCGCCATATTTTCAACTCAACGAAACCTAAACTTGTTTAAACTCGGTACATGGAAACATGGTAATCATCTGCATCAAAATTTTTAATATGTGGTCGCTTATCAGATCATGCCTGGTGCTTTTCTTGGATCAAATTTTTCCTTGATTTTCTTTTTTACTTAGTGCCATTTGTATTTAATTGGCTAAATTTTCTCAGCTTCTACATCACTAGGTATCAATATGGGCTTCCAGTTTGCTCACAGGGTGTAAATACCATACTAATACCTACCCTTGACAGACTAAAGTACTTTTCATACCAGGCGCCTCGCCTCCAAATATTTAGTTACCACAAATGCGAAGCTGAGTCTCTTTCATACCGGTAGCGTTGGCTTTGAACATTCGGTTGCTACCAAATATTTTATTTAGGTCTATTTTCCACGTGAATTATAGCAAGAACTAAGATATTCTAAATTTTGTAACGTACATATGAGCTAGATTTTTTGGTAAACAATGTGATTTGTAGGTTATGTTGAGAAAGCACTTCGCTTTGTACTACTTTAAAATCTCGCAGTCGAGTGTGGAACGCATTGCCTTTGCTTTGTAGATAACTTCATTGTAATATATATATTTTTTTTTTAAATTATCACTTAAAAATAAATTATTTTTCAACAAATTGAATTTATTTCTATAGAATTAAACGATATCAATCGAATAAAACTAATTTACATAATTAAAAAACGAAATAAAAAATTTTTATTTACGAAGCTCAAAGCCTGGTATGAAAAGTACTTAAAGATTAGCAAAGCGCGATTAGTGAAACAAGATTAACTAATCCACCACAAATTTATTTGCGTTGAGAGACAGACTAGGGATTAGTTTGCTGGGCAGGAAAGTAAAATACAATGATGGTGATTCCCTGTAATACGCCGTCTACACTATGCAAATTCACTGATATTTTCTATCAGTAATTTTTTGTTTGTATATGTTCTTTTCAATGGATTGACAAATATCTGTCAAAAAAAATCATAGCTGGGCATTTGACTATCATAATAATATCTTCAAATGTTAAACAAAATTGTTTCAATGCCATAAAAAAATTAGTTGTTTTTTAATACTTGTCACTTGTGGTTAGGCTAACAAATAATTTGTCTAAGAAAATTATTCAGAAAATTATACAATATGGAGAACCACCACCTCGCCCAAAAATTTCTTTTCGTCGTACAAAAACCAAGTTTTTTTATCGTCAACAACAGCGCTTCCAGATTTTTTTCTACTTGGTTTTAATTTTTTATAGTGTACATATGTATTTCGTAGATTCCTTATTTTTTTCTTTACATCTTCAACATTTACGTTTATTTCGTTCGCTATTTGTTGTAAAACAGAATTTTTGATGTCGGCCCGTCTGTAATTTTTATCTTCCATAAAACTTCATTATTGCGGTACAAGTCGATTGATTAATCGCGCTTTGCTTTTGGTATTAAAAGACATTTTTCAATCGTTAATAAAACGAATAATTAAAAAAACATTCTGTTTATAGGTTATGAATTTTTGTTATATCGTGATGTTTCAACTTGAGAGAACAATTTCAAATGGGAAAACATAACCTCAAACATTAAATATTTATGACATTTCATAATAATTTACTAATAAAATTACGTGAAATAGCCTCCTGATAATTTGCTAATAGTGAGTACGTTTATGTTTAGGGTTCATCAACCTGGTTTGAACCTAGGTTATCTTTTACTATAAACGGAGTCGAGTCATCTTGTAGTTAACTCAACTCGACCTAAAAAATTTCTGGGGTCAAGTCGAGTTAATTCCACTATAAACGAAGTCGAGTCGAAAAATAAAAACAACAAAAAATAATAATAAAAAGGCACCATTTTGATTTCTTAATTCGTGTGCGCATCTCTGATTTTTGTGTGGCAATAAAACTTTGTTATTTTGTTTTTATAAAATTTAGAAAATAATACAAGAAAAACTTGTGAACATACGATGGTAAATGATTTTTTTTGACGTTTCCGACTCGGTTTCAACCTAGTTTCGACTCGACTACGATTTGACTCTGCAGTATAAACGCTAAAAAAGATAACTACAAGATGATCCAAAGTTAACTAAAAGATGACTCGACGCTGAGCATAAACGTACTCAGTGTCAAAATGCTTATAATATACACATACATATATTGATAAAATTTATATCATGATCGAAAATATTAGTAGATTTGCATACCAGCTGGACTCATTTTTTAATTCAATATTTCTCAGATTTATACATTAAAACAAACTAGATTTTCTTTTTATAAACATAACCTCAAAATTTATTCAGCACAAATTGTTTAAGATGTCATTGATTTTATAACTTCTATCATAAACTCACTCCGCTTGCACTTTCGGTGAAAGAATTATTTCGCATTGTAGCGCCACTTGTACATATTAGAATACTAATTTAACCAAAGTATGAACGCAGTCTTTTTTAGTTGAGTTGGTTTTGACAGCGCGAGTTACATATAATTATGTAGACACACTTTTTTGTATTACAAAACGTTTTTTGGTTTTGTTTTATTCTCTTCTTCTGTGACAGCGAACCATTAAGCATCTCAATAGAACTTTTTGGTTTTACCACATTATAAAATAAAACCTTTTAATTAGTTTTATTTCAATCATTATAAATTGTAATTTACGTAGCAATCCAATCATAAATCTCTGAGGTTATGGGCCCAGTGCAGTAAAGGAAAATTAATTAAAATATTAGTTTTGGTGAATTTTTTTTGTGTCAATTGAATTTTTTTTATTGTCGTCGAAACGAGTGTACTGCATAAAAAAAAAAATGGCGGAGAGTACAACCAACAGCATCAGCAAAATAACACAGTTTGATGGGACAAATTTCAGTTATTGGAAATATCGAGTTGGAATTTTACTTGATGAAAGAGATTTGAGAAAATACATCAATGAGGGACTGGATGAAATTTTGGCTGGTGTGGAAGCAACGGAACGTGATAAAATTAGATTGGAAGAAAAAAATGCGTGTCAATGCTGGTACAAACAATTCATGACAACCAACTGGAATATGTAAGAGAGAAATCACATGCAAAAGACATGTATGATGCATTGTGCAGTATTTTCGAAAGAAAAAGTGTAGCAAGTCAAGTTTTATTGCGAAAAATACTTTTGATGATGAAATATCATGAAAGTGATAGTATCGTGGAGCATCTTTTGCTGTTTGACGAGAAGATTCGTGAGCTAATTTCAGCGGGTGCTAAGATGGAAAAGATTGACATTGTTATCCATTTGTTACTCACATTACCAAAGAGCTATGATAACTTGGTGACAGCATTGGAGAGAATCGACACAGACAAGTTAAGTTTGGATTTTGTCAAAACGCGTTTGATGGATGAGTACAATAAGCGAACAGGTGGAAATTGTTCAAGTAAATCAGGTGAATCTGGTGCAATGATGTCAAAGGGAAAATCGAAGGAGATCATTTGTTTTAAATGTTCAAAACCCGGTCACAAAAAGTCTCAGTGTTTTCTAAATAAAAAGAAAAAGAACAACGGTTCGGCCAGTGCTAACAAAGCAAATGAAGAAAAAGAAGAAGTATCGACAATGTGTGCGTTTGTAGATTTGGAATCGTGTGTTGGTGAGTCGGCAGCATTTAATGCACAAACAAAGCGGCATAACGTCAACGTAAATGACACATCGAAAATTGAATTCACAATGGATTCTGGTGCAACGCAACATATGTCTGACGAACAAAAGCATTTTAGTAAGCTAGAAGAAATCGATGAGTTGTCTCAAAATCAAAGTATTTTTGCGAATAAACGTGGCGATATTCCAGTGAAAACATTGTTTGTTTCTTGATTTATTTTTTACCGTCCTACCTTACGCCTCGAGTAGCCAAATCGAGGACGGGCGGCTACAGATCCGTCTTTGAAAACCACCTGCACATTGCATTGCTTCATGCCAACCCGTAGTGCTGACATGAAAGGTGGGTCGGCCCATGGATTCTGCACTCTGAACAGGGGGTCATAGATGTGTTCATCTTCATCACCGATCGCAATCAGATGATGAAAAATCCCTTTTGCATCCCGCCCCTATAGGGATTCGAACCCGGTACCTCCCGATCCAACCGCCGCAGCTTTAACCACTGCGCCGTTTGCTCGGTGGTGAAAACATTTTATAATGGTAACACATTGACTACTGTGATGAAGGATGTTTTATTGGTGAAAGATTTGAAATGCAACTTGATGTCGATACATGATTTGACTAAAAAGGGCTACAAAGTACTGTTTGAGGGTGACCAAGCATTTGTGTCATTCAATGGAATAATTAAATTCGTTGAACAAATCGAAGGAAATCTGTATAAAGTCACATTCCATGTGGACAACAATGTGTTTGCTGGTTATATAGGTGACATGAATTTACATAAAATTTCTCAAAGTCTGTGGCATTTTAGATTGGGTCACTTAAATGCAAATGATATGAAGAAACTGGCAAGTAAAATGGCGGATGGATTAAATCAAGTAAATATTGACAACAATACGAAGCTGTGTGAATCATGTGTGCTTGGGAAACAAACACGTTCATCATTTGCGAAAAATAAAAATGTTCGATCGTTACGCGTTTTGGAGTTGATTCACAGTGACGTATGTGGTCCGATGCGAACGACTGCATATGATGGTTCTAGATATTTTGTAACATTTACGGACAATTTTTCGAGAGCATCCAGTGTTTATTGCATTCAACGGAAAAGTGAAGTGTTGGAAAAGTTTAAACTTTTTGTGGCAATGGCTGAAGCACTTCATGGTAAAAAGGTGACCAAACTAAGAGCTGACAAAGGTGACGAATACACGTCAAATGAATTTAAGAGCTACTGCAATGAAAAAGGTATTCAAATGTCATTAACTGTTCCGTATAATCCAGAAATGAATTCTATTTCCGGGCGATTGAATCGAACACTTGAAGAAAAGTCGAGAACAATGCTTTTGGCACGTGAACTGGATGGAAAGTTTTGGAATGAGGCTATCATCACTGCAAATTATTTAAAGAATCGATCATCGACAAGTTGGAAAGCAGTTCGAAGCGAAAACTCCAGCTGAAATTTGGTTTGGTCAAAAACCGAATTTGTCACATCTTCGTATTTTTGGTTGTGAATGTTACAATCATATTCCATCGAATATTCGTATAAAATTACAGCCAAAAACATCGAAATGTATTATGCTTGGGTATGGTTCATCATATGGTACATATCGTCTATGGGATATAGAACAACAACAGCAAATAGTGGGCCGAAGTGTAACTTTCAACGAGTCATCGGTTTTAAATCGAAAAGAATTGATTGAGATAATCGATTCAGAGGCGGTTAATGATGATAGTTCGGGTGATCGAGGTATGAATGATACAATGAACGATTCATTTGGTGATGCAAGTGACCTGCCATTCGATAAACGTAATGATATGCAGTCAGATGGCAACGAAAATCGAGAAATCTACAGCACTAATAAGAATTGTGTTGGTAACGGCATGAAGCAGTTCCACGGTGTCAATTTGGATGACCCCGGTGACGACCAAGAAAATATCAACAGTGCAAGTTCAAATTGCATTGGTAACAACGACAGGACAATTCCACGAAAAAGTGAACGAAGTCGACGAGCACCTAATCGATATGGTGAATGAGCAACTATGAGTGAATGTTTTCACACAGGATGAAAATCTTGCTTTATCGGCTGAACCGTTTGTTGAAGATGATCCATCATCGATATCTGCAGCAAAACGTCGAATTGATTGGCCAGAATGGAAAAAGGCGATCGATAGTGAATATCAGTCTTTAATCGATAACAAAACTTGGACTGTTTGCGATTTACCAAAAGTTAGAAGTGCCATAACAAACAAATGTGTCTTTAAGTTGAAAAGAAAAGCTGACGGTTCAACTGATAAGAACAAAGCGAGATTGGTAGCATGTGGTTTTACTCAAAAGCCAGGATTCGATTATGATGAAACGTATGCACCAGTGGCAAAATTAGTTCCATTGAAAATTTTGCTGTCAATTGCCAATCGTTATGATATGCACATTCATCAGGAGGACGTTAAGTGCGCATTTTTGAACGGTGATTTGAACGAAAACATTTATATGTGACTTCCAGAGAGTTTTGGTCAAGGCGATAAAGTGTGTAAATTAAACAAGGCACTTTATGGACTGAAACAAGCTTCGCGTGCATGGAACGAGAAGTCCAATCATTTTATGATTCGAATTGGATTCAAGCGCTGCCAATCAGATCAATGTTTATATGTGAAGGAGCAAAATGGAATCATATGTTTTGTGCTACTGTATGTCGATGATACATTAATATTTTGCCGAGATATCAAAATGATTGGAGCTGTGAAGAAACTTTTATCAAATGAATTTGATATGACTGATGTTGGTAAAGCGAGCTCATTTTTGGGAATGTAGATTGACCAAAACATTGAAAAGGGCATCATTACGGTGAGTCAATCAAGATATTTGGAGAAAGTTTTTCAAAAGTTTGTTATGCAAAATTGTAAACCTAAATCGACACCAATGGAAAAGGGTTTACATGTTGATGTGGGTCAAAATGGAAAATGTTCGAATCATCCATATCGTGAATTGATTGGGTGTTTAAGTTATGCACATGTGACTACCAGCCCAGATTTGTGTGCATCAACGGGATATTTCAGCCGTTTTAAAAATTGTTTCGGCGAAACTCATTTCAATTACGCGAAACGGATTTTGAGTTACATTCGTGGCACCATTGACATGAAAATGGTTTATAAGAAAGACGTCGAAGCAAAGACATTGGTTGGTCACAGTGATTCAGATTGGGCAGGTGACAAAAATGATTCGAAATCCACATCTCGATATGTGTTCAAGTTATTTGGAAACACAGTCAGTTGGTTATCACGCAAGCAGCCAACTGTTAGTAAATCGTCGACTGAAGCTGAGTACATTGCACTATCTGAAGCTGTTAGTGAGGGCGAATGGATAAAGAAATTATTGGTTGAACTGAAGATCAATTGCAATGAACCGATTCCAATACATGAAGACAATACATCGTGCATCACAATTGCTGAGGAGCCACGTGAATACAAACGAATGAAGCATTTTGATGTAAAATACATGTTTATATGAGATTATGTTCAAGCAAAGAAGTATGAAATGGTTCAAACATTGTCCGAAGACCAAGTGGCAGACATAATGACAAAGGCACTTGGAAAAACATTGTTTATCAAGCAAGCATCGCAAAGATTTAAATTTAGTTTAATTTCATGATGATTTGAATTTGTTTTTTTTTATATACTTCTATTAAATTAAGAGGCGGTATTAGAGTACTAATTTAACCAAAGTATGAACGCAGTCTTTTTTAGTTGAGTTGGTTTTGACAGCGCGCGTCACTTTTTTGTATTACAAAACGTTTTTTTTTGGTTTTGTTTTATTCTCTTCTTCTGTGACAGTGAACCATTAAGCATCTCAATAAAGTTTTTGGTTTTACCACATTATAAAATAAAACCTTTTAATTAGTTTTATTTCAATCATTATAAATTGTAATTTAC
The DNA here is from genome assembly GCA_958295665.1 of Tipula vernalis. NCBI lineage: Eukaryota > Metazoa > Arthropoda > Insecta > Diptera > Tipulidae > Tipula > Tipula vernalis. The sequence goes on along the minus strand of OY282558.1, from coordinate 177,017,799 downwards.
GTAGCAATCCAATCATAAATCTCTGAGTACAATCACTAAACCCAATACAACGAGATAAACTTCAAAAATTTCAAAGATTAGTGTACTAATCTCGATTAGTCACTAATCCTCAAATAAAACGAGATTAGCTAATCGTCAACTTGACACACTCAGCTAAAATCGAAAAAATCACTAATCGCGCTTAGCTAGTCCCTAGTCTGTCAAGCGTATAAGATGTTGAACAAACATATTTGCTTTATCTGCATCACTTATTACCCATTACATTCTTACATCATTAGAGAGACGAATTGTACGGCTTGAAAGTGTAGGTCATTTGGCCATTTCAGCTAACGTGTACCTTTCCGCAGATAGTAATCTATTGCTTCAGCAGCTGTGAGTTCACTAAGATAATATTAAACCCTTCATCATTTCTGTCGCTTTATTTAAATTTGATTTAAGCGTAGGAGATCGGTATAATTGCCATTGCCTTCGTATTGGGTTTTATCATTAATAGCTGTTGAATATTCTGAGACCGTTTGTTCAACTTTAAAAATCTAAGCGGCTGAGTAGCGCGTCCGTTACAGCCTGTTTTATTGCATGCGTTAGGTGTTAAACTGCTAAATCAAGAAATTTCGATTTGTTTTTATGAAAAATTGTTTACTGGAAAGAATGTCAACGCTCGAATATTTGAATTTAAAGTTGTGGATTTGAAAATATCAGCAGACATATCGACTTTGTATCTATTAGGTGGAACAATCAATTGGATAAGTGGATGGAAAAGCGTCGCAGACAGAAAGGGAATAAATATGTTTATAAAAATTTAGATTATTATTTAGTCCCTTTCTATAGAGTCTGGCGATCCTGCGATCCTTTTCCACGCGATTTTAATTCAGTTGACTGTTCATTGAGTTTTTGATTTTCGATCCGTTGATTTCTGTTATTAGCCGCAAGATGAGTTTTATCAGTTAACGTCATACCGTTGTTTCCGTTGATAATAATATCATCGTTTGTGATGTACATTATGAGAATTACTGTTGGAGTATTGTACTTGTACTTTTGTCATCGGTCGATGAGCAAATTATCAACAATTCAACTTTAGTTAGATTTTAGTGGGTGGATAGAATATTATTAAACTCAGGGTACTGCACTATCCGAATCAGTGGATATTTTCGACGGTGGTCTTTTGTAAAGTAGCAACAGAAGAGGGTTTTAACCACTTTTCGCTGATATTGGAAAAATAAAGCCGTCGGAAATATCGGGCGATTCGCACAGGAGGGTCTATAAATTTAAACAACAATAAAATTATTCATTAACCTAATTATAATAAATCCGATAATTTATGTGTTAATTTATTAATAAGCTTATTAAATTGTGGTATTTATTAAGAAAATATTCCAAATTTTATCCTTGGAGAGTTGATAGAAAACTAATTGTTGCACCGTCCGAAGGAAGACATTGTCCAAAAGCTTCTAGCAGGAGCGGTTCATCAGTGACTGCTGTTTGAAAATCTTGAAAAGATACCTAAAATGATATTAAACGAAATGTTCTGTAAATTATTCTAAAACAAACCAACCTTATAGGGAATAGATACCTTGCCATCTTTGTCGATATCGAATTTTCTTAGTGCAATTTCCACTAAATCCCTAACACCTTCATCTGGATCTTCATCTTGGGGCTGCTTAATAAGACAATTTTTCAGAAGCGTAAACATTTCATCTCTGGTTATAAATCCATCACTATTCAAATCATAAACTCGAAAACAAAACGCCATTTTTTCTGCTGTTGATCCACGTAAAAATACCGATAGCCCTATTAGCCATCCTTCTAATCTCAAGGGTAACCCCTCATGACCCTTGTCCCAAGCACAAAATATTCGTTCCATTAATGTTTCTTCAGTTACTATATCAAAGGTGCTATGAAGTAGTTCACGAAATACAATTCTATCGATGCCCTATTGAAAAATTCAATAAATTAATAATGTTAAAGTTAAATAATATAAAGTTGATATTTGTCATGAGAATAGAAACTATGTGTCTCATTATTAGCGCTGCTCGCAGCACTGTTTTCTATTCATACCAAGACCCGACTTCCTTATACAAGAGTAATTTCTAAGTTTGGTCTAATTTGTATGGAAGCCCTGCCACGTAATATAACATGTAAGTCCAAAATTTCATAATTTTAGAGGTGTTGGGTTTTGAGTTAGAGAAAACACAGCCATTCACACAGACCCATACATATGTATATACTGATATTTTCCAGAATTGGGCTATTTGGACTCTTCTTTACTTAAGATAACCAATTCCGTTAAAATCTCGAATTGTAAAATTTTCGTATTCTTTATGCTTTGTAACAGAAAGTAAAAATGAGAGTGGCAGTCAATCATAACCACCTAACAAAAGAATATTAGTACTTTAAATATTTTGGAATGGAGGATGACGATATATATAAATATATACGTTCCTACATTGATTCAAGTTGCCGGGAGGTATACTAAACCGCATAAAACTTTAACTTAAAAACAAAACAATTAAGATATAATAAAATATAAAAAAATAAAAAATCCAATAAACTTTTTAAATTCCATTTAAATATTTATAAAATATAAACTAAGAAATGAATGTGCTTTTTTGACATAATATAGTTGAAAGTTTAGCCAAACTAAACAACCGTGACAAACATAATTTATATCGTCACGGAACTGTTTATTGTTAAATTGGTTTTGTAATGTAAAGAAAATCATTTATTTATAAAAATATAATGTCTTACTATAGTAGGAAGGCGCACTATCAATTTAAATTAAAATATTTTTTGATATAACAATCAATTTCGTCCTTGGCTTGGTCTGTAAAATATACGTTCTTCTGCTTGTCGTTTATGCTTTATCTATGTATGCTATCTATCTTTCATGCAACAGAATTTTCCGATAATGTATTCCTACTTGGTGATGTATAATGATGCGTTTAGATTAATTTAACTCCTATTTACATGCAAGCAATAATATAACAGAAAATTAAGACGTTTACAGGTCCAATTGTGATGTTGTGTGTAGAACTCCTTGACTAATCGGTAAGTTTAGTGATTTAGTCCAATCCCTGTCATATTTAACCAAAGTTTTACACCCAATTCCAATCCTATTTTGGAAAGAGATGTTTTTCTCATTTCAAAGCATTTTACTGTGAACAGCGCCAAATTGTTGTAAAAGGGAATTACCTTAGTGTTCGGCAATTTTATTTTGTTTATTTTGTTTTATGTTTTGTACCGTCTGTCATGTCTTCGACTACCAAATATTTATTAGTAATTCGAAAATATATTAATTCATTCAATTTAAAAGATAAATTCCTATATTTTTAAACTGCCGAACAAATTAGTTCGTTGTTTGTTTATATTTCAACTATGTCACGTGTTAAAAAAAATTAATTTTTTTAGAGTGAACTAGAATGTCCTTTCTCCACTGTTACATTCTTTACAAAGGGAGAGATTTCGAGGCATTTTGAAATATAGTTGTACTACATCCATCGCAGACTTGCGCTCTCTCTCTCTCTCTCCCAAAACGCTTGTTTGATTCGTTTTGGGATGTCCATTTATCTAGATAAGCTCATCTCTACTTTTGCTCTGGACGCTTGCATTTTGAGGAATTTAAAAATTTGACAAATTGTCGCCCTATTTTATTAATCGGTGAATTCCTCCTATCCCTGTTCAGTTGTTTTCAAATTTATTTAGTTGCTCCATCGCGCTTTTTAGCGACACCTAAACGTTCATATGGGTTGAAATCTCAAGGGTTGAGATCTTACGGAGTTATTCATTTAAAATTGCCACCATATGTGACGGCAAATGGGCCGGCTCTCCAAAGCCAGAAGTCAGCAGAACCAAAGCTACACAGGATAAAGGGATGAGGGATATCCGACGGACGAAGCGGCGATACAGAAATCGTTGCTCAGCCTTTAAAATTCCTGATAAGTGGGCTGGACGCCCGAGCGGTAGCTTACTGAAGAACAAAGGGTATCAGTAGCTTGGGTAAGGAGCATTGTGGGCTGCGGAACCTCAGAAAGCATGACTTTTCCAGTTAGAATAGCGTAGAAACATTTAGAACAATTTTATCGCGGAAAGTTCCATTTTAGTACAGTTAAACATTGAGCTATTAATTTTAACTTATTCTATTACATACTAGGTGTCACCGTTACACTAGCCCCCACCTAAGCCTGTTAGTCCCGAACAGGACCCAAATCACCTCCTCTGTATCACCTCCTTTGGTTTACCTCGATGTCCCTTCCGTATAAGATAAACCACGTCGTTCATCCTTGTGATGATAGTGTAAGGTCCTTCCCATGCTGGTTGCAGCATCGGTGATAATCCCTTTTTCCGTTGCGAGTTGTGAAGCCATACTAATTGCCTTTCCTGGAAACCTTGGTTATTTGCTCGTATGTCATATCGAGCTTTCATTCGGTCACTTGACATCCGTATTTTCTCCCGTACAAATCGATGAATCTCATTAAGTTCCTCTTTCAATCGGTCTACGTAATCCTGTCCACATAAAGCCGCTGATGGTACAGCCCCAAACTTTAGATCTCCAGGTAATCGTAGGTTATCTCCAAATAACGTTTTAGCTGCAGCTCCGGGAATGGGGTACACCTCCGGTCATTTGCTGAAATAATCCATTATTACTAGCACATATTTGTTGCCGCTGTCGCTGGTGGGAAATGGCTCCGCTATATCCTTTGCAATTCTTTCGAAGGGTGCACCAACGTTATATTGTTTCATGGTTCCACGATTTTTGCGTACGGGTCCCTTCACCGCCGCACATTGGTCATATTTTTGGCACCATTCTATCACAGACTGCCTACATCCTGCCCAGTAGAATCGTTGACGTATCTTTGCTAGTGTTTTATTAATTCCTAGGTGGGCCCCACTTGCTCCTCCATGATACTCGTTCAAGATTTCCGCAATCCGGTACTTTGGTATCACCAGCAACAATTGCTTCACTTTGCCATCCGTGCTTTCCCACAATCGTTTTAAATACCCATTCTCAAGACGGAGGCTATCCTATCCCATTGGGACCGATAAGACTTGACAATGGTAGTTTTTTCCGCGATGTCGCTCCAAGTTGGCCGATGTTCCTTTTCCTTCCATTCCATTATAACTGATAAATCTGTATCATCCAATTGCTCTTTCCTGATCATTTCGTCGGTCCACTCCTCATCAGGCAGCACTTGCGTAAGCCTAACGTCGATGATGCCTTCCTTTGCTTCAACGTGACCACAATGTTTACATTCTACTGGACATGGCCGTCTTTATAATGCGTCCGCATTTCTGTGTGCACTTCCCTTCCGATGTTCGATTTGGAAATCGTAGCTTTGAAGATGTTCGATCCAGCGTGCTACCTGTCCCTCTGGATTCTTGAATTGCAACAGCCACCGTAAAGCGCCGTGAGCTGTCCGTAAATGGAATTTTTGGCCATAAAGATACTTATGGAAATGCTTGACACAATCCACTATAGCCAACAATTCTTTCCGTGTCACGGATTAATTACGCTCCGGGTTTGATAATGTTTTGGAGAAGTACGCAATAACTCTTTCTTGGCCATTAATTTCCTATGATAACACACCTCCTATACCGTCATTACTTGCATCGGTGTACAAAATACATTTCACGTTGGGTATAGGGTACGCGAGGATTGGCGCGACACATAACCGTCTCCTTAGTTCCGCGAATGCTTCCTCCTAGTCATTCTTCCATTCGAATGCCTTCTTCTTCCTGACTTCCTGGTCAACTCGTGTAAACTCTTGGCAATGTTGGCGAATCCTGGCACGAAGCGTCTATAATAGGTGCACAATCCCAGAAAGCTTCGTGATTCGTGTAAATTTTAGGTCTTGGAAAATACCGCTGCGATCTTTTCTTCGTCGGTGTGAATTCCATTAGTCGTTACCAGATGACCCAAATATGTTACTTCAGTTCTAAACAGCTTAAACTTCTTTGGGCTTAACTTCAATCCGGCGGCCTTTATCCGATCTAAAACTTCAGCTAAGTTCCTTAGATGCTCGTCGAAATCCTTCCCCATGACGATGATATCGTCCAGATATATTAGGCACGTCTTCCAATGTACATAATCCCTTTAACACGCGCTCCATTAATCGTTCAAAAGTCACAGGGGCATTACATAACCCGAACGGCATAACATTAAATCGCCAAAGTCCGTTACCCACACTGAAAGCCGTTTTCTCGCGATCTTCCTCATGGATTTCCTCCTGCCAATAGCCGCTTTGTAGATCTAATGTTGAAAATATTCGAGCACCCGATAACGTGTCTAACGTGAGTGGGTAGCTATCTTTTTTCGTCACAGCATTGAGTTTTCGGTAATCAACGCAGAATCTCATGCTACCGACCTTCTTCTCGACCAATACTACCGGTGAGCTCCATGGGCTGTTAGATGGTTCGATTACTCCTGCCGTCTGCATTTCTGTTACCATCCGGTCGACTTCTTGTTGTTTTGCCAATGGTAATATCCTGGGTGGTTGACGAATTGGCATCTCCGCTCCCGTATCAATTCGGTGCTTTACCATTGAAGTCCTTCCGTTATTATCCGATGTACTGCAGAATATGGACGTGTACCGTTTGAGTCAGTAGTTTCTGCCCTTTCATGTTGGCTTTTTCAATCGGACTTTTCTGTTCACACTTTACTATAGTTGAAACCTCGTTACATTTGCCGATGACTATCCCTTTCTTGATGGTTTTCATCTTATCCGAGAAATTTAGAGTCCTAATTGGTACTCTATGGTCGTTATCTGGTTTAACTAGGGCTTTTCCGATTGTAATTTCCTTAGCTCCGTTTTTTTCTTCGTTAGCTTCCACAACCCACAACCTGGGTGACCCAGAACCTCCCTCCAATCTTCCCCATACGATCGTCTCCGAGTTCGGTGGCAGCTTCCCCCGATGATAAATAATAATTCGCCTGGTAGTTGCTCCGGCACTGCTGCACTGCTGCACTTACCCTCATGAAGCCCATTCCCATAATGACTTCATCCACAATATCTGCAAACAGTATTTCGTGTTGGAAAAGAGTTCTTCCGATCTTTATTTTCACAACCTTTTTGCCTTTTATTATTGAACTACCTCAAGTTTTCGTTTGTAACTTCAATCCATTAGCTGGTTGTATACCTCCATAAATCAGATCTGTACGGACAATCGTACGATTTGCTCCCGTATCCAGGGTGATGATGCAGTCCGTGCCATCAATGTCGCCTTTGATTGTTAAACTGTCACCGCCTCTTGCTAGTTTCGAAACGCGGATGGAGGTTATGGGGCAATAGGTTGTGGGAGTCAGCTTCTGCCCCTTTAAGCTGACTCGTTCAAGTATAACGACTCCGTCGTCATTTGACCCTCTTGCAGCAGTCCCAAGGGATGTGACCGATTTTATCACATGCCCAGCATCTGACTTTGCCGCTTCCGTCCCGGTAACTTAGTTTTGACCGCTCTGTGTTTATGCTGGTGTCGATTTCCAATTTTTAGCCTTTCCATATAATCAGCCGACGTACTGGTATGTGCTAGATGTACTAGTTGCTCGATTGCCGATGAAAATTCCTGTAGTGATTCTCTCCCCTTTTGGTAGCGGCTTTTCAATTCCATTCGATAGACTTCCCGCTTGTGGTCACTGCCGTACTTCCTATCCAGCGCCTTCATAATTTCGAGATAGCTGATGCGCTCTTGTCCCAGGATGATCTGTAAAGCCTTTGCTGCTTCGCCTTTGAGAGCCACTATTAATGCCGCGTCACGATGTTCGTCGTTTCAATGATTTTGATTGGCTGCAAATTGAAATTTGAAAATGACGAAAGATGTTGTTCCGTCGAATGTTGGTGGCTTTAACTTAATTGATTGAACGTTCTGTCTTGCGTCGTTGTTCCACTTGCCTTGACATCATTTAGTTCTTTCCCGAGACGTTGAACCTCCGCTTGTAATTTTTTTTCAACCTGTTGAACCTCCGTTTTGACAAGTTGGACTTCCTTTTCTAATTTTTGGTCAACCTGTTGAATCTCCATTTTAAATTCCGTTTTAACGTGTTGAATTTCAGTTTGCAATTCCGTTTGCAATTTTTCTACTTCGTCACGTAGCGAAATGGAAAACTCGATAAATTTCTCGTCTATTCTCTTTTGCCGATCTGCAATTTAGTCTTTAATTTCCTCTCCTTGTTGTTTCATTTCGTGTTTAATTTCTTGGTTAGACTGATTTTGTTGTTCCAACTGTCGCTCATTAAACTGCTCAATTTTCTCCATTTGTCGTTCGTTTTGTTATTTCATTAGACTCATCTGTCCCATCAACTGGTTCATAGCAGTTATTAACTGCGACAAATCGAAACTTCCAGATGGTAGTTGTGTTGTTTCGACCGACGGTTGTTTATCTCCTGTCTTCTCTACTGTTGCCGCATCCGTTACTTCCATGCCAAAATCATGATGGTCAGCGTTCAATCCTTGTTTCTCCATGGCGTCACGTAGTCGCGCTTGTAAAGCTGCTTTACTACCATCAGTAGCCAAACCCCCCGTTTCTCAAGTTCCCTCTTTAATTCTGGAACTCTTAATTCGTCGAGAGTCATTTTCTTTATCTTATTATTCACAATCCCACCGCTGTCACCAATTGTTACGTTTTTGCATTGTCAATTAAGGTTCGTATCACTGGATTGTGAATAAAACAAAATCAATTCAATTTATCCCCAACGAATTTATTTAGGTCACACAAAAATTATAACAACACTATTTATTAACGATAATTCACAAAATCACTCTTAATAATTTTCACACAGTTGTACTGTTCACTTATAATTTTTATTTCGCACTACAACACTTTTTAAATCACTTTTTAATTATTTCTTAATCTTCACACTGTCGCTTTCCAAATTCTACTAATCCAATTCGATCTCGTTCGCCTTTTTATATACACAAACCAAACTTATAGAAAGCTCATGACTTTTCCAGTTAGAATAGCGTAGAAACATTTAGAACAATTTTTATCATGGAAAATTCCATTTTAGTAACTTCTTCTATTACACACTAGCTGTCACCGTCACAATAGTAAATCACCAAACTTTGCTACTCAATTAATGACATTTAGGGGAAATGTGTAATTTTATTTAGTTTCATATGTCTATAAAGGTGGATAACATTATTTTTACCAAATATTCGCACTTAATATCGTTTAGTTAATAATTTAGTTAATTGCTTACTAATAGGGAACATTTAAAAGGTAGAATAATCATGGCAAATTTTTGAAATTAGAATAGAAGTAAGTAGAATGTGTAGTTATAGTGTAGTTAATAACATATAAAATTTCTGATTAATTCGGAAAATATAATGTAATTGTTTCAGGATCATAACATCTCCCTAAATAATGAAATGCAATAGTAAATGTAGTGTGTTGTTTAATTTACATTGAATAACTTAAAATAACTGTAAATTATGCAAAATTACCATCGACCTCGTAATGTGTTTTGGTTGGCGTATCGGATTATACATATATATATATATATATATATATATATATATATATATGCAAATTTACAAAAAGTTGTCATTGGGTTTGCTAAAATGGAAAAATCCATTTTAGTACAGTTAAACATTGAGCTATTAATTTAACTTCTTCTATTACACACTAGGTGTCACCGTCACACTACCCCCACCTAAGCCTGTTCGTCCCGAACAGGACCGAAATCACCTCCTCTGTATAGGGCCAGCCTCTCCAAATGCACCACCTTTGAATTATCACCGAAGCTACAAACAGCATGGGAAGGACTTTACACTATCATCACAAGGATGAACGACGTGGTTTATCGGATACGAAAGGGACATCGAGGTAATCCAAAGGTCGTGCATTTGGAGAGGCTGGCCCTATACATAGGAGTTGATTTGGGTCCTGTTCGGGACGAACAGGCTTATGTGGGGGGTAGTGTGACGGTGACACCTAGTGTGTAATAGAAGAAGTGAAATTAATAGCTCAATGTATAACTGTACTAAAATGAAATTTTCCATGATAAAAATTGTTACATAATGTTTCTACACTATTCTAACTAGAAAAATCATGAGCTTTCTAGAAGTTTGGTTTGTGTATATAAAAAGGCGAACGAAGTCGAATTGGATTAGTAGTATTTGCAAAGCGACAGTGTGAAGATTAAAAAGTAATTAAAAAGTGATTTAAAAAGTGTTGTAGTGCGAAATAAAAATTATAAGTGAACAGTAAAATTGTGTGAAAATTATTTAAAGTGGTTTTGTGAATTATCGTTAATAAATAGTGTTGTTATAATTTTTGTGTGACATAAATAAATTCGTTGGGGATAAATTGAATTGATTTTGTTTTATTCACAATCCAGTGATACGAACCTTAATTGACAAGGCAAAAACGTAAATATTGTTAATTCGATACGCTAACCAAACAACTTTACGAGATCGATGAATTTTGCATAATTTACAGTTATTTTATCTAAGATGTTCCATGTAAATATTATTTTGTAAATGGGGTTGATGCCTAACTGGCAAAATTTATTTCTTCTTATAGGTACATGATAGTCAACTAAAGTTAGTTATTTTCACTGGAAGTATTCCAGGTTCAAATCCAAGAGAATTTTTTAAAAATTTTCACAAATAATGTTGAACCCATTGACTAACGATAAATCATAATGAGATTGATGCATAACATATAATTTTATATTTCAAACCTACCAATAAATTAAGATTTCCAATTTTAATACCAAGGTTTCCAAAGTCCAATAGAATTTCTTAAGTTTTTGCAGAGATATAACTGAATCTAAACCTCTAATTTTATAATTGGGATGTAGTTTAATTTATCAATGTATATTTCAGTTTATACACGAGATTATTTAGAAAAAAATTAAAATAGAGATTTTTAAAAATTATCAATATTAAAGTTTAAATTTGCAAAATTAAGTTTGATAATTCTGTTTCTTGATAAAATACCCCTGAACGTATGCATTTGAGTAGCTACTGCCTCCATTTTTATTTAGTAAAAATTAGTAAAATCTTCATTCGCGTGATTTGATACATTTTTGACCTTTTTCTCGAGATTCGTAGAATTATCCAGATTACCGGACATTATTCAATATTGTCGAGATTATTCAAAATACTTAATGATTTCTTGATTTTTGAGATTATCACAGGATCCTGAGCTTATTCGAGATTTTTCGGGAAATTCGAAATTTTTTGTGATTATCGATATTTTTCTAGAATTCTCACATTTGTGTTTGAAACTTTCAAGCGATTTAGTTGCTTCTTGTTACAGAATTAATAATCTGCTTAGCATCGAGTTGTTTAAAGCTAAGTTAAATTTGGAGGATATTGATTTAAATAGGTTACATTTTTTGAGAAAATTTGAGACTATTCGAGTTCCTTGAAATAATTTTGGATTATTCCAGATATTGTGACTTTGAACGGGTGAATCGAGTTCCTTATTTGTATATCGAGATAATGTGATATTTTCGAGATTTCCATGATATTAAAACTTTTGATGAGTATTCAGTATAGCTGCTTTTTGTTAAGTTGTATTATGATCTATATATATCTGAATGGCTTCTCTCAAGAGCCTTTTTAAATGTTCTATAGTTAAACCAAGTGAACATAGTCATTGTGTTACGAATACATAATATCTGTGATAAATAGAGCACAATAATAATAGAATCATGTAACAACATTGTTTCAATCAACATGATATTAGATCGATGGAATCTTTAATTGAAATCTAATCCATCAATGTTTCCAATAATATGGTATGTATGTATAAAAAAAAAATCAATTGAATTCTGGTAAAATAAATGTATTTGAATAGTAAACTTGATGAAACTACCAACAAGGAGTTGCTTGTGTAAATATATCTACTACAAATTTGGTCACTATTATTCGATTACGAAAGGATCATTTCATAAAACATTAGATTTAAATACTATACACTATACACTTTCACAGTTACACTTCGTAAAGTAAAAACACTTGTCATAAATTACACCAATAATTTCAGTTTTCCCGCTTATTCTTTAAAAATAGTCTATCGATTTTTAATAATTAGACGAAATTTTTTAAATTTTTTATATCTATAGTAAACATTTTATGACATAATTTAACACTTCTATTTTATGACAAACGTTCAAATTCTTGAAAGAAGACATAAATAAAAATGATTAATTTGTAAGTACACGTACGTATAAAAATATAACATTATGCAAAAATAAATGAATAGATTCAAAAATAAATTAAAATATTGATTGATAAATACGTATTTAATTATGATAAAAAAACATTTATCGAATGTAAACATTGGTATGCTAATAGATCTACTTATTTTGTGTGATACTTACTTCAATGGTTGCATGTGGTTTTGCTATAACAAAACTTGATGTAGTGGCTGCTAATGCCCTCGAGGTTATTAAACAATTGGAAACAAGTTTCTTGTATATTCTGCACAGGGCTTCAATTTCGATTCTATAAGTAGTTAGCAAAAAATAAATAAAAATAAAAACAAACACATTACTTAATTGCGGGCGTACAAAAAATTTAAATTAAAAATTCCTACTTTGAAAAATGTGTTTTCTTTTTAAATGCATCAATAATTTTTGGATTAATTTTACCCGAAGCATCTTCCATTTTATTATTAAATTTTGATTTACGTCTTTTTAAATCACTTTGATTTTTTGAATTGCCAGCACTACCGTTACCAGCCTTATTCTGTGTGCCGGATGCTCTTCTGCCACTAGCAAGAAATATTGATACACTTTTCATTATCATGGTTCCACGATTCATTCCACCTCCACTAATATTTGCATTATTATTATTATTTGATTTAGTAGGAGACTGCGCATTACCATCGCCGGATTTTATCGTTCCCCATTTACTATTGTTGTTATTGTTATTCATCTTTTCTTTATACTGTTAGTTTGTTAGCTTGCTTTTTAGTTGTCTGTAGGTTTATCCAATTTTTTTTGGGGTTGAATTGAGAAGTTGATGGGGAAACAACTGTTTTCTGCAATAAAATAGAAAAAAATGAAACAAACCAAAATAAACAAATATATTTTGTTTAACTCAATTTAGCTCAATTTAAATACATGTGTAAGAATATAATTTTTTTGTTTTCGTTATTTAACTACATATATAAAATATATACATAAATGTATGTACTTTGAATTTATGTGTCTATTTTTTACTTACATATAGCGAAAATATATGCAAATTTTCAACTTTGTTTTATCCAGTATAATGGGGGAAACTCACTCACCTAATAAAAGTACATACGTTGCCATTTTGCCAAAAAAAAAAATTGTTTTTCAAATAAAATCCTAATAAAGATACATACGAGTACGTCCCTGATTTTAAGAAATTAGAAAATTTCAGACCTGCTAGATAGCAATAAAACTGTAAAGCAATTTATTAGAAATATATGGACGTCTGGATTTTACACTTAACTCTTTTAATTTAAGCTAAACTTCTCGCCGTCGTTATTATTACGCTCATAAGGTCCACCATTAGCCCAGTCATTCTCATCGTCTAAAATAAGTAAGTCTGTCAAGAGAACCTAAATTCATTCAGAAGATTTGAATAAAGTTATCAGCTTAGAAAAAGACGAAAAACGTGGTTGGCAGACGTAACAGAGAAGGTACTTACTAATTTAAGAATAATAAGTACAAAAATTGGAATAAAAATAAAAGAATTCTATTATACTGTTCAGTTATCAAATATAATATAAGATATTTTCCAAAACTTCATCAACAACACTTATTAAGCGATAACACGAAACAAATTTGAGACGTTAGGCGTTTCAAAGAGTCAATTTTTCACACTGGATAAAAACGTATTGTAATTACATAATTGGTAATTATACGCTCAGAAAGTTTCTTCCAGCATTGCATTTCACTTTTCAACACTCGTCTATATGGACGACCTAGTTTTTGAAATTTTAACAGTTTGGAGTTAAGACGTATATTACTAGAATCTTATAATGGTTCAACAAAATAAAGATAAAGCGGGAACCGATATAAGGACATTTATTAAGCCGACCATAACTGACCCCAAAGACAAATCAGTTATACAGATTTTAATGTAGCTGTTATACAGTTATACAGCTTTAATGGCAAACGGTCGCGAGTTGTGAATTGTCGCAGTGCCAGTTTCTTTTTACTATTTTTTTTTCTCTAGACACACTCATGATTACAATATCCATAATTGTGTAATGTGCGAAATGTGATGTTTTCATTTTCTCCGAAAAAAGATTATACCACATATCAATGCTATCGAACAAATTTTACATTTTATTGCGCCCAAATAATTTGTACTTATTTTATTCAATATTATGTATATAATTTTTAGTCAAGTTTATTATTAATTTAGTATATACATACATATTTATGTATGCATACGTATATTTATTATCTCTATTGCACATCACATCACCTGAAGTACCTTTCATTAAGTAAATTTCTTTCAGACATTTAACTTATGTCAAATCAGATAGATTTTATAGCTGAAGGTATAAACCTTAATATAGAATGGCACAAAGGGGTTAGAAAATGATGCGTTTTTTTATTGAGGTATCCCCAGTAGGCCTATTCCTCGTTTATAAACAACACAAAATCAATACTCTGTTATCATATAACAATAGAAAAATGAAATTAAATAATATAAAATAATTCAAAGCGATGACTAAAAACAAGTTAATCTCACTTATAAACAACTTATTGTAAAAAAATAATATTTTGTGCTTTAATCGTGGCAAATTTCTCAATTAAAGTACTGTAGTCGAGTTTATCCATCAAATCTTTTTCGATTAACGTGGTAGCTAAGCCATTTAATTTTTCTTGTGACATAGCGCTCCTCAAATAATTTTTAATAAGTTTTAATTTAGAAAAGCTTCTTTCTCCAGTTGCTACAGAAACAGGTACTGTTAACAAAATTTTAAGAGCAATGACTGTATTTAGAATTGCAAGTTAAGTTGTTGCTAAAAATATAGTTTAGGATATCAAGAGAGACAGTGTTCGGTTCCAATAACGTCGATAACATTTGAAGTTCATTTAATAAGTCCTTATCGTCGATATCTGAAGTACTTCCGTTAGTTAACAACTTTTTTAAATGATTACAATTTTTTTTTAAATCTTCAGGAGACATGACAGATAATAATTGAATGTCGTATAAAAATGAAAAAATATTTGTATGTTCGGAAAATCGCTGAAATCTTTCTGTAATTGATGATTTTAAAATAAAATTCAATTTTAAGGTTTTACTTTGGGTCCACAATAGGTTCATTCCCTCCTTCATAGCCAAATAAAGACTTCTTTCGACGAGATCGTAAAACATTTGGGTTTGGAAAGCAATTGGGAACTTCTAGTTCGTCAGCAATTTTTGTTGACATTTGCAAATAAAATTCAAATTCGTTATCTGTTTTCAACTTTTGAAGAAACTTTATTGTAGATTGAAGCTGTTTTATTGCAGCTAAAATATTCATTTTGGGATTTTGGAGGTATTTGCTTACTATATTAATAGTCTCTAAAATTTTATGCCAAATATTTAACGCACATATAAACTTAAATTCTAAAATTTTACTTCCCAAAGCTTCTGCAGTATTTACTGTAGATGCACCACCAAACGTTGAAACTTCGATAAGAGCTTCATAAATATCTCCCAATTGTTCCTTTAATGGTTTTAGGGCGTCAATTCGGCTTTCCCATCTTGTGGTACAAATTGGTTTAGTAGTACAATTATTAATATGTATTTTTAATACTGCCCATCTTTTAACAGAACTCGAAAAGAACACATACAAATTTTGAACAATATCAAATAAACTAACAGCATCTTGGGTGCATTGTGCCGCATCATTAACAACTAAGTTTATTGTACGGGACGAGCACGCTACAAAAAAAGTCCTTGGCTCTTTAGTTCGTATAAGATGTTTGCCTTTCATGTTTGAACCATTATCGTAACCCTTACCTCTACAATTTTCCAGTAAGAGCCTTATTTCGCACAATTCATTCAATACAATTTCAGTAAGAGCAGCTCCTTTAGTAACGTTGGCTTCTAAGAATGTTATGAAATGTTCTCTGATTTCAAACATAGAGTTTTCATAACAAAGGAATCGAATAATTAAGGTTAATTGCTCTTCATGACTCTTATCTGGAGTACAATCAACTATTATAGAATAATATTTTGCATTTAATATTAATGAAATAATTTTATCTTTTACTGAATGTGAAATAATTTGATTTAACTCGTTTTGAATATTTTTGCTCAAGTATTTGTTTTTAGTTTCGTTATTATTTATTCTTCGAAGGTGTTCAGAAAAAGCACAGGATTAAGTTTACTTACAAATTCAACCAGTTTTAGAAAATTTCCATTATTTGGATTATGCAACACTTCAGATTTTCCTTGAAATGCAAGTGATTATGTTTCTAAAAATTCAACAAATATTATTAACCGCTTAAGCACTACCCTCCAGTGTCGAACTTCTGCAGTCATTTGTCGTTGAAGATTAAAATCTATAGTTGTGATCTTAAGCGGTTTTCTAATTATTTCCATGATTTAAAATATCGTAAATGGTTTACGCTATTTTCATGTGACTGAACTAATCTGATTAAATGGTTCCAATCTGTAAATCTTTGATTAATAAGAGTCATATTATCATCACAACGAGAAGTAAACAATTTACAACAAAAACAAAATACGGCATCCGTTAAAATAGAATATATAAGCCAATTTCGTTTAACGATCTGTCCATTTGACATCACCCTATCATAAATATTTGGATTGAACTTTCTTTTATTCTTAATAGGGAACTTTAAATTATCAACTTGTACGGGACCATTTTCTACAATTAGTTGAATAATCTTTTCACTTAGCTTTGGCCATTTCGCTGGATTACAATTAACGATTGGAACCGTGATTTTAGACCAAATATTTGTCGGCTTCACAACTTCAAAACATTTCTACTATACCATATTTCAGTCGTTCTGCGAGCCGCTGATGCTAATTTTTGTATGGTGTTACAGCTTTATTTTATTCCGATAGGTAGTGCTTTCTCTCTCAAATACCTGCAGGAGGAGAAAGTTTCATAATTAACTCGCGCGAATTTTTATTCCTCACTGAGATAATTTAGATACTCGCTATCGCTCGTGTTGTAAACTTTATCATCTTAAGGTAGATCCGCACGACGTGTTTTCACAACTACTTTTACAAATGTGTCAACATTTGTGATCATTTTTTATGGCCACATGTTGTGTTTTTGCTTTTGTCCTCACATATGTAATTTTCGAAAATGACTTTTATCCAATTTGGTATGTTTTTACACAGCGTATAACCTCAAAAAATTAAACAAATGTCATCATTAACCATAGTTTTGTCCGTAATTTTTCCTTTTTTAATGTTAATTGTAGGTATTAATGAATCTAAAGCAATCAAAGTCGCCTGGTCATAAATTAATCTATCGCCGTCCATATTAATATTGAAAAACACAAATGTTTTTAATAACCGTGTGGATGTGATTTTCAACTTCACAAATATTTTAAAACACACTTGTATTTTTTGACATATTTTCGTTAGTTAGAACATAACTGAAAACACATCGTGCGGATCGACCTTTAGACTGTACCACACACAGGTTTCGGGCACAATAAATATTTTTTAGTACACATTTTTGACATTTATTTTAAAAAAGCGCATACACCCAAATTATCACAGTCTTTTGCTGTGATAATTTTTTACACAAACAGAATAAATTAAATGTTCGGCGACATGGTCGCCTTAGCATTTTATATAATCAAAATAAAATGTCAACTAGTCAATGATTATGTTATCGTTTGCAGCAATATATGAATAGCAACATGCTAATTTCGTATTTTCAACTGCAGCAGCTTGCCCACAATTATTGTCTCCTAGTGAGATGTTTTTTCCTGGTATGTCAACTAAAGGTTAACCTTCTTTGAAATTCAACAATTATCTAGACAGAAATTTAAACAACTCGTTTTTAAACGAATTTCTTGTCATGTTATGTCGAAAACGCGACATTCTCAAGATTGGTTCCGAAAGTGCGATGTAACAAACGGCGACCGCGCCGCATACAGCGTATGGGAGCAAGTAATTCGTCACAATCTATTCGGAAAGTCAGAACATCGTGAACGAAAGTAGCAGATGCAACGTCTCGTCAGTGATCCAAACGTTGCAGTTTTAATAAATTACAACGATCTTTATAAGGTGGGAGAATATATTGATGCACTCGTTCAGTCGGTAATTCACGAAGGACGTACAAAACAAATTGCTTCTGAACACTCTCAATCCTATCTGAAGGGCACTTATAAAATAGGGACCAGCACACGAATTCCCGTTCAATGACAAATTAGAATGAGAAATGACTTTATTTTTTATTTCGCCTACTCTAAATAAAAATGTAACCGACTAGTTGAAATAAAAAATCAAGTCATTTCTCATTATCATTTGTCATCGAACCGGAATTCGGGCACAGATCTGAGAATCGTATTCTAGAACTGAATGAACAAAGGTTATATACATAATTTTCAGTGTGAGCGGGTCGCAAAAGTCTTTACAATTGCGCTTGATGAAACCTAGCATAATCAGGGCCGTTCTTATATATTTAGGCGCCCTGGGCTAAAAATATTAGGCGCCTTTGTCGAAGCAAACAATTTTTCCAGTGCAGAATCATCTTCTGTTTTAAACCCAGAACATTCGACACCATGAAATTCTAGAGAAAATACAATACATGAAGTTCAAACAGCATTTAGAAAGAGGGGCAATTAATTCCAGTAACGAAAAAAAAAATACTAGATTTCATATAATTTTCTTTTTTATTTAACTCAAGCCCAAAGACTAGGTCTTGGACATTTGGTGGCGCTCTATTCGAAACTCTATCGAACAACAACAAGACAAAGGGCGATAATTCTTCAAAAAATTATTACACGATTCGGGCAGCGTAATAAAAATTTGTGAATGTAGGGGAATATTTTTCAAATAAATGTCAAAAGTTTGTACTAAAAAATATTTATCACAGGTTTCGGCCCCAGTCATAAAGTAATAACGGTCATTACACGCTTATTGAATCGTATACTGCATATTAATACATACATATTAACTTTCTCACAGCAAAACAGATTATTTGAAATATTATCTTAGTAGGCTTTGAGTAAAAATTGAGGCATACAAATTGAGGGTATTTACAGTACACTTGGTCTCATGAATCTGGATTCTGCGGTTTCAAAAATCCCATCGTCGTTTACACACGGATTTATGAATCCGGTTTCATTTAATAGATACATTTCTATGTATGTGTACGAATCTTTTCCACTTCATAAATGCTTTTCAACTGGGAATGTTGCTATGAGGGCAAAAATAAGTTGTGTCGCCATTTTGATTATTGTTGTTAAAAATAATTAGACAAAAAAGTTGTTTATAAATAATTTGTTTGTATTAAAAATTTATGTGTCCTTGAGAATTTTTATATTTCATTTTTGTTTGTGTTAGTGCGATGAAACCCGAGAAATTCAAAAAATGTTGGTTTAAAAATGAATCGCCAACATGGCGGCAATAAAACCGGTTTTGTAAGTAAAGTAGGGAAATACGAAGAAAGAATCCGGATTCATGAGACCAAGTGTAAATGTGAGGTCTAAAAAGACCTGAAAAAGTGTTGAAATCCTGTAAAAAATGATCAAAAATTTGGTTGGTCCTGTATCCATGTTATCTCGAGAACGGCTTGTCCGATT
The DNA here is from genome assembly GCA_958295665.1 of Tipula vernalis. Lineage (NCBI taxonomy): Eukaryota > Metazoa > Arthropoda > Insecta > Diptera > Tipulidae > Tipula > Tipula vernalis. The sequence goes on along the minus strand of OY282558.1, from coordinate 176,998,085 downwards.
TAGAATTTTTGTTTGCCAATCTATTCCTATGGTTAAGGCCGTGATTTGAAAAGCTTTTGGAATCTGTGTGTCAAGAGGATCGGGTACCTGCCACACGAATTGACCCAAAAATACCTGGTTTTAGAAATATTTACCAATTTTTTATATATGCTGGTTTAAATATTGAGTTGGGCATTGAGTTTGGGGTTGAGTTGAAGGTTAAGTTAGGGACCAATTTGCGGGTTGAGTTGAAGTTCAGTTGGACTTAAATTGGGGTTGGATTAAGATATAGTGAGCAGTTGGCTAATTTTTATATATGATGGTTTGGAGATTGGATTGAAAGAGAGTTTGCGTTTGGGTAGAGGGTTGAGTTGGGGGCCGCTTGCGGGTTGAATTGGGGTTGAGTTTGGGGTTGGATTAGTGTTTAGTGAGCAGTTGAGTAATCTATATAAGTGAGTGTTTGTATGTATGTACAATATATGTGTATGATTTTTAGATTAAGTGGAACTTGCCTATTTCTCTTGAAAATTGGATTTTAAAATGTTTTTTGAGTTGAATTAATGAAGACCGAAGTTCTGATCACTTTATGAGGTTTCAGGCCTTTATATTTTTTCATTAAAAATTTTTATAGCGGCATTTGTATAAGATTGTATGTCGATTGTATTTTACTTATTTGTATTTCGAACTGATCTTTGAAATAAAGAACAAAAAATCTATAATCAATAATTTCAATCTGGTAATTCTTTGCCTGTTTTGAGGTTTACAGACAGGTTCATGGAAAAGTTTCAGTGACGTATTGTAACCTACCCCTTACATACCGATTTTAAAAATAATTTTTCAGATCCCTTAAACATTGAAGTGGAGGAACATTTTTGTCCACAAAAAGTCATTTCTTGCCCACTGTGTGCGGCATCGATATTAGGTTAGCACTTATTTCAATTTTTGATTTCACAATTGTGTTTTCTACTTCTGAATATATTAGGCCATAAATAAATATTTATACTAAAATTATTATTTTTTGGAAACTATTTCAGCCAAGGTAAAAAAAAAATCGTTGAAAAATTGTTATTATATAGCTATAATTATATATTGTATTTTTTTCTAGAAAAGTATATATGTATTTTTAAAAAAATATGGATGAAAGTGAAGGTATTTATTTAGAAGAGAACTTTGAGGTTATCCTTCCAAACGTTCCCAGCGAATATGAAGAATTTTTTCTCATTCTATATTTGCCTTATCCAGACAACGAGTAATGCATTTACCAGATTTTAGTTATCCGGACGATGAAGTGTGTCGGGAAATCTACAGGATTTTGAAGGTGTTTCAGGGATGAAAATATTTCGAGGATACAACATCGCTCTTTATTTGTTAAACATTTCTTAAAAAAAGATCCTATAGTTGACGACTGGCCATCAGCAACACACCTTCTTATTGAAATGCCTATTTTCCGGAAATAAATTGAATGTTAAGGTGTAAAAATTTTCAGCGATAAGCCTAACAAATTCATTAGAAGAAATGGCCACTTATGCTCTGCACAAAAGAAAAAAAAACCAAGTTCATGCATATGCAAAACTATAATGATGGACATTATTCACTATAGGATGAAATGGTTATTACTCATTCGGATAATTATGACACTCGTTGTATTATTCACTACCTTATTACTTACCATTCAAGATATTACTATTTTAAACATTTTATTATACTTCTTTTGTTTATTGTTTTGTTGGGATTTAGTGGATGGTTGCACTGGGCGCCTCTTAACATGGTGCCAAGTTATTTGCAAAGGAATTTTTACTATAGTTGAGGTAATTAGTATCTGAAGAACGTCTACGTTCGTGAAATAAAAGTACAAAATTTCATTTGCAAAATCTCGTATCAAATCCGAAACAATAAAATTTCACCGGCAATGTTAATTTCAATTGCCTTGTTCCAATAAATAATACTCGTAAAAGTTTTAGAATATTGTTTTAATTTATGCTCTAATCAGGCTATGAAGTTTCATGAGGGAAAAGGTAGCTTTATATTATATACAAACTTTATGTAAGTTCGTGCCATAAAGTAGGAACGTTGATTTTTGTATTTGATTTGCAAATGGATATTTGTATATCGTACATTCATATGTGTAATTTGTTTAGTTACCTGTAATATTATTAGTTTTTGATTTTTTGTGTTCGAAATAAACAAATAAAACGCAACATGAATAATAACATAAATAAACAAAGTTGTAATAGGTTATCGTAAAAATTTAAATAATCAATCATTATAACTTTACTATAGGTACATATATTCATACTCACATAAAAACCGATAAATAAATGGTTTTGTATAACAAATTCTAACCCCTTCATTTGGTGATATAACATAAAATCACTGAACACGAAACCCATTAATCATCACTATTAGTTTTATACGGTCGTATTCATAATGAACATACCTAGCTGTTTTCAATTCGTGTGATTTATTGTGAACCACAAAAATTCACTGCTTCAAAAACCAAATTCTTGGTTTGGCGTTTGCAGAAAGGTGTTAGCGATTTTATTTTTTTTTAAATTTATGAGAACATGAAAAATTAAGCGTGTTTATTAGGCGGTTTGTTTATCATTTAAGGAATCACGGTTTATAACTAAGTTTGCACAGGAATAATGTCTTAATGAAAAAAACAAAAAAAAATCAATGTCAACCATCATTTTAAGGTTTTCGTTTATTTTTATAAGTAAATAGATCAAAATGTATACAGCCACGCAATGATATTCACACTAAAATTGTCATATTTTGTACAAATAAATTATTCATAAACTTGGGCTATTTATTAGGAAAGTAAGTTTTGATTTTTAATAACGCTATCGTATATCAAATAGAAATATTTGAAAATGCCAACATTTCACACGACATCAAAGTTTCATAAACTTTATTTTTTTTATTGAAATTTAAGTCAAGTCAGTACCATTCAGCGAAAGTGAAATTATGCCATTTTTGTGGTTTTATCGTGTTAAAATTGTAGATACATTTCAGTTTGCTCGAATGCCACTATGCCAGTCTAAAGGCTTGCTTAATCACTTTTATATTAATCACTTTCCGCTGTCGGGAGTTTTTAACCCTACATTTTTTTGTACTAATGTTAATACTGTGACAGTGACACCTAGGGTGTGGTAGAATAAGTTAGATTAATAGCTCAATGTTTTACTGTACTAAAATGGATTTTTCCAAGATAAAACTGTTCTAAATGTTTCTACACTATTCTTACTGGAAAAGTCATGAATTTTCTAGAAGTTTGGTTTGTGTATATAAAAAGGCGAACGAAGTTGAATTGGATTATTCGAATTAGGAACGGGATAGTGTAAACTTGTAAGATTATTATTAGTATTTGGTAAGCGATAGTGTGAAGATTAAAAAGGAATTAAAAAGTTATTTAAAAAGTGTTTTAGTGCAAAATAAAAAGTAAAAGTGATCGGTAAAATTGTGCGAATAATTTATATAAATTTATTTTGTGAATTTTAATTAATAAATTGTGTTGTAATAATTTTTGTGTGAAATAAATAAATTCGTTGGTGATAAATTGAATTGATTTTGTTTTATTCACAATCCAGTGACACGAACCTTAATTGACAAGGCAGAAAACGTAACAATACAATATTTTTACGGCGACACATAGGTTAGAATAGAAAATGTTGATTAATAGCGTAAAGTTTACTATTAATTATACCAAGGTTCGAGAATTACAGTTGATTGTACTAAATGGACATTTTCCATGCTAAAACTGTTCTACATTGTACTAGACTAATCTTACTGGGAAATTTATGATAGTTCTAGAATTTTGGTTTGAGTATATAAAGTAGCGAATTTCGAACGCGATAGTGTAAAGTTGTATTGATGATTAGTAAGTTGAACGCGATAGAGTGAGGATTAAAGCGCGTGATTTAAAAAGTGATATATGTAGTGCGTTAAAAAAGTTATAACTGTCAGTAAAATAGTGCAGATATTTTAATAAGTGATTTTGTGAATTATTGTTAATTTTTGTGTTGAATAAATAAATTAGATTATGATAAATTGAAGTAGTTTGTTTTATTCACATTTCGGTGATTGACAAGACAGAAAGGAAACAATATGTATTCGTTAGTCAGTCGGTGAGTCTCAGACATGAGACAATCAACAAATTTTATAATTAAATTATGTAACGGATACTCGTATAAATCAGTCTCAATACACAATACCAATCAGATGCAGCGGTATTCGAAACATTGTTCAAATTTATTAAAACAATCACCCGATCGCCATCGGGAAAATTACCATATTGAATAAAAAATATTTAACAGCAGAATGAATAAATCAACTTTGAATCGGAAACCTATTTTTTTCAACATTGATGGTAGAAAACCAAATTCGAGTACGCTGAATCCAACGCCATCGGTCATTTTGTACAATTGACTCTAGTTTTAGAGATTTTCACGTGTAAAGATTTTACACAAAAAGACCCCAAAAATACTGTTACGTTTTTGCCTTGTCAATCAAGGTTCGTATCACTGGATTGTGAATAATACAAAATCAATTTAATTTATCTCCAACGAATTTATTTATTTCACAAAATTTATTACAACACAGTTTATCAATAAAAATTCACAAAATCACTTTATATAAATTATTCTTAAATTTTACTGTTCACTTATAATTTTTATTTCCACAAAACACTTTTTAATTCACTTTTTAATTCCTTTTTAATCTTTACTCTATTCGCTTTTATTTTATCATGGAAAATTCCATTTTAGTACAGTTTAACATTGAGCTATTCATTCAACTTCTTCTATCACGCACTAGGTGTCACTGTCAACTATTTTAACCATTTACACAACAGATACCTACATTCAGGAACTATTTAACTATTTCACCTATTTGACGACGGATGGCATTAGTGTTCCGCCATTGGCTTATTGTATTTGGTTGATAAATTTTGACATTTCTCGTGAAAAACCTGCGCTGTTTACTAATTTCGGTGCGAAATTCGATCGGTCCATCAAATTAATCGTTTGAAATATCAAAAATGAATAACTGTATGAAAACAACTTTTGTTATGTTTACGATAGATTCACTACTATGCCAAGTAAGCGTGCTATTAGTTCGGAAATCGTTGAAATGTATCGTCAATACTTTGTTGAAGATATCATTTGTGATGTAGAATGGGTCCCGTCTGTTAAGTGTACGGGATGCTTGTCGGAATTGCACGAATGGAATAAAGTTAGAATCAATAGTATGGCTTTTGGCGTTCCGATGATTTGTTTGAATCCACAAGTACATGATCCAGAAGAATTTTATTCGTACTTGAATTATATCAATGGATTAAACAGAAGGAAGGAACGTCAATTGGAATACAAAGCAACAAAATTTGTTCAGTTGCCATTGTCGCATTCAGAAAACATTCCCATTCCGAGAAGACCGAGTCCAATGGTAGGATATTTGCCACCCTCGCGAGCATACGGTCGTCAGCGTGAATTTAAGAATTTTTTCAAATAAATAATTCATTCGCTTATTGCACGAAAATCCGCGGTTTGGTTTCCGCGGTGCAGTCATGCACAATGAAGAATATAAATATCAAGACTGAAGATTGTTCGTCGATTCCACGAAAAGCCGTCTGAAGGCAGTTGTTCTTCACGTTACCAACTCGAAAAATTCCATTCCGATCACACTCAGATCACAATGAGCATCAATGGAAATTTGTGCTGACCCTTAAGTGATTGCTCTTTTGAGAGGATTGCCAACAGGATACACAAAAAATATGTGCTTTATGTGCTTATGGAACACTCGCTTTGCAGGTGATCAGTACACCGAATGGAACTGGCCTGTACGGCAAGGATTTCCATTGCGACATCACAACATTGTTGAGATTCCACTCGTGCTAATCGAAAAAGTTTTGCTACCGTCGCTGGAATTGTCAAGAATTTCATAAAAGAGTTGAATACGGATGCATTCAATGAATTATGTATTCAAATCTATTCCTATCTTCAAATCTATTCCTATCATACCTATTAAGTTTTGATCAATTTAATTTTCATTTTGAATAATGTTTTTATTACAGGAATACTTAATGGACCTGATATTAGACGTTTGATGAAAGAGACACCATTTGAAAATGCGGTCAGTGAATCAGAACTCGTGGCATGTGATTCCATTAAAGCGCTCGTTGAGAATGTTCTCGGCGTTCATCGATCCGAAAACCGGCGCTTTCACATTCAAGACATGGTCATTGCTTTTCACCGTATCAACACGGGTTATGCTCAAAACCCTCTCTGTATTCTCCCAGGCCCGGCGACAAGAGGATTAAAATTTACTACTTGCAAATCGATACCGATGAAGTGGTTATTACGAAGGTAGATTCGCATTCAGGTTTTCCGAAGTAGAATATACATTTCCGTGTAAATCTAGACACGGATCTCGCACCTGAAAAAAACTGTTTAATATTCGAGTTTTTGTTAAGCGTTGGAAATTGGAATACTTGCGATTACCAGCATACGAGTCAGCTTTGTGAAATTACTGTAATATCTTTTCAATTTGTATCAAAATGAAAGAGTCTATTTATTTTAGCATTGATTTTTAACCTAAAAAATTAAATTATTTACACCCGGGCCTCGTGATGGAGGAGGCCAGCTTTTATTCTCTGTAGGGTTAGTGAAAAAGAAAAATGATTTCGAAACCAAATGATGTCAGATCACGATTCTCTCCCTTATACCGTCAACGCTGTATACTCGAATATTAGTGTTTTTCAAATTCCCGAAATTAATGAAATTATATTGCTCGAGAAACGTGGTTTAACAATTGTTTTAAATTCCTCCCTTTATGAGGATCGATTTCAGACCATAAACCTAAATTCCTTAGAAATAAATACAAATTTACCTCCTTTGGCTTGTATGAAAACTGACTCCTGCGGTACTTTTGGCGGACAGGACATAATAAGAACAGAACATTATTGGATTGTTTAAAATGCAAAAAAGTCAATAAAGATGGCCACAAAATTAGAAACAATGATAAATTAGAATACTAAATGTCAATCAATTTAACACAAATGAATTTATTTATTTAACACCAAAAATTAATTCAATCCAATTATAACAATAATAATTCACAAAAATCATTTTATTTAAATTTTTGGACAGTTTTACTGTTCACATTTACTTTTTATATCTCACTAATTCACTTTTTAATTCCTTTTTAACTTTCACTCTATGTCGTACCAAATAATAATGAATCCAATTCGACTTCGTTCGCTTGTTTATATACACAAACCAAACTTCTAGAAATTTCATGACTTTTCTAGTAAGAATAGTCTAGAAACATTTAGAACAGTTTTATCATGGAAAATTACATTTTAGTACAGTAAAACATTGAGGTATTAATTTAACTTATTCTATTACACCCTAGGTGTCACCGTAACGGTATTTTATTTTATTAATTTTTATTAGCACGAGCAATTGTTTTATATTTCAGTATAATGTGTTGAACGAGAATTACTAAAAGTTGATTGGTTGCATAGCACTAGCCAACAAATGCTAAAAAAACTATGGCTTTAAATAGCTTAATAGGTAAAATTTCACTTTTTAAATTTACCGGTAAAGAATATTTTTAAATTTAAATATCCGTTTTAATAGTTTGTTGGTATGTATTTAGTAAAAAAAAAAAAAAAAAAAAAGGGGCGGCCCACCAGAAATGAGGAAGCCAATATATGTATATGTAGCATGACAATATTGCGAATGAAACGCAACAGTGTTATCAATTGCAGCAGATTCGAAGCAGATAATTTATGGTGCCATTTAAACCTATGATGGTACTGGGAATTTCAAAAACGAGCCTAGGAAAGGACCCCAGAAATAAGGAAAAGGTAAGACAGAACTAAATGTGATACTTTTTTGATCATCACGAACATAAAAGGAGCCATATCACCTCAAATTGCGTAAAGTTGGTCGGACAGGTCTATTACACGTCGGCTGTTTGAATCTGTGTTACGTGGGTGCATTACAAGTAAAAAGCGAATTGTTTTCATACAAAATTTAAAACGAAGGATACATTTCACACCTGCACAAATGTTTGACGATTTGGAAAAGTCCTCTGCGTCCTTACGAATTGGATCCCAGAAAAATTATTTAGACCAAAAAGCACAGAGTTGGGAACAATATGGCTTGGAAGCATTTTCCTGGCACGGCTTTGGGCCAATATTTGGAATTAATAAGCGAATGGACTAACACATGTTAAAAGATATCATGGAAAATGTAATAGAGCCTTACTTCTTCCTTTCCAAGAAGATAATGTTTCTAAATCACTATTAAACTTAGTACAGCGTTAGTTTACGAATCAAAAAATTGATGTTTTGTGTGCAAGGCCTCTGACCTTAACCCAATCGAGCTAACTTATTGGCAAAAGTTGAGCGAGGAATAAAAAAGAAAAGTTGCATATGTATCTGGAAAATTATTCAAGGGCCCGCTTTCTTGAAGTTCACCCGAAAAATCATCGATAACTTTTAGTGTCGCATTGTCGAACATTAGTAGCCAGACTTCTGAGACGCTGTGCAGGCGTTCTTAAAAAACTTAATTTTATCCCACTAACTGAACGCGAAAATGACGGGTCCCAAAAATCCACGGGCCCTAGGCATGTGCCTAGGTTGCCTAGGCATTAATCCGCCCTTTCTGTAATTATAGTAGAAATTATTTGCATTCTTTGAGGATGGTGTATTCTAAAAACGGTTTAAAAATTGTTTCTTTGAGTGTATAAGGAAAATTTGTCAATTATAAAATATTAAAAATTAGAAAACTTTTTATAAATTTGTCTACCAAACAAAACAAAGCGTAAATAGAGTGTACATTTGTTATTATTTTCTTTGTAAGCGAAGCCCTCTGTACGAAAAAATTCACCTAGCAAATTTCTTATTCCGCCTGTTTCATACCTCCTTTCCTTTAAACTAAAATTAGTTTGTCATTAGTCGATCCTTAGGGCGTATTTTAAATGTCACCCTTAGGAAAGTAACCATGAGTTGGGTCTCGTTACCCCTCCAAAAAAAAATTCCCAAAAAATTATTTTAATTCGTTTTATAATTTAGAGAATGGGGGTTGTCGTACATTGGAGATTTATTAAAATTCTAATATTCTTACAAATTAAATCATTTCTTAAAAATTTTTGTTTTACCAAAATAGAAAACTTCCCAAAGCATTGGCCCTCTCTGCGCAAGGATGGCAAGAAATTATGTAGCATCCTTTTGTTTTCATAATGTAGTTAATAAAAGTTTAATGGGGTCTTCCTTAGCAGTCTTTGGTATGAGGTCTGAATAACATGAACTCCATCAGGGCTTCCCCTGACTTCGACCAGATCACCATCTTTCAGATCACAGTGTCTATGCATACAGTTTAACTGATTAAACATCAACAATATGAGTTGATTCAATAAATTATATTACGCACTTTATGCAAAGTACTTTATCGCACTTAAAATGATGCTGACAAATCGACACTTTGCGCTATAAATTTTTATGTGAGACCTAAAAGCGTTGGATGCGCCCAATGACAAACTAGAATACTAAATAATTTCAACAAGTTTTGAATAATTTTTTGGAAACTAAGGACGAAGTCGTTGGTTCTTTCAAGCATTTCAAATCATATGTAGAAAAGCAAACCGGAAAGTAGTTGAAAATCGTAGCACCGATAATGGTTCGGAGTTTGTTAATAAATGCATGCTTGTACGACATCAGGCGACAGTATCGTATTCTCCTGAACAAAATGGAACGGCGGAACGAATAAATCGTACTACGTCACTCCTCATAAGGTGATCAGAACTTCGGTCTTGATTAATTCAATTCCCAAATCAATCCCGAAATGAACCTCTTAAATCAATCTTCTGCTTAACCTCCAACACAGTTTACAACTCAACCTCTATCTCAATCGCAAGACAATCCTAAACACAATCACCAAATTAACGGCCAACCCAGCCAGCAATTAAATCATCAAATCAACCCTTAATCCACTTTCAAATCAACCCTTTACCTATCTCCAAATCAACTTATAAATAATTCCCCAACCGAACACCTTACACCACAATGCAAGCTAACTAAATCCTAATTCTACGTCAACTCAACTTGGCTCGACCCAAATCTCAACCCTCTGTTCAACTCTACACTTATTTTCTAACCCAATCTCAAAATTAACTCGATTCGAAAGCTACATGCGTGTATGAACTCAATTCAATCTCAACTCTCACTAAACCCTAAGCTCGACCTCAAATTAATCTCTAACCGAACTTCTCTTTCAAATCCAACTCAGATTCAACCCATTACCACCGCACATGTAAAATTCCATTAAAATCTGTTAAAAAATGGACAAGTTCTATCCTAACGGGCCATATTCCAGAACTTCATGTAAAAATAATTTTAGAATTTCAATACTAGTCGACCTACCTAAAGAACTTCATCATAATCGGTTGAGAAATAGGCAAATTTGATCATACTTGGCCATATTCCGGAACTTCATCCAAAAATCATTTTAAAACCCATTTCCAACGCACATGTCAAATTTCAACATAATCCAATTCCATCTCATTTCCAATGCATAAGCCGAATTTCATCATAAATGGTTGAGAAATAAGCAAGTTCCATCATACTTAGCCTTATTCCAGGAGTTCCCATTTCAAATGCACAAGCCGGATTTCATCATAATTGGTGTTGAGATCAACAGTGCAACAAAACACAATGTTAACTCATAAACACTACAACGTCCAATTTTTATATTTTTATCTGATTTGCTGATCGACACTACAATCAGTCACAGCCAATTGATCTTATACTTGGCGCGGATTATTATCCATCAATACTGATCAACAACATCATCAAGGGAGGTCAACTAGAGCCAATGGCACAACAAACGGAATTCGGTTGGAATATATTGGGCAGCAGGAACAACACAGATAATCAGCACAAAACAACGGTGATTGCAACTAAAAGTATAGAGGATCAACTGAGATTACTGGTAGAAAACAACTCAATACCTGAAGAGAGAGATACCACTGAAGAAGAAATCATGATAGAGAAACATTTTGAGTCGAATGTAGAACAAGGCCCAGGCGGTAGATACACAGTAAGAATTCCTTTTAAGCATAACCAAGCCGAACTAGGGGAATCCAGGAAGAGGGCCGCTGCCAGACTGATACAATTAGAAAAACGATTCAAGAGAGATGCGCCGTTCAAACAATTATATCATCAATTCATGCAAGAATATATAAATTTGAAGCACATGGAACCAGTACAAGAAAAACCAGAAGATGGTAAATCAACCAATATCTATTATATATCGCATCATGGCATAATCAAGCAAGACAGCACCACCACCAGGCTAAGAGTAGTGTTTGATGCCTCATCCAAAACAACAGCGGGAGTATTTTTAAACGATTACATGATGAATGGTCCAAAATTACAACAAGATTTAGCAGATATTCTACTACGATGGCGAAAACACAAGATCGTAATGACAGCAGATATAGAAAAGATGTATCGACAGGTCTGGATTAACAAACAAAACCAGAACTATATCAACGAATACTATGACGAAGCAACCCCTCCAAGCCAATGGAGGCATACAAGTTAAAAACGGTGACATACGGAACAACAGCCGCCAGTTTTTTAGTCATAAGAGCCTTAAAACAACTAGCTACCGACGGAAATAATGATTATCCAATAGGAGCAAGCATCATATTGACAGATTTTTACGTAGGTGATCTGTTAACAGGTTCTAACAACATAGAGGAAGTAACTCGAGCTGTACAAGGATTAAAAATGCTCACAGAGCGAGGTGGACTGAATTTAAGGAAATGGTTGTCTAACTCAAGGGAAGTATTGAATTATATTCCCAGAGAACTACACGGCAAGGGTGACGTTCAAATCAAGTTAAATGACTGCGTTAAAACATTGGGAATTTGATACGATCCACAAAAGGACCTTTTCAAATTCAACATAGAAACTAGCTCTGTGATCCCGTTGGATGGCTTTCCCCAATAACAATCACAGCAAAAATCATGATGCAAGAAGTATGGACATCAGGAATAGATTGGGATCAGCCCTTGCCAGAAAACATAAATACAAAGTGGGTAAAATATAAGAAAGAATTGAGTGAAATCAAAAACATAACAATCCAGAGATGGGTAAACACAAAAGACGAGGTCGAAACGGAGCTTCACGGGTTCGCTGATGCCTCAGAATACGCATACGCAGCCACAATATATTGTCGAACAACAAATAAAGAAGGGATTATAACAACACAATTATTAACCTCGAAGACAAGAGTCGCGCCAACCAAAATAAAGCTATCCATTCCTCGATTGGAGCTAAATGCAACTCTACTATTGGCAAAGTTGCTTAAACACACACAAAGTAGCTTGAAAATCAACAACCTCAAAATATATGCGTGGTCAGATTCGACCATTGCACTATGTTGGATCACAAGGGAACCAAACAAATTTAAAACGTTCGTGGCAAACAGAATTTCGGCAGTAAAAACTATGCTACCCGAAGCAACATGGCACCACGTAAAGTCATGCGATAATCCAGCGGATATAGCTTCACGTGGCACGACACCGTTAGCACTCATAAAAACAAATTGTGGTGGGAAGGTCCAGATTTTCTTCGACAAAAGCTCACTAGATGGAAGGCAATCAACCCTATTATGTGAAGTAGCACGCATAAACCAGAGGAGTTAGAAGAAAAAGCGATACAAATTATGACAATAACTACGGAAGATCACGCTTTTCCATTATTCGAACGATGCTCCAACTACAACAAATTGAAGCGTATAGTCGCATATTGCAAAAGGTTCATCAACAACTGCTCGCGTAGAAACAACAATAGAAATGAACTAACTGGTGCAGAACTCCAAAGCGCAGAAATAATAATTCTCAAGCTCGTGCAAGGACCAGATTTCTATAAGGAAATAAGCCGTCTTAATCAAGCCGAAAAGATCAGCACGAAGAGCAAAATTCTATCACTAAATCCAACTATACTCGTAGATGAAAACGGTTTGCTACGGGTAAACGGACGGCTAAAAAATTCAAGACTCCCAAGTTCAAGCAAGAAACCAGTAATCCTGAGAAGGCACAACATAGTTACAAAAAGAATAATAGAAGATGCGATGCTCATATTGGTACATTACATGGAGGCACACAATTGACATTAGGAACATTAAGAAACAAATTCTGGATCATTGATGGTAAACGAGCTGTAAGACAGATAATTCAAAAATGTATTATTTGCTTTCGTCATAAACAACATTCATCTAAACAACTAATGGGAAACCTACCATCAGCAAGAGTGAGACCGGGAAGACCGTTTATCAAAACGGGAATCGACTATGCGGGGCCCATCCAATTAAGAGCAGCCAAAGGCAGTGGTCACAAGACATACAAGGCATACATTGCTCTATTTATATGCATGGTAACGAAGGCCTTCCATATTGAAATAATAAGCGATTTAACAACATAATCCTTCATTGCCGCTTACAAAAGATGTATATCCAGGAGAGGATTATGCACCGACATTTACTCTGATAATGTAACATACTTCGTAGGAGCAAACAACGTAATGCAGAGGGATTACCGCCGCGCAATGACGACATTACCAAGCGACATTGCCACCATGATAGCTGACAATGGAACCAATTGGCACTTCATACCACCTCTTACACCTCATTTCGGTGGATTATGGGAGGCAGGTATTAAATCAATGAAATTCCATCTCAAACGGATCATAGGCGAAACAACACTAACTTTACCTAACGCCGCTGACAAGTGATCCTGCAGATCTGTCAGCACTAACGCCGGGGCACTTCTTGATAGAAGATTCTCTCAAGGCGCTACCAGCCGCAGAAATTCACCGCATATCGTTAAGAACGAGATGGCATGTAGTCGAGAGAATGGTTCAGGACTTTTAGAAACGGTGGTCCTCCGAATACCTCCACCAACTACAACAACGAACTAAATGGAAGAGCAGCCAGTCAAACTAAATGATCAACGACCTGGTATTATTAAAAGACGACCAACAACCTGCCACACGGTGGAAGCTAGGGAAAATCGTGGAAACACACGCTGGAAAAGAATGATTTAGTTCGGGTAGCGACAGTGAAATGCGAAAATGCAACCTATAAGCGACCGATTGTGAAATTGTGTAAGTTACCAATTGAAGAAGGCTTACAGAAACCGGAGAAGAACAATCAAGTTTTAAGGCGGCAGCCTCATAGACACCTAGGTAAAGGCATCAAGTTTTAAGGCGGCAGCCTCATAGACACCTAAGGCCAACGTACACATAACCCCTTTCAATCACTCCACAGGGATTTACTTCGAAGATATAGGTAAACTCGAAGTGGTAGATACGAAATGGATATTGGTGATTTATTACAACATGAGCAATTACTGGGAAGAAATTGAAACCTTTAAGCAAACACAATATGAATTAAAGGCGGCATGCTTGAATATAGCTGGGTTAAATTGCGACCTAATTCTTCAACAAATTCAATGGCAATACAACAATTTGATTGCGGACAATGAATTATTATTAGCAAGTAACAAGGAGGTACAACAACCGAAACGGGGCCTAGGAGACACCATAGGCCTAGTACTAAGCGATATGTTTGGGATCTTGACAGAACGTGAGGCAAGGTTTTATGAGGCACAATTTGAAGCCATAAACAACGATGAGCAACAATTAGAGTCATTGATAAAGAGTCATACCACCATAATAGACAACACAATTAAACTAGTAAAGCATAATTCAAATCTCACCATGGAATCATTAAACAACCTGATAGAGCAGCAGAGAAGGCTGAATGCTGAAATGGAATTTTTAAATGAATACTCCATCAGAGAAGAAAAAATTCGCTCGATATTAACCTCAACAATTGAACTGATGTTAATTCTAAAAAATTTGGAAGACACGCAGCAAGCCTTACTTGATGTGGTCCAGCACGCACACAAGAATTTATTGCATCCCTCATTTTACTTGCCCCCGCTCAATTACAACAAGAGCTCGAATTAATCAAACGACACATACCAACAACCATAACCATACCTGGGCCTGAATTCCGGTTCGGTGACAAATGATAATGAGAAATGACTTGATTTTTTATTTCAACTAGTCGGTTGCATTTTTATTTAGAGTAGGCGAAATAAAACATAAAGTCATTTCTCATTCTCATTTGTCATTGATCCGGAATTCGGGCCCTGGGCATGACATCTATGATCTCCTTCACATATATCACAGCATGAGATTACACAGTAGAGTAACCCAGGGCAACATCATAATAAAAATTACCATTCCTCTATCCTTTGCGCAGGACTATACCCTATTGGCAGTATTTCCAGTTCCTAATAATGTGCACAACAACACGCACCACCAATTCGGAATACTTAGCAGTAGATGATCACCGTGAACATTTTACATTACTAACAAGAGAAGAAGTGAAACAATGCCAACGATTCCAAAATAACCGATTTTTATGTGAAATATCGCCAATTTATAACGCAATGACTAACCAAAATCAATGCGAATTAGCGATCTTACAACGAACAGCAAATCTCGAAGGGGCATGTACCATTAGGTGAGTTAAGATATCAAACCATTGGATTAAGCTCCATGCGACGAATCAGTGGATATACTCCATTCCAAATGAAACAACATTCGATGTTATATGCGGCCAAATCATTAAATCATTCAGTCTCCAAGGATCAGGTATATTGTAAATCAAGGTTGGATGCGTGCTGCGAGACACGAAGACCACCACTCAGCACATTAAACGGAGCCAAAAACTTAAGGACTTTCATCACACGGGTTCAAAATAAAACGATAGGATATACGATGAGCCTCAGTTCGTAAATCTTCAGGATGCCACGCAGCTGGAACAAGAAATACAAGCGGTTAGGGAAAGGGAAGGACGGCTACATGAGGGAAATTTTCATCATGTTCATCACTATACCATGATACACACAATTTTTTGGATTGGTACCACCTCCTTTACCTCTTCAACGTTCGAAAGCATGAAATCAGCAACGGCAGCCCCGGCATATGTTAAGTTTCACAGTATAACAATCTAAATGGCGGCCCGGGAATATGTTGAGATCAACAGTGCAACAAAACACAATATTTTATGTCAACTCATCAATACTACAACGTCCAATTTTTATATTTTTATCTAATGTGCTGATACTAGCATTTAATTGTATATAAAAGGTGAATATTAAATAAAATAAAATAGAATGAATTTAACTCTAATATTAGCAACAAGTTGTTTATTCTCAATAACTAAATAGACCCCACCCGTGGTAATCTATTAGTTAACTGTAAATCAAGACTATATTAAATTAACAATTAAAGTATAAGAGTCTAAGATTTTACAATTAGTTCCAACGCACATGTCAAATTTCATCATAATCGGTTGGGAAATAGGTAAGTTCCATCATACTTGGCCACATTCCAGAACTTCATCCAAAAATCATTTTAGAATCCCATATTCAATGCACATGTCAAATTTGATCACAATCGGTTAAGAAATAGGCAAGTTCCGTCGTACTTGGCCATGTTCCAGAATTTCATCCAAAACTCATTTTAGATTCTCATTTCCAAAGCGGATGTCAAATTTGACTAAAATCCGTTAAGAATTAGATAAGTTTCATCCTAATTGGCCATTGATATAATTTGCTAAAGGTCCAATTTGAAATGTACAAGGTTCAGTTTGAGATTTGAGATATTAACAGTGACCTTTCTTAAGTCTTAAACAATATTTGTGTACAGTTTGGTTCAAATCGGTCAAGGCGTGTGGATTTCTTTAAATATGATACACTTAAGCTGTACATACATAAAAAAACTCACTTATTTAGATTCATCTACTGCTCACTAAACACTAATTCAACCCCAACTCAACCCCAATTCAACCCCTAAACGGCCCCCAACTCAACCCTCAATCCAAACGCAAACTCTCTTTCAATTCAATCCTCAAACCAGCATATTTAAAATATTGGCCAACTGCTCACTATATCTTAATCCAATCCCAACTCAACTCCAACTCAACTTCAACTCAACCCGCAAATTGACCCCTAACCTTCAACTCAACTACAAATTCAATGCCCAACTCAATATTCAAACTAGCATACATAACAAATTGGTAAATATTTCTATAATCAGGTGTTTTGGGTCAATTCGTATGGCAGGTACACAACCCTCTTGACGTAGAGGTTCCAAAAACTTTTCAAATCTCCGCCTTGGCCATAGAAACAGATACCATGGGTACGGACATCCAGACATCCAGACAGACGAACCGACCTTTTCTGTTTTGCTTTTTTAGGGTCAGGGACTTTCGAAACGTCGAGAAAAGTGGTTTTGGACCCACACATTTTTGGTCATTTTTGACAGGATTTCAATACTTTAGTGTTTTTAGACCAAAGTAACTGTTAAAAGATCTCCTCACAATGAAAAATGTTCCTTATCAGGAAATAGTTGGGAGTATCATGTTCGCTGCTCATTTTACTCGTCTGGATATACGCTATACTATAGTACCATTAGCAAATACAAGAACAGTCCTGGTCTGCAACACTGGAACGTGGTTAAAAGGATCCTGAGATACTTTCGTGGTACTGCATTAGCCAAACTGGAATTTTCAAAAAACGGTAATTCAGAGGTAATTGATTATTCTGATTCGAATTGGGCCAACGACATAGATGATCGATGATCCGTTACTGGCTACATTTTTAAGCTCCAGCGAGGAGCTATTTCTTGTAACAGCAAAAGACTGCCAACGATTGCTCTTTCCACAATTCCCTACAACATCGAATCGAAGTGTAATTTGGTTTAGCTTTCGGCTAAATAGGGCTACGATCCTAGACGCACTGAAAGGTTAGTGAAGTTTTAGTTTGCCATATGGTTCAAAAATTAGATGTTTAAAATTTCCAAGAATTCAGACGAGATGTTCCAAAAGCAGTGAAGCATTGGCAAGTTTACCCCTTACGAGCTGATTTATAGTTTGTAAAAAAAAAAAAAATATTTTGTTGGAAAACAACTGTTCAAAAAACAAAAATAAATGGAAAGAAAGAAAGAATGGAAAGAATTCAACAACACCAAATTCCCTTCAATTAAAAAAACAGCGATTGTATGATACTTGCTTTAATTTTGAATTTCTATGTGCCTCGGTCTGTTTGAACCGTTCAGATTGACCTTCATTATTGATTCAGCGGCAAAAGGAGTTTATAACAACAAAATATAGAAATCAATGTGATAGTCACCTCATCACACAACCATTCGTTTTCGACTAAGACTTTAGAATCCTTCCGTTGAATAACAGAGTTAATGGAAGGCTCGATAAAAATATGGTCGGCATCGAGGTATCTAAATTCTCATATCGACTTGTTATATCAATATGGTTTGGTATACAAAACAAAAATAGTCGCACACTATAAATGAACGGTAAAAAAACGTAATAAACGTAAATTGATATTACAATAAGTCTTTTGAATGTACCATGTTACATTGTTTGCTTGGTGCCACCGCATGGGTCCTGGTTCATTGTTCCTTTCAACATGAACAATTGATATCAAATGTATTCAAAATTATGTGGTATGTGAATACTATAGAACGATGATTGACGTAATATGATAGTATACACATATTCGTTAACCTGTGGTTTAAAGCTTCATATTTCACTTTCTTTGGATGACTAAACTACATACATACATGTGAATTATTATTGTTATTAATCAACAGATAAATTTTAATTTTTGTAACATTTTCAGATAACCAATAATTGATTATTTTTATTTCCAACCTAATATAATGTAACAGTATACGGCGCGAATTTTCACTAAACGTTAAAAAATAGAAAATAAAAACTTTTCACTAACCTGTTTCGGGGGGAGAGAAATACGTTTCTATTTAATTATTTTATTCGTTTAATCACACTAAACAATACAACTTTTAATTTTAAACCGGAAATTAAAATAGTAATATGATTTTGAATAGAAAAATTAGAATGAAATTAGATGAATTGATTTTTTTTTAACTTGTCAGGTGGAAAATTCATTGTTGATTTTCGTTTATATGGTAACACTGATTTTTGTTTAATCGAAACTTACCAATTTATGTAAATATTATGTATGTATAATCTTACATAATACCTTCATAAATAGTTAGGTAAATGGTAAAACAAATATAAGATTGAACTGGGGATTAATATTACTAATTGGTTTGTAAATAATTGACAACAGAATCATCATTTTTTTATAACTAGAATTTCCCTAAAACAGGTTGTTTCGGAACTTCCTGGTCAAATGAAATTGCATTTTGAAAAATTAAACAGCTTTTGTTTTTTAAAAGAATGTTAATTTTACAGTTGACACCATATCGTTGAGGGTCGAGTTCATAATATCTTCGCTTGGCATTCTACTGTCGACTATATTTTCATAAAAGGTAAAATAACTCATACGCGAAGGGCATGCGCAAAAATTTAATTCATAAATGGTAACATGAATATAAAATACAAATGCTTATTTCCAAACCTGCATAAACATTCATATTTCTATTTACCATAAATATAATTTGTTTTTCTTTTGTATATTGTATTCAGTTCTATTTGCCTAGATCACCTGTAATTAAGAGTTACATCATAAAATACAAAATATGTATTTACGTGCATTAATTGGAATAACAGAATAATGAAATTGTTTATATTCCCTTCTCTGTCGTAAAAATATACACAACACAACCACTTGCGTACTTTTTGCGCTGTCAACAACAATGATTGTGTTAGACAGAGACGAGAATAGCTCAATAAACATTTTATAGATGAGTGGTTTCAATGAATTGAAAAAAGAATTCAATGAAATTTTTCAATTATGGAAGAGCTTTTTTGTTGATTGAACGAAGTATTAATTTTGACATGAGCTTTTTTTTGAAGAAATGCTTAGCATTTTCATTTTGTTACTGTAACTTTTTGATAGATACAACATAATTAATAATTTATATATGTATATATATTTCGTGATGTTATGTATTTAAAAATTATAAATCCGTTTGTAAGAATTATTATTAAACTTAACACTTGAAGTGATCATAACCTTCTGTCTTTCCATCAATATTTTTTTTAATTCTGATATATCTAAAGTCGATAAACTACTTGCTGGAATATAAGATAAAAGCGAAACCGTTCGTTGCATCACTATAAGTTTTGAGGTTTTTTTTTGATCATATAGCCAAATTCGTTTCCCTCATTTTTTCTTAACAGTTTTTCTTCGGTTAGCACACCGAGTGTTACTGATTTTCCAGGGCATTGCTGGCCTATTCACTTTTATCTTCTCTTATGGAGTTCACTCTAATGTTTGCACTTTTTAATTTTTATCTCGATGTCTGCTTGTCTTATTTGTCGCAGATGGTCTGCATGAGTGAGATTTTAGTGAACGATAGTAAATTTGTCGTCATATATCGTGAAATATCGATGAATCTTTCTTACTTTAATTAAAACACTTGTTGTCCACGTTTACCACCATCTTATTTATTCTTTTTCACCTTCCTCCCATCTCTCGTCCGTTACCCTAACTACTATCCCTTCTTGAGGTGGAATCTTATTTTACCTAAGATATATGTAATAGTTTAACCACCATCTTTTAGAAGACTACTCACCTACCTACATGAAGACTTTTCAATCACCTTTTCAGCACTTGTATCATGTATTAAAACTATCTCCAACAGTCTGCTTTGTGAATCAATCACAATTGGAATTCATTGCCCTCAAAATAAAATAAAAAATATTAATGTGGATTCTTTGAAACGGAGACTTTACTCTGAGGAAATTTAAAAAAACCAGAAGATTTCGACTTAGAAAAACCAGGATAGTTATTAAGTCTCGAAATACGTATGCTATGTATTTGATTTAAAAAAAAAATGTTATGTCAAAATCGGTTTAGAGTATCGTACTAGTTACAAAACAGATGTTTGGTGAAATCTCTTCAAGAAAAATTTCAAATCCGCTACCTTGATTCATCATTTGGATGTACTGTAACTAATTTGTTGATCACCAAATATTTTGGTTAAGTCAGATACCAAATTTCAATGGAATTGATGCATAGTCGATGAAGTTCCATTGGGGCAGAGATGGAGTTTCTTAAATAAAACATGGCCAGAATTCAACAAATATCGCGGGACGCTACTATAATGATATTATAAGCCTTAAATACAAACCGTAAATTAGATTTACCAAAAAAGAAATTAAATTTTTTACATACATAACCAATCCAGGCTTTTACTATTTTCCCAGCACCAAATGGAACATGCACGTTGGTCAATGAATTTTAGTGAAATTTTATTTCTGGGTTCATACTATAAAACTTATTATTTCAAGGCTTAGGATCAGACCTATTAAAATAAAACATGGCACAAAGGCAAGAAATATTTTGGAGCACTGTTCGTACTAATAGTATTGTGGTCGATAGCATATATCAAAAATTAGCTTTGCCAATTAAGGTTTTCCATACACAGCCAACCCAGGAACACATACCATTGAAGACGTTATTTTTGGAATTTTTGGCTGCCTCTCATATCATTACAAAAATACAGGGTCAGGTGCAAATGATACGTCTGACTTTAAATTACCATCCTTATCTTAAATTACCATCCTTATAACATTCGACGGGAATCTAGGAGATTGGCAATCATTTTATGATAAATTCACCTCAACCGTGTATGAGAACGTAATAATCAAAAATGGCTCAAAAATTTAAATATTTAAAGGGGTTAATTAAGGGTAATGCAAACAATCTTATACGATACCTAAGGATGGATGATAGTTATAAATTCATTCTACAACAATCGCTTCGGTAATCGATAATTTCGACGAAGTGATTCGGTGATTGAAGGCCTTAGAAACACGTGATCCTTGGATCATCCACATAGTACTACACAGGTTGGATTATGATTTAAGCCGACTTAGGAAATACGAGACGACAGACAAAGATTGTCCACCACTCCAAATATTTTTAGACAGCCTTCAAACACGAATTTTCATGTCTACGATGGTAAAAATCAAAAACTGTATGAATATCCAACGTAGTGAATTTTTAAAACTAAGGAAAAAGATTTCAACTGTTTAGGCGATGGTCGTACAGCAGTTTACTAACCTTGAACTCTAGTTTTACCAATAATTCCAATCCAGAACCCAGTACCGTGCTCATATTTTGTGTTCTCCAACCAATCTGAATGAATTGGTATTGACTCCCATCGTGGAAACTGCAATTGCAAAAATATACAAGATCTTTCAAAACAGAGTGTTAAATCATTAAGACTCTTTGGTGGAGCGCGGAAGTTCCAGAGGCGCCAGAACAGTTCAATTAAGACCAAGAGTAAATCATTTATTTGTCGTAGAATCAGAATCATTGATCGTATCGAATATTACTCCAAAACTAACACTTAAGATATTTAGGACGCCACTCGAATTGTCGATTTAAAGCGATCTATCGACTTTCTCAAACCGATCAAGGTTACTAATCGAACACTAATGTAGTAGCAAAAAGTACTAAGTTTGGCACCTTAGCACTTTGACGAATTTTGAAACGTTTTTGGGTTTAAAAGAAATTCCTTAAAATTCAGATTATACTAAGAGAAATTATGTATATTGTATTGATAATTCCATAAGAAGTGTTAAACGAGATCGTAACGGAAAATTAGCAGTACATCTACTATTCAAGGAAAATTCATCAAGCTTAGGAAATTCCTTGAAACAAGCTATTCACCGGTTTTATACATTGGAGAAAAAGGTTGTAAAAGATAATGAGTTCCGTATCCAATATACACAAACAATTCATGAAATAGTACCTTTAATCAGGCCATATGGAACCTGTATCGAATGATGATTTATAAAACAATCGGAATCAAATGTTTTATCATGGAGATGGAGTAATAAAGTAGTGAAATACTAGGACACGATTACGGATCGTTTTTGATGGATCGACGAAGTCTTCAAATGGACAATCCTTAAATGACCAACTACTGATCGGCCAACGGTACAAAACAACCATTTTTGGAAACTTTCAGCATAAACTAACCATGCTCAAGGATTATGGGAGAAACCGTTTTAAACTAAGAGAAGCTGCTTACACTACTAAAACAAGATCGAAGCAATTTTAAATTCGAGACCGTTATTTTCAGATGATGAAGGAGCGATCCTCACTCACTTTCATGCTTAATCAAGGGGATCAATTGAGCATGAAAATTAACAATTTATCGTAGTGGAATATGGTTCAGAATACAATTCAACACATTTGGAAACGATGGTGTGAAGAATATTTAACCGTATTAAGTAAACTTTCTAGATGAAACAACAAAAACACTGGCATTAGTTACTTTGAAAACATTCAAGGGCATCTACAAGCAACCAATTGAAAATATATTGTTACGGTTTTGCATCAGTCAAGCTTCGAAACACTGGATTCTGAATAAAACAAAACACTTCAGTTTAACACAAATGAATTTATTTATTTAACACCAAAAATTAATTCAACAACTTCACTTCAATATGGACATCACCTTTTATAATATTTGGACAAATTTTATTGATCAATTATAACTTTTATATCTCACTACTTCACTTTTTAATCTTTACACTGTGGCTTACCAAATACTACTGAATCCAACTCGATCTCGTTCGCCTTTTTACATACACAAACCAAACTTCTAGAAAGTTCATGGCTTTTCGAGTAAGAAGAGTCTAGAATCATTTACAACAGTTTTATCATGGAAAATTCCATTTTAGAACGATAAAACATTGAGCTATTAATTTAACTTATTCTATTACACCCTAGGTGTCAACCGTAAAATATTTTGTTTAGTCACTTGCTTGTGCATATGGAATGTGCTTGATTGTGGTAAATTTAATAAGATTTTTCGACTGTTGGTTATTTTAAAACGTTTTTGAAACGTTTTTGTGTTTGTATGTATATTGGATTTGATGCTTTGAAAATAGCGACTGGCGTTTTTCACCTTAACATAATTGTAAACACATTGCGATGAAACTAAAAAGTTTCGAAAAAAATGGGTCAAATTTAGTTTTAAAATGTTCCCAATAAACCATTCCGATATTTCCGATATATGAAACCAATTGAAGCGGTATTTTATTCGTTTCAAAAATACTTAGGGTTTCTACAATACTATTTTTAACGTTTTTGGGACGAATAAATGAAACTTATTTTAATCAAGATTTCTGTTAGGTTGCTTAAACGTTTCCTAGAAACGAAGTGTGAAATTGTGTGTTTGAAATTCTAAATGGTTTCATTGTACCTGGACAAAAATGCGCCCCAGGAGATTTCACAAACATTTCGTTAAAGAGGCTGTACTTAATTTTGAAACTGTTTTGTTTTGGAGCCAAACATTCAAAAATATTTCAAAACTGATTTGTCACCAAAATTTGCCGGCTGGGATGCTGCCACTGCGAGATAAATCAGGAGGAACCAAAGATCTGAATGAGTTGCATAGAAACATCATTTCTTGCTCCATCTTTAAAAATAGGCGTTTCTCTGGTTATTTTCCATTTCTGTGGAAATTTTGCTTCGTGGAATTCTATGGTTACGTTGATTTCAAGATTAGTTGAATTTTCATACTTATCCAATGTCTTCCGCCTTATAAGCTGATTGAAAAAGCTCAGAAAACATGTTTTTGATATAACATGCAGGTTACAAGATTTACATTCCTTGAAAATCATACACCCTATATAATCATTAATCTCACGTTTTTCTTTAAAAAATCTTCAAAAATGTTTTGGATCATTTCTTATTTTTTTCTTAACATGGCAAATGCACCTCTTATACTTTATCTCAAAGTAACTTTTGAAATTTCGGTTACACGTAATGAATTTCTATTTGCTTTGAGGATATTTGTTCGATTTGGCCGTAGCAGTAGGAACAAATAATTGTATGTCCTTAAATATGATTTTGTAAAATTTATCTACGCTACAACATCTATGTATGTTGCTGCTGAAAAGTTCCTTCTGCCAGTTAATCTGCTCAAAATATAGATAAAGGTATGGCTTGCGATTTTGGTGATTATTAATAATGTTATTGCAATCACTTTGATCATTTACTTTAAATAGAAATGGTTCGTTTGTAAAAATTAGGTCTAAAATTCGGTCTATATCATTTTGTATCTCGCAAATTTGGCTTACATTTATATCAAAAACGGTATCGATGAACAGACACTCCATTTCCAAAATCGTCCTTAAATCGTGCATCCTTTTCTTCGTTATCTGACCAGCTAATAGTAGGAAAATTAATTCCTCTTTTATAATGAGAAACAAATTTGAAGTGCATATTTTTCACTTACAACTTTATGAAATCCTGCACAACATTGCAACCACAGCATTATTTTATGTACTCCTATACTTCATTACAGTTATTCCTATACCCAGCAAGCCGACAAAATAATTTTACTTCACAAAAAAAAGACAATTGTAACAATAAAATAAAACTATTGATGCTTTACCTGCCACCTATTGTGGTGAATCGAAACTATTAAATTATAATATCCACATTTCATATACATGTAACTTTATTTTTTTAAGTTAAGATTTTCTTTTGACAAAAAAAAAGAGAGAGAGACTTTTTGAATTTTGTAACGAGAGGTGGAAAAAAAAGGAAATAAAACAAAATACGATAGAAAGTGTGGTTAATGTAAATTTATTATTTATAAAGAAAAACAAGATATATATATTGTAAAACAAAAGGGTGAAATTAGATTTTCGTGTAGAACAACGAACAAATAACGTGTAATTCCTTAAAGAGTCCTTACACTGGCGCTCAACTAGTGGCGCACGAAATCAAAAATTTCATCGTAATGAAAAATTAAAAAAAAAAAAAAAATACAACACATTGTTGCTGCAAAACGCTTACCGTCGATATCACATGGTTGAAGGTTATGTAAAATTGAACAACGAAACTCCTTTCAATTGAATTTTCTGGAAAAGCTCATCAATCGATCCAGTTATATTTATAAACGCTTTAAGGCACAGAAATCACTTTTCGGGATTTATAAGATAAAAATCTCGTGATTCCAGTTATAAATATAACCGCTGTTTGGCTTCAAGATCGAAACTATATCCAGCTTCATCAGACACAACACAATCGTTTATATGCAAATGTTATTTTAATAAACTTCGACTGGATGGTTGTTACAAGAAGCAACATCAAAAATCAAAGTACTCATCCGTCTAAACCAGGACAAAAGAGAATCCGAAAAAATACAACAACTACGCGAAGTATTACAACAAAGGCAACTATAGCAATGACAACAAACGTGGTTATGTCACAGGAACAATTTCAGGAGTTGATGGATACTATCAAAAATGTAAACAATGTAGGTGGTACGTGTAGTAAAAATGGTGAAATACAGTCTCCCCACATTTCGGGAAATTTTGCATCGTGTAAAGCTCGTTTCGATGGGAAACGCAAGTCTAGTGTAGAAACTTTTGTGGATGCAATCCAAATTTTCAAGGATTGTGTCAATATTTCAGACGAAAATGCGGTTAGGGGTGTTTCAATGTTGCTTGTTGATGATGCCGCTATTTGGTGGAAAGGTATTAAAGACACCGTAAATACATTTAAAGATGCTGTCGCCTTTATTTTAATAACGTATTCGAGAAAGAAACCATCATATCAAATTTATAAAGAAATATTTTCTCACTCTCAAGAGGAAAATATGAAAACCGATTTGTTCATAAGTAAAAGCCTCTTTTTGCACAATTACCTCCTACGGATCTTACCGAAGCTATTCAGTTAGATATGACTTATGGTCTCTTGTCTCGTAAAATCCGATATCGAATTAAAAGAGAAAATATTAAATCTTTTAATGAACTCCTTCAACTGGCACGAATTGAAGAAGATTTTTTTGATGAGAAAGTAAAACGAGAAGTTCCAAAATCTGTTACATCTGGTTCAGTTACACAGTATTCAAAGTTTTCGAAGTTTTGCAGATATTGTAAAACAAAAGGACACGACATAACTGAATGTACGAAACGAAAAGTGGTTGCGTCCCCAACGATGAAGGTCGAATCACCGGTTGTCGAACCCCCGTCTGTAAAGTTCGAATTGGCATGCTATGGCTGTGGGAAGAAAGGTTTGGTTAAGAGCAATTGCTCTCATTGTACTCCAAAACCAACAACATCAGTGTCAGCTGTAAATACGGCAAGCATGGATGTATATTCATCCGGTGATATTATAAATTCTTATGATGAAAAATATTCAGTTGATCCTATTGATTTGTATTCCATATCATCAAACGGAAAAGCAAATTCTCAATCTAGACCTGTGTTAAATTTAAATATTGCAGGTAGTGATACTAATGCTTTAATTGACACGTCTGCTAAAATAAGCATTGCAAGTCAAGTGTTATATAAACATTTTCAGGATAATAAAATTAATGTTGAAAGAAGATAGAAAATGTTCTAATGTGTATTGTGGATGTGGTTCTCTGTGGGAAAACAATACCTACCAAATTCATATCATTGCCAAATTCACGCCCAGGACAAACGCTTCTCGGCATAGATTTTATTATTCGTTCAGGGTTGATTTTGGATTTTGCAAAACAAGAATGGGAATTTTTTGATTCACAAGAATCATATAAATGGCAATATGAACGTGAAAGTTCCATACAGCAATCTCATGAGACAAGTATATGTCCGGTTGCCATAAAAAACGAACAACTGAGATCTGACGAAGGGAATTGTCTTACTTCGGATTAGAGACAGAAGGGCAATGACTTATTCAGTAAATGTGGAGATGTTTTTACAATGGGGGGAGATCCCACCACCTATGCAGAACATCACATCGATACCGGCGAAAGTCGACCAATTTCAGTTCCATCTTATCCTATGTCTAGAGAAAAGCGGGAGATACTTAAGTTGGAATTAGGAAAAATGTTAAAAGACGACATCGTAGAAGAATATGAGTCTCCTTGGGCAGCACCGGTAGTGCTTGTCCCGAAACCCAATAAAACGTATCGCGTTTGCATTGACTATCGAAAATTAAATTCTTTTACTACATCCGATAAATATCCTATGCCGCAGATAGACGAAATACTTCATCTCGCTAAGAAAACATTGTATATGAGTACCATCGATTTGCGTTCAGGATATTGGCAAGTTCCAGTATGATTGCAAGATCTTGATAAAACCGCATTCATATCGCAGTTTGGCTTATATCGATTTAAAAGAATGCCTTTTGGGCTTATTAATGCCCCAGCAGCTTTTCAAAGGTTAATCGATCGATTTAGAGCGGGCCTTCCAAATATAATAATGTTTGCATATCTCGATGATCTAATTCTTCTCTCCGAAACGTTTGAAGAACATTTGATTGATCTTAAGCTAGTCTTCGAGCGCCTCAATCAATTTAATTTGAAGGCCAATAGGAGCAAGTGTATGTTTTTCCGGAACAATATCAAATTTTTGGGACATATTATAACCCAAAATGGTATTCAAACCAATCTCGAGAAAATTGAAGATATTTCTAAAATGGAGGAACCTAGGAATGTCCGACATCTCAAAACATTCCTACAAACTTGTTCATGGTACCGGAAGTTTGTACCCAATTTTTCGGCTATAGCACGGTCATTAAGCGATTTAACAAAGAAAAAATCTAAATGTGAATGGAGTACTGTTCATAAAATCGCTTACGAGCAATTGAAATTGTTGTTGGTATCCGCTACAATTTTACGACAGGCTGACGAATCAAAACCCTATAAATTGCGCACGGATGCGAGCAACTATGCCCTAGGGGGAGTCCTCTTACAGAGTGAAGGAGACGACGAACGTCCGATTGAGTATGCCAGCAGGTTACTCGCTCCAACAGAGCGTAATTATAGTACGACTGAAAGAGAAGCACTGGCTGTTGTATGGGCTTTACATAAATTTCAGGGTTATTTGGATGGAGCTGAGGTCGTGGTTGGAACAGATCACCAAGCACTAAAGTGGCTTATGAGTTTACAGACACCTACGGGAAGACTTGCTCGATGGGCCCTGCTCATACAATCGTATAATCTGAAAATTGTGTATATACCAGGAAAGGCGAATGTAGTCGCGGACACTTTGTCCCGACCACCATGTAATGATGAATCTATATGTGGAGTATGTTCGATACAAGTGGACCTCCCTAACAAGGGTCTCCATAATATGCGACAAGCTCAACTTGAGGATGAGAATTTAGTAAAAATCATAAAATGCTTTGAAACTCCAGTATATAAATTTTGGACCAAAATTTCCTCACTGCCTCATGAGAATTTTGTATACGTACAAGGAGTATAATATACATTTTGTTATTGTGTTATGTCATTTTCGTTGTTTGTATTAGTGTATCGTTTTGTGACGGTAAGTATCAAAAATAAACCAATCGGTTGAAATCGGCAAAATTTGTTGATGCTTATGCTCACGTGTGAGAATATTTCACTTGCTATGAAGCAGGAGAATTAACAATACTGTGTTGTTCGTTGTAAGTAGTTTTTGAATATTCTACTTTTAGTAAAGTTCTATTATTGTATAATAAAAAAATGTATTTCTTTAGTTTTAAATTAACATGTTTGTTTATTAATTTTTTAGGTTTCGTGTTGCAAAAGCAGATTAATTTTTTATTAAAAACTTAATTAAATCAATCAAATATTGTGTAAGTACAGTTCAAATTATGTAAAGGTTACTAAAAAATACTTACACTCAAATACATTCAAAATACATAATGTAAACTGTACTTTCACAATACTTGATTGATTTAATTCATTTTAAAATTAAAGCCATCAAAAAATTCTGCTGAAAATTTGATAAATTTAAACAAATCGAGAATAATCGCAATTTGTTTTAACAAGCTGTATTTGAAATTGATAATGATGTTTTACGAAACCTATTTTACGTACAGCGTCACATACATATGTATGTACCTATTGTTAAAACTCTTTTTTCTTATTCCTTTATTTTCTGTTTATCTTGCTAACTACTACATGCATTTGATACATTTTTTCCAATGCCATATGGAGCGTAAACAAAATTATATGGGATTTTCAAATTCATTATTTTACATCGTCTTTATTATCAATTTAAACGAAATTTTTTTTTTATAAATATAAATAATTTGAAATTAAATATATCGAATTGCAGGTTGTAAACAATTATAATTGAAATTAATAAAATTTTAATACACAATTTTGCATTTTAGTCAGTTGATTTTTTTTCAAACATCGTTATCTTCGTGTCCCTTTAAAAATTTCTTTCGTATACTAAACCAGAGATCAAATTTAAATACTATACAGAATGTATTAACAATCCTTACATTCAAAAATTAACGAATATTCGTATAACGAAATTGAAAAAAGACACAAAATACAAAAAATTTTGTATTATGAATATACATATTCGCAACGTACGAATTTGGAATTTCATTATACTGAATGTTCTTATTTGAGCTTCGTGTTTTTATTTTTTTTTAAATACAGTATTTCGTTTTTTCTATTCTTGTATTTCGTTTTGCATTATACATGTATTATGAACAAAGACCAAAATTTAAATACTTTACAGAATGAATTAGCAATTTACATATTCAAAAATTTTTGTATTATGATTATACTTATTCGCCACGTGATGAATTTGGGATTTTTCGATTCATGAATTTCAAAATCGTAAATACAGTATTTCAAAGAACGAATATTCAGTATAATAAACGTATGAAGAATGCAATGAAGCTAAAATAAAAGTACGAACTCTATCGTTATCTTAGTTATTTTTATTTTATATTTTTATAATATTTAGGTGCGTAAGTACACCTTTTGGAGTAAGGTTGGTTAAATGGCCAAAAATATAATTAAATGACTCAGTTCATTTATCTTCGCTCCCAAAACCATCTAATGTACAATATTAATTTGTTTTTACTGCCAAAACTTTAAATATGGCCGAGTATGATGAAACTGGTCTTTTTCTCAACCGACTATGATGAAATTTGACACGTGCGTTGGAAATGGTATTCTTTAATGATTTTTACATGAAGTGATGATGGCCAATTAGGACGGAACTTATCTATTTCTCAACGGATTTCAGTGGAATTTGGCATATGCGATAGAAATGGAATTCTAAAATGATTTTTAGATGAAGTTCTGGAATATGGCAAAATATGATGGAACTTGCCTATTCCGTAACCGATTATGATGAAATGCGACATGTGCGTTGGAAATGGGATTCTAAAATGATTTTAGATGAAGTTTTGGAATATGACCAAATATGATGGAACTTCCCTAATCCTGAACCGATTTTGATGAAATGCGACATGTGCTTTGAAAATGGGATTCTAAAATGATTTTAGATGAAGTTCTGGAATATGGCCAAATATGATGGAACTTGCCTATTCCTTAACCTATTATGATGAAATGCGACATGTGCGTGGATTCTAAAATGATTTTAGATGAAGTTCTGGAATAACGCCAAATGTGATGGAACTTCCCTATTCCTGAACCGATTATGATGAAATTTGACATGTGCTTTGAAAATGAGATTCTAAAATGATTTTAGATGAAGTTCTGAAATATGGTCAGGTATGAACTTACATTTTTATCAAACGATTATGATGAAGTTCGATTTTTACGCTAGAAGTGGGATTCTATGATTATCTTTAGATGAAATTCTGGAATATGACCAATTATGATGGAACTTATCTATTTCTCAACGGATTTCAGTGGAATTTGGCATTAGGATTCTAAAATTATTTTTAGATGAAGTTCTGGAATATGGCAAAATATGATGGAACTTGCCTATTGCGTAACCGATTATGATCAAACGCGACCTGTGCTTTGAAAATAGGATTCTAAAATGATTTTTAGTTGTGGAATATGGACAAATATGATTTAACTTGCCTATTCTTAAACCGATTATCGTGAAATTCGACATGTTGGTTGGAAATCGGGTTAAAAAATCATTTTTAGATGAAGTTCTGGAATATGGCCAAATAGGATTTAACATGGATATTTCTTATCCGGTTTTAGTGAAATTTGACATCCGCCATGGAAATGATTTTTGTATGAAGCTCTGGAATATTGTGGAAACGGTATTCTTAAATGATTTTAAGATGAAATTCTGGAATAAGGTCAATTAAGATATAACTTAGCTACATTTAACCTATATTGATGAATTTGAACGTTTCCGAACACAAGGAAATGTCCCCTAAAAATTTATTTTGAATGAGGTTCTGAGAAATAGGTCAAAATGACTTTTATAATGTTGTCCATTGAGGCTTCGGTGAATGATGCAGCCGTTATAAGGTTTCTTTGAGGCAGCCTAAGGGTACTATTTCAATTGCTAAATGATCGATATTATCAGCATTATAACATAAAGTAAAATTAGGAACTTTTTCGCCAATCTTTCGTGTAAACTTACGGTTATGTTTTCTGAGTATTGACTGTCCGAGTGTATATTTTGCAATGTTTAAAAACATATTGTGTTGGAGCACACGCGCAGCAGATTTCCTCGAGCCTCGGATTAAAAATATCTCTTTAGAATCTCATTTCAATCGCAAATCTCGAATTTTATCAATATTCAAGTTCCACCCTAATTAGCCATATTCCAGAACTTTACATAAAAATCATTTTAGAATCCCATTTACATCGCAAATGTGAAATTCTACTAAATTCCGTTAAGATCTATAAGAAATAGATAAGTTCCATCATAATTGGTCATATTCCAGAATTTCATCTAAAGATAATCATAGAATCACACTTCCAGCGTAAAAATCGAATCTCATCTTAACCGCTTAATAAAAATGTAAGTTCATACCTGACCATATATTGTAGAACTTCATCTAGAAATAATTTAAGAATACCATTTTCAATGCACATGTCAAATTTCATCGTAATCGGTTAAGGAATAGGTAAGTTACATCATATTTGGCCATATTCACAAGTTCCATCATAGTTCGCCATATTCCAGAACTTCATCTAAAATCATTTTAGAATCCCATTTTCAAAGCACACGTAGCATTTCATCATAATCGGTTCAGGAATAGGGAAGTTCCATCATATTCGGGCATATTCCAAAACTTCATCTAAAATCATTTTAGAATCCCATTTCCAACGCACATGTCGCATTTCATCATAATCGGTTAAGGAAAAGGCAAGTTCCATCATATTTGGCCATATTCCAGAACTTCATCTAAAATCATTTTAGAATCCCATTTTCAAAGCACATGTAGCATTTCATCATAATCGGTTACGGAATAGGCAAGTTCCATCATATTTTGCCATATTCCAGAACTTCATCTAAAAATCATTTTAGAATCCCATTTCTATCGCATATGCCAAATTCCACTGAAATCCGTTAAGAAATAGATAAGTTCCGTCCTAATTGGCCATCATCACTTCATGTAAAAATCATTAAAGAATACCATTTCCAACGCACGTGTCAAAATTCATCATAGTCGGTTGAGAAATAGACCAGTTTCATCATACTCGGCCATATTTAAAGTTTTGGCAGTAAAAACAAATTAATATTGTACATTAGATAGTTTTGGGAGCGAAGATAAATGAACTGAGTCATTTAATTATATTTTTGGCCATTTAACCAACCTTACCCCAAAAGGTGTACTTACGCACCTAAATATTATACAAATATAAATAACTAAGATAACGATGGAGTTCGTACTTTTATTTTAGCTTCATTGCATTCTTCATACGTTTATTATACTGAATATTCGTTCTTTGAAATACTGTATTTACGATTTTGAAATTCATGAATCGAAAAATCCCAAATTCATCACGTGGCGAATAAGTAAAATCATAATACAAAAATTTTTGAATATGTAA
Source organism: Tipula vernalis (assembly GCA_958295665.1). Lineage (NCBI taxonomy): Eukaryota > Metazoa > Arthropoda > Insecta > Diptera > Tipulidae > Tipula > Tipula vernalis. The sequence goes on along the minus strand of OY282558.1, from coordinate 176,964,259 downwards.
ATTGTTAATTCATTCTGTAAAGTATTTAAATTTTGGTCTTTGTTCATAATACATGTATAATGCAAAATGAAATACAAGAATAGAAAAAACGAAATACTGTATTTAAAAAAAAATAAAAACACGAAGCTCAAATAAGAACATTCAGTATAATGAAATTCAAAAATTATTCCTGAGTATTTGTGATGTTTTTATAAAAAGTAGAATACAATACGCAAAGTTTTAAAGAGAAAAAAACGAAAATACATTCACGAAGTTGCAACGGAATGTATATTTTTTATCTCTGTACTAAACCCTAATCTCAACAAAGAACACAAAATAACTATACGAACAACTAAAAAGAGCTTGAAGAGCATGAATAATAAAAGAGCATTTTAACACACACACACAATAATTAATACCATTACGATCCGGTAATTCTCGCCTCACCGACTCATGAGACGACCAAAATTTATGTCCAGATCACGCGGATCTTAATAATTGGACCAATCGGGGTTACCTAATGGAATCCGGTATACTCTACCGTTTTGTTCCCGATGAAGAAAACGAACAGTCTCAATTAGTGATTCCGGAAAAGTCCCGAAAAGAAATCTTAAAGGCTTTTCATGATTCTCCTACAGCCGGACACTAAGGTGTTGAGAGAACCATTGCAAAAATATGCAATAAATATTATTGGTCGGGAATGCGCAGATATATTACGGAATATATCAAAGCATGTGTAGGTTGTCAAAAATATAAAGTAACCAATTTGAAACCAGCAGGATTGATCAAAACTCCTGTATTAGAACAGAGATTTGAGGTCCTTGCAATCGATTTATTTGGGCCATTAGTCGAATCCGCTAATGAATACAAATGGATTTTTATTGTCGAAGATACAGCAACCAGATGGGTTGAACTGTACCCTTTGAAGCAGGCAACTGCTGAAATTTGTTCAAAAATTCTGATAAACGAATTTTTCTTTCGATTTGGACTGCCAAGACGTGTGATACCTGATAATGGCGTTCAGTTTGTAAGTGCAGTCATGCAACATATTTCATGTTGCTTTGGGACTAAACAATCATTAACACCACTGTATCATCCAGCTGCTAATCCAGTTGAAAGACGGAATAGGGATCTTAAAACCCAATTGACCATTTTAGTTAAAGAAGATCACCGATCGTGGGCCGACTTCCTACCGTCTATCCGCTTCGCGATGAACTCTACCAGGTGCGAATCTACTGGATTAACGCCTGCATATTTAACTTTCGGGTGAGACCTTCGTAATATTGTGGATATTAATCATGATTTCAGAGTGGTCGTACAAAATTAAAATTTTGTGCCTCAAATCACCCCATATCTCTTACAAATGAATGATGTAATGAAAAGGGTAAGAGAAGTTTCAGAACAGAAACAGGATCATAGGAAAATTTATGCGGATAAAACTCGAACACATCGATCTTTTAAAGTTGGCGATAAGGTTTTAATAAAAACTCATATGTTAAGTGATACCAATAAAGGTTTCACCTCTAAGTTTGCTCCCCGTAGGGATGGGCCGTATTTAGTTAAACGAGTTATCTCTAGTTCCACATACGAAATTAAAAGTATGGAATCACAATTTGTAGGTACATATCACGTATCCCAACTTTCAGCATATATCGGCTCAGAAGATGATACCCCACTACATCCAATTCGATCTCGTGGTAGACCAAAGCAAGAGGTCAAATCTCAGTTACCCGTTGCTTCTAAAGAAAATATCATCTCATTGGGATTACCTAAAGCTGGTGTGAACTGAATCGAATCCGATTATCAATGAACAAGTTTCTAAAATTAATGAAGGATCTTTGATACCAAAAACCAAAGGATTGTTATACAATTCCAAGAGGCAATCAAACAGACGAAACGTTCAAAAACCTTCCCGTTATCTCTAATTATATGAGTTTTCTGAATTCTCGTCGAGACGAGCTTCGATCCAGAGGGGGAGAATGCAACTGTTGACTTGTTAATGTAAATTTATTATTTATAAAGAAAAACAAGATATATATATATATATATTGTAAAACAAAAGGGTGAAATTAGATTTTCGTGTAGAACAACGAACAAATAACGTGTAATTCCCTAAAGAGTCCTTACACAATCAAATTATTATAATAAATGTATAATAACGGTACTACTTCATGCACTGTATAATTTTTCGTTGAATCAACATTTACCATTCAACACACGTCCATATGAGGTTTTAACATCTATGGTTTATGGTGCAAATCTAATTACATTTTAGATTTTCTATTTCATTCACGTACGTATAAAGCAAAACAAAACTAAAGAATAAAACAAAATAAGATATCTGTATTTTTTTTTTTGTTCATTTAAGTTTTGTTTCTTTCTTCTTTTTCACCTTGTTGTATATGTTGTAACAATGGTGATTTTAATTCCATTCCATACCCAAGAACAAACTAAAATTTGTCATCATAATATTATGAACACTGTGTGCTTTGATTTGAAATTTTATTGATTTTAAAATTGAAAGTACTACGACATTAGTTTTTATAGTGATTCGTTTATATTTATTAACATAGGCATATTTGGCCTGTGGTATTATGCTAAAATAAAATAGAAACCTGTATTGTATTGTATTGTATTTAACTACCTAATTGTGATTAATCAATTAAAATTGTGATAAAGAGAATGAAATAGAATTCTATTGAAAAGAATGTAATAATAACAAAATATTTATGTGCATGTGAATGTGTTTGTGACAAAAAAAAAATACAACTTGTTAATTATAACAAATCGTGATATTATGTGAGTTAACTTACCTATAAAATAACAATTGAGCGATACAGAAAATAGCTCAGCTTTAATTAACTTTTAATTACGCTTTGCAAGTGAGTCAAATTCTACGTATTTTATTTACTTTGGATTTATGTAACTGCAGTGTGTTTTTTTTTTGTTTTGTTTATTTGTCCTCGTATTTGCAATGTAATCTAATTGCTATTAATAATAAAAGCACAAAGATTCCTTATACCTAAGGAGTGAATGGGAATGTTCACAATCCATATTGTATCTCTGAACTATAGGATGACGCTAAGCTAAATGCCGGAACGAATTGTTTTACGGTTTCGAATTTCGTTCCTCTTGAAACTATTATTTAAAAAGACTACAGTATTTTCTAAAGTAAGTTTGAAACATAAGTCAAATAAATATGTACATACATAAGTATGTCTAATCAAAATAAAATCTCGATTATACTTAAATGAATTTGTATTGTGTTATGTACTCGGGTGGTTTTGCAAAGGTTTTAAAATATCTGAAAATGTTCATATTTAAAATGTAAAACAACAATGTGTATGTATGATGTTTAAAAAAAAAGTGGCAGGTAAGACCCGACCTTTAATCGTAAAACTACACACGTAGAAGAATATAAACGTTAATTTCGATCAAATAAAGTCGCTATATTTCAAGCGACCCTAATTGATAAAAATCTCTTTATTTTTAAATGCCATAAAATAAAATAAAAATTTAAAAGCGAAAAACAACTAACACATCAAATCCCAGTAACAGTTTTTATTCCATTAAAATCCGTCTATCCGTTGTCGAGATATAACGAATAATACAAAGTAGAGCGGAAAAAATCGGACCAGCTAGCTCCGATCCAACTTATCAGAACCATTTATATATTTTCTGAATCTCTATTCTTGCCTCTCGGATATCGGTATATGGATCATCTCTCTAGTCCTTCCCATTTCCGTGCATAAATACCGAATTGAGGTTATTTCATGTTGCCAAAAGCATAAATTACTGAACCTTAACTCAACTACTTACATAGTTCTACGTCACAAACAAAAATCCAGTAGTTAGGTACAAAAGAATCTTAATATTGAAAATGTTTTCCTTTGTGGTATCTATACAGTAACTATCAAAACAAAATATGTATGACGAATGAAGAATGTTTCATGTACGTGCAAAAACAAAAAAAAAAAAAAAATGAAATAAAAATACACGCAAACCGCCAATTTATATAAGTACCAAAGAATACATTAAATTGTGAAGGCAGTGACAGTTTAGGTGTTTCTTGATTTTTTGAGAAGAAGCGAGATTCATTACGGCTTGTTTCAGTATGAAATATTTCATTACGGAATAGGACATTACGGCATAAGGTACACTACGACATGTTTCAATATGGCATTTGAAAATTTCAGTAGGATCCGCCGTTAGGACCGGACGTCGCAATAAACGAAATTAGTTTAGGTAAAACCCATTAAAAAATTTTATTTTAATAGTGATTTTGTTAAGATATATAATGGATTGCTTCATACATTTGTCCTTCTCAACATTTGTTCTCAATTCTTTAGACAAGTTGTTGAATTGCACGTAAAGTTTGATAGTGGATATGTTTGAGTAATTGAGGGAGGAGTAAACTCTGTACTATCATCAGAGTAATGTACATCATCATCTTCCTCGTAAAAATTAGACTCGTTGTCAGAATCATTCTCTAAAAATATTCCGGCATGTCTAAAGCAGTTAGCTACTGTTTGGTTATTCCTCCGATCCCAGCTACTGTTTGGTTATTCCTCCGATCCCAGCTACTGTTTGGTTATTCCTCCGATCCTAGCTACTGTTTGGTTATTAACTTGATCCAACGGCTGTAAAACGAAATGCTAACTTAATTGCTTTTAAATTATTAATATGAGCGTAAGGACAGTTGCTGACTAGTAATAAAACCTTGTTTTTCTTTTAGCTCGTCGTCCCATTTCCCTAAATAGCCCTCGAAAATTTCGGACGTCATCAAAGACTTTTTATTACCTATTTATTCGAGAGGTAAAGCTTTAATATTTTTAACCCTTCTGTCAATGAGATGTTTTACACCTTTCCGTCTATGAATGGGTCTGGCTGGACCCTCATATATTTTCTATGAACAAACCCGAAATTTGTATGGAAAATAATAAAACACAATTTTTTCATATTTTTATAGAATTCATTTTGTGGTATCACAATGGACCGTCATCGGTCTAAGTGTGCCTAAGCACTCCAACCTAACCTAACCTAGAATTCATTTTATTTTATTTTTTATAATAAGTTCCTTTTTTTAACATTAAGTGCTTTTAATTGTTTTTTATTGTTTAGTTTGAGCATTTATGGCACTTTAAATACTGCACGCTATGTTGGAGGCATACATGTGAAACGAGTTTTTCTCTGAAACTTGTCGTTGATTCTACAAATCTAACAGGATTTTTTTGGTTTGACAGTCCGCTGGTGTTTGGCTGGGATTTTTTCTGCTCTAAAGGTACTCCGAAAAATGATTCCACTGCGTTTTTGACGGAAAATCGGCCAATTACTCTCGGATTATTAATTATTTTCTCTATCGCAGGTGTCACTAATTGTTCTACCAAAGAATGAATAAATTTTCGACGAGCATCAGTATTTCGGGTTTTATTACTATTATTTACACTTTTATAAATGATAAATGATGCTAAAGTGGCCACATCTAACATATTGTAAAAAAAGCCAATGGCCGTCGATTTGTCTGACGTTTACAACTGTATTTCCCCAACATTTGGTCCATTTTATCTACGCCTACTTTATTTTTATTATAAAATATTATTGCCTGTGGTTTCCTCGCTTCTCCAACGACTTCTGTATCATAGTGAACAGATGGCAACAACAAAACTACCTTATTCTTTTTGGCACAAATGACACCAAAGAAATGTGATCTGAAAATGCACTTAATTGAACTAATCGGCTGCGATCTGCTAACATTTCTTTTGGAATATACGTTTTGTTTTTACGAAGGGTGCCAACAAAAGCCATTCCTGTCGCTCTAAGTTTTTCAACACCTTCCAAAGTCATGAAAAAATTATCCGCAACAATCGTTCTTCCACTCCTTTGATATTTACTCGTGATTTCGAGCAACACCCTTTCTCCCTGGTTGCGTTCTCTTTCCCGTCCTGACTCCTTACCGGTATACAATATTCCTTTACAGGGATAACCGCTGGATGATTCGTAGGCCCACCATACTTTAATACCACATTTGGCGGGTTTAGATGGTATGTACTGCGTGAATTTTGTGTTTCCTCGATAAGGAAATAACTGTTCATCAACAGTTATTGTTTCCGCCGGAATGTATGATGCCTCGAGATTTTGGTTTATTACCCATATGTCTCGTACTGGTGCCGCTATATCAGTTTCTTGTCGCTCGGCACGTGTTCTTTGGTCGTCAAATCCTCTAAAACGGCTTATTGCCCAAAAGCGATTGATAGACATTGTTGTCCGAAATACTGGATCATTTTTGGTTGACCACAATTCTATTGTGTGTTGCATATTTGAATGATTTAATCCGGCGACCAATAAAATTCCAAAATATGCGTATAATTCTTGAGACGTTACGGGAATCCACTGTGCGGGCCTATTTGGGCAATTGTTGGCATTATAATTCGATGTCTCCATGTTTGCCTTTCTATTTGTATGTCTTTGTATAATATCGACCATTTCTTCGGTTACTAGAGTTTTAAAAATATCAACTAGATTTATGCTCATTCCTCGTCTTGCATGTCCGCCGATTTCTCTAATAATGTTGTGGTTTCTCATTCGTCCCAAAGGCGGTGGATCTTTCTGCCATTTCGTTCCATCACGTGCAACGAAATATTCTATTGATGGTTGTAAATCTTGCTGTTGATAAGCGAGATCATTCTCCTCGTGTAGTTCTTCCAAAATCTCTTCATCATCGGAATCGGCAATGTCGCTGAAACCCCCGATTACTAGATCTGATTCAATATCAGAAACTCATCCTTCTGGGACATAATCCTCGTCTTCATCGCCACTAAAATTACCAATATCGCTATCAATATCATCACTTATTTCTTCAGCAAGTCTTATCAGTTCTTGCTCCCTTTGTGTTGCGGACATTCTATAAAATATTAGTTTTAGTACACAGTTTACCAGGCCAAGCAAAAATTATTCTTACCGTCTCTATCTATCACTACTTATTTCTTCAGCCATTTCAAATAATATTTTTATTTAGCAATTATATTTTATTTCACAATGTATACACTAAAAATTTTCAGTAGTTCCACTACAGATACAAAATAACGGATTTTATTTACGCACAAAAAGAATTTCCTGCGTAAAAAACATTCTCTATTAAGTATATTCTACCCAAAATCTATTTATTTATTCATATAAAATGTATGAAAAAAACTAGGGCTGGCCAGACCTATTCATGTAAAAGCGGTGTAGAAATTGAAAAACCATTATTTTTCATATTCGTTTGCATACTTTTTTATTTTTTGTATTCGTAAATTTGAGGAAACATGTCAATTGAGAAATTCGTGAAACTTCATGTAGGTGTCTGCACTTTTTCCATGAAAATAATAATTTCAATTTCAAAAAGGTCTCGCTAGACCTATTCATTGACAGAAGGGTTAAAGCATCTGGATGATTTACTTTTTGATCCACCAATGACGTTATTCCATCCTTACACATTTTGCCGCCTACACAATTTTCATCTCTGAACTTAAATGATTTTTCTGGTGTCATTTTATAAAACAAACCCGTTTCATCGATTTTGTAAATTTCATTTGCTGTGTACCCCACTCGAAGTTTTGCCCACACAGATGCTATCCACTCATCAACTGCACCTTCCTGAATATATGCTGACTCACCAGAAATTTGGCCCAAAACAATATTGTGTCGCTGTCGAAACCGAAAAATCCAACTTCATGTACATTTGAATTCTTTATTCATTATTCTTCCTATTGTTACGATGACACCTGGGGTATAATAGAATAAGTTATTTAAATAGCGAAAAAATTACTGTACTATAATGGAATTTTCCAAATTTTCCATGATAAAACTGTTGTAAATGCTTCTACACTATTCTTACTCGAAAAGTCATGAACCTTCTAGAAGTTTGGTTTGTGTATATAGAAAGGAGCTAACAAGATCGAATTGGATTCATTAGTATTTGGAGTATTTGGTAAGCGAAAGTATAAAGATTAAAAGGTGAATTAAAAGTGATTTAAAAAGTTAATTACTGAGATATAAAAAGTAAAAGTGATCAGTGAAATTTGTGCAAATATTATAAAAAGTGATTTTATGAATTATTAATAATAAATTGTGTTGAATTAATTTTTGGTGTTAAATGAATAAAATCGTTTGTGTTAAATTGAAGAGTTTTGTTTTATTCACAATCCAGTGATTCGAACGTTATTGGTGCAACAATTGGTGACAGCGGTGGAATTGTGAATAATAAAACAAAGAAAATGATTCTCTCCGAATTAAGAGTTCCAGAATTAAAAAAGGAACTTGAGAAACGGCGTTCGGCTACTGATGTGGCTTTACAAGCGCGACTACTCGATGCCATGGAGAAAGAAAGGTTAAACGATGACCATCATGATTTTGGCGTGAAAGTAACGGATGCGGCAACTATAGAGAAGACAAGAGATAAACAACCGTCGGTCGAAACAACACAACTACCATCTGGAAGTTTCGATTTACCGCAGTTAATTTCTGCTAGGAACCAAATGATGGGACATGTGAGTGTAATGAAACAACAAAACAAACGACAGCTAGGAGAAATTAAAAATCAAACGGCGCAACAAGGAGAGAAGTTCAATCAAGAAATGGAGCGACAAATGGAGAAAATTGAGCAATCAAACCTCCTAATGAAAGCACAAAACGAAGGACAAATGGAGAAAATTTGAACAGTCAAACCAACCAAACGAGCAACGGTTGGTGAAGTAGAGAAGTTGGAAACGGATATTCAACAGGTTGAACAAAAACTAGAAGATTCAATAGGTAAAAGATAAATTACAAACGGAGGTTCAACAAGTTGAAGAAAAGTTTCAATGTGGAGGAACATCGCTAAAGGAATTTTGATCAGCAATCGAGCGTCTAGTGCATCTAGCTTGGCCATTTCTCACGCGATTGTTGGAAAGTAAGGGAAAAACGGGAAGGATCGCCAAGCTCTATGGAAAGAGTACTCAGAGAAAAACAGGCATCGGATGAACGAATGGCAACAGTTGGAGAGATGGATAGATTACAAGTCAGTTTGAAGGAGCAGAAGGGTGTTTCGCAATGATAAAATGGAAAAAGTTCGTGAACATAAGGATCGTTGAAACCCTTGGTCATATTCCACATTAACTTGTTTTTTTGACGGCAAATGAAGTCTCGTCCCATAAGAAGCATACTTCTTTGACGGGATACGCCATCATGTCGTCGAAAGTGTTAATGGGATCATGTCAAAAAGTATTAATTATTTCAGAGTAACGAATATTCTTGATAATAAAGCTCCTATATAAATCTTAATGCGGACGTATTTGGGGAGACTGGCGGCAGGAAATAGTGAAAATGTATCTCTATGTGACAGACAAGGAGGTGGAGTATCGATCACAAAAGATATTTCACTTTAATTTTGATTTTGAATAGTTCGAATCGTTAACAACGATACTTCAGACTGAATCACTGAATGTAGAATTATATTTACGAATTCTCATGTTGCTTACATAATGTTGTTATCTGAACAAACGACACAAATCTTCGGTTAATAAATTTCGAGTATTGTGGATGCCCCTGAACAGAGTAATTTAAATTCTTAGGGATTTTCAATAGTCCAGAGAGGTACAAAATGAAAATTGCTGGAGTTGCTTCTAAAAGGTCGAAGAATGAGATTTTGATTGCTGTTAATAGTTCTAAATAATCTGTAATAAATTATAAGTTTGTGATTTGGTGGCTTGATGGTAGCGAATTTATGTTGTCATGATCAATTATGACATTGGTGACGTATAATAAAATTTTTATTTGATGACGCTTTGCAGCAAATTTGACGCTTTGCAGTAATTTTTTTCTGACAATTTAGTAAATGCAATGAAAATGATCCTTTACTTCCTTAAAAATGTATCGATGTGTCATATACGTAATTATGACGATTGTGTGTACATCCCACCATCTAAATTTCAATAAATCCATTAGGACAACCATTAAACTCAAAAACATTTAGCCTTCCAAAATGATTTAACATAATTCCACTTTTTCACATAAATGAACTCATCATTTTGTGTTAAAAATCAAATCTTAACTTAATTTAAACCAACATTTCTAAATTCGCATTTTATTTATCTATTTATTTATTTATTTAGACAATTTATAATTTATAATATTAATTAAATTAATTAGAAAACAATTTGATTCAGTATGTAATACCCTGTAAAAAAATTTATTAATCCTAACTAAATAAACCGTTCAAATGAATTTTTTAAGACAGCTCCCAATTCCAATTCGACTCAAACCAATTCGATTATACAAAGTATAAAAATCCTATTTGAGTCGAATATACAAAATCTCATTGTGTTCAAATAATGCATGATGTCAATAATATCATAGTTGTTTCGTGAATACACAAAAACACAAAGAAATCAACAACACCTGCATTCAAGTAACAAAATCTTATATACTAAAACCAAAAACATACTAAAACCACCAACACGCATTGACGGTAAATATTTTCTACCATGTTTCATGTGCGTATAAGTAGACCTTATAGTACATATAAACACACCTAAACTATGTATCAATATAATACAGTAAAATACTGTGACAACTGTATCAACAGCAACGCAACAAATTCTCTTTTTGTTGTTGTTTGTGCATTATAATACAAAAACCTACAAAATATATTACATTTCCTTAACAGAATCCGTGTAAAGAACGAACAAGCTGCTGTACAACCATATTGTTGATCCTGCCATATATAAATCAAGTTGTATGCATGTATTAATTAGTGCCCATTTTACACAATAGCAAAATACTTGTGACAGCTGTATCAAAACCAACGTAAAGATTCTCTTTCTCGTTGTTGTTTGTACTTAATAATACAAAAACAAACAAAACCACGCACACTTCCTTCACAGAAACCGTGCAAAGAGAAAACGACACAGCTACACAGTACACAAACATATTTATGGCCCTTTTATATACCAAATTATAAGTATGAATTAGTGTCGATTGTAAAATGCACACAATATCACACATAAGAATACAAATAAGTGTGCGTAAAAATAAAATCTAATACCAAATTTATTGCGACTTATTTTAGATAAATTAAAATTTATTTCAATACTATCTAAATATTAGACTTTAGTAATTAAAAATTGAAATTTGATTTTATGTACAATCCACAAAATATCAAATCATGCACTTTTAATTTTTCTATCTATAAAAATAAAAAAACATTGCCTGACAAATGCGTCCCGGTGGATTGCATTTTCCAAAACTTTAGTTTAATTATTTTCACTACACTTGGATTATTATTACACTAAAATTAATTTAATTAGAATTTCTGTATATACTTATGTAAATAAAGTATATACATAAGAAACAAAAATAAAAATAAAATAAAATTAAATTTTTGAAGAGGATAGAAAAAACACGTCTTTCCTCTTCGACGAACTGTCGCCCATCGGCGGAGCGGTGTAGTTGGCTGATGGGTTAAAATTAAGAATGGTAAATGGGGTAGTGCAATGATAAAAGGGAAAATCACGTCACGTCACATAAAAAGCATATTTCTTTGACGGCACACGCCGTCATGTTTTCGAAAGTGTTAATGGGATCATGTCAAAATATTAATTATTTCCGAGTAATAAATATTCTTGATGTTAAAGCTCCTAGATAAATCTTAATAGCCCATTATTACGGGGCACCCTTGGTTGATATCACGTCGTTAAGGCGGACGGACGTGTTTGGGGAGAGTGGCGGCAGGAGGTAGTGAAAATATATCTCTATGTGACAAGGATGTGGGGTATCGATCACAAAAGCTAATCCACTTTAATTCTGATTTTGAATTGTTTGTATTTTATTGTTTTTTGTATTGTTTGAATGGTTAACAATGATACTTCAGACTGAATCACTGAATATAGACCCCACATAATGTTGCTGTCTGAACAAACGACTCAAATCTTCGGAGAAAAAATTTCGAATATTGTGGATGCCTCTGAGCAGAATAATTTAAATTCTTAATAGTCCAGAAATGTATAAAATGGAAATTGCTGGAGTTACTTCTTTATGTTCGAAGATGGTGAATGAGATTTTGATTGCTGTTAATAGTTCTAAATAATCTGTAATAAATTATAAGTTTGTGATTTGGTGGCTTGATGGTAGCGAATTTATATTGTCATGACCAATTATGACATAGGTGACGTAAAATAAAATTTTTATTTGATGACGCTTTGCAGCAAAGTTGTCGACCGCGGATAGACCTAATTTTTTTCTAACAATTATATATTATTAAGTTTAAATGTATTATAATTCAATATTGGTAATATATTATGGTGGCACGTTTTGTCCGTGTGTCACCCTTATTTGGAATCTACTCCATATTAAGCAAATTGAAGTTTAAATTACTTATTTAATTACTTGTATAGGTAATTATGATAAACAAACTATCAACAATTTTAAGAATTAAAAAATTGTAATCTAGAGCTGTTTCCTATTATGGGCCGATCGATCGACTTCTTATTTGAAAGTTGAAAAATCACTGCAAAATCATACAAAAGTGTCCTGGCAAATGCTTCCCAGAATTTCAAAATATTTTTGGGCCAATTCCTCTGGTTCCCTCTGAAAAATTTGTCAAATCCTGTATCTAAGCCCAAAAAGTGAAACTCTTACCATGTCAGAGAATCAGAGAAGGCTAGTAGTACTTTCAGTCGTCTCGTTAGAAATCCTCTCACTCATTTTGAGAGAAACAAATTCTTACTTTCTTTCTTATAAATTCTTACATCAATAACCAATTTCTAATGTAAAATTTCAGCTGAATTTTATTTATCTAAGAAATTAAAGCTACATGATGTTTAAATTTAATAAAAAATAATACAAAATAACTGAATTCTTAATTATCTGAAATCATCAGTTTTAGCATTTTTAACCGCTTGCAGCCTGTTTGTCGTCCAGTCAACTAAATTCGTTATGACTTCCCTGTTCTCTCATATCTCCTTAATCAAGTTGAAAACCTCTCTCTTATTTATCCTTTGTGGTGGGGATACTATTTGTGATGATCGACCATAAATTCTCAATCGGGTTGAGATCTGGGGTTTGTAGAGGCCACTCCAGCAGCTTATTATTTTTTCTTTTGAAAATAGCCCAAAATGTAATTTATGCAGATTTTTATTAAATTTTAGTTTAATATTTGGAAGTAGTGCGAGCTCGTCATCGACCTCGTTAACTGATTTCCATCACCGTGTTTCCCAATCTTCTTTAGAAACCTTTCTTTGAACTCTTCACCCTGACCACTCCATGCCCTTTCAGGCCTCTTTACCAAAACAGTTCCAAGGTTCTTTATCTTCCACTGGTGCTTAGTTACAAAACGAAGCTTTTTTTTAAAGCATTTTTGTATGTCCACAATGACATGAGAATGGATGGATTTACCAACTTAATTTCTACACTTAACGTTCGACCAGTTCAAGGTGAACTCTGTTGAGGATATGCAGATATACGTATAAGCATTTTGTTGACCGTTCTTGAAACTTTTCTATGCACAGTACCCTAAGATCTGGAAAACGAAATTAAGAATTAGAAGTTGTTTGACATTCAACAACAGAATCAACACAGACATCAGTCGACATAATGTCAAAATGGCATTAATCGGTTAGCTATTTCTTAATCGATTTTGATAAAAATTGAAGCATATTCGCAGGAAAGGGATAAACTATTATAGAGTTCGTGTCCGATCCTTGCCGATGTTTTTTTTTTAATAATCTTGCTAATGAAAAGCTTGCGTCGTTACCCGTTGGTAGCAATTAATCAATGATGAATGAATCAAAATCACCTTGATTCACTGAGAATGCAACAAAACTGATAAATTCACTGTCAGTAAAAATTTTGCAAAGTTAAAAAACTTTAAAGTGTTATATTTCAACAATAAGGATAGGGGGAAAACAAAAAAGGGGTAGAATTAATGTGAATAGTAGTAGTAGTCCTATCAGATAAGCACATAAATACATAAAAAATCAAATAACAAAGTGCTAATAATTAGTTGCCCCCCTAACAACGAGTATATTGATTCAGTCATTCTGAGGTGATAAAAGTCAATAAAATAATAGACAGTGTTTGCTTGTACGATTCAAATTTAATGTATACGCAGGCGTATGCGTTGAAATTGTTGCCTTTCAATTTCATGACGTCTCGGTTTAGTACGTTAATGTAAAGGGTACCCAAATTTGAGGTTTCATTTTAAATTTTGAATTAAAACGCTTACGCTTAATAATCGAAAACAAAGATAATATAACGTGTAACAGGACGGTGCTACGTATCTTATAGTCACTGTGACACTCGATCTTTTGAAAGAAAAATTTGGTACTCGATTAACTTCACGAAAATAGGATGTTAGTTGATATTGTGATTTGACACCATTAAGCATTTCACTAAAATTCTACCTCAATTACGTAATCTCATTGGGAACTTTAGTAAAAGAATGCTGGCTTGCGGAGCTAGCCTATTAGGTTACTTATCAGATATTGGTTTCTATTATTAACCGCAACATTTCTACTTTAACTTTTAATAAAGAAATCGGAAGAAACCCAATAATTTATATATTTTCGACAAGAACATCATACCCAAGGTAAAATAAATCTTTCTTAATGTTGGAAAGTGGGCATTTTACTTGACGAGTTGGAAATTTCAAGGGTTAAAATATCTTAACGGGCGAGATGCATAAGTTATTTCTTCTGTATCCAAAACTGTTAAAGTTTTACACAATGACAAAAGTAAAATACTGCATAGTTTGTAGCAAGCAAAATAACCGATTTCATCGGTCTGTAAAGTATCACTTACTACGTTTCCATGACGGAGTTAACCGGGATTAACGTGGATTATCTGATCATGGAAACATGTCAAGTTTAGGATTTTCTTAAGTTTACTAATCCATCTTAACTCAACGAAATTAGTAGGGTTAGAAGGGATTCTATCTGTCAAAAGCGAAAAAAACAATTATACCAATTCAAAATGGCATTGCGAGTATTCTTGTCTCTCTGTACTACTTTATAAATCATAAAAATCACAGTTAATATTAAATTTAAAAATTTCCACCAAACAAATCAAATTTCCAAAGTGACTTTAAATTGTTGTGAAATGTTAAATTACACTAGAATTTATAATTGCATGGAAACGATATGGATTAGCGCCGCCATGTTATTAACTCAATGAAACTCTTAAATCGGGTTAACTCTGTCATGGAAACGTAGTAACTTTCAAAGTGAAAAATTGTACTGAAAAGTTTACTTTCTGGACGATTGCCGGAAAATATGTTTTTTCGTTTTAATTTACGTCTGTGATAAAACCTGAGATTAATTTTTGAAAAAATAAAAACTACAGTTAATTTTATTTATTGTTTTTACTGTCGTAACTATTTTAATTGTATTTAACACATTTTTACATACTTCGCTCGATCTTTTTGTTTGTTTTTAAATAATAATGAGATGCTGTATATTGATTCAAGTGTTTAGTAAAAGAATATTTGTAGGCAAATTATTTTACAAAAACGTAAAAATTTAAAGAAAAAAGATAGCTTCCAGCTTCTAGTGTTTGGCTTCTTTAAGCTTATGATGAGTTAAACAGTTAGAATTCTATACTTTTACATATCTCTTATTTCAAGGTTACGTATTAGTGGTATATCACTTGGTCTGAGAATGATTTTGTTAGCAGTTTCAGCAACTTCATAAGATTTGATATTGACCTTCCAAATATTGGGAATAATCTTCCTTTTCCACTATTGCATCAGGAATTTTAACCAATTCTGGATCCAAATCGTCACAATCGTTTGTTAAGTTACCATCACCTAAGCGCAACACTCATTCATTAAATTCATGATGTGCTGCTCTGAGCGCATGTTGGTAATTAAATTGCGTTGTTTGACGTGACGCCACAGTGGAGAATTTTGGACGCACAATTCAATGATGTCAGTTACTGTACCTCTCGGTACTACATTTGATGTTTGACGAAAGTCACCTCCCAATGTCAGTCCTTTTCCTCCAAATGGTCGATCGTCGTTCACAATTTCTCTAAGTAACAGGTCAATTACTCGAAGTGAATGAGTGGAAAGCATATATGCTTCGTCGATTATCAGCAGAGATCCTTTCTTTAATTTGTTAGACTCAATTGATTGAATATTCATGTTTGAAACAGACGTTTCTTTTGCCTGTGGAGGGCAAATGCTTGAACTTTTTGTCCTTTTCCTTTTCCAAACATAACACATCAGTGTATTGTAAAGGTACGTTTTGCCTGCGCCTCCGGAGCCATCAATAAAAAAGAAGCGTGATTCGGCATTTAAATCATCAAGCGAAGCTGATATTTCATCAAATATTTGTTGTTGTAAAGGATTGCTTGTAGCGATTAGACGATTTGCTCTTTCTGCTCGTTTTGCAATATCAAAAACATGTTCGACATTGTAGATCGGACCGATCTCGGGCAAATTGAAGTCACCGGCGCAATCCTGGCTCACGATGATAATAAATAATTTCTGTCACTTAGTTGTTGGCCTTCAAAAATATTATCGCGAATTTCTGTCGAATTTGCTTCTTCTTACTTCTCTCTCATGTTTCGTGGTGAACCTTTAAAAGATGATGAAATAATAACTGAGCGATCAACAGTCGTCAGCTGCGTTGTTCAAATGATCCAATAGTTCTAGGTACTGTTCTACACGCAAAAGTCCCTGCTGAAATAAAGATTTTTCGCCTCCACTTGCAGATGTAAATGGACATCCTGTTGTTGAATTAATTGTCCACGACGTAATAAAGGATTGAAGCACATTATTGGTTGCCAACCTGTTTCACCGTAAGGATAAAATAGAACATATATCATGGGATCTAAGTTTATACTCATAGTATTTAAATTGATCAACGGTTGTGCTGCATCTCGTGGATATATTCGAAAATCTCGCTCAAAAGAAGGTTCACCATGAGCAGAGCTATAAAGATATTTGCGATTTCATCGACAGTTGATAAATTGTAACGTGGTCTGTCAGTGTTGTGATCACGTTGAAATACCGTGTTTACAATTGCAGCTCGGTGTTGCTCCTTTTTGTGTAAACGTTGTGTTGTCGAATTAATCGGTCTAAATTATGAACAATATTGACGTTAAGTTGTTGATTTGCCGGATGTTTCATCCGATCAACATTTGCCATTGCATCTTGACGTTGTACGCCATCTTTAGCTTAAGCCATCTCTTTAGCGTAAGATGAAATAAATAGACATAGACTTCTACACGGACTGAAAAGTTTCCTGTATTGATAATTTGCGTCAACTTTTTTAGCATTATTTTTATGTAATCTTCTTTTAACTCAATACGGATAGAGTCATAGGTTCAGCCTTTCAAATTAAAATAATGAATTGCACCACGAATTTGAAATTTGACCCATTCTTCACAAAATGCAGAACAGGTCAATTTTGTTGCCTGTGAAATGCAAACTAAATGAAAGATCGACGCCAAATGAAAGATTCTATTTTCGAAATTTAATAATGATAACAAGCAGTAATACACTGGTTTGGCTACAAATTATATTATTTTGTAGACCTTCGACTAGCAAACGATAAGTTTTTCACTTTAAAAATAGACATGAAGCATTTTTTCTATTTACTTTCTCTGGAACATCCGATTGAAGTTTAGTAAATCGGCTAACTAGGTACAACTAAAATGCACCTACTCTGAAGTATTTTCTTAATTAAACAACATTCAAATATGTCTCCCTCACTCAGTAACATGGTACATGCTTACCGAGCTGCAAACTTTAAAATTCCACGTTTAATAATTTAGAAGAACGGTTGAAGAGAAATTTACGGTTTTGACTTTTGACGGTTACCGTTGAATGCTTTTTTAGTCAGGTCGACTGTGTTAATTGGTTAAATTAAAGAATATCATAAGGAATATGGGTTCATTAATAATAGGCCTATTTTGAAGTTAACTTCTTTAACAATTTTTTCATAGTTCTCAGGTTTCAAAAATATAATTTAGTTTTTTACTATGTAGTTTCTGCCAAGTTTGGGCATTTATTCTGAAATAGAGCATCACGGTTTTCCAGCTGCAACTAATTATGTCAAAACCCTACCAAAATTTTTGTTTAACATTCATTCTCTACTTCTACTCAATGAATGAATGCGTTAATCACATTCAATGTCATGGTATTAAGTTTTGCTTTTCATTTTTATCATTACGCTTTTATATTTACATATGTACGTACACATTTCAAGAAACATACTGTGTTTTGATTCTTGAATGATTGTCTTTATTATTTTACTTTTCCACCTAACAACTGATTGAATTAAATGAGGCTAATCTCTCTTTAACAGTGAGCCACCACTACAATGTTGCCCCTTAGCTATGGTAAAATTAAGATCTTAAGAGATATTGCTTTAAAGCAAATCTACGAAACCCTAATTTCATCGAAACCCAACGAAGAATAAATATAAATATGATTTATTAGTTTAATTAAAATTTGGTTAATTTATTATTAATTCAATGTTTGATGAAACCTATCCTGCCGGAAACTGTGATAAATAAACATTGCTAAACAGTAGCAGTGGCTCCATGAAATGACGCCCGCTGAAATAAGTTCCAACTTTTATATTTTAATGGGGAGTTACTTCATTATGGAAATAAGCCCCATTTTTAAAATGAAATAACTCCCAAAGTTCGGGGGCAAAAGTCCCCATTCTCTAAGTTATATAACGAATTAACGAATTATTAATACACTGCACCAACAGTGGCGTAACTACAAATTTCGGGGCCCTCGCAAAATTTTTCTTGGGCCCCTAAAAATGATTGTTGTACATATGAACAAGTAAAGCCTTTAGTTAGAAACTTATTTCCTCCTATTGTCCAGCCTCGCATTAATTAAAAGAATCTGATTTCAAAAGTAGACGAAACGGGACGTGATTCTTCTTGCAAACATCTTGCAACTACTTAATACTATGACGTTTTCTAAATATATCGATAAAGCATCAACAATTTCGAATATAAGTAATTTGAAAAATATCCGGAATTTCGAAATAATCTCAAAATTCAAACCAAAGGTTGTGTCTTGAATGTTCTTGAAAGTTATCAAATATCGAATTATCAGTAAGTATGCAAAATCAAAGGAAATCCTATAAGTGCTAATCACCGCTAAGTAAAATGTACCATAAATAATCTGGACATTCTTAAGAAATTTTGAATAACCTAAATGTGTAACTCTCAAAATTTTGAAAAATTCCGAAAATTCTTGAAAATAACGAATTATTGGTCAAGTAACTTAATGATACTAATACTACTAAGCAAATTAAGGCCTCAACAAAACAAAACGATAAGCAAAAAGAATGGAACATTCAAATAGTATCGAATAATTTCTTAAATAACGAACAATCATATTTTTCGAATAGGCTCATAGATTCTCGAGTAACATCGAGCTATCAAAAATAAATGCGACAATCTCAAACATACTCGAATAATCTCGAATAACTTGGCTGTTTCGAAACACCGAATCACCAATTAAGTCTCGTTAAGTTTACGGCTACCTTCACCAGAATACCGATTAAGAGTTTCGCCTTAAAAATAATAATTTACAAAATGGGTCTTAGCTAAGACGGTCTTAGCAGTCTTATACCCTAGACAGGCTGTGGTTTAATAAATCCGATTTAGCTAAACTAGTTTAAGTTTCTATGCAAAAACAAAGGGATTAGCTAAATCGAGGTTGACACACTGTGGCTAATCTCGAAAAACTCACTAAATCGGTTTTATTAAATCGCTGTGTGTCTAGGGTATTATATCCTAGACACAATGCGATTTAATAAAGTCGATTTAGTGAATTTTTCGAGATTAGTCGCAGTGTGTCAACCTCGATTTTAGCTAATCCCTTTGTTTTTTCATATAATACTTAAACTAGTTTAGCTAAATCAGAGTTATTAAACTTCACTCGTTTTGTTTAATACTACCATCATTTGGGAGCCCTTGATATTACAGACGCTTATCGCAACACTTTAGCGGCTCTTTCAAAGGTTGTCTTGATAGAAGAAAGTGGCTAGGTCGCTACAAGAACATGAATGCAAAATGTCTTTCTTTTATATAACAGTCATCCATCCAGCTAACTCGGGCAACGGCCAGTGCTGAATCGCCTTGTCCCTTAACTACATATATTCAAAATGTATGAATACTTGAAGGTTCAGCATTATTACTTAATTTAGCGTACATATCAGCGTCACGGACAACAATTTTAATCTGATTATATGCCTGCTGAATAGACCGATGCTCCTCAGTCCAAACTCTAAATCTTAAGCTGAGATCTTAAAATTAGATAGAATATTTATAAATATTAGAACTGAATATAATTCATTTAGTAATTTATTTCTATTCAATGCTTCTAATTGTTTGTGGAGGATGACCCATTAGCTAGCTCCAGGTTGGTTAGTTTATTGATTTAATTGCCCTAGTTTTAAGGGCTTCGTTCGTCGGAGTCGTCTTACTGGCTTTGTGTTAATCAGTATTTTGATGTTGACTAAGGCGCCGCCAATGTTTCTTCGTATAATTCTTATTTTCGTCAGTGATATATTCCATCTTTATATCTTATCGTTCCGTATGTACCGTGGAGCGATCACCACGTTACCCACGCAAGATTCTATCTTAGTTAGTTTTTTTGGTACATTAGTTTCAATATCTGCTAATATATGAGCAGTTTATTATTTAATGTTAGCTCAGAGTTCTTTCCTATGAGCCTATACGATTTTCTGTATTTGATGTTTTACTTCTTTTTTTGTGTTTGCATGTGGATTTGATTGCGAATTCAGTCGAACATTTAACCAATTAACATTTTTGGTGATGAAGTTTACATGTATAGATTTAGTTTCGTTTAGTTGAACGGCGCTATTTCTTCGTCCAACCACGTAATGAATTAATGTCATTTTGTAATTTACTAGATATTTTTTCGTGGAATTCAAGCTGGTCTCCTTTTTCAGGCTTCAGACTTCAGAGTATTCCTCTTCATTTTTAATGCGAAAATGACAATCATCTAGATGACTTTGAAATCAGGTGAAACTACTTCGGCAGATCTCTTAAAGCCAAATTGGTTAGGAGGAATGAGTTTTCTTATTTCTATTACTGATTTTAATCCCCTGAGGAAAAGCTTTTCAAATAATTTTGAAATTGTAGGAAGTAGGGTTAACGGATGATATTTCCTTGTTCGTTTTTGAGCTTAAGTTGTCATTAATTTCATGTTACGTTTTGATTATCCATTTTGCTTCCGGTAACTAAATTTTCTTCAGCCGTTTGCCTTGCTATGGGTTGAAATGTACCTTCTAGACAGGCTGCAAATAATTCAGCCTTTGCTTTAGCACTTCTAGTATAAGTTCTATCGTCATTCTTAATTGGAGCCATTTGTACTTTAGACATTTTAAGTCCAGTTACTTTCCAAAGAGAACTAGTGTCCTTTTGGCCAGAAAGGCCGGCTAGGTATTCGCTATAAGGTTTATTCTTGATTTCTTTGATAAGCATTTTCAGGCTGTTGCTTAAATAATCAAGTCGTGATTTGCTTTGTGGTGCTCGGTTCCTCTGCCAGATTTTTCGCGTTTTTCGTTTATCTAAAGATCAGGTATCTCAATTGAAATGGGTAGTTGATTTGACGTTCCGTTTGGTTTCGAGAAGGAGTTGTATTCCGTTTGGTTTCGAGTAAACGGAAAAAAAATTCTAATATGAAGAAAAAACGGATTAATTCAAGAAAATTTGTCATCATTTTTCAGCTAAACGAAATTCTTCTCACCACAAATTTTTCGTTTCTCAATTTAAAATTTTTCTGAAATATTAAAATAATCTTCATTTATTTGAAATGAGAAAACTAATTTCTTGATACAAGAAAACGTGATTACACAGAGAATATGGTTTTTCTTCATGGTTAATTCTTATTTCTTAAGTTTAATTAAATAGGTTTGTTTGTAGAAACCGATTCTTTTAATGAGAATTCTTATGGTAAGAAATCATGTTTCTTTATTTAAGTTGCATTTTCTTCTTTGGATTTTCTTGTATGAATTGATTTATTTCTTATATGAAACTAGGTAATTCTTGACCAGAGAAATGAATTTGTGAATCTAATGCCTGGGTCTTCTTCAATTTATGAATCTATTGTTTGCGTTTTCTTGTTTGCATCGGTTTTCTTGTTCCAGGGAACTTCAATATTTTTCACTATAGAAACATTTTTCTTGTGACAACGCAGTATTTCTTCAGGGTGCTTAAGCAATATTTCTTCGTTTCACAAATATTTTTTCAAATTATATTATTTTGGAGTGAAATAGTTGTTTAAAAAAATACAATTACATGAAAATTTATTTTATTGTTTTTTATTTCACCATTAGATAAATATGTACATATGTTCATAGAAAATATTTCAATACAAAGTTGATAATTTCGATTATTATTTGTTTCATGTATTTAATTAAATAATTTTTACTTAAGAGCTAAAGTTATATCGTTATAATATTAGGTACTAAATTTATTTGGCAGTTTCTTTTTTCTCTAAAATAAATGAAATATGATATTTTTAAAGTAATCCTCTTGTATTTAATAACAGAAATACTTATGTTTTCCATTTATAAGACATTTGAATGTCGACCAAGACGAGAGAAAATATTAAAAACATTTTTAAATGTTTCCAGAAATCCCGTTTTTTTCACTTTACACCACACCACTTTAAAGTCGAAACACCGCAGTATAAAAAAATCTAAGTTTGTGCACTTTAACAAAATAATATTTTCACAAAATCACACTTTTAAAAACGAAAAACTTTTTTACGTTCTTCACTGTCGAAGGTTTGCGATAGAATGACGTACAATTATAATAATTTAATGATATTTTTCTCGTCTCGAGAAAGGCTTACTTAGTTGAAATAATTTATTCTCTTGTTATGAGAAATAAGTTTTTCATATTAACTAATAATTTCTTGTATTAAAAATATTCTCTCAGATTAAGAAATTTTGGTTCAAATGAAAAATGCGATTTTTATATAAGATCGCTTAAGAGAAGAAAATGTTTTCTTGTCCTGAGAGACGTAAAATAATAGTTTTCTTGCTAGATGAGTCATTAAGAAATAGTTTCTTCAATTGGAAATTTTCTCTCGATTCAAGAGTAACATACAAAAATTGGTTGTTTCGAAGAGAGAAGAAACTTGTCCTTGTTGTGCCACCTAATTAAAAATACTCTAAATTATTCGAAATGCTGTACTATATTTTTCAAACTATTCCATATTCTGAACCTTAATATTATGTCGGATAATCAAATTTCTAGACACCCAACATAGGTGTGTATTGTATAATCCCGTTAAAATTATTTATTTTAAATTATTTATTAAATTCTATTTTATTTATTTAATATAATTTGTCACTTTTAATTTTTATTTTTCACTATCATTTTGTGGTAATATAATTGTAAATATTGAGTAAAAAGTGGAGTGTAAATGTAAATTGTATATATGGAGCAAGGAGTAAACATTTAATATACTACTTTGACTTTAATCAATACAACTTGGATATGCTCCGAATGTTCATCTTAAATAAAAAGAATCTTCTCTTGATTTTTAATGTGGGGGTGATAAGTTTAATTAACGATAGTCGTTTATTAATGAATGCTACTATAGAAATATATTTGACAAAAGTCAAAGCAATTAGTTCGATATTGAAAAATAACAAAAATTCAAACCATTTCGGGTTTCGGGACATCCGTCATCCGTCCATTATTAATAAAATAAATTTAAGAAAATATTAAGAAAATGTGGTATTTTTAAAATGGGTGATTTCAAGAAAATTGGATAAAATATTTTGAGAAAAGGTTCCAATTCTAGTTTTAAGAAAAATTCAATCTTATATTTAACATTTCAATAGTTTCTTGAATAAAGAAATTGCTTTTGTGTTCGTCAAGAAAGTTTCTAATTTTTAAAATAACCAATTCCAGGAAAATTGGACGATATAGATTGAGAAAAGAGTGTATTGCTAGTTGCAAGACCAATTAGAAACAAACCAATCATATTTTTCTCCATTCGTTGTTCTTTTTTGTTCAATCAAGAATTTTGACCAGTTATAGATGCAAGAAACTAAATCTGAGATTAAAATTACGCAACAAATCTTAACTCAAGAAATTTTTTATCATGGCAAGAAACACAAATCTTACATGGAGAAAAACTCGAAAGAAATAAGAAAATTAGCTTTTAAATGTAGAAAAAGTACATTTTCTTCAATTAAAAATCCATTTTCTTCCTGATAACAAGCCTAGTTTTTTCCGTGTAGGAGAAATATTTTGTAATTGGTCATCAAGTTGTGCCGGAGTTTTAATTGGTACTTGTAATTCAGTATCGTCTTCGACTAAGTTCCGGAAGAGATCCCATTTTCTTTTATTATTTGTTAATCAATGACAGGCGTTGGGCAGACGAAATTCTATCACTGTTATCGAGTAGTACGTAGTTTTCAGATATGGCCGATATTTTGGTTTACTACAAGACAGGAACCCGTAATTTAAAGCTCGTTCAGCTGGAAACAGCTCTTTACCCTTTGTAAGATTTGTTAGCACTGATCTTCAATATGTATTTTTTGCATTAAAATCGGCTTTCGATTAGAAGTTAAAACTTAGCAAGAGTAACGTAACACAGTTTTCCTTAGTTAGGTTATAACGTGGATTTTATTTAATCGAAAATTAATGGTGGCTACTTGCATGATTTCCTTTTCAAATGTTACTCTCTGGTAGAGTTTGAAGTTTTCCTTCGCATGTATGGTCGCTTTTCCTGCTGAACCGATGGTGTGGTAGCTGTGGTATCCCCGAATTTTAACGTAAGAAAATTTTGTCAAATGAGATTCTAAAGTTAGCCATATATCTGTCTTTTCTACATTTAGTCAAATTTTTAACTCTGGAATATGTTGCAACATCCGGCGATTCTGAATGTGATATTCATCTTCATAGAATATTAAATCATGGAAGTAATTTCATTCACTGTTTCTTCCTTATTTAACTGCTTATTTGAAGGGTCCAGACTTCTTTCTTGTTTTAGTAGCGTTTAGAGGCCTTAAAATCTTATTCCTAGGTAGCTGTTACCGGCTGTTGTACTTGTTGATGTTAGTTCTACCACTGGAGTTTTTGACAGTGTCCTGTTACTGAGTATTCCATGGTTTAGCGAGCACTATCATTTTTTGTTTCTCAAATTTTGCAGTTTCCTTGCTACTTTACATCCTCTATAGTTAGCGGGATGCTGTTGACGGCGAATTTTGACGGCGTATTGTTTTATCAAATTACGAGCTTGGTCGAGATGTTTCCCCGAACATTTCACACATCTAGACCCCATTTGTAATATTTCTGCGTGTAATTAAATTCTTGGCATTTCTTACACTGAGGTATTAACCCAGTGGATTTTGTTAACGCTTCTATTCCTAAGCCTCATGTTAAAATCTGCCTTAATATTGAACATTCTTTCCATTTTTTTTTCATTTTTTTTTCTAGTTTTGATCCTTTGCTTACGGTTTTTTCAAGCACCGGTGCTTAAGGTATATCATTAAATTTTGCTTTGTACAGGTTCACTGAAGACCTATGGCCATCGTATTGATCGAACGATCATTTTTGTTCTAGTATAAGTTTCAATAACTGTTGTATTTGTATATTGGTGGTGGAGACTTTCCATTCCGCTTTCTTTTTTTGCAGGTCTTCTCTTCCTGTTCTTATTTAGAATACATTCAATTTCTTTTCTTAATTGTGTGGAACTCTTTAGCATCCTGTTCCTCTGGTTTCTTGGCTTGCAAAGCATTTTCATACGGAACTCTCTAGCATCCTATTCTCTGGTTCTTTTGCTTTAAAGCATTTGTCACCTTCTCATTTTCTACCTTAAGAGCTTGGCTTGTACTTCGTTAATTAACTCGGATGTACAATTTTCAATTTTACTCAGTTGTCTACGAAGCATTGCGGTCGTTAGATCTCGTTTACATGTAAAATCGCCGGCACTGGATATCTGGTGTTCTTTCGGATCCTCCATGTTGGTTATTATATTTAGGGATCACCCCTGGCTAATGGACAAAAACAGCATATACGAGAACCGATCCCATAGTTGATATGACAAATATTTCATGCTTTGCATTTCTTCCAAGTAGTTGTGCCACGCGGTCTCATCTTCTAATATAATTCGTGAAAGTGTCGATTCCTCTTTGGTTTCGTTGGTTACGTCAATGTAGGAGCGCAAATCAGCAGACCATTTAGCCACTTTTACACGAAGTACTTGAAATATTTCAAAATGTGTTAGTTGAATTTTAAAAGAGAAATGGATTGTAGGCGAACGACATCTCGACTATTAATTTGGTATAGACCTTTTTGTGAAATTATTTCATTATTATAACCCTGCATACTGTGAATATTCATTGTTACTTCTAGCGGTTTCTTTCAAAACATCTGATGGTTCTCCGTCAGAATTGACGTTTTGGCATTTTCATTTGCGCTGGATAGTTAGATCTCTGTATATCCATTAATATAAATATTATCAACAAAGGGTATCCTCTAGGTTCTCTTTCGCTTTTTGATACGGATACAGAAAACGGATCAGCCTATTTTTACTTTCTTATTCAAAGTATAAAGAAAGCAAAGGAATCATGAACATTTTTATTGAGGAGTTTAAATTGACCATTTCTGGAAAATAACTGTATATATGTATGTATAAGTGTGTATTCTCTAGTTCAAAATCCAACACCTCTAGAATTATGAAATTTTGATTTAGATGTTATATTACGAGGAGATGTTCACCTTCTATTTTGTTTACGATTGGGCAAGGGAATGTTAGGGCTCCCATACTAACTTTTTTAAAATTGATGCGAAAAATGTATTTTCTTGTACAGGGAAGTAGGGTGTTGGCAACAACAGAAAACCACGGTTTTTTTCGATTTGATGAATATCTTTTAAACCATGTCAGCTGGAAATTTGAACCAAAAAACCCACGGGCTTGTATAACTCACAAACTCATCCAATATGTCGGCTATATACCAAACAGCCGCCAAAGATCCCATAGGAATAAGGGGTAACTCGGTGTGTGATGATCAACCCCCTCGCCGAAGGTGCATGGAGCCATACTCGTTCTCGAGCGAAAAGATCTTGGTTGCGGTTCCGTTTATCTTCAGTCCAATTAAGATGTCTAAGGCGAATTGTATTTTATCTGCCCTTCTCAGCCTTCATCGTGTTGTCCTTCGCTTACGTTTTAATTACCTTTACTTGTTGTCCCTTTGTTAGCAGCGAAATTAGTGATGCCATTTTTAACGTTTAATTAACGAATTTGTCGCCTTATATTGCGTTGCGCTAAAACTGCAATCACTCGTTGGTTCAATTTTTGTACTGATTGTTAACGCTATTAAAAATTGAGGACAACATATTCGAAAATTTTAGAAAAGCTGATAAAAGAGGACACAATTTTTAAGGAGGACGATTGACGAAAATCGAAGACTGTCCTCTATAAAAAAGGGTAAATGGTCATAACATAGAACGTTGAACTGTAATCGAAAAAATACAATAATTTCGGTGTGACCAGAACGTAACACGTCAACCTCAACAACTTTTAATTTGTTTTTTTTATTACTGAGTTTACCCAAAGCAATGTATGAGTAATTTGTCCACAGCCTTGACTGTAAACATCGCCTGCCGCTTTTATGACATATTGCATATTTTTTAAAATAAATATAAACATTTACATGGTTTGCCTTAACGTGCTTCTTTTTACATTTTCAGAAAACTAATTGAAGGTGTATCATCCAACATGACTTGGTATTGGTGGTCACATTGGTTTTGGATCACTTTTTCTCATGGTAAGTTGTTATGACATACATAATTATAAAATTGCTGTTTGTTGATTGTTTGGTTTAATACATGATTATTAATCTATTATTTCATTATTCTCTTTGTTCCATTAGAATTAAATTAGAAGGAATATAGTATACATTGCCACCTGCTCACATACATACCGCTTGTTTCATTAGTATCAGAAAGGGCTTTTTTATACAATTTTCAATTAAAGCCTTTTGGTCGTAGTTAATCGCTTTCCATAGTAATTTGATGTTAAGATTTATATACGACCTTTCATACCAAGAGATTTATTATTCAAAAATAATACCTTTAAAGGTGATTTTATTAAAGCAATTCACAAATAATGTATCGATCGACATGTCTTTGAAATTTCAATCAATAAAATGTCATAAAATGTCAATAAAACGTGACAGAAAGAATTTAAATTCCAAAGCCTATTAGATATATTTTATTTTTAAATGTTGACGATATTATTTGCCACCAGAACAGTAGCTTAGGTAAATTTAGAAATTTGAATTGCGTATTACACGTTAACCTATTCATTTTGTCTTAAAGACACCTGGGGAACAATTGTTGGAATTGTTACAGCCCCATAGCTGTATACCATACGTCCAAACAGGTTTCAATATCTGCCGATATAATAGAAGTTTATTATGTAATGTTAGCTCAGAGTTCCTTCCTATGAGCCAATATATTTTTCTATATTTGGTGTTTAACTTTTTTTTTTTTAACATGCTCTTTTCACTTGAGTTTAGCATCAAGGGTCATTCCTAATTATTTTGCCATTTCGTCATGTGGAATTGGTTTCGAATTCAGTCGAACAAGTAATCAATTAACATTTTCTTTTGGTAAGGTTTATATACACTGATTTAGTTTCGTTAAGTTGAAGGCGCCATTTTTTCGTCCCGAATTACTCAATGAATTAGCGGCGTTTTGTAATTTAGTGGTTATCTCCTCTAAATTGTCTCCATTTTTCAAGATTGCAGTATTATCCGCAAATGTTGTAATACTTGTTCCTTTTTTGCTTGGTACGTCTAGCATATAAATTATGTAGAGTATTGGCCCCAGAACACTTCTTTGTGGAACTGCAGCCAATATTTTGTTTAGT
Source organism: Tipula vernalis (assembly GCA_958295665.1). Taxonomy (NCBI): domain Eukaryota; kingdom Metazoa; phylum Arthropoda; class Insecta; order Diptera; family Tipulidae; genus Tipula; species Tipula vernalis. The sequence goes on along the minus strand of OY282558.1, from coordinate 176,935,368 downwards.
TTGGAGTATTCCTCTTCATGTATTACACGAATATGACTTTAAAATCAGGTAAAACTGCTTCGGCAGATCTCTGTCTAGTTTATATTCCGTGCCTCGGTGCCATACTTTGTCGAAGTCTTGAGATATGTCCAAGAAAACACTTGGGCATATTTTTTTATTTTCCAGAAAATCTTTAATTAAATCTGTGATTCTGTGCGCTTAATCTACGGTAGAATGTCTCTTTACAAATCCAAATTGGTGAGGAGGAATGATTTTTCTTACTACTTACTTAAGCTGTTGATAATTTCATCTTTTAGCTCTTGTAGCTCTTGTACTTTATTTACTGGAATTATATCTTCAAGGTAGGCTGCAAACAATGCTCCCTTTTCTTTGGCTCTTCTAGCCCAAGTACCCTCGTCATTGTTGAAAGGAGCTATTTGCACTTTAGGCCTTTTGATACCTTTAATTGCTTCCCAAAGGGAATAATTAGTATCCTTGTTGCCAGAAACACCAGCTAAGTATTCGCTAAATGATTTGTTATTGATTTATTTGATAAGCTCTAGCTTAAATAATTAGGTCGTGATTTGCTTTGTGGTGATCGGTGCCCCTGCCCATGCCAGATTTTTCGCGCTTTCCGTTTTTCCCTAACCAGATCTCTCTCTCTCTCTCTCTTCTACTGGATAGTTGATCTGATTTTCCGTTTGGTTACGAGTAGGAGGAGTATTTTGCCACGCTGCTTGTAGTATATTGTTGTTCAGCAGTTCTAATTGAACATCAAGTTGTGCCGGAGTTTTAATTGGTACTTGTAATTCAGTATTGTCTTCGACTAGGTTCCGGAAGAGATCCCAGTTTATTTTATTATTTGTTAACCTAGGCAAATTTTGTATTTTGATAATGGTATTAATGAGTGTCATCATGGCAGACGAAATTTCTTCACTGTTTTGGAGTAGTACGTAAAGGGTGTCACAAAATTAACGCAAGATTTAAATTAAATAGAAAACACAATTTTTAGTCTTTAGATTGTTATTTTTTTATTGAATCAGAAAGTACATAGGATAAGGTTATTTATGGAATAACACATCGGGCAAATGGCCCCCACAGCTTTGCTGGAACATACACACCCTTTTGTCGAAATTTTCCTTGACCATTCTGCATAAATGTGGCTGAATTTCGTTTATGCAACGTTTAATTTCCTCTTGTAATACACGGGTGGTTGTGGGCTTGTTGACATAGACCTTTGACTTCAAATAATCCTTTAAAAAGAAATCTAATGGTGCTAAATCACACGATCTAGAGGGCCAATTCTGATCACCGAAACGAGAGAGTACACGACCAGGAAATGTCTCATGCAGTAATTGAATTGTTTCACGGGCTGTATGGCATGTGGCGCCGTCTTGTCGAAACCACATATTAGCCACATCAATATCATCTAATTTCGGCAGAAAGAACTGTGTTATCTTGTCGTAATATCGAGCACTAGTAACAGTCACTGCTTGACCAGCCTCATTTTCAAAAAAGTGTGTTCCAATTATGCTTCCAGCCCAAAATTCGCACCAAACAGTAACACGTTGTGAATGAATTTGTTTTTCGACAGTCACATGTGGGTTCTCCGAACCCCAAACACGGCAATTTTGGCGATTAACAAAACCATCAAGGTGAAAATGTGCTTCATCGCTTAGAATGACTTTGCTGATTTTTTGAGACATTGTTCAATAATGAAAACACGTTGTTGTATCGTGTAACGCTTCATTTTTACTAAATAAGATTCTTTCGGCTTTTTATAGACAAAACATATTAAAAATAATGGCATTCACAACATTTTCGACTTGTTAATCAGAAAAAATGAAGTGGCCAATCATTTATAAATATATCTACCAGAATAGAAATATCAAAATCCCCCCGTACTTTAACCCGAGGTCGAAAATGTTGTAAATGGCATAATTTTTAATATATTTTGTCTATAAAAAGCCGAAAGAATCTTATTGATTTAATACAGACAAACTTTCTCCTTCCATTTTTACTAACCCTAAACTCTAAGCTGTCAAATTGTTTTTTTTTCAGGGTTGCCAACAATTTACTGCACAAATGGCGGCAAATTCAAATCTTGCGTTAATTTCGGAAAACCCATTAGTTTTCAGATATCCCTTTCATTATCCTAGCTCCTTACTCTTATGGGTTGATCCACAAATATGTATTTTTAGTATTAAAATCGCCTCCGATGATGAAGTTCAAACCGAATAATTTGAGTAACTTAACATAGTTTTCTTTATTCAGATTATACCGCGGAGGGCAATATATTGAAGATATGTTCATTACCTTTTGATTACTTAATCGAACATTAATGGTGGCTACTTGCATAATTTCTTTTTCAATTTTTATGTTTTCGTAATGTTTAATGTTTTCCTTCACAGATATGGTCGAGCCTCCTGTCGCTTTTCCTCTGGAACTCTGGAATTTGTTGCAAAAGCCCATTTGTATTCCAATTGGCGATTATGAATCTGTTATTCATATTCTTAGATTAAAACATCATGGAAGTGATTTCATTCACTGTTTCTTGCTTATTTAACCGCTTATTTATAGCGTCCCAGCTTCTTTCTTGTTTTTGTAGCCTTAAGTTTAAGACTTCTATATTCTTTAGAATTATTTCAAGAATTAGGCTTTGCCATCGTCCTTGTTCCTTCCTGTTTTCCGCTGTTGTACAATCTGTGAGTATGTTTTTCGGTCTACTATTGCACTTGTTTGTGGTAGTTTTACCACTGAGGTTTTGGATATTATCCTATTACTGGGTACTGGCACTCCACGGTTTAGCGTAATTATATCCTTGGCATTTCTTACACTAAGGTATCAACCTAACTCTCATGTTAAGGACTGCCTTAATTAAGAAAATTGTTTCCACTTTTTATGTGCTATTAAAAGTAAGCATAAGCAATGGAAGCCTTCATTTATTAATTTTGATTCCTTGATCAGTTACGGGTTTTTTCTTTTTTTAGGATATTTACCACATCCTCTATTTTTAAACCATGGTATTTAACGTCTTCGATTGTATCCTGCTTTGTACAGGTTGGGTGAAGACCTCTGGCCATCACTTTGATCGAGCAATCTTTTTTGTCCTCGTAAGTGTACCATTCCTTGCCTTCGTCTGTCAGCTTTGCAGCCAAGATTCTATAAGCTTCAATATCTGTTGTATTGATTATGAATATGTGCCATATTCAGTTACGCTAATAATTTTGATTGGTGGTGGTTCCTTTTCTTTAACTTAGGTAGGATTTTGATTTAATACACCTGATTTTGCAGTTTGGCTTGAAACTTCAATTTCTGGAGTAGATTCTGCCTTCCTTTTTTGCAGGTCTTTTCTTCTTGTTCTTTTTTAGGATCCAGTTAGTTTCTTCTCTTAATTCTTCTTCGTCATTGTAGAACTCTGTAGCACGGAATTCTGATGCATCCTGTTCCTCAGGTTCCTTTGCTTGTAAATAATCTTTCAGTTTCTCATTTTCTATCTTAAGAGTTTTTACTTCATTAATTAACTCCGATGTAATTTTTTCAATCTTACACAGTTGTCTACGGACTTCTTCATTTTCTATCTCAACATTTCTAGTTGAGGATGTTGGTGATCCTGGCATTATGGAACTTCTTCCAAATGGGTTTTTAGAGTTCATAACCTCTGAAGTATTGCGGTTGTTGGATATCGATGATTGGAAGCACGCTTGCTCACTCCTCAAAGTCACCGGCACTGGGTATCCGCTTCCCTGCGCTTTAATGTTTACTCCTTTCGGGTCCTCCATATTGGTTATTATATTCAGGGAACCACCCTTAGCTAGTTTTGGTCCACGAATAGTATTTTATTTCCCCTAGGAGGCTAGTCGATAGGAGGCTAGCAAGCCCGATAGAAGGCTGGCAACTCCACACGGGAAGATTATCTAATTTGGTTTTGTTTCATCAAATTTATTTTTATTCAAATGTACAACCTTTCTTACGTGAAAATTCCTTAGCAATTTGAGTAGAGTAATTTAAAGATTTGGGACTATTATTATTATTATTGGAGGGCCATGTGGGCAATCAACCACATCACACTGCGACCTAAAAAATCTATTGTGCTGGACCCTTCTTAATTCTGGCTTATCAGTGTCGTAGACAATTTCACTTGACATACCCCTAAAGAAAATAGTTCAACGGTGTTAAATCACACGAGCGCAGAGGCCAGTTAACAGGTCCATTTCTCGATATTAATCGTTCATCAAATGTTTGTTTCAGTAAATTAATTGTATCACGCGCTGTATGGCATATGGGTCAGTCTCGTTGGAACCACATGTCTGCGTTGACTGTAATGTTTTCACCAGCATTAGTTTTGAACACATATATGGTCCGATGATTTCTTCGGCCCATAAAGCACACCAAACGGTAATGGCTCTTGAACAATTGCTCGTGGATTATCTGCGCTCCAAATGGGACAATTCTGCTTGTTGACACAGCCATTCAACCAAAAACGAGCTTCAATCATCACTAAAGAAAATTTTGTATGGGAAGTTTGCATCAATGTCAATATTGGCTTCGGCCTATTCACCGAATTGGCAGCGCGAACGATGATTATATGGTTTTAATTCCTGCACTAGTTGAATCTTGTAAATATGTAAACCCCCATAAAGATTTTGGCTCAAGTCCCAATTGTTGTGCACGATAACGAATCGATTCATTTGGATCCTCTTCAATACTACGCACTACAGCTGCCACCGCCTTTCGGTGCGCGCTGCATGGGGTCTTACGGGACGTTTATTATTATTTAGAGTATACGTGATGTACCAGCGAGACATAGTTAATCGAATAAACTACTCTGATGTACGATTATGTCGATCATAAAATGGATGTAGCGCGCGATGAGTTTCACGAACAGAACCGTTATTAGTCTATTCATTATGAAATGGCAAACCACACTAAACAAAAATCATTTGTAAGCTGTCAAATCGGGTGTCACTGAAAAAAGAGTTGCCAACTTAAAATTCTTTACCTCAAAATGAAACAACCTTTATAAGACTGTAACAGCTCTGTTATTTCAGTGGTAATTCCAATGAGGTTGTTTTGTGTTCAGATCTCCTTCTAAAATGAAATTTGAATATGATGTTGTAAGGTTGACGAGTTGAAACAGTAAATTGTAAATTGTAGTTGTAAATTTCGTCTTACAACCTGAAAGACTCGAGACCTTATCACTTACCAAAGTTAAAATTTCTTCATATGTAAATAGAGAATCCTTTAACGAATTTCCTTGCCCTGATACATTAAAAGCAACCAATTTGTTTTGGTTAACACTATAATCAGAATTTGATGGTTTTCTATTAAAAATTGAATTCCAAGAGTTGAATACCGGATTTTTTTTAGCATTAAACAAATTGGGAGGAGGTGGGGGGGGGCGTCAAGCAACACTAGCTACTGGTAGTTCAAATTTGGCTGACCACATGTGAACATGAAGATGGAACGAAATATCGCCCCCTCACAACCGCCTATGGAAAAAATAGCGGAGACTTGCGGCAACAAATATCTACATCTTGCAAAATATGATGGAGCCTTATTCCCTCGAAACATGCTGGTTTCATTTATCTTTCAATAGAATAACGATCCTAAACCCACTGCAAGGTGAGGTATGGCAAATTCACTAGTTTTAGTTTGTGGATCCAAAATTAAATGTTTTCTAGGCCACGGTCAAGCCCTGATCTTTACCCAAACTTAGCCCTGATCTTTATCCAAACTTATAAGCAGAAGTTAAGCGATAATTAAAAAAAGAAAAATTCCAGAAATTCAGACGAACTGTTCCAAAATATTGAGGAAATCTGGAAAGACATTGCAGTGTAGCATTGTCATCAGTAAACAATCTTTAAAAAAAAAAACAAACGGAACCCCACAAATCAACACAAAATTTACAGGCCCCAAAAATTGACGGGCCCTAGGCACATACCTAGCGTGCCTAGACGTTAATGTGCCCCTGATTATAATATGATGCTATGACTGCTATGATTGGTAAGCAGCATTCGTAAAAGCTGCATTTAGGGGTATTTCCATCAAATTTCAATGATAACAAGCGACTTCATTTGCCGGGTAACACCGGACATACCAGCTACCTTATTAAAGGGTGTTCAAATTTGAGGTATCTTTTTAAATTTTAAATAAAAGACATAGATTGTGTAAAATCTTTATTTAAATTATTGGAAATGAAAGTGCATTGGTTCCGGTTAATAACGAAAAAGAATGTCGTTACCAAAATGTTGAATAACTTTTTCGCATAATGATGGTTCAATTAGTGACATTTGCTCGATGATGTTGTATTTGAGGTGTTGAACGATTTGAGGATTATCCGCATAAACTTTACTCTTCAAAAAACACCATAAGAAGAAGTCCAATGGCGTTAAATCGCATGCCGTGGTGGCCAATTCATGTCTGTTCTTCGAGAAATTATTCGACTATTAAACTTCTCTTTCAAAAGATCGATTGATTCCGTTCCTGTGTGGCACGTTGTACCATTCTGTTGAAACCCCATATTCTGCACAACAATATCTTCCAATTGACTCCACAAAAAGTTTCTAATCATCTTTCGATATTGAGCTCCTTTCACAGTAATTCGCACTTCTGAATAACTTTCACCATATTTAAAATAAGTTTTAATAATGAAAAAACCTTGTTTCCATAATTGAAATGTATGTACCTGTCATCTGTCAAATAACATATGGTACTCTAATATGAAAAATATAAATGGCGGAATATTTAAAATATACCTCAAATTTGAATACCCTTTATATATGCTGGTTTGAGACCGACGTGAAGTTTCTCCCAAAAAATAACAAATAACAAAAAATATGTATGTATTAGAAATACTCAAAACAAAATTCTTATTGGAATGAACTGAGTGATTTCTTTCCGTTAAGTTTCTAACAAATAATTAAAACGTAATTATTTGATTCCAAACAAAACACATCCAAACTGAAAAAATGGTTTTAAATTCCCATTAAAACGTAATTGAATGAGTGTTTACATGTAAAGCTTAGAAGAAAAAATTATTTCGAAATGGAGGATTTGGAATCTTGTTAATGACGGATTTGCTCTAAAGATATTGAGTATTTTCTATTAATGGCCCATTAACAAGCACTGCCAGAGATTTGGGCAACGTTCGACTATATAGGTCATAAAAGCCAAAGTATGGGGTACATTATCCAGAAGAAGTTTTTCGAAACGGAGGATTTGGAAACCTGTTAATGACCGTTTTACAACTAAAACATTGAGTATTTTCTATTGGGGGCCCATTAACAAGCGTTGCCAGAGATTTGGGCAAGGTTTGGCTATATACATAGGTCGTATAAGCCAAGGTATGGGGCACATTATCCAAAAGAAGTTTTTTCGACGAAGGATTTGAAATCTTGTTAATGGCCGTTTTGCATTTAAAATTTTGTAATTTTCTATTGGGGGCCCATTAATAAGCGTTGCCAGAGATTTGGGCAAGGTTTGGCTATATAGGTCATATAAGCCAAGGTATGGGGCACATTATCCAGAAGAAGTTTTTTTCGAAACGGAGGATTTGGAAACCTGTCAATGACCGTTTTACAACTAAAACATTGAGTATTTTCTATTGGGGGCACATTAACAAGCACTGCCAGAGATTTGGGCAAGGTTTGGCTATATAGGTCACCTAAGCCAAGGTATGGGGCACATTATCCAAAAGAAGTTTTTTCGAAACGGAGGATTTGGAATCTTGTTAATGGCCATTTTGCATTTAAAATTTTGAGTATTTTTTATTGGGGGCCCATTAACAAGCACTGCCAGAGATTTGGGCAAGGTTTTAGGTCATATAAGCCAAGGTATGGGACACATTATCCAGAAGAAGTTTTTTCGAAACGGAGGATTTGGAATCTTGTTAATGGCCATTTTGCACTTAAAACATTGAGTATTTTTTATTGAGAGCCCATTAACAAGCACTACCATAGATTTGGGCAAGGTTCGGCTATATAGGTCATTTAAGCCAAGGTATGGGGTACGAGGGGTAAGATTCAGCTTCATGAATGGCTTAATTTGTTTTCATCTGAAATTCCATGATTTTCGAACCACCAATGATGAACAGCTCCGTACCAGCGATGAACAGTTATCACACTTATACGTATAGAGAAAAAAGTAAATACAAATCAAAAATGCAAATTTAAGTTTAAAATTTTTTTATTTAATAAACTTTTCTAATAATTTGGTCGGATGTAATTGAAGTTTAGTAGCACTAATACTGTGATACATAGATTAGGGTGTGTGGGTTCACAGTTGCGGTTGATTTTTTCGTTGATCCAGCATGTCCTTGAAAAATAAAACTCACCACTTCGCTTAATTCTGGACTAAAAGCATTCTAATAATAGATCTGTCCTTTTCTTGTAAATATTTCTTCCGAAACCTTGCCTCTCTAGCTGAACTATAAATTGTAAATAGGTTATTGGTGATGTTTGGCATAAACGCTTATGTAACGTGGAATCCAATGCAATGCAGTAAAATATTTGATTTAGAGAGTCAAATGCACAGGTGTTATTCACCTCAGTAGTTTTTTGGTTTTGAAATAATTTAAACCCATTTTCAAGCATTGAAGTGCTTTATTCTTTAACGAAATATTCGCAGAAGTTACGGTGTATTTAATTTTGCTTAATTCTTTTTCTGAAACTTCGTTAAAAGAGTTTTTGGATGAATATCTGTCTATCACGCGTTGACCATTATGTTTGGGTGACTATGTAAATTTCATTTTTTTGCTCCACATTTACTCTGCATTCATATCGTCGTCGCAATATGTTTGACATTCTTTTCTTTTTGTTGTTTCCTTTGTTTGGGGGTGTATTCAATTTCGGAAAATCGAATAGAATTTAGGAGCAACATTATTTTTTCGTTTAACAGCTCAAGGAATCTTCCTATTTTCAAAATTTTTCTATCTAGATATTGGTTCTTAACTATATAGTATTAAACCAATTCTAAACATTGGAATTTAATAAATGATAAGCGACCCTTAATGCCAATAAAATGAGAAAAACAAGTAGACCACAATGGTAAATAAGAAAAGTATTTCTCTATTGCAAATAATATAAAATTTGGAAAATAATATTCGTTTTGAGGTCCAGGATTTAAATTAGTTTCAATTTCTAAAATAATTATTTTGTATACTATATGTTGTGGTATTTTTTATAAAATGTACTTTGCAGATATCTTATTTTTTCACCATTTAACTCACAAAATATTAATTCATAAAATTCTGATTGATTTTCTTTGTGGTTTAAAGAATTTTTGCCTGGGTTATAAATTAAGTGAATGAAAGTTTTAAATTTGCCAAAAGCTTCAGTAACATCTTTTGTCACAAACGGACTGCAAAATATTGTGAAAAGGCTTCAAAAATGGAATCAATAAATTTTAAATTTTTACTGTTTAGAAATAAACAAAAGAAATCCAATAAGAGGTTTTTAGGCTCTTTTTTATGTTTTCACATTTTTTTGAAATTTGTGTAACAATTATTTTAATAAAATGAGAACAACAGATAAAAACTGGAATTACTGACTCGTTGTGTTTCTCTTTTTGGTGAAGAACCTTAAACGTATAGTCAAGTACCGTTCCATAGACATTACATTTAATCCATGTAGAATGGCTAATATTGATGCCCTAGACCAATCAATAACAATGCACTTAGGGGTTTGCATTTTTGTCAATGAGCAACAAAATTTTTGGAATTCCAATAAAATTTAGTTATGGTTAAGCATCATGCTGGCAGGATACCATTTCAGCTACGGGAACAATAATGCTGTTAATTCTAACGATGCATGTTATGACAGACTGGTTTTTTTACAACCCCTCCCGTTGCATCCATATAAATAATCAATGGACCATATTGTTTCAAAAGTTCAGTTTAATGGTTTCGCAACCGAATATATGTATACGTCTTCTTCCAACTGAATTGTTTTTTCGTAAAACAGGTCCATTACCTTGGCTTATATGACCTATGTATATAGCCGAACCTTGCCCAAATCTCTGGCAATGCTTGTTAATGGGCCCCCAATAAATAATACTCAATATTTTAAATGCAAAACGGCCATTAACAAGATTCCAAATCCTCCGTTTGGAAAAAACTTCGTATGGCTGATGTGTCCTATACCTCGGCTTATATGACCTATATAGCCGAACCTTTCACAAATGTAAGGGAATGATTTTTATTTTGGCCATAATAGAAAATACTCAAAAGGTTTAGTGCAAATTACTAATACATTTACATTTTAATTGGAATCCTATAAAGTTTTATTCTTCTTATTGGAATCGTATACGTATACGTTTTCATTTTTTGTCAGAAACTTCACGGGCTCTGGTTTGAAAATTGAGTTGGGCGTCTAATTTGCGGTTGACTTGGGTTACATTTGCGAGTTGAGTTGAGGTTGAGTTGGATTTGAGTTAGGATTGAGTTTAGTACGAGTCAGCGCTTTAGATGGGAATTTATTTGTGTTGTCCTTTGGAGTTGGTAGATAGCTTCAGTTGTTTTGAGTTGTGTTCATGTACGAATATAGCTTTTCGAGTCGCGTGGGTTTGAGGATTAAGGTTCACGATGAGTTTGTGGTTAAATGGATGTTGGGGTCGATTTGGAGGTTCAGTTAGGATTGTGTTGAATTCTTAGACATAAACAGTTTTCGTACCGTATTAGTTTAGGGACTGAGTTTGGGGTTGAGTTGGGAGCTAAGTTGACGATTTAGTGAGAGGTCCAGTTGCGAATTTGTTTGGGGAGAGTTGTGGGTTGAGTTGTAAGTTAGCTTTATTTGAGTTGAGTGAAATTTGCGTTGAGTTTTAGGCTGAGTAACATTTTGTAAGGTTTATCTGAGGGTTGAATTGAGATTTGAGTTGGAAGTTAGCTTAAAAGGGTTTGAGATGAACTTGAGTTCAATTTGAGTGAGGGGTTCGGTTAGGGATTGATTTGGGGTCCAGTTTAGGATTTATTGGGAGGTTAAATTGAGTTAATTTGAGTTGAGTTCATACTCGCATACAGCTTTCGAATCGAGTTGATCTTGGGCTTGGGTTGGCCATCCAGTGTGGAGTTGAATAGAGGGTTGAGATTTGGTTCGAGATAAGTTGAGTTGAAGTTGAGTTAGGGTTTAATTAGCTGGCGTTGGGATTAAGTGAGTTGCTCGGTTAGGGAATTATTTAGGGGTTGATTTGGGGGTTAGGTTAATGGTGACGCTAATCCATGGCAGTTATTTTGATGACTGCGTTTATGATTGCGTTCCTATTGAGTTGGAGGTTGAGTTGTAAGTTGAGTTGGAGGTTCAGCTTAAGATTGAGTTAAGAGGTTAGTGATTTATTTGGTAGTTGAGCTAATTTTCTAGACCTAGGTTCTGATCACCTCACGAGAAAAAGGAAGAAACATTTTGCTTGTAATTTGTGCATGGCAAAAATGCAAGAAACTTATTATGGGTGAGTTAATAAATAGAGAGATATCTAGCGGTATTTATCAAAGCCAAAACAAACATAAATTAAAAAGGACGAGGTGATCGCGCGTACGTGAACCCATCTCAAGTCAACTCAATCTAACCTCCAACTCAACTCCCAAGTCAATCCCTAACTGTGAACAATCCTTAATCTCTCACTCAACCTCCAGATCAACAACCAACTTAATCGCCTCAACCCAACCTCTAACTCAATCACCAATTCAACCTCAAATCAACTTTCAAGTCAACCCTTAACTTAACCCCAAATTCAACACCGAAATTAATCGACGAATCAATCCCCAAATAATTTACCAACTGAACCCCTCAATCAACCCTAACGCAAGCTAACTCAACCGCAACTCAACTTCTACTCTGTCCCAGTTCTTACCAAATCTGAACCCTCTACTCAACTCCAAACTCAACGGTAAACTCCGAAATCAAGTCGATTCGGAAACTAGGGATAATTCCAATTGTGTTCAAATATGTGGCAACTGCTACGTGTATTAGAATAAAACAATGTGAAATGAAAAAAGCGAACTCACTCTTTTCGTTTGTAATAATTTTTACATATGTACACATTTTTGACGATTTATCTTTTTTATAGCGCGAAATTCGCCTTTAACCATAAAAAGGTTAAATTGTTAAAGCTAAACTTTCAAAGTTCAATTGTAGGAAGTGGAATTGTCCCAGTCGAAATTTTGTTACAACCCAACTCAGTAGTATCCAGTCAATCGTAACCAAATTGTATCTAGTTGAATTGTGCTAGCTAGTCCAATCACCCTGGGTCGCAGTAATGCAATACCAAGCAAATTAGTTGGGCTCACTATTGCAATTGTTTCCTATTCATCATTGTGTAAATGGAGCCTTTGAAAGAAATTCTATAAAGATGAATATTAATGGCCTATGCCGTTCGAATTTGTATAATTGGCGAAAAACGATAGCGTTCGAATATCAAGATACCAACCCTTTAAAGTGCTTAATTTAATATGTATACATATTTCAAACAACAGCAAATCACGGTTAAAGTTCACGTATACTGCACAATTGAACAAACTCCACAATTCACAATTGTAAAATTTCATAATTTGTATGTTTTCGATTGTTGTTCAAAAACAGCATAATGGTAAAGAAATAATCTGATTTTATTTTTTTTCTCATTTCAGTTTTAATAAATAACGTTACACCATCCGGATCAATAGACACAATTTCGCCATTTAAACCAAATCAACATAACAATAAACGGGAACCATTAAAATTTCCCATCGCTGTTGATAGTGATTCTGATGACGTTATATTCGGTGGTGACAATGAGAATATATTTAAAAGTGATTTGATCGAAAGTGATCGAACATGGATAAGTAATTCGGATAAAATAATAGATAACAACAATCTGCATAATAATAACAATGATGAAGATGTTCATGTTGTTGTCGATTATAACAGTAAAAATAATCATACTAATAGTAATAGTAATAATAATAGTTTGAATAGTAATTTAGATAAAACTGAAAAAATTAATAATATTAACTCGACAATCAAAAATGTATCGAACATAGCAAAGTAAGTAATCTTAAAGCAAAACAAAATTTAAAAAAACCACTGGTCATTAATTTGTGCGGTTCATTTACATATTTGGTACGATTTCATTTTTAACTGTCTATATTTGGTTTTGTTATTACCCACTATTTATGAATCATTAAATTCAAGTTCGTATAAATGTTATACATGTTTGGATCTTTCAAAAAACTGCTCATTAATAATTGTGACGTAAGTGATTGCTCATCCAGCGTTTTATAGTTTTATTTAAAATTCGATTCCCGTTATTAAAAAAAAAAAATTGTTTTAATTTCTCAGTTTTACATCCTTAGCTAGCTCATATTTGGTAATTGTACTTCTTTATAGACATAACTTACATATTTACGGGTTTTGATTGAAACAAATGATACACGAATTGATCTTGGACTTAATTATGATATGAAAAATTATGGCGGTCACTCATTTAGGATGACTGACCATTTTTATGTTTTTGATGAGATAAAGTTGTCCGTAAGAATTTACATTATCTTTATCTTCAAGGTAAATAGCTTCACCTTTGTTGGTAGCCATTGCAAACGTTTACACAGCCCTTGACTTTTGTTCGTAGTTGAAGTTATTTTCTGTTTATCTCATTCATTCTGTGAATCACCAACTTTTATTTAATATTTTTAGTGCGAATTATACTTTATAAGACTTTATTTCTCTAAAGTGTCGAAGCCAAAACCGGGAAGGCTTCATTCAAAATTAACATTGCTCCAAAACCACACAATTTTTTGTAAGTTTCGGCGTGATCAATTTTTTATAAAAAAGTGATCCATTCCATACTCCCATATTCTGTTTACTCCAGTCGAAAATTGACTGTTAGAGGCACATTTACACGAATCACCTTGCATGATCATCATTGGATGAATCATTCAAAATGACCTATGCAAATGCATCTTTCATCAAGAATGATCATCGAAAATAAGCACTGAACAGTGAAAGAAGTTAAACGCGTTTTACTTTGAAATTTGAAATGCGCCTACTATTCAACCAAATATTTCAGATGAACTGTCATTTTCCGTCGACATTTTGACGTCTCAATTTAATTATAATGAAAATAGCAAGAGACTACTAGATAAAATTTCAAAAATGAATAACACTGATTAATGATTAATCACTGCTAGCAGTGAATAATGGATATCATTATAATTGAAGAAACAAAAGTATAATGAGTTAATTATGAGATAGTCGTGGACAAAATATATTTTTGAATGAATTCACTTTGGATTGTCATCCAAAGTGATTCGTGTAATTGCATCTTTAGCAATATCATGCATAATTGAGACAATTTATTGTTGATTCGTCTTCCGGTCAACAATTCTGTAAATTGGAATGTATTATGTATAATGTTCTTTTGCTTACCTATCATGAATGTTCTTTTTTATTCTGACGAGACTACAATTTATTTAAGGTCACCGCTGTACTAAACCAACGAATATGCCTGAAATAAATATTGTAAACATGTTTTGTTCGTACATCAGAAAGAAAAGATTAATGCTCGCAAGGTTTAAATCATTTTGATGTATTAAAATTGACAGAAGAAACAAACTTTTCATTGTATGATCCAAAAAAGCAAGTTTCTTAATTAATTTAGGCTTAATTTACAATGAAAAAGCGGAAAGTTTACTGTCTATTAGTAAACCAAAGAAGTCGCATCACGAAGTCATAGGGACATCACTGCTCTAAAGGGAAGTTATTTCGTTGATTACAGTGCATCGCTGTATCTCAAAAGTTTTTATCTAAAACAGACTTACCATGCCGCATCAGTTTAGGACGATCACCACATCACTCCCTCTACATCAAAGAGGCAGCTTCATAAGATAGTTCCATTTTTGCAATATAATCTGTGCCAAAATCTAGTTTAGCCTGACCTAAAGAAGGATTCAATAAGCCACAGCAGGCTTTAATATATGGATTGATATACCATATACAAAGGTTTTATCCAACCCAACTTTCCATCCAAAATTGAGAAATTTAAGCAGTCTTTGAATTACTTTGCAAGGATGTTCCTTCAATAAAATTTCAAGTGAAAAATATAAAGGGCTGAAACCTCATAAGGTGATCAGAACTTCGGTCTTCATTAATTAAATTCAAAAATCATTTCAAAATTCAACTTCCAACCCACATGTCTATTTCATCATATTCGGTTGAGAAATAGGCCAGTTCCATCGTACTTGGCCATATTCCAGAACTTTATCCAAAAATCATTTTAAAATCTCATTTCCGATGCACAAGCCAAATTTCATCATAATTAGTTGAGAAATAGGCAAATTCTATCATACTTGGCCATATTTCAGAACTTTATCCAAAAATCATTTTAAAATTCAATTTCCAACCCACATGTCAATTTCAACATATTCGGTTGAGAAATAGGCAAATTCTCTCATACTTGGCCATATTCCAGAACTTAATCTAAAAATCATACACATACACATATGTTGTACATACATACAAACATTCACTTATATAGATTGCTCAACTGCTCACTAAACACTAAGCGAACCCAAACTCAACCCTAACCCCCCCTCCCTCACCCCTCTACCCAAACGCAAGCTCTCTTTCAATTTAATCCTCAAACCATCATAAATAAAAATTAGCCAACTGCTCACTATATCTTAATCCAACTCCAACTTAAGTCCAACTCAACTTCAACTCTACCCGCAAATTGACCCCTGACATAACCTTCAACTCAACCCCAAACTCAATGCCCAACTCAATATTCAAACCAGCATATTTAAAAAATTGGTAAATGTTTCTATAACCAGGTATTTTGGGTCAATTCGTATGGCAGGTACCCGACCCTCTTGACACACAGATTCCAAAAGCTTTTCAAATCTCGGCCTTGATCATAGGGACAGATTGGCAAAAAGAATTCTAAATCGAACAAGCCGTTCTCGAGATACCATGGGTACAGACCAACAGACAGACGGACGAACATTTTTTTTTTTTGCTTTTTTAGCCTAAGGGACTTTCAAAACGTCGAGAAAAGTGGTTTTGGACCAACCAAATTTTTTATCATTTTTGACAGGATTTCGTGCAGGCGACAAAAACTTCAGAAGAGGCATGGGACAACTTGAAAAAGGCATTTGAGGATACTGGTTTAA
The DNA here is from genome assembly GCA_958295665.1 of Tipula vernalis. Lineage (NCBI taxonomy): Eukaryota > Metazoa > Arthropoda > Insecta > Diptera > Tipulidae > Tipula > Tipula vernalis. The sequence goes on along the minus strand of OY282558.1, from coordinate 176,919,251 downwards.
TCAGACGTGTTGGTTTGTTGCGCGTTTTGATAACTACAACGCTTGCAAAGTGCTGTTCAGTGGAAGAATATGTGAACGTGATAGTTACAACCGCGCATAAATTGAAGTCAATTGGAATGCAAGTGAGTGACGAGTGGGTTGGTGTTTTGTTGTTGACTGGCTTGACCGAACAGTATAACGCCATGATAATGGGAATAGAAAGCAGTGGTGTAAAAATAACGGCTGTTTCTATTAAAACCAAACTCCTTCAGGACGTAAGGAAAGAAACCACCAAATCATCTGCGATGCTCAGTCAAAATGCTTTGCAGCATCAGACGGGTCAAAATTATCAAAATTCGAAAAACCAGAAGCATAGTGATAAGAAAGGACGGAAGTGCTACAATTGCAGTAAATACGGCCATATAAAACGGCATTGTAAACAGGACAAGTCAACGAAAACCGAGAGTGATTGGTATTTTGACTCCGGTGCATCAGCACATACGGTAAAAAGGTCTAACAATTTAAAAAATATTTCGACACCACCGATTACACAAGTTGTCACGGCAGACAATGGAAAATTAGAAGTTAGCGTAATGGGAAACCTTGAGTTGGATGTTGTCGTTGGACGGAAAAATTCATCTGTAAATGTCAAGGACGTATTATGTGTACCAAGTATTTGTGCCAATCTATTGTCGGTGAGCAAGATTACAAGTCATGGAAATGTAGTGATTTTTAATCGTGATGAATGCAAGGTGATTGATTCTGCTGATAGTGTTATTGCTACAGGGACACGAGTTGGTGATATTTATCGATTAAACATACAGTTAAAAACTGTCATGTCCATAGCAGTAAATGCAAAAAACGACGTCTTGAGTATCATTCATTCGGACGTATGTGGACCCATTGAAACTGAGTCGCCTTGCGGTGCGAAGTGTGTGTTGGTATTCGTAGACGATTTTTCTCGGAAAGTGTTTGTTTACATAATGAAAGCGAAGTCTGAGGTGAAAGAGCATTTGAGGAATTTTAAGAGCCTTGTTGAAAATCAGACAAATCGGAAAATTAAAATTCTGCGAACGGACAATGGCACTGAGTCTGTTAACAATGATTTGCTTAGTTTCTTGAGAACATGCGGAACAAAATGGCATCGCGGAAAGGATGAATAGAGCCCTTGTTGAGAAAGCTCGTTGCATGTTAATAGAGGCTGGTTTACCGAAAAGTTTTTGGGCGGAAGCAATTTCAACAGCAGCATATTTAACAAATCGGATACCATCTCGAGCAGTAAAAGATCAGATTCCAGAGTGGACGAAAACAGAGTCTTAACCATCTGAAAGTTTTTGGAAGTAAGTATATGGTGCATATTCCGAAGGAGAAACGCAAGAAGTTAGATGCCAAATCGGAAGAATGCGTGATGCTTGGATATTATGACTACTCTAAAGCTTACCGCATGTATCATCCTGTCAAGAAGACAATCGTGAAGAGTCGAGATGTTGTATTTATGGAAGACCAACGAATTCAGATGACTGAAGATAATAGTGTTCTAGGCTATTTTGATCCATTCGCAGAAACGCAATCAAAGCCTGCTGAAGCGGTGAATAAGAGTGTGTCCTCGATGCAAGAATTGAGCTTGGATTCGATTGTTACCAACAATAACATTTCTGAAAGGATCGAACAATTAAACGATAACTGGGACGAAGAGGATAACGCTAGCGAGAATCAGGATGTTGTATTGGATGATGACGACGATGAATACGTTCGAGAAACTGAAATGAGTGGATCGTTGGAACCATTAAGAAAGTCATGCAGAATTTCAAAATCGAAGGTCTATAATGATTTTGTATCTAGGAGTATGGTGCTTTAATTGAAAATGCAACTTGGAAATTGACAGACCTGCCTTCCCAAACTAAACCTATTGCTTGCAAGTGGGTTTTCAAAACCAAAAGAGATGACGAAGGTCGAATAATCCGTCATAAGGCTCGATTAGTAATAAAATTGATTATGAGGAAGCGTACTCACCAGTTGTGAGATATAGTTCGGTACGTTTTCTAATGGCTTTGGCAGTGAAATTTGATCTCGACATAGATCAGATGGATGCTGTGACGGCTTTTCTACAAGGTGAGTTAAAACAAGATGTATACATGTTGCAACCGAAAGGGTATATATCAACGGCGAGCAAAAAAGTCTGCAAATTAAATATATGGATTAAAGCAAGCTACTTAGCAGAGTTTGGAATGCAAAACTAGATAAAGTTTTAAGAGATGCTGGACTAAAAAAAATCAGATGCTGACCCATGCGTATATTACAGAGTCACCAATAATAAGATTCTTGTAGTTGCAATTTATGTCGATGACATACTCATTTCGTCAAACGATCAGGATTCAAAGATACATTTGAAATCGTGCCTGATGAAGTTACTTAAAGTTAAGGATATGTGTGAAGCTAAACATATCTTGGACATACGAATAACACGTGATAGAGCTCAAGGAAAGCTTTGGTTAGATAATGAAAAGATTAAACAAGCAGGAGTGTAAGCCGGTCTCCTACATCCTTGGATCTAAATCAAAAATTGACAAAAGTTATGTCACCACAAGATGAATCGCAGAGTAGTGAAATAAAAAACATACCATTTCAGGAAGCGGTTGGAAGCTTGATGTTTGCAGCACAAGTAACGAGGCCCGACATTTGTCGCAGCAAAACGTGTTCTCAGGTATATAAAGGGAACAGCTTATGCTAAGCTGGAGTTTAGTAGTGATGATTCATCGGTTGTGGGGTATACTGTTTCAAACGGGGCAGGAGATTTGAACGATAGAAGATCGAACTCCAGAAAATAACAAACTGTGGCTTTGTCCACAACGGCGGCTGAGTACTTAAGTTTATCTTCAGCAGTTCACGAGTTATTGTGGCTCAAAAATCTAGAAAAGGAATTACTCCCTCGGGCACCAAAAGAAACTCTACTGTATTGTGATAATAAGGGAGTCATCGATCTAGCCAACAGTAATGCTTATCACCCAAGAACAAAACATCGATATTAGGCATCATTTTAATCAAGTTAATCAAGGAGTTGTTGACCTTCAGTATATTGCAACTGAGACCATGATTGCCGATGCAACGACGAAGCCTGTATCATCCAGACGTATGATTTCTTGTTTCAATTCTATGGGATTGGAAATGCAATTTTTTCGAACTTTCACGCGACCAGTTATATTCCTCAAAAATGGAAGATATCACAATGATACATAAGCCAGGAAAAAATGAAACGCAAATCTCATCAAATCGTCCAATAAGCATGCTGCCCACAATCTCAAAGCTATTTGGAAAAATGTTACTAACGAAATTGAAACCAATATTAGAAGAACGGCGCATTATTCTAGATCATCAATTTGGTCCTCCAGTTTCGATATCCTAATACATGTAGATCTTGTTCGACGTCGTCACGCCAGCGCAGTCGGGGTCTTCCTCTGCGACGAACACCGGCTGGTTGTTAATGGAACACTTTATTGGTCATTCGTTGTTGTGGAGACCGTGTAACGTGGCCGAGCCATCTAACTCGATTGGATTTGATGAATCCGATAATATCGCAGCCTGCAAGAAGTTGCCTTATCTCGTGGTTTATACGAATCCGATATTCGTTTTCCGCGACTTTAATTGGACCAAAGATTGAGCGAATGACCTTCCTTTCGAAGGTAGATAACAATCTTATGAGTGCTTTATGAAGTGCGAGCTTGCACGACTGCGACAGATGTTTAGATCGCAATAATTTCGATTGGGCGTAGAAAACTCGTTGTCCGGCAGCGATTCGGGCTTTTATATCTGCCTGCATATCATTCGATGATGTTATAACTGACCCGAGGTATTTAAAGTTTTCGACGCTATCAAAGTTATGGTCGCCAATTCCGAGATTTACCATGGTATCTCTTCCTGGGTGTTGATAACAATTTTGTTTTGCTGCTGTTCCGAGCTGTATGAAACTGTCCTTGATATCGCTAGGTCTTCGGCCAAGAAGCACGATATCATCTGCATATCCAAGAATTTGGCCTGATTTATTAAATATACAGGGCGAAGTTTCAATGTTGCTTTTTCTCACTACGTATTCAAGCGCCAAATTGAACGGCACAGGCGCGATTGCATCTCCCTGTCGAACACCAGATGTTATTTCAAAGGAGTCTGACACGGCTCCCTCAATTACGATTCTACATACAGACTCAGAGGTTGTTAATTTACACAGAGAAACGAGTTTCTCTGGAATTCCTATGATATCGTATAGATTTGTTGCAAGAGTAGCGCCTCCGAGCTTAATCAATTCTGCGGGGATTCCGTCGAGACCTGGTGCCTTTCCATTTGTTTAATCTACTAATAGCTGCATCTACTTCCTCTACTGTGGGATATTCGACAAAGACCTCTTCACCTGGAGAAGCTATTGCTCTAATGGGGGTCACTTCGTCATTCCGATTTATCAGATTTTGAAAGTAGGTTTGCCATACAGAGAGAACATCAGCCACGTTTGTTCTCAGCTCTCCATTTCCGTCTTTGATGGCTGTACTTCTTGGGTGGAAGTCTTTAGTTAGATTGCTCTGGCGTTAGCAAAACAGTCCCTTGAGTTTCCTATTTTCGCTTGAAAGCTGACGTTTTCGATGCAAGATGTCATATGATCGCGCTTCTTTTGTCGAAGGTATTTAGTCGTAGCTTTCCTAGCGCGGAGGTATTCTGCTAGAGTGCTCTTAGTGTTGCGAGCCAACCATTTCTCACGAAGCTTTCGTTTATTTTCGACGACCCTTCGGCATTGATCATGGCCCACGGGCCAAATCTGATTAGCCCGAATCATTGAATTCAAGGCACCACCATTTCATTATAAAATCTTAACCGTGCTTTTTACGTAAAAATAAGTTTGGGCAACGCTGATGTAGGTTGATGAAATAAAAGGATAAAAACCAGCGATGGTGAGGTCGACAATGACATGTCAATTATTCAATTGTCGACGTGTCGACAGTTGTCATTGTCGACGTCTCGATTTAAAACAACAAAATGTCATCAATGTCGAATATGTCAACAATGTCAACAATAAGTAATTTTTCGATATTCAAATCTTTTCGATATTCAAACGGTTACGACATCGGTCAGACAGTTAAGATTGTTATCTTGTTAAGATTGTTTTCTCATCATATTTGCCGTGTTATCTGATATAGCGGCAAATATAAGTTTTATACGTTTCAAGAGCTAGTTCAGTTGATTCCAATACAACATCGGCCAACGCTTCTCCTATTTCAGACTCTGTTGTGAAATCCCACACATTTAAGAAAGCATTTTCACCGGCTCTGTTATGGATCATCGTTACAATGGTTTTTGAATTATTGGCCATATTTTTCCATCCGTCAATAACCAGAACCGAATCTTTACTGCAATTTGCGGATATATTAGGTACAGATTTATCATATAATTGATTTAGCATTTTTGATGAAAGTGATTGTCGGCCAGGTATTTTATCGGCGTAGCTCGACCGTAATGCTCTGATAAAATATTTGAAGTGCTCTGAATCTACCACGCTAAATGAAATATTACATCCGAAGAATTTAGCCAGTAATTCATTTATCTTTTCTTCATCGTCTTTAGTAAAGCAGTCAACAAATCCGCTCATCTGTTTTCGAGAATGTACAGTTTTCCGTGATTTCGTCAGAGTTTGGCTTGTTAATTTATTTAGCGTAGCATTGGCAAATAAGTAATAATTTCTCGATGAAATTTCTGGTTTACTAGATGCCGAAAATAATTGAGATTCTGAGGTTGTGCCACTGGATACCTCAATAATTTGTGTCGGAACATTGAGAAACGATCGGATTTACGTCTGAGTCTGACTCAAGATATACGCCACTTGTTAATTGTGTTGTATTACCACTAGTTGTATTAGAAAGTGGAAAAGAAATCAATGAAGACTGAGAAACTGAGAAATTTGTAATATGTTATGTATGATAGTTATGTATGATTATGATGAAAATGAGAGAGATACTAAAAAATTTAAAAATAAAATAAAAATCCTAACGATTTTTGTTTTGTTTTTTATTGTCGACGAATTGTTGACGTTGTCGACGAATTGTTGACTTTGTCGACATAGATGACGCTGAAATCTTATTGTCGACGCATTGTCGACTCGTCAACGTCGACAATAATAGATGACGCGTCATCAAACATCCCTGATAAAACCTGAGATAATTGAAATTTTTTTATTTCTTAATTAAAAATTCTTACATGCATTCCGCTATCGGCACTTTTGCATACTTCTAATTCTGTTGTATTATTTTTGCTGATTAACTTTTTAAAGATTAACAAATTATTCATTCATTAATTACTCTTTATTCACTGATGAATTATGAATTCACTCATTATTTACCCATTTTTCACATATTCACTCATTACTTACTCATGAATTTATTCATTATTCACTCGTTATTGATATACCAGTCCCTCCGTATTCTCTCATTATTCACTGATGAATCCGGATTACTCTCATTATTCTTCCATTATGAACACATTACCACATGAGAATCTCTCATTATTTACTCTTTATTCAGTGATTATTCACTCATTATATCCAGTCATTATTCACTTTTACTTCATTTATTATTTACTCATTATTTACTGTTGAATGATCTAAATTCACTCGTTTTCACGCAGTACTCAAATCATTATTCACTCATTATTCAAACGCTTCAATTTTATTTGCAATTTCATTAATTATTCACCCATTATTCATTGTTTACTGTATATTTCATTATTTACTGTATATTCAGATATTTTATTTAGTCATTAATCACTCGATATTCACTAATTATTAAGTAAATAACGGGAGAATAATAAGTGAATAATTTTTGTATAAAAAGTGTTCCATCGGGGAATAAAGAGTTCCTGTGAATAATGACTGAAAAATGACGAGTAAATAATAATTTATCATTCACTTAGTTTTAGCTCATTATTTACCCTTTATTCTACTTTTAATTGGTTTTAGATCTTGCGGGAAAAGCAGTCTTTTAGTCTTTTAGCTTTCTTCCGTGGCTCTCTTCGGTTGAAGACTTGCTCCATCTTGTTGTAAGCGTTTTCGGTAGGTTTATTAGCCTTTTTTACGCGGCAATTCTTCCAACGTAATATTACGAAAAGATTGATTTTCTAGTGGTTCGTTTATTCCAGATGAGCTCTGTTTCATAGATGTATAAAATTCGGTAAACTCATTCTCATCATATATGTACATACGTACGCATCGTAAACTGATAGTCAGGAAACAGTTCTTCCTCAGCAATGTAGGCTTTAGAAGATTAAGTAGCTCAGTTTTTATGATAATTTGGGAATAATAATTGTACCTTCTTTCGGGCACTTGCCTGATTTTGCTTTCTAAGTTGTAAGTTTTGCGTCAAATAAGTAAGATAGAAACCACTAAAGACCACTTGGGAAGACGGAAAGAAGCCGAAACATTATTTAAGCCATTCGTTTTATTAATATTTGTTAGTGTTCAGAAATTTTGGATTTCCGACATCTCCCTCTAATATTTTGGAAATACCCATCTCCTGAAAATTCTGATAGATCTTGCGGACTCACAGTTTTCACTTTCAGTTTTTGGCTTGAGCAAAATAAGTTTGGGCACTGCTGATTTAGATTGATGAAGTAAAATGATAGAAACTGAAATGATTGAAATTTTATTATTTCTTAATTAAAAATTTTGCTATCGGCATATTTGCGTACATCTAATTCTGTTTTATCACTTTACTGCAAGCGCTTTGTGACTCATAATTTATGATTATTCACTGATGATTCATAAATTATTCACTCTTTATTCATTGAGGAATGATGAATTCAATCATTATTTCTGTGATTATTCACTCATAATTCACTCATTTTTCACACATTACTTACGGGCGAATTTATTGATTATTCACACACCAGCCTCTCTTTATTCACTGGTGAATCTGAATTTCTTTCATTATGCTTCCATTATTCACACATTACCCTATAAGTATCTCTTATTATTCACTCATTATTCACTGAATATTTATTCATTATTCAGATGTTCATTCAATATTCAGTAAGATTATTATCTGATTATCTACTCTTTATTCACTCTTAACTCATTTATTATTTACTCATTAACAGATCAATGATATAAATTCACTCCTTAGTACTCTATCATTATTCAAACGCGTCAATTTTATTCGTTACTTCACTAATTACTCACTCATTATTCACATAGTATTCGCTCATCATTTAATGCTTGTTTACTGTATATTCAACTTTTTAACTGATTATTCTCTCAGTGTTCACTAATGATATACTCATTATTCTCTAATTGTTGATGAATAATGAGCGATGAGTGAGTAACAATTGATTAATAAGTGAATAATTATTAAATGAGAGAATAATGAGTGAATAATTTTTGAATAATAAGTGTTTCGTCAGGGAATAAATAGTACCAATGAATAATGGGTAAATAATGATTTATAATTCACTTAGTTTTCGCTTAGTTTATTATTAACTCTTTATTTTACTTTTACAATCGAGAATTGGTTTTAGATCTAACGGGAAAAGCCGTCTAAGTTTTGTCCCGTTGCCTTTAAGATACTCTATTCGCGAAGGCCTCCTCTTTCTTATTGTATGCGCTTTCGATTGGCTTGTTGGAATTTTTTGCGCGGAAATTTCGAAATTTTGTTAAAAATCTTAATTTATTAACAATATACAGATTATCATAATTACTTTTATATAACATGGACACCTCAAAGAGGGCTTGCTTTGCCGAGCTCCTTTATTTTAACATTAACATTAATATATTAACATCTGATTCTGAAACACATCATTTCACTCAAGTCGCTTTCTACAGTGATTAATCTGTGTCTTTTTTTAGCTGTCATTCTTTTAACTCTTTGATGGATTTGTTTAGCTTAAGTTTGTCTTCGGCTTTTCGCTTTTTCTTAATCATTTTCTTGAACAAATTTGAACAACCTCTCCGTTACCTTAATCTAAGAAGGTTCCAGTCAGTTTTATTGTTGCCTAACATCTATTTTTTGTGTGTATTCATTATTTCTGTTACCAAAGTATTTAATACAGATGATGGTCCCATGACAACATGTCCAAACATGCCATTATTTTAATATAATTACTTATGGTTTCTTTAGTGATTCAGAAATCTAAGAAATGTAGTATCGTTCTCCTATCACTAGGTTCACTTGTTGACACATGATGAAAGTTTGTTTACTGAATTGATTTTAATACCGATCGGTATCTTGTTGTCGCCAATCTTCATTACTACTCTTAGTTTTTTGCGTTGTAATCACGTCTAGCTATAAAACGATATCCCAAAAGAAATTGAATCAATTGTTCCATTTTTATTGTTTGTTTTTACGGGGAAATTGTTACGGGGGCCAACCAATCTTCTGTTACTACAGTAGTTGTTCTAGCTGCTCCTTCTCTTACTTTTCTCTTCCACGTTGTTTAATTATGTTTTTGATTAGTTATTCCATCAGGGTTTCAGATATTAGCATAACAACAACTTATCAGGAAACTTTTAACTTTTCGTCCTTGTTGTCATTGAATGATTTGGAGACAATGGTCATTAAAAGATTAATGATCATATCCATTTTGGTTAAGTGGAAGACTGCTTCAGATGTTGTTCATGATTTTTTGAATTCTTCGTTGAATGATGTTTTTGGAAGGCGGTCCTATTTTTTTCCGAAGTTTGAGTTTTAATTGAATGACTGGGGGACTGCACTTCTGAACTTTTTAATTAATAATTTTTTCTATTAAAGTAAATATTTTCAATTGCTATACCCGGTTTCACAAAAATTACCAATCTCCAGTTAAATAATATTTTCTCTCTCTCTCTCTCTTCTGAATAAAATTAATTTGAATGTTTGCTGTTCAATGCTTGGACAAAACGACTGCATAATTAATTAACTTAAACAAATTCGCTAGAACACTTGATTTTCATGATGTCGATTGGCGACCTATTATTGATTGTCAGTAGAAATATTTTAACCCTGAGAATGCCTGTAAAACACATTACCATTAGTTACAAGATTGCGCTAATATAATTTGTTGTCAGTTTAATTTAATTTATTAAACCAAAAGCAATACTAGAAGTAGACATTAAATGTAAAAATTGAAACATGTTACCAATAATTATTATAAGATTTTCACTTCAAATTGGGCATTTATTTACAAAACAAATTATGTGTTACTTAAACCGAGTTTGTCGCGTTTTGCAAATAGGATTGAACGAAATTTTTAAATCGAGTTAGACATGTTTGGTTTATTTTCAGCGAAATTTAAGACATTTGTAAAGTAAAAGTTTCGCCCAATTCTGTTTGCACAACGCGCGGAACTCAATTTGGTTAAGGTTTAATACGTTTTGTGAAATGATGTAAATGATCCGGTAAAAGTTACACAGCTAAAAAATTTTAAGTGAAAATGGAATATTTATCGATACTTGAATTAAATTCTAATATTAACATCTTCTATACAAATTGTTTCTTTTAGAATATATAACAGTTCAACTAGTACAATAGACACATTATCAACAGCTAGTTTAACCGAAATCGGTTCCGGTGATGCACCGTATACAGAATCCAATACTTTATCACCTCCTGAAAATGAAACCAACTATGATAACGACAATATTGGATTTCAGGAAAATGATACAAGAGCGGAATATGAACCCTCTAGGAGAAAATCAAAAAATTTACAAGAGTATCGTGATGATGCTAAATATGACAACAGTTCAGGTAAATTATGACAGCATTTACAAAAAAATTACAATTAATTTATATTTTAAAGAATAAAATTTTATAGATTATAATAAAAATTTGCTTGCCCGTTCAGCTGAGGTGATCGCACAATCTCACAATGAAATAAATAGTGATAGTCTGTCCTCAGAAGCGTTGTCAATACATGATGAACAAACAATTATGAATATAGGCGCAATATCTGGAATATGTGCAATTGTGATAGGTTTTTTCTTTGCATTTAGTATTACAGGAGTGGTACTATATAGGCGCCGATACATAAATAAACCGCAGACGTTAAGTGAACCAGATTCTAGTGGATACATTGATGATAGTACAATTAGGGTATGATATCACGTAAAATTTATTTAAAAATATGTTTGATAAAATATTGTTTTATTTTCATAACGTCCCACAATAGGATAATTCCGATGAAATGTATAGCCTGGATAATGATTCATTTCTTAATTCATTAGAAGCAATGACAATACAAAATTACTGGACCGAAAATGTGAAACATACCAAACTTTAGTGTTTAATATAAAATATTTATTATTAGTATTTTTATAACTTAATTGTTTTTTTTTTTTTTGCTAAATAGAATTTAAAACTTTATTTTGATTAATACACTAATTTTAAGAATATTATCAAACTTTACAAACTTAAGAGAAAAGTACTTACGAGAATATCACACGTGATTTGAAAATGAAACATTTTATTGTATTAAACTTAACACAATTATTATTTAAATATATAGACAACTATAGTTTTATTACATAATTGTTTATTTCTTATGTAGGCGAAGAAGATTTCGATGATTGTGTTCTGGATTGATCAGTTTAGTTATGCACAATGTTGCACAATCATCAAAAACCGAAAAATTTGTTCCATTACGTAAATAGAATAGAAGTATAATCCTATTTCCTAAAGTACGCCACGCTCAAATTTTTTAATTACAGGCAGAAAATTGCATAATCGCAAAGGGCGAAATATATAGTATTATATAGAAAACTTGGCTTTTCTAAAATGGGATTTCTTGCGTGATGTACACAATAAAAATACCTAGATGAGTATAAATTAAAATAACATAACAAATTAGCAAATACGGGCTAAAGTTATTTCTTGAATGGCCGTTTGAAGCTGGTTCATCACAGCCAAAGCGAAATGTTCATTGTGATAAGGTTATGCTCTGTATTTGGTAGAATATTGGCGTTTTATATTACGAGCTACTGAAACCTTCTGAAACTATTAATGGCGAAGTCTACCAACGGCAATTAATACGCTTGAAGCGAGCTGTTCAAAATACTCGACCAGAATGGGAGAATAGACACAATAATCTGATTTTTCAGCATGACAACGCAAAACCACATACTGCAAGAGTTGTTAAAACCTACCTAGAAGGGCTGGACTGGGAAGTTCTATCCTACCCGCCATGCATGCAGTCAGCTCTTCAAGACGTACGATTCACATGTTATGAAAGTATCAAAAATTGGCTTGACGAATGGATCGCTTCAAAAGACGATGACTTTTTCAGAAAGGGAATTCGTAATTACATGAGCATGTAATTTTAACCTAAAAACGGAACTCACTTTTACTTTTACACAATAAAAATGAATCCATCATCGATTAATATGCCAAATGGCACAATATGTTTACTGGGAATTTCCGGTTTTTACCTTAAACTACCGTTTTCGGTAAAAGCGAACCCCCTCCAAATTATTGTGCAAATTGTTTGCAACCCGTTTCTTCTGAATACACTCTCGTTTCAATCAGGTGAATCCAAACAGATCGCAACATGATGGCACGTCTGATGCAACATGATGGCTTGGGAGCAATTTTGGATCACACAGGTCTATGCGAATGTAAATTTTCGTCTGCCAACCTTCGTCTTCGATTTCGATTTCGTAGGATTATCATCTGTACATTCTTGGCCACTTGATCTATAGAACTCTACATTTTTTATGGCACTACTTTTCACCCTCACACACATTTACATTTACAGCAACCAGGACTGGGATTTTGCACAAAAGGCGAGAAGCGAGTTTTCGTTTAATTTCTCGCCTTTCAATTTTGTCCGACAGTTTTTTTTTCGATTTTGCACATATGGACAAAATAAAAGGCGAGAAAATTGAGCAACTTTGATTTAGCTGTCAAAATTGCATTTTGTTTATAAAAGTGTTTGTGTTTATTTATGTGTTCATTTTTTATTTTAAATTGATTAAATTTAAAAATATATTGAAAATTTAATTAAAATGGATAATCTGCCAATTGCCATTATTTCGGATCGGAAAAATTATATGCGGATTATAAGGTCGCGTCTCAGAGATGAATTGAATCCTTTCAGCATTGATGAAATAAGGTAATTAATAACCAAAAATGTTTGGAAAAAACAAAATATGAGCGTAAATCTATAGATGTATATAATTAATTACTTACAATACCAACCCAAAGATTCCAGGAACTTTATAGGCTTCCAAAAGGCCTAATTATTGACATCATTAATAGCTTGGAGGAATATTTGGACCACCCCATGTACCATACTGGAATACCAACTCATTTAAAGGTATTAACCGCAATTAATTATTTTGCCACCGGTGAATATCAGAGACAAGTTGGTATGAACTTTGTATGCAACATGTCGCAAACTAATGTTTCAGACTGTGTACGAACTGTATCTAAATTGTTGTCAACAAAGCTCTTAAATACATATGTACACTTCCCTGTTACGGAGGCAGAAATGTTGCTAATTAAGAATAGGTACGTGAGAAAGGATGAAATCTTAATAAGTGTGATCTTATTATTTTTATATTATTATTTTTCAGAGTATTTGTGAAAAGTGGCATGCCAGGTGTAATTGGCATCATTGACGGCACTCAAGTAAAAATAAGTGAAATGAAGAAAAGGATTGAAAACACTATGTGAATAGGAAGGGGTTTCATTCATTAATGTCCAAATAGTAAGTAAAATGTTTAATACTTCATGTAATTTTATTTTTATTTGAATTTGTGTACATATTTATGGTTATTATAGGTGTGTGATGATGAATTGAGGATTATAAATGTGAATGCAAGGTACCCGGGGTCATCTCATGACTCATTCATTTTCAATAATAGCCATGTGTTGCACCACCTCAAGCACAACTTTTATTCAAACAACGATAAATTTACTTGGTTGCTTGGTAAGTATTACTTCTGTAATTTCGTAGATTTGTTTAGTTTAAATTTTTGATTAATAATTTTTAGGTGATTCAGGATATGCTTTACAGCCGTGGTTGATAACACCCTTCCCACGATCAAGCGACGTGAGACAGAGTGAATTTAATAAGAAACATACGAGTGTACGCAGTGCCGTGGCACGGTGCATTGGAGTTCTTAAAGTCCGATTTAGGTAGATCTTTATTTATAGAAAAACATCTTATTTTATGTGATTAAATATTGCAATATAAATTTTATTTGCAGATGTTTAATGGAATAAAGGGGCTTGCGGTATGATCCCACAACTGTAGGTCATACTGTCAACGCATGCTGCATGCTACATAATTTAATGGTAGCGGTGAGACTAACAGTGGCTGAAGAGGAAGAAATTGCTAGCATTATAGAAAGAGAGAGATTGATTGCAGAATCTGATTCCAGCATTGACGAACCTCCAGGAGATGAGACTACACATCGAAAGGGTGTTCGGAGCCGAAATTGGCTAATGAATCAAATATTACAATAAAATAATATAACAAATTTTTAATTTTGCATTAAATTTAATTAAAACTAAAATATACATAAACATAAATAATTCATTTTAAACAAAATAAAAATTTGAAGAATTAAAAAATTAAAAATTATGTGCCTTCATAAATTTTTTGCAATAAAGCGTTATTTGCTTCTAATGTAGTAACTATTTTGCATAGTAATTCGATGGTTTGAATCTGATTGTCCATTGATGTATCAACGGCTGACGTTAAATAAGGGCTTCTTCGAGTCGAGGAATTACTTACGTTTCCTGAATGAACTTGTGTCGATGTCGCAACGTTGTTGACTCTGTAAATGATGTTGGTATTGAAACGGATCGATGGATAGGTGTGGCTATACTCGTTGGTGTTGATGTCAGTATTTGTGTGGTTGTGGTAATTGGCAAGGATGTGACGATCGACGTATTTAATGCTGTGAATGGTTCGCTTGGTGTAAGAGTATTGATCGGTGTAAATTGGTAATTGTATGTAATTATTGATGTGGAAGTTAGGGCTGGTGTGGAGGAGGAAATTATACTTTGCCTAGATACTTGCGCATTAGTCGTAACATTAAATAAAGAAGTTGAAGGACGTGAGATAAAAGGTCCGGACGTATTTATTGTTGTCATTGATGTGGCCGTATAAGTAGCTGCAAATGAGGTTGTGAGAGGAGAAAATAAATGTCAATCCATCTGAAATATATGTACGAGGGCGAATCAAAATGTCTTGCAACATCATATGAAAAAAAAGAGTGAGTGAGACAGCAATATTTTTATTTTTCGACGTAATCTCCTTTAAGGTTTATACATTTGTTACATCGATCAATTAACTTGTCTAAGCCCTCTAAAAAAACAGTTTTCTTTTGCTCCATAAAATATTCATTTACAACAGACTGTACTTCAGAATCACTGGAAAATTTCCGGCCCCTTAATTTTTTTTTCAAATTGGGAAACAGAAAGTAGTCACTGGGTGCCAAGTCTGGACTGTATGGTGGATGCGGAATTTCTACGAACCCGCAGTCCTTTAATGTAGCTTGAGCAACTTTAGCCTTGTGCACTGGTGCATTGTCGTGAAGAAGTAAGGTTTTTTTTCTAACTTTCTTGGGCCGTTTTTTCCGGATCACTTTTTTCAATTTTCGTAAAACCTCTGCGTAATAGATGCCTGTGATTGTGGTTTTCGGTGGCATATAATCAATCATCAATATTCCTTCAGCATCCCAAAAAATTGTTGCCAAAACCTTACCAGCAGACGGTTGAGTTTTGAATTTCTTTGGTGGTGGTTCACCACGTTTAATCCATTGCATCGATTCTTGTTTGGATTCCGAATCCCAATGATGAATCCATGTTTCATCGCCTCTTATTATGTTATCCAGTTATAGAAGTTTTCTGGATCTTCTTCATACATTTCTAAAATCGCCTTTGAAGTTTGAACACGAATTTTCTTTTGTTGTGCAGTCAACAAACGGGGAACCCATCGCGCACTTACTTTTGACATGTGAAGGTGGTCATGTAATATGGTATAAGTGGTACCATATGAAAGGGAAAGTCTCCACGCTAACCGCGAAACAGAAATACGGCGGTCCTCTAATACAATTGATTCTGCAAAAGTATGTTTTCATGGCTAAAAGCATCTGCAGGACGAACCGCTCTTCTAATGACTCCCGACCACTTTTGAACAATTTTACCCACCTTGTTACTGTGCAATATGATGGTGCAAATTCGCCGTAAACTTTTGATATGTAATTGAATATATAAATTGCATTCCGTCTATCTTTACAGAAAAATTTAATAACGGCACGATATTCAATTTCATTCATTTTCGAATTTTTTCAAAACACGGGCTACTAAATTGAAGAAAACAAACGAACTGTAAAATTTACATCGAATTTTGTTTCTATAAGTTTCACCGCGACAAAATTTTTTTAAAAAAATATATTGTCTCATTCACTGTTTTTTTCATATGATATTGCAAGACATTTTGATTCACCCTCGTATATCAAATGATAAACAAGTATGTACTTACATTTTTTGTAATACACATACCTCAAAGTCTTCTGGACCAAACGAAATGGTAGAATTTGGTGATTCCTGCTTCAATGGTGGAGTCTATCATCAATTGGAAATACTTACTACCATATTTAGACCTCCATCTGGAACATCCAGAATACCGTCGAATCCTTCAAATCCAACCATGCCCATTATACGTTCCTCCTGTTCAGATAACGTTATCTTTGAGGGCTTACACCCACCAGTCCCAGTTCTGTGTTGCCTTAATTTCATGGCTTTTGTTTTAACCCCGAGGCGCAAGTCTTTCCAGGGGGTCGATTCTGTTTCCGTAAAAAAAAATGAAATGTAAAAATAGTTCTGTGTTAACCAAGCTCCAATTTGAATTAATTTTTTATAGTTTGCGCCTACTCCGAAATTTAAATATATAAATTTTATAACGAAGGAACAGTAAACGACAAATAATTGTTCGTTTACACAAGACACTTGTTTATCGACATTTGTATTAAGAGCCTAATATTTATAACTGTAGTAATTTTTGTGTGGCAATAAGTGACTAACTTATGTGCGTTGTGCGTTTGTTGATAGGTATCTTATGTTAATTAAGTTATGCAACCATAATGAACGCAATTCGACACTACCAATAATTTTTTTAGGCTTTACTTTTTTTTTAATAAAGTAAACGGCGGTCATCTATTTGTGAAATTTGTAATTTGATATTTTACACAGAAGTTTTGTACATCCATAAGCTCAGTATGCAGCTCACGCTAAGATACATTTTAGCGCGGTCTCCACAAGTCTCCATTTAATTACAGATAAATCGTCAAGCTAAAAATTCGTGTAGAGATAAATTTTGTTGATTTTGTTTGACTTTTATTCGTTGGTTTAGAATGAAGTTTTTTTTTTAGTTTATTACTTTTTGACGCTTCTAAAAAATTGTTGAAAATTGCTTATTGCAATGACAGCAATGCAATTTCCATGGTTTTAAAAGCTGAAATAACGAAATTAAGTAAGGGTTCTTTTCTGGACACATCCAATCAATTTAATGCCAGTTGAAACTTTCCAAACTGCCTCGGTGCAATTGATGGTAAGCACATTGCGTTAAAATGTCCAGTTAATTCCGGGAGCTTTTTTATAACCATAAAGTAAAGATAGTCATTTAATGAATTGCGAAAATTTAATTTAAACGTGTTTCTTTTTTTTTTAGGAATTCTATAGTATTATTTTGATGGGTGTTGCTAATGGAAATTACAGGTTTCAATATTTCGATATTGGAGCACATGGCAGCGAAGGTGATGCTGGTGTATTTAGTGCAACCAAATTTGGGCAAGCGGTTCTAGCGGATGAAATGCCTTTTCCGGAAGACTGTTCCATTGGGAATATACAACTTCAGTTTTATTTTGTCGGCGACGAGGCATTCCCCTTGCATAAACGAATTATGAAGCCATAAGTACCTCGCAGGTCACAGCGCTTGGCTGACGAAGAACTCGTATTTAATTACAGACTCAGTAGAGCAAAGCGCGTTGTGGAAAATGCTTTTGGCATTCTATGTGCAAAGTGGCTTTGCCTGAAGAGAACAATGTTTTGCGGACCTGACAGGGCACAAAAAATAGTAACAGCTTGTTGCTATCTGCATAATTATTTGATAAAATTAAATAAAATTAGTTATGTACCAGCCAATTACGCCGATTATTATGAGAATGGAAAACTGGTACAAGGAGTTTGGCGAAACAAAATCAACCAAAGTTCTCTATTCTCGAGCAGAATTTCAGTTAATTCCGGTAGGCAGAATAATATTGGCAAAGCTGTACGAAACGCCGTAAAAGATTACGTGAATTCGGAAGTCGGCGCATTGAAGTGGCAACGCAAGTCCGTGTTTTTGGAATAATATTTTTTTTTAATTCAGTTTTCTAATGAAATAGCTATGTAATTAAACAATAAAATTAATAATTAAACAAAAATATATTTTAAATTCTTATTTCAAATGTCCATTTAATTTTCGAATTTGCTCCAGCGTCTGTTCCTGGAATTTGAAACTTAATTCCTCAACTACATCGTCAGGTAACTTCTGCAGCATCCTGTCTAAATTATTTAAAATCACCTCGTGTTTTTGTTGGTAACGCACAGAATCTCGAGAAGTCGATGGCATTTTTGTTTTCATGTTTATAAACTCATTGAGGGAGTTTGTTAAGCTTTCCGCACTGCTCAATGCAACCGCAGCTTTTGAATTTCTTTTCCCCATCTATTTTGAATAAATAATTTGCGAACTAAAAATAAAATTTTGGAAATACATACGAACTTACATAGGAATAATTTGAAGCATTACTGTCTTCAATGCCACTCTCATGTTGTGAGTCCTCATCCCTTGTACTGGTAGAAAACGTTTTGAATAGATGACGTACAAGTTTTTAGAAACAAATTTGTCATGGTCATTAAGGCTAAATCTTACCGTCTCCTGCTATCTGAAGATGCAGATGATATGAATGACATGTTCCCTTCGAATTCCCAATCATTAATTTCATCCACATTGAAAAATAAGTCTTCTTCATCCATATCCATGTCATGATCAGGAGCTGGATTTCCGGACTTTGATGGTTTTCTCGCCTTTAACTTATGGTAGCGTCGGCTATCCTTTAGAGATTTCCAGACTGATTTGCACTCTTCAACTAAATTTTAATAAAATAAATGTTTAGCATGCATATGTATAATTATTACAATAAGTTAAATTATTATTTTACGTTGTTTTTCCATTTCTTTGGCTATTTGGGACCAAGCACCGGCAACAGTATGGCAATTTTTATGAAGTTTGTCTTCTAATTTCCAAATACATGGATTGCTTTTCACCAGCGCACATAACTTCCTTTTTTCCACTTAATTGAACTCAGTTTTTTTCGACTTTTGGTTTTTCTTTGTTAATGTTTTTGCAGATTTGCTTTCAATGCTTTGGGTTATTATATCCACACTATCCACAGCATTATCGTCGTCCAAATAATCCTCTAAATACTCGACTTCGTAATGTTGGTCGGCCATTTTGACTTCTGTCTTCTTTATATAAAAATTTAATTCGTGGCTACTTCGATTATAAAACGAATCAAAATTCAAAACCGTCAAAATTTATCTTCAAATTATTGTCCTTGTGAGATAAATTGCAGCTAAAAAGTTTGGAGAATTTATGGTGGCGCAATCTAGATTTGAATGAAACAACTGATATTTTTTCAAATTTTTCACGCAAAGGTGCATACCGCTCAGCGAAATTGACAGCTAAAAAAAATTATTTTATTTAGCTAGCTAAATTTTACGTCAAGCGCGAGCTGCCTACTGAGTTATACTTACAAAATTCGATTTTTAAAGTTCGAACTAAGACAAAGTACAAGAAAGTTTGAAATACACAATATTGAAATGTTTCTGATTGAAGAATAAAGATAAGTTATGTCGAAATTTGAAATCTTAAAAAGCCCAAACAATTACTAATTTCACCAATAACCTGTATTTGTTAATTTTTATGAAAATGGGATAGTAAAAATTTCATAAAATTTAAAATGTTCCATATAAGTATAGTCTCAAGTTGAAAGTATTTTTGAGTTTACGAATTTTCTTTATTTTGAAATGTCTAGAATCTGTAGAATATTCAAATACCGATCATAGTCTAAGCGTGTGACGCGCTATTGTGAAAGCATTAAAACTCTTAAATTTTATTTACTACACCGAAATTCAAATTTTTAAATGCAGTTGTTTCGAAAAACTATTTGTAATCTGACATAATTTTAAAACCCGAAATTCAATAAGATATTCTAAATTTACAGATTTTTAAAATAGGAGTAGAAATCAGGTGCTTGAATTTAGAATTATAGAAGCTTAGGGAATTATAAAATTTTAAAATTTAAGCCTTAATTTAAGGACTATTTTGGAAATCTAGGAATTAAGTTGATTTTAAGAATTCAAGAAATTTGAACCTAAAACGACTGTACATCAATGTGAATTAAAAAATTTCAAAAATATACATATGAAATAGTTTAGGATTTTGAAAAATGAACAAAAGCTCTTTCTATTTTTCAATACCTTTATAAACTATGAAAACTACCAAGTTTGCTTGAAGTACGATCAGTTGATGGCGGTCAACCACAACCCTTTGGTGATTTTGGACACAACTTTCGGTATATCGGTAAATCGGTACAGGTCAATGAACAAATTCTTTTCATATGACAATATTTTGACGAAAATAATCAAATATTCATTAAAAACACTTTGGAATTATATTTTTTCCACTAAGAAATGTTTTCATTTTATTTTTCATGGAAATAGAATCGACCCACGGTACTGTGAAAATTATATAACTTTGTTTTTTTGCATTCAAAACATAAAAATTGTTGACTAGATGTAAATGAAAAGATTTTTTTTCATTGAATTTTTTCATAGAACCAGAATTGACCCCCAGGATCGGATCTTGAAAATTTTACTTAGAGCTTGACAATTTCTGATAGAGACAACAAATGTATGCGGCGGGGAAATTTGGCAAAAAAATTATTACAGAATTCAGCATAATAAAAAATTGTGAATGTAGGGGAATAATTTTCAAATAAATGTCAAAAATTAGTACTAAAACATATACGAGTATTTATCACAAGTTTCTCATACAGTCAAGCCTCTGGAAAAGTTAAACAAATTCAAAACAAAGTAAGTCCGATGAAGGTAGCATATTAACAAAAACTGGGGTGGGATGTTGTACCATCACTTTCATTCGAATCGACTTTAAAAGTCGATTCGAAAAAGTGATAGTTGGCATGTTGTAAAATTTTCGACTCCAAAGTGATACGTCAATATGGCCGCCATTTTTCGAAGCTGCATTAACAACAACAATTTTAATTTAACATTTCGTTGTTGTTATACAAGCTTTAAATAAATATTAATTTTATAAGATTTTATTAAAAAAAAAAAATTTATGAAATTGTTAATAAATTTTTAATTTTTTCATTACTTACGCAGACATTTTTTCAAATTATATTTTAAATTTATTCACTTTTAACTATATTTATTTATATTATTATATCACTTTAAATAATTTGCTCGTATATCATTTTAAATAATTTGAGTGATACTAAAGTATCATTATCGCGATTCGAAAATTTTACAACATACCAATTTTCGATTTCTGTTCGAATTTCGAAAATTCGCAATTACAACATCTCGCCCCTGGACTAGGTTTTCAAAATCAAATTTTTATAGGCTAAAACAAAATAAAACCAAAAATTACATTTGTAAACAAATTTCTTTATTTCACTAATTATAACTACGCCTAGGTTACATACTACATATTAAAAAAGTACATTTTCCAACTCAAGAGAGCAAAATTAATTTTATAATTTACCGATTTAAATTCTATTTTCGCGAAAAATAAATTAAAAGCCAATTAACTACATACAAAAAATGTTTTTTTTTCTTGTTAAATTATTCTTAAAAAATAATTCCTAAAATATTTACAATTTATAGTACTTAATATGCTAAACATTTTGTAAAATCCCATTTTATGTCCGCAACGACATATTTACTTAGAAACCTTCTCGCGATGCTCGAAACACAACTTGTCCTTTTTCATTTTCTGTGATACATGGCACTTGAACTAAATTAAAGTAAATCGTTCCCATTAATTGACCCGATGATGTGTTCGACTTTTTCAGGCATGAGAATAAAGTATCATCGCATATGCAGTGAGATCTGTTTAAATGATACATACAAAAAAAAAAGTGTGGTGTTATCGATTTTAAAACATGTAATTGATGAATATTTACTTACTTGGTATATAACGAATTATTTTCTAAATCGTAACGTTTTTGATATGCTCGAACTTTCTTTGGGCATAAGTCATGAGTCCGACAGCAGCGATCGACTGCTTTATCAACACCCAAATCGCTGTATGTTTCTGCTATATCACCAGTTCCACACCATTTTGTACCTGAAAATTAATTAAAAAAAAAAAAAAAACGTTAGAAATTTGTAAATAGGAATTTTTATTAAATCACAACATTGTATCTAAAATTGGGAATAATTCTGAATTAAGATCCTTGCCTAGGAGTTTGCATTAATTTTCGTGAGCGTTTGTTCGAAAAAAGGCAAATCGTATACTCAACGCCTATAAGCTGAAATTTGAAAATTGTTCGGAATTAGTTTGCCGAAAATGTTTTTATTTAACATGGACAAATTTCCAAGTAACAGATTTTGATATACAATGATCTGTATTGTACTGTGTACAATGATCGATTGATCTGTATATCGTATTGGTGAACGTTGTAGGTAGTTAGCACAACGAACGATTTTACATTTGCAGGGCGCAGTGTGATACAGTGTACATCTATGCACATTGTGTGATGTTAGTTTCATCCAGACGATTCGAAACGAAGAGTGATTGTAGGGTGTGTGTAAGGCCATGACAGAAATCCCTATAACTCACATTATAAATGTCATGTGTGACAGAAACCTTAGAATAAGAAACATTTAAATGCCTGACATTTACGTGACCAACCATTATGTATTGTATTAGGGTCATTCCATATGAAATCGTACATAAAAATGAGATTTTGGGAGTCGATGTCTCAAAAATTGTTCAAACTATATTTATTCGATTTATAAAAAAAAAATTTGTAGAATAAATTTTTGTTCTTCTCTCTTTCACTCTTGAGTTACACTCTCTCGAAGTTTTTTTCATTTTCAAGGAGTTTTATGTATGGTATATGTACATATTACGTTTTTGATCATATTTTCGGAACGGTTTCACCGATTTTAGTTTTCCCACCGGTTTCTCAAAGCTTCAAGAATATAGAAAATTACCAGCAAATTAGTTTTTAAAAATTTTCAATTTTGGAATTTTGGTGATTTTTTGAATCTGTATGTCTTAGTATCTCGATAACAAAACCAAGTTATCGAGATAAAGAAGATACATTCTTTTAAACTCAATATTTTATATCCTTTCATACTAAATTGTATATCCTTCAAAATATAAAACGTTTGGGACATTTGAAAATAAAAAAGTTAGTAATAAAAGTAAATAATAAAATTTAGGAATTCAGCCTTTTTTACTCTCTTCTAAAATGGGCGATGTGATGTCATATATCAAACACAACAGGCCTCATTAAAACATCTTGTTATTTTCGTTTATTTAATTTTCGTCATAAAATTAGCGACCATTTTAAAAAAAATGCAAGTATTTATTGTTTTAAATTAACCGTTATAAACTTGATCTGCATCCAAGAAAAACTCTCCAAATTCAGAAAGTTACTGAACATGTTATATCTGAGGCTATCAAGCTCAGAAACCTACAACAATTGAATAAAGAAAATTACATTTTTGGTGCATCTCGCAGGCGGATATCGGAAGATGCTACCAAAGAAGATTCAGATACAACTCGCAGTGGCACCACATCAGAAGAAACAGATGTGGAATCAGCTGATAACATCCAAATTGGAAAAATGAAGCTATAGTGTAGGCTAACCAAGGTATTGGAGCCTGTGGATTAAGTCCATTAAAAAAAGAAAATTGCGAAGTGAAACAAATGGAGAGGAAAAAATTCGGAAGGTATCTTCAATTTTGAATAATGCAATTCAAATTTCAAATCCAAGCATCGCAAGTTTCGCTGACATGAATTTTATTGAAAACGAATTGGATTCCTGGATTTCAAATTTAAAAGAAGCATTCATAAAGGAAACAAAACAAAGTAACTAGTTAGTAAGCTAGTTGTGGTCGAAAGCGTATAGACGAAGAATATAAAGTAAGCAGACAAGTGAAACAACTAGTTGCTACAAAGGGAGTTGGATTCGTCGCTTGATGATCGTTGTGATCACACGTATACAATTTGCTCTTAAAATTAAATTTTAATATATACGTATGGTTAAATAATTTATTTATACATTTTGTGTTAACATTTTGTTGTAATTTTAAAAATTTTGTTATTTAGTTTTCAATTAAATTAACTATTTTTCTAATAACTGTGAAACGGCTAAAAATCATAAAATCTATCAATAATCAGTGATACATAAATACATAACTGTGATTTTATTAATTAATATTTTTTGATCTAAATAATAATGTCTGTGTGCTGTGAATGTAGTGCCAAAGTGTCTCAAAACTTTTTTACTTGTGCTGGTGAATGTAATAAACTTAATCATTTTGGATATGCTGGGATTAAAAAACCTGTGTTTGATGCCATTTCGATAATTCCTAATTTTTCATGGCGATGTAGTGTATGTATTGATGTTTATAAAATTCTCAAGGAAACGAATGATCATATGAGTAATTCTATCGATGCTATATCAGCGTCCTTGTCATTGCTAAATAAAACATCAGCCGCTATTAATATTAACGTGGAAAGTTTGTTAAAACCAACACCATCTCAACAGTCGTCGTCTGTAAAATTTAAAAAAAAAACAACAACAAAACAAGCTGTTATGGAATTTGCCACACCAATACTTACAAGATCTAAGGGTAATGAGAATAATAACATAACAACGGCTTCAACTGCTAAATCGTTAGACA
Organism: Tipula vernalis; assembly: GCA_958295665.1. NCBI lineage: Eukaryota > Metazoa > Arthropoda > Insecta > Diptera > Tipulidae > Tipula > Tipula vernalis. Next base: position 176,894,277 of record OY282558.1, on the reverse strand, counting down.
ATAATATGGACTCGCCTAAAAAAATTTTTATTGGTAGTGGTGATTTGAACTCTACTTTGCGTACCGTTGAGGCGCTACGGTGGATTTTTATTTCTCGATTATGTAAGGACGTTACTGATGATGATCTCATGATGTATATCAAAAACAAATTTGTAGTCGAGAAACCTGTATTATATTGCTTTCGACGTAATGATGATCGCGATTATGTATCATTTAAAATCGGTATTCCTGTGAGCAAATTTGGCCAAATGCTTGATTCATCGGCATGGCCTTCTGGAGTCTTGATTAAAGAATTTTTAAATTCACGTCGGAAATCAATGAACAATAATTTTTTAGTCCCACGTTCAGCTCTAACAGAATGAATTTGGAATTTAATTCAATGCCTAATTCAATCTCAATCTATTATCAATAAGTTGGTGGTATGCGTACTAAATCAACGCAGTTTTCATTATTTCTATCGTCGTCATGTTATCCGATATATGTTTTATCTGAAACATGGATGAAGCCTGCTGTTTTAAGTTCTGAATTTTTTGATGATAATTATGTAACGTACAGATGTGACCGTTCCAGCCTAACAAGTGATAAATCTGATGGTGGTGGAGTTCTTGTAGCTGTGCATAATTCAATTATAAACTGTGATGTAGTATGTCCAAATATTACTGTGGAATATGTTGCTGTGAAATTATCTTCGACAGTGAATCCATTATATTTATATGCTGCATACGTCCCACCTCTAAGCTCTGCTGAGGTTTATAGCTTACACTGTGCAAAAATTTATTATTTTGTTTCACAGTGTAACGCACATAACACCATATGTATATTGGGTGACTTCAATCTTCCGGGTTTGTGTTGATGTACTGATGATGATGAAACTGCTTCTGTTTTTCCATCCAATGTTTCGAGTGATGTGGAACAGATTTTTATTGATGCCATGTTGTCTTTAAATTTACATCAAATTTGTAAAGTTGCTAACTTGAATGGTAGAATCCTGGATCTAGTTTTATTGAATGATCTTAATAGTGGATTGGTTACTAAGTCGTTGGAACCTTTTGTTCCGGATAGATTTCACCACAGTGGATTGGAAATTAACTTTGACTGCCAGGAGCTGTTTTGTAAATTCATCAACAATGCACAACCAAGATTAAATTACAATTTTAATAAGGCTGATATTGCCGGTCTGCAGGAGTTTTTTGAATTGGTGGATTGGGAAGTAACTTTCAATTCTAAATGGAGTGATGTTAATGCTCTAGTCGACTCATTTTATTATAAATTACTAGGGGGTACAGCCCATCCTAGGACTGATACAATTTTGTGAATAACTCAGCATTTGACCATTTCACAGTTTTTGATCCGTTATTTCTTAGCCGAGTAAAAGTAGCACGAGATTAAAGGCTTTTAAGGATGATTGTACCTTAAATAAACCTTAAAACAAAAAGTAAGGGCTTTTAGGATGATGTCACATGTGTTGTGGCATCACGCATCACACAAAACTTCACAGACCGACAAACAAGCAGAGTCTGGGTTTTTATTAAAAAAAAATAAAAAAAATTGAAAAACAAATCTAACATGAGTTGAGCAGAATCGAACCTCAGGCCCTAGCTGCTCTACTACTAACTTACATCCAACGCAACACACTTGATTTAATTTTTATTGTTATTTTTCAAACAAAGTATGCTTTATACTATACCGGTAGGATGTTTTACTGAAAAATTTTCATGGCTTACTACAACTGACAATATAAGAATTTTTAAATAATTTGTAGTATTATTTGCATACTTTTAGGCGCATCTTAAAAGCTTACCATCTATTTTTTGTTTAATTACTGTATTAACTATAAAGAGCAATATTTACTTTAAAGTAAAATATTTGGTTGTCACTTGAACAAAAAAACTTAAAAAAAATAAAAAATTGGAAAAAAAAAACTTTAAGGGAGAATCAAACCAAAGACCTTTGTAGTCCTAGTCCAGTACGGTGCATACCACTAAACCCCAAATCATAAAAGAAATTAAATTTAATTTTCATTGTTATTTTGGTATGTTACAGTCTGACTAACAGAGTCCGGGGTTTCCTTAAGTTTATAATTATTTTTACATATTTCAATCACTTCAGAGAAATCTTTAACCACGTAAATAATTCAAAGAAATTATGTCTAGTTGTTATTTTCATTACTTAATTGTTTCGATAGAAAAAACAAAAAAGGTAAAAAATCCTAATTGTCTAATGCTGCCATCTTAATGCTTTAGGGTGTATCAGACTTAAGGTTAAGGTCGAGTTACAATGAATCCGTCTCGTTTCGTTCCGTCGTTCTCCGTCTCATCTTTTCCGTTTATTGGTTACGCTGCATCCGTTCCGTCTGTTTTAACTGACATTTGAAAAACAAATAAAAAAATAAAATGGAAAACTACGGGACTCCAAAATCTTTAGATATTCTCTTTGATGTATACGTTTGTTGATTTATATGGGAAACTTTTTTTATTTCCTCGATAAATCGTTCAGTATCCATTTTTGTTAATTTAATTTAATTTTTAACGATTTAATATTTTTTTTTAATGTTTTCAAATAATCGAAAATCTCTATGTAGTTACAGCCTACTTCTCACGTTATGTCAAAAAAAAAAATTAATTTGATTTGTTTGGTTAAGAAGTTCCGTCTTTCCGTAAATTCTAAACTTTTTGAAAAAACGGATGAGCTCGTCCGTTTCTTTCCATTTTATTATAACTAACCATTCCGTTTCTTCATACAAAATGTACAAAAAATGTCTAAAACTAATTTGGACGGAGAAGCGGAACAGAATGGGACGGATCCATTGTAACTCGATCTTAAATGTTGATTACTCGTTGTACATAATATTTTTTATATTTATTGTTATACAGGGTGTCCGGGTTTGGGATGCTGATCCGTCTTGGGGTGATTCCTTGGTTCATTCTGAGAAACAAATCGTATGTGGAGGGGGATCCATTTTTGATATCCTTTGAGATACAGGGTGTTTAGGGGGTAAATAGCTGGGACTTTCGTGTCAAGCAGGCGCATTTTGTTTTAATTTTTTTGAAAAACAATAAATTAATTCAATATTTTTCCTAATCAAATTAAAATAAGCAAAGTTATGTTGTAAAGTACCCCAAATAAAAGGATGCCTTCAGGAATGTGGAAAATAACCAATTTTTAGGAAATCTGGTCAAAAATTCACAAGCTGCCATTTTACAATGTTAGAGAGACAAGAGAATCCACAATATTGCTTGAAGTAATGGTATCGCTGCTTGCTTTTGCCGTGCCATATTTGCAGAAATTTGATGTATCCTCGTTTTGTACAATGACACCCTGTTGTAAATGAGCTCCTGCTCAAAATAGAGTGTCTCTAAATTTAAGTTCATAATAAATAAATAAATAAATAAATAAAGTTTAAAAAATTTGGTTCAGAAAAAAAGTACACCCAAATATTAAACTGTAACTTCCAAAATATTTATCGGAGAGCAACCAACTTAGTCTTATTTGGTTGGTAATCGTATAGGCTATTATTAAGGTTTAAGGTTATCTTGTATCTGCATCCGTTTGAGAGCTATGGTGATTTAAAGTAGAAAAAAAATATTTGTTTTTTATAAAATCGAGTTTTTCTCAAAAAAAACCGTTATAATTTTTTCTTTTGTTTATTTAATTTTAATTTGTCATGATCTCCTCTACAATCCCTCAATACAAAGTTTGGGTCGAGGAGTTATAAAAGGTGCTCAAAATGTCCTCCTTGTGATTGAATACATGCTAATATTCGTTTAAGTATGCCTTTGGTTAATTCAATTCTTGGTAATTCTTCCCTTATCTGTTGTGCTGCTGTGTGTATTCGTTGTATAAGTTCTTCTTTTGTTTCAATTTCTTTGGAGTATACAAGCGCCTTCATCCTTCCCCATACATAAAAATCCAATACCGTAAGATCGGGGGATCTTGCAGGCCAATGAATTGGACCATTTCTTTCAATCCAATTATTTGGATAATTATCGTTAAAAAAATTCCTAACATTATTATGGTAGTGACAAGGTGCACCATCATGTTGGTATGTATGCGAGAATCTACTTAAAATGGGAACATCATCAAAAAGGAGTGGCAAATCGTTTTGTAAAAATTGTAAATAACGTTCACCATTTAATCTAGGTGGTAATATGAATGGTCCAATTAATTTATCGCCAATTACACCAGCCCATACGTTTACACTGAATCGGTGCTGAAATGATATTTGTTTTTTTGAATGAGGATTTTCAGCAGCCCACGTGTGTAGATTGTGAAAGTTTGTTATGCCATCTCTTGTGAATTGAGATTCATCCGTCCATAGGATACGTTTCACAAAACTTGCATTGTCCAAATTCCTTTCCATCAACAAATTACAAAACTCCAATCTTGTAGTGCGGTCTATCGGTAATAGTTATTGAACGGGTGTTGTATGGTATGGATGAAGATTCTCCTTGTGCAATACTTGATGAATTCGATAGCGAGAGACGTTTAATTGTAAAGCGAGCCTCCTTATGCTAATAGAAGGATTTGCTGTTACATTACGGATTATACCTTCGTCGACATCCAAATGGTTTGGTGAGACTGAATGGGGCTCCGCCCGGGTATTCGATCTTTTTACGATATTTTGCAGTCTCCTATGAATATTTATAAATACTCTTGCGTCAGGAATGCGACGTGTTGGAAATCTGAGTTGATATTCATTGCGAGCTCGTGCTGCATTACCTTCGCAAAATCCGTAAACAAAATGGATATCAATGTACTCCTCACCTGAGAACTGTGCCATTATAATATTAATTTTATTAAATTAATTAAAATTTTGATTCACAACACTGATACAGCACTAGATAATATCTCGAAACAACTAATGACTGAATCTGAAAATATTTAGTTTTTGTTTTTTCAACATTTAAACAAATGAGTTGATAATCATCGCCTACTGTTTTACAGATCAAAATAAAATTGGTAAAATATTAACACTATAACATCTCTTAATTAGATTGAGAATAAACGGAATACGAAGAAAACTATGGCACGTGGGTACAAGTAATGTATTGGGGGATTGTAGAGGAGATCATGACAAATTAAAATTAAATAAACAAAAGAAAAAATTATAACGGTTTTTTTTGAGAAAAACTCGATTTTATAAAAAAAAAATTTTTTTTTTTAATTTAAATCACCATGGCTCTCAAACGGATGCAGATACAAGATAACCACTTAAACCTTAATAATAGCCTATACGATTACCAACCAAATAAGACTAAGTTGGTTGCTCTCCGATAAATATTTTGGAAGTTACAGTTTAATATTTGGGTGTACTTTTTTTCTGAACCAAATTTTTTAAACACCCTGTATCTCAAAGGATATCAAAAATGGATCCCCCTCCACATACGATTTGTTTCTCAGAATGAACCAAGGAATCACCCCATGACGGATCAGCATCCCAAACCCGGACACTCTGTATACAATTGACGATTGGAAATAGAGAGAAAGCACTATCTATCGGAATAAAATAAAGCTGTAACACCGACCAAAAATTAGCATCAGCGCTCGCTGATACAGAACGACTGAAATATGTTATAGTGGAAATTTTTTGAAGTCGTGAAGCCGACAAATATTTTGTCTAAAATCACGATTCACGGTTCCAATCGTCAATACAAAATTTTATATTTTTCAATTCGTTATGATGCAATGAAATGCCGTTATAAAATTAAAATAAATAAATAAAGCAAAACGTGCTTGGTTAGAATCGAACCCGAAAGTTTATTTGAAATGATTGAATATCGAATGAAATAATTTGCTGTACCAGCCTAAATGTTGATTACCAATTTTACACAATTTATTACATATTCATTGTTTTACAATACAAAATTTTATGTTTTTCAATTCGTATTCGAGATGACGTTAAACCCAAATGTACTAAAGGATTCTGAAGATTTATTTTCGGATTTAATAGAATTAGATGAACCAATGCCAAGTACATTAAATTACGGCCAAACAAAAGAAAATTTATTAACTTCGGGAATAAATTCTTCAAGTACATGCAGCTGCTGTAAAACAGGTGAATATAATACACAATAGATAAATAAAAGTTTTTGAAATTCATTAATTTAAATCACTTGTTTTTCCCCAGCAATTGCATTTTTTGCACAGCAGAATTCTGACTTAAAATTCAAATATAAACTACGGTATTTAAAACTAGAAGCAACGATGGAGGAAATTAAAAATGCCGTCGTCAAATCTCAATTCTTTTTCCGTGACGTCGAAATGAAAATCAAAATCAAAAATGAGGATGATCCTCAGTTATTGGTAACATGTCCCGAAAAAGATTTGGTGAGTACATATATAAAGGGTGGGCCATCTATTGGTCTATTTTTAAATCATAGGCTATGGGAACACTTTTTTGGAACGATTTGCTTGAAATTTTGACAGCTCGTCAGTCTGAGATTCCGCGTCACGAAACAATTATGTTTTCGCTTGAGGAGCGTTTCGAAATATTGAAGTCAGAGTATTAAAGTCAATATAGTCAGCGTGTGAATTTTGAGAAGAAATATGGGTCGTGAAAGAGCACCAAGCGGAACCGCTGAGTTCATGAGAAAGGCTTGCTATTGGATAACAGTAGTAGTCCTTGAGCTCGGACAGTGGGTACGCCCGAGAATATTGCGGCTGTGGCCCAAAGTGTTCGACAGAGTCAACTGGCCATTAGTCGCACCAGCCTGAGGAGAATACTACACAAAGACCTCAGAATATTCGCCTACAAGGTCCAGATGACTCTGGAGTTGAAAGAAAATGACCATCCGCTTCGATATCAGTTCTCTGCGTGGGTAATCGAATAATCAGCCCTTTTGGAGATGTGTTTTATGTGTGTTTTCTTTCTGAAGGTTTCGTTAAGGACAGATGTTATGCGGATAATCCAGAGACAATTCCAACTTTAAAACATATATCGCGACTATGATTCGCAAGATAGGCGCCGAAATCATCGAAAAAGTTCTTGAAAAGGCCAGCAGAGGGAGCCACATGAACGAAATTGTTTTCTTAAATCGGAGATTCCAACCTATGTACATAATAAAAAAAAAAATTCTAAAATATAGATGTATACAAATTTTAAATGGCCCACCCTTTATAACAAAAGTGTATTTGACGTAAATTATGTTTATTGTGTAAATTTTGTTTTATTTTCAGACCAACATTTTCATAAATTTTACCAATCTGACGAATATTGTCGGAGATGACCTGTTAATTAAATACAACCAAATATATATTGCTAATATGTTTAGAAGCGCAAAAAAAAATTAAGTCGTTCGAGGAATATAAAGTATTCATTAAAGATGAAATAAAAAGGGTTCACAACAAGCATCATCAAACAATGTGCCGAAGTCGAAAGGTGCAAAAACATTAAATACATTTAAAAATAATAATAGGTTATAAGTAAATTATTACGTTATATGACAAGCAATTATTGTTAATTTTATTTATATAATATGACAAATATGAATTTGTATTAAATTTAAAATGAATTCAAATATTCTATGGTGTTTTCTTATGCCGGACCTCCAGAAATCCCTAGGAAACCCATATTTTCTTCGTGCTTTAAAATAACCTCTCGGTCAGGCTTTAAAATTAGTTTTCAGTAAGAGCTTAAAACAGCCTTTTAGTCAGGTATATATGTAAGTCACCGGGACATAGCCAGTAGGATATCATTTGGGGAAATGTCAGGCATATGGCAGTTTTGTCAGGTTTTATAAATGCCTTTATAAGGCCTGAATCGCCTGGATGGTAAGAACACTCCTGTTGAGAATGAAGTTAGTACTGATGTTTTTTATCAATATAAGACTTTACAGCAATGGTAGGTACTGAACCTTATCTCCATTAAAATGGAGGTGTAGCCAACGCACGACTTTCTTTTACGAAAAGGGAATTTTGAGAAACTTATTATGCAAATTTCTTACAAATTTATTATTTTGTATTTTTTTTTTTTTTTTTTTTTGGAAATAGTTTTTAAGTTACATTATACTTTTTCAGATATTTGCAAAATAAATTTTCTGGCCCACGGGATTGGCCACTCCCGGTTGGCCGATTTGCACTAAAATTAACTGAGACCTTCGAATTTATGAAAAAAGCTTAAATGTGAAGTTTCAGTCTGATTGGTTCAACCATCAGGACTATAGAGAGAACACACACTGTGACTGACAGACTCAGACTGACAAACTAACAGACTGATATACTGACAGCCTAGATACATACAAGAATTATCATTCTTGCATTTTTTTATCATCCCTTGCGCTATTTGCGTAATAGCGTTCTACTAGGTCGTTGCATTGTGGATGATTTGACCCCCACTACTTCGAATGGAAGCCTTGGAATTTCCTTGTTGATAATTGGCTCTTTCACCTTTGATCTCTACATTGTCTGACATATTGAACATCTTTCCACATACGACGTTGTCCCTGCGGATTTTCAGTATTCGTGATTTTGTACCACTAACTTCATCTCCTTGAAAACTAAACCATTGTAATATGGTACCTCATTTCTCAAATTCCAACATCGTTTTACCCATTCACTAGTTTCAAACTGATCTCCGGCTAATCTGATATTGTTACTTCAATCATCTTTTGAATATCCTTGTAATTCTTTGTAGCGTCTGCGTCAGCATATCCTTGCAGCTCTCCTTTCTCTTCCGACTAACTATCCTTACAGTCCCTGTTATGGGTCAGTCTAAATGGTGCTGACCGTATTGGTTTTTGTATATAATTTCCAGTGGCTTATGGTCACTTTCAATCCTTAGCTTTTTTCTGTAAACGTATTCATGAAACGACCAAAGTTTTCCGAACGGTGTTTGTGAAATGTTCACTACTTCTGTAGTGAATTTTCACTATTTCAATGCGTTGATGTCTTAATACATTTCATTAATACATTTTCGTTAATCGTTTATAGTTTTTAATTGTCAATTGTCAAGGTTTGACAGTTCTAACTTTAACATTTGAAAAGGCAGGGTTATCTTAAAAATGTGAATTCTTGTTGGATAACCGTACATTACAAAAAATGTACTGCGAAAGTGTCTTTTTTGTCCTTACTTACTGAAATAAACTGTTTTTGCTCCCGTAGGCCAGTTATTTTTAATTAACAAATAAAACAATCGACTTCTTGTATTCACGATTTTCATTCGTTTTACGTTTGAGTAGTGCTTATCTTTATTTGCTGTAAAACTAATTTAAAGTTCTGTCACGTTTATTTTAGTAATGCGGAAAACTGAAAATGAAATTAGTTTACGGAGAATGTCATAGAAACACCCACGACGCCGTTCTTATCTATATACATATGTATATGCTGAACTAAACGTTAGTCAGTAAAATTCATCCAGTTGGCAAAAAATCTAAACGAATTTGAACGTTTTGATAAACTGTGTGGCACAAATACTCGCCAAAACGGAGATGAGATAGCACTGAATTTACGATTTTGAGGTATTTTCACTCATACAATAGTAGTTCCATCAGAATGGTACCACGAGACTCGGATATTAATACTGGAAAATTCAGCAAGTATTAAAAGAAAAATTAAACCCTACAAACCAAGCTTAGTGCACCGTTTGGGATAACTGTAAGGTGGACCATGATTAAACCAAACGACTTGTTTGTTGAATAACTCAGTACCAAAAAAAAAAAAAAAAAAATTCCTAAAAATTACGATTGATATCTTTTATTGGCATCGTTACAATTCGTTCTGCTAAGGAATGAAAAATTGTATCCGATAAATGGCCCCACCTTTAGCATGGATGTAAAATTCTGTTCGTTTTGAGCAATTTCTTATAACGTGGCGCAGTGCTTCGGTCGAAATGTAGGACTTCTTGTCGAACGTTGCACTGAAAAAAATATTCCATTCATTTTGATAATAAATATTCGTTTAAATCTTAATAACACTTTCATTATTATAGTGACAAATAATGTTAACATGCATAATAATATTTTTGAATTAAACGAAATATTATTAAAATGATAAATAATGTATTGTTGAGCTACGTAAATTTTAAAAACATTTTCGAAATGAAATTGTTTTATCAAATGTATAATATAATTTAAAATAAAATTATCAAAATGACAAATTTTTTTCTCCTTGAAAAACTAACCGAAAATTTAAAATTTTAAAATTTATCATAAATTTGATAATATTATTGTTATAATAATTGTTTTAAAAGAATGTCTTTTTATTGATATGATAATATTTAGTCGATATATTAAAATGTAAGGTATTTCATTCCAATTATAAACATAATAAATTATTGATGTTGTCGTGGTTCAAAGGGTTTATATATATAATTTTACCAAATTGTTGGTCTTTGACAACCTCATATAGAAATGTTTTTGGTTAAATATCATGAAATATTGGACTAAACCGTAACCATCGTGTGTTCAAAAAAAATCTGAGGTACCACAATTCGGTTTGTTTATATCGTAAAGTGAGATTTTCTGTTCTGTTTAAATGTATTAGGTAACAGTATAGGTATAATCTTCGATTCATTTTGAAAATAAATGTTCATTAAATCTTAATAATATAATAAATAGATAATAATTTCATTATTAAAGTGACAAATAATTTTAACATGCATAATTTTTATATTAAACTAAATATTATTAAATTGATAAACAACTATTGTTGAAGTTTTGCAAATTTGAAGCGAACAAAAATTTTATTTGAATTTAAAATAAAATTATCATAATAAAAATTTTTTTTATTATTAATTTGATAATATTATATCCGTTCTTGAGCGCCACCCTTATGGCTAAACTGTTCCACCCTCATTTAGGAAGAATAAATAGTAAGCAGTGCCTTACATTCGACGATCTGCACATACTTAATCACAAGTCATGTAGGTCAATAACCTACATAAGTAAATGAGGCAACACCAATAAGAAAATCGAGTGATAAATAAAAATTAAAAATCACGAAATATAATAGCCCGAAAAAGTTACTATAATGTACCATCGAGGAAACAATGACCATGATTTTTCCTTGGAAACAAAAAATTACAGGAAAATTATTTTACGTTTCTTACAACAAAAAGCAAATTTTAAGTTTTTCTTCTCTTGAAATTAATTATTATCGAGAAGGATCCTTGTCAGAATGTGTGATACTGTTCCATCACGGTGTAAGTATATGCAATGCCTATTTGTATAGTTAATTCGTCAATATGTATTAATATCTGAAAAATCCTAATAAAAAATTCTCAATATAATGATATTTTGTAAAAAAAATCAGCTGGCAATCATTATCGTTGAAAAATTATACAACGAAGTAAATAATAAATTGCCGTTGAAATAAAGCGTTGATATAACTTCAAGAGGAAGAGACAAAGTATATTTTCGTGACATTAAAATAGAAAATCATTTGGTTCCATCCACGTTTATTTTTTTAACAATATTTTGTTTTATTGTTGGTAATATTAAAAATAAAAGCAAAATAATAAATTGCTTTGTGTTGTACCTATTCCTTTCTAGTAACTTTGATTTAATGCCTTTTCTCTCTCGAAATTAAGTATTAACACTAGAACTACCGACTGGTCAAAATGACCGGTTCTAGTGTTAATATCAAGAAGGATGGTAAGGTATGTTATATTTATTCCATTTTAGAAGGGAAATGTGGCATAAAATAAGAGTATGCCGCATTTTTTTAGGAGCCATATCGTCGCTATCATCGCGATTTATCGAATGTGAAAAAAATAATTTTTAGAACTGGGTAAAATACAGCGGCAAATCGTGGAGTTTCTGGCTTTAATAGCATAGATGATGGTTCTAGCAAAGTTTGGAATAATATGTGCGTTTTTCTTAATGTTACTTAGTTAAATTATCGAATATTTTTTGCCGTCCTGAAAAGGAAATTTTCACATTCGATAGTTTGCTGTGGTAACGACGATATGTATGTTCGAATGAGATAATATTTTACTAGATATTTGTATCTTGTTGTTAATTTTTTTTCCCTATAATTTACCGTTAATTAAATATTGAAAAACAAGTTAAAACAGGGTTAACACTTAAAATTTCATTTTTTTCAATTTGAATTTTTGCCTGTTTCTTCTCAAAAATCTATAGTAATTTTGTTCGATAATTGATTTAACACTAAATTATGAGTAAACCTTTAAAGACACTACTATCGCATTTTTTTACGAGAACGGAATGTAATTTTGTTTTAACTGGCCCAAGCCAAAATAAAAAAGGTTAGGCATTCTTGTAAAATATTCATATTGTCATTGAATTGAATTTTAAGTTTTTATCCTGCGGTAAAACAAAACATATGTATATTATTCTGGAAAAACCCAATTATTATAATAATTATTGATGCACCTGATAATAACTATTGCAAATGATAATAATTATTATAAATGATAAATATTTATCACCAAACGGATCTAAAATAACGGTACTTTTTTACGTGACTATCTATTTTATTTATTCTTTTTCCTTTGTAACTCTTGTTGATCGGACGTGTAGTTTTGGCTATCGTGTCGTTTTTTTTTGCTAATTTTTTTTTAATAACAATAGTAATATGAGTGATTTGTTGAAACTATTGATTCACAATGTCAAAATAAATAAAAGTGTAGTTTATGATTATAAAACTGTTGAAAAGTTTGTAGGTGAGTGGTTTAAAAATAATAATTAAAATGTTTAGTGTGGTTATGTTCGAAAATAAAGTGTTGCATTTGTTTTCTTCAAAAAATATGCCCTAACCTCTTTTAAAAAATGTGCGAATTCTTAACCTAGTTAAAGAGTTTTATTTTGTGCTTTGTGAAAAGTAACGTAAACAGTTTGTGAAAAGTATTATATAGTTTCCATTAGAAATCATGATTCGATGGATTAATCTTTTGCGCGTCTCCGAGAAAAAAATTTCAATCGGTTTGCAATTTTTCGTATAATACTTTATCAAAATGATAAAATTTGATGCTTTTATACGTGTAGCTCCTTTTTAGACAAACACGCGGCTTTTAAGGTTAAGTACAATTTCGCACGATTTTTTAAAAATCCATTTATTATATTATTATATAATTATTATACATAATAAGTTTTTATTAATTTCTTTTAGAAAATTCAATTGATCAACAAGCGCTTTGTGAAATTAGTTATCCGTATTTAAATTATTTTTTCTCAAAGTATGTATAATATTCCAGTCGGTATTCTAATGACGACGATTTTCAAATTGATTGATTGATTGTGAGTGTACGGCCAAGCATTATAGCAAGTCTCCCGGACTCCCGGGCACACACCGTACACCCGTTTACACATAACAAAACCGAAGGATAGGATAGGATTATTAGTTGGGACAGACTCGACCCGGTTACAGACACCAATGCGATCGATAGTTAGTAAATAGACGGCACAAAAGACAGCACAATCTAACTACATTATTAGATGATTATTTCTCTGGAATCCAGGGCCGGATACTCAGGACTCCCTAAATCCTAAATCTAAAACAGGGCTTAAAAAGTATTAATTATTAATGTTGTAATTTCATCCTTGTCCGTCTTTCATTAATTTACCTGATAAAATATTTAATAAAACTTTAAAATAACAACGCTTATTTCCTTATTAATGGTGCTTTATATCCAATTAAAAATTATTACTTACTGCAACAAGAATTAACATAAACATTAAACCGTTTAAACATAAAATTTTACTTAAAACTAATCATAAATTTCCTACCGATTAAGAAAAGAAAATATATAATTATGAATTCAATTATTTTATAAAATTTATATAAAATGATTAACATGATAATATTACAGCACCACAATACATAGATTTATTAATAATTCAATAAATCAATTAGGTAAAATAAGTATATTAAGAATCAACAAATAAAATTAACATACATATTCTCAGACGACTCTGAAAACTAAATTTAATTAATAAACATCATAATAACAAATTTTATTACTTAAATAAATAATTATTATAACAGGATCTTCAGTATTCCCGAGCACACCTCGTACACCCATTTATCCATCCCCAGCCGAAGGATAAGAATAAATTGTTAGTAATTATATAGTAAAAATAGTTAGCAAAGGACAACACAATTTCTAAACTACAGCTTATTCACTACTTATTAATCCTGGAGGGTTGATTCAAACTAAAATTTAAATTTGAAATTCGGGATTAATTTTGATCCCTATAATAATGATTAATTCTAGAACTATGTTTATTCTGAAAATTGGATTATTTATTAGTAAATTAAAAAGAGATCCCTTTAAGTATTTTAAAACTAAATTAATTAAAATATATTAATGGACAAAACAGAATATATTACACATTACAAAAAATTAACATTTTATTGATTGAAAGTGTACGGCCAAGCATTATACCAGGATCTCCCGGACTCCCGGGCACACACAGTACACCCATGTACATATAACAAAACCAAAGGATAGGATAGGATTATTAGTTGGGCCAGACACGACCCGGTTACAGAGACCAAAGTGATCGATGGTTAGTAAATTATTAGTACAATATATGTATAATAAATAGATTAGCACAAGACAGCACAATCTAACTATATTATTAGATTATCATTTCTCTGAAATCCAGGGCCGGATACTCAAGGCTCCCTAAATTTAAATCGGGACATAAAATTATTAATGTTGTAATTTCCCCTGTCCGCCGTTCATTAATTTACCTGATAAAATATTAAAGAAAAATTTAAAATTACTAAGCTAAGATTACAAAAACCGCGCTTATTTCATTTTTCATGGTCCTTCTATATCTAATTAATTAATTATTACTTACTGCAACATGAATTAAAATGAACGTTAACAACTATTTTAAACATAAAATTTTACTTAAAACTAATCAGAAATTTCCTACCGATCAAGAAAAAGAGAATAAATAATTAAAAATTCAATTATAAAATTTATAATAAATAATTTAAAAATGATAATGTTACAGCACCACAACAGCCTAAAATCATCAATAATTCAGTTAGTACTATAAGAAGTATATCAAGAATGAACAAATAAAATCAATATATAATTTCCCAGACAATTCTGAAAACTAATTTTAATTAATAAATCACCATAATATTAAAGCTAATTCTGAATTTCAGGATTAATTTAATCTCCATATGAAAGATTGATTCTGGAACTATTTTATATTCTGAAAATTGAATTATTTATTAGCAAATTAAGGAAGAGAAACCTTTAAATATTTTTAATCTAAATTAATTATTATATATTAATGAGCAAAACACAATATATTACATAGAAGAATTACAAAAATTAACATTTTATGAAATTGCCTATGTAAACACTCCCACTTCTAAGCTAAAATTCCAAAAGAATGTTTAAAAATTTTAAATTGTTAAGTTATAATTTAAATTCACAGCACTTGTTCCATTAGTTACCATTCTCCTGTAAATAGTTAATTAATTGTTTACCTACTGCAACTAGATTTAAAAATAAAAGTTGAACATTTATATTTAACCAAACTATTAAATTTAAATTAATCGGCAATTTCCTACAAATCTAGAAAAAGGAAATTAATAATGTAGAAATTAATTATTTATTTATAAAAGTATATAATATAATTTAAACATTGATCATAATTAAGCTTCGGATTCTTATTTAAATACATCTTTTTTTTTTGGGTTAAGGTAAAGAAAATTGGAAACGAATGTTTTATGAATCAGAAATTTTCGAGCAAAATGAGCCATATTTTGTTACAACATATATTTACATTTTTCCGAATAAATACATATTTTTACATATTTTCGTATGTTAGCACAAAATTTATCCATAAATACATATTTTACTAAACATTTTAGTAATTAACGAATATTCTATTACAGAAAATAACGATTATGAAATTCTTCTTATAAAACACTTTAAATCACCTGCATGTTGGCTATTCAATTTAACAACTTGAACAGTTCCTAATTCAATATACCACTGTAGATAATATTAACTACTAGTTGTCGCTACTCGCTACCAAAAATAAATTTATTTTTAATTTAATTGATGCATCTATAATTACTTCACGTGTGTTTTTAGAACAAGCAGGAATTCAATTATTTTTAAGATGCCGAAAGTAAAACAAAGCTTTAATAGTAAAGAAAAAATCAGTGTTTAAGAATAACGTAATGTTTTCAAGAAAGACGGGGCAATTTTGTGCTGCAAAGTATGTAAAAAATCGGTGACGATGTAACAAAAATCTCTTGTGAACCAGCATGTCAAGAGTAAGAAACACAAAGAATTTTTTTTAAGAATGTGACTAGCTCGAGTTATTCGAGATTCGACGAGCATTTGTTTATGGACATGCTAGCTGCTGATATTTCGTTGGCGAAATTAAATAACAAAGTGTCTTCGTCGTTTCTAAAACAATATGCAAAACAGATTATACCGCACGAATCAACGGTAAGAAAACGATATATTAAAGCACTATACGACAAAGAAATTAGCGAAGTACAGCTACTAATGTAAAATAAATATTTGTGGATTTCATTCGATAAACTACGGATAATGCTGGGGGCTATTCCTGAACACGATACGAATACGTAAGTATAACATTCCTACTTGAATCAAATCAGATTCACTCGATTCTTTTTTAAATGAAATATGAATCCTACACATCCTAATCCGCATCGCATTAAGGAATAGCCCCCGGGACGTTATGGAACCAATGTGATAGTGGGGATATTGGATCTCGATGAACCGGCAGCCAAACAAAAATTTTTATTGAACGTAGCGTTCTTCGACAAAACCAACCATTCAATAAACGTCCGGTTGTTCGACGACTCCGTCAAACTATTAAGAGAAAAATTCGAGATGGACAAAGATGTTGCTTTTTATATCTGATGCGGCGCAATACATGGTGAAAGCCAAAATTTTACATGTGATTTGTGTAGTTCATGGATTACACAGAGTTTGCGTTAAAAGTTTGCATTCTTTGAAAGAAAATTTCGAAAATATCGAAAACATTAAAGAAATTTTTTGGAACTAAACGACGAAGATTCTACTTATATTTAAACTGCTAAGACAATATTAGGTTAATCAACTTTGAAAATAATTTGGCTTACATAACTGGCAATTATAGCCATTTAACCAAGACAATAGAAAGAGTCCTCAAGTAAAAGATTAGTGGACCAATTAAACTTGTTTCTGGAAGCTAATAGGGAAGTTGAAGCAATTAGTGGAGCTGTCGATGAACTAATTAAAAATAAGATGGATCGACTCCCGGTATCTAAAATTTTTCCCTTTAAACATAAATTAAAATCAAATACGATTCTTAAAATGGAAGAATCTAATACGTTCGAATCGAATTCACAAATAGTCCCTGATTTTACTATTTAAAAATAATTTATTTGTAAAATATTGATTATATGTACATTTAGGTATAAAGTACCTACATGTATTTACTGATAAAAATATGTTACTAAAGTGTGCTTTTTGTTTTTTCGAAATATTTTTATATATTTAATCACATTATTTTACTTGCATATTTCTTCTTTTTAAGCACATTCCTATTTTATGTACATATTTTTCATTTTTTGGCGCATAAAAATGCTAAGCCTAATCATAATACTACGCAAAAAAGTCTAGAATATCAATAATTTAGTTAAGTACTACATGTACCTATATTTGATATTTACTAATAAAACACAATTAGAGTTTCCCAGGTATCCCTGAAAATTAAATTGCTTTACTACATAATTAATAGAGATTAACCTATTTAAATTAGTTTGTGATAAATAAAATAAAATAGATAACACAAGAACAATACATTTTCTACGCTACATAACTGCTGCTTGAAGTTTCTGGATGTTGAGCGAGAATTCACCAATATTTCTGTAGCTTGGAGACGATCTAACAATTATA
This sequence comes from Tipula vernalis, assembly GCA_958295665.1. NCBI lineage: Eukaryota > Metazoa > Arthropoda > Insecta > Diptera > Tipulidae > Tipula > Tipula vernalis. The sequence continues at coordinate 176,876,432 of OY282558.1, read as the reverse complement.
TATAATTATATATACTTAATATCAACTGGACCATCAGACAAAAATACCCGAACAAACTATGACACTTTGATATAATTAAATTAAATTAAACTGACAAGAATTATTGAAATATTTTCATCAATACCTCAAATAATTTTGCAATGCAATGCAGTTTACAATATCATATAAAAGGGAATTTCCCTTATCCTAGATAACGTACGATGCTATTCATTTAATTAGTATAATATTTCAATCTATATACATAAATATTTATCGAAATAGCAACATTTATATAAATTACAATTAAATACCAATAAAGTGATTGATTTTAGCAGAAGATAATTTTTGATAATTGCAACGACAAGAAACTTATCAAAATAAATCCCTACAATATGTAATATCAAACGGTAGCATCAGTTTCAAAAAAAGAAATTTATTGAAACCAAATCAACACGAATAAGCAACGTTGTAAACGCCCACGACTTTAACTAAGTCGACTGAGCGGTAATTTGCACGAGTAGCAAAATCAGCTACCCCAAAATCAGCTCCAATGATTAATCCCGGATGTCATCCAAATATTTATGTCTGATAGTGTACATATTCAATTGATTTGCTTCAACTTAGTCATTTTTGCAACCCAAAAATAAAACTTATAAAATATTAGACTACCTAAATAAAAATCCAATTAGCATCATTTACCAATTGAAGAGATCACCGCCACCAAAAACCTGAACCTAATCAATAATTCAGAAATTTATCTCTTTATTAATAAATAAATGCAAATATGTATATCCAAAATTTTAACTCAGTTCACGGACCTCATTCCCTGCCAATCAAGCATGCAAAGTAAATAAAACAATAAATAATAAATAAATAAATAAATGCAATGAAAATTAACCCTTACTTTCTTAAAAATGTATCGATGTGTCATATACGTAATTATGACGATTATGTGTACATCCCACCATCTAAATTTCAATAAATCCATTAAGACAACCATTAAACTCAAAAATCAAATCTTAACTTAATTTAAACCAACATTTCTAAATTCGCATTTCATTTATCTATTCATTTATTTATTTAGACAATTTATAATTTATAATATTAATTAAATTAATTAGAAAACAATTTGATTCATTATGTAATACCCTGTAAAAAAATTTATTAATCCTATCTAAATAAACCGTTCAAATGAATTGTATAAGACAGCTCCAATTCCAATTCGACTCAAACCAATTCGATTATACAAAGTATAAAAATCCTATATGAGTCGAATATACAAATTCCACTGCGCTTACACAACACATGATTTCAATAATAGCTGCATTTTGTTGAGAAAAAATTAATTCGAATTATTTTGGAGTTTCTCAACAGAACAAGCCGCGAAATATTTTTTTCGATTTAATTTTTATATTCTATGTTGGTATTTCTTCGGTTTTTCATTCAAGCAGTTACGTATTTTATTTGTTCGAGCTCGAATTAAATAATTCAAATTTTTTGTTCGAATTATTTAATTCCTGTCACGTGCAATTGTTGTTGTAAATTTCCCAACAAAATACAGCTAATATCATAGTTGTTTCGTGAATACACAAAAACACAAAGAGATTAACAACACCTGCATTCAAGTAACAAAATCCTATATACTAAAACCAAAAACATACTAAAACCACCAACACACATTGACGATAAATATTTTCTTCCATCTTTCATGTGCGTATTAGTAGGCCTTATAGTCCATATAAACACACTTAAACTATGTAACGCAAAAAATTCTCTTTTTGTTGTTGTTTGTGGGTTATAATACACAAACCAACAAAATATATTACATTTCCTTAACAGAATCCGTGTAAAGAGCGAACAAGCAGCTGTACAACCATATTGTTGATCCTACCATATATGAATCAAGTTGTATGGATGTATTAGTGCCCATTTCACACAACAGTAAATTACTTGTGACTGCTGTATCAAAACCAACGTAAAGATTCTCTTTCTCGTTGTTGTTTGTACTTTATAATACAAAAACCAACAAAACCACGCACACTTCCTTCACAGAAATCGTGCAAAGAGAAAACGACACAGCTACATAGTACACAAACATATTTATGGCCCTTTTATATACTAAATTATAAGTATGTATTAGTGCCTTAAAAATAAAATCTAATACCAAATTTATTGCGACTTATTTTATATACCATAATTTAAAATTTATTTCAATACTATCTAAATATTAAACTTTAGTAATTAAAAATTGAAATTTGATTGTATTTACAATCCACAAAATATCAAATCATGCACTTTTAATTTTCTATCTACAAAAATAAAAAAACATTGCCTGACAAATGCATCCCGGTGGATTGCATTTTCCAAAATTACACTTTAGTTTAATTATTTTCACTACACATTACACTAAACTTGAATTTAATTAGAATTAAATTTAAAATTTAAAATTAAAATGTACATACATATGTATATAAAGTATATACATATCAGTACATAAGAAACAAAAAATAAAAAGAAAAGAAAATTAAATTAAATTAAATTTTTGAAGAGGATAGAAAAAACACGTCTATCCTCTTTGAATGTTCGCACTCCACCAATGACGACGATTTTCAAATTAACAAAATATTAATTCCTTCACCAATAAGTTATCATGAATGCAGCCAGTAAACAAAAATTCAATAATACACGATTCTTCGACAAAATATGAAGCTAGTCCTGAAATAACTGAAAAAGCCGCAAATCAAGTTTTACAACTTCTAGAAAACTGGGGATTTAGGATTTTACATCAACTATTTTTAGGTAAAATATATTTTCTTCTTATTAAAATTGTTCATCCTATTAACTTTTTTTTTATTTATCTAACTTTCTCTTTTTAGCTGAACGGATAGATATCGAGGCTCCTAAAATATTAACTACAGAACATTTGTTAAATTTGTGTTCCCATGGTAAAATGCAATTGGGAATAGCAATTAAATTTGAACCACACTTGAAAATCATATCTTGGCAGATAAGGCAATGTTCAACCATTTCTTCTGAATCTACAATGACTGGTGATGAAGTTTCAAGAAAAGATGTTTCCTTGCCCTTCATTTTGCGGGATTCTCCTAAGGGCCTTTTGATTTTGAAATATTATAATACTCATGATAAATTAATTGATCCATGCAGGACATCTATATTAGATATTATAAACAATTTTTTAATTCAAAATGAAATAAAAATGTCAAGCGACTTAGCGAATAACATTTCCCAGCAATTCATTCATGAATTTCCCAAAGAAGACTTAGTAAGTTGAATAAAATGTTAAATATGGATAAATAAATAAAGTTTAATTTTATGTAATAGTATTGCAGAGCATGTATTACATTAAGCAACTTGGAAAACCAGCAATCTCTAAAGTGTCAGCCAAATATTACAACGCCCGAAGAAAACTTAAAAGTTGTGGAATTTTGGTAAAGCGGCTTTATGAGTCGCATTCCTCGAAAGAAAAGAAGGTAAGAAACGAATAAGTTTATGTTTAGGTGATTTTTCAAAAATTGTATTTATACGTATGTCATTAACTCGTACCTGATCCAAAACCATTTTCTTCAATATTAGAACCAAGTTAATCATCAAGAAAGTTTAAGAGAAATAATAAATGATAACTGCAGTTTCGCTGAATTTTAACTTCATTGGGTTGCCACCAAAATTTATAGGGCCTCGGATGTTGCCAGCATTGAAGCCAATTTTAACGAAGTAATAAAGAAATGTCCTCTTTATAAAAAGCACTTAGGATATAAATTGGTAAGATTTTTCCTACCCGGTTTTGAATTATAATTAATATGATCTTGTTATTGCTAATGAAATACATTTTTAACATTTTAGACTGATATCGATTTTAAAAATCTGTATTCAAATGCCGGAGATTTTTCGGATTGTTTTGAAGCATTTAGTCATTAAATTTTACCGATTTTGCCCAACAAAATAAAAGATAGCTACAACAAAAAGATATTGGAAAACATTACAAAAAATAGTTGCACATCTGAAAGTAAGGTCGACTTTATTATTTAAAATAATATTAAATTAATAAATAATTTAACGCTGTATTGCTTTAGTAAATTTAGAAAATACAACAACAATTGCGTTGAGTAAATCTAGAAATAATTTAGCTAAATTATTTTTAGATGTTTACAATGCAATAGTTGTTATAATTTCTTTGAAATCTTGTTCGGATTTACCAAAATAATACAGCAAATTTGGGCATTTTACCCAATACATAAGTACTACCCCTACATGTACTCCAAAAGGATAATGGAAGAATACCTCAAAAATTATCGGTAACGTACATACTCGTAATACAATTATTTGAAGCACATTTGCCCGATAAAAAAATGCTAAGTAATTAATACGAGCCATTGAAAGTACGAGTTCATGAAAGGCTGTTTTATTTGATTTTGTCTTTCAAAGGCGTTTGTTATTGAACTTTTTTGGCGCAATAACGAAAACAAAATTACACGGCATTTTGGTTTTTTACGTGTATTGCGTTTAATAATATAACTTCCAATACTAGATTGGGAAATTTTTCCATTTACGTTTCCATTATTGGAGCCTTTCAATAAATAAAAACATCCTACAAATTCAAAGAAAAAATTCTTATATAGAATATTATTCAGAATATTTTCTTGCACAGAAAATAACCTAATTTTTCTGGGGAATTTTTTCATAATTCCTGGGGTTTTCTATGCATTGAGGTCTAATTGCTCAACGCCATACTGAATTAACTAAGTCAGTTAATTAATTTTATTTTTATGTATTTCAGACGCTAAATAAATAGGAATATTATACCTGCTTCACAACTTAATATCGCCAGTTACAAAAGAGGCATGTCCATCAACTTCTAGCAAACAGTTCGTAGAGTTTTCGATCAAAGACTCATAAAATTCTCTTTATGTATTCGGGGAGACCGCAGCTGAGGTTGAAGAAATCATCAATAAAGAACTTCAACAGAACCTGCCTGTGCAACCCTTTATTATAGTAATAGGAATTATACAGGAACCTAAAGAATTGATCGTATATTTTGATGAAATAAAGTACAAATTGTCATCATTACTTAAGTCAATTGACTGCTGTTTTAAAATATCCAATTTTTTTAATCTGCAATGTCCAACCAGTCGATATTATATTGGAATTTTCTGCAACATACATAATCACAACTTTTGACAAATATCATCCATCCATCAGTGCATTAGTAAAAAAACTAAATGAATAAAAAATTCAATCTGATATTATAGTTATTATTATTACTGTCGATATTATTTCCTAAATATTCAGAATTTATTTAGTTGTAGTTTTCATTATTTAATGGTAAAATTCATTTATATTTTTTTTAAATTTTTTGTATATAAAATGTTCGTAGTCCTAATATAGTATTAATTTTTATTTTAAAAAATTTAAACATTAAGCATTATTGTTATAATCTTGCAATCTATAAACTGAAATAAATCCTGGAAATATTATCTTTGCAATATATTTATTTATAATTAATATGAATATTAAAAATTTAGACATTTTGATTAGTTTTTAATTTTAAAAAAACTTTTAATTAATTTAAATAATAATTACAAATTAAATTCATTTTAATATAAAAAGAGAAATATTAAAATTAATACCGTATAAACAAAAATGAAACCAAATATTTGCACTATTCAAATCAAAAAACTAATTTTCTGTAAATGTATAAATATATATTAAACAAACTAAATTTCAATTAAATATCGCTAAAAACTAAAAATTTAACTGTTTCATTTTCTTTTCATCTGAAGTTCGGAAAATTATCGAAGGCCATAGGAAATTATATAATGTGTATTATTATATGTAATATATATATATATATATATATATATATATATATATATATATATATATATATATACATATATATATATATATATATATATATATATATATATATATATATATATATATATAGATATATATATATATATATATATATATATATATATATATATATATATATATATATATATATATATATATATATATATATATATATATATATATATATAATCAATAATAATATTTTCAAATAGAAAATATTTTTTAGATAATAAATATTCATTTTGATAAAGATTTTCATCAAACCGGATTATCATACAGAAGATTTATTATTAAAATATATTTTCTAATTGATAATTAAAGCGTAATAAAAATTATCAACTCAATAAACATTTCTGATGGGATATTATAAAATGGAAGATATATCATTGAAATTAATTTTCTATTTGAAAATATTACTTTCAAACCATTTATCAGTATGATATAAAATTTTCATTATGAAAGGATTATGTTTTTGAAAAATTAATGAAAACATTATTATTATGAAAATTAATTATAAGTTTGATTATAACATTATATAATTGATAATATAATTTGATAGTTAATTTTAATAAAATATTATTCATTTCATAATTAAAAAAGTACAAAAAATTTTTGTTTTCTATTATATTGATAGATATTCTCTATCGGCGCTATATAAATAATGAAATTATTAAATTGATATTGATTTAACTCAATAAGAATGAACATTTTTTTCAGTGTGGGTTTCAGATTTGCAAGAGACTGTCGACGATTGATGTACACCTTGCTTTTGATATAGACCCACAAAAACCAAACTGGGTGTGTTAAATCAGACGATCTGAATGGTCATTATGTAAAACGGCGGTTGTTTGACCGGCTGTGTGTCGAATGAGCTTAGCAAACTCCACTACAGAAAACCACTGTTTTGTCGAATTGCAATTGCTTATTGACACTGTCGTTGAGACAAAAATGCACTTCATCGCTCATGATGATTTCCTACCAAAAGTTTGGTGCGGTTTGGACGATATTTGTAACGGTTTAAGCGTAATTTAAACGTTGTTGCGGATTCAATGGCATCAATTTGTTTGTTAATTGCTTTTTCAAATCGCACTTCAAAATTCGACGTAAATTGGTGCAACTATATCCAATTGAGATGCACGCTTTCTTGAAAGAAATGCTGCAGATACGCGACTTCGGCGCTTTTCCTAACGATATTTTGATCGAAATGCTCTTTGAATGCAAACAACCGAAGATTTATTTTCATAAAATAATTTCAGCATTTCTGGTCACTCTTTTGGCATTATGTCGCTCCATAACAAATTGTATGCGTCTACACTTCACAAAAAATCAAACCGAACTACGAAATGTCCAGTAATATGAAAGTTGCGCCACCTTTTGATCGTTCATTTAATTATGGCCCACTATATAAGGATAGTAATGGGCGTCTAGATTTTTGCGGGTTTTGCTCTACAATAATGGAGTAGTGAACCAACAAATAAAAGAACCTGAGCAACAGTAAAATCTAATTGATATGTGACCTAAAATCAAACAGTTTTCAGAACAAATTAATTGGACCATATTTTTCGCAGCGACATTTGGTATTTTTTCAAACAGAATTGTCAATATTATTGCACGGTTTTCCAATATTGTTAAACAACTTTTAAACTGTAAATTTCCAAATCGATGGATTGATACTGATAGCGTTGTATCTCCCAGATCGCCAGGCGTATATCTATACATCGGGAAGAAAATCACTTGTTGAAATCCTGTCCGGAAATAAGATACACATAATCCAGCTTATCTACAATCATATAGCTGTAAGCAGGAAGGTTAGTTTAATAAGCATCACGGACCTAAGGTGGAACAACCATTGAAAAAGTTCAGTATTTTACAATATTCTGCTCATGAAAGTAATCACATTTAGCAAGCTTTCCACAGTCGCGAACATCCCCTGTGGTATAACCCCAGAGGATAAAAATTACTAGGAATAACTCCATCTGTATTAACAATCAAAACATACTCTAGCTAGCACCCCAAACTCGACTAGTAAGGATGAGCATCACATAATCGCATGAAGCTTTTGGACTTCTACACATGTTAATTTAAAGCTGAAATTTTGTGATAGAATCTTTGGTCAAGCGTCAAAAAAATGACAAAACGTCACTTGTAATTCGGACACAGTATAGTAACAGCTGGTAGTTAATTGCAATTTTTGAAGTGAAACTTTTTTAGTCAGCGTATGATTCGAAAAAAAAACCAATGACGGTTGTGTAACATAAATGTTATATTCGGAAAATAACCTTCATTATTTTCAAACGTGTACAATCATTTTAATGGTACCTTAAATTATTGTGTATGTTATAAAATTAATGAATGAGTAATGATTCAAGAGTTTTGGAGGTAATGCTGTTTTAGGTAATGACACTAATATTGACCGTGTAATGGCCGCTTAAGGCTTTTGTGCTATTTAGATATAGGTGGTTATTACGAACTTATAAATGTGATACGAAAATTATATTTTGCAATAGTTCCAAATGCACCAATGCATCATTCTCTTGTTGCTTCCCTAGATAAATTATTCAGGAGGGCTGTTCCTGAATTCGATACGAATACGAAACAATAATATTCTTATTAAAATTGAACCAGATTCACTCGTTTCTTGTTTAAATCAAATACGAACCTTATATACATTCCAATTTGTATCGTATTCAAGAATAGTCCCCTGTGTTAGAGGGAATAATTCTTGAAGAAAATGTTCATCCAAAGCAAAATTCACAGTAAAATCTAAATGCCATATAGATCTACACAAATGTTGTCGCGATAATCTACGGATATGCATGGTGATACACATTTTTTAAGTTTACCAGTCTTCAACTTCATTTGGTTTATAAAATTGATATTTAGAAGCGTGTCAACTTTACATGATTTCCAGATAAATGCTACAGTATTGATTTAATATCAATGTTGCTAAATTATACTGCTACCCCATTTACACTTTAACTTTTTTGCATTTCATGTATATCGGGTTACCACAACTAGATTTTGATTATAGAGTAAAATTCGAGATGTTATGTCAGAATTCGATATACCGTATCAAAATTCAACAAATTGTGTTGAATTCTGGGATGAAGCCAATTCTGATATGAGATCTCGAATTTTGAGATGATAAGTATCGAATTCTGAAGTCATGAGATGATATATCAAATTCTGATAAGACTTTTTGAATTCTGACAAGACATGTCGAATTTTGGCCGAATATGTCGAATACGGAAAAAATAAAATATCGATGTGATATATAAAATTTGACCTGTGATATCGAATTCTTACGTTATATAAAGAATTCTTAAACCAAAAATTGAAATTCTGATATAACATCTCGAATTCTGAATTTTGAGATGATACACGGAATTCTGAAGGCTTCATGAGAGATTTATCAAATTGTGGCAAGACGAATTCTGATGTACTGAATCTAGACATAAATAACTCAAATTCTGGCTCTACATATCGAATTCTGTCATCATTTATCTAATTATCACATAAGATGTATTTCACATATTCTGATATCGAATTTTAACGTCTTATGTAGAATTCTGATATTCTGATACATAGAATTCCGACACCAAAAATTCAAATTCTGACTTCAGACATTACGAATTTTGCCATGGTATACCGAACTACATACTACATTATAAATTCACATTCTGACATGACATATCGAATTCTGATATGATTTACCAAGTTTTAGCATGATATATCGAATTCTGACACGATATATCGAACTCTGACATCCTAAATTCAAATCCTAACTTGATTTATTGAACTATGCTATGATTGGTACATATGATACATACGTATATTCCGACAACAAAAATTCAAATTCTGACATGGCTATCAGCATAAATTCTAATTCTGAAGTAACAAAAATACTGACGTAATTTATCGGATTCTGGCATAACATCTCTCATGTCGATTTATGGCTTAGTTTATCGAATTGAATTCTGACATCATAAATACAAATTCTGATATTGTATGTCTAATTCTGACATAAAGTATAGAATCTGACATGATAACTCGAATTCTGCCATCAAAAATTCAAATTCTAACATGACATATCGAATTTGGACCTAACCCATCGAATTCTAATATAATATGTCGATTTCTAACATAATTTATTTAATTTTGTTACGGTATATTGACATGATGTATCGAATTCTGACAAGGTACATCAAATTTTGAGAAGACGTATCGATTTCCGGCATATTGACATCTGAAATTCAAATTCATACATGATATATCGAATTCTGATCTCACAATTTCAAAATCTGATATTTCACATCGAATTCTGGCACAATACATCGAATTCTGACATGATGCAACGAATTCTAACATCAAATTTTCAAATTCGGACAGGACACCTCAAATTCAAACATATATCGAATCCTGACAACACAAATTTTAATTCTGGCATGACTTATCGAAATCTGAAAGAGATGAAGCATCGATTCTAACTGTGGCAACTTACATAAAATATAGAATTCTAACAGCATAAATACAAATTTAATTTTGATATCAATTATCGGATTCTGACATGATAATTCGAATTTTGTGTCTAGTTCTGACAAGAAGTATGGAATTCTGGCAAGAGACATCGAATTTTGACACCAAATATTCAAATTCTGACATGGCACATCGAATTATGTATAGGAATTCCGTGCAGTTTAGTTAAATTAACTAAAATAAAGCGTTTGTCAGTTGTTTTATTCTGAAATAAAAATTCACATTCTGGCATAACATCGAATTTTTACATAATACCTTCTGATATGATATGTCGCTTTCTGACATCTTAAATTCAAATCCTGACTTGATTTATTGAACTATGCCATGATTAACACATATGATATACACATATATTCCGACAACAAAAATGTAAATTCTGACATGGCGTATCAAATTCAGACGTGTTATATCAATTCTGACATCATAAATTCAAATTCTGAGACGACATATCGAATTCTGGCTTGATATCATAATATATCGAATTTTGACATCTGATATTCAAATTCTGATATGACGTATCGAATTCTAACATGATATATCAATTCTGACATCATAAATTCTAATTCTGAAGTAACAAAAATACTGATTAATTTATCGGATTCTGGCATAACATATCGAATATGTAACATGTCGATTTCTGGCTTAATTTATCGAATTCTGACATTATAAATACAAATTCTGATATTGCATATCTAGTTCTGAAGTAAAGTATGGAATCTGACATGATAACTCGAATTCTACCATCAAAAATTCAAATTCTGACATGATGTATCGAATTCTAAAATGAAGTATCGAATTCTGACATGAGATATCGAATTTTGATATCAAAGATTCAAATTCTGATAAGACATATCGAATTCTGTTATGATTTATCGAATCCTGAATCAAATTCAAATTCTACCATGACGTATCGAATTCTAACATAACCCATCTAATTCTAATATGATATGTCGATTTCTAACATAATTTGTGTAATTCTGGTACGATATATATTGACATGATGTATCGAATTCTGACAAGGTACATCAAATTTTGATATGACATATCGATTTCCGGCATAATATATTGACATCTGAAATTCAAATTTATACATGATATATCGAATTCGGACCTCACAATTTCAAAATCTGATAATTCACATGGAATTCTGGCACAATAACATCAAATTTTCAAATTCGGACATGACACCTCAAATTCAAACATAATATATCGAATCCCGACAACACAAATTCCAATTATGGCATGACTTGTCTAAAACTGAAACGATGATACATCGAATTCGTAGATGAAGCATTAATTCTAACTGTGGCAACTTACATGAGATATAGAATTAATTCTAACAGCATAAATACAAATTCTGATATTGCAAATTTAATTCTGACATCAATTATCGGATTCTGACATGATAATTCGAATTTTGTATCTAATTCTGACAAGAAGTATGGAATTCTGACAACAGACATCGAATTTTGACACCAAAGATTCAAATTCTGATATGGCACATCGAATTCTGTATAGGAATTCCGTGCAGTTTAGTAAAATTAACAAAACTAAAGCTTTTGTAAGTTGTTTTATTCTGAAAAATTCACATTCTGGCGTAAAATATCGAATTTTTACATAATACCTTCTGATCTGATATAATTTCTGGCATAATTTATTGAATGGTGATGGCTTGAATACATACACATTGGGTTAATGTAACTAGTCATTCATTTAGATATATCAACTAAATTTTTATAATAAACGTCCAGCCAAGCAATCTAAAGGAAAGAACCCCATTGATTTGGACGTTACTCTGGTGAGGGTGTTCGGTTATACGAAGGTTTTTGTAAAAAATTGATAGAAATGGTACAAAAATTATTTTCCACAAATTTAGTAACTAATGTCCACATGAAACCTTGCACCTGCAGTAATCACGTTTTGCTAGTACTGAAAAATTGGTTTACTATACCACGCCACCAATTCTGTTATGAAATCTCAAAACCAAAATACATTAACTAAACATTACCATAGGCGTCGAACTAGGCGTATTCTAAGGTTATATTAACAAAGTTAAAGTATTAACATTTGCTTACAGCAAAACCATTTTGGGGTCACCACAAAAATCCTCAAATTATCTCTGGAGGAATGCAGAATAATTTGAATTTAACGAGAGGAATGCAGAATATTTGGAATTAAACTGTGTAAGAAAAATTATTCCACAAAACTAACGAGGAAGTAGCACTTACCAGGTATAATTCCACTTAATATTGAAAATGGATTAGCAGGAAATATATTTGTTGCTTTACGTTGCCTGCCAACATCATTTGAAGATTGTAAATCCAAATTTGAATGCTTCTGGACATCAATCTGCTGGCATTGTTTCATTAGCTTTATCATCTCTTTAAAACTAATTTTTAACGGCCGGTTTAGTTTTGATAAACGTTTGAGTAATGCCTGTCCTTCCTGATCGTTACTGAAATAATAAAAAAAGCAATATTTTTAATCAAAAACGACCTTATTCAATAAATCAGAATAAGCGAATCTCGATTGTTTGAATTGAGCCAGTCATGTTCCCTTATATTTAAAATAGAATACCACTATATAAATGTGAGTAAATATTTATATTTTAAAGTGTATAAACTACAATCTAAGCTACAAAAATAATGTTATGCTCACGACATTTTGCAATGAATTTTAATGATTAATTAAAATTAGTGTAACGTATTTAAAGTTATTTAAGTTGCGATTGCCCATTAGTTTACGTTTATATTAATACATCATTTTATAAATAAAAGAAAGAGGTGTAATTGTGTTTAGCAAAATAAACCCAGAACAATTTTTTGAAATATGAAATTTTAGCATTATTAAGTCAAACCATGAATATTGACCAAGGCCTTGTAACTTTATTTTACCACAATGCGACAAACTCATCTCAAGAAATAGCAACATGGATAGAAAATATTGATAGTGAGACGAGAGATTCCATTTTGAAAATCTGGTGCTACATTTCAGATGGTAGCGATGTCCCATGTTTTTATTAATATTGAAATCTTTTAATCAGTTGCAAAATATTTAATAATCTGACCGCAGAATTGCCGCTTCACGTCAGGATTTTGGAATATCCTAACCTAAAAGTGCAAAAAGGCGGGTTTTGTGGGTTTTCATTCAACCCCTCTCATATTAAATTTTTAACGTCTAAATATCTGTATCTATTACCGAGATATCGTAAATCAATGTATTAAGACGTTTGTATGAACTTATTTGTCACACACCTTAACCACGATACGCGAATTTATTAGTGTGTACAATATTTGATTTACGATATCTCGGAATTATATAAAGATATTTAGACGTTTAAAATGGAAAATGAGAGGGGATGAATGGTACTTTATGATGTAACCATTGGCTTTTATTGCTGAAATTCCCTAACAATACAGGAAAAGTTTTGAAAACCCATAAAAACAGCCTTTTTTGCACTTTTAGGTTAGAATATTCCAAAATCCAGACGTGATAGGGCAATTCTGCAGTCGGATTCGGATTCAGCGTCGAAAAATACGTTGGATATAACTATTCTTGTTTCTGTTACTTTTTCTTTGTTGGGCTGTGTGGTGGTGTTTAACAGGTTAGATGACGTCACTAACACAGTTACAGCATTTTTCAACAATTTTGGCGACATGATTGCAAAACAGTTAAACATGCTTATGCAAACTCAATCAACATACTATATGTAACTATGAAACAGAGTGAAAATTCTACAAATGTTCACGATGTCCGGACTGCACAACTTAGTACAGTCATTGTGGGAGTAGATACCAGTGAATCAAACTTGCGATCTGTGGTTCAACAAAAATATTTTGTGGCTACCTCCATCCCTCCACCTCAGACGCTGATGTCATTCGACATATAACAACAAAGGTTAATATAACAACAGATGATGGTCAGCTGAACTTCATTTCGTATAAAATTGGAGTTAACTCACTGCACTTTGACAGTATTTATTCGTTGAAGATTTGGCCGACAGGTGTTGTAATACAACCATTTAGACCGAGTTCTCCTTAGTTAAGTGTTACGAAAATTTAATTAATTGTATTGTTTTATTATTTAATCTATTTTGGTAATTTGACTTCTTTCTAATTTTAGAGTTTCCGCATCATCTGCTTCTGCCTCCATTCAATTTCTACCACTCACCTAGATATCTAAAGACTTATGCCCGGTTTCACAAAAAATAGGCAACCTCTAGTTAACAAATATTTCCTCCCTTTCTTCTTTTAATAATTTACGATTATTTCATAATACAAATTCAACGCATGCTAATTTTATTTCACATGAACATTTTAACTGAAAAGCTAAATGTTTAACTACCCAATTTCGTTGAGTTAAAAATATTTAGCTGAATGCTAAATATTTCTTTGTAAAAAAAAATATGATCAATGTGCATAGAATTTCTTTTATGAAACAAAACTTAATTTTATAAAAGAAGAAAGGGAGGAAATATTATTTAACTAGGAATTGGACAATTTTTTGTGAAACCGGGCATTAACATTTGGATATTTTATGTTTGATTGAGGCATGCGGCTTCATTCCAAAATTTCATCTTCTATTGTGGCAATTTCAGGTTATAAAATGTTAAGTCACGATTGGGCTGCTGGTAAGAAAAAATCGGGAGCTGGGGTGGCCGTGTATTTTAGACGTGTATTTGGACAACATTTGTAATTTATTTCACAATTTTATAGATATCATAGACACGCGTTGTATTCCGCAGTTTATTTCCTGGCGTAATACTAAAATTATTAAACTAAGCACACTGAGAGATGAAGCCAAAGCAACCTTGATTAAACATACAAAGCCATTAAAACCGAAAATTTTATAAGGGCATTAGAAACGAGGAAAAAACGAAACTTTTCATAGTAAAACACACAAAACATATGGGAAATCACTTTTTTCCTAAGACAAATTTTTAAATGAAAACCTTACAAATTCTTAATTATGATATGTGAAATACTTTCATAAATGTTTAAATTTCAACATAATATATAAATGCCGTTTAAGTAAATCGTTTTTTATTTAAACCAAAATATAAACCAAATTTCATAACAACAGCATAAAGCTTGGTTCATAACATCGGGAGCGACATAAGAAAAATACCAGAGTATTGAGCTGAAGTTAGTAGCTGTTGGTTTTGCCCAAAATATTGGTCTATTTTGTACGTCATTTTATTTGTGATATTTCTCATTACACATTTCAATTTGCGTTTGGATTTGGCAGTGTTAATACCAAATTGTTCATAGTTTTATGATTATTGTGAGATTTTAAAAGTATTTTTAATTTTTTGTCGAGTTTCTACAACGTTTTTAATTTATTTTCTTGTTTCTCGTTTTAATTTTTTTCACTTTACAAGTTTTTTTAGTTTTTAATTGTTTTAACCGTATTTCATTAATTTTTATTTATATTAAATTTATTATACATATTATATTTTTAATTTACCATAATTAATTTTATTATTTTGTAATTTTTAATTTTTATTTGCACAAAACACAAAAACATCAAATTTTAAATAACATAAAATCATATCAAATGAAACGTCAAAAAAGAGCAATTTAGCGCCTTTTGTACATAAACAGGTTAGCGCGTTTTTTATTAAGAGCAAAATATTGCTAATAATTTTGCTTTTTTTGTTTTTTGGTTGGTAACCCTGCACTACCCTTTGCTCAAGCTTGGTTCATAACATCTGGAGCGACATAGGAAAAATACCATAGTATTGAGTTGAAGTTAGTAGCTGTTGGTTTTGCTCAAAATATTTTTCTATTTTGTACGTCATTTTATTTGTGATATTTCTCATTACACATTTCAATTTGCGTTTGGCTTTGGCTGTGTTAATAGCAAATTTTTCATAGTTTTGTAATTATTGTGAGATTTTAAAAATATTTTTATTTGCACAACAAAACACATCAACATCAAATTTTAAATAACAGAAAATCAAATCAAATAAAACGTCAAAAAAAGCTAGTTAGCGCCTTTTATACATAAACTAGTTAGCGCGTTTTGTACTAAGAGCAAAATATTGCTAATAATTTTGTTTTTTGGTTGGTGACCATTCGCTACCCTTTGCTAAAAGTAAGAAATTTTTCAACTCGAGTAAGGAACAAGTAGGAGGAGCTTATGTCATTTAAAGTGATTTGATTGGTAGAGAGTTCGTAAACAAATACTATGGTATTTTCCTATGTTGCATGAATCAAGTTTTAGGCTTTGTAAATAACCTTAGATCAGTAGGCATTGCTGATAAAAATTCTAGTAACATTATACCGTTTTCAGCTGATGATATCAATTTACATTTTTCAGCCATTCCTTCTACTAGTATCACCATTAACGGATTTTAATAGTAATACTAAATCTAGATTTCGAAGTTCACCGTTCCAATTTAAATGCGTCAGAGACTTTGATATTGTGAATATAGCTGGAAAAATTAAATCAAATCCTATATTATGAAAAAGGGCTATAGTTATTCCTTTACATAAAAGTCAAGAAGTTCATAATTTACATGATTCAAGATCAATAAGTATTACCCCTATTCTATCTAAAGTGTTTGGATTTTTTTAGAGGATCAAATTTTATTGTATCTTAGTGAGTTACATTTATTAAATCGATTTCAATCTCAGGTAATTTCGCTTTGTTGATTTTTTGCCGCAAACGGATTTTTCCAGTTCGGCAATCTCCTTTGTGAAGTTGTCGGCCATTCCATCCGCTTGAGATTTTGTTCGGGAATGTAATTGTTGTACTGTTGGTTGTTCACCGCCATAGCGAAGTTTATAATTGAGATGATTAGTGGAGAGTTAAACTGGTGTGCTTTTTCCTCAATGGATGTTAACTGGAACTCAATGGGTGTCGGTATGGGAATTATAACTGATACACCTGTGTATATGTCAATGGTACCTTCAGCCTTTACTATCATTATTATTATCTCCCTCGGGAATTTGCATTGTTGCTGGAACGTACTCGTGAACTCGTCTGATTTCGCCTTTCAGTTGCTGTGGGAATGGAAATGGCCGCGACGAGAGCTACGGATGACGTCGATAATGACTCTCTGTTTTCTGCTATTCGCCTCATTATTATTGTTATGTGTGTTAGTTATGCTACTCCTTAGATTCTTTTGTCGAAATAAGAAATAAATAAATAAAATAAAAATATTGGAACTGTTTGGTGATAGTATGGACGTTTTTATCGTTTAATTCCCTTTCATTAGTTTCTGCTTTTTCAAGCTATAGTGCCGCTTTCTTAGAGTGTCCTTTTTTGTTAGTTGATGTAAGAAGATTATTTTGTGAGGTAAGTTTCGGCATTTGTTCATTCAGTTGTTCTTTGACGACATCACACATTTTCAACCAGTTTTCTGCTTATCAGCAATTTTGACAGGCCTCATCTAAATACTTGATATAGTGTTCTAATGATTTGATGTCTTGCCAATATCTGGGTAAATTATAATGTAATGTGGACAGTTCCTCGGAGGTCAGTGCTGTTTCTCTTTTTTTATGTGTTATTTCACTGATTTTACACCGGCTTCCCAGAGTTCTTCAAAATGGAGTGAAGTTATTGTTGAAGCTGTATGAAATTTCATGTTATATCATCATTTGCTAACAACTGGGCAATTTTTTTATTTGATCCACATTGTTGTACGAAATAGAAGAGGTCCCTCATAATCGACTCCAGTTCTTAAAAATGGCCTTCCAGGCGTCAACCGTGCTGTTGGAAAGTTTCGCATTAGTTGTGTTCTAAAAGATCTTCATGTTAAATGTCGACTATTTATAATCCAGTACCTCATGCGGATGTGACCTAATGTTGATTGTGTTCCTGCGTGCATTATTTGTTCATGCGAATTGTAATCGGTTGTTTTTCATCGTAAGACCAAGGTTCTGTATTTTGAATTCTTCGGCCACTCGCAAAATGCCGCCTTTTAAAAATGACATAATGTCTTAATGATGCTTTTATTTGCGATGCCCCGTCAAATGTTCTCTTTGAGCTTGTTCGGGTCAAAATAGCGTAGATATTTTTATTTCGTTTATTTTATGGTATTGAAACCCGGGTATTTTAAATATAACCGGTCGAATATGTGATCGTGTCGCTCCTAATACGTCTACTTTCCATTCCAATTGAACGGACGTTTCTTCTACATTCATTAGTTCCAAACGTGCGGCATTCTCAAATCCATAAATTGTGTGGCCATGGTTGTCGAAGGATTTGACGTAGAACCTTCTGAATTCCCGAGATTCGATTCGTTATGAAAGTTTTAAATTTGTGGGGCTTGTTTTTCACCCAACTCAACACTATCATTGAATCTGACCAGAAATATGGAATTATGCCGATCTTCATATCTTGCTATACCATATCCATTAATTTCACCAGGAGTGTCCATTGCTAACTGTTGTGGAGTTTGAAATCACAAGTTTTCAATAAGTTAACGAATTGAGTTTGTGCTGCCTTGGCGTTATCTATGTTGCGATTTCCTGATAATAAGTCGTCCATGTAGAAATCATTTCGAATTATCGTTGCAGCAATTGGGAAGTTTTTCTTCTCGTCGCTTGCTAGTTACTGCAATGTTTTGATGGCCAGATATGGAGCAGACGCCATCGCAAATGTTATCGTTGTCAGTTGATACTCTTTTATTTCCTCTTGAGGAAGTTTCTCAATAAAGTTTTATGCTTTCTCAACGTTAATAAAATGAATATGAAATCTTCTTGTATTTTGGCCCCAACTAGTTGTATCTAAAAGCCGGCGTTGCTACCGGTTTTTGCGGACGCATAATACACCACTCTTACTTTTGTTATCGAACTAGCAGTTTTGATTACCGCATGGTGAGGGATGTAATATTTTTTCTGCACTCTGTTAAATGTCTTAGACTGAAGTGTTCTTGCATGAGCTCGCGATATGCGTTCGTAAATTCTTTGGTACTGACAATCGTTTTTCTAACTGGAGGAATTATACCATATATGGGGATTATTATAGAACTTTTACACTTAGATTCTAAATTTGGGAATTTTAGCTATAAGCCTCTTGGTTTGGATGACCAGAGTCGTGGTACACCTGGTTTAAAAGGAATTCGTACCTCATACCTCTGAAGGTCTGCTCCTCGTCTGAAGTTCTGTTGATAATTATATTCACAAAGCTTCTCTTCTTCTGTTAGAAGAATTTCCTTAGCTAATATTTGAGGTCGGTCAACGTAACCGTTGAATGGATGTTGGAGGATCTCTCCTTTGAAATGCAACCAAAAATGATCAATCCGCACCTAAAAAGATGTACACCTTGCTTGGTTGGCTGTAGTTTGGATCAGGCCTTAGGAGATTATTGAAATGGCTCCATTGTCTGATATCAAAGCGCTATTCGGGTAGAGACTGGGTTATACTTGATAATACCAAGACTGGATGAAAACCGTAGTTCTATCAGAAAGTTTGCTAGTCATCTGGCCACAGAAACTGAACTTCCATTTATGCCCCTAACATTTGTTTTGATCCTCTTCTTGCTTATCCTATTGTCGGCTCCCTCCGAATGATTGTTTCTTATTATCCTGGTTGGTACGTTAACCATGACCGTGGCTTAGTGTGCCCGTTGGATTTCCCGATTTATTCGTTAGATAGGTTGATATTGAGAACCCTTTCTTTGCTGAGTGTATTGTTTGTATGCAGCAGCGTATGATGGGCTCCTTTACATACTAAACAATGTTAAGCGTTTGAACATTGCGCGTGGAACTTTTTCAAACACATCTTACACAGACTATGTTGATTGATGAATTTGGTGCATTTAAATGTAAAATTTTGTTGGAACTTCAAGCAATCTTGTGTATCACGGTTTTGTTGACAAACGGTAAAAGTCTCCTTAGTACGCGGAGGGTCTCAATCTTTGTTGGTGTTTTTCATCGTAATGATAGCACAAGCTCCTTGGTTTTATGTGTGAAGGATCGTGACTTTTACTGGTTGTGGGGCGTTTGCTAGAGTAATGCCGGGAATCGGCACTCCAAGAAAGCGATGAATTAGTCTATCGTTGATATCTCCCGTGGTTCGGCAATAATCATCTC
Source organism: Tipula vernalis (assembly GCA_958295665.1). NCBI lineage: Eukaryota > Metazoa > Arthropoda > Insecta > Diptera > Tipulidae > Tipula > Tipula vernalis. Next base: position 176,856,001 of record OY282558.1, on the reverse strand, counting down.
GTGTAATCTTAATGTTTCACTGTCAAATTTTTGCTGACAATTGTAATAACTATCCATGAATAAGTGGGGGTACGCCCAAATTTTCAAGGGTATGCAGGGTTTTTATTGCGCCTGCTGACTCTGAATCCAAGGGTAGTCTCGAATAGTGTTCAGTTGTGTTGCCTCGCGGGGTGCCGTTTATTTTGGTATCTGGTCAGCAACAGCTTAGAAGTATCTTGGTAATTCTCACCTGTTTCCTCAGGGTGACTGATCAGTCTTCCTACACCTGTCGTTTTTAACTGATGCAAAGACTTGTTCGACATACGTACTTCTACTTTTAACCCCTTTTACCCAAACCCCTGATTATGAGAGCCCTGACGTAATGGTGACTGGTTTTTTAGTGGCCGACATTGTTGTTAATTTTATATCCAAATCTTGTTTGAATTTTGTATCAGTGTACTTCAATATCACAAACTTTATAATTCTCCATCTACATAATTAAACCTCACCAACGATAATTTAATTAGATAATAACGCTAATCAAACGAAAGGTTAGCCTTACAAATTAAGCATAACATTTGTAAGAATAACGGTGCTAATTTTTTTAAACTCTAATCCATGTGCATTGTGCATCATAAATTATGTAATTTATTTGATCACAATAACAATTATTATTTTAGTGTCTTTAAGCAATAAATGATTATTTTGAAATGAAACCACTAGGAAAATCAGTTAGAATGCACACTGTGCAAGTCTGTCCAACTCACATAAATAAGCAGACTCCGTAAATCATAAATCCGCCTTTAGCCTGTAAGCATAAGTAGATGTAGACTCTCCAACCTACTTTACTACTGAGTTAGGCAATCGATAATTGGATGCTGCTTAAGGAAAATCTCAAGAGGGCATCTAATTCCTAATACATTTCATAATTTCTACAAAGCATATAAAAACATAACTGTTTATTGTATTTCGTATTACCTAACTGTGATAACTTTCCTACTATAATTCGATGATGCAGTGTAGCTATATTTAGTAATACGGAAAAATTATTAAAATATGACCGACTACTTTCACCGGCGACATTCTGATCTTTGCAATATTCATAATGTGAATTTAAATTTCAAAATCCATTGTATTTATGTAAAACACACGTTTTTCAAAATCTCATAATTTCGAGGATTTTTCTAAAATACAGTCAGCGACAATGAACTTTAATTTGATATCCAAAGCATGGCTCTCTCTCTCTCTCTCTTACGCGTTTATTATCACTTTCAAAGAAAATTTTTATTTTCTGTAAGAGTAATAACCAGACGCAATAACATCAATACATCAAGAATAATCTCACCAAACGGTCAAGCACCGTACGCATCACATATGGTAAACCAGTTTAAATTTTTATTTTTATTTTTCAATGAAAGCATTACGATGGTTCTGTAAACAAAAAGAGAAATAAGAAAGATTTCTTAAGAAAGAAATGAAAGAAAGCAAATATGTGCTGAACAACATTGTTATTATCATATATGTGTACAAAACAACAAATTAAAATTCAAGCTTCTGAATGTGTGGTGTTGATTGTTTTACTGACCCACATTCGTGAATAGACGGAATCGCGCGATATGACGAATTAAATTCATTTCAACAAAAATTTAATTAGACACGATAAAACATCATGTATGTGTTCAGTTAATCGTTTAATATTTTGCACAATTTTTTTATCACAGATGAACTAGTTAAAATGTGTTTTTGTAGTTCTAATACAAAAATTACGTAAAAGGGTTGAGTGTTTGCAATTTGCATTCTTCTCAATGCAAGCAGCAAACTTAAGATTTACATTTTTTTTTTGTATTTTATTCTCTCAGTATAACCTTGGAATACTCGTTTGATAAACCATATAAAAGTGAAAAATCGGGAAATGCACGTGATCACATACATACACACTCACAACGTCTATAAATTAGAAAGTGCGATTTATTTAATTAGCAACCAGTTGATTATAGATAATAATTTTATTAAACATGCGATTCACTTCATCACTATTGTCCCATTCAGTGGCGTAACTACAAATTTCGCCCCCTCCTTCACCCGCTAAATTTTTCTTGGGTCCCTTTCTTGTATATATGAATAAGTAAAGCTTTTATTTAAAAACTTATTTCTTCTTATTGTCAAGCCTCGCATTTCGAGAGTACGAAACAGAATGTGATTTAGTTCAATGGCCTCACACAAAACGAAATTTCTTGCAATCAACACAATGCTATGATGATTTCTAAATATGTCGTTAAAGCATCACAAATTTCGAAATAATCTCAAAAATGTCAAATTATCTGTAAGTATTTAATACTGTTAAAGTTAGCCGAAAGTAAACAGTCGATAATGCAGATTATGTTATTAACATTCCAGCCGCAAATAAACAATTTGGTGGTTGACAGCCAAAAGTAAATAGGATACATGGATTGCAATAAAAACTTTTGTAAATATAGTCTTATGTGGAAAACTTTGTTTAACCTAGTTGTGGAAAATATCGGAAAATCAGAAGAATCCACAAAATTGGAATAAAATCAGCCTCTAGAGTGTTTATCTGAAGTTGGATCGTTTTTATGTGATTTGTCAATAGCTATCGCAGGAAAAAATTCTGTTCAAGTTTCCCGTGAGAAATCTCAGAAAATTCAAAAAAATTTCCAGCCGAAAGTAAGAAATGGATGAATAAAATCATCCTCTAGAGTGTTATGTCTGGAGATGGATTGCATTGATGTGACTTGTCAATTGATATCGCAGGAAAAAAATTTCAGAGGCTGATTTTACACCAACTTTCTAATGATTTTTTGGAAAATCGAATTTTCCGAGATTTCCTACGGGAAACATGAACTGAATTTTTTTGTGCGATAGGTATTGACAATATAGTCCTATATCCTGCCATTGTATACGTATCTCCTTTTAAAACACAGTTTGGATCAAGTTCTAAAATCCCTTCTCCTTCAATGAATCCGCAGTGGTGGTTTCCATAACTCCATTGTTGTTATCTTCGCATTTTAAGTTATCGAGGGTTTTTGATTTCATCGCAAATATCCACGCATTGTATCTACGTAAAGGAATCCATGGCGTAGTAATGTCCATCTTGTGAATCTAACAGCTCTTCAGAATGTCACCATTTTGTTTGAGTAGTTCTATTTCACAGCTAGTTGTATATGCGTTGTATTCATATAGCGGCTAATGAATATCACAAAAATATTCCCCGTTAAGGCAATTACACGTATTGAACTAATCCGCAGTTAGGGCCAAGTATTGGTTTTGTTGTAGTCCGACCATCAAGTAGTTAGAAGATGGCATGATGTAGACATATTCTTGCTGGTGGATCGTGGGAACTGGTATAACGTGGTATAACGCATATCGAGATCTCTATACCAGTGCAATTTTGATTGTTTTGACGTCAATTACCTTATATATAGCTGCTATGTCTAAGTTACGGCACGGAACATCCTAATTGGGTTTTAGATTATGTATGATTTGTTTAATCTGTTCCTGAAGTTGGTGTGGTGTTAAAATTAGAGGATCGAGTTTGTCTTGATGAACTTCGGTGATGGTGTCAATTATCGTGGATTGAAATGCGTGAAGTCTCATCATTTCCATCATACTAGCATGAAGGGCCAGGTCGGTGAATTCCTCATGGAACATAATGCTGGTTACCATGTTGTTGATAGCCTCAAATTTCTTATCGGTCTCCTCGTAACTGTGCTTAATCACATTGATCGTTGATTCTAGTATCGACATTTGCTGTTGTGTCCGCGTGGACCGCTGACATTAGTGTTGCGGTGATGTCTGCCTAACTTCCGTGTTAGGTTTTGGCAGGCCCATTTCTTCCATCTCGTCACTATTCTCAATTGGAAGATGGCTGAGTTTGGTGATTGACCTTTTAAACAAACATCCTTTGCTGCTTTTTATGGTTACGAATCTAACTAAGCCATCGTTTCCACTATGGATCTCTTGAACTCTTCCTAAAGGCCATTTTCCTGGAGGTAGGTTATCAACCTTAAACGAGGACCAGCTCCCCTTTTGATATATTATCTGGTTTTTTGGTCCATCTGATTCGTTTTTGTAGCAGTAACATAAATTCGGTTACCCAAATTTTCCAATCCTCTTGAGTTATATTTTGCAGGAGCTTCCAACGTGTTAAATGGTTGATATTTACGTTCAGAATGCTTGGTTCGGGCATCGTTCTCGTAGGTTCACCTATGGGAAAATGACCTGGTGTTAGTGTCGTGAAATCGTTAGGGTCAGATCTCATCGGAAATAGTGGTCGAGAATTCAAGCATGCTTCTATTTGGCAAACTACCATAGTAATTTCTTCAAATGTTAAATGTTGTTGTCCAATTATGCTATGCAAATGGTGATAGATTTAATAGCTGATTCCCAAAGTCCGCCCATATGTGGTGCTCCTGGTGGTATATAATGGCATTGAGTACCCTCTTTTAAAAGCTCTGCTGACCATTTTCCCGATTGTTGTTTTACTGCATTTGTGAGTTCGTTCCGCATGAGTTTTGAAGCTCCTATGAAATTGGAACCACAGTCACTGTATAGGTCCGAGCAAAACCATCGGCGTGCTGTGGAACGTTTAAATGCTGCTATGAAACCTCCTGATGACAAATCGCTTACTACTTCTATGTGAATAGCTTTTACTGCGAACCAAATGAATACTGCTAGGTAACCTTTATAGCTTTTACGACCTCGACCTGGTGAACACCGTAGTTGGAAAGGCCCCGCATAATCTACTCCAGTATGAGTAAAAGGCCTTGTCGGAGTTTTTCTCGCTATTGGAAGATCTTCCATCATTTGTTTTAAGGTTTGCGCGCGTTGTTTGTGGCAGATTATGCATTTATTGATGTAAGTTTTTACTGCTAATGGACCTTTAATAATCCAGTACCTTTGCCGAATAAAAGCCAGTGTAAGCGTCTTTCCTCCGTGTAAGGTCATCTTATGTACATAATCTATTAGGAGCCAAGTTAAGTGACTGTTATAAGGCAGTATTATTGGATGTTGAGAATTGAAAGCAATCCTGGCGTTCATTCAAACCTATTTTAGGATCAAGTGAACGAAGTTGAGATTCAATTTGAGGTTCTAGTTGGTTCTTTTCTATTTTAAATGCTAACTGTTGCGTTAGTTTCATTGCTAAGATTTGGCTATCATTAAGTTCCTTATAGTTGTCAGGTATCTCGGTAAAGACGTAGTTGTTCTTTTTGCAAATCTAAGGACATAAGCGATGATCGTTACTGCCTTAGTGAGTGATGAACAGCGCTCTATAGCACATGATATAATGTAGATATTTTGATCTTCTCTTCTGTGGCTTCTGGATGATGTAGTTCTTGCACTTTCCGATAATAATCCATCCTAATTCGATCTTCTGTGCCATTGGTTGATCTGGGCCCCCCTTTTATAATATTGTTCAATATGATTTTTGGGTAATAATCGGCACCAAGTAGAATATCTATTGAACCTGGTTTATTATAATTAGGATCCACATAGGCAATGTCGATGAGATGTTGCCAGTTGCCCGTTTCCACCTCTTTATCTGGTAGTAATTTTGTCAGCTTTTGGAATACCAAGGCGTCGAGGCCTAGCTCAAATTTGGAAGCTATAATTGGTTGGATTTTGAGGCTGACTATCTTTCGTACTTCTCCAATGTAATGATTACCAACTCCCGCTATTTTCGCATGTATTTTATTACCTTTTAGTTTCAATCTTTGTACTGCTTTTTCCGTTATAAAAGTTGCCTGGGAATCTGGATCTATCAAGACTCTTAATGTTGTTTGGTTTCCATCATGTTTGACTGCGCTGACTAAAGCTGTTGCTAATAAGACACTTTCGGTCTGACTGTTTATTTTTGCTTCGAGTTTAACACTTTTTATCTCTTGGCCATCTGATTTTTGTTGATGAGAGTTTGGCGAATGAAGAATGGTATGGTGTAGACCATTACAAATTGAGCATCTTATAGAACTTTTACATTGTTGTATTTGATGTGTTGTAGCAAGGCACCTTCTACATACATTATGTAATAATATAATTTGACTCCTGTCGGACGATGACAACTTTTTGAATCTTTCACAGGTCTCTATTGAATGATTTTTCTGACAATAGTGGCGAATATTTGTTTCACAGGTTGAATTTTAGGTGGTTGTGTATAACTCTTGTTACTGTACGATATTTCTAAAGTCTTGAATCTTTGTTCAAGGAACTTCAGGATTCGGTTGTTTCTTGAAATTCACATAGGTTTTTAAGTGAACTTTCGTACAATCGACGCGTTTCATTGTCTAACTTTTTCAATAAAATAAAAATTAGAAATGAATTCCAGGACTCGACGTTTATTCCAAAGTTTTTAGTCGCGTGAAGGCACTCGATAGTGGTGTCATGCATATTTCTAATTGCAGATGACGACTCAGTAGCAATGGTTGGGTGGTTCAGCAATGTATTGAGGTAAGCTGAGATGAGCAGTCTTTTGTTGTTGTATCGGTTGTTTAATATACTCCAAGCTTTTGCATAATTATCTGCCGTCGATTCTAGGTAACAAATTAGTTTAGCCGCTGCTCCAGTTAAATGTGTTTTCAGATAATTGAATTTGTGGGTATTGGATAGCCGCTGATTTTGATCTATCAGTTTGTTAAAGATTTCTGAGAAGCTACCCCATTTCATATAATCTCCATAGAATACGGGTATTTCTATAGGTTTCAACTTTATTTCCATCTTCGTATCACCCTTTGTTGTATTCTCTTCTATCGCAGTTGTCATTCTTATTGCCATCTTAGTGTACTCTCTTCTTAAGGTTTCATAATATTCCTTTGTAAAATACTCCAACTCGTCTTGGTCATCGTCTGATGCTTCGACACATATTTCTTCGTGTTTGTCAATGATCTGTTCCATTGCGCGTTTCATATATTGTAGAGAGAATTGCATTGCTTGTTTCTCTTGATGCTCTATAAGAATTTTCTTTGCATTGTCAATTTCTCTGTACATTTCTCGCATTTCGTCCTGTCTTCTAAGCATTTGCTTCAATGAGTTGTTGTTAGTTTGCCAGGATCCCTTTGATGGTGCATCTGAGACTTCGGTTGTCTAATGAACATCGAGTTTTTCTAGTAATGGAATGGCGAACCTAAGACTGGTTTGTGGTGTTGGCGGAGATGGTGGACCGCTGTTGAGCCGACGTCGCATATCTTCGATAAATTTTTGGTAAGTATTTGAAATCACTGTTCTTGCAACGTTATAGACATGATCTTTATCTAGTGGTGGATCACTTCTTTGAATTTGCTCATCTGCTTTTACGTATTCAACATAAAGTGCTTTTAGCTGTTCGATTTTAGCTTCCAAATATTTTTTGGTTTTTCGGCTCTCCCCATCTTTGTTGTAGTTTGTTTGTAGAGTGGTGATTTTTCCTCCAATTTGTTCTTGATTTTGAAGAAGCTCTTCCATTGCTTAGTTCTCGATAGAATCTGGTGGTTTTTCTGGATATTGATGAAATTCGTTGGTTTTTTATCTGGTTGTTGTTTAGCTGTGCCAACAGTTGAATGTATAATTGCGTGTTTATTTGATTAATTGCCGGTTGGTTTTTGGCTTCGAAGGACCATGTATGTGTTTTATTCACTACACAACTATTTTTTTCACAACTAGAAATCTAGAATAAACCGCAGAACAATCTCGATTAACCCAGAAAAATTGGAATAATCTATATATTATGTGAATATCGATTGATCTCCAACAATTTCAATAATATTTGAAAAAATTGGATATTATTGAATAATTTCGGACAACTTGTGAAAATCTAGAAAATCCACGAAAATTTCGAAAAATTCGTGTAAATATCGAATTATTTGTCAAGTAATTTAATGTTACTAATACTACTAAGCAAAATGCTACTAAGCAAATTAAGGCTAAGCGTAATACAAAAATACACCCAACAATCTCAAACATAGTCGAGTAATCACGAAAATCACGAATAACCTGAATGTTTCGAAACACTGAATCACCAATTAAGGCTCGATCATCACGCATCTAATGATGCGTGGACGTATGAAATAGGAGAACACCGCTAAAAATAACCAAAAAACCATCACTAATTGCAAAATAAATTTGAAATTTTCAATTTCTCTATATTTAAAATGGGTTGGGCACAAAAAAAGGCCAGGGGGGAAGAATCTGTCCCGGCGGTCTTAGGTTCTGCGATCCGGTCTGGAGTTACCTTCAGGCAGGCCGCGTATTCGGAAACCGTTGGGATCTTGCCCTCTGGTTTTCCTGAGGTTGTCCTCCCTGGAGAGCAGCTTAAGGCTGTCCAGGAGGGCATCCTAGATAAGGTCCTAGAGCAAGAGGCCAAGGAGCTTAAACCTAAGTTCCTTGGTAGTCAGCTTTGGCCTGGTTGGCTGGTAGTAACCTGCGCTGACCGGACCACTCTTCAGTGGCTCAGGGAGGCCATAGGGACTATTAAGCTATTGGAAGGTGGACAGCTGATGCCCACGGATAAGCTTTTTAGATTTATCAAAAGCCAAAACGAGGGCATGCAGGCGATCAACTGGAGAGTGAACAGGAGAGAGGCGAAAGGCTCTTCAGCCTTTTGTACCATATCTCGCTTTAAAGTCAACTATAAGTTTGGGACTGTCCAACTGCATCTGGAGGGTGGTTAGGGTGGTGCCAAACCGGTTTCTGTTGGCTGGACCCAAGTAGTCAAGCCTGTGGAGGCTACGGTGGCGGCACCTGTAGCCAAGACCACTGGGGTGGCGGCCCTCTCCAGGAGACAGGTTAAGAGAAGGCGGGTAAGAGAGAAGAATGCGTCAGGGGTTCCACGTGGGAAGGCGCCGCAAGGTGAGGTTTCGAAGCTCTCAGGCAGCGGGGGCCAGCAGAACGGAGATGGAGGACATTGGTCAGCCATCGGCCGATCAAAAAAAGCATGAGGGTGATGGCGATGTGGAAAAGGAGGCTGAGCAGGGCCTTCGGAAAAATGAAGGAATTCATCGTCTGCCTGCAGATAAACCTGCATCATGCAAAGGCGTCTTCGGATGTCCTTTGTCGTAGGTTTATCTGCCATAACATTCGCATGGCTCTAGTCCAGGAGGCATGGGTGACAGGTAACCAAATTAGAGGTATACCAAATCAAGTGGGTAACTTGATTTATCATAACAGAAATGATAGTCCAAGAGCGGCTATTTTGGCCAGCTCGCAAATTAATTGTATTCCCATTTCAGAGTTCATCTCCAGTGACTTGGTTGCAGTAATGGTGGAGGTTCTTAGTGAAAGAGGCAAACAGGAGGCTATAATGGTCTCCGCCTACTTTCCTGGAGACTCAGAGTTGATACCTCCACTTGAAGTTAGGCGGCTCCTAGCTCATTGAAAACGCAATGGGCTGGCCTACCTGATAGGTGTGGGGTAGTACCTTTTTGAATTTCTAATCTCAAATAATGTAGATATTGTCAATAGAGGAAGGAAACCTACTTTTATAAATACGATTAGGCAAGAGGTCCAAGATATGCTAGTCCGCATTTCAGCGACTTGGTCAAAAACTGGCATGTGTCTGAAGAGGCCTCATTATCGGATCGCTTGCACATCAGATTCAATTTAGCTGCCGAGATCATGCAGCGGCAGGAAATTAGAATTCCAAAACTGACCGACTGGGACTTTTACAGAGTCTCACTCGAATCAGAAATGCCTTCGGTTGTGGGGAACATAGAGTCTCCAGAGGGTTTGGTGATCTGTTCAAACCAGCTGCATAATTCTATACACTTGGTCCCTTGGTGGAACGGGACGTCGGGTAAAATTAGGAAAAAATCGAGAAGATTATTCAACAAGGCTAAATGCCGGTCTTGACGGAATATAATCTCGAATTAAGAAGATCAAAAATGGTAATTTCTGTAAGGGAATCAATGAATTGTCCTCTGCAGCTCGTCTCCAGAAACTCCTTTCCAGGGATCATTCAAATGGTTTAGGACTTCTCCAGAAGCAAGATGGGAGGTTCACTGAAAACTTGAAGGAAACCTTAGAGGTACTGTTAAAGACCTATTTCCGGATTCAGTAGTGGTAGGAGCCCAAGAGGACCCGCATGATCCCTCACAGTAGTCTCTCTGGGAAAATTTTCACACCCAGCAAGGTGCGATGGGCTATTGGGTCTTTCAAACCTTTCAAATCCGCTGGAGGGGATGGTATCTTTCCAGCTTTACTTCAAGAAGGTATTGAGGAAATACTCCCCAGCTTGATCCAGATGTTTCAGGCAAGTTATGCTTTTAACTATATTCCGAAACCGTGGAGAAAGATTACTGTGGTCTTTATACGAAAGTGGGAGGGGTTGTCCAGACACCCAGGCCAAGGCATATCGGCCAATTAGCCTCACATCGTTTCTATTGAAGACGATGGAAAAAATCCTGGACTATTAAATAAGAAGCGAGGTCCCTGGAAAAAAATCCGTTGCCTCGGAACCAGTTTGCCTATCAACTTACTTTGTGGACATTGAAGAAGCGTTTGATAATACCTTCTATGGAACGATAGAGAGAGCAGCAATGGGGAAAAGGGTTCCGCTTTCTACAGTTAGGTGGATCGGTTCCATGCTGGAACATCGTGCGATTACTGCCAGACTAGGTGGTGAGTCAGTAACCATCAGGGCTGTCCCCAAGGAGGCGTACTACCTCCTCTTTTGTGGTCATTGGTTATTGACAGACTACTGGTCCTTCTGAGTAGCCATGGGTTTGATGTCCTGGGCTATGAGGATGATGTGGCTATCATAATCAGAGGCAAGTTTGATGAGGTCATTTCTGATCGCATGCAAAATGCACTCAATATAATATGGCAGTGGTATTACCAGGAAGGACTCAGTGTCAATCCAAACAAAACTGCCATTGTTCCTTTTACGAGGAGGAAAAAGCTCACGCTTACAGCTTCCTTGTTAAACGGTACTACTGCTTCTTTTCCCAACGAGGTTAAATATCTAGGGGTTATCCTAGATCAAAAACTGAACTGAAAGCAACATTTGTTGAAAATTCAACATAGAGCCACCAAGGCTTTCTGGGCCTGTCAAAGACTCTATGGGCGTATTTGGGTACTACAACCAAAAATAATCTACTGGTCATTTCTTACAATCAATGAAATCATGTCCAACCGCGGCGATGGAGTCACTTCTAGGACTCACACTGTTACACCTGCATATTAAAAAGGATGCTGCAATTATGGCCCTGAAAATGCAGGCGGAAGGAAATATCAAACCAGGCAATATGGTGGGTCATCTGGAAATCCTTAAGAAATTTCAGACAGAGCCTACCATAGGAATGTCTTCTGACTGTATGCCAGCTAAACTGGACTTCCACAAACCATTCTGTGTTAGGTTACCTGACCGGGATGTGTCGAGTGCAGGTGGACCATCCTTTGAGCGAGGGTCCATGGTATGGTTTACAGATGGATCAAAAACGGAAGATGGGGCGGGATAGAATACACGAGAGTGGCACTGCCCTCTCGAAGTCCTTGGGTACCAATGCTACCATTTTTCAAGCAGAAGTACATGCTACAGAACTTTGCGCTAGGATAGGCATAGCAAAAGGCCTAAACGATGCAAAGATTTATATTGTATCAGACAGCCAATCGGCCTTTGAGGCTCTTAGGTCTTGTACCGTTGAGTCAAGGGTAGTATAGGATTGTCTGAAGGTTATTAAACAACTGGCAGGATCAAATAAGGTAACACTTATGTGGGTGCCAGGTCATACTGGAATCGAAGGAAATGAGGTAGCTGATGGCCTCGCCCGCGAGAGTTCTGCCTCTCCATTTATTGGTACCAGAACCCTTCTGCGGCGTCACTAAGGGACACCTTAGAGCAGCGGTAAAACGCTGGGAGGATGTTCAAAAGTACTCCTACTGGCGCAGAATTCCAGGTTTCGTCTGTCAGGGTTAAGGAGTGTCCTGAACTTAGGAAACCTGGGATGAAGATGGGCCTAAGTACGACAGATGGATGCCGCTTCTGCGATCTGGAAGCGGAATCAGCGGAACATGTTCTGTGCCAATGCCCAGCCATTTTACAGCAAAGACTGCAACATCTAGGAGGGAGAACAATGAGCCCAGATAGTATTTATCTTGTACCGGCCGATAGTATTATCAGATTTATTAAGAGCCTGAATATTGACTGGACGGATAATTAAGTAGGGTCCAGCACAATACATCTTTTAGGTCTCAGTGCGAGGTGGCTTATCGCCCACATGGCCCTTCAATCAATAATAATAAAATGGTGTTTCAAAATAAACCGAATTAACCGGGCTTACCTGTAAATTAAGTTTTTATTTACCATTTACCGGTAATAAAAAAGATTCGAAATGCAAAAGAGGTAAATTTGGAGTGCAAAACGCATATTACAAATAAATCAACCCAGCCAAACACTAAAATCGTTATCGTTATCAATGTCGAAAGTTTTGAATTGAAACGAGTTTAGCAAATATTCGTCAAAATCTAAATATTTGTCAGGACCTAAAGCCATTTTATTTTCTATGGAATCAGATTAAATGTAATTACTCTGACATTCACGTGCAAAAACTGAGAAGAAATTGTTGGGCCTGTGATAAGAAAATATTTAATAGCAACAGGAACGATTTCTTCTTTGAACTAATATTCGAAAGCTTGATAAATCTCATGTGTCCCAGTAACCGTGCTCCCCGGCTGCGAGTACCTAGTTATGCCACGGGTCCCGAGATTTGTTTAAGCGTTTAATAACCGAGATACATAAGTGGATAAATTACTGATGTACTATTTTGATCATCTCAAACGTAACCTCTCGGTATATCAGCTTACCTAGCAGCTGATGTGGTGAACTTTCCACCGGCCAATCTAAGGGAAACTAATTATGGAGGATCAAAAGCGCAAGGTTGGAGTCATCCTGGGAAGCAATGGAAATTCTCATCATACAATCTGGCGAAGTACGGATCCGTACGTAGGAAGTCCTCAAAACATACAAATATGAATTAAGAAATGCCAAGAACGGATCTTGGAAACATTGGAATGACAAACAGAAGCTCATATTAGATGCGTGATTAACCAGGTGGTTGACCAAGGTGGTCTATGCGGATGGCATTGCTATTGGTGCCTGTGGTAAATATACCAACGCCCTTAGTGAACTAATCCAAAATATCCTGTGCATTCTTTCAATATGGGTCAATGGTTGTGGGCTGAATGTAAACCCACACAAAACTGAATTGGTTCTCTGTTCTATGAAATGCAATCTTCCTCATATCGATGCTCTCACTTTAAATGGTACCAGCTTGCAAAACAGCTATTGGGAAAGGTTGGGGGCTGCAGCCCCACATCTTACATAGGCGCTATACCGCAGTAGTCAAAACTGGCAACCAAAAGCTGTTGACGAAAGTTCAGAGAACAGTCTCTTTAGAACATCCACCCAGTCACTGGAGACTCTGCTACATCTGACTTCTTTAGACATTTTGAACAAATAGTTGGCAGCATGAACTGCCATACGAAAAAAGTCCTTATCAATGTGGACCAGTAACAATGCATGGCACTCATCTATTTTGTGTAACAAAGAGATTCCTAAGACCACCGATTTTACTATCCAGTCACTATATTTTGACATAAACTTCCTGACTGTGATTCCCTACAGAGAGGACTGGGTGACGGGTGATGTTCCGAAACCAGGAGTTATAAACTTCTTCACGGATGGTTCGAAAAGGGATAGGAAAGTTGGTGATGCGGTGTTCTGTGAGGAATTTCTGATCAACCTCTCCTTCCGACTCCTCGACTATTGTAGCGATTTTCAAGCTAAAGTAACTACCATAGAGGAAGTCGCAGACTGGTTGAGGTATAAGGTAATATCAACCGGTCATATTTGCATATTTAAGGACAGTCAATTTAGCCTAGAACTGTCTCTCATCTCTTAACGAGATGGCAGATCAGTTCAAAATCCATCTAATATATGTGTAAGGGCATTTCAATGGTACAGGGTTTATAAAACCCGATAAGCTGGCTCGATTTATATCACAAAATGCAAGCACTGAAGGCAAGCAGAAGGGATATTGAAATGTCTCTTTCGTCATGCAAACTACCGCTTCGGGAAGAAGCTAGTAAGTTGACGAACGACAAATGGCAAATGTTACATTTGGCGAGATCTGAACAGCTGGTCTTATTTCAGCGGTGTCAGGTCAGAGTGGTTGTCGGAGTGATTACAGGACACTTTCTCGTAGGCAGGCATCCGAGTAGAGTTGGATTTTTTTGAGGATGAGACAGTATCCATCTTCTTTGCACCTGTCATCGTCTGGCCTACAAAGACTAAATGACCTAATGTCAGGAGTATCCAGCGCTTTGTCATCAGCCCAAAATGGTTTTAATGAGTGGGTTGAAAATAATAACCGGTCGGTCTTCTTTAGACCGCCACCTTAATCTAACCTAACCTAACCTAGATGGTTTGAAAGAAGTTGATTTTGGGTAAGGGCCTCTCATATGATGCTTGACATTTATCTTAGGAAACATAATTTCGCCCAACCATTTGATTCCTTTTGTTGAATAAAAAAATCTCATTTTATTCCTGGTTGTTTTTAGGTGACTGTATCATAAAACTAAAGATGTAGAATAATTCTACAAAACAGCTTTTGAGGGGAGACTTTGCGATTTTCCTTGGACTGCTTTGAGGCGTTATAACAAAGTTAAACGTAAGTTGTTTATAAAATTATTCTATGTTACTTAAGCCGCCCAAATCATTAAAAGTAAATCGACTGGACAGCCAAACAATAGTAGTTTTGCCACCCAAACTGTATTCTTCAAGGGAAGCTAGCAAATTATGTATTGAAGTACTGTTGTACTGTATTACTAGTGGTCGTGGAAATATTTTATTATTAGAAGCGTTATCTCAATAAGCTAACAATAATATACAGAATCAATTATTTAACACGTTCGCAACTCAAGAAATTTTTCTCGTGTTCAGAAAAAAACTCACGTATTAAAATATGAAGATGAAAATCTCTCTAACGGCTAAGCTTCCAGTGAAACTACTCGACACAAATATGTGCTAGATACTCCTCCAAAAATCATTCATAAAGCAAATAATCGTAACAAGATCTACTGCACTGTCATATCACATTATATGTGACACTGAGTTTCGAACGTGTTAAAGTATTTTCTCAAAGTATTACATTAACTAGTTTGTTCTAATTAGCAAATATTTTATTGTAAGTTTAATCTGTTAAATTCATCTTAATGAACTCACGTCGTTAATCATTATTCAATAAACTGCGTTGGTTTTAAGTTTTAAATTGTTAAAGTATTTTTCTAAATTTTCCCTATTTTCTTCATTTTTAAACACAGAATTATTTTATTTCAATCGCCCCAAAACTTATAAATTCTAAATTTTTAAATTTCTAAGTTTGTATTTTCCTAAAATTTTTTTTGTCATCTCAAAGGAATTACAAAATATCAAGATTATTGTTACGCTCGAGTTTCGGTTATTCAGTTTTTAATTTACAGAATTCATAAATATGTAGTTTTAATAATTCCAAAATTTATAAATATTTAAATTCCCGACAAAAATGATTTTTTAAGAAACCCATTTCAAGAAACCTCGTCTAAGCGACGATTGGTTTTTTTGAAAGCAGAGAAACGTAATGCAAGAAAGGAAATGTGAACACAGTGATTAAGTGGCTGCTTAAGGCCTAACAATTTTGTTTTGGAACAACTCTGGTTAACCATTGCTTAATTTTTAAGTTACTTAGATGGTTTACTGGTCTTAGAAGATGGTCAAGTTAAGTATTAGCTAATCGCTTTTTATTGCATAGACATAGATAATAGGAATTAGATTAAGTTTCGGTCCTCATGAATGAGAGATTTTAAAATCCTGCCAAAAATGACCAAACATTTTTTGTGTCCCAAACTACTTTTCCCGACCTTCACTGAGTTCGAAAAAACCAAAGCAAAAATGTCCGTCCGTCTATATGGATGTCTGTCCCCATGTGCTATTTTTTTTCGTACATTTAATTCTATGCTCACGGAGGAGAATTGAAAAGCTTTTGGAACCTGTACGTCAAGAAGATCGGGTACCTGACATACGAATTAAACTGTGATATTACCACGTGGTTTTCGATTTATTTTATACACGCGTACGTTTCGAGATTTTAAAACTGGCTCCCTGATATTATCCACAACTGGAAAATCAATAAATTAATGCGCATACTGTGAGCGCAAGGTGTCTAGTTCCATTTTGCTTTCGGAAGATGTCGTTTGTGAAAGTTGAGATAAAAATCATACGTGCGGGTTTTTACAATTGGGAAGCAAGCTTAATATTTAAATGAATGAATTGAATTACAGTTGCGTCGATCGATTCCAAAAATAAATTAGAAAGTTGAATTTATGTTTTGGTGTTGTAAATAATTTGTTGTGGCGGATGAGACGCCACAGGTTGAATTTAACTTCGGGTTGAGTGAGCAGTTAGGTTGGGATTTATCGAGGGGTTGAATTGAGGGATGAATTATGTATGTACTTATGTAATGTTTCAGATCATATTGATTTAGGGGTTAAGTTGAGCGTTTAGTTTGAGGTTGAGTTAAAGGCCAATTTGGGGTCGAGTTGGGATTAAATGAGGGATTAAGGAATTTATTTGGCAGTTGAGTGCGAGGTTAGATTGATTTGACTTGGGATGGGTTCACATACGCATGTGACATTCCGGGCTAATTCCATAATTTTAAGTTCTGGGGCCCTATTCTCGAATTTCACATTGATTTTCCACATCTGGACATCGGTCAAAATTCATCAAAACTTTCGGGGGTGCTATTCTTGAACTATTACGAAAATTTTCGTAACCGAAAATTTCGATCGGTTAGCGAACAACTGAACTATTTATTATTACTTACAAATTTGAGTTTTCGATCATTTAAAAGATAAGATTTGGTTAAATAGCATCACTGGACCTAAACGGCTACAATCGCCCTTTTTTCGACAAATTGCTGTTCGAATATTTTATGAGTTAGGTATCATATCCCGTGGCGTACTGCAGCTATCGGAAGGGTCACAGGTGGTGGATAGTGGACGACCTATCGATAGGTAGGTTAGCGGTGAATTAAATAAGCCGCCCCCAATCGCAGTCCAGCTGGTGGGAGAGTCTCAGGGAACTGGGGAGTGGTTAACCTCAGTTCATTAAATTCTGAGTGCCTATGATGCCCAGCATGAAAAGGCGAACAGATGGCGTCAGAAAACCATCGACTAATAACAAAGGCGGACTGTGCGTCGCGTCCTCTCTGCACCTCCGGAGTCTCCGCGGGTGATGAGTGGGGGTACCCTATAAACGGGTGACCCGGGGAATGGAATGGATCCCATTGGATTGGGCTCTCCATGTGAATAGGTGAAAGGGGGAGAGAATGTGGGCGGAGGGAAGGGGCTGGTGGGAGGCCGCGGTGCTAGCGAGCCGAATGGGCTGGATTAAGGTGTTAAGCGACCCGTGCTGATGATCAACTAGGCTGGGGGCACATTTAACAAAGCCCAGTCGCTAACGGAGCCCTCTGGACACCTGGCGACCTCCAGTTGTATTTAGCCTTACCTGCGTATACGGATCTCTGCGCAGGCGGGCCTTTATTTCTCTGATACTCGTGGGAATCAGATGGAAAGATCGAACAACGAAAAAACAAAGGGCACCGGCTCTCCTCAAAAGCCGGTATCAGCGAAGGGAGGTACTTCGAACCAGACGGGTGGGGCCTCTAAGGTTGCAAAGGGGGTTGGCTCTAGGGCAAAAGTCCCGGGAGTTAGCGGTACCAACGCAGCACAGGGGAGTGGGACGAGAGACATTCCTCCGGCGAAAAGGCGATACAGGAATCGCCGCTCGGCATTCCGAATTCTCGAGAAGTGGGCTGCGACCACGAGGGGCAGCTTACGGAAGAGCAAAGAACATCAGTAGCTTGGGCAAGGAGCACTGTGGGCTGCGGAGGCTCGGAAAGGGACCATGTGTCGAAATGACAGCGGTCCCAGGACGAGATGGAAGTAGTCAACAGCAAGCGGGCCAAGTTGGTGACTGAAAAGAAGTCGATCTCCAACTCAGGGACAAAGCTGTTCAGCGATGTCCTGAGGGAGCATGTGTTGATGCTAGCCGTCATTGACGAAGGTCAAGAAGATGGGCATCACGGCCGAAAAATGGAGGTTAGTGTATAATGCACTCAACCTCGTCTTTTTAAAGGTCCTGGGTGAAAATCCGGGACCACCCCCATCCTGCAGAGATGCGGGATGGTATCAAGGGCGTGTGAAGATGACTGCATGCTCGGACTATAGATCTGTGGATCTATATAAAAAGGCTATAGCCAAAGTAGGGGAGGTGTGGCCAGGCGCAAAGCTTGCGGCAGTTAGCCGGAAGGAAATTCCCAGCAAGCCGAGGGCACTTCTCTGGCTGCCATCCGATCCGGCTAGCCTTGACGATGCTTTGAAAATCATTCAGGCCAGTAACACGAGTCTTCCGACCGAAAATTGGAAGATCGTCAAGCAGAAGGAGGCGAAGGGAGGCTCTAAATTAACGATTATGGTAATAAATAGGGAGTCCCTTGCCCTCCTTCACAAAACGAAGGGAGTAATTGACTTCGGTTTCGGCTCAATTACTCTCAACGTTTATAAAAAGGATGGGGCGGAAGCGCGTACGGGAGGCCAACCGGAGGATGGTGGCAACCCGCCCAGGCCTGAAGGGAGTACCAGCAGCATGGGGGGAGAAGCTGAGGGTATGGGGGAGAGTGAAGCCGGCAACCTCGGTCGGGCAATGCCTCCTTTGAAGGTTAAGGAGGGACACATAAGCGAAGGAGCTGGTGTACCGATGGAGGAGAATGTCGGCAGCCCGGCCAGACGGGGGGACACTGACAAGTCCTCTACAGAGGGTATGAGGGGTGGCGAGGCGGGCGGATCCGGCGCATCCCAAAATACCGAGAAATAATATTCCTGCGGTAGCAGGAATATACCATAGAGATAGGTAGAGGTGAAATGGTTATGATTAAGATAACACAAATTAACCTTCACCATTCTAAGGCTGCTTCGGCAGCTCTACTCCTCAGACTGACTAGTTCGGGTGAGGATGTGATACTAATCCAAGAACCTTGGATTAACAACAACAGGATCTGTGGCCTCAGAACCAAGGGGTATAAAATTATATCCTCTAGTAAGTCTGGAAAGATCAGATCTTGTATTCTTGGGAAAAATAATATTAATCTTTTCCTTCTCTCTCAATACAGCAATGGTGACACTACTGCAGTTAGCCTGGAAGTAGGCACTTGTAGATTCTGGCTAGTTTCAGCCTACATGGACCGAGAGAAGGAGGTTCCTCCGGATAACCTGGAGGAGCTGATCCGTAAAGCGGAACAATCAAAGGTAGGTGTGGTACTGGGAGTTGATGCTAATGCGCATCACACTATCTGGGGAAGCACGGACATTAATGAAAGGGGTGAGTCGCTTTTTGATTATTTGATGAGTACTAACCTTTCAGTGTGTAATATTGGGCGGGAACCCACATTTATTACTAGTAACAGGCAGGAGGTTCTAGACGTGACCCTTGCCTCAAATAATATTCTTCATATGGTTAAAAATTGGAGGGTGGAGGAGGGTGGATAAGGAACCCTCCTTTTCTGATCATCGATATTTAACCTATAGCCTCGATATTCACCCTGCTACCCGGGAAGCCTTCAGGAACCCTAGAAGGACCAACTGGAGCAAATATGGAGAATTATTGGAGGAAATGTTACCGACGAGGGCTATGGAGCCCCCGACGACCGTTGGGGAGCTGGAGTACATGGTGGCTAGCGTTTCTAGCGCATGCAACCGATCCTTTCGCGCTGCCTGCCCACTGGCTAAGCCTAGGGGTAGGCAAAAACCGGTATGGTGATCCCTGGTTCCCAGGGAACTGGGAACCTATCGTAAGGCTTGTAGGACAGCCTTTAATAGAGCCAAAAATACAAGGGAGGCTCAGGATTGGGACTCCTATAAGGAGAAACTCGGAATTTATAAGAAAGAATTAAGAAAGGCACAAAAGAGGTCTTGGAGAATCTTCTGTGATAATATGGAAGAGGTATCCGAAACCTCCCGCCTTAGGAAGATTCTTTCCAAAAGTAGATCTAGTCCCAGTTTTTTGATAAAACTGGACGGATCTTGGACAGCTTCTAGTGGAGAATCTCTGGAGCTTCTCTTCGAGACACACTTCCCAGGGAGCTTTGAAGACCTGTTGGTGCGTAGCAATCATCAGGAATCACTGTCAGTAACCACAGAGGATATCGTAACCAGGAAACGGATCCTATGGGCACTGAGGGGTTTTAAACCATTTAAATCGGCTGGTCCGGATCAAATTATACCAGCGGAACTTCAAAACAACTCAGTAATTATTCTTCCCTACCTGGAAGCTATATTCAAAGGGTGTTTGAAGCTGGGCTATATTCCTAGGTACTGGACGGAGGTCAATGTGGTGTTCATACCGAAAGCGGGGAAAAGCTCACATGTCTATCCTAAGGACCTAAGACCAATAACTCTATCATCCTTTCTTTTGAAAACCTTGGAAAGGCTGCTGGATGTATACATCAGAGACAAAATAGGTGCCAGGAAGTGGGCATCGTCTGAGCTTGCGTACACAAAGGGTAGATCTGTGGACACTGCTCTGCACGCCTTGGTGTCTACGATTGAGAAATCGATTAATTCGAAGGAATTCTGTTTGGTGGCCTTCCTGGATATAGAGGGCGCCTTTAATAATGTGAAAGCGGAGGCAATCAAGGAGGGATTGTCATTTTTGGAGGTGGACGTTCCTCTGATAGGGTTAATCAATTATATGCTGGGAAGCAGGATTGTTAGCTCGAAGTTGGGGGACTCCACCATCAAGAGGCGAGTAACTAGGGGAACTCCGCAGGGGGGGGGGGTTATGTCTCCTCTTCTCTGGAACATAGTGGTAAACGGGTTACTACTTGAATTGGAGAGAGAGGGTATTGAAGTTATCGCGTACGCAGATGACGTAGCTTTAGCTGTTACCGGGTATATTCCTTAGCACGATTGTAGACGTAATGCAGAATGCGCTTACCATCGTTACGAAATGGGCTGGCAAATGTGGACTTGGTATTAACCCGTCCAAGACAGAGCTGGTACTCTTTACTAAGAAATACAAAATCCCGGTAGATGTCCCTCCTACCTTAAATGGCACGAGACTTGCTTTTACTGATAGAGCTAGATATCTGGGCATTATCTTGGACAGTAAGCTTAGTTGGAAGCCCAACATGTTGGAGAGAATAAACAAAGCTACTATTGCTTTGTACTCCTATAGGAACGCCATTGGTCATAGATGGGGTCTGAAGCCAGAGGTGGTACACTGGCTCTACACCGCTGTAGTGAGACCTGTACTCATGTACGGGGTGGGTGTTTGGTGGCCAGCTCTGGACAAGGTAACTTACAAAAGTAAGATTGAGAGAGTGCAAAGAACGGCCTGTATGCTTGTTAGCGGGGCATTGAGGTCGACACCGACAAGTGCCTTAGAGGTTATGTTTCACCTTCTTCCGGTCGACATTTTTTGCAAACAGATGGCGGCAAATACGGCTGTACGACTTGCAGCCGTCTCTCAGTGGAGATGTCTTAGTATAGGACACTCTACTATTGTCAGATCGTTGAAGGATGAGCTGGCGAATCTTGACTACATTAAACCTACTCTACGCTTCGAGAAGCGATTTCGGACCTCCTTCCCTTCAAGGGAATCCTGAAGGGATAGACCGTTATCGGAAACCGAAGCGTTGCAATTCTTCACAGATGGCTCCAAGCTAGACGGCAAAGTGGGAGCTGGAGTATTCTGTGACAAATTAAATGTAAATATTTCTATTCGTCTCCCTGATTACTGCAGCGTGTACCAAGCTAAAGTCGTAGCGATTGAGGAGGTCATGACGTGGTTGAAGCATAATGTGTTATCCTCAGACGATATCACAATCTATGTGGACAGTCAAGCGGCGATCCGGTCGTTAGAATCGGTGTCTTTGGCGTCACGGGTGGCGTTGAGTTGTCACTCATCTCTAAATGAGATGGGTGAGCATTTCAATATCCAGGTAGTCTGGGTCCCAGGTCACTCGGGCGTCATGGGGAACTGCAGGGCAGATGAACTTTCTAGGCATGGTACGACTCTCCAGCTGCAACCGGAAAGGGCAAGTCTGGGGAGGCCTATCACAGCGCTGAGACAAGCACTTGGGAAGCAGGCGCTATCCTCAGCGGGGGAAAGGTGGTCTAACACCCTCACCTGTAGAGTTGCAAGACAAGTTTGGCCAAAGCTGGACTTGGGGCGCACTAGATCATTAATATCCTTACGCAGACGTGAATTAAGAACGGTCGTAGGAATTCTCACAGGACACTGCCTTTTTGGAGAACATGCAAGAAGGCTGGGTCTGGAGGCTAATGACTTCTGCAGAAGCTGCTTGGACGAAGAGAAGGAAGAGACGTTGGTCCACTTCCTTTGCTTGTGTCCAGCATTGGCTCTCAGAAGGCACAAACACTTAGGTAAGTTCAGGATGGACTGCCTCTCGGATCTCGAAAACATTAAAGTGCGGGACGTCTTACGCTACATAAGTAGCTCGAAATGGTTCCAATAGGGGTAAAAGGGGATACATTCTGTGGTATCACAATGGACCGTCACCGGTCTAAGTGTGCGTAAGCAGCCACTCCAACCTAGGTATCATATCATCATATCATATATCATATGATCACAAACGGAAAATCTTATAAAATCTTGCGAGACATGAATTCACTAGGTGATGATATAGAAGTTTTACCCCATACTGACAGACTTTCCACATTGTATTCCACTATAGCTAAAAATCTTAAAACGGCCCATGAAAAATATTCCAAAAATTATAATCTTCGAACGCGTCATATTAATTTCACCCCTGGACAAAATTTTTTATTTATTACAACATCCCCATCCCCAAAGCGATCCATCCAAAAATATTTGTGCAAAATTTTGGCCAGAATATATCAAAGCGGTTATACACCACAAAATTGGAAATGTCACTTACGTGTGCAAAGATGAAAATGGAAAAATTCTGGGAAATTTTCATGTAAAAAATTTGAAAGTCTATATGTATGCTGAGTGTGTTAACGCTAGTTCCCTATATCTTTTACGTCAGTGGACGTGTTTTTTACTGAATTTTTTTTAAATTTTTTTTTTTTTGTGTTCGCTAAATTAAAATTTACGTAAACGCTCGAGCCATATACAAGTATCATCCCGAAAACGAGCAGAAACGTTGATGTCATGATGTCAGATGAAGATGTTGTTCTAAGCCTATTTTCTGACGATTTTGATGAAGTTTATGGGGCAAGAGCAAAGATCTAGCGAAACCAAAAGAAAAAGTGATGGCTTTACTGTTTCAAGCAAAGACTCAAATTATGCTGGGATTTGGAGATGCTACTGGGTGAAATTGTTTTTTTTTTTTTTGGTACACCCTATTATGAATGAGCTGATGCTCAAAATAGGGTGTGCCGAAAACGATGTAAATTAAATGTGCACAATAAATAAATAAATAAAAAAATTGTTCGAATCTGCCCTGTAACGATATGGCGGGTCAGCCTGTAAAATGGATTTGATAAGCGGTAATGATAACCAAAAAAAAAAACTGGTTAAGATTTTCCCCTTAAAATTGAACGTTTTTTTTTTTTTTTAAATCGGGCGAGTTAAAAAAAGAAGAAACAGATAGAATTAGTCGGACCAGAATTTTTAGGCAAAAAAAAAAAAAAATACGAAATTTATTTGAACAAATTATGTATTATTTTTGAATTGTTAATTAAGTATTAACTAGGGGGTACAGCCCGTCCGGACGGACACAAGGGAGGACGGATACAATTTTGTGAATAACTTTAGTTTTTTGTGAATAACTTTAGTTATGTAATGTTTTGCTAAAGATATTACACCTAATGGTGATGTCCAGCGGCCGCTGCCACAATTAGCATTTGAACATTTGATGTAAAAGTAGTTCGAGATTAAAGCTTTTAAGGGTGATCCCAAGTAGCATCGTATAACTATTAGTTGTGTACAACTAATTTCAGGTTTTGAGAATGTTTTCACAACCAGTAATTGCTTGTTGAATGGTTGTCAAACTTATTAAAATTTTCGACAGAAAATTGTATTTGTAAAATACTTGTTTCTAATAAAATACACCACTGATTCATACATCCAGCTAATTTGCTCGCAAAATTTGTTGGGACATGCATTACACAACTAATATTATTACCATTTGAGATCCAGTACTAATTGGTTTGCAAAGATGGTTAGCACATGCACGTGACAACTTCTTTAATCACTAATAAAGAACCGAAACAACCAGTTCACAAAATTTGTTGTCAAGTAGTTGTCACAGCTGAATACCATCACCATTTCAGATTCGCTTTCCCTTTTCACATCAGAAGTTGTGATCTGAATTCTTGTTCCGTTTTGGCCAATCCTTTAGTTGTTGTTTAGTTGTATATATTTCACATTTATGTATTGAGCACTAAAGCCATTTTGTTCACTTGTCATTTGAATTTAATTTTCAAGTTGTATATTTATTTATATGTGCGTATTTGTATTTGTATGTACAAATAGAAAACCTAAATTGGACATTTCCGAATGGAACAATTATAAAAAATAGTGGTTCATATAAACGGTTGGTGATAAGGAATCGATTAAAGTTCAGATTTAAAGAAAATGGTTCAGGTGAAAACTCGACGTCTGCGAATAATCAATTTTCAACCCAAGATTATCCATCAGAGAGTAACCAGACGAATGCAGCAATTCCTTCTAACAGCCAGAACGACTTCGACGATAGAGATGAGATCATTAATGAAGATTTGGACAATTTCTCGGACAGTGAAAATGAAGATCAAAATATCGAGAATGATGACAGAGGATTTAAGGATTTGGGCTACAACACACAATATTAGACATACAGCAATCAATGAATTGCTAAAAATAATAAAGAAGCGGACGGCGGTATACGTGTCATCCGATGCACGAACGTTACTCGAGACACCAACATCTAAAAAGTTGATAACTATTGGCCATGGTATTTATTGGCACCAAGGTCTTGAAGTTTGCCTTAAATACATTTTGCACGATATTGATAAAGCATTAGATATATCTCTAAATTTTAATATCGACGGCCTACCAATTTACAAAATCTCCAGAGAAAAATTTTGGCCAGTATTATTTAATATTTGATTAGTTTCAATTAAATTTAACATTTTTAATCAAATAAAACTAGTTTGTTACAACTCAAAAGTTAAATAAGAATTTTTCATTTTTGAAAGCGGTATGAAAAGCTCTTTATGGGGGATAGGTGTATTTTGCCTGAACGTTGTTACTTTTCTGAAGAAAACCAATAACATATAACCCACCAATAATAACAATTACACCTGTATGGGTTGAACTGTGTCGTTGTCTATTGCGATGAATTTGGTATGTAACGGCTGTTTCAAAACCCTAACACAAATAAATATTGTCAGATCGGTTCTGAGCACAACTACAGGATGCAGAAAGTTTGCTTCATAACAACTTCACAATTTTTTTTCGTTATATTAGTTGTGAACAAATCCATTTAACAAAATTGGTTGTACTGGTTGTAGAACGGTTGTCGTAGTACCTTACTTGCATTACGCCATATTTATAAAGCCAATATGCGACTCCATTTTGAAATTAATCGTATTAAAATAAAAAATGTAGTTCAATGACCTAATCGGTCATATCAATTTTTTAAATATTTTTAACTATAATTTAATTTTCCTCAGGAATCAAAAAATTTGGAGCGATGCTTCATTTTTCGACCTAGAAATCCTCATTTTACAGTAAAAATGTATTTCCCATTATTTCTCCCGCGTATATGTGCGATATTTATCGAAAATTAGAATTGCATAAATATCAATCAGAATAATGTAATATTTTTCTCCATCATATATTTTATGTTTATAGTGTCATATTGTATTTAGTTACACATATTGTATTTTTGTAATATGAGCACAACTGATTATTATTATAATGGTTGTCATAACATTTGTTATTACCATTTTACTTGTGCAGAAATTGTAGATTATGTTGTGTAGTTCTTTTTTTTTCCACAATTATTAGTTTTGAAATAGTTGACAGAGATCTGTGACAGCGTGTTCTACAGGTTGTGACGACATTCAAATACCTATTTCGAAAATATTTTACAACCGTTTCACGGTCAATTAAAAGTTGTGAAAAACAATCACAACTCCTTATACCGCTTTCACAAAGCTATGGAAACCAATTATTTTCGCCAAAATAGCTATGTGATACGTTGTAATGCTGTTGTGGTGTACGGTTCGCTACAACAAAAAGGCGGGGAAATTAGTTGTCACAGTAATGTGAGAACCAATGGACAAATAAAAATGCTACTTGGGATTTTACCTTAAATAAACCTTAAACCAAAGAGTAAGGGATTTTAAGGATGAATTGGTATTTGTTAACTTGCTGTTAACTTGGTTTTGGTCGTTTTGAAATAAAATTTTAATATTTCTTTTTGATGACTGCTAAGTTATTTATACAGTGCAAAAAAAAAAAAATTCAAAAAAAAAAATCATAGTAACCTTTGAGCGTTACACACAAACATTTCTGTTTAATTATAGTAGTAATTCTAGAGATTCTAGAAGTGTTTTTTGCTGAATATAACTTATGGGGGAACCAGCGAGTCAGGAACAACTTTAAGTAAGAATGCGATATACAGAAAGTACATGTTACTGACCAGCGAATCTTTAAGAACTTTTCGTTCAGTTCAGCCGTCACTTAACAGAGCGAAAATTAACGCGCAAACTGAAGGATATGACAGAATACATCAAAATTTGCACAGCACACTTTTCTTTAAAATAATAAATTTTGCTATTCACATTACAATTTTAATATTGTATTTGTCAATTGTTACGGTTTCGGTGGCCAATATGTCAAATATTCTGTAAGAAAATAGTTTCGTCAAATTCTGTAAGGATTCTTACTGATTCGCTGGTTGCCCCTATAGTTAAATAAAAATAAAAAGTAA
The DNA here is from genome assembly GCA_958295665.1 of Tipula vernalis. NCBI lineage: Eukaryota > Metazoa > Arthropoda > Insecta > Diptera > Tipulidae > Tipula > Tipula vernalis. The sequence goes on along the minus strand of OY282558.1, from coordinate 176,829,038 downwards.
ACAATTACAATAAGCTGTGTACATATTAATTGTGCATATCGATTGAATCTAGTAAATCTAAAAGATTTTAAGTTTCTTTTGAATATAAAAAAAAACACAAAAATAGCTAATAATAGTTATTATAATAAAAGTATTCACCTATTATGAATTAAAATTATTTGAACTGTGTGTAATAAGTGGTAATACGAAAAATAAAAAAAATACCAAAAAATAAAAATAAATAAAAGTGAATAAATAAGTTTATATAAGAACAACAAAAATATTTTATTAAAAAAAAACCCAAAAATTACACATCGTGACACAAAAGTTCTTTCAAAGCACGGGAACGGAAATTCTAATCATCACTAAGTCATCGCTAATATTGCGATATACATATATAATCGTGTGGAAAAAACCAATCTGGAATATATTGGAGTAAAACGGTGAACAATCCAGAGGATATCAAAACCAACGGTGAACGGTATGTGTGTTTGGAAAATCAACTACATGGAGGTCATAGATGATGTTTAATGAGTACCATAATTTTCTTTTTCTAATTTTTTTTGATTGTAATTTTCCTTATTATTATTATTTTAAAATTTGTGCTAACAAAATTCTGATTTTCCCTATTATTATAATATTACGGCATTATGAGTAATTAATTATCCAGTTAAATTTAATGATGTGAATGAGTATCTATAAGCGGCTCAATTATATTTACCAGGAGGTACTGTATATACCACGGCAATGCAGAGTTCTGGTTTTCGACCAATGAACCCCCCCCCTCCTCCCGCGCGACGAGCAAATCCCAACCAAATTACCTGGTGGTCAAAAAATTTGCATTGTTTACAAACCGATTGAGACAACACAATAAAGATAATCGGAAGACATATGAGAGATACAAAAATGGTATATCAGAGAAAAGCGCGACCGCAACTACGACACACAATGTGATGGGTATAACCACATTATAATTTCCAAATTTTATAATTTCGAGTTTTGTTGAAAAAAATATTTACTTTGCATTTTGAGCCACATTACCATCTCTTGAAAGACGCCAAAACCATTAGTATCTGTTGGTTAAACAATTAGTAACTCGAATCATAATCAAAACTTAGCCACTATTAATTCTAAAGGTTGTCTATAACAATAAAGAAACTATGCGGCAAAATGACCTGAAAAATGACTGAGTCCAATGCACTGTTGCAAAACAAGAATTACTTGTGAATGTACAACTTGCAAGGCTAACCTATACTGACATTTTATTTTAGATTTTGAAATAATTTGTATAGTAATATAGGAAGGAAACTGTCATCATAACAATTTGCTTTAAAAGTAAAGCTGAAAAAATATCGTAAATTACACACTTAAGAAGATATTCTTATCAATTAGTCAATCAAACCTTATAGTTGTTGTACAACAACAAACCTATTCAACCACAGATGTATAATTATTGTAAATCATAATTGATATAGTGATTAATAATATGCTAATAACAAATTACAAATATTATTACAAAAAAACTTAAGTGGATTTGCTTGCCTTGACCGTTAGATTGCCCAAGCCGTAACAATATGAAATTATCAAAATTATTTGTGAATCAAAACTGGCATTTTTTTGTTATAAACAAAATTGAAATACTAAAAAAAATCTGGTATTCATTTTACAACTGTTATGTGTTCAAAACATAATGTGGGTTCGTATTGTGACGGCAAAAGTGACTTATAATTAATTATAAGTTATATAAATAAAATGAAAGTGAAATCAATATCTAACTATAAAGAAGAGAGTTGATTTTGAAATGAAAGTGTCGCGCTGTAATGTCATGAACATGATGATGTATGGTGGCAATAAATTATCTAATACATTTTATAATAATACTTACTATATTTCAATTAATTCACATCCGATCAATAATTTGTGTGGTCCGAGTTCAACAACTGCTATAGTCTGATCATGATGGTAGATCATAATTAATGAGTCTTCTGCTTCGCGTATTCCACTGCAAAATATGTAAATAAATAAAAGTTATCGACCTAATTAAAACTAGTTTATTGGTAATTAAATTATATACATAGATATTGGAAATTGAAAAAAAAAATTGATTTAGTTTATTGGACTATACAATAATTGTTTGAGAAAGAGTACGTGAAGGCAATTTACTTTCACTTATGTATGCAGAAATTTATATTTTACAGAGACGAACGAAATGATTAACTAATAAACATTAGAATAATAATTTTAATATATATTGGCAAAAGTTGTTTAGTTATCACTTGTTATCACTTTCCCAATTCAATCGTAACATTATTTTTAACAACCAAAAATTAAACTTTCTTGAGATCAATTGAGGTCGAGATTTCATCTTACTCGTATTTTGCTTAGTTTCTTTCCAGAAAATTTGGTATTTTACAAAATTTGTTATTCAAAAAAATAGTTGAGATTTCGTTATATTGTTCGATTCCCAAAAATAAAAAAATTAAAAGTTATGTCACAATAATGAAAGTCTTACAAGAAATTTTAATTAATTGTTTGAATTTCAAGTTCATTCAAAAATATTTGTTGTTTCACAATTCAAAATTAATTTGATAATTTACCAATGTCATAAAGAAATTTGAACTCTCGTAAAGCTTATAAGTAAAGTCATATATGATTTTAATATGTTCCGAAGATTGTAAGAGAATTCAATCGAGTTTCGAACTGATGAGCTTATGATTATGAAAAAATCAATCTTCTCATCAGGACGCGGCGACTGGACTGATTATACCACAATTTACATTCTATATATACAGAATATGCTGTGCGTTAAGTACTAGCGAATCGTACTAATACAGATGAAATATCTTACAATTCTTCTTCACAATATTCACACAGCTCTATTTCTGTGTACGCTAATTTTTACTTTATTAATTTTTTGTTGAATGCTAATTATTTCATGTAATGATGTAATAAATAAATAGAATTCTGTCTATTAGTCGGTTTCGTTGAATTACTGTTCGTAAATACTAATATACTTCTCGTGTTAATCGAAACACATTTAAAATGGTATAATCACCGGTTGCACATTAGAAATTACATGAATTAATTAACATTCAACAAAAAATTAATAAAGTAAAGTCATATCCGAAGAAGATGGTATATATTTTAGGATTTCAATTTAATTTGTAAGTTCCAATATATAAATCGGAATTCAAATTTCACAAATTCTAAGAATTTGGAAAGAGCTGCAGGATTTTTCGAATGCAAAATATGCAAACCGGCTTTACACTTTAAATCCGTATCAAAAAATAGAAAATTGAAAAGTCCACTAACATCAAGCTTTGACACTTGCATACCATTAGCATCGTTTTGTCTTGTCAAATACGTTATTTTATGTTATTTCTTTTGTGTTTTCGGCTTTTACACAACACCACCGCCTCTGTCGAAAATTCAGAGCAATAAAAAGCTTTCATTCAGAACTCAAATTTTAGCTAGAGTTTAGAACTTTTTTTTGCCGAGTGGCCTTTTGTAAAAAGCAATATCTCGGACCCAATATGGCGCCTCATAGAAAGAGATCACGATTTTTTGTTTAATTTTTTAGTTCTGGAGATGACAAAGAAATCCTACGAAATCCTTGTTGGGCTCAAATTCTTGACATTCCAGCCAAGCATAAATGCTTTTTGGAAAATAAACATGGAATATCCAATATGACGGCTAAAATATCGAAGAACTGAAATTTTACGCTAAATTCTCAGTTTTGGAGATGAAAATGTAATCCGATGTAATCCTTATTGTGCTCAAATTGTAAACATTCCAGCCTACTTTTGATGCACCTTAACGCTTTTCTGAAAATAAATATGGCGCATCCAATATGGCGGTTCAAACGTCGAAACTGAAATTTTACGCTAAATCACAGTTTTGGAGATGAAAATATAATCCGACGTAATCCTTGTTGTGCTCAAATCGTAGGCATTACAATCTACTTTTGAAGTGCGTGCATAAATACTTTTTGGAAAATAAACATAGCGCATCCAATATGGCGGCTTAAACTTTGAAAGATGAAAATGTAATCCGACGCAATCCTTGTTGTGCTCAAATTGTAACGTAATTATCACACCCGAAATCCCATATATTCCGTTTACCTAATAAAACATATTTTTCGGTGTATTGTCCGTTACTAAACTTACCTTGAAAATAGTTTATATTGGCCAGAATCGGCCATAGAACATTCACAATTGATCAAAATCGCAGTTTTTCGAAGATGTTATTATTAATTTGAGCCAATGATTAAGAATTACTTTTTGCACGATTATCAAAATAATAAAACAAAACAAGGTGCTAGATAGACTGCTAGATTTGGTGTGGTTTTTATTACAACGAATGTCAAAAAAGACTTAAGGTGGGTTTACATATTTTTACTTAATATGTTTGACAAATTTAGGTTGCGTTCACATTAAACATTAACAAGAAATGCTAATTTAATATTACTATAAATGTTCTACAAACTAACACCCCTTCTCAACATGTAGTTACATTAAATGAAACCGATTGCACTGGTGTATTTAGCCAACTTTGGTCCATCTAGTGGCTTCATCAACATATCCGCAAACATATTATCAGTTGGACAATAAACGGATGTTATCTTGTTCGAAGTGATGTAGTCATGTACGATTTTGTATTTGATGTCAATATGTTTTACACGCTGATGACAAATTTGATTGTTAAGCAATTTTATGCATCTTTGATTGTCTCCGAATATATTGATAAATTTGTTATTCATAGAAATTTCAAAAACATCAATTAGTTTGATATTTGTTGAGACTACAACAATATCATCGACATGGTTATATATATGTATATATAACATCTCGTTCGGTTTTTTTTTTTGTACAAACATAGGTCGTTATCACTTTGTACATACCAGTTCTCCTTCATAACAGTGTCAAACTTCTTGTTCCATTCTTTTGCGCTCTGTTTGAGACCAAATAAATTTTTAATAAGTTTACATTCTTGAGTACTGTCACCCATCGTGTATCCTTTCGGTTGTTTCATGTAGACGTTATGCGATAGATCTCCATTTAAGTATGCAGTTTGAATGTCAAAATTTTTAACTTCCATCTTCCTTTTTCCTGCTACTGCTAAAAGAATCTTCAATGTCGTCGGGCTGGCTACGGGTGCAAAAACTTCGTCGTAATCTCGACTAAATTTTTGTGAAAAATCTTGTGCTACCAAACGAGCTTTGAATCGAACGATAAGATAACTTCTTGATCGGTTTCTTCTTATAGATACCCATTTGGAACCCATTGCATTTTCTCCTGGTGGTAATTTAGTTATCTTCCAAGTTCCAAAATTATGAAGTAAGTCCATCTCTTCACTCATAGCCGTTATCCAATTTTCAAAATTTGGGCCATTTATTGCTTCTTCATATCTAACAGGATCCGAGTTTATTTCTTTTGTCGCCTTATTAGTTTCCATTATTAACCGTTTTGGTGGCACACCTTTATTTGTTCTTGTAGAACATCCTGTAGGTTGCTCTTCTTCTCATTGAGCTGGTGTTCATCGCTGTCTGCTGATTTCGTTTCATGGTCGCTCGAGATGTCAATGGTAGTTTGATTATATATATATATATATATATATATATATATATATATATATATATATATATATATATATATATATATATATATATATCGGTTTCAATAAATTTAACATCACGGCAAATCTTAATTGTGTGTGTGTTAACATCCAAAAGTCGATATTCTTTCGTACCGAACTCATAACTCACGAAGAATAATTTTTCAGCTGTGTCATACAGTTTTTTACGCTGTTCTTTCGGGACGTGTGCATATACAAGTGCTCCATAAGTATGAAAATAATTTAAATCTGCTAATATATCATGCCACATCACATACGGAGTAGTTTTTAAGCTTCTAGTTGGTAGACGATTGATTATGTGATTCGCCGTAGTCACCGCTTCGCCCCAATACTGTTTATGCAAACCTGAGCTTGTTAAATGCACCGTGTCATTTCAATTAAGGTCCGATTTTTACGTTCGGCAACTCCGTTTTATTCTGGCGTGTTAGGTACTGTAAACTGGGATTTAATTCCTTTTGATTTTAGATAGTTCCGCAGTTCATTATCCACATATTCACCACCTCTGTGTGACCTAATTACTTTAGGTGACGTGCCGTATTGCGTTTTCATCATTTCGACAAATTCCATCACCTTTCCGCAAACGTCAGATTTTTGTTTTAACAAATATATATAGGAATATCTCGAATGATCATCAATTAGAGTCAGTATATATTTATTGCCACTTGGTGTTGGTATTTGTAATGGTCCGCATACGTCGGTGTGTATTAGATCTAATTTAGCCGCTGACCTAGTGAAGGATTTTTGCGGAAATGAATCTCTGGTTTTCTTACATTAAAGACAGATTTCACACGTATCATTATGGTTCAATTAGCTATCTTCATGTTTGCTGCAAATTCCACCATTTTCCTTATATCGATTAAATTGCGATGGCCAAGTACCTTATGCCATTCATGAATGCATTTCGATTTTCCTGGTTGAATTACATTGAGCGCTTGTTGATTCAACTTGTAGACATCATTGGTGGATTTAAGGATTAATAATGTTTTTCCGTTCTTGTTGATTTCACATTGTTTTCGTTTAAACGTGATGGTGCAACCGCTTTTAGCTAGTTTGCTTACTGACAGTAAATTACACTTAAGTCCAGGTACAAACTGTACGTCACACAATCTGAACTTTGTGACTGAATCACTGAATTCAATAATGCCGGTTCCTTTAATTGGTAAATTACTACCATCGGCTAATGTCACTGAATTCATCGTGGATTTGTTTAAACATTCGAAAAACAACTCGTCGCTGCTTATGTGTGCGAATGCTCCTGAGTCTACACACCATTCAGATATATTTACTTTATTCTGATGATTAGCAAGTAAGCATACGTACGCTTCCACTGTGTCACTTTCGTTTTCAGCTATATTTGTCTGTTTCTGGCTTTGGTTTCCCGAATCCTTTTTCTTTTTCCAAATTGCATATTTACGACAATCACTTTTTATGTGCCCCTTTTGTAAACTTTAAGAGCATTTTCTTCATCTTGCTTTTCACCATACTCTTCGTCAAGTCAGCCTCAGCACGTCATTCGAGAGCTGTTATCAAAACACTGTAGCTTTCCGATAAACTTGACTAGTACAACGAAACTGCGAAAGTCTCTGCTAATGGCTCACCCAAAGTAATTAATTCGTCGATACATTCGTCCATTTCGTGCATTTAGATGTGTGTGCGTATTTCCGCCTTCAGGTAGTCTCATCGGACCTAACCGTCTTAAAAGTCTCACTTTATTGGATATAATTGATTTTTGATGATAATCCCGTAATGATTCCCACATCGCTTTGGCCGTCACTATGTTCCTTACGTGTATGATTTGGTTGTCCTCAATTGAACGACCAATATGTGCACGAGCTTTACCATCACTTTTGTTCCAAACCGCTAATTGAATTGCATCTACTGGTGCTGCATCAGTAATTACTGACCACAAGTCTTCCTCTATCAGTAAAAATTCGATTTTGTATCACCAAACCTGATAATTCTCGTCGTTTAGTTTGATAATTTGTATCTTAGTTGTATCAGCCATTTTTGAGGTTACGAATTTTCGAGTCAAAATTATTACTATGAAAATATGTAATTTCTCGAAAAATATTGTGGTTTCCCTGATTATCGTTGATGTTGATTAGTGTAGTTAACATTCTGGCCAAGATTCACGTTTGTACATATTACACTTTAGTCAGAATCGGCCATAGAACATCCACAATCGATCAAAATCGCGGTTTTTCTACCGTTACGTTGACGACATAGGTACTGTGATTCCTGTAAATAAAGTCACATATTTTTAAGATAAATTCAACGCTTTCAACACTATAACACTTCTCACTAAGAAAATTGAATCTTTATCAAACAATCTTTTTCGTAATCAGAATATTCGACTGCTTATCCAAACCTTGCTTCATAATAGTTACCATTTACATTTAATAAAATCTGCTTTCAATAAAACGGCTCAAAATCCCACTTACGGAAGTCCGTTTAATAGTGATCAGGTAAACCCTAGTAGCACTAATAGATACATTTCCATTCCTTATACCAAAGATTTGTTTTACAAAATTAAAAAGTGTTTAAGTAAATATAATTTCAAGGTTGTAGGCCAGCTTAAAGATCAAATTAGAAAAGAACTTTTAAGTAACCTAGTCTATAAAGTTACCTGCGAGTGTGGTTGTTCATATGTTGGTCAAACAAAGACTCGCAAGTATCAGCATAAGGAAGAAACATAAGAAAGTCGGTAATGTGGAAGAAAATATAAGTGCGTTATCTGCCCATCTAGCTCTCATGTCAGACACTATTGAAATGGAGAATATTGATATCTTGGAACGCGAGTCGAACTACAGTAAGCGACGTAAAAAGAATCCCGACAACATTAATCGGTAAATTGATTGTGATTATATATTTATAAAACAAAACACTTCAGTTTAGCAACAAAAATTAATTCGACACAATCTATTAATAATAAATCACAAAATAACTTTTTATAATATTGGTACAAATTACTTAGACTTTCACTTTCTATATCTCACTAAATCACTTTTTAAATCACTTTTAATTCACTTTTTAATCCTTTACTGTCGCTTACCAAATACTAATGAATCTAATTCGATCTCGTATGAATAGTCTAGAAACATTTAGAACAGTTTTATCATGGAAAATTCCATTTTAGTATAGTAAAACATTGAGTTATTAATTTAACTTATTCTATTATGCTCTAGGTGTCACCGTAACACTACCCCTCACCTAAGCCTATTAAGCGCAAATAGGATTTAAGTGGCAGCTCGTTGTTAATGCTTTTTAATATTCCTCGAACAAAATCTAACACAAAGCCATTCACCCTCATGAAGTCCATTCCCATATTGACTTCATCCAAAATATCCGCGACCAGAACTTCTCGTGGGAAAATAGTTCCACCGATCCCTTATGTTTACAATCTTTTTCCATTTTATTTTTTTACTGTCTCCATTTGCAATTTTAACCCATCAACCAGCTGCACAGCTCCTCCGATCAAGTCTTCCCGAACAATCGTGTGATTTGCTCCAGCATCCAGCGTAATGATACACTTCCTCCCATCAACATTGCTGCTTGATTGTTACGATGCTACCGCTTCGTACTACACTCGTGACAGGGATGTAAGTTATGCGGCTACCAGATGACGAAGCCAACTTCGGTTCCTTTAAACTGACTTCTAATCTTTACACTTTATCGACTGTTGCCATTCGTTCATCTGATGCCTGTCTCCTTCTTGCTTCCTAACAATCTCGCGAGATATGGCCAGTCTTGTTACGTACCCAACACCTTAGCTCATTGCCTCTAGATCTTTGTCTTGACCATTCGAAGCTCGCCTGGATTAAAGGTGGCGATCTGCTCTTTCCTTGTTTTATTTTCCAACAATCGCTTGAGATGTGACCCAACTTGTAACATACCGTTGGTACCGTCCGCTCGATGTACCCGTTGGTGTCTAAATTCATTTGGCGCCTAAATAATGACGGTCTGTTGATGGTCTGCATAACCTCGATCGTCAACGCAAAAGCAACGGTTTCTGCGAAGGTTGCTTTAGGTGACAACATCACCATCATTTTAAGCCTTTCTATGTTCCTATGTAGTCTTTCTACTTAATTCCATAAGAAAATTCCTGTAGCGATTCTCCTCCCTTTTGGTAGCGGCTTTTCAGTTCCATGCGATAGATTTCCCGTTTATGGTCACTGCCGTACTTCCGATCTAGCGCCTTGATAATTTTGAGATAACTGTTGCGATCTTTTTCCGGAATGGTTTGTAAGACCTACGCTGCTTCACCCTTAAGGGACACTATTAGATATGCAACAAGATGTTCATTATTCTAATGATTTTGATTGGCCGGCGTCTCAAATTGAAATTTGAAAATGCCGAAAGATGTTGTTCCATCGAAGTTTGGTGACTTTAACTTGATTGATTGAACGGTCTGTACAACCTGTGTCGTTGTTTCACTTCCCTTGACGTCAGTCAGCTCTTTCTCGAGACGTTTAACCTCCGTCTGAAATTCATCTTGTAATTTATGATCCACATCTTGAATCTCCATTTTAAATTCTGTTTTAGCGTGTTAAATTTTAGTTTGCAATTCCGTCTGCAAATTCTCTATTTCACCATGAACATTTGTAGACAGTTATAAAATTTGCTCCTCTCTTTTCTTTTGACCTTCGGCAATTTCACCCATCTGATGCTCTATAATTTGGTATGACTGCTTAGTTTCGCCTAACAATTGTTTCATTTCGTGTTTAATTTCTTGGTTAGGCTGATTTTGTTGTTTCATCTGGTGTTTTATTTTTGTTTGACTGGTTTATAGTCTCCAACTGGTGTTCGTTTTATTGTTTCATTACAACCATCTGTCCCATCATCTGGTTCATAGCAGCCATTAACTGCGCTAAATCAAAACTTCCAGAAGGTACTTGTGCTGGTTCGACCAATGATTTTGTTTCACCATTTGTATTCTCTACGGTTGCCGCATCCGTTATTTCCTCCATGGCGTCACGTAGTCGCGCTTTTAAAGCCCGTTTACTACCATCAGTGGACAAACGACCGTTTCACAAATTCCTTTTTTAATTCTAGAACTTTTAATTCGTTCATTTTCTTTATCTTATTATTCACAATCCCACCGCTGTCACCAATTGTTACGTTTTTGCCTTGTCAATCAAGGTTCGTATCACTGGATTGTGAATAACTTCGTTCGCCTTTTTATATACACAAACCAAACTTCTAGAAAGTTCATGACTTTTCCAGTAAGAACAGTGTCGACACATTTAGAACAATTTTATCATGGAAAATTCCATTTTAGTACAGTAAAACATTGAGCTATTAATTTAACTTGTTCTATTACAATCTAGGTGTCACCGTCACAGTATTTTTGCTTATGGACTATGTCCCTTTTTCTTTTGAAAATGCTTTTTCTTTAGAGCTACGATAATGGCATCGAAAAGGTACCGAAACGTCGCATGTGTAATTAAATAAATTGTTCTTAAATAAAAATAGGCTTTAAATCCAGAGATTCTTTTATTTAAATATTTTTTATTTATCTATAATTATAAGAGCGAAGAGCGAAATTTCAAAATCCCTTGAAACTGAAAACTTTATAAGTTACACATGTAAGACCAATCGTATGCGTCGATAATTTGCGCAAACATTTTATTAGAATCATTAAAATAAAATTGAAAGTATTCAAAAGAAGTTTGTAATATTTGAGCTCACTAAAACTAGACCTTACTCTGAGGGTAGGGGCCTTATTCTCGAATTCCTCACTCATTTTCCACATGTGGACATTTGTCAAAATCTATGTAATTATTGACGTTTTCGTACATGGGGAATTTGTCTCACCTGCTTATACCCATTCGAAAATATTCCCTTAGTACCGAAAAAATTCCATAGCAAATTCAAGAATACAGGAATTTAAATTTCCGAACGTTTTTATGAATTTTGACAGATGTCCACATGTGGAAAATGGTTGTGGAATTCGAGAATATGGCCCCAGGTTATTTAATTAATTTAAGCACTTTTAAACTAGAATATGTAATACTATTACAAATAAAATAATGATCATTAAAATATGATAAATAAATAAATAAAATAGTCCTCCATGTGACAAAACTCTAATCTACTTGTCATGCATGACCATCAATGACGAACCATCTAAATTCCCTTTTACCAAAATAATACACCTATAACCGACACAAGACTACGCCTTTCCCGGCTTCTCCACCTGACATAAATTTTACCATTACAATTACCATATCTTGTAACAAAAATATAAAAAATGGCATCGGGTGAGGAAAACATACAATAAATTTGACGGTTAGAAATCATTTGCATTTTGATATTTTAAAGAAATTGTGCAAAAAAGATCGTCACACGTATATGTATTTTAATGATTCTTTTTTGGCTGCCATATTTATAAGTATGTATTTAAAAATATCTCAACAAAAATTTATTTTTTTTTTGTACCCCAACAAATTTTTGTAAAAAAAATTTCTAACTACAAATTAGAAAACTTCCATTCGGAACTGGTAACCATGTTTTTTAATCCCTCCAAGAAATGTTAAATTTTGTTATACAATCAAGTTATGCCTTCTTGGCAGCAAATGATTGTATGACATATGGCAAGTCGTTGCAATTTCGTGTCTCCACTAGCAACTGTTCGAATTTTAATGGTATAACTCGACTTTAATGGCAGGTGGAGAGTAGGTATTATGCGGGCCTCGGATGATCAATAAGTATTGCCAATATAACATTGGCAATGTTGAAAAAAAATATTGACAAACAGCAATTGCCTCAGACGATCAAAACTATTGGCAATACACTTAAATATCAAACAATGAAAAATATTTATTTTCACTTTAATATATTGTGATTTTATATAATAAAACGCAATATTTCGGTTTTGTCACTTTCTTTAACGTGATATTTATTTTATTTGTAAATGAAATTACGTTCGTTTCGGATAGGGATTCCAATTTATCGATAAATTATAATATTTACTTCGGTTTTATCGATAATTTATCGATAACTTGGAATCCCTAGTTTCGGATGTTACTCCTTTATCAAATTTCTAACAAACATTAACTAAAATTATGCTAAAAAACTGCTTTTATACCCTATTTTATTTTTTGTGTGCCTACGTGCCTTTTTGAATGTTCTTTCCCCGTTATTTTGTTTTTCTTCTTAAATGGGTCTTAAAATGGATGTTACCGCCCTTCTTTTTATTATATACCTGGTGTGTGCTTTATGATAAAAACAGATAAGAATTTGTTGACCATCTGGTTTTTCTGGGTGTTTATGTGCAAAGTGATATTAATTACGGATTTACAATGAGGTCGTAAATTTTGTTGCGACCAATTTTCTCGTTTAGTAAAAATGGATTATATCGTTCCTTGTATATTTCCAGTTCTTCTAATCTGTTCATTATTAACCCTTTTCGTATTCTGTGTAATACCTGTGAGTTTGTGTTGATGTCAGTGTAATTGTGTTTTTCTGTAGTCAAGTGTTGTGCATATTTCGAGTCGATTTTTGGTTTTCCGATTTCTTTTATATGTTCTGTAAACCTAACTTGAAAACTTCTACCAGTTTGTCCGATATAGAATTTGGGGCAGTCATGTAAACAACAAGCATACATTCAAAGTATACAGAAAAGCCACACAAACGGATCACGCGATTGACAAATCATCTAACCACCCACACCAACACAAGATGGCAACGTTCAACTTTTTAATAAATAGGCTAAACACGATCCCGATGAACAATCAGGACTATATGGAAGAACTAAAAATCATTAAACACATAGCAATAAAAAACGGTTATAACACGGACTTAATTGACAAAATGAACAATAGGTACATTTGGAAGAAACAACAGAATATGATGACCACGTTAAGCAAGCAAAATGAAGAAACAGAGAAATACATCACCATAGAGTACAATAATAACATGAACAAGAATATAACGAAGGTTTTTAAAAAATACGGATACACAATGGCATTTAAAACAAACAACAAATTAGGGAATCGACTCAAACAACGTAACATAAATACACCAATAGACACCGGAATCTATATAAGAATACATGTAATGACTGCCCCAAATTCTATATCGGAAAAACTGGTAGAAGTTTTCAAGTTAGGTTTACAGAACATATAAAATGGTCCAGGACATGTATTTCAGTCCAACAAATGTGCTATGTGCGATGTGCGTTTCGTATACGTACACGATGTATAATATACTTTTTGCGATTGTTTTGTGTCAAATATTTTACTTGTGTTAGTGCATTTTTGCCATCGCAAGTATCAAAAATAATTGAATCGGGCGAAATCGGTTCAAATTTTTTGCAGCTTACATTCCCAAATTTCACAAGTCGCACATGCTTTTTTATGGTGCGTTATGATTTTTGTTTTTTTATTAGTCAATTATCGAAGATCCTTCACAATGGTAAGTGTTTGATGTTTATTGAATTTAATATAAATTTTTAAATTAAATTATTTTATTTATTACAGCTTAACGTAATATTCTACAGGTTTTTGGTTAAAGGACTATTCTGTTGCTTCCCCAATTGCAGTCCTTACTTCTGGATACTGCTTGTTCTATCGCATTCCATTTGCGGTAGGTTGCGGCGTGAACTCGGCGGTTGGTCACGACGTGTTGGATGATCAATTGTGCGGCACAGAAAAATTCGCAATTCTTACAGCTCGATTATACCAGAAATCTACATAGTTGTCGCTAGAGCGACACCCACATTTGACTTCACATTTTTTTCTCCATGGTTTATTCTTCGGGGGTTTTATAGTTCTCGCCAGACTTTTTAAACTTGATGGGTCGTTAGTCTATCACCCATGCCTTAGTCCAAATTCATTCAGTTTGCTAGCTAAGGATGCAGTACACTTATGCCTATTAGTTTTGAATCACTGGCTTGTGCCATGTGCCCATTGCGACATTGAGCGCGGAACCTCTGTGAGTTCCAGCAAATCGTACTGTTGTAAAATTTTGAAAATTTAGAAAAGTAATACCTGCAACTAGACTTGCGTTAACCAAATATACCTTAACGCAATCCGAACTCTAACTAACGTAGCGTTATCTGCTCTAATGTCTAAACTACAAATAATATAAATTGGTGAATAAATATTCGGTACTCTTCTATTCGAAATAAGAAAGGAAGGGTATTTGCAACTATTTAGGAATAATAAATTATAATAAAATTCACGCTGATCCACAGGTACCTGTGTGTTGATCGCACAGATAACCTGTGTCTTGATATTCAATATTAGTTAAAGTAAGTTTTATTCATCAAAAGCCACAAAGCTGGCATTTATGTAACAAGATAATTGATTATAAGCACATAGTCAGTTGTACACCAAACTTGCTTCGGGACTTGAGAGATTGGCTCACGGCAATCAAATTTTTATCCTGGTTTTTGCAAATACATATCTGTTTTTATAGCAAAAAATGCAAATTATGCTCAAAATAAAAACCAAAAATAATTTTCTTTTTACATTTACCAATTGACATTAAAAATTAAATAAAAAAACAACAAAAATTTTCAAAACTATTACTGGAATAGTTATGTACCTACAAAAACTTGCTTTGAAACTATTCATTCCGGAATGAAAATATGCGGCATTGTTGTTGTAAAATTCCCAAAGTAAGACTACATCTATTTCGTATTGCTTTTCTTTCCATATGATAAATGTTTTTGCTCGCATACACGTATATTTTACGAATACTATTACTTTCCGGTTCGCACTCGCACATCGCACATTTTTGGACTGAAATTCGCACCCAGATGTTTTACCTTGTTTAATATTTACGTTTCTTTTAGAGCCTTTTGACCACAAACTTACATTTTTATTGTAGACTAACTGTACCCTGTGCGCGTTGCTACGCTACCAACTACAATAAAATAAATTTGAAGGAAAGACATTATACAAATATTCAATTCATTTTGATGGCTGGTCTCCACATTCGCATTTTTCTCTTGACAAAAAAAAAATGTAGTCCATTTTTTTCCTCGTGACAATTTTTAGTACATTTTCCAAAATACATACACAAAAATTGATTTGAGCATGCGCATTGAAATTTTGTCAAGAGAGGAAAAGATCAGAATATTCAAAATTTTTGTCATGACGTTGTGCCATTTGAGCATAAATTGTATTTTATGCTCAATTTCATGTCATTTTATGTTAAATATTTTGACAAATTGTGCTCTGGGATACACAATATTTCTTGTATTTTCATCTGGTGCGTAAACGAATAAATCAGAAGGTTTTCCGATGCGTGAGCAGGCCACATAGAGCTGCCCATGTGAGAAGCATGGATTCTCCAAATTTAATCCACACACTTGCAACGATTGTCCTTGTGCTTTGTTGATAGTTATTGCGAAAGCGAATCGCACCGGGAACTGCAAACGTTTGAATTCGAGTGGCATATCTGTCACGCGTACTGAACCACTGATGATTTTTGTAGTTCTGTGCAATGTTTGGGAAAGCTTTTTGCACCAATTCGTCTATGCTTTCTGTGATCTTACAGAAGTTTGCTGGCAAAGTAATACATTGCGTAGATTCATCAATTTGCATTCGCCCATTTCCAATATCCATTAATTGTTTTGCAAAATTTCCAGCCGATGCATCCCGTTGTAGTTGTACACGCATGTTGGTTTTAAAAGTCAATTTCTGTAAATGACGGAATAAAACTGATGATTTGAGACATGCATTAAGTTCATCAGCGGGTGTTGAACATGGTATAACCGGCAGTGTTTGTCGAAAATCACCAGACAATAAAATGAGTGCGCCACCGAAGATCCGTGCGTTTCCTCTCAAATCTCGCAGTGTACGATCAAGCGCTTCCAATGCTTTCTTGTGAGACATTGTACATTCGTCCCATATGATAATTTGACACGTTTGGATTTGTAAATTCAACGGCAGTTTCAATGCTGAATGCGCTGTTCTGTCACCATCCAAAAGAGTTGCAGCAATTTCAGATGATGCAATGGCCAGTGCAATATTATTTTGTGATCGTATGATTGCCAAAATGAGTGAAAGAAGAAAAGTCTTGCCTGTACCACCGGGCGAATCTATGAAAAACAGTCCACCGCTTTGTTCTGTGATTGCACGCATAATTCTGTCATACGCAATGCGTTGTTCTGGAACCAACTGCGGAAGATTTGTCTGAACAAATGTCCCCAGTTCGTCAGAATCAAAGTGTGTTTCTCGTTGCAAATCACGATCGAAAAGGTCGTTCGCTGGTCGGTTCGGAGCAGGCATTCTCAGTTGCACCAGTGCCTTGTTAGCGATTGCCAAACATATGTCTTCAATCAAAATCAATGCCTCATTATACACGTTTGGTGTGAATTGAATGTCCGGATTTTGATTCGCAGCGCGCAAAAGATGTAGAATATTTTCACTCATGTAGTCCTTGTATTTTTCCCAAACATCTTTTGGATTAGATGGGAAGCAGATTGTCAATATTATTCGATGCATCAGCGAGTGCAGTGTCCCAATGTGCATCATTCTCAAGAAGATTTAGTTCCTGGCAAGCTTGGCAATAAGTGGCGCACAGCTGACCGTTCACTGTTCTTAAATCTTGGAAAGATGTCGGTCCACGTACATTGATTAATAGCAAATCGCAGATAGAAGCATTCTGTATTGTTCGGGTGAACAGTGTACAGACGACCCAATGCGTCACTGGAATACAAATTGGGATGTCCTTCAACTGCTTTACCTTGTTTGCGACGTTGAAACTTTTTAGCCGATTCCTTGTGTAGAATTTCGGTACCTCAGAATAAAGTAGAGTCTTTGCAAAAATATCATCTTGGCACAATGAGTAAAATGCAGTTAAAGTTGTTGCCGGTGGAACCAATGCTCTTGCACGTACATTATCTGCTGTGAAATACAGGCGCTGTCCATTCTCGAGATGCACCGCCAAGTGTACTACTGTTGGATGGATTGGAAATGATAAGATGCGCCATACTGCTTCATTGCTGCTAATGTAGCGTCCAAGTTGGTATTGGGTGATTTCATTGAGCGGTGCGGCCACATTCCCTACTCCGAAGACTGCCATGTCGCTTCCTTTGTTGAAATATTTGCAAATGTATTTGATCGACTTCACTGAATTGCAATACCCAATATTAATGTGTGCTTTGAAGGTCTTTGAGAGCAACGGTGACTTTGGCACAACCCAACGATTATCGACTTCAACATCAACGTTTTGTACTTTCAGAACGATGGATTTGCCTCAACTGATCGTCGACGATACAGTGGGTATCCGTCATTGGCAGTGATTGTATCAGAAACCAAAATTCTTGGGTATCGTTTCGTGCATTTCCCATCAGACATGCATGGTGAATTGTTGTTGAATGCGCCACTTGGACCATGAATCATATTTTTGGTAACGACGTCGAATAAGTCTGGATCAATGTCCTTATCTGGTAGTTCTGCTGAGATGATTTGGTCAATTTGATCTGGCGTAATTTTGTTGATTAACCAAACCAAAATATGTGCATATGGCAATCCTCTTTTCTGCCATTCAATGGAATACATCCAGCAGCGTGTCTCTCCAAAAACGTGATACTTGATAATAAAATCCATCAAAGATTTCAATTTTTGTTTAAATACGCGTGCGGTAATGTTATGGCGGTCCGAAGATGATTGTCCAGCTAACAGAAGTTCTTTAATTTCATCCCATGTTGGATTGCATGTAAATGTGATGAACAAATCTGGACGACCGCATGCGCGAACGTATGTCATCGCATCTTGTGCGTATTCATGCATGCGCCGTGGACTCCCCGTGAATGTAGACGGTAATATGACCATTCTTCCCAATTCGTTTGGATTCACGTTACCATTATTAACGATTGCGTCTCGTAAATGGATGTACTCTTCAGAACGCAACTCGGTTTGATTCAATCGAATATATAGAAATCGTTCGGTTTCAATCTTCGCGTACATGTCGACGATGTATTGATGGAACAATTGTCGACATTTCAGAATGTGGTTCTCAGCGTCTTGATGAATCATCAATCGATACATTTTGATGTTGAAATGATATCCATCTTCTCTTTGGCAAAACAGAATCGGATACTGCAATCTGTCGTATGAGCGATGAGTATCGGAGGCTCGCTGAACGTCACCACTTCTACGATTAAGAATTATGTCACGCGATTCGAATTCTTTGCCAACTATCATGATCGCCACTTCATCGATTGTTGGTGCATTGAACTGTCTTTCGTGTTGGCCAACGGGTCTTTTGTCTGCTCGAATTACAACTGGCATTGAATGGCGATTTTAAATAACTGAACTAATTCATTGTGTTGATCGAAAAGGGCTTGTAACGCAGACACGATTTCTCGTCTAGTGCCCGCATTATAATGACATCGTTGTTCAATTTGTTCATCACTGTTTGCCATGAAATAAATTTGAAGAAACTTGTGATCTGCGTCCGGCAATGGTAGAAGCGATCCGGCACGATGATAAATTGGCCCTTGGACTCTGAATGTTGGCATGTAATTTTCGCGCATGATGATCGTTGCACCGAACGATGTCATTTGAAAATATGAATTGTATTTGCGGATGTTTTCCAAGAAATGCTTCGACTCATATGTAACACCTGATAGCAACATTGATAGTGGTTCGGGTGGCGGATGTAATTCTGACAATTTAACTTTTCCATTGGCACAGCACATTCCTGGCGTTTCGTTCTTAAATTTGAGGGCGCTACAATACATGCAAATTTTATCCATTTTTCCAATGACGACACTTGGATGAAGACTGTAATCATTATTACTGTCATAATGGAATGCACCAAGATTTAAATCAGCGTACAGTGTTCGTCTTGATCGAGCGGTGCTTATTCGAACATTTTGCACACCTTCTTTCCCGTTGTCAGTTGTCTCAGACGAACGGGCCTGAGTAGTACGTATTCGATCGGTTTCTAACCTCACTTCTCGTTGTTCAGATGATTCAGACGAACGGGTCTCAGCGGCATGTACTCGAAGATTTTCCAGCCTTAACGCTCGTTGCTCGTCTGATTCTGAGGCTCGTAATGCTCTTTTCTTCCGTGCTTAAGGTGTAGATCGGCCAATTGCTTGTCGCTTTGGAGGCATAATTGGACGGGAACGACGTGAAAAATGCGTTTGAATTTATTAGATGTCAATCAGCAATCCGAATCTCACAATGTATCCAATCCAATTGAACCGGCTGTTCACACACGGATGGAAATGTTAATATTGATGGGGCAAATGCGTTCGGAACGTCAATCAGCAGTCAGATCCTTCACATACACATTCGATGATCTTCGTGAATTCACTGTAGAGAATGAATAAAATCAGCTCACGGAAAATACGAAAATTCAATTTGATTGAATTATTTATCTAAATTATTAATTTAACTCACAATGAAATGCACAAAACTATTCGAAAAACGCTCCCAAATATAAAAATACGCACAATATTGTCTGTTCAATGTGAGCCGGACATGAATTTCACAATTTACATGAATTCTTATGTCACCCACAACTCGAAACGTCATCATTCGTTCGCTGTTTTCGTTTCAATTCAAATCAGCATGAACTGTCACGGCAATATATGAAATTCATTGGAATGACAGTGGCGCCATTTGTCGAAAATTGGTCGTACCAACTCAGAAATCATCACATGATCAAATCCATAGTTTACGATTCTATAAAGGACATACAGACAAACATTCATTTATATATATATATATATATATATATATATATATATATATATATATATATATATATATATATATATATATATATATATATATATATATATTACACATGATCATACAATCACCCTAATTCAAATGTAAAACTAGAGTATATAGTACTATTATGTATAAAATACGATAAATAAATAAAATAATTAACTATTTATGTTTTTCCAACGTTCACACATTTATTCAAATATAAAATAATCATATACATATACAAATACGAAAACAAATTCCTCCCTGTGACAAATCTCTAATCTAATTGTCATGCATGACCATTAATGATGAATCAACCAGTCTATCTTTTACCAAAATAATACACCTATTACCGACCTGACACCTCCAGTTGAACACCCTCACAAATACAAACATCGCAAACACGATTCGCAAACGATGTCCTGCTTAAGCACAACAACCATAACGGCCCAGAGAGCGAAATGTCAAAACAAGAAATTATAAAAGTTGAAAAATTAAAAAATCATAAAAACATGACCTATATTAATACACTAAATCAATTACTAAATCTAATCTACTAAATCAATTAATTACGGTCATCCACCAAATTGATTTCAATCAAAATCATATTTCGATTTAAAATAGTCCTCAATCCACCAATCCTACAGTAAAAGCCTCAAATACCGATACGAATGAAAATTATATAGTGCCGATGTGTGCCTTTAAACTTGGGGTGGATGCAACCCCTTCTCAGTTGTGGAAACTAGTGCACTCAAAATAACCGCAGAAATCGATAGAACTTCTGCGGTTATTTTGAGGGTACAAATATTCGCCCCGGATAAGGGATGGCATCCACCCACAGGATAAAAACAGACATCGGCACAATATAAATTTTATTCCTTGAGCCATTCCCTACTTACTGTCCAAATTTCACATCAATCGGTTTTGTCCGTAAGAATTCTAAGGTAATTTCCTATTTTTACCGTCAAACGCTGGCACACACGCAAATATCAGTTAACTTAATTGGTACGCGCTAAAGCATTTTGTAAATATATTTTTGCCAGCGTTCCAAAATTCGATTTTTTTACATGAAATAAACAAGTAATTTTGAATTAATAAAATTATGTGCACCGTAGTGTCGCGAGAGTTTTTCACATAAATAGATTTACGTATCGAAACAGTATTGAACTGCCCAAAACAGTTCGTCTGGCAACCTTGCTACATTCAAAGGAAGTAAATATAATTTATCCACTTTTGATATATAATAGCCCGATAACTATGCTGATTTCAAATAAAGAAAATGTAAAATAACCCATTGTTATTGTATAACCCACGCTTATAACCCACGCTGCTAGGGGCAACGTGAGTTATATTTGGTATAACAAAATGTTGAGTAGTCATTGGAAAATTATTCGTAGTCAAATTGAATGAGTGTGTTCAGACGTATATTTTATACGCGATGTATTTTCCTCGTTCCTTACCTCTTTGCCTATAAACTAATTTTGGAGTGGGGATATTTGTGTGGAATTTTTCCTCAAACATTTTTATTGCGGCACGATTTGTTACACACTAATACGTTGAAAAAGTAATGTATACAAATTTTTAAGGTTGGATTTTTTTTTTTGTATTCGCTATTTATTTGAAATATGACCGTTGTTGAATGAAGAAACAAATTTTTTTTCGATTTTGTTTTAGGTTTTTTCGTCTTTTTATTGTTTTAAATATTTTTAGGTTTGAGTACATAGATATTTCATTATTATTATATGGTTTGTGTTGTAAAGGGGAAGAGTTTGGTATTTTTTTCATTCCTAAGTGCTCATTCAACTGGTTTAATTCCATAATCTGTGTGTTAATAAATTTGTGGAAAATGTCAGAAAATTTAAAAATGACTGACACTTGGAGCAGGCAACAAACGTTAGCACTTAGTAATTGTCCTTGCTTGTACAATCCATTAGACATGCATTTTACCAATAAGGAAACTAAAATATTAATATTTTTCTCCAATAGTTAAAATGGCGACGACTAAACAAAATTGTTATCATAGTCTCTGGAGGGCATGAACGTACGATGTCCGCCAGCATGCAACAGGCTTTGCTTGTTATTTCGAATTGGTGCACTGGGGAGGGCCTTTCGATTAACCCTAGCAAAACAGTCCTGGTGCCCTTCACCAAAAGACGTAATTTGAACCTTGGTTCAATTAGTCTTAATAATATAAATATCGGATACTCCAATGAAGTCAAATATCTGGGTGCTGTCCTAGATAAGAAACTAACTTGGAACTCTCATATTACTTCAACTACCGAACGCGCGGCCAGGGCCATGTGGGCCTGCCGGCGTATGTTCGGCAGGACCTGGGGCCTGAACTCAAAAATGATTTACTGGATGTACATCATGATAGTGAGGCCAATTGTAACATATGGGGCAATAGTTTGGTGGCCTAAGGTACAGCAAAAAGTTATTATGAACAAGCTGACCTCATTACAGAGACTAGCATGTCTCGGAATTACAGGTGCTATGCGCACCTGCCCTACGGCGGCAATGGAAGCTCTCATCGGGCTCACTCCACTTCATATCCACGTCAAAAAATCAGCTGCTACCTGTGCAGCTAGATTGAAGCTCGCGAATCAATACAGTCATGATGACCATATGGGTCACCTGGACATTTTGAATGAACTTCCAGACCTGAATATGTTCTTTAGTGTCCCGGACGTTATGCCGAAAGAACTCTGCTTTGGCAGGAATTTCGTGGTAACAATCCCCGATAGAACAGACTGGGATACTGGGTTACCGCAGATGGAACCTAACAGCCTAGTCTGGTACACTGATGGATCAAAAATGGATAGTGGAGTCGGCATTGGTGTCTTTGGACCCAATCACAAAATATCGAAATCACTGGGTACTTACCCCAGTGTTTTTCTAGCCGAAATTCACGCCATCGAAATCTGCGCCTCTATTATTATGACCAAAGGTCTTAAAGGCGCATCCATCCACATTTTGTCTGACAGCCAAGCAGCACTGAAAGCATTGGCTTCTAACTGCTTGGTTTCCAAGTCGGTTCAAAGTTGTTATAAACTGCTACAATCTCTCTCTTGTCAAAACAAAGTAAGGTTGTGGTGGGTGCCTGGTCACATGGGCATCACTGGAAATGAGATAGCCGACGAACTTGCACGGGCAGGCTCGTCGACTACACTCATTGGCCCTGAGCCTTTTTGTGGTATCCCGTGGGCTTCTGCAACCTACACAATCAGTAAATGGGAAAAAATACAGTGCTTGACTTATTGGAACTGTATTCCCGGCCTTAGACAAGCCAAATCTTTGATCAGACCATTTCACCACAAAAATTTGGCGATCAATTTCAGCAAAGGAAATATTAGGAAACTTGTGAGTTTTCTCTCAGGTCACTGTAACCTGAGATATCATTTGAACAAAATGAACCTGTCCACAGAGACGGAGTGCCGACTCTGTTTGGAAGAGACAGAAACCGCAGAACACATACTATGTGAGTGTGTTGCTCTGTGCACACGGAGGTGGATTCATTTTGAAGAGAGGTATCTGACCCCGGAGAAATGTAAATTGGCCTCTATAAACAGCATTCTCGCCTTTATTAGAGAGGTGGAGAAGCTCCTGGAGTAACAGTACCCAACAGCACAAAAGATCTTTTAGGTCGTAGTGCTAGCCGCTTTTGGGCAGGGACGAAAAAAAAAAAAAAAAAAAAAAAATTGTTTGCTAAAAATGTTTGATTTCTTGTTGAGTACATTTCCTCCCAAAGCATCATAATGAAATGAAAATAATTTTACACATACATAGATAAATTGCAATTGTTACTGAGAGTTTGAGATTTTACGTGTGAACGCGAAATGTGTGTAATTATGTCATGTAGAAAATATACGTCTGAACACACGGAATGAAAAACTATATTCCAAAAATTTGTTAAATTAAAGTACACCATGACAATTTAAAGAACGGTCACTATGATAAAATATATTTCAAAATTTAATGCTCCACTGTGAAACACAAAATCGAACTATTTCTTATTAATTTACGAAATTTATTTCAACAAAAGTGGATAAAACGTTGTATGCCACTCGTGAGCAAAGAGATATTATCCACTCGGGATAATGTCCCACTCGGCTATCGCCTCGTGGGACAAACTTATCCCTCATGGATAATATCTCATTTTGCTCACTAGTACCATAAATAACTAATAAATATAAAACAAAATAAAGTTTTGTTTTATTTTAATTATTCTTAAGAAAATAAATATTATTGTTGCTAAGATATTATTCTTGCAATGTTTCCAAATTTAATTACAATTTTAAAAATAAATTTGACATTGGCAATTAGGTGCACAGAAAAAAAAAACAACTTAAGATGCATGAAAGGCCGACAAAATTAAAATATTTTTCTATAGTGTTTATTGAATTGTTTATTCCATTGATTTGTACATTATTTGTGGTTGTTGTGCAAATTTCTTACAAAAAATTTCGATATACTCGTATGTGTGGTCCAAACTTTGATGTGTGTCTGTCAAAGTTTAGTTTTTTTTTCGTAGGTAGTTTTGTAATTTGCATGACTAATAAAATAAGTATTCTTTGAAAGTGCTCTTACAAACTCTTAAATATTTAAAACAATTAATTTTATCAGAAATAAGGTTGTTTTGTAACAGTTATTTTATAAAAATTTGCGACTGAGACATACAATTACGGTTCTTCAAACCAACGGTGGAGATATATTCGACGTTACTCAAACGTTTTAAAATGTCAACAACATGCTAACAAGTATACTCAAGATAAACACACCATTGAATTCGCGTTTTTGACATTTCTTTGACATTTATGACACTATAAAAAACAAAAGTGATTGCATTTGTTTCTCAATTATTATAGAAATAATTATAAAATGAATCGAGAAATGAATGAATGAAGTCGAGTGAAAAAATTAAAACTGATGAAGTCAAATTTAAGTATTCAAGTGAACTCAAATTTAAGTATGTATCAAAAAAATATTAGTATATTATATTGTAATGTGAACCCTTACTAATAACTATATATGATATCTATTAGTTACAAATTCCATAACTCCAAAAAATAAAAAAATTGAAGTGAAGATGCCAAACGATAGATGGCTACCTTTTCTATATATTAAAACAAACAAAAATGCATAAAAATCTGTAATTCCCCGCGAAAAATTCATCTGAAAACTGTGGTTAGTTGCAAAAACCACTAACTCCTTCTTAAATTGGGTTTCAAAAATCAACAACTCCTTATTAAAGTTATAATCAAAAACCACCAATTCACCAAATTCATATACTGCGTATGTGGTTTAGTTTGCTATCCAAACAACACAATTCCTTGAATGGATTTTTTTAAGTCATTTTAATGGTTCAGTGTTAGTTAGTTGGTTTGACTAGTTTGATAAGGTTGTGCTTAAGGAACAGAAGTGCCATTAAAGTTAAATTTTTGTGCCTTTTTATATTTTATTTATTAACGGTAAATGTGAATGTAACGGTGTAATAATAATTTATGAAAATATAGATAGTGTTGGAATGGTAATGGGGATTGATAAATCGGGATCTAAATCCAGAAAACGGATTTTAAATAAGAGTGGTTGGAAACGAGAACAGGAAAAGAAAATCAGGTTTACTTTTAAGGCAGTTTTTCAAATGAGACTTACTCGTAAGTACTTTTCATACCAGGCGCCTCGACTTTGAGCTTCAAAAATAAAAAAAATTTATTTCCTTTTTGAATTATGTAAATTAGTTTTATTTGATTGACAACGTTTAATTTTATATTGTTGAAAAATAATTTATTTTTAAGTGATACTTTTAAAAAAATCAAAATATATTACAATGAAGTTATCTATAAAGCCAAGGTAATGCGATCCACACTCGACTGCGACATTTTAAAGTAGTACAAAGCGAAGTACATTTTTTGCACAATTGTTTCATACTTACCAAAAAATCTAGTTCATATGTACGTTACAAATTTAGAATATCTCAGTTCTTCCCATAATTTACGTGTAAAATAGACCTAAATAAAATATTTGATAGCAACCGAATGTTCAAAGCCAACGCCACCGATGAAAGGTTCTCAGCTTCGTATTTGTGGTAACTAAATATTTCGATGGGTATGGTTGGTATAAAAAGTACTTAATTCACTGACTTATTTGTGTAACCTAACTTAGTCCATAAGAAATTAAATTGAATAGGTTAGGTTCCACTAAGTCAGTAAATAAGTATCGTTTGGAAAACAGCCTAAGTCTTATAAATTTATGTGAATATATACATGAGAGTTGAAATAAGTATACAATGACGAATCTCCCTAAAATGTCACAATGTCGACATGCTGGTTTAGCCTTAAATAGTACTAGTTTAAATATAAAGGGTGCATTGAGATTCTCTAAATCATTTTACATTTCGAAAAATAAGATAGAACAAGATAAATTTATTTTAATGTGCTGCGAAGTTAACTTAACGGGTCATACTAAATATCAGCAGATATTGAGTAATTGGCGAATGTAAACGTTTCTTTAATATATGTTCCCTGCCAGTGGAAGCTCGTAGAAGTGACCGTAGTAGTAAGAAATTTTTACTAAAAATAGAAACAAGTTATCCAAAAAATTTAAGCCCGTTGACTTACACGATTGCCGCTCTAAAAATGTTGTTCGCCAATACTTAACAGGCGATTTGTCCATCAGTAGAATGCATCGAATGGATCATTCTAAGGAAATGCACGTCAAAGCAAGTTATTTTCGTCAGATTTATAATACTTACTTTAACATAGGATTTAAGGCATCTTCCTCCGACAAATGTTCTACCTGCCTTATGTTAACTAAAGAATTTAAAACGTTAACAGACTCAAAATTAAAATCCGACATTATAAATAAAACAAGAGTGTATATTTTGCGGGATAAGAGCTTTTACCAACTAGCCAGGGAAGAAAATGCTGGGATGCTTACAATGTCCTTTGATTGCCAGAAAAATATGGTACTCCCAAAAGTACCGGATCAAGCGACATACTTTTCCAGGCAATTGTACTTATATTATTTTTTAGGACAATGTTTTTCTTTATACTTTATTAGTATATTTGGCTTGAAAATGAGCACACAAAAGAATTGAACGAAATTACTTCTGCTTTGTAGCACCGACTAAGCTCAGCTTCATTCCAAGACATTTCGGTCGTCCGGCTTATTTGCGATGACTGCGGCGCACAAAATAAAAATTCGGCCGTTATAGGAATGCTTTCTTTTTGGTTAAGATCCAAATAATATTTCCGATTCCTGGCCACTCGTATATATGTACCTTCTGACAGTGATAACCATAGGCTACCTAGGAACCGCTATATGTCCAGTAAATGACTGAAAAACCGCTACTATAGTATGCGTTAAACTACAGGGGCAATGGCATTTTCAATTTAACAAGGGGAAAAGGTTTGGTCTCACCAAAATTACGTTGCGGTATTAGTGCGTGGGGAGCAAAACTACAGGTCAGATTAGGTCAAATCTGTTCTTAAAAATGGAAGACACATTGTGCATATACAGCCTAGTCAAATAAACACTTTGGGGCCAACATCATGGGGGCATTCAAATAAACACTTTGGGGCCAACATCATGGGGACAATTCGGTTTAATTACCAACGATTTATGACCAGGGCCTAGATTCTGATCAAGTGACAAATGACAAATGACAATTTTTTTTGACTTTATACTAAAATTTTAGCTACTATAAAATGACAATAGTTGTGAGTTCTAAAATGCGTTTCTGATTAAGTGACTTTTTCAAAATGTCACAAGAAAAAAAAATGACAAAAAAAACAAAATTGTCATTGCTTGGTTTTCCGTGACAAAAGTCAGCTGCATTAATTTTTAAATAAAATCTGTGTGAGTATATTTTGTTAATTCTTGTTATAAATTTTAATTGTTTATATTTTAATTAAAATAAAACAATATTTTATCTATAAATTAAACAATTTTTATTTGGTTTAGGGCTCTTTTTATTTCTTTTTAACTAATTAAAGCTTGAGCTTTCGAACCCTATTCGGGTTCGTTTTCAAAAGCGTAATGAAGCGTAATTGGCTCATAAAAATAAAACACTTATATTTTATCTATTTTTATATACATATATATATATATAATGTGTATGTAGCGTGTAATATCATTAAAATTAACCTTAAAATATAACTGCGGTAAACTAGAAATGCAACCGCTGTAAACTGCTGGTAATGTTATAACTCATTTCATCAGAATCGCAAATTTTCCGTGACAATATTTTGTACTAATAACAAAATATCACGAAAAATTGTCATTTCATCAGAATCCCCAGTTGGAAAAAGTGTAAGCATATAAATTTCATTTGATAAAATATAAGTTTTTACGTTTTCCATAAAATTTTTGAGCATAATCGACATATGGTATGTTAATATTATTCGTATATTTGTTGTCAAAACAAACATTTATTACGTTTTTTGTTAAACTATACAATTTCGGGTGTTAATCAAATAATTTACCGACAAATCTAATGGAGTTTGAGATGAAATTCACAACACATAAATTGAATTGAATACAGAAATCTATCTGTCAAAACAACACACTTTTATGGTATCCGTTCACACTGCAAATCGCAAAGCTAGTGTGAACCGCAGCGGAAAAATAATTAAATAGCAAAAAGTACATGCTTATTAGGTACGTATAATGTAAACGTGGTATTAAGTTATGTCGGTCGCGTCGAGTATATCACCAGGGGCGGTATCATGAAATCCGGTACCGGTGGAATTTTGACGGAAATCGCCCGGTTATACAAAAATCGGTATCATGAACACCGCTTTCACGGTAAATTTCCGTCAAAAATCATCCGGTAAAATCATCCAATAAATAGTGCGTTCGTTTGTGGTGAATTAACTGAATTAACTGAAGTGATTTGTCCGTTCGTTTGGTATACATCAATTCAGTTAAAAATATTGAGCTACTGATTTATCTGATGGCTGTATGATACTCACTTTTTTTCCCACTTTTTCAGTGACTAGTTAAGACAAACGGAGTGAGATAAAAAATAAATATACAAAATATTTGTGAGAGTGAGTGTATACACCATAGATTTGGAAAAAATATAGAAACGTCAAAAAAAAAGTGGTAGCTCAACTTTTCTAGCAGTTAATCGAGCAATTATAGCAAAAAAAGAATTGGATTTGATTCTTTTTTTTGACATTACATACTTTTTTCTGACATTTCCGAAATATTAGAGAAAATATTTGTATTTTGTATACCAAAGAGAATTTATTTGTTTATTTTTAAAATAAATTTAGTAAACAATTTTTCCATTTTTGTTCGCCATTATTGTTATGATTTTTTCCCCCTTTTTTAAATTTTTCTTTTGATACTGAAATACAATTTTGGGTTTGCATTGTTGATTGTTTGCCAAAATATTTGAAACGTGCATTTTTTTGTAAATATAAAAATTAACTTAACATATAAATTATTTCGTTTCAATTAATTGCGGCAGCTAATGCAATTTAATTCAATAATATGGTCCAACACAAAAAAAATGTTGATTCTATTTACAAATTTTGTTTATCCGAAACTTCAAAATATTTGCCTATAGTATTGTCTACACTACCCTTCTCTGTTTCGCTTTACTAGTTTTGCAGCACTTTATTGTACTTGAAAAAAAGTGAGTATCATACAGCCATGAATAATAATTTTGCTTGGGTAGGTCAGGGGTTGGAAAACCCTAAGATTTCGTTACGTTATTGGAAAAAATTCCCAATTTTTTTTTAATTACGTTATAACGTTATTTAACCTTAAATCATGTGAAACGTTACGTTATATAACATTATTTAACATTAAATAATGTTTTTAACGTTATAGAACAAATAACGTTATCTAAACTTAAATAAATTATTAACCTTTTCTTTAGTAAGGTTTTAATATTAGAACTACCGACCAGGCAAAATGAGGATTCAAGAATCAGGGAAAAAGTGAATTCAATAAATGTACAATCCGTCATTTTGACCGATCGGTAGTTCCAGTGTTAAATAATGCTACCACGAATTAAAAATACTATATATCGAAATTTAGCAAAATAAGAGTGAATAACAATTTATTATTTCATTTCGTGTATTTTTCGAGCATATTTGACAGTTTTTAATTTATTAATTTATTCTTGTTTATTCGTATATTTATTTTGTTTTCTTTTATAATGCATAAATAGTTAAAATATAGTTCATAGTTGTATAATTTGGTGTCACCGAAATTATTTTTATTACTTTAATTCAATTAGCTGTTACCTATATATGTATGTATATATAGGTGGATATATGCGAACCAAGAGAAAGTAACAAAAACCATTTTAATAACGTTATTTTATTTGGTTATTCCTAAATTTTATAAAGTTATCGGTTACGGTTATGTTATAACATAACGTAATGTGTTTGGTTACGTTTTCTTAACGTTATATAACGTTATCCGTCCCTGATTCAGATAATTGTTTTTGTTGTTTTTTGACATTTTTTGTTTTACGCATCGAAGAAGCCAGGATGAGATATGTAATGTGACACACAAAAATAATTGATCCAAGAAAATGGTCGATTAACTTTAAAATTTAATTATTCTATAACACAAAAACTTTTTAACAATTTGACACTTATCTGAATTGTAGCAAACGAACGACCAATTCACTTCAGTAGCTTAATTATCTGAATATTAACTCAATTATCGGAATAGTAACTCAACTCACATCATTCAGTTAATTCACCACAAACGAACGTGCTTAAAATGTTGACAAACGCCATTTAGAAAAAAAACTAATGCCGATTTTATGAATGAGTTGAATAAATATGAAAATAAAATAAAAATTAAACACTACGTAATCTAATTTTTTAGCTAATCAGGCACACGGGACACCCGAATAATAATGATTAGGGGCTATAGTCCCAATTAAGGGCCATTTTAATGTAAATTAAAAAAAAAATTACCCCAAGTCAATCGTAGAGAAACACCAGTTTGTTATTTTTATTTATAATTTTTGACAACTCCATAGTAAAATATACAGCAACTTAGAAAAATATACACTGAACGAAAATTTGCTCAATATTTTTACCGACCGAATTTCATGATACGGTATTTTTTTCCGGTCGGTTTTGCTAGTGGTGACATTTCAAAAACGCCCGGCATTTCCGACCGGATTTCATGATCCCATCCCTGGGTAAGAGTTAGTTTTTTAACTACGCAAAAGCTGTGTTTGATTTAAAGGAAAACCAATATATGATTTTAAAACTATCAAGTTACCCAAGTTTATGCTGTTTATCAATTTATTTGGTCCAGCCAAAATAAATTGATAAACAAAATAAACTAGGGTAACTTGATAATTTTAAAATCATTTCCATTGATTTTTTTTAAATTCTCATGTTTTATGTGGAGTTCTATGGTAGAAATGAAATTGCTGTAAATCAAGAAAAAATGATTTACAGCAATTTTGTGCGTACTATGGGAAAATATTATTGATGTTTTTTTTTATGTAAATCAATTTTGAGAAATTGAGATATTTTGATAAATTTACCCCCACCATTCTTCCAGCAAAATTATAAATGTCAATTAAGATAATAATAACAACAACAAACGAGACTTCAGATTTGTAATTTGCTATTCATCAATAAAAATTACAAAATTGTTTATATTTTTTACGACTATGTAGCCACAAAATTTTATAGTTTCCATTTTAAGTATTCTTTTTTAATAATACAAACAAAATTTCTCCTGACAGCTAATCTCACATCTAAAAAACCTGTTGTTTTGTTTCCATCACAAAATAAATTTGCTTATACGTTCTATGGGACCCGTTTAAAATTGCTATATTTCAAAAATTCCATAGAACTCGACATTAGCTTCATTTATTTATTTATAGTAGTAGTATTTTATAAATAATTTAGTATTAAAAGGAAAAGCACACATGGAAACAAAGCAATCGAAACAAAAAAAAATAATGAAGTTGCTTCCATTTGCCTATGTTGTTACTCGTCTATGTATGTGTATATTACATTCTAGAAAATTTGAAAATAAAAATTTACTGATTTATTGCATGTGTAGATTTTCTTGGTACTGGTACCGGTTTTCCTTGAATTGTGTATCTTAGTGCGTTCTTTTGATAATTGGGATTGTAAGGTCCTGATTTTTTTTTTTTTCAATTGTGCAATTGTTACATTTTGCCTAATTTGTTTTATTGCATCTAACATTAAATTATATTTCTCCGCTCGCTTGATTTTATTTGTGAAATTAATATCCAACGAATTCATTGATTAAAAAGAGTGTTTTGCTCTTTGTTCCAATCCATTTCAATCAAATTATTACCGATAACTATCAATTTAATTCTCAAATAATATTAAATTAATTATAATTAATTATTGTATTAAATTTTATTTATTTTAAGCACCAAAACAATTTTAATTTTTTTTTCACCTTCTCGCTTGTAACAAGAAAATTAGAATAAGCTCCTGTCAAAATAAAAAAATAAGAAAAAATAACCGTAAATATTTTTATATGTGTTGGTGTGTAACAACACGATCAGCGCTACAAATTTTTGTTGAAAACGTTCATCGGAATATCCCTACTCCAAAATTAGTTTGTAGGCAAAGAAGTAAGGAACGAGGAAAATCAGCGCCCAAAAAGTACTCGTCTAAACAGACCCATTTGCTTCATGAATAAATGTCACACAATTTTTGCAAAAAAAAAAAAAAAAAAAAAAAAAATAAATGAGAAATGAGTTAGAAAAACTAAAACAATAAATGACAACTATAGATGTACTAGAATAAATGAAAGAGACAAAGTGAAAATAAATCAATTCGAACATTTTTATGGCGCTGGTTGTAGTGTGAAATAAAACGTTACACAGTATTAAGCCGCGGCTACACGAATGGAAAATGTCGACCAACATTGGCCCAATGTGATTTGTCAAATGTTGG
This sequence comes from Tipula vernalis, assembly GCA_958295665.1. Lineage (NCBI taxonomy): Eukaryota > Metazoa > Arthropoda > Insecta > Diptera > Tipulidae > Tipula > Tipula vernalis. The sequence continues at coordinate 176,795,812 of OY282558.1, read as the reverse complement.
ACAAATGTTGGTGCAATAAAATTTGACTGTCTACACGACGTGCCCAATATTTATTTTTCGAATGGCTACCATAACCAATTTTGGTGGTTTATATATTAATATTTATCACTAGTAATCACTACTAAGTCATTAACTAAGTCTAATACATTAATTACAGTATCTCCCACAAAATGTAAGCCAATGCAAACATATTGCTTTAAATTCTCGGATTTGTTTTTGACATTTCATAAACAGAAAGCAATAGTGTGTTAAAAGTATAAAAGTGCAGAAAAATAATTTAAAATATTTTTAAAAATATAAATTTATAAATTCTAGCACTAACTCAGCCCCAGTCAGATTCCATTTTGGATTTATTTGTTTATAAATAATAAAATACAATGACATCTACAGTTGTATTTAGTGACATCTGCCGTTGAGTATTCAAAAATACATTTTTTCTCACCAATCTTGTAAACGAAGTACCAATATACATTCCAACGTTGGTAGTTTCCTTTGTTTTTTTTATAAAAACCGCCTATTGAGCGAATGGATACCAATGTTGGGCCAATATAACCTTCATATGTATTTGCTATTTTTTTCTGTCTATACGATTGGTTTTTTGGACAATTCTCCAACGTTGGTCTACATTTTCCATTCGTGTAGCCGCGACTTTAAATATAAAGATAAGATAATGAATATAATTATAACAGTAACAACTTATTTACCGTACCGTAAATCGAACCATGTTTACAGGACGAATTGGCTCGTACATAGCAAATTTAGTTATTGGTAATATTGATAATATAACACAAAAAGTTTTTATTTTCCGGTAAATACTCGTATATGGGACACACCTAATTGCAGCACAAGTGTTGAGCAAAATTAACCGCTCTTTGTTATTATCTTGAATTTCGGCCTTAACGCGTAATAATTTTGAATCGACAAGTAGCATTATATTGTAAGAAATCATATGCGGCATATTTAAACATTTAAAAATTGGAGGCACCAATTCTTGAAGTTCCTTGCAGCCTAAATGAGAGAATGGCCGGGCCATTATCTGTCACAATTTTCACCAAAGAAGAAATAAAGTCTTCGTCACTAATTTCGGACGAAATTATATTTATTTTTAAGGTATAATGTTGGTCACAGGTTTATTAATTATGGAGTTGGAAAGTATGCATCTTTTTCTCAACATGTCTTGTGAAATTTGTGATTTGATTGCCAGTTAGTTAGTTCCACTTCACAAACTTCACAATTGGACCCCGCTCCTGGCATTATCATAGTTGTAAAAGTTCCTACAACAATTTCATCTCGATGTCTGTTAACCCAAAAAAAATCACAATTCCCAATTAACCGCTCAATTAATAAACTTTATTTGCTAATTACGGTTATATAAAAATTGCTTTATATGGTAGAATTATAGAACAATAAAACCTTTGTATAACAATCGCTTACAACATCATTTAATAAAACGGTACAGGAAAATCACACACGGAAAAAAAATTCAATAACTCCTATTCCGCTTCAATATTTTTTGATGGAGGGTTTGATTACAATATCTTACTAATTGCTTACTAATTGCTCCACTCACTTTCATGAATTAATCCATTGACGGTTTCTGTGAGAGAAAGAATTAGGTGATTCTGAAGTCCAAAATAAAAGGTAATCGTAACGGATACTCAAAATGATTGTGTGGATGAGGAATGTCATGGTACTATCGGTTATCGACAAAATATAATCAACCACTATAGAAGAGCAAGATTCTTTTAGAATTGAAAAAAACTATGCGGCTCTTGCAACAGCTAAGCAAATTTGTAGACATAAAATGCGTGCATGGTGGAAGGCCAAATTAATCGATTAACAGATGCGTTTCTACTCTTTATAAAGAGCGCTACATACGATCCAACTGGTCAGACCGACATTCGGGCCGACCAAATCTGTTGTTGCCTACAGACAACCACACTTACCATCAGATTTTGACATTTTTCTTTTGTTTTCGTTTTAAAAGTATATTCTTTGTGAGTCTAATCTTGTGAGTTGTATGTGCATTTTTAAAAGGTAATTTTTAAAGTCATTATCGAATTATTCAATATCAACACAATTATTGTCGTTATTATGTAGAAGCTACATAAAAGTAAGTAATAAAACATGTTTTATTTTTTGAAATTAATTATAATTATGTCCACACGAGTATGAATGGCAGTGTTTCTGACGGAGGAATTTAGAAACAGACAAAATTTTACGAAAAATTGTTTGCGGGCGATTTACATTTACCAAACTCTTCAGTATTGCCTGGTAGTAATACATAAGTATGTATCTTATGTGTTTCTTAGTCATAGCGCCTTCGCTCTGAGCAACCAATTACTAAAACCGTTTCCGCAGAATAACTTAACACACGAAAGAAGAATATTTAATTATAAATTATCGCGAGCAAGACGCGTAACAGAAAACGTGTTTGGAATTTAATCAGCCCGGTTTTGGGTTTTCCAAAAACCTATTTTGGTAAACGTTGAAAACGTGGATTGGATAGTCCTCGCGAGTTGTGCTCTTCATAATTATTTGCGAAAAAAATCAAAAAATTATATTTCTCATAATACTCTTGATTATGAAGACACTGGCAAATGGCGACAAGATAACGGATTAATGGCTCTAAATCGAAACAACCAAAGGCAAAATAAAGAAGATGGCAAGCACATAAGACATTTATTCACAGAATTTTTCAACAATCAGGGTAGGATACATTTACGTAAGGGGACGTATGACCTATTGGCTGATTAGCCCAGATTAATGTTCGACTCAATGGTCAATCTTTCAAGCTTTCCATAAGAAATTACTTCGGAAATTAATTTTTCAGCTATTGTCCGCTGTTGTGTTGGACATCTCTTGTAATTGATTTCCCGTTGACAGACCATACGATTCCTGCCCTTCGGTTAACGCAGAAATGACAAATTGTCATAATACCATAAGGTAGGGACAAATACCTTATCAGGGTACGTTTCTGTTGTCTTAGTTTATAGGGCCCTAATCAAACGGAGCCTTTTAATCAAATAAACAAATGGAGTAGGTATATATTGAATTCTTCAAATAAATATGTCTAAATTTTAAATAAATAGTTAATTTGTTTATTTACGTACTTTTTTGCTCTGTTTTATAAGATGTCCTCATATTTTCAATTTTCTTCTATATTGTATCAATCGAAGCCTCGCCATCTATAAAATTTAGTTTTTCCTTTAACCTTCCTGTCAACATGACACACCTGGATGTGTATTTGGATTTTCCAATGTAAAAATCAATGTAATGGAAATTTCCTGACATACTGAGTTTTTGTAATAGAAATTTCCTGTCATACTGTGAAATTTCCTGACATACTGAGTTTTCATATAAAATGCATTATAAAATTTAATACACACCAGGGTATGCTCGTGTTAATGAAAAGTAGTTCGATACTCAGTAGTAGAAGTTTGTTGACACAAAGGTTAAAACATTTAGCACCTGATTTCGTGCATCCCTCTATTGCTATATTGTTTTTGTGTGATGTACCATAAACAAGAAAACTTATGGTATAGCTCCAAGAATTCTATTAAAATCTAACGTTCATTTGGTTTTTCGGACATTTTTTTTTTTTTTAAATAAAGTCCAGTACGCTGCTGAAGTGAAATTATATTTCTCATATAAAAATGACACAAGCGAAAACGAAAATGAAAATTTCACCGCTGAATTTCACTTTGTGGTAACGCAGTTTAGCTAGCGAAATGGAAGTTTTCGTATTAGTACACAGATGTCTCTATTTTATCTTTACGCATTTTTCACTTCATTTTTATCTTCCTGTGGCCCTATTCTGGCTATTCCCTGGGAATTGAAAAATATTGCGATATTTCCAAACTCCAATATTTTATTCCCTAATTTCCAAAAGTGTATTCTGGCGTAATTGGCAATAATTTACAAAATAAACGTCAAAACTTACATAAAATGGAATTATTTTTCTAAATTCAAAAATTTCCAATCGCCAGACAACACTTTTGGAAAAAATAATTCCCAACTGCTAGAATGCTGTCAAAATAGTGCAATTCCCAATTCCCCCAGGAATAGCCACTGAACGATAAATGTGAAAATAAATTTTGACAATTTCATTTGAGTTTTTGCGTTTTGAGGTTAATCAACTATCGAAGTACATTTTACTGTATAAAATATGTTGACAGAGACAACACGAAGTTATACGCACTAAAATATTTACGAAACTCGTCAAACTAAATTTTCATGTCAGATTTATCTTCCTATTTTTGGAGACCAGTGAAAATTTCATTTCACTTGAACAGCGAAATAGGCTTATACGTAAATATATTTTTTAGATTACACTTACAAACTGACAGAAAAAAAAATTGCCAACAAACACTTGCCCTTAAAACACTGAATTTATATACCCGACCACCCGAAAACGCTACACACGATATAATTTAGCTAGGCGGTTTGAAAATTTGTTGTATGACCAAACTACTTACGATCTGATATTAAATCTGACCTGACCAAATCGATCCCACCGCCTGACCAAATCAGATCGTGTGTAGGTCCTTTAAGAGATGAGTCACAGACTAATATGAAACTCATTAAATATAGATCGGAGAGAAATGTATTTGGGATTCATATTATATGGATGATTCAAATATGCCATTTCGATACGATTTAGGGGTTGATAGCATTAGTTGGCATGGCAAAGCGAAGTTATGTTTGATAAATAGAAATTCCGTTTTATGTCCTATGTATCAGAAAAGTTGTAAGCTAATAAAAAGTACGTATATCTTTGTAAAATGATCGTAATGCAGCCTCAGTGTTTGGAATCAACTCTGTTGTTGTACATGCTGGCATATGGCAATATATCAAATCCCCAACCCCCACCCCTATTTGAAAAAATATTCTTCTGGAGGTGGGTACCTACCGTGTGTATCTACATTTTTAAAATGTTTACAACTTATTGGTTGCACTTTGATAATTATATAAAGATACAGTACAAAATTTAGCTTGATCTTCAGCAAACGAGTTATTCACGTTACAAAATTATCATATTTATTACACCGTCACATACATTGTGAACGAAAAGTTCGAATATAAAAATTTTAACGCACTTCTATCAAATGGAAAGCGATTTTGAATTCTTTTTTATTTTAAATAATTAATACAAAGATTAACCATAATTCCTAAAAGATTTTCCAAAATTATTCCGCCTTTTCCCTTCATTATCAGGTTCAATAGTTTTTGGAAAGCGCTTGCTCCTCTGCAGTCGATATTTTTTGTCGTGATTTTATCTTTTGAGATTTTTTTATTTTCAAGATTTTTCTTTTCTGATCCCCACACAAGATTGGAAGCTTTCAAGTCTCGCAACCTGTTGAATTTGAAAATTTTCTGACGAAAAACTGACTGGAAATTTCGTTGAAAAAGTCGATGAAATTCTCCAAAAAATTGAGTAAGACCGGAACATTTCATCTTGAGACATCCATGCGAAACTAAACATTGACCAAAAAATAGTTTTGAATAATTTGCATAAGGCTGGTGACAAAAAGAAACGAAACGAAATCGACCCATTTATGAAGAGATTGATAAGTGGGTCTGGTACGACAATAGTATGTGCAAAAGATCATGGTCCAAGATAGATGAAGCTGCATAAACGCTGGCAAAGCCAGAATTGACGCCACGTAAGGAATCGTGGCCAGATTCACTACTGTCAACAACCAACGCGATTTAAAGCACTGCAATTGAGGTAAAGCGGCCAGAATTGATCAATAAGAAAGGTGTCGTCTTCCATCACGACAATGCCGGAGCACACACTGGCAAGTTTTGATACATCCACCGTACATCCCCGTCCGATTACCATTTGTTTCGCTATCTGCAAAACTTTCTTAATGGTATCAAGCTGACTTCAAAAGAGGCCTGTGAAAATCACTTGATTGAGTTTTTCGCCTAAAAATCTCATGTGATGGTATAATGGTTTTTCCAGAAAAATGGAAAAAGGTGGGATAAACTTTTTCCGTAACTCTATATTAAATGTTTATTTCCAATTTAGTTAATCTGGCAATCCCGTAAAAATTCAAACAGCTCTATTTTAGAATACGGAACGGTTTTTTCAACTAAACTAAATAAATATGAGATTTTTAAATGTTTGATACCCTGTATTTTAAAAAACAACAAAATCATGTTCGAAAAAAAATTTTACTCAGTGCTACACATTCAAAACATAAAAATCATAAAATTAAAACATGACTTCTTTCCGCATATAACGAATTTGTGATTTGACATATTTTTCACCAGTTTTTGGTTATTTGGCAAAAATTTCACAGGCAAACAAATGGCTCTGGTTGGTGTAGCCCTAGTCTATCGCAAAATTACATTCATTGAATTGAAACAGTTTATTTCGAGAAACGTTTGACATTGAGTAAAATTCTTTTCTTGTAAACTGTACTATATACAAATGAAATTAGATTATTTTTTTATTGTTAATCAATTAAATTGAAACATGTTTATATGACACATTAAAAATAATAGGTGCAGTTAAAATAATTACGATTCATTCAGAGAAAAGTAAAGTAGATTAATTAGATATATTCATTAGTTACGGAACATTATTTATCGTTAGAACAGAATTACCTCCAAAATGCTATAACTGAGTTCTGTTTATGTAAATTCACACATAAATATTTTATAAGATGTAGCTTTATTATAAATAATAAAAATCAAAAATAAAAAGTTTAATAAACAGTTTTGACGACAGAATGTAAAAGTTTATTTTAGTTCTCGCCTAAATAAAATATTCATTAGAATATTAAACACATATTGATTGAACCGTACAATACGTATAGTTTTTCAATTTTCTCATAGTTTAAAACATTAACATATATATTATATACAACAATTATCAATTATGTTTCGAGGGTTTTTACTGTACAAGTGTGTAACGGCTTTTCATATTGTATGTACGTTTTTAGAAAATTTAAATTTAGTATAACCAAGAAACAGATTTAAAATCAAAACAAAAGAAAAAGTTACGATTTGCAATTGCTTAGTGATTACTATACTGGCACACGCATGTACAAATATAAATTGGTTTTGAAATTAATGTATAACGTGAACCGAATTATTAATGCATTGGTGAAACACTTATTAAAACAGAAACAAAAAAAACAAGTGCTTAACACCAAAACAAGTATGTTGTGTGCTTTTTTAAATCTGTCTATCGACGAATATACTATAAATACATACTTTAAGCAAATTCAAAATATTCTGGCCTTACCTATAATTTTTCATACTGTTCAGCTGCCTTTTTTCGACATATTCTGAAAACGAGGGAAATTTCGGTAACTGCAAAAATGATGGCAACGAAGATTGCGATGTTGTTGTTGTTGTTATTAATTCAGCTGAACCACTATTAGCTTTATCACTTTCATAGCCACTGCCTAGGGAACGAAAAGCAGGAGGCAAATTTATTGAAAATGGTATTGTAGGTTTAGCACCAGTGGTTGATATAAATGCTAATAGGCCAGCTACAAATATGCATCCAATTTTAAAACGATTTTCACTAAAACTTATAAACTTCATAATAACAACGTGTTTTATTTAATTTCTATTAAATTTAAACGACTTTATTTTAAAAATTCACTAAAAGATTTCTTAATTCATAATATTAAATGTAATTAATTTTTTTTTTTATATTTAATAACTTTCTTATGTAACTTCTTTATTTATTATCTAAATATTATAACTGCGTTAAAACTATAAAAAAAAAAAAAAACTTGCACAAAAAAAAAATTAAAGCTAAGAAAATTTTAATAACACTAACTCGTTAAATGTAATACCGCGACTAAATAAATTAATGAATAACTACAGAATCAAAGCGAACGGAATTTCAATACAATAAAATTAAATTGAATCGCTGAGAAAGAGAAATTTGACCAAGAGTAGTTTACATTTTGTATAGTTTTATTATTGATGATGATGATGAGGAAGGTGGAAGTTTCTTCCAATTTATTCGTGATATATACGTTGATGGTGTTAAGATGTTCAAAATTGTTTTCTTTTCTTTTAAGTTTAAGTAAAATGTGAAGATATACATATAGTTATGCGCGAGTATTACAGAAGAGCTATTGGAATAAACTTACTCGTTTATCGTCATATTCACCTTTTATGATTTCCAATTCTCGATATTTCTAAATGGAAATGAGTAATGTAATATAAAACATTTTGTATATCCACAACCGTATAGTTTCGATTATAGTGTTTGGCTTATTATAGTGTACATTTAGTTATGTGCATAGTATAATACAAATTATATGAAATCAGTGATTTAAAACTCATCGTTTGAGGTATAATAGACAAAATGTATAGTTTCCGTTGAAATCCATTCAATTTTCAAGAACGATATGCTGTCGATGTAGAATATAGTATAGTACACCCATCAATCGTAAAACTTTGCGCTAAAAATCTTTCTGAATTCTTTTTACTACTACGAGTACACAACTGAGGAATATTGACACCGCCCGATTTACAGAGATATGAGTGCCGCCCTGCGGTATCGATTTTAAAACAATATTTCATAAATAAAACATTGCTAATTATATAGTTGTTTGTTAGTTTTATAATTAAGAATTTATTTTTGAAAATAATATTAATTTTTGTCAAATTATATTGTAATTGTAATATACTCGAATAGAAAAAATTTAGGAAATTTTAAAATTACTAGGATTAATTATTACATTCTGTCAAAAAGTACCGGGAATTCCTAAATAAAACACAAATTTTAAGTTCAAACATAAAAATGTATTTTGTCGCCCTCAAAGTATTTCCCCATTCGAGGCTATACACATACCTATGCCAACGTTTTTTCCAATCATAGACAAAAATTTCATAATCGGTGGTATCTTTTGAGTTTTTTGCCTTACCATATATTCGTTCATAATCTTATAGCTCGATGTGATGGCGTGTTATACGGCCGTCGATATGTCATTGCCATGCAGGAGATTGGTGGTCCGGCGCAAGTAGATGGCACTGACTTGATTGATTTTGTGATCAGGGGCTACGGGATAATAGTGTTGCTACTTATGACGCCGCTATTGTTGAATTTGGTGCTGACAATTGGTAAGTGTTGCTTTCGCACACAGTGGCGGAGGAAGTACAGAATTTAATAAGTTTGTCAATCATCCACCGCTCTATCGTTCCGGATGATTTGTGTAGCCCAAAGCAAATCTACTCAAACTATCGTGGATTGAGTAACACCAAATTTTTTATTCATGGGAAAGTCCGGTGCCTATATTACTTGGTCGAGATTTTAGAGATGCATTTGGCATTTGTTTTTCATTAAAACCAGACAATGCATCATCAAATATTGAATTAAACCAAAATTTGAATAAAACCGCTATTTTCAATAGAACGTACATATGTAACACCCTATACAAATACAAAAATTACTCACCCGTGGTGCCATCTATTATGAGTACGAAAAACCTAATTAAATAAACTTACAAATTATATGGAAAAGAAATGTAGAAAAAAAACGAAAAAAAAAGAAGAAAAAAAAAGCGTAGGGTCCATCGAAGAAGAAAGTCATGCGATGATAAAATTAAAATAAAAAAATAAAATAAAAGTAAAACAACAAATTAGTTTGATTTATAGTAAAGTAATAAAGTAATAAATAAATTATTGATTATATAAATAATAGTAATTAGTATAATTACTAAATTTTGCTGGATTAACCTACAAAATAACTGGCGCACAACGAAGGCAACGCCTTATACCGATCCCCTTGGCGTCTCACACTGTTTTTTTACAAATAGGCGTCACACACGTAATAAATTGGCGGCCTTTAAACAGGAAATGTGTTACAAACTGACGTCCCAACATAGGGCCTGAATCCAAAAATAAATTTAATTACATTTATTGGAGTGAATGTCTTTGTTTGGACAATCGTCGACATACTCAGACGGGATTGAAACCAATGAAGTACGTCGTTCCGAACGATTGTCCGCAATAAAAAATCAACCGGTTTTACATCCAGGAGGTTTAGAAAAAAACCAAATAACTCTCACACCGTTGGAACAAGTCAACGAGCAACAGGATAATCTGAATTCTTCTTCCGAAATTGAAGTAAATTCAAACGTAAAAATGGTTACGATGACGGATCAACAATTCGAAGAATTTTTAGCATGTTTTTTCAAATGTACAGGTGAGTACTCAAATTAAAAGTTTTAGTAAATTAAGTTTTTTAAAATTCGAAGTAGACTCAAACGTGAATCATTTGAAACATTTGACAAATTACTAAAATCAGCTCGGCCTGAAGAAATATTTTTCCGGGAATTGGAAAATTCACGAACGAAATAAATTAAATCATACGAAAATCAATGATGTAAACAATACGCTAGGTGAAAATAGTAAAACGAAATTCTATTGTAGGTACTGCAAGTCCAGAGACCACAATATTAGTAGGTGTGTTAAAAATAAAAACATATCCGAGAATTCCGAGAAAACCAAAATTAGCTAATTCGAATTTTAACAACTCAAACAGAGTTATAGGTCCTAAAACAGATGTTGAATGTTATGGATGTGGCAAAAGAGGATTTGTGAGAGTAAATTGTCCAGATTGTAAAACAAAAAGTGTTTTTAAGATGCCGACTAGTCCGGTTTCTTCGTGGGACATCTTGGAAGCTCGAAACGATACAAACAATAGTATTCCGTTCTCCTCCGTTACTTTCGCCAATCGAGAATTTCAACCAAGAACCATATTTTCAATCAATATTGCAGGTAGAGATGGTACCGCATTGGTAGACACCGCGGCTAAGTTATCCATTGTGAGTTGTTCTTTGTATAAGATAATCAAAGAAAAGGGAACTCAATTCCAGACTTCGAATATGTCTGTAAAGTTAGCGGATGGGTCGGTGAAAACCGAACTTATTCAATTATGCACCCTTAACGTACAATTAGAAACGAAATTAATTAAAACACGTTTCGCTGTATTCCCAAATGCTACCGAAACTGTTTTAGGTATTGAATTCCTAACAGATCCTGGTGTTGTTCTGGACTTGTATAATAGTCAATGAAAATTTTCGGATGCTCCTGAGGTCTATCCGCTTGATACAGAAACAAATAATAGTACTCATTGTAGTAGTTTTGCATCGGATAACCATCAATCGTCAAAACAGGACACAGAATCAACACAGGTCCAGGAACTAATACCAAAATCTGGTGATAAGATAACACATGAATCCAAGTCCCAAGTAGACTTCTCCGACACACCATTAACTAATGAAGAATTTCATGAAATCGATATAATACCACCTATCCAGGTTGTATCGTTGCCTAACGAGTTAAGTTTTCGAATTGAAGAGGGAGGTAACTTGAATGTGCAGGATAAGGAACGTGCAGAACAACTGTTGCGACGATATGAATTGATCTTCGCTCCAGGGGGAGGCCTACTACCGTGGTAGAACATCATATCGAAACAGGTGATCATCGTCCAATCGCAGTTCCACCTTATTCACTTCCACCAAATAAACGTGAGATTCTAAAAGCGGAAATACAAACCATGTTAGAGCAGGATATCATTGAGGAATGTGAGTCACCATGGGCGGCTCCTGTCGTATTAGTCCCGAAGCCAGATTCTTCGTATCATTTTTGTGTTGATTATAGACAGCTAAATTCCGTCACAGTCGCTGACCGGTATCCTATGCCGAAGAAAGACGATCTTCTACATTTAGCTCAACGAACGTTGTATATGTCTAGTATTGACTTGCGCAGTGGTTACTGGCAAGTTCCCGTACATCTAAAAGATAGGGATAAAACCGCATTTATTTGCCCATTCGGACTTTATCGTTTCAAGAGGATGCCATTTGGTGTTAAAAATGGACCATCCACATTCCAACGATTAATGGACCGAATGAAAGCCGAGATTTCAGAAGTCGCCATGTTTGCGTATCTGGACGATCTGATAATAATATCACCAAACTTCGCTGGATATCTGAAAGATCTCGAAATTGTATTTAAGCAGCTCCAAAAATATAACTTGCGAGCAAATCGGAAAAAATGTTCCTTTTTCCGAGATTGTATCCCTTTTCTTAGACATGTTTTCGATGTTATACAGGACTTCCGTAATGTCGTTCAAAATGACAATTTTATTCCCGAAGTTAGTCCGTATCTACTGAAAATAGGGGATACCATTGGAAAAGCTAGAGAAATCCATGAAAAGAAACAGGACTCTAGGAAAACGTATGTAGATAAGCACCATCAAAACCAGTCGTTTAACGTTGGAGATCGTGTACTGGTAAAAACACATCCTCACAGTGACTCGTCCCGGGGACGAATGTCCAAATTTTCACCACGTCGTGAGGGCCCTTATATAATTAAGGAAATTAAATCGCCGACTACTTATGTCATAGAATCACTGGAGGGTACCCCAAAAGGAGTTTATCACGTATCCATGCTCACACCTACAAATGACTCGAATAATTTCTTATCAAACCACCGATCGACAGAGTTTCAATCCATATTCAGACATGAAGATTCTGAAAACGACTTCGATATTGACACCATTTCTGCGGGTACATCCCAATCCACTGAAGTCGATTCCTCAGTCCATCCTTGTAGAACAACTCGTCGCGGCCGTACAGTGAATACGCCCAGTCGGTATCATTAAAATTGAATAGTCAAAATATTACAAACGCATTTATCATAGTTTCGTATTCTTTTATTTTTCTATCGTATCATAATTAAATTTATTTAATATATTTTGGAATTATATGGATATCATCCGGGTCGTCCCGATATCCATAGGGGGAGATTGTAACACCCTATACACATAAAAAAATTACTCACCCGTGGTGCCATCTATTATGAGTACGAAAACCTAATTAAATAAACTTACAAATTATATGGAAAAGAAATGTAGAAAAAAACGAGAAAAAAAAAGAAAAAAGCGTAGCGTCCATCGAAGAAGAAAGTCACGCGGTGATAAAATTAAAATAAAAAATAAAATAAAAGTAAAACAACAAAATAGTTTGATTTATAGTAAAGTAATAAAGTAATAAATAAATTATTGATTATATAAATAATAGTAATTAGTATAATTACTAAATTTTGGTGGATTAACCTACAAAATAATTGGCGCACAACGTAGGCAACGCCTTATACCGAGCCCCTTGGCGTCTCACACTGTTTTTTTACAAATAGGCGTCACACACGTAATAAATTGGCGGCCTTTAAACAGGATATGTGTTGCACTTATTTCTGTGCTAATGATGCTACTGTTGTAAATGAGTCTTATTCCTCTGGAAATTCAGAGATTTATGATTGGATTGCTACGTAAATTACAATTTATAATGATTGCAATAAAACTAATTAAAAGATTTTATTTTATAATGTGGTAAAACCAAAAAGTTTATTGAGATGCTTAATGGTTCGCTGTCACAGAAGAAGAGAGTTAAAGCAAACCCAAAAAAAACGTTTTGTAACACAAAAATGTGTGTCTACATATATGTAACGCGCGCTGTCAAAACCAATCCAACTAAAAAAGACTGCGTTCATACTTTGGTTAAATTAGTATTCTAATAGAAATTGCTCGTCACATTCATGAACTGAATTTCCGATCGCTTCCGCTCGTTTGACGTAGTTGACAGTTGAGCCTGAGGTAGATGTTGACCATCTTGCATTACCGTATATTTTTAATATTAGTATTGAATCGGATTTTTCCGCTATTGATATTAATACCAGATTGAGTCCTTTACACCAGGATAGTTTACTTAGGATAATTGATGAAAATTCTATGAAAATTTAACATATACCGTCTATTTGTCACGACTACAAAATGAAAAATAGGTTGAGCTCTGATGTGCCAGTTCATTGCTAACCAAGGCGACTGTCATTTCGCGAGTGGTGAGACACGGATGTGTGTCGACTATCGTCCATTAAATAAACTAACAATTCGCGACAATTACTCACTTCCGCTTGTTGAGGACTGCTTAGAGTACTTGATTTGTGCAGTGGTTTTCACCATGTCAAAATGGCAGAAGATTCAATTTGTTATACATCGTTCGTACCACCACAGGGTCATTTTGAATATCTCGACATGCCGTTTGTACTTAAAAATGACCCCAGTAGCATTCAACGGTTTATTTCCGGTGTTTTAAGAGAGTTTATTGAATCCAGACTCAACATTGTTTATATGGATGATATTCAGATAGCAACTAGGACGATTCCGGAACATTTTGATTTATTAGAAAAAGTTTTGCGAAGAATTAGTGAATTTCGTATGTAATTGAAATTATCAAAATGCTAATTCTGTTTTACTGAGATTGAGTACTTGGGATATTTGGTAAATCATGATGACATTCGACCAAGCAACAGCCACATTGAGGCAATCAGTCATTACCCAATTCCTACGAACGCCAAACAGGTTCAATCTTCTTGTTTGGGGCTTTTCTCATACTTCCGATGCTTTATTTCATTTTTTTCCAAAAATGCCAAACCACTTCTTGATTTAGTTAAACAAAATAACATATTGAGAGATCAGTTGTCTTCTGCTCCGGTGCTTGCCCGTCCGATGCATACATCATGGGTGAGTAAATTTTTCCTTTGATCGGGTGATGTGAGGTATGAGCTTGTAGAGGGTCGGCCTTCCATAATTGTTCCGGGCGTGCCGTTCGTTCCTGCAGGACAGGCTGGGCTGGAGTGTGGCACGCCATATGTGTTGGTCGTGCTGGGGCGACGGTTTCCGTTTCGGGGGTAGCCCTTGCGGGTTTCGTTACATACTCTTTGAAATATATATCTTCTAGAAAATTATGGTGATTCTCTTTTTTATATAAATATACGTTGGAAAAATTATACAAGAACAAACCCACGGATCTGTATACGAATTAAGCGCAAAATTTATCAATTTACAAAAATCAACATAATTTTGTGTAATTTGTTAGAAAAACGTGTGTCCAATATGAAATGAACGTCTACCAACGGTCATTACTTAAGGTTCACCCTGTGAAAATTTTTAAAATTACCGATAAAAAGAAATAAAATAAATCATCATTCGGGATGAAACAAATAAATTTCTTTTCGGATGAAAATAAAGTTATATTGTATAAACGTCATTTAGGCGTTTTTGATGAGTTTTTTTTTATTAATTCAAAACTACAGTAAAATATTCAAACAATATCTGGGTTAGTCAAACAGGCAATCTAAAATAAATTAAATTAAGTAAGCAAAATTTAATTTCTCGTTTATTGCCACTTAATAAAAATAATTTTCTCTTAGTCAAGTATAAATTAAGGAAAATTGAATATGATTATCGAAAATAATTTGTTTGAATTAGGTTAATAATAAAAAAAAAGTGACTGATTCAGTGATTTTTAGGCCACCAAATTTGGTATAAAAATAGCCGAAAATCACTGAAAAGGGGATCAGTGTCAGTGAGTAAATAATTGAATTGTGATCAATTAGTAAGAATTAGCAGTTTTCTTGTTTAAATAAATAATAAAAAGAAAAGGTAAAAATCAAGTTTCTCTTTTTTTTGGTTTTTAACATACAAGACATTCGAGATGGTAAGTACAATAAAAAAAAAATAACAACACCCTACTAACACCAGTTGCCCAATTAGTGGTCTAGATGGTCAGCTGTCTCATTAGAGACTGGTGAAAGTGAACGGAAACGCCCCGTCACCCTTTTTGCTGGCAGCTCGCCACCAAATGGCTCACAGCTAAGCTCGCCATCTTTAGACTATGGTCAAACAATTTCCTACCTAAAGGATTCTGCCTATGGGTCCAAAAATCTGTTTTTTTTTTTTAAATTTCCTCTGACCAAAAGTTCGATGCTTTTGGTCCACAATTTCAAATTTTATAAGCGTTATAACTAAGATTTCTGACCGTGTCACCCCAACCCCTACGACCAAGATTACCTTTACCGGCTCAGGTAAATGCCGCACGGGATGACATAAGCGGTTAGAAACAAAAATTTGTTTACATTGAACTGAAAAAAGTCAGTTCAATTGTTACAAATAATAAACAAACATTTTTTTCCGAGCAAAAAAACATATGTCTCGTTTTAAATTTGTTTTTGGTTTAGGTACAAGTTATTTTGACAGTCCGAAATTGTGTTTTAAAAGTGAATAATAATACATACATCCTATTTGTATTTTTTCGTTATAATTTAATATTTCGGTGATTAATAATAAATAATTTTCAACAAACATGATGAATATTGTGCCTGTGGCTGTTCTTCACTATGAAAATACTCATCATATGGGAATATTACGGAGCAGGATGAGAGCCAATATGAACCCTTTCGCTATACCATAAAATAAATAAGAACGAACGAAATATGTATTCTATAACCTTTGGGCAGGGTAGCATTAAATTTGATTGAGGAAATTCGGTATTATTCGGTAACCTATCGGTAAATTGCATAACTTCACCGCTGGTCATTTAATTATAGACGATGCTGTTTTCAATGTCGCTGCTGATTATGCGACCATAAGACCATTTAGATGTGGGTATGTTGTCTTCTTTGATCAAGACGACGTCTCCCGTTTTGAAATTGTCGCTGCTGTCTGCCATTTAAAACGTTGCTGCATATTATTTATGTATTCTAGGTGGTACCACTTCCAGAAGGTTTGAATTCGACTTTGTATTAACTGCCATCTGGACAGTCGATTCTCGGGTGTCTCGATGTGAAATTCTGGTATTGATCCAGTGAAATACCAATCAAAAACTGTGCTGGCGTCAACACCTGGAAATCATCGTCTGTAGAAGATATACATAATGGAAGCGAATTCAGGAGGTTCTCGATCTGGCAAAGCAATGTACTGACAACAGGTGACCTTTGACGGCCGCAGCTTCCCAAAGCCCACCAAAATGAGGAAACGCGTACGTAAAATTAAAACGAGAATGTATAAAAAAAAAATGGGGGTGTGGCCAACACGCGACTTTCTTTTACGAACAGAGAATTTTGAGAAATTTTATTTTTTTCTTAATTTTTTTTTTAATTTTAAAATTTTTAAATTTTTTTTTTAATTTTAAAATTTTTAAATTTTTTTTTTAATTTTTTATTTTTTATTTTTATTTGTTTTTAATTTTTGGAAACATTTTGTTTCAAGTAATTTTTTGTAAACCTTATACTTTTTAAGATATTTGCAAAATAAATTTTCTGGACCAAGGGAGTGGCCACTTCCGGTTAGCCGATTTGGAATAAAATTCACTGGGACCTCCCAATTTATCAAAAAAGCTTAAATCTGAAGTTTCAGTTCGATTGGTTAAACCATCTGGGCTGTAGAGAGGACACAGACAGACTGACAGACTGACAGACAGACACCATTTCGAAACCCACTTTTTCGGACTCAGGGGACCTCAAAACAAATAAATCTCTAAAAATCTCAAGGTCCAAAATTTTCATGATTACTATACTTTATTTTACTAGAGTAAAAGAAAGTAAAAAGGTGTGTCTGTGGTTGAGACAGCATGAAAAACGAAAATGGTACAATCTAAGCAAAAATTGCTGATTGGTTGTGAATGACGACAGTAGATAGTGATGAAACTGTTTTGATGTTGTACTAAGGTGTCCAAGATATTATTTAGTACAAAGTAGTGAATACACAATCATAATCCACAGAGTATTATTAGTGCGTCAATATACTCTGTAGTTGTCACTACTATGCTGAAAAGAGCTATTCAAATACAATTATATTTAATAGTCGAAATGAGTTGCATTTCGAATAATTGTACAGATAAACGAATGGAATAAATTCATTGCATGAGTGAATCACTATGAACGTTTCACATTGAGCCGGAAATATTGATAACCAAGCCAATATTATCTTTGAATCGGCCCAGGCAAAGTATTCAGCTTCCCTTTTGAGAGATTCTTTCACAGCGACCACCTGTTTTGATAGTAGATGACTTTCGCAAAGTTCAAGTCGTGGTATGGAAATCTTCTTGAGCGGTGCCACTTTCGTTTTCGAAGTTATCAAACCAATGCAAACTTGTATAGTCTCACTAATTGCTCTGTAGTAAATCACAGCGCAGTCGCCTTTTAGATTGGTGAACCTTGGAACTCTGATTTCTTCGAAATGTTTTAACTGACTCCTCAGTTTATGGTATTCGTCTTCGCAATCACGAGGTAACTTGTCAGCCCAGCCTAACTTCAAAAGACATAGTTTCTGAAATAATACTTTGAGAATTATAATAGACGGAGATAAGAAACCGAGAGGATCAAATACTCGGGACGATTCTGATATTATTTTTCTTGTGTTGATAACACCCTCTTTCTCATCTTGTACTTCGAATGTGAACTCATCTTCCTTTGTATACCACTTCAAGCCAAGTGTCTTCGTTGTCGGCATTTTATCACTACAGATGTCGCTCGATGATTCTTCGCTCAGGTTCTCAGTAAAATGAAGTGGATTGGATTTATATTTTCGTAATACAAATCCACCACATGCTAAAACGTCGGTCAACTTCTCTTTCATCGTAATCGCTTGTTCCAAATAATGACTAGCCGAAAGTAGATCATCTATGTAGAATTCATTTTTTAGACAATTATTGATCTCTTCATCTTTTGATTCTGCAGCAAGTTGTTGCAACGCCCTGATCGCCAGAAAAGATGAGCACGCAAGACCAAATTTGACTCGTGTGAGATTATAATGTCTAATTTTCTCATCTGGTTTCTCTCGCCACAAAATTCTTTGATAGTTTCTGTGTTCTTCCGCTACCACAATCTGACGATACATTTTCTCGATGTCCGCAGTCCGCCACAATCGCAATTTTATTTGTTCGGAATCACAACAATATGGTCCATAATATCGGTTTCTTAGTTGGACCCACTATTAGCTTTTCGTTTAATGAGACCTCACTGCTCGTTCTGGTTGATCCGTCGAAAACTATCCTTACTTTGGTTGTGGAGCTTGTCTCTTTCGTAATAGCTTGAAATGGAATCTGATGTTTCAATCATAATGTACTCTCTCATTTGATTGTGGTATTCATCTCGTAACTGCGAATTTGACAGTAGTTTGCGTTCCAATGACAGAAAACGATCCATACTGATAAACAATGAATTGCCAAGTTCGCCGGTTTGCTCTTTGAATGGTAATTTAAACACGTATCTGTCATCGGCTCTTTCTTAATTCGTCTTCCAAATTTGAATCATCTCTCGTTTGTACCGTGAAACCCTCTTTGTTCTCAATGCTTGTGGTTAAGGCTTGACCTGAGACCACCCATCCAAATATAGTTTTTTGTAGAATCAATGTCTTTGATCACCTTTTTTTCTCTCTCTTATATCTCAAAAAACTTGTTGGCTCCGACCAATATGTCTATGGCTACCGGCTTAACGAATTGTGAATCTGATAGATCTAGATCCCTTAAAGCTTGTTCTTCCCCAATGCAGATGCTTGAATTCGGTACTCGTGTTGGTAACAGGTTCATTATCAACGCTTCAACTTGAATGGTCATGCTTCGATTATACATTGGTAGCATAACTATCACCGTTTTTCCATTTGAAATAAAATTCCCCGCCGTCAATCCTGTCAAATTTATGTTGGTTTTATCACGTAATAAACCTAATCTCTGTGTGCAACTCTCCGTAATGAAAGACGATTGAGAACCGGAATGTAATAAGGCTCGGCACTCCTGCATTTGTCCATATTTGTCTTCTACCAAAATCACTGCTGTTGGTAGAATAGCCTGAAACGATTTTGTTGCACTATGTGGTGATTTCACTGTAGATTTTTTATTTTAGGTTGTTGTCAGTTTGCCGGCTGGTATACAAGAGAACAAAAAAATGTGTTTTTTTTACAAAATGGTTTTTTGATAATGCTTTCTTTTTATGGTAGTTATTATAGCTATGTAGGTGGCCAGTAGACAAATATTGAATGCATAAAAATTGTTTCACTATTCTACAACAGATGGCAGTCAATTATATAATATTAATATTTTTCTTGGGTGGGTTTACAATTGGAGGTTTTTATTTTAGTTGTCAAAATAAATGTAAATAAATCAAAGAGGCGAGAAAATTATTCAATTATATAAATATAAATTATTTATGGAAGTTAAAACTATTGCGGACTAGTTGGGGTTGAATGGCGTGCTAAGATAAGTATTGCATATTACATAATTAAGGTACATTTTTGAAATACATTTTTATGTGATTTCAGGTTATCATTTCTGCCAACAAAAAGTAAAAATTGGCAAAGGGATCTATAATCCCGGGTAAGCTTAACAGTTACATTAATTACATTTAATTCTAATTTAATATTTAATTTTCAGCTGGCCGGAATTAATCTGCTTGGGGTTGATCTGCGTTTGAACATACTCCCCGGGTTGAATCATCATCAGATTCAAGGATTGGAAGTCGGCATAATTTTTGGATTGATCGCTTGAGTATGCCGTTTTTGGTCTTAACATCAGCCACTCGAACACAGCCGTCATCGCCGGGGTATAATTTTGTGACCCGTCCCATCAGCCATTGAGTGGGCGGTAGATTATTATCGTGTATTAAAACGACATCATTTAACTTTAAATTTTTGTGTTGTGTTTTCCACCTACACCTCTGCTGAAGACTTGTCAAATACTCCAGTTGCCAGCGTTTCCAGAATTGCCTGTAGATCTGTTTTACGATGTCCCATCTTGCATGAGGATTTAATTTTTGCTCGGTTGATGCTTCTGGCAACTGATGAATTGAGCGCCCGATTAGGAAGTGGGCAGGCGTAAGAAATTCCAGGTCGTGATCATCGGTGGAACAAATTGGCCTGGAGTTTAGAATGCCTTCAATTTGCACTGTAAGCGTTGAAAATTCTTCAAGCGTAAGAATTGTATCGCCTACGGTTCGTGTGATCTGTGTTTTAGTTGATTTTACAGCACTTTCCCATAATCCTCCTTGATTAGGTGCTGCTGGCGGAATGAATCGCCAATTTACTCTATCCTTCAGAAGACTCGATATGTATGGCGTGCGTACTGAAGCACACAAAAATAGCCAAATATGCTTTAACAGGTATTGACCCCCTTCGTCGCACAGCATGAACCTTGAATGGCCCGCAAAAATCTACTCCGACTGCACCAAATGCCACCGTATATTTTACCCTATCTTCAGGCAGCTGTCCCATTATTTGGCTCATCATTTTAGGTTTTTGCCTCAAACAATTAATGCACCTCCGGAATATCTTCTTCGCTACGTCCTTTCCCCTAATCACCCAAAAATTTTGTCGAACTAGGCTCATAAGTAAATGTATGCCTGGATGTTGATGTTGAATATGTATATCATGAGTAATAGCTGTGGCTATAGGTGACTTCGAAGAAATGATTATCGGATGTTTACTATTGTATGGCAATGTTGATTTTTCTATTCTACCCCCTACTCTCATGACTCCCTCAGTATCTAGGAATGGATTTAGCTGCTGCAAACTGCTTTTAATGGGTATTGGTTTTGACCCTTGTAAACACCGATATTCCTCATAAAAATCTACTTTTTGCCAGTACACTACTATTTTACGGTTAGCTTCTTCAAGTTCTGCGGCTGTTAGCACTCCCAATCTCTTCTCTAATTGGCGTTTCTTGGCCCTCGAGTTGTTGACATATCTAAGAACATATGCGAAAATTTTCTTAAGTTTGAAAAAGCTACAATATTTTTGGCTCAACCACAATATGGTGTCGTTTTGTAGTTTCGGCCTGGATTCTGGCAGCGAACTGGTAAGATTATATACTTCTATCTGGCTTTCTTCCTTTGTTTCTGGTATTTCCGGCTGATCGGGCCAATATTGCTCCTCCTTAGATAGCCACACTGGTCCATTCCACCAAAGGTTATTTCTCGCGATTTCAACAGCGGATTGCCCACGAGTTGCACAGTCTGCTGGATTATGTCTTGATGGAATATGCCGCCACCGATCCCTTTTATATAAGCCAATGATTTCTGCGGTGCGATTGGCGACAAATGTTGTCCAGCGTCTCGGTTGACTGGAAATCCAATCCAAGACGATTTTTGAATCTGTCCACATTGTAACCGCGGCTGAGTTGATTGATAAAATTTCAGTAACATCTTTTACCAACCGACTGAGAAGTACTGCACCCATTAGCTCCAGTCTCGGTATACTGACTTGTTTCAATGGTGATACTTTGGTTTTTGCACAAATTAGATGTGTGACAAACCCTTCCTTGCTTCGTGATCGAGCGTAGACAGCTGCTGCATAAGCCCATTTGCTAGCATCGCAAAACCCGTGTAAGGTAATGATATCCGACGCAGTAACACATCTAGGAATTCTCAATTCTGGCGTTTGGGAAAGGTTGTTGCGCAGGCTAATCCACGATGATTGTACTTCTGGCGGTAACTGTGCATCCCATTCAATCCTTTGCAACCACAAACTTTGAAATAAGATTTTAATCTTAATAATTATTGGCGATAATAGTCCGAGGGGATCGAATATTTTGCTTGCCTCTGACAGGAAGCTTCTTTTGGTGTGAACTTTCTTATCCTCTAAGTGCACTTGAAAGATGAAATGATCGGATGCAGGTTCCCACGCTATTCCCAACACTTTTAACGGCTCCGGATGATCGGAAAATACTTTTAAGGAATTAGATCCTGGATTGTTGAGTAGGTTCCGCATTTGTGGATCATTCGACGACAGTTTGCGCAAATTGAAACCCCCACTTCCTAAAATGTTCAAAACATCCTCTTTCAGCTTCAACAGCTCAGGTAGTGTTGGAGCGCCGGTCATCACGTCATCTACATAAATATCCCTTTCTATGGCTCGGCATGCTTCTGGATGTTTCTGAAGGTATAGTATGGCCAGTTCCTTTAAGCATCTGGTGGCCATGAAAGATGCAGACGCCATGCCATAGGTTACGGTGTTAAGTGAGTATGGTCGTATTTGATTATCGTCGTCTCGCCACAGGATTATCTGATGTTTGGTATCTTCTTTGTCCACCAAAACCTGCCGATACATTTTTTCAATATCGCCTACTAGCACATATCGATATTTTCGGAATCGCGTGAGAATCTGGAACAAGGATGATTGCACATTCGGACCTATCTTAAGTTTTTGATTCAATGACGCACCTGTGGTTGATTTTGCAGATGCGTCAAACACAACGCGCAGTTTAGTTGTGCTGCTACTATTTTTGAAAACGCCATGATGTGGAAGCATATAGGTTTGTTGCAGTTCGGTGCCGTTTAACTTACGTGGCTGCATATGATTTAACTCCATATATTCTGTCATAAACTGCTGATAAAGTTGGCGGAATTGATTGTTTGTCTGGAATCGCCTTTCGACTGCCAATAGTCTCGACACTGCTTGATGGTACGTTGATCCTAGGTCATTCGGTGTTTCCTTAAATGGAAGCTTCACTATGAATCTGCCATCGTTTGATCGTCGCGTGGTTGTCTTGAACCAATCTTCACATTCTTGTTCTTCTTCGGTCATCTTGCTGGTTTGAGGAACATCTTCGATGGTCCAAAATTTTTGCAACGTGGCATCGATGTCAATAAGGGTTGCAAATGACTGCGTGGCTACTCTGGTTTCTGCTTCGTACCGACCTCCTACAACCCAACCTAATTTGGATTTCTGCGCCTTTAAACCTCGACTGTCCAATTCCATGCTGCCATTCTCAAGCAAATCAAATACTATATCTGCGCCAAGTAGAATGTCAATTGTTCCTGGCTTGTAAAACGTTGGATCGGCCAGCCTAATTTTCGACAAATTCTTAATATAGCTGACGTCAAATTCGAAAGCGGGTAGCGAGGACGTAATCCTCGGGATGATGAGTGCATCTAAACTTGACAATTCAACGGAATTGAATCGGGAAGACAAGCGCAATGTGGTAATACCATGAGATCTCCCGCTGTTTACTTGGCCAATTCCCGAAATTAAACTTCGACAATTCCTCCTTGGTAATCCTAACTTCTGGACCAATGGCTCGGTTATAAATGAAGATTGGGAAGCCGTGTCCAACAATGCGCGGCATAAATGTGGTGTACCAAGGTTATCCAATACATTTATTATTGCTGTGGGTAATATCGTTTGTACTGTACACTTCAACACAATATCACGGTCTTGATTAGCAATGCATTCGTCATTGCGTATATGAAGAGTCGAAGTATTATTTTCTTCAGGGCTATCGTTCGTTGCTTCTGTGCTGGCGGTTAGTGCATTTGGTCTTGAATCCAAATGCAATAAAGTGTGATGCTTCTTAAAGCACTGGTTGCATCTGCCTCGGATTCTACATTCGTAACTCGAATGTCCCGGATTTAGGCAATTAAAACATCGTTTGTTGGTGCCGACTAAGCTTCTCCGGTCTTCAACCGACAATTCCTTGAATCGAGCACAATCAATTAATCTGTGCTGTTCCTTGTTGCATGCTATGCAAGTAGCACCAATAGTAGTGGCAAAGCTATTCTTCGGCTTGCCTGGAATGGTTGCTCTTGTGGTTGTTGATCGAATGGAATGCATCTTTACTGATTCAAGAGCATCAGTTCTTTTGATTAAAAATTCGAAAAATTCGGTTACAGTTGGGAATTCTTTCTCGGTATTCTCTTGCGCCCATAAACTGCGGGTATCATCGTCTAGCTTTTGTAATAGCAGATATATGAGCCAAGGGTCCCGGGCTTCGGCTTTGTCTCCTAATGCTTTCAAACCGCGGATTGTCTCGTCAGAGGTATCTAACAATTTTCTTATATTTGATGCACTCGCTATACTTATGTTAGGTTGCTCTATAAATTTGCGGATGAATGCATTAATCGTATGTCGTTTGCGATCGTACCTTTGTTTTAGCTTTTTTAGTGCTTCTATATAGTTGGCTTCCGTAATTTTGAAATGCTTCACCAACGAAAATGCATCGCCTCTAAGCAATCCCATCAAATATTGGAATTTTTGAACAGGGTTTATATTGTTTTTGCTGTGAACGCTTGAGTGGAACAAATCGAAGAAGCTCTGCCATTCGGTGTAATCGCCAGCAAATGTGGGGATTTGCAATTTAGCAAGGCGCACCTCGGGGCCTGAATTCGTAGAAGTCACGTTCAAAGTTGTGTCATTGCTTGATACACTAAGCTCACTTATACTGCGATTGTTAATCCATTTATTTAATTTGGACACGATAGCGTAATATGCTTCTTCGGCTTCTTCTAACTTAGATTCGACTTGAATATCGATTGCGAATATTGATGCTTCTATCGCTATAATCTTTTCTAAGATTTCCTTAGCACGACTTGCTTTCACGCGCAATTCCTCAACCGTCTCTTCAGATTCTTCGTGGATGGCACTTGCAAAATTAGATAATTTTGTTAAAACGCCCTTAAATATGGAGCGTTGCTTTTTTAACCCCTCTAATGCACTCATTTCACTAACTTTTCACTATAATTAATTGTCTTTATTTTTATCGTACACAGATTTATTAGCTATTCTAGTATAAAATTATGATTACTTATCTGTGTATCCGGCTCGAAGGACCATGTAGAAATTTAGTTTTCCTTTTTTTTCTGCTAAATTACTTTTTCTTATTTATTATACAACAAATTAAGCTTATATATACATATATCCTTACAAATATTTTTGTATAAATTTAGTTTTCTTTATAATTTTTTATTTTAGATTTTTTTTATAATTTTTTATTTTAGGTTGTTGTCAGTTTGCCGGCTGGTATACAAGAGAACAAAAAAATGTGTTTTTTTTACAAAATGGTTTTTTGATAATGCTTTCTTTTTATGGTAGTTATTATAGCTATGTAGGTGGCCAGTAGACAAATATTGAATGCATAAAAATTGTTTCACTATTCTACAACAGATGGCAGTCAATTATATAATATTAATATTTTTCTTGGGTGGGTTTACAATTGGAGGTTTTTATTTTAGTTGTCAAAATAAATGTAAATAAATCAAAGAGGCGAGAAAATTATTCAATTATATAAATATAAATTATTTATGGAAGTTAAAACTATTGCGGACTAGTTGGGGTTGAATGGCGTGCTAAGATAAGTATTGCATATTACATAATTAAGGTACATTTTTGAAATACATTTTTATGTGATTTCAGGTTATCATTTCTGCCAACAAAAAGTAAAAATTGGCAAAGGGATCTATAATCCCGGGTAAGCTTAACAGTTACATTAATTACATTTAATTCTAATTTAATATTTAATTTTCAGCTGGCCGGAATTAATCTGCTTGGGGTTGATCTGCGTTTGAACAGTATACATTAGAATGATTAGACAAAGATGCTATATTAGAATTATTCTCTTGATTCTATTTATTTTCGTTAGCCTCAGCCTTTTGCTCCTTATGTAGCGTACTTGATGAGTCGAAGACAAGCAGTTGAAACATAACCTTTTGCCAGCTGCTAACTCCTTGCGTTCAGTAATCGACAAGTCGAGGTGTTTTCCACATTTGCTAATATAATAAATGCCTGAACATAATATGCAATTACTTCCAATTGCTGCTTGCGATACCATGGCATCCACCTTCTTGGGAGCTGTAACTTTAACCTTCGGGGATGAAATTAAATATTCTAAGGTGTCACTTCTGTTATTTAAAAAATCAAAAAATTGTTTAAGCGTTAGATAATTGATTGCAGCTTAATTATGTGCCCATGCTGCTCTGGAATAAGCATCTAATTTGTTTACCAATATATACAGTGAGTCAAAGTCAAACTTATACACTACAAGAAATTAGTACATTTTTAAAGAATATTCGCCCTTCTCAGCCTTCTCCTTATGAAATTATATAAGATTTTTTTATTCTCTTTTCATACATTTTGGAATGTACACTCTCTCTATATATTTTTAAGTTCGAAGATTAAGCCGTTAGATTTTAAATTTATCACCAATAATCCAAGATTTACAAAAAGTTAAGTAATGTTCTCATTTTATTTAATGGTATATTTATTCGTTAATTTTGGATTCAATAGTCAAAGGCGTAGGCGATACAATTTCATAAATGAATTTTCAGGAAAAGCCCGGTAAAGTAGGCATTCTGTAAAAAAAAACTTACTTTTTGGGTGTATGAGTTTGTCTTTGACTCACTGTATATATGAGCCATGGATCACGTAACTCCACTACCCAGAACGCGTAAACATCGTACGACTTCATCTGATGTATCCGAAATAGCATGAAGTCCTCTCGCTGAACTATATGTTGTAAAATTGGCTGGTCCATGAATTGGGTCAGCAAATTAAAAACCAAATTTTTAGGTTTATCATACCTTTGTTTTATCTTCTCTAACGCCTCGGAATAATTGACGTCTGTCACCGCAGTATGATTTTTCAGAGTGTATGCTTCGCCCTTCAGTAAACCCTTTAGATATTTTAGCTTGTGCACATCGGATATATTTCCACTATTGTGTATTGACGCCTCAAACAGATCTTTAAACGAAGGAAATTCTGAATATTTTCCTGTGAAAGCCGGAATATTCACTCGAGGCAAACGTACTTCATTTTCGAGTTTGTTAGTTGCTGAAATTTCGTGCAAAAATTGGTTTAATTTAACACCAATTCATCCATCGGATGGTTTCCGTCATTCTCGTTAGTTCGTATGACTTTTCCAACATAATTAATTTTAATTTCAGTCTCTCCACCAATTCCCTATCTGCCTCATCAAAATTGCCCTTTAACATTTCTTCTAGAACTTGGAAGTCTTTCCTTTCCCCACACAAGGCAGTCCAATATGCTTTAATCTTACTAATGCATATATCGCCTCTGTTATCACCGTTACATCCTTCTTTATATTTTCCATGGCCTTGACAAAGCGTTTAAGCCCTCTTGTTTCCACCATTTTATTGTTCACTGTTAATTTTCACTTTTCCACAAATTGTTCACAAACGTTCGGAATACGCGAATTTAATAATTTCGGATTATAAATATGTATATATATATATATATATATATATATATATATATATATATATATATATATATATATATATATATATATATATATATATATATATATATATATATATGTATATATATATATATATATATATATATGTATATATATATATATATATATATATATATATATATATATATATATATATAATATATATATATATATATATATATATATATATATATATATATATATATATATATATATATATATATATATATATATATATATATTATAATATATTCGTATCGTTCAATATTTTGAATTCAATCACCAAATTTAGAGAATAATCGACCGAAAACCAATTTGGCAAAAAATGGATAAACCACGAGGTACATGTAACAATAATAGTTTTTATTAATTTATACCTTTAATTACTCACTGTTTCTTTATTGTTGTTTCTGGAAAGCGATTCGGCTCGAAGGAGAATGTACAATTCTGTACCCAGCACGTAGGAGTTACAGATTGTGACCAACGCGCTCGGTTGGAAACTTCTATATCTAAGTGTACTTGTAAGGTACAAATCACGGTTTGTGAAGCTCCAATGCCAAAGCGCAATAATGAAATTTGTATATACCTATGTATATCGTAATCGCGTCCGGTAGAAAATGGGTAATCAATATAATTATGTTGTGGTATCTCTCTTATACAAGAATGCAAGGTTCAAATATATATGTGGTGTGGTTTCTCTCGTATCCAAGTATGTATAAGCGGTAGGTGTATGTTGAAGCGGTATCATAAAAAAATAAAATATTAAATTTCGGTAATATTAAATTGCAGTATCACTCGTGTCCAATTTCATTCCGGTTATAATGAAAAATCACTGTTGTTTTGTTTGTTAATCACTGTTCTTATTTTCTTGGTAAAACTAATCTCTCTCACAGAATCTTCCCGACTAACTTTTTTTTACAAGTACAGTGGAACTTCTTGTATCCGGAACCTTCGGGGGATCAAATTTCCGAATAATCGAATTTTCCGGACATTCGAGGTCTCTTATAAAAACGCAATATTACAGTATAATATTTTTAGAAATAATGTTTTTTATACAAAAATTATAAGAGAGAGTAAAATCCAAAAAAAAAATGTTTTTTTTTATAGTTTTTTCTGATTTTTTTTGTTCTTTTGTTTCGTCCGGATAATAAAAGTTCCGAATAACAGAAGTCCGGATAAACGAAGTTTCACTGTAATTATTTTATAAGAATATAATTTAAAAATATGGCAAAGCGCCACCTAATGTAAATGTAATAGTACGAAAAAAGCTTTGAAACTAAACCACAGAAGAAAGATTAACCAGAACCGTCATAACGCTGTTTTTGTATGGAAAAATTTGGACTCATTTTTTTGACCTTGATTCGCCGAAGGTAAGAGAAAGTTGGGTTATGTATTCTTTGGTTCACTGGTTTTTAATTGAAATAATAAAAATTGAGAATCCTTAACAGAATAGTTAGTGAAATTATATGACAAGTTTTGTTTTGACAGCATAATTTGTATTAAATATTCAAAAAAATCATAATATTCGAAAATAATTATACTTCAATGTCCAAAAAAGAAGGTAAGATGAAAAAAAAAATTGATCCACGCAATGTCTATTCTGGTTAATCTTTCTTCTGTGACTAAACTTAAAAATGTCTATTACCTCTTTTGTTAAACATAAATAATTTTATTACATTTTTGGTTTTGTGAATATGACCTTCTGTCAAAATTATATAATAAAAATTGTCAACAATAATGATAATAAGGTTAGTTGCATTCTCATTGTGTCATCCGAAAGGATAAGTTCAGTGGTGTTTAAAAAAGTGTTTTCTAGAAAGTTTAAGTGCGTTTAGATAAAAAAAAAAAAAAAAAAAGTTTCTTGTGAAATAAATCGCGGAAATAATCAACCAAAACTTGGGTTTACTGGATTATCAGGTGAGTCTTAGTATTAAGCGGTCATTAGGGGGGCTCTTGGGGAGTAGGGATTGGTGATACAAACACCGAAAAGGGGGATGGGGCAACCCATGTACCCAGTTTTTTTGATGAAAACGATATTATCATCCCTGATACGGAATCAGATGTAAGCGATGATAATGTCGAAGATAATTCCAAAATTATAAAACTATCTAACCTAAATAAAATCAATTTTATCAAAAATTCCATGCCTTTTGACGAAAACAAAAGGAAAATAAGTAAAAGCATGACGACGGAAAGCACATGTTTTACAATAAATAGTGTAACCAAATCAGATTCTCATAAAGCCAAAATGGATCAAATTTCAAGCTTGAATGAAGCAACAACACCTTTGTCTGTGAATAAAGATATTCCAGAAATGAGAGTGAAAAGCAAGTATTCAAGATTTGACGCAGGACCATTTAAGGTTATGGCGTTCAAAGAAAATTTGAACATAATTCTTTTGGTAAAGGCTTTGAGGAAAATTAGAATAAATAATGAAAAGGAAATAGAACAATTAAGCAAAAATTTAGCTAGAATTACATTCAGGAATTACAGTGACGCTAATTTATGTATTGATTCAGAGTCATTATTCAAATTTGATGGATATGAAGTATATATCCCTTTCAATTTTAACCACACTATTGGATTAATTAGGAATATTCCAGTAGGTGTTAGCAATGATGAGTTGAAAGAAAACATTAAATCATCTGTGCCTTTTGACAAAATTGAAAGAATGACTAAATGGAATAATGAGTCAAAAACAGCAAGCGAAACTGAATTGGTTAAAATTACCTTCAATTCTAGTACCATTCCTAATAAAATCATGATGTATGGTAGTATTCTAACGAAAGTAGAATACTTTATCCCGAACCCGTTGTTATGCTATAAATGCCTAAATTATGGACATACATCAACAAGATGTAAATCTAGTGAACATGTGAGGTGTAATTTTTGTGCCAAGATCAAAATGAAGGATCATGTATGTGACCAGGATAATCCAAAATGTAAGTTTTGTGGAGATGGACACAGGACAAACCATTTTAAATGTCAGGAAAGGCTGCGACAAAAAAGAATATCACAAGATATGGTGATATATAAGACGTCTCATAGAGAATCAAAACTCAAGTTGTTCGGATTAAGACAAGACATACCAAACATGAGGGATTTTCCAATCTTAGAAGACAAGCAAAAAGAATCGGACAAGAGAAATGAGGCAGCTATAAAACTTCAAAATAACAAAATAGAGCTACTAAATAATATAGTCAATGAGCTCAGAAACCAGATCAAAAATAGAGACGACACACTTAAAGATTTAAGCAATAAATTGAGTAAGACAACAAAATCAATGGAGGTAGCAGACATTGATCTCATGAAAATGAAGATCGATAAATGTCTGTCAAAATAAATAAACAAATATGAATGGATTTAAACTTCTGCAAATTAATATAAGAAGTTTAAAAAGCAACAAAGACCTATTGGACAAATTTATAAATGATAACAACATACAAATTGCGATATTATCGGAAACATGGACAAAAGATGATGACATAATTTCTTTTAACAATTACAATTTAATTACTAAAAACAGAGCAGATGGTTACGGTGGAGTGGGTTTCTTAATTAGAAAGAACATTTCGTGGAAAATAATAAACTCTAATAATATTTATAATAGGCTTGAAACACTAAAGATTAACATTAAATTCAAACATATTAACTTAAATATAACTACATTTTATAACAATTCCAGAAGGGACAAAGACGAAATAATAAAGGAATTTGAATTGATGATTTTAGAAAATAGTAATAACGACACAATAATTGCTGGTGACATAAACGCAAGGAGTGGATTATGGGACAACGAGGACTGCAATGATTTTATAGGCAATGCAATAGCTGAAATAATAGTGGATAACAATATATACATTCTAAATGATGGCAATCCGACGAGAATGGATATGTTTAGGCACACGAATTCTGCCCTGGACATATCACTTTGCACACAAAATTTGACAAATTCACTAACATGGAGAGCTACCATTGAAAATTTGGGAAGTGACCACTTTGCGATACTGATAAACCATAACTTGCAAACTAGAGAGGAAAAACAGATTACCAATTGGAAGAAAATCATGTCGGAATTCAAGGATAATTGGAACGAGAATCATACACTAGACATAGAAAGTTACCTGGAAAAATTAATTAAAGAAAATACAAGCACTATCAAGGTCAGAGCAAATCATAAACCAA
This sequence comes from Tipula vernalis, assembly GCA_958295665.1. NCBI lineage: Eukaryota > Metazoa > Arthropoda > Insecta > Diptera > Tipulidae > Tipula > Tipula vernalis. The sequence continues at coordinate 176,763,788 of OY282558.1, read as the reverse complement.
AAGCCTGGTGGAATGAGGAGCTTCAAAGACTATGGAGAATAAAATATAACAAACAAAAAATTTACAATGGGAAAAAAACATTATACACAGCAATGGAACTTAAAAAAGCAAATCAAATCCTAAAAGTTAAAATCAGAAGAGAAAAAAAAATCAGTTGGTTTAATTTTTTAGATAACATAAACCACATTAAAAATAATTCAGACATATGGAATAACATCAACAAGCTAAAAAATAAAAAACAATCACACTATAGGATACTGGATGACAACACTTTGGCAACGAAATTCTTGGATATTAATTTTCCTCACTCATTCGAGACAGTACAGAGGAGAGCAGATTACAGAGTCGAACCAGCGGAGATAGGAAGCAACACAGAAATCTTAGAAATTATTGGCAAAACAAAAAATACGGCCCCAGGGAATGACAAAATAAGCTATAAACTTATAAAAGAAATAATTAGCGACAACCCAAGGGTACTGGAAGCAATTCAGAAACTGTTCAAGGAAATATGGTCAAATCAAATATATCCAGACAAATGGAAAACGACGAGGATTATAGCGATACCCAAAAAAAGCAACAATGACAGAGAAGTATTAAACTATAGACCAATTTGTTTGTTACCAATTTTTTCAAAAATATTCGATAGGTTAGTCCTTAAAAGAATTCAGGAACACATAGACAATCACAAAATTTTAAACTATAACACATTCGGTTTTAGGAAAAATAAATGTATCACGGATTATATGGTGGAGCTATTCAGACATATAAGAACGTTAAGAATCAATAATAAGAAAATAATCCTCATTAACATGGATATTAATAAAGCTTTCGATAATGTTAATAAAAACATATTGAAAGAAAAAATGGAAAAACTTAAATTCCCCAACGCAATATCGAACTGGGTAATGCAATTCCTAACTAACAGAGCAGTAAATATATCAAATAAGTACACGTCAAGCATACACTACACAAATAAAGGAATCCCACAGGGAAGCTGTTTGAGCCCTACTTTATTCAACATATACACAAACCATATACATGAGCTCAACAATATACATACAAAAATATTTCAATTTGCAGATGACATATGTTTGACAATAAGTGGAAACAACAGTGAAGAATTATCCAGAAACGCCGATAACACCTTATTATTACTTACTCAACATCTAAATGAAATAAACTTAACAATAAACATAGAAAAAACTCATTTTTTAAGACTATTTACTAATATAAACGCCAATAACGCCATCAATATAAAAATTAACAACCATGTAATCAGAGAGAATCAAACCACGAAAATCCTAGGAATTACTTTCAATAAAAACCTAAATCTGTCGAAACACTATAAAAATTTAAAAACAAACACATACAAAACTATAAATCTTCTAAAAACATTATCTAACCCAAAGGGAGGAGCTCGTCCGGAAACCCAACTATTAATGTATAAAGCCCTAATAAAAACCAAATTAGATTTCGCATACACAATAACTGAGGATAATAACAAAATGGCACACAAAATCTGCCAAACTATCAAAAATACTTGTCTAAGATATTGCATGGGCTTCATGAGATCCACACCACAGCCGACTATCTTAGCAGAATCCATTGAAATGTCCACCAAATTTGACAACAAAGTCAAAACACTTAAATATATTATTAAACAACTATTTAGAAACTCCAAAATCGGCATAGACATTAAAAACCACCAATCACTACCAAAATTAAACAACTATTTCACAGAATTTAACTTCCTAAACAAAATTAAAGCAACACACAAAAAGACTTCTTGTCCCAAAAACATTTCAATTTACCCATTCATAGGAAAATCCATCGGTAAGTCTCATAGTAACATAATCGAACTCAGGAAAGTAACAAAGGAAATCTTAGAACGATATGATGATGTGGATACGATATACACAGATGGCTCACTCAAAAACAACAGCACGGGAGTGGGAATCTTTTACAAAGATCGAAACCTCAACATATCGATTAAATTAAAAAATACCACAAACATCAAAACGGTAGAGTTAATCGCAATTAAAATAGCCACAGTCATAAGTCAAAGCAGTAAAAAGAATAGAATTTTGATTTTAACAGATTCACAAAGCGCTTGCTCCTCATTGATCTCAGCCATGAAGGGAAAAACTGACAGACACTTCGAAAACCAAATCATAGACTTGGTGGGTAACAATCCAAGCAAGCATATATTCATACAGTGGATACCAGGACATATCGGAATTCATGGTAACACGGTAGCAGATCACCTAGCTAAACTGGCACACACAAGACCATCTCACACACTTGATAATGAACCGGTCATCAGTGACACACTCAAAGCAATTAAAATTAGAATCCAAGAGGAATGGTCAGATTACTTTGAAACGTTATCCATGGAGGTGGGTCACTATCATAAAAACTTATTCCCGACGTTACCAACGAAACCGTGGTTCTCGACCACCGCTTTTAAAAACAAAGATATAAAATTATTAAATAGATTAAGATCAGGACATGCCTTTAACAATAAGTACAAACACCTATATGGTTTTGAAGATTCTCCCATGTGTACCTTATGTAACACAATAGAAGACAACGAACATATATTCGATATATGCAATAAATACACGACCACTAGAATCAAATTCCCATCTCTCCTTCAACACAAACTAAAGGGTATATTAGCTAGACAAAACCTAGATGAATACAAGCAATTATTGAATTTCTTGGGAGAAATTGAAGTCACCCTTTGACCGCTTAATACTAAGACCCACATAGAGTCCATTTCGAATATCAATTTGCACATTAATTATAATTTCCAATTTTATATTTAATAGAGAGAAAACAATATAAACATAACACAACCACAACAAGACACAAGGAGAATCTCGGTTTCTCAGTTCAGTCCAAATTACGGCAAATTTGGGCTATACAGGCTTTAGATGAGGGCGTAGGCTCTGATTTGGGAAATTATACCCATATCAAATAACTAAAGCAAATTTGAATTACACATGAATTTAAAAAAAAAAAAATATTATAAACCCAAAATTTTTATTTTATTAATCGGATTAAAATTATTAAAATTGAGGATTGTATTTTAGTTAGTATAGATGCTCTACTTCTCTTAGCAATAAGAGTACGTTAGATGCACAAAATAACAAATAAATTCGCTGCTGCAGTACTTTCCCTGAAAAGCCACTGTTAGCAAAAGGCGGAGCAAATAACTCATGGGTCATATTAGCGGAAATCGCTTGACCACAAAAAATTAAGAAACAAAAAAAAAAAAAAAAAAAAAAGGTTAGTTGTTCTGTACGCTACGCGTTCCTTTACGGAATAGACCAAAAACAAGTGGATAAGTTAAGTCATAATAAGTGGTTCCGAGTACTGCGTAATTTCGTATAAGGCCCATAATTTCGTGCACAGAGTGAGGAATCGCCTTTTTTACGATTTCTAAAAAACACGTTGTTAAAATAGATTCAGGATCGGATCGATCCATAATTTATCGTGCACTTAAGATACTACTAAGATATAGAATGAGAAGATATCTACGCCATTTTACAACGTGAACACACTTATAAAAAAATATACCTATAATAATTATAAAAATTACTATTAAATATTAACAATAACTATAAAATACATCAATTAATACTTTTTGTGAAATAACATAATCTATCCAGTGCCCCAGGACTTCCCTTGAGAAGTTTATGTGGGTTTTTTCTGGAAAAATATAACTCGTAGGTCTTATGGATCGAAAGATCTGACCTGGGCAAATCTAAAAGCAAACAAACAATAATGATAATAAAAAGGGTAAGTTTTAAATGAATAAATAAATGTACAGTATAATATGATCACAGTAAGAATTAAATCTTATTTCTATTTCAGGTATTTGATTTAGTAATACTGAAGGATGCTGAATGCTGATCATAATCATATGTGATAAGTTTTGTGTAATGTTGATCAGGATTCTTTGGTTATGTTTTGTATTTTCATTTTTAGATATCGTCGTGAACAAGAGGTATAATTTTAGACTGTGTTTTTAAAAATAAATTCCAATTTGTGTGTTTCCTTTTTTAAGATGTTAGATGTCCTTAATTTTTTTGGCAAGTGGTAACCAAAAGAGAGTCGGTAGTGATGCGTTAGCTTTCATGAGTCAAGCAAAAATTTCCAAATTTATTCGCATCTATACAAGATTAATGAGAGAAAAACTTTCCGGAAAGTAAATAAAGTTTCCTCAGACAGCACCGAAAATTGAGGCCACCAAAGCAAGGTAATATATATGGGATATACTGTTTTCTATTGAGCTTATATTGGGTGGTTTTTTTAATTCATTCCCCAGAAAGAATAGAAGGAATATAATAATCATCACGTGAACTCAAAATATTCCGAACGAAATAAAAAATGCATTAGCATAAACAGAAGATTTTTGACAGCATTGTAATGAATTCAAAAAAAAAATTAAATACATGGATATCTTACAAAATATTCTTTTTGTATTTGACAGAATATTCTTTTTATTTGACCTTTCAGTCTAATACTGTTATAGTTTTTCGCAGAACATGGTGTTCAGGATCATCAGGAGCTGAAAAGAAAATATAAAATGTAATCACAATTCGCTTTAATTCGCTATCAAAACTTAGCATTTGTTATTAGAATACGACAGCTGAAGCTGATTATTGTTTTTATATATTCGAAATTTGATCGATAAAAAGTCAATCTAGATTATCGACAATATTATAGAAGTTCTCCGTTCTGATCGCACTGCCATCTATGGTTGAACTTCTATAAATTTCTTAACTTAAAAACTGTAAACTTATTCAGCATTTCTAAATTTCAAAATCATTTGATGCACTTTAGTTTATTGAACAAATTATTATTATATTAGCTCGTTTACTTTATTTTCGACAAGAGAGCTGTAAACATCATAAAAAATTAAACATTAGAGATTAAATTATAAATAAATATTTTTGGATTACGATTTGTAATAGTATTAAGTAAGTTACATTTTTCTTTGTAAGTTATTAAATACAAATCTGTTTTATTTAAATATTTGGAGAACACATCCATACACATGGGTTCCCACATATTATCGGGATTATCGATGGCACACATATTGCTATAACCGGGGTTAAAAAGGACATTAAAAAACATACCTATATAAACAGGAAACAATAGAATTTTGTTATTATATTGCTTACTGTATTTAATGAGTTTTCCTCTTGCTATTTTTCAAGTCAGTTGAATTTGAACCGGCATAATTATTACATTTAATAAAATCTAAAAAACCTAATTGTAATTCAATAATTCATATTTGTTTCATTAAAACAAACTTTACATTTAGCGACGAGTAAATCGGTTCTGTAGTGCAGTGATAATACACCTGTTCCTCGATTAACACGGTACTTGATTAACGCGGATTTGATTTAACACGGCCAACGAATTGAGACATAGTCTTGATTAAACGCACAGAAGTTTCGATTAACACGGTTTTTTTACACAACGTAAAAGGAAAAGTATGAATAACTTACATATGTATTTATTAATCGCGATTAACACGGTTTTGAATTACACAGTAATTTGGTGGAACGTAATTACTGTGTTAATCGAGGGATAGGTGTATATTGAAATAATTAAGTTGGTGTGATTAACAATGGATAAAACAATAGAGGAATTACTGAAATCTAATCAAAAGTGGATAGAGAACATACTGAGGGCACAACAGGAGTGGATAGATAACATGCTGGAAAAAAAAACAGGTACCGGACAAAGTTTGAACGCAGTACCGCAATTTCGTAGTTTCGATGAACACAAAGAAACATTTGACAGTTACAGCAGCACATGGAGTCGACGCAAATAGAAAGCGTGCATATTTTTTGTCATGGATTATTGCAAGCGTATATGAATTAATTAAAAATATATTTGATGATCTTAAGGTAGAAGAAAAATCATTTAATGACCTAGTAAATCAGTTAAAAAATCACTACAAAGACAAAACAATCCGAGATATCGCCCAGATATCATGCTCTGTCAGTAAAAACAAGTCTCGTGCCGTTTAAGGCAGGAGGGACAATTACAAGGATTTTGTATTTCTTAGTAAAGAGTACCGTCTCGGTCTTAGACGGGTAAATTCCCAGTCTGAATACTGGGAGAATACTTCTGTGATGATGTCTATTTATTTGGTGGCTTGCTGTCGAAATGTTTTCGCAGACGCTGATGTCAAATCAACATTTCGTTATCTTTACACACAAAAACTAAACTTAACCAAAAAATTATAAAAAACATTGTAAATGTTCGGTTTGCTTGATGTGTATTGTGTAAGCTTAATAAATTATTTCCCCAATATGGATGCGGTCAAGAATTCAGCCGCTGTGCAGTATGCAGCAAGTTGGTCAAAAATTAAGTTTTGAAGCGAAAGCTGCGTGTTCTGTCGGATTAAAATGCAGAAATTAAAATTTGGCTGCTCATCTATATTCTCGTCTTATAAATTTTTTTTTTTTTTTCACTTCCACTAATTGTAACCTAGGATGAGATGTTGCAACCATCACGTTTTTCGCTTCGATGCATTTTCGATAGAATAACTGTACTGCTTTGTTAAAAATATAAAATTTTAAAACAATTTAGTTCTAAAATACCGTTATTCAATCGAAAATGCATCGAAGCGAAAAACGTGATGGTTACAACATCTCACCCCTAAACAAATGTTACAGTGCATTCACAATGCAAAATTTTTTTTTCTTTTGACTTTCAGGTTGTATCAATTTCCAAAATAACGAACAAAACTTTTTGTTCGTTATGTTGGAAATTCATAGAAACTTGTAAGTCAAAAGTAAAAAGTTTTATCATTGTGAATGCTTTGTTAAATTTCAAATCATGCAACTACCGGCAGCTTTTACAATTTTTTATGCAGCATGAACTGTGCTCGAGACAAAAACTGCAATTGGCGATTGGAAAACTGCAAAATGAACTACCGGAATTAAATTGAACCCTACGCTCTGCATGCAAAATCATGACAGTCCAATCGTCAATTGCAAAATATTTTCTCGCAATTTTTTTGTACCCTCGCACTTATATAAAATTTACATCAAATATTGAAATTATAATGTACGCAAAATTACAACAAAAATGATTTTAATTATTTATTTTCTTTTTACAATGTCTTTTTAAACCATAAAATAAAGTGTAAATATAATATTAACAATTTTTGTAAACAGCTTTTTACTTACAAACTAAAATGTTGAATTAAAAGTGTTGTTTTTATACAAATTCCATGTTTTTATTCCAATTCATTGTTTGATGTTACGCAAAATTACAACATTTTATCTGTTTTTATTGGCAAACAACTTTTTGCATGAATCTTTCCGTGAACGGCCTCATATACATATGTGGAATCTGTGTTTATTTGCTGAATCGATGATTTCGTTGCCAAGATAAACCAATATTATTCTTGAAGAAGTGCGAACCGCTACTAAATTATAATTCACAATTAGTTTTAAGTAATACATAACAATACACATAAATAATAAATAAAAAAAATGGTACAAAATTTTTCCAACTTAAATAAATTTAAAAAGGTTTAACTAAAACATATTGCGAATATTATCCTGTGCATTTGTGGGTACACTTTGAATTGGACGATCAATATCCTCGTAGCTTCGTTGTGATGCACTTGGTTCAGCTGCATTATCAATGCCTAAAAAGTTTCCACCTCGCTCGATCAATTCGCGATGTAAAAGTATTACAGTAAATGGACGCGCCAATAAATTTAATATTGCAAAAACTACCGAAAATGCAGCTAGTAAAATTAGAAAATTAACAATAGGTTAAGTCGTGTTAAACTTTAAATAAATATTTAAAAACAAAATGTGCTTACATTGAATTGGAAAATAAATCACGATACCAAATATGTCAAAAACTATACTTAAAGCGTTGATTAATGCAGCCTGTAAAAGATAAAAATTCAAAATTAAGGTTCGCCGCTTATTAATTGTTTAAAATTTAAAGCTTTTAATTTTTTTGTACAAGACATTGAACTAAAATAAAAATTTTTTAATCGAAGAAGTGTGATTTTAGTATTCAAGCTGAAATCCAACCTCGAGTCATTTACCCTGGGCCGAAGAGACAAATTTGCGAAACCCCAATTTTAATAACGAATATACATCAGTCTAGTATGAGTAGTTGTAAGTAAAAATGTCAATGGAACAAAGCTAATTTCCTATTTAAACATGTAAATTTGCATTTAAATTTAGGAACGACTACTAAACAGTAGAATGGGTGCTGATTAAAATTTTGGAGAACTAACGATTAAACATTAAATAAAAGACAAAAAATGTTAGCTAAGTAACCAATAGTTCGTATCCAGTTAATATGACCAGAATATTGAAATTGTTAAATTATGTATAATTTAAGATAATTTTAAGTTCAAAATCCTAAAAAATAAGTTCGAAACATACAATATGTATTTACATACACCCAAACAAACGATTCATATAAAATTATTCGAAGGTTAAAGTTGCGAGTAGGGCGAAAACTAATTTAAATATGGGACGCCCCCTTACAAAAAAATAGGCATAATATTGTTCCAAAATAATGAAAATCATACAAGGCAAGTGTTTTAAAATTCAGCAGTTAGTTCAAGGTCTTCCATTCTAAATAAACTATTTCACATTAAGTAGTAGGTCGGTCTAAAAATTACAAAAATTATTTATTATATTGGGAGATAACAAAGTTTAAAGATGAATAGCAAACACAATGTAATGGTGATACATCAGCCGTTCTGATATTAAAGTTTACATTGAAAACAACAACAAAAATTGAAGTAATACGTAGGTATTTGTTTTTAGATTCAGATTTTGATTCGCATAGTTTATTTGGATTTCTTTGTTTGATTTGATCCGGATCAGATAATATTAAGTCATTGTGTTACCTCGTATTGTTATTATTCTTTCAAAATATCGATTTATCAACAAATTGGCATACCGTATGTACAGCATCTATTGATTCTTTACATTGCATGGACCAAAATAGCGAAACAATAAATAGTAGATTATAAAAAAGGTATGATTGAGGGGTCCAACCTCCTTGCATTGCAAAAATTATCATCACCGTGTGCACAAATGCAACAAGCTAAAATAAATCAAAAATTAGTTGTTTGCCAGTTTATCAGATTATGTCATTATTTACTTTCACCCGAATAAATGGAGATCCAATTATAGATTGTATGTCCATAGTTAACATAGATATTTATTTAAATATTTTATAATTTAAAAATATTTAAGAAAACCTCTCTATTTACAGAATTGCAGAACAATTAATGTCAAAATACGAATAAAAACACAAAAATCTTATGTCATTTGACAAGGTTACCCATTAGACAGAATTAATGTATTCCACCCAAGAAACACAACGCATAGAAACTTTGAACATTTTAGCTTCGTGCATGGATAGGCAACCCGTTGCTCGTGGTTTACAAAATTAACAGAATTTTCCAATATAGATAACTCCTTTTTTTTAATAATTTTATTTGCCAAGGAATTGGATTTTTGGAATTCAATTTTTGGCAAATAAAATAGCCATCTCAATCGGAATTCGATTGGTTTTTCAGTTTGGTAGTATTTTGAAATTTTGTAATATGAAATATAATTTTTTTAAAACGTAGTAAATATCACAAAGCCAACCCTATAGAACTAACAAAAATATGAAGTAGCGAACCCAGCGCAAAATCAGCAAACTAAACCATGAATTGGATTTTGAATTCCATCAAGTTAGCAGAAATTCAAAGAATTTCTACTGAGGAATTAGATAGTACAATTGTTGTGGTAAATAGTGAAATAAAATACAGCTAACGTGTTGCCGATTTGTTTACATTTAGCGTATGTAATAAATATTTTTATTTATATAAACTTTTGTTTATATCATGATATTTTTTATTACTCTAACTTCATTTCGCTGTGTTTTATGTCATACGCTGACTGAACAACCAAAATGAAAAAAATGATTTTAAACGTCAAACTTCTGTGGGACATCTTTATTGGAGCAACATCAAAACCAATTTATCACGATTTTTTATAAAATAATGAATATATTTATTTTGACAGCTAAAATCAAAAAACCATCTTTTACCCGACTGAACACTAGGATATAGCCAACTACAGAACTAAAAAATGAGGTGTAGTGTGCCCAGCGTGAAGTAGGCAAACTAAACGAGAAATTGGATTTTGAATTAAATCAATTTAGCAAGAATTCGACTAATTCCAAATGAAAAATTGGATAATGCAATTTTTGTTGTAAGTAGTCAAATAAGATATAGCTACTAACAATATTATCTCCAGAACTCTTGCGTTAAATCTTCTTCATTATTTTTCAAACGTACACAATAAATTTAAGTGACAGTAAAATGAGTATACACGTTTGAAAATAATGAAGGAGTAGGCAATATCGCAAGAGTTTTGGAGATAATCGTTTTTTGTAATTTCGTCTATAATTTGTTGCGAAGGAACAATTTTATGTTTTACCACACAGACGATTGTTACATTTTTTCCCACGTAATGGCAAAATATTCGAAAATTAAAAAATTTAAAACATTTTGAAAAATGGAGGAAGTAAATAAAATGTATGTGTATTGTCTGTCGGAAGCTAAGAAATTTGACAATCTTTTGGGCAACAAATGGATCTCTCGATAGAAGAAGTCTGCATGGGCATAATTGTTATAATATAATCTAATACATATGTATATGATAAGTGCAGAACAAAACACGGAAATTTCCATTTTTCCGTTATTTTTTTAAAAATACTCCACATAATCGTATTATTAGTTGGCTTCAAACAATCATTGGCACCAAACAAGGCAGACTTCATATATGTATTTCCATATAAGTCGACAATGTCGCCATCGAACGCACAATAAACAAAAATGGCAAGACAACTGAAGAATTACTTTTGATTAAAATGAAAATTTACATTTGTATTACAGTACCAAAGCCGGCAATTTCCATGTTTCAAACTTAATTTATTAATATAATAATTAGTCTACAACCAAATTTGTTAAAAAATAATTAAAAAGAATTTAATTGTAAATAAAATAAATTTTCAAATTTTACTTCAATTACTCAAACGTTTTCTTCAAATATCTCAATTTTATGTAAAATGTTAGCCAGCTCAAAAGGTTTGGTTCTTTAAGTCTGCGTACGTACTAAATTCGTATTACTTAGAAGCTAAGTTGTCTTGGACCTTTCTTCATTTCTCCGCGATTTTTTCTGAATTTCATTTAAGAGAAGGTTCACTTTAAGGTCCCTATGGAGGTCATTGTTCCTAACATACTAAGGTACATCAACGATGTTCCTTAATGCCATATTCTGAAATCTTTGGATCTTATTTACATTGCTCTGTTTGGTACAACCCCATAGCTAATTACCATAGGTCCAAATCGGTTTCAATATTTGCTTATAAAGTAGAAGCTTTTAGTATGTTGATAAAGAAGCGTTCCTTCCCATCCAGGGTCATACCGAGATACTTAGTTGTGTTCGCATACGGTACTATTTCTCAATTTATGGTAATCGGAATATGTTCGAATCTACTGTTTGTAAAGTTGATGTGAACTAATTTAGTTGCAATTAATTTTATTCGCCATATTTTTATCCATTTATGTTTTTGAGTTACAGCTGCTTGAAAATTCTGTGTTGACTCTTCACTGCTTTTTCCAACAGCTAAGATCACAGTGTCATCTGCAAAAGTCGCCACTGTGTAGCGGTAGGTATAAAACCGGTCCTAATACATTCGTTGAACAAACTTGGGTCATAGCGATTGGATCACCTCTAGCGGCGCTTTAAGGCAAATAGTATAAGTTATTTGCAAGATGGAGTGTTTTCTCTTTTCTCTCTTTAAAAATTTTCAGTTTTGTATCTGCTGTTTTCAAGATGACTTCATATTCTAAATTTCGTTGCATATAATTCACGCATAGATGTAATTTTTTTCAACTTAGATTTTATTTTAACTATTAATGGCTTTTCACCGTAGATAGCATAATCGCAAAATATGTTGTTTAAAAAAAATTTACTATCTACATTAGTCGGTTTTATACCGCATACAATACTCATAAAAAACAGGAAATAAAAACAAAATAATGAAAAAGAATAATTTCGGAACACACATAAATCTTTCTATACTAATTTATTAACAATACGCTGTCATAAAATTCCTTTCTACAATAAAATAAAATAAAATATAATAGGTATTAAAATTTGATAGAACTATGATCCCCTGTGACAGCACTATAGTCTGGTACGAAGCAATGCAATGTTCAGGTGGTTTATACAAAACGGGTCTGTAGCCGTACGCCCTCGATTTGGCCACTACTGCGTAAAGTAGGACGGTAAAAACGAACTGCGAAAGAGTTGGGAGTGCCTTCCCTTGAGCCATACTAGGTGTAAACTCAGTATATGAGAGTCAATTAACAAACTCAAAAAACCAAATTATATATTATGAAAGAGTGAATATATGCTTCTCGTTACATTAGGTATAGTAGTTAATTGCTTACCTTAAATGTTTTAATACATGTTGAGCTTTCAGGTAATCCTTATTGGGAGGCACAATTATTAAAAGACAAACTTGAAAGAAAAAATCATTACGTTCTATTTTATTAGAAAATAAAATTTAGAAATTATGAATTAAATTTTATATTTAAACGAAAATTTTGTTTTAATTAAATACACAATGTTTCTAAAAACATATTTATGTTATTTGACAATACAGCATAAAATGGCAAATTTTATTCACAAGCTTGAATTAAATTTAAAACAAGTTCAACAGTTCATCTCCCTACAGTGGGTTCAAGGACTAGTCCATCATGTGCAAATTCATGAGCAAATTCTTCAGCAAATTTTTCCAAATTCTTTATGGTTTTTTGGTCAACCGACGGTTTATTTGATTCAAGCGAACTTAGTAACATTTCCTAAAAAACATGAGAACGTGATAATGGTAAGAGTTTATAAAATATATATTAAGAGTGCGGGGGGATTTCTCAGCTTTGGAAATCTATAGGAAATCTATTACAACAAAACAAAAAGTTTTAAATCTGAACATCAACTTGCCAATGTTACTGGAGGTGTTACAATCTTTTCATTAGGAATATTTTCCCAATTATCCACAATAGCTCCGGGATAATCCGGTTCACAAGGCATTAGTAAATCATCTAAAACTTTCGATGCATCTATGGGTGAGGGTCCACTGACTTTCTATTTAGACAATTGAAAGTACATTGTATTAGTACATACGTATAAGTAATTGAACAAAACTTTAGTTAATTACTTTGAAATGTGTTGCTTTTTGTACCAAATGAACAGTTTGTGCAATGGCATCACGGACAACGCATAATATATCCGCACCAGAATAACCAGCTGTTTTTTTAGCCAACAAATTAAAATCTTGTTCAGACAATGTGTGGAATACTTTTCCCAAATAAACTTTAAACAAACTGAATCGAGAGCAATGTTCGGGTAGAGGTATATAAATTTGCTTTTCAAATCGTTTTCGAATCGATGAATGTAATTTCCATGGTTTGTTTGTCGATCCTAATACAATAATTCCGTCATTATCATGTCTTGGTGCCATCTGTTCTAAAAATTCCTTTAACATTTTTTCACTTCGTTCATTGTTATCTTCGGAACAGAGAACATCTAAATCGTTAAAAAATATAACACTTGGTTTATTTGAACGGGCTAATTTAAAGAGTTCGGCCATTAATTTGGCTGGCTCCTCTAAATATTTTGATGTGAGACTAGAACTGGATACCGCAAAATGATTTGAGTTGTATTTACTTATTCTATTTGCTACGGCTTTGGCTAGATATGATTTTCCTGTACCTGGTGGCTGGAATTTAACAAAAAAATATAAAAATCTAATTTTAAATTAAAAATACCTTTAAAGCTTACACCATAAAATAATATGCCGTTCCAAGGGAATTCATTTCCTTCGATTTTATCATGATATTTTGCTGGTAAAATTATTGCTTGTCTAAGACATTCCTTGGCTCCCTCAAGACCGACTACACTCGACCACTCAATTTCTGACTTTGATGTATCTATTAAACCTTGCAAAATACCATGAACTTTTATATTGACATCTTGATGTTCAACTGGTTTTTGAGGTTCAACAACACGTTCACTGAGAATTTGCTTGATTTTATCAATGCGTTCTAGAAACTTATTGCAACGAAGTTTAATCGAATTTTTAGCTATATCACCTAGATTACCATCTAAAAAGGAATCAGATTTGAATTAGTCGTTAAACTTGAATGCCTTTTTAAATTCATTTTTAAGTTTTTTTCAAACATTAACCAAAATTGTATTAAATAGTTTTAAAGGTGTAATTGAAATCAAAATTATTTTCTATACATACTTTTGAGCCCATCAAGAAAACATTTAACTCCATTGTCATACAACTTTAACGCGTCTTCATAATTTTTTAATAGATCTTGTTCCGCTGCTTGCTTCCCAAAATTAATTGCTTGTGTTATCGCCCTTCCTGGATTCATTCTAATCGAATCTTTAACTAAAGTATAGATTTTATTAAATTGATTTAGCCTTTATACACGGCTACTACTAGTTCACGACAATTATTTTCAATAGAACCTTACAATAAGTAATGCATCATGTATTATTATTGAAATGGTTAACGACGGTACCAGGGAGACAGAGGGATCTATATGTTGTTCAACATTTTATTTACGTACAAAAGTCTGCAGATTTTATCTGGTTGATAATTTTATGTTTTCTAATCACTATTGTTCTTTTAGTAGGAAAATTACCATATCTACAGTAAATGCGAGATAAAGCCATCTGAGGAATATTTTCACTGATAATTTTGAGGAACATTTTTTATGAGTCATTCCCGAATATCGTAACGAATATCCTGAATGTAAATATTGTTTATAGGGTATACAGTTTAATTATAAAAAAAAAAAAATTTGCAATTCTCGAATACTATACGTTTATTACGTAATACATACACATATGTATGTATATTGATATGTAAACAGTTTGAAACTTTGGAGTTCAAAACAAAATGTTAAATTTAGTGTTTACCACAATTGTTGTAGGTACATTTTCTTAATTATTATACATATATAGCATACTGAATTTTCTTTTCGTAATGATATTGTACACTAAAGAACTTGTGGCGGGAAAATGTATTCGAATACATGTTCAAGAAGAAAATTTTACCTAAATTGTTAAAATTGGGTATCACTATAAATCCGTAAAAGATAACCAAAACAATTACTAGATTGACAATCTGAACTGCGTAAATAAAATATTTGTTTGTACCAATATAATACAAGATGTACGTAAAAATAAAATACACATACTCTTTTTTGTTTTAAAAATTTCACTTTTATTTTATCAAATGTTTCAAATAATTTTTGTAAATCAATTTATTAAACATTGACGTTTGTATACATATAATATACTGTGTATTATAATAGATAACATAACACTTATCAATTCCACGTAGTTTTTTATACCACTTTGAATCACTCAATTCTACTTCCCTTGTTACTTCATCAAAACAAACTGAAAACCAGAAACCAAAATTAAAAGTTTTTTAGATTAAAACGAACGAACGACTTCGTTTGTCCAAAAATGTGCACTAGTATTTGGTTTTGTTATTATGTATAGTATGTAATCAAAGCAAACCGTACACAAATTAATTTTTAATACCAACAGAGTCAACTATTGTTAATCAATTGGGATTAATCTTAAATACATTCAAATAAATAAAATGTATTGAAAAGATAAGAACTTTATACTGCATATACAATACTATAATCACATAAAAAATTTTGTTTTTACTTTATTTTGGAATGACCTTTGAGATGTGGCTCCATTTATTTGATTTATTAATATTTGAATGGTAATTTCTTATCATGGGCTAATTTGGCCTTTAAAGTCGAATTGGTCAAGAGTGAATCATCGTACAGGATGTTTATGGTAGTTCAAACGAAGACCGTAAAACACCACACCTTATGTTTTAAAGGTTAAATTTTTAGGTATGAATAGAAATCTGTAAAATGTTAACAAAATATGAAGAATTTTTTCTTTTTGTGATTTATGCGATTTTGCAAAGAGTGCTTACCCCGCTATGGAGAGCTTTCTATTATAGTATGTGAATGCGTTTGTAGAAAATATATATTTTAGAAATATTTGCCATATCTATAAATCCTAGAATTTCTTAAAACCTTTGAAAAACTGGGGTTTGGGGCGGCAGTCATTAGAGCGGTTTAAGTGATACACTATTACGGCAATACAAAAGTTTTTTCTAACGGCAACCACACTAGAAATAGTATTCCCAGTATCGGTCAGTTGCTAGACGGCGAAACCGATATCGTTTTTAGTTTTTCAAAATACATATTAGCTCCGTTTTTTTATTCGCTCCGGATAGCTGCTATCGAGAGCCGTCATTTTTCTTCGGCTAAATTTAAATTTGATGCGCTATTTATTGGTAAACTAAACTTATTTAACATCAAACTATCATTTTTAATTCAATTGTTTAGCAAAAATTTCATATAAAAAATATTTGGCTCTACCTATTTATACGGAGCGCTACCGGGAGCCACTTTTTATATGACGGCTCTCGATAGCAGCTATCCGGAGCGAATAAAAAAACGCAGCTATTGTTATGTTTTTGCCTTATCATTCAAAAACAAATCACTTCAATTTAACACAAACGAATTTATTTATTGAATACAAAAATCAATGTAACACAATTTATTAACAATAATTCACAAAATCACTTTTTATAATATTTGCCCAAATTTTACTGATCACTTATAATTTTTAAATCGCACTACACACTTTTTAGTTCCATTTTAATCTTTACACTACCGCTTACCAAATACTAATTATCCAATTCGATCTCGTTCGCCCCTTATATACTCAAACCAAAACTTCTAGAAATTTCACGACTTTCCCAGTAAGAATAGTCTAGAAACAGTTTTAACATGAATTATTCCATTTTATGCTGTGTGCCTTAATCGACTAAACTAACTAACTAAAGTAGGACGAGTTATTTAATGCAATATTTAAATAGATGGCGTTAGTATAAAAGTCTCTGTTACTAAAGATACATGTTAAACCGAAAGTGGTCTGACTGAAAACGTCCGAGATAAATTCAACATGTACACGGCGGCTTGACTGAAAGCAAAGATTATTAACAAGAAGATCTTCTTGTTAATAATCTTTGCTTTCAGTCAAGCCGCCGTTTTAATGTTGAATTTATCTCGGACATTTTCAGTCAGACCACTTTCGGTTTAACATGTATCTTTAGTATGTATGTGCCTCAACTTACACTAAACTAAATTTAATCGCCAATAAACAAGGAAAATACCCAACGTAAAATTGTAAAAAAAAAGTAAAAAGTAAAAATTTATTCATGATATGTACACTTCTGATGTACATATATAATAGTTATTTGTGTATCAAGAGCGCAAAGTGCCAGTTTGTCACGCGAGAAAGGAAATTGCTGGCCGACGGGACGGAGGCCAGCAACCTTTCGAGCGTGACAAACAACTTTGCGGACGTGTTTGACACTTTATTTTTCCTACAATCATTTTAAAAAATATAATAAAAAGATAATTTTGTAGTAAAATTTACTATACTGACAATACGATTTTATTTTAGGACCGACATTTTGTTCAATCGAGTAGTCAAAGATTTTTTTTATTTTTCATAAAGAAAAACAAAAATTTGGTTTGATGTTTTATACAAACATTAGTCTTTCTTAAAAATGTTCAAATTTAGCGTGCGGTTTCAAGTTTTGTCACACGTTTCTAAGAGAAACGTGTGACAAAGTAATTTGTTTATTAACTGTCAAAAAAACAGACACTTTGGGCTTTGAAAACAAAGAAAAAAAGCCTGCTTTTCACGGCGATTGTAGGAAAACGTCTTTTAAGCAAACAGAATTCAAGAAAAAAACGGAAATATCGAACCAAAGTAATTTACAACACAATATATTTACGAGGTTATGTTATTGTGGTGTATTCGGGAAAGTATATTTGTATAATATCACAATGGTCGTGTTCAGTCGGGCAAAAGTGATAAAAAATATCATGATATTTTTTATTACCTTAACTTCATTTCGTTGTATTTTATGTCATGCCCCACAGAACAACCAAAATGAAAAAAGTGATTTTACACGTCAAACTTCTGTAGGGCATCTTTATTTGGGCAACATCAAAACCAATTCATCGCGATTTTTTATAAAATAATAAACAATACCCTTCCTGAATATTATTAAAAACATCACACCACAATAAAAAGCCAAATATTTTGTTTTCAAATATGTATTTGTTTTGACAGCTAAAACCAAAAAAATCTTGGTTTTTTTGGTGATAAATGAGTGCGTTTTATGGCAAAACGTGATAAAAAATATCATGATAAATTTTATCACTTTTGCCCGACTGAACACTAGGAATGATTAAAATGAAACACTCCTCGTTCTTTTTATGTCTTTATTTCACAAGCGTTAACACACCAGTGAATTCCTTTATTATAATAATTGTTAGGTCTTGCCTGATTTACATAAGTATATATTTTACATCCCTATGAACCATTGATTCATAATTAATACATACAGCACATACGTCTATCCTTAAAGTTATTACATATTAATTAATTATTTCAATAAATTTTAATCTCTATACTTCATAGGTTTATTAATTTTATTTATAGGCCGTAACGAGTGACTTTCATCGTCGTTGACACCAGGGGGCCTATTCTCGAATTCCACATCCATTTTCCACATGTGGACATCTGTCAAAGTTGTCAAAAAATGGTTCGAAAATTGTAATTCGTATATAAAACACATGCGGCATTGACATTTTCCTATATGGGGAATTTTTCCACATGCTTATACCCATTCGGAAATATTCCCTTAGTACCGAAAAAATTCAATTTTTATGAGTTTTGACAGATGTCCACATGTGGAAAATGGATGTGGAATTCGAGAATAGGCCCCCAGAACTATTTTCCAGATCCGTAAAATTTGGAATTACATCACCAAATGTATTATTAACGTTTGAATTATCTGTTACCAGATTTTCACTTATTTCATTAGTTTCAGGAATTAAACTGTTATTCTTAATCTTATATCTAATCAATACTCTATAGTTACATTTTTCATTGTTATCAAATTCAATAATTTTCTTTTCAACATTTTTTTTATTTACATTACTTCTCTCGACAACCTTTTCCATGCCGACTGGGTGACTATTTTCTAAGCGAATATGGATTTGATTAATATGCCGTTTAATTACTCTAACACTACCCTCCAATAGACATTTAAATACATTCGCGGACCCAACACCCTGCTCACTGTTGCATTACGCCAACCAGGATGATTAGGGTCAGTAAAATCACGTACAATTACCGTATCATTTACTTTAAAACAACGCTCTGAATACGTTCGTTTCTTCACAAGTATACCTGCTTCTTGTTATAATTTTCACCTAACTCACCAGTAATCCTCTCAGTTGGTCTATTAGCCTTAACTGGCCTAAGTAGATCTAATTTAATTTTCGGCGTAAAATTTAAAAGGGCCTTGGCCGGCGAAATGCCCTACGTACAATGAGGTGTTGTACGATAGTCTGAGAGAAAACGATTCAATATATCTTCTATACCAATCTCGTTATTGTCAAAACGTGCCCGCTTAATAGCATTCTTAATTGGTTTAACGGCATTTTCGGCAGAACCGTTAGTAGCCGGATAACCTGGTGGTGTAAGTGTGTGATGAATTCCATTTTGTTTCGTAAACTCCTTAAATATATCTGCCGTGAATTGGGTTCCATTATCCGAAACAATTTTGTCCGGCAATCCGTATTGCGAAAATAATTGTTTTAATTTATTAATCGTAAACACTGACGTGGGACTATTTGTCACAAATGCCTCTATCCATTTCGTCTTCGCATCAACAATTATTAAAAAGAATTTACCAAACGCCGGTTCCGCATAATCTATGTGAATTCTGCTCCAAGGCCTTTCTGGTATCTCCCAAGGTATGTTAACCACCTTGGGAGGATTTGTCCTAACCGACAGACATGCATCGCAACTTTTGATCATGGTTTCTATGTCCTTATCGATACCAGGCCACCATACATATGATCTCAATAAGGCCTTTGTTTTAACAATTCCCATGTGTGACTGATGCACTTCATGTAAAATGGAATTTCTTAATAATTCAGGGGGTATGATTCTGTATCCCCTTATCAAAATGTCGTCCTCAACAAACAACTCGGACCTTTTCATTATATATATGGGCCAAATTTACGTCTATCTAAGTTACTAAAATTTCCAGAATAAACTGCTTCCTTCAATTCTAGCAAAACTTCGTCCTTCTGAGATTCTATTCGAATAGCCATCGTATTTAAAGGGATATCAAAATTTTTGCTAACCAGATGTAAGTATGTTGCAGCATTATCTTCTTCGTTATCAAAATCGTTTTTCGATGCAACAGGAAGTCGCGAAAGCATATCAGCACTGTTACATTCTGATCTTACGTGCTTAATAGAATAATTGAACGCTGATAAATGGACAGCCCAACGTTGCAAACGACTAGCTGACATTTGAGGAATCCCTTTATTTTCCCCGAAAATTCCCAACAACGGTTTATGGTCCGTTACTAATAAGGTAAAGTGTCGCCCTAGCGATATTATTGCTAATGCTTCTTTCTGAATCGTCGCATAATTCCTTTCGGAACTTTTCAATAGTCTGGATGCATATTCAATGGGACGTTCTGTTCCGTCTGATAGGGTATGCGAAATAAGCGCCCCTACTCCCACCGAAGATGCATCGCACGTCAGATTTAATGGTAATTTTTCGTTATAATGAACCAAAACATGTTCCGACGTTAATTCTTTTTTTAATAAGTCAAACGACTCTTGACACATGTCAGTCCACTTAAACGCTTTATCTTTTTGCAAGAGTTCGTAAATAGGCTGTAATTTAGTAGCCAAATTCTCGATAAATTTACCGTAATAATTTATCAACCCGCAAAACGCTCGGATTTCGGAAACGTTTTGAGGAATTGGCGCATTTAATATGGATTCGTTTTTATTTAAATTGACCAAACCATCTCCTCTAATTATATGTCCTAAATACTCGATATGAGGCCTGGCAAAGACACACTTGTTCCTATTTAATTTTAGTCCAGCTTCTCTTAATCTTTCAAAAACTACAACAATACGTTTGTTATGTTCAACCATATTTTCTGCCCCTACAACTATAACGTCGAGAAAAATCGCTATTCCTGGAATAGCGGCACTTTCATCAATATCCAATTTAATTTTTACGTTTTTTAAACACCCAATTCCGTCACTGAAAAGATCGTCGAATTTGTTTACAATATGGTTTAATTTCGTTTCTTCCGAACATATGTTATTCACTGATATCTGTTTAATTCTAAAATCTCTAAAAAAATTACACCCTACAATTGGAATTTGTGCTTTGACTATTATTAAAAATTTAAATTTCTGAGTGACCCCATTGTAAGATATAATAGGTGAAAACCCACCAATGACCTTCAACGCGTCTCCACCATAACCTCTTACAATCGTATCATCCTCAATTAACATTTTTTTATCAAAATACTTTAAATACATTTCCGCAGGTATTGCAGAAACTCCTGCTCCTGAATCAGCTTGAAAACTTATATTTCTACCAAATATATTTAATTTAATATCTAACTTATTATTCCTATATTCGACCATTGGTCGCTTCGCTTTCCGTGGTCAATCTATTTAAATTTTCATTTGGAAATTCACTTACCGCGTTGCATGGTTTACCTGTTGTTCTGCTTACCGACTCCATATGCCCTCTGCGTTTGCATTTATTACAGATGACATTTCTGTACCGACATCGAAAATCCGCATGGTTTTTAAACCCACAATGCTTACAACTTTGTGACGTTTGCGTTTTTCCTTGTCTAATATTTCCATTATAATTCTGCCTCATGTGGTAACTATGCTCCGGTTTACGGTGAACTACATTAATTGGCGCCTCCATTTCCTTTACTCTCAGTGTATCCTTACTTTCGTATTTAAGCGCAATTGTCATTGCTTTATCCATAGTAAGGTTATCTTCCTCACTCAACCGATCGAATACTTTCCCCGTCATACTAGTGATAAATTTATCGACAATCATATCACATAACCTATCTCCGAAACTGCATGTAGATGCCTTACTTTTTACTCTTATGCCGAAATCTTTAATGCAGTTATGATGTCCAAAATTGTTTTGCTTTAAATTGCAGCTTCCACGAAACCTCTATTCTTCATATAATTCTACAATTTTCCAAGGAATTATGTCGAATAATAACAGATTTATAAGACAGCATTTAAGAGTAAAATCTTTTTTTTATTTTTGATTTTGATGTTCACATGTTACACTATAAATGAAAAGTCATTGAAAAGTAAGCTCGTAAATTGACTTTTCGGTTGCCGCCTATGAAACAATAGCAGAAGCTTCAATTTTTTTTTAGTTTAGTTAGTTTAGTCGATTAAGGCACAGTGTGCACACAGCAAAAGAACAATAAAACTTTGCGCTATTAATTTAAATTATTCTATTCTATCCTAGGTGTCACCGTAACGATATTTTATTTTTAAATTCGCCCAAATGTCATCAACTACTTTTAATCATCTACTTTGTGTATACAAAATATCGCCCTTAACAATGAATAATGACACAACTAAACATTTCAAATTTTTCAGGAGAGCAAAAGAAAAAATGCTAATTTTGATTTTACTACCCTATTCTCTATGGGCGTCAAAAAAAGGAAGTCCGAAAAATTATGCCTTTTGACGAATTATCTCAAAAACTCAATTTTTGTAGTTGTGTCACTTTTCTATGTCATGCGCGATATGTACATAATATTGTAATAAACAGATTTTACAGGTTATTGCTGCCCCATATATAGACATATATCCAAAAATAGATATTTTTTGACGTAAAACGATTACATTGCGGTATGTACTAGTACTATTTACTGGGTATCTACTTTTGCTTTGCCGCACGCCTTTGTATTAACACTTTGGATTACATTCACTTCCAGGTGGTAATTTAGTTAATATCCATGTACCGTATAAACTTATAAACGTAATGATTTCATCTCTCTTCATCCATTGCATGTTTCCATTGTTCACAGGATGACCAGATCAAAAACGACTAAGCGTTGGCGATGTCTGAAAAAGTTTGTAAAACCAGAACATTTTGACATAAAAAACCAGGACAGGTCTGATATGTACATAACACATATATGATTTAAAAAAAAAATCTGCATAAATGGTTTGGGAACGACGACTATCCACTGGTTAAAAACAGATTTGGGGTGAAATCCCTTCTAAAAAAGATTCAAAACCGCTTCCTTGAATCATCATTTGGATGTGCTGCAACTAATTTATTGATCAACAAGTATGTTGGTGGTCAGGTGTGAAATTTCTCGGGGGATTCAAGTTGGCACTTGCTTTCAGCTCCGTAACTGGCAGCTTCCGCAAGGGCTCGTGTTACCTCCACGTGGTGACCGCTGGTAACTAGATTGCTGATTTATTGGCTTTTAGGCCAAAACACGGCGCTAAAGAAGGCAACCTTAAACAAATCGCTGGGCTGGGTTAAGATATTATTCGTACCGTGCCGATAATTGACCAGACTGGGGGCCCAGCTTAAAAACTAGCTCAGTCGCTAACGGTGGATCCGGATACCTGGCGCTTTCCGGATTAAGTAACCTTATCTCTGTGCTGCGGAGCTCTGCACAGACGGACACATTTTTCTCTGCTACTCATGGGACTAAAAAATAAATCTTCAAAATAATAAACAACAACAAAAAGTAGAAAGGCCCTTCGGCTGACTCACAGCTTAAAAGAATTATATCTCAGGAGGAAAGTCCTAAGATCACCAAGAGAACGAAGCTCCACGCTACTGCCATGAGGCCTTTTAACGTGTTCCTCGAGGATCAGTTGCTTATGGCAGTTATTGACCAGTCCCAAGAGGATGGCAGTATTACGCTCGCCAATTGGGTAAAGGTGGAAGGGGCCCTAGCCACAATCTAACTTAAAAGCCTGTCAGATAACCAAGGACCTGCTCCGATTTGTTGGGATGGGGGCTGGACAGAAATCAGGTGAAATTGTATACATGTGCAGATCAGAAGTCTCTGCTGCTTTATAAGAAGGCAGTGGAGGGACTTGGCGAGTTATGGCCAGGAGCCAGCCTTACTGTTATAACTAGGGAAAAGATCCCCTGTAGACCGAGAGCCATGGTGTGGATCCCTTCGGAGCCTAACGATCCGAAGGTGATACTTCAGTTGCTGCAGATTAACCCAGATTTGCTAACGCACAACTGGAAAGTTGTCAAGCTGGAAGAGCCAAAGTCTGACTGCAGGTCAGCAGTCATAATTTTAAAGAGGGAGTCACTGACTGCACTGGAAAATTTAATGGTATTATTCCTGCGGATATTCAACAGACTGCGGACCTAACCATATCCTGATTAGAGATAATTTTTAAAGTAAGTAATACCTAAGACGGGAAAACGCTCACACTGCAGTCCCAAAGACCTTCGACCGAATTACTTATCTTCCTTCCTCTTTAAAACACTAGAAAAACTGTCAAAATCTCAACTTGCTTATTGCACCGGGAGATCTGTGGAGACTGCTCTTCCTTCTCTTATATGTTTCATTGAAAAATCTTTTGAGTATAGAGACTACACAATGGTAACCTTTTTGGAGATTGAGGGGGCCTTTAATAACGTACTTCGATGGGCTATAACTCGGGCACTTTCGAATCTGGGAGCGGATGAATCACTCAGAGACTGGATAGATCAAACGCTAAGAGGCAGGATTATAAATGCCAGTATGGGCGAATCCTCCGCCAGAAGATTTGCAAGCAGGGGCACACCGCAAGGTGCCGTACCCCCTTACTTTGGAATTTGGTCATAAGCGATCTGTTGCTAAACCTGCTTGATGGTGACTTCAAGGTGGTTGCCTACGCGAAAGTTGTTACTATTGGTCTCTGTGGTAAATATCCTGGCACCCTTAGTGAACTCATACAAAATGCCCTGGGCAATCTTTCTACATGGGCCAATGGTTGCCGGTTGAATGCAAACAAGACTGAATTGGTTCTATTCTACAGGAAATATAAACTCCCTCATATCGATCCTCCCACCTTAAATGGATTCAACTTATTATTATTATTATTATTGGGGGGGCCATGCGGGCGATCAGCCACTTCGCCCTGCGACCTAAAAGATCTATTGTGCTGGCCCCTGCTTAATTATCTGTCCAGTCAATATTCAGGTTCTTGATGAACCTGACAATACTGCCTCAAGGTACGTGATACATACTATCTGGGCTTATTGCTCTCCCTCCTAGATGTTTACTACAGCATGTAGTTCCGCTAGAAAGACGGTAGCATTGGAGCTCAAGGACCTCGAGAGGGTTGTCCCACTTCCGTATATTCCTACTCCTGTCCCGTATTCCGATTGATTTTACTCTTATGAGTTGCTGGGAATTGCAAATCACCTGTAGGTCACCCAGCATTACTACAGGAAGGCTAAATAAAACTGGAGGGTGCCTGGTATCCAGAGTCCGCATATTTTGGGCTGATTAACCTATCAGCCATTCATCTTTCGGCATATGCTGCTCCACCTTAGATTAGGGTTTTTTGTCAAGGTTTTCTCCTTTAGCGCCGTACTTTAGCCTGTGCCAAATGGACAAAAATGTGCCAAGTGGCCTTAGTTACCAGTGGTTGCCACGAGGAAGCAGTACGTACACTTGCGAATTGTGAACAAGTTACCCCTTACACAATTGTACCCATCACGCAGCTGCCTAATGACAAGACCAGAACAGCTCACGTCATGCGCACCCTACTGGAAGGTTACGGAGCTGGTAGATTAATCTATTCAACTTTGATCCCCCCCTCCAATAGACGCCCAACCACCATGGATTCAACTTAACTTTCATTGATGAAACGAAGTTTCTTGGTCTTATTTTAATTGGAAACGTAATATTTAATAAAAAGGGTAAAGAAAGCTGCATTATCGCTAAACTCTTGCAAAAATGCCATTGTGAAAGGATGGGCCTGTCACACCTGCTTGCTCTGGATAAAACTGCCAACCAAAAGCTGTTGAGTGAGTAAACTGTTCCGAGAATAGTCTCCCTGTGGATTAGTGGCGAACTGAGGAGCACACATCCACTCAGGCACTGGAGACTCTGCTTTGTCTGACTCCTCTAGATATCTTGGGAAAACAACTGGCAGCTTGTACTGCCATACGATTGAAATTCACCTCAATGTGGACCTGTTACAATGCAGGGCACTCATCTATATTGTGTAACAAAGGGATGCACAAGACCACCGACTCTTTTCGCACAAAGTTCCGGACTGTGGTCCCCTCCAGAAAGGAATAGATGGCGGCTGCAGTTCTTGAACCCGAAGTTATAAACTTCTTCACTGATAGATCAAAAGGGATGGAAAAGTTGTGGCTGGGGTGTTCTATGAGGAACTTTTGATAAACCTCTCCATCCGTCTCCCCGAATATTGTAGCATTTTTCAAGCTGAAGTAACTGCCTTAAAGGAAGTCATAGACTGGTTGAGGTATAATGTAATATTTGTTGGTGATATATTTGTTGGTGATATATTTGTTGGTGATAATATACAGACAGTCAGTCATATGAAGTCGATTCTTTAAGTAGTTCTTAACCTAAAATTGATAATTAACGGTTCTGAATTCAAGAAATATTGTGGAATACTGCGAATGATATTTAGACAAATACCTATCTAAAGCTTTATTCGCCAAATTTATTTTTACATATATTACGCCAATTGAAGAAGATAGTAGTCTGATCGAACTCCAGACATAAATGGAACCATTTGTTGATGTATTTTAGTGAAATTTTAAATATTTTGTAAACCCAATAAATAGTTCTTAATATAAAACCAAAAGAAATATTCTGAAACACCCCTCGAATGGAATTATGGTGGATACCATAAATCAAAAATTATAGATCTGCAAATTTTGGTTTTCCTTACCCAGCCAACCCAGCGGATTACGATATATTTTAGTGAAATTGTATTTCTGAGATATCAAACTGATTCCATAAATAGGTTCTAATCCTAATATTTACCCTAGATTATTACTATTGCCGTAGCGCCATGTGCGCGTTCAAGCCACTGCTTAATTAACCGTCCAGTCGATGTTCAGGCTTTTAACGAACCAGATAATACTACTGACCGGTAAGTGAAATAAACTATCGGGCTTATTGTTCTCCCTCCTAGATGGTGCAGTCTTTGGTGGAAAATGACTTGCTGAAATTCGGCGATATTGCAGCATGGAGCGGATCCATCTAAACATAGGACGCTTTTCTATTGCCGCTCTCTCTATCGATTCATAGGAGGTATTACCGCCAGCATTGGTAATCAAAAATTCAAAAAGGTACTACTCACCCATATTCTTGATGTCTGTGCTGCCCCACACCGTGTGGTACGCTTTCGCGTCGCATGTATTTTGAAGTCGTCGCTTGTAGTTATCGCTCTTGTTCTGTTTATACCTTTAGATACCTAATTTTTGCCTTTCGACGTATTTATTTCGAAATATCATGGTGGTTTTGGAAAATTAATTAAATTTTAATGTAACGCTTCAAATTCTGGAACGAAAAGCAGCAAAAACTGAAAAAGCGATTTTTTTTGCAGATATTCTGTTTTTGTTTAATTCCATAGAATTGTACACAACGAAGTTAGCTAAATAAGTTGAATACATAACAAATTGGTTCCTATGTTCGTAACCCTGCGGTCAAATTTTTGTCCAGTGAATCATTTTAGATATGTTATGTTGGCAAGTGGCAACCCTGATTGGCAACCCATTTATAATAAAGGGAAATGTACGCTCACTTTTGTCTTATGTCAAAAAGGCAAAAGGTATTGGCACATTTTTAGAGTTCAGAATAATCTTCAATAGTTTGCGACTTTCTCGCAAAAGTTTGAAACCCCAGAACATGTCCGAGGAAACCAGGACGTCCGGACACCCTAATTGTTCAGCGTCTAGTCCATTTACTGTCGCTTAAAGCGTGAAAAGATTTAAATATTAACTAATTTACCTATTTTATGAATTCAAATCATTTGAGCATAAATATAGGAATTTTTTTAGAAAACAACCAATTATTTTATATTTTTAATAGAAAAATTTCAATTAAAAGAAAATGTTTTGAATGAAGTTGAACTTGTACCAAGTTTGATTGGTACCAAATGACCCCAAATTTATATTTTTCTCAAAAGAGGCACAAATTTGGCGTTATGGAATTATAGCGGCTATTTTTCATTGCAAATTGTTTTTTTTTAATTTTCAAAAGCGGTTTATAAACATTAAAATTAGCATTATTACAATTTAGTTTGAATAATTTAGTAATGAGTATTCCCCCCCCCCCCCGTGCACTTATTACAGCTTCCATCCTTCTGAGCATACTAAGTAGAAGGCTTTATATCATTTCTTGCGAGATAAGATTCCACTCTTCTTCCGTTGCAATTTCAGCCCTGCTAACGAATCTGGTGCGGGATTTCTAGCTCTAATGCGGCGTTTTAGAATGTCCCATACGTGTTCGATCGGATTAAGATCGGGACTCATTGGTGGCCACTTAAGTGCACGAATGCCGATATCTTGGAGATATTGTCGTACCGTTGCAGCTACGTGGACTGGAGCATTATCATGCATTAACACAAAACTGTCATAACCTATGAAGCCCACATTTGGCAAAACGTGATCGTCAAGAATGTTCCGAACGTACCAGTCTGCATTCATCCTCAAACCAATCTCCACCAGCTCCTTACGGCCCTCCCAACTGATTCCACTCCAAAACATTATTGAACCTCCACCAAAGCTTACAGTTTGCACCATGTTAAATGGTGCGTAGCGTTCTCCAGGTCTTCTGTATACAAGATTACGCCCATCTGGATTCCATAATTGGATTCTGGTCTCATCTGAAAAGAGAACAGTGGCCCATTGATCAGTTCTACAATTTGCATGAGTATGAGCAAATTCTAAACGACTGGATTTGTGGCGGGGAAGAAGCCGTGGAACTTTTATGGGCCATTTTGGAGTTAGGTTCGCTTCTTTTAAGCTTCGTCTAATTGTTCTGGCACTATAACATTCACTTGGCGCGCACTAAGTAACTCATTTTTTAGTTTAGTAGAATTACGCTTTCGATCACGTAACGAATTAATTTTTAAAAATCGGTCGTCATGCTCGGTTGTGCACCTTTTACATCCTTGTCCGGGTTTCCTTTTATACTCTCTGGACTCACGATATCGCTTAAGTATTAGTGTAACTTATTACAACATGACGACTTTAATCGCCCCCAGCTCACGAAAGGGTGCCATATTACAATGGGTTTTATTTTAGGTGTTTGCTTTAGAACACATTTTCAAGAACTAATGGTACTGCATTTACAAATAATTGATATGGAATGGAACAAAAGCCGATCGTTGCGTTGGATTTCAAACATAATTCACTCTTGATTAAGCATTTTTGAAAATTTTAATTGATTGGCTTGCAGAGCAGTAGACTTTATTCAAGGTGGTTTCTGATAAAAATATAAATGTGCTATCGTTTGACACTAGTAGTATTAAAATTGACCAGCAGGATGTTTTTTTATTACAAAAAAAAAAAAAAAAAATGCGTTAATTTTGTCCAGGAGTGTATGAACTAGAACTTGTTTTCTATTATGCCATAATTCGTAAGGTGTACCTTCACACTTACTACTTAAGTAATCTGTTTAGAATGTGATCGCTGTATTTACGGATCCTCCCCAGAATTGCTTATGTAAACCAGAACCTAAAAGCATAACATCTAGTCATCTCGACTAAGTAGGGTTCGTTTTGTTGTGTCTTCGGTAGGGTCAGCTGAATTTTAATTTCATTTTTCCTAAAAAATCTTTGTAGGTTTTGATCCATATATTCTCTCCCTCTCTCTGATCGAAATGCTTTTGGTGGTTTTCCAAATTGAGTCCGTCAACTTCACGAATTCTATGATTTAAATTTCGATGACCAAGTGTTTTATGCCATTCATGTATACATTTCGCACACTTATTTTTGATACACTGAATACCTGGTTTGGTGGCGTTGCTTTATAGATTTAGTTTCTGGAATTTACACTAAGCAATAGTTGGCCATTTAGACTTATCTTGCGGTGATTATTTACTATCGATTGCATAAATGTCGTTGAACTCAAAAACAATCACATTTAACCAATGAAAAATAACAAACCCGTTTGTTATTTTTAATATAAACGTAGGTAAATAATATTAGCGATTCCTGCAGATGACTGAAATCTCGCACTAAACAAACATCTAAGCACATAATTACAAAATCTCGTATATCTAAAAACATTGGATAGATACTTTAGAATAGTTCTCAATAAAGTTCAAGTTATTCTTTATGAAAGCTTTATGTTTCTTCATTTTTTTAGCACAAATCAATTAAAACCCATCTCCCCTTCGAAAATGCAAATTTAATAGTAGTAGTGTATTAGGTCAGTGTCGAAAATCTAGTTCCGCGTTACGGTTGTTTCCAAAGTTCCTAAAAACCTGAACCCAAACAAATCAAATAGATGTTCAGTTGTTCTAAAAACTGATGACCATTACCTTGCCGTTCAAGGGTACATTTGAGCAACTTTATTCCATTCGAAGTAAACCTTTATCAAAAAATTACCCGTTGGGGCTCCAAAGAACTATTTGCTTGTGTCCCTCACGATTAAGACCGATGGCTCAAGTGCCGAGCTTCGAAAGATGGATGAAGAGTTTGAACCTTTATTCGATATATCCCTGCACACATTTAGTGTAATTCTCAAAAACTCTGTTATCTGTGAACCTCTCGTCTAATTGAATTACTCAAAATAAATATTATAATTGTTGCTTTGTAGAGGAAAGTCCCTTTGTAATAACTTATCATCACCAAAATTTATCTTAAACAATATCAATATAAATTTATCATTTACAATTCTCGTTGTACTTTATACTCCAGAAATTTCTGTAAGATTTTGAAGTAATATTTCATCATTTTGATTTTTCTGTCCATAACTCCATAGAGAGCGACAAACAACAGTTTGGCCAGTAAATCAAAAATAAAATTGTGTAACGCATAATTATTAAAATACATTTATTATCGAACATTTATAATAATATTGTTTGTATAATTAAAAAGGCATAATCAACTTCACTCGAATATAAGCTTTTTAATAATTGCTGGATTTTCTAGTTGATACTGTAATAATGTATATTATTTTAAAGAAAAAATGCAAATTTATTTTCGTCAACCATTTTTAATTGATATCAGAATTTTGAAAGTATTGTTAGTACTAATCTATTTATATTTTATCCGTCGAAGTTTATAAAGCACAGTGAATATGGGCTCATCTCGCTTTTTCAAACGATCCTGTTTAATTCAAACAATAATATAAAAAATAAAACGAAGCAAAATAATATTATGTGTAGAAAATTATGCTTGACTTTCGAATCTTAAGTATGTATGTATATTGTATATAACAGAAAACAATGACAATAAAATAAGATAATCAAAATTATATAAAACACTTTAATTATGTGGAAGGGACAAAGATGTTTAAATCGCACAGTTTTGGTGTATTTATGTTTTTACAAATATAAATAAAATTAATTTGTTTTATAAACCTTTGTGTTTAGCCTTCTTGACCAAAATCATCTGTGAATTTTTGTAATTTAGTCATATCATCTTCGTTAACGGTTGGTTTAGTGCTAGCCAGCGATTTCAACATATCGTGCTGTAAATATAATTCGTCGAATAAATAAACCTTCATTACCACACGTATCTTATGTTTAGCTCAAATATTTACCATAGTTACGGGAGGCTCAAAGAGTTTTTCTCCAGGAACATCCATCCACGACATTTCGGTTGCACCTGGATCTCCAGGTGAACAAGGTGACAACAGATCGTCAACAATCTGTTCTTTATCGAGTGGTGACGGTCCCCGTACTCGCTGTAATAAATAAATATTAACGTTAATCTTGGAGTATTAAACTAAATTTCAAATTAATTTACTTTAAAATGGGTCGCTGTTTGGACTTTGCGAACAGGTTGCATTAAGGCATCACGTACAACAATTGAAATATCAGCACCAGAATATCCTTCGGTGCGTTTTGCTAAATTTCGTAAATCAGGTTCTGTTAATACGTGTGCCGTATTTCCCAAATGAAGTTTAAACATAATAAGACGAGCTGGTTCTTCAGGTAACGGAATGTAAATTCTCTTCTCAAAACGTCTTCGAATAGCAGAATCTAATACCCATGGAATATTCGTCGCACCCAAGACTAAAATACCTTCGTTGTCATTACCAACACCTTGCATTTGCACCAAAAATTCCGTTTTTATTCTACGGGCACTTTCACTTTCATTATCTGAACGTGATGAACACAGCGAATCAACTTCATCAATAAATATAATGCTAGGTTTGTGGGTTCGGGCCAACTCGAATAAATTTTTAACCAATTTTTCGGATTCACCCAACCATTTTGAAACTAAATCAGAACTGGATACCGAGAAAAATGTTGAATTATTGGCTTCGGTAGCTACGGCTTTAGCTAAATACGATTTACCAGTACCAGGTGGCTAATATTATAATAAACAATAATAATATGAACAAATATATTTCGACTAGAGAACCTTTAATCGTACCCCAAAAAGTAAAATTCCTTTCCATGGTACACGTTTACCGGTGAATAGGTGAGGAAATTTAATTGGTAATATAACCGCTTCCTTTAAGGCTTCTTTAGCCGCTTCTAAACCGGCTACATCAGACCACTTAATGTTTGGTTTTTCCACAACTGAAATAAAACATGTATAAATAGAAATAAAACATTATTATTAAATTAAGGCTATTTTACCGATAGCTCCTTCCAATTTTCCTTGTAATTTCTTTTTTTCTGGATCATCGGAATCTGAGTCACTGTCACTTTTTTTATCATCTCTGAAAAACATTGTCTATATTTTAATAAAACAAATTGTTTGGTTTTTAGCTTAAACTTTTAATAAAAAAAACCCAACATCTCGGCGCTGTAAACCCATCATTCTCAAAGTTATACTTTAGTAAACGAACTAAGAATCAATTGGATAAACTGTGGGGTTAGTTACTTGAAATTAGCGAATTGGCTACAACATAAGCTATCTTACTTAAACCGACTTTAAATAATATAAATATGTAGGTACTACTACATAGCGTTACTGATTAAATTATTAAAGTATTCAGCCTGGCATTCCAGTGAAGGTTATAACGTTAATTAAGCCAAAAATATTTGAACTGTAATTTCTCTTACGATTTTTTGAAAATTTAACAATAAGCTTGTAAAAATTTTAGTTTAAAACGCTTCTGTTCTAAGGTCTATTCAGTATTTCTAATCCGAAAATATGCGGGATAAATCCATTTATGTTTTACCATAGTATACTTACTTTGAGGCGCTTTCTCCATCTTTCACTGGTTTCTTTTTGCCTTTTTTCAAATAGGCTTTAAGTTTTTCAGCACGATCTAAGTACTGTAGACATTTTCCTCGAATTGAATCTTTCGCCTTGTCACCTTGAGCTTCATCTAATAACATTAAAATTCCAATAGATGAGTCATAACAATACAGTAAAAAAATAAAATCAATGTTTTAGACCTACATTTAATCGCGTGTAAAAAATATTCTACTCCGTGTTCATACAATCTTAGAGCTTCTTCATAATTTTTGTTGCGATCTTCTTCGGTTGCCTTTGTAACCAATTCAATAGCTTTTTGCAATGTCGTCCCAGAAGCCATCTTTTAATAATTACGTCCACTGACTAAAAGCATAAAACAAGAAAATCATTTTATTTTCAATTAGCTTCATCACATATTCAATGGTGTATAAATTATTTAGATTATATCATTTTGTGTGCTTCATAGCTAATTGTCGAACAATTTAAGTTTTTTTTTAGTTTCATTGGAATGAATGAGTAATAATTTATTCCAATCCCTAAAAATTTTCACGTATTGTTTAATTTCGACACAAAATAATCATAAAACTTATAGTACTATTCACTTATATTACTAATTAGAAATGGCAAATTTAATTACGTATTGAGAAGACTATTATAATGATTTTATTAAGGTTATTAGTTTAATTTTGATTAATTTTTAAGGAAACTAATGTAGAATACAATAATACATATAGAAAAAAAATCTATTTTTTTTTTTTTAATAATAGCTGTCAAATAATGCTGTCACCATTAGCATGGTAGACAACATGAAGAAATTTTCAAAATTAGTAGAGACTCAAACCACTTGTCGATAAGTCTTATGTTCGTGCATACATACTATGTACAAGTAAAATTCTCTAAGGCGGAAACTCGAAGGTCCCTCCCTTTTTAAGAAGACGGAATGGAAAGAATGGTGGTAATATTTAGCACGTTCGAAAAAAGAGCAAAGTAAACCCTCAATCCATGAACCATTCTTGAATAAGGATGTCTAGAGATAATACATGAATTATTTAAGATTTCTTTGGACGTGTCCGATTTCTGTGCGAAATAATTTTTTTGTGATAAATTTGACATTAGTGAAATAATTTTCTCTTCCATATTTGAAATAAGTTCATTTGCTGTCCGAATACTGAAATAATTTTGAAATAATAAAATTGACGTTTGGAAATACAACAAATGACAAATGGTATTATTTCTATTAATTTTGGGTTACATGTGTTTAATGAGAAGAACACGGAACTTTGCGCGACCTTTAATAATGGATCTCCTAAACTCCCAGGTATGATACACTTAAACTTACAGGTATGTATGTTAGGTATTGCTCATTTTTTGCAGCGACAAATAATGTACATAATTCCCTTAACAAACAGTATTGTTAATTCAATACTTAGTTATAATGATTCTGTGACGAGAATGCATTTAAGGATATCGTCTAACACTTTCATCGCCATTAGCAAATTCTTGCCCAATAAAAACCATGGTTGGGGACCGGAAATGCAACTAATGATATTTTTGCTGTGGCTGGCAAGTGGGACTTGTTATAGAATTGTAGGTGCAGCAATGAACATGTCAACATTCACAGTTTGTGATATTGTTCACAAAATGCTGGACACTAGAAAATGTTGGAACTTATTATATTATATAAATAAAATTAAATTAAATGATATAAAACTTATTTTGTTTACTTCACCGGCACAGAAACAAGAATTATTACGGACATGTCAATATTATAACATACCTCTGCTGTGATAATTTGGCTGCGTACAGTTTAACATTAATTTATCACAGAAAAATTATTTCGCACAGAAATCGGACACGTCCTTTATTGATAATTGTTGATTTTATTGCGCAAAGGCGAAAATGACCCTGGTTCATGGAATTAAGGTGCCTAAAATACCTTCATGGATTGAGAGTTAATTTGTAGTCAAATTCGAAGTAGTAAATTTAAAGTAAATTGTTACGTTGCGGTTTTTATATTTAGCACATTCGGAAAAAGGCCAAAGTAAATTTGTAGTAAAATTCGAAGATAAAATTTGTTATTCCTTTTCCGAATATAGTAAATTGATAGCAAATTTTTATATTGTTGTTTTTATTATTTTAACATTTTTAATTTTTATGACAGAATTTATATGGCCAAAACTCAACTTTATTTCGAATTAAACAAAAAAAAAAATTGTTTTAAATAAATCGCGATTTATTATCCATCAAAATGGATCTTTGATTATTTTTACTTTGAATATTGAACAAATTTGATATATTTTAACTTTTTTATGGGCAAAGTAATTTCAGTAAATTTTTTGTCAACATAACAAAAATAAATTTTACTATAAATTTACTACGGTCTTTTTTCGAATGTGCTAAATGTGGAGTTCGATTGTCGAAAAAAAATGATTTAAATTATTACGCGCGTACAATTGGACAGAATAAATCATTTATGGTTTAATTTACATCAATTTTGATAAATCGAGATTTTTTGCAAGAATTACCAATTCCAACAAATAAGAAATGTCAATCACAATTTGCGACGAAATACAATTCACACACAAAATTCAGACACAATTCAAGACGTCAAAAAATTCGTCGTTTTTAATCACTCGGGACTTTTTACAAGTTCGTTATTTATTAGTAAATAAGTTGTGTTATTAAAATAATTTTTTGTGGTAAAGTCTGTGTAATTTAGTGCATAATCAGACTAAAGATTTACTGACGGTTACAACCATGAAATCAATCATGCTTCTTGTGCGTAATCCAATGAAAGTTCTGCCCAGGGAGCTTGAATTCCTAAAAACATTCCAGCGATTACGTACTATCTGATTCTTCAATAAATTTTGAGAGTGGGTCTTTAAAGCTAGTAAATGTGAGTGCCACAGTAACAAATCTATATTTTCACTTGCAACCGAAGCTGTGCTGTGCAAGATTTTATTCTGAAATAATTCAGCTATTTGGATCTTTCAAAGGTTTTTCAAATAAAATAAGCCCTCCATACATAGCGCCCGTTCTGTGAAAGACACATGACTTGTGCATTTTCTTATATTTATTAGACGCCTCTGCATTCAGCATTCACAGTGAAAAAAACATTTTCTTTTTGACCTAAAGGGTTTTATGAATTTCCAACATAACGGGAAAAAAAATTTGTTCCTTATGTTGGAAATTCATACAAACCTGTAGCACAGACAAATTATATACAGATGTGGAAAGTTCATGCTACTCAAATGTATATGAATGATATTACTTACAATTTTCGAACAGTTGCCAGAAGTAACACCCGAGAACGAGAGGTTTGTATCGTTTACTTTATAATGTTTTCTCTTTTCAGTTTCGAACAGTTAAAATGCAATCGTGATTGTGTTAGCAATATCGTTTTTTTATATATACATATGTACATACATAAATGAAATATATTTGTTCTACTTTAACTAATGTTTTCATGTATATAACCATTTCAAAAATTTCTTTTTAAAATACAAGAACAATTTTATATTTGTTAATTGTTGGTACATTTAACGTTTCCATAAATTTCGAGGTATTTAATACGACATTAATTTAATTTAGACTATCACAAAATCATTTCCACAAGTTTATTTAAAAAATAATAATTTTCCGAACAAATGGTAAATTCATTATTTGTAATACATTGATAATAAACTAATTTATTCATACGTACATATAAGCTTTAATTTATTTGAAGAAATGTACCAACTTTCTTCCCGATCTTTGTTTTTTATGATTTCCATATTCCATTTAAGAACATTGTCTGTGTATGCTTTGTAACAATTTTAATGGTTTATTTGGTTTTCATATGGATTTGCTCGTTTTATTTTTAGGTCATCAAAACCAAAACAAATGGTGTAGTAATTGTAGTTTGAGAATCCATTTTTGTTGAGTTATATTATATTAGTATTAGTGTTATGTCGCCGTATGCAGACACGATATGAAATAAATATTCAAATTTTCTATTTTAATATTTATTATATAAAACTGACTTACACACTGACACAAGTCAATATACATTTGTTTTATGATATCTGGCTTGTATGAGAACCGCAAGGCTTGTATAAAGGTCGATTTATATTATCAGTTCCTTTCAGTTCCTACTCGTATCGTGTCAGACAAAAAAAACATTGTTACATATATTTTCTATAGGAGTATTTATATTATCCTTTCCTATCCGTTCCTACTCGTACCGACACAGACACATATTGTTGAAAAGAATGTTTTGTCTGATATCCGAAGGCGAAAAATTACGAAAGAATAACGAAACAAACAAAAATTGTAAAATTGCTACTAAAACATTTTTGTATTTTTGTGTGTTATCTTTACTCTATACATATGTAACCAAAAGATACGAAGAAAATGCCTGAATTGAAAAGTACGGATAATATAAATTGATGATGTCTGACACGGTACGAGTAGGAACTGAAAGGAACTGATAATATAAATCCACCTTAAGCCATACATTATACATTTCTGTGTACATACATTTTTGCAGTAGGGATTTTTCATTCATTATGATTCATTATGTAACTGTTTTCATATGATGTAACAAAAATCATTTCCCTTAAATTTTTTGAAGTCAACGTATTTTATTTTGGAATCTACCTTTTATTTTTGTTGATGTGTATATATTTAGAAAATTTAAATGCATTTAGCCAAAACCAACAAAAATGTTTATACAAGCCAAACAGTACACGTAAGATATAAAAAAGTACGTTAAGGCGTAGTATTAGTGATGCATATAAATAAATCAGAAAGTATATATACCAAAACCTGCTAAAATAAACCTCCCTACTTGGTATCAAAACCGGAAATCTCCATTTTTTATCCTTAATTTACAACACTAATAATCAGCTTTGAGCCTAATCGATATAATATAATGAAAATATATAAAATTAGGTAAATGTTGAACATTAAATATTTTCTTCAATTTATTTCTAAATATCCAAAACAGTTTTAATCAAATATCTCAAAAATGAAAAAAATGGGGATTCCCGCCATTGATTCTATACCCCTCAATTATTTGAGATCGTTTTAGGATGTTTAAAAAGTAAATCTTATCAAACGTAAAAGTAAATTAATTTGCATCATGAAATTAGTATTTTTTCAGGTTGTTGAATGTAATTTGAGTTTTAAAAAAACAAAAACTGAAATTTTTGTTTCATTTGTAATTGTTTTTTATCAATGTTTTTTTAACCGAGGAAGTGTACGGACAATTTTTTGAGACTGTATACATAATCAATTTAAAAATGTTCTTTGTATTTTTGAGTAAGATTAATTTTTTTTTTAAAGAGGTGTTTTTTTACGGGATTCGGGCTTTAAATTTATGTAGAATAATAATTCTAGATTATGAGACTGGTATTATATCATTGACTGACAAAACGATTATCGCGATAGCGATAGTGTTTGTACAATTATTGTAGATTATGATAATCAAATTATGAAGCGCGGTAATGCCCAAAAGCATTATAATCGTGTTGTGACAGACTGAAAAAATAACTTCATAATCTCGAATTCGCGATTAGCTAGCTTGTATCTGTCGGGGGTATTATGTGTGGTTTTGGAACTGGATTGAGGAAATCAGACATTTGAAAACAGGGAGAATTTCATTTGGAAATATAACACAAAGTAGAATTTTCTTTCTGCTATTTCTTTTGCTATTTGAAGGGAGCTGATTATAAGTGCTTATATGTATGTAAACAAACTTTATTCATTTCCTTAGATTGGTACTTACCTTAAAAATTATATAATTTTATTATTCAAATGTTGTTACAGGGTAAATTCTTTTAACCTGAGACTTTTACGGATCATACCGATCGATATAATTTAGATACAAATGTAAATGGAGAAAAATACGTGAAATCGCATATCCTCTATATGGGACCAGAAGTCTGTTGAATTTTATGTCTCTTATGTTTTGAATGTTTAGCACTGAATAAAACAAATAATTTATGGAACCTCATTTTTTGTTGTTGTTGTTTTTTAAGATACAGGGTGTCAAATATTTAAAAATGTCTTGCACTTGCTGCTGTATTTATTGCTATAGAAATAAAACTAATTATCCGAAAATTATAAAATTGAGCCCATTTTTAAGATAAATAAATAGGGATTATAAAATAATTATAAAAATGGTACCATCTTTAATTTCTGTATTTTCAAAATGGCCGTCGAAACTTTCTTTTTCACTTTTCTCAAAAAGGGCGTCGAAACTTTCTTTTTCACTTTTTTTTTGCTCATTTAGTTCTATTAAA
Organism: Tipula vernalis; assembly: GCA_958295665.1. Classification (NCBI taxonomy): domain Eukaryota; kingdom Metazoa; phylum Arthropoda; class Insecta; order Diptera; family Tipulidae; genus Tipula; species Tipula vernalis. The sequence goes on along the minus strand of OY282558.1, from coordinate 176,724,011 downwards.
CATACAGGAAAAGATAAAAAAAATATGTAAATTTGAGAAAATTTAAATAGAATGTTTCGACTGCCATTGTGAAAAGAAGAAATTAAAGGTGGTACCATTTTTATAACTACATATTTTGTAATCCTTATTTATTTATCTTTAAAATGAGCCCAATTTTATAATTTTTCGGTTAATTAATTTTTTTTAGCAATAAATACAACACCAAGAGCATGCGTTTTTTAAATATTTGACACCCTCTATCTTAAAAAACAACAACAAGAAAAAAAAATTAGTATCAATAAAATTTTGGTTAACTAGTGCTACACATTCAAAACATAAAATTCTAAACATTAACACATGACTTCCAAAACTATGGGATTTGACGTATTTTTTGTATGTTACCATACATATGTATAAGGAAATATAATTAAAACAAATGTAAATAAAATGTAGTTCAAACATATAATTTAATTCATTAAAATTTTTAGTCTTTTTGGAACTCGATTAGTTTTCGTTTTTTTATTTTGATTCCCGTTCGACACAAACCACTTGCAGTTTTTCCGAAGAAGTACCAATAAGAAAAACATAATTAATTTATGAATATGGCTATGACATTCATCTTCTTGTGGCGGTAAAAAAAGGGGAAACTCCGATTTTATTTTTAATATGCATATTTTACACATTTCCTCACATATATTATTCATGTGGCCATTTTGCATGAAACAAATTTCGAACAATGAAATTAAAAATTTTGCTACCTCAAACCACTCATCCGAAGGGGCACTCAATGAACCAAAATTAGTCTTATGTTTTTTAAAATTTTTATCATTTATAAAAGTATCGTTTGCAGAAATACTGGACTCTGGTTTTAAAAGCTTAATTTTGCAGGTTTCGCATTGAATTTTCTTAAATGCACAATATCCTGCATAATAAGAAATTGCGTTCGATGTAAATAAGCTAAATTCAGCTTTCTCTATAAAATTATCAATTTCCATTGCCAAATTGGATTTATTTGGGTCCGTTTGTTTTAAGCTGGCATCATAATCGGCTTTAAAAGTTTTCCAATTTAATTTTAAATTTTCGGCATCGTCGAGTAGGCAATTGGAATGCATAGAGTTAAAAATAATTTTGGCTGCTACGATATTAGCAAAATGAATTCCAATTTCGTAGCTTGAGGGCATACAATTGTATCCTCCTTTCCCTCTAAGAACCGAAAAAAAGTTCTCTAATAAGTCCTGATTGGTTCTTCCAGTTAAGATGTATTCTAAGTTATAATTGGAATTTAAATATTTGATTAACTCTAATTGAGCGGAAATTGTAAGTTGAAGTCCTTTAATGAATTTAAAGTAATTTTCATTTTTTGACAAAATTTTCAACTCATTTAAAAATCGTAGACTCTGCTTTAAATATTGATATGTTACCCCGTTTATTTTTAGTGGCTGCTCGTACGTATTACTGGATGAAAAGTTGCGACAATTGAGGCAATCAAAAATATTATTGAATTGTTCAATAACTTTGGCCGTAGGTAAAACATTTTGCAAATAATTTTCAAAAATTGTAGGTGTTGTTTTAAGTGTTGTTTGTAACGCGCAGGATACTGTCTTGCTTAAAACTTGGACGGCTAATTTTACACTCATTTTCTGAAAATTATTTGGATCGATGTGATGATTTGTCAGGCGTGGTAGTAATCGTACCTTTTGATTCTTGTCAAAATCATAAACTTTACGAACAACGTTAAAATCAGTCGTACCATAATCCGAATGAATCAATTGATGTTTGATTAAAGCATTCCTAGCAGACTTCATCAAATGCGGAGGGTCAAATTGGAGCAAAATCTTTTTTTCATTAATTATTATGAAAGGTTTTTCCGGTGCCACGCCAAAATGCTTGTATACGGCAACATTTGTTGTAGCCTGATCACACGTAAGCATCACAACTTCCAAGTTTAGTACATCTTGACATACCTTTATATTACTAATAATTAGTTCAGCTAGTTCATTTACGTTAATGGAGCTATTTATTAAAGCATAACTCAAAACATGCTTCCACCTTCCCACTAATCCTCGTAACATGAAAAATAATGCTGAAGTCGCTATTTTGTTGGATCTCTCAGTTCCTGTATCACAATATCCCTCGACGCGGTCAGTTAGAGGATTAACCGTCAAATCTTTCCTAATCGTGATTTCGTCGAACGTTAGTACACACAAACGTGATGAAACTGGCATGTTTTCGAATAAGTGCTTGAGCTCACTCAACAAAATGTTGTTTATGCCAGGTAAAATGAACCTAATTGGTGACCATTTATAAATCGAAGAAACCGATGGCAGCCTCAACTCCAAAGTATCCTTCAGATATTTATACGTGGCTGCCGATTTATAATATAGGCATTGGGCAAACTTTCTATCTTTTTCCGTGTAGAAATAATCTTCCTTTAGCAAAAGTTTGCAAACATTTTTGGTCATCTCATTGGCTGCAGATTTATCAATCATTCCATCCGTAGTGATATTTGTAATTTCTCCATGTTTTTTTTTTAACATATTAAAATTTCTTTGTAAATTCCGAAGTGTTTTTCTCAATGATTTAATTTTTTTTTCTGCCAAAGTTAACTTTTTTTTATATATAAAACAGAGTTTTCTAGTTTTTTTATAGTTGCCACAATAAACTGACTCATCATCAAGCCTATTACATTGGAAGCAATTTATCTTATTAATCATTTCTAAAAATTCTACCTCTTCATCTATGGGCTCTGTTTGAGTTATTGCTGAAATCATCATATCAGGAGCATTTCGTGAATTGTTAATAACATCTACATCTTCAATAGGAACAATAGATGATACTCCAGAAATCGCAGTTATATCAGTATGGCTGTTTAAATGATTTAAATTCAAAATAGGCACTGCATTTTTCGTCAAATAATGTTTTCCAATATTGTTTGCCATAAAATGCCTTTGACAAACAAAATTATGTTTATTTTTAAAAAATGATTCAGATAATCCAATTGAACTTATCCATTGCGTTCTTCGTTCAGGATCAGTTGGAAATTTAAAAAATTTTAACTCCGATTTGGAAGAGCTTTGTTTACAAGATGGTACAATACACGTGAACACTCTTTTTTTAGATGCCATTTCACTAAATAAAATTGCACAAATTTTGTTAATTTTATTAGAAAATATATTTATTTAAATCACTTTAAATCACTCACAACAAATCCAAAACAAGTTGTAAATTTTAATACACAGTTAATGTAGAATAATATCCAATTTGCTCGATTGTAAAATGTTCGTATACTTTTCACTAAATACGTTACACAATATTATAATTTGTTACACAATGAAACTTTGAATCAGGACTAAATTAAGAACTGCACATAAATAGCATTAATGCATAAAATTATCAATAATAAAAAATAACAGTAAAATATGTACTTCTGAAATCCGAATATAGACAAAAACAATTTCAAGGTCACACATACATTTTCATGGATGCACGCAAAACCAACAAAAATGTTTATACACATTTGTATATACATTTTTGTTGGTTTTGGTGCACGTGTAGTGCAAAAACCAACATAAATGGCTTATACAAGCTATCAAAAAAGTCGTCTGTCAAATGATACAAGACCAGTATCATAATCTATAATTATTATTCTACATAAATTTAAAGTAAAAATCCCCCAAATCCCGTAAAAAAAACCTCTTTAAAAAAAATAATTTTAATTAAAAATACAAGGAACGTTTATAAATTGATTATGTATGTCGATGCAATCAGAAACCGTCCCTCTAGATTGGCCATCAAAATTAGAGGTCCATTATTACTCTAAAACCAAAAGTAAGAAAGTTACTTGTCGACGTCCCTTTGTATAATTTCTCCACAAATTTTAATTTTGAGAGCCAATCTCATCATCAATTAAGCATAAATTCATAAAAATCGAAACAAAAATTATAAAACAGAAATATTAATTTTTTCAAGGTCACATATACGTCTAGATGTATGCACGTATAAGCAATGCTAAATCAAAACCAACAAAAATGTTTATACAAGCCGTCTCGTTCGCTCCTTACACAGATCCTATTAAAAAAATGTACACTATATTTAATATGAATTTATCACCTATACTTATCTGTTTTGTGTATATATACTTTCTGATTTATTTATATGCATCACTAATACTACGCCTTAACGTACTTTTTTATATCTTACGTGTACTGTTTGGCTTGTATAAACATTTTTGTTGGTTTTGGCTAAATGCATTTAAATTTTCTAAATATATACACATAAACAAAAATAAAAGGTAGATTCCAAAATAAAATACGTTGACTTCAAAAAATTTAAGCGAAATGATTTTTGTTACATCATATGAAAACAGTTACATAATGAATCATAATGAATGAAAAATCCCTACTGCAAAAATGTATGTACACAAAAATGTATAATGTATGTCTTATACAAGCCTTGCGGTTCTCATACAAGCCAGATATCATAAAACAAATGTATATTGACTTGTGTCAGTGTGTAAGTCAGTTTTATATAATAAATATTAAAATAGAAAATTTGAATATTTATTTCATATCGTGTCTGCATACGGCGACATAACACTAATACTAATATAATATAACTCAACAAAAATGGATTCTCAAACTACAATTACTACACCATTTGTTTTGGTTTTGATGACCTAAAAATAAAACGAGCAAATCCATATGAAAACCAAATAAACCATTAAAATTGTTACAAAGCATACACACACAATGTTCTTAAATGGAATATGAAAATCATAAAAAACAAAGATCGGGAAGAAAGTTGGTACATTTCTTCAAATAAATTAAAGCTTATATGTACGTATGAATAAATTAGTTTATTATCAATGTATTACAAATAATGAATTTACCATTTGTTCGGAAAATTATTATTTTTTAAATAAACTTGTGGAAATGATTTTGTGATAGTCTAAATTAAATTAATGTCGTATTAAATACCTCGAAATTTATGGAAACGTTAAATGTACCAACAATTAACAAATATAAAATTGTTCTTGTATTTTAAAAAGAAATTTTTGAAATGGTTATATACATGAAAACATTAGTTAAAGTAGAACAAATATATTTCATTTATGTATGTACATATGTATATATAAAAAAACGATATTGCTAACACAATCACGATTGCATTTTAACTGTTCGAAACTGAAAAGAGAAAACATTATAAAGTAAACGATACAAACCTCTCGTTCTCGGGTGTTACTTCTGGCAACTGTTCGAAAATTGTAAGTAATATCATTCATATACATTTGAGTAGCATGAACTTTCCACATCTGTATATAATTTGTCTGTGCCTGTAGATCAAAAGTAAAATGTTTTATCATTGTGAATGCACTGTTAGTTTTCTCTTGAGTACTAATCCCTCTCTCCTCTCTTCACAACGGAAATAACGTGTGGGCAAGAAAATTTGGACAAAATGCGATAGTAAAAACAAAACGCATTTTATTTATTTAGGGGATTCCCAATAATTTGATTTTGTTTTATATTGTGTATATAACAAGCTGTGAAAAAATTAGTCGATTCGAAACATTAGCCACGAAAATATGTCTCAAAACGAATTTGAGCGGCGAAAAGTCGTATGCAATTTTTTAGAAAAAAATCCAGAGATAGCAACTTCTGATGTTGTAAAATACTTTTTAAACTTATATTATAAAAGATCCACAATTTATGATTTAATTAGAAGATTTAAGAATAAAAAAGCAGTTCAAAGAAAAGCGGGAAGCGGTCCGAAGTCATCGTTATCATTAAATGAACATTACGCTAAGAGAAAGAAAAATTGTTCCTAAAGTGTCTGAAAAACAAATAAATGTCCAGAAACAACGTTTAAAGAAACTTGTACAAAATTCTTTGCAAGCAAAAGATAATGTGATTGTAGTTCAAGATGACGAGACTTATTTTACTTTTAATGGCAACGAATGGCAGGCAACCCAAAGCCTACTTTGACAATGGCACATGTAATCTCGACGAGAAGGTGGAGTTCATACTCAAAGAGAAGTTTCCAGACAAAGTTTTACTGTGGTTGGCAATAAGTCAAAACAGAAGGTCGGAACCTGCATTTTTTAAAGCTGGATTAGCCATTAATAGTGAAAGGTACAAGGTCGAATGTTTACCAAAAGTTAAAAAAATTATAAGAAACCACCATGCAAACCAAAGACGCTGTTTTAGCCGGATTTAGCATCGGCCCATTACTCCAAAGCAAGCACAGATGAAATGCGGCGATTGCGTATTCGTTTTGTCCCAAAAGAGTAAAATCCACCAAATGTGCCTCAGTTGCGTCCAATAGAGGATTTTTGGGCAAATCTTAAGCGGAAAGTTTATAGCAAAGGATATCAACCAAAAAACATAAATTGCATTATCACTAAAATTAAAGCGACTCTCAGGGAACTCGATACATCGATATTTAAATCGGCAATGGAGAGAATTCCTTTAAACGTACGAAAGGCTCAACGAACCAACATAAATCTATTTTTACATTAATGTATAAATGTAACCAACTTTTTAAAATGAATTGAAATACAGTTTCCTAAATTTGAAATATTGAATTTATACAGTTTAAATTTGTCTAAATTTTCTTGCGTGAATACGTGATTTTATTTCTGTTATGTATTTTGTAGATAAGTAAAACGCAGTATATTAACTGGGATTGCTGACTGACTCTCTTTATTATAATGGCGTACAAAAAAGTATATGTATGTTTGGAATGAATATAGCTATCAATCGTCTTTACACTAATGGTTTTACATGATGAGTTTACACTGGTGGTTAAGATATAACAGCTCTAATTCTTCTGTGAATATAATTTCGTACCTTTTGTATGTTAGCAATCTAAACGTTTCGGCGCCTTTCGTTGTCGTGTGGATCACCGCAACTCTACTGGATCCTCCGTTTGCACAATTCCACTTGACATTCCTGAAACGACTGTTGCCTGTGTTGTAGATGGTATCGATGTATTTGGAATTTCTGTAGGAATGTTTGATGATTCATTTTCGGTTGTTGAATTATCATCTTGCATAGATGGCTGTGTTTTTACATTATTTTGTTGATCTTTTGTATTTTGATTTTGTATCAAATCATCGAGATCTTGTTGAATACCAGGTAATGGTTGCAAATTATCACCAACTTTTCGTATTTGTTCAATGTGTCGCTTCCACTCACGACCATCATCCAATTTCACGTGTAAATGTAAAACACCCACTTTGTCGATGATCCTGCCGAATTGCCATTTGTTTTTAGATAAATAATCACGCACAGCAACACGATCGGCAATATTCAATTTCGGTTTTGGTTGATTGAATTCATGCGATTTGTTTATTTGTTTTTCGACTGGCATCATTAGATCTAAACGGGAACGTATTTGTCGACCAAACATAAGCATTGATGGTGATCGCCCAGTAGCAGGATGTATACTTCGTCTGTAGGACAACAAAATATTTGCAACTTCCATTCGTAAATCACTTCGTTTAGCTTTAATAGTTTTTAGTTTGTCTTTAATCATTTTCACGTAAATTTCTGCTTGTCCATTCGTACTCGGATGATATGGTGCACCTTGTTTATGTTGGATACCATTTGATTGTAAAAAATGTTTGAATTCATGCGATACAAATTGCGTACCCCAATCACTAACAAAAACTGATGGAATACCAAATGTTGAGAAAATTTCCCGACATGTTTGAATGGTTGTATCCGCAGTAATATTCGGCAAAATATGAACTTCTGGCCATTTTGTATACGCATCGACCAACACGAATAAATATTGTCCGTGTATAGGTCCCGCAAAATCCTCATGCGCACGTTGAAATGGTTTTGTTGGCGTTTCCCAACAATGGACTGGATGTAATTTACTCGGTTGAGCACGATGTGATTGACACAAATTACAATTTATCACCATTTCTTCAATTTCTTTGTCCATATTATTCCACCAGCAATAGCCTCTTGCCAATGCCTTCATTTTAGTCATATCAAAATGTGCAGTGTGTAATTCATCCAACACTTGCTTTCGTAATTCCGTTGGTACGTACACACGTATACCACGCATTAGACAGTCCTGTTGTAATGTAAATTCAATTTGATTGATACCAAAACGATCAGTTCCATTGCACTCGCGACCAATTTTCAACGCATGTATTAAATTTTTCACGGTCGGATCCTTTTTTGTAGCTTCACCAAGTTCGATTGTAGTCACTGGCAAATTTTCGATTGCATTAATTTCGATTACATCTGTTTCTTCGATTGTATTGGTTGTATTCGGAACTGGTAATCGAGACATCGCGTCAGCATTTGCATTTTCATTTGATTTTTTATGCCGTACCACGTAATCAAATGAACTTAAGAATATAGCGTAGTGTTGCATTCTTGTAGTAGATAGTACAGGTAAACTTGCGATCGGTGAAATGATTTGAGCAATCGGTTTGTTGTCCGTACACAATGTAAATTTTCTGCCAAAAATGTACTGATAAAATTTCTTGACACCAAAAATAATTGCATATGCCTCATGATCGATTTGACTGTATCGTTTTTAAACATCGGATAACGTTTGTGATGCATATTGAATTGGCCTCTCTGTGCCATTTGGAAATGTATGACTCAACACAGCCCTTACACCGTACGGACTTGCATCAACCGCTAACACTAGTGGTAATTTTGGAATGTAATGAACCAAAACTGTATCCGATTGCATGACATTTTTCGCATCGATGAACGCTTTTTCGCAGGTTGTATTCCACTTAAACTCAACACCATCCTTTTATTAAATTGTACAATGGATGTAGCATTGTACTTAAATTCTGCACAAATCGACCATAGTAATTTATTAAGCCGACAATTGATCGCACTTCTTCCTTTGATGTAGGACGTTTCATCTGTTGTATGGCATCCATTTTACTTGACATTTTATGAATACCGTGGCGACCATTAAATATCCACAATATTCAATTCGGTCCTTCATAAATTCCGATTTGTCCAAATTCACCCGCATATTCCTTTCATTTAATCTTTTGAAAACCTCTTGTAAACGTAGCAAATGTGTAATATCATCAGGAGCAGTGATTTTAATATCATCCAAAAATACAACTACGCCATCAATGTCTCTTAATAATTGTTCCATGTATTTTTGCCATTTCGCTGGAGCAGAAGCCACCCCAAACATTAAACGTTTAGGACGATACAATCCTTTATCTGTGTTTAAGGTAAGCAATTTTCTGTCATCTGGATGTATTTCCAATTGTAAATATGCCTTTGACAAATCGATTTTTGTAAACTTCTCGCCACCGGCCATAGACGCAAACAATTCATCAATAGATGGCAATGGGTATTCATCGATTTCTAACAATGGATTGATTGTCACTTTGTAGTCGCCGCATATACGGACTCGATTATTCGCTTTGCGCACAGACACAACTGGTGTAGCCCAATCGCTAGTGTCCACTTTTTCCATAATATCGTCCTCAACTAATTTATCCAATTCCTTTTCCACTGATTGCATTAATGGAAATGGAACCCGACGTGCCTTTATGAACACTGGAACGGCATTACTTTTCACGTGTAAACGTGCTTTAAAACCAGTGATGCAACCCATTGTATTTGAAAATAATTTTTCGTATTTTTGTAGCAGCGATTGTAATTTCAAATTTTTTTCGCATTTTATTGCAGCATGTATATTTGATTGCAATGTACTTACTTCCCCCTTCTGTTACTGTTGAAACTGCTTAAAACTCTTGGCCCAATCCAATTTAATTTGTCTTAGCCATTCACGTCCCAACAATGGATTTCGTCGTGATCGAGCAATGTACAGTTTCAAATCTGTGTGTAATTCGTCGGTTTCAACCTTGACGTAAGTGAATCCCAATATGTCCAGTCTGGCTTCGGTGTAACTTTCCAATTCTGTATCGTTGGGTTGTAAAATCAATGAACTAAAATATCGACGTGCATCGTTCAAATTAATAATCGTAACTGGACTACCGGTATCTATTTCAAATGTAAAAGGAATATCATTGATTTTCAAATCGTAAAAATATTTATTCCGAAGATCATTTTTATTTTCAATGAGCAAAATTTAACTGATCTGCATATTATTTTGAACTTCTTCCAATTGATGTGCTTCGCATTTGTTTTTTTTTTCATGCAAACTCTTTCTAAATGACCTTTTTGTTTGCAGAAATTGCAATTTGCATTTATGAATGTGCATTTGTTGGCTAAATGATCCGGTTTGCCGCACCGAAAACATTTTGTGCCACCATTTGTATTTGTGGTAGTAGCTACTTCATTCGATTTCTTCGCATCGCCGTTTGTACCGCCTCCGCCTTTACCACTGTAAGACTTCTTCTTTTTCGTATGTATTTTGACATGATTAACTGTATTCGTGTCTTTGTATTTGTAAATTTCAGCGCCACCTCGTTCCGATGCTTCCATCGATTTCGCAGTGCTTAATGCCTTTTCCAACGTCAAATCTTGCTTTTCCAATAACCGATTTAAAATACGTTCATTTTTCATACCGAACACGAATTGATTCCGCAAAGCAGTGTCTAAATGTGCACCAAATTTACACTCGGTTGACATATGACGCAACGCCACCAGAAATTCATCACAATTTAAGAGTAAAACCAGAGCCTTCTGGAGTATAGAGCCATAATCATCATGACGTATTTTTAAAAGCATTTTTAGTGGTCTAACTTTTCACTGATAAAATAAAATGTTGGTTTTTAGCTTCAAGTTTTTCAATGAAAAAAGCAAAAATATTATAAAATGTTTATATAAAAGTTTTCTACATCACTTTAACAACAATATACAAGAAGGCTATATTGGTATTAAGTAAATATTAATTGCAGAAATATTAAGATTAAATTATTTCTAAAATATATTTTTCGAACATTCATTTTGAAAATACATCAAATACTAAAGATACATGTTAAACCCAAAAGTGATTGACTGAGTTATGACAGAAAGTGATCTGACTGAAACTTTGGGTTGGTGGTTAAATGGGACTTTTTTATTTAATCTGAATTGACAGCTTAAATGTCACTTGGTTCTAAAATTACTTAAATTATTAAAAAATTATTTAAAATAATTTAAAAATCACTTCGAAAATGTATCAAAACCTTTTGCCTTTTACCAGTATTAAAAAATCTGTCAGTTCAACTAAATTAAAGTTTACATGCTTACAAACTGACTCAACCAACCAAATTTAAGTTGATCGAACTCAGACTACTTTCAGATAACTTTCAGCCAAGTTTCCATTTACATATTGAATTTAACTCGGACGTTTTCGGTCAGATCATACTTGCCAAATTTATCTTTAGTTTTGCTAATGTACGTCAGATGTCTAAGATGTTTACAGAAAAATGCGAAAAAAAATTATTAAATCACAAAAATTTGACCAGAATGCTGTTGTTATGAATTTCTTAATATTTGGTTTAAATAAATCAATTATTACAAGAAAATGAAAATAATTTACTTAAGCGACATTCATATACATATGTTGAAATTCAAACATTTATGAAAGTATTTCAGAAATTATTATTAAGAATTTGTAACGTTTTCATTTAAAAATTTGTCTTAGGAAAAAAAGTGACTTCCCATATGTTTTTTGTGTTTTACTATGAAAAGTTTGGTTTTTCCTCGTTTCTAATTCGCTTGAAAAAGCTTCATTTTTTAGACTATGGCTTTGTATAATCAAGTTTGCTTTGGTGAAACTCAATGTAAATGCAATATTTCGACAGCTACACTTAGGCCGTTCAATTGCTGCGTTTATACCGCAGCTAAATTATCAATGCTAAACCGAAATGACAACAATAGCAACGGTATAAACGCGAAATATACCTAGCTCAGCCAGCTAAAATAGCATTGCTACATTGCTATGAAACTGACATTTGTAACATTGCTAGTTTAGCAGTCCGCAGGGTGCGATAATTTATGGGAAAAGAGTCAAATTTAAGAGTCATTTGCTGCGTTTATAGCAAATGACTCTTAAATTTGACTCTTTTCCCATAAATTATCTCATCCAGCACCCTGCGGCCCCATTCTCGAATTCCACATCCATTTTCCACATGCGGACATCTGTTAAAATTCATAAAAACGTACGGAAATTTAAATTCCTGTATTCTTGAATTCGCTATGGAATTTTTTCGGTACTAGAGGAATATTTCCGAATGGGTATAAGCAGGTGAAAAAAAATGCCCCATTTACGAAAACGTCAATAATTACATAGATTTTGACAGATGTCCACATGTGGAATTTGAGAATAGGGCCCCTGATTCTCTAAAAAATCAAATAATATGTAAACGGTAGTTACTTGTGAAAAGCAAAGCTTACTTTTACGAGTTTGCATTTTCTCGATTTGACTTAGTACTAAAATAATATCGGAAAATTCCAAACTGTTAAGGTTGATTCACCAGATTTGTCCATTGAGCTCGTCAAGAAAATGACAACTTGGCGGAGTTAAAAACCGAGTTAAAAATATGTTATCTCGCTGGACACAAAAGTTTTTTGTTAAACTACAATTTCGGGTATTATTCAAATAATTTACCAACAAATCTAATGAGAAGAAATTCACAGCACATAAACTGAATTGAATATAGAAATCTATTTGTCAAAACAACAAACTTTTATAGCATGCGTTCACACTACAAATCGCAAAGCTAGTGTGAATCGCAGCGGAAAAATAATTAAATAGCAAAATGTACATACTTACTAGGTACGTATAATGTAAATGTGGTATAAGTCTAAATTATACGGTAAGTATAACCTAAGAATTTGTTTCCTGGCTAAATTTTATTATTCAATTAGAAATTTCCATTCACAGACTGCTTCTCCTCCGAATAATTGCTTCTTATAAAACAAATTAAGCCAAATATATCCTGTTAAATTAAAATACGCGTAAACCTGTAATTATCAAAATAATGTTAGCAGTATTAACTGTTAAACAATAAACGCCTCTACCTGTTTTCGACATCTGTTCCAAATCCAATATTTCACTTCTCTATCTACCACATCGGCCACATGACATTCTTTTTGGTGTAATCAAACCTCTCCTTGACACTCTATTTTAAAGCAAAATGGAAATTTATTTTCGCCAATTAAGGCCGATTATGAGCTTCTCGAAATTGCGACAAAACACGATTTATGTATAACTTTACGAGTTCTCGTAATTGCGACTTGTTGTTGTTGTTTTAGTCGTACACCTTTTTAAGTACGATAGACAACTCGTAATGATTAAAAAGATTATTTTGAAAGAAAAGAAAAGAGATTCTTTGTAAGCGTTAAGTCGCAATTTCATAATCGCACCCAAGGCCATATTCCGGGACTTTAAATTTTGTATTATGTTAAATTATTTTTAATAATTAGGAAGTGGGAAATTAAAACAATATGAAAGAAAAAGATGAATTCTATCTTAAGTTTTCTTTTAAATTATACGAAATTTAAAAAGAATTTATTCAAAATAATTAATTGAATTTTATCGGTTAGGATTCGGGACCATATAGAACATTTGCTTGATGTTCAAAATGTACGGATATGGTTTGGATTTAGCCATCTTGCCCAAAGTCTTCTGTGAATTTTTCTAATTTCTTCATATCTTTTACATTAACGGTTGGTTTATTGCTAGCAAGTGATTTCAACATGTCAGACTAAAAAATAATTCTTTGAATTATCTCCCGCATTATATAGTTGGCTAAAATATTTACCATAGTTACGGGAGGCTCAAATAATTTGTCACTAGGAACATCCATCCAGAGCATTTCGATTGCACTTGGATCTCCAGGTGAACACGGTGTTAACAGATCGTCAAAAACTTGTTTTTTATCAAGTGGTGAGGGTCCACGAACTCGCTATATTAAATAAATATTTAAGTTAATCTGAATTAAACCGATATCAATTTAATTTACTTTGAAATGTGTTGCTGTTTGGACTTTGCGAACAGGTTGCATTAAGCCATCACGTACAACAATTGAAATATCGGCACCAGAATATCCTTCGGTGCGGTTTGCTAATATTCGTAAATCATCTTCTGTTAATACATGTGAGATACCTCCGAAATTGATTTTAAATATAACAAGGCGAGCTGATTCGTCAGGTAATGAAATGTAAATCCTCTTCTCAAAACGTCTTCGGATAGCAGAATCTAGCACCCATGGAATATTTGTAACTCCTAAAACTAAAATACCATCGTTGTCATTGCCAACACCTTGCATTTGCACCAAAAATTCCGTTTTTATTCTACGGGCAGTATCATTTTCGCTTTCTGAACGTGTTGAGCAAAGCGAGTCAACTTCATCAATAAATATAATGCTAGGTTTGCGACTTCGGGCCAACTCGAATAAATGTTTAATTAATTTTTCAGATTCACCTACCCATTTTGAAACTAAATCTGAACTGGATATCGAGAAAAATGTTGAATTATTGGCTTCGGTAGCTACTGCTTTAGCTAAATATGATTTACCAGTACCAGGTGGCTAATGGTACAATATAATAAGCAATAATAATATGAGCAAATATATTTCGACAAAAAAACTGTTAATCGTTTACCCCAAAAAGTAAAATTCCTCTCCATGGCACACGTTTCCCGGTGAACAGGTGAGGAAATTTAATGGGTAATATAACCGTTTCCTTTAACGCTTCTTTAGCATCTTCTAAACCGGCTACATCAGACCACTTAACGTTTGGTTTTTCTACAACTGAAATATATATTTTTATAAATATAAAATCATGCCATTAAATTATGTTGTCTTACCAATAGCGCTTTCCAATTTTGTTTGCAGGCTCTTCTCATATCTAAAAAAAAAATTTGTTTATATTTTACAAAACGGAAAAACAATCAATTGGACAAATTTGTTTAATAATTTGTTTAACAGGTAATAATTAATTACTTGAGAGAGACTTAAATGAGCTAAAATATTGTTACGTTTTTCCCTTGTCAATCAAGGTTCGAATTACTAGATTGTGAATAAAATTAAACAATTCAATTGATCACAAACGAAATTATTTATTGAATAACAATAATTCACACCAAAACACTTTTTAAATCACTTTCGATCTTTACTTTATCGCTTACAAAATACTAATAATTCTAATTCAATCTCGGTCGCTTTTTATATACTCAAACCAAAACTTCTAGAAATTTTATGAGTTTCCCAGTAAGAATAGTCTAGAAACATTTAGAACAGTTTTATCATGGAAAGTTCTGCTTTATTACAGTAAACTTTGTGCTATTAAATAACTTACTCTACTCTATCCTAGGTGTCACCGTAACACGTACTAAATCTTACTTTTGAAAATCTTATTTTTTCCAAAAATCTTACTCTTGTAACTCGGGCCGCCCGTTTTGGTGAAGGAGAATTTTAATGGGAGCATATCACGGTGTTGGGTACCAACGTGTATAGTCGATTGCAGTTTGGGAAATTAAGATTTCGATACGCTCCCAGGAAATAAACCAGTGAAACCAAGGAATAAAACCACAAGGAGAGGAAATTAAAGACCAACTTATAGATGGTCAAAAGAGAATGGACGAGAAACATATCGAACTATCTACTAATATACATGGCGAAGTAGAGAAGTTGAAAACGGAGTCAACAGGTTGAAACAAAATTAGAAACGAAGGTTCAATAGGTTGAAGAGAAATTACAAATGGAGGTTCAACGTCTGGAAAAAGAGTTAACTGATGTCAAGGCAAGTGGAACAAAGATGCAAGTAGTTCAGACCGTTCCCTCTATCAAGATAAAGCCACCAAAATTCGATGGAACAACATCTTTCGGCATTTTCAAATTTCAATTTGAAACGGCGGCCAATCAAAATCGTTCTAACGATGAACATCGTGTCACGGCGTTAATAGTGGCCGTCAAAGGTGAAGCAGCAGAGTCTTTACAAACCATTCCGGAACGAGAGCGCAACAGTTATCTCGAAATTATGAAGGCGCTAGATCGGATCTCGGACAAGACGAAAACCCGAATAGCCCGATTGAAAAAACCGACATGCAATAGGGCACAAAGAAATGAAAGAACATAACTCATGCAGAAATGGACCGAAGATTTTACCGAAGCAAAGAAAAGTTCAGCACATCAACTACTCAAACGGTACATGTCCATATTATGCAGTACATCGGATAATAGCGAAAGGACCTGAATAATAAAGCACCGAATTGATGATGAAACAGAGATGCCGATTCGTCAACTACCCAGGAAGTTACCATTGGAAAAACAAGAAGAAGTCGATCGAATGGTAACAGATATGCAGGCGGCAGGTGTAATTGAACCATCTAAGAGTCCACGGAGCTCACCAGTAGCGTTGGTCGAAAATAAGGATGGTAACATGAGATTCTGCGTTGATTACCGGAAACTCAATGCTATGACTAAAACAGATAGCTATCCACTGCCAAGGATCGATGACACATTAGATACATTATCGGCTGTTCGAATATTTTCGACATTAGATCTACAAAGCGGTTATTGGTAGGTGAAATTCCATGAGAAAGATCGCGAGAAAACATCGTTCAGTGTGGGTAACGGGCTTTGGCAATTTAATGTTACGCCATTCGTATTATGTAATGGCCCTGCAACTTTTGAACGATTATAAAGTGCCTAATTGGATGACATCGTCATTGTGGGCAAGAATTTCAACGAGCATCTAAGGAACTTGTCAGAGATTTTGGATCGGATACAGGCTGACGGATTAAAGTTAAGCCCAAATGGAATTAAAATATTTGGGTCTGAATGTTTTTTGTCTCATCTGGTAACGACCAATGGAATTCACACCGACGAAGAAAAGATCGCAGCGGTAAAGGACCGGCCAAGACTTAAAAATGTACTTAAGAGTGTTTTCAAAGGAAACTAATGGCCAAGAATGAGTTATAGCATACTACTTCAAAACATTATCAAAACCGGAGCGTATTTATTGCGTTACACGGACAGAATTGTTGGCTTTAGTGAAGTGGGTTAAGCATTTCCATCCTCAGTAAGTTGGTATGGTGGAAAGATTCAATGGCAGATTGGAGGAATATTTAGCAAAGGTCGTGGAGAAAAACGAACGCAACTGCCTAATAATCAGCAATACATGACACAACAGGAATAATACCAGCTAATACCTGAAGATTTAAAGCTTTGGGCTGTTCCATCAACGGCTTTATGTATGGACAGAATTACGTAGATCGGATGAAAGAAGAACTTAATGAGATTCATCAGTTTGTACGGGGGAAAATACGAATGTCAAGTGACCGGATGAAAGCTCGATATGGCATATGAGCAAATAACCAAGACTTCAACGTAATCCCTTCTTTCAACGAAAGAAGAGTATCGAGGTAAACCGAAGGTGATGCATTTAGTGGCTGACCCTATCCAAAGGAGGTGATTTAGGTTCTGTTTGGGATGAACAGGCTTAGGTGAGGAGTATTGTTACGGTGACACCAATTGTAAGATTACTATTCTAAAATGAAAATTTTCCATGCTTCAACTATGTATTCTACTTATTACCAGACAATTCTTTCTGGAAAATGCATGAAATTTCTAGATGGTTTGAGTACATAAAGAGCGAACGAGATCGAATTGGATGATTAGTAGTTGGAAAGCGACAGTGTAAAGATTAAAAAGTGAATAGTAAAACTGTGCGAATATTATAAAAAAGTGATTTTGTGAATTATTATTAATTAATTGTGTTGAATTAATTTTGGTTTTAAATAAATAAATTCGTTTGTGATAAATTGAAATGTTTTTTGATTGACAAGGAAAAAAATGGAGGTGTTGGCAACACACGACTTTCTTTTACGAACAGATAATTTTGAGAAATTTTATTTTTTTTGATAACTTTTTTTTTTAAATTTTTAAATTTTTAAATTTTTTTTTTTAATTTTTTTTTTTTTATTTTTATTTGTTTTTAATTTTTGGAAACATTTTGAATTAAGTAGTTTTTTTGGAAACCTTATACTTTTTAAGATATTTGCAAAATAAATTTTCTGGACCAAGGGAGTGGCCACTTCCGGTTAGCCGATTTGAAGTAAAATTCACTGGGACCTCCCAATTTATCAAAAAAGCTTAAATCTGAAGTTTCAGTTCGATTGGTTAAACCAACGCCACTACATAAAAAGCCATGACACAAAAATGTGTGGTAGTATGTGTTAAGGGGATAAAGATTTTTATTTTCCTATGAAACGTAAACAAAATACTATGGGATTTTCAAACACATTTTTTTATATCGTCTCTATTTTCAATTTAAATAAATATTTTTATTTACAAATATAAATAATTTGATATCAAATATATTGAAATGTAAATTGTGAACAATTTTGATTGAAATTAATAATCATTTATTAAGTAATTTTGCATTTTTATAAAAATATTTGTTTCGGCATGCTTCGTGTTCCTCTAATCTTAATAAATTTATTAAGATTAGAGGAACACGAAGCATGCCGAAACAAATATTTTTATAAAAATGCAAAATTACTTAATAAATGATTATTAATTTCAATCAAAATTGTTCACAATTTACATTTCAATATATTTGATATCAAATTATTTATATTTGTAAATAAAAATATTTATTTAAATTGAAAATAGAGACGATATAAAAAAATGTGTTTGAAAATCCCATAGTATTTTGTTTACGTTTCATAGGAAAATAAAAATCTTTATTCCCCTCTTTATATTAGTGGTTTGACTTTTTAGACTGATGTCACGGCTATTTATGTAGTGGCATTGGTTAAACCATCTGGGCTGTAGAGAGGACACAGACAGACTGACAGACTGACAGACTGACAGACTGACAGACTGACAGACTGACAGAAAGACAGACTGACAGACTGACAGACTGACAGACTGACAGACTGACAGACTGACAGACTGACAGACTGACAGACTGACAGACTGACAGACTGACAGACTGACAGACTGACAGACTGACAGACTGACAGACTGACAGACTGACAGACTGACAGACTGACAGACTGACAGACTGACAGACTGACAGACTGACAGACTGACAGACTGACAGACTGACAGACTGACAGACTGACAGACTGACAGACTGACAGACTGACAGACTGACAGACTGACAGACTGACAGACTGACAGACTGACAGACTGACAGACTGACAGACTGACAGACTGACAGACTGACAGACTGACAGACTGACAGACTGACAGACTGACAGACTGACAGACTGACAGACTGACAGACTGACAGACTGACAGACTGACAGACTGACAGACTGACAGACTGACAGACTGACAGACAGACAGACACCATTTCGAAACCCACTTTTTCGGACTCAGGAGACCTCAAAACAACTAAATCTCTAAAAATTTCAAGGTCCAAAATTTTCATGGTTACTATACTTTATTTTACTAGAGTAAAAGAAAGTAAAACGTAACATTATATTAAATAAAGTAAGTAATTATTGTAGAAAAGGGCCTTAGTGGCCATTCACATGAATCTTATCGTGAACAACAAAAAACTTGAAAATTTTATTTTGTTTTTGGTTCGGTTTTACTTGTTGAGAAACAGCGGTTATTGTTAGAACAATACGTGTGTTTACTTCAGCATCAAAGGCCTCATTTTAGAGATATTAACTGATAATATTTTTAGGCTATTCATTTCAAAACCAAACCCGAAAAATAATTTCTAACCGCTCGGTTACAGGTGTGTAAATGGTCGGCCCAAAATTACAACAAAAATTTTAATGTTTAAGATATTTTCACCCGAAAGCTTACCGACTTGATTAAAACGTTACGAATGCACTGCGATCCGTACACGATGCAAAATAAAAATTAATTTTAACTTAGTAATGCCATATAACCGTCATTTAGCGATCAAACGATTTTAGGTGAAATCATACGAATATGAATGAAAAAGTACGTTTGTGCAAAGATACTCTCTTGTACCACGATCTTTACACGACCCTAAAATAATTGATTGAATTTTGGTAATGACAAATAACCGTCATTTGACGGTCATACGATTAGAATTATGATCAGACGAATGTAAAATGACTTGGATATAAACGGTTGATGGTACGAATCCATACCGACAATGACACGATCTTTACCGACACTAAACACAATTTATTTAAAATTGGATAAAGACAAGTAATTTCCATCGGACGGTTATTTTACAGTCCTCGAATTCTCCTCGTCTTTTATAATCGGAAACGAAATATGTAAAGGTAGAACGGTAATATTTTAAATCATTCGGGAAAGTGATTTCTTTGAAGTGTGTTGTGAAAAGCGTGAATAATCAAAATAAAAATACGTATTTTATCAAAAAAAAAAAAATAATATACACATAAAATATTTAAATTAAAACAACAATTTTGGAACAAAATTATAAAGCTGTAGTAATATAGTTATAGTGTTAAACTTTAAATTTTTGTATAAAGACATCTTTAAGAAAATGTGCAATTTTACCGTTTACTTTACATTTTAAGAGTTAAGGCATGGCTTTTTGAACAAAAATTACCGAACAATGGTGGTGGACCACTTACTTTAGTAACTAACATTTACAACCAAATAAATGTTTTCACTCAAAAATACATAATTGTATATTTCAATGTGCTATTTGATGATTTGGTCATTAAACATTTCGGTTATTTTCTAAATTAATCCGATAAAATTGTTTGTGTAACATTATTCGGTAATAATTTCTATAAAAGTTTTGCTGCTTTATTCGGGCCCATTTGTGTTGAAAGACATAATTTCTATAGAAAAATATAACCATTTTATGTTATTACACGTTGAAATTTTATTATTATGTCATAACGAATATTCCATAACTAAATTAGAACTAGCTGATAACATTTTGAAACAGTTTGTTAATGCTACTTGTGCTATCTACGACCGACATCACTTAACATACAGTATGCATTGCCTAACACATTTGGCAAAAGATGTGCAACATTTTGGTAATTTAGATCAGTTTTCTGCCTTTGCGTTTGAAAGTTATATGTCTATTATCAAACGCCTATTAAGAAAACCCAATCAACCCTTAGCTCAAATATGCAACAGGATATTTGAAATCAATAATTCAGATATTTTAGATTTTAATACAGTCATACCTAGCCTAACGTTGTTAATTGGTTCCGACGTTAGGCGAAACAACGTTATAAGGGGCAAAGTATGTATGTAGACAAATAGACGAGAAAATTTCATTGTTTTTTGTTTTTTTTTGTTTTTTGCCTTTTTTCTCAGGGTTTTTTTGCTTTGCTTATTATTTTAAACGACGTTACAACGAATCACAGCGACGATAGAGCGAGGTTTGTTCGCATTTTACTAACGACGTTACAGTGAAACGACGTTATGAGGGGGGACGTTGTACGGGGTATGACACATAAACCTGACAGACCATACCCTATATTACAAAAGAAATTTGTTAAAGAAGGTAAAACATTCTATAGTAGAATTGTATTTAAAAAATTTGAGATTAGAAACCACAATCGCAATTGCTGGATTTTAACGAACGAAATCTAAAACAATAATAAAATTTTCTTACGTGGAAGTAGTTAACAATGAAATATTCATTTGGGGGAAAGAAGCAGTGGATAACATGGATTTCTACCATTTCCCGATTGCATCAAGTAGGCTTGATATTTTTGAGGGTAGGTTTTCAGATTCAGACCGACCTGAAAAAAAATTTAATCAAAACGAAATTGCAAAAAAAATGTTTGCGCAGAAGCATTCTAAGCCAGAAACATTGGTATTTTTCCAATACTTCATTCATAAAAAACATCATTTAAATAGTTGGTTTTTAAAATCTAGTAGAATTTTGGAATATTGATAAGTAATAAATAACATAAAATTTGCGAGAAGTTGCGGTTGTTTTAGACAAATGGCGAACGGACAAATTTTTGTTTTGGCCACCTAATTACAAAAAAGCGTTTTCAAATAAAGCAGATGTAGAAGATTCGTGGGAAAAATTTAAGTGCAAGATTTTAAAACGAAACATAACTTCATTTAGCGAAGCAAAAAAAACTGAAAAACATTTTGAAATTTATTCAAACTCGGAAAATGAAAGTTCTAATTTTCGCAAAAGATCACATTTTACTTTCACTCCATATGATGATGAATTTGAGTTTTCTATGCCAAAAATTTCTAAAAAATGTAATAACCCTGAACCAACTGAACAAACAACCGTTACTAGCAAATACCAATATAAATAATTATGAGGTTTTATCAAATATGATAATTTTTTAACAACCCCATAGAAAAACCCAAGATGATAATTTGGAGCATCCATCATTACAAATACAATCAATTTCAACCCCCCAAAATAATGAAATTGCTTCCATATCAGAGGTTCGTTCATCGATTTTTCAACGGATTACTCCACCGTTACAGCCACTATCATTAATTAATGTTACTCAAAATATTGATTTAGTTCCAGAGGATAGTAATACAACTGAACAATATGCTACTCCTTTGTTAAGGAGCAATTGCTTCATGGAAGATAATAATCAATCAGCTGATATTATTGGACAAATTGGGAAAATTCAGGAAGATATAAGAATACTACAAAAAAATCAAAATGAGATTCTAAAAAATCAACAACTAATAATTCATAACCAAAATATCACAAAAGAATGTATGGAAAGTTTATTTCTTGCTGCTCGGAAAACTGATACTAAAATTTTAAAAAATAAATCTTTTCCACTTCCAAAACTACCAATGATGACCGTGGAGGAACTGACGAGTTTTAACACAAAACTAATTAATAAAGAATATACGGAACAAATGGTAAATCTCATTTCGACAACTAATATAATTAATTAAAATTAAGTATGTAATTTATTTTATTGTTTTATTTTATTTTTTTAGATTATATACCTGCATAAATTGAAAAATAATAATCTAAATAAATCGATAAAGAATATACTCGAACACTTAAGTTACGACTTAATTGTAAAATATTCGTGGTTGGGACAGGCCTCGCTTTCAAAGGGTAATTTTATTGTCAATTTAAACATAATTTAAAGCTATACAATTAACTTATATAATGATGTATTTTTAAATAGTATTAATGAAGTATTTACGTAATGTAGTTTTTATAGTTTTTCTTAATATTTTGGATGCTGGTTTTTAGGTGTGTTATAGCCAATTTTTGTCATATTTTTCTCTTTTTTTCCGATTTTTAAAATTTTTGGATTATTTTATGTGATTTTGCCATAATGAATCAATCAAGACTTCTTTTGTAAACAATTTTTTATAAATGATTTTTACGTTAGAAAATTTTTTATTCTGTTATTGTTTTGACTTTTAAAGAATATTTTATATAATTATTATTATAGCTATAAACAATGTTTTTCTTATTTTTATATAATTTTAAAATCAGTTTTAATTAATTTTTTCATGTGTTATTGAAATAATTGTAATTTTAAATATTTTTTTGTATGTATGTTGTAAAACATTTTTTGGATTCCTTGTAGCAAAAAATATCCCTGAAGATGAATGTAAATAACATTTGAAACGTTGGAGAGATTAAACAAATAAAATATTTATAAAATACACAGAGGCTATTCCAGCTATTTATTATTAATAATTATTAATAAAGCCTAATAAATAATCCTTTAATTAACTAATTTTCTTTAATTCATTTAGATATAACCAAATTGATTTTTAATGAAAACACATTTATTTTTTTTTTTAAATGTTGCCAATGGCTTTATTCTTGAATCTTTCTACATAAGAAACTCACAAGAAGTAATCAAATCTTAAGCTAAAAATTATTACATATTTTAAGTCTTAACCAATGTTAATACTTATTGTTAGTGCTCACAATTTAATTAATTTAGACTATACTTATATGTATATATCGAATTAAATTTAGAGGTTCACAGGTTCATCAGTTCGAGTGGATCTGTTCTTCTCAGGCGTCTAAATCGCGGCTGTTTTATTATCTCCCTGGCCAATTCGTTGGGATGTGCTTCTAGTTTTGAATAATATTTCGAACTGAATTCTTTAATAGTTTCTTTAACGGTTTTGATCCCAAGGTCATCATGTATATTACTATTTCGAATGTACCAAGGAGCATTGGTAATACTGCGAAGTATTTTCGCTTGGGTTCGTTGCAGGAGTTCTCTGTTTGAAGCGCTGGTGGATCCCCATAACTGAATACCATATGTCCATATGGGTTTGATTATCGCTTTGTAAAGTAAAACTTTATTGGCTAATGACAACTGAGATTTTCTTCCCACCAGCCAATACATTTTGGAAAATGTAATTTTTATTTGGTTGCGCTTTGTTTCAATATGATTTTTCCACGTTAACCTTCTATCCAGATGCAAACCTAAGTATTTTACCTTCGTTTGTTGAGGAATATTTTTATCGTTTAATTTCACTGGTGGGCAGGTGCGTTTGTTTAGCGTGAATGTGACGTGAGTTGATTTGTTTTCGTTCACTTTTATTCGCCATGCCTTCAGCCAGTCCGCGACTTTGTTTAAATGGTTCTGTAATTCCTTTGAGGCAATTTCAGGATTAGTGTGAGACACCAGGATGGCCGTGTCATCGGCAAATGTTGATATTAATACTTTGTTGGTTACAGGTATATCAGCTGTGTATAACAAGTATAATATTGGTCCTAGAACGCTGCTTTGCGGGACACCTGCATTAATGTCATTTAAGCAAGTAGTTGCGCTGTTTTGTTGGACCATGTATTGCCTTTGAAGAAGATAGTTTCCCAACACTGAGTGAAATTTCTTCGGTAGAAGCTCTTTAATTTTGTAAATTAGTCCATCGTGCCAAACTTTATCAAAAGCTTGGGCGATATCGAAAAAGGCAGCAGCACAATATTTCTTTTCCTCGAAGGTGATTTTGATTGCATTTACAATTCTGTGTACTTGCTCTATAGTACCATGTTGGTTTCGGAACCCAAACTGATGGTCTGGAATAACGCGCCGTTCTTCTAATATTGGTTTTAATTTTGTTAGTAACATTTTTTCAAATAGCTTTGAGATTGTGGGCAGCATGCTTATTGGACGATATGATGAGATTTGCGTTTCATTTTTCCCTGGCTTATGTATCATTGTGATCAAAGATATCTTCCATTTCTGAGGAATATAACTGATTCGCATGATCGCGTTGAATACGAATGTTATTAGTTTTATGCATTTATCCGGCAATTCCCTTATCATTTTTCCAGTAATGAGATCATGCCCTGGTGCCTTTTTCGGGCTTATGCAAGTTTTAATTGTATTCTTAACTTTCTTCCAGTTATACTTTATAGGTTTGTAGGATAAACCATCATCCGTTGGCTGGGGTAGCACAAAATAATTATCTTCTTCGTGTGGGACGAATACTGTTGCTAGATGAGCAGCAAAAGCATTGGCTTTTTCTTCATCACTTCTCGCCCAATTTCCAGTTGGTAGTCTAATCGGTGGATTCGAATTTGTTGGCCTTCTTAAATTTTTTGTTGCCTTCCACAAAGAATAATCTGTCTTCTCGGTTGCAGAGAGATCACTTAAGTAGTTCTTTACGCGCTGGTTTTCTTCTTCGCTCAAAGCAAGTCTTAGGGCCTTAATAGCTCGATTTAATTTCCACTTCAATAACGGTGATTTTGTTTGCTGCCATTGACGGCGAATTTTTCGCTTTTCCTGGATTAGTTCCTGTATATTATGGGACAGTTTATTAACTTTTTCCGAACTACTTATGCCGGGTGTAGCCCTTTTAGCAGATAACGTCATGACATCTTTTAGATTTTCTGCCGCCGCATCAATATCAGCTGGTGTGATCAGAGGAATATTAAGTAGACAATTTTGTTCGACTAGCCTCCTATATTGATCCCAATTAGTTTTCTTGTTTGTAAGACGGTTCGGTATTTCGTTCCTTAGGACATCAGTACTCAATGTTACTATTACCGGTGAGTGATCAGAAGACAGATCATAGCAATCGGTGGCCTTAGCATAAGTACGTGGAATGCCCTTAGTTACACAAAAGTCAATTAGATCAGGAATTTTCTTTTTGTCTGTGGGCCAGTAAGTTGGGTTACCGGCAGATAAATAATCCAGGGACTGTTCCTCTATAGCATCATAAAGTTGTTTGCCTTTCGGCGATGTTAATCTGGAACCCCAATGAGTATGTTTAGCGTTGTAATCACCGCCCGCAAGAAATTTGTTACCCAACTGGCTGAAATAATCCAAGAACTGGAGTTTTTTATAGCATGTTTTGGAGGGCAGTACACTGCCGATATGACGCAGTTTCCAGACCACTCCTGCAGACAGATGCTCGTTGATTGTATATGTTCTTTCTCATATTTCATAAGTTCGTAGTGTTTTATTCTTCGCTTAATCAATACAGCAGTGCCTCCAAGTGCTTTACCATCTGGGTGCTTGGTGTCATAAATAGAGTACCCATTAATTTTGAAATAGCTATTTTTGGTGAAGCGTGTTTCTGATATTAACATTATGTCAATATTGTGCTCAGTGAGAAATGCATGTACCTCCGCTTTATGTTGTGCTAGGCCGTTTGCATTCCATATGGCTATTTTGATGATGGTCATTTCTGGCTTTTTACGACTATCTGCATCAGCGTGCTCATATTCTGCATCATTAAATCCATGGTTCTCTCCATCATCGCCATGAAGCTTTGCATCATATTAGTCAATTTATTTAAAGCTGTTGAGATGTTTCCCTCTTCACTTGCTTGAACTTTAGGAGCGGTACCTTTAAGAACACTTGCGTATGAAACCCCTTGGTGCACGCTGCCGTTTACATTTGCGTACTGTTTTTCATTTTGAGCGTTTGTGTTTAGAATTTCTGGTCGTGCTTCTTTTCTAGCTGAAGAATGAAGATTAAGCATTCGTTGTTCTGCTCGCTGCTTTGGATTGATTCTCCTTTTCAATTCTAGATAAATTGGGCACCCTCTATAATTAGCTGTGTGATTTCCATCGCAGTTGCTGCATTTTCTCACTGATGCTTCCTTTTTTGCTTTATTGCAAACCTTTGAATTATGGAGTTCACCACATATAACACAAACATCGTTCAAAGTGCAATATGCTCTAGTGTGTCCATATTCTTGGCACTTAACGCACTGTACCGGCCCATTTCTTTTCCTGGGTTCCTCGATGGTAACCCTTCTGTGCAGTAGATATTTTAGGTCAAATATTGCATGGTTGCCTTTAACCTTTTTATTGTCTGGTTCTAATTCCAGACGAAACAATGGCTGAGGAACCTTCTCCCGATTAAAAATATTGGTAATAGTTTTGCACTGGAAACCTTTTTCAGCGAGAGCAGCTTGAATTTCGTTTGCATCCACGTAACTCTCTATTCCTTTTAATACAACAACCAATCCTTTTTGGCTCTTTAGTTGATACGTGTAGTAATGTTTACCAACTTGGTCAAAATGTTTAATTAACGCTCTGTAAGCATCAATATTGAGCGGTTGAATTTTTGTTTCTTTTATATCTCCTCTTTTGATCCCGGAAATATAAAATGCACCTTCAGTAATAAACTCGATCGTTTTAGCAAGTTCTCTATTTGATTCTTCCCTCAAATAGATTGGTGGCGGCTTCTCAGTTTTTGGAGTTTTTTCAGCCGGCGGGTCATCAACAACCAAGCAAGAATACCTATTACCATGCGTTAATTCAACGCTAGCTAGCTTAGTGAATTTATTCGCGCTTGCACTGGCCGAAGATCTAGGGCTTCTTCTTCGTTTTGATCGGACAGTAATATACCGGTCTATTCCCGTTTGCACTAAACACTGACCTACATCACTGTTTATTTTATTATCATCTGATGTCGATGCACTGTCATTGTTTGTTTTATCGTCAATATTTGGCGACGATGCACTTTTAGTTTCGTTATCGTTCAATACACCAATGTTATTTAAATTAATAATTTCACTTTGATTTAAATTGCCTGGTAAGGTAATTTTTTGAACATTTAAAGTTTGTTGTCGCTTTGGACTATGCTGCACTTTTGTATTTTTATTAAAAATATCTGAAGTCGTGACGTTCGGTGGCAAATCGCTTGTGGACATTGCTGTCTGCTGATTTGGCCCAGCCTTTTTTACTTGAGGCGGAGATGAGAACATCACGATTTCACTTATTTTTCACATCACAATATTTAAAAAAATAAAAATAAAAAAATATTTAAACTGCTGATTCAACTTTTCACACAAGTAATAAGTAAATTAAAATGTTTACTCGGTGGTAGCAAAATTGCAACTGAACACATTTATAATATAATTATTAACCGAGGTGCACAATTATTTAAACTATGACAATCCTTAATACACATTCAGAACAGCACAAAAGAATTTTTAAAGCGGCAAAAAAAATACAAAATTAAAGCTAACTAATATTAAAAACATTTTTATTTGATTATTTATTTTTTTGTATGTATTTATAAGTTTTGTTAAAATTATTAAGGTAAATTTAATATTTTGGCGTGAAAGCAATGAATGAATATGTGCTACTGAATAAAATTAATATTGAATTATTTATTAAAAACATTTGTACAAACTCTGTTTAATTTATTTGTTTCAGATATTGGAATTTTCGTGATTTTCAATTTATACCCTATTGTCCAGTTAAAGATAATGTAAAATAACTATTTATAGATAATTAAAAATAAATAAAAAGTAAAAAATTGACTTAAAACAAATTACCTAGGTAGTGACATACATATGTATATTATTGAGCCAATATTTAAATATTAAACAATTTTTATTGGTTTTATGGCTCTTTATTTCAAACTTATTGAAGTTTTAGTTTTCGAGATTATGCTTTTGAAATTGAATCCGAATGGGATTCGAAAGCATCAATAAGTTTGAAATAAAGAGCCTAAAACCAATAAAAATTGTTTAATAACCTAGTGACCATCCGTAGTACTATGGTTAAGTATGATTCATTTTGTCAGTGAAATTACCTCCTTTAAAACGAACAAATGACCGACATTCCTTTGTGGCTAAGGTAGTTGTTTGCAATGCCAATGTGCCGGTAAAATGTTTACCCTTTGGTCACGCTTATGTCAGTCGATTTTACCTGTAAAAAGCTCAGAATTCTTTCGTGCCTGGGACGGTTAATTGCCAGTGAAATGGTTACCCTTTAGTTACACTTATGATAGGCGATTTAGCCTGTAAAATGCTCGGTATTTTTTCGTGCTATAGACGGTTAATTGCAATACCAATTTGCCAGTGAAATGTTTACCTTTAAGTCAAGCTAATGCCGGTCAGTTTTACCAGTAAATTTCGTATATATTCGGCTTAGGCCGGATTACTCAAATATTATAACGCGCTAAGGTCTGCCAAAACAAGGTCTATTTGAATACTTTGTCCCAAAAAAGTCTGCAAATCCACTGCACGGTCCTAAGTCTCAGAACAGTCAATTTACATTACCAAAATTGTATATTGTTTTTCGGGAAAGTACTATTTTTGGAAACCTTTCTACAATAATTATCCTTCATTTACATTTGGGGCTTATTTAAATTATTACAGGCGAAACAACCACGATTTTTTGTGTTATGGCTGTATGATACTCACTTTTTGCCCACTTTTTCAGTGACTAGGTAAGAAAAACGGAGTGAGATAAAAAATATATATACAAAATATTTGTGAGAGTGAGTGTATACACCATAGATTTGAAAAAAAAAATATAGAAACATCAATAAAAAAGTGGTAGGTAGCTCAATTTTTCTTGCAGTTAATCGAGCAAATACAGCAAAAAAAGAATTGGATTTGATTCTTTTTTTGACATTAGATACTTTTTTCTGACATTTCTGAAATACATATTAGAGAAAATATTTGTGTTTTGTGTACCAAAGAAAATTTATTTTCTAATATAAATTAACTCAACATATAAATTATGTCGTTGCAATTAATTGCGGCAGCTAATGAAAATTTATTGTGCTCGGCCTCATATTTAGCCACAAATTATTAAAGGAAATAGAAGCCGAAGACGTAAATTTATATCGGAGAACTTTGCGGATGACCCCTCCCCAATTTCAGAAAATATTGGAGATGGTACAGCCATTTGTCAACAGAAAAATATAATTACAAATATATAGAACACAAAACAAGTGTTGATTGTATTTACATATTTTGTTTATCCAAAACTTCTAAATATTTACTTATAGTGTGTTGACTAATACACTACCCTTCTCTGTTCCGCTTTACAGCACTTTATTGCACTTGAAAAAAAGTGAGTATCATACAGCCATTAAACATTTTAATTTGTTGCTTAAATTATGTACAGCAACATTTTTTTGAGAATAATAATCAATTAAAAACTAAAACAAAGTATTTGTAGACCAAATATTTCAAAATCCGCTTTAGTATACAAAAATACCGTGGTAATGCTATAATTAAGCTAGAAAACTTGACTTGTCAATGGGTTTTTTAATAAGAAATTGGTGTACCTAACATTTACCACTATCCACTAATATATAATATCTTCTATTTCAAGCGTAGACAGTTGGAGAAGGACGAATGAATATGGGTTCTTAAACAAACCATTTAGTTTTGATTGTTGTTAAAAAGTGATTGTGCGTAGATCCGTGAAAATTAAAAATTATCAAATAAAACAAAACAATTTAAAAAAAATATAATTAATTATTATTTATGATAAACTATTAAAAAAAAAATTATGAAAAATGAAGTGTATAATAAGAAAATGTCGCAACAATACTCCCAACAAATTACCTGGAATTTCTTTTCATCGATAAGTTTTATTGTAGTTTATATATAAAGAAATTAAAATTGTGATGTAAATATTGTAATTTGTGACAAAAAAGTGAACTTTTAATTTAAATTTATTACATAATTATAACAAAACCAAATGTTATTGTTGTTGGGTTCTTATGATTTGTTTACAATTATTTTTACCAGGTTCGCACTAAAAGTATAACGTAATTCCGCATTTTTAGGAAAGTTATTTGTAATAATAAAATTTATTTTATTAAAAATATTGAATTTAATAATAATTATAAGTGTATTTGCATCTAAAATAAAAATGATTTTCAAACTTTAATTGTTTTATTTTAAGCCACCCACTTTCTTCTAAACCATTGAATAAAATTCTAAATACGGCCCTAATATATTTTAGTCTTTCTCTTTTTGGCATAGAATCTTCGATGCTTGACGTTTGCTTATTTCAGCTCTGTTTGTTTAACTCTATGGAAACAATATCTAAATTATGGTTAGATATGTAGATATGGAAACCGCAACTAGAAAAATCATTAAATCGATGAAATAAAGCCTGATTTCCATTACGAAAGTATTTTTATCAGTAAAAATAAAGCGAGATAAAAATATAGATTTACTTGAGGTGTGAGAGGGAAAATTTATTTTCAGTACTGAAAAAAATTGTTTTTACTGTAGTATGTAACCATAATTTACTGGTGTATAACCATAATTTACTGAAGAAAAATATGAAGCGAAGTATGTATATTTTTCAGTATTTTGCGTGTGAGGACAGAAAATTTTTCTCGCACACTGAAGCAAATACTATAAAAAAATGAAGTTAACCACACTTCGAACCACATATGTACAGAAAGTTTTGTGACATACATATTAAGTAAATTATTAATTTTTAAATATTAAATAATTATTTATATTAAATACCTACTTAACTTATTATATTGTAATTGAACAAAATTTTACAAAATTTATTGGTTATGTTAACAAAAATCTGTCAAAATATAACCATAAAATTTTGCTATCAAAAAAATAACTATCTTTGTCACTCTAATGGAATTTTTGATTGTCTTAACTCCTGTCTTTTTCAGTAAAATATACAAGTGAGTAAAATTTTCTCATGGAAATCAAGCTTAACACGGTAGGGATATGAAACTGAAATTGAAAGGAAAAACACTTCATTTCACAAGTGTGAATAAATCAAATATAGTAGTTGGTGTTCAGTCGGGCAATAGTGATAAAAAATATCATGATATTTTGTATTACCCTAACTTCACTTCGTTGTATTTTATGTCATGCTCGACAAAACAACCAAAATGAAAAAAGTAGTTTTACACGTCAAACTTCTGTAGAGAGCACCCAAGTAGCACCAAATAACTTTATAGTTTTATGACCCATTTTCGACGTCGGTACAACGTCACAAATTTCTAGAAATTCACTTGTTTGACATTGAACTAACAAATTTTTATCTTTTCGTCGGCACGACCACAATGCGACGTTATACTATATATTAGCAGCCGCCAGAGCGTTATTTTATATCTACTTGACAACTATTTTTTACTATTTTCAACTATTGACCGACTAATATGTATTTTATAGCCGTGTACCGATTATTTAGTTATGTTGCCGTAATATGTGGTATCTAACAACTACCTAGCGACTTTTTTGTCGTATAAAAACCAATATTCAACCTAAATATTTTGTTGTTATATGCACGACCACAAGATAACATTTTTTACATATGCATACATTTTAGTGGAATAATTGACAAAAAAGATATTTTGCGACCAGCATTATTACATCATCGGCAAACAACCTTGTGTCATGTCAATGTCTATTTTTATATAAATAATTTAATATAAAAAAGTTTTTCTGACTTCAACTTCTTTTATCTTCCAAAATAGGTCAATCATAATTTTTGTTCTACTAAGGATTTAAATTAATGATTAAATGATTTTTAATATGTTTCGAAGATTGTAAGAGAATTCAATCCAGTTTCGAACTGATGAGCTTATGATTATGAAAAAATCAATCTTCTCATCAGGCCGCGGCAACTGGACTGATTATACCACAATTTACATTCTATATATACAGAATGTGCTGTGCTTTAAGTACTAGCGAATCGTACTAATACAGATGAATTCTCTTACAATTTTTTTTTCTTCTTCACGATATTCACACTGCTCTGTGTGTAAGCTAATTTTTACTTTTTATTAATTTTTTTGTTGAATGTTAATTAATTCATGTAATTTCTAATATGCTACCGGTGGTTAGACCATTTTAAATGTGTTTCGATTAACACGAGAAGTATATTAGTATTTACGAACAGTAATTCAACGAACAATTATCAACAGTTCTATTTAATTAAAATTTAATTGTAATAATGTTTTACTGAATGTTTTTGAAGTTTTAATCATGTTGTTTATAATTCGCGAATGTATCATAAAAAAAAACCAAATAAATTTGTATCCATACAGTCTCCTTTGTCTTTTTCATGGATTTTTAAATTAACTATCTCCCTCGTTTCGGTTTTTCTTTTTTGTCGTTCAGAAATTTTTTGGTGAATGCACAACGCTTTTCGATATAACTTATTTGTTGTGTAAATATCTTTACAGTCGAATTCTTTAAAATTTGGTAAAACAAATAAACAAATCATCGGGAGAATGACTAAAACAATTTGACAATAACTATTTTGGAAATAGAATAACAAATTTGTAATTTTTGGGTCGAATTTATTATAAGTTGGTTCTTAATCTAACTTTTTAGTGATTTAAATATATTTTAATACATAATATGCAATTCGCCATTTTTAATTATACATGTAAACAAAAATTTGTATTTTTTGAAAATAAAATTATGATTTTCAAACTTCATTTGGCTACATATTATTATAATTTCATTATTTTAATGGTGGACATTATTTCAATACGGTTTAAATTGATTTTAGAAAATTTTAATCAACCTAAAATAAAAATATTTTTGAAAGAACAGAAATATATTTTTAAATAAAACGAATTTATAAGGCGCATGAGTTTTTAGTTCCCTGATAGGTCCACATTTACAATAAAACTTGCTCTGTCGTGTATCTTGCCAGATTTTTGGGTTACCATTATTACAGGGAATGTGAATATTACATTTAGCGTATTTCCTTGACAAATTTACAACAACAATTGCATAGGATAAATCCCCACAAGAATAACATTAACTCAAAAAAAAATTGGGTTTATTTAAACATAATTCTAATTCTTGGTTATGGTACCTGCCACCAGAGTCATAATACATATTAAATTTATATTTTATTTGGAAAGGTTGGCTTTTGCCAATTAAATCAAATTGGCTATTTTCTTGGAAAACAAATAAACCCAAAATAATTCGAATTCAATTTTGGTCAACAAAATACGCTTATTTACAATTATTATGAAGTAAATTTTCATAAAGTCGTAAATAATGAAATAGATGTTAAAGGAAACAATTATTATGAAGTAAATTTTCATAAAGTCGTAAATAATGAAATAGATGTTAAACGAAACACACGTATAATTATTATATTTATAAGATAAAAGAAGACAACATGATTATTTATATATTTTATAAGAAATAGTTGTCCTTTCTGGTAAAGTATAACCACAATGTAAAAAAACATCATATTTTTACAAACAAAATAGTGGTCAATAGATCTATTTCCTGACTTGTACATATTCTGGTCAATTGACAAGTCGAATAATAGTTATTCCAACGTCATTACAATCCAAAATTGTTCCCCAATAACATTGTATCTCAGTTTTCATACCGCTGTCACAACGTCGGCTAGCCGGCCAGTAGTCATTTAGCCAACCACAGTACAACGTTATCCCAGCCCACTCGTGCTATTTTTTATAAAATAATAAACAATACCCTTCCTGAATAATATTAAAAATATCACACCACAATCAGAAGGCAAATATTTTGTTTCCAAATATATAAAATAAATTTTCAATTTAAACAAAAGTTTTTAAAATTTGTCACTTTCTTTTATTGTGAATATTTTATTTATTTATAATAATTATAAAAATAACTACTAGTTTCGAGCGTAAAAACCGCTCATCATCAGGTTATTTTAAAGACTCGAGTTGATGAAAAACTGGAGTTTTTAAAATAACCTGATGATGAGCGGTTTTTACGCTCGAAGCTAGTAGTTGTTTTTATAATTATTATCAATAAATAAAATATTCACAATAAAAGAAAGTGACAAATTTTAAAAACTTTTAGTTTTTAAAAAAAATTGAGAAAATTGAAAATTTATTTTAAATATTGTGAAAAGTTTTCGTTGTTACATCGCAAGATGTTAATATCAAACACATATATATTAATTTTGACAGATAAAACCAAAAAAAACTTGGTTGAGTGTGTTTTATTGCAAAACGTGATAAAAAGTATCATGATAAATTTTATCACTTTTGCCCGACTGAACACCAGGATAAAATAATATTTTTTTATCACTGACACTGAAGTGACTGCAAGGAACTGAGCGGACACGGCACTGATGTGTGGATCTTTTTTTAAAACTTTAACAATAACCTTGAACAAATTTAACTTTAATTGATGCTATAATTTCTGTTCTTTAAAGTCTACACAATATGTCGTATTCCATTTATGTTAATAGCTTTTTACATAAATTTAGTTTTTACTGTAAAAGTATACTTACTCGGTGCTTCCTCCGCCGTCATTTAGTTTCTTTTTGTCTTTGTTCAAATAGGCTTTAATTTTTTCAGCACGATCTAAATATTCTAAACATTTACTTCGAATTACATTTTTTCCCTTATCTCCTTGGGCCTCATCTATCAAGTATAAAAATTGCATTAGATGAATCAAATCATATAAACGAAATAAAAAATAAAATAAAAGCTGTAGACTTACGTTTAACCGCAAATATAAAATATTCTACTGCATGTTCATATAATCTTAGAGCTTCTGTATAATTTTTGTCCTGATCTTTTTCAGTTGCCTTTCTAACCATTTCAATAGCCTTTTGCAATCCTTTCCCAGAATCCATCTTTTATTTATTACGTCACCCAATTAAAACCAATAAATGTACGAGTACCATACCTAATGCCAACACATTTTTTAAATAAATTTGAATTTCGCAATAAGGAGCAATTTAATTTTAAAAAAACATTTAAATTATTTTTTATTTTGATTATTTAATCTTATTTATACGAGTATATTTCTAATTAAGAAGCCACAATAAAAATTGAAAATAAGAATTTCATAATAAAACATAAATTTTTCCGTTCGATTTTGTTTTAACGTGAGAAATTTGAAACTACGGTGTCATCTCGCTTACTACTTAAAACCACTAGAACTACACAATTAAACTTCATTCATAATTTTAGATCGAAGCAAGTTCGCTTAATTTTTTGGATTTTTTTTTTGGACCCATACAAATATGTTTTATTCAAATTTTTAATATAAAGTTTATTAAGGCAGAAAAGGAAAACTATGTGTAAGCATGTTTTTGCTAAAATTGTTGCTGGTTTAATCTTAATGGAATTACCACATAAAACAAAAAATTTGGGAATTTTTTATAGATAAGAATTGGAAAATATTTTTAATAGACGAATCAGAGGCAAACTAGGCAATTTCCTGTAAACAATTTTACTATTATACAAGTGAAGAAAGTGGTGTATGTCCATTTTTCAAAAAAAAATTAGGTATTGTGCGAAAAATGTTGCTGGTGTTTTCTTTTCCACCTCGGCAGCGCTAGTAGTGATACGGGGACATTTAACAACGGTTGTCATTCAATTCAATAATAAAACGAACAAAATAAACTAATTTCTTTAGCATTAAAACGAAACATTTACGTTTAATTTAAAATGATTTATAAAATATTTCCAGATATAATTTCACAGCAGATTTTATAAATAAAATAGTTGTTTATGAATTATAAGTTTAATAAAATCTTCTTGCTTTATAACAATTTCCAAGCTTCAAACTTATTTATTTTTATCCTAAATTTGAAGAAATATGAATCAGTTGACTGAGGAAGATGTTCCTGGAGCGAGACTTCTCAATACCAATCCTGAGAAAAATAATGCATGCCGTGGCATTTCCAGCAATGCGAGCAAAAATGAATTAATTAAACGGTTAGAAATATTTAAATATTTTAAACGTGCTATTATTGTTTCCTTAATTTTACAGAGTGAAAGAGTGTATTTTTAACGGACAACAGAACCAAATTTTGCCTTCAATCGACAAATCGAAATGGTTTTATATAAAATTTCCTGACAAACCATGATGTCAACTCTAGTAAGCGGATGGAAAAATGTATACTAAAATAATAGGGTTTGTGAATGAATCAGTGTTTATAGAACATACCCGCGATGACACCTGTAGCGATAATGTACAGGATTATCAACCGACTTCTGTTAATTCCAAATCCTTACGACAAGGCCGTATATGTTTCACAAGCGGTCACGTAACGAATATGCCTGACAATGTCGATACAGATTTTTATTATCTTAAGGCAGAAGTACATCCTTCTTATTCAGGTTTTACTTACAAAGTAGACATAGTATTTGTCATTGCAAGGCACCAGAAAGTCGTTGCTGCACGCATATTATCGGAATACTCTTCACACTAGAATATTATATGATTCATTTCGGATACCAAATTATCAGTTCCACCGTTTTTAAAATATTATCCAGTAACAAATAAAAAGGTTGAATCGCAAGCTGATTTAACCAACAGGTTTATTCGGGATTTACAATCCGTGTCAACTCAGCCTGTGTTTTACATTTATAAAAAATGCAGTATCAGGATTATACGTTAGATAATCAAGAAAAAGAAATTATTTTCAAAAAATCAGGATCATGAAAGACGACCTATGTTCTCAAACAATTTATGGTCCGGGTCATCATCTAACAAAGTTCAGTTGTGAACAAAGCCCTCTGGATACAACCCCCAGGTGTAATAATTAGCCTTACCTGCGCATACGGATCTCTGTGCAGGGGTGGAAGGTATGAGCGACAATCCTCCGGCAAATAAATCATCCTATCATTAATTCTTATTGATATAAACTATATTTGAACTAAAATACGCGAAAATTCAAAATGTCGGATTCATTGCATATACTAGATAATTGACCGTTATAATAAAGATCGGTCCTAAACTGTAACACAGAAGAAAGATTAACCAGAAGAGACATTCCGTGGACCAATTTTTTTTTCATCTTACTCTTACCTTCTTTTTTGGACATTGAAGTATGGTATAATTATTTTTGAATATTATAGTAGTTAATACAAATTATGCTGTCAAAACAAAACTTGTCAAATAATTTCACTAACTACACTGTTAAGGATTCTCAATTTTTATTATTTCTAATCAAAACCAGTAAACCAAAGAATACATAACCCAACTTTCTCTTACCTTCGCCAAATCAAGGTCAAAAAAATGAGTCCAAATTTTTCCATACCAAAACAGCGTTATGTCTCTTCTGGTTGTATTCTGTGACTGTAATGAAGATTCAATCTTAAGAATGATCTGAAGATGTTAAGACATAGTTTTTTAGTTATATAAAATAATAATAATAGAAAAATTGTTAAATAAGTAATAATAAATGAAAACAAATAAATCTTATCTTGTAAATACTTGTTCGTTATTGCTTGATGCCATGTTGATGGTCGTTCTTAGCTAATATAAATTTTGTTTTTTCGTTTTATAGAAAATAGTTTGTTAACAGAATTGTGACTTTTGTTAATTTATCGAACCACCGAGACAAACGGTTTTTTTATATTTTTTTTTTCAACAAAATCACGAATAGTTTTTTTTTGGTTTCGTACCATAATATATAATTATTTTAACTTAATTCACGAGTAGGTGTCACGAATTCCAACGTTCGAAACAAACTTAATTTTTTTTTTTACTAATAAGTCCGCACAATTCTGTTTATACTTAACTGACTGTTCAATTCAGATTATCTTTCTCACTGTAGTTTAACGTAACACACAGATATTATTTTGATTAAGAAAGTTTCGTTTAAGCGCACCAAAAGAACAACAACATATTGTTTTAATTTTTATCATACAGTCTGTACGGTAATCACACTATTTGATTAAATCCACAATGTGTTTATTTTATTTCAACTGACTTATGACGTTATTCGTATTAATTTTAATTTGTCTAAATTATTTATAACTTATTATTATAATTGTTTTTATTTATTTCATTAGTGCAATTCATTTTAACTTAACTATATATTAGGAACTGGTTATTTTAGAATTTTTTTTTTTTTTTACAGTACATGGCCATTGAATTAGCAACTTTTATAAAACCTAGTTTTTCGGGGAATTCAATATCATAGTATCAATTTATTGATCCGTACTTCATCAAAATTGTTAAATTAAGATTTAATGAATATAAAAAAAACAAATAAAAGTTTAATAGGGGTGTTATTCAATATTTAGTCCACATTCCTTTATTTGTGAGCAGCATTTCGACTCTTTGTGGCATAGTCTGAAAGGAGTTTACTATGGTTTTTTAATAAATGAATCGGTGAACCATATGTTTTAAATTTCCTCAAACAATGTTTGTTTGTCTGTGATGTGTTTTTCCGTTAACTGCTTCTTTAGAACCATCCAAACATTTTCTATTCAGTTCATGTCCAGAGAATTCACCGGCCAAACCAATAGCTGTGCATGTTTTTGGAACTCAAATAGTTTTTAACCGACTTGTCGGTGTGACAAGGAGCTCCATACTGCTGAAAAATGTACCTTTGCCGAGGGCGAAACAGTTGGGGGAGTTTTGGTAAAAAAAACTTATCCAACATCTGGATAAACTTATCAATATTCATAATGCCACCTACTAAATGAAGAGCCCCAGGACCTTTTGCGGTGATACACCCCCAAACCATAACAGATTTTGGTTGTTTAACCTTTTGTACAAAACAGTCTTCTTTGAAACGCTCATGTGAGCGGCGTTTAACAAAAATATTTCTCTCGGCAGGAATTTGAACAGACGATTTATCCGAGAAACAAACCGGAAAATTTGGTCGTTTAAGAGAATTTGTAAAAATGAAACGGCAAACATGAATTTTTACTTGCATTAGACCAATCTGACACTGTGAAGTGCTTATATTTCCGTCCCGATGCATTTCGTTTAAGTGTCATGTTGGGCAGTTATTTTTCTTTAATAATCGG
Source organism: Tipula vernalis (assembly GCA_958295665.1). Taxonomy (NCBI): domain Eukaryota; kingdom Metazoa; phylum Arthropoda; class Insecta; order Diptera; family Tipulidae; genus Tipula; species Tipula vernalis. The sequence goes on along the minus strand of OY282558.1, from coordinate 176,684,231 downwards.
GCGACACTATGTTTTAGTCCAAATTGCTTAAAGCGGCGGCGCAATGCTCTGTTCGAGATGTTGATGTCGTATTTCTTTATAATGTCATTGAAGCAGTTGATCGTTTACGATTCTGTAATTGTTATGTTTAGTGTTTCTAAACAAGATATTGTTCGTAGATTAAAATAATAAGTGTAGATTAATATTCTTTATTAATATTTAGAATTGCATGTGTCTGTTCGTGTATAGGAAAAACTCTAACCTAACATATACTACTGTCAAAATTATAAAAGAGTACCTTTTATACTGAGTTCTGCGATCACAAATCCAAACGAACTGGTTCCCTATGTGGACGTTTTCTTCGTCGAATAACTGGAGTTGGATCTACTGTTGCCGTTGTTGGTTCGGACCAGGGATGTTTGATGACGCGTCATCTATTATTGTTGACGTTGACGAGTCGATAATGCGTCAACAATAAGATTTCAGCGTCATCTATGTCGACAAAGTCATCAATTCGTCGACAACGGCAACAATTCGTCGACAGTAAAAAACAAAACAAAAATCGTTAGGATTTTTATTTTATTTTTAAATGTTTTATTCTCATCATAATCATACATAACTATCATACATAATATATTACAAATGTCTCAGTCTTCATTGATTTCTTTTCCACTTTCTAATACAACTAATGGTAATACAACACAATTAACAAGTGGCGTATATCTTCGAAGAAAAGATAAATAAATTATTGGCTAAATTCTTCGGATGTAATATTCCATTTAGCGTGGTAGATTCAGAGCACTTCAAAAATTTTATCAGAGCATTACGGTCGAGCTACGCCGATAAAATACCTGGCCGACTATCACTTTCATCAAAAATGCTAAATCAAAAGATTCGGTTCTGGTTATTGATGGATGAAAAAATACGGCCAATAATTCAAAAACCATTGTAATGATGATCCATAACACAACCGGTGAAAAGGCTTTCTTAAATGAGTGGGATTTCACAACAGAGTCTGAAACAGGAGAAGCGTTGGCCGACGTTGTATTGGAATCAACTGAACTAGCTCTTGAAATGTATAAAACTTATATTTATGCTGCTGTATCAAGACAACACGGCAAATATGATGAGAAAACAATCTTAACAAGATAACAATCTTAACTGTCTGACCGATGTCGTAACCGTTTGAATATCGAAAACATTTGAATATCGAAAAATTATTTATTGTTGACATTGTTGACATATTCAACATTGATGACATTTTGTTGGTTTAAATCGAGACGTCTACAATGACGTATCGTTGGAAAATAGCTGAAGCGTTTGCTATTCCAGACGGTAATCGATTGTACCTGTAGTATCACATGTGCGTTGAGATTGTGAGTAAATGTTGTGACCTCTGGATGTACTTCGAACTGTAGATACGCATCCTTTAAATCGATTTTGGAGAATCGTTCTCCACCAGCAATTGTGCGCCGTAAATTATCAAATAATGGTACTGGATGTTTCTCCAATAGCAAGCAGGGGTTTATCGTAACGCTGAAATCCCCACAGATTCGTATGTCTCCGTTGAGTTTTGGTACGTTTACAGTTGGTGTAGCCCATTTTACCGGTGTTTCATTTAAATCGACTGGTGTCAAAACGCCTTCGCTGACTAACTTTGCGACATTGTTCTGTATCCCGAATTTGACATATCGGGGGTCGAAGCGTTTCGTAAAGAAACGTGTTTCATGACAATTACTGGTAATTTGAGTGTTTCGTTGTTATAGGTTACGTTTATATCTGCCTGACCCATAGTTTGTAATTAATGACTGCCGTAAGCCATCAGCTTAGGTGCCTGTATTAGCATTGGTTGACCTATTTGTTTTCAGAGATGTTCAATGATGATGCAATGTGATGCACCAGAGTCGTAATCAAATGTAGCTTTGATTCCATTGATGTCCAATGCACTTACTTGTTTTAGTAACATGATTTATAGTGTAAATGAAAACACTGCCATCATCACTGTTATGCTGTTACTATCAGCTGTGGATGTTGCCGCCATTTTGTGAATGTTTCCCGACTTACGTGGATCACCTTTGGTGGGTGTTGCAGTTGTGGTATATCCACTGTTGTTGATAAATTTGTGCCCTGCCTGTTTTAATGCAACATGACGCATAGCGACCACTTCGCCTGTACGAATGGCATATCACATTTGTTGCTGGATACGTACTGTCGTTTGTGTGTCTCTCTTTACCGCAACGTTTGCAATGATTTGCGTATAACTTTTGTGGAAGTTGTGTAGTGTTTGTGTTTCCATGTTTCGATGTTTCTTTTCTGAGTATTTTATTAACACTTTCATGATTTCCGTTTGTTGCACTGGGTTTTAATACGTCGTTTTCCGCTCGTTCTCTTAACTGCACCACTTCGAAAACTTCTTTAAATGTCACTGCGCCCATTGTTTCCATTTTTTCATTTGCAGCGTTTCTGTCTGTACGTGTTGTTTTCAGATCCGGCCATCTCTGTCGAAGTTCTATTTCGGTATGTTGATGACGAATGCCAGTTGCGAAATGATCGCGTAATTGAGGATCGAGATTCTCAAAATCATAGTCACGGCTAATTACACGTAATTCGTTTACATATTGTTCGAAGGATTGTGTTTCTTTGCGCGTACAATTCCAAAACTGTGACAATGCCTTAAATCGAGTCGTTCTGTGTGTATACAAATTAATGAAACGATCGATTATTGTTTTGTATGTATTTTGTTCGAACGGTGTGGTGGCATCCGTAAAAGACACTTTAAGTTCGTGATGAGTGTCCGGTGACAAGGAACACAGGAACAAATCGCGTTTTGCGTTCACATATAGTTCTGTGTTGGAACTATTAAGTCCTCTCATGCGGCATTGCGCCTCGAAGGCATCCACAAAATTTTCTGCCGATTATGTTGAAGATGCGAAATATCGCTTGCATTTAATTTTTTTTAATTTCTCGAACTTCCTTTTCATCTAAGTTTTGCGGAGTTTGTTGTTGGGTATCTGTATCTCGATTTTGTCCCCATATCACTTGTCCTACTGTTTCCATAAGCGCGGCGTTATTTCGGCTGATCAATTCCACAAATTGTTCAAATTGCTCTTTATCCATTTTGTTTATGGAGGAAATAATTCGTGAATATAAATCCTCGTCGTCAGTATGTTATGTTTAGTATTTCTAAACAAGGTATTGTTCGTAGATTAACATAATAAGTGTAGATTAATATTCTTTATTAATATTCAGAATTACATGTGTCTGTTCGCGTACAGGAAAAACTCTAACCTAACATACTACTGTCAAAACTATAAAAGAGTACCTTTTATACTTTTAAAACTGGCTTCACATGACACTGGGAAACGAATAAAAAGAAAATTCCTGATTTAATTGACTTTTGTGTGCATTCCACATACATAGGCTAAGACCACCGATTGCTACGATCTGTCTTCTGATCACTCACCGGTAATAGTAACAGTGAGTACCGATGTCCTAAGGAACGAAATACCGAACCGTCTTACAAACAAGCGAATTAATTGGGATCAGTATAGAAGGCTAGTCGCACAAAATTGTCTACTTATTATTCTTATATTCAAATTTATCACCGATTAGACTAACAACTGGAAATTGGGCGAGAAGTTATGAAAACCAATGCTTTTGCTTCTCATCTAACAACAGTATTCGCACCACAAGGTGTGGTTTATGCACCATCGTTATCCTGCAAACCTATAAAGTATAATTGAACGAAAGTTAAGAATACAATTAAAAATTGCATACACCCGTAAAAGCACCAGGACATGATCTCATTACTTGGCATTTTTTGATTAAACACTTCATTTTTCACAAAATGTTTTTTTTAATAGTTTTTAACAAATAATAATTAATTATATTTTTTTTAAATTGTTTTGTTTTATTTGATAATTCTTAATTTTCACGAAGCTACGTACAACCACTTTTTAACATCAATAAAAACTAAATGGTTTGTTTACATAAAAGAAAGTGCAACCATATATTATTCGTAAGGCGCTATACATATCCGTCCTTCTCCATGAAAATAGAATATTGAATATGGGAACAAACTTTGTTTCTTCTCTATAGAATTATACCTCTTTAAAGTACTTTTCATACCAGGCACCTCGGGTTTGAGCTTCGTAAATAAAAAATTTTTATTTCGTTTTTTAATTATATAAATTAGTTTTATTCGATTGATACCGTTTAATTTTATAGTAATAAATTCAATTTGTTGAAAAATAATATATTTTTAAGTGATAATTAAAAAAAACAAAATATATTGCAATGAAGTTATCTACAAAGCCAAGGCAATGCGTTCCACACTCGAGACTCGACTGCGAGATTTTAAAGTAGCACAAAGCCAAGTGCTTCCTCACCATAACCTACAAATCACATTTTTTGCACAAATATTTCATACTTATTAAAAAATCTAGCTCATATGTACGTTACAAATTTAGAATACCTCAGTTCTTGCTATAATTCACGTGTAAAATAGACCTAAATAAAATATTTGATAGCAACCGAATGTTCAAAGCCAACGCCACCGGTATGAAAGGGTCTCAGCTTCGCATTTGTGGTAACTAAATAATTCGAGGCGAGACGCCTGGTATGAAAAGTACTTAATTGTTAAATCGTAAAAATATTTTTTATTTATTTTGTTATTTAATCTTTTATTACTAATTATTATTAATTATTATTAATAGAACAACGTATTTTTTGTCAAAATCTAGCAGTTTTATTTAAATTGAGGTTATGTTTTGCTACTGTCACAAAAATTTGCGTTCCATTGAATATCTACCCAGAAGTACTTGGCAGTTCAAATTGTTTCCAATGGAACACAGTGGATCTCTACAGTACAAATTTGCAAATCTTCGCCTGCAATAATCATACTTGGAGTAAGAAACGGTCTTACACGTCATAAAAATAGTAAATATTTGTTAAATTATTAAAATATGAAAAATTATTTTACGCCAAAAAAATACTCCTTTATTTATTCTAACTATAGCAATTCAAAAAAAGACCAAAGTAAATTTGTAGTAAAATTCGAAGATAAAATTTGTCAAAATCAAATCAATTTTTTTGTTAAAATAATAAAAGGAAAATGTGATGTTGACGCTTAAAATGCTAAAATTATATGTCAAGAACAAAAGTCGTTTAATCATGGGTGACATGTTATAACCATCACTTTTTTCGCTTCGATTCATTTTCGACAGAATAACTGTATTCCTTAATTAAAAATATAAAATTTTAAAACAATTTAGTTGTAAGATACCGTTACTCTGTCGAAAATCCATCGAAGCGAAAAAAGTGATGGTTATAACATGTCACTCCATGTCATAAAAAAATGATGATATTTTATTAAAGTGAAGTTAGTGGCGGTAAAATTTGGGCTACGGTATAGTTATTTTAGCAGATTTTTTTTAAACTAAATACGCCTTTTTTTTTTAATTAGAATTTTTATGAATTAAAAATATAAAATAAAAAAGCGCTTTTTTGTAAAATTGTTTGTTTTCTAAACTACAAAATTAGTACCAAATATGAAAAATTAGTACCAAATATGAATAAAATCGAGTCGTCCATCTTATAAACATTTTTTGTACTTTTTTATATGAAAATTAGTACCAAAATATAAGCGCTTAAACTGGATATATTAAAAAATGAAATGCGCATTTTCCAAAATATGCGCTTAAACGAAATCTGCATTTTCCAGATATTTATTTTGTTTTATTTTGATTTCATTTTCCAGGAAAAATAATGAAATGTATCACTGGATTAAAAAAATGAAATGCGCATTTTCCAAAATATGCGCTTAAACTGGATATATTAAAAAAATGAAATGCGCATTTTCCAAAATATGCGCTTAAACGAAATCTGCATTTTCCAGATATTTATTTTGTTTTATTTTTATTTTATTTTCCAGGAAAAATAACGAAATGTATCACTGGATTAAAAAAATGAAATGAGCATTTTCCAAAATCTTTGTCAAAATTTCCAAAAATTAGTGCTAATTTATATAATAGATGGCACTAATTAGCAAAGACTCAAAAATTTGCTAAACCAAGGAAACAAACATCATTTGATACACTTGTCAAAGAGTTGAACCATTTTAGTACATAATTGCTGCGTTCCATTTGAAGTGGCAAAGTACAAATAAGTACTTGGGAGTAGATGGTAAATGGAACGCAGAAAATTAATTGTGAAAATAAAAATTAATTTAAAAAAATTTACGTACAACATGGAAAGTTGGAAAATTAATTATTAATTTGAAAACTGATTAGCCATTTCTTACCGATTAATTGTACTAAATATTCTTGTAACGAAGTCGCCATAAATTCAAAAAGCAAACTACTCATAAAATTTAGCAAGAGTAGCTGCGTGCAGTCAGAAGTACTTGTGTGTACTTTGCCACGTTAAATGGAACGCAGCAATTGTGTCCAAATTTAGCAATTACTCAAACCATTTTGCATGTTTCCCCATCATTTCCGCTGTATTTAATTTGGCGCCAATGTCGTTTCGTTGACGTAAAATATCTATACTTGTTCCGTAACATATCTGCGTATATTTAGCGTAACGTTTACGAACACTTTAGTAGAAGAGGCTCTTCGTAAAATGAACGCCGTGCGCCGTGGCCGGCATTATCAACAAAATTGGTAACGCTCCTTAACAATTTACTTTTCGAAAATCGAAACGGCCATATTTAGTTTTTCGAGCATGGGGTTTCTTAAATGTCATTTTGCTTTTAATTAAATTTTTATTATTTGAGTTTTCTAATGGCTAACGAAAATTATAGTTAAAAAACGAAACATTTGTAAATAATATACAAACATAAAAATAAATTGGCTACGGTATAGTTATTTGACGCCAAATGAATTTCAGCGCCAATTTTTTAAAAGCAGATTTTTTTTAAACTAAATACGCCTTTTTTTTTTAATTAGAATTTTTATGAATTAAAAATATAAAATAAAAAAGCGCTTTTTTGTAAAATTGTTTGTTTTCTAAACTACAAAATTAGTACCAAATATGAAAAATTAGTACCAAAATTAGTACCAAATATGAATAAAATCGAGTCGTCCATCTTATAAACATTTTTTGTACTTTTTTATATGAAAATTAGTACCAAAATATAAGCGCTTAAACTGGATATATTAAAAAATGAAATGCGCATTTTCCAAAATATGCGCTTAAACGAAATCTGCATTTTCCAGATATTTATTTTGTTTTATTTTGATTTCATTTTCCAGGAAAAATAATGAAATGTATCACTGGATTAAAAAAATGAAATGCGCATTTTCCAAAATATGCGCTTAAACTGGATATATTAAAAAATGAAATGCGCATTTTTCCAAAATATGCGCTTAAACGAAATCTGCATTTTCCAGATATTTATTTTGTTTTATTTTGATTTCATTTTCCAGGAAAAATAATGAAATGTATCACTGGATTAAAAAAATGAAATGCGCATTTTCCAAAATAAGCGCTTAAACTGGATATATTAAAAAAATGAAATGCGCATTTTCCAAAATATGCGCTTAAACGAAATCTCCATTTTCCAGATATTTATTTTGTTTTATTTTTATTTTATTTTCCAGGAAAAATAACGAAATGTATCACTGGATGAAAAAAATGAAATGAGCATTTTCCAAAATCTAAGTTGTCAAAATTTCCAAAAATTAGTGCTAATTTATATAATAGATGGCACTAATTAGCAAAGACTCAAAAATTTGCTAAACCAAGGAAACAAACATCATTTGATACACTTGTCAAAGAGTTGAACCATTTTAGTACATATTGTGTCCAAATTTAGCAATTACTCAAACCATTTTGCATGTTTCCCCATCATTTCCGCTGTATTTAATTTGGCGCCAATGTCGTTTCGTTGACGTAAAATATCTATACTTGTTCCAATAAATTTATAAATAAATATTATTGGGAACTATTACATAACACAAGCACAAAATATCTTTTATGTCGCAGTTGCAGTGCGAGGCTGTTTGAACGCCCATATGGCCCTTCAGTAATAATAAATATATACAGCAACAAGTGAAATTGTAGTTCAATTATTTCTGCGACCGGAGCATCGATATTGGTGACATCGAACAGTGAAGCACGGAGTGTCCGATTACGATTTTGGAGCAAAGCAGCAATTGGAGCGCCTCATTAGATATCGAGGAGCATCCAGGCCATTTCGCCGTCATGTTTTTAACCAACAATTATTTTGTATATATGTACATATGTATGTGATTAACAAAAACCTTTGCACGGGTTTACATACCAAGTAATTGGTATGTACCTACTACATAAAACAGTTGAATGCAGATAAAGTGTAGATTTCATTTTCAATTTTAGTCTGAGAGCAAGCCAAAAATTACCCGCCTTGCAAAGGAGAGACGGTGTGGCCCAGCGAATTTATACAAAAAAAATTCTGACTTTAGAATTTTACACGTGAATAATCAGTTTACCAACGGTACCGATGGTCGATCTAAAGTTCAACGTGGTAGCTGTTTAAGCGAATCAGATATGTCACAGGCACTATGATAAATTACAAGAACCCGTAAAATATTAACGTAGCCGCATCACCTGTACGCTGTACAATTGGGTTATACATTATACGGAGCTGTTCAATCAACCTCATACGATTTCTGCTAAGTACGGTAAATTGACAATACCATAAGATCATATAAAGTCGTCATCATACATAATTTCACAGAGGATTATACCGAGCGGTAATATCAACAGTTACGATAAGTTAAAAAACAGTAAGATTTATGTTTTAATAAAATAAAAATATTAAATTAAATTAGGTGCTAATGTATTTTAAATTGTAATCAATTTAAAATTTTCGTTTTCATTTTTTTTTAAATTCAAATCTTGTAAATTTCTTTACCAATTTTTTTTCTCTTTCTCTAAGTTATAATTTTTTACTAACATTAAATTTAAGTACATAACTAATATTTTCGTCAGCATTCAAATTTTTTCTAAATTTTTAACTTCATTCCGTTCCTTGCGTTATACAACACATACTCAGATACTCCGCCCGCATGTTCACTGTTGGGTTTTTGACAGAAATATCGCCCCCGCTAACTTTAGTAAAATATCCGTAATAAACTTTTTTACTTACCGTGTAGCTAATTCTTTTTATTATTTAGATTTTTTTTTGTTCAAATTGGAGCTTTTTTATACTATAAATTCGCAAAAATTTTTGATTTTTTTTAATACCGAAAAAATCTAAAAAAAGTAGAGTTAAAAATATACCGATCTTTTGGGTGGGCTCGTTTTAAAAAATTTAAATATTCGGATATTTTGTATCCGTTGTCATTAGTGAACACTAGGATTATATACATATACAAATTTTTTACTCGAATTTCGTTATCTCAAGAATATTTTGGGACTAAGCGAATTAATTAATTTTCACCATTTTTCTTGGTAGACCATTGATATCCACTTAAAATCGTTTTAAGTATCGATCACACAAATCTAGAACTGAACGTAATCCAAGGAATCTCGAATCTTGGATTATATTAGTCAATTTACCACGGACATTCAGTATATTACGGATAAGACAATGTTGTCACAACACATACGTCGAAAATTTTTCGACATATTATGCAATATTTCGTATTCTGGAGTTGGTGTTACTCGTAAATTGATGACTGATCGATACTTTTGACTCAGTAAAAACAAACACGTAAACCATTGGGCTCAGTCGCTTATCCTGCCAGTGTGCACAAGGGCACACAAATCACCGCATGGACAATTCCACCTGGTCGATTCGAACATACCCACAAAGACATCGTAGGACCTACAAATTCTGTGTTCAACCAATAAAACATCTGGTTTCAAAACAAGCAAATCCGAATAGCTGCGTAATCAATCTTATTTCGCCCTATATAATGATAACTCCTTTTGGCCGTGATTGCTGTTGCGGTTAGAATATTACACATTCATATTCTCTATAATACAAATTTTCATATCTTCGCTTAGTTATACGTCTATTGTCAATTCTCCATTGATCAAAAATTATCTGATAAACAACAAAATCAAAGCGGCCAATATACCTGTGGCCACAAGTCACAATGACATAAGTCGAGTAATGCCCTTTTACGTTTTCAAATACGAAATCTCCGTAATCGATTCATTTTTCTGTAATATTCCGACAACTGTAAATAACCATTACTGTTGTTTGCAGTTGCCGGAATATTATAAAAAATTGATATGATTTGAAATTGATTACGGAGATTTGGAATTTGAAATGACTTGTGGCCACAGATATAGTTTTTCGAGTTTGGGTTTTTGTAAATGTTATTTTGGTTTTATTAAAATTATTCAAGTTCTAAGAGCTGACGAAAATAGGTAAAAAAACGAAAATTTATATATTTAATATACTAACATAAAATAAATTTATAAATTATTAAATATTATTGTGAAATAGTACAAAATTAATCTGTATATGTATATAATAAAATAAATTGTTGTCAGCAAATAATAACATATTATATAACAAACCAATGAAATTGGCGTTCATTTATTTATACAGTAGAAGCGCTAATAATGTCATAAATAACCCCCATCCACCGCTTAATAAAACCAAGCAAGGAATTAGGGTTATCAAATGTAACCCCTAGGACTTTAAATTCGAATAAAACAAACAACATAATGTGGTTTTAATTGATTTTTAAAGAAGTTTGTCTATAAAAAGGTAAGAAATCTTAATGAAAATAAATTAAATAGCCAAAGAGTGCGGTTAAGGATTCATCTGCCGTGCAGTTAATGCTGCATAAAAAAATGTAAAAGCAGTCGGTAGTTGCTTCATTTGAATTTTAACATTTTTTAGGTTTTAATTAGCGGAAATGAAAAAGATAATTAATAAGATGAGCAGCAAATTTTTAATTTCTGCATTTTAATCCGACAGAACGCACAGCTTTCGCTGTAAAACTTAATTTTTCACCAACTTGCTGGATAAGTGGATACTGCGCAGCGGCTGAATTCTTTACCGCACCCAAACATTTTTGTAAAATCGATTGTTGTTATCTTGCTTAGACTTCGCCGCCTACAAAGTTGCTGAAGTTATTGGTATAGGGAAATCAACAGATAAAGGTTAACCGATTACTCTAAACTTTTCGGTTAAGTATTTTTCATATCAGGCGTCTGGTACTCAACTTTGCCCCCCCCCCCCCCCCCCAATAGACGACAAACCACCATTTTTAGAGCATACACTTGTTGAATTACAGCTCCCGAAGCCTATCTTTATAGGTGTCAAGAACCGCAATTTGATTGAAGCAATTGTAAGTTTCCATTAGCAATCTTAACGAGGTCACACCCCGTTGGTCCGGTGAAGAATACCTAGAGTGGCTCCGGGTCTGCGACATGTATTTGATGGATAGTGTCTAGCAGTAGTTTCCGCTGTGCTGGATTCGTACCCCTTATCATGTCGTAGTACTGCATTTTGTTCATCACGTTAGATCGTTTACACAAAGCCGATATAACGGTGTACATCTCGAAGAATCCATGTCATCCACGTTCTCGGCTCTATCCTCACCCCAGCAAATGAGCCACAAACTGATTGAGCGTATCCTTTAGTGATCTTTCTGTTGGTCCGTCGTTTTCCTTCAGAATGTCCACGTTAGTTTCGAACAGGCGGCGCTGCTACATTATAAGCTCCTCGTTGTCATCGTACAAATCGAGGAATCAGCTTCTACCCAAGATTTCAACGACTTCGTTGCGAAACGATAGGAAGAGTGGTGCATCTCTTGTATCTGATTGTGTCGTCCAGCTCATAGTGGCGATCTCTATAACTCACGCCTGTGTTCACTTTCCGTTTCTGATGATGATGGCATGCACGCCGTATCACGTTTTTACTCCAGATATCTGTACTGTCACCGCCGATGTTATCACGAACGATCCGTACGATGAATGGGTACGTCAAGCAAATAACGGCTCGTGGCTGTCGGAGAAGGTATCAGACCTCTTCCTGTGTAGATGTTTTCACTGCGTTCAACAGCTTCATGGCCAGTACCCTCAGTTGGCCAGTATAGCCTTCCGGTGCCAAAACCTCCAGAAACTACGCAAGAAGTCGATGGATTAGTGGACGAGCTGTTCAGCGCTTTTAATGAAGCGATACTGGGGTCTACTCCTCTCGGCCACCTTGGTGGTCCAAGGATATTCAACAAACACGTCAAAAATGCAAAAGACTTTAAAAACAGCAAGGAAAACAAGAACCGCTGAAGACTGGGACTCCTTTTAAGGGAGTCCTTAAAATTTACAAATATCAATTAAGAAGTGCCAAGAACAGGGGCTACACAAACTACTATCCACTGGCAGTTCCACCCCAAGTTATCTGCAGCGGCCGGATGCGATATGGACCACTAATATTGCGGAATCGTTGGAACTTCTACTGAACATTTCACCTTGCCCTATTAGCAACATCAGTAGGTAATAGGGCAAGTAGCCTTGTAGGCCAAATTATTAGCAGAAGAAAGCTACTGTGGGTGATAAATAGTTTTTAACCATATAAGTCGTCTGTACCTGATGGTATTATCCCTGCGGATATTCAACAGACTACGGACTTAACCATTTCCTGGTTAAAGGTAATCTTTAAAGGCAACATAGAACTATACCACTTTCACAGTAAATGGACGGAAGTGAAGGCTGTATTCATAACTAAGGCGGGAAAATGCTCACATTGCAGCCCCAAAGGCCTTAGACCAATTAGCTTGTCTTCCTTCCTCTTTAAAACGCTGGAAAAACTGTCTAAATCTCAACATGCTTATTGCAATGGGAGATCTGTAGAGACTTCTCTTCATTCTCTTATATATACACAATGGTAGCCTTTTTGGAAATTGAGGGGGCTTTACCAACGTGCTTCTGGGAGCTATAACTCACGAACTTTGGAATCTGGGAGTGGATGAATCAATCAAGGGCTGGATAGATCAAATGCTTTGAGGCAGGATCATAAATGCCAGTTTGGGCGAAACCTCCGCCAGAAGATTTGTAAGCAGAGGTATAGCGCAGGGTGTTGCTAAAACTGAAGGATAGTGGCTTCAAGGTGTTTGCCTATGCAGATCATGTTGCTGTTGGTGTCCGTGTCAAATATCCCGGTACCCTTAGTGAGCTTATGCAAAATACCCTGGGCCTTTATTATGGGCCAATGGTTGTGAGTTGAATTTTAAACCCACACAAAACCGAATTGGTTCTCTTCTCTAGGAAATATAAAATTCCTCATATCGATCCTCCCATTCTAAATGGGTTCAGCTTGACTTTTATAGATGAAGCAAAAATATAAGAAATTAAATTGGAAACCTAATATATTGGAAAGGGTAAAGAAAGCTACGGCAGCGCTATACTCTTGCAAAAATGCCATTGAGAAAGCATGGGGCTGGAGCCCGCATCGTACATTGGCTATACACTGTAGTAGTCAGCCCCACTCTTTTGTATGGAGTAACAGTCTGGTGGGCTGCTGCTCTGGACAAAACTGTAGCATTTTTCAAGCTGAAGTAACTGCCATAGTTGGGGTATAATGTAATATCGGCTTTTAATATTCGCATATATACGGACAAGCAGGCTGCCATTAAAGCGCTTCAATCACACCTCTTCACGTCAAAAATTGTCCAGAACTGTCTCTCATCTATTAATGAGATGACACATCAATTCAACATCATATTATATGGGTGCCAGGGCATTTCAATAGTACAGGAAATATAAAGGCCGATGAGATGGCTCAACAAGGTACAACGGACCACATTTAAAAAAGCAGAAGGGATATTGAAATGCCTCTTGGTTATGAAAACTACTGCTTCAGGAAGAAGCTAGTAAGTCGAAAAAATGGCTTAATAGTACCTCATGCGCAATAACTCGGCAGGTCTGGCCAAAGTTGAACTTCGCAAAATCCAAACAGCTGATCTCACTTCAGCGGAGTCAGATCAGTGTGGTTGTTGAAGTGATTTCAGGGCATTGTCTCCATAGGCAGGCATGCGAATAGACTCAGTTTTTTCTCATATGAATATTGTCGTAGCTGCGAGGAGGAAGAGATAGCACTTCATCTTGTTTGCACCTGTCCTTAAAGTTTCTAGGAGCACACCTTTCCAATGACCTGACGGACGACGATTCGTAACTATCAAGCTCATGGCCATTTTATATATTTTTTTTAGGATATACATAATTATTTAAAATAGAACACTTCTCTTAAACAGCCAAAATAATTGTATTACTTTAATTTTCTATAGTTATAAACACTTCTACTTTGCTTTAAATTACTTTAACAAGTGATTGATAATTTCCTGTTATTCAACTATTTTACTTGTTATGATGAAAAAGGCTGCGAAATTGTAATATAAGATGGCTCCTTTCCAAACCTATCAGTTTTTGGATTTGGTTTATCTTCGTTCAGACCGTGTGCTCTTCTGTGATCTCCGACATATACGAAAATTGATCAAATCATGATCACTGCCTACAAACTTAGTAGACCAATAAAGTTTTTCATCTTCAACGACCCGATCCCTTCCTTCTTAAATTAACACTTGGTCAATTTAACTTCGAAAAGTCTTGTATGGCTGGGCCAATATTTCTAATTAGGTCTTCTTGTGTTGAAAGAATATGCTATAGCCACACTCTCATCATTATCGGTCGCAATTTCTCTTCAGGAGTATCAACCTATTACCATCTAAATGATTGAAATATAAGTCTTTAAATTGCCTACATATTATCGCAAGCGGAGCTTACAAATTCGATTGGAAACTGCATTGAAATGTGGTGTAACCGGCAGTGGTGTAACTAGGTACCAGCAGCCGCAGGAGGTCCACAGTTAATGGACCCCGCGAGATTTATCAAGCGTTCGAATATTAGTTCAATGTTAAGATCTGAGCAAACGAGACAATTTTGGGGAATTTTTAAGATAAGACACGGTGGTGTAGTTTTTAGAGAAAGAAGAAATCGTTCTTGTTGCTATTAAATATTTTCTTAAGACAGGCTCAAATATTTTTCTCGGTTTCTGACGGTAAATATTAGAGTAACTACACGTAATCCAGCTCCTTAGAAATAAAAGTGGCTATAGGTTCTGACAGATACTTAGATTTAGAAGAAAATTTGCTAAACTCGTTTGAAACCAAAGCTTTCGACATCAAATGATAACGATTTTAGTGTTTGCTGGGTGATTTATTTGTAATATACATTTTGCACTCCAAATTTACCTCTTTGTTGCACTTCAAATTCAACCTTTTACAAATCAAGTTTCGATTAGAAAAGGTTGACTTTGATTAGCAAAAGATTGACAGTGATTGTTATACTTTCTCATTTACCGAATCTTTTTGTTACCGGTAAACGGTAAATAAAAACTTAATTTACCGGTAAACCCGGTTTATTTTTAAATTTTTTTTTAAATATAACGAAATGGCAAATTCTCTTATTTCATATTCAATACCTACGTGTATGTTCAATACCCTTCAGCACCTATTCAATACTATTTGAGGGCTTCATTATTATTGCAGATCGTTTTGATGGGCTTAGCCTTTACTTGCTTAGTAGTACATATTAGTAATATTAAATTACTTGACAAATAATTCGACATTTACATAAATTTTCGCAATTTTTCAGGAGCCAAGATGCGTAAAATGTGCTGGAAAACACAACGCGAAAGAGTGTACAGAAAGTAGAAACACCCCTGCAAAATGTATAAACTGTAAAGGGCATCACCCTGCAAATTATAGAGGCTGTGAAGTAGCCAAAGAACTTCAAAGACTAAGAAACAAAATGCATCAGTTTCCTCAAAACCCTAGGGTTACCAGAGAAGAGAAACCAACTAAAACACAAGCGGAGCCAAAACCACCAGGTATTGGTACAGAGCGGAAAAGTTATTCACAAATTGTACAGCAATCATCTAATGTTACGAATGATAACCCCCTTGAAAGGATTTGTCGAAGCATAGAAGCCATAAATATACGGCTAGCAAAGCAAGAACGTGGTCTAGAAGCTTTATATAAGCGTCTAGATATGCATCAAACCTTGAACGAGGCAACAGCCCTCATATACTAAAATGAGCAGATCATTAAGAATTGTCACCTGGAACGCGAACGGACTAGCGCAACATGTTCCAGAGCTAGAAATTTTTCTAAATTTAGAAAAAATAGATATCTGCCTTATATCGGAGAGCCATTTGACAAAAACATCATTTATAAAATACGTGATTATGAATGTTACCATGTTGTTCACCCAGGAGGAAATCCCAGAGGAGGATCAACAGTAATAGTGAAAAAGAATCTCAAACACTATGAAGAACCTAGTATAGAAGAGGAAAGTATGCAAGTTAAAACCATAAAAGTTGAAACTAACAATAATAATGAATACAGTATTTCCTCTATCTACTGCCCTCCACGCTATAATCTAAACAAAGAAGATTATAATAGACTCTTTAGATCACTAGGATCCAATTTTATTATTGGTGGTGACTTTAATGCAAAAAACACCTATTGGGGATCAAGACTTACAACCCATAAAGGAAAAGAGCTATTCGAAGCCGGACGAATAAATAACTGCGAGTTCCACTCTGGAGGTAAACCAACATACTGGCCTGCTGATATAAATAAAATACCAGATGTCATTGATTTTTATGTAACGAAAGGGATCTTCGAGGATTACATGTGCATCGAAAACAGCGAAGGGATATATTCCGATCATACACCTGTTATCATGACACTCAGCACAATGATAATTAATAAGGATAACCTGCCTAAATTAACAAATAATAGAACTAACTGGGACCTATTCCAAGAACTAATTGAAATGCAAATAAATCTACGAGTGCCGATTAAAACACCGGTACAGTTGGAAGACGAACTAGAGGTATTTAACGATACTATTCAACAAGCAGCATGGGAAAGTTCTCCTGCTAGTCACACCGAATCCCGTAGGAATCAAAATTATCCTATTGAGGTCAGGGAGTTAGTTAGAGAGAAACGGAAGGCACGAAAAACCTGGCAAAGGACACGCGCCCCGGAAAACAAAAAAAATCCTCAATTTTCTATGCAATAAACTAAAACAACTTATAAAAGAAGTTAAGAATGAAACTATTAACAAGTACTTAAATGGTCTCACCGAACATAAAGATACTGATTACTCTCTTTGGAAAGCAACAAAGGGATTAAAAAGAACCAAAACGCATGTGCCGCCTATTAAAAATGGGGAAGGAACCTGGGCCAAAAGCGACAAGCAAAAAGCTATTTTATTTGCAGCTCACTTGGAAGGCACCTTTCAACCGTTACCTAGGCAAACAGCAGATGAAAACATAATAACAATTGGCAAAATTGATGAATATAATATTCGATGTGTAACATTACAGGAATTAAAAAATGAGATCAAGTGTAATTTGAACGCCAAAAAAGCTCCAGGATATGATTTAATTACTGGACAAGTCGTAAAAGCCATTCCCGAGAAGGGACTACGAAAATTGGTTCAAATTATCAATGCTGTCTTCAGACTAAAATATGTCCCACGACAATGGAAGGTTGCTGAAGTAATTATGATCCCCAAACCAGGCAAACCAGCGAACGATAAAAAGTCGTACAGACCGATTTCACTACTTCCTGTAATTTCAAAATTATTTGAAAAATTACTGCTCAAGAGACTCAAGCCAATAATAGAAGAGAGAAATTTGATTCCACCACACCAATTTGGATTTAGAGAAAATCACTCTACGATAGAACAAGTTCACAGAATAACGGATATAATCGAAGACGCACTTGAGAATAAGAAGATATGCTCCAGCATCTTCTTAGATGTAGCACAAGCTTTCGACAAAGCTTGGCACCAAGGACTTGAATTTAAATTGCATCGAGATCTACCAAAGCAATTCTATCAAATTCTTAAATCTTATATCGCAGACCGACATTTTCGTGTAAAATATAACCGAGAGTACTCTGAACTAAAGAGAATATCAGCAGGCATACCACAGGGTAGCGTACTGGGTCCTATATTGTACATCCTGTACACCAGAGATATGCCAAATACAGAAGGTGCCACCATAGCAACATTTGCAGACGATACAGCTATTCTGGCGACTGGAAAGTGTATATCAGAAGCAACGACCAAACTTCAAAAAGCAACCGACACAGTGAGTAGTTGGACAAAGAAATGGCGCATTAGCCTAAACGAAGCAAAATCGGTTCACGTAAACTTCACAAACCAGAAAGTTAACTGGATTCCAGTGAAACTTAATTCAAGGCCGGTTCCAAATGCAAATACAGCCAAATACCTCGGCATGACTCTCGATTGCAAGCTTAGATGGAAAGAGCATGTTAAAAAGAAAAAAGAAGAATTGAACATTAAATATAGGAAAATGTATTGGCTAATAGGTAGAAACTCTGAGCTTACAATACATAACAAATTGCTATTATATCAGCAAATACTTAAACCAGTATGGACCTACGGTATTCAACTTTGGGGTTGTACCAAGAAGACAAATGTACAAATGATTCAATGTTTTCAAAACAAAGTGCTGCGTGGCATTGTAAACGAACCATGGTACATTAGAAATGATAACCTCCATAGGGACTAAAACATGGAATATGTAAGTGAAGAAATACAAAATCATGCGAAGAAACACATTCAGCGGATATTTCGGCACCAAAATGCAGACATACGAAGTTTGTTGGATACCACCAATGCAGTAAGAAGACTTCAAAGGCAGAAACCTTTGGAATTGGGCAGTTGTATTTAAGTAGGATAGAGAAAAATAATTACTATGTAAATTCAAACGGGAGTAACCATATTGGGCTACTGCCCGTCAAATGTGAATCTTCATTTAAGAAAGATAAATTATTAAATGATTTGTAAATCAGTTGTAATATTAAATAAAGGAAAAAAAAAAAATAAAAATTTCAGGTATTTCGGTATTATTGAAATTATTTGAGACTCACATAATATAGAGATTATTCGGATTTTTGTGAGTTAATTTGTGTGTTAATTGTGAGTCAATTTCGAAATTGTTCCGCGGCTTATTCTAGATTACTTAAGTTTTTCGACATTTCTAGGATTATTCGAGATTTTTAAATATATTCGAATTTTGTATGGCAATGTTCTGCGCTTAGCTTTAAGTTGTGAGAATTTGCAGAGTTATACCCTAGACACACTGCTACTTAATAAAACCGATTTAGTGAATTTTTCGAGATTAGTCGCAGTGTGTCAACCTCGATTTTAGCTAATCCCTTTGTTTTTGCATAGAATAGTTAAATTAGTTTAGCTAAATCGGTTTTATTAAACCACAGTCTGTCTAGGGTTTAACACCTATTATTGAGATTTCAATATTTCTTACGGAAAATTCGAAATTTGAAAATTTTCTAGAATATTGGAAATTCGACATTTTTGAGATTATTTCGAAATTCTTGCTACTTAGTTTTCATATTATAGTCGAAATTTGTGATGCTTTATCGATATATGTAGAAATCGTCATAGCATTGAATGGATTGCAAGAGAATTTGTTTTGTTTGAGGCAGAGTTTAAAATGGGATTTCATTTTGCTCTTCGCTCTTCATTTTTGTTCAAGAGCGCTAATAAAAACTATTGAAAAGCTCTTTATAAAGAGCGATATTGTAAAAAAAAAATATCGCTCTGAAGAACTGGAGCATTATTTTTATTATAAGGCTCTTGCTCTTCCCACTATTGCGTTTGTGTTATCATATTTCCGCTCTTTGTTATTGCGCTATATTGAGAAAATAAATACGCTCTGCTCTGATGAATAAAAACGTCATTATTATATTGCTCTTGCTCTTGTTATTACAGCAAACGGTTACATTCAAAACCTTCTAAATTTCTTTAGAAAGCCAGATTGATTTATTAGCGAACAGAAGCACGGGCATTGGAAATGATATTCTAAAATGATTTTTGGGTATAGTTCTGGAATATGGCCAAATAGGATGGAACTTGGCTATTCATTAACTGATTTTATTGAAATTTGACACGCGCGATTTAAATGGGATTCTAGATTGAGTTTTAGGTGAAGTTCTGGAATATGGCCAATTAGGATGTAACTTGGCTATTTTTAAACCGATTGTGATGCAATCGACATGTACGTTCGAAATGGGATTCTAAAATGATTTTTAGATGAAGTTCTGGAATATGACCAATTTGAATGAAACTTGGCTATTCCTTAACCGATTTTAGTGAAATTAGAAACCCACGATGTAAATGGGATTCTACAATGATTGTTAGGTGAAGTTCTGGAATATTCCTAACTAGGATGGAACTTGGCTATTCTGTAACCGATTTTAGTGAAATTAGAAACCCACGATGTAAATGGGATTCTACAATGATTTTTAGGTGAAGTTCTGGAATATGCCCACCTAGGACGGAACTTGGCTATTCCTTACCCGATTTTATGAAATTTGACTCGCGCGATGGAAATCTGATTCTAAATTCATTTTTGGATGAAGATCTGTAATATGGCCAATTATGGTGGAACTTGGCTATTTCTTAACCGATTTTAGTGAAATTTGACGTGTGCGTTGGAAACGGGATTCTAAAATGATTTATGAATAAAGTTCTGGAATATGGCCAACTAGGATGGAACTTGGCTATTCTTTAACCGATTTGAGTGAAATTTGACATGTGCGTTGGAAATGGGATTCTAAAATGATTTTTAGATGAAGTTCTGGAATATGGCCAATGGGGATGGAACTTGGCTATTCCTTAACCGATTTTAGTGAAATTTTAAATGCGCAATGGAAATGGGACTCTAAAATGATTTTTGGATGAAGTTCTGAAATAAGGCCAATTATGGTGGAACTTAGCTATTTCTAAACCGATTTCTTGAATATGGCCAACTACGATGGAACTTGGCTATTCTTTAACCGATTTGAGTGAAATTTGACATGTTGGTTGGAAATGGGATTCTATAATGATTTTTAGGTGAAGTTCTGGAATATGGCTAATGGGATGGAACTTAGCTATTCCTTAACTGATTTTAGTGAAATTTAAAATGTGCAATGGAAATGGGATTCTAAAATGATTTTCGGATGAAGTTCTGGAATATGGCCAATTATGGTGGAACTTGGCTATTTTTTAACCAATTTGAGTGAAATTTGACGTGTGCGTTGGAAACGGGATTCTAAAATGATTTATGAATAAAGTTCTGGAATATGGCCAACTAGGATGGAACTTGGCTATTCTTTAACCGATTTGAGTGAAATTTGACATGTGCGTTGGAAATGGGATTCTAAAATGATTTTTAGATGAAGTTCTGGAATATGGCCAATGGGGATGGAACTTGGCTATTCCTTAACCGATTTTAGTGAAATTTAAAATGCGCAATGGAAATGGGATTCTAAAATGATTTTTGGATGAAGTTCTGGAATATGGTCAATTATGGTGGAACTTGGCTATTTCTTAACCGGTTTTAGTGAAATTTGACATGTGCGTTGGAAATGGGATTCTAAAATGATTTATGTATAAAGTTCTTTAATATGGCCAGCTAGAATGGAACTTGGCTATTTTTTAACCGATTTGAGTGAAATTTGACACGCGCGATGGAAATGGGATTCTACAATGATTTTTAGATGAATATGGCCCACAATGATGGAACTTGGCTATTTCTTAACCGATTGTGATGCTATTCGACATGTGCATTGGAAATATGATGAATGAAGTTCTGGATTTTAGAGAAATTTAACATGCGCGATGGGAACGGGATTCTACAATGATTTTTAGAATGAAATTCTGGAATATGGCCAACTTCCTAAACCGATTGTGATACAATGTAACATTGCGTTGGAAATAAGATTCTAAAATGATTTTTAGATGAAGTTCTGAAATAAGGCCAACTAGGATTAAACTTGGCTATGCCTTATCCGATTTTAGTGAAATTTGACATGTGCGATCAAAATAGAATTCTAAAATGATTTTTAGATGAGTTTCTGAAATATGAATCATTTAGATGGAACTTAGCTATTCCTAAACCGATTGTGATGCAATGCAATATATGCGTTGGAAGTGGGATTCTAAAATAGGTTTTAGATAAAGTTTTGGAATATGGCTAATTAGGATGGAAATTACAGATTATTTCTCACATCAGATAAACCTCGACAGCTGTATGGATACTTGGCTGTTCCTTAACCGATTGTGATGCAATACAATATATGCTTTGGAAGTGGGATTCTAAAATGGTTTTTAGATAAAGTTATGGAATATGGCCAACAGCAGATAAACCTCGAAAGCTGCATGGATTACGGAAACTGGATATATTTAAATATATCAATATCAGTTACTCGTACATAAAATAATAATTATTATAGATTACTTATATTGACATGTTTATTATACATCTGCCGGAAAATTTAGTCGCGCTCAAAGGAAAATATGAAAAAATGGGTGATAGCACGCTAATGTTAGTGTAGGACCGCGGAATTAGAAAAATCATTTTAGAATCTCATTTTCAACGAACATGTCAAATTGCATCAGGATCGGTTAAGAAATAGCCAAGTTGCGTCCTAATTGTATCTAAAAATCATTGTAGAATCCCGTTTTCATTGCACATGTCAAATTTTCACTAAAACCTGTTAAGGACGAGCCAATTCCATTACAATTGGCCACATTCCAGAACTTTATCCAAAAATCATTTTAAAATCCCATTTCCAACGCACATGTCAAATTTCTCCAAAACCGGTTCAGAAATAGCCAAGTTCCATCACAATTGGCCATATTCCAGAACTTGATCCGAAAATCATTTTACAATCCCATTTTCAACTCAAATGTTAAATATCACTAAAATCGGGTAAGGAATAGCCAAGTTCCATCCCCATTGGCCATATTCCAGAATTTCACCTAAAAATCATTTTAGAATCTCATTTCCAACGCACATCTCAAATTTCACTCAAATCGGTTAAATAATAGCCAAGTTCCATCCTAGTTGGCCATATTCCAGAACTTTATCCATAAATCATTTTAGAATCCCATTTCCAACGCACATGTCAAATTTCACTCAAATTTGTTAAGAAATAGCCAATTTCCACCATAATTTCCATATTCCAGAACTTCATCTAAAAGTCATTTTATAATCCCATTTCCAACGCACATGTGAATTTCACTCAAATCGGTTACAGAATAGCCAAGTTCCATCCCCATTGGCCATATTCCAGAACTTCATCTAATAATCATTGTAGAATCCCGTTTTCATCACACATGTCAAATTTCTCTAAAATCGGTTAAGGAATAGCCAAGTTCCATCGTAGTTGGCCATATTCCAGAACTTTATCCATAAATCATTTTAGAATCCCATTTCAAACGCAAACGTCAAATTTCACTCAAATCGGTTAAGAAATAGCCAAGTTCCACCATAATTGGCCATATTCCAGAACTTCATCCGAAAATCATTTTAGAATCCCATTTCCATTGCGCATTTTAAATTTTACTAAAATCGGTTAAGGAATAGTCAAGTTCCATCCGTATTGGCCATATTCCAGAACTTCACCTAAAAACCATTTTAGAATCCCATTTCCAACGCACATGTCAAATTTCACTCAAATCGGTTAAGAAATAGCCAAGTTCCACAATAATTGGCCATATTCCAGAACTTCATCCGAAAATCATTTTAGAATCCCACTTCAATCGCGCGAGTCAAATTTCACTAAAATCGGTTAAGGAATAGCCAAGTTCCATTGTAGTTGGCCATATTTCAGAACATCATCTAAAAATCATTTTAAAATCCCACTTCCAACGCGCATGTTAAATTTCTCTAAAATCGGTTAAGGAACAGCCAAGTTCCATCACGATTGGCCATATTTCAGAAATTTATCTAAATATCGTTTATCAAACTTTCTTTATTTATTGATATTCAAAGAGCAATTCGTGTGTTACAAAAAATTTTGCTCCCTAATGTATTTTCTACAATGGCTCTGTAGAATGGGTTGGTAGCGATATTTTTAGCTTTTACGCTCTTTGTTTTAAGAGCAAAATTAAAAATAAAATTTTAAATCGCTTTGAAAGAGCGAAATAATTTTTTTTTTGTGTTTATCATTAGAGGGTAAGAGCGTAAAAGCAAACTGGGGGCCTATTATGAAATTTTTCGATTTCGGATTTTTACGATATCGAAAAAATTCGTCCTATTGTGAAACAAAAAAGGAAATTCGTATCGGATTTTTTCGAACGTACATGGCAAAATTCGACTGCTATTTAGTTGGCGGATTTTGTAAAATTTATGGTATTTTGTGTTTTTATGGAAAATACGTTTTTGTAAATGATTTATTCAATTTTAAATAAATTAAATATTATTTATAATATTGTAATATTTATAATAATAAATAATATTACAAATTCGATTTTCCAAGTTTCATAATAGGGTAAATCCGCGGCGTATTGAATTTTTTCGATATCGTAAAAATCCGAAATCGAAAAATTTCGTAATAGACCCCCTGAAAAAAAATTTTATTGGGAGCAAGAGCGAAAATTTTTATAAAGAGCTCTAAAAGAGCGATAAATTTAAACTCTGGTTTGAGGCCATTGAACTGAATCACGTGCTGTGTCATACTCTCGAAATACGAGACTCAACAATAAAAAGAAATAAATTTTTAACTAAAAGCTTTAACTTGTTCATAGGTATATGAAGCAGTTTTAGGGGCCGAAATTTGTAGTTACACCGGATTACTCATGATGGTATATATTGTTCTCCAATCTCTCTATTTCCTAGTTTTTAATAATATAAAATCTTTAAATTTTTATAATTGTAAATCATAGAATTTATTATTTAAACCATCTTTCTAAATATATGAATCGATATAGATCATTAACAATAGTAAAAAGCTAACAAAAAATTTTTATTTAGTTTGGAATTTTACATTTGCGTTTTTTTTTTCTCTAAAACTTAAACCAAATTAAAATTCTACCAATAAATTTTTGACTTTAGAATAATTTTCTCCTTCGTCAGTTTTTATAATGGTCTACATAATACAGTTTATTCAGAGTAAATCGAATTTTGATAAGACTATCTCGCAAACTAGTTTTCGTTTTAAATTTCATGTGCTTGTTCTGTATAAATTCTCCAATTTGTAAATTATTTGAAAGAAAATATTTTATTTGTGGAAGATATTTGTTAATTGTAAAAAGTAACTCTCTACCTAATCCAAAACAACACTTTTGCATTATTTCAGTTGTTTTGGCTTTAAGCAAAGAGTATAAAATGTCAAGAGCATTGAAACTGATTCAACCCGCATAACGGCATTTCTATTCAAGTAATTACGTTTGTTTAATTAGAAACAAAACAATGAGCGCATATCAGAAATTTAAGGCAGAAACGATTAATTATGTTACTTGTGTTTGTTGTAACTGCTAGTAAAAGAAAAAATATTATTCGTTGGTGTTCCATGGTGATTGCATTTTTTATTCGGTTTCGTTTCAGTACTCTTTTTGTTCTATACTCTTTGGTTTAAGTACATCGGCTTACTCTGTGTAAACCGTGATTTAGAATAATAAAAACACGACATAAAACAGGAGTGCTGCATTTTATTTAGCTTAGATTACATTAAGTCAAAAATTATCACTAGCGAATTTTTTTTTACGAAAACTTACAAACATTTTTTAGGGTCGGAGTAATACAAATATTCTTATTTTATATTACATATAAGTAACTTTAAAATAATAAAGAAAAAAACATCATAAATTAATCAATAATCATAAAAAAATATTATATAAGTTTATATACACATCACGGTTTATCCGGACTAAAATTCTTAAGCTTAAAACAATATAAAAATTTCTCACACAAAAAGCTCATTAGGTTTGTGGTTTTGTCCTAATTCGGTATAAAGTCTCCAGCTTAATTTAAAACTATTAACACTTTCTACAACTTTTACACTCTACGTAGTTTAATGACCGAAGAACTTATACCATATATCATGTACCTTAACAAACCTCTTTTGTCAAAAATAGACTAAGTCGAATTTGAAATAAACAAATTCGTTTGACTCTGAATAAACCGCGGTATATAGAACAAAATCAAAACACGGTATTGGGTTATTGTTCAGAGTTGGATCAAGTGATAGTTCAACATAACGTCTTTCGATGCTGCTAGAAATTGGCTAAAATTTTGCTTACATTTTTTTTTTAACATTGAAGAATTTTTAAACTAAAATACTCGATTCTAAGCGATTCGATAGCAGTGTATCTACTGACCCAATATGTGATTATGGCTTCGCAAAGCGTCTTTTTTTTACCTAAAATATATGTTATACATGTTTAGCACTACCACTATTGTTTATCACAACTCTCCACAATAATAAAATTATTTTGCTTCTTTTTTTTTTAAACAAAAATGAACATACTAAAAAAACATAAATATTACCCACATGTTTATCCTAAAATTAATTAAAAATTGTTATATCCTTAAAATATTTAATATATGTATATCCATGTCAATCATTTTTCCGATTTAATTTTTAATTGTAAATTCCATATAACTATTCTACATTATTTTAATATGTTGTTTTTTTGTTGATTATGTGAAATGTAAATAATACAAAAATTTCATTCTTCGACCAAATTCAGTCAATAAAATTATTAATTCATTATGAAAAAAAAAATGGCATTTTAATAGTTTCAGTTGATTTAATCAAATTGATGGTGTTTGAATTTTCAGAAAAATTAATTTCAAAATGTTATTTTAGAATTTTTCCAAAATATCCTAATTTACAATTTATCGTCATATTTATTATTATTTTATACTATATTGTATTTTGATAACACGATATATATCTTTCAAGTAACAGTGATAAGACCCTAATATCGTAATTAATGGGTGCATGACGAATTTATTTATTGATATGCACAACGACAAAAACCGAAATATTAACTAAATTTCGGTCAAGCTAAGGCTAAGTTCTACTTTTTAATTTGTAATGGATGCTCTCTTATGTGTTTTGACTTTTTTTATATCATTATTATCTTTGATTGAATTTAATGAAACTTGAATTAGTTTAGCTTCGCATAACTGCATTTTCAAAACCGTACCGTATTTGTAGTTAAAAATGTTTTATAGCAGTAATTTAAGATCACGGATTCATCATTTTATATGATTTTCAATAATTTATAATGCATGAGTGTCAATTATAATGTAACAACTACGTAGATTTTAATTTTGGAATTTCATTTGTTTATGGCTATCCTTGTTGCTGCTCGAAAACCATTCGATTGATTAAAAGGCCTTTGGTTCGATATATTTCCACAATAATCAAGATAAAATTAAAACAAAATACTTTTCAAGGGGACTGCAAACTAAATTATGTTAATAAATATGTACCTAGATAAAAAAAAAAAAATTCTACCTACCCACATACTGTTTAGTTGTTCATAACCCCAATTTCCATATAATTTTCGGATTTTATAAAATTATCTATAAATCTATCGATACTCCTAATTGTTTTGATCAAATAATTAAAAATATATTGTAATATTTATGATATTTAATAACCATTCAAACTAAATTATATAAAAATAAAAATAATAATTTATAAACAAAAATTTAAAAACCTAAAATTTAGTCCGTGGTGTTTTTATTTTATTATTTTGATATCAATAAAATTGTTGACTGAACAGTTTTAAACTTATTTTCCAGACGTTTAAGAACATTTCAACTGATTTCCCTTTTTAATTTTATTATTTTATGATTTGCCATTTATCAGTTAACAAGAATACATGTAGTTTTTACTTAAACAATAATTTTAAAAAAAATTAAGACAAAAAAACAACATAATAATAATAATATAATAAAAATATTTTTGCTTTTATAATTTTTTACATTTTTTTTATAATCTTTAGATTTTATGTAATTTTTTTTTTCATGTATTATCTTTAATTGTTATCTTCTTTTTATTTATTTATATTATTTAATTATATTATCATTATTATTATCATTAATTCAGAGAATTATCTTTCCCAAAATCATACCAACAATAGTCATAATAATTGCGATACCAATATAAATCATAGTTGTTTGTTGGTTTGCTTCAATTGGTGGTGGTGAATAATGATTAGTTGGATATTGGGGTGCTGATGATTGCACCGACGCACTTTCTTTAGAATACTTTAGAATTTCCTCCTGAAAATAAATCGAAAAAAAGTATTTTAGTAAATTACAATATTCGTCTAATTATTTAATTTGCTAAAGTGTCTGACATCTGGTGGATGATTTTAAGAAAAGAGCCAAAGGGGATCAAAACCCTAAACAAATACAAAATTTTACAATTTTTTAGTGTTTTCGTTTCAAAATTTGTAATGTTTTGTGTATTGGCAGTATAAAAGGGGGGGGGGGGTGACAGGTTGTAATCGTATTGTGATAAATTAAGCCAAATTTCTACGCTTAAAAGAATTTAATTTTTAGGTTTTGGTTATTAATTTATAATGAAATACAACTAATTCACCAATAATGATTTCAATACAGTCATTAAACCAAGTTCCCGTGTTTGCCTTAGAAATAAATATTTACTTCTTTAGCTTGCTGGAGACTTCCCTCTGAGCAGTTTGGCTTAGAGATAAATATTGATCCCTTTCGTGCAGCACTTAAACGACGAATAGTTTAAAAACTATTTTAACCTTTTAGCAGAGAGAATTATACCAGAGGAATATCTTCCTTGTGTCTATAGTGTATATGAATTAAAATCGCAAAAATTATTGGTAAATTTTGAAAAGCGCCAGATCAAAACAGGATAAATATACATTTTTATATTTTATCTCTTTCGAACACACAGAAATTTTGCCAGTTTCAGTTTCGATCTGAGTGAGAATAACGAAAAATTTAATTTTTTTAGCTATTGTTTTTATTTTACTATTTCAAAATAACGTAGCGTTTCTCTTACTCCGTTGTGTTCACAATGGTCGTGTTCAGTCGGGCAAAAGTGATCAAAAATATCATGATATTTTTTATTATCACTTCGTTGTCATTTTATGTCAAACTCCTGTAGAGCATCTTTATTTGAGCAACATCAAAACCAATTTATCGCGATTTTGTATAAAATAATAAATAATAGTCGTTCTAAATAATATTAAAAATATTACACCACAATTCAAAGCCAAATTTTTTGTTTTCAAATAAGTAATTATTTTGAAAGCTACGAGGGCGAATCAAAATGTCTTGCAATGTCATATGAAAAAAAAGAGTGAGTGAGACAGCAATATTTTTATTTTTCGACGTAATCTCCTTCAAGGTTTATACATTTGTTACATCGATCAATTAACTTGTCTAAGCCCTCTAAAAAAAAAGTTTTCTTTTGCTCCATAAAATATTCATTTACAACAAACTGTACTTCAGAATCACTGGAAAATTTCCGGCCCCTTAATTTTTTTTTCAAATTGGGAAACAGAAAGTAGTCACTGGGTGCCAAGTCTGGACTGTATGGTGGATGCGGAATTTCCACGAAGCCGCAGTCCTTTAATGCAGCTTGAGCAACTTTAGCCTTGTGCATTGGTGCATTGTCGTGAAGAAGTAAGGTTTTTTTTCTAACTTTCTTTGCCCGTTTTTCCCGGATCGCTTTTTTCAATTTTCGCAAAACTCTGCGTAATAGATGCCTGTGATTGTGGTTTTCGGTGCAGCATCCCAAAAAATTGTTGCCAAAACCTTACCAGCAGACGGTTGAGTTTTGAATTTCTTTGGTGGTGGTTCACCACGTTTAATCCATTGCATCGATTCTTGTTTGGATTCCGGACCCCAATGATGAATCCATGTTTCATCGCCTGTTATTATGTTATCCAAGAAGTTTTCTGGATCTTCTTCATACATTTCTAAAATCGCCTTTGAAGTTTGAACACGAATTTTCTTTTGTTATGAAGTCAACAAACGGGGAACCCGTCGCGCACTTATTTTTGACATGTGAAGGTGGTCATGTAATATGGTATAAGTGGTACCATATGAAAGGGAAAGTCTCCACGCTAACCGCGAAACAGAAATACGGCAGACCTCTAATACAATTGATTCTGCCCAAAGTATGTTTTCATGGCTAATATCATCTGCGGGACGACCCGGGCGGTTGTCGTCTTCTAATGACTCCCGACCACTTTTGAACAATTTTACCCACCTTGTTACTGTGGAATATGATGGTGCAAATTCGCCGTAAACTTTTGATATGTAATTGAATATATAAATTGCATTGCGTCCATCTTTACAGAAAAATTTAATAACGGTACGATATTCAATTTCATTCATTTTGAATTTTTTTCAAAACACGGGCTACTAAATTGAAGAAAACAAACGAACTGTAAAATTTACATCGAATTTTGTTTCTATAAGTTTCACCGCGACAAATTTTTTTTTAAAAAAATGTATCGTTGTCTCACTCACTCTTTTTTTCATATGATATTGCAAGACATTTTGATTCACCGTCGTACATTCAATCGGAGACCACATACCAGCCGGTATCGGTATACATTTGAGGGACGATCGATTTATCGTCCTAACTTCACTGTGAAATAACCATCTCACGGGCGTCGAGTTGTTAGTCCATGGACAAATTGACAGCATGCCACCGCAAAGAGCGACTCAAATTTGCTCGCGAACACATCAATTGGAGCATCGAGTAATCGAGGCAGAATATGTCTCCGTGGTAGTGATAGGCGAGAGCGGGTCTAACGGCGTTCAGGAGAGCGACTTTCGCAGCGCTGTTTTGCTGAACATACGGTGGCGTTTCATGCATATTGTGGACTGGCATATCGCTTGAACAGATCTTGTTTTCATACCTGGTGGAGGCCTTAGAGGAGGTCTAACCGCTGAACGATATATCGAGGACATTCTCTTGGATCATGTAGTGCCCTATGCAGGATATATAGGGGAAGATTTCATATTGATGCATGACAATGCGCGGTGTCACACAGCTCGAACCACTCGACAGTTCATAGATGATGTTGCATTCAAGACGATGAGGTGGCCAGCCCTCAGTCCAGACATGAATCCAATTGAGCATTTATGGGAAGAACTAAAACGGAGGGTCCGACCCAGGAATCCGGTACCATTTAGCATCTGTGACCTCAAGTGAAGTGCGATCCCCCAACTCTTTGTCAAAACCTTAATAAGGTCAATGCGGAACCGCATGCGAACCGTTGTAGACACAAGGGGAGGGGAGCAATACTAAGTATTAATCAATAAAATTGTTTTTGTTTTGCTTGAATTTTTTGTTGTAATTTAAATTTAAATATCCCCAATATTTTTTTCATAATCATCAATTTTGGTTGCGTTTTCATTCAAAATTCATTATAAAAAAAAGTACTGAAATGTACGAGTATTATGGATTTTTAGCTGTGTATTACGGATACTCATCATGAAGAAATCAAATATTTTTGCATTTTAACGAGTGGACACTTTCTCAAAAATTGTAATTAACGTAACGTAAAGGGATTTTAAAGTAAACGGGTCACAAAATTCCTTTGCATTAGGCTTGAAACTCAATAAAGAGTATTATTTACCTACGATATAATTTATAAGTTGAAAGACAGGTTAGACGAAAAAACAACTCTTAGGTCACAAATATTAGAGAATCTACTGATCTGTGTATCTAATAAAACGAATGGGAATCACTGCAGAAGACAGCCGAAAAAAATCAAATTTCTTTTGCATACCCTCAGAATCAACAGTAGAATTAATATTCGCATAGATTTTTAGGTCGTCGGCATACATAAGGCACTTACAAAACTTGAAACACTGTCGCGTTAGAAAAAGTGTAATTAAAAACTTTAACGAAAAATCGAAATAGAGTAACATTTTATTATGGACTTCTAATCTGTGAATACGAATTCAAAGAAACGAACCAATAATATTGAAACTAAAATGTATTGGTATAAAAAGAATGTAAATTTCTCTTATCTATGAATCCGTTTTCGACCATTATTTATACGTTCATGGCCCCCGTACTCTTGAAATTCTCCCGAAAAGGGAAAAATTTAAATTGATTTTTTCGGTGAATTTCAAGAACACGGCCTCATGAAGAGAAGAATTGTTGACGAAGATACCAACTGTGTAAATATGAAACCATTAGTTTATACATACGAGGGTGAATCAAAATGTCTTGCAATATGATAAGAAAAAAAAGAGTGAATGAGACAACTATATATTTTTTTAAAAAAAATTTTGTCGCGGTGAAACTTATACAAACAAAATTTGATGTAAATTTTACAGTTTGTTTGTTTTCTTCAATTTAGTAGCCCGTGTTTTGAAAAAAATTCTAAAATGAATGAAATTGAATATCGTGCCGTTATTAAATTTTTCTGTAAAGATGGACGCAATGCAATTTATATATTCAATTACATATCAAAAGTTTATGGCGAATTTGCACCATCTTATTCCACAGTAACAAGGTGGGTAAAATTGTTCAAAAGTGGTCGGGAGTCATTAGAAGACGACAACCGCCCGGGTCGTCCCGCAGATGCTATAAGCCATGAAAACATACTTTTGGCAGAATCAATTGTACTAGAGGTCCGCCGTATTTCTGTTTCGCGGTTAGCGTGGAGACTTTCCCTTTCATATGGTACCACTTATACCATATTACATGACCACCTTCACATGTCAAAAGTAAGTGCGCGATGGGTTCCCCGTTTGTTGACTGCACAACAAAATAAAATTCGTGTTCAAACTTCAAAGGCGATTTTAGAAATGTATGAAGAAGATCCAGAAAACTTCTTGGATAACATAATAACAGGCGATGAAACATGGATTCATCATTGGGATCCGGAATCCAAACAAGAATCGATGCAATGTATTAAACGTGGTGAACCACCACCAAAGAAATTCAAAACTCAACCGTCTGCTGGTAAGGTTTTGGCAACAATTTTTTGGGATGCTGAAGGGATATTGATGATTGATTATATGCCACCGAAAACCACAATCACAGGCATCTATTACGCAGAGTTTTGCGAAAATTGAAAAAAGCGATCCGGGAAAAACGGGCAAAGAAAGTTAGAAAAAAAAAAACCTTATTTCTTCACGACAATGCACCAATGCACAAGGCTAAAGTTGCTCAAGCTGCATTAAAGGACTGCGGCTTCGTAGAAATTCCGCATCCACCATACAGTCCAGACTTGGCACCCAGTGACTACTTTCTGTTTCCCAATTTGAAAAACAAATTAAGGGGCCGGAAATTTTCCAGTGATTCTGAAGTACAGTTTGTTGTAAATGAATATTTTATGGAGCAAAAGAAAACTTTTTTTTAGAGGGCTTAGACAAGTTAATTGATCGATGTTACAAATGTATAAACCTTAAAGGAGATTACGTCGAAAAATAAAAATATTGCTGTCTCTCACTATTTTTTTTTCATATGATATTGCAAGACATTGTGATTCGCCCTCGTATACACTATATAACAAAATTATTCACATCCCAGTCGTTTGCATATAATTTTAAGAAAAAATGTTTGAACAATGTCAAGTAAAAAATCCAAAAATGAAATAAATGTATATTTTTGGATTTTTTACTTGTTGTTGTTCTAATATATCTTCTTGAAATTGTTTGCAGAATGCTGGGTGTGAATAATTTTGTTAGATAGTGTAGTTATACATTTTCCCATCTTTCAACGCAATGCGTGGATGCCACGCCAAGAAAAATGTTCTTCTTTTGAGGCAAACCAGTTATCATTTTCATAGGAACTGAAGTGCCAGCATATTCTGGTCGTTTTTTACGCAAAGCTCGATTCAAATTGATTTCACCAGGTTTTAGCAGCTCAAAATAAATTACACTCTTCTGATCCCACCAAATACGGAGCATTGTCTTCCGTCCGAAGCTATTTGACCTTGCAGTTGATGGCGATGGTTGTCCTGGATCAACCCAAGACTTTTTGCGCTTGGGATTCTCAAAATAGATCCATTTTTCATGGCCAGTCACAATTCGATGGAGAAATGACTTTCTTTAGTATCTGGCGAGCAACATTTCGCAAGTGGTTTTTCGATTTTCCCCTTGTCTTTCATTCAGTTTATGCAGAACACATTTTCCGAGCTTTTGGATCTTTCGCATGGCTTTTAAACGTATGGAGACGGCTTCTAGTGATGCATTCAATTGATTCGCGAGTTGTTTTTACGTTTGAACGTCATCCTCATCCAACAATGCTTGCAATTCACTGTCTTCAAACTTTTTTGGTGGGTTTTCACGTTCTTCGTTTCTTACGTCAAAATCACGACTTTTGGATTTATTAAACCACTCATAGCATTGTGATTTACCAAGATCATACTCACCGCAAGCTTTGACAAGCATTCGACGTGATTCTGCAGCAGATTTCTTCAAATGATAACAACAAATCAATGATATCCGCAAATCGTAATATGTAGGCACAAAACTCGACATTTGTAACACGTAAAAATCATGCGTTGTTGTATGAAACTTGTATGGCTATGAGTTGGATGTTGTTGACAGATGTCAAAAGAAAACAATGGCGCCGATGACGCGGTACGTC
Source organism: Tipula vernalis (assembly GCA_958295665.1). Lineage (NCBI taxonomy): Eukaryota > Metazoa > Arthropoda > Insecta > Diptera > Tipulidae > Tipula > Tipula vernalis. The sequence goes on along the minus strand of OY282558.1, from coordinate 176,649,852 downwards.
GAAAGGTTTCATTGCCAGGTGGTGCCATTAATTATTGGTAAATTCCGGTTTCATATATACGCAACTGGTATGTATATAAAGAGGAAGAATAATTTTAAACACATTACATTAAATTGTTTTAATTAGGACCCCATTTGTAAAAGGGTATATATTTTTAATGATGTAATCATTAAGCCGAGTACAAAACATGAAATTTAGCAAACACAATATGTAAATATTTTGAAATATAATGCACTAATTAAATAAAAAATAAAAATATTACTTTGTTTTATTTGCCTATTATTTGTTTGCTTTCTGTTTAATAAATCATTCATGTTTTGTGCTGTTGTGGGGATTAACACACAATAGAAGTAGATTACAATTTAATAAATAAATATAAAAATAGTATTCTTGTGCTATTTGTGTAATAAAAGTGGTCACAAAATATAAAAATTACAAAGGAACACTATCCATAAATATAACGATTACAGTTTTGTGGAAATGACAAATCTTAAGTGAATTAAATTGATTTATATCTATAGAATTTAATCTTTGTGTTGTGTACTAAATTAAAAGTAATATATGTTTTGCGGTAACTGTTTAAACAAGTTTCATCCGAGTTGCATTCGATTAACTGTTGATGACGTGAAATTTATTAAAAATGAAAAGTCGAATTGGAAGTGTGAAAGTTGTAACCGTATTGATCGCAAAGATCGTAATGATGATTCAATAATAATGTTGACAACGACTCCTAGCTCAACGAACAATGAAACTGTTGGAGAGTACACTTCCAGCACAACCGAAGGAGTTTTACAGTCTATTTCAAACACAACTAACCAACCTGGACCTAACATAACTCTAACGCTGTTGTATAATCAGCTGTTGGATTCTAAAAGCTGATTTACATTCAACGACATTCGACGTCCGAAAAAAAATTGAAACTCAACCTAGGAAACAGTACAAAGAAAAGAAGAAAAAATAATCATCTGCTTAAAAAAATCAATTGAAACCCGAGATACAAACTCAAAAATCGTCGCCTAATTTTTCTTGCAGATGTCGAGTTTCATCTTTTTTCTGTAAAATCGTCGATGCTTGAATAAATAACTGTAATAAGGTTTTAATGACGTTTTTGTTTAAATATATTTTTTATGTGTAAAGAAAACGAATTTTTGATTTCACATCTACATCTGCGAAAATCTTTGAATGTAAATCAGTCTTAAGTTTACGAGTAAAGACTTATTTGCTTAGGTGAATGAACGATTATCAAAGCTGGATGGTCTATGCCAACTGTTTAATGAGGTTGTTGAGGAGAACCGAAAGCTGAAAACTGAAGTTGGAATGTTGCAGAATAGCATGACTTATACCTTAACTGCAGAATGAAGATGTTATTAATACTGTTATCAATAAGATTAAAACTGGCTTGGAATATGAAATTGAGCATAATAAAATCGAAAGATGAAATCATGAAGATATAAAGAAAAAGCATTTGAGTGGATGTGATGAAGAATATGGGCTTCAAATATATTTGGGCGCGCAAATGAATTGTATTAGCAACGAAACCCAATCAAAATGAGATAATCAGGATCGATCAATTGGGTGACATCGATCCTTTGGTTTGTTAGTCCATTTTATTTTTTAATTTAATGTTTTTTAATTATTTTTTTAGTGTATAATGACTTTAAATCTAGGTTTATATGAAAATATAAGTAAAAGTTATCGCACCTCACTGGGTAAGCGATTTAAAATAAATTTTTTTTACTAATACACCAAAATATTAGAATCCTTAGGACATACGGTGATTATTTCTTTGCAGATTTATCAACTGCTAACATTCTGCCAGAAATAATATTGCTGTCAGAAGTATGGCAAATAGTTCTGAGTTAAATAGTTACGCAATTGCTGGTTATTCTATTTTTTGATGGATGCAACAGTAATAATCGCTCTGGAGGCCTGGTTGGTTCATGTGTCTAGCAATGTATCTTAACACTTATACTTCTCTTAATCTTAGAACGTATTATGTATTAAGTATAGCTTGCTCTATTAACGGTAAGCAGTTTAATATTCTGGGAGTGTATCGCTATCATAAATTTGAAGTGACTCATTTGTAGAAGAGTTAGAGCAATTAATATCTGGTATTAATTTAATCGTAACAGCAACAGGTGACTTTAACATTAATATACTAAATTATAACGACGATAATGAAATAGTATTAAAATATCTAGGTATGATGAGCTCTTACGGCCTTCAATCACTCATTAATGTTCCAACGCGAATCCAAAATAATTCATCTACATGTATCGATCATTTGTTTGTTAGGATTAAACTATTTAGTCAGTTTCGGCTTGAACCTAAATCAAATGACTACAATATTACAGATCATCACCTCATTTCATTGAATATTATCTCGGGGTCGAACAACTTTGAGATTAATGAAGTTCGAAAAAGTGTGTTCAAAATCATTGAGTTTAATACTCTAATGTAGGCCTAAACAAAGAAACCTGGAGTGAAGTATATTCTGAGTCTGATATTAATATTTTTTTCAATAAATTTGTAGATATCCTTTTAAACCATATTAATTCTAATAAATCAGTTAGAAATGTGAGTGATAAAAAACGGGCACATGAAAAAATGGATAATCAATTGCGTCTTTGAAGATATTAAAATAAAAAATAAAAAGCCATTCTAGTGATTCTAAAGAGAGATTCGAAAGAGCTAAAAGTTATAAAAAAACAGTCAAAATCCAATTACTATCAAAATAAATTTGAAGCGTCGAAAAAAGATATTAAAACCCAATGAAAACTGGTTGATTCAGTTATTGGAGAAAGAAAGCGGAGTAACAATTGTTTCTTGCAACAAATCAACTCAGGCCAAATTGCGAAGAATCTGAATAATTTTTCCGTTGAGATTGCAAACAATATTAAACAGGATTTAGTTTGTGCACTATATAGTCCTTTAAATAATTCTAAATTTGTTTTTGATCATATTGAACCGGTCTCTATGTTCTTATAGCCTAATACGAAATATGAATTGGAGGAACAAATTAGATTCATAAAAAGAGAGATATTGTTTTAGGTAACTATTGTTAGTAGACTCATTTATTTACTTTCTTCTTGTTAAAGTTTCAGTTCGGGTTCAGGAAAATCTGAGCACTGATGATGCTTTGATTCGATTCCTAAATTCTGTTTATGAAAATATCAATCAAAATAGCTAGTATCAGGATGGCGTCTCGAGCTAAAGGTCGTCAACTATTATACTGAACTATTTTTTTTTAAAAATTGTTTAACTACCTTTTTTGTAACTAAAAACATATTCGACCTAATGTTCAAACTGCGAAATAATAGACCTAGATAGTTTCATCCAAATATTTTGACAGCTAAATTCATCGAAGCTGAAGGCCAAACGATAAAGAAATATTTTGTAGGCCAAATACATAGAATTTACTGTTTGTGAAATAATTGCTGTACTGCGTTAGTAAATTTACAACAGTAATTGCCCTCTTACTCCCAGACAGTCTTGACGTTATAGCACCTTAGCATTTTATATCAAAGAAATTGATTTTCCACTTTCGCTATTGTGAGATGCATTTTTTCAAATGGGTTTGATTTTAGTTCTCTTGCTGTGATTATTTGGTCGATTTAAATCGCGTAATTCAGTGTTATTGTCAGTCTAATGTGATGTGTATACTGCCGTGCTAAGAAAAAAAGTCACAAATGCCAAAAGTCGAAAAATGAGTTAGGGGCATATTTGAATTCTGCAAACAAATACCTATTTTTCTGCTTTTTTAAAAAGCCAAACATCCTTCATCAACTGCCATTAATAGTATATTATTCAACAAGCATATAACGATAGCTGTTATTCACGAAGATGAAGTTTACCGACAGGAGCCGATAGGCGACTGTCGTAAATCGTCTGAGTGAATAACAGCCATTATACGCGAATAGAATATGATACTTTGTCAACGACCGATAAAAATATTGTATTTTATAATCAAATCATTTAAATAATCCTAAAATAATTTCCGCCGACATTTGACGTCTCAATTTAATTATAATGAAAATGGCAAGAGACTACTAGATAAAATTTTAAAAATGAAATTTTTATTTGGTAGTAGTGAATAATGGAAAAGACTACAAGATAAACTAGCAGTGAATAATGAATATCATTATAAATGAATAAACAAATGTATAATGAGTATATTGTACTTTAGTCGTGGATAAATCATGTTATTTAATAGTCAATTTTCAATTAAGACATGCCAAACAAGAATAGAAAAATTGAAATTACTCAAAACTACAAAAAGGCAAATGTGACTTTTTTCTTGCACGGCAGGTAAATCGCATATCTACATGTTCTTTGTTCTAATATTACTATTGTTTGTCGAGTATTGTTCCGGCAAAGCAATTATATATTAACAATGAGCCATGATGTCTGTTTTCCTCCAATTCCTGACAAATCAAGAAATCTTCTTATTCTGCTGGCATTGATAACTGTAGCAATATCTGCTGATGGTGTTCCACAAAGTTCTGTTTTAGGACCGATCCTCTTTTTGATCTACCTAAATTCCATTTTCTATTTGAAGTTTTCTTCAAAATTGATAGCTTTTGCGAATGATCTAGTATTTCATTATAATAAGGACCAGTTGCATATCTCCAGTCTATAAATATTGATCGAAGTCTTCTGAGGAAATGGTGCCTAGCGCATACTATGTTTCTAAGCACAAAAACTGAAGGTATGATACATAAACTTAATAATGATGTTACTGAATGATGATTCATGATTTGAATCGTGATCACATAAATTGCGCCAGTGACTGTTTTAAAGTTGAAGTCGTATCAAATTTTAAGTCCTTGGTTTGATTGTAGGTACTTGTATGCGTTGGCACCTCATATCGATTCCCTTCGTAAATATATGTGTTCTAATTCGAAAATTTTATATTTTGCGTTCAGTCTGTCCTCCCGCAGTCTTAAGAATTATTTATTTTGCGCTTGTTGAATCGAGGCTATCATATAGATTAGCGTGCTGGGGAGGGACTTATTATTCAAGAATTCATCGCCTTCAACCACCGCACAGAGGCTCTCTGCTTCGTGGACTTTGTTTGAGTTATCGAAAATTTGTCCTATGAGACATCTGTTTGTCTATAAAGTTTTAAAAGCATTTTTTCCTATTAAGGCCAGCCAGTCTAATATTATTATCAATTACGAGTTGAGATATAAGTAGTATATTCGGCTTGAAAAATGTACAACAACAAATTTTCAAAATTCGTTATAATATTGGCACCTAAAATATACAATAGCCTGCCAATTGAATTAAAACTCACGTAAATTAAATACATTTAGGTCAGGTTTAAAATCATTTTTATTTGAAGCCTCAGCTGTGAATGATTTGTTGCATTTCCAAGTGTAGTAAGTAACTTGAAAACTTTTGTTAGTATTGATGTAAATATGTTATGTTAGTATTAATGTAAATATTGTAAATATACATGTATCAACTTTTCCAATCGCCATTGGAATGAAAAATTTTCTCCTATATGCAAAAAATTTTATTATGCTGCCTAAATGTGTAACAACTCAGGATCAGGATAAATGTTTAATGATGTGGTGTATACAATGCAACGTTTTATATCAATTGACCAATTAATTCAATAATGGATTCAATAATCTGCAGGCGATAGTGGTAGTTGTTTCATTTAAAATAGGATCAATATGCCTTATAAATAAGATTAGTCTTTAGTTGATATTCATGGACAAATCATCTCCAACCAAAAAAATAAGACAGAATCGTTCTGAAAACCGCTCTTAATCATCACAGATAATTGACAGATACAATAAATAAAATTCTTAGCCGGAACGCCACGGCGTTGATTTAAAGAATTCGGCATAAAAAGTTGTCGCCCATATAATAAATAATACCATGATGCCCAAATGTATGGGCGAGATTCAAATAACCCATGGGAACCCCGAAATCGCGCAATCACGACTCAATGTACAATAGTTAAAAAATTAATGTTCCTAGTCGATCAATCGCAACTGTCCAGCTAGTAACAAATAAACACAAAATTTGTAATATTTAAATACTTAATATTGCTGGAGAAAATAATTGAATATGTACTCCGGAAAGCACCGCACATTTCGCACAAATGGAAGACATGTTGTTGCGTTTAAGTATACCATCCTAAATCCTGTGGATATGTTTTTGGATTGGCACATACAAATTTAGCGTCTTCTAATAAGATTTAAATTTATTATAAGTCGAATTATTTTGGAAAATCTGTTTCTTCATCAATGAGTTTTTAATGTTTTTTACATAGAATAGTGTCTGTACTTAGTTATGAAAGCTACTAACTACTGTAAATAGCTACCCTTCTTACCTTTAATTGCCGATTTTCTTGTTTAAGTTGAAGTTCTTGCTCGTGTACTCTTTTTAATAACGATGATACTTCTTCATCAGATTTCTAAAAAGAAACAAACACAAAACCCAACATATAAAAATACGCTATTTATATACCCGTATTTCTCATTAAGAAAACAATATAAAAAATAATTCATTTAATTTCATCTCACCAAACTCAAAGACAAGATACGCCTAAAACACGCCTGAAACTGCTGAGAATAATTAAATTACATCTGCGACTTATTTAAAACATGATGTATAAAGAAAATAGTATAGCTAGCCAGAACAGGCATCAAATAATCCTGTAAGAACTATTACTTATAAACAATGAAAAATGGTTCAATCAGAGAAAAATACTTTAAGCAAAACCTTAGGTTTCCTATACAGAATAATTTCTGTTCTGCCGCATAAATAATATACTTCTGTAATAAAGGGGTGAAGTAGTACAACAATAGTACAACAAAATGATTTTATATTATAAATTCAGAAGAAAATACTTTGGTATTAGTAACTAAAGTTCCTAAATGTAGGTAAGTACTATTTTAATTTAAGTTTTTATTATAATACGAGAATCATAGGTCATCACTGTAAATTAATTACAACAATAATTCACTTTGCATTGTGATACGTTCCAAAAAAAAAAGACGCCGCAAAGTGAAACGACACAATTTGACTTGCGATTGCCTATAGGAAGCCATATAAATAAAGATGATAAAAGACAAACTGTAACAATGCAAAGTGAGGTATTGGTGTAATAAATGTATTAAAAAAAAATGAAATATTACCGGTTCTTCGCCTCCACCTAAATTAGTTGGCGGTGGTGAAGCTTGTTGCGGTTCTTGCTTAGTTTTGGTTACTGATTCTGATACAGCTGCTAAAAATTTGTTGTTTTAAATAATTATGAATTATTAATTAATATTATTAAAAGAAAAATAATTATTTACCTATTGCGCTAGTACTGCTAGCTGATTTTGGTGATTTTTCTTCTGGTACTTTAAATACACATCGTAGTTTTGTATCCATTAGAAGATTTGGGTTATCTCGCCACTTAAAAAGTTTTTAAACGATTCAAAGTAATTTGCAATTAAAAATGTCTAGGAATTTTAGTTTTCTTACCAATTGATCTATATGTGCAGTATCAGCATTTTCAAATGGTGCAATAAGACTTTGCACCATAAATTTATGTTTATTCTTTTCACTCGGATCGAATACATCTGCATTAACCCAAACTACAGCAAAACAAAAAAAAAATTAATCATTGTTCATCTACTTGACGAATAATTTAGATATTCTTACTTTTCACAGATACAAGAGCTTTTGGTTCAACAATGCCACAATTAGGACGTACACAATATTTTTTTGGTGCGGTTGTTTTGATTTTAAACAAAATTTTTTGATCACTTGGATTAAGTAACTTAATTTCGGCTGCATAATCTGAATAATCTTTTCCGGTCTTTTCTGAAAATATAATACATAACATAAATACATAACATAATATAATAAAATTACCTAGGTACATCGAATTTGATTACAATATTAAAATCATTTGCCGACCAACCGTAAGAATGACCTCATTTTAAATTTTATACTGATTAACAATTCTTAAGTCTAGTTCTAATCAAATATAAATATTAAATTAAGAGTAATAAACTTAAAATATTAACTGATTAGGTATATTTAGGCAGTGATAGGCTGTTGTGTTAAATGTTTGTAAATTGCATCAATAATAAAAAAAATAATTTATTTTTGGATATTTTAAAATTAACGAAAAAGTTAAAACTGGAAGTGTGCTTATATAAATAAGAAATGACAAATTTGCTATGCACATAATAACTGGCAAACTCTAAGGTCAAATAGTAAACAGACTTGAAAAATATAAAATTGTACTAGTCTAGATGAAATGAACGAACAAAGAAGGAAATTTATTAAATTTGTTATGACCTTCAATAAAATAACATTTATGTCATCTCTAATAAGATTTGTTATTTATGATTTCGGTTCATCAACTTGCACTGTCCGGATTAACTCTTCTCTTCTTTAAACTTCAGATTTTCGGAATTTAGCAGACTTCCCTTAAAATATTTTCTAATAATTCATGCTTTTTATCGTCGGTAATACTCAATCGAGTGGAACGACGAAAAGCAATCCGGTGGCTAATATCATATTACGACTTCAAATAATTAGAACATGAATAAAAGGAATTTAAAGTTTATCGAGTTCTAGTGCAGTACTCATGAAAAACACGACTAACTACAAGAATATATAGATAGTATGCAGTACAAACCGGTTCGTTACAATTTCTTGAAGTTTGATCTGATCCAGATCAGAGCATGTCTCATGAAACGACACCAAAATGCGTAAAACAAACAAACCCAATTTTGTGTGAGCAATAGAAAAATTTTGTTTGAGGTGGTACGTTAAAATCATGAAACAGAAGTATAAAGGAAAAAAAACGAAATCTTCGGCTTTTTAAATTTGTTTTTAAGGAGTAAATTACAATGTTCGCATTATTTTCTTCACAATATATGTAAATGATGGACACCATGAGGTGTAAACGTCGATTTATATTATTGGTGCGGTTCACCGCAGTCATATATCGTTTCATACATCAACAATTTATATTGTCATCTTAATTCAGTAGGTACATACATTGAGTTTGTATTTATTCCGGTGTCCATTCGTGTCTAAGATGGATTGCGTAGTGCGTAACCCTGTTGCACGAATGAGCGCTTCATGTCCATGAGCGATCATTGATCAATCACGTTAATCGCTCTCTTATACTTCACTGTGATCATCACTTTATACCATGGGTGACATATTCAGAATAACGCCATCTTACAACAAAATTGTTTTAAAATTTTATATTGGTAGTGCGCATTAATTTTAAGGGGTTTTTTTGCTAAAAATACATCTTTATTATGAAAAAATAGTTCCAGATTGATCTTATGTTTATCGCTAGCCACTATTTCTTCCCATATTTTGTAACGTTCGTTCCATTTTACTCTCGTCGCGTAAAATGTATTAAACGCGAATCGTAAAATGTATTAAATTCGGTGCTGAGATTTCAAATAATAAATTCTGCTAATAGGAAAAAATATTATCTTTAAAAATTAAAGTTCGAATCTTAAGAAATTTATTAGATTCGGTGATCAAATTTCAAACAATAAATTTGTTCTGGTTTCAGATTTCGAGCAATAAATTGTACTATCGAACTAGAGATATTCTAATTTGTGTTCAACTTTCAAACATTATTGGTTCTTATAAAAGTATTATATGTGAACATTAAAGTTTCAAAATTAGTTACTACATATATTTGATTTTGGTTTGTGAATTTTTTTTTTGTGTAACGATAATTGCTGCTTACTTATATCCCACAGCTAACCAAGCTAGAGATAAGTTAATTAAGTATCTGTACCAAAAATAAAAATAAAATAAAAACATTAGTGTGTTAGTGATTTATAATTGGGAGTTCAATTGTCTTAAAATTGAATTGAACTATTGCCCACAGATTAGTTTGTTGAAGGTGCACGCAAGAAGGCACGAAACGATTGATCGCATCTGCTTATTGATCAACCAACATATCAACCGATAGCTGTGTTGTTACGGGGAGCTTGTGGTTTTATGCACCGTTCATAACTTGTTAGATAGCGGTGCCTTATGGAGGGCTGACGTCATCAAAACGGATTAAATTTGGATAAGTTTAATATTTTCTTCTATATTTGATTTATTTTTTATTTTTTGGTTTTAATTTATTAAGTATCAGTTATCTATATAATTTTCTTAATTTTGGTTAATTTTGTTTTAAATTGATATTTATTTCTTTTTGTACAACTTAATAAAATATCAGTTATTTGGTTAGTTATTCAACAGTTAAATAATATTATTTTTCTTCATCTTTTCGAGACATTTCGTTCTAGGAAACAACCTGTGAGGGGCAAGTGCTTTCTTCGTCTTCGATTACTCAAGTTAACATTTAAACGCATATTTTTTTTATTTTTTTGATTAAACATTTTTAAAGCCGCTAAACCTGATAATATATTACTAAACTTTAAATTTTATAACATGATCTAATTTTAATAAGATGTAGTAATTTCTTTCCTTCTTTCCTCATTGTTAAATTTTCATGTTAACAATAAATATGTATAAATAATGTTAAATTTAAATTACACTTTTTCCTTCTTAATGAGTGACCAAGAAATTAATTGATATGGAGTGACTTCAGTTGAGGTAAGTTGATGTGAGTGAGAGTAACATTTTTTGTTTATTTCATAGTGTCAGAACACAAACCCCCCACCCACTTATTGCACTGCTCACATGTCTTTCACTTCATCATTCCTAACTGCTTCTTCTTTACGCACTTCTTTTTGCTGCATTTAATCTCACCATTTTTCCCACTTTGTTTCCCGGTGTTATGTTGGCTTTCACAGCAGTACATAAGTCACCCCTTTTCGCTTTGGAGCGCAGACAATCGAACAGGACGTGCTCGAGGTTCTCGCACGTTATTCAAAAAGAAGGGTCATCATGCCCAAAATGATGCAGGTAGGTTCGGTATCCACCTTGTCCTATTAATAACTGGTTCAATGTTTGGGATCAACCCATACATTCGCATTGGATGGACTCTTTCTATAGTTTGAATTTCATGTACCGGAGAGCATTTGGTAGCATATTGGAGAGCGTCGAGTAGACTTAGCGAAGTTTTCGCACATTAGCCATATGGCTTCTGAAGCTTTCTGAGAAGTCAATCGTAATACCCGAATATCTTATGTCTCTCTAGCTTACCGAATTTAAGCGTGCCCTAACAGATGCTTAGATGGCATAATAATGTTTACAAGATCCGAAATTTTTAACAGGAAGACGTCGTGGTACATGATGTTTCTTAGGATTTGGTCTCAGAACAACCCTTCTTATTGCCGTAATTTATCTAGCACTCTGCCCTCAATGTAACTATTCAATATTTTTAGGTCAATTATTGTATTTAACATAAATGTTTTGGTTTTATACGAATTTTCTGTAGAAAATAAGTCATAACACTATACATACACAATATTTTAATAATAGAACGTAACTCACAAATCGCACAACAATTAAACAAACATTTTAAATTTAATTAGTTTATTGAAATGGACGTTACTTTTTAATTATATCTTGGTTTGAATTTGGTTAAAATATTAAGTCTCGTTCGCTCTTCGAAAGGGTATAAGATAATCCACTAATTTAATGCCCTTACAAAATTCCAATTTTCTCCATTTTGTTTTAAAACGACTTTTCATTGTTCTTCTGTGAGGAAGCGATGCTTATTAACCCTGCATTAGTTTTTCATAGTGATTCATTGTATTTTGAACCTTATTCTTTGAGTTTCTGTCCAGCTTGAAGTACCATTGTGAAAAAGGATAAACAAACAAACAAACAAAGGATATTTTTTCAAATACATACTTTAAATTAATCATTCCTTCATCGAATGCTAATTTACTATTATTAACTTAGCATTAATTCGATTATTTTCACATCTCAAAATTATCTAAAAAATTAATTATTATCAATACTCATATCAGAATTATTATTTTTCGAAGATTTCCGTCATATAACAAAAAATTAAAAAAATCTCTACCATAAAATCGCCATGCTATTAAAACTATTAGTGTGTGCGAGAAATATTTTTCGTCGTACACTATATTTATGCAGATGTGTTAGTTGAAATGATCTCGATTTGATAATTTTTGACCATAATTATGGCGATCCACTAATTCAAACACACATTTGATGTAGGTCAAATCTTGAGTGACTGACTTCGTTTTGTGTTTCTTTCACACAATCACAGATTTTATATTTTTATCTCCCTTTATTTTGACAGACAAACTTTTATTCGCAATGGAATTCAGGCTTTATACTCACATTGGGTTAAAATGTAACATAGAAAAGTTCTTTGATGAAAAGTTTACAAGCAGCATCAAACTAAACTGAATATTGGGATAGACGGTGTACGATTAGCAAAGAGCTCCAACAGCGAGTCGTGGCAAGTAGTTGGCAATATTTCACCGTTCAAAACAATTTTGTGGATGGTGTATATCATGATCTTAACAACCCTTACGGTGTAATAATGACTTGTTACATTGGTTACAGAAGAAGCTTTATCTGAAAGGGGAGTTACATACATAGAGAAAACCCTGAAGTTAAGGTTATTTATAAGTAATACTACAGAGCCCAGCCTATCCATTTATATTAGGTAAACAGTTCGCAAACATAAAACAACAACTTTATATTTATTCTTATTACTTTATATTTTAGGTGTAAAAAATCACTTCGGTTATTATTAAAACAGAAAATGGAAAATAAAAGGAGTGTACGTGGAACACAGAGTATGTTTTCCGGAAACACACTATACATATTCTTAGTTATAACTGACAGAGATTTCAGAGAAAGAAATGAGAAAGAACACCACAAGATTTATTATTGGACTCTTTAAATATTGGATTCATATCTCAATTTCCCAAAAACTTTGTATGTACTTCTCTCTCTCTCTCTCTCTCTCTTACTTTGCAGTAACTAGTAAGACTTTTCGATTTAAAACACGCGGTCTTATCCAAACGAGTGGTTTTTTTCTCTTAGGTTGGTAGCACTCTAATAGACATCTGTGCCAAATTTCGTGTCAATTACCTTGTTTTCTTGAACGAGGTTGAGTTAGATTGGTTTGAAATTAGGTTTTCGTTCAATTTCAAAATGGCGTCGATCGTTTCCATGGAAGTCAGTTAGGTCACAGAATACCCAGAAGTGACATAACGCGATTTGTATATAGAGAAATATGGATTCATTTTTTTCACCTTGGCCTTGGCGAAGGTAAGATTTTCAGTATTAAGTTGTAGTTCAGTGGCTGAAAATTAAAAATTAATATGTAAAATATAAGGTAAGAGCAAAAATGTCTTGATCAATGAAATGTCCTTTCTGGTTGTTTATTATTCTGTGGTTAGGTTAAAGTGGCGGTCCACTAGGACCCGCTTAAAGACGAAACTGGTCCGTAGCCAAAGTGAGTGAGTTAGGTTGAGTTGAAAGTTTTACAGCCAGTTATATTATAAATTGCGTTAATTATTGAAATATTTTTTATAGCGGTAATAATAAAGATCCTTAATTATAAATTCGCCTAGCTATTTTGGTTTTCAACTCTACTCAATTCCTATAGCTTCGTTTAGTTTAAAATGATTTAATGAAAACCAAACTCCATGGTAATAAGGTAAATTAAGTCGTTATACGCTTGCTTACTTTCATCTAAAAAAAGTGCATTTTTCGATTTTTAAAAAGTTCTACAATGAAATTGCAACAAATTTTGCTTCAAAAATGGAATTTCGGCTTCCAAAACGTTGGAAAAGGTTTTTGGTGACAATGCACTGTCCAGCACCCGGATTCCGGTTCTATGACTAATGAAAATGAGACAAGTCTTTTTTTTGTCTCATGATATTCTCTTAGATAAATTTCGGAAAATAAGCCTACGGACCCCGTCTCATAAATTATGCTTAAGGCTATTTTACTATCTAGAAAACAGATCAGTAAATGTTAAATTTAATGGAATATTTCAAAGCCTTTTTTAATTACCTCAGACGTTTCTCAAGGTTCTAGTTTGGGTCCCTTGCTCTTTGCAATGTTTGTCAATGAGTACTCATGCCACCAACATTTTAATAACGGAAATCTACTGATGGAAATGATGATGATATTTAATATTTTAGAATGACGCCATTTATTCTATGATGATGACTTGTAGATTTACAAAAGTGTTAGTAGTTCTACTAACTCTTTTGCTTTGTAGGAAGATTTCGATAAACTAAAGTACTGGTGTTCTCAAAATAAGCTGCAATTAACAGTGTATTCACAAAGAGAAAAGTTTGTACTTACCGGTTTGTAGTTTGTATGAATTTCCAAATAACCGACAAACATTTTTACTATGAATTTCGAAATAACGAGCAAAAATTTTTGTTCGTTGTGTTGAAAATTCATACAAACCTGAAGAAAAAAGTAAAACGTTTTTTTCATTGTGAATGCTCTGTAAATTTACAAAAGTGCGCGGTGATATCCTTCACTAGGAAGATTCACCCGTTTCTATATCGACGTGTATTATATTTCAAAGGTTAATTTAAACTGGAGTCTATTAAGCAACAGGTACTGCTCGCATTTATATTTACACGATGGTTGGAGGGTCTCGATTTTTATGTATCCACCAGAGAATGAATGGAACGAGCGAAATCGAGCATAATCGAAAAATGACGTATAATGTTTTGTGTTTGTTGGTTTTGAAATAAATAAAATAAAAAATAATTATTGACGATTGGAACCATGATTTTAGACAAAATATTTGTCGGCTTCACGACTTCAAAAAATTTCCACTATACCATATTTCAGTCGTTCTGCGAGCGCTGATGCTAATTTTTGGTCGGTGTTACAGCTTTATTTTATTCCGATAGGTAGTGCTTTCTCTCTATTTCCAATCGTCAATCCGCTTTTGCTTGTTTTCACATTTTTTCGTTTTCTTTTGTTCGTTTCGTTTGCTTTTGTTTGCTTGTGAGCTTTTGTTTGATTTCGCTCGCAAATTTTCGAGTCAACTAGAGCTGACTTAAAAACATCTAGGTAATCTGATTTTTCAGTAATTTTGATAAATTAATTTTTTCCTAATTTTGTTTCTACCTAATTTACAACAAAAATTGTAAATTAATTTGTAAGTGCATAATTTATAGACCTATGTATTTTCAAAATTAAATTTCAAAGTAGGATGAAAACGGGAATCTAAATTTAATTTTGGAAGATGTTTTGGGGTATAGCCAATTAGGAAGGAACTTGGTTATTTCTTAACCGATTATGATGAAATTCAGCATTTACGATTTTTGGATAAAGTTCTGGAATATGGCCAAGTAGGATGAAATTTGGATATTTTTTAACCGATTTTAGTGAAATTAGATATGCACGTAGGAAATGTGATTCAATGATTTTAAGATGCAATTCTGGAATATGGCCAAGTAGGATGGATATTGACTATTTTTAAACTAAATCGAAATTTGACATTATGCGTTAGAAACGCGGTTTTTAGATCAAGTTGTGGAATTTGCCCAATAAGAATGGAACTTGGCTAATTTTAAACGGGTTTTGACATGCGCGATGTAAATGGGATTCTTAAATGATTTTAAGATGAAGTTATGGAATAAGGCCAAGTAGCACGGAACTTGGCTATTTTTAATCAGATTTTCTAGATGAAGTTCTGGAATATGACGAAGCAGGGTGGAACTTGGCTATTTCTTAATCGATTTTAGTGAAAGTTCTGGATTATTGCCAGTTAGGTTAGGATAAAAATTGGCTATTTCTTAAACGATTTTAATAAAATTTTACATATGCGTTGGAAAAGGGATTCTAAAATAATTTTTAGATGAAGTTCTGGAATATGGCCGTATAGAATGGAATTTGGCTATTTCTAAACAGATTTTAGTAAAATTTGACATACGCGATGGAAATGTGATTCTAAAGTGATTTATAAATAAAGTTCTGGAATATGGCCAGTTAGGATAGAACTTTCACATGCACGTTGGAAACCGATGGCCGAGGTATAATGTAATATCGGCTTGTGATATTCGCATATATATGGACAGTCAGGCTGCCATTAAAGCGCTTCAATCACACCTCCTCACATCGACAGTAGTCCAGAACTGCGCTCATCTCTTAACGAGATGACAGATCAGTTCAACATCCATATTATATGGGTGCCAGGACATTTCATAAGTACAGGGAATATAAAAGCCAATGAACTGGCTCGATGTGGTGCAACGGACCACTTTTCAGAAAGCAGAAAGGGTATTGAAATCCCTCTTGCGGTATGCAAACTGCTGCTTCAGGAAGAAGCTAGTAAGTTGACGAACGACAAATGGTCAAGTACGAACGACAAATGGTCACTTCAGCGGAGTCAGATCAGTGTGGTTGTTGGAGTGATTACGGTGTTGTCTCATAGGCAGGCATGCGAGTAGACTTGGTTTCTTCTCACATGACTACTGAACTACTGTCGTAGTTGCGAGGACGAAGGAGAGGAAGAGACAGTACTTCATCTTCTTTGCACCTGCTCTCGTCTGGCACGAAACAGATAGTTTCTAGGGGCACCCCTTTTCAGTGACCTGACGGACCATAGTGGGATGGACGCCAGGAGTATCCAGCGCTTCTTTAACAGCTCAAAATGGTTCAAATGAGTTGGAGGATAAACTAGAATTCGTGGTATGGCTACGGACCAGTTTTGGGTCTATGCCTGGTCCTAGTTGACCGCCACCTAAACCTAACCTACCTAACCGACGCTAAATGTAAACAAACCCACATACCAATATTTTATTTGCGAAAAAAAATTTATTTCGCCACCAAAAAATTCAAAATGCTACCAACCTTTGAAAACAAATCGAATTCCATGGCCTTTTTATTTGACCAAATTTGAATTCCAATTTCTAGGTCAAATAAAATGCGACTACAATCGTCAATTGCTTTCGTCAAAAAAAATAATAATAATAATAATAACTTACAACAATCATAATATTGAAAGACCAAAAAAAACATTTTTTTTGTCTATCCAATTCTTGTAAATTTTTTTTTTTAACGAAAGCAATAAAATTATTGTGAATTTCACTTGTACTCGAATATTGTAAGTGCTCTATAAAAATAAAATAATCTACCTTAAGCGTATAATAACTTAGTACTTAAATGTAACTCGTGCTACCGTAATTATCATCAAAAAGAAATGAATAGTCGATTATTTAAAAAGTCGATTTTAAAATTAAAACATAAAATTCATCTTTAAACTTAGTTTTAGGCACCCTCAAGCACATAAATAAATCACATCACAAAAATCATTGCAAATGTTTTGGAATGCACCGAATAAAAAAAAATATTTATGTACCTATGTACCTACATAATATAACATACCGATTACACTAATTTTAGGCGTAGCGTAACATAACAACAACCGTGTGTATGTGTATTCTTAATAATTTTATTAAGGGTATCCGTATTGGAAGCCGGCGGAACTTTTTGGATATTGGGGGCTCTTTATGGGTTCGATACGAACGCTTTCGCCTCTTCGAAGAATAAGATCCGTATTTGATTTATATGAGAAACGAACGAATCTGCTTCAATTCAAATAAGAATCCAACACTTCGAAGACTCGAACAGGTTCGAATCGAACTCATAAACAGCCCCCTGGCTTTTACACTTATTAAGACGTCTCAGTATATTTCATTTAACTATGGTTTAATGTTATTAAAATCCATTAGTGGTTATTTTTGTCTTTGTAGGTGGTTTGGGTAAGGTAGTTTGTCTATATAAAATTGATCGTATTTGTTTGTATTATATTTCAATATTTATGTCATATAGTGATGACACGTAATTGGACTTTTCGTCTGTGTCACACTCGCTTAGAATCAAAATAAAATAAAAAGTAAACAATTTTTGGAGCAAACTACATTGGCATTATGTACTCGTTTGAACTTAAAGCAAATTGAACATTCTTTAACTCAAAAATTAAACCACACAGAACCAATTTGATTACAGATAAGGAGGGAAGAAAAAATTAAATTAGAAATGTTTAAACGAAAAGAGACATTGAAAGAAAAAAATCCAACCTTTTTTGAAGTGTGAAATATCTGCAATAAACCTCACAGTTGTTCTTTTTAAATTTATTATTTGCCTATAGTAACCACATAGGGAGCATCAGCAAGATCCCGAAACATACGAAAGAAGGGATTACTTGCAGATGATCATGAGAGTGACTTATTTCACTTTGTGGGCAGGTCGAAAAATTGATATAAAAATTAATAAAGGTAAAAATATGAAAATCTTTTTGCGAGCTTTTTGCGAGCTTATTACAAAATGTTCGTACCTACAATACTCGTACATTGGGAATACTCAACAGTCGCTGGAATTTTGGAGAATGTAATTATTGCCAAAACGGCTTAGATAATTTTGCTTAAAGTGTAAGTTATTTACCTACGAAATATCTAAACTATAATAAAAATATCAACACAAAAGGCTAGATCCGAGAATATTTAGTTTCGTCTTTATTTAACAATTTAAGATAATTTACAATCTTTTAAAAAAAAATCATCAAAAAACCGAACATTTTTTTGGTTTGCAATCATGTACTATTGATAATTAAAATCATTTTTTAAAAGTTAATTTAGTATTTGTAGGTTGTACTTTCATAATTTGCAATTCAAATTAATTCCAGAATACATAAGTAAATGACATGCAAATGAACGTTTCGGAATTCACTAATAACAAATCAAAGGGAAGAAAATATCAATAAGGCGGGCACATTCAGCAAACAAGTAAAAAACTGAAGTTAGCTTCGCGAATTTAACACTAAACCTACCGACACTTCATATATCGCCGGTGACGATGCAAAAGTGTTTATCTACAAAATTCCTCAAAATCTTTTTATTGATTAATTGGTAAGAAAATTAGTTTTTGCTGCTTTTTTAATTAAATTTGTGACAGCAACACATTCAAACGTGAACAAATATTCAATTTTGTTAGTTCATTTTAATGCATCTGCTAAGGTTTGCTCTAAAACGTAGATACACTCTTTTGCATCGTCACCAGCTATATAACTATTCCTACCGTGACAGGTCAAATGACCAGTTGTTACAAGTAAGAAAGTTTACACACTTTTCGTAGAAACCAATTAATACAAAATAGAAGTTAATATTGAAAATAAATTATGCTTATATTATTGGAAAAGCCGTGAAGTTTAAAGGTGGTGCAATTAACGTTTTGAAACTTTTTTTTTTAAAATTAAAATCGCGATCAGAGTTTATCTGAAATAAGTCAAAACAATAAATAACACAATGAAAATGTTTTAATTAAATAATTAAATTAGTATTGTAATATTTAACAAATATGTTAATATCGGATTTTAAATTCCTTTTCCCCTCCCTATAATGGATGAAGTTATGCATATGAATTTACTTATATGTTCCTCTCGAACAAAATTTACATGTTCTGACTTTTCAAGGCAAGTTGATGGTTTTCGAGGTAATAAATCTGTTTCGTTTTCGTTGGCCCCCCATGTATAACGGAAGCAATTAAAATAATTAAGTTAAAGTTCAAATTATTGTATAGTCAATGCGTTTTTGCATCAACGTACAAGCATATAGGTTTTACAACAGCACATTGAAATAGATATGGGATATTGATTTTGTCGGCCATTACAAAAATTAACAAGAATACATTTTGTGATCACTATTAAAAATACTTCCTGAGAAATTCCTGTCATTATTTAAAAAATGTTAAGCTCTTCAAATGACATTCATATCGTAATTAATTTCCCAGAATTTTCCATAAACAAATTTCATCAAAAAAAAAACTGGATATCTCGTAAAAATATATTAATGAACTAAGTAAATTTGTAAAAAATCTAAATAGCACCAATTGTGCAAATTTAGGTTAAATAATATTTGGAAAGTCAAACCCATTATAGATGTTTATACTTTTTATTTAGTTAAATTTAAACGATTTTGTTTAATAATGGATATAACTTACGAAAAATTATAGATGGAAGACCAATGACCAAACTAATGAATATTAATTATTACTATAATAAAAAAAAGGTTTGTTTTAATAAATAAGGACCAAAGTACATTCTATAAATCAAAATTTTCAGCACAGATTGTAATTTAAAGAAAATGTGTTGGCCTATCACACTTCATTTTAAACGCTTACCTTACATAAATACTGTAATACCAATTTGTCCACACTAAACAAAGAACGGAAATTTGCAAATTTTTACCTGTCCCAAAATGGTCTAAAAACAGTCAAATTGAAACTTCTAACTGCTAAATTTAGAGTGTTGTTAAATAAAATATACACGCCTAAAAAAACTACCGAGAAAATTCAAATTTCATAATTCATTCGGTGTATGGCCGTTTTAAAGAACATCTACGCCAAATGGAATCCAGTTTAAGACAATTTTGAATTTTCTATCAATGTTTCAAAGAGGATTAAGATTCAACTCACAAATTTTGATAGTTAGGTACCAGAGGTCAATTCCAGCTTATTAATATAATTCCTTCCTCAATACACAAGTTTACTAACAAATAATTTCCTAAGGCTGTGTTGCGATTAAGTCAACAAAACTATAATGTATTTAATTTTTACACCATAAATACGGTATTAAATCCAGCACCTTTGGAAGATTCAAAGCAATTATAATTTATTTAAAAGCCAACCTGCATTAAACTGGAGCTCCGAATGTAAAATTGAGTCTTATTTGAATAGGATTTGATTTTTTTCGACATTAATTCGTTTAAATAATTTGTGGATATTCATCAGTTTTATTAGTTGTGTTACCTTCAAATAGATTATTAAAAATTATGAAACACCTTTGTATCTTTTGATTTGCAGCTCTTGCAACCGAGGTATTAGACAGTATATGTTCTTGATGTTTTATATCAAAACTTTAGCGGTTCTGAACCATATAAGAAAATTGGAGTAAACTTATGGATGCCGGTCTTCCCGGAGCGCCACCTTAACCTAACCTAACCTACTATTCAATCACGTAAAATGCCTTAAATTCCTGCATTCTAGCAGGAAGAAACTTGAATTAACTTAAACTTTTTTTATAAAGATTGTGCCAATTTTTAATCGTCAGATTATTTAAAGAATTATAATCAAACATAAACGAAACTTTAAGCAGATAACAAAACTTTTTAAATAATCACCATGCGATATCTAAACGGTGTATAGGCTTCCTATTTGTTTTTATAGTATGTATTTAATACTCGTCATCCATTAAATTAAATTCTAAAGATATAATTTAATACTGACACTATTACTAGCTTTATTTACTTCCTTCATTTCTGTAAGAAAAACTTAAAACTAATTAAAAATTAAATAAAACTTCAAAACATAACGTGTGTTAATGTTCCGTGGTTGAATATTTTCTTATAACGTTAACGTAAAAAAATTCAATAAAATCGATTAGAAGTGAAAAAAGATTTCGTCATTGTCGACGTAAAAATGAATTATCATAACTGAGAAAAATGTTTCAATTCAAAAATTATTAATTTAAAGAAACCACAAACTTTAATTAGAGATTAAATATAAGAAAATAAATTAATTTTAGTATAATAATTCAACTTTCTTCTATTATTGTTTTTCTTTTTTTTTACAAAATAAAAATACAAAAGAAGTTAATTTTTTGACAATAAATTATTTTAACATTTCTATTCCTAATTTACTTATTAATATCTACAGCTAGTATTTAAAAATAGATTGTTTAGGGAAATATGCATTAGATTATTAATTTTGTAATAAAAAAAATGTTTAATAAAAAATTATAGATTTCAGTCATCGGCATTACGATTTTTTTGTCTTTTTTTGGTTTTCGTTCCTTCATCACTTTTGAAGCATTCATACCTGTTTTAAATCTTAGCTCATTATCCGGTGTTATAATAAGAATTTGTTTTTTCTCGACTTTTTCCATTTTTGTTATAACTTATTTTCAATTTTATTATTAAATTTAAACACTCACAAACTGATTAGTAGATAATTTGAAAAAATTTATTTTTTTTTTGTTTAATTTAAAGAATAAAACGCCCCGGTTTTTCGTTCTAGATTTTTTGGCAAGTAGTTTAACGCATGCGTCACTTTAAAAATATGGACGATTAGGTGCTACCCGATGAAAACTTTATAAAATTTCCCTTATTTGTTATGCAATGACCCGGAGAACCAAAATTGTGATCACCCCTCTAAACAAAAAAAAAGCGATTCGGAAAAAACGATACGATTACGATATGTGAACGATGCATATTTTTTTATATCACACCATGCACTTTCTTAGTTTTATTTCTACTCCCATAGAAAGAAACAAAGAAAATAAAAATTATATGTTGGGCGCATCTAGCACACGTAGAGTCTACCGAAAATACTTAGACTCTACAAGTCTACATATGCTGGATGAAAAAAATCTCAGTAAAAATATGTAGACTCAAAGAGTTTTATTGAGACTAAAAATTTTAGTCTACATTTTTATATAGATTATTTTGGTTTGAGACTTGGATTTTTTTTTGACATTTCTATTACTAGTTCATATTTATAAACCAAAAATAAACATGGAGGATGATCAAAAGGATTAAATTTTTTTAAAACTTCCTCCAATTTAATTATTTGGTAAAAATTAAAAACAACTCACAGAAAAATGTCAATTTAATTTATTACGAAATTTCAACAAGTTATCCAATACAAAAACCAAAATAGACACGTAGATATTTTCATTCAGCACATGTAGAGCCTACAAATAAGATTAGTTTACATTTTAGACTATCTCAAATGTAGACTCGCCCATTGAGTGAGCGTTCCCTTAGGCCCTTTCCGAAAGTTATACTTATTTATTTAGACCTACTTATTTAAATAAGTATGTTGGCGAGGTAACTTAAAATAAGTATTACTAAAGATACATGTTAAATCGAAAGTGGTCTGACTGAAAATGTCCGAGATAAATTCAACATGTAAACAGTGGCTAGACTGAAAGCAAAGATTATTAACAAGAAGATCTTCTTGTTAATAATCTTTGCTTTCAGTCAAGCCGCCGTGTACATGTTGAATTTATCTCGGACGTTTTCAGTCGGACCACTTTCGGTTTAACATGTATCTTTAGTATATGTTCTTACAAAAAAAAAATCTTAATTATTTTATAGTTACAAAACAGTCAAAATATAAAATAAGTATGTGAAATCAATTCGGATGATTTTACATACTTATTTAAGATAGCGGCAAATAAGTATGTCTAAATAAATAAGTATAACTTTCGGAAAGGGAATTACTCGCTCTTTCAATTCAAGTTTAACCTAAAACAAACGCGGACGGCGATTTTTGTGTAAAAAGAAATTAAAATCATTAGGAAATTTTTGCTGTTGTGTGTTTCACAAAGTAATTATACATTTCTTTTCCAATTTTGTTTCAACCATTTTAGTTTATTAATTTAATCCTTAATGTCGTTTTCCTGTTGCAACAAAAAACAGATTCGGAGCGAAACTCAAGTGACAGCAACTCGGTAAAATTTTTCGGAGCGATTACTAACACGATTACATTTGAATGTCATCGAAATGTCATTTAAACATCAAAAAAAATATGCGGAAAAATATATTTTAAAACCAGTAAAATAATTAACAAATAATACAACAAATAACATGATTACAATAAATTATTTATTAATTTACGGAAAAATTCATCAGTATTAACAATCTAATTATAAAAATAGAATTATACAATTAATACGTATATTCACACAACCATATAAAAAACAAAAAATCGCAGAATCCGGATTTTTGGCTGTTCCAGTTAAAACGTCAAAAAACTGTCATTTTTCAACTCGGATTCGACTCCGAATCTGTTTTTTGTTGCAACAGGAAAACCACATAAGGCTTTGCCACAGCTATTTTCGTGCGATGCGATTCGCGTCAAATTTCGCACTGGATGCCACACTTAACAGCGATGCGATTTTTTCGTAACAATTGTCATAGTCATTGTTTGAAATTATTTTGTACAGTTTTTTCTCGAAATTTTAATTATTTTAATTTATTTTATTTATTTAATAATTGTGTATTGCACACACATCAAAATATTTAATTATTGCGAATTTTTCGATAATTTTGCATTGTAAAGTTCCATGTCTTCTCTTAAATGTCAAAAAAGTGAGGTTAAAAAAATTCGTATGTACTTATGTGGAAAGTTTCCAAACGCGAAAAAAGTTTTTTCTCCAATTGCGAAATTTCAAACTTCGCAAGATAAAATATAAAATGACTTATATATGAATAAAAATTATTATATTTCAAAAAACAAATGTATAGGATTTAAAGATTATAATGGTATTTGATAGTTTTTTCATATATTTAGTATCAAATCTATGCTAACTGCAGTAGAATTTGAAAAGAAAACACAAATCGCATCGCACGAAAAATAGCTGTGGCAAAGCCTTTATACTAATGTCGTTTTCCTGTTGCAACAAAAAACAGATTCGGAGCGAAACTCGAGTGACAGCAGCTGTCATTCGTCGCTCGGTAAAATTTTTCGGAGCGATTACTAACACGATTACATTTAAATGTCATTTAAACATCAAAATAAATATGCGGAAAAATATATTTAAAAAACAGTAAAATAATTAACAAATAATACAACAAGTAACATGATTACAATAAATTATTTATTAATTTACCGAAAATTTCATCAATATTATCAATCTAATTATAAAAATAGAATTTGACAATCAATACGTATATTCACACAACCATATAAAAAACAAAAAATCGCAGAATCCGGATTTTTGGCTGTTCCAGTTAAAACGTCAAAAAACTGTCATTTTTCAACTCGGATTCGACTCCGAATCTGATTTTTGTTGCAACAGGAAAACCACATAATTGTTTATTTTTTAAGATGTGAGCAAATTTTACTACTGCCGATTGAATTGAGGAGCGAAGTATTATGAAACCCGATACAATTAAACCGTCATATAAACAAGTAAATTTTATGTACTATATATAATGTAATAATTATTTTAATATAATACTTCAAATAAATTTAAAAAAAATTAATCGTATTATAAAACTGGCTTTTTTTTGCTAATCCAAAATAAATACCCAAGTATTTTTACTTAAGACTTTTTTGTCAAAAAACCTAGAATAAGTCTTAACTTACTTAAGACTTTTTCTAGGTTTGAGTTAGGACTTATCCTAAAAAGTCGTATGAAACTTGTCGCGAAAAGTCTTAACTGGACTAAACTCAATATTATTAAAATGTATGAATGTGTGTGTATGTAAATGTCAAAAATAAAATGGGCGGGAACATTTTTGTGTATGTATGCATGTGTCAACATCAGCAAAATTTGGCGGGTAAATTAAACGTTTAAAATGCAACAAATTAAAAATTCAATACTGAAATTTATTAATAAAACTTGTTTATTATATTTAACATTAATAAAATTACATATTTATATAAACGGCTTTTATCTTTTAAATCTAATTTTTAAATTATAATATAAATATTAATTATTTATTGTTATTATGATTATTATGAAGAATTGAAATTATTAATAGTTTTCAATTCAGTTTCCATCCGATGAAGACTATGACAAATTTATTCAATCAATCTCATCAGGCTATAAAAGAAAATGACGCATTCACAAAATAAAATATTAATATGGTTTATTAAACAATCACTCACAAAACTTACCCAAAATCACTATTAGGCGTTGAGCGTCCAATTGTATATTAAATTAAAATATAAATATTTATAAAAAAAATCGAAACACAAAAAATAAAACAAAATATTATTAAACTAAACAACCAATGCGCACAACAATTTGGAAAAGTAGATTTTCTACATTATGTCAAAACCAAAAAAACGTCTATACATATAACATAAAATGTATAAACATTTTTGTTGGTTTTGGGTATGTACATATACGATATACACACTACTCTACTTGTATATTTTGTATATATATGACAGCATGAAGTTAGCTTCGAATTTTTTCATCAAAAAACTTAGGAAAAACTTATTGCTCTATTTGAGTTAGGTTTTGTTATACTTGGGTACTATCGTAACCAACCCGAAAAACACGATACGTAAATATATCGCATAATTAGAACTGTTTACGATATGAAAAGTAAGCGTCGTAAACGTATCGTAAAAATCTTTCTATTTAATACCGATTTTCCATCGTCATAGTATAATAGTGTAATAGTATTGTACTATTATACTATGACGATGGGAAACCGAAGTTGATAGTATAATCACAGAAGAAAGATTAACCAGAATAGACATTACGTGGATCAAAATTTTTTTTTCATCTTACCTTCTTTTTTGGACATTGAAGTATAATTATTTTCGAATATTATGAATTTTTTGAATATTTAATACAAATTATGCTGTCAAAACAAAACTTGACAAATAATTTCACTAACTATACTGTTAAGGATTCTCAATTTTTATTATTTCAAATCAAAACCAGTAAACCAAAGAATACATAACCCAACTTTCTCTTACCTTCGGCAAATCAAGGTCAAAAAAATGAGTCCAAATTTTTCCATACAAAAACAGCGTTATGACTATTCTGGTTAATCTTTCTTCTGTGGTATAATAGTATAATTATAATATTTTGTTATACTAGCTATCAAAAATATAATAGGTAGCAAATTGCGTTTTTAACATTGTAAATTTATCTGACAGTGTATTATTTTGACAATTCACTAAATTCATTCGATTTTTTTTTGTTTTTTTTTTGTGGTATCTGCATAGTGCATACATTTTATTAATTTTTTAAAAACACAACTAATGCGTATGCTTGGTTATTTTTAATTGTTTTTTTATTAAGAATACACGTTAAAATTTTCAAAATAGGAATTATACCTACGTTCACATAAAAAAAAAGTATAATTGGTGCTAACTTCGTCGCATGCGATGGAAAACCGACAAGGAATAATAGTATAATAGTATTATACTATTATGCTATTATACTATTGACGATGGAAAATCGGTATAAGTTACGTAAAAAATTCTAATTATCATGGGACGTTTGATTCGTAAACATATATCGATTTCGAATCGCAAAAACGATTCGTAAACGATATTTTGTATGAACAAGAAACATCATTTTTCGTATCGTAAACGAATCGCTTTGTTTAGTGGGATTCACCACAAAAATGAAAGAAAATATTTAGCTCATTCTAAAAAAGACCAAAGTAAATTTATAGTCAAATTTATTTTTTACCGAGTTTTATCGTCATAGTATAATAGCATAATAGTACAATACTATTATGCTATTGACGATTATAAAAGTAGAAAAAGCGCCTCTCGAGGAAAAAAGTTAAAATGAGGCAACTAGCAAAATGACATTTCTAAATTTTGCAATCCGGTAATTAAAAATTGTTTTTATAATCCAAAATTGGAATTATTTACAATTATTAGCAATCTGGTAAGTAAAATTGTCTTTACAGTTCAAAACTGGAATTATTTACAATAATTTCGAACGTCAAATTATCAGCTAGCTCAGTTTAAAAATTTTCCACTAAGTGGAATCTGTGGCCCTCCAATCGTCAATAGTATACTATATATGAGTACGTTAAAGCCCCAATTCCACTGTGAAAAATTGACTGAGCTGACTTGAAGTTGGAAGAAGACAAAAATAAATAATCCATCAGAGAGACAAAGACAAAGTATTTTGTTATTGTTTTATTTATAGCAAATTTTATGGATACATCTTGACAGCAAACAAAAACATAACCAAGAATTATTTAAAAAAATTATGAATTAGTGTTAATTCGAGTATTTTTACGATTCAAAATAATCTAAAAAATTAATTATTATTAATACTCATATCAGAATTATTTTTTTGAATATTTTCGATCTTACATTAGACTTTACCAAAAAAATTACAAACTTTAAAATTGCCTTAGTGTTTTGACAGCAAACAAAAACATAACCTAGAATAACCAAGAATTATTAAACAAATGAAGTATTACTGTTAATTCGATTATTTTCACGTTTCAAAATAATCTAAAAATTTAATTATTTTTAATACTCATATCAGAATTATTTTATTCAAATTATTTCCGTCATAAAATACAAAATTAAAAAAAATCTTTCCCATAAACATGCCAAACAATTAAAATTATCAGCGTGTGCGAGAAATATTTTTCATCGATACACAATATTTATGTACATGTATTAGTTGGACTGCCATAAAATGTTCTCGATTTGATACTTTTTTTTAATTTCGACCTCAGTGCACTAACACAGATACACATTTTTGTAAGTAAAAACTTGGCTGACTCCGTTGTGTGTCTCGTTCACACAACCACCAATTTTATATTTTTATCTCAAGTTATTTTTACTGACAAACTTTGATTCACAGTGGAATTGAGGCATTATGCTTAGGGTTCAACCTGGTTTGAACCTAGGTTAACTTTTACTATAAACGGAGTCGAGTCATCTTGTAGTTAACTCGACTCGACCTAAAAAAATTCTAGGGTCGAGTCGAGTTAACTCTAAAAACAGCTACTATAAACGGAGTCGAGTCGAAAAATAAAAAGAACAAAAAAATAGTAATAAAAAGACACCATTTTGATTTCTTAATTCGTGTGCAAATATTCGATTTTTGTGTGGCAATAAAACTTTGTTATTTTATTTTTATAAAATTCAGAAAATAATACAAGAAAAACATATAAACATACCATAGTAAATGATTTTTTTTTGACATTTCTGACTCTGTTTCAACCTAGTTTCGACTCGACTACGATTTGACTCTGCAGTATAAACGCTAAAAAAGATAACTACAAGATGATCCAAAGTTAACTAAAAGATGACTCGACTCTGAGCATAAACGTATTCTATAATAATTATGTATACTATTATACTATGTATTAAGAATTTAATTTGTCTGTGTGTAATCAATTGATTTTTTTCGGCTCTTTTATAGACAAATATATTAATTGTTCATGGCAATCCCAATATTTTCGATTTGATAAATCAGAAAAATAAAGAGGTCAACCCCTCAAGGCGGCCGCATGCCAAAAGACTTCAGGTTTTTTGACACGGAGTCTACACTAAAAAGATTAAAATTTTCCATCTCTCTTATGTTATATTCTAAAAAAGTTACCAAAAATAATATAACTACAAAAACATTTAGTAACTTTTTAGAATATAACACAAGAGAGATGAAATAATTGTATCTCTTTACCTTGTAAATACCATATAAATATCTTAAAAAATCAAATTTAATTTAATTTAAATAAGGAAAATATAAAGAAAATAAATTCAAAATTGACAGCTGGAACCAAGAAAAAAGTTGGTTTTTTTGTGTGATAAATGAGTGCGTTTAATGCCAAAAATGATAAAAAATATCATGATATTTTTTATCATTTTTGCCCGATTGAACACAAGGATTTTTTCCCGATTGAACACAAGATCAGTGTAGACTGCGTGTCAAAAAACCTGAAGTCTTTTGGCATGCGGCTACCTTCATAACATATCTACTAAAAAAAATAGAATTATCATTCCCTCCTACCCGTAATTTTAGCCCAAGGGCCAAGAGTTGTACCAATGTATTACTCTTCAAAAATGAGAACCCTCCATGAGTTCTTTATGTTGGTACAGTGAAACTTCGATTTTCCGGACTTCTGTTATTCGGAACTTAAAGAACAAAAAAAAATCAGAAAAAACTATAAAAAAAACATTTTTTAAAATTTTTTTTTTTGGATTTTGCTCTCTCTCTCATAATTTTTGTATAAAAAACATTATTTCTAAAAATATTATACTGTAATATTGCGTTTTTATAAGAGACTTCGAATGTCCGGAAAATTCGATTATTCGGAAATTTAATTCCCCGAAGGTTCCGGATAAAAGAAGTTCGACTGTAGTTGGTTTCAACTATGATGATGAAAACTCGAAGTTGATAGTATAATAGTTTATTATAACATTTCATTATACTAGCTATCAAAAATATAATTGAACTTTTAACACTGCTATCACGGCAGTGCTTAGGTTTGAATTCTTTTTCAAATTTAATTTTTTAGGCTGCGGATATCGAACTCAATGGAAAAAAAATGTTTTAAATGAAGCGCGATTTATTATCCATCAAAATGTGTGTTCGAATTTTTTCGACATTGAATTTTATATATTTTAACTTTTTGTATGGGCCAGGTAATTTTAGTAAATTTTCTCAGAAAACAACTGGTGGTGGAAAAATTCTCAGAAAACAACTGGTAAGTAATTTAATATTTATTTTAAGTCTGAGAAAACAACTGGTAAGTAATTTAATTCTTTAATACAAAATTACGTTATGTAGATTATTTGTGTTTACATTCTCACAGGTGTTATTCTCACAAGTGTTTTGAGTTGTGGAATATAATGTAACTCGCGTGTCCAATTTCAATAAAATCTGTTAAGGAATAGCCAAGTTCCATCCTAGTTGGCCATATTCCAGAACTTCATCTAAAAATCATTTTAAAATCCCATTTTCAACGCACATGTCAAATTTCACTGAAATCGGTAAAGGAAACCCAAGTTCCATCCTAGTTGCCCATATTCCAGAACTTCATCCATAAATCATTTTAGAATCCCATTTCCAACGCACATGTCAAATTTCACTCAAATCGGTTAAAGAATAATTAAGTTTCATCCTAGTTGGCCATATTCCAGAAATTCATCCTTAAATCATTTTAGAATCCCATTTCCAACGCACATGTCAAATTTCACTCAAATCGGTTAAGAAATAGCTAAGCTCCACCATATAATCGGCCATATTCCAGAACTTCATCCAAAAATCATTTTAGAATCCCATTTTCAACGCACATGTCAAATTTCACTAAAATCGGTTAAGGAATAGCCAAGTTTCATCCCAAATGGTCATATTCCAGAACTTCATCTAAAAATCATTTTTCCAATGCACATGTCAAATTTCACTCAAATAGGTTAAAGAACAGCCAAGTTCCGTCCTAGTTGGCCATATTCCAGAACTTCATCCATAAATCATTTTAGAATCCCATTTCCAACGCACATGTCAAATTTCACTAAAATCGGTTAAGAAATATCCAAGTTCCACCATAATTGGCCATATTCCAGAACTTCATCCAAAAATCATTTTAGAATCCCACGTCCATTGCACATTTTAAATTTTACTAAAATCAGTTAAGGAATAGCCAAGTTCCATCCTAGTTGGCCATATTCCAGAACTTCACCTAAAAATCATTTTAGAATCCCATTTCCATCGCGCGAGCCAAATTTCAATAAAATCAGTTAAGGAATAGCCAAGTTCCATTCAAATTAGCAATATTCCAGAACTTCATCTAAAAATCATTCTAGAATCCCATTACCAACGCACATGTCGAATTACATCACAATTGGTTGAGGAATAGCCAAGTTCCATCCTAATTGGCCATATCCCAGAACTTCACTTAAAAATCAATTTAGAATCCCATTTACATTCAGTTAAGGAATACCCAAATTCCATCCTAGTTGGCCATATTCCAGAATTTTACCCAAAAATCATTTTAGAATCCCATTTTCAATGCCCGTTCATCTGTGCTCGCTAATAAAACAATCTGGCTTTCTAAAGAAATTTAGAAGGTTTTGAATGTAACCGTTTGCCGCAATAAAAAGAGTAAGAGCAATACTATAATAATGATGTTTTTATTCATCAGAGCAGAGCGTATTTATTTTCTCAATATACATAGCGCAATAACAAAGAGCGAAAATATGATAACACAAACGCAATTGACGATTGGAGCATCACAGATTCCACCTAGAGGAAAATTTTTAAACTGAGGTAGCTGCTAATTTGACGTTCGAAATTGTTGTAAACATTTCCAATTTTGAACTGTAAACACAATTTTTACCTACCAGATTGATAATAATTGTAAATAATTCCAATTTTGGATTATAAAAAACATTTTTAATTACCGGATTGCAAAAATTTCTTTCGTCGCATTTATGAGAAATGTCATTTTGGCTGTTGCCTCATTTTAACTTTTTTCCTCGAGAGGCGCTTTCTCTACTTTTACAATCGTCAATTGACGATTGTAAAAGTAGAGAAAGCGCCTCTCGAGGAAAAAAGTTCAAATGAGGCAACTGCTAAAATGACATTTCTCATAAATGCGACGAAAGGAAATTTTGCAATCCGGCAGTTAAAAATTGTTATTATAATCCAAAATATGAATTATTTACAATTATTAGCAATCTGGTAAGTAAAAATTGTGTTTACAGTTCAAAATTGGAATTCTTTACAACAATTTCGAACGTCAAATTAGCAGCTACCTCAGTTTAAAATTTTTCCACTAGGTGGAATCTGTGATGCTCCAATCGTCAATAGTGGAAGAGCAAGAGCCTTATAATAAAAATAATGCTCCAGTTCTTCAGAGCGATATTTATAAAGAGCTTTTTAATAGTTTTTATAATCGTTCTTGAACAAAAATGAAGAGCGAAGAGCAAAATGAAATCCCATTTTAAACTCTGGAGAAAAACTCTTATATATACTCCACCTTCTCTGCACTTGTCGCCGCCTAGTTTTATGCAGATGGACATTTTTAGGAGCTCTTCTTTTTAGGAGCAATTAAAAAATTTTGTTTGGAGAGGACGCGTTAAAAACATGAAACAGAAGTATAAAGGTAGAGAGTAAGTAGGAGTATATTGCAACAAAACCAACAAAAATGTCTATACTTATTTGTTTTGTGTATATATTATTATTATTGGGGGGCCATGCGGGCGATCAGCCACTTCGCACTGCGACCTAAAAGATCTATTGTGCTGGCCCCTGCTTAATTATCCGTCCAGTCAATATTCAGGTTCTTAATGAACCTGACAATACTGCCTCCCGGTACGTGATACATACTATCTGGGCATATTGCTCTCCCTCCTAGATGTTTACTACAGCATGTAGTTCCGCTAGAAAGACGGTAGCATTGGAGCTCAAGGACCTCGAGAGATTTTACTCTTACGAGTTGCTGGGAATTGCAAATCACCTGTAGGTCACCCAGCTTTACTACAGGAAGGCTAAAAATAAAACTGGAGGGTGCCTGGTATCCAGAGTCCGCATATTTTGGGCTGATTAACCTATCAGCCATTCATCTTTCGGCATATGCTGTTCCACCTTAGATTAGGGTTTTTTGTCAAGGTTTTCTCCTTTAGCGCCGTACTTTGGCCTGTGCCAAATGGCCTAAAATGTGCCAAGTGGCCTTAGTTACCAGTGGTTGCCACGAGGAGGCAGTACGAACACTTGCGAATTGTGCACAGGTTACCCCTTACACAATTGTACCCATCACGCAGCTGCCTAATGACAAGACCAGAACAGCTCACGTGATGCGCACCCTACTGGAAGGTTACGGAGCTGGTAGATTAATCTACTCAACTTTGATCCCCCCCCCTCAAATAGACGCCAAACCACCTTTGTGTATATATACTTTCTGATTTATTTATATGCATCACTAATACTACGCCTTAACGTACTTTTTTATATCTTAAGTGTTTGTACTGTTTGGCTTGTATAAACATTTTTGTTGGTTTTGATTGCAATGATCATATTTTTTCGTTCTTTTGATGTAAAAGAGAGCATCACTGTGATTGATCATTGATCGCTCAGTCATACAACAGGGAAGTGATGATCACGGTGAGGTATAAGAACATCACCGTGATTGACCAATGATCCCTCTCTCGTACAACAGTAGGTGGAGGGTTACTATTTTCTTCGCTGACTCGTCGGACAAATTTCATGAGACCGACATAACATAACTTTTTTTCTTTAAAAAGAGTTTAGGTAACATAAATAGAAATACTGATTTTCAGTCGAGTTTTGTCCAGCAGTAAAAAACTAGTAAAATTAAACAAGAATTTTTATTTTTTTTTTATTTTATAAATCTGTTTATTAAACAAGAATTCAACAAAAAAATACAAAACAAAACCATTCCAATATAAATAAATGCGATTATTTTGTAGGAACAAACTGTACTGAACGTTGTATTCGACGAATTAAAGCTTCCGAATAGTTCGAATCACCAGATGCATCCTAAAATCCAACCAAATTTAATTAGTAATTAAACAACTTTCAGTTAATGCTTAAGCCTGCATCCGAACCATCGGTAATTTATACAATTGTTGGTTCAGATTGGCCTATTTATCGGCAAATAGAAGTGAGCGCACGATTGTACAAATAACCAAACGCCTGGGTGCAGGCAGCTTTATACTTACTTTTGTGGCATTTAAAACTTGATTACAAAATGTTGCATTGAAAATATTTACAAGCGTCTTTTTCAGCGCATTTACTTCATCGGATACAATTTGCCAACCAGCACCACTTGACGATATCATTGAACCTAGGTAACACAAATAATTGAAATTAAAAATTTAAAATACCTCCATTTTAATCTATTTACTTTTCTGGAATGATGAATTTAAATTTAGAAAATTATCAACCGGTACAACTTGCTCCATGTAATAATCAACATGTGTCCACAATAAGTATAAGCATTGCTCAATTAGGTATGAGCATAATTTTACATCCTCTTGTTGCACTCGCAACTTATCATATGTTGAGTTGTGCTGTTTATGATAATACTCTACGCAACTCTTTAATTGCGATATGACCAAACCTAAGTTTGGAGAAGATTTTAGAGTTCCAATATTAATAGTCTTCTCATTCAAATCACTTGTGTTAGGAGAAAATAGTATGTTTATGATACGGTGGTCAGCCGCATTATTTGCAATTGAATTTCTAGCATGAAGTGCCAAGTTAAAGGCTATTTGAAAAACAAGTTTTGTGTGTTTCGCCTTGTTAACATCATTAAACTCGTACCTATAATGTAAAAAATAAACTCTACAGTTTGAGCTTAAAAATATAAAGGCAAGACTTACGTAATATTTTCTCTAGCAAACATTTGATTTAGTGTTCTCTCAGATAAAATAAATCTCGGCAAAAGTGTTAACATTAACTTTTGTAGTCGATAAAGTTGAGTTCCAACATCTAAATTATAATTTGGTTGAAAATTTGCAAATATATCTTGATTCGTGCTCCTCGCGATCAATCCTGTTACTGCAGATAATTCTTCTAGTAAACCTAAATTCATAAATGGTGTTCCCGGTCTCAATATAATTTCGATCATTTCACAATGTGATAGAATGAAATGAAGAATTTGACTTATAGCTGAATAATTTTCTGATCCCAGCGTTGATATTATTACATCACATATATTTAAAGCCGGTAATAATATTTGCCGATATCTAACATCAACTGGAGGGACAAATTCATAGAAAGCTGTTTGAAAGCTGTTGAGTTGGAAATCTGGATGCAAATCATAAACGCGCATCCCTGAAAGAACACCAAGTATTTTTTGTTCCAATAATAATTCAGCTCCAACATATGAACTTGCAACACGACTCAACATTGCCATTTTTGATTCGTAAATATATAAGGATTTTAAATTTTCTGGTGTTGTTTCTAATATTTGACACAATTTATCATCTGATTTCAGCAGACTGTCTATTAAATGCGACAAATAACCACGTTTCGATATAAAGTGAATAAAATTAGACATTGAGTCTACATCGAGCAGCATATCAATGCAGGAAAATGCGAGCATTTTACATAAGTCATGTCCACCTGTACAATCATTACATAAAATTTCAAAAAGTTTGTCACCAAAAATTAAGAATACCTCCGCTGCTAGTTCGCTCTGATTTATAATTTCACCATCGTGGGAATTTATAATTTGGCGCATACTTCCGTCTAAACGGGAAACGTAACTAAAAAAGAAAAAATATTAAATTAAATTTTTGGTGTTTTAATTTTGTTATAGTGGAACTAGGAAATTTAATTCGAACAATTAAGAGATAAAACTGGTTTTAAATGGAAGCAGTTTTTTGCTAAAATGTACAAACCAAAAGCCTTTCGGAAATACCTGTTAAATGATTATTACTAAACGTAAATACTTACTTCTGTGTTGGAATATCATCATTTGATGTATTTTTATCACGTCCCTTTATAATATTCATATAATTTAAGAATGAAGCATATAAATTTATTCGAAGTGTTTGTGATGTATCGCCACTAACAATGATCCATTCGACAATACTCTTTAATATATACTTTAAATTGAGGGAATTTGTATCCGCAATAAATGTTAACGAACCCTGATTAGTATTGTTATTGAATATAGATTGTGTATCGTTTGTAGTCTCATCGGATTTAAATCTATAGCAATGTCTTAATTTGACCAACAATAACAATACGGTTGAGGAGGCCAAATTAGCAATTTCTGTGATAGTATCGACGTGGACGACTTTATTCAACAATGCTTGTAATATTTTGATTATTAATCCTTGTTTAATATCCATGGTCATACTAGGGGCAACACAAAACAAAATTTCTGTTAATTGTCCCCATGCCTCCAAAAATTTGACCGACGATCGACAAGCGTTCTTTTGTGTATTCCATTGCAACGCATATTTTAATATAAGTTCTATCTCTTTAATAATTAGTTGTCTTTGACCAGCCGCCATAGTTGTTTGTACAGTACTTAATTCATCTCGCAATATTTCGTGTAACTTTTTTATATCAATCAATTTTGGTTCTGCACTATTCGTTGTTGTGAGACAGCTTTGAAATAGTGAATGCATCAATGAATTCTCAAAATAGTCCCAATTCGGCATTTCTAATGTTTTTGATTCAAATTTCAACGAGTCCAATAGTTGACATATTAAAAGTTCCACCCCATTTTCATTAGGCTTTTGATTTAAACCGCTGGCATCATTCAGAGACAGATTTTTAGGAAAAAGTGCGAAACTTGTTCCATTGATTTGATCGGTTAGAGAGTTTTGTGATACACCCATAAGTATTTTGCATAAATTTGAAAATTGTGTCGTCTGTTTATTTAAAGCTGCCATTTTTAATTCGATTGCCACACTTTTCAGTAAACCAGTCATTTGATTTAATATTCGCGGATTTGTCGAATTCCGGAATGGAAGGGCTGATATGTGACGGCATAGGAAATCATTACAAGTTCTGAGATATCGTAGTATTGACTCGGATGTGCGAATATTCAAACATAACGCATAAATGAGAGCGTACACATTTGCAATAAATCGTTCATATGATGGATCAAATTGTTGACCACTTTTCATCGCTTCTAACGAATTATCTAATAAGGTAATTATCGATTTGGTGCATGTTGATGGAAAATTTAAAACTCCTGGTTGTTGGAATCTTGTTGAATGGACATCATCTAGATTAAATCCAAGCAAATAGTGTGCTACATTCGGCGCCGGTTGAGGAAGGCAATCCTGTAGTAAATTCAGTATCACCTCTTTAGTCATAAGTTCAATCTCATCCACCGAATTTTCTTCATTACGAGAATTATATGAAATATCCGCTTCCAAGCATTCAACAAATCCGTGCCGAATTTCATTTTTCGTTTTCTCATCTGACGTAAAAACTGAGATCAAATAACTGTTAGCGTTTGGTTGTTTCACAATGTAATTTAAAATCTTAATTGCAAAATATGCATGCTTCGGCAACCAATTGTTGTAGCAAACAAACTTTGTAATATTCAACATGTTATCCGGTTTGCCTGAACGTGGATTTATTCCGAGTAGAAGTTTATTTAATCCAGACAGTAAAATTGAACAATTAGCTGCAAAATGAGCATCAAAGAAAACACTTTGATTAAATAAACATTTTTCAATTATTGTAAACACATAGTAAATACAGGATTCTAGCTTTGTTTTTCCTGGGAATGGTGCATATGCATCGATTAAATGACACGCCTCATCAATAATATTCAGTATTATTCGGAGAAAATCTGATTCTTTATTCATTTGCAGCATAATATGAAATCCGGGTGGTGAATTTTCTTCCTTCACTTGTCTCGTATTTGGAAAATCATTTGGATTTGGATCATAACTTTTTATATAAAGCTCAAACAACTTTAGGCATTTTTCTGCAACAACCCACTTTTCTGCGGGGTCTTTGTAAGTTCGGCTATAAAATCGTGAAAATACAGAATGTAGAACAAAAGTTAGATATGGATCAAGCCCCGGGGCTCTAGGTCCTGCGCCGAGATTTTTTGGTACTGCAGTCGATGACAATGTATATAACAAATCCAACATTGCCTGTGTTAGTGGGTACGCCTCATTCCGACTTTCTATTTGTTCCAATTCAGATTCAATTCCTCTTGTGCTTATAGTGGTGGTTGAAGGAACTGTCGTTATTATTTGAGATGACTCCAAAATATTCCAGAGTTGTAACGCTGTCTCCTTCGATTTTGCTAGGGCCGCCAATGTTAATAACAAATCAGCTTTTAGGGGAATTACACAGGAACAAGTAACAAGGCCAGTTAATACCATTAGTGTTGACCAACTTGGATGTTCACACAAAGCTATACGAGCAACTTCATCTTGCGTTGCAATTGCTCTTATAACATATAATACCGCATGCAATCCATCAAGTTCTTGAGGCTTTATATTCCGATTTAAGACGCGATTTTTATATACTGTCTCTGTATTTGGACTTTGCTCTTGACGCAATGTGATGTAATATCGAGTCAAAGAGTTGAAGAAATGATCCCAGGATAGTGTTGTACTTCCGGAAACACCTGCACCTTGCTTTAACAAATTAAATACATTTCTAGCTGATTGTTGGCAACTAGCAAGTCCACCTAACATTTTTAAATAAGGAACAAACAGAATTTGCGGCAAAAGTTCTCCAGCCAACCGAATAAATTTAAATAGTGTTACGGAACGTGAAGTTTTTTGATTATTAACTGGAGCTGATGAATCCATTGGAACCCAATATTCCATTGCCAATCCCAATTTTAATTGATCGTTCTCATACAATTTTCCAACAGCCATTAGTAGAGCCTCAAAATTGTGACATAAATTGGTAGGTGGGTCAATTCCTTGTTCAATATGACATTGCACAGTTTTAGCGGTTTCGTCAGCCCGTGCACGTAATTCAGTTACTTTAGAATACATCAGCTCAATGAAATCGGTTAGCAATATGTGAATTTTTCGAAAATAAAATTCTTTTAAAAATATATTTTCATTTTCAAGTAGAGTATAATGTAATAGATCGAATACTTTTGATTGTATTGCTTCTTCAACCAGTTGTTCATCTAGGTCGACAATGTTCATAGCATTTATATTCATTGTTTGGCGCGTTATTCTCAATGTTGCAATAGAAATGCCCAATGCAAATTTTATAAGAGCCTGAAGGCCCTCACATTCCCAGGGAGTCGTAAGCGCATTCAGTATCGCATCAATAAAACCAGTTTCACTCATTATTGGCAATAATCGCACAATATCTTCTCCATCTTCACGTCGATGGAAACAGCTTAGATCTACTGCGTATAACAGAGCCATTTCAAGTGCCAATGTAATATCATCAATTCCACCGCTTTCTGTAGATAGCTTAGCCTTAGCTAAATAATTTATTAAACGAATCGTGACATTCTTCGGTAATCCACACTGTGCCGACCAATTAAATAGACATGATGCCAATGATAACTGAATTTCTTCAAACAACTTCAACACATTTAAATGATGTTTTGGAGGTCCTAGTGCTCTGTTTGCCACAAGCTTTTCCAGTTCCTTAGATATATCTAGTTCTTCAAGACAATCCATTATTCTATATAAAATTCCATCTTCAACTAAATTATCTGTAAAATTATTCACGCATGATATTATTTCAGGAGTAGCTTCTGTACTCCACGTGAGGCCATCACGACTTTGGAATAATCTTTCCAAAGCTGAAACCAATGTTTTTCGGCCATCATAATATAAAAGTATGGCAACTAAACCACGAGCAAGTCCGGGATGTCTTGGCATTTGTAACTGTGCTGTACACACTAATTCAAGTGCAATGTATTCATCCAAGTCGTACATATCAGATAATATAAGAGTTTCTTCTACGAGTTGCTCTAAGAGGTAAGTATGCCCTCTACCAGGTAAATTAACTCCCTCTTTAACACCGTTTTTAATTTCTTTGCGGCTCTTTGCATTTTTTGGCTTTAAATATAAATGGAACAAGAAAATTACTTTTATTTTACCCC
This sequence comes from Tipula vernalis, assembly GCA_958295665.1. Classification (NCBI taxonomy): domain Eukaryota; kingdom Metazoa; phylum Arthropoda; class Insecta; order Diptera; family Tipulidae; genus Tipula; species Tipula vernalis. The sequence goes on along the minus strand of OY282558.1, from coordinate 176,609,896 downwards.
TGTTAAAATTATATGTATAATAAAATCGTTTTACCGGATTTTTAAGTAAATTGATGAAATTTTGTTTATTTTTTCCCAGTATTGATTGCAATGATGATATTGAAACATCTTTCGATTTCGATGTTAAATAAAAATCAATCACTTCAAACAAATGTTTATACGGTGTCCACATATCATCAACAATAGCTAAATTTTAATTAAATTTGCAATAAAAACATTATTTTAATCATTTCATAATAACATAACCCCAAAATTCAAAATGGCATATAGTAATTCTATATTACAGGAAATTATAATACTTTAAATAAAATACCTTCCCCCATTTTATAAATTCAAAGCTGGAATGACGGAATCAATATTAAAATTATAAACGTTTCAGGAATTTTATCTCTTTTTACTTTTAATAAATTTTAACATAAGTTTATTTAAAAACACAACACTTTCACGCTTTGGCTAATGGCTACGCGCGTTAAAATACAAATTTTTGTGATTAAAAATGATTAAATTCACAACTGTCAATTTTGAGCAACATCAACCCAAGTAACCATTTGAATTTTCAAACTAGTCGTGTTCTTTTATTTATTGTTTCTGAGTGATATGAAGGCATGTCCCTGTGTTCAATCGGACAAAAATGATGAAAAATATCATGATATTTTTTATCACTTTTGGCATAAAACGCACTCATTTATCACCAAAAAAAAACAACTTTTTTCTTGGTTCCAGCTGTCAATTTTGAATTTATTTTCTTTATGATATTTTCGGTACTTAAATTAAATTAAATTTGATTTTTTAAGATATTTATATGGTATTTACACCGTCACCTATTTATTTAAATATAAATACTAATTTATATTTCGAAGTTTTGTCTGAGAACACACATCACAATAAAACTCAAACTAAAATTATTTGTGGCTCCAATATTTGGATAAAAATCAAATAGTTTCAATATCAAAATAATTTATAAAGAAGAAATAATTAAAAAATTGAACATTTAATTAAAAACCTGACGACAAAACTAGTTTATTGAATTTTACAAAGCGATTTCAAACAAAATGTAACATTTAAAATCAATTTATCAATGTTTTTCAATTTTGGTTGTTCAATCGGGTTTGACGTACAGGGGGCCTATTCTCGAATTTCACATCCATTTTCCAATTGTGGACATCTGTCAAAGTTGTCAAAAAATGGTTCGAAAATTGTAATTCGTAAATAAAAACACATGCGGCATTGAAATTTTCCTATAAGGGGAATTTTTCCACATGCTTATACCCATTTGGAAATATTCCCTTAGTACCGAAAAAATTCAATTTTTATGAGTTTTGACAGATGTACACATGTGGAAAATGGATGTGAAATTCGAGAATAGGCCCCCAGTATTACGAAATGAAGTTAGGGTGGGATAAAATATCATGATATTTTTTAACATTTTTGCCCGATTGAACACGTCGTGTGTCGTTTCCTCGGGATTGACATAAAATTTAACCGAACGAAGTTAGGGTCATAAGTAGTTGACGTTCAGTATCATGATATTTTTTATCACATTTGGCCGAGGAAACACTAGGAATATTGGCCCTAGTCCGTATGTTCACTGATGGCTTTTTGACAGAAAATATCCGGATATTTCACTTTTATAAAATATCCGGAATTTTTTATGACATGAGTGAACAAATTTTGACTTGACATATAATTTTGGTATTTTAAACGTCAACATCACATTTTCTTTTTATTATTTAAATATTTTTTATTATTATCATTGTTCAAATCGAAGCATTACATATTATTTAAATTTATCATTTCGCAGAAATTTTCGACTTTTTTACGCCGTTAAAAGTATTAATTTTCGCTTATCAAAAAAAAAAAATCCAAATAAAAGTAGAGTAAAGGTAACCTCATGCCAAAAGAGTTCAGGTTTTTCGACACGCAGTCTACACTAAAACGATAAAATTTTTCCATCTCTAGTTACTAAATGTTTTTGTTGTTGTATTATATATGGTAACTTTTTTAGATTATAACACAAAAGAGATGGAAAAATTTTATCTTTAGGTGTAGACTGCGTGTCGAAAAACCTGAAGTCTTTTCGCATGCGGCTACCTTGAATGCTCTGTTATGCCTGTATGATGCTCACTTTTATTCCCACTTTTTCAGTGACTAGGAAAGACAGACGGAGTGAGAGAAAAAATAAATATACAAAATATTTGTGAGAGTGAGTGTATACACCATAAATTTGAAAAAATATAGAAACGTCAAAAAAAAGTGGTAGCTCAATTTTTGTAGCAGTTAATCGAGCAAATGTAACAAAAATAGAATTGGATTTGATTCTTTTTTTTGACATTAGATACTTTTTTCTGCCATTTCTACCAAAAAAAATTTGTGTACAAAATAAAATCATATATAAATTAACTTTACATATAAATTATGTCGTTGCAATTAATTGCGGCACCTAATGCAAATTTATTATGCGCGGGCCTCATATTTCTTACGTAAAAAATCAATTAAGATCCAAAAATAAATATTCTTGAAAATGGCTACTTCATCGCATAAAACATTTTTTGATTCTATTTACATATTTTTTTTATTCGAAACTTCAAAATATTTGCATATAGTAAGCGTATTTTGTTGACCAAAATTGAATTCGAATTATTTTGGGTTTATTTGTTTTCCAAGAAAATAGCCAATTTGATTTAATTGATAAAAGCCAACCTTTCCAAATAAAATATAAATTTAATACGTATTATGACTCTGGTGGCAGGTATCATAACTAAGAATTAGAATTATGTTTAATTAAACCCAATTTTTTTTGGGGCTAATGTTATTCTTGCGGGGATTTATCTTATGCAATTGTTGTTGTAAATTTGTCAAGGAAATACGCTAAGTATTGTCTACACTACCCTCCTCTGTTTCGCTTTACTAGTTTTGCAGCAGTTTATTGCACTTGAAAAATATGAGTATCATACAGCCATTAATTTTTCTCAGCAAAATAAAGCAAATAAACAAACTAAAAAAAAATATGCACTGAACAAAAATTTGCTCAATATTCTTATGGATGTCGGATGTAGTTACGGTTATGGCACAAAAAGCGAGTATTCAGTTTATTCCCCTGCAACGCATATAGCTACAGCAGCCTGATCGCCAAAAGATTGTAAATTAAAATTAAAAAAATGATGAAGCAGTAGTAACAAGAGCAGAAATTCCATAGTTTCAGACCTTCCTTTGAGATTGAGAAGTGTTACGATGACAGTCTGAACGACCTTATCCTAGCAAGCCGGGATATACCCCGCCTAGCAGATGTCATGGAAAAAACAGCAGAAGGATTTTCACCACGACAAGCTACACACAAACTAAAAATAAAATATATACTGTCAGTAATCCTTGGTGTATCATTTATCCGAATAGAACCATCTCCAGGATCACAACAGTGGCGACGAGGATAAAGCGAATTAACCTCGGCATCATGGAAGAACTCATCAAACGGTTGATGGAAGCTCAGACTGAAAACCAACGACAAATGGCAGCAATCATGGAACAAATGGTTCAGCAGCGAAACGCTCCGCCAGCAAATTCAGCGGATGCAGTTCACCGACCAGCAGCGGCACAAATACACAAGCACCTATCCGATCGAATGGAAAAATTCGGCTACTGCCCGGAGGACGGTGAAACGTTCGACCGCTGGTACGCACGTGCCACTGGCATAAGGATTGCCCGTACAAGAACAAAATCTGCGATACTTGCAAGGTAAAGGGTAACAAAGCTGGCCATTGTACCTCGGCGACCGAATTCCTGCGCAGATTCCGATCAAGACCAAGCAGACCTAACCACAGATCAGAACGTCGTCAAAGTCTGGCAGTCACAACAGCATCGATCTCTACCCGCAAGTTTGTTGAACCAGCCATCGATGATCACAAGCTTCGCCTGCAACTGGATTCTGGCTCCGACTGGACAATTATATCCGAGAAAAATTGGAAAAAGATTGGTGAACCGCCGTTGACGCCATGCGAAGAGCAAGCAATCAGCGCTTCAGGCGATCAGGTGTCGATGCTCGGAAAATTCACCGCACGATTGAAAACGGACGAGAAGAAATCGGCCCATGCTACGTCGCAAATTCAAGATTGAACGTCCTCGGCAGCGACTGGAAGCTCTCGACCTATGGAATATTCCCATCGCCAGCGTCTGCAACAACGTCCGACTCGATGCTTCACAGCAGTTTTGAAGCGAGTTGAGGATCAAATTTCCAGCCCTTTTCAGCGATTCGCTCGGCCGCAAAAAGTTTTAAGCCGCAAAAGGCATCGCTGACGCTCAAACCAAGTGCAAAACCAATTTTCCGCAACAGCCGTCCAGTTCCGTTTGCCGCTATGGAGCCTATCGAGAATGAAATCAAACGGTTGCAGCCTTAAATGTGATTAGCCTCGTGCGATACTCAGCAAACACCGCACCAATCGAATCGTCGCTGTAAAGAAGAAGGATGGACGGGTTCGAATCTGCGCCGACTACTCAACTGGCTTAACTGATTCGCTTGAACCGGAACAATTTCCACTGCCAACGCCTGACGAGATTTTTGCTCAGCTATCGCCATTCAAACTCTTTAGCAATATCGACCTCTCAGACGCGTTCCTTCAAGTCGAGCTCGATGACGACTCAAAGAAGCTGATGACCATCAACACTCACTGCGGACTTTTCAAAGTCAATCGGTTGCAGCCAGGAGTCAAGCCAGCACCGGGAATCTTCCAAAGGCTTGTGAGCAGCATGATGAGCGGAGCAAAGGGCGCCTTTCCGTTCATCGACGACTTCATTGTGGGATGAACAGATCAAAATAACCACGACAAGAATCTGTACGAAGTTTTAAGCCGCATTCAGGAGAACGGCTTCCACCTCAAAATCGACAAGAAGTGTTGGTTCCGTCAGAAAGAACTCGAATTTCTTGGCCACATACTCGACACTAACGGCATTAAACCGAGCCCAGAAAAGATCAAGACGCTTCAGAACACTCCGCCTCCAACAGACGTCAAGCAACTTCAGGCATTTCTAGGAGCAGTCACTTGGTACGGAAAATTCATTCCTGGTATAAAGAAACATCGCCGCCGATTAGACGAGCTTCTTCAAGATGATATCACGTTTGCATGGGAAACAAAACATCAAGAATTTTTCGACGAGCTCAAGACAATTCTGACATCTGACCTCGGACTTACTCACTACGACCCAACTAAGAAGTTGATCGTTGCCGCTGACGCTTCAAGCTATGGAATGGGAGCAAGTCTAATGCATGAGATGCCCGGTAAGTCGTTGCGCCCAGTAAACATGCCGCACGCTCATTCACAGCAGCAGAAAAAAACTACCCGCAAATCCAACGAGAAGCTCTGGCGCTCACATTCGCCCTTCAGAAGGTTCACCGCTACATTTATGGTCGAAAATTCGAGCTCCAGACTGACCATAAACCCTTGCTCGCAATATTCGGGAATAAGAAGGGAATTCCGGTATACACGGCAAGCCGCCTTCAACGCTACGCGTTGATATTGCTCGCATACGACTTCGAAATCAAATACGTCGACACGAACAGCTTCGCATACGTAGATTTCATCTCTCGACTCATTAGTCAACACGAGAAGCCTGACGAAGACGTCGTCATTGGAAAGATCATTACAGAAGACTCACTAGGTTGCTTCGCTATCGACACCGCCAAGAAGCTGCCAGTAACCTTCGAAGCTATTCAGTACGAAACAAGTCGAGTCGAGACGTTGAAGGTAATGACAAGTTGCATTGAGAAGGGTTGGCCACGCAAACGAGAGCAAATTCCTGACGTTGAGGCTGCAGACTACTTCGCAAGACGAGATTCGCTCACAGTCATCAACGGTTGCATTTTTTCGGGGATCGCATCATAATTCCGAAGCGCTACCGCAGCGAAATGCTGAAAGAACTGCATCAAGGTCATCCTGGCATTGAGCGCATGAAGCTATTAGCTCGACAGAAAGTCTCCTGGCCATCGCTCGACAACGACATCGAAAAAACAGTTCGAACCTGTGTGAATTGCGCAACGAATGCGTTTTCACCGATCAAACCTAAACTGCAGTCGTGGCCGATTCCAGAAGCACCGTGGTCGCGATTGCACGTCGACTTCGCTGGTCCAGTCAACAGCTTCTGGTATTTTGTCATCATCGACGCCTTTTCAAAATGGCCAGAATTCTACAAGATGCAGAGCACGACGTCCCAGCAGACAACAGATAAGCTCGAAGAAGCTTTCGCAAGACACGGCGATTGCAAAACAATCGTTTCTGACAACGGACCGCAATTCAAATCGGAACAATTTAAGCAATTCTGCGCAGAAAGAGGAATCGAGCATATCACCACAGCGCCTTATCATCCGCAATCGAACGGTCAGGCAGAACGGTTCGTGCAGACGCTGAAATAGGGACTCAAGAAGCTTGAGAAGGATGGAAACGCTAATGAAGTCTTGCGAAAGTTCCTTAAGCACTACCGTTTCACACCGTCATACAACCTTGGATCGAAATCGCCGCATGAGCTGATGACGGGACGACAAGCAAGATCGAAGCTCATGCCAACTACGAAAGCTATAGTACAACGAAACCACAAGATGGAACAGCAGTTCAACACTTACCACGGTGCTAAGGAAAAGACGTTTGAGATCGGCGACAAAGTTTTCGTTAAAACCCACTTAAGCAACAACCAGTGGCGCTGGGTTTCAGGAGAAGTCGTGTGTAAAATGGGAACGGTCAATTACAAGGTGCAAACCGATATACGAGAGATCGTTGCTCATGCAAATCAGCTAAAAAAACGCTACACGTATCTCGACGATGGCCACAACGTTCTTCTGGACAGTTTTGATATCCAGGTCTCAGGAAAGCAAGAGATTGAGCCCGAAATCATCCCAGAACCCGAGGAGGAGAAAGAGGAAGTACAAGATGACTCATTGCAAGACTCACTGGACGATCAGGAGCAAGTTCCACGAAGAACTCAACGAGCTACAGCTGGAGTTCCACCCGCCTATCTCGGAGACTACGTGTGCTAAACAAGGCATTTTCCCATTTCCATTTATTTTCATTCACATCCGAAACAATTGTAATCATTATATCGCAATCATTCAAATAAGAATTTCAACTGTTTATAAACAGCATCTTAAAACGGGGAGTAGTGTTACGATGACAGTCTGAACGACCTTATCCTAGCAAGCCGGGCAGATGTCATATGGAAAAAACAGCAGAAGGATTTTCACCACGACAAGCTACACACAAACTAAAAATAAAGTATATACTGTCAGTAATCCTTGGTGTATCATTTATCCGAAAAGAACCATCTCCAGGATCACAAAAAGAAGCCTTACAAATTTTTTGCAAAGGTAGAAAATTTTTTAAATTGTAGATATTTAAAAAATAAATTATGTATAATAATCTAAAAGGGACATCGCTTTCAAAAAACGGCGATAGATGGATTATTTCTAAAGATGGCAGTAGTTATTTTTTTATTGTTAAAGCTGACATCTTTACAAATAATACGAATTAAATACCGCATTATCGATTTTAAAGAATTTTATCTTTTATAATTCATATTTATATATATAAATTCATTTAACATTTATTTCATTTAAAAATAAAAAGAAACTCAAATAGGTGTAGATTTTGTCGATGGTTTAAAATACTTATGAAACTTGCTCTTAGTGGTTGAATCATATTCGTTACGGTAAGGTAACTTGTTGCCGGATGAAGGAGCACGATTTTGGAAAAACTTCTTGGATGACTCCGTTTGAAATGATGAGCCTGATGTTGTTTTATTTATTATCGATGGAATCGAGAATGAACTAGATGATTGGCTCAATACATAACTTGATTTCGGAGCATTAGAGCCTCCAAATTCAGATACAAAATCTTCTTCCGGGTTTGAATTTGTTCGTTTTTGCCTGCTAGTCATAGTATACATTTTTTTTAACATTTCCTGTTTTTGTTTCCGTTCAGCTCGTAGCTGTTTATAATGTTCATTGTACTCAATTAATTTGTTCATTTCAATTTTGTTTTCCTCTGCAATCCGATCGGTTCTTGCGATTTTCTTAGCCAAGTCCAGAGAATGTTTATATTGAAACTCTTCAGTATACGAATCGTAAGTCATGTCGGGCTTAAATAAATCTAAATATTTCGGCTCCAACTAAACGTGTTATATTATAAAATAAGAGAATAATTGAAATATTTTTGAAAGTGACTACACCTACCTCTTGGTTTATAGTTCTAAAAGAAACGTGTTTCTTACAAACTGTACAAAACGGATTGCGTCCACCCATTTTAAAACATTTGCGGCACATTACATGAGAACATGATAATAGATAAAAAATATGAACTTTTTCATAAAGCTTAATACATGAATTGCAATGAATCCATTTAATTTCATCACAATTAATTAAATTCATATTGATTTGAGGTTCTGCCTCAAATTTGAAATACAGACTCCGGACTGGTTTACCCTACCAGCAAAACTACTAAGCTCGGGGGTATTGTACGCACTTTGCAATTTGCAATTACATAGTTTGAAAAGCGAATTGCCTGATGTGGATTACTGACTTGAGGGCAAATAAATTATAATAACCGTATTCCATTGGCCCTAGTCTATTTTGTAAACAAATTTCCCCTTCCGAACATAATTCTTTTGTTTTCCATTTAAAATATATTGATACCGAGTTTACGACCATTTTCTGATGAAAAATTTTATTCTTTACAAAATAGATTACGTCGATTGGTTGCCTGTTGAAAATTTTTCTTCAGAAAATGGTCGTAAACTCGGCATGAATGCTCTGTTATGGCTGTATGATACTCACTTTTTTCCCACTTTTTTAGTGACTAGGAAACACATGTCGAATTCTTTTCGTTTTTTCAAATCAATGTAAATTTTGTGGTGCGAAAAGTACACGAAACCAAATTGATGTTTTTTTTGACGTTACTAACAACAACAAAAATAGAAACTTCATTTTGTATTTGTCAAAGTTGTGAATATACGAGTTTTTTGTGTCTTGATTTTAAATCATTTTAATTGTTGTTTAATTATTTTAATCGTTTAAATAAAATTTTCAATATAAAAAGTTTTTTCCGTCTCGATTTTTATTATCCTTTTGTTTGTTTGTTGTGTTTAATTATTTTAATCGTATGAAATAAAGTTTTCAATATAAACAGTTTTTTTTCCGTCTCGATTTCTTATCCTTTTAAATTATTGTGCTTAATTATTTTAATCGAATTAAATAAAATCAAGACACAAAAACTCTAATTGACAACTTTGAGAACTAAAAATTGACGTTTCTAATTTGTTGTTGTAGTCGATTTATGAAAAAATATACATTTCGTAAAATTGTACATCGAAAAAACATTGATGTTTTTTGGCAAATCGAATATGGTTTTCGATGTACATCAATTTTTTTTGATGTTTTTTGGCGAAAAGAATTTAACAACAGACGTAGTGAGAGAAAAAATAATTAAACAAAATATTTGTGAGAGGAGTGTATACACCATAAATTTGAATAAAATATAGAAACGTCAAAAAAAGTGGTAGCTCAATTTTCTAGCAGTTACCCAAGTATTTTTAAATCCAACTATTTTATAATATTCCATAATATATCCATAACTTAGTTCTGGGTTAACCTTTGTTTGAGTTACGAATTATTATAAGAAAACATATGCACCGTGTCGCAATTATTGGGAACTCACAGAACTCACTATATAAGAATTGTATACATGGGTGTGTGTGTAAAAATAATATTGGCGGGAATATTTTTTAATGTGTATGTGTGTAAATGTCAAGCTCGAAATTTGGCGGGTAAATCAAATTATTCATTAATGAAACAAAATTTATATTTTTGTATTTTTATTTTGTTAACCAAATATATGTAAATATTTTTAATTTGTATTATTACATGTTATCACAGAATATTCTAATTGTTAAGTTTATTATTAAATCTAGTTATTATTATTTAAAATAGGTCAAAATATAATTAAAATTAATAAATATTATGTTTCGTAATACATTTTTATCGTTTCTTAGAATTATTTAGTAATTCAAAATTTTATTAAAATGTATAAGGCATAAATATTTCAAAATATCACAGGAAATTGTGATTGCCATTTAATTCTTAACTCTAGTTATTAATTAAAAAAAATTAAAAATATAATTAAATTAGTATATGTATATGAAAGGAACAAGTACAAATTTCAGCCTTCGTCATTTTTTTTGTTTCGCTTATCTTTTAAATAATAAAAATATTTAGTTGATATTTGTTTAAATTCTGCTTGTGTCGCGTTTGTAAATTTCTCCAAAGTACAATCTAAAATTATAAAATATTAAAATTGTTAAATATTAATTATTAAATTTGTGCGACAAAATTTACCTCTCAAAATCGTCCGTAAAAATATTTATTAACACAAAAAAAAATCGATCAACCTATTATAACAAGGCACAAAAACAAACTGATAAGCTACGTAAGTAAAAAAAAAATTGTTATATAAAATGTATACATATACACACCAATACTATGTTGTATTTTTAATGAATTCGAGTTGTGTGAGTTTCGGATATTTTATCAAAATCCAAAGGAAAATACAGTAGCTCAATTTTGAGTTCTGTGTTGTTATACTTGGGTAATTGTGCAAATTTAGCAAAAAAAGAATAATGGCTGTATGATACTCACTTTTTTTCAAGTACAATAAAGTGCTGTAAAACTAGTAAAGCGAAACAGAGAAGGGTAGTGTAGACAATACTATAGGCAAATATTTTGAAGTTTCGGATAAACAAAATTTGTAAATAGAATCAAATTTTTTTTTGTGTTGACCATATTATATAATAAAATTGCATTAGCTGTCGCAATTAATTGCAACGACATAATTTATATGTTAAGTTAATTTTTATATTTACAAAAAAAATGTTCGTTTTAAATATTTTGGCAAATAATTAACAATGCAAACCCAAAATTGTATTTCAGTACCAAAAGAAAAATCAAAAAAAGAGAAAATAAAAATCATAACAATAATGGCGAACAAAAATGGAAAAATTGTATATTAAATTTATTTTAAAACTAAACAAATAAATTCTCTTTGGTACACAAAATATAAATATTTTCTATATTATTTCGGAAATGTCAGAAAAAAGTATGTAATGTCAATAAAAAAGAATCAAATCTAATTCTTTTTTTGCTATTTTTGCTCGATTAACTGCTAGAAAAATTGATCTACCACTTTTTTTTTGACGTTTCTATATTTTTTCCAAATCTATGGTGTATACACTCACTCTCACAAATATTTTGTATATATATTTTTTATCTCACTCCGTTTGTCTTTCCTAGTCACTGAAAAAGTGAGAAAAATGTGAGTATCATACAGCCATAAGATTTGATTCTTTTTTTTTTTGACATTAGATACTTTTTCTGACATTTCTACCAAAAAAAATTTGTGTACAAAATAAAATCATATATAAATTAACTTTACATATAAATTATGTCGCTGCAATTAATTGCGGCAGCTAATGCAAATTTATAAAGCCTGATTTCCATTATTAAATATTTACTGACAGTATAAACAAAATGGGATAAAAATATATATTCGCGTGCTGTGTGAGAGAAAAAAACACTTTTTCAGTTTTACAGTACTGAGAAAATTATTATAGTATACTGACATTTTTATAGTATGTATATTGAAAAAAATTACTGAAAAATTAATATGAAGCGAAGAATTTTTTTTTCAGTACTGGAAAGAATTTCAATTTTTCAATGCAATTTTTCAAAAAAAATTAGAAACAAAGAATGATCTGTGTCTATTCAATGAAATTTTCGATGTTTATGTTTTTATTCAGTAAAAAGTACTGTCAGGAAAAGTTTCTAATAAAAATAAAGGAATGACATGTTGTAACCATCATTTTTTTCGCTTCGATGCATTTTCGATAGAATAACTGTATTCCTTTGTTAAAAATATAAAATTTTAAAACAATTTAATTGTAAGATACCGTTACTCTGTCGAAAATGCATCGGAGCGAAAAAAGTGATGGTTATAACATGTCAGCCCAGGTTTTTCGACACGCAGTCTTCACTAAAAGATAAAAATTTTCCATCTCTCTTGTGTTATAATCTTAAAAGTTACCAAAAATAATACAACAACAAAAACATTTAGTAACTTTTTAGAATATACATAATACAAGAGAGATGGAAAATTTTTATCTTTTTAGTGTAGACTGCGTGTTGAAAAACCTGAAGTCTTTTGGCATGCGGCTGCGTGAAAGCGACTTATTTATATTGTATAATATGCTGCAGTTTAATCCTATCTCATCTCCTTTAAATTCTCACTATATGCGGAGTCGAGTTAAACTTGACTCGACCTAAATAATTTTTAGAGTCGAGTTAAACTCTATTCTAAAAAATGCACTATAAACTCTATGGGTACGTTTATGCTCAGCGGAAGGTCATCTTTTAGTTAAATTTGGATCATCTTGTAGTTATAGCGTTTATACTGCAGAGTCAAATCGTAGTCGAGTCGAAACTAGGTTGAAACCGAGTTAGAAATGTCAAAAAAAAAAATCATTTACTATCGCATGTTTATATTTTTTCTTGTATTATTTTCTGAATTTTATAAAAACAAAATAACAAAGTTTTATTGCCACACAAAAATCGAAGATGCGCACACGAATTAAGAAATCAAAATGGTGCCTTTTTATTATTATTTTTTGTTGTTTTTATGTTTCGACTCGACTCCGTTTATAGTGAACGTTTTTAGAGTTAACTCGACTCGACCCTAGAAATTTTTTAGGTTGAATTGAGTTAACTACAAGATGACTCGACTCCGTTTATAGTAAAAGATAACCTAGGTTCAAACCAGGTTGAACCCTAAGCATAAACGTACTCATAGTCATTTTTCCAGCGATATTATGTCTAAAAAATTGTAATTTTCAATCAAACTACATGAAAATTACGGGATAGATCACCGAAATGTTGGAGTAATTTTTTCGAAAAAATAAAAAACTCAATACCAAAACAAAAATAATAAATCTAATTGAAAAAATTAAAACGAATATTTTTTAATATTGCTGCAAGAATTTTTCTTTAATTTTGTGTTGTTTTTTAACTCTACTCTATGAGTATATAGTGCATTTTTTAGAGTAGAGCTTAACTCGACTCTACAAATTATTAGATAGAGTCGAGTTTAACTCGACTCCGTATATTGTGAGAGTTAAACTCGGATTAAACTCGACTCGACTCGCAGCATATACAGTACATATTAATATAATTGTATAATTTTAACTCATGCTGAAAAACATTCTTACGAAAATAAGTAGAATATGAGCGTATGTATTTTTAACGTTTCTTGCTTATTTAGGGGAAATAAACCAATCAGAGGAGACGTCAAATTTACGAAATGACGAAATATGCAAATACGAAAATGCAGCATGAGAAGCCCGAATAATATTTTGTAAAAAGAAGGAATGGTAAAAATATTTTTTGTTTAGTGAACATACAGAGTGAACATACGGATTGTGTTATTCTTGCAAGTAGGGTATTATTTTTATTATGGCACCACTAAATAATAGGCAATGAAGCAAAACAAACTTCTCTTCGTACAAACATTAGTCATAAATTTTTGACGTTTGTCTGTTTGTGGGATATTAATCTGTAAAGGTGTAAAAAATTGTTTTTGAAAATAATAAAAAAATTATAAAATAGATTATCCTTAATTTTGTTAGTGAAATGAAAGGAGTTGTAAATCGAAAAATTGGATAAAATATATAACTAACAAATAGTTCATTAAAATACAATGTAAGTATTTTAATTCATTTTGTTATTGTCGTCAATGAATGAAAAATTCACTTTTGAAAGTGTCATGGATGTTTTAGTTTTTTATTTATTTTAATTTTTCTTCGTATAGTAATTAATTAAACACAAACAAAATGAATTTTTACGATAAAATATAAATACAAATATTACATTTTTATCAAACATTACATTGATAAAAACAATTAAATCAGAACTTACAATTACGATTAGAATAATGTATCATTGATTAAAAATCATAAATCGATATTGTTATGCTTTATTGGAGTTTTATAATTCTGCATAAATAATAATATTTTATTCTTTAAATAAATTTGATTTATACAATAATGTTATTTTTGGATTAAACTGATGTTATTAAATTTATAAATCAACCACACCCGTATAAAAGAGCAGTTCGATATAAAATTACCCATTTACCCCTTTTAACAGAATATGAACCTTTTGTGTTTGAAAGGTTTGTAAATTCTCAAAATAATCAATCTAGTTAAGTGGATATATAATATGTTTACAGTGTTTGTATCTTTCATGGTTAGTTCTTTAGTAAAATATTTAATGTTTTAATAAAATAATTGATGTGCGTAGATCTCGTAACATAACACCCCCATATTGTTTTCTTATTAAATTAAACGAAGAAGTTGCACCCTTTAAAAATATCAACCATTTGTGAGTTCTCTTTCACAAAATATTGTGTGCGCATGAATTTAACATCGGTTTCTACGTGCTATGAGTAATAGAATTGTAAAAAATTCGTCTCAAAACAATATGTACACAAAATAGTATATCGAAAATTAAGTGCAATTTTATTGATTTTGACGATGAAAATAGGGATGGAGCACACTAAAATATATATTTTTTTTATTATGTATTGTTTTAATTTTGTTGTACGTAAGACAATTGTAAGATTTTGTGTTTTTATAGTAGCACGGTGCCAGTGCTTTAAGAAAAATACTGGATCGGTCTTGATTATAATACATAGGTACATTGTTTTGATTTATCGTCTATTAGACTGTATCCAACTGTCTCTGGTAGAGGCTTTGGCAGTTCTAAGTTCTCCTATGATTTTTCAAGCTGTTTGCTTTAGTCAGTTTATTCCGATCTAAATAGATGCTAATTGTATCATTTGGTACCTTCCTCAGTATGAATGTATCCGATCCAACAATTGAGACTCTTTCGATCAGAATCATTTCTTTATCTTTCTATGTTTCCGGGTTTTTCATCCAAACAGCTTTAATGATTTCACACAATATCAATCGAGCATTCGTTGCTTCGTAATTTTGGATAGGGCTAATAAAGAATAATTCAGTGGTATATACATTTTATTTTCACCCAATTTTATTGATGTACTGCACTATATCACCTTATTGTTCAGATCATTAAGTCACCCTACTGCTCTCTATTGGAAGCGGTTGAATGGTTCGATTAACCAGTTCATGCGGTGTGTATCCTTTACTGTATGTTAAAAATGTTGTTTATCTGTTACTTTGGAATAACTTCCGTAAAACATCTTAAACAAACGTACCAAAATCGAAATTTGCAAAAAATTTTCGATTATCACTTGAAGAATGGTTTAAAATTATTGCCCTGCGAAAGTAAGGCTAAGCATCAAAGAAATTTCAAGGAAGGTACAAGAGGAAGGAAATATTCGAATAAGTGTTTACCATTATTCTTCTAAGTGTAAATAATACAAAACTATTATCGCATACATATATTCACGTGTCTTGCCCGCATACATTTTCCGCCCCATACTTTGAAAGGGGACGGCCGCCGCATTTTTAAATGTTTATAAACCTAATTTGTAAAAAAACTATAATCAAGCGGCTCTGCCCCTTTGTTTGAAAATAGTCTAATAGTATTAGATTCGTATTTGATTTAAATAAGAATCGAAAGAATCTGATTCAAATCAAATATCACACTTCTGAATTCGTATCAAATTCAGATGTGACCTCCTCAAACTTTTTAGCACCCTATCTAAGGATTTATCGTTTAGTTTATGTAATAGTTTAAAAAAAAAATTCCAATTTTAAATTTATAAGAATTTTTTATCCTGGTTAGCACCCCCATTAAAAGAATGGACCAATTTTTACCTTATTTTGGTAGGAAATCATTGGGTCAAGGATTTGTTACCACTTTATATCGTTTGGTAATCAATAGGTATTCTTTATTACAACTAAACATTTGGAGAACAAATCGAAATAAGATCAAAAATCCCTTTTCAAAATCATGCTCAATAATTCAAGGAGAGAATATTTTGTTGGTTTTATTTTCTGTTCTGTGACAATATGTAAGTATACCAGACCAATTGTGTTTGTCAATTTTCGACCGCGTTCTACTAATTCAAACAGGAAAACCGCACAAATTTCTAAATATTACACAGCTGGGAGCAGTTTTTTTTAGCCCGCTCTAGATTTATGGTGTCAAAACGTGACTGAATTTTGGCCAAACTATCCGCACGCAGAGGATCCATAAGTATTTTGTACTGAATTGATCTGAGCTAAAGAAAGACATAATCAAAAGGCTCAATGGTAAATTAATGAGGCGGAGGAGTTTAAACTAATAAGTATATGAAGGACTAGATATATATACTTGCAGTGTTTTTTTATTCGCTCCCTATAGCTGCTATCGAGAGCCGTCATTTTTCTACGCCTAAATTTAAATTTAATGCGCTATTGATGCGAATTTTTAATTCGATTGTTTAGCAAAAACTTCATATAAAAAATATTTGGCTCTGCCTATTTATACGGAGCGCTATCGGGAGCCACATTTTATATGACGGCTCTCGATAGCAGCTACAACGAATAAAAAAACGCGGCTACTAATGTAAATGAGAAATCAATTTAGGAAATACCGAAAAAAACGATAATTTTTGATTTGTTATTTGTTCAGTGCCGAAATTCCGAAAGTATTCGTTAGTAAAAATTTACATATAACGACCCGACAGTAAAAACGGCTTCAACGGCTTCTTTCTACAACTTTTAAATTAATTTGTATTCGTACCATTGAGGAAGGACTTTAAATAGAGAGAGATTTTGTATGGCTAAAATATGCAAGGAAAAATAATTTCTGTTTCGTTTGGAGATTTTAGTTGTGATATTATGAAAGGAATATATAAATTTTAATTGCCTCTTTCTATTTCTCATGTTTCCTATCCCCATATTCTTATAAATGAACACAATGGAAAATTGAAAGGCGGTGCTTAATATTTCATTCTTTCTTCTTTGTATATGTAACAAACAAAAAATCGAACGCAAATGCTAGATCAATACCAACAAAAATGTTCAAAGCATTACGAAAATTTTAATGCCTTAAAAAAATTCGAAAAAAGGAAGATAACAACAAACACAATAATATTTTGAAACAATGATTTTGGGTTAATATGTATTTTTTTTATTATATGTAGCATGTCGATATTTTTAGACTAGAAAGGAAAGAGGAAAACAGTTGATTTCAATGTCATCGTTTATAAATCGTATATGTATTGTTTTAGTGTTGGTTAGATACATATATTAAAACCAAACCAAAAAACAGATCAAAAATATACATTCCGTTGCAACTTCGTGAATGTATTTTCGTTTTTTTCTTTTTTAAAACCACGTATTGTATTCTACTTTTCATAAAAACATTACAAATACTCGGGAATATTTTTTGAATTTCATTATACTGAAGTTCTTATTTGAGCTTCGCGTTTTCATTTTTTTTAAATACAGTATTTCGTTTTTTCTATTTTTGTGTTTCGTTTTGCATTATACATGTATTATGAACGAAGACCAAACTTTATATACTTTACAGAATGAATTAACAATCCACATATTGAAAAATTTTTGTATTATGATTTTACTTATTCGCAACGTGATGAGTTTGTAATTTTTCGATTCATGAATTTCAAAATCCTAAGCACTGTATTTCAAAGATCGAATAATCAGTATAATAAACGTACGAAGAATGCAGTGAAGCTAAAATAAAAGTACGAACTCCATCGTTATCTTAGTCATTTATATTTTTATAATATTTACGTGCGTAAGTACATATTTTGGGGTAAGGTGGGTTAAATGGCCATGGTGATAGTTAAATGACTCTGTTCATTTATCTTCGCTCCCAAAACCATCTAATGTACAATACATATTAATTTGTCTTTACTGCCAGAACTTTAAATATGGCCGAGTATGATGAATTATGGTAATCGGTTAAGGAATAGGCAAGTCAAATAATGAAATTCATGAATCTAAATATTCCAAATTCATCACGTTGCGAATAAGTAAAATCATAATACAAACATTTTTGAATATGTGGATTGTTAATTCGTTTTGTAAAGTATTTAAATTTTGTTCTTTGTTCATAATAGATGTATAATGCAAATCGAAATAGAAGAATAGAAAAAACGAAATACTGTATTTAAAAATAATAAAAACGCGAAGCTCAAATAAGAACATTTAGTATAGTGAAATTCAAAATTCGTCACGTATTTTGTGTTTTTTCAATTTCGTTATACGAATATTCGTCCATTTTTGAATATAAGGATTATTAATACATTCTGTATAGTATTTAAATTCGTTCTCTGCCAAAAAATACAATCAATGATGACACAAAATTATCTTAATTACTCGTACCATTAAGAAACAAAAAGAAATAAAAAATTCGAGGCGGCTAAAATAACAACTAAAAAACTACCGAATAAAAACCGTACTCGTATATACATACATATGAATTTCTTCTGCTTTTTTGTTTTTTTAGATTTTATCCGTATTAGAGGGCAACATTTTTTTCCGTTTTAATATTTTTTGTATGGATTGTGTTAACCCAGTGAATGCCATTTATGTAATGTGCAAGTTAGTTTAAAATTGTGCTGGCAAGTTAGCTGTTAACGTGGTAATAAAAAGATTATAAAAAATCGGTTTCACTGAAATATTAGGATTACTTTGTAAGAAAAATTATTTTACCACGATAGTTTCTATCTAATGTGATGTTCTATTGACCCAACACTTTTCGCAGAAAATCATGGGAAATACGCATTTTATTTTTGCAATAATTCTTTATTAAAATTATCACAAAAGAAATCCAACACTCATTTCGAAAGTAATAACAAATAAAACTAAATATGTTTTCTTTTAACAAAAGTTAAAATTTTATTGTTAGTTATACAGTTAAAATTCTAAGCTTTTTGGAAGTTTGGGTAGATGCTTGGTGCCTAGGTTTATTTTTTAATTTTTGAAATTCACCTTTTACTAAAGACCATTTTGAATTTTTTCTGATCAACACAAGAATAAAAAAGTGTATTAAAATTGTAAAATGGTCATAACAAGGCCCTTCATCTTTTAAAGGCAAAAATCCTGGAAAATCCCGAGCCACAATACTCATACATTTTTCCGAAATGTTTGCTACGATATTTGGCAAATGACAGTTTTTTCTAAACATTTGCTCAAATACAGCTACTAAAACATATGCTACTTCACCATACTCCGTCTGCGGTGCTTTAAGTGACCCAAAGTTTGACGATTTATTAAATTTTTTTTCTGTTATAAATGTTTCACTCGTTGATGTTATGTTGTCATTTTGTTTTAATAATTTTTGACTACATTCATTGCAGTTTACTTTTTTCAAAATTCGTGCTCTGGAAACAAATATGTTATTGCGTATTTTTGGTTGCCCTAATTATTACTTTT
This sequence comes from Tipula vernalis, assembly GCA_958295665.1. Lineage (NCBI taxonomy): Eukaryota > Metazoa > Arthropoda > Insecta > Diptera > Tipulidae > Tipula > Tipula vernalis. The sequence goes on along the minus strand of OY282558.1, from coordinate 176,590,447 downwards.
TTTTTTTATTTAACAAATTTGTTTATCAATTTGATTTTTCCTCCAATCTAAAAATTATAATTATTGCATTCGAAATCGCAAACGTAATTTAAACTCCATCAGATGGAGAGAAAAAAGGAAACAAAAACAAAAGCAGTAAAATAAACAAAACACAAAAGGTGAATGATAGAAAAAAGGACGAAAGATGCAAATCGAAATTAAGTTATATACATATTTACAAGTGTTGTGTCAGTGTGTATGTTTCATTTCGCTTATTTAACCTTTGTTTGGCACGATTATAAAACTACTTCTCGTCAACGCTTACAAATCGGGAAGTGGAACAATTTTATCACGAGTTTTCCATAAAAGGAGGTAAATTCGAATAATATAAATATGATATCATAATTAAAATGTCGTTTTAATTTATTATAAAAAAAAACTTCATTCTAGTTTTAAAAAAATCAAATTTAGGATGTGTCGTGTTAACAAAAGGGTTAAAAAATACACACGCTGAATCGACTCTTTATTTTGTTTTTTATTTTTTGTTTTACTTATACAAAACCAAAATACATATAGGTGAAATGATAAAAATTATTAGGACAAAACCAACAAAAATGCTTGTAAAAATGTATAAACATTTTTGTTGGTTTTGGTGAGGGGTGTGGTTTCCAGTATTTGTATTTCGTAAATATTTCATTTATTTTAAAAAAAAACGTTCTGTTTATTTAAAACATGAATGATAGAAGGAGAGGCATATAGAAATTATCCTCGTCTCATAAAATCACAAAAACCGAACTTAAAATATTTGAAATTATTTTATTTGGGTATATTTCCCTCATACAAAATATGCTTCTATAGTAGTTATTCTATGTTCGTACTATAAGTGAGCAAAATTAGTGAGAAAAACGATTCCTTAAAATTATTTTTATCATAATCTTTAAGATGGAGAGCTAAAAAGTCTAAGGCCCCTGTTATCCTATTTCTCTCTTATCATTCCAATCAATTATCATATCAATTCAAATGTAAAAGATTTATATTTGATTTAAATAAGAAATGAATAAATTTGATTCAAATCAATTAAGAATCTTACACTTTTGTATTCATTTGGTATCATTTTCAAAAATAGCTTCCAATTCAGATTTTTAAATGTAAAAATAAGATATTGTAGATTTTGAATTAAACAAGTTGAGGAATTATAAAAATTTCGAAATTGGGCTGCAAAAGATTCAGAGATTAAGAATCAGGAATTTGCAATGAATTTATGGGAATTTATGAATTTAGGAATAGAGAAGTTTCTATAGAATAACTTAGGAATCTCAAGAAACTTTGAACTGTTGTTGCTGTAAGAGGAATTAAACAAATTCCCAAAATATAAATTTTTATTTAAATGAGTAATTTTGAGCAAAACTTCTTTCTGTTACTCCATAAATAATTAAAATTATACTAAGGTTGCTTGCAATGTTTGAAAGATCGATCAGGGGACTATTTATGAATATGATACGAATTCGTACCTAAAAGATTCATATTTTACTTAACCTATTACCACAAACGAAGGTTATAGGTGTCCATTTATTTGGTGATTTATAGGCGAATTACGGTTATAGCCGTCCTGCATACTTTCATTATTAAAATAGAAGCTTTATTAATACTAACGCATTTATTTGTTAACCCATTGCCGCAAACGATGGCTATAGCCGTTCGATTTTAGGCGAATTACAGCTATAGCCGTCGTTTGCGGCAATGGCTTAGATAAGTAACGAGCTGGCCTCATTGAACTCAAATAAGAATCTTACACTTATAAGAATTTGTATACTATTCAGGAGTAGTCTCTGCAACTTCGACATTAGGATCCATAAATGTCAACTAATATTTATTTCAAATTTATTGATTTTCTCACCGCCAAAATTGTCAATGTAGAAAATATTTCCATAAGAAAATATTTTGGTTTCAAAAATCACGTTTTCATAAAAAACTCCTTCGAATATGTCAATTTTAACTAAAAATTATTTTCATTTTACTTTTAACGGAACGAGATCGAACTACAGAACTGTTTTGCACTGAAAAATGTTCAAAAGGGTAAGTAGATATAAATGAAAATACTTTTTTCATTTCAATTTTTCACGTAAACAAATTCGACTTCTGGTAAAAATATTACAATTCACGTCACAAAAATTCGTTACTTCACGGAATCAAAATCTGCTAACAGTGAGAGAATTACTAGCCGCGTTTTGAAAAAGTACGGACCAATCACATGACCAAACCTAATGGACCCTAGTCATCTTCGACTCTGAGGACATAATGGATTTTCAAAAATGGCGACTCTTGACGATTATGCGGAGGGATAAAAATCATGTAATGAAAAGAATTGTTATGGTAACGTTCGTTTTCGTAATAAATTTGAGTTATTCAGAAACGTTGTTTCGTCCCAGGCCACAATTGCCAATTCGAGCAGATTTCAATTGTCAAAAAACTTAGGTACATGTGTAATCAAATATGTGAAATATAATCTCATAAAAAAATTGAATCCCTCGCTGAAAACCCTGCGCCCAATTCGACTGACTTATTACGGTAGTAGTTCCAATTGATTTGAAAGTTATTTCGAAAAAGTTTCAAACTACAAATTTAGTTAAATTTTTGTCACAATTTATTGAACTTAAGTATCTAAATTATTCCCTCTCCTGAAACTGATCCTACAATGTGATGATTTTCGATTTAATTTGTGTTTCACCTGTTTGAAAAATTAATCTATTTCTCTGTGAATCGAACAAGAAGATCGAGTTGCACCATTTTGTGTATATTTGTGTTTGTGTGTGTTTGACGATTGTGAAAAACATTGCGGATGAAAATGTCATTCAAAATGACAGTACCCGTTGTTGGTGTTAGTAAAAGAAGTTAAATCTACCAAAAAATTGAGATTTTTGTAAAACTTGATCTCCGAACAAAAATGTTGTTGACAGATCGATTTTTTTGGCGATCGTACAAATAGGCAGCACAAATGTAATATATAAATGATAAGGTAAAATCAGTCAGTTTTTCCGAGTATATTTTCAAACATTTCTGATTGAAAATGGTTCTAAAAGGAAATCATTTCTAGAAAGATTTCTTCTTAAGACACAGTTTATGGAAACAAAAACTCCAAAAGGCCATACGGTTGCTTAGTTTTTAAAATGCAGAAGAACCAATATTGTTACAACGCCTGTAAAAAGGAAAAAATTAAAAGCTTTAAAATAAATAATAATTTGTAAATTATGTGCATTAAGCCTGTATTCCATGAGAAAAATTGACTGACAGTAAAAAAAACGAAAAGAGAAAAATAATCTGATGCCCCATATAAGAGACAAAGACAACGGTTTTTATTTTATAGAAAAACAATTTTCCTGTAAAATAAAAAATAAAATAAAAAACGATGTCCTTGTCTCTTATATGGGGCATCAGATTATTTTTCTCTTTTCGTTTTTATTGACTGTCAGTCAATTTTTCTCATGGAATACAGGCTTAATGCACATAATTTACAAATTATTATTTGTTTATTTTAAAGCTTTTACTTTTTTATTTTAAATTTTGAAATATTTATATAAATAGTCAATACAATTTTATTGATTTAAAAAAGATTACTGCGTGAACTTGAGGGCAATCATTAATTGGGTTTACGTACTTTTTAACTATGTGGTTTCCAAAGTGGGGGCAAAAGGTTGGTTTGTAAATTGATAAAATGTGTTGTTATTCTTATATTTTATTGGACTCCTATAAGGAGAAACTCGGAATTTATAAGAAAGAATTAAGAAAGGCACAAAGGAGGTCTTGGAGAATCTTCTGTGATAATATGGAAGAGGTATCCGAAACCTCCCGCCTTAGGAAGATTCTTTCCAAAAGTACATCTAGTCCTAGTTTTTTGATAAAACCGGACGGATCTTGGACAGCTTCTAGTGGAGAATCTCTGGAGCTTCTCTTCGAGACACACTTCCCAGGGAGCTTTGAAGACCTGTTGGTGCGTAGCAATCATCAGGAATCACTGTCAGTAACCACAGAGGATATCGTAACCAGAAAACGGATCCTATGGGCACTGAGGGGTTTTAAACCATTTAAATCGGCTGGTCCGGATCAAATTATACCAGCGGAACTTCAAAACAACTCAGAATTTATTCTTCCCTACCTGGAAGCTATATTCAAAGGGTGTTTGAAGCTGGGCTATATTCCTAGGTACTGGACGGAGGTCAATGTGGTGTTCATACCGAAAGCGGGGAAAAGCTCACATGTCTATCCTAAGGACCTAAGACCAATAACTTTATCATCCTTTCTTTTGAAAACCTTGGAAAGGCTGCTGGATGTATACATCAGAGATAAAATAGGTGCCAGGAAGTGGGCATCGTCTCAGGCGTACACAAAGGGTAGATCTGTGGACACTGCTCTGCACGCCTTGGTGTCTACGATTGAGAAATCGATTAATTCGAAGGAATTCTGTTTGGTGGCCTTCCTGGATATAGAAGGCGCCTTTAATAATGTGAAAGCGGAGGCAATCAAGGAGGGATTGTCATTTTTGGAGGTGGACGTTCCTCTGATAGGGTTAATCAATTATATGCTGGGAAGCAGGATTGTTAGCTCGAAGTTGGGGGACTCCACCTTCAAGAGGCGAGTAACTAGGGGAACTCCGCAGGGGGGGTTCTGTCCCCTCTTCTCTGGAACATAGTGGTAAACGGGTTACTACTTGAATTGGAGAGAGAGGGTATTGAAGTTATCGCGTACGCAGATGACGTAGCTTTAGCTGTTACCGGGAAATTCCTGGGCACGATTGTAGACGTAATGCAGAATGCGCTTACCATCGTTACGAAATGGGCTGGTAAATGTGGACTTGGTATTAACCCGTCCAAGACAGAGCTGGTACTCTTTACTAAGAAATACAAAATCCCGGTAGTTGTCTCTCCTACCTTAAATGGCACGAGACTTGCTTTTACTGATAGAGTTAGATATCTGGGCATTATCTTGGACAGTAAGCTTAGTTGGAAGCCCAACATGTTGGAGAGAATAAACAAAGCTACTATTGCTTTGTACTCCTGTAGGAACGCCATTGGTCATAGATGGGGTCTGAAGCCGGAGCTGGTACACTGGCTCTACACCGCCGTAGTGAGACCTGTACTCATGTACGGGATGGGTGTTTGGTGGCCAGCTCTGGACAAGGTAACTTACAAAAGTAAGATTGAGAGAGTGCAAAGAACGGCCTGTATGCTTGTTAGCGGGGCATTGAGGTCGACACCGACAAGTGCCTTAGAGGTTATGTTGCACCTTCTTCCGGTCGACATTTTTGGCAAACAGATGGCGGCAAATACGGCTGTACGACTTGCAGCCGTCTCTCAGTGGAGGTGTCTTAGTATAGGACACTCTACTATTGTCAGATCGTTGAAGGATGAGCTGGCGAATCTTGACTACATTAAACCTACTCTACGCTTCGAGAAGCGATTTCGGACCTCCTTCCCTTCAAGGGAATCCTGGAGGAATAGACCGTTATCGGAAACCGAAGCGTTGCAATTCTTCACAGATGTCTCCAAGCTAGACGGCAAAGTAGGAGCTGGAGTATTCTGTGACAAATTTAATGTAAATATTTCTATTCGTCTCCCTGATTACTGCAGCGTGTACCAAGCTGAAGTCGTAGCGATTGAGGAGGTCATGACGTGGTTGAAGCATACTGTGTTATCCTCAGACGATATCACAATCTATGTGGACAGTCAAGCGGCGATCCGGTCGTTAGAATCGGTGTCTTTGGCGTCACGGGTGGCGTTGAGTTGTCACTCATCTCTAAATGAGATGGGTGAGCATTTCAACATCCAGGTAGTCTGGGTCCCAGGTCACTCGGGCGTCATGGGGAACTGCAGGGCAGATGAACTTGCTAGGCATGGTACGACTCTCCAGCTGCAACCGGAAAGGGCAAGTCTGGGGAGGCCTATCACAGCGCTGAGACAAGCACTTGGGAAGCAGGCGCTATCCTCAGCGGGGGAAAGGTGGTCTAACACCCTCACCTGTATAGTTGCAAGACAAGTTTGGCCAAAGCTGGACTTGGGGCGCACTAGATCATTAATATCCTTACGCAGACGTGAATTAAGAACGGTCGTAGGAATTCTCACAGGACACTGCCTTTTTGGAGAACATGCAAGAAGGCTGGGTCTGGAGGCTAATGACTTCTGCAGAAGCTGCTTGGACGAAGAGAAGGAAGAGACGTTGGTCCACTTCCTTTGCTTGTGTCCAGCATTGGCTCTCAGAAGGCACAAACACTTAGGTAAGTTCAGGATGGACTGCCTCTCGGATCTCGAAAACATTAAAGTGCGGGACGTCTTACGCTACATAAGTAGCTCGAAATGGTTCCAATAGGGGTAAAAGGGGATACATCCTGTGGTATCACAATGGACCGTCACCGGTCTAAGTGTGCGTAAGCAGCCACTCCAACCTAACCTAACCTATATTTTATTGTTACAAACTTTATAAGAGAAGGAAAATTGGAAAACTAAATTTATAAGAAGTAAATAAACTTTTTTGCTTACAAAGTGACACGTTAACGGAATAAACGATACGTTAGCAGAATATAGGCAGTGATTGATCTTGTATTTGAGGCTCTCAATGCGAAAGTAATGTTTTGATAATGTTTGGATTTTTGATCATCTGATTACGATCGGTGATGGCGATGCACACAATTATGACCCCCTGTTAGACTGCAGGTGGAGGTGGTCTATCCAAAACTTACCTACAGCCGTCCTCGATTTCATTACTGCGAAAGGTGGGACGTTAAAAGCGAACTACGAAATAGTTATAGGAGTGGCTTGATGACCCCAGAAAAGGTTGCAAAGATAGAAACAAACAAACCCTTTGATTTGTGTCTGCAAGGTTACCGAAGGATTTTTGTTGGCATGTTTGGCATTTTATTAATTTAAAAGACAATTTTTGTCACCACTATATTTTATGTTGTTCTGCTTATATGAGAACTGGATAGACTTGAAAAAACGTACACTGCGAAGTTAGCTGTAGAAGTTGAAATATTCTTTACTCTAGCGAAAATTATAATATTTTGCCAACGTCGTGGTGTACATTTTTTAACCTACATTAAGTTCAAACAATATTTTTTGTACATTTGAAAACAATGAAATTTTGTTGCCAATTTATTATATTTCGATCCAAAGAATATTATTTTGATACCAAGAAGCTTTTGTTTGCTACTCCAAATATTAGTTGTTTTGGATGTCAGTTTATTGCCAGCCAAAAATTGTAATACATTAGGTGACATGTTTCCTCCGCCTTGTGTGTTGATCTGCCACAGAATATAGGATTGTTTTAGCAATAACTAAACAATGACAATTTAAGAAAGACTCCAAAATAATTTTCAACGCTATTTTATTATATCTCTGATTGATTAACTTTTAAACTATTTATTCAATATTGCCAAATTTGTATGGAGTTTTCGACTTTAATTCGCAAAACATTTGGGATTGTCAAATATTCGAAAAAACGGAATTAAACATAGTTAATTAATTTCCGAGTTTAGTTTAAATGTTTGCGTAATAAACTTGGAAACATATAAAGTTCTGAAGATTTAAATTTTCACGTTCATGTGAAATTCTGGAAAAGGGGAAATTTAACGGATCACTGAGCAAAATTCGGTGTCGTTTTATAAATTGTCGCAGGAGTCTCCATAGGATTTGACGCCAATATCAAAATATTCATGTCAAAACTAAACTCCTACAAAGCGCAGGTAAAACCGCAGTTATCATACTTGGTTGCGAGGCTTGGACACCAACAGGACAAAACATCCTGAAAGTGCCTTTAACTGAGCATCAAAGAGGAAGCAGCCATGTACAGAATGCGAATGAATCACGAGACGAGAATCGATCATATTGCCTGGCACTCTTCTCTTGGATCAAACTATTTGAAGGAGCATCGCTGAGGTGACCAACTCTCTTTATGGAATGGAGCTTCAGTGGAAGTAAAAAAGAAGGACATTTAATTTTGAATAAAAAACAATAAACTTCTTAATAAACCGTGGAACCTCAGAATCCGACCTCGAATCTCTTAATTCCGTCCCTCGAATCTCTTAATTCCAATTATTTTCCCGAGTTTCATTGCATTTTTTTTTTGGAATTAAAGTAGCAAATTTTTCCTAGTTTACTACCAATTTTTGCCGAGTCTCGGCCAACCGGAAGTGGCAGCTTCCGTGTACCAGAAAATTTATTTTGGAAATATCAGAAAATATAAAGATTTATAAAAAAAAACTCACTATCTTTTGACACAAGGTTCCGGACTAGGATCCCATCCAGGGATGACTGGATGATGGGTGCAGTTTTGGAACCAGGAGTTATAAACTTTTTCACTGATGGTTCAAAACGGGACGGGAAAGTCGGGGCTGGAGTATTCTGCGAGCAACTTCTGTTAAATCTCTCCTTCCGTCTCCCCGACTACTGTATCATTTTTCAAGCTGAAGTAACTGCCATAAAGGAAGTCGTAGACTGGTTTAGGTATAATGTAATATCAGTTTGTGATATTCGCATATATACGGACAGTCAGGCTGCCATTAAAGCGCTTCAAGCACACCTCCTCACGTCGAAAGTAGTCCAGAACTGTCTCTCATCTCTTAACGAGATGGCAGATAAGTTCAACATCCACATTTTATGGGTGCCAGGACATTTCATAAGTACAGGGAATATAAAAGCCAATGAACTGGCTCGACGTGGTACAACGGACCACTTCTCAGAAAGCATCAGAAAGGATATTGAAATGCCTCTTGCGGTATGCAAACTGCTGCTTCAGGAAGAAGCTAGCAAGCTGACGAATGACAGATGGTCAAGTATTACCTCTTGCGTAATAACTCGGCAGGTCTGGCCAAAGTTGGACTTGGCGAGATCCAAACAGCTGATCTCACTTCAGCGAAATCAGATCAGTGTGGTTGTTGGAGTGATTACGGGGCACTGTCTCATAGGGAGGCATGCGAGTAGACTTGGTGTCTTCTCACATGACTACTGTCGTAGTTGCGAGTACGAAGAGGAGGAAGAGACAGTACTTCATCTTCTTTGCACCTGCCTTCGTCTGGCACGAAACAGACTAAAGTTTCTAGGGGCACCCCTTTTCAAGGACCTGACGGACCTCTGTAGGATGGACGTCAGGAGTGTCCAGCGCTTTGTTAACAGCTCAAAATGGTTCCAATGAGTTAGAGGAAACAATTATTCGTGATATGGCTACGGACCATTTTTCTGTCTATGCCTGATCCTAGTGGACCGCCACCCAAACCTAACCTAACCTAACCTATTATTTCCCAGTCCAACAAAGAGTTATTGCTTTAGCAATACAGTTGTCGGATGTGCCTATTAAAACTAATGTTTTCGACGAAGATGACTCCTAGATAGATCACTAATCTCTTCTACTCTTTGAACTACCTTGTCATTGATGTTGTATGTAATTATTATCGGATTCTTTTTACGATGAAAATACATAATTTTGCACTTTTTGATGTTTAAGTGTAGTGAATTTTGATCGCACCACTCACTAAGTCTATTGAGGTCATCTTGCAGTTTGTCAGTATCACAAATTTGTTCAATCGTACGATACATTTTTAAGTCATCAGCAAATATGAGAAGATTTGAGTTTGTTATGGTCTTGTTTATCCGATCAAAGAAAACAATAAAAATCCAGGGTCCAATATGTGACCCTTGAGGAACACCCGATGTCAGTTTGAAAACGTTGCATTTTTTATTGCCAATTATTACATATTATAGACGGTTTGTTAAGTATGACTTGGAACCAATTAATGTATTCTAATGAAAATCCAAATGCAAATAGACTTTGGGGTGCTTTATGATGACATTTATAACGAAATGCCTTTCTGAAATCCATATAAGCACTTGCTTGATGATGTTTTTTTATCTTCCTTATTACTTGGCTGGTGAATTCAACTAGGTTAGTAGATGTAGGCCTACCAGGCATAAACCTATGCTTCTTGACAAATATATGACGTATTATTGTTGATTTAGAAGCGTACCGTACAACTAGTTCAAATAATTTAAGAATTGATGGTGAAGTTGATATTCCTCTGTAACATGCGACGTCTCATCCCGTTTGCCTAATTTAAAGATTGGAGTTGAACAAAAATACTCGCAAACGTTTTTAATATATTGTAGATGAGGTTACATCATCCAGCCCACATCGTCTCCAAAACCATTCAAAGCTGATAAAATGTCTTCTTCAGATACGACTGGATGAGTGATTGATATGTTGCTATTGCTTCTTTTATCGATGTAATCAATACTGGCGGTTTGTTGTGCTGATAGTGTTGAAGGTCATATTGGCAGGATATTCCTCGATTTCACGTTTAGATCTAAAATATTTCCAGAACAGTTTTGGATTTGTTCTAATTTTTTCTTGGATGCCAGCCAAATAAGACTTGTACTTAAATTTGAAATAGACATCAAATCCCTCACTGTGTTGTAAAAAGGACAGATTGTCTTTTAGTTCAGCCCTTACATTTACGAAGTTTTATTTCAGTGAAGAAGTCAAAACATAATCTATTTACCAGTAATAGTAAATCTAGCTAAAATACGAAAAAATGAAAATATTTTCATGGAATGCGTCAACTGTTACAAAATATTTTGTAACAGTTTTTGTTACATCATAATAAATAATCACCAAAAATTGAACCTAAAATAATTTATTTATGTTAGGTCATTTTTATAATTTGATATTTAAATCACTTTGAACTAAACTTTGATAATGATTGCATTCTTTGTCTAACACACTATTTACGTAAGAATTTGTATTGTTTAAATAAGTTGTGTTATTGATTGTAAGCAGTAGAATCTGTTTCGTACAGGAAATATTAATTTTAAATATACATAACTTAATTTATTTAATCGTTTCTTGTTCAATAATATATTACAGCTAAACTAAAACCACTAAAATTGTTTTTTTGATACTCGTCTATCGCATAATTTATTAGGTGTAAGCTTAGCATAAACAGTTTTGTTGCGCTTAGTGATTGGAATTTAATTTAAGTTTATATTTCGGTACTTAAAATAAAGACGAAGTGTCTAACATGTAATCTATTTGAGTGTTGCTTTAGCTGATTTTACGTAGGTGAGTCAAATTTGATAAAAGTGAAGCGTAAATAAATTTTTTAGAAATAAGTATATCTTTTCAATTTAACTGGCTCTATTGCATTTGGCTAAGTAGTATGTATAAACTAAACGAACGTACGAACTAAATAATTTATTACGATAACAACAATAACAAAAAAAATATACTAAAACTTATGTTTATATGTACTGTATAAAATTTTACTTAAAAAAGAGAAGAGCGGTAAAATGAACATATTAGTAAATTTTCGTGACGTAATTTAAATACTAAACGTATCGATTATAATATGGATACAGTTTCTAAAAATAATTAAAATTTTTGTTTGTTTACAAAGAAATATGTAGGTATATTAAATTTTAAGTAACGTAATCTTTGGTATTTTTCTAGGGTTATAATTTTTAAATTTATTTTCCTTCGGTTGATTGAACTTATAATGTTGCGAATCATTTTGGTAATGCTGATCTTTTATTCGATATTTCAACTTTTGTACACATAAGATTTTCTTAGCTGGATACAAATCGTGTATGATCAAAGCCCTTTTAAAACTCCTCGTTGGCGCCGTTTGAGAATTTATTTATTTATAAATGATAAAAATCAAACACACCAACGTACGTTTTTTATACAGTTCGGTTCGAACTTATTTTCATTTTATCTGCAGGTACGAGTAGGTATATTGCTTTTATTATTATTCAATTTGTATTCTACTTTGAGAATGAAAGCCAAAACTATTTCTTTCAAATTTCACTGAAGAAAAATATGCATAAAATTTATTTTCGAGTTAACTAACCATGAAATAATTTCTATTTTTGTTTTATAATTATTTATTATTGAAATTCATATTTTATAAATAATACATTCTGTCAAAAAAGTATCGGGAATTGTTAATTTAAAATGCCCGCGCTGAAGGTTCGCTGTTTTTTTTTCCTATTGGACTGTCTTTCGTTATGATTATTCTTTCCAACCTTGAGTGCGATCCGTCAACCAGTTTGTTTACAGCATAAGTCAAGTCAGTCGACCTCATTAGTGTACAGCGATTTTTACGACGAACGAAATTATTGAACGAGAGAAGCGATAAAAGTGACCGGAATTATGGGAAAAAACTCGTGAATTTTACACGATGATAACGCGCCATCACACCGAGTTTCGATTGTCAACGAATAATAAGGTCACCAGCACCCGAATTCCGGTTTAATGAAAACTGAAAATGAGAAATGGCTTTATTTTTTATTTCGCCTACTCTAAATAAAAATACAACCGACTAGTTGAAATAAAAAATCAACTCATTTCTCATTACCATTTGTCATCGAACCGGAATTCGGGCACAGGGCCTGAATTCCGGTTCGGTGACAAATGATAATGAGAAATGACTTGATTTTTTATTTCAACTAGTCGGTTGCATTTTTATTTAGAGTAGGCGAAATAAAACATAAAGTCATTTCTCATTCTCATTTGTCATTGATCCGGAATTCGGGCCCAGGTGACTTTTTCCTGTTTTCCAGACTCAAATTGCTACTCTGTGGAACCCGCTTTGACTCCATTGAAACCATAAAACAAAATTCGGCGCGTGGGAATCGAAAAACGCTGGCATATGTGTATATCCTCGAATGGGGAATACTTTGAGGGCGAAAAAATAAATTTTTATGATTGAACTTAAAATTTGTGTTTTATTTAACAATTTCCGGTACTTTTTTGACAGAATGTACATCTAATTGTTTAATTTTGCTACCATTAATTTAATTTCTGGTAATTGATTATTTTTGGAATTAACATTTTTTTTATTTCTAAAACGTACATAATCCAAAATTGTTGGATGCTTACTTAATCAATAAGCATAATTATACTTTTTAATTTTATGCGATCTGATTGTATAAAATACAATTTTATAACTACTTATTAAAAGTTGTTTAACAAATAATGTTACATAATAATTTAATTAATGAGGCCCAGTTTCTTACCTAATGTTTTTTAGAAATAAGAACCGCAAAAATAAAAAAAAAATCGTTTTGTTCGTTTATCTTGAGGTTTCATTTAATTATTAAATTTCTAATATGTACAAACTTTCTTGTAACCATTTAATTTTTGTACGCAGTATTTACTTATTTGTATTGTATTTATTCCCATACAATAGGCAAATACTGTTACTTTAAAGTTAAAAATGTCAAAAGATAATGTTCACGGGAACCTTTAGTTCACGAAAATTGTTTTGGTGCAGGCTTAAACCTCCTTTTCCATTGCATTGACTCTTTTTTTGTAGGTACTCCAAGTAGGTGCGCGCTTTTGCGTATTTTTACCGGATATGACAAACTTAAAAATTCTGCGCGTCGTCGTGTCCAATGAATGCTCAATTTTTTTTTATTTCACTTAAAATAAAAGTTGTAATTTTTTCGATAAAACGGCAACAGCAATTTAGGTTTTTGTTACAATTGTTTTTGTTGATATTGTATCAATTATGAGACGAATAAAATTGAAAACTCGTCTGAACCGTATGTCTTAAAAAGTACTTCACATACATATTATGGAGCCAATACTCGATTGTTTAGCAAGCAAGCAATTTTCTTATGAAAAAATAATAAAATATTTACGAATTGTTTTATCGTTGTATCGTTAGTAATTAATGAGTCAAAACAACGATTACTAACGATAAAAATTATATTTGATATTAAAATTGTATTTCTTACTAATTTATATTTGCTTTAAATTTATAAACAAATTAAAAGTTTAATTAAGAATTTTATTCTCTAAATGAACTGTTGAAATATTGGTTTACTAGCTGAAAGGGCCGAGCACTACTCTTTTTTTAAACTGGTAATCATCGATAAATAATTTTCTCCAAGCGCGCGTCACATTTAAGGTTTAATTACGTGAACAAATTTCCGGTAATTCCAGTGAATTTACATTTTTATTGCATTTACCATAAGTAAAAAAATGCAGTGTGGTTGAATGAAAATTTAGCTCTATTAACGATATTTTATGGGTTGAAAATTCAATGAAAACATTTTATTTTTTACCAAAAGTCGATTTATGTTTCAACTCGATTCTGACCTATAGTCACTGACTAAAATACAGTCTTAGGTAAGACATATTCTGCTAGTTAAGACCCATTTTGAATTTTACATGTAATTTTACCTGTCATTGGTCTCACAAAGTAGTCTTATGTAAGAGCAATAATTTTGATGGTCTTAATGCTCTTAATTTGACATTTCTCTTTCAGCAAAATGATGTCGTTTTTACAACAAAATGCCACGTTCCAAGTTTATATATTTTCCAATAGTGAAGATATCTCAAAATACAAATTGAATGATTGATGAAAAAAAGGAAAATATTGGTGTTGACAAAACTACAAAAATTTTGGAGAATTTGCAACCAACAAATTAAAACTGCTACGATCAGAATATCAGTATAATATTTACCCCACAATTCTGATGTTAAGATTCCTAAGACTGTCTTAACTAAAACATTTGAAGGGAAGACTTTTTTTAAGACAAAATATTATACTAGTATTCTGATTGTAGCAGTCTTAAGTTTTTGGTTGCAAAGTCATACAAGCAATAGAACTTTTTCCTTACTTGTCAAAAAAATTGGTGTTATTTTAGTCAAAAGTATCTGTGGGCTAACGTGATATTTATTACATTTGGAACTTGGCCAACATCCACATCAAGATATTTCAGATCGATTCGAAGGGCACAAATGAAGGAGCTTTTTAAAAATTGTTGAAAATTGAAGGAGCAAAATAATTTAATTTAATTTAAATTACAAATGTCCAGTGTAAGGATGGACGTGTAGCGAGTAATCGGAGTCCTAAGGCAGAAGTATTTAATAATGACGAACCGTCAACCAATTATGACCAATGTATAAAAGAAGTAATTATAACATGTACTTCGACTATAAGGTCAAAATATCGTGTGGAGTGTTTAGATCCAACCCATTCACATTAGAAATTCGTGAATAAAAATTTACTTTTTATTTTATACTGTCTTTTTTATAATTCGATAAATTATATATATTGTGTAAAAACACATTTATCATTAAATTATTTCACTAATATCTATCTATATCTGACACATAATAATATTGTATTAAATCACATTTTTAATTCATTGTGTCACAATATTTCAAGTTTTTGCATGACAGTACCATTCAATATGCTTTAACATCAGTAACCGATAACTAAAAAGTAAACACGTATATTAAAGTATTAATAAGGGTACCTAGCAAAGTCTTAGAGCAAACAAAATATCACCAAACCTTGCGAGACAGGTGCAATGTGATTTTATGATGATGCCATTTTTAAGATTTACAAAAAATTAATTAAATAATTTTTCACCTGTATTGAACACTGACCGTGAAACTGGATTAATCAAAACACTTAGACTAAACACCACCATTAAACGTTTCATAAAAATTTTAAAAGAATAAAATTTATCAAAATTTTTTACACAAACTTAACATTTTATTATCTCTTAATTGTGCAGGATGCATTTCGATGTAATCGTACATCATCATCAGCTGCAGACACAAAAACGCATTGGCATGAAATTATTGATAAATCGATTGCATTCACAAAACAACATGTTTATTTTACTAAACATGTTGCCAACAGTTGGTGGACTTGGAAGCGCCCATTCGTTTAAAAGCAATATCATTTTATAAGTAATCGTAGAAATGAAAAATTTTGTAATATGAAAAATTAAAATTATTTGTTGTATTTTCATTGAACACGTTTTTCTTATATTTTTTTTTCAAAAAGAAAATTCATTAAGGCAAAAAAAAAAATAAAAATTAGAATTTTATGGGGCCATTCCTTTAAACGCATTAAATTTTTTTTATTGTACTACAAGGAATAAATGTCCGAATAATCCAATTTTAATATTTAATATTTCCCCCCTTATCGATAATAACTGCAAAGATTCTATTTTGCATTGAATCAAACAGATTTTTCAGCAGTGGGGGCTAAATTTCCGCCCAACTCCGCTTGATGCACAAGTTTAACTCCGCCAGGCTCTCAAACTGACGTCCGTTGGTATATACTCTTCATAACTCTCCATAAATTATCATTAGGATTGAGATCTGGTGAGCAAGCTGGGCAGTTTAGAAGTTGAATTTCGTTTTGTTGAAACCACGCTCTCGAAAGTTTTGAGACGTGAATCACCGCAAAATATTCAATTTTGGGTCCGAGTAATCGTAGAAACTTAGTAGAACATCTTCCAAAAGATCAATGTAATTCTTGGAATTCATCCGTTTGGAAAGAAAACATATCGGAAACGAGCCGCTATAAGCAAAGGCGCTCCACACCATAACGCTTCCACCTCTAAAATATCAAGGAAATTTAAATTATTAAAAGAAATAAAATTTTCAAATTGCGAAAAATGGTTTACCTTTTTCCAGTCCTTGCTCATATTTTTTCGTCCGAATTCGAGGCGGGCTTCTTTATGACGAGGCAATAATCTCGGCTCAGACTAAAGCTTTGGTCGAACAGGGTATGGAGCTTGTTTTAAAACCTGATTCACAATAAATGGTTTACCTTTTTCCAGTCCTTGCTCATATTTTTTCGTCCGAATTCGAGGCGGGCTTCTTTATGACGAGGCAATAATCTCGGCTCAGACTAAAGCTTTTGGTCGAGCAGGGTATGGAGCTTGTTTTAAAACCTGATTCACGATCCAACGAGATACAATTAAGTGGCATTCTCATGCTATTTGGACTCCGCTTTTCATCGTATTACTAGCAGTTTTGATAATTTTATGCTTATCGCGTTCCGAAAGCTGTTGTTTTGGTCCTTCTTTCTTATTTTGTCCGTAACTAGCCGGATTTTAAAAAAATGGGCGAACTACTTTATCAGACCGCTTCCGAATACTGACCGAATACTGATACCTTCTTCCCAAAAAGCAGAAATTTTACCTTTCTCTATATCGGTTAAATAAAAACCACCCGGAATTGCAGAGAGTAACAGCGAAAATAAATCCACAAACCTCAACTTTCAAATAATTGGAATATACTGAACAAGTCTATTGTTATGCACCAGCAAACAAAACAAAAATGTATTATAACGGTATATAGCTAAAACAATAAAATTTCGTTATAACGGTACATACTACATAGGAAGGCGGGGCAAAATGATACACAAATGTTATTTTTATGGACGTGCACTTTATTAATAACAAAAAAATAAAAGTGTAAATCGTGTCTTGGTCATCAAATATAAACTCCACATTTTCTAGATCAATAGTTATCATTTTTTGTATTTGTAGGTTGTGGCTGGTAATGCCTGTTAGTTCAGTAATGTTAGGCAATGTTGAGTGGTCGATCACATCGAAATTATTAATGGGCTGCACATCAGCTTCGGTTGTTTCGGCACATTCATTATTTTTTGAAATGTCAATGCTTACGGTATACTCAGAATCTTTGATAATTTCTGGATTAAAAGGCCAAATTCCAGTTGCACTGAAACCATGTGCGATGTTGCCAGAAGTGGCAGCCTTTTCAATCGCCAATCTGCAAAGACCAGCTATATTATCTATCATCACTTTTCGCCCAGGATGATTTCTCATCCATAACTGACAAGCCTTATCATAAGCCGTCTTGAATGGCCGAAAAAAACTGACATCTAAGGCCTGTAGCCTCTGTGTGGTATGTGGTGGCAGTGACAATAATATGATGCCATTTTTACATGATGCCATTTTTACAAGCATATAAAATGGCATCTAAATTTTTTGTATGAGTTGTGTGGTCATCTAAGATTAAGAGAACCTTTCTCTCGTTGGAACAACGAACATTTTTCACAAAGTGTTTGAGGAATTCGAGGAAGATCGGTTCTGTGATCCAACCGTTGTCGGATATACATTGAAGCGTGCCGGCAGGAGCATCGTCTGTCAGTGAAATTTTAATATTTTTCCTCGGAAATATAAATATTGGCGGAACCATTTGACCAGTCGCATTAGCACAACAAACGACTGTCACGATTTTTCCTCTTTCTCCGCTTGTAATAGCAGAAACTGACTTACGGCCCTTCTGGGCCAATACGTTCGAAGGCCTATGAACATTTTGTGTGCCTGTTTCGTCCATATTTATATACATCACTTGGTGATAAACCATTAGATTTATAAATTATATCCAAGTGATCATACAACTTTTTGATTTCATTTCTGTCCGTTCCCATTGCTCGACTTAGTGATAGCGGCTCAGGTTTCTTGATGCTAATTTCTGGATGACGCTGAAGAAAAGAAGTAGCCCAATCCTTACCAGCCATACCCAAATCCTTATTAAAGAGATTTGTTATTTCGTTGTGGCGACAATATTGAAAAACAAGTCGGCGAAGGTCTTCAATAGTAATGCCATATAACGATACTTCCATTTTTAAAATATACTTTATCAGCTCTAGTTCTTGTTCATCACTTAGAACTCGCCATTTTGATCCCAAATTGTTTTTATGCACAAGTTCATTTGGAAATTTTATTTTTCCAGATAACCGTCGTTGAATAGCATCTTTATTCATTTTAAATTTTGTTGCCGCAGCACGAAGAGGTAGCTCTTTATTTTTCACGGCTTTTAATGCGTTTTCCATATCCACTTCTACCCAAAAGGTTACCCGTTTTTCTTTTGTATTTTCGAACCATCTCTCTTCCTAAAATAAATTAAATCTAAAATATTTTCACTATACCAATTGCGTTCTTGTGGTTTATAATAAACACGGGGCAAAATGATATACTGGAAAATGTGTATCATTTTGCCCCATTTTTGAGTATATCATTTTGTCCCTTTGACACATTAAACATTTTGTTGAAATAGGTTAAAAACAAACTCATTATCAATGTAAAACTGTACAAAATCTCAAAAAATACTTACTTTTGTATGATATTACCCACAGAAAAATAAAAAAAGTATATTGTGTACCTATGAAATTTATAACACAAATTCAAAAACTATTTTTTTATTGCTCAAAACACGCATACGTTTTGATGAGTGCTGCTTCTCATTTGGTATAAATTGCGTTTAAAGTGAACTAAGCAACGATATTTTTTATAGCAATATCTAAAATAAATGGTTCCATCTATTAGAGAAAAGTGTAAATGTTTAATATCATTTTTAGAAGTGTAATAAATTTTTTTCGAGCGATTGTATCGTTTTGCCCCGTGACTCATATTACCCCGCCCTACCCTATATTAGTTGTTTTCTATGCTCTCTTAGATTTCATGAATTATACTTTTTACCTTTCCTCGGATGTATTGAATGAGTTAAAATTAAGGTGCGTCTATAGTTGTGCACCACAGTATAGTATAATTGAAATTTATAACTCTCATTCAAACGAAACTCACCTTTTTCAATGAAACTCTGCATATTTTGCTGCACGTAAAACATTTTTCGATTAGACGATCACGGTCCCATATATTAATAAACAGACGTTGAGGTGACATTTTAGACTTAATATTTGCAGAATATCTTCAAAATAAAAAACAAATACAAATTAAATTGGATTTGTTTTGTAAGATTAAATAATTAAATAGGCATACCAAGCGTAGCTGAATGTAATTTGGCAAATGCCTTTGCACCAAAGTTAAATGGAATCAAAGAGAAAGGAGAAGAAAGGTTTAAAATGGTAACGATATTAATTAAGTCATCGGAGTTAGTATAGTTTCGAACAGTTCTACTTTATAATCATTTATAATCCTAAAATGATTACCTAATTATGGTACTTCAGAAACTAACTTATTAATTAAAATTGTTTTTATTTTAAAACAAATAACATAACCATTATTAAAATTTGAAATTACCAATGCAAGCCTTGAGAAATATTTGGCAATCACTTTGTTTGACAATACATGTATTTCTGGAATATCAATTGAAAAACTTTTACTCTGGGGGTGAATGCCACTCCTTCTCGGGGGTGAAAATTAGTACACTCAATATAACCGCAGAAATCGATAGAGGGATAAATTCTAAGCAAAAAATGTTCGATAATGTTTTTCGAGTTATTCGCGATTGAAAATGTTGATTTTGAAATGATTTTTGAAATTTTTTGAAAAAATTTCGTTTTTTCACAATAATTCAAAAACTAAAGAAGATACCGACAAAATGCAAGAGTACGTTAATGTAGGTTTTTCTTGCAGAAAATTGTGTTATTTTATTTCTCTAGAGTGAAAATTAATGAGATACCACCCACCGTTTTAAGTTCGCATTTGAGTGCGAGAACCACCTTCCTCGACCACTTTATACTCAAAAATCTCAGAAACTTTAAATATCCAGGCCAAACAACATAATATATCCTCTGAGGATCCCTAACCAGTTAAAACTGTTTTGTTTCACACATAAACTTCTAAAAGAACCTCAGATAATTTGTTTAGTTACAAAATTAGAACAAAATCACAAATTTAGTATAAATTAAAACAATTAAAGCTTTTAAAGATTTCAAGTATTTTAACAAATTTACTAGTTATATTTTAAGTATGTACCTTTGCAATTGAAAATTTTGGATTTTAAGGAATATTAAAGATTATAAAATGCCCAAAAGATTTTTTAAAAAAAAAATCATAAATTCTAGGAATTTGTGCAAATATACGAAATTAAATAACTAAAGAATGTTTAGAGGGGTAATCAAAATTTCGATTAATTTTTAATTTCATGAAGTCAAAAATTTGAGAATTTTAATATTTGAAATAATTTTCAAATATAAAAATGGAGGTGTGGCCAAGAGACTTTCTTTTACGAACAGAGAATTTTGAGAAATTTTTTTTTTTTTTTTTATTTTTATTTGTTTTTAATTTTTGGAAACATTTTGTATTAAGTAGTTTTTTGTAAACCTTATACTTTTTAAGATATTTGCAAAATACGTTTTCTGGACCAAGGGAATGGCCACTTCCGGTTAGCCGTTTTGAAGTAAAATTCACTGGGACCTCCCAATTTATCAAAAACGCTTAAATCTGAAGTCTCAGTTCGATTGGTTAAACCATCTGGGTTGTAAAGAGGATGCAGACTGACAGACAGACACCATTTCGAAAACCACTTTTTCGGACTCAGGGGACCTCAAAACAGATAAATCTCTAAAAATATCAAGGTCCGAAATTTTCATGATTACTATACTGCCGTGCTAAGAAAAAAAGTCATATTTGCCTTTTTGTAGTTTTGAGTAATTTCAATTTTTCTGTTTTTGTTTGCCATGTCTTACTATGAAACTTGACTACTGAATAACGGGATTTTATGACATTTAATAGAAAATTTGTCATTTTAAAAGAGCAGACAAGTAGATATTTGTTTGCAGAATTCAAATATGACCCTAACGCATTTTTTGACTTTTGGCGCTTGTGACTTTTTTGCTTAGCTCGGTAGTATACTTTATTTTACTAGAGTAAAAGAAAGTATCGGTAGTATACTTTATTTTACTAGAGTAAAAGAAAGTAAAAAATAACAATAATTTTACGAAGTTAAAGGGTTTTCAGAGTTATTAACGAGAGTTACGCATATACGTAAGACGACAGAAAATTGGGTAAATGCTAACACCTTTAAATTATTTTTGAAGATGAAAATTCATATTTTTTTAAAACATTTAATTGCTCTAAACCTATTATGCTTACTAACCTACTTAATTGCTATAGCAAAATTGTTTTGTTCAATTATATTTATTGATTGCGTAAAATTCATTCATAAGATTTAAAAAATTATATTTCCTTATAAAATTTATTGAAATTTGAGTTTTGTAAAATTCTAAATTATTTTTAATCAAAACTTGCCAGATTTCAAAATCCCAAAATGTGTACACCTGGGCCGTTAATCCACTAAGTAGAACGAGAGCTTCATCCTTCAACTAGACGTTTCAAAAACTAGGAATAGTAGGTCGCTGTAATTTATTAGATATTAACGCCGGCAATTTTCCTGTATGATATATTTTTAGTTAGTTAATTTTTTATTATTTGTACGGAGTTATTCGCTAGCTATAATTGTATGCGTCAATCTGGTGGATTTTTTGCATCGACCAGTATCCAGCCAGCAGTAATTATCCAAAGTATGTAATTGCGATCTGTCGGAATCATTTTGAATAAATTCTGCCTTTTTAATATCGTGTTTAAAGTTTTTTGGTTTTTACATTTCGAGAAATCCGTTTAGAAAGGCGCTATTCACAATTTTTTAATCGGAATTGGTTAGTCTCATTTAAAATTGCCCATTAAACCTAACAATTTTAAACGAAAGTGTAAATAACTAAAGAACTCAAAAATTATTTGAATAAAATAAATTTTTAAAAAGTTATTTTAATTCGGTTTATACCTTAGAGTATGGCGGCTATCGCCCTAAACCTCATTTATTAAATTTCCAACGTTCTTACAAATTAGAATATTTTTCAAAAATCTGTATTCTTTGATATTAATCAAAAATTCTTATTCAAGGGGCACACCCATATGGAGACTGATACGCCAATGTTTCAACAGATGCTGTGTATACAACATGGAACTACTTGATTTCAAAGACTTCAAATTTCTTTATACTGTGCCCTTTACTCTTTTATTTAGAAAAGCGCCTTTTTTAAAACATCATTTGATGAAAGAGATTTTAAGAAGACATGAGGTTGATTTAAAAGAAATTTTAAAAATAATTAATACATCAACTAAACCAATTTCCACCAAAGAAATATAACGATTTAATTTTACTTCTACCTTTAACACCAAATGATTGTCACGCTTTTTACAAAAGCTTAAGCAATGCAAATATTATCCCGGATTACCCATGTGATGATGATACAGATGAAGATACAATTATGGTTTTGTATGATCTCTAAAGAAATAATAATTTT
Source organism: Tipula vernalis (assembly GCA_958295665.1). Taxonomy (NCBI): domain Eukaryota; kingdom Metazoa; phylum Arthropoda; class Insecta; order Diptera; family Tipulidae; genus Tipula; species Tipula vernalis. The sequence continues at coordinate 176,567,595 of OY282558.1, read as the reverse complement.
TACTATTTTATGATAATTCGATGGGCAATAACCTTTTGTTTGTTTATTTAATAATTTCCATTGAATTGTTTTGTATTATTATAAAATTGTTTGTTTTGAATCGATTTTCTCTGATTGTAAATTTTAGCAATTTTTTTATAAAAAATTAAACGCAACTCCCATTTGAATTTTAAAGATGCACCTACGAGTATATGGTAGCCAAAGTATTAGATTATAGTTACAAAAATAGTAAAATAACTTTAATGTAAAAAAAATAAATGGACACACAAAATTGATTAAAACAGCTTTTTCAGTTATTACAAGGAATTTTATATTTGTGACATGGTGTCGTAAGCCTCCGGGATACAGATATATATAGCACCTTTAGAATTTTTAAAACGTGGTTTTGACGACGGCAATACAATACAATTTGTTGCTAATTTAAATGTTTAGCAACCAAGCTGTAAGTTTTCGAGATACAATTATATCTTTGTAACTCCAGTAGTTTAAATATTTTATAATTATTTTAGCATTAAAATCTAATTTTGGAAAAAATTTGCACTTAGATCGTTATGTTTCATGGATATTCAGAAATTTCTTTGAAAATAGAATGAGTAAATGTTGTCCAGGTAGCCTGCGTAAATGAAGAGAACAATTTTTTTGCAATTTCGACCAATTCTACTTACATAGATTACAAAACAAAAGGGCAAATTTATTTTTGGTCAGTTGTTCTTACTATGAGCTACTGTAACTGTTTTGGAACACGCTTTAAAGGAATAAAATTAGAGAAAAATTAGCGAAAAATATATATGAAGGTGTTTCACAGATTAGCAGATGTTTCACAGATCTCTTTTATTTCAAATTACACTTTTAAAATACGTCATTAAAGGACAATAGTGTATTTTGAACAAAGTGGTGCGATTTGTAAATATGTGTGTAATGGAATCGAATTATTACCTATCTGTATTTGATGAAAACCAATAAGAAAAACAAAATCGGATAAAAATTAATTTTCTTTTCTTTTCATGAATAACAAAAAAACCAAAAATATCTATTTTTGAAAAATTCATTTGTATATCTAGTATTTTTTAAGTTAAAAACTCAATTCATTATGAAATACACAACACTCAATTCTAATTTTAAATTACACTCAATTGGCATTAATTCAAAAAATAAAAATAAAAAAAATTGTCGGATAAAATTTTTATATATTTAACACAAGAATCATTCGTATGTGTATAATTGTGCGAGGTTGAAGAAATGTAAAACAGTTCGGTTTTCTCAGTACAGTGATACTTAATGTTCGGAGTACGCTTATTTTCGTGGATAATGGAAATTAGATAAAGTTTTTGGAAAAAATTAAATAAAGTTACTGGACCAAATGGACTTCATTGTTTTGTGTTTTAAAATAAGTGTTTTAAACATAAAGTGAAAGTGTTTTTTTTTTTTTGATAATCTATAGTTATAAAATTGCAGAAACACTAACTTGGATAACTTAATCTCATGTAGTATTTTATAATTTTTTTTTTCTGTGGAAAATTAAAGATGGTGGTTACTCCCACACCCAAAAAAAATTAACGATAATTATCTTATTGTTTTGTGTTATATGTATTTTAAGCGGTCGACTCAGGATTTTACAATTTTATTGGCCGATCAGGCATGAGTCATTAGAGAAAATTTTGTTCGAATAGTCAGTTGATTATATAATTTTAGCGCCTAATTGATCTCTAATCTAAAGCATGATTCATCATGCATACTTGCATCTGTTAAGTTAAATTCAGCGAGATTTGTATACATCTATACAAAGAAACTAAAAATAGATGGAATATTTATGTATATCAACGAACAAATATAAATTAGAATTTAAATGAAACTACCAACACAAAGATTTATGGTATAAAATTCCTACTATATATGTATGATATATACAATGTTTATAATTGGCTGTGCCAGCTAAAATTAAATACTTACAAAACGCAGAAAAACTTCTCGAGTCGAACAAAATAAAAGTTACCTCTACTGTGGGTGCAGGCAAAAAAACAGTTTTTGGGTGTATAAACACATTTCTCAATAATTCGTAATTTTTTGTTTGACATGATCTTGGTAGAAGTAGCTAATCTACGAGTATATCTATAAGCAAGTGTAGCTCTGATTTAAGTACTATAAACCCACGTTGTTTTACCAAATAATATCTGCGTATAATTATTTATTGACATTGCTAACTACTGTCGTGTCTTGTTTTCGAATTACAGTCGATTCTCGGTGTATTTTATGTAGTACATCGTATGCAGACTAAGTGATTCCATTAAATCATCTGTTTATTTAAAACAAAATATTACAGTGGTACATAAATATAATTTCAAGACAAAACAGTTTTTAAATTGTCTTTTGATTTTCTTCTAAAAACAAGTGCTTCTTACACGCCTTAAAAGATTTAAAATTTGATATCTCTTGCTCATTAATCACACAACACAAATGAAATGGACGTTAAAATGCTTGTTTAATATTTCGTTCGTAAGTAGTCGTACAAAATATTAAACTTGCAGTTAAGTTATACTTCGATTTGGTGTCGTTTTGGGCATTAATAAAATACCAAAACATAAAACGCTGTTATGAAAATGGGGGCCTACTATTGGTTTCGACGTAAAATTTGTCTAAGTTCATCAATTGTAGAGAAACAGAAAATTTTTTTTGAGAATATATTTGTTAGTGAAAGCTGACAAAAATCTACAGATTTTAATATTTAATTAAATAGAAACCCGTTAATTTGTGATAAGACTTTCCACAAAATTTCCTCTTGCAAAATTTAAATTACAGAGCGAATGTACCAATTTTGATTTAATCTGGGTATGTCACAATTCGTATTTGTATTAAAATTGGTTTTATTTGTGTTTGTCTGGAAATATTTCTGATCTGATATGCATTTTAGACCCAAATACGTAATTTTTTCTATGTACCTCACCGCTTTTCAGCCAATTCGTTTATAGCTGTTCAACTAATCAATTTATTTAAATGTTGGTTATTATCGAGAATATTATTTGCAGTTGATGCCACATCAACTGCAGGGAATATATTACAAAACATAACAATACTATTGTACGTTTCATGTTTTCTTTAATAAAATAAAACTTCATAAGAATTTTGGAAGAAAATATCGGCGTTTTATATTGTTTATATTGTACTTTATATTGTATCTTAGTCAAAATTGCTTGTGTTAGCTAAATTTTCATTGCAACGTAACATAAATCTCTTTAAAAATGAAACAAAAAATAATTTTAAAAAAATTTTTAATTTTAAATAAATTAAATTAATTATTAAGCTTTTTATTAAAATACAATGTTTTTCCAAATCTGTATTCTGGATAAAAATAGAGTTCAAAATTGTTTGTGCATATTATCTACATGCAAAGACCAGTTACTACCTATGAACAAACCCAGGCTTTTGACTTGGTCATAGAAATCGATCCTTTGATTATCAATTACCAGATGAATAGATGGTATAATTATTTCCTTTTTATTCGAAAGGATAATAGCTTGAAATTTACTGGGGTTAATTTGGAGTTTATTTACGGTTGACCAATCAAGTGCTTTGGATAAGGTAATATTCAGATTATGTTCTATATTATTAACGGAGTCGAACCCTCCAAATGAGTACAATTGCAAATGATAGTAAGTATTATTAGTTTGTTGAACGACCTTGCTTATTTCATTTATGTAAAGAGAGAACAATATTGGCCCCAAAATCAAACCTTAAGGAACTCCAGAAGTAATACAAGATAGTTTTACTAAAATTTTCGTAATATTTTACTGATGCTGTCTTAAATGTAAATAAAAAGAGACTAATTGACAAACGCATTTAGAAAAGTTATACTCTTTACATAGCTTCATCACTAAGGTTGTGCGGTCTACTTTATCAAACGCCTTAGAAAATCTAAAAGAACTAGAATACCAAATTTACAAATATAATTAAATAAAATATAATTTATTTAAATATTAGTAGTAATGTCGTCCACAACTCTTAAAAGCGGTGTAGTAGTGCTACGATTCGCTCGAAAACCAGATTGATATTTGTTGAATAAGTTATACTTTGTTAAATGACCGTTTATTTGGTATTATATAATTTTTTCAAACAGTTTGGATAACACAGGTAAAATGCTAATTGGGCGATAATCATTCACAGTAACTGGGGCACTTGTTTTAAAAATAGGTGTAACTGGAAAGACCGATTTAGTAAGTGCTGAATTTATTAGATAGGCTAAATGGGGCAAAATTATTGGCATTAAAGTTTAATAAAAATAAGTGGTATGCCATCAGCACCAGCCGTGCCGGATTTAATTCTATCAAAATGAAGGGAAACTTTATCATTAAAAACATTACAAAAATAGAAAGCATTTTCAGAACTATATTGCAATTACGTATCCAAATTCAACTTATTATTATTTGCAAGGAAAACCGAACCAAAATATTCATTAAACTCTTCTCTACAATTTTTGCCGAATAATTTACATGCAATGTTTTTGTTAAAACGATCCCTGAAAAATTGGCGTTTTGTGGACTTAATCATATTATTTACTTTATTTCTAACTCTGATATATTCTGACCGATTGAATTCAGTTTTATTTCGTTTCCAGTTCTCGTAAAGAAAATCACGAATATTTCGGTACCTGAGAATTTCATTACCAAAGTTAATATCACTTAATGGAAGTTCCAGTAAGTACGTTTGAAGTGGTGCAAACATGTTAAGTAAATCCAATAAAAAAGCATTAAAAATTGATAGTTACTCATTTAGCATATATCGCATATCGGATAAACACTATTCCAGTCTAAAGATCTTTCAGCCAAAAATATGGCATCCTAATTAGCACCCTACTAGAAGTATTTGGTCTTGCTAGATCGCGATAATTTATTACTTGTTTGTCTTAGTTTTTAATATGCACAAACAAGGTTTTGTCAGCTACACTTTTCTCCAAAATACAAATTTGGAAAATATTGTATTGAAATAGAAAGCTTAATAATTATTTAAAATTAAAAAATTTCGAAAAATTATTATTTGTTTGATTTTTAAAGAAATCTGTATTACGTTGTAATGAAAATTTAGCTGGCACAAACAAATAGGCTGCATGCTGCATCTACTTTGCCTTACCGGGTGCGATATAGTAAGCAAAGGAAAAACAAGAACAAGAATAGAAAATTTATACTCTTGCGTTGCTTTTTCCTCCTTCGCCTATTATGGGCGAACTATGGTACACTTATAACTCACTTTACGTCCTAGATATGTACCGGGAAACTTGGCCGTAAACCGAAATGCCGTAAAACGAATCATATATTTTCATACAAGTTCATTTCAATTCGATAAGATCCGTTCCAATTTTTTAAAAACCGTAAACACACAGTTTAGTTTTTAAAAAAAAGCAGAAAAGCACAATGGAAAATTCATTAAGTAAAATAACATTAATATAAATTAAAAATTAGAATGCTTATTCTGATGCTGAAGTATTCTCTTCGTATGGGCATGAATCACTTTCACCAGTCACTGCTTTGGAAGGACCAGCCTTAAAAAATTGGTGTAACGTTAGCTGTTTTGCCTTTTTCTTTGCTTCCATACGAATATCCTTGTAGCAATTAATGGCTGTATCAACACCTCGTGAAACTTTAATGATTCTTTCTTCATCGGGATCATTTTGACATAAGATGTTTATTCCTTGTTCGAAACAAGAAAGCGCTTTTGATAAATCCTTTAACGTTAACTTTCGACAAACATCTGGGCCCCTATTTCTGAATACGATACATATTGTGTTAGGATACGAATGTTATACACGATACGATTAAAAATTGGTATTTCTGAATACGAACGTACAGGAATTTGGTTTGAATCTTGGCTATAGGGAAATTTTTTTTTTGATGATTACTCCTATAATAATATTCTCCCACTTGTATTTTTTGATATTTTGACATTTCTTTAGAGTCGAATAAGACAAAATATATTAAATTCAATAATATAAATTTATTATATGTATTTATATTCGTTTCATTATAAATTTCATATAAAATAAATTATCCCATAAATTATTTAATTCATAAGTTTTATCACATTTCAATTTCATTTTCACATAATTATACGAACTTATAGTTAAAAATATATACATATACATCTTAAAATTTATCTTATAATTCCAATTTTTTTCTTTTTAATTCTAATTCATCTAATTTTAATTTGTATGCTTCTCACCGCTGCTTCAAAAACTGAAATATTTTTCGCGCAATTTATTTCCCTTTCCCGCAATGAAAATGATTTTTCCTTTAATCGAACCAATCTTTTCATTGATTTATTTGTATCATTTAGTATGGTATTAATTAATTTAAGTTTCTCTTGGATAGTGTTATGAAATTGCTGCTGAATATTAATTTGCTGTTGTAACGCATGGTATTTATTTTTTGTTCTATTATTGGATGTTGATGGTGCTGATGTTCATGTTTCATTATTATAGTTGATATCTGATTCTAGATTTAGTTAAACTGAAGTGGAATCAATATTATATACAGGTACATCCAAAATTGAGTCTCCAAAGTCTCTTGTAGCCTTCGTTCCATCTATAGAGCGTTGCATTCACTTAGCCGAATAACCGTTTCTTCTAGGGGTGAAAATGTTTGTTGTTTATATGGTCCACCTCCACTTCCGGATATATTTAATTTATTTAATTTCAATTTTTTTTTAATATGGAATTTATAATCCGACCACACTTTCTTCCATCCCTCGAAATTTCGAACTGGAGGCCCGTGAGCATTTAATTGATCAGTAATTTCGATCCATAAAGATTTTGATGCGTGCATCTGATCTAAATCCATTAGCTAAATCGGTGTGCGTCTCCATGAACGCCACTAATAGTTCTTACTGTTTGGTGTTCGTTATTTTTGCCCTAAAATGCACATAGATTCATCATGTTTAGTATTATATAATTGTAATAATATTTGTTATATTATACCTATCCCAAGTATAACAAAACTGATTTCATCACGGCCAAAAAATTGGCCAACAAAATCGGAAAATGATGACAAAAAAAAAATTTGAAACCAAATTTCATCATTTTTCGATTTTTTTGGCCAACATTCGAAAAATTCAATTTTCAGCTAAATGCCAGAAAAATACAAAAATTTTCGCATATAAAAAATACTTGGGATATATTTATTTTTAATATTTATTTCAATAACAAAATACATTTTTATACAAAACAATTTTCAAAATAAATATTAATGTTAATTTACTTACATTTACATTTTTATATTTGAGCTCTTTAACTTTTCTTTCCGTCAACTAACTACACAACGAATGCATCTTCGATCATGAACGTATAAAAATGACTCGTATTCGTATTGCCCGATAAGGGAAATTTTATATCGTATCATACATACTAACACGAATTCGTATTGGAAACGTACGTATTCGTATTCCAAAATACCAACTATACGAATTCGTACATTTTCGACACGAATTTGTATTCAGAAATAAGGCCCTGATTCTACCTCTTCATCTAATGGTGGAACGTTTTCTAATTGAAGCAGTTCTTCGTTGGAAAGGGGTTCGCGATCTGCTTCAAGCAAATCTACCACATCAACCTCTTCTAATTACTCAAAACCAAGTTCAGATCCTAGGTTCAATATGTTTTGTCGAATTGCTAACATTTTCGACCGCACCTTTGATGTTATATTTTTTCCAAAATTTTGTGAGCGAAGGATTTACCGTCTGTCTCGTTATCAGTTTTCGAAAAGTTCTGCGTAAATAATATGCTTTAAACATGAATATTACATCCTGATCCATTGGCTGGATTAGGGCTGTAGTGTTTTTAAATTAACCGGATGTCCTGGAGCATTATCTAAAAGAAGCAGAACCTTGTTGCTTAAATTTTTGCTTTGCAAATATTTTTTCACTTCAGTCCAAAAAGTAATTTTTAAATTTAAACCAGTCATCAAAGAGAATCTTGGTCATCCAAGCTTTTTTGTTGGATCTCCAAATGACAGGCAATTGATTCTTGTTCAACACTTTAAAGGGTCTTGAATTTTCTGAAATATAGATCAAAAGCGTGTTTAAGCTTAAAGTTATCTGCAGCACTGCCGCCAAGAAGCAAAGTTAATCGTTCTTTGGACACCTTATATTCAGATGCAGTCTTTTTGTTCTTTCAAATGTAAGTTCTTTCAGGCATACGCTTCCAGTAGAGCCCGGTTTCATCCACATTAAAATCTTGTTCTGGAAGGGATCCACTTCTTTGAACGAGTTTTTTTAGAATGATAGGATACGCTAGAGCGGCAGCCTCATCGGTACTAGCTGCCTCGCCTTTCATCTTTAAGTTATGCAAATTATGTTTAAATTTTTCAAACCATCCTCGTCTTGCAAGGAAATTTACGTCTTTTGAAGATTCATCACTTTTGAACTTTTCAATAATGCTTTTTGCCTTTTCTTGAATATTGTCTTCAATCCAAATGCCTAATAACTTCTCCATTTTTCCATTACACTGCTCCTTTGATGAGTAGTATTCCTCAGTCTTTATTATTTATGAGCCTCGAAGTTACTTCTAAATTGAATTGAAATTGATTAGAATTATGTATTTTAGCTTTCAATAATAAGTGTTGTAATTTTAATTTCGTAAATAAATTAAAATTAGGTTTTTTGTTTCAGTTGTTCAAAACCATAAAACAGAGAAATGTAATACGTAATATAAAGGAATAACGTAAGACAAGGTGGCATTTCTGTTTCGTTTTTCGTTACGCTTCAATATTATTTATCGTTATTTCGTTTTTGGCTTACGTTACAAAACCGTTTCTCAACAATGCTTTCAACTTAAATTTTAGTTAGGATAAACGCCACATTTTTTTGTTTTAAAATACTTCACCTGTTAAATTTTATTCAAGTTCTTATTTTAGTAATCATTTCAAGTTGAATTTTTTAATTATTCAAACACCTGCGCGCACCATAAATGATTTTGTTCACTAGGTTATCTCCTATCTAAAATGGGACTTACATCCGGATAAGCTCTTTGCTTGGAAATTTTACGTTTTGGGTCTACGCTCAAGGCATAACTAGTAACTAACTCAGTTATACATATTTTCTAACGGATTATTTAATTTAGAAGTTTAGTGAATTTCCTGTGTAATTAACATTCTAAAACTAACAAATTTATTTTACCGATTGTTTATACCAACAAATCGTGCATAATTCCGTCATTGATATTCAGATCAATTTGCAGGTTTCTAAAGTAATACAAATTAGTGGTTTTCTTTAAATATAAATTTGATTTTCTCATATAGCTTTAATTAAATAAAAATAACTATTATATTTAAACAAAAAACAATTTTGATTACATAGAAAAGTGATAGTAAAACTAAAAACACATAAAATATAGTGATTAAAACTTTGTGTATATTTTTATGGATACAATTATTGATTGTTAAATAAAAAGTGAATTTCATAAGACAATTTTTTTATTTTTAAGTGTGTATGTGTGTATACATACTCTAGTAGTTTTGTTATATCAAAATGATAAAATTAAATTTACGTCAATGACTGCATGAATTTGACATATATTTAATTTGGTTCGCTGTTTATGACTCAAATGATATTGTTGTTAATTGTTTGCCTAATGAAAATCGTTAATATGACATCGTATAAGACACCGCGCAAATATGGCGGTGCCAAAGAAAATCAACCAATTAATTTTTTATATGAAAATAAAGGTAATTTTATAAATTTATTGTTGTATTTTTAAAGAATGCTTGGATGAATTTAATTAACGAAGTGTGAAAAATGTTTTTTTTTTATACAGTTTTAGAAATAAGAGATTTTGCAAGGTCGTAAACGTAACCGATTGCGTTATGTGAATTTTTTTTTTTTTAAATATTCAAACCGTTTCTCAGCGTACTGTCTAGAATCATATAATAGAGATATTTTGTTAGTACATACTAATAACAATTTTGAATTAAAATTCATTTCTCTAAGATTGACCGTGCTAAGTATGAGTATGTTGGCTCCTGTAGTTTCCAAGTTTGCAACTAACCACACATTTAATAATCTACAAGCCACAATTAATAATCATAATCACCAAACGACTTCGGCAAATTCCAAGTATGAGAAATAATTAAACGAAATAAATTAAATATGTAATACACCTACTTCATTAAGATTAAAAAATTTAAAGCGACAAATTATAGTTTATATATTTTGAATGTTGACAAAGCGAAGCATTCGAGGATAATGACTGATACCGAAAAAACAAATCGGGCACAAATAAATCAAATTGTATTCTAAACTATTATAACAATCATGTCGATTATACAACTCGCCGGATTTACTGCGGCGGGAGTTCATTCGATCCGCATTCGTTTCGTATTTAAAATTAATTGCATTATAGAATCCGCCGGAAAACTGTGTTATCGATCCGCAAAGAAGCTGCAATCCCACCAGCTGTCAAAATATTGATAATTGAACTTAGTGTTTTTATTCTATTAAATTTTCATTGTATAACACAAAATTAAATATTTATAGTCCAAAATTTAAAAGAAGTGTTTTAATTATGAATACAGTAAACCTCTATCTAAATTTATACGATGAGGTGCCACCGCATAATAGAAAGCAAACCTGAAAAGCGATAAGAAATATGTGCGATGACATTCTGTAATTTTGGCCAAAACTGTACAACTGTATATGTATCAGTTTTGGTTAGATTCTTCGCTATATCCGGGTGCTAAGTCATGAGGCTCACCATCTTTTCAAACTGCCCGGTTGGTCGTACGTTTTCTATAAAGAATCAGGGGCCCTATTATGAAATTTTCGATAGCGTTCTTTTTCGATAATATCGAGTGCTCCGATAGCGTCGAAAATACCTATTATGAAATAATCGATATTGAAAATCACTTCAATTTAAATGTGACATCATAGAGATATCTATATATGTATAAGAAGTTTACTTGGTATATATGTATGTATTCATATGTGTACATAAGACATTTACTTGGCACATACTTGGCAGATATGTAAATATAAGACATTGATTTGGAACTTGGCATTGTCTTATCCGATTTTGATGAAATTCAGCATGCACGGTGGAAATGGGATTCTAAAATGATTTCTAGATACATTTCTGGAATATGGCCAATTAGGAAGGAACTTGGCAATTTTTTATCCGATTTTGGTGAAATTTAACATGTGCGTTGCAAATGGGATTCTAAAACGATTTTAGATGTAGTTCTGGAACATGGCCAAGTATGATGGAACTGGCCTATTTCTCAACCAATCAATCATGATGAAATTTGACATGTGCGTTGCAAATGTGATTCTAAAACGATTTTTAGATGAAGTTCTGGAACATGGCCAAATATGATGGAACTGGCCTATTTCTCATGTTTGACATGTGGGTTTGAAAGGGGATTTTCATATGATGTTTGGATGAAGTTCTGGAATATGGCCAAGTGTGACGGAACTTGCCTTTTTCTCAACCGATTATGATGAAATTCGACATGGGCGTTGGAAATGGGATTCTAAAATTATTTTTGGGTGAAGTTCTGGAATATGGTCAAGTATGATGGAACTTGCCTAATTCTTATCCAAATATGATGAAATTTGACTTGTGCGTTGCAAATGGGATTCTAAAACGATTTTTGGATGAAGTTCTGGAATATAGCCAATTATGATGGAACTTGCCGAGTTCTCAACCGATTGTGATGAAATTTAACATGTGAGTTATAAAGAGGATTCTCAAATGATTTTTGGATGAAGTTCTCTAATATTGCCAAATATGACGAAATTTACTATTTTTCAACCGATTATGATGCAATTCGACAAATGCTTTGGAAATGGGAGTCTAAATTGATGTATAGAAAAGTCATTAACAAATAACCATTTTAATATCCCATTTCCAACGCACATGTCGAATTTCATCTAATCGTTTAAGGAATAGGCTAGTTCCACCGCACTTGGCCGTATTCCAGAACTCCATCCTAAAGTTATGTTAGAATCCCATTTCAATCGCAAGTGTCAAATTTCACTAAAACCGATTAAGGAATAGCCAAGTTCCATGCAAATTGGCCTTATTCCAGAACTTCATCTAAAAGTCATTTAAGAATTCCATTTCCATCGGGCATGCTGAATTTCGACAAAATCGGTTAAGAAATGACGAAGTTTCTTCCTACTTGGCCTTATTCTAGAACTTTATCCAAAAATCATTTTAGAATTCCCATTTCCATCGTCCATTCTGAATTTCATCAATATCGGATAAGAAATGGCCAAGTTCCTTCCTAATTGGCCATATATCAGAACTACCTCTAAAAATCATTTAAGAATCCCATTTCCATTGGAAATACTGAGTTTCATCAAAGTCGGATAGGAAATGGCCAAGTTCCTTCTTAACTGGCCATATTCCAGAACATTATCTAAAAATCATTTTAGAATCCCATTTTCATCGTGCATGATGAATTTCATCCAATATAGGATAAGAAATGACCAAGTTTCTTCTTATAGGCCATATTCTAGAACTTCGTCTAAAAATTATTTGACAATCCCATTTCCATTGGAAATGCTGAATTTCATCAAAATCGGATAAAAAATAGAACCCCAAGGAAATTTTTATAAAAAAAATCATAAATCCTCAGTTCAAGGGACAACCCACTACAACGGCCTAGCTTTTTGGTCCCGTCGATGTCCGTTGTAGTGAGGTTTCTCTGTTAATATTAATATAACACAAATCTAATATGTATTAATATAAAATAAAAGTTTATTTGCAACTCACATTTCTGCAAAAATATTTTTATTTATTAAATACTGCAATTTAATTCTATTAAATTACGTTGATGAAATAAAATGGTCGTCACCTCAAAAGCAGTCGAAAATTTTCAATATTATCGAAACAAAACGAAATCGAAAATTTCATAAAAGGGCCCCAGTTTTATTTATTTAATAATTTAATTTAAAATTAACTTAATTTGTTTATTTATAATCAAATCTTACACTTTACTATTCTCTATAACAAAAAACCTAAACACTACAAAACAGTTTTCAATCCGCAGTGAATTTGATGCGAATTTAAAATGACACTTTTACTACAGAGTGCGTTTCACCCGCGAATTCCATAATAGCCCTTTTTGAAACTTCATTACCGACATTCGTTCATTTTCTGTACGGCGTATTCGATAATACGTAAAACGTCAAAAGCGAATGAAACTCCCTCCGCAATTGATCCGGCGAGTTGTATAATCGACGTGAATAACTTTAAAACCTACCACAATTGTCAAATAACCAATTGTTTCTAAAACGATAGTTTAATGTGTTATTATATGAAATGGCGTTCAGCCGATGGTTTTGTACATTTGTACATTATTGTATTTTTATAAATATAAACACAAAGAATGAAACATAAAATTAACAATTAACATTTTTGAATAAAAACGAAATTTGTAAACTATTTACAGTAATTATATTTGCATTTTATACTATCCTTCTACTATTGTACATATTGTATTTGTCAGGGTTGGTAAGTTTTAAACACTTTGTTTTAAACACTGTTCTAAACATTGTTTAAAACACCTTGTTTTTTTTATTTTAAACAAAAATTGAAATGTAGGAATTACAGAGGAATTGAAGCCAATTACAGTGGCACTTGACAAAATACAAAGTAATACCTGCAAATTAGCAGACGCTGTTAAAACATTATATCAAAAAAGATACAATAAAACACTAACAAATGCACATTTTGCGGCATATCTTTTAAGTCCTAAGCCAAAAAAATCAGTTATTACTACAGACGAAAGAGAAAAGGCAATGGATTTTATTGAATTAAATTTTTCAATAAATTTCATAAATACCACATGTATGAAATTTATCGCAAACTTAAACCCATTCAGAGATTTACATTTTAAAAATTGTGAGCAGCTCACAGATTTTGAATGGTGGATGTCGATGCAATCGCTTTATCCGAATATTACTTCGAGTAAAAATTTGGATTTGATTGGTTAGCTACATACTGCTAAATCGTCATCAGCTGGTATAGAAAGGATTTTTTCTAAATTTGGCTTAACGCAAACTGCTTTAAGAAGCAAACTCGGAACTATTAGGGCGGCTAAATTAATTTTCGTTTCGCAGTAATTAATTAAAATAGGTGCACAGGTTCTTGCAGACTTTAAAAATTTTTGATCTTGTATAATCAGAAAGGAAATATTTTATTTATTTTTTATATATCATGAAGATATTTTTTATTTGTGTTTTTTATATGAAAAACATAAGTGTTAGTTTTTTGTTTGCTATAAGTTTGTAACTCATACAATAATAAAAATAGTTAATACGAAACAGTTTTTCATTCAACTGAATTAATATGTAGGTACCTTACCGTTATTTCTTACTAACCAAAAAACTGTTTAAAACAAAAAAAACAGTTTAAAACAAAAAAAAACGTTTTTTTTGTTTTTTTTATTTAAAACATGTTTTTTACCAACCCTGGTATTTGTACACCCAAATTAATTGATTCTATTTAAATCGAAAATTAAAATTTGAAACAATTTTGTTCACTCCAATCGTGAATTAGACCTAGCTAAATAGTTAGCAATATTTACTTACTTTTACTTGGATACATTGATTGCAGGTGAATTATATTTGGTCCATAAAAAACTATTTCGAAGGTGAAAGTTAAGACACTTAACAATCACATTTAAATTTGATAAACCACACCAATATGGAAAAAAAAAATCTTCAGCATAAACATGAAATCGATAATTTAAAATTCTCGTTGGTACTAATACGTCATTTATATCAATTACACAGGGATCGAACTGTATAAATGTGACGACTAAATTTGTAAGACGATTCGCGTGCGCTAATAAAATTTGTTAATACAATATACAACCTACCTGTTACACCGCCAGGTACGCCCACTAAAAAATTAATTTAAACAAAAATATGAGTTATTTTTTGTATTGTTTTTTCTTTAAATATGACCCTCATATTTCAAAACTGTCAACAGTTCCTTTTTTGGTAATTTTGCAACAGAAGAACTTGACCGAATTAATTTTTGCTTTGAGTTTTTTTCTAAAATTACAAAACAATTTTTCGCCGTCAAATTCTTCTGTTGCGAAGTTACCAAAAAAGTTACTGTCAGAAAGTTTTAAAGTATGCGGCATGAAGAGTGTACATTTTCAATAAAAGCAAACTCTGTTATCTTCTGTCAAATAGGTTTTGTGCACAATTTTTGATTCACAAAAATGTTAGTTTATTTAGAAGTTGACTAGATTCTGTAATGGTATCAGAAAGCACACATAGAGTTATTCAGGTCAGAATCGTTTTTATCAATTTTTTTTTTTTACAAAGTCGTGTTAGATAAAACAAAATGAGTAAAGATTTTTTCTTTATTATTTTTTAGATGTTATAACAAGTGTTCTGCCGTGCTAAGCATGTTCAAAGCAAAATGCATTTTCTGTAATGTAAAACATGTTTAGTAAGGCAGTGTTCCAGTCCACCTAAAATAGTCCGAACAATTTTTTAAATAGATCATTCATATTGCAATTTATTTTAGTGCGAATTACAAACTCGATCATTTTGATTTTAAAATGGCGGTAAGTAATGCGATTTATTCTCCTCATGAATTTGCAGAAACGCATTTGATTTACTATCTTTATTATGACAATGCTCCAGCTGCTGTAAGGGAGCATCAGATGTGATACCCAGATCGGGGAGGCTTTAATAGAAACAGTTGCCAGAGTGTTTAAAAAACTACATCGAACGTACAACAATGGTGAAACCTCTGACCATCCGAGGAGACCTAGTAGGATCTAGGCTTGAAATAGACAATGATTATTTAATTGAAATGGGGACGTTTTAAAAAGTAACGGGTTAATCCTTATAATGTACAATGTGTGCAAGTCCCCACCTGCCGACCTCGAGAAAGGGGTGAATTTTTTTGGAGTAACAAAACGTATTTTAAGGAAAAGGGTGTCGATATAAATCCAAAAATGGTGCATAATTGTTATATACAATACCAGTTTGAACGATCAATGGAGAAGGCTGCCTAAGTAATAAAATGACTTGGATAACTTATTTGATGACGTTTTTCTGTTTTTCTTTCATAATTTATTTGTTCTAAATTTTAATTTAAAATAATCAAATTGTGTACAAGCAGCATATAGAATACAAATTGCCAGTACGAACGCTGAAACCCGAAAATTTGAAAGCTTACTTTAAAAGTCACTGTAACATAGAAGTTTATACGATTAGGACTTTGATGTAAATTGTAAATAATCGAGTAAAACCAACATTAAAATGGTTGCCTTCTACGATTTAACAATCAAAGGGAATAGCACTGTGGATGAAATTGAACGACTATGATGTATGAAGCTTTTAACGTACAGTTTTTTATATAATGAAGAGACCCAGCTATTTTGCCATACTTTGTTTTGAATGAGCTAATGCTCAAAATAGAGTGTGCCAACAGTTATTTAAATCAAAAAGTATGTTGTGAAACATGAGGCTGCAGCACAACGGAGCCCCTTCCCACAAAGCCCTACTATCCTTCAATGGTCATCGCGTTCACCTGATTCACACTGAACGCTCCCACTGGCGATCGTAATAGTTTTGGTGAGTGCCACTCGTGATTTGGCACAAAGTAATCGAAACATGAACGGATGTACACGGAGGAATTATATGCTTTTTCACTCGCATCCGAAAAAGCATGTAACTCGATTCTAGTACCTTTGAGGTCATTGCACACAAACCTTGGAATCGTAATAGTCCCAAGTGAGCCCAATTCAGTGCGAAATCGGTTCCAACCAGCTGACAACTCTGCATTTAACTCCTTGTCTCAATCCAATTTTTGCTTCTAAAGATCTTGGTAGAAAATTTTTGCATGGGTTATTAAGAACAATTGGTTTCGTTATTTTATCGGAAGTACTCTTTGGAAAATAGGAATACCGAAAAACATCACTTGTTGGTGCAAAATTAGCCCAAGCGCCTTTACTACATCATGGTCGTCGAGTTTACGGAACTTCTCTCGATGCTGGATGTCAATTGTTTGAATTGCTTGAACTCCCGCCTCCAGCAATTTCGTGATTTGTTTTCTAATCTCCAAAAGCTCCTCGATTGAATTTGGCCCACCATCATATCATCAACATAAAAATTCTACCGGAGCACTTGATCGCCGATCGGGAAACGTTCTTCAGGCCCCAGGTGCGGTTCCATACCTTATACAGCACAGGCGAAAAATTTAAATTCGATCATTTTGGTTGAACCGCCGCAAAAAAAACTGAAAATTCCGAACAACTTCAGCAACTTGAATTTGGCTATCCATCTTTTGGATGTCGCCGGTTAAAATATACCGAAATAACCTGAACCGAACATGACCCTCAATTTTGTGCTCGAACTAGTCATCTTTAATACGCAATGATGCGGCATCAAAATCGTCGACGACCTCCAAGTGCTTCAGCGTCTTGTTCTCCCGAATAAATTCCGAATAGCTTGCTCTCATTTCGGACAAGCGGTAAAGCCTATTGTCCAAGTTCAGAAAGCGGCGCATTGTAATATTATAAAATTTGCCCAAACACGATGAATTTTTCGAAAACGGCAATCAGACAACAGACAATGTAACATCCATCATAGTTTGGCGAGTGTGAAAAACATAATGGTACTCACATTCTTGGTTTTTTGGACTTATTTCAAATCCTGCAACAGGATATGTTTCGATCTCCTACTAAGACTGCACCTGTTTTTCCATGTTGTCTAATTTTTAGACCGGCTCGACTCAATTTCGGTTTTAATTTTAAAAATCTCATTTATGCTATTGCTCTGACTCTCGGTTGCTAAACATCTACAAAACCTAAATCTGACAAAACAAATTCTTTGTCGCTTACAGCGCATTATGGATTATGACTTATGACAAATGGTGGACACTTTTAAAGCTTGTTATAAAAATAAAGAAATTTTACTTAACACTAGAACTACCGAACGGTCAAAATGACCGGTTATACATTTATTGAAATTAATTTTTTTTTGTTATTATGCTAATACGTTTGTGAGAATCTGTGATGACTTTTATTATGATAACAAAGTAATTATGTTAAAATTCATCATAAACTTCCAAAAAAATATTAACATAATAATTAAAAAAATTGAATTCAATAAATGTACAATTCGTCATTTTGACGGGTTGGTAGTTCTAGTGTTAACTTAAATTCAAGAATCCATCGACCGGTTTAGAATGCCAAGAACGATTCTTTTTAATCGCACTGAAATTAGTAATACGATGCATGATCCAGTAATTAATCGTTTTGATTGGCACTCTTACCTGGGGCTAGATTCTGATAAAGTGATAAACGTCATTTTCTTGTAAGCATTTTATTCATGAAAACCATATCACTAGAAATTAAAATTTTCCAGGGACTTTCTTTTTGTAGCAATAGAAATGTCACAAAAAATTGTCAAAATTATCCCTTGGGGTTATAATTAAGATTATCTCACATCAATTATCATCACACCATATGACAAATTATTATAAAATTTAATTAATTAATTAATTTCCATCAATTATTTTTATTGCACACACAAATTAATTCTACGAAATATCTATTGCTTTGTAGCACAATTCAACTTGAGATTAAAGTTGCACTTGATCGTTCACAGTAAGTTGTACTCCAACTACATTTGCCGAAAAGAAGCGATACGAGCAATGTAATTTCTTTGAAGTATACCTGCAAGTTTGAGCAAGCAATTTCCATGATCATAAATACTAGGAACTCTTAATCCTTGTGTCAATGTGATACACTCGGGTATATATTTGAATTTTTAAATGTAAAAATCAACGTAACAGATTATTCCTACCAAAGTGAGCTTACTAGTAGTCAAATTTTCAACAATAATCTCGAAAGTATTGAATAGTCTTGAAACCAAGCAGCCAAATGTCGTTCGAATTCGAATTATGGATTAATTCAAAATATGAAAAATCCGAAATATCCTATAATGGCATCTATGTAACTAAAAATTCTACAAACTTATCTTAACCGTATCTTTTTGTAACTCACAGCTATGCAAATCGTTGAAAGCTTAAACTAAAATTCTCGATAATTCTGTGATAGGATGCTACTAAACCCCTTGAAAATTTCAAGGAATATCTAGAAACTTAAAATAATAAGAATAATCTTGAAAAGTCTAGAAATCACTAAGAATCTCGAATAATTTCAAAAATATCATGTAGCCTGCACAAAGCCTTAAATAATCGTGAAAATATGATAATGACGATAAGATCGAATACTTTGATGTTAACCTAGAGCTGTCCGCCGCTATTTAAATCTGGAGATCTAGATAAATCCAAAAATCTTGAATTTCGAGAAACTTGAAGCTAAACTTGAATAATATCAAAAATCTCGAAAAATTTTGAAGTCTATAAAATTTCGAGAAATAAACTTAAAATCACTTAATCACTAATTCTGTAACTTCACGTTATTCCATAACATCTTGCAAATTTCGAGTATAAGTGAAAAACTCGAATAGACCCAAATAGTTTCGAAAAGCTCAAATAAACTTAGATTTCTAGAATAATCTTGAAAAATCTCAATGCTAAGTAATTCAAAAGCAAAAAACCTCTTTCTCGAAAAAGTTGGTTATTTCGCGCCAAGGAGCTTATAGGCCTATTCAAACCTAAATTTCTAGAAAAATCCAAAAATCCCATAATTTTGAATTTCGAAAATCTCACCTAACTAAACGTTAATGCCAATGCTTATATTTCAATTCAAACTAACTCAAATAATATCGAAAATTTTGATAATCTGGAGAAATCTATGAAATCTCTAATAATATCTAAAGAATAAAGAAACTTCGAGGAAGCTTAAAAATCTCGAAAAATCAAATTCATACTTGAAAATCCCGTTTTATCTGTTAGTCGAAAATATGACCCAATCTAACGTCAAAGTAAAACTAAACTTTATCAAAATAAAAAATGTAAAACCACTCAAATTCAGAAATCGATTCCACGAGTTTTGATGTTTTTTGTCGAAATCACGGCAAAGCGTTTCCTCGCAATAAACTTTTTTCCTCTAAAAATTTTGACATAGATAAATTCATCGAAGCCATAGAAAAAATAAATAAGATTTATTCAAGGTCAAATAAATAAGAATTATTGTTTGTGAAACAACATCACATTTATACCGATATTATGGTTCTTCCTCACCGACCATTCGCCGTGACTCGTAAGCTTGGTTCATAACATCGGGAGCGACATAGGAAAAATACCATAGTATTGAGTTGAAGTTAGTAGCTGTTGGTTTTGCTCAAAATATTTGTCTATTTTGTACGTAATTTTATTTGTGATATTTCTCATTACATATTTCAATTTGCGTTTGGCTTTGGCTGTGTTAATAGCAAATTTTTTATAGTTTTGTGATTATCGTGAGATTTTAAAAATATTTTTAATTTTTTGTCGGGTTTCTACAACGTTCTTAATTTATTTTCTTGTTTCTCATTTCAATTTTTAGTTCATTTTACAAGTTTTTCAGTTTTTAATTTTAATATTTTTTGCCTATAAACTTTAAATTTGCCTTTATTAAACTTTTTATTGGCGTCATTTTAATTTAATTGTTTTAACCGGGTTTATTATTTATTATATTATATTTTTAATTTACCATAATTAATTTTATTTTTTTTAATATTTTGTAATTTTTAATTTTTATTTGCACAACAAAACACACAAATTTTAAATAACAGAAAATCAAATCAAATAAAACGACAAAAAAAACTATTTAGTGCCTTTTGTAAATAAACTAGTTAGCGCGTTTTATACTAAGAGCAAAATAATGCTAATAATTTTTTTTTTGTTTTTTGGTTGGTAACCCTGCGCTACCCTTTGCTCAAAGTAAGAAATTTTTCAACTCGAAAAAGGAACAAGTAGGAGGAGCTTGTCATTTGAAGTGATTTGATTGATAGAGAGTTCGTAAATAAATACTATGGTATTTTTACTATGTCGCTCCCGATGTTATGAATCAAGTTGTAAAGTCGCGTGAGTTCAATTTTATTATTATGTTTTTCGCTTTCATTTTAGCGAGAGTTGTGCGCGGCTGTTGTGTTTAATTTTGTTAATTATGACAATTTCCATTAGTTTTAAATTGGACAACACCGTATTTTTAAATTTTAAGGACGGATAGTCTAATGCCCGATTTATGCCCGATTTAGATGAAGAAAAATGTTTGCCTTGCAAAAAAAAAGAGATTAGTATATTACAATTTTCGGTTGAATGAAGAACAAAACATAAACATGCAAAATTATGTTAGCACTTTTTTTGTTTTTTTTTACCAATTGTTACTATAAAAACATTAAAAATAAATATGATACTATAAAATATACTCGACCCGACTATATTTTTTGATATTTTATAGTAACAAACAAACACAAACACAATAGAGAAGTATATTATGAAAACCTATATTATGATAACCTAACCTGACCAAAAGTCAAATGTTATAGAAGAAAAAATCAAATCAGAAGCAGTTTTCCCAATTTTATTTATTAAGTTTTATTTTTATCACTAACAGTTTTTTTTATTGTTATAAATTTTATTTTTGTCACACTACTGACAAATGTCAAAAAATATAACATCCAATTATATATATAGTCCTTTCTCATTTTAACTAATGGATATTTTTTTACTGTGGCAAACATTTTTCTTCATCTAAATCGGGCATTATTCAGATCTTAAAAACATTTTTTTTTAATAGTTTTGCGCTGCAGTGATGTAGTTTCAAAAATTATAAAAACTTTGATGGGTCGCATTTATTTTACTTAGTAATCCTAAATAAAAAAAATGGAGGTGTGGCCAACACGCGACCTTCTTTTACGAACAGAAAATTTTGAGAAATTTTATTTTTTGATAACTTTTTTTTAAATTTTTTTTTTAATTTTTAAATTTTTATTTTTATTTGTTTTTAATTTTTGGAAACATTTTGTATTAAATAGTTTTTTTGTAAACCTTATACTTTTTAAGATTGCAAAATAAATTTTCTGGACCAAGGGAGTGGCCACTTCCGGTTAGCCGATTTGGAGTAAAATTCACTGGGACCTCCTAATTTATCAAAAAAGCTTAAATCTGAAGTTTCAGTTCGATTGGTTAAACCATCTGGGCTGTAGAGAGGACACAGACAGACTGACAGACAGACAGACACCATTTCGAAACCCACTTTTTCGGACTCAGGGGACCTGAAAACAAATAAATCTCTAAAAATCTCAAGGTACAGGTGGGCTGTAGAGAGGAAACAGACAGACTGACAGACTGACAGACAGACACCATTTCGAAACGCATTTTTTCGGACTCAGGGGACTTGAAAACAAATAAATCTCTAAAAATCTCAAGGTACAAAATTTTCATGATTACTATACTTTATTTTACTAGAGTAAAAGAAAGTAATAATAAATAATGATTAAAATGTATTATATTTCAGTTTCAATACACAAAATATTCAAAATGATTATGATTTTATGTTATTGCAATCATATTTCATGTGAAAATTAATAGGTGAAAAAAAAATTGGACGCCCACGAAAACAACGTCTTTGGAAAACTTTTGCCACGAACTAAGGAACCTATGTAATTTTTCTGCGCGTGAACTGTCAGAATTCCAGCGAGAATTGAATGCTACTATACATACATAGGCCTTGCAGTATTTTTGATGTGTTCTGGTTATTTTTTTATACATACATACATACATATTTGATGTGATTAATTTTGTAATTTTATGTAAATTTCTTAGATACTTTATGGATTAAAATTATTAATAAATAGGGCAAACAATCAATTGCAATGGGAATTAATTTTTCTGTGACGAACAAAGCTGGAGGACAAAAAATATATTTGGAAATCGTCCATTATTTGTTTATTTCTTACAAAAAATGGCGCTAATCACCGAGAAATATTACACGACCAATTTTGACATTACTCTCAGTCACTTTGCACTCATGGCGGGAACCATAATACCAACATTTGATTGAGGTGACTTGAAGTCGCCAAATGACCTTTATTAGGTGAGAACCCATAATAGGGGCATTATAATAAAATCGTTTCTAAAGTTAAATTTACCGTAATAATTTAATTTTTTTGCCTAAAAACTGAAAACAAGATAACATGATGTGGCGTGCCCTAAGCGGCTCTCAATTGATATTAATTATTTGACGTTTGAGGGTAATGTCAATTACAGCATTGAAACTTGATATATGGGAGATACAATATCGATAAGCAGAGGTATCCTAGCAGAGGAAATTCAAATTTGAATGAATTGTAATTAATTACAACTTTTGTACAACCACAGTATGTTGACAATTTGCTTGTGAATCCTGATTCTCAAATCAAATTTAATAAATAATTCAGTATACATTTTATACTCAGTAAAAATCGGTTTATATAGGAGCTATTAGAGCGTTCCAAATAAATTTCTATCATAAATATGTTAGAATTGATTAACCTTCATACGACCCTCAAAAAAAGTTACACACGTGACCCTTGGGTGAAGTTTCACCCATATTTCGAATAATATGTTATCTTGGTATTTAAATCTTCAAAATTTTATAGAACTGCCGGGCTTAGTAACCAAATACATGAAGTTTGGGTAGTATCAATAGTAAACAAATTATGTATACGGCATTAAAATGTAAAATGGGTGAAATTTCATCCAAAGATCGTATACATCTCATATATGAGGTGTACATAAGAGGGTCATATATGAGGGTTAAAAAACGATTTATAGAAGCCGCAACTGGATTTAACTGAGGAAAACTTTAAACTATATTTTTACAATTTTCTTAAACATTGTTAGTTATTAGTTTATTACTACTTTGTGTGGTCAGCTTTACAAGAGGAGGTAAACCTTAGTGTACAAATTTGAAACGTTGAACATTTAGTTGAGGCGAATTCGCTTTAGCATATAGCATTTTAATAGACATCAGTCAAGAAAGTCATTCGTAAGTGGGTAAGCGGGAATAACAGAAGTAGTTAATTTTTTTTTTTGTTGGGGAATACAATTTTTCAAATGGCCGTGGCGACGATAAGTCAAATGATGGTAACCACAACCTTCGTTTTCATTTTCTTTCAAATTGCAAGAAATAATAGTTTTTGAGAAAATTACGTCATAAAAGCAGTAGACTCATGTTTCACATTTTACAATAAATTAAAATAATTAATATGGCCACCCATTTTTGGGTCGCTTCCCATAGTTTCAAATATTTAGAGAAATTAATATTTTAAATTTAATATTTTATTACTAAATATTTCAAGGCGCAATTTAAACAAATTAACGCAAAATTTTTCGACATAAGGGGAAGATGTTTTTGGAAATAGTTTGTATTTCCGGTGTAAAATTTAATTAGCAAACGATTACACCATCCATTCTACTCAAGTATCTTATAAATTCTATACACTTCGTTTAGCATTAATTAATTTACTAAAAAATATAAAATGAAATGATTACGTCGTTTTTTATTTTTTATTTATTGAATTTCGCAAATTTAAAGTACGAAATGAAACGATTTTTTTTCTATTTATATTTATCAAAATATGTAATATGATAAGTAAATGTATTTGTGGTCACACATATTTCAACAAATTGCCTGTTTCCGGCTCAAAAATAAATTTATTTTATTATTCGCTGTTTCTTGTTTAAAGGCAATATGAATACAACGTGTTAATACTTAAAAAAATTTAAACAATTATTGTAATATGGTAGTAATTTCTACACATGAACATACATAAATATAAATATTCATTTCAAATACAATAGATAATTCCGAAATAATTAGAAGTGAATTATGACATGAATGATGAAAAAGTTTTCCACATTTTTAGGTTTATCGAATTATCGGTTTTATTTTATTTAACAGTTTTTATAACGAAAAAAAAAAATTGTTTTAAAATAATTTTCAAAGATAAGATAATAAAATTTCTTTTTATTTTTTATTATTGTATAAACTTAGATACTGAGCAATAAGCATATGTGTTCTTTATAAGCTTCTACATATTTGGTCTGTTTAAATATACAATTTACAAAGAAAAAATTAAAATATCACATCCATAACAATGATGTTTATTGTTTATTTTAATAAGTGTGTAGTAAAAAAATCTTGAGATGAGACCCAAATGTTCAATACTTAATTCGTGTACATATGTGTGTAATAATTATAATATAATATCAACTAAAATTCTTATATGAAGTAAATTCAGTAATCTTAAAGACGCTGCTTCTAAAATTAAAATTAAGCAAACATGGATATATTGATAATCGCAACAAGTAAGATAATATTGTTTGTTATTTTACTAGTAATAATGTTGTTCTACTGAAAATATTTCTTACTGCTGTGCTTTGTTATTAACGATACTCTAGAAAATTTTTGAAGATAGTTCACACAAAGTCACATGCTGTTTAAGCAAAACACTGTTGTGTAACAACCCTCTAACTAGAGATGATTAAAAGTTAGAGGGTTGTTTAAAATCAGTTGTTTTGCTCAAACTTATATCCTCTGTCATACACTAAAATATTGTGAACCGGAACCGGAACAATACACCCTTTATTGTTATTAGGTAAAACCGGCTTTTATGGATTAAACAAAACAATTATTTTTACATTAAATTTCTTTTCGAATATCTAATTAGCCTAGAGACGTATATTTATTAATTTAGTTATGATTTCCGAAGAAATCATTTCTATTTATGTAGTAAAATATTCAAATATTCTTAGAAAGTAAACGAGTGTTATCTTGTAATAAATTTCACTTGAAAAGTAAAATTATCAATTCATTTTCATTTGATTGATGGTCGTTAAGTGATATTAAAAAAAAATGTGTATATAAATCCAATACAAAACCACCGATCAGAAATTAAAGATGTTGAGATTTTTTGGCTATTTTTATTTGGCTTTAATCCAACAACCACGAAAGAAAATACGATAGAAATTAGGACATTGCTACTTGTGTTTTGTCAAATAATTTTACAACCGATTTCTAAATATACAACAACTGAAATTTTTTTGTTTCGTGATTCGTGAAGTTTTTATGATTTTAAATGTCACAGGGAATTTATTTATTTATATTTTTTTTTCTTTTTTTTTAATTCGAAGAATGTTCAAATAGTACGTAAATAAATACCAAACATTAGAAACGCATTTTTTGATGAAATTGGTTTCGTTTAATAATATTATAAATTTTATAATTAATTAAATATTTGTAACTTTTAGATGTTTCCTGTCAGAATTTTTGTTTCTTTTGAATTTATGTGTATGTTTCTCGGAGAGAAGATAGTTCAATGGATGACAATAAAGTCTTTTATGAGTTTACACATATTTCTACTGTGAAGATAATCTGCAGGAAAAAAACAGTCATTTTTTTAAATTAGGTATTATTTGCTTTAAAATACACGTGAATTATTATTTGACTTTGCTTTGGTTTGGTCGATATTTTTAATTACTTTCACTAAATCTCTTTTGCTTTTTATTGCTAGTTTTAATTCGATTTGTAAAATAAGAATTCGATTTCGTCATATTTAGGTGTCTCTGATATTTTTGCCAACCGTACCGATGCCCTCAAATTATGCTTCCCTGTAAATTATGAAAATTATTTGGGATATCACCATATTCCCGAAAATAAAAATCCCTAAAAAGACAAATTAAAGTGCCAAATTAAAAAGAAAAACCTCATTAATTTTTTTATTAACTCTAATATGAAAACAAAAAGATTCTACATAATTGTTTATCATCCTTGCGCACAGTGGACCAATGCTAAGCAGCTTTGAGGCATTTTCTATTATAGTATGTGAATAATTATTAAAAAACCGAGAATTTTGAAAATGTTCTAATTTCCATGAATGTTGGAATTTTAGTTAATTGTAAAAGCGTTGGGGCGACAGCCTGTCTTCTCTCTAGTATAACACAAATTAAAAATAGCCTTTCAATTATTATATGTATTTCAAAAACTTTTTTGGGTTTTGCTTTTTGTTGGGAATTTGGGATAACGGATCCCAATTCAAATTATTTAACTGTATACGGTTTGGTTGCAAAAGAATAATTTAGAATATAAAAGCTGCACGAGCTCATTTTAAATTTATGGAATAACAATTTTCTAACGCTGTTGATGTTTGTTTTTTGATACGTTTGAGAAACAGGATTATATTTGCTCAGAAAAATTATGAACATTGTTTTTGAATACATGAAATGTCTTATGAAATTCAGAGATGAAAAATTTGAAGAATGGATTAAATCACTTTTATGATTTATTTATAAATTACTTCACTAAAGTACAGTTGGTAATTAAGAATTAGAAATGCAATACAAAAATATTGAAACAAATTTAAATAACTTCTTCTAAACAAATTTCTTGACATATTAAAACCAAAAATATCAAAAACAGTTCAAATTCGCGATATTATCAAGACAGGTTCAGAAAGTTTAGTCAAAACATCGCGTAGGAAGATAGCAGATGCTATGTCTCTTCGGTGATCTAATCGTTGTAATTTTAATCAATTACAGCGATTTTTATATGAGCCGTTCAGTGCACAAATCGATTAACTCCCTAAAACAAAAAGTTGAGAAATGCGATGAAATAATGTGCGTTGGTTTTTACATTCAATGTAAATTGTATGTAATTATTCAATGGCCAAAAAAATTTTGTCGTTTAATGGTGTTAATCTTTATTATTCAGGAAATTTATTATAAATATAAAAAGCTATGACTATACCAAGTGCTTTGACACTTAAATTTAAGATTTTTCAAAAAGTGGAGTTAATCGATTTGTGCACTGAAGGGCGGGCTCATGAAAAGCTTAGTTATTCACTCGCTCAAAAGGTGGGCCTCTTGAGGCACGTACAGCACAAACAGCTTCTGAATGCTTTTAATTATATCAGGATGGTATTGATAAAATTGTGAGTAGAGCTGAGTTATAAATTCAAGAATACAACGAACCAAGGCATTTTTTTAGGCATTTTAAACTTTTGTCATCACTTGAAACATTTGTGGTACATCTCAGTAGAAGCGATGCGAGCGATACAATTCCTTTGATCTGTGTCTGAAAGGTTGACGAGGCAATTTCCATTATCACAAATATTAAGACATCTTTTGAAAAGAAGTAAATTTTATAGCCATTTTATAAATCTTAGTTTTAAATTGGGTCGCACATTTATAATTATATTTCTGGATTTTTAGTTTCTATAATTTTTTTCTAGATAATGTAGCCAATCCTTTGTATGTCTCACCTAAAATGCACCATATCCTTAGTTACAAAAAGACTCCAATACGTATATTTGGCTCCCGGTCAATTTAATAAGAAATGGTGTAGCGTAATGTGAAGTATTAGGAAAAATCTTAAATACCCTCACAACAGAAATAAAATCATCATTAACATATAGAGAAATTGTTCAGCTTGATAACGAGAAAGGCGGGAATGTATGTCGAAGCCAAGGTTGATTACATGTAGAATTTGGAGTTGGAGTCGGATAGTCAATTTTTAATACATCGAAAAGTCGGAGTCGAAGAATTATTTTACCGACTCTGCAGACCTGGAACGAACAAAGGATACGTAAAAGGATTTTAGTGTATACTTTACAATTGCGCTTAATGAATTCTAACATAATGTAAGCGTTAGCAATAATCATTATGTTTTATAATGGTAAGATCAGAAGAGAAGATTACATATACCCAAACCAGGGATGATATTTTAGGTGGTTTGGGACTTTTTTCACTCCTTTGAATTTAACAAAAAACCGAGGTGCTTTCGATCCAAAAAAGTACTTTCATTAAATATAGACGGGTAGAAGGAATTCGTAGCTATCGGAAATCGTGTGAACGGTGAGTTCTATAAATCACTTCGATAACATTGATACAATTAATGTTAAAATTTATTTTGTCCTTAAATTTAAATTACTTGGAACAATTAAGATTAAAATATTGTAATTGGACATGAGATATCCTGCATTCGATTTATTGACCTTCGCCTGAGATTTGAAAACTAGTGAACTAACACAATCATTCGTCGACCTGCTGCTTAATTTGGATACGGAGAATTCATACACAATTAAACTGACCACCGCTTTTCAACCGGACACGAGATATTTACAATTTTACAATAATTAATAAGCTTTTAGGAAACGTCGAATTTTAGAAACGGTTAATTCCGCCTTACAAGTGCATATTATTCAGAACTTTAGGCCGGACTCATTGGCGACACTTTGTTCATAGTACTTCGAGCCGAATTGGCGCCCGTTTTTAATAAGCCTGTGAGTAAATTCAATAAAACTGTGACAACATTTTGAAACTGTGAGAAACTTGAAGTGGAAAGTTATTGAATATTTCGAACAATAACTGTGAAATTTTGGAATTTTTTTATGAAATTAATTACGGTTGTGAATTGGCTACAAAATGGCGAAAACTATAGCCATTAACCGCATATTCAGAAGTTTTGAAAATATTAAAGCTCGAGTGAAAACTTTCAGCGACAGCACTCGTTTAAAGAAAATAAATAAATGCAGAGCGCTTCTAGAGGACGGATGGGTGGAATTTCTAACTATCGAAAAAATGTGAATGGCGAACTTTATAAAGCCCATCTGAATGTCATGGGAAAAATTGCATGAAGAAAATCATGCTTCCTAAAATAATATCTCAATTTAACCAATGATAAAATAAATAACGGGATAAGTAAGTTAAGTGATTGTTGTGAAAAAGTGTCCTTAAATTTAGGCGAAGAAAAGGGTGACGATGAAAATGATGTGAGCGGCACAGATATAGTGTTCCAACCGAAAAAACCAACCGGCACGGCGTCGTCATCAAATCTAAAAACACCTAAGGATTCACTTAACAATTCGTCATCATCGGATAAGAACAAAGCCATTAATCTGAGCTTAAATTTATTTAACACCAACGGAGTTATCTCGAAACAAAATCAAATAATAACGGAGAATACAGCCGAAATAGCGGGAAAAACTAAATTGCAACCAACTGTTAAACCGCAGCAACCGTTATTCCGGGGAAAAGGAACCAGCACTTAAAAAGTAAATTTGTTCGGAGATAAACTACCCGAGTTGAACAATTCTTCAAGCTTTTACCCTTGATGTGAAAGACCTGTGGCGATACATCTGCAAAACTATGACAACACAAGTTAACGTTGATACTGATATTATAACAGGCACTGCAGTTGAATCACTCGTGTCGACAGCACGAACGAAAAACACAAAAATTTTCGACGGTGATCCGTATTTATCTATCGACTCGACCATATCTTTGTTAATGTTAGAAACAAAACCGACCGTCAACTCGTACAAAATTAATAAACTTTCCGACGATGATCCGCATCGAGATCACCGCACATCAGTTAATTCTTTGTGTAAGGCGAAATAAGCAGTACTTCCTGCAAAGGGAATATGCCAAAGGGTGGAAATATATTTAAATCTAACAGAAATGCAAACGATAAAATTAAAAACAAGACAGCTTTAGATAAAAATAAAACCAGTGATAATGACAATGGAACTAAACCTGAGGTTAAACAAAATTAAAAAAGGATGGGCAACAGCAATATTAGTAATGGAACAGACAACATTAGTGAATGTGAAAGTCTGAATGACAACATGAACAGCGATACTAGAAATGTGCCATTAAATATGGTATTCCAGAAACAAGGAAAACATCAACGAAATGTAAGAATTTAGAAAATGACAACAACCCTAATGAAAATAGCAAATTGAGGTTAATAATATCACGAAAATCCTCAACTGAAAATTATGAAGAGTTATCTCCAGTATTATCCTCGCTATCGCTCAGGCAGCAAATTTCACTTTCGTATTGCAATGAATCATTTTCTTCACTTGTTATAAAATATACTATTAAAATTATCAAGTTACCCTAAGTATTCAAGACAAACAAAATAGATAATCAAAATAAACGGTTAACTTGATAATTTTTAAATAATTGCCATTGATTTTCTTCAAACTCATGCAATTACGTTAAATTTTCTTTAAATGAAAAAAATCAAATTAACCGAATTCCGGTATTCTACCGAACTCGTACTGTAACAACTCATTTACCGCCCTTGTGACGTAAATAGCTATTATTAAATTTACTATTAAAAAATTGTACCAAGAATTTTTTATCGAAATTCCCTTCGGTTAGTTACTTTTTGATATTAACTCGTAATTAAATCTAAGCCATTTAGGTTTTTACATATAGTATTTTCATTTTAAAAAATCACAAACAAATTAAATATATTTAAATTCTCGCGATTGGGAGTGGAGGAATGGGAGCCGAAGGAGGGGTAAAATTCAATAAAATCAACCCAAAGATTTTTTCCTTAAAAAAACTGAATTTTTTTTTTTTAAAAGTACTTTCGGGCCTGAAAAGTACTATCTGGTGCATGGAAAAAGTACTATCATAAATATTCTTGTATCATCTCTCCCAAACCAGACATGAACTCAACTGTACACTATTAAGAGCAGTATTGTAAAGAAAATACTGAGGAAAGCTCATACAAAAAAAAGAAATAACCTTACATTTGGCCACGTTTAACAATAATTTGTTGTTAAACGACCAACAGCAAAATTTATTCAAATCACTTTATAATTTTATACAATCAGAAATAGTAGAAATCGGAGCGAATATATTCATATCATCCGCATAAAGAAGGCAATGTGCAAATTAAAAACAATATCATCCATATCATCATTATCTAATAATGAGAACGTTTGCGGACCAATATCCAAACTGCCTTGCGATACTCCAGAAGTTACACGAAATACTATAACTGTAATTTACTGTTTATTTATTTCGTACCTTAAGGTGGGCACCGCTTGGGATATTACTGCAGCATTTCGGGATCGATCAACGCAAATGTCCTGTTTTTGTTGCTTCTGAAGAAAAATTATTTGTTGATTCTGCAGTAATAGTGCTGCAAATCAGTAGAATATTTGTCACAGTATGTAAGGCATTAACCACTTCCACTTTGACATTTTACAATCTAAATATTGTATAAAGCTCACGGAGGAAGGCTTTATATGTAGATGAAAATGATAAATTTCTCCAAGTTTTAGGAGTAATTATAATGTTATAGGTGGAAAAATTTAAGAACTTTATCAGAAAAAGCTTATTTTGACAAAAAAAAGACATTAGAGAATTGTGCTATCATACTGTCGCATTAAATGTGATTAATCATTCTCAGCTCGATGTTCATGGACTTTAGATAGCAACAATTTTTATATTATAAAAGTGAGTTACTAGTTTAGGATTAATCCGGTAAAGGCTGATGTTCGGCGAACAAATATGAAAATTAGTATAGTGTACAAGTAAAAGAAGCTGCTGCGGTATATGAACGCGAATATGAATATTTGCAGCAACAATAACTCCCAATTTCGTTTTTTTCTATTCCCAAATGAACACAAGTCAACATAAAAAAAGTAGAAATATCGCAAAAAATATTCAAAATTCAATCTTATCTGCTAGAATTGTCCACTTTTCTGGTATATTAAAGAATTTACCTCAATTTTGACTTTTAAGTTTCTGTACTGAGATATTGTGTCTGCTCACTCTTACACATTTTTCCTCTCGCTTCATTTGGATTTTTAGTTCTTGAAAAAAACTTGAAAAATAATACATACGATTAAGCTCAGCTTATACGGTATAGGAAACTGGACCATAAATTTGATTAATTACTGCCGATTAAAAATGTTGTAAAATTAAACTAAACAATAAATTTGAATATTCTAATGACTTGGCGTTTTTACGAGGCAAAATATAGAGCATTCACAATGAAAAAAAACTTTTTACTTTTGACTTACAGGTTTGTATGAATTTCCTACACAACGAACAAAAATGTTTGCACTGATAGTAGTTATCCAAAAAAAAAAACGAAACTGGGGTGATCTGTGATTGTAAAAATAACTGATCTGTAACAACCGATATCGAAACTAGAATATTGTGGGCTTAACGGCGACATAAATTGGAGGCCCTTCCAAAATATTTTCGAATTATAATGAGAACAATAAATATATTAAGTTTTTCACTTGTCCTATTTTTGTCGATTGAGCTACCTAAATTATTTGAATAGGAATTTTGCTCTATTGTTATTTTGATAAATTGTTTTGGAATTCTTACAAATTTTTAGACATTAATTTTTATTCTTTTGTTTTATATGCCATACCGCTACAAAAACAAAGAAGTTTTCAACGAGCTGTACAAAAATTATAAAAATTAAAATTGTCTGTAATTGTACACAATCGGGCAAATGGCATTGGTACTGAACCGACAAGGCACGGTCATGTCTCTTCTGATGTGTGCGAATAGATTAGACATCACTGATTACCGTCGAGTGGGTGCCCGTAACACTGAATGGAAACCAGTTACATTAATACCTAACTCTGAACAATAACTAGTCAATAATTTTGTTAGATTAATTTATTAGTTACGGAATAGTTTGTTTATTTTTGTTTACTCGTGAAATTATTCTTAATTTTTACAATGAAGTCTCGGCTATCTCAACTATGGTTAGAAATAACAATGAAAGGTATGGTTATTCAGACCCACTTAAATTGGTGGTTGAGAGAAACTGCTTCGCAGGATTTGAAATACATAAGGAGGTTTCGGACTAAAATTATGGAGGCAATAACTAACCAAGTTCGATTATTTCACTGATTTAACAAAACCCTTTTATCGATAGAAAACAGGTTACGAAACAAAATATGTATGTATGTATGTAACAAAAAACATAATTAACCAATTTTTATGGTAATTAGACTAATTTGAAATTAGTATTTCAGCTTATTTAAATAACTGTAAATTAAGATAATAAAAACATTGACATTTTAACTTTTCCCAAAATCGTTATTTTATTTAAATAAGCGATACAAATAATATAAGACAAAAATTAGTTCAATATTGTTTAAGTAGCGATTGCAATTTAAATAATTGATTGAGGTTATTGATGTATTGTATTCTGCGCATTTTAATTCCTATCCGAACTGACATCATATCTGTTTTACAAAATCATATTGAAATAAGTAAATTGACAAACTACCTACTTATTTGTCCCAAATTAAGTGATAATAATTAAGTTATTTTGACCGTGTGACGTGTAAACTTGATTTAAAAATTGAAATGCTAAATGCATTAATCCGGTCAAACTGGGAAAAATGTACATAATTCATTGTAGAGTAACTGGTAATTTAATAAAATTACAAATACAAGTAAAATGGGTGTTTCATTTATGCGTCAGAGGCCGTGTTTTTGTGTTACACATAATGATTTCTGTTATTTTTAACATAAACAGATTAGTACTTAGGTATTAAGAATTGTTTTTATTCTTTAATAATAAACGTATTTATTTTTATTTATTTTCAGGATCTAAACTATATCGTGGCATGACAGAACACCCATACCAAAAATCGTGGCTACCTCATTTTTATCCCCAACAGAAACGACCATTGAGAAATACAAATAATATTGTATTTAATGATGTCAATAATGGATATGCAAATTATCACTTATCAAACAATACCAATCATTGTGATGATAAAATTTATGATAAATTTGGTGAATTGACTGAAGAAAATTTAAAAAATAATGTGGAAATTGTATTGAATAATATAAATCGAAATTATAACGCATTAAAAAATTTTATACTTAATGAAAAGGTAAATAATAATATATTGAAAGGTGGCCTCAATATGATTTCTAGTCCAGAATCTGATTGTAATAGTAATATGGGTGGACCACTTGGGTGTTCGATCGCATCGTCGCAGGATTTTACGCATGACAATTCGGATTATCAGTGGTTTTTGGATTATGGGTAAGTGTACAAATTTTTTTGTTATAAAAAATATCAAAATATTTCGGTCTGCCTTCGCGAACTAAAATTAACATAGGTATTTTGAATATTTTTGGGTTTTTATTATTTTTGGAGATGCGCCAATTTTTTTTTTTTTTTTTTTACTTCTTTTTGAAATTGTAAACAAAAATATGTCCAGACTATAGTGATACATGTAAGAGAAATATTGTATTTTAGGGGTAATGTGAAATTTGTTGCGTGATGTCTGTCTAATATGATATATAAGAAAATGTTGTCTTATCTTTCGCTGGGAACAAATCCGTACTTAACGTTTCAAAACCAAAGATAAAGCTTAGATTACCATTGTTTTATACTCGGATTCTAATAAAAACAAACACTGTGAAACATTTTCATAAAACATATAATTTTTCATATTTGTCTGGTAGTTTGATGTTGAAATAAATGTAAATGATATTTGATGATATTTTAAAATTTTTTATTGAAAAAAAAAACATGCACCTGATACTTAGTAGCGGAAGTTGCAACACATTCGAATTCTCATTCAAATTAAGGAAATTAAGTATTTAAAGAAAATTAGTTCTGCAAGATACCACCAGCTTCGAATTCTAAAATTGATTTTGAGAGAAATCATTCAAATTTAGAATTCCGAATAACCAAATAGAATTAAAGCTAGGTACTTATAGCGAAACATATGTGTAGTGTTAAACAAAAAGTGGTTAATTGCAAAAATCAAAAAATTCAGAAATCGCATTTAAAGTTTTATTTAAGATTTTTTGAAATATTTTCAACAACGTAATGCATAAATTCAATTTTTTAATTTTGGATTTGAATATCAGTTTAAAATAAAGCTTTATTTGAATAAATTCTAAGATATCTGTTTTTGTTATTCAAAGTATTGTTTTGTAGAAACTTAACATGTGCAGATAATCCGTTTTTCAAAACAACAGTTGTATCAATTTGAAATCATTTTTTTTTTAAATATTTCATTTAACATATTTTATAGCAAACGTAAAATGGTGTTTTGTAAAATTATAAAGTCTGAGTGCTAAATTTTGTGGCCCTCGATATATAAATATTTATCGCGTTGCTCAGCTGATATGTTTTGCGTTTTATTGCTTTATTTATTTTAAAATTTTGTCGCTTGGTCTGATCTACATATCTGAAGACAAACGGATTTTACAAAATAATTTTTGTTGGAAAACAAGGTCAATTTTTGCTTTGTTAAGGAGCTTAGGGTTATTGAATTTATGGTGAAAAGGAGTGGTGATGTAGTTAATCACTTTTGTTTAACACCACAGATCCAGAGTTCGTCTTACAACTACATCAATTTATTTAAGTTTTTTTTTAAATATTAACCCAAAACGGGCGATTATTAAGAAGGACCCTTATATTAAAAAAAACTTCGACTTCGATGTTGGTACTGCTAACAAATTCGAATGGATTTTTAAAATTTGCATTTAGTTATGAACATCCATCACCACTTTTTGAGGAATTTACAAAATTCCTTCCTTTGGGGTCCTTCTTTGTTTTCTTTAATGCCAATTAATTAATTAATGCTTTCGGAATTAAGCCCAAAGCGGATTTTAGCGTTGGCAGAAAATAAAGAAGGTCCCCAAAAGTATACTAACGTTTCGAAATGGAACCTAAAACTCAAGCGAAAATTCAAATAATGTTTATAAATGAAGTCCGTTACCCCTAAAATCGCATCGCGTGACTAACACCTTTCCACAATAGAATATCTAAGACTCCCCAAAGCCAAATTGACCAAGTGTTAATAAAGTGCTCGGAAAAAAGTGCTCGGAATGTCCAGAATTCTAAGTTTGTAGGCAAGGATCACTTTATTTATTCACTTCAAAGTTATGAGTACTGTTTTCGTTCAATTCCGAGAAAACACATAATCGTAGTCTTACATTGGTATTTTTACAACAACAATTCCATACCATTTCATTCCGGAATGAATAATTTCATTCCACATAATTCTATTCTTCGTTTAGTTGTAGTGTGTATATTTAGTTTTGTGAGTTGGTATTAAAAAATAATTCTCAATTTTTCGATAAATGACAATTTTAAGTTTTGTTAGATATCAGTTGGAATTATTATAGTTTCTTCAATAATTTGTTATCTCTGTTTTATGTTTGTCAAAATTCTAAGTAATAAATTATTTACAACTGCTAAACGTAAAAAAAAAAAAATTCTTTTCTCTTTGGGCAAAATTTCATTCCTAGTCGAATAGGAATAACATTTACCAAGAATGTAATGGAATTAGTAAAGGCGATGCAATTAGGCATTGGTTAGTATTAAAATTGATTTATAGATTTGTAGAAAAAAGAAGAGTTTTGACTGGTGTAGACAATCTGCGCGTATGATGGCTGAGGAGTGTTCATAGGAGCGTCGCAAATTTCAGTCACATTCTTTTGTTGAGATTGTTCAAGTGAATAAACCCTGGAACGCAACGAATTTAACTCTTCTTTAAGTAGTCAGTTCTCCGCTGCTAAAATTTCAATCCGTTCGATTGCACTTTGTTAAACATTAAAACGAGCGTTTACACTCGCATTAAATTTAAAATTTAACGCTTTTATATCATGACGGGACAATCAGTTGACGCCATTAAACCAGCTATTTTGGTCGGAGAAAGTTATTTGTGTGTCGGCCGGATACATCCTTCCGTGTCACTTGAGGCAATGAGAGATTACGCTTGATCTAAAGTGGTACACACCACACAAGACGATGTGAATTGTAAGTTGCTGCTCCCTAAGAATCGTACTATCGATAGCAGACTTAACTACATCTTCTTTAAAATTGCACTGAAGGAAGCTGATTTCAATTTATTGAGCAACTCTGATATGTGGCCTCCAGGTATGATTATCCGCCCGTTCATTAATTATCCGCGCAAACCAAAAAATGGAATCACTATAATTACTAATAATGTCTCCAATGTTTTCATAGAGTTTAGCTTATGAACTATTTACGACTTGGCCTGACTGACCAGCCCTGTTCTAACTGTGACCTGACTGAACGCGTTTTTCTTCATTTTATTTCATCGACACGTTTCAGAACGCGCCGAGGCCATAGGTTCCAACGGCTGACCGACTAACTTATATGTTTTTGTTTGGGGCTTTGACGAAAATCATACGATTTTTGACGGCTCTTGTACTATTAGATGTTTCACTGCTGAGCTGAGTACCGCGTGATGAAAACAAAAGCGAAATTGTTCATTCACTAATTTTATAATTTCACTTTGGTAAAATCGTGTATATGAAAATGCGTGGATTTTGTGTGTTCGTAATTTTGAACGAAACTAAAACCGGCGATTTTCGAATTAATAATGTTTGTTTTCCTCCCAATATTTTTTGGTTTATACCGTTGACAGGCAAAAACATTATAGCAATAATCTTAGATCGCGATTTCAAATTCATTTTAAAAATGACCTCAAAATAACATAATTCTTTCTCCCTTCAGTTTTCTGTCTTTTTTGTATTTCATCTTCATCGAGTTTCAAACTCTAAATTACGATAATCATGTTATGAAACTTAGTAATCCTAAAAGCATTTAAATCGTGTTGTGACATAGATTGAAAAAAAAAAATAATTACATAATCTCGAATTCGCGATTAGCTAGTTTGAGTCTGTCTTGGGTATTAGTCTTTAGTCAATATCGTAAGAAATAAATAAAATGGAAAGCGAGTGGTGCACGTAATCCTTCCAGATCTTCTCGGAGGGTGTTGATCAAATAACGAAACTCTTCCTTATTGTAAAATTACACGTTTATTCTATCGTGAAATACTTTAGGACTTTAAATTTTGGAATTCATTTTGTACATATATTTAGTTTTGTGTATATGTAATTTGAAAGATCATAAATGACGTTTTATATTTCCGAATTTTCGAAAATAGCCGTATCCACCGTTTCAGCCATCGATATCGAGGTATAGATCCGAGGATACAATTTTAGTACAGGTGTTATTCAGTGGATTTATCTTCGTTTAAAAATACGAAAGAGGGGAGAAATTTGTCCGATTTATCACTATCCTCCTTTAAAATTACGGGCCTTAGACCTGTTGTTTTGGCAGTAGAATAAATAACGGTATAAATTTGGTTATTTTTCGATCTAAAAATATCGCTTGCATCCGCCCGTTAAGGCATTTTACTGGAGTCGCTGGTTACTACTCGCCCAGGCCATTTTCTGGACTTGATACGTAGTATATTATTATCTTGCTCGAAAGGAAGCTAAATGGAATGATGAACTGCACAAATGATGATTTAACTGCACAAATTTAACTGTACAAGTCAATCGTTCCAAGTCTATTTGACCTTGTAGGGGGGCAAAACTGCGCAGTTTTGAATCATTGTGCAAGTAAGGCAGGCCACACACGTACAGTTTTAACTGACAGTTTTAACTATACAGTTAAAACTGTCAGTTTAAACTGTACGTGTGTGGGTATTTCAGTTCAGTTAAACTTAACTGTACAGTTTAACTGAGAACTTTAAAATTTTTATATTTTTAACTGAAACGCGTATCTGAACTGAACGTGTGTTGGGGGTTTAACTGCACAGTTCTCAGTTTTCTGTCGAAATTTTGAGATGAGAGGACATTTCATATAATAATTAAAACATTGAATTATACAAAACTAGTTCGACTATTTTTATAATTTTCATGCAAAGGCTACATACTATAGAACTTTGCGCTTGGATAGGCATAGCAAAAGGCCTAAACGATGCAAAGATTTATATTGTATCAGACAGCCAATCGGCCTTAAAGGCTCTTAGGTCTTGTACCGTTGAGTCAAGGCTGGTATGGGATTGTCTGAAGCTTATTAAACATCAGGCAGGCTCAAATAAGGTAACACTTATGTGGGTGCCAGGTCATACTAGAATCGAAGGAAACGAGGCAGCTGATGGCCTCGCCCGTTAGGATTCTGCCTCTCCATTTATTGGACCAGAACCCTTCTGCGGCGTCACTAAGGGACACTTTAGAGCAGCGGTAAAACGCTGGGAGGATCTTCAAAAGTCCTCCTACTGGCGCAGAATTCCAGGTTTACGACAGGCGAACAAATTTATATCACATTCGTCTGTCAGGGTTAAGGAGTGTCTTGAACCTAGGAAACCTGAGTTGAGGCTGCTTACTGGCTTCCTTACAGGTCATGTATGTTATGGTGTCTCCTTAAGGTATATCACCTTAATAAGATGGGCCTAAGTACGACGGATGGATGCCGCTTCTGCGATCTGGAAGCGGAATCAGCGGAACATGTTCTGTTCCAATGCCCAGCCATTTTACAGCAAAGACTTCAACATCTAGGAGGGAGAACAATGAGCCCTGATAGTATGTATCTTGTACCGGTTAGTAGAATTATCAGATTCATTAAGAGCCTGAATCTATAGTGGCTCTTCTTCACTTAATTTTTTTCGCCTATCTCCTTTTAGCAATTCTTGCACCACTTTTTAGAATTTTTTTTTTATTTAATTTTTTTTAATATTAAAAAAACCACACCGAGAGCAGGCAAATCGTTCCGCTCATTCAAATCCATGATAATAACTGAAGGATTAGACTGAACGTGTGTGTGCATCTCAGTTCACAGTTAAAACTGACAATTATAACTGCCCAGTTAAAACTGTCAGTTAAAACTGTACGTGTGTGGCCTGCCTAAGTTGTACAAAAGAAAACGTTTTGGCTTTTCGCTTTCGCTTGCTCAAGTCTATCGACACATCGTTGTGTGTAGGTGAAGTTTGTGCAGTTTCTTTTCAAATTTTTGTTTGCTTTTACATATTTTGAGGTTCAGCTATATATTATTAAATAATAGCATCTTGTCAATTGCTTTACAAGTTTCGGGTATTATCATCCTCAGAGTAAAATATCTTCATGTTTCAAAAATAAAATATTGACAAAACTGAGCTAAAATTGTAAGTTTAGTTTGTATTGTCTAGGCGCTGACTTGCACAAGTCTAGACTTGCACGATAATCTAGACAGTTTTGTTTAAGCCTTAGTTTTCCGAATGCCTCTGGACATATTGAAAATTTCA
Organism: Tipula vernalis; assembly: GCA_958295665.1. NCBI lineage: Eukaryota > Metazoa > Arthropoda > Insecta > Diptera > Tipulidae > Tipula > Tipula vernalis. The sequence goes on along the minus strand of OY282558.1, from coordinate 176,526,804 downwards.
TGGCAACGTTATTGATTGATTGATTTGAATGCACGGCCAAGCTTATGAAGCCAGAAATCCCGTGTTAGTAATGTGGTCACTAAACTGTCACACCAACTTTATAACTCAGGTGAATGCTTTCCCCACTGAAGATACCTAAGCACCATTACAACAAGGAGAGCACCTGGCCGGGTCCCACCGTGCACCCTTTCACATACAACAAAATCGAAGGACAGGATAGGATAGTTAGAAGTGACAGAATCGGCCCGGTTACAGACACCTAGGTATAGCCGATAGTTAGTAAATTGTTAGTAATTAATTATATAGTAAAAATAGTTAGCACTGCTGGTTGATCCTGGAGGGTTGATTCAAGCTAAAATTTAATTCTGAAACTTAGGATTAATTTTAATCCCTACAATAATGATTAATTCTGGAACTGTGTATATTCTGAAAATTGGATTATTTATTAGCAAATTAAGGAAGAGAGACCTTTAAATATTTTTTAAACTAAAAAGAATTTCATCAGTAAATTGTTCAAGCCAACGTGTAGTTGCGGGACCTGAAAGCGCGTATCAATTGTAAGCTTTATAGCTTCAATTAGTATATTGAGGAATTCTATTTTGAGCATTTGCTCGTTCAGAACAGAGTGTCAGTGTGGACCAACAAGATGTACGGGCAAAATAATAGTAAAACTCTGCTTTAGTGTGCTTGTCCACCGGCACAATTTCCTTTACAATGTTGCAATTTCGTTTCGACCTTTGTTGCCGATATTTTCTTTTTCCAGATGGTTCAATGGGTAAATCACAAGTTCCCGTGATTCGGCATCGAGGACAATTCGCAAATTTTAAAAACATGATTTTATAATTAAGCAATATAACTAAATTTTAAAAAATTGTGGATCATTAATTCTCTAGAAAAGGTTAGAGGACCTCCTACCATTTATGTGCATTGAGCACAATTCGCAATGTGCATGATTCGGCATCGAGGACAATTCGCAAATTTTAAAAACATGATTTTATAATTAAGCAATATAACTAAATTTTAAAAAATTGTGGATCATTAATTCTCTAGAAAAGGTTAGAGGACCTCCTACCATTTATGTGCATTGAGCACTTACTTTCACGTAGTCGGCCTGAGCAGATTTCATAAAGTTGCATCCTGTAATACATTATTACAGCAGCAATTTTTACGTTATTGCAGCAACTTTCGTTTTGAGAAAAATATTATTTGAAAATTTTATCTCTTATAAATATAAATACAGTCATGTTCAAAATTATTTGTGCAAAGCAAACATTTTTAAATTCGGAAATACAACTAATTCGGAATTAAGATATAGATCATATTTTAAAATTAAATAAACTGTATTAGTTACGTCAAAGTAGGATATACTTTGAAACATGAAAAATGAAAAATTTAAAATTTTTATTAAGGAATAAAGAAAAGTTAAATTTTGTTTGGTGCAAAATTATTTGTGCAGTACGTAAACACTATTGCCATCTTATTTTGGTCACTGGAATAGTTATTGGTATAAAAATAAAAATGCAAATTATGCTCAAAATAAAAACCGAAAATAATTTTCTTTTTACTTTTATCAATTGACATTAAAAATTAAATAAAAAAACAAAAAAAAATTTCAAAAATATTCCTAGAATAATTCTATACCAACAAAAACTTGGTTTGAAACTATTCATTCCGGAATGAAAATACACGGCATTGTTGTTGTAAAATGCTCAAAGTAAAGGTGCTATTCCATGAGAAAATTTTACTGAACAGTAAAATTAAAGCAAGAAAAAAATATATATTTGGTAGATGGCGGAATGAAACAAAACATCGAATCAGTAAAAAAATATTTGTGTCTGTAGTTGTGACACTCCTCTAAAAAGTATCAAATCGAGAACTTTTTATAGGAGTGTCACTAACACACGTACATAAAATTTGTATATGATAGAAAATAATTCTCGCACACACTAATAATTTTAATAGGAGAACAATTTTATGGTGGAGATATTTTTTAATTTTTTATTCTGTGACGGAAATTGTTCGAAAAAATGAAATTCTGATGTGAGTAATAATAATATTTAATTTTTTAGATAATTTAGAGACGAATAAAATATCGAATAATACTAAATACATAATTTTTTTAGCAATTATTGGTTATGTTTGGTTTAATGTCAAATTTCCCCTTAAAACTTTTGCTATAAAAAATAAAAATAAAACAAACCTTGTCTTTGTCTATTATATGGCGTTTGATTTTTATTTTCTCTTTTTGGCGTATTTTACTATTCAGTAAAATATTCCCATGGAATAGCACCTTAAGACGGCATATGTTTATAATATTATGATGCATGTTTGCTTGGTTTTCAACTATTTCCAATCAGTAGTCCAGGGGTGACATTTTGTACCATCACTTTCGATTCGTTAACGATAACGTTTTTTCTCTTCTAACAAGAATAAAACTACATTCAATTGTACTTTTATTCATCATTCTTTATTATCCAAATTTTTGTTTGCAATATTTTATCGATGTGAAGAAACGGGAGAGTGTGCAACAGGCTGTATCCGTTAATTAACTTAACAAAAAATTCCGAAAATCGGGCCGCCATTATTGCAGAATACCAGTGCTATAAAATTGGCCGAAATGTTTGGTTACCATCAAAGCACAATTTTTTATCATGTTAAATACAGACCAATAAAGAAGACGTTAAAAATGTGGAAGGCTAAAGGAGAAAACGGCTTACTTGCGTCAAAGAAGGCAACATGATTTCAAGAGCTGTAAAGGTTGATCCTATTATGACGCAAAAAAACCATTTAAATTGCCATAAATTCAAGTTGATCAACAAAGATCAGCATAATCACAAGACTGAAAGGACAATTAATTAAGGCTTACGTAAACGTAATTGAAAATTTGTGGGCTTATTTGAAACAAGAAAGGTTATAGAAGCTAAGGGGCATCTACGCCTTTTAATTTTAATTTTAAACCTTAATAAATTTTTTATTTTTTTAAAATTGTAATTTTTTTTTAGGTATTTCAAAGCAGATACTTTGCTGCAACTAAATCCAGTTTATTTCTTTTTAAAAATAGGGACTATTCTCGAATTCCGCATCTCATTTTCACATGTGGACATCTGTCAAAATTCCCTTAATAATTCCCTTGGTATTTCTCTATGTATATTCTGCATGCAACCAAATACTCTATTCTTGAATCATTCGGAATTTTTTATTCACCACTCTGAAATTGTGTCAAATACTTGAATTTCTTAATGCGTTGAATTTATTTTTGATATTTGTTTGTGTTTGGTTTGTCAGCGAGACATAAAATTTACCAAATTTTGTTTATTTCGATCATGGTTTGTTGTATTGCTTTGGTAAAGTTTTAGGTTTATGTTGTTTTAGGTATTTTAGAATTATCCGAAGCAAGAACAACAATTTTATTTATTTGTTCACGTGTTGTGCGTTAAGGTGGTATTCCACTTGACAGAATTGACTGATAGTAAAATTAAAGGAAGACAAAAATATACATTTGCTGGATGGGCGAATGAAACAAAGACCCTGCTCAGTCAAAAAATATTTGTGTCTGTAGTAGTGTGATTGCAATAAAAAGTATCAAATTGAGGACATTTTATAGCAGTCACACTAACACACATGCATAAAATTAGCAATATGATGAGAAATGTTTCCCGCACACTAATTATTTTATGGTTATTATATTTTTATACCGCGTCTCCTTAAAATTTTGCTTTAAAAAGTAAAACTAAAAAACACATGACGTTTTTTTGCTAGAGATTTTTTTAATTTTTACGGAAAATATACTAAAAAAAGAGAATTCTGATAAGAGTATTAATAATATTTAATTTTTTAGATAATTTTGAGATGTAAAACTAACCGAATTAATAATAATATTTAATTTTTGTTAATAATTATTGGTAATGTTTTTGTGGGCTGTCAAAATTTCTCCTGAAAATTTTGCTATAAAAAAAACGTTGTCTTTGTCTATTACATAGAGTTTCGATTTTTTTCTCGTTTCCTCTTTTTTTACTATCAGTCAATTTTTCTATTGGTTTCGTTTTACGCAAATCTAAAATTGGTTTTGTTTTATTTTATACAATGCAATTTTGTAAATTTACCAAAGCAGCAATTGTCAATAAGGTCAACTAAATATATTTTTGCAATGTTTTTTTTTTGCTATATGTATGTCAGTCCATTTTTTAAGAATTCGTTTTATTTTATTAAGAATTTTGATATAAAAAAAAATTCGAAATGATTTTTGATTCACAAAATGATAATTTTGTAATAGAAATCGGAATTACAATTTCCGTGCGTTTTTATGAATTTTGACATTGTCAACATGTGGAAAATAGATGTGGAATTCGAGGATAGGGTCCCTAGGCCTCATTTTCCACATGCGGACATCTGTCAAAATTCCCTTAGTATTTCCCTAGGTTTATTCCACATGCACCCAAATACCCTATTCTTTAGTGTTTTATTTTTATGAGCTAATTAATATTTATAAATTAAACAATTTTTATTTGGTTTAGGGCTCTTTTTATTTCTTTTTTAATTTATTAAAGCTTTAGCTTTTCGAGTTAATTTTCAAAAGCCTAATGAAAAATATATCATAAATTCCTTCTTTTATACATAAATCAAAAAATAAAGCAATCACAAATTTTTATTAAAACCGACTTTTCATGGAAACGCCCAGCCATGTATTTTCGAAAAAAAAAAAAAAAAAAAAAAACCTTTCTAATGCGCTTATATAAAAACGGTTGTACAATTGACTAAAAATAAAATTGCATGAGGCAAAAAACAATTTAGATGAACAAATCATAAGATTTACCAATATACGCGTAATCTTCAATGACATTTATTGAATTTGTACTTGATTTAATTTGTAGCATTTCCAAAATCGATCTCTTTCTAAATTTTTTTTGTTTCTCGAGAATTTTTATGTTATCTAAACTGATTTGATGGTTCGTATTTTTCAGATGTCGTGTAAGTGCACTAATGCCTAAATTTTGATCTTTATTTATGTCACTTTTGTGTTGGTAAAATCTTTTTTCTAAAAATTGTTTTGTCTGTCCTGTGTATTTAGCATTGCAACTACATACATTGTACCTGATAAACAAAGTTTGATTGTTTCTTTAAAGGTGTTTTATCTTTAATTTTAGAAAACAAGTTGTTGTTTAAACTTGTAGCTGCACATCCTATAATTTTAAAGTTATAATTTTTGAAAAGATTTTTAATTTTTTCATAAAGATTTTTAACGTAGGGAATGGCCAAATATTTAGTGCTTTCATTTGTTGATCGAGAATTAAAATTTGTATGGGAATTTTTTTGTTTCCAAATTATGTGGTTTACCAATTTTTCCGGATACTGGTTTCGACATAATGTATCTTTTAGAATTTTTAAATTTTTATTGTGAAATTTAGTATCGGAAAGTTTTAGAATTTTTTGGGTCAAAATTTTAATGGTGTTAATTTTATAATTGTTGGGAAGCCAAGAATGAAAATTTAAATATCTACCAGACCAAGTATTTTTGTGGTACCAATCACACGTAATTTTGCCTTTTGGTTCATGAATCAGCAGAATGTCCAAAAATGAAATTTTGTTATCTACTTCTTTTTCTATGGTAAATTTTATTCTGTTGTTTTTCGAATTAAATTTTTCTAAAAATGTATCAATTTTGTTTATTGGTATTGCCGTAATTACATCGTCCACATATCTAAAGTAAAACACTGGTTGAAAATTTAATGAATTTAAAACCGAATTTTCCAAATTTTCCATTAATAAATTTGCTATTATCGGACTTATTGGTGAGCCTATAGGTGAGCCAAAAATTTGTTTATAAATTTTGTTGTCAAAAGAAAATCCAGAATTGTTCAAAACGATATTTAAAGCAGTGAAAAATTAAATTTTTGTTAATTTTGATTTAGCATTTTTCTTTATATTTCTCCAATTTTGACTGATAATATTTTTGACAATTTGGCTATCGACGTTCGTAAACAAAGACGTAACATCTAAAGAGATTAACAGAAAATTTGGTGGGATCGTAACATTACTAATTTTATTTTTGAAATCTTCGGAATTTTGTATGTAAGAATTTGTCTTTCCTACACTAGGTTTAGAATATTGCCTAAACCTTGATGCTAAAGAATATGTGGGACCATCTATGGAACTGACAATTGGTCTATACGGCAAATTTGGTTTGTGGATTTTTGGTAAACCGTATAATTTTGGAATCACTGCGGTGTAACTCGTTAAATTTTTCCTTGTTTTCAAATCAATATTCCCAGAATTCTCCCATTCTTTTACCATTGAATTTATTTTCGTCTGTATTGGTGTCGATATGTCTCTAGCAGTTTGTACATACGTGGAATCGTCATTTAGTAAGCTGTACATTTTTTCCAGATAGTCCGTTCGTAGAGTTAAAACTGTTACATTACCCTTGTCTGCCTTCGTGACCATAATCCCTGGATTATCTTTTAGAAAAGTTTTTGTTTGTTTTACATAAGTTAAAATTCTTTTTTCGACAGGCGTTAGATTTCGAAATTTTGTACTATTTTTGTAATTTGTTAAAATGTTTATAAAATTATTCCGAATATTTACACGATCGTTGTCATTTAAACCAAAAATTGCACTTTCCACATCTGAAATAATTTTGAAATATGGAATTGAAGAACCGATGTTTGGAGGACAAAATTTATTACCTAAACTTAAAATAATTTTCACATGAATCGAAAGTTCGATGTTTGAATAATTTACTAGCCATCTTTCAGCTACATACACAGGAAAGACGAAACAATTTTTAGAAAAAAGATTTTACCAACACAAAAGTGACATAAATAAAGATCAACATTTAAGCATTAGAGCACTTACACGACGTCTGAAAAATACGAACCATCAAATCAGTTTAGATAACATAAAAATTCTCGAGAAACAAAAAAATTTTAGAAAGAGATCGATTTTGGAAATGCTACAAATTAAATCAAGTACAAATTCAATAAATGTCATTGAAGATTACGCGTATATTGGTAACCTTATGATTTGTTCATCTAAATTGTTTTTTGCCTCATGCAATTTTATTTTTAGTCAATTGTACAACCGTTTTTATATGAAGGGCCTATTTTTTTATTCACACCGAGCAGTGTAGTGTACAATTTTTCCTTGTTTCTCTAATAGAAAACAATCAAAGCAGACAAGGAAAAATAATGAACTGCACTGCACCGGGTGGAGAAAATTACAGACCCGAAAGCGCATTAGCAAGGTTTTTTTTTTTTTTAAAATACATGGCTGGGCGTTTCCATGAAAAGTCGGTTTTAATAAAAATTTGTGATTGCTTTATTTTTTGATTTATGTATAAAAGAAGGAATTTTTGATATATTTTTCATTACGCTTTTGAAAATGAACTCGAATCAGGTTCGAAAGCTAAAGCTTTAATTAATTAAAAAAGAAATAAAAAGAGCCCTAAACCAAATAAATATTGCTTAATTGACCCTATTCTTGAATCATTCGAAATTTTTTATTCACCACTATGAAATTGTGTCAAATTTTTTAATGCGTTGCATTTATTTTTGATAATTGTCCTAGTGTCGGGCAAAAATGATAAAAAAATATCATGATATTTTTTATCACTTTTGGCATTAAACTCACTTATTTATCACACAAAAAAACGTAACTTTTTCTTGGTTTTTTGGATTTCAGCTGTCAATTTTGAATTTATTTTGTTTTTTTAAGATATTTATATGGTATTTAGACAGTCACCTATTTATTTAAACATAAATAATAACTTAAATTTCGAAATTTTGTCTGATAACACAAATATAACGAAAGTCAAACTAAAATTATTTATGTTTCCAATATTTGGGTAACAACCAAAATTTTCAATATCAAAATAATTTATAAAAAAAATTAATTAAAAAATATAAACATTTAATTAAAAGCCTGACGACAAAATGAGATTATTGAATTTTACAAAGCAATTTAAAACAAAATGTGACTTTTAAAATTAATTTATCATTTTTTCATTAATTTTACAAAATATTTTTTATAATTTTTGCCCGATTGAGCACGTCCTGTTTGTGTTTGAATGAATGTTTGAAATTTTATTTTGATCATGGTTTGTTGTATTGCTTTGCTAAAGTTTTTGATTTAATTTGTTTTAGCTGTTTTAGAATTATCCTAAGCAAGAACAACAATTTTATTTATTTTTTCTAAGTGTTCTACGAGGGTGAATCAAAATGTCTTGCTATTAGCATATGAAAAAAAAGAGTGAATGAGACAACTATATATTTTTTAAAAAATTTTTTGTCGCGGTGAAACTTGTAGAAACAAAATTCGATGTAAATTTTACAGTTCGTTTGTTTTCTTCAAATTAGGAGCCCGTGTTTTGAAAAAAATTCTAAAATGAATGAAATTGAATATCGTGCCGTTATTAAATTTTTCTGTAAAGATGGACGCAATGCAATTTATTTATTCAATTACATATCAAAAGTTTACGGCAAATTTGCAAATTGTTCAGAAGTGGTCGGGAGTCATTAGAAGACGACAACCGCCCGGGTCGTCCCGCAGATGCTATTAGCCATGAAAACATACTTTGGGCAGAATCAATTGTATTAGAGGACCGCCGTATTTCTGTTTCGCGGTTAGCGTGAAGACTTTCCCTTTCATATGGTACCACTTATACCATATTACATGACCAACTTCACATGTCAAAAGTAAGTGCGCGATGGGTTCCCCGTTTGTTGACTGCACAACAAAAGAAAATTCGTGTTCAAACTTCAAAGGCGATTTTAGAAATGTATGAAGAAGATCCAGAAAACTTCTTGGATAACATAATAACAGGCGATGAAACATGGATTCATCATTGGGATCCGGAATCCAAACAAGAATCGATGCAATGGATTAAACGTGGTGAACCACCACCAAAGAAATTCAAAACTCAACTGTCTACTGGTAAGGTTTTGGCAAAAATTTTTGGGATGCTGAAGGGATATTGATGATTGATTATATGCCACCGAAAACCACAATCACAGGCATCTATTATGCAGAGGTTTTGCGAAAATTGAAAAAAACGATCCGGGAAAAACGGCCAAAGAAAGTTAAAAAAAAACCTTTCTTCTACACGACAATGCACCAGTGCACAAGGCTAAAGTAGTTCAAGCTGCATTAAAGGACTGCTGCTTAGTAGAAATTCCGCATCCACCATACAGTCCAGACTTGGCACCCAGTGACTACTTTCTGTTTCCCAATTTGAAAAAAAAATTAAGGGGCCGGAAATTTTCCAGTGATTCTGAAGTACAGTCTGTAAATGAATATTTTATGGAGCAAAAGAAAACTTTTTTTTTGGAGGGCTTAGACAAGTTAATTGATCGATGTAACAAATGTATAAACCTTAAAAGAGATTACGTCGAAAAATAAAAATATTGCTGTCTCACTCACTCTTTTTTTTTTCATATGATATTGCAAGACATTTTGATTCGCCCTCGTATGTTATTGGTTTTGTTTTACGCAAATCTAAAATTTGTTTGTTTTAGCTAACACATGTTTTGTTTTATTTTATACAATGCAATTTTGTAAATTTACCAAACCAGCAATTGACAATAATCTCAACTAAATATATTTTTGCAATGTTTTTTTTGCTATATATATGCCAGCCAGTTCATATTTTAAGAATTCTTTTTATATTTTTAAGAATCGATTCGAGTTTAATCCTAGTTTAACTCTCACTATCTACGGAGTCTAGTTATTTTCTAACCAACTCTTAAGTGTGTATACTGCTGCAGAGCTAAAAATATGCAGAGTTCATGGAATAAAATATCATTTCAGATGATCATTCGATTAATTATTCTTTTTGTTGATCGCCTTATATATTATTGTAATTTTTCCAGCGATATTATGTCTAAAAAATTGTAATTTTCAATCAAACTCCATGAAAATTATGGGATAGACCACCGAAATGTCGGAATAATTTTTTCGAAAAAACAGAAAGCTAAATACCAAAACAAAAATTTATTATTAACACTAGAACTGCCAACCATATTCCTCACAAACATATTAACATAATAATTAAAAAATTGATTTCAATAAATGTATAACCGGTCATTTTGACCGGTCGGTAGTTCTAGTGTTAAAATTAATTAATTAAATTCTTAATAAATAAGATATTTAAAATAAAACAGTCAAATTAATTGAATAAATTAAAACGAATATTGCTTTTATTCTTCAGCAACATAATCTAAAACAAAAATGGCGAATTGGTGCAAGAAATTTTCCTTAATTTTGTTATTGTTTTTTTTAACTCGGATCTAATCTGTCTATATAGTGCATTTTTTAGAGTAGAGTTTAACTCGACTCTACAAATTATTTAGGTCGAGTCTAGTTTAATTCGACTCCGTATACAGTGAGAGCTAAACTAGGATTAAACTCGACTCAACTCGCAGCATATAGAATATATGTATAGGCCGGTACACATTAAGAACGAGTAGCGAGAAACGAGTAAGATCCACACAGGCGAGTAAACTATTTTTGTTCACATTTACGAGCGATAAACGTCAGTTTCACGTACATATGTCAATATAATTAAACAAAACAAAAATTTCAATATTATTATTATATTTTAAAATATAATATGGTTACCATACGAGCAAAACTTTTATTGGTAACTTATTAATTAATAAAAAATAAAAATAATAAACGACGCAGGTATTGGATCCATCCATATTTAAAAAACGCCCAACTTTGGGGCTTTACCATAAAATTATAAAAGAGTTGGAGAAATATCCAGATCTATACTACAAATACTTCAGAATGAGTCAACAAAATTTTGATAAATTGTTTAATATCCTCAAGAGCACGCTGGAACCGAAGCCATCCAGTTTTCGTGAGTGTGTTTCAGCGCGACAAAAAGTAGTCATTACGATAAGGTACCTGTAATATCTCAAAATAACATAGCGATTTTGTAAACGCTTGCTTACACTTTTAGGTTTTTGGCAACTGGATGGTCGTCTCGGGATCTAGCATTTCATTTTTGCTGGGGACATTCCACCATCGGAAAAATAGTTCGGGACACTGTTAAAGCTATTAATGAAATTATAATGCCCTTAGTAATGCCTTCTACTCTTTATGAAGAAGATTGGTTGGAAATCTCAAATGGATTTTTGAATCGTTGGAACTTCCCAAACTGCCTCAGTGCTGTCGATGGCAAACATGTCCAAATCGTATCATTTGCCAACAGTGGCAGCATTAACTTTAACTATAAAAAACACTTTTCAATCAATCTCCTTGCATTAGTTGATGCAGACTATACATTTATTTATATTGATGTGGGTGCATATGGTTCGATGGCGGATGCGACCGTATTCGCTAACAGCAATTTTGGAAAGCTGTGGCTGCAAAATAAATTAAACGTACCTCGTTCACGTCCACTTTCAGAAACCAATGCAAAAATGCCGTTTGTTATTGTAGGCGACGAGGCATTTACTCTCAAGCCAACAATACTGAGACCATATCCTGGAAAAAACCTTGATCGAAAAAAAAAATTTTTAATTATAGGTATACATGTATCTAAAGGAAGTATTGCATATTGTATAACTAAAACTTAATTCTCCAGGTTAAGCCGGGCTAGGCGGATTGTGGAAAATACTTTTGGCATATGTTCCCAAATATGGCGGGTCTTATTGAAAAGGATACAGTGTAGCGAAGATCTAACTAAGCTTATAGTAACTTGTTGCTGTGTTTTGCACAACTATTTAAGAATATCTAAATCTAATCGGCCCGCACCCACTTGCTGTATCAACAACGAACAAGATGGAGAGGACATATCCAGCGCGAGAGCAGTCGATATTCGAGAATCGTTTGCTAATTGGTGCCTTGCTGAAGGCGATGTTCCTTGGCAGCATAAACTTACTCGCCTAATTTAACTTTTATACAGGTTCCCTAAATAATTCATTTATTTGAAATAAAAAAAACATTAAAGAAAATAAAATCACAAATTATCACATTTCAATTCACGCTTTTTAAATTTTTCTAGGTATGTAATACAGTCGCGATTCCTTTAGTCGTATCGCTTGACACGCCAAATAATAATCAAGTTTTCATACTCTTTCTACAAACTTTGTCCAGCTGCTATGAAAACATCATATTGCACTGATTTAAGATTGAAGTCATTTCAAATGACTTTCCTTATCATAATATATTTTCGAGTAACGAGTAGCTGTGCTAGTAGTCACTTGAAATGACTATTGTCGTAAAATGTCAGTGCAATATGATGTTTTTCATTGCAGCCTTACAGAGTTTATAGAAGGATTATAAAAACTTGACTGTAATTTCGCGTGACAAGCGATACGACTACGGGAATCGGACCCTATATATATTTTTAATTAATAATCGATCATTTCTCGACGCTTAAATTTTCCATGCGTTTGGCCAAGCTTTCCAAAAACAGTTGCGACTCCGACTGCCGTGGATTTTCTTTACCCGCATCTTTCTCCAAAAGTGAAAGAAGTTTTTCTTCTAGCGGTGAATTCTTTTGCTTCGGCTCTGATGGAAGCCTGGCTATATTATCTGTTAATTCAGAAAGTATTTCGACGTCGTTTTCCGAAGGGGCCTCGCTTTGTCCGTTTATGTTCGAAATAGTCCTAAAAATTTTTTGTATAAATTAAATACGTATTACTTTAGATACAAATAATAGTTATTTCATGATCTCACCTGGGTGTATCAAAAAACGGAACAAGAAAATACATGACATCGTAGTACTGCCATTTGGGTTTTTTTACTGTCCCAATTCAACTGGGGGTATTTTTCGACGCCCGCAACAGTTGGAAAAAGGTATCTCGCAAATTTTTCCACTTGGATTTGCAGTCATCAACTAAAATTAAAAGAAATTTTTCATTTTATTTTTCTATTCATATTTACTCGTACTTACAAACAGAACTTGTGACATTCAAAATTTCCGATATAGCTGCCCATGCTTGATAGGTAAAGGCATTGGTATCCTTCTACTTCCAAAATGAGCATTTCTTCAAACTCGGTATCCATTTTTTATTTTATTTTTATTTATGTAGTTCAAGCACAAGAATCAGATCACAGTACTACAAATCGCGTTTAATTTTATAGGTTATGTTAAACGTCAATCGCAGAAAAAATCGACGAAATTTTATACTAGTACTAGAGAAATATTTGTGGAAAACGAGTGGAACGTATTTTAAGTTGACAGCTATCGTTCATAATTTTTAATTTGCGGCGATAAACAGAAATTTGGAATTCAAATCTGTTTGAACCTATTTTTTATTTTGAATAAATGTAAGATTTATAAACTGTGCTTAGTTTAAATCATACTATTTGCATTAATTTGCCAATTTTCTTTCATAATTTAGTCAAAAATAATCTAATCGTTCTCGTCACTCGTTCTTAATGTGTACCGGCCTTATATGTAATTACATATTGACATTTTCGTATTCGGAAATATTCCCTTAGTTAATAGCGAATTCAAGAATACACGAATTACAATTTCCGAACGTTTATATGAATTTTGACAGATGTCCGCATGTAGAAAATGGATGTGAAACTCAAGAATAGGGCCCCAGATCTTAATTTCAAAGCAGTTGTATTTCCGAAATTAAAAATATTTGCTTTGCGCAATTTTTTTTTTTATACTTTTGAGAGATGAGTTTCAAGCTATATTGATGATAACTAAATACACAATATTGTAATTACGATTGCTAATAATTTACTGTGAAAAATCGCAATAAAATTATTCTCCTGTAACGGCTGAAACTGTTGTAACAAGTTGTAAGCCTTAGCACAACTGTATTTTAGAGGTGAGGCACAAAAATGTTTCAATATTTTTAAAAATTACAATATTATTAAAATGTGGTTGTAATTACAATATTGGTATTACAATATTGGTGGTAGCTTTAGTTGATATCGAAAATTTACCGATCGCCAAAATTAAAATATTACATTGGTGCGAAATTTTCAAAATTTCATGAGCGTTTAAGTCTCAATTCATTGATTTTATCCAAATCGTTGCCAATGGCTGGCGGAACTGAATGCGCCCATTGAAAGCACGGTTGAATTGTGCACTGGTCTCATCAAGTTGGCAATAATAATCAACTGATAGAAAAAATTATATTTAAACACAGATTTCTACTTATTGATTTTACTTTATGGCAACATAAGTTAGCGGAACCGAATGCGTCCAATTTATAAAAGGGAGGATTTAGTAGGAAAATTAGAATTGTTGATAATTCATTCAAATGTTAACAATTTACTTTGATTCTGGTCATCTTTCATTTCATAATTTGAAACAAAATAAATGAATTTTTTTAAATTTATGGTCGATCATTTTAATCTGGAAATCAATTTCATTAAAAGCGGATTTACGTTGGTAAACTTACTATAATTTATAATAACAACTGTATTGAATAAATCCTATAATTAAATCCGATGTTTAGTTAATTGCACAAGAATAGAACTCGATCTCTCTATATATGATACACATGATTTCACCTGCTGTTTTCAAAACTACCATTCTTAATCTTTTTTACTGAATCAATACAGCTTATATGTGATTGGTGTTTACTTCTAATTTCATTGCGCATTTGTTTTTGTGCTCTTTTCTGGAAATAAACATAAAATCTTTCATTATTCAAAAAGTAATTATTTTGAATTAGTAATAGTAAATACATAAATGTATTTCTCAATTATATAGTAATGAATATGTAAACAAAAACTTGCATACTATCTTTCATTTACTTCTTAGTTCTATTTAAAATTCAAGTTTAAATTTTTGGGTCCAAATTCTACAACATTATAATGAAGAAGAAATGGCGGCGTCTATTATTTTTGGCTGGGAATGCCAGGCGACAAAATTTGCCACAAAAATGCATTTTATAAATCAAATTAAATTATTGAGTGAGCAGTTTAGTTTTTAAAATGAGTTTTACACAGTTAGCTCCCTTTAAAAATAATAAAAACAATATATTTTAATTAATAATGATAAAATGTTTTGTATTAATAAAGTTGAGTTTTTCAATAAAAAAAGGTCATATTAATTTAAAAATAGTTGAGTTAATATTAGAATTATTATTAATACAGTAAAATGTTATTGTTATTTGTTCACCAATACAAATAGACTAATGTTATGTATAAAAAACAGTATTTTCTTCGTTAACGGTTTATTTAGATCCATTGAGTGGAAACGTTTAATTTTACAAATTACGAATATCCCATCAAATTAAAATTTTGTGAAGCGCTAAATTAAAACAATTAATTTATTTTTAAATTTTTTTTTGTTACAGATATCGAGATGGTGTGACACATCAAAGTGTACTGTCATCATTGTCAGCTTCTTACAATGGAATTGGTGAATTATCTTATTACGAGGATCTTGCTAAAAATATTGATGCAAATCTGGCCGAGGTTGATATGGAAAGTTTTCGTGCAGAAGACATTCATTCATTACTCACTACACTTCCATCCCTAGGTTCTGAAAATAATCACATTCGAAAGGTAATTATTGTAACGAATAAATTTCCATTCAGTTAAATTTTATTTTTAATCACAATTAAACGAATTGTACATATTTCTAACTCACAAAAAACCGTACATTCGATATAATTGTTTAATTAATTAATTAATTTGTGAGTAAAGACTTGAATTTCAGCCAATTGCCGCTTAACTCTTATAAATTGGCCTAGTAAAATTTTCAATCCGTTTGAAGTGAAACATAACTTAATTGACTTGCACATTTACTGTTTTTCCTCGCTTATTACAAGCGGAAATATTAGTTAACTGAATGGTATCGCTTATTATTTCACTAATTTCCTATTTTATGTACTAACATTATTTATTTATTTTTATTTGTTAAAGGAAAATGATCTAGATAATTCAATCTGTAAATCAGAATTACTATTTTCCCCTGTAAAGGAATCTCATATAAGTGTTGATTCATTGGATATGGGTGAATATCCCGATGATGGTGATATTATTTTAACATGTCAAGCGAATAAAAATAATTATACAATTGCTTTTGAGGGCAGCACTATATATTCTGATGATAGTTATTATGGTAATTATAGTAAAATTCCGAAAAATGATATCACATGTCTTAATTACTTTTTTAATTATACAGATAACGATGTTAACGGAAAGTTGAAACAAAACTCCATGAATATTATGTGCATAGATGATATTGTTAAAAAAAAAGCACTGGAAGTATCAATGACGAGATCTGAGACTGGTTTGACAACTTGGAGTAAATTGAAAAAGAGTAGTACATCACAATTGCAAAGGTATGTTCCATTATTCAATTTTCCTTTTAAACGTGTATTTATTTTTAATATAAATTACAGGTATCCATCAGGAAATAATAATACGTCGATAAATATAGTAACACATCACACACCAACATGTTCTGCTAGACGTAGTTCAAGTATGCCAAATTTAAGATATAAACATCAAAATCAATTAAATGTTTCTCAGGCTATCAGTAATTCATCGGTGGATTCTTATAAAAAAAAGAAACCAACACTTCCATTATATCCCATGCCAATATCGTCGACGGATAGTGATGGTCATGATTATGGCTTACAAAATTCAAATACCAGTAATGCAGACCAAATTCAAAATCCTCCATCATTCAATTTAGTAAAACTATTTATAAAACAAAAAAGTCATTCTTCAGATACATGCATGGATGTGTCTTCAGGCTGTTGGCCTAGCGATGCGAGTTCATCACATGAACATAAACAACGGAAAAAAAGTATGAATGACTCAGGAAAGGGCTCGGCACTAAGCCGTCATGATGAAGATTGTGAAACAAGTTTTCAATATGATAGTTTAGATGTAGCTGCAACACATCATGAGAATTCAAATAATAATTTGAAAGGAAAATCAAACGATTTGTATCGAGAGGTTTTTGATTCACCAGCCCATCGAAATTATCGGGAGTGTAATCTAAATATTCGAAATATTCCAAAATACCTTAATAATTTGAATAATAATAACAATAATAATTCAATGGAACGTGATAGTTTAAAGGATAATAATAAAAGTGTATCTGATGCTAGTCGTACATCCGATAACGTGACTCAAGTATATAATAAAACTAAAATTCCACTTGACTTGATAACTCGATCAATACAAACTTCGTTTATTGGTGTAGATAAATTGCGCATGGTTCCACCTTCATTTTTAGCTCAATTAAATAAATTAGGTGACAAACAAAAAGCACCTGTTTATGTTGTTTACCCTAATTATACGTTACCTAATTTAGACTTTGTGAATAATACTCAATCCGAAATAATTTTATCACCATTAGGCTATAAGGAAAGTTTTAGTACCAGAAAGCAAAGACCATATTCATGTAATGATACGGATAATTTAAAAAGTCATGATCGTGTGGTTGACTGGCGAAGTTTAGGCATATTACTACCGCCTGAGTATCATAAAGTTTTGAAAGAATCCATTCCAGACGCTTGTGTCGAAGATTTATCGGCCCAGCGTCCTCTATTCTGCATGACACCACCCATAAAAAAGAGTCGACCATTTGTCGCATGTGATTGTGCCAGTTACTGTAATAAAACGAATATTAGTTCTGAATCTAGTCAACCCCCAAGTTCTGGGTACCGTGGATCATCAACAATGCTTGATGAATCTGAATTAAACAATGAAATGTTCGTTTATAATTACGACACAAATGAAATAACAGAACGGCCGCCATCTGGTCGAACGCCACGAGGTATTTTACGTAGAAATAACAGTAATACGAAAGTATCGGCAAAAGGTAAACGTAACAGTATGTTTGAAGAGTTACAACAGCAACATAATTATGAAAAAAGAAGATCTGTACAGGACCCATATTATATGCCAGAGGGTCATAATATAATTGAAGATTACATAGCAGAAATTAATGACATTGAAATTGCACACAGATACCGAAATCGCTTACCAAATCGTCCACACTCAACCTATAACAATAGTAATAACAACCACAGCCCACATGAATTAAGTGAATTAGAATTAAATAAAGCATTAAATAATCGAATAAATCAAATGAACACGACATTTAATAAAAATGAAAGTGATAATGATGCACGCATCCGAGCAGAAAATTTCCTATGTAGTATTCCAAAATCTGAGCTAAAATACTACGCTGAAGTGGCTAATATATTAGAAACAATGGAGAATAATCCGGAAGCGTACGATCGTGTAAAACTTAAAAATGATGTGAGTCGTGCATTATCTAAAAAAGTTTCCTTCCACAATTCGAATAAACATAATTTTGAAAATGAAAATTTCTTAACAACCGGCAAAGTATTTACAACACCACCAAATTCACCTAATATCTCTGTGGCTGCATCACGGATGGAACGCAGTAAAGATAAAATGAGTGAACGTGAAAATCAAGAAAAAATTAACAATAATCGTTTTAAACGATTACAAATTCAGTGGGAGCTGTTGAGTAAAGATTCGATACAGTTACAAAAAGAGTTAGAAGTAAAAAGTGGTGGATCTACACCAACAAATGGTGGACCACCAAAATCAAGAATACCAAGACCTGTTAGCTATCCAACCACAAAGTATTTAGATAAATAGTTTTGTTATATAAATTTATTGATTAACCTTTTATCATTTTTTTTTACTTCCAGACCTGCCGATCCCACAAAAGCAGTACGATCTCCTAGTCGGCTTGTTGCACCCAAAAAATATAGTACGCCTTCAATAAATACAACTCCTACAAATGCTAATACTACACCTAAGACACCAAATAAAGTTCATACAACTCCAAAGAAAACTATTCCCACTTCAAGGTAAGTTGTAGTATGTAATAAAATAAAGTTTAGATGTAAATTTGAATGATAAATCGATTTGAATGTACAAACTAGATAGCCATTTTAATTTTGATGTGATTGTTTGATTGAGGACAATACGAAGAGCGTCGAAATCGATGGGGTCAGATTGTTAACATGGTACGGGCTTGCAGTGTTATGTAAAACCCGTTTATATATTAGTCCATTGTGCCAAACTTTATCAAAGACTGTGCGATATTTAAAAGGGCAGCAGGACAATATTTCTTTTCCTCGAACGTGCTTTTGATTGCATTTACAATTCTGTGTACTTGCTCTGTGGTACCATGTGGATTTTGAAACCCAAAAATGATGATCTGGAGTAACGCGACGCTCTTCTAATATTGGTTTCAATTTCGTTAGTAACCTTTTTTTCAAATAGCTTTGATATTGTGGGTAGCATGCTTATTGGAAAATATGATGAGATCTGTGTTTCATTTTTTCCTCGCTTATGTATCATTGTGATCAAGGATATGTTCTTCACCATTTCTCGCCCAATATCAATATTAAGCGGCTGAAATCGTTTTTGCAAGTTCTCTATTTAATTCTTCCCTCAAATAGATTGGTGGCGGTTTCTCACTTTTTGGAGTATTTTCAGGCGACGGGTCTTCAACAACCAAACAAGAATACCTGTTCTGCCGTGCTAAGAAAAAAAGTCAGAAGCGCCAAAGTCGAAAAATGTGTTAGGGGCATATTTGGATTCTGCAAACAAATTAAATGTCATAAAAAATCCCGTTATTTAGTAGTCAAGTTTCATTGTAAGACATGGCAAACAAAAACAGAAAAATTGAAATTACTTCAAACTACAAAAAGGCAAATGTGACTTTTTCTTAGCACGGCAGTATTACCATGCGTTAAATCAACGCTAGCTAGCTTAGTGAATTGATTGGTGCTTCCACTGGCCGGTGATCTGGAGCTTCTTCTTCGTTTTGATCGAACACTAAAATACCGGTCTATTCCCATTTGCACCAGACACTGGCCTACATCACTGTTTATTTGATTGTCATCTGTTGTCGATGCACTTTCATTGTTTTTTTATCGTCAATGGTTTTATAGTCTATGGTTCAACCAACACCAAGTTTATTTAAATTAATTCCTAGTTCATTTTGATTTAAATTGCCTGGTAAAGCATTTTTTTGAGCATTTAAAATTATTTGTCGCTTTGGACTATGCTGCACATTTTTATTTTTATATTAATAACAATTGAGATCGTGAAGTTTGGTGAACAATCGCTTTCTGCCGATTTGGCCCAGCCTTTATTTCTTGAGGCGAAAATATGCACATCATCACGATGTCACATATTCGCGTCACAAAATGTTTTTTTTTTTTTAAATCAATAACTGCTGAACTTTTACACAAGTACTAAGTAAATTATTTTAAATGTTTACTTGCTGGTAGCAAAATTGCAACTGAAGCTCAAAATGAAAGCTATTTTCAAAAAAAAAAAAAAAAAAACTAATTTCACTATTAACCACAATTATGGCGGTAATCTTGGAGAATATGGCTAGTAGTCCCATATACTTTCCAGAAAACTTCTCAAGATGCTTAAATTTTAAATTTCGAAGAGAGGAATAAAATAACGTTTAATATGATTCAATTTACAAACACTTGAACATTGACGAATGTTAGCCGATCAAATGATTTTGTATAAGCTAGTCAATAAAAAAATTTGTTGAGGTCTCGTGAAAATAATCACTGTAAATATGTAATACCGGAACATCGGATTTGGTCGTAAAATTGGACTTGAGAGTTGTAATCTAGTACCACATATTATGTTCAACAGTTAAATTTATTGTTGTTGGGTTCCATGTTCATCCTACTGCACTTTTATTATTTAGATGAAGATCACAACTCTCAAGTCTCGTTTTACGACCAAAATATTGGTCCATTTTCTTGGGTCCTAAGACCGTTTTATCAGTTGAATAAAACTAATTGAATGTATATATTTGTTTAATTCCAGACCTACAACACGCACACGGTGAACTGGTTTTTAGTTAAGCAGAAATTATTAAACATTAAATTTAAAATAGTCTGTAAGAATATAGTTTAAATGAAATATTATGTTAACCTAAAATACAAAAAGTCTTAAAATAATAGTAAACCAACTGAAATGTTAAGTTATATTAATAATATATTATTAAAAGTCTTCTTATTATTTAATTATATTAATATTATTATGATTCTAAGGTATTTATTCTATCTATCGATATATTAATTTTGCTTATTAATTATAAATAATTTTCTAAATTGTGTATAATCCAATTAATTTTAAGTTTTTAATTTACTGACAAAATGCGAAGTGATATAAAATATAATAGAAAGTCGAATTGAATATAGACAGACCAATATTTTTTAAGTATGTGGAGGTTCTTAGATTTTTTTTTTTATAATTTTTATATTTGTGCCCGGATTGAGTTACGTTTTTAAATATACTTTTCCCTATTTTCTTTTTATATTATTCAAACTTTTTTTATGTGTTATTTTATATAATAATTCAATTCGATTAGAATTTTATTTCAAGTTTATTTTAATTTTTATTTAGTGCCATAAAAATGAAATGAATGAATTAAAATTATGAATTTTGTATCTTAATTACTATATTATATAGTATTATACATATATAAACACAAATATATATATATATTATTATTATTATGATTTTATGCAAATATATATTATTTTATTTTTTATGTTTTCTTTTATTGATTATGATTTAAAAAACGACCGAATATCGAAATAAAATTCTCGAAATATGTTGAAACGATAAATCACTAAAGGTTTTATTTTGAACTTTATGTTTGTTTTGTGTTTTAGGAGGTAAAATGTGTTGATAACAAGTAATATAATATTGTCTGTCAATCCGCCAAATCAGCTCGATCAGTCTAGTGATTCGGATATCGATTCAAATGAGTTATTCCAACCAATGAGCCTTGCGGACATCGACGAAAACCACTATGAGATGTACATACATAATTGGTATTTTAACTCAAGATGTAAGTTTTACTAGAATACAAAATTTAAGTGAATCCAGAAAAATAAAGGCATTATCTAAATACTATACTACCATCCAATAATTGTACGTATTTCCTAAATAATGTACCAGTCTTTTTATGCGTCGATCACGATTGTTTACACCAGTTTTTGTTTTGTCTTCTTTCCTTAGTTCTACAGGGATGATATTACCCTGCATTGAGCATAGAGAGTCACCAATTTAGATAACAAAAAACTAAAATGACGATTATTTGGATTTTCTTGGTTAGGTATTTTTCGCATAAGTATTTGAGCCAGAACACTGGATTAATTTCTGTAAATTATTTGTACTTTTTTTCTGTCATACTTTATCATCTAAACTTCTAAAACTCTTTTGACATTAAGTGGAATTCTGATTCTGACCAACTGAATATTCTGTTGTAATGTTTTGTCTATAATATAATTCCAGAAAATTGACTGATGTAATTTTTTTTGTTTATAATTTTCAGTTTTATGTTGTTTAAAATAATAAAAAAAATTCTAATTTCGCTATCAATTCAATAAAATAAATCTTTGTTTTTAATGATGAGAGATTTAATTATTTAAGTCTGGTATATAATTAAAAGAAAATGGCTTTGCGCATATTCAAATTGTATTTATCATAGTTATATAGTTAATTTCTAAATAATAATAATAATAACAAATCAGAGAATAATGAAACCAGCACGATTTTTTGATGCAATAACCCATCATAAATAACTGCCTTAACACTATTAAAATAAAAATTTAAGATGAAATGAAATCCTTAAGAAATAGTTTTGTGTAATATAGACATTAAGTTTTTTGAATTAGTTGCGCTGTGATGTTTGCATAGACTTTTTTCGTGTATACTTATATAAATTAGATAGTAAAATGAGTTCGTAATTACAAAAAAACAATATATATGTACATAAAATGTAATCCTAACCCTTTGGAATGTACCATAAAACCTTATAATTTTAAAGGGATGCTAAAGTCGCTTGGTCATTTTTATTTTGATTAAAATTTAAATATCCATGAAATCTAATAGGAAGAATATTCTTCCGTTTATCGTTGATAAATGCAATTTGAGTATTGTCACAAATATTTTTTTATAAAAATACAATTTTTATAATTATCATAATTTTTCTATCTACATACATAAAAACAGATCATAAAATTTCAGATCTTTCTAATTTTATAGTCTTGTTATATACCTTTATAGAGTGATTATTTTGAATTTTGAATTTTAATGTTTAGTTTTAAAAATGAATCAACTTTATTTTTCAGGCAAAATTTAAAATTTTCCCTCTGTATTAAGTATTGTTTATAAAAATAATATGGATTAGTTTAAAAAGAAAAACTTTAGCTACACACGTTAATACGTTTTCATTTACAGCTTACTCTGCCCGTCATCAAATCTCGTTTTAATATTTTTATAGAAACGTCGAGTTTTGGTGAATTATAGTAGAGATCCAGAAACATTTAGTAGCTATCGTTTTAAAAGTATTATCTCCTAACTATTATCAAAAACATAATATTATATATATTCTCTTATTAAAATATATTATTAAAAAAGAAAAAAAAAAATATAATTAATCTGTAATTAAAGCTTTTAGAAATAAAAATAAAATCAGAAACAGTTGACAAAAATATTTTTATTTTGCATTATCCATTTTTTTATGTTTTGTTAATTATTATTATAAATTTATTGCATAAAGTTTCAATTAACATTATTAAACATGAAAAATTACTAAGAAAAAAAAAATTAGTAAAAGTAAAACAATAATAATTGCTTAAAAGTTTATAACAGAAATAGAAATAAAACTATTTGATTTAATTATACATACAATAATATATTAATAACAATATACAATAAAAATACAAATATTTGTCTATGAATTGTTTGTTTTATTGAAAAATGTGTCTAACTAACCTACTCATTTCTGCTTTATTTAGTTCGCAGTGTATGTTTTTGTTTTATAAAAAATGAAATTTGATGAAATATTTGAATGATCAAGGTTAGGTTAGGTTAGGTTTGGGTGGCGGTCCACTAGGACCAGGCATAGACACAAAAAATAGTCCGTAGCCATACCACAATAATTATTTCCTCCAACTCATTGGAACCATTTTGAGCTGTTAACAAAGCGCTGGATACTCCTGACGTCCGTCTTTGAAGAGGGGTGCCCCTAGAAACTTTAGTCTGTTTCGTGCCAGACGAGGGCAGGTGCAAAGAAGATGAAGTACTGTCTCTTCCTCCTCTTCGTCCTCGCAATTACGACAGTAGTCATGTGAGAAGACACCAAGTCTACTCGCATGCCTCCCTATGAGACAGTGCCCCGTAATCACTCCAACAATCACACTGATCTGACTTCGCTGAAGTGAGATCAGCTGTTTGGATTTCGCCAAGTCCAACTTTGGCCAGGCCTGTCGAGTTATTACGCAAGAAGTGATACTTGACCATCTGTCATTCGTCAGCTTGCTAGCTTCTTCCTGAAGCAGCAGTTTGCATACCGCAAGAGGCATTTCAATATCCTTTCTGCTTTCTGAGAAGTGGTCCATTGTACCATGTTGTTGGGAAACTATATTCTAAATTAAAGTTAAAACTAACGATAATTATTATCAAGAACAAACGTGTGAATTTATTGAACGATAGAAAAGAAGAGAGTGTGAATACACCAGTTACAAAAAACAAAACTTAAAATAATATGATGCTATACAAAAACTATATTAAACAGTGTTGCCAAATTCTCATTTCAACACCTCCACTAGAATTTGGCTTCATCAAATTAAGTTGAATCCCTTTGAACAAAAGGAATGCTTCTCTGAATTGACAAGTTTGGTTAAACTGTCAGCAACCATTTTGTTCGTCTCCACGTACGAAAATTTGACCAATTTATCATTTACTTTCTCCCGTAGAAAATGATGACGTATATCGATATGCTTGGTGCGTGAGGAAAAGGCAGTTTTCTCACCCAACAATATTGCACCTTTGTTGTCACAACTGATGTTGACTGTGCCATGATTCTTATCAAGCACCTCTTCGTACAGCGATTTTAACCACATGGCCTCCTGTGTAGCCATTGACATTGCCATATACTCTGCCTCGGTAGTAGACAGAGCAACAGTCGGCTGTTTCTTCGAGTTCCATGTAATTGCTCCTCCTTGTAACACGAATACATATCCCGTTGTCGAACGTCTATCTTTTGTGTCACTCGCCCAATCGGCATCACAATATTCTTCCAATGTACTCGATGCATTACCATCATACGTTAGATAAAAATCAATTGTACCCTTCAGGTATCTTAAGATGCGCTTAACAGCCAACCAATGTGCAGCACCTGGGTCATTGTTGTATCGACTAACCGCTCCAACAGCGTATTGAATGTCAGGTCGTGACACTTGCGCAGCAAACAATATACTTCCAATCGCCTCTTGATACGGAACATTCTTCATTGCCATACGCTCAGTTTCATTCTTCGGTGACATATCCGATGTTAACATTTTACCCAAGTCTGATGGTGTGCTTACTGGGTTGCAGTCTTTCATCTGAAATCGTTCTAGAATAGTTTGGATATATTGACTTTGATCAATCGATATGGATTTCAATTTCCTATCTCGTGTGATACGAATACCCAACACGTATTTAGCTTGACCAATGTCTTTCATCTTAAATTGACTCATTAAGAAAGACTTCAATTTCATTTTTTTTGCACGATCGTTAGTAAACACCAACAAATCATCTACGTAGACCGCCACGAACATCATTTTTGGACCATCGACGTTGTAGTAGATACACGAATCAAGATCTGAGCTTTTTAAACCAAAAGTTTTCAACGCGTTGCCCAATCTCTGATTCCATACTCTGCTCGCTTGTTTCAGCCCATACAATGATTTCTTTAGTAGACACACACGATTCGAATTGTCATTGTACATTTGCGGTTGCGCCATGTAAATTTGTTCATCTAATTCGCCATGCAGAAAGGCCGTTACTGCATCCATTTGATCGATGTCGAGATTGTACTTAGCCGCGAGCGCAATCAAGAAACGAATCGATGTATACCGGACCACCGGTGAGAACGTTTCTTCGTAGTCAATACCATATCGCTGTGCACAACCCTTTACAACCAATCGGGCCTTGTACCGGTTGATAGCACCGTTGTTATCAATTTTGGTCTTAAATACCCATTTGCATTGTATTGCCTTACGATTTTCTGGCAATTGCTCCAAGGACCACGTACCATTCTCAATCAATGAACGATATTCGTCTTCCATTGCAGTTTTCCATTCGTTAGCATTTGGACCCGAAAGAGCTTCCTCCACTGTCAACGGATCGCCTGAACTATTGCTCACCGAAGCGTATGATACAAAATCATCCCTAACAATCGGTTTTGGGACCCTTTGAGATCGACGAACATCCTGCATTACAGTATCAGTAAATTGATCATCTTCATCAGACGGAACATTAACATTTTCGTTCGCTGTCAAATAACTTCCATTGTCGTCAGAAATCGTTTCATCAACAACATTTTCGTTGTCGTCTGGTTCTTCGTTGACAAGATTGTCGTTTGAGTGATCGACTTGAACATCCTCCACTTCATTGTTAATTTCTTCGAAAATATAAAAATGATTAGAAAATGAATTTTGATCACTAACCTGTTCACAAAGTTGATTTTCCATGAAGATCACATCACGAGACAGTTTCACCTCCATCTTATCTGGATCGAACACACGAAACGCTTTGCAGTTTTCACCGTACCCCACCATCACATATGGTTTGGATTTCGGATCGAATTTCTTGCGATGTTGTTTGGCCACATGTACCATTGCCTTACACCCAAAAACTTTCAAATTTGACACATTTGGACGTTTGCCTGTCCAAATTTCTTCGGGAGTCTTATCAATACCACCTCGACGCGGTGATCGATTGATCAAATAGCTTGCGGTATTTATCGCTTCTCCCCAAAATTTCGCATTTAATTTAGCATCAATGAGCATACATCTAGCTTTCTCAACCAATGTGCGATTCATCCGTTCTGCTTTACCATTTTGTTCGGGTGTATACGGCGCTGTCGTTTGATGCTGTACACCCGAATCGCACAAAATTTTGCGAAATTCATTGTTGACATATTCGGTTCCGTTATCTGTTCGTAGATTTTTCATCCTTTTTCCCGTCTGTGTCTCTGCCATCGCCTTGAACTTCACGAACGTTGCAACAGCTTGTGACTTATTTCCAATGAAATACACGAACATTTTTCGACTGAAATGATCTAAAAACGTCATGATATAACGCGAACCCGAAAACGTTTCAACCGCCATAGGCCCACATAAATCGGAATGAACCAACTCTAGTACACTCGATGATTGCGAATTGCTGCTTGGAAACGGTCGACAAGTTTGTTTCCCCATAATGCACGTCTCACATGCGACCCGTTCTTCGGTGACAAAATCCAAACCTTCGACGAAACCATTTTTCAATTTTATCAAATTATCATACCCCAGATGACCCAATCGTCGATGCCACAATGCTTGGTTTTCTTTCGTCTGACCTGTCACTGTCAACGCTGCTGAATTCGATGATTGCATAACTCTAAAAATGCCACCTGTCAAAATCGCTTTCACCACCAACTGGCCATTTTTGTCAAACACGTTGCAATCCTTTTCACTGAATTGTACTTTCAATCCCTTCGTCACCATTTGACTCACCGACAGCAGATTTGTGCAAAGATTTGGCACATACAACACGTTCTTGAATGTCACGTTCACATCCCGACGATCAAGTTCTAACTTAACATGAACATCGCCTTGTGATTCCACCTTCAACTGACTATCGTTTGCAATCTTTACATCCCCGCTCGGTGCTGGTTTCGTTATACCCATCCAGTCAAGTTGACACGTCATATGATTTGATGCCCCCGAATCGACGTACCAATCATTCGGTTTCAGATTACTTGTCGCAAAACATGAAAAAACCGTAGCATGATTTTCAGAATTTTCCTTCGGTTTGCTCGGGCATTTATTCGAGTAGTGTCCATCACCACCACAATTGAAACATTTCCCATCATTTGGTTTTTTGGTCTTCCTCGGACGACTTTTCGATTTTTTTGTGAACATAGCAGCATTTGAATTGTCTCCGGTGCCTCCTGGACGAACTTCTTGCAACAATTTCGTCTTTACGAAATCTGATGTTATCTCGATGCCTGAACTTTCTATTGCCATAATCATGGGCTTGAAATCATCATTCAACCCGGCCAATAGCAAAGTCCCGATCCATACATCATCGATTTTCATCCCTGCACCATTCAATTTATGAGCATTTCCGATTATTTTATTCACAAATTCTTCCATCGATTCGCAATCACTTAATTTTGTTGAAACCAATTCCCTTAGCAATCCTACCCGACGCATCAGCCCGGAGTCTTGAAAAGCTTTCTGTAGATTGTCCCACACTTCCTTTGCTGTCACCGCAGACTGAATGTGAACAAAATTTATTGGATCCACCAACAAAATTATCGTCGATTTCGCTTTTTCGTTTTCACGTTTATTTTTACGCATGAGTTCATCTTTTTTAACTGGATCAGTTTCCGTAAATTCTGTTACCGGATCATTTACTTGATGCCACAAATCAAGCACTTGCAAATATGCTTGAACGGAAAACTTCTACGTTTCGTAATTCTCGCGTCCTTTCAATTTTTCAATTGATGATGCAATGTTCGAGTGCGACGCCATTTTTGTACGCTCTTAAATAAAAACAAAAATTGTCTTCTCAAAAAAAATTTTTTTATCGCGAACATGAATTTCTCGAAATTATTCTTTTTTTTTTTTCTCTTAATTTAACAAAATATTTTTACGTTATCTGGGCCCATAACCTGTTGGGAAACTATATTCTAAATTAAAGTTAAAACTAACGAGAATTATTATCAAGAACAAACGTGTGAATTTATTGAACGATAGAAAAGAAGAGAGTGTGAATACACCAGTTACAAAAAACAAAACTTAAAATAATATGATGCTATACAAAAACTATATTAAACAGTGTTGCCAAATTCTCATTTCAACACATGTCGAGCCAGTTCATCGGCGTTTATATTCCCTGTACTTATGAAATGTCCTGGCACCCATAAAATGTGGATGTTGAACTGATCTGCCATCTCGTTAACAGATGAAAGACAGTTCTGGACTACTTTCGACGTGAGGAGGTGTGATTGAAGCGCTTTAATGGCAGCCTGGCTGTCCGTATATATGCGAATATCACAAACTGATATTACATTATACCTCAACCAGTCTACGACTTTATTTATGGCAGTTACTTCAGCTTGAAAAATGCTACAGTAGTCGGGGGAGACGGAAGGAGAGATTTAACAGAAGTTCCTCGCAGAACACTCCAGCCCCGACTTTCCCGTCCCGTTTTGAACCATCAGTGAAGAAGTTTATAACTTCTGGTTCCAAAACTACACTCATCATCCAGTCCTCCCTGGATGGGATCCTAGTCCGGAACTTTGTGTCAAAAGATAGTGATGTGACAGTATAATCGGTGGTCTTGGGAATTTGTTTGTTGCACAAAATAGATGAGTGCCCTGTATTGTTGCAGGTCCACATTAAGATGGATTTCAGCCGTATGGCAGTACAAGCTGCCAACTGTTTCCCCAAGATATCTAGAGGAGTCAAAAATAGCAGAATCTCTAGTGCCTGAGTGGATGTGCTTCTCAGTGCACCACTTATCCACAGAAAGATTGTTCTCTGAACTTTTGTCAACAGCTTTTGGTTGACAGTTTGTCCAGAGCAGGCCACCAGACTATTACCCCATACAAGAGTATGGGTCTGACTACTGCGGTATGAAGCCAATGTAAGATGCGGGGCTCCAGCCCCCATCCTTTCCCAATGGCATTTTTGCAAGAGTATAGCGCTACCGAAGCTTTCTTTACCCTTTCCAGAATATTGGGGTTCCAATTTAATTTGCTATCCAAAACGAGATCCAGAAACTTCGCTTCAACTGTAAAAGTCAAGCTGAACCCATTTAAAGTGGGAGGATCGATGTGAGGAAGTTTATATTTCCTAGAGAAGAAAACCAATTCGGTTTTGTGTGGGTTCACATTCAACCCACAGCCATTGGCCCATAATGAAAGAGTGCCCAGGTCATTTTGCATAAGCTCACTAAGGGTGCCGGGATATTTACCACGGACATGAATAGCAACATCATCCCCATAGGCAACCACCTTGAAGCCACCGTTCTGCAGTCTCAGCAACAGGTTATTTATGACCAAGTTCCAAAGTAGGGGTACGCCACCCTGCGGTGTACCTCTGCTTGCAAATCTTCTGACGGAGGATTTCCCAAAACTTTCATTTAAGATCCTGCCTCTTTGCATCTGATCTATTCAGTGACCGAGTTATAGCCCCTGGAAGCACATTGTTAAAGGCCCCCTCAATATCCAAGAAGGTTACCATTGCGTAGTCTCTACATTCGAAAGATTTTTCAATGATAAAAATACAAGAGAATGAAGAGCAGTCTCTACAGATCTCCCCTTGCAACAGGCATGTTGAGATTTGGACAGCTTTTCCGACACAATCGTGCCTCTAACATGAGCTTCTATTTGTCTTTCCAGTGTTTTAAAAAGGAAGGAAGACAAGCTAATCGGTCTAAGGTCTTTGGGTTGCAGTGTGAGCGTTTTCCCGCCTTAGGGCCTTTTTTCTGCTAATAATTTCGCCTATGAGGCTAGGTACTGATTCGGAACAACCAGGAAAATGAGTCTCCATCAAAAGTTCCAGCGATTCCGCACTATTAGTGGTCCATATCCCATTCGGCCGTTGAAGATAACTTGGGATGGAAGGACCAGTTGCTAGTATTTTGCGTAGCCTAGACATCTTTGAAGACTCCTGAAAATTGCCACAGTATAGTCTCCAAGAGCTGTTCTTGGCACTTCTCAATCGATATTTGTAAATTTTGAGGACTTCCTTATAGGAGTCCCAGTCTACAGCAGATTTGGTTTTCCGTGCTGTTTTAAAGAGTCTTTTGCATTTTCGACGTGTTTGTTGAATCTCCTTGGACCACCAGGGTGGCCGAGATTTACCCCTAGGCCTGCTAAGGGGTCTAGAGCTCAGTATCGCTTCATTAAAAGCGCTGGACAACTCGTCCACCAAGCCATCGAGCTCTTGCGCAGTTTTCGGAGGTTTTAACCCCGGAACTGGTAGTGAATTACCCAGAATAGTTCTAAAGGTATCCCAGTTGGTTTTCCTCCTGTTTCTGTAGATTGAACTTTTTGGAGAAGTCAAGTCCATTTCAAATTGAAGATGACAATGATCAGAAAATGAGTGGTCCTCCGACACTATCCAGTTTAATAAACTAATCGCCAGAAAGCTTGAGACAAGAGTAATATCCAATACTTCCTGTCTATTACTAGTTATAAAGGTCGGCTTATTGTCTATGTTACATATATGAAGGTTAGTACTTAGAATGTAATCAAGGAGTAGCTTACCTCGTACATTTGTGTCCGTACTTCCCCAGATTGTGTGATGAGCATTTGCATCACTCCCAAGGATGACTCCAACCTTGCGCTTTTGAGCCTCCAAGATTAGCTCACCTAGAATGATTGGTGGAGTATCCACTCCATCATAAGCCAGGTAAGCTGATACTAGCCAGAGGTTTCGTTTATCGACCTCAATGCTGACCGCTGATACATCTCCGTTACTGTAATTTGATAACAGTAAGCAACTTATATTATTTTTAATGAGAATGTACGACCGAACCTTACCTTCTTTTTTCGCGTGCATTAATCTATAACAGGGAGTCTGGAGCCCAAGTACCCGGTCTTCAGTGGCCCAAGGATCCTGGATCAAGACGACATCTGTCGCTTCTTTCCCAATTTTTAAAATTAGAGCACCTGATGCTGCCTTAGAGTGTTAAGGTTGACTTGAAGAAATGTCAGTGTCATCTCTACAGCCTCTTCTCCACCACAGTAACATCAGAGCCATCCCCTGATGAGAAGTCCTCTGAGAGCCTCTTTAAAGACTCCATGGACGTTGACATCTCCGTGTTCGTGCAAGGCTGGCTCCGGGCCATACCTCGCCAAGTCCCCACACTGCCTTCTTATAAAGCATCAGGGACCTCTGATCTGCACAGGCAGTCAGTTTCACTTGATTCCTGTACCAGCGCGCGTCCCGACAAGTCGGATCAGGTTCTGGATTTTCCGACAGGACTTTCAGGTAGGTGGTGGCTAAGGTCCCTTCCACCTTGATGTGATGTGACTACTATAGTCATGAAAAATGACGTGATACGACTATGAGAATTGGGGTGTAAAACAAATTATGGTTAATTACTTGAAAACTGCATGGCATATTCTTTCCACAAGGCTATTGTTCTTGACGAATTCATAGACTCCATTTCCAGACTAGCCAATTTCAATGTAATCCGAAGTTTACTTAGGCCATTTTGAATGCTTGAGAGGCTCAGTGGTAAGTTTTGTTCTGCAAGCTTTTGTTTGATAATAGCCAACGTAAAACCAGGGTTAGTTTCAACTATCCGTTCAATTTTGGTTAATACTTCTGCGGTTTGTTTTGTCGGTCGATTTCCTCCTTTCTTTTTTATTAACAATTCGCATTCATTTTGTCTGTAACGATTAAGCACTGTTTTAGCAGAGTTAATATTTAGTCCGGCTATATTTGCCGCATTTTGGACTGTTTCCCCTCCTTCAAACAGTTTTATTAAAAGATTTTTTTTTAAGAGATATCTTTTGGTAATTTACGGTTCGTCGGTTGTTTCTTGGTTGAGGTTCTTAAAAGTGGTTTATTATTGTAATAAAATTATTTTCACATATTATAGTAGATGATATTTATATTATGTATAATGTTACATTACCTGATGAACTATTGGATTCAGATGAACTCAATTTTAAGAACTTTTAATTATGACTGATGAACATGAAACAAATGACATAATGAAATTCTTAAATTTTATTATGCATAATGATACGTCTTTCAATGAATACGTGATGAAATGAATAATATGTGAATGTACCATTATAAAATTAAAACAGAAGGTATTTTCTTATCTTTCAGGAAGGAAAATTCTATGGGTTTCAATTTATTTGCAAATTGTTTCATTTAATTTAGTAAAAAGTTTCACTTAATTTGCAAATAGTTTCGTTTAATTTGCAAAAGGTTGCATTTAATTTGCAAAAGGTTTCATTTAATCTGAAAAACCTATAGACGTGCCAATCCATATCTTAGCGGGTGCGAATAGGTATAAACTCAAACTGGAATACACAAGAACAAATGGAAAACAAAAATTGTCTTGAAGATATAAAAAATCGACCAGATACACATAAATTGCAAGCAACTATTGACGATTGTAAAAGTAGGTAAAGCGCCCCTCGCGAGAAATAGAAAACATGTACCGGCTATGCCAAAATTGCATCGTAACTGTAATAAATGTGACAATTATTATAAATTAAAAGACTTTCGTATCTCATGCGTAGTTTATTTTATTCTTATTGCTCTGATGCTGTTTGACGTACGACTAAAACTACTCGATATACATGGTTAAAATACATTATAGAACTAACAATGACATCTAGTGGCAACCAATATTATTACACGCTTTTTTCTTTTGAAAGAAATTGAAATTTGAAATTGACATGATATCCAAATAAGTACTAGTAAATT
This sequence comes from Tipula vernalis, assembly GCA_958295665.1. Taxonomy (NCBI): domain Eukaryota; kingdom Metazoa; phylum Arthropoda; class Insecta; order Diptera; family Tipulidae; genus Tipula; species Tipula vernalis. Next base: position 176,493,334 of record OY282558.1, on the reverse strand, counting down.
ATTTAAATCTAATCATTGTTACATTAACTTAATCCCAACCATATCTCTGAGGTGGACAACGAATGCGACCACTACGAGTTCTCTGACCCCCCGACTCATCAGCTATAACTGGTTCAGGTATCTCTTGACCGCTGGCTGACCCTGCTTTTGAATCAGAACTACAAGCAGTCTGATATTCATCTGATGCTGTATTACTCTCATTCAACACTGGTCGGGCTGGCTCATCCACATCACAAATACTTGGTTCATTGCCATCATTAACATTCTCCTGTACGTTACGCCCAAGTGGCGAAAAAATTTTAATAGGTTTCAAATTATCCTGACCCGCAACATTACATCTAACATTTTCTTCAAACATTACTTCTCCCCCATTCACTTTGTTATTCTTAGTCTTGGCGATGAACCGTCGGTTGCGTCTAAAATAATTATGAAAATTATCCCTAACGATGTATGATCGACCATTCACATTACCAACAATTGAACAATAATTCCATTCTTTTCCATTTTTTTTAAAAATCACGAGATTACCCACATTTAGTACTGGCAGTGCTTTTGAATTCCGGTTATAATAATACTTCTGCCTTTCTCTTTTTTCGTTAATTTTGTTTTGAACGATCCCCTCACTTAGGTTGTCTCGATATAACAATGAATCCGAAATCGGCATTCTCGGCTTGACCACCAGCCCAAAAAATAACTGGCCTGGTATCAAACACATACTCGTACTTGCCACAGGAGTTGTGTTGTATTCTAAAATTCGATGCTGATAATTTTCCGTGTCTCTATCTTCAACACAACGTTTCAAAATGTTTTTAGCAATCGCAACACCTTTCTCAGCTAATCCTTTGCTTTGTGGATACCGAGGACTCGAGAACTTCATTATCATATTGTAATTATTTGCAAATTCCTCAAATTCCCGTGAGTTAAATGGTACATTATCCGATTTTACTACAGTTGGATATCCGATTCTATCAAATCCACTTTTCAATCTTCCAATGATATGACGCGCTGTTTTGTTCTTCAAATGTTCAACAATTAAAAATCCCGAATATGCATCGATAACAGACAAGAAGTCCTGTCCAGCATACTCAAATAGATCCATCGACACTACATGAAACGGATACTTTGGTAGCTCTTGTTGAACTAGGTCTTGTTTTTTGCTGCTACGCGTAAACTTTTCACAAATGGCACAAGATGCAACCATTTCCCTTATCTGACCGTTCATATTAGGCCAGTAATAAAGCATTCTTGCGTTTTTTCGACTGCCAAATGTGGTGTATGTAACCACTTGCTAAGTTTACCTTGTAATTCTTTTGGAATCGCGAGTCGATGATCTCGAAAGAGTAAGCCATTCTCACAATGAAATTCATTCTTGAATTTGTGAGAGCAGATGATAATTCGGCCAACCGTTCTCTACATATCGACAAACTCTCAAAAAATTTCATCTCGTTCAATGTTTGAACGGTACAAATCATAATTTTTTTTCGATAAACACGCCGGTTTGGTTACTGAATGAATGATTCCCGATAAATCCGTGTCTTCTTGACATTCCTATAGTTGGGCCCGTGACAGGCAGTCAGCCACGCGATCATGATTTTCCGTCCATTCAAATATAACATCGTTTCGCGTGAGGCTACGTAAATGTGCCGATTGCTTTGACAAATTTGGAATGAATTTAGCTAAATATTTAAGAATACCCAAAAATCTTGAAATGGCCGCTTCCCCGGCTTCTTCATATTTAAAAATGCGTCACGATACTTTAAATTCGCCTTAAACTTTCCTTCAAACAAGATATGACCCATAAATTTAACCTCACGCTTTCGATATTGAATTTTATCCGGGTTAAATTTAATATTGTATTTACGCGTCCTTTCCATGATCTTTTCCATTATCCGATCGTTTTCTTCTTCTGTTTTCACGCAAATACCCACATCATCAAAATAAATTATCACTCCGCCAATGTCTCCCAACATTTTAAAAATTTCACGTTGAAATAATTCCGGTACAAAATAAAGCCCAAATGGCACGCGATTGAATTTATATCTCCCAAACGGAGTCATGAATGTTGTTAAATCGCAGCTCACTACGTCCAATTCCATTTGCCAATAGCCACTCTTCAAGTCCAAAACTGAAAAAACGCGTTTATCTGCCAAACCATCAATCGTTGGAATCAAAAAATGTTCACGCCTGATGCACTCATTGAGTGGTTTCGGATCCAAACAAATTCGCAGTTCACTTGAGTTAGGCTTTTCGACTATTTGTAAATTATTAACCCAGTCAGTCTGGTAATCAACAGGTGAAATGATTCCATCCTGTACCATTCTATCAAGCTGCGACCTCAATTTATCCCACAAAGAGTTTGGTATCCGTTTCTTATAGTGAAGAACCGGCTTTGAATTTTTCTTCAGATTTATCGAAAACGTTCCCGGAAATTTACCCAAACCTTCAAAGACATCACGATTGTTTTTCAAAAATTCCCCTTGCGTTTGTGTGTAATACTGCTCGTGCCCGTTCTGTTTAATTCAAAAACCGCCGTGTTAACCGCCTCCGCTCAGAATTTTTTTTCCATCTGCTTCGCATGTATCATCGACCGTGCATTCTCTCTTTCAGCTGATCCGTTTTGCTCCGGCGTGTATGGTACCGTCCGCTGATGCTTGATACCATTTGCTTCAAAAAAACTCTTTACATCAGAATTTACAAATTCGGTGCCGTTGTCAGTTCTGATGATCTTTACACTGTGACCATGTTGCTTCTCCGCAGACTTCACAAAGTTTTTTATTTTCTCAAAAACTTGTGACTTATTTTTCGTACAATAAATAAATCGGAAATGTGAGTAATCGTCCTTAATTAAAAGAAAATACCTAGAGCCACCGAGCGATTCTATTTGAAAAGGTCCACACACGTCCGCGTGAACAATTTCGCCACATTTGTTCAATTTCGTCTGACTGCTTTTGAAGCTGTCACGATGCTGCTTCCCCATCAGACATCCTTCACAGAGAAATTGTTCGTCGATGTATTCAATGTCGTTTTTCTTTAGAAACTTTCGCAGATAGTTCACGTTCTGATGTCCCAATCTTTCATGCCAGCTTCTTAATCCATTCTGCTTTATCGCCACGTTTGCCGTGCCCTCTGTTGCCAATGCCTTGAACTGCATTCTAAATAGATTTCCATCACGAACTCCCACTGCCACGACATCTCCACTTCGCTTTAATTCACATCTATCTTTGTTCGATTTCAATGTGAATCCTTTATCCATTGCGTGCGTACCAGAAAACAAATTGCTATGCAATTTCGGAACGTACAAAACATCTGATAACTGTTTCTTGTTCCATCGTTTTCCGTCGAATGATAAGATTTCAATCATGCCACAGCCCGGTGCTTCGAGTTTTCCACCGTCTGCAATTTTGATTATTCGTTCTGGCTTCAGTTCCCGAAAAGTTTTGAACCAAGCCCTGTTGTTGTGGCAATTTCCATAAAAATAAATAAAATGCACTTGGTATTTATTTACATCAGCAAATTTATTTCCATCAACTGTACATAACAGAAATTTCGTCCATAACAATGTTCCACACCAAATCGTCCGCACTCATCATCATCAAAATTGAATTTCATTGCTCCGTAATCTAAAATAAAATTAAATCAAATTAATTATATGTAAATTTATATTTATGTTCAATACTTATCTTTATTAAATTTATTCTGAATTGTTGATAAACAAATTCACCATGACAGTCAAACGTCAAAATTGTAGGTGAATTCTAATATTTTTTGTTAAATACAATTTCGGAAAGAAGATCGACGCGTCGCCTATGTGAATTGCGACAATTAACTTTTCGAAATTGTATTCCGAATATTTGCGTTCAATCATAAACGCGTATTGTATTCTTGTCATTTTTCAATCATTAAAAAAAACATTACTTCTGTGACCACCATCAAATAGTAAACAACTAAAATATATTATCGGTTATTAATTTGTAAAAAGCCAAAAAATATTCAGAGGATTAACACCACTTTTGTTTTCTTGTCACCCCATGGTCACTGTAGTCAACAAATAAAATACAGTCCACTAACAAACAACGCGGAATTATCGCACTATTGGAATTATCTCGACCGCCACGGAGAAAAATAAATTATTCCATTGTGCTCCGCCAAGGACACATGTGATCACATGTGATCACTCGCACCTGTATCCAAAAGCCAACTATCTGATCGTATGCCCTCTGACGTACACATAAAAGCTTCACCTTCTTTGTCTGAAGTATTTGCTGAAGAGAAAAAACTTTTATTTCCTTTCTCGGGACAAAACCAACGAAAATGTTCAATTTTGTGGCACTTAAAACATTTCAATGTTTTCGCTTTGTCAGTTACCTGCTTATTCTTTTCTTGACTTTTGCCTTGTTTGTGCTTTTGAGTTCCGTGCTTTATTTTTTGTTTTGCAAACAAAGCCTCACTCGATTCTGTCACACCTTTTGCTATCCTGCGATTTTCTTCCATGACTAAGCGTGCACGCAATGTGTCTAATGTTCGATCCGCTTTGCTTGTCGATTCCCAAGCGCTGCTAAAAGAATTGTATTCATCCGGTAATGCCATAATAATACGCGCAATTATCATTTCATCAGAAATATTTTGACCCAAATCGTTCAATTGTTGCACCATGTCTTCCACCTTTGCTACGAATGTCACCATATTTTCTGTTGCATCCTTTGTAATTGAGAAAAATTTCTGATTAAGCATTAACATGCTTGTTTCATTCTTTTGCTCGAACACTGAATTTAATTTGTCCCACATTGCCTTCGCACTTGTACAATTTCTGATGTGTGTAACAATGTTACTCGCCACGGTTGTTCCGATCATTCGCTGTGCACGTGCATCCTTTTTCAACCATGCACTCAATGAATCGTCTGCATCACTTGGCCTTTTACTTGTCCCATCCACAACATCATAAATTTCCAAAGCAATCAAACCAAGTTTCACTTGAAATTTCCATGTCAAAAATTGCTTCGCCTCCTGCAATTTTTCAATTTGAATTGTGTCTGTTTCCATTGTGTTCAATATTTTTCCACAATTTGCCCCGTTAATACATACGTGCATGCACAAGATTCTATCTTTTTTTCATCCAAAGATATCCTCATAAATTGTCTGATCCAATTCGCACTTTTTTGTATTCACGTTATCAATCGATTCTGATCACCGATGATGAATTTTATTTCAATATATTTATGTCTTTATTACTTATTTTTCACTTTCAATATGTCCATGTGATAAATTTTCTATCACCACAATGCATGTAATTTTTCAAAAAAATGTTTTAACCTCTTTTTTCAAAATAACACCACTATTGTGTTCAGCAATTTTTGTTTAACAATTTAGCTATGGTCTGGGCCCATAACCTGTTGAAATTACTCGGATGATTCCAGATAAAAGTTAGGATAAACTTAGACCAAACCCTACTCAAGTGAAAAATAAAACACGTCTTTTCGTTTGTTAGCCAGTACACACACCGAACTACCATTTATTTTTCATTTCATTGTCCTACTCAGTTTGACAACTGAACGAAATACACAACTGATCTAAATACACTCAACAAACATAAATATCTACAAATATACTTTCTTGGAGATTCACATGATGAAGTAAATCGACGTTGTGCTATCTTTAATACAACGAAGAGTATCGTGTCCAGCAATTGCAGCAAATGTTACACGAACATAATGAGCTCGTCAAACTGTTTACAACTTCGTTGGAACAGATGCCATCCGATGATCACAGCCTTGTCATAATAGCGGAGAAACGAGCAGCAGGAACTCATGAACGACAATACAATGCACCTACAGTTAGTGAAATATCAATTGTTGTTGTTGGTGGAAATTTGGAATCGCGTGGTATAGTCATCAAACGCCAAACTGAAAACGCATTACAGCTAATAAGTAAGAGACATCGATCGTATGACGTACTGCAATATCCGCTTATGTTCTGCCGTGGTGAAGACGGATATCACTTGAGATACAAAATCCGGCGCGATGGTGCGGTAAGAAATATTCTAATGAATGCTTATTATTTATTTGGCTAACCCTCATATGAACTAAACGCTCGTATTCTCGCATGAAGTCAACGTATTGTGTTTTGAGATTAGGATTTCTATCAAGGCTTTTTTCCAAATATTCAAACCGTGTCGCTGCCATTTTTCTCGAATCCCCCAAACATACAAAATTTTCTTTTAAAGGTAAATTTACTCTGAAACGACCATTTTCATCCCTCGAATATGTATCAGCTTATAACTGTTCAGATGATTCAGCCTCCCAAAATCTCTGAACCTGTTGATCTAATTTCCGTTCCATATCTATTTGAGCGTCATTTGACGATAAAAGAAAATTGAAACTATTTTCGTATTTGCCACCAATCACCCATCCGAAAATCGTGTCATGCAACATTGGCAAATTTTGTGCCAATTTTAAACTTCCATCTACTAGTACCTTATAAAATACCTCAGCGCCTAATAAAACATCTATTGAACCCGGAATATTAAAATTAGGATCAGCTAGCACTATATGCTTTGGAATTTGCCAATTGTCTATACTTATGTACTCAGAGGGCAAATTATTTGCTATTTCGGGTACCACAAGGTAATCCACTTGGCAATCAAAACTATTAATTCGAGAATTAATCTTCGTAATTATCTTATTTTTAATATCTGTTTTAGTGTTATTTACCTAAACCCGCAATTGAATGTGCTACAAAGCTTTTGGATATTGCCAATTTGTCAGCCAACTCCGCTGAAATAAAATTAGACTGCGAAGCCGAATCAAGCAACGCCCTACACAAATGACTTTGACCTTGTGAATCTAAGATTCCGATCATGGCTGTTGATAGCAAGATCTGTATTTTTTTGTTATCCTTATGACAATATAATGTGATTCCATTATTAATGTTACCTGTATTCTTATTAGGTTCTTTCGACATATTTTCCGACTGAGAACTGAAAAAATTTACCATTTCTTTCCAAGTTAGGCTTATATTTAATTTAAATTCGTTTTCCCATAATTTCCTAGTTTCCTTATCTAACCGTTCTTTAATCGTATACACTATTACCACATCGCTTAGCTTTTCTCCCAAGTTCTCCAGCGCACGTAAATTTCTTAAACTATCATCTAAAAGTTGTTGTAATTCATACTTGGATTCCTTTTGAACTGGCTTTAAATTGAAAAATGATCGAACATGTTTGTCAATTATTGATTTTTTATCGTCATAACTTGAAATCAAAGCATCCCAAGCGAGTTTGAATCCATCATCGCAAAATTCTATTTCCTCAATCACACCTTTAGCTTCACCATCCAAATTACCACTCAAATAAATTTTTTCTAAATCCGACAATGCTGGATTACCAGCTACCATTATTCTAAATGAATCTCTAAATTGAAGCCACTTCTCTAAGTTACCATTAAAACGCGGTAATGACATTCTTGGCAATTTTATCGAATGCGATTTTCCTAATGATGTAAGCTGTTGTGGGATTTGAAATTGTGGTTGTGAATTTAAACATTGATTCGTGAATTGCGACGTGAAACAAGTTTTTGGGTTTACCGATGCACCTGTTTCATTATTCGTTACAATAGAATCTCTCCTAGATGACGGTCTATAAGAACTTGAATCTAAATTGAACTCTTCCATCTTTGTCTGCTGTAACGTTTCAGCCTCATCTCTTTCCGATGAACTCCTTTTATACTGTTCTAATTCCTTTTTAAACCAAAACTGTAACTCAAAAAATGACTCCTGAAATTCGCAATAATCTAACTCTATCCCCTCTAATTCTGTTTCATCCTCTAACTCCGATGCTAAATTAACCAGCTCACCATACACCTCAACATAACTAACTAAACACTCATCCAATTTTTCATAACGGCATTTCAAAAGAAATTCACTCTTTTCATTCTCCTCGACAAAATTATCTATATACTTCTTCAGGGTATTGAAGCGTATTTTCACACCCGATCGTTTACGAATTAACTTTTTAATTTCTTTTTTCACGCGTTCGATATCCATTTCAACACAATTCAAGGTTAGGAAAACGAATTCAAAATCTATTATTTTCAACGCTATCGCGATGTCGCACCAAATATCTAAAATCCTTCACCAAAACTACCAAACAATCGCAATAAATACCTATTAGTTATTAATCACCAATTAATAATGTTGAATCCTGATGATCAGACTGGCGTACCATATTTCTTCAATGTTATTCACTTGCTCAACACGCGGTTATAACGGTTTTTCGATCTAAAGTCCAATTAAAATTTTTCTACACAATTACGTATATCCGCTCGATGGACCAAATGTTTTATCGTATCTTTAATTTTCTTCTTCTTGTGTTTTAGTACTGTATATTCTCGTCCTTTTGGGAAATAAAAAACCACGATGTTTATATTACATCTATTGAATTACATATAATTTTATTTCACTCTTTTCTTTGTAACTACTTTAGTGGACTGTATATAGAAATAATGACTTTACTAATTAACTGCTGAATGTGCACTGAATTACAACGTTTGTATTTTCTTTCGATGTTCTCTCATTCTAACATTCTTTTTATTTTATTGGTATACTATATTCTAATGTTACACATTTATTTTTCTGTCCCTAATAGCTAGTGCATTTTAACCATAGAATCATAAGAATCGGCGTCGCTCACCAGATGACAATGGCAGAACATTCATCACTCAATTGAAAGGAGCGGATGTGGTGGTTGACAACAAATGGAACGTGCCATATTCGCCAATATTGTCTAAGGCATTTAAAACACATATCAATGTTGAGTATTGCAGTTCGGTGAAATCGATTAAGTATGTTTGCAAATACATCACAAAAGCCAAATATGGCGGTTATTGGCGTTGAACGAGATGAAATCAGCAAGATTGCGTCATCTGTTAACGATCGATAATTTTCGTGAATGCTCGAAAAAATCTATTTTGGGCAAAACGAAGTTTGCCGGGTCAGCTAGTTCTAAAAAAAAAAAACAAAAATAATAAAATGTAGTTAATGCCATTTATTAGTAGGTATGTAATACAAAAGTACATATTGTAATTTCTTATGAAATTAGACAGTGTTATTTGTTTTTGGTAAAATAAAATATTTAATTTGCTTGTTTTATTTAAATTATACATATTTTAAATTAATTGAATGTACATTTGATTTCATATTAATTAATTATTATTTGTTGTTGTAATTTTTTAAGTTTAATAAATTCTAGACAAATTGTTTTTATTTTATGTAATATTAATAATAAAATAATTAATTTGATATATTTTTTATTTTTATTTTTTACAAAAGTTTTTTAATTTGATTTCAGTTTTTATTAATAATATTTATATGATATTTTTTGTTTTGTTTCATCAGTTTAATTTTATATTCTTAGTTTTAAATACTAAATTAATTTATTTGTTAGATTAAATAGCAAGGCGATATTTTATATTTAAATTTGATTAATAATAACAATGCGGTTTTCTTCTTATTATTATTACTATATATATATTATTTATATATGATACTGTTAAATGTTAATTAATATATAAAAAATTTTGTTCATTTCAAATATTTAACGTTTTGTTTCAATTTATTTTGGTTAATTAAAAAATATAGATTTTTTTTTTTTTTGGCTCGGCAGTAGGAAATATAAAATATTATACATACTTATGTATTATAATCTGATAAAATATTTTTACAATTCATTATCGTTTATATTATTTAAAAAAATTTAGATAAAATTAGTTTTTAATTATAAAGATATTAATTTTAATTAACTGTACAGCTTACATAATTGGTAGCTTTATATGTATTGGCGGTTAAATATGCTTAAGTCGATGATTGATTTAATTTGTCGTGTTGAGAGCCATACACAATCCATTTTAGCTACCAACATTTTAATTTTCAATGATTATTAAAATTATTTTTACTTTCAATTTATAAATGTATTGAAATTATTGGAAGCCTAAAATTTATATTGTTTACACATTTCTAATATGTTTCATGTGTTGTCTTGAAAGTAGAAAAATATGACAGTTTAACCATTTTTCAAGCATATTATAAACGATCGGTCTAAAACCCAAGAGGCAAAAGTAATAAAATTTCCAATCCAAAATTATTTGAATAAAAAATTAGTGCAAGGTATAGAAGTTAAATCTACCTCTAGTGCTCCAAATTAATGTATGATGCCAGCATGTTCCAGTCAAAATAATGCTCATATTCGTTATGTTCCACACGTTTTTCAATTCTCACATTGAAATTTTTACAATTCTTTACACGTCGCCTGTGCTCTGCACACCTCAAATTATTAATTATGTGAAATTGAATTATGAAACTAATAAAATTGATTCTTGTTTTATATAAAATATCAATTGTTCTGTTATAACATAGTTTTTGTAGTTCGGCATTAGGCTCAAATTCGAGATACAATTTAACCAAACTTCAGTAAAGCTAAGCGTCTTGTAAATTCCGGCAATGAAGTATAGTCATCATAAACAAATACAGAAAATCAATTGGGATATGGATTAAAGCCGATTTTAAAACTAACAATATCTGTGAGCATTTACATACTTACCTTTTCTAAATGTGAAACTAAAATTTAATCTAGCAATTAAATTTGTGAAAAAGCAAACAAAATAATAAATAAAACAAACAAAAATATAATTATAGATTTTTATGTTTATTTTTTTAAATTTTTATACTTTTTTTGTTTTTTAATTTAGCATTTAGGTAGTTTTTAAATCAAAATATAAAAATTATAAAGTTATACATGTTAAAAATATTAAATAAAAAATTAAAAAATTAAGAAGAAACGTAATCATAAAGTTATTAATTATTATTAATATTGGCACAACTTAAAAATTAAAACAAAACAAGGTTCATTTCATTTGCGGGTCGATTAGGAAAAATTAAACAAAATGGAATATTTTAAGTGGAATGCATAATAAAAATTGGACGGTAAATTTAAAGTTTTTTTTTTACTTAAGTCTCACAAGTGTATGCAGAATTCTCCACCAGCAGTGTAAGTAGAAAATTTCATTTTATAACTAATTTTATTAATAAATTATAATTTTTCGTTCAATCCTAATCGATTTTAAATTACCTAATTAATAATGATTAATTGTTAATTTTGATTAAAATAAAATTATCTATTTATTATTACTCAACAAAAAAAAAACGTTAAAACTATAATGTTTAGTACCTAACCATTTTTAAATAAGAATCCAGAATATAAATTAGGTATTAATAAAAATAAATAATGGTCGCGCTCACGTAAACAATACGCAACATTTTATCATAAAGAACACAAACTGAACCAGACGATTATCTAGAGTAATTCATGATTAAATGTATTCAGAAATATAAATGTTTCAAAAACAATAGCGATGATCACCTGAACGCAACCAATGTGAGACAAATAGGATTTAATTTTCACAGATCTTGGTGTCAGTCTTGTATAAGTGTAAGTGATTGCCAACGATTACATATAACAGCACAAAACTTATCAGTTCAACACGAACAACACTTTAAAGGGAACTGACCTTCTGTGTTTAAGTTTTACTTTAGACGTAACCCATCCTATTCTAATCATTAGCATTTAAGACCGTTCTTTAATTAATTAAATTACTTAAATTATATAACATATACATATATACAGGGTGATAATAAATTTGTCTTTTAACGTAACACGAATCAAGAGAGTTTTGTAAAATATTATTGGAGAATTAATTTAATGTTTTTATGATAAAGAAAATATACCTGTACCTATTTATAATTTAGGAAAATACACGATCGGATCGTTGTCCGATGTTTTAATTAAATTAACCGAATAATATTAAAATAACCTTGATATCAACACAAAAATAGTAGGCGAGTGAATATTCGCGACTGAAGAATATTTGACATACTAAGCAACCGGAATCCGTAACAGAACTTAAAAAATAGGCTGCCAATAAAATCACTTCAAATGATAGTGCGATACATCGATGCTTTTGCTCAAAGCAAGAATTTTTTTTTTTCAACTCGTTTATTGATTAAGTAGGAAGGTATTTCATTTAAATAGCAGAGAGTTCGGAAATACAAACTACGGTTTTTGTTCCTGATGTTATGTGGGCTTCTTTAAAGCTCGAAATTAACATTCAATTCAAATAATCAGATTCAACAAGATTTTGGATTTTTTCAGAAAAAGTATGTTCACTGCATACGCCGCTATTACATTAAGCTGCTACTTTATTATGAAAAAAGTTTATGAGTAAAAGTATAATGAGATAAAAATAAAGAATCGTTGGTTGTGTGAACGGGACATGTAACGTTATCAGTCAAGTTACTTTCAAAACACTTGTTTTGTTTACACACAGACACACTTTTAAAAATATCAACTGTTCTTAAATGTATTGGTCATACCGAAAAACCATATAAAAAAATATAATGTTTGGCCAACAATTTATAGTTGAAGTCACACACTACTTAACACACTTTGAGAGGTGGTAACATGGGCTAGCATTGGTTTTAGCTGTCTCAGTCAAAGTGGCGCCATTTATTTCTTGGTGTGGAAATATTAATAACTAAAAATCGATGTTTATTTAATTAAAAAAACATTAAATCTTCCTTTTTTAAAATTTGCAATCATAATACACAATTGAATAAACATTAGTAAATTCCTATTTTAATTTAAAAACAAATTAAATCTTCCTTTTCCAAAATTTGCCACCGTCGCCTGTCAAGTGAGACAGCTAAACCAATCCGTGCCTAACATGTGTAGTGATAAAGAGTTTATAAAAAAAAGCGTTGTTTGTGAAAATATTAGTATTATATAAAATATAACAATACCAAAAGGTAAATTTTTTTTTATAATAATCAGAACAGGAAGATAAATTAAAATTCAAAATGGCGGCAACCCAAGCCGACCAAACATTCAAAATAAGTACAAACAATAAAACTTAGACTATAGAATTAGAAAGAACTGCCAGTTGCTAACTTTGTGCATTTTTAAATTTTTGTACATGAAAAACAAAATAAATCAAATTTTATGGCTACTAATATGGCTTCGTCGTTATATTTTATTATCAGGTTTTGGTACCAGTTCACTTGATGTATCCTCTAAATATTCTTTAAGTAGGCCAATAATTCGGGTGGATGATATCTCATCAGCATTCACGAGAAACATATTATTTGAGCCCATTGTGCATGCAGCCAAATCAATATTATATTTAAATTTTGGCGGATCATGTGCGTCATTGTTAATTATAGTTTACTGTTGGTCTTGTCCCTGATATTTTGAAAACTTTCACTCTATTTCTCTTCAACCAATTACCTTAAAAATAATTAAATAAGTAACGAAACCGAGAAAAGATAAAAACCTAGCTAACCATAATTTTTTGAGTGACAATCAATAGTTGACCATAACTTGCTTCTCAATAAGCTAAATCCTATCGGTTTTAGAGGTATTACAAGGTTAAAATAGAAAGTTCCTTTAGTATTTCTTTTACATTGAATTGTGGTATTCCTCAACGTTCTATCTTGGGTGCTGTACTTTTCTTAATTTATATAAATGATACTTCTAGCCTGGGTCTACGTGGAAAAATAATAGCCTTTGCTGACGATATGGCTTTAAGTTATTCGGGATCATGTTTGGATAATGTCTCTACCGATACCAACCATGATTTGAAATTGTTACGTATGTATTTGGTTTGATCGGCATTGTATGATTCTAATTGAGAAAACCGGAATTATGTTTTTCAAGTTATTCGGGGACCCTTTGTTGAATTATATGCCTGAATTTAATTTTAAAATTGAAATTGTCAAGTAATTCTGATACCTTGGTCTCCACCTAGATGTTGGCCTTAATTGGAAGTTGCACATTCAAAATCTAAAAAGATGATTGGCTTCTGTCAATCTATTTTATTAAGTTTTTATCATGCTTGTGTTGGCTCCCGTTTGAGTTATGGAATTCCCTGTTGAGGTAGAGCTTTTAATTTTACATTAAAGCACATTACAAAACTATATTATTCGTTCCATGTTTTTTATGAGCCCTACTGATTCCTGTTGGCCAGTTTATGTTGCTAATAAAATTGTTTCTCTCCATCACCTATATATTTTTAGAGTTCTTCGTTTGTTTTATTATCGAAGTGGTCAGAAGATAATCAGGTTTGTTTCTGATTTTGTAATAATAACAAAATGATTTTTAAAATACCAACTTTTAATACTGATCTCAATTAATTTATTTTTGAAGCTGGTGAAAGATTGGTTATTCGAAAGGAAGGATGTTAAATTTCTTTTTGAGGTGGTTTTATAAGCTAATTTAAAAATTCACAAAAATTGTTGTACTCGATGTACTATTTAGTTCGGTTGTAACACTCGGAAACGCGTAGGCGCTGCAGATGTTGGATACACTTCTTATTTGAACAAACATACATATGTAACTGTCATTAGGTTGGCGGTCCATTTTAATTCTATAGTCAAAGCAATAACAATAGTGATTGTGACAAAAATAAAAAAATATAATAAAAAGACACATAACCGAAATCAAAGTTACGAAAAACTTATCGGCGAAAAAATGGAGGAAGTCAAACTTTTATGTTATCAGTCATACTTATGGCAAACAATTTTGAAGCAAATAATCTTAAAATATAGAATATTCAAGAAGTAAACAAAAAACAGCGAGGTTTGAGTTGGGTTATATTATAAAATGAACAAATGGAGGAGAAAAGATGACCCCGATATATAAAATTTTATCGGAAAAATGATAAAAGCATATACGCATTTGGAAGGTGCAGTAAGAAAGGTATAGTGGGGAAATTCACATTGGATGAGATTAAATCAAACTTAACATGTGAATATCTAATAACAAAAATGGAAACAATAAAGACATAGGGGATAGAAACAAGAAACACTTAAAGAGCAAATGAAGACAACAAATACAGAAATCTATATACCAAAGCTAAAGTTTTGTTCGAGTTAAATTTTATACACTAATAACAAAAGATAGAGGCGAAGGATATGAAAGAGTTGTTGAATAATGTAATAAACAATCTAACATATCACGGTAGATAGGGTACAAGTAGTGTTGTCTCTTTCTCTTTGTAAGTCTTTAGTCTGCTTTGGTATTACAAAGAGGAAACATCTATATAAGAGAAATAATTGGAAATACATTTATATAAATATATATATAAGCCTGCGTGTTTTATTTAAATATAATATTTATCAGGTTATGGGCCCAGAAGCGATAAATATAAATATATATATTGGATAAATATGACAGAGGAAATTCGTTTTCGATTTGGTCAGTTTGACGGAAATAATTTCAATAATTGGAAATACAGAATTAAGGTATTGTTGGAGGAAAAAGAATTATTGGTGTATGTAGAAAAGAAACTGGATCTAATAATCGCAGAGGGAAAACCGAATGAAAGTGAAATTCATACTAAAAATGAGCGAAAGTGCAAATCAATTTTGATTCAGTATATTGCCGTTAGTCATTTAGAATATGTTAAGGACAAAAATCGAGCGAAAGAAATTTTCGACGCTTTGGTAGCCATTTTCGAACGAAAAAGTGTGGCTGGACAATTGTATTTACGAAGGAAGTTGATGACAATGAAATACAGTGAAAATGATGAAATGGAAAACCATTTTCTGGGTTTTGATAAAACAGTGCGGGAATTAAAATCAACGGGTGCCTCGATAGAAGACATTGACGTCGTATGTTACTTGTTGTTAATATTGCCTAGTTCGTATGATTCTTTGGTGACTGCTTTGGAAACGATGGATCAAAATCATTTAAATACTGAATTTGTGAAAAGTCGGTTGTTGGATGAATTCAACAAGAGGAAGAGTTTTGAAAAGAGTACGGAAGTGAAAGAAGAGAATGGTGTGGCAATGAACGCAATGAAATTCCGATATAAATGTTTCAAATGTGGGAAGATTGGTCACAAGAAATCAGAATGCACCGTTAACATAAAACCAATTAACAATAGAACGCACTTTTCGTCAACTGTTACGAATGATGAAATTTCATTTTGTGCGACAACGATAGAAGAAACTAAGATTGGCAACAGTGTAAGTAGCGGTGAAAATAATGTTATGTGCAGTGCGAATATGACGAACAGTAATATTATCAGGTGGTGTATGGATTCTGGTGCAACAGATCACATGATAAATGATGCAAGTGTTTTTGATGATTATCGTGATTTAATTGATCCAATTAAAATCGCTATTGCAAAGAATGGTGTGTTATTAACTGCATTAAAAGTCGGTAATATTACTGGAACTGTATTTGCAAATGGATTAGAAACGTCATGCATAATTAAAGATGTATTGTTCGTAAAGGATCTAAAATGTAATTTATTGTCAATCAGAAAATTGGAAGACAACGGAATGAAAATTGTATTTGCAAACAGTAAAGTGTGTGTGTGTATCGTCAAGGAAAACTCATTGCGGTTGGAAAAAGATTAAACAAATTATATGAATTGGAATTTAGAGTCAAATTCCAAAAGTATGCTCGAATTTGTGGTTTTGAAGAAAATATGGACATTTGGCATCGTAGAATGGGACATTTGAACGCGAACGACATGATAAAGCTCATAAATGGCAACATGGTGGATGGAATCAGAGGGATTAAAAATAAAAAATTAAATTTTTGTGAACCATGTCTTCGTGGAAAACAAACAAGAAAACCTTTCTTACAAATAATGGAAAATCGTTCAAGTAGGCCATTGCAGTTGGTACATAGTGATGTATGTGGACCATTAAACCCAGAATCATGGTCTAAAGAAAGATATTTTGTATCATTTATAGATGATTATACTCACTTTGTTGTGATATATGTAATAAAAAATAAAAGTGAAGTATTTGATATGTTTCAAAAATATGCTGCAATGAGTACGGCACATTTTGGCGGTGGAACAAAAATGTCTAAACTTAGGGTGGACAATGGTGGTGAATACTCATCAGAAAAGTTTAAAGAATATTGTTCACAGTTGGGAATTCAAATCGAGTAGACAGTACCGCATACACCGGAATTGAATGGCGTTGCGGAAAGATTAAACAGGACAATTATAGAAAAGGCAAGGACAATGATATGCGATGCAAAATTGGATAAGAAGTTTTGGAACGAAGCCGTCTTAACTTCTGCATATTTACTTAATAGAAGCCCGACGCGCGCGCTGAAAGGTGATCATGATTGTTGCACACCGGCTGAATTATGGTACGGAAAAAAACCAAACTTATCAAAAATAAAAATGTTTGGTTGTGTGGCATACGTACATATTCCGAAGCAGTGTAGGAGAAAATTGGATGAAAAATCAGCTCGCAATATTATGATGGGATATGCAATCAACGGATATAGACTGTGGAATCCAATTCAAGGAAGAATTATTACGGCTAGGGACGTTGTGTTTAAGGAAGATATACAGTGTACAGTCGACAATCGAAGAATAACCGAGTATGAAGATTCCGGAAAAGGGAATGAATCGGAAAATGATGACCCATCAAATGAAGAACTGGGCAACGAATCAAATGATGTCGAGGAAAATGATGGTGAATTGAAAACAGATGTGGAGATGCGAAGAGGTTCGAGAGTTCGGAGACAACCCGAATGGGTTCAAGACTACGAGTTGTCATCAAGTCTAAGCTTTGCTTTAAGTGCGGAAAGTTATGTGGCGAATGATCCGAAAACATTGGAGGAGGCAAAAGCACGTAGCGATTGGCCTCAATGGCAAAATGCAATTTATGAAGAACTAGCATCATTGAAGAAGAACAATGCCTGGAAGTTGACCGAATTACCAAGTGATCGACGCGCAATACAATGCAAATGGGTATTCAAAATAAAAACCAATGAAAACGGTGGTATTGATAAATACAAAGCTAGACTTGTGGCAAAGGGGTTTTCACAGAAAATTGGTTTCGATTACAATGAAACTTATGCTCCAGTTGCTAAGTTGAGCACGTTACGTGTTTTGCTTGCAGTTGCGAATCAGGAAGAATTGTTGATTCATCAAATGGATGTAAAAACGGCGTTCTTAAACGGAAATTTGAAAGAGGAAATATTTATGAATCAACCGGAGGGCTATTCGGATGGGGGACTGGTATGTAGATTGAACAAAGCTTTGTATGGACTAAAGCAAGCATCGATAATTTGGAACGAGCGTTTTCATGATTTCATTGTTAGATTGGGGTTTCGACGAACGAACTCGGATTCGTGTTTATATGAAAAATCTTCGCATGAAACAAAATTCTTTTTATTATTGTACGTTGATGATCTCATTCTAATTTGTAACAATGTAAATGAAATTAACTTGGTGAAGGAGAAATTATCAAATGAGTTTGAAATGACAAACATGAATGAATTGAAATATTTTCTGGGATTCAATGTAGAACGTGATAAGAAAAATGGAATTATGAAGTTGAGTCAAAAACATTATCTGCTCAATGTGCTAAGAAAGTTTAGCATGGAGGAATGCAAGCCTATTTCAACACCTATGGAAGTGAATCTCAATCTAAAAAGAGATAGTGCTCAACGTACAACGAAGCCATACAGAGAGTTAATCGGGTGTCTTAACTATGTTGCAATGACTACGAGGCCAGATTTGGCAGCGTCTGTGGGTTATTTCAGTCGATTTCAAAATTGTGCTACAGATGAGCATTTCATGTATCTAAAAAGAATATTAAAATATATCAAAGGGACAATCGATGTTGAACTGGTGTATGCAAGAACACCAAATGTTAAAGTGCTTCAAGGTTTTGCGGATGCGGATTGGGCAGGTGATAGTCATGATCGAAAGTCGACGAGCGGATTCGTGTTCAAAGTGTTTGATTCGACGGTGTCATGGACTTCAAGAAAGCAAATAACAGTCAGTTTATCATCGATAGAGGCAGAATATGTAGCATTGAGTCAGGCGGCATGTGAGGCAGTGTGGTTACGACTTTTACTAACGGAATTAGGTTATCGTAACTGATCCGATCACCATTTATGAAGACAATCAGTCATGCATAAAAATTGCTGAAGAGCCGAGAGATCATAAGCGAATGAAGCACATAGATGTCAAACATAACTTTATTCGAGAAGTAATTGGAGATGGAAAAATTGTTGTAAAATATATTTCATCAAGTCTACAGGTAGCCGATATCATGACGAAGAGTTTGAATTGCAAACAGTTTACCGTTTTAAGAAGAGAGATAGGATTGTTAGATTGAGGAGGGCTGTTGAATAATGTAATAAACAATCTAACATATCACGGTAGATAGGGTACAAGTAGTGTTGTCTCTTTCTCTTTGTAAGTCTTTAGTCTGCTTTGGTATTACAAAGAGGAAACATCTATATAAGAGAAATAATTGGAAATACATTTATATAAATATATATATATAAGCCTGCCTGTTTTATTTAAATATAATATTTATCAAGAGTATTTAGTAAAAATTAAAATATTTAATAAGTTTCAAAATCTTAGTTTTCCCAAAAATCTTACTTTTGTAATTCGGGCCGCCTCTTTTGGTGAAGGAGAATTTGAATGTGAGCATATCATGGGGTTGAGTACTAACGTGTATCATGGGTTGGGGTTTCGGAAATTAAGATTTCGATACGCCTCCCGTATCATGATTTCAGGAAAGTACGATTCGTCAAAAAGTAAAGGCGTAACCATACTTGGAATAAGAAAAATAAAACAAATAAAAATTTGTGCTGTTCATTTTTCACTTTGACATTTCGACTGTAGATAACTTATACATTTTTAAGTTCAAAGCGAAATATTTTTGTTTGAATTTTTAGTTATTATAGGAAAAATTATAATAAATTCATTTATATCGTAAAAAACTATTAATTTACATTAACTACTTAGTCCTAATTAGTGATACAAAAACCCTACACAAAATTGTTTAATTCAAAAAAATTGTATATTTCAATTTAATTTTTTTAGGTTGTGTTTCAATTTTTGTTTGAGTTTTAAATGTATGTACAATAGAATTGCTCAATTATTTATTGTCTAATTTAATGCTCAAATATTCCCGTTCTGATTTATTTATTAATAATTAATAAAATGTTATAATTTTTTACTATACTTTCTACAGTAAAAAGTTATGCAACCTTTTCAAAGTTTTATAAGCTTAAAAATTATAATAAATTCATTTACGTCGTAAAAAATTAATTAATTTGCATTAACTGTTTCTAATTAGTGATTCAGAAACAGTCTGCAATGTTTTTTGTTTTATAAAAATGTAATATCTCAATTAAATCGGGTTTAGGTTATGTTTTAGTTTTTGTTTGATGTTTTAAATGGTCAGTTTCAACTTGAGAAAAACATAAATACTGATTACTACAGTTATTACAAAAGTTTAACAAATGCTTGAAAAAATTAATATTAATAAATAACCAAATCACATAAAGAATTGCATATATTAATTCCTAATGAACAGAACAGTCATTTATGGTAACGGAATAACCACGCTGAAACAAATAACTAATAAGGGAATACCACAAGGCAGTCGTCTAAGTCCAGTTTTGTTCAATATACAGTGGTGGCATTATATTGTAATTAAACCTCAATAAGTAGAACACTTATTTTCATCTTAAATATTCCAAATAAGGTTTTTATTTCAGTTTTGTTTATTTTAAATATTTCATAAGTATATAAATAAATGACGTTAAAATTCATAGGTTGACAATAACAGTTTGACAAATAAAAAAATTGTAGTAGTAATTTTGACTGGCATTTTAAGTAAGTCACTTGCTTATAAAAATAAATAATTTAGAAAAAATTCAATATTTAGAGACTATACAGTTCATCTCCTACCTATACTATTTGTAAGAAAGGCATTTTTGGGCTGGCGTTGTGTTTTTCCAAACCTCCTGAATTTTGGCCCATAAATATTCTCTGTTTGTCGATTTCTTTATTGAAATTTCTCATTTAACACTTCAACATAGATTCTTGGTTATTTTTTGCCGTTCTAAATATGCCGTTTTTACTTTTATACCATATTTGGAGGTGTTGATAATGCCATCGTAGCAGAAGACCGTATAATCACCTAAATTCTGATGGAGTATTAAAATATATTTCAATATGTATAATTCCATCGATTTTGACGATAGGCCAACTCTCCGCGAAATGAATGTCCCCAAAACAATACCGATGCACTGCTAAGATTCATTGTTTTTTTTGGCATACGGAGGGTTAAGTTGGATTTACTCTCATCCCTCCAAATTATTAAATTACAAAATGCCCTGCTCTTTAGCAAAATGTTACGGCTACATTTCGGTTGCTTAATTGTCCTTTTTGCGTTATTGCTCTATTGATTAATTATATTGCCACCACGGTATATACCACTACCAATTTGCGGCCGATAGTCTGAATGAGTAAATATTCAAAATAAATTTAAAAATAAACCCGAACAAAAGTACATGAGATTATTTATAAAAATTTAAATAAACCATCAGATGCTGAAATTCTAATAAAACTCACAGAAGAAAAGGTAGTTAACTTATTGGGAATAACATTCAGTCAAATTGTCACTATTATCACACTAATGAATATAATGAAATCATTAAACCACAAAAATGAACCACAAATCCAACAACAATAAAAAACAACCTAAGGATAAAATAATGAATAATCAATAAAAATCTAAGAATATGTACGGGAATGTTATCAGTAGCATGTTCTTTTTGTTTAACATGCTCTAACTTCTTAAAGTTTTTGCTGACTGGCTAGTTGGCCTTTAATTGTTACGCTCAATAATTCTATCAGTTTGCCGATTGAAGAATCAAAGTTTTATTCGAAAAACTTTGCTGAAATTAATTGTTCAACAATTTTCTGTTGAAAATTGGGTTTATTTAACAGTGAAAACCCCTGCTGGCCGGATTACACAAAAAAGAGCTAACCGCTAGCTAAATATTATTTCCTCCTTTTCTCTTAGTTGTTATACATTTATCACTTCAGTTAAATATTTAACGTTGAGAGAAAATATTATTTAACTAGCCGTTAGCTGTTTTCTGTGCAACTGGGCGTGAGTGAAGCGAAAAAACGCGGAACCACTATTTATGCACGACAAAGGTTAAACCTAAGATTATTGAGCTTTTGTTGCTGACTAGATTTTGATACCATTTTTCAGCCTTCCTCTAAACGTTTTGTGCCCATTTTACAATAAAATACAAATCGAAAATTTCAATCCGATTTTTTTACGCAAATTATTAAATTCAAAACTCAAATTAAAACTGGGCAAAAATTTAAGAAACCCTGGTCCAATTAGTGTAACTAATGAGGTATTTGTCATTTGGAAGGTCACAGTGAGATCTATATTTTGCCTATAGGCCCTAAGAGCCAACGTCCCGAAGAAAGAAATTATTTAAATATAAATTATAAAATAAAACTACATTTTAAAGGCGCCGGAACATTCACCCCTATTATGATTGTCGAGTCGATCGACAATCGACACGACTCTCAGTTGCCTTTTCGTTTTTTCATATTGTTAACATCAAATGAAAACACGAAAACGCAACACAGAGACGTGTTGGTTGTCGATTGACTCGTCAATCATAATAGGGGTGATTAATGTTAAAAATTTATTCATAAGAGCACAGAAGTTCAATGTTATTCTTCCAGATTTACAGGAACAAATAAATATAGGAGTACTATCGACATTGGCATCTAAGCTACCAACAATCATGATTTTTACACATGTGTTCAATGACTCGATATATTTCGATAAAACAAATTTTGGCAAATGCTTGAGCTCATTAAAATAAAATGAAATCATCTTCATTTAAAAGTGGGAAATCTTGTAATCGAGGTAAATCGCCAGGCATTCTTTGAAATCATCTTCTCTTTGGTTAAGATTTTTTGCTAAAACGGTATTGCCAATTAATTTTTGTATTTATTCTGCTATTTAAAATTTCTATAAAAGCATTTACGTGGACGTTATTTGCAAAATAAAATGATTAAATGCATTTAATTAGTCCATGTCATTCTAAAATCGCGCTTAAAGCGCTGATTACTGGCTTTGAGAATCCATCAACAGATGATTACTACTATCGATGGCAATACTATCTTTTGAATAAGGTATGACAGCTTGCTAACCAAACGATTGCAACTCTCCAATTGAAACCATCCATCTAACTTTTCCAGACATGAAATGCTGTTTCAAAACAGTTTCTGCAATCATATTTTTGATTATTCTTGCGTCTAATTTAGTCGATGCATGCGACCACATAATATGTCGAAAAAGGGACCATAAAAGTTTTGAGCAGGTTCCTAAACCGTGAGGTAGCTTTCTCCCGGAAATTGCTTGCTAGACTAATCAATACCAATTAATGAGCTCACTAAGAATTTTCATACAGCATGGGTCTCATCAGTGTATAGTTTGGGCGAAATTTCCCAGCCTCCTTTTAAATATCGTAAAAATTTGAATGTATAAAAATATCGCAATAGAGTAACCTTGACGTAATGGCCACTTTGGAAGGTGCACGAATATTTAAAAATTCGAATATTTCAACTGTCAAATTAGCTCCACCATATTCAACATTTAAAATTTAATTCAGAACATTGGAATTTTGTTTGGTATTTGAAATTTCAATTAATAAAAGTAAATTTTGACAATTCCTATTACTGTATTCGACGACAAAAATGCAATTATAAACTTTTAATTTTGAAATCTTGGATTTTTGGATTTGAATTTTATTTCTGTTTTAATCACCGTAATCTGTTTTGTGACTCCAAAGCTTTCCCAAGTAATTATGTATAATCACACATTAGAATGCACATTAGATAATGAAAGCCACTTTTACACTTTTGTCACTTGGATGGATTTGTGTGCACCTAAAATGCCGAAACGAGCTTTGTACTCGTCAAATATTTTACACCAGTGTTAATATTTATTATTCCAAATTTAGTTTCAAATTTAATTAGAATGAATTAACCTGTTTCAATATATCGAAACTTAATAAAAAAAAATTTGGAAGATTGTGGGAGATTATAAAAAATTCGGTAAAACAGTCATAATCTATTGATTCAGAATTTTTAGCTGATTTAATGCAAACTGTTTTGGGACTCGACTTTCGCAATTTATCTCACATAGAGTTAAATTAACAATGAAGGACTGTAGTCCATAATACTAAGCTTATCTGTATTTACATGGAAGTTTTCTGTATTTATTGATATTAAGATGTATGAGTTCTGAATTCGGCCCTACACGTAACATTTAACTGCGCAAATTTAACTGCCCAAATTTAACGGCACAAGTCAATCGTTGCAAGTCAACTTGACCGTGTAGGGGGCAAAAATGCGCAGTTTTGAAACATTGTGCAAGACAAAACGTTTCCCTTTTTGCTTTTTCTTGCGCAAGTCTATCGCCACATCGTTGCGTGTAGTGCAATTTTTTTTTTTTAAGTCCTTGGTTGCTTTTACTTCTTTTGAGCTGTCAGCTATATATTATTATCGAAAAATAATAGAATAATTCTTAGACATTTCATTGACATGCAAATAATGTTTTGATGGCACCTTCTAAATTGTTTTACAAGTTTCTGTTATTATCACCCTCAGAGTAAAAGATCTTCATCTTCAGGGTTTTTTTCAACAATGAAATATTGATAAAACTGAGCTAAAATTGTAACAATAGTGTTTGTCTAGGTGCTGACTTGCACAAGTCTAGACTTGAGCGATAATCTGTACAGTTTGCGCAATTAAACGTTACGTTTAGGGTCGGCCTAAGAGATTAAAACTTCAAAGCAAGCAATTTTAAAATGGGAAATCAAAAAATTTGTGAAGCAATTTTTGTCGTTAATATTCATTGTCTTGGCTTACTAATTTCATTTGCGGATTCAAAATACTGTTAGGAACTGTTCTGAGTTTTTTGGCAGAAATAAATAAAAATTTAAAAAAATTTGAAATTATAAATTAAAATTTGCTTCGTAAAGTTAATCTAGTAACATTTTTATCAGCTTTTGCGCGAAGCCCGCTCCAGATGCCATGGGTTTTGGAGCTTAGGATCGTTCGCTCTAAATAAATATTATTTCAATGAGTTATAACTTTACGCCAACCGAGTGATATCACATGTCGACAAAATATTAAATATACAAAGTTTTCAAACGCCTAAATAATGCAGGATTAAAGTTGAATAAACCAAAATGTGAATTTTTTGACTGATGTTAAATGTTTTAGTCACGTATACCGGATGGGTAGACATTTTTAAAATAAGTTCAGATACAACAGAATCTATAAAAATTAAATTTTATTCGTATCGGCTTACCAGATAGTTTAGTAATAAATAACAGACGTTAATTTTGTTCTTTTGATATGAAGAAGCTTTAATATCGTTTAAAACGTTTAAAAATACGAAAAAAGTTGTGGAAGTAGAAGACACAAGAGAAGTAAACGAAACTATAGTTTAGATTTAACTCTGTTTATATTATAGCACTGTAGAAACATCTGCAAAATTGCTGATTGGCACAGAGTTTAAAACAGTTTTACTCTTTTAAAACCTCCGTGTGAAAAAGAAATAGTTGGGAGTGTACAATGCGACCAAGTTCATGATTAAAAAGGGAACTATGTTTAACTTAAAAATTGAACCCGGTGCTTTCCCGTTCGAATAAGTTTTATTGAATTAAATTTTTTAAAATTCTAAAAAAAAAAAAAAATATTCCAATCAAAATCAATAAATCTATAATGTACTTCCATTCCACCCGTTCTTACATCAAGTTGACTATTTAAGCAAGAAGTTAAATCGACAGGAATATAATATAAAATCTAACCTTATTGGCACCCTGTATATAAATTACTGAGCTGCTAATCGACTGTTTAAAATTAAAATCAAAAAATTGTTATTCTTAATTTGTTATTAAAAATATGTATACGTACTAATAAAATTTAATATATTATTAATCTTTAAAACTATTAAGTTTTTAATTGTCGTTTACTAAATTTTCAACGTCCGAAACGTAAACTTCTAAATCGGATGGCAGTGGATCATCTTTTAAGTATTTTTGTTCGGGCGATAAAATTTTTGGCCATTCAAATGCATTCTTTAAATCTTCACAACCCGCTGTATGCGGCCTTTGATTATGTTGGTGATGATGACGTTGCTGATTATTATTTGTTGTTGGGGTTGGTGGTGTTGCAGATGAATCCATTAAAAATGATTTAGATGTTGATGGTTTATTTTGAAGTGATACTTGCCGCTTAAAATTTATTGGCTGTGCCGTTGTTTTTAAACTAGCACGTGGAATATTTGATATGCTACCACGTTTCAATGATGATTTATTACTATTACTATTGTTACTATTATTCGATGTTGATAAACGTGATATTGAATTTGTATTATTATTTATTAGCTCTTTATTATTTGTATGACTATTTTTACGGGAACGTGGCTTATTATTCTTATCGGATTGATGCGATAATATAATTAAATCATCATTATTTATAATCAAATCATTATCAAAATTATCTGTATATCGTGATCCGGTTTTACCAGTTTTGGTTGATGATGAATTTGATTTTTGTAAATTTGTGATACTATTACGACGACTCGATCGATCTAAACTATTATTCTGTTTGGATAAATTCGTTGTACTGGAGCGCATTATATTGTTCGAGCTGCCGCCAAGATTTTTTAATTTATTTAAATTTGTATTCGAATTACTTATGCTTGAGCGACGTGGATGATATGAATTTGCTAAATTTTGATTTGAATTTGATAAACCTGTTTGGTTTAGATTCGATGAAATGCTACCACGTCGATTACTATTACTATTACTACTACTATTAAAATTATTGCTTTGACTAACTAATTTATTATGATTATTATTAATATTTATATTACTTCCGCTAGCACTTTTATTAATCCGGAATGTTGCTGAATTGACTGTCGAATTTTTTGATTCATTTGTATTTACATTTTCATATATTGGATTGTTGCCGCCTAAATCGACAAGCGGCTTTTTGGGATTAAGTGTTTCATAATTTGGTTCCGATATCAAATTATTATCATCTTTATTTTGATTATCGTCATCGTTAATATTGTTGCCATTGTTATCCCCTTCACCATTATTACTATTATTACCATTTGTTGTTGTATTTTTTGTACGGATTAAAAGGGCGGTTCGTCTATTATTACGATCATCGGCACCAACTCGATTTTTATCGGAACCGAAACCAAGACGTGTTTTTTGTATCCGTTTACTCCGTGTTATTCCGGTCGGTCCAATAACATGTGTTTTCACAGTACCATTATTTTTTGATAGTTTTAAACTAAATTTAAACGGCGGTTTGTATACAACTTGTAATCGAACCTTTTCATTTAAATTACCAACCGATTTTATTTTCTTCGGTGACCGCTGTGTCAATCGTTCGGGCGTCGATTGTGATTTTCTTAATACCTTTGATACTTTCGTTGAGTGCTCGACTGGTTCTTTTGACGTCGGTTCGTTACTGACGACCGCCGAATTCGATGATACAATTGGGGATTCTAACAACCATTTATGTACTTTACCAAATGTACTCGAATGGCTGTTATCAGTTCGTTTTGAATAATCGATTATCTCTTTATGTTTTGATGATTTTGTAATGAATTTCGTTGGCTTCTTTGTTTTGATTGGGATGGAATCTGTGATTTGAGGAGTTTTGATTTGTTGCTCTTCAGCAACAACTGGAGCCGAAACTCGTTTTTTCTTTTTAGCTGCCTTTTTCGGACTGTCACTTGAATTATAATTGGCATTACTGTTACCATTATTATTAGTAATAGTGGTATTATTGGTTGGTTTCTTTTTGCGGCGATTCATCCTGTTCATTAAGGTGCTTGTTTCCTTTGTTCCTTTTGCTCGTTCGCCTCGTACTTTCTTCTTTAAAGGTACTTTTGATCGTATTGCTGTGTGAACAATCACCTACAATACAAATAGCACAAAATTATTATCGATTTTCGGAAAAAAAATAATAAACACAAAGTTCACTTACCCCATTGTTGTCGTCCGGTAATCTCACTGTTTCGGTTGTTGCACTGTGCATTATAGTTACAGATTTCAATTTCAGATTTGGTTTCTTCCCGAGAATCTTCACACTCAGTATCTAGTGAGACGAAAGAAAAAGATTTAATTATAATTAAAAATTATTGCATTTTAAAAATGATAAGCTTAAAAAACTACCATTGTTCCAGATAAACTTTAATTTCATGTTTGGACGTATAACACTAAATTATCCCGAAGTTGCTCGAACTACAATGAACAGTTGGTTATTGGTTCAAATCTGTTCAATGGTAGATAAATTATTCTATTTCTTAAATTGAACTCGTAGGGCTGACATGTTCTATCTCTTTTTTAAATAATAAAATTGTTCCCTATTTCGCTATTTATAATAGAATCTCAGCTTGTTCGAATGAAGTATTATTACGAACGTCAAAGTAGCCATAAAGAAATAAAGGTGAATCGAGTTGAAACAAGATGGCGAAAGAAGTAAGACGTGTACCATATTTGAATTCAGTGCGTCGAATTTTTATTTTATATGACGATAAATGGGCATATAGTGAAATAAATAAGTTCCAAGTTATTGTTACGAGTAATCCTCCCTCAAGCACCCTCATTTCTGAAGGCTCATCAGAAGAGATCAAATTTGAGGAAAACAATTTAGTTGTGCAAAGTGCAATTAGTAGTTTCATTTTATAAAATTAGGCTGTGTATCAACGAATAAAAAACCGCACAAAAATGTTAACGGAGCAGTTAAAAATTTCTGGCTTGTATTTTATTTTTCACAACGCAAACGCGACGAAAACGCCACAATTTTAAGCAGTTTCAATTGAAACACCAAAACGATTAAAAGTGAGGAGGGTTGTAATGTATTTAGTTTTAGTACAGACACATGAACGTAGTAAATAAATGTAACTTGTACTAAAAGGGAATGTAAAATAAAAAAAGATCACTTTGTGTCAAGACTCCATTATAAACGAGTGTGTTTTATTAAGGAGAATATTTATATAAATATATAAATAAATAAAGGTTCACGAGGACATTACAAAGGTATATGGTTTGAAATATTGGAACAAAAATTCAAAGTTGCCAACATCAAAAGCGAAGCAACGATATATTCGTGTGAGGGAGCTTTTGACGCGAGTTTACATGACACGTTCGCCGGTTTGATAACGCGGGATAAGGGCAATTTACCTTACTCCTTATTCAAACGTGAAGTGATAAAGGTACTAGGAGAATCTGAAAAGGCATAACGCACTGCATGGCCTTACACTAGGCGACAGTAAACCGGCGCATATATTAGCCAGATTCAGGCTCAATGTCGGTACTAATTTCAATGACGAATCCATAAGGTAACTATGGATGAAACGGTTATCCAACCAGGTCCAAATGCTACTAATCCCATTTGAAGGTGATGTGCCCTTATCCGTTTTGACAGAGCGCGCAGATAACGTGATGTAAACCATGTCACAACAGCAGATATACTCAGTTACCAGATCGTCATCGCAGGTTGCAGGTAATAACGATTCGTCGCACGAAAGGCAATCATCACCACCAAAAACTGTTAGTCTCGACGACCGTTTCAACAACTTCGAAAAGCATATAATATTGTAAGTATCACCGTTAATGGATCAATCACGTAGAAATCGAGGACGCAATCGTAAGGCGCTAAAATGTGCATCCTCCTGCAAACGACACAAGGAATTTATTAAAAATGCACAGACCAACTCGACCTGTGACGATGAAATGAAATCGAGTCGCTGATTAATAACGGAAATAAATACCAAACGCAAGTTCCTAATAGACAAAGGATCGAATGTTTCCGTGATTCCACCGGACTCCAACAAAAAACTAAATCTAGCATCCGAATTCAATTTATTTGCCGTCAATAGTACGCGCGTTCAAAACATACGGAAAACAATTGGAAATTCGTTATCGCCGATATCTCCATACCAATAATAGGAGCCGATTTCCTAAAAAGTACCGGAATCGTAGTCGATATACAGCGAAAACGTATTATAGACCCGATGACCATATTATTCACAATAGGATCGATAACCACGAATCCGGAATGAGCATTGTCTTACATTGACAAAACTTTTCTGCAACCAGACATAATACAAATAATCAGTAAGTTCGAAAAAATAACACGCGAAAATCTAAATTTGGCCACCGTGAAACACGAACCTCCGATAGCATGTAAAACACGAAGATTAGCTCCAGATAAACTGCAGATTGCAAAAAGGCACTTCGAAAAAATGATGTCACAGCAAAACCGCATAGTTTAGCCCACTACATTTGGTATTGAAAAATAATGGCGATTGGCGTCCATGTGGCGATTACAGGTTACTGAAAAGCCGATCAACGTGCAACAGTTGAAAAGATTCCTGGAGGTAATCAATTTCTACCGGAGATTCATACCCAAGGCAGCATAAGACCAAATTGTACTCAACAATTACCTGGACAAATAGCAAGATAGCAATTCAATGGTCGGAAGAAAGTATCGAGGCATTTGACCAATGCAAGGTGAAGTTATGTACTGCGACAGTGCTAGCCGCGTCAGAATTGGCCATCGGAGTAGTGGTCCAACAGTGGACCGAGCAAGCTTGGCAACCGTTAATTTTTTTTCACTTCGCCTAACTGACACTCAACAAAGGTACAGCACGTACGGCAGAGAGTTACTGGCGGCGTACCTAAGTATCAAACATTTTAGATATATCAAAAAAAAAAAAAAAACACGGCCATTTATACCGGCAAAATTCAGAAAGTGTTTTCAAATCATTCCACAGTCTGGCACACCCCCGGATCAAAGCTACGGTCAAATTATTGACAGCCAATGTAATTTGGCCAGCGACCAGCAAGGATGTAAGGGATATTGGAAAAAAGTTTATCAAATCATGTGATATCAAAAATCATCATCAAAAAGTGTCACACAAAATCACCAAAAGGCAGCCAACAACACGATCAGTCGGTTATCGGAAGTACACCTAGACCTAAATATTGTGTTACGTTGATAGACCGATACACACGTTCGGTCGAAGCAATTCCAGTTCCAGACATAGTGGCATCAACAGTAGCATGGGCAATCTACTCAGTCTGGATTGGTAGATTCGGCGTGCCCGAATTCATTGTGACCGACCAGGGATCGCAATTTGAATCGCAGCTACGCATTATTCGGATTCGAAAGGAAGCGAATAAATAGTTACAACCTAAAGTGTAACGGGATGATCGAAAGATGGCGCCGAACATTAAAAGCGGCTATAATGAGCTACGATAGAGCGGATTGGACGACGATTTTACCACCAATTTTACTTGGATTAAGAACAGCATTCTGTGAGGATTTACAGACGACATCTGCAGAACTTGTTTACGGCAGTACAATACGTATACCAAGTCAATTCTTAGACACAACCAAAACCGGCATACCTCAAACGGAATTCATAAAAACACTTAAAGCTATTTCAAGAAATTCGTACTCAAGCCAGCATCAAGACACAGCCAGGATAAAGTCTTCGAGGATGAAGAATTAAACACCTGCAGACACGTCTTCTTAAGGACAGAAGCGGTACGCAAAGCGTTATAACCATTTTACGATATCTACATCATTGGAAAGAAGAAAAAGTTTTCAATCGACAGACTTAGACCGTGTTACCAGGAAAATACAGAGGTTCGAGCACGTACAATAACGGTAAAATATCCTCACCAAGCCACACAAACACAAACAAAATCCCATACAAACTAGACATTGTATATTTCATTATTAGAAATACTTAGAAATGTGCAAGGTACATTTTTATAGCAACGAAATATCTGAGTTGCCGCAAAATAAAATTAGCGCTGCGGAAAATAAAAGGTTTTACAAAATAAAAAGAGGAATAAATACGTTAGAAAATAGAATTGGGTACGGTTGTGTCCCACAACAAATATTAATAAAAAAGAAAACTAATGTTGTATACCATGTATATAAATTAAAACTAAATACAACTAAATAAACTTAATTAAATTCAAGAGCTACGTTCCGTGTATAGCGCAGCAGCACTCCACCCTTGTGCACCGGCCTCCGTGGCCTGAATATATCCGCACGGTAATTGAAATGGCAAACGCTAACACACTACATTTCGTGTAATAGAGTGTCGATAGATACGCATGTACCCTATGCCCAACTTCCATGGTAAATGGGACGTTATCTAGGTATACGGACGCATGAACACGCCAAAACAGAAAAACATTTAGAGGCATATCCTCCATTTGATCGCAAATAAACTATTTACTGTAGAAAATATAACTACCCGATTGATTTTAATCTGAGTTTTTCAATTAAAAATTAAGTTTTTTGAATTTTGTTTGATTTTGCGACCAAATGTAAATAAAATCACGAATAATTAAGGAAAAAACTGAAAGATCAGTTGAGGAATCGTCAAGTTATTCAGGATTGGCTAGTTCGGTTGTTATTGTACGAAAGGAAAAATGGGTTAATTCGACTATGTATTGATTATAAAATAAATAAAGTTGTAGCAACTTATCCCTTACAGAAGACTAGTAGGCTATTTAGAATTTTTAGTTGTAAACTATGGTACTATAAAGCCCAAGGTAAGCATGGCTGAAGCAGTCCGAAAGTAAATTTAACGTTTTTGGTTCAGATGGGCGAGTTATGGTGTGGCGGAAACCAAACCCTGAACTTAAATAAAACATGGTGGCGGAAATATATTGGTCTGGGGAGCTTTTAGCTGAAGGGATGTAGGACATTTGACTTTCACTGATATCTTAATGAACCGGTTTAATTATTTGGATATTTTGAAGGATAATTTGTTAATAAGTGCTGAGAAAATGGGACATGGGTAAGATTTTCGCTCCGTACATGACAATGACCCGAAGCATTCGTCAAAGTTAATCAAGGAATTGTTACTGTACAATGTAAAGTCAATACTTCCTCATCCTCCTCAGCCACCAGATCTCAACCCCATTGATAATTTATGCCATTATTTGAAGCGAATGATCCGTGAACAACAAATTAACGGTGAGGAACAATTAAAATGGGTCATTGTGGAGGGATGGGCCAAAATTTCCTCCCAAAATAACTCGGATGTTGGCTTTCTCAATGAAAAGAAGTTTGCAAAGTGCCATTATATGAATAGGTTACAACACCAAATATTAGACCTATCTTTTTTACCAAATTCCCCCAACTTTTTTGTGTGTACGGACAATTATTTGAGATCGTTTTAGGCGGTTTAAGTAGTAAATCAAATCAACTGTGACAGTGAATTAATTTATATCATGATTATTAGTATTTTCAGGTTCTTAAATGCAGAGTTTTAAAACATTAAGAACTGAATTTTTTGTTTATTTGTAATTGTTTTTTTTATTAATGTATTCTTAACCGAGTGCTGTACGGACAATTTTTTAATACAGTGTTTGTATCTTCATAAAAAAAATAACATTTATACCCTAGAATTTTTCGAGATTAGTCGCAGTGTGTCAACCTCGATTTTAGATAATCCCTTTGTGTTTCGATAGAATACTTAAACTAGTTTAGCTAAATCGGATTTATTAAACCACCGTCTGCCTAGGGTAATTGAGAAGGCCATAAAAACAATCATTACAAAAATAAAATAAAAAATCGGCGAATTAACGAGCGAATTAGCTAATTTACTTTGCTAATTATTGATGTTCGTAGAAAATTTGTTCCATCTATGTATTTATAAATACATAATTTTATTTAATAAAAATAACCTCTAAACGTTACAGCAGAACGAAAAGGCAAAGAATAAAGTTAAGGCAGGGGGTCTGGCGCCTTCTGGAAGGGGGGAACAAAGCTGTGTAGTAATACCGGCTCCGTAACCTTCCTTTAGAGTGGGCTACAGCAGGCTGTTTTGGTCATGTTTTAGGCAGTCCTGTCTGTGGGTCCACGATCTGCGCGAAGGGTAACCTGAGCGTGATTCGCAAGTGTACGTACTACCTCCTCGTGGTGACTTCCGGTAATTGTTGGCTCGTTTACCGAACAACAGGCTAAAGTACGACGCTAAAGGATGGTATAAACCTTGAAAAAAACCCAAATCTAAGGTGAGACACGTGCGCCGAGGGATGTATGATCATGGGTTATTTGGTCGCTAGCACGGAACTCCGGATACTAGGCGACCTCCGGTTTCAATCAGCCGGTGCTCCTTTAAACGGACCAGTCTCAGAATATGACATGGACCATTCAGGCTCTGCTTCTGAGATCGTAATGGATAACTCCAGTACGGACGTAGTGGTGGGCTATCCTGTACATGACACTCTATTGCCTGAAATGGATACCCAATCCACGTCGACTACGGCCGAAATAAATAAGGACCTCGAGGAGTTGGAGCTCGAGGGAAAATCAAAGAGGAGAGCACGCCTCAGTGGCCTCAGACGTCTATCCCATTTAATTCGGTCAGGGGTCCCCGCGACGCTGCCTTGCCGCAATGTAAGGAAAAAATCAGGGACATAATTGTCTCAACTAACAAGAGGAATAGGTCGGATGACGACTCTACCCCCAAAGGCATCGCGGCTAAAAGAGGGAAAATTTCCAGTCCTTCACCGAAGGCATTGGAAGCCGCCCCAAAAGCTGCAACGGAAGGCGACAATAAGGAGAGTTGCCACGAGAACAGGACCGACACGGCCACAACGTATAGTGCCACAGTGAAGGCTATCAGGTTGGAGATTACCGACTAAGGCTACCCAGAAACAAAACTGGGTATTGCCCAGATTCTGGCAGTACAAGATGCCATAATGGAGAAAGTGGCGGAGCTGCCGTTAGATGGGGTCAGCCCTAATTTCGTGGGATGTCGCACCAGAAACGGTTGGCTCACGGTCAACTGTGCCGACGAAGATACGGCAGAGTGGCTCAGGGCCACAGTGCCCTCACTTAAGCCATGGGACGGGGCATCCCTGAAGGCAGTCGGGGAGAAGGAGTTGCCTCGCCCAAGGATTATGTTTGTTTACCTGCCACGAGGGGGTAAGGAGACAAACGACAAAATACTGCGTCGTTTGGCAATCCAGAATAAGGACCTTAGAGACGCAGACTGGAGAGTTATAGCGAGGAAGGAGCGAGAAGGCGGCCTCCTTCAACTCACAATGTCAGTGTCACATAAAACGGCGGAGATACTGAAGGGCTCCAACTACAGAGTCAATTGGATGTTTGGCTTTGTACACTTCCGCCTAAAGAAGGAGGGCGGTGGATACAGTCAAGGGGAGAGTGGCGGAGCCGAATCTGCCCGGCACGTCAAGGGCAGCTTTGGCTGAGAACGCAAGCCGCGGTGATGGGGTTGCTGGGACGAGGGAAGCCAGGAGACCTGGCACCTCCGGAACAGGTAGACCGGCCAAACCGGGCCGATGAAAGAGCGGGAAGAGCTATGGGCTGACCCCTAGAGGAAGAGTGGCATAGCAACCTAGTAAGCCGAGCTCTCTCGAGCCTAAGACATAAAAAAAAATATATACGCATCATGGTGATACACACCAAACCTGCAACCGTAGCGAAACTGAGAGTCGTGCAGATTAATCTGCATCGATCGAAGACGGCTACAAACAACTTAAATCGTCTTTTTATGATTAAGGACTGGGATATAGCGCTCATATAGGAGCCTTGGACCTACAAGGGGAATATTAAAGGTTTTGCAGCCAACACAGGTAAGCTAGTCTACGACACGGCTGCACACAGGCCGAGGGCAGCAATTCTCTGTCGCTCAAGGCACAATATCTTCTTTATTAACCATTTATTTCTAGGGATATCACGGCTGTTTCAATAGAAATGCCCTTACCAAAAGGAGGCAGGAGGGTGATTAACATCGCTTCTGCATATTTTCCCGGGGACGAAAATGACCCCCCTCCAGAATTGATACAGAGCTTCGTGCATTTTTGCACGATACATCACCAAAAATTTGTCATTGGTTGCGACGCTAATGCACACCACGTAGTCTGGGGAAGCAGCAACACCAATTTAAGAGGTGAGCAACTTTTTGAATTCTGTCCTAGTAACAACTTAGCAGTTAACAATAAAGGGAGTGATGCGACCTTTGTGAATGCGGTTAGGAGAGAGGTACTGGATCTTACCCTGTCTGACATGGGTACCTCCAGTGCAATTCTCGACTGGCATGTGTCCAAGGAATCGTCCCTCTCAGATCATATGTACATCAGTTTTGATATCAATATCCCTTTGAGACAAAAGTTGATGGTAAGGATACCAAAACGCACCAACTGGCCAGTCTATAACAACAGACTTTCGGATAACTTAGCTGGTCTACAGACCACGATAAACTCTGTCGATGACCTCGATAGAGTTGCAAATGACGTTACAGAGGCAATAATTAATGCCTACCACTCAAGCTCACCCCTGGTGCGTATTAAAGGCACAAGGGATGTTGCTTGGTGAAACCAAAACTTGGAAAACATGAGACAGAATGTCCGTAAACTTTTTAATAGGGCTAAGAGGACGAAAGATTGGACTACCTATCGGAATTCTCTTACCCAATACATAGCTCTTAGGCAGAGCAAAAGACTCAGCTGGAGAGACTTCTGTAAGAATATAGACAAACTACCTAAGGCGTGTTGACTTCAGAATGCACTCTCCTTGGAGCACAGGAATCCCTTGGGATCTGTTAAGAAACCAAGTGGAGAGACAACCACAACCAGGGAGGAGACTCTAGAATGTCTAGTGAGAGGTCACTTCCCAAATTGTGTAGTACTGAGGGATCAGGAAGAATCGAACGCAAGTAGCATACATCCATATCTAGTCCCAAAGGGGGCTCACGAGTTCTCGAGGCAGTTTTTTACGCTGGAACGGACAGGCTGGGCAATCAAATCTTTCGGCCCTTTCAAATCATCGGGAGAAGACTGCATATACCCCGCCTTTCTACAGAAAGGACTGCAGACTTTGCTGCCTTATCTTACTACATTCTTCAGAGCCAGCTACAGCTTGGAATATGTTCCAAAATGCTGGAGGGAGGTTCGGGTGATTTTTATTCCAAAAGCGGGTAAAAGATCCCCAGAGGAGATTAGGTCTTATAGATCTATTAGCCTCACATCATTTTTACTGAAAAACATGGAGAAAATTCTGGGACTTTGTATCAGATCCAACACTCTCCAAAGATACCCTTTGGACTCTAGGCAGCACGCCTACCAAGCAGGGAAATCAACTGAAACGGCTCTACACGAGCTGACATCGGAAATCGAAGATACGCTTCGGAATAAAGAGTTATTACTATGCTCCTTCATTGACATTCAGGGAGCTTTTGATAACACTTGTTTCGAGGTAATTCAGGAGCAATCACTAGCAAGGGGTATAGACCCCTCCACCGTAAGGTGGATTAAAAACATGTTGGAAAATAGGAGGATTACGGCCTCTTTTGGAGACAAAACCATCACCATAGTGGCCACCAGGGGTTGCCCCCAGGGAGGTGTTCTCTCTCCCTTATTGTGGCTGATCGTGATGGATCAATTACTTACCGGACTGAGAAATTTAGACATTACCTATGGGGATGACCTAGTCTTGATGGTTAGGGGCAGATTCGCAAATACAATAGGGGAAAGGATACAACAAGCCCTAGAGGTAGTAAATGATTGGCGCACGGAGGTGGGCCTTACGGTAAATCCCAACAAGGTCAACTGCACTCTCTTTACTAATCGGAGGAAAATTGGCCTCCCGCCGATAGCCCTGGGGGGAGTAACTCTCCAATTGTCAACGGAGGTTAAATATCTGGGTGCCGTACTTGATCAGAAATTGACATGGAATCCCCACTTAAATCATATCACAAACAAGGCGAATGAGGCCTACTTCACCTGCCATAGAATGTTTGGCAAAACGTAGGGACTAAGCGCACAAATGTTGGTTTGGCTCTACCGGGCCGTCATTAGACCTATGGTTTCTTACGCTGCGTTTGTGTGGTGGCCAAAGACGGAGCAGACTGGTGCACGAAGAATAGAGGTTAATCTGTGTGGGTGCAACTGGAGCAATGAGAACTTGTCCAACAGCTGCCCTTGAGAGAATACTGGGACTCTCACCACTGCACCTACACTTAAAATAGTAGCCGGTTCAAGAGGTCTGAGCTTAAGCTTAATAGCCAAAATTAAAACTGTAAGGCCAGGAAACAACATTATCCTACATAAATTAAACTTTAAGGAGGAATTGACCCAACTATCGGATTTGATGGTAAGGACAATAGATTGTCGGAGGAATTTTACTATTAGTTTGCCGGATAGGGCACTGGTAGAGAATATTATCTCCTCCCTCCCCCGCCATGCTTCTGTATGGTATACGGATGGGTCGAAAACAGACGGGGGTACCGGTGCAGGAATAGTTGGGCCCGACCTAGAGCTATGCATACCACTGGGTAGCACCCCCACAGTTTTTCAGGCAGAGACCTTTGCTATTGAGGTATGTGTGCTCCAATGTCTCAAAAAAAAATATAAGAAGACCGAGCCAGACAGCTCTGCTAGCCTTAGGAGTATCAGTGTTCAATTCGAAATTGATCTGGAGCTGCTACTGTAATTTATTAGAACTGGGTAAACTAAATAGTCACCCTTTTGTGGTCTCCTGGCCACTCCACCATTAGAGGAAATGAGGCAACAGACCGATGTGCAAAAATGGGAGCAAGCCGAGATTACCTGGGTCACAGTCCTAGTATTGCTTTTTCCAAAACCCATTTGGTAGATGGTATAAGGTACTGGGAGCAGAACTATAGGAAATTAGTCTGGGAGTCCTCCAGTGGGATGAGACAGGCCAAGAAATTATTCAGTTATAATATTATACGTCTGGGAAAGGCACTGAGGATGGACCGCCAATCCCTAAGATCCCTTACCTGGTTTTTAACAGGGCACGGCCCTTTTAACGGCCATCTACATAAAATGGGAAGGTCCCTTACGGACCAGTGCAGATTCTGCGACTGCGGTAAGGAGACATCGGAACACCTACTATTCACATGCGATACTATCATTCTAAAAAGATTAAAGTTCCTCAATGCGTATATAATCCAGTGGCCTAACGCCGACCCGATATAGATCTACAGTTCACGTAGGAATCTCTAGGGATGCACAATAGGCCTCGGTCGCAGTGCTCTGGGCTGCATACACCCACCTTTTTAAACAAAAAAAAAAAAAAAAAAGTTAAGGCAAATTCTATTAAGAGAATGGATTTAGGCATAATCGGTTAAGAAAAAGTCAAGTTCCATCCTAACTGACCATATTCTAGAATTTTATCTAAACGCCATTTTAAAACTCTATTTTCGTCGAATAGGTTGAATTAGGTGTTAGGATTTTTTTTTTAAATACTCATAAACGAGTTCATACTAGTGGTTCGAAAAAAACATTACTAATACAATAGAAAATCCTTGAATAAATTTGTGATTAAAATTCGCTAAATTTTGATGTTGGTACAAAATTGGTTCCTTCTTTAAAAATAATTTAAATGAATAAAAATAAGCACTTCCCGATTATATCTTCTTTACCAATATTTTTATTTCCGTTGGGTGAATAAATTTAATTGCAT
This sequence comes from Tipula vernalis, assembly GCA_958295665.1. Taxonomy (NCBI): domain Eukaryota; kingdom Metazoa; phylum Arthropoda; class Insecta; order Diptera; family Tipulidae; genus Tipula; species Tipula vernalis. The sequence goes on along the minus strand of OY282558.1, from coordinate 176,453,885 downwards.
TACGTGAAGGAAAATTATATTAAGCGAGTTAATTTTTTTCAGTTTTTGACTAAAACCATTTTAAAATCCCATTTCCTTCGCACTTGATGAATTTCATCATAATCGGTTAAGAAATAGCCAAATTCCATCACACTTGTAGAAATTCACCATAATCGATTAATAAATCGCCATGTTCCATAATAATTGGCCGTATTCCAGAACTTAATCTAAAATCGGTTTTAGAATTCCATGTACATCGTTTATGTTGAATTTCATCGTATTCGATTAATAAATAGTTCCACCCTAATTGGCCATATTTCAGAACTTCGTCTAAAATCCATTTTAATATTCCATTTTCATTGCACTTGCCAAATTTCATCATAATCGGCTAAGAAATAGCCAAGTTTTAGAATATGCCATATTGCACAATACCATGTGCCATATTGAAATATGCCGTCGTGTACCTTGTGCCGTAATGTACCATATACCATATTGAAATGTAATGTATTGTATGTATTGTACCATATACCATATTGAAATGTAATGTATTGTTGTATTGTATGTGTGTGTTACAATTAATAATGGCCAAGATCCACCATCCGAACCTTCCAATGGCCCGCTATCTGAATCCGTTTAGCCTGAAGTTGTAATTGGAACTGCTGCTGCCGACCCTGATTCTTTAGAAACTATATCTGCTGTGATTCCTAAGAAAAGGTTGTTTGTATCCAGAATTTCATCTTCGACTACTGATGAACAATTTAAAAACTTTGTGAAACGGAAATTTCAAATCTCCGGTTCCAACTGTCAAAGAATTGAGTCGAGACATAAAGATAGAGATTATGTTTCGTATAAAATAGCCGTGGACGCCTTTATATTGGATAGTTTGCTTTTACCGTCATCGTGGCCACTAAATATTCTTGTTAAGGAATATGAATTTCGTCGTGGAAATTTTCGTCAACGAAACCTAGCCCGATTTCGGGATTAACTACTTGCACCACCTCGACTTCAACACCTCGAGGAGATAAAACGCTAACTATTTATTATCATAATGTTGGTGGCATGTCATCTAAATCATCTAGATTTTTTAATTACGTTATTAGTACTGAATATGATATATACACAATTACGGAAACCAATTTTCATAAATCAATTATTGGTACTGAATTTTTTCTTCAAATTTTATTGTGCATCGCTGCGACCGTTCATCTGTCAATAGTCTAAAATCATCAGGAGGAGGCGTTTTAATTGCAGTTAATAAAAGGATTACTAGCCAAATGTTACGAACTCCACCATCATTAGAATGTGTTGCGGTACAGTTAGATATGATCGTTCAAACTATTGTGATCGTAACAATTTATATACCACCGTACGCTACTCTGGAGGTTTATACGTTTTTTATTGAGTTTATTTCTAATTTAATGAGTGAATTTGATAATGATAGAACAAGCTTGGTGATTTTAATCTACCAAATATTCACTGGGTTCCTGATGATGAGTATGGTTTTTTATTACCAACTAACGTAACTTCAGTGGTTGATCAATATTTTGTGGACTCTGTGTCTATTTGTGGGTTGAATCAAATTAATGGTGTAACAAATGATAGAAATAGGTATCTGGATTTAGTTTTTTCAAATTTTGAAGATAATATTTTTGTAACGGAGTGTTGTATACCATTTTTTGGATACTAGTGTTGATCATAAAGCTATATAGATTTCATTTAAAAGTTATTCTGTTTCTGATACTCGTATATTTGAAGAAACTTCCTTTTATGATTTTAGGAATGGCAATGTTTCCGGTTTGAGTGAATTCTTAGCAAACCTGGATTGGTGTTTGATTTTCAATGATGTAGTCGCAGGTTTTAATGAATTTATTCCTAAAAAAAGTATGAAGTCAGTGGCGAATTATCCACCTCATTTCACCAAAGAATTGATTAAGTTACGCAATCGTAAAAATAAATGTCGAGTAAAATTTATGAGAAATCCTTCTTTGTATAATAAAACTAAAAAGTTGGAATCGCAGAAACTTTTTTTGAATAAAAATAGTGAGGCTTATAATGAGTATATGAGGGTTATTGAATTTAAAATAAGTAAGGATCCAAAATTATTTTGGAAATTTGTTAATTCGAAACGGAATTCGTCTGAGTTGCCGATGACTATATATTTTGAGCAAGACAACAGTTCTGATCCCATCGTAATTGTTGAGTATTTTAGGAAATTTTTTCAGAGTACATATATAGATTCGTAAATTGTTGCAACGTTAGCTCAGGTTTAAATGAAGAATTTGTAAATCCTCCGGTTCAATTTAACGTTTTGAGGGTTTCCGAGACTGATATTATGGATTAACTGGATGCCTTTAAGAATGGCTGTGGTCCGGATGGTAAATCTTCCTCAATTTTGAAATTATTTAAGTTTGAACTTTGTTATCCTTTGAAATTATTATTTGAGAAATCTTTAAATTCTCCAGTTTTTCCGGTGAGATGAAAAACATCCTCAATAACTCCCATCTATAAATCAGGTGATCGTTCTAATGCAGCCAATTACAGAGGCATTTCAATTTTGTCAGTAATTCCTAAGCTCTTTGAGGCGATTTTGTCCAAATTCATTTTTTTTAACATCACGAATAGATTATCAATTAGTCAGCATGGTTCTCGTTGAGTTTCAACGTGAAACTATTGATGCATTTGATTCTTATAGTCAACTGGATGTTGTCTATACTGACTTCACAAAAGCGTTTCACTCAGTTCAGCATCAAATCATCTTAAAACAACTAAATAATTTTGGATTTTCTCGAAAATTCGTTGCTTGGGTGGAATCGTATTTAACTGGCCGTACCCAATATGTTAATTTGAAGGGTATCAAGTCGAATTTAACAAACGTTCTTTCGGGAGTGCCTCAGGGCTCACACCTGGGTCCTCAATTATTTTTGATATTTGTAAATGATGTGCTGGACATGTTACATTACTCAAAAGGACTTATGTATGCCGATGATTTTAAACTATTCCGTCAAATTTCTGATGCTGCTAAATTACAATCCGACCTTGAGTCATTATTTAATTGGTGTTGTCTGAATCATTTAGATTTGAATATTAAAAAATGTGCGGTTATGTCTTTCTCCAAGAAAAAATCGCAAATAGGTTATGATTATTATATTAATAATGAAATATTGAATCGGGTTACCCAAATTAAAGACTTGGGAGTGACATTTGACTCTAAATTGAGTTTTACAATACACATTGCTAAGATAATCGTAAAGTCGTCTTCTTTGTTGGGGTTCGACGTCTTTCTAAAGAGTTTAAGGATCAGAAGACTCTTCAGATTTTATATTCATCATTAGTTCGATCTAACTTAAAATATGCCATAGTTGTATGGGCTCCTTACTATTCGACGCACATTGAACGAATAGAAAAAATTCAAAAAAAGTTCACACGGCTAATGTTTTTTAAATTTAATCTTTTTAATATTAATAGAAGGCTTATGTATTGGGAAAACTTTATTAATATGCCAAGTTACAATTTAAGATGTATTGTTATGAATCTTGAGTCCTTGGCGACCAGACGTTGTTTTGCTGTCGCTTTATTTACAGCTGATGTTTTCTAATGCTAGAATTGATAGCCCTTTTATACTTTCGCGTTTAAATCTGTAAGCCCCTGTAAGACAACTTAGAACTAAATCTTTATTGTTTTCCGATTTCCGACGTTCTAACTAATTAGTTAACGAGTCAATTAATTTTATGATTGTAAGCTTTAATCATTTCGTAGATATCTTTCATTTCGGAATGACGAAGGAGAGGTATAAACATAATTTGAGAAATTAGTTAAATGATATGCATTTAATTCTAAGATACTTATTTCTATTATTTTGTAAATATATTATAGCCTTTTGTTTCGTCATATACTCGTATATGGTGAAAAATACGTGAAATCACAAATTTTTGGAAGTCATGTTTTAATTTTATGATTTTTATGTTTTGAATTTGTAGTCTTGATTAAAAAAAAAATTTTGTAGAACGTGATTTTTGTTGTTGTTGTTGTTTAAAATACAGGGTGTCAAATTTTGAGAAAAATGATGAACATGATGTTGTGTTTATGGCTACAAAAGGCAAAATAAATATCCGATATTTATGATATAGGGCTCGTTTTAAAGGTAAGTTAATACGGATTAATAAAAAAGTATAAAAATGGTTAGTTCTTTAATTTCTTCATTTTTAAATTTCGTTTTTGCCATAAACATAACATCATGTTTATCATTTTTCTCAAAATTTGACACCCTGTGTTTTAAACAACAACAACAACAGCAAAAAATCATTTTCTAGAAAATGTTTTTTTTAACTAGTACTACCAATTGAAAACATAAAAAATAAAAAATTTAAACACGACTTCCGGTCCCATATACCAAATTTGTGATTTGACGTATTTTTCACCATATTTATTTTATTATATATTTGTAATTGTAAATGTTCATAGTCATTAGGGAACAAATCCTGTAGATTATTTTTGTAAATAAATAAATAAATGCCGTAGTGTACCTTATGTCGTTTTGAAGTATGCCATAGTGTATACCTTATGTCATATTTTCATACTCCATTTTGAAATATGCCATGTTGAACGGATCCGATTAAAAGCAAGATCATTATCTCAGTTATTGAAAAAAGACGTGACGTAACGAATAGCTATTGGCATTAATTAATTTCCTATACATACAAAAGTATATTTTAAGTAAATTTTCAACATGTTCCTCTCCATTTAGAGTTTTGATTAGTTACAATTAAGAATTACGACAATTTAATTAGTGATATGATATGAAATTAAAAATTAATTTGTGTCATGTTATACAAAAAACAAAAGAAGTTTTGATATAAAAATTACTTTTAACAGCAGATTAACAAAAATTTGAAATTTCTACGAGTTCGGAAGCGACGGAAGATGAAGCAATAAGAAGAAAGATGAAGTGAATTGAGAATGACTGTCATAATTGGTTGATTTAACATGATTTAATGAAATGTATGATGCTACAGCTTATTTTGAATTAACTTCGGCGTTTAAGGATCACCACAGGACGTAAGATCGAACATTTTACATTGTAATGTACAATAATTTAATTACCAAAAACAATTAACTACGATCTAGCGTACGTCGCTTTTACCAGAAAACGTAAACTTACAATATTTCTCAATATCCAAAGGTATATCGCCCCAAGTGCTAATAGTATTGCGAATTTTCTTTTTTTTTTGTCCGAATTATTATTAATAAAAACTTTTATTTATGTGGCAAAATTGAATATAAAATTATTTATTATAACTTACCAATAATACAAAAACAGCTACAACAATTAATGCTACCGTGTACCAATTCGAAATCATCCATTTCTTAAACGATGCTATACTTTCTTCAGATAATAGTAATTTTCTAAGAGTGGCTAACGGCCCTGACGGATCAACTTCACGACATTTTTGAAATACATCGCAATATCTAAAAAAAAAAAAAAATTAACCATTAATTGAAAAATGAAAGTATAATTTAAAAATTGTACAAACCCATTATAATCGTTACAAGGAGTTCCCGGTTTAGCAAACATATCAGGTACATCGTATGGTATTTCATTCCATTCGAATGAACTTTTACACGGATTATTTTCACCTGGGATTTTACAGCATAATTCACAAGATTTGGTTTTCAAATCACTTGGCCCGGGTATACATTGACACGATTCTAGACCATACGCTAGACATATCGAACCAGTACAATCCTATTATATACAAAAAAAAAAAATATCACATTTAATTTTATTAATTGTTTGAATAATTAAATAAATACTCACCCCCATATAGCACACGAATTCTTTATTGCAAATAGTTTTATTTGGTTTATTGATCGATGGTGGACATTGTGGCATATTTCCATCACAAAAACTGGGATCACGACATCCGTTGTCGTCACGACACTTATCACCTTTTCTTAATTGACATTCCGGTGTACAACACGGTCCTTGAGATGGGCTACATTTTGAACTGTAAAAAAATAAAATTAATTTATGATTCGAGCCACTTCCCAACTGCATACAAATAACATCAACTACACTTACCGTGGTGTTAATGTGCATGGCTTTTCCTCATTAGTTGTATGCCGTGACATTGGATAACAACACGAATCTTTACAATCCTCCTCCCATCCACAGTCACATTCTTCGCCTTGTTCAACAACGCCATTCCCACATATCGAAAGCTGGCGTTCTATAAAATACAAAACCAAACAATATTTTTATAATTTATTCTTTTTTTTTAATATGAATGTTAATATTTTCGATTATTTAATTATTTATACATTTGGAATGAAATAATAAAACTGTTTGTATTTAATCGTTGTTCAAATTGTATAAATTATTTTGCGTTAAAATATTAATGGATTGGCAAAACAAAAAAATTAACAGATAATAACATTTAATTAATTCATAAAATAATGTGTGTGAATTCACTATTATACTACGTTCTATGAGACTGAATTATTCATTTGGGTTTTGCAATATTAATTGGAAATATTGGATATGGCTGAAACTGGAATAATCATAACGTAAAAATGTCAACAACAAGATTTGATTGAGACAAGTAATAAGTTGGTAACAGTTGACACTTTTTTACAATTTGTTTTAAATGTTTTGTTTTTACTGAAGCGGGAGGCCTTCGCATTTCGCATTTTTGTATTATGAAACATCCGTTTCGCATTTAATCCGGTTTTTGTCGAATGATGCGCCAAATTATAGAAAAAGAAAGCGAATTTTTGCGAAAATAAAATTGACAAATGCGACTACTCGGAAAACGGATTTTTTATCTAAAACAGTTTATCTAAAAACAATTCGTCTAAAAACATTTCGTCTAAAAACAGTTCATCTAAATATAATTCATCTAAAATCAATTTATCTAAAAACAATTTATCTAAAAACAATTTATCTAAAAACAATTTACCTAAAAACAATTTATCTAAAAACAATTCATCTAAAAACAATTCATCTAAAGCAATTCGTCTAAAACAGTTTACCTAAAACAATTTAACTAAAACCAATTTAACTAAAATCAATTTGTCTAAAAACAATTTGTCTAAACACAATTCATCTAAAAACAATTTGTCTAAAACAATTTAACTAAAAACAATTTGTCTAAAAACAATTTGTCTAAACACAATTCATCTAAAAACAATTCGTCTAAAACAATTTAACTAAAACCAATTCACCTAAAAACAATTTGTCTAAAAAAAATTCTTTAGATAAAGGTAAATTCGTCTAAAACAATTTGTCTCAATTTATCTAAACTTTTTTAAATATATATAATTACTTATTCTTGGTCATTCGAAAAAAAAGTTTGTAAAAATGTGTCCTTAGAAATTTTGCTTTTCAATCGACTAACCGCTAGTTCCCGCTAGTAGTGAGGTTTCTGTCTTTGCTATGTGAACTCAGAAAATAGTAAAACTTAACCTAAAATTATTTTTTGAATGTTATTAGTCAAAAAATTAATATTTTTCTGTGATTTTAAATCGATGCATACAGACGTGATTTTTATTGTGGATTTTTTTAAAACAGTTTTAGTGATTATTATAAATAAAAATATTTCTCTTTGATTAAATAACCTAAACAGTTGAAATTAATAAATTTCTTAAGCAAAAAATTACCGGTTCTACACTTATTAGCGGCGAAATTGAGCGCATCTAGATAATTTTTAGCAAAGACAACTTTTCTATTAGCGGGTAATAGCGGTTGGTACTGAAATGCAACTAATAAAAAATGCGCGAAAAATTGTATATTTTGTTTTATGCATGATTTATAATATGGATTTCGATTGGGCAAAATAAATCAATCTAATGTCAAAAAAAATGTCAAATAATATTACGTAAATCATTTGTTTCGACAGTAAATTGATTTATTTTGCCCAACCGAACTCACATAATATTCAACGAAAATTTTGAGATGAAGCTTTTTCAGTACATTTTTAAATATAGTGTGACGGTGACACCTAGTGTGTAATAGAATAAGTAAAACTAATAGCTCAATGTTTAATGTACTAAATGGAATTTTCCATGATAAAAATTGTTACGTAATGTTTCTACGCTATTCCAACTGGAAAAGTCGTGAACTTTCGAGAAGATTGGTTTGTGTATATAAAAAGGCGAACGAGATCGAATTAGATTATTAGTATTTGGAACGCGATAGTAAAAGTGATTAGTAAAATTTGAGAATAATTTATATAAAGTGATTTTGTGAATTTTGATTGATAAACTGTGTTGTAATAAATTTTGTGAAATAAATAAATTCGTTGGTGATAAATTGAATTGAGTTTGTATTATTCACAATCCAGTGATACGAACCTTGATTGACAAGGCAAAAACGTAACATTTGGTGACAGCGGTGGGATTGTGAATAAAAAGATAAAGAAAATGATTCTCAACGAATTAAAAGTTCCAGAATTAAAAAGAGAACTAGAGAAACGGGGTTTGGCTACTGGTGGTACTAAAGCAGCTTTACAAGCGCGACTACGTGAGGCCATGCAGAACGAAGGGCTGGACGCGGAACATTATGATTTTGGAGAGAAAGTAACGGATGCAGCAACCATAGAGCAGAAAGCAGAAAATAAACAACCGTTGGTCGAAAAGACACAAGAACATTCTGGAAGTTTCGATTTGTCGCAGTTAATAGCTGCTATGAACCAAATGACAGGACAGATGTGTCTCATGAAACAACAAAACGAACGACAAATGGTGAAAATTGAGCAGTCAAACCAAGAAATTAAGAATGAAATGGAACAACAAAATGTGCGGCAGTTGGAGACTATAAACCAGTCAAACGAAGAAATAAAACGACAGTTGGAACAACAAAATCAGTCTAACCAAGAAATGAAACAACAAGGAGAGGAAATTAAAGACCAAATTATAGATGGTCAAAAGAGAATGGACGAGAAACTTCTCGAATTATCTACTAACATTCACGGCGAAGTGGAGAAGCTGCAAATGGAGATTCAAAAGGTTGACGAAAAATTTGAAACGAAGGTTCAGCAGGTCGAAGAAAAATTACAAGCAGAGGTTCAACGTCTCGGGAAAGAGCTAACTGATATCAAGGCAAGTGGAACAACAACACAAGTGGTACAAACCATTCAATCAGTTAAGTTAAAACCACCAAACTTCGACGGTACAACATCTTTCGGCATTTTCAAATTTCAATTTGAAACGGCAGCTAATCAAAACCGTTGGAATGATGAACATCTTGTCGCAGCGTTAATAGTGGCCCTTAAAGGTGAAGCTGCGGAGGCCTTACAAACAATTCCGGAAAAAGATCGCAACAGTTATCTCGAAATTATGAAGGCGCTGGATAGGAAGTACGGCAGTGATCACAAGCGAGAAATTTATCGAATGGAATTGAAAAGCCGCTACCAAAAGGGAGGAGAATCACTTCAGGAATTTTCATCGGCAATCGAGCGGCTAGTACATCTAGCACATACCAGTACATCGGCTGATTATATTGAAAGACTAAAAATTGACGCATTCATTGACGGCATTCGAGATCCAGAGACACGCAGGGCAGTGATGTTGTCACCTAAAGCAACCTTCGCGGAAACCGTTGCGTTTGCGTTGACGATCGAGGCTGTGCAGAGCTTTACAAGACCGTCATTATTTAGGCGCCAAATGAACTCAGACAAGAACGGCAGCAGGGAGCGAATGGTACCGAAAGGCGGAAGAGGCAGGCTTAGGTGTTGGAAATGTGACAAGTTGGGTCACATTTCAATGGACTGTCGGAAAGTAATACATGGAGAGAGAAGATCGCCACCTTTTATGCGGGCAAACGCCGAACGGTCGCGACAAAGGTCTAGAAGCAGCGAGCGAAGATGTTGGGTATGTAACAGGATTGGCCACATCTCGCGAGATTGTTTGGAAGCAGGAGGAAAGCGGTACGGATCACCATCTTCCGTGGAAAGAGCACGAAGAGGAGAGCAGGGAACGGATGAGCGGATGGCAACAGTCGGTAAAGTGGAAAGGTTAGAAGTCAGTTTGAAGGAACCGAAGTTGGCTTCACCGTCTGGTTGCCCCATAACATTCATCCCTGTTACAAGTGAAGCACGAGGCGGAAGCAGCGTCACAGTTAGGGGCGGTGTTGATGGGAGGAGGTGTATTATTACGCTGGATACCGGAGCAACCCACACAATTGTTCGGAAAGATTTGATCGCAGGAGCAGTGCAGCTAGTTGATGGGTTAAAATTAAGAATGGCAAATGGGGAGAGTGCAATGATTAAAGGGAAAAAGATCGTGAGCATAAGGATCGGCGAAACGCTTTTCCCACACGAAGTTCTGGTCGCAGACATTGTGGATGAGGTTATTTTGGGAACGGACTTCATGAGGATGAATGGCTTTGTGTTGGATTTTGGACGAGGAATATTGAGCAGCGATAACATCGAGCTGAATCTTAAATTTAACGGTACGGATGTGACAGTAAGGCGAGTAACAATCAGTCATTGCGAGGAGCTGCCATCGAAATCTGAAACAATTGTTGAGGAAACCAAAGAACACCAGGTTAAGCAGACATTGGATAAGAAGGGCCGAGTTGTGCGAGGTAGAGTGCGAGTGTCGGGCGACAGGATGAGAACTCGATGTGCCATACGGGCAAATGGCCAGGGATTACACGAGGGGCAATTGGTGGGGCTTCACAACTCGCAACAAAAGAAGGGGGATTTATCGGCGAAAGTGCAGCCTTTATGGACGGCACCCTACAGGACAAGAAAAGGACAAGGAGGTAAACCAATGGCGGTACATTTAGAGAGGCTGGCCCTCTACCGAGGAGGTAATTTCGGTCCTGTTCGGGACGAACAGGCTTAGGTGAGGGGTAGTGTGACGGTGACACCTAGTGTGTAATAGAATAAGTAAAACTAATAGCTCAATGTTTAATGTACTAAATGGAATTTTCCATGATAAAAATTGTTACGTAATGTTTCTACGCTATTCCAACTGGAAAAGTCGTGAACTTTCGAGAAGATTGGTTTGTGTATATAAAAAGGCGAACGAGATCGAATTAGATTATTAGTATTTGGAACGCGATAGAGTAAACTTGTAAGATTAGAGTAATATTTGGAAAGCGATAGTATAAAGATTAAAAAGGAATTAAAAAGTGATTTAAAAAGTGTTTTTGTGCGAAATAAAAAGTAAAAGTGATTAGTAAAATTTGAGAATAATTTATATAAAGTGATTTTGTGAATTTTGATTGATAAACTGTGTTGTAATAAATTTTGTGAAATAAATAAATTCGTTGGTGATAAATTGAATTGAGTTTGTATTATTCACAATCCAGTGATACGAACCTTGATTGACAAGGCAAAAACGTAACAATAGGAATCACGCACAATTACAATATTACCTCAATAGATAGTGTTACTTGCACGATTTACAATTTTTTTACATAAGAAGTATACCAAAACAAAAATGTATACAAGCCGTACAACAGATAGCTCATAACACATTGATGATGTACTCTATATTTATTTATGTAGTGGTTTTTTCATATCATATTTAAACAACAAAAAACAAATTTATAGCCTCATACACATAAATAATATTAACCATAGGATACTTCTTTGTATCCTAATCTTAAGGGTTTGTACTGTATGGCTTGTAAAAACATTTTTGTTGGTTTTAAGTATACCAAAACCAACAAAAATGTTTATGGACATTTTTGTTTAGAGTACAGTAAATTTGTCGTTGAAAATACATAAGAGTATCATTTGAACTTTTCCTCTTCCTACTGGTATCGTAGACGAACAATAAGAACAACAACAAATGTAGAAGGATTTTTAAATCCGTTGATATTTAAAACTTAACGGACGAGCTATTTTTCTCTATTTTTCTCGGTTTCGGGACATATTAAATTAAATAAATTATAATAAAATAATTGTAACATAATGAATGGATTAAAAATAATTATATATAATATAATAAATTAAATTAAAACGTATGTGTAAAAACGTACATAAATTTACGTTGTTCGTCTTTTGAAGTTGGAATGAAAAAACGTAAATCTACGTGGCTACGACATTAGACGTTAAGTGTTAACTTGGAAACTGTGCACTTAAATATATTTTAGGATTTCTGAAATAAAAAATTAATTAGAGATGCTTGTAGGGAAATAAAACCAATAGTTAATTAAATCAACCTACAAAAAATTACAATGTATTTCCGGGGGAGGGAAGGGGCCTGTATATACATATGTATAGATCTAAAAGCGGAAGATTTTTTTATGTTTCTATTCTAAAATGATTTTTGGGTAAAGTTATGGAATATGGCTAATTAGGGTGGAACTTGGATATTGATGAAATTCGAAATTTGCGATGGAAATGAGATTCTAAAATGATATTTTTAATCCGAGACTCTACACTATCGTTAATAGATTCAATTCTGCTGCGCGTGTGTACACTATATATTTTTAAACATTGCAAAATATACTCTCGGGCAGGCGAAAACGTTTCTAACTATACTTCAATATTATAAGGCTGATAATCTCGATCGTTTATCAATTGAAATAGTACGTTTAGGCTGTATCAAAGAAACCTCAACGGCTGCATCATTCACCGAAACCTCAATGGACAACATTATAAAAGCCATATTGACCTATTTCTCACAACCTCATCCAAATCAAATTTTTGGGGGACATTTCCTTGTGTTCGTTGGAAACGTCCAAATTCATCATCATAGGTTAAATGTAGCTAAGTTATATCTTAACTGACCATATTCCATAAAATCATTTAAGAATACCGTTTCCAACCCAACTGTCAAATTTCAAGTTAATCGGTTAAGGAATAGGCAAGTTCATACTTGACCATATTCCAGAACTTCATACAAAAATCGTTTTAGAATTCTATTTCCATGGCGGATGTCAAATTTCACTAAAACCGGATAAGAAATATCCAAGTTCCAACCTATTTGGCCATATTCCAGAACTTCATCTAAAAATCATTTTTTAACCCCATTTCCAACAGACACGTCGAATTTCATGATAATCGGTTCAGGAATAGGCAAGTTCCATAATATATATGTATGTACATATATGTCCATAATACATGTATAATGCAAAACGAACTGTATTTAAAAAAAATAAAAACGCGAAGCTCAAATAAGAACATTCCACTGAGATGTAATACATGGAGACGACATGCAAAATATTTATCATAATAAACAACCCAAACGAATGGTAGAACGTTTTTCTTCTAGTTGCACCACTCATTTTATATATGCCGCACACTCTAAAAAGTTAATTCCGAAAAAGAGCCGTACTGGATACGAAAATAATTTGTTTAACATTAAACTTGCGCTAAAATCATTAAACATACAAAGATTTTGAGACTGATTAATTAACTGAAGCATTATTTGAACTATTCAAACATTGCGCTACTTATTTTCGGAAAATATTTAAATTTTTTCAAACTATTTTTCTTGAAATTTTCAATACACGCCTGTAAAATAAATCAAAACACAAAAAAAATTCTAGTGAAACGTCAAAATTCGAACATATACAAATTGTTTACTATGTACATACAATCATTTGTCTATTTATAACGGCCTGTTTAGGTTTGTACAATTCACTCAGTACATCTCAGTGGTACAATTCCATTTCCGAAAATTCGAAAATTCAAGACAAGGAAAACAAATATTTTCTTTCTCTGTCACACAGAAGCAAACTTTTTTCTTCTTCTTCGTTTTTTTTCTTCTACCACTACTTTTTGCCTATGCCGTCTCCATGTATTACATCTCAGTGGAACATTCAGTATAATCAAATTCAAAAATTATTTCTGAGCATTTGTGATGTTTTTATGAAAAGTAGAATACAATAAGCGAAGTTTTCAAGAGGAAAAAACGAAAATACATTCACGAAGTTGCAACGGAATGTATATTTTTGATCTCTGCTTATAAGCACTTATGGTTCATGCCTTTGTTAGATTTTCTATAGTTAATCTAGCAAAAATACGAACCATAAGTGCTTATAAGTACTTGCGGTGGTCGATTGGAAAGCGACTATTATGAGCAGTTCGATGCAGTTACGCACAATTTCGACGCTAGAAGATAATATTTATGGCAAAATTAAAAATTTTAATTTATTTTGTTTAGCGAGTATTAATTGTTTTTTTTATTGATTTTATATAAAAAAAAAATAATAACTTTGGCGTAATTGGAATTGCACACCATTACGATTTTGAGGTTATGTTTTACTTATAACACCCAATTGTAAGCTTACTAATCGACCATAGCAATAACAAAAACCTTTCTGTTAGAGGTTTGCTAGCCGGTAAGCGATTACTATGCACAAAATAAATAACTAGTAATTCAAGCAAGTAACGCTATCTATTGAGGTAATATTGTAATCGGCGGTGATTCCTCTACTAAAGCTTTCTCATTTTTTTTCCAAAATTTCGTTGAATGTACGAGTACATTATGTTAGATTATTTGGTTTTAGACGAATTAATTTAGAAAGATTATTTTATATCCATTTTTTGCGATTTTTTTCTTGAATTGTTTTGGACGAGTTGTTTTAGACGAATCGCTATATATGAATTGTTTTTAAAAAAATTGATGTTAATAAAAGAGCATTCACAATGGAATAATATTTTATCTTTTATTTACAGGTTTGTATGAATTACCTACATAACGAGCAAAAATTATAGTTCATTATGTTAAAAATTCATACAAATCTGAAAGTAAAAGGTAAAAAGTGTTTGCATTGTGAATGCTCTGTGAGTTGTTTTTAGACGAATTGTTTTCAGTTAAATCGGTTTTAGTTAAATTGTTTTTAGATAAATGGTTTTTAGTTAAATTGCTTTAGACGAATTGGTTTTAGATGAATTGGTTTTAGACGAATTGTTTTTAGTTAAATTGTTTTAGGTAAACTGTTTTAGATGAATTGCTTTAGACGAATTGTTTTTAGATAAATTGTTTTTAGATAAATTGTTTTTAGATAAATTGTTTTTAGTTAAATTGCTTTAGACGAATTGTTTTTAGACAAATTGTTTTTAGTTAAATTGGTTTTAGCCTGCATTCACAGTATTGTTTTCGCTCTGCGTTTCGATCTTGTTTTCAGATTTTAGTTTTTGTTGTTGTTTTTCTTCAAGATATTAGCAAAGAAATGCTCCTTTACCATATAAAAAACTTATCGTTCCCGTGGAAAAAATCTAAGTTTTCTACCAATATTATTTAGTGGCACTAACAAAATATAGTGGCTATGGCGGTGAAAACAACATCGAATCCAAAAAAATTTGTCAACCATAGTAATTTTTGGTTGTTTTCGTAATATAAAATTTGAAACTTATCGACACGTCGATATTTATTTTAAAAATGAGAAACTGTCAATAATTTTTTTTTATGGTTTTGAAAAATTGCCAACTTCAAAATTAATGATTAATGCCTCAACAGATAACAGACTTCGCTTCTCTGCGCCTTTATGATTTTTTGCAACCACATAGACGCCGCTAATCAGACATTTATTTATATGAAAAATGTTTGGGTTTTGAGAACAAATATTTTCATAAAAAAATATTGTATGTAGAAGTTGTATCAAGCATCAGAACGGTAGTGTTATTGGGAAAATAAAAATGTTCCATATGAAATATATGGATATCCTGGCGCTCGCGCTAAAGGTATCCAAACATGGCAACATCTTGGCTTGTTTATGGGTTAGCCCGATCAATTTTGTTTTTTGCCTTCGCGGCCTTTATGTACTACGGTGGATATTTGGTCGCCAATAACGGTGTGTACTATGCTGACGTATTTAAAGTAGCCCAAGCCTTAATTATGGGTACAGTTTCAATAGCCAATACATAGCCAAGCGTTTGCTCCAAATTTCCAAAAGGGATTAACATCGGCCGCTAAAATATTCCAGCTTTTAGAACGCGAGCCTAAAATCAAGGAACCCGAGAAAATCGACTCAAGCTTAGATGAATGGAAAGCAGAAGGAAATATATCATATAAAGACGTTGATTTCTTGTGTCCATCACGTCCTGATGTAAAAGTGTTGAATAAATTAAATTTAAATGTGCTCAAAGGACAAACGGTTGCATTAGTCGGGCAATCTGGATGCGGCAAATCTACATGTATTCAATTAATTGAACGGCTTTACGATGTGATCGATGGAAGTATGTATTTCAATCGACAGTAAAGAAGTATCATCTCCATCGTTTAGACAACTGCGATCACAATTGTCTATTGTGTCGTCTCAAGAGCCAGCCTTATTCGATCGAACAATTACCGATAATATTGCTTATGGTGTAGCAGTAAAGCCGAAGTTTCACAATCCGAAGTTATTGAAGCGGCTAAAAATGCATATTCATAATTTCATTACGTCGCTTCCGCTTGGTTACGATACCCGAGTTGGCGAGAAAGCTTCCCAAATATCAGGTGGCCAAAAACAACGTATCGCTATTGCACGTGCGCTAATTCGTAATCCACAAATTCTACTGCTGGACGAAGCAACATCGGCGCTCGAACATGGGACGAACATGTATCACAATCGCTCATCGTTTGTGAAATGATTTATTACGACCAAATTTAAGTTCCAATAGATTTTTTTTACAATTGCTTTCTTATATGCCCATTTGGATGTAAATTTCAACTAAAATTACGATTTTCCAAGTATTTACTATAAAAACAACAACAACAAATCTAAATGTCATTCGTCGCAAAAAACGATCAGTTTAAAAAAAATAAAAAATTAAATAATTGTTGTTGTTGTATAACGATAAGTCCAAAACAAGATCGAAACGCAGAGCGAAAACAATACTGTGAATGCAGGTTTAGTTAAATTGTTTTAGGTGAACTGTTTTAGATGAATTGCTTTAGGCGAATTGTTTTTAGATGAATTGTTTTTAGATAAATTCTTTTTAGGTAAATTGTTTTTAGATAAATTGTTTTTAGATAAATTGATTTTAGGTAAATTGCTTTAGTTAAATTGGTTTAGATAAATTATTTTAGACCAAAAGTCCGTCTAGAATATATTCTAGACGGCATTGCTATTAGCAAATTATCAGGAGGCTATTTCACGTAATTCTATTAGTAAATTACAGTAAAATCTCTTAAAGGTGGAATATCAAGGGACCGACGAAATTTTCCGAGTTCCAGGTTTCAGAGGTTTCAAAAAAAAAATGTATGGAGAAAAGTGTAAAGTACATGAATATAATGTATGTACGTACATACATTTACAAACTGAAGACTTTTATTAAATCAATAACGTTCATTTGTCGAAAAATAATTCATTTATGAAAATACACAAAATAAAAAATTGTACATATACATACTCGCAAGTAAATACATAAATTCATTGATCACAATTAGTTACATACATAAATGTATCACGTTTAATAAAAACCTATAATTAAAAAAGGAACATAAAAGTATAAAATGTAGGACTGAACATTTCATTTTAAAATAAAATATGTGTCCAATTTTAGTGGTTTTTTTTTTTTTGTTAAAGTCACGGTGTTCATTAACTGAATTTTAGCCAGTTCTACAGTTTCATAGAACTCGTAGACACCAGTGCTCAACGCAAATTGCTTTAGGGTCTCAATGCATTTTATTGCTTCCGCAAATGATGGCTTTTCTTGAGGTTCGACGACATTTTCTTCTTCAGATGAATTTTCCTCGCTAACTGGATTGATATTTTGAATGATTTGGTCTAAATCGATGACAAACGTCTCCGTTGCTACCTCACAATCCATGTTTACGTATTCCTCGGCTTGGAAAGATTCATTTTTAAAAATATCATCCAGCAAATACTGGATTTCCGTGTAACATGATCCTTCCGTGACTAGTTCCTCTGTCGATTTGGAATTAAAGAAACCACAGTTCCTGAAACACTTTTGTATTGTTTCTCGTTTCACCATTTGAATGGCTTCCTTTAAAAACATTATGGCGTCTAAAACATTAAAAGAATTAATAATTTCAGATACCTTCTCAGAACTGTTCATTTTAACAAGGATATTTTTTAACATTAATTTCCTGTAGTGAATTTTCATTGCTTGGATTACTACATTATCTAGAGGCTGTAGCACTGCTGTTGTATTTGGAGGAAAGTACAGTAGCTTGACGCTTGACAAAAAAATTTCGGGTTGCGACGTTGCATTATCCAAAAACAGAATGTTGTTTCTGTTTTTCCGCTCCATCTCCAAATTCAGCTCGACTAAATATTTTTCAAAAATGTGTGCCGTCATCCATGCCTTGGCATTGTCAAAATATTTTACTGGGAGCTTGTTTTGGTCTAAATGTTTAAAGCATCTTGGATTCTTGCTTTTCCCTATAACTAAAGGCTTGTAAATTTCAGATATTGGGATATTTTTCGCCCTCAATAAATTATTGCTCTACGAAATAATTTCCTTCCGTGTCTCGAGAGTTTCCACGTAAAAAGCTAAATTTACGTTCAAATTAGATTGAAGGGACTGTAAAAAACCCGATTTTTCCGTGTTTGACGAGTTTCCACGATAATCAGATTCCGTCTTTCAGAGATTTTACTGTATTAAGAAATGTCATAAAAAGTTTGGTTTGTTTTGCCATTTGAAATTGTTCTCTCAAGTTGAAAAAATGTCTTTTAATACCGAAAGTACAGTGTGCGATTAATCGACTTGTACAGGTCGATTGTAGGTCCTTGTAGGTGTACATTAAAAATTCTGTTTACAAAAAATAGCGAACAAACGACTGTAATTGTTGAAAACGTTAGGAAAAAAACGAGGAATCTTCGAAATGTACAAAATAAAAAATTAAAACCGAGTAAAAAAAAATCTGGAAGCGCTGTTGTTGACGATAAAAAAAAATGAGTTTTGTACAACGAAATGAAGCTTTTGGACGAGTTGGTTGTTCACTTCATCTGTGAACAGGGCTTATTTGTCAAGTCATCATTTTAATTTTAAGTAATAAAATTGTTCAGGTTGCATAAATTGAAATATTAATAACGGAAGTATGCACACATATTATTTGTCAGCTATGCATAATATTTTATTGTAGTATTCTAAGAATATAGACAACATTATAAAAAAAAAGAAAGATTAAGAAAACTCGCTATTAAGCAGTTTCTAAAAATGTATTTAAACTTGGAATTTATTAAAAATAAATCCGAATAAACTTAATCACCAAACGTGTAGTTTCTAATTCTCCGTCTAATTAAACCCCACCAGCGGTAATTTAATTAGATAAATTCGATAATCAAGCAAACGCTTAGCCTTACAACCTAAGCACAGTATTTGCTAGATTAACATTGGTCCTTCGAGCCATTAAAACTGGCAACAACCAAATACGCCAAACAACAACCGGCGGGATATTTATCAAATACGTCAAGCAACAACCGGCGGATATCCAAACAACTGCACCGTGAAGCAGACACTCGTTGTTCCACTAACTAGCCGCAACTTAGTCAATTACAACTATATACATGGAACAGCTATTGCAGAAACAAAAGCAAAAGGCAGTAGGAATAGAGCAGCTCATCACAAACTATAAAAAAGATGGAGCAATACGAAAAACGAAAATATATCTGGAAAAAAATAGCAGCTTTGAAGAAGCTATCCAAAGAGTACATCGATGACGACAATTTAATAAGAGAATTTCAACCACCACTGAAGTCAACAGATCAGTACTACAAGGATAGGCAAAATGTGGCAGATAATTACCAAAAAAACTATTGAGGAAATGCGACAACGCCTAAACGATTCGGGGCTGCCATCCACACCACTTCCAACAGCAGATACAACAATCAATTTCAAAGAACTCAGCATCACCCCATCTGTAGAGATCAACAACACTGACACAGAGGCATCACCAAGCGAATTCAGGCATAGTCCATTACCCGAGACGTCAAAGGTTGAGTCAAACCTTGAATTCAGACAATCGCCAAAATTCAAACAACAATTAAAACAACAAGACATCAAAATGAGGAGCTTATACAAAGAGATCAGGTCCACAAAAAACAAATTGGAACAAGGAGAAGCTGAAGCATCATTGAATTTATCATTAACTCACATGGAGAGAATGATGAATCAAGTATCAGATCTTCACGATAACATATGCCTGGAGGCGACTGAGGATGATGAAACAACAACAAAATACTTCATAGATGAATACTACGACACAATACGAAAAGCGTATGACGAAATAGTAGTAGAGGTGATCATGAAGAACAAACAATACAAAGCCGGCAGTAATCGACCGGCAGAAATTAAGCTTCCCGAAATACAAATACCCCACTTTAATGGAGAATACATGAAATGGATGGCATTTCATGACGTCTTTGAACAATTAGTGCACAACAATCAAGCACTTAACAACACACACAAGATTAATTATCTAAAGGCCTACATTGGAGGTCAAGCAGCCAGGCTGATAAATCACCTGCAATCCGTGGGAGAAAACTATGAACGCGCATGGGACATAATCAAAACAAGATACGATAATCGCAGGATGAACGTAAACAAATACATTACAGCCATAAGAGGATTATACGACACGACCAGAGAATGTTTACATGCAATCAAGCACCTAGGAATCAACACTGATTCTTGGGATCAAATAGTGATATACGTATTGGCCAAAAAACTAGATCACGAATACCTGAGAGCATACGAGATGTCACTAGAGAATCCAAGAGAAATCAAACTCTTAAAAATTTCATGAAGTTCCTTGAATCGCGTTTTACGTCATTAGAAGCAGTTTATCGAGAAAAATCTTCAAACTTTCGTAAACCAGCAACTACTACAAAAACATCTCTATTGACAACGAGTCCAACCAAAGCCTGCATTGTCTGCAACCAAAGCCATCACCTTGCAGATTGTTCTAAATTTAAAGCAACGAACATTCTTGACAAAAATCAGCTGGTATCATTATTGCAACTATGTAGAAGGTGCCTTAAAAGCGACCTCGCGTTAGCCGAATGTAAGGCTAATACATCACGTCAACAATGCAAAGGACGGTATCACCAGCTACTACACAATAAGATGATTGGATCAATAACAACCAAACCCGGATCAGCAAACAACAGCAATACTACATTACACGCTAGTACAAATGACGCGTACATTCTCTTACCAACCGCACTAGTAAGGGCAACAACTCAGAATGGGCAAGATTGTCATTTACGTGCCATCATAGATCCTTGCTCACAAGCCACGTTCATCACTTCAAACGCAGTAAACAGACTACAAACAAAAACGTGTAGCACAGAATTGCACGTCACTGGCATTTGCGCAAACAACAAAGAAATAATCAAAAAGGCTGCTAAACTATCAATTATGCCTCAATTTCAATCGAGGTATAACCTGGAAGTAGAAGCTTACGTAGTGAATAAAATTACAGACAACCAACCACGGAGAACAATAACAAGCCTGACTTGGAAAAATCTACCTCAGTTGGCCGATCCTAACTTCCATACGTCAGCACCGATAGACTTACTTATTGGTGCAGATTACTATGCCGATATAGTATTACCGGATATAATAAAAATAAACAATCAACAACCAATTGCTCAACGTACCGTTAACCAAAACCGTAGCAATCACAACAAAGGAAAATGCAGCTGATGAAATTGAGAAAATCCTCAAGAAATTTTGGGAAATAGAGGAACTACATCCGCCGACAAAACATACTACTGATGAAGAAGAATCAGAACAACATTTTCAAAACTCCCACAAAAGAGAATCAGACGGTAGATACACTCTTAAAATTCCGTTTAAATAAATAACAAACGGCTTCAAAGTAATCCGCTTCGGATAAAATATACTTATGGCAACGTTTTTTCCGGTCTTCAAAACAGTTTTTTTCGGCTTGTATCTCGTCAATCGAGAGAAAACGAAGTCCCTGGAGCGGTTTTTTGAGTTTCGGGAATAACCAGAACAGCCAGAAGACGGATTTAAATCAGGCGAATAGGAGGGTCGAATTTTTGCACAAATAGTCACGTATAACCAATGCAGTGTGAAGGAATTCGTAATGCACCACATTACGATAATTGAAGAAAATTGTCAACATCACCTTGATTTTTGACTTACTTTGACATATTTTTTCGGTCTTGGCTGACCTTTGGTACGATATTCACTTGAAATTATGGCCCCACAGACATTAATACGACGCTCTTTTTCCAAAAAATTGAGGTTTTTGGTTTTTTGGAACCAAATGAGATGAGACGCGTTTGAGGCCCAAATGGTCTTTTAAAATCGATTGTGTTTACCTAAACCAATCGACGATTTTTGAGCACCAAATCCTTGACTTCCTTGACGTGATTGATGGACATCGGTAGATATCGTATGACGGTAAGGATGTTCATCGTTTTCAACACGTTCTATGCCTTCTTTGAACAACTTATACCAATAATAAACACTCGCTCTGGACAGTGCATTGTAATCAAAAGCCTTTTTAAACATTTCCAATATTTTGGAAGTCGAAATTCCATTTTTTAAGCAAAATTTGATGCAACTGCTTTGCTGAATATTTTTAAAAATCGAAAAGTGCCATTTTTAGATGAAAGTAAAGAAACGTATCTCATTAACCATTAAAGATATTGACACGAAATTTGGCACAGATGTCTGTTGTGGTGCTCCAACCTAAGAAAAACCCCGTTTGGATAAGCCAGCGGAATTTAAATGGGAAAGTCTTACTACTTTTTGATCACAGTAGTGCTTCTTCGTGGTATTAGATTTTGTAAAACATCGGTTACTTATCAGAGATTACACGAATTAATTAACAAAGTTACTTCAAATTATAGCAAACATTGGAAGGAACACTATTTAATTAGCCGACAATAATTTTAAATTTAACTAACTTTAATTTATTTCTATATTTTCGTTTTCCACAAACAATTTCGAAACCAATTTAATTTAATTTTTCTTTATGAAAATTTAGGTATTTACATAGATACTTTTCTAAAATTTACTGCATGGGCTGAAAAGTTTCGTATATTGGCACATAGATGGTGCTGTAATGAGTTTGTTACGTTTTTGCCTTGTCAATCAAGGTTCGTATCACTGGATTGTGAATAATACAAACTCAATTCAATTTATCACCAACGAATTTATTTATTTCACAAAATTTAAAAATTCACAAAATCACTTTATATAAATTATTCTTAAGTTTTACTGATCACTTTTACTTTATTTATCGCACTACAACACTTTTTTAAATCACTTTTTAATTCCTTTTAATCTTTATACTATCGCTTACCAAATATTACTAATCCAATTCGATTTCGTTCGCCTTTTTATATACATAAACCAAACTTCTAGAAAGCTCATGATTTTTCTAGTTAGATTAGAGTAGAACAATTTTATCATGGAAAATTCCATTTAGAACAGTTTAACATTGAGCTATTAATTTTAACTTATTCTATTACACACTAGGTGTCACCGTCACAAGTTATTATTGTGACGGTGACACCTATCGTGTGATAGAATAAGTTAAACTAATAGCTCAATGTTTTACTGTACTAAATAGAATTTTCCATGATAAAACAGTTCTAAATGTTTCTACACTATTCTAACTAGAAAGGTCATGAACTTTCGAGAAGTTTGGGTTGTGTATATAAAAAGGCGAACAAGATCGAATTGGATTATTAGTATTTGGAGCGCGATAGTGTAAACTTGTAAGATTATTATTAGTATTTGGAAAGCGAAAGTGTAAAGATTAAAAAGGAATAAAAAGTGACTTAAAAAGTGTTTTAGTGGAAATAAAAATTATAAGTGTATAGTGAAATTTGAGAATAATTTATATAAAGTGATTTTTGTGAATTATAATAATAAATTGTGTTGTAATAATTCTTGTGTAACATAAATAAATTCGTTGGTGATAAATTAAACTGATTTTGAATTATTCACAATCCAGTGATATGAACCTTGAGTGACAAGGCAAAAACGTAACATTATTATTAAATTACAAAAATAGTCAAAAAGATCTAACATTGGGCGAGTCTATACTATCCTATGAAACTGTCCGATTTTGGGTTGGTGAGTTTATTCGTGGTTGCACAAGTATTTTTGATGATGAACCCAAAATAGGTAACAACACCAGAAATGATAGAAAAAATTCATCATATTGGACTAGAAAAAGCTTAAATGGGTGACGCGTTCTCTCACTATCGATCAAAAATTCAAATAAGTAACCACTTCACAGCAACACTTGGTATATTATGTACTATGACTATGAAAGTAATCCAAATAATAAACAACTTGTTACTGATAGGGAACACTATTTAAATCTTCTCCAGTTGAGTTTAATTGATAAAAAAAAATATTTCGGTAGATAGTGTAGAGTGCGGCACTGACGAGGGATCGGAATTGTTCAACGAAACGGCGAGACAGAGATTGACGAGAGGAAAGAGACAGAAGACAATGAAATTGACGAAAGGAATAGTGGAGAAGAGTAGTGGTAGTACGATAACGAACGTGAACGTAGAACAAGCAAAATATTATAATGCAATAAAACGTGAATTAGTTAAAAAAAAAAAAAAGAAAGAAAAACGTAAAGTGTTTCTATAATTCTCTGAAAAAACTTTGTTGTTTTTATTTTAGTTCAGAAGTGGGATTAACCTGTGCATAATCTTAATCAATATTAAAAAGACAACAAATACTATAAGAACAATTATTAAGTAACGGTAGTGTGTGATTTTAGTTGTCGTGTAAAAAAATAAATAATAATAAGTTACTGGAATTTTCCATAATCTAACGTATTTTATTCGGTAGGCGTTGTTTAACCGCCAACGTTAATGTAAATACATCGGTCATAAAAAAATCCGGTGTATTTTTCCATAGTTTTTGTTCGCACATAATGGCATGTGGAAGATAATAATTTTTGATGCATGAGTGTATTAAGTAAGGATTAGAAATTATTATTTGAGAAATTGTGATTTCGGAAAACATCAAAGTCAAAAAATAAAAGTGTTGAACTTATTGTGAACGAAAAGTGTTAAAGAACGTAATATAAATTAAAATGAGTTTCGCTAGTTGCGGTATTAAGCAGGATTTATTCGGTCGATTAAACGAGTTTGAGAATAACGAAGCAACGAAAAACGTGGATTCGAGGTCTGTCGATAGCCAAGAATTAAAAATCGACACCTATATAGCCGAAACAATTATAGAAAATAGACCGAAATCTTCGGAGAAAACCGACGAGGAACGAATGTGCATCGACTATCGGCGCGTAAACGCCATAACTGCGAAAGATCGATTTCCATTACCAGTTATGGAGGATCTACTTCAACGTTTGTCGGCATCCAACTATTTCACCGTCTTGGATTTGGCATCGGGGTATTACCAAGTACCAATGTCTCCCGATTCGATACCGATAACTGCCTTTGTCACTCCTGATGGGCATTACTAGTTTCTCAGGATGCCATTTAGATTGGCGAATGCACCAGCAATTTTCCAGAAAATAATGAATAAGGTAGTTGACGAGATGGACGGGGAAATAGTTGTTTATTTAGATGAAATAATAATCCCAAGTAACACTATCGCGGAGGGAATGGGAAAATTGGAACGATTTTTAAATGTAATGAAACGTCATGGTCTCACGCTAAATCAAAAGAAGTGTCATTTCTTTAAACGTGAGGTAGATTTTCTGGGTCATGAGGTTTCAGGTTTGGGAATAAAACCAGGAAAATTAAAAACGGATGCTATTGTCAATTTTCCACAACCGCAGGATAAAACTCAGGTACGACAATTTATGGGATTAGCGGGGTTTTTCCGGAAGTTTATGAAAAACTTTAATATCGTTGCGAAACCGCTAACTCAACTAACTTCGGAAAAAGTACCGGTTTTATGGGCGAACAAACACACGAATGCCTTCGAATATATAAAATCTAAACTGGGAAGCCGCGAGACGTTAGCAATCTATGATCCGAACTTAAATCATGAAGTGGTTACCGATGCTAGTTCGAAAGGGATGGGTGGGATTTTATTTCAAGTTGACAAGTATAACAAGAAACGACCCGTAGCCTATTTTAGTAGACAGACCACCGAATGTGAGCGGAAGTATCATTCATACGAATTGGAATCTCTGGCAGTTGTTGCAGCATTGGAACCTTTTTCGGATCTATTTGATTGGTAAGCCTTTTCAGTTAGCAACAGATTGTGCTTCATTACAAACATGCTCAACAAAGAAAGACCTGATACCAAGAATTGCTAGATGGTGGCTGAAACTGGCGGATTACGATTTCACAATGGAATATCGACCTGTGGCCCTATTCTGGTAATTCCCGGGGAATAGAAATTTTAAATTTTGTTGCAGTATTATTCCCTTTTCCCCAAAGTGTATTCTGGTGTTCGGGAAAGATTTTTATTGGGAAAAAATTATTCCCCATTACAGCAGTTTTGACGTTTGTTTTTCCACACCGATTTTATGAAAGAATTGATGGGGAATAGATTTTTAATGAAAATGTTGGTTTATATGTAGTTGTTATTAATAATTACTAATATTAATACTGTTAATAATTTTAAAGATAGTATTATAATAAATAAGAGTTATTATAATAATTTTGATACAACTAAATTTATTTTCCCTGTATATTTATTCCCCAATTGACAGAATCCACTTTAAGAAAATGGGGAATAAAAAGTTGGAAATATGTATCTGGGAATAACTGCTGTAAAAAAAATTATTCCCCGTTCCCCGGGAATTACCAGAATAGGGCCACTGGAGTGCAAATGAAGCACGTGAATGCGCTAAGTCGGAATACGAACGGAGCAGAAGAGCAGATGGATCCAGCAAGCCTAGAGGTATATCAAATAACGACTAAAGAAACGGATTGGCTTGTAGGTATGCAATGGTTAGATGAGGATATACGACAAATAATTAATACCCTAAAGCGACCACCACAAAATGCAGATGAACGACAGATGCATCATGATTATTTGATGGAAATTGGTCAGCTTTTTCGTAAGACTGACGACGGACGCAAATGGGTTGTACCTAGAATTATCAAATGGCGAATCGCAAAGCTTAACCACGATGATATGGGCCATTGTGGAGTCGAGAAGATCTTGAAAATGACTCAGAGGAACTTTTGGTTTCCAAGAATGAGAAACTATTTAAAAAAATATATGGCTGCTTGTATTGAATGCGGATATACCAAAGCAATATCGGGACAAAAAGAAGGGGAACTTAAGATCCGATTGATAAGATACCATTGGGCCATTCCCGAAGAGTACGAAAGGCAACGCATATGTGATAGTAGCTGTAGACGCATTCACAAAATATGTCCACATTAAGGCGGTCAAAACTACTTCGGCTGTATCAGTAACCAATATGATGAATAATTGGACGGTTCATTTTGGAGTACCCACCAGAATTATAAGTGACCGAGGAACAGCTAATACAAGTAAGCTATTCCAGAACTATTGTCAAGATAACGATATTAAGCATGTGTTGAATGGTCAATGTGAACGATACAATCGTACGATTTTGTCTATGCTAAGAGCTACGATTGGCGAGGAAGAAAACAAATGGGACCTAAAAATGAATCAATTGCAATGGTCAATGAACAACCTACCAAATTCAACAACGGGAATGTCACCGCAGTCTTTGGTGTTGACTTATAATCCCCGAAGCACGTTGAAGAACAAATTGTTGCTCGCATTAACCGACGAGAATCCGACTGCAGAGTATAATGATTTTAAAAAAATGGGTTATATGAGAATGAACTGTGCTGCCGCTAGAAATAAAGAATACTTCGATAGCAAA
Organism: Tipula vernalis; assembly: GCA_958295665.1. Taxonomy (NCBI): domain Eukaryota; kingdom Metazoa; phylum Arthropoda; class Insecta; order Diptera; family Tipulidae; genus Tipula; species Tipula vernalis. The sequence continues at coordinate 176,426,204 of OY282558.1, read as the reverse complement.
CATAGGAAACCAAGGAGTTATAAAGAAGGTGATATGGTTTTTCTCAAATGGGAGGGTGGACCTGCCACTGGCACATCTAGGAAACCAATACCTAAATTTCGAGGGCCATATATCGTAAACAAGAAACTACGGAACGATCGTTACATCTTAGTTGATGTACCTGGAGCCAAACAAGGACAGAATAAATTTGATGGAGTTTTAACCCCGGAACGAATGAAACCCTGGTGTCAAATCGAGCATTTGGAAGATGACGATGTAGACGCTGATGAGGACATCAGTAGTCAGAATGGACGAGCTGTAGAGTACGGCACTGACGAGGGAAGGGAGATTGTCCAACGAAACGGCGAGACAAAGATTGACGAGAGGAAAGAGACAGAAGACAATAAAACTGACGAAAAGAATAGTGGAGAAGAGTCGTAGTAGTACGATAACGAACGTGAACGTAGAACAAGCCAAATATTATAATGCAATAAAACGTGAATTAGTTAAAAAAAAAGAAAAAACGTAAAGTGTTTCTATAATTCTCTGATAAAACTTTGTTGTTTTATTTTAATAGCTAGATTTAGGAAGGGATTTTTTTTTAGAATGTGAAATAAATATTTTTTTTGCGTAATAATATGGTGGTGCTTGTACATACTGAATTACGATTAAGAAATTCAATTTCAGAAAAAGCGGTAATCGGTTGAATTTTTAAGTTTATAAAATTATAAATTTCGTAAAAATACCATTTTAACATGTAATTCATACGAATTGCGTCTCAAACAATATTCTAACATATTTAATAATTTAATTAAGTAATTGACATTTTACCTGTAAAACAACCTTTGGCACTTCGAGCTTTTGCATTTAAAACCGGTTCGATTGATTTCAATGAGCACGGTGAAAATTTATTATTATTTTTTTTATCGCCTGATGTAGCTCTAGCAAACATAATAAAATTTCCATCTTCTCCACCTGGTGTGCATTGTTCTGGATCATGCTGAAATGTAACATTAAAAAAAAAACATGAAAGTTATATTAAGGAAAAATGATAAGAAAATTTTTGATTAAAGTAAAATAGAAATAATAATTTATGCAGATAAGAAAATATTTGTTCGTACGAATAACAGAAATAGTATACATATCTAATGCTTCTTTTTGTTTAATGCAATATAAATCTTTCATTCCCAAAAAAAAGCACTGGGAGAAATATTTCATTACAAGAAATCATGTTTAAATCTGATAATGGTTTGTATTTTTTTAAAAATTATTTACAGAGATTTTGAACAAATCTGATCTTCCCAGAAATACCAGAGAGAAGAAAAAAAATTAATTTAATTGGATTCGTTGAATTACCTTACGTCTAGACTTTTCCTGTAAACAAAATTCTTTTCTACAGACAACATTTTGCTAACACTAATGCAGATGATCAAACAGTGAAATATTCAATGGAAAACGCTTGCACGCTGAATTGCACGTTTTATTAAAAAAAATTTCATTTAGTACTTTTCATTTATTTTATTACATCGATAAATGAAAAGTGAAAATTGTGAATGAATTAGCGAAATGATTAGATGTGATTTATTTATTTTTGGAGAAACTAAAGAGTTTGCAAATATTCGATAAAATCATTAATCCGGATTTATTCGATGTACAAGACTAAACTATAGGAGCATTTTTTTTTTAGGATGTATGACGCAGGGTGTAGGACAGGTCGGTGATAAAAAGTAAAATGTCAAACATTTACATAAGAATTTATATGTAACTTCAGTGAAAAAAATTACAATTTATCAATGAATTCTCTTGATTTATTATAATGAGATAAGTATCTATGTAGTCTTTATTTATAAAGTATAAAATACATTTTAAGTTGAAATAATAAAATATTTCTCCATTTTAGGTAAATAAACAAGTTTAAAGAAGGCATAGATTTCAAAGCGGCAGAGACATAATTTGGTTGTTTTTGTTATTATATTCATATTTTAAAGATAATGAATGGATAACACAATACTAATATTTTTAAATAAATTATCCTAATTAAAATAATTTTTGCAACAATGGATAATTTTACGGTTTCACAATTAAAATTGAAACTTATTGCTGTTGGTGCCTTACTCCCAAATCATTCCCGAAATGAAGCTCTTAAACCTTGTGTGTATACCCAAAAAATTATACACCAATGTATACCCGACCCACCCGGGTGGCCAGGTATATTGTTTTCATATGTTACTGTGTTGTTGCATTTCATTGTTTGAGTTTACGATAGAAAACGAAACAAAATATATTTAATGGGGATTCCCCCTAGTAAAAGTAGAAGAGCGAGACAAACAAAAACATATAAATAATGGTGGATGCATTTGATTAGTAATGCATTGTGGTTCAAACTAGTATGTTGTCGGTGTAAAAAATATTATAATCTTTATTTTCTAAGTACAATGGCGGAACGAAATAACGAACTAACAAACGCACAATTTAGACGGTAATATTGGTTTTGGCCACGTTGATTTATAATTTTGATTTATACATATATATATAATATCTCGATAGTTTGTCTTACGAAGAACAACAAGCACATCTCCAACGTGTGCTAGCAGAATATGAAGATGATGAAGTAGATCACGATGTGCATGATTTCTTTGACGACGATTCAGAAGATGAGTGGCTCCCAACCGCACCACAAGAAAATAAGGAGGATTCAGATATAGAAGACGTATTTGCAGACAACGTAAAAATAAATTTGTCGGAAGATGAGATTTATAGCGATGACGAAGAATTTGAAATTATTGATACTGTAAACAACGGCGAAACCACTTCTCCTGATTATTTAGCTAAAGATGGAACATTATGGCGGCGAAAGCCTCCCCAAAGACAAATATTGAGGCATAATATCTTTCGAAATAAAAACTGTGGGCTCTCTCGTTCGACGAATATGTTGTCGATAAAAGACACATTCAATTGTATTTTCTCTGATATAATGTGTCACATTATAATCAGAGAGACTAATAGGAAGGCTAAAGATATGTACGAGGCATATAATAAAAAAAACGGGAACAAAACTGCAAAACAATGGAAATTATTAAGTTACGAGGAATTTAAAGCTTACTTAGCCATACTTATAAATGCTGGCGTTCATCGTTCAAATAATGAGCATGCGACGGTGTTATGGGCAACTACATCAAGTCCAATATATCGGGCAAGCATGGGGTTGAATCGTTTTCAAGAAATTTCCAGGTTTCTTAGATTTGATAATCCACATACAAGAGCGTTTCGCTTAGAGACAGATAAAACTGCCGCCATAAGTGAAATTTTTGAATTATTGAACGCAAATTTGCGAAATAATTATACTCCGTCCGAGTGCGTAGTTGTGGATGAGCAACTATTTCCATTTCGCGGTATGTATCGTTATAATGTGGTTTGCTCTTGTATTACAATTTATTTTATTGATTTATTTTTCATAACTGTATAGGTAGAACAAAATTCACGCAGTATATGCCATCTAAGCCTGCAAAATATGGCATCAAAGTTTGGTGGGTTTGCGATGCCTCTAACTCATATCCAATAACATGGCAAATATACACCGGCAAACAACCAACTGGCAGAGAAACTAACCAAGGGGAGCGAGTTGTAAGGGATTTATGCATGCGTTTCAAAGGGTCCGGAAGAAATATAGTTATGGATAATTTCTCTACAACATTGCCACTCGCACGTCTATTGATAACATGGGATTTATCAATTGTCGGAACGTTAAAAAAAAATAAACCTTACATTCCAAGAGAAATGCTCCCTTCCAAAACACGCGAAATATATTCTTCCTTGTTTGGATTCAGCGATGACAACGTTACCATATGTTCTTACGTTCCAAAAAAAAATAAAAGCGTGTTATTGATATCCACTCAACATTATAGTCAAACCGTAATAGGGGAAAAAAGGAAACCCGAAATAATTCACTATTATAATAGTAAAAAGAGTGCCGTAGATAATATGGACAAGCTGGTGACGCATTACACAACCAAGAGAAAGACACGGCGATGGCCTTTGGCCTTTTTCTATAATATTATTGATATTGCTTGCCTGGCTTCTTTTAAAATATATGTTGAAAATAACCCATCTAGGTCTAATAACACATCCAGACGCAGAGAATTTTTGAATGATTTAGTACTGCAACTTGCTTTACCACATATTTCTGCTCGAGCCGCCATACCTAATGTACTTAGAAACTTTAAAACGCGGTCGGGCATTGAGTGTATATTTGGTAAACCACTTTCAATGGCTAGCAACCACGAAGATACAACATCTAATTTGATGCGCGACAGCACTGGGCGAATTCCTCAAGTAGGAAAATGCTGGGTGTGCTTATTATCTAATCCAAAGAGACGTAGGAATACACGAAAGTCGTGTAGTTTATGTAAAAGGCCAGTATGCGTAGAACATACCAACTCAGTGATAAAGTGTTCTAGGTGCAACTAGTTTATAAGTGCATGTTAGTTTAGCATTATGTATTAATTTCAAACCAAACTATTACCAAATGAACTAATTTTTTTTTATTTATATAATTATTAATTATTAATTTTTGCAATTGAATGTTAATATTTTGTGATAATTTATAATTTAAACTGTGTGTAATTTTATATAATTAAATAAATGTACAAAACCTTATATGAATTTTGCGAAAAATAAACAAAAAAAATCGTATTTTCCTCATATTTTGTATTGGCCACCCGGATGGCCGGGTATATATTATAAGGGTAACAAATTGTTTTCGCGAATAATTCGGCCAAACAATATTTAGTAATAAACTTTTCTGTCAAAATCGATAAAATCTATACAAATCTAGGATGTCAAGGGGTTTGAAACGCCTAACACCAGATTTACATAATCCTCGAGCATTTAAAATCGAAATGGCCACCCGGGTGGCCGGGTATACACACAAGGGTTAAGCAAAAAGGATACATGTTAAAGAGATACATAGTCAGTCAAGTAAATCTACTATGGCATTGTTAGTGTAAAATATTGCAACCTTGAATGTGATTAGTGCACAATGTGAAATAAACTTTATACAAGAGAACATAATATTTTGAGTATAAAAGTAAATAATACATAGAAAGAATGGAACTTGAGCAAAGCACGATAATACACACAAACCAATCAATGGCTTCGACAACAGTGCTTTTTGTTCTCTAGGTTCTCTTCACACTGCTAAATTTTAAATATCTTGAAAATATTGACAAGCTGAATTTGCACTCACTGTTGATCGGGCCCATTGTCAAAATATATGTGAGAGTTGGATTTTGTTGGATGAGTACGAAGGTGGCCGAGTTCTGTTTAATCGTGAGAACAAGAATTTAATTCGAATTCCTAAACTCGTGCAAGAAATTATAGGATATCGAGTAGGCTGGCGGCTCAACCACGTTTTGCTTTCTAATCCGAAACGAATTGTGTCCACCGATCTCTGAGAGATGAGCCAATCTTGGTAGGTGCCGAGATCCTTATTTATGATGATGGCTCCTTGACGAAGAGCAAAATCTTACATCTTCCGTTATTGGTGACAATACAAATAGCTGATTTGCGATCAAAATCAAAAGCACCAGATTGTTGAAACAGTTACTAGTGCGTACCTGAGGGAGAGGTATTGGTAGTAAATACCTCTTTTAGCTTTGCAGAAATTGAGATATTGAGATATTTCTGACCCTTATATTTCTGACCCTTATATGCCCCTCTACAAGGAATGAATCGTCAAGGGTTAGTAAAACCGTTTATTATTAGTCAGCTCGATTATAGAATTCGCAAGAGTGGTTATGAATAAAATTCGAAAACCCCACAAAAAGGAAAACAATCATTAAAAATCACTGTCATAGGAATTCTTAAGAAGTGTCTTTCTAGACGATGCCTTTGTTTCTTCAACTTTGCACTTGCGCTTGCCTCTTTCTATAATAATGATTGAAAGCGATTTTATTCGGTATTATGCATGTGCTTTTATCCTATAATGCATAAACTTTTTTCTGAATTGCATACGTCTGGGCCCACATTAAGAGGTTCTTACAATTTGTCGAAAAAAAAAAAAATTGATAAAGAAACGCGAAAAAAATATTATCTTTGCACAGGCACTCATAAAATTGAATAGCCTAAATAAACTCGAACGGTGAAACGCGCCGAAGCCCTTTTAAAGGCCTAAATAATTAAAATAAAAGTAAAATCATTGACACTATATGCTTTAATAGTATATAAGGTTGTTACCATTCTATATTTAAACGGTGTGTAAACGGGCTCATTTGACCTATTCTGGGATTAGGACATAAGCCTATTTACTTATGCCGGTCTCAAGCATTGAATTTGTTTATGCTATAAAGGAAATCAATAGTTCCATGATACACTGCAATTATTTTTAATTTTTCTATAGGTGTGTATTAGTGTTCGTGTCTGCTCTGGATCGCGTTAGTAATTATTCCAATTTAAAATTAGGTAGATCCAAATCATTGCTACATTCAACAAAAACAACCCACACAAAATCATAGTTAGATTGCTTGTTCTACTCTTGTTCTGGATAAATTCTCCAATTGGAGAGATTATACAGAACTAGCATATTGCATATTGCATAAAAACTAAATAATTATTCCAAAATTTTTACGTTAAATGTAGAACACGCTTAGATCTACATTATAAAATTAAAAAATTTGACAATATTTCATTTCAAATTAACTAAATTCGAATAATTGCCATCGCGATCAAGAGCATTTCTTTTGAAATGAATACTAAAACACGTCTTATATCGCTTTCGTGCATTTTATAATCGAGCTGAATCTATTTAAATAAGTGGAACTAAGCCGCAAATACAATAAGCAAGCATTTCTATAATATTCGGTTTCACTTCGACGAAATAGACAAACCCAAAGTGGCTTTTTCAATAAAGCTTAACAGGGTTAAGAGGGTTGAACGACAACCGCTTAGATCTAAATTCTACCTGTCTGAAATATACGTATGTGAAGTTAGCCCGAAAAAAGGCCTTTTCATCCCGAAAAAAAATTTGATGTGTCTTGGCTAAATTCAATATAAAAAGCATTTCAGCACGAAAAATTATAGAAATAAAAGAAAATTACACTCCATCCCGAAAAAAAATATTTACCTGAAACAAGATTTTTAGTCATTTTTTTTCAGGGGTTCACATTTTTAAATCTGATACAAATAAAAGAATTTCAGCACGAAAATAATAAAAAACAACTCAAAATAACAATTCAACCCCCAAAAATATTAAAGTTATATCTGAAAACAAATATTTTATTCATTGTTAAGTCCTGTACCCATTGAAAAACGAAAAGAAAAATCGGATTTAGTTTTTTCGATATAATTCCAAAATTATTGCTTTGTTTTCGCTAAAAACTTTTCGTTTTTGACCGAGTGTACCATACAATACTATTTTCAATTAAAAAATTTCAAAAAAAATTTAATTAGCTGAGAAAATGAAAATTTAATTTTTTTCGTCCGAAAAAAATTGTTTAGAACCGAAAAAATTAAATTTTCATTTTCTCAGCTAATTAAAAATGTTTTTGAATTTTTTAAATTGAAAATGGTATTGTATTGTATACTCGATCAAAAACGAGAAGATTTTAGCGAAAATAAAGCAATAATTTTGGAATTATATCGAAAAAACTAAATCCGATTTTTCTTTTCGTTTTTCAATGGGTAAAGCACTTCAGTAGTGTTTTTCATTTATAAATTATACATAACATGTTATACTTATATCACAGAAACACTGGAAAACAAAATACATTTTTTTAAAGAAATTTATACGATTTACTACCACGATATACCATATACGAGTACCATATGTTTAATCACGAAGGTCGAAAGATATCGGAATAAGGCATTTGCTTAGATGGGCCTACAAATATAAGCAACAAGACCGCCATTACCATATGATGGTGATAAGGGATATTCCATAACCATTTTTCATTCAATAGTTTTGGTTGAGCGATTATTAAAAATGCTCATATGTTAACCAATGTATCTCTGTTCACAGAGGTTTGCATATATAGCGGTAAATAGCATGTGAATGACCAGCCCTTTGAGAAAAAACACCCTTAATGACATTATGAGCATTTGTAATAATCGCTCAATAAAAACTATAGAATGAAAAATTGTTTCGGAAAAACCCTTATCCTCATCGTATGGTAATGCCATTACGGGTGTTTTTTCTCAAAGGGCTGGTCATTCACATGCCATTTACCGCTATATATGCAAACCTCTGTGAACAGAGATACATTGGTTAACATATGAGCATTTTTAATAATCGCTCAATCAAAACTATTGAATGAAAAATGGTTATGGAATATCCCTTATCACCATCATATGGTAATGGCGGTCTTGTTGCTTATATTTGTAGGCCCATCTAAGCAAATGCCTTATTCCGATATCTTTCGACCTTCGTGATTAAACATATGGTACTCGTATATGGTATATCGTGGTAGTAAATCGTATAAATTTCTTTAAAAAAATGTATTTTGTTTTCCAGTGTTTTCTGTGATATAAGTATAACATGTTATGTATAATTTATAAATGAAAAACACTACTAACAATGAAAAAAATATTTGTTTTCAGATATAAATTTAATATTTTTGGGGGTTGAATTGTTATTTTGAGTTGTTTTTTATTATTTTCGTGCTGAAATTCTTTTCTTTGTATCAGATTTAAAAATATCCCCTGAAAAAAAAATGACTTAAAATCTTGTTTCAGGTAAATATTTTTTTTCGGGATGGAGTGTAATTTTCTTTCATTTCTATAATTTTTCGTGCTGAAATGCTTTTTATATTGAATTTAGCCAAGACACATCAAATTTTTTTTCGGGATGAAAAGGCCTTTTTTCGGGCTAACTTCACATACGTCTGAAATATGTCGACCACATTCAATTGTAATACAAAATTAATAATACACAGTAAGAAATTATTTTCTATATTTTTTAGTCGAAACATTAACCTCTTAAAATTAACAATTTTGTGAATTTTGCTTTGCTACCCACTTAGAATGTTTTCTTAACAATACTAAAATCATAAAATCTAAAATAGCATAATGATGACCGTAACATGCATTGTTCTGGTTTAATATGTTTTCAAAATCCGATTTTGATTTAATAATTTCAATGCATTGCATTGGTCGTTTATATAGTTTTTAATATTTCGTATGTGTGGAATATTAGTAAAAATTTTAGAAAAAATATTCAAACAATATTTTGAAAAGTTAAAAAATAGTTCGCGTGGAGCGTTTTAACCTACAAAATCTGAATTTTTAGAATAATTTTTGAAATAAATGAAACACTCGTTTTTGAGAGAAATTGTTTGCATGAGGGAAAAACCAAGCCAAAAATTTAAACGAAAGGTAATAATAAGAACGATCTTGTTAGTAAATAACAGAATGTATACGACAGCAACAGTATATTTGTTTTTACATGTACACAACAAAACAACAAAGCGTCACAATTACAACCAAAATCTGCGAGAATTCTCTTTTTTTTCTTCTAATGTGGTTTTCCTGTTGCAACAAAAAACAGATTCGGGGTCGAATCCGAGTTGAAAAATGACAGTTTTTTGACGTTTTAACAGGAACAGCCAAAAATCCAGATTCTGCGATTTTTTTCTTTTTTATATGGTTGTGTGAATATACGTATTAATTGTCAAATTCTATTTTTACAATTAGATTGTTAATACTGATGAATTTTTCCGTAAATTAATAAATAATTTATTGTAATCACATTTTTATAAATAACTCAACATTTACATGTACATTTTTTATAAATAATTCAATAATCATATGAAAAAAAATTTGTGTTGAAGTGAAGTAGACAAAAACTGAAGTCAAGTAAACAAATAAGAACATTAACGTAATAAACAAAAATATCGACAAATCAGTTGTCTACAGAATCAATTGTGAATTAAATACACCACAATTTTTCAAGTTCTTGATTAATACTTAATGCTGAATCGACATCGTACAATAAACTAACATCACAGTTTCTCAAGTTCTTGTTTAATACATAATGGCTGAATCAATGTCGTACAGTAAACTAGTCTTTAAACCTACTTGTACTTGTACGCCTTATACTATTTATAGAAACCTTAATAAGGTTGATAATATCAAACCAACTAAATCCGTAAAGAGATTGCCCTAATTATCGTAAAGCAATAGGGAGTTAATGATACAGAGTTATGGAATACATTTTATGACGTTATTATGATTCCCATTCACATTTAACAGCTGCATTTGTGTCCAACAATTTTATTTTTTCATAACAAAATATTCTTTCTTGAATAACTTATTATTTGTTAATTATTTTACTGTTTTTTAAATATATTTTTCCGCATATTTATTTTGATGTTTAAATGACATTTCGATGACATTTAAATGTAATTGTATTAGTAATCGCTCCGAAAAATTTTACCGAGCGACGAATGACAGCTGCTGTCACTTGGGTTTCGCTCCAAATCTGTTTTTTGTTGCAACAGGAAAACGACATAAATCTTGTATGTACTCTTGTTGGTAAATTTACACTAATACACATCCAGGGTTGCAGTATTTAATATGAATTAATTCGAAATACATAATTGGAAAACATATTTGACTAAGTATCTCTTTAATATGTATCCTTTTTGTCTTAAGTCAATCTGCATCTTAACCTCGAACTCAATTTACAACTCAACCTCTATCTCAATTGCAATACAATCCTAAATTAACGGCCAACTCAGCCATCAACTCAATCACCAAATCAAACCTTACACAACTTTCAAATCAATCCTTAACCTAACTCCAAATCAACCCTTAAATAATTTTCCAACCGAACAACTCACTTAACCCCAATGCAAGCTAACAAAATCTTAACTCTACTACAACTCAACTTAGCTCGACTAAAATCTCAATTCTCTGCTTAACTCTACACTTATTGGACAACCCAATCCCAAAATTAACTCAATTCGAAAGCTGTATGCATGTATGAACTCAACTCAATCTAGCCTCCCACTAAACCCTATAATCAACCTCAAATTTATCCCTAACCGAAATTCTCTCTCTTACCGGCACACGTACCGTCATATCATCATTAGCGTAAACAATAACCATTATTCCATTCTACCATCATATCATTATGACACTATACCATTAAAACAACCATAAAATCATACCATCGTATCACAGTAACGTCGAACCAGCCCACCATCACAACATGATGTATATCTTACTAACAATACACCACACCTCCATACCATCACATCATCATAACATCGTACTATACCATCATATCCTCGTAATATCACACCATCATTCTAGAATAAATACATCATATGTACCATCATATGTTGTATGATATAAACAATCATACGGTCACACTATTATACCATAATACCAATCCATCATACCATACAATCATACCATCATATATACCAATACATAAAATTCCATTAAAATACGTTAAAAAATGGACAAGTTCTGTCTATCCTAACTGGCCATATTCCAGAACTTCATTGAACATTTTTTGTTCAGAATTCATCCCTCAATCGATTTCTGCGGAGTGTACTAATTTCCATCCCCGAGAAGGGATGGCATCAACCTCCAGGGTAAAAGCACACATCGGCACTATATAAATTTTGTTCCTTGAGCCATTCCCTACTTACTATTCAAATTTCATGTCAATCGGTTTTGTCCGTAGATAGGTACATGATTTAAATTATAAAGTTCAATAATAGTTTTAATTTGTTTTTAGGTTATACTAATGACAATCTCCCATGAACCTTCGAAATTAAAGCTAAGTTTGAAAAGATTTTTGAATATAAGTTTTGAATATAAATTTGTCAATATAAAAATTGCTATTTATTTATTTTAGGCCATCAGCTTTGGATTATCGGCTTCCCGAACAATACATCTTATCATGAAAATGGAACACACCTACCTCCATGTAAGACAAGATGTCAAGACAAAACTCCTTGAAAATAGGCGAGTTCTTTTGGACGCCGTCTTTGTAGGTAACGTTCTACTTAGCACTAGAATAATAGATGATGGACTCATCAATATCTGCAATTTAATTACTGCAATAAGGGAAACTTCGCCATTATATCGACCGTCGTTTTGAAATATATATGTAGATGGTCGATATAAATCCGATAAATTAATAATAATCTAAAAGTAACTAACTACATCTAACAAAAAATCCAATTCATATCTACGAGTAGATATAATCTGTTACAATCAAAATTAATTTCTGAAAAGTTTCGTCTGAAATTAAATTAAATTGTTACATTATATTTTAAATGTCTTATTGCCCCTAGTACACCCATAAATCTCTTAAATAAATAAGAAAAATATTTTCTATTCTTTTTATCAAAAAATCTATTATTTAAAATTTATATGTTAATGTCAGATGACATAAAATAAACATTACAGAAAAATCTTCAAATAATTTGTTTTGTTCTAACATTTAATTTAAAAGAGCATAGTTTTCTGAAAAAAAAAAAACAAACAAATAAAATGTTACAAAAAGTTAAAAACTTTTTCAAATAATATTTTGGCAATTGCATTTAGTTTCTGAAACAATTTATGGGTTTTGACTAATTAGATTTAGCACTAGACTATTTCGCACCCAAGTTACTCTTTGAAATTGGTGATAATTTCGATTAAGTTTATATTTAGGCGTTTTATCTGTGATATTGGGTTACCTTCGCAAGAAAACGGAGAAGGTTTATAAAATTGATGATTTTCTACAGATAATGTTGTTGGGGCATTTCTATTCGTCAAACATGTTCAAAATTTGAACAATTCTTAAAGCATTGTATATTTCTGAAAATCATAATTTATTTATTTGGAGCAAGCGTAGATGCTAGATAAAGGATCAAGTTCTTTTGGTAAAGGTATCTTTATTACAAAAACAGTGGTATAAACAGATTCTTCAATGAAATGCTAGTATTAGTAGCAATAGTAGGCTTTGAAATTGCGACTAAATTTTATTTTATCATGTAATACCGTCAAGTAGGCTTAGTTCAGTTTATCAAACGCATTGTTCGTTATCTTGCGTAGAATTTTTGTTTTGGCAATTTTAACTGGGTTCCAAAATAAGCCCTAATACAAATAAATTATTTGAAAATAAGAAATAGCTGGCATAAGACATTACTGGCAGGGGGAAATCAAATCATATTACGGTTAACCGAATAAATCTAAACTTCTCGGTTGATCAATCCGATATTCACCGAGTTTTACCGAATAAAAATTGTCACGAAAGAATTAGGATCCGCAAGGAAATTGTCAGCCTACTGCACTTCAATGGCACAGCAAGTTGCATATAGTTAATTGTATTCCATCTACGTAATATCTCTCGAATTGCGAGAAGCCACAATTCACAAAGTCGCAATTGTGAGGAAATGCAATTATGTAAACTTCTCTTTGGACATGACTGGCAATAGCGAAATTTGCCTATAAGACGATGTTATTGTGTGGTGGTTTCCCGGGTTTTGAGATCATAATTACTTCTGCAATTTTCCACGAGTTTGGTACATATTTGATTCTAAATGCTGGATTTATAAGATTGGTGAGCGTATTCATATTAGCTTTTATCTCACGCATGACTTCTTTGGTGTTGTGGGTAGGATTTCTTTACTTTCTTGAACAGATTGTTTAGTTATTATCCCGGCTTCCAACGTGTGGTCTTCATGTGGCTGGAATATTTTTTCGAGGTGTTCAGCAAATTCACAAGCTTTGTTATCATTATTTCTAGCCCATTTCTCACCTGCTATTCTTATTGGAGGATTCTGCATTACTGGTCTTTTAATTCATTTGGTTGCTTTCCAAAGAGAATAATCAGTACTGTTATCATTAGTTAATTTTTAAATAGTTGCTGATTGATTCATCTTTCAATTCTTTGATCTCTCTTCTTAATTGTTGAGTGAGATTGTTCAAATGAGTTTTATCTTGGGGGCCCCTGTTTGTTGCCATACTCGCTCTTATTTTTCTGCTAGGAGTTACCTAATTTCCATAGGGTAGTTGCCTCCCTTGATTCTCGTTTTAATTTCATCTACTTGTACATAATTTACGGATCTCGTACTTTGTTTGGATCAGTTGGCCAGTATCAAATACACCAGTAGGTTGGTTTTCCAGTTGAGAGGGCTTCACAGCTGTATTTCCTCATAGCTTTTAGGAGTTATTTTTACCCTTATTTGTTGTTAATCTGAACCCCTAGTCTACATTTTTTGCATTAAAGTCTCCTCCAAGTACAAATCGTTTTCCTAATTTACTGAGGAACTCGAGATAATCTTTTTCTTACATTGAGTGCTTCAGTGGGCAGTAAATACTAGCAATACAAATAGAAATACTTTTGGTTTTGACAATAACAGCAGTTGCTTGTATTTCTTCGGTTTCATATTTTAACTCCTCATAGTGATGAATACTATTTCTAATTATAACAGCACTACCTCCTTTAGCAGTGTTTCCTGGGTGAATAGTGTGATATATTGGATAATTTTTAAATTTAATGATTCATTGTCTAGTGAAGTGTGTTTCCGTGATGAGACATACATCGATTTTTTCTGTGTCCAGGACCACTTGCAGTTCTTTTCGATGTTGTATCAGTCCATTGGCATTCCAACAAAAGATTCTAAGATCATTGGCCATTTTTCTGTTTAGGGGTGGCTCCCTTAGTGCTGTACTCTAGTTTCTGTAATCGCTTATCAAATGTATTTAGTCTGCTTAAAATTAATTTAAATGTTTGACTTATATCGTCATTTTGAGCAGTTTTTCCTGGATTTCCGTTGCTCATCATTACTTGAGCATAAGTCATTTTACCAAATTGTCCTTGAGTAGTTCCCGACACTCTACGATTTACTTCGGGTCGGTTCATCTTAACCGCTTGCTTCCTGAATAAACTTGGATTTTTAGCAATCACATTCTTATTTTTGATGTTTTGCAGTTCAATAGCAACGCGGCATCCTCTATAGTTAGTACTGTGAATAGTAAATAAAAATTTATTTTGTGGGAACGATTTTGATTTCTTTATTGAATAATGCTTATTGATCGATAACAATTATGTGTGAAAGGTAATATCGGCCCAATGTTCGGCAACCAAGGCTTCGGCGGCACATACAATCTGTAGCTCTTGAATCGGTGCTGTCTTATTGGCATAGACCTTACTTTTGAGATAATCCTAAAGCAACGAGCCCAAGGGTGTGAAGTTGCACGGCGTAGGTGGCCAATTGACATCGCTGTTGCATTGGCTGTGTGGCATGTGGCACTATCTTGTGGAAACCACATAACGCTTACATCCACATAATCTAATTCGGGCGAGTTGATGTGCTTGGGCTCTCGGCCACACTTTCACGTACGGTTGATTTTTGAGCACCCATTTCCTTGGCTTCGATAATTTTAACGTGTTGTGCCATCGTGTCTATACATGACTAATATTGTTAATGACTGTAGCTTTGAACTGTAGAAAAAATTGTTTCATATTGACATCTGTCGTCAATATGAAACAATTTTTTTTTTTTACATTTAGATTTTATTCACAACTGTCATGGTGAAATACCTATTGGCCCACCCTTTATTTAGATATTATCGACATTTTTCTTCGGTGCACAGGAATAGTGACTCAACTTAAAAATCATCATTTATCAGTTATGTCCAGCAATGAGCATCTAAATTTTTATATTTTAATGGAAAAGCAGAGTATTGTGATTGGCTTTCATTGAATGTCGTCGATCATGTTGTTACTTGAAATAAAAGATTTTCTAACCACTCAAGAGATTTTCGAAATTGTGTGGAATTTTGCGATATTATTTGAGTTTTTATTTATTAGGCAAGATTTTCAATATTATTCGAGTTTAGCTTGCAGTTATTACGATAAACACTCGAACTCGATAAATTACCTTAAAGGGAAGACGTTCTCGAAATTGAATATTTTTGGATTTATCTAGATTTAAATATCGAAGCTTGACATCAAACTTATTCGAAATTATCGTCATAATTATATTTTCGAGATTATTCGAGGTTTTGCGAAGGCTGTACGTTATTTTTCAGAATACATGAAATTCTTATTAATTTCTTGATTTCTTGACTCAGAGTTGATACCTCCACTTGAAGTTAGGCGGCTCATAGCTCATTGCAAATGCAATGGGCTGGCCTACCTGATAGGATGCGATGCAAACGCGCACCACACGGTGTGGGGTAGCACGAACATCAACAACAGGGACGAATACCTTTTTTGAATTTCAGACCTCAAATAATGTAGACATTGTCGATAGGGGAAGGAAACCTACTCTTATAAATGCGATTAGGCAAGAGGTCCTAGATTTGACACTTACTAGTCCGCATTTCAGCGACTTGGTCAAGAACTGGCATGTGTCTGAAGAGGCCTCATTATCGGATCATTTGCACATCAGATTCGATTTGGCGGCCGAGACCATGCAGTGGCAGGAAATAAGAATTCCAAAACTGACCGACTGGGACTCTTATAGAGTTTCACTCGAATCAGAAATGCCCTCGGTTGTGGGGAACATAGAGTCTCCAGAGGGTTTGGAGTTCTGTTCAAACCAGCTGCATAATTCTATACACTTGGCTTAATAGAACAGCTGCCCGGATATAAACGGTCAGAAGTCGGAAATAATAAACGGTCAGAAGTCGTAACTTCTCTTAATTCCGATTTAAGTACAATATTTGAGTGGGGTAACAACAACTTAGTGCAATTTAACGAGAAAAAGACACAAATATGCACATTTTCACGTAATAAAAGTCGCAACGACTACCCATTTGTGGTAAAAAACCATATCCTTGTGGGTTGCGACTCAATTCGACTGCTTGGTGTTCAAAT
This sequence comes from Tipula vernalis, assembly GCA_958295665.1. Taxonomy (NCBI): domain Eukaryota; kingdom Metazoa; phylum Arthropoda; class Insecta; order Diptera; family Tipulidae; genus Tipula; species Tipula vernalis. The sequence continues at coordinate 176,409,403 of OY282558.1, read as the reverse complement.
AAGTAACAAACTCAAATGGAATGAACACATTGTTGCATTGGCTAAATCAGCTTCAAAAAAACTCGGGTTCCTAAATAGATGCAGAAGGTTTTTTAAATCGCATCAAGTTCTCCAGATATATAAAACCTTCATCCGACCATGTATAGAGTATTGCTGTCAAGTTTGGGGAGGTGCGTCTGGTACCGCCCTCCAGTTATTGGACAGGGTTCAATGCCGCGCTATCCGAATAATATGGAATCCCAGACTTACCCAAGAACTAGACAGCTTACAGCATCGCAGAGATGTTGCAGAACTCTGCGTCTTCTACAGATGCTTACATGGTAAATGTTCTGCAGAACTATCGGAGAAAATACCACCATTCGTTACAACAACAAGAGTAACAAGAGGAACAACCAATGCACATAGGTTTACGGTGAAGCTCCCGAAACCTCGAACTGAAGAAATTAAGCGCGAATTTGTATATCGAACATCAAAAAAAAGGAATTCGCTAATACACTTCAAATTTCCGGAGGAATACAAAATGAATAAATTTAAGGTAGCTATTAATCTTTACTTGAAGGATCGCGCATTGGGTGCAGAAGCCCTGACAGTTACAAGGAGCTAGGACCGTTAATAAGTCCGCTCTGCACCCAATTAAAATATGTATATATAAAAAAAAAAAAAAAAAAAAAGTGAGGAGAGTCCACAAAGATGGTACCTCGGTGGAATGGGACGCTGGGTAAACTGAGAAAAAAATCGAAAAGATTATTCAACAAGGCTAAACGGGCGAGTATAAGATGGCCTTGACGGAATATAATCTCGGATTAAGAAGATCCAAAAGGGCATTTCTGTGAGGGAATCAATGAATTGCCCTCTGCAGCTCGTCTCCAGAAAGTCCTTTCCAGGGATCATTCAAATGGTTTAGGACTTCTCCAGAAGCCGGATGGGAGGTTCACTGAAAACCGGAAGGAAACCTTAGAGGTACTATTAGATACCCACTTTCCGTATTCAGTAGGGGTAGGAGCCCAAGGGGACCCGCATGATCCTTCAAGTGAGATGGCCTATAAGCCTCACAGTAGAATCTGGAGTTTCTATGGGAACATTTTCACATCCAGCAAGGTCACATCCACCTTTCCAATTCGCTGGTGGGGATGGTATCTTGCCAGCTTTACTTCAAAAAGGTACTGAGGAAATACTCCCCAGCTTGATCCAGGTGTTTCGGGCAAGTTATGCTTTTAACTATATTCCGAAACTATGGAGGAACGTTAATGTGATCTTTATACCAAACGTGGGGGTCCTCCAGACACTCAGGCCAGGGCATATCAACCAATTAGCCTTACATCGTTTCTATTGAAGACGATGGAAAAAACCCTGGACTATCAAATTAGAAGCGATATCCTTGGAAAAAATTCGCTGCCATCCGATACCAGTTTGAACGTGGATTGAAAAAGCGGTGACATATAAAGAAATTGCCCTTTGTGCCTTTGTAGACATTGAGGGGGCGTTTGATAATATCTCCTATGGATCGATAGAGGGCAGCAATGGAAAAAAGGGTTCCGCTTTCTACAATTAGGTGGATCTGCTCCATGCTGGAACATCGTGCTCCATGCTGGAACTCGGCTGTCCCCAAGGAGGCGTACTATCTTCTCTTTTATGGTCAATGGTTATTGACAGACTACTGGTCCTTCTGAGTAGCCATGGGTTTGATATCCAGGGCTATGCGTATTGTGTGGCTATCATTATCAGAGGCAAGTTTGATGAGGTAATTTCTGATCGCATGCAAAATGCACTCAATATAATATGGCAGTGGTGTTACCCGGAAGGACTCAGTGTCAATCCAAACAAAACTGTCATTGTTCCTTTTATGAGGAGGAAAAAGCTCGCGCTTACAGCTCCCTCGCTAAACGGTACTACTGTTCCTTTTTTCAGAGAGGTTAAATATCTAGGGGTTATCCTCGATCAAAAACTGAACTGGAAACAACATTTATTGAAAGTTCAAGATAGAGCCACCAAGGCTTTCTGGGCATGTCAAAGACTCTATGGGCGTACTTGGGGACTACAACCAAAAATGATCTACTGGTCATTTCTTACAATCATTAGGTCTACGGTCACCTACGCATCGGTTGTTTGGTGGCCTAAAACTGAGCAGAAGGCAACGCAAACTTTATTGAATAAGGTTCAGCGTATAGCCTGCATCGGGGTTACGGGCTCAATGAAAACATGTCCAACCGATGCGATGGAGTCACTTCTAGGACTGACATCGTTACACCTGCATGTTAAAAAATATGCTGCAATTATGGACCTGAAAATGCAGGCGGAAGGAAATATCAAACCAGGCAATATGGTGGGTCATCTGGAAATCCTTAAGGAATTTCAGACAGACCCTACCATAGGAATGCCAGCTAAACTGGACTGACTTCCACAAACCATTTTGTGTTAGGTACCTAACCGGGGTGTGTGTAGTGCAGGTGGACCATCCTTTGAACGAGGGTCCATGGTATGGTTTACAGATGGATGAAAAACGGAAGATGGGGCGGGGGTTGGAATACACGGGAGTGGCATTTCCCTCTCAAAGTCCTTGGGTACCAATGCTACCGTTTTTCAAGCAGAAGTACATGCTATAGAACTTTGCGCTAGGATAGGCATAGCAAAAGGTCTAAACGATGCAAAGATTTATATTGTATCAGACAGCCAATCGGCCTTAAAGGCTCTTAGATCTTGTACCTTTGAGTCAATGCTGGTATGGGATTGTCTGAAGGTTATTAAACATCTGGCAGGCTCAAATAAGATAACACTTATGTATATGGGTACCAGGTCATATTGGAATCGAAGGAAATGAAGCAAGGTTCTGCCTCTCCATTTATTGAACCAGAACCCTTTGGCGGCGTCACTAAGGGACACCAAAAATCCTCCTACTGGCGCAGAATTCCAGGTTTGCGACAGGCGAAGAAAGTTATATCACCTTCGTCTGTCAGGAAACGTCTGTCAGGGAACTTAGGAAACCTGAGTTGAGGCTGCTTACTGCCTTCCTCACAGGTCATGTCCCCTTAAGGTATCACCTTAAGAAGATGGTCCTAAGTACGACAGATGGTTGCCGTTTCTGCGATCTGGAAGCGGAATCAGCGGAACATATTTATACATATATTCGATGAAAATCATTTATACATAATACAAATTCGGAAAATCATTTATACATATATTCGATGTATCATAAGAGATTATGTCAAACATGGTTGTGCTAAATACCCCTAATCCCCTACTTTTTTCAAAAGTGAAATATTTTTCGAATAGATAAGAACTTATGACAACTTAGAATTTTGCACATTTTGGTGGCCACTTCCTAGGATTTTCACAAGAAAATTCACAAACAAACACGATTAAACACGGGTTTTTTGCCAGTTTCTCAATTTTTGGAAAATGATCTGATTTTATACATTCACCATCAGAATATTTCGCGACATAGAAAAAATGTAAATTTTTTTTGTAAGAGTAAATAATCTTAAGCATAATTTTTATTATTTCAATATGAATTAAATAAATTCGTAATAACGAAACTTTTACACCAACACATTTAAAAAAACTTAGGAACTACTTAGGACAATTTAGGACAACTTAAGGCAACTTAGGACAAACTTCACGTACGTCTTTATTCAGAGTGATACATAAATAATTACCGCGTTGTCCAGCTTACTTTTTTAAATCGAAGTTTCATTACTTCAAATTCGTCAAAAATACTCATTTGGCTTGGACAAGTTTGGATTTGAAGATACAAAATGTTTCATGAAAATTAATGCGTAAGAAATATGTATTTAGCTTGATTGACTGGAAGCCAAATAACATTTCTTTCATTTGTAGCATATGATGAACGACGTTGCAGGTAGCATAATATTTTGTAACATTTTGATTTTACACTTATTTATACCGAGTTAATATGAAATGATGATTAAATTATTTTTGTTTCTTAGCAAAATTATTTGAAAAAATTCAGCAAAAATTAAAACGCTGATCAATTTTTTTTTTCCCAACCTGTTTATTGAGTAACCCTGTGACATGAAATATCCGCTGGAAAAATAATTTTTAATTTTTATCCTTAATGCCGATAAAAGTTTAGCAGAAACTTTTTAGAATTATAACTGAGACATCTATATTCGAAATGTACAAATCTATTTCGTTTGCTCAACACTAGGCTTGATTTATGTTTTTGGTTACTGCATTTTTATACGAATTGTTTTATTTCACTTCGGCCCGATTCGTTGAAATTTCCAAAAAAAAAATACGAACGAACCTCTCAGTTTAGTTTTAACAACTAAAATTTTGTTTCTTCGGAGATTTATGTACTTAAAGCTTAATTATCAGTTTACCAGCTTTTATTTAAATGTGTGAAAATATTTTCGTGACTAGTCAGGGTAGCGTTTAAGCAGAGCCTACTCTATAAATAAGAGCCTCCACATTGACTGTATTTTTTACTAAGCTTAAAATAAAGTACATAAAATTTTTTCTTTACTATGAAACTATATGGGAAAACGATTGTTTTCATTTACATTTTTAGTCTATAAGAATTATGAGCTTTTACATTATTTTTATACGAAAATGTTCATAAAACATGTAATTTTATTTGATTGAAAAATCGAATTATGAAAGAGTTTATTTCTTTGTAAAAATCCTCTTGGAATATAAACTATTGCTAAACTTTTATGGAATGTTGTTGTTGTAAAATACGTCATAACATAAAATTTATAAACAATTATAACCATCTCTTTTTAGTCTCCTTCTAAAAGCATTGCCACATGACAAAAATCTATCCGAATACAGATTCATATCATGTGGCAATGCTTTATTAACAACATTTTGTTTAAACCATAGATGTCGCATACAATGAAAAACTTATAAAAAGAATCAAATAGGTGATCGAACCGGTCGGATTCTAAAATCGGTCTGATTTTTGATTTGGTTAAACATATTTTTGGTGGCTTCCCTCTATAGTAATAATTAAATTGCAATAATAATTAATTTAATATAATTTTTTTATAAATTTACTAAAATTAAACCATTGCTATGAAAGAAATTATGGTAATTTTACGTAAAAAGTTTTCTTTTAAATCGTTTACTCAGCCCGAATCCCTGTTGTTTTTATTTGTGTGTTAAGTGACATCTAGGAATGGGAATAATAAGTAAGAACTATTTTATTTTATACACCGCTCTCAAATGTTATGACATTTCAAATATTCTAAACAAAAACTTATTTTGAATGGGTCATTAATGTTTGGGAATAAAAATCGATGCCAAATTTTAATCATGTTGCATTTATTTTCAGCTGTGTCTTAATTTAAATACAATAATATTTTTAATACTTGAGAAATAAATAAGGCATTTATATTACAGTTAATGTTTGTTGGTTATGTCGTTTATTTGTGATGCATAACAATCTGGGTTGATTTTATTTTTTTGATTTCTTCGCGCTCAATGCATATTATTATAATTTTTTCTCTTTGACTCTCCTTGATTTATTTTAATTTTAGCTGTTCAACGTATTGTCTTTTTTTTACCATTGATTTTAGCGGTGAATAAGTGATGACGTCATTAAATAGAATATTCTCTTTTTAATACATATTGTTGTTGTTGTAGAACGTTTTTTAATTTAATTCCCTTATTTTCTTTTGATTATATCTGGAAAATGGGGAAGCTTGAGAATCTGTGCTTTAAATGAGTTAGTCATTGAGTAGTTTATTAGTAATTTCAGAAAAAATTATTTATCTAGGTTTAATTTTTAATTCATATTTTTTCGTCAATCGAAATCGCGTTTTTTCATACAAACTCTATGAAAATAAATTATTTTTTAGTGTTTCTATGTCCTTTATTTTAAGTTCATTTTTTACATGACGGCTCTATTCATATCAAGATGGTTCTGGTTTAAGCGAGCAATGCTTCATTCTATTATTTTCCATTTTTCTTTTAAATATCAAGTTTATTCAGTTACACAGGAAGTATGACGTAGGATAAGAGGCTAAATATAAATTTTATGAAATTCCCTGGCATCACATTCATATTTTAAATTAGATTTTATCTTCTACATATATAATACACTACATTCAGGTAGTTGGTTTACTCTCCTAGGACTTAATTAAAATTTCTTTCGTCAGTGTTTTCCTTCCTCTATATATACGAGTAGTTAGATTTCTTTTAATGTGAAAATCTGCTTAGCGCCAAAGTTCTTACATAGAGTAAAGCAACATTTTTATTTATGGTTTTATTTACAAATTGGCCCTGGTGGAACACAAACATCTAACTCAGAGCATGAATTTCTTAGAAGATGGCGACAAATATCTAAAACACTGGCAGCAGCAAGAGCCACTAAACGAACTTTTTAAATTTTGATCGAAATAATGTAACCGGAAATGGCAGAGAACCAAACATAGAACCAAGGTGATAAGCAACCCTCCTAATCATAGCTCTAGGTCTGTTTAACAAAGAAAACTGGTCAGTGAAAGTGTTAAGATTAAGGAAATATTTTTTTGACCAAAGAATCCATTTCCTTTTGTTACTCTATAAAATAACCTCTTTATAGTTCCATATGAACTTTGAAACGAATTTTCCGATACGTTGACACAGAAAAAACTTGCTTCCCTAATGTTGTTGATTTTTATAATGTTCTAACACTGAAAATCACTTTTTTCTACATACATATTTATGTATCAATAATCAATGTTGAAATATGACATTTGTCACACTCAACAGATTAGACTTTTAATTTTTTTTGATTAGCTTTTTATCGAAAAATGAACTTTCTTATCGTTGCTGTATAAAATGAAAATAAGAAAACGATGCTTTTTTATCAGTTTTCCTAAGAAAATTTATTTTATATTTTGAAATGTTTATTTGTGGATAAATAAAATATAATTTACGTACGAGTTTAGCAGGTACAAACAAGCATATACATTATACATAGGTATACTTGTAGCTTGTAAAGTACATTTTTTTGTATTTTATCGAAAGAGAAAACGAAAAATATAAGATTTTGTTAAAAGGTGCCATTAGTGTTAGTATAATATAAAGAGGAAGATGAGGATGGGATTTATTTTTTTATTTTTTATGTTATGATATGTAGGTATACTATATAAATAATTAATGTGTATTTCTATATATAAACTGGAGTGCACTATAATTGGAATAATATAATTGGAAAATTATTTTGTTCATAAATATTTTAAAATTATCGACTTACCGGAGATCCAAAATTATGACCAATTTCATGAGCAAGAGTCACATGAGAAACCGCTGGAGGTACATGCTTCCCATAATTAAGCAACGTAACAATACCAGTGTTGAGGGATTTTAAAGAGCCACGATAATGCTGAAAAAAAGAAAAATCATGTTCAATTTTGAGTGCACAATTAATTGAAAATTAAACGCTAATTATTTTTAAGTATATTTATTGAATGCCTCATACTTCATACTACTTCGTGACAACATTTTTGTTTTGTTCTGAAAGCAAACAATTTCACAATAACCCACATGACTTACTTATTCACATATGTTTAATCAGCCGAGAAGACCTGTTGTAATTTAGTACTTAATTTTTCAAAGCACTGCTTTGAAACTCTAAACATTACAACATATTGAAAACAACTAAAATGTTGAAATTCTGAACAATTTTTTTTAAAATTTGTGTGCCTAATTCCAATCTTAAAAGTCAAATCTAACGGTAGGCTAAACTCCTCCTAAAACCAATAACACGAATACCATAAAAAAGCGGAGTTTATAAGCATATCGGAATAAATAGATATACCAGCAAGCATCATTCCTCCAAGATCACAAATTTTTCGTCCCTAAATTCACACCACAAATATGAAGAAGGTTTTCTTTTAATAGCTATTGACAAACCACGCGAATGGACGCGAAACTACAGATCCACCAACTTAATGAAGTTTTTAGTTAACAACGCTCAAAAATTTGACAACAAGGTTTATGAATTGAAACCATTATTGTTTTTCAAATTGAAACCGATTGCTTTCATTAATCATCAGATTCGTCCTGTTCCAGATGGATTATGCCTGATGACAATTTTTGTCGACTCGTGAGCCAAACGTTTTTTTTTGGATTGTCAAAATTGTTTCTCTTTAAAAAAGTATGCATTTGATGACCATTGACAGATAATCCTAGATGGCTACGGAATTCTGGATCTAAGAGAAAACTGGCCGTCTTTACGGTTGCCTACCAATAGCCATTACATTTTTAGAGTAGAGCATTTTGAAAAGAAGAAAACCAAACAAAAAAATCATTTGAAGGATGGCGCATGAATTCCGAATGACGTTAACCTAAGATGTATGTATGTATGTATGTATGAATTAATTATTTTTAGCCCTTAAAATTGTTTTTTATGTTGACTATTTTGTTTGTTCCGAATGAATTTTGTAGTTCGGTCATCCATCTCACCATCACCTATTTAAGTACCATTCATTGAGTACCCAGAAGAGGAAACGCTTTAACGTAAATTGCCTCTGCCCAAATTTTGTTAATTGACAAACACTTTGAAGTTTTGTGTTAAAATAATTGACTCAGCTAACACGAAGTTTGTTAAAGTGTCAAACAAACCCTCTAACATAAAATTCACATTTTAAATATTTTGTAAAATTTAGCGAACCAAAACGATGTTCTAATTGTCGATTAAAGTTAATTGGACTTTCGTGAATTTGTGCTTAGATATGTCAACTTTGACCAGTTCGTAAAAATAAATCTACGGATTTGTGATTCACAAACTACTAGCTGAGCCCGGTTCGCCTTGCTGCCCCTAAGTAAACCTTTTCTTTTGTATTGTCTCTCGAATTAGATGTCACAGCATTTAGTTATTGAAAATTCATTTTTCGTATATCTGTACAATAAGTACATTGTATTAGAGTGTAAACATTATAACGGGAAATTGATTTGGCAATATTGTTAATGAGCTATTGGAATGCAAACTGCTGTTAAATGATGACAATGGAAAGATAAATGTAGATGATTCGTATTATATGCCGCACAGTAATACCTGATGGAAGAATATTATTAAAAAATGTAATAAATATTTTATGTGAAATGAAATTCGTATAAATTTATTGTAACGTTCTTTATTTGAAAATTTGTTTGGTTTAAAATTTGGTAATTAAATTAGTAAAATGTTAATTGATAAAAATTATATTATATAGCGAACCCCGATGCACTTCGTTGCAACCAACCAAAAAAAAAAAAAAATGAAATATTCTAGATTTTTTTTTATGAAATGAATGCATTGTATTTCAAAATTATTAATGTCAATCCAAAACATTTGGATATACAATATTTTTCGTTTGCCCATTCCAAGCGAGCACAAACAAACAATTTGGAGTTCCAACTCTTGAGCAGGCCACGTATAGCTGTCCATGTGAAAAGCACGGCTCCTCCAAATTTAATCCGCATATTTGAGGCGTTTGTCCTTGCGCCTTATTGATGGACATGGCAAATGATAGACGCACTGGGAATTTCAAACGCTTAAATTCAAATGGCATGTCTGTTGGAATCAGTGGAATACGTGGTATGAGCACAATTTCACCTTTCGCTGTTCCGGTCAATATTGTGGCTTCAATTAAATTCGGCATCAATTTTTTTACTGCCAATCTTGTGCCATTGCACAGTTTTGGTGCATTTAAATTCCGCAGTAAAATAATTTATGAGCCAACCTTTAAATTCAAACAATGCGGTGGCATACCAGGTGGTTCCAATGAATTCAAAAATGCAATTGGATAATTCACTGCATCATCTGCATTCATTGCGCTATCAACAGATTTATATGATGTCACTGCACCTGGTAATTTTTCTTGAATCTGATAATTGATTGCATTGACGTGTACATTTTTTGGTGCCAGTATTGCGCGTTCTCTCAACCAATTTTGATTCCTATAATTTTGAACAATATTTGGGAACACACTTTCAATCAACTCTTCTGTTAATTGGAGAATGGTACAAAATTGTTCGGCAATGTAATCAATCCATTTGTATTATCGACTCGAACTTTGCCATTTCCAATGTCTAACAATTGCTTCGAGAACCGATCTGCAGATTGGTCGTTGTGCAATTGAACGCGCATATTTATGTTCAATGTCAATTTTTGCACATGTCGCCACAGAAGAGAAGACTTTAAGCATGCATTGATCTCATCCGCCGGTGTTGATCGTGGAACCACAGGCAATATTTGACGAAAACCGCCTGACAATAATATCAATGCACCGCCAAAAATTTCTTGATTCTGACGTAGATCTTGCATTGTACGGTGTAATGCTTCCAGCGATTTTTTATGCGTCGTATGCGTATTTGCCATCGCAGAATTTTCTTGAAATATTGCACGTGGGATGTTCAATCACCTGTTAATTTGAGAATAATTATATTTTACAATAATATCGATTAAATTTTAAAGTGATCAATCAATAAATATAAGCACACCTGCACATTCAACGGCAATTTTAATGCAGAGTGCGCTGTTCGTCCACCATCCAATAGAGTAGCAGCTATTCCCGACGAACTTAGTGCCAATGCAATTTTTCGTTGCGATCGAATGGCTGCCAAAATCAGTGATATCACAAATGTTTTTCCCGTACCACCAGGCGCATCCAAAAAATATAATCCACCGACTTCATTTTGTACAGCTTGCATGATGGTATCATAGACATGTTTTTGATGGTCATTTAATTTGGGAACATTCAAATTCACAAATGTTTGCAATTCATAGGGATCATACTGTTGTTCACGTTGCAATTCTCGATCAAATAAATCATGCATTGGACGATTGGGTGGTGACAAACCTAATTGCCCTAATGCTTTATTTGCAATCGTTAGGCACATATCTTCAACCGCTATCAATGCCTCATTATACATTTCCAATGAAATCAGCAAATCAGCGTTTCTTGTGTGATGACGCATTCCAATCAAATAGTCTTCTGCCATAAAATCTTTGTATTTATTCCACAATTCATTTGATGGAAAACATGTTGATATGATTATGGCATATAACATACGTATTTGATGTGGAGAAGAAGCAATCGATGCATCATGAAGCGTTAAATCCCAATGCGCATCATTTTCAAGTAAACCTAATTGCCATTAGCACCACCAGCATGACCATTTACTCTTTGCAAATGTTGAAATGAACGTGGTCCAACAACATTTACTAACAACAACCGCAAATAATAACATTCTGCATTGTTTGTATGAACTGTGTATAATCTTCCCATGGTATCGGCAAAAAAAAACACCCGGATGGCCATCAACAGGTGTTCCTTGTTTACGTCGTTGCCATTTCTTTGCAATCCAAGTGAAATAATGCGTTACATCTGAATACAGCAACGTTCTGGCAAATTCATCGCTTTCACACAATTGAAAGAATACAGTTAATGTTGTTGCTGGTAGCTGTGCTGCTCTCTGCTGTACATTTGCATCGGTAAAATACACACGCTGGCCATTTTCAAGATGAACAGCCAAATGAACAACAGCAGGATATCGCTCATGAATTGGAAATGAATAAATTCTTCAAAGAGCTTCATTAGTGCTAATGTAGCGCCCCATTTGATATTGGGCAATTTCATCATTGCTATTGTCACCAGCTACTCCAAAAATAGCCATATCACTGCCTTTTTTCACATATTTGCAAATGTATTTAATCGACTTCACAGAATTACAGTACTCAACATTTATGTGAGCCTGAAATACTTTTGACAATAGTGGAGAATAAGGCACAATCCAACGATTATCAACTTCAATGTCTTGATTGCGTATTTTAATTGTTGTTGTATGGCCATTATCTTCCGGTGACCGACGTCGGTACAACGGGTATACATCGTCACCTGTAATTGTATCCGAAGTTAATGCTCTTGGATACCGTTTTGTACATTTTCCATCGATCATGCATTGTGAATTCATATTTATTTGACCGCAAGGGCCATGGATCATATTTTTCGTGACAACTTCAAATAATTCTGGATCACTGATTTCATCTGGAATTTCAGCTGATATAATGTTATCAATTTGATCGGGTGTTATTTTACGAACCAGCCATATCCCTCTCTTTTGCCATTCAATCGAATACATCCAGCAACGCACCTCTCCAAAAATTCGCAATTTGATAATCAAATCCATCAGTGCTTTTACTTTCTGTCGAAATACACGTGCTGTTATATCGTGTCGATCTGTTGGATTCTGACCATCAAATAAATTGTTTTTTATGTCAGCCCACTGTGGATTGCATGTGAATGTTATGAATAGGTCGGGACGACCATATTTGCGAACGTATGACATTGCTTCTTGGGTATATTCGTGCATGTGGCGCGGACTGCCAACATATGTCGATGGTAATATTGTTAAACGTCCGATATCATTAACATTACCATCATTCACTATTGCATCTCGCAAGTGTATGTATTCTTTCGATCGCAATTTGGCTTGATTGAATCGAAGGTAATTAAGGCGTTCTGCTTCAATTTTCGCATACATGTCAACAGCGTATTGGTGGAAAAGTTTGCCACATCGTATAATAAAGTTGTCTTCTTGTGGGCGAATCTCGAATCTATACGAATAATAATTCATCCCACTAATTTTTTTCTCTACCTAACAACCTATGATGAATACATTATCAGAAAATTAAAATCATGTCTTCTTGTTTTGAAATAAATAAATTGAATTCATATATATTTTACCGGTTCGTGGATCTATCATTCGTATATTGATATGATAGCCGTCGTCACCTTTCCAGTGCAACAGTGGATATTGTAATGCATCATAGCTACGGTGAAGCTCTGAAACACGCCGTAATTCTTCATTTCTTCGATGTAGCACAATATCGCGAGATTGAAACTGGTCTCCAACAATTACAATGGCCACTTCATCAATTGTTGGTGCATTAAATCGTCTCGCATGCTCTCTAAAGGGCATTTTGTCAGCCCTGATAACGATTCTGTGATCATCAGATGGCATACGATCGAAAGCGGTTTTAACCAATCGAATTAATTCATTGTGCTGATGTAAGAATGTTTGAAGTTCAGAAACAATTTGTCGCCTTGCACGCGCAGCAATTGTACAACGCCGATCCAATTCACGGTTTGCATCTCCGATAAAATAGATTTGCAAAAATTGATGATCAGCATCAGGATATGGCAATAAGGGACCAGTTCGATGATAAATCTGATCTTGAATCTGTATTATTTGTGAAATGTAATTAGATGCTGGGTCAGAATTCTTGAACACATCAAAAAAATTGCTGCTCAGATCGCATTTTTCATAAGATATTGCACATGAAGTAATCACCTTAAACGTCGGCATGAAATTGTCTCTTATAATTTTTATCGCACCAAAAGAAGTCATTTGAAATACCGCATTGTATTCTTGAATGTGACACAAAAAATGCTTAGACGTTTGCGACGTTCCAAAAATGAATGAATGAAGTGGATCGGGGGGAGATTCAAATGCTGGCAGTCTCACTTTGCCATTAGCACAACACATGCCAGGCGTTTCACCTTGAAATTTGGCTGCATCACAATGTGGACATATCACCGTCATTCCACCAATATTGGCATGTTCACTATAATCATTTTCGCTATTGTAAGCGAAAGCAGCATATTCCATCTTTTGCACAGCACGGCGTGAAAGTCATGTCGTTCGTCTCGATGCTGGATTTAATGGATTTGGATCTGCCGATCTATGACGACGTGCGTTTCGTAATTGTTGTATGTACTTGATTTTGTTGTGAGTGTTCCTCTACACTTTGCGCTCTCCTTTGATTAAATCTATAGGTAGAATTACGCGGACGTCGACCTGTAGTTGATCGTCTTGTTGGTGGCATTTTTTTCTAAATCAATGAAATTAATTCAATATGAATTAAGGATTGTTTATTTAAGAATAATTCAAAAAAGTATTGTTGTTGTGTGAGTGCTGTTATGCGTTGCATCCAATTAAACTTTCCCAAAAAAATCATTAAAGTAAAACAAATTTGTTTTGTTTATTTGGAAAATATTTTGCACTGAACACACTTAAAATCACTTTTTATTTTGTTAATACTTACCAATATTTATGAAACTCAAAAAAAAATCACTTGTAATAAAATTCCAATTGGAAAGCAGCGAATGTATGACCGGCGGTATCAGAATCCAAGAGTGAAAGAAAGTGATTGGCAAACATGTGCATTTTGACAGGTTCATCTGTTTGTCATTTGTATGCTGTCAATCAAATGAATGTGTGTATTTATGAGTTTGTGTATTAGTTTGGATCGATTTTTTTCGTTTCTATGACGACGTGCGTTTCGTAATTGTTGTACTTGATTAGGTCGGACCGAAATTTAAACTTTTTTTTTTTCAAATGTTGAATTAAAATTTTTTCAACGGGGGCTGGGACCATACCCAATCGATCACAAAGTGTGTGCATTGGGTGTGAGGGGAAAGTGAGCTTATTTTTTCGCTCAGACGCACCGTTTTCGAGATATTTGCCATTTTTCGATTTTACGTGTATTTGTTGTTGTTTTACAAAGAGCGAGTTCATTTCACGAAAAAAATCATAACTCGAGAATGGCTGGACCGATTTTGGATTTCAAAATCAACTAACCATCATCACTCCTCCCTGCACGTTCCCTAAAAATGATATGGCAATCGGTTGAGCCGTTCTCGAGTTATGGAGTGACAATCAAAATGTACACTTCTTTTTATATATATAGATTGAAACTTAAATTCTTTTGAAATAGAAATTAGTAACAAATTTCCAGAAATACTTACAATTTTACAAATTGCCTTGAAATATTAAATCTTAACCTTAGCAGTCTCATTTCTGTTCTTTAATCAGCAATTCTTAAACTAAAGAGTGCGACCCAAAATTGGTTCAAGCGGTTTTTTTTATATGGATGGTAAAAAATTTCAAATCTTATTAAAATTAATAATTGTTATACTGATGTGGGAAGCGATGTATACATTGCGTGATATTTTCGCGCAACAATTTCAAAATTATTTTACTCGGGTTACTCGCGAAAAAATCTTCCTCAGTTCAAAATAATTTTAAAAGTCTGACATTGTATGTACTCCTTTTGTGGATTAACTCCGCATGCAGCTCCTAATTGGGATCTGGATATACAAATGCTGAAGTAAGGGCAATTGTTAGCCACAAATTACTGCAGCTTCAGGCCCATATCGGCCGTATTGCACCTAGGGAAAGCAAATTAATCGAGTTTTGCGAAAGTAGAGTATCGAGTAACGCAAAAACCCGAGTAACTCGACGATTTCGGCATTCTCTCAATATTTAATATGCATTTTCATGTCTTTCCATTTACCTTCACTTTAAATTAGTAGATCTTATCGCGCAGAAGCGACACCTCAAATATCCATATTGGTTAAAAACACAAGGAGTTATGTTACTAAAATATCCCCGCCAATCATGAAGACCAGTTTCACTAATGTTACACTTTTTATACACCCTTTTGAGCTCCCTCTGCGTTATTTTGCTCTCCATATTGATTTGTTTGGGCTTGTTTAATTATTCTAGGGATTTTTCCGCGTCTCACCTTTTGATTTTCGAGGTATTTTAAAATTTTATAAATTTATAGGTCTGAATTTGTTTTAAAAAGTAGAAAGATGGGAATCCAGTTCACCCAAGATCACAATTTTGTTTCTTTATTTAGTAGGTTTAGCCCCAGTCAATCAATCAAAAATCAAAAGCCAGTATTATTGTGATCTCGCTTGTAATGCATCTAAAATGGCCGCCTAAACGTTCTTTTCGAGTTGCTTTTTTCCCATCCCGCTTCACCTATCTTGAGGTTCCTCAGGTTTCATGCGGATATTTATTTTAATTGGACTCCTTTATCTATCCGGTGGTATACATCACATTTTGCTATGGTTTCCTATTCAAAAGGTATAAGCTAATCTAACAACACTTATTTTGCCCTCTTGAGCTCTCTCTACCATATTTTGTACTCCTAAGCATAAGCCATCTAAAGACAAAAAAAGTAAACTTCGAAAACTAAAAATAATACAAAGCAAACCACACACGTACTAAATTTTTAATTTTTAAGTAAATTAAAATTAGCTAAGACTGCAATTTATAGTTCCATTATTTATATTTTACCAACAAGAGGGCTCTGCTCCCAGTTCGCTATGCTCATCAATCCCTGAGGAGACCTGCTATACTCGCCAATCATGAATGAATCGTCATTTTTAATTGTTTATTTGTAAAACATTGTTTTGGCTTCATTTACTAAAGATTTAAACGTAGCGGAGGGTTCGCGCCCCTCTCCTCGAATTTGTTTAGGCTATAAATTTAGCAGCATTGTTAACACATTTTCTAAATGAAAAATTTAACCAAACCAAATATAAGGAATGATTTTAACAAAACTTCAACTAAGGAAATGTCCTTATATGAAGGCAATGGAGTTCTTCGGTTCCAATTAAATGGTTTGGAATTTGGATCACAGATAGCCTATAGTGAGATTCGGTGGTTATAAGTACAACAAAAAGTACGAAAAATATGCTAGGTATCAAAAAAGGTTTACCCGCAAACAAAATATGGTAAGTCAAGACAATGATTATTAAAGATGAAAATCACAATTATTTTATTTTGCCTTACAAAAATTCCATTTCATATGTCTGATTCCGAGACTCTGCGATTTCCCGAAAAAGAGCGTTTTTATTTCCTGGATCGCGGAAAATGAAACAGCGCCGGGAAATGTGCTTCGCATCTTCGCTTGTTACGTGAAAGTTTTGGACACCCTTAATCATCTAAATGAACTTTATATTCGCAGCCTCGTCGACCAGTTTGAGTGAACTGGCTCTGTAATTGATCAACTAAAGCATGTGCATCGTCTTAACGCCCGGTTAAACGCGAATATTACCGTCTGCGGCCGTGCGCGTTATTTTAGAACATCTCGAAGTTGACCCGAATTTCAACTAAAAAATCGTTACTCTACTATTCCCTTGGTCGTGTCACTTCATTTGACGTGACAATTGTTGTGTCACTTCAACTTTAAATTGGTATTCTCTTAGTCGATCGGAGTGATAATATAAGAGAATGAGACGAGACGTAAAAGATGATTGTCGCATCGATCGACTAAGAGAATACCAAAATTTGATTTTCGATACAAGTGACATGTGACATGACTAAGGGAATAAGGGCGCGTCTTCAGCGGTGGGACCCATTTTTGGACGAACAGCTATGTAAACAAACAAGATTACCTTATACGAGGTGAAAACAATCCACAAAAAATCTTGGAGCGTTCATTGCATCTGAAACAATATATTGTTTGGTCAGACTCTTCTTCTTCGAGAACTAAAAGAAGAGTTATCGGGCGATAATTGACACTTTTCTGTGGCTCTATGTTCTCTATATGGACCTCAAAGATAAGTTTTTTTTTCGACAAGACGGCGCTACAGTAACGTTAATTGGACACCTTTAGATCGATAAGATATTCAACTTGCCAATAATCTAAGAAATATTCAAGAGCTAAGTGCAAATGTAAGTCGCGAAATTGGCTCTGTGATGCCTCATTTATGCCAAAATGTCATCGAAATTGGATCAAACGAATGCGCACCACAACGAAATCGTGGTGGCCATTTGAACGATATTATTTTCTATTATTAATGGCATTGGTTGTGTTTTTAGTGAGAATAAAAATATTGTATAAATTTGCTTTTGTTTGTATCCAAACATGAAAATGGAAAACCCTTTATTTAACATTTTCAAGAATTTATGAATAAAGATAATTGAAAGAAATTCGTTCTAATCTAGACTTCAAAATTTCAATTTACGATTTCTTTGAACTAGGGTTTTTCAAACGGGATCCCGGTCTCAAAAGGATGACCGGGAAATCCTGGAATTTACCGGTTTTCGGTTTAGTTAGTTTCTGTACTCTTTTACCCCAAAAACGCATAGGAAATTTAGGGATTGCCAAACGGAATTCTGGGATCGTTTATGATAAAATTCGACTTGTTCGATACAAATAGGATTCTAAAATGATATTTAGAAGAAGTGCTGAAATATGGTCAGTTAGAATGGAACTTGGCTGTTTATTAACCAATAATTGAAACCCGATTTGTACGATGGAAAAGGGATTCTAAAATGACATTTAGAAAATGTTCTGAAATATGGCCACTTAGGAAGAAGCTGAGTTATTTCTAAGCCTAATATAATGCAATTCGATAAAAACAACAGAAATCGGTAAAGAAACAACCGAGATTCTTCCTAATTGGCTATATAATCTAGAACAAAGCAACTTTTTTATACGAATAATTTCGAATCCCATTTCCATAGTGCTTACGGAATTTCATCTTAATCGGTAAATCCTTCCTAATTTACTGTTTCCCAGAACTTTATTTAAATCTCAATTTAAAATACCGATAAAGAAATAACCAATTTCCCATTTTCGTCGTACTTGTCGAATTTCATTATTAATCCGTTAAGAAACGGCAAAATTCCCGCCTAATAGCCCTTATTCCAGAACTTCTTCTAAAAATCATTTTAGGATCCCATTCCACCCTAGATTCAATAGGATATTCTAAATTTAAAGATTTTTAAAATATGAGTAGAAATCAGGTGCTTGAATTTAGAATTAAAGAAGCTTAGGGAATTATAAAATTTTATAATTAAGGCTTAAAAAGACAATTTTGGAAATCTACGAATTAAGTCGATTTTAAGAATTCAAGAAATTCGAACCTAAAACGACTGTACATCAATGTGAATTAAAACATTTCAAAAATATATGTACATTTGAAATAGTTTAGGATTTAAAGGAAAAGACTTTAGGGAAAGCTCTTTCTATTTTTCAATACCTTTATAAACTATGAAAACTACCAAGTTAGCTTGAAGTACGATCAGTTGATGGTGGTCAACCACAACCCTTTGAGATTTTGGACACAACTTTCGGTATATCGGTAAATCGGTACATTAATAGACACAATATTAGGAACGAAATGCTCCTTTACCATATAAAAACTTATCGTTCACATGGAAAAAATCCAAGTTTTTTGTACCAATATTATTTAGTGGCACTAACAAAATATAGTGGCTATAGCGATACGTCAGCGTCGGCCCTGACGATGTTGAATTTTACGAGACTTCTTTATATATTGTTAAGTTCTTCCAAGAACCAAGATTAAAAAAAAATAAACGTATTTTTAACGTAATAAAACAAACAATAAAAAATATGTTCTTTAAATTCAACTATATCTACACCAATAGTTATTCATCACTTTGTATATTTTGACAAAATACATTTGACAGATATATGTATGTATATAAAAAACAATCAGTTTTAAAAACAAAAAAGAAAAAAAATGTTGTTGTTGAAACACGATAAATTCAAATCAACATCGAAACACAGGGCGAAAACAATACTGTGAATGTAAAATTGTCATTGCTAAACATTAGACAGAGCCATCTCTTTTCCTTACGAGTTTGCCTTTGTCAATCAAAGTTCGAATCATTGGATTATAATAAAACAAACCACTTCAATTTATTACAAACTAATTTATTTACGAACACGAAAACTAACACAACACAATTTGACAATAATTCATAAAATCACTTAGTACAATATTTGCACTTATTTTACTAACACTTTTAATTTTTATATCGCTCTAATTCACTTTTTAATCACTCTATCTAATATTTTCATTATCGCTTTCCAAATACGTATGAATAATCCAATTCGATATCAGACCGAAGTTATAGAATTATCATGCTTTTTCCTGTAAGAATAGTCCAGTATATCGTCACCTCAGTATTTAAGTGTTACTAACGCACTCTGATCGTTTTGAAGTTAGGTTTGCCATTATCTAATGTGACGGTCCTAACTGCAAATTGACTAAAATTCATTTGTTGTTACTTAAATACTGGACTGTCGAAGTGGTATAATAACTACGTTGGAAACTGATTTGACGATACAGTCTACATTTTTACGTAAAATGGCAGTTCTCACTCCAAAATTACAAAAATGCGTTTGTATCACTTAAATACTGAGATGACGATATGTAACAATGCAGAACAGTTTTAGTATATGGTCATTTCCATTTTAGTACAAAGCTTATTTTGTTGATCAAAATTTAATTCGAATTATTTTGGGTTTATTTCTTTCCCAAAAAAATAGCCAATTTCATTTAATTGACAAAATCCAACTTTTCGAAATAAACCATAAATTTAATATGTATTATGACATCCGGTGGCAGGTATCATAACCAAAAATTAGGATTAAGTTTAAATAAACCTAATTTATCTATCTTAAGCAATTGTTGTTGTAAATTTGTGAAGAAAATACGCTTACAGTAAACTTTGCGCTATTAATTAACTTATTCTATTCTACCCTAGGTATAACCGAAACATTCCCCCCTATTATGATTGTCAAGTTGATCGACCATCGACACAATTGCCTATTCCTTTTTCGTATTGTTTTTAGCAAATGAAAAAATGAAAACGATCAACTCTTGAATCATAATAGATAGGGGTGATTATCATTTACCCCCGTTTCTGATGTACAGTAGCTAACTAAAAAACAGTCTTAAGACTTTTTCTGTTAGTTAAGACTTTTGTCTTAGTTTAGACCCGTTTCGTATTCTATAAGTAATCTTACCCCCCATTCTGACGTTAAGACTCCTAAAACTGTTTTAGCTAAGACATATTTTGGGAAGACTTTTTTTATTAAGACTAGACATTATATTGGTATTCTGATTATAGCAGTCTTAATTTTTTGGTCGCAAATTCTCCAAAATATTTGTAGACCTGTCAAATTAAAAAAATATTTTTTTTTTAGTTTTTCAACGTTACAGGTATACAAAATTTATGGCAGTACTTTATTGTAAAAGCGACATCATTTTGCTATAAGATAAATGTCAAATTAAGACCATTAAGCCTACCAAAACTGTTGGTCTTAAGACTATTTTGTAAGGCCAATAACAGTTAACGTTACTTGTAGAATACGAAACGCGTCTTAACTAAGGCAAAAGTCTTAACTAACAGAAAAAGTCGTATCTAAGACCGTTTTTTAGTCAGTCACCGTATGTCCCCAAGAATTTGGGGGAGGGGGAGGAGGGGGTTAGCTGATAGTTTTTTTTTCGAGATATTAAAGAACATAAAATATTTCTTTATTATCTGACGAATCTTTAAATTATTTTAACGAGCGCCCTTGTTAAGAACAATCAATAATTTTCATTAATGTTTTACAATCCGGTTTAAAAACCTCCTTAACTAAACATTCCCTACTGTCGACCTATTGCTGTGACTCTGATGGTCATTATTGTTACTGACTTGTTCACTTCCTTACTTCGGTTAGAACAATCCTAAAATAATAGTAGCCTTATTTCAATGAGAAATTTAGTTATCGCATTTCACAATAGATGTCATTATTTTTTATTTTACTTTTAAAGTTTGGTAATAAAAAAGTAATTTCGGAGTAATTCGAAGTATCTTGGAACTGATAGAAATTTTATTTAGAAAATCAATAATTAAATGTCATGTATTACTGAATGTTTCCAATTTTGAAACTAAAAATCTCTAAATTAAATTTCTTAATATCAGTGAAAGCCCAAAACTCAATACTCAGAAATTTGTTGCTGCATTGTTGATTAAGTGTTCTGAAACTAAATTGTTTTCCATAAGTTTGGAAATTTAACAAAATATTCTGGCTCAGTTTTCAATATTTTAATGAATAATTAAAGCAGCTCAATTATAACTTATTATTTCACTGCGGGAAATTGCCTGTTCGAGCAACACTATTATCCGCTTCTGGTTAGAACCAGTTAGTGTTGTATAGTAAACTTAAACCAAATTTCATAGTTTTCGTGCTATAATAATGTAAGATGGCTTGAATCAATTTCCTTTTAGTAAATTAAAGAAAGATATGAATTCTCAAGGCGCTTATGTCAAAATTATGTAATCTTAAAACAAAGGATAAAAAATTGTTATTCATTTAATTATTAATGTTGTTTGTACAGAAAAATATTAAATTTTAACTGGCGAACATGAACGTTGAGCAAACAGTTATTAAATTATATGAATATTGAATTATATTATGTACAGAAAGAATTATACGCATAAGACATGGGATTTAATTGATTGTTAGCTTAGGCCTTAGAAAAGCATACATGAAACATGACGTCTTAAACTATAAGCAAAATTCACGTTTCACCACTATTTAACTGAGTTCATAAACCAACCTTAAAAATTTCTTTAGCATTATGTCTATTTCTTAAATAATTTTAATTTGACGGCTCACAAGCTATATTGGAGAAATTTAAAAAAAATGTTTCCCTTAATCCTGAATGCCCTTAGACCATAATATTTTTACTTTTCCCACTACATATAACGAAGTTATATTGGGTAAGTACAAGGTGGGCCATCTGTTGGTCCTTTTTTCAATCAATGAAATTTTGTACTTAATGTTATCTGAAAAGTCAAAAATATGCCATTTATCATCATGGATTCGCTAACAACACAACAACGCATTTTGATTGTCCAAAGTTATTATGAAAATAACCGTTCAAAAACAACAACATTTCGTAAATTACGTAAGATCAACCAAAAGGTCGACATGGACGTCCTACTGAGCGTGCAATTGGCAAAATTATTGATCGTTTTGAAGAAACTGGTTCAGTGGAAGGTCGTAGTCCGTATCAACATGTTCATCCAGTTCATACTCCTGATACAGTGGCAGCTGTTAGTGAAAGTGTTCGTAATGAACCAAGCACATCAAATAGGCAACGTTCACAAAAACTATACATTTCACGAACTACATTACAACGTATTTTGCATATTGATCTTCATTTGCATCCATACAAAATTCAACTAACTCAAAAATTGAGACCACTAGGCCGTTTAAATCGTCGTCGTTTTGTTGTTTGAACGAAATGAATGTTTTTCATCAAAAATCATCTTTAGCGATGAAACTCATTTTTATCTTAATGAGTACGTCAATAAGCAAAATTGTCGAATTTGGGGAGCGAAGAATCCTCATGTTATTCACGAAGCAGAACTTTAACCTCCAAGAGTCACTGTTTATCGGCTAGTGGCATCATTGGGCCGTTTTTCTTTGAAAACGAACAGGAAAATGCCCTTGCAGAAGATGGGGAACCTTATCACAACATGTTAACTGGTTTTTTGTGGCCCAAATTGAATGAATTGCGTGTCAACGACCTTTGGTTTCGACAAGACGGAGTGACATGCCACGCAAATCGTGCAACAATCCATTTATTGTCAACAAAATTTGCTGATCGCATAATTTCAAGAAATTGTGAAGTTCCTTGGCCACCAAGAAGCCCGGATTTAACACCACTTGATTATTTTTAGTTATTGATCCACTTTTATTGGAAAAAGTCATCGGAAATTTTGATGTTCGTTTGTTTAAGATTTTCACATTTCGCGACGAATTAGGTTACCAGAATGCCGAAACATCGATTAGAACGTGTCATGTGCGTCCTTCCAGTCATAAATTTTTGTTATTTTTGTTTTGCCTCCCATTCTCACAAATATTGATCGTTTCGGTCGAAATTTCGTACAAAGAAAGATTTTAGTAATAAGCAGTTTGTGTTAACTTTCAGGTCCATTCGATTCTAGAATAGAGGGGAGTTGCAGTGGAAAAAAAAACTGCCAAACAGATTTTATCAAAAACAGTACCGATGTTCATTTGTTATGTTGATAAATTTGACAACTCATCGTCTACCTGTTCATAAAATTTGAGGTCGATTGAAGAATTACGTGGGGGTCATTTTAACAAAAAGGAGTTATCGTCATAGATTCACAGATGTCTTTAAGATAAAATGAATAGATTACCGTGTAGTACTGAATTTAAATTTCTAAATTTACCTAAAATACTTTGCTAGTGGCATATAATATCGTTAACATTTAAAAATAAAATAATCTAGTAAGCTTTTGAATATAACAAGACATTCCCATTTCTGTGACATTGACATTTCTGTGACGTTTTATTGACACACATGTTGATCGTTATATTATTTGTGAATTTCTTTAGTAAAAACGCATTTAAAGGTATTATTTCTGAAAAAGGTCGTATATAAATCTTAATTACAAATTACTATGTGACGCCTTTAAAATAATATCACGACATTAGGGTGGAGCTGGTTTAGGAGAAAGGCGCCGGGAGATTTCAAAAGAAATGGTATATGACAAGGAAAAGGGATTCGGTGACAAAAGATAATTACGTTTTTGTTTTATGTTTTATTATTTTGTATTCTCGAATGGCACACAGTGATGATCCGTCCAGACTGTAGCATTGAGTAAAGAATTATATCAGCCAATTCTCACGTTACTGACATAATATTGTGATCTGAACAAACGGCACAAATTTTCAGAAAATAAATTTTTAACATTGTGGATGCTCGTGGATGCAGTCCGGAAAGTTAGCTTTCTAGAACAATATTAATATTCGATGCGGTTGCTTGATGAAAAATAAAAGTAGGACGAAAAAGATCTTTTTCGTCCTCCTTTTTAAAATTTTTCGTCTTACTTTTTTAGAACACAATGGACTAAACTGGATTTGTTTTTTATTTGACCGACTTTGTTAAATACTTTAAGTACGTTAACCACTTAATATAAGCTTTTGAACCATATAGTATTTACCATAGTAAATAATGTTACTTCAATAATTACTTAACTATTGAATGTGACTTTCTGATTGAAAAAATAAAAATTCTTTCGTTTTTTGTCATTAACGTTCTTTCGTTTGAAATTGGTTTACTACCAAATAAAAATTGTTTAATATTATCTGGCAATACAAGATTCCTAAGTGTGCTGCATTGCATACAGAAAGTATTAATAAAGTTGATTTATATTTGTTCAGTCATGTATTTTCACAGAGCGAAGAAAAATTAATTTCATCCATGTTTCGCAGAAAGAATGTTAAATTTAAATGCAAGATGAAAAAATGAAACGATAAATTTTCACTAAAAATATATAACGTACTCGTACCTTTGGGAAAAAGTCTCTGAACATTGGTACAGGTATTTTAAAAGTAATCTACAATTTTTTTTTTGTCTTATATTTGCTTTTTTACGACTTTAATGGCATTTCTTGTCTTAACAACTTGTCATATATAATTTTTCATACAGTTTGTGTTATTATGTACTTTGATTGGAAATACCGTATAAAACTTTCGTTATGGAATTTGTATTCTATTAAATAACAAAGCTACACTTATGGATAAAGAAGCAACCTATAATGAAAATATAAAATATACTACTAAACAAACTGATATTAAATTTTTCTAGCTTCAAGATATGTTGTAATCTTATAATACATATATTCAAACTATCTTCTATATGTAAATAATAATTAGGTCGTATGCATACTATATTGTATGGTTCAAATTAAGTGAATAGACAATTTTTTTTACATTTTAATATGATATTTAAATAAGTTAATTTGTTTGCATCCGATATAAGTTTGTTCAGCAACAATTAAGTAAAAAGAAAAATAATTATGTCGTCTCTCGGTTTCTTTTTCTATGCTGCTACAAAATTAAGCAGTATAAACTTTGAACATGATGCATAGATAATGTAAATGGAATATAAGCGAATAATTTAAAATGAAAAGAACTGCCGGACTTTGTGACTAATTGTAGTAAAACGAAACCAAATTCCAGAGTATTCAAAGTTTATCATGTGATGTACTAATTTCATTAAGAACAAGAGAGTTAAACTTCATACTTCTGTATTCATTGCCAGTTTAGTATTAAATATAAACAAGCAAAAAAAAAAAAAAAAGTTACACATTCTACAAATTAATTAATCAACCGTGTTGCCTAAAATACGAACATCGTGCAGAAAGAACACAAACAAAAAAAAAAAATTTCCCAACCAAACAACTTAATTTGCTTTTAAAACCATTTTAATTTTTCTTTTTTTATTCTTCAAATGTCTTTATTTCTTGTAGATACTTTTCGGTTTGACTTTCATTTTCTTTGTTTTTCCTAACGATTGTTTCATTTTAGCCGAAAAAAAAGAAGAATTAGAACATAATATAAAAGTAATTCATAAGTAAAATTAATATTTACATTTTAAGTTTGGTTGTAAAAGATATTAAGACATCTTCCTAAACATGTTCTTTTTGGATCTTTTATAGTGTTTTTGGTGTTTTCCGTCTAATTCAAATAACGTGTTAAGCCATTATCAAGAAAATAATAAAATTAAAGCATTAGGAACGGCTTCTGTTTGTACTGAAAGTTCTAATACGGTTGCAGTTATAATGTACCTACTCCATATGTATATAGTTAAAGTGCTGACGAATATAAAATTAGCTAACTAGCCCAAAAATAGATTTTATGACTTATACCATACTAACTGATATACATAATGTGTTATCGGTGAAAATTTACGAGCTGAAGATGGTTTGCAAGTTTTTTTTTAGGATAATAATAAAACCTAATTAGACATTTTTATGAAAGTTATTTTTATTATAGTGAATGGCATGGATATAAATTACCTCAAGCCGAACAAACAAACAAAGTTAAGCATGTACAGACAACAAAATTTTTACGTTGGTAGATTTATATACTCATTAAACTAAGTATGTTTTTCTTATTTGAGTAAATTATTTGAGTGATGAATCAAATCACCCATTCATTAAAAATCTAAAAGTATTCAAATATTATAAAAACGATCAACAAAACATTGCAAATACTTATTATGTAGATAAACATTAGCCGAGTACATATTATTCAATTCGCATAATCCTATTGTTGAGCACCAACGCATAAATCCAAAATTAAAAACCCAAATGAGTAGGAATAACACAATCATGGAAATACAATCAGTATGTTTACGTTGTACGCAAATTAACATACAAAATAAAGCAGTAGACAAAAAAAAAGAAAAAGCTTAAATCAACAAAAAACTTTTCATTTTTATTTTATATTACCCATTTATGAATGTATTTTCTAAGGGAAACGAATACCAACCAAAACAACACCAAACCAACAACAGCCACAACAACAACAAAATTAAAGCACATCCAAACAAAAATGAAATAAAAGATAACCTGGAAAATGTTTTTTCTAAGTAGATTTCGTTTGTGCTTTATTATTTTGAAATTCATTAATTTTTTTTTTTTTTGCTTTCAATTTAAATATAATTTGCAAGACAAAACACTAGAAAAATCGGAAAACTAACTAAATGTTACAAAAAAAAAAAAAAAAAAATACAAGTCATTTAAAAAATCGGTTTGCATAAAAAGAAAATGACATGGTAGTTATAAGTATAAAAGAAAAATTTATAATACATAGTTGACACACTGTATAGTTTAACAATTATCGTGTTCATTCTCTATTGTTGCATTACTTTGTTAACAATAAAGGAATTTTAGTTTACAACAAAAAAAAAATGTTGAGCTTTGATAGAATTGTTTCGGATTCTCTATTGTATTGAATGAAAAACCATAATATGGTATGTACATGGAAAAAATTAAGTTGTGTAAATTGATAATTGTTTTTAAAGCTATTTGTAAAATATAATTTTATTAAATACAATTTATTTAAACTGCATTCAGAGGAAATCAGGTTTTACCCATTCAAATGATGATCGAAACTCGGTATTACCTTAAAATTTCGGTCGAGCGCTAGCGTCTTCGGTTTGTCCTCGATTTGACAAACAAAATTTTTTTCCAAAATCTCAAAAAAGCAAGTTTTAAAAAAACAAATTAAAAATTTTGAAAAAATATTTTAATTCGTTGTATACCTTAGGGATGGGGGTACTATCGTCCACCTCCCTCCTTCCCCCACTCCCCTCCTCTTTGGACCCTTGCTGAAGGATGACAGGAAAACGTTACAATTTTTCAAAAAAAAAAAAAAAAAATTATATTTACTAAAATTGAAACTCTTCAAAAAGATACGTAGCATTGGTTCTCTGTTTGGAAGGATTACAAGAAAGTAAGTAACTACTAACATTCCAGCTGAATTCGCCAAATAGAATCTATCCTTTGATGTATTTAAAGCAGCTCAAGCAAGTTGTTATTTAATTTTATAATTCAATGCTGTGTGTCTAAATTTCGACTAAATTTCTGACTAAACTAAATTTTGCTTCATTATGCTATTAAACACCAGGCAGGTAACGAAAAATCTCCTCACGAGGTTGCTTTTCGTTCTAGTTGTAATTTTTATTGAGAGTGCAAACTAGAATCGTGCCCAGACACTGTGAATTTTAGAAGGGCATAAATTTCGTGCAGGCACAAGTTTTATACCGGTTTCTTAACAAATAAAATTCTAGTTTATTCTACATATTTACCATCATTTTGTTCTTCTATCTCTTTATTTGAAACAATAGATAAACAAAAAGAAATAAAAATATTTTTTCCAGAGCGAACGACAGAATTTGCATATTTTCGTTCTCAAAATCGTTAACGTTATTTAATTTCTTTTGTTCTTCTTCTTTTCGACGCACGAGGGAACTAACAAAAATTAGCTTAGTTGGCCACTCTTAAATCTTTTTCTAAAAAAACAAAAATACCAAATCCTTTGCAATTGTTTTATGAGACTCCATTTAAAATTTCAAAACGATCGGTTAAAATGGAGACAAGAAAACGCAAAATAGCTGAGGATGGATCAGACGAAATTCCACCGTGAACGCAAACAGAAATTCGCTATGTGATTCTCTTCGTTTTTCGGCGTAACTAAAGCCACTACAAATATTCAATGATTGGCAAATTGCATATGGAACAATTACACCGTCTCTACAGACTACTTCCAAGTAGTTCCGAAGATTCCAGACGGAACGTTTTCCTGTAGAGGACGAGCCCCGAGAAGGTCGACCAAAATATTCCACTGATGACGCCACTGTGGCTCTGGTGAAGTCCAAAGTTGACGAAGATCCACGATTGACACAAGAAATTATTACTGATGAATTGGCCTTGAATGCCATGGCTGTATCGCGAATATTAAGTAATCATCTAGGATACATGAGGAAATCTGTGTAAGACATTACCAGCTCATTGCGACTTGTTGTTGTTGTTTTACTCGTAACACTTTTTAAGTACGACAGGCAACTCGTAACGATTAAATACATTTTTTTAAAAAGAAAATTATCAACAATTTTAAATTCTCAAAACTCGTAACTCGTAATACGAGATAGATACATATTCGCACCCCAGACTAAGTTAAACATTTAGATGTCATCCTAGATAGTAAACTTTTATGGAAAAATCACCTGGATTGCAAATTTCAAAAGGCAACTGCTATCTTTAGACAAACTTTCTGCTGTGGAAACTATTTTGCGGCTGTCTCGAAGATGGCTGCAATCATTTCTTATGCAGCTGTCCGGATTTTGATATAGTCAGGTCCCGATTGCTTAACTCGAAATCTATTAATTTAGATCAGTTATCCTCGATCCCTTGGTTCAAGCTGATTAAGTTTATTAAAGCGTCACTTCTGAATTATGATAGGATCCCAGTTTGCACCACGGTCCGTTTGTGGCATTGAATCAGAACCTTGGTAGGTTCTAACCAATTTTAATAAGAATAATAATAATGATCTTACTAGCAAGTTGCTGCAAAATACTAAAAGGTAGCAAAAATGCTTATAAAATAAAAATCAAAACTTTCCATTTTCCAAAATTGGAGTAGTAATGGATCTAAATGTTTTTAAAATAATTTAAGAACGCTAAGCTGTGGTAAACTAATTGGTAAATGCTGAGCTTACCTGTCTTTTGACACTAAGTTTTATAGGCAAATTAAAATGTTTTACACATGTGGGTTTCCACAAATTTTATTACGTGAACGCAATTTTATCATAAAGAAACATACAAATAACAAAAGATGTACGTATATCGTACGTAAATGTATCTTTAATCCTTTCTCCCGGGTTATTTTGGTAATTTGTTTTGAGTTATTTTTGTGTACATAGTACATAATAAAATCTATAGATTCTAGATGTTTAACGTTTAACACTTTTTTTTATCTAAGTCCAAAGTTTAGCACAAACCTAAATTCAATTACAGACAAATAAATAATGGAAATGAAAAAGCCGATCTAAGAGTTAGTTAATTATTTAGATACATACCATCGACTTCAAACATCTTATTTTAATTCAATTAAAACTTTATAATATGGCTTTTATTGTGGTTAGTCTAGGCAGACCTAGATAGTACATAAATAATTTAATAATCACTCAATTTAACGATACATTTTATTTATTAAACCCGTAATACGAGCAAAACTATACGGAAATTTCAAGAATGAGTCAGAAAATCTAAGTTCTCTTTATTAAAATCGCTTAGTAAAACAAAATGTCAATGGTAACTAAGACGGTGGTATTGATTTTCATTTTAGGTAGATTTTGACAATCTTATTTATGAGAAAGTGATATTTTGGATGTCTACGATTGATAAATAATTCCGGTAAAAAGTTTCCTTTTTTGTATGCATTGAGAGATTAATGGATTAGTTTTAATTTGGTTTTTATCGCCCGGAAAGTGAAAAAGGTGATGCTAATTTAATGATTCCTTCTTATACATATTTATTCGTATATGTATGTATAAAAAAACAGAGTTAGTGCTAAGTTTAGTAGTAATCCATCACATTTAGGTTTAAATTCAAAAGGTGACATGCTTACTTACGTAATTCGACCGTCCTCCACTAACATTTATACATTTTATTCGAACAACGTTTTTTTTTTTGTTCATATCTTCTTTAACGATTGTTTATGCTATTTTAATGCTCATGGAAAATTCATTCATACAAAAACAACAAACTATGTATTATACAAGAGCGTAAAACACATTTGTGTATTAGAAATATAAAAGACAAATAATGTAAGAGGAAAAATGGAATTTTTTTTTATTTACTTTCCTACTTTCCTTAAACAGGAAGACGAGGAATGAAATGAAAAAATGTTCTTCGCAATGATTTTCTTCTTATTCGGAAGTTTTTTTTTTTTTTTTGCTTTAATGTATTATGTATTTTCTAGTACTTGAGTACATTAAAGCTTATATGGAAATTGAAGGAAACCCTGTTTTATTTTTGAATTTTTTTAGTTAAGATGATTATTGCAATATGTTTTAAATAACATACGGATATTCATAAATAGGGTTATATTTTTCACCTAGTTAAATCTTTCGTTCACAATCAAGGAAACTAATTTATTTGGTCGGTGCTTTTAAAGAAAATAGCATACAACATAAGTAGTTCAAGTTCAAATGGGAGCATTTTAAGTTCTAGCATAACCTCCTAAAATTTACAAAGCTAGAGACTGACAACAATACAAGAAGCTCTATTTCATTTCGGGTGTTTGATTTCATATGTGTCTCCCACGCTTCGCGAAAAAAGGTAAACACCTCCGCTTTTTTGTTTCCAGTTTATATACAAAACTACTTATACATACTGGAACATGTTTAACTTTTTTTGACATAATTCAAAAATTAGACATGTTTGTTTTATTAGTCCGCAAAAAATATTATATGTAAGTAACCGTATGTGCAGAATAACAAAACTGTTCTCGCCTCTGCTGTACTCTATTCATTCATATGAACAAAATATTTACATTTTTAAAGAATTTCGTCCCTTATATTTTTATTTTATTTCGTACATGATCACAACGAAGAAAAACAGAGAAATTTGATTTATGAATTTAATTTTCATCATTCACATTTTTACAAACAACATATTTTTGCAAAAATTTGCATGACCATGTTAATAATGTAGGCAAAGGCTTGCATGAGGTTTGACCTATGTATTTATATATTGTTATGTTTTATTGTTTCATTTTTAGTTCAATAGGAGCTATGACTAAGTTAGAAAAAGGTGATTTTCGAAATGGTACCTGTTCGTCTGTCAGTTACCTCTCTTTAACCAGAACGGATTAATGAAACGGCCTAAAAATTCAAATTGTCAGCGGTATTTTTCAGTAATTGGCAGTCGTAGCAATAGGAAGTGGTAGTTGGGCTTATCACGAGACGACCTCAAGAAGTAAATGGTTTTTTAAAAAATATAATAAGCAGGAAAATGGCTTAAATTAATTAGGTAGTAAATTATAAAAAGAGTTAGGTTACAAATTCGATATAAAACATGAAATATGCAAAAACAGTAGATAATTATTAGCAAAATATAAAACGAAAAAAAATCGTTTCGAAAAGCGTAATTTTCAATATTACACAGTTTTATTTTTATAAAAACTGAAGGGTTTCACCTTCTATTCGCTATGCTCACCAATCATCGACGATATTATAATTATTTTCGCTGTTAAAAAGGTTTAACCACAAATCATTGCATACAGATGAATTAAGGTTAACAAAAAAATGAAAAAAATCGGTAGCGCCATTTTTTGAAGCTGCATATTTTTTTGTACTACCAAGGGTGACATAGAATAGAAGCAAACCAACACCATTTAAAGAGAATATAAATCAGAGCCATCTAGTATAAATAAATAATCAAAAAATAAACAAAACAAATAAATTTATGTATTAAGGCTGGAGTCTAAGGGCTGATTTACAAAGATTTTCGCAGATGCAGATGTCAAATTAAAAATTCGTTTTCTTTACGTCATAAACCACGTTAATTATTCACGCATCGACGATTTAACAGAAAAAAGATTAAACTCGACACCTGCAAAAAAAAAAAATAGACGACGACTTTTGGGTTTGTTTCTCGGGTTTCAATTGACTTTTTTTAGCGGATGATTATATTTTCTGTTTTTGTCTTTGTACTTTTTCCTATGTTGTGTTTCAATTTTTTTGCTTACGTCGATTGTCGTTGAATGTAAATCAGCTATAATTCCCGACTTATTTTGTGGAGACTGACTTATTTGAAAGTCTGCAGTAAGTCATCTCGCGAGGAGACTTATTGTAGACTTTCTTGACTTATTTGGAAGAGTTTCCACAAAAATGATAGCATTGCATCGAAATTATTTTCTGATTTAAATTACGTTGCTAAGGTGTTATTTTAATAAATTTCACAACCAATAAATCGATTATTGGTTTTGACATTTACAATGCGGCAACGTAATTTAAACCAGGAAATAAAAAAATCGACGAACTTGTATCCGAGATTAACATAGGACTACGTAAAATTGAAACAATTTTATTTATAGTTTAATGGAAACCAAATTTAGAAAGTAAGAATTAAAACTGTATATTTAGTAAAAAACTAACACCCTAAGTAACAATTTGGTGTTGCCAAAACGCTTGTGCCATCTAAAATTCACAGAAATTTAGTTATAATAACTTCTTAAAAAATAACCAAAAACGTCAGTTGGTTGGTTTTTCGACTTAATAGCAGCCAAAATGGTAATCGTCGTTTGCTTGCCGATGTGTTATAGCAACGTCAAACAGCAAACTCGTAATAAATGGTAAATTACTTTTGAGACAGCAGTTTGATTTATTTAAAAATATAGGTTCCCAAATAGCAAAAAAATTATATTTGCAGTTTCGCTGTGCTTCACGCAAAATAGTTACATAAGAAAAATTAATGTTTTTGCAGCAAACACGTAGTTAAGGGAATCGGTTTCAAAATAGCAAAACAGTCAGAAATAACTAAAGAGCTATTATTTTGTTGCTAAATAATGTATCTAAATTTTTAATGATGTCATTTTAATTATGTTATCTATACTTCAATAATAAATGTCACACATATTTTATGAAATATTGGCAGGGAAAATATGACTTTAATTGTGATTTTTAATCGTAAAAATACATGGGAAACAAATTTCATCGACCAGTTTGAAAAAGTAGGTCAGAAAAGGAAAACGCGACTTTAAAATATTTGATATTTATTAATAATAAAATTAAAATCAAAATTTTTTTCGAAAAATTTATTTGTGCTGAAAAATAAATTTAAATCTTTTAAAAAGCTTCTGGTAATAAAAAAGCTGAAGATTGGCGCTTTTTTAATATTTGCATGTGATAAAGTTGTTTTTGTCGAATTTTTTTAACCAGATAAATGATGCAGCCATTTTTATAAGAAGAAAAACTAAATTAAAAGATGGCTTTAATATATGTAACAGCTAAATAGCATAATAGATAACCATTTCAAATATTTGTCCTAAATTAAATATTATAACAGCTAAAGTGTCTTACGAACTTACGAAAAAGTAACCAAAATATATTAAATGTTTTAAGTAACTAATTAGCTTTTGAATGAGAAAATCACTGATCATGAAACATTATTGTTTTGTGTTATGCGTTTTAGCTGTTGGACTTTGGATGGAATATTATTTACTTTAACCCTCCAGCGGGCAATTTTTTCTGACTAGGAAAATTATGGTAGGGTAATTTTAATGAGAAAAAATTGAAAATTAGGTCTAAAATTGTCTCAGGTTAAAATTTCTAACATATTATTACATTAACAAAGATTATATAATACAAACACATCACTAATTGAAATTCTAATTCCCGGTTGAACTGTAAAAGTACCAAGGGCATTCAAGGGTCCTTTGCGCCTTTCACCAAAGCTAAGCTATTCGATATGAGATAATTTGGTTTATACTTATCTCTCAATTGCAAACGAAGCCTTTTAAAACTTACTAGCACACTTGCGTTAAATCAAGCGAGATACGTTTTCCTGTTTTCAGCAATGTAAACTATTTTACTATTGCCTCGCTATGTCAGCTATCATCGCTCACACGAGCCAATACATTTTACATTCTTAGCTCTTTGCACTCGAAGTACTCCTCCCAAGTACTGTTAACATTTAGCGGTATACTAGAAGGGTGCCTCTCAAGCACACCAAGAATATACTGCACTGTAGATGAATGTTCCATCTTTCTACTCTCTAATTTCTACAACAAGAAAAACAAGACACTAATAATATTTCTTGTACACTTGTATATTGTGACGCGACAATTAAATATTTGTCTGCCCAATTTTGTTCACATAAATATTTAACTGAAGTGTTTGAATTACGCAAATAATAACCGTTAACGCACATACACTTATAATATTTTTAACAGCATATAATAATTTTCTATTTATTATTCATGTTTTCTGCGCTCCGTCTAAAAGCGGAAATACCTGCTAGAAGGTTAACAACATTGTTTTAGTTATAAATTTACACATAGTACACATTTAGATTCTGCGGTGTGTTAAGCAGTTTTGCTGTATGTTAAACAATTTTGCTTTGAGTTAAGCAGTTTTTCCTTTCCAAATCAATTGGCATATCAAGTTGGATTTCTGTAGTTTGTTATTCAACATTATTGTCAGATTAACGCGGTAATTACTGAAACAGTACATTTTATCTTTAATAATGGTAAGTGTTTGCTATGAAATCATTTTTTCTAGTGATTTTAAGTTTATTTAATATTATAAGAGTATTATTTAATAGGTTTGTTATGATTATTAGGTTTTCTGTGTTTTCGAAACTGTAATCAAGAAGGAATTGTTTGTGTCCGGCGTGCTGGTTTGAAGGAGATGAAAATTATGGTATGGTTCATTATTCACCTGACACTAAAGAGTTCCTTAAATATCAAGGGTTACAGAGCAAAAAGTCGATAATTCATGGTGCTCAGAACCGGCACGCTTGCTCGCCAAAGGTTAGAAGAACGACCCATTTCCGAAGAGCAAGTAAAGCAAATTATTTTGTTAATTTTTGTTAATTTTTTAATGATTTTTTTTTTTTAAATTAAGATATATCAAATATTCCTTCGGTGCAAGATGTAATCGATAGTCGCAAAAAAACAATGGAAAAACCACCAAATCTTACGTTACACCCATCCGCATCAACTGGTACTAGCCAATTGCAAGATGCTTCTCAAACAGAGCATTTGGCAAGACTCATCACTATTTACAATTATTATAAATAATAAATTAATAAATATATAAAATTATAAATAATTATATAAATGTTTGTTCGCCATTATATTCGACTTATTTGATTTTTTGTCATAAAGCGCAAAACTAGACCGCACAGCATATTAGATTTTTGTATCCGTAAATAATCATAGCCGAAAAAACCCTTTTCCACCTCTAAAATTACTTATAAATTTCTTTTAGACTTGTTTTCTAATTATTTTGTTATTTTAACAGTAATTTTGAGTAAATGCAAATATGTTTGAAAATTACACAAAAAAATAAATAAAGTGTTACAGCTGTCATATTTGTTTAGTTGACTACAACAGCAAAATTGCTTTTCTCTTATTAGCTTTTTTTTCACTGCCACAACGTTTTAAAAACTTATTGAATATCTATTTAACATTTATAACTAATTTGTGTAGTTTTTCTGATTTCATGATGTTGTAACAGCTTTGTTTTTGCTGTCTAGGACAATTTACCTATCAAATTGTTACTTGGGGCATAATCACTCAATTTAAAATTAATTTTCATTGTTTTATTATTTCAATTAAAGTTACGTTTATAATAAAAATTTAGTATTTTCTGATCAAAATAAAAATTAAGTAATAACAATAGAGAAAGTTACATTACGATTACGTCTATGGTAGGAAAAGTAAGTTATGAAATTTCTACAAGAAACATTATTCACTTATCTTAAAAATATCAGTCGCTCAGATATCACCAAACTTGTCATAGCCGTTCGTAAATATGTGTGATACTGCTACAGCTAGAGCGCCTTCCTTTTCGTATATCGTGATACCGCTTGCTCTTACGTTTTCTCTCTTAAATTTAGTTATGCAATGAAATCCATTTATATTTATAGTCGAATCGTTATCAAGCCAAGTTTCACTAATAATTAACAGATCTGCTCTCTGTGGAATATCATCGCTCTCCATGTTTCCACTGTGTGCCACCAACAAATTCTGAAATTTGAGGGCCACGAGTCTGAGACCAGCCGCTCGGTCGATGAATTCTCTTATGTTTTTGCAGGTGGTTTTCACCCTATGGTTTCTAATTTTTTGTGTTGTACTAATTATAATGTAATTCAAGGATCCATTATGGTATCGTAGTAATTTGGATTGCCATAATTCTTTGGAAAAATTTTATGTTTTTCAATTCGGTATGCCGCAATGAAATGGCGTTACAAAATAAAAATAAAAAAGGTGAGAATCGAACCCGAAAGTTTATTTTAAGTACATAATTGAACATCGAATGAAATAATTTGTACCAGCCTAAATGTTGATTATCAGTTCTACAATTTTTATTATTACAAAATATTATTATATTCATTGTTTTACAATACATACAAAAAATGATGTTTTTCAATTTTATGTTTTTTTATTTCATCTTTTAAATTATAAAATAAAAATAATATTACGCACTTTGGTGAACATCTAAATCTAACCCGAAACCTGATGTTGTCAAGGTTTGTTGTTAACAGTTAAACACCTATATCACTTACACTATTGAGTTAGAAAACTTTGATCTGTAAATTGGAAATATAAAATATGCAAAAACGTTGTTTGCTCCTCTGGTACAAAGTACATTTACATAGTTTAGAAACACAAAACTATATTTGGCAAAACATAGTACCCATAGCAAAATAAATTTTTCAGTTTTTTCCTCGATTTAAATGTTATACAGTAATACATAATAACCACATCCTTTTATATTAATGCTGCACTAGGAACAAACAATTTATTTTGATGCGGATTTGACTATTATTTTGTTACTGTATGTTTTGTCAACGAAACCAAATTAAATCAAATTAGTTTCCGGTCACTTGGAAACTTTGAAGTCCCATAACTCGCAAACCTAAACATTTTTCGGTCTCATCTGTGCGACTATACATTTTTCTAGGATTGCATAGGTTATACAGCATATACATTTAAAAAAATGTTCGCTATATTTTACTTAATGAAAATAAAAATTTTTTGAACTTTTTTATTTTTATTTTATAGCTTTAAATCAAAATGGCGTGTGGCATGTTTGATAATGTTAATCACTATTTAATTAAAATTTAAATTAAAATACATATTAATAATTTGTTGTTTTAATTTATTTTCCATCCACAAATTTTTATTTAACTTGGTTTGATTTTTACAGTTTTTAAAACATTACATTTATATTTAACAAGCAATGTCTCTTTGCTTTAATCAAATAAATTTCGTAAATACGTCATTTCCGTGATGCGCGTCATCACATTGAAATTTTGATTTAAGCCTGATTTCCATTACAAAATTATTTTTATCAGTAACAATAAAGCGAGATAAAAATATAGATTTACTTAAGGTGTGAGAGGGAAATTTTTTTTCAGTACTGAAAAAAATTGTTTTTATTGTACTATGTAACCATAATTTACTGGTGTATAAGCATTTTTTTTTATTTTTTATTTTTTTTTTGGGGGGGTCAGGTGGAAGTTGCTCGGGGGATTCAAGTTGGCACTTGCGGTCAGCTCCGTAACTTGCAACTTTCACAAGTGCTCGTGTTACTTCCACGTGGTGACCGCTGGTAACTAGATTGCTGATTCTTTGGCTTCTAGGCTAAAACACGGCGCTAAAGGAGTAAACCTTAAACAAATCGCTGGGCTGGGTTAAGGTGTTAATCGTACCGTGCCGATAATCGACCAGACTGGGGGCCCAGCTTTAAAACTAGCTCAGTCGCTAACGGTGGATCCGAATACCTGGCGCCCTCCGAATTAAGTAGCCTTATCTGTTACTACGGATCTCTGCACAGATGAACACTTCTTTCTCCGCTACTCGTGGGAATAATTATGGATCTTCATAATAACAAAAAGCAACAAAAAGAATCCGGCTCTCTAAAAAAAGCGGAACATGTGCACAACAAGACTCGGGTCTGTATGCCTGACTCTAAGTCTACAAATAAACAACGGGACATAAGCTCAAGCGAGGCTGGTCCCTCCACTCGGGTCACCAAATCTGAGTATAGAAATACAAAGCGGAACCAAAGCACGAACGAAGCTGGTTCCTCAAAATCAACCTATAATACTAGGAGGAAGGCCTGGAGGGCCCTGGTTAAGATAAATAACATCTCGCCAGAAGACAGAACGGATAAGGATAAATCCACGCTTGCGTGGGCAAAAACAGTCACCGAGAAAAAGTCGGAAGGCCCTTCAGCTGACTCACAGCTTAAAAGAAATAGATCTCAGGAGGAAAGTCCTAAGATCGCAAAGCGAACAAAACTCCATGCTTCCGCTATGAGGCCTTTTAACGAGGTCCCAGTTGTGCGTTGGAAACCCGGAGCTGCCAACGCACAACTGGAAAGTTGCTAAGCTCAACAAAGGCTAACTATAGGTCAGCTGTTATCATCTTAAACAGGGAGTCACTGACTGCACTGGAAAAAACCAACGGTTTAATCAACTATGGTTTCAGTGCAGTCACACTCAAGGTGTACAAGAAGGACGCGGACAAGCCGGAGGCTCCGAAGTCATCTTCAGAAACGACCGCGGTGCTTGATAGCTCATCTGCGTGCGCGGAGGTAGCCAGCCAAGCGGAAACTCTCTCCACGGACACGGAGATGTCAACGTCCATGGAGTCTTTAAAGAGGCTCTCAGAGGACTTCTCATCAGGGGATGACTCTGATGTTACTGTGGTGGAGAAGAGGCCGTAGAGTTTTGTACTTCAATTCGGCTTCTTTACCAAATATGCCTTTAATATATTTCTAAATCATTACATATTTGTATTTTGTTTTATTTGATATTAACCAAATGATTAAACCGTTCTGTACATTTATTTGAGGATTATCTATTTCGTATAGTACTTTGATCATGGCAAGTTGTCATGTGCTTAAATATCTAAATAGAGAGAACCTGCCGAACTGATGAATTGAAATCTTATTACGCCATTTGACCAATTGTATGTCAATATACTTAATAGTACATTCTGTACTAAAAAGCAAAAATCGCTTATCTGCATATTAGTAGTTTTGAGAAAATGAAGGTTAAAGTTTTAAAATCAAATGGGAATACATTGTGAGTATTATATGTATTACCTCATAACTTTTTTATTTTTTAAGCGATTTTCACCAAAATTTGATACAATCTAAATAGTGGACAAATTTAGTTAATAATGCGAAATTCATAAAAACCGCTTAAAGTCACTTAAGCGACTTTTCCTTTTAAGTACAGATATATTAAGCCGCAGCCAGATGATTGCAAATATTCAACAAATGTAACCTTACAAATATTTGACAAATACTAGTAAAGTAAATATTTCGGAAATTTGACTGTCCACACGATTTGTGCAGCATTTATTTTGTCGATAAATGCGAATATATGGATATCCAATGCTAAAATAAATATTTTTATATTTGCCACCACTAGTAGTTTAAAACTTTAAATTTCATTTTCTCCAAAAGATAGCTGGTTGAACCATAAATTTGACATCCGTCACAACGATTGTTGAAAACAATTTATTTAAAAAAAAAATACAATATACTATTACAATATATGTAAATAAAAAAGTAAATGGCTTTTGTTCCAACAACTATTACTAATAACTAAAATTAATAATAATTTTAGTGACACCTGTCCATAGAAAATATAATATACATATTTTATTTACAAATCATGTGGACGATACCGCCATGTTCTACCAATATTGGTGAGATATTTTATTTTTATCGCCTGTAGAGCGAATGGGTTCGAATGTAACCTTGACTGCTTATTCGTCATTTGATTTGTGTCTACACGATTTGTTATTTTATAAATCTCGAACATTTGTTGAATATTTGCAATCGTCTGGCTGCTGCTTTATTGATTCCTGGATACTTCTAAAAACCGAATTTGTTTTACTGTTGGAAATTAATATTTTATTACCTTTCGTAACAACATTGTGTAAGGGTGGATTTTTGAATTAAATTTACAGAAAAATGTTGCTCGAAAATTAGCCGATTTGAAAATGAAACCACCAGAATAAAGTGTGTGAAGTACTGGTCTAGACAAGCCTATGTATGCCAACTATTCAAATTTCCGTTTTGTTTAAAGTTTTAAACAAGCCAAAGTACTAAAATTTGTGAGGTAAATTACCGATAAATTAGAAACTTGATGTTGGCCGTCTTATCGGTTAATTGATTAATCGATTATCGATATTGGAACCCCTAAAAGCGAGCCCTTGCTCAAAACACAATATTATCGTTCTTCCCTGATGTATAGATAATTAAGAAAGAATTTAAAATTCCATTTACCTTTTAAATTCTCATCTTATAAAGTTGGTATGAAATTCACCGATAGTGTGGTAAGCTGGAAAATGGTCATAACCGCAATCCACCAGTAAGTGGTTTCTTTAAAATTATGACTGTTAAAATAATTAGTCCACTTTCAAATATTTCTATTTGAAACAAGATTTGGATGAATGCTTACGAAAATTAACAAAATCGTATTTTCAGCGAGCTTATGTTTGATGATGAGATTTCGTTGGAGGGCTCATTGAAACTCACTTTTTTCATATATCCGAGAATTTTTTTAATTTGGATATCAAATTACAAGAATGCTGTATGAGAAATTTTATAAGCTATGTTGTATTCAAGAAAAACGTGCAAAAGCATATTGTGACGGTGACACCTAGTGTGTAATAGAATAAGTTAAAATTAATAGCTCAATGTTAAACTGTTCTAAATGGAATTTTCCATGATAAAATTGTTCTACACTATTCTAACTAGAAAAATCATGAGCTTTCTAGAAGTTTGGTTTGTGTATATAAAAAGGCGAACGAAGTCGAATTGGATGAGTAATATTTGGTAAGCGATAGTATAAAGATTAAAAGGAATTAAAAAGTGATTTAAAAAGTGTTTTCGTGCGAAATAAAAAGTAAAAGTGATCAGTAAAATTTAAGAATAATTTATATAAAGTGATTTTGTGAATTTTTATTGATAAACTGTGTTGTAATAAATTTTGTGAAATAAATAAATTCGTTGGTGATAAATTGAATTGAGTTTGTATTATTCACAATCCAGTGATACGAACCTTGATTGACAAGGCAAAAACGTAACAATATATTATTACGGTGGCATCTAGGGTGTAATAGAATAAGTTGAATTAATAGCTCAATGTTTTACTGTATTAAAATGGAATTTTCCATGATAAAACTGTTCTAAATGTTTCTAGACAATTCTTACTGGAAAAGCCATGAAATTTCTGGAAGTTTGGTTTGTGAACTAGGGAGAAATAAAGAGTAATAGTGATCAGTAAAATTTGTGCAAATACTATAAAAAGTGATTTTGTGAATTTTGGTTAATAAATTGTGTTGTAATAATTTTTGTGTGACATAAATAAATTCGTTGGTAATAAATTGAATTGTTTGGTTTTATTCACAATCCAGTGATTCGAACCTTGATTGACAAGACAAAAAGAAGGTCCTTTGGAGAATCCTTTTACAAGGAAAATAAATTTATTTTTCCTAAAACAACGCTTTGAAGTTTTATTTGGTGATGAACGTCCTTTTAATTTGTTTTAATATGCGCGTACAAATGAAAATAAAAATAATTCATTAAATATCTTTATTTGTACGCCCTCACCCACTCTTTCAAGATTGACGTATCACAGTCTTGACGTGGCAAAAGGGGTTCGGTTTTGCTAGAGAGATATTATTAGGTAAGCTCTAGCAATGAGACAAATGTGATCCATTTATTATTTTGATAAATTTCTGAATATACGTTTCGAATAACAATTCGTTAACTTAAAAAACTGGTATCAATTGTTTGTTCTATTGACAAAAAACCTACATACTTTCTATTGTTACATGAAAAAAATTAAATTTTGATTGAATTCATATAACCGATGAAGATCGGGTTGAAATTAGAAATGTTGAAAATTCCTTCGATTAAGCTATAAAATCTCGCAGTAAAAATTAATG
This sequence comes from Tipula vernalis, assembly GCA_958295665.1. Lineage (NCBI taxonomy): Eukaryota > Metazoa > Arthropoda > Insecta > Diptera > Tipulidae > Tipula > Tipula vernalis. Next base: position 176,366,776 of record OY282558.1, on the reverse strand, counting down.
GTCTGCCATTCAAACTTGAAATTACGAAAAAGCGCGAGCGGTCTGGTCTGTTAGTAATCGCGATAGTTATGTGTAAATATCTTAAAGCTTAAAAATCTAAAGCACACATTATGGCCGCAGCTTCTCAAACAAAAAAAAACGGGGTGGGCTGTGTCGTCTACACCACGGATAGCAGGGGTTTTGCGTGAACACGTTTACACGCAGTGAGACTAATGATAGACTGTCTGTAAATATGTATTATGTTTGTTAAAATTAATTTATTTATTATTAGCTTCATGGAGATTTATCATTTGAATGTAAAATTAATTAATCGTACTGTTTCTTTACGCATATGTTGACAACATAATTGCTCCGATGAGATGAGCCGTCCGCGCCAAGGTTCGCGACGCGGCTTTCCTCGGTGCTTGATGACGTCATTTCGATAATATATCATGCATGAGGCATGAAGCCTAAGAACCAAACTGTATGGATGATGACTTGTAATTGCCTACTATCGGCTCATTGGCTAAGGGCAACATTTCGCGTCGCTCACTTTCCTTGTAGGACGTTATCACGTAAGTGTGCAAAATTTCGAATCTCTACTATAAGTTAATGGGAAGGGGGATCAAAATCGACTTGTAAGATTTGATCTAAACAAACATTTCAAATTAAATGAAAGCCTTAAAAAATAATAAAATTGTTGTTTCTTGGTTACATTTAGTTCAGTGACTTATCTAGAAAATTATTGAGAGGAATAGGGGGCCCATCCCAGACTTTTTTTCTACAATATTTAATGTGTAGGAGCATTAATACCCCTATTCCCTTGGTCGTGTCACTTCATTCGACGTGACAATTGTCGTGTCACTTCAACTTTAAATTGGTAATCTCTTAGTCGATCGAAGTGATAATATAAGAGAATGCGACGTAAAACTATATCTGTCACTTCAAACGACAATTGTCGCATCGATCGACTAAGAGAATATCAAAATTTGATTGTCGGTACAAGTGACAAGTGACACGACTAAGGGAATAAGGGTGTAAAATCCATCCCACTTTTTATACGAGCAAAAAACCCATACCAGGATTTTTATTTAATAAACGGTTTTTTCTCCTAGCTACAAATGAAAAAAAAAATTCAAATAATTCTTATGGTCGAGATTATTGTGACCCTGGCAATTTGCCACTAGAACCCTCTATTATAATGTCATAGCAAATTTCCAGGGTCACAATAAATTTTCTTTTTTTAATTTTTAACTACGGGAAGGCAATACATTTATCGCAATATATTTTAATTCTAACAAGCAAATCAGGTTTAGAATTGGCCCAGACGTACCCAGTAGAATCCTCTACTATATTGTAATAGCAAATTTCCAGGGCCACCATAATCCTGTGCAGAAGAATTTTTTTTAACCATTTTTAACTGCGGGAAAGAAACACATTTATTAGTGTAGCGAAAATTTTAACAAGCAAATCGTGTTCAGAATTAGTCCAGAGGTAGTCAGTATAACCCTCTACTACATATATTGTCATAGCAAATTTCCACTGTCACAATAATCGTGACCATAAGAATATTTTAAATTTGTTTTTCTATTTTTAACTATGGGAAGACAATACACTCTCACCAAATCGGGTTAAGAATTGGCCAAGAGGTAGTCAATCGGATCCCTTACTAAATCAGCATAACAAATTCCGAGGGTCACTGTAATTCTGAACAGAACATTTTTTTTATTTTTATTCAGTTTTAACTATGGGAAGGCAACATATTTATTGATGTAGCGAAAATTCTAACAAGCAAATCGGGTTCAGAATTGGCGTAGAGTTAGCCACTACCTGTGTAAAAAGTCTAAGATGGATTTTAATGCTCGTACACGAGCATCGGTTTTTACGATCGTGTTGTCGGAGGTAATTTCAAATTTTCCCGGGGTGAAAGTCTGGAATAACTTAAGGCGGTTTATTTTAACTCAATTTTTTTTAAAAATCGGCACGAAACTTAAGCAAATTCCTCGAGGAGACTTTTGATTGATTGGTCGTATTTTGCAGCTTGTATAACTCTTAAGATGACTGAGTGAAGAAATGGATCAAGCTTCTTGTCTTCATTACCGAACTTCTTCGGAGAGAGCTTCCTTTTGCAAACTATCTGAAATAACAGTTTAAATTAATTTTAAGTTCCAGCACCATTTTTTAAAATTATTGTGCGATTACCTTAAACATCATACAGTTAATCTTTTCCTTGTAGAAATGACCAGTCGAAAAAATGAGCTCTGACCTTTTCAATTATTGTCTGGAAATTTTTGAACTGCTCCCTAGTGAACCTCATAAATTTAAAGAATTCTTTTTCCGTTAGGTCGAGTAAAAGGCTATTAAATTCTCCACATTCTAAACGAATTTTTAAAAACTGTAAAACACCATAAAGTCCTTTTCCTTTTTCTACATAAACTGTATAAAACTATATCTTCTTATCGCTAGTATGTGCTCTCAAAAATAAAATTGCGGAAATTTAAATTGAATTTATTCTAAATTTAATTGAAATTATTAGCCGAGTTGACCATCGTCCAGTTGGAATTAAGAAAAAAATAATTAAATAGTCTTTCTATACTACACTGTATAATTAACATATTTTTGTCTCGGGTTTCATAATTTTCCAACATCATGATCTGAACAAATACTTATTAAACTCAAACGCAAAACATATACTACGCGTACAATGAAAAGCGTAAAATTATAGGGAAAACTTTTTCCAAACGAATAATGGAAAATTTAAAGCAGGAAGCACACACTTTTTATTTACTTTCCTCTCTTCATATTGTTTAAAACTTTTAAAAGGTATATTACATGCTTCATTTTCATTTTCGCATAAAGCTATAATAAATAAAAAAAAAAAAAGCTTTTCACATCGATGGTGAAATTGATTTATAAATTGTATGCGATGGTAGGATAAAGATTAACTGCTTGGGTGTTGTGTGTGTCTATATAGAATCTCGAGCTAATTGTAATTTTTCTTTATGTTTATGACGAAATAAATTAGGAATGTGCCAGAAAAACGGTCTATCCATTTTTTATACATATAAAAGCAACAACAACAAAGTGGAAAATCATTATCATTCCTTATTTTGATTTTTTTTTTTTGTTAAGAAGATAATAGAAAACAATATAAAATTCAATTTTCAAGAAAAATTCTTGTATATGCTTTTCGTATTAGTTATTATAAAATACTCGCATACATATATTATGCTTAGAAAATTATAACAACGGGAAACGGAATTTTCCCTCCTTTAAGTTGGTGTTGTTGTTGTTTTGCTTTACGTACGTATACGAGTACGTACGTAAACAAGAAACCAAGAAATGGAAAATCATGTAAAAATGTTTTAAGTTATTCATTGAGTATATTTACCCATTTTATATTATTTGTGTTAACTTTGATTTATTGACTTTACAGAAAACGTTTAAAAATGTATTGATTAATTGATTACGTATTAATGTTTTGATTTTACTTTTATGTTAAGGTTGATTGAAAAATGATAACTTGGTTTCGATTAGAAAGGAAATGGCTATGAGCAGGGTATTCTTCATCAAAATTTCTTTATAGATCAACTTCTTCACATTATTTAGAAATAGTCTCCAATAAGATTTAAAGATTTATTTATATACCAAGGTAAAATGAGCAAATACATAATGATAACTAAAGGTTGTGTCAAAAAGTAGAAAATCCAAAGTCTGATTGACAAGGGAACTTTGTTATTTGTTGTTATGTATAATTGTATTTGGTATAAAGAGAGACGAATCTTACTTTCTTGAAATCATGATACGGAGAGTGTATCAAAATCTTAATTTCCCAAACCCCAACCCATGATACAAGTTAGTATCCAACCCTATGATTCGCTCCCATTAAAATTCTCCTTCACCAAAAGGGACGGCCCGAGTTACAAAGTAAGATTTTTGGGAGAATTAAGATTTTATGAAAAGTAAGATTTTGTAAAGTAAGAATTAGAACCCAACACGGTATAACACTTCAATTATTTTTATGTAAACCTGGCCCAGCTGTTTTTCAAATACAGAAAAGCTCGAAAATTTCAGCATTACAATTATAATTCGTGCTTTACATTCCCAAATTAGTCTATCATTTCCTTGTAAAATAAGTAACCATAACCAGGTATGAAAACAAAAAGTTAAAATCCAATAAAAGGTTTAATATTTGAGTGTCCACTTGAGTAATTCCCATTAAGGAATGCAATATTTGGACTAAATCAGTTTACGGGATTTTCGATAAATATTTTGTTTCATTTAAATTTGTGTTTACAATAATGACGTAAATGTGTTTTTAAAGTTTATCAATAAAAATAATCAAATATCTAAAAAATTATATTGTTGTGTCAATAATTGTGACAATGTTTATCGTGAAAGTGCTAACATAGAAGATAATAGTCTGCATTTCATAAGTTATATTTTCAGTAAGTATATAAAACAAATTTTTTTTAGTAAAACTTGCAATGACTCGGGAAATTATGTTTAAATATTAATTTTTTTTGTGTTGTGTTATAAAAAATTATAAATATAATGCCAAAGTTACTTTTTTGGTACGATCAATGTAATTTTTCATTCATAATTATCTACAGAAAGAATTTTTCAATCTATTTACATACTTCCGTCAATTTATTTTCAAAAAAAAAAAACCAGTGCCGAGAGAAAATATTTTATCTGAAGGGTTTCAAAATATTATTATGAACATCTGAGAAAAATTATGCTTTCCGCTACAGATTTCCTAAGAATGCGAAAATTAAAAAAGAATGGAAGCAAATTTTAAAGAAAAATATTGTCAATAATTGGGAGCGAATTTGCTCCGAGCATTTTGAAAATAAATATGTTTACATTCGTGATAAGTGCAAAAAATTTAGCTGCAAATGCGGTACCAACTATTTTTGCATCATCATCCTCGGCCGCAGAAAGTCGCGATCCATTAGAGGAATTGGATGTAAATATGGGTTTGCCACATGTAGCGGTAGTCGATGAACCTTATCTCAGTTCTTCATTAGACTCAGCCACTACAATAATTCCCGATACCGAGCAAGAAGAATGTGCCTGTAGTAAAACAGCAATCATCCCACCTATTATCTCACATATTATGAGTTTCGGAGAGTCATCTACCGTTTTAGAAGACATGGACCTAACATATGCGGGCAGATATAAGCGTTTTAAAGTGCTAAAGGTATTTGAATAATACATTTTTATTTTTTATAGTTAATTTGCTCAGTTTCCGTTATGATTTCTAGCCTAATAAAAAAATAACGATTAAAACCTCCTTAATTAATGTTGTCCTTAAAGTTGAGATCATCATACAACGAAATGAAGCAGAAAGAACGGCGTTCAAAGGAAATATTTCGTCGAAGAAAGCCTGTGAAAGAACTTCTGAAAAGGCAGCTTCCAAAATCTAAAGGTATTTCATTAGAAAAAAAATATCCCATTGAAATAAGGACATTTGCAATGAATTTAAACTTTTATTCACCGAAGGGTTACGATTATGTTCGTAATACATTTAATTATTTATTCCCTCATCCGAAAACAATATAGGAAAGTGGTACACATAACACATGTATGAACAAAAAACTTGGATTTACCGAGGAATCTTTTCACACGTTACGACTTCTTTTTGTAATATTGTATTTAATGAAATTTATATTCGAAGTCAATTAGAATGGGACGGAAAACGTTCCGAAGGGTGTGTAGATTTAGGGGATGGGCAAGAACGTGAAGAGTTAGCTACTCAGATTCTAGTATTTATGGTGGTCGGAATTAACAAAAGATGGAAATTACTATTAGGGTATTTCCCAATTGCTTCTTTAAATGGTGAACAAAAAAATAATTTATTGCGTTTAAGTCTTCACAACCTGTTTGCTACGGGGATTAAAACAATCGGTGTTACTTTTGCTGGTTGTCCAGTTAATATGTCTATATATAGGGAAATATTTTAGATTGTAAAGCAAATGTGGCTAAATACAAAGAATTAGATAGATTAAAGTAGAATCTGTCAACAAACAATTAGTTATATTACCCGATCCTTGTCATATGCTAAAATTGATTCGAAATACATTCGCGGAGAAAGACCCTTTAATGGACGGAAACTGCGAAGAGGTTTCTTGGCATTATTTAGAAGATTTATTAAAATTACAGGAATCTGAACAGCTACATTTGGGAATAAGTTGCGGTTAGCCCATGTTTACTTTAAAAATGAGAAAATGAACGTACGATTTACTACACCAGCTCTAAGCAATTCTGTTGCAGATGCTCTTCTATTTTGTAGGCATCAGCTAGGTTTACCACAATTTCTGGGATATTTACCCACTGTAAAGTTTATTCGGACAATTAATGATATATTTGATATTTTGAATTCCAAAAGAATGGCTGGGATGATTTTGTGTTTAAAAAGTAAAAATTTTATTTTTAATTTTTATATAAGGACCAAACTTCTTAAGTTTATTCCATTTTATAAACTGAATCAAGATCACCTTGAGCTTTTCTTCGCTAGTATTAGATCCCGGTTAGGTTCAAATAACAATCCTACTGTACGACAGTTCACTGCAGCTTATAAAAAACTACTGTTTCATATACAAAAAAGTCAGACTCAGGATTAGGTAATTGTTTACCATTAGAGGAGTTGAGAATATTAAACCCATTAACTGCTATAAATTTAACAACTGATAGATATCTCTTGCTTCAACCAAATACAGGTTTGACTGACAATGACAAACATCTTACGGAAAATGATGCTACCTTTCTTTCTGAGTATGCAGATTTATTTGATTATTCCGGCTTATCTCAGTTTGTAGAGAACGTAGTAGAATACATAGCAGGTTTTATAGTGTTTCGGTTAAAAAAATCGATTCACTGCTCCGTGTGCATTTTATACATCGAAAGAACTAGTTCAACCAATTCTCTTATTTCTCATAAAAATCGGGGTGGGGGGGGGGGGGGGGGGTCTTAAAATTCCGAATCTTCATATTGTACTAATTTGTAATACAACTGAAAAGGAAATTCGCCTGTCTATTATTCTTTCTCTATCGCCTGTAATAAAATCTCCCTTTTAAAGGAATCAGTTTCTTCAAAAATTATTATAAATGTACAAAGTAAACTATTAAACCGAAATTTATTTAATAATTTACCGTACCATACGTACCATAATCATTATAATTTTCTTATAAAGTGTGTCATTAAAAAATATTTGGATATTAGAATATTTTATATTTATAGTAATACAAAAAAAATATTAGTTTACGAAACAAATTTAACCGCCTCGTAATATTTCAAGGGATGTAGTTCTATATTTTAAATTAAAATTATGTTACTTAAACGGTTTGTTTCATTATAATTTATACATATTATTATGCATTTTAACCATGCAAAAATGTTAAAGCAAACCTCTAATACAATAAAGCAATAAAAATGTTTATACTTATTTAAAAAAAAAAGTTGTTTCATTTTATTTATTTCTTTAGAAGTATTTTAAAATTTACAAATCCTTGGCCTACTCCATTTTGAGCTTTATTCCAAATAAACCAAATAAAAAATCTACTTATGTAGATTCAAAAATGTTATACAAATCTTTGTACCTAATTTCGTTTATGTACCTTAAAAAATTATTTTTAAGTTCGACTATGGAAATGTCAAAAACAAAAAATGAGAAAAATAACAGAAACAAACAAAAACAAAAAATATATATGACACGCTCAAAATTGGATATACTGCCTGGTTGCATACAGGCCTTATACACGTATAGTCACAGTCTAAAAAATCGTCTGACATAAGAATTTTTGTTTACTTTAGAATGTGTTCGAAACCCTTGATAAATATTTTTTAGCAGGGATTCGGAGCGGAGTTGGAGCGGAAATGAGCGAGAAGCGTTAAAAAATTAATTATATTTTCACTCTCCCAGCCTTACTTCCTATATTTCCTTAATTATCTCTCTAGAAAATTTGAATTTTAAACTTAATAGAAAAACCCAAGATCACTTGTATGTTTTTCTTTATTTGGGGTTAATATATTTCTACGCCAAAAATATAACTACTAGTTAAAACTACTATCTGTGCTTTAGGACATCCGTTTTATAAAGCTTAATAACTTTAATTAAATTAAATTTTAACAATTACCGAACACTTATGAAAAATTACCGAACACTGATATATGAATTATTATAATAGTACATTGTGTCATTAGGATTAAAAGTGATACTTTGTTTGACGAGCAATTATATTTGCATGCGAGGCGAAGCGCAGCGTAGCCGAGCAAAAGCAAATATTTGCGAGTCAAACAAAGTCACTTTTAATCCGAATAACACATACTATTTTTTCTTCAACGAAGAAATGCTTATTATAAACTAATTATACAAGTAAGTACAAATTATGTAATTAAAATTTCAAAATTGAAAGTAATTTTGTTGAAATATTTTGTGAAACTAAGGAGATCATGACTTTTGTTTGGTTTGACTATTGTAAGTGTCAAACTGCCAAGCTATAATTATAATATTTTTCTTGCGAACAAAATGTTTGAATCAGAAGATTTATCAAATTTACCTCCGGATGTGGTTCAAACAGCAAAGGAAATTGTATTAAACCTATTGCCATCAAAATCAAGATTGAACATTTTATTGAAATATTTTGTATAGCTAAGGAGGCCTTGACTTTTTTTTTTGTTTGTGTATCTTACCAAGTTATGACGTCTCATTTACTTTTAATATTGAAAACAGTGTTAAAAGAGCATTTACACCTAGGATTAAAAGTTCAGCCTAGCAACACTCACATTTTTTTAATCGTAACAAAAAGGCCAACTTTAATGCCCAATAATAGTATTAAAACAAGCTACTTTTAAGACGTTTGGAGAAAAAGTTATTTTAATGTTTTACAATTTTCCACGTAAATATCTCCAGTGACGTTGGAGCGGAGTGGATTAAAGGAGCGGAGCGGAGCAAATCGGACAAATTTTGCTCGGAGCGGAGCGAGAGTGAAACGAGTTTCTATCTAAGCGGAGTGAGAGCGGAGGTGGAGCGGTATTTATTTCGCTCCGAATCTATGTTTTTTAGTATACATTTTTGGCATTTGTTTGAAAAATATTCCCCTACATTCACAGTTTTTTATTATGCTGTCCGAATAGTGTGATAATTTGATGGTAATTTCCCCACCTATCATGTTTATTCTTTCATTTTATTGCAGTAATTTTCGTGAAATTGGTGGATTTTGGACAGAAATTGTTATGGATGGTACTCAGAAGTAACTACTTATTTATTAATCCTGGATAAAGCATCGCTTTTCTATTCCACACACTTACATAATGAATACATAAAAAATGTTGACAAATGTTCTTATGGAGTTTCAATCCACATAATGTAGAGTTGATTTTGCCACAAACCTTGATGATCTGGAGTCCCACGTGAATTTATTGTTAATACAAGTGCCTAAGTTATTAACGCTATTTTGAAATGGGATTATTTTATTATCAATGTATATATCTGGGATGACTAAAAACTCACGCTTAGAAATGAAGATTGCCTGCGTCTTTGAAATGTTCAATGAGAGTCCATTAGATAAAAATCAGGGCTAGCATTGGTTTTAGCTGTCTCAGTCAAAGTGGCGCCATTTATTTCTTGGTGTGGAAATATTAATAACTAAAAATCGCTGTATTAAATCTTCCTTTTCCAAAATTTGCCACCGTCGCCTGTCAAGTGAGACAGCTCCGTGCCAAAATCAGTCTAATATGTTGGATAAATCATTATTAATTTTATTAAAGGGTTCAGAGATATTATCCTTAATGCCCCCAAGGTAAATTTGACAATCATCTTGACAATCATTTCAATAGGGAGAATAATAACGGCAGTTCCTTGAAAAATACCGACAACTGATCTTTTATTAAGATCCTTTGATATCTGTCCAATAAATAACTATACACAAGCTTAAGCGCAGTTTTATCAAAGTTAAAATTAAGCATCAACTTTTGCAACAGTAACTTATGATTTAAACAGTCAAAAGCTTTGGAAAAATCTAGCAATACTAATACAACAAAGGAGTTGCTTCGATCAAGATGATATGCAATATCATCAATAACTTGAAGAAGAACGGTGCTTGTACTATGATTGTTACGGAAACCTGATTGAAACTGTGTTAAATATTTATATTTTTTTATATGGTCATTAATTTGATCATGGATACTCGAAAACTTTAGATAATACCGATACCATACTGGATTGGAACCACTAAATTTGTTTTCCATATACAATTATTTATTAAGTATGTTACTGGTGATATAACAAAAGGTAATGTCTTCTTTAAAAAATTTAGATTTATTGCATCATGACCAGCTGTGTTAGATTTTATGCTGCAAATACTTTTGAAAATATCTAGTTCCATTAAACACTGCTAACTGAAAACAAATTAGAAGTGAAACTACTTGTATAGCATTAAAATCTGGAAGGAGAAAGACAACCGACTTGTTAGGTACGTTGCACAAATAAGAATTTATTGCGGCAAGGTCTATGTCAATTAAAACATCAGACCTACTTTTCCCTATACCAATCGTATTCATATTTCGCCAAATTCTTGCCATAGTTAGCTTATGGTTACGAAAGTAATTATTTTTGTTTAGCGACTCTAATCAAATCAGTAACACAATTTCGTTCGTTCTGATATATTTTGCGGTACTTCATATCGGAAGTTTTCTGAAATTTAGCAAAGGCCTGATCCCGAAGTAACATTCTATTATTAAAATTAAACTAAGGAGCTGCAGAATTGTCATCCAGTGCTCGTTTTACCGGGACATAGCTGTTGTCATCAATAGAGTATAAGCACTCACATAATAAGTGAAACATATAGTATTAATGTTATCGGTCGAATACATCCGACCCCAATCAGCGCCCAAAAAAAGGGAAGAAGAAATTGCTTAATTATCTATGTTACTACAGTCGTAAATAAGCTTGTTCCGAATTTTGACCAGTTTAGACTTGACTTTATAGGAGATAAGTAGAAAATGATGATCGGATATATGTGGCATAGTGTATTGATTGAACCCCAATATTCTATAGAATTCTCTTGAATTTGTAACATTTTCTGTAGTATATACAGACCCCACCACTATTTTTGTGCGTTCTGTCGTGCCGTAGAATATTATAGCAATTTAAGGCAACACATTGATCATTGATCTTACACGTAAGCCAGGTTTCCGCCATGCAAAAAAGATCAATATTATTAAAATTAATAAAAATTCGAATTTGATCTGTATGGCAAAATAGACTGCGAGCATTAAGAAATCTAATCTTTACACATGAACTATCACCATCTTTCAAGTTTTCGTCAGAGGTATTGTGTATATGCCGATAGAGACTGAAGTGTGAAAACCTAAAATACAAAAAAAATATTAAAAATCAATTTAGAAAAATCATAAAAACTAGAATAAAGTACATAACTTTCACAATTACGATGACCTTGAGGAGTGACCGACGAATAATCACTATTCATAAGTTCATTACTGCAATGATGCTGTGGCAGGCAATTTCTTTTGACGTCTTACATTAATATACGGTTTAATGGCATACTGCAGTGGCCAAATACTACCAACATAAGCCTTGTTGTATATTGTAGACTCCAACCTAAATTTAAACGCGATAAAGTTTAGCAAACTTCTATCACCATTTTATTCACCTTATGACTAAGATAATTTTTAATATCCTCACTACTTAGTAGTGGTTGATTTAAAATTTGAGACGTGCAGCTTTTTTTTTGGTTTCACCATTTCTAATTCGGTGTTGACCTCAATTCCAGTTATAACATTTTGCGAGCTCAATTTGTTAACGCTGTTGGTGCTGTCGACGTTGTTGTTGATTGATTGCCCAAGCATGGTATTGTTGTTAATAATCTTTGCGCCCATTTGATCTTGGGAGACAAGGTTGTTTGTCACCGTTTGAAAATTAGTAAACATATTAATCAGCAATTTGCTAACCTCACTCAAATGAGACATCAATGCTTGGGTTAGTTGCTGTTGATTGTTATGGTTTTGGAGACAATTATCACAGACAAAGTTAATGTTTGAATTGTTGAGGCATAATTTAGCATTCGCAGTTGATAAAGATGAACAACCGAAATGAAATTGTTTCCTACAACTACCAAAGTATTTTACTACATTATTGCCTGTAATATCAACGTCACATTTATAGCATTTATTGTTCATTATGAAGGTTGATGTAATACGGAATTAACATAATCACAAAATATGATATTTAACTACATTGCCCGAAAGAGCATAAGTTGCAGCATTTTTTGAAAATTAGGCTGTTGTACAGAATACACGAGTGTATCGTGAACAAAACATGGACCTTCGGTGTAAACATCCACAAATTGACCGAAGCAGTGAAGGTGGTCTACTTACGAAATAAATATAGATCGGATATTGTACTATTTCATGTCAAGCGATACGTATTATGTATATAATATATTTAGGGATAATCACATTCTCTTCACCATACTCATAAACAAAGCATAGTCGGCTTTTCAAAATTTGTAATCTTCGTAATCATTAGGGTTGCCAACTATAGCCGATTTTAAACCCGTCCGGCTGGTGGTTTGGCGTCTATTGGAGGGGGGGATCAAAGTTGAGTAGACTAATCTACCAGCTCCGTAACCTTCCAGTAGGGTGCGCATCACGTGAGCAGGTCTGGTCTTGTCATTAGGAAGCTGCGTGATGGGTACAATTGTGTAAGGGGTAACCTGTTCACAATTCGCAAGTGTACGTACTGCCTCCTCGTGGCAACCACTGGTAACTAAGGCCACTTGGCACATTTTTGGCCATTTGGCACAGGCTAAAGTACAGTGCTAAAGGAGAAAACCTTGACAAAAAACCCTAATCTAAGGTGGAACAGCATATGCCGAAAGATGAATGGCTGATAGGTTAATCAGCCCAAAATATGCGGACTCTGGATACCAGGCACCCTCCAGTTTTATTTAGCCTTTCTGTAATAAAGCTGGGTGACCTACAGGTGATTTGCAATTCCCAGCAACTCGTAAGAGTAGAATCAAACGGAATACGGGGCAGGAGTAGGAATATACGGGAGTGGGACAACCCTCTCGAGGTCCTTGAGCTCCAATGCTACCGTCTTTCTAGCGACACTACATGCTGTAGTAAACATCTAGGAGGGAGAGCAATAAGCCCAGATAGTATGTATCACGTACCGGGAGGCAGTATTGTCAGGTTCATTAAGAACCTGAATATTGACTGGACGGATAATTAAGCAGGGGCCAGCACAATAGATCTTTTAGTTCGCAGTGCGAAGTGGCTGATCGCCCGCATGGCCCCCCCCAATAATAATAATAAACCCGTCCGGCTGGTTTTCACAGCAATGAGCCGGTCTCCGGGCGGACAGCTGACCAGCAGAAGAATTGTCTGAAATCATCATTGGTCAAACCAATCAAAATTGGTTTCATTTTTTTGCGTAGTAAATTCGGACATGTTCTGCTGACTTAAATTTTCACTCTCCTGGAATTTTGGGGAAAAGCGAAAATTGAATACTCCATAAAAAACAATAAACCGCAGAATAAGCCACGGAACCTAAGAATCTATCCGCGGAAAAAACCGTGGTACCCCACAAACCGAATTTCCGAGTTAAATTCTAACTATTCTCTGAGTTTAATTCAAGTTTCAGCAAATTTTTCCGAGTTTAATTCAACATTTTTACCGAGTCTAGTTGATGTGGCGGCTTTAAAATTGACTCGCTATGGATTTGATTGATAGCTTAGAACTGAAAGCTTTATCTCAATAGAACGAGAATTGTACAGACAATTTTGAAATTTTCTAAATTCTTTGTACGACATTTGCTATTGATGTTGCTTATTAATTTCATTTTTACTTGTTAGTCAATTTTAAAAATGTAAGGAAAATGTGATTTGGGGAATACGACACATTTTTTAACATTGGTTGCTAGGGTTTAGTAAAATATCATTATACTTATGCTAATAAAGTTTGGCCTAAGAAAATTGTGAAACGAAATCAAATTTTTGCCAGCAAAATGAACGACAAAATACTAAATTGTTCCCCCGTATACAACAAATTTTTTTTAAATACAACTACATTGTATTAGTAAACGGAACTATAATGTACGCAATTTTAACCAAAATATACCCTTCGGAGAGAGAAAAATTATGTTAAAACACCTTTTTGCTATTTCAAACTGTTTTACGTGAACAACCTAAACACAATCTACAGCACCAAAAGAAAATTGATATGATTACAAAAAAATATTTCGTTTTGTTATTTTTTTTTTTTCTTGACATGTAGCTATACCAAATGAATATACATAAAAGCACATAACATACACATTTTCTTCTCATCTAAAAATAAAAGACAACAAAAAAAACGGAAAACTTACGTTGTAAATTTAAATTATATGCTAAAAATATAAATGGGTGTTTGTTATTGTTGAAGAAAGCAAAAAAAAATTGTTTCTCTTTTTTATTTTTTAACAGAATAAACGTAAAGTTAATTTTTGTTTTTTAACTACCAAAGTTAATATGCACCAGAAATTTTAACATAATTTTGAACTTTTGTTTTTGTGCTTTTTCGTTGGTGTTGATGCTAAAATTAAAGCTTTTAGCTTAATATATTTGCTGTACGGATGTATGCTGTATTAAATATAAAATACGAGTAAAATTATTTTCTGCGTGGTATACTATATATTGTATATTGTATAATGACTATGTATGACTAAGTGGAATTTAGACACAATACGTGTTTCACGTATGTATGTCGTAAACGCTTAAAACATTAAAAAATGAGCTCAAGGCGCTTTTGCTTGCCTTTTTACAAATGCTGCAACACAAAACGTTGTAATAAGTGTCTGGAATCGAAATATGCCTTATTTTCTTATAAGTTGTACCTACACAAAAATGTTCGCGTCCGAGGACTGAAATAATGTTTTGACATGTTTTTTGATCAGCTTTTAGATCAAAATATTATTGAATAAAAAACGGTTAGTTAAATAGGGTTTCTGGTTATATATAAACCACACATAATTATTTTGTCAAAATTTAAATTTTCGAATCGCATCAAACAATAGGAGCGGGTACTTCAATCGATAGTCAATTGCAGAGTGTAAACTTAGAATAAGATAAGGACTTCCTTCCTTGTGGCAGATCAGCCTTCCAAAAATTTTATTGATGTTCGCAGAACCGAAAATTGATTGTTAACACTTTCGCGGACATGACGGCAAATGCCGTCAACAAAAAAAACTTTCGTTTAGGACATGACGGTATACCATATACCGTCATCGAAACGAAACAAAGAACAGTAAACACAGGGTATTTTCTTTTATTCATTCCACAGAAAGAACAGAAGGAATAGAATATTGATCACGTGACCTCCGAATATTCCGTATGTAATGTAATAAAAGAACGGATCGGAATAAATGGAATACATTTTCCATAGCATGAATTTTTTTTATTTTTAAAATTAGGAAACAAATTAAGTTTATTAAATAAATAATTTCATTATAATTAAATGAATTTAGAAATATTTTGTGCGTGAAAACACACAATGTAATATTAATTTTAATTGATATTTGTTAAAACATATAACCTGGGACTTTTTGTATCCGCCAAGCTCTATCAATTTTTAAAAATATTTTCGAAAATTTCATTTTTACGCCTTAAACGATTAATTATATCATAATTACTAATTTTATTTTATATAATATGTACGATTCAATTCAATTTAATCATTTAAATTGTAAAAATTGAACATAGTTACAAAACATCAAATGAAATCTTCTTTTTATTCCACCTTTTGATGTAATACAAAAAGAATACATTCTAAATATTCCAAATAAATAAAAGAATAGACTAAAAAAGGAATAGAAGGAATGGAATAAATAAAAGAACGATTTACGTCACTTTCGGAATATCCGGAATATTCAGAATGAATAAAAGAAAACACCTACAGTCAAAAAAATAACACTTTTATGTTGGATCTATGTACATCAAGTAGTCCTAGCAAAACGTATTGGATTTTTATTTCGAGCATTTTATAGAACTTTTTTTTTGTAATTTTGTTTTGTTCAATATTTTTTTTTTGGTTTCGACGATCACAAAACTGCATGACGGTATTATAGGCCGTCATAATTTGTTAGCGAAACAATCATATAAATTTCTAATATTTCCGAATGCCTCTTTCTATCTTTCGTATTTTCTATAAGCAAAAATTAAAAGAAAAATTTAAAGGCGTTACTAAATTTTACGCTGAAAACAAAGAATTAAAAGTAAACACAACCGTAAATTTATCAATGAACTGACAATGTTGTCAGTTTTCGTTAAAAATTAACCAAACTACCACTTTACAGTGTTGGTATTATTTTTATTTGCTTGTTAAGGCATTGCCACATGCACAAACGGCAAACCGGCATTTCAAATCGTCAAATCCAATTATTGACAAAATTGTTTGATTTTCTGTATCAAAATTATTAAAAAATATTTCGAATGTATAAGTTCTACCTTCTTAGTAGAAAACTTTATTAAAATTGATTTCATTTCATTTAAAAAACCCCAATTTTATATTTTTAAGGACGGATTTTTGTTTGACGGCCGACAAAACATAAAATTGGGATTTTTTGAATGAAATTAAATTCATTTTAATAAAATTTTCTTAGATTAAGGTGGAACTTATAGATTTGAACTATTTATTAATAATTTTAATTTTGCAAAGTGAAGCAACTTAACCATAAATTGCGTTTGACGGTTTTAAATGCCGGTTTTCCGTTTTGCATGTGGCAATGCCTTTAGAAATAGAAAATTATGAAACCGCAAAAAACAAAATGTATCGAAATCGCATTTAAAGTTTTATTAGGTAAGAATTTATAAATATTTTGAATTACGTATTGCATAATGTAAAGTTTCTTACTCGATTGTATTTGAATATGAATTTTACATAATATCCTTAATTTGTTAATTAAAAATGAATAACAATCTAATATAAAGCTTTATTCGAAATAGTGTTTCACATAAGCTCTAATAGTGTTTCACATAATGGGTGGGACAACCATTTAGAAGTTTCAAAAAATGATTTCTTTTTTTGTGCTTTAAAAATTACTTTAATATAGTATGTGTAGAATATGAAAAACTTCATGGCTTAGGCCAAAACTCAAAGCTAAACATATTTTAAATTTCTCGAAATATCTTTTTTTTTGATTTTATGTCTGCCCTTTCTCCAATTCTTAACTTATTATTAAAATATTAGGTTTATCAAGTGAACACACTGGGAATTCAAACACAATTTTAGTTTTACCGTTGTATGTGGTAGCGGTGCAGTTACAGTTAAACGCGGTAACTATTTAACGTGGGGTTATGGAAAGTTACCGATAGGTAAGATCAAGTAATTCGAGGGGATTGAGTTTTTGGTAAAAAATGTACTTACAAATTGTTAAGGTTTCAAAATTTTTATACATAGAATGATATTATTTAATTCGCCTTGGGATTGACCTTTAAAAGATTCGTAAGGGTCATCGTGAAAATGTAATTGGCAACCACTATTTTTTTTATTACGTGACCGTTTAATTAAAGTCGGGACCTTTTACAGGTACAATTTAGTACAAGAGATTTCCATTAGTGAAAATTAGCGTATTAACAGTTTCATCGAAATTATATAAAAAGTTTGGATTACAACTTTTTATCGAAGAATTGATGATCATTAATAGTAGTTAGTCTAAAACGTTTCCGCCATTTTTTTCTGAAATTACAAATGCCCCATTTATTTATTTTCTTTTTAACTTTATTAAACTAAATATATGCTATTTTGGTTGACAACTTAGTGCTATGTTTCTGGTAAAACCATAATCCCGTCACTGTAAAATTCCTGTGCTCTTTAGGCGAAAAGCTGTTCTACAGTGAACGACACAAATACCAGTCTGATGGTGTAACATCAGGACTATACGGTGGAGGCATTACAACTTCCCAACGTAGCTTTCTCTAACCTAGGTGCTTGTCTTGCACCACTGCTTGCATGATTCTGTCGGCTTTTTCAGTGATTGGTCGGCCAGAGCAAGGTGCATTTTTGACATCGACTATTCGAGAATAAGATCGAGCGAGCCGTCCACGGGCTGTTCTGTTTTATACGGCATCATCACGATAAATAAACTGCATACATTTTTTTAGCAGCCTGTGTTGTCCTTTTTTTTTGGAAATATAATTTTAAAATGTATCTATAATTACTTCTATAATTTCACTCATTTTTTACACGGAATAGCTTTTGACGAAATAAACAAACGTCAAATTTTTTTGTATAATGATTTAGGGAATGCCACCTTTAAAACGACATATCAAAAATGACTTGTCAGCCTTTAAACAAATGAATTATTAATTAAATTTTTTTCACCATCAATATTTTTAATCAGTACTCATTTACGACGCAAAATAATTTTAGAGAGAATTATTTAATTTACTTACAACCAAAAGCTTTAATATATTATATATGTAAACTAAAAACAAGTTTTTCACCATATAAAATCTTATATTTCAAGCGTAGACAGTTGGACAGGGACGGAATCTACAACTGTATATAATTCACAATGTTTCTGAGCAATTATGTTGCTCGTCCGCCAAAACAAAACAGGGATCTTAATTAAATACCCGGGTAGGATGATCTTAAAGAAATGTGTTAATCAAATTAAAAAAATATTGGGTCTGGTCGAATTCGTGTAGCTCCGAAATGGTCTTAAAGGTTGTTATTTATTTGGCAATTCTTCATATTATTGGAGAGCACTTAAATGTTGTATAAGGAGTCGGGAAAGATATAGACAATAACAGCAATCACGATAAGGGACTAAATGGAGAATGCGAAGAGGGAGACCGACTGATAAGAACGCTGCGCCTACAAACAACAGCTGGTTATAAAATACAATATAATAAAATATTTTCATAAATAAATATAATTAATTTATCAGAAGAACTACTCTAGGAATAAGTGGATATC
Source organism: Tipula vernalis (assembly GCA_958295665.1). Classification (NCBI taxonomy): domain Eukaryota; kingdom Metazoa; phylum Arthropoda; class Insecta; order Diptera; family Tipulidae; genus Tipula; species Tipula vernalis. The sequence goes on along the minus strand of OY282558.1, from coordinate 176,347,816 downwards.
TAAAAACTTCTAAGTATACAGTAACTATTATTCGTTCAGAAAAATTAGAGAAAACCTATTTAACAGTATTGTTTTTTTCGAAAAATGTAACTCTTGTTGTATTTATTTTGTATTAATGGGTAAATCTATAAAAAAATTTAGTTCTGATTAGAGTTAAATTTTCCGTAAAAGATAATGGCCCTTAGTAACATAAAAAAAAAATCAACTTAATTTTTAAAGTCAACCCTTAACAAATATATTACAATCTTGCCAGTGGACCTATTCTGGTAATTCCCGGCGAATGGGACATATTTTGTTTTTACAGCAGTTATTCCCCAAATAAATTTTTCCAACTCTTTTTATTCCCCATTTCCGAAAGTGCATTCTGTCAATTGGTGAATAAATATACAGGGAAATAAATTTAGTTATACGTGTTCGTCGTGAAATCACATTAAATATTAAAATAAGTAAAGATCTGTGAAGAACCCTTCGTTATGTTGATGCTGAAAAAATATCAATATTTATTATTTATTAATATACTATCTTTAAAATTATTGGGTATTTTAACCCTTACAAACAATATTAATATGATTAATTATTAATATCAACTGGAGATAGACAAATATTCTCGTTAAAGGTATGGAAGAACAAACGTCAAAACTGCTGTAATTGGGAATAATTTTTTCCTAATAAATTTTTTCCCCCAAATACACTTTGGGAAAAAGGTAATAAAACTGCAATAAAATTCAAAATTTCTATTCCCCGGGGAATTATCAGAATAGGGCCTCAGATATTGAAAATGTTGGATTAGATAATTGGTTTGAGATTTTGGACCAAATTTCACTCTAAATCTTAGATCAGTTGAAATCACAAGAGAATTTTATATGATGGTAAAATGCAGTTTATTTTGTTACAAATATATCATAATAAATATGGGCGAAACTAACAAAAATTATTTTTTGGATTTTGTCCCATTTGGACTTTTTATATTTGGATTCTGTCGATAAGGATTTTGTCCTATTTGGCTGTTCGCTTCTGGATTCTTAAAATAATTTGAATGTTGTACCTTTTGGATTGGTTTTTGTATTTATGGGTACACCTGTCGAATTTTATTATAATCAGTTGAACTATCTAAGTTCCATTCATCATTATTTACCATTTCCAGAGCTTTATCTTAACATAATTTGAGAAGCCCATTTCCATCGTAGATACATACATCTACACATAGAAGTTCATCCTAAACGGTTATAAAAAGCCAAATTCCACCCTAAGGATATATTCCAGAATATCAGCTACCTATTATATGTTATAACCCCATTTCCATCGGACATAAATAAATGTTAGATTAAGTTCAAATCGGTTAAGGAAAAACCAGCAAGTTCCGTCCTAATTGGCCAAATTTAAACTTAATTAAGAATTTAGAAATCGGTTTAATTAAAATTTGATCCCTATTCCAGAATTGTATCGAAAATTCATTTTAGCATCCCGCCAAACATTATTTTTTTTGTAAAATCAAATTTTTATCTTTACAAGGAAATGTGACGAAAACTAAATTGTTTTCATTATTTTCATTCATTTTTATCTATGTATTCAAAACGTATAGTGTTTTCCATGGCCTGCTTGGTGGTTGGTTTTGTTTTAACGTAAAATTTTGTAACGCAAATACGAAAGATAGAAAGAGGCATTCGGAAATATTAGAAATTTATATGATTGTTTCGTTGAGCTCGAAATTGAAATCGAGGAAAAATCGATTTTATTTTTAGTGAACATTTGTCTTTCATACAAATTACTCGAATTGTAAGCGATAATTTAAATATTTTTATTTGTTTGCTTTTTTTCGTTACTTGTGACGTTTTTCAATGAAAATATGTAAAAACCTAAATATAGATTTAATTACGAGTTAATAACGAAAAGAAACTAACCGAAGGATCTCGTTTTACCGAAAGGAATTTCAATAAAAAATTCTTGCTAAAATTTTTTTTTTTTTAAAGCTATTAATAGTTACTTACGTCACAACGGCGGTAAATGAGTTGTTACGAGGCGACGAAGGAGCTATCAATCCAGTAAAGTTCATTCATTTCTTTTAATTTCACAGCTTTGAAGTAATATCAAGCATAAGATAAATACTAAAGATGAAGATCCTGTATACACAAAAACATACAGATATCGTCACCACTTTAAAAAAGACTTTCTAGACAGTGGAATTGTTCGAAATTCCAGCAGCCCTTTCTCTTCCCCTATATGGGTAGTTCCGAAAAAAACCCGACGCTTCAGGTATACGGATAGTCAGAGTAGTGATTAATTACAGAAAATTAAATGAGAAGACCATTAATGACAAATTTCTCATCCCTCAAATTGAGAAAATACCGGATAACCTTGGGAAATCCACTTATTTTTCAACCTTGGATTTAAAGTCTGGCTTCCACCAGATTACAATGGATAAGGATTCACAAGAAAAAACTGCATTTTCTACCAACTTCGAGTCTACCCGAATGCCATTCGGATTGAAAAACGGGCCCGTAACCTTCCAAAGGGCCATGAATAATGTCCTTTACAGACTAATAGGAAAAACTTGTTACGTATATCTGGACGAGATCATAGTTGTAGACTTTAATCTAGATAACCACATCCAAAATCTTCAAGAAGTCCTTAAGCGCTTATCACAATTCAACCTGAAAATACAGCTTGATAAGTGTGAATCTCTCAAAAGAGAAACAGAATTCCTAGGACATATAATCACATAAGATAGGGTTAAACCGAACCCTGACAAAATAAAAAAAATTCTTGAGTGGAAAATACCAACCACTCAAAAACAGATCAAATTTTTGGATTGTCGGGATATTATCGAAGAATTATTCATAATTATTCCAAAATTTCTAAAAAAAGGAGCTACTGTTAATATTGTAGACCCAGAATACGTAAAATCGTATGAAACATTAAAAACTATAATAGGTACAGATCAAATATTAACCTACCAGGATTTCAATAAACCCTTCCTCCAAAAAATAAAATCTCGATGCGACAAAACCCCAAAAAACAAAATCTCAACATCTCGAAAGTTAAAAATCTCGAAAACTAAAATCTCCAATTACTATGACTCTTTGGCACAAAGGCTAAATACTTCGAGATTTATGTAAATTCGGTAATTTTTCTGCCAATCACAATACCAATATTTATCTTAAAGGAGTGTTCAAACCGTACATCTATAAAATTCGCGCCATACATCCGCCTTATTTGAATTGACAAACAAGCTCAACGAGAACACAATACAGAACAAATCGTACAGGCTCAGAATGCTAAAAGCTTTTCTTAAGAAAAGTTTTCCTTTTTGTCTATGCCGAAAACATTATCGGTTTACAAAAACGTTGACGTTTTTTTTTCATCGAAACAAGAAACATTGAAAATAAAATAAAATATTTTAAAAATTAATTGATTACTGCATTTTCCAGATTTCTCAAACAACGCCAAACCGGAATAATTTCAATAGATAATTAAGAGAGAAGCTGTTTAGCGAGTTTTTAAGGGAATTTACCAATAACTTCTTCTGATTAAGTTGATGATTCGTGGACTTTTGGTCTAAAGCAATTTAAGGGGGTCATTCAAATGTGACGCCTAGATGTCAGCACTGGTTTACATGTGACATCTTTTCAAATGACATAATCCATTTTGTTTTAGTAGAAGGTAGTACAATTTCAAGTACAAATAGCAATGCGAAATTTTGTTTAACGATGAAACTCATTTCATGATTCGTCAATAAGCAAAATTGTCGCATCTAGATACGTGTAAAATATTTTGTTTTTATTTTGGAATAATTTTAAAACGTTTTTTCTGCGATACCATCATATTCCCGAACGAAAAAATCCCCCAAAAATACAAAGTAAGGTGTCCCATCGAAAAGGAAGAGCCCATTAAATTTTTGTTAACTGCAATATGAAAACAAAAGGAATCTACATAATTTCATGTCATCTTTACGAGGAGAGGACTAATGCTAAGCGGCTTTGGGGAGTTCTCTATTTTAGTATGTGAATAATCTGTATAAAACGAATTAAAAAATATTTAAAAAACTTGTTTTTTGGGATTTTTGTTTTTTTTTGGGATTTTTTATTTTGGACTATTATACCAATCCTTTTTATTTCTTTCAAAGAAATTTGAATTTATATCACCTCTTTAAGACTTATTTTTCTCACTCCAGTTCATACAAAACAATTTGAAATTCTTAAAAAACAATATTCTATAAAAACTCGAAACAATTTAATGTGTCGAGATTTTTTCGAGATTATGGTTTTCGACATTTTGTCGAATTCAAATTTTTGCTTTCTAGAAAACGTGGTGAAATTTGATTTTAAACATTTTCTCACTCTGACCAAAAATCATATCCAAGTAACAAATATAAATATAATATATTTGCTGAGATCAAATTGGAGTTGGCGAGAGTTCGTCAAAGAGGATAGACGTGTTTTTTCTATCCTCTTCAAAAATTTAGTTTAATTTAATTTTATTTTTCTCTTTGTTTTTTTTGTTTTGTTTTTTTACATATGTATATACATTTTAATTTTAAATTTAATTCTAATTAAATTCAATTTTAGTGTATAATAAATAAAGTGTAGTGAAAATAATTAAAGTGTAATTTTGGAAAATGTAATTCACCGGGATGCATTTGTCAGGCAATGTTTTTATATTTGTAGATAGAGAAATTAAAAGTGCATGATTTGGTATTTCGTGGGATTGTACATAAAATCCAATTTCAATTTTTAATTACTAAAGTCTAATAATTGGATAGTATTGAAATAGATTTGAACTTAAATAGAAATAGGTCGTAGTAAATTTTGTATTAGATTTTATTTTTACCCACACCTATTTGTATTCTTATGTTTAATTTTGGGTACAATCAAAACCAACAAAACTGTTTATACAAGCCAAACAGTACAAACACATAAGATATAAAAAAGTACTATAAGGTGTAGTATTAGTGATACGTAGAAAATAAATTAGAAAGTATATATACACAAAACTAACACAAATGTCTATAATTCTACGAAAAAATCTGTCAAATACCGATATATAAATACCAATATATAAATAAATATAGCGTACATTTTTTTGATAGGATCTGTGTAAGGAGCGAGCGAGACGGCTTGTATAAACATTTTTGCTGGTTTTGGTACAATCGAAACTTAATACATGCTTAAAATATGGTGTATAACAGGGCCAACAATATGTTTGTGCAGCTGTCTCGTTCGCTCTTTGCATGGATTCTATTAAGGAAATGTACTAAATTTTGTTGGTTTTTGTATTATAATGTACAAACAACAACAAGAAAGAGAATCTTTTACGTTGGTTTTGATACAGTCGTCACAAATATTTTCCTGTATCTTGATACATAGATCAGGTATATTTGTATGTGTTATAAGGTCTCCTGCTACGCACATGAAAGATGGTAGAAAATATTTACCGTCAATGTGTGTTTGTGGTTTTAGTATATAAGATTTTGTTACTTGTGTGCTGGTGTTGTTTATCTCTTTGTGTTTCTATGTATTCATGAAACAACTATGGTATTCTTGAAAACATGAACTATATGAGCACAATGAGATTTTGTATATTCGATTCAAATAGGATTCTTATACTTTGTATAATCGAATTGGAATTGTAAGCTGCCTTATACAATACATTTAGAATGGTTTATTTAGGTAGGATTAATAATTTTTTTACAGCGTATTACAAAATGAATCAAATTGATTTCAAATTAATTTAATTAATATTATAAATTATAAATTGACTAAATATATAAATAAAATGCGAATTTGGAAGTTAAGTTAAGATTTGATTTTTAACATAAAATGATGTGTTCATTTATATAAACAAAGTGGAATTATGTAAAAACATTTTAGAAGGCTAAATGTTTTTGAGTTTAATTGTTGACTAAATGGATTTATTGAAATTTAGATGGCGGGTTTCACACACAATCGTCATGATTTCGTTTATGGCACATCGATGAATTTTTAAGAAAGTAATGTTTCATTTTCATTGCATTGATTTATTATTTTATTTACTTTGCCTGCTTGATTAGACAGGGTAAGAGGTCCGTGAAGTGAGTTAAAATTTTGGATATATTTTAAGTTAGTAGTTTATTTTAATTTTTGTTGCAGCATGTAATAATTAATTAATTAGATATGGAAGGATCATGAAAAATGAAATAAGTGCTGTTATTGTAATCTTAGATTAGTAATTTTAAATGTTTCTTAAATATTTTGTCAGGTAAATTAATGAAAGGCGGACAGGGGGCTACAACATTAATCATGTTTTAAGTCCTGATTTAGATTTAGGGAGCCCTAAGTATCCGGCCCTGGATTCCAGAGAAATGATCATCTAATAATGTATTTAGATTGTGCTGTCTTGTGCTAACCTATTTATTATATATTGTACTAATAATTTACTAACTATCGATCGATCGCAAGGTGTCTTTAACCGAGTCGAGTCTGTTCCAACTAATAATCCTATCCTATCCTTCGGTTTTGTTATATGTGTACGGGTGTACGGTGTGTGCCCGGGAGATCCTGCTATAATGCTTGGCCGTACACTCACAATCAAACAATCATTCAATCAATATATTTGCTGAGATCAAATCTTGTAATGTATAGTTGTTCCACTTCTCAATAATTTATAAATTCGAAACGTTGGACATATACCCGAGGTCGCTAACGTACATCAGCCAAAACAATGTGAGTATGTGCGACAACAATCAGATTAAACATTATTAAAAAGTATACCGTAGACAAATTAGTTCAATTTAAGGTTGAAAATTCTGCTGAGAGTACATCAGGATGGTCAGGCTCAGATTAGTTTTGAATACTTTGGAGATGTGATTTCTATTTTAAAACTCTTGACGAAAACTCCACAGAATACATAAAAATACAGATGCGACAATTTTTTGTACGTCCAACGAAAAATTTACTTTTGCACACAAAGACCAAACAAACGTCATTGACAAAAGATTAAGCATTAAATTGTTTGTAGTCTTTTGTGAATTTGAATTATTTAAAGAAAGAAGGTTCGTATTATTCAAATCACAAGTCTGTCTCTCAACTGCGCTGTATAGTTTTCGATATTTAGTACTTTCTGAACAAATTTGTCGGCAAGGTCAAACAAATTGTTAGAAAATGTTAGGGTGAACTAAACAATAACGAACTTACTGAAAAATAACATTCGATATTCCCACCAATTTCGCAACTCAAATTTTAATGTCTATGGCTAAGTGCAGAAAACAATTTTGTTGATGTTGTGATAATATCGATGAAATCAGTTTAACTTTATGTTAATTAAAAACGCAAAGGAAATTTCATACTGACAGAATGTTGTAAATTTGGTTATTTGTCTTTCATTTTCATTGCAGGAAAACGTATGCATCTCGTTAGCATTTTACTGGACATGCAGGACTGAAGTTTTAAAAATTAAATATTTTTTCTTTTCTCAAATGTTTATTTTTACTTAACTAGAAAATACTCAGGAGCTAACCGCAAAGCGAAATCAAACAGGTTTTATTTTTTTTTTGTTTTCAATTGGCAGATTACCCTTAAAATATATAACTCTTTTTAATTTTTAATTTTGAACGATTTTATATTGCATAACAAAATATTTTCTCGAACGATTTTTTTTTTTTAAATCGATTAAAACAATTTCATACCATAAATTGCTTCACTGAACAATTTCTAAATTGATAAAAATAATTCAGATGTAGTAGGTGAAAAATTAAATTACGAAATTATTTTTTTTTTAACATATCGATTTAAATTAACTAAATACTAAATAGTACATTCGGTCACTAGGTAAAATATGAAAAGGGTTGGTGGATACAAAGTTTTTTGTTTTATTGTCCAGCCAATTTTAATTTTAAATGAGCAGGATTGCCCTAAGAAACTATTAAATGAATGGGAATAACCTTAGATGCTACTTTAAGACCCTCTGCGATATTCTTGTTATTAGCCGTTACATTTTTGAATGCAAAATTTTACATTTTGTTCAATTTACTTATGTATGTTAAAATGTACAATTTTAAATTATAACTAAAACCACTTTTTAGTAATACGATAACCATGAAATCAAATTTTTTTTAATCATCAACACCATATAGTGTTACAGAATTAAGAAAGGTATTATTAAGATTCGAAACGGAGTCACAAAATTTTAGAGGGGTGGAAATAGTCGTTTTTATGGTTTACACAGGTATCCTCCAGTTTTATTTAGCCTTTAAATCAAAATTATTGATAAGGAGTGACTTGTTTGTATTTTACTATTAAGAAAGGTCTCAGTTAAAGGTAAAAAATCAAATTTGTATAACTGTAATAGAATAGTAATGTCATTTATATGTCTTACTAAACTACGAATATTCAAATGAGCAAACTTTATTCACGAATTTACATTTACCTGCCCAAGCAACTATCGCGATTTTGAGCCTTGCTCTGCAATTCTTCCTTAATGCCCAATTTATAGCAGACCTTCTCCAAATAATCAATGTTCCAGTCTTTAGGGACCAATTAGAAAACTAATGTCACTTTCAACAGTGGCCAGCATCAAATCATAACATTGATGCAACTCCTTTAACGCCAAAATCAACTTGAAGGTCGCTAGTACCACAAATCAGTTTGGTGAGCTTGTGTTAAGGAAGATTAGCTTTCATGATACTTACTGGCGGCTTAGCGGTACTCGAATTATTTGAGATACAACTTCAGCAAATGTGCTACCAGAAGAACTCGTATATTGCACGACTTCAGACACAGGAGGGATTACAAAATTATTACTTAAATCATCACATTTTATTGCAGTTTGAATACGTTGTGCCTTCTTACAATCTCCACAAAACCAAAAAAAATATGGTTAGAGCTGCTAATTATTTCAAATGCAATTTTCCACAAACCAGCACATTTGTAGTGGGCAACTTTTTTACACAATACTACACACTAATATGTTTTCACTCATACCAGTAATACCACATGTTATGCAATTACTGGATACCATTTTGTTTATTATTAAAAATACTGTCAAGTTGGTAACAATAAAAACAATAACAGCAAAACAATAACAATACCATAAATCTAAAATTCAATGTCACTCTGAAAAAAAAGTGATCTTGTAATCGAGCTTTCAATTATATTTATTTACTGTTTGAAAAGCAACATTGGTTTATTGTTAATTGAATAAAGCGTAGGTTCCCTCACTCACGCGAGATTTTGAGTGTTTATTCTAGGCTATTTGCACCATAAAGATGGATTTGGTCCAAATATGTACATAAACGCCTTAGCCCCTTTCGAATGTGCGTAAAACCGAAAATAAATACTTTGATCTGGAGTAATTTTTTTATCTAGATTGAATTTTTAGGTTCAATATATCGTTCCTGCTCTAATTTTCATTTTTGTTTTGTAATGGTGCTTTCCGCCCAAGATTAGATCGAAAATCTGAAAAAAAATCACGGTTAATGTCCGTACACAGAGTGTAATGGATGAGCACATTTTTTATAGAGGAATAATTTTCAATTAACATGATTATAAATCATAATTCAAAATATGAAAATCTCATCTAACTCTTCAGAAACATTGTCATATGGTGAACTATTTTTATGGAGCATAACGGAAGAAATGCAGTGCAAATTCTTTCCAAATAAAGAGATAACAGTAAAAACATCATACATGTTATACAAAAAATGTTCTCCCCTAAAGGTTGTTAGATTATATGCATGTTGTACGGTTTTTTTTGTTTAGAAGTTTGTTTATTTTTATATCCCCTTTGAGCTAATAAACTATCAAGAAAACAAAAGCAAGCTTAAATAAACTAATTGGAGTAAATAAAATAAAAACCGTTACCAGTTTTGTTCGTAGCCTTTCAGAAGAAAACAATGTCAACTGCATCGTTAATTTTCTATCTCTAGCACTATGAAGTCCTAACCTAGATTTTTGATCGTCTTTTAGATTTGCATATAATAGAGTTTAAGTGTGCTAGCCTTTTGTACAGGGTGAATAATTTAAGTTGACCCATTTTTTATAAATATTTAAATATTTCGAAAAATTATGTATCTTGAAAATATTACACACCTAGAAAAAATAGTCCAGGAGAAATTTATTGGTTTTTGAGAGGGAAGAAAGAAGAAATTTGTTTTGACGTTCAAGTAACCCATCAAATTGCAAAAAAAAAAACCCACAAAAAAATTCAGGTAAAATTGTTTGTTTTTTTTTTTTTGCAACAAATAGGAAGGTGTGTTAAAAAAACAAGGCCATAATAGGAAATTTGAAGGTCGACAAAAACAATTTAAATAGGTTTCCGCTTCAAAAGAAACAAAAATTCTTTAAATTTGTTCTACAATGCCATATTTGCAAGATTTTTAGGGAGTTAAATTAAATGATCCAACCCCCCCCCCCCCCTCAACAAATATATTAAATATGTCACTTTCACAACGTTTTAATGTTTTTGAAAGGATTGAAGAGACAATGGAAATAAAAGTAAGCTGTTGAAAACAAGAGAATTAATATTTATTCCCCATTTATGTATTTGGAAGTATTAAAATATTGTATAAATGATAGATCAAAAATCTCATTTCATCAGTAAAACTTAAATGTTTCTAAAATTTTAGACATTTTGAAATTTGCTTGTAAAATTATAGTAAATTATTTATATTTGGGATTTGCCTTTGGGATTAAAGGCGGATCATTTCTAAAATTTCTTGATGAAATAGTTCATTGTCTTTTGTCTTGCTTGGCACTAAAGTAATAAAAATAAATCGCATTGGGATAACTAATAAATGCTAGTGCTCACTAGAGGGTCTCAGTCTCAGCTTTATAGTCTTATTATTTTTGAAGAATACAGAAAGTAAATAGCTAATATATTATGCAGTTTATATTTTACGAAAAATTATTTTGAGCCGCTTGAGGCTGTTTTTTTAGTTTAGATTGGCAACGTTATTTTGTTTGTTTTCGACGCAAAAATTCTTAATAAAAACACTTTTTTCTAAATTACAACAATAATTTTACTATATGTAAAGCTACATAATTATAATATCACCATCTAAGATGACATCATCGGACCAAGTATTTCTAAAATGTATTTGGAAATATCTTCAATCTAGTTACACATAATGGCCAATTTTTTGCCTTTGCTTTTGCCTTTTATTTTGTGAAAAATAGGCCTAAAGATCATTTTTCATTTGCCAGATTTTAAATAATGATTGTTTTTCATGAGTTCTGTCTGATTATTTTTCATTTTATTGATTTTTAATTCAAGATTTTGAATCAACAAAACGAAATACTTTTTCTATGTTCGGTATATTTAATTGCTTGTCGATAAATTGATAAAATGTACAGCAAAAACTGTCCACAATCGTTTTATATATGGTGAAAAATTCGTAAAATCACATTTGATGGGAAGTCATGTTTTAATATTATGATTTTTATGTTTTGAATGTGTAGCACTAAAAAAAAAATGTATGGCACATGATTTTTTGTTCTTGTGGTTGTTTTCTTAAGGTACACTTGGCGTTGTATTTATTGCTATAGAAAAAATCAAATTATCCGAAAATTAAAAAATTGGGCTCATTTTAATGATAAATAAATAGGGATTATAAAATAATCATCAAAATGGTGCCATCTTTAATTTGAGGTGTACGATTCCAAAACTCCCTAAAACGCAACTTTTAAAAAATCACTTATGTTATACCAAATGAAAGATCCCGATAAGAGGAACAACGTAGAAGTTAAAATAATGTTCCAAAAAATTCTTTTCAATCATATAATTTCAATTATCTCCAAATTCTTCATATTGTGTGTTCCAAAACTATATCTCTTACATAATCTGTTTCGTTCCAAAACTGCCCATATGTTTTATTCCAAAACTCTCTGTCTTTCGACAAAAACAACAACAAAAACCAATTGAGTAAGCAAACCATTTTTCTTTTGTTTTGGACTTTGGCTGATCTACAAAGCACTTTAAACCTGTATCCTGGAGATGATCAATAATTATTCAAGTATAGAAATAATCCGTAAAAAATGGATATTGAGGAATCATTGTGAATCGAAGGAAAAGTGTCGTTAAGTGATTTAGGTAGATGCAGAAAAATTTAAGGTAAACTAAATATTCTCTTGAGTAGTTGGCAGTGATAAAATAATTTGTTGATAAAATTAACAGGCACGCTGCAAAACCCTTACCTACCGGCTAACCTAAATTGTGAGCACCCAATTTCGTTGAGTTTTAAATTCAGAACATTAACAATGCAAGATATAAGCCGTTTTCATCAGAAATTCTACGGAAATGAAACAAAAACAGACCATAACTACGTTCTGCAATTTTGCATTACTAATAAATCAAAAAGAATAAAGACCCGTTCAACAAAAACAGTGTCAACGAATTATTATATTCCAAAATTAGTTGAAAATACAAAAAAATGATGCAACCGACATTTGTTCCAAATGTTTGTGCTTAGAAGGAGCCCTAAAGAACAGACAAGCAATTAATGAATGGCGTATTCATAAATTACGAGCAAAGGCTTTTTATGAAGAGCTACGCACAAATAATGACAACGATGTGGTTTTTTCTTTAGTTGGAATGAAACAAAAAGACCTGCAGGCTCAAACGAAATATTGTCAGCTAAAACGAAAAGAAACGATTTTGTAGCCTGATGAATTTATAGATATTTTTAAAAACCACGGAGTGGTTTACAATTTGGAGGAACTTCCAGTATATAATTGGAAAGTTACAGCAGAAGCAGTATTTAAACTTTTAAGTAGGTGGCATTTAAATTTGCTCCATGCAAAAAAATTATTTTTAATCGACTAAACGACAACCAGATTCACATTCAACGTGGAGCCTTACCGAATTATACAGTAAAATACTACCAAATTATACCATAATAATAGCTAACCCTAAATCTATTTTCATACAGTAGTGAAAAAAAACATAATTCGACGACGTTGAACGATTGTTAAAAAAACATTAAGGAGCAGAATGGCGAAGTAGTCAGTGGCTTAAATAATGTAAAAATGTCATTGAAAGCTGCGATTCTATTCAACCTAATATTAATTATGAAATCATTAGGCGACAAATGTAGTGAAGCATGATGCCAAATATTTGAACATGAACCTGGGAGAAAATTCAGAAGGAACGTTTCGGTGGCCATTTTGAAAAGGAAGAAAAGAAAGATGGTACCATTTCTATAAATATTTTATAACCCCTATTCATTTATGTTTAAAATGAGCCCAATTACTCGTATATATTTTACGGATAATTAGTTTTTCTTCTATAGCAATAAATACAACACCAAGTGCACGAAATGTTTAAATATTTGACACTCTGTATCTTAACAAAAACAACAACAACAAAAAAAGTCATGTTGCATATATTGTTTGTTTTACTCATTCAAAACATAAAAATCATAAAATTAAAACATGTCTTTCGGTCCCATATAAAGGATTTGTGATTTTACGTATTTTCTCTCTCTTTAATTTGAGGATAATTTTTAAAATTTTAATTAAAAACATGAATTATTTTATAAATCGCTAAATTTTTAGTTCAAATGATAGTACAATCGGCTAAGTAATGGAAAATAATGTGACCTCCTGCTGCTGTACGGCAAGCTACCAAAATTTTCGATTCCATTATGGCATAACTGCGGCTCAGTTTCTAAAATACAATTAATAATATTTTCCTTTAGGTCATTAATTGTTCGATGATCGTTGCATCAGCCCAAAAACCACACCAGGCAATCACTTTCTGTGGATGCATTCAAAATTGGCTTCGTCGCTAAAGATGACTTTGGTTGAAAAAATTCGCATTTCCAAGTTTTTTTTTGTATGGCCCAATTATCGAATTAAGAATCTGAATCTTGTTTACCTTCAATTGAAGATCTTTCTGCAAAATCCTGAATAAAGAACGATGAATTGATGTTTTTGAACTCTAATTAACATTAGCACTTACAGCAGTAATATTTTCTTCTGAACGACCACTACGATGGTATATTTTGGTTTTTTTATCCTTTACCAAACCAGTTTCCACAAATTTTGCAACTATTTTTCTAATGGCCATAATTGACGGAACATTTTCTTTTTCCATATTCTATATGAAATTTTTTTAAACTTCTGCATAATTTTCACCAAATTTAAAATAATTTTTAACAGTAAATACAAATTGGAATACCCCTTAGTTATTTAGCGAGGAGTGATTTTCAGAAGGCCCTATTTCCATACAAAATGTTTTGTAGAAAGTGCAAGAAACTAACAGCATGTTTGAATATTAATATTAAAATTATTTAATTTTGACTTTTAATATTAAAACTTGTTCATCTTCGAAACAAATGAAATTTGTTTAAAAAAAAAATTGAATTTATACACATTTGGTCAATATTTTCATAAATAAGCAATTTCGAAGACCTTTATTAACCGTTTAAGAAAAAAAAAAATCTGAACCGGATTACCTAATAATATCACGATTGACCAAAAATGGAATTAATACGTTTTGAAAAATCACTCCTCTTAATTCCTAATGATACAAGAACCACTATAATACACGCCAAATTTATTTTAAAATCAAACAGAATAAAAACAGAAATGTACGAACAATACAATTTGGCAAAGGAATTTATACCTATAATTCGCATTTAAATTCGACAACTAGCTCATTGATTGGCCAGTTCACAAATGGCGTAATGTTTTGTTGCAGTCGACGAGTCGGAAATCATTAAACCATGCCAGTATATGTCAAAAAATATTCTCGTTCACTCGTCGAAATAATGTTACAATGAGTCCGTTTTCATTTTACTCTTACGAGTTGCTGGGAATGGAAAGTAGCCTGTAGGTTGCCCAGCTTTAAACTGTTGTTCCTGATCATGAGTATTTTCTAAATTATTTCTTTTCGTTAGATTGGTTAAATCTTTATTTGTATTGTTAAATACACATATTTTGAATTTAATACAACGAAGAGATTTGCCTTACAAAAAATATTTCAAAAATAAAACCAACAAATGCATCAATCAAGCTAAAAATATAGTTTATTTTGGGAATATGCACAATCCTAAAACAACTTGGAACAATTTAAAAAAAAAACTGGCTATTTTATGTACGTCAACTGAAGCAGTCATTGACTTTTCTGCTGATGACATTTTGCTCGGGATCAGTAAATTTAGTAAATTTTTAGGTGTTATGCCTTTATTCGACTTTGATTTAATTATTTCTGATACCTATGCTTCTGTGTTTGATTGTGTTGATGAACTAATGGCAATTTTTTAAATGCCGATTGTGCAGTTAAGCCGGATTTGATGGCATATGATGTGGTAATCTTCAAAGTATTAAAATTATTTATTGGTTTGTTTCTGCCGCACATCATATTCATCATTAATCAATGTTTAACGAGATCAGTATTTCCTAATTTGTGAAAGATGGCTTCTATAATTCCCATACCTATATAGGATATAATATCAAATATTTGTTACGTTCATCTGATTAGTATTTTGTCTGCCCTATCTAAGATTCTGGAAAAAGTTACACAACTACATATTATTGAGCACCTGAATGATGTGATAATATTTCAAAATTTAAGAATTGAATCGTAGAAACGTACGGCAAAGTAATTGCAACACTAGTTTGGAAAGTTTCTTTTGTAACTTCACACACAGTGCAAAACTGCCGGAATATTTTTTTTGGGCTTTTCATTTTGTCAGTGTTTATTAAGATAAGTATTAGTCAAATGAATTTATAAAATACAGAAGATTATTTTGAACGGTTTATTAAGAATAAAAGTGTGGGCGAAATGGGATTTGGAGCGAAGCGTGGAGCTGGAGCGCGGAGCACTGGAGTACAAAATTTTTCCCCGGAGCTGGAGCGGAGCTCGGATCACAATAATTTTGATTGCTCCACTGCTCCAGCTTATTAAAAAAATCCATATTTAGTAGACTTATTAAATTTACTAAAGTAAATGTACGAAACTAGTACATACAAATCCTTTTCATTTTTGCTTTAATGTTATGTATTTCTTTTCATGTAATTTTGTTGAGTGTTTGTGAATTTTGAGGTTATGATAAGTTTTTTGTGGCTAATTGTTATAAAACGGTTTGTTTATTAATATGTAAATGTAACAATGTTATTTTAGGGGTTTTAAGTAAGTTTAACCATGGCGTCAACAAATGAAAATGCAAAACTGCCGTCCTTAATAGATAGCCGATTTACGGAAGAGGATTTAAGAAACAACTTTGAAATTAATAATACGAGAAAGTCGGCAACGTGCAAGGTGGAAAATAAAGTAAATGGCCAACTCAAACGATGCAACTTTAAATTCAATTCCAATGAATCTAGTACCGTGAAAAAATTTAATCTTTGGCGGCATGTCAAACGTAACCATCCGGAAATTTATATGTCTCTAACGAAAAAGAAAGACCAAGAAGATAAAATTAAAGTTGCCACGGAAAAGCGAAGTGGTCGTGATTGTGAAGGAAATAATACTTACGACGGAGCATCAACTAATAAGAAACACAAAATGAAACAAACGAAAATTGATTCATTTTTGAAGTCTTCTAAAGTTACAGTTACTATGGATGGTGATACTATCCATGAAGGTCTATTGGAAATAGTTTGCTTGAGTACAACACGAGAGTGAAATGGCTCAAAAGCTTGGTATTTCGACAGGACACGATGCAGTTCGTCATTTGGTTATCAGTACAGCTGATTCTGTTCGTGCTGATCTGAAGGAATTACTAAAAGAAAAGTTGTGCTACCTGAAGATGGACGCAGCAACCCTTGGTAATAGAAATTTTCTCGCAGTGAATGATTGATCGACTTCTTATTGCGAACAAGTAGCTGCTGCAGGAACAAGAGAGCTGAAGTTAACCAAAGCTGAATGGGATGAAGTAAAAAACCTGAAAGAACTCTTGGCAAAGCCAAACTGTACAACAGTAAAACTTCAATCTGCAGATGTATCTCCAGCAATTTTTATGAATGAGTGGCATAAACTCGCTAAATTAATGCAAGAAAATGCTGGTCTAATTGCACTCGAAATTGTATCCTCCATGCGAAAACGCGAAGATGTGCGTTTTCGCGAATTGCACTGATTCTTTTTTGTAGACTGTACGAACAATTTAAATATTATTTTCTAATAAAAATTGTTTTGATTTTGTTTTATTTATTACTTTTTTTAGTAATAAATAAAACAAAATCAACCTGTACATGTTATTTGACGACTAAACAAATACTACATATTCAATAAAAATGGTTGCCTATTTATACCAACGTCACTTTAGAAGTATTCCAACAATTTGTGTGATTGTGAATTTGCCAAATATTGCATTTCTCAATCGTTGCCAACTTTGTTGCGATTCATCTGTCGTGACGGTTTTGTTTGTTATTATTTTGATTAGAATTTTTGTTGTTTAATTTAGTTTATAATAAAGAAATTGTTAGTGAATATAATAAAAATTATTAATGGATATATACATCAAGTAGTGCGTTTGAAGATAAGTATTCAATTAAATGTCCTTTATATCCCATGCATTAATCGTATGTATTTATTTCAGAAATCGCGCTCGTCGCTGTAATGATAAGCGTATATTACAGCTGTAACATAATTTGTGTATTGGATATTCTGGACAGGTAAATGAATTCAATAAATACAATCAAAACATTAAGCTAATTACATTTCTTATTATATTTTAGGAATTGCAAACTGAAACTACTTTAATTCCATTGCCGGTAGCTGATTTGGTTTATCAATTAATTTAAAGTGGATTTATGGTAAGTATATTCAAATCTTTAAGACATTAATGACGTTTTGTTTACATTAATTTAATATTTCTTTTTTCTAATTTTAGTGGCGCAGACAGAGTCTTTTTAAAAATTCGCATTTTACTAAGTTCATCGCAAAAATTAAAAACTAAAGAAGGACTCTTAGATATTGTCCAAAGGCTTGAGAAACAAAATATCCTTCGACGTTTCAATAAATTGCAACCGAGTGAAGAACAACAATTAATAGTCGTAACAGTCGAATCAGATCGTCAAGAAAATAACTGTACCACTGTCCACGCCAGTGCCACAAGCATAAATTCTTCAGAAGAGGATGATTTTGAGAAAGAGCTTGATAAGCAATTCCAACGAAGAAGAATTTGAACGATTGCTTAATGAAGATTGTGAAGTCATGGAGGGCATGGAGAGACTCAAAGTTAAATCAGTCTTCAAGGAAATTAATAAGTATCCGGAACGAATGCAAGCTGCATGCCGAATTGCATCCAGTATGCCCACTACTCAAGCAAGTGTCGAGAGACTATTTTCAGCTCTAAAATTAATATTGAATGATTTAAGGGAATCGATGAAAGAAGACATACTCTGAGCAGTTTTATTTTATAGAATAAATAAAAAATAACGAAAATTAATATTGTTTATATGTAATTAGTACATATATGTACATAAAATGTAATTACAATTTGAAATAAAGCTTGTTTATTTAATTTAAAGTAAAAAAAAGTTTTATTTCAACTTTTATAAATTTCTAATTTTTATACTTTTGTACTTGGAGGCAGAGACAACTCTAACGTGCATAGGTAGGGAAATGTCTAAACTTAAAATCACAATAAAAACTGAGATATATACATATCGTCGACCAAACTCGCAGACTGTGTAAGTCCATTTTGGAACATTTTGCAAATTTGGTATCATTTTAAAGAGAAGGAAATTTTGCTTCATTTGGTAACACTAAATTTTCTATATTTTCCCGCGCTTTTTGTTATGTCAAAATTAGAAATTTATGTAAGACCAAATGCAATTAGAATTTTGTGTAAGTCCACAGTGTGATATGAAAATAGTGAACGAAACTTACGTGGTAAATTAAAACTTTAATGTTATTTCGGTAAGTTGATGATTCTTATTGATGTTTATGAGTTTAATAATGTATCATTTAATGTTTTCCAATAATGTATATATCAAAATTAATAATTTATTTCTAAATATACAATATTGAAAATTTTTATGGACTTATCTAAAGTGCGAGTTTATTTTATTATAACAAATTGTGACTTACGCAGTTCGCTATAATTTCGTTAAGATGATAATTTTAAAATCTTATTCATCATTAAAGGTTCTACGCGAGACTTCTATGCAAAAAAGAATGTTATAAACAATGTCTCGGGGCTTAAAAATGTTAAATATGGCCTTAGGCCAAAATTTGACAAAAGAAAATATTTTCAAAGTTGAAAAAAAATCTCAATTTTAAATTGCAAAATTCAACATGATGGATCGTTGACGATTTCTGATAATACGGAAGAGGAATACAAAGAAAAACTTGAATCAACAGATATTCCTATCGTATTCGCAGTTGAAAATGAATTTGTAGAGAATTGTCACCCAGAAACTCCAGAGCACTTATTAGCCGATAATCAAATGGTTTTTATTCTTGAAAACGAGTCAAAGTCGGATCAACAACCAGTTATTTTATTAGGTTAGTATTAATCTGTTTCTTTAATTTTGTCTTATATTATAATTACCAAGAACAATTTGAATCAGCGAATACTCAAACGAAATTTCCTGTTGAAAATGAATCGGTAGAGAATTGCTGGCCAGAAAGTTCAGAGCCTGTATCAGCCGATAATCAAATAGTTTTTGCTTCTGAAATTGAGTCACAGCCGAATCAACAACAAGTTATCTCTCCAAGTAAGTATTAAATTAGTACTTATGTATATTTTTATTTTTTTGTATAATACATCATCCATTAATTGAAGTTTCAGAAGGTATACAAATGACGCCAGAGAAACCGAAATCCAAACGCTGTGACGTAAATAAAAATGAATGGAAAGTAAAAAGAAATGCTAATCGGAGAGAGAAGGGCCAATCATATAAATTTAAACAGAAAACGAATGCTTAATGGACATACGACTTATTTAAACCTGTTAAAACTATTAAGCCTAGGTGTAACTGCTCTCTATCTAAAAAGGACACATCATCTATCATTAAATGTAACAACATCACGGAAGAGGATCGGTTAGCCATGTTTAATCAGTTTTGGGCTTTGACGTGGGGTGAAAAGGCCATTTTTGTGAAAGGTCTTGCACAGGTAGCAGATAAACAAAGAATTCGATTACGAAATAATAATAATGATGGGCTTTCGCGACGAACCAATTCAATTATATATTGCTTAAGAAAAGTCAACAACACTACTCATAGAGTATGTAAAAATATGTTTGTCAATACTATTAGCATAAGTCAAGGAACAATCATTAACTGGTTAAATGCAAACGCTGAAACAAAAAACAGACAGGTCATATCAAAAACTAGCGAACCGACGCTTACTAGATTCCAAACTAAGTCTAAAATAGTGAAAGATACATTAACGCAATTCTTTGAAAGCTTATCTAAAATGGAATCACATTACTGTAGAGCATCAACCACTAAACTATATTTGGAGCCGGAATGGAAGAGCAAAAGTCGTTTGTATGTTGAATATAAAAATACCTGGTGTTTCAAAAAAAATTTCGCAAAACATCAACTGAAAAAACGTCTAGCCCGATCTGGAAAGTTAAAGGATAAAGAAAGTAGTCTTCAATTTGTATTTACCATGGATTTACAATCCGTTTTACTGTGTCCAAAATCCAATGTTTCATCGCTTTATTATAAAACTAAATTGATGGTGCATAATTTTACTATTTACAATTTAAAAACGCATGACGGCTATTGCTTTATATGGCATGAAGGTGAAGAAGGTGTTGGGTCGAAAGAATTTTCATCGATACTCTCTCATTTTATTTTAAGCGAAGTGGTACCAAATTTAAAGAACTCCGCAGAGGAAGTGATATTTTACAGTGATGGATGTACTAACCAAAACCGTAACTCTACACTCTCAAATGCACTTGTAAACATTGCTATGACGACTAATGTTTTACTCGTGCATAAAATACTCGAAAAAGGCCACACCCAAATGGAAGTAGATTCCATGCACTCGGTTATTGAGAGACAAATTAAAAATAGAACCATCAACATTTCGGCTGACTATGTTGATGTCTGTCGACAAGCAAGATTACAGCCTAAACCATACATAGTTGAATATTTGGATTACAGCTTCTTCAAAAATTTTAATACGGTTAAATTTTATAATTCGATTAGACGAGGAAAATTGGTTGGTGATTCAATCGTAAATCAGATTCGTGCCATCAAATATTATCCTGATGGTAAAATTAAATTAAAATTAGGGTTTACTGACGAATGGTTTGATTTGCCGCAACGATTCAATCAAAAAATCAAAACGATAAGCTTTTATAATCTTCCTGGATTGTACAATTGTCGCTTGCCGATTAAAAAACTAAAATTTGATCATCTGCAATCAGTCAAAAGTACCATGCCTCATAATTACCACTCATTATTCTACGACGGTCTTCTTTATATTTAAATAAACCAAATATTATTTATCTTATTAACAAAATATTAGTAGTATTTATTTTAACATTGGTAATTTTGAATTGTGATTTAACTTGTTTATTTTTAATTAATTTTAAGATTGAATTTTGTGATAACTGATTAATTTATATTGAACGAAAATTGTTTTTCCTGATCCATTAGGGGCAAATAAATAATATGTTTATCTTTTAAGATTTGTCTTAGTTAATTGTATAAACAAATTGCGTATGTCCAATTCAAGTTTTCATAAATTTGTCGCAATTAATGTGTAAGTCCGTTAATTTAAATACTAAATAAAATTAATCATATATCTTGGTCGAATTGACTGACATTGATTATTTGTGGTTGTTCTTCTTTTGAAATACATATATTTTATCTTAAAAATAAAAATTTAGGAGGTTTTTTTCATCTCCTGAAATTTTTAGTTTTTGGACTTAGCCAAACTGCGAGTTTGGTCGACGATATGTAATTTAAAAAAAAAACGGATCTTTTTGCCATTTTTTTGTTCGCTTTTCAAAATGCATACTCGGATTTTACATTCTATTTTTAAACTCAACAACATTTTTTTTTCCAATTTCCCAATTTATGAAACTCAACATTTATAGTCCAGGTTAGTTTTACAAAATAAAAAAAAAAAGTTTTCAGATGTTATTTTTCCCATATTCGGTTTCGGATGTGGGATCGAATTACATTAATTTTTCGTTTTTAGTGAAAATTTATTGGCACAACTGAATAAATGTTAATTTTACAGCCAACAATAAGGATTTTGTTAATCAAATCATTTCACCCGTTTATTGTGTGTGATACAATAGCCTAAGTGTCGCTACGTTATTTGTGGTGATGAAAAATAATTGAATTTTTACCAATTTGTCAGTGTAGAGCATGAGACAAGAACACGTTAGATGTAATCGAAATTCTAGTAATGTCGAATATTTTTAACGTATTTCAGTCATTTAACTTAACCACTGAAGCTTTCGAAGAAACCCACATCTCGTATCTTTAACAAAATATCTTCAGACATTTGATTTAAACCATACTTCTGCAGCAGATTCGCCATCACTAACAGAGTCTTCAATTATTTAGCATAGTGTAACGAGATATTTAATAGGTTTCTCAGCAAATAGAGGTTGAAAGTGCGTTGAGATTGGAATTGAAAATCAAAGATAAGTTGATCTGGGAAGGACAAAGGATACTTATTTTGGATTTCTGAGTTAAATTATACTGGTGCAATAAATGTAGCAATTAAAACTAGAAAAATGTCTAGCACAAGAAATATTCAAAAGGAATACAGAACAACAAATTCTGCAGGATTTGCTAGACGATTCAACCGCCATACAAACCCCAATTGTTTCTTTGTTACATAATTAATAACAAAATTGTAATATGTACAATTAATTATAATGATAAAGTTTTGCTTAGTTGAATCCTTTCATAAATAATTTATTGATTTTAATTTTTTTTTTTAAATTAAAAAAATATAGTTTTTCAATTGGAAAAATTGATTTTTCCCGGAAAATTTCCCGTTTTCCAGGAACAAAAAAAAAAATTAGGGAATAATCACCCTCTAGTTGGCTCATTAATTTTTAAACATTTATATACAAAATAATATTTAACAATATAAAATTTAAAATAAATAGCACACCCTGCAGTCACAATTAACTCTTAGTTTGTTAGTTTTCATTTCATAAACGAAAATTTTCTACTATTTGAAGACATTCAATGTAGTTTTACTTATTCTTCTGTTCTGAACTGTTTGTATATTCCACTTTATCGATTTTGTGGTATTTCTCTGAAATATATTTGATTTTCGACATTGCTATAATAAAATAGTAATATAATATAAAATACTTGAGGCTATTTTCTTAACTATTAGTTTGAGTTCTTATTTGCCCAAATATATAAGAGGAATACAGTGTCAAAATAAAGAGTGGTTCAATTTTTTTTAAAATTCGTTTGATATTTTTAATTAGGTGTACAGTTTTCAAAAAATGAATGATCTTCTAACTGAAAGTATGGGAGTTTTTAACAAAATGATAACTTTCACGAATTCGAATTATTTTATCTCGACTTCAAATGTTGGTTAAACGTACATGGAGAAACAACTAGATAGGAGTTGTTTCAAATAAGCAGTTCACTAAAATTATGAATTATTAACCTATGCTCGGTATTACTTGCATAAACAAAATTTTTTGCATATTACATATACAACATTAATATTGCATATATATCGTTGTATATGAAACAAATCAATACAGTAACCCTTTTAGTGCCGAACAACGACATGTCGTTGTTTAACTTACAGTTCTTATGTACATAATAGCATTATTTTCCACAAATAATAGACCCTAGTATGTATGTATTTTTCAACAAATTATTTTTTGGCTCGGCACTAAGGCTCGTATTCTTAAACAAGGATAAATCCACTGATTTAGCCGAGGTTACTTTTGGTAATTTTAAACGTAGATAGATCCGTGGATTTTTTTTGTCGTAATTTTGAACGAAGCTAAAACCGGCGATTTTCGAAATCAATTTTCGAAATTATAACTGCTTGCTGGGATATTAGGCATTTCTTTTGTTTGTTTTTTAATGTCGTTTTCGATTGATTATTTTCCCTCTATGGAAAAGCAATATCAATTTCGGCGTCAATCGAACAAGAACAACTCATTGCTCTTTTATGTTTGTGGGTTACATGTCAAAATATAAGAAACTAGAAAATTGTAAATATAAAATCTAAAAAATTCATTTTCGAAGCAATATTGAGATTAATTTAATGATACTTCTAAATAAACAATGACCATAATCAGTTTTCAAACTGAAAACGGCACCCAATCAGCCAAATAGCAGAACCAGAATAAACCTACGAACTAGTGGCGAAACTACAAATCCCGGGCCCCCCGCCAAATTTTTCTTGGACCCCAAAAATAATCCTTGTACTTATGAGCAAGTAAAGCTATTTTTATTTATTTCTATTGTCGAGCCTCGCATTATTTTAAAGTATCTGATTTCGTGACTAGACGAAAGAGAACGTGATTCATTTCAATGGGCTTAAATAAAACGAAACATCCAGCAACTATCGGTGCTATGACGTTTTCTAAATATATCGATGAAGCATCACAAATTTCGAACATAATTGAAAAATATCAAGAATATCGAAATAATCTCAAAAATGTTAAATTTTCATAGTATACATATATAAAGTTCTCAAATATCGAATTATCCGTTAGTATGTAAAACGGAAGAAGATCCTCGCCTATAGGGAGAGGTATCGAAATTTTGGCATAATCTCGAAAAATGATTAAATATTGCGATTCAGATTTACGTATATAGTATGTGTAATTCTGCCAGTCAAAGCCAAACTCAAAGCTAATCGCAGAACATTGACTTTATTGATTCGAATAAATTTGAAAGTCATTAACAATCTCGATGAATCCTAGAAATGTCGGAAAACTTAAAAAATCTAGAATATAAAGCAGAATAATCACAGAAAAATTGGAATAATCTCTTTATTTTGTGAATCTCGATTGATCTCGAACAATTTCAATAATACCGAAAAATCTGGATATTAATGAATAATTTCTGGAAGCCTGTCAAAATTTAGAAAATCCACGAAAATTTCGAAATATTCCGAAAATTCATGGAAATATACCTTATAATGTTACTAATACTACTAAGCAAGTTATGGCTAAGCTCGACAAAACGACATGCAATAAGAATGGAACCCTCAAATAGTATTGTATAATTTGTTCAATATCGAAGAAACAGATTCTTAGAATATACTCTAAGATTCTTGAGTAAGATCAAACCACACTCGAATAATCTCGAATAACCTGACAGTTTCGAAACAAAGAATCACCAACTAAGGCTCGAACATAAAAATTTCATTTCCATGCTAAACTCCAATAATCTTGAGAAATTTTAAAAAATGGAAGGTATGAAATCGGGAAGCGACGGAAATTTCCAAAATCTGGAGAACCCCGCCAAAAACAACCAAAAAAGAACATCAGCACTAATTGCAAAATTGCAACGCTAATGGACTATATAGAGACTTATTGGTTTGGCTCAAGTATCTGTTAATTCCCTTTCTAAAGACAAAACCACACCTAATGAAGGAAACATGTAATTGTTTTCAGTCGCTTTTAGATATTTTTCTAATAAGAAAGTTTCAACAATTTCTTCTTGATTTTTATGAACATCAAAATGGTACATCGCGATCTGCTTAGTAGTATTGCTTCCTTTTACAGATCAAATTCAATATTTTCTAATCAAAACTTGATTTGTAAAAGTTTCAATTTGTTTTGCTAAATGCTTAATTCGATTTATAAAAGGTTAAATTTGAAGTGCAAAAGGGTTAAACTTGGAGTACGAAACGTATTTTACAAATAATTTATCCCAAACACTAAAATCGTTATCTTTCTCAGAACAACGTTTTTTCTTCAATCGAACAAACTAAAAGCAAAAAAAGCAATTTTTTCACCTTCAGAATGCTTATTTCGGCTCAATCGAAAACGAAGTAAAATAATTCTTTCTCCCTTAAGTTTTCCGTCTTTTCTTGAATTTCATATTCATCGATTCACCTATGTACGAAACGCAACAAGCCTAAAAACATTTAAATCATGTTGTGACATAGACTGAAAAACTAACTACCTAATCTTGAATTCGCGACTAGCTAGTTTGAGCCTGTTGGAGTTAGTCCTTAGTAAATATCGTGATTTGTGGCATTCCTGTACAAGAAATAAATAAAATAGAAAGCGATCGTGCACGTAATATGCGATATCATAAGCGATAATATGCGTCCAAAGGTTCCAGATCTTGTCGGGGGGTGTTGGTCAAATAACGAACCATTTCTTTAGAAAACTGGGATCGGCGTCAAAACTATTCCTTATTGTAAAACTCCACGGGTGTTCTATCGTGAAATAGCTTAGGACGTTTAGATCGTATCGACAACATTATCTCGTAA
The DNA here is from genome assembly GCA_958295665.1 of Tipula vernalis. Classification (NCBI taxonomy): domain Eukaryota; kingdom Metazoa; phylum Arthropoda; class Insecta; order Diptera; family Tipulidae; genus Tipula; species Tipula vernalis. The sequence goes on along the minus strand of OY282558.1, from coordinate 176,321,485 downwards.
TCTGATTCACCAGATTCTGTATTATGGCGTAATTGGGAATCATCCAACGGGAAAAACACTATTTCAAATTTTCCAGCCGGCTTTTTTCAAAATTTTATTTTATTCACATAAAATAAAAACTTTACCGATACTACGTTTTAAATAAAATAATCAAAACTTACAAAACAATCAGTTTCTACTAACTTCAAAAAAAAAAATTTAGGGAAAAATAAACGTCAAAACTTACATAAAATGGAATTATTTTTCCCTACCTTCAAAAATTCCCAATCGCCAGAATACACTTTTGGAAAAATAATTCCCAACTGCTAGAATACTGTCAAAATAGCTCAATTCCTAATTCCCAGCGAATAGCCAGAATAGGGCCACAGGAAGATAAAAATGTGTAGAGATAAAATAGAGACATCTGTATTCTAATACGAAAGCTCTCATTTCGCTAGCTAAACTGGGGGTCTCGTTCTATGAAAAAACCTAGTGAAAAAAATGTTTCCATTTTGTTTCCATCAAGTTTTTTTCATTTATAACATTTCATAAAACGACAATAAACGATTCTCGATGTCCAAATGAAAAAGAATCGTGAAAAAAACGCTGAATAAGTTGTTTTTATAGTAAGCTACACTGTAAACAGGCATTTTATCGAGTTTCATATAGATTTCCGCTAGATGATACAGCAATTGGTTTAAATATATGTAAGTCGATTTAGTTAATTAGTTTTTGTCATTGGCTGTCAAAATATAAAATAAATTATAAAATAGACCAAATTATTTTAAAAACTTAACTAATTTTACTTTATTAATTTTTTTGTTGAATGTTAATTAATTCATGTAATTTCTAATATACTACCGGTGATTAGACCATTTTAAATGTGTTTTTATTAACACGAGAAGTATATTAGTATTTATGAACAGTAATTCAACGAAACTGACTAATAGATAGAATTCTATTTATTTAATTATATGATTTTAATATGTTTCGAAGATTGTAAGAGAATTCAATCCAGTTTCGAACTGATGAGCTTATGATTATGTAAAAATCAATCTTCTCATCAGGCCCCGGTGACTGGACTGATTATACCACAATTTACATTCTATATATACAGAATGTGCTATGCTTTAAGTACTAGCGAATCATACTAATACAGATGAACTATCTTATAATTTTTCTTCTTCACGATATTCACACAGCTCTGTGTGTAAGCTAATTTTACTTTATTAATCTTTTTTGTTGAATGTTAATTAATTCATGTAATTTCTAATATACTACCGGTGATTAAACCATTTTAATACTTTATGATAACCTTTAGAACTTTAAAAATAAAATTTAGGGAAGATTCCGTGAGCCTGGTGCTAAACACAATAACTAAAAAATATTATTGGATTTTGAATACCACGTACATAGCGGGTATTCACGAATACCAAAATGGTATTAGATACAGTTTTAAATGGTCAAATAAAATGCGCCTAATATAACAAATAAAAATGTTCATTAAGGGTATTTTTTTTTATTCATTCCAAATATTCCGGACGCTCCGAAAATTAAATAAAATGTTTTTTTATTCATTCCATTCCTTCTATTCCTTTTTTGTACTGTTTTTTAATTCATTCTAGACATTCCGAACGTATTCTTTTCGTACTAGATCAAAAGGTAGAATGAATGGAATATTTTTAGTGCATCGTAATTATTCGTCATTGTGTATTGCCGTATGACATAAATAATTGCTCGTTTAAAATTAAAAAATAAATTAAACAAAATAATTAATAATAATAATATTAATTAATAATAATAATATTAGTTAATAATTAATAATAATAATAATATTCCATTCCTTCCTTTTGTCGTTTTTTATTACATTCCGTTTCGAATATTCCAAAGTCACGTGACCAATATTCCATTCCTTCTATTCCTTTCTTCGGAATGAATAAAAAAAAGACTCTAAAAGTTAATATTCGTTCAAAAATATTTATATTTATTTACGATAGATGGAGTTACTTCAATCATTTTTGAATTATTTTGAGTCTTTCTTATCTTTCTTAGTATGCATTCACAGTATTATTTTCGCCCTGCGTTTCGATGTTGATTCGGACTTATCGTGATACAACAACCAAAATTATTTAATTTTGTTTTTTTTAAACTGATCGTTTTTTGCGACGAATGGCATTTAGATTGATTGTGGTTGTTTTTATAGTAAATACTTGAAAATTCGTAATTTTAGCTGAAATTTACATCCAAATGAGAAACAATTGAAAAAGAAATCCATTGGAACTTAAATTTGATCGTAATAAATCATTAAACAAATATATTTTTATGAAATGTTTTGTTCTCAAAACCCAAACATTGTTTGCAAAAAATCATAAAGGCGAAGAGAAGCGAAGTTGAGGTATTAATCATTCATTTTGAAGTTTGCAATTTGTCAAAACAATAAAAAAAAATGATTGACAGTTCTCATTTTTAAAATAAATATCGATGTGTCGATAAGTTTCAAATTTTATATTACGAAAACATCTGAAAATTATTATGGTTGCGCAAATTTTTTTTGGATTCGATGTTATTTTCACCGCCATAGCCACTATATTTTGTTAGTGCCACTAAATAATGTTGTTAGAAAATTTGGATTTTTCCCATGGGAACGATAAGTTTTTTATATGGTAAAGCAGCAACAACCAAAACTAAAATCTGAAAACAAGGTCAAAACGGAGAGCGAAAACAATACCTAGCATTTCCTTAACAAATTTACAACAACAATTGCATAGCAACCCAAAGAAAAATTGGGTTTATTTAAACATAATTCTTTCACAAATATTTCTTGACTGAGAAGGGTTTTTGTTTCATTCGCCCATCCAGCAAATGTATATTTTTCTCTTCTTTTAATTTTACTATCTGTCAATTCAAATTTTTTGAATTTATTAAAATCCTGTTCTTTGAACTACAAAGTAGATTCTACCTATTGGGTGGAGTGAACAAAAACAAGTAAATGCTTTAACTCATGTTTCTTCAAGAATGTGCTTTTAAGCAAGTAAAAATATTTAAATATATTCTTGATGGATTATCGGAAGTTTAAGTAACTGCTTTTTCTATAAGCAAATACTTAAATATTTCCCTACCTACTTAAAACTTGTGAATATGTGATACCTACTTAAAAACTGTGAATAAGAAAATGTAAATTCTTATCTTATTCCGTACATACTTAATATGCTTTACAAGGTTCAGTACATGGAGACTTGGATCATAGTTTGGAAATATATATTGATTAGAATGGCCGGAAGGATTCAACCAAAAGGACATAAATTTGAAAGTTTTATCGTTGAGAATGAAAATATTATAACGGGGGTTATTTTTTTTAAAATTTAAGTGATATTTTTTGGTTGAAAAATTCGATCATACTGGTGGAGTCTGGTCTCATATCAAAAAATTTAATTTTTTACGCTACTTAAGTGATTGTGGAAATCAAGATTTGTCGCCCTCGGGGTACAGTAAGTAAAGCATTGCTTTATGACTTAGAGTTCTCAGGTTCCATGTTTTTATTTTTAATTCCCGATGGATCCTGGTGTTGGTAAGAAGAAATTTATCACGCTGATTGTAGTGTTGTAAATATAATGTTATTGAGTTAAGAATAAAAAAAGTGGTCTTGCTAAGGATATGGGAAAATAAAGAACTACCATTTGTATCATTCCCACGTGAAAATATTGAAAAATTCATTAATAGAAAAGGGTACCCAAGCCCAAATATATGTACAAGCAAAATTAGCGCAGTTTACTACATACCAGACATTGCCGTGCGGTACCGAAACGGCTTCAGTGGGAGTTTACGTAAATATTCTGCTGAACAATTTTCAGCAGGCAACCAATCGACGTAGTCTATTTCGTAAATAAATTTCCCCTTCCGAATAAAATATTTTTAAATTGCATGCGATCCTGCCGAAAATTTTTCAGAAGAATAATAACTTAAACTCGCAGTCAAGGCTGTCAATAAGTGTATTGCTTTTAACCAAAATGAGTTTGGTATTTTATTTGGTTAACGGCTGGTCAAAGGCAACAGCAAAAATTAACCAAATTTTGGTCTAATTTTTTTCCGTGTATTTTCTCCTCAATTCGACTCTTGTGGCAGGTATTGAAACTAAAAATTTGGTTAAGATTTGTTTAACCACTAATTTTTTTTGGGTTAGCTAAACTATTTTTTGGTTTATCTAGTACGATTATTGTTGTAATTTTTTTATTTTTGGTGAAAGCAATACAACTTATGTTGCATAGTTCCATTTACAGGGGAAAGCATTTAAATGATCTTCATGTAATCGATAAGGATGCAGACAGTCACAATTAGCAATCACGCTTAAGTCTTCCATGGAGAAGATGAGAATAGAGATGCACAGCTTTGAATTCGAGGCCAGCAAAACAGATCTTTACTTATTTGTTACAAAATAAACACCCAATTATAATATTTAGATAAATAAATACTACCTTAAGAATAAGCAAAGACCAAAGAGAGGTATTACATAAATTTTTTCCGGTAAATACTTGTTTTTCTACGTAAAAGTATTACCTTTTACGGAAAGGTAGCTCTTATCAGTACTTACTTTTTTTATTCACTCTACCCTCTACTCCCTGACCAAATTTTTTCAATGAAATAATGGAGTTTTTCTATATTTTGTAGTATTGAGAAATTGAGAAAATTCGCGACTTTTGAGTTTGTCAAGATTTACTTGGCCTTGAATTGCTTCGCTTCCAGCTTATTCGAAATTTTTCAGATAATTCGCGTTTTCAGGTTCTTTCGAGGATTTCGTGAAATATTTTTGAATTGCTTACTGTGTTTATATGAGATTATTCGATAATTTCCCGATTATTTTGATATTGAAGATTTCAATTTCAAGGCTTTCTAGATTATGGACTTTTCTAGATTTTTACTAAGATTGCTAAGATTTTTACTGGCGTTACTAAGAACGGATATATCTGTGCATATGATAATTCTATGTAAGAATCTGCAGTGAATCGTCCGAACATTAGCGCCGACTTCCTTAGTAAATTCGGACTACTTGTTGACCTGTCAAGCTGTCAATCAATTCCACAATGGTTGAAGTCGACACACCGACACCGATTCATTTCACGGTCAACAATGGCTACGGCACTCTGCTCAAACAATTCCCTTTACTCACAGTAGAGCCTAACTACAATTTACCAGTCCGACACAACGTGGTTCATCACATTGTCACAGCAGGCCATCGGCCCGTTTCAAGACCACGCAGGCTAGATTCAGTCCGCCACAAAGCCGCACTAGCAGAATTCCAACACATGGTGGAATTAGGGATTTGCCGACCATCTGCATCTTCCATCTTTAGTCCTTTACATATGATGAAAAAGAAAGATCACGCATCTGAAGCCGTTCACAAAACGGCAATCACGACTTCGTTCGGCCTCTTCGAATTCACCCGAATGCCATTCGGTCTATGCAATGCCGCACAAACGTTTCAGCGTTTCATGAACAAAGTCGTACGTGATTTAGACTTCGTCTTCGTCTTCCTTGACGACATTCTTGTAGCTTCTCACAAACTGAGGAACAACACAAAAAGAACCTGGAACAGCTATTCCAGAAACTAACGCAGTTTGACGTGCACATTAAGAGTTCAAAACGTGTCTTTGGCGCATCCACTCTTGATTTCCTCAGCCACAAGATAACCCCTAATGGTATTCTGCCGTCTGAAGAACGAATTAACGCCATTAGTGAATTCAAAGCTCCAAATTCAATTAAAAGTATTCAGCGATTCATCGGTATGGTAAATTACTACCACCGATTTATACCAAAGCTCGCTGAAACACTCGAACCAATTCAGCCAAGAACTTCTCTTGACCCGACGAATGTCACTTGGATTACATAAGTCAATTTACCACGGATATTCTGCATGTTCACGGACATGACAACGTTGTCGCGGACACACTATCCCGCACTATCGACAACGAAATGGCCACAGTCAAAACTCACGTCGACTTGCACAAAATTGCAATAATACAAAGAGCCGACCTAGAACTTCAGAATTTATTTTCTGGTTCCGAATGTCACATTAGTTCATCAATGAAACTAGAGCTTGTCAAACTACCTGGCCTCGAAATCATCTGCGAAATCTTTACTGGGAATAATCGTCCATACATTGCAGATTCACTACGTCGAACCATTTTCGACACATTACACAACATTTCATATCCTGGAGTCCGTGCAACTCGTAAATTGATTACTGCTCGCTACTTTTGGCCTAACATAAACAAGGACGTAGGCAAGTGGGCTCAGTCTTGTTTATCCTGCCAACGTGTTAAAGTCCAACGCCACACAAAATCACCGCAGGGACAATGCGAGATTCCACCTGGTCGATTCGAACACATCCATATAGACATAGTAGGACCACTTCCTCCATCTCAGCTTCACTCGCTGGCCCGAAGCATACTGCATGGCTAATATGTCAGCAGCCGATTCGGCGTGCCCCTTCACATTACAACCGATCAATGAACGCAATTCGAATCCAAATTATTTACTGAGTTAACACAACTCCTTGGATCACATCGGATACGTACAACGGCATACCACTCACAAGCCAATGGCATGGTCGAACGCTTCCAGAGCAACAGTGAAAGAATATCTAAAGTGCTCACCTGCATAACTAGTTTACGGTCAAACCATCAAACTACCCGGTGGGTTCTTTATTGAAAATCCTCTTTCACCTTTACCAACCAGCAAAACCATGCAAAACCTTGTACCAAAATCAACTTGTCAACCCAAACAGGATGACATTTTTGTTCCGAAATCACTTAACGATTGTGATTTTATTTTAATCAGGACAGACAAGGTTAGCGGGATTATCTACCCCTACGAAGGTTCATATAAAGTCATATACCGTCTTCGCAAACATTTCATCGTATCGATTAATGGTAAAAATCAAAACATTTCAATCGATCGACTCAAGCCACCATACGGAATTGTCTCGGCTGATCAAACAACAAGCGTAAGTGTACGAAACACAAACGAGTCCGTTTTGCTACTATTCAATCAATCATACTATAAGGAGGGGGAAATCACTTGCGGCGGAGTCATGTAAACGAACACACCTATTAAATATTTCCAGATATACAAACGTAGCGAAGCAAAACAAGAAAAACAAATTTCGCATCGGCTACTATGCAAAAAAACATAAAAACTTCTTCGTTTTCTTACATTATTAGTATAGTATCTTCAATAGCTCGCGGACTCCATATTTAGAATACCAAGGGAATACCAAAAATTCTCAACTTAAACAAAACGCATAACTTATTATTTATCTCGATGATTTTGTTTATTACGACAAAATTATAATATAATACCGGTGGTGAAAAATTATAAAATTTAGTGTAATTGTTAATTGGTCTAGTCTTTTATATTCTAAAATCCGTTTGACATAATATGCAAATAAGAGGGGAAAAATAATGCAAAAACGCTTACGTTCAACTCAAAATATGTATCTTGGCAAAATGTAACAGTAAAAAAGTATCTACGTAACCTAGTACATGTTCATCATGTGTCATGTGTAATGAAAATGGGATTTGAATAAGGCTTGATGCAATTCAACCTGTACGATAGTAATGAAATTCGATTATGATGAAATTTGATATGTTCGATGGAAATGGATTTCTAAAATAATGTTTATATGTACGATGAGGATGTGGTTCTAAAATGATTTCAGATAAAGTTCTGGAATATGGCCAATTAGGATAAAACATGTCTATTTCTTAACAGAGCTTAAGACATTAAAGTTGTGCAAATAGGAACTAGGATATTTCTAAACCGACTATCCAGATGTACTTTTGAGAATAGGTTTCTAAAATGATGATTTAGGATGAAACTTGTCTTTTTTTAAAAAGGCAAACAGCTTTACGAAGCAATTAACGAAAATAATCTAGATTAATTATTTTCTAGATATCCTACATACTGGCCTACAGTTAGAAAGAATTATCTGAGGTTCTTTTAGAAGTAAGCTACTTCCGAATGGGAAATTTGAAACAATTGTATATTGAAACACAAGTGTGGAAAGGGCCAAATTGCAACACGAGTTTGAAAATTGGAGTCAGAAAATCTACATTAATAGGAAATTGAACTTGCGGAAGGACTCGTTTCAGGATTGAGTTTTCCGACTTCCAATCAATTTAACCACTCAAGGATTAAAACAAAATTTGAAATATAAATTTATTTAGATAAGTTATTTGCCTGAATGTAAGAGATGCAATTTTATATTTTATATTTTAGCCATTTATCTAGTGATGTTATTGAAATTTCTGTGCTGCTAATAATTTAACCTAATTTATCAACTGAACGTACGAATATTCCCATAAAATATTTGAAAATTGAAATAAATTTGTTGGTACAGAATTTACAATTCAAATTTAATTTTTTTTTTGGTACAGAACTAAAAACCTTCATACGAAAAAAATTAAATAAAATGAATACCGCAACGTACATAATATTTTGGTGAATTAATTAACAAAACTCAAGTGAAACACACATATCTGCTGATATTTAATTTTTTTTTTTTTAGATCGGTTCTGTTGGAAATTAAAAATAAATTTTATTATAATTAGATGAAAATTCCTAAATGTTCGGTATAATATGTTTTGTAGTTCTCAAATTTAAAGAATATTCCATACAATTTTTGGTCAAGTACTCGTATGTACATTTTTATTGGTCAGTTAGAATAAAAAAAGGGTTTTCCATTTTTTTATAAAATGAAATAAAATATTTAAGTGGATTTTATTGTAGTTCGTTTGTTTAACTTTTTTCGAAGAAAAAAAAAGGCAAACCTCAGTGAAATTGCAAGTCGCAAACTGAATAAATTCGTTTTTTTAGAGGATGGAAGAGGAGCTTAACCATGTTGAAAGAACTTATTATACAGTACTTTATCGAACAGGCCAGATTTATTTTTTTCAAAAATTGATTATGTTATTCGCAACGTGACCTATTTTGGCAAAAAAAAAAAAAAATAAAGAAAAATTCACTTCTATTAGACCCCCATATAAATACTAGAAAACTAAAATTATATAACACAAAAATAGCAATCAAAAATTTCATTTCTGATAAATGGAAAATTCATTTCTATTTTTTGGGTTCAAATTTTTATTAGTTTTCCAATTTTCTATTCTATATAACATAGCGCGGTTACAGTGAAATGTTTGTTTCTTGTTATTTTATGTAATACATGAGAGAGAGAGAACAAAAAAAAAGGAAAATTTCTTAGGGTTGATAAAACAGCACATAAGAAATATATATTTGAGAATTTTCCGTTTTCCTTTTAGGATTATAACTTGTAAAGTTTATTATATTTTCTATTTTAGCTGATAAATTGTCAATTTAAAATCATTTTTAAGCGTGATTGAATTTTTAAGTTGGTTTGGAATAAGAAAAACACATTTCGTACAATTTTGGGACAACACTTTTTCATTTATTCTCTTTGAGCGTCGTAATCAGGTTTTAAATGTTGCCCATGTACCAATGTGAAAATTTATTACCGTACAGTAGCAAATTTTACGATATTCAATCCAATCGAGGGAGTTCAATATAGAAATTTAATAAACTTGAAAGGTTTTCTTCCAATGCAAGAACATTCGAACAGAACTAAAGATTTGATAGCAAATTTAGAAATTTAGATTTACGACTTTGTTGAAATAGCACTGTAGTAGATTTCTGCATCTGCTTGTTTTAGTTAGTAAACTTTTAAATTTATCTATAAACTTTATCACACTAAATATTATATAATCAGAGTCGCAGTACCATCCATTTATTTTTATGCTATCTTATTTTGTGAAGATGATTAAATTATTATTTCGATTCCTTCGTTTCAATTGGCAAATTACATTTAAGTTAATTGTGATTGCTCCCCAACGTCAATATAAAGATAAAGGCAATTTTATAGGCCTCGAGAAATCCAAATAAAATATAAATTAAAAATATTTATAAATTTATATCGAATTTTATACAATATTAAAAGGAAATAAAATAAAATTTTCAAATCTGCTAATCTAAAATATAAAATTATTATTATTTAATGTGTAAAAGACCTTTGGGATACATGTTTTAACGTGGGATATTGGTAGAAAATTTAATCATTTTGTTCTAGTACAGTTACAATGAAGTTGTTTATAGTTTAGTTTAAAAAATACTGGATTGTGTAAGGGACGGATGAATTATGTAATGAGTTATCTAAGGGACGGATGTTGCATTATCCACCTACATCTGGGTTTACAACATAAGTCTTCCAACAACTAAAATTTCAAAAGGGTGGTACTGTACTGTTGTTCACCCAGTTGCCTAACCAATTTGAAAAATTAAATCTTGATATTGTGTAAAAATTAATTTAAAAAGCCAGACGCTCGTATATTCAAAACCATCTTAACCATTGGACTTTCTTCTATTCCAACCTTACATCACAAACAATTGTCCGATTTTGCCAGTTATAGGAAAAAAGATCTCAGACGACTCACAATAAACAGGACCGTTCCGCAACAACCACGTGACTCGCCAATATTGAAAATGTCCCAAAAGTCTTCTACTACGTTCCTAATTTTTCTGTCCCTCATTTGAAGAGCAAGGATTTTGGTCGTTGTTGACTCATCATTTTAACTCGTCAACATTACAACAGTTAATTTCCACCAAAGTATAAAGTTTTGGTGTTTTTTATTTTGTGTCTATTGTGCTGACACTTAACTTAATTTGTAACAATATTGCATACTATAAATATTTGATTGATCCTTTACATTTTGTGCTGACATTAAAAAATTTAAAATTATATATAAAGCGTAGCATTTAATAAAATAAAAAACAGAATTTAAATTGATACTAACTGATTTTGTTCTCATTAATTAAAAGACCCCACTAGCGGTATCCTTTTAATTAATTAAATTTACATAAATCCGATACAACGGATAAGTTTGTAAACATTGGTCCTTCGAGCCATTAAAAACAACTGGCATCTGTAAGAAATACGCCAAGCAACAACCGGCAAACTCAAGAACAACCATAAACATGGAAGAACAGCAGCTCATCTCAAATTACAAGAAAGATGGAGCACAGCGGAAAACAAAAACCTATCTTGAGTGGAAAATCGCAGAGTTGAACAAGTCTTACAACGAGTATGTTGATGAAGACAACAAGATCATAGATTTTCAAAAACCATTGATGTCAACACATCAATACTTCAAGGATAGAGAAACGGTGTCGAAAAGATACACAACAACCATTTAAGTTTGCCGTCCACACCACTTCCAACATCACATGCAGCAGGAACAAATAAACAATTTAACTTCAACAACAACACAACAGAGGATGGGACATCAACAAGCGAAGTTAAGAGCCAACAACCCAAGGCGTCGACTGTGGAGTCAAACGTTGCTTTCAGCCAATTGCCAAAATGCAGGCAACAGTTGAAGCAGCAAGACATCCGAATGCGGGGTTTATATCGAGAGATTAGATTAGCTGAGGACATACTGTCTAGTAACAACAGATCCAGACCAGCTTTAAAAATCAAATTAAAAAACATGGAGAGGATGATGATGCAGATCAGCGACCTTAATGAACAAATATGCATGGCATGGAGACTTCCGAAGAACAGGAGGTAAATGCAAAATATTTCGTAGATCCGAAACACTACGAAAATTTAAACAATGAACACGAGAAGATTCTAATACAATTAACAACATTATTGGAAGAAGAGGAATTAGGCAAGATAAAACCATTAGAAATTCGTCTACCACCAGTAGAAATCCCACATTTTCACGGGGACTACACGGGGAAGTGGGTAGGTTTCTCTGATACATTAAAACGTTTAGTTCATAACAATAATCAGCTCACCACGACACATAAAATGAACTACCTTAAAAGTCACGTAGAAGGGTCAGATGGAAAATTATTGAGTCATTTGGAACTTAATGGAGACAATTACGATGCAGCTTGGGAAATATTAGAGAACCGCTTCAACAACAGGAGATTACTCGTATCTAATTTGTTGAACACTTGCATGACACAACAACCGAGTGCCTATACGCCATAAGGAATACAGGCATAAATATTGAAACATGGAGTCCTTTCATCATCTTTAACTTGTTGAAAAAGTTGGACAACGAGTCACGACGGCTATACGAAAGTTCTCTAGAGAACCCAAGAGAATTTCAAGAAACAAACCAATTCTTGAAGTTTCTACAAGATCATACCAACCCAACAAGTGAGATTTCAACCACAACCGCTAAGACGAGCTTTCGTAACTGCCACACAACCAAGTAATATTTGCGTGTGCTGTCAGAAAAACCACAGGACCGAATCATACCAACGTTTCAAAGATTTAAGCATTTCTGAAAGAAATCAGATGATCATGCTGCACAATTTGTGCAGAAATTGTCTCAGCCAAAACCATTCGACAACAAGTTGCAGCATCAAACTGAGTTGTTTTACCTGCAAAGGCAGACATCATACGTTGCTACATGTAAAAAATCAAGAAAACAGTATTGCAAAGCTGAACATCTCAACACTCGACAAGGATTGTGGCCCGGTACTTTTAGCAACAGCCCTAATAGAAGTACAGAATATGTTTGGTAGTTTTACTCTACTAAGATCACTGATCGATCCAGGCTCACAGGCTACTTTCATCACAGAGCAAGCAGCACAACAACTAGGCCTGCCAAGGACAAGAGTTCTAACTGAAATTTCTGGAATTTCAGCAACAAAAGGAAGAGCCAATCAACAGATAGCGATAGAAATAAGTCCCAGATTTCCATCGATTTTTAAGATCGAAGTAAATGTTTTAGTTCTGGGAACTATCACCAAACCACTTCCAGACAAGAACACATTGACCTATTGACCCCACAACTCCAGGACCTATTGATCTTTTAATAGGTGCCGACATATATGGAGAAATCATGTTAGCAGGCATAAAAAGGGATCCGCATCATAAGTGCATAGCGCAAAGATCACAGCTAGGATGGATCATATCTGATCGTCTAACTCAAAACAACAGCATGAAGGTCACACGGTTAAATAGCCACGTCACATTAGCAGAGATAGACAAGCAATTAAAATGCTTTTGGGAGTCCGAAGAATTGCATCCTAAACGAAGCCTAACTGCTGAAGAGATCGAATGTGAGCAGTACTATGAAGAGACTCACAAGCGATTAACAAATGGACGATACGAAGTTTGAATGCCGCTTAACAACGACAAGCTCAAAGAAGTGGGAATAGGAGAATCTAAAAGTAATGCTGGAGCTAGATTGCTTCAAATTGAAAAAAGATTCAAGAAGGATGAAGACTTTAAGAATCAATATTACAATTTCATGAACGAGTACATCCAGTTGAATCACATGGAACTAATTAAAGATGATACGGAAAAAGATGCTTCTAGGGTTTACTACATGCCACACCATTCTGTCATAAAAGAAGATAGCACAACTACGAGATTGAGGGTACTTTTTGACGCTTCCTGCAAAACAACAACAGGAACATCACTAAATGAAATGATGCATGTAGGTCCAACATTACAAGACAACTTAACGGCAATATTGATCAGATGGAAAAAACATCGTTATGTGATTGCAGCGGACATTGAGAAAATGTTAAGACAGATCAGAATAGCCCGCGCGAAGATCAAGATTTTCAACGAATCCTCTGGCGATCTGAGACAAATAAGCCAATGAGCAGTTATAGATTAAAAACACATCACATACGGAACAGCGTCTGTAACTTATTTGGCTACAAAGACGTTACAACAATTAGCCGTTGATGAAACGTCAAGATATCCAATTGGTTCAAAGATTGTTCAAAACGATTTCTATGTGGATGATCTTCTATCTGGAGCTAACACAATCGCAGAACCAATCGCTGCGAAAAAGGAACTACTAAATCTCCTTTCCGGTGGAGGTTTCAACCTCAGAAAATGGTCTAGCAATGAAAAAGCGTTATTAGAAGAGCTTCCAGAAAATCTGAAAGAAACAGGACTCCACAATAAAGAATTTTGTAATACAGTGAAAACACTTGGGCTCCTGTGGAACTCTTCAACAGACACCTTTCAATTTAAAGTTATTTTGCCAGCATCTAAAAACAACAATATCCAAACGAACAATCTTTTTCAGAGGCATCAAGGCTTTTCGATCCGCTAGAATGGTTAGCACCAGTGATGATCCAGGCAAAAATTCTATTTCAAGACTTATGGGCTTCTGGTGTAGGATGGCACGAAAAACTGCACGTAAATCTTGAAAACAGATGGTTAAACTACAAAATGGAATTACCACGTTTAGAGGAAATCAGAATTCACCGTTGGATAAATTACAACAGTGACGCCAAAATTGAACTAAATTATTTCTGTGACGCCTCGAATCAAGCATATGCTGCAGTAGTATACAGTAAAACAAACAACTAAATCACAATAATCGCAGTCAAAACAAAGGTTGCACCGTTAAACCAAACAATATCCCTACCAAGATTAGAGCTCCTACTTTCTAAATTGCTCAAAAATGTCAAACATGCGTTGAACATCAACAGTAATATATCAACATTTTGCTGGAGCGATTCCACAGCAGTTTTGGGTTGTATAAAAAGAAACGCACAATACCATAAGACTTTTGTGACGAATAGAATAACAGAGATACAAGCCATCACCGATCCTAGCCAATGGCATCACGTGGTCTCTAATGAGAATCTTGCTGACTGCGCATCTCGAGGTTTAAACCCAGTTCAATTATTAACCCACAAAATTTGGTGGGAAGGGCCAAAATGGCTAAAGGATTTGAGCTATCCAATAACAAAAATCAACAATGAAGAAATAGAACAAGCGGCCAGCATGGAACGAAAATCAATAAGAACATTTACAACAACAGTGAAAAAGCCTGTGATTGAATTCGATAGATTCTCTTCGTTACAACGGCTTGTTCATAGCGTTGCATACTGTCTACGATTTCCATCAAATGCAAAATCAAAAACTAAAAACAACTCCCATTTCAAACCAGAGGAACTGAAAGCATCGCTAAGGGCTATAATCAGAGTCGCACAGCAGGAAGGTTTTGAAACAGAATTAAAGAAGTTAAAAGCGAATCAAAACCTACCAAAGAATAGTACAATCTTAACCCTAACTCCATTTCTAGACGAAAATGACCTACTCAGAGTCGGAGGTAGGATAACAAATTCTAATCTCCCATTTGAAGAAAAACATCCGATAATAACGCCCAGAGGTCACAAACTGTCAAGTTTGCTTGTCAAAGAAGCCCGTATAAAAACACTACATGGTGACAATCAAGCAACTTTAGCACATCTGAGAACGCAGTATTGGATATTGAATGCCAAAAATACGATTCGTCAAACTATACATGAATGTATAGTCTGTACGAGAGCGAGGAAACTGGCATCACACCAACTAATGAGCATGTTACCAAAAGAACGAATAACACCAGCACCACCGTTCACTAACAGCGGAGTAGACTATGCTGGTCCGATTAATATAAAATTGTGGAAAGGCTGCTGTAACAAAACAACAAAGGGAGACATTGCCATTTTCATATGCCTAGCCACGAAGGCAATTCATCTAGAACTTGTAAGTGACTTGTCAACAGACGCTTTTTTGGCCGCGTACCGACAATTCATATCAAGAAGAGGAATTTGTCTGAAGATATTCAGTGACTGTGGTACAAATTTTGTTGGAGCAGACAAACAACTGCAAAGGCAGGCAAAGCAACAGGAAGCAGAACAGTGGCACTTTGTACCCCCGGGAAGTCCTCGCTTTGGAGGAATATGGGAAGCCGGAGTCAAATCAACAAAACAACACCTACGCAAAGTAATTGGAACTCATACATTAACTTTTGAGGAGCTCTCAACACTTCTAGCTCAAATAGATGCATGCTTGAACTCTAGGCCACTAGCTCCACTCTCAAACGACTCAGATGATGACGGGTTTTTAAGTCCGGCACATTTCCTGATAGGCAGGGCCATCATAGCAATGCCACAACCTGATATGGAGGGTATCCAAACTGTTACAAGATGGAATTTACTCAGCAAGCTCCGTCAAGGATTTTGGAAAAAATGGCAAATGGAATATCTCTCACGACTACAACGAAGGCCAAAATGGTTCCAAAAGCAACCTAACATCCAATTGGGAGAACTAGTAATCCTCAAAGACGAACAACTACCTCCTACGCACTGGCCACTAACAAGAGTCGTTGAACTTCATCCAGGACAAGATGGACTTGTTAGAGTAGTCACACTCAAATACAGGAACAATACGTTTAAAAGGAATATTACTAAAATATGCCGCCTACCGATATCTAACGAGCCAAAGGACTACATTAACATGCAAAACAAGAAGAATGATCCAGTTCATGCGGTAGTAACTAAAGATACAAGCACAACTCAGCAACTACCAACTCCACAAAGTCTAGACAAAACAGGACCAGGAATAACAACCATGCAGATGAACAGTCCGCAGTCTATAGAAAACATACTACCGCTGCCCGGAAAAGACAATCAAAACCAAAGAGTGCAGCCCCACAGACAAGCAAGGAATTTCAGAAAAGTAAATTATCTTGCACTAGCATTACTCTCAATTTGCTGCATACTAGGACAGGCGCAAGCTCAGATCAAGGTTACCCCATTTAACTACTAAACAGGAATATATTTCGAGAATTTAAGCAAACTTGAATTGGTAGCCATGAAGTGGACATTAGTGATCTATTACAACATGACGAACTATTGGGAGGAGATCGAAACTTTTAAACAAGCCCAAGGCGAACTGGGAGCAGCTTGTAAAGGATTGTCTGGTTTTAACTGCGACGTAATCCTGCAGCAACTTCAATGGCAGCTCAACAACTTGACTGCAGACAATGTTTTGCTATTAACAAGCAATAAGGAACGTCGACGAGTTGAGCGCGGTTTAGGAGACACAACAGGCATTATCTTAGGAGACATGTTTGGAATTCTTACTCAGCGCGAGGCCAACCAATATGAAACCCAATTCGAGAATGTCAACAAAAACGAAAGGCATCTAATGGCATTAATGAGAAACCAAACATCAATAATCGATAACACAATCAAGCTGATGAAATATAATTCCAATCTCACAACAACATCATTGAACAATTTGATAAAAGATCAACAAAGATTAAGATTGGAGATGATACAACTAAACGAATATCGAACATACGAAGAAAGGGTTTGCCTGATATTAATGAGCGCACTCGAGTTGACCTAATTACTAAAAAATTTAGAGGATACACAACAAGGTCTACTTGATATTATTTACTATGCACATCATAGTATTTTGCATCCATCGATACTCGCGCCGTCACAATTAGAAGACCAACTGCAATTTGTTCGTCAACATATACCAGCATCAATAACCATTCCTGGCCATAACATTCATGATGTCATGCACATATATCAAAGCATGGATGTACGTAGTAGGGTAACACAACGAAATGTGATAATTGACCAACAAAACCCAGTGTGAAGTAGCAATCTTACAGCGAAAACCAACGATTGACACATTATGCAATGTTGAGAAAATAAATTCAACGAACCATTGGAAAAAACTGCATGCTCCAAATCAATGGATATACGTAATTACAAATAAAACGACAGTTGATATGATATGCGGATCCAACATCGACTCATACAGCCTTCAGGGGCCCGGGTTAGTGACGATAGATGCTGGTTGTAAGCTAAGGGACGACAATCTCTTCATCATCGCTATCGGCACAGCACATAATAATATTAGCAAGACATTTGAAAGATCATTTAAAGCGGAGCGATCAATCTAAAGGAATTCAGTTCGCAAATAAAACCCAAAACAACAAAACCCGATAATCTTAGCCTGATGCCAGAAATTGAGACTACCGATTTGGAAAGGGAGCTAAAAGTGATAAAGGAAAGGGAACAACTACTGGGAACCGAGAATTATTGTAATGATCTTTCGCTCACTTAGAGCAATTCTCTCGATGTTTTATGCTGTCAGTGTCCAAGACTCGCAAGCAACGGTCATAACGGTCTTATCAGTGCTTTAAGTAAACTTGACTATTTCTATGTTGGTGTAAAATGATCGGTCCTCGATGAAATGTAGATATTGGAACTCATTCACCTTCTCATATTGTATACCTAGTGAAATGAAGTCTTCGTGTGTCCACGGGCGATGCCGACGCATCCTAAACATTTACCGGTAATTAACATTTAGTATCCGGAAACGCATGGAGGTAAGTAAAGGTAAAATGGTTATGCATAATTCAAATTAACCTTCACCATTCTAAGGCTGATTCGGCAGCTCCTTCAGACTGAAAAGTTCGGGTGAGGATGTGGTGTTAATCCAAGAACCTTAGATAAGGATCATAATATTTTATCCTCAAGTAAGTTTGGGAAGATTTTTCCTACTTTCCCAATACAGTTACCCAATTCATTCTCTTTTCATCTGTTGTTGGGTGCACATCGGATGACTTTCGTTCATTATGAACATTAATTTTTGAGTTTTGTAAATACATAAAAATTAAAATAATAATAAATTAGCAAATAAACTAATGTTTAAAAATGGATTATTGTGGTTTTATGTGTAAAAACTAATTTAGTGAGAAAGTTTAAATGTTTGTATAAAATTCAAAATAAAATAATAAAGTATCAAATTTATGAACATTACTGTAGTGCAGATTGCTGTATAAAACAAATATCAACAACAACAAAAAATTAAATAATAATTAAATCCAAATATGTCATCGTGTGGTAGCTGTAAAATTTCAGTACAACGGGATGATTTAAATAAAATCATGTGTTGTCAATGTGGCCAAATTTATCATGCAATTTGTCTAAATCTAAGCAAAAATGAAGTAGATTGTATAGTGCAAAAAAGAAAAGACTGGAAGTGCAGTGTAAATTGTTCAATGAAAATAAATCCCAGTAAAGTGGAGACAAAATCTTGTGATAATAGTGCAAATGACATTATCAAAGCTTTTGGTATCCTGTCTAATAAAATTGATGCTCAAAACGAAAAAATTGATGAACAAAATAAAATTAATTTATCGAATTATAATGCAATTTAGCTGAAGATCGAAAAATTGGAGAATTTATTAGCTAAAATCGAAAGTTTATCAAATGAAAACTCTTTGCTTAAAGCACAGGTTAGCAACCTTGAGGGGCGAGTTATAAACCTTGGACAGCAATTAATAAATGACCGTATAGAAATTCATGGAATACCGCGTTGTTGATTCCGTTTTCAAAACCGCTCTACAAATGGCAATTAGTAAACATAATTATAAGAGGTGTTACTGGATTAAGGGAAAAAATATGGCACCAAAAATTGTTGCACAACTTCAATCCGAAGAAATAAAATATCAAATATTGAAGAGGAAAGTAGAACATAGAAAAGCATTGACAACAAAAATATTCAACAGTGAACAGATAGAAGACAGCAATATAGGAGAGAATTCTGTGAGAACACCTTAAATTCAACTAGGCCTAAAAAATCGCGTATATTTATTAATGAAGTCACTTGTTATATGTATATGACTAAGCAGTGGAAAAAGGCAAACAACTACAACTATACTTGGACCCAAAATTGTGTAATTAAATTAAGAAAAGACAATACGTCACCAAATCATATCATAAATTGCGAAGAGGATCTTTTAAAAATTAATAGTAATAAATAGGTGATGTCTGATTTGAATAGTACAGACACAATATCTTCGTCGTTAATTTATGATATGAGTAAAACAAATAAAACTAATAACTATTATAGTGATATCCTTAACAATAATTCAATTTTTTTTAATTTTAGCTTTGTTTTACAAAATATAAGAAGCATGAGGAAAAACATGGATTGGTTTTTAGCAAATATTAATGAACTGGATCAGAAACTTGATATCATTTTTTTGAGTGAAATTTGGATTTCGAGTAATGAAATTGAGAGCTAAGCTATTCTTTGGATGATTATTATTTTTATGCAAAGTGTAATGATGGATATGGTGGTGTTGCTGTATATAGTATGTAAGTGAAGATATGTCCCATGTAGTAAGTTATTTAAGCTTTACATCAGCTGATTCTTTGAAATTAACAGTTAGCTTAAATTCTATTCAAATTAGCTTCATATTAATTTATCGCTTCCATTTCATTTCTCTTGATACTTTTATGCTGGAATTTTCCGATTTTCTCGAATCAGAAAAATCAAAAAACCTTTTAGTGCTGGGGGACATATATAAACATTAATATACTCAAAAGTTGTAATGTTAGAGATGAATATTTGATGCTTTGTTCTTCTTTCGGTCTTGAGTCGGTTGTTAATTCCGCTACGCGTCTAATTTTATCAACTTGTATAGATCATTTGTTGACTAGATTTGGCTTAAATAATAAATTTTCGGTAATTAAACATAACCTAAACCTTGAAATCACTGATCACAATAAAATAATAATTGAATTGTTCTGTGAATTTAACGTTAAAAATCGTATTAAATCGTTAAAACCAAGTGTTTCAAAAGAAATAATGTTCTCTGAATTAGACAGGTAATTGAAAATTGTTAGTTGGAGTGAAATATACTCCATATTTGATCCTAATATTGCCTATAATTCGTTCATTGAAAACTTAAACTTGTACATCGAACAGAGCTCCAAAATAAAAAAAATTAACAGCAAAAGTTTGAAGTTAAAACCATGGATGATAAATGGTGTGTTATTAAAAATAAGGATTAGGAATCGAAAACTTAAATTACTGAATAAGTATCCAGAAAATTATAAGCTCTTTCGAAATGTTAAGTTACTAAACTTTAGAATTAAACAAATGGTTCCTGCAATCAAGTCAAATTACTATAGGAATAAATTCCTTAATGCAATGGATATTAGAACTAAATGGAAAGTCGTAAATGGAATGATGAATAAAACTATATCGAATAACATTATTCATGAAATTGAGGAAACAAATGGTTCGCTAGTTAATGACATTTCTGAAATTCCAAATGTTTTAAATGAATTTTTCACTAGAATACCATATGAAAAGTTAAATGCCAAGAATGAAAATTGTTCTATCTCAGTGGGAGAAACAAATTTATTTCTATTTACGTATATAACCAGAGCACCCTGTATTTTATAGAGCCATAATCAAAAAATCTGAGCTTTTATAAGGGAATTAGAAACGAGGAAAAAACGAAACTTTTCATAGTAAAACACACAAAACATATGGGAAATCACTTTTTTTCCTAAGACAAATTTTTAAATGAAAACGTTACAAATTCTTAATTATGATTTCTGAGATACTTTCATAAATGTTTGAATTTCAACAGATATGAATATCGTTTAAGTAAAACGTTTTCATTTTCTTGTAATAATTGATTTATTTAAACCAAAATATTAAAAAAAATTCATAACAACAGAATTCTGGTCAAATTGAAATAAAAGCTTACTACGATTCGTTTGGTTATTAAGTCAATATACATTACATAGATGGCAGTGATGGCCGTAAAAATTTGGAAAAATCGTACCAAAAATTACCACCTGGGGAAATTTTAAGTTCAAAAATTGTAGGAAAAGCAAAACAAATTCACAAAATATAGGAACGTGTGATAATTTTGCGATTAAATAATTTTTTTTCGTATTTTTCTGTAATCATTTTAGACATCTTACGTACACTAGTAAAACTAAAGATAAATTTAGCAAGTATTGTTTTAATTTGTCAGAGCCAACTTTGATGTATTTTTCAAAATGAAAGTTCGAAAAAATATATTTTAGAAATAATTTAATTTTAATATTTCTCCAATTAATATTTACTTAATACCAATAGCCTTCTTGTATATTGTTCTTAAAGATATGTAGAAAACTTTTATATAAACATTTTATAATATTTTTGCTTTTTTCATTGAAAAACTTGAAGCTAAAAAACACCATTTTTACTATGGATTCCTATGGAAATCAGTGAAAAGTTATACCACTAAAAAAGCTTCTAAAAAATACGTCATTAAGATTAAGGCTCTATACTCTAGAAGGCTCTGATATAACCAGAGCCTTCTAGAGTATAGAGCCATAATCTTAATGACGTATTTTTTAGAAGCTTTTTTAGTGGTATAACTTTTCATTGATTTCCATAGGAATCCATAGTAAAAATGGTGTTTTTTAGGTTCAAGTTTTTCAATGAAAAAAGCAAATATATTATAAAACGTTTATATAAATGTTTTCTACATACTTTGACCAACAACATTCAAGAAGACTATATTGTTATTGAATAAATATTAATTGCAGAAATATTAAAATTAAACTATGTCTAAAATATATTTTTCGAATTTCCATTTTGAAAAATAAATCAAAGTTGGCTCTGATGAATTAAAATAATACTTGCTAAATTTATCTTTAGTTTTCCTAGTGTACGTAAGATGTCTAAAATATTTGCAGAAAAATACGAAAAAAAATTATTTAGTCACAAAATTATCACTCGTACTTAATATTTTGTAATTTGTTTTGCTTTTCCTACAATTTTTTTACTTGAAATTTCTTCAGGGGGTAATTTTTGGTATGATTTTACTAAATTTTTACGGCCATCACTGCCATCTATGTAATGTATATTGACTTAATGACCAAACGAATTGTAGTAAGCTTTTATTTTAATTTGACCAGAATGCTGTTGTTATGAATTTTTTTTAATATTTTGGTTTAAATAAATCAATTATTACAAGAAAATGAAAACGATTTACTTAAACGATATTCATATATGTTGAAATTCAAACATTTATGAAAGTATTTCAGAAATCATAATTAAGAATTTGTAACGTTTTCATTTAAAAATTTGTCTTAGGAAAAAAAGTGATTTCCCATATGTTTTGTGTGTTTTACTATGGAAAGTTTCGTTTTTTTCTCGTTTCTAATTCCTTTATAAAAGCTGTGTTTTTTAGACTATGGCTTTGTATAATCAAGGTTGCTTTGATATAACACAGAGTATGTTTTTAAATCCTATGTCAGAAACTGAAATTTCATCTATAATAAAAAATTTAAAAAATACTCAATCATGTGGTATTGATGGATTATCAGCAATATTGATGAAAAAAATATGTCCTTATATTACTAATGTTCTGACGTACATTTGTAACATTTGTTTACTGAATGGTGTGTTTCCAAGTAGATTAAAGAATGGTATAGTCATTCCGTTACATAAGAAAGAATCACGTAAACATCTCAATTATTATCATCTAATAACCCTTCTCAATACGTTTTCTAAAATTTTTGAGAAAGTTATAAAAAGTCGGCTTCTAGCTTATCTAGAAAAAATTAATTTTAGAGATAAAAGATAAGTGCTTCGTTATTTTTGGACATTTCAAGGGCTTTTAACACTGTCAATCATAAACTTTTACTGGAAAAATTATTAAAATTAGGTGTAAGAGGTGTGACATTTGATCTGCTAAAATCATATCTCACGAACAGAAAGAAAATTGTAAGAATCAATGATGTCCTTAGTGAATATAGGTGTCCCTTAAGGTTCGGTCTTAGGACCCGTCTTGTTTTTAATTTATTTAATGTCAATTTTCAAATTGAAACTAATCGGAAATATAACAGCTTTTGCTGATGATATAGCTTTAACCTATGCATCAAACTGTATCGAAGATAAACAAGATGGAATGAACCATGACCTTAGACTAATCAAAAAATGGTTTCATATTCACCAAATGGTTTTGAGTCCTAAAAGTGAGTTCATTGTATTTAACATAGGACATAAGAAGCCAGTTAAAATAGATCTCAAATACCATTCTTTCAAATGTAATGAAAATTTATGTGATATGAATTACGTGTCGATCGAGCAAGTAAATGAATTTAAGTATCTAGGTGTCATTGTAGATTCAAAATTAAATTTTAAAGCTCATGTCGATAGTCTAACTGTTAAGTTACTACCAGCTTTACAAAGTTTTTATTTTGTTCGCACAATTTGTGATCAAATATTTCTAAGAACCCTATATTATGCATTAGTTGATTCCCATTTACAGTATGGATAAAAGCTGATTAAAAAGCTGATTAAAATGCAGAAGCAGCTTTTCCTTTATTCGTGGAAAATAAGATGCTTCCTTTAAGACATTTGTATATTTATAAAGTATTGCGTTTATATTTCATCAGAAGTGGCGACAGAATTCTAAATCCTGAACCAAATTATAAATTGTGCAAACGAAACAAATATTATGTCCCCTTCGCCACTAAAGAATACTTCAGAAAGTTTTTCTCGTATACAGCACCCAAGCTTTTTAACCAATTACCAGAAAATATAAAACTGATCTACTAAAAAATTATTTTTGAAAACCCTAAAATTGTGGCTGCTCTCTGTTGATAATGTGGAAATATTTTTCAGTGTTCTTAAATGACGAGTACGAGCATATGCTTGTTTTGATACTCCAATGTTTTTTCAATGATCCTGGTTAATAAAAATTTGTAGCCATTAGTATTAATATATTTATTATAAGGTTGATATTTTTAGAAAAAAAATGTGTATATTGATTCCTTTTTTTAAACTTATTATATTTTGGTTTATGTAATGTAAATTTTTCCAATTTAATTACAAAAAAATAATAATAATAATTTGCACCCTAACAACATTTTGTAAGTAATTCTAGAAAATAAGAGATTTCGTGGCTCCGACACATTTTTTGAATAAGGAGACCATTTTTACAATTTATTTTATTTTTTATTTTTTTCAATGTTAAATCCATGTATATATTAAGATCTTTGTAAATAAAATAATATTGGTCAAAAAAAAAAAAAAAGTAATGATGACACAACTGCGTCAGCCTGGAGGTAGGCACATATAGATTCTAGTTGGTCCCAACCTACATGGACCAGGAAAAGGAGGTTCCGCCGGATAATCTGGAAGAGCTGATTCTCGAAGCGGAACAAAAGAAGATCGGTGTGGTACTGAGAGTTGATGATAATGCGCGTCACACTATCTGAGGCAGCTTAGATATCAAAAAAAGGGGTGAGTTACTTTTTGATTATTTTCTGGTTACTAACCTTTCGATGTGTAATATCGGGTGTGAACCCATATTTATTACTAGAAATAGGGGGAAGGTTTTATATGTGAGCCTCGCATCAAATAATATTTTTCGTATGGTGGAAAATGGAATGGATGAGTAAGGAAGAGTCCTTTTCTGACCATCGGTAGAAGAAGGGACGGCAAAAACCAGTATGGTGGTCCAGGGAACTGGGGACCTATCGTACGGCTTATATAATAGCCATTAATAGAGCCAAAGGTACGACAAAGAGTGTGATAAAATGGACGAGATCTACGAAACATCTCGCCTTAGAAAGATTCTTTCCAAAAGTAAAATCAATCCCAGATTTTTTATTAAAATGAACGAGCCGTGGACAGTTTCTAGTAGAGAATCTTTTGAGCTTCTCTTCGAGACCCACTTCCCAGTGAGCTTTGACAGCCTGATGGTGCATAATAATAATCATCAGGTAACATTTTCATTGTGTACAGATGACATCGTAACTAGGAAGGGGATGCTATGGGCACTAAAAGGGTTTAAACCATATAAATCGGCTGACGTGGAGCTCCAAAGCAACTCAGCAATTATACCCTACTTATTTGGAGGTTATATTTAAAGGGTGCTTAAGGATGGTTTACATCCCTAGGTACTGGTCGGAGGTTAATGTGATCTTTATTCTGAAAACGGGAAAAAGCTCATATACTATATATCCTAAGGAGCTTAGGACGTAAGACCAATAACTCTATCATCGTTTTTTTTAAACCTTGGAAGGGCTGTTGGTTGTCTATATTAGATCAAAAGTAAGACCCAGCAAATGGGTACTGTCGTAATCAACATGCGAACATTAAGGGGAGATCTATGGACATAGCTCTGCATGTCTTGGTATTTACGACTGAGAAATCGATTCATTTGGAAGAGTTGTGTTTGGTAGGTTTTCTCTGTATAGAGGGCGCATTTAACAAGGATTGTAATTTTTGGAACTGCACTTCCCTGTAGGTAGTTTAATTAATCATATGCTTGTAAGCGGATTGTTAGTTTGAAGCTGGCGGATTACACCATTAAGAGGTGGGGGATTAGGGGAACCCCGCAGGGAGGGGTGTTTTAGCCTCTTTCTGGAACATAGTGGTAAATGTTTTACTACTGGAGCTGGAGAGAGAAGGTACAAAAATGATTGCTTACGCAGATGAAGTGGTGATTGTTATTTCCGGGAAATACCTGAGCACGATTGTGGATATATGAAATGGGCCGGCAAGACACAGCGGTTACTCTTTCCTAAGAAATACAAAATCCCGGTAGTTATCCCTCCTACCTTAAACCGTACGAGATTTTTCAGAGGGTAAACAAAGCTGCTATAACTATGTACTCCTGCAGCAACGCCATTGGTAATAGATTGGGCCTGAAGCCGTAGCTGCTACACTGGCTCTACATTGCAGTAGTGAAACCTGTACTCATATAAGGGGTGAGAGTTTGGTGGCCAGCTCTGGAAGAAGTAACTTATAAATATGATAGAGAAGGTGCAAAGAACGGCCGGTGAGTGGTGTTTACCTTCTTCCGGTCGACTTTTTGGAAGACAGATGGCGCAAATACGGCTGTGTGACTTCCGGCCGTTTACCTTAAATTTAAATAAAGCACTAAATGAGTGGTTCAAATTGAAAATCAATAATCATGTGTCAACCAACCAACAGATTATTAAAATTTCGAGCGAAATTGTTGGAATCAGGAGAAACCCAGAATTTTTTGAATGATCTCTGAATGTGAAAATTTAAAAAATAATACAGTATTGACACATTGCATAACTCCAAGCCAGTCTCGTGATCGCCCAAATTCATTACAAATACTGTATGCTGCAAACGGATTCAAAAATAAAAATTTCGGAGAAAGCTTGTATCAAAAAATCTGAGTCTTCGTCACCGCAAACAATTTATTTGAAAATTTGTCATTGCCGATGTAAACAAACCAATCAACGGCATTGATATCATAGCAGATTAAAATGTGTAGGTTGATGTAGCTGGTACGACTGGTATAGGTTAATAGATGGTATATCAAAAGTGTCTTCTCGAGGGTTTCGCACCATCGGACCAGAGATTCGATACACGGACATAAAATGGACAAATAATATGTTGGTTATAGATGCATCAAGCAGCATAGCTCCCATGGTCCCGTCTGGTAAAGGCGTGTGCTTCGATTTGAAAATGGCTGAAAATTTGCTTGAGTCATGGGTTTAGGTGGTTCGCTATACTAAAGATTGTCTAAATCGGAGAGTTTTTCCTAAATGTGGCTATGCCATTGGATTGCTTAAGGAGTTTGCTTTGACCTAAAATTTTTAAGATTTAATTATAAAAATAAAAAGTCCTTTGCGGTTGGTTGAGTCAGAAAATTGTTGAGAATTTGCTTGATGCCAAAAATCTATGCATCAAGCAATTTTTCAACAATTTTCAGACTGAATCAACCGCAAACGACTTGGTGGTTCCCTACACTGAAGACTGCTCAAATCACAACTTTCCCGGAGATATGAACAATGTTTTGTTGATTTTGTTCAAACTTTCACATCCCTAACAGAAAATAATAGAAAACAACTAAACAACAATGACCGGGAACATTTTACTAAAACTTGCCTGATTTCAACTCAGCTCGCAATAAAACATCGATATCTTCAAACTTGATGATACTGTGAACTGTGAAAAATAAACGTAAATCACCAAGTTAAATTTTTTCAGAATACAGCTCGTGGAGAATTTCTAACTCCCGGAAAACAAATTCTTACCAAAGCGAAATTTATCAAGAATTTTCGTCAGCAGATGAGTCAAATTCATCCAACAACCACAGCCCATCACTGGACTTGTAAAATTTTTATTAAAAAGCACCCACATATTTGGTCAGAGTTAAAAGCGTTCATACATCAAAAATGGCAAAAACGGAACGGTAATTACTACTTCGGTCTAAAAAGACCAAAGTATTGAAATCCTAACAAAAATGATGAAAAATTTGGTTGGTCCAAAACCATTTTTCTCAACGTTTTGAAAGTCCCTGAGTATCAAAAAAGCAAAACAAAAAAATTTTCGTCCGTCTGTCTGGATGCCTGTATATCTGTACCCATGGTATCTCGAGAACGGCTTGTTCGATTTAGAATTTTTGTTTGCCAATCTGTTTCTATGGTCAAGGCAGAGATTTGAAAAGTGTTTGGAACCTGTGCGTCAATAGGGCCATAGGAATTGATCCAAAATACCTGGTTGTAGAAATATTTACCAATTTTTTAATATACTGCTTTGGATATCGAATTGGATATTGAGTTTGACGTTGAGTTGAATGTTAAGTTAGGGGTCAATTTTGCGAGTTCAGTTCAAGTTGAGTTGGGGCTGGATTAAAATATAGTCAGCAGTTGACCAATTTTTTATATATGCTGGTTTGAGGATTGAGTTGAAAGAGAGTTTGCTGTTGGGTTGAGGGCTGAGTTGGGGGCCGTTTGCGGGTTGAATTGGGGTTGAGATGGTGTTGGACCAGTGTTTAGTGAGCAGTTGAGCAATCTATAAAATAAAGTGAGTGTTTGTGTGTATGTACAGCATATGTGTATTATATTTAAACAAATCCACACGACTTGACCGATTTGAACCAAACCTTACACAAATATTATTTCAGACTTAAGAAAGGCCACTGTTAATATCTCAAATCTCAAATTGTACCTTTTCCATTTCAAATTAAACCTTTTGCCAATAAAATGAATTAATTAGAATGGAAATTATCTATTAATATGACTTCCGCGATGGACATGGGATTCTAAAATGAATTTTGGATGAAATTCTGGAATATGCCCAGTATGATGGAAATTGCCCATTTCTCAACCGATTATGGTGAAATTCGGCTTGTGTATTGGAAATGGGATTCTAAAATGATTTTTGTATGAAGTTCTGGAATATGGAAAAGTATGATGGAACTTACCTATTTCTCAATCGATTATGGTGGAATTTAACATATGCGGCGCTGGAAATGGAATTTTACACTTCCATTCTATGGAACTTGCTTATTTTTTAATCAATTATGACGAAATCCGGCTTGCACATTGGAAATGAGATTCTAAAACGATTTTTGGATGAGGTTCTGGAATATGGCCAAGTATGATGGAACTTGCTATTGCTGAAACAATTGTGATGAAATTCGGCTTGTGCATTGATTGGAAAAGGGATTTTAAATGATTTTTGGATGAAATTCTGGAATATGGCCAAGTATGATGGAACTTGCCTATTTCTCAATCGATTATGGTGGAATTTGACATACTATATGCGGCGCTGGAAATGGGATTCTACACTTCCATTCTATGGAACTTGCTTATTGTTTAATCAATTATGACGAAATCCGGCTTGCACATTGGAAATGAGATTCTAAAACGATTTTTGGATGAAGTTCTGGAATATGGCCAAGTATGATGGAACTTGCATATTTCTCAACCGATTATGGTGAAGTTTACCATATGCGTTCGAAATGGGATTCTACACTTACATTCTAAGGAAGTTGCTTATTTTTTAATCAATTATGATGAAATTAGGCTTGCACATTGGAAATGGGATTCTAAAATGATATTTGGATGAAGTTTTGGAATATGGTCAATATGAGGGAACTTGTATACATATTTCTCAACCCATTTTTATGAAATTTGATATGCGTTGGAAATGAGATTCTAAAATGATTTTTGGATGAAGTTCTGGAATATGGCCAAATATGATGGAACTTGCCTATTTATCAATCGATTACGGTGGAATTTGACATATGCGACGCTTGAAATGGGATTCTACACTTCCATTCTATGGAACTTGCCTATTTTTTAATCAATTATGATAAAATCCGGCTTGCACATTGGAAATGGGATTCTTAAACGATATTTCGTTGCAGTTGTGGAATATGGCCAAGTACGATGGAACTTGTCTATTTCTCAAAAAATAAAGATGGAATTCGGCTTGTGCATTGAAAGTGAAATTCTAAATTGATTTTTGAAGGAAGTTCTGGAATATGGCCAATATGAGGAAACTTGTATATTTCTCAACCGATTATGATGAAATTTGTCATGTGCATTGGAAATGTGATTCTAAAATGATTTTTGGATGAAGTTCTGGAATTTGGCCAAGTGATGGAACTTGCAAATTTCTCAACCGATTATGGTGAAGTTTGACATATGCGTTGGAAATGGGATTCTACACTTCCATTCTATGGAAGTTGCTTAGTTTTTAATCAATTATGATGAAATCCGGCTTGCACATTGGAAATGGGATTCTAAAACGATATTTGGATGAAGTTCTGGAATATTGCCAAGTATGATGAACTTGCCTATTTCTCAAACAGTTATGATGAAATTCGGCTTGTGCATTGGAAATGGGATTCTACAATGATTTCTGGAATATGGCCAATATGAGGGAACTTGTATAAGGTATTTCTCAACCGATTATGATGAAATTTGTCATTTGCGTTGGAAATGGGATTCTAAAATGATTTTTGGATGAAGTTCTGGAATATGGCCAAGTATGATGGAACTTGCAAATTCATCAACCGATTATGATGAAATTCGGCTTGCTCATTGGAAATGGGATTCTAAAATGATTTTTGGATGAAGCTCTGGAATATGGCCAAGTATGATGGAACTAGCCTATTTCTCAACCAATTATTATGAAATTCGGCTTGTTAAAATTGACCCCTAACTTACCTTTCAACTCAACCCCAAACTCAATACCGAAAAAATACCCAACTCAATATTCTCAAACCAGCATACATAAAAAATTGGTAAATTTTTCTATAACCAGATAATGGTAATGGTGATGGTAATGGTGATGGTGATGATGATTGTGATGGCGATGCTGATTGTGATGGTGGTGGTGATGGTGATGCTGATGGTGATAGTGATGGTGATGGTAATGGTGACAGAACGATTATTAACCATGTGGTATTATACCCTTCATAATTTTTTTTGAATCACATTTCATACTTTTTTTTTTTTTTTTTTTTTTTTTTTTTAAACTATGCAATCTTTTCTGGGGCTCAAGGCACTCCCAACTCTTTCGCAGTTAATTTTACCGTCCTACTTTACGCAGTATTAGCCAAATCGAGGACGTACGGCTATAGACCCGCTTTGTATAAACCACCTGCACATTGCATTGCTTCATGCCAACCTATAGTGCTGACATGAAAGGTGGGTCGGCCCATGGATTCTGCACTCTCAACAGGGGGTCATAGTTGTGTTCATCGTCATCACCGATCGTAATCAGATGATGAAAAATCCCTTTTGCATCCCGCCCCTATCGGGATTCGAACTCGGTACCTCCCGATCCAAACGCCACAGCTTTAACCACTGCGCCGTTTGCTCGGTACATTTCATACTTCATAATAATTTTTTTTCATAATTTCATAATGAACTTGAGCCATATTTCCCACTTCATAAAATTTTTTCGTAATTAACCATGTGGTATCCATAAAGAACTTAAAGTTGTAGTTTTACCGAGTGACGAAAATAATCGAGTATACGAAGCAGTGCCGAACAATACAAATCAGGTCTGGTCTTCTGTGCCAGGGGATATCAATTTGATTAACGTGGCACCACCACTAAAAACAAGTCGTTCCCTTTACGAATAATTTACCAAATACTCCTAGGGAATATTTAAAAATGAGATTACCCATTAAACGGGTTTATAGGGGATATCATTTTGGTAGGTTTTGGTTGAAACTTTGTACGGAACATATTTAATTCTTTAAAGATATAAAATGACTGTTTTCGTACTATGTGAAGGTTATATTATGTCTAAAATATAAAGCAATAAATGGAATTTAGAAAATCCATTTCCCAGAAAATCGCACTGATAAAATTTTTGCTTGTTGTTTTCTTATTATTTATTTCAATGACAACACTGATAAAAACTGTTCTGACTAAAAAAAACTTTTTTTTTTTTTTTTTTTCAAAATTAAAGACAAAAAAATCTATTTTACTGTTTTCTTATCAGCTTCTGCAAAAAAAATATTTTCCCAATTTTCGTTTGCGCTCTAGCTTTGTCGTACAAATGTATAGATTTTTACCAAAATCAAACGATAAACTTTTTTTGTGCTAAACACAAACGAAACTCTAAATTCATTCATAAAATTTTTCTTTTGTGAAATTTATTTTTTATTTTTATTTGTTCGCCAGTTATTTATTTATCGCAGTGAAAAATTTGTGTAGTTTAGAATTTAGATAGAAAGCTACCTAGTTCATATTAAATTATTTTATGTAAAATATTCTTTCTTATTTATACTATATCAAAACCTAAACATACAACATCATTCAACCAATATTGTTTTTCTTTCACAAAGAGCACTAGTTTCCCTCACCGCAACATGAATTGAAGAATTTAACAATAGTTTCGTATGTATACACAACGTATGTAGATATTAAATAAAATGTTTCATAAACATACCACAACTCAAGAATATCGGTTGAATGCTATCAGTGTGGCTGTTCAACCAAATTTTCTTGATAAATATTGATTGGAACAATAAATGCCAAATGTGAACCATTTTTACATACATATTTGAAATTAACCCAACAGTGAAACAGTATTGGAGAATTTGGAGTTTTCCTTGGAATGTACATACATATATTACCATAACCAAATTTGACATGAAGTTTCAGTCGTACCATTATTTTGAATGGAAATATTTTCTTTTAGAGAATATTAAAATTGTCCTTCGATATCACTTGTCACATTAATTTTGTATGAAAAAAATTGGGAAACCAAATTTGTTTATTTCACTATATAGGAGGACGACCATGTTTTCCGAAGAAAGACTTATTTCTAAATCGTACAGATTATCGGTTAACCATCTGTACTCATACAACAAATCAATAAAATACCATTGTTAAACATTATTATGTTCAAAATGGAAAGGCTAGTATAAAAACCCAATATACATATTTAAGGGAAATCCTGAAAAACGAAGACAAGGATATCATTTCATTTTAACAAACTTTTTTCTTAATATTTTTACAATGGATCGATACCGCCCAAAAAATTATCCCTTTTCTATCCAAAAGAATGTGCCTTGTTGTGGTTTCGTTTTACATAGGAAATTCAATAAAAATATACAGTGGTTTTTAAAATTTGTTATTGCAGCGTTTTATTTTTAAATGTCTATTATTGTAAAAAAAAAATGATTTTTATTCAACAAGTGGAAATTTATAAAATCTAAATTATAATGAAAACCGATTTTAAGATTCGTCTGCAAATAAATAATTTTGGTTGTTAGCTACCAAAAAGGCAACACACTTTACCTTCACTCATACAGCGACGATATTATATGGAGGTTAAATATTTCTAAGCTTAAACAATTTCTTATAAAAATATATGTAATTCAACCTTCAAAGAAGATCAAAGCCGTTCATATGATCTTTTGAGATTTAGAAAAAAATAATTTATTGTAAATTCCGCTTTTACTTCCATTCAAACATTTATAATTTAATTAAATTCTTTAAACTGGATTTAATTGGATTAAAGAAATGGAAAAAGAAGGACTTACCCCATTCTTCTCACAAACACCACCAGCGTTTTTAAGGTCTCCTGTCCACGCTAGTCCTAATGTACCCATTTCAAAATCACGATACGTAAACATATAAGCCAAACAAAACGCGTCATAATCCTCTTCTGTAATATAAATAGAAAAATGATTATTTAATTAAATATGCACATTCGTTTTTCACCTGATTTAGTAGTGTTTTATAGTTAGTTCTTTAAAGATTATATTTTGTCAATTTTACGTCCTCAAAATTAAATATGAAAAAACACTCTATATTAACAAAAATAAAACCAGCGCTGTATTAATCTAATTGAGAAAATTTCTCGTCGCAGCAACCATAAAATTCATTTTTGTCAAAATCAAATAGAAAAACAAAAAACCATTTTATCTTTGCTATTCGTTGTTTTGAAGACGTCTCAAACATACATTTTTTTTTAGAATTTTTCTTATTTTCGTTTTGTACTTTTTAAAATTTAGTTTTTTAAACTTTAATCATAGCAGTAGAAGAAGTTAGTATCGTACTTCAAATTTAAATAACAATTAAAAATGGGTAAAGAAGAAAAGAAACCATCCACACCAAAAGAGTCTAAACGACCACCACCACCACCAATGACAGGCAAAGAATTTCGTATGTCGCTTGGCAAAAGAAATACGGTAGGACATAACTATAAGATGTTTACATGTGAATTGGGGGAAAAAAAAATTATTGTATTTTTATTTTATTTTACAGCCGATTAGAATAGTTGAACCATTTTCAACGCAATCAAATCAAAATCATACAATAGTACGCCCACCGCCAAGGTTAGAAATTTTAGTTTAAATTGCAGCATTCAGAACTAAAGTGAACATAAAGCTTTATTTAATTAATTACGTTTATGTATGTACAAAGTATTTTATTACGAATGTTTTGGTTCACTTTAACTCTGAATCTTCCATTTACTTTTTCTTCTTTTTTTTTTACGAAAATCTAAACTGAAAAAAGTGCAGCTGAAACGACTTTTTAACACCGAGCTGAGATTCACAGTTTGATTTAAGCAATACCACCACAATAAGAACGCAAATTGTAAGTTTATGTTCCCTGCGAATTTTGAAGGTGTTAAAATAATTAAAACGCATTTAAACTTCGAAAAACACCAAACAATTTTCAACCGTATATGCTGTGTTAGTGTTCGAGAAAAACTCAACTAATGCAGTCGAATAAACGCTGTCATTATAGAAACTGGCTCCATAGGTTCCTTTTGTTCAGTTCTGTATTCTTTTGGATAAGCAGGTAAATAAAAATTTACTCTCGTCTTTTTACATTGTCATGATCGGAGTATTTTCATTAGATATTTTAAAAATTAATCTGTAAAGGTATATCTAAGACCTGTTTCGCAAATTAAAAATTTTTGTGACATTTTAATCTTTCCCTCGTTGTGGTAGTGAGAAGCTTGCTCGCCAGATTGTTTGGGTGAATTGTCAATATTGAGTGATACCTCACACTGGAATCCCTAATTTCTACCCGTATTTTGGGGAACTGTAGATCTCGGATGATACTTAGAAATTTACACTGAAACCGCTGAAGTATGTTCAAATTCGAGTTTCTGGCCGTTCCCTACAGTTTTATTACCATTTTAAAGAGCAGTAGTTTGTTTTCAATCGATAAACTTGAGTTTGATCTGCCTATCAGCCAATACATTTTTGCCAGTTTCATTCCCAATTGTTTGCTTTTTGTCCGTAAATGTTTACGCCATGTTAGCCGTTTGTCGAGGTGAATAGCTAGATATTTTAGTTCATAAGTTTGAGGTATATCCTGGTTATTCATTTGTATTGGTGGACATGTACCTATTCGCGTAGTAAAGGTGACATGATTAGATTTAGCATCATTAATTTTAATTCGTCATTTTTCATCCATGCTTGAATATTGTTACTATTCTCCTGCCAAACTTCTGTAACTTTATTGAGTATTGCCGTGTCGCCTGCAAATGTTACGACAGTTTCTTGATTGCTTGTAGGTATATCTGCGATATATGGCAGATATAATATAGGCCCCACCACGCTTCCCTGTGGTAGACCAGATTTAATTGGGCGGAAATTTGTATGCACATCTTGATGTTTTATTATAAAATATCTGTGCAGTAAATATGATGTTAATATTCTATAGAAATCATGTGGCAATCATCGCTTAATTTTGTGTTGTAAGCCACATGCCACATCTAGTGTGAGTTATGGATGAAAATAATCCGACAATTGTCGCAGTTTCAAAAAAATGTTACAGTTTCCAATATCTTCCTCCATTTTCCACTAAGTTTTATTGGTAATTTTACAACAACATTTCATTCCATTTTGCATAATTAGCAGTGGCGTAACTAGGTACCCGCGGGGGTCCCACGGTTGTTGGGGCCCAAGAGGTTTCCTTTATTAGTTCAAATTTAAGATTAGATAGCTCAGATTAAGCTTAAAGCGCCGAACGGTGCATTTCTAGGAAAATTTTAAGAATTTATCCTCGGTTCTGACTCCAGAGAAATAAAAATGCCTTTAGGTTCTGACCGGTATTTAGATTTAGAAGAAAATTAGGTATACTCGTTTGAAATCAAAGCTTTCGACATCAAACGACAACGATTTTACAGTTTGCTTAAAAATCAACATTTTACAAATCAAATTGAACTTTTAGCCAAACAAATTCAATCTCTTACAAATCAAGTTTTGATTAGAAAAGGTAGAATTTGATTCGCCAACAAATGAAATTTATTTTGCAAAAGGTTAAATTTGATTTAAAAGAGAGAGCTTTTAGTAATCTGCTGTTGTTAGTAGCTTGTGATGTATCATTGTGATTTTCATTAAAATCAAGAAGAAACTAGAAAAATACATAACCGCGACTGAAAATGTTTCTTGTTTCCCTCACTTGAGCCAAACCATGGCCAGTCTCTATAATCAATTAGCGTTCGTTCGACTTATAGTTTCTCATTTAGAGGATCTTTTGATTACCAGTAAACGGGGTTGTTTTTGGTGGGATTCTCCTGATTTTGAAAATTCTCGCCTCGCAATTTATATCTGCTTATCTCAGATTTCGTCTTTTGATCACTTTTTAAAATTTCACGAGATTTTTGGAGTTATCATGGAAATGAGATGCGTGATGTTTGAGACTTAATTGGTGATTCGGTGTTAAGAAACAGACAGGTTATTCGAGATTTTCGAGATTATTCGAGTATGTTTGAGATTGTAGTATGGTTTATTTGACAGTTCATTGTATTCGTGAAAATGATTGTTCGCTATTTAAAAAATTTGCTGTTTTGTTGAGCTTAGCCTTATCTGGCTTAGTAGAATTAGTAACATTAAGTTCTTGGCAAATAATCCCATATTTACACGAATTTTTCAAAATTTTCGTGGGTTTTCTAGATTTTTACAGTCTTTCCCATATTGTTCATTAATATCCAGATTTTTCGGTATTATTGAAATTCTTTGAGATCAATCGAAATTATTCCGCTGTTTATTTCAGATTTTTAAAGTTTATCAACGTTCCTAGGATTTTTCGAGATTTTTAAAGATTTTTGAATTTATTCTAATTTTGTAAAGCAATGTTCTGCGCTTAGGTTTGAGTTGTAGAACTTGCAGAGTTACAAATTTAAATCTAAATGGTGATATTTAAAAGAGTTTTTGAGATTATGCCAAAATTTCGATATTTCTCTGATTTCCTGTAGGTTATTCGAAATTATTTAAGAGTGTCCAAGTTATTTACGTTTTACATGGCGGTGATTAGCACGTATAGCATTTCTTTTGGTTTTACATATACTTACGGACAATTTGATATTTGAGAAATTTGAAGAATATTCAAGATAGCTACTTTGAAAATTTGATATTTTTGAGATTATTTCGAAATTCTTGATATTTTTCAAATTATAATCGAAATTTGTGATGATTTATTAATATATTAAAAACTCGTCATAGCATAGAGTTGCATTAGAGTTTTATTTGGGGTCCTTCAAATGACTCAAGTTCTGTTTCATCTACTTTTGAATGGCCCGAATATGCCCTGAAAATTAAATCTGAATAAACCAATTGGTTTTCCTACACAAGATATTTACGTTGAGAGAAACGAAAAAAAAATACCGTTTGTAATATCAAATTTCTGAGTAAAATGATTTGAGTTGAAAAGCTGGAATAAGTGAAAGCTCTTAAAACTAAAAAGATCTTGACATTTGTTACAAATACATGATTTATGCTCATAAAACAAAAGACAGAATTTATGAAAAGGCACAAAAATTACCGAGAAAGTATAAATAAATTATCAAGCTTAAAGCTCATTGAGAATAAATACTCTAAATTAATCCCAAAATACCACCTCCCTTCATAATTTCCAATTAAAAAGTCAAAAGCTTTGGTTTGAAAAGCTCTTAATAATTTATATTGAGCACAAATATTCTAAATCCTACCCAAAGTTCCGTCATCCCTTTTAATATCAAATTTCGAAGCAAAATGGTTAGTTTAAAAAGATTCGATAAGCGAAAGCTCTTAAAACTAAAGCTCTTGACATTTTTTTCAAATACATAGTTTATGGTCAAAAACATTTTATTAAAACCCTAAAATTATTAGAAAGCTCAAAAATGTTAAGCTTAAAGCTTATTGAAAACAAATATTCCAATTTTATTCCAAAATCCCACCTTCATTTAAACTATCAAATTTCGGAATAAAAAGTAAATGATTTGGGTCTTAAAACTAAAAGTTCGATATATTTTGCAAATGCATAATTTATGTCCATGAAACATTTTAACAAAAACCTCAAATTATGGAAAGGCTCACAAACGTTAAGTTCAAACCCAAAACTCGTTGGAAACAAACATTTGAAATTTATCCTAAAATTCCGTTACAAAGGGTAACGGAATTTTGGGATAAATAGTTTAAAAAGTTTCTATTAGTGAAAGCTCTTAAAACTAAAAGCTCTTGAAACTTTTTCCAAATTCTTATTTTTTGCACATAAAATATTGTAACAAAAACCTAAAATTATTAAAAGATTCAGAAATGTTAAGTTTAAACCCAAATACATAGTATAAATTAATTTTCGAGCTTAAAGCTCATTGAACACATATATAGTATTCTAAATTTATCCAAAAATACCACCTTCCTTTGTAATATCAAATTTTAGAGTTAAATGGTTTGGTTTGAAAACCTCTCAAAACTAAAAGCTTTTGATGATTGATGATTAACTTTGAGAACAAATATTCTAAATTTTAGCCAAAATTCGGGTGACTTTTGTGCAATCATATTTCTGAGGAAAATGGTTTGGTTAAAAAGCTTTGATAATTGAAAGCAAATACATAAAACTTTTATCAAAAACCTAAAAGTATGAAAAAGGCTCATCGTTAAAAGTTAAGTTAAAACCCAAACATGTTTAAATTAATTATCAAACTTAAAACTAAATGACAATTTTTGCAAATATATATTTTATGCGTATACAAATTTTTAACAAAATTTACGGGTAATTCGATATTTGAGAACTTTCAAGAATATCAAGATTAAATTGTGTCAATTTTATATAAGAAATTTCATTTCACTTCAGCAGCGTACCGGCCTTTAACCTTGGTTGCCACGGAAGAATATTGTAAGCTTTACTAGTGTTACTACAGTCACTAACAAAATCAATAAAAACCTAAAATATAATTTATACCAATAATATCAAAATGATGTTTATTGTCCGAAATTAACTTCTAGACTTTTGCTAATTATTTTTGAATTTTCGTTAATTTTTTTTTTTAAATTATAGATTTTGGTAATGTTTTGTTTGTCTGATTTGTTTGATTATTCATTAGATTTGCAAATGAGTTTTAAATCCGCTACCATTTCCCGCGCTGGCGTTTAGCTTCCCGGCCATTAGGCCCGTTGCATATTTCAGCTAAGCTAAGCGATGTGAGCTATGGTCATAGTTTTTAGATGTAAATAAAGAGTTTTAATGGAATGCTGTCCACTTGAAAATGCAAAATAACATGGTTGAAGTATTAACATCAATGTATGTGTAAGCGCTGTAATTAACTCAAATATGCTACGGAGTGAGCTAAGCTGGTCAAACTAAGCTAATATAAATTACATTTCTCGCTTAGCTTACATAGTTGAAATGTGCAACGGGCTTTATTTTACCAACATTTTAGTTCGGCTGAAAAAGTCCTTTATAAAAATAACGAAACAAACATTTTAACTGACACAATTAGCTAGAGGTGCTTACTAAAAGCTACTGCGACTTTTTATGAGATTGGCCGAATTTTTAGAAAAAAAAAAATCGATTTATAAAAACGTCGAACTTTTATTTTGTATCGAAACTAAAATTATTGAAAATAAAATAGTCGACAATGTTTTAATTTTTTTTTTTTTTAAATGTTGCCAATGGCTTTATTCTTGAATCTTTCTACATAAGAAACTCACAAGAAGTAATCAAATCTTAAGCTAAAAATTATTACATATTTTAAGTCTTAACCAATGTTAATACTTATTGTTAGTGCTCACAATTTAATTAATATAGACTATACTTATATGTATATATCGAATTAAATTTAGAGGTTCACAGGTTCATCAGTTCGAGTGGATCTGTTCATCTCAGGCGTCTAAATCGCGGCTGTTTTATTATCTCCCTGGCCAATTCGTTGGGATGTGCTTCTAGTTTTGAATAATATTTCGAACTGAATTCTTTAATAGTTTCTTTAACGGTTTTGATCCCAAGGTCATCATGTACATTACTATTTCGAATGTACCAAGGAGCATTGGTAATACTGCAAAGTATTTTCGCTTGGGTTCGTTGCAGGAGTTCTCTGTTTGAAGCGCTGGTGGATCCCCATAACTGAATACCATATGTCCATATGGGTTTGATTATCGCTTTGTAAAGTAAAACTTTATTGGCTAATGACAACTGAGATTTTCTTCCCATCAGCCAATACATTTTGGAAAATGTAATTTTTATTTGGTTGCGCTTTGTTTCAATATGATTTTTCCACGTTAACCTTCTATCCAGATGCAAACCTAAGTATTTTACCTTCGTTTGTTGAGGAATATTTTTATCGTTTAATTTCACTGGTGGGCAGGTGCGTTTGTTTAGCGTGAATGTGACGTGAGTTGATTTGTTTTCGTTCACTTTTATTCGCCATGCCTTCAGCCAGTCCGCGACTTTGTTTAAATGATTCTGTAATTCCTTTGAGGCAATTTCAGGATTAGTGTGAGACACCAGGATGGCCGTGTCATCGGCAAATGTTGATATTAATACTTTGTTGGTTACAGGTATATCAGCTGTGTACAACAAGTATAATATTGGTCCTAGAACGCTGCCTTGCGGGACACCTGCATTAATATCATTTAAGCAAGTAGTTGCGCTGTTTTGTTTGACCATGTACTGCCTTTGAAGAAGATAGTTTCCCAAAACTGAGTGAAATTTCTTCGGTAGAAGCTCTTTAATTTTGTAAATTGGTCCATCGTGCCAAACTTTATCAAAAGCTTGGGCGATATCCAAAAAGGCAGCAGCACAATATTTCTTTTCCTCGAAGGTGATTTTGATTGCATTTACAATTCTGTGTACTTGCTCTATAGTACCATGTTGGTTTCGGAACCCAAATTGATGGTCTGGAATAACGCGCCGTTCTCCTAATATTGGTTTTAATTTTGTTAGTAACATTTTTTCAAATAGCTTTGAGATTGTGGGCAGCATGCTTATTGGACGATATGATGAGATTTGCGTTTCATTTTTCCCTGGCTTATGTATCATTGTGATCAAAGATATCTTCCATTTCTGAGGAATATAACTGATTCGCATGATCGCGTTGAATACGAATGTTATTAGTTTTATGCATTTATCCGGCAATTCCCTTATCATTTTTCCAGTAATGAGATCATGTCCTGGTGCCTTTTTCGGGCTTA
Source organism: Tipula vernalis (assembly GCA_958295665.1). Taxonomy (NCBI): domain Eukaryota; kingdom Metazoa; phylum Arthropoda; class Insecta; order Diptera; family Tipulidae; genus Tipula; species Tipula vernalis. The sequence goes on along the minus strand of OY282558.1, from coordinate 176,280,140 downwards.
TGCAAGTTTTAATTGTATTCTTAACTTTCTTCCAGTTATACTTTATAGGTTTGTAGGATAAACCATCGTCCGTTGGCTGGGGTAGCACAAAATAATTATCTTCTTCGTGTGGGACGAATACTGTTGCTAGATGAGCAGCAAAAGCATTGGCTTTTTCTTCATCACTTCTCGCCCAATTTCCAGTTGGTAGTCTAATCGGTGGATTCGAATTTGTTGGCCCTTTTAAATTTTTTGTTGCCTTCCACAAAGAATAATTTGTCCTCTCGGTTGCCGAGAGATCACTTAAGTAGTTCTTTACGCGCTGGTTTTCTTCTTCGCTCAAAGCAAATCTTAGGGCCTTAATAGCTCGATTTAATTTCCACTTCAATAACGGTGATTTTGTTTGCTGCCATTGACGGCGAATTTTTCTCTTTTCCTGGATTAGTTCCTGTATATTATGTGACAGTTTATTAACTTTTTCCGAACTACTTATGCCGGGTGTAGCCCTTTTAGCAGATAATCTCATGACATCTTTTAGATTTTCTGCCGCCGCATCAATATCGGCTGGTGTGATCAGAGGTAGACAATTTTGTTCGACTAGCCTCCTATATTGATCCCAATTAGTTTTCTTGTTTGTAAGACGGTTCGGTATTTCGTTCCTTAGGACATCAGTACTCAATGTTACTATTACCGGTGAGTGATCAGAAGACAGATCATAGCAATCGGTGGCCTTAGCATAAGTACGTGGAATGCCCTTAGTTACACAAAAGTTAATTAGATCAGGAATTTTCTTTTTATCCGTGGGCCAGTAAGTTGGATTACCGGCGGGTAAATAATCCAGGGACTGTTCCTCTATAGCATCATAAAGTTGTTTGCCTTTCGGCGATGTTAATCTGGAACCCCAATGAGTATGTTTAGCGTTGTAATCACCGCCCGCAAGAAATGTATTACCCAGCTGGCTGAAATAATCCAAGAACTGGAGTTTTTTTATAGCATGTTTTGGAGGGCAGTACACTGCCGATATGACACAGTTTCCAGACCACTCCTGCAGACAGATGCTCGTTGATTGTATATGTTCTTTCTCATATTTCGGAAGTTCGTAGTGTTTTAATCTTCGCTTTATCAATACAGCAGTGCCTCCATGTGCTTTACCATCTGGGTGCTTGGTGTCATAAATAGAGTACCCATTAATTTTGAAATAGCTATTTTTGGTGAAGCGTGTTTCTGATATTAACATTATGTCAATATTGAACTCAGTGAGAAATGCATGTACATCCGCTTTATGTTGTGCTAGGCCGTTTGCATTCCATATGGCTATTTTGATGATGGTCATTTCTGGCTTTTTACGACTATCTGCATCAGCGTGCTCATATTCTGAATCATTAAATCCATGGTTCTCTCCATCATCGCCATGAAGCTTTGCATCATATTAGTCAATTTATTTAAAGCTGTTGAGATGTTTCCCTCTTCACTTGCTTGAACTTTAGGAGCGGTACCTTTAAGAACACTTGCATATGAAACCCCTTGGTGCACGCTGCCGTTTACATTTGCGTACTGTTTTTCATTTTGAGCGTTTGTGTTTAGAATTTCTGGTCGTGCTTCTTTTCTAGCTGAAGAATGAAGATTAAGCATTCCTTGTTCTGCTCGCTGCCTTGGATTGATTCTCCTTTTCAATTCTAGATAAATTGGGCACCCTCTATAATTAGCTGTGTGATTTCCATCGCAGTTGCTGCATTTTCTCACTGATGCTTCCTTTTTGGCTTTATTGCAAACCTTTGAATTATGGAGTTCACCACATATAACACAAACATCGTTCAAAGTGCAATATGCTCTAGTGTGCCCATATTCTTGGCACTTAACGCACTGTACCGGCCCATTTCTTTTCCTGGGTTCCTCGATGGTAGCCCTTCTGTGCAGTAGATATTTTAGGTCAAATATTGCATGGTTGCCTTTAACCTTTTTATTGTCTGGTTCTAATTCCAGACGAAACAATGGCTGAGGAACCTTCTCCCGATTAAAAATATTGGTAATAGTTTTGCACTGGAAACCTTTTTCAGCGAGAGCAGCTTGAATTTCGTTTGCATCCACGTAACTCTCTATTCCTTTTAACACAACAACCAATCCTTTTTGGCTCTTTAGTTGATACGTGTAGTAATGTTTACCAACTTGGTCAAAATGTTTAATTAACGCTCTGTAAGCATCAATATTGAGCGGTTGAATTTTTGTTTCTTTTATATCTCCTCTTTTGATCCCGGAAATATAAAATGCACCTTCAGTAATAAACTCGATCGTTTTAGCAAGTTCTCTATTTGATTCTTCCCTCAAATAGATTGGTGGCGGCTTCTCAGTTTTTGGAGTTTTTTCGGCCGGCGGGTCGTCAACAACCAAGCAAGAATACCTATTACCATGCGTTAATTCAACGCTAGCTAGCTTAGTGAATTTATTCGCGCTTGCACTGGCCGCTGATCTAGGGCTTCTTCTTCGTTTTGATCGGACAGTAATATACCGGTCTATTCCCGTTTGCACTAGACACTGACCTACATCACTGTTTATTTTATTATTATCATCTGATGTCGATGCACTGTCATTGTTTGTTTTATCGTCAATATTTGGCGACGATGCACTTTTAGTTTCGTTATGGTTCAATACACCAATGTTATTTAAATTAATAATTTCACTTTGATCTAAATTGCCTGGTAAGGTAATTTTTTGAACATTTAAAATTTGTTGTCGCTTTGGACTATGCTGCACTTTTGTATTTTTATTAAAAATATCTGAGGTCGTGACGTTCGGTGGCAAATCGCTTGTGGACATTGCTGTCTGCTGATTTGGCCCAGCCTTTTTTACTTGAGGCGGAGATGAGAACATCACGATTTCATTTATTTTTCACATCACAATATTTTTAAAAAAAAAATAAAAAATATTTAAACTGCTGATTCAACTTTTCACACAAGTAATAAGTAAATTAGAATGTTTACTCGGTGGTAGCAAAATTGCAACTGACAATGTTTTAATCGAGAAAGAATTTATACCAAACGAAAATATCGAAACTTTTTACATTAAAAATCACTAAAATATGAAAATTTGTGACTTGTAGTACTCCCACTCCCGTGTATACCTACTCCCGCCCCGCCTTATGTTTTTCAACCATCTGTAAACCATACCAATGATCTTCGCTCAAAGGATGGTCCCTCTGTTCTTCACATATCGCGGTTAGGTAACCTAACACAAAATGGTTTATGGAAATTCAGCCTAGTCGACATACAGTCGGAAGACATTCCTATGGTTGGATCTGCCTGAAATTCCTTAAGGATTTCCAGATGAACCACCATATTGCTCGGTTTGATGTTTCCCTCCGCCTGCATCTTAAGGGCCATAATAGCAGCATTATTTTGAACATGCAGATGCAACGGAGTTAGTCCTAGGAGTGCCTCCATTACTGCGGTTAGACACGTTCTTAATGCCAATGCAGGCTATACGCTGAACCTTATTCAATAAAGCTTGCGCTGCCCTCTGTTCAGTTTTAGGACACCATACTACCGATACGTAGGTGAGAAAAGGCCTAATGATTGTTAGAAATGATCAGTACATCATTTTTGGTTGTAGTCCCCAAGTACGTCCATGGCCTTTGACAGGCCCAAAAAGCCTTGGTGGCTCTCTTTTGAAGTTCCAATAAATGTTTTTGATCTAAGATGACCCAGATATTAACCTCTTTAGAAAAAGGAACAATAGTACCGCTTAACGAGGGAGCTATAAGCGAAAGCTTTTTTCTCCTCGTAAAAGGGACAAAGACAGTTTTGTTTGGATTGACACTAAGCCCTTCCTGGTCACACCACTTCCATATTAATTCGAGTGCATTTTGCATGAGATCAGAGATGACCCCATCAAACTTGTCTCTAATTGTGATAGCCCTGGGCATCGAACCCATGGTTACTCAGAAAGACCAATAGTCTGTCAATAACCAATGAGCATAAAATAGAAGAAAGTATGCCTCCTTGGAGACAGCCCTAATGGTTACTGACTCACCACATAATCTGACTGTAACCTCGCGATGTTCCAGCATGGAGCGGATCCACCTAATTGTAGAAAGCGGAACACCCTTCTCCATTGCTGTCCTCTATCGATCTACAGGAGGTATTATCAAAAGTTCCTTCAATGTACACAAAGACACAAAGGGGAATTTTCTTATATGGCAACACTTTTTCAATCCTCGTGACCAGACCGCTAAGAGCCACCACAGTGGACTTAACAGTTTGATGAGGAAACTGGTCCCGATGCAGCGTATTATTTAAGAGGATCTCACTTCAGATCGAGGACTTTTTCCATCGTCTTTAATAGAACCGATGTGAGGCTAATTGGCCGATAAGGCTTGGGCGGTAGCTTTTTGAAGTAAAGCTGGAAAAATACCATCCCCTCCAGCGGATTTGAAAGGTTTGAAAGAGCCAATACCCCAAGTCACCTTGCTGGGTGTGAAAATTTTACTCCAGAGAGACTTCAGATCTCCTATTGAGAGGTACATATGCTACTCACTTGAAGGGGCATGCGGCTCCTCTTGGGCTCTTACCACTATTGAATCCTGAAAGTGGGTATCTAATAGTACATCCAATGTTTCCTTTCGGTTTTCAGCGATCCTCCCATTTTGCTTCTGAAGAAGTCTTAAACCATTTGAGTGATCCCTGGAAAGGACTTTCTGGAGACAAGCTGCAGAGGGCAATTCATTGATTCCCTCACATAAGCTTCTCCAGGTAGCCCTGTAGGGTTTAACAGAATTCCAAGCCCTCTGGAGACTATATTATCCATAGTCGAGGGCATTCCTAATTCGAGTGAAACTCTATTGCATATTACATTATTATTATTATCCGCTAAATATTACGAACAGAGCTGTATACAATTAAAAAGAGTTATATTCAACTCTATTTACATACCATAAATATATTATGTACATATTTCGAGATTTAAATTTTGGGCGCCCGATTTGAAAATGTCACATGTTAGTCGAAATTCGATTATAAATTCGATTAAAAGAAAGTCGATATACTTGTTCATACTAGGGATTAGTAATCCAATTTTGCCTAATCAAGTTTACTTTTAATCTGGATTAGCTTTTTTGGCGTTCAGACTGTAAGAGAAAATCGCGATTAAAAATGGTGGTGCACTGTGCACATTGTAATTTTACCGAAAACTGTTCAAAATCCTATCCTTTATTAGAGGGCATTTTGGATAAAATAAGTCCTAGAACATCTATTACTTCAAAAGTTTTAAAGTTTTAACTATATAATAAATGAAATTATTAACGTCTCAAATAAAAAATTATTTCGCAATATTTTAAGCGATATTTTTTGGCGATTACTTTAATCGATAATTAAAACATAATTAACTTTGCCTCCGTCGTTCACACTATAAGAAAATCTAGATTTGCTAGTTAATCGAGATTACTAATCCGTAGTCTGGACATAGCGTAACCCACTTTTTATTTTAAATGAACTTTTTGAAGGTAACTTGTTTAAAAAAACACAGAATGGCTTTCAGTTGTGGTTAAGTATTTTTTTAAGAAGAACGTTTCAATGATTTCTTCTTGATTTACAGAACGTCACAATGATATATCGACAGCTACTTAGCAACAAAGCTGATTAGTCATTTAGAAGTTAGTAGCTTCTGCAACCGAGAGTATTTCAATATTGCCGAAAATTTAAGTAAGAAATCCAACATTAAATGCTTGCTGAATTTATAGGAATTATTTTACAAATCAAATTCAACATTTTGTAAAATAAATCTGTTACAAATCAAAATCAAGTTTTTGCAAATCAAACAACTCTGTCTATAGAATTAGACTTGAAAAAGCACAAATTTTAAGGAAACTTTGAATTCAGGCAAGCTTAACGAATTTTCTTCTAAATCTAAATATCTTTCGGAAACTATAAAGGAGTGGGGTACATATTCCTAAAAATCGTTTCCCTAAAAACATTTGCTCAAAATTCTTTCGTCATTTCGTCAAACAACGTTTGCCCAAAAATTGTTTTCCCAAAAATTATTTGCCCAAAAAGATTCCCAAAAATTCCTAAATGGTGGATTCGGCATTTCGCGCGGGCTAAATTAAGATAAAAACAAAAGTGAAAATTAATAAGATAAAAATTTTAAACATTCCTTAAAATATGACGAATTATCACGTAAATAAAACAAAAAAACACGAATTTTTATTGTTGAGTACACTACAGCCGTTGGCCAAAAAATTTGCGCGACTATATTATTTCAACGTTTTAAACATAATTACGTTTTAAATCATAGGCTATAAAAGCAACACTTTCGTCAGTCTGATATTCCGCGTCACGAAACAATCATGTTTTCGCTTGAGGTGCGTTTCGAAATATTGAAAACTTATTTTCAAAGTAAGTGTTGTGTAGCCGAAACCACCGGTCGTGAAAGAGCGCCAAGCGAAACTACTGAGTTCGTGAGAAAGGCTTGCTATTGGAAAGAAAAAGTGGTCCCCGACCTCAGGTGCTGCGCATGTCCGAGAATATTGCAGTGTAAAAATCTATTATCAAATATAACAAATATTTAACAACAAAAAACAAACACCTTTATAACAATTCATAATGAATCCAGTTTGTGTTCATGTCTGTGGCCCATTGAGGAATCACGATTTCCGAACTGTTTTTGTTGCTGTTGCATTCTAACTATGCTATAAATCGGATGGTAACATTAAATATTGATGCAACGCCACGCACAAAAATCTAGATTTCAACATCAACGATAAGATTGTATTGCTTGCTGATCAATTACAAAGCGTTGTCACTGAGTTTTCTAAATTTGTAAGCCGATTCCATCCAGATACTACCGCTGAATCTATTATTAATTCGAAAAACACTCAAAATGTCGCTCAAAAAATGGGCGAAGTGTACGATTACCGGAAAGCCTCTAATCAATTGTAGTGAGAAAATAATTAATAGTTCAATTTTAGATTCTTGATGTCAATCAGCAGTGGTATGCGGTCGAAATCAAAAGATTTGTATCTAGGTCTGTTGGAATGCAATTACGATGTCATTTTTTTAACTGAAACTACTCTGAGTTTTTTTCCGTCGGATTTTTCTGTTTTCCGACCTGATTGTTATAGTTTTAGTACACGTTTTAAGGGTGGCGGCGTTCTAATTGATGTGTGTAAAAAGATGTTTAGTGAGCTCTTATTCTCTGACCCAAAGTTAGAATATGTAGCCGTTAGGCTAAACTTAGATAAATATCAGTTAATTATCTGTGCGATCTACTGCCCTAGCAATTATAGTATTTCGTTCTACAACGAATTGGTGGACAGTCTAACTAATAAAATACTCCCTTTTTTGAACGAGAATACAGATTTGATTATTTATGGGGATGTCAATTTCCCGGAGTTGATTTGGAGATGGGATGATAACGCTTTTATCCCATTTAATACTAATGATTGTTCTGAACTGGTTTGTGATTACATGGCTAGCTTTGGTGCGTCTCAGATTAAAATTTTATCAAACAGTCAAGGCACTATTTGGATTTGATGTTTTACACCAATAAGCTCAATTATAAAATGGAATCTTGTGATGAATATTGCTGGTTATTCGAGTATTTTTTACACTCCAATCTCGATCAACTTCTGATATGAAACCTGTAATAAACACAATTTCGCTAAAAATATATCGGTTTTTGATTACTCACGCGCTCACATCAATTCAATAAACAACTTTTTGTCAAATATTGAAACTGATTCCGCAGTTTAATGTTTCAATGATTTATTTTTCTTGGCTACCGAAAAATATATTCTTAAAATAAATATATATCATGGTTCACAAAAAAAACTCAAGAATCTTAAAGCCGACCGGAAGTTTAAGCGTACTGGTTCCACTGTGCATTTTATACAGTTTAAAAACATTAGAAAGCAATTTACTTGCTTAAACCAATTTTTATATAACAATTACATTATTGATTTGGAAGATGAATTACGTTGTGAACCGAGTATGGGGCACTTCAATGGGCAAAAATCGAACGATCCAGTTACAATTTGTAATTTCTTTGGAAACTATTTCAGCAATGTATTTGTTAAGGATACCATAAATAGTTCGTGTGAACCAAGAATTAATTTTCTAAATTTTTGTTTTCGCAACTTGATGTTGAGAATGGGCTTCAAAATATGAATGCCTCCAGGCCCTGATGGCCTACCCTTGTGGTCTATACTTTAAACCTCATGAGCCTTAATGTGGAGAAATATCAAGCGGTATTTTTTTATCAAACGTAACTCGAAAGATTTTCACGATACTCTGACCTTCAAATCATTATATACTTTATTTGTTAGACCACAAATTGAGTATGCTAGTGTTACATAGCCTCCTTACCATCACTCTTACTCAATTAGAATTGAAAAAATGATTGTTCGCTGTTGTATTTTTGAGGCGTACTTTTAAGGCGTAGTTGAGCGACGGCCACTTTTGCATGCGATATTATTTGTAGAAAAGTTGATTGCGCAGACTAGCTTTCACTTTTTAACATTTATGCTCCACAGCACGGGATTTAAGTTAATTCCGACGACAACTACTAACTATTGTTATTACAGTGCAGTTATTCGAAGTCAACGTGATCTCAATGATGAATCTAAATATTTTGATTTTAATATTTCACGTGTTGTATTGAAACACTCCATATCAAAGTTAACATTATAACTGGGTGTTAAATTGATGGTTTGATTTTAGTGTCAAGTGTTTAGTGTTTTCAATTAATGTATCTGTTAGAATTTATAAATTTTTTGGTGAAATTTATTATCGGAAAGCTTTAGAATTTTTTAGTTAAAATTTTTATAGTGTTAATTTTGTAAGTGGTGGGAAGCCAAGAATGAAAATTTAGATACCTATCTGTTGGAGTGAGAACATTTTTTATATCCGTGTAAAAGAGATAGATATGTTATGTATATATATCTGCGCTGTGCTTTTATTATTGTCATGAAGTTTATGCTTAACCTAAATATATAATCTTTGATTTTGTAACGTGTACAGTCGTGTTTTATTCTAATTGTATTATCTCCGAACTAATTATATCCTAACAGGTTATGGGACCAGAGAAACACGTTTTAATATATAATTAGTTAAGCAGATAATTTTTTAAACCATGGCAAACAATTATATTCCTTCAATAGAAAAATTGAAAGGCAGAGAAAATTATAACACGTGGCAATTCGCAGTCAAAGCATACTTGGAACATGAGGACCTATGGCAGTACGTCCTGAAAGTAGATGATACTAAAGTATAAATAGATATTTAGCAAAATCAAAAATTATTTTGCTTGTTGACCCGGTGAACTATGTTCATATTACTGAAGCAAAAATGCAAAAGAAGTTTGGGATAAACTTAAACAAACTTTCCAAGATTCTGGATTAACACGCAAGGTTGGTCTTCTACGTGATTTAATTACAACAAAATTGGAAAAATGTGATACAATCGATCAATATGCTAACAAAATTATAATAACCGCTCATAAACTCACAAGTATTGGATTTGTGGTTTCCGATGAATGGATTGGCACATTTTATTGGCAGGATTGTCGGACGAGTATAGACCGATGATAATGGGGCTTGAAAGCTCTGGTATCTCTATTACTGGTGATTCGATCAAAACCAAATTGCTGCAAGATGTGAAAGTTGAAAAAAAGAATTCTAATGACGCCGCTTTATATGGAAAATTCAATAAAAATACGAATTCAAAAAACCGAAATAATACCTCAAAGGGTCCGAGATGTTACGGTTGTAATAATTTTGGACATATTTCCAAAAACTGTCCCAACAAGAAGGATGATAAAACTCAACATGAGTCGAACCATCAGTACAATAAATCGTTATCTAGCCAAAACAAGAAAAATTTAACCTCACTTTTTGCTAGTCTAAAATCTGGATCAATAGTTGAAGCAGATGAATGGTACATTGATTCCAGTGCCTCATCACACATGGCAGTACATGGTGAATGGTTGCAGAACATCAAAGTTCCTCCAAAAAGTGAAATTATGATAGCGAATAATGATCGTATTCAGATAGCCGCTGTAGGTGATGTACAATTTAATATATTTTCGGAAAACACTAATGATGTGGAACCTGTTTATGTTAAAAACGTTCTACATTTTCCAAATTTATCGACGAATTTACTTTCTGTGAGCCAGATGTGTTCTAATGGCAAAAGAGTAGTGTTTGATGTAGACGGTTGTAAAATTTATAATGAAGACAGTGTGTTGGTCGCGACTGCTAAACTAGAGGATAATATGTATAAACTAAATCGTGCTCCGGATCAACTTGAAAAAAAAAAAATAAATGTATGACAGCTAATAATGTTTATAATGAATGGATGTTATGGCATCGCCGTTTAGGCCATAAGAATATTTTGATTACATGAGACAATTGCAGAACATTTCCCCTCCATTCTGTGATAAACAACTATCTGTTTATACTGAAAAGCCATGTATAGTATGTTTAAAGGGTAAACAAGCTAAACAACCTTTTAAAAATACTGGAACTCGTGCAACAAAAGTGCTACAAATGGTACACTCCGATGTTTGTGGCCCGATGGAGATAGATTCTCTAAGTGGTTCCAGATACTTTGTAACAATGATCGATGATTATACCAGAAAAACTTTTGTTTACTTGTTAAAATCAAAGAATGAAGTAAAAGAATCATTTTTGTATTTTAAGAATGCCGTTGAAAACGAAACAGGACAACGAATACAAATTCTACGAACTGATGGTGGCACTGAATATCAACCACTTGATAAATTACTGCGTGAATCTGGTATTCAACATCAAATAACCGTGCCATATACTCCTGAACAAAATGGCGTAGCTGAACGACAAAACAGATCTATTGTGGAAAGAGCTCGTTGCTTGATGTTTGATGCAAAGTTACAGAAACAGTTTTGGGCTGAAGCGGTTTCAACAGCTGTGTTTATCATGAATAGATCACCAACCAAGGCATTATCCGATAAATTAATTCAAGTTTGGTCTAATAAAAAACCAGATAAGAAATTTCTAAGAATTTTTGGTTGCAAAGCTATGGCTCATGTACCCAGTCAAAAACGTAAGAAATGGGATGCCAAATCAACAGAATATATTTTTGTTGGTTATCCTTCTGGAACAAAAGGATACCGGTTATATGTGCCTGAAACACAAAAAATAATTCTTAGCCGAAATGTTGTTTTTATTGAGACTGATAATGACATATTAACTCTCAATGGATGTAACGATGAAGCTGATCTCGATGCTAAAAATGAATCAGAAATGGAATTCTTTATAAGACCTGAAGAAAATACGGTGCAAGTGGGAGTTAATGAACTTAAAGATGACAATTCTCAGATTTGTTTGAATGAGAATCTGAGTCAGATTATCAATGAAGATGATTGTTGTGAACCGTTTCAAGCTGAAAGTGATTTCTATGGTTTTTCAGATGAAGAAGAACAGAATATAAATGTCCAAGCTGTCGTAAAGAATTCAAAACAACAAGAAATTTAATAATTTTGTTATGATGGCAAATACAAGTGAATTATCTAATCCTTTGACCGTACAAGAAGCATTAAGTCGATCAGACGAAAAATTCTGGAGAGAAGCCATGAAAAGTGAATATGACTCTCTAATCGAAAATTAAACATGGACATTAGTGAATCTACCTTCAGATCGAAAAAACCCAAAATTGACGCTTGTTGTAAACTACGTTACAGAGCACGGCTTGTAATCAAAGGATGTGCTCAAACAAAGGGGATAGATTACAGTGAAACATATTCACCAGTGGTTCGATACACATCCATACGTTATCTAATGGCATTGGCTTCTAAATTCGATCTTGACATTGATCTCATGAATGCAGTCACTGCATTTTTACAAGGAGATTTAAATGACGATATTTACATGTTACAACCCGTTGGCTATGGTAATGGCACAAAAATTTGTAAATTAAAAAAGGCCCTTTACGGATTGAAGCAAGCCAGCAAAGTATGGAATATTAAATTGGACAAAGTTTTAACCAATATCGGGTTTAAACGATCAAAAGTAGATCCATGTATTTATTATAATATAGAAAAATCAAAAATGATATTTTTAGCAGTTTATGTGGATGATTTGCTGCTGTTTAGTAATTGTGCCGAAATTAAAGATAAAGTTAAAATGGAACTTAATAATCATTTCAAGATGAAAGATTTCGGTGAAGCTAAATCCTGTTTTGGAATAAATATCACATGTGATCGTGAAAAGCATAAAATTTGAATAGATCAAGAAAAATACATTAATGAAGTTTTAATCAGATTCAACATGTCCAATTGTAATCCTGTATCTACTCCTTGTGATATAAATTTGAAAATGTCGAAAGAAATGTGTCCGAAAAACACAAGTGAAATCAATGAAATGGAGTGTGTGCCATATCAACAAGCCGTTGGGAGTATTTTGTAAGCTGCTCAAGGTACCAGACCTGATATTGAGTATGGAGTTAGTATAGTGAGCCGTTTTAACAATAATCCTGATAGACAACATTGGAATGCTGCTAAGAGAATTCTGCGGTATTTGAAGGGAACGTCCAGCATGAAACTTGAATTCTCAAAATATGGAAATTCAGATCTCATGGGATATTGTGATGCTGATTGGGCTAGTGAAATTGATGAAAGGCGGTCAGTTACTGGTTAAGTATTCATGATGCAAGGTGGCCCACTGTCGTGGAATAGTAAAAAACAACCAACTGTAGCCCTATATCCACAACCGAAGCCAAATACATGGCCCTCTCTGCTGCAACACAAGAAGCTATGTGGCTTAAAAATTTTGAAAATGAATTTCAATTTGGTAAACCGAAATCGGTGAAGATTCTATGTGACAATAAGAGTGCCCTCGATCTTGCTGCAACTAATGGTTATCATGCACGGACTAAGCACATAGACATTAGACATCATTACGTACGAAAATGTGTTGAAGATCAGAAAATAAAGATTGCATCAATCTCAACGGACCAGATAGTTGCAGATATATTACCCAAAGGATTAAGTAAGGACAAACATACATTCTGCTGTAGTGGATTTGGTTTACTGAATTGAATATATGTTCTAGTGGGAGTGTTGGAGTGAGAACATTTTTTATATCCGTGTAAAAGAGATAGATATGTTATGTATATATCTGCGCTGTGCTTTTATTATTGTCATGAAGTTTATGCTTAACCTAAATATATAATCTTTGATTTTGTAACGTGTACAGTCGTGTTTTATTCTAATTGTATTCTCTCCGAACTAATTATATCCCAACACTACCAGACCAAGTAGTTTTATGATACCAATCACAAGAAATTTTGCCGTTTGGTTCATGAATCAAAAGAATGTACAAACAAGGAATTTTGTTCTCTACTTCTTTTTCTAAAGTAAGTTTTATTCTGTTGTTTATGGAATTAAAAGCTTGTAGGAAATATTCAATCTTATCTATTGGAACGGCTGTAATTATATCATCAACATACAATCTGTAGTAAAATAATGGTTGAAAATCTAAAGAGTTTAAAATTGAAATTTCTAAATTTTCCATTAGTAAATTTACAATGACGGTACTTATTGGGGAACCCATAGGTGAGCCAAAAATTTGTTTGTAAATTTTGTTATCAAAAGAAAATTCTGAATTATTTAAAACGATATCCAATGCTGTAAACAATTATATTTTTGTTAATTTTGATTTAGAATTTCTTTTTATATTTCTCTAAATTTGACTAATAATATTTTTTACAATTTGGTTATCCACATTAGTAAATCAGGAAGTGACATCTAAAGAGATTAACAGAAAATTTGGAGGGATGGTTACGTTACTGACTTTGTTTTTGAAATCTGCAGAATTTTGAATAAAAGAATTTGTTGTCTCTACACTTACAGTTGGCCTATATGGTAAATTTGGTTTATGGATTTTTTGGTAGGCCATATAATTTTGGAATCACTGGAGTATAACTCGTGAGTTTTTTTTTGCCTCTAAACCTATCTTGCCAAATTATTCCTATTCTTTTATTAGAATTTATTTTTATTTGGATTGGTGTTGAATTGTATTTTGGTATTTGTACGTATGTGGACGCGTCACTTAATAAATGGTAACTATTGGTACTGCAATATCATTTTTCAAAATTATCTCAGATGTTGAAAGTGCAATTTTCGGTTTAGATGATAATGATCGCAATAATATTCGGAATAATTTCATAAACATTTTAATAAATTTCAAAAACAGTACAAATTCACAAAATTTAACACCAATTGAAAAAAGAATTTTAAATTATGTAAAACAAACTAAGTCATTTTTAAGAGACAGCCGAACTATTATGGTGAATAGAACGGACAAGGGGAATACTACGGTTTTAACATTACGAACAGATTATATGGATAAAATGAATCATTTATTAAGTGGCACAACCACATACGTACAAATACCAAAAGACAATTCAACACCAATCTCAGAAATTGGCTCATATAAAGATTATAAAAGTTTTAAAGGGAATATATTGAGGAATTCCAATCAATCAGTGCTATTTTGTTACGAGCCGAGGGGTCTTGCAAAAAATTTTTGAATATTAACAAATCAACGAATTTCGTATGGAACAAGGGCGCTTTTAATTATTAATTATTACCTATAGGACCTGAAAGAGTAACAAAACCAACTGACTACTGGCAAACCAGACGTTTCTCTTGGAAATGAAACATGGTCCCTATAAATGGGCTCTCAGTCGTGAGTGAAATGGATCCCATTGGCTTGGGCACTCCATATGAATGGTGTGTGAACTAAGATCCCTATAAAGGGGCACTTCTGGATGAATGATTGTTTGTATAAAGGCTAGATACCGAAACGTTTCTTATAGTACACGAAAAGTTGTCAATTTTTTGCAAAATCCCTACGACTCATATCAAAATGTCATTTAATGATTCAAATTCCTCAATGTATACCCTTCTTCACCAATACAGTCATAAGTGATAACATCTCTGAGATTTTCGTAAATGGCCATAGTGTAGCATCAGGTTTGAACATTTTAAGTGATTTTCACATTTTTCAAAATAGCGTCGAACATGCCCAACCCTTTTCATTTTAGTAAAAAAAATTGTCTCTGATAGCTTGACCTGTCCATTTTATGGAAATATAAAGCCCACACCTGATAACATCTCGTGAGATTTTGGTAAAACTGACCATAGTGTAACATTAGGTTTGAACATTTTAAGTGATTTTAACAATTTTCAAAATAGCGTCGAACATGCCCAAGCCCTTTTATTTAAATGACAACATTTTTTTCGGAAACTTTATGAAAATATCGCCCCAGCCCCATACCTGGTTCTACTGGTTATTTATACTTTTTTATGTAGGCCTACACTTTTCGTTAATTTGTGTAGCTACACTTTGTGTGAAATACAATACTTCACACCGCTCCATTAGAATCGATTGATTCTCAAGAAAGATTTACATTCACATTATGTATCTGTTTTAACGCCAAAGAAATGTCTAGAAACATTCCGTTTCCATAGGTTTAAAACAATATAATAATAGATGCATTATATCTCAATCAATTATCTCAAAGTTGAAATAAGATGTTCAATTTTTTTTATTATTATTTATTTCGTTTTGATTTAAAATTTAAAAAAAAATAGTTTCTGTACACTTCTAGGAAAACGAAAATTAACAATTTTTTGACGGTTTTCGGATTATGTTATTTTACGACAGGAAAACAGTCTGACTGCTTTACATATATTTTATTCATATTAGGAAAAATACCGAACGAGAAAAGCATGAAAATAAAAATTCCATTTTTTCTGGAAAACCCATCTATATGTACACGTTTATGTATATAAAAAAATAAAAATGGATTTTCCGATTTGTTGTTTTTCGTAAACATACTACATTATTGATTTTTCACACTTCAATGAAAATTTGATATTTACTTGTTGGTAAAGAGATTTAGTTTTGATGATGTCTTGAGCTAATATTTAGTGGTTTTTTCCATGACACATAAATTTATTGTTCATCTAAACTAGTGAATTTTTTACATTCACGAGCTTGAAAATTTGTAACCAATAATTTCACTTTATGTAATTCAATAAATTATACATTTTTAGTAAAAAGTTATAAACAATCAAATCGCTGCCTTTTTATAATTTTGTTAAATTTAGATCAATGGAAAAATAAACCAAAATAAAATATTTCATTTGTTCCCATTTCCAATTTTTCTTTACCCCACCCAGTACACACATTTTTGAATAATAATTTAAAAAAAAAAAAAGTCAACAAATGTACACAAACAGTAAACGTAATAACAATAAATTATTTTATTTAATAATACATTCATATTCTGCCACTTGTTACAATTCATTGTCATTGTACGATTCATATTATTTTATCCTAACAAAACAGCCGGATAATGTACTGTACATTTTGTATTGGTGTGGTAATTTTAGTAGTAAGTACAAACGATGAAAAACGAAAACTATAACTCCCAACAGTTTCTGCTACACAATTAATAATTTCCGTATGTGTGTAGGATATAAACAATGTATGTACATGGAATATTATTTTAATAATACATAAGATAAATATTAGACAATAAATATTATTTAGTGTTGCTGCCACACTTGGTTTTTAATATGGCAAAATTTCTTAGTAAATTTATCGTTTTAAAAACTTTATTCCTTACTATAGTGTCTCATTTCTTTTAAAATTCCATCTTTTATAAAATTGACGAATTGATAAGATGTTGAGTCTCATTTTAAAAATCGGCAATGGATTTTACTTACACAACAACAATTTATTTGGTTTTCGCAAGGGAAAATTATATTTCTGTCGCAAACATTTAGATTTCTCTAACAGCTTCAAATAAATCGATACTGTTTCGAGTTTCGACTGATGGTTATAAAATTATGAAAAACAACAAAATTCAATTATGCAAATTAAATCAGAAATTCAATCGAGTCTTATCGATTACTACAATTTCCACTTAATCATGATTTCGATGAAATGTGTCATATTTAACCAAGGTTTCACACTAAGTTTATTTTACTTAAATGAAGGGATAGTTTTAAAAAACATTTCGTAATATTTTGCTGCACAGCAATAAACTATTTTAGAGTGAATTACTGAACCCTAATTAGTTTCGTATATCTTCATGACTTTCCGTTAAAACGAACGTTGATTTAAATTGTTTAAATTATGGTCAGTTCGAGTAAGTTAGAAAGCCAAGTGGTTACAAAATGCTTATTGCCATTTTATAACAGCTAAAATTTTAGTACCGAGTCACAAAAACAAGTCATTTGTCCAAGGCTGTGGAGCCGGAGCCGGAGTCGGAGCCTGAGCCATGTGGAATTGACCGACTCCGGCTCCGGATTTTTGTTTGTTTTTATTCCCATTTTCCTACGTATCTCAAATATTTTTATATGAATTACCGCAGTTCAATTTGGCATTCCAAATCGTATTAGCCGAAATTGTGGTAAATTAAAAAAATTTGGGCCGAGATTTTTGAGAAATCTTTAATTTTTCCAATTTTTTATTAAGCACGCAAATCGAAATAAATATTTTATCATCACATTTCACGGAAAATTATTGATATTAAACCAAACAAAAAATTCGAAAAATATCACGAAGAATTAATATGGATTTTGACGAAACTTTAGCAAGCTATGATGCTTTATTGTTAAATTTGCTGTTGGGCATACTTAAAATACTTACTTGAAATTTGTACATAAACCTTTTCAAACCAATAACAGTGCCTTAAATGTATCTTACAAATCAATGAAATAAAATCTTGAGGTGTCGAAGAAGGGATAAATAATTCCATCGCAAAATAGCCAACGCTTATTCAAAATCTTTCAACGCGATCTTACAGCTCTTCTAGAGCTGGAAAAAGCCATACCCGAAAATATTCATTTTTTATGTATAACTCAACTCAAATATGGTCAGAAATCGATGATATTTTCCGTTCGTTGGCAAAATAATTGTATGTTTATAAAGCAACTGGAAGAATCGCAAATACCTTTAGTTTATTTTAATGTTTTCTTTTAAATAACAAGGTAACTGAAAATGTCACAGTAGCTTTTAGGAAAAAATTCAAAATCTGAATTTTTTTTTTGAAAATTTCGAAAATTGTCGAGTTATTTTTATTCATAACTCAAAAAAGATGAGAAAAACACAGATTTGTTTGAAAAGCACAAATGGTTATGAAAAAAATGAAAAAATGAAAAGCTACTGTCATTAAGTAAAACCGTCTTACATTTTTTCAAACAATATCCACGTCACCGTTACAGATTTTGTGTATTTTGAGTAACAGCTCAACAGATATTCCTACGGATGATCGGAGCCCCCTCTTTTAACAGATGATTTTCTCCAGCAACCACCGACACGCTACCTCCTCTCCCTAAGACTGAAACTCTACGTACTTGTAGAAGTACCACCTATTGTTACTCGCTCCATCTGTTAAGAAAAAGGGTAACTAACTTCATACGAAATTGAAATGTATCGTCAGATTATTGACTTTATATAGAAAGATATCTTTGGAATAAAATTGTAGCTAGTTTTGCTTTCCCCGATAAATAATCTAATATTGATATTGTACAGAAAAGCCTAATATGGTGTCCCTGCGGTCACCTTTGCAAATTAACGCCAGTTACTGCCAGCTTGCCAAACTGAATATATATTTGGTGCCGGGGCTGGAGCCGGAGCAGAAGCCGGAGCTGGGGCCGGAGCTGGAGCTGGAGCCGGAGTCGTTAATCAATCTATAAATTTCCGGAGTCGGAGCCGTAGCTGGAGCCGAACATTTTTTTTCAGACTCCTCAACCCTGCATTTGTCACTTAATCAGAATTTATCCCCTGATGAATGCCGAAAAAAAAACCGAAAACTAAACTACTGTGCGAGGGCGATTGGAACTGGTCACTTTACAGTTTACCGTCAAGAAACCGGTTCTTTGAAGTAAATAGGACCAAGCTATTAAACTGGGTAAATTAAAACATCAGCTGATTTTTGTAGCAGTGATTCGATTTTGGTTCGACCCGATTAGATGTTCATAAGGTAAATGCACATATGCACTTTTCGGACTTAACAAATTAATAGTAAAAAGTTTTAAGATACATTTATTCACACTTTATGTAATAAAATCGTATGTCGATCTAATTCGTAATTTCGTTACTAACACACTAAGATGAAAATCTGTGGTACAAAACTGTCTACTAACGACTCTGCCAAGTCGAATTTCATTGAAAAACAGGCGAACCTCAATAAGTTTACAAAAACATTAACAGCCTAAGCTAGCAAAGTGCTTTCCTTCGCTGTTTACTTTTTTGCAAAGAAACTGATTGAATCAGTTGAATCTCATCTAAATTTTGCTGTGGATCACCAAATGCAAAAAATTTTGAAAGAAGTACTGAAGTAGTAGTAGTGCTGCAGCCGTTTGACATGTAATATTGAAAGGCCCACACCTTAAGCGCCTGAAATAGGCTAGAAAAATATCATGTCAAAAGGTTGCAGTTTGCAAAGAACCATATTATCATCTGCAATTTTGTGCGTTAAAAGTTTATTTAGAACGAGAGGTATTGGTTAGATATCTTAGTGGTTGGTGTTGTTTGTGTCTAGAGTACCATCTCGTTCTACGAACAATCCTTTAATTCATAACGCAAGAATAAAAAAGAGGCCGCCATAGCCCCTGAGCCTGAATATGTAATTGAAAATATAATTGAGAAAACTGAATATATAATTGAGTTAGCTACCGAGGAAAATTTATCAAAACATTTTCAGGGTAAAAGTTTTTGGATGACACCAGTAAAACTAATTGGAAGACATTTATCTTATATTTATTCTAATCTCTATGACATGATGTCAAATAAGAGGAGTTAGCACGCACTAGTGAAAATTATAAAAACTATATGTTAAATAACTTGACAAAAAGTTTTCAATAAATTTTGTGAAGTGAAATCAACCAAGGAAATAAAAAATTGTATTAGTGGTTCTCAGACCCAGGTCTGAGAACCACTAATACAATTTTTTATTTCCTTGACAAAAATCTTAAGGGGACAACTTGAAACCGGACCGCTCAATTTTTTGTTGAAGTTATAAAGCAGAACTGCCTAGTTGTGATTGTAAGCAGTGTATGCGACTTCAACTAAATTCTGCCAAGAAGATCGCTTTGAAAGAAATTTTCTGGATTATTACGAAGGGCACTGTATTTCTACCAAAATATTTCGAGCTTAAATATTTATTTCGAAAATATTGGATTATACAAAAATAAATTCCAGAAGACGAAAGAAATTGTCCTTGAGATCATGTCATCAGATATAATTTTGTTACGTCTCAATATCAAGCAGAAATAGATATCGGATAGCCTTTTACGTTCGTAGCACAGAGCGGAAGCCATGGTGTAAGAAAATCTAATGAAAAGGTGGTACACGGCCAAATCAAAGGTTCTCAAAATCAACATTTCAGTCTAATCCATAATGTTGAAATAAAAAATCTTCCCGTTTAGACAAAAATTTTGTTTTTTAAAAAAACGAAGATTACAAAGAGATTTAGGATTTTATTAATTCTTAAAATAATATACAATGAAAAGTGTCCCAGAATCATACCCTATCGCAAACCATCAGATATAGTCCAGTAAATGAGTAAATGAAGGGGGAAAAAAAGGCCAACCTATAGATTATTAGTTGCCATTTTTATTTGCTAGTTGATGAGTGGCATTTGGCACCCCCTTAAAAATGAGCCCGAGTTTTGCGTAAAAATATTGTGAGGGGGAGAAAATGGCCCTAAAAGACCCGTAAAATCAGTTTTCCGCGAATATCCCCCAAAATATGGCAGTTAGAGATTTTTTGTTCAGATAAAAATTGAAGATCAGATAATTTTCTACAAAAATGGTCCTTTTTCGCAACATTAATATTTTTTGCAAAAAGTCGAGTTGAAAAATCCAAAATTTTGAGACTCATGAAATATGCAAGTTTTTTACAAAATTTGAGATGGGGGGTGTTGGAAATACATTATTTTCAATGTTTTGGAATGTGTAAACCAATTGTAGATGGCGCCACCACATTCTATCCACTGGCAAAATCCTCGGGGCCATAAATGAGAAACGCCGTAAACCATATAATGTTGAAGGATATTTATGTTTCCGAGCGTCTTGTTTTTTCGCAAATGAGGCCTCAAGCTATACCTATTAGGAAAGCAGACCATAAGATTAATCACAGCAGGATGGACCCCACCAATTGGCCAGAAACTAGCGACAATCAGTTTTGCACATGTGGCAAAGAATTGAAGTTCGTTAGGTTTTTCCTAACGAAAACTAAGAATCTCTAAATTGTGAAGAATATTTACCCATAATACTCAACAACAATTTCTTGCAGATTCTCGCCAAATTTTTGCAAATTTTTTTGCACCCATCCGGATCGAGGTTTTTGGAATAAAGAGTTATAAAGTTTCTTTAAATTTCATTTATTATAGAAAAATATATAAAAATACATTATAACATAAATCTGTAAATCACCAGCCCCCGTCACAAGAGTCCAATAATAATTCTTGGTCATCAACGTCGCCCTCGCCAACAACTCCTTCTGGTTCTAGAGTTTCCTCTAGTTCTACCTCTTCGGGTAACGTATCTTGGCTGTTTTTATAATTCGAACACTGGCGGGACTCACATGCACCACAAATAGATGAGCATGGTAGCCCTGCTTTCTTGCACGGACATGTTCCCTTACATTCTTTCTTACATTGACAAAATATCATCTTTAAGAGTTCCGGAACCGCTGGGTCTTTAGTGATTTGGACCGGCATGATTGTACCCCCTACACGTTTCCATCCCCATTTTTTGGTGACAGTTCGTTTCCGAGCCACTGCTGGACTTGCAGATATACCCGATAAAGGTGTTGACTTGCAGCTTCAGGTGTGGGTGGCAAGGTTGCTAGTTTGAGCGCGATTTGGTTTCTGTTTATGTCTCTGGTGAATCGCTTGAAGATCTCGTATCTAATTTTTGCCAGGGTTTGTGTATCATCATCACTGTACATCGACGCAATGATAGTTTGCCCGTCCTGAAATACGGTCTCGTGAGGAAGATTATGGTTTTTAAAACTTTCAATAACCGCTTCCAGTTCCGTGTCTCTGTTCTTTGTTACATTTCCCTCTAATTTGTCGACTATTGACGTTTTTCCTTTCCCGAAATAAGCGGAAGTTGCATCGCTTCCCGAAATCGCTTGGAGAAATAAAATATTGTCTCTAACGAAGGGCAGTGCATCCAAGCTCTTGGAGGAAAACATTTGCTTGGGGTTTTTTCCCTTTCCAGGCTTCAAGAAATAAATTGTTTGATCTATGGGGTAAGGGCTGTTATCAGTACAAGGATGTCAATATCCTCTGCCACTACTACAACTTGAGGGCCTTTGACAGCATATTTCTGCAACGCCGTATGTACGATCAACGAGTCTGCATCGTCTACTGCTTGTCTAACGGAAATGCCATTCTCTTCCAGAACACCCTTCAAATACTGAATGAAGCGTCCAGGGTACCCGATGTATCAACATTCCCCCGTCGACAACGTGAATACATTTAGTCTTGTCAATATTCGCGGTTTCTGGTGAGAATATCTTTATTAGTTTAGCAGTTTTCCGTAACATGCCATTGTCAAATATGCTCATTGGAAATGGAGCTAGTTCATAATCGAAATGGTTTTCTAGGTTATTTGGGGACTTTTCTTGGGTCAGGCAAATTCTCTGGAAAATTAACAAGATCCCCTGTTATAACATCATCCTGAACTTTTATCGAAGACGTTTTATTTAGAAGAGGTACTACGCGATACTTGCGTATAAATGAAATAGCATGAAACCTCTTGCCTTGCACTTGATTAAGGATACTATTTGTTCCAACCGCAAAAGCTTCGTGACAATTAAATTCTTTCCCAGCAACGAGCCCGGTGAACAAGGAAATAAGTTAGTCTGTATGTGAGAACGGGTTGCGTATTTCAATCCACCCCTTTAACTTAGCCAAGTCTTTGTAATCGCGATCTATCCGGCTGTTTCCGGCATCTACATGCTGGTCACTGGAGTTGAAACGGACCCCGCAAAACTCCTGCATTTGATTACAAATATACACCATGAAAGGAAGGGATGCGATGAACTTGGTAGTGGCACTCGTATTGAATCCACGGTTAACTAATCCGCCGCTAACCTTAACCATTCTCATGAAGTCTTGTTCAATCGTCATGTCAGTGATGTTACCCGACCAAAATTTGTCTGTACGCCTGATTGTGTTTAACCCGTTTCGAACAAAATTATGATATTCAACTGAGTCGCCCATTATTTTCACGATGACGCTGACTTTCGTGAAGTTTCTCCATGTTTTCGAGGTAGTCTCTCATGTCCTGTACATATAAATGCGCCGACCGTGCGTAGTTGAAATGACCCGCTTCAACTGAGAAATCAAATCGCCCATTTTTTCCGATTTAAGAAAACACTTTGCTATTTGAAACATGCGCATGTATTGTATCCACAACTTGGCTGTTTTTCCCTGCCCCTCAATTTCATTCATTTTACTTATAAATTTTTCATTCGCGGTTTTAATGAATGCACAGTCTTTGACATCCCTGTAATCGATAGTATCAATATTTGTGAGGTAATCTTTCATGCCTATCTTCTCAGTATAGGTGAAAATTCTATTTCGTTAAATATCCATTCGCATAAAGCAGCAAAAACAAGTAAATGAGCTCGCATCGCACGGTGATACGCATGTCCGTAGAGCATTTTCTTAGACGTTCCACCAGCGTAACAAATACTCATCAATTCTTCTAACCCACTGCTGGACATAATGAATCCAATGCTGCCGAGATGCAACAGAAGCAAATGAAATCCACCCAGTCTAGTAATAATCCTAGAAATGGCATTACCAGCACCCGCACCTTTGACAATTTGAGTTGCATTCTCGTAGAGTGGCTGGTCGAACGTAACGAAGCAGGTATGAAGACCCAATTCTTTGGATTTTTCTGCAGCATATGTCAGGACGATGAAAATTGTGTCGTTGTCACTTGGCGGATGGTTAACAAACGGCAAACAGAGAACTTTACTTCGTTGATAAGACATATTTTGGGTTAGTTTCCCCATGAACCCGTTCCACCCTGAAGTCTTCCAAACCTTAGCTCTATCATACATCCACAAGAAATCCGCATTATCAATATTGGCAATACTAAAATCCGGAATATCAAGGACTGCGGCAATTATATTTGTACCCGACCTCGTTGCCCTCGTCATAAGTTCTCAAGCTTATGTTATGCTCATAGATGGCTTTGTTATCGACATTGCCAATATCGCGTAAAAAGGGCAGCTTGGCCTCGTAACATTCTTCGGGTGTGACAGATAGAATTCCTTCCATTCCATGAAAGGTATTTTTTCCGTCAATCGTATTTGTGTTAAAGTCACAATTGTTAAAAATGAATTGAGCAAAGGAACCTTTCTTGATATTTAGGGGCTGAGCGTACATTATACTATATTGATACTTTATCACCTCCGAATAAGACACGCAATTTCTCAATTGAAAAAGGATATCGATAAGATTTCGAGAACCAAATTTTCGGAAAAGCATTACACCCAAACCGAGCTGCAAGTGCGACAAAAAAAATCTCGGTCGAGCTGTCACCATTATTGCATGACTGATGCTAGTGCATTTTCGTTTTAGAGAAGCGAGATCTTTGTTTTTATCGGTCAAAACAATCTTATTAATTAAATACTGTAACTTATCTGGGACACTATCATCCACTTCGGCCAGGAGGTAGTCACTTGGAGGATACATGGCCCTATTACGAGGAAATGACAGCATGTGGCGCCGAAAATTGCTGCCGCTTGGTCGAGAATTTTCGTCTCTTCATCCTCGCTGTTAAGTCCATGGTAGTTCCATTCTTCCCTCATAACTTCATATTCTTTATCCTTGAAGTACATGATTGTTCCACTACCATTCTGAGAACAAAAACCTATCCGGTCCTCGCCGAATTCGTCTTTCAAGCATGCAATCAGGGTTGCACGAATCATAGGATATCACCTGGGAAGAAATAATTCGTAGCTATTAGATACAATACTTCTAATCAACATATGGTGACGAACCAAGTATTGTTTCTACGTTGGAAAGTTTTTGTGGCCCTGAAAAGGGCCAGTTTTTTTGGAATCTTAGTGTTCTTTGAAACACTCACCTGAAATTTCAAGCAAATCAGCTAGGCGGTACAGTTTTTCTTTAGTTTCCTCAATATACTTCAGAACTCTGCCCATTTGTACCAGAATATGTTCATCCTTGGGATGTCCAGGCTTTGAATGGACGTGTGGAGGCTTAAAAAACTTTGATTGACATTTTTTGTGGTATCTTGCTTCGGCACTCACAAGATCCATTGTTGAAATTCTATCCAATAATGTTTTACAGATTTCGTCCTGGATTCGAGTTTTGATTTCTGTCAAAAGCCGTGTCTGGAATTCTGTTTTTTAATTACGACAAAAGGGTCCCCTGGACGTTTTTTTCATTTTGCTATGTTCCTCGGAAGCTGGCAAGCCACAGAACATACAATTGGCCCTGAAATCAAACCCATCACTCCTGCGCTCCTTTTTCCTCTTGGGACTGCTCAAATGGTCAAATCTTTTGGGCTCGTCAGAGACAAAATCGTGGCATTGGAAACTGTCATTCCGTTTGAGAATATAGCGTCTCCTGCACACTTTGTGCATTTGCAAAGACGACTATTTTTCCAAAAATAAATGATGATTATCCTTCCTTTCCTTGCTAACAATTAACAAATTTTCTAAGCCCCGAGTTACGGTGACGGCACCATCCTCAGAAACATCTTCCTTATAAAGGAAACACACCGGTGTAGCGGAGTTAACCTCCATTTTTCTACATATAACAAGAAAAGTAGACCAAGATTTGAGTCAAAATTGTTACTTGTAAACAAATGTTCTTGAATAAAAACAACATAAACAAATGCTCACCTTTTGCTCCAATTTGACAAGATTTGAATCTATATTTTAGGTTGGTGATGTAAGTTAATTTAAACGAAAAACTTCAAAATTTGTTCAATATTCTTGACTCTTAATTAAAGAAAACCTTCGCATTTAATATCTCCAAACATTAACCAACAAAATGCTAAGAAAAAATGAAAGTAATGAAATTATAGCATTACATTTAGAGACTCGCGTTTTTCCCCACGTATAAATGAGATGACTTTATATACATTGATGGAAAGGTGAGAATTCAACCTTTACACTAAAAAGTAGACGTTCTTAGCTTTCAAATGATATGCCATAGAGACCAATCCGATCATGTATGCATTTTACTTTCTTTTACTCTAGTAAAATAAAGTATAGTAATCATGAAAATTTTGGCCCTTGAGATTTTTAGAGATTTATTTGTTTTGAGGTCCCCTGAGCTAGTTCTCCAAATCGGCTAACCGGAAGTGGCCACTCCCTTGGTCCAGAAAATTTGTTTTGCAAATATCTTCAAAAGTATAAGGTTTACAAAAAACTACTTAATACAAAATGTTTCCAAAAATTAAAAACAAATAAAAATAAAAAATTAAAAAAAAAATTAAGAAAAAAATAAAATTTCTCAAAATTCTCTGTTCGTAAAAGAAAGTCGTGTGTTGGCCACACCTCAATTTTAACTAGGTAATTAAGGGACCTATTCCATGTGCTAGCGAAACCTTTGTCATCATTGTTGAGTGCGATTTCCAAAAAATAATTTCGTAGAACTTTTACTAAACGAACGATCCGTATGGATTAGGGTTTTCTAACTAGGTAATTGAGCAACCTATTCTATGTGCTAGCCAAACCTATGTCATCATTGTTGGCAATGGCCGATATTGGCCCTTGGGAGTTGAGTGCGATTTATAAAAAATAATTTTGCTGAACTTTTATTAAACGAACGATTCGTATTGATTAGGGTTTTTTAACTAGGTATTTGAGGGACCTATTCTATGTGCTAGCGAAACCTTTGTCATCATTTTTGGCAATGGCCGATATTGTCCCTTGGGAGTTGAGTGCGATTTCCAAAAAATAATTTTGCAGAACTTTTACTAAACGAACGATTCGTATGGATTAGGGTTTTTTAACTAGGTATTTGAGGGACCTATTCTATGTGCTAGCGAAACCTTTGTCATCATTTTTGGCAATGGCCGATATTGGCCCTTGGGAGTTGAGTGCGATTTCCAAAAAATAATTTTGCTGAACTTTTACTAAACGAACGATTCGTATGGATTAGGGTTTTCTAACTAGGTAATTAAGGGACCTATTCCATGTGCTAAACTTTTACTAAACGAACGATTCGTATGGATTAGGGGTTTCTAACTAGGTATTTGAGGGACGGGACCTATTCTATGTGCTAGCCAAACCTTTGGCATCATTGTTGGCAATAGCCGATATTGGCCCTTGGGAGTTGAGTGCGATTTCCAAAAAATAATTTTGCTGAACTTTTACTAAACGAACGATCCGTATGGATTAGGGTTTTTTTAACTAGGTAATTAAGGGACCTATTTCATATGCTAAACTTTTACTAAACGAACGATTCGTATGGATTAGGGTTTTCTAACTAGGTATTTGAGGGACCTATTCTATGTGCTAGCGAAACATTTGTCATCATTTTTGGCAATGGCCGATATTGGCCCTTGGGAGTTGAGTGCGATTTCCAAAAAATAATTTTGCTGAACTTTTACTAAACGAACGATTCGTATGGATTAGGGTTTTTTAACTAGGTATTTGAGGGACCTATTCTATGTGCTAGCGAAACCTTTGTCATCATTTTTGGCAATGGCCGATATTGGCCCTTGGGAGTTGAGTGCGATTTCCAAAAAATAATTTTGCTGAACTTTTACTAAACGAACGATTCATATGGATTAGGGTTTTCTAACTAGGTAATTAAGGGACCTATTCCATGTGCTAAACTTTTACTAAACGAACGATTCGTATGGATTAGGGTTTTTATTTTCTTTTACTCTAGTAAAATAAAGTATAGTAATCATGAAAATTTTGGACTGTGAGATTTTTAGAGATTTATTTGTTTTGAGGTCCCCTGAGTCCGAAAAAGTGGGTTTCGAAATGGTGTCTGTCTGTCTGTCAGTTTGTCTGTGTTCTCTCTACAGCCCATATGGTTTAATCAATCGAACTGAAACTTCAGATTTAAGCTTTTTTGATAAATTGGGAGGTCCTAGTGAATTTTACTCCAAATCGGCTAAACGGAAGTGGCCACTCCCTTGGTCCAGAAAATTTGTTTTGCAAATATCTTAAAAAGTATAAGGTTTACAAAAAACTACTTAATACAAAATGTTTCCAAAAATTAAAAAAAAAAAAAAAAGTAAGAAAAAAATAAAATTTCTCAAAATTCTCTGTTCGTAAAAGAAAGTCGTGTGTTGGCCACACCTCAATTTTTTAATTGGTGGTTGTTTACAAAATTTCCCCACACTCCAAAAACAGCAAATATTGGGATTCAACAAACAAAGTTTTAATCAAAATGCAAGAAAATTAGATTATACAAATTTCACAGATGACAAAGGACCTTCTGAGGACCCATATTCAAGGAAATTTGGAACAAATTAGTGCAATACAAAAAAAATAGGAACAAATTCAGGGGAGGACTAAAATGCATGGAAAAACAATATTTGACCCCTTTTTTGAATACGGCCAAAGATTAAAAACGTGGCTCGAATCACCGGATATGGTAGCGGTAGATTTCCCCTTCCAGAAGAACTTTGAATAATGACAAAATTCGCATTTTTAACAAAGTTATTGAATAATTTGTCCGCCCGCTCATGTGTAAATGCACGGACTGTGCTCTCCGGCATACAACACACAAACTCAATATTCTGGGTGCGCTTGGGTCCGTTTATCTGGTTTTGTAGGCAAGAAACTGATCTTCAATTTTTATCTGAACAAAAAATCTCTAACTGCCATATTTTGGGAGATATTCGCGGAAAACCGATTTTCCGGGTCCTTTGGGGGCCATTTTCTCCCCCTGCCGCACAATATTTTTACGCAACCTCGGGCTCATTTTCAAGGGGGTGCCAAATGCCATTCATCAACTAGCAAATAAAAAATGGCAACTAGTAACTTTCAGGTTCGACCCTTCATTTACTGGACTAATATTCTTAGAATTGAGTTGATTTGAGTCTTTCGTTAACAATATAAAGTAAAAAAAGGAGACCTTCATAAATTATAACAAACCGCTCCATCAGTTGATTATAGCCCACACCAGCAGTCCTAATCTAATAGAAACAAAAATCTTACTCACACAATTAATACAAAATAAGAAACTATACCTTGTATTTATTTTTGTAAGGAATTAATCCGTTATATTAAATAACCTTTTCTTTGCTTTCAGAATCGATGTGTTTAAGCCACAAATTGCAACCAATTCACTATTTCGAAAATATTATTTACGAGGTGATATCCCTATTTGTAAAACCGTCAACAAGGTGGATAAGGATACGGATTTAAAAACTACAACAATATTAAAATGGAAGGTGCCCCCCAAAGATTTGGATTACATGTATTATTTACCAATATTTTTTGAAGGGTATAGTAAATTAAACAGCAAAATTTCTTAAAAAATACAACATTTTTCCATTTTCTTTGTCTTTTGTTGTTTAAGATTATGCGAGTCAGAAGATCCGTACAAGACATTTGCTCGGGGTGGAGTCAATGATTTACTTAATATCGGAGGTGATAAGGTAAATAATATTGTTACTGACAAAGTAAAGAAGGGGAACGAAATGATATTTTTTCTATTTTTTTTGGAACTTATCTAATTGAATGAAAAACTGAAAGGAAATTGTAAAAAAAAAAAGAGAAATTGATGTTCTTTCCTTCTGCAATCTTGATTTTTCACCTAATTGTATTCCATAAAAGAGGAAAATGTTGTAAAAAAAAAAAAAATTTATTGGACGGGAAGTTTAGTTTAAACTAGATTATAATTACCGGTACTCATTTCAGGTGCTTCCTACTATTCCACATCTAATAATTCCCATTAAACAGGCTTTGAACACAAAGGTACCCGATAATATAATAGCAACATTAACATTAGTTCAACAATTATTGAAAACTGGTAATAACATTTACAAATTATTTAAATTGAATCATCTAAAATTTGTCTCTTTTCCCATAGGGCCATGCGTTGGACAAAGTTTAGTACCATATTATCGACAACTTTTACCAATGTTCAATTTGTTTAGAAATGTTGACGAAGTTGGCGATGTCATTGAAACAACATTACAACAATTAGAAGATAACGGTGGGCCCGATGCATTTATTAATATCAAGTATATGGTGCCAACATATGAGAGCACAGTGAGAAATTAAAAGAACATTATAAACATTGTGAATTTTATATATGTATGTTCAGAACAAAAATTAAAAGGAACAATTTTTTTCGATTAATAAATTGACCAAAAATTTATTCAAAAAAGTTTTATTGTTTGCGAAAAATTATATTTGGTACTTACCCGAAAATAATTCAAGAAATTTTTCTACGCCATAGTTCCCGGGAAAACGATATGTTGGATCTTTCAGCGCACTCATGTTATGTACTTTTATTCGTTTTATCATGAAAGTAATGTTATCGGGTTTTCCGTCATTGTTAAAATCTGAAAAAATGCAAAAATATTAACTTTGTATTTCTATACTCGACCTAAAAAAAAAATAAGCGTTTAAGTTCCAAGGATCCAACCTAGTTTTTCATTTATGTTTTATTGGCTAAACATACATATTTATTTTATTTTTTACCAACAAAATTATTTAAAGAAAAATTGAAATTTTTCACTGAATTAATTAATGCTAAACAAATAAAAAATGTTTAACTTAATTACTATAAGGACTTTTTATTCTTTAATGTTATCATAAAATAAATCAATTTGTAAAAACGATTCAAATTTCTTTTCAAAGTATTCTTAACTTCAGAATCATTGGAAAGATTTCGGAGCATTAAAACTGTTTGCTAAAAGAAGACTAAAGATGGATGCTTCGTAGCCAACCAATGCAAGTAATTTGGTTTTTTGCAAGTGGGTATGTCTTAAACGTTCAATGGAAAATTCAAGTAAGTAAGAATTTATAATAAAATTCAATAAAGCAAGGCTATCATACCAGAGGCACCTCAAAATTATTAAATAATTTTAACAGCCAAATGAAGCAAGTCAATTCATTTAAGAATTCCATTTTCCTGTTCTCAAACTGTCTCGACGTTGTAACGCAGAAAACGACGTTAAGCGGAAAAAATTAAATTATGTACATCAAAATATATCTGAACTGACTAATGTATTAGATGTTATGGTCCGATATAAATTCAACATCGACGAAACTGACTTAACCACTGTTCATAAGCCGGGAAACATTTTGACTGAAATGGCGAAAAAACAGATGGTAGTACGTTAGTAACGATTATTAAGAATTTAATTTGTCTGTCTGTAATCAGTTGATTTTTCGGCATTCTTTATAGACAAATATATTAATTGTTCATGGCAATCCCAATATTTTCGATTTGGTAAATCAGAAAAATACAGAGGCCAATCGCTCATAATATAACTACTGAAAAAAAGTAGAAATATCTTGCCCCCCTCCCCGTAATTTTGGCTGAAGGCCCAAAGAGTTATACAAATGTACCACTCTGCAAAAATGAAAACCCTCCATGAGTTCTTTCTGTTGGTAGTTTGGTTTCGTACTGAAAAGTATGGTCTACTCATGAACAATTAATATATTTGTCTATAAAGAATGCCGAAAAATCAACTGATTACAGACCGACAAATTATAAGAGGCATAATACACACAAATGAGGTTTCTCCTTGAGTTTTTGATATTTGATGTAGTGAATAATAATTCGCTGTCAGTACGTTCTGGCCAGATAATTAATGTATGTGGCTAGAGTGGAATTTTTTGTAATTTGGTCGTAGCTGCCTGATGAGTAGACCATACTTTTCAGTACGAAAACAAACTACCAACAGAAAGAACTCATGGAGGGTTCTCATTTTTGCAGAGTGGTACATTTGTATAACTCTTTGGGCCTTCAGCCAAAATTACGGGGAAAGGGGGAAGATATTTCTACTTTTTTTCAGTAGATATATTATGAGCGATTGGCCTCTGTATTTTTCTGATTTACCAAATCGAAAATATTGGGATTGCCATGAACAATTAATATATTTGTCTAAAAAGAATGCCGAAAAATCAATTGGTTAGTAACGATGTGCCTTGTTGTTAACGGATGGAGAAGGAATTTTTACAATTCATGGAACATTTTGTAAAGCATACAAATGCACAAATGCAGAACAATAAAAAATTTGTTGTGCTAGACAATCAGTCCCATAGTACACTTTCAGTGATCATCTGCCCTGCAGATGATGTTACAAGTACAGAACTACCATCATTTATTGTCGTTGTATTATCGTTATTATTGTTTTGAAATATTGTTGAATTTAAATACTTTTCAGAAAATTTAGACTCGTGTCGTGCTCACAGATTTTATTGATCTTGGATTTAATTTTTATTTGAAGATTCTAGGTTACACACCATGTAGTTCTCATTCAAAATATTTGTTTTATATATTAAATTAAAACAATTAAAAGTCTATAAAGTTAGTAAAATATAACTTTATGTATTAATTAATTATTTATCGATACACGCACCTGTATTTTTGTATATCGTATTCGCCCGCTGTACATGCCTCGTAATTGCCTCTATACTAGCCTCATCTGAACCCATTTTTTGGAAAAACGTATGGTCGGCTTGTAAATATAACATACACGTACTCTTACGCTCATGCATCGTTCGGCCATTATGACTGTTATCATTACTATTATCAATGTAGTTACTACGTAGATTAACATTAGCGTTTGTTAGATGCGAATCAGGATTGTAATTATTAAATAAAATATTTGGTTTTTTCGTTGCCCCATTTTTTGTTATAATTTCCACATGCGTTTTATGACTTGGACGTGACATATTCACCCGATTATTATTATTATTGTTATTATTATTACTATTATTAACATCATAATTATTTATTAAAACATTATTACGATTATTATTGTTACTATTTGTTGTTATAAAAGTATTCCGTAAATTATAATCACTATTTGGATTGTAAGAATTTACCAAAATATTTTTTCGATTTAATAAAAGATTCCTATTGTTAGTTCTCATATTATTGTTGTTATTATTGTTATTAAAATTATAATTGTTATTATTGCTGCCACCATTCATTTCATAATTATTATTTCTATTGTTGTTTGTATTCGAACTTAGTACACTAAAATCATCATTATACGGAACATCGAGGTCTAGTGGAAGTGGAGGATTTTGGCTCTCAGTCATCTGCAAAAAAATAAAAAATAAAATAAATAAATAAATATAAACATTTAAATGTAATACATAATAATTGCTGTTTGCGTATTAATTACATATAATATTGCGTAATATTCTAACTCTTACATACAAAAAAAAAATCAAAAACGCGATTGAATAAGAACCCCGTAAAAGCAATGTAATTTTTTTTGAAATTTATGTCACGGTTGCTGCTTTAGCAAATGTATTTAATTAAGTGTTCCCACGAATATATTATGAGCCAATTTCAATAACGAGGTTGTTTCGAGCAAATATCAGACAATTTTTGAAGAAAAAAAATGTTGTCTAGTTAATTACACAGGAAAGGACTAAAATGTAATTGGTTGCGGTTAAATATCATTCATACTTAATCATATTATGTTAAGCAAGACATGTGTAGCTACATTTAAACTGAGTTCAATAATTTCCTAATTAGTTTTCTTTATAGTCAAAGCTTAATGATTTGTCGTCTATTTGTGTTGTTCGATAAATCGATTTTGCTTAAATGTGGTTCAGCTAAACAAACAAAATTCTTTAGTTTTTAATTAAAGATCTTATCCTAAATGTTCTCTTAAATTGAAAACTTTTAGAAGGACAAAACAATAGAATTAACGAAATGCTGTTACCTTTTAAATGATCAAAAATTTGGTTCACGAAAAGAGAACATTTTTCTAAAACAATTCTCATAAACAATTCCATTCGATTATAAATGGATTAGTGCTTGTTTAGAAGATTCTGCAAAAAATAATGAGGTTTTGCAAAAAAGTTTCTTTTTTGCAGCTATGCAGGTAAAACATAAGAACTTTATTCTATACGAATAATTTTCCTAAAACAACCATTCTTCAACATTAGGCGGTTTATCCAAGTATGTATGTTATAGTAACTTTTAAGACGAATTAAAGTCAAATTAAAAATTGAAAATCAAAATCAAGGACCAAGATAAAACCAAAATCTACAACAATTCGACAAAACAAAGTCGAGGCGAACTCGAGTTTAAAATCGAAGTGAAGTCAAGTTAAAGTCAAATAGCCCTTTTAAGCAGTGTTGCGAAACGTTACCTGTAACGGAACGACATACCGGTATACCGGAATTTTTTCCAGTAACATTAACAATACCAATATCCAAATTTTTTAAACCGTGTTTACCGGTATTTTTACCATAACAAAAAAAAATTATTTTGGTATTTTATTACATTGTGGTAAATTATAAATTCGAATTCTTAAATTATTAACTATGATCAAAAAAAAAAATTAAGAAAATTTTGAAATAAGTCATCAATAATATTGACACCAAAATATCAACAGGTCAATCCACATAAATGTGAACTGAACGCACCCATGATACATAGATTCTATTAATTCGATGTATCATGGAAATGGAACGCACCCATTTCTTGTAATAGATATTTTGAATTGAAATGTTGGCAACACTGTGTTGTATGTACATTTTACGTTTAATACAAATTCTTTCTTATAACACATTGTCAAATTGTACCGTTGAATTATTTTAAATTTTTTTTGTTGGAAAAATAACTATAATACCATAATTCGAAACTCACTTAATTTTAAACCAGAGTTTTAAATTATCGCTCTTTTAGAGCACTTTATAACTATTTTCGCTCTTGCTCCCAATACAATTTTTTTGCAGTTTGCTTTTACGCTCTTACCCTCTAATGATAAACACAAACAAAAATTATTTCGCTCTTTCAAAGTGATTTAAATTTTTATTTTTAATTTTGCTCCTAAAACAGAGAGCGTAAAAGCAAAAATACGAATTGCTATTTCTTGACAGATTTTAGTGAAATTTGACATGCGCGATAGAAATGGGATTCTATAATGATTATTAGATAAAGTTCTGGAATATGGCCAATGGGAATGGAACTTGGATATTCCTTAACCGATTTTAACAAAATTTGACATGCGCGTTGGAGGTGATATTCTACAATGATTTTTAGATAAAGTTCTGGAATATGGCCAACTAGGATGGAACTTCGCTATTCCTTAACCGATTTTAGTGAAAATGGGATTCTAAAATGATTTTTGGATAAAGTTCTGGAATATGGCCAACTAGGATGGAACTTGGCTATTCCTTAACCGATTTTAGTGAAATTTGAAATGTGCGTTGGAAATGGGACTCTAAAATGATTTTTGGATAAAGTTCTGGAATAGGGCCAATTGTGATGAAACTTGGCTATTCTTTAAACGATTTTAGAGAAATTCAATATGTGCGATAGAAGTGGGATTTTAAATTGATGTTTAGATGAAGTTCTGGAATATGGCCAACTAGGATGGAACTTCGCTATTCCTTTAGCGATTTTAATGAAATTTAACATATGCGTTGAAAATGGAATTCTAAAATGATTTTTGGATAAAGTTCTGGAATATGGCCAACTAGGCTGGAACTTGGTTATTCCTTAACCGATTTTAGAGAAATTTGACATGTGCGTTGGAAATTGGTTTCTAAAATGATTTTTGGATCAAGTTCTGGAATATGGCCAATTGTGATGGAACTTGGCTATTCCTCAACCGATTTTAACAAAATTTGACATGCGCGTTGGAGGTGATATTCTACAATGATTATTAGATGAAGTTCTGGAATATGGCCAACTAAGATGGAACTTAGCTATTCCTTTACCGATTTTAGTGAAATTTGACATGTGCGTTGGAAATGGGATTCTAAAATGATTTTTGGATAAAGTTCTGGAATATGGCCAATTGTGATGGAACTTGGCTATTCCTTAACCGATTTTAGTGAAATTTGCAATGTGCGTTGGAAATGGGATTCTAAAATGATTTTTGGATAAAGTTCTGGAATAGGGACAATTGTGATGGAACTTGGCTATTCCTTAACCGATTTTAGAGAAATTCAACATGCGCGATAGAAGTGGGATTTTAAATTGATTTTTAGATGAAGTTCTGGAATATGGCCAACTAAAGAATGAGTATTGTAGTATGAGAATGTTATTCTAGGGCTCTTTTAAGTGAAAAATATTCTTAAAAGACAATTTATAAGGCAAAATGTTAGTTGGGATGTCAAATCTCACTAAAATCGGTTAAGGCATAGCCAAATTCCATCCTAATTTTCCATATTCCAGAACTTCACCTAAAAATCTATTTAGAATCAGATTTCCATCGCGCGAGTCAAATTTCACTCAAATCGGTTAAGGAATAGCCAAGTTCCATCCAAGTTGGCCATATTCTAGAACTTCATCTAAAAATCATTGTAGAATCCCCTTTCCATCGCGTGTTTCTCATTTCACTAAAATCGGTTAAGGAATAGCCTAGTTCCAACCCAATTGGTCAAATTCTAGAACTTGACATACAAATCATTTTAGATTCCCATTTCCAACGCACATGTCAAATTTCACTGAAATCGGTTAAAGAAAAGCCAAGTTCCGTCTTAGTTGGTCATATTCCAGAACTTCACCCATAAATCATTTTAGAATCCCATTTCCAACGCACATGTCAAATTTCACTAAAATCGGTTAAGAAATAGCCAAGTTCAATTCAAATTGGCCATATTCCAGAACTTCATCTAAAAATCATTTTAGAATCAGATTTCCATCGCGCGAGTCAAATTTCACTCAAATCGGTTAAGAAATAGCCAAGTTCCATCCTAATTGGCCATATCCCAGAACTTCACCTAAAAATTAATTTACAATCCCATTTACATCGCGCGTGTCAAATTTCACTAAAATCAGTTAAGGAATAGCCAAGTTCCGAGCATCCGAGTTGGCCATATTCCAGAACTTTACCCAAAAATCATTTTAGAATCCCATTTCCAATGCCCGTGCATCTGTTCGCTAATAAAACAATCTTGCTTTCTAAAGAAATTTAGAAGGTTTTGAATGTAACCGTTTGCCGTAATAACAAGAGCGAGAGCAGTATAATAATGACGTTTTTATTCATCAGAGCAGAGCGTATTTATTTTCTCAATATAGCGCAATAACGAAGAGCGAAAAGATGATAACACAAATGGAATAGTGGAAGAGCAAGAGCCTTATAATAAAAATAATGCTCCAGTTCTTCAGAGCGATATTTTGTTTTTATAATATCGCTCTTTACAAAGAGCTTTTTAATAGTTTTTATTATCGCTCTTAAACAAAAATGAAGAACGAAGAGCAAAATGAAATCCCATTTTAAACTCTGATTTTAACAAGTTTTGCAAAAAGTTATATTTCAAATTGTTATTGTAATTTTCATTGCAATTAGTTGTGGGCATAGCGAATTTATTTTATTTATGAGGTGCCGTTATTCTAACTTTTAGACGGTTCATACGGAATCATACGGTGATTAGGAACATTTTTAATTTATTTGTTAATATTTAAGTTCTCTTATCTTGCGTGATTTATAGTTTTACTGAAAATTAATCATGGGACAAAAACCAGTACATGTAAAAGTTGTCAAGTTATTAATGTTACCACAGTCATACCGAGTTGTCACACTGGAAATTTAGTAAAACAGCTGAAGAGACGACATCCCAATGTATTAAATGGTATTACAGAAAAATTTTATCGAGCCTAAACAAACAAACCAAAAGTTGTAGAGCAGCGTACATTAGAAACGTATTTCACGGAGCCAAGGAAGAATATTGCAATAAGTATTAGCTCCACAGAGATGATTGATCTTTGTGTTGATTTAGTGACATTACATGGATTACCACTGCGAGTTTTAGAATGTAGCGCACTCCGAAAGCTAATCGATCATATTAACAAAGCCCTTGGAATAAATATAAATCGAGACAATATTCGTGAGCAAATAATGAAAAAAGCTCAAAATTATACGGAATTCATTAAAACGGAGGTTACTGGGAAAATGATATCTTTAAAGGTGGACAGTGCTACCAGATTGGATCGGTCAATCCTTGGAGTAAACATACAGTATGAAAAAGATCGTCATATTGTAATTCGTACACTTGCAGTAAAAGAATTGTCAGAAAAACACACGGCAGATTATATTCGAAACATAATTCTTGAAATTTTACGTAAGTACGATATTCGCATATCGCAAATTTACATCTTTACATCAGATAATGGTCGAAATATGGTGAAGGCATCAGAACTTATATTTGTGGTCAACTAAAAGAACTTCAGAATAGCAACAATACGCAAGCAAATAGTGTAAAATGTTTGGCACATACATTGCAGTTGGCTGTAAATGAGGCTGTAAACAAAGAACCTACATATAAAACATGCATTGAGAAAGCACTTCGCACTGTTTTAAAGCTGAGAACTCCAACTGTCTTGATTTTAATTAAAAACGAAAGATTAAAAAAACCTATTCGGAACGTAGTAACTCGTTGGAACTCCAGTTATGTAATGATAACACGATTGATCGAATTACGTTCGTTTTGTGATGAGATGGCTTCAATTATTCCAGAAATTCGTCTATCAGCAACGGAGTGGAGGAAAATGGAAGAATTTTGTAGAGTTCTCAAAATTCCTTTCGACGCCACAATTGCATTTCAGAAACAACAATTGCCGCTGAGCGAAACATTTGCGATATGATATAAGTGTCAACTGCAATTAACGGAACTGAATAATTCCTATTCGAAAGCTCTTTTGAAGGCCATGAATATACGTGAGAAAAATTGTGTTTCCAATTGTGGTCCAATCTTAGCAGCTGTGTTACTAGATCCAAGATATTCTACCTTGCTAAGTAACGAACAGAAAAGGAATGCTCAATCTCATATAAAAGATTTGTACAACTATTACAACCAAGTTTTTAATCAAACCTCAACTGTTCATCAAGAAACATACGGTTCAGCATCATTAACACTACAGAACCAAAACGAAGACAAAGAAAAAGAAGAGGACATATTGTATCGGTTTTTAGCTGAAAGAAACCACATCAATGATCAATCACGTTTAGCCACGGAATCACGTTTAGCCACGAAAGTTATACCGAACACAAATTTTAATATTTTTGAATTTTGGACTGGAAAAATGAACGAATTGGCGGTGTTGGCTAAAATAATTCATGCTCTACCTGAAACGCAGGTCACAGTTGAACGAATTTTTTCTTTATTAAAATGGATATTATCCGGTAGGCGGAATAATTTAGATAAAACTGTTTAGAAGACATTTTGTTAATTATCACAAACCAATCATCTGAAAAAAATTAAAAGAAAAATTACGGTTGATAAACTGTTTCAATAAATTTAAATCTGAATAAATATAAAACGAATTTATCTTTTGATATTTTTATTATTTTGTCGTTACTTTTATAATATGAAAATTGCTGAATTTGAAAATTCTAAAAACGTGCACATATTCCTAAAAACATCGATGCTGTGAATCAAGGTGTGAGTGAGAATAAAAATCAATCGATCGCAAGTCATTCTTAAGAACTTGTACTTTCTTATGGTACTGTATAAAATATTCTTCATACAGGTTTGCATTTGAAGGCGTATAAAATTAACTTGACTCTAGAACTTATTTGAAATTACCTTTAGAGCAGATTGAACATTTTTGGTTAAATGGCGTCGTAAATAAGCAAAATTGTCACATTTGGAGTGACGAAAATTCACAAATGTGACTGGGAAGTACTGTGGTGTGGTTTCAACAAGACGATACAACATATCATATGTGTGGTCACAAATCATAATGACGTAGGTGTCAAATTCGCATTTTTCAGGAAATCGTTTTTAAAATTAAGTGTCGTTCAAAATCGTATTAGTTTTTTGAATACTTGCTTTTATAACGGTTGATTGATTATTACGGTTGTTTGTAGTTACCGGAAATTCCAAAAAATTGATGATTTATGAGATAATACGAAAAAGGGCTTATCTTACCTTAAACCATTATGATTTGTGACCACAGGTCAAAGATTGTAAACATTTGATTAATTTGTTCGTGTAATTTCTAACAGAAAAAATTTCGATATTCTTTGATTACTGGTAGCCAGGTGCGAAGTTGCTTGGTCGATTCAAGGTGTCACTTGCTGTCAGCCCCGAATCTTGCAACTTCCGCAAGTGATTGTGTTACCCTCTCATGGTGAGCACTGGTAACTAGATTATTGACCGAATGGCTTCTAGGCCAAAACACGGTGCTAAAGGAGTCAACCGTAAACAAATCACTGGACTGGGTTAGGGTGTTACTCGTGCCGTACCGATAATCGACCAGACTGGGGACCAATTTTAAAAACTAGCTCAGTCGCATATGGTGGATCTTGATAGTTGACGCCCTTCAGATTAAGAAGCCTTATCTGTGTACTGCGGTTCTCTGCACAGATGGAAATATTTTTCTCTTCTACTCGTGGGACGTAATATGGATCTGAATAAACAACAAAAAACAACAAAGAGTCTGGCTCTCTAAAAAAACTACAGACAGGGAAACTCGGGTCTTCTGGCCTACCTCCAAATCTACAAACAAACAACAAGACATAAGCTCAAGCGAGGCTGCTCCCTACACTCGGGTTACCAAACTTGATCAATCAAAAATGCAGCAGCACCAAAGCAAGAACGAAGAATCAAGACCGACATATAATACTAGGAGGAATGCCTGAAGGGCGTCGTTAAAAATAATCTAAGTTGTTTTTTGCTATCAAATTACAGCAATGCACATGTAGCAGCGGTTAGCATTGAGGTCGACAAACAGAACATCTGGCTAATATTAGCTTACCTAGCATATGACGAAGTGAATTTCCACCAATCTAGGGAAACTGTGAAGGCTCAGAAGCACAAGGTTGGATTCATCATGGGAAAGTCTACGGAGGTGCGGATACAAATGAGCGATGAGTTACTTCTTGATTACATTCTAAATCCTAATCTTCATTTATGCAACATGGGCAATAAGCCGACTTGCTTAGCTAAAAACAGACAGCAGGTCTGTTAAAATTTCGGAAGACCCTTCCTTTTCTGATCATTGTTATCTTCAATCTATAGGGACGGAGGAAAACCGACTGTGATACCTTTAAAACTATTCTGGTTAATTCACTTCCGGTTAAGGTGACCAAATCTCCAGAAACTACGCAAGTTGTTGAAGCCCTAGTGGGCAAGGTGTCCAACGCTTTTAATGAAGCAATGGTATGCTCTAGTCCTCTTAAGGCCTAGGGGTCAATCTCGGCCACCTCGGTGGTTCAAAGATTCAACAAACCCGTCAAAAATGCAAGAAGTTCTTTAAAAAAGCAAGGAAAACAAGAGCTACTGTAGATTGGGACTCCTAAGAAGTGCCAAGAACAGATATTGTGGACTATATTGCGGCAGGGTGGTTTGGCGTCTATTGGAGGGGGGGAGATCAAAGCTGAGTAGATTAATCTACCAGCTCCGTAACCTTCCAGTGCGCATCACGTGAGCTGTTTTGGTCTTGTCATTAGGCAGCTGCGTGATGGGTACAATTGTGTAAGGGGTAACCTGTTCACAATTCGCAAATGTACGTACTGCCTCCTCGTGGCAACCACTGGTAACTAAGGCCACTTGGCACATTTTTGGCCATTTGGCACAGGCTAAAGTACGGCGCTAAAGGAGAAAACCTTGACAAAAAACCCTAATCTAAGGTGGAACAGCATATGCCGAAAGATGAATGGCTGATAGGTTAATCAGCCCAAAATATGCGGACTCTGGATACCAGGCACCCTCCAGTTTTATTTAGCCTTCCTGTAGTAAAGCTGGGTGACCTACAGGTGATTAGCAATTCCCAGCAACTCGTAAGAGTAAAATCAAACGGAATACGGGGCAGGAGTAGGAATATACGGGAGTGGGACAACCCTCTCGAGGTCCTTGAGCTCCAATGCTACCGTCTTTCTAGCGAAACTACATGCAAACATGTAAACATCTAGGAGGGAGAGCAATAAGCTCAGATAGTATGTATCACGTACCGGGAGGCAGTATTGTCAGGTTCATTAAGAACCTGAATATTGACTGAACGGATAATTAAGCAGGGGCCAGCACAATAGATCTTTTAGGTCGCAGTGCGAAGTGGCTGATCGCCTGCATGCCCCCCCCCCTCCCCCAATAATAATAATATTAATAATATTGCGGCAAAATGTAGGAGTCTTCAAATATTTCAAGGCTAGGCTAATGGCCCTTCCATCCTAAGTCACCATCAACGGCCGAATGGTATACGGACCGCGGCTAGTGCTAAATCGTTGGTACTTCTGTTGGAGACTCACTTTCCGGGTTGTGCCGAATTTGTTCCTGCTTTCACTCAAATTATTAGTAGAACGAAGTCGCCAGGACTGATGGTATTATCCCTGCGGTTATCCAACAGACTATTGACTTATCCATTTCCTGGTTAAAAGTAATTTTTAAAAGTAACCTAGGACTATGTCACATTCCTAACAAATAGACTGAAGTGAAGCTTATATTCATACCTAAGGCGGGAAAACGCTTTGGCTGCAATCCCAAAGACTTTAGACCTACATACTAGCAAATCTTCCTTCCCCGTAACAACACTGGAAAGACAAATAGAACCTGATATTAGAGGCGCGGTTGTGCGGGAGAAACTGTCAAAATCTCAACATGTATAGTGAATAGTGAAGCTGTGAAACTTGGAATGCCAGCCTACGCTGCCCCAGTAAAAAATTTGGTGTTCCTAGATCCACCATCCAAGA
Organism: Tipula vernalis; assembly: GCA_958295665.1. Taxonomy (NCBI): domain Eukaryota; kingdom Metazoa; phylum Arthropoda; class Insecta; order Diptera; family Tipulidae; genus Tipula; species Tipula vernalis. Next base: position 176,237,306 of record OY282558.1, on the reverse strand, counting down.
TAAAGTGTCAGGAAAAACGCCATTCAACAAAAACAGTGGACCACCAACCATCTTAAGCCAAGAGGAAGAGGAATACGTAGTTAAATGGGTCATTAGTATGGGGAAGATGGGGTTTCCTGTAACGAAAGCGCAATTAATAGATAGTGTGGCGCTTTTAATAAGGGAACTAAAACGGCCAAATTAATTTAAAAATGGAATACCTGGTAGATATTGGTATGAATTGTTCCTTAAAAGGCATCCAATTATTATGGAGCGAGTATCGCAAAATTTAACGGCAAGTCGCACGAGTATCACTTAACCACAAATACGAGCTTGGTTCAACAAAATCACATCATTTATTGAGAAAGAAAACTTCCAAGATTTGTTAACCAATCCATCTCGGATTTTTGATGCAGATGAAACAGCATTTTTCTTATCCCCGCAAGAAAATGCTGTCTTAGTACGTAAAGGTTCAAAGCCGTTATACAACAGGATTGCCAATGACGAGAAGGAATGCCTAACAGTGTTGGTTACTGTTTGCGCTGATGGAGAATTAGCTCCACCGATGGTAGTTTATACGTACTAAAGATTACCTGCCAATATAATCAAAACAATTCCATTCGATTGGGGAGTTGGCAAGTCGGAAACTGGATGGATGACTTGCCAAACATTTTTTGAATATGTGGCAAATGCTTTTTACCCGTGGCTGATCAAATTGGAGAAAACATTTCCCGTTTGCCTATTTCTGAATGGTCACAGCTCTCACCTGTAACTTCCGCTAGCAGAATTCTGTAGAGATCACAGAATTATATTGATTGCACTGCTCCCGAACGCTACACATTTACTGCAATCGCTAGATGTAGCATGTTTTCACCCAGTTAAAACTGAATGGAAGAATCTATTGCGGTCCTGGAAAATTGAATGCAAAAGTCTAAAATTAAACAGGGAAGATTTTGCGCCTTTATTAAAAACTTGCTTCGACCGCGCACTTAAAAATCATCTTTTGAAAACATTCAAATTCTCACTCAGAATGATGAGAATAAGGATCAAACCAACCAACCTTTTTTAGCAATTATGAAAAAAAGGCTCCCATTAGAAAAGCTTTTAATGTTCCAGAAAAGTGGTGAAGTCTGGAATGGTGAGTTAAAATATGAAAATCCTTTTCTTTTCTGGAAAGATTTGAAAGATGATATTAATTTGACAAGCAAAGAAAATTGAGATCCATCATTGATAGTAAATCAATCATTAGATCTTGTGTTAGACGACCAAATATGGGTAGGAAATCAGATGTTAAATTGTACCGTTGATAATGACGGAACGATACGATTTTTTGATAATTTAAACTTGAGTATTGATGCTCAACAAGAACCGCAGAACGCAACAAATGCACTCGTAATGAGTACGCCAGATAAAAACAGTGATGAACAAGATCTACTTCTTATCGGTACAACTCCGCAGTCGGTTTGTTCTTATTTGTCGTTCAAAGAAGACTTCCCCACACCGTTTAAGAAATCTTTTCACTATCCGGATCCTCTTACCGAAAAGAAGAAGAAAAATGTAAGAAGGAAATAACACCTGACGCAATCACATCAAATAAATATTTTGAATATCTCAAAAATTTGGAAATGGAAAAAGAAAGAAGAGCACTGGCTGAAAAATTGGAAAGAGCGGTAAAAAAAGATGAGCGAAAAAAACTTAAAGAAGGAAGAGAAAAAGGACAGAAACCAGTTATTAAAAGACCATCAAATCAAAATGACAATGAGGATTCCATAACAGGAAACTCAGTTGTAAAAAAAAAAATTAAGAAAACATCGTGTCCTGGTGATTTCGTGATAGTTGCATATGAAGAAGAGCTTTTTCCTGGAGTTGTAATGGAGATAAGAACTGAGGAGGCATTTATAAAAACCATGCAAATGAGTGGCCAAAACTGGAGATGGCCAAATAAAGACGATGTTATTTGGTATAAATAAGAAGACATCTCTTGCTTTATAAGTCCACCATCACCTTTAAATGTAAGAGGTATATATGCCGTACCTGAAATTGAAGCCACAATTGAACAGATGTGAATTAAGGGTTTTTGTTAATTTGTTTGTTATTATTTAAAGAATTTTAATGTGACAATGTACTATGTAGCTGTGAATTAAAAGTACTTGTTTGTAAGTTATTCATTATTTAGAAAATTGAACCGAAATAAATAATTTGTATTATTTTCCTGTTTTATTTTCAATATTTTATACATGAATCTAAATATGCCAATAATATGAACCTCAGTCGCTGAAAATTAGAACGAAAATAAATCGAATATGCCCCAAAGACTTATTGTTAAAAAATCTTTTCATTTTCAATAAAAATATGAAAATAACATTAAAATTAATTGTTTAAACTATTGTTTACAATATTAGCTTTAATTAGAAGGTAAATTATTTTAAAACACATTTGAGCTCTAAAAAATATCTTAAAATTATGCGTACTGGTTTCTTAAACTGACGGTAATTGGTACGTTGACCTTATGGTAACTTTTCTGGATATTGAGGGGTCATTAGTAACATGTTACTGGGGAACTATAACTCGGGAAAATAGATGACGGAATAGATTAAATACTAGGAGGCAAGATCATAAATGCCAGTTTGGGTGAGCCCTCCACTATAAGCTTTGTAAGTAGAGGTACACCAGAAGATGGTGTAATGCCCCCTCATAGTCCCTGGCTGTGATTCCCTCCAGAGAGGACTGGATGACAAATGCAGTTCTGAAACCAGGAGTTATAAACTTCTTCACGGATGGTTCGAAAAGAGATGGGAAAGTCGATGCTGGAGTGCCCTGTGAGAAACTTTTGATAAACCTCTCCTTCCGTTTTCCTCCGATTGTTGTAGCGTTTTTCAAACTAAAGTATCTGGCATAATGTAATATCAGCCGCAGATATTCGCATTTTTACGGACAGTCAGGCTGCTATTAAAGCTGTCATCTAATATGGGGCCAGGGGTTTTCAATAGGACAGGGAATATAAAAGCTGATGAGCTGGCTCGACTTGGCACCATGGATCAAATCACAAAAAACAGAAGGGATATTAAAATGCCTCTTGCTTTATGTAAACTACTGCTTCAGAAAGAATCTAGTAAGTTGACGAATGACAGATGGTCAAATAGTTCCACGTCGGTAACAACCCGGCAACGGTATCAGGTCAGGATAGTTGTCGGACTGATTACAGGACAATCTCTTAGGGAGGTATGCGAGTAGACTTGGGTTCTTCTCACATTATGACTTTCACAGTGTTGTGAAGACGAAGAGGAGAAAAGACAGTACTCCATTGTCTGCTCCGAAACAGATTAACATTTCTAGGGACATCCCTTCTTCATGAACTGATTCACCTCAGTAGGACGGATGTCAGGAGTCTCCAGCGCTTTGTCAACAGTTCAAAATGGTTTCAATGAGTAGGTTGAAAATAATAAATTGTGTTATGGTTACGTACCAATTTGTGTCTATGTCGGTCTTCTTTGGACTGCAACCTAAAGCTAACCTAACCTTGATTACTTTATAAATATTATTAGGGTGTCCTATTCAAAATGCAACTCTACGCTTTTTTAAAAACGATAAAGCAACCATTTGAAGTTAAAGCTTGTATCAAGTTTTGTACTAGGTTACAATACGATATGTCCCACATTTTTATTAATGATTTTTCTGACCTTTTAGATGTGGAATGAATAACTCGGAGAGGAATATCATTCGTAATTTCACTCACGTTTGTTCGAATCACATTTTTCATTTCATTCACAGCTCGTTGATTATCAACCCGATCTTTTAAATAGCCCCTTAGCAAAAAAGTCACAAGGGTTTAACTTCGGTGAATATGGTGGCCATTGAAAACCTCCATTAAAACGGTCGTGCAGGTAATTGAAAACCCACATCTATAGAAAGCGGACGAGCACCATATTGCATAAACAATGAATCGTTAATTTCGTTTTATCCCATTCCTAATTGTGATGGAATAAAGTGTTCATCAAGCAGCTCCAAGTAACTTGCTGAAGTAATATTTCCTTGTACAACAACCATTACAGTATCTTTAGCCGATAAAGTACACCAAACAGTTACCTTTTTGGGGTGTAATGGCGATTCTTGGATCTCTGAGGTTTTTGAACTCCAATATCTTTGATTTGTCATGTAGACCCGTGAGATAGAAGTCACTAAACCAAATCTTCATATCAAGATGTAATCACCGTTTAGGTGTTCCAAAAAGTTTTGCGCAAAAGCAACTTTAACTCTTTCTGTAAGCTTTTGAATTTTGTGGATTTTGAATGGACGATACTTTACATTTCGAATGATTTTATTTTACTAAAGATAAAATTCTGCAACTTTCTGATTAGTTGGCATAAAGGTATCTTACTATTCTCTAAAATAGATGGAAACTTCTTTTAACCCTAATTAGTACTTCGTCAAGTTCGACGCTCCTACCGTACGGTGTATGTACTAATGAAACGAAATATTTGGTACATTTAGAGAATTGATTTATTTGGTAAGCACAAAACCATTCCACCCAGATAGGCATCGATTAAACCCGTATATACGATTAAAATATAATAAATAAAAAAAATCTCACCTCTTCGGGAAGCCATCGTTTTCGTCTAGTATGTAAAATTTTCGAATCGTTATCATAAAGGTATGGAAAATTCTTATTAAAAATATTTGTTTCAGACTTTTGAAAATTTTTATCATTTTTTAATTTTTTATATAATCTTTCACTTGCACAGTAAGTACTATGATGATCATAATGATCACTTTTAATATCACTATTTTTATTTTTATCACTATTTTTATTATTATTACTATTATTATTATTATTATTATTTACATGTTTTCTATAAATTGGATTTAAATGAACATCACTTAGCTTATATACAATCGAATGAATACCATGTTTATGTAAATCATTCGAATAATATTTCGATGGTTCGATATAATACTGTTCTAAATTTGTTATTATTGTTCCGTCTAATAAATTGTCTGATGTTAAAATCCCGTGCACATGTGAAGATTCATCATCTGAAAATACAAAAGAATGATTAAAATTAAAATTTGTATGTCATATATGTACATATTTGATACAGATTAGAGATGAGAAATTTCGGTACTTTGAGTAATCACGAGTACTCGTTACTTTTAATGCAAATACTCGTTACTTTGTATTCGTTACAAAGTAATCACATATTCACATCTAGCAAATCAAATGCGATTTTTTTAAAAAATCGATTACTTAATACTTACCTATGATTACCGATGCTTGTCTTATTAAGAAAATGTTATTTATTTAAATAAAATAAAATAAAAATATATTCATTTAATAAAATTAATACAAAAATTAATAGGAATATTTCAACTTTTCAGGAACTTTAGAAATAATACATAAAATTAAAAGACTTACAGAATAAAAATTTCAGAGACTAGAATAAAAACTTAAGATGAAAAGAAAAAAATTATTGCACATATTACATGAGAGAAATAAATAAAAATTATAGAACAAATTTTTGATTTGCATTTAAAAATATAATTTTTTCAAAATTTTTTGAATTCAATCGACTTCGCCGCTCCGTTAAAATTTGTCCACTTTTTGAAAATATACGTTCAGATGGAACTGAAGTTGCAACTATCGAGAGATGTTTTTTCGCCAATTTTGCAAGTCGTGGATACACAAGTTCTCTTGACTGCCACCATTTTAACGGATCTTCATCTCGGTTCAAATCAATTTCCTCACAATAGTGGCGAACTTCAATTATTGCCGATGATTGTAGTGTTGTTACCACATTGTGGCGGTTATCGAAATCATCCCAAATTAAATTTCTTTTGTTGGAGATGTCTGTAACTGGCTGAATAATTTGAAGTTGAGCTTGTGATTCATTTTTTTGTTGAATTCGCAGCATATCGGTCACGTTTCCAATTAATGATTCTTTGGCTTTATTATAAGCCAAGACATTTGAAAACGCACGTTTCTTGAATCTTGGATCAAGAAACGTGGGTTTGCTAATGTTTAAATTGAAATCGATTTTATCGAAACGTTTATTTATGCCGGATAATAATTCGTTAAACAAGTTTAAACCACAATCACTATGAACCCCTGCTTTAATTTTTAACAAAGCTCTAGTGAGGCCATCAATTAGAGCAATAATTTTTGAGACTGTTACATGTTTGTCTGAACTCAGTTCAACCGTAACCAGTTCGAAAGGTTCGAGTAATTGACATAATTCGTTAAGAGTTGTCCATTCCTCTGAACTTAATCGGTCCACTGAATTGTCGAGGACACCTAACGCAGCATTCAAACATTCTTTTAACTTTCCCATCCGTTGGAACATAAAGAATGTAGAATTCCATCGTGTGACTAAATCGTTTTTCAATTTTAAAACTAATCCGTCATTCAGCTGTTCTTGAAAATGTTTTAACTTAGCTGCTGCCACAGTGCTTCGGTTAAAAAATTCGACAATGGCTTTAGCTTTTGTATGAATGGGTTTTATCAATTTCATAGCATCTTGAACTATTAAATTGATTGTATGTGCCAAACATGACAAATGATTAAAGTTAGTCAGTTTACATGCTGCAATAATGTTCGCTCCATTATCAGTTACAATGGTATGCACTTTCTTTTGTACATCCCATTGTAACAGCATATCATCAATTTTAGTTTTAATGTTTGCAGCAGTGTGTCTTTCTAAAAATAAAAAACATCCTAAGAGTACCGATTTTTGAGTCCAAGATGAATCAATAAAATGGCCAGTAATTGACATGTATGATTCAGTGGTGCAGCTTGTCCACATGTCTGTTGTCAGAGTAATAAATTCTGCACTATTTAATGCATCTTTTATAGTTCCAATGGAAGTATCATATAAAGAAGGTAGAAGTTGTTTGCTCAATGTGGTTCGATGTGGCAATACATAACCAGGATCAAAAGCAGCTAAAAGTTCACGAAAACCGTGATCCTCAACAATTGAGAATGGCTGCATATCTTTTACTATCATTTTAAGAACTAAATTATCTAATTTCTTTTGTCGAATAATTGACGGAGGACGTGTGACATACTGATTTATGCCTAATTGTCTAGTGGGTTTCTGTACATGAGATACATTTATAGGAACAATCATATTACGATTAGCCGATTCAGTAGCAGTTGATGTTGCAGGTGTGTTCAATGTAGCAGCATCAGAATCAGATGTTGGTGGTATAGATGATTGAGTTGTAAATGTTTGTAAACAACTAGATTTATTGATCACCTGCTCAAGAATCACACCTGGATGTTTTGCATTGATATGTTTTTTGAAGTTTGAGGTAGAACCCCCTTTATATGAAAGCTCATTTTTACAAAGGTCACACACGGCATGAGTTTCATTCGTTTTTGTAAAATATAACCAGATGCTGCTGCGTTTTCTATTCATTTTTGAATAAAGGAGGTAAACTCAAATGTTTTAATCTAAATGAAATGTTACGTTGTTAAGTACGTAAAACTTAGCACAAATGGCAAAACCAAAATAAAACAATCAATTGTTATACACTTAGAAATAAATAAAACAATCAATTGTTGCACTTAGAAATATTTTAAATGGAATTTATTCTTTATTTACACTATCAAAACATCTGATGTCAAATTGTCAAATAGTTTAAATGAAAACAAAAATCCCATTTTTAGGTTATTTCTTTTTTTTTCATTTACCCGGCTACTCCACCTGACATAAATTTTACCATTACAATTACCATATCTTGTAACAAAAATATAAAAAATGGCGTCGGGTGAGGAAAACATACAATAAATTTGACGGTTAGAAATCATTTACGCTTTAATATTTTAAAGAAATTCTGCAAAAATTTTTGCAAAAAAGATAGTCACACGTATATGTATTTTAATGATTCTTTTTTGGCTGCCATATTTTTAAGTATGTCTTTAAAAATATCTCAACAAAAATTTATTTTTTTTTGTGCCACAACAAATTTTTGTAAAAAAAGTTTCTAACTATAAATTAGAAAACTTCCATTCGAAACTGGTAACAATATTTTTTAATCCAGCCAAGAAATGTAAAATTTTGGTATACAATCAAGTTATGCCTTCTTGGCAGCAAATGATTGTATGACATATGGCAAGTCGTTGCAATTTCGTGTCTCCACTAGCAACTGTTCGAATTTTAATGGTATAACTCGATTTTAATGGCAGGTGGAGAGTAGGTGTTATAGTTTTGTGCTTCTAACAATATTAAAAACTATCAGTGAATGTGTAATATTTGTCCTTCTCTAAAAAATACAACAATAAAGAAAGAAATATAATGATTTTTTCTAAATAAAAATTGAGATAGCATGATTAAAAAGAGATGAATATTTGCACGTAATTGCTACCAAATATTAAAGTTGATACTTTCTTTTTCGGCCTTGCTAATTTTTCTATCTATAAGAAAAACTATCTCATTCATACATACGAGTACATATTTACACCAAAATCAAAAATAAAAGAACTCGAAACATAAAAAATCAAAGTAGTAAGTAACCATTGTACAAAAGTAACGAATATTTTAATTTTCATGTAATCGTTACTTCGGGTAGTTGAAAGTAACGAGTAATAAATACCGAATAGTTACTACCCGCTCATCTCTAATACAGATTTAATTGACAATAGAGAATTGTTTCAATGCAATATTCTAAATGTATTAAAATCTTAATATGGTTTCAAGACAAAGCATCTTATAAAAGCAACGTTATTGTTACCTTCGCACATAATAATAAAAATACGGAGAAACATGACTTTAAGAATTAGGGTGATGAGATAAGCTTGATCTACTTTTACTTTGAAAGGTTATACTTGAATAATGCAAGAGAGTATTAATTATTATAATTGCGGTTGTCTTTATTAAACGTATTATATAACTTTATTAAATTGATTAATTGATGACTTGTGGTTGATGGTTAAGGTAAAATTATTGAATATTTTCAATAATATCTGATTTTTTACAAATGTAGAACAGTGACAAGTGACCGAATTCTAAACGAAGCTTTGTTCAGTGTAAGCAGAGGTTTATATTCGAGACTTATCTCACACGTAATGCAGTGTAATTTTTGTTTAATCCCAAAAAATGATAATAGTTGACAACACTACTTCAAATCTTGTGATACAATAGACAATGTAATGTCACGATAGATTGCAATAATCAATAATTTCTTTTCTTATATTGGTTGAGCACTATTACCATGAATAGCAATATTTAATAATGAAAAACGAAAATTCCGAATAGCTAAAGATATTTTACAGAATGCTCCGTATTCTGGCACCAAAAAATCCATTTTATAGTCTAGGCAACGAAGACCAAAAAATACCAAATAGCGGAAATAATTCATGTAGAAGCCAAAATTGGTACAGTTGTAGGGGAAGGTGTCCTTAACAACATACTAGAAGTACTCGAAAGGTCCTTTTTTCAATTTTTCATTAATTACTCAAAAACCACTGCTTCTATCAAAAAAATGTCTATATACTAAATTAATCTACATAAAATTCTCTACAATAAAGCAGATCAAAGCTTAAGGAAATATGGAGGGGGGTAAATAGAAAATTTAAAAAAAAAACAGTTTTTGCTCGTGCTCGTCCCTTTATTCAGTTTACAATCAACCTCCTTGTTGATCGTGAGTTTTCAAAATATCTGCTTTTATTACATTAAATATTTGCACGCGTTTAATATAAGATTATTATTTCCAGTGTGTATGTGACTATGGCTGAGAAGTGTTTAATTTGTGAGAGTGAAGTTGAAAGTGATTTGTGCAACGTTGGAAAAAAAGGGATAATTGGATTAGTGAAGACAAGTGTGTTAAGGAAGGATGGGAAAGAGAAAGGTTTCAGGGGTAAGATAAATGGTGTTGTTCATAATTCTTGCAGAAGAGAATACGTCAGAAGTGACTCAATAAAAAGGTTTTTGCGAGACACTCTCTCAGATGAACCTTCAACATCACGTGATGCTTCGTTTTTGCGTTCAGGACAAATGAAATTTGATTTTAAAACAAAGTGTTTTTTCTGCACGGAAACGTATGACGAAGAGAAGGAAATTAAAAAACCGGATGCTAAGCGTCGAACAGTTTTTTATGTTCGTACGGTTGCGTTTCACAATTCTATTTTGAATCGTGGGCAGGAAAGAAAGGATGAGTGGGGAAACGATGTAGTGAGACGTATCTGCATTGTTGGGGATCTACACGCAGCAGATGCAATATATCACGAAGATTGTTACAAAAGATTTATGTTAACCTCTGTACCTTCAAAAAGAAAAGCTGGACGTCCACCAGATGAAGGGATTTCAGAAGCAATGGAAGAAATATATGATTATATTGAAAGGACTGATAATTGCCAATACTCTATGGACGAGTTGTTGGAACAGGTTATTGCAGAGGAACCACCACATGTGAAGACCATTAAGAAGAGAATGAGGGAAAAATATGGAGACCAAATTTTTTTCAGTACTATTCGCACCAGACAAACTGTCGTCTCTTTCGTAGTTTTAGTGATAAAATCTTGAGCGACTCATGGTACATGGTACATGGTGCTGAGAATATCTTGGAAGACATTGAATCCATGCCTTACGATAACAGTGCCCATCCCCCTTCATCTAGCTTCTGCAGTGAGGCTGAACAATTAATACCTAAATCTCTTAGAGTCTTCATGGACTGCATTGCAAGGAAAAAAACGTCGAAAGAGGCAGTGGGGAAAAAGATGACAACTATTGCTCATGCTCTTATTGCTGCTGTTCGCCCTCGATGTTTCATATCCCCAATTCTGACCAGCATCGCTCTGTTCAAATACGGAAAATTCGGATCAAAGAACTTGGTGTCCCTACTATCGAAGTTGGGATTGAGTACCTCTTACTACGACGCTCAGCAGCTGGAGCTCTCCACCATCCACCACCCGCAAGAGCCTATCCCAAGTGACACATTTTGTCAGTACATCTTTGATAATGCAGACTTCAATGTATCTACTCTCGATGGCTGGAATACCTTCCACAGCATGGGAGGAATCAAATGTGTTACACCAACCCACGCTTTCCTTACATCCACGAAAGTGGAAAGACTGAAATCTGTTCCCCCCAGAAAGAAGTGGGCCAGCTGGGAGTTCTGGAGCTGCAAGCCTTTGAGGGAAGGGGAACCAACGCATTGCAGCAAATTACTATGGAAGATTTGAGCGTGTTGATGCCCATCCCCTGTTACATATTCACACTCACTGTTCAAGATTTCCTATGGATGAGTGGTAAGTGGCTCTAGGAGGTGGACCCCACTGCAGAGGTGCCAACCGTTCCAGAATGGAAGGGTTTCATGCAATTGGTGAGTAAAGTCATTAACAAAAAGAAAACTTCGGTAACCTTTCTTCCATTCATCAATGCACCACCTAACGAGTACAGCACAGTACATACAGCATTAAAGTATGCTTTAAAAAATAGTCAAGAGATAGGGGCCACAGTTTGCTTCGTAACATTCGACCAGCCTTTATACCTAAAGGGTAGAGAAATCGCGTTTGGGAATATTGTTGTGAGACTTGGTGGGTTTCACACCCTAATGTCCTTCCTGAAAGATGTACTATGCCAAGTATTCGCTGCTAATTCTGTTGACAAGACGTTAAAAGGCCACGCGTACAGCTGAGCTGTTCGAGGACATTTGCTTGTCCAGCTTGTTTTATGCCAAATTGTTCTGGAAGGAGCCAATGTTTCAGTGGAAGAGAAGAAAAAGATCTTGACTATGCTGACCAACATGGAGGAACTTACTCCGGACAAAGTTGAAGAGAATGCTTTGACGAAATTTCAGAATCATCTAAAATCCCTCAAGAATAATGGCCCTACCGCTGCTTTGTGGGTTCAATACTTCAACATGGTTACTCTGATGAAGAAGTTGGGATGATTGGGAAGTTAGGGTTTGGGACGGGCACTTAGAGTGTGTACAGCAGATGATCCCATTCTTCCACGCAAGTGGGCAGTTTCAGTACGCAAAATGTGCCCATCTCTATGTCCAAGATATGATACAACTGAAAGCTAGCCATCCGGAGGCGTACAAGGAGTTTGCAGATAAGGGGTACTTAATTGGTCGGATATGGTCATAGAACAAACTCTTATGCGCTCCATGAAAAGTTCAGGTGGCCGTGGCCTAACGCGAGGAAGAGGAATTACTGATTCTGTACTCGCCAAGTGGGTTTGTGGATCACCGGAAGGCACCGCCATATGTTCGTCATTGAAGGAGTTTGCTGAAGTGGTCTTTGCAACTGGAGAGCAGCACGTTGATATCCGGGAATCACGGCAAACGAGAGATTCACGAGATCGAGGTAAAATACACAAAAGGTTCAATGATCATCCCCCTTTTCCAAAGTTGGATTCACTGATGTCACTGTCAGCAGGTATCGTGGGAAATTCCAAAATAAACTGCAACCAAGCCCTGGATATTGGAACTAAAATTATGCAAAGTTTTATCGGCACTAAATTTGGTTATATGAAGCAATCTAAAGAGAATGTGGTCTTATCACTAGCCAGTAAAAGTAGCACCATTAAAATCAATGGTGATAAAGTTACAATTAACCATCTGACAATTTTCCAAAGAATTGTCATATCAAAAAAGGACGATAAAGATGTAGAAGAGCTTTTGACATATGAATTAACTCTATACCCCTTGGCCCTGTTCAGCAAGGGCGGAATGCGAAAAGGGAAAAAATCATCACTCTATGATGTTTTGCCTGTAGAGGACAACGCAACTGTGGATCTCATCCAAAGCTTCAATGTGGTAGACGGTGGTTTCCTACTCCATCGCATGAAATGGAAACAGTCTTCCAACATATTATCAATTTGCCATCAGTCATTGCCTACGTACATCAACATTACGGTAAAAATTGTTCGGTGGTTTTTGATGGATATGGTGATGACAACAGAACCAAACGAGCAGAGCAGAAGCGAAGAGCGCTCACAAAAACTTCTGTTGACATCAACTTTCATGAAAGCACGACTATCACAGTTCAACAAGAGCATTTTCTTGCTAATGAAAGAAACAAAACAATCCTGATTCACTTGCTCAGTGAGAAAATGGCAGCAGCCGGGATAGAAACAGTTGTTGCTATAGGGGATGCGTTTTGAACATGATATTTTGCCGAAGCATGACTGTGTGTGGGGTGCGCTGCGGTTGCCGCAAAGCAGGGATTGCCTGATCCAGTGCCTGCGGCTGCATCGACTCATGTACTAACGGAGCCTCCGTCGAAAATAGCATCGATGATGATGAAAATTTAGATTTCGACGAAATTTAATGTTCAATATATATCCTTAAGCTGTAATTATTTCATTTTTAACAATAAAAACTGTTTTTTGAGTTATTAACGAAAAATTGAAATAAAGGACATTTCGAAACCCCCCACCCTTAGCTTCCACCCCCACCCTCAGTACTTTTAGTATGTTGTTAAGAACACCTTCCCCTACAACTGTACCAATTTTGGCTTCTACATGAATTATTTCCGCTATTTGGTATTTTTTGGTCTTTGTTGCCTGGACTATTATGCAATTTTATTTTATTGCTATTGTTATTTTATTCCAGGTGTCAAGCTGCCTGGGGGAATAAAGTTGGTACTTGTTGTCAGCTCCGTGCCTTGGAAATTCCACAGGTGTTCGTGTTACTTCTTCGCGGTAACCACAGGGTAACTAGCTCATCATTGGTTTTGACTGGATGGGCTATAGGCTAAAAGACGGCGCTAAACAACTGGGCTGGGTTAAGGTGTGAATCGTACCGTTGCAAGAACTACCCTGGCTGGGGCCCAGTCTAAAAACTAGCTCAGTCTCTAACTGTGTATCCAGATACCTGGCGACCTGCGGAATATCATTCACGGATCTCTGTACATATGGACATTTTTTGTCCGCTACTCGTGCGATTCTTATGGAAGATCTACATAAAAACATAGAGGCCAGGACTCTTAAAATCCCGAAAACTACGGCTGGAGGGACATCGCCTTCTAACCCTGGCCGTGAAAGTTAAGATAAGAGGCGAAACATAAGCAAAAATAAGAGTCCTTCTAAAAAACAACTGCTGGGTGTGCTCTGACCGATACGTCTGATTCACAAACGGCTAATGTCTGCTAGGAGGGGGATATAAGCTAGTATAAAGCTAGTTCTAGCAAAACTGATCCCGGAGTACCAAATTATCAGATTCGTAGGGGGGGAGGGGGATGCAAAGCTCTTACGAGGATGAAAGGAATACCGTTGACAGATCGGAGATGCAAAGAAGTCAAGGTTGCAGGAAAATGTAACTAGGCCTTTCAGCGAGATCCTTAAGGACCAGCTGCTTATTGCGGTGATAGATAGGGCGCAGGATGATGGGAGTATTGCGCCCAACAACTAGGGCAAGGTAGAGGTGGCTTTAGCTGCGACCTTCTTAAAGGTAAAGCGGTAGAACTGGGTTCTGCTCCGAACTGTAGAAATGGAGGATGGCATAGGAGTCATGACAGATTGACAGCCTGTACCGACCAAAGTTTGCTCTATCTCTATAGAAAGGCGGTAAGGAACATGGGTAAGGTGTGGCCTGGAGACCAGGGGTTAAATCGATCGACCCAAGTGAGGTTTTGGAGATAATCTGAATAATAGGTCAGCTATAATTATTATAAATGATGAGTCGATAGGGATCTGGCAAGGACGAAGGGTGTGATAAGCTTCGGTTACGGGGCTATCACACTAAAAAGTCTAGAGATGATTATAAACCATCTGCAATTTTTAGAAGTGTGAAAAGTTGGAATCGTCCTGGGCAGGTAAGTGAACTCATACCACACAATACGGGAAAGTAAGGGTACAAAAGAGAGAGGTGATAATTACATAATTACGTAATTTTGGGTAAGCCCACTTTTATATCTAGAAAAAGACAAGAGGTACTACGTAAGGCGGGAAAAACCTCTCGCAGAATTTAACAAATACTCCTTAGTAACCTTTCTGGATGTAGAAGATGTCTTTAGCAACATTAAACCGGTGCCAATAACCCCGGGTTTTTCATCTCTGGGTGTGGATGAACGCTCTTTGGCTGGATAAATCAAATGCTAAGATGCAGTATAGTGAAGGCTAAGCTGAGCGGGTCCGTCATTAGCAGATCTGTAAGTGTAGGCAACCGCAATGTGGAGTATTGTCCTCTTCTTTGGAACTTGGCCATAAACGACTTGTTACTGGAACAGTAGAACAAGGTTTTAGGGTGGTTGCTTATGTGAATGACGTTGCTATTGGTGTCTATGGTAACTATCCTTGTACCTTAAGAGAGCGCAGGCAAACCGCGCTTGGTTTTCTTTCTAAATAGCAAACAGCTGTGTAGTAAATGTTAATCCACGTTGAACTGAGGTGGTCCTCTTTTCTAGGAAATACAAACGTCTTCAGATTGATCCTCTTACCTTAAATGGTATTAACTTGACATTTACTGATAAAGTGAAATACCTGGCTGTTATTTTGGACGGCAAACTTAGCTTAACGCCTAGCATAGCTATAAGGCTTAAATCCATTTCTATGTAAACCTGTAGTAATATAGGCCACTCATCGATTTTGTGTAACAGAGACATCGCTGTTACTACCGATTACATGGTTCCATTACCTTACAGTCAGGCCACTATTAGAACGCTACGATCTTATTTCCTTAAGTCAAAGGTAGTCCAGAACTGTCTCTCATCTCTTAACGAGATGGCAGATCAGTTAATGTTGCGGAGAATGAAAAGGTAGATGAACTCGCTCGGCAGAATACAAATTGCCTCACTTTACCCAGGTAAAGTAAATGTGGAAATTCCGTTCGGTACGTGCAAACTGTTCCTCCCGGAGAAGCTAGGAGAACAGGGAACTATAGATTTATTTATTTATTTATAGTATTTTATAAATAATTTAGTATTAAAAGGAAAAGCACACATGAAAATAAAGCAAACGAAACAAAAAAAAAAAGTAATGAAATTACTTCCATTAGGCCATTAGGCATGAAAACCTTTTAAATTTTTTCAAACAATTTCCACCTCATGCTTACACATTCTATTTTGAGTAGTAGCTCATTTACAATAAAATGCACAACACGAGGTGAAATAAAATTAAAAATTAGCAATAGTAACAATATGTTAATAAAAATAAATTAAAAAATTACGTATTGCCCATCATCTACGTATTGCCATCAATCACACCACTTCAAAAGGAGGGGGTCAACATCCTAAATAATTTTGCCGATCCTAATCTCTTAATTTCCAATGGAATTGAATTCCAAAGGGAAACTCCCCTAACATAAAATGACGTGTTTAGCGACCTACAACAATTTTTAGCCGGAATTAGGCGGAAGTTAGAGGAATACTAAACATTAATTTCCTATATATGTAGATAACAAGGCTCCTTAGCTTTGAGAAGTTTAAAAATAAAAAGACAAACGCGAAATTCGTAAAAAAAAATAGATAAACTACATTCTAAAACAAGGCTAGAGTAGGCAGAAATATGATCGAACTTCCTAATACCAAAAAGAAAGCTGGTACAAGCATTGAAACATCTTTGGAGAACATTCATATTTTCCTGAAGCATACCGAATAAAACTATGTCACCGTAAATAAAATGAGGAAGAAGATAAGACAAAAACAATTTTTTCCTAAACTGACTATCAGAAAATCCAACTACTTTATACAAACAACTAAGCATGTCAAAGACCCTCTTACTAATAGTAACTAAATGGTCAGCCCAAGTAAGAATTTTATTAATAACTAAGCCTAAATCCCTAATAGTATTTGAATATTCAATTAGCGAACCCTGCAGAAAAATACCAGGAAAGTACGAGGTATCTAACGGTTTTTTATAAATTATAATCGACTGAGATTTGTTTGAGTTTAAAACGAGCCTGTTAACGATAGAATCCTGATCTAAACGACTATTTCTATAAATTTGAACGTCATCAGCGAAAATATGAAATGAACAATGTTGAATGGAGGATTCTATGTCATTTATGTACATAGAAAATAATATAGGACCCAGCACTGAGCCCTGAGGCACGCCGGAAATTACAGGAAGGAAATCAGACAAGGAATTGGAGAAAAAACTGCCTGAGAACGATTAGAAAGATAGTTAAAAATCAATTTGGCAGCAGAAAGCGAAAATCTAAACTGAGATAAGAGTTTATTAAAAGAATTCTGTGATTAATAGAATCAAAGGCCTTAGAAAAATCTAACAAAGTTAAAGAAGTTAATTCCTTATTATTCATATTACGCCTAATATCATCACATACATTTAATAACGCAGTAGAAGTGCTATGAAATTTCTAAACCCACATTGGAAGCAACTTATTAAACTATTGCTATGTAAATGCGATTGAATTTGATTTTTAACAACTATCTCGAAAGCCTTAGAGAGAGAGAACTTAAAATGCTAATTGGCCGAAAATGGGATAGCTCTAAAGGATTACTGCTCTTTGGGATGGGAATTATTTTACTTAGCTTCCACTGATCTCGATAGGAAGAGGACGTGAGAATAAAATTGAAGATATGTAACAAGTATGCTGAGATGAAAGGGTTAAACTCGCTGAACGAATTTTAAATTAACGTTATACAAACCAGAAGATTCCGATTTAACCTTCCAAATAGCAGATTGTAAATCCTCGAGAGAAATGTTAGAAAACGAAAACGAATTAGAGGAGGCATTAGAGAACAATTCGACGGTACTACTGCTCGAGTTCAGATTAGAGCACTAATCTCGCATCTGCCTAGACTTAAATTACGAACATTACGCCAGAAAACCTTGTGAGGTTACTTCGAATTAACCCTACAACTCTGTTACGAGCCTGCTTATAGGACACCTTTTCCATAAACGATATTTACTAACTCTAATATTTATGGCATTCGAAATTTCCTGAGACAACCAAGGCGGAGATTTTGCTTTCCAAGTAACCTTTTTAACCAAAACACCATTAACACCAAATTAATATACGAGTTGAAAAATTCTATTTGGCCAGTTGCAGAACTAAGGCAAAAAATATCCTCCCAAGGAACTGAGTTACAAACTAAGTAAAGGCGGGAATTTTCTATACTAGAAAAAACTCTTAGGTTTAGGTGGAGAGTAAGAGTTCACAGAAAAAACTAAAAGATTATGATGGGATCCCATACCGAGAGACAAATGATTGAAAAAGCAAATAGAGTTATTAGTAAAAGAGATGATTTAATCAATAAGGGAATAAGAGGCCCCGCTAGCGGTTGGATAAGAAAACGTTGGTTACACAGTGTTGTGTAGGGATAAATTAAGACTATTTAAACGATTCAAATAATCCCGAGGGAAGCCGGAATTTTGGAGTATATCGAAATTAAAGTCACCTGATATATACATTTCATTGAATCTACAAGAGAAATAACTAAATAAATTTTCTAAGTCTAAAAGTGATTTTTTAACACGTTCACCCCTCGAAGACACATATGTATATGTGTTATGCAAGTTTCCCAAAAAACTCATGTTACATATACGAGTATGTGTCACATTAAACTTTACAATAGGTATAACTTTGGAATGGTTTGTGTTATGATTATTTTCGTTTCGCCGGAGTCTTTATGAGCATATGACACACATTTGTGTCGCATGGTTTCAATGAGAAAGTTTTATTTATTGAAATATTTTCATATTTCGGGAAACCCCCGATATTGGTTCAAAGAAAAGGGATAACGATTTATTTAACGTTTTTATGTTAGTTTGTGGACGATTTTTGTCTAGTAAAGCGGTATTCTGTTTGCATTATAATATTTATACTTAGAATTTTTGGTATTACAGTGAAAAATTAACGATTTTTAATTCAAAACTAAATTTTTGAAGTATAATAAAAATTATTCAAAGTTATTTGTGTAGCGTAGAAAAGTTGTAAGGTACAGTAATATTATTTACTCTCCGATTTTCTGATTTGGGTGAGTTTCAAGTTAATTGCAGATTTTTTTGTTATACTGTTATAATAGGTTCTTGCTTTTACAGGAATTTGTGCATATGGAAAGTCGAGGAAAGCGCATGGAGCTTGCGCGAAAATCTGACGAATCTGAAATAGACGCCAGCAACAGTGAAATAGACTTTGAAGATTCGGGTAGCAGCTTTCGCATCTATGACACTGACAGCATGTCATCTGAATGCTCAGTAGAAATTGACTTGCAAGAGGTACCAGTTCAAGAATATGTTGCTGAAAATAACAATGATGAGTGGATTGATGTTGGGCCTGAAACCAATAACAAAGTTTTTACTGGAGCAGAATTGATATCCATAGATCTACCACCAACCGCCGAACCAGTAGAATATTTCAGGAAAATATTTGACGATGTATTGCTCGAGAAAATAGTTACTTGGACTAACGCACGTGCTAAATTCATTATTGAGCATAAGTCATTATCAGCAAATTCAAACTTCGAAACAAATGCTTGGCTGAAACACTGTTGGGCCAAAACCGGGCTTTATGTTCAAAATGTGTTCGGCCAGACAATGAGTCGAACAAGGTTTGAAAACATTCTTAGATGTGTGTGTTTCTATGACGAGCAACACGACGTCAAAACTAATAGATTGTACAAAATACAAAATGTCACAAATCACGTTCTGGCTAACATAAAAAAATTGTATAGCCCACCTCAAAACCTTTCATTAGATGAAGCTCTCCTGTTATGGCGAAGAAGACTGTCATTCCGGTAGTATATACCGAATAAGAGGCACAAGTACGGAATCAAATTCTATGAATTATGCAATCCCGAAGGTTGTTTAATAAATATGATTTTATATATCGGAAGAGGCACGGTGTCTAACGAGAAAGGGAATGCATTTGGCGTTGTTGTTAAACTAATGAAGGAATATTTGGGTAAAGGTCATACGTTGTATATGGATAATTACTACTGCCGTATTGACCTGGCAGATCACTTGGTGAATCATCAAACTTGTATATGTGGAACATTACGTTCGAACAGGAAACGCAATCCCTCTCAAGTTATAAAGAGTAAATTAAAGCCAGGACAAATTTCATGGCAGCGAAACCGCAAGAACATTATGGTGTTAAAATGAAAAGACAAGCGAGACGTTTAGATGATTTTTACCAAACATAATGCCAAGCTTATTAATTTAATAACAAAAAGAAACAAGGACATAATAAAGCCAAAAATGGTGGTAGACTACAACGCTAATATGCCGGGGATCGAAAGGACGGATCAAATGATTTCATATTATGCTTGCCCAAGGCGTTCAGTGCGATGGTACATGAAAGTGTTATTTCACATAATGGACATAGCAATATGGAATTCGTGTTGGATATATAACAAACAAACCCAGCAGCGACAATTGCCACATCTAGAATTTAGAGAAAAAAAATTATAACCTCGTACTTAGGGGAGATTTTAGCGCGGCAAAAGAGCCCAATAACCGCAGGAACTTCAAATACAGCACATTTCCCTAGCATGGTCAACAGCCGCAGGAGGCGCCGCATGTGTCACAAAACTGGTAAAAGGGCTGCGAGTAAATACGTTTGTGACACATGCAAAGATGCTAAAGGCGAGTTGATCGGTCTATGCCCATATCTATGCTTTCGGCTATGGCATACCCAATAAAAAATTTGAATTTTTTTTTTTATAAACTGTAACTGATTTACGCTTATATAATTTATATGTAAATCATAATTAACTCTTTAGAAATATAAACCTAATATACTGAATTTTGCAGTTTCTTGTACACCTTAAAATAATTTATGTTCCACGTAAACCTCATGTCACACATATGTGTCCTTTTAATTATAAAAATACTAGACTCATGTCTCACACATGTGTCGTAGAAGCAATCAAAACTCATGTCACATATATGCCAGCTTTCCACAAACTCATAACCCATATAGGTATCATAGAATTGTTAATATGTGAATTTTTTCCGAACATCAAAAAATCGTTTGAGGGGCGAACATGTTAAATTGGGCACACGACCTCTTACTAGTTTTTGGTGGGTTATAGACGGTACCGAATAAGATTTTACGACCATTAATGAAAATATTGACAAATAGAAACTCTTAATCCGATACTAACAATTCTGAAATGGAAAAAGGTATGGTAACTAATCTAGCCTTAATGTGATCACCTACAAACATAAATAGTCTGATTTGGCCAAAACTATATCAGGTAAGAACCGTAAAGCTGTTAACACCTTGGCGCCGCCGAAGATTGTTAAAGGGCACTGTCTCATAGGTGATCATGCGCGGAGACTAGAAGAGTCTCCCCTTCTACTCTGCACTTGTCCCCGTCTAGCGTTAAGCAGATGGACATTTTTAGGAGCTCCTCTCCTCAGCGAACTGGCGGATCTCAATGAGATGGACGTCAGGTGTTTTTAACTCTTCGTTGTAAGCTCTATATGGTTCAATGAGTAGAGTTGAGAATAAGTTGTATGTGGTATGGCTATGGGACCATTCTTGTGTCTATGCAAGTTCTAAGGACAGTCACTCTAACCTAATCTAACCTAAACTAACCTATTTTATTTCCCCAAACCAAACCTATATTGATATAAATATTTTACGTTTATCGCTTTTGGTGTTCGCTTTAAGCAACTTGTTAACATCGGTTAGAAACAAGTTAGTTCATTAGATTTTTCCAAAATAATACCGAATTACTCAATTGTTACGGTGTTAACACAAATTTTCTGATAGATCAATCATCAAAGTTTTTATAATTTTTTTTATCTACGTCACTAAAGACGCGCAAAACCCTTAAAACAGAACTTATATAATATCTGAATAAGACTGTGCAAGGTACGAACCAACTTAATTAAAAGGAATTAATTATTGTTATCCTAAGCAGTAAGTTATGTGCAAACATATCCTAAAAATGGCTTTCAATTATTTAACATTATCGAATAATTATGATAATTTATTATTTGGTGTAATATTCATCAATATTTATTTGAATTACCTACTTCTATAATTTGTAAATATTTTTTTGAGTAGGAAAAAGTTTTTCAAAATATTGATGGTTTATGTAAATCAATAGTATTGTCACGTATTTGCTAATCCTACTTATTCTATTTTATGGACTCGGGGATATTGTTTTAATTCTTTCGAAAGATTTACGACCATAGTTCTGATATTTAATTTACATTTATTATAGACAATAGTTACAGTTTATTTTTCAGATTGAATTTGCTTTTGCGTCCCATAGTTCCTTATCTTTAACGAAAAATACCCATGTTACATTTTTACTGACCACATGATAACCGCAAGTAGAAACTCGGCTTTTTTTTTGGTCAAATTCAACTTTATTGAAAAGATACTTGTGACAAAGATTAATAATCGAAATATTCGCCATTACTATCTTTGGTCTTATGTCACTTATCGGGTAGATGATGAATGCCTTCGCAATAGAAACTTGGTGGTTTCGAAAGCATAGTCATCTTTATTTATAATTAACAACGCTTTGGGCACATTCTACTTTGAGCATCATAAGCTCATTTACAATAGTGTGCAGTAATTTGAAAACATATATTTACACAAAAAAATCCTCCAGAGTCTCCAAAAAATATTTTTACAGCGATTTATTGCTTAGCTTGCACAGCTTCAACTACGTTACACTTCTTTTGGAAAATATGCCGGTTGAGTTAAGTACGTCGCGCCCATTCCACTCCTCAAAAATCTCGGTCTTGGTCGGGTCAATTCGGCTTTATAACCGTAGCGAGATTTATTAAGCGAGCGAGATTTATTAAGATTAAATGGTGTTGTTAAAAAATTTTCAGAACCAACGCGATTTGGATGAATTTGCAAAGTTGTCTCGATTTAACCAATTGCTGATGATTGGTTTTTGCGATGAAATATTTGTAGATTCGGCAAACGGATGATAAAGTAAGATAGCTTATTTAGCCTTACTGGATCTTATAGTGGAATTTAATTCAGGAGCAATATTAATAAGATTTTTAATGATATTTTCTTAACTTAAATCTAATATTATTCTATTTATTTTCAGGTGACTGGACTGGTGTCAATGGATTTAACCATACTCCCCGGGTTGAATCGTTTTCAGATTCAAGATTTGGAAGTTTGCATAATTTTTGTATAGGGCGTTTGAGTGTACCACTTTTTGTTTTAATCTCTGCCACCCGAACATTGCCGTCATTGCCAGGAAATAATTTGATGACTCGCCCCATAAGCCATTGAGTGGGTGGCAAATTATTCTCATGAATTAGTACGACATCATTTAGTTCCAGGTTTTTTTTATGTGTTTGCCATTTGTATCTAGGCTGAAGACTCGTTAAATACTCCAATTGCCAACGCTTCCAGAATTGACAATAAATATGTTTTACGATGTCCCATCTTGCATTTTGTTACTGGAACAGATTGGTCTTGAATTAAGAACACCTTCTATCTGCGCAGTTTGTGTTGAAAATTCCTCAAGAGTAAGTATCGTGTCGCCTATTGTTCGTGTAATTTGAGTTTTGGTTGACTTTACTGCGCTTTCCCATAATCCACCTTGGTGAGGTGCTGCTGGGGGAATAAATCGCCATGTAATCTTGTCCTTCAAAAGACAGACCTGAATGTTATCGTTATTGTTTTTTAGAAAGGTATAGACTTCGTCGACTTTGTTTCTTGCGCCCACAAAATTTGTAGTGTTGTCGCAGTATATCGTGTGGCATAACCCTCTTCTGCTAATAAATCTGCGCAGTGCTCCTAAAAACGATTCAGTACTTAGATTCAAGCATATTTCGATATGTATCGCATGCGTACTAAAGCATACAAAAATGCACAAATATGATTTCGCAGGAGTGGAGCCTCTTCGTCGAATGGCATGAACCTTGAAAGGCCCGCAAAAGTCGACTCCAACTGCGCCGAACGGTGCTGTATGTCGTACCCTGTCTTCGGGGAGCTGTCCCATTAATTGTGTCATCATTTTGGAATTTTGTCGCGCACACTTGATACATTTCCGGAACACCTTTTAGCAACATCTTTTCCTCGAACCACCCTAATAATTTTGACGCACTAAACTCATCATTAATTGCGGGCTTGGGTGTTGCCTCTGTTGATGAACATCGAGTGTGACGGCTGTTGCTATTGGTGACTTGGATGAAAGTATGATTGGATGCTTGGTACTATACGGTAGTGCTGATTTTTCCAATCTTCCTCCTACTCTCATAACCCCTTCGCTGTCCATGAACGGGTTTAATTGTTTTACCGTATTTTTCACAGGTATCGCGCGGTTGATTTGAAGATGACGATACTCTTCGGGGAAATGCGTAATTTGCCAATAGATTACTAGTTCCCGGTTTGCCATCTCCATTTCTGTTACTGTTAGTAATCCAGTCTGTCGTTTACCAGAATTTTTGTTCGCTTTTGGCTTAAGCGAAGAATGATGTCGTCTTGGTGGTTAATATCGATGGTTAAGCAAGTTGTATTGTACACTTCAACCTGCATGTCCTCTTTGGTCTCTGGTATGTGCGGTTGGTCTGGCCAGGGATGTTTCTCCTTTGATAGCCATTCAGGCGCATTCCACCAAAATTCGCTTTCAATAATTTCTGCAGTTGACTTCCCCCGTGTTGCGCAGTCGGTTGGATTTTGTCTGGATGGCACGTGACGCCATTTATTTCGTTTATAACCGCCTATTATCTCTGAAACTCGATTGGCAACAAATGTGGTCCAGCGCCTCGGTGGACTGGCAAGCCAGTCTAAAACCATTTTGGAATCGGTCCACATTGTAACGGATGATATATTGATGGATAGAATGGCTGTTACTTCCTTTACCAATCGACTAAGAGGAACCGCACCCATTAACTCCAGTTTTGGTATTAATGGTGCCACCTTTGTTTTGCCACATATCAGATGCGTTGAATATCCATGCTAACCTTGTGATCGAGCATATATTGCCGCGGAATATGCCCATTTGCTAGCATCACAGAAACCATGAATGGTTAAAGTTGGCAGAGACTTTTCCTAAGCTTCATCCATGACAGTCTGGTTTCTGATGGCAGCGGCTCATCCCACCCAATCTTCTGCAACCACAAGCTTTGAAATAGAATTTTAATTTTTATTATAATTGGTGATAGTAGCCCCAAAGGATCGAAAATTTTGCTTGCTTCGGAAAGGAAACTTCTTTTGGTATGGACATCTTTGTCTTCCAGATTGACATGAAATATAAGATGGTCTGTGTTGGCGTTCCATGCAATTCCCAATACCTTAACCGACTCTGGATGTTCCGAAAAGATCCTCAGGTTGGTTGAATCGTCATCATTTAGCATGGCCCTCGGTTGTGGATCGTTTGATTGTAGTTTTCTCAGGTTGAAACGGCCGCTTTTTAATATCTGGATTACCTCGTCTTTCAGCTTAATCAACTTTGCTAGCATTGATGCACCAGTCATCAAATCGTCCACATAAATATCTTCTTCAACTGCTCGACTTGCATCTGGAAAGTTTTCTCTATGTAATTGACCAAGCTCCTTTAGACATCTGGTGGCCATATATGGAGCAGATGCAGTGCCGTATGTGACCGTGTCCAAAGCATAGGGGCAGATTTTTTGCTGCTGGTCTCGCCACAATATTATCTGGTGCCTGGTATCCTCCTGATCAACCCAAACTTGTCGGTACATCTTTTCAATATCGCCTACTAAAACAAATGGATGCTGCCGAAATCGGGTAAGTATTTGAAATAGACTTGACTGTACATTGGGCCCTATCATCAAGTTTTGGCTCAATGACAAGCCATTGGTGGCCCTTGCCGATGCGTCAAATACTACGCGTAGCTTTGTTGTGCTGCTGTTATCTTTAAGAACTCCATGGTGCGGCAAAATGTATGAATCTTTTAGTTCAACGTTGCTTAGCTCAATTGGATGCATGTGATTTAGACGCTGATATTCCTCTAAAAAACCAGTATAAAACTTGTGGAATTTGGCATCTCTCTTAAATCGCCTTTCCATCGCCAATAACCTAGATACTTCTTGCTGATATGTGGATCCGAGTGTTTTTGGCGTCTCCTTGAATGGAAGCTTAGTGATGAATCTTCCATCTTGGTACCTCTTCAATTGCCCAAAACCTTTGCAGTGTGGTATCAATGTCGACGATGGTTGCGAAAGAGTGCGTTGTTAATGGTTTATCTGCGTCGTGCGTACCTCCTATGATCCAGCCTAGCTTAGTGTTCTGAGCTCTAAAGTTAGTATCGCCTAGTTTTATATTGCCATCTTTTAGTAGCTCAAAAACGATGTCTGCGCCAAGTAAAATATCGATATTATCGGGATTCTGAAAGTTCGGATCAGCCAAATTGATGTTCGATAGGTTGCTCAAGCAGGCTAAGTCAACTTCAAATGCCGGGAGCGAAGAACTAATTTTCCGGATGATGATCGCGTCTATCGATGCAACTTCGATGGATATAAATCTTGAAGTTAGTCGATTAGGCTTCTGTAATTTTTCCTTGGCAACCCTAATTTCTGCATCAGTGATTCAGTAATAAAAGACGCTTGTGATGCCGTATCCACCAATGCACGACATGATCTTGGAATGTCTAAATTATCGAATACATTTATTACTGCAGTACGTAGCACTGTCTGCACACTTGTTTTTAATGAAATTGTAACATCTTCATGACTACGGTTAAGGGTATGATGATTAAGCGTCCTGTCTTCATTGTTGGTGTCTGGATCTTTCTTTGTAGTGACTACTACGGTTGTTTGCGTATCCACATGTAGGAGAGTGTGATGCTTGTAAGAGCATTGACTGCATCTGCTTCGGATTCTACATACGGAAACGGTATGCCCCGGATTGA
Organism: Tipula vernalis; assembly: GCA_958295665.1. Taxonomy (NCBI): domain Eukaryota; kingdom Metazoa; phylum Arthropoda; class Insecta; order Diptera; family Tipulidae; genus Tipula; species Tipula vernalis. The sequence continues at coordinate 176,210,617 of OY282558.1, read as the reverse complement.
GGCAATTGAAGCAACGTTTGCTGCTGCCTGTTAGGTGTCTCCTCTCTTCAACTGATTGCTCTCTAAATCTCGCACAATCTATCAATCGTTTCACCAAAAAATCAAAAAAGTCATTTATTACTGGAAATTCATTTTCAGTGTTCTCTTGGGCCCATAAACTTCGTGTCTCATCATCCAGCTTCTGCAACAGAAGGTATATGATCCAAGGATCTCTAGCTTCGGCTTGCTCACCCAAGGCTTTTAAACCACGGACTACTTCATCCGATGTATCCAGTAACTTTGTAACATTTGAAGCGCTGGCTGTATGGACGTTTGGTTGTTGAAGAAAATGACGTATGAAAGCGTTAACGGTATGGCGTTTGCGATCGAACCGCTGGTTGAGTTTTTTCAATGCTTCGATGTAATTGGACTCGGTAACTTTAAAATGTTTGACCAGAGAAAATGCATCACCTCTAAGTAGACCCATCAGATACTGGAATTTTTGCACTGGTGTAAGGTTTTCTCTGCTATGTATACTACAATGGAATAAATCGAAGGAACTCTGCCATTCTGTATAATCGCCCAAAAACGTCGGAATTTGTAACTTTGCAAGACGCACCAGATTTAAAGACATTTAATATTTTTTATTGCACCTGGACATGGATCGTCCTCAAGACTAAAATTGCCATCAAGAAATCTTGCAAACCACTTTTTTACTGTTAAATGACTCACAGAATGTTCATCCAAAGTCGAATTAATCAATTCCATGGCTTGAGCAGCTTTTTTTATCGTTTGAAAACAGAATAGAATACACACGGAATGAGAGCTACTTACATACATATGTATATCCAAATTAGCGGGCGATTTGAATGCGTTCAAGTATGTTTTTAATGAAACCAACTTCAGAGCAGAGTTTCTACTTGCACACCCATTAATTACCCCTTTTTGTTTTCTTTCCAAATTTATTAAGACTTAAACACTTTCGAATGTGTATAGAATGTGTGGTATGATGCTTGTGATGAGATTATTTGGTTTTTATTTACATTCTCTATTCTTTAAAATGTGCGGGTATTTAGCGTATCTTGTACGTCTCAATTGACGAGTGCTTAAGTATTAATAATGAAATGTTGATCTAGATATATGTATATAGCGCACAGAACTAATTGAAATGAATAACAAAATGTTTTAAAATAAATCAAAAATAATTTATTTATTCTATAACCATCCTATCATCCATTGACATTTGAATATCTTGATATATAAAGAAAATGCAAATATATAAATAAATTCTGTGATACGTTTAGAAAAATATCAATAGACATCAAGAAAGGATTAAAATCATATTTCGAAATAATAAATTCCAATTTTTTTTTTTAAATTATGAATAATGAATTTCAAAAGTGTATCATCCAATCTAAATTTTGATATACAGATTAAATGAATATAAATCTAATTTGGTAAATTAATAAAAATAAAAACAACCATATTTCCAAGAAATCATGAAAATTTAATGTCATCTTCATCTGCATTCATAAAACAGCTATAAAAGAGATAATAAAATAATTTCAATTTTCCATCATAAAATACGGTAGAGTAAACCCCATTTTACGTTCGCTTTTAATTGATTTAGAAAATCACTCAAAACAAAAAAAACGTTTTTGGAAAAATTGAATCTCTTTAGACGAAGTTATGTATACCATATAGCAATTTATTTTACCTCATACTTCCAACTAGTTGACAAACTATTCTAAAATTCACAAAGAGATTGCGGTTTAGTAAACCGTTTTGTGACAAATTAAGTTTTATGAAATTTTAAATAGAATCCGTAAAGCTATGCGGACTTGAGCAGCTAGATTATAAAGAAGGCAAATGTCATACAAACAACATTTAATTTACAATCAATCGTTTTTTGGTTTCCAATCAAAAAAATATACAGGTAGGAAAAAAATTGCATGGGTATTATATAACTCTTTCGGCTTTATTCAACAGAAAACAAGTGTAATAGGTAAACAAATTTTCCTCCTAAAAAGGTATGGAAAAATCTGAAAAAGATGGATTGGACCTCCCCTTCCTTTTTCCCGTAAACCAAATGAAAGAAAAAGAAAATTTGAGAATGTCCATCTCATTGACATATAGAGACTTCTGGATGATATCAATCATTATTTAATGGAGGACATAGTACATAACTGAAAAAGAAAGTGGTCAAAAAGTTTTCGATAAATTGGTTCCATTTAGAACCTAACTCAAATATGTTGCTAAAAGTTGGTGGACTCCTCTCCTGTTTCTGTCTTTAGACAACACTCGAATTACTCCCTCAAATTGATAAAATGCTTAAAGAAACGAAAACCAAAGCTTATTTTAAAAATGTATTGTGACGGTGACACCTAGTGTGTAATAGAAGAAGTTAAATGAATAGCTGAATGTTTAACTGTACTAAAATGGAATTTTCCATGATAAAAATTGTTACGTAATGTCTCTACGCTATTCTAACTGGAAAAGTCATGAGCTTTCTAGAAGTTTGGTTTGTATATATAAAAAGGAAAACGAAGTCGAATTGGATTAGTAATATTTGGTAAGCGATAAAGATTAAAAGAAATTAAAAAGTGATTTAAAAAGTGTTTTAGTGTAAAATAAAAAGTAAAAGTGATCAGTAAAATTTAAGAATAATTTATATAAAGTGATTTTGTGAATTTTTATTGATAAACTGTGTTGTAATAAATTTTGTGAAATAAATAAATTCGTTGCTAATAAATTGAATTGACTTTGTGTTATTCACAATCCAGTGATACGAACCTTATTTGACAAGGCAAAAACGTAACAGTAACAATATTGTTACGGTGACAACTGGGGTGTAATAGATAAAGTTAAATTAATAGCTCAAAGTTTGACTGTACTAAAACGGAATTTTCCATGTCCTGTTCTAAATGTTTCTAGACTATTCTTATTGGAAAAGTAATGAAATTACTAGAAGTTCGGTTTGTGTATATAAAAAGGCGAATGAAATTAAATTGGATTCATTAGTATTTGGTAAGCGATAGTGTAAAGATTAAAAAGAAATTAAAAAGTGATCAGTAAAATTTGTGGAAATATTATAAAAAGTGATTTTGGAATTATTGTTGATGACAAGGCAAAAACATAGCAATCACCCCTATTATGACAATCGACACGACTCTGTATTACGTTTTCCTTTTTTCATTTGATAAAAACAATACGAAAAAGGAACAGGCAACACAGAGTCGTGTCGATTGTCGATCGACTCGACAATCAAAATAGGAGTGAATATATATGTTTGGCATTGATTGTCGCAAAAATGGATTATAATGCACGTTAGTGACCCTGCAACATACAACTGCTTTTCTTGTAATACTAAAACCTCCAAAACCATTGAAAAAGCTAATATCTTCTATATTGACGTAGGCAAACTTCTACATAATAGCTATTAAAATTTTGACAATCGACAAACAATACTCAGAGCCGTGGTTTTTTTACTTTTCACCTTTTGTAGTAAACCCCTTGCTGGGCAACTTTACCTCTAAACTCTAACAACAACAATTTTGACTGCATCGCTGTGATAGCACTATTGGAAAAGTAGCCAATTGAGTTGTTTTGATACGTGTGTAGATGTCGGGTAATAATTTTCAAAATATTTTGGTAAAAAAGAAATCTTACAAAATTAACTTTGAAAATGTGTGTAGTGTGGTAACTCGTAAACAATCGAGGTAAAAAATTGAGCGCAAAAGAAACGCCAAAGGAACACAGAATAAATAAAACGAAACCAAAAAACATAAGCTGCATTGTTTTGGTAAACCAAGTTTTGGAATATTTACACCTTTATGCCTTGCTGATGAATCGATGATGAACTGTTGTTATTTAGAAGAAACATTTTATTAAAAGAATACTAGATGAACAAAATTTCTGCTCTTAGCACTCTATAATTTGTACACTGTACTAAGGGCAGGAATGTACACCAATTATACCATTCCTGCTATCTTCTAAACGTGCCCTTTACTTTCTTTTACGTAAGTAAAATAAAGTATAGTAATCATGAAAATGTTGAACTTTGGGAATTTTAGTGATTTATCTGTTTTGAGGTCCCCTGAGTCCGAAAAAGTGGGTTTCGAGATGGTGTCTGTCTGTCAGTATGCCAGTCTGTGTCCTCCCTACAGCCCAGATGGTTTAACCAATCGAACTGAAACCTCAGAATTAAGCTTTTTTGATAAATTGACAGGTCTTAGTGAATTCTACTCCAAATCGGCTAACTGGAAGTGGCCACTGCCTGGATCCAGAAAATTTATTTTGCAAATATCTTAAAAAGTATAAGGTTTACAAAAAACTGCTTAATACAAAATGTTTCCAAAAAATAAAAAAAATAAAAAATTTCTCAAAATTCGCTGTTCGTAAAAGAAAGTCTTGTGCTGGCCACACCTCCATTTTTATTTTCCTTTGAACGACCAAATGACGTTTAATAACAATAAAAATACAAAACCAACAAGAAAGAATACAACCACACACACATTCAACTTGGAGACAACTTAATTTGTTCAGCATGATAATGGTAAGTATATTTCTAATGCATGATTTATTTACAGATAGGCTTAATGTTAGTTGTTAATGTAATGTTCTCATTTTCCATTTCTGGCCTTTAAGTCACTTCATATTGCACCTGTGGGACGTTAAAAGTATCCTCTGTATACCCCTTGAATCACGGTTTTAGCCTGTGTATTCTCTCCTCTGCTTATTACTGTATATGTAGCCCCATGTATGGCAGCTGTAGCGCTCTTAGAACTGCATCCGTACGCAGAAAAAAATTTGAACATATTTCCAACAACTGGCGAACAATTATTCTATCCTAAGCATGTCTAGTCGCAGTTTCCGCCCATATCTCGCTAAAGAGCTCCCTTAAGTTTTTACGAATTTCGACTGTGGCATTTCTCCATCATGCCCGGATAATAACTAGGCTGGAATCGCTTGTAGAGCAACACTAAATGTTATACGTAGTCCCAAAAGCACTACTGATGGTAGAATTTCTGTCCAATCTGGTCTCTCGTGGCACATGATGGCTGCCTTTAATGTTCTGTGCCAACGATCTATCATACCGTTGCACTTGGGATTATAACTGGTGGTACGTTTTCGTTCAAATGCTAATATTTGCGACCATTCCTTGAATAGGTGAGACTCGAATTGAGCTTTGGTACACCAAAACGTGAAATTTGGCACACCAAAACGTGTTATCCATGATGAGTATACCGCGAATGCAACCGTAGCTGCTGCAATATCCGCTATTGGAATCGCTGCCGCCCAGCGAGTGTACCGATCGATTAGCGTTATACAATATCTTTGGTGATTTGAAATGGGCTATGGCCCGATTATATCTTAGTGTATGTGGTAAAACGTGGAATTGTTGGTTTAAAATTTCCGATGGACGGTTGGTTGTGCCTATCAACTTTTGACTTCTGGCAAGTCAGACACGACTGTGGCATAACTTTGCCGTTGTTTTTTACTAACGGCCATACCACACTGCTTGTCATTAGTTTCCTTGTTGGTTTGGCACCTGGATGTGATAGACCGTGGAATATTTCGAAAACCTTTTTTCGCCAGTTAATTGATATGAGAGACCTTGGTTTACCCGCAAATGTGTCGGAGTACATTTTTATATTGTATTGTATTTGTTCTGTGATTAGTCCCGTATTCCCGTTCTGTATCCAATCCATTAACCACTCGTCTTCTACCTGTGACTCTGTTACTTTAGCATAGTTGATGCTTATGTCTTTATTAATTGGCTCTATTCTTGACAACACATCTGCAACCCCGTTATCAATACCGAATGTGTGTTGGAAGTCTATTGTATGTAGGTACTGGAATATGTAGTCTAAATGCCTCCTCTGTCGTGTTAAGGCTTTGTCCAAATTTTGTAAATAAGTGGCTTATGGTCCGTAAATAAAATGTAAATAAAATTGCGTCCCTCTAAATAAAATTTAAAATGGTTAATGCCCAGGTATGCCGCCAACAGCTCTCTGTTGTAGGCACTATATTTCTGCTGTACGCCTGTTAATCTTACTGAGTAAAAATTTAGTGTTGTCAAACGTATTTTTGGTTAACTGTTTCTACTTCTGTTTCTGAGGCGTCCACCATGATGGCTAGTCGAGCGGCAATTGATGGGTTTGCCAACAGTGTTGCATTGCTGAGTTTCGTTCTACACTCTTCAAATGCTAGCATGGAATTATTGCTCCATGCGACCGGGGCTTTGCTGTTTTTCTTATAGCCTTTTAAAAAATTGTTCAATCTTGATTTTGGGCCGCTGCTAGAACGAAACGCCGATCAAAATTTATCATTTCCAGAAACCATTTCATCTGTTGCACGTTATATGGTTACTTATACACATTCGTTGATGATTTGGAGCCGTGCTGGTGATGGCAAAATACGTTGGACGTTCACCAAATGACCCAAAAAGAAAACTTTTTCATGCACGAATACGCATTTATCCATGTTTATAACTGGACCTACTTATACCCACGTTTATAACTGGATCTGCTTTCGACAAGGATGTCATCTAAGTATACGAAGCAAAATGGCAATTTCCTTAATATCGAATGCGTCAATCTCTGGCAGGACTGTGTTGCATTTCGAAAGCCAAATGTCATTTTGCAGAATTTAAATAAGCCGAAAGGTATCGAAATTGCTGCTTTTGGGAGGTCGCTTGCATCCTACGTAAAGCTTGCATCCCGCTAGTTGTAAGGAAACATCCTGTAAATGTGGCACAGGAAAGCAATCTGGAATGGTGATATTATTCAAGGCACAATAATCGCCACCAGGTCTCCATTCTCCGTTCTTTTTAGGTATCAAATGTAATAGACTGGACCATGCACTTTTGCTCGGCCACCATACTCCTTTGCACATAGCCAGCGGTCCGCGTGTCTCAATGCAATGCGTCACGTTGTATTTACACTGTGTTGTGTTTCCGCGTTGTGTTATTTCCACGAATTTCATTACTACTTCTGAAATCTCCGGATTAACCGTTGCTTTATCTACCAAGGATAATGAAGAACTTTGTATTTGAGTAATGGCCCCGACGGAAAATAATGTTATTATAGGATCTATAATGCGGCTTTTTTTGATATCTACAAGCAATCCCGTGTTTTTTAAGGGTATGGTTACGTCGGCTACCATGAACTTCCATGTAAATATTCTGCGGAGACCTACATATATTTAATTTTAGTGTACGTGTTCCAAGTGCTTTAATTTTCATTCCATTCGCTGCGTACGGATGATGTTCTGTTGCACCTTCTGGAATTTTTCCAAAACTGATGGGAATTACTGATACACCCGCCTTAATGTCTACTAAAAATTGTTTAATAGAATATAAATCGTTTATTAACTTGAGATTGTGCCGTCAGCATCCGTTGTGGAACGCATCTAGTTTTTTGACTGATGGCTGTTAGAATTAGCTTTTGATGTAAATGAATTGTGGTGCTTACATCCTGACATGCATTTGTTAGCCCGATCCTCAAAACGCGTATAATAATATAAACGTCCATAATAACATTTATTGGTTTCTTTTGTTGACTCTCTACTATCTATTATATTTGAAATACTTCCGGTCTGGATTATTTGTTCTATTATGAGCGGCCATTAAGGCTGAGATTTCCACGCAAAATCTCTGATTTGAACTTGTTGTGTTCCTTTGGCTCATTGGGAAGATGAGATGAAATGGTTCTAACTTTGTTCGCCTCTTCTACACAATTTGGGCGCTGCTACCTGGTATTGGTGCTTTCGGCTCAAGATAACCGCTTAACTTTCTTGTCGCGTTCATAGCGGTATTGGCTTAACTCCTCCGATGTACTGCCGTATGAACAAACGTTTTTCAATCACAGTCAATTTACATACATCCAACATGTTCACGGACATGACAACGTTGTCGCGAACACACTCCCCTGCTCAGCTGATAACGAAACGACCACAGTCCAGACTCAAACCGACATACAAAAAAGTGCAATCACACAAAAAGCTGACTTAGAACTTCAGAATTTATTTTCTGGTTCCGAATACCACACTAGTTCATCAATGAAACTAGAGTTTTTTAAACTACCTGCCTCGAAATAGTTAGCGAAACATCAACTGAAAAAGTTAGCGAACACTGTATAACATTTCGCATCCTGGAGTCCGTGCAATTCGTAAATTGATTACTGCTCGCTACTTTTGGCCCAGTATAAACAGAGACGTAGGTCAATGGGCTCAGTCCTTAGTCTTGCTTATTCTGCTGGTCGATTCGAACACATTCACTTAGACATCGTAGGACCACTTTCTCCGTCTAATGGATACATATACTTGCTCACTTGTGTCGATCGTTTTACTCGCTTTACGCGTCAGCTGCAACCACTGCCACCACATTGTCCAACAATTACGTAGCGCGATTCGGTGTCTCTACAGTTCACAACTGATCAGGGAATGCAATTCGAGTCACGATATACTTACAATGGCTTATAATTCACAAGTCAATGGCGTGGTTGAACACTTCCATCGGCAACCCAAAGCCACACGCATGGCCAGAAACAACCCAATGCACTGGAGCTTGGAAATACCAATAGTTTTACTTGAAATCCGAGCAACGGTGAAAGAAGATCTAAAGTACTCACCAGGCGAAATGGTTTACGGATAAACGATCAAGCTACCCGGTGAGATCTTTGTCGAAAATTCTCTTTTACCTTCACCAACTAGCAAAACCATGCAAAACCTTGTACCAGATTCAACTCGTTACTCCAAACAAGGTCACGCGTTTGTTCCGAAATCACTTAACAATTGTGATTTTGTTTTCATTAAAACAGACAAGCTTCGCACGAAGGCTCCCTACGAAGGTGGATATAATGTCATACGTCGACTTCGAAAGCATTTCAAAGTTAGTATCGATTAATGGTAAAAACCAAAACATTTCAATCGATCGACTCAACACGCAAAACAGTCCGTATTACCACTACCCAATCATTCTCTAGGGAGGGAAAATCACCTGCGGTCGAGTCCTGTAGCGGTTTATTCACATATACATTCATTCATTTTTAAAATTCACTCACCACCACAACCAGTTTCGTAGTTTGTATGCTATACTCACGGAGGTCCACTAACTATATTTTAACGTTATATTCATAAAATTCTGATTCAATAGTTCTTTTTAGCTACGCTACGATTAGTTGTTTATTGGACGTAGTGCAGAAAAACATAGTGAAAAAACAATTTCTTTGATATACATCGCTGCTCTCAGCACTCTATGTTTTGTACATCGTACTAGGAGCAGGAGTGTACACAATTATACCATTCCTGCTTTTTTCTAAACGTGCTCTTTTTATTTTCCTTTGACCAACTAATTGACGTTTAATAACAATAACAATACCAAACCAACAAGAAAGAATACGAGACAATTTAATTTGTTCAGCATGGTAATGGTAAATATATTTCTAATGCAGATGGAATTAATAAACGAGAATAGCTACTTGGATCTGGATATTCTTAAAGAATTATCCCAAAAATCGAATATCACAAAATCGCCGAATTATGAAATATTCGATAGTCGATATTTCACGTCTCTACGCATATCGTAACAACGTACGAGTAGCATTTGGTAATGTCTTAAAAGAAGAGTATAGTAATTTTCACCGATTGTAGCTTAATTTGGATTTTATTCAAAAGATGATGGTAATGAAAAATATTAGAGTTGTGGTTAATTCTTTTTAACTTTTATGAACTCTTAAACAAACATTTAATATTTTGATATTTTATAGAAACACTCAACTGCATACTAAAAGTTTAAATTGCACATTAAGAACTTTTCTCTTTACCACTTTTTGCAATTTCAGAAGTACATTAAAATTAGTTTATTTAACAAAAAATTATAATTTACTTATATATAATTACAGGGTGATTAATGACTATAAACCTAGGAAAACATTAAAAAATACAATTCAATCTCAAAAACATTTGTTCTGTCTAAATCCTGAAAAGAAAAAGAAAATTATACCTACGGCTACGGTTAACCAAAATGTAATTAATAATTCTCCTCAAATCTCAAATTTTATCGCAAAACAATTATGATTTACCCAACAATTTGTATGTGCTTACAAATGTACAAAGCGAAGTATTTTAATGATTGCTTAGGAAAATTCTTAATAATTATAATACAACTATAAAAATATCTAATTACGGGAGAAGTAAATATTTTATCTATAAAATCGTGTTGTATGATATAGGGAAATTTGGTTTAATTAACAAAAGCTTTTTTAATCATCACTATTAAAAAATTCTACGAATTTTCATTGGTGCAGCTATTTTAAGTAGGTTGGAGAAAGAATCTTGCATCATCAATCGTGATCAGGTAATAAACCGAAAATGATTAGAGTAAAAAAAATGTAAAGTATACGTGTTTTAGTGGGGCTAGAAGTTGTTTGAGTGAAATATTCAACATTTTGGAAAACCTCAAACATTCATAGACTGCGCAAGGTTTTATATTTATACTTAGAACTTTGTGGTATAAATTTTCTGTGAAAAAAAAAAAATGAAACTGTTCAAATTAATATTAGCCGTATTTCATGACGTCAAGTAATCCGAATCAGATTCAAAGTTTACATTGAAAAAACAACAAAAATTAATTTTTGTTTTGTTTTTTGGATCAAAATTGTACCCTTAAGGCGTCGCTCCATGCAAAACGGAAAACCGGCATTTAAAAGCGCCAAAACAAAATTTTTTGGCTAAGTTGCTCAACTTTGAAATATGAAAATTATTAACAAATAGCCCAAGTCTATAAGTTCCACCTTATTCTAAGAAATTTTATCAAAATGAATCTAATTTCATTTCAAAAAACCCAATTTTATGTTTTGCCGGCCGTGACGCAAAAATCCGTTCGTTGAAATATAAAATTGGGGTTTTTTTAATCAAATTATACCAATTTTAATAAAATTTTCTACGAATATGGTGAACTTATAAATTCGAACTGCTTTTTAATAATTTTGATATTGAAAATCAAATGATTTTGTCAATAATTGGATTTGACGGTTTGAAATGCTGGTTTGCCGTTTGTGCATGGTGTAGTGCCTTTATACTGACGCTTATTTGTTTTTTGACGTTTATTTGAAAAAACCACATACACCCAAATTATCACGGTCTTTTGCTATGAACATTTTTGACACAAACAGAATAATTGTTCGGTCGACATTTAACATGGTCAACTAGTCAATGATTATGTTATCGATTGCAGCAACATAAAAATAGCAACATGATAATTTCCTGTTTTCAACTGCAGCAGCTTGCCGACAATTATTTTCTTCTAGTTTATGTTAACTAAAGGTTCTTCTTTATATAGCATATTGATCTAGTGAGTAAATGTAAGAGTTACCACTATCGCCTGACAGATTATTTAAGCTATTAAATGTTGAATTGTATGCACCACATCATTAACGATTTATTTTAACTACAATATATAATATTAGACGAAAGCCAATTCGATGTGAATAAAAAAAGGTATGCTTGCCATTAAAATTAAACAAAAACATGACAGAAGGGGAAATACTTCAAAAAATTACTACACAATATGGGCAGCGTACCAACAAATTTGTGAATGAATATTTCTCAAATAGATATCAAAAATTTGTACTAAAAAATATTTAACGCAGGTTTCGGTCACAGTCTTAGTAGTTGTTTAAATTTGTGTTTCATGAATCATAATTTGTTCCGGAGCAGATCGCTGTAGTTAAAAATACAACATTATTTGTTTCTTTTAGTTTAGTTATGAATGTTGAAGGTAAAACTTGTATGTTGTGATAAATCAAGTAATCAAATAATTCTAGCAATGAAAATTCCGGAAAATTTAATGTTTAAACTAGCCCAGCAGCAAACTCAAGCCAGGAATATAAGTAAGTAAGTCAGGTATTTTTCTGCGACTTTTCGTTTGGGTAAAATATTTATTCTTTAAGCCAACCAGAAACCGAAATGGTTCATAGCAATATAAATTCACAGGGTACTGTTCCATCTACCACTAAATGGACTGCGGGGCTATTTCTGAATATGATACGAATATTTAAGTATATGATTTGGTCGTTTCTTATATCGGATATGTATCTTATACTTTCGAATTCGTATCGTATTCAGAAATAGCCTCCATGATTCAAATAATAAGGACGGGCAATTTCTTCAGGCTCTTTTTTCTAAAATAACTAATTAAATCGGATCTTACAGGTACTGTAAATCGGTTTGGATTTGAAAACAAATCAGTTCAAAATTTTTCTGCGAATTCGTTTGATGCCTTCACTATGTATCCAAGTTCAAGTTTTGATGAAAGCAATTGGGAAAGAATCATTTTACGCTTTGGTACAAAATGAAAAAAACCATTTGTCCACGACAAATGCCATACACGCTAAGTCTAGTTGTACAACTGAATCGTACAACTCAGTTGGACTATTTACACATACGCTCTAACTGATTTCACAGATTCGACTCTATGACAGATGACATAACCTCTGTTTCGTTGGTTGACGCTTTTCACAAAGTAAAGAGTAAATAAAGCGTAATTTAATTCAAAATTAAAATGAACAAAAAAAAATTACTTGCATTAATAATTATTGACGAGTGTCTACAACAAGACGAAGAAAGTAAGCGGAAACGCAAAAAAAAGGATTTGGCAGAAAGAATGGCTAGGTGATAAAGAAAAGTTCTCCAATCAACCACTTTTAAAAAAATTAAAAGAAACAGAACCTGAAGACTACAGGAACTTTATGCGAATGGATGAAAACACATTTAATAATTTATTGTCACACATCAAACTAAAAATTGAAAAACAAGACACGTTAATGCGATATGCGATTTCGCCCGAAGTTCGGTTAGGAATTACGTTGCGTTTTTTGGCAACGGGTAATTCCTTTGAGGACTTGAAGTTTTGCACGGTAGTTTCGGCCCAATCTATTGGGTAACTTGTCATCGAAACGTGTGAGGTGATAATAAGTGCCTTAAATAAATTTATAAAGGTGAGAAAATAACGTTTGATTAGTTACTAGGTAGCTTGACAATTTTCTCATGAATATCTTTCTAGATGCCGATATTAAGTGAAGGTTGGAAAGAAATAGCTACTTCATTTGAGAGTGCTTATGGTTTCCCTCAAAAAAGCCAGCACTTGCTAGTTCTTTTTATTTCAATTACAAAAAGACTTTCAGTGTTGTGCTACTTGCAGTATAAAAGCCAATTAAAACTACCTCTACCAGAGCCTGTATACCCTTGTGAAAAAGTTTGCCATATGTGTTTGTTGGAAACGATGAGTTTGGTTTGCGAGATGACTTATTAAAAACGCAAATTTATCGACAAATGAATTACATTTTAACCAACGTCTGAGTTCAGCACGAGTCAAAGTCGAAAACACATTTGCAATTATGGCATCACGTTTTCGGGTATTTCTAACACCTTTGCAGCTGTGTCCCGAAAAAGCAGCAACAGTAACACTAGCGTGTTGCTACTTGCACAATTTCTTGACAAAACGCCGCAGGACTCTATACACAAATTTAAAAAATGCACCAAGCCAGTCTCTCATGCCACTTGAAGCTACTATGTCACGAAATGCTTCCAACCAAGCAAAGAAAATCCGAAAAGATTTTTGTGAAGCCATTTCTCAAATTTGGGAATAATTATTTAAAATAAAAATAAACGTTTCTTGTTTGTAATTCAGTTTTATTATTAGTTTTATTTAATAATTTTGATTATTATAAATGTCTGCGATATTGGAATATTCGATTTCATCTGTTGAGGACGTTTGTGGTGGTACTGGCACAGCAAACATACCATTTGGCAATTGAAAAATATGTGAAATTTTTTGTCCTGAGGTTGAAGCCGGTGTTGATGGTCTTGTAAAAGATGCTCCGGAAATGAGTGTAGAGCTGCGTGACTGAATACTTGTTGAATTGGAAGATACTTGTTGAATTGGAAGATTGGAGCGAAGATGAAACACAATTTAGTGTCAATTTTTCGAATTGTCCGAAAATTAATATTTCATCAATGGCCTTTTTCGCGTAAATTTTTTGTAAATCAGATAATTTTCGGAACGAACACGCCCAAGACTTGGCATATATTTCCGCATCGTCAGGTTCTTTCTGAGAATTTGTGGATTCTAAGTGCTCCACTGCTTTTTGTAAAAATTCGGATCGTTCTTTGGATACATTGTTTTTTTTTAACGCGAATATTTTCGTTTTGACGTTTCCTGCAATTACAATGTATGAAACTTAAATTTAGAGTTCTAATAATGTTCAATATATCCAAAGTGCAAACTACAACCTGCAGGAGATTTACCGAAGTATTCAGTTCGTCTTCATCATATGCATCGACATCTAAACTTATATATAGTTATAGCTGTAGTTATATATAGTTATAGCTGTTGAAGGCGTCATATCGTCCTTTAAAAAATGCAACACGTTGTAAAACCAAATCGACGGTTCATAGATATCGTCGAGGGCACATCCTGACTTTAGACTTTCGTCCACTGACCTCAATTCGCGACGATATTGTGTTTTAATATTATTAATTGTATAATACAATTTCGTGGTACTGGGTCAATAATGCATTCAACGCTTTCCGCTTTAGGTATTTGTTTTTGTAATTTTCATTAGTTGATTGCCACAAAATCGGTATACTTTTGTACAATTCAAAGAAATTTCGCCATTGTTCATTATCCAAAACGTTAACAACTCCACTATTTTTTCCATATTCGGAAAAAGTTTTCGGAAAATAAATTTTATTGTAAATTAAATTTCCTTATTCTAGATATTCTATTATTATATATACAATTTATGAAACAATAAGCCTACTATATTTCTTCCGAAAACAATTTTAACAAAAGTCTGTCAAACAGCTCCACACACACCGCGACTAGTTTGTGTGATTATTGACTCCGCCTCCAAAAATCAAATTTTTTTGATTTTTTGCAACTGCGAATTCAGACTGTCAAATAAGTCTGCAGACTTCTCCACACACGGAACGATTTTATTACGACTCAACTCAGTTGTACAATTTACTCATTATACATTTGTTTCTTCAATTCCAATCCATTATTCACTGCTAGTTTATCTAGTAGTCCCTTTTTCCATTATTCACTGCTACCAAGTAAAAATTTCATTTTTGAAATTTTATCTAGTAGTCTCTTGCCATTTTCATTATTATTAAATTGAGACGTCAAAATGTCGACGTAAATTATTTTAGGTTTATTTAAAGGATTTGATTATAAAATACAATTTTTTTATCGGTCGTGGACAAAATATAGTATTCTACTCGCATATAATGGATGTTATTCACTCAGATGATTTACGACACTCGCCTATCGGCTCGTGTCGGTAAACTTCATCTTCGTGAATAACAGCTATCATTATATGCTCGTTGAATAATATACTATTTTACGACAACAGTCCGAGAAGGTTTATGAGTCATAAAAATATTGAAAAATGAAGCGGACCTATTCTAGAAGACTTCATTGAAATCTTCATGTTGTCAAAAACAAAAGTTCAATTGTGTAAAGAGCTCCTTATGAAATCGTTACATATTTCGCAAAAGATGATTTACCATGTGCCTCTTCAAAAGATAGAAGCATGTACAACTGAACCGAGTGGGGGAGTAGTAAAGCAGCTGTTTGTGAGGTATTGATATCAAAGAGAAGCTTACAGGGCATATTAATTCATTTCCGATCGTGGAGTCTCACTATTGCACGCAAATAACGCAATGAAAATGTTTGGAATCATCTTTAAATATTTCTAAAATCAATTTACGGATTATACAGAGCCTTCAGTATACAGGGTGTCCCACAGGTACGAGTCCAAATGAGTAGGGCGTGTAGCTGGTTCAATATCATGAAAAAAAGTGCACTACGCATATGCCCGGAAATGAACCGTTACCCACTTCAATTGCATTTCAAAATTTTTAGGTTGGCACATTTTTTTTTTTTACTTTATTAATTTTTTGTTGAATATTAATTAATTCATGTAATATCTAATATGCTACCGGTGGTTAGACCATTTTAATTGTGTTTCGATTAACACGAGAAGTATATTAGTATTTAGGAACAGTAATTCAACGAAACCGACTAATAGACATAATTCTATTCATTTAATTATATGATTTTAATACGATTATGTTCCGAAGATTGTAAGAGAATTCAATCCAGTTTCGAACTGATGAGCTTATGATTATGAAAAAATCAATCTTCTCATTAGGCCGCGGCGACTGGACTGATTATACCACAATTTACATTCTATATATACAGAATGTGCTGTGCGTTAAGTATTAGCGAATCATAACTAATACAGATGAATTCTCTTACAATTTTTCTTCTTAATAATAATATTCCTAATATACTTCTCGTGTTAATCGCAACACAATTAAAATGGTCTAACCACCGGTAGCATATTAGATATTACATGAATTAATTAATACACACAACACAACAAAAAATTAATAAAGTAAAAATTAGCGTACACAGAAATAGAGCTGTGTGAATATTGTGAAGAAGAAAAATTGTAAGAGAATCAAGGTGCCTTCACAGAGCGAGATTATAATCTGAGATTTCTTATCCCACTTTTCTACCAATTAAATTGCTTAATTTTCAAATGTAAACGCCCTTTTTTGGCCAACTCAAGTTAAATTTTTTTTATCTTATGAGCAAATAATCCAATTCATACCAACATAACAAGAAAAAACA
This sequence comes from Tipula vernalis, assembly GCA_958295665.1. Taxonomy (NCBI): domain Eukaryota; kingdom Metazoa; phylum Arthropoda; class Insecta; order Diptera; family Tipulidae; genus Tipula; species Tipula vernalis. The sequence continues at coordinate 176,193,933 of OY282558.1, read as the reverse complement.
AATAATGAAAAATAATCTCAGATTATAATCTCGCTCTGTGAAGGCACGAGAATTCATCTGTATTAGTTATGATTCGCTAATACTTAACGCACAGTTGGCACACTACCTTGAATGATGTAAATGCCAATAACTCTTCTAAAAATTAAGATAACCCAATTGTTTTTCTATAATTTTAAAGGCATAGAGTGCTTCTTTCTTCACTAGAAGTAGGAATATCATGCATCGTATTTTCCATAAAGAAAACATTGGTGGAATTTAAAAAATTGTGCGAGAAATAATAAAAAAATTCATTAAACTCAAATCAAATTTAAATTTAATAGACTATTTAATATAAAATCGCTTCATCGTTTTTTATCTAATCATGTATAGTTTTTGAGATATTAACGTTTCAGTGTAGTACTTGTTGAAAAAAAATTATTATAAAAACCAGTTGTTCTTAGAAGTAAAAAATTTATTATGAAAAACCAAAGCAATCGTTTTAAACAAAAACAACAATCTAGTATGCACGTCCATATGTTGCATTTGTTAAATCTTTTTAATCGTTAGTCAACGTATAGCTAAAATCGTTGTTAATCTTTTGAAAATAATTTTTTGCGCGTTTGTAATCAGAAATAATAAAATGCCACGCTATACATTCGAAGAACTCGCCGACATCCATTTTATTTATGGTTTATGTAACGGAAATGGACGAGCTGCATAACGTGAATACGCAAACCGTTATCCAGGTAGGCCGGTGTCAGATCATAGAATATTTGAAACAGTTTGAAAACAATCGATGCGATTGTAGATAAATGATTTTATAATTTTAAACTGCAGTTAAAAGAAACACGTAAGTATATACTTGAATTATCTTTATAATTTTATTTTATTTTAGTTACTAATATTTTTTGGCAAAGAGAACCTTTTCGTCTCAATGTATTGCACAGAATGTTTTTACAATGCAAGTTTTTTTTTTACAATATTGTTTTTTGATACACGGATTTTGCGACAGATGTCCTATGTAGAATGCAAATATATTGTACTACTGAATGCAACCACATTACTCTACTGAATGCGACCACATTATATTTGACATTATGATCGAAATGTCAATGGATGCTAACAAAAACAAGTGAGAATTATTTAATACATAATTAGTTTTACAAAATTACATAAATTAATTGAAATTTTAATTTTATAGGTTACAATCATGTGGCGATAATTTATTTGCAACAAAAGCTAAGTTGAAATCTAGCCTTGATACTTTTTGTTTGTGTTTATTTAACCTTTTCTTTTGTTTGTTTTCAGATCAGCTGGTTGACATCACGTATTCTGAACACAGTTCACAGACGATTACGAGAACGAGGAACATTGGTCCGCTATGAATAAGATTATGTTAGACGGGTTCAATACGAAGTCAATACCGACGAATTTATTTTGAATTCAGTACTTAGAGATCCCACCATTAGCACGAGACGTCTATCGATACAACTTGGTATTAGCAAAAATAAAGTCTGGAGGGTACTTCGAAGCAACCATCTACACCTATTCCACTACACTCCAGTGCAAGAATTATTACCAGTCGATTTACCAAACAGAACAAATTTCTGTTGTTTATAGTTAAACAACGAGGAACATAATCCTTCATATTTGTCATCCATTTTAAGGACAGACGAATCGACATTTACGAGGGATGGAGTAACAAATTTCCACAATCTTCATGAGTGGCAACCAGAAAACCCACACTTTAAGCGAGAATCATCATTTCAAAGACGTTTTAGTATTAATGTATGGGTGTGGTATAATTGGAAATAATTTTATCGGGCCAATTTTACTACCTGAAAGATTGAACTCACAAAACTATTTTGAATTTTTGAATGAAACAGCTCCCGCTGTGCTAGATTCAATTCCACTCATGATGAGAAATACTTTCTTGTATCAACAAGATGGAGCTCCTGCACACCATGGAAGACCAGTTCGAAATTGGTTTGATATAAATTATCCAGGGCGATGGATTGGTCGTAGCGGACCTATAGCTTGGCCGGCTAGATCTCCAGATTTAACACCATTAGACTTTTATGTATGGGGATATTTGAAAGGAGAAGTCTACAAAACCAACCTTCTGACTAGGGAGCAGTTGGTTGATCGAATCAATAATGCCGGCAACAAAATAAAAGAAAATTTAGGAAATTTCAACATGGCTGCTGCCGTTAAAAGACGACTGCAACTATGCTTGTTACAAAATGGAAATCATTTTGAAAATTGTTTGTGAAGTTAAAAACTTAGAAATTCATACAATAAATTATTAAGTACTACATTGAAATGTTAATATCTCAAAAACTATACATGATTAGATAAAAAACGATGAAGCAATTTTGTATTAAATAGTCTATTAAATTTAAATTTCAAATAAAAAACAAAAATTATTAAGTGAGTTTTTCGAGATAAAATGAGTTTAATGAATTTTTTTATTATTTCTCGCACAATTTTTTAAATTCCACCAATGTTTTCTTTATGGAAAATACGATGCATAATATTCCTACTTCCAGAGAAGAAAGAAGCACTCTGTGCCTTTAAAGTTATAGAAAAACAATTGGATTATCTTAATTTTTAGAAGAGTTATTGGCATTTACATCATTCAAGGTAGTGTGCCAAAATAAAAATTTTGAAATGCAATTGAAGTAGATAACGGTTAATTTCCGGGCATATGCGTAGTGGAGTTTTTTTCATGATATTGATCCAGCTACACGCCCTACCCATTTGGACTCATACCTGTGGGACACCCTGTATACAGGGTGAGTTTTTTAAAAAATGTCAGGCTTTTATCTCGAGAACGGTGCTACATAGGAGAAAATTACTTTTAATGAAAGTTGTTAAGTGTCGAGGGGGACATTGGATGGTGATTTTCAATTCGATCTTGACTTCGACCTTCAAGGTCATTTGAAGGCCAAATTGAATTTTTTAAATATAAATAGTTATTTTTGACCCCGGATTCGGAAAGATCGCAAAATTACATATATGTTCAGATAGGAACTTTAAACTCTTCTTTTGAATGACTTTCAGATGTTAATTCAAGGAAAAATTACTAAATAATAAGAAATAATCATTCCATAATGTGGAATGATTATTTCTTATTCCGTATTCCATACTGTGTTACACCTAGCCGACCACTCGGCTAGGTGTAACACAGTATGAAATATTTTCGTAACAAAGTCCAAGAAATATTGGAGAAATAATCGGATATTTAAACAAAACATAAGTGTTCTTAAAATAAGTGAGACGGAGGTGTAGATGAAAGCCAAAGTTGGAATCTATCGAATTATCTGTAGAATCAGAGCCATGCGTTATTTTTGAATGAAAACTTCGTTGAATTAAAAAATTTACTATTAAAATGATAACTGCAATGTTCAATTCACACATCATCGTCACAAGGTAAAACCGATTAAGTATACTTAAATAAAAAATGAGTTATTACTGTGACTGTATTCAAAATAAAACGTTTTTTCTCTCAGCAAAATTTGGTGCATTTTTGACTATTTTTGATATTATAAAAAAAAACGTATTCGACTAACTCAATTTTAATATGTATAATTGATTTTGGAATAATCGACTAAGTTTCAAAAATCACCTAAGCTCCATTAATAGTATAAAAATTAGTTTTGAAATAAAAGTTTATTTCGACTTAAGTATTTCGTTCATTTTTAAAACAAAAATCTGAAATTCTTTGAGAATTTGAAGAAAAATGTTTGCCCGACACAATTTTTGCGTGTCGGTTAGAGCGGCACGCAATAGAAAAATACACTACAGCAAAATCACTTAATATCACTTTAGTGGTTTTGCCAAATTTTATTTATTATTGTTCGTTATCGCCCCTTTACTAACCACACCAATTTTCACCAAATTCGCTTCATTTTTCCCCAAGTTATGATTTTTTGAAAAAATCACTTAACTACAATGCACTTCATTATGATTTTGGAAAAATGACTTGTCTCACATTTTTCAGTTGAGCTATAAATTATATTTAAATGAATATAAAAAAATATCGAGTTAGAAAAATAAGTTATTAGTACTTAAGTGAAAGGTATTTTAAATAAATACTGAAAATAAAATCAGAAAAAAAACTTTAGTGACAATAAGTGGTTTTACCAAATTTCAGTTGTTTAATAAAATTTGTATAATAGCACTTAAGTTATTTTTCCATAAGCATCTATAAATAAAAAACCGTTAAATCAATTTCGCAACCGTTACTAATTCAGTTAAGTGATTTTTCCATTTAGTAAAAATAAATAAAGTGTGAACTTAAAGTAAGTTAAGTGATTATGTTAAAAGTAATATTTACTAAGTAAACTTTGTGGCACGTCGCACGTGTAAAGTATAAATTGGCATAAGACACTATGTTCAGTCGAGGGAAAAAAATGATGTTGTTAGCTAAAAAAGCGAATCAGCCTGGTGCTCAAATTAAGTATCAGACTTAGATCAAAGTGCGGCGAAAGTAAAAGTGTCACACTTAGATCAACGTTCTGCAAAAATGAAAGTGTCAGACTTAGATCAACGTTCTGTGAATTATGACCTAAAGGAAATGAGAAAAGCTTAAAATTAAATATAGCAAGTAAGTTATTAATAATAATGTTTTATACAATAATATATTAGTATAACTAAGACATATTATTTTAGATAGCGAGCAAGCTCAAATGCCATTTCGCGCTTCTTGGTTTAAACCATTAGAACAAGGTGAATCATCTTCAAGTTGTGTTAATGGAGAGTGTGTGACTGAAAGTCAATTGGAATGTTTAAAAAATTTATACTTGCCAAGCGATGCACATGACATCAGCATGAGTGGTTACGATGATTCTGATGCTGACCCAAATATTTTGTTCCAAGTTCTTATGATATTGAATCAGATATAGATAGTATGGCAACGAAAATCGAAGCAAACATTGAATTAGACCAACATGTTCAAAGTACTTCAAAATCTGTATTTGGTCCAAATTCAAGTAACGGTACGATTAGTACGAACTCACAAGTCAATACAACAAATATCGCTGATAGCACAGGGGAGATTGATGCAAACAGTGAAACTTTGGATAGGAACATTCAAAGCTCCTCGCTATCTGCAATTCGTCAAAACATAAAGAAATGTCGAAATTATGGTGTGTTTTGGAAGCTTGCCGCTTTAATGGTAAAAATAAGATTTCTTTTGAACAGCAGAATGAGATTTTCAAGAAATACTGGTCCTTAGGAAATTATAAGCAACGTATATGCTATTTGGCGGGACTAATACAAATAAACCCTATCAAAAGGACCACTGTTAGCAAAACATCGAAGTCAAAGGTCAGGCTGAATAGTTATACCTACCAGGTTGAAATTAATGGAATCCATACAAAATTGTGTCAAAAGTGTTTTGGAAAAACACTTGGTGAAACGGATAACTTCATTAAATCAGTGGCAAAAAAATAATTGGAAAAAGATACTTTGAACGAGTACATAGCAGATCGCAGAGGAAAAGCAGTGCCTCCCAACAAATTGGATGCTAATAAAATTCAGGAAATTAAGGCACACATTACCTCATTTCCTGCTTACGAGAGCCATGACACACGAGCTCATACATCACAGTTCTATCTGGAGTCAGATTTAACATTAACAAAAATGCACCAGCTCTATTCTGCCAGTCATTCAAAACTGGTTTCAATTTCAAATATTCTGAAATTTTCAAAGGTAACTAATTGATTAATTGATGTATGAAATAATATTAAATTTAATTAATATACTTATTTTATATTGTATTTAGGAACGGGTATCAAGTTTAAAAAACCAAAGCTTGATACATGCAATAAATGCAAAATTTTTAACGTGCAAATAGAGGGAGCACTTGAGGAAACTGCAAAATTGAGGTTAATTGACGAACAACAGAAGCACCATGAGAGTGCAATACAAGCATAAAATGCAAAAAATGTCGACAAGAAAACTGCGGTGTTATCGACCACAACAAAGGTTTTTACATTTGACCTACAGCAATATCTTCCGACACCTTTCCTCAAAACATCTGTCTCGTTCTATAAACGACCACTATGGACGTATAATTTAACAATCCACGACAGCGTCACCAACGACGCTTTTTGTTATATGTGGCATGTACCGGAAACCATTAAATCAGTTACATACTGCAGTGATTCGTGCACAGGACAAAATAAAAATTCCTATGTAGCCGCCATGTTTTCAGTTATGATAAAAAATTCACCTCTAGACGAAATTAATCATAAATTTTTGATTCCGGGTCACACTCATATGGAGTGTAATTCGGATCATGCTATAATAAAAAAAAAAGGACCAACGTGAAAATACACCATCCTCGGGATTGGTTCAACTTTATTAGTTCAGTTGGGAATAAACGAAATTTTTCAGTGATAGAGGTGGAAAACCAATTTCTAAATTTTTCAACTGTATCTAAATGTAAATTCATCTTCCGAAAAAACCGAATTCGGACGTATATACTTCAAGTGTTGACACGACGAGTCAGAATCTTTTAAGGAACTCTTAATTTAAAAAAAAGGCGTGAACCATGTATAGGTATTTCAGACATTCCATCGTTATTGTTTAATTTGTTTTTCTTTTCAAACAGTTTTAGTGTTCTGTTCTGTTGCCATCGTTCTAGTGTGATGATAAAGACTTTGCTTTGCAGCGGTTACGAGTCCGATTCTCGCCGCTGATCAAAAATGTACAACTAATTATACCAAGCATCGACGGCCTGAGTCCTGTCAACCATACACTCTAACCTGTTACAGAGTGTGTAAAATCGATCGTAGGGCTGACCTCCGGAGGAGGACAGGAAAATGAAAAGCAAATTATAAAATTGGATTTCTAAATCGATTAATGATATTATTATTTGTTTGTAGAGTTTCTCCTTTCTAATTTTATGTGCATGGTTTTTTTCAAATTTAGAATTAAACTTAATTTTGTTTCCCCTGAAAAATACCCTATTTTCAGTTAAGTGCTGTATGCTGTATTGCCACAGAAATATGAAAGACCTTAAATAATTTTTTCGAATCTTTCGACATGTGTGTTTTTAAAAATTGAATTATTTTTGTCTCCTATAAACTTTTGACGTCCACTTAGTCATTGTATGGGTTTTCATAATATACTTTATTGTGTTTGGGTTAGTTTGTTACTATAAAATATCAAAAAATATTGTCGGGTCGAGTACATTTTATAGTTAATTTTTCATTTCTATAGTAACAATTGCTCAAAAAAAGACAAAAAACCCTTGCAAAATTTTGCATGTTTATATTGACCTTCTTGTCATCCAATGCAAGGCAAACATTTTTTATATTGGGTGTGTGAATATGACTCCGCCCTTTCTAAATTGGTGTCATTATTTTTACTGCTTACGTAAACTATAAATGCGCAATACTTGTATTCTACAGTACTTGATGTCAGCTATCAAACGCAGTATACGACATTTGGTTGAAGTGTAAACAAATCAGCCATTCCATACGAGTCGCGCTTACACTGTTGCATTTCTTCGTCTCTTACCTCTTTGCACTGTTTTTGCCTATAAACTAAATTTTGTTTATTGGCAAAAACAGTGCAAAGAGGTAAGAGACGAAGAAATGCAACAGCGTAAGCGCAACTCGTGTGGAATGGGTGAAAAGTATTTTTAACTCTTTCAAAATGTCGAATTTTATTCCAAATAAACATCATTTGCGGGAAGTTTTATTACATTATTTTATTGCAAAGAAAAATGCAACGGAAACCTATCGTTTGCTTATGGAAATTCACGGTGAGCGTGCTCCATCGAATACAACCTGCAAAGAATGGTTTCGACCATTTAAAAATGATGATTTTGGCATTGAAGATAAAGAGCATGGAAAACCACCAAAAAAATTTGAAGATGCTGAATTGGAAACTTTATTGGCTGAAGATTCTTCTCAAACACAATCAGAATTGGCTGTAGCATTAAATGTTGATCGATCAACTGTTGCAAAACGTTTACAAACAATTGGAATGATTCAAAAAGCTAACAACTGGGTTCCACATGAATTAAAAGAAAGAGACCTCGAACGTCGAAAAACCATTTGTGAAATGCTGATTCAAAGACAACAAAGAAAAGGTTTTCTGCATCGGATAGTTACTGGAGATAAAAATGGATTTATTATGAGAATCCCAAACGCCAAAATTCTTGGGTGAAGCGTGGTGAAGCTGGTCCATCGCAACCAAAGCGAGATATCCATTGCAATAAGGTTATGCTCTGTATCTGGTGGGATCAGAAAGGTGTGGTATATTATGAACTGCTGGAATCAGGTGAAACTATCAATGGCCATATGTACCGACGACAACTAATACGCTTGAAGCGAGCTGTAGAGGAAAAACAACCAAAATGGGTGAATAGACACAACAAATTAATTTTTCAGCATGACAATGCAAAATTACATGTTGCAAACGTTGTGAAAAATTATTTACTGGGAAGTTTTACCCCACCCGCCGTATTCACCAGACATAGCTAATTCAGATTACTACTTATTCCGGTCGATGCAGTCGTCTCTTTCTGAACAGTGGTTCAGTTCTCGCGCAGAGATCGAAAATTGGCTTAATGATTGGATCGCCTCCAAAGACCAAGATTTTTTCAGAGAGGGAATCCGTAAACTGCCTGAAAAATGGGGGAAAGTTGTAGCTGCAAATGGAGCATACTTTCAATAAATAATTTTTTCATTTTCTAAACAAGCAAATGTGTTTTATTTTAACAAAACAGGGCGGAGTCATATTCAAACGCCCAATACATCTAAATCGGACTTCATGTAAACCTAAGCGGTTATTCCAAAATAATAATATAATTGGTCTTCCCCTAAAAATCACTTAGGCGATTATTTAAAATTTTATATTGCTATTTTTAATAACCTTAAGTTGGCTATTGTTCATAAACAGTTTTCTTCAAATATCATATCTTAAGTAGATATAAGTTATTATTACTCGAACAATGACGGTTTCGATTGTTGACATAAGTTATTATAGCCGTTGAAGGGCCGTTAGTTAAAAACTAGTTTAACAGTTTTATTTAAAGTGTATAAATGTTAATTTAAGTGTGTAATAGTAAAAAATCGCATTAACAAAATTAAATAAGTGCACGTGCAAAAACGGTGTTACAGATGACCTTGAAACTGTCAGGGCAGAAAAAAGAAAGAAATAATGTTCAACATACTGGTGAGTATTTCTGTTTATTTGTTAGAAACTATTATGTTTTATTCGAATGTGACTACGTATATACTAATTTTTCACCGATAATTCAAAATGAAACTATTATTGCAACAGTAGAAGGCAGATCAGATTCTGATGTAAATGATTTGTTGAATTTATTTCCCGGACCATAAGAATGTAACGAAAGAGAAAATGAAGAATTTGACGATTCCGCAGTAGATCCAAATTACGTTCCTTCAGAATCTGATGAATCAAATGTTTTAACGAGTGATTTAGAAATTTTGTTTATGGCTATTAAAATTGAAAACAATTTACAAAACGATACTCAAGTTAAGCCGAAACAACAATATTTAAGAAAAATTAAACAAATACAAACGGAATCACGACAAACCCTGTGAGACAAAATCGGGCAAAAAAATTTCTGAAAGAAAATGTACACCACTGGAAAAATGCAGAAAACTGTGCAAAACGAAAATTTCATTTGAACAACAGAAGGCTATTTTCGATCAGTACTGGAACTTGGGCTCTTATAATCAACGAATATTATTTATATTTGGATTGCTTAGAGTGGAAGACAAGAAGACCCAAAAGATGAATAAAAGTACAACGGCACAAAGAAACCGAAACCACTCAGTTTATTATTATTTAGAAATTGAAACACAATTGACTCATATATGCCATAGATGTTTTCGATATTGCTTTGGTGGGACTAATAGTTTTTTTAAAAGTGTCGTTAAAAAGAAATTAAATTTGACATTTACGAATTATCATGGTATTGCGACACCATCAAATAAGGTTTCCAATCATAAAATGAATGCAGTTAAGGTACATGTTGAAACGGCTTACGAGAGCCATTATACTCGTAGAGATACCAGCCAGAAGTATTTCCACGCAAATTTAACCTTGGGAAAAATATATCAATTATCTTGTGAAAAACAGTCTGATCCCATTAGTCTTTCAAAATTTTCAAATATATTTAAAGGTAAACATTAGTAATTTTTTTTTAACTAATTTCTAATTTCTCTTTTATAGATATGAACATTAACACACAAACTGACCTGGGCCAAATACGATACAAATCGGCAAAAAATTGTGCTAGTTATTATAAAAAACCCGAAAATTTAACGAACTTTTGCTCGGGAGGTGCCCGAAGAAAACGAAATTAAAAAAAACACTTTTGTAAGATTTGTTCTTGCCATGCAAATCATACATGGTAAAATGCTAGCGGATGAGGCGCCAATTCGACACAAACAAACATACATGAAGTTCTGTCTTAGTAATATAGGTCATCCTTATTCTTTGTGTAAAGCAATTTTTTGTTAGTAATTGTAGATAAAATACCCTCTGTCCGCAAAATTCTTTATTTCTTCAGTTTTATCATCCCTCGAATAGAAATTCCCTTTCTACCGCGCCAAAACACTACTTTGGGCTTTTTCACAAAACAAAAGGGTTTTAATTTTTTATTGGTTTATTATTTATTCCTTATTATTATTTTTTATAGTAACCTTTTTAGCATAATTAAATTCATGATTGTTGAGGTATAGTCCAATGGCTAGTCCCAGAGATTAAAACTATTTATATACAAAATATTTGCTATAGTGATGTAGTTTTTAGATCCTATTCACTAGGTCTGTTGGCTTGATCCTTTGCAGATGTCTTGTTGCCATCGGTCTGTCCAGGATAAGGCATATTTCTAAATGTTCATGCTATCGGAGATGTGAATAATGCTTGAGAGTATAATACGTAATAACCCCATCGATGTATTCCAGAAGTACTTGTTTTAGACAGCCTCAAAGTGTATACCGTAGGTCCATTCTGTTTTCAAAATTTGCCGACACAGAAGCAATTTATTATGAGCCAGTACATTTTCGTATAATTAATGTTTAGCCCCTCTTTTTCTTTTTGTCATGTTCTCTACATATTAACTTGGCATCTAGCGTCACAACCAGATATTTCGTCGTATTTGCATAAGGAACTTATTTAGTGTTGCTTTTTTGGATTCTGTGACGATTGGCTTTATTAGTAAAATTCACGTACACAAATTTGGTTTCGTTAAGTTTTCAAACTGAACAAAAAGAGTTTTAATGTTCGCTTTAGTAGAACTTGTGATGAATTCTTTCCAACCCAAAAATGATCTCAAATCAAAAATGTTGCCTTAAAATACCCCATCATGTTCTTTTAAAAACAAGAGTTAATTTTTTTCTTTCAGTTTTCAGTGCGTTTACTCTGTTAAGCACAACTCTTCACTTCAGGTAATTGAATTAATTGCTTAATTAAGTAACTGAAGCGGAGCGGATGATTGGAGTTCGGTATTTCAATTCACATAAATGTTAAATAACGAAACAAAAACATTTAATTTCAATATGGATTATGTTTAAATTAAACGGCTTTAAGGCAATCACTTCGGATACAGGTACTACTTCAGCTAATTAAGTTTAATTGAACTTAAGGCCAGTCAACAATAATTTAATAGTTATTGCTAAAATTGATTTGTGTTTATATATTGCGTGTAAATAGTTTGACATGAGATAAAAAAGAAACGAAAAACATATGTTTTGTTCACCAATACAACAATCAAATTTTTTCATGTTCTTTACCATATAAAAAAATTGATTTTTGTGGAAACCGAACAGAATTGGACATAAGTGATTTGTTTTTATAGCCTATGACTGCATCATTTCAACTATTTTAATAATTTTTCGTGTTCACATTTAGAATTTTCTTTAATTATGAATAGGTACCCTGTTTTTCCGTTGTTAGCAGCATCCCTCTAATAAGCCGCGGTTTCGTAAAATGTTTTATTACTTTTTTACAAAGCACCCTTTAAGAAATCGTATTCCTATAACAGGCCGCACTCTTTCTATAAGCCAATTTAACGCAAAGAAAAGTTTTTTGACTAACAAGGCTTCTGATGGAAAACAGGGTACTGCTTGGATTTCGAACCATTGTAAAACTCGTATCATTGAAGTCTTCCCTATCGCTTATACTCCAATTTTCATACTCGTTTTGCAATAGTGTAACTAAAAATCTCTCGTTTTAAGGCTAAAGGTTTTTTGTGAAAGGCTTACTGAAAGGCTTACTAAAAGGTTATTTCTCAGTTTTTTTCAAAATCGGCAAGTTGCCGAAATATGGCCACATGAATCGTACATATAAATCTTAAACGGTCTATAAACGTACGATTGATCGTATTAAAAGTTGTACAACAAGTTGTACAGATAATTGGGCAGATAAATCGTAAGCAGTTTTACCCGCAGTCCGCAGATGAGTACGATTTGTCTATCCAACTATACTATAACTTGAAATATGTGTAGGGTTTATGATTTACCAGGGTTTTGACAAACCAGGTTTTCGGAATTTAAAATTGAAAATACCGGTTTCCAGTAAAGGAATATTTTTTTATATAAAAGTTGTAGTTTATATAAATATTTGTTTTAAATAACTGAAGACAACAAGTTCCTCTTTAAGCAGAGGTAATATTTTATGCTACGCTCGTTTTTCCAAGGTTAAACGGTCACTTCAAATAAATTATTTCTTTCTAGTAACTGTTCATTGGAAACTTTTCTTACTGTTTCGTCTTTTTTTAAGAATTTTGCATTTTATAGTAATGCAAAAATCTGTTAAAAAAGAGCAGAAGAGGTTTTTCACCATATATAGTTCTAAACCTTTATTCTTCACATTGACCCTTACAGAACCAATTTGCGAAACTGGAGCATTGTGCAAAGGTTCTAGTACTAGATTTATTTCATCTGGCGAGTTCCACGTTTTGTAATCTAAATTGTAGTTTCTTTCTTTCTTGTTGTTTCCCTTATTTTTGTAAAATATACATATTTAAATTTTATTAAAGCTTTTCAAGGAAAATTGTGTTTAAATCAGAAAACCGATTTTGTGATTTCTCGAATTTTAGCCGATTTACCTTTTTCTATAAACCGGTAACTACCATCGCTTAAACTCTAAATATGTATGATTTTGCTTAAAGGGGCGCTTCACAAATCATATCAACAACCTGATAAACAAACACAATCGATCAAAGCTCTCTGGTTGTACGACAAATTACACAACAGATTTTTAGCGTTCTATTGCAATTTGTACATTATATTGAATAATATGGGGTACAGCCCGTCCTAGGACGGATACAATTTATATATAATGGCTGCTGCCACAATCACCATTTGACCCTTTGAGTAGCTCGAGATTAAAGACTTTTAAGGATTATTATACCTTAAATAGACCTTAAACCAGGGTTTAGAACCGAACCCGAACCTCGAACCCGCTCCGATTCAAAGATTTTTAGTCATTTTTTCGAACCCGAACCTGAAGCCGTACCCAATATTTCGCGGATTCGATTCAACCGGGTTCCGGGTTCACAAAAATAAATCGCATGTCATTTATATTATGTATCATAATCCAACAATTTAGACAGCTGGGCTAACTTTGAACTAAACGTACAACAGGAGTTTACTGTTTATGAATCCTTTTCACGGGTCCACAAGGAGAAAAATATTATGGAATAGTGGGAAAACCATAAAACTAAAATTCCACTTTTATACGAAGCTTTAAAAGTTGTGTTAGCGATTCCTGCAACGCAAGTCTGTGTGGAATGGACATTTTCGGCTTTAAAGTTTATTTTAGCACCACAAAGGGTACACCTTCAAGAAGAATCATTAAGAGATAGCTATTCGTCAAACTAAACGAAATGTTTTTAATGAAATAAATAAATATTGTCATCTCAGTATTTCAGCGATGCAAACGCGTTTTTGTAATTTTGGAGTTAGAACTGCCATTTTACGTAAAAATGTAGACTGGATTGTCAAATCAGTTTCCAACGTAGTTATTATACCACTTCGTCAGTCCAGTATTTAAGTAACACAAATGAATTTTAGTCAATTTGTAGTTAGGACCGTCACATTACATAATGGCAAACCTAACTTCAAAATGATCAGAATGCGTTTGTAACACGTAAATACTGAGGTGACGATATATAGATTTTTTTTTATATACCTGTGAATTTTTATTTTTTTATTAACCCGAACCTGAACCCGAACCCAATTATTCTCTTGCTTTGAACCTGAACCCAAACCCAATATTTTGAGAGTTCGAAACCCTGCCTTAAACAGATTTAAATAGAGTAAAGGTTTTAATGATGATTTTACGTGTGTTGCATCACAAAAAAAATCTTACAGACCGACAGTCAGCGGGAACTGTGCTTTCCTTTAAAAAAAAAAATATAAATTGAATCGCTCTAGTCTAACATAGGAAAGTTTATTTAATTTCCATTGTTATATTATTTTAAACCTAGCATGCTATGAAGTTTATGACATTCTAATGGCATACTACAACTCATAATATAACAGCACATTAGGCTCGATTCTGACTTCTAAAATTTTATCTTATGTTATGTTATTTTTGTTCTTTTAATGGGCCCGATTCTGGAACGATAAAATTAATGTTGTTATTTTATTTCCCCGCTTCCTATATGAGTTTGTATTGAAAAAAAAAATAACATAACATAACATAAAATTTTAGAATGCAGAATCGGGCCTAATATGTACAAATTCAAATAGGAAACGGGGAAATAAAATAACGTAACATGAATTTTAACGTTTCAGAATCGGGCCCAATATAACATTATTTTAAATTATTTGTAGTAGTGTTCTCATACATTTAGGCACATCAAAGGCGTACTACGTATTTTTTTGTATAATTACTGTATTAACTATTAAAGCGCAATATTTAATTTCAAGTAAAATATTTGGTCATTACATGGATACTAAAAAAATAATAATAAAAAAAATAAAATTGAATGAGAATCGTCCAAAAACCTTTCTCGCCCCAGTTCAGTGCATTACCACTAAACTACACACCATTTTAAAAATCAAATTAAATTTTCATTGTTATTCAAAATAGAAAACACCATAGCGTCTCGCTGCACACTGGATTATTTGATAGAGAAGATTTAACGACCAAACGGCGCAATGGTTAAAGCTGCGGTGTTTGGATCGGAAGGTACCGGGTTCGAATCCCGATAGGGGCGGGATGCAAAAGGGATTTTTCATCATCTGATTACGATCGGTGATGAGCACCTTTCAGGTCAATGTGTATGCGGTTTATACAAAACGGGTCTACTAAGTCGCACGTCCTCTGTTTGGCTACTACTACGTAAAGTAGGATGGACGGTAAAAGTAAACTGCGAAAGAGTTGGGAGTATCATGAGCCCCAGAACAGATTGCGTATTTAATAAAATCTTGTGCTGGACTAACTTGACATAATATTAATTAAGATAAAGATATGTTTACAACAACAACACAGAACAAAAATGAAATTAGGTTTTTTAAATAATCCAATGCAATTGTTGTTGTAATATCTTTTAATTTTTTTGGAATTAAATAGAAAATAGCTTTAAAATGGAATTATTTAAAAAAAAAAAAAACAATAGCCGCAGTACATTTTGCAAGAAATTTTGAATAAGCTACCTACACTAAAACAGTCACAATAATTCAATTCCAAATTCCCCGGAAAAACCAGAATAATTCCACTGGACGCTCTAAAATTACAATATTTCTATCGTTAATTTATAATAGCGCATAGAAAGTTGATCGTTTTCATCAAAACATATTTATTGACGTATTTTAGAATTTCGCTCGAAATCATTCACTGATGATTTATTTGTTAATTTATGAGGTGCCGTTTCGGTTGTTAAACCGAAATTGATAACTATTATCTTTGTTTATTAAATAAATAAATTTTTTAATTACAAAAATTAACCAATTTATTGGAAAAAAACATTTGCGTTGTATGTAAAAATATTGCAATTTGAAGTAACTCCATGTGATAGCAAATATAACGTCATCGCGAATATTTTGTGTACAATTCTGGCGAACTTTCGACTTTTCTTAATCTCAGTAATAATACAAATATTCCAAAAGCGTCAAAAATACATTTTAATTGAAAGATTATAAAAACCTAGAAATAAAATACATAATAGTAGAGAAAAAAATATGTTTGTTTGGTTTACAGCAACACAATTTTTATAAACCTAGGTCTGTGTAGGTTAAAAAAATCGTTATACATATTAAGTCGGCTATCCATAAAAAAATTATTTTTCCAACATATGGTATACTTGCGAGTTGCGAGCATTTGCGGGCGATTTTGCTTGCTTCATTTGCTTGCTTGATGTCACAACTAAAATGAACAGTGTCGGCACCCGGCACCAAATTTTTAATACTACATAAATTTTCTCCGTCAAGTTTCTCTATTGGTAAATTAACAAAAAATGTCGTGTCAATTTTTGTTTGCTTTCGTCTGTCACGAATATTCTTCCTAGTGATCAGCTACAGTTCTTTGAATAGATAATTGGTTGTGACTCCAGTTAAATGCCTACTCGTGGCAGAACTGGTTTGTTAAGAAAATTAAAAAATAAACGCGAACATAAAATTAGATAGGGTGATGTGCCATGAAACAGTAGCTGGACGTGGTGGAAATGATATCGCGTCATGTATCTACAGACAATAAGCAGCAATACCCCAAAACGTGCGATCTGTCACTCTATACAGTGACAACTGTGCAGGACAGAACAAAAACTCCGTTTTACCTTCAATGTTTATGATTTTTTTTGGAAAACAATAAGCATATTACAACAATTAATCATAAGTTCCTAACACCGGGTCATACTGGAGAAAAACTAGAGTTAAAATTCATCATCCGCACGACTGGTATCAGTTTGTTACAACATGTGACGCTACAAGAACGTTTAACGTCATCGAAATGGAACAAGAACATTTTTTTTATTTTTCTTCCGCTCTTAGGGGAAGATTTATGTCGAGAAAAGTTAATCAAGATGGAGAAATATTCATTTGGCGCGACGTTAAATGGTTAAGGTATTCCAAAGAACACTTTGGATGTCTTGAATATAAAGCCACTCTAAACGAAGACGAACCGTTCAAAAAGTTAAATTTACGTCGTATAGGGGAGGGGGGGGGGGGTAAATACCTTCAAATTAGTTGAATTGAAAAATGCATATTCAATGCCACTCTGTATAAGCAAGGAAAAAAATAAAAATCTTTTGCCCGTAATTGATGAAGAACCCAGTGGTATTTTGAATCGTTCTAGCAAATAAATTTGTTTAATGATTGAATTCAATAAATCCAATTAACAAAAACATCTGTTTTATTATAGCAAGTACATTTTTAGAATCGAAAGAAAGGCCTAGATGCCGAACAGCTCAAATTAAAATAAGGAAGCACTTAGCTTCAATTCCATATAACATTTTGTTATAACAGCTTAAGTTGCTTAAGCTTCTGTAATTCCGAAGATCAATTTGGAACAATCGTTTAAGTCGGATTTTAACAAATATCTCAAAATTCTAAAACATTTTCAATCATTTTTAATCTTCTAATAAGTTAATAAGATCATATTCTATCTTTAGTGAAAATTTCATCGAAAAATTATTTGTATTTTTTATCAAACGTTAAATTCAATTTTCATTTTGCTTTCCTGGAAAGAAAGTGAAATTGACCTAGGCGATTAATGCCTTGTGACCACAGATATGCGTGCGTCATAGAAACAATACGGCTTGTATAAACATTTTTGTTGGTTTTGAGCTAGCTCATGTTTCCTATTTTACATGTATTATAGTTGCATCGGGATTTATGTGTAACTGATGTACGTTTCCTATCTTCCGCAAGAGGCGCTTATCCTTTTGGTACAATCGCCAATTCGCCTTTTAAAGCAAAATGTCGGACATCTGGTGGATGATTTTTAAAATATAGCCAAACCATTTTCCGTCAAAATGTTTACTTTCTCTTTTGGAAGTTTTAGTCATAAATATTAAAACATATATGAAACACAACACGTAATTCGATTTACACCTTAACGGAGCGGGTGAATATGGCCTAAAAATGCAAAATCACATCCCTACAGTCAACTTCAAGTGGTACTTATTAAACCAAACGAGAGGTTGTCCGATTTAATTGGTGACCACTGTAAAGTGTTTATATATACATTTTAGCTTATTTGTTATATTGTACATACATATTATATGAATTTTGGTTTTTTGTGGTACGTACATCTTGAATTTTAAAAACTATTTAAAAATTAAATTCCATTAAATTACTTTTCCCATTCACCTTGGAATGTTTTAGTAAATTGGTAGCTAAAAAAAACTAACTAATTTATAATATTTATTACCTTGGGGCTCCAGTTATGATGTCCCCCTTTTATTTTATGGCTGTTTTGGGGTTTAAAAACAAATTTTATATTTTACGTTAATCATTTTCATTTTTAACTAACCAACTTTCCACTCAAAACAGAAATACATATAACAATTCAACGTCAACCATGTTGGGGGTGTCGGTGATAAAATACGTTAGTATTAAAAGATGTTTTAGCTTTCATTGCCCTTTTTATAAGATTTCTGTTTAATTATATCGATCATATATTAATGTTGTATACTCAATCGTAAACTAGATTACATACAAACAAGTATATATAATGTACATGTGTATTCGATATCTCTTAAATAAATTTAAACTTTATTTATAACATTTATATCGCAACGGTTCAAAAACATTACTTTACTGTATTTTATGATATTTAAACATAATACATTTTTCAAGCATCTTGTACATATGTGTTATTTGTTACAAAAAAAAAAAAAAATGTTATAGATAAATTTTCACGTATTTTCATTTTATTTTATAAAGATATAATTTTCGCTTTGTTATTGCATCCATTAAATTTTTCTTGGTATTTTATTTGGTTTACTTGTGTGAGCTTTATACTTTTATTTCGTGGATTAAATTTATTTTTATTGTAAGTATAAACAAAAACAACAATATAATTCAAAGGTTTGAACTTAAACAGAAGAAAAGTCAAATAGAGGAAGAAAATTTAAGCGATTCAATTTTTATTTCAAAATTAACTTTGGGACTGCATTGGATGGAAGGAATTTTTTAATATATTTTTTCTGAATTGAGCGCATCTGCTAATTTTTGTTTAATAAAAATGGTATATTTATAATATTTAGACACGAATCTAGTCCAGGGTTTCACAAACCATGGGTTCCGTCTCGCCGACAGAACGCTTTACTATTTTAGGAGCATCGCGAAATTGACATATGACGAAAAACAAATATAAACGGTTATCTCTTATATATCTATCTATACATATATACTTATAAAAATGAAAGTATGTACATATGTATGTATGGGTATCCGATCACATGGCCGACAACCATTTCAGACACAACCACATCGCCGACAAGACAGATGGCCGACAAAACCACATCGCCGACAGGACAGATGGCCGACACACCACATCCCCGACAGGACAGATGGCCGATAACCACATCGCCGACAAGACAGATGGCCAACACAACCACATCGCCGACAAGACAGTTGGCCGACAAAACCATATCGCCGACAGGACAGATGGCCGACACACCACATCGCCGACAGAACAGATGACCGACAACTACATCGCCGACCAGACAGATGGCCGACCACTAAATTCCAAAGGACACAACACCGTCGTCGACAAGACCGATGGCCGACACAACTATATTACCAACAGGACAGATGGCCGACACAACTACATCGCAGACAAGACAGATGGTCGACATAACCACATCGCAGACAAAATAGACAGCAGACACAGCCACATCGGCGACAGGACAGATGGCCGACAGGACAGATGGCCGACAGGACAGATTGACCATCTGATTCAAATTATTTGTCCAAACATGTGGCAGCTGGTACAAGTATTAGAAGAAGGAGTACCTTTTAGCGAATTGTTTCTGAGATGCAAAAATTACGCATGGAATTCAACTGGAACTAGCACAGGAATAAGTTATACAAAAATGAATGTATTATACATGGATGCATGGAGTAATGATTCATCGTGCCTATTTTGAAATGAGTTGACCAAAGAATCAAGGCAGCTTTATGCTTATTTGAGTACGGTATATTCCATCATTAACTCCTACTTCAAAGGGTATATCGAAATAAGGAAAGTTACTATTCTTAGTACATATTACAAAATATTTATTTAAATCAAATTACAGTTTATTACAGTAATTTATGTGGCGATTGCATTTACAGAGTTTTCTTCAGGAAACATAATTTTTATTTATCTGATTAAATCCGTACAATCAGACGTCAAACCACTAGGTGTATTCTCATCGTATAACGTCTTAATTCGCGCACCATTTGTATTTTTAAAAAATTTATTTAAGTAGCTACTTAAAAACGTAGAAAAAAGAGGATTCAGATTATTAACTAATTGTAAAACAAACACATTAAATTTATTTACGAAATTAAATCTGGATGGTGAAGAAATTGAACATACAGATACTTCTTTTCTGAGTTTCCGAATAGAATCAAGAAACTAAGTTGGTATATTTGATAAAGAATCATTTTCACTTAATTTTGTTCCATAAACAACCAACAGCTTACCTAATGCATTCAAAAACACATTTTTTGGAGAACATATTCGTTTTAACTCTTTCGCAGTTCACTTTTAACGTCCTTCCTTATGCAGTAAGTAACCAAATTTGGAACATAAGGCTATAGGCCCGTTTTGCGTATACCACGCCAGGCGCTTCAGGCCAGCCTATAGTACTGACATGCAAGGTGAGTCGGCCCACGAATTCTGCACTCTCCTCAGGGGGGTTATATTTGTGTTCATAGTCATCACCGATCGTAATCAAATGATGCTAAATCCCTTTTGAATTTCACCCCTATCGGGATTCGTACCCGCTACAAGTCATTCAAAAATTATTGAATAAAATTCGTTTCTTCTTATTTTAATAACTACTTCGCCACAACCCACAAATATTCAAAAATCTCTATTTTTATGTTTGGCCTTTAAATTTTGGTTTTAACCATTTTCAAAAATTTAATTTAATTTGAATAATTTTCTAAATCTATAGATAATATTACCCTAGAACATTCAAGAGAGGGGAAATTTTAGAATCTCATTTTGATCGTACAAATCGAATTTCATCCTAATCAATTTAGCGATAGCCAAGTCAATTCCTAACTGGTTATATTCCAGAACTTCATCCAAAAATAATTTTAGAATCATATTTCTATCGTACGTGCTGAATATCATCATAATCGGTTAAGAAATAACCAAGTTCCATCCTAATGTGCTAAATTCCATCACTTCATCTAGAATTTTTTTTAGAATCCCACATTTATTCAATTTAAGCAAATATATGTAAATCCCTGCTTTTGCACAACAAATACCCATAATGCAATTATTAAGATAATTCCGTTTTATTTTCATTTAAAATATACAAGGTGTAATTGTACCTATCCAGCCGAAATATATTTTTTTATTTATCCGGATAAAGGTTAATAAAAATTAATATAATTTAGATTAGCTTATTTATATTATAATATTTTAAAACATTTACACATATTTTCAATGAACGAAACTTTTAACAATAAAAATTTAATATTTCTGCAGGATTCCCCGAAATAGATTTTTTTTTTTAAAACTATATTTACAGTAATACAGATAACAAATTCAAAGAAAATAAAGTATAAAACCAAACTGAAATTAAATTTAGGACATCAACAAGTTTTTCTATTAATTGTTTTAAACGATTCAACATCGAATATAAAATTAGTAGCGTAATGGATTTAGTACAGGTGGAAGATACTTGTGAAATATTAAAAAGCACAAAAAATCGTGAAATGGTTAAAATTAGAAATTATATTTATCATAAAAATAAGGCTAGAGAGGAAAAATTCTACTGGGAATGTGTCAAAAGGAACCGTATTAAAAGCAGAGAGTGAAACCGAAATGTTTTTCGTTCCGGTTTAAGGTTACGTTCTCAAATTTATTTTTTCGTTTCGGTTCTGTTTCAGTTTGTTCATTTTTTTCTGGCTTCGTTTCAGTTCAGGTTCAAAACCGGTTTGAAACCGGTTCAACATAGCATCACATAAATATATTAGGAACTGTAATTATAAAATCATACTATTACAGAACTCCTACTATTAAGGTATACCGTTGTAAGGGCGCTTCATATCTTGCTGGGTGAGGGTGGAGGGGAGAGCTGGGGGCGAATTGGTATTTTGCATGTTTCGCCGAAACTATATAACATATCAAAAAAGTTTCGAGTGTAAGAATTAAACCTGCCACAATGGCCTTTAATTTGGTTTATATTTTTTTTTTAAGCGATAAAAATTGAACGTGATATGATATTTCAAATTTAGTGTAAAACTGAAGAGTAGAATATTTTCATTTCTACATACGAAGATTCCAATACCGTTGAGAATCCGAATAGATACATATGTATGTACTTGTAATCATTAGCCGTTAGTATAAGTAATTATCGCATATTTACAAAGTTTGATCCAATTTTAATGCAAAATGATAATTATCATTTACAATATTACGAAAATCTATAATAGTTTAAATTTCGCCCCACAATACTGAATTTTATTATTCATAATGTAGATTTGCTAGAGAAAGTGATAAATGATGGTGAAGGTGAAACCAATTAAAGGGAGATTTTTTATGTCAGATATACGTATGTTATGTTGTTCGTTGGTGGATTTACTTTCGGCTAATCCGTATTTGTAGGTAAAGTTGGCCAATTGGCCCAATGGAACAAAGAGTTCAAGTTTGACAGGCTACTTGGCGGCTACCATTCATTTCCAATTTCCAGTTGTACAGAATTAAAATTCTCTGTCACGATTGAATGGTTCTGTATTGTTTGTTTTGCCGAGAAAGGTTGTCGAAGGGAAGGGTGACAACCAACTGAATGTAAAATTGATCGTTTAGACAATTTTGGGAATCAGAAAATTTGAGGTAATCAGACAATATGAAACACTAAATCACTAAAGTGTATGGAAGAGAGCCAGCTAATTTAGCTTTTAAAGGCTATTTTGGTATAACCAAAGGTGGAATTGAATACGGAGTGATTTGCCGTCCGGTCCTATAGTTAAAATGCAAATTACGTTTAAAAAATGCTTAACAGTCTTTGCTTATAAAACGATTTTTTGCGAAGTGATTTCCTTTTCCTCGTTAGTAGGTATACAGATAATTAAAATTTTCATAATTTAACCAATTATTGTCTTATAAAAATAAAACAGAAACCAAATTAAAGGAGATATTGTCAACATCAACTCTTATTCGTAAAGATTTGGTATTTTACGTAGTTTCATAAAAATTTGTAAAATACCATTTTGCCCCTTCTTTATTCCTCAGCAGGAAGAAAACAGCCTCCGACGAATGGCAGACGTTCTTATAAATGTTTCCGGTACCTTATTGGACATACTGGAAAAGTTGCAATGCAATGAGTAGGAATTTTTTTCTTCTCATAAGGTTCTTTTTACTGGACTAGTAAAAGTTTAATAAAAAGTTAAATTTTTAACGATATAACTTTTTTTTAATTTAATCGTTAAAATATTTTGTACATTATTTTCCATCAGATTCGTCCATTTATCAGTCAGTAAAGGTTCAATGCAGAAAGATTGTTACACAAAATTTGTTACACAAAATTTGTTACACAAAATTTGGTACACAAAATTCACTATATCGCTCGTAGCGATGTCATTTAAATTGTATCTAAGAACAACACCTCTAGCCAGAGACCTCTGTTGAAGATATGCGTGACTTAACGACATTTGGTTTTAACAATATTTGGCATATAACGACTTAAACATTTACACCCCAATTCTCCTAGTCGTATCACGTCATTTTTCATGACTATATAGTCACATCACATCAATTTTGCGATTCTCTTAGTCGTTTGTTACGACTAAAGTCACTTTATACGATAGATGTCACTTGATTTTTGCAAGTGACAAGCGAAAACCACAAAATGGAAAAATGCAAATAATTTATTTTATATATTTCAAAATATTGTTTTTTGAATAATTTTATGCACTGTTTTTAATATTTTATTGTTTAAAATAATAAGATTGTTGTTATAAAATGATTTTATTTCTAATTTGCCTAATATATTTCAAATTGCAGTTGTGTAACTTGGCTCGCCTTCAAGAATAATTTTCAAGTGACGATACGAGTTTAGTCACATCACATGAAATGGCACGACTATGGGGGTGTTAGTGCTTGAAATTTTCACGTTTGTTTTCCTCATTCGTTTGATTAATAGCCTATTTACGTTCATTGAAATTTTAACGATTCAGATGCAACATAAAAATATCGTAAAAGAAAAACAAAGAGAAAAACTATAATAAAAAAACAATTGGCATAAGCAAACCCGAGGAACAAATCCAGAAAATGTGTATAAGTTATGGTAGACAGAAGTTCAGTGAATTTAAATAGTCTATAAAACGAAATGGATGTAATGACCGAATTTGTTCGGTCCTTTGAAGGACGTGCCAAATGAACAAGCAACTTATCGGAAATTTTCATTTCAGTAAATTTTCATTAATTATAATTTTTTTAGCTTTTAATTGGCAAATACATACTTTTTTACAATCATAAATCAAACTACAAAATTGTATTTAAAGTGTATTCTTATTCCGAATTTAAGTAGAAACTTTAAAATGTTTTTCCGTTTTCATGATATATGGAAAATTTTCGTGCAAAAAAATTCTTGAACCGAAACGAAAAAGAACGAAATAAACCGCATGAAAATATTGCTCCGGTTACGGTTCACTACATTTTATTTATTTCATTTCGGTTCCAGTTTTCGGTTCATAAAAATTTTAGGTTTTTATCGGTTTTCGGTTTACGGTTCGGTTCCGGTTTCACTCTCTGATTAAAAGTGACATCGAGAACCCCGATTATTGCAACGCAAGAGCCGTTACAATATTAATAAACGGCGTCCACCGTCTACAGTCGGTTAGCGAGCATAACCATTCATGCAACCCAAGTAATGCAAATGTAGCAATCGCCATTTCTAATATAAAAGCGCAAGCCTTACTTACAACTAATAAACCAGCACAACTTGTACAAAGTAGTTTGAGCGAACTAACATCCATTTCACAGGCACAAATGCCAACCAAAGAGGCCTTGCGTAAAACAATAAAACGTGTTAGACGACAAAATACCCCTACCGAACCAGTGTCTTTAG
This sequence comes from Tipula vernalis, assembly GCA_958295665.1. Lineage (NCBI taxonomy): Eukaryota > Metazoa > Arthropoda > Insecta > Diptera > Tipulidae > Tipula > Tipula vernalis. The sequence continues at coordinate 176,168,714 of OY282558.1, read as the reverse complement.
AAATTTTAAATATTCCAGAAGAATTAAGAAAGACTTTAGATAGCCATTCATTTCTTTTAAGAGAAGTTGATATTGGAGCAGAAAAAATATTAATATTTACTACTCCAACTAATATTAAATATCTTTCAGATGCGTCCTATTGGATTATGGATGGAACATTTAAAACTGCGCCGCAAATATTTATGCAGCTTTATTCAATCCATGCTCCAGTAGGTGGTTCCGAAAATGAACGATTACTTCCACTGGTCTTTATTCTGATGAGCAGTAAGTCCGAAATTTGTTACTAAAGGGCATTTGAAGAAATATCGGAAATAGCACAAGAATTCCAACTTGTTTTGAGTCCAACTTTCATTATTACTGATTATTATGAAAAGGCGGCCATGAATGCAGCAGCAGGTGAGTTTGAAGGAGTGCAGATTAAAGAGTGTTTTTTCATTGTTGCCAGTCCATTTGGCGGAAAATTCAATCTTTCGGATTGTCAAGCAGGTATGGGTCGAACGAAGAATTTAATTTAATAATGAGGCAGATAGGTGCGCTTGCATTTCTGAATACAACAGAAATACCCGAAGCATGGAATGATCTTAAAAATATTATTCCACAAGAAGCCAATGGAGTTGTAGAATGGTTCGAGCAAACCTACGTATTAGGGAGAACACGACGGACTGCCAGACAAGTCCTTCAAACTCGCATGTCACCACTTTTCCCGCCTGAGATATGGTCAGTTTTTGATAGCCAGGCAAATAATATTCCAAGAACTCAAAATAGAGTGGAAGGCTGGCATCGCAGATGGCAGGTTTTAGTTGGCTCAAAGCATCCGGGTATCTTCTGCCCTATACGAACCTTGCAAAAGGAACAAAAAGTTACTGAAAGGCAATTTGAAGCGATAACTAGAGGTGAGGTGAAAGAAAACCACAACAAAAAAGAAAATACAGGGATCTTGAACAAAGGTTATCTCTCAAGATAGACCGAATCGAACCCTTTTAAATTTTATTAGAGGAATTGCTCATAACATAACCCTCTAATTTAACAATTATTTTAGCTTTTGTAACTAATAAATTAAAATTAAATTTTATGAAATTATTTGATTAATTTAAATTTGCTTGGATTTAGAATTTTGTGATTTAAAAAAAAAAATAAAAAAAATATACAAAAAAAATTTGAAAAAACAAACATGGAACTATCTTCCCAACACGTCCACGTCGTTGGTTCCGGGTAACGCTAAGATTGGGAAATGAAACCGTATATACAAAAAAACGAAACAGGGGTTTTAAAATTCTTTGTATCTGACATTTTTAGCCGAAGCGACCATTAATACTATTTGCCGCATTTGGTTTCCGAGCATAGGGTTATATCAGCATAGGGTATAGCATAGGGTAGGGAATTTTTTACAACAATTATTCTGCGTTTATTCTGCCTTTCTTGTACTCTGCAGCAACGGTCTTGGGCGTGGTTGGTTTCTTTCTTGGGATGATTTTCTCATCTTACTCTTCTTTCAATTTCTGCACTCTCTCAGCCTTGATTGTTTGTGTCAACTTGTTTGAGGTTCTTTTTAACTTTAACCTTCCCACGACCTAGAGAGCTGAATTTTTGTGCTCAGATTAGTGAAACATTTTAATTTATCTTATTTTGATAATCCTCCATCCGAGTTTAGAGAATTTTAACATCTAACCTTTTCAGCTTGATCAATTAATTTGTATATTATTTTCAAAATCTCAAAAAGAAAATTAATGCTCATGTCGATGTATAAATAAAAGTTTCACTTGTTATTTAAGTTATGGATTGAACTTATCACTTTTCGCTTTTGTTCAGTAGATTCCTCCGCGCTCAATTGATACCTCACTATCCATATCGGATGAAAAAACATAAAGCTATATAACTAAATTGGCCGCCTGCTTTCGGTTAGGGGATGAATAGCTTTGTTTGCACGATGGCTTTTTAAGTCGTTAGCAAATCAAGTTCAAATGTTAAAAGTGATTTTATTGTAGCACTGTTTGGTTCCCTCTTGGGCTTTCTCTGATATCTCTTGTAATCCTTAGCGACGGGTGTGGGCTGGTTTGGTTATTCTTGAAACCTTCTTTTTTGCTTTTCATTTTGTTCTCTCAATTTTTGATTGGCGAGATAGTTTAAAAGTTTACAAATGTCTACATATTTACTTTTGAAAGATGAGAGGTCTTGAGTTCTCTCTCTCCCTCTACCATGTCTTGTACTTCGCAGCAGTGGTTTTGGGTTTATTTGTTTCGTCTTGGGATGCCATTTGGGCCTGTTGTGCTCTTCCTCACTTTTGAGTTATCTAAAGGTTGGAATTCCGATCAACTTAAAAATTGAAAACAAATTTCATCTTTTGTTATTACAGTTGATGGCCCAATTTACCATATGTCATTTTTTACTTATATTCACTAGAATTAAAACGAGTTTTCAAGAAGCATTTTGTCTGATCCGCCTGGCCGCTCGTACTCTTGGTTATGGGTGAACCAGCGAGTCAGTAACAACTTTAAGTAAGAATGCGATATACAGAAAGTGCATGTTACTGACCAGCGAATCTTTAAGAACTGTTCGTTCAGTTCGGCTGTCACTTAATAGAGCGAAAATTAACGCGCAAACTGAAGGAAATGTCAGAATACACAAAAATTTTCACGGCACACTTTTCTTAAAAATAATAATTTTGCTATTCACATTATAATATTAACACTGTATTTGTCAGTTATTACGGATTCGGTGGCTGATATGTCAAATATTCTGTAAAGAAATACTTTCGTCAAATTCTGTAACGATTCTTACTGATTCGCTGGTTACCCCTTTACTCTAATTAGCCTTCTTTGTCCCCAATTTTGTAAATTTTGCGTTTCAGTCTCTTTATTTGAAAAAGATATAAGCGATTAGTCTACAACATTTTTTAGACATCATTTCTGGGCAATTGGCATTCATAGAAAACAAATACAAAGACTTCGTTCAACGTCTAAATCTAGAAATCTGACAAAATGGTGTCCATCTCAAATTCGCGTTTTGGAAATGTGGTCGTGTCGGCCATCTGTCCTGTCGGCGATGTGGTTGTGTCGGACATGTGTCCTGCACGCGATGTGGTTTTGTCGTCGGCCACCTGTCTTTTCGGCGATGTAGTTGTCGACCATCTTTCCTGTCGGCGATGTGGTTGTGTCAACCATCTGTCCTGTCGGCGATATGGTTGTGTCGGCCATCTGTTCTGCATGCGATGTGGTTTTGTCGGCCATCTGCCTTGTCGGCGATGTAGTTGTCGGCCATCTGTCCTGTCGGCGATGTGGTTGTGTCGGCCATCTATCCTGTCGGCGATGTGGGTGGTTTCGTCGGCCATCTGTCTTGTCGGCGATGTAGTTGTCGGCCATCTGTCCTGTCGGCGATGTGGTTGTGTCGGCCATCTGTCTTATCGGCGATGTGGTGTGTCGGCCATCTGTCTTGTCGGCGATGTAGTTGTCGGCCATCTGTCCTGTCGGCGATGTGGTTGTGTCGGCCATCTGTCTTGTCGGCGAAGTGGTGTGTCGGCCATCTGTCTAGTCGGCGATGTGGTTGGCTCGGCCATCTGTCTTGTCGGCGATGTGGTTATGTCGGCCATCTGTCCTGTCGGCGATGTGGTTGTGACGGCCATCTGTCTTGTCGGTGATGTAGTTGTCGGCGATGTGGCCGGTCGGCGAAATGGTTGTCGGCCATGTGACCCACACCCGTATGTATGTATGTCCGGAATGTTCGCCTCAGCCGCTAAACCGATCTTCATGAAATTTTTACCATATGAGTTTTGCATGTCAAGGAGTAACCTTAGAGGAATTAGAGGAGAATTTTTTCAAAATTGTATTTCCTTCGAGTATATCCGGAACAAAAGTTTGGTAAGTTTTCGGGTTTTTCATAATAACTTGGCCAAATTTTAACAGATTTAAATTATATTTGGTACAGCTTAGTTTAATAACATCACCAATAATTGTGTGTATAACTAACATGAATTATCAAACGCGTTCGTGTACCTCCCGAACTAAAGTTCGATTAATCATCGGGGTTTTCATTATAACTCGGACAAACTTCTTTCGATTTAAATTATATTTTACCCAGGTTAGTTTAATAATACTACCAATAATTGTGGGCATAATTAACATCAATCGTCAAAAGGATTCGAGTACCTCCCGAATACAACTTTTAAAACTTAAAATTTCAAATTTAAATAAATTTATATAAAAGACTATAATAAAACTGTTACAATTGTATATAGGAACGTGAAAAGCGAAAGATGCAGAAATATGAAGCAAATAAAATAAAGACACAATCTAGAATAATAGGTCGTACGGAACAATTTGTACCATGTTTGAGTTACCTATCATTTATGGATAAACTCGTTGCTGGATGTATTCCATATAATGGCAAAAAAGAGCTCTACCACACGCTCATATCTTGATTTGGTTGAAGGATAAAATTGCTCCAAATCAAATATATAGTGTTATATCAGCTGAGCTACCCAATATACAAGAAGATTTGGTACTTTTTGACATCATTAGTAAAAATATGATTTACGGACCATGTGGAGCATTGCATCAAAATTCACCTTGCATGAAAGATGGAAAATGTACGAAAAAATATCCACGAGCGATGATTCAGGAAACACAGTCTCTGGTGGTGATGGATACCTACAATATAGGCGACGAAAACCGAATGATGGAGGACACACAGTTACTATCAAATTGCACAATGTAGACATGAACATCGATAACAGATGGATTATTCCCTACACTACGTTGCTGTCGAAAACATTTAAAGCACATATTAATGTCGAGTATTGCAATTCAGTTAAGGCAATAAAATACATTTGTAAATATATCAACAAAGGCAGTGATATGGCAGTTTTTGGACGTTCAAATTAGAATACACCAACCGATGAAGTCACGCAATTTCAAGTAGGACGTTATATCAGCAGTAATGAGACGAAATCTGAGTTTTAACATTCACGAATGCTATCCAACCGTTGTACATCTTAATGCTCATTTAGAAAATGGTTGAGTCTACTTTACGGAAAGGAACATACTAGATAGAGCTGCACAACCACCGAATACCATATTAACCAATTGTGTTAAACAGATTCATTTGCAAGAATGTTGCTCTATCACGAAGTACCAAAATACTATACTTGGAATACATTGAGAAAGCAGTTTTGTATGAGAAAGCAAGTGGAATTATTCCCGAAGATGCTGGAATACGTATTTCTGATGCATTAGGGCGAGTATATACCGTTCATCCTAACAATGCTTAATGTTACTATTTGAAAATGCTGCTTTATACAGTAAGAGGACCGACGTCATTTCAAGCGCTGAAAACCATCGATGGTGAAGTATGTCAGACATACAGAGAGGCATATCGTAAAATGGGCTTACTTGAAGATGATCAACATTGGGACCGAACACTTACAGAAACATCTTTTACGTGCCTCCTACAACTAATACGCAGTGCGAGTGCAATCACATTAACAACTTGCGCCTCTTCTGATCCTAAAAGTCTTTGGGAAAAGCACAAAGAAAGCCTTAATGAAGACAAAATAAGACACGCACGTAGATCAAATCCTGATCGCCACTGGAAAAACATTTCTTTTTAATTTGATACTCGCTGAAATTAGACAGCAGAATGAGATTGGAATCGCTGTAGCATCATCTGGAATTCCATCGACATTACTTGATGGAGTCCGCACAGCATATTCAGCTCTCAAACTGCCGTTGAATTTGATTCAAACAGATAATCCTACTTGCAACATCAGTAGAAATTCAGGAATTGCCATATCATTAAAAACATGTAAGATAATTAATTGGAATGAATGTACCATGGTACATAAAAAAGCACTTGAAGCACTTGATCGTACTCTGCGCGATTTGAGAGGTAATGACCGACCAATAATAGGAGGAACTCTTCTACTGCTGGCTGGTGATTTTCGTCAAACTTTGCCAGTTATTCCACGATCAACACCAGCAGATGAAATCAATGCCTGCCTGAAAGCGTCACATCTTTGGAGACACGTTACAAACATAATACTATCAACCAACATGCGTGTATATTTCCTTCAAGATACTTCAGCCCACAAATTTGCCAAGCAACTTTTAGATATGGCTGACGGAAAATTTCCACTTGATCCCGTAATACGTGAAATATCGTTCCCGTCTAATTTCTGTCAAATACTGCCGTCAATTCAGGACGTTGTAATGAAAGTTTTTCCGAACATTTCAAATAGCTTCAAATATCAAAATTAGTTGTACGAATGCATAATTTTAGCTCCAAAGAATGACGACGTCAATAAAATAAACCATGAGATTCAATCGCAACTAGACGGTCAACAAATGCAATACAAATTTATTGACACAGTTATAGATGAGGATCAAGCTGTCAATTATCCAATAGAATTTCTGAATTCATTGGAGTCATCTGGAATTCCACCGCATATATTATTTTTGAAAGTTGGTTCACCAATAATACTTTTTCGTAACTTGGATCCGCCAAACTTATGCAACGAAACAAGGCTTTCTGTGAAAAAACTTAATCCAAATGTGATTGAAGCAACTATTATTACCGGTAAAAGTAAAGGAGCACCGATTTTCCCTTCGAATTCAAACGATTACAGTTTCCAGTGCGCCTTGTTTTTGCAATGACATTGGGTTTGAATTTGGAAAAGCCATGCTTTTCACATGGTCAATTATACGTTGTTTGCTCCAGAGTGGGAACACTAAAAAATTTGTTCATTTCCTCACCAAATGGAAGAACTAAAAATATTGTTTATCCAAACGTGGTTTTCAAGAAAATGTTGGGTAACATTATTGAATCGACAATTATCAATGACAAGTTTAAAGAAGAGTAAGTTTTATTGCCAAGAATGCCGATGATTACAACAGATTCTCAATTTCATTTAAACGCTTACAATTTCAAATTCGTTTGGCATATGCAATAACAATCAACAAATCTCAAGCTCAGTCGATGCAAGTCTGCGGATGGATTTGGAAAATATATGCTTCGCACATGGTCAATTATATGTAGCCTGCTCCAGAGTTTGTGAGGAGCCCAACGATTTGTTTGTATACACCGAAAATAGGGAAATAAAAATATTGTCCACACGTTGCCACCACATTTTGCGTCAGAATTGTTCGGAAGTTAAGAAGTTGATCAGGGGCCCTATTCTCGAATTCCACAACCATTTTCCACATGTGGATATCTGTCAAAATCGTTGTAATTATTGACATTTTCGTATATGGGGAATTTTTTTCGCCTGCTTATACCCATTCGGAAATATTACCTTAGTACCGAAAAAATGTCATAGCGAATTCAAGAATACAGCAATTTTGACAGATGTCCGCATGTGGAAAATGGATGTGGAATTCGAGAATAGGGCCCGAGGACTATAAGCTCGACTTATCGATTAGTATAAATAATTTCGAGCAGTCAATTAATAAAATTCCGAGGAATAAATTAAATGAAATCACGCAGTTGGAATGTGAGAGGGCATTAAATTTGGAAAGTGTTCGAACGTTTATTGGCGATAAAAAGATTCGTAATGTGAATTTGGTACTTTATCCAGGATATGAAGCTCAATTCATCATTTATTTTGTTCGAAAGCGATTTATACGGGTATATCGAAAGTCATTACAGTTTAACATATTCAACATATCAACATTTTGATGCGAGAATTACAACAACAAAAACGCTTATTGTATGTTTTTCAAAAAAGCATGATTCGAGCGAATTTATTATAGTATAGAAGGAAATTCATTTAAATCAAATATTTGAACTTAATGGTAAATTAAAAAAAAATATCCAAACAGCCAAAATTTATCAAGATTTACACTATTTGGGCTTTCACAAAGCCAATCCCCGTAAACTTAATAATGGTTCAAAGCGTTAACCTAATATTATCCATCTCTATCATAAGAAAATCGACATATTAAAATTTTCTTTTATTGGCCAACATTTGACCTTGATCTTCTATGAGAGTACTTTAATCATGCTCATTCGCTAATGTTTCATATTATAGGTTTACCTAATTTCTAAGGACCCATTAGGTTTACTCACATGGCATGTTTCCCGATAGATGAATGTTATAAAATATCAATTTTCTTAGACATGTCAAATCGATATTTCAAAAGGTAAATCTAAAGTACCTTGCCATAATATTAGACCCAAGCAAAAATAATTGAATTTTCTAACTTCAGAGCACAATTGTGTTTTTATATAGGCGTGTCTGTGTTTGTTTTTTAAATTTCTAGTTCTGGCAACATTAAACAAGATATTTTAATGTTTGCAACGCAGTAAAAAAAAAATTAATGTCATTATAGCCTCGAGAGCGAACAAAGGATTACATAACCTAAAAATTTGTTAATTTTAAAGTAGTTTCTTTTGACTAATTACGGTAAGTATGCGTTGCAAATTTTGTTTCAGTGTGATAGTCTGTTCTTATTTTATATTTTTTTGCAATTATACAATAAGAAAATTGAAAAAAATATGATCTTTTGAAATATTTTAGATGGGAAAAAATGGTGACCTCTCTTCTGAGAAAGTTGGTGAAGTGTGTGGTCTTTTGAAGGCTACTGATTTATCGCAATATGAAATTGCAAAAGTTACAGGTGTCTCACGAAGTTCTGTGAAGAATATTAAAAAAAAATGGATTCCGGGATAACTTTGTCGCCAAAAAGAAAGGGTGCGTGCGGACGACGACGCATTACAACCCAAAGAACAGACAGAAAAATCCGAAATATTTGCATTCAAAATAGAAAATTACCCGTTCGTTTGCTTACGAAGAAGATGAGGGATGACGGAATACTTGTTTCCCAGCGAACTATGCAACGGCGTCTTGCTGAAAATGGATTGATCGCATATAAACCTGCGCGAAAACCAAAGTTGACTCCGACCATGATGAAGAAGCGACTTGATTGGGCCCGTAAATATAAAAATTTCACAGTTGAAGATTGGGAAAAGGTAAAAACAATATGTTATTATTCTTATAAATCAGTAATATCAATATGTCTCTTCAGAAATTTAAAACATTATTTGTTACAACAGGTTTGTTTCTCCGACGAGTCTGTGTTTCAAGTTTTGATGGAAAATCAAAGTTTGTACGGATAAGGACAGGCGAGAAATACAAGCCCGACTGCATCGTCCCCACTGTGAAACATCCACCTTCTGTTATGGTCTGGTCTGTAATATCAAGAAAAGGGACAGGCCACCTCTATGTCGTGGAAAAAACAATGCGTCAAGATCATTATAAAAAAGTCTTAGAAAACAATTTTATACCTCAAATCAAAGACTGGTTCTCTGATGATGAAGAACCAATTTTTATGCACGATGGTGCTCCTTGTCATAAAGCTAAGAGTATCACAAGCTTTTTACAACAAAATAATATTACAGTTTTGGAATGGCCTGGAAACTCTCCAGATATGAACCCTATAGAGAATGCCTGGGAGCTTCTGAAAAGAGAAATTGCAAAATCTACGATAACTACAAGAAAAGAACTCATTGAAAAGTTGATTTTCGAGTGGAACCATAATCCCCATCTACAAGACACTGTTCAGCCATGCATAAAAAGCATGCCTCGACGAATTAAAGGACTTATTGCTGCAAAAAGAGGGTCAACGAAATATTGACGAAATAAGGGGACTATTATAAGACTAATGTTATAATTACAGAATATAAAATATTTTATTAAAATTTGTTTTATTTAGTTTGGTATTATGTTTAATAATTTATTAAACATCCAAAACAGTATACAGCACTTAATTATTTACCGATATCATCTCTCTAGATAAAAAAGTCCCTTTTTTCTTCCATGGGTCTAATAATATGGCAAGGTACTGTAATATGAAACTTTAGCGAATGAGTACACTCATTGAAAATCAAGGTCAGACGTTGGCCAATAAAAGATAATTTTGATACGTCGATTTTCTTATGGTAGAGATGGATAATATTAAATTTTTAAATACTCAAACAGTTTCGATTAATAGGTTAACGCATTGATCCATTATTAAGGATTCATAGATGTTTTGTTCTAGACATTAATCTTTTTTATAAAATTTGGGCGTTTATCATTTAAAACTTTGGAGCAGAACGACACCCTTTTTACTATGTATGGCAATGGAAATCAGTGAAAAGTTATACCACTAAAAATGCTTCTAAAATATACTATAATAATGATATCCATTATTCACTGCTAGTTTATCTAGTAGCCTCTTCTTCCATTATTCACTACGACCAAGTAAACATTTCATTTTTGAAATTTTATCTAGTAGTCTTTTGCCATTTTCATTATAACTAAATTGAGACGTCAAAATGTCGATGGAAATTATTTTAGAATTATTTAAAGGATTTGATTATAAAATACAATAGTTTTTAACGGTCGTGGACAAAGTATCGTATTCTACTCGCATATAATGGCTGTTATTCACTCAAATGATTTACGACACTCGCCTATCGGCTCGAGTCGGTAAACTTCATCTTCGTGAATAACAGTTATCATTATATGCTTGTTTTATAACATACTATCTAACTTTTACATATTAAATTTGACATTCATCTAGAACATTTTGACGAATAATCAAATTGTTCTATACATGCACTAATAGCGTTTGTTACCAAAGTGACTTTTAAAACTGTACGAAATCCAAATGAATTGACTCACCATTTTGAGTTGTCTTGTCTGTCCTTTCGACAGCTCAATTTCGTTTTTAAATTTCCCTCTCAATCTCATAAATGCAGGTGTAGAAAAGTGAAGCAAAAGGTGTAAAAAATAAGTCATGACATTTTATGTCGTGAAATTTCAATGAATTGCTTTGAAAAGTGACATGGCATGGTCCCTTTTTGGCATTTAATGTTTTTTGAAAGAGAGCGAAATGAATTGACCGCTGAGTGCTGAGGGTTAGGCCCATCCGTCACATCTGTAAAAGGTATATTTTCGAAAAACAATCTTAGAAATGATTCGCGATCTATTTAGAAAACGACAAAATGGCCTGATATAATTATAATTTATTCAACAAATTTGTCTAGTTGATTAGGTTAAATCAAACTATTGAGAGATGTATGCTTCGCATTACTGGTTCTACATTTATTTCACTTGTCGTTTTGTGCTAATGAGAGAACGATTTGAATGAGTCGATTCGCCATCGTACACAGTAATTGGAGCTGTGTCCATCCACTTTATGGAAGATTTTGGGGAAAGATCTTGGTTTACGAGCTTACAAGATCCAGGTCGTGCAAGAATTAAAACGGCATGAACATTGTGTGTGTCGTACGTTCGATGAATGTTCCGAAAACGAAATTGCTCTTGATCCTCATTTTCACCACAAAATGTTATTCAGCGATGAGGCTTTTAGTTGAATGGGTACGTTAATAAGCAAAATTGCTGCATTTGGAGTGTTGCATCCCCAAAAGTCACCGTCTGGTGTGCTTTATGAGCTGGTGGAAACATTGGTTCTTATTTCTTCAAAAATGATGCCGGTCAGAATGTTACAGTCAATGGATATTGGGTTCCTCAATTGATTGGAATTAATGTGGAAGTGCAATGGTTTCAACAAGAAGGTGCAACATGTCAAACAGCGCGCACCACAGTCGATTTATTGAAGGATTGATGAGCGCATAATTTTGCGTAACGGACCTGGCAATTGGCCACCATCGATAGACGATGGACGAACTGGAAGCCAACATTCGCCGCATTATTGCCGATATACGAACCCAGCTGCTCCAAAAAGTGGCAGAAAATTGGAATTCCAGATTGTGCTTTATTCGAGCTAGCCGTGATGCCCATATGCCCGAAATCATATTTAAACACTAATGGCATAAAATTATCTTTCTAACAAAGCCAAGGCCATTACCATGATTTTTATGTGTTTTATATATATATAGCTAAAATTAGTACATATTAGTATATGTACTATTTAGTATTTATCATATTTAGTAGATTAACAAAAGTTATTTTATTTTATCAATGTACTTAAAATAAAATATTTTTATTCGTGAACTAAAAATTATAAATGCTAAACGTACTTGTTATAATATGTACTAATTTTATTCCTATTCCACCATAAATTTATTTAATGCCATGAGAGCTATTTCTAGCCCAGCTAACACGCCAAATGAAAGAAAATTAGAAAGAAATATTACTGCTAGAAATATTATATTTTTTGTTTTTTTGGAGATAGTGGATCCTCTTCTATAACACGGGTTCACTTTAAGACTAAATCTTATGGAGATACGTTTTACTTTTTTTGATTTAATTCATTTTTCGGAACGTAACCTTCTTTTTTATACTAAGCTCTAGCCTAGCTTAACACGGTTTCACAAAACAAGGATTTTTTAAGGGACGTAACTATAATGTTATATGAGGGAAACCTGTAAATCTAATTAAGATAACAAATATAATTTTACTTTTAGTACACATATTATTTAGTACAAACCAAAAATTTGTAGTTTGAATGCAACTAATACGTAATAGTTCCGTATGGCTATGCTTTAAAATGTTTCGTTAAATACTTTAGTCACCAAAAGTCAACACATCTCAATAGAATTCATATGTCCCTAATAAGAGGCGTACTTTATTGGTAAATTTATAACAGCAATGCAGTTAGATTTTTATCATATTAAATATAAAATAATCTATAAAACTATTTATATTAAATATGTCGATTTTTCATCAACAACAATAAACAAACAAAAAAAAACAGTGCTGCCAAAAAATGAAAATTAAATATAACCAAGTTTAAGATGCGACTATGTCACATTCCTAGCCAATGGACGGAAATGAAGATTGTATCTATACCTAAGGCACGAAAACGCTTACATTGCAGTCCCAAAGACCTTATACCGATTAGCTTGTCTTCTTTCCTCTTTAAAACACTCGAAAGGCAAATAGAAGCTCATATCAGAGATGCGATTGTGCCGGAAAAACTGTCTAAATCTCAGCATGCTTATTGCAAGGAAAGGTCTGTAGAGACTGCTCTTCATTCTCTTATATATTTCATTGAAAAATCTTTCGAGAATCAAGACTTCGCAATGGTAACCTTTTTGGATATTGAGGGAGCCTTTAACAACGTGCTTTTAGGGGCTATAACTCGGGCACGTTCGAATCTGGCAGTGGATGAATCACTCAAGGACTGGATAGATCAAATGCTAAAAGGCAGGATCTTAAATGCCAGTCTAAGAGAATTCTCCGCCAGAAGATTTGGAAGCAGAGGTATGCCTTGGTCATAAATGGCCTGTTGCTAGAGCAGGAGGATAGTGGCTTCAAGGTGGATGCCTATGCGGATGATGCTGCTATTGTTGTCCGTTGCAAATATTCCGGAACCCTTAGTGAGCTTATGCAAAATGGCCTAGGCATTCTTTCAATGTTGGCCTATGGCTCAGAACCAGCACACACAACCGAATTGGTTCTCTTCTCTAGGAAATATAAAATTCCTCATAACGATCATCCCACTTTAAATGGGTTCAGCTTGACTTTTATAGATAAGACGAAGTTCTGGATCTCGTTTTAGATAGAAAATTAAATTGGAAATCTAATATTTTGCAACAGGTAAAGAAAGCTACGGTAGCGCTATACTCTTGCAAAAATGCCATTGGAAAAAGATGGGGGGTGGAGCCCCGCATCGTACATTGGCTGTATACTGCGGTAGGCAGACCCACTCTTTTGTATGGGGTAATAGTCTGGTGGCCTACTCTGGGAAAACTATCAACCAGAGAGCAATCTCTCTGCCACATGACTGTATTCCACCTCAATGTGGGCCTACAACAATATAGGACAGTCATCTATATTGTGCAACAAATACATTCCCAAGACCACCGACTATACGGATAGAATCCTGTCACAATATGAGAATATTGTGTAAATGTTTTTGCCGTATGAAATGGCTCCCCTTTCTATCGATGTGGCGGACTTTTGGTTGATAAATTAAATCGGATATTTAACCCAAAGAAAAGACGTCTACACAGCTTGATGGTTGATATCAAAGAGAGTTATTTATTGGCATTTGACATTTAACAATAATTTTTTACCATAATGATAAATTGAGTAAAATTCGAGGTAGATTGCTACATTATTCTATAAATAAAATCTACATTAAACAAAGTATTAAACGAACTCTCGAATATGGTCTAAATTTAGATTTAACATTTGTATGGTTTTTTAGCCCATTAACATTTGTACGGTTGATCAGCTGTCATAACATTAAACAAAAACAAACTGATCAGGTAAGAAATTTTACAATTAAATTATATAAATAAATAATTAAGATAATAAACTTTAAATATTTCAGGGTAGAATTACTTGGAACGAATCAATGGACTAAAATCTTACAGGATGTAGATAAGAATAACACAAAAATATTTTAAATTCTTAATTTCTGTACAAGTTTTTTTTTTCTATTCTAGGTTATGTTTTGGTTGCTGCAATATTCATACATACAGCCCCGGTTGAATCATCATCAGATTCAAGGACTGGAAGACGGCATAATTTTTGAATTGGGCGCTTGAATATACCGTTTTTGGTTTTAACATCAGCTACGCGTACCTTACCGTCATTGCCTGGATATAATAAAGTAACTCGTCCTAATAGCCATTGAGCGGGAGGTAGATTATTATCATGAATAATAACAATATCATTCAGCTGTAAATTTTTGTTTCGTGTTTGCCATTTCGATCGCTGCTGTAGCGTTGTCAGGTACTCCAACTGCCAGCGTTTCCAAAATTGTACGTATATCTGCTTTACAATATCCCATCTTGCATGTGGAGATAACTTATGATCAGGCATGTGATCGGGTAATTGATGAATGGGTCGTCCGATCAAAAAATGGGCAGGCGTGAGAAAATCTGGCTCATCATTATTGCTGGAACATATCGGCCTCGAGTTTAGAATGCCCTCAACTTGAACCACAAGAGTTGAAAACTCTTCTAATGTAAGTATTGCGGCGCCAATGGTCCTAGTGATCTGCGTTTTTGTGGATTTCACTGCGCTTTCCCATAATCCACCTTGATGGGGACTTCCTGGAGGAATAAATCGCCATTCTACATCATCCTTCAAAAGATTAGAAGAAATATTATCAGACTGCAATTTTAAGAAGTCATACACTTCTTTAAGATGATTTCTCGCGCCAATGAAGTTGGTCGCGTTATCGCAATAGATGGTATGACACAATCCTCGTCTACCGAAAAATCTTCGCAGTGCACCTAAAAAGGATTCAGTGCTTAAGTTCATGCAGATTTCGATATGAATGGCGTGTGTGCTAAAGCATACAAAGATGCAAAGATAAGCTTTTATTGGAATTGAGCCTCTGCGTCGCACTGGATGGATTCGAAAAGGTCCACAAAAGTCAACTCCAACTGTTCCAAATGTCACCGTGTGCTTTACTCGGTCTTCAGGCAACTCTCCCATTAATTGGCTCATCATTCGCGGATTTTGTTTTAGACACCTCACACATCTACGAAATATTTTCTTGGCCACATCCTTGCCCCTTACGATCCAATATTTCTGACGAACTAAGCTGGTTAATAGGTTTATGCCGGGATGCTGATTTTTTACGTGCACATCATAAGTGATGGTGGTGGCAATTGCTGATTTATGGGATAAAATTATAGGATGTTTAGCATTATAAGGTAGCGCTGACTTCTGAATTCGACCACCAACACGCATCACTCCATAATTATCGACAAATGGATCTAGTGGCCTTAATTTGCTTTTAACTGCAACTGGTTTTTTATTACGGAGACAGTGGTATTCCTCGGGAAAATCTTTACCTTGGAAATGCTTTGCTATGTAGTGTGTTGCTCTCTCTAGTTCCACTGGCAATAATACTCCACCTTTCCTTTCGGTTTTCTTATGACCAAGTCGAGCGTTGTAACAGAATCGAAGTACGTACGCTACAATCTTCTGTATCTTGAAAAAACTGGAAAAATGTTTGCTTAGTTCGTCTAATATATGATTCTCACCTTTATTGTTAATGACAATGGTAGGGCCGTGGACTTCAACAGGCAGTGTACTCTCTTCTGCTGTTTGGTTTATGATAGGTTGATCTGGCCAAACTTGTTCAGTCTCCTTCAGCCATGGGGGACCAGTCCACCATAAATTGTTATGTGTAATCTCTCTTGCTGATATTCCTCGGGATGCCAAGTCGGCCGGATTTTGCCTAGAAGGAACATGTCGCCATTGTTCTCGTTTGTGCGTGCAGATAATCTCTGAAGTACGGTTCGCAACGAATGTTGTCCAGCATCTTGGTTGTCGAGATAGCCAATCAAGTACTATTTTCGAGTCACTCCATAACGTGATTGAGGATACTGGAATAGTAAAAATGTGTTTGACTTGATTGGCAAGTCGACTTAGAAGAACAGCACCCATCAACTCCAACCTTGGTAAGCTGACCTGCTTTAGCGGAGCCACCTTTGTTTTTGAGCAGATTAGTTGAACTGTAGTGCCTTGTTCGGTTTGTGATCTGGCGTATAGTACTGCCGCGTAAGCCCACTTACTGGCATCACAAAATCCATGGATAGTTATGCAGGTAGACGCAGTGATGCAACGTGGAATTTTTATCTCCGGCGCTCTGCCTAAATCATTCCTGATGTCAATCCATTCGGATCTCGTTTCTGCCGGAAGCTCTTCGTCCCACTCTAATTTTTTGAGCCATAAGCTTTGGAATAGAATTTTGATCCTGACTGTGATTGGTGATAAAAGACCGAGAGGATCAAAAATCTTACTCGCTTCTGAAAGGAAATTTCTTTTAGTATATTGTGATGTTTCTGCTAGACGGACTTGAAAAATGAAATTGTCGGTTATGCCGTTCCAACCGATACCCAATAGCTTTACAGGTTCGTCTGGGTATTCTACAATAGATTTAATGCAGTTCATATCCGAATCATCGGATGGGTTACGAATCAGTGGATGGTTGGATGATATTTTCCGCAAATTGAAACCTCCACTACTCAATATATTTAAAACGTCGTTCTTCAATTTGATTAATTCGGCTACCGTTGATACACCCGTCATCAAATCATCTACGTAAATATCATAATTAATAGCACGAGATGCTTCCGGTTTTATAGCTTGATTTATTAGGGCCAACTCCTTCAAACATCTAGTTGACATAAATGATGCTGAAGCTGTCCCATACGTTACGGTTTTTAAGGCGTATGGACAGATTCGATGTTGCTCATCTCGCCATAGAATTATCTGGTGCTTGCTATCTTCTTCGTTTACCCACACTTGGCGATACATTTTCTCGATGTCGCCAACTAATACATACAAATGTTGTCTAAACCGAAGAATTATGTCGAAAAGGCTGGATTGAATATTTGGACTTACAAGTAGATTTTGGTTGAGCGACTTCCCTGTGGTGGATTTTGCCGACGCATCGAAAACCACGCGTAACTTTGTAGTGGTACTGTTACTTTTTACTACCCCATGATGTGGCAAGATATAAGATCGCTGCAAGTCTATGAAACTTGGAGGTATTTTATTCATGTGTCCCAGCTCTTGGTATTCTCGTAAAAATTCGGTATAAAGCTCCTTAAAATCGTGGTTTAATTGAAATTTCCTCTCCATGGCCAACAGCCGTGATAGTGCCAAGCGGTAAGTTGATCCCATATTCATTCCATCTTCCTTGAACGGAAGCTTTGTAATGAATCGTCCATCTTGTGCCCGCTGAGTGGTAGCTTTGAACCATTCTTCACATGTAGCCTCTTCGTTGGATAGTTCTATTGTGTTAGTTTCAGGAACCTCCTCTATTTCCCAGAAACGTCGTAATGTTGCGTCAATGTCAATAATTGTAGTGAATGTTTGTGCAGTATTTGACAAGTTATTCTCGTGCTTCCCTCCTATGACCCAGCCTAGTTTGGTATTGTGTGCTACTAAATTGCTATCGCCAATTTTTATATTACCTTCTTCAAAAAGATCGAAGACTATTTCGGCTCCAAGAAGCAAATCGATGGATCCCGGTTTACAAAAGTTTGGATCGGCCAGTTTAATGGATAGAATCTCTTTCATATTGATCGTGTTAAATTTAAAAGCCGGTAGCGACGATGTTATCTTCGGAATTATTAATGCACTTAAGGATATTTGCTTCATATCGAATCTCGAGGAAAATCGAAGGTTAATACTTCCGTGAGCCTGACCCAAACTAGTTTGTCCAATGCCAGCTATCAAGGTTCTGCTATTAGTGCGCTGTAAACCCAATTTCTGAACTAGTGCTTCGGTTACAAAAGATGCTTGTGATGCGGTATCTATTAAAGCTCGGCATTGTCGGGGTACTCCATGACTATCAACTATATTCACTATTGCTGTAGGTAGGATGGTTTGAAATGTACAGTTAAGTGAAATGTTTTGACTGTATTCCGGAGCATTGGTATACGCATGGTGAATAGCGGTGGTAGTAGCCTGCTGTGAAGAATCGTCCGAGGCAGTGGTGTGATTATCTGAAGCTCTTGGATTTATATCGTTATGTAAAAGCGTATGGTGTTTACGATAGCACTGCCGACATCTTCCTCTATTTCTGCAGTCATATAAAGAGTGGCCTGGGTTCAAGCAATTAAAACATCTGTTGTCACGGATCATCAATTCCCTCCGCTCATCCACGGACAATTTCTTGAAAGTATTGCAATCTATCAATCTATGTTCCTCTTCATTGCAAGCTACACATTGATCATTATTTGTTGTTGAAGCAAAACTGTGTTTCGGTGGTGCGATGGCTCTTGTTGGTCTAGTAGAATGTGACTTCATGGATTCTAGTGCATCTGTTCTTTTTATTAGAAATTCGAAGAAATCATCTATGGTAGGAAACTCTTTTTCGGTGTTGCTTTGTGCCCATAGACTTCGAGTAGATTCGTCCAATTTCTTTTGCAGCAGATAAATGAGCCATGGATCTCTTGCTTCGGCTTGTTCACCCAACGCTTTTAAACCGCGTATTACTTCATCGGATGTGTCGAGAAGTTTCCGTATATTTGATGCATTTGCCACACTGATACTGGGTTGTTCTATAAATGAATGCACAAATGCATTTATTGTGTGGCGCTTGCGATCGTATCGTTTTCGTAACTTATTCAGAGCCTCAATGTAGTTAGCATCGGTGACCTTAAAATGCTTCACAAGGGAATAGGCTTCTCCTTTAAGCAGTCCCATCAAGTATTGGAACTTTTGGACTGGACTTATAGTTTCTCGTTTGTGGATGCTCGAACAAAAAAGGTCGAAAAAGCTTTGCCATTCGGTGAAATCGCCCGAAAATGGTGGAATTTGTAGCTTGGCTAATTTAATTTCGGGAGCTGGATTACAAATGCTCGCGTTCATGGTTGTTTCGTCCGCTGTATTGTTTGATGCTTCAATGCTTCGTTTATTTATCCACTCGTTTAGCTTGGCAACAGCTATATAATAGATCTCCTCAGCTTCAATTAATTTCGACTCTTCTTGACTACCGAGAGCAAACATGGTAGCTTCTACAGAAACAATTTTTTCTAGTACTTCATGGGCTCGATTCACCTTTACCCGCATTTCCTCAACCGTTTCGCGTGATCTTTCGTTAATTTCCTTTGCGTAGTTTGATAACTTGGTTAGAACTGCTTTGTAAGAACCACGTTGCTTTTTTAAGCCTTCTATCTCAGCCATTTTAAAATATTGGAACAACTGGATAGATGTTAACACTGAACACTTTAGTCTTTAGGGTTTTGGTACACTTTAGAATTTAGTACTAGTAATCACTTTGCACTAGATAATAATGTTTTTAATAAAATTGGTGGTTGATAAATACGAAAAACCAATTTTTCAATTTCCGTTAAGATTCACAGATTGAATGTGGTGGATGCAATCTTATAAATCAATTCGTACCTGAAATCCGGCTCGAAGGACCATGTCACAATATGAGAATATTGTGTAAATGTTTTTGCCGTATGAAATGGCTCCCCTTTCTATCGATGTGGCGGACTTTTGGTTGATAAATTAAATCGGATATTTAACCCAAAGAAAAGACGTCTACACAGCTTGATGGTTGATATCAAAGAGAGTTATTTATTGGCATTTGACATTTAACAATAATTTTTTACCATAATGATAAATTGAGTAAAATTCGAGGTAGATTGCTACATTATTCTATAAATAAAATCTACATTAAACAAAGTATTAAACGAACTCTCGAATATGGTCTAAATTTAGATTTAACATTTGTATGGTTTTTTAGCCCATTAACATTTGTACGGTTGATCAGCTGTCATAACATTAAACAAAAACAAACTGATCAGGTAAGAAATTTTACAATTAAATTATATAAATAAATAATTAAGATAATAAACTTTAAATATTTCAGGGTAGAATTACTTGGAACGAATCAATGGACTAAAATCTTACAGGATGTAGATAAGTATAACACAAAAATATTTTAAATTCTTAATTTCTGTACAAGTTTTTTTTTCTATTCTAGGTTATGTTTTGGTTGCTGCAATATTCATACAAATCCCATCCAGAAAGGACTGGATGAAGTGGATGGGTGCAGTTTTGGAACCAGCAGTTATAAACTTCTTCACTGATGGTTCAAAACGGGACGGGAAATTCGGGGCTGGAGTGTTCTGCGAGGAAATTTTGTTGAATCTCCCATTCCGTCTCACTGACTTCTGTAGCATTTTTCAAGCTGAATTAACTGCCACAAAATAATCACGATATCGATAAAATTTTAAAAAATTTTGTGGAAAATTCGTAAACATTATTTTGTATGATAAAAAAGCACATATTTTTGTCACAATTTGATGGGACGTAGAACTGTTTGGGGATCATATATTTTGGTTACATGGGTACTTCGAAATTGACCAATACACCATTTGAAGTTTTTAGAGTTGCTAAGGTGGTTTGGCGTCTATTGAAGAAGGGGACCAAAGTTGAGTAGATTAATCTACCAGCTCCGTAACCTTCCAGTAGGGTGCGCATCACGTGAGCTGTTCTGGTCTTGTCATTAGGCAGCTGCGTGATGGGTACAATTGTGTAAGGGATAACCTGTTCACAATTCGCAAGTGTACGTGCCGCCTCCTCGTGACAATCACTGGTATATGATTTTAATATGTTCCGAAGATTGAAAGAGAATTCAATCCAGTTTCGAACTAATAAGCTTATGATTATGAAAAAATCAATCTTCTCATCAGGCCGCGGCGACTGGACTGATTATACCACAATTTACATTCTATATATACAGAATGTGCTGTGCGTTAAGTATTAGCGAATCATAACTAATACAGATGAATTCTCTTACAATTTTTCTTCTTCACAATATTCACACAGCTCTATTTCTATGTACGCTAATTTTTACTTTATTACTTTTTTGTTGAATATTAATTAATTCATGTAATATCTAACATGCTACCGGTGGTTAGACCATTTTAATTGTGTTTCGATTAACACGAGAAGTATATTAGTATTTACGAACAGTAATTCAACGAAACCGACTAATAGACAGAATTCTATTTATTTAATTATATGATTCTAATATGTTCCGAAGAATCATATAATTAAATAAATAGAATTCTGTCTATTAGTCGGTATCGTTGAATTACTGTTCGTAAATACTAATATACTTCTCGTGTTAATCGAAACACAATTAAAATGGTCTAACCACCGGTAACATATTAGATATTACATGAATTAATTAATATTCAACAAAAAAGTAATAAAGTAAAAATCACTGGTAACTAAGACCATTTGGCACATTTTTCGCCATTTGGCACAGGCTAAAGTACGGCGCTAAAGGAGAAAACCTTGACAAAAAACGCTAATATAAAATGAATGGATGAATGGTTGATAGGTTAATCAGCCCAAAGTATGCGGACTCTGGATACTAGGCACCCTCCAGTTTTATTTAGGCTTCCTGTAGTAAAGCTGAGTGACCTAAATGCGATTTACAATTCCCAGCAACTCGTAAGAGTAAAATCAAACGGAAGACGGGGCAGGGGTAGGAATATGCGAGAGTGTGACAGCCCTCTCGAAGTCCTTGGGTTCCAATACTAGCGTCTTTCTAGCGGAACTACATGCTGTAGTAAACATATGGGAGGGAGAGCAATAAGCCCAGATAGTATGTATCACGTACCGGCTGACACTATTATCAAGTTCATTAAGAACCTGAATATTGACTGGACGGATAACTAAGCAGGCTCCAGCACAATCTTTTAGGTCGTATAATAATAACTGCCACAAAGTTGGTTGAGGAACAGAAGAAAGATTAACCAGAACAGACATTGCGTGGACCAAATTTTTTTTTCATCTTACCTTCTTTTTTGGACATTGAAGTATAATTATTTTTGAATATTATAGTAGTTAATACAAATTATGCTGTAAAAACAAAATTTGTCAAATAATTTCACTAACTATACTGTTAAGGATTCTCAATTTTTATTATTTCAAATCAAAACCAATAAACCAAAGAATACATAACCCAACTTTCTCTTACCTTCGGACAATCAAGGTCAAAAAAATGAGTCCAAATTTTTCCATACAAATACAGCGTTATGTCTCTTCTGGTTGTATTCTGTGGTTGAGGTATAATGTAATATCGGCTTGTGATATTCGCATATATATGGATAGTTACGCGGCCATTAAAGTGCTTTAATCACACCGCCTCACGTCGAAAGTAGTCTAGGGTCATCTCTTAACGAAATGGCAGATCAGCTCAACATCCACATTATATAGGTGCCAGAGTGGGATAAGAGGAGGAAAAGACAGTACTTCATCTTCTTTGCACATGTCGTCGTCTGGTACGAAACAGACTAAAGTTTCTAGGGGCATCCCTTTTCAATGACCTGATGGACCTTAGCAGGATAGACGTCAGGAGTATCCAGTGTTTTGTTGACAGCTCAAAATGGTTTCAATGAGTTGGAGGATATAAATCATTTCGAAAAAATCTAGTTAAACACTTTTTAGATGATAATTTTGATTTTCCCGACGTGTAACATCACCGCCCTCGCAGAGCGAGTTTCTGTTTCGAATGGATATTTTGTGGTGTGTCGTTGTTTTGCAACACCGACGCAAGTTTCTTTGGCGACCCCCTTTAAGACATCATAGTTTTTTAAAGTATATTCACCACCATGTACACGCTAAATTCATTCAGTATTACCGTATCTTCGCTTCGAACTTTATATTTTTCAGACGAATAATGTTCACCTCTTGTTATGGCGTTTTGGTAATGAACGCAATTTACAAATTAGAATATGGAAAATACAACTAATTTAAAATAAATATTTTTATAGAGAAATAATGCGTTCGGGCTGTTTTGAAACTGGAAAATCACATCATCTAATAGAGCTGTACTCGCTTAGTTTCATTTAGTTTGCGAAGCTTTGTTTTTTATTCTCCTTAAAAAAACACACAACGACGAATGTTGTAGATCTTCGAAAATTGTAAACTACAATTTTATATAATAAGACCCCCATCTACAGAATACGTGGATTATATCTAGTTTCAGAAAGTGACGTAATAAGGTTAGCGTTGTTAGAGTTAGACAGCAAATCTAATCTGATAGAATCTTCTAGACTTTATTTATTCACAAACATCAATAACTATTTATAAACAGTGATAATTTTATGCATTTCTTTAACAATGTAGCTGGACGTCATCTCTTTAATTCCTAAAAATAAATTATTAGTTATTATAATTTATGAGTAAATGACATTGACATTTTAAATTTGCCAGATATAGAATATGCAAATTAAATAAAAACTTTTGTTTTAGATTGAACTTATGTTTATCAATAATAGTTTCTTAATTTATAATTTTAAGAAAAACGAATTACACGAATCGAGGATTATTTTTGTTTATAGTTGTCATATTTCAGGCAAAACAACAACAAATGCTGCGTGCACATTCTCCAATCACGTAATTTTGTTTCCTTTCTAAATACAATACATATCGGAAATCGATAACTTTTTATTTTCTTTGCTTTAGTTTTTCACCGCATGATTGTGAAAATACCAACCAAATATAAAATGCATAAATTTGCTATTCGTGAAATGCATATAAATTCCAATATATTTTTTCCATCTTTTCAATATCTTTCTATATCGTTTTTCCATTTTCATGGTTATATATTTCAAAGAAAATTTTATTTTTTCGAAGCTTAAATGAACGGAAAATAAAAATATATTATATTATCTATAATATATTATTGGAAAATTTTGGAGAATAACAAAACGTTATAATAATCGTACGATATTGTAGTTTTTCACAAACGAAATAACACAATGTATGTATTGGTATGTTTATAAATATGTATCTATGTATACGGAAAATTGTAAAGTTCTACATCTCTCCTCTACTGCATAAATTGTACTGTATGTATACTGTGTTGTACTGAAAATGTAACACCAAAACAATGATAACATAGAAAATAATAACAGTTGGATATTTTTTCGATGTTTTATAGAAAATTATTGTCTCTTGATAGGCAACCAACTAACAAATTGGAATTTATCGTGAGAAAACAAAACAAAAAAATTAGGAAAAATATAAGTGGAATTTGGGTAACAGCTACGAGGATTATCCATTCATAAATAAATGTTCATTTGTTGGAAAGTATGTGTTTCACTAACAAGTTTTTCTAATGAATTTTTATTACAATTTCATAATTTTAGCTGTAATGTAGAAGAGAATTTTGATACTAGTACTTTGAAATAGGATCCGTTCGTGAACGCATGTTTCAGTACGGAATATTTTAAAAGTGGAATAAACTCTACAACGGAGGTCTAGGAAAAGGGGCAATATATGCCAAATGGGGCCAATATATGTCAAAATGAAAATTTCGGAGGAAATAAAGGCTCAAATCGACTCTCTACTGCCAACAACTAATGCGATTAAACCCACGCAAACGGCCAGAATTGATCAACAGGCAAGGTGTCGTCTTCCATCACGACAATACCAGACCACACACATCTTTAATGACTCGGTAAAATTTGAGAGAGCTTGGCTGGGAAGTTTTGATGCATCCATTTTATAGCCCGGACTACGGGTGTGAAGTTTTCAACAAATAACAAAAAATAACAAAACGTATACGTACACGAAATTTGTTAAATTAACAAAAAAAATTACATGTATTAGTAAAACAGTCGGTAAAAGCAATTTTGTAAATTAAAATAACATGTTAAAATTTTAAACAGAGTTATTACTGATAATTTTTTTGTTAAAATAGCAAGCCTGTTAAATCAGTCTTTGTTGAGTTACGTGTACAAAATAAACTAATCATAATAACATTAGACTGAAAAATACCATAGAGAATTATCAGCTGTTATGGTTCTAATTGGTATATTTCGTACATGTGTTCGAATTTGACTGATTTAATAGGCTCGCTAGTTACTCGGCCCACGACCTCGGCCTGTTATCAAGCAACGTGCTTCCGAAAAATCTAAAAAAATCATTACTGCTAATAACTTTTCCTTACGAAAATAAAATAAAATTTTAAAAATAATAACAAAAATTATGTTTGGCCTCGACCACAAAAAATATATACAGTGTGTCACAGTCGTATTCGTAATTACTTAATTTTTAATTAATTCTCATTTTTAATCAAAAATTGAAATTATTTGTAAAAATGTTTTTGTTTGTTATCATGCCTTACTGTTACCTATTTTCAAAATGCAATCCATCAAATAATTTACTCACACATTTATACAAAATAAGGCACATTATGACGTTATCGAAAAAATCACCCCACTTTCATATTCGTAAACTACGTCTTTTAATCGTAATCGTTTGTAATCATTCATCATTTTGTATTATTCTCTTATTGGTTTCATCATGTATTGTTTTAGTAACCCTTGAGCTGTTAATTAGTAAAGGAGCAAATTAAATTTTTACAATTTTGGCAAAATGGGACGAAAGAAAAATGAAACGACGTTAGAACTCAGAAAGTTGGTGATTTTTCATCATAACGAGGGTAAAAAACTTAAAGAAATCAGTGAAATTGTTCAGCGAAGCATTTCTACTATTCAGTATATTATTAAGCGGTATAAAGAAGAAAACAAAATTAAAAATGCGCCGAGAAATACAAACAGGAAAAAACTGAACGAATTCGACCATCGTTATATTACGAGGGAAATTAGGAACAATCCACGAATAAGTGCACCAACAATGGCAGTGAAAGTTGAAACGGAACTAGGCAAAAGTGTAAGTGCCGAAACTATTCGGCGAACTATTATAAATGCGGGATACAATGGTAAAGTTGCTAGGAAAAAACCGTTGATTTCAGAAAAAAATCGAAAACTGCGCCTAAAGTTTGCCAAAGAATACAGAAACCGTATATTTGATTTCTGGAAAAACGTGCTTTTCACGGACGAAAGCAAATATAATGTTTTCGAATCTGATGGCCGACAAATGGTATGGAGAAAACCAAATGAAGAACTGAAGAACCAGAATTTGCAGCCAACGGTTAAATATGGGGGTGGCTCCGTGATGGTATGGGGCTGTTTCTCAGCGGCAGGTGTTGACAAACTTCATTTCATCGAGGGTATCATGAATAAAACCGTGTATATCAACATATTGCGAACAAATCTACCAGAGAGCACCACACGCTTGGGAATAAAAGACCATTTTGTCTTTTACCAAGATAATGACCCGAAGCTCAAGGCCTATGACACTAGACAGTGGTTACTTTATAATTGCCCAAAAGTCATTGAGACACCTCCACAATCACCAGACATAAACCCTATAGAGAATTTATGGCATTAATTGGAAATCAGAATAAGAAAATACGCAATTACTAATAAAGAAGAGCTTAAGAGAGTATTGGTAACGGAATGGTACAAAATTGAACCCAAGGTGTGCGAAAAACTGGTGCGGTCATTACCAAATCGGCTTGAAGATGTAAAAAAAAATAAAGGGTATCCAACTAAATATTGATTTGGACAATAAACAGATTTGTAGCATATCTGTAATTATTTACGAATATGAGTGTGATGTGATTTTAATTATCAGTAATGAAATTAATTATTATTTTTTTATTTGTAATAAATGAATTTTATTTATTCTTGTTTTTTAACGACCTTTGAATTATGTTTATTTATTTAAAAATAAATTTAACACTTATTTGACAATAATATACGTTTTATTTTACTAATTCAGTTATTAATGTTGTTTTACGAATACGACTGTGACCCACTGTATTTCATAATTCGTATTAATATTATTTATTTATTACAAACATTGGTGAATCGCCGGAATTTCGAGCTTAAGAACTCAGTACGGTTCATTGTATAGAGGATTGGCCAGCTCACAGAGTTTTTACCGGGATTTGGCTTATGTGAGTAACATATTAAGGGGTGTTCTTTCAAATAAAATTAGCCCCATTCCGATATGATGGATTATAGGCCTTGTTATTGAGGTTGATAAATGGTAATTTTTTTTTTATGGATTTAAGTGGTTTACTGTATAGAAGATTGGCCAGCTAATCCCGGTAAAAACTCTGGCCAATCCTCTATACAGTAAACAACTTATATCCATATAAAAAAAAAAAAAAATTACCATTTATCAACCTCAATAACAAGGCCTATAATCCATCATATCGGAATGGGGCTAATTTTATTTGAAAGAACACCCCTTAATATGTTACTCACATAAGCCAAATCCCGGTAAAAACTCTGTGAGCTGGATAATCCTCTATACAATGAACTTTACAAAAATTACCATTTAAATTTTAATCTTATTTCATTGAATTTATCGAAGTAAATTGAAAATATTACTTGAGGAATATATATATATATATATATATATATATATATATATATATATATATATATATATATATATATATATACATATATATATATATATATATGTATATATATATATATATATATATATTTTATATATATATTTCTTTTAAATTGGGAAATTTATATTTTAATAATTTTATTTTTATTAAATTTCCTCAAATATTTACAAATAACAATTTATTTGCCTGCTGTTGCATTTATTCACTAATACATTTAAACATTTTGTTATTTGTTGAAAACTTCACACCCGTCCCGGACTTCAAAAGAGCCTGTGAAAACTCACTTGGTTCAGTTTTTCACGCAGAAATCTCAGAAGTTATCGATCAAAACGGCTCATATTTGGTTTAATAAAGTTCATTTAAAATATAAGAAAATTGTCTTTGAATTTTGGTGAAAAAATGCTACAAACTTTTTCCTTGAACTATTATTTGACGTTCGTCATAATTTCGTCGACATTTTTATAAACAATCAAATTGCTAAACACCGATAGCTTTGGTTACCAAAATGATTTTCAAAAAGGTATAAACAGAACAAGAGCGACAACTACAAGCGATATCGCCTGTCAAATTAGAATATACAGAAATCATATGCTGCTCACAGAACCAATATCGTCAGCGAATTTTTTTAGAATCTATATTTCTATTTTTGTCACCAGCGATATAATGCTGCCAACAGTTTTTTGCATCGTTAAGCCGGTATTCCATTATGAAAAATTTACTGACTGCTGGAAAAAATGAAAGAAGACAAAAAAAAATGTTACATTAGAGTGACAAAGAAAAAGCCATTTTTTTATTTTTTATTTTATAGCAAAGTTGTATGGATAAATTTTGACAGCAAACAAAAACATAACCAACAAATATGAACAAAATTATGCGTTATTCTTAATTCGTATATTTTCACCTCTCAAAATTATCTAAAAAATTAAATATTATTTTCACCCATATCAGAATTATTTTTTTTTCATTTATTTTCCGTCACAGAATAAAAAATAAAAAATATCTTTACCATAAAAATGACGTACTATGAAAATTAATATTGTGTGCGAGAAATATGTTATCATCCGTACACAAAATTTATGTAGATGTGTTAGAGGGTTGCAATAAAAAGTACTCCATTTGATAGTTTTTGTCAATAATTATGGCATCACACTAACACAGCCACAACTTTTTTATAATAAAAATGTTTACTGACGAAGTCGGGTGTCTAATTCACACAACCACCGATTTTATATTTTCATCTCAATATATTTTTGCTGATAAACATTTTTTCACAATGGAATACTGGCTTTAAGCCCCAATTCCACTGTGAAAAATTGACTGAGCCGTCGTGAAGTTGAAAGAAGACAAAAAAAATAATCCATCAGAGAGACAAAGATAAAGTATTGTTTGACAGCAAACAAAAACATAACCAAGAATTATTTAAAAAAATTATGAATTAGTTATTGTAAAAATAAAATAAAACAAATTTTATTTTAATTATCTATTAAACTTCCGTTTATGTGGAATTATTTTTTATTTTTTATTATTTTTTATTTTTGTAATATCGATTTCGATTAACAAGTAATCATCTTCAGTTACCGAACTACTAAAGAAAATTGTGGATTCTGTCATCTTTATATACCTGTTTTATCCCTACGTCATAGCCTACTTGATCAAGAATTTCGAATTATTATGTCATATATTTTATTTACAGGAGTATTAATCTTATTATTAAGTAAATTATTATTTCTTCCGTTTTTATAGATCAATAATTCTTCCATTCGGTCCATAATATCACCTTTTCTCATTGTATATAGAATTTTCATGTTAGTATTCATGTCTATATAGTTATGTTGTGTTGTATTGATATGTATAGCA
Organism: Tipula vernalis; assembly: GCA_958295665.1. Taxonomy (NCBI): domain Eukaryota; kingdom Metazoa; phylum Arthropoda; class Insecta; order Diptera; family Tipulidae; genus Tipula; species Tipula vernalis. Next base: position 176,139,129 of record OY282558.1, on the reverse strand, counting down.
AAGTTTGATGTCGCATACATTTTACCAATATCACGAACGTGTTCTTTATATCTTTGACCGAAGGATCTACCTATTTGTCCTATGTAGAAAGCAGGACAATCTGAACAAATCAACTGATATACTCCAGTGTCTAAAATTTCTTCTTTCTTAGGCTTTAATTGCATTTCGAGGTTTTGTTGAGTTTTAAAAGCAATTGTATAGCCAAAATTCCGAAATATTTTTTGTATTTTAGAATTCGTGAAGCTGTTATATTCCATTGAAATGTATATTTTAGATGTATCTTCTTCTAAATTTAATGTTGTATAATTTCGATACATTATTTTGTTTTTGTATGATAAATTAATTTGATCTATTATTTAAATAAAAAATAATTCCACATAAACGGAAGTTTAATAGATAATTAAAATAAAATTTGTTTTATTTTATTTTTACAATATATTAACGTGGAATAAGTCACACAAAACGATACATTTAAAAGATGAATCTTATATATCCACATACACCTAATACAAGTGTGAACGACTACTTGAACACCTTATTCAAAATTCGGTGTCAGAAAGTTAATTTATTCTTCAATCGCACATGCAGAAGAAAAAACGTCATACCTAAATATATAAATGTCAAAATTAACATTAATTCAAAAGCCGCTATGATTGCTAAAAGAAATGCAGAAAAAATTTGGTTGTCAAATGAAATAAAAACACAGTATACTAAGATTAATAATTTGTCTATGAAATTATTAAACTTACAACTGGAAATCGCAAGTAGATTTCATTACTTAGAATACGTGGAAATTCTAAAAAAGTGAATTTGAAAGTAGAGAAAAAACTGAAAACCAAAAGGAAAACAATAAAACATAAACTAAAACAACTTTTGGATAACCACAGAATTAATTCAGAACGAAATTTACCTAGGACAACACACAAGTTTTACAAACGTCTCGAAAATTTAACGGACATTCAATTTGAACAGAAAGAGATATGTTTATTGGAAAAAGGATTAAAATATAGTACAAGGCCCTGCAATAATATAAAAAATATGAACAAACATCTGTTAAATATTGAAAATGCCATATCTAAGACTAAGTCAGAGCACCAATCAGATATAAGGACTTTGATTGTGGACAAAATACGAAATTATAATCCAAGACCAATTAATATATGCAGTGACAACAAAATCATTAATAAAATTAAAAGAAAAATAACCCAAAATAAGGCAATAATAACAAAAGCTGACAAGGGAAACACTATGGTTATAATGAAATTGGATGATTACAATACAACAGTCAACGATTATATAATTAATAATGACTTAATAGAACTAAATAATGATCCAACTGATCTATACCAAAAGATGATTAAAGAGGTTATAAATAAATCAAATAATCTAATGGATAATAGAGAAATCAATAATAATAAAATGATAAAACCTGCTGCACCAATTTTAAGAGGAATGCCAAAAATACATAAGGCAAATATGCCAATTAGACCAGTAATTAATTTTACAACGGCTCCATCTTATAAAATATCAAAATTCGTAAACAAATGGGTTTGCAACCACATAAAATTTGAGAGGGACCAATCTGTCAAAAACAATATTGAACTTGTCAATAAAATAGAAGGAATTGATATACCAACCAACGGTAAACTGGCTTCATTTGATGTTACTAACATGTATTCCAACATACCTGTTCAAGAAACAATATCTATTACAAAACAGGTATTACTAAACAGTTCAATCAATAGGAATATTGTGGACGATATCATGAAACTTCTCAACGAAATAACAAAGCAAAATTATTTTAAATTTAACGAGAAATATTATAAACAAACCGATGGACTCCCAATGGGCAGCCCATTATCAGGAACGTTGGCAAATATTTATTTAAATAATTTTGAAAAGGAACATATCTTAAGCCATACAAATATTTATTATAAGAACATTAAATATTGGCACAGATATGTAGATGATATACTATTTATGTACACGGGTACAAATCGGCAAATGAATCAACTATTAAATTATATCAACTCTATACATCCTAAAATTAAATTCACACTAGAAATGGAGGAAGAGAAAAGTATAATTTTTTTGGATTTAACTATAAAAAATGTTGATCAAAAACATAAATTTAAAATATTCAGAAAACCAACCCAAACGGACCAAACTATTGATAGTAAATCAAATCATCCTTTACAACATAAAATGGCAGCGTATAATCATATGATAAATCGGTTAAATATTATACCAATGACACAAGCGGATCAACTAGAAGAGTTAAACATAATAAAATACATCGCAAGTCAAAATGGATATAGACCTAAAATAATAGATCAAATTAATTTATCATACAAAAACAAAATAATGTATCGAAATTATACAACATTAAATTTAGAAGAAGATACATCTAAAATATACATTTCAATGGAATATAACAGCTTCACGAATTCTAAAATACAAAAAATATTTCGGAATTTTGGCTATACAATTGCTTTTAAAACTCAACAAAACCTCGAAATGCAATTAAAGCCTAAGAAAGAAGAAATTTTAGACACTGGAGTATATCAGTTGATTTGTTCAGATTGTCCTGCTTTCTACATAGGACAAACAGGTAGATCCTTCGGTCAAAGATATAAAGAACACGTTCGTGATATTGGTAAAATGTATGCGACATCAAACTTTGCTATACATATCAATACAACACAACATAACTATATAGACATGAATACTAACATGAAAATTCTATATACAATGAGAAAAGGTGATAATATGGACCGAATGGAAGAATTATTGATCTATAAAAACAGAAGAAATAATAATTTACTTAATAATAAGATTAATACTCCTGTAAATAAAATATACGACATAATAATTCGAAATTCTTGATCAAGTAGGCTATGACGTAGGGATAAAACAGGTATATAAAGATGACAGAATCCATAATTTTCTTTAGTAGTTCGGTAACTGAAGATGATTACTTGTTAATCGAAATCGATATTACAAAAATAAAAAATAAAAAAAAAAAAAAAAAAAATAAAAAATAAAAAAAAAAAAAAAAGCAAAATATAAAAAATATAAAAAATAAAAAATAATTCCACATAAACGGAAGTTTAATAGATAATTAAAATAAAATTTGTTTTATTTTATTTTTACAATATATTAACGTGGAATAAGTCACACAAAACGATACATTATGAATTAGTGTTAATTCGAGTATTTTTACGATTCAAAATAAACCAAAAAAATTATTATTATTAATACTCATTTCAGAATTATTTTTTCGAATATTTTCGATCACACGTTAGACTTTACCAAAAAAAATTGCAAACTTTAAAATTACCTTAGTGTTTTGACAGCAAACAAAAATATAACCTAGAATAACCAAGAATTATTAGAAAAATGAAGTATTCCTGTTAATACGATTATTTTCACGTTTCAAAATAATCTAAAAATTTAATTATTATTAATATTCATATCAGAATTATTTTATTCAAGTTATTTCCGTCATAATATACAAAATTAAAAAAAATCTTTCCCATAAAAATGACATACAATTAAAATTATCAGTGTGTGCGAGAAATATTTTACATCGGTACACAATATCTATGTACATGTATTAGTTGGACCTGCCATAAAATGTTCTCGATTTGATAATTTTTTTTAATTTCGACCTCAGTGCACTAACACAGATACACATTTTTTGTAAGTAAAAACTTGACTGACTCCGTTGTGTGTCTCGTTCACACAACCACCGATTTTATATTTTTATCTTAAGGTATTTTTACTGACAAACTTTGATTCACAGTGGAATTGAGGCATTATATTGGTACCCAAAAACTTTTAGTTGTCATTTTGTTCCTAATCTTAAATGTAAATTTATTAGTTTTCGATCGAAAAAAAAACTTGCAAAAGACATACCGGTGATTTTGCTGATTATATGATTTAATATAATGTCATTCAAGGAGAAGTTAATAGAACTGGTTAGGGCAAAGCCAATTCTATATGATTTAAAAAATTTAAATTATAGGAGATCTGACATTAAGGAAAAGATTTGGAGAGAAATTGCTGTTAACCTCAAATCTTCAGGTAAACATTATGATTTTTGATTAAATTCCTTTGCGCAAATCCAAAATATTTTATATGTGATTAAACAATTTCAGAACAAGTGTGTAAATCCAAATGGAAGTGTTTGCGCGATATATGTACATACGTATCGAAGAATACGCCATCAAATACCAACTTCTGTGAGTGCTTTAAATGAACCCATCGACGAAAAATACAAAATAAATGGAAATACTTTCAACAAATGAACATTTTGTATAGTATAGATGATCGAAGAAAGTAAGGTTAAATCATCATTTAGGTCTAAATTTATAAGTTAATTACCAAAATTAATAATATTTTTAGCACTATTGGAAATTAAGGGACAATGAAAGTTATAGTGAGATCTACGATTTTTGATTCGGTTGATTTATGGGATTTTGATAATAATGCTCCAGACGTGGGGTTCGATGAAATCGTTTGTTCCACTCCGGCAAAAAAACGTAAAATAACTGCCTCATCTTCAAAAAGCGACATACACACAAATTTTCTAGACTTTCTGGTATCGCAGCTAAGGCGGTTAGTCAATTAGATGAGCCAACCAAACCTGTCAGTTCAACTTTTATTTTTGTTGTCATTTTCATCATTGGCAGTGAAAATAGAAAAAGCTCACTTACCGAAAGTGGTGTTAGACGAATTGGAGATGGAAATATCAAATATTATTTATCAAAGATTACGTGAGCATTATAAAGACACACACTCGAAATCGTCGACAAGTACCTGAGTTGGTTTTCCTTTTTACAGACACGTAATGTTAAATACAGTCCTAACCAAAATTATTTGTATCTGCTAAATTTTTGATGCAACGTAACGCAAATAACTTTAAAAATTATATAAATAATAAACTTTTTGAAGACATTAATTTTAATTCAATAAATTTAATTACCCTGCTTTAGTTACATTTCAATCAAAAATTTTTTTTAATTTTACTTCTAGGAGAAATTACAGTTAATTTAGTTTTTGCCAAAATTATTTGTACCCACAAATTTTTTGTCAAAATAATTTGTACCCACAAATTTTTTGTCAAAATTATTTGTGCAATATGGAAAAAATCAAAATAAAATAGTAAATCAATTAAATTTAAGATTACTTTATGCATACAAAACATGAGTGACTATATCATTATTTAATTAGCCAAAAATACAATTTACAGTCTAGTTTGAATAGTCCCCTGATTGATGATTAAATAATTCTAGATCCAAATTTAGTATCTAGATCTGTTACACTAGATAAAAATGATTTAGAAAAATTAAGTGTTGATCAAGCTGTCTTAAATTCTTCTCACGAAGTTGAACATAATTTGCATGTTTTAGTTGATTTAAGTGATCCAGCAAAATGGCCAAAGCTAAGTGAAAAGATTATTCAACTAATTGTAGAAAATGGTCCCGTACAAGTTAATAATTTAAAGTGCCCCTATTAAGAATAAAAGAAAGTTCAATCCAAATATTTATGATAGGGAGATGGTAAATGGGCAGATCGTTAAACGAAATTGGCTCATATATTCTATTTCAACGGATGCCGTATTTTGTTTTTGTTGTAAATTGCTTACTTTCCGTTGTGATGATAATACGACTCTTATTAATCAAGGATTTACAGATTGGAACCATTTAATCAGATTAGTTCAGTTGCATGAAAATAGCGTGAACCATTTACAATATTTTAAATCATCGAAAGAATTAGAATAACGCTTAAGATCAAATACAACTATAGATTTTGATATTCAACGACAAATGACTGCAGAAGTTCGACACTGGAGGGAAGTGCTTAAGCGGTTAATAATATTTGTTGAATTTTTAGGAACACAATCACTTGCATTTCGCATATAATCCAAGTAATGGGAATTTTCTAAAACTAGTTGAATTTGTAAGTAAATTTGATCCTGTGCTTTCTGAACACCTTCGAAGAATAAATAATAATGAAACTAAAAACAAATACTTGAGTAAAAATATTCAAAACGAGTTAATTCAAATTATCTCAAATTCAGTAAAAGATAAAATTATTTCATGAATATTAAATGCAAAATATTATTCTATAATAGTTGATTGTACTCCAGATAAGAGTCATGAAGAGCAATTAACATTAATTATTCGATTCCTTTGTTATCAAAACTCTATGTTTGAAATCAGAGAACATTTCATAACATTCTTAGAAGCCAACGATACTAAAGGAGCTGGTCTTACTGAAATTGTATTGAATGAATTGAACGAAATGGGACTCTTACTGGAAAATTGTAGAGGTCAGGGTTACGATAATGGTTCAAACATGAAAGGCAAACATATTGGTATGCAAAATCTTATACGAACTAAAGAGCCAAGGGCTTTTTTTGTATTTACCGTGCTCGTCCCATACATTAAACTTAGTTGTTAATGATGCGGCACAATGCTCCCGAGATGCTGTTAGTTTATTTGATATAGTTCAAAATTTGTATGTGTTCTTTTCGAGTTCTGTTAAAAGATGGGCAGTATTAAAAAAACACATTAATAATTGTACTCTTAAACCAATTTGTAACACAAGATGGGAAAGCCGAATTGACGCCCTAAACTCATTAAAGGAACAATTGGGAGATATTTATGAAGCTCTTATCGAAGTTTCAACGTTTGGTGATGCATCTACAGTAAATACTGCAGAAGCTTTGGCAGGTAAAATTTTAGAATTTAAATTTATATGTGCGTTAAATATTTGGCGTACAATTTTAGAGACTATTAATATTGTAAGCAAATACCTCCAAAATCCCAAAATGAATGTTTTAGCTGCAATAATACAACAAAAATCTACAATAAAGTTTTTTCAAAAGTTGAAAACAGATAACGAATTTGAAATTTTTTTGCAAATTTCAAAAAAAATTGCTGACGAACAAGAAGTTTCCAATTGCTTTCCAAACCCAAATGTTTTACGATCTCGTCGAAAGAAGTCTTTATTTGGCTATGAAGGAATGGATGAACCTATTGTGGACCCAAAGCAAAAATTTAAAATTGAATTTTATTTTAAAATCACTGATCAATCAATTTCATCAATTACAGAAAGATTTCAGCAATTATCCGAACATAAAAATATGTTTTCATTTTTATACGACATTCAATTATTATCTGTCATGTCTCCTGAAGATTTAAAGAAAAATTGTAATCATTTAAAAAAGGTGTTAACTAACGGAACTACTTCAGATATCGACGATAAGGACTTATTAAATGAACTTCAAATGTTATCGACGTTATTGGAACCGAACACTGTCTCTCTTGATGTCCTAAACTATATTTTTAGCAACAACTTAGAACTTGCATTTCCAAATACAGTTATTGCTCTTAAAATTTTGTTAACAGTGCCTGTTTCTGTAGCAACTGGAGAAAGAAGCTTTTCTAAATTAAAACTTATTAAAAACTATTTGAGGAGCACTATGTCACAAGAAAGATTAAATGGATTAGCTATCATGTCAATCGAAAAAGATTTGATAGATAAAATCGACTACAGTACTTTAATTGAGAAATTTGTCACGATTAAAGCACAAAATATTAATTTTTTACAATAAGTTGTTTATAAGTGAGATTAACTTGTTTTTAGTCATCGCTTTGAATTATTTTATATTATTTAATTTAATTTTTCTAATGTTATAGCATAACAGAGTATGGATTTTGTGTTGTTTATAAACGAGGAATAGGCCTACTGGGGATACCTCAATAAAAAACGCATAATTTTCTAACCTCTTTGTGTCGTTCTATATTAAGCTATAAAATCTATCTGATTTGACAAAAGTTATGTCTGAAAGAAATTTACTTAATGAAAGATACTTCAGATGATGTGGAATAGAGATAATAAATATACGTGTACATACTTATGTATGTATGTATAGACTAAATTAATAATAAACTAGACCAACATTTATATATATTGAATAAAATAAGTAAAAATTATTGGCGCGCAATAAAATGTAAAAATGCACCAGGCGCTAAAGTGCTTGCGGACCCGCCTCTGACCGGAATTACAGAAAAAAAACTCGAGAATTTTACACAACGATAACGCGCCATCACACCGAACTACGATCGATCAACCACCATATTCGCCTGATTTAGCACCAGGTGACTTTTCCTGTTTCCCAGACTCAAATCGCTACTCTGTGGAACCCGTTTTAACTTCATTGAAGCCATAAAACAAAATTTGACGCCCGAACTAAAGACCCTCCAGGAAAGTGCCTATAAAAAATGTTTCAATGATTGGAAAAATGCTGGCGTATGTGTATATCGTCGAATGGGGAATACTTTGAGGACGACAAAATACATTTTTATGATTGAACTTAAAATTTGTGTTTTATTTAACAATTCCCGGTACTTTTTTGACAGAATGTATTTTACCATAATATACCACCGGTGAATCATTTTTGCATGTAAGAGTAAAATATCGCTTTCATGTGAAAATGCCATAAGCGTTTAAAATTAAGGTATTTTTTCGAAAATTCTTCCTATTGCGCCTTTTTTGGCACAATATATTTATACGTCAGCACGGTTATATTTGACTGGAAATAATTACTTTTCACTTCACCGTGGTGAATATTTATAGGAGCTGTGAAAAATTAAGGACTTTTGTTTCTCTCGATCAAGATGTTTACAAAAATATACCACTTCCTAGTATGTTTGACATCTTCAACGACATGCTTCAACTGCAGACCTTTTCACCGACATGCTTCACAGTTTTAGTCAACACAACAATTTGATTTTCATCACCGTGGTGAATATTTATAAGTGTCGTGAAAAAGTTTAAAAAATTTCGGGCCTCTCATTCAAGGCGTCTACTATAATGTCAGACATCTGCAAGTGATGACCAAAAAGGCATATATCTACTAATAGCGCTATAACAGTGAATTTGATAAATGAAATCCAAAAAATAAAATTGTTGCATTTCTTAAGATCCATTCAAAGTACAAAGAGATAATATTGGCTGACAACTTGAGTGAATAATCAAACAATGTGACTTATTTCACATTTGTCACATTTGTGACATTTATAGCAGTTTCTAACAGTGTATTTTTAGTTTATAGCAATTATATTATTGCAATAAATGTCCATTTTTGGTTTAACAATGTGATTATTTTCAAATGTTTCTAATACATTTTAGTGAATTACGCTATTAGTAAGAAATTGGAAGACATATGAAACCTTTTATAGCCGCCATTTTGAGACCGCCATATTGAATTTTAAAAAAGTTCCACCGGTTTCGAAAACTAAATGAAAAACTTAAATGTTAAGCCCTTGCACGACTCTTAAATGTGAAGCCAATTCTGGGAGCATATAGGCTGCCCGGTTGAGAAAAAATATCCCGTTCGTAATATGTACGTTTAATATGTAAAATATCCCGTACGTAATATTTTGTTGATCATTTTTCCTGTATTTTTTATTTGCTCAAATTTGACGCGCTATTTATTGGTAAACTAAATTCATTTAACATCGAACTATCCTTTTTAATTCAATTGTTTAGCGAAAACTGGATATAAAAAATATTTGGCTCTAGCTATTTATATGGGGCGCTATAGGAAGACACATTTTATAAGACGGTTGTCATGTCACGAAACCGAAAACCGATGACAATTTTCTCCAATTGGTCATTTTATTTATTGTGTCATTTTGAAAAAGTCACTTGAACAAAATTACATTTTAGAACTCTTACTATATTGTCATTTTACAGCAGTTAAAATTTTAGTACAATGTCGCAAAAAAATGTCATTTATTCCTTGATTAGAATCTAGGCCCAGGAGCTCTTTATTAACAAAAGAATTTTCTCAAAAAATCATTTATGTACTTTATAATGTCAAGTTGGTTGTTGTTTTATCGTGTGAAAACTGAAAAATCAAATATCGAAAAACAATAGAAATAATTTATTTATAGTATTTTATAAAAAATTTAGTATTAAAAGGAAAAGCACACATGGAAACAAAGCAATCGAAACAAAAAAAAAATAATGAAGTTGCTTCCACTAGGCATAAAAACCTCTTAAATTTTTTCAAACAATTTCCACTTCATGCTTATACATTCTATTTTGAGCAGTAGCTCATTTACAATAAAATGCACAGAACTTTTAAAAACAAATTAAAAAACTACGTACTGCCCAACAATCACGCCACTCCAAAAATGTTGACCTAAATAATTTTGCCGATCCTAATCTCTTAATTTCCAATGGAATTGAATTCCAAACGGAAACTCCCCTAACATAAAATGACTTGTTTAACGACCTACAACAATTTTTAGCCGGAATTAGGCGGAAGTTAGAGGAATGAAACCTACTAAACATTAATTTCCTATATACATAATAAGGCTCCTTTGCTTTGAGAAGTTTAAAAATAAAAAGACAAACGCGAAATTCGTAGAAAAATAGATAAACTACATTTTAAAACAAGGCTAGAGTAGGCAGAAATATGATCGAACTTCCTAATACCAAAAAGAAAGCTGGTACAAGCATTGAAACATCTTTGGAGAACATTCATATTTTCCTAAAGCATACCGAATAAAACTATGTCACCGTAAATAAAATGAGGAAGAAGATAAGACAAAAACAATTTTTTCCTAAACTGACTATCAGAAAATCCAACTACTTTATACAAACAACGCAGCAGAAAGCGAAAATCTAAACTGAGATAAGAGTTTATTAAAAAGAATTATGTGATTAATAAAATCAAAGGCAGTAGAAAAATCTAACAAAGTTAAAGAAGTTAATTCCGAAACAATTAACATTATTTTCTACAATTACAAAACACCAACAGTTTTTCACTAACTTAAAAATAAAAAAAAAATAAAAATTTTTATTTTTAAATAGTGTAAAATTTAACTGTTTGTGGTTAGAGTTCGATAGTTATGTTCATAGAAGAATATTAAAAGTGCAGAAAAAACAAAACCAGATTCATCGCAAGAAAATCCAAAAACTCAAAAATAGTCGCAGCATTAATATTAAAGAACGGGTTCCAATCATCGATAATTTCGTTCACAACATGTCATCTACAGAATTTACAGTCAACGAATTGAAGATCCTCAACAAGGGGTTAAATTTTGCTTCAAAACCTACCGTAGCACCTCTGGAAAACATCGTAGTGGATATTGAAAGTGGAATAACTCGCTGCCCCTTATTGGTCAAAAACAACATTAGGTTTCAGGCACAGAAAATTATTCTTCAACATAACGGAAAGAAGGATAGCCAAGCCTCATCTACATTGAAAACCATCATGGCTCTCAAAAAAAAAAAAGAAGGACATCGTTTTTCTGAAAGCAGACAAGGGGAATGCGGTCGTCATTTTGGATAAACGAGATTACGATGAACGAGTATTATCAACAATAGCCGAAGGTCCATACAAAGAACACATTTGGAGAAACAACAATCCAAGGGACCCTCTCAACAACATGGTCAAACAAGCCAAAAATGTAACAAAGGAAATAGCAGCTTTACTGAATGATCGTCATTTAGAGTACAAATTTCACGTTACCAATCCGAAGGTGTCAAAGCTTTATGCATTGCCGAAAATTCATAAGCCCGGTAACAAGATGAGACCAATTGCATCAAACATCTCGACACCTACCGAAAACATGGCTAAATGGTTGTTGAAAGAGATGGAAATGATTCCACCACCAGAAGGATGCAGTATAATAAATTCAAAGGAGTTAGTGGAAAAACTAGCAGATATAACATTAGCTCCTGATGAAATATTAGTATCATTTGATGTGACGGCATTGTTCCCGAGTATCCCAATAAAAACGGCAATAAACAATTTGGAGGATCATATTTTAAAAAATCAAGTACAAGCAAGTTAAATACAAGCTTACATCAAAATAGTAGATACGTGCATGGAGCAGAATTTTGTTCAATTTCGAGATAAATTTTACCAGCAAACATCCGGAAAATCTAAAACAAAACTATAACCTGTTCCCGAGGATTTGGCTTAGATATGTAGATGCCATTTTTGCAATAGTGAAGCAACCCCATTTGTCAGCTGTTTTCAACCATATTAATACAATAGATCCAGCAATTAAGTTTATGCAATGGAAACCGAGGAAAATGTATTTTGTACTTCTTGGATATAAAAATCATCCGAAATAATAACAATAAACTAAAATTTGGAATTTTTAGAAAGTCTACTAATACAAATAGATGCATAACAGTAGATTCATTTCAACATGTTACGCACAAGCAAGCAGCGTTTCATTCTATGGCGCATAGATTATTTAATATACCTATGGAGCAGTCGGAATTTGATGAGGAGGTTAAATTTATTCAGAACGCGGCCGTAGCCAATGGGTATTCTACTCAATTTGCTGATAACATTATCAACAGGCATAAAGCCAAGCACATCAAATCATCATTCACCACATTACAACCAGCCATGGAAACGGTGAATACTACTAGAGTCAGCGTTGCATACTTTCCTGATATTACCAATAAACTTCAGCGCGTCTTCCACAAACACAACATAGAACTTGTCACCCGTCCATCAACAACCATCAAAAAGGATTTAAACAATTTTAAAGATAAGGTAACCCAAAATTTACGGTCTGGAATTTACCAAATTAAATGTTCTAATTGCCAGGACGCCTACATCGGCCAGACACCGAGAGATTTCAGTACCAGGCTTAAACAACATGAAAAACCCAACTGTAATAAATTTAGTGTTGCATATCATATGTTCCACCATAACCACAAAATAGATACCGCCATTTCAAAAATAATAAAAACAGTACATCAAAAATGGAAACTAGATGCATACGAGTCATACCACATCGCTAACACCGCAAATCTCATGAACACAGATGATGCAAAAATTAACTCCCCCTTATTTAAAATAACCTTTTAAAAATAACTATAAACAAGCGCAACATTTTTTTTTTATTTTTATTGTGTGTTAAATTTGTGGGTTTGTAAGCCTCCTTTTTCTTTTTTTTTTTTTTAAAGCCTTTTTTACCAGTTAAACAAAATTTTTGTATACAAAGAGTTGTTTTTACTTTAGTTTTTTAGTTGCAAAAATTACCTGTAGATGATCTTTACAAGATCGTAACTAGTCTTGTTTCGAAACTAGTTTTTGTTTAATTTTGTTTTTTTTTATTTTTAAGTAAGTGAAAACTGTTGGTGTTTTGTAACTCTACAAAATAATATTAATTGTAAAAAGATCACTTACGTCACTTCGCTTCAAAAAATTTTTTTTTTTTTTTTTTTTAATTTTTAATTAAATTAATTACGCCTAATATCATCACATACATTTAATAACGCAGTAGAAGTGCTACGAAATTTTCTAAACCCAGATTGGAAGAAACTATTTAAACTATTGCTATGTACATGCGATTGAATTTGATTTTTAACAACTATCTCGAATGCCTTAGAGAGAGAACTAAAAATGCTAATTGGCCGAAAATGGAATAGCTCTAAAGGATTACTGATTATTTAGCTTGGATAGGAAGACGACGTGAGAATAAAATTGAAGATATGTATGTAACAAGTATTTTGAGACGAAAGGAAAAACTCTATTAACGAAGTTTAAATTGACGTTATCCAGACCAGAAGATTCCGATTTAACCTTCCAAATAGCAGATTGTAAATCCTCGAGAGAAATATTTGAAAACGAAAACGAATTAGAGGACGCGTTAGAGAACAATTCGACGGTACTATTGCCCGAGTTCAGACTAGAGCAAAAAAACTATTAATGTCATTGGGTTTGAAAACCCCACTAGAACTAATCTTGCATCTGCCTAAGTAGGCCTAACCTTGGGAGGAAGAGAGTCGTCGAACTTGTCCTTGAAAAAATGACGTTTAGAAATTCGAATTAACCCTACAACTCTGTTACGAGCCTGCTTGTAATCTAAATGAGACTGACTATTAGGACACCTTTTCCATAAACGATATTTACTAACTCTATTATTTATGGCATTCGAAATTTCCTGAGACAACCAAGGCGGAGATTTTGCTTTGCAAGTAACCTTTTTAAGCGGAACGCTACTATCAAACACCAAACTAATATACGAGTTGAAAAATTCTATTTGGCTAGTGGCAGAACTAAGGCAAAAAATATCCTCCGAAGAAACTGAGTTACAAACTGAGTAAAGGCGGGAATTGTTTATACTAGAAAAATCTCTAAAGCTAAACCTCTTAAGTTTAGGTGGAGAGTAAGAGTTCACAGAAAACATCATATATTGAGCAATATATTGTGAAGTCTTTGGACTAAATACTTTTGAGCAATATTTTGTGTGTTAAGCACGTTCGTTTGTGGTGAATTAACTGAATTGATATTGAGTTACTATTCTAATAATTGAGTTAATATTCAGATAATTAAGCTACTGAAGTGAATTGGTCGTTCGTTTGCTACAATTCAGATAAACGTCAAATTGTTAAAAAGTAATTGACTTGTGTTGTAAAATAATTAAATTTTAAAGTTAATCGATCATTTTCTTGGATCAATTATTTTTGTGTGTCACATTACATATCTCATCCTGGCTTCTTCGATGCGTAAAACAAAATAATGTCAAAAAACAACAAAAACAATTATCTGAATTACCTACCCAAGCAAAATTATTATTCAGATAAATCAGTAGCTCAATATTTTTAACTGAATTGAAGTATACCAAACGAGCGGACAAATCACTTCAGTTAATTCACCACAAACGAACGCACTAGTTGTTGCAATAATCCTAGTGTTCGTTGATGACAAGGGATAAAAAATATCCGGATATTTTTTAAACAAAAAAACGAACTCATCAAAACGATCGGTATATTTTTAACTCTGCTTTTATTAGGATTTTTTTGTAGTTTTTTTGATAACCGAAAATTATTTGTTTCGTCGGCGTAAAAAATACTCAAATTTCTGCGAACTGAAAAATTAAAATTAATATGAAAAGCTTCGATTTGAATAATGGTATTAATAAAAAATATTAAAATAATCAAAATAAAATGTGATGTTAGCGGGGATAACATTTGTCAAAAATATCCGGATATTTTCTGTCAAAACACCATCAGTGAACATACTGAACATTGATCGTATAAGGGGCTTTTGAAAAAACAAAACTGAAACAAACGATGCTCTAAAAGTGGTTTCTCAATCAATCTGAAAGTTTCTCATCAGAGATGTAAAATTCTTTTCAGCAATATATTCTATCGGTGGACCTTGCATCGTCATTAAGTAAAGGCTGACCTCATGCCGGTACCTACCCCAATCGTATTTAAAACGGTTTAATACTTATTACAGAACTTGGTAGAACTAATTAGTATCCTTATCAAGTAAAATCCAAACAATACGGGTTCAATTACAATGGTTTGCACAACTAATAGTCAAATGCAACTTGCACAAACAAAAACACGTTGTAAAATTAAAATAAGCAGATAAAGCCAACATAAATATTCCAGAAAATAAAATATGTATATATTTGCAAAAATGCGTAACAGCTAATAAAAATCAATCAGCCGAAAAATGTTTGCCTTTCACTTCACCTTTTCCAAAAAGAACAACTAAACTGCCGTCTGTCTCTCCAAAGCATTTGTTTTTTTTTTTTTTGTTACTTACACTCCGCAATATGTATGTACGTATTTTATGTGCACCAATAAATATCACTATGGGGGTCAAAAACAAATAAATAAAATATTTACACCAGTAAATAAAATAAATTATATTTTTCGTCACAGAAAAGTGTACATGTACACTGTGCTCGTATGTACAAAATTGTGTATAGATAAATAAATTATTTAGGTAGCTTTCGTAAACTTGAAAACATAACGAAACATGTACATATGTGTTTGGTTTTATTTATATATTGATTGTCTCTTTGGATGCTTTCTTTCGATTTATTTATAAATAAAATAAAAACCATCTGGAATTGGAAACTACGTAAATTGTTTGCAATGCTAAACATTAATTTGTCAAGTACATTTTTGCAAATTACGGTAAGTTTAAATATTGCTTTAGTTGACATAAAAAAAACTCTTATTTATTCGTATTTAATCATAGTCGAAAATGAGACGTCAAGACTGACTTACCTTCTAGAGCTCCAGTGTACGTTCTCGTGATATCATACTCGATTGTCCCATCTGAGTTTTCGAATTCAACATCAGCTGAAAATATTGATGAGGGATCCTCTCGCAAGAGAAGATTAAATTCTCTGAAAATTTAATAAAAATAAAGTTGTTTCAGAAATTTAAAAATAAAAAATCATTGATTAAAGCAAAGTTCATTCAAACAACTATATAAATCTAAATCTTTCCACGCTTGGCGAACAAATTCAAAAACCTTCAACATTTGGAATAATATTAAAATGTAAGCAATTAAACGTCTCTTCTTCATATTTCGAATTGGCATTCAAATTTTTAAAATAAAATAATTTTCGAACTTTAAACTTAAATTTTTAAGTTGAAGATTAATTTTAAAGTTTTAGAGATAGATTATCAAAATTTCGATCTGTATAATATTTGAAAATTTTAATTAGAAATCTATGTAGCGAATTTCAAAAACTACAATTAGAATTCTATTTTCTTACACAAAAAATCTTTAAAATTTCAGAACAATTTTAAAATTTTAGGCATTACTGGCAACCACCCAACAACATTGTTTTCGGTTCGGGTAGTGGTGACATGGATGGGACTTTAAAATCGACTCCGAACTATGAAATTCATTTTTGCTTCTAATTTTGCGATTACATTTTACTGCTGGAGGCCGATTTTGGTCGCGAAATAACGACATAAATTATGTCGTTAAATCGACATAATAAAATGTCGATTTTGCCCGCGTATGAATACCCGGGTGAAATCGGTTCAAATTTTTGGTGTTTATCCCTTGCTTGAGTCATTTGTCTCTTTCTTGTAACATGAGGAATTCATATTTTTGTATCTATTGTTGTTTTAAACGCGACAGTCATTTGGTTTGGTTAAACAAAAAATACCCGAACAAATAGTTTCTCGTGATCCGTCAATAAAAACAAAGAAAAGGCAGAAACAAAAAGCAACATAAATAAAGGTTCTAGGAAAAAATCCTGGGCCCCCATCCTACAGAGATGCGGGATGGTACCATGGGCGTGTGAAGTTCAATGCAAGCTCGGACTAGAGAACGGTGGATCTATAAAAAACGGCGATAGCCATGTAGGAAAGGTGTGGCCAGGCGCGAGGCTTGCGACAGTTAGCCGAGAAGATTCCCAGCAGGCCAAAGGCACATGTCTGGCTGCCATCTGAACCGGCTAGCCTTAATGATGTTTTGAAGATCATTCAGGACAGTAATCGAGATCTTACATCCAATAATTAGAAGACCGTTAGGCAGGAGGAAGCGAAAAAGGGCTTGAGGTTATCTATAATGGTTATTAATAAGGGGTCCCTATTACTTCTAGAGTGATTGACTTCGGTTTCGGATCTTCAAAGCTGGCAACTGGGAGAGGCTGAGTGTAGCGAGGTTAATGAATATAGTGACTTAGAGTTATGAGCAAAGGAGGTGTTCAACAGGAGGAGGAGGATTTTTCCAGCCTATCCAGGAGGGAGGGCGATGACAAGTTTCGAAGTACGGTAGGGGTAGCGAGACGGCCGACGCCAGCGTATCCCAAACTACCGGTGATTAATATTGGCTAAGGTAGCCCGAAATATACAGAGGAAAGTAAAGGTAAAATGGTTATGCTTAGGATAATTCAAATTAACCTTCACGATTCTAAGGCTGGAAGTCAGCCTGAAGGTAGACACTTGCAGATTCTGGCTGACTCTAGCCTACATGAACTGGGAAAAGGAGGTTATTCCAGATAACATGGAGGGCCTGATCATCTAAGCGGAATAAATTGAGATCAGTGTGGTACTGGGAGTTGATACTAATGCTCATCTGGGGAAGCACGGATATCAACGAAAGGAGTGGGTCACTTTTTGATTATTTGATAAATAACCTTTCGGTGTGTAATATGGGGCGGGAACACACATTTATTACTAACAATAGGCAGGAAGTTTTAAACTCTTGCATCAAATAATATTTTCCTACAATCGCCGTGAAAAGCAGGCTTTTTTTCTCTGTTTTCAAAGCCCAAAGTGTCTGTTTTTTTGACAGTTAATAAACAAATTACTTTGTCACACGTTTCTCTTAGAAACGTGTGACAAAACTTGAAACCGCACGCTAAATTTGAACATATGAAAAGAAGAGTAAGAGTAAAAGAAGAGTATTGAAAAGCGAAATTTCACATAATTATGATGTAATTATTTTTTTTTTTCAAAAAAGCCATTAATTTTTTAAATTGTTTAATATCTAGATCATTTTTTGCCATTAAAGTGGCCCTCAACATCGAAAAAATAGACCACAAAGTAGAACTTTTAAGAATCTTAGCTTTGTCACTAAAATATGCTAAAAGGACATTTTCTGATATGTTTTTTATGTGCTTTTGGTTACACCAATTCGAAAACAGCTCGAATTGCTTTTCATACTTATGCTTCGATTTTTCGGGAAGCAAATTCAAAATTACATTTCTTGCTTCTAGAGCAACGTCCGGCGGTGTATTTGAGAGATCGCTGTCACTTAAATCCATTTTTTTTAGTTTTTTGTTGCAAAAAATAAATTGTCAATTTTTAAGAAAGACTAATGTTTGTATAAAACATCAAACCAAATTTTTGTTTTTCTTTATGAAAAATAAAAAAAATCTTTGACTACTCGATTGAACAAAATGTCGGTCCTAAAATAAAATCGTATTGTCAGTATAGTAAATTTTACTACAAAATTATCTTTTTATTATATTTTTTAAAATGATTGTAGGAAAAATAAAGTGTGAAACACGTCCGCAAAGTTGTTTGTCACGCTCGAAAGGTTGCTGGCCTCCATCCCGTCGGCCAGCAATTTCCTTTCTCGCGTGACAAACTGGCACTTTGCGCTCTTGATACACAAATAACTATTTTCGTACGGTTAAAAAATGAAGGGTGAATAGGAGCACGACGCCTCGATTTATACCAAAACGTACAAATTATTGTGACGGTGACACCTAGTGTGTAATAGAATAAGTAAAACTAATAGCTCAATGCTTTACTGTACTAAATGGAATTTTCCATGATAAAAATTGTTACGTAATGTTTCTACGCTATTCCAACTGGAAAAGTCGTGAACTTTCGAGAAGCTTGGTTTGTGTATATAAAAAGGCGAACAAGATCGAATTGGATTATTAGTATTTGGAACGCGATAGTGTAAAGTTGTAAGAATAAGTAATAATTGGTAAGCGATAGTATAAAGATTAAAAAGGAATTAAAAAGTGATTTAAAAAGTGTTTTTGTGCGAAATAAAAAGTAAAAGTGATCAGTAAAATTTGAGAATAATTTATATAAAGTGATTTTGTGAATTTTGATTGATAAACTGTGTTGTAATAAATTTTGTGAAATAAATAAATTCGTTGGTGATAAATTGAATTGAGTTTGTATTATTCACAATCCAGTGATACGAACCTTGAGTGACAAGGCAAAAACGTAACAATTTGGTGACAGCGGTGGGATTGTGAATAAAAAGATCAAGAAAATGATTTTCAACGAATTAAAAGTTCCAGAATTAAAGAGGGAACTTGAGAAACGGGGTTTGGCCACTGATGGTACTAAAGCAGCTCTACAAGCGCGACTACGTGAGGCCATGCAGAACGAAGGGCTGGACGCGGAACATCATGATTTTGGAGAGAAAGTAACGGATGCGGCAACCGTAGAGCAGAAAGCAGAAGATAAACAACCGTTGGTCGAAAAGACACAAGAACATTCTGGAAGTTTCGATTTGTCGCAGTTAATAGGTGCTATGAACCAGATGGCGGGACAGATGAGTCTAATGAAACAACAAAACGAACGACAAATGGTGAAAATTGAGCAGTCAAATGAGCGACAGTTGGAGACTATAAACCAGTCAAACGATGAAATAAAACGACAGATGGAACAACAAATAGAGAAAATTGAACAACCAATCCAGGAAATTGCAGATGGGCAAAAGAGAATGGACGAGAAACTTCTCGAATTATCTACTAACATACACGGCGAAGTAGAGAAGCTACAAATGGAGATTCAAAAGGTTGACGAAAAATTAGAAACGAAGGTTCAACATGTTGAAGAGAAATTGCAAACGGAGATTCAACAAGTTGTGGAAAAATTTCAACGTCTCGAGAAAGATCTAACTGATGTCAAGGCAAGTGGAACAACGACGCAAGTAGTACAGACCGTTCAATCAGTTAAGTTAAAACCACCAAACTACGACGGTACATCATCTTTCGGCATTTTCAAATATCAATTTGAAACGGCAGCCAATCAAAACCGTTGGAATGATGAACATCTTGTCGCAGCGTTAATAGTGGCCCTTAAAGGTGAAGCAGCGGAGGCCTTACAAACAATTCCAGAAAAAGATCGCAACAGTTATCTCGAAATTATGAAGGCGCTGGATAGGAAGTACGGCAGTGACCACAAGCGGGAAATCTTTCGTATGGAATTGAAAAGCCGCTACCAAAAGGGAGGAGAATCGCTACAGGAATTTTCATCGGCAATCGAGCGATTAGTACATCTAGCACATACCAGTACGTCGGCCGATTATATGGAAAGGCTTAAAATTGACGCATTCATTGACGGCATTCGAGATCCAGAGACACGCAGGGCGGTGATGTTGTCACCTAAAGCGACGTTCGCGGAAACCGTTGCGTTTGCGTTAACGATCGAGGCCGTGCAGAACTTCACCAGACCGTCATTAGTTAGGCGCCAAATGAACTCAGACAAGAACGGCAGCATGGAGCGAATGGTACCGACAGTCGGAAGAGGCAGGCTTAGGTGTTGGAAATGTGACAAGTTGGGTCACATCTCAATGGACTGTCGGAAAGTAATACATGGAGAGAGAAGATCGCCACCTTTTATGCGGGTAAAAACGGAACGGTCGGAACAAAGGTCTAGAAGCAGCGAGCGAAGATGTTGGGTATGTAACAGGATTGGCCACATCTCGCGAGATTGTTTGGAAGCAAGGGGAAAGCGGCACGGATCACCAACTTCTATGAAAAGAGCACTAAGAGGAGAGCAGGGATCGGATGAACGGATGGCAACAGTCGCTAAAGTGGAAAGGTTAGAAGTCAGTTTGAAGGAACCGAAGCTGGCTTCGCCGTCTGGTTGCCCCATAACATCCATCCCTGTTACGAGTGAAGCACGAGGCGGAAGCAGCGTCACAGTTATGGGCGGTGTTGATGGGAGGAGGTGTATTATTACGCTGGATACCGGAGCAACCCACACAATTGTTCGGAAAGATTTGATCGCAGGAGCAGTGCAGCTAGTTGATGGGTTAAAATTAAGAATGGCAAATGGGGAGAGTGCAATGATTAAAGGGAAAAAGATCGTGAGCATAAGGATCGGCGAAACGCTTTTCCCACACGAAGTTCTGGTCGCAGACATTGTGGATGAGGTTATTTTGGGAACGGACTTCATGAGGATGAATGGCTTTGTGTTGGATTTTGGACGAGGAATATTGAGCAGCGATAACATCGAGCTGAATCTTAAATTTAACGGTACGGATGTGACAGTAAGGCGAGTAACAATCAGTCATTACGAGGAGCTGCCATCGAAATCTGAAACAATTGTTGAGGAAACAAAAGAACACCAGGTTAAGCAGACATTGGATAAGAAGGGCCGAGTTGTGCGAGGTAGAGTGCGAGTGTCGGGCGACTGGATGAGAACTCGATGTGCCATACGGGTAAATGGCCAGGGATTACACGAGGGGCAATTGGTGTGGCATCACAACTCGCAACAAAAGAAGGGGGATTTATCGGCGAAAGTGCAGCCTTTATGGACGGCACCCTACAGGACAAGAAAAGGACAAGGAGGTAAACCAATGGCGGTACATTTAGAGAGGCTGGCCCCCTACCGAGGAGGTAATTTCGGTCCTGTTCGGGACGAACAGGCTTAGGTGAGGGGTAGTGTGACGGTGACACCTAGTGTGTAATAGAATAAGTAAAACTAATAGCTCAATGCTTTACTGTACTAAATGGAATTTTCCATGATAAAAATTGTTACGTAATGTTTCTACGCTATTCCAACTGGAAAAGTCGTGAACTTTCGAGAAGCTTGGTTTGTGTATATAAAAAGGCGAACAAGATCGAATTGGATTATTAGTATTTGGAACGCGATAGTGTAAAGTTGTAAGAATAAGTAATATTTGGAAAGCGATAGTATAAAGATTAAAAAGGAATTAAAAAGTGATTTAAAAAGTGTTTTTGTGGAAATAAAAAGTAAAAGTGATTAGTAAAATTTGAGAATAATTTATATAAAGTGATTTTGTGAATTTTGATTGATAAACTGTGTTGTAATAATTTTTGTGTGAAATAAATAAATTCGTTGGAGATAAATTGAATTGAGTTTGTATTATTCACAATCCAGTGATACGAACCTTGATTGACAAGGCAAAAACGTAACAATTTGGTGACAGCGGTGGGATTGTGAATAAAAAGATAAAGAAAATGATTCTCAACGAATTAAAAGTTCCAGAATTAAAAAGAGAACTAGAGAAACGGGGTTTGGCTACTGATGGTACTAAAGCAGCTTTACAAGCGCGACTACGTGAGGCCATGCAGAACGAAGGGCTGGACGCGGAACATTATGATTTTGGAGAGAAAGTAACGGATGCAGCAACCATAGAGCAGAAAGCAGAAGATAAACAACCGTTGGTCGAAAAGACACAAGAACATTCTGGAAGTTTCGATTTGTCGCAGTTAATAGCTGCTATGAACCAAATGACAGGACAGATGTGTCTCATGAAACAACAAAACGAACGACAAATGGTGAAAATTGACCAGTCAAACGAAGAAATAAAACGACAGTTGGAACAACAAAATCAGTCTAACCAAGAAATGAAACAACAAGGAGAGGAAATTAAAGACCAAATTATAGATGGTCAAAAGAGAATGGACGAGAAACTTCTCGAATTATCTACTAACATTCACGACGAAGTGGAGAAGCTGCAAATGGAGATTCAAAAGGTTGACGAAAAATTTGAAACGAAGGTTCAGCAGGTTGAAGAAAAATTACAAGCAGAGGTTCAACGTCTCGGGAAAGAGCTAACTGATATCAAGGCAAGTGGAACAACAACACAAGTGGTACAAACCATTCAATCAGTTAAGTTAAAACCACCAAACTTCGACGGTACAACATCTTTCGGCATTTTCAAATATCAATTTGAAACGGCAGCTAATCAAAACCGTTGGAATGATGAACATCTTGTCGCAGCGTTAATAGTGGCCCTTAAAGGTGAAGCTGCGGAGGCCTTACAAACAATTCCGGAAAAAGATCGCAACAGTTATCTCGAAATTATGAAGGCGCTGGATAGGAAGTACGGCAGTGATCACAAGCGAGAAATTTATCGAATGGAATTGAAAAGCCGCTACCAAAAGGGAGGAGAATCACTTCAGGAATTTTCATCGGCAATCGAGCGGCTAGTACATCTAGCACATACCAGTACATCGGCTGATTATATGGAAAGACTAAAAATTGACGCATTCATTGACGGCATTCGAGATCCAGAGACACGCAGGGCGGTGATGTTGTCACCTAAAGCAACCTTTGCGGAAACCATCGCTTGTGCGTTAACAAATGAAACTGCACAAGCCATCACCAAACCGTCAATGAAAATACGCCGAGTAGAAATCGATACAAGCATAAACAACGAGCGGGCAACACCAAGATACCGAGATGGAAGCGGCAAAATCAGATGTTGGGCATGTGATAAGGTCGGTCACATCTCTCGCGACTGCTGGGAATTAAGAAGAAAAAGGGGAAGATCACCATCTCCTATGCAGCGACGACCAAGCGGAGAGCAGGCGTTGGCTAGGCAAGAAGGCCAAATGACGGCGGAGCCGTTAAACTACAACGAGTCAGCTTAAAGGGGCAGAAGCTGACTCCCACAACCGATTGCCCCATAACCTCCATCCGCGTTTCGAAAGTAGCAAGAGGCGGTGACAGCTTAACAATCAAAGGCGACATTGATGGCACGGATTGCATCATCACTCTGGATACGGGAGCAAATCGCACGATTGTCCGTAAAGATCTGATCGATGGAGGTGTACAACCAGCTAATGGATTGAAGTTACAAACAGCAACTGGAGATAGTTCAATAATAAAAGGCAAAAAGATCGTGAAAATAAAAATCGGGAGAACTCTTTTCCAACACGAAGTGCTGATTGCAGATATTGTGGATGAAGTCATAATGGGGATGGACTTCATGAGGGCAAATGGCTTCGTGGTGGATGTTGGACGAGGAGTTTTAAGTTACGATAACATCGAGTTGCCACTTCAATCTAGCAGTGCCGGAGCAACTATCAGGCGAATTATTATTGATCATCGGGAGAAGCTGCCACCGAATTCGGAGACGATCCTATGGGGAAAATTGGAGGGAGGTTCTGGGTCACCCAGGTTGTGGGTTGTGGAAGCTAACGAAGAGGAGAACGGAGCCAAGGAAATTATAATCGGGAAAGCCCTAGTTAAACCAGACAACGACTATAGAGTACCAATTAGGACTCTAAATCTCTCGGATAAGACGAAAACCATCAAGAAAGGGACAGTCATCGGAAAATGTAACGAGGTTTCAACTATAGTAAAGTGTGAACAGAGAAGTCCGGTTGAAAAAGCCGACATGCAAGGGCAGAAAGAAATGGTAGAACAACTTATGCAGAAATGGACCGAAGATCTTACCGAGGCACAGAAAAATTCTGCACATCAACTACTCAAACGGTACACGTCCATATTCTGCAGTACATCGGATAATAACGGAAGGACCTCAATGGTAAAGCACCGCATTGATACGGGAGCAGAGATGCCAATTCGTCAACCACCCAGGAGACTACCTTTGGCAAAACAACAAGAAGTCAATCGAATGGTAACAGATATGCAGGCAGCAGGAGTAATTGAACCATCTAATAGCCCATGGAGTTCACCGGTAGTATTGGTCGAGAAGAAGGACGGTAGCATGAGATTTTGCGTTGATTACCGAAAACTCAATGCTGTGACGAAAAAAGATAGCTACCCACTGCCAAGGATCGATGACACGTTAGATACATTATCGGGTGCTCAAATATTTTCGACATTAGATCTACAAAGCGGCTATTGGCAGGTGGAAGTCCATGAGGAAGATCGCGAGAAAACAGCGTTCAGTGTGGGTAACGGACTTTGGCAATTTAATGTTATGCCGTTCGGATTATGTAATGCCCCTGCGACTTTTGAACGATTAATGGAGCGCGTGTTAAAGGGATTACATTGGAAGACTTGCCTAATATATCTGGACGACATCATCGTTATGGGGAAGGA
This sequence comes from Tipula vernalis, assembly GCA_958295665.1. Lineage (NCBI taxonomy): Eukaryota > Metazoa > Arthropoda > Insecta > Diptera > Tipulidae > Tipula > Tipula vernalis. Next base: position 176,113,788 of record OY282558.1, on the reverse strand, counting down.
TTTTGACGAGCATCTAAAGAACTTGGCAGAAGTTTTGGATCGGATACAGGCTGCCGGATTGAAGTTAAGTCCAAAGAAGTGTAAGCTGTTCAGAACTGAAGTCAAATATTTGGGTCATCTCGTAACGATTAATGGAATTCACACCGACGAAGAAAAGATCGCAGCGGTTAAGAACTGGCCAAGACCTAAAAATTTACACGAATTACGAAGCTTTCTCGGATTGTGCACCTATTATAGACGCTTCGTGCCAGGATTCGCCAACATCGCCAAGAGTTTACACGAGTTGACCAGGAAGAACAAGGCATTCGAATGGAAGAATGACCAGGCAGAAGCATTCGTGGAACTAAGGAGACGGTTGTGTGCCGCGCCAATCCTCGCGTATCCTATACCCAACGTGAAATTTATTTTGGACACCGATGCAAGTAATGACGGTATAGGAGGTGTGTTATCACAGAAAATTAATGGTCAAGAAAGAGTTATTGCGTACTTCTCCAAAACATTATCAAAACCGGAGCGTAATTACTGCGTGACACGGAAAGAATTGTTGGCTATAGTGGAGTGTGTCAAGCATTTCCATAAGTATCTTTATGGCCAAAAATTCCATTTACGGACAGATCACGGTGCTTTACGGTGGCTGTTACAATTCAAGAATCCAGAGGGACAAGTAGCACGCTGGATCGAACGTCTTCAAAGCTACGATTTCCAAATTGAACATCGGAAGGGAAGTGCACACAGAAATGCCGACGCATTATCAAGACGGCCGTGTCCAGTAGAATGTAAACATTGTGGCCATGTTGAAGCAAAGGAAGGCATCATCGACGTTAGGCTTACGCAAGTGCTGCCTGATGAGGAGTGGACCGACGAAATGATCAGGAAAGAGCAATTGGATGATACGGATTTATCAGTTATAATGGATTGGAAGGAAAAGGAACACCGGCCAACTTGGAGCGAGATCGCGGACAAAACTCCCATTGTCAAGGCTTATTGGGCTCAATGGGATAGCCTCCGTCTTGAGAATGGCTGTTTAAAACGATTGTGGGAAAGCACGGATGGCAAAGTGAAGCAATTGTTGCTGGTGATACCAAAGTGCCGGATTGTAGAAATTCTGAATGAGTATCATGGAGGAGCAAGTGGGGGCCACCTTGGAATTAATAAAACTCTAGCAAAGATACGTCAACGATTCCACTGGGCAGGATGTAGGCAGTCTGTGATAGAATGGTGCCAAAAATGTAACCAATGTGCGGCGGTGAAGGGACCCGCACGCAAAAGTCGTGGAACCATGAAGCAATATAACGTGGGAGCACCATTCGAAAGAATTGCAATGGATGTAGCGGGCCCATTTCCCACCACTGAGAGCGGCAACAAATATGTGCTAGTAATCATGGATTATTTCAGCAAATGGCCGGAGGTGTACCCCATTCCCAATCAGGAGACGACAACAATAGCTGATGCCGTGGTAAACAATTGGATTAGCAGATTTGGAGTGCCGATGGAGATTCATACCGATCAAGGACGGAATTTCGAATCGGTGGTGTTTCAAGAAATATGCCAGATGCTCGGTATAAATAAAACGAGAACAACGCCTTTGCATCCACAGTCTGACGGTATGGTGGAAAGATTCAATGGTACATTGGAGGAATATCTAGCAAAGGTCGTTGAGAAAAACCAACGCAACTGGGATCGACATATACCGATGTTTCTGATGGCCTATCGATCAGCTATACATGACACAACCGGAATGACACCAGCTAAAACGTTATTTGGAGATAATCTACGGTTACCTGGAGATCTAAAGTTTGGGGCTGTACCATCATCGGCTTTATGTGGACAAGATTACGTAGACCGAATGAAAGAGGAACTTAATGAGATTCATCAATTTGTACGGGAGAAAATACGGATGTCAAGTGACCGGATGAAGGCTCGATATGACATACGAGCAAATAACCAGGGCTTCCAGGAAGGGCAATTAGTATGGCTTCACAACCCGCAACGGAAAAAGGGATTATCACCGAAGCTGCAACCAGCATGGGAAGGACCTTATACTGTCATCACAAGAATGAACGATGTGGTTTATCGGATACGGAAGGGACATCGAGGTAAACCAAAGGTGGTGCATTTGGAGAGGCTGGCCCTATACAGAGGAGGTGATTTGGGTCCTGTTCGGGACGAACAGGCTTAGGTGAGGGGTAGTGTGACGGTGACACCTAGTGTGTAATAGAATAAGTAAAACTAATAGCTCAATGTTTACTGTACTAAATGGAATTTTCCATGATAAAAATTGTTACGTAATGTTTCTACGCTATTCCAACTGGAAAAGTCGTGAACTTTCGAGAAGCTTGGTTTGTGTATATAAAAAGGCGAACAAGATCGAATTGGATTATTAGTATTTGGAACGCGATAGTGTAAAGTTGTAAGAATAAGTAATATTTGGAAAGCGATAGTATAAAGATTAAAAAGGAATTAAAAAGTGATTTAAAAAGTGTTTTTGTGGAAATAAAAAGTAAAAGTGATTAGTAAAATTTGAGAATAATTTATATAAAGTGATTTTGTGAATTTTGATTGATAAACTGTGTTGTAATAATTTTTGTGTGAAATAAATAAATTCGTTGGAGATAAATTGAATTGAGTTTGTATTATTCACAATCCAGTGATACGAACCTTGATTGACAAGGCAAAAACGTAACAATATTAATTTTAAACGTCTATTTTCTAACCTAAAAAGTGAATGTTTTACGATGAGCGACCCATTTAAAAGTAAGTGTAATTAAATATATTTCAAAATAATTATTCTATTATTTTGTTATTTAATATTAAAGTTTAAATATTATAGTGTCTGTGACAAAATTATTAAATCGGAAAATGTTTTAATTAAATCGGAAAATGAATTTAAATATGAGCATACACAATTGTGTATGTTGAACCGAAACTTCAAACTTTTTCATTTATTTATTTTTTATTAGTTGTGTTCCAAAACGGCAAGTGGAATATAAGTGATGCTGAATTGCAAGATATGTTGGAGAATTCTGCAAAAGATTCGGAAGACGACCTGGTACTTGATGCAAATATTGTGCGAAATGATGAAGAGTGGTCAGACGTAGACTCAATTGACGATGATGAAGAAAAAGACAATCCAATTCAACAATCACCATCATCAAATAATGAACAATTCACAAACTCTATAAATGTATGGAATCCGGGCGAATATGCAGAGAATATCTTACCAACTGACAGTCAGTCGTCTTCGTTTCCACAAAGAAATGTGAAATTGCCAGTTGAATAATTTTGTTCGTATTTTCCGGAACAACATTTTGTTGATGCTGCAACTATGACGAATATTTACCATTTAAAAAATCGTGGCACAGAGCTGAAAAAGTCGGCTCTTGAACTCAAAAAACTTTACGGCGCATTTATGATGATAGGATGCATAAATTATCCACGTTTAGATTTGTACTGGAAGAAGGGCTTCCGTCTTGACATATTGGCTAGTGCCATTAAGAAAACGCGATTTAAACTTTTACGAACAGCTTTACACTACGTGAATGTTAATGAAACGTCGCCTGAACCAACCAATTTATTTTGGAAAGTGAACCCCTTGATCAATTCAGTGCGAGAAAGGTGCCACGCATTGCCAAGGAAAATTGGCAACTTCTCTGTAGATGAGCAGATGATTCCATACACGGGTAGGTGCCCCGCGAGGCAATATGTAAAAAATAAGCCAAGGCCGGTTGGCTTAAAAAAATTCGTCATAACGACATCCGCAGGACTCGTAATGGATTTCGAGATCTATCAAGGAGATAAAACGGTTCTAGGCGATCGAAGTTTGGGTTTAGGCCCAGCAGTTGTGCTGCGTCTTATAAATACAATTCCGCAGGACAGCTTCATATTTTTTGATAGATATTTCACTACCGTTCCTCTTCTATTCAAACTTCGTGAATTAGGGTACCGTGCCACAGGTAAATTATATTTAAAATATTTTAATTATGAAAATATAATAATAATTATATTTTATTTATTTTAGGGACAATAATGACAAACAGGTTAAAAAATGTTCAATTTAAAAATGATAGGCATATGGCCAGAGGTGAGAGCCAAGGGTTTTTGCTTAACAACGGAACTCACGAAATAACCGCAGTAAAATGGAAGGATAGAAAATGTGTCACGGCTCTATCTTCCATTGCTGGGATTAATCCATTGTCTTCTGTGAAACGCTGGAATAAATCAACCAAAGCATTTATTAGCATTCCATGTCCAAAAATAATACAATCATATAATAAAAATATGGGCGGGGTTGACTTAGTCGATCAAATGCTGGAATATTATCGCTCGTTTATAAAAACCAGAAAATGGACGCTTAAAGTAATAAATCATTTCATTGACTTGGCAGTTGTAAATGCTTGGATGGAATATAGAGGCGACTGTTCAGCTTGCAACGTGCCAAAAAAACAAACTTTACAATTACTGGAATTTAAAATGGCAATTGCCAGTGCTCTACTTTATAGTATCAAGCGCAAAAGAAGAGAGAGCAGTGACGAAAACGATACTGAAATATGTCTTACAAAATTGTGCTCACCTCTCCCATGTACCGGTAAGCGATATGATGGCTTTGAACACTGGCCAACATGGGACTCTTTGGCCAATGCTAGGTGTTGCCGCTTAGAAGCTTGCAAATCAAGAACCCGTTGCCGTTGCGAAAAATGCAACATATATTTGTGTTCAACTGCAGGAAAAGACTGCTTCAAGCAGTTTCATTTGAAATAATAATTTTTTTTTCGTCATAATTCGATTACCTAATTTTATTATTTTATTTTATATTAACTATACTTGTTGTGATACTGAAGTCGTAATAAATGTACATTTGTTAATTTTTTATTTATGGTTCTTTCATTTAGCATTAGTTTTAAGTTCAACACGCACAAATGTGTGGGTGCCATTTTTCCCATTAAAATTAATTTTTTCACTAAAACTAATAGATTTTCGTTTTATGGTGTGAATTATTGATTACTCGTTAAAATTGTGTCAAAATTCGTGAGCATCTAAATTCCCTGAACTTCAAGATATCTCGCAATGAACCCACGCAAATATGTTAGTTGAGCTTTAATTATGATAATATTTTTAGAAGCAATGCAATTTTATTTAATTTATACAAATGTGTGGGTTGGGCTTAAATTGATGGATAAATCAGCTTTTGACATATGCATCCGATGTAATGATATTTTACCCACACAATTGTGTGTACAGAACGCCAAAGGGACCAGCGGAACATCAAAATAACTGAATAATTGTTCTTGCTGATTTGGAAGCTATATTCAAAGGGTGTTTAAAGCTGGCTTATGTTCCTAGGTATTGGACGGAGGTTAATGTGGACTTTATCCCGAAAGCGGGAAAAAGCTCACATGTCTGTCCTAAGGACCTAAGACTAATAACTCTAACATCCTTTCTTTTGAAAACCTTGGAAAGGCTGTTTTGGATGTATACATTAGAGGGAAAATAAGACCCAGTAAGATCTGTGGACACAGCTCTGCACGTCTTGGTGTGTACGATTGAGAAAGTTCTAGAGGGCGCCTTTAATAATGTGAAGGCAGAGGCAATCAGGGAAGGATTCTCATTTTCGGAGGTAGACCTTCCTGAAAGCAGGTTAAATAATCTTATGCTTATAAGCAAGATTGTTAGCTCGGAGCTGGGGATTCCACCATTAAAAGGCGAATAATTAGAGGGATCTCGTAGGGAGAGGTCTTGTCCCCTCTTCTTTGGAATATAGTGGTAAATGGGTTACTACTGGAGCTGGAGAGAGGGTGTAGAAGTTATCGCCTCTGAAGACGACGTAGCGATAGCTGTTTCCAGAAAATTCCTGGGCATGTTTGTGGACGTAATGCAGAATGCACTCAAAATCGTTATATGGGCTGGCTTTACTCGGAAATACAAAATCCCGGTAGTTTTCCCTCCTTCCTTAAACAGCACGAGTATTTATTTTATTCAATTAATATATCCATAATCCATGATTAGTATTTAGGCCGAATGTCATAAACTAATAAATAATAAAATTAATAAGGAGTAAAAAAAAATAATGTGTCCAGTATCCATCATTAGTGAGCTAAACTTCCCAATTAAAATTTACTTTAATCTTTATTAAGGATTATAGTGACGCTTCTTATTGCAAAAAAGGATGTGGTCATCAGAAATAGTAAAGGATTATCTACATCTGCAACATTAAACCATCTAGGGACCGACATAAGCTTCAAATAAATTTTAAGTAGGAAACATTACGGTCATTTTATTAAGGTAAGTTTCATATTTTACTTTAACATATAACAATAAGCGAAATTTGAAAATATGTGGCCACCGTATTTCCTTTATTTTTGTTGTGAGTATTCTACTATTCCCGAGGAGATGTTGGAATATGTTAATAAGCTTTCAGTCCACTTCCTGATCGAGAATTTCGTATGTTCCATTTCAAATCCCCATAGTATGCAGCAATACTTTCATATTCATTTTTCGACTTTTATAAATGTCTGACAGCTTTTCTTCTTTTTACATCTCAAATTTTGATGGTATTTTTCCCCAAATGAAATGTTTCTTCTTCATCTTAAATGCAAATAAAAAATTTCCATTAATTTTAAATATTAAATACAATTCCTACAAAACACAAGAACATTGAACGGTGGGGACACATGTTCATTGCAGATGAATTTAAAAAAAAGAAAAAATTTAATTCCATTGGTGCAGTAGACTTCACATCACCATTCAAAAAACTAAACATTATTAGGCTAAAGTTAAACATTTTGTCAGTGTTGTGATTACCGAAATCGTATACTGAAATTTTTAGTTTAGTACGGTCTGAAAACTCTTTAAAATAAATCAGTTACCCTCGACTACTCGGAAACCTTCCCAAACCTTCCCATTGTTTAACTTCCGTGTATGCTTACAATTTGTCATTTTGACACCAACGGGTTTAACATTGAAAGCTGTTATCTACATAACTTTTTGAGAAGGAATAAAAAATCTAGCAAACTGGCCCAATAACACTAAGTGACCCTGATGATCTTTTGAATAATTATCAAGAATAACTCTACAGAACTCACACAAGCAAAAAATGTTGCAATATCCAAAACAAAATCATTCGGCAACAATTTTGTGATTTTTCAATTGTGGCAAAAACGCCGTCTTTTTAAAGTGAGAAATTTGAGATTATCAATCAATCAAATCTCTTTTTTGAAATTTTTCCTTTATAATTTATTCGTAACATATTTAGGAAGTTGGTGAATTTCAATTAATTCAATGGTCGCTAACAATGACAATAAATTAGGCGAACTTAAAAATTATTACGTGTTAAAACATTTATTGGTAATAATTAAAAAAAAAGACACATCTGACAAGTTATTAACCGCCTATGCTGAGGTGGTAAGGAAAATTAAGAAACGCTTGATTAGAATTATTGTTATTATTTTAAATTGAGCTCTAATCGTAAAACTGTGACTTCGGCACATAATACTTTGTTTGCACGCCATAATAAAATCAAACATTAAATGTGAAAATGTAACGTCAAGCTGAATAGGAGTAAACATCACCCAAAAGCTGTTTAGCTTATAAAACAATGTGTTGGGGAATATAATATTGATCCATTTTTTTATTTTTTTATTTTAATTCTTTACTTGTTGTGTTGCCTGATGAGACAAATTCATCTAGCTACAGGTCGAATGAATTGAAGCCAGTTTTGACTTTAATTCCATTCTAATTAAAAAAAAAAATGTGTCATGTACCAGGATCATAATTCAATATTACCCAACATTCCAACCTATCCTACCGGTTTCTAATTCCTGTATCTCATTTTACAATTTTTGGTTTTTATAAATAATAAATTAGCACAACGGAAAACAAAGCACCCCACCCCCCATCTAAAAAAACAAGGGTAAATTTCTTTTGTAAAACCAACACTTAACGGTACCAAAAAAAAAGGAAAACAACAGAAAAATATCAAGAATTTTAGATACCGGTAGGTAAGCGTCTTCATTATTTGAAAGAAAATATAAAGTAAGAAACGGACTAATTAAAACCAAAAAGGTACTTTACTGTTTTGTGGCATCATAATATACAGGGTGCATGACGAAGTAAAAACACAACCAAACAGCCGGCTCATAACCTCCTGAATTCATCAGATTATTTTTTCTCCAATAAAGAATATTAATGATAATAGAAATCATACGAGTAGATGATCTTTATGATTTTTGAGGAGCAGCGTTAAACTAAAATATCGTAATTAATTCTATAATGTCAAATATCGGCAGCTGGAGAACCTTTGTGCATCTGACCAAAGTGTTTAACAAATTTTCTACTTAAGGCTCCAGCCTTTTTGTTTAAACAAAATGTTTCAACAAATCACATTGCAGGGTTTAGTTTCTCAAGGTAACCGAAGTATCTATTATTAAAAATCAAATAAAAAAATTTTAAAAAGTTTTAGAATATTATTTCTGTTATTTACTAGTAGCATCGGGTTTTCATTTTACATAAAACCTTTAAATGAATATACCCAAAGATTAAAATAACATCCTAAAACTTGATAATATTTTTAAAATAAAAAAGTTTTACTTATAAGTTTTTATGAAATTTAAAACTTTTAATATTTTATATTATTTTGTTTACCCCCTTTACGAAGAAACACATTTTCCAAGGCGCACAGATGAATTTTGTTTCTGGAGTTGTTGCTGCTGTTGTGTTGTGTACTTTTTTTTTTTTGTTTTGTTTTTTATTATGGGACTTATAAAATAAACTTAACAAAAAATATATGAACTTATTATTATAAAGTATGGTTTATTAAAGCTCATTTTTTTTTGTTTTTAAACGTAATAAAATAATCGATATTAAGCAAAGTTTATGGCGGATAACAACGAATACATAATTTTTGTGCATAATTTAATTTTTATAGGAACTACATTATAATTTTTGTAAATTCACCTACCATCTACCACCCGTCTACCATCTAAAATATGTAAGAGGATTTGAGATAGGTCAGAAGTTTGAAAAGTTACAATACTGATGTATTTCTAACTACGGAGAAATAAACAAAAATCAATTAGAGAGAAACACACACCACCACAGGTATTTACTAAAATACATTAACGTTTTTCTGCCACTACCAAATAAATAAAATAACAATAATAACACAACACTAAGTTGAAATTGTACATCAATCATATAGTGAACTTCATCATTAGGGAAAAAATACAGTGGTTTTCATTTATAACGACGTTCAAAACGTTAATGATTTCACAAAAAAAAAAAATAGGTGCACAATGATTGCACCAATCGATACCTCATAAGTTGAAACATGCCCGATTTAGATGAAGAAAAATGTTTGTCTTGCAAAAAAAGAAGAGATTAGTATATTACAATTTTCGTTTGAATGACAAGAACAAAGCAAAAACATGCAAAATTATGTTAGCGTTTTTTTTTTGTTTTTTTTACCAATTGTTACTATAAAAACATTAAAAATAAATATGATACTATAAAATATACTCGACCCGACTATATTTTTTGATATTTTATAGTAACATATTAGTATTGAATACTACTCTTACATGGACTGATCATGTAAGCTCTCTGTGTAAGCGTGTTAACTATAGCTTATATTCGCTTAGATTAATAAAAAAGTTTTGTCCTGTTAAGTTACGTATATATCTTGTCAAAACTTTAATTATTCCAATTTTCACCTATTGTGATGTGATATTTTCTAATTGTGATAGTTCCTCAAAACATTTACTTGAGATTACTTTTAATAATTGTGTGAGATACGTCTATGACCTTAGAAAGTTTGACCATATATCTGAATTTAGGAGCTCAATCCTTGGATGCGACTTGTTTGAGTTTTACTGTTATAGAACTGCTATGTTTGTTTTCCGTATAATAAAATCAGGTATACCCACGTACTTGTATGATAAATTAAATTTTTCTGCATCGTTACGCACAAGGAATATTAATTTGCCACTAAATAGAACAAATGTTTACCATAACTCCGGATTGATAAATGCGATTCTCACCTGGAACAGTTTGCCAACGTAATTAAAAAATATTAGTTCTGTTTCTAAATTTAAAACTGTTATGTTAAAATCTATAATATAGAACATGTACATATTTGTAAATTATTATTGATTATGTAAGTGGAAGTTTGTTTTGTTCATTGTTATACTTTATTTAAAATGTTAATTGTTAATTTTAAGTTTGTTATTAAATTGTAAAAATGTTATGCACAAAAGCCATCGGCTTACGCTTTAGTCAATAAAATATTATTATTATTATTATTATTATTATTATTATTATTATTATTATTATTAACAAACAAACACAAACACAATAAAAGTATTGGGTGTACAAATAAATTTCCGACCTTTTTTACTGACATAAAAGACATTAGCTTGTATAGAAAATGAAAGAATGTTTTATTCAAAGTATGCTCCATCGGAAGCTATAACCTTCGCCCATCGTTCGGGCAATAAACGGATTCCCCGAAGGCAGAATCTGGTGGTTTAGAGGCGATCCAATTATCGACCCATTTTTTGACGTTTTCATATGAAGTGAAGTGCTGCTGTGCAAGGGCTGATTGCATCGACCGGAACAAGTGGTAATCAGAGAGAGCAATGTCTGGTGAATATGGTGGGTGGGGTAGAATTTTCCAGTTCTGCATGTCCAAGTAATTTTTGACAGGTGTAGCAACATGTGGCCTAGCATGCTGTCATGTTGCAAAATAATCTTATTGTGCCTTTTGTCATCATCAGCCTCAGCTCATAATAGACGACACCCTTCATATCCCACCAAATACAAAGCATCACCTTCGAACCATGGATATTCGCTTTTGGCGTCGACGGCCCTGGTTCACCTGGCTTGACCCACGCTGGTTTGCGCTTTGGATTGTCATAATGGATCCATTTTTCATCCCCAGTGATGATCCGATGCAAAAACCGCTTCCTTTGTTATCGTTGAAGCAATAATTCGCACATGGTTTTCCGACGTTCCATGTCCCTTTCTTTCAATTTGTGTGGCACCCAATTTCCCAGCTTCTGAACCAATCCCATTGCATGTATACGTGTTGCGAAACACATTGTTGAATAATATTCAACTCTTCTGCCAATTGTTTTTCAGTCTGACAACGGTTCACATCAAGCAATTCTTCCAATTCTGTATCTTCAAATTTTCTTGGTCTGCCTTCACATTCTTTGTCTCTCACGTCAAAATCACCAACTTTTAATCGTTGAAACCACTCTTTGCATGTTGTTTTCGATGGAGCATGTTCACCGTAAACTTCCACAAACTTATCACAAGCAAACGATTTGTTTCCGCTGCACTTTTCATCAACAAAAAATAATGAAGTAAAACTTCCCGCAAATGTTGTTTTTTGGCACAAAATTCGACATTTTCAATTACATGAAAATAATTGTTGTTTACGCTTTGAATAAATGTCACTAATAATTATTCAAGCTTGACATCTAACCTCCAAAAAACATGTATTGCCCGATTGGATAATATGCAAGCAGTGATGCTAACGACACCTGTCTAAAAAGGTCGGAAATTTATTTGTACACCCAATATATTGTAACGTTTTTGCCTTGTCACTCAAGGTTCGTATCACTGGATTGTGAATAATACAAAATCAATTTAATTTATCACCAACGAATTTATTTATGTCACACAAAAATTATAACAATACTATTTATTAATGATAATTCACAAAATCACTTTAAATAATTTTCACACAATTTTACTGTTCACTTATAATTTATATTTCGCACTACAATAATTTTTAAATCACTTTTTAATTACTTTTTAATCTTCACACTGTCGCTTTCCAAATACTACTAATCCAATTCGATTTCGTTCGCCTTTTTATAAACACAAACCAAACTTCTACAAAGCTCATGATTTTTCTAGTTAGAATAGTGTAGAACACTATTATCATGGAAAATTTCATTTTAGTACAGTTTAACATTGAGCTATTAATTTAACTTATTCTATTATACACTAGGTGGCACCGTTACAATACGACTTTTAACAACTAAAAATTCAAATAGAATAATAAAATCTCTTGAACTATTTTCCTTTTTTGATCGGCTAATTATAATTTATAAATTATAAATTGTTATAGTAGTACAGACAGTACATTTCATTATTTACTTCTCGAACTTTAAACAAACGTATATGATTAAATTATATTGTGACGGTGACACCTAGTGTGTAATAGAATAAGTAAAACTAATAGCTCAATGTTTACTGTACTAAATGGAATTTTCCATGATAAAAATGGTTATGTAATGTTTCTACGCTATTCCAACTGGAAAAGTCGTGAACTTTCGAGAAGCTTGGTTTGTGTATATAAAAAGGCGAACAAGATCGAATTGGATTATTAGTATTTGGAACGCGATAGTGTAAACTTGTAAGATTATTAGTAATATTTGGTACGCGATAGTATAAAGATTAAAAAGAATTAAAAAGTGATTTAAAAAGTGTTGTAGTGCGATAAATAAAGTAAAAGTGATCAGTAAAATTTAAGAATATTGTGACGGTGACACCTAGTGTGTAATAGAATAAGTAAAACTAATAGCTCAATGTTTAATGTACTAAATGGAATTTTCCATGATAAAAATTGTTACGTAATGTTTCTACGCTATTCCAACTGGAAAAGTCGTGAACTTTCGAGAAGCTTGGTTTGTGTATATAAAAAGGCGAACAAGATCGAATTGGATTATTCGTATTTGGAACGCGATAGTGTAAACTTGTAAGATTATTAGTAATATTTGGAAAGCGATAGTATAAAGATTAAAAAGGAATTAAAAAGTGATTTAAAAAGTGTTTTTGTGCGAAATAAAAAGTAAAAGTGATTAGTAAAATTTGAGAATAATTTATATAAAGTGATTTTGTGAATTTTGATTGATAAACTGTGTTGTAATAAATTTTGTGAAATAAATAAATTCGTTGGTGATAAATTGAATTGAGTTTGTATTATTCACAATCCAGTGATACGAACCTTGATTGACAAGGCAAAAACGTAACAATTTGGTGACAGCGGTGGGATTGTGAATAAAAAGATAAAGAAAATGATTCTCAACGAATTAAAAGTTCCAGAATTAAAAAGAGAACTAGAGAAACGGGGTTTGGTTACTGATGGTACTAAAGCAGCTTTACAAGCGCGACTACGTGAGGCCATGCAGAACGAAGGGCTGGACGCGGAACATTATGATTTTGGAGAGAAAGTAACGGATGCAGCAACCATAGAGCAGAAAGCAGAAGATAAACAACCGTTGGTCGAAAAGACACAAGAACATTCTGGAAGTTTCGATTTGTCGCAGTTAATAGCTGCTATGAACCAAATGACAGGACAGATGTGTCTCATGAAACAACAAAACGAACGACAAATGGTGAAAATTGAGCAGTCAAACCAAGAAATTAAGAATGAAATGGAACAACAAAATGTGCGGCAGTTGGAGACTATAAACCAGTCAAACCAAGAAATTAAGAATGAAATGGAACAACAAAATGTGCGGCAGTTGGAGACTATGAAACAATCAAACGAAGAACTTCAACACCGGGTGGAGAAACAAGGAGAAGAAATTAAAAGCCAAATTACTGATGGTCATAAGAGAATGGACGAGAAACTTCTCGAATTATCTGCTAACATACACGGCGAAGTAGAGAAGCTGCAAATGGAGATTCAACAGGTTGACCAAAAACTGCAAAAGGAAGTTCAACTTGTCAAAACGGAGGTTCAGCAGGTTGAAGAAAAATGCCAACGGCTCGAGAAAGAACTAACTGATATCAAGGCAAGTGGAACAACAACACAAGTGGTACAAACCGTCCAATCAATCAAGATAAAGCCACCAACATTCGACGGAACAACATCTTTCGTCATTTTCAAATTTCAATTTGAGACGGCAGCCAATCAAAATCATTGGAACGACGAACATCGTGTCGCGGCATTAATAGTGGCCCTCAAAGGCGAAGCAGCAGAGGCTTTACAAACCATCCCGGAACAAGAGCGCAGCAGCTATCTCGAAATTATGAAGGCGCTGGATCGGAAGTACGGCAGTGATCACAAGCGGGAAATCTATCGAATGGAATTGAAAAGCCGCTACCAAAAGGGAGGAGAATCACTTCAGGAATTTTCATCGGCAATCGAGCGACTAGTACATCTAGCACATACCAGTACGTCGGCTGATTATATGGAAAGGCTAAAAATTGACGCATTCATTGACGGCATTCGAGATCCAGAGACACGCAGGGCGGTGATGTTGTCACCTAAAGCAACCTTTGCGGAAACCATCGCTTGTGCGTTAACAAATGAAACTGCACAAGCCATCACCAAACCGTCAATGAAAATACGCCGAGTAGAAATCGATACAAGCATAAACAACGAGCGGTCAACACCAAGATACCGAGATGGAAGCGGCAAAATCAAATGTTGGGCATGTGATAAGGTCGGTCACATCTCTCGCGACTGCTGGGAATTAAGAAGAAAAAGGGGAAGATCACCATCTCCTATGCAGCGACGACCAAGCGGGGAGCAGGCGTTGGCTAGGCAAGAAGGCCAAATGACGGCGGAGCCGTTAAACTACAACGAGTCAGCTTAAAGGGGCAGAAGCTGACTCCCACAACCGATTGCCCCATAACCTCCATCCGCGTTTCGAAAGTAGCAAGAGGCGGTGACAGCTTAACAATCAAAGGCGACATTGATGGCACGGATTGCATCATCACTCTGGATACGGGAGCAAATCGCACGATTGTCCGTAAAGATCTGATCGATGGAGGTGTACAACCAGCTAATGGATTGAAGTTACAAACAGCAACTGGAGATAGTTCAATAATAAAAGGCAAAAAGATCGTGAAAATAAAAATCGGGAGAACTCTTTTCCAACACGAAGTGCTGATTGCAGATATTGTGGATGAAGTCATAATGGGGATGGACTTCATGAGGGCAAATGGCTTCGTGGTGGATGTTGGACGAGGAGTTTTAAGTTACGATAACATCGAGTTGCCACTTCAATCTAGCAGTGCCGGAGCAACTATCAGGCGAATTATTATTGATCATCGGGAGAAGCTGCCACCGAATTCGGAGACGATCCTATGGGGAAAATTGGAGGGAGGTTCTGGGTCACCCAGGTTGTGGGTTGTGGAAGCTAACGAAGAGGAGAACGGAGCCAAGGAAATTATAATCGGGAAAGCCCTAGTTAAACCAGACAACGACTATAGAGTACCAATTAGGACTCTAAATCTCTCAGATAAGACGAAAACCATCAAGAAAGGGACAGTCATCGGAAAATGTAACGAGGTTTCAACTATAGTAAAGTGTGAACAGAGAAGTCCGGTTGAAAAAGCCGACATGCAAGAGCAGAAAGAAATGGTAGAACAACTCATGCAGAAATGGACCGAAGATCTTACTGAGGCACAGAAAGATTCTGCACATCAACTACTCAAACAGTACACGTCCATATTCTGCAGTACATCGGATAATAACGGAAGGACCTCAATGGTAAAGCACCGCATTGATACGGGAACGGAGATGCCGATTCGTCAACCACCCAGGAGGCTACCTTTGGCAAAACAAGAAGAAGTCAATCGAATGGTAACAGATATGCAGGCCTAAGACTTGCCTAATATATCTGGACGACATCATCGTTATGGGGAAGGATTTTGACGAGCATCTAAAGAACTTGGCGGAAGTTTTGGATCGGATACAGGCTGCCGGATTGAAGTTAAGTCCAAAGAAGTGTAAGCTGTTCAGAACTGAAGTCAAATATTTGGGTCATCTCGTAACGATTAATGGAATTCACACCGACGAAGAAAAGATCGCAGCGGTTAAGAACTGGCCAAGACCTAAAAATTTACACGAATTACGAAGCTTTCTCGGATTGTGCACCTATTATAGACGCTTCGTGCCAGGATTCGCCAACATCGCCAAGAGTTTACACGAGTTGACCAGGAAGAACAAGGCATTCGAATGGAAGAATGATCAGGAAGAAGCATTCGTGGAGCTAAGGAGACGGTTGTGTGCCGCGCCAATCCTCGCGTACCCTATACCCAACGTGAAATTTATTTTGGACACCGATGCAAGTAATGACGGTATAGGAGGTGTGTTATCACAGAAAATTAATGGTCAAGAAAGAGTTATTGCGTACTTCTCCAAAACATTATCAAAACCGGAGCGTAATTACTGCGTGACACGGAAAGAATTGTTGGCTATAGTGGAGTGTGTCAAGCATTTCCATAAGTATCTTTATGGCCAAAAATTCCATTTACGGACAGATCACGGCGCTTTACGGTGGCTGTTACAATTTAAGAATCCAGAGGGACAAGTAGCACGCTGGATCGAACGTCTTCAAAGCTACGATTTCCAAATTGAACATCGGAAGGGAAGTGCACACAGAAATGCCGACGCATTATCAAGACGGCCGTGTCCAGTAGAATGTAAACATTGTGGCCATGTTGAAGCAAAGGAAGGCACCATCGACGTTAGGCTTACGCAAGTGCTGCCTGATGAGGAGTGGACCGACGAAATGATCAGGAAAGAGCAATTGGATGATACGGATTTATCAGTAATAATGGAATGGAAGGAAAAGGAACACCGGCCAACTTGGAGCGAGATCGCGGACAAAACTCCCATTGTCAAGGCTTATTGGGCTCAATGGGATAGCCTCCGTCTTGAGAATGGCTGTTTAAAACGATTGTGGGAAAGCACGGATGGCAAAGTGAAGCAATTGTTGCTGGTGATACCAAAGTGCCGGATTGTAGAAATTCTGAATGAGTATCATGGAGGAGCAAGTGGGGGCCACCTTGGAATTAATAAAACTCTAGCAAAGATACGTCAACGATTCTACTGGGCAGGATGTAGGCAGTCTGTGATAGAATGGTGCCAAAAATGTGACCAATGTGCGGCGGTGAAGGGACCCGCACGCAAAAGTCGTGGAACCATGAAGCAATATAACGTTGGAGCACCATTCGAAAGAATTGCAATGGATGTAGCGGGCCCATTTCCCACCACTGAGAGCGGCAACAAATATGTGCTAGTAATCATGGATTATTTCAGCAAATGGCCGGAGGTGTACCCCATTCCCAATCAGGAGACGACAACAATAGCTGATGCCGTGGTAAACAATTGGATTAGCAGATTTGGAGTGCCGATGGAGATTCATACCGATCAAGGACGGAATTTTGAATCGGTGGTGTTTCAAGAAATATGCCAGATGCTCGGTATAAATAAAACGAGAACAACGCCTTTGCATCCACAGTCTGACGGTATGGTGGAAAGATTCAATGGTACATTGGAGGAATATCTAGCAAAGGTCGTTGAGAAAAACCAACGCAACTGGGATCGACATATACCGATGTTTCTGATGGCCTATCGATCAGCTATACATGACACAACCGGAATGACACCAGCTAAAACTTTATTTGGAGATAATCTACGGTTACCTGGAGATCTAAAGTTTGGGGCTGTACCATCATCGGCTTTATGTGGACAAGATTACGTAGACCGAATGAAAGAGGAACTTAATGAGATTCATCAATTTGTACGGGAGAAAATACGGATGTCAAGTGACCGGATGAAGGCTCGATATGACATACGAGCAAATAACCAGGGCTTCCAGGAAGGGCAATTAGTATGGCTTCACAACCCGCAACGGAAAAAGGGATTATCACCGAAGCTGCAACCAGCATGGGAAGGACCTTATACTGTCATCACAAGGATGAACGACGTGGTTTATCGGATACGGAAGGGACATCGAGGTAAACCAAAGGTGGTGCATTTGGAGAGGCTAGCCCTATACAGAGGAGGTGATTTGGGTCCTGTTCGGGACGAACAGGCTTAGGTGAGGGGTAGTGTGACGGTGACACCTAGTGTGTAATAGAATAAGTAAAACTAATAGCTCAATGTTTAATGTACTAAATGGAATTTTCCATGATAAAAATTGTTACGTAATGTTTCTACGCTATTCCAACTGGAAAAGTCGTGAACTTTCGAGAAGCTTGGTTTGTGTATATAAAAAGGCGAACAAGATCGAATTGGATTATTCGTATTTGGAACGCGATAGTGTAAACTTGTAAGATTATTAGTAATATTTGGAAAGCGATAGTATAAAGATTAAAAAGGAATTAAAAAGTGATTTAAAAAGTGTTTTTGTGCGAAATAAAAAGTAAAAGTGATTAGTAAAATTTGAGAATAATTTATATAAAGTGATTTTGTGAATTTTGATTGATAAACTGTGTTGTAATAAATTTTGTGAAATAAATAAATTCGTTGGTGATAAATTGAATTGAGTTTGTATTATTCACAATCCAGTGATACGAACCTTGATTGACAAGGCAAAAACGTAACAATATGTAATTTATAAAAAGTGATTTTGTGAATTTTTATTGATAAACTGTGTTGTAATAAATTTTGTGAAATAAAAAAATTCGTTGGTGATAAATTGAATTGAGTTTGTATTATTCACAATCCAGTGATACGAACCTTGATTGACAAGGCAAAAACGTAACAATATTGTGATGGTGGCACCTAGCGTGTAATGGAAGAAGTTAAATAAATAGCTCAATGTTTAACTGTACTAAAATGGAATTTCCCATGATAAAAATTGTTACGTAATGTTTCTACGCTATTCTAACTGGAAAAGTCATGAGCTTTCTAGAAGTTTGGTTGGTGTATATAAAAAGGCGAACGAAGTCGAATTCGATTATTAGTATTTGGAAAGCGACAGTGTGAAGATTAAAAAGTAATTAAAAGTGTTGTAGTGCGAAATAAAAATTATAAGTGAACAGTAAAATTGTGTGAAAATTATTTAAAGTGATTTTGTGAATTATCGTTAATAAATAGTGTTGTTATTATTTTTGTGTGACATAAATAAATTCGTTGATGATAAATTGAATTGATCTGGTTTTATTCACAATCCAGTGATACGAACCTTAATTGACAAGGCAAAAACGTAATGTGACGGTGACACCTAGTGTGTAATAAAATAAGTAAAACTAATAGCTCAATGTTTTACTGTACTAAATGGAATTTTCCATGATAAAAATTGTTACGTAATGCTTCTACGAGATTCTAACTAGAAAAATCATGAGCTTTCGAGAAGTTTGGTTTGTGTATATAAAAAGGCGAACGAAGTCGAATTGGATTAGTAGTATTTGGAACGCGATAGAGTAAACTTGTAAGATTATTATTAGTATTTGGAAAGCGATAGAGTAAAGATTAAAAAAGAATTAAAAAGTGATTTAAAAAGTGTTGTAGTGTGAAATAACAATTATAAGTGTACAGTAAAATTTGAGAATAATTTATATAAAGTGAATTTGTGAATTTTTATTAATAAACTGTGTTGTAATAATTCTTGTGTGAAATAAATAAATTCGTTGGTGATAAATTAAATTGAGTTTGTTTTATTCACAATCCAGTGATACGAACCTTGAGTGACAAGGCAAAAACGTAACAGTAACAAAATTATGACGGTGACACCTAGGGTGTAATAGAAGAAGTTAAATGAATAGCTAAATGTTTAACCGTACTAAAATGGAATTTTCCATGATAAAATTGTTCTACTCTATTCTAACTGGAAAAGTCATGAACTTTCGAGAAGCTTGGTTTGTGTATATAAAAAGGCGAACAAGATCGAATTGGATTATTCGAATTTGGAACGCGATAGAGTAAACTTCTAAGATTATTTGTAATATTTGGTAAGCGATAGAGTAAAGATTAAAAAGGAATTAAAAAGTGTTTTTGTGGAAATAAAAATTATAAGTGAATAGTAAAATTTAAGAATAATTTATATAAAGTGATTTTGTGAATTTTTATTGATAAACTGTGTTGTAATAAATTTTGTGAAATAAATAAACTCGTTGGAGATAAATTAAATTGATTTTGTATTATTCACAATCCAGTGATACGAACCTTATTTGACAAGGCAAAAACGTAACAATATTTATAATTTTTATTTTAAGTTGTTATGGTCTTTTTTATAATTTTCTGTATTTTTTGTAATTTTTTTATAGACTACATTTATCAATTTAGATTCAAAAATCTAAAATTTATTTTTCGGCCAAATTTAAAGATAGCAATATTAAGAAAAACGATCGAGTCTAAAGAACTACAGAATTTTTCAAAAAAATTTGGCCAAACTAAATTTTTCAGTTTTTTCACTGTGTCGTATGGATGGACCCCCTGGTAACCAATATGGGACTCTGATTTTTTAATACCTGAGGCCATAACACATCTGCAAAGGCAATCTTAAAAAAATCGATCATGTCTAACGAGCTATAGAATTTTTCAAAAAAATTTGGCCAAACTGAATTGGCACCAGGTATCCAAAAATCAGGGTCCCATATTGGTTACAAGGGCCATACGATACAGTGAAGAAACTGAACTGTTCTGACTGTCCGTCCATACGATACAGTGAAGAAACGGAAAAATTCAGTTTGGCCAATTTTTTTTGAAAAATTCTGTAACTCTTTAGACTCGATCGATTTTTTTTAATTGCCTTTGCAGATGTGTCATTGCCCCAGGTATCCAAAAATCAGGGTCCCATATTGGTTACAAGGGCCATACGATACAGTGAAGAAACTGAAGTGTCCTGACTGTCCGTCTATACGATCTTCTTCACTAGATCGTATAGACGGACGGACGGACTGAAAAATTCAGTTTGGCCAAATTTTTTTGAAAAATTCTGTAGTTAATACTCTTTAGGCTCGATCGTTTTTCTTAATATTGCTATCTTTTAAATTTGGCCGAAAAATAAATTTTGGATTTTTGAATCTAAATTGATAAATGTAGTCTATAAAAAAATGACAAAAAATACAGAAAATTATAAAAAAGACCATAACAACTTAAAATAAAAATTATAAATATAATTTAATCATTTACGTTTGTTTAAAGTTCGAGAAGTAAATAATGAAATGTACTGTCTGTACTACTCTAACAATTTATAAATTATAATTAGCTGATCAAAAAAGGAAAATAGTTCAAGAGATTTTATTATTCTATTTGAATTTTTAGTTGTTAAAAATCGTATGTATTCATAGTGCGCTTGAAGAGCGTTTCGCTGTAAATAAGTTAGACGATCTTTCCGAACGAGAAATACGAATAACAACAATATTAAAAACGGAGCAAACGGCGCAGTGGTTAAAGCTGCGGCGGTTGGATCGGGAGGTACCAGGTTCGAATCCCTATAGGGGCGGGATGCAAAAGGGATTTTTCATCATCTGTTGAGAGTGCAGAATCCATGGGCCGACCCACCTTTCATGTCAGCACTACAGGTTGGCATGAAGCAATGCAATGTGCAGGTGGTTTTCAAAGACGGATCTGTAGCCGCCCGTCCTCGATTTGGCTACTCCAGGCGTCAAGTAGGGCGGTAAAAAATAAATCAAGAAATCAAACAAACAAAACAATATTAAAAACAAAAATAAACTATTAAAAAACAACAACAAAAAATGAACAATATTCATAATTTTTCTGTTGGCTAATAAATATTTCAGCAGAAAAAGTTATTTTTTGTTTTAGTGCTGCTCCTGGTGATGAGTAGAAAAACTCATTTTTTCTGCTGAAAATTTTCTGCTATCTTATACAGCAGTGGTTTTCCAATCGACCACCGCAAGTATAAGCACTTATGGTTCATGTCTTTGCTAAATCATCTACTCGCAACTGCTCTACCTAATTTTTCATGAGTAGCTACAAGCAGTTACGCCAAATTTGCTCGTTTGGGAGATTAGTGTTGATTTTATGTCAAAAACAATTAATTTTTCATTTGTGCTGTGTTTAGTTTTTGAGGTTAAAAAAAATATTTATAAATAAATAAAATTTATAAATTAAAAATAAAATAAATATAAATTTATAATAATCATATGTTATTTAAAAATAAATTCCTAATTAATTATTTAAATTGATCATGGATGAGGTAATTTTAAGAAAGAGTAAATTTGTTAGCATAAATGTCTACAAATCTGTCTTTTAGTTTTTAGACATGCGTCTGACTCCAGTACGGAAGAAATTTTGAAGCTTTGGTTCGACGAGTCAGAAAGCACATCGGACGAAGATATTCCAAAAGCAAAAAAAGTTAGAATTAATGATTTCGTCAGCATAGTCAACAAATATTCTAACATGGAATTTATAAGTCATTTTCGGTTGAAAAGGTCAATTGTCAATTCATTGATAGGTAATTAAAAAAAATTAATTATAATAAAGCTCAGATAAAAATATTGATTTCTATATTTTTTTTATAGAAAAATACGCAAATTCTTTGAAGAGAAGCAATAGAGGCGGCTTAGGTGAAATTAGTCCAGAAAAACGGTTCTATGTCACTTTGTGGTACCTGGCTAATACCAATACATTCAGGGAAATTGACAATTTATTTGACATCAGCATAAGCTCTGCCCATAGGTGTATTGTACGCATTGCGCACTGGTTAATCAGATGCGCTCATAAATATATAAAATGGCCAAAAGAGAAAGAAGAGCAAAAGGCTATTTCATCATTATTTAAGGAAATCAAGGGATTTCCTCATGTATTGGGCTGAATCGATGGAAGTCATATTGAAATTTCAAAGCCCAAGAAAAATTCAAATGACTATTACAACCGGAAAAAATTGTATAGTATTTTACTGCAAGGTGTTGTGGGGCCAGATAAAAAATTTTACGACGTTCATGTCGGAGAGCCAGGGAGCATACATGACAGCCATATACTTAATAAAACGGAACTATAAAAAAGGTGCGCCGAAAATCAAGAATTACTCCTTAAAGAAAGGCGAGTTATATTAGGAGATTCCGCTTATCCTTGCCTTACTTGACTAATACCTCCTTATCGAGACCTAGGTAACCTTTCGGATGCCCAGACCAACTTCAATTAAAAGCATTCCGCGACCAGAGTAGTGGTGGAACGCGCGTTTGGGCTGAAAAATCGATTTAGAAGATTATCAAAATTCGATAATACTTCTATCGATTTTGTGGTTAATTGTATCATTGCTGCTTGTGTGCTACACAACATTTGTATTGAAAACAACGATATTATCGATGTAGAAGAAGCAATCGAACCAACAAATGATGCAGAGGTAGAGGAGAATTTAATTATTGAAGAGCATTATTACCGAAGGGAAGAGCTGATGGAAGAAATCAATAATTAAGTTGTAATCTAATAAACTCTTATTTTTATTGATTGAATTCATTGTATTTTTCAAATAAATATTTTAAAAAAATTAATTTTGTTGACTTTTGCAATTGCAGCAAATATGCTGTTCCTTTCTGGCTGCTTCTATATTTTTTATGTATGTTTCTAACAATTTTGTCTTTTCTTTTGATTCTTTTATTTTTTGTTCAAAATATTTAATTTTAACTTCAGCCAGTTTGTCGCTATTAGATTTTCTCTTGCGTTTTGGAACGGGGCTTGTTACTAGGACGTCCATAGATTCCAGATCTGTTAAAACAGACTTCCAGAATTGCTTTTTTTAACAGTCGTCGCATACTCTTCTTGTCTATTTCCGTAGGCAAGAATTAGCGCTTTTGCCTCGGCGAATGACCAATTTCTTTTTACTTGATCCGTCATTTCAAAATATTAATTTCTTTATACTTAAATCACAAATTAACCTTTATAATGAGCGATAATATCTTTTGTTTACAAAAAATGTTTATGTTTTTTTTTAAGGTTATGTTTTACTCATGTCATAAGTTTTTGTGTGTTCGAGACATATTTTTCGCACTTATAAGTACTTGCGGTGGTCGATTGGAAAACCACTAGTATTAACATCCAATTATCTATAAGTCGCCAAAAAATTATAGCATCGCCATTTTGGTTTACATAGTCCTTTCTCATTTTAACTAATGGATATTATTTTATTGCGTGCAGCTATATGCAAGGCAAACATTTTTCTTCATCTAAATCGGGTAATAAGCGTCTTATTTTCAATCAGCTTAATGAATTGACCGCTAAGTTAATCATTAAATGCTTTTAATCAGCGCTTACGTTCGGTGCAAAAAGCGCTGAGGACTATCGAATGCGTGCGCCGATTGCTTACAATTTTTATCAGCTAAATAAACGTTCTAAATAGGCTTTTCGATGTTAAGAACTGTATTGATTAAATGGTCATCAATGTTTTTTGACCAAAAAAAGCAAAATTATTAATTGTTCCAATACATTGCAAACGTTAGGCTGAGATTGTAATCGATCAATTATTTCACGTCATTGTCGATTTCAATAAAATCAATCCATTGTGTTTCTTCAAATTTTATCTATAAAGTAAAGTGATATTATCAATTTCATCAAAATCATCGGTATCCGTAGATTGAACTTTGCACTGTGAATCATTTAAACATCAACCTGCATGATTAAAGCAGTTTTGTATTGTTGAATGTGGAGATTTTAAATTTCCTCTGTCGATGAAATCATCTCGATCGCATTTATAAGATTTTTTTTGTAAAACTACTCGAAGATTTATTTGGTTCACAATGCTGTAATATTTTTCACATCAACATGTCCTATGTAATTACGTTTAAAGAATTTATAATACTTTGGCAAATCGGTTAGAGCATCGAAGTTGTATTGGTTGCGGTAGAAAACATAATTTTGAATTAGTTAAGAGTCTATCTACATTCCAATGTGCCGGACAATTATCGACAAATAGGATAATTCTCTTTCGATCGAAATTTCATCACTAGTGGAACCTAAAGGTAAAGGTAAGTTCGCAAGTTTCCTCCAATGCATTTTTCACCTTTCAATTTTAGTATTTTGTCTAGTATGAATTTAAAAAATGAGGACGTTTCATCAGCAAGCACCTTCATCCGAAATTTTTCCCAAAACTGTATTGTCGTTGACGCGAAAACAGTAAATTCAGGTATCGTTATACGAAACATTTGTTTTTGCTTGTAAACTCCATGGTCGGCATTTGTCTGGTGTGTTGTTCAAGAAGCATTTGAAATAATGAAGAATAGTGAAATTATATTTATTCAAAACTTAACTTCTTCACTTTAATAATATTAAAAAAATTAAAAAAAAATTTCACGAAATCGGGTCCAATTCAATGTAAATCTTCTTTTTGCCGTTTTTCTGTTCTGCTATTATTTCTAAGAAAAACTAGATCCGATTTTCGAAAAATCCAAAATTTTTTGTGGAATTTATTTTAATCAAATCGCGTTTCCAAGAAATAATAGCAGAATAGAAGAAAAGAAAATAGAATTGGGCTCAATATATAAATTGATCCAATTTGAGGTTAATTTTTAAATTTTTAATCAAACACATAAATTATTAAATAAGTATTTAAATTTTTATTTCAAATGATAACACAAAGGTCCAGGTTTAGTAATGGAAAATAACAAATAATTAGGGCGTTTCTTATTCGCTATCCGGAGCTGCTTCGAGAGCCGTCTCGATAACAGCTGCGGATAGCGATTAAAAAACGCGCTAATAAATAGGTAGAGCTAAATGTTTTGTATATCAAGTTTTCACACTGAGAAATTGAATTAAAAATTGTAGTTTGACGTTGAAAAAATTTAATTTACCAATAAATAGCGCGTCAAACTTAAATTTAGGTATAGAAAATTGACTGCTCCGCATACCACTTATCGGGAGCGAATAAAAAAACGTAACAAATATCTTGCAAGTGCAAGATACTATTCTATTACCAAAATTATCGATGACATTCTGGCGTAACTGCGGCTTTTTCTTGATTACAATTAATAATATTCTACTTTAGCTCGGCAACTGTTTGCGGATCGTTGGCATAGACTTTTGGCCTTAAATAGCCCGATGCTGAAACCACATATTTTGGACATCCATACCTTACAATTCGCCAAATAAAACATTCCCAGCTTCATTTTCAAAAAAAACTACGGCCCGACTACAGCCCAAAAATCACATCAGGCAGTCACTTTCTGTGGATACACTAGTTTTTCCATTATTTCTCGTGGATTTTCTTCACCCCAGATTGGACAACTTTGTTTGTTTACAAATCCACTCAGTTCAAAATTTGCTTCGTCACTAAAGATGACTTTGCTGAAAAATTCGTATTTTCAAGGTTTTTTCGGATGGCTTTATTTTAAATGATTTTAATACGTTCCGAAGATTGTAAGAAAATTCAATCCAGTTTCGAACTGATGAGCTTATGATTATGAAAAAATCAATCTTCTCATCAGGCCGCGACGACTGGACTGATTATACCACAATTTACATTCTATATATACAGAAGGTGCTGTGCGTTATGTACTAGCGAATCATACTAATACAGATAAATTGTCTTACAATTTTTTCTTCTTCACGACTAGTTTAATAATCATAAGCTCATCAATTCGAAACTGGATTGAATTCTCTTACAATCTTCGGAACGTATTAAAATCATATAAATTAAAAAATTAAATAAATAGAATTCGGTCTATTAGTCAATTTCGTTGAATGATTGTTCGTAAATACTAATATACTTCTCGTGTTAATAAAAACACATTTAAAATGGTCTAATCGCCGGTAGCATATTAGAAATTACATGAATTAATTTACATTCAACAAAAAATTAATAAAGTGGTTTTATTTTTTGAGCTACCTGAATCTTGTATGTCTTCAAATAAAGATCTTTGTGCAAAATTCTAAATAAAATGGTGGAATGTCTAATTGCTGTGAACGATGACGAATTGGTGTTTTTGAACTATCATTAACACTAGCACTTACAGCAGCAATATTTTCTTCTGAACGACCACTACAATGGTATGTCTTGCTTTTCCATCCTTTACCGAACCAGTTTCTACAAATTTTGCAACAATTTTTCGAATGACCACTACTTTTCTTGACATTTTATTAATTACTAAGGTTCTGATTTCGTCTTGATGTTCTTTGCTTGTTTTAATTATGGCGTTTTCAATTTCTAATAAATGTTTGTTGTGCTGTTTTTTGCTGTTCTTAGGCTTTAAGTTGTATTTGAGACCCTTCACCAGTAATTCCTCTTCTTCTGCTTCTAAATTTATGTCCGTTAAATTATATATGCGCTCGAAAAATTAATGTTTATTGGAGTTGATAGTATTTTTAGGAGCAACACAAAGTGTTTGCCGTTTGATTTTTAACTTTTTTAGCTTGTTATTATCTGTTGTGGTTTCAGAATATTTTATGATCTTTAAGTAGTCCAAGTAGTGGAAAATTTTTGACAAGTGTAACTGTACATTATATGTTTTTATAGTTAGCATATCGATTTTTGTATATAACTCACTTATGATTTTTGAAAGCCATATTTTTTCACATTTACGTTTCGTCATTTGGGCAGCTGGAGATTTAATTTGTTTGAAATTGGGTATGATATTCCATGTTTTGCACGTTCTATTGAAATATAAATTTAACTTGTTCCGGTGCAATTTTTGCATTTAATTGATGTAGCTGTGTACACAGCTTGGAGTGATGGCTCTTCATATACACATATGTTATAAAGATGGCAAAAATCCATTTTTATTTTGGTGCGCTGTGACTTTTATCACTTTTTATTACAAACTTTTGTAACAATCCCGCTATTACTTTATAACAAAACCAAGTTCAAAACCAATAAAATTTTTGAGATGATACTATACAGTGATGGATACAGAAATATACGCAGTTAATTCGGGTATAAATTACAAGCAAATTGCTACACTGTAATTAGTTTAGTTGAAGGAACTGATGATGGAAGAATTTTCCGAAACCAGGTTTTCCATATAATTTTAAATAGTTTTTAAAATAATTATCACTATAAGAGAAAATTCCTCTTAAATTATTTTTTAAATTGAGTATTTTTCGTTTTTAACAAATTAAAAACTAATATTGTTTTTAATCGTGTGCTAAATATCTAGTTTATGCTAAAAATTTCAAACTCGATTTTCATAAATCTCTTATATTTCAATCTGAATTAACTCGAACAATATCGAAATCTTGAAGAATCTCGAAAAATCTTGAATAATATCTGAAGGCCAAACAAAGCTCGAGTAAGCTTGAAAGCCTGGAAAAATCACATAAAATCTTGAAAGTCCCGTTGTTTCTGTAAGTCGATAACAGGACGCAATATAATGTCAAAATTCGAGTCGAATAATCCCTATTAAGATAATTATATTGTATAAATTAAACTTTATTTAAAAAAAAACTGCAAAACCACCCAAATCCGGATAAAATCGGAAATCGAGACGCCTGGGACTCGATTATGTAAACATTACAACAGGTTCAAGAATTTTTCGAAATTGCTTGACAAACTTCTTCGCAAACAACACTGAAACTCAAAATATGCGAGATAATCGACCAGCAGAGGTAGTCCTAGCAGATGAAATTAAAATTTGGGTGAATTATAATTAATTACAATTTGCCATGCAATTGAAGTGAAATGTATGCAGAGAATTTGCTTGCAGAACCCAATTTTTGTGGCAATTTTTGCACAAAATTTAATAAATAATTCGGTATAAATTGTATACTGGGTAAAAGTCAGTAATATTTCCAACAGCTATGCGGTGGGGTTTAATTTGTTTGTGTAAAGTTTTGTATTAGAGCATTCCAAATCAAATTGTAAATAGCTAAAATTGATCAAGAAACCGATCGATTTATTTTATTCGTGATAATTTAAGTCAGAAGCTGTCACTGAGTATAAAGTATAAAAAACGAAATCCTCAGTTTTGTAAATGTATTTTTAATGGAAGTAAATTACGATTTTCGCATTATTTTCGTTATTATTTTACAAAATATTGTAGTGATGATCACGGTGAAATACAAGAGAGCGATCACCGTGATTAATCATTGATCGCTCTAAGAAGCACTCACTCGTACAACAAGGCTACAATGATCGCATTTTTTTCGTTATTTTTTTTTTTACCATACAACAAAATACTCGTATATCAATTCCGTTTCTTGTAAAAATTGTAAGTTTCTAACAGCATACCGTCATCAATGTGATAAAACGGGACACATTGCGTCTATTTGCGCAAGCAGTACTAAACCTCAGTATCAACAGAAAGGCGGCAAAGGAAATAATCAAGAATATAGGAAGTCAAGCAGTTAACGTCGAAGCACATCATTGAAGGACTCGTTCAGTATCGAATTGGTTGATTTCTAGAATCACTGGCTGTCAGACTCTTCAGTCAGTCCGGGCAAGAGAAAAGTAAGAAATAAAATTGACAGGCTTGCATTAGTAGGTGTCTTAAAATCAGTAAAATACAGCAACGGGACAATACCTATTGTTATACTTAACAAGAATCAAAATAAAATTCAAATTTGTGGAGACTTCAAAGTGAATATGAATCCTCAACTGATCCTCAACAGCGTCTTTATGGTGGTCATCAATTTTTGAAACTTGACTTGAAAGATGCCTTGACGAACGCCTTCCTTTTGGATTTGACGGGGCGAATCGAGGAAGAACATATGGCGAATTTAGAATGACGCTAATCCTCGATGTAACCGCTTGAAGTGTAAATTTTTGATAACTCTCGTCTCATAGCCATTATAGCAGAATCAAATTGTTTTAGTGACCGACCATAATCCTTTGGTTTCACTCTTCAAACCAGAGAAAGGCATACCAGTAATGACTGCAAATCGATTTTAGCGGTGGGCAATCTTTCTGATGGGTTACATTCACACAATTCGATATAAGACTATCGAAAATAATGACAATGCTAATGCATTCTCACATTTGCCAGTAGCTTAGCTAATGATGAAGAATTTAAGTGTGAGGAAGAGAATTTGTCCAAATTAACGATTGATAGCAAGATAATCAGTGGTGCAACCAAGAAGAATTGTCAAAAATTCTAAAATTGTAAAATTCGCGAAAAGTGGCTGGCCAGGCACTTGGAAAGGGACTTGCAGTCGCTTGCGGTAAAACAAAATTCACTTACTTGTTCTAAGGATGTTTTGCTATTGCAGACTGAACATACAAGATGCCGGCTGCTCCTATTAACTGGCGAAGCGAAGTGCTAAAGATACTTCAGTCATTGAAGTGTTGTGGCCGAAAATCCAAAGAAATTCGGCCTGCTACTCAATCATGTAATTGTTATCAAAAAGTAGCTCCTAAATCACCGAAGCAAGTATTATACAACATAACAAAGTGAACAGTATGCATATTGCATTTGAGTAAATAGTTTGTCAAGATATCCATATGTAATTGAAGTGGCTGATATTACATCAAAATCAACGGTCCGAGTCTTAACATGCATTTTCACAACATAGATCATTTTGAAGCAGCAGAAGTTTTAAATAGAAATCTTTAATCTAAAAGTTACTTAGAAATAGACAATCGAGGTCCATACTGTGACGTTCATTATCAGAAGCTGATAATTATAACATACCCCGTCGATGTTCATGTGTCCGGACAGTTAGATTTGTACCGTAGTTTCAAATTTAGCAGTGGAGGAATGATGTGTTTCTGAGTACATAGAAACAAATAAAAATCAATTAGAGACCAACACATGTACATATACACTAAAAGACATTATTATTGTTTCTACGAACGTGTCGAAAGTGATGTTTTCGATTATTATTTGTTGTTTAAAATAAGGTAGAAAAGGACGCTTTGCATGAAAATGTTATGAAATAACATTGCAGCACGATTTCTAAATAGCGTTTTAAAAAAATGTTCCATGATATTTCATTTCATTGCCAATGGAAACAATTGTTTTTGATGTAAACTTTTGTTGAGTTATTTGTTTTATATCTATGACTATACGATTTCGACAGTTTTTGTATTTTTTCATGTACACATTTAAAAGAATTTTCTTTAATAATGTATAATTCTTAAATTTCTTAGAAAAAATATCGTGTACAACTCGTGTGAAAACGTGCAATTTCAATATTCAAGTGATTACAATGACTCGTTTTCTTCACTTGTTACACAATATACCATTCTCCCGCTACCAAATAAACAAAATAAGAATAATACAATATGCAATCGAAATTATTCATCACACGTAGTGAACTTCATCATTAGAGATAAAATATTTTGAGTACCCTCTTTTTCCGTTATAAGACGCACCCGGCTAATAAGCCGCGGCTTCCTTGACTAAAAATTATTTTAAAACTTTTTGGGAACCTTTAACTAGCCGCACTCTGATATAAGCCGCACACCTTTATTAAGCCTAAAAAATAGTATACAGGAAAATTAAAAAATAAAAATGGGTAAATGTAAATTTTTACGCTCTTGCCATTTTTCTTTTGCAGTTTCCGTTTTTTTAATTTTTGAACAGTTTTGTTCATTGTTTGTTTATTATTGGAATACCGTAGGTAAATTGTGTGTCAGAGCAGATTTTTAATAGTAATAATTTAAATTAGATAAATTTTGATAATTAATTGTGATTACATAGGCATGGTATTAACCTTTTTTTTTAAGAGTTAACCTTTAATAAACCGCGGCTTCTCTTGCTAATCGTTTTTTTTTTAACTTTTTGGGAACCTCTAACTAGCCGCGCACTTATAATAAGCCGCATCCCTTTATTAAGCCTGTTTTTTGTAAAAAAATAACTTTTTTTGTCTAAGAAGCCGCGTCTTATAACGGAAAAAGAGGGTAATTAATAAACTTTATTTATTTAAGTATATTTAAATTTTTCAAACTTAACAGAAACCAATCTAGTTCAATTCCAATATTTTTTTTGGGGCAAACCAAAAAAAAATTCTAAAGAAACTTGAAGAATGAGAAAGTTTATATTTTACTTATTCCTACAGCCGGAAGCTATAACAAAGACCCCCTTAAAAAATAATACTTACTTATCATGAGCATAAAAGGTCAATTTGATTATATTCCCGGGTTTTAAAGGTATTCTTTCGCCTGCATCTCGTTTTCGCCGATTGTGTAGATGTTTCTGATGTACATCCTCCAGTATCAGACGGTTGTATCGTGCCGGTTCCCAATGTTTTATATAGGGATTCAACTTGAGCGTCGCTCCTGAAATGAAAATAAGCGGAAATTAATAAATTATAATTATTTATCCCCCCTCAAAAATTTTCTATCTTGAGAGTTTGACCTTAATTTGAATGAAATTAACAAAACTTTTTTGGCTTAGACAACAATTTTTTGTAAGGACAAATTTCTATACTGCTACAACTATACCTACATAAGTAATTGGTATTCATTCAACGTAAATTAGATAAACTTTTATTGATTTTCATGGATCCAAATTAATTGTTGCGGTAACACTAACAATATTTAGATATGTGTAAATGTCGTTGAAAATTTGTTAAAATCTGTCACGAAATGATATTATTTCTTGGAAATCGATCGAGTCATGGTTTACTAAATAATAACAACACTCATACATACGAGTATATGTATGTATAAAATCAATAAATTAGAATGAATAAGGGGAAAAAAGTTTATTGAAATCCTTATAAGAATGATTTTGGTGTATCCTTATCAAATAGATAAGGGTAGATTGTAGTTTTTAATACACTATTATGTAATCTTTCATATGTCAGAAAAACGCACAAACGAGCATGATACCCTTCTAGAATACCACCATATTTCCTAGATAAATCGTAAAGGTCAACTGTACTAGGAGAGATTCGTTAGGATGTTCTAACTTTAGGAGGTATCAACAAGGAAAACTTCATGTAAATAACAAATTTAACACTTAATCAGCCGGCATCACATTAATGTGTTTTTACTCGACTAGCGGTAACCGGCCGGTGACACATTAACGTGTTTTCAGCATTCAAGTAAATAAATGAAAGATAAACATAAAAACCTTATTAAAAATAAAACAACACAGAATTATCAACATTTTCGTTATAGGAATAGTCTCGAAGGGAATGATTGATGTGCATCAAAAAAGAAAAGATGCGTGATGACGTTTTTATATGTTTTAAGTGGTCTACCTACACAGTTCATAAGTTGAGACAATAATCACTAATTTTCCTAGAAAACATAAAACTTCTAAACTACACAACCTGTTAAGTGTTAATAGAATTAATTACTTTTGAAGTAAAAGCTTAACGTATGGGATAATATCGGCTGACTATCGGCTAATGCTACTAACACAATTCGAATTTCGAATTAATAATTTCGAGTTAACTTTAACTAAAATTTCAATAAAATGTGTCATATTTAACCAACGTTCCACACCAAATTACGGTTATAAAACGGTTAGATCTCTGGACTGATATAACTTATACTACTGTTAGAAATATCAACAAATAATCCCGAGCTAATCGAGAAACACTCATTAAGAAATCCAGGCGAGTTTGAAGGCCTTATCACATACATGAAAGAGGATCGGTTGAAACTGACTACTCTCCAAGACACTTGACGGCCTAAAAGTGAAGACCTGGTGTTCCAGGCTAAATAACTTACAGGATACCGGATTTCTTCTAGAGCCTGTTTTGGATTTCAAAGTAGTCAATATTTGAGTTGTAAACCCCATACGCTCCGCTTGCGAATGAGGCTATAGCCAACCTGTCGATAATTTATGTAACTCCACTGAACTTAGCTAGTCGAAAGATAAAGACTCCTTTTACAATAAATAACTCGGTTGGGGTACTTTCGTTGTACATTTTATGAACCGCATCGTTTAGTTACAAAACTAATCGTAGATTAGGCAAAAACGCAAGACTGCAGGTTCATCAAAATATCGTTAGTAGAGAAAAAATAAATTGTAAATAAGGTTCTGTCAGATAGGCTAAATTTTTTGAAAATGGTATGAAATGGGTTGGGTGAGTTTGCCTAAAAAATATTTCGCCAAAAACATGCCAAAAACAGTTTCCTCAAATTCTGTTTTCCCAAATAACATTTCGCAATAGGGAACCGGGCCGGGCATATTGACATAAAAAACCCCCTTAAAAAATACAAAGTAGTGTCTCGTTAAAAAGGAAGACCGTATAGCACAAGTACAATATGAAAACAAAAGTCTGCTACAAAATTTCTTGTCATTTTTACGTACCGAGGACCAATCGGCACAGCGACTTTAAGGGGTTTTTTACTTCATTATTTCAAATACAAACGGTAAATATTATTATGAATGTAAATTTTTTTTTAAATTTTTCTGACTTTTTCTGTCATCCTTGCACAAAAAGGGCCCAATGCTAGGTGGCTTTGGAGAGTTCTCTATTTTAGTATATGAATAATTATTAAAAAACACAATTTTTGAGAAATGCTATAATTTGTATATGAACGTTAGAATGTCAATAAATCGTCAAGGCGAGGGTGTGAGGCGACAGTGAATAATGAATATAATCCGTGAGTAATGAATATAATACATGAGTAATGAATATAATCCATGAGTAATGAATATAATCCGTGAGTAATGAATATAATCCGTGTCTACAAGGTGTTTCAATAGGAAGTGTTACTTTAAATATGGGCGCTATTTTTCATCTGTCGAAAAAGTAGCAGGTTAGTAAAAATGGAACGACGCACACTTGCACAACGCAAAATGATGAAAATTTTGCGAAGAGAATTCGGTCGGCATTTGGTCGACATCGACAATTTTTGTTTCCAATGATTTTTACATGGAAAATTTGTATTTCCAATAGGACGGTGCTACATGCCACGCAAATCGTGTGATAATCAATTATTGCGCTCAAAATTTCCTGGACGTGTGATTTCACTAAATGAAAATTTCGCTGGCTAGATTGTGTGACTTAACATCATTAGAATTTTTTCTTTGGGGCTATGTAAAAGATAAAGTATACGTCAAAGGACCAGCCACGATTCAAGCAATAAAAGACAATATAAGAGCTGTTATTCATGAAATAGGGCAACAATTGTGCAAAAAAGTGATAGAAAATTTCCTCAAAAGAATGGGCAACTAAAAGCAGAGCTGAGGTGGTTATTTGACAGATACGGGTTTTCCTTATAAATCGTATTGTTTGTAAGTTGAATTAAAATAAAAATATCGCAGCATTTGTTAAAAAAAATTGTTTTTTGATAAATAAAAATAACACTTCTTGTTGAAACATCCAAATATTACAAAAATATTTTATCATTAAGGAAAAGTGAAATTTGTATGTATCCGTGCGGTTAAGAATTAAGCCGCTGCACAGTTTGTCCAGTAATTCCGTCGGATTAAAATGCAAAATATAAAAACAGATTACGTATTTCTTGCATCCTCTTTAAAGTGTTTGCAAAAACTACAGCTAACATTTTTGTTTTGTTTCCTAACTTTACCGTCAAAATGAATATTGACGATTGGAAATAGAGAGAATTTCATTTTCATTTTGTCTAAAATCACGGTTCCAATCGTCAATTGAAAAAGAATAATAAGTAATCAATAAATATCTTAAAATAATTATAATTGTTAGATTTATAAATTTTTTTATTTTAATTATGTTTACAGCCTATGCTTAGAATTTTTAGGTTCAGATGAAGAAGAGTTAGCCTCAAATGAAGGCGCTATATGGTAAAAGTAAGAATGGATATATGTGTAGGTATACTTATGTAAAAATGTGCTACACAACCTAAAAATATTTGTGAAACGTCAAATTGCCGCCCTACGACTAACGACTAGGACTGCAAGTCGTTTCAAAAGCAGCCGAAATTTTGTGGATTCTAGCTGCTGTTCAATTTTTTTTTGCAGAAACTGTCTAATATTACTTATAATATACAAATAATATAATGTCATAAAAATCATAATTTTATGTGAATTTGTTTTTATAACTACACTCACCGGCAAAGTAAACGGGCCACCCTAAAAATAATTTTTTTTTTATGAGAATATCTTTTGAACTACACAACCTAGAAGGTTGATACAATATCCAAATTTAAGGTCAATCAAAACAATCTTGGAAAATATCTCCATAGCATATTTTGTTTTGAGGGTTTTCGATTTTTCAAATAAAAACCAAACGTGAGAAAATTTTCAAAAATTTTATTTAAAAGTTTACAAACATAAACACAACAACAAACGGTAAATAACCACTGTCATCCTCCAATAAGAGCCCGCTTCGAAGTTGTTCCATCATTTCCGAAGCTGGAACACGAAACCGAATTCTTCTATCAAGAATATCCCAAACATGTTCTTTGTAGGTCTTGCAGGCCATATTATATTCGAAATATTTACATCTGCCGAGTATACATTCATGAGTCTGGCCACATGAGGTGTTGCATTATTGTGCATTAGCGGGAAATTATCGCGTATACATGGTGCATAGGGAACAACATATTCTTCGAATATTTCGTTAATATAGCGAACGGTTAATATAGCTTCGATGAACAATTTCTTAACCGGTTACTGTGGCCATGGTTGACCTTAAGATACCTAGTGCACCACTGGCTCAAAAGCCTTATTTAAATTCATTACTCAAACACAATTTTGGTAATATTTGCGTGATCACAGTGATGTGAGGTTCTTATTATGTAATATTGAATTTTCCGAATTAGAAACGGCTATAAGGAAAATTGGGTCTAATTCCATTGGTCTTGATGGTATAAACCTTCTTTCTGAGTATTTTTTTCCATTTTTTTCATTCTCTGTCAAATCGGCCACTCCCTGCTCAATTTTGGAGATAAATAAACTTTCTTACGCTTAACATTTTCATTAACAAGTTTACTTTTTAAGGCCTTATGGTGTTTGTTTTTATGGCGTCGTTGGATTTTCAAAATGGCGAACCATATCTGTCATCTAAGATTTCTGATAAAAATTGTAATTTTTAGAATTTTTTTAAAAAAATGCCTAAAAGTAATACTTTTGATCGAAAATCTTGTACATGTTGAACAGAATTTTTAAATTCTGACCTCAGATTCATGATCAGCGACCCCAAAAACTTTCTAGATTATGTTGTGATCGATTTTCAAAAACATGGAAAAATTGACTCTTTATGGCGGCCATCTTGGATCCGTCGTCTAGAATTTTTAAAATTTGACCCTCAATTCATGATCAGCGACCCTGAAAACCTCCCAGATCATGTTTTTCACTATTTTGGGTATGAAATATTAATTTTTTTGGGTCTTGAATATTAAAATTTTGACCTCAAATTCGTGATCTGCGATCCTAAAAACCTCCTTTTGGCCGCGATCTTGGATCGCAAAAAATTAACAAAAAATTTGTAATCAGTGATTCCAAAAACACTTTTGAGTAAATTAACAGTGTTAAAATTACGTTTTTATAACAATTTATTTAAAAATAGGAGATCTGTTTATTATATATGGCCCGCCATTTTGAAAATCCAACACACCATAAAAACGCCATATACGGCAATTAAAATTAGACTTATTAACGAAAATTGTAAGCCAAAAAAAGTTTATTAATCTCAAAAATTGAAATGCGCAGGGGAGGTGGCTGATTTTACAGAGAATCCCAATTAAATTTGCCCCTTTATTATCATTTTTATAACGAACCAGGTTAAGCTCGGTGCATTTTTTGAATAGACTTGGCTCCGATTAGGTTCAGTCCAGTTTTTATGTTCCCTTATAAATTGTAGCCGAGCAATGCTGTGACCTAGAATTTGATTTTTATTTCAAGTTTGCAGCGAATGCGGTTCAAAACGTATTCACATTTGTAAATTTAGTTTTAAACTATGTTAATAAGGATAAGTAAAAAAAAAAACTAAGCCACATAATTAGACAAAGTATGCCATGGTCACATTTTCTAAGATTATTTTTGAATGACCTTGAATTTAGTTTTTGTTTGAAGTTTCCAGGTAGTGGGGTTCAAAAAGTACTCTCATCAAAAAATATTAATAATTTTTTTAGGGTGGCCCGTTGGTGGTTTGGTGACTATTGGGGGGGGGGACCAAAGTTGAGTAGATTAATCTACCAGCCTCCAGTAGGGAGTGCATCGAAAGTGTACGTGCTGCCACCTCGTGGCAACCACTGGTAACTAAGGCAATTTGGCACATTTTTGGCCATTTGGCACAGGCTAAAGTACGGCGCTAAAAGGGAAAACCTTGACAAAAACCCTAATCTAAGGTGGAACAACATACGCCGATGGATGAATGACTGATAGGTTAATCAGTCCAAAGTATGCGGACTCTGGATACCAGGCACCCTCCAGTTTTATTTAGCCTTCCTTTAGTAAAGCAGTAAAATCAAACGGAAGACGGGGCAGGGTAGGAGTATAAGGGAAGGGGGTGAGACAGCCCTCTCGAAGTCCTTGGGCTCCAATGCTACTGTCTTTCTTGCGGAATTACATGCTGTAGTAAACATCTAGGAGGGAGAGCAATAAGCCCAGATAGTAAAGGGTGGTTAAATGTTAAGGGCCGACGTTGAATGTGAACCACACCTAAACGTCAAGTTTTTTTCTGCATTTCATTTGACATTTCTCAATTTCAGACTAATTCAATTTGAACCATGGAAAGATACACAATCGAGCAACGCGTTAAAGTTATTCAGGCATATTATGAAAATGGGCGTTCAAATCAAAATGCATATCGTGCACTTCGTGATTTTTTCAGTCAATTTAAGCGTCCAAATGTGCGTACAATCGGAAAAATCGTGCAAAAATTTGAGCAAACCGGGTCTGTAGGAGATTTTAAAACACCAGTGCATGCTCGTACAGCTCGTACTGCAGAAAATATTGCTGCTGTTCGCGATAGTGTGGCTGAAGAGCCGTCCACCTCAACTCGTCGTCGTGCCCAACAATTGCACCTCTCACGCTCGTCGTTGATGAACATTATGCATAAAGACTTGCATTTACACGCTTATAAGGTGCAATTGACTCAAGAACTAAAGCCTCTTGACCATTCCAAACGTCGTCAATGGCCAGAATGGTGGCAAGAAATGGCAACAGTGGATGATCAATTTTCGAAGAAAATCATCTTCAGTGATGAGGCACATTTTCACCTCAGTGGATTCGTAAATAAGCAGAATTGCTGCATTTGGGCGAATCATAATCCAAGAGTGATTGTCGAAAAACCAATGCACCCACAAAGAGTGACTGTTTGGTGCGGTTTATGGGCTGGCGGCATCATCAGGCCGTATTTTTTCCAAAATGAGGCCGGTCAGGCAGTTACTGTGAATGGTGTTCGCTATCGTGAGATGATAACGAACTTGTTATGGCCCGAATTGGAAGATATGGATGTGGACGATATGTGGTTTCAACAGGACGGTGCCACTTGCCATTCCACATTACAGCTAACGCAACAATGGCTCTTTTGCGCGACAAATTCAATGGCCGTGTTATCTCACCTGGTGGCGATGTCAATTGGCCGCCAAGATCATGTGATTTGACACCGTTGGACTTCTTTATTTGGGGTTATTTGAAAGAAAAGGTGTACGTCGATAAGCCAGCAACAATTCAAGAGCTAAAGGATGAGATAATTCGGCACATTAACGGCATAGAACCTCAATTATGCCTAAGCGTCATCGAAAATTTGGACCATCGGGTGGAGGTGTGCCGCCGAGGTCGCGGCGGCCATTTGGCCGATATTTTGTTCCATACATAATTGAACCATACCATATTATCATAATAAAAAGAATTGACAATAATTTCCTAAATAATTTGTGTTTTATTCAAAATCAACATCGGCCCTTAAAATTTAACCACCCTTTATGTATCACGTACCGGCTGGCAGTATTATCAAGTTTATTAAGAATCGGGATAAGAATCTCTTGTTAAGAATGGGATCTAAAATTGAAAAAGTGCACCACAAGAAGAACTACTTAAGCTGGACGACCCCAGTACCAAAGACGTCTTATCTGCAATCGCGCTTACATATAATCCCAGTTCTACTAACCATCAGCTGCTGGCTGACATGACGTATGTAAAACATAATCCGCGCATCACTTTACTTCGCCTCAATCTTGGCTTTGGAACCGTTTGCGGATCCTGCACCATCCTTCAATTTAGCATCGATTCATATATAGAATTCAGATTCATTAAATTTTTCATTGTTAAATCATGTACACATCAACCTCCTTTAAATGGTTTAAAGCTGTTTTATGGTCTCTGTTTAGTTCATGAGCGATACCAAAACTGATAATGTGGCGATCTTGCTCAATTTTTTCCCATGACATCCAGATTAAAGAACCTTGAAGCTGCTTTCGTTTTTGGTAATAAAATTTCAAAATATATCGAATTTCATTTTTATATTCACACATTTTCGAGACACAATAACTTTTATATTAAATCAACAACTATAAAACATAATCTCTCTAAAAAATGTCTAATGTATCCCGCAGAGTTTGATGATTCTATAACCATCTAGAAACTTTTTAATCCCCACCCAATATAATACTGAATCAGTTTCTCATATTGCACTCGATCGAAATATCAAAATGCTCCTCTGATTATTGATTCTCGATTTAAAATTATAAAATAAAACAATTAAATTTTATGTTTTGTAAAATAATTTTTTTCAACAAAATTATGTCGGTGGCATTTAAATAGAGACATACATTTCTTCACACGTATAAAATTGTTACTGTTTTTACAGATTTTGAATACGGAAACGTCAAAAATAAAAACCACATCCTTTTTTATATATACATATATTAGTACAAACAAGTACATATATAATATTTCGTTTCATAAATGAATGGTTATATGAAAAAGCGTCATAAATTGACTTAATTGACTGTCATGTTTGAAAATACATATAAAGGAAATAAAATTTGTGACATGAATAATAATAAAATTTAAGTTACAGGTACTTACATATATACAATATGTATGTACATATTATGTAAATAAGTGACAGGTGATATATGTATTTGATATTTTGGTTATAAATTTTTAAAAGGTATTTTAATAGATAGAGACTCTTTTATATTTTATTGAACTGCTTCGTTAATAATTTCAAAATTGATAAAGAGAATTTGTTAAGATACACCCTAAGCTAAAATACGTTAAAACTCAAATAATTTAAGTGTTTGTTTTCCACCTGTCTTTCAATTTATGTGGCAACCTTAGTTTTCCTACGATGCCATTTTGCTTTTTACAAAAGCATTTTACCGTGCGATTCTAACGTACAGTCATAGAGGTCTTAACTAAGAGATTTCTCTTAGTTAAGAGAATTCTCTTATGTAAGACTATTTTGCGATTCGGTTGATGCTCTTAGCTAAGAGATTCTCTTAAAAAATCTCTTAGCTAAGGCATACGAAATAGGTGGTCATAAGCATCACAATTTTGACGTTTCTCGTAGTCGTATTAAAGAAAAACAATTTTACGGTAGTAAGTTCAAAATAATATGTAATGTTGAAATAAAATATTATATTTATTGTTTCTTTTAGAAATAAACATATCCTAAAATTTGATAAAAGAAAAATTATAAAATATTTTATTCTTATAAATTATTCATTTTTATAAACCTTTAATTATAAACCTAAGATAAATTTTCATTACTTTCCAGTGATTTTTTTTTTTATTAGAAACGGCGTGTAAATTTTCCAGATATTTATGTACTTCATAAAAAATAAACATATACGTATAAATAAAAATTACTAGAATTGTTTTTATTTAATAATCAACCACCAAAAATGTATATAGAAAAAATGTAAAAATTCAAATTGACAGGTCTCCAAATATTTTCCAATATATTTGGAGAGTTTTTAAGAGATATTTTAGGAGTACTACAAACAGAATACCAATTAAGAGATTCTCTTAAAAAAAACCTCTTACCAAAATTTCTCTTAGCTGTGATACTCTTAACGGTCTTAACGTCAGAATCGAACGGTTAATGTCAAGCATTCAAAATTTGAAGTTTTTGTTGATTATTATTTTAATATGCCGAAGTAAAATTTGTACTCTAACCTCTCTATCACAAACGGCGCAAATGAAGTCACCAATAAATGAATATGTGGCACGAAAAAAATAAAATTGATTTAAGTTGTTCGTGGCA
The DNA here is from genome assembly GCA_958295665.1 of Tipula vernalis. Lineage (NCBI taxonomy): Eukaryota > Metazoa > Arthropoda > Insecta > Diptera > Tipulidae > Tipula > Tipula vernalis. The sequence continues at coordinate 176,072,102 of OY282558.1, read as the reverse complement.
TCGTACCACTTACTAATTAAAACCGTAAACCTTATTCTCTTTTCTCAACATTTTGTTTGGTTTTATTTACAAAACATAAACATTTATTTGTTGTTATTCTAATCAATTTATGTGATCGCCTATTAAAACAAACTTTACCAAAAATGTTTATTAAATATTGATTTTAAAGATTTAAAAACTATAAAGTGTACTAGAAAACTATAAAGTGAAATTATAGCACTGCTGTATTGTCACTGTGGTATATACTCCTATGTTGATATTGCATTCACCTACTATTTATTATTTATCAATTTTTATTAATACAAATAAATCCATTATGTAATCAATGGCATATACAAACAAACAAAACTCTTTCATCTCCTTTCATATCAATTTATGCAAATTCATATTATTCTCTACCTAAATATAACTCGCGGTACACTTAAGAATCGATAATTTAAAAAAAAAAATAAAAATATCGACAATAACCATACCACTTAGTAGTTATAGTACTTATGATAATATAATCAATTCAAAAATAGTATAGTCCTACTTATTTCAGCACGTACATAATAAATGTATTATATTCCATTAAACCATTACTATATAAATCACCGCAAAAAATTATCCAGCCAACAAGGTTACATTTTTTTTTGCTTTATCAACTAAATAAATAAATTAAATTTAAAATTAAATAAAAAAAAAAAATTTTAAATTTGAAAATATGTACATAAATAATAATCCTATAAAAACAACAAAAATCCACAGAAAATCAGCTTTTCGTTTTCTTTTCTAGAATTTTACAAAGTTTTATAAAATAAAAAATGTATAAGAAACTTAAAGAAGTTAAACGAACAGAGAAAAATATAATTCAATCATTTTTTTCTATATTTTAATACCAACGTCAGTATTCCAGATTTTCACGTTCTATCCTGCGCTTTTGGTGAAACTTTTGTACAAAAAAAAAAAAACATTAGTCATATGCTGGGCACACCTTTTCTTTGATTTGATCTTATTATTTTAAATCGTAAACAAAACCAAGAATTTAATTTTCCCAATCACACTAACACAACTAAAGACAAAAATTATATTTACTAAAGTTTGGCTAAATAAAAATATTTTAATTTAACGGATAATTCATTGCTTCGAAAATAAGTATTTAAGAAGGAGGTCAGAAATTGGTTCATTTAATTCATTATCATTGTTTGTTTTCGCCAAACCTCAAGAAACATTTTTTTTCTTTAATTTAAGGCAATCAGGCGAATCGAGCAAAACAAGAGGCTTTAGGCAAAGGTTCATTACTATTTACTACATTGCAACTATTTACTACATTGCATATGCATATTTCTCAAATTGCAATACATCGAATACATCTGCGCAAAGTATGCCTAGTTGTTATATAAATATGTTGTTACTTATTTATTTAAACTTATTTGGAAATTATATAATTTTAGCCGCGGTTACACGAGGGTAATGATTTGAGGTAGTAGTTATGAAATATTTAATTGAAATTCAATTAGCAAAAATTCGACATTAGATAGAGATAGTATAGTAGAGTATAGTATAGTAGGCAAAGACCAGTTTTTAGTACTGTGCAAAAAAATCCGAACAGTTTGAATTCCTAGAAATATTTAACATACACTTATTATTTTGCCTTCCCCACTTTTTTAAAAACATATAACTAAGATTAGATTTTAGGAGATTTACTGAGTTAATAGATTGTCGTATAAACTTCGAAAAAGTCAAAAAATGTTAAAACTAAATAATTTTAGAAAGTGTTAATAACAACGTGTAAGGAAAGAAGGGCTGTCAGAATTAGTGGGAGAAAATAGAAAACGATCTGAAAAAAAAAAAAAAAAATTGGAAACAATTGACAAGCAAAAGCATAGTGGATATATTTTTTGGTACTGATTTTAAATACTCACAAAACTAAAACCAGATCTTAGTACAGCTTACAACGACAGGAATTAAAATTTCGTAGAAGGTAATCTTAGGACACGCCTCTTCTAAAATGCATGTGAAGTTTATCCTAAATTTCTCCTAAATAAAAAAAAAATGGCGTTTAGTATTATTTTAGGAAAAACTTCACACGTCTATATAGAGAAGTAAAGTTTATACTAAATCTTTCAAAATTCAAAAAAATGCGAATGTATTGGTGAATTGCAAACATTTCGGCGATTTTAATTTATAATTAGGCCGCTTCATAACGTTCTAATGAATTATACACCCTCAAATATGGCCTGGATTGCACCAACCCACTATGATATATAACTAAGGGGGAATTTAAAGCAACCGTGTTTCCACAAATTCTAAACCACATAAACTTGGTATTTCACTAGTATTAGGTAATACTTATCAAACGATTCAGGTAAAACCTTAAGGTCAGAATTAACCATAAAAATCACATTCGTGGGACATTTACCAATATAAGCTAAGGCTAAATAATCAGCAAACCCAGTTCTGTTACCATTTAATTTAAGTTTAAAAACAGGATTAGTATACACTAGAAATAGCACAGCACCTAACACTGATCCTTGTGGTACTCCAACTTCGACAACTCTAAAATCACTAAAAGTATCATTAATTCTGACTCTCACTTTTTTATTATCTAGGTAGGAAGCAAACCACTTGTTTGGCATAACCCTAAAACCAATGTCAAACAGAATAGATAACAAAAGTGTATGATTAACCCAATCGAATGCCTTAGAAGCGTCAATAACTAAACCTGCACTAATATTAACATTCTTGAAACCGGTATAAATAACATCCAAAAATTCCAACATAGGTGATTCATTCTGATGAACTCTTAGTGTTTCACAGTGATTTAGGAATATGGTAACTCTATTTTTACTTTCCTTTTCGAGAACTTTGAGAACAACTGGTTAGATTGCAAGTGGTTTTTAGTTTCCCTGATCACTACGATCATCTAACCACTCCATGCTCCAAGGAAAAATTGAAAATATGAGCAAGAGCAGGACCGACAAAATTAGCAACAGCTTTCAAAATTTAATTACTAATTCCTTCGTCAATATCTTGGTTCCTCTTAACATCAACATTAATTTGCATGACACATTTATTTAGATAAGATATTTTATTTATTTGAAATAAAGAACATTTTTTAATGAATGACTTGACACGATCATTCATACTAGGAAACTCGTAATTTGTTTAAGTCGCTTGATTGTTCTTGAATATCCCTGATGTCTACCAAGAGGAGTAATATGGAATTCCTTTATAACTTCATTTATGTCTCCTTCGGTTTGGTGCATTGTTGTTCGGGATATCATTTGTTGGGTGGAAAGTAAAGGACTACCAAAAATGGAACTATTGGGAGTTTGTGTTATAGTATTTGATTTAGTTTACCTTCTTATGCCGGTCGTTGTACACTTTTGAACATTAGTCTTGAATTCAGAAGAGAGATGATTCATGCAGTATTTGCTCGGGATGTAATTTGTGCTAAGATTGATTGCCCGGTATTGCTTGACTTATATTCATTTTACATTCCTAAAAGAATTCTTCGTCCACGACAGTTAAGACTGAGTATTGCTTTTCATCGTATGAATTATGGAATTGATGAACCGGTCGCGCGTACGTCAAAATATTTTAACCAATATTCAGAACTTTTCTATTTTAACATTTCAAGGGATCTTTTTAAGAGTCGTATTCGAAATAATAGCTTGTAACACTTTTTTAAATACAAAATTATTGGTATTGTAACCTATGATATTTATTAGTGCTGGTAATAAATAAATAAATAAATAAATATCCTCAGATATATCACCGGTGTCATCTTAAGCATTTCGTTTCGATTGTGCTCTGGTTACAGCTGCAATTATTTTAGCGGATTCAGATATGTTGAGCCTTTGATTTTTTAAACGACTAAGTGCATGATTAAACAACTAAGTGCATGATTAAAAATCTCTCAGAAGAAGCTTTCGGGTTTGTTTTCAGCCAGATTAAAGGGCGATGATTAGTCGTTGAGTAGTCCAAACTAGATCCTTTTCCACGGAATGGTAGTTTCGTTTCGCATCGTTTGGCAATCTACTCGCAAAAGAGATTGGTAGATCTTTTCCTTCGACATCTTGTGATAGAATCGCTCAGATTGCGTAATCATTCGCGTCTGTAGTTAGAATGAAGATGTCATTGAAATTAGAACGTTGAAGTATAGGAGATGAAGTAACGACTCAATGAGCATTCCATTCAAATTCTACATTTTTCCGTAATAATCGACTTGAAAGTTCGGAGATCTTGAAATAATCATCAAGATATACAAAACATATTAAACCATTTAACCCCAATAATATCGTGTTCATGAGCCGCTAAAATGTAATTGGGAGCCTTCCTTCAGACCAAATGGCATTCGCAAAAAATGGTAACGACCGGCTTTTGGGTACTAAACGCTGTCTTTTCCTTATCATCAGCGTGCAGTTTAACTTGATGATATCCATTTGAAAAATCGAGTGTCATGAAATATATTGCTTTGCCCAGTTGGTCTAATATCTCTGTTATGTTCGGCAGAGGGAAAAATTGATCACTAGTAATGTTGTTTAACCAATGAAATCCTACAACTAAACGCCATTTTCGTTCATCAGCTGAAGATTTCTTGCGAACGATCAATAAAGGAAAGTTAATTGGTTCGATAATTTTTTCGATTAGCATCTTATGAACTTAGGACTATTAATTGGTTCGATAATTTTTTCGATTAGCATCTTATGAACTTGTTTATTAACCTCGTCTTTAGGTGATTCGGGGAAACGGTATTATTTGACGTGAACAGGTTGCGAATTTTGAAATGTTGGAATCTAATGACAACACCCGTTTGTTGTAGTCAGTCAGAGTATCGCTTTCCAAGGTAAAGAACAACGTTGAAATCACGGCTAATTTTGAATATGGAAGATTTTTCTTTTTCGTTCAAGTGACTGAGATTTAGATTTTCAGTAAGCTTGGTCAATCTTGCTTCTAAGGAACTTGCTAAAAGCTCAGTTTTATTTTACCGATATTAACTGGATAATCGTTGGTATTCACTAAACTTACTGAAATTGTATCTTCACTGACAAACGTACTCGTTTTACTTTTGATATGGATTAGGTGTACATTCTGTCAAAAAAGTACAGAGAAATGATGATTTAAAAAGCCCGCTTAAAGGGATTGCACATTTTTTATTATCGCTAAGTTGGCACAACTGTCCTCTATCATTATGTAAAGTTCGAAGGCGATCTGCCATTTAGTATGTTTACAGTGCTCGATTTTGTCAGTTCTTCATTTTGTCAGTTGATGGTAAACCTTTTTTCGATTTTTTGGGGCACCGCAAAAACATCTTCGTTTGCACATTGACATAGTTTAATCAATTCAATTTGCAATTGGTCGACTGAACGAGAATCTTCGAATTGTACTGTTAACTCTTTTTTAATTGTTCCCTTGTTGGCCCATCATGTAACGGCAACTGAATATTTTGCACATATTGTCGGTAATACTATTAGGGAAATTGTTAAATAGGATTAAGCACGCTGCTCGACACTAACAAATAGTAAAACGTTAAGGAATATAATCAGAATTATTGTATAACGACTTAAGGAAGTTTCGAGCTCACTATTTGCCCACAATTCAGAATTTTTAGGTAATATCTGTGTTTTATCCTATGCACATTAAAGCTATATGCAGGAGCAGCAAACTATAGCTCCTAAACTGACGGACTGTAGCTTATAACAGGTATTCTTGGATCACATATTCCCTCGATTATGGGGAACATAAAGTCGCCAGAGCGGTTTGAATACCTCAGCGTTTGAGAACAGCTGTCCTATAAACCGAAGAGTGTCCACAAATATGATCCTCCGATGACGTGCTCAGGTTTAATTAACAATATTTAATATTAAATTAACAATAAATAATAATAATTAATTTGCCTAATTTCATAAGCGGCGCTTACATATTCGATTATCGACTAACTTGAAGTCCAAGACAGCCTTTTTCACCTGCGGCCCAAGAAGAAATGCAACACAAGGATTGCCGAGGTTTTCTCCATGTTAAAGCAGCCTTGGGACGCAACGTCTCCACTTTTAGGCCATCGAGTTACTTGGAGAGCAACGAGTTCTAACCGACACTCGTTTATGCTTGTGATAAGGCGTTCTAATGCTTGTGATTAGGTATGATTTTCCTAATGACGGCATGTTCCATGTGCCGATCCTAAATCTCACATTCGGTTATGAGTTCGGTGTTGTTTTGGCGGTATCCCATTTTTTTTTTGTTGGCATTTTTACAAGTTATTTTTTTTACGGATGATGGTCGTTATCCCAGCGATCCAACCGTTTAGTCGCGTCTAGGACAGTTAATGGTTACTGTAGTGGAATTCTAAGGCTATCATAATCGTTCGGGGAGCGATTTTACGAGTTATGTGAGTGCTATAAATGCTAAGTTATGTCCTATAAATGCGTTTAGTATTACGTCAAAGAGTTCGCCAACTTGAGGTGTGTTGTGTGGTCCCTATATATTGATCTCTATTTGGGTATCAGAAATCGAAGCCAAAATTCTAAAGCTTGGTCAGTAGTTAAATTAGGCCTACATCTTGTCACCCAATAAAGGAATCTGATCAGTAATACCTATAAATGCGTTTAGTATTATGTCAAATTACTTGTTTAAATCGGTACGTGTCGTTCTATTTTAATTTATCTTAAACTGTTAAAATATTTAATATATTTAGTATAACTAAAAGAATTGTATAAAATATATTATTTGCAATTAAACTTTTATATAGTTATATCGTAGGTTTCTGAAAAACGCCTAAATGTTACATTTTCACACACTAGCAAACAAATTGTTGTTTTTGTATTTTTAGGATAAATGTAGGATAAACTTCACATCAGGATGTGAAATGTATCCTACATTTATCCTAAACATACAAAAACAACAATTTGTCTACTAGTATGTGTGAAAATGTAACATTTAGGCGTTTTTCAGAAACCTACGATATAACTATATAAAAGTTTAATTGCAAATAATATATTTTATATATTGTTTTTAGTTATACTAAATATATTAAACATATTAAAAATTTAAGATCAATTAAAATAGAACGACACGTACCGATTTAAACACGTAATTTGACATAATACTAAACGCATTTACAGGTATTACTGATCAGATTCCTTTATTTAGTGATAAGATGTAGGCCTAATTTAACTATTGACCAAGTTTTAGAATTACGGCTTGGAATTGTGATAGCCAAATAGAGATCAATATATAGGGATCACACAACATACCTCAAGTTAGCGAACTCTTTGACGTAATACTAAACGCATTTATAGGAATTGCTCATCGGATTCCTTGATTGGGTAACAAGATGTAGGCCTAATTTAACTACTGACCAAGTTTTAGAATTTTGGCTTGGATTTCTGATACCCAAATAGAGATCAATATATAGGGACCACACAACATACCTCAAGTTGGCGAACTCTTTGACGTAATACTAAACGCATTTATAGGAATTGCTCATTGGATTCCTTTAATGGGTGACAATATGTAGCCCTAATTTAACTACTGACCGAAAGAAGACATAAATGAAGTTATATAGGAATTCCATATTACTCCTTTTGGTAGACATCAGGGATATTCAAGAACAATCAAGCGACTTAAATAATATTACGAGTTTCCTAGCATGAATGATCGTGTCAAGTTATTCATTGAAAAATGTTCTTTATGCCATGCAGATTAATGTTGATGTTAAGAGGAACAAAGATATTGACGAAGGAATTAGTAATTAAATTTTGAAAGCTGTTGCTAATTTTGTCGGTCCCGCTCTTGCTCATATTTTCAATTTTTCCTTGGAGCATGGAGTGGTTAGATGATCGTAGTGATAAGAGAAACTAAAAACCACTTGCAATCTAACCAGTTGTTCTCAAAGTTCTCGAAAAGGCAAGTAAAAATAGAGTTACCTTATTCCTAAATCAGTATAAAACACTAACAGTTCATCAGACTGAATCACCTATGTTGGAATTTTTGGATGTTATTCATACCGGTTTCAAGAATGTTAATATTTGTGCAGGTTTATTTATTGACGCTTCTAAGGCATTCGATTGGGTTAATCATACACTTTTGTTATCTATTCTGTTTGACATTGGTTTTAGGGTTATGTCAAACAAGTGGTTTGTTTGGTACCTAGATAATAAAAAAGTGAGAGTCAGAATTAATGATACTTTTAGTGATTTTAGAGTTGTCGAAGTTGGAGTACCACAAGGATTAGTGTTAGGTCCTGTGCTATTTCTAGCTAGTGTATACTAATCCTGTTTTTAAACTTAAATTAAAAGGTAACAGTACTGGGTTTACTGATTATTTGGCCTTAGCTTATATTGGTAAATGTCCCACGAATGTGATTTCTAAGGTTAATTCTGACCTTAAGGTTTTACATGAATCGTTTGATAAGCATTACCTAATACTAAGTGAAATACCAAGTTTATGTGGTTTAGAATTTGTGGAAACACGGTTGCTCTAAATTACCCCTTATAGTTATATATCATAGTGGGTTGTGTGTATAATTCATTAGAATTTTATGAAGCGGCCTAATTATAAATTAAAATCGCCTAAATGTTTGCCATTCACCAATATATTCGCATTTTTTTGTATTTTGAAAGATTTAGTATAAACTTCACATCTCTATATAGACGTGTGAAGTTTTTCCTAAAATAAAACTAAACGCCATTTTGTTTCATTTAGGAGAAATTTAGGATAAACTTCACATGCATTTTCTCCGATGAGTGACCGTTCGTTATTGAGCAATATGTGAACAAGCAAAACGACCGGATTTACTTGCCCGGCCGTTCTACTGAAAATTTGGACCAACGGATTACCACTCGAAACCAAGCGCCGCCGATGGTGATGGTTTGGGCCGCCGTAACGGCCGAAAGCCGTTGACCGCTCATTTTTTTGGACCGTGGCAGCAAGATAAATGCTCAAATTTATCGGGATCATGTGTTGGAGGGAGCGTTGAAGCCTTGGGCACAAAAACATTTCGGCCGCAGAGCCTGGACATTTCAACAGGACTCGGTGCCGAGTCATAAAGCGCGCGTCAATCAAGATTGGCTGAGAAACAACGATCCGCGGTTCATTTCCACTGCCCAATGGCCACCAAATTCACCGGATGCAAATCCGCTAGATTTCTCGGCTTGGGGTATTTTGAAGAGCAAGGTTGGGAGAAAAAATACCAAAATGTCGATCATCTCAAGCAAGCGCTTCGCCGGGAATGTGCCAAAATACCGCAGAGCCACTTTCGTGCTGCATGCAATAGTTTTGTCGGCCGTTTGAAGGCCATAATCGCGGCTAATGGTGGTCAAATCGAAAACTGCTAATGCAATTCGAAAATTTAAATATTTGTGAACATTTTTTACTTTGATTCAATGAAATTCATCAAAAAATAAAAATTCTGTGGCGTTTTGTTTTGGTAAAACTTCGTGTCAGTCAACACGTATTACCACCGAGAATATTACCGTTTACATCACTACCCCGATGTCTACCAAATTTGATTTTGTTTATTTCTATATGCCAAAGACATATTAAACTTTAGTGGATGAATAGTCAAATAAAGTGTTTATTTCCCCATGCATTGTCATTTAGGGAAGAAATGTTTCGAAACTTAAAATTGATTGAAAAGATTAAAAATTCTGTTAAGTCATAAATAAAGAAACAGATTTTACTGTGCGTCATATAAACAATGGCAAGAAAAAATTACTGTGCATTCGGAAATGAACACGTAAGAAAACAAATTCGTGTTAAGGGGGATATTCACATACAATTATATTGTACAACTAAAATTACGCAAACAATTGAAGTAAAATAATTGCGTTATTTTCTTATAAGTAAGTAACGACTTACGATATTCTACAGTTTTGTAGCCAAAACCACCAATTATCGGATTAATAAAAAATAAAAAAAATTAGCACCTCAATGACCTTGTTTCGAAGATAGAAAACATGTAACTTAATTTGTTGATGTTACTTTTGCTTTGTCTTCATAAATCGGTACTTTTTCGTTTATATAAACTAGCAGGTAAAGGTGCGATGAGAAGAAATTTTCCTGGCAATTGAAATATTACTTTTGCTATCTTTCTTATATTATTTTCTTCTTATTTTTATTAAAGTAATTCAATAGAAGAGTAAATGTTAGTGTCATTTTTATAGTTCATAAAACTGTACATTTTTATAATAGGTAAATTGCGATAGGCAAAATTCGACAATTTGTTTTTTATCTACTGCGTCGAGAGCGAAGAGTCATTGACAATTTTGTCGCGATGTTTGCAATTTGTCACTTTTTACTGTGGATTAACAATTGTAAAGTGAGACAAACTGTAAAGCGCTTTCACTTTTCGTACATATTATGAAACACGTTTCACAGCGCACCATTTAGGCTGCTGTTTATCTGTCGTGAATGACATAATTGTGAGATTTATGTAACAGCATTTATCACGACAAGCCAACATTTTATGACCTTTTTGACAACTGTCGATTTGTCAACATATATAAAATAGAGACCTGGTAGCCTAATTTGCGATTATAATACTTAGCCAATTTTACTTCGTTATAGTGGGAAAAGTAAAAATAAAATAAAAGAACCTTTCTCTACAAATTTTGATTAATCATCTTACTTTGTTGATTTTATTGTCATTTTTCCGGCACTAATTTCCTTGTCAAAAAATAAAGTTAAATACAAAATAAAGATAAGTTTATCTACAGACAATTTCTAAAGACATGTTCGCTAAAGTGTAAATTTTCCAGGTTATTAGCAAGAAAAAAAAAATCTTTTCTTAAAGTTGTTAACCCGAAATAAAATTGTTGCCCTCGACTGAAACATAAACTCATCAGATTCTTAAAATATAACTAAGTAAACCTGTGTAATAATTTTGGTTGATTATCTATGTGGAAGTCATCTAAGATTTAAGTATCATCAGTCAATTTTTTGTTTACAATCCTCTTTAGCAGCAAATTGCAACAACTTTCCCTAAATCAAATCAAGTTCCATTCATAATTTCTAAAACTGAATCTTTTTAAATATGTAAAACATTTAAAGTCAATAATCTGGTGTCCTTAAATTATCAGTTTTAATTCAATAAGTATGGTACAGTGAATTTCATGGAATTAACATTAGGACATTTTTACCCAAAATATCTAATTAACACCATCAGATTTTTACTTTATTTTCTTCTATTTTCTGTAATTATGTTAAAAAGATCATCTTCTTATTTGATGTTGTTGTTGCTATTATACTATACTTGTACGTTATTATACTGTGCCACTGTTTCTGATGATATTTTCTTTATTTGTTTGTGTCTTATTTTGGTTTTGTCTTAAAGAACATTTAATCTCTGGAAATTAAGTGAACCCGTCAACAAAAATGACAAATAAGGAATAAATTTTGTAAGCTATAAAAAAAGGTAGAAAAAAACAAAAGAAAATATAATTTCTTAGTATTATTCATTTTCTAATTTTTCTTTTTCGGTTTGCTGTTATTGTTCTACGAAAATTGTTGTTAGATGAAAAAAGGGACTAAATCGGATTTACCGTTAGTAAAATAAAACTTAATGAAAATGAAGGAAACTTGTTTTTTATGTTTCATAAACATTTCAGAAAAGACAAAAAAAACAAAATGGGAAAGTAAGAAATAATTATCGCTTGATGCAAATTTGCTTTGTGTCAAATTTGTTTTTGCCGCCTATTACTTTTACTAATATTATAAGTAATTAATTGTAAAAATTTATAAAAATTAAGAAATGTAATTTCCTTTTTAATTTTAGGAAACAACCTTTCCTATAATTCTTGTTAAATTACTTAAAATTAAATATTCACTTTAGCTATACGACATTTTCACAGATAAATATTTTACGAGAACCTGTACATTTGTATATGTTTTAAAAATTGTTATGATTTATTTAGAGAATTGAAGTCAACGTAAGAATACACTTTTTGTGGAGACAAAATCTTTTATGTTCCTTAACGCAAAAATATATGTGTGATGTTATTAAAGGGCCAACCAGTGAATCAGTAATAACGTTAATTAAGATAGCGAGTATTTAGGAAATTTTTCGTTCAGTTTTGTTTTAATTAGCCGTCACCTTAACAGGGCGAAAATTAATACACAAACTGGACGAAATATCAGTCTGTTTATGTCATAAATAAAAAAATTGTCAATACAATTTCACTGCTTACGGTATATGGCTAATAAATATGTCAAATATTTCTTAAAGAAAGAATTTCGTCAAATTCTTCAATTAAGAGCAGACGCGAAGGAAAGAGATACACATGTTCAAAAAAGTTGCAAAATCTGACCAGATCACTTTGAAGTATAACAGGCAGTCGAATATGATTGCGGTTGCACTTGAGGCAACCTGGATGTCGCAATTAAACGAGAGAGAACCAACCCAATTCGAAATTTTAACCAATTGCCAGCGATCATGAAGATAAGATGACAGCCACCTGGTAGGGACGAATCTGGAGTTTCGAAATAGTATAGACTGTCCAAAATGTAACTGTCGATCTGCGGGGATAAAAACCGTGTTGAACGGCAGAAATAAGCAGTCCAATGTGAAAGACAAAATCTACCGAACCATGGATTCAAATAGCTTGGGTATATCGAGAACAATTATATTCCCAAGGTTTTCTCTAGATGGTAATTGGACAAGTTGAACTCTCTGTGCAGCTCTTGAAGAAGATGGGTGGAATTCCATCCAACTTAGCACTCTTTTTTGATGACGATTTATATGTGAAAATTACAACCGATTTTGTTTTGAATACTGCCGAGGTCTTAATGGTAGATATTTATTTGAATCGTTTTAAAATTACTATAGTATGTGTCTATAGGTTGCACTCTTTTAATATAGATGCTTTTTTGATTGAATTTGGGCCTTTTATGTGTAGACTTAAATCCAAAAATCTTTTAGTCGTTGGTGATCTAAACATTAATTTACTAGATAATTCAACGCAAATAGATGAATACAAATTCTTGATGTCAAGTAATGGTTTAACTTCTGATGTCAATGCTCCAACTTCTACTTGTATTGACCATGTTTATTTCAGATGCTCTCATGTTGATGTGAGATCATCTGTCTTAGATATGAAAATTACTGATCATTGCGCTATATTCGTAACTCTATTATTAGAAGACAACCCTATTGTTCAATCTGTTCCGAAAGTTACAACTGCTAATTTTAAGATAGATTTTAAATTATTAAATAATTTGTTAGTTCAAGAATCGTGGTCCTCTGTATTGGATCTAGTTAATATTTCCGAAGCATTTGATTTGTTCCTCTATATTTTAAATAATTATATCACTAAATGTAAATATGTATTTGCAACGCGTAAAAAACTGTAAAATGCAAAACTTGGATTACATACAGATGCTTTGGTTTTTAAGGTAATAAAGAAAAACCAACTTTGCAAGAAACTTAAAAAACATAGTCAAAATTCTAATCTGAAGAAGTACTATTATAAGTATTCGACTGAATTGAATAAACAAATTATAAACGCACAATCGAAATTGATTGATTGATTGATTGCGATGTAAGTCAAGCATTAAGCAAGTCTCCCGTATTATAAATGCGAATACCACACTACTATACCCATGTTACAATACGACACACACCATTTCTTCATGAAGCTCAAAACTCCGTAAAGAAAGGCGCCACATCGATAAACACATAAGTCTAATAATATCCGCCCCTGGCCAGGCCGCCGTCGTACACCTTTTTACATATAACAAGATCGAGGGATGGGAAAGGAATGTTAGCAACAAACACTCAACCCGGTTCCAGATACCTAAGTAGTTGATAAGTTAAGTAATATTTTTTTTATTAATTTATTTAGCACAAAGCCAAATACAATTAAAGTTCATCCTACTGCTCCAACCTGTAAGAAAACACAATGACTACACAATTTTTCCTGGTGCCGCCAACTCTTTTTTCTGAAAAGCTGTAAACAACTATTATTATTCCCTCCACCATTTTTTCCATCGGCAGTTGTGAGCGAGATTTCGTTCCATCATCATGTTCCCATGCGGTCACCCAAATTTGTACTAACTGTAGGTAGTGTTGCTTGACGTTGTTGTTGAAATCGTTGCGTCTCTCTGTCCCTGCTACTCGCCCCCCCCCCCCTAAATTATAAACGCACAATCGAAATATTATTTTAACAAATTTCAAAGAGCGGGTGGCAATTGTAAGCAGCAGTGGGAATTGGCAAATGAAATACTGAACAAAGGGACGCTGAAAACGGTCATTCCGCTCTTTAAAAAAGGTGATCGCTTATTATTATGCAATTATCGGCCGATTTCGCTTCTGCCGGTTATCTCAAAAATCTTTGAGAAACCGGTAGAATCCCGTTTTATTGACTTCATAAACTCTTTTAATTATCTTAGTTCTTGTCAATTTGGGTTCAGAACTGATCTTGGTGATGCTCTTCTTAATTTAATGAATCCGCTACATGAAGGTCTTAATAATTCTCATACATCAGCTGCTCTATTTGTCGATATAAGTAAACCCTTTGATATGGTGGACCACCGGATACTTTTGGATAAACTATGGCACATTGGATTTAGAGGTTGCTTGTATGAGTGGCTTAAGTGGTTTTTGGAAGGTCGTTCGCAACGAGTTAGTATTAGTGGTTGCCTGAGACGCACTGTTGAACTTAATGTAGGTGTGCCTCAAGGTTCCGTTCTGGGGCCCATCTTATTTCTTGTTTATGTCAATTCTATTTTTAAACAAAATTTCTTTGGCAAAGTTGTCGCATATGCGGATGATATGGCATTTGCTTATGATTGCTGCAACTACTCTCGTATTAATACAGATCTTAATATTTTGAGTGAATGGTTTGCTGTTCACAAACTTGTACTTAGTGCAAAGACTAAAGTTATATTGCTTAATTTAAGCACGAGTAATTCGTCGTTTAACCGTGATATTATGTTCCACGACGTTATCTGCTCTCGAAGTGGTGCTTGTACGGTTAATTGCATGGTAATTGAATCAGTCAGCTCTATTAAATACCTAGGATTAAATGTTGATTGTCATTTAGATTGGAAATCTCATGTAGCTGCTTTGAAGAGTTCCCTCTATTCCAATATCAGGATGTTGTATCTATTACGTTCACATTGTCCTTTTGGGTTTTTCAAAAGTTATTATAATGCGTTAATTGATTCGCATTTACGTTACGGTATCTGCTGTTGGGGTGGAACTTATTATGAGACGGTTAAACCACTGATTATCGCTCAGAAACATGCAATTAGGTTGATGTTCTTAAAAAATAAACGTTTTCACTCGTGGCCATTGTTTGTAACGTGTTCAATTCTTCCATTGAAGCATCTATACGTATTCAAAGTTGTGAAGATTTATTTTGTAATTAGTGGAAATCGGAATTTAAGTTGTCACTATGATCTGCGCAGGAACTCTATGTGTTTGAAAGCTATTCCTAAATTTTTTTAAACTCATTTCCTCAATTACTTTTTACTAAAAGCACCTAGAATTTTTAATAATCTTCCTAAATTTATCCGTGAATCAACTTCAAAAAAAATATTTGTTGCGTCACTTAAAACTTGATTATTGCACAACGAATCATAAGATTTCTTGTTTGATTTGATTGTTTAAGTATTATATCCTATTTAGTTCTCTCACATTTTTTTATTTTGTATAATATTCATTATTTTTTATATTACATTCTTTCAGTATTTATATTCACTTTTGTAAAATTATGTAGATTTATATATTATTTTGTACTGTTTTTTAATCACCCCCAACCATATTTAATTTCTTAACTGAAGGAATGTCTGTCACTGGCTTCTTGTCCAAAAGGCATTTTCTAATTATTTTCAATTAAAATATATTTTTTATTGCTTAGTTCTTATTAAATTTAGAAACTTGTTAACATTATGTAAATTTTTTTTATAATATTATTATATTACGTGTTGTACATCATTAATTGAAATAAATAAATACATAAATTTTTAACGCCCAAACCGTACAAACAATCGTGAACCACTGCTTCTTAACTTTATAAGTATGAAGTCGAAACTGCTTCTTGAATCAAAAACGGAGGAAATAGATTGCGTGGCGGGATCGTAAACTGATGTAATACAATTAACGAACAGGAATAGATCATATATGATATGTCGGAGGGGGAAGATGAAACGAAAATAAAAATACTTTTGGCTCTGTGTGCAATATGTAATTGCTATGTCAGACCCAGTTAAAATTTTTCAATTCCTTCCGGGCAAGATCAAACGGACGGTAGATCTTTGCATCACGCAGCCTACATAAGTTATGAAACCTATTGCTGCTACTTATTGACCCAAGGGTTTCATGACAGGCAGGCTTGTCGAATGAACAAACAGTACCATTCAAATTACAACAAATATCAATGCGCTAAGTAAATGTATTACCAAAAGTCAGAATTCGGGGCCCAAGCACTGTGCAGGATCGGCGCTCGCCTCTATGTGTTTGAAAGTTATTCCTAAATTTGTTAAAAATCATTTCCTCAATTACTTTTTAGTAACAGCACCTAGAATTTTTAATAATCTTCCTAAATTTATCGGTGAATTAACTTCACGCTATTAAGAAAATCGATGATTTGACTATCTGAAAACCAAATAAAACTTACAAGAAATTGGCAGACGTTGCAGTAATACAATGTGTGGAGGTACTAGATATTAGAAGGAAAAATGAGTTTGGCAGGTGTTTCCAATTTGCATGGAATAAGCGATAAATGATTTTTTAACTGACTGGACTAGACTAACTTATACCGATTTTCCATCGTCAATAGTATAATTGCATAATAGTATAATACTATTATACTATTATTCCTTGTCGGTTTTCCATCACACGCGGTGAAGTTAGCACCAATTATAGTTTTCTTATGTGAACATAGGTGTATTCATGATAAAAAAAACAATTAAAATTAACCAAGCATACCCATTAGTTGTGTTTTTAAAAAATTAATAAAATGTATGCACTATGCAGATACCACAAAAAAACAAAAAAAAATCGAATGGTAATTTTGTGAATTGTCAAAAGAATACACTGTCAGATAATTTACAATGTTAAAAACACAATTTGCTACCTATTATATTTTTGATAACTAGTATAACAAAATATTATAATTATACTATTATACTATCAACTTCGGTTTTCCATCGCCGTAGTATAATAGTATAATACTATTATACTATTATACTATGACGATGGAAAATCGGTATTAATAAAAAATTAAAAAACGGGTCCTAACTCCTAATATCTTAGAACACCTGCAAATAGATTTGATGTATTCAGGTGTTCTTTGAATAATTCACCCCTGCTAGACAAACTTTAAAATAAAACCCAAAAAAACGTTGTTGTTTTTTTCAGTGATTATTTATCTTTTGTGTATTATATCCCACATGTATTCAAAAAGAGACACAATTCAAAAAAACGTGTTTTACAGTTATTCCCTTATATGGATTCATTACTCATTCATTAACTTCAACTCAAAATTTACAAATTTCAAGAGATAAGAAAACAGAAAAAAATGTTATTGTAAGATAAAATCATTTTTCGCTAAAAATGTAGTTTTTTGAGTTTGATGACAAATATTATTTTCCTTTTGGTAGTGATGTGTTCTCACCGCGTATATCCAATAGATACTGTCCACATACGATCACATTCACTCACATCTTTAAAAAAATTGTTTACATTTTCTGAAAGGGATTTGAATGAATTTGTACTTAGTTTTTGTTTTAAGCATTTATTTGAGAATAGTAAAGTATTAGTGTGGTTCATCAAGCTCTGACAGTTAATCTAACCCTTCTGTGCATGGAAGAATCGACCCCGGTAACATTTTCGACTTTCTTGTTAAAAATGTTTACTTTATTTTAGGAATTTTTGCTTTCTGCCCTAGGAATGCTAAAACCTGATAATTAACTATAAACATATTCTAGTTTTCACCAAATAGATTAGTTTTGGTGAGATATTTACTTATTAAAAAATGTCAACGTTTATTCAATAATGGGTTACACCCGTAACCTCATACAAATTTAAAGAAAATGGGAATTAATTCAAAATCACAAAATTCCGACTCCTTGAACAACACTTTTTCTACAAAGCGTCCGTTATACGTCACCAAGCCAAACCATTTATAATTTACAAAAATTTTCCATTGCATTCAGCAGGGGAAGCCTTTAAAAGATGTTACGATTATTCTTAAATTTGGAGATCCTTCCCCCAATATCACAATTGGTCATGACAATATAAAGATTCTACCCCCAAGCCGTCAACACACAGATTCATGATTAATGTTAGGTTTTATAGAACTGAGAAGTGTTGAACAGCCATCAAAATCGCATTCGCCATTTTTTATCTTTGGCCTTTAAGAATTAGCTCCAGTTATACATCTGCAGTTATATATCTTTTTGGCAAACCTGGCACAAATTTTTTTCGTGATTACAACCTTACCGTCAAAATTAATTTACGCAATATTGTTCAAACTATTGATTGGAATTTGACCGTAGATGCATTCTTATAGAGAGGTTTATGTTTTACTTTGCTGAATAGTTATTAGTTTTCACAGAATAAGTTATATGCCGGATTTTTAATGATAGCCTCTGTGTAAATAAAAGATAAGTAGTTGCATTAACAGTAAAATTCATCGTCTAGCCTGCTTTATCCGAACTAACTAAAAGTGTAGAAAACGCGTCTTTATGTTTGTCAAGGTTGACAAATTTATTCTGTTTTATCATTCCAACGATTGATATTATTCAAAAAAATAGTGAATTATAAATAGTATATGACAATATTCCTTCCAGATGACTTCAACACGTATGTAGCTCAGATCTTCAACCAACCACTCTTTCAGGGTTACTAACTTCTCTGCCGGGAGAATAGTGAAGAGGACAGTTGTAAAAATTTGGTCTATTTGACTAACAGGAGTTACAAGCTTACCACACTTTTGTAAACCTTGAAATTTTACAGCAGTGCTCTCCGAATTATCGAATAAAAAGTTAAAAACTCATCGAATTCAACAAACAGTTATAATTTTACTAATAAGTTTGTGAGGCTACACGTTAAAAATATTTAATTAAACATTTGATAAAACAGAAATTATCACGCCGAAATATTTTTATCTAACAAATTAAATGTTGCTGTGTGAATTAGTTAAATATTAAAATTTTGGCAAATTAAGAAAATATAGAAGTAGAAATGTTGGGAATCACACTAATCTTAAAAATTTCATCTCTTCATATAATAAAAATTATTATTAAGAGGAACATCAAAAAAGCTACGTAATAAGATAACAATTGTTTGGAAAATTCCCGGGAATCTAAAAATTTAATTGGTGTAAGTACTCGTCAAATTTTCGCCATTCTACTATTCCTTCGAGTATTTAACTAAAAATATTTCATATGGCAACTCTAAAATTTTTCTTAAAATATGAATATAGAATAGTCAAATTAGGAAAGGAAAGAGACAACAGGCAACTATCCTTAATTTTAATTTCTTTTTGTCAGCAATTCTTATTTGAACACAAATTTTTTTTGTCTTAATGGTAAACCACAGAAGAAGAAACTTCAATTTTTTTTTTTTATGGGGCCTGACTCCTACATAAATTAGAGCCGTACTGCCAAAAATCCAAATTTGTACAATTTTTACTTACATCTTTTTAATTCATAATTAATTATTAAACAAACAATTTTTAACCTTTAAAATGGAGCCGGATTACTCCCAACACATATTTTGTCGGCTAGCATTTAGTTCGTATCAAATTGTTATCCCACTTATCCTAATAAATTTATGCATTTTCTTATAGGCTAATGGTCCCGAGTAACCAAAATATGTGATCACCATGCGGTCCCACCAATTTATGACAAAAACGTTTGTCTTTTTTATCAGACACAAATGCCGACAAACTTTTCACAAAAAATTGTTGAAAATTTGTCGAAAAATAATTTTTATTTATACCACGTTTCCATCGTCAATAGTATAATAGCAAAATAGTACTGTTATACTATTTTTCCCTATCGTGTTTCCATCATTTGGTGTGAAGTTAAAATCGTTTTATATTTTTGTATGGGGACTTGGACGCAATTCATTATTTTGATAGCGAAAAATTATTAAAACCCATATTTTATGCATATTGATAATTATCTGATAAATATTACTTGAAGTAATATAAAAAATATAAAAAACACACTAGAACTGCAGCCTAAAAAAAAATTAGTTTCAAAAAGAACTCAAACAAGCCTATACACTGCCATGTTTGCACTGTTAAAATTACAATTGGCTACCTATTATATTTTTGATAGCTACAATAATATAATGAAATATTATAATAAACTATTATACTATAAACTTCGGGTTTCCATCGTCATAGTATAATAGTATAATACTATTATGCTATTATACTATGACGATGGAAGCCCAGTATTAGTTAGTTATTCTACCCACAAATTTTCAGCCCAAAAAAGTGGACATTTTGTTGAACTGATTTTATTGACAAATTTTTAACCCAAAATTGTTGAAAGTATATACATACCTCTTACTCTAAAATCGTATTTCCGAAAATGTAAAGTAAGAGCCGCACTGGAATAATTATATTTGCGAAAATTATTCAAAATCTTTTTTTTTTCCTAATAAACTTAGATAAACAGAAAGATATTCAAAATCTTTTTTTTTTTAAATCATAATTTAATAAATAAAACACTTTGCTGCCTATTTTCAGAAAATATTTAAATCATTTTTTCGTATTTTTCCCTTGAAATATTAAGTGCATATCTGAACTATTAACTTTAAAAACCATAACAAATGAAAAATTCGAGTAACAATGTCAGACAAACGTAAATAAACAAAGTTGAGTATTTCAAGATTTATTGTTTTATGAAAAGTGTTTAATAAAAATATTTATTCTGCTTAATATATTATATAATACAAATATAAATTAATTCAATTCACTCGTGACGGAAAATAATTAACCTACTTAGCTACTGCAGGATATGTGTGGTATTTGATTCATTGATTTCTTTGGATATTTGTGAACATTTTATCTTAATAAAATATTTAATTATTGTTTTAGCCAATTTGTAAATATGATTGTTATTAATTTCGGTATCAAACTGATGATCGTGTAGTGCGGGAAATAATCCAGATATATTTAAATCATTTAAAATAATTAGTGCCAATCGTTTGTCTTGATGTGATCCTGCGTTTCTTGTGCTGAAAGTTGCATTTCCGTCGTATTTTCTACATTAGATATTTCCTGCGCCGACTACAACTTATATCAATTTTGTATTAATAAATTGATTAAATTACATAGAACTTTAAATTTTATTACTTTTTCAGCAATTTTGTTAGGCACCGCACACCTTAAATTTAAGATGTACCTGTTTGAAGTCCAAGTCAAAGAATGTGATGGGAAATGCAAGGAACAAACTTGTAATTTGTCGTACTTGGCTTGAATCCAATGGTTTGTTACTCTTAAATTATCGCACCATATTTTATTTAAAGCTGCATCTTTGGGAAACCTTAAAGCATAATTTACCAAATGTTTCTCTTTTTATTTTAAAACTATTGCTCTAACTAGTACTTACGAGAATAACGTTACATTCGCAACTTTATTATCCCGCTTTGTTTGACAACCCGCCACTACACACTTAGCAATACTTTTTTTTTATTTCACTTTTTCTTTTAAATTTCGCAACATAGTTATAATTGCTGGGTTCCATTTAACGTGGCAAAGTACACCCAAGTACATCTGACTGCACGCAGCTAATCTTGCTAAATTTTATGAGTAGTTTGCTTTTTGAATTTATGGCGACTTTGTTACCAGAATATTTAGTACAACTAATCGGTAAGAAACTTTCCAACTTTCCATGTTGCACGTAAATTTTTTTAAATTAAATTTTATTTTCGCAACTAATTTTCTGCGTTCCATTTACCACCTACCCTCAAGTACTTATTTTTACTTTGCCACGTCAAATGGAACGCAGCAAATATAGGTTTAAAACAACGAAATTTATTTTAAACACTATTTCATTTTAACGTACAATTTTTAATAAAACAATGGATCTTCCTACTAGCGAGCGAATGCTTTAGATAAGATTACCCTAGTACGGATTAAAATAATAACATTTATGTACATAAAATAAAGCAAGATATATTTATGCATGTACAATAAAAGCAGGATTAAATTCTAATAATTTGTACTAATTACTTGTTACTTGTTAAGCAAGCTAATATGATATAAACATTTATATTAATTGATTTTAAGATTACAGCTATTTTGTTTATCTTACTATTTCCCTTTCGAATAAACAATCAATCGTACCAAACGGATTAAATTACATATATTAATAATTAATATGGTTACTTTGTAAGTTGATGACTTTGTTGTGATGGCTTAGTTGGCTATCACACATTTTGCTCATGATCCATTAGATGGTGTAAGTGTTTTTCGTCATCAACGTTTTTTAAATAAATTTGAATTTGATTTCCGAAAATTCGAAATTCTAGACAAGGAAGATACATTTTTACTTTCTCTGTCGCACACTAAGAACGATTTTTAGTTTTCTTTTTCATACCACAATCTTTTGTGCATGTCCTATCCATGAGATTCAAATCAGTGCTTCTGCTCATAGCATCATAAGGGCGATAAGGAAATAAGGTTGTACGAATTAATTTCGTAAAAAATTAAATTCGACTCGGAAAAAATTTAAAAAGTTTACCAGTTTAACTTCAAAAAAAAGTGAAATTAAGCGGTCGATTATGATGGCTGGTCTCCACTTTAGTAGTTTTCTCTTGACAAAAAAAAAATCTAGTCCATTTTTTTCCTCGTGACAATTTTTAGTACATTTTCCAAAACACATACACAAAACTTGATTTGAGCATGCGCATTGAAATTTTGTCAAGAGAGGAAAAGATCAGAATATTCAATATTTTTGTCATGACGTTGTGCCATTTGAGCATAAATTGTATTTTATGCTCAATTTCATGTCATTTTATGTTGAATATTTTGACAAATAAAATGAAATTTTCATTATTTTTTGACAAAATTTTGTCCTTTTAATAAATTTTGGGTGAAAATGTAATAAAATTTGTGTTATTAAAATAAAACATAAATAATAAATTGTGGAATACAAAAGCAATTTGCCAAAAATTGTATTATTCGAAAAACGAACAAAATTCAAATTTTTTTCTTATTCTTAAAGAAAGAAATTAGTTATATTCTTTATGTTAGTAGTTGAACAAAAAATGTCACGAGCCGTTTGTCATCTATTTTTTGTCAAGATAAAAATATACAAGTGGAGACCAGCCATAAGGTTAGATGGTTTATGATGCGGTATATTGTTTTTTATTCAAAATTAAATTTTTCGTGCTCCAAAGTTTAAGTTAGTACTTATAACATTTTATGTTTTCGATTTTATTACGCAAAAAAAATAGAACTAATCTTGGAAAAATTATGGATTGAAAAACCAATAAAGTAATTTTTTTACCAGTTTAATTCCACTTTGTTATTAATATTTTTCGACTCTTCCACTTGATCTGTAGTTTAATTAAATTTTTTTGCTGGTTTAATTCCTACAACCTTATTTCGCGGAGCTCAGTAAGGTTACTCGAGTAACCCAAAATTGGTCATTATAAGAAAATTCCTCTGTAGACCGAAGAGTTAGACAGTATGTTTACATTTTCTAAAATTTACTCTTGACCTCGTACACCGATTAAAGGGTAGTATAAAAATTGGAACAGTGTCATTTCAAGAAATGCTTAGTTTTATTAAGTTCGACGATATATATATTTTTTTCGGTACCAAAAATTATTATGCGCAAATAGTATCTAAACCAAGACTTCCATACATACACTTACGAGTACATAACATTGAAACAGTGTTTAAGTTTAAAAATACACACATACTTAGGTTTGCTTTACTCAGAATCCAACTTCTTGTTCCACCCGCAAAAAAAAAAAAAATCACAAGAAAGAGAGTGCAAAATCACTGAGTCTTAGCATGTAACTAGGAGTGTAATTTCAATTCATTAAAATAATTTAACTCAATTGAATTCCATTCCCTATATGTACTTACATGTATCTATTTTTGAAAAAATAGAAGAGAAGAAATAAAATACATACTTACATATTTAATGTTCATTGACTTCAATAATTTGTATGTCACAACAAAATGTGTTAAATTAATTACGTTTTAAACACAAATATGAAAACTGCTTGTGAATGAATTAATATTCTAATTTACTAATCATTAAATCAAGTGGATGGTTGCATGAATTTGAAAAAATTATGTAATAACAATTTAAAGGTTTACGTAAAAATAAAACAAATGGTAAGATTACTTTCACTGACGATTCGCCGTTACCGAATGTCATGGTAATGGTTTTGTTGTGTTGAATCTAGACTAATTACATGTAGTAATAGTAACATAATTTTGTTGGCTTTGAAACGGGAAAGATTACTTAGATAAACTAGACCTATTTGATGATACGTGAAGAAACTTTTATTGTCTTTTGGTCTTTTTTTCTGGACCATTCAAATCTTCAATTATTTATTGTAACCATAATTGATTTATACTGATACTAGAAACTAAAACAAAACTATGTAATTGATTTTTATATGAAACCAATTTCAAACATTATATCGTAAACATAATTAACTATTAACACTCTTATCAACTCAACAAATTTGCAAAATTCAAAATTGTTTTTATTAAATATACAAGGTATGGACTTTCTGATTCTGAATCAAAATGAACGTTTTAATATAACCACAAAAGTGCTTTCCACGATTTTCGAGAAAAATGGAAAAAACTGAAAAAATCAAATTTTATTCATAATGTAATATATGTTGAACGAAACACGTTTAGGCAATAGATATTTATAAACACGATAAGAATTCGAACATATGAAACACCAACAAACAATTTCAAAGGTTTTCTTTGGTTTCGATTGTTTAATAATTAAGGTTGTTTCTGAAGGTGGTTTGATGCCTTTTGGATGGGGGGGGGGGCGCCAAAGTTGGGTAGATTAATCTACCAGCTCCGTAACCTTCCAGTAGGGTGCGCATCACGTGTGCTGTTCTGGTCATGTATTAGCCAGCTGCGTGATGGGTACAGTTATGTAAGGGGTAATCTGTTCACAATTAGCAAGTGTACGTGCTGCCTCCTCACGGCAAACACTACGGCGATAAAGGAGAAATCCTTGACAAGAAACCCTAATCTAAGGTGGAACAGCTTGTACCGATGGATGAGTGGGTGATAGGCTCATCAGTCTAAAGTAATCAGACTCTGGATACCAGGCACCTTCCAGTTTTAGTTAGCCTTCCTGCAGTAAACCTGGGTAACCTGCAGGCGACTTTCTATTCCCAGCAACTCGTAAGAGTAAAATCAAAACGGAAGACAGGGCAGGGGCAGAAAAATACGGTAGTGGAACTGCCCTATCGATATCCTTCGGTACCAATGCTACCATCTTTTTTAGCAGAAGTACGTGCTATAGCAAATATATGGCGTATCGGCCGGCAGTATTATCAGGTTCATTAACCATCACTCTGTGAATAGCTTACTATCACGTTCTCTGTGTGTCAATCTGACACCACGGATATCTTCATACATTTCATAGGAAAAGTAAATAAAAACTACCAAATTTACAAATAATTTGGGCCCTCTTTTCATTGTATTGCGTGTATAAGATATTAATTGAGGCTATCTTATAATGCATGCACCATTTAAATAATAAGAAAGGTATTTTTTTAATTTTAAAATCGACTGGGGTTAATTTGACCCCAATACTCAGAGGGAAGGTTAAGAGCCTGAATTTTGACTCACCGGATAATTAAGCAGGTCCAAGCACAAAAGATCTTTTAGGTCGCTAACTACTAACTAACTAATTATTTATAAGTTTATATTCAAATAAGTATCCTGGCGAGGTGACTTATTTATTATCTCTTTCTTTTACAAAAATCTAATTTATTTGGCAATCTATTTATGAAAAAATCTCTAAGCTAGTGCAATAAAAATAATTTTAATTATTCGAAATTACAAAAATTCGAAAAGTAAAAAATGTGAAACTATAAGAGAAGCTGTTGTCTTGATATTGGTTTAAAATTGTTGGAAAAAAGAATATTCCTATGTAGTAGCAAATACAGTAGTAGTCAGTTAAAAAGGACGGTATTAATGAAAAAATATAATTTAATAAATTCAAACAAACACTTGGTGGCTAAAATTGTATTTCATTAAAAAGCACCCACCCGCGCACGGCTCGTCTGAACGCGGCTCAACCCAAAAGTGCTTGCACTTCTGTTTTTTTATGGCACCATGTTCCCTAAGGTCTAACAAATAAGGTAAAAGTTTTTTTGAAATCATCTACCGACCAGTTTACATTTTCGCGCCAAAATTCGAAAATTGGAACCAAAAAAACGGTTTTTTGGTCTGAAAAAGTGAAATATCTTATTTTGTATGCCCTTCCGGAGGATTCCAGCATACAAAGATCGAAAGAGGAAAGCCTCAGAAAGAGAATGCAGAAAAGTACAGGTCAAAAGGTTGCTAATTTGCGAATTATTTCTCTCTTTGTCGACAGATGTCTTCTAAACACATACGTGTTTAGGGGATATAATGAATTATTTCAAACAAATCAAAACTCATGAAAGTCGAGAAGAACAAAAACCTCTATTTCAGTAACATTAATTCAAGTTTGATTCAATTAATTATATGCGGTAACTATTATATTCAATTACAGCTCTCATTAATTTATCATTATAATCTGGGTGGTTTTCAGAAATTTGATATTTGTTCCACATTGTCTTGAAATCAGAATGCACTGTCTCCGTGGCATGTTCACTGTAAAACCCCAACCCTCTTCTATGGTCTTCACAAAAATCTTCTATATGATAAAATACTGCACGTACTTTTGGTGTGACTGATAGCCCTAGGGCCAAATAGCTAGTCTTGAATTGAGCGAAAGATTCTTTGTAACAATCATTTAATTCGATTCCAAAACAATTGTGAACTACACGATCAAAATCCTTCAGTGTTTCCACATATTTCAAACAACCAATGGAGCAAATCGATCGGAGACTATCCACTTTTTTCAATAATATTCTACATGAATTGCCATTGAATTTGGTACCTCCTTGAGTAAATTCTCGTTGAACATCGCATAGGTTGATCCATTCTGTTGTTTCAGTAACAAACTCATCTTGTATATGGCTGACTATTTTATTAACCACACCAAGCATTAGATGTAGTTCTGGAGGAGGAATAATGTCAAGAATCTTTTTATCGTCATCAGCTGAAAAAACTGGAGGATTGATACAGCTTTTGAAACTTTTCGCATTTTTCATTATCGATCCGCCAGCGTTTCTTCTCTTCTTCTATACGAGATCTAGGACTCAAAATCCCTGTCAGTGCTATTTGTGCCAGATTGCTCGAAGTAATGTGATATCCATCCTCCATCCATCTTAACAAAAAAAAAATCGGCTGACGGGAAATGCATCAAACGTTGTTCCAAATGTTTTATCGATCCCCTCATAAATGCACCAAAACTGCCCAAGCTGATAATGTATGCAATTATATAAATACAATGGGGGAGAAAGTAATGGAACAAGTGGCGTCAACATTAATCAGTAAAATTGCAATTCAACAACATGATATTGATGACAAAGTAAACAAAAAACATTCGACGGTCTCCCTTAGTCAGGCACGTGGAGGAAACTCCATGAAATTATTCATAAATCCCCCGCGAGAAAAATGAAGAGGAACCAGCTTCGAATATATCCACAGCCGATTTCTTGAAAATCAAAATAAAATTTAATCTGAGTACAAAGACTGCTCTTGATATAGCGACCGCTTTGAGAGTTGCTACCATAAAGCGGGCGATAATTGAGCCAGGATTGAAAAAAAGCCTGGAACAGAAGAATGGCGAGGTAAAAGTTTTTTTTGTGCTAAGAAAATAGATTTTGTTACCATCAAAGCTCGAATGAGCACACCAATCCAATGTCCCATAGTTTACTGCCATACTCTTGAAGATTCTCTTTCTCATATCGAGAAACAGCGGGATATTAGAAATCAGCACTTAAAATTTGGAATTGACGGTGGCGGTGGTTTTTTGAAGGTGTGCCTGTCTGTTCAAGAAGATTCAACTGAAATTTATCAACAGGAGAAAAAACGTCAAAAGTATGACGATTGCGTGTTTGCTAAAGCTTTTGCTGACTCAGGCGTTAAGAAAATCTTTATTCTTGCTACTGTGAAATCGGCTCAAGATAATTATGAAAACGTGTCAGCAATATGGAAAATATTGAAAATTGAGGATTTTTCTGGTACGATAGCGACTGATCTCAAATTAGCCAATATTCTGACATGGATTATGTCTCATTCATCGACGTACCCTTGTACATGGTTCGTTTGTGAAAGCACAAATTTGGAGCACGTCGGACCTCGGCGAACTGTGGGAAACTCACCCTCATATTTTGAAGCTTGGAGAAACGCTGGCGGATCCGATAATGAAAATGCGAAAAATTTCAAAAGCTGTATCAATCACCAGTTGACAGATGACGATAAAAAGATTCTTGACATTATTCCTCCTCCAGAACTACATCTAATGCTTGGTGTGGTTTCGAAGTTTCTGAAAACCACCCAGATTATAATGATAAATTAATGAGAGCTGTAATTGAATATAATAGTTACCGCATATAATTAATTGAATCAAACTTGAATTAATGTTACTGAAATAAAGGTTTTTGTTCTTCTCGACTTTCATGAGTTTTGATTTGTTTGAAATAATTCATTATATCCCCTAAACACGTATGTGTTTAGAAGACATATGTCGACAAAGAGAGAAATAATTCGCAAATTAGCAACCTTTTGACCTGTACTTTTCTGCATTCTCTTTCTGAGGCTTTCCTCTTTCGATCTTTGTATGCTGGAATCCTCCGGAAGGGCATACAAAATAAGATATTTCACTTTTTCAGACCAAAAAACCGTTTTTTTGGTTTCAATTTTCGAATTTTGGCGCGAAAATGTAAACTGGTCGGTGGATGATTTCAAAAAAACTTTTACCTTATTTGTTAGACCTTGGGGAACATGGTGCCATAAAAAAACAGAAGTGCAAGCACTTTTGGGTTGAGCCGCGTTCAGACGAGCCGTGCGCGGTGAATAACCACCCGCTTATTATCGACAAGTTATTATTTAATGATTTCCTAATAAACTGCGAATAGCAATAATATTTATGCATTTCTCCGAAATTTCGCCTAACAATTGGAAATGCCCTATCCACCGCATACGGAAAGACATAAATATGTTCGCTATATTCAACGCACACGACCCAATGATTGTCGGTTTTTTTTTTAAATATCACCGAGATTTGCTCGCAAAAATGTACAGTATGGGCGGGATTTTTATGTAAGCATAGTTATTCTGACGTTCAAGTAGTTTCATTTTGAAAAATTCATTTTATTAGTGGGAATTTCAAAATGGAGACATTTTAAAATAAAAGAAATTGTGAATTTTTTTATTATAATAGGTACACTGTTAAACTAAAAAAAAAAAATAAAGATGAAAACCAGTATTGGATAAATCATCTTTATCAAGAGCGAACGCCGAACCTTAGCAGTTTATTGAACATTATTTCTCAGGATGACAGCACAGTCTGTTTCCAAAACTTTTTGCGTATGTCTTCAGAAGTTATTATCAAACATAATTGGGTCGATATTTAAAACGAAATCCACACGCAACTAAGAGAAGCTGCGCTTACCAGCGAAAGAAAGGTTATATCTCACATTATGATTGTTGGCTTTTGGAGATTCGAAAACAACCCTGCAAAAAGTATTAAAGAATCAAATTCATCCTCTTTGCTGTACAATTCATTTTTAAAACTAATGGAAAATTTGATCAGTGTACAAGACTCAACACTTATTTTTATGTTACGTTATCGTTAAATTAGAAACGTAAATTTGAAATTCGACACACGACCTAAATTTTTACCAACGTCGGCTTAACTTATTTTCCCCCCAATTTTCCTTGTTTTATCTTACTTATCTATACGTACATACATTAATTTATTTTTATATTTGTAATATGAATTAAAATCATAAAAATATTAATATTTTCTATAATGTTTCTGAAAACAAATTAATTCTTTGGTGTTGCTGTTAAAATAAGTATGTATATCTTATCAATTCGGACGATTTTGCCTACTTATTTAAGATGGTGTAAAATATCTGTAATTATGAAATGAACATCGGTTCCGGAAACTGCCTAATCCCAACGGGAATAAATAAATAAAACATCATTCATTCGATTCATAAGGGTAAGTTTTTTTTTATTTACGTATGTGTACAATATTTTTAAAATGAATTTTCGTGTAATATAATTCAATTAATTAGTTAACTAATTATCAAATTCTACGTTTTTCGAAGAAATGGGTGGAAAGGATGTCACCAGGCATGGACAAGGCAGTATCAGGAAATCATAGAATTGGATTGGAATAGGCTACTTCAAACATAAAAATACTAACTAACTATATTTTTCAATTTCATAGGTTATATGTAGCGATGAGTGCCGCTTAGAGGCGGTCGCAAAATTTCATAGTGTCATGCGCAGGTGACTGGGAAAACGCTATAATCAGGATTGCGTGGAAATACGAGTCAAGCATCCATCGGCCGCCATGGTATGGAGCTGTATTTCACCAATATTTTTCGCAGAAGGAAGTATGCTTCAACAACAACACAATAAACTTTTGAAAGGGTGTACACGCTATACTATAAATCCCTGCCTCTCACTTACTGCTTTAATATTGTAATGAGATTTTGCCATTTTGATAACGGCATAAGGATAACGGATTAAAAAAAACCGTACAAGCACTTTTTATTCAGAATCCTATTCTCTATCATATCAGTTTTCGCGAAAAAGAAGCTGAAAAAAAATATCACCATTCGATGGCTATAATGCATTATACCGTGCATCTACAAAATTTCTCAAAATCGTTTTATTGGGTTATCGGTAAGAAAATTAGTGCTTGCGATTCAACAATTAATCAATTTTTGCAAATCCGCTCATTTTTTTTCGCCTCCAGTGAAACTATTAAAAGCGTAGATACACGGTAATGCATTGTAGCCGCCTATATGACATTTTCGTTTAGTTTTTCGATTACCTACGATATCGAAATTACCACCAAATTTGTCTACAAAATAAATTCGAAATCCCCTGTATAAGTGAAAGTACAATAAAATAGTAGTCCATCAGTCCATCATCCAACATCATCAACTAAACGTTCAAACCGTAATACTCTACCTAACCTAATATTATTTACAATGTAAAAGGTATTGTGAAGAGATATGACATTTAAATCCATTTTACGCAAACCGTAAATAAGAACGCCCCCAACCTGTTTCGTAAATATACATACTTAGACAGTTTATAGAGAATAAATCCTCGAAACAAGACCTCCATAATATCATATTTAATTCACCAAGGCAAAAAAACATATAAAATACTTACTTCTCCAAAAAAGACATCAATATATTGAACGTCCTAAAAAAATAAAATTTTAATCCCTTGAATATTTTCTTTAAAAATCCAAGAACGACAAAATAAGTCATAATGTAATCTCTCACGTTTACGTAATATTTCATAATGCATTAAACAAAAAAAAAAAAAAAATGTAACACGAAACAGACAAGAAAAACTAGAAAACCAGAATTATACACGTATCTTTATATAACTAGACATGGTACAAGTTTCATTTAAAGTTTCCAAAATATTGGCGAAAAGCCGCTTATAAATAAATGTGTATAGAAGTGTTAAGTAAAAATGTGTAATTATTGAAGAAGACAACTGAATATGAATTGCCAATGACCGTTCATTTTCATTATAAAAATGACATTAATGTCAATGACTTTCCATAGGGAGTAAATTGCGGTTCTATGACTAATGAGAATAAGAAATGACTTGATTTTTGTTCGACTAGTCTGTTCTCAGACTAATAATCGTGTTCCCCTATTGACGAATGGAACGGTGTGCTCTGAAATATTGTTTATTTGTGAAAACTGTAATGATTGGAAAAATTAGTAGTCAAGGGTAGTCAGAAGCCTTGGATCTTGCCGCCAAAATGACTCGACTACCAATTTTATAGGTAAAAGAACAGCAATAGTTTCTGATAGAAATTTAAATTCACCATCTGTTCAAAAATATTTAATTGATATCAAATCATCTTATTCTTTTTTTCGTTCCATAACGAGAGATGATTATCCAACACTAATTTTTTTTTCTTTTCGTAATTCTAATATAACATATTTTTGAAGGATATCGTCGTTTTTCACTGGTGAATTTCTAAAAAGCTTTAGAACTTTTTTTTATCTTATGTATAACAGGTAATAATTCTTTATCACTAAGTTCATGTTGATTAAATTCATCATTCGAAACGCTAAAATTGATTTGGTCGGGATTTACTGCATTCATCAATAAGTCTTCATCATCCACGGCGGACTCAATTATACCGTCATTTTCTGTCTGTTCAAATTCATTCGAAAGATTTATCTTTACAATATAGGTAATACACTTAATATAGGGAATTGAATTGCGTATGCAAAACAAAGGTATTGTTCAGCTTTAATTAGTCTTCCAATTTTTCTCATAACTGACGTACCATTTGCAGTTATACGCAAACAATGTCACTTGACAGACAAATACTAAATTTCGTTAGCTTCTCTTCCAATATCTCTTCTAATACATTTTTCAGCTGGCAAACCCTACAATGCAAATTAATCCAAGGCTCCAAAACTGTTGTTTAGTATGAATGCTGATGTTTAAATAACGACGATTTGATATTGATATTCACTCATCGCACTAATGTGATGCAAAACTTCATGGCGACGATGGAGAGAACCATGGATTTAATGATGCGGAATATGAGCACGCTGATGCAGATAGTCGTAAAAAGCCAGAAATGACCATCATCAAAATAGCCATATGGAATGCAAACAGCCTAGCACAACATAAAGCGGAGGTACATGCATTTCTCACTGAGCACAATATTGACATAATGTTAATATCAGAAACACGCTTCACCAAAAATAGCTATTTCAAAATTAATGGGTACTCTATTTATGACACCAAGCACCCAGATGGTAAAGCACATGGAGGCACTGCTGTATTGATTCGGCGAAGATTAAAACACTACGAACTTATGAAATATGAGAAAGAACATATACAATCAATGAGCATTTGTCTGCAAGAGTACTGCCCTCCAAAACATGCTATAAAAAAACTCCAGTTTTTGGATTATTTCAGCCAGCTGGGTAATAAATTTCTTGCGGGCGGTGATTACAACGCTAAACATACTCATTGGGGTTCCAGATTAACATCGCCGAAAGGCAAACAACTTTATGATGCTATAGAGGAACAGTCCCTGGATTATTTATCTGCCGGTAACCCAACTTACTGGCCCACGGACAAAAAGAAAATTCCTGATCTAATTGACTTTTGTGTAACTAAGGGCATTCCACGTACATATGTGAATGCCGCCGATTGTTATGATCTGTCTTCTGATCACTCACCGGTAATATTAACATTGAGTACCGATGTCCTAAGGAAGGAAATACCGAAGCGTCTTACAAACAAGAAAACTAATTGGGATCAATATAGGAGGCTAGTCGAACAAAAGTGTCTACTTAATATTCCTCTGATCACACCAACTGATATTGATGCGGCGGCAGAAAATCTAAAAAATGTCATGAGATTATCCGCTGAAAGGGCTACACTCGGCATAAGTAGTTCGGAAAAAGTTAATAAACTGTCACATAATATACAGGAACTAATCCAGGAAAAGCGAAAAATTCGCCGTCAATGGCAGCAAACAAAATCACCGTTATTGAAGTGGAAATTAAATCGAGCTATTAAGGCCCTAAGATTTGCTTTGAGCGAAGAAGAAAACCATCGCGTAGAGAACTATTTAAGTGATCTCTCGGTAACCGAGAGGACAGATTATTCTTTGTGGAAGGCAACAAAAAATTTAAAAAGGCCAACAAATTCGAATCCACCGATTAGACTACCAACTGGAAATTGGGCGAGGTGATGAATAAAAAGCCAATGCTTTTGCTGCTCATCTGGCAACAGTATTCGTCCCACACGAAGAAGATAATTATTTCGTGCTACCCCAGCCAATGGATGATGGTTTATCCTACAAACCTATAAAGTATAACTGGAAGAAAATTAAGGATACTATTAAATCTTGCATAAGCCCGAAAAAGGCACCAGGACATGATCTCATTACTGGAAAAATGATAAGGGAATTGCCAGATACATGCATAAAACTAATAACATTTGTATTCAACGCGATCATGCGAACCAGTTATATTCCTCAAAAATGGAAGATGTCTTTGATCACAATGATACATAGTTAAGCCAGGGAAAAATGAAACGCAAATCTCATCATATCGTTCAATAAGCATGCTGCCAACAGTCTCAAAGCTTTTTGAAAAAATGTTACTAACGAAATTGAAACCAATATTAGAAGAACGGCGCGTTATTCCAGACCGTCAATTTGGATTCCGAAACCAACGTGGTACTATAGAGCAAGTGCACAGAATTATAAATTCAATCAAAATCACCTTCGAGGAAAAGAAATATTGTTCTGCTGCCTTTTTGGATATCGCACAAGCTTTTGATAAAGTTTGGCACGATGGACTAATTTACAAAATTAAAGAGCTTCTACCGAAGAAATTTCACTCAATTTTGGGAAACTATCTTCTTCAAGTCGCGGACTGGCTGAAGGCATGGCGAATAAAAGTGAACGAAAACAAATCAACTCATGTCACATTCACGCTGAACAAACGCACCTGCCCACCAGTGAAATTAAACGATAAAAATATTCCTCAACAAACGAAGGTTCGGCAACAAAAGGTTGTAACGAAAGAAAAGGCTCCTCCGCCAATTAACGTAATCGGCATAACAGAATTTGCTAGTATACAATCTATAATAAAGTCAGTGACAGCTAAGGTATATAGAGTAGTGTCACTAAACAATAACGTGTGGAAAATCAATACACCAGATTCCGATACATATAGAGCTCTAGCAATAAAGCTCAATGCGGAAGGTAAAGAATGGTTCACATACGAAGATAAAAACGAACGCGCAATTAAGGTTATGGCCAGAAGCCTTCATACAACGTGTAAGAAGGAGGACATAATTGAGGACCTTAAGGCAAAAGATCTGCAAATAGAAGATGCAGTAAACATCCTAAAACGAGAGAGAGGTGAGAACAATCAAGTCAAAAAAGGGGCTTCCACTCTTCATGCTTACGTTTAACAAAAAGGAGAAAGTTGAAAACATCTTCAACATCAAAACAATTCTTAATATGAGGGTTAAAATAGAACCGCTAAAGAAAAACACCAGGCTAATACCTCAATGCAAAAAATGCCAAGGTTTCAACCACACGCAAAAATATTGCAGACGGGAGCCAAGATGCGTAAAATTTACTGGAAAACACAACGCGAAAGAGTGTACATAAAGTAGAAACACCCCCGCAAAATGTATAAACTGTAAAGGGCATCATCCTGCAAATTATAGAGGCTGTGAAGTAGCCAAAGAACTTCAAAGACAAAGAAACAAAATGCATCAGTTTCCTCAAAACCCTAAGGTTACCAGAGAGAAACCAACTAAAATCCAAGCCGAGCCAAAACCACCAGTTTTAGGTACAGAGTGGAAAAGTTATTCACAAATTGTACAGCAATCATCTAATGCTATGATGATAACCCCCTTGAAAGGATATGTCAAAGAATAGAAGCCATAAATATACGGCTAGCAAAGCAAGAACATGGTCTAGAAGCTTTATATAAGCGTCTAGATATGCATCAAACCTTGAACGAGGCAACAGCCCTCATATACTAAAATGAACAGAACATTAAGAATTGTCACCTGGAACGCGAACGGACTAGCGCAGCATGTTCCAGAGTTGTAAATTTTTCTAAATTTAGAAAAAATTGATATAGGTATGCCTTGTATCGGAGAGCCATTTGACAAAAACATCATTTATAAAATACGTGATTATGAATGTTACCATGTTGTTCACTCAGGAGGAAATCCCAGAGGAGGATCAACAGTAATAGTGAAAAAGAATCTCAAACACTATGAAGAACCTAGTATCGAAGAAGAAAGTATGCAAGTTAAAACCATAAAAGTTGAAACTAACAATAATAATAAATACAGTATTTCCTCTATCTACTGCCCTCCACGCTATAATCTAAACAAAGAAGATTATAATAGACTCTTTAGATCACTAGGATCCAATTTTATTATTGGTGGTGACTTTAACGCAAAAAACACCTATTGGGGATCAAGACTTACAACCCATAAAGGAAAGGAGCTATTCGAAGCCGGACGAGTAAATAACTGCGAGTTCCACTCTGGAGGTAAACCAACATACTGGCCTGCTGATAATAAAATACCAGATCTCATTGATTTCTATGTAACGAAAGGGATCTTCGAGGATTACATGTGCATCGAAAATAGTGAGGGGATATATTCCGATCATACACCTGTTATCATGACTCTCAGCACAATGATAATTAATAAGGATAACCTGCCTATAGAACTATATGGAACCTGTTCCAAGAATTAATTGAAATGGAAATAAATCTACAAGTGCCGATTAAAACATCGGTACAGTTGGAAGGCGAACTAGAGGTATTTAACAGTACTATTCAACAAGCAGCATGGGAAAGTTCTCCTGCTAGTCACACCGAATCCCGTAGGAATCAAAATGTTCCTATTGAGATCAGGGAGCTAGTTAGACAGAAACGGAAGGGAAGAAAGACCTGGCAAAGGACACGCGCCCCGGAAAACAAAAAAAATTCTCAATTTTCTATGCAATAAACTAAAACAACTTATAAAAGAAATTAAGAACGAAACTATTAAGAAGTACTTAAATGGTCTCACCGAACATAAAGATACTGATTACTCTCTTTGGAAAGCAACAAAGGGATTAAAAAGAACCAAAATGCATATGCCGCCTATTAAAAATGGCTATTTTATTTGCGGCTCACTTGGAAGCAGAGATCAAAAAACTCCGGAGTGAATTGCACATTTGTTATAAAATTGAGGAGTGTGTGCAAACAAAGCACACGAAAACGAGAAAAACTGAAAAATAAGGAATTTTATTGTTCGCGAGAAAGTTATTTTTTGCTTCTCATGAATATTAAAAATATTCTCTTGATGTTTATTTCCTCACTCACCGTTTAAGCTCAAATTATTATTTTTGATATTTTGTTGACGAATACACAAGAGTTATGTATGCAAGAATACACACGAATATTATTCGTATCAAAATAGAGGAAAAACATAAATACATATTTTTAAAAACAATTTTATGTTTTTTTTTTGGTGATGCGTTTCCTTTTTTTTTTATACCGATATCTTTTTGAATTAGAAAAGGTTCGTTAATATTGTGTGTATTTAAAAATCTTAGAGATAAATATAAAATTGAAATAATTTTATTTTGGAAAATAAATTTGATTATATTGTTTATACAAAAGTGATTAATTAAATATAATTTTAGAGTCTGAACTTTAGCAATAGTTTTCATTTTAATTCTTATATATACCATATCAGTCCGAGTTCTTTGCTAGGTTTAACAATACAAGTTTAGAGAACTTTTACGAGAAAGGCTTCAATATTGAAATTGGAATAAAAGAACAAAAAATAAAACAGAACTTATAGTTATTATGATAGTATTCAAAATTTTATTAAAATAGGCATACACAGCTATACATAAGTATAACGTCAAAACTTCATTAAAATTACCCAGTAATTAATAATTTAATTATTATAAAATATAAATTTAACCTAAATTAGAAAAATTCAATATAAATTTTTAGTAAGTAATTCATTTGGTACCTTCAGTAAATATATCCCAAAATTATAAATCTTAGATAAAATTTCATAAATTTTAAGTTCAATAATATTAAATAGTAATAATTTAAAAAAATAAATATTTAGTTCTTTAAAATAATAACTTTCAGAATAAATCAGGATTTAATTTTATTAAAAGAATCTCTTGCATCACATCTGCTGATAATCTGTTTCGAAGTGATGTTAATATGAGCGACAAGCCACTAAATGACCGCTCAACCGATACTTGAGTGGCTGGAACCGCTAATGCTGTTTCTGCTAGTTGGTAGAGTTCTGGAAATTCGTATCGTATTCTTTCCCAATAATATAATATATTTTCGTCTGAGTGAAGATGTTTTTTGAAACACAAAGAATTTAGTTGTGTTTCTAAATCAAATACATCCAAATTATCTCCTAATGCGGTATTATCCATTGACTGTAGATATTGTTCGACAATAGATGTTTCGTTGGGTGATTCCATTATTTGTGTTGATTGTGACATTAACGAAGTCGTATCACTCAGTTGACTATTATCGGTATCACTTGACATGCTGCTTAAATTTTTAATAGATGTAAGCAGTAGTTTTAAATGAATCTAAAATTGAATAATTTGATTAGCAATTTTAAAATATTTTAATTTATAATTTAAACCGCCTTTACCTTGGCATTTGTTTTATCATCATCTGTCAAATTTGATGAATTCAAATAATTAAACCTTGGGTCTAAAAATATTGCCACAAGAAAAACATCGGATTTAAATAATTGCTGCTCACGATCAACCATTTCGCTTTTCAATTTTTTTGCTATACCATTTTCTTGAAAACCCAGGGTGATTTTGCAATGAAGCCATTCTTTATAAAAATCGCCCATTGTCAGTGTTGAGGACTGCAATTTTTTTGTTGCTATATATATGGGCTTAAACGCTTCCAAAAACTTTTTCATGAAATCAAATTGCTCTTCATTAAACCCAATTTCCGGATAATTTTGTGCTACTTGAATATAAAATTGTCTATTTTGTATTAAATTATCAATCATGGAGTACGTTGATCCCCATCTCGTTACTATGTCTAAAATAGGCCTTTTAGTAGAATTCACAATAAAGAGACTTCTGTATTTGCACGTTTTTAACTTTTTGACTACATTTCTTATTGCGGTCAATTTAGAGTTCATATCACATTCCATAATAATACCGTTTGCTACTAGTTGAAGTGTATGTGCAGCACATCTAACACATCCCAGGATGCTAAGAAATTGGTTTTCTGTATTTGTGTAAAAAATGGATTCCGCTGATGTGATAATTTGATCGTCTTCGTCGTCGTCGTCCGAATTTCCTGTTGATTCAGTAACACTTGTAGCGATATTTTGATTTTCTGACAGAAGTTTGACGGTTTCGATCATGTTGGCCCCATTATCAGTAGTTACAGAATATAATTGCGAAATATTTATATCATATTTTTCTAACAATGAAAGAATTACATCCTTTAGGTTCTCAGATGTCATACGGTCAGTCATCTGTATCATTCCGATGGTTCTAATGATTATTGACCCATTTTTTTATAAATTGTAGGTTAGCTCCTAAAACATTTCTTTCCAGCCGTGTAGCACTATCAATTTTTAAAGATATCATTCTTCCTTTTATTTCTGCTTTAATACTTTCAATAATTTTTTTGGAAGTTGACCTGATGTGTTCGTGGATATTGGATGAGTTTAACTTTATCTTTAATGCAATTTCAATGGGATTTAGTATTTCTCGAAACCCTTCGTAGTCTATTGTTGCTAAAGGTAATGCATGTTTTGTTAATAATTTCACACAAGACTTAATAACGGTGTTTTGATCAATTTGAACTCGTACATATGGTATTTTCTTTTTCTTTTGGTTCGGTGCGCAATTTTCTTCATCTGAAGTGATACTTTCAACTAAATTGAGCTGAATAGCAATATTTTTGTGGCACCGTATAATATGTCTTGATAAGTTATTGGTATTTTTACCAGATAATGTTTTACCACAGTAATTAATTTTGCAAACGCATTTATTCGTATCGGCACATACCTTAAAATGTCGCCTAATGATTTGTGCTTTAGTTGACATTATATCTAAATAAACACACAGTTTAAAAAAGCAAAGAAAATAAAAATTATTTCTACTATATTACTAGATAACAAGAAATAAAATAATTGTAATTCTGATTTTTTTACATACAATAAAACCGTCCGAAAGAATCACTATTGTTTACACGACCAAACCAATCGGAACTGAATATCACAACGCACTAAATAAAAATGAAATGAAATGCACAAAAACACAAAAAAAAACCGAGTCTCTTCAATTTTATACTCTCGAAAAATAAATAAAAAAGGAATGAAAAATATTCCTTAATAAATTTTTACCATCATTTTCGAGATCATAAATACTCCGGAGTTTTGAATTGTATATAATTTTGTAGTCTTGTTTTCACACGGTTATATCAAATATAAAAACAAAGAAAAATAATTTCTTTAACAACTCGAGTATTGTAAAATTAAATAAGCTGACGAAATAAAACAAAACAGAAAATGCAGAGTTCAAAATATTCATACTCACAAAAACCATAAAAGAATTATTGAATTGTTTTCGTTAATTCCTCATGTTGATGATTTTTAATACACACGTGTTTTTGTACGCATTCATAAATGTGCAATTTTTGAACTCTGCTTGGAAGACACCTTTCAACCGTTACCTAGGCAAACAGCAGAGTATTAATATTGGTTAAGACTTAAAATATGTAATAATTTTTAGCTTAAGATTTGATTACTTCTTGTGAGTTTCTTATGTAGAAAGATTCAAGAATAAAGCCATTGGCAACATTTAAAAAAAAAACTGTTCCAGCAGATGTCATCTGCCTATGGTCTACCGTATTTCTAGCGGAACTATATGCTGTAGTAAACATCTAGGAGGGAGAGCAATAAGCCCAGATAGTATGTATCAGGTACCGGCTGGCAGTATTATCAAGTTCATTAAGAACCTGAATATTGACTGGACGGATAATTAAGCAGGGTCCAGCATAATAGATTTTTTAAGTCGTAGTGCGAGGTGGCTTATCACCCACATGGCCCTTCAATAATAATAATAATAATTAACTAAATACTAAATAAAAAAAAATTAAACTAAACCCTTATACTTACTTACATACTATAACATAATTAAATTCAAATAAATCATGTATTAATTAGTTGAAGCCGTCAATAAAAAAAAAAATAAAAAGACACTTAAGACGGAAATTAATTTTACGAATTATGAATTAAACTTTCCTACAATACTTAATCTTATTAAAAAACAGATAAATTTTAAATGTTTAACAAAAACAAATCGAATAAGATTTGTAAGCATAATTATAAATTACAAAAAACCGATTCCTTGCCAATAAGACCTTTTTTGTTGTGTAGCTGCTTTATGGAAGAAGTTTAAATTGAAAAGAAATAAAAACAAAATGAGTATTTTGCATGTAAAAGTAATTAAACTGAAATTAAATATTAATTGAGTTCAGCAAGAAAAAATGAAAACGGATGGAAAATTTATTTTTCTTCGGATA
The DNA here is from genome assembly GCA_958295665.1 of Tipula vernalis. NCBI lineage: Eukaryota > Metazoa > Arthropoda > Insecta > Diptera > Tipulidae > Tipula > Tipula vernalis. Next base: position 176,030,689 of record OY282558.1, on the reverse strand, counting down.
ATTATGATAGAAATATTAAATTTATTTAAGAAGTAAAGGTATTAAGTATTTTATAATAATAATAATTGCTCTATTTAGAGTTTTTGTTATTACAAAATATTTATACATACGGTTTTTATTTTTTTATTGTTCACCATAAGATGGAGGTAAAATTTATTGTATGTTTCGGCGCGCATTAGTAAAATTCTGAATTCTACCCCAAATGTTTAATTTTGTTAGGGGAACTTAAAATTTACATATTATACATAATAACTATAAATAAGTATTTAATTATAATTATTGGTATATAGTTAGGTTTATGAGAGTGTTTTTACACGGTTTTAGAATCAATTAGCGTTGAGTGGATATGTGAGAAATTACATTTAAGTAACAACATGTAATATTTCCCATTGGCCTTTATTCCATAATTCTGTATATTGATTAACAAACATTTCTCGCCATTACGCTGGAAAGACATGCAGGTGAACACAGAAATGCAGGTGAACTTCATTGAGCGTCGCTTTTGATATGCAGAATTTTTTTTAGTGGCATTCAATTTGATACATATTTAATTTTAATGTACAATTTTTTTAAATGAGTGATGCCTTATTTTGTCAGAAATTAATTAATTATTATCCTCCATTTTGTCACTTACCACACAAAACTTATTTTCTGTCAACGTATTAAAGAAATTGATTGAAAAAAATAAAAAGTATATAAATTGTATTAGATTTGTTTTCTTTTACGTAATGTAGCCTACTGTTTCGCAGCAAAATTAGAAATAGAGACAACTTGCAGAATTCTGTGTAGCAAGCAGAATCCATGTGTTTCATTCCATATAAACTAGTGTTTTTTAATTTCGATGCTTGCAGAATTTTGCACATCATCAAAGAATGTCTGCATTTTTTATCTTGTAAAGCCAAATTTACGAAATTCAGCACACGATTTTCTTAAAAAATAAGATAATGTGTAAATGTAAAAAATTAAAAGAAGGGAAGCTTACTTTATGAAGAAATACCAATCACACAATTTACTTTCAAAATGTAATCAAAATGTCGATCAAAGCGATTTTATTTTTAAATTTTATTCTCAAAAATTTGTTCTCGACGTAAGTAATTCTGGCCACTAATTTCAACAATGATATTCCTTCCTAGTAAGGAACTTTTCACGAGCAAATATATTTTGTACTGATATCACTCTCTAATAACAAATAAGAAAACCACCGATAGTGGTGTATTGAATGTTGTGCACATCATGATTAAATTCAAAGAGGTACGAGTATAGCTCTTAAGTCGTCATTTTAAACATTCCAGAAGATTCCGTGAAAGATTTGGCTGATTTTAACCTTCCTGATGTGAATTGGTCTTATGACAAAAATCTTCAGTGTGCGCTTCCTTCAAGCAGCCTTTTGGACAGTAAATGCTGCTGCATTAATCATTGCTTACTTATAAATTTTCAACAACTAAACCACATTCCTAATGTGAACGGAAGATTTCTTGAGCTTATCCTCTCTACATAAATTGATTTCTCACGAGGTCCACAGCGAAATTCATATTAATTAATTGAACCAACAAAGATCATTTTCAAGGTATCAGTATAATTTAAAACACGGTATAATTTAAAAAATTTTAAATTTAAACTTCAAAATTACCGACCAAACGGCGCAGTGGTTAAAGCTGGGCGCACAGTGGGACCGAAACGGGCTCACCGTCTCTAAAATGTGTATCTCTTTAGTCTCAAGTGATAAACACCGAATTTTTTTTACATGAATTGTTGAATACATGAGCCTTATAAATAAATACATTTTAATGAAATAAACGATTAACTTTACTGTATAAATATATAAGAAAATGGAAATGTCAAAAGTATTATACAAAAATAACAAAAAATATTAAATAAAATTAATAAAGTCAACTATTAATTATATTATTTATTATTTAGAAGGCATAATTATAATTTATTGTGAATTATTCACTTTCAGGCAGATCCAAAAGCATTTTAGCTTCAAGTAATAAATCCCTGGAAACAATGTCGGTAGCCCTTAAACTTGAAATATATGGATCCGATGTAAATAATAATGAATGAAAAACATCTTCATTGGTTGCTGAACGAGAACACTTCCTGGAATGGTGTAATCGGTATCGCCTATAATCTTTGTTGCGCGCTTCTTGTGCATCTTCAGACATTTGGCCTATTGGTAAAATTGCAAAATGTCTTATAACACTTTCTCCATGAATAAGGATTTTATGGAGAGAGGAAGGCATATAGTACCAATTATATTTATTGACAAATATTCGAGCGGTATCCATTGCATATTGGCCAAATTTGAAAGCATTTACTGCGATTCCAGATGATAATGTTTGTAATATAATGTATAACCGTTTTATCAATTCTTCGTCAACTCCAGTAACATTTGCTGAACAATGATAGTTAGAAAAGAATCTTCGCGCAGTATTGCCGTCATTACTATTACCAGGCCAAGTTCATTTCGGAACTTACTTTGAACAGATTTTTTCTTTCCTTTTTTTTACTTTCTTCTGTTGTTGCTGACCATTTCATAAACGAAATATTATAAGAAATATGCAAAATAGTTTCCATAAACCTAATCCAAGCATGAAAAGTGGAAAGTCCATATTGAAATGCATCTTCGTTTTCGGGTTTAGCAGAAACTTTGCTCAGATCATTCATCTCTCTAGGTCTAGCTCCACATATACTCGTAGTACACACAGCACTAGATGATTTATTCGTTAATACTTGCGCAACTTTTCCATCAATCATGGTTAAAAACAGTTCATGTTTGACTTCCACTACCTCGTCATCTTTGTTTACCAGTGATGGAGTAAGTTCATCAATTTGTCTCTTGATATCGTCAACAGTCTCTCTAGTCTGCTGTGGAGTTTCCTTGACAAATTTTATGGAAATGGGTCGGCAATAACGAACAGAAAAGCATGTAGTATTTTGCCAGACTACAAGATTTGTTGATAAGTCAATTAGTTTTATAGGCACAAGAGAAGCAATAAATAAATTAGCATCTCATATTAACTGAGTCTCGTCTGGTAATGCCTGTCTATGTTCACTTTGATGATCCGTCACAGCCCCATTTAATGTATAATTTCAGGTTTATATGTCCTGATTTATGTACCGAATTTATTTGAAGAATCCGAGCTACAGTATGATCTAATAGATCTTTCCGTTTAATAGAAGCTCCAATATCATTAATTTCGATACTAGATCTTGGAGGATAGCACATCTTTTTCGCATCCAATATCATATTATATGACGGAAAGACAAAAATATTTTTTTCAGATAAACAAGACCTTAATCATCCACTCGGGATAATGTCCCACTCGGCTATCGCCTCGTGGGACAAACTTATCCCTCATCGATAATATCTCGTTTTGTTCACTAGTACCACAAATAACTATTATCAACTACCCACAATTAGGCACTACAAGTTCCTACCACAAATTGATTGTATTTTTATCATAATTACTTACATCATAAAAATAAATCACCCGATATTGGGTGGTCAGGGGAAATAGGGTTATTATAATTTGATTTGTAAATGAGTAAGCAAATTCATAAACAAATATAATTTTAATTGTGCTCATGTTGGGCATAAAACAGAAAAAAAATAGCGCCAAAAATCAAAAACATTACTTCATCACAATAATTGCGTATGAAAAAAAAATGGCAAAAATTGGCAAACAAATTTCACTTTCCTGGAATTAGGGATAATCAAACGTTTTTATAACATAAGTAACAACGCTGCGGCAAATAGCACCAACCTTCAAATGTCTATTTGAATACCATGAAAACCACGAAAAAAAGTGCCGCATTCAAACGAGAATAGCTTCGTACATATAAGATAGATGATTGTTTTTTTATTTTCTATAAATATTTCAAGTTTTGTGCTTCTAAAAATGTATAATACATATATAGCTCGAAAGGAAAGATTTCCAAAAAACTTGTTTGAAATGTCTGCATGAGTAAATCGATCGAACCAATATTCTGCCTCTCTGCAGTTTGGCGACTCATTTTACTAATACAGATAAACGTAAAAAATAATGTAAATCAAAATTAAATTACACGTTAGTTAAACTATCGATTCTTGTGAAAAAATTCAGGAAAACCAACTTTCGTAAAAAATATTTTCGAGACGGCGTTGTATGGAGGGTTCCTACCGTGCGGCGGTTGAATCGGGAAGTACTGCGTTCGAATCCCTATAGGGGAGGGATGCAAAAGGAATTTTTCATCATCTGATTACGATCGGTGATAAAGATGAACACATATATGACCCCTTGTCACGAGTACGGAATCCATGGGCCGACCCATCTTTCATGTCAGCACTATAGGTTGGCATGAAGCAATGCAATGTGCAGGTGGTTTAAACGAAAACGGGTCTATCGCCGTACGTCCTCGATTTGGCTACTGCGTAAGGTAGGACGTAAAAAGCGAACTGCGAAAGAGTTGGGAGTGCCTTGAGCCCCAGAAAAGATTGCAGAGATAGAAACAAATAAACAAACTTCAAAATTGTTATTAAGTAGTGTGTTACCACGTACGTTAAATAAGTTAGAAAATGTTGTGAGGGGAATCTACAAAATAAAATGTGCTGATTGTGAATTATGCTATATCTGCCAAACGTCTAGACAGTTTCATGTGTGCCTTAACGAACATTTCAAAGCAACGGATAACAAATACTCTAATAAGTCTAGCTTTGCCAAACATATGGCGATGCCTTTAGCGAAAATACAACAGCTCTTTAAGCTTGACGCATATGATTCTATTTATATACATGAAGCGGCTAAGTTAGGAAAATTAATGAACGGAGAAGACCTACCAATATTTTCTAACTTATTTAATGTAGTGTCCACTAATAACAATTTTGAAGTTAAAATTCGAAAATTTTTAAATTATACTTCAATCGCAACCGATACCTTGAAAATGATCTTTGGATCGAAACCGGTCGGTAAATAAATAAATAAAAGTTAAGCGAAATTAAAATTGTTGTTGTTGAGCAAATCCTTAACGTCATTCAATATTTTTGAGATCACTTAGCATTAGTGATGTCAGAACAAGAAAAAATCTCTAAAAAGCTAAACTTAAATCCATACTATTTCCCGGCAAACAACGTTTCACTAAAATTGTGTAGTCTTTAATTCACACTCTTGATATTTTCCACGATAAATTATTTGAAGGCTTCAACCAATTTGTAACTGCAACTCAAGCGCTACATGGGAGAGTAATAGTGGAAATGTATCCCCCCCCTCCTCTCACCAGGATTGGCAGAAAGCATCAAACCATTAAAATGTTAAATTGGCCTCTTTATTTTTCTGATTTACCAAATCTAAAATATTGGGAATGTCATGAACACTTAATATATTTGTCTATAAAAAGCCGAAAAAATCAATTAAAATTTTAACGAAAAACAAAAATAATTTCACATCTGCAAGAACATTTTTTTCAAAACAATGCATTTTCTAAAGCCATTTCACACGATGATGCAATGATCCAGTATTTCGGCAAACATAGCTGCAAACAGGGAATAATAAATAAATGTGTTTTATTAGGCTATAAGATTTGGTATCAAAATTCGTCAACTGGCTTCCTAATAATCTTTGATCCATACGAGGGAAAGACTTTTCATGGTGATGAGATAATAGAAAATGAATTTGGTAAATCACGCTTCCCTTCCTATATATATTGCGATAATCTATTTACAACCATTCATTTACTAAATAAAGCAACACAAAAGTGGTGGTTATAATTGTACCGGTGCAATTAGAACTAACCGTCTCGATAAGTTTATGGGGATAAGTTTTATATCAACCGTTTGGAAAGATAATTTAGTGATACTGTGAAAAGATGAAGCAAGAGCGAATATAAACATATTTATGTGATTATTCCATATTCCGTCCACTTATTGTGAAAATATGGGTGGAACTGATATAATGGAACAAAATGTCAACGTCTACCATATTCCTGTATGCGGAAAGAAATGGTGGTGGTCTCCTTTCAGTTGGCTAAAAGACGTCTCAGTTCAAAATGCTTGGTTATTTGCACTACAAAACAATGCGAGTTTGAATCAACTTAGCTTTCGACAAGATTTGGTAATGTAATATCTCCTATCGCAGCAAAACCTAGGAAAAAGTACCGGAAGGAAAGCAGCAACATTAGGCGGATTTCATCGTATTAACCATTTTGTTCAAAAAACGAGCACCAATAAGCAACGATGATGTGCCGGACAACATTGCCAATCGACAGTTAGGACCCAATGGTCAAAATGTAATGTTGGGCTATGTATAACTTATTTCCAGCCACACCAAACTAATAATGGGGATTAAGGCAATATAATGTTATACTAACAAATGAAATTACTTTATTTTAATTGATTTTGTTATTTTTAGTAAATGGTACTTTCGAGAGTAAATGGTACCGGTTTTGCTTTGTGTGATGGTTCATTATCATGAAGCACGTCAAAATCACCACTTTTGAATTTATTAAACCACTCATAGCATTGTGATGTACCAAGAGCATGCTGAAAACACTCAATGATGCCCGCAAATCGTAATATGTAGGCACAAAACTCGACATTTTTAACACGTAAAAAACAAATTTGTTGACAAATGTCAAAAGAAAACAATGGCGCCGATGACGCGATTTGTCGAAAGGTAAATTGACAAGTGGCGCCATTTATTGGTAAATTCCGGTTTCATACATGTATAGACTCCTAGTATTTGTAATATTTACTGTTATTTGTGCATAGATTCTCAAATTTCTTTGTTAATTACGTACGATAAATACTGTTCGATTATTTCTGTATTCTAACCAAAAAGTATCACCTCCGTCATATCTCCCCTACCTCTTAAGATTCCAGGCGAAAGACCTTATGTCCAGGGGAGATATAAAAACGTCGATCGGAGTATTTTTATGGTTAACACGTGAACACGAGCGGAATATTAAGGTACCAATGCATAAAAATGACCCCGACAAATACGCACAACAAAAAGTTAAAGAACATGAAAATTATCAAAACTGTGAACAAAATGACCCCCCAAGGACAGAGAAAAGCTAAAAAATTGTGGAGAGAAAAAGCGAAGAATCGTAGAGATCGTTTAGTACTTCAAGACATAAGTAATGCCTATATGTAACCCTTTCTAGTTCGTATAATGAAGACTCGCTGCTACTACCACCTCCTCAGAATGAAGATATTAAAAGGAGAGCGCGAGCAGCATAGCAGAAGTCTGTTCGTGCGAGGAAGGCAAGAAACTTGATGATCAAAACCGAGGCAGCAGAAATAAAACCTAAGACTAAAGTGCAACGTTAAGGCCGGTATCCACGTACAATTAAATTGCGCAAAATAATTGTGTGACGTAATTATTGCACAATATATTGTGCTATTTCTTCTGTTTGCGCAGTAAAAAAATTGATGAAAAAATGTTCAAAATTTTGAATAAAAATTGAGTATATTGCAAAATAACTTGAACGTGTGTATGTTAGTTCAATATAATTGCGCAAGTTGTTGTTTTCATACAAATGTCATCCGATAAAAAAAAAATGGTTATCGAATTTATTGCGGAATACCGGAATTTATCAGAATCGTGGAACACAAACAGTGCAACATACAGCAATAGGAACGCAAAAGCTTTAGCATACGACAAATTGTTGAAAATATTCAAAAAATATGATGCCACAGCCACTCGAGAAAGCGTTGTTAAAAAATTAATTCCTTGCGAACTAATTTCCGCAAAGAATTAAAAAAAATGAGCGATTCGAAACGTTCCGGTGTGGGTACGGAAAAGATTTATATACCAACATTATGGTTCTTTGATGATCTGTTATTCCCTTGGTTATTCCTAACAGATCAAGAAACTCCAGATTCTCATTGTCTCAGACTCATTGTTTGAAAATGAAGAAAACAATATTGTAAGTATTTAATATTTATATATTTTAATCAAATCAATTTATAATTTCATATTGCCAAGGAACACTACCCTCGTTATTGAAGTAATGTAGAAATTTTTGACGTACGATTTCGGCTGATTGTGCTGACCTATGATTTACATTGCTCTGTAAACTATCGAATGTACAGCGCGATGGATTTGTGTTATTTGAATTTTGTGTTGTTTCGATTAAGTGCGATCTTTGGGTTTTCATCAAAAAATTATGTAAATAAACACAAGCCAAAACGATTGTTTTGACTTTTTCTGGTGCTAAATTAATTGGCTTTTGGAAAATGCCAAATTTGCCGATAAAATGCCGAACACATTTTCAACAATGCGCCTAGCGCGAGACAGACGATAGTTGAAAAACCGTTTTTCCTCATCTAAACTATGATACGAATACGGTTTCATAAAATTTTCATTTAACTGAAACGCGTCATCTCCAACAAATACAAATGGCGCAGTTGTAGAGCTATTTGGAAGATTTTCGGGTTGAGGAATATTTAGTTCATCCTGTTTAAACCGATGGTAGAATTCGGAGTTATTTATAAGACCTCCATCAGAAATTCTTCCATTTGTGCCAATATCAGCATAAATGAACTCGTAGTTTGCATTGACTATACCGAGTAATACAATGCTATGAGTACCTTTATAATTATAGTGTCTCGAACATGTTCCTGATGGCTTCCTTATTACAATATGTTTCCCATCAACTGAGCCTAGACAATGTGGGAAATTTAAAAAATTTCCAAAATCCATTGCAATCCGTTTCCACTCCGTTTCATTTTTAGGCAGCTAAAATTCAGCAAATATAAAGAAATTTTTTTTTTTTAGATTACCGAATTGGACACATCAGAAATAATTGAGGAAATTTTTCGGACTCCTAAGCCAAAACGTCGGAAACAAACCGACACATCGGAAGAAATGTTTAAAATGGCCATTAGAGAACTAAATAAAGAAGACGACGAATATTTGATTATGGCAAATGCTTATGCCGTCAAATTAATGACAGAAGAACAATGCTTGTATGCCGATCAGTTAATTCATCAAATTTTATTAGAAGGCCAATTGAGTCGACTTTCTCGATGTACTACTGTGTCTATTCAAGGTGAATCACCTCGACCACCTTCATCACAAACATATTCACGACCATCATCATCAGAATTATCGTACTTAGTACAACCAGCTGAGCGTTTAATAGTGATTCCAACAGTTTCTCCAGAGGAGTATAGTTATCGCAGTAATTCAGAATCTGATTCTTGTAGTGCAATACAGACATTTATTACAGAATATAATGATGTTTAGTAAATCTTTTTTTTATGTCGTGTTTTTTTGATGCAATAAACTGATCTCGATAAAAACTGAACCAGATTATTTAAATTTTTTTTTTACATCAGTTTTTTGAATTTAAACACGACTATTACTTATGTCGTTTTTGATTGAGCAAAAAAACTTAACTTGAAATTAATTTTCAAAATGTATTATTTATATATTATAAAATGAATAGTTTTTTATGTAATTTATTTCCTAATAAATTAAAATATACCTGAATATATTCTTTTAAACTTGAAATTATTGCCTAGCATGTTTCAATTACCAGTTTCCCAATACATTGATGGGATATTCTCATGGAAAACCTTAAATCTCTAAAATTTCTTCCAGTGGCCAGAAATCTTACCGTTGTGGTTAATCTTTGCACTGGCGAAATAGCCTGTCTCACTACCGTATTTTGATTTTTGATTTTTGGAGACACTTTGTCCAAAAGTATTTTAAACGTTTTCTCATCCATCCTCATATAATTTTTATAATCTGTCTCGCTATAGATGTCGGCATTTAGTTCTCTTAAAAGATGCATATCTGACTGATTGGTTCTTTTTAAATACCAATTGTTGGACCAGAATCTTCTTGCCTTTTTTTTCTTACGAAGTAACATGACCGCTCCAATCATGATGAGAGCTAATGATTTTGCTGGACACTTTATTCAACTTGCATAAACTGTTTAGGGAGAAGTCACAAATTAAAATTTCGTATGCAATGTTTTCTAATATTCGACCATTTTGGGTAGTCCAGCCACATTGCGACAATCATAACACTTGCATATACGTAACAGAGAGCAACAACGATTTAAACTTGTTTTCACTATATAATGCGAAGATAATATCTGGGGCTTTCTAAATTTAATCTATTGCAACAGAAATAACGAAAAATCTTATTTCAATGGATTGTAATACTTGTAAGAACAAAGGTCTACATTACAAAGCATTCGATAATTCTGTTCCACTGTTATATCAAAAGTAACAATCTGTACCGCAACATATTGTCGATCCGAAAACTAAAAAAACAGAGACAATAACAAAGTGTGTTAAAAGCACACTGAAGTTATGCCGGCGAGATTTGATTTTAGACTTGGAATGTAATATTGAAAAATTTTTTAGTCATGAATTCAATATAGTGCACCAATATAAGGCTTTGAAAACAAAAAAAGAAACCTTTACTGAGAACGATGCAAATATACACGTTGACTTAAGCGAAAATTCACACTCACCTTCAACGATTTGGGCCCATTTACAGCCCCTACTTAACAGTTTGCCGGTTACCGTTGGTAATTTACATTTCTTAAGCGAAGAAAAACCTTGGGCCGGTTACCCAATACCGTAATAAAATTATGTGTTGACAGGTGTTGGCAACAATCTTACAAGAGTTTTACTCTACCTAATCTGCTTAATTTCACGTGGAATTATCACGAGGCCGGCCACGGAAAGGGAGCTCCAGATGGGCTGGGTCCAACTTACTTTGTAGAAGGACCGCAGATAGACTAGCTGCAAGTGGCATTTCGTCGTTAGAAAATTTATCCTAGGCACTTCAGAAAGGTTGCTCGAACATCAATGTTTTGACCATTGATGATGTAGATAGACATTTCGGGCAAAAAAGCAAAACTCGTATCGGAAGTGTATTTCTTCCCAATCGTTTGGTAATGAAAAGTTTAAGCTGTTTCTGCGAGCTTGATAAATGCAGTCATTTTACATTGGGTACCTTGAATTATTCAAAAATTAATCCTAAACCTCGTCTTCATATTGAGGATATATATATATATATATATATATATATATATATATATATATATATATATATATATATATATATATATATATATATTTATATGGATCCATATCTGATTCTGGATGATGAACCACTGGCGTCACTAAAATTTCCGCAGCTCTCTGACCCATCATTTTGCAAAAAGACGAGACAGCCAGAAGATGACCCGAAGCCCTCAACATCTGAGCTGGTCAAACTGCTATACAAAATCTATAGCTTGTGCTGATCAAACTTCTGACTGGTCACTGACTGGCCAATTAGATTAAAATTCTAACATTTATGTCGTGCCGCCTCTCTTAACAAGCGGGTACCTGTTAACTTAGAATGACCCAAATATACATACATTGGATTTCTTTATAATATTTTTTATTTTTTTTATTTTTTCACATATTTTAAAAAGGTTTATCAATATCGACGTCAGATGTTTTCGTTTGAACTGTACCCATATCCTACTAGCTAGCGTCATCATATAACAACAGCCCACAATTCCATTAGCAATTCCGATCCAATTATTTTTCAGAATCTTTTATGTTTCTATGATCAGCCGATCAAATGAATCCCGCTTATATTGGCTCATTTTTACTTAAACCCGCAAAATACGAATTTATTTAATTTTTTCTGAAAAGTATTAACTTTAGGCAAGCTGACTTTACTGCAGGCAAAGCTAACTTTTGAATTAAAAGAAGATGGCGAAGTGGTTTTGGTTGGCACAATTAACACCTCTGGCCAAAAACAGAAGTTAATTATTTAGCAAAAGTACACAGGTAATTAAGGTTACAGAAGATAAATAATCTTATACAGTTGGAAGTTTAGTCAAAGACAACGCATCATATGATATGTTTACCATTTCAACAATCTCACGCAACTTGACTCGGCGATCATTCATAACGATATCGAGGATTTTCTTGATATTTTCTTCAGTAACCACCTCTTTTAGCCTTCCTGTTGATGGTATTGTTGCAGTGCTTCTTCGGCCGCGTTTAAATTCAGCAATCCAATATTTTACCATGTAATCTGACGGAGCAGACTCACCGTAATGTTTATCGAGCTTTTCTTTTGTCTCTTTCGCCGTTTTCCCTTGCAAATAATAGTGTTTAATCACTGCACGAAATTCGTTGTTTTCCATTTTTCAAGAAACACAAAAGTTGCTTACTTCAAACGACTACAACAAATAAACTAATCGATGAATTTGGGTGAAATTTTAACAGCTGACGTTTGACAGATCGCAATTTCTAAAAAACAAAAAAATTTTGTGTTTGTGCTGCCATCTAGCGCTAGGTAGCTTCATTTTCAATCCGCCCTCGTAATAGGAGAGCCATGAGAGGAAATTTAAAAAATATTAATTTGGATGTTATAACACGTCTTCGATCTTAAATTTGCTGGCTCATGATTTGAGCAACGAATATGAGAGTATAACTCAACACGTTGTACAAATAATCAAATATTTTCGAAGCGATCATCACAAGACAGTGAATTACAAATGCCACAAGAAGTTCGTTGGAACAATTATTATAAAACGTTAACTTATACATTAAAAATTGGCTAATTGTTGTGAAGGTATACGAGATGAACAAGGGAAGAAACTTGTTGAGAAGAAATTGACTGCGACATAACCATTATAAATATAAAATATGAGTTTAAAAAGTTTATGTGAAGGACATTTTTAAGCCTATTAACCCAAGCATTAGACCAAAAAAAAAAACAACGAAATAATTGCAAAATAGTAGACTGTGTTCGAATATCGAAATTATTAGAGAACGAATTAAATAATATTCTTTCAAAGTCACAAAGGAATGTCTTTCGAAATAGATATCTATTCGGACTACGACCATGCCATTTTGCTGCGTTTTCTCTAACACCTTCTCTGGCCTCAGAAGAATTCAAACTAGCAAATGATGAAAAAAAAATTGGCAATGGAGTAATGCCGCAGTTTACTTAAAATTGCAACGTCGAATTTAACCGTTTAAGGGGCCAATAATGCATGACGAGGTTGTTAAATCAACGACTGCATTTGAATGGTGGGAACCATTTTCATCGCTACACACTAATTTTCTCACAATCGCAGATCACTCCAAGCTACAGGGTTTAACGTCCGCATGCTCCTCATCAGCAGGAGCAGGACGCGTATTTTCTACAATTGGTTTGGTACACTGAAAATTAAGAAATAAGCTAGGCTTAGAAAAGGCTGCTGCCGCCTAAACTAACAATTTTGGCAAAGCAATTAAATAAATAATTTCTAACTTCTTTTATTTAAATTATTTATATTTTTTATATGAATTGTGATAATATTTTGGTTATTATAAACGAATTAAAAATAAATTTCATTGAAATCCAAATAAGGAGTTTTAATTTAAATATGAAATCATTAAAATCAAAAAAATCAGATTTAAATTAAAATTGATTTTTTTTGATAGTTTTAAAATAAATCAAAAAAATTACGTACTCTGTAGTAACGGTAGAACAAAATTCAAATAATTAGTTCTCTCATTATAACATTCTTGTAAACTGGAATGACCCCCAAAAAAAATCCCAAAAAGAAAAAATTAAAAAAAAAAAATTTAAAAATTATTTGAATTCGTTGTATAGCTTAGTGAACGGGGGCTGCCGCCCCAAACTACCGCATTGACGATTCTTTAAAATTCCAACAAAGTCGCCTAGCATTGGGCCCTTTGTGCAAGGATGACACAAAAACGACAAAAAGTTTGAAAAATATATATTAAGTTCACAAAATTTAATGGGGTGTTCCTTTTTAACGGGGCACATTACTTTGTATTTGTTTTGGGATTTTTATTTTGGAGAATATGATGTTATCCCAAAAAAGAAGTTAGTCGGGCCCAAAAATAAAAATTTCTTAAAAATAACAAGAAAAATTCCACTTTTAAAAGTAAGACAACATTAAATTTTTATTAACTAATACAAATGTAAATATTTCTGAAATTTTTCTGATGTTTTCCTGTCATACTTGCGCAAGGAGTTCAGTGCCAACTTCGGGGAGTTCTTTGTTTTAGTATTTGAAAAATTTAAAATTAAAAAACAGAAATTTTTCAAAAATGTTCTAATTTTTATTAATGTATGAATTTCAATAAATTACAGTACAGTAAAATGCAACTCAAAATATTTGTTTAACTTCTGATAATAGGAACATTTTTTTTTTCGTTTAATAATTGCAATAGCAGTTATTGTGAAAAAAAATAAAATATTTTGTAATTCTCGAAAGTTAAGAATTTTTGTGTCGCTCGGTAGTTGCACGAATTTGGGGGAAGTCGCTACCTTTTTCGACGCCATAGGCGGAATACTGTTTTACCTTAATTTCTAATCATCGCTACTTCGACATTTTCCTATTTTCCTCGCCAAAATTCACACATTTTTTCGGTTAACCTAATTTTGAGGAAGTTAGATAATAAAAATATATGCATGTTCATAGAGAAACAAAACATTACTCACGAAAGAATTCAGTTCTCTCGAGCTGATGTTGTAGTCACGGATCGAATTGGTTCCATGACAACACAGTGTATTACTAGTGATTTACATTTTCACATAAGTTAGTGTTTGGTAAATTTGGAGGTTTAATCAAACTTTTGGGCAATTATTAATTTTTAATGTTGGGCAATTTTATATTCTTAACTTGGGCGATTGTGTTCATTTATATTTTAAGTGATTTTGCATAATATATACTTAATCACCAAAAAATTTTTAAGCCTATATGATCAAAGATTTGGACTATTATTCAGCAATTTTAACATAATATCTACAGTAAGTATTCGCCAACCTTTTTTAATTGTACTCGTTGATTTAAAACTTTCCACAGTATCAGCATAGTCTTACTTCAATTTAAGAATAAGGTTAAACCTGTGGTAAGGAGTTCTGTGTCGGACTAAAATAAGACAAATTCATTCTTTATTTATTGTGTGCGTTTTTAAACAAACGACTTTGAATCCAGCTCACAATGGTTTTTATTAATGAGATACCTATCTTAATGTATAATGGATACACTTGATATTTTATTAAGTTTTCGTTATTTTACTTTTTATAGACATTTTTATAGCAATAGATAAAATAATAATAAATAAATTAAAGGTAAATCCTTAACAACACATAAAACACAGCATCGATCCATATATACTGTTACCCATTATTTATATTTGCAACCCATATATTGGATGTAAATTTACCCTTCTTGACATTTTCTTTTATTTCTTTCTGGTTCCTCTTTCTTTCTTTATATAACCAATAACATCAATTTCAATTGAATTCTTTTATTTTTTCCTTTACTTTCTTTCTTCTACTTACTGGAAAAATGAAATATTCACCAAGCTCTAAAAACAAGAAAAAAAAAATGTTAAGATGAAGATAAAAAATTGAACTATGTAGGACCATAAAAACATGAATGTAGAGACGAAAGAAACATAATACTCCACTGTGAAAATATAATTTATCATATTATAAATTATATTGGATCAGTGTCTATATTGGGACTATCAATATATGTATTGTAGATCCACACTTTACAGTGAAATTGATATAAATTAATCTAAATAAATTATATAATTTTAATTAAATTATTTGATGTTTTTTGATGAAATGGAATAGATTGTAATGCACAACACAGTAAAACGATTTTACGCGGCCCTCGTCGTTTCTTTAGATATTCAATTAAAGAAATTATTCAAAAAGCAGCTATACTTTTCAAACCAACTTGTTGCTCGCAATACTACTACACCAAGAACCGAGAATTATAGACTGATTTGGGTATCTAGGTTGAAAAAAGAGATTGGCTGCTCGTTAATATGTTGTGTCATAATGCAATGAATTTATTTGTAACTTGAAAGTATTATAAAGAAATTTAAATTGAAGAGACATTTTGAAACAAAGTATTCGAATTTTAATGAAAAATGTTCAATGCAGTGTTTTGTACCAGTGTACCCAGTAGCAAACATGAACAGTTATTCTCTCTTCTAAAACTAAATGGCTGCTGAAAAAAATTGCAACAAAAAACACCGCTGTATTATTTTCATTTGTGGTTGAATTTTATTGATGAAAAGTCAAAATGGTATAGTAAACACATTAAAATTTTAGAACAAATTCACTTTTGTTCGATATGGACTCCTTTTGCCTTAACTATGGTATTGAGTCGGTTGGAAAAGGTATTGCACGCTGCACGAAAGTGACTGTGCACTTCCTTTGCGTCTGGCAATGCTGTCAGTATATCGTTGTAACGAGAAATGATGCGAGATACAAAAGATTTATGCACATTGAGATGGCTTAGCTCTAGAACAATTTGAACTTGTGGCTTTCCAGCCAAATATGTATAGCGCAATAACACTGTTGCGTTTGAATTTCATGTTAGGAATTTATTATTTTCGTTTTAACTTAGAAGCAAATGCTTCAACACACTTTATATCGGTGTGAGGTTTGTTGCAATTTTTTTCAGCAGCCCTATATCAGATTATCGAAACAGGCGCAATCTCACAAATTGATTTGAAAAATTTAAATGCCGCAATTCACCTTCAAATTAATATTTACTTTAGTTTAAATTTTTTAATTTGTGATTTAAATACTTCAGTCGGAAAAGTTAAAATCGAACCAAAAGTGGCTGAAATTAAAAATAATATTAATGAAAGTGCAGAACATTTCTCAAAAACAGTTACATTAAGTTTTTTGTTAAAATGGTCTTAACTAAGGCTAGGAAATCGCACCCAAAGTTAATCACTTTTTGTGAAAACCTTAACACCTTGACTTTTGATTTATTTTAAAACGAGGAACAAAATGTTTCTCTCGGTTTTCCTATTAATTTTTCGGTAGAAAAACTCAAAAATTAAACTTTCAGAAAAATTTCGCAGCCTGAAGCTCCTGTAGGATAATGTACATAAATATGTACAATACATCCACAGCCAACTGTTGTAGATCACCATATATGTATAAGCTTTTAAGGGATGAATTATCGAAACACTTAGTTAGGTTTTCCATTTCAGGATTTTCTTTTCTGAAATACTTTTATCAAATCGAAAATACAAAAGAAATATTGAAAATAATAATTAAAAATAAATAAATAAAGCTTTATGTTAAAAATAAAGGAACTTAAAAAAATAATTTAGTCGAATTACACTAATTCTCTTAGAATTTTATTTTGTGTGGAATTGTATGAAACAGTTTCTACATTATGCTCGATCAACCCTGACAATTTTAATTTTTGCACCGAGTAGCTTCTTTTGCATCATCATGTGACGCCCAGTGATTTATACCATCGAGCCGCACTTCAGTCAATGGCCGAACCTCGCCCTTAACAAACAGCCGAGTTGCTTCGACTGTGGTCTCGCTTTATACTTCTTCCGATAGTCTACCTCTCTTGCGCGAATTTCGCCTTATGTTAAAATCGTACAAGGTTCTTCCAAGATTTTGTTTGAAATCTAAGCAACTCATTATGTATTCATTCGCAATACCAGTTTTCTTAAACTCTTCGGTAAAGTGGAATATGACACGAAGAGTCCAGTTTTTGAATTTTATAAATAATCAATAATAAGAAATAAGTTTGTGAAGTAAATCGATATCACCTATCCGATTATTATAAAGTTGCACTATTTGAGGCGGTTTGATGTTTATGTACTTCTTCTTTTTTTCTTTGTCGAATCTTCGAACATTTATTTTTTCTCCCTGAATCTGTTGTCTTGCCATTTAATTAAAACAATTTTACCATTGCGGCTTATAAGTTGGTCGATACTTCCTCGTCCTTTCTTTTTTAATGCTGGATCAATTAAAAATTACGGATTACTTAATCGATTTATTCTTATAGTTCTCACTACGCTTATTTTCCGGTTTTCTAAAATTTCAAAAAGCTGGTAGGTGATAAAGAAATTATCAGAGTATAACCGTTGACCAGGTAAAGTGTGTCTCTTGGTTAAGTGTAAAATCATAGAAGCATTATGTCCAAACCTGTTACTGTCATAAGTCGACAGTTCCGTGTTTTCCCCTTGGTACAAAAAAAATCATAGGGGAAACCGTTGTTGTCACAAAGAAAAGAAAATTGTATTCCCCATGGATTAGGTTTAGCTTTTACGTATTATTTAACGTTTAAGTTTCCTCTAAACGGAATTATTTGTTCATCGATGGAAATAGTTTGTTTAACTGGTCCTTCTCTGCTGTAGCTTAAGTTACTGTTGATTAGTGACCGCATTTAAAAAAAATTTGTTTCTGCAATCATTTGGTATGTCCATGTTGTTTATTAAATGAAAATTTGTTCGAAGCTGATAAAAACGGTCACAAGACTTCACCGACGGTATCGATTCAATACTTAAATATTTGCTCCAGTACATTTTTATCTGGTGTAACTTCATTGTTCCCATATGGAAATGCATCCCAATAAATTGTATCATCTCATCTGGGCTGGTGCGTTTACTCATTCTGCTACTTTTTTATTTCTTTTCTGCGTACAGGTTTGTATACGTAGCCATTCTAACATACAATTCGTGGAACAAATTTTGCAAAATAGCTGAATGGTGTTTTAGTTGACACATCATATTCCGTAACACTGGGTAATTGGTAGGTTAGTCGATTCAGCAAATTCAAATTTCCTGAAGTCAGACTTTATCGGTAACATTATATTTAGAAAATTAATCCACAAATTCAACACAACATCATCATCTTCGAGAATTGTAGTCTCACTCTGAACGTCCTCTATTTCATGTACATGTATCTCTTCATTCATCACTTCCCGAATAATGTGCTCTTCATAGGCGCATTTTGGTTAATTGGAAAAGATGGATAGTTTACATACTCAAGCAATACTCAAGCAGCGTGTACCAGTTTTTCATTAAAATTCGCCCATCAACTGTCAAAATACAACTAAGAAATCACGTCGACTAAAATCGGCCAAAAATCGCTCATTTTTGAGACGTTAGCTACTTGCAGGCGACAAGGTTCTCTTTCATTTGGGTAAATCCGTTTTCTGAAATATTTTGTCGTTTTCGAGACATACATTTTTGTACCTAAATGTCAATTTTCCTCCATTTCCCTTCCGGCTCTCGGGACTCAAACAGTTTTCAAGATAAACTCAAAAAAATTCACGTTTCATCATTCTTAAATAACCAAAGATTGGCTTACAAAATTCAGTAAAAATCAGTTCCAATATTACTGTCTGTGGTCATGAATGTTCGAGTAATTTGCAAATATAAATTTTGAGATTTGGTAATTTAGTGATTTATGCTAATTAAGTAATTTTATTTATAATGTGTTGTTTGCTTATCTATTTTGAATTGGTAAATTAATTATGTCAGTATTATGTACAAATGAAAAACGGCCTTGTAAACTTGGCACTTTTAATGACAAACATTTGATATTTTTGTATTTTATATTACAAAAAGTAGGTTTAATCTTTCTTTATGGTAAATAGGTTTTCGATTTCATTTCAAATTAGACATACTGTAATTTAATAAAATGAATTTAGTGATTTTTTCGAGTTCAGTTCTAGTATGTCAACCTCGGTTTTAGCAATTTGCATTTTTTTTGTATAGAGTACTTGAACGAGTTCAGCTAAATCGGATTTATTAAACCGCAGTCAGTCTAGCGCATAATTCTGAGTTTTACCATAAATAAATAAAACAACCAGTGTCAGCAAAGATAATCGCATATTATTTATTTATTTATTTATTTATTTATTTATTTATTTGTTTAAATATACAAATATTTTGCATTAAAGAACAACCCCAAGCTACACAATCCATTTTGAGCACGAAGCTCATTCACAATAGATTGTGCAGATGAGATCATTGAACGTAAAAATACAAAGAAGACAGCTTTATAGAATTAGGCAAGATACCTCCCTGGCTGGGCTCCATTAAAATTCATTATATTTATCCAATCCAAAAATGCTGCTGTGTAGCTTGGAACATAATCCGTCAGTGCTATGGTATCTTCTATTTTTATATTTTCCAGGCGACATTGGTTAAACACCTTCAAACGATATGCCGGCCCCATAGATTGAAGCATTTCCGAATTTGTAAATATGTGCAAATATGTAAATTTATATGTAATTTTTCATATGTAAATTTAAAAGAAATATTTTTATTTAGAAAATAAATAAGTTCGACTGACTCGATAGTCATAGCCTACTCTTCTAAATATGATTCATTCAGTACAAAAATATAAAATAAAAATATGGTACCCTGATGCAATATATGTATAGGGTACCTTTGCTGTATATACATACATATATGTAATATTTTGAATACAACTACCATGCAAATATTTTAACTTTAATGTGCCGGTTTTTATTCTACTACACGTACAGCAAAGGTACCCTATATAAAGGGTTGGGTATCTATTTTTTTTTATTTTTTTTAGTGAATGACTCATATCTAATATGCTTAGGGATCCGAAAAACCGATTGCGATCGATTGCGATACCAAGTACATTTGTACTCGATATTTTTTGTAACGATACCCAACTGGTATCGATACTTTTTGATAAAAAAAACATCGATACATTTTGATAAAAAATCGTACATGCTTCATGAGCCGAATTAAGTTTTATTCTCGTGGTAAAGGTAAGATTTTTGCAAAATCGTTTTTCCGCTTAGTCAACAATCATCCATCATTTTTAATCGCAACGTAAGCAACATTTCATTTTCAATAACAATAAAGTCAATTTCATTTCATGGTTGCTTCATTCATTTATTCATTCGTTTAGTGCATTTTAAACCAATCTTATTGCTCAAAAATGACGATTTTTTCTTAAAAAATGGGTATTTTTTAGCAATGTAGTTGGAGGGACTTAAAAGAATCTCTGAATGAATGAATTAAGACAACCATGAAATCGATTTAATCGTGGTGTTCGTTATTTAAACTGCATATAGGTTAGTCTTTCTAATGTCAATTTCTTTGGGAATAAAAAATTTGATTCGCATCATAAAAAAATTGATTTGGATCAAGACAATGACATTTGCGTATTCTTTCGAAAAAAAAATTGATTTTTTTTTGATCCGGATCATATTCTTTCGATTTCCAAAACAAAACCGATTTTTTTATGCCAAAGAAAATGAAAAAAAAAATGATCTCCATCAAAAATATTAATTAATCCGATTTTAAAAATTGTTTTGATGGAAACTGCTTGATGCTATACGAAAATGAGCGTGTTTACCTCGGATTAAGTGAGCTTAGATAAACATGACTTTTTGCATCAAAATTTAAGTACAAATGTTTTATGAAAATCGAAATGAGTCTTGTTCTTGTTTTAATCTCATTTTGACGTTTACATTTTTATGTGATTGTGAAAGTCGGAACAAACCTACCAAAAAACCGAGATTTTTGAAAAACAATCCGGATAAAAAAAATCAATTTTTATTTTCGAAAGATTGCGTATTCTTTTCATTTTCTTGTTCCAAATTTTGTTTTTTGTTGGTCTGAATCAAATTTTTTATTCCGAAGGAATTCGACATTAGATTTTTTTTTTTCACAAACACGGAAATGTAAAGGTCAAAATGGAATACAAACAAAACGATGCAATTTTCATAAATCATTTGTGGTGTTAAATAACAAAACAAATTTTAAAAACGCATAAATTATTATTTTCCATCTTTATACGGCAACCTCAGATTTCCAACTGCAATATGTAAAATGAAAAAAAATTGATTTTTTTATGTGCCAAAGAACATGAAAAAAGCGAGGTTATGTTTACTCATTTTACTGCATTTTACACATTGTAGTATGTAATCTAAAGTTACCGTAAAATGATAAAAAAGATTAAAACTCGACTGCTGACATCAAATTATAACGACAAATAATTTATGAAAATGGCATCTTGTTTCTGTTTATATCTCATTTTGACGTTATATTTCTGTGTTTGTGAAAGTCGGATCAAACCTACCAAAAAATTGAGATTTTCTAAAAATGATCCGGATTAAAAAAAAAAACAATCTTTTTTTTTTTTCTTTCAAAAGAATATGGAAATGTAATTTGCTTTGATCCAAATCAATTTTTTTTATTGATCCGGATCAAATTTTGGGTGCCAAAAAAATATAAAAATAATATATATTTTTTTAAATATATTCGTAATTTTTGGGACGGGGCACAAAATAGTAGAGTCTAACATTCCTGATCGCAACAGTTAAATTCCAAAGTGAAGATTATTTTATGCGATATACATAGCTGGAACTAGAATTTCAGAATTCAAAATGGTTGATAATAGATTTGCACATCTCCACAGATCTCACTAAAATATTCGAAACTGAGCGGGAACGAAAAATAAAAATTTGAAACGAAACTCCAAACCTGAATAGAACCATTAATTTTGCCAAATCTTGACCGTAAGAAACTTGTCGAGTATAAATGCTTACTTATAGTTACTACTGCATATTTATGGGCAACACGAATTAAACAAGGCTGAAATAAAAATGGTAATCAAGAAATGTTCATTAATGAAATAAAAAAAGCCTTAATAGGATATGTTGTGGATGAGTTAAACCGCCGGTTTGGTGAAATCGAGAACAACCACATTAGGCTGTTTCAACGATTCTCGATCCCCGCTTCAAAAACATTAATTTTAAAAATACCTTAGCTGGTGCCCGTGCTATTTCATCCATCAGAAAAATAATGGACGCCTCTGATATCACATCATCATCGTCTGAATCAAATAATGAAGGAGATCGGCCAGAACAGCCCTCAACCTCAGACGATTTTTGGAACCATCACAAAAAATTAGATCACGGCCGTCGTAAAAGGCGTTCTGCCAAAGACGGAGACAAATATGAGCCGAGTTTATATTTGACGAATTCAATTTGCCCACTAAAATCGAATCCTATAATTCAGTGGGAAGAATTTGAAAACGTTTTCCCTCACTTGTACCGCCCTGCCAAGAAATACCTGATAATACCCGGTATCTTCACCACCATAAAGCGGGAGTGATTTTAACACAAACCCGAAACAGACTTATGGGTGACAGGGTGGACAAACTTCTCTTTTTGTCTGATTGCAATGATGAAGATTGGAGCTTTCCAAAATAAAATTACTAATTATTATTTGTTTGGTGTTTCTTTTGTGTAATATATGAGCTATAAAAATATATATACTTTGCATTATAATAAAGTCACATAAATGTATTATTGATCCCTCCCTATTAAAAAACTTACATTAGAAATCGGCTATGTAAACCGGAAGTGTTTTTAAATTGTACTCGATACTTAAGAGTATCGATACTTTTATTACGATACCAATGTTGGTATCGATACTTTTATTATGATACTAGTAATGAATAAAGTATCGATACTTTCGTTTCGTTACCACAACCCTAAATATGCTAAGATCTTTGGTGTCAGTTACAAGTATACCCTCCGTATCCAGTATAAACTCCTAAACATATCAGAATAGTAACACAATTCATATTTGTGATTAAATTCAATTGTTTTGCAATAAGTTACATAAACGTAAACTCAATACTGACTATAATTTTTCGAAAACTTTAGTATTGTTATGTCTTCAATACAGCCGGGATACCCTTAACTTCCACTTGAAGAAATGGGAAACGCGATAACCAACTATAAAGATTCATAACTATTTGATAGTACGATATGAGGAAGAACATTTCTCGGTTATGGTTTCAGAAATCAAATCGGCTGAAGCTTCAGTTAATTGGTGGGAATTAGGAACCCTAATTGGAAATGGCCTAAGAATGATGATATTATTTTTTTCCAAGATATTAGTTTAGTTTATTTCTGAACCACCATTACTAAATTGGGGAGGAATTTATTGTGTTTCTGAAATATGCCAAATTAGATGTGAAAATGTATATCTGTGTATTAGAGAGACCGCACTGTTATGGTTTGGTTTGATTGGTTGGTTTGACAATTTGTATGACGATTAAAAATTAGCCGACGAAATTTTTGCAAAGGGCTTTGTGATTACCTGTTGATTAAAAAATCGAAGAACTATTGGCCGATTGTGAAAACTATGCTTGCATTTTGCATCTTCTCTTGTATCCACAACTTGAAATGTCATAAAATTATTCATGAAATAGAAAATTTAATAAAAGAAGTGGAAAAAGGTCCGACTTGTATTTTCCAAGTACTAACGCGTCACTAATATCTGTAGTTTTTCTTCAGTATTCTTCTTCTTCTTCCACTGGAAGGAGAAACTAGGCAGACCAAATCGTCGGACGATGCTTAAATCTTCATCTATATCGTTTTAAAAATCATTTATAATTTTATTTTATATACATACGAGGGCGAATCAAAATGTCTTGCAATATCATATGAAAAAAAGAGTGAGTGAGACAGCAATATTTTTATTTTTCGACGTAATCTCCTTTATACATTTGTTACATCGATCAATTAACTTGTCTAAGCCCTCTAAAAAAAAAGTTTTCGTTTGCTCCATAAAATATTCATTTACAACAGACTGTACTTCAGAATCACTGGAAAATTTCCGGCCCCTTAATTTTTTTTCAAATTGGGAAACAGAAAGTAGTCACTGGGTGCCAAGTCTGGACTGTATGGTGGATGCGGAATTTCTACGAAGCCGCAGTCCTTTAATGCAGCTTGAGCAACTTTAGCCTTGTGCACTGGTGCATTGTCGTGAAGAAGTAAGGTTTTTTTTCTAACTTTCTTTGGCCGTTTTTCCCGGATCGCTTTTTTCAATTTTCGCAAAACCTTTGCGTAATAGATGCCTGTGATTGTGGTTTTCGGTGGCATATAATCAATCATCAATATCTCTTCAGCATCCCAAAAAATTGTTGCCAAAACCTTACCAGCAGACGGTTGAGTTTTGAATTTCTTTGGTGGTGGTTCACCACGTTTAATCGATTGCATCGATTCTTGTTTGGATTCCAAATCCCAATGATGAATCCATGTTTCATCGCCTGTTATTATGTTATCCAAGAAGTTTTCTGGATCTTCTTCATACATTTCTAAAATCGCCTTTGAAGTTTGAACACGAATTTTCTTTTGTTGTGCAGTCAACAAACGGGGAACCCATCGCGCACTTACTTTTGACATGTGAAGGTGGTCATGTAATATGGTATAAGTGGTACCATATGAAAGGGAAAGCCTCCACGCTAACCGCGAAACAGAAATACGGCGGTCCTCTAATACAATTGATTCTACTAAAAGTATGTTTTCATGGCTAATAGCATCTGCGGGACGACCCGGGCGGTTGTCGTCTTCTAATGACTCCCGACCACTTTTGAACAATTTTACTCACTTTGTTACTGTGGAATATGATGGTGCAAATTCGCCGTAAACTTTTGATATGTAATTGAATATATAAATTGCATTGCGTCCATCTTTACAGAAAAATTTAATAACGGCACGATATTCAATTTCATTCATTTTGAATTTTTTTTAAAACACGGGCTACTAAATTGAAGAAAACAAACGAACTGTAAAATTTGCATCGAATTTTGTTTCTATAAGTTTCACCGCGACAAAATTTTTTTTAAAAAAATATATAGTTGTCTCACTCACTCTTTTTTTTTCATATGATATTGCAAGACATTTTGATTCACCCTCGTATATGTACTAAGACTGTGTCCGAAACCTGTGATAATTATTTTTTATTTGAAAAATATTCACCTACATTCACAATTTTTTATTATGCTGTCCGAATAGTGTAATAATTTTTTGGTAATTTCCCCACCTATCATGTTTATTCGTTCATTTTATTGCAGAAATTCTTGAGAAATTGGTGGTAATCATCGACGCGATAATATCCCGTCAATCGTTTACTCACTATCACATAACTAAGGTTAAGTAAAAATCTTCTTCATGTATACATCGAATGAGGAAAATCTATTACTTTGAAATAAAACGCAAAGGAGAATACATCAACCACAATGAAATTATTTTGTATCTGTCGAAAATTATCACAGGAATTAACTGTGATTTGCGTGTTCTGTTTTTTCAAATAAATGTCAAAAGTTAGTACTAAATAATATTTATCAGTCTAAAAGTAGAAATATATTATTCCTAAATTAGGTAGATCTTCAGAAACAAAATGTTGTTGTTCCGCATCATTGGTTCTACAATTCTTTGAGTTGGCGTTTTGTACCAGCTGGACTAGTAATAGATCTCATGGCATTATATCTTTAGATTAAAATAAATAAAATTATTATATGTCTATTAGTTACAAAAACCCTCAACTCCATAATAAGAAGTTTTAACATAAACATAAGAATCATAATATTAATTATACTAAATTTAAAACAAGGAAACTTTTGATATTCGATTTGTAAATACCTTTTTGTTATTTATTAATTTGGAATTGTAGGGTTTTGTAAGTAACTTTAGGAATTAATGGTTTTTGATACCAACTAATTTGAAATAAATGTTTTTTAAAACAGAAAATCAAATTATTGAAGATAGGTTTTTAGTGTTATAAGATTTTATTCTTAAAGTAAAATAAAAAATATATTTCAACTTTGTAATAAAAAATAAACTATAAAATTATACATTAAAAATATAATAAAATAAATTGCACAAAAATGATTCTATCACAAAAATAAACGAATTCAAGACGAACGGTTGCTACATGGTTGCTTTTATAAATTAAACCATCAACATACTTTGATGACAGCATTCGACATCTGTGCAACTCGGTTCAAGTTGATTATTGTCACGTTTAATATTTGGCTCTACTTCAGAATGAAGAATTATTGACCGATAATATTGTAATTCATTCTTACCTATCCAATTTTCGCCGAAGTGATTTTTAAAAGGTTACTGACATCTTCCTTTTTGGCCTGTTTTATAGGTACTTCTACTTCTAAAATTTCTGGTCTCATTTGAGAAATAGTTTTTCCTCTTTTAACTACTGATTTGCCCACCCCAAGGTCTGATCGATATGACGCTTAGCCACGTATATGAATCTTGCTCGATTTGTTGGTAATAATGAACCTTTTCGTCTTATTAAACTTAAAATGCCACTGTCCTGGAGTTTTAAAGCATGCAGCTGCCGCAGCTTTCCAATCTTACACTTCGCATGAATTAGATCCAAGCCGGATAACCTGTCCATTTTCCGCAAATAAATCGAAGTATTCCTGTGGTGTTATTATTCGTTCTTTTGTTTTACTTTCTTCTCCAGCCGAGCAAAGACTCTGTCGGGGGAATATACGAGTGGCCAGCGATTGGAAATATAATTTGAATTTCGGTAACCTGTACCGGTGCGATTTTCTTGAGCCAAAATGAGAGCATCCCCATGAGAAGCAGAATTCTTATTTTGCGCGCCACATCCATCACAGATGAGCCGCACGATTGAAATCCCATCAAGATTAGATGCGCATATTCTGTGATATTCCGCCGAAGCTATTTCATTGGATCCCTTAGAGTGTTCGTTTTCCAGCCATACATACAAAAACACATTATCTTTATTAAGGGTGGCAGTTGAGGAGCCTTACACAACTCCAAAATTGTGTAAATATAACTGTCTAGAAAAGTAGGCTGCCT
Organism: Tipula vernalis; assembly: GCA_958295665.1. NCBI lineage: Eukaryota > Metazoa > Arthropoda > Insecta > Diptera > Tipulidae > Tipula > Tipula vernalis. The sequence goes on along the minus strand of OY282558.1, from coordinate 176,003,245 downwards.
GGTCTGAAACTTTTGGAAGAACCATGTTCTTCTGGCAGTCAAATGATATTGTTAACATTTCCTCGACTTCCTCTTTTGCTAGCTGATAAAATGTCTGAGCCCGCAATTTATGAATTGTTTTATGTATCATTAGTTTTTATTTTATTTTAGGGTCAGTAGCCACTTTAGTTGCTCCGAGTACATTAGGCAAGTGGAACATTTGTCAGTCGATGGTGATTTGAACCCCAGATTGAAACTTGTATTAAAAATTGCACGGAAATAACTGGGTTTTACATGTAACTCGGCTGGATGATCGGCGATATACATACGGTACATCTTGTTTATTGATAAATCGCCTGCCAAATATTGACGCCCAGCATTTCTCGAGCGGCAATAGTGAATATCCACTACTTGCAATTTTTCTATAAATAATTTAACAGCAGCTCTTTTTGTGCTGTATTTGCTACTGCTGCGATCACCACCGCGCGTTTCAGTCGAAAGAGAACGCTGTTCATAAAACCGCTTGCAGACGCCGAGAACAACTTTTGGCAAACCCGGATTCTAACCCCATTTGTTGAATGAAATGGTCTATGGTTATTTTTCTAGATATGGTTGAGTTATCTTTCTTTCGGTCGGTTCTTGCTGGTGATTTTATATTACAACAGGTTAAGATGAATTTGTCTTGTTCTATTTTGTTATGAGAAACATAAAATGATTTTGAAAATTCCAACGCATTTCTGTCACTGAGACACAGGCATTTTAATTTCGATCCGGCGTATTTGCATGTCGGCATTTTAGGTAACTTTTTCATGCTATATGTTACATTAATGAAAACAATTAAACCAGAATTATTCAAATTAGTTTAACCAAGTTTGCTCAAATACCTACCTATTATTCTTTTCTTGATGCCTTTTCCAAGAGCTTTTATTTATTCGAATTTTACGTGATTTGCCACCACTCTCACTGACAGTAGTTGCTCTCTCAAGATTTTCCATTTTTTAATTTTATTGGTCGTTCAAAACACACTAATTTTGATCAAAATTATAGCAATTTACTAAAAACATACAATATTTCATCACTCAACCTACTCCTGTTGACACTTCTTTCTAACTGCACATAAATACAAATAAAAATGAATAAATTGACAGCTGGATAGCCTTTGACTTTCAAGTCAGATAGTCACATTTTTTTTTTTCTTAAAATATTTATTTTTTTTAATTTTCTTAGTTTTATTATTATAAAGTATGTATGTTATAACTGTTATAACACCACAATGGCCCAACTATACCCGTAATTCCATCGCTTATCTGAGACTTCAATCTAAGCGGAATGATCGGGGGATTCATTTACTGTGCACGAACATGTACCAACGGAGGGTCGGGGGTCCTGTCATACCGTTTGAAGCGCTTCACAATTCGTGAAAAGAAGCGTTTTGTGTAAATAATGCCATACATTCATCTATTATTTTAAAAATCCAAAATCTTATGTTCCAAGCGGCAAATATACCACTTTAAGAGACACACCTCATCTTGCATAATCTGCTACGAATGAGCTTTAGCTCAAAGTGTGGTGTAAGTGGGGTTGGTTTACCTTTATAAATTTGTTGTAAATAAATAAATAAATCGCCAAATGAAAGAAATGTAGAACCATTTTTATTTTTTTTAAATTTATTTATCTAACGAGCTCATTTATAACAGAGCGCACCAAAAAACATGGATAACTTTAAAATAAAACGGTTCGATTTCTGCGCCTCAATCCTTGCTCAATATTTTCTGAGAATATTACTCAAAAGTTGTTATAATGTTTTAATAATATTGACATTTCCGCTATGCTTATCCATCAATCCAAACTTTTTGATTTTTTAGGATACAAAACTTAGGGGCCTCTAAAAATAAGGGCCCGGGAAAATTATCCCTCCTATCCCCCATTTAATAGGGCTCCAGTGTTCAACTAATATCAAGCAAACCAATCTTTCGCTTCCAAAATTGAATGAAATTTCTGCGAAATAATTTGTAGAACCAATACTTAAGCATTAAGCAAACAAATCTCTTAGTAACCCAGCAAAGGTTTAGGCCAATTATACAATCCCTTAATGACGATTAATTTCAAAGATCCTTCGTTTTGTGCTTCATTTCTAATATTTTTGGCTTTACACATATTAGATTGTGTCTATATTCGTAGTACCCACCAAACTAATGCCAATGTAAAACTATATGTCAATGTTACATCAAAGTTTAGAATAAGCTTGTTTTTGTAACGTTTTGTGTCCATTCTGCAAAACAACTTAATTTACAAATTAAGTGTATTATCCGAAATTTGTTTAATTTACATTTTTTACGAATCGTTGTCTTTTCAATCTTTTTTGTTTTATATATGTATGTATACCAATGTATGTATATTTAGTTGTGAAAAGTTACAAAAATGTTAACACAAAAATTTGTAAGGATAATCATAGAAAATAATATGAATAAAACGAAGCAAAAGAGAATCCATGAAATACCAAACATAATATTGACAACGCCTAAATTTTTCCTTTCCATTTTCCATTTTAATGATGCTACAAGAATTTAAATTGCACTAATTTTTTTTTTTTTGGTTCTGTGGAAATAATAAAATGCTATTGTTTCGACCAAGGACTCTGCATACGTACTACATGATCTAACCAATTTAATTTCGAAAACATGAACACGTCACAACCAAAGTTTAAGTTATTCTATTTCCACGCAAATTCTAGTTAGGTCCATCTCTTATTGATGCTCTCCCTGTTTTATTACCTACATTTTTATCTTTAAACATTCTTAAAATAACAAATTTTGTAAGAACTTTACAGATAAAATAGCTGCACAAAAAAGATTCTTGCCATATGGAGTACCTATATTTACGTAACATATAAAAAAGACTATATGTACAGACAGACACAAATGATAGTGAAACTTAAAATTTTAAACACAATTAACACCATCCTGTAAAATATAAGTTTCTACACTTAGGTGGCAATATTGTTGTTCTTTTTATATACTGTCTTTATGTAAAAACGTAATCAGGATTGCAACGGTGTCCGTGATTGGGAGTTCAGCCTTAAAGAATTCTATTTGTGATATTGAGTTCAAATTTCATGTAAAATTTATTTATTTCATACTACAGAGAAATTCAATGTTTACGAGACTGATTTTAGTCCAGAAAATGAATCTTTACGGTACAGAATTATACAGTCCGGTAAACGAGCCATTACCGTTTAGAAAAATACCAGGCCACTTGATAAACAAAATAAACTAGGGTAAAATTTAATTTTAAATGAAAAAATCGAATTAATGTAGTATGAAATAAAACGTTGTACGTTACACGTACGTTAAATGATCATCACAGAACTCGTTCAACATTCTGGACTCGTCTCCTACGTTGCATCGTCCATAAACATCGAACTCATACTATGACAACTCATTTACCGTTCTTGTGACATAAATAATTATTACGTCACAAGGGCGGTAAATGAGTTGTTACGAGAATTATGAGAACTGAGTCCGATTTTAAGGTTATCAAGTTATTCTAGATTATTTTATTTATCAATTTATTTTGACTTACTTTTAATAAAGAAAATAATCCAGGGTAATTTGATAGTTTTAAAATCATTTGCATTAGTTTTCTTTTAATTCGAAGAAACGTTTTTGCGTGGTTAAAAAAACATTCCGTAAAGTTCTCCATTTCTCTTAATTTATAGAACATCAACATATGCCTGGTGTTTTTCTAAACCGTAATGATTTGTTTTCCGGACTGAAATCAGTCATGTAAACATTGAATATCTGTACAATATGAAAAAAAATTGATTGCAAAGAGTGATTTGCTACTTGAAAATATATTTAATGACTTTCAAAATAAATATACGCACAATAGAAATGAGTTAATAATGAAAAATAGTTCAATTCACATTTAAATGCTACTTAAGAATATCTAAATGCCTAAAATACAATTAAAAAATTAAATCTAGTTCGTTCGTACTCATTTAAATAAATTGAGTATGATTTTTCTATTAAATACTAATGATAATCATAATTTCCATAAAATTAAATGATAAGCGTATGCTATTATTTACGGAGAAAATTACATTTCTCCGTTCACAACATTGTACATAAGTAAATACATATATTAAGTAACAATTTGAAAAATTTGATACTGGTTAGTTAAAGTTTTCAATTAATTTCCCAAATGGATCAAATATTCTACAAGAAAAATGAAAGATACACAGTGAATATTTATTAAAAAGTTCTTACATTTGGGTTCGTCTGCTTTTTCATTTTTTTTTTTTTTTTTTTTGTAAAAGTACCTAATTAGATATTATAAGTAATTGAAATATTAATTCCTTGATTACCTTTAAGCATTTCAAGAACAAACAACGCACCGATTTTTTAAAAAAAAATTTGTAAAATTTGGTCTTGAATCCTTCTATCTTTAATACTTTAATAAAAATCAAATAGCATAAAATATTCATTCGATTTTTAGTAGGACTCTTAACCCGGAAAATCTCTCCAATTGGAGGGATTCCTATCTAATCAATGTTTTTTTTGTGAAAATTTTTAATTAAATAAGTATTAATGATTGGACCATCATGATTTCCAGTGGAGTGAAAATATTTCATAACTTTTCGGTGGAATTTTTTCTTTATACAATTTATCTCCCTACAAAGTAGAGGCGGTGGATTGTTCTATGTTATGCAGCTCTATTGTAGAATCCGATAAATAACACGCCGTGTCCACATCGGTTGCAACAGTTGCAATCGCATAGTGCCTCCAAAACAAAAGAAAGCATAAGAGTCTAATAAACATTTTTTGTACAAGCAACAATAACAAAAAATAGTTATTAATCGAATCGCACAAGATTTACGTATTCCATGTAAGTGACTTCTACTGTTTCCAACTTTTCCAGTCGGCGTTAATTTGCATGATATGATTTTTTCCACAATTTAAGTTCCAGTGGAATGGGGTGGAAATTTGAAGCCATGATAGGAATGTAAGCTCCGTGATAATTTCGCGTTTAAAATTATTGGTAAAAACTTTTTGTTACTAAAGATTTGCTTTTGAGATATGCCATGCACTTAAATAAAACTAATTAAGGCTGAGTAATTACCTGATTGGTAAATTTTCTGTCGGCACATTTGAAATCATTTTATCAGTAACAATAACATCTTAATGAAAATGATGTTACTGTTACTTTCCACGAGATGCGCTTATCCTACTTTTACAATCGAGAATAGAAGAATCCTAGATCTGTATTTGCACTTTATAAAAATTTAATAAAATGAGTTTAATTAAACTAATTTCGACTTAATCTGGATCTGGAAAATCTATACTAACAGATGTATAAAAAAAACCTGGCTATTAATTAGTAAAATAAGACAGGAAGTGATTGATGTTACCTTAGTGACTCTAATTAGTTGTGAATCGGTTTAAGCTATAAACTGTGGTTACTAAATTACAACATTCTATTGGAAAAAGATCAGACTTTTTAGGGACAATAAATTAATTACAGGCTGTGTCAGGTATTTGAGGACAAATTGACTTTAAAACTACAATTTGTATATTTCTTAGAAAACTTATTCTATTTTAGTGAAATTTTTACAGCAAACTAAGTGAGTCGTGGGCTATACAGTTATTTGATAAAATCACCTTCAGCGGCAATAACAGCTTCAATTCTCTCAAATGATCCTCGTTCATATGCGTCATTACTCTGTTAATAGCTACTCTAAGGGAATCAAACACGTTATGAGGATGTTTATTAGTCTTCCGTTCAACAATGCCCCATAAGATCCAGGGAGCTAGGTAGCCACATGTTGGGGTTATGTGATCATACCGATTCTCAGACATCCAATCTTGCGCCGTCATGGTTTTATGTGAAGGAGCAGAGTCCTGTTGAAACACGTATGTCATCTTCCCAGGCACGCTATCTATCCAAGGTTTCACAACTGTTTCCAAAAACTCAATGTAGGCTGCAGCATTCATCCAAAGTCCTTGAGGAGAGAAAGGAGGTGACATGACATGTCCTTGGCAGTTGCCGAAAACTTTATGTGCATAACATGAGGAACGTCATGTGAAGGATCTGTACATAGGCACCTATCAACATTTATTTCGTCAGAATAAAACCAGCGCATATCCGAGATTTCAGGATGTTTTAACTTGTTTAAAAGTCGTTGTGCTCGAATGAATCGCTGTTCTCGAGTGTGCGCACGTACTACTTGTACCGGTTGTCTTCGTCGACAATGCGACGGATTGTGCGCTCAGAAAATTGAACATCTCTCGATATGGCCTTTATGGACTTTGAAGCTACTTCATCAATAATGCCCTGGACTTGTTGCACAAACTGTGATATTCTAACTGCGTCTGAACGTGCTTCATGATTGTACGCATGGCAAGACCTTTCATATTGCCTTCAGTTACTTCTAACTTTCGAAGAACTTTATGAAGAAACGATCGGGCGATATTTAAAAATTGGGAGATTTCAAGATCACTGTGATTCACAAATATTGCAATTGAAAAAAGAAAAATAACTTGCTGTGAAGTGGCAAGCACATATGTGTAAAAGGGTTGCCTTGGTTGAACCAAGAACTTCAAAAGCTTAAAAAAACGCAAGGAAAGAATTCAATGGAGTAAAAATAACAACCTAAAATGGGAAAGAATCGTGAAGCCCTACCAGAAATCAACAAAGAGCTGCGGAAGGCCAAACGAATTTCTTGAAATTGCCTTAAAGCCTTAATAAAGTACGTGAAATTTTCTGGGCCTAGAAGGCTCCAATCTAACGTAATAAAAATAAGATAAGTATGGTGAGCTAGTCAAATAGCCAAAGGAACATCTGGATGGTTAAACCAAGAACAGTCTAAGGATTTAAATAGATACTTAATTTAAATAGATTCTTAACAAATTGACTGCCATGTGAACCACCCGTCGGTCACACGTTACTTTTATTTCGATGCCGCATGCAATGAAAATTATTTTTATCTTGTGTAGAACAATAGTAAAAGTTTTTATTCATTTTCAAATAAAATAATTTCAATTTTTCAAAAAGGGTTTATTTAGAAAAGCGCATCTTGTTGTGATTAAATTTAAAATATTGAAGGATAATAAAATGTTTCTTTGAAAAATTAATGATTCTTACTAAAACATTGTAAACATAAAGTTGGATCACTTGGCTGGAACGAGTTGGCAATTTTTTTAACCTTTTATGTGGCTTCATTTCTTCCCCTTTATTTTTATTTCTTTACAGCAATCGGATCAGCGTTTTCTTGATTTTCTATTGGTCTTATCTATTATTTCATGCTGCTTCATGACATGACGTTCATTTGAAAGATGGTGTACGTCTAATTTCACGGATTTGCTTTCTAAAATCACGAATTTCAGTATTTGAAAATGCTATGAATAGCAAAACCAAAATTCATGAATACCATTTAGCAGCAAACGAATTTAATAGAATAGAAATGTTTTTCTTCTGTTTTGTTCTCTGCGGATTGAATAGTGAACAATTGTTTGCTCAGGGGAAACAAACGAAGCTAAATAATCTTGACATTTTTAAATCGTGAAGTACCGTTAGGTGTTCTATATACATCAAAAAAAATTTAGTTAGTTTAGTTGCGTAATAGCGTTGTTGTAACCATGCCAAACTTACGATCTGAAGTAAAGAGCTGCTTTCATGGCACGCGGGTGACAAAATTGTCTTCTCAGATGAAAAACATTTTGTGCTTGAAGTTCCGCATAATGTTCAAAACGATCGAGTTGGGGCGGTTTCAATAAAGGATGTCCCAAAATAAAAAAAGCACATACCGAGGTTCCAAAATGCGTCCTCGGTAATGGTTTGGGGAGCCGTATCCAAAAGAGGAACCCTTCCACTTGTTTTTATTGATAAAGGTGTTAAAATAAACGCGAAAAATTACTTGGAGGAGGTTTTGCAGAAAAATGTATTGCCAGAAGCCCAAGCAATGTACGGAGAGGAGTATTATTGCTTTCAACAAGACGGAGCACCAGCACATACGGCGAAAGTAGTTCAAGAGTGGTGTGTGGCTAATTTAACTGACTTCATTACCAAATACGAATGGCCGCCTAGTTCACCAGATTTAAATCCCTTGGATTTTTATATCTGGGGGTTTATGGTATTCTCAGTATTGCGCTCGCGCTTGCGAATGGTGGGTGTATTCAGCTGCTCTGTTCATAGTTCGCGCCATAACAGTAGTGACATGGTCACGTTGACCCTTGAATTGTTGTTTTTATGGGAGGGTCAGACAGGCCCCTTGAATAGTCAACGTGTAAAATTTATTTTGAATAATAATTAAGGGTTAAAAGTGCAAAATTGTTTTGATATATTTTTGGGTCACTATCGAGAACCGAGTTCGGACAATGATATTTTTGGCCCAAAACCCGCTATGAAAATTAGGTGGAGAGGTAATTTTTTTTTTTTTTTTGCGAAAACGAAAAAGATCACTCTTCTATTCTTTAGTTTCATTTGATTGATCCCTTTGTTTGAATGACGAATAACACATACTTACAGTGCTGGTAAAAAAAAATTGGGCAAACAAATTTATTGCAAATTGGAGTCTTTTTTTGCTAAAATTACAAAACTTTTGAAAGCAATTGGTTTATTGTTTCATTTTAAATACATGTATGACGTAATTTTTTGAAAAAAAATATGGACCTGCAATTTAGGGGCAAAACACCGAAAAATGCCAAAATATTCAAAATACGTTTGATTGGAGTTAAAGTAATGTAATAAATTAAACACTTATTTTTTGTTTTTTTTTTTTGTTTTTTATTGATTTATAGAAGTTCAATCTTTAATATTAATATTTTGTTGGACCGTCTTTTGCTTTTATTACAGCGATACATCTCCGATTCATTGAATTTGATAAATTTTTCAAAGTCGCAGGAGATATGGATTCCCAAATCATCATCAACAAACTTTTTCAAGCTTCAATCGATTCTGGGCGCTTCCTTGCTACTTCTAGCTTCATTATAGACCAAATATTTTCAATTGGATTTAAGTCTGGACTATAAGGGGGCCAGCTCAACACATCGATACTTTTTTCTTCGAAGTACTTTTTTTACCTTTAAATGAAGAGATAAGAAAAAAAACAAGTTTTTAACAAATTATTTATGTTTATCTGAAAGCCAATTTGTCTATCTACAATTCAAAATTAATAACTCATAATTTTAGCGGTATGGCACGGAGCATTGTCCTGTTGAAAAATATATTTGCAAGTCTCGCCAAAAAGCTTCAACGCAGAAGGCTCAAATTCGTTTTGAAGGACCTGCAGATAAACAGCTGCTGTAACGCTGGAACTAAGGAAGCACAACCGACCGGTTTCATTTCCAGAAAAGCATCCCCAGACCATAACTCCTTCTTTTTTCGGTGGAAGTCTTAAAAGACATTCGTTACTAAGTCTCTCACCAGGTTTTCTCCTTACGAGAATTCTTCCATCTCCAACATGCCGCTTGAATTTTAATTCATCGGAGAAAATCACATCATTCCACATCTCTGGAGTCCAATTAACATGCTCCTGGGCCCATAGCAAACGTTTTTTTTCACTAGTAATGTGAACTCAGGCTTCTGGACTGGTTTAAGTGCTCTCAAACCAGCTTTAACAAGTCTTTTTCTCACTAAGCCGGCTGAAATTTTTTTTCCCGTTGCTCGCTCAAGATCCTGTCTTATGTCCGATGAAGTTTTAAAACGGTTCCGACGACTTTGTAATAGTTTAAAACGATCTTCCACTGGCGTTGTCTTTCTGGGCCTTCCAGAGCCTTTCTTTCTTTGTGTACCGTCCATCTCTCGATTTTTTTTAATATTCCATGCGACAGTACTTTTAGGAATGTATAATCTTTCACCTATTTCACGCGTGGTTAAATTTTCTCGCGCCAAAATCAACATATTGCTTTTACACTGGTCACTAACTTTTCCCATTTTTTTAACTAAAATTGCACTTTATTCTTTATTTGTCTAGGATCACTTACAGAATAACTTAATCTTACAAAATATGCACTATTTATACTCAAAAAATAAATTACAGGCAATAAAACATCTGCACCCTAATGACGGCCAAGAACGGTAGGCGTAAAAAAAAATAATTGCTTGCCCAATTTTTTTGCACATCAGTTTCGGGGTTGTACCGGTGTAATAAAAGCAAAAGGCGGTCCAACAAAACATTAATATGAAAGATTGAACTTCTATAAATTAATAAAAAACAAACAAAAAAAATAAAAATTAGTGTTTAATTTATTACATTACTTTAACACCAATCAACGTATTTTGAATATTTTGGCATTTTTCGGTGTTTTGCCCCTAAATTGCAGGTCAATATTTTTTTTCAAAAAATTACGTCATACATGTATTTAAAATGAAACAATAAACCAATTGCTTTCAAAAGTTTTGTAATTTTAGCAAAAAAAAGACTCCAATTTGCAATAAATTTGTTTGCCCAATTTGTTTTTACCAGCACTGTAGTGTTTAATTAACCGAGTAGAGAATAATTTGTTATTCTTCCTAGACCCAGATCGATCAGTAGTAAAACTCATTATTCGATAAATGAAGAGCTAATAATAAATTTTAAAGAGCGAGTTTTAGAAATGTATCATGGAAAGATCCTGTTAGACGCGAATTCTCATTTTTGCATTTTTATAATAATTGTTTTTTAAATAAATGTGACCACCGGTAGGTCACATGGCACCATATTGAAATATCCATTATCTAAGAGCCATGGGACCCTCCGATGGTCACACTCCAAAAACACTCAAAGCAAACAGAAAATGAAAAAATATAAATACGATTTATTTTAAAAAGATGAAAAGATCCCGCTAAATGGGAAATCTCATTTTTGTAATATTTTTTTATGGTGGCAGCCAACGTGTTAAGTAGTCCGAGTTAATCCAAAAACAAATTTTGATTTCCTCATTTTTGAAAATGGTGGTCCTACCTGTTATAAATCAAATACTGAAGTATTGAAATCAACCCTTCGCGTCTCTAATGAGAACCTTTCGAGCAGAACTTATAACGTATTAGTGAATGTCAGCCCAATGTAGTGAATTGCTAGATCCATTTTTTTGTTCTGTTTTGTTTATTTTCTTATATAATTTTTAACAAAAAAAGATCGATTTAGGCCGTCACTAGCCCAATGAACGATTTTGCACATATGACATTTTAAGTCTGTCGAAGCATATTGTTATCAATTAATTAAATTTTTGGTCAGCGGCAACCAACTTAAAAAAATATGATTACTTATCACAGAGGAAGACAACTTTAAGGAAGTCACTTAACGACATTGGCCAGTTTCAATGACCAAACGCAACCTAAACTGGATTTTAAATACTTATTTATAAAATTCATATTTCAATGCGGGAGAAATGGAACAATCGCTCCATTTGGCTTAAGTATGGATGATGCAAAAAAATATTTGACTGGTTGATTAAAAACAGAAGAGCATGTGTAGAAGCAGTCATTATTGGGGCGAGAGGCAAATGGAACGTCCCACTCTCAAAAGATGTCACGATTCTACCAGACTGAGGATAGAAACAGGATCCAGGATGTTGCTTCCAAAATTCAATCTCTCCAATCCAAATTGTATTTTCCAGAACTTTCTCGGCATTATCGAAATGCGTATACTTAAGTATTTATTTTCTTAGTGTATATCTATCCTAGTGTCAGCCGATGAAGAATTATGATTTTTCTTGTTATTTAAGCTCGCTCAACAGATTATTGCCACAATTATGTGGTTTGTTACTGTTTAATATATGGTTTGTTACTATTCTTATAAACTATTCAATATTTTTTTTGCAAGTTAATTTTTTAGTATTACCTATTATATGAAAGTTTACGCAAGTTATTAAAAAAATATGAACGTGCCTCTGAAAATGATTTCTTCATGGCGTTCACTTTAGCATCTCGTAGAATTATCCGAAACAAAAAATACATATATTACTGTAAAGTTTATGAGTGTAGCTTGCAGATATACCTAACAAATTAATTATTTCTTTATAAAAAATTATAAAAATCATGATTTGAAAAAAAATCCGTTTCTCCGTTTTAATAAGGTTTTTATTCTCAGAGAACTTCTCATCGAGAATTTTTTGAGTTATTCTGCACGCCAGTTTCAAAAGGATGGTTTTGAAAAAAAACTCGTTTAAAGCTTAATGAAAGGTTAATGAAAGTTTATCATTGTTAATTTACCTGTACTTTTTAAAAGCCGTTATTTCGTCATTTTCGCTTTGGGGGCATATTCAAGGGATAATATACTATCGATTTAAGCAAAAAAAATCGATTTTTTGAAGCCGCTACACCAGGTTACCTCCCTCAATATACTCGTAGTGGTGGCACCATAATTGAGAAAAAAAGCTCTAAATGGCAAATTCTAATCTTTAGTCTCCAAGTTGATTCTTGCTCTTTGAAGGAAACAGCGTTTTAGTTTTTATGCTTGCTCTGAGTTATTCGCATGCTTGGAAACAATTTATGAATTCCATTGCGAATAAAAGTTTGTCAGTCAAAATAAAGGGAGATAAAAATATAAAATCGGTGGTTGTGTGAAAGAAACACAAAACGAAGTCAGTCAAGATTTGACTTACATCAAATGTGTGTTTGTATTAGTGGATTGCTATAATTATGGTCAAAAATTATCAAACTGAGATCATTTCAACTAACATATCTGCATAAATATTGTGTACGATGAAAAATATTTCTCGCACACACTAATAATTTTAATAGCATGGCGATTTTATGGTAGAGATTTTTTTAATTTTTTATTATATGACGGAAAATATTCGAAAAATAATTATTCTGATATGAGTATTAATAATAATTAATTTTTTAGATAGTTTTGAGATATGAAAATAATCGAATTAATGCTAATACTTAATTTGTTTAATAATTGTTGGTTATATTTTTGTCTGATGTCAAAATTTAGGATCGGTACGTAATTCTGTTTTAAAAAATTTCTGTATTTTTAAACATATTAGTGGTCACTAACTTATTCATCAATTATCTACTCAGATAAAATATTTACTGTTCGGTGCTGAGTCCATTGTTTTAGAATATTTTGTATAATAGTGGGCTTAGGTTTCGCATAAGTGAGGAAGCAAAAGCTAGAGGCTTTGCGGTTAAGTTGGTTGCCAAATTTAAGGCCGAAGCAGAAAATATTTGTAACGAGGTCATAGACTTTATCCAACAGTGGTTATCTAAGATAGGACTGATGTTAGCCGAACATTAGACGGAGGTAGTATTAACCTCGAGGAGGAAAAGGCGGGAAACCATTGCCATCCAAGTGGATAATTCTAAGATCAGGTTTAAGAGAAATGTGGATGCAGCATACCGACGGTGTGCGCTATCTAGGCAGATGATGCGGCATATATAGTAGCGGGAATGTAACAAATTGATCTATTGGCAAGGAAGCGACACAAGCTACTCCTTAACGGATCCCAAACAACGGCTAGGGCGAATCGTAATCTGAATGGCAACAACGTTAGAACGAACGAGATAAGGGATGATGGACATTTCACATCATACCAATGATAGATATTACTTGGTTAACCCGCCAATAAGGTGAAGTTGACTTCTATCTAAAATCTGACCCAGCTGCTGATCGGGCATGGATATTTCCGTACACACCTGTATTGGTTCGGACACGACGATATGTCCCTTTGCCCAGGCTGTAAGGGAGAGAATCAGAAGACATGTTTTTGTTTTGCCTGACTCCGGAGAACATCAACTTATGGTGGGCTCACATGATTACTGGTCGTCTATTTGCAGCTTCGCAGCAGAAACTTTGGTTTAGTGGTTCATAACATAAACATAATAAAGAAGGTCTAATCAAAACCCACCTCCCAAAGAAATATCAAATCGGTAAAAATCCGGCATTAATCCGTGTATTAATTACACGGGCAGACTGTGTATTTCGAAGATGTTCACCCACCTACAGGTAAAAAGAACACACACACACACTCAAATAAACCTTCACACATCCTCTTACACACACATAAACTTACAGGCACACATAGCCACACACCTATAAATACATGCACACTAGGGTGGTCCTTGTTTGTACGGGGCAAACAAAATGTAGAGATGTCTAACGGGACACCCCCTAGAAATGTGAGGTTATGCTAAAAACTTAAACAGAAAAAATATTGGGTCAATCGAAGATGGTTTAGAGGTCGCGACTTGAGCGCGAATTTCGATAAAAACACTATTTTTTTAAATTTTTCACTTTCAAACGAACAGAAAAATAATTTAGAATTTTTTCTCAGCCTAAATCAAAATTGTGGTGAATAGAAGCTATAATTACCTTTCCAAAACCTTAAAGATGTCGAAAATCGGTTAACAAATGGCGACTTTATTGCCAATTTTCGAAACTAATAAAAACTCAAATAATAAACGTTTTTTTTTTTTAAATCCTGGATTTTATATTCAAAACTACAAAAAAATAAATAAATAAATAGCAATGAGATTTAACGACTAAGCAAAGGAATATTTTATGATATCATAAAAATCGCATGAGTCATAGGGACTTAACATAGTTGTGTTTTATGATGTCATTATGATTCATCTCAGTAGTTATTGTATTTAAATCCGCCTACCGCATTAATTATAACCTGCTATGGCCAATATGTGTATACAATCATATAATATATAAAGAAGAGAAATGCAAATTAATTTCAGTTTAAATCCAAATCTCGCGAATAAAGGACACAAATTTGTAATAACTAAATCTGCTCCATTTAAGAGTTTTATTAATATTTTTAAGAAAGTGCTACTAAAATTGACAAAATGGCATCTAATTATCGGTCCACTACAGAAATTTATCATCTTGGCCATGAGTACTGTCAAATTATTGGTGCTAAGTTACCCTTAAATAAGCAAGTGATATGTCTTTTTTTTAGAATCACAGTACTGTAAAATTAACAATTCGTGAAAGTGCAGTTCTGACAATCCAGGAAGTGTCTATTTTTTGATCAAAAGCACGAATCCCAGTGAAAAAGGAAAAACATTCCATTGAAAAATTGGAAAAATTGCATGATGAGTGGAAAAATCTCCTAAAGAATAAAAATAAATCTAAAAAAATTTGCCATGAAAGAGAAAATGCATTTAATAGTAAACTGGATGATATTTTTGATATCGCACATGTCAATGCCTTGTCCATGATGACCAGTGAAGACGATAAGCAATTCCTTTTGTCGCAGTGTGAGAAAGGGCGTCCCGGATATTTGACTGGAGCCAGACAATATGAAATTGAAAGAGAAAAGCGGAAATCGGAACGAATGGAGGCAGAAAAAAATCGTAAACGAAGAAACGAAGTTCCATTGCACTAAAGCAACTAAAGCACCAAAGCTGGATTTGAACTATTTACGAGATATTTATTTCTACAAAACACATGATGAAAAGTTGGCGATGGCTGAACTAAATAAAATGTGTGGTAATTTGTGGTATTTGTCCGACGAAAGTATCGCATTCTCTTTTTTCGATGAAAACGTCTCTAGTGCAGCGAAAAGAAGAATGATGAAACAGTTGAATATGATGAGGGATGTAGAGGCCGAGTCTAGTAAGCGCGTCGAGTTGAAAATTGATGATGTGAAAACATTCATTATGAAACAACTGGCAAATTTTGTTACACCAAACACTGGCGATTTTTTTAAACGGTTCAAGATTTCCACAGATTTCTTAAACAAAGATCCGGATATGTGGCCTCAGGATGATAATTTCAAGAACGGAATGAAGATTATTAGTCAAATAAAAGTCGTAAATGATATTGCAGAACGTGGTGTAAAGTTAATACAAGTTTATAATATGAAATTAAGAAAAAATGAAGATGAAATGCAGTATTTACTACAAGTCGTAAAGGACTACACACAGAAGTTTCCAACCCATACCAAAACATCCTTAATGGGTAGAAGATCATCCAAGATTGATTATTTTCATTATAAAAATTAAATCATAATATCATTGTATAGAAGAAACATTATGCGTTTATAATAAAAAAAATAGTAATAATTTGTCTAGTTTTTGTATTTTGAAATTTGGCCATAAAGTCGCTATTTGTGAACCGATTTTTGATACCTTTGATGTTTTGGAAATGTAATTATTTCCTCTATTCACCACAATTTTTATTTAGGCTGAGAAAATTTTTAAAATAATTTTTATGTTCGTTTGAAATTAAAAAGTAAAAAAAAATATCGTTTTTATCGAACTTCGCGCTCAAGTCGCGACCTCTAAACCATCTTCGATAGACCCAATATTTTTTCTGTTTAAGTTTTTAGCATAACCTCACATATCTAGGGGGTGTCCCGTTAGAAATTGGAACTTTCGAAAATAAGGGCCATCCTAACGCACACACTCACACATAAACACATACACATATACACAAACCATGCATAAACAGATACACTCGTACTTCGACACATAAGCAATGCGTATGTCACACGTGTCTGTCACGCGTGTTTCACAAAATTCTGTTTCCCATAATTCTGTAAGAAATTAATTCTGCAATTAATTTTTTTGTCGCATTTCTTGAATTTTGTAAAACAAAATTTTTTAAAACAGAATTTTGTAAAACAGAATTTTGTAAAACAGAATTTTGTAAAACAGAATTTCGTACCCAACCCCAAAATTTAACCATAAAATCTTGATAAAAAAAAATAATAAAATGCTTTTTCTTTGTCACTCTAATGGATTAGTTTTTTTTGTCCTCTTTTGACCTGAAGTCAGTTCAGTCAATTATTCATAGTGGAATACAGACTTAAAGCTACCGAAATTTGAATTGATTCTCGCACTAACGATATCATTGACAACAAACACTTAAATACAGAATCGTTTAGATACACAAACCTACTATACTGTGTATTGATTTAACGACATAATAGGTGTTAAATTATTTTATAAACATTGTCTTTATAAACAACTAATAAAAGTACAGTAACTTTATTGTTTGTGGTGTTGCGCTTTTCCGTGTACACTTACTTGGCATTTGGTTAGAAAAGCATCGGGAATATTTCTTTAAATTTGAATCCTTAATCGATAAGAAATGAAATTTAAAAAATGTTAAGAAGTGGCTTAGTAGTATTTGAAAAAAAAAATTCAAATCGAGGAGAAATAAAATTTTTCAAGTGTAATAATCTTGAGCTTTGGAAATTTTGTTCAAATTAATAAAAGTCGAATTCTAATTCACAATACTTCACAACATTAAAGTTAAATTCTCATAGAAATCTTCTATTTTAATAACCAATTCAATATTTATTAGCATCCACACACATACAGCTCATGGAGTTGATTCTGATCAAGTGACAAATGACATTTTTTGTGACATTTTACTAAAATTGTAACTGCTATAAAATGAATATATGTATATTCATTACCATGTCTTGACGCTATAAAATGAATATATGTATGGTATACCATGTCTTGACGCTATACATAATCAATTGTAGCACTAAAAGTCAAATTATAATCATAAATTGAATTTTCGGTCTTAAAGTTAACATTAACAATTGGTCAAAATGACAATTAAATGTAATAATATTGCCAAGGAGTGAAAATGTATGATTTTCCAAAAACATTTGTCCTGATTTTTTATTTGATAGTAAAATTCTTAAATATGATCGCAAATTATAACGTCAAGACATAGCAATAATTGTGAATACTAAAAATCGATTCAAGTGATTTTTTAAAAATCTCACAAAAAATAATTTGACAAATTGAAGAAAATTGTCATTGGTTTTAATTTCGGAGACTTTTGTTGTGTGTTTAGCTTAAATAAACTATGTGTGAGTAAAATTTATTTGGAAATAATTTCGGGCAATACGAATTCTTAACTGGCTGCTACTACTACAAATGTTATAGTCATAGCTCTAAAATATTTTGTATTAATAACAAAATGTGACGAAAAATTTTCATTTGATCAGAATCTAGCCCCAAAGGTCAAGAATTAGATTTTCAAATTTTTATAACGGCTTATTATTTTTTAAAACTTTTTCATCCCCTTCGGATAGAATACACTTATTCAAACGTTTTTGCCAGTCTTCGAAACAGTTGTTAAATCGATTTCCGGAATGGCTCTCAAAACCTTCTTCGATTCCGCTTGTATCTTTTTAATCGAGTCAAAACGATGTCTCCGCAGATGTTCTTGAATTTTGGGAATAGCCAGAAGTTAGACGGTGCTAAATCAGGCGAAAAGGGCGGTTGCAGAACGAAATGGGTCGAATTTTTGCCGAAATAATCATTTAAAACGAATGCAGTGTGAGACAGCGTAATATCGTGATGCAAAAACCTAAATTGTCTGCCCAAAATTCTGACCCAAACGATATTTGCTTAATGTCAACAAGATCTCTAATTGTCAATCGGCGATTTTTGAGCACCAAATCCATGACTTCTTTGACATGGTTTCATCGGTAGACGGAGGACAACTGCGCGCTGGACAGTGCATTGTCACCAAAAGCCTTTTCCAACATTTCCAACCTTTTGGGAAGCCGAAATTCTATTTTTGAAGCAAAATTTGATGCAAATTCTTTGCTGAACTTTTTTAACAATCGTAAAACGAACTTTTTTAAATGGAAAGGTCTTACTAATTTTTGATCTCAGTATGTAGTAAAATGTATTTTGAGAAAATAGATGTTAAAGTTTTGAAATTAGTGTATTTTGCAGCAAAAATGAAAACTATTTTTCTTATTACGTGTTTCTCAATTTAGTTTTATTTTTATTTTTTTATTTTAATGATAAAGTTTATTATTGGCTATCGATTGTAGTTTCCTACTATCCGAAAACCGATTGTTTTCCTATTATCGGTAAAAATACGCAAGGCATAAATCTACTTAGTGCGATAGCGGGAGTATAGGCTTTGACTTTTGAGTCAGCTTGTCGTATTTACTTTTTTTCCGTACAAAAATATTTTTAGGGCCTGCTCGAATTCTGTGGTAATTATTTGCTCGTAATAGTTTTTGGTATTGGTGTAACAATTGTTTCCTTCTTTCGCTTTACTGCACGAATACTATTTTTGACATTAGCTGTGTAAATTCGATTTGAATTTATAACGGCTTTCAATTATAATACTTGGATGAAAATGATCAACAAATAATATTTAGGTTGCCAATACTATTGGCATATTGTTAAAAGACGTAATTAGGGCTTGCATTACCGGTAAACGGTAAATCGATTCACCGGTTTTACCGTCCAAATTTCTTTACTGAATTACTGGTAAAAAATCAAATATTTACCGATAAATTTCAGTTAAACAATTTTAGAAACAATAAAACAAATAATTTAATTTTTTTTTTTTCAACTTTAAAATAGTTTTAAGATTATGTAATAAATCATGCATTAAAAATCATTCAGTCAAACCAAAACACAGTCGGCTACTACTTCAGGGCTAATTAAAAATTATTTTAAGAGTTCAACTGATGATTCACTACCGGCTGTAATTTCAAGAATGGTAGCCAAAGATGGTCTACCATTCGTAAAATTTTGTACCTCTTATGATTTAAGGAAGTTATTAACTGCCAAAGGATATTCCGTCCCAAAATCGTCAAATTCAATAAGAAATATTTACTAAAGATACATGTTAGACCGAAAGTGGTCTGACTGAAAATGTCCGAGATAAATTCAACATTAAAACGGCGGCTTGACTGAAAGCAAAAATTATTAACAAGAAGATCTTCTTGTTAATAATCTTTGCTTTCAGTCAAGCCGCCGTGTACATGTTGAATTTATCTCGGACGTTTTCAGTCAGACCACTTTCGGTTTAACATGTATCTTTAGTAATTGTAATGGCTTACGGAGAAAAAATTCGTAAACAAATTGCAAGCCAGATAAAAAATGGTGACAGTTTTAGCCTCACACTCGACGAATGGACGTCAATCAAAAACCGCCGATACATGAATATCATATATTCATAGTCAAACAAAATTTTGGAATTTAGGACTCACGCGGCTACATGGAAATATGCCTGCAAACAAGTGCGTCTAAATTCTAGAAAACAAATTGCAAGAATTTGGAATCAATTTTAGTAACGTTGTTGCAATAACAACAGATGGTGCAGCAGTGATGAAAAAGATGGGTTCAAGTTTAAATACTCATCATCAGTTATGTTTTGCGCATGGTATCCAACTCGCGGTGATTACAGTTTTATACAAGAAAAATGATGTGTTATTTGAATTAGAAAATAAAGCTATTTATTCTGAAGGCGATGAAGAAGACAAGAGTGATCATGATTTTTCTGAGGGTTTAAGTGTAACAATAACAGATGATTCGCAAGTTCAATACGATATCGCATGACGACTTATATCCGGTTATCAATAAAATACGACGAGTAGTAAAGATATTTCGGTGTTCACCCACCAAAAACGACAATATACTTCAGAAGCACGTCATAAATGAATTTGGAAAGGAAATTGCTTTAATTCTGGATAGTAGCAAAACCCGTTGGAACAGCTTAGTGGCTATGCTGGAACGGTTCTTCAAATTAAAATCTGCTGTTCGAAAAAGTTTGATAGACTTAAATATCGACATCAGCTTTTCAGAACATGAATTAAACCTAATTATTGAAATTATAAAGGCACTGGAACCTGTCAAATTGGCTGTAGAATCGTTAAGCTCATCAGATTTTACATTATTAAGTGCAGATGTCACACTTAAATTCATGTTAGATGAATTATCTGAACAGAATTCATCACTTAGTAAGGAATTACAGCGTGAATTAATAATTAGAATAAAAGAGCGAAGAACCCCTGTTTCTACAAAATCCGATGGATTATGGCAGGACAACTAATAATAGAAATTATGGTTTATTTAATTTACTAAGTAAAACTGCAATAGTCAAAATAATTGTGAGCATTATTGAGCGTTTCAGTATGAAAATTACAGATTGTAATATTGCTGACAATGACACTGACTCATCTTATGATTATCCAGAAATACTTTCCGAACCACAACCGGTCACGATGAAAGAAAGATTACAACTCGCCATTCAGAAGAAACACGAAGTAAATGTTAATGATACCAAAAAGTCTTTGGAGAAAATAATAAAAAAAGAAATAAATTCGATTTTAGAGGAGAAGTGACTTGGAACCTATTTAGATTTAGTGTTAAAACACTTGTCCACAATAAAATCAACAAGCGTCGAGAGCGAAAGAGCATTTTCTGCTGCGGGGCAAGTCATAACAAAATTACGATCCAGCCTAATTGATCGGACAATTGATAATATTTGTTTTTTACGCGGTTATTTTAATCAGGACAAACTATTAATGGAAATCTAAATTAAAGTGAATTTTATTTAGGTAATGAATTCTAAAATATTAACTGACATGAAAAATTCGATGACCACATTATCGTTTTAAGTTGTTGGTTGGAAACTATGTTAAATATGCATTTAAAAGCTATTGATTTACCGGTAAATCGGTAAACCGAGCGAACTTTTATCACTTACCGGTAAATGAAAAATTCGGTAAATTTGCAACCCCTAGACGTAATAGAGGTAATTCAAGACGGCTGTTATCCAGGACTATCCAAAATTCCAAAATGAAAATATTTTAGCCTTAATGGGAATATCGACAACAACCGCCACAAAAATCATACGTAAGTTGCTGGATTTTACGATGGATCATATTATGCAACAGGTAATTGAATTACGAAAAGCAAATGAACTCGACAACATTGGATTGCTCTTCAATAGAAGAGCTGGAACTTCGGTATTCAAAAATGTAGTAGGTGTAGTCGATGAGACCCATATTAATATTTTGTGTCCCGTACATTTGCGTGACCAATACATAAACAGGAAATTTGTTTTTCTAAGCTAACCAAATGGAACACGGATAGAGCAAGGTCCGGACTATACGATGGAGCATCAAAAGTTCCCAGCCAAGCTCCCTCAGATTGTGCCGAGTTATTAAAGATGCGTGTGGTGTGGTATTGTCACGATGGTGGATGACGCCTATTGATCAATTCTGATCGATTTACCTCAATTGGGTGCTTTAATCGTATTGCCAGGTTGGAGCAACCCATGATGCACGATTCCTTGCCAATGCGCACCAAACACTCGTGCAGCTTCATCCATCTTGGACCATGATCTTTTTCGCACATTATTGTCGTAATCTCTTCAAATATGGCTCGAATTCGTTTCGTTTCAGCAGCGATTCACTATTAATTCATGCGGTAATTACCCAAATATCGAGCTTCTTTCTGTAGCCGGCCTTATGCAAATAGTTCAAAACTGTTTTTTGGTCAATGTTTAGTTCCGCAGCATGTCTCAACGATTGATTGACTAGAGCGCGGTGTGTTTTTAACATCGAAATTTCCATAGCGAAAACGAGCAAACCATTTGCGTGCTGCTGATTTTGATAAAGTATCTTCACCATGAACACCTCACAACACCATACAAGCCTGCGAAGCGTTATCGGCTTGGTCGAAGTGATATTGCAAAATATAGCGAATTTTTCAGAATTTTGGCTCATTTTCAAAACGCAATTACTTTGACTGAATTGGCAAATGTCACAATGTATTTTTTTTAATAATCTATCGACTGTCACCTTTCAAACGTCCTATAGTATGGCCTAATAGTATTAGTATTACCAAAATCATACGACTCTAAAGCTATCTATAGGAAAAAACGGCACACATTTTTTTCCTTGACCTATTATCATTTTCTTGACAACATTTGAACATTCCCTGTTCTTTTCTTTCTCATTTTGTTATGGTGCTGACTTCTAGGCTGCTGATTTTACAGGTACATAATAAAATAAATACTGATATATAATAAAGAAATCTAAACCCTACTTTCTCTATGTTGTTCTGTTTTTCACTTTACCTACCACTGTCCAACCATGTTGTGCATTTTGGGAATTTAAAAATATCCACATACCACCTACTTATACATTGTGTGAACATTTATTTCTATTTTACTTTTCTTCTGACCTAAACCTTTTGTTTGTATCTAACATCTTTTATATTCGAGTCAGTTCCAGGGTTTTAGCATAATTTAAAGATATTAGCCTCTTTACACGAGTACTCGTGAATCATGTTTTTTCCTCGTTACTATCCTCTTTACCTAATAACTAAATAAACTAAGTTTAGTTTATAGGAAAAGTCTTGAAAAACGGGGGAAAAACTGGTGTAAAAATACTCCTGTAAACAGGCTATATAATTGTCCCAAAGGTAGTTTTAATATTTTACTGTTTTATTGAAGATTTTAAATTAAACGAAACAAAAACGTCATTACTTCTATCTCAAACTTAACAACCAAAGAATGACTTCACTTCCAGCCATTACTTAGTTGTTCAATACAAAAAATACTGAAAGATGTCTCATACTAGTTTCTTATAAGTTTAAGACAAATCACAAATCAATACAATAATACGTTAAAATAAAAAACGGAATACATACAGCAAAAATGTACAAAACCAAACAAAACAAAAAAATTACTTTCTTGTAACACGAAAATAAAGAGAATGTATGAATGTATGTAGATATATAAAGTAATAATAAATACATACTATACAAGGAAAATAGAAAAAAAATCCAACTAACTCACCTTGAGGAAGCGGTGTTGCCGAAACACAATAACTTCCATTCTTGTCTGTAATATCCCAAATATTTTCTTGGACCAGGATGATAATCATCCCAATTATTATCCAATTCATTATCGTATTGCAATAACATCACAAATTCCACATTTAAATTGAATAATTTACATATAAACATAAATCGAAATATTGAATTTTTTATTTTAACTAAACATAAATATTTTTTTGATATTTCTTTCTCTCTTTATCTTTTTTCTCTATTGCAAATAAAAACACTAATTTTATATTTTATTTATTTATTCTTTCTTCTGTATTATTGCAAAAACAAAAAAAAACATTGATTCGACATCCAACACCATATGATTTTATGTGGATGTAATTTATTTTTATTTGATTTTTTCGTAGTATTGAAAATACCCAATGAAATAAAATATACGCAACACAATTATAAAACCTTATAAAAACACGTTCTTTATATGTAAATATTTTAGAAATACAACACTAACACAGGCACAAAATAAAGGTATATTTATTATTTAGAGAAAATTATTCCATTTTTCATCTAAATAATAAAATATTTAACTTTTAATTAAAAATTGTATGTTTTTTTACACAAAATAATAAAACGTAATAATTACACAGTTTAATTTGTAAAAAGACAAATAAATTATAAACACAATAATGGCAAAAAAAACAAAACAGATACATATACAATTACTTCACTTTTCCAATAAGCAATTTTAACTTTATTCAAATTGGAATAATTATTAAAATCACAATCCGATTAGAAATTTCATTTTACGCAGCCAATAAAACAATCAATAATTATTGGCAATAAGATCAAGGTATTGTAATATAAACCCCAATGAAAATATTTTATAGTTTAGAAAAAAAATTGTTTTTTTAAAAAAAAATATAGAAATTCGAAACACATCACCATCACAATATCCTCGATGGAATTTCGCCTACAACTGAATGTCTAAAGCTGTGTGTGTCAGTATGAGTACATTATGTGACTCGAGGTTTCTTGTTTTGCAGTATATTCTTTTCGTTTTTTTAACTTTTTCCTTGTCCGCCTACCTTTGTTATAATGCAATGAACGAAACATGAAAGAAATGCGCAATCGCATTGTGAAAACAAGTTTTAATAGTTGGTTTTATTGACATAGATGTCGTATTATGCAAATTAAGAGAATTTTATTTGGTTCGAGTACAGGGAAAAAATAAATTTGATACATATTTTTTTTATCTTTCTTTTTTAATATATTTATTAGGAATTTGCGGTTTAGGGGCACAACCTTCCATAATCAACATTTTCGTTTCTTGATCCATTTTTGCATTATCTTTAGGGGGTTTATAATCACTGACATGGTCCACCCTTAAGGTTCGGCCTAAAATCTAAATACAAAATAATTAAATCAAAATGGGTATTGTATTAATTAAATTAATCGTTTAATTTACTTTTATGCCATTTAAATTGTCTACTGTTAGTATAGTAGACCTCTGATCCTCGAAACAAACGAAGCAAAACCCTTTTGATTTTCCAGATGCTTTGTCTCGTACAAGATTTATATTAACAATTTCACCGTATTGTGAAAAAACGCTGATAACATCACCTTCAGTTAAATCGTATCCCAATCCTCCAATAAAAATCCAAGCACTATTCTTATACTGATCGTGCCAAGATGATTTGTTTACTGTCTTTAAGTCTTGCTCGCTTAACTTCAGTACATTTTTCATATTACTGAAAAAATATTTCTGAATTTTAGCTACTTATCATTTACGATTTTTAAATAAAATTTACTCACGTTAATGGATTCATTTTCTGTTGTTAAATAAATATTTGGATTAAATAAATATTTGGAATTACAATTTTATGTTTTTGTTTATGTTTTTTTAATTGTCAAATGTCAAAATGATTGTGACCAGCAAGCATAAAATTGTAGGGCTACCAGAAAGGTTACAGCTTGTCGCATGAAAATAGGTGAGTATGCGTTTGTGGCGATCATAGAGTTAGAACTGTAGAGAAGAAATAAACAAACGTCAAGTATCGAAAATTCTGTGCGAAAAAGAGAAGACTAAAATTTATTAGGACCGTATTTAGAATTTTATTCATTGGAATAGAATAAAGCAGGTTGCTTAAAATAAACCATTTAAAGGAAGTGCCGAACCTTGCGACATTAAGACATTATTTTGTATGCAACCGAATTATCACAGCCCCTTCGTGTTGTAAATTTGACACTTCTGTAATAATATTTATAAACAAAAGCGCGCAGTAACAATAACTATGCCGTATTACGTTAATTTATTTCTTAAAAAATCGTACAAATAAAACTTATTACCAAATATGGAACAGAAAATTATTTCACTCCTGTCAAAATTATTACAAAAAAAAAATATTACAAACTTCGAACACATCCTTATGGCTGTATGATACTCACTTTTTTCCCACTTTTTCAGTGACTAGGAAAGACAAACGGAGTGAGAGAAAAAATATATATATATACAAAATATTTGTGAGAGTGAGTCTATACACCATAGATTTGAAAAAATATAGAAACGTCACAAAAAAATGGTAGCTTAATTTTTCTCGCAGTTAATCGAGCAAATATAGCAAAAATAGAATTGGATTTGATTCTTTTTTTGGCATTAGATACTTTTTTCTGACATTTCTACCAAAAAAAATTGTGTACAAAAGAAAATATATAAATTAACTTTATATATAAATTATGTCGCTGCAATTAATTGCGGCAGCTAATGCAAATTTATTATGCGCGGGCCTTATATTTCTTACGTAAAAAATCAATTAAGATCCAAAAAATAAATGTTCTTGAAAATGGCTACTTCATCGCATAAAAAAGTTTTGAATCTATTTACATATTTTGGTCGTGTTCAATCGGCCAAAAATGATAAAAAATATCATGATATTTTATCCCACCCTAACTTCATTTCGTAATACTGTACGTCAAACCCGATTGAACAACCAAAATTGATAAAAAATGATAAATTGATTTTAAATGTTACATTTGATTTTAGATCGCTTTGTAAAATTCAATAAACTCGTTTTGTCGTCAGATTTTTAATTAAATGTATATATTTTTTAATTATTTTTTTAAAATTATTTTGATATTGAAACTACTAGGTTTTTATTCAAATATTGGAGACACAAATAATTTTAGTTTGAGTTTAGTTGTGTTTATGTTCTCAGACAAAATTTCGAAATATAAATTATTATTTATGTTTAAATAAATGGGTGACTGTGTAAATACCATATGAATATCTTAAAAAAGCAAATTCAATTTAATTTAAGTACCGAAAATATCAAAAAGAAAATAAATTCAAAATTGGTAGCTGGAACCAAGAAAAAAGTTGGTTTTTTTATGTGATAAATGAGTGCGTTTAATGCCAAAAGTGATAAAAAATATCATGATATTTTTTATCATTTTTGCCCGATTGAACACTAGGTTTGTTTATCCGAAACTTCAAAATATTTGCATATAGTATTGTCTACACTACCCTTCTCTGTTTCGCTTTACTAGTTTTGCAGCACTTTATTGCACTTGAAAAAAAGTGAGTATCATACAGCCATTCGAGC
This sequence comes from Tipula vernalis, assembly GCA_958295665.1. Lineage (NCBI taxonomy): Eukaryota > Metazoa > Arthropoda > Insecta > Diptera > Tipulidae > Tipula > Tipula vernalis. The sequence goes on along the minus strand of OY282558.1, from coordinate 175,976,156 downwards.
GGACCTGGTACAAATAATTGTAAACAAATCATAAGAACCACAACAACATTTATTTTTCGATAATTATGTAATCAATTTTAATTAAAAGTGCACTTTTTTTATCACAAATTACAATATTTACATCACAATTTTAATTTCGTTATATATAAACCAGAATAAAACTTATCGATGAAAAGAAATTCCAGGTAATTTGTTGTGAGTATTGTTACGATATTTTCTGATTATACACTTCATTTTTCATAATTTTATCACATATAATAATTAATTAATTTTTTTTTCTAATTGTTTTGTTTTATTTCAGAATTTTTAATTTTCACGAAACTACGCACAACCACTTTTTAACAAGAATAAAACCAAGGACGTGTTCGAAGTTTGTGATAATTATTCCGGCTGTAATAGTAGCTGTATTTTGTTGAGAAAAAATTAATTCGAATTATTTTGGAGTTATTTTTTTCTTAACAGAATAAGCCGCGAAATATTTTTTCGATTTAATTACATATTATATTCTATGTTGTTATTTCTCTAGTTTTTCATTCAAGCGGTTACGTATTTTATTTGTTCGAGCTAGAATTAAATAACTCAAATTTTTTGTTCGAATTATTTAATTCCGGTCACGTGCAATTGTTGTTGTAAATTTCTCAACAAAATACAGCTAATAGTGGTTTTCCAATCGACCACCGCAAGTACATACTTACATAAATAAAAGGAATATATAAGATAATTCAAGTGGTGTATTTCTTGAATGGTAATTTTTTTGTAGCGACACACAACATATTCCAATTTTTGGAACTACGATGATCGTCGCTATTATATACGGACGAGTGACGACCAAGTTAACAACATAAAAAATACAATACATAAACAATTGTAAAATTGTGTTGATATTGAACACATACTAGTATACTTATAGAAATTATTTTTGTTTCAACTTACACACGAAAACGAGACACTAAATAAAAGCAGCTAGAAAGGAGTAAAAGAAAATTTTTTATTTTAGTTTTTAATGTACGAGTAGCAAACAAAACCGTTTTTGTTTTATAAAATGATTTGGATTCAAATGTTTTAAAATCCAAATCATGTAAATAATAAAATTGAAGATATCCCTATTTATTTACTTCGTTTCTATATTTTTACAGTCGGTTCTGGTTGTAGATACATATGTATATGTATATAACAAAAAAAACATTAAGGAAATTTTCAATGTGTTTTTGTTGTTTTGGTTTTTTTTTAATATACCTAGCCAGTTTGACGTAATATCCGTATTTTAAACAAATTACAATTATATAACCAAATAAGATACATTTAGCAGTACAGGTGCAAAAAAAAAATATTTTGAATTCAATTACATAATATTGCATATACATAAATACATAATACATCTGTATGCATTTTAAGTTCGTAGTTCGTAGTTGCATACCAAATTTTTACTATTTATTGAATTTTGGATTATTGAGCCGTATGTATGTACATATTTACAATAGAGGAATATTGTGTTTTTATTTCGCTGTCGTCAATCTGATTTTCGTTATTAGATTTTACCGAATTTATTTTTATTATTCTTAAACTTATTGTTTTTAGATAATTTTTCATTGCCGATATTTGTTTTGCATTTTAATCGATTTATAGGTAATTATTTGAACTCGTATTATCGAAATATCATTGTTGTTATTATGAGTAGACCGTCGGGTGTTAAATGTGCAGTTTTGCACTGTATTTCTAAATTAAAAGATGCTGCTCGTCTTTTTAAATATTCAAAGCATTATTCGAACCACGAACTTTGGCTAAAAAATTGTTACATATTACCATTCAGTAAAAAGAGAATATTTATTTGTTCAAACCATTTTGAGGCAAGCTGTATTCTTAAACGCAAGCTTAAACGGACAGCTGTACCAAAATTATGTTTACCCCAGCCTTCAAATTCAAAACAGAAACTTTTATCGGAAACGTCGACTAACTTAAATAAAAGCCCCTTATTACAAAACGAATGCATGGTTAGCAAAGGGGTAGTTAATTTAAATACTGAGTCAACTAATCAACTTCAAAACATATCGAGAAAAATTAAAAATTTAGAGCACAGAAATCGAATTGCAAATAAAAAACTGATCGATTTGAAAAATCAACCCAAATCATGTTTAAGTGATTTAATTACCAAAGCAAATAAAAGTGATCACTCCAAAAACTTTTGTCCGTTGCTACTTTTAGAAAAAGAGAAAACGCAGGAGTGGCCCGAAACATTTAAAATACTTGCGCAAAATATTTATTACCGGTCCCCGAAATCATATAATTTTTTGAGGAACAGGTTGAATTTCGATTTACCATCGAAATCTTCGCTTATACGGTGGCAACCAATAAAACAATTTTTCCCAGGTTCAAATAATGTACAAATTTTAAACAAATTAAAAGAAATAATCGGCACTTTAGATATTTTCGATAAACAATGTGGACCAGATCGAAAGAAAGGCCACCAAAGACAATCAATCAAAAAATGTGAACCAGTAAACAAAGTTGAGTCCGGGACATTAATGAATTCGCGTACGTCCCGGCTCTTTATAAATGATAATAATAACAAACTAATTTTTCTAATTGATACGGGAGCTGACATTTCAGTTATACCTGTCAAATTTTATAACATAAATATAAATAGCTATTCTCAGGATCTAACATTACCAGCCGCCAATGGGGCAACCATTCGTACGTATGGTACGAAGTTGCTCAAGGTAAATTTAGGACTTAAAAGAGACTTCACGCATGCATTTATTATAGCATCCGTGAGTCGTCCTATTATTGGTGCTGACTTTTTGTCAAAGTTCGATCTACTAGTCGACCTCAAAGGAAGACGATTAGTAGATGCAACAACAAAATTATCTGTTGATGCTGCAGTGAGGAGTTTCGAAACCCCTACACCTGTGCATTTTTCAATAGATAATGGTTACGGTACGCTTTTAAATAAATATCCTAGTCTTACAGCGTTACCTAATTTTAATTTGCCAGTCTGTCATTCGGTAGTTCATCACATAGTGACAAATGGTCACTTGCCAATGGCAAGACCACGTAGATTAGATCCTGACAGGCACAAAGCCGCATTTACAGAATTCCAACAGATGGTGGATTTGGGGATTTGTCGTCCATCGTCTTCCTCAGTATCATGCCCATTACATATGGTGAGAAAAAAAGATCTCGATTGGAGGCCATGTGGAGATTATCGACAATTAAATTCTGTAACAATACCAGATAGATATCCGATATCTCATATACAAAATTTCTCAATGCACTTATATGGTTGTAAAATTTTCTCCAAGATTGATTTAGTTAGGGCGTATCACTTAATTCCAGTTGCGGTTGTATGAATTCACACGCATGCCTTTTGGGTTGCGCGTAATGCCGCTCAAACCTTCCAGCGTTTTATTAACGAAGTAGTCCGCGTGCTAGATTTCGTTGACGATATACTGGTTGCTTCAGAAACTGAGGAACAACATTTAAGCCATCTTGAACAATTATTTAAGAGATTGGTCAAATACGATGTGCATATTAAAACACAAAAATGTGTTTTTGGTGTTCCTACATTAAATTTTCTGAGCCATAAAATTACTCCTGATGGAATTTTACCATCTGAGGAAAGAATTCTTGCTATTAGGGAGTTTCCTGCTCCAACGTCTATTAGACATATACAGCGCTTTATCGGCATGATAAATTATTATCACCGATTCATTCCGAAAATTGCGGAAATGTTAGCGCCGATTCATGCACATTTGGCAACACTTAATAAGTTACCAAAAACACCCAAGAATTTGTCTTGGCCTGATGAGTGTAATATCGCATTCACAGGTTTAGTTGCGGAATTAAGTAAAATTACTCTTCTCTCGCACCCTATCGGGAACGCGAAAATTAGCATAACAACTGATGCATCGAACGTCGCCGTTGGCGCGGTCTTGCAACAGTTTAATAAGAAGAGATGGGAGCCTTTGGGATTTTTCTCAAAGAAATTAACGAATGCCAAGATCAAGTATTCAGCATTCGATCGGGAACTTCTGGCAATTTTTCTTGCTGTAAAACATTTTAGATACTTCATAGAAGGTCGGGATTTCACTATTTACACCGACCACAAACCCCTAACAAAAGCCATACAAACCGACCACAAACCCCTAACAAACCCCTAACAAAAGCCATCTAAATATCGACTCGGCCACAAACGAAATTTTTTTCGATTATAAAGATATAATATTGGCACAATCAAAAGACGACGAACTCAAAAAATTATTATCTGGGTCTATAGATCGCCGTTCTACTTCCAGTTTTAAACTAGAATTATTTACGTTGCCTGGCCTAGAAGTCTACTGCGAGATATCGACGGGTAAAAACCGTCCGTATATGCCAGAGCCATTGCGCCGAATTATTTTCGACTCAATGCACAACTTGTCACATCTTGGAGTCCGCGCAACGCGCAAACTGATCACGGCTCGATATTTTTGGCCAAGTATAAACAAAGACGTGACCCAATGGGCTAATTCTTGTTTATCCTGCCAAAGATCCAAAGTGCAAAGGCACACAGTCTCACCACATGGACATTTCGAAATTCCACCTGGTCGATTTGAACATATCCATTTGGATATTGTTGGTCCATTACCGGTTTCCAACAATTGTTCATATATTTTAACGTGTGTTGATAGATTCACACGTTGGCCTGAAGCGTATTGCATGAGCAATATGTCAGCTAATACCATTGCCACGACTTTTGTCAATAATTACATCTAGCGTTTTGGTGTCCCGGCAGAAATAACAACTGACCAGGGTTCTCAATTTGAGTCTAAGCTATTTACTGAACTTACAATACTTCTTGGATCTCATAGGATTCGTACTACAGCGTACAATCCTAAAGCGAATGGCATGGTGGAACGCTTCCATCGACAGCTTAAAGCTGCTCTTATGGCCAGAGGCAATACTGTTAATTGGAGCTCCGAAATACCCATTATTTTATTAGATATTCGAGCCACAGTGAAGGAAGAGCTTAAGTGCTCACCAGCTGAGATGGTTTATGGTCAATCCATTAAGCTACCTGGTGAATTCTTTATCGATAATCCTCCTTCACCCTTGCCTGACAATACGATCATCGACCAACTGCGGAATGCAATGAAGAATCTTATACCGTCTCCTACGCGTAAAGCGAAACAAGAGGGCATATTTGTACCAAAAACATTGGACAACTGTGATTTTGTTTTCATAAGGACAGATAAGGTTCGAGTTAGACTTTCTCCTCCGTACGAAGGGCCGTTTAGAGTTATCAGACGTCTTCGGAAACATTTCATTATTTCGATCAAGGATAAAAATCATAATATCTCGATCGATAGATTAAAGCCTGCTTTCGGAATTGTTAGTTCAGTGGAACAAAATTTTTTGTCCCAAGATTTCAAAGCAGTTAACTTTGTCATTTAATATTCTCTTTTCAATTGAATATCAACTTGGAGGGGAGTCCTGTAGCGACTTCGATTCAATCAATTTAAATTCAATTATAAATTTATAATTTCGAATTTAAATATTATATGAACCGCGCTACCGAGAATCACAACTCATATTGTGAATTTTAATTTTTTTGTTTGAATGAGAGGAATCTATGTTTCATGTTTATTATCATTTTGCACAACCGTGTGCGAACCCTTATTATAGCTTTGTTTACTAAATTAATGCGAAAAAGAATTTTATTTTATTATAGGTATTTATATTATATTTAGATTTCCCCTTTTTGGTATCGTCGTGAATTTGTACAACGACGACACACACACGTATATGCTATTATATTTAAAAAATATATAGCCAGTTCAATTTAATTTTTCGACCGAATTGGTTTTTATTAAAAAATAATTAATGGCGTGAGAGCGTATTTAGAAGAAATGTATTTACTTTACTTTAAATAATTAAGTTCTAATAAAATAAACGTTTGTATTTTATAAATAAATAAATAATAATTATAATATATTAAATAAGAACGTTATAAGTCCGATCGTTTAACAGTCAGCCAGTCAAAACGAGCATGTCAGTCATCTCTTTGAATTTATTCATTACTGATAAATTCAACAGTAGGTTCACTTCCAATAGTTTACGAGTCATTCAGTCACAATCAGCAAGTCAGTCATTTTTTTGAATTTATTCATTACATATTTTCATTTGTAGATCCACTTTCGATCGTTTATCAGTCCATCAGCGCCTCTTTGGATTTACTTATTACTGATAAATTCAATTGCAGATTTGCTTTCGATCATTACCAGTCAAACAAGCAGAACCACCGAGTCATCTCTTTGAATTTATTCATTACAGATAAAGATACAATTGAATTGCAGATCCACTTTCGATCGTTTATCAGTCAGTCATCTCTTTAAATTTATTATTACTGATAAACTCAACTGTAGATCTACTTCAGATCGTTTACCAGCCAATCGTTCATAACGGGCCAGTCAATCATTTCTTTGAATTAATTCATTACTGATAAATTCAACGGTAGGTTCATTTCCAATAGTTTACGAGCCATTCAGTCACAATCAACAAGTCAGTCATCTCTTTGAATTTATTCATTACATAAATTGAATTGTAGATCTACTTTCGATCGTTTACCAGTGAATCAGCGTGTCTTTGAACTTATTTATTACTGATAAATTCAACTGTAGATCTATTTTCGATAGTTTATCAGCCAATCAGGTACAACCAGTCAGTCAGTCAAACACCTCTTTGAATTTGTTCATTACAGAAAAATTAGATTCTCAATACTTCTTCTCACTTTATCGAACAACAAAAAAAAATCACAATAGCTTTTTCAACTAAACGCTTCGATACAAACTATATTATGGTCTTAATATGTACCAACAAAAAAAAAACCGACAAAATATTTTTAATTTAATCTTAATTTAATTCACTGCTTCTGCCCTTCATCAACTCAAAATTTCAACTCCCCGATCTCACCTAGCTCAAACAATTTTTCTTTTTCTTCTTCCCCTTCATCTTGTTCACATCTTTTCAATAAAATCAATTCCCCAGCACAAAAAAAAACCAACATTTTTATTTACAAATAATAAATAAATAATTTGATGTTAAATATATCGAAATGTAATTTGCGAACAATTTTGATTGAAATTAATAATTATTTAAAATTTTACATTTTTATAAAGTTATTTTGTTCTCAAAACATCATCATGCTTCGTGCTCCTTTAAACAATTTATGTTCATTTGCGTAAAGTAATAAAACTAATCGTATACATAGTAATCTATGTACGAAATGAAATTTTAAAGAAACACGAAGCCTGACCATGTTTGAGAATAAAAATCAATTTACTAAAATGCAAAATTGTGAGTTAAAATTTTATTAATTTCAATTAAAATTGTATTCAATATATTTAATTTCAAATTATTAATATTCATAAATAAAAATTTTCATTTAAATTGAAAATAAAGACAACACAAAATCATGAATTTTAAAATTCCATATGATTTTGCTTTCGTGTCGTAGGAAAATAAAAATCTTTATTCCCTTCTTTATTTTAGAGATTTGGGCTTTTTAAAATAATGTGCATTTTTAAATGCGTACATACACAAATAAAACATAATTCGAAAAATAAGAATAGGATACACTGACAAAATTCTCAAAAAATAAAAAAATAAAAAAATCTATAAGCGAATGGAATGGTATGGAAACGATCGTTCGTTTCTTAATATATACACATACTAGTGAAACTTAATCATATGGTTGCGTTTTTTATTGTTTCGTTCATTCATAAAGTTTTGTTTACTATACTTGTATAGTATAAAAACGAAAGAATCTCCTTTGTTTTCCTTCACAATAATGTACAACAAGGATAGGAACATAATTAAAACTACAACACTTTGTGTGCGCACGTGGACGTATTAAATAAAAAATAAAAATAAAATTGGATGGATTGTTGGTTTTGATTCTATTCTTTTCTAAGGCATTTCAATAAAGTATTTTTTTTTTCATTTTTCTTTATCCATTTACTGGCTATGTTCTTCATTCTTGTTTCTATATGCATAAACCTACATACACACAAATTCAAATTTAGGTATATTGTACAATTTAAATGTATGGTAGTATAAGTCATGCGACGATCAACGATTTTACATTTTTTACCGCTGATTATTTTAAGCGCCAGTTATATTCTTAATGTATCTTGCTATATTCCTTTTATTTATGATACTTATAAGCACTTATGGTTTATGTCTTTGCTAAATCATCTACTCGCAACTGTTCTATCTATTTTTGCATGAGCAGCTAGAAGCAGTTACGTCAATATTCTCCGCTAGGTGATGCATATTTGATAATAATTTACAACAATAGAGCTAAAATTTATTTTTTAAATATTTATTTTAATATTTTATTACCATACGTTTGAAAAATTAAACCAGAATCGCATTATTGTTTGTTTGTTTGTTTGTTTCTCAGTTTGTTGTGGTCAGACTTGCATCCATATGACCTAAGATTCCTATTTCTTCCAATTCTTGCTTCCAGGGCTTTCTCAAGGGAAAGACTGTAGCTATGGAAAATTTGTTTATTCGATGTGTCTCGGTAGATCACTTTGCGTTCGATGATATGTTGTTATATGATAATTTTCTTCTTGTCAGGTGATTCTATTTTTTATTATTGTTTTTTTTTTTATGTAATTCTTGAGTTATTTTGCTCCGCCTTTAGCTGATAGTTGCTTTTCAATGAAAGTTCTGCAGCAGCGAATTTGTTTGTTGTTTTATACTTCTGGCTGTACTCTTATATCTAATGGCTGTATGATACTCACTTTTTTTCAAGTACAATAAAGTGCTGCAAAACTAGTAAAGCGAAACAGAGAAGGGTAGTGTAGACAATACTATAGGCAAATATTTTGAAGTTTCGGATAAACAAAATTTGTAAATAGAATCAACATTTTTTTTGTGTTGGACCATATTATTGAATTAATTGGCATTAGCTGCCGCAATTAATTGAAACGAAATAATTTATATGTTAAGTTAATTTTTATATTTACAAAAAAATGCACGTTTCAAATATTTTGGCAAACAATTAACAATGCAAACCCAAAATTGTATTTCAGTATCAAAAGAAAAATCTAAAAAAGGGGGAAAAAATCATAACAATAATGGCGAACAAAAATGGAAAAATTGTTTACTAAATTTATTTTAAAAATAAACAAATAAATTCTCTTTGGTATACAAAATACAAATATTTTCTCTAATATTTCGGAAATGTCAGAAAAAAGTATGTAATGTCAAAAAAAAGAATCAAATCCAATTCTTTTTTTGCTATAATTGCTCGATTAACTGCTAGAAAAGTTGAGCTACCACTTTTTTTTTGACGTTTCTATATTTTTTCCAAATCTATGGTGTATACACTCACTCTCACAAATATTTTGTATATTTATTTTTTATCTCACTCCGTTTGTCTTACCTAGTCACTGAAAAAGTGGGAAAAAAATTGAGTATCATACAGCCATAAGAGGAGTAGAGGATATAAACTAACTAAGATGTAATGTTTATAGGTCTATTTTATAATTTTATAAACTCAATACAAAAATTGTTGTTATTCTTATAATTTTTTTTTTTTTTAGATTACTTTAATTTAATTCTCACTTTTGTGATAAAATGCAATTTCAATATTTTTTTTTTTTTTATATATATATATATAAATATATATATATATATATTTGATATTTTCTTCAACTTCCACCCTTAAATCTAAAATTATATAATATTATTTTGTTTCTTAACTAATGTTAGTTTATTAGTGTTTAATTATTAATTATGTAAATTAAGCTTTTAAATTTTTTTTTTTTTTAGCATAAGTTTTGGTTATAGTAGCAAAGTCTATTTTAATTAATTTTTTTTTTTTTTTTATTCTATATTAGTAGATAAGTTAGTGGAGGATTCTGAATGATCGTCAATCTGAATGGTGTGTGTTTTTTTTTACCGTGTATTGAATACTAGATTGGTTTGATATAGGATGTATTTTGTTAAAATTTAAAAATTTATAAGTGGCGGTGGTCTACAATTCATACCCAATTATATCCAGGAAGTTTAAAATTGATTTGTATTCTGAGTCGTTTTGTTTCTTTAGTATTTTGTGAAGGTCCGTGTGTTTTAGTAAATTGAATATGTTTCTTTCGTTGTCATAGTTTTTACATTTGTTGATTATGTGTTCGTTGTCTTCTGTTACTCCACAGGTATCACAGATTGGGCTGTTTTCTAGTCCTATAAGGTGTCGGTATTTTTTGTTATATGTGTGTCCTGTTCTTATCCTGGTCATTTTTCTAATTTCTAGGTTTTTTAATTTTGAGTTTGTGAACCATAGCTTGTCTGGAGGTGTTGTGTTAATTCTTTTGTATTGTCTGCCTTTATTTCTTAGGCTCTCACTATATTTGATTGTCCATTCGTCTTTTAGTTTATTATTAATTGTCTTTATTGTATCATTTATAGTTGGATCATTGTCTAGTGTGTGTGTTGGTGCCGTTAGTGCTTTTTGGGCTAGTTGATCGGCTATCTCATTTCCTTCTATTCCTACGTGGCCCGGTATCCACTGTAATGTGATGTGTTTATTTTCATTGTGTCCTATTATGTCGATGATCTGGTTTTCGTAGTGTTTATTTGTATTGTTTTTTATTGCCGAATTAATTGAGATACAAGCACTTTGTGAGTCCGTTAGAATGATAGTATTTTTTCCTTTGTTGATTTGGGCTAGTAGTACTGCGATTTTGATTGCAATGGTTTCTACCGTTTTAATGTTTGTGTAACTTTTGAGTTTTATCGCTAGTCTTGTGTTGTTTTCTTGTATGAAGATTCCTATTCCTGTTTGGTTATCTTTCAATGTTCCATCCGTGTATATGTGATCATAGTCTTTGTATTTTTCTAGATTTTCTTTTGCTATTTTGTTTAGTTCTAGGTTATTGTGGAGTGTCTTGGATTTTATTGATTTTATGAAAGATATGATGGTGATGTTGTTGGGTTCTGTCGTTTTATTGTGTGTTGGTATTATTTTTGATAGGGGTGAGTATGTATTATATAGTGTATTAAGTTTAATAAGTGATCTTTGATTTTTTATTTCCTTGCCAATTTTTGAGTCTTCGTATAAATGCTTTATTATGTATTTGAGTGTTTTTTTTTTGTTATCTATTTCACATGGCATTTCTACTGCTTCTGCTAGTAATACTGGGATGGGTGTTGTTTTTATAAGTCCTAGGCTTTTTCTGATCCCCGAGTTTTTTATTGACTGACTTATTCCCATTTCTGTTTTGTTTTTTTCATCTGTTATGATGTATGCATATTCCAGTTTGGATTTAAGTAAGGATTTGTATATATTTAGTTGAGTTTCCGGGTGTGCCCCTCCTAATTTGTGCGTTAATATTTTTAGAAGGTTTATGGTTTTTTGAGTTTCTTCTTTTATTATTTTATAGTGATTTATTAGTGATAGCCTATTTGTTAGTGTGATTCCGAGCAGTTTTGTTATTTTCTTTTCTTCTATTATTATGTTGTTTAGTTTTAATGTTATTTTCTTTTTATTATTTTTATTGGTGAATAGTCTTAGATAATGTGATTTTGTTGGGTTTAATTTCAAATTCATTTCCTCTAGGCAATTATAAATTTCTGTTAATGTTCTATTTGCGTTTGTTTCTAGTTCTTCATGGTTATTTCCACTGATGATTATGCACATATCATCTGCAAATTGAAATATTTTCCTCTTGTCATTGTTGAGTTCGTGGATTGAGTTTGTGTATATGTTAAATAATAACGGGCTCAGACAACTTCCTTGTGGGGTACCTTTATTTGTGATATGTGTTAATTGTGAATTTGATCCATGAATTATTATTTTCCTGTTAGTTAGAAATTTACAAATCCAGTTTATAATAGGTAGGTTAAAATTCATTAATGTTAATTTGTTTATTAGTGTTTTTTTGTCGACATTGTCAAATGCTTTTGTTATGTCTATATTTAACATTATTAATTTTTTGTTTTTCTCTTTTTCTTGATTTATGTGATGTGTCATGTCGACCATGTAATCGGCTATACTTCTATTTTTCCTGAATCCATATATGTTGTCGCTGAGTAGGTTGTGTTTTGAGAGGTGTTTGTTTATTCTATTGAGGATTAGGCTGTTGAAGATTTTAGAAAAACTTTTAAGTAGACAAATTGGACGATAATTATTTATATCTCTGTCTTCTTTTCCTTTTTTTTTTATTGCTATTGCTATGCATTCTTTCCAATTTTCTGGGTAGATTTGAGATGACCAAATTTTATTGAAGTGGTTAGTTATTATTTCTATGAATTGTGGATTTGTATTATGTAAATTTTTTATGAGTTGGTAGCTGATTTTGTCTGATCCTGGTGCCGAGTTTTTTGTTTTCTTGATGCTTGCTTCTATTTCTGATTGGTTAAATTCCTTGATGTTTATTTGTAAATTGTCTATTTGCGATGTTGTTGTGTTGTCCCATGATTTTGGGAAATTTATGTTAAGAAATTCTATCGCTTTTGTGTTGTCCTCTAGTATGTTGTATTTAGTTTGTTTCTTGTTTTTAAGCTTATTGATGTTTTTCCATATGTCTATGTTTCTTGATTGTTGATTTATGTTGTTTAGGAATTTACCCCAGCTTTTCTTTTTTTCTCTTTTTATGTTAAGTTTGAGTAGTTGAGTGGCTTTTTTGAACTCAATAGCTGTGTATAGGGTTTTCGTCCTGTTGTATATGTTTTGTTTTTCTGTTTTTATGTTCCATAGTTTTTGAATGTGTGGGTTCCACCAAGGCTTAGGTGTGAATTTTCTGTTTCTGGTAATTATTTGTGTGTTTTTTTGTATGATGATTTCAATGTGTTTTTCAATATCTTCTATATCTATGGATATGGTTTTGTTTATTTCTTCCAGTGTTTTTTTCCAGTTAGTTATTTGTTTAGATGCCCTCTCATTTGTTTTGTACTTTATTAGTATTGCCATGTGGTCGCTGCCTAGGTTTTCATTTGTTATTTTCCATGTTAGGTTGTTTTCTAGGTTTGGTGTACATAGGGTGATGTCTAGTGCTGAATTTGTGTGCCAGTGTAGATCTTGTCTTGTTGGTGATCCATCATTAAGTATGATGAAGTTGTTTTCCGTGATTAGTTGTGCAATTTCGCTCCCTAGTTTATTAGCTTTGTGAGTTAGATTCCAAAGACCACTGTGAGCATTTATGTCTCCTGCTATTAATGTATTTTGTTTGTTTTCCTCTAATAAGTTGTTAAATTCTTGTATGATTTCTGTTGAGTATATGTTAGAGTTATTATAGAAGGTCACGATATTAAAATTAGTACCTTTATATTTGATGTTGATTTTTAGATTTTGTATTTTATTATATGTGTTACTTTGGTTGATGATTTTCCAAGAGAATCTTTTGTCGATTAAAAAACCGACTCCGCCGTATCCGTCCTCTCTGTTGTTTATAATTAAGTTTAGATTGTTGAAATTTATGTATTCAGATGAAGATGCATTTGTCCATGTTTCGTTGAGAATTACTATGTGAACATTATTTTTGTTAATGTAGTGGTCTAATAGATTTTTGTTGCTGGATAAGCTTCTTATGTTTATTTGTATGATGTTTATACTCTCCATTTATCCCTTAAGATCTAGGGGAACTGTTTCCCCTATCTTTATTAGGATTTCATCAATGTGTCCTGGGTTATCTTTAATTTTCTTTGTTTGACTCAGCTCTTTTATTATATATTTTAGAAGTTTGTCTTTGTCTTTTGCTTCTTTTTTAAGTTCGTCTATTAAGTTTTTTAGGATGTTCATTTTTTTCTCTGTTTGTTTTATTTCTTCCGTTATCCTTTTCTGGTCCTCTCTGTTCTTATTGTTTAGTTCCTCAAATTCATGATGTCTGGGGACAGTTTGTTGGATGCCGAATAATTTTTCTTTTGCCTCTTTATATGATGATTTGTTAATTGTCATGAACTCCGTAATTCTTCTCTGCCTGAATCTTTCTTGGCATTTCATGTGGTTTGTTTTATGTCCTTCCCCGCAAAATTTGCATCTTGTTATCTCATCGCATACGTGTGTTCCTTGCTCTTTGATTTTTGAGCATACCATGCATCTTTCTTTATCTTTCGATTTGCATCTAGAGATGGTGTGTCCGTAATTCATGCAGATTCTGCAGTACATTGGATTGGGGATGAAATAGTCGACATTCATTAAAATATTTTCATACATAACAATGTTGTACGGTAGAATATTTGCCAGGAATGTAAGTTTAACTATTTCCATGTCGATTCTTTTGTTTTGTGCTGCATCCCATTTAGTCATCCTTTCTACTTTTTCTATTTTGGCTGAGGATTTTATGTTTTTTTGAATTTCGTCTTCTGAAAGGTCCAGTGGTACATTTTTTATTATCCCTATAATTTTGTTATAGTTGGAGGGTATAAATATATTATAACCGTCTAAGTTTGTCATTACTATGGAATTTACGCATTTATTTGCATCATAATAAAATTTGAATGTAATTCTCGCCATATTTTTGCTTAATTGTTCCACTTTGATTATGTTTTCTAATCTATTTATTATTAATGTTTTTCCTAGAGTAATCATGTTTATATTTTCTTTGCTCATAATCACCTTGAATGGGCCTATGTCTTGTTTGTTGTATTGGTTAATTTTATTAACCTCACTTCCTGTTGGCTTTTCTGGACACGTGTTGATCATTTTTCCTTCTGTATTCACTTTTTTCACTGCACTAACACCATTTGTTTCGTCCCCGTTCGCGTTAAAATCAGCATCGACCGTTATATTCCTATTTGTATCATATGATTTATGATTTTTATGTTTTCCTAAACCTAAAAGTCCCGATTTTTTCTTTACGACTGACTGATTTATAGGGAGCTCATCATCTGTATCTAAGTCTGTATCTGGGATTCTATAATCCACTGAGTCAGACATGTTTTGGTAGGTAACCCTACATATTATATTATTGATACCCTCGTTGGGTTCAATTTCTTAAAATCAATTAAATTCTATCTTCCCGGCTATAACTAGATATAAACGTATAAAAAACCACCACCACTTACCTCCTATATTTAATAATACCCGTAACCACAGTAAATATAAATGAAATTTAGATTTTTAATTCACAAATTATTTTCAATACGACGCACTCAAAATGGCTTCCTTTTTTTTTTTTATTTTATTTTATTTTTACACACACACTACTCATCCAGATGGATGTCACAATCAGAATGCAGAATCGCATTATTTTTTGGTATTGTGACGGTGACACCTAGTGTGTAATAGAATAAGTAAAACTAATAGCTCAATGTTTACTGTACTAAATGGAATTTTCCATGATAAAAATTGTTACGTAATGTTTCTACGCTATTCCAACTGGAAAAGTCGTGAACTTTCGAGAAGCTTGGTTTGTGTATATAAAAAGGCGAACAAGATCGAATTGGATTATTCGTATTTGGAACGCGATAGAGTAAACTTGTAAGATTATCAGTAATATTTGGAAAGCGATAGTATAAAGATTAAAAAGGAATTAAAAAGTGATTTAAAAAGTGTTTTTGTGCGAAATAAAAAGTAAAAGTGATTAGTAAAAATTGAGAATAATTTATATAAAGTGATTTTGTGAATTTTGATTGATAAACTGTGTTGTAATAAATTTTGTGAAATAAATAAATTCGTTGGTGATAAATTGAATTGAGTTTGTATTATTCACAATCCAGTGATACGAACCTTGATTGACAAGGCAAAAACGTAACAATTTGGTGACAGCGGTGGGATTGTGAATAAAAAGATAAAGAAAATGATTCTCAACGAATTAAAAGTTCCAGAATTAAAAAGAGAACTAGAGAAACGGGGTTTGGCTACTGATGGTACTAAAGCAGCTTTACAAGCGCGACTACGTGAGGCCATGCAGAACGAAGGGCTGGACGCGGAACATTATGATTTTGGCGTGGAAGTAACGGATGCGGCAACTGTAGAGAAAGCAGAAGATAAACAACCGTTGGTCGAAAAGACACAAGAACATTCTGGAAGTTTCGATTTGTCGCAGTTAATAGCAGCTATGAACCAAATGACAGGACAGATGTGTCTAATGAAACAACAAAACGAACGACAAATGGTGAAAATTGAGCAGTCAAACCAAGAAATTAAGAATGAAATGGAACAACAAAATGTGCGACAGTTAGAGACTATAAATCAGTCAAACCAAGCAATGAAACAATCAAACGAAGAACTTCAACACCGGGTGGAGAAACAAGGAGAAGAAATTAAAAGCCAAATTACTGATGGTCATAAGAGAATAGACGAGAAACTTCTCGAATTATCTACTAACATACACGGCGAAGTAGAGAAGCTGCAAATGGAGATTCAACAGGTTGACCAAAAACTGCAAAAGGAAGTTCAACTTGTCAAAACGGAGGTTCAGCAGGTTGAAGAAAAATGCCAACGGCTCGAGAAAGAACTAACTGATATCAAGGCAAGTGGAACAACAACACAAGTGGTACAAACCGTCCAATCAATCAAGATAAAGCCACCAACATTCGACGGAACAACATCTTTCGTCATTTTCAAATTTCAATTTGAGACGGCAGCCAATCAAAATCATTGGAACGACGAACATCGTGTCGCAGCGTTAATAGTGGCCCTTAAAGGTGAAGCAGCGGAGGCCTTACAAACAATTCCGGAAAAAGATCGCAACAGTTATCTCGAAATTATGAAGGCGCTGGATAGGAAGTACGGCAGTGACCACAAGCGTGAAATCTATCGAATGGAATTGAAAAGCCGCTACCAAAAGGGAGGAGAATCACTTCAGGAATTTTCATCGGCAATCGAGCGATTAGTACATCTAGCACATACCAGTACGTCGGCCGATTATATGGAAAGGCTTAAAATTGACGCATTCATTGACGGTATTCGAGATCCAGAGACACGCAAAGCGGTAATGTTGTCACCTAAATCAACCTTTGCGGAAACCGTTGCGTTTGCGTTAACCATCGAGGCTGTGCAGAACTTCACCAGACCATCAGTATTTAGGCGTCAAATGAACTCAGACAAGAACGGCAGCATGGAGCGAATGGTACCGACAGTCGGAAGAGGCAGGCTTAGGTGTTGGAAATGTGACAAGTTGGGTCACATCTCAATGGACTGTCGGAAAGTAATACATGGAGAGAGAAGATCGCCACCTTTTATACGAGCAAACACGGAACGGTCGGGACAGAGGTCTAGAGGCAGCGAGCGAAGATGTTGGGTGTGTAACAGGATTGGCCACATCTCGCGAGATTGTTTGAAAGCAGGAGGAAAGCGGCACGGATTACCATCTTCCGTGGAAAGAGCACGAAGAGGAGAGCGGGAATCGGATGAGCGGATGGCAACAGTCGGTAAAGTGGAAAGGTTAGAAGTCAGTTTGAAGGAACCGAAGCTGGCTTCACCGTCTGGTTGCCCCATAACATTCATCCCTGTTACAAGTGAAGCACGAGGCGGAAGCAGCGTCACAGTTTGGGGCGGTGTTGAAGGGAGGAGGTGTATTATTACGCTGGATACCGGAGCAACCCACACAATTGTTCGGAAAGATTTGATCGCAGGAGCAGTGCAGCTGGTTGATGGGTTAAAATTAAGAATGGCAAATGGGGAGAGTGCAATGATTAAAGGGAAAAAGATCGTGAGCATAAGGATCGGCGAAATTCTTTTCCCACACGAAGTTCTAGTCGCAGACATTGTGGACGAGGTCATTTTGGGAACAGACTTCATGAGGATGAATGGCTTTGTGTTGGATTTTGGCCGAGGAATATTGAGTAGCGATAACATCGAGCTGAAACTTAAGTTTAACGGTACGGATGCGACAGTAAGGCGAGTAACAATCAGTCATTACGAGGAGCTGCCATCGAAATCTGAAACAATTGTTGAGGAAACCAAAGAACACCAGGTTAAGCAGACTTTGGATAAGAAGGGCCGAGTTGTGCGAGGTAGAGTGCGAGTGTCGGGCGACTGGATGAGAACTCGATGTGCCATACGGGCAAATGGCCAGGGATTACACGAGGGGCAACTGGTGTGGCATCACAACTCGCAACAAAAGAAGGGGGATTTATCGGCGAAAGTGCAGCCTATATGGACGGCACCCTACAGGACAAGAAAAGGACAAGGAGGTAAACCAATGGCGGTACATTTAGAGAGGCTGGCCCTCTACCGAGGAGGTAATTTCGGTCCTGTTCGGGACGAACAGGCTTAGGTGAGGGGTAGTGTGACGGTGACACCTAGTGTGTAATAGAATAAGTAAAACTAATAGCTCAATGTTTACTGTACTAAATGGAATTTTCCATGATAAAAATTGTTACGTAATGTTTCTACGCTATTCCAACTGGAAAAGTCGTGAACTTTCGAGAAGCTTGGTTTGTGTATATAAAAAGGCGAACAAGATCGAATTGGATTATTCGTATTTGGAACGCGATAGAGTAAACTTGTAAGATTATCAGTAATATTTGGAAAGCGATAGTATAAAGATTAAAAAGGAATTAAAAAGTGATTTAAAAAGTGTTTTTGTGCGAAATAAAAAGTAAAAGTGATTAGTAAAAATTGAGAATAATTTATATAAAGTGATTTTGTGAATTTTGATTGATAAACTGTGTTGTAATAAATTTTGTGAAATAAATAAATTCGTTGGTGATAAATTGAATTGAGTTTGTATTATTCACAATCCAGTGATACGAACCTTGATTGACAAGGCAAAAACGTAACAGTATTATTAGAATTAAAAATTTAGAGGTTATGTTTTGCTCATGTCATAATTTTTTGTGTGTTCCAATCGACATTTAGCCGAGACATATTTTTCGCACTTATAAGTACTTGCGGTGGTCGATTGAAAAACCACTAATTATGACATTATTTTGTACGCAACCAAATTATCACGGCCACTACGTGTTTAAATTTGACACTTCTGCAATAATATTCATAAACAAAACCGCGCAGTAACAATAATTCAGCCCAATTAGTACAAATACAATTTATTACAAAATATGGAAGGGAAAATTATTTCACTTCTGTCAAAATTATTACAAAAACAAAATTATCACAAACTTCGAACACGTCGTAAGAGTTCGTGTACCATATATCCGTCCTTCTCCAACTGTATACGTTTGGAATAGAAGATTTTATATGGGAACAAATTTTGTTTCAAATCTATAGTATTTATAAATCTATGGTTTCGATACCCGAGAATTTCATCATCTGTCAAACAAATTACAAAATTGTTTACAAAGCAAATAAACTTTTTTAGTTACAATCGAATTTTTAAGAGGACTACATGTTTTTTGTGAATTAGGAATTAAAGTAAAAATAAAATTCAAATAGTGTTTCTTTTTATCGGTTTAAGTGATTTCTTTAAAATATTTTAGTGAATATTAACAAACAATAAACAGTAAAATTAATAAATAGTGATAATATTTATCATAGTTAAATAGAAGTGTTACACCTTTAATGGCGGACGCTCAGGCGTCGGTCAGACACGTATCAAACAATAAATTAGAACTTACCAAATGTAATCGGCAAAAAAAATTTAGAATTGATGTCATAAAACAATTTAAACATAAAAACAAATTAAAAAAAATGAATTTTAATCAAAAAAATAGTAAAATCGAGCCAAACATTACATCTGAAACAAAATCCAAAATGGAGGAAGAAAAAATGCACATTGATGTTATAGAAAATGTCGGTAAAGAAGTTTTTAGAGGTTTCGAATCCGAAAATATTAAGCAAATAAATACAAATGTAGTGGAATTGAAATCAAATGAAAATAAAACCAACAACTACAAACTCAACAAATATATGCCGGGAGACAAAGGGCCTTTCTTTGTCATAATTGAAAAAAAAGGAATTGAGGATATAGTTATTGCCGAAAAACTAAACGCTTTGAATTATGGAAAAATTCTTCAAGTAAAACAATTTGGAAAAAATAGAGTTAAAGTCCAAACAAGAGAGATGGACACGGCAAACAAAATACTTAAAAGTACAGATTTGGAAAAGCTACATTTTTGCTCTTCATATGTCCCGACTTTCATGTTGGAATCTATCGGTTATATCAATAAAATTCCCATCAATTTAGACGAAGAAACATTAAAAAATAACATAACGGCTAACGCTAAAATATCGAAAGTCGAAAGAATCACCAGATGGAACAACATAGATAAGAAAGCTGAACCAACTTCTGCATTAAAAGTCACCTTCAGATCTACTACATTACCAGAAAATATTTTAATTTTCGAGGTAAGAAGAAAAGTAACCTACTTTATCCCCAAACCATTAATTTGCAAAAAGTGTTTACTATATGGACACGCGAAAAAATATTGCAGAGGAAAAGAAAAATGTAAAAATTGCTCTTCTACAGATTCTGATCATCTTAAAAATAAATGTGAAAACGACACTTGTTGCTACTATTGTGGTGAAAATCACATAACAAATAGCTTCAAATGCGATGAATATAAATACCAAAAACAAATCAAATATATTATGGTCACTAAAAAACTGAGCTTTGGTGAAGCTAAACAATTAGTTAAACCTCGTGCTAAAAAAAATTTCAACATTAATGACGAACATTTTCCTAATCTAATTTCCAACCCAAACAACAATGACATTGAAAATGTAAGATCAGAAATGAAAGAAATTAAGAATAAATTAGTAGAAGAAAACCAAAAGCTAAAAACAGACGTTAATGAAATTAAAAATATAATAAAGGAAATTACACTAATTAATCGGAAAATACAGTCGACCTCCCAAGGATATTTAAACACTTCAAATAAAAATCCACAATCGGACGTAATTCTCACGGATGTATTACAACAATTATTAGACATGGATAAAATTATAAACAATTCAAATAAACAATCCTACAAACTTAATATCTTCAATGATGACAACACCACAAATCAATAAACTCAATATTTTACAAATTAATATAAGAAGCCTCAACACAAATAAAGACGAATTAGAACATTACATTAATAAAGAAAAAATAGATATCACTTTTCTAAGTGAAACTTGGACTAATGAAAACAGCAAAATCAAATTTCGTAACAACAATACCTACTTCAAACATAGACAAGATGGATATGGAGGAGTGGGATTTATTATAAATAATAACCTTTTTTCTAAAGAAATCAAAAATACTGATAAATATAATCCAATAGAGGCAATTAAAATTAATATAATTGATGTGAATAATAATATCTTAAACTTAATAGGAATTTATATTCCCCCTTCAATAAATAATGCAATAGTAAAGAATAAATTTGAAACATTAATCAACGACCACTTTTCTAATAATAATACCATAATAATAGGAGACATAAATGCTCATCACTCATGCTGGGAAAATCATAGTAAAGAAGATAAAAGAGGAAACATATTGGCGAATATAATCACAAATTCTAATTATATAATATTAAATAATGGTGATCACAGCTGGATAGGCCCACAGGGTAAAAGCTCTACAATCGACATATCCATTGCATCTCAAGATTTAGTAAACAAACTAATTTGGAACATAGATAATACAAAAATCGGATACTCGGACCACCTTCCAATTAAAATAATAATGAATAACTCTAATGCATATAATTCACTTTCATCTAGAAGAACAAATATCAAATTAGCAATAGAAAACATCATTAATTTAAACCCAGATCACACATTTAGTCTGGTTGATTATGAAACTGAGCTACAAATAATCATAGAAGATAATACTAAAGATATTAAATACAACAATAAATATATACCTAAACCTTGGTGGAATGATAAAATTAGGAATCTTTGGGAAATTAAAAAACAAAAACTAAAATTATACAACCAACACCGATCTAATATTTATATAGAAATTGAATTAAAAAAAGCCACTAGTAAACTCAGACTTGAGATTAGGAAAGAAAAAAAAAAAATCATGGAACTCATTCATCAACAATATCAATCCTAACCTAAGCTCAAAAGATTTATGGAAAAGGATAAGAATATTTAATAATAAAAAAGGAGAAAAAAATAATATATTTAACAATACGGAAAATATCAAAAAGTTCTTATCCACTAATATAACTGAATCTAAATTAGACAAAAAAGATCAAATTATTTTACCAACTGTTAATACTTCAAGATATGAATTTTCAATCATTGAAATTAAAAATATAATTAATAATAGTAAAAATACCGCCCCGGGTATTAATAAAATCTCTTACAAAATACTAAAAAGTTTACCAGATAACCACTTAAAAAAACTAACAGAACACATTAATAAGACATGGGAAAATCAAATCTACCCGGAAATTTGGAAGAATATTAAAATTATACCAGTTAAAAAACCGAATAGAAATATAGATAACATAGAAAATTACAGAGGAATACATCTCTACTCCACCATAGCCAAAGTGACAAGCAAATTAATAAAATCTAGACTAAATGCCATAACGGAACAGCGGCAGATATTATCGGACAATTCTTACGGATTTAGAAAAGGGAAATCCACATCAGATTATATAAATCACCTATTAAACATCTTAGAAAAAAATAAAAATAATAAGAAATATACAATAATAATATCTACAGACATCGAAAAGGCATTTGATAGAGTAAACATAAATAAACTTACAAATATAATGCAAAACTACAATATTCCAAATGAGTACTCCAATTGGATTTATAATTCTTTAATTAATAGAAAGATTATTTTTCAAAATACAGATAACAAGCTAGAAATAATTACTAGTGATGGGTTACCTCAAGGTGATCCATTAAGTCCTGATCTTTTTAATATCTACACCAATAATATCCACGAATTAAATAATAACAACACCAATATACTACAATATGCAGATGACTTCATGATAATTATAACAACTAACGAAAGGAATGAAGCAGAGAAACTGGCTAATGAGACATTAACAAAATTTAATCAAAAGCTAATAGATTTAAATTTAAACATTAATATAAACAAATCATCATTTCTTAAAATAAGTAATAAAAGATTTGAACATCAAATAATAATAAAATTAAACAACATTAATATTCAAGAAACTAACCAACTAAAATCTTTGGGGTTTATAATAGATAAAAAATTAAACTTCAATATTCACCATAAAGCAATAAAAAATAGTTGCACGTCAGCTCTAAATATAATAAAAATTTTTGCAAGGAAAAAAGGAGGTGCGCATCCATCAACCTTAATAAACGTATATAAAAGTCTAATTGAGAGCAGAATTAGATATAGTGCCATCACAACTACCAGTAATAAAAATAAAGAAATAATACAAAAGATTGTTAATGCTGGTCTAAGAATTTCTTTAGGCCTAACAAACAGCACTCCTATTTCGGCGATAATAGCGGAGGCCGGTGAACTCCCTACATATTTAAAAACGAACTTATATAATTTTGCTTACTTAGCCAAACAGTTATATAACAATACAAAATTAGGACAACTTGTGAAGAATAACAAATCTAATATGATTTTGAGAAAACTATACATCAATAACAAAAATCTGCTTGATAAAATTCCTAAACATAACCCAATCCAATCATCTTTCGAGAACGTTTCAAGTAATAATAAAATTGAAATAAATACTTCTTTACACCAAATAATCAAATCAAAAGACAACTTCAATTCAATTCAACTTAAACATATTGTGACACAATTTCTAAACGAATATGAAGGAAAATCATTAAGTTATACAGATGGTTCGATCTATAAAAACAAAAGAGGAATTGGTATTTACAACAGTTATAATAATGAAACATTTAGTTATTCGATAGAAGAACTCCTTCCTATAAAAACAATAGAAATAATAGCGATCTGGGAAGCATTAAAAATAGGAATCAAAAATAAAATTTCAAACTTATTCATAATTTCGGACTCACTGTCAGCATGTTTATCGATGAAGAAAACAGTCAACAACAACAAAACTAAATACTATGAAGAGCAAATATATCAGACTGCAAATTCAAACAACATAAATTTAACTGTCATATGGATACCTGGACACACTAATATACCTGGTAATGAAGAAGCTGATACTGCTGCTAAGAAAGGAGCCTGCTCTACAAGAAAATTAGAAGTCAAAACCCCAGTAGAGGACTGCATTTCAATTTTCAAAAATTCTCTTTATCAAAAATGGAATACTGACTTTTTAGAAATTACTACAACAAAAGGAATTCAACACAGAAAAAACATAAAAGAGAAAATTTCAATGAAAACTTGGTTTCACAAAAAAACTTTCGATGCGAGCTCAGTCAAAAGATTAACTAGATTAAGAACCAACCACACCTTCGATAAAAAATACTTCCATTTAATAAAAAAAATTGATAATAACATCTGTGAGGATTGTAACACACTAGAAGATGCTAAACACATCATAGAGACATGCAAAAAATTTGAAACAATAAGATCCAATTACAAAATTATAAGAAGCAAAAAATTAGAAGAAATTTTAAGTGAAAACAAAATGGAGGAATATACCGAATTGAATGACTTTTTAAGAGAGATAAAAGCAGAAATTTAAGTACATATTAAAAATAAAAAAAAAAATAAACATTAAATTTTATAAAACAGAATCATACATAATAATATAAAACAAACAAATTAAACATAAGTTCTTTAATAAATCAAATTACTAGTATTGACAATAAAATGATAAAATAATAATAATAATAAAAAAAAAAAAAAAAGTGACAGATATATAAAAAAAAAAAAATAAAAAAATAAATAAAATGGCCATTTTAAATTAATTTTTGGTGATGTGAACAGTGATGTTTAAACCAAACAAATAATCTAAAACTCAAAAAAAAAAAAAAAAAAATAAACTTTTGTTTATATTTTAAATATAATAAATAATAATAACAGAAAAAAAAATATTTAATATTTTAATAATGATCGCAAACGTATTATTATAAGAAAACCGTGTAAAATATGTTGAACAAAAAGCTTTTATTTATTTTATTATTTTTCGCCTCAGTATGGCTAATATCGTATTATTTTATGAAAACCGATTTCAAAAATGCTAAATATTTGTAAACACAAAATTCTATAACAATAGGACTAATCCTATAAGCGGTATTAATAAAATATTGTTATTTTTTTTATAGATTTTACCAAAAAAAGCCGGAAATTGTGATTGCTGTAGTCGCCTGTAATCAAAGACTTCAGGAAACTTTGAATATGATTAAGTCAGCTCTTCTTTTTAACCACGACAAAGCCAGGATACGTTTTATTGTAATTACGGAGCCTGATTTAATAATAGGATTTCATGAGAAATTGAGCGACTGGCAAGAATTGTTGAAAAATTCGTTTGCCTATGAAGTGCTCCCATTAACATTTCCTGAAACGAATAGTAACGAATGGAAGAATTTATTTAAACCATGCGCTGCCCAACGGTTATTTCTACCCGTAAGTTTTACTAATTTTGATCTTTTCTGGAAAATCATTTTTTATTTTTTTTATTTTTAGTCAATGTTAACACATATCGATTCCGTACTGTACTTGGATACGGACACCCTATTTTTATCTCCTGTTTCTGAAATTTGGAAATTTTTCAAAAAATTTAATGAAACTCAACTTGCAGGATTGTCACCGGAGCACGAAGATCCAAATGTCGGTTGGTATAATCGTTTTGCAAAGCATCCATTTTATGGCCCACTCGGTGTTAATTCGGGTGTAATGCTAATGAATTTGACGAGAATGCGGCAGTTCGATTGGGAAAATGAAATCTCCCCAATTTACAAGCAGTACCATCTAAAAATTACATGGGGCGATCAAGATCTGATAAATATTTTATTTTATTTTCATTCGGATAAGTTGTTTGTATTCAATTGTGAATGGAATTATCGACCAGATCATTGTATGTATATGAGCGTCTGTAAGGCACCCAGCGGTATAAAAATTATACACGGTAATCGTGGATATTTTCATAATGATAAACAACCGGCATTCAGTGCAATTTATAATGCTGTCGAAGAATATCGATTGGGGGTCGAAAACCAACATCAACTTTTACTTGCGTTAGAATCATATCTCAGCGAATCTCATGTTTCAAACTCAAATTGTGGCAAAGTTAAAGACAAATTTTTATACAAAGCTCGGCAACTTTTTGTTAGTCCGAATTATATTTATGAATAAATTAAGAATGAGATTATATCATTTATTTTTTTAATCCCAACCATTATTTACGTTTGCCCAATCATCAATAAATGGCTGATCAATTGAATTGATCATATACTCGCCACAGAATAAGCAATCCGATGCTAATATACTTTCGATTTCCAATTTTATATTGTCCCGCGTTTGAATCCCATTTTTATTGTCTTGACTCTGTATAGTTTGTTGTATCGTTAATGCGGCTAAACTTTGCCGTAGAACATGAAGCCTTTTGGTTTTTTCGGGCGGTTGCATTGTAATAAGATTTTCTTCTAAACAATCACTGTGGAATTTATGTCCGCATGGAAAAATAAAAAATGGTTTAATGAATAAATAAACTTCACAAATAGCACATTGTTCTGATGAATTTATCGTAATTGAATGGTTACGAAATGATTGAAGTTCACTGCGAACACGTTCAGCAGACTTAGCGGATTCCTCCATTTCTTTGCGTTGCTCATTAATTTTTATGTTGTACTCCTGCAAAAAAAAAAACAATTACGTTATTGTGAACAAATAAACCAATTTTTTTTAATTACCTTCAGGGCTTCACATATAACTTCTTTAAAATTATCAATTTTCTGGAAATCCGAAAAGAATGGTAATAAATCTTCAATCTTAAGCAAATCACACTCTTTCATTAATTCAATTGCCTCATCAACATTATCTTTTCCTTTTATTTTATATTCTGCTATTTTCAACCATAATTTTCGACGTAGATTTTTATCAAGTGGTTGAGATGCAGTTTGTTGGGCCAGTTTTATATTAAATTTCAAAGAAAGCTCTACTGCTGGTAGCCACATTTCCAAGAGGCATTGCAAAAATACACATGCATCATAGAGTAGATGTTCGTTGCATACGCGTAGTGCATAATGGACATCATAGTAAATCATTGTTGGATCTTTACCTTGGTACTCAAGATAAGATAACATTTTATCTGTATGATACTTTCCGTATAACTTTATTAAATAATTATGTATTGACTGTTCAACACAACCAAGTTCATATATGCTAAATTCAAGGAATCTGATTACCTCATTGACATGCACATCAGATTCAATGCTGACTAAAGTCGGCAGAAGTTTTATTATGTCTAGGTGTTTGGACTGTCCAATGATTTGTGATATTGTTTCTTTGGGAATGGCTTCCATCAGTATGGGACAATATTTATAGTACAAATCCGGCTTATTTTGCATTTTTAAAATATGTAGGGCTTCAATAAATTTTTCCTGATTTATATACTGGTTCAATACTGATTCATAATCTCGATTTACTTTGGTCAGCAAAGTTAAATTGTGATTATCGGCACGAGATGCCATTAGATCATAAATTACTGTTCGATTATTTTTCATACATTCAACTACTCGAGGAATTTCTTTAAATTTGTCATATTCAGCTTTTAATGTGAGTAATTGATTTGGATCTGTACATCGAGCTATTCCGGTAAGATACAACTCAAACATCCATACCACCAACATTGTAATTTGTGTTTTGTCTTGAGAATCTTGTTTTTCTAATCGATTTTTTAAATATATCATGAGCGCTTCATTTTCGTCCAGATTTAATAATTTGAGGCAAACTTCTTCAAAACTAGATTGGGTCTTAGAGAATATTAATGCACTTTCTGCATATTCTCCCAAACTAAAAAGTAATTCCGCTTGTTTTACAAGTACAATATCCATGTGAGCTGGATTATCGGCACAATATTTTTTCGCCAATTCAAATTCATTTTTATCCATGTACATACGCCAAACATTGCGATTCTCATTATTTATCTAAATATATAAAAACTTAGTTCATAATTACTTTCTATACTCTAATTCAATTAATTTTAAATACTTACGTTGTATCGAAAAATACATTTACTTGTGTATACGTACACAATTCCCAATGTCCAGTCTTTAATGATATTTAATAATTTTCCAAATTGTTCAGTAAAGTATTCTTCATAAACTGTTTGATTATTTAAAAGTGAAACGGCAGTCACATGGTCTGAATAAAGGAGAAGGACATGAAAGTCAGTTAACACAAACGAAATCGGTGTTAAATTTTTTGCATTCGTTTGGAACTTTGTAATATCATCTTGCTCTGGATACGCAATAATCACATTCTGATCCATTGATTCTGGTGTATTAAGTTCAGGATTAATTCCACAGTAGTATAAGCCTTGTTCACGTAGCCAACCAAATCCTTGAGGTAATTTTGTGGAATTTGAGTAAGAAACCTCTAATTTCGAATGGGATGGCAAGCCGTCCATTTGCATAAACTGTTTTGTTTGCTCGGGAATATTTAAATATGATGTAAACACATTTTGAAGCAAAATTGCCCGATCATTAACATCAAGTATCTCATTAAATTTATAGAGCCGATCTTTCGTGGTTACGAGGATTACGTATTTCGAAAATTTTTTAATGGCATAAAATTCGATTCCCGTAATTGGACAATATTCGATTCCTCCACCTACATCAAATACTTGATTGAAGACGTTTTGAAATATTCGATCATTCTCAATTTGTAAATCAGCTTCGAATATCAACCCTCTACTAGTTCCAAATAATATTGATCCGGACATATTCTCCTGCTGGTTAGTAACATTAAATGCAATTGCTGTAATTTCATGACCTTTCAATTTTTCTATTTTTCGCGGGCGTTGCCATTTCCGATGAAGATATAATAATTCCGAATGCAAATTAGGTGTTTTTGCTACAAGCGGTATAAATAAATGTGCACCAAGTGGATCCAAATATATATTCTTCGCTTGATAACCCGTGACAAACTTATCAATGGAAATATCATCTCGCTTTTCTGGTTGCAGCAAGTTTATCCGTAAAAGATTATTATTTGATAAAACTATTACCATCCAATTGTTGGATACAGTTAAAAATAATATGTCATGAAAAAGAGTTAAATTCATTTTACGTTTTGAAAATATTGGAGCTTCCTCTTTAGTTCGAACACTAACAAAACCAGAGCTAGTGGGTAGCTCGTTAGTACTGTACCCCATTTTAGTTGCTTCACGTGTTAACGTTTTATTATATTGATCAAATATCGAAGCCATATTTATTGTTCAGTAAATTTTCTTGTAATTATCACATTTAACTTAACTTTATAATTACGTTTTTCTATTTTGCAGATAATATGCAAACACCCCAAAAATTATTATATGGTTTTCCAGTTGCAACAAAAAAACAAACTCCGAGTAGAAAACGAGAACAAAATGACAAACATAGAATATCAAAAAAATGTCAATTTTTCGCTCGTTTCCTGCTTGGAGTGTATTTTTCGTTTTCAAGTGGAAACCACATAAAATTTGTGACAGATAAAGAGAGTCCCATCAAGCAGTGTTTAACGTCCCTTAAAACAATGTTATATTGAATCATATTATATGTACATATGTATATTGTATATGCTGCGAGTCGAGTCGAGTTTAATCCTAGTTTAACTCTCACTATATACGGAGTCGAGTTATTTTCTAACCAACTCTAGCTGTATATACTGCAGAGTTAAACATATGCAGAGTTCAAATAGGATTGAAACCGAGTTAAAAAAAAATGGAACAAAGTATCATTTCAGATGATTATTAGATTGATTATTCTTTTTGTTGATATACTGTGAGCGTCAAAAAACAGTGTACACCTCAATGTTATATATTTGAAATTAAATAATTTCTTCTATTATTCTTCAATGTTTAAAACTAGGGTATATATTTAACCGGAACTTCGTACCTTATTAAATGACAAACAAAACTTATAAAAAAAAACAACAATAAAAGACATAACAAAAAATATTCCATTTTTTAAGCGTCAAAAAAAAGTGTACAGTTCCAACATTATTTAATTAATGAATTAAAA
This sequence comes from Tipula vernalis, assembly GCA_958295665.1. Lineage (NCBI taxonomy): Eukaryota > Metazoa > Arthropoda > Insecta > Diptera > Tipulidae > Tipula > Tipula vernalis. The sequence continues at coordinate 175,946,164 of OY282558.1, read as the reverse complement.
AGACCATATTTAATACTTCGTCTGTTTCCCTTTTGATTTGAGAACTGCTTCTAACCTTCTCGGCATTGACTCGACCAACTTTGTGGTTATTTCGGTTGGAATTTATTGCCATTCCTCCGACAATATGAATTTTAAGGAATCCTTGCTGCTTATGACCTTTTTTCGAATTTGTTTGTCGAGATACTCCCACAAATGTTCTATCGGGTTAAGGTCTGGGGATTGTGCCGGGTGGTCTAACTGCTTAGGAGTCCGATAGAGTAACCATTATTTTACAATTTTTGCAGTGGGCTTCGGGTCGTTGTCGTGTTGGAAGACCCATGACTCATATAAATTTAATTTAACGACGCTGGGTGCCAAGTTTTCCCTCAAAATATTTAATACTCTGTTTTATTCATGGTGCTTTCAATAAACACCAGATTTCCCATGCCTGTCGCCGCCATACATCTCCATACCATTACCGAGCCCCCACCATGCTTCACTGTGGTGATGATATTTTTTTCCGCAAATTGTTGATTTTTGCTTCTCCAAATTTTTGGTGGTTTTTTCGATCCGAAAACCTCAAATTTACTTTCATCAGTCAATAATACTGCCGTCCTAGAACCAAAAGCTGTCTAATAAAGATGAGAAGTTTGCTGTCTAATAAAGATGATTCCTAGTCAAAGTAACAGTAAATGTAGTATACTAAATACTAAAAACATATGCGGTTTGTACATATTCACACAAGCAGTTACTGCGTTTTTAGCTAGTAGTATGTAAATACCCCATTCGTGCTAATAAAAGGTAGAAATATGGAAAGATACGATAAAATGATGCGTGTTTTTGGAAGAAATAATGTAGATATTGAGTTTTCCGTCGGTAAATAGGTAGAATAACATGCCAGGTTATTAAGAAAACCATAAACTCAATTTCCAGTTTTTTGTAGTTACCACTTTCTGATCTACAGTGTGTTTCCAATGCTGTACACTTTTTTTTGACGCTTCAAAAATGAAATAATTTTTGTTATGTTTTTTATTCAATTTTTGTTGTTGCTTTTTGACTGAATTTTATTTGTCACCCAATAAGAAATGAAGTGTCAATTTAATATTTATTCTAATTAGAAACATTGTACTCTAACAAAAGTTTTAATTTAAATTCAAATATGAGTACGTTTATGCTCAGAGTCGAGCCATCTTTTAGTTAACTTTGGATCATCTTGTAGCGTAAAGGCTATAGCTATTGACACTCAGGATATTTGATGGAGTAATTGACACCATCATATTATTAAGCATTTTCTCTTTCTTTTTAATATAGCTATAGCTAATGCCTAACTGTTTGAAATGAAATTTAAACTTGTCTCTTTCTATTTTACTTTACCTTTTTGGTTTGATACTTTAGTTTCACGCCAAACGTTCACAAGAAGACAACGGCTTCTGCGATTTTTTTTTTTTTGATATTATAGTGATTTTTCACAAGGATTGCGATAGAGGTAAGTGATTTTACTACAACAGTTAAAATATAAAATGCTTTGTTTTATATTTTATTTATTATCTTAAAGGTTTTTACGCATAAAAAACTATAAAAACTAATTACAAAAGTCCTAAATAATTAAATGTGGTTGGTGTCAATAACTAAAACGAAATTTAACTTAGTTTCAGTTATTGACATCAGGCTGTCAATAAATGTAACTTCATGCTACGATTATTGACATTCGGGTGACGATAATTGTGTACACATGGTTATAGTTATTGTCTCATTTCAGTTATGCCTAAAAAAAGAGGCACTTATAATGAAGCAACTCTTCAGCAAGCTTTGAAGGAAATAAAAGAAAAGCAAATATCCAGAAAACAAGCCTCCCAAAAATTCAATATACCTCGTTCTACGTTAATTTTTCACTTGAGCGAGAAATTTGTTAAAGTAGCACCTGGCCCATCAAGCATATTAACATCAGATGAAGAGCGTGCTATCGCTCGTCAAAAAAAAAGGGTTTCCTAAACGGAAGGAAGACGTTCTAGACGTGGTAAAAGATTTTATCGAAGCCGACCAAAGATCAACTCCATTCAAAGAAAATACACCCGGAAGAGGATGGTTTAACAGATTTCTGGAGCGTAACCCAAACGTCACCATCAGAGTTCCCGATCCTGTAACAGCGGCCAGTGCTAAAGTAAGCACTAGCGACATTGAGCGGTGGTTTAATTTAATAACGAAATATTTAAAAGATAGCAGTAATTTTGATATCCTCCAATCTCCAGACCGAGTTTATAATGGTGACGAAACCAATTTTTTGCTTTGTCCCAAAACGCGATCTGTGCTAGCTGCGAAAGAGGCCCGAAACATTTATCAAATTGACCGTGGGCCTGCCAAATCTAATTTGACTGTGATGTGTACGTTCAATGCAAATGGTGAAACCATACCGCCTATGGTCATTTTTCCCTACAAAAGGGTACCTGAAGAGATCCGCAAATCTTTACCCGAAAGTTGGGCCTTGGCAATATCTGATAATGGATGGATGACTAAAGAAATCTTTTACAAGTACATTTCCAAACATTTTCATCCTTATCTTGTGAAACATAAAATTAAGTTTCCAATTATTTATTTCGTCGACGGCCACAGCACTCACATGACCTTAAAGGTTAGTGAACTATGTGTACGCCTGGGTATAATAATTATTGCGTTATATCCAAACGCCACACGGATTCTTCAACCATGTGACTACGCGGCCTTTAAACCTTTAAAAAATTGTTGGGCTAAAATGGTTAACAATTGGCGAAAGTATAATCCGGGGGCCTCATTAACCAGAGAGCAATTTGCTCCTTTATTGTCGAAAGCCTTTAATGGTTGTGTTACCCCGCAAATTATCCAAAATGGATTTAAAGCTTGTGGTCTTTTTCCTTGGGATTATTTGGCAATCGATTTTGCAAAATGTCTAGGTAAATCGACCAAAGATTTTGTTTCAAATACAGTTCCAGGTTCTATAGATTATATAGAATTTTCAAAAATTGTCGGCGAGTCAAAAATAATAACGTTTGAATATATTTTTAAAAATCCTGAAACGTTGGACCTTTACGATGAAAATTTCAAATTACTTTTTAAATTATTTGTAAAGATTAAAGGTTGTAGATTTTCCCAACCTCTGGACTATCCAATTGAATCTAATTAATCGAGCTCAATGTCAAAATGGTGATAATAATACAAGCCAAATAAACGATGCTAACCAAATTACGACGGAAATTAATGTAAGCGAAATAAACGATTTCATCTATATCGACGATTACAATTCAAATGCAATGGGTGATCTTACACCACTAAATGCTGTTGATGACTGCATACTTGGAGAAGAAATTGTGATTACAGTTGGAGAACAGATTACAGTCACTAATACTCCAGACGAAAACCTTATTGTTGTTAATCCCCCAAATAATCGCATCGAAAATTATTTCGATTGGCCAGTCACACCAATAAAAACTGGTACTCAACCAACAAAAGTAAAAAAACCATTTGTGATAACTTCTCCAATATGGATAGAAACGGAAAAGGAAAAGAAACTACTAAAAGAAAATCAATTATTGCAAAAGGAAAATCGTAAAACTGAAAGAATCGAAAAACTAAAAAAGAAAAAAGAGGAAATTGAATTAAAAGCTTCCACAAAAAAAGAAAACAAATTGAAAAAAACGAAGCTTTCTAAAATCAAAAATCAATTTAAAACAAATTTAAAGTCTAGAGGAAATGCAAACAAATTACAAGACAGTACAGCCAGCACGAGCGTTCAAATTATTAGTAATGGTAAACTCTAGCTAGCTTCTAATTACAATCCTTTTTTAAATGAAAATCTCTTATTTCTTTTTACAGAAGGTGTTATTTCGGATCTGGCAGTTAACAATAATGGTGAAGCGCACGATCAGGATTCTCATGATATAGATTCACTTTCAGAAGTAGTATTAGAGCCAAGTAATGTTGAAAGTCTTCCTTATAATGTATTTAATTTAGTATTATAACTTACCATTTTACATTTTTAGTTCCATCTCATGCCGAAAGTCCTGGTTTAGAGAAAGAAGAAGACGATAATACAAAAAATCGAAACATTGGGCAAAATAAATTTTCTAAAGGCACAATGTGCTATAATTGCACCTTTGCTTTTTCCAAAACCCAAACATTTGATAACGTTGGAATCAGATGCAATACATGTGTGAGGGAGTTTCACGTAAAGTGCATACATGTTTTAAAATTGCAACTGCTGCCAATGTTTGTATGTTCGAAGTGTAAAATTCAAAGCGATGAGCTTTAAAGCAACTTATAATGTAGCGTGATGTTTGATGTAATATAGCGATGAGCTTTAAAAAAACAAATAGTTTCAGAAACATATTGTGATATGAATTAAGTTTTGATATTTTTTATTTAATTTTATAATTAATGAGATTAGCTAGCTAGCTAGCTATTTATATAATTTTTACTTTTTATCGGAAAAATGGAATTACCTAGCTATAAACCGAAAAACAGAATAAGCTAACTGTGTTATTTTGTATTTTACTCTGAAATAATATGTCAATAATTGTAGTGTCAATTATTAAATCAAAGTGTCAATAGTTGTCTATTTTGGAAACTTTTCGAAAAATAAAATTTTTAGATAAAAAATAATAATTTTTGAATGAATTTTAATTAAACTTTGAAAGATTATAAGATTCTCTACAGGAAATGGTTTCGTTGCTAAAGTTTGGCGCATATTTCGGTAAAATACCGACCATCGAAGTGAAATTCTGCTTGTGACTGTCAATAGCTGTAGCCTTTACGCTAGTTATCTTTTTTAGCGTTTATACTGCAGAGTCAAATCGAAGTCGAGTCGAAACTAGGTTGAAACCGAGTCAGAAACGTCAAAAAAAAAATCATTTACTATCGTATGTTTATATGTTTTTCTTGTATTATTTTCTGAATTTTATAAAACTAAAATAACAAAGTTTTATTGCCACACAAAAATCGAAGATTCGCACACGAATTAAGAAATCAAAATGGTGTCTTTTTATTACTATTTTTTGTTGTTTTTATTTTTCGACTCGACTCCGTTTATAGTGAAGGTTTTTAGAGTTAACTCGACTCGACCCTAGAAATTTTTTAGGTCGAGTCGAGTTAACTACAAGATGACTCGACTCCGTTTATAGTAAAAGTTAACCTAGGTTCAAACCAGGTTGAACCCTAAGCATAAACGTACTCTATGAAGCATTGAGGTGTACACTTTTTTTTTGACGCTCACAGTATGTTATTGTAGTTTTTCCAGCGATATTATGTCTAAAAAATTGTAATTTTCAATCAAACTCCATGAAAATTAAGGGATAGACCACCGAAATGTTGGAGTAATTTTTTCGAAAAAATAAAAAGCTAAATAGCAAAACAAAAAATTTATTATTAAAATTAATTAATTAAAATCTTAGTAAATAAGATATTTTAAATAAAATAGTAAATTTAATTGAAAAAAATTAAAACGAAACTTTTTAATATTGGTTGGTACACGCACGAATTTTCCTATAATTTTGTTGTTGTTTTTTTAACTAATGTGGATTTCGATTCACAAAAAAAAAACCGGCTTGCTCTTTCTGCTGTCAAACTGTTCGATTTGTCAAGCAAAATCGCTCGGTCGAGCAACATTGTTGATGATTTACGAATCTCGATTTTTTGGCAGATGTACTAATACAAACACAAATAGAACTGCCGTCTCGTTTTGTACGCGTTACGGAGCGGACCAAAAAAAAGTGGATAAATTAAGTCGCATTAAGTGGTTCCGGGTACTGCGTAATTCCGTATAAGGCCCATAATTTCGTACACAGAGCGAAGGAATCATCTTTTTTGCGACTTATAAAAAAACACGTTTGTGAAAAAGACTTAGGATCTGTTCAATATTAATTGATGCGATCCATAATTCATCGTGCACTAACGATATGAGCCTACGCCATTTTACAACGTGATCACACTATAACTCACACTTATAACAAATATAAAAATTACTACATATTAAATATTACAAAACTAAAAATATAACAATTAATACTTTTTGTGAAAAAATATAACCTATCCAGTACCCCAGGATTTCCCTTGAGAATTTTCTGTGGGTTTTTTCTGGAAAAACATAACTCACTGGTCCTATGGATTGAAAGATCTGACCTGAGCAAATTTAAAAACAAACAAACAAATAGAACTGTCATTTTGAAAGCGTCATTTGTGTTTTGTGTTTTTTTATAGAAATATTTTATATTAAAGAATTAACTTGTTGTTGTGATGTATACAACCAAAACCAACAAAAATGTTTTTACATTTTTGTTGGTTTTGATATAACATAAGAATATGTTATGATGTTTTTATCGAGTATCGACCTTTTGTAAAAATTATAGGTTATGTTTATATAAACGTCGAAAACACACACACACATACACACATATATAATTCGGAGCAACTGTTCGATTCACACAGCAGTAGAGAGTGATCTTTCAAAGATTTACTAAAAGGCGAATCGAAATCGACATAAGCGTATATGTATTTGTATGGTGCATTTTTTATAGTAGAGTTTAACTCGACTCTACAAATAATTTAGGTCGTGCCGAGTTTAACTCGACTCCGTATACAGTGAGAGTTAAACTAGGATTAAACTCGACTCGACTGGACTCTCAACATATACAATATTGTGGTTTTCCTGTTGCAACAAAAAACAGATTCGGAGTCGAATCCGAGTTGAAAAATGAGTTTTTTGACGTTTTAACTGGAACAGCCAAAAATCCGGATTCTGCGATTTTTTGTTTTTTATATGGTTGTGTGAATATACGTATTAATTGTTAAATTCTATTTTTATAATTAGATTGTTAATACTGATGAATTTTTCCGTAAATTAATAAATAATTTATTGTAATCATGTTATTTGTTGTATTATTTGTTAATTATTTTACTGTTTTTTAAATATATTTTTCCGCATATTTATTTTGATGTTTAAATGACATTTCCCTCCAGACCAGGGGTGAGATGTTGTAACCATCACGTTTTTCGCTTCGATGCATTTTCGATAGAATAACTGTACTGCTTTGTTAAAAATATAAAATTTTAAAACAATTTAGTTCTAAAATACCGTTATTCTATCGAAAACGCATCGAAGCGAAAAACGTGATGGTTACAACATCTCACTCCAGGTGTATCATAAACGTACGGTTTACGAAGACTGCTATTCTAAGGTGTTCGTAAACGTTACACTAAAACAGTACGAAAATAGTACGTAATGTGTACTTTTGTCACATGAGAAGTGAAACAAATTTGCGAAGACTTGTGTATGTATTAGTATGTATAAAAGTGTTCATAACGTGTACGCTTAAACGTAATGTGTACGAACTGCTTAAGCGTAACATTGACGAACGGTTTAGTGCGAATTGCCCCATTTAATTACAATAAAACAATTTTTTTAAATCAATCTTATCTTTTATTAGTATTTTTCTTCAAATAAGCCGCAACACAAGAAACAACGTGCCGAATTTGTTAATTAATTTTTTTCTGAAATGAAATAAAATGTTTCAAACATAGATGAAGTACTTCGAGTATTACTTAAATACTTTTCAAAATATTTATTATAATGATTTTTATATGATATTATGGATATAGGCTGCTCTTGAATGCCACGAAAAACTAACAATAATTATCAGAAGTTTTTATATTTTCACAATACGACAACTTTAATTTAATTTGTACAAAAAAAATTGAAAATACAACAAAGCCGCAAGATATAATTGACAGCACTGTGTTTAAGAATGAAAATGCAGTATGTAGTGTGTTGTAATAAGAACCTTTCGTAAACTGTTCGTAAACGAAATACTTTTGATGTATACATTTTTGCGCCGGGAGGGTTAAATGTAATTGGGTTAGTAATCGCTCCGAAAAATTTTACCGAGCGACGAATGACAGCTGCTGTCACTTGGGTTTCGCTCCGAATCTGTTTTTTGTTACAACAGGAAAACGACATATGTATACATATGTTATGTTTTGGCACAACGATCTGTCAAAATAAAAGACAAGTTTGATGTTTAATTGTTTGTTATTGTTAAATAATATCTGAAATAATTATTAAATTATCCTTTAATATATTTAAACAAAACCAAAAATGGCTAATGTTTCTATTCAAGATATCGAAGCGATAGATGATTACTGGGGGCCTACATTTCGTTCAATTCTCGAAGGCAACTCCCACAATATGTTATCAGAGCAGTTAGACGCCCGCATTCGCAGCCATGATAAAGATATTGAGCGAATTTGTAATTTATACTATCAAGGATTTATTGAATCGATCCGTGAATTATTACAAGTTAAAACGCAAACGAAAAATCTTAATAGCGAAGTGTTGGTAGTAGATGACCAAATTGAGAAGGTATCTTCAGGTGTTTTGGAAAAAGGAAAAGAATTAATTAGAGCTAGACAGATTGAAGGGAATATTGCTAATGCAATTGAAGGATTATCTAGTTGTTTACCGGTTTTAGAGTGTTATTCGAAATTGTTAAAGCAAGTTAAAGAGAAGCGGTACTATCCGGCATTGAAAACACTGGAGCAGTTAGAGCTTCAACATCTTCCGAAAGTGTCTGGCTATCGTTTTGCCGCTCAGATGAAGGATGCTGTTCCAAAATTGAAAGAAAACATTAAAAATTCATCAGAACACGATTTTCGTGAATTCTTAGAGAATATCAGGAAATTTTCTCCAAAAATTGGAGAGGTTGCTATGCGGCACACAAAACAGCTTCAGAAACGTGATCTACATTCAATTATTGATGAATATAAAGTAAATTCAAATGGAGAATATGCAATAGATGAGGAGGATTTAAGTGCCCAAGATTTGATTGATTTTTCACCAATCTATCGTTGTCTACATATCTATACAGTACTAAATGACAAAGAATATTTTGAAAAGGATTATCGACAACAGCGACGAGATCAAGCTAAATTGGTATTGCAAGCACCTCAGACCATGCATGACAATCTAGATGCTTACAAAAACTATATATACTCAATTGTTGGATTTTTTATTGTCGAGGATCATGTAATGAATACCGGAGGAGATATTGTCACCAAATCATATTTAGACGATTTGTGGTCATCATCATTGACTCGGGCTGTTAACGTGCTCAGCATGAGTTCGTCTTCTTGTACCGATCCAAATATTTTATTACGAATCAAAAATCTTATCATGCTTTCGATCACAACTTTAAAAATGTATGGATATACTGTTTCTCAACTATGGGATTTATTACTCGAAATGCGCGATCATTACAACGAGGTGCTTCTTCAAAGATGGGTCAACGAATTTCGAGATATTTTGGACAAGTGTGACTTTCTCCCACTCGAAGTTCAAACCCAAGAGGAATATGATTCGGTTCTTGAGCGATTTCCGTTTCATTCGGATAAACTGGAGAATGAAAAATTTCCAAAAATTTTTCCATTTTCTTGTATGGTTCCAGAAGTTTACCATCAAGCCAAGGAGTTCATGTACGCCTGTATGAAATTTTCCGAGGAATTAACATTATCGCCAAACGAGATTGCTTCAATGGTACGTAAAGCAGCAAATTTACTACTAACCCGTTCTTTCAGCGGTTGTTTATCGGCTGTGTTTAAAAGCCCTAGTCTAGCTTTAATGCAAGTGATTCAAATTATTATTGATACCCAATATCTCGAAAAGGCAGGTCCATTTTTGGATGATTTTGTCTGTAAAATGACTGGAACGCAACAAAACATTACACAAACTCCATCCGCGTTATTTCATGTGGCCCGTTCGGAAGCAGAAATGCAAGTTTCATCCAAATTGTGTGTTAAACTGAATGAATTTTTTGAAGAGCTCGAAGGATATGATTGGCTTCTTGTAGAACCGATTGGACATGCATCACCTTTTATTTCTGATATGATCGCATTCTTACAAAGCACTTTTCAGAGCTTCTCATATCTATTGCCAGGGGTAGCACAAGCTGCTTGTAAACAAGCCTGCAAACATATTGCCACTTCAATTTATAATCTACTTTTGTGTGATGATGTGAAACAAATTTCAACTGGGGCCCTTCAACAAATCAGTCTTGACCTTATGCAATGCGAATTATTTGCTGCTACAGATCCGGTTCCGGGATTAAAAGAAAATGAATTATCAAAACATTTTGCCGAAGTACGCCAGCTACTAGACCTCTTGATTTTAGAAGAGTGGAGTGCTTATTTACATGATTATGGTAAAGAAAAAAATCGTTATTTTTTGGTGCAGCCGTCAACAATTATATCAGTTTTGGAAAAAATGCGTGAGGCTGACAAGAAAAATATGTTTTCGGTATTGAAAAAATCGGAGCGAGATAAGAAAAAATTGTTAGAAACGGTTCTACGCCAATTAAGGCAATTAGCTGAACGGCAAAATTAACTCGATAAAAATGTTCTTTTGTTTTAATTTTTTTCTAATTTATAAATAAAACTAAATTCATATTTAAACGAAAGCATAATTTTATTTTAATTTCCAGCGACTTTTCAGGACTTATTCAGTTCTAATAAACTACATTTACCGTTGAGCTGTTGTTTGTTTTTGTAATCTTTATTAGTAAAATAAAATGGTTTTGATTCTGAGCACGTTCTATGCGGGAAAGGCATTGTAGCTGCGGCGTTTTTTTCAGCACCGCATTTTTAATGAGCGTGACCCAGGTCCAAGATATCCTCGATTCTGATTTCTGCCCTGTTAATTCAAAGGGTTTGGTATAACACCAATTCGATACACCATTTCCTTATTTTGTTTAATATTTATCTAATTATCCTTCATTGCATTAGTGCGATATTTGTTGGCGTTCAAAAAACCAACCGGCCCACGAATTTTTTGAACATTTATTTACTCTATGCAAATAAGATTTCCCACTTTAAAAATTTACGGAATACGTATAAAAAAATTTACAAGAATATTTACCATACATAGATGGCACTAATCTCATTATAATGTCATGAAAAATGTCAAAGTATTGATCACGGTAGAAGAAAAATTGACGTTTATTTGAGAGTGTAGTAGTGTGAAATAAAAAAATTCATTTTCGAAAATCATTTTGTATAACAAAATAAGTTTTTCTTCTTATTTTGAAGAAAATTAAATTTATTTGTGTCTACAAAATTAAAATTAATAACATTTGTATGTATTTCCTTGATTAGAAGCGTAAACAATAAAGGTAAGTTGAATATTATTTTGTGACCCTTAATAAATCTTTAGTCGTAGTGTAGTCTTAAGAAAAACATCGGAGAAATTTTTTCTTTTCTTTTTATTGATAAAATTATCGAACAGCGCTACATTTTTTTCTCTTCGTCGCGAATCAGACGACTGCCCACTTTTAGTGTAGTTTTCGAGGCACATTAGTTAAATATTTAAATTGTAATATCATTTAATAAAAGTCGCTAATTAATTTCGACGTTTTTCTTACAGTAAATTGATTATTGGACGATACAAAATTATAAATTAGTAGTGTTTGTGTGTCCTATATAAAGTGAAGAATAAAACCAACTAGCAACAGAAATGACGGATCCTTGGATGATAACATCACGCGAACGTGTGAAATACGGCGAACAGTTTAAATCGCTGCAACCAAATAACGGGATCGTAACGGGTGCCCAAGCTAAGGGATTCTTTTTGCAGTCACAATTACCACCCCTTGTACTCGGACAGATATGGTATGAGAACAGATAATTACTTTATTTTACATTGCTTTATGATTTAATGTAAAATTAATTTTAGGGCACTTGCCGACACAGATTGCGATGGCAAAATGAATTTAGACGAATTCAGTATCGCCTGTAAACTAATAAATCTTAAACTACGCGGCTTTGAGATGCCCAAAGTATTGCCACCAACTTTAATATCTTCGCTCTCTTCGGTTGGTGGGACACCAACGCGAACCCCTACTAGTGCTATGAGCCCATTAGATCCACTTGCCAGCTTAAACAGACCAATCATTCCACCACAACCTGTGATACCACAAGCAATTGTTCCACCACTAGCCGCTATGACAAATATGGCACCACTTGTTTCGCAAGCTCCGTTAATACCTACTCAGCCAAATATGATGAGTAACACTGGATATGCGTCAATGCCACCATTAATACCACCACAGCCTGTTATGTCATCAATGCCACCATTGATACCGTCACAGCCATCAATTCCAATGCAGCCATTAATCCCGATTGGTGGGGTACCGGTATTACCCGTACAACCACCTTTAATATCAGCGGCAGGAGGTGGTGTAATTAAACCACTCATCGATACGGGCAAAATGATTTCGCCTCCGACAGAACCAATTTTACCAGCAGTTCCTTCCCCACCAAGTGGAACTCCAAGCCGCTCGATGTCGATTTCAGAACGTGCACCATCTATCGATTCACCGTAAGTACCAAAAATTAATACTAAATATTTTTTGTCTAGACTAGGATATAAATAAAGAGCATATAGGTTATTGATTTATTTAAAATTCCAACATATAATTTTTGCAAGGAAATATAATTAACACCAACGCATAGATCAATAATCTCTTTGGTTTTCTTTTTGGTTGTCGTTTTGATACATTGTTAAAGCTTATTATTATGACGACCTATAAACTAGACCATACCCTACTATTTCATCTGGCTGAATTCCTTAATGAAGGCTGGTGGCCGAATCTGGAGCAGTGTTTTCAACAGCGGTGTTCAACTGGTGGCTCGTGGGCCATCAACTGGTGGCTCGCGGGCCACAATTCTTGTGGCGCTAAATAAAATTTTAATATTAATCGACTATTCGCGATCAATGTTTTGTGGCACTAAATAATAAATTACCCCGCCTAAACGTTTAAAAAAATTATTTGGCCCGCGAATATTGTGAAGTAAAGCGTTGGTTTACAATAATATGAATTCACGTTTGACGGTTGGTAAAAGTCGTTGGATTTTCGGCACCTACATACCTAGTGATCCATTCAAACGGTATTTTTTAAATTATATTTTTACTTACGGATTAGATGCAGCAACCCAATTAATGAACAGGAAGGGGATGTCGCAGAAATACAAAAATGGTTCTCAAAAATGTGAAGAAAAGATAGGTATCTTTAGTTTAAAATCCTCATTGATCCAGCATTATAAATTCTTGCTGAAAACGATGAACTTTAGATTCTAGTTTTCCAGTTTTAAATTAAGTTATAGAATTTCAAACATTTAGTGATGGACATTAAAAAGAATCTAAGATTTATATGTCGAAGCAATATTACCTATAAGAGATTATTTGCAATTGCGAATCAGTTTCGTAAATTTTCTTGCGTTTGCTTAGGAGGGTCCTTAGCTTTACGTCGGTTCATTTTGAGTTGTTATTTTGTTTCCGTGTCTTTGATGCAAATTGTGTTATGTATTGATAATATAAATACTTAATACTGGACTGGCAAGGTTAAGGAAAAGGAATAATCGATTCAGATTTTAAAAATAAAAAATGTCTTTGAAAGTGAGCAAGATTGAATGAACTCCTTAACGAAGCTAGAAGTAGGCTGCAAAAGTATTATTATTGAAACGGAAATGAGCTGTTTTTGTCACATTTCGTTCTGATAAGTTATCCATGAACAAACCAAAAGAATAGTTTCAAAAGGAATAACAACAAAACCTAGTCAATTGAATAAAATCTATTTTTCTTATTAATATATAATTGTGTTATTCTCGATTTATCTTAATTTCAGTAATGCAAATGTTGAATGGGCTGTAAAAGGACCGGCAAAATTAAAGTACACTCAAATGTTTAATACAGCTGATAAAAATCGAACCGGCTTTTTGACTGGTGTTCAGGCTCGTGGTTTAATGCTGCAAACCAAATTGCATCAGACCACTTTGGCTCAAATTTGGGCATTATCCGATATGGATTCTGATGGACGCTTGGGATGTGACGAATTTGTACTCGCCATGTATTTATGTGATTTGGCACTGCAAGGTGAGAAAATACCAACCAACTTGCCGCTCGAATTGATACCGCCAGCTTTTAGAAAATCGAGCTCACGGCATGGATCAGTTAGCGGTGGTGTAAGTTCTGCCACTATTGCTAGTTCAAGACATGGATCCGTTTCATCACAAGGAGGGATGCAGCATGCAGACCCGGATCCAACTGCGGGATTAAATCAAAGTAAAATAATTTTTTAGTTTTTCCTTTTTATAAATCGAAATAACAATTTATATTTTATTTCCTAGCTACTTTCGAGGACAAACGAAAAGAGAATTTTGAAAAGGGTCAGGCTGAATTAGAACGACGACGCAAAGCACTTTTAGATCAGCAACGCAAAGAGCAAGAGGAACGGGAGCGTAAAGAACGCGAAGAAAATGACAAACGTGAAAAAGCACGTCTCGAAGTTGAATTACGGAAGCAGCAAGAATTAGACAGGCAATTACAGAGGCAACGCGAAATTGAACAAGAGAAAGAGGAACAAAGAAAACGCGCCCTCGAACAAAAGGAGGCAGCTCGCAAAGAAATGGAACGACAACGGCATTTAGAGTGGGAAAATCAGCGAATTCAAGAAATGCAATCTCAAAAGCAACGCGAACAGGAGAAAGTGTTAAAATTGAAGGCACAAAACCAGAATTTAAATATTGAGCTCTCAACTTTAAACGAAAAAATAAAAGATTTATCGCAGAAAATTTGTGAAACTCGACCTAATGTCACAAATCTTAAGACCATAATCGATGGTATGCGCCAAACTCGTGATTCGCAAAATTCGGATCTAACTCAGCTCCGAAGCAAAATAAAAGAGCAAAATTTAAAATTGGTTCACTTAAGCCAAGAAAAAGCGAAATTAGATGCTAAAAATAAGGCTAACCATCCGCAAGACACATCAAATCCAGAAAATTCAACTGTCGCCTTTACAAACAAACAAATTTTGATCAAACAACTCAAGGATAAAATTCAAAATACAAATGAAGAGATTGACACGAAAATGGTTGATATAAAAACAAATAATGAAACTTTGAGTGAGGTAAAAACTCAGTTGAAAGGCTTGTTGAATTCATGCGAAGAATTGTACAGCACATATGACATAAAACGTAGTCAAATTATCGAGATGAAAAATAATCGAAAGAACGAATCATACTCAATGGCTTGGGATACGAATAATGCGTCCGATACAAATGCATGGCCCGTCGAAACCCCATCTCCTGTTAAAACTGTTTCGAATAATTTCTCAACAACAACGGCGGCGGCCACGACTGGAGCATCTTTTATGAAATATCGTGCGTTATACGAGTTCGCTGGTCGAAATGAAGACGAGATATCGTTTCAACCGGGCGATATAATTATGGTACCGACCGATTTGAATATGGAGGCTGGATGGCTGGCAGGGGAAATAAATGGTCTAACTGGTTATTTCCCAGAAACGTATGTGGAAAAAATGGACAGTCCTACGGCAGATACCGCTTATAGCGGTTTTGTACAAAATAGCATAATCGAAGGTAAGGCACCATTAGATGGTATTGCCGAAATAGTAGAAACAACTCCTAACGACAGTTACAATGGCAATCTAGAATATTACGTATCATGTTATCCTTACGAATCAGCCGAACTAGGTGATTTAACGTTTAGTGTTGGTGAAATGATAATGGTATCGAAAAAAGTTGGAGAATGGTGGACTGGTACAATTGGTACAAGAAGCGGAATTTTCCCGTCAAATTATGTACAGCCAGTGGAAAGTAGCGGAAGCATAAATTCACAAACACCTACACAATCTAATATAACCGAAGCAACTAAGCCAATAAGCGAAATTATCGAATCGCCAGAAATCATAACACAAACAACAATCAACGGGAATAATCATCAAATGCCTGTTACCGAAATAAAACCTTTCGTCGAAGAAGTGAAACAAATCAGTTCATCAATTGATGAGGCTAAAACACAGGCAGATGCTGATTCTGAAGTATCACAAATCAATACGCAGCCACAAATCAATGATATAGTACGCGATGAATTTTCGCGGCCAATGTCTACAACGTCAACTACTCGAAATAAAAAACCAGAAATAGCACAAGTTATAGCACCCTACGATGCTACCAGTACTGAACAATTGACATTGCAGCGAGGACAGTTGATTATGATTCGAAAGAAAACAGATTCGGGTTGGTGGGAAGGTGAATTGCAGGCGAAAGGCCGGCGGAGACAAATTGGTTGGTTTCCGGCTACTTATGTTAAAATATTGCAAGGGGGTCGGAATAGTGGTCGAAATACTCCAGTTTCGGGTGCACGAATCGAAATGTCGGAACAGGTTCTTGGTAAGAAAAATTATCTATTTGTTTACATTAGTGAATTTTCTATTTATCGAATCCTATCATATGAAGCTTATAAATTTGGTGAACGTCAATTTTCTTGGGCTCTTCAATTTATGCTTTCTTTTGTGAACAAAAGTTCAAGCCTTGATTAATTTAATTTGTACTAACGAAATATGGCCATGAATTATGTCTACTATGAGACGTTTTAATACTTTTTCTTTTACCAATGATCTCAAAGACAAAACCAAATAAACAATTGTAGTTGTCGGCGCCACTTTTAAGTTTATTTTAGATGCGCTATTTTAGTGACAGGCAGCTTATTTATACAAAATTAGTTAATAACTATTAATGTACCTATTTGATATTAACCATTAAATAAATAAAAACCGCAGGCACATCAGCTAAATTAATTAATATAAAATAATTATTTTTTGAAGGTAAAACGCAGAGCATTGTAACAAAACGCAATAACAACAGCATCTATCAAAAAAATTTCAACCGTTATAGATCAACTTAAACGTCTCAAAAATCGCGTATGTTAATTGTTATTGTCCAAAAATTAGAAAATGTAGTGCTCTATAAATATTGCACTCAATTATTGAAATACAATTCACTATTAAAAGATCAAACCGTCATAATAATTAATAACCACGCTTTATATATCAATACATTTATTAACTATAATCACGACAATGCAAAATTTAATTCTGAAATTTATTTATTTATTCTTTTTTTTTGTTCAATTTTATTTATAGACAAAGTAATTGCACTCTATCCGTACAAAGCACTAAATGACGATGAATTATCATTTGAGAAAGATGACATAATAAGCGTTTTAGGACGTGATGAGCCGGAATGGTGGCGTGGCGAATTAAATGGTATCACAGGATTATTTCCTAGTAACTATGTTGGCCCTTTTGTCACATCGGGTAAGAAAACGAAGTGAACACGAACCATTATCTTTCTTCTTCTGCTTAAATATACTTTAGTAGACACATTTTTATAGTCGGAAGTAGGAATGCGCATATAATTTACGAATCAAATTGTTTTGTAGACAACTCTATACAAATATCATTTTTTTTATAATTTTATTTTTATTAAAGTCTACCTAAGGTAATTTATAATTTATTATTATACATACATTTATTTTATACATTCAGTTTTTTTTATGAATTATTATTATTGTTTAATTTTTTGTAAATAAATTAAAAATTTAAAAATTATTTTTTTATCTTTATTGTTTGGTTTGTTTGCTTGTATTTTTGAGATTTGCAGATGAGTTAACTAACTTGCTAGTTCAATTTTTGATTTGGTTTATTTATAATTAGTTGTGTTGTTTGGTTTATAAATTATTATATTGTGTATTAATTATTCAAGGTTATTATACTGTTGTGTAAATATTTATGTGACATATTCGTCTTGTTCAAATTTGAATGTTTTATATTTGTGTAATTTTGAATTCTAATCGTAAAGATTTATTTTAATTGCCAATCGAATTAAATTTACGATATCACTATTTTTCAGATTTAAAGAATGATTACCTATTTCTAAAAATTATTGTTTTAAGGGGTTAAATTGAACTCAGCGCATTGAGGTCTCACACAAAAATTGATTTTTAGCATGTAAAATGTGTGAATCCTACTTCTTTTTTAGTGATGCATCCTTAGTGCGCTGGATGGTGTTGTTTTCTTATTCTACTTCTCAGAGGCATATTATAGAAAAATGTGTTTTCGCTTTGCTTTGCTATTTCGTATTTTTATTGTGAAAATCCTTTGTGTATTTACTCCGCTCTTAGTCGAACAAAGCGCCATATTATAAAAACAGAAAGCCTTTTTTTATAAAAATGGAATTGACAAAATAATGTGAGTAAAAATGCGGTTAGGAGTATCAAAAGAATTCGGCTTGTAAGAGCTAAGCGAGCAAATATAGATAAAGGTAGGCAAATACTATGCTTTCCCATATTTGAAATAATCACAAACTTAGGTGCTTAAAGTTGGTGCACCAGTTCACTTTTGGCGTTCGAATAATTATGGCTCTACATTTAATTCACGAAGAACTAACCATGCAACTAAAGAATTGAGATTTCAGTAGCAATTAAATGCATGTTTACAAATTTTCTCGGTTTCTCTCGATATTCATTTTATAAAGAGTGAGTAGGAAAACAAATTTTTAAACAAGCATTTAATTGCTACTGTGGTTTAGTAGGTATTGTTCATACATAGGGCAATAATAAATCCAATTGAAGTTGGATTAAACCTGTATGAGGACAGCTTGCATTATTTTTAAAGTAATTGTCAATTTTTTTAGTACTATATACGTTTGTACCTAATTTAAATTATAGTGGATTTTTCACGAATTTTGAACTGAAAATAAAATTGAAATACATTTCTGCTTAAAGATACATGGAAAAGTTAAGATAACATTTTAGATTTCTGTTTGATTTAATGTTAAATTTCTAAAATTTAAGTTCTCAAAAATTAGAAGAATTTTAAGAATTCTAAAAATTTCTGAAATCCAAAAAATTCATTAAATCTACAATGGTCTCCTACTCAAAACGCAACTTTACGTTTATTTTTAAAACAATAAAACAACCACTCGAAATTTATAAATATATTTTTATTGAAAAAAAGCATATAATAAGTGTTGTATTAAGGTTACAATACGATATGTCCTCCATTTTCATTAATGTTTTTTCTAGCCTTTTAGGTATGGCATTAATAACTAGGAGGAGAAGATTAGTCGTAATTTCACTTACTTTCGCTCAAATCGCGCTTTCTAACTCACCATTTCGTGGATTATCAACGCAAACCCGATTTTTTGAATAGTCCCATAGAAAAAAGTGACAGGGTTTTAAATCCGATGAATAAGGTGGCCATTGGAAATCTCCAGGAAGACGGTCAGGAAAGCGATTCGAGATGACTATCAAAAAAATGGTGCAGGTAATCCAAAACCACATCTGCAGTATGGAGACGAGCACCATATTGCATAAACGACGCATCGTTAATTTCATTTTCTACCATTCCTATTAGTGTTGGAATAATGTGTTCTTCAAGCATCTCCAAATAACTTGCTGAAGTAACATTTGCTCATATAACCACCATTACAATACCTTTAGTCGATAAAGCACACCATTCAGTTACCTTTTGAGGGTGTAATGGCGATTCATGGTAGATTCATCATAGATTTTGGTTGTTCACGTGGCCCGTGAGTGAGGTAGAAGTGTATTTAATCACTAAACCAGATATCCCTCAAGATGGAATCTCCAATTAGGTGTTTCAAAAAATTTTGCGCAAAAACAAGATGATTCACTTTAGCTATTTATGTAAGCTTTTGAACTTTTGGATTTTGTATGGACGAAATGCTTGTGGTAACAGTGGAAAGTTTTCGATCTAATACTAAAAATGAGTCGAGTTTTGAATAGTACACCTTGTAGATTCTAAAATTACAATTGATATATTTATCGAATTAAAAATTGAAAATCTATGAATACCTCGAATTATTCATAGATTTTCAATTTTCAATTCCTCTGAACTCGGTGTGTGCCACCATCGTTGCGTTTGGGGCCAAATATCACTCGCATGACGCTCTTCTCGAATGTCATCATCTTTCGTAACATTCTTCAAGGTTCAACTCTCACACCCTTAAATGACAACCAGCCTGATCAACACCTTGTATAACTTCGGCTTGTCGGCGTTTGCAATATTTGGGCTTTAGCTGTCGACATATAGGATATAAAGCACGACTGAAGAGACTGACTTCCTCAAATGTGTAGTTACCTATACTCACCTTGATTCACGCTTTTTCCATCTACAATAAATTACCTTAGTGGTTCTCCTCACAAGGACCACTTTGTTTTTCTGTAAGTTTGCAAAGCGGTTTTGCGCTTCTCTCTGGGCTATATTTTGTTGCTCAGCGAAAAGTCGACACCCTCATTAAACCAATCATTTTTGAGTTTTTTTTCTACTGTTAGAGTCCGCTGGGCAGCACTGACAACCGAAGTTTCCAGAACCTTCCAAATCACAACGGTTATTGTCTTTCACAATGCTGTTGCTGTTAAGATCTTGAAATTGTTGTTTTGTATCTTCAATTATTAGACCTTCACAGTTGAAACGATTTGTGCATTTTCCTGTAATCCCCGTTCTGTACCGGATGATGATTACTGCCTATGAATTTGGTAGCAGACCGTTAACACCTTACATATTGGACCACCCGAGGCCATTTTTTTGAAATTAACTCATGGTTAATTTGGCCTTGGGAAGTGTTGCTTGGATGAGTCCATGTTTCTAAATGTATCTTCTTATTTGAAAGAATGTCGGGAGAACGGACCTTTGTTTTCACATAAGTGGACCAGATTTTTTGCCAGCTGTAGCTCTAAAGCCACCAATTATCAGTCTAACGTCGTGCTCAGGTTATAGATTCCATAAGATCATTCAAATTATTGTAAAATGATCGTTGGCTTGGCTAACTTTAGTGGGCGTGTCTACTCAGATTATGACAGGTTGATTACACTCTGTTAGTTGGAAAAGGTGACAAGCTGGGCACCCGGTAGATAAACCTAATTCGAGTACGCTGAAACTGAATCCAATGCTGTTAGTCAAACATTTGTCAAAATATACACTCATTTTCACGTTGATAGCTCTTGAACCATTAAGATTTTCGTTTTGCTTTCTTCAGCAAAGTTGTTCCTATTATTCCGGCCAACAAAACTACCGATCAATTAAATATGAAAAATGGCATCCAGTGGGTCTTTTTATACAAAATGTATAACAACAATTTTTTGACCATTTATTGAATTTAAATCGATTGAAATCAATCCAATAAACATCGCATCGACAAATATAGATCCAATAGAAACTATTTAAAAAAAATTGAATCGATTCGTAAAACAATTACCATTTTTCTTAACTTTTTCAATTTTAATTTTCTGATTCTTTTGTATCGACTTCGGGATTTTCTTCCTCTTGTAAATTCCAACAAATGTCACCCAAGAGTGCATGTAGCTTTTTGCCGCTGTACCAATGTTTGAGTCTTGCCGTCACTTGGTGAAAACGGTCGCCGTGCTCATCGGGTTCGGCTGGTGATTGTTCGGCAAATTTGTCCACATGGCAATGCAAAAAATGTATTTTCAATGACATTCGAACGTGTATATTATGAAAAGCGGTCAGCATGTTTTCAATATGCTTGCGCCAATCATCGGATCGATTAGTTCCGAGAACATCCTTAATAACTTCTTTTACATATTTCCATGCCACAAGGATTCACATTTCCGGTCCATTAAGTATTCCTTTAATAAAAAACATGATTCGAAATAAAATTTCATTTGATCAAAACTTAGATTCGAATAGATTCAAACCCCAACCTTCCTTTATTTTCACTCCACTTAACCGTGGAAAAATGCGATGAAACTCGATGAACGCATTTCCATCTGGATTCAGCGCTTTTATAAAATTTTTAACTATTTCAAGCTTGATATGAAGCGGTGGTAATATTTACCAATTAGCACAAGTGGAGTCTCCATGATGTTGTCGTGTCGCAAACTAATGTTCTCATGTAAATCCCAGTTCCGTTCGTTGTATTGGTCGCCTTCAAATCATGTATTCCACAAGCACATAAAACACATGTTTTTAGTGTAACCCAATTGCATGCCTCTTAAAAGAGCTATCACTTTTAAGTTTGCACAAACTTTCCACTGATGGTCGTTGTATTTAATCAAATCAATGATTTTTTAGCTAGCAATGAAAACGATCGACGCCACTTTGAAATTTAACTTAAACCTAATTTCAATCCAACCTAACTCAACCTCGTTCATGGAAACATGGATTTAACGAAACTCTACCCCATGCACATAAACCGAGTTGAACCTAGGTTAACTCTATCATGGAAACATGATAATGGTAATATGGTATTCTTAAGCAAAAGCGCGCAATAATAATCATTAACCCGTATCACGTTAATTTATTTCTAAAAAGTAGGTCAAATAAATTATTATAAAAATTAAATAAAATTTTCAACGAACTTATTACAAAATATGGAAGAGAAAATTATTTCATTCACGTCAAAATTATTCAAAAAAAATATCACAGAATTCAGACACGTCCTAAGGGAATTACAAATTTCCCCGCTCTAAAATGACTTTACAGGTAAAGAGTCATGTGAGTACTATAAATTTTAGATTTCCAGCTAAATTTGTTCACATTCCAAATAAAATTTATTAATTTATTAGAATTTAGATCAGCGAATCTTTAGCAACTTTTCGTTCAGTTTCGATAAAACGACTTGTCACTTTATCCCAACTTAACAAAGCGAAAATTTTCGTTTAAACTTAAAGTAAAGTCAAAAAACCTAGATCTGGATAGGATATATTAGCATATAATAGTACTAGTGTTTAGTGGAGACTTGTTTATGACAAGGAGTGATACGGATTTATTCTTTAAGCCATATTATGAAATATGATTGAAATAAAAATGGTTCTTATAATTCTTTAAATTCTTGCCACATTTTTAATCAATTTTTAATTTGTGCATCGCAGCAGACTTACAAAATTATTCAATTTGCCTAATTATTATTTCTCAACTGGTCTTACAGAATGGCTAGCTGACATGTCAAATTTTCTGTAAGAAAAAAATTTCGTCAAATTCCGTAAGGTTTCTTACTGATTCTTACTGACTCGCTGGTCTAGGCTTTACAGATAAAATTTGACGAAGCTTCGTTGAAATTTTTAAGTTAAGTTTTCCATGGGTGAATTCAGATAAATGCCATTTACCGGATTCTTAATTTTTCTTAATTTAAATTTATACACAAGTTTTGCCAAGTTGTCTTTGGTTACTAATTAACAAAAAGTAAATATGTATCTAGTTCATTAATTGTCTAGTACTGTAATCTAGAAATTGTTGCTTTGCTCTTGGACTATTTTTTGACGGCGACGTCCCTTTGTTTATAATGAATAAAAAAAAATGGCGCTGGATCAGGGTTTTGTGTTTTGTTGACACAAAAAATCAATAGATTGTTTGATCTAGATCAAACTAGACCTGTCACGATAGGATTAGGTAATATGAAGTGTCGGTAGGTTTAGTGTTAAATGTACACCACTTTACATTTCAGTTTCAATAAGTCAGTTTCAAATGTAACGTTTGAAATACTCAAGTTTTAGTTTAAAACTGGCCAGTGGTTAAATTAAAGGCTTCAATTATTAAACTTAATGGTCTACAAATTATTGCTTGCCATGGAATCAATTCTATTCTTTCCACAGCTACATTCTTTCATTTTTAGCATAGCTTGTTCTGCTGCGTTTAGGCTAAGGAGCACAGGGATGTGGAACATTCTTGGTTCAGTCGTGGGCCATAGAACAATTTTAAATGATTACTCATCATTAGTACCAGAAATTGATATGGTTAATGATAGATTGATGTCTGAATTCAATTTCACTAAATTATATTCGGTAGTGCGACCTTCGAGAGATCAGTGGAGATCACTGGATTTTCTTTAGAGCTTGCATGAGTCGATAGTCTTCTTTTCTAATGGCTCTCGCTCCTATAATTGATGAAATCAAATTAGGAATTCGTCGAATTCCTTCTGAGTTGATAATATTGCAATTTCAATTCCATTTTATAGTTACTGTGTTTGTCACCAGAGTTTTCGTATTTATAAATCATAGTATTTGCTACGCAATGCTTAATATTTATTATAAAAAATTATTAAATAAAATTATTTCGTCTGTTTGATTTTCAAAAAACAATGAAAGAATTATAAATGTCTGAAGAATTGGTTGGTTATTTCTTTTGAGCAAAATTGGATTCCAATTCCAATTCCTTGGTCAAATGAAATGTCACTAATATGAGCTATTGGAAATTTTAAATTAGATGAATATACGAGACAGGAATCAATCATCCAATGGCGTAACTACAAATTTCAGGCCTCCCTCCGCAAAATTTTTCTTGGGCCCCTAAAAATACTTCTTTTACCTTTGAACATGTAAAGCTTTTATTTCATATAAAAATTTGCTTTATCGCATTGTTTAAAATTATCTAATTTCGAGAGGAGGGTTTAATAAATTGCGCAAATTTTAATGTTTACAGTTCATATTTAGACCCTGTAGACTGTTAGTGCCCGAAAAAAATCTCAACAAATTCAGTGGAAGATAGCTTCTTTACCGGTAAAACCCTTTACCATTTCTTGAGTTCATTGTCTTTTCTTGAGTTCGTTGTCTTGATCGTTTGGTTTCGTACTGAAAAGTTTGGACTATTCATCAGGTAGGTACGACCAAACTACAAAAACACACTCGGATACTCTCGGTGTTAAGTACGAATTGTATTTTTGTAGTTTGGTCATAGCTACCTGATCAGTAGTCCAAACTTTTCAGTACGAAACCAAACTACCAATACAATGAACTCAAGGAAAGTTCTCATTTTTGTTCAGGGTTGTTACACTTTGATAACTCTTGAGGGTAAAGTACGGGGGGGGGGGGGGGTTGATATTTCAATTTTTTGGGGTAGATATATTACAAATGATTGGCCTCTTGATTTTGATTATGATTAACCAATCGAAGATCTTGTGAATGCCATTTATTACTAATATTTTTGTGTCTACAATAAATTGTCGAAAAACTTAAGAAATCTAGAATTATCCACGGTATAATCTCGATTACCCCAGAAAAATTCGAATAATCTCTGTATTATATGAATCTCGATTAATTGAATTTCAATAATACAGGAAAGTCTGGATATTAGTGACTAATTTCGGTAAGCCTGTTAATAAACCCAAGAACATTTCGAAAAATTCCGAAAATTAGTGAAATTAGTGGATTATTTGTCAAGAAACTTAATGTTACTAATCTTAAAGCAAAATGCTACTAATGCTGTGTGCCTCAGAAGACTTTTCAAACTAAACTTTTCAAATTTTGAAGCTTCCGCTACTTCCTCATAGATGCTAGGTAAAAACTCAATTTACGAGGTTACTTTTCAATGACTTTTCGATATGTGTGACGTACAGTTTAAAATACGTAGTATGCCCAAATTAAAAATTAAATTACCTAAATGTACAAAATAAACAACAGAAAAAATATCACGTTTTAAAAAAAGCCACCAAACTGTACATAAAGTATATGTCCAGTTTGATGGAACTTTCTAGTTCAAGCGAAGATGAGTTACCACATGTATGTATTTGTATTTCATATATGTAATGGTATATGGTGAAATATATTGAATTTTGAAAGGCTGAACTATTTTAAGAATTACTTTTAAATAAAAGACTGAATTCATATTGTTTTATTGTATTACATTTATTTGGGTTGGCCACATTATCTCGCAATACAAAATCTATTTTACAAAATCTTGCATTAAAAAATCTCACATTACAAAATCTCGCATTACAAAATCTCGCATTACAAAATCATCTCGCATAAACTTTTTCCCGTAAATATAAAAGAAAAAAGTTTATGCGAGATGATTTTGTAATGCGAGCAAATGTTTAGAGTCATAATAACTAATGCACAGTAAAATTTTACAAAACCAAGTAACAGGCAGTCTGTTACTACAATAAGTACAATTTGTTTATTGATTATTACCACTATATCAGTTGGTAGTCGGGTTGGCTACATTATCTCGCAATACAAAATCTATTTTATCAATTAGTATTCAAATACAAAACTATTAAATTAGTTAACATGTATAAATATTTACATATATAGTTATTATATCTTTTATTCTGTGCGAGTCACAAATCACAATATAATTTCTTATAATTAAAACAGATCTCGAATAATACATACATATATTATCATGAATATCGACACGGTCAAGTCTAACAAAAGCAATAATAAATTATTTATTAACGGATATTGTTATCATTTAAGTAAAAAAACAAAATTCACATTCAATTGGGTTTGCGCCAAGCAAAAAAGTTATATGTGTAAAGGTCGCCTTGTAACTCACGTTGTGCAGAATAAACACGAAATTTTAAAATAACCATCAGTGCATTCTCATGAACCATTGGCATCGGATAAAGTTGTAGCTGTAACTAACAGCGCCATTAAATTCCAAGCAAAATATTCTGATCAGCCACCATCGATTATAATGAGAGATTCTATTATCAACACTTCCTGCGACTCCCGCATTTATCTTCCAACAGCAAAAGCTCAAAGAATTAAAATTCAACGCGCCCGCCATAACAAAATTAAAGAGCTTGAAAACTTTGCAGATATTAACATTCCCGACCACATTCGATATGTTGAAGGAGAATTATTTGTTTTAACCGAAGAAAAGTTCGATGGCGAAAAAATTATTTTGTTGGGAACGATATCTTCGCTAAAGCTCCTCGCTGAATCCAGTTGTTGGATTATGGATGGTATTTTCGACGTTGTACCATCCATAATGCGACTGCTGTTTTCAAAACACGGACGTATTGATGGAGATATATTACCATTGGTATTTTGCTTGATGCAAAAAAAGTAGAAAAGTATATGACCAATTATTTTTCAATTTAAAAAATTTTGCTTGAAAAATGAAATGCATTTAAATCCGACGAGAATAATTTGCGATTTCGAAAAAACAATAGTATCGTCAGCGTCATATTTTTTTCCGGAAACCGGTTTTAAGGAATGTTTATTTCATTTCGGCCAAATTATTTGGCAGAAGATCCAAAAAGAAAGGTTGGTACACAAGTATGGGAACATCGAATCTTTTCAATGCAAATTAGAATGATAAAAAGCCTAGCTTTTGTGCCAGACTATGAAGTTGCTGCGTATTATGCCAGTTTGTCCAATGAGTTTAATGACACAGATGTCAAAAGAATTGGATCATGGTTCAAGGAAAATTACATCGGCAATGGACACCGAGCACCAAGATATAAACCTGAATTCTGGTCTATAGCAGACTCCGGAAATGCTACTGAGTGCTTCCCTCGAACGCAAAATAGTGTGGAGGCCTGGCACCGTCGTTTAAAAGTTGTGGTCGGCCAACGACACGCGGGTGTTTATAAAATAATAGAGAATCTAGCAAATGAAGCGATTTTGGCAAAGCTTAGAATTGAACAACTTAAATCTGGTGTCCGCAGTTTCCCAAAAAACGAAAGCAAATTAACAAGATTAAAAAAATACAAAGAATTTTAAAGAAAAAGGCTAGACTCACTCCAATAGAATTTAAAAAAAAATATTTCGGATAATATAATAATTAATTAATTATTTTAATTTTCTGTCACTTTTAGTTTTTAAATGTTACTTTTGAATTTTTAAATATAATTGCTTATAATAAAATGATTTAATATTAATTTTCCGTTATTGTTATTTTTCAATAATATTTTTGGATTTGCAAGATTTTGTAATACGAGGTTTAGTAATGCGAGGTTTTGTAATGTGAGATTTTATAATGCGGGATTTTGTAACGCGAGATTTTGTAATGCAAGATTTTGGAGTGCTCCCCATTTATTCCTATGGGAAGACTCCTTAATGTATGTCAATAATCCTAAAGCTGTTTCATCATCTGCATCATTATTAAAATTATCGAAGTATTCATCTAAGACTACTTCAAACGGTTTCAACTCAAAACTTTTATTAATGCAAATATTGTACATTACACAACAGGCGGTTATCGAAATTTTTAATTTTAAATTCCAGTGATTTTAAAAATCGCCCACCATAGTGCTTTCTTTAGTCCAAATGCATTTTCCATAATGATTCGTGCTTTATAATGCACAAGGTTAGATTTGTTATAATATGGTGTTACAACATAATAATAAAAAATTTATAATTTTACAATATTTTGAGTTGTTTATAAAATGTGAATGACATTTGAATAGTCTAGTTGAGTATAAGCAAAGGCACAATTAAATACTTTTAACCTAGTGACATCTAATGAAATATTGCATGAATTACTGGGTTTTACAAAAGTTTAGTTTGAAAAGTCTTCTGAGGCACACAGCTTAAGCAAGATAAGACTAAGCTCAACTAAACTTAGTAGATAACCATTTTATTCGAATATTCTCTAAGATTCTCTAGTAACATCGAACCATCAAATACATTCGACAATCTCATATATACTCGAATAATCTCGAAAATTGACAGTTTCGAAACACCAAATCACCAACTAAGCCGCGAACATTATGTATCTCATCTCCATGCTAAACTCCACAAATCTCGAGAAATTTTAAAAAGTGATCAAAAGATGAAATCCGAGAAAAGGGGATAAGAAATCGCCAAGCGACGAGAATTTCCAAAATCAGGCGTAGAGAACAAACAAAAAAATACACCATCCATTTTATAGTTAGTTCAATTTGTATTAACCGTTTACCGGTAATTAAAAAGAGCCAGTAAATGAGATACTATAAGCCGAACGAACTCTGAAACTGACTAGTTTGGCTCAAATATCCGTTGATTCCTTTTCTAAAGCAAAGCCGCTTCTAATAAGCAAAATTGCTTTCAATCGTGGTTAGATATTTTTCTAAGAAGAAAGTTTCAAAAATTTATTTCTTTTTGATTTTTATGAACATCACAATGATTCTTCGCTAACTTAAATTGATTTTTAAAATTAAATTTGATTTGTAAAAGGTTGAACTTGAAGTAGAAAAGGGGTAAATTAACACTAAAAGCGTTATCATTTGATGTCGAAAGCATTGATGTTAAACGACTTTAGTGAATTTTCTTCCAAATCTAAATATCTGTCAGAACCTAGAGGGACTTTTATTTCTAAGGAGTGGCATTACTTGTAGTTATTCAGACAATAATCTTAAGCAACCGTGAAGAAATTATTAGGCCTGTCTTATAAGAAAACACCCAACAGTGACAGAAACACTATTCATTCTCTAAAAATTAGACCACCATTTTGCTAATTTTAAAATGTGGTCTAATTTAATCTTAATCTAATATTCGAAAGCTTGATAAATATCGTGGACCCTGATAACCATTGGACCCCCCGCGGCTGCCGGTGCTGCGGGTACCTAGTTACGCCACTGCAATCATCCAATGATGTAGAAACCGATTTTATAATTTCAAAGCCAAAGAAAATTGCAGGTTTCACTGTTTTATAAATTATGTGAAGTGTAGAAATTTTAACAAATATAACGCCTAGGGCGCTGTATTTGAATAAAACGCCTAGGAGTTATTTTCGGTGGAAGACAGTAGGTGGCGCCGCTATTATGCCGCTAGTGGCACTCTATATAATTTCATATTTTTCTGGACTTCTTTGAGTTGCCTAGTTTGTCCCTATATTCCACCCAATGTCTTTATTGTTATTCGGAACCGGAACATCCCTTCAGATATGCTCATCTTTAACCACGATACCATTTGATGGCTCATTTCAAATCTTGATGATTGAAGGTAATAAATGTGTTAAATTTAAAATTAAAGTATGATAAAATAGAATATAAAAAATTAATTGATTATGATTAGAATTCCAATCAATATATTTATTAATCCAATATTTTTTAATTTATTTTCAGGAATGGTATAACGTGAATCCGCCGCCTTTTAAATGTTATTTTTCTCTCCTTCTTTCTTTACACACTAACTAAAAGTAAATACTGAAACTACATTAAAAATCTCATTTAAATATAAAAATAAATAAACAATAATTACAAAAAATTCATACATAAAAATAAATAAAGTAATTAATTAACAATTTTTGTGTTCTCTCTTAATAATTTTAGCTAATTGTTGATGTGAATGTTACTTGTATTTATTATATAACAAAATTAATTATATATCATTAAAAAATATTATATTTATATATTTTTTTCAAATATAATAATTACCAAAGACAAATAAGCAACTATTTATTATCAATAATACCAAGCAAAATATAAATAAATATTTAGTAATTATATATAATAATAATTATTGTAGAAATAAAATTTTATGTGTTGTTTATAAAAATAAAATTGGAAATTAATTGAAATTCTATCAGAAAAAAAAACTTGTTAGAAATATTATTATTATTGCTTATTCAAAATTATAAAATTAATAATAATATAGCAACACCAATATATAATTTGAGTCTTAATTTAAAAATAAAAAAAAAAAAATAAAAATCTACGAGATATTTTGTTTTGAACTGAAAATGGTTGAAAATTATAACATTCCATTTTACTATGTATAATTATTCCCTCGATTAATTTTTTTAAAATTATTTTCTTATTATTAATTACGTTATTACTGTAAAAAAGTCTATTTATTTTTTTAAAAAACAATCTGTATATAATTTTTTATTTTATTTATGCTTAAAACGAAATCATCACAAAACTATGTAAAAGCGAAATTATTTAATTAGCATGACATTTAGATAACATTCAAATTATAATTTAATGATTAATTAACAAAGCTGAATACATATAATTTAGTAAAAATATTTATAAGTTATGAGTCTCATGAAAAAAATTTATAACTAAAGTCATTAAAGCGCACCCAATTTGTTAAAAAAAAGTGGATTTTTACGGTGCCCTCACGAGTCTGAGAATCGACCGTTTATGTAATTATATTTAAACATTAAACATACAATTATTTATTATTGTGATAAAATTATAATATTTTTATCACATTGTATCACTTGCGTATAGTAAATAAAATAAAGAAACACAAAAAAAAACTAAAATATCAAATAAAGTTTTACTTTATATCAGTGTATATACATAAATAAATTATTAATAAAAAAAAAAAAAACAAATAATAATAAATCAAATTACAATATAATAAGGAAACTAAATTATTATAAATAATAAAGCAGTTACATGTCGAAATATTATAATAAAATATATTCATATATTAAAATTATTTGTTTTTATGATCGTCTAATGAATAGGAGAGGTTCCATCCTGGGATTTCCCGGGAAATACTAGAATATTTGTTATCCCGATTTTTGGAATTTGTTTTCAATTAAGTTGGATTTTTTTGCCTCTATTATGGTTTTCACTAGTGGGTCCTTCCCGGGAATTCCCGGGAGCAAAATTCCAGAAAATTGATAATTTTTTATAATCTCGATTCGCGGGAATTTTGATTAAAATCCCATTGAAATAAATAATTGCCCCAAATTTTAAAATCCTTGGAAAAATTAATTAAAGCTTTGAGAAAAACGAGCGCTGTAGGTACAAATTATTTCAGAGGGAATTATTCAATTTCTCTTAGATTTACTTTATGGAATATTTGGTCTTGGACAATTTTTAACCATGCAAACAGCTGCAAGGACATCGTCAAATTTTCGAAACAGATATGACAGCTTTCACATTTGAATAGGGGTAAAGATTGTATAAGACGAAAGCGGTTTGGAAGAACAAATCATATGGGGTTACAACTAAAAGCGTGGTTTTCCTCAGCATTGAAACGCGTTTCTAAAGGCGTTTTTTTAAAGTTTGTTTTTTGTTTATCGAAGGTTTTGATGTAGTCTCGACTAGTTTGGTGGTTTGTGTCTTTCAGGTGTCGTGTAGGTGCGCTTTTGTTTGTTCTTTATTTAGGTCACTTCTGCATTGAAAAAGGATTTTTTCTAAAAATTACTTTATATGTCCTGTACAAGTGGCATTCCAATTACAACACTTTGGGCTTATTAAACAACATTTGACTATTTCTTAAAGAGATGTTATGTGAAACTTTTTCGAAAACAAATATTTGTTTAAACTTTAAAAAAAAACAATCAAATTTGGAGTATTGCACGATGTTTGAACGATGCGGGTAGGGCACGAGGTTGACCTAGAACAACATGAAAATTCTTGATAAACAACATAATTTTGGAGGGGGATCAATTTTGGCTACATACTGGATCGGGTACAGGTTCAATCAGTGTTGTTGAAGATTGTGCTTTGGCTTTCAACTAATATAATTTTTTCGTCCAAATTGTTTTTGTCTCAAATATCGAATTTTTATTCAAATATACAAACTTTTTACATGAGGTTTGGTGTGGAAAGTCGATAATAGTAAATTTCTGTGATTGATTTACTTTTTGATTTGTGTATGAAGAAAGCAATTTTTGAGGGCTTCTCTTTCCTTTTTTGAAGATGAAGCCGAGTAGAGTTCGAAAGCTGACGCTTTGGTTAGAACAATTTAGGAATGAGGAGCCCTAAACCAATAAAAAATGTTATATTATTAATATTTTGATAATAGTGAAGGTAGAGTTAAATTAAATCGAATATTTTTCCAGTCGTAACTAACCATTCTATAAATTGTCTCGACAAAGAAAATCACTACTAACCAAAGACTTATACCGGGTGATTTTTTTAACCTGATACACTCAAATATCTCGGAAAATAAGCACTCTACGAAAAAAATGGTAAACATCAAAATTTAATTATTCCGTATTACCTTCCTCCTTGTAGGTGGGCGGAGGGTAACCTTGAAACTAAAATATGAACCCCTATTTTTTATTGCAGATTCGTATTCTACGGCTAAAAATACGTAGGATTTGACTGAAACAATTTTTTCGATTCATGATAGATGGCGCTGTAATTGACGATATTACATTTTTTTCGATTTCTCCTACTGAGAACCTACGCAAACGATTCTGGAATACGTCGGCAATAAAACTACCACGGTTTCATTGTAAATACTCGAAGTTAGTCTTAAACAATTTGTATTTCTTAAATTTTCAATTACTGAAAATGGCTTCTCATTATCGTAACTCAGAAACATGCGATTAAATCGGCTTTCAAATTAATGAAATTATTTGTATTTTGTTTTAAAAATACCGATTTAGTCCGAAGATTATTTCGAAAATAACAATACCTGTGTAAAGCTATCAATACTACTTAAGAATGGTGTATTTGCCGGCCGGAGTCTTGATAATGCTGTCACTCTCTACGCTCCGCGTTTTCCAGATAGGATTCGGTCACGTGCGTCATTTCAGCGTACTGTCAAACAATTTATTACTGATGGAAGAGTTCAACCGAAAAAAGGATTCGTCCAGCAACAGTCACTGGAGAAAATAATAAAATTGATGTATTGGCTGCAGTAGCTCATAATCCTCATATTAGTACACGAGAAATAGCTAGCGATTCCGGATTGTCCCAGACGAGTGTTTGGAAAATTTAAAAACGTCATAAGTATCATCCGTATCATGTGTCCTTACACCAAGATCTTTATGGCGTTGATTTCCAAAATCGGGTAACATTTTGTCAGTGGGCACGTGAACAAATACAGCAAACCCCAAATTTTTTTCGTTACATATTGTTCTCCGACGAGTCGTCTTTTACAAACCATGAAACGGTTATTCGCCACAACATGCATTACTGGAGTGTTGAAAATCCGCACTGGCTTCGCCAAGTTGAACATCAGCGTCCTTGGACTGTCAATGTGTGGTATGGAATAATTGGCAACAAACTCATCGGCCTCCAGATTATTGAAGCCAACTTGAATGTTCAAATGTACCGAGATATTTTGGAAAATGAACTGCCAACATTATTTGAAGACTTGAGCTTAGAAGTGCGACGGAACATGTGGTTTCAACAAGATGGTTGTCCCGCACACTATTCGTTGGTAGCACGCGCTGTACTTGATCGTGATTTTAATGGTCACTGGATCGGTACAGAAGGTCCAGTAAATTGGCCTGCCAGATCACCAGATCTTGCTTCGCCAGATTTCTTTTTGTGGGGATGTCTCAAAGACCAAGTTTACAAACAAAAACCAACAACACGTGAGAATAAGATTGAGCGAGTTAAAAATGCTTGTGCTGAAATTCAAGCAGACATACTTCTCAGTTGTGTACAGTCATTTGAAATGCGGATTAATAAGTGCATTGAAGTCAAAGGCCATCAATTTGAGCACTTAATTTAATTGAAAGATGATGAGGCGAAGGGACTCATGTAAATCAAGCAGCCTTTTCCCAGTTATTCGAAATTTGCAAAATGAATAAATTTTTTGACGACCAATTTCTAGTATTTACAATGAAACCGTGGTATTTTTATTGCAGACGTATTGAAGAATCGTTTGCGTAGGTTATCAGTAGGAGAAATTGAAAAAAATTGAATATCGTCAATTACAGCGCCATCTATCATGAATCGAAAAAAATATTTCAGTTAAATCCTACGTATTTTTAGTCGTAGAATCCGAATATGCAATAAAAAATAGGGGTTCATATTTTAGTTTCAAAGTTACCCCAGACCCACCTAAAAGGAGGAGGGGGTACTAATTTTAACACTAATGTATTTCCCCCACGGAATAATTAAATTTTGAGTGCTTATTTTCCGAAATATTTGAGTGTATCAGGTTAAAAAAATCATCCGGTATAGAGAAAGTAAAACTTGATCAATCAATATCAACTTCAAAGGAGATAGACATTTAATCAGCTTTCTTTTTTCACCTGAGTTTCCTATTGAAGCATACCTTCTTTTTTTTTCCTCTTTCTGTTTTATTGTCCGGATAGTCGACTCATTCATATTCTTTGTCTTTGCAATATCTGATATTCTTTCTCATCCCTTTATTCGGTCCAATATCTTAATTTTTGATGTGAAAACATCTTTAGCAAAATCAAAATATGAAAACATCTTAACCAAGTTAAAAATGTCATGTAAAAAAAGGAATGGAAAATCGGGTACGAGTGATACGAACACAAAATGGACCGAACTGGCATACTATAATTCGAATTACACTTCCTATCAGATTAAAATGGAAAAGCACAAAAATTATGCATGTGTAGTTACTCAAAAAAAAATGAAATGGAAATACCATTTGAACAAAGAGTCGGTACACGCATATTTCAAATATTAAATATTATAAATCTTAGCAATCTGTGAAAATGGCATTATACATTGATTGAATACGGCCAACTCTATTCGAAACATTTTTAGTCAAATTAAAGCTATCACAACTAAATTAAATCTTTCAAATATTGTATACCAATGTGGAAATATGAAACCGGAATTTTTAAGGAAGCAGAACGCATTCCTCGTATGATAATGGTCAAAAGTATTTTATTCAAAATATTGACCATTAGTTATACATTTTTCCCATCTTTTTGGCAATGCGTGGATACCACGCCAAAAAACTGTTCTTCTTTTGAGGCAAACCAGTTGTCGAGCCATTTTCATGCTATCGATGCAAATAAGTAATAATCGGACGGGGCCAAGTCTAACGAGTAAGCCGCATGTGAAAGTATTAATTCCCAATTATGTACTTTCAACGTTTCCTTGACCGGTTTTGCTTTGTGTGATGGTGCATTATCATGAAGCAAAATCTCTTTGTGTTGCGTTTTATCATACTCTGGTCGTTTTTCACGCAAAGCCGTCTGAAGCGATTTTGCTTTGCAGTCGATGTCGATGGTTCTCCTGGATCAACCCAAGACTTACTGCGCTTTGGATTCTCAAAATAGATCCATTTTTCATCGCCAGTCACAATTCGTTAGAGAAATGACTTTCTTTTGTATCTGGCGAGCAACATTTCGCAAGTGGTTTTTCGATTTTCCTGTTGTCTTTCATTCACTTTACGCGTACCCCATTTTCCCATAACGACGGCTTCTCGTGACACATTCAATTGAACCGCGAATTGTTTTTGCATTTGAGCGTCATCCTCATAATTCATTGTCTTCAAACTTTTTTGGTGGCCTTCCACGTTCTTCGTGTCTCACGTCAAAATCACCACTTTTGAATTTATTAAATCACTCATAGCATTGTGAAAACATGCTCACCGTAAGCTTCGACAAGCATTCGATGTGATTCTGCTGCAGTTTGTTCAAATGATAACAAAAAATCAATGATGTCTGCAAATCGTAATATGTAGGCACAAAACTCAACATTTTTAACACTCGTTTTCATGAACAAATTAATTAATTTCAGATTTATCGGTCTTTACGGTCTTGTTATGAAAAGTTATATCACTAAAACAGCTTCTAAAAAATTGTGACGT
Organism: Tipula vernalis; assembly: GCA_958295665.1. Lineage (NCBI taxonomy): Eukaryota > Metazoa > Arthropoda > Insecta > Diptera > Tipulidae > Tipula > Tipula vernalis. The sequence continues at coordinate 175,910,121 of OY282558.1, read as the reverse complement.
ATGATTTTGGCTCTATACACTAGAAGGCTTTGCTGTTGGTCGTTTATTGCAATCAATCAAATTTTATTTAGCAAATAATAAATTCACCATCTTCCAAAATATTTTTTAAAGAATTTTCCCATTTTTCCAGAATATATCCCCCATTTCTACAGAGTATTTCTTCTTTATAAGTATGTACCATATGTAAAAATATTGGGTGTACAAATAAATTTCCGATCTTTTTAGATAGGTGTCGTTAGTATCACTGCTTGCATATTATTCAATCGGGCAATACATTTTTTTTGGAGGTTAGATGTCAAGCTTTAATAATTACTAGTGACATTGGTTCAAAGCGTAAACAACAATTATTTTCATGTAATTGAAAATGTCGAATTTTGTGCCAAAAAAACAACATTTGCGGGAAGTTTTACTTCATTATTTTTTGTTGAAGAAAAGTACAGCGGAAACAAATCGTTTGCTTGTGGAAGTTTACGGTGAACATGCTCCATCAACAACAACATGCAAAGAGTGGTTTCAACGATTCAAAGTTGGTGATTTTGACGTAAGAGATAAAGAATGTGAAGTAATTTGAAGATACAGAATTGAAAGAATTGCTTGATGTGGACCCTTATCAGACTGAAAACAACTGGCAGAAGAGTTGAATATTACCCAACAATGTGTTTCGCAACGTATACATGCAACGGGATTGGTTCAGAAGCAGGGAAATTGGGTGCCACACAAATTGAAAGAAAGCCACGTGGAACGTCGGAAAACCATGTGCGAATTGTTGCTTCAACGACAACAAAGGAAGGGGTTTTTGCATTGGATCATCACTGGGGATGAAAAATGGATCCATTATAACAATCCAAGCAAATATCCATGGTTCGAAGGTGATGCATTGTATTAGATGAGATATGAAGGGTGTCGTCTATTATGAGCTACTGAAAGAGCGTGAAACCATTAACCCTTTCAAACCCATTGTCCATACAGAGGGACAAAAATTTTACATTAGTATTTAAAGCAAACAAACAATATCGGTGTAGGTTTTTTTGTTTTCTCTTTCTCTTTTATGTGTTAGTTCCAATTTTTTGGCGTTAAAATTAAAATCTAATAGGAAATATTTTAGTTTTAACAGCTATTTTGACAAGATCATACGCGTTTCACCAGGTAAGAAAAATTTTTAATGTCAAAGTGTAATTTATAGTTTTGCAGTAATAAATATGTGTTTTAAAAAAAATATTTTGGTGATAAACATGTTTTCTAGTTTATGATTATCGCTTATTTTTTTTTTTTAAATAATTAAATATATCTTTTTTTCGATAAAATCATAATGTCCATCTGGATGGACAAACCATTAGAAGTATAATGTCCATCACAGTGGACATAATTCACTTTGTTCACTGGGATGGACTTTTCGTATCTATTGTTGTTGAATTTAGTATTTTTGTTACAGGAAATACTTAACATCTAAATGTTAAATTTCAATTATTAAATTTTATTATTATTATTATTTTTTTTTTATTTAAAGTATGTCTCGAAATAAAAAGTTGACCGAAGAGGAAATATATGCCTTGTTGATGGAGAGTTCAGATGAGGAGGAAATTGATGAATCAGTTTTAAATACAGAACCTGAACCCAACTCCAGATTGACTCGCACTACTAGAATCGAAAGAGAACAAATGGAGGATGTCCTAAACCTACAGGAGAATGCAGAATGTTCGCATAATGATACTGTTTCTTCTAATTTGGCGTATTTCGATATACCTGCGGCAAATATTGACGATCAACAAATAACTGTTCTTGCCTCTGCAACACTTGAAGAGAATATAGTGATGAACAATGACGTAAATATAGAAATACTTGATTTCACTAAAGCAGACACAAATATGAGCCTTACTAATAAGAAGGACATACAATGGCGGAAAAAATCGGATTGTGTTGAAATCCCTTACGAACCAAAATCACAAATTGAAGATGATAGCGACGAGATGATTGGCGAATACTCACCTCTATCATATTTCCAAAGGTATTTTACTAACGAACTTTTTTGCATTATGGCATCTAATACCAATTTATACGCCATGCAAAACAATCATGCTTTTAAACCAACAGATGAATTCGAAATCATGCGATTAATGGGAATACATTTATTCATTGGTGCAACTAATATGCCTCAACTGAGAATCTACTGGAATCGCGAGATGGGAATGGACTTAGTGTCAAATGCAATGACACGCGATCGTTTTTTTCAACTAAGGACCAATTTGCATTACGTAAATGTGTTAGATATACCAGCCAACAATACTGATCTGTATTATAAACTTCGCCCTCTAATTGACACCATAAGATCTCGATGCAATCAACTTAATTTAGAAGAAAATTTCTGTGTGGATGAGCAAGTGATTCCGTTTAAAGGACGACTATCAGCCAAACAGTATGTCAAAAATAAACCAAAACCTTGGGGTATAAAAATGTTTGTACTGTGTGGAAAATCTGGTCAGCCTTATGACTTTATCTTGTATCAGGGATCTAATACTGGCTTATCCGAATATAATTTAAAAAAGTTTGGATTTGGACCATCTGTTGTGCTACACCTTGCAGCAAGATTGGAATCGAAAGGTCACAAGCTGTACTTCGATAACTATTTTAGCAGCTACTACCTGTTCGAAATACTACAGGAAATGGGTATCAACGCTGCTGGAACGGTTAGAATAAACCGATTCTTTAATCCAAAATTTACAGAGGATAAAGCTTTTAAAAAAAACAGCAGAGGATATTATGAACAATTATGTACAAGAAATAAGCATATAGCATTAGTAAAGTGGTTGGACAACAAACCGGTCCACAAAAAAGGGACAAAAAAAAGAAAAAACATGTGGAAGTGCCGCAACCTGAAGTGATCAAGAGTTACAACGAGTCGATGGGAGGGGTCGATCTTCTCGATCAACTAATTGGGTACTATAGAGTGTTCATTAAGTCAAAGAAATGGCCATTACGAATTACAACTCATTTTCTAAATTTTGCGTGTTGTGCTAGTTGGATTGAGTATAAAACAAGTGCCGAAAAAAAGGGCTGCCCAGTAACAAAATAAAATCTTTATTGGAATTTCAATTAAGCGTAGCTAAATCATTAATGGCGATGAATAATCAGACCAGTAATCTACGAAAACGAGGGCGTCCAAAAGCCGAAGAATTATCGAAAGCACCGTCATTTCCTTCCTCGAAAAGGAGTCAAGTCGAAATAAGGCCATATGTGGACTTTCGTTATGATTGTGAAAATCACTGGCCCATATTTGACAGCAAGAAAGAAGCGTCGCGTTGCAAATTGGAAAAATGTGCGAAAAAGACACATGTATTCTGCAGTAAATGCAAAGTTCATTTATGCTTCCTAAATGAAAGGAACTGCTTTGTCAAATTTCATACGTAGACAAGCAAGTTATAAAAATTTTAATATGTAATTGAATTGTGATATCTTCAATTGAAATATTTCATTAATTTTGTTTTTATTTTTAAGTTATTTTTATCATTTTAACTTTACTGTTATTATTTATGAATTTTGTAAGACTGAAGTGATTATTATATATAATTTATTTTCAAATACATTAGATAAACTCCATTAAATATTTTTACTTTTTTTGCAACACTTGAGCCAGAATGTCCATACGGATGGACAATCTGGTAGGCCACCTAAAATATACCAAATTTGATTTTTCTCTCACTGTATAATTTTCAAAACTCATTTTCTTTCGGAAAAACAGAAAATTTTTTTTTTTACTTTTCTAGAACAAAGTCAGGTTTCAAAGGGTTAAGGGACAAGTTTATCGACGACAACTGATGGCTTTAAAGCAAGCTCTAGCTGCAAAACAACCGGAATGGGACAAAAGGCACAATAAGATTATTTTGCAACATGACAACGCTAGGCCACATGTTGCTATACCTGTCAAAAATTACTTGGACAGGCAGGACTGGGAAATTCTACCCCACCCGCCATATTCACCAGACATTGCTCCCTCTGATTACCACTTGTTCCGGTCTGTGCAATCAGCCGTGGCACAGCAGCACTCCACTTCATATGAAAACGTCAAAAAATGGGTCGATGACTGGATCGCCTCGAAACCACCAGACTTCTTCCTTCGGGGAATCCGTTTATTGCCTGAACGATGGGCGAAGGTTATAGCTTCCGAAGGAGCATACTTTGAATAAAACATTCTTTCATTTTCTACACAAACTAATGTCTTTTATTTCAGTAAAAAAGGTCGGAAATTTTATTTGTACACCCGACCATAAAAAAAGTGCCTTATTGAAACCTGCCTCTGTAATATTCAATAATATTTCAACAAACTTACCTTAAATTTTCAACAGTTATAAAACATCTTAAAACAATTCTATTTAAATGAAATAATAAAATCAGATAAAATTAAATTTTTCATATTTTTATTGTTATTTAATTGCTATAAAAAATTATAAAGTTTTTTTTTTAACAAAAATATTTTTCTCATATTTTCCTTTTCAATTAAATATTAAGTTTTAAAACGAAAATTGTCTACTTTTTTTTTTTAATTTTTCATCTCCCCTAAAAAATAAGTACATTTGCCATAATCAGTTCTAAAAGCATTAGACTTTATAAGTGTTTGAACAAAAAAAAAAAAAAAAAAATTAATTAATTAAAAATCATTCATCTAGGTATTATTTACGAAAAGGTATGTAATTGCATTTTGTTGAATTTTAATTAACATGACTTTTGATATTTTTACCCATTTTTTTTTTGTTTTGTTTTGTCATTTTGGCTTAATTTATTAATTTAAGTATTTTTTTTAAGATTAGACAGATTATTTTGCGGTATAAAGTACATAGTTTTTAATTACTATCTGGTCTATTTAATTGATTCAATTGTTGCTTTAGTTTTACTGAAGCTTAATTTAATTTTTATGTATGTACAATGTACATTCTATAATGCCTTTAAAACTAGATAATTAGGGTTTTGTAAACTTTTCGACAATAAAAATTAAAAATATAATAATAATAATAATTTAAAGATGCATAATAATAAAATTAAGTTAATTAAGGAAAATTATGTCGAATTTTATCCTAAATTGTTGTTGTATGGTTTTCAATTGATTTCATTTGATTTATGCGCGCGCATTTGGAATGTTCACTTGAATGTTAAATTCTAACTGTGCGTAGCGTGTTCGTCATGTTGCCAGGCGGAAGAGAAGGGGAGGGTTGGTAGAGGAAGCACTTGAGAGCCGGGCCTATTAATTGGCTTTTTTTTAAATAATAATTATGCTAAACAAAACTGTATGCAACGATATTAGGCCAATTATAAAAATCAAATAGAAAAGGTCACTTTGTAATTTCGTTAATTGATTATGAAAAGGGTGCTAAATCTATAAGTGAAATCATTTTACCATACCACAACAATCACTTATATTTGTCTATATTTTACTTTACTATATAAAATAATTTTACAACATTAGTGTATTTTGTTTTTATTAATTTAATTTACTAAAAATGAAGGCTGCTTCAATAATTCTCTTGTTTAAATTTAAATTTATTATTCGTAACTATTTTCAAATTAACTAAATTTGTAAATTTTATGCGAACGTTAATTATTTATTGATATACATAATTATTTAATGTTTTATGTTACACAATTTGTAAGTTTATATTTTTTTAATTTGCATACTATCAACTTATAATATTTTTTTATGTAGTAGTAATTTGAATTGGGTAATTTAATTTGAACAAATTTTGGATAATTTTTAAGTACAATTTACAATTATTTATTTTTCAATTTATACAAAATATTACAGTTTATCTTATTCTTAATCTATAATTTAATTCTGGGCGTCTGGTTTTTTCTTTATATAATGGTGTAAGGCTAAATAAATACCCGATCGAATCAAATTTGTCAAAGCAATTTATTAAGTACTATGTTTATATTTTAAGTGGCCTGATTGGGAATTGTTCTATAGATTTGGTTCTATCTAAATCGGAACTAGGTTTGAGTAAAGACATCGTAAATTTTAATTACCCTAAAAATACTTGGAAATGCACTTAATGTCTATTCTTCAATTGACAGTCCATTTAATTTCTTTTACACTAATTTAATTTAGGCCATCAAGTTGCATACAAACTGTGTATAGAAAAATCTATTAAGCCCAGCAGAGATTTTAATTTTTGGTTATTAAAATTGTTAAAAATTAGTGCATTAGTGAAAAATTACGATGTTTTTGAGGAGTGTGAAGTTTATGCTAAAAAAAAATAACAAAAAATTACACTGTTAAATTATCTATTTTCCAATTGGAATTTAAATTATATGAAAAATTAAATTTTTTGTAATTTTGGATTTTTAGTACCACCAAACAGATTCTTTTCATCCTTTTCAGATAGCTGGACCATCTGTTTATATCGTTAACCAAAAGCATCCAATTGTGTTGAACATTACTACATTTCAGATAATTTAAAAGTTGACTGAATTTTGATGGTTTAAATAATTATTTAGCGCCGATCCTAGAAAATGTTCCGAAGGCCCCGCACATTTCTTAGAATAGCTAAGCCATATAGCGGTCAATGTCACAAAGCCGATCCAATTATGATGAACTATATTTCACAGTTTTTGGAATTTTTAATAATTTTTCATTATTTTAAAAGTTTTATATCCACGAGGTCTTATGTCCACGAGGTCTTGCCCATATTTTCCGATAATTTGGCCATATGCCAGTCTGCGTGGTTAACCTTATCCAAATGTGATGAACTATACTATACTTCACAGAATTTAGAATTTTTAATAATTTTAATGGTTTCAAAAATTGTTGTATCTCCAATCACAGAGATGTCCACAAGGTCTGGCCTATATTTTTGGATAACTTGACCATATGCCAGTCTACGTGGTCAATCTCATTCAATTGTGGTGAACTATATATACTATACTTCACAGAATTTAGAATTTTTAATAATTTTATTAGTTTTAAAAATTGTTGTATCTCCGACCACAGAGATGTCCACAAGGTGTTGCCTATATTTTTGGATATCTTGACCATATGCCAGTCTACGTGGTCAATCTTATTCAATTGTGATGAACTATGCTATATTTCACAGAATTTCGAAATTTTAATAATTCTATTGGTTTTAAAAATTGTTGTATCTCCGATCACAGAAATGTCCACAATTTTGATTTGCTTGATGCAGAGAAAAGAAAATGTCTAAATACCATATAATTTTAACCAATAAAATTATTAAAAATTCTAAATTCTGTGAAGTATAGTATAGTTCATCACAATTGAATAAGATTGACCACGTAGACTGACATATGGCCAAGTTATCCGAAAATATAGACCAAACCTTGGGGACATCTCTGTAATCGGAGATACCATTTTTAAAACAATAAAATTATTAAAAATTCGAAATTCTGTGAAGTATAGTATAGTTCATCACAATTGGATATTGTTGACCACGTAGACTGGCAAATGGCCAAGTTATCCGAAACTATGGGCAAGACCTTGTGAACATCTCTGCGGTCGGCGATATAAAACTTTTAAAATAATGGAAAATTATTAAAAATTCCAAAAACTTTGAAATATCTTATAGTTCATCATAATTGGATCAGCTTTGTGACATTGACCGCTATATGGCTTAGCTTTTCTAAGAAATGTGCGGGTCCTTCGGGACACTTCCAGGATCGGCGCTAAATAATTATTTAAACCATCAAAATTCAGTCAACTTTCAAATTATCTGAAATATAGTAATGTTCAACACAATTGGATGCTTTTGGTTAACGATATAAACAGATGGTCCAGCTATCTGAAAAGGATGAAAAGAATCTGTTTTCTGATGAAAAGAATCTGTTTGGTGGTATGAAAAATCCAAAATTACAAAAAATTTAAATTTTCATATAATTTAAATTCCAATTGGAAAATAGCTAATTTAACAGTGTAATTTTTTGTTATTTTTTTTAGCATAAACTTCATACTCATTGTTTTTGTCCCAATGTTGAAAAATTGTTTATAAATAGGAGGATTTTAAAGGATCACTCCATTGGAGTTATATAAATTATTATATTGTTATTAAAACTACTACAAAAACAAAAAAAAAAAAATTAAATTAAAATTGTATTTTCTCCAAACTTAAAAACTTAATTAAATCTTACATATACAATTCCTTATTAAAATTTTTTAATAAATTTTTCATGATTCGTTTCATAGTAAAATGTTGATCTCTTCTTCAAGTATTCTTCATTTTTAAGCCATCAAAATCATCCTCATTTGAAACATCGCCATCATCATCCGATGATGATTCCGTAGAACTCGATGATAGTAGTGCCACATTTTGTGGATTTACATGTCGATTTGATCGTGGCGTTGTTAATTTTAATAATGGTTGTTGGCCCGCTCGTCTTACACCATATTTTTCACGTTCTGGTAAGGATTTGGTGTAGTTTTCCTCGGGGATTGGTTCCCTAATTATTATACATTTATATAATAGTGGATTGATTGGTTTAAGTGTCACGAATTAATTTTTAATATAAAATAAATAAAATTTTCTTTCAATCAATCGACTAAATTTTATTTATTTATTAATTACTTAATAGTACATAAATTAATAAAATTATAAGAAAATTTATAAAATTTTTGTTTTTATTTTATTTCTAGCTTTTCATTTAAATCTAATTTACTAATTTTTTATTTTTTTTAACTACAACTTAATTAATTAGTTACATGCTGTTGCTGTATTTTTATCTATTTGCAAGTTAAGCAAGTGTTTTGAAGAAAAGTACATTTAGAAATAAGAAATCAGAAAAAAAAAAAAATTAAAAATTAGAGGGATAGTGATGGGGGTCTCTTTACAATATTAGTGTACTCCAAAACCAGTTTTTGTTTTACCATTTTGTTTTTTAGCCTCCCGCCATTTGATCGCCTTGTCTCAACATTTATATAATTTTTATTATTATGTACAAAATATATTAATTAATATTAATACCATAAATAAATAAATTTACATATAGATTTTCTTCAAAACACCATTTAGAAAGAAAAAAACTTAAATAGCCAAGAGCCTTTAATATGAGTAACAAAGGTAATAAAATAAAATCCAACACCATTATGTCCTAATAACATTTATATTATAAAATACTACTGAAAAATTTGTGATGTATAATAATAAATATTAATTAATAATTTTAATTAATTTTAATATTTTTTTTTTAAGAAAAACCGCGTTTTTAGTAGCGTAACGATAGATTACTACGGTGTCCCTGAACCAAGTTTAAATGGGCCAAAAAACCACTCTCGATTTTCCTTCGGCCATTGAAAGTTTTACCTTCGAGAAGTTCAAAAACGCAAAAATCAGCCAAATCCCCGGAGCCGTTTTCAAAAAAACACAATTTTAAGATTTTTTGCGCCAAAAATGAGAAAATTCGAAATTTTTGTTCATCCATATGGCTCTTTTTTTTGCAAGAATGCGAACAAAAACTTCTAGGAATACAAAAAACAACACTCAGCTTGAACTAAATTTCAATAAAAATCAAGTTTTTTTTCGTGATCGATATTGGAATGAATGCCGCTGTAGTGATTCAATCATGCAATCAATTTATTACAATTCGTTTATCCCTACAATAATTCGAAATGCAACTCATTTCGACTATAAAATATAATTGTGTTTGAACAGCCTCATTCAGCTTAGTAGTGACAACTATAGAGTAGATTTGGACTTACTCTGTGGTAGAAATCCATACTTAAATACATTCCACACATCACTACTTTGTACTGAATATCTTGGACACTTCAGTACAACACTCAAAACAATTTCACCACCATCTTTTGTGGTTATTCACAACTAATCACAAATTATTTCTTTTAGCTGAATTTTACTTTTATTTCCAAATTCATCTTATATTTTTTGGTTCATCGTCTCGAACAATTTTACATACACTCTCTTGTTAACTTTCGGTTTGACAACACGTCAACAATTTTTGATAATAATAAATTTAATACAGTGGTGGTGAATTTTTTTAATCCCAGTAATTATTTTGTAAATTCAATTTTTGTAAATGAAATCAAGAAATAAAGTTAACGTAATTAATTAAAATTAAAAATTAATTTGAATAAAATAAACAAAAATATAAAATAAAACAAATTGTGTTCGTGATCATTTATTGTACCCCATACCGCCTTGAACTGTTTGTAAAACGCCATCTACTGGAATACTAATAAGTGTTTGCCTTTTGGAAATATTAAAAAATTATATGATAAGCTTGTAAAAAATGAATCTTTATTCACAAATCGATGAAACTTCATTATGAAATCTATTACAAAAATTACCATTGAATAGAAAAATATATCGATGGTGAGGAAAGATGTATATCGAAATCAAATGACGGAATTTATTTGAAGTTTTTTTATTTGAATTACCCAAAAATTGGAAAAAAAAATCATTCTTTAAACATGACGGGAGTTATATTTCCGTACAGCTCTCAGTAGTTTAGTATTATAATCTGGATGTATGCGATTTACTTTGTAATTCACCCATGTATTTTTGAAGTCGTGATGAACGGACTCCATCGCTTGTTCGCTATAGTAACCGGCACGTGAAAAAAAACGGCATGAACTTTCGGAGTGGTTGAGATTCCCAGGTCTAGATAACTTGTTTTGAGTTGCGATACATAAACCTCAAATTTTTTGTCAAGAAAAGTTGAAAAACACGAATTCACGACATTTGAAAAGTCACTAAAACATTTGACATACTTCAAACAATGGATGGTACATTTTGCCCGAAGAATATCTATTCTGGAAGCGGAAGCCCCATGTACGAAAGAAATCTTTGGACACATTGCAGGACTTAGCCCATTCTTCGGCATCGTGCTGGAATTCTTTCAGCATGTGGTTATACAGGGTGTTTACAACTCCCAACATCAGATGAAGTTCAGGTGGAGGAATTATTTCGATGAGCAGCGTGTCTGGGTTCCCTGTAAATATAGGGCCGTGGATGTTACTGTGGAAATTCTTGGAATTAGTTTTTTTACTGCCGGTATTTTTGAAGGCCTCTGAATTTTCACGGCAAGTACCGATGGTTCTGTAATTTCCGCACATATTTAAATTGTCTTTCGATGCGGTACATCACGTACACGGAAAATAGCAAGAATGCGCCATAACACCAGTCATTATATTTTTTTTTTTTTTATATACATATTTTAATTGGGTGCAGAGCGGACTTATTAACGGTCCTAGCTCCTTGTAACTGTCAGAGCTTCTGCACCCAATGCGCGATCCTTCAAGTAAAGATTAATAGCTACCTTAAATTTATTCATTTTGTATTCCTCCGGAAATTTGAAGTGTATTAGCGAATTCCACTTTTTTGATGTTCGATATACAAATTCGCGCTTAATTTTTTCAGTTCGAGGTTTCGGGAGCTTCACCGTAAACCTATGTGCATTGGTTGTTCCTCTTGTTACTCTTGTTGTTGTAACGAATGGTGGTATTTTCTCCGATAGTTCTCCAGAACATTTACCATGTAAGCATCTGTAGAAGACGCAGAGTTCTGCAACATCTCTGCGATGCTGTAAGCTGTCTACTTCTTGGGTAAGTCTGGGATTCCGTATTATTCGGATAGCGCGGCGTTGAACCCTGTCCAATAACTGGAGGGTGGTACCAGACGCACCTCCCCAAACTTGACAGCAATACTCTATACATGGTCGGATGAAGGTTTTATATATCTGGAGAACTTGATGCGATTTAAAAAACCTTCTGCATCTATTTAGGAACCCGAGTTTTTTTGAAGCTGATTTAGCCAATGCAACAATGTGTTCATTCCATTTGAGTTTGTTACTTATTTGAACACCAAGCAGTCGAATTGAGTTGCAACCCACAAGGATATGGTTTTTTACCACAAATGGGTAGTCGTTGCGACTTTTTTTACGTGAAAATGTGCATATTTGTGTCTTTTTCTCGTTAAATTGCACTAAGTTGTTGTTACCCCACTCAAATATTGTACTTAAATCGGAATTAAGAGAAGAAGTTACGACTTCTGACCGTTTATTATTTAAATCTGTAATGCTAGGCTCCGCCTCGAATGAAATAGAAGAATGCAATGTGGCATCATCTGCAAAGCTATGGATAGGGTTTACAGTGCTATCCAGCAAATCGTTGATGTATAGCAAAAACAGGGTCGGTGACAAAGGTGATCCCTGAGGGACTCCGGCATTTGGGGAGTGCGTCGATGATGATCTCCCATTAAGTACGACGCTGATTTTTCGGTCATTGAGATAGCTTTTAATCCACCTGGTGGTCATCGAGTCCAGCCCGTATGCCACAACTTTACAAATAAGATTCTCATGCCATACCTTATAAAAAGCCTTGGATATATCCAAAGCGATTGCAAAGGCCTCTCCGTGGTGTTCTAAGGCGAGATTCCATTTGTTTGTGACGTACATCAGGAGATCGGTCGTGGATCGGCTTTCACGAAAGCCGTATTGTCTATCCGAAATTAGTTTGTTAACTTCAAGATATTTAACTATATGTTGATTGATGCATTTCTCAAAGACTTTAGCGACGGCTGACACAATTGATATTGGCCGGTAGTTTGAAGGGTCAGTTTTGTCACAACCCCGTTTCAGCACGGGTTGCACCATTGCACTCTTCCAGGCGTTCGGGTAGTCGCCTTGCTTGTATGAAAGTAGGAAAATTTTAGATAATATTGGAGCCAATTCAGTGGCAAACTCCTTCAATATTCGAACTGGAATTCCATCAGGTCCGGTGGCCTTGTTTACATTCATTGACTTCAGATTAGTAAAGACAATTTCCTCCGAGATGGTGACGGGGCTCATTTTAGAACCACAATATGGAACTAATGGAGGCCTAATTCCATCTGGGACAACTAATGTCGAGTTCGATTTGAAGATGCCTACCAATAAGTCGGCTTGTAAATATGGATCCACCACCAAAGCGCCGTCAGCACATTTCAATGCTGAAACAGATGTTTTCGAAATATTTGCAACCGATGCGACCATGTGGTAAAAGTTGCGATCGGAGATTTTCAGCTCGGAAGCCACATTGGCTTTCTTGCTGTCGGCTCTTTTCGCTTCTCTACCACAGGTTTGTTTGCAGGTGTTCCGTATCGTTTTGTATTCCTCATAAGAAATTTTGTTGCGTTTATATTTTTTGTGTGCCGATTTATTTTGTTTGGCAGCTTTGGTGGCTTCTTTTGAAAATATTTTAAAATTTTGATTGGGATTGGAAAATGATGAGGGGATAAATTTATTCATTCCATGTAAGACGGTGTCAGTAAAACTGGAAACGGCGTCGTCTATGTTGTTGTTATGTAGGCAATGGCGTTCCCAAGGGAAGTGTTGAAAAAATGACCGTAAACCATCAAAATCAGCCTTGTTAAAATGCCAAAAGCGCCTTGGCTGCTGCCTAAATTCTGGTGGTGTTTCGACAGATATTTTTGTGGTTATTAAGTTATGGTCAGAATTTCCAATTCCAGTTTCGACATGCGCCTCCATGGAATGAGGGATTGATGTCAGACAGAGATCCAGAATATGAACTCCTCTAGAATTTTGGCATTCAAATGTGGACTCACTAACAATCTGTGTGAGGTCATGCAAAACGGCAAGCCATTCCGCATGGCACCCAGCGACATTTGTATCTTTGTGATTCAACCATTCTTTATGGTGGGCATTAAAGTCACCGACCATAATTAATTCGCATTCGGGATGTTGATTACGAATATCGTCACATTTGTCTGACAAGCTCCCAAAGAAGCTAATCGTTTCTGAATCCGTCTGATTAGGAGATCTGTATAAACTAATTAAAAAAAGGAGTTTATTAGGAAGGGAAATTTTAAGCACAATAGTTTGAGCGGTTTTTGTAAATATTTCGTACTTATTGTGTCTTGAGTACGGTATGTGGTTTTTAACGTAGATGCATACTCCACGTTGCAACTCGAAAGCTTGTTCGAACTGGTAGCGCTTGAAGTAGAATTCGTTTTCGTAGATGTTCGACGATACTTTTGTTTCCGTTAGAACTAATACGTCGGGTTTTCGTGATTCGAGATGTTGATGTGCGCAATTTTTGTTAGTCACGAGACCTCTGACATTGGTATAGTGGATGTTAAGGCTATTAATTTTGTCTTTACGAGGATTATGCCTCGCCCCGCGATCCGAAGAGGCATGTTTCGGGGATTTTCTTTTATTGTTGTTCATATTAAAAGTAAATCATTTTTGTACGCAAAAATGTAAGAAAAACCGACCCAACAAAAAATATAAAATGAAATAATAAAATTTTTAAAAAAAATAAATTATATTAAAAAATGAACGCGGGCAAAATTATATATGAACTAAAATAATCGTTAAAATAAAAAAAAAAAGTTTTACGGATGCTGGGTATTAACCCAGCGATCCAACCATTTTATTCGCCTCCTACGACAAGCGTTGGATGTTGTGGTGGTATTCTAAGGATATCAACATGCTCGTGAGGTGCACTTTACGAATCATGAGAGTGCCCCCCGACCACAGGGGTAAATTGGCTAGTTTCAGATCCGTAGCAATGAGTACGAACATTCATGTAGTTTTCTTGCCCGTATCAGAAATAATTCCAAGAATGATCAATTTCCTCACACCCGAATCCTTAAATTTCCTGGCTTGTACTCCATCTTGATATTGCTGTCTCGCTTTCTTGGTATCCGAATTACCATTAGCTTCATCAAATTTGAATTGAATAGATAAACAAATTTTCAAAAATCCGCCGCCACCGTCAAGACCGAATTTCAAATTCACTTCCTGCAATGCTCTTTTTTCTTTAATACTATATAGTCAACCAATCCTGGCACATCATTGCAATATACAAAACATTCAGATCTTTTTATCGCCCGGGAATTTTTGGTATTCACCACTTCGCAAAATCGTGACTCGAAAAAGGAATCAAGACGATGATTTAACAAAAACAAGTCCTGTCTTAAGTTGGGTTGGAATATTTCCTCTTCCCAGCACCAACTCGCAACGCAGCAGTCATCGAATTTGCTTTTCTTGTCGACAGACCTAAATCTGTACTGATTTTTAAAATATCGGTTGCTGCGAGTGATTGTGTTCCCGAACTGCTGGCAACATTGTTTGTATTCACTAACACTGGTAGTTTTTTCCCTCTTTTCTGTGATAAACACAACTGTCCTTGTTTTGTTGAGTTTTCTGGTGCAACTAAAATGTCTTACAATATTGACGATGTCAATTGTTCCTTTTCTTGGTTATTTGAAGAAATTCTTGGTATCCAGTTCTCCTCCGCATTTCTTACATTTCCTATGAACCACTTTATTTTTCATCATTTTCCCGAGAATCATGTTCCGTGGTTGAGCTCGCACAAGTTTACACAAATTGCACTCACAAAGTGTGTTATCCTGAGATCTGGTTGCACATGGAAGTGCCGGGAAATCAGAATAGTCCGGCAAAGCCAACGTGGGTTGATCTCCGAAACCTTGTTTACTGGATTTGTAAAGAACGATTTTGCAAGTACTACAAACAGCGGATGGATATCGACTATCGTCATTAATATTTACCACATTTTTTATTCTACTCTTCAAAATGCCTACAATATTCCACATCTTGTCCTGTTTATTTAAACAGAACAAACAGATTACGGATCGGTTCTCTTCATGAGTTCGCGCATGGTCTTTTGAATTTTTTCACCACAAGCAACAAATTAATGTACACCACACAAAGAATATAGCTCGGACGACACTCCGTACCTGAACTTTATTAGTAAACTATTCGCAGCTAATGTTTTATTTTGTAATTGATTGGTCGACTACTGCCTGACACCCCCTCTAGGTTCCTGTGTATTTTTGAAACAATGATTTGAAAATACGCGGTTTACGCACACAGACGCACCTTTATGTGTTATCAACCAATCAATGATTTCATTCGATTATACATGCAAAATTTTAGGCGCGATTTCAAATGTATTTTCAACTTTGGAGAAAACTTCAAAGGAATTAGGGACACGTAGATTAAGGGATTCCAAAGTAAAAAAACGGATTTTTCGAATTTTCTCATTTTTGGCGCAAAAAATCTTAAAATTGTGTTTTTTTTGAAAACGGTTCCGGGGATTTGGCTGCTTTTTGCGTTTTTGAACTTCTCGAAATCGAGAGTGGTTTTTTGGCCCATTTAAACTTGGTTCAGGGACACCGTGTTACGCTATTCTGCATCCACTTAAAAAATATTAAAATTAAAACCATAGATATACTAAAAATTTAATAATTTATAAATATTAAATGCAATCTATAATAGCTTAAAAAAATAATAGATTTGATTAAGCATGCGGTTTTGCGGCAACACCATTATTTACCAAATTAATTACTAACTAGTAATAAATAGCAGCATATAAATTATTAAAAATTTCCCCCTCAGTTCTGTGTGATATAGATAGTACTATAGTAGTGATATGTTACAACCTATTTTGTTATTGTATACGGTTGGCTCAATCTACGGCTCATCCGTCGACCAGTCTCAATTAAACTGTTACACAAAAAAAATAATAATCATTAAGATGGATTTATTGAATTTTAATATTCAATAACATTTTGTTAATTAATATAATATTTTATGGTTCGAGAGTTCTTCTAAAAAAAAAAAAAAAAATGTTGGCTTATTCACATGTTTGTATCAGCAATCCTTCCTTTATTGTTTTGTTACTGTTTATCAGGGGTCTTATATTGGGTGTAAATGGTTGGCCTCTTTTTTTCTAAATAATTTTGATTTAGGTTTGCTGGATACAAAATTTGGATTTGGCATTTTTCGAAATATTGCTTGAATAGAGTTATAAGGTAATATTGTGTTACATCTAATAATGTTGTAGTGTAAGCTATAATGTATAAAGAATAATTTTCTGGTGGGGTGAATTCTTAATAAAATTTTGCGTGTTGAATTGGAGTGAATCTCATAAATGCGTTTATATTTGTTGTTGTAAATCTATTTTAAGCATATGTATATTTACCCTGTATTGAATAAAATTAAATTAAAATTTAGTAGATTAACACTTTAGCTTTATTCGAATGTATTGTAAGAACAAAATATGTAATACAAGTATTTTAAGGCGACTTAAAAATAAAAAAAGCAGAAGTGAAACTTCTATAATGGTAGTGAAGGGTCCCGGAAAAAAAATCATTTCAGAATCCCATTTCTAGCCAAGTCCGGGGTACCAAATTAAAAAAGGCTGAATTAAGAAAGTTCTTTAAAAATGAATTAAAAAAGTTGATTTTTGTATGAACAGCTGCGACTTATGTTAATTCATTTTTTTTGTTTTAAATTATGAATTAAAAAAAGCGATTTACTAAAATGAGAAAACTCAAAAATGAATTAAGGAAGGCTTATTATATTTCATTTTATAAAACAAATCTTAATTCGTTTAAGTATTTTTTCATTAATGAAAACGAGATAATTTAATAATTTAATACGTTTTTATTAATTAATAATTAACCACATCTGGTGACATCTGGTGATAGCTGGTGATTTCAATGCAAGAGCACTTGAGTGGGGAATCCCAAACGCAGACACGAAAGGAAGATTGATCCTGGAGATGGCTGCCAGAACAGGACTCCTGTTACTGAACAGCGGCTCTGCCACAACTTTTCGGAGGCCGGGCTGCACGGGGACGATCCCCGATATCACCCTCGCATCGGAGGCCCTAGTGCCACACATCGTCAACTGGAGGGTCATGGAGGATTACTGCGGCAGTGACCACCAGTACATTGCTTTTGAAGTTGGCAGGAGACAACGAAACGACTCGCGGGATAAACCTGGTAGATGGAACCTGCAAAGGGCAGAGTTAAAGAATGGCAAGCAGCAAATGGCGAGCAATATAATAGGAACGGACGGAAGAGCTGTGACTGAGGCTCGGATATCGTCCACCATGGGTCTTATCGTCTCGGCCTGTGTGGTATCCATGCCAAGGAAGAAACCAAGGCACAACAAACCGTCTGTGTATTGGTGGACAGCGGAAATTTCGAACGTACGAAGGAGATGCTTCGCACTCCGACGAGAGGCCCAGCGAATAAGAGATCGTGCTGAAGCTAGCCGCGTTTTCGAAGAATTCAGGCTCGTCAAAAGGCTACTGCGCAGAAAAATAAATGAGTGCAAAAATCGGTGTTGGAAGAAGCTTATAGAGGACATTGACGAAGACCCATGGGGACTGGGCTACAAAATAGTTACGCAGAAACTAGGAGCCCAGATACCAACACGAGTAATGGATGCTCGCACCACTGAAAACATTGTCAGAACTCTCTTCCCCAGTCATCCAGAGAGAGAACTGGTAACAGGAAGGCAAGATATAGAAGTTTTAATTTTCACAGAGATAGAGCTACAGAACGCTATTTCGTCTTTAAAAAGCAAGAAGGCTCCTGGCCCGGATGGAATTCCAAATGAAGTCTTGAAAATCGTTGCCCAGCAGGAGGAAGGAGTTTTTAGCTTCAGATGGAAGAGGGCACGGTTGGTGTTAATTAGAAAAGGAGATGGTGACGAGCGAGACTCATATCGGCGATCCAAGCAGCAGGAGATCTCTCGCCTAGGCAATATGCCTTCAGAGCTGGGCGTTCCACGATCGGCGCAATCAGAGAGGTTACAGAAGCAGTAAAGAGAGCGGAGGATTACAACCACTTTTCGCGGCGCATTGTTTGGCTGGTGACCCTGGACGTGAAAAATGCCTTTAATACAGTGAGATGGAGGGATATAATCAACGCCACGTAGCGCCAATTTTATATTCCAGCTTATCTAGCGCGCATCTTGGGTGACTATATGAGGAATCGCATCCTCATATATGACACGGAGGAAGGGCAGCGAAGCATTGCGGTCACAGCGGGAGCAGCCCATGGATCAATTCTGGGACCCGACCTCTGAAATGTATCTTACGATGGCCTGCTAAGAATAGAGACACCCGACAAGACTCGCTTGGTGCGCGCGATACAAAGCAGGCGCAACTGAAGTTGAACCAGGTAATGCGAACCATACATGGATGAATGGAAGAGCACGGTCTTGCCCTAGCACACAGTAAAACCGAGATAGCTATTTTGACGAAGAGGAGAATCCAGCCATCTCTCCCGATGGGGGTTGGTAGCAACGTCATAAATGCTAAGCCAGTAGTCAAATACTTGGGTATATACATTGATTGTAAAATGAGCTTTAACGAGCAGATCAGGCGGACAGCAGACAAGGCTGCGAGGGGGGTTACAGTTCTAAGTCGTCTAATGGCTAATGTTGGTGGCCCGAAAGCTAGCAAACGCCGGCTTTTAATGTCAGCTGTTCAATCTGTCCTTCTCTACGGGGCGGAAGTATAGGCAGACTCCCTGGAAAAGGAAACATACCGGAAGAGGCTATCACAAGTGCAAAAACGGAGCGCGTTACGGGTGGCATCGGCCTATCGCACAGCTTCCGAGGCAGCTTTCCTCGTAATAGCTGGGTGCATCCCTATACATCTTCTGGCAAAGGAACGTAAATATATATACGAGCGAAAGTCGAAGGTTGGACGGAAAACAGTGAGTCTGGAAGGGAGAAGTCGCACCTTGGAGTTGTGGCAGAGTGCATGGGAGCAAGGAACAACAGGCAGGTGGACAGAGCGGCTTATTGAGCACATAAGCCCTTGGGTGGAAAGAACGCACGGGGAGGTCGGGTACTACTTGACCCAATCCCTCAGCGGCCACGGGTACTTCCGCGCATATCTTTTTAAAATGAGGAAAGTAACGTCGGCAGAATGTCTATACTGCCCAGGTATAGTGCCTACCGTGGCAGGACAGAAGAGCAGACCTGGAGATAGAGGTGGGTATTTGGTCGCCTGAATTTCAATAGAATTATGCACAAATTCTATTGAAATTTATTATCTGACTTAACCAATATATTTTGATGATCAATGAATTACTTGTAGCACCTCCAAATTATCAATCAAGTTAGCAATTTTTTTAATTCAAATTCATTCACATATTTCGAGACAATAATTGGACTGTTTTTTATAAGGCGATTTTTTTCAAATGTTGTCTAGGTTCAGTCAGTTTTGAGCTAATCAATCTAGGTACCTACTGTGGTATCGTCTGGCAATGACATTTCTTTAAATTGCACCAAAATATCTTCCACTTCTTAAAAACTAGTTTTGTGAAAATGGCGAACATGTTCGGAAATCGCCAACATGTTGACATATTTGAATTGGCATATCTGTCGCTTTTGAAAATGAAAAGAGTTCGACACTACAGTTGCTTTAAGAAAAATTTTCCATTTTGCCACGTAAAAGTTAGGTAGAAAAAGGTTAAAAATTTAAAATTTTTGCTTACATTTCCGCTGATCGGTACTCTTCTCTACGAGAAAAACTTAAAAATCTCAAAACGATAATTTAAAAATATCTGTGATTTCATGGAGAGTTGTGGCCACCTTAAAAAACTATTTAGCTCGAGCAACATACAGAGCTTAACGCTTCAATTCTAAAATAGATAAAGAGCTCTAAACCAATAAGTAAAACAGTTTTCTTTCAATATTGTAATTTGGCTAAAAAACTATAAGCAGTTTTAGGGTAATTTACTGGATCCTGATTTTTTTAAACCCAAAACACCAACAATTACGTATGTATAAGGTCTTGGTTAGGTTAGGTTTGGGTGGCGGTCTACAAGGACCAGGCATAGACACAAAAATGGTCCGTAAAAGGTCTAACTACATATTGTATTTTGTATGTACTTCCATCTGACTAGAAATACTCCCCTGAAAATTTGAAAAGTACTCGCTTTAAAGTTTTCAGAGCGTCAGCACTGCTTACTAGGTACAGAGAAAATGTATTTATTTTAGTGAACGATTATTTAAATATAAATACGAAACGGAACCATAATTATGGTATACTTAGGGGGCTGTGGATTCTGTTACAAGAAATGGGAAAAACTCCCTTATTTTTGGATAAGTAAAACTAAATTTTTTTCCTCATTTTTAATTATCTAAAATAATTGTTTTGGTGACAATAACATGACTGCAGTGAAACTAAACTGGCGTGGAAAACTATTGCAACAACAAGGTTGATGTGGATGAATTAAGACTGAACTATGATTTTAACGATTTTTTTTTAATTAAATATTTTTATTTTAATTATTGGAAAAATAGTTGATCATATTTTGTCACATTTTACCATACACTTCCCCTTGCTTATGTTCGTCGAATCAATATATTTCGTCTGATTCGGTCGCTTCAGCACTATCTCTAGTTGGTACAGAACTATTTTAAGGGTTGCAATATTTTGTAAGATGAAGCACGCCGAAACTATTTTGACACATTTATCTATGCGGCATAACGTGTTTCGGCCTGACACATGAATGATTCGAAAGCGGTTTAAATAATAAAATTTTTTGACTTCCGTAGTAGCATTTAGTAGTTGTGTTAGTAGAGCAGAATCTAGCGAGAAACAATGTAACAAATAAAAAAAATTTTTGGCCATCGACAAACTAGGTCTGTAAATATGTAATCCGCGTTGACAAATAAGTAGCTATCCGACACATTCAGATTGGAAAACCCAACATTTCTTTAAACATTTTATAAATTTGTAGCTTTAGGGCCTACTCCATTTAAAAATTGAGGAAAAATACGGCTCAACGTCGGTTACAGTAAATTGTGGCCATACAATTGCCCACTGTTATATTGAAAGTTGCCCGAACCCAAAGTTTTAAGGTATACTAAGACCTAAAAAAATTAAATAATTGGTTAATTTAAAGAAAAATACCAGATTTACCACGTTTGGTATTTCTTCTAAGGTCTTCCTTAAATTCCTCTATCAAAAGTTTTGCGACTTTTTTTGTGAAACGATGTCGTTTAAAACAATCGTGATCGTCACGTTCAAAAGGATTTTTAAGATTTAAAAATATTTTTCCAGGTGCACAAATCAGAAAAACTATCGAGTATCCCATTTTTTGAAATTCAGCAACAGAGTGGGTTGTTAAATTATCGTGTATATCATTTCTAGCAAATTGGCACAAAATGGCTGCTTATCTGCTTGCTTGAGTATCGAGCATTAAGGCCATTATGTATTAAAAAAAGTTGCACAAAAAACAAACCAAGTTCTTTCGATTGTGCGCATATCCTAAAAAAAATTAGGACCTAAAATTTTAAAAAGTAGGGGGGCGTAAAAGATCTTTACGTCCTTCTTTTTTCCCATCAAGCAATCGCAGTAAATAAAATATAAAGGCCTGAAATCTCATGATGTGATCATAACTTCGGTCTTGATTAATTCAACTCCAAAATCAATCGCGAAATGAACCTCTTAAGTCAATCTTCAGCTTAACCTCCAACCCAATTTAAAACACAACCTTTATGTTAATCGCAACATAATCCAGTCATCAATTAAATTACCAAATCAACTTTTAACCTAACTCCAAATCAACCCTTAAATAATTCCCCAACCGAACAACTCACACCCCAATGCAAGCTAACTAAATCCTAATTATTCTGCTTAACTCTACACTTATCATTACCTTAAACAATCATTCTCTCATACCATTATTCATCCCACCATAATACCATGATGTATATCTTACCATCAATCCACCACATCCTTATACCATCATAAAATCATATCATCATAAAATCGTACCATCGTACCATCATATAATTATACCATCACAGTGTCAGGCGATCATATCATCATACCGTCCAACCGTCATACCATTTTACCGTCATACCATCATACCGTCATACCACCATACCATTATACCATCGCACCAACATACCATTGTACAATCTTACCATCGTACGATCGTACCATCATACTATCATACCAACATACCATCATACAAGGTTTTACACTTCAAATTGATCCTTTTACACTTCAAACTGAACGTTGTACATTTCAAATTGAACCTTTAACAAATTATATGGAGCTTGGCTATTCCTTAACCGATTATGAAGAAAATTGACATGTGCGTTAGAAATGGGATTATAAAATCATTTTTGGATAAAGTTAATATGTCAATATGGTCAATAAGAATATATTTTAACTTAGCTAGAATAAAAGGAAATGTGACCCAAAAATTATTTTTAGACGAGATGGTGAGGAATATGTCAATATGGCTTCTATAATAATATTATCTATTTAGGTTTATGTGAATCATGCAGCTGTTGAGATTTCTTTTAAATAGGCAAAACATACTATTTCCAGTGCTAAACAATCAATATTATCTCCGTAATAATATTCAAGTTCCATTAGAAACTTTTTTTGCCAATACATACTTCGCTTTAAACTTATGTTTATGTTTTCTTAGTATTTACTGTCAGAGGGGTAAGTTTGGCCTTGTTTAGAAAAATATCGTGTGTAGCGGACACGCGCCTTAGTAATGAAACTAATAACGGTAGTGCAGAGTTTCGGAATTAGAAATATTATTTTAAATCCTCATTTCCAATCTCGAATTTCATTATATTCGGTTATGGAATAGCAAAGTTCCTTCCTACTTGGCCATATTCCAGAACTTTATCTAAAGATCAGAATAAAATCCAATTAACATCGTACATGTAAAATTCCATTAAAATTCGTTAAATAATGGATAAGTTTTATCCTAACTTAATATTCAAGAATTTCATCTAAAATAATTTTAGAATCACAATACTGGTCTACCTATCGAACTTCATCATAATCGGTTGAGAAATAGCCGAGTTCTATTATACTTGGCTATATTCCAGAATTTGATTTAAAAAATCATTTTAGAATCCCATTTCCGACGTACATGTCAAATTTCATCATAATCGGTTGAGAAATGACAAGTTCCAGTATGCTTGGCCATATTCCAGAACTTCATCTAAAAATCGTTTTAGAATCTCATTTCCAAAGCGAATGCCAAATTTGACCAAAATCCGTTAAGAAATAGATAAATTACATCCTAATTGGCCATTCATATAATTTGCTAAAGGTTTAATTTGAGGTTTGAGATATTAACAGCGACCTTTCTTATGTTTTAAACAATATTTGTGTACAGTTTGGTTCAAATCGGTCAAGGCGTGTTGTGGATTTGCTTAAATATCATACAGTTACGCTGTACAGACATATAAACACTCACTTATATAGATTGCTCAACTGCTCACTAAACACTAATCCAACCCCAACTCAACCCCAATTCAACCCACAAAGGGGCCCAACTCAACCCTCAACCCAACCGCAAACACTATTTTAATTCAATCTTCAAACCAGCATACATATATAAAATATTGGCCAACTGCTTACTATATCTTAATCCAACCCTAACTCAACTCCAACTCAATTTCAACTCAACCCGCAAATTGACCCCTAACTTAACCTTCAACTGAACACTCAGCATACATAACAAATTGGTAAATATTTCTATAACCAGGTGTTTTCGGTCAATTTGTATGGCAGGTACCCGATTATCTTGCCGAAAGCTTTTCAAATCTCCGCAAAAAAAAAAAAATTCTAAATCAGACAAGCCATTCTCGAGATACCATGGATAGACATTCAGACATCCAGACGTCCAGAGAGACCGAGGGACATTTTTTTTTTTGCTTTTGTTGACTCGGGGGGGGGGGGACTTTCAAAACGTCGAGAAAAGTGGTTTTGGTCCCACCAAATTTTTGATAATTTTTGACAGGATTTCAATACTTTGGTCTTTTTAGACCGAAGTAAATACTTCCGAGAAAGCTACCTTTTCGGACTAGTATCTTAAGCAAAAACTATCCCTTACCGAAAACGTTATTATTTTTAAAAAACAAAGGCAAAGGAAAAATCGCAGCGCAAGTGTACTATTTTTCTTGCGATCTTTACCTATATATGTCTATATCAGGGGCGTAGGGTCTTTGGAAGCAAGGGAAGCACTGATCCCCTATAATTCTAACTCAAAATGCTAATATGCTTCATTACATACTCTTTAAAATGTTCATATTGGCTGGAAAGCGAACAAAATCATTTTCTAAAAAAAAACTAAACTATTAAAGATATCAGAAAAACCTAAATGTCTGAAAAGGTATACTTATGAGTTAGTTTTTCACAACCTGGACCAATAGCCGCGTAAATCATTTAGCATAGTAAATTTTAATTTTAGTACAAATTTACCTCAATTGGCGTACTAATTCTCTAGAAGTAAAACTGATTTGATGGGCACAAATTATGATTTGGAGGGTTGAAATCGCTGGCTATTAGGTGCAAAGAAAAAATGTCAGATATTTTTATTGCTTTTCATTCGTTTATTAACTGTACGTACATTTAATACATATAATGGCAACTTTTTAGTACAATATTCGAATTTACCCTGTACACTGTTAAAAAGTAGGTAACAGAACAATTAACCCGACTATTGATCCGTAGCCCTAGAAAGAGATGTCGTGTATTTGTTATAGTGTTATTTATATGTGAAAGTTTTCATTAAAAATCGCTGTTGAAGCCAGGTAACTTTCTATGGTCGATATTGGTATGATCCAAAACTTTTTATAATTCACTGTTTTGAAATTCATTCAATTTTTTCTGTTTTTTAACATCGCTCAGTTGAGCGACTCAGTCACTTAAGTGCATTCCCGCAGCTTTCAGGGTTTTAGTTATATCATCTTTCAAAGTTATTGCTTCCCTCAAATCGTTGGTCACAGTCATCAGTCCTTCAAAATACATGTTAGCATTAAGTAAAGTGGCGGCACCCGGGTATGCATTTAGGGTTACGTACATCTTGACAATATCTGAACTCGTAAGAAAGGCGTGTTCCCGAAACCGCAAAATTATTTCGAAGATACTTGATTGTATTGTTGGTCCAACTAGGAGTTCATCATGGAGCGAAACGGTCGATCCGGTTTTGGCTGATGCATCGAATATTAATATTAACATTGTGCTGATCTTCTTTTAAAACACGGTGATGTGGTAAAAATACACAAGTATCTTGGGTTACCCATTCTGTGCTAATTTTCACCAAATGTCCGAGTTAAATATATTCCTACATGAACGATTTATATATCTTTTGATATTCTCCGCTTTTGACAAATTTTCTCTCCCTGGCGTGCAACCTGCTAATTGTTGAATCGAGCGATGTTCCTAGGGTCGGCTTGGTTTCCTCAAACGGCAACCTCGGTATTAGCAACAAAATAGACTTCACTTTCCTCTTCTTTATTTGTCTATTTGGATGGCTCTGTAATCTCCTCCAATTCCCCAAAAGGCTCTCAACTTTTTTGTCAATATTAAAATCAGTTGAATATTTTGATATTGTAGACAATGAAGAGCGGTGGTTCGAATATCACCTGGGCGTCCAACCAAACCCATCCAAATAAGGTCTATTGCACGATAATTTGACCTTTATTATTTGGAATTTTGCCATATCCTAAAATTGGCAAAATTACATCCGACCCCAATAAAATGTCCATTGTGTTTGATTTATTTGTTTCGGGATCTACTAATTCAATGCCCGTCAATAGACTTAAGTCGTTTTGGTGTGGTGTTGGTGGTGGAAGTGCAGCAGTTACTTCGAGGTAAAATTCCGAGTTGTAGTTGTATAGGCTGGTCATCTGGATTGACGTAATCCCCCTTGTGGAGTCTGTCAGACTTTTTCCGATACCAGACGCTGAAATTCGTCCATTCAGGCGATGCATACAGGCTTTCGGGATAAACAAGAGTTGGGATTCAGTATCCAACAGCACCTTGTATGTAACCGTATTTCCACACCAATCCTTTACTTGAATTAAGGCCGTTGGTATCATTGATTGTATTTGTCTTCAGATTTCCTTGTTAGCACGTCCGATGCCTGGTGCGGTTAGCTTAGACTCTGTTGGATTTAAGTGTAACGAGAAAGTGTCCAAGAGGCAATTAAAGCAATGCTTTGATTCCTTACTATCGTTTCTCCGCTAGTCAATCGATTTATTCGCGAACTTTTTACACTGATACATAAAATGATCGATAGAATCGCAAACATCACATTTTACCGAAATGATTGCAAACGATCGTAAAAGTTTTCCATTAGAATTAGAACCAGTCCTTCTACTTTCTGACTTACGGGATTCCAGAGCATCTGATCTTTTACCTAAGAATTTCAAAAAATCGTCAATAGTTGGAAAATCTATGTAGCCCCATGACTTTATTGAGTAGCATAATAATGTGTCAAGAATCTCGTTGCTCAGTTTTCTCCCAATGGTCGCAGCTATCTAATAATTTCGTCTGAACTATTTAGTAGTTTCCGAAGGTTAGTTCAGTAAACTGTTTAGATATTGAAACTTTTGGCGACGTATTTTCGTGGATAGTGCCCATATAAAAGTCATAGAATAACTGCCATGTTGAACATTAATTTTTGTCAGTTTCACTTGTATAGATCTTTCAGTATTTATTGTGGTATCAAATCATGATGAATCTGTATCATTCATGCTTGCCTTTTGAATCCGTTTATTTAAACTCATATTAAATATCTTCGAATATATGAATTCCCGAGGCTTCATCAGGGTTTATAAAAAAATATTTCCCTTTCCACTTCACCAACATTTTTTTAACCATTTATTAGTACATTTTTGACGAACAGATATACCAAAAATGTCTGAACTAGGCTGTAACTGTTGAACATATTTTGCGAATCTAAATATTTGCTCAGTAATGACGCTGTGTTCCTTCTGAAACGCCTCTAATTTTTGTTGACTGGTAGTCATTACTTTTCTATTTTATAAGATTCCTCAAATATAAACAAAATAGAGGAACTAGCAGAAGTTTGCAATGATAGATTTTCACAAGGTGCAGTGATGGCAATTTCCAAGGTTGACGTCGGATGGCTTGCATTTTTACCTGCTCACTTGTGACCGCCCAAACTTAATGGATTTAACTTTATATTAGAGTTAAAATCCGCCTCGAAGGAAGGCTCCTTCTTTCCTTACTCATTTGGTTAGTACAAAGGGCATTTCCTTATATTAAACTTTAAGTTTAGCGAATGAAAATTCGTTGCGAAACAAAATTCGTTACACTAAAAGTTTTGTTAAACTGGTAGGTGTTCGATAAAAACAAAGTTGATTGTGTTCGTTTTTTCGAGTTGCAAATATATTGTGTGAAAGTACAAATTTGCAAAACGATTTTGAGCATCCAGGAACTTCTTTTGCGGAGGACACAATTTTTACGATGATATTTTAGATGAATTTGTGGCTTTCTTTAAATTTTTATTTTTATTTGATCTTTTAATGATTATTAGTTGAAGAATTTTATAGAAATAAATAAAAAAAATATCAATGAAACTGCACACAACAGTTTTAATCTGCGAGGGTATTTGTGAATTCGATTCGAACGTATTCGACTCAAGATTCGATATATTCGAAGTACAATGTTCTTCTAGAAATAAGAAACGAACGAAACTGATTCATTTCAAATAAGAATCCAATACAAAATATCGAATCCAATTAACAATTAGCCCCCGTGGCAATATTCTTACACTTTCAGACTGTTTAGGTATTATTTTTTCAAAGCATACTGTTTCGATTGCTACAGTATGAAACTAATACCAAAATAGTTTAAGAAGTCATAATAAATCAATTCTCAATTCGCAGGAATAACAAGAATAGTGCTCTGGTTTGCGATCCTTATTGTTGTGTTATAATTAATCAATTGTTTTTTTAGCGGATGGGAACAAGTTCGGAACTACATAACGTCAAGTGCTTCCCTACCTCCAAAAACCAGATTACGCCACTGATCTATATGCATCTTTACTTATATGTCAATTTATCTTCCACAAACCAAAATAAAAAACTCCTCAAAGCCGCTTAGCATCCTTTTGTTATCAAATTGTAGCTGATCGTATTTAAAAAAAAAAAATCTAAAGGCACTTTACGTTGTGCTTTTCCAGATTTTTTTTGGTGGGGCATTTTTATTGTTGAGATTTCAAGGTGCTTCCTTCACACAATCATGTAATTAATTTTTTATTTGATGACAAACGAAAAATAAAGTGGTTTCCTCCCAATGATTACTTCGGCTCTAAGATGTGGATTATAGATGCTTCGGAAATTTGGTTAATACATATACATATGTATATAGTGATCTTCGCATGCCATCCAATAAATACAATTTTATTTCAATCAGATAAATAAACTAAAGTAGGACAAGCTTATATTTCGCTTAGGGAATTGTAATACCGTAAGCTTCTCGATCGACAAGATACTCAAATTCAAAAATAGGTGAACTGTTTCTTAACCCACCCTGTATATATCTTTTTAATATTTTAAGGTTTAAAATACAGTTAATGCGTTATAGAATAGATTTTTTTCACACATTACAAATTTGTTGCAACACTGTATTTATATTTACCGAATTAAGCCAAAAGTGTTAATCTCTAGTCTTTATTTCATTTAAGCTATTTTTATTCAAATAAATAAACTCGTAAAGCACTCATAAATTTATCGTTCTATTAAATTAATTATTATTTACAACATAAATCTATGTATATTTACTAAAACAATTAAAATAAAGTGAGCTCAACCAATAATTTATAAATAAAGCTAAATAAATATATTTCTAATGATGATGCTATTTCTAAATCTAATGTGGATAAAATAATGTGTGTATAGTTTGTACAGTGTACAATGTTTTTTTTTTTTTTTTTTGTGATTGGTTGTGGTGAGCAAAAAGTTTTAAAATTATATACAATTGTGGTGTGTAACATTGAAAGCTCATGCAAAATATGTATTCATGCAAATTATTTTAAATAATAACAAAAGAAAAAAAAAAGAAAACTCTCGAGGCATGCAGAATTAAAATTAAATTGAAATAAAATAATAAAATAAAGTTTAAAAGAGAAAAAATAAAAAAATAAAACTCACCCGGATATTTCAAGCAGTGATCCCCGTCGATTATTTCGTCTGTGACTAGCAGTCACGGCAAAAGGACCTGTATGTCCTTTATTCAAGGCACCCAATGGATCATTTGTATCACTATTATTATTATTATTATTAACAATATTATTGTTTGGAATAACACCTAAGCTTATCGTTGATGGACGTGCCGGTGTTGCTGCTACTGCCATGCCCATAATAATCGGTGATACAGCTGGTGGCAGCGGCGACGGCGGCGCTTGATTAAATGGTTGTAACCCGGATAATTGTATTGATGTATCAGAACCTGTTGGTCCACCACCCGCTACCGAACCAGAACCGGAACTCTCGCGACGGAACAGACCTATCACAGACCTAACCTGTTTAGGCTTATTAAGCCCACCTTTTTTTTTTTTTTTTTTTTTAATTTAAATTTACGTGATTTATGTGTGGTGGTTTGATGTGTTTTGGGTGATGAAGTTAGGATTTAAGATTACACAAAAAAAAAAAAAAAATTAAAGACAAAAAAAAAAAAAAAAGAAAAAAGAGAAAAAAAGATGCTGGTTAGGTGTGCAAGCTAAATTAACAGAAGGCATTATGCAAGATGCAATTTTTTATTGCCTCTACATAAATTTTATTTTTTTTTTTAAATCAAATTTTATAATATATCTAATTAATTAATTCGTTACTGAATTAATACAACAATTGTTATTCGTTTTTTATTTGATTTATTTGATTCGATATTTTTAATTTATTTGGTGCATAAAACAGAGTGATGAAAAATTTAAAAATTTATCTATCTCTATATAAACTAAATCTAACAACTACTATGCGATTCATTACTATTTGTGATAGGAAAAAATGTAGTTTCAATTTCTGTTTGTTTTCATATAAAATAAACAAAATTTTTTTTTTATTATTTTCGTTGCTTTTACTTAAATCAGTTTTAAAAAACATTTTATTTCATATAAATTTTATATAAAAATTGTCAGCCGTAATAGAAATATAATAAAATGAATTTGATTCATTAGTATTTGTGATGCGCATTTTTGATTCATTAGTATTTGTGATGACATTAATTTAACCAAAATAATTTCAAAATTTCAATTAAAATGTTTAAACATAAATCATATTACTTTATTAAAACTTAATTCATATTTAATAAAAAGTCTGGCATCCTTTATTCACCATAACTTCTGATAACCGCCTTGGAATACTATCATATAGGTTGCGGATGAATTCTAATGGTATTTTTCTCCAAACCTCAACAATTTCGTTCCATAATTCATATTTTGTTCTACCAACTCTGTAAACAATTTTATTCTTTACGTATGCCCAAACATTTTCGATTATGTTGAGATCGGGGCTTTCTGGCGGCCACTCAAGGCGATTTTGACCCAAACCGTTTAAAAATCCAGTAACAATTCTGCTTTTATGTGCTGGGGCATTGTCATGTTGCAGAATGAAATTTGGTCCAATCATTGCATCACCAGCCAACAGAACAACTTCGTTTAGAAGATCAAGATATACCAAGTGATTTAATTTGTCTGAAATCAAGGCAAGTGGTCCTACTCCATCGTATGAGATACAACCATGTATCATAATATTACCTCCGCCACCTTGTCGCTTCGTGGCAAAAATACGACGATTTTTCACATCTTTTCTCGTTGAATAGAAAAACTTTTTACCCCAGCTGCCATCTAAAGAGACCGAAGATTCATCCGTAAATAGGACATTGCGCCAAAATTCTAAGGGCTTCTCGATGTATTGTTTGGCAAAATTGATACGTTTCACTTTATTTTGTGATGAGATGAAGTGTTTTTTGGTACATATATAAGCTTTTGTCCCGGATTCTTTGAGGCGGCGATAAATAGTAGGCTGAGAAATTTTTATATTTTCACTATTTTGTAATGACTTAGCAAGAGCTCTTTGACTTAAAAATTTATTATTAACCATAGCTCGAATGATACGAGAATCCTGCCGTTGTGTTGTAACACGTGGTTTTTGCCGTTTGCCAATATTTCCAACTGTACCATGAAATTTTTTCTTGTGG
This sequence comes from Tipula vernalis, assembly GCA_958295665.1. Lineage (NCBI taxonomy): Eukaryota > Metazoa > Arthropoda > Insecta > Diptera > Tipulidae > Tipula > Tipula vernalis. Next base: position 175,878,344 of record OY282558.1, on the reverse strand, counting down.
ACTTGATACAGTTGTAGCGGCTCACTCATTCAATTTATATAAATTAATTATTTACTTATATAAATTGGCATTAGCTCACCACGACAATATAGGGTTAGCGCACAAAATATCTTTTGTGTTGCGTACTGTCATCTAGCGAAAATAGATGGACAATAGAAAATATAATTGATCACTAAATTATATTGTGACGGTGACACCTAGTGTGCAATAGAATAAGTAAAACTAATAGCTCAATGTTTACTGTACTAAATGGAATTTTCCATGATAAAAATTATTACGTAATGTTTCTACGCTATTCCAACTGGAAAAGTCGTGAACTTTCGAGAAGCTTGGTTTGTATATATAAAAAGGCGAACAAGATCGAATTGGATTATTAGTATTTGGAACGCGATAGTGTAAAGTTGTAAGAATAAGTAATATTTGGAAAGCGATAGTATAAAGATTAAAAAGGAATTAAAAAGTGATTTAAAAAGTGTTTTTGTGCGAAATAAAAATTATAAGTGAACAGTAAAATTTGAGAATAATTTATATAAAGTGATTTTGTGAATTTTTATTGATAAACTGTGTTGTAATAAATTTTGTGAAATAAATAAATTCGTTGGTGATAAATTGAATTGAGTTTGTATTATTCACAATCCAGTGATACGAACCTTGATTGACAAGGCAAAAACGTAACAATTTGGTGACAGCGGTGGGATTGTGAATAAAAAGATAAAGAAAATGATTCTCAACGAATTAAAAGTGCCAGAATTAAAGAGGGAACTTGAGAAACGAGGTTTGGCTACTGATGGTGGTAAAGCAGCTTTACAAGCGCGACTACGTGACGCCATGGAGAAAGAAGGGCTGGACGCGGAACATCATGATTTTGGAGAGAAAGTAACGGATGCAGCAACCATAGAGCAGAAAGCAGAAGATAAACAACCGTTGGTCGAAAAGACACAAGAACATTCTGGAAGTTTCGATTTGTCGCAGTTAATAGCTGCTATGAACCAAATGACAGGACAGATGTGTCTAATGAAACAGCAAAACGAACGACAAATGGTGAAAATTGAGCAGTCAAACCAAGAAATTAAGAATGAAATGGAACAACAAAATCAGTCAAATCAAGAAATGAAACGACAAATGGTGAAAATTGAGCAGTCAAATGAGCGACAGTTGGAGACTATAAACCAGTCTAACCAAGAAATTAAAGACCAAATTGCAGATGGGCAAAAGAGAACGGACGAGAAAATTCTGGAATTGTCTACAAATGTACAAGGCGAAATAGAGAAACTGCAAACGAATTTTAAGACGGAGATTCAAAAGGTTGACGAAAAATTAGAAAGGAAGGTTCAACATGTTGAAGAGAAATTGCAAACGGAGATTCAACAAGTTGTGGAAAAATGTCAACGTCTCGAGAAAGATCTAACTGATGTCAAGGCAAGTGGAACAACGACGCAAGTGGTACAGACCGTTCAATCAGTTAAGTTAAAACCACCAAACTTCGACGGTACATCATCTTTCGGCATTTTCAAATTTCAATTTGAAACGGCAGCCAATCAAAACCGTTGGAATGATGAACATCTTGTCGCAGCGTTAATAGTGGCCCTTAAAGGTGAAGCTGCGGAGGCCTTACAAACAATTCCGGAAAAAGATCGCAACAGTTATCTCGAAATTATGAAGGCGCTGGATAGGAAGTACGGCAGTGACCACAAGCGTGAAATCTATCGAATGGAATTGAAAAGCCGCTACCAAAAGGGAGGAGAATCACTTCAGGAATTTTCATCGGCAATCGAGCGATTAGTACATCTAGCACATACCAGTACGTCGGCCGATTATATGGAAAGGCTTAAAATTGACGCATTCATTGACGGCATTCGAGATCCAGAAACACGCAGGGCGGTGATGTTGTCACCTAAATCAACCTTTGCGGAAACCGTTGCGTTTGCGTTAACCATCGAGGCTGTGCAGAACTTCACCAGACCATCAGTATTTAGGCGTCAAATGAACTCAGACAAGAACGGCAGCATGGAGCGAATGGTACCGACAGTCGGAAGAGGCAGGCTTAGGTGTTGGAAATGTGACAAGTTGGGTCACATCTCAATGGACTGTCGGAAAGTAATACATGGAGAGAGAGGATCGCCACCTTTTATACAAGCAAACACGGAACGGTCGGGACAGAGGTCTAGAGGCAGCGAGCGAAGATGTTGGGTATGTAACAGGATTGGCCACATTTCGCGAGATTGTTTGGTAGCAAGGGGAAAGCGGCACGGATCACCAACTTCTGTGGAAAGAGCACTAAGAGGAGAGCAGGGATCGGATGAACGGATGGCAACAGTCGGTAAAGTGGAAAGGTTAGAAGTCAGTTTGAAGGAACCGAAGCTGGCTTCGCCGTCTGGTTGCCCCATAACATCCATCCCTGTTACGAGTGAAGCACGAGGCGGAAGCAGCGTCACAGTTGGGGGCGGTGTTGATGGGAGGAGGTGTATTATTACGCTGGATACCGGAGCAACCCACACAATTGTTCGGAAAGATTTGATCGCAGGAGCAGTGCAGCTAGTTGATGGGTTAAAATTAAGAATGGCAAATGGGGAGAGTGCAATGATTAAAGGGAAAAAGATCGTGAGCATAAGGATCGGCGAAACGCTTTTCCCACACAAAGTTCTGGTCGCAGACATTATGGATGAGGTTATTTTGGGAACGGACTTCATGAGGATGAATGGCTTTGTGTTGGATTTTGGACGGGGAATATTGAGTAGCGATAACATCAAGCTGAAACTTAAATTTAACAGTACGGATGTGACAGTAAGGCGAGTAACAATCAGTCATTGCGAGGAGCTGCCATCGAAATCTGAAACAATTGTTGAGGGAACCAAAGAACACCAGGTTAAGCAGACATTGGATAAGAAGGGCCAAGTTGTGCGAGGTAGAGTGCGAGTGTCGGGCGACTGGATGAGAACTCGATGTGCCATACGGGCAAATGGCCAGGGATTACAAGAGGGGCAATTGGTGTGGCTTCACAACTCGCAACAAAAGAAGGGGGATTTATCGGCGAAAGTGCAGCCTATATGGACGGCACCCTACAGGACAAGAAAAGGACAAGGAGGTAAACCAATGGCGGTACATTTAGAGAGGCTGGCCCTCTACCGAGGAGGTAATTTCGGTCCTGTTCGGGACGAACAGGCTTAGGTGAGGGGTAGTGTGACGGTGACACCTAGTGTGCAATAGAATAAGTAAAACTAATAGCTCAATGTTTACTGTACTAAATGGAATTTTCCATGATAAAAATTATTACGTAATGTTTCTACGCTATTCCAACTGGAAAAGTCGTGAACTTTCGAGAAGCTTGGTTTGTATATATAAAAAGGCGAACAAGATCGAATTGGATTATTAGTATTTGGAACGCGATAGTGTAAAGTTGTAAGAATAAGTAATATTTGGAAAGCGATAGTATAAAGATTAAAAAGGAATTAAAAAGTGATTTAAAAAGTGTTTTTGTGCGAAATAAAAATTATAAGTGAACAGTAAAATTTGAGAATAATTTATATAAAGTGATTTTGTGAATTTTTATTGATAAACTGTGTTGTAATAAATTTTGTGAAATAAATAAATTCGTTGGTGATAAATTGAATTGAGTTTGTATTATTCACAATCCAGTGATACGAACCTTGATTGACAAGGCAAAAACGTAACAATATTTTTCTGTTTTTACTCCATCTCGCTTTCAATAGCTTTCTCAATTCGAATTCGATTTCGAATTGATATTTTCTGTGTTACTCCATCTCTCTTTTAGTACAACAATCAAACTTGGCATGCGATTCGTCTCGTGTGTCAACACCAAAAGAAAAAGAAACTAATACGACGAAACAAAAAATACTTTTTGGTGTTCGGATATATAAATTTTGTTTGATAAAAAAAAACACTTACTTCTGTGACTTTTCACGAATCCGACATTTTCGGGAAATAAAAATTAATTGATAAATTTATTTAAATAAAAAAATAAAATTCGCGTTTGATTTTGAATTAGTGCGGTGGTAAAATATATAGTATTTAAAATATAAAATTTGTATAATTTGGATAGTGTCGAAATACAAAGGAATATTGTTTGGCATACATTACCGTGTTTTCAATTACAGCGCGGTTATTACAATTGGTGACCTAACGACGCCCTTTTTAGGGAATAAAATTTCAATAAGTGATTATTAGGAAACCTGGCACAATTCAAAAGTGCCAGGTACAAAGGTACGTAACCTAATTACTGTTTAAAAATTGAAAAATTTATCGGGTTATAAAAACCCAAAAATCAATTAGAACAAAAATTTAATAAAGTTTCTCTTCAATTTTATTTTTTTTTTTGCTCCGACCGTATATATACACGCCGAGTCACGTATGTACATACGGAAATTTATGTACACATATAAATTGGAAAATTCCGAAGAATTACAGTGCGCCTAAACAAAATCGCACCACGAGCATATAATTTTAATAAACATTGAATTAATTGTACATCTACAAACGCCTACACATATGATACCACCTTTATACAAAATATAGTATACATATTCTACATACTCGTATACAACGCCAATGAAATCAATTACAACGGAATAACAATAGTATACAGAAAAACAAAAACGGAACGAACGGGTACACACAATAAAGTGGAACTCTGTACACACAGCCAATAAACAACGGGAGTTTGGAGAACAGGAAATACAACAACATCAGCAGCAGCAACAACAAAAAATTACTTCAGCTAAGTGTTCAAAAATTTTTTTTATTATTCTTTTGAAAATAAATTACAATACATATTTGTTTTCAATTAATACTTAATAGATTTAAATTTTTTTTGTTATTCGAAAACAAACAATTATAATTTTCATTTTTTTTTGTTACACTCTAATTAAAAAATCTTGTAACACACTTAGTTTAAAATTGTAACACATATTAATGTAAATATTTTACCACTCTGCTCGGGTACAGAATATCGATTTAAAGTTTTATTTTACATATTTCAAAAAAAAAAAAAAAAAAAATTGTTCTTCGTATAATCCGTAATACAGGTGTTTTGGTTTCGTCATTAGTAACGCCTATCACACATATTAAATGAAATATTTTTCATTATAGATTAATTAATATATTTTTATTTTTTTTTCTCATATTTAATACATTTCAACGAGCCCCCCCAATACGCTGTGACACGCTCGTCTCGTAATTCGGGGGTATCTCGTCGGCCAATACGTGCCACCTTTATTTTTGTCAAACAAGGTATCCATTCCTCTATCTATTTGTTTTCTTTATATAATTTTTCCCAGAGTGTTCTTTGAAATTATCTTTCTATTTCTTTATTTTCATTTCATATTGATTGAAAATTTAAAGATTTGATGGTCGGTCGAAAAAATATATAGTGTATTTCATACCTATTTTAAATATTTTAGTGTTTTTGATCTCATTACTCGCCAGAAACAAACATTCTTTAAGAGAATTAAACTCACATTTCTAAAATGGTCCATGGCGAAGAAAAGAAAACTGAGATCAATCCACCACAACCCCAACAGATGGAGACGGGGGAGCAAGCACCCTTGGAGGTATCAGCCGCAAACAATTTAGTAAAATTACAGCCATTTTGGCCTCAAAAGGCACACAATTGGTTTTTGCTGGCTGAAATTCAGTTTGACCTTCAAGGTGTAAAATCCGAGAAAGCCAAATATTTACATACTCTGTCATCATTAGCACCAGAGACTTGTGATATAATCTCAGACTTCTTGTCAAATCCCCCACATACAGAACAGTATTTTCATTTAAAAAAAACTTTGTTGGACCGATTAGCGCCTTCATCTGAGAGGCAACTGGAAGCTCTCATTACGGGCCAGGATATTGGTGACCGTAGACCTTCTGACGCGCTACGTCACATTCGTACTCTGGCGGGCAGGAATTTCAATGAGCAAACGATAAAATCACTCTGGATCAGACAAATGCCAGAGATTATCAAAATTGCGTTAATTGCCCAGCCAGATTCAATAGCCATTGACGCACTGGCTAAAACGGCTGACCGCATGTACGAGGTGATCAACATCGGCCAACAACAACCCGGAATGTCACAAATAAATCAAAGGCAATCCCGTCCCACTGTGCGCGGTGACCTGGTCCCATCGACCAGCCAGAATTCTGGCTCGTTCGAAAACCGATTGGCTCGGCTTGAACAAAAACTAGATAATTTATTTCGTGATAAATCAAGGGGACAGCGAGAATCATCTCGCTCACGGTCCAGATCCCGCAACTCCGCCAATTACTCGCGCCGACACGGCAGATGCTGGTACCATACCAAGTTCGGTCCAGCCGCGAAAAAATGTGTACCGCCATGCAATTTCAATACGTCACAACCATCGACGTCACAAATCAATAAAATTGATGGCAACAATGGCGATTCAAAAAACTAATACAACACAGGGGCGGGAACCCAATAACAAGTAATCCACATTCAGCTCGGTTATTCGCATTCGACCGAATAAACCGAATAACCTACTTAGTCGACACTGGCGCTGACCTTTCGGTTATTCCAGTTTATCAGTATAAGAGTGAATTCAATATACTCAAACGCAATACTAATCTAGTTCTGTCGGCCGCCAATGGCACTAACATCCACACATACGGCACAAAGTTGCTTCAGTTGGATTTGGGACTAAAACGAACCTTCACGCATGCTTTCATATTAGCTGCTGTGAATCGTCCCATCATTGGCGCCGACTTCTTGTGTAAATTTGGACTTTTGGTTGATTTGAAGAATAAACGGCTGGTTGATTCAGCGACAAAGCTGTCAATCAATGCCAACATGGTTCACGTCGACACACCGACCCCGATCCATTATTCAATCACCAACGGCTACGGCACTTTGCTCAAAAAGTTTCCGCAACTTACAGCAGAGCCAAACTATAAATTGCCAGTCCGACACAATGTGGTCCATCACATTGTTACAGCAGGACATCTGCCTGTATCAAGACCAAGATGGTGGATATGGTGGAATTAGGGATTTGCAGGCCCTCTGCATCTCCCGTTTCATGTCCATTGCACATGGTAAAGAAAAAAGATCTCGATTGGCGACCATGTGGGGATTATAGACGGTTGAACACCGTGACTATACCGGATCGTTATCCGATTCCCCACATTCAAAATTTCTCTATGCACTTGCATGGATGTACAATTTTTTCGAAAATCGATCTCGTCAGAGCTTATCATTTGATTCCCGTTTCACCTGAAGATGTTTTTAAAACGGCAATAACAACTCCTTTTGGCCTGTTCGAATTTACTCGAATGCCGTTTGGATTACGTAATGCCGCTCAAACGTTTCAGCGATTTATGAACGAAGTTGTTCGAAACTTAGACTTTGTTTTCGTCTACATTGACGATATTCTTGTGGCATCGCAAAGTGAGGAACATCACAAACTCCACCTGGAACAACTCTTCCAAAGGTTAACTGAGTTTGATGTTCACATCAATAGTTCCAAATGCGTCTTTGGTGCATCAACTCTTGATTTCCTCAGCCACAAAATAACCCCTAATGGTATTCTGCCGTCCGAAGAACGAATTAATGCCATTAGGGAATTTCCAGCTCCAAGCTCAATTAAGCACATTCAGCGGTTCATCGGTATGGTAAATTACTATCACCGATTCATACCAAAACTTGCTGAAATACTCGCACCAGTTCACAGTCATTTGGTCGTACTTCTACGTAAACCCAAAACACCCAAGAATTTCTCTTGGACTGACGAATGTGAACAAGCATTCACGTCACTCAAGGCTGAACTGGCGAAAATAACGCTGCTTGCACATCCACTGAGCGATTCAAAGCTTAGTTTAACTACTGACGCATCTAACACTGCCGTTGGGGCAGTGCTGCAACAGTATAACAATGAGTGTTGGGAACCATTGGGATTTTTCTCAAGGAAACTTTCAGATGCTGAAAAGAAATATTCCGCATTTGATCGGGAATTACTCGCAATATATCTGGCAGTTAAACACTTCAGATATTTTGTCGAGGGTCGGGACTTCACCATTTTTACCGACCATAAACCTCTGACTAGAGCAATTCAGTCTAAAACTGAACGTAATCCGAGGCAAGCTCGCCACTTGGATTATATTAGTCAATTTACCACGGACATTCAGCATGTTCACGGACATGACAATGTTGTTGCAGATACACTCTCTCGCACAACAGACAATGAAACGGCCGCAGTCGAGACACAGTTCGACTTAAACAAAATCGCAATTGCTCAAAAAGCTGACCTAGAACTTCAGAATTTATTTTCTGGTTCCGAATGTCACTCTGGTTCATCAATGAAACTGGCGCTTTTCCAATTGCCTGGCCTCGACATTATCTGCGAAACATCAACTGGGTACAATCGCCCATTCATCGTACAATCACTGCGTCGAACCATCTTCGATACTTTACATAACATTTCGCATCCTGGTGTCCGTGCTACTCGTAAATTGATTACTGCTCGATATTTTTGGCCTAGTATGAACAAGGACGTAAGCCATTGGGCTCAGTCATGTTTATCCTGCCAACGTGCCAAAGTCCAACGGCATACCAAATCATCACATGGACAATTCCAAATACCATCAGGTCGTTTTGAACATATCCATATAGATATAGTAGGACCACTTCCTCCATCTAATGGATATACTTACCTGCTAACCTGTGTCGATCGATTTACTCGATGGCCCGAAGCCTACTGCATGACCAATATGTCAGCTGCAACCATTGCCTTGACTTTTGTCAACAATTACGTTTCACGATTCGGCGTGCCCCTTAATATCACTACTGATCAAGGAACGCAGTTTGAGTCAAAGCTTTTCAGCGAGTTAACAAAACTCCTTGGCTCACATCGGATTCGTACAACGGCTTATCATCCTCAAGCTAACGGCATGGTCGAACGCTTCCACCGGCAACTCAAAGCTGCGTTAATGGCCAGAGGAAACACAATCAATTGGAGTTCGGAAATACCCATCGTGCTACTGGGAATCCGAGCAACCGTGAAAGAAGATCTGAAGTGCTCACCAGCTGAAATGGTTTATGGACAAACCATCAAGCTACCCGGTGAGTTCTTCGTTGAAAATCCTCTCTCACCTTTACCAACTAGCGACACAGTCATCGATCAACTCCGTGACACAATGCAAAACCTTATCCCAAAATCAACTCGGCAAGCCAAACAAGATGACGTTTTTGTTCCCAAGTTACTTGCCAACTGTGATTTTGTGTTCGTAAGAACCGACAAGGTTCGCACAGGCTTATCTCCTCCTTATGAAGGGCCGTTTAAAGTTATTCGACGCCTTCGGAAGCAATTCACCGTGTCAATTAATGGAAAAAACCAAACAATTTCAATTGACCGGCTCAAACCGGCTTACGGCATACTATGTTCCACTGATGTGAAATCAGTTCCTCGACAACATAAATCAGTTCGTTTTCAGCCTAACACTGAACTTCCTTAAGGAATGGGACTCACTTGCGGGGGAGTCCTGTAGCGGCTCACTCATTCAATTTATATAAATTAATTATTTACTTATATAAATTGGCATTAGCTCACCACGACAATATAGGGTTAGCGCACAAAATATCTTTTGTGTTGCGTACTGTCATCTAGCGAAAATAGATGGACAATAGAAAATATAATTGATCACTAAATTATATTTTTCTGTTTTTACTCCATCTCGCTTTCAATAGCTTTCTCAATTCGAATTCGATTTCGAATTGATATTTTCTGTGTTACTCCATCTCTCTTTTAGTACAACAATCAAACTTGGCATGCGATTCGTCTCGTGTGTCAACACCAAAAGAAAAAGAAACTAATACGACGAAACAAAAAATACTTTTTGGTGTTCGGATATATAAATTTTGTTTGATAAAAAAAAACACTTACTTCTGTGACTTTTCACGAATCCGACATTTTCGGGAAATAAAAATTAATTGATAAATTTATTTAAATAAAAAAATAAAATTCGCGTTTGATTTTGAATTAGTGCGGTGGTAAAATATATAGTATTTAAAATATAAAATTTGTATAATTTGGATAGTGTCGAAATACAAAGGAATATTGTTTGGCATACATTACCGTGTTTTCAATTACAGCGCGGTTATTACACAGTATTGTATTCACATGGCAATTACATTTTTTAGCTATTATTTTAAGTGGCGTGCCATGATTGTGGTCAGTTATCATAGCCGATCTTTCTTCTAGACTAATTTCACGGATTTTAGGCATCCTGATGCTTCTTTCACGAAATTTTAATGAATACTAATAAAAACAGAGCACAAAAAATAAAACAAAAGAGGAAAACAATCAAAAACCGGTTATTTAAGGTAGAAATGCGCACTTTCGAGAACATCACAAATACTAATGAATCAAAAATGCGCATCACAAATACTAATGAATCAAATTCATTTTATTATATTTCTATTACGGCTGAAAATTTTTATATAAAATTTATATGAAATAAAATGTTTTTTAAAACTGATTTAAGTAAAAGCAACGAAAATAATAAAAAAAAAATTTTGTTTATTTTATATGAAAACAAACAGAAATTGAAACTACATTTTTTCCTATCACAAATAGTAATGAATCGCATAGTATTCACTGAGTCTGCAAAACATTATTAAAATATTAAAATTGGAAATTAATTATTTTCTTTCCTTCCTTAAGTTGATTGATGCATATTTTCTAAAATATGTTGATAACCTTGCATTCCAATTGCAAAACGAAACGAACAAGAAAAAAGCGCACTTGAAATTTGCGCACAGAAAAAACGGTGCACAAAAAAATGTGCACTGGAAAATTATCCACATGAAAAAAAATTACGCACATGGGAAAATATAGGAATAACGCATAAAAATGATCCACAATCAAAAATATTTGGCTTCGTGTTTTAATTTATTTTTTTTCGAACAAGATTAGTTATGCGTTTTTTCTTGCATTTTGTCTTCTGCGTTTTTTCTTGTGCGTTTTTTCTTGCGCGTTTTTTCTTGTGCGTTTTTCTCGTTTATTTTTTCTTGTAGGTTTTTTTCTATATGTGGCCATTTTTCCGTGTGCTCAATTTTCCCAGTGAGCATTTTGAAGTGTGGGCATTTGTCTGAATGACTCCTTTTCTCTGTGCGCCAATTTCATGTATGCTTTTTTCTTGTACGCTTTTTTCTGGTCACCGTTATTTATATAGATTAGTTTGGTACGATAACATTAAAACTTCTTAAATGCCATCGATTACAATTAAATTCACACTTTTAATCAGAGCTTTGGAAAATAACATTAAAAGCATTAATTTTATTAATTATTATTATTATTAAGTATCAATTTTGAAAACAAACTCACTCTGTATGGTAATCTGTTTGTGGGTAGTAAAAGAATAATTAAGAAAGAGTAATTCAATAAGCTGAAATCGTTTTTAGTATCCTCTGATTATATTAGAAATTCCGGCATTCATTAGCCAATAAACCGATTTTTTTTCTAATCTGAATAATCTTGAACCAACTAGAAACTTGAAAAATATCCAAATCAAGCTCACCCAAACCACTCGAAACCATAGATTTGATGAGCGATTTTATTCGATCGATTGAGATGGTCTCATTTCACTTTTAAACAGTGGGCGTGATATTTTCGGATGAGTTCCGATTAGCCTAGGCCCTCCTGACGGTCGAGAGAGAGAGAGAGAAAGAAAGAAAGCGAGCGAACGAGTGTGGCGGCGGCCTTATCCTACACTCTATCCATGGGCTGAACTTGCAACCATGTTCGTTGCCGGCTAAGCGTCATATCTAACCAATTTCTATATCAGCTCGTTTGAGCACGTGGGGGGGGGGGGGGGGGGAGGGGGTATGCTGGCGAGATGTATTAGAACACGTATCTTATTCCCGAGATACTCAACCAACTGGAATTAGCTTTTCATTTTTGTCTTTAGAAATGTTTTTCACACCAGCGCCTACAAGGTGTGGTCCGTCCGAGAGGGAGAATACTCTATTGTAATGTTTTAAAGTTTATTGACCTCTTGAAAAACTGTTTCTTGTAGCTCAATTTCATTACACCAGATTGTAGGAATTGAAATGAGATAAAAACTTAGTCACATTTTGGTCGTAAAAGATTTCAGTACGATTTCGATCTCACTACTAGATGTACAATGGTATTAAAATAAAACAAACCAACAATAAAATTCATTGGACAAGAAAATCACAATCCTCAAGTCACTAAAAAACTCAAACTACGCCTTTTTTAGGTTTCTATAAGCTAGCATTAGGTGAAGTTTATGACAAAAAATTTAGAGAAAATTTACAAATGCTTATATTAGTACATATAAATCTGACAACACACGGTGCTCTGGAGTCGGTTTAAAAAAAAAAGTGCGGTGTCTCCGAAATTCTTTCGCCCAACGTTTGGACACCTAAAAAGGAGTACTTTCAGCCGCTACAGAAAAAAATCGGCTCGGCGCTTTTTTTTTTCTAGGACGAAAATACGAAAAATAATATGCCTGGAGAAGATAACGCCCTTTCATGTGTGATGATGATTCTGGATATATATACAGGGTGTCATATACATTCGCATTGGTTCATACACATATATAATGATAGATATAGGATTTCCGAGAAGGGTTTGGCAATGAATGTGATTCCTAAAAGGGTAAAAACACAACAAAAATAATAAAGATTTAGAGGCGTTCGTAAGACCCGTTCTACACCGCCTCGAGATAATTATAAAAAAAATTGGCATGTTTTGGTTTTGAATGAGAGAAAGAGAGCCAAGATTCAATGTTTACATTTAGTATTCCGGTAGGCACTGACGAGTAAACAATAATCTGAAATCGCTGATTCTTCTATTTTCGATATGTTTTATCCGGATTATAAAAAGCGTGGAAATCACGAAGAAAACCGTTTCAAAATATGTCTGTGTTGTGGTAAAAATCAAAAAAAATGGTGATCATTCAAGGATGATGAATGTGATATAAGAGTGCCAGTTGTACTGTGCCCAGCTTGTAATCTACGCCTGGGCAAGTCATTGAAAGAAGATAAAAGATGTGAATTCTCAGAAATTGGAAAATTTCTGTCTGTGAAGTACAGCTCGAGATCTGTTAGCAAAGGAGACCAGTGCCAATGTTATCTTTGTGTGTAAGTTACCGGCCCTGTGGTACCAAATTTCTCGCGAAATCTGACACCAGTGGTCGTAAATAAAAATCGCCAGGAGAGAAAAAAGACAAAATGCGGAAAGGCCTCTAAGGTTCCTGAAATTAAAAAAAAAGCAGTTATCAAACGTTGTGGTAAATGTTTAGGATTATTGGCCAGAGGAATTAATCACGTGTGCAATAGCACGAACTTGTTAAATAACATGCAAAAATTAGGGCTCAATTCGAACCAAAAAGAGCATATATCAACTCGCTTATTGAAAGATAAGATAGCTACAAATTCGTGTGGAGGAGATGGCTCACACTCGCGTGACGAAGGGTTAATATCCATCTCGCAACATCATGGGAAACCATTGACCGTGAATATTGTTGGAGGAACAAGTAATTCGCAGGTTGCGGCAAATGCAAACTGATATGGATTTAAGTACCAGAAAAGTGTTGAGATTGCTGCTTTCATCCGTGCAGAAACCAACACACCAGGAATAATAGAACCCAATTATCAAAAAAAAATATAAGAAAGTAATCATCGGTTTGATGAGTATTTTGAGCCACGAGTATTTGCATTTGTCACAACTAAAGGTGAAAACCGGTCGAACGATGAACCGCCCTTGGCACCTCAAGGAAAGCTTCCAAGTACAAGATATGCTGAAAAATTCCTCGAATCTGGGGTGAAACGATTATTTATTCTTTGTTTAGCCCCTAACACTCAGGAAAATTACCATAATGTCTCGCTTATATGGTCAGCATTAGATATAAATTCCTTTCTTGGAACAGTTACAATGGATTTGAAGCTGGCCAATATTATTTCGGGTCTTATGAGTAACTCAAGTGCACATCCTTGCACATGGTGCGATGCTCCCCAAAAAAACTTAATCAACTCGGGCAATTACAGAACGATCAATGATTGTCGCGCCAAATGCGAAAAGTGGCGTTCAGAAGGAGGACTTAGAAAGTCAGCCAAGTTATTTGATAATTGCATACATCCACCTCTCTTCAATGCAGAAGAAAATAAGCGGATCATCGACATAATCTCACCTCCAGAATTGCATTTACTGTTGGGAGCAGTAAATACCCTCTTCCACCATATGATGTTGGAGAACGAAGAAGTCAGCCTAAAATGAGGCCGGGAGTGCCACGTGGACCGGCAGTGTACCTATGGTAGTCCAACATTTGAAGGAAATGCGTGTAAGGTCTTGCTCGATAAGGTGGATATGTTAGATGCCATGAAATGCCTTGGCTGTGTCAAGTATGTGGAGACATTTAGAAAATTGAAGAAAGTTGTCGATTCTTGCTTCTCATTGAAACTAGACCCCAATTTCAAGAGATATATTGAAGATTTCAAGGTTAGTTATCAAGCACTCGAGATACCTGTGACACCAAAAATTCATGGCATACTATACTATGTAGTAGATTTTTGTTCCGAAACCAAAAGAGGACCAGGGTATAGCGAACAAGCTGTCGAATCGACTCATGCAGATTTTAGTAAGACTTGGAATCGTCACAAAGTGCGAATATAATAGTTTTCATTTATGATATGTGGTGCTATTGTTTTTTGTTTCTTTCTTGTCTAGACACGGCCCTCGAGGGGCCGTAAACGGATCTTACAAACCTCTCTAAATTTTCATTTTTTCTGTTGTGTTTTTATGCTTTTAATAATAATAATAATAAATAATGCTTTTATGAGTGACAACACTTGCCGTACACTTCTTGAATACCCTATATCTACCATTATACTGTGTATGCACCAATGCGAATGTATATGACACCCTGTATATATATCCAGAATCATCATCACACATGAAAGGGCGTCGTTATCTTTCTCCAGGTATATTATTTTTCGTATTTTCGTCCTAGAAAAAAAAGCGCCGAGCCGATTTTTTTCTGTAGCGGCTGAAAGTACTCCTTTTTAGGTGTCCAAACGTTGGGCGAAAGAATTTCGGAGACACTGCACTTTTGTTTTTAAACCGACTCCAGAGCACCGTGAACAGCTAACAAAAAATTTAAAATCCAAAACTGCAAAAATGATACACAGATCTAAGTATGATATAATAAGGTGTTTACTAATAATTGTGTTACTTCAAAAAGTGTAGCCGGGCTTTAACAAAACATTTGCACTGCTATTGAAGCGGTTTTTATCATTTTATGTCAAATATCCAGCTACACTTTTCTTCCAGTACAGTACTTTATCATTAAAACGTTTGACGGCTGGTGCAAATATTTAATCCGTAACATCCCCAAAGGTACAAACCTTAATGTCTTACTCCATAGTCAGGACTGCTTAGCCATCTCTATGATTACCTGTCAATAGGGTCAATGTGAAGTTTTTCACAGAAATTCACATAAAGTGTAAACTAAAAAAAAGTGTAGCACACAGAAAACGATTGTAGCGAACCAACTTGCGAACTGACCTAAAAAGTGTATCAGAGATAACGTTAGTCATGGTAAAGGTGATTTCATAAGAATTAATTTTCTTGACATTGGTGGCTACATTTGTTTTGTAGAAGCAGTTTGAAAAATCATAATAATCGTTTGACGAGTCGCGCAAATAGTTTGAAAGATTGGATTGTAAGGTTTTTGTGTAACATTACACTTTTACTAACACACCCAAAACGATATATGGTAATTCTGAATACTTTCTAATCCATCAACCAGTTAGCTAATTACGATCGATGTTTTTCACGATTTGAAACCGAGCTGCAGATTCAATGAGCTTGAAAGACGTTTTGTTTGATGCTTTATGTGTGCATTTTCAGCTGGATTTATTTATTGAAGTTTTCAAAACTTATTTCTGCACCCGAGGACCATCTTGTAAAATTCAATTTGTAAATTCAAATTAGTTGTATTAGTATTAAACTTCCTATAGCCCTATTCTGGTTTTCCCGTTTTTTTTTTTACTATATTTTGATATTATTTTTTCGTAAGTTGGGCCCCGATTGGTATTTTGTCAAATATAGGTAAAACGTACATTTTGATGTTGGTACTCGTAGTAGCTTTAAAATGGAATTATTTTTTCCGCATATTTGAAAAATATAAGTTCTGTTTGATTAAAAGGCTGCATAAGCTTAACGTGGCTTAACAAAAAAAAGCGTTAAGCATTTCACCCACAAAAAAAAAAACAAAAATTAAATTTAAAAACACTCATCAATCCGCTAAAGTGGAGGATACAAGAAAATAATAATTTTTCCTAATTTTTTTGTGAATTTCATGTTAAATGTATGTATACGTATCTAAAATATTTATCTAACCAATTATTCTAAATTAAAAAAGAAAAACATTAACAATCTAATTATACAAATAACAGCATTACGGTAAACATGCCATCTTAGTATACAAAATGATGATAAATCAAAAACAATAGAAAACAATAAAAATAGCTGCAATTCTTGACGCTTGATCTGATCCGAAAAAGTTAATTTGTTCTGATTCAGATCACTTGTTGTCAAAAAATACGGCTAATGTTTCATGCTTTTCGACTAAATACTATAAATAAAAACTTAACGTTGAACGAAAGCTTTTTTCTCTTTTGTCTACATAAATAATACATTATTATGTATATAGATTAGAAAAAGCTAAGACGTTTAATTTCGAGATGAATGATTTCTTTTACATACATAAATCGCGAATAATTTATCGAAATTATTTTTTTTCTATATATTTTCATCGGTTAAATATATATAAAAATTGTAATTATGTAATTTGTTTTTAATTTTTAATAATTCAACACATTTTATTTGAATTAATAAAAATTTAAGTTTTAAAATAAAAAATATAAAATAATAAAAAACTTTAAAAAAAAACAAAACGAAAAAAAATGTTACGCTTACCTAAGAAAGTTGCACTTGGTGAATTATATGCTAAATATTCTTTATTCGATGCCCACGCTGGGAATTCATTTTGTTTTATTGCCCCACCATCCTGACCATCATCATCGCCACGTTTCCACGGTAATACAGATTCGGTTGCGGTTGGTGTTGCTGTACGTTCTTCACCCTCGGAATCTTTTGAAAAGCGTTTAAAATGTTCAGGATATGGATTTGTATCGTTTGAACCTAAATTGTGTTTGTTTGTGTGTATCATTGTTTTGTGTTTATGATAGGGTAAAGTATTGTATATTCCATTCCCCATATACAACATCGAGAGGGAAGAAAATCGAAGAAGAGAGAAAAAATAATGAAAATTTTATTTATTATTTATAATAATTTTTTAGTTTTATATTTTTTGCTTAATTATGTAATTTATAGTTTTCATTATAAATACAAAAAAAAAAAAAATGTTTTTTTTTTGTTAAATAAGCATTAATTTGTTAGCATTATTTACACAATTAAACGTACTCATAAATGTCTGGATTAATTTATATTTATTGGCAGTTATTTTGCGATCATACACACGTGCCACTTTAATTGCAGAGGTGTTTTGTTTATAAAACTTTTATTTGGGTCAAATTCTTGGTTCTGTTGCCAAAATTGTTTGAACGGTCGTTTGTAAAGTTGTATTTGAATTTTTCGTTTTATTTAGGTCGTACGACAAATATTATATCTGAATATACAATTCCGTGTAGTATAGTAAAAAATAATGAAGCTAACGATATATAGCCAGTTGTTTCATCCCTGCAACGAATAGTTAAAATACTCCCCAAGAAGTCGTCATATCCTTTGTTACACCAAATAAAAAGTCAATGAAGTTAGCCTGAAATCTCAGCCCGAAATTAAGGTTTGTTTCTTGACTAAAATGTAGCTATCAAGAAAAAGTGTAAATGTTGTATAAAATGTAACACTATCCCGAAAAAAAAATGTAGATGTAGAAATTTTTATTTGAAAATTTTCTTTTGGTCAAACTAATTTTGTTACATAAATACTGATTTACATTCAACGACAATCGAAGTCTGCAAAAAAATTGAAACACAACATAGGAAAAAGTACAACGACAAAAAGAGAAAAAATAATCATCTGCTTAAAAAAGTCAAATGATAATGATGATGGTTACCCTTCCACAATGTATTTGAAAGACCGATTCTGTGCTAACATTCTAGATAAGGTTAATTTGTTTGCAGATTTCTTTGAGAGCGTTTATAATCCAGATTCAGGTTCTAATCTCTGCAGCTTTGCAATGTCACGAGTAATAAGAAATTTTCAATGTTTCGTTTGGAAATTGATACAATCTTATCGGAATTCAATTAATGTCAAATCTTGACATTAACCATAGTGCCGGCTTTGAGTTGTTACCGCCTTTATTTTTAAAATTGACCGGTAACGCAATTGCCGCTCCGGTGTGCTTTCTATTTAATAGAAATCTAACAAAGGGATATTTCCTCACTCTTTGGAAGCGATCTCTTATTAAACCTATTTTCAAATCCGGGATTCGTGGTAATATTGAGAACTATCGTATTTGTATAATTTCAGTCTTACCCAAGTTGTTTGAGAAACTTGTTTGAGATCAATGATTCTTTCACGAGAAAACTTTTATTTCTCTAAACAGCATGGTTTCTTTCCAGTCAGATCCACTGTTACTAATTTACTCTTGCTTACAAATTGTGTCTCTAATGCCTTACATAGAGGTAAAATTGTGCAGGTTGTGTACACTGATTTCTGTAAGGCCTTTGATAAGATTGATCATGACTTACTGTTGAAGAAAGTTGATTCCTTGCATTGTAGTTTTGTTCCACTGGACTGGATCAGATCTTATCTTGATTCCAAAACTCAGATAGTTAAGATTGGTGGTTTCACATCCAGAGTTATTAATGTCACTTCGGGAGTGCCTCAAGGTATTCATCAATGACGTAGTGAATTGTTTGGGTTATTCCGACATCCTCATCTATGCGGACGACATTAAAATTTTTAAAACCATTTCATGCATCAATGACATAAGAGACTTCCAATCTGACTTAAATAATTTCAGTATGTGGCGCACAGCTCAGAATTTGACCCTAAACATTTCCATATGTAAAACAATCCGTTTTACCTGTGCAATCATGCCCGCTAATTTTGATTTTTTCCTGGATGGCTGTATTATTGATAATGTTGATACGTTTATGGATCTAGGTATAACATTTACGTCGAACTTATCGTTTAATAAGCACATAGATATTTGCATTTCTAAAGCGAATTCCATGCTTGGGTTTATTAAAAGGTTTTCGAGGGATTTTCAAGATCCTTATTCTATTAAAATATTATATATCTCGTTTGTGCGTTTGTTGTTGGAATATGGTGCAGCAATTTGGAATCCGTTTTATGGTAACTGTTCAGCCCGAATAGAAAGTGTTCAAAAGCGCTTTTTAAGGTTTTCTCTGCGAATGTTGCCCAGAGATGGGAATCTAAAATATTGAGCCGCTCTTTATCCGCAGAATAGAAATTAGCGCATTATTGTTTAGAGACTTGTTGGTGTCTAAAATTGACTGTCCTGAGATTTTGGTATTATACGATATATATATAATCCGTTACGGACCCTTCGCGTTAGAGATTTCCAAATTAAGCTGCCTTATATTAGGCGTAACTCCGGTAAATATGAACCTGTTTATCAATCTACTGTTTCTTTTAATAAAGTTCGATCGGCTTTCGACTTTAATCTATCTAGGGATGTATTTATAAGAATTTAATGTCTAAGGTTCTTTTAAATTATTGGTAATTTTTCATGTCTGTTTAATTTTACTTTTTTTTTTTTAATTAAATTCTTAGGATATATTAATGTATTATTGAAATTGTAACCAGCTTGTATATAAGTATAAAGTTGGTAATAAATAAATAAATAAAAAAGTCAAATGAAACCCGAGAAACAAACCCAAAAAACCTCGTCTGTTTTTTTGCAGATGTCGAGTTTCATCTTTTTTCTGTAAAATCGTCAATGCTTGAATAAATAACTATAATAAGGTTACAGTAACGAAAATAGAAAGTGCAACACCAACATTTTTCAGGTAAAATTTTACTAATTGCCCCTTGTCATAATCGTAGGAGGCTAATTTATTTTTTGGGTATAAATACAATCGTTTTTTACGTTTTTAATTAGTTTAAAATAATTATTCGTACGAGAAAGTTATTAAAATTATAATTTGTTCAAAATGGCCAAGTACACACAACTAACTATGGCTCAGAGAAATCGAATTTTGGCATTGGCTGGGACACCAAAAATGTCATCGAGGCAGATTGCTGTTGAGATTGGATGCAATTACTCGACTGTGAGCCGTTTTTTTAAAAAAAATTCATTCCACCGGTGAACTGGAACGCAAAAAGGGAACAGGTCCAAAAAGAAAGACAACTGCACGAGAAGATTCCAAAATTAGCAGAATATCAAGAGCCAATCGATTTAAAACTGCTGTGAACATTCGGGCTGAATTCAACGCAGAAACTGGCAATGAAATCGGGGTTTATACGATTCGTAACCGACCCCGGGAAAAAGGATATATGGCCAGGTCCCCTGCAAAAAAACCATTTCTTAAAACCAAAATGAAACAAAAACGGTTAGAATGGGCTCGGAATCACGCTGGTTGGAGTCTACAGCAGTGGTGAACTGTTATATTCTCCGACGAGAGTAAATTTAACCTTTTTGGATCGGATGGAATCCAGTACGTCAGGCGCAAATCCGGCGAACATCTTACCGATCAGTAGCTGAAAAAAAAGTGAAGCTTCCAGTTTTATTACTTCCATTGAAATGGAGTGCTGAGTCTGTGATTTTTCAAGATGACTCCACCCCTTGTCATCGAGCAAAAACGGTAAGCATTATCATTTTTTCATTTACTAATTTTATATTTAAGACAACAAAAAAAAGAAAAAATTAATTATTACTACTTCTCTTCAGGTTAAAGATTTTCTGTTGAAAACCCGAATTCCCATATTGGGGTGTCCTGGAAATTCACCAGATTTGAACCCCATTGAAAACCTTTGGCACGTAATGGGGATGAAAATCAATAAAAAAATGCCGTCATCATCCAAAAAACTCAATTCAATAATTGAAGAAGTGTGGTATAAAGAACTGACCCTCGAGTACCTGCAAGATTTAATTGCATCCATGCCAACTTGGATTGCAGCTGTTATTGCCAACAAAGGCGGGGCAACCAAATATTAAATGTACATTTTATTACTTCGTAAGACACCTGTTTACCGTAAAAATCAAAAAAACTAGAATAAAAAGTGACTCAACATTTATGACCTGGGTGGTCATTTTGTGGTGCTATATCACATTTGGTGATAAAACTGTGATAAACTGACATTTGTCGTAGCTTACTGCGGTCCCATCTTGGATGAACAACGTCACGTCGTATAATGATTGGAATGAAAATGACCACAGTATCTTCCGTCTTACTTTTACAAGTGGAAAAAATTGTTTATTTTGTTGTTTAAATTTTTTTTATATGGAGTTTGGTTAAAAACACCTCTAATCAAAATTTCAAAAAATGAATGAAATTTACATTGACGCGAATGATAAGTAAATGATATTTATTAACAAAATAATCATTTATATATTATTGAAATAAAATTAATGGATTATTGTTAAATTTACAAGAAAACGGAATATAAAAATCAACAATTATTTTAGTTTTGTGTAGTAAATTGTATGTTAAAAGAACAATTCTAGTAGCCTAGAATAACAAATTTCACAAAAACAATCATCCTCCTAACAGAAATGGACAAAAAATAAGGAATTCTTAAACGAAAATCAACAAAAACCATCTGACATAACCTCACAAAATGCAAATAATGGTCGGTGTTTAAACATGAAATTCTAATAAATCAAAGGGTTTTCTAATTACGTTAACTTAAAAATATAATAATTAGTCTTTTGTTAATCAACCATTTTGGTTTGCAGTTCGTATCACAGTAATTTTCATTCATTTTTTTTAAATTTTAAATTAATTTTTTTATATCAAACTACATTGAGTTTCATCGAAAGCAACTAAAGTTTTAAAAAAATGAATGAAAATTACCATGATACGAACTGCAAACCAAAATTGTTGATTAACAAAAGACTAATTATTATATTTTTAAGTTAACATAACAAGAAAATCCTTTGGTATATTAGAATTTCATGTTTAAGCACCGACCATTATTTGCATTTTGTGAGGTTATGTCAGATGGTTTATGTTGATTTTCGTTTAAGAATTCCTTATTTTTTGTCCATTTCTGTTAGGAGGATGATTGTTTTTGTGAAATTTGTTATTCTAGGCTACTAGAATGGTTCTTTTAACATACAATTTAATACACAAAACTAAAATAATTGTTGATTTTTATATTACATAGTAATATAAAAATCAACAATTGAGGTTACATGTCAAATCATCACTTTGATTCATTGCTTTCCCCTTAAAATTCATTTTGCAGTGTTGTCATTTTGTGGTAATATATCACATTTGGCGATGCTATGCGAAAAATAAATTGTCGTAGCTAACTATTACTACGTTTCCATGACGGAGTTAACCGGGATTAACGTGGATTATCTCATCATGGAAACATGTCGAGTTTAAGATATTCGTTAAGTTTCTAATCCAACTTAACTCAACGAAAGTAGTAGGGTTTGAAGGAATTCTATCTGTCAAAAGCGAAAAAAAACAATTATACCAATTCAAAATGGAATTGCGAGTATTCTTTTCTCTCCATAATACTTTATAAATCATAAAAATCACAATAAATGTTAAATTTAAAAATTTTCACCATACAAATAAAATTTCCAAAAGTAACTTTAAAATTTTGTGAAATGTCAAATTACACTAGAATTTATAATTGCATGGAAACGATATGGATTAGCGCGGCCATGTTATTAACTCAACGAAACTCTTAAATCGGGTTATCTCTGTCATGGAAACGTAGTATATGGTGTTGTCATGGATGAATATTGTCACGTCGCATAATGATTTAAATGAAAAAGACCACAACTTCTTCCGTCTTACTTTTACAAGTGGAACAAAAAAAAATTATTTTCTTGTTTACATTTGGTTTAGTTAAAAAAAGCTCTAATAAAAATACCAAAAAATGAATGAAATTTACATTGACGCGAAATACAAATGAATGATATTTATTAACAAAATGATCATTTATTTATTTTTGAAATAAAATTAATGGGTTATTGTTAAATTTACAAGAAAAATGAAATACAAAAATCAACAATTATTTTAATTTTGTGTAGTAAATTATTTGTTAAAAATCAAGGTATGTATACAGAAAAAATAGGTAGTATATTCCCGTGTCTCATTTTTGTGTTTCTTGGCGCATTACGTCACGTGGTGTAGTCAAAAAACATATTTGTATATGAAGTTTGGCGGTTTTTTGATTAGTATTTTTAAATAAATCAAGAATAATCGTAATTTTTTTTAACAAACCGTATTTACAATTGATAATGATAGTTTACCGAGACCCTTTTTATGCTTTATATTTTTTTATGGTCCAAATATTTGAGAAATAATTCATTAGAGTATATAATGTCTAAGATAAATGGAAAAAAGGGTAGCAAAATTATGAGTACATAACATAAAACAATTAAATTATTAAATGTTTTTGGTCATTTGAACATATGTACGTACCAATTATTAAAATTTTTATTTCTTTACGTTATGTACTCAAATTTTTGCCATCTATTTTCGTTTGGCTTCAAATTATTGGTATCCACGTACCTATTCAAATATTATGTTCATATTCAACGTTAAATATAAATGTAAAAATATATTAAATAAAAATTCAGTTCACAAATTATTGTTTAGAAAAAGGAAATTAATTCATTTATTGTGTTATGGTTTTCGCTACAAATAAATCAATACATCCATTCACTGTTTAGTGTTCTATATGTGTTCTTAGCAGAAGTACAACTGATAGTTTTGTTGCAATAGGAATTATTCAAATTTAGGATATTTAAAACCGAACACTCCCAAATTTTTGAATTAAATAATTAAAATTTAAACGTTCTCTGCATTTAACAGAAAAATTTTACTCATAAATTCCGAAACTTGTTATGCAATGTGCTCAAACAGTCTGCTCTAGACACGAATATTAAAACATGCCTATTTTCGCGATTTAATTCCAAAAGTATTGCAGTATGTAACTAAAATAAAAATTGAAATGTTTAATTTTAACATAAAGTCGAAAAACAATTACATATTGGCAAGAATAAAAAAAAATTCATTTATTTTCCATTTATGTATTTAAAAAATTAATAAAAATATCACGAAATTCCATATATCAGCATTTTTGACAACACGTGACGTCAAATTGCGAAAAAAGTATAGCAACAGCATGCGCAATATTGTACCTTTATTTTCTGTATATCTTGGTTAAAAATTACATTCTAGTTGCCTAGAATAACAAATTTCTTCGGGAGCTCACAATAGCAAAGGACAAAAAAATATTCTTAAACAAAAATCAACATAAACCATCTGACAAAACCCCACAAAATGCAAATATTGGTCAATGTTTAATCAAATTCTAACAAACTAAAGGTTTTTCTTGTTATGTTATGTTAAAAATATATTAATTGGTCTTTTTTCAATCGACAATTTTGTTTTGCACTTCGTATCATAATAATTTTCATTCATTTTTTTGAAACTTTAATTTGGTTGTTTTTGATCAACCTCCAAATAGTTTGATGGAAAACAACTAAATTGGGATATTAAAAAAATGAATGAAAATTATCATGAAACCAAGTACAAAATAAAATTGTTGATTGACAAAGGACTGATTATTATATTTTTAACATTTTATTTAAATAATAAACATCTTTGCATTAATGTATTACTTTATCATCACACAAATAGCACTTCATATAAAATTTTCATATAATGTCATTTGAGGTTATGTGGAAACGTCAACTTATCACTTTGATTCATCATTTTCCCCTTAAAATTCATTTTGCAGGGATGTGTTTGTAGACTCTCTCCATTTTTTTATATCACACAAAAAAAGTCTCCACTAGTGATATAAAGGTGTGATATAGCACCACAAAATGACCACCCTGTTCTTAAAACTGAAGTTTAATTTTACCTGAAAAATTCTAAAAAATTATAATGGCTTTAAAAACACTAAAACCATTTATCATGAAATTTTGTTTTTCCATAAAATGTGTGTTATGTTACAAAGAACAACTTCTAAAACAATTGTTTTTTTAAACGTGCGTCGAATTGGCAAAATACATCTTTTTGTGTGTTTTTATGGGTGTTGCACTTTCTATTCTCGGTACTGTATATAAATAAGAAAACCAACATTTGCATTGGTTTATGACATTTTTTTTGTTTAAATTTACTTTTTATGTGTAAAGAAAACGAATTTTTGATTTGACATCTGCATCTACGAAACTTTTGAATGTAAATCAGTCTTAAGGCTCATTTTATTGGACCAAATTCAAATTGGTATTCATTTCGAAATCGCGTCCCCGCTGAATTTCGAAAAAAAAAAAAATCATTGCTAATTATAAAATCACAATCACCAAGCAAACAACAATTTGTGTTATGTCAAAATAAATTGAATGTACGTGACAGACAACTATTAGAACTTCAAAAATAAAATTTAGCGAAGATTCCATAAGCCCGGTGCTAAACACAATAACTAAAAAATATTATTGGATTTTGAAAACCACGTACACAGCGGGTATTCACGAATACCAAAATGGTAATGGATTCATGGCATTGTTGTTGTAAATGGTCAAATAAAATGCGCCTATAATTGCACGTAGGAACAAAACAATTATTTTATAATACGAATTTAAGATGTAGTTTTATTTTAAAATTCCTCTAAGATAATTCCTCTAACATCTTTAATGTTGAAGCCTTAAGTTCTAATGAGCCATTACTAGAGATAAAGCTTAGTAGTGCGAGCAGTTAGACCGTACTAGTGCTAAGATACCTGAGCGTCTCATTTTCATATCATGGGGATAAAATACTTTGTTGTAATTTCCCTCAGACAGTTTCGTTGACGTACGTGTTACAGGTCAAGTTTTGAATTTTATGGGGCCAATACTAGAAATAAAGCTAAGTAGTGGAACGAATGCGGCCAATTAGGTGGTACTAGTACCAAGATATCCTGAGTACCTCATTTTGAAATCATGGCGATAAAATACTTTTTTGTAATTTCTCTCAAATTATTTTATTCTTGTACGTGTTATGGTGAAATTTTGAATTTTAGCTAAGTAGTGACGTATGCGGCCAGTTAGACCATACTAGTACCAATATACCTTAGCACCTCGTTTTCATATCATGGGGATAAAACACTTTTTCGTAATTTCTCTCAGACAGTTTCATTTATGCAGGTGTTATGGTAAAGTTTTGAATTTTATGAGACCAATACTAGAGGTAAAGCTAAGTATTGGCGTATGCGGGCAGTTAGGCCATACTAGTGCCAAGATACCCTCATTTGTATATCATGGAGATTTAATGAAGGTTGTTACTAAACAACCAACTTTTAATGGCATTTTACCTATATTCAGAGTGCGGCTCGATACTGAGAATCTCCGTTTTAATAAAGCAAAGTAATTTTCGACATGACCATTACTCAATTGACTTCCAGTACGTAGTGTTCCCGTAAATAGTGGTAGATTAGTGGCGTATTTTTTCAAAAATACAGTGTGAAAAGATAAGTTATACAAATTATTGATGGCTCGTTCAAAAGTCCTCTCGCTCGTTCAATTGCTTATTTCATACAAATCACAGTAGAATGGACTCTGAATGTAAAGTGGTACATAACTATAATTATTGTTTTCTTGCAATATCTAAATTTAACTTAGTTTCTGCACTATTCAATCCAATTAAGGCAATTAAATCATCAAACGCTTCTTTAATGTCTACCGATATAAACTTTGATGTTAACAAAATTGCAAATTTACGCCAAATTTATATATTTACACCAAATTTGTGTAACTTCCTGATATTTACTGACAACAATCATATAAGCGATAGTCTCCTTCAGAAAACTATATATTTGTGGGAATTTCTTATAATGCTTGTGTATCTCCCTTGCAATCGTATGCGACTTGTGTGAATAATACAAATGTATTTTGACGACTTCTCCTGGTAACTTTGCGTAATTACCATTAGTTGACCACAACTGCATTAAATTTAAATATTCTACCAAATCCATTCGATTGAACGCGTCTAGAGCATTGAACATTGGCCATTTTAATTTAAATTTTGTTCTACTAGTAATCGATATTCCCTGAGCCATTTTCCTATACTGCGGGTATTATGGCTAGAGCTAATCATATCACTAAACGAAAAAGGAGTAGCTGTGATATTTTCTGGGTGGCAGAATAAGAGCGTAACACATAACTGATTTGCAAATTTTGTATGGTTTTCGAAAAAGCCCACCCTTGGCATTTATTTTTTTCAAAACTAAACATTGATTTTTGAAACGAGTCGTCACGCAAAATGTGTTCTTTCCTACTTGCTTAATGAAAGTTTCGTCAGTTATCGTCCCTGTTTTTAAATGTACACCTTCTATATCATCTGAATGATTGTCGTTAGACAACAGTTTTTCTGGTCTTATTTTGCTAAATACTCGTCTATCTTTTAAAAAAACTGCCGTGTTATAGTTTTGAAAAAACATTGAGGTTCTCTTCGTTCACCATATTTTCCAAAACTATCTCAACATTATTGTGGACCAGTTTATCTTTATATAAATCTCTCTGATATTTAGATGTATGTATGTCGAAATTTTTTAAAGGGATAGAATCACTTGGTTCATTTGAGCTGTAAACATCAAACGTTCCTAATAATAAATTAGCGTATAAGTTTTACACGCTTGTTTTTTATTCTTGTGACCACTGTAGGCCCTAATTGTTAAACGGTTTTGAGCTATATCGTACTAAAGCGTCCAACTTCCTTTCACTCAAATTAAATATTTTTTTCCACATTTATTTACAAATATGCACCTGATAATCCATTAACTTATAATTTTTATCATTCTTGCTGTGAAAAATTTTGGATTTTGTAATTGATCCTTTTGGGGTTTGCGAAATACTTATTGAAATTCCTCAACACTTTCGACAAACGAATATTGTACAAATGATTCTTTTTTAAATCAATAGGTTTCCCAAGATCCAGAAATTTTATCACTTGATAAAGTAAAAGTGACAATAATTGCAAAGCAATTTCAAGAGTCTTTTCATTAAGACTATTGGTCTGTTTGATAATTTGGTTTATATGAAATAGGGCATGGATAAAGTTCTAGAATATGGCGAAGTAGAGTGGAACTTTACTATTTCTTAACCGATTAAAATGAAATTCGATATACGAGTATGCGTTGGAAGTGTGATAAACTACATAATTTCTGGAATATGGACAATTAGGATAGAACTTGGCTATTTTTTAACCGATTTTTGATCTGGCCTCAGCAGATAAACTTCAACAGTTGCCTGGTTCATAAAAACCTCAAGAGACAATATAGCTTTTATGATTTTGTCTGTTAAGGTTTTTGTGAATCTGGTAGCTGTTGCAGTTTCTCGTATTGAAATATTTATAAAATTTAATCACAATTAAAAAAATATAAAAACAAGTGTGTGACCGTAGGCGTAGCATGAGGTAAACTTAACCAAGTAACATTTTCTGCTCTTCTGCACAACAGCGCCTTTAAAGCTTTATTTTCCAGCATGTGGCATTTAAATTTGCTCTAGGATGTTCTAGCCATAATACCTGAAGAGCTAGAGTTAAATTGCGTATTTTGGTATCCACCATCTAACTGGACTACTCGAAAATGCAACACAATAGGCCTTGGCCTAACAAATTGAGGAGGATCTACTGGCCAAAAACGTCACTATACAGAAGATGGCTGCATCGAAAGTGACGATAGTACCAACATCACCAGAGAAATGAGCAACAGAACAAAAGTTTAATGTTTTCATCTCAACCTGATTTCGACGTAATTGCTGCAAACATGTCATTGCCAACAGTTGCAGGACTGATGATTGAATAATTCAGAGGTCACTTATAGGTAGGTTTGTTGTAATCCGATGAACCACCTTTGGAAGAAGAGGCCCAAGCGAAGGTTGAGTATATATGTTTCAACTTCTAGACGAACGATAATCAATTTTCTATGAAAATTTTTCAAAAAGTTTCAACGTTTGATGAAGCAAAATCTATAAATTCTTTACTTAAGTCGGATAATATGAATTTAATGGCAAGAAAATGACTGCGGTTTTAATAAACTTTAATTAACTGTACTGTGTTCTTTTATGTTGCTCAAATGAGATATGTCGTAGGTAAAAATGATGGTGAAGTCCGGTGGACATATTGTTACGGGCTTATCGATAGTATTTTGCAAAGGTAGTTTTCAGTGCAATGCTCGTGGACAGGTGCAGCAATAAGCAGAGAAGATAGCAAATTTGCATTCCTGTTTTTTAAGAACATTATACAGTGCTTTGCAACCTTAAGCTAAGTTCCATCCTAAGATATAGCCTATTTAGCAATTTTTAAACCAATTTTAGTGAAATTGGACATTTGAAATTGAAATGGGATCTTAAATTTATTTTAGATATAGTCCTGGAATATTGCCGGCTAGAACTTCATTTAAAAATAATTTTTAGAATCCCAGCTCAAACTCACATGCCAAATTTCATCATAATCGGTTAAGGAATAGCCACGTTCCATCTGAATTGACCATATCCCAGAACTTCATCTAAAAATCATTTTAGAAGTCCATTTCCAACACACATGCAAAATTTCACTAAAATCCTTTAAAGAATAATCAAGTTACACCCTACTTGCCCATATTCCAGAACTTTATCCAAAAATAATTTTAGAATCCCATTTCTAAGGCACATGTCAAATTTCACTAAAATCGGCTAAGGAATAGTCAAGTTGCATACTGCTTGACCATATTCCAGAGCTTCATGTCAAATTTCACTAATATCCGTTAAGAAACAGCCAAGTTTCATTCAAATAGGTCAAATTCCAGAACTTTATCTCAATATCATTTTAGAATCCCACTTCCATTGCATCTGTCGAGTTTCATCGTAATCGGTTGAGAAATAGCCAAGTTCCATCCTAATTTACCATATTCCAAAAATTCAAATAAAAATCTTTTCAGGATCCCCTTTCCAACGTTTTTCATAATTTGCAGCGCTTGCTCTTACTTGTTATCTAGTGTACATTCCTTGACACCGTGTATAAAAAAAAGGTATACCCAGGCGAAATACAAAACGTCATATGATAGTTGCTGCGTTCCATTTAACGTGGCAAAGTACACACAAGTACTTCTGACTGCATGCAGCTACTCTTGCTAAATTTTATGAGTAGTTTGCTTTTCGAATTTATGGCGACTTCGTTACCAGAATATTTAGTACAACTAATCCATATTATTTTAATGCAATAATAATGTTACGTAATTAATTAATTATTTTAAAAAATCGAGCCTCAGACATTTTTACAAAAGTAAAACACACGCCCTTTTTTAAGCCAAACCAAATATTTCAGCACTTAGCAGAAACACTGTGTAGTAAATGTAGTACATATGCCCTAACAGAGATGTCATCATATCGACATATTATAGACATATTTATTTTGATTGCATAAAACAAACAAATATATATTAACTTGTATATGGTGAGATAACCGAGGTAGTAAAGTGATGGAGTGGAGTGAAGAAGGTCTGGAGTTCGAATTTAAGCAAAGCCAACGAAAAAATTTGTTTTTAGATGAAAAATTTTGAATTGGGGATAATCCGAGAAGATTAAATCTTCTCGTTTTGTTCCACTATGTAACAAAATTAATTTCACCAAAAAAAAATTTTCAAATAATGTTTTCTCTACATAACTTTTTCTTGAATCGGCTAAATTTAATATCTATACATTTTTTTTCGGGATGGTGCTACATTTTATACAACATTTACACTTTTTCCTGATAGCTACATTTTAGTCAAGAAACGAACCTAAATTTCGGGCTGAGATTTCGGGCTAATTTCATAGACTTCTAATAACAGTCATGTTTTTATATTAATTCCACAAACCGTAGACGGTTGCTGTCAAAAACATCATGATATTACGCTGATTTTTTTACAACCAAAGATCACATATGTAGAAATTTATTGTCGATCTGTTGTCACTACTAGACAACTATTTTAAACAAAATTTGTTTGTAGAAATTTACCTATACACAGGCACGCGGTAAAAATTTCCATAGCCTTCTGATTTTCAAAATGAGTAGATAGAAATAGAAAGTTGAGTGAAACATCCTTTTAACAAGTCATGGCCAACTGTACCCTAATTTATGTAAACAAAAATTACAAAACTTGAAAATAAATTGAGCGAGAACAAAATGTGGAAAGAATACTTGGATTACTAGATTAACCTAACCCTCCATATTTTTTTCTTTAGTACGGACATCTTACGGCAAACATGATATACATTTCAAATGACTGCTGCTCACTTGAAAATATAACGTGACAAAAAAAATCATCAGTTATAAAAAACAGTGCAATATGGTGTTTTTTGAGCAACCGTAAAGGATATAGAAAGAAACATTAAAATTTGACTCTTAATTGAGGGTCACGAATGGAACGATAATGGAATTGGGCTGATCGTTTTTATTTTTAAAAGCAAACTAAATTTTTCATTTTACGTTTTAAATTTGCAAGGAACCTCTAAACTCGTACTATCCTCTATTTATAGTTTAATATCTACTATAATTCGACTCGATTGAAGAATAATTTAAATTAACCATTAAGAGAACGGTTTAATATTTTAAATAACTTGCATTTATCTCACAAGACTGTTAAATGACTAATACAAAAATTTTGGTTCCTTCTCGAGATATTTTACTTCAGTTTGTATAAAATCTAGACTTTGCTACATCTTTCTTGTCAGGCTAAGTTAAATTACTGCAGAAATTATTTTGCAGCATAATTTTTATGTTCAGGGGGGATCTTAATCTAAGCAGTAAGCCAAAAACAGTATTTGAAAATATTGATTTCCAGGCGTCTTTCATGACATATCGCACTGCATAAAATTCAGACTTCTATATATCTTTGTCGTCAAGATTATAAGGCCACAGTATTGCCATGCAGATATACAGTATTTTTATAATCAGGAGGCATGGAAACCTCGTCGTATTATGCTTCGAAGAATACGTAGTTCCTTAAATGTAGTTCGGTAAGGCTAGTTACCGCACAAATTATTTTTAATTCAAATTTTTATATAAAAGTTTCCTGAATCAGGAACTGAATTAGGGCTACAATTTTTAGCATAGTTTGCGGAATAATCTTACCCAAAAATTTTTATGGGTTTTACCAAGAAAACTCCAAATTATTGAAAAAACTTGCTTTGTGGAATTGAAATTATTTCACTTCTAAAATAACTGAGATCGATTTATTTGCTTTTCGCCGTGAATAAACAGAAAATCATAAATTAACTTTAAAAAAATACTTTATGAAAAAACCAGCTATCTGCCAGACTATCTACGTTCTATGGTAAATAAACGGAGTGGCGTATTTTTTATTGTGCAATATTCATTGCTGTTAAAAAAAACTCAAGGAACACGGGACTGTTAAAATCCTGCATTTAGAAGATCCAGCTTCAGTGAATATTTCTGTAAATCAAGATCGAATAAACTCGATTTTTGAAAATAATTTACGGCTATCCATGTTAAAACATGGATGGTTACTGTTACTTAACAGCTTGCTTTTGCACAAGACTTTTTGGGTTATCTATGGTTTAACTATTTACAAATTTGTATGGAATTCGTCATTAGAATCACGGAACTTTAACATATGGACAATTTCGTGGGAACCAATCAATTTCGTGAAGCGGAGTATTGTTGTAGACTAATTTTGAACGGGTTTCTGGAAAGTTTTAATATAAGTTTCAATTTGCCGTTCAATAGATTTTCTTATCAGAGTTTTCAATTCTGTACTAAAAATGTTAAACAAAATATCAGTGCAAATATAGCAATAGGTCTAGTTGCATTTTAAATGGAATACCTTATTTAAAATGCTTAATATTTTACAGTTTCGATGACCCTGATAAGACATATAAAGATATGAAAGCTTAAGATGAAATATTTCCTTAGTTAGCAAATAAATCCATAATGATAGATTCTGAAGGCGATGAAACGCGAACAGATTTCTACAAACTAATTAATATTTACATTACAGTTCAAGAAGTTTAGCAGTTCCTGAGGATTAGTTTTTAGAATTTATTAAAATAATAATTCCAAATATGTAGTTAGAACAACAGCAATAGTTGAAATTCTCGTCACAAGCGACTTTTGACCAAATCATCGAAATGTTTGAAGATCGGTGCCTACGTCTGTGTCCGAATTCTCAACAAAAAAAAATCCAAAAAAATATCGAAAAACACAAATTTAATCGCCAGAAGACCCCATTAACTATAATTTGATAACAAAATGATGCTACATTATTTCGTGTCACCCTTGTACGGGCAGGACCTATACTAAGCCGCTTTGAGGAGTACTATATTTTAGTATGTGAATCACATTTTCCTGCCATCTTTGCGCAAAGGCTCTCAATCTTAACTAATTTCTGTGATGATTATTTAAATATTGTTATATGTGGTGATTTTAACTGTAACTTACTAAATTTCAATTCCTCCACTAGACATTTGAAATTGTTACTAAACAGCTTTTCATAGAATGTTATTAGCAATGAACCCACGTATTACTCGTAGGCTACCACATCTTCCTCTCTGTTAGACTTGGTAATTACTAACACAAGTAATATACGTTTTGCCAATCAAATTCCAGTTGGGTCTGACCATGACATCTTGTATTGGGTTTATGACGTTTTTGAGAATTCTTCGCCTGTTATTACTGAATTCAGAGATTACTTTGACTTTGCTTCAATGAACTGGGATGCGATTTATTTGAAAAGTGACATTGATGATAAAGTTGGGTTTTTTAATCAACTAATTATTAATTGGTTTCATCAGTGTATTCTTCTGAAAAAACTCCAAATTAAAATCCAAAAGCCACCTTGGATCGATTGAACGTCCTTGACGATTTTTTTCGCAGCGGATAAAAAATGGCTAGAAACGTTTGCTCAGAACTTTCATAGTAAATCATTTTGGTTCTAGTGTCCAAAAGTTAGGGCTGAGTAACAAAAAGTACCAAATATTATTTCTTTATCTGATATTTCTCATTCAGTAATATTGTTACTTTATTTAAGGTATATTAAAGTAGTTTTTCCAACCATTGCCGCTTATCTTTTAAATATTGTTAACACAATAATTACGAGTTCTAAATTTCCTGCGTGGTGGAAAATAATTCCTTCTCCTAAAAACACGAACCCTAAAGATCTAACCCAAATATATTAACAGGTCTATATCAAAAGTTTTAATCAAAATAAGTTCTTACATAAATTTCAATCTCCTTATAGGCCCCACCACAGCACAGAGTCCGCCACACTGCATGTTGTCAATGACATTCAACAATTCGAAATGGACCTCGGTTAAGTACATTCTGTCAAATAAGTATCGAGAATTGTTAATTTAAGACCCCCACGCTGAAGGGATTTAAAATTTGTTTTCCCTAGATTGGTATAGGACTGTCTTGCATTATGATGTCAACTTTGAGCGCTATCTGTCAACCAGTTTGCTTACAGCAGTTGGTTAAGTCAGGCGACCTAATTAGTGCACGGCAATTTTTACGATGAACGAAATTATTGAACAAATAGTTTGCCTTGAATTTTCTGTTGCAAATGATATTTCTTGTGCTGATGCGAAAAAAGTGATCGGAATTATGGGAGAAAGACTCGTGGAATTTTATAATAGCATCGATTAACCACCATATTCGCCTGATTTAGCACAAGGCAAATTTTCCGGTTTCCCAGACTCAAATTGCTACTCTGTGGAACCCGTTTTGCAATAGTACTAACAGCATAAACGTTTCCAAACGACTTAGTAAAGAGAACGGTATGACACAAGGCTTTGTTCTCTAATAATAATCTAATGTAATTTCTAGGCGGTTTGGCATCTATTGGAAGGGGGGGGGCCATAGTTGAGTAGATTAATCTACCAGCTTCGTAATCTTCCAGTAGGGTGCGCATCACGTGAGCTGTTCTCATCATCTATTAGGCGGCTGCGTGATGGGTACAGTTGTGTAAGGGGTAACCTGTTCACAATTCGCAAGTGTACGTGCTGCCTCCTCGTGGCAACCACAGGCTGGAACAGGCTAAAGTACGGCGCTAAAGGAGAAATCCTTGAAAAGAAACCCTAATCTAAGGTGGAGCAGCTTATGCCGATGGATGAATGGTTGATAGGCTAATCAGTCCAAAGTATGCGGATTCCTGGATGCCAGGTACCCTCCAGTTTTACTTAGCCTTACTGTAGTAAAGCTGAGTGACCTACATGCGACTTTCCATTCCCAGCAACTCGTAAGAGTAAAATCAAACAGAAGACGGACAGTGGTAGGAGTATACGGGAGTGGGACAGCCTTGTCAAAGTCCTTGGGTTCCAATGCTACCGTCTTTCTAGCTACCATTTTTCTAGCTACCGTTTACGAGCTACATCTATAGTAAACATCTAGGAGGATTATGAAAATAGAGGCGCTACCTAGTGTTGAGACCATAAATAAAGATATTAGCTCTGTTCTGATGTTGTCTAAGGGAAATGGACTATTATTAAATGAAAGGGAGAACGCAGCCTATCATAATTTCTAACAAATCCCTTGAGGTGGCTGCTTTATAATAATCGCCTAAAATTTTTGGGTACTTCTTCATTTCTGTATTTTGGACGATAATGGTTAGAAAATAAAATAATCCGAAAGAATCACAACAAATGAAGTTTTTTCAATATACATAACAAATTTTTGAAATATTATGTTAATTCGTTTTATACCTTAGAGGATGGGGCTGCCGCCCCCAAACTCCGCTTTGAGGATTTTTTTGAAATTATAATATTCATATAAATTAGAACATTTTTTGAAAAATGTATATTTTTTTTAATAATTATTCATCTACTAAAATAGAGAACTCCTCAAAGCCGCTTAGAAGAAAAATTTCAGAAATATTTATTTTGAAGCCAATATTTCCGAAAAATTGTAGGTGAATTTAATCCAGTTTTGAACTGATGAGCTTATGATGAGACTGATTGTACCACAATTTTCATTGTATATACACAGATTGAACTATGCAGGTTGTATTAGCGAATTATACTAACACAGCCAAATTCTCTTACAATTTTTTCTTTGTCACATTCATACACCGCTATTTCTGTGTAAGCAAATTTATTTTAAATTTTCTTTTTCTACTCTACCTTGAATCAATTATTTAATTCGTGTAACCACTAAATATGCAACGGATCCTAATGATCAGAAAATTAAAAATAAATTTGCTTACACAGGAATGGCGCTGTGTGAATGTTACGAATAAAAAATTGTAAGAGAATTTGGATGTGCTAGTATAATTCGCTAATACAACCTGCAGAGTTTATTCTGTATATAGAGAATGAAAATTGTGTTACAATCAGTTCAGTCGCCGCGGCCTGATGAGAAGATTGATTTTTTTCATAATCATAAGCTCATCAGTTCGAAACTGGATTAAATTCTCTTACAATTTTCCAGAAATATTAACTTCAAAATAAATTAATTAAAAAACATCGAAAACCTGTCGGCTATCTATGGTTTAGTTGAATAATTATTTCTCTTGCAATAATACTTATAAACTTTTACATGTTAATCTGTAAAACATTTCAAATGATCTTTGTTATAGGATCGGTTGCGTATTTGTTGGTTAAAAAAAAAAAAAAATTTCAGAAATATTTACATTTATAATAATATTTACGTTTGTCCCTCTCTGTGGCTTCCTTTTCAATGGCGCATTTATTTTGATTTTTTTGGAGATTTTTATTTTCGGGAATATGATGATATCCCGAACAATCATCCATATTTAGAGTGGGTATAATCGCTCAAACCTAAAATAATGAATCGGCCAGAAATGTTTTATCATAATTTTTGCGATTTTGCATTTTTGATCGATTTGCTTTTGAGCGATTATTGGTGTTGTATATTTCGATATTAAGTTAGGCGAGATTTAGCATGATGTGCAATCATAGAGCAGTTGAATTGCGGCTTCCAACGTACATTCACCAAGATGAAAAACATTTTTTTTCCTTTAAAGATGGTCATACAACACCGTACACATACACAGGTTCATGTTTGCGCATTTTTCAAAATGGCGACTATTGTGACAAGTTAACCAATAAACATGCATCGTTTAGCATCGTTTATGCATTTTAATGTGATTTGATCGATATTTGAGTGTTATTGAAAGTATATAAACAAACCAAATAATTTATTGACAATGAGGTGTGAAGTTTTTGGGTGCGTTATTAATAATTATAGTGAAAATAGTGATAAAGTATCATTTTAGTGATGGGTAAGAACAATGGGTTTTTGCTTACCGAAGGCAAGATCCATTTAATGTAAAAACAGCTCGAATTTGTTCAAAGCATTTTAAATCTGACGATTTCATCACGCCAAATCCGGTATTTGCACAATATGGAATGAAATCGAATGTACAAATAAAACGAGATGTAATTTCTTGGCTTTTGTTGCCGTTGCAAAAGCCGACACATTTGCTTACACCACGATTTGATCGAAAACAGAAACGTGAGATAAAATCAAGGTTTGGTATAAAATTGGGCATATTTAAGTGTACAAATTATTTAAAATAAATTTGTGTTTTAATAGCTCAACAGTTACTAAAAGTCTAGAAGGATTACCCTCTGCAAATGATCCCCGAATAATTCATAAAGAATTCGATCATCTCGTTACGCAGTCAAGGTATGCTATACAATTGTTTGATAAATTATAATTATATGTATAAGCGATAATATAAGTATACAAGGTATTTTAATAGTGCTACAGCTATCAAACTTTCCGGAGAAGCCAGCACATCGGCTAGTAGAGAGCCAACACATACTATAATTGATCATGCCTCCACAGCAAACATTTTTTGCCAAAAAGAGCCTATTTCCATGTGTAAAATCGATTGCAGTACCCAAACGGATTTATGTCCAGTTATGTACATACTCGCAGTAAGGAAACTACAGTTACAGAATAGAAACCATTTAATAATTGCTTGCTTGCTTTTTTAAGATTACAGAAAGAGGTCATTCACTTGCGAAAAAAATGTTGGGAACAACAAAAAATTATTAATTCGGTTGGCCAGATATTCACAACAGGACAACTGCAGAAACTTCAAAATCCTGAGAAGCGAGGAAAATGGATCCAAGAGCATATAGATTACTATTAAAAAAAAAAAAAGCCACTGCCAGCTGTAATATCTTTAAAGAAATGTTGTGCTAAAGTTGAAGTATATCCTGCAATATTGCAGTGTGTACTAAAGTTATTGAGGGCTGTTGATATGAAGACTACAGACAAAATTTGTATATTATCGTTTGACGAGATGAAAATAAAGGAGAAAATTGTATACGATAAATCGAAGGACAAAACTTTGCAAGCCTAGTGGCTATCGTATGTGATTTGGGAGGGTCAAATCAAGGCCTATTACAAGATTTGAATATCTCAATAAAAACACCGTTTTTTTACAAATTCGTCCGAAAGTTCAAAAAATATTTATGTTTTCGCTGATGTACCCCGTCTAATTAAATTAGTCAGAAATCATTTCGTTTATAACGGGTTCGAAATTGATGGCGAGGTCATTAATACACGAATTATAGAAGAATTGATTTGTAAAACTAACGATAAATCGGACCTTACCGTGGCCTATAAAATTTCGGCGGTCAATTTAACTGTTAAAGGAGCAGAACGCCAAAAAGTTAAACTAGCGACCAAACTTTTTTCGCATACTGTGGCCAATGCAATTTACCGTGCTGGAAGTTTGGGTGAATTATCATGAGAAAGTTGGCAGAAGTGTGCTGTATTTTTTAAGCAGGTAAAGAAATTTAATATAGTTTTTTATATTTAACCTTAATATTTTCATATTATAACAAGGTTAATGATTGGTTTGACTGCTTGAATGTTAGACAACCATATAAAGACAGTCGGCAAAGAGTGCAAGGAATTGGGATTTCCGAGCCGATGTAGTTTGAAATTATAAACCAAATGTCATCAGTTATGTCGAAAATGCGCGTCAAGGGGAAATTAAATCTAATGCCGTTCCAAAAAGGTATAATTTGTTCTTACATTGCAACCTTTTTAAACTAACTGAAATTGTTATACGATGAGTTAAAAACACAATATGGCGTGTCGTATTTATTAACATATCGACTAAACCAGGATGTCTTGGAAAACTTTTTTGGAGTTATTAGGTCTAAAGGTGGTTTGTACGACCATCCAGATGGCCTGGAATTTATGTACAGGCTTCGATCATACATTCTGGGCCGAAATGAAGGGAATTTATCCATGAATGGCAATACGATGGTAGACGATACGCCCGACTTGGAAACCGTCGATAGTCTAAGTAGCAATTGGTTCAGACCTTTAGCTTGTGACAAATTATCAAAAGAAGCTACTAAAGAAGACGAGTTAGAATCGTTGCAATACGATGGTTTATAGCACTTAGCCGGTTAAATTTGTCATCGAATCAAGAACCCTAAATTAGTAGTTGATTCTAGTGATGTAAATACTCTCGAGATGCTTTTTTTACTTGGACGAATCAACTAACTGAAGGGTCTCTGCAAAAACCAACCGAGTATATGATACGGGAAATGGAAAAACTGGAGCTAATATTTAAAGAATTTAATGGTGACAACAATATTTTTTGCGAAAATTTTGTGAAAAGGTTAGTAAACCTATCGTCACACATCCCTTCTGAGCAGAAAGTGAAGCAAATATTTTTCAGCTCTCGAATGTATTTCAGAATCAAACATCTGAATACTAGCTTGCTTGAAAACAGTAGAAAAAGAAAACGAAAATTAAATAAAACAATTTTGTAACAAAAAAAGTCGGTTTTAATTTATTAATTGTTTTGAGTGAAAATCCCTAATCCTTGCAATTTATCCGTATTCAATTTTTCGTAAATGAAATATATTATAATTAAAATATATTTCTTAAACATACGTTATCTATTCCAAAGTATATTGAAAATTGTCACAACTGTGGCCATATTGAAATTGGTTGTTTTTGTAACTTTTTTGACATATGCGCAAAATACTACCTATTAGATGTGTACTGTGGTCATACAATACCATTTAATGACACAATATAGTCCTAAACTAATTCCACTACTCCTATAACAATTCTCTTAAACACATTTTGTAAGCAAATATTACCATGCAGCATATCATATGTCGTATATCATGTCGGCAGATTTATTATTTGGTCACTTTTGGAAGTCACAGAGCCTGGTACTGATTAAAAAGTCTTCAGTGATTCCAATAAAAACGCAATATTACTCATTGTTAATTCAAAAACTCACCACATTAAGGTGAATAACAATTTTTTTCTTTCAAAAATTTTCGTTCATTTAACTTCTCGAACCGTGGACAACCAAGACCGTAGTGTACACAGGTTTAGTAACATAAACCATCGAGTAAAATAGCTTCCACTGGTAAACTCTAGCAAATTTTAATTTTAATTAAAAACCTTCACCGGAAGCAATATTACCTACTAGCAATTAGTATAAAGTGTAAAGATACAAAGGTAACTATAATGATTCCAAAGTGGCCAGCATTCTAATTAAAATGATGTTTTGAAACAATTCAGGTAACGCTCGCTACAGAGATCAAATAAAAAAATTGTTAGGAAATAATATACTTCAAAATTGCTATCAAAATGAATCCAATTTTTCCCGATTTGAAAAACAAGTACCAATCACAGAATTGAGTAAGATTAGGGACATTAGAGTAGGATATTCCGAGAAGTGGTTTTGTTTTACTTCGTCACATCAGAACCATTTAATAGTTTTTTGGGAAGAACTTCCACCTTGAGTCATCTTCCTCAATTTGGCACTTTTGAAACAATCAATTTAAAAATAATTGTTTTGAGACATAAAATTTCAAAAGAAAACAACACGAATTAATTCTCAATAAAATGTGTAGGATATATCTTACAGTCCGCTTAACAGATAGATGGAAGTTCCAGCTGGACTACGTTCATCAACTCCACATTGTAACAATAATTAACATTAACATTAACAACCGTTACGTGCGATTTGTTGTTCACAAACACTTTCTACATTGTTAGAAATGTCATTTTAAATTTTATTCAATACTGCCTTTCTAGCTGTCAAATGTGAGAAAAAACAAAAATTCAATTGAAATGACGAAATAACAAATATATTTATTTGCTTTGGACGAGCAAAATTATTTATAATGAAATTTTGTGTGTTGATAACGATACTGGTAAGGTGATAATAACATTACATGTACTCGTATAATTTTATATTGCATGTGTAAATATTTTGTTGTTTTTGTTTTGATTCTTCAATTGTCTTCGTTCCACGTTTTTATTTTGACGTTTTTACTTTGACGTGTGTAACCAGAGCACTCTGTATTTTATAGAGCCATAATCAAAAAATCTGAGCTTTTATATGGGAATTAGAAACGAGGAAAAAACGAAACTTTTCATAGTAAAACACACAAAACATATGGGAAATCACTTTTTTTCCTAACACAAATTTTTAAATGGAAACGTTACAAATTCTTAATTATGATTTCTGAGATTCTTTCATAAATGTTTGAATTTCAACATATATGAATATTGTTTAAGTAAATCGTTTTCATTTTCTTGTAATAATTGATTTATTTAAACCAAAATATTAAAAAAGATTCATAACAACAGAATTCTGGTCAAATTGAAATAAAAGCTTACTACGATTCGTTTGGTTATTAAGTCAATATACATTACATAGATGGCAGTGATGGTCGTAAAAATTTGGAAAAATCGTACCAAAAATTACCACCTGGGGAAATTTTAAGTTCAAAAATTGTAGGAAAAGAAAAACAAATTCACAAAATATAGGAACGTGTGATAATTTTGCGATTAAATAATTTTTTTTCGTATTTTTCTGTAATCATTTTAGACATCTTACGTACACTAGTAAGACTAAAGATAAATTTAGCAAGTATTATTTTCATTTGTCAGAGCCAACTTTGATGTATTTTTCAAAATGAAAGTTCGAAAAAATATATTTTAGAAATAATTTAATTTTAATATTTCTGCAATTAATATTTACTTAATACCAATATAGCCTTCTTGTATATTGTTCTTAAAGATATGTAGAAAACTTTTATATAAACATTTTATAATATTTTTACTTTCTTCATTGAAAAACTTGAAGCTAAAAAACACCATTTTTACTATGAATTCCTATGGAAATCAGTGAAAAGTTATACCACTAAAAAAGCTTCTAAAAAATACGTTATTAAGATTATGGCTCTATACTCTAGAAGGCTCTGGTGTAACTCGTTGTAAGTAGGAATGTCATTTGTACAATGACAGTTGTAACATTGTTCTACAATGTTAAGTTTATGAACGCACTCCTGGGCTGTTTTCATTGTGTTTACAGGAAATTAATAACTTAAGTTTCTACATAAAGCTTTGATTGTTTTACTTTTTAGATCTTATTCTTTATAAGAAACAAAATTTTTATTTTATGTACTCTTTTTAACAATTCCTTTTAATAAAAAAAAAGCCTAGATTATTTTATATTGCCTTTTTTTATAACGCTTTTTAAATACCTGCAATAAAAAATGTTGTTAATCCAGACATAATAAAAGTAAAACCCTATAAAAGCTTATTTATTAATTTTAACATTTTGTATTTAGGTATGTATGTATGTGTATATAAAAAAAAAATCAAAATAAAAGAATAATTTTCTAAAATATTTATCTACAATCGTGTATCTCATATTACAATACATCTTTTCAAAATTAATATTAAAAATAAAGCTTTAATAAAGCTTAAAAAAGAAAAAAATCTCTCAACATCAAATGATACAAAGAACAAAACATTATCAATAAACTAAAATAAAGTTTTATATAAATTTGTCTTTTTTTGTGTATCATCCTTGTGTATTTTACTATTTATTTATAAATAATTTTTGCAATCAACCTTGAAAGTGCTTAAAAACTTTTAACAATTATTGAATTTCGCAAACCCATCATTGAGTCGCTTATAAATTTGTGTGCGGCAAGCAACGTCAATCCATTTATATCAAATAAAAGTCAATAAAAAGTGTTTAATTTTAAACAAATAATTGTTCATGCAATAATTAAGTGCTCAATTTAATGCTGAGAGAATTATTAATTAATAAAAATAAAAATTTGCATTAGTCATAAATTTTATTTATAAGATTGTGAAAAAACAACGTGCAAACAACTTAATTATGTGTAATAATAAATTTTATATTTTTGTTAATATCGTAATAAAATAGAGAAAATTGTAGAAAATAAAAATAAAAAGTAAAATTAAAATCAAATAATATAA
This sequence comes from Tipula vernalis, assembly GCA_958295665.1. NCBI lineage: Eukaryota > Metazoa > Arthropoda > Insecta > Diptera > Tipulidae > Tipula > Tipula vernalis. The sequence goes on along the minus strand of OY282558.1, from coordinate 175,834,912 downwards.
AAACAAATATTTCGAAAAATTATTTTCTTGCTGTCAAAATTGCTACAATTTCCTTATTCTTTTTTCTTTTTAAACAAAAAAAAAAAAAAAACAAAATGAAACAAAAAAAAATTTGAAATTTTCTTTTGTTGCGTTGTCATTAATAAGAAAAGCGTAAATTGTAAACTTAATAAATTTGAAATGAAAATGAATAAAGTTTTCAAACATTTTCATTTGTTTGGTTTTTGGTAATGAAGAGAAAATATATGTATGTAAATATTTATGGATGAATGATGATAATAAGATGGCTTGTTAGCGTGGAAATGATTTCAATTTTTTTTTAATTTTTATTTACCATGAATGAATTAAAAGGAGGTGAAAAATTCGTGAAATCAAAAATTCAACATATGGGACCGGAAGTCATGTTTTAATTTTGTGATTTTTATGTTTTGAATGTGTCGTGCTGGGTAAAAAAATAATTTTGTAGTACTCAATTTTTGTTGTTGTTGCTGTTGTTGTAAAAAATAGAGTTGGTCAAAAATTTGCGAATTTGTTGAAAATGGTGGTGCATTTATGCGAATAAGTATAATAAAAAGTATTTATCCGAAAAATATAAAATAGTGCTCATTTTAAAGGTAAAAGAATAAGGATTAAGAAAATATTTTAAAAAATAGTACCATCTTTGAGTTTTTCATTTTCAAAATGGCCACCAAACCGGTTTCTCTCAATTTTCTGGAAAACGGATTTTTTATTTTTTTTTGTTCGCCATTTAATTCAATAACACATATAAAAAAATGAAGGTGTGGCCAACACACGACTTTCTTTTACGAACAGAGAATTTTGAGAAATTTTATTTTTTTTTTTAATTTTTTAATTTTTAAATTTTTAAATTTTTAAACTTTTTTTTAATTTTTAATTTTTATTTTTTTTTTCATTTTTGGAAACATTTTGTAAGAAATTTATTCTAAAATAAATTTTCTGGACCAAGGGAGTGGTCAATTCCGATTAGCCGATTTAGAGTAAAATTCGATTGGTTAAACCATCTTGGCTGTAGAGGATACAGACTGACAGACTGACAGACAGACACCATTCCCATTTTTTCGGACTCAGGGGCCCTCAAAACAGATAAATCTCTAAAAATCTCAGGTGAAAATTTTCATGATTACTATACTTTGTTTTACTAGAGTTAAAGAAAGTAAAACTAAAGCCTGATTTCCATTATGAAATATTTACTGACAGTATAAACAAAATGGGATAAAAATACAGAGGGTCACAAAATTGAAGGCACAAAAGTATTACTTTTAGAAATGTTACGTTTTCGCAAATTTAAGAAAAAAAACTTATTAGTTTCTCATGGAATTTTCCATACAGTGAAAAAATAAATGCGTAACAGTAAATATAAACAGTGTGTAAAAATAAATGTGTAAAATCAAATTAAAAATCATTATTTTAATAGAACTTTAAAACAAAACTGATTTTTAGTTCGTTAATGTGTTGTGCCTTCAATTTTGTGAGTATCTGTATTTATTTATTCGAAGGATAAGGAAAAAATACTAAATACTAATAATATTATTATTGTATTTAACGTTCTACGTAATCCATCGTAGAATAGAAGATTCGAATGCACACCGAAATAAATACGAACGCAATATATGAACTGAACCGAGCTGATAATATAAATTGTTGATGTATTATGAGACGAAGCATGAATGTGCTGAGCCGCGCCGATAATATACAGATACTCACAAAATTGAAGGCACAACACATTAACGAACTAAAAATCAGTTTTATTTTAAAGTTCTATTAAAATAATGATTTTTAATTTGATTTTACACATTTATTTTTACACACTGTTTTTATTTACTGTTACGCATTTATTTTTTCACTGTATGGAAAATTCCATGAGAAACTAATAAGTTTTTTTCTTAAATTTGCGAAAACGTAACATTTCTAAAAGTAATACTGCTTGTGCCTTCAATTTTGTGACCCTCTGTAAATCGACCTTAAGTGTTACGCCATACGCGACTCGTAAAGACTATCCGAATTTGAAAAGAAATGAAAAATAATAAACGAAACAAATACACTATATAAAAATCTGTAATCGATGGTGACCGATTACAAATGTATGGTTCTCGGACTGTAAAATTTTATACCATAAGTATAACGAAAATTTAGTTTACACGAGGGCTGTCCGATCTTAAAAAAACAAAATATACACAAAACATATATCGAACGCTACTAATTGTAACGGGAAAATAAATTTACGAAAAAATTAAATTGTAGTGACTTGAAACCGCATTGATCATTCGTATTCAATAGTAGTAAGTGGGTATTGTGTATTTAAGCAGAGCCTTCTAGAGTATAGAGCCATAATCTTAATGACGTATTTTTTAGAAGCTTTTTTAGTGGTACAACTTTTCACTAATTTCCATAGGAATCCATAGTAAAAATGGTGTTTTTTAACCTTCAAGTTTTTCAATGAAAAAAGCAAAAATATTATAAAATATTTATATAAAAGTTTTCTACATATCTTTAAGAATAATATACAAGAAGGCCATATTGGTATTAAGTAAATATTAATTGCAGAAATATTAATATTAAATTATTTCTAAAATATATTTTATCGAATTTTCATTTTGAAAAATAAATCAAAGTTGGCTTTGACAAATTAAAATAATACTTGCTAAATTTATCTTTATTTTTACTAGTGTACGTAAGATGTCTAAAATGGTTACAGATAAATACGAAAAAAAATTATTTAATCGCAAAATTATCACACGTTCCTATATTTTGTGAATTTGTTTTGCTTTTCCTACAATTTTTGAACTTGAAATTTCCCCAGGTGGTAATTTTTGGTACGATTCTTCCAAATTTTTATGGCCATCACTACCATCTATGTAATGTATATTGACTTAATGACCAAATGAATCGTAGTAAGCTTTTATTTCAATTTGACCAGAATGCTGTTGTTATGAATTTTTTTTAATATTTTTGTTTAAATAATGCAATTATTACAAGAAAATGAAAACGATTTACTTAAACGATATTCATATATGTTGAAATTCAAACATTTATGAAAGTATTTCAGAAATCACAATTAAGAATTTGTAACGTTTCCATTTAAAAATTTGTCTTAGGAAAAAAAGTGATTTCCCATATGTTTTGTGTGTTTTACGATGAAAAGTTTCGTTTTTTCCTCGTTCCTAATTCCCTTATAAAAGCTCAGATTTTTTGATTATGGCTCTATAAAATACAGGGTGCTCTAATTTAAGGCGTAAAAAAAATACCGGAAGAGCAAAAAAAGTAAAAATAATTATATATATATTTTCGACGAGTACAGGTAAGTTTGATTTTAGTTTACGTATATTTGTGGTATTATTCGTGATTCGTTTTATTCTTGATACTACTATTCGATATAAATTCTCTAGTTGAGATGAAAGTCATCCAATATGGCGGTGTTGGTGGATACCTGTTTTCTGTGATAATGTATTATGTGGATTTCTGTGGTACAGAAAAAATTGATGTAAATCAAAAAATTTTGATGTAAATATATATTTGTCCTTCTTTTTTTCCGTACCAAAGAAAGGCAAAAACAAAATTTTTTGATTTATATCAAATTTTTCTGTACCAAAGGAATCCACATAAATTAATGTGCGTTTACTAATTACATATATTACGCTTAAATATTATTGCTTAAGATATATATACTTTAAAGCTTTGAATCGGAATCTGTAACCATATTAGTTTTGACCAACAATGGAATTGTTATAAAAATGCCAAAATACAAAAGCTTGAACGAACTTGTTTCGTACCCTTTAAACATAAACATAAACTCGAAATCCTACAGAGTTCAAACTCAGACTTGTTACGAAGAACCACGAAATTCAGATCCCTTATGTCACACTCAATTACCGGTTATTGTTCACGATCAAAATGAAAATCGGCATGTTAATGTAGAAACAAATGATGAAGAAAACAGTCGTGAGGTCTTATCAGAATTTGAAGGAGATGAACTAGAACTTAGAGATGATATTAAAATTAAAGCCTTTTTACGAAGCTGGACACTAAAATTTAATATAAAAGCCAATTAAATGAATTACTAGTGTTTTTCAATAAGTCTTTAGGCTACAACGTCCCATTGGACAGCAGAACGCTTTTGAGTACGCCAAAAAACAAGAGATATGCTATATTGTTTACCTGGGAAATACGTACACATCGGATGTACTGCAGCTTTCGGAAGTAATCATCAACCACCACCACCGGCTCTTGTTTTAGATATAAATATAGATGGGTTACCCATAATAAAAAGCAACCAAAGTGTTTCTGGCCAATTTTAGGTATAATTTACAATTCTATAAACAACAAAATATTTGTTATTGGAATTTATCATGGCTTCAATAAACCAGATTGCTTCAATCAATATTTAAGACAACTCGTCGATGAACTTAAATCACTATTGGCTGATGGATTTCCTTGGAAAAATAATACGATTGTTGTAAAAATACGATCATTCATATGTGATGCCCCTGCACGGTCCAGTATTCTTCGGACGAAAGCTCACACTGGTTATTTTAGTTGCCTCAAATGCAGTGTGGAAGGAGACTTTATAAAAAATAGAGTGGTTTTCCCTATTAATACTATGGCGCAAAGAAGAACAAATAAATCTTTTAGAAATAGGAAAAATGAAGAACATCATAGATCTCTCACTCTATATTGGAGGAGCTTCCCATTGATCTGATTAAAGATTTTCCATTGGAATACATGCATCTTGTCTGCCTTGGAGTGATGAAGAAACTACTTCAACCGACCGATTTTCAACGAAAGATAAGAACTTTATCTGAACTCTCTTATTTTAAAGCTACAGAATTCCGAACGTTTTTATTGTATTGTGGACCATTTGTTCTAAAAGATGTGTTACCAGTATATAAATATAACAACTTTTTGTCCCTTCATAACCTGGCCAATGATATTCTTACAAATTTTATTGAAGGAGTTAAATTTCTTTATGGGGAACATAATATAACATACAACATGCACAGTTTATCTCATTTATCCGCTGATGTACAAGAGTTTGGTGACGTAGACAATTTCTCAGCCTTCCAATTTGAGTCATATATGTTCAAAATAAAATGTTTATTACGAAAACCAAATCAACCGTTGGCTCAAATATGTAACAGAATTTATGAAATTATTACTGCGAATTTGGTTGACCAGAGATTAGAAATCGCGTATCCCATTTTAAAGAAGAAATCATACAAAGCAGGGAAAATACTTTATTATCGAATTAAATTAGAGTGTGCTGAACTGGATAGTACTGAACAAAATCGATGGTTTTTGACAAAAAAAAAGGAAATAGTTATGTTTGAATACGCAGAAATATTGGAAGAAAAAATATATATTTGGGGCAAACAAATGGAAGCCAATTCTGAATTTTATCATTTACCGATTTCATCAAAAATTAAACCAATAACAAAAAAATTCGAAACTACTGATATACAAAAGCTCTTTGCTATGAAAAATATTGACGACAGATATTATGTATTTTCTCCACTACTGCACTTTATTAATTAATGATTTTATTTTTTTTCAATTTACTTTAATCATACGATTTCTTTATATAGCTATAGCAGAAAGTCAGGATGGCAAAAAAGGAGGTATCGGTGGTCCGTGGAAACTGGATTAAAAATGGTATGGTCTACTGGCCAAAACATTATAATAAGGATATCAAAAAAGAGGTCAATCCAAATCCAGATTGGGAAACATTTGAATGCAAGATTCTAAAAGAAAATATAGCAACTTATGGAGAAGCGAAGGAGAAGGAGAAATTTTTGGCAGATTTTTCAACTCCGAATCTGAAGAAATAACAACCAAAAAAAGGAAATACAATATGCCTGATTTTAATGAAAATTTTGATCCAGCAGCCAACCTTATTATTGTTGAATCGTTACCAGCTTTAACACCGATTAGTAATAACACAGAACTGGTAGCAGAAATAAACCAGCATTTAACAGCTTTAACACCGATTAGTAACAACACAGAATTAGTAAAAGAAATACATCAGAATTTACCAGCTTTATTGCCGATAAGCAACCACCCAGAACTGATAACAGAAATACATGCAACACTGGTATATCGATGTAACGCCTTCATTGAAGAAACTTTTAATAATAAAGAAAATCTACCTGAATTGAACCTCAACAACAACATTAGTTCTAAAATTAAAAAAATGGGAGAAACGATAAGAAACAATAAGAAATTCATTAAAGAGACAAAATCGAAAATATCGCTCATATTGGAAAACCAAGATAGAATATTGCAAAATCAAGCAGATATAAAGGAAGTTTGACAGGTGGTTATGAACGTTCTTCCGAAATGAAAAGAAAGTGTAATTTTAAAAGATGCTACATTTATAATTCCAAATTTTTCAATGACATCTGTGGAATATTTAGCATCTTTCAACTCAAAGTTATCATCACAGAGTTATATGGATCAAATGTTAGTTATTGATATTTACTAATAATAAACTAAATAATTAATCATTTGTTATATTTCAGACACTTCATCTATATGAATTGTCAGCTGATAAAGTTAATAAAACTGTGAGAAACTGTATAGATTACTTGTGTTCCGGGGAATTGTTAATAAAATATTCATGGTCTGGACAAAATTCACTTTCGAAAGGTATAAAAACTTATTGATATACATTTGAAGCTTATTTTATAAGAACCTGGGAATTATTATCCTTAATATATACTTATGGCGTTTTCGAATCCCCAAAAAAAAGCAATCTGAGGGGAAAAAATTGCTTTTTATGCTGTCAAGTTGTTCAATTCAACAAAAAAAAAATCAATCTGTCAAGCAAAATTTTTGATCTGAGATCACTTTTCAGTTGAATCGAAAACGACATTAAATTATTATTGTAGAGTCGATCAAAAATCAAATCAACTTGGCATTGCCTTCTCTATTTGCATTAAATTAATACACAATGAAAGTAAAAAAGTTGTGCTGAATTGCAACAATCATAATTGGGGTCAATATTTTTGAATTGCATTTCCATTCTAATAACAATACATTTTGGATCGGGAGGTACTGGGTTCGAATCCCAATGGGGCAGGAAGCAAAACAGGAATTTTTCAGCTTAATGATTTCGATCAACAACTATGACCCCCCATTGAGAGTGCAGAATCTAAGACCGACCCATCTTTCATGCCAATACAGGATGACATTGGAGCTATGCAACGCGCAGATGATACCTAAACCGGTCCTGTAACCGTACGACTATCCTAACATATAAATTTTAATACTAACTTTATTATATGCCATATATTGCGACTACTAAGTAACATTTTACTTTCTTTTACTCTAGTAAAATAAAGTATAGTAATCATGAAAATTTTGGACCTTGAGATTTTTAGAGATTTATTTGTTTTGAGGTCCCCTGAGTCCGAAAAAGTGGGTTTCGAAATGGTGTCTGTCTGTCTGTCAGTCTGTCAGTTTGTCAGTTTGTCAGTCTGTCAGTCTGTCAGTCTGTCAGTCTGTCAGTCTGTCAGTCTGTCAGTCTGTCAGTCTGTCAGTCTGTCAGTCTGTCAGTCTGTCAGTCTGTCAGTCTGTCAGTCTGTCAGTCTGTCAGTCTGTCAGTCTGTCAGTTTGTCAGTTTGTCAGTCTGTCAGTCTGTCAGTCTGTCAGTCTGTCAGTCTGTCAGTCTGTCAGTCTGTCAGTCTGTCAGTCTGTCAGTCTGTCAGTCTGTCAGTCTGTCAGTCTGTCAGTCTGTCAGTCTGTCAGTCTGTCAGTCTGTCAGTCTGTCAGTCTGTCAGTCTGTCAGTCTGTCTGTGTCCTCTCTACAGCCCAGATGGTTTAATCAATCGGACTGAAACTTCAGATTTAAGCTTTTTTGATAAATTGGAAGGTCCCAGTGAATTTTACTCCAAATTGGCTAACCGGAAGTGGCCACTCCCTTGGTCCTGAAAATTTATTTTGCAAATATCTTAAAAAGTATAAGGTTTACAAAAAACTACTTAATACAAAATGTTTCCAAAAATTAAAAACAAATAAAATTAAAAAATTAAAAAAAAAAATTTAAAAGTTTAAAAATTAGAAAAAAAATTAGAAAAAATAAAATTTCTCAAAATTCTCTGTTCGTAAAAGAAAGTCGTGTGTTGGCCCCTCTCAATTTTTTTTTTTGTTTAGATATAAATAAACATGTGTTTACTGTGCTCATAAATATTTTGGAACTACTGCGTAGTGTCCATAATTATTTAAAGGCCACCGTTGCCGTTACCACCCAAAATATAAGGTTAAGCGTGAAAGAATACCTTAAGCAGAGTAATTTTTGATACAAAAACAAAAGCTATAATGATAAGGCATATACGATTTAAATATCGTTTTATTTTGAAATATTTGTATTTATTTATATGTCCAGATCCTCCAATAATACTTTTAGTAGGGTTACGTCGGTACTTAATCAATACCTAAGGTATTCCACAACACCCTTTATTTATATAGCAACCTTAATTCTGTAACTTATACTGACTGACTTTCGTCGGTTATTTATCAATATACGTAAGGCATTCCTAAATATGAAATTAATACGTAGTTTCATACGACAAATGGTCCTCCTAATTGCTTGAACTATTCCATGTCACGTTGGTTATTTGTTGATACCTAAGGCATACCCTAAGTGCGGTTCATTTATATGACTTATTGTCAGAAACTGTGAGGGGTTTTCCAGCATCATGTCGGTTATTTATAAATACCATAGATCAAGAACGGTTTTTCAATATAGTTTTAAACCAAAATGAGGCCCGTCAAAATCGTTATTATCGCACAACATCGGTCGGTGAATTTTAATTACGTTTACGATAAAAAGTTCGGTCAATTTACTTACTTTTTTTCAGCAAGTGGACTGTAATAATATACTTTATCTTTTCGTATTCCGATTAGTGGGGCCGCCCAACGTGTTCCATAACACCGTTTTTTGATTGTATTTGAGGAATACATTGTTTGATAGAAAACCGTACGGTCCTTCAGTCCCACATTGGTTATTTTGCAATACCAAATTTTCAAATTGTTATCCGGATGATTTAAATACATAATTACATTTTAAATTTATCACTATTAGAATATTTTTTAAATTTTAAGTAACCTTCTCCTAAAGGAATAACAGCATGGAAATCGCGAGTTCCTTTTATGGTTTTCAATTTTTCGAACCTACTATCAAGACGGATTTTTTTGGACTTATGTTCAATGTCAGAACAAACAAAACTCAAATATCAGTCTTTAAAGTTTTAGCCCATTTGGATAAATTTGCTTTAGCATGTGCTGTAGCATATACGGGAGTGGCACAACCCTCTCGAGGTCCTTGAGCTCCATTGCTACCGTCTTTCTAGCGGAACTACATGCTGTAGTAAACATCTAGGAGGGAGAGCAATATGCCCAGATAGTATGTATCACTTACCGGGAGGCAGTATTGTCAGGTTCATTAAGAACCTGAATATTGACTGGACGGATAATTAAGCAGGGGCCAGCACAATAGATCTTTTAGGTCGCAGTGCGAAGTGGCTGATCGCCCGCATGGCCCCCCCAATAATAATAATAATAATGTGCTGTAGCATGAAAATGCCGTTCACAGTCGAGTCCGAAATCCTCTTTGTGTTTAATTATATTCATAAAATTATTTTTATTTTTATAATGTGGTACAGCACCATCAGTAATATAATAAATTTTGGTTAAACTCCTCATTTTAGTTTTCAAGAACTGGATCATTTTTTCGATGAATAGATGAACTGCCACAGAGACCTGAGTAAGACAATCCGATATAACAATGAAGCTGTAGTGCTGCAATTTACCATCTACATTTAGCGATTTAAATAAACAACAAATGGGTGAATGGTCGCTTGCTTATTATTCCAATGAAAACCCTGCACTGCTTTTTGCATTATAAATTAATAATTTGCTGTAAAGTCACATGAAACAAGGGCTTCTTCGTAGGCTACACATTGTTTTTTTTTATTTCTTATGAAGCTAGATTGTTGAAGTGAAATGAAGTAATGAGGAATAAGATTTTCCATCTTCTTTATGAAGTAATCCAAAATTTTTTCTAACGGTTTGAGTACTTTTCCAAATTACATCTGTCAGTTGAAACCCACAACACACAATTAGCATCCTCCAAGTCCTTTCCCAGAAAACCGTTTTTTAAATATTCTCGAAATAAATTTAATCCAATTCTTCCATTTTACAAAATAACATGTCGGATATAATATAGATGAAATGCAATTTTGCTATTTCGATATCTCTCCATTTGTAATAGTTTCTATTTTGGCTCCATAAATAATCAAATATACATTTTGATGTATTGTACAAACACACGAAGCAAACAAAAATTGAATTGATGGAGAATCTTAAAGCCCTCGTAGTATTCTTTTAATGTACTCAGCACTAGACGTTTCTGAACTTTAACTTTTTCAATAGTCAAGCAATCGTTTTTTCCAGGATTTATCCGACTGACTTCATCATCATTATAATAATCTATCACTGATTAGTTTAATTCAACGCTGATTCGTTTCCGAGCTTTAGGTACAGGAAGATCAAGCGGGCCGTTCGTTTTCTGAATAAATTTATATTTATGAACCAAGTATTGTGTTATGTTGAACTCCTGTTAAATTTGTTGTATGGTTAGTGACTTCGGCAGTGTAGTCAGCAACTGTATCTCATCACATTTTTTCTCCAATTGTTTGAATTGCTTTTCAATTCCTCTATGAATTCGTCATATAAATTAGCCTTCGTTGCGTTGTCCATTGATTGATTCACAAGGGACTCGATTCCAGAAATCAAAGATAATGATATTGATAATTTTTGTTGTTGATGCTGTTGCCTAGCTACTAGTTTACTGGCATATATGGACGACATTCCAATATCTCCTAATATCTCACAGATTTCTTGAAGAACGTTCGCACTTTGTATTTGACGTTCTTCACTATCACTCCTTATGGAACTTATTTCAGAGATTGGTTATGTCTCTGTTTCAATTTTTCGACGTTTAAAAGTAATATTCATATAACAACTTGAACAAATGAATAAATTTTTATTTATTTCAATCGAAGGCGGCACAAAATCCATAAGATTTCAGAGTCGACTGCAAATGACCTTTTTATGATACAGCACATAGAAAAGGAACAGGCGATGGAGTAGGAGGTACTATTAAGAGAAAGGCGTTCAGAGCCAGTCTCACTGATGAATATGATGGTATCATAACAAATGCAGCAGAATTATTCAAATGGGTTAAAACATTAATCTGTCTTGATAGTAGGTTCAAAAAATTGAAAACCTTCAAAAGGAACTTGTGATTTCCATGCGGTTACTCCTTTAGGAGAAGATTACTTAAAATTTAAAAAATATTCTAATAGTGTTAGATTTAAAATGTAATTATTTAAATCAGTAACTTGATTTTTAATCAAAAAAAAAATTTTACCATTAAATTTTTCTATATAGGTATAACGAGTTGGTAGTCTTATTTAGTCGTATTTAATATTTATATTATATGATATTTATTATTTATTTTTATAATATTATATAATTTTTTTTTTAATATAATATTTTGCAAGAAAATGGTATGTTGAATAGAGTACGGCATGATATTAAAACGTGTTTTCCAAGAAAACGAAAAATAATGCACCAATTATTGTTACTTTCTTTAACTCTAGTAAAATAAAGTATAGTAATCATGAAAATTTTGACCTTGAGATTTTTAGAGATTTGTCTGTTTTGAGTTCCCCTGTGTCCGAAAAAATTTTGCAAATATCTTAATACAAAATGTTTCCAAAAATAAAAAAAAAATAAAATTTCTCAAAATTCTCTGTTCGTAAAAGAAAGTCGTGTGTTGGCCACACCTCCATTTTTTTATATGTGTTATAGAATTAAATGGCGAACAAAAAAAAATCGGTTTTCCAGAAAATTGAGAAAAACCGGTTTGGTGGCCTTTTGAAAATGAAAAACTTTAAGATGGTAATATTTTTTAAAATATTAGCTTAATCCTTATTCTTTTACCATTAAAATGAGCCCTATTTTATACTTTTCGGATAAATACTTTTTATTATATTTGCATAAATGCACCACCATTTTCAACAAATTCACAAATTTTTCACCAACTGTATTTTTTACAACAACAACAAACAAAAATTTGAGTACTACCAATTTTTTTTTTTACCCATTACTACACATTCAAAACATAAAAATCACAAAATTGAAACATGACTTTTAAAAATTTTTGATTTTACGAATTTTTCAACAGGAATAAAAACGTGAGTGTCGTGTGTTATGTTTATTAATGGAAAGATTGTGTGATTGTACATTTTTGCGCTTTTAAAATATCCTTGAGTCAGTTTAGAATCTAGTACTGGCGATAATGTTTGAAGCGCAAAAAATTTGACAACAATTAAATGAACTTATTTTGCATACAAATACATTTTTTGCTATGAGCAAAAAGCCAAAAGCCATTAGGGGATATAAAGCTTTAGAAATTAAAAACTCGAGAAAGGTCAATACATCTTGCCCCTATGAAGGCTTGATTAAATCTTACTGTTGTTCGGTAGCTTTAGCGTCAAGCAATTGAACAAAATATGACCATAAAATTATTTAAACATATAAATAAATACAAATGGTAAATGCAAATTTCACCCGTTTGTCGATTCGACATTTTACTACGTCTATTGATTGGCAGGCTTTAGCAGTGCGATGCCATCAGCGCTTTTAAGTATATAGTAGTATGTGGTTTTAATCTAAATAATTTAAATAATCATGTCCACAATGCATAAAAGCTACGTTTAAAAACAACGGGGGTAACGCGCCCTCATTATGCAATGCAATTCGTGTAGCAAACAATTTGTTTAAGGGCCTTGCATGTTGTAACTTTGATGTAAAAATATTTTTGGTGTTTGAAAGAAATAAAAAATCTTTAAAAAAAAATTTAATTTATAAACCAACTAAAATTTGCACATTAATCAACTTTTTAACGATTGTGTGTAAAAAAAAAAAAAAAAAGAAAGAAAATCCTCTATTTTCATAATCAAATAAAAACGGATAAATTAAGTAAAACGAAAAACTAAAAGGAAAATTCTCATCAAAAAAAATCCATAACTAAAACGTACCGATACTTTGGTACGAACGATCTCTTCGCCACGGTAGTATTAATTCAGCGGCTGTTGGTACAATTTCCTTTTCCGAATTCGATTTTGACATGTAGTAGTGTTTCACTAATCTCGCTTTTGACGTATCAAATCCCGGTAAACTTGCTATGTGTGCAATTAGTGAACTAGAATTTTCATGATCGTACGCTGAATCGTATTCTTCATCGGCCGGCGGTGAATGCATCGCTTTATTAACGTACGTAATTTAAATTGATCGTAATTCATTCAGTATATTTTTATATTTAAGTAAATGCATTTCATTTATCGAGTTTTTTAAAATTTTGAAAAATAAAAAAAAAAAAATTTTTAAAACAAAAAATTACTACCATTTAAATTAATTACAAAAAAAAAAAACAACTTTGCCATATTTTACAAAATTTATTACAAAAAAAAAAAAAAAAAAAAAGAATAGGAAAATTCTTTGTCTAGGAATTAACGTTTTGCTATTTAGTTAATAACTTTTACTCTTTTACTTTATAAATATCGATAATAACGAAAATGATTTACAAAAAAATATAATTTTGAAAAATAATGAAAATTCAAATTATTTAAAGGGTGAGAAATAAACAAAAAACAAAAAAAAAGTGGAAATTTTATGAACATGCATAGTTGATGGTTTTGAGTTTCAAGAATAATTTATGCTTCATCAAACCAGGATTTCTTTGGGTGATTGGAAAATTGTCAATATGTACCTTTAATCAAGGAAAACTCTTTTGCACAAATTTTATACTAAACAGCATATGATCTTAATTTTTTAGTTAATAGAAGAAATTCGAAAAGTGAAAACTATTATTTAGATTATTTATTTATTACCCCATTTATTTTGTCGTGCAAATGATTCCTTCTTATGCTTGTGTGTGAGAAGAACTGCTTGCTGATGCAGATTTTCATATTTCTGGAGTAATTAAGTCACCAAAAAAACATCGATTTTAAAATAGTCGTGCCCCCCTTCCAGAAAGTCTCTGACCTGTCGAATCAATACATGTCAATTTTAACTGGATGTTGTACTTAATCGGTTGGTTAACTCGATTTTGTGTGAAACCGGCCTTTTTATTTAGTGTTTAGTTTCCTTTTAAGTTTTGTTGAATTTTGAATTGAAATAATTTTTGGTATTAAGTAATTGCGGGTGGAGTAGGGGGGGGGGCGGTAAAATTGGTCACGCTATGCCAGCCCAAATGTCAACCTGACCTGCTCGTGATGCTCCCTGCTAATTAACAAACGAGGCTCTGACGACCGAGTAACGGCGGGATAACCGACTACCGAGAACTTAGCAAATGATGTTCTCATCCAGGACCCACTATCAACTTATTCCAAGAGCAAACAACTAGAATGAATTATTCGGTAAATCCACCCTCTGCGGAGGTAGGCTCAATGGATTCTGGGGTGGGCCACTCATTGCTACCAGAAAACGTGTTTGGAAGGAGGCCTAAACTTGCTAACTCACAACCACCCATAGTTGGCTACTCCTCCCAAGCAGATAAAGAAAAGAAGAGTACCATACCGATGAAGAAGAACTTGAAAGAGAAACCGGCCTGCACGTTAAAAACTAATAAAAAATCAAATAAAAAAAGAAAAACCGAATCCTCGCCTGAAGTTGATTATAGGCAACCATCAACTAGTGGAAGCATTAGTAAAAAACAAAAAACACTGCAACATAACCTGGTACGGGTTATGTCTAAAGAAAAGGCGCCTCCGCCAATCAATATTATCGGCATTACCGATTGTGATATGGTGCAATCAATACTAAAATTGGTGACATATAAAGAGTAGAGTACTGAGTGATATCTCTTAACAACAACGTATGGAAGATTCATATGCCAGACTTCGACACCTATAGAGCACTGGCAAACAAGCTCAATGAACAAGAAAACGAATGGTACACATGGGACACACACAATGGGACGCCTTCATCTAACTTGCATAGTTGAAGACATAGTGGCGGATTTAAATCAAAGTGGGCTGCTAATATAAAGAGTTAAGACTGAATCACTAAGAAAAACCACCGGTTTAATACCGCAATGCAAGAAATGTCAAAGTTATAACAATACGCAGAAATATGCAGGCGAGAGCCACGGTGCGTGAGATGTGCTGGTAAATATGCAAAAGACTGTATGGAGAATAAAAATGTACCTGCAAAATGCATAAACTATAAAGGGCAACATCCTGCCAACTATAGAGGTTGTGAAGTAAGTTTCACAAAATCGTGTAACATCAAACGGGCGAAAACAAACCATAAAGCAAGTGGAACTTAGACCTTCTACTCCAAAACCACGACAACGTAAAACATGTTCAGAAATTGTGCAATAGCAACTAACAAGCACTAGTGATAGCGTCCTCGAAACAATACTGCGTAATGTACATGAGGCCGGTTGCTTTAAATAGACAGCTTAAATAAACGGTTAAATAACCGCCAAGTCATGGATGAAATCACATCCATGATGTATTAAAATTGTTTAAAACGTGAAGAATAGTCATTTGGAATGCAAATGGACCAATGCGAGACACCTTTCACCAAAACTTCATATGTTAATATACGAGGATACCATTATTACCACTCCATCCACCCAGCAGGAAATGTTATAGAGGAGGATCAACAATAATAATTAAAGATAACATCAAGCATTATGAACTAGGACATATTGAAACCGCAACTATGCAAGTTATGTCTATTAAAGTACATATAAGTACTGTCCTCCACGACATAACTTAAATAAGGAAGACTACACTACCGTGTTAAAATCGCTAGGATCAAATTTCATCATTGGAGATGATTTCAACGAGAAAAATACCTATCGGGGATCCAGACTTACAACCACTAAAGGAAAAGAGCTCTTCAAAGCAGGAAGAGCACTTAATTGCGAGTTTTATTTTGGAAACAAGCCAACCTACTGGCCGGTGGATAGGAATAAAATACCTGAGCTCATAGACTTTTATAGAACAAAAGCAATATGCGAGAATTACAGTTGTGTTGAAACAGTGAGAAACTCTACATCGTTATCATGACTATCAGCTCAACTGTAGTTAATAAAGAAAGTCCGCCTAGGTTAACAAACAATAAAACTATTTAGGACCTATTCCAGGAACTTATTAATTTGAATTTTGAACCGCAAGTGCCAATTAAAACACCGACACAGATAGAAGAGGAACTAGAATTATTTAATATTCAAAAAGCAGCTTGGAAGAGTACTCCTACTAGCCACAAGAATTTGAATAAGGCTTCAAGCTATCTTATGGAAGTCAGAAAATTGGTTCAAGAGAAAAGGAAAGCATGAAAAACTAGGCAGAGAAATCGTGCACCGCAAAATAAAAAAGTACTCAATTATCTATGTAAGAACACCACAATAAACAAATACTTAAGTAGTCTAACTGGAAAAAAAGATACTGAGTACTAGCTTTGGAAAGCTATAAATTCTCTGAAGAGACCAAAAATGCAGGTGCCATCAATTAAATGTGATGATTGAAGCTGGACTAGAAGCGCCAAGCAAAGAAGCGACGCTATTTGCTGAATACCTGGAACAAACCTTCCAACCTCTGCCTAGACAATCAGCTGATGAAAATATAGCTCCAGTAAACAAAATGGATGAACTTGATCTACGTAAAGTTACACTACAAGAGCTGAGAGAAGTAATCAACAACTTAAATGCAAGAAAATCTCCTGGATACGATCTAATTACAGGCCAAATAGTTAAAGCATTACCGGAAAAAGGACTAAGAAAATTACTCCAAATAATCAACGCAATGTTCAGACTGTAGTATATCTCAAGTCAATGGAAGGTAGCAGAGGTTATCATGATATCAAAACCAAATAAACCAGCTAATGACAAAAAAATCGTAAACACTACTGCTGAAGAGGTTAAAACCAATAAAAGAAAGAAGTCTAGTTCCTCCACAACGATTTGGATTTAGAGAAAATCACTCCAATGTAGAACAGGTGCATATAGAATTACAAACGTAGTTGAAGGTGTGCTTGAATAAAAAATATGTTCCAATATCTTCTTGGATGTAGCTCAGGCTTTTGACAAAGTGTGGCATTAAGGACTAGAATTTAAACTGCATTGAGATTTACCAAAGCACTTTTATCAGATTCTAAAATTTTACATAGCCGATGTGAAAAAGAAAACGGAAGAATTAAACATCAAATACAGGAACATGTACTGGCTCATAAGAAGGCACTCTGAGCTAATATCGGCAAATATTAAAACCAATATATACTTACGGTATTCAGATTTGGGGTTATGCCAAGAAGACCACCATTAAAATAATTCAAGGTTTTCAAAATAAAGTCCTACGTGGCATACTGAATGCACCGTGGTACATAAGAAATGACAACCTACATAGGGATTTAAAGATGGAATACGTCAGCGAAGAAATCAAAAGACACGCGTTGGTGTTGACTTAATTGCTATTTGATACCAAATAACTTGGGTAACTTTGACCATTTTTGGAATTTATTCCAAATTTTTCATAGAATTGTTTACTACCGTTAAAATTTACAGTACGGATTTCGTGTTTCCGCCCCAGTGTTTTACCAATGTTTGAAACTCTGTAACTGTAAACAGTTATTGTTATATTCCGTAATTTTCAGCAAACCTTTCTCCAAGTAACTAACTAGTTAGTTGCTTTTTAGTTGTTTTTAGCCTAACGTTCCTGTAGCTGCCAAAGCGAATGATGGAGAAACTGAACTTTCGGCCAAGAATCAGTCACGGATCGCACAGCTCAACGCTGGTTCGAAAAGTTTCGTAACGAAGATGAGACTCTTAAAGAACAGGAAGGTAGAGATCGGAAAGAGTCTCTTGACGATGCCGTTCTGTAGCTATGTAACGGTCCGAGAGCTTGCAGAACAATTGTCTGTTGCTTACAACTGTTACATCGTTTCTACACAACACAAACGATCCTTTTCTCGACCTTATTGTTATGTTCGACGAAAAGTGGCTCCTCTACGACAATCGTAAACGATTGGCGCAGAGGTTAGACCGAAATGAGCCTCCCACTACCCAAAGCCAAGCGCTCATCCGAGGACTACGGTCATTGTATGGTGGACTTCAACAGGAATGGTGCACTACCACTTTCTGAACCCCAATAAAACAATCACAGCGGACAACTACTATGACGAACTAGACACAATGCACGAGAAACTTTGCAAACTTCAGCCTGCATTGGTCTTCTGATGTGGGCCGACTCTGCTGCGCGACAACAACCGACCATATAGGTCTCACATCTCACCGTATGCAAACTGAATCAGCTAGGCTACGAAACTCTGCCTCATCCACCATACTCCACAGACATATCACCTTCAGATTACCACTTTTTCAAACACCTGGAACACTTCGTCAAGAAGAAACACTTAAATGATCAGACCCCGAAGATGCCTTTAGGCTTCTCTCTCTGTATTGGGGTCAATTTGACCCCAGTCGATTTTAAAATGAAAAATAATACGTTTCTTATTAGTTAGATGACCCTTGCCCTATTAGATAGCCTCAATTAATATCTTATACATGCAATACAAAGAAAAGCAGGCCAAAATTACAAGTAAATTTGCAGATTACGATAGTCTAAAATAAACCAAGTGCATTTCTGTGCACTGAGGTCAAAATGACACCAAGTTATTTCTATGTACTGATGGTTTTTATATAAATCAAAGAATGACTTACTTTTTATCCCTATAATTGTATTGCATATGTCTGTGATGTTTTGTGCAATTTTTCTGCTAATTAGTAAGTGAGACTGAGAAAGACACTGCTCCGAACGATCGTTGAACGATGTTTCTGTTTTAGTTTGTTTTTGTAATTTAACGTAATATAGTTATTATGGCTAGAAAACGACAAGAGCGCCGTAAACTTTTCGATAAAGTTTCTATTCCTGAGGTGGCAGATAAAGAGAAAATAGCAAACGACGAATATTGACGTGGATTTTTTCGATTGTGACGAGGATGAATAAGCTGAGCCGATAAATGTTTTTGATTTGATTACGATGAGGATGAGCATTTCGAGTCGATAAATTTTGATGATGATGATGATAATGAACAAGAAAATGTTGAAACTGCCACTGCTGAAGATAAAGAAGCAGATACTGGTATGTGGTATTATGCCAAAAATAAAAAATGTATCTGAAAGTGGAGCGTAAATCTCCAATTGTGACCAGAACACGCAAGATGGCTTGACGGTACAAACAGCAAAAAATCTAACCACTCAGTTACTAGCTTTCCACAAAAATCATCCCAGAAATATTGGTGAATATTATCGCGGCTGAAACTAATAAAAAAGCATGGTAGCAGAGCCTTCTAGAGTATAGAGCCATAATCTTAATGACGTATTTTTTAGAAGCTTTTTTTGTGGTATAACTTTTCACTGATTTCCATAGGAATCCATAGTAAAAATGGTGTTTTTTAGCTTCAAGTTTTTCAATGAAAAAAGCAAAAATGTCATAAAATGTTTATATAAAAGTTTTCTACATATCTTTAAGAACAATATACAAGAAGGCCATATTGGTATTAAGTAAATATTAATTGCAGAAATATTAAAATTAAATTATTTCTAAAATATATTTTTTCGAACTTTCATTTTGAAAAATACATCAAAGTTGGCTCTGACAAATTAAAATAATACTTGCTAAATTTATCTTTAGTTTTACTAGTGTACGTAAGATGTCTAAAATGGTTACAGATAAATACGAAAAAAAATTATTTAATCGCAAAATTATTACACGTTCCTATATTTTGTGAATTTGTTTTGCTTTTTCTACAATTTTTGAACTTGAAATTTCCCAGGTGGTAATTTTTGGTACGATTTTTCCAAATTGTTACGGCCATCACTGCCATCTATGTAATGTATACTGACTTAATGACCAAACGAATTGTAGTAAGCTTTTATTTTAATTGTTATGAATTTTTTTTTATAGTTTAGTTTAAATAAATCAATTATTACAAGAAAATGAAAACGATTTACTTAAACGATATTCGTATATGTTGAAATTCAAACATTTATGAAAGTATTTCAGAAATCATAATTAAGAATTTGTAACGTTCTCATTTAAAAATTTATCTTAGGAAAAAAAGTAATTTCCCATATGTTTTGTGTGTTTTACTATGAAAAGTTTAATTTTTTCCTCGTTTCTAATTCCCTTATAAAAGCTCAGATTTTTTGATTATGGCTCTATAAAATACAGGATGCTCTGATGCTAGTCGTTTCTGTTGTAAAACAACAGAAAAACACCGTTTTTGGTATGATACTCATTTGGTGAAAATGTTTGTTTTGATCAGCATTTTAATTTACGCTGGCGTTCATAAGAACTGGAACCAGCGAATGGATGAATTATACCGTCATGACAACCGTCCATTTTATGAGCTACGATATCTGACAGAAGCGGCTAAAAACCGCTAAATTGGCAGCATTCCGAGATTTATGAAAAATGTTCGAGGCAAACATTCGAGAACCTTATAAACCATCATTAAATTTAACCATTGAAAATAATTGGTTCTAATTCGAGGAATTTCTTACATACCACCAAAACCAGGGAAGTATGGAATTAAAATATTCTGGCTATGCGACGCAAAGGACTCTTACCCGTTGAATACAGAATGTATGTTGCTGAGCAATCAGAGGCCTATACACACACTATCCTATACACAGACAACGTGATAGTAACCTAATACCTCCAACCTTATATCTCATTGGCAGAATTATGTTGAAGCGGATGGTGCTTACTTCGATTAAAAATGTTCGTTATCAGCTAAGTTATACGACTCTTCAAAGTTTGCGATCGAATTCGGACATTTATTTCGGAACAGCTTAATAATAATTTATGTGAAAAACATGTAGTTCCAATAAGACGGTACCACCTAACATTTAGCGCGAAAAACAATTCAGTTATTGTCCACAGTTTTCCCAGCCGCGCCACTTATTTCGACGATCTTATGCTGTTGAATTTTTTTTTTTTTTTTTCATTGGGATTATGTGAAGCAAAACATTTATTAATATTAATGAACTCCAAACGGTTCTAGCGCTAAACAACGAGATTTGACGCGTTATTTAAGAACTACGGTGGAAGCATTTTCGTGCTTAATGTCAATGTTTCAAAAATATCTAATTACTTTCAGTTTGTTAAGATCTGTTGATCTACATCTCTTTCACCTGATTTATGAAGTGTTTGTCTTTAATCTCCCTTCAAGTAGGAGTAGTACGAAATTTAAACTGAGGCTTATAATTTGGAACCTAAACTTTCTTATTTGATTTCATTTTCGTTTCCCGTGTGGCAGTTCATTATTCCTATTCATTCATTTCCTTCGTTCATTACATTGTACATCCACCAACACAAATATAAAATGTCTTGAGCAAAATATATTTTAAACTAAATTCAACTTATGTCAAAACCAATTCTATGTTTTTGTATGCCCACTACGGTGGCCCTTGTTTTGGGCAATATTTTTAAATCTTAGCAGTACACCCTAAAAATTTGAGGTTGATGGGAACACGTGCCAAAAAACGAAAAAAATGTTTTTTCACACAGGTCCGGAAAATATTTTTACAATCCCTATGATCCAATCATATTCTTTGCCTTTTATCAAAATTACTCAACACAATTTCCTTTAATCTAAGTTAGTAATTATGAAAATAGGCCGAACAATTAAGTGTTAATTAGCAAAAAACCAGTAGAAGATTTTTTTTCCGCCTATAGCCTCGTTACATGAGTACACCCCATTTCGCCGTTATTGCGCGGAAATGTAAAGAACTAGCGATAAGATGCATTAGGTGTACACCGCAAAATAGAAGGAAGTAATTTTGTAATTTTCTCTATTTTTAGTCCAATATGTTGAACGAGTATTATTAAAAGTTGATCGGTTGCATTTCCAGTGATTGCTAAAAAATTCGGGTTGGGCGGTGTCGTCTCTATAGGGCTGTAGGTGTTTTGCGTGATGACGTTTATATACAGTGAGAGTAATAATGGACTGTACATGTTTGTTAAATCAATTTGTTTATTATTAGCTAATTTAAAATTAAAATTTAAAATGTTATTTACTTTAAAATTAACTAACCGCCACTGTTTCTTACGCTCCGCTCAGAAGAGGCGTTCTTTCGTTACAGTCGTCTCAATTAAAAATAATTTAACCGCCGTATTTTAATTAAAAATAATTTAACCCCACCGTTTCTTTACAAAAATTGATTGCAGAAATGCTCCGATCAGATGAGCCGTTCTTTTGCTACAGTAGTTGATTCATTATAAAACGCTTGAAATCAGAGGTTCGCGACGTGGTGCTTTCCTCCCGGCCTGATGACGTCATTGAGATAATATTAGAGACATGAATCCTAAGGACCAAAGTATGCAGTCATATTTTTATTTTAAAGGTAATGCTTATTGTTGATCACGACCAAGGGCAACATTTCATGTCGCTCACTTTCCGAACATGAGGCTCTGAAGTGTAAGACGTTATCACGACAAAAGTGTGGCCATAAACAGCGCAAATTTTTTTTCGGAAAATAGACAAAAGAGCTGAACGAAATGCACCGATGGGAGCACTTATGGCAGATTTGGGGTGCCGAAAGAAGATAGTTTTGGGTGCCATTAAGACATATAAAGATACACAATGGAAAGGGAAGGTGAAATCTTTATTAAGAAGAGTAAGTAATCCTTTTTTAACCGCCAGGAAGATAAATAAAGTAGTATTGAACGCAAAATTAGGTGGTGACGAATTATAGTCATAGGATCAAAAAAATTGATATTTTGGGTGTGATCCCCTGACCTTAACCTAATCAGGATAAGTTATGGGGGTAAGTTGAGCCAGTATTAAAAACATAAAGCTCCAGGAATTCACACGAGCTGTTCCATCATATCAAGGAGAAATCGGGAAAAACATTCCAGTTCGAGACGTTGTAGGACGGTTCTAACAAAACAAAGGCTTTACAAAACTTATAGCGGTTCACTTATTTATTCAACCATATAAACATCCAGTTACATATTCATTTTAATCATGCATTTTATTTATAGGTTTCGTTTACTCGTTTCACCACTACATTACAAAGAGAAATATATTTTTAGCGCCATCCGGTTGATCTGTCGACTAAACAAAAGCTTAACACAAATAAATATAAAACGATAGTTGTCAGATGATGGTGAAAATTATAAAATAATATTTTGTTAATTAGATAATATAAAATCATTTCTAGCGAGCGCGCTTACAATAATGGTGGTGATTTATATAAAATAAACAAACAACACTTCAGGGTCACCAATTATTGAATTGCGTGTATAAATATTAATTTATAATTGTAATACACCGCGGTACAAATAAAATTAAACATAAATAATTATATTGGTAAAATAAATATAGTAAAAAATAAATTTATTTAGTTATCTGTATCACGGCGTTTTATTGATTGATTTGACATTTATACACGCAATTCAACAATTGGTGACCCCGATGTGATGTTTATTTATTGTATATAAATCACCTCCATTATTGTAAGCACGCTAGAAATGATTTTTTATTATCTGATTTACAAAATATTATTTTATAATTTTTACCATCGTCTGATAATCAGCGATAAAAAAATATGAAGTTTATTTTTTTGGGTTACATTTTATATTTATTTGTGTTAAGCTTTTATTTAGCTGAGATTTTCTGTTAGATTTATCTATGGCAACATGGTTGGTAAGATGGCGCTAGAAATAAGTTTAGAGAAATTAAAATACATTTTGAGTGATTATATTTGAAATGGAAATATTTCTTGGTACTGTAACCTCCCCCGGAAAAAAACTGTTCCAGTTTTGTTGGAGGTAAGGTTTACAAGTATGCGGCATTACTCTTTACCTTATTACTAATCATAGATTAGTCTTGGAAATCGTGAATGTTGTACAAAGTGATTCTTTAAAGCCTTCAAAAACCCGCTAAATGAGCATAATTTATTCGAAAAACTTTGTCCAAACAAAATGAATAAATAAAAAATAAATATTTGGACAGTGAAATGAGAAACTTTACTTACTATAATTTGGATTTCGTATACATTATTTAGTTTCATTTTCATTCCAATTAATAAATTATTTATACAAAAATAAAACAAAAAAAAAAAAAAAAATTGAATTATGAAAATATTTTTGATTCAAATGTGACACAATAAAAAAAAAAAAAAACAAAATAAAATCGAGTGATGTGATAAAGCGATATTTATGAGATTGAAAAAGTTTGATTTTCCACAATAAAAATAAGAAAATATTAATAAATAAAGAATAAATAAACAAAATTTATTTTTAAGACACATTTATTTGTAAAATAAATAAAACATGAAGAGTTTGAATAAAATTCAAAATCACGTTCACAGGACTATAATAAAGTAGAAATAATTATTTTGTGTGTGTATGTATTTGGTAACGTGAATTTTGAGGCCAAATTTTATAAAATAAATTTTTAATGATTTTTTTTTTTTTTTTTTTTAGTTTCGTGTTTTCCCTTCTTACAAATATGTACAAATACATTTTTTTGAGAAAACACTTATTTAAATTAAATAATTTTTATTTGATATTTTTGTGAACATACAATTCGTGAGTAGGATTTGAAATATTATATTGTGCTTGACATGATATTTTAGGGATAATTTTAAATTTAATGTTGGCATATTTTACTGTTTAACACGATGGAGGTTGAAAGTATTTAACTTTAGCATTTTAATTCTTGAGAACTATCCTTTATTAGTTTGTTCGTACGTATTTCATTGGCGTAACAATATGATTCTGGAATCAGCTGAGTGAATAAATGTACTAGAAAATTGCGGTTGACTATAAAATCACCCTTGAAGCTCCAAATCGACTTCGATGACATATTGTAACCATATAAATTGTGAACTACTAGAGTGCAATATTGAGACATCAATATATCAATCTCAACGTTCGTCTCCGCTGGCACTTCTATAAATATAGGTAAAACAATACGCGTAGCATGGAATACAAGCTGGAGTTATATTCTGGTTGTGCCACGACTAGGAGAGACTCGTGCGATTTTCACACTTGAAGCCATTATATGCACAGTCACCTTGAAGGGCAATTCATACAAAATTGGGACAGAATTACCTCAAGAATATACATTTATTTTGACCGGTGTGAAGATTTTGGACACTTTTTTGGACAAAAATTTATGCGAGTATACATTGTGAATTTTTTGGACAAAATAAAAAATTAGTTTTTGGACAAATGTTTATGCGAGTGTACATACTTCTTTTAACAATGTATTTAACAAAAATAAAGTTATTCAAATAAAACAAGCCTCAAATAATTTCTAAAATTCATTTCCAATATGCTTTTCAACAAATCAGTTCAGCACCACTTTGATATTTTGATATAAGTTGCAGGGCTCTTGCAAAAAAATTTAGAAAATTAACGAATTTCGTTTGGAACAAGGACGTTGTTCTCTATTATACCAAATAGCACGAATCTCAGAGATTGGCTCATATAGTGACTATATAGGTTGTAAAGCGCATACATTGCGGAATTAAATCACTTAGTGTCATTTTGATATGAGCCGTAGGGCTGTTGCAAAAAAATTTTGAATTTAATAAATCGACGAATTTCGTTTGGAACAAGGACGTTGTTCTCTATTATACCAAATAGCATTAACCTCAGAGATTGGCTCATATAGTGACTATATAGGTTGTATAGGGCATACATTACGGAATTGAAATCACTTAGTGCCATTTTGATATGAGCCGTAGGGCTCTTGCAAAAAAATTTAGAAAATCAACGAATTTCGTTTGGAACAAGGACGTTGTTCTCTATTATACCAAATAGCATTAACCTCAGAGATTGGCTCATATAGTGACTATATAGGTTGTACAGGGCATACATTACGGAAATGAAATCACTCAGTGCCATTTTGATATGAGCCGTAGGGCTCTTGCAAAAAAATTTTGAAAATTGACAAATCAACGAATTTCGTTTGGAACAAGGACGTTGTTCTCTATTATACCAAATAGGACGAATCTCAGAGATTGGTTCATATAGTGACTATATAGGTTGTAAAGAGCATACATTGCGGAATTAAAATCACTCAGTGCCATTTTGATATGAGTCGTAGGGCTCTTGCAAAAAAATGTTGAAAGTTAATAAATCGACGAATTTCGTTTGGAATAAGGGCGTTGTTCTCTATTATACCAAATAGCATAAATCTCAGAGATTGGTTCATATAGTGACTATATAGGTTGTAAAGGGCATACATTGCGGAATTAAAATCACTCAGTGCCATTTTGATATGAGCCGTAGGGCTCTTGCAAACAAATTTAGAAAATCAACGAATTTCGTTTGGAACAAGGACGTGGTTCTCTATTATACCAAATAGCACGAATCTCAGGGATTGGCTCATATAGTGACTATATAGGTTGTAAAGGGCATACATTGCGGAATTGAAATCACTTAGTGCCATTTTGATATGAGCCGTAGGGCTCTTGCAAAAAAATTTTGAAAATCAATGAATTTCGTTTGGAACAAGGACGTTGTTCTCTATTATACCAAATAGCACGAATCTCAGAGATTGGCTCATATAGTGACTGTTAAGGTTGTAGAGTGCATACATTGCGGAATTAAAATCACTCAGTGCCATTTTGATATGAGTCGTAGGGCTCTTGCAAAAAAATTTTAAATGTTAACAAATCAACGAATTTCGTTTGGAACAAGGACGTTGTTCTCTAATATACCAAATATCACGAATCTCAGAGATTGGTTCATATAGTGAATATAAAGGTTGTAAAGGGCATACATTGCGGAATTGATATCACTCAGTGCCATTTTGATATAAGCCGTAGGGCTCTTGCAAAAAAAATTTAGAATAGTTTATTTGTTAATTTTTAAATTTTTTTTGCAAGAGCCCTACGGCTCATATCAAAATGGCACTAAGTGATTTCAATTCCGCAACGTATGCCCTTTACAACCTATATAGTCACTATATGAGCCAATCTCTGAGATTCGTGATATTTGGTATAATAGAGAACAACGTCCTTGTTCCAAACGAAATTCGTTGATTTGTCAATTTTCAAAATTTTTTTGCAAGAGCCCTACGGCTCATATCAAAATGGCACTAAGTGATTTCAATTCCGCAATGTATGCCCTTTACAACCTATATAGTCACTATATGAACCAATCTCTGAGATTCGTCCTATTTGGTATAATAGAGAACAACGTCCTTGTTCCAAACGAAATTCGTTGATTTGTTAAATTTCAAAATTTTTTTGCAAGAGCCCTACGGCTCATATCAAAATGGCACTGAGTGATTTCAATTCCATAATGTATGCTCTTTACAACCTATATAGTCACTATATGAACCAATCTCTGAGACTCGTGCTATTTGGTATAATAGAGAACAATGTCCTTGTTCCAAACGAAATTCGTTGATTTGTCAATTTTCAAAATTTTTTTGCAAGAGCCCTACGGCTCATATCAAAATGGCACTAAGTGATTTCAATTCCGCAATGTATGCCTTTTACAACCTATACAGTCACTATATGAGCCAATCTCTGAGATTCGTGCTATTTGGTATAATAGAGAACAATGTCCTTGTTCCAAACGAAATTCGTTGATTTGTCAATTTTCAAAATTTTTTTGCAAGAGCCCTACGGCTCATATCAAAATGGCACTGAGTGATTTTAATTCCGCAATGTATACTCTTTACAACCTATATAGTCACTATATGAGCCAATCTCTGAGATTCGTCCTATTTGGTATAATAGGGAACAACGTCCTTGTTCCAAACGAAATTCGTTGATTTGTCAATTTTCAAAATTTTTTTGCAAGAGCCCTACGGCTCATATCAAAATGGCACTGAGTGATTTCAATTCCGCAATATATGCCCTTTACAACCTATATAGTCACTATATGAGCCAATCTCTGAGATTCATGCTATTTGGTATAATAGAGAACAACGTCCTTGTTCCAAACGAAATTCGTTGATTTATTAACTTTCAAAATTTTTTTGCAAGAGCCCTACGGCTCATATATAAATGGCACTGAGTGATTTTAATTCCGCAATGTATGCTCTTTACAACCTATATAGTCACTATATGAACCAATCTCTGAGATTCGTCCTATTTGGTATAATAGAGAACAACGTCCTTGTTCCAAACGAAATTCGTTGATTTGTCAATTTTCAAAATTTTTTTGCAAGAGCCCTACGGCTCATATCAAAATGGCACTGAGTGATTTCAATTCCGCAATGTATGCCCTTAACAACCTCTATAGGCACTATATGAGCCAATCTCTGAGATTCGTGCTATTTGGTATAATAGAGAACAACGTCCTTGTTCCAAACGAAATTCGTTGATTTATTAACTTTCAAAATTTTTTTGTAAGAGCCCTACGGCTCATATCAAAATGGCACTGAGTGATTTTAATTCCGAAATGTATGC
Organism: Tipula vernalis; assembly: GCA_958295665.1. Taxonomy (NCBI): domain Eukaryota; kingdom Metazoa; phylum Arthropoda; class Insecta; order Diptera; family Tipulidae; genus Tipula; species Tipula vernalis. The sequence goes on along the minus strand of OY282558.1, from coordinate 175,806,375 downwards.
TCTTTACAACCTATATAGTCACTATATGAACCAATCTCTGAGATTCGTGCTATTTGGTATAATAGAGAACAACGTCCTTGTTCCAAACGAAATTCGTTGATTTGTCAATTTTCAAAATTTTTTTGCAAGAGCCCTACGGCTCATATCAAAATGGCACTAAGTGATTTCAATTCCGCAATGTATGCCCTTTACAACCTCTATAGGCACTATATGAGCCAATCTCTGAGATTCGTGCTATTTGGTATAATAGAGAACAACGTCCTTGTTCCAAACGAAATTCGTTGATTTATTAACTTTCAAAATTTTTTTGCAAGAGCCCTACGGCTCATATCAAAATGGCACTGAGTGATTTTAATTCCGAAATGTATGCTCTTTACAACCTATATAGTCACTATATGAACCAATCTCTGAGATTCATGCTATTTGGTATAATAGAGAACAACGTCCTTGTTCCAAACGAAATTCGTTGATTTGTTAACTTTCAAAATTTTTTTGCAAAGGCCCTATGGGGCTTAATTCGTTGATTTGGTGAAAAGAAAATTGGAAATGAATGTTAGAAATTATTTGAATCCTATTTTATTTGAATAACTTTATTTTTGTTAAATACACTGTTAAAGGATGTACACCCGCATAAATATATGCCCAAAAACTTAATTTTTCTAAAATCTGAATTTTGTCCAAAAACTTCACAGTACACTCGTTTAAATTTTTGTCCCAAAAAAAAAGTGTCCAAAAACGACACACCGGTTTTATTTTGTACATTAAAAATTAAAACTTCAAGTTTTTTATTAAAATAAACAAAAATAAATGAAAATCACAGGAAAAGGAAACAAGGGGCGCTTTCACATCCTGCAACAAGTTGGTTTTGAAAATTTTCTGAATGAATAAATCATATTCGTTCAGATCTCAACGCTTATATTTTTATGTAAAGTTAATGTTAAAAAAATAAACCTGGTTGCGAATTCTCGAGAAATGGGAAAAGAAATTCTCGGAGATAAACTTGGTGCTGTATATGGGGTCTTCAAGCGATCTGCTAGTCTATGCGATTCAACAATTGCTTTGTCAAGAGACTATGACAGATGTTCAAGTTTGACATGGCTTTTGCAAACGCAACAATAAAGGAGAAGTTGAATGTTGTGCTGTTTTGCTATACCATCCTGGTTTTGAAGCAGCATGAATTTGTCAAAAGACAAACTTTTTAACAATTTGACTGAAACTACTTACTAATTTTACTGAAATTTTATTCGAAAATTTTAATCTCGTAGGTATTTCAAACTGTAGATTTGAGCACTCTCTAACGGGACTAACTAGAATCACGAAAAAAACGAATTCAAGCTTAAGAGCTAAACAGACTGAAAATTTAAAATATAAGCTGCATTTTGTTTTTCGATAAAATTCCAAAATAATTGCTGTAATTACGATGAAATCGTTCAAAATATATTTAATTGGCCTAGGAAATTGTATTTTAATTTTTACCGTCCGCAAAAATTATTTAGAACAGAAAAAATTAAATTTTCATTTTCTCAGCCAATTAAATATTTTTTTGAATTTTTTAAATTGAAAATAGGATTGCATGGACCGGAAGATTTTCGATAGAACGAATCAATAATTTTGGAATAATGTCGAAAAACTAAATGCTGGTTTTCTTTTCGTTTTTCAGTGGGAGAGCAAAATACATACATGCCCTAAACCATGGGCGACAAAATAACTCAGCGTGACAAAAAAAACGAAATTACTATTGGTTATTTTATTGAGCAGGATTGCTCTGGGCAGGATGTGACAAAATATTTTTGAAACCATAAAATTAGTTATAGACTAGTAATTTCTAGTAATAGTAGAAATGTAACAGCAAATTAAAAACCAAAAAAATGCAAAAAACACTCACTCTAATTTTGGTAAATATGTGTTTCTGTGGAAATTAAATATGGTTTGCCGATTTTCGTCCTGGGCCCGTATTCTTGAAATTCACCGAAAAAATTCGCCGGTGACTTTGGTATAAAACAATTTAAATTTTCGACTGAAATGATGTATTTCCCTAGAAAATAATGGGCGACTTTTTTTGATTGAATTTCAAGAATACGGGCCCTGACGCCTAACTGTACAAATCGACAGTTGCTATCGTATTGTATTGTAAAGGTGAAAGAAGAGAAAGGAAAACAATATTTTACTACTTTATATAAATAAACTAAACCTCGATTTGTAAAATGAAGATTTCAAGTTTTAGTATTTAAAAAAAAAAAAAAATATAACGTCACGCTTGTCCGTGTCACGCCGTTTTGGAAACAGAACGTCTCATTCACAAGTCTCTGGACTCTATTTTCAAATTATTTTTGGCTAATAGCTAACTTCATTACAATCTCATGAAAACAAGTCACAAATTATTTTTTCGAATTGAAATAAAACAACAAAGAGAAAGAACAATTTGTCATCTGGTGTCAGGTGGTATAACTAAAATTATGAATGAATGAAATAATTCAAACTTTTAGTTTGATTTATTTAATTCGCCTATCGTGATCAATTTTGTTGTAAAATCGTCGTCGAAAAATTCGACTTCATACTCGATTTCGGATTCAGAATAAGTACCCTGTTAAAGTTAGCCGAAAGTTTCTAGTCGAAAATGAAAGGTCGATAATGCAGATTACGTTATTATCATTAGTGGTTATCGAGCGAAAGTAAAGAGAATACACGGATTGCAATAACAACTTTTGTAAAAAGTCTAACTTGCAAAACTTTGTTCCCCCTTCGCGTGGAAAATATGGGAAAATCAGAAGAATCTAAAAAATTGGAATAAAATCGGCCTCTATGGTATATCTGAAAATGAATCATTTTTATGTGATTTGTCAATAGTTATCGCTGGAAAACAATCAATTCAAGCATCCTGTACCCCACGCAGCCGCATAATTTCACATGTGTTGCAGGTAACAACTGATCGATGCGGCGGACGTTCAACCAAAGTCTAAGTTTTATTTCGCTTGAGTGAATTAATTTCACAATGAACTGCTTCCATCCATTGAGCTGCGTCATCTCGTTTTGCTATTTCATCAAATGACTGAGGAACATTGTCAACGTACGCCACGGCACCAAGTGCGAAGTCCAATGTGCCAGAATTCAATGCAAACGCCGAAAAGTACTCCTCCCCGTTGTCCTCATGCATTTTGAGCTTTGTCGGATCGACAAAATCTTCATACCGCTTCGGTTGTTGACGCTTTCGCTGTGGTCACGATACCACGTTGAATGGTTGATCGTTGATTGCATCTGCACCAGCAGATCGAGCATCATCTCGTTCGACATTCATCGTATCACTGTCCGTTCGGCGGAGAGTTCAGCTGAGGCGGAAAGTCCGCCGCATCGATCAGTTGTTACCTGCAAGTGGGTGTTTTCCCGAAAGCGAAACGATGTGGGTAAGTTGGCGTCGTACAAAGCGCGACTGGTAACCCGTGGATTTACCCAGCGTCAGGGATTTGATTTTCACAAAACCTACTCTCCGGTGGCAAGGATTATTACAATAAGAGTTATGCTGGCTCTTGCTGTCAAGCGTGATCAAGCGTGACATGGAAATACATCAAATGGATGTGAAGACGGCATTCCTCAACGGAAAACTTGAAGAGGACATTTATATGGAACAGCCGGATGGATTCGTGCAAGGTGATTTTGTTTGTAAATTAAATAAGTCACTCTACGGATTGAAGCAAGCGTCACGTGTGTGGAATGAACGATTCCATAGTTTCATGCTCGGAAATGATTTTGTTCGCTCAGAATATGATCATTGCTTATATTCTCGTAACAATGAAGACGAAATAGTATACCTGCTGTTATACGTAGACGATCTGATTATATTGAGCGAAAACATCGAAGAAATCATCAAGATCAAACAGCTGGTGTCAAATGAATTCGTAATGCGTGACATGGGCGAAACGAAGAGTTTTCTCGGAATCAACATCGAATATGACCGGAGCCGTCGAATGTTGAGAATTAACCAACGCGGCTACCTAGAAGACGTTTTGCAACGTTTTGGAATGGCCGATTGTAAACCGAGTTCGACTCCAATGGAATGCCAACAAAAATTAGAAAGAAAGACCGAAGCTGAACTGACGACTAAACCGTACCGAGAATTAATCGGATGCTTGATGTACGCGGCTTGTACGACTCGTCCAGACTTATCAGCGGCAGTGAATTACTTCAGTCAATTTCAATCATGTCCAACTGAAGAGCATTTGGAAGGCAGCGAAGAGAATATTACGATACATCAGAGGAGCAATTGACCTGAAACTGGAATATCGGAACGATGAGAATTCGGTCGTGTTGACTGGATATGCGGACGCTGATTGGGCCGGCGATATCAACGATAGAAAATCGGTTTCTGGCAATGTCATGAAAGTGTTTGGCGCAACTGTGACTTGGATGACACGTAAGCAGACTTGTGTTTCTTTGTCGTCCACCGAAGCTGAATATGTCTCACTGTGCTTAGCCACATGTGAAATTATGTGGCTGCGTGGATTATTAGTGGAAATTGGAGAAACTCCCGAAGAACCAATAATATTGCACGAAGACAATAAAGGTGCGATTGTGATCTCATCTCAGGAAAAAGAAATGCAGCGTACGAAGCACATTGAAATTAAGTTCAACTTTGTACGTGATTTAATAGCCAAAGGTATCATCGAAGTCAGATATATTTCAACGAATGAACAACTAGCTGATATCATGACTAAAGGCTACCAAAGGCGACATTTGAATATTTGCGAAATCGACTAAACTTAATTCGGATGGAATAATTATTTTCTTTGCATTAATTTAATTTAATTTAATTTGTATTATTGATTTATGTGAGTTCGACTTGATATTTGCAATTGCCTATCGAACTTGGATTATTATCGATAGGAATTGAGGCGGAGTGTTGGAAATGTAAACTAGCCTTAATAACATTTTATGTAGGGAGAGGTGGCAGCCCTGTTATATAAATTGAAATAACGTTAATTTCAGTTCTGTTTTTAATTAATCGAATATACACGTTTATTTTAACTTTTGTTTTTCTTTTGCTGCTACTGCGAATTATTCTAGCTGGGAAAATTCTAGACGCTCATTTTATGGAAATTTTCTAATAATTTTTGGAAAATCGAATTTTCCCAGATTTCCCACGGGAAACTTGAACTGAAGTTTTTTCCTGCGATAGCTATTGGCAAGTTATATCAATGCAACCAATCTCCACAAATAACACTCTAGATGCTGATTTTATACAAATTTTGTAAAGATTTTTAGAAAATCTTCCCACGACAAACTTGAACTGAATTATTTTCCTGCGATAGCTAAAAATAAGGCACATCAGTACAATTTTTCTCTAGACGTAACGGTCTAGAGACTGATTTTACACCAAATTTAAGTATTTCCACAATTTTCCACGAGGAACTGGCGCAGGTTTTATCACTTATGAATAATGACAGAAGTCTTCAATGCTAGCCATACGTCCATAGTAATTTTCGATTAAATACTATCGACTGATTACTACATAATTTTTTATTTTTGGTTGGGATAACACAATCTGCAATACCGATTTTTTACTTTAGGCTGACATTAGGAGGGTTCTGTAAACAGTATACAATAAGTTTCATTTTCTGTACGGTTATAACTCTCACTCCACGGTCTCATATTTCAAATATTCACGGTCAAATATTCCTTCGAATCGCTTACCTGGTATTTGGTAGTCATCTAAATCGGAAATAACGCACCTATCGTTACCTAAAACCTTCTTCCTTTTTTATAACTACAAAATTTCCTTCATTTTGTTTCTGAATTTTTACACATTTCCTTTCATGTTTAGCCTTGTTATATTCTTGTAAATCGTTAATGTTTTTGATTGCAGTTTCTCATAGCTGTCCCAAATCATTGATTTCAGCGTTCAAACTATCAAAATATTTAAAAAGCCGCGCAAAAGACACTCTTAGCGTACGCATCTTAGCACTCCCACTTTTATTCAACTAATTTACTCAAAATTAGTACTAAAGTTCTATTATATCTGCCCTAGATCACTCAACGTCATTGTGTATCACTCAATATCGTACCCTAAAAATTTGGTTCTCGGTTTAAAGACCAATGTTTCTTTTATTGTAGTTTGATATGATTATCCGATAGTGCTTGTTATCATATTATATTATGTTATCATCGATGGAAACTACAATCAAACTTTAACGAATTCCTTCAAAACTTTAATTGTATATCCATTTCATATTTCGTCAAAGCTTCATTTTCACTATCACGTCATGTTTCTAAATTGTTTCCTAATTTAATTCATCAGGTATTTTTCCAGAAACAGTGATTCCTCTGTTTTGAGAATTTCATTCATCAAACTTACATCAAAATTACTTTAAACCTCCTTAATTTTTATTTTATTTAAACTCATCAAATTCTGAAATCTCGATATTCGATAATTCGTAGCATGCAACATAAACCCGAATAAATTTATTATTCCGATAATCTGAACAGTCAAGAAATTCACCGGAAATAATTATTTTCACAATTCGTTCATAAAGCCGCTTACGCATTTGACGTGAAATAAAATTTTTCATGTAAAAATGACACAAGCGAAATCGAAAATGAAAATTTTACCGCTGAATTTGATTTTATAGTAGCCAGTTTAGCAAGGGGAAAATGAATTGTTCGGATTAGAACAGAGATGTCTCTGTTTATCTTTACACATATTTCACTACAATTTTTATCAAAAAGCCTTGTACGCTGTGAAATGAAATTTTCACTGGTCTCCAAAAACAGGAAGATATATTTGACGTGAAAATTTAGTTTGACGAGTTTCGAAAATATTTTAGTGCGTACAACTTCATGTTGTTTCTGACAACATATTATATACAATAAAATCTACTTCGATTGTTGATTGATCATCTTCAAAACCGAAAAACTCAAATGAAATTGTCAAAATTTATCTTCACATTTATCGTCCAGGAAGATAAAAAATGAAGTGAAAAATGTGTAGAGATAAAATTGAGACATCTGTATTCTAATACGAAAACTCTCATTTCACTAGCTAAACTGTGTACCACAAAGTGAAATTCAGCGGTGAAATTTTCATTTCCGTTTTCGCTTGTGCCATTTTTATATGAGAAATTTCATTTCAGCAGCGCACCGGGCAATAAATCTGAAGCTAAATTTTGACATTTCATCATTTGAGTTGCTTGTTCTTTTTTCAATCGGCCACTGCTTTCAATTTTAAATATTTAGAACAGTGAAAATTTCATTTCACTTGAACTGCATACTTGGAATTTTTGTTCCACCTAAAATCGACCAGACTTTTAAATTTCTGGTTACTTGAAGGCTATGGAACCGTTGATTATAACTTTTATTCATAAAATTTAATTTAATTTTCATATTGGGCTCGGCCCATTTTATTTTTTCTATAAGCTCCAACACATATGCTTACAAAAAATCACCAACTATTTGTCCATGCATACTATAAGCGTAAGATATTTTATTTCATCTCTCTTATCCTCAAATCATATCACTATTTGCCCGAATAATCATTAACTCATAATATAAAATCGCTAATAATTACGGTAACCTAAGCTCCAAATCCCACTTCTGAACTTTAATCTTGAAAATGAAGACCGATATATACCAGTTCTCTATTTATTTTATTTTTTGAGTTATCATGTCTAAAAAAAAGTCGTCTGGCTGTTATTAAACTGTACGGAGCTGGAAATTCGGCACAAAAAATAATTCAAAGTCTTCGTCTTCCGCGTTCAACAGTCTTTAAAGCTATAAAAGGGTTGTTCTCGGACCGATCAGGAAGAGGGCGTCCGCGCACCGTCAACACTCTGCAGCTCCGATTTACCGAAATCCGCAAGTCAAGCTGTAACATGTAGCTACGAATCTTGAACTAAACTGCGGAACAGTTCGAAAAATAGCCAAAGAAAACCTTAGTAACTATTCGTACAGGCTCCAAAAACATCATCTTCTTACGGAGAAAATGAAGCTCACGCGATTTGGAAGATGTTAAGTGCTGCTGAAGCGGTACCGGGACAAAAAATCCAAAAAAATTATTTTGCTCGATGAGACGCTGTTCACAATTGAACTATGCTACATATCCCGGAGAAGCGCGAATTGTTGGCAGAAGACAAAAACCTAAATCACTTAGGTTTAGGCTAGATTTATCGCTGTGGGAAAGTCACCGCTCAAATTCATCAATTATTAACGTTATGGCTACCGTATTCTCCGGATATAAATCCTCTTGACTATTTTGTGTAGGCGTACTTCGAGACTAAAAAATGCACAATACCACATAAAAATTTTGAGTCATTTCGCGGTGCCATTGTCAAGGTCTGGGATAAAATGCCTCTAGAAATGCTTCGAACTGCTGCTGATAATTTTAGCAAACGTTTGAAATTATATATTTATGCTCAGGAAGGCTATTTTGAAATTTTTTGTGGTATTTACAAGTCTATACAATTTTCAAATTATTGGGTCAAATTCTTTAGAAATATTGGGAATTTAATCGGTCTCTGTGTTTTATTTTCGCCCCGGCAAATAAAATAAAACTCGATTTGTAAAATGAAGATGCCAGAATCTATTAATTGAAAAAAATATAATATAACGTCATCTTTATTTGAGTTGACTTCTTCGATTCTGTTTTAAAACATTGTGGTCGGGAGTTTTGTACCGGCTCATTATGCCTTGAGTGGGCGATTTTTTAAAAAAGTGTGCGAATTTTTTTGTATTACGCTTCTTCCACAAAGAATGCAATTATTGAAAGAGTTCGATAACAAGTTCGGTTCAAGATTACTAAAACTATAAAGTGTACAAACTTTTACGTTTAGTAAGTTACATTTTCTAAATTGGCGATACAGTAAACAGTAGTACCATTTCCTCCATTCTACCAATAATCTATAAAACTTGTATACGTGACCCATACTTTACGCCCAGTTTGCGAAAACCGTTTTTTACATTCTCCGCAAACAATGTTTTAAAATTATTTTTGACTCATAGCTAACATCATTACAATCTCTTAATTTATTATACTACACCGGTTCGAAAGGTATTGAAATTTGATAAATTAAAAGAAAATCAAACGTATTTTGGAAAGGGCAGAATATCGAAGTATGAAATACTGTGCAACATAGGTTTAATTATAATAAAACAAAAAATGTTGCTTTTATTTTATAAATTGTGAATTCGACAGTTTTACGACAAAGTTTGTTTGCTTTCTTGAAGTTATTATTATTCTGTACCCAGAGAATAAACAAAAAAAAAATTATAACAATGCAAAACTTTTTTCTAAGTGAAAACGTGATAGTTCTCTGTATTTAACTAGTGTCGAACTAGACTAGAGAGTACATAATAAACAAAATAATTCAATATACATTTAAAAGTTCTCCCTACCCTTACGTGATAAACAGATTTATAATTTTGCAAAAAAAAAAACAAATATTAAGACAAAATAACACCCATTTGAAACAACTAATAACATTTTAATATCAAGCACAATATAACGAGAGAGAGAGCGGGAGACAAACAATTATTTACAAAATTTTAACCTTATTTCGGTGTACATAGTTTGATTTTAGCAGGTTCACTAAAGTAATTAATATTTTTATATAAATTATACAACATAAAAAAATTAAAACCCAAACAAAGAATTAAAATGTTAATAAAATAACAAAAAATAGAAGAAGAAACAACAATTTATTAATGAAATAAACAATAAATTAAAAAAATTATAATAATAATAATAATTCATGAATATTTTTTGTTTTATAATTATTTATAATTAATGATTTCTATTTATAAATGTATTGATGTTAGATAAGGTTTTAATAATAAAATAAATAACTTACGTGTTGATTTGGCTGTAAACGTAAGTCCTCCCTCCCAATCATCGGCTTGGCCAATTTTATCGTCATCATCTTCGGCACCCTCTTGCAACACTTCATTGATGTAATCTAAAATTACGGGATTGGCGCAAAATTTTGTGCAAAAAAGAAATATTTTAGATTAATAAATTATTTTTAAATCATATACGTAAATAATCTAAAATAAAAGTTATATTAATTAAAAAATTAATAATTAAATATTAAACATCTTTTAATTACTATATATATGTACGAGTATAATTCTTTAAAAATGTCCGTTTGGTTTTTATTAACAAATAAAATACGAAAAAATCCTAATTCTCCCTATTCTATAGTTAATTAAATTTTTTAATTGTTTTATGCTTGGTATATGGTTATTATTAACGTAAAGGAATGAATATTTAGGGTGAGTATATTTATGATTATCGGTTTGGTAAGCCAATTGTTGTTGTGTGAATTTGTCTTTTTTGGGTAGTGCCTTCGTTATTTAGTTTTTATGTGTTTAAAGTAACATAATATTTATTAATTTATAATTAAATTGTCCAAATTATAACATTATGTGCTAATTTAGAAAATAAATGGTTTGTTTTTATTTTATTAAGTTGAATGCTCTTTTACGTGTATTCGAAAGTATTAGGTGGTTTGGCGTCTATTTGGGGAGGGAGTATGTATTAGGCAGCTGTGTGATGGGTACAATTGTGTAAGTGGTAACCTGGTCACAATTTACAAGTATACGTGCTGCCTGGTCGTGGTAACCACTGGCAACTAAGGCCATTTGCCACATTCAAAGTATGCTGATTCTGGATACCAGGCACCCTCCAGTTTTATTTAGCCATCCCGTAGTAATGCTGGATGACCTGTAGGCGATTGGCAACTCCCAGCAACTCGTAAGAGTAAAATCAAACGGAAGACGGGCAGAGGTAGAAATATACGGAAGTGAGACAGCCCTCTCAAAGTCCTTGGGTTCCAATACTACCGTCTTTCTAGCGGAACTGAATGCTGTAGTAAACATCTAGGAGGGAGAGCAATAAGCCCAAATAATATGTATTACATACCGGCTGGCAGCATTATCAGGTTCATTAAGAACCTGAATATTGACTGGACGGATAGTTAAGCAGGGTCCAGCACAACAGACCTTTTAGGTCGCAGTGCGAGGTGGCTGAACGTCCACATGTCCCTTCAATAATAATAATAATAATCTGTATTTTATGTAAAATTTGGAAACTGAAAAGAAGGAAATAACACTGTGTATTTATCAGCGGCTCTAAGCATTGCCAATTTAGCTAGGTTATATATGGTAAACGTAGTCAGACGTCTTTTAAAATAAAGCATCCTTTCTAAAAACTAATTCAAGTAAATTAATTGTTTGATTGGTTTAAGGAGGAAATTGTAATAATTGATATGAATAAAAATTGAGGTGTATAAAAATTTCGAATTTGTTTACATAAAGATATAACACTTATGGGGAGTGCGAACATTCAAAGAGGATAGACGTGTTTTTTTTCTATCCTCTTCAAAAATTTAATTTACTTTTATTTTTATTTTTGGTTTATTTATGTAGTGTTATGTATATACTTTATATACATACGTTTGTATATACATTTTAATAATTATTAAATTATAAAATTAATTAATTGATATTAATTCAGTTTTTAATGAAAAAATAATTAAAGTGGTAGTGAAATAATTTAAAGTGTAATTTTGGAAAATGCAATCCACCGGGATGCATTTGTCAGGCAATATTTTATATTTATAGATAAAGAAATCAAAATTATTGATTTCTTGATTAAGTGCATGATTTAACTTTTATGTGATTGTACAATACATGGATTTTAATTACTAAAATCTAATAATTAGATCGTAAATTGACATACGTCGTAGTTAATTTCATATTTGATTTGATTTTTACGCATATTTGAATGTGTTCTTGTGTTTTATGTTATGTACAATCGACATAAATACATTCTTGAAGCGTGATACATAGCAAAACCAACAAAATGTTTATACAGGCCGTCTCGTTCGCTTTTACACAGATCCTATCAAGGAAATGTACTATATATTATCGGTTTTTGTAACATAATAGTTAAACAACAACAAAAACAGAGAGACATTTTTGTTAGTTTTGGTATAGTTGTCACAAATATTTTGGTATTGATCCATAGATCAGGAATGTTTGTATGTAGCTATAAGGGTATATATCTGTATATAATATAATGAAAACATGATAAGTGGAGACTACTATGCACATGGAAGATTGTAGAAATATTTGCTTTCAATGTGTGTTGGGGGTTTAGTATATAAGAATCTGTTATTTATTTTGGTAGTGATGTGCAAAATCGATCCTTTTCGTTCTGTTTTGTTTATTTTCTCATATGTTTTTCAACAAAAAAGATCGATTTATGGCTCAACCAGCGAATCAGTAGCAGATTGGCGTAATAATGCGATGGATGGGTTTTGCTTGTTGCTGACCAGCGAAACTTTAACAACTTGTTCGTTCAGTTTCGTTAAATATATCTGTCACTTATGGCTCAACCAGCGAATCAGTAATACAACTTGTCAAACCTTTACGGAAAACAACGAAAGTTTTTTGTTACGGAAAATTTGACAAGTTGGCTAGTGAAGCTGTAACACAACTTGTCAATTTGTCAATGTCAATTTGTTTATACACACACAAGTGGTCGTTTTATGGATGATTCATTTTATGAATAAATATGGTCGGAATTACAAAGAGATGACCAAGGATAAGAAAAATTATGATCAAGACACTTGGAAACAGTTTAAAGCTAAAATTGCCAAGTTTATTAGTATTCGGCCACAATTCAATAAGTATTTGACGAAGAAGAAGCTGGAGGGAGTCCAGTGAACTTGAATGATGAAAAATGGGCAGAGTATAACTCAGATAGTGAAATATAATATTTTGTTTTTAAAAAAAACTTGTTTTATTCAATAATTTCGACAAATTTTTGTTGTTCAGGTCCAAATCGTTCGAGTGAAGTATATCCTCATATTCAAGGTGAATTCGTTTCATATGGGCTTGTAAATTATGTTCCTGAATCGAATTTTTTATTAAATTAGCTTCCTCGTCTTGTAACAGAAAACACTTAGAAATTACATGTTAGGTTGCATTCCTCGTGGACCCGCCCATGTTTGAATGCGGACGAGTATTCGGTGAATGTCCGTGAACAAATTCCGCATTTAAATGGTTTTCCGCCGCGATGAATACGTTCGTGGCTCTGTAGATGAACCAGGCGTAGAAATGATTTATTACAAACGCTACATCAGAAATTCCGTTCTCTAGTATGAGTTACTGTGTGTTGTTTTAGATTGCAGGACGTGGTAAACTGTTTAAAACACTTGGGAAAGGTGCATTTATATCGACGATCCCCAGTATGGGTTCTTAAATATTTTAGCTGGTCGCTTGATGATTTAAAACTTTTATCACATCCAGTTCATTTACAAGGGAATGGTCGGTCTTCCCGGTCAAGTGCACTTAAACAATTTATCACCAGTGTGAACTTTCATATGAGTTCTATATTGTGTGATGGTCTTAAAGCACTTTCTGCATCCCTCGAACGAACAAGGATAGTATTTGTTTCCATTCAAGAGAACCACATTAAAATTCTCATTAGTATTTGTTTTAATTTCGTCCATTGGTTCCTTCTTGACATCAATCTCAGATCTGATCGTTTCTAATGGTTATACGACCTGATCAGCGACAAAAATAAATCAAAAATACTATGAAACCCATTACAAAAAATTTAATTTAAAATGATTCACAATTAATTTTATTAAGAAAATTAATTTTACTTACTGATAAAATGTTTACCGAGAATAATTAAAATATTTGAATAAACAAGATGACTTGATGGTATTTGACATTTCCTTCAGTTTGCACGTAATGTTTCGCATGTAAAGGCAAATTGTTAAGCTAAATGTATTGAACTTAATTAATTAACTTAATGGATTCTTTGAAGTTTAGGTTGCAATTTTTACATACAAACGTCAATTTTTACTGAAATGGTACACCGATAAATTTTTAAGAAAATAACGTTTCAGGTTCCTTTCATTGATTTATTATTTTACTTACTTTGCATGCTTGATTTTGCAGGGTAATATGTCCATAAACGGGGCCGAAGTTTTATGGGGTATATAAGTATAAATTTCGTAGATTTTGATTATTGTTTATCTTAATTATGTCAACAAGATTAGTAAATTAAAACTTTAATTATAATATTAATTGTTGATGTCCTGATTTAGATTTAAAGAATCCTGAGTTCTGGCATTGGTTTACAGAGAAACGAGCATCTAATCATGTAGTTAAAGTGGCTATCTTGTACTAACCTGCTTATCATTTATTGTTTATCATTTATTGTACTAATAATTTGCTATATACATATTAATCGCTTAGGAGTCCCAACTTATAATTATATTCTATTCATCGGTTTTGGTATGTGTAAATGAGTGTATACGATGTGTGATCGTGAATACTGAAGATCCTGTTATAATAATTATTCATTTAAGTAATAAAATTTGATATTACGGTGTTTTATTAATTAAATTGAGTTTTCAGAGTCGCCTGGAAATTTTTATATTAATTTTTATATTAATTTTATTTGTTGATTCTTCATATACTTATAGTACGTAATTGAATTATTGATAAGTCTAGGTGTTGTGGTGCTGTAACATTATCATTTAAATCATTTTATATAAATTTTATAAAATAATTGGATCTATAATTATGTATTTTATTTTTCTGGTTCGGTAGGAAATAGATGATTGGTTTTAAGTTAAATTTTATGTTTAAATGGTTTTTAATGTTTATGTTAATCCTTGTTGCAGTACGTTATAATTAATTAATTAAATATAAAATGACTATGAATAAGGAAATAAGTGTTGTTATTTTATATTTTTCTTAAATATTTTAGCAGGTAAATGAATGATAAGCGGACAGGGGTGAAATTACAACATTATTAATAATTTTTTTAAGTCCTGTTATAAATTTGGGGAGTCCTGAGTATCCGACCCTGGATTCCAGAGACATGATCATCTAATAATGTAGTTAGATTGTGCTGTCTTGTGCTAATCTTTTTATTATGTTGTGTTTTGTTCATTAATGTATATTAATTAATTTAGTTTAAAGAATATTTAAAGGGATCTCTTCCTTAATATGTTAATAAATAATCCAATTTTCAGAATATAACATAGTTCCAGAATTAATCATTATTATAGGGATTAAATTAAATTAATCCTGAGTTTCAGAATTAAATTTTAGCTTGAATCAACGCTCCAGGATCAAGAAGTAGTAAATTAGCTGTAGTTTAGAAATTGTGTTGTTCTGTGCTAACTATTTTACTATATAATTACTAACAATTTACTAACTATCGGCTATACCTAGGTGTCTGTAACCGGGCCGATTCTGTCACTTCTAACTATCCT
Organism: Tipula vernalis; assembly: GCA_958295665.1. Classification (NCBI taxonomy): domain Eukaryota; kingdom Metazoa; phylum Arthropoda; class Insecta; order Diptera; family Tipulidae; genus Tipula; species Tipula vernalis. The sequence continues at coordinate 175,791,091 of OY282558.1, read as the reverse complement.
ATCCTATCCTTCGGTTTTGTTATGTGTGAAAGAGTGCACGGTGGGACCCGGCCAGGGGTGGACATGATGCTGTCACATTTATGTGATATCGCGAGTGGTTGTGCTCTCCTTGTTGTAATGGTGCTTAGGTATCTTCAGTAAGGAAAGCATTCACTGTGTTATAAAGTTGGTGTGACAGTTTAATGACCACATCACTAACACGGGATTTCTTGCTTCATAAGCTTGGCCGTGCATTCATATCAATCAATCAATCAATCAAATAAAGATATAACACTTGCGAAAAATAAAGTCAAGCATTTTGCAATGAACATAAATTTTTGTGTTTTTTGGTTAGAAAACCTTGGAAAAACACTTCTAGTTTAATTTCATTATCGCTTATCCACAAATAAGTCTTTCGGTCTTTCTAAGCATCACAACTATTCAAAAAGGCCTAAGCAAACTTTGGATTTCGTTAAAACTGGCTAGGTAATCTTGAAATGGAATCAATGTATTCATTCTAAGAACAATAGTCTTATGGAAAGAATATGCTACACAGTGTTCATGTAAATAGTTGCACTTTACAAAATTCTGTTTAGTAAATAATTCATGCTTTACAATATCAGCATGGGCGCAACAGAACTGTGAAAATAAATTAATATTTATTGATGGATTCTGTTTTAACCGTCATTTGTGCCGAAGGCATGCGCGATCCTAAAACTACACCTACTCGTATTATTCTCCCTTCAATAACAGGTTAAATGTTAAAATGTAAAGCTTAAAGAAAACCGCTGACTTAAAACGAATCTTCGTATTATTTAATTTAGTTTTGAAAATTGGAGATTGGGTCGTATCGAATAAAATATAAATAGCAGCAAGATAGCAATAAAAGGTCAAATAGTAAGATATTGAAATTATAATGGGTGATGGTGGATGTAGAAGAAATAAACAAAACAGAACTTTAAGTTGTAGAGAACATTTGTATATAAGAGGAAAGCATCAAACCTCCAATTATGACACATACATCTGAATCTGTACAAGCCTCTCATCTTCACCATATGTTCGAAATATTACATAATGTAAAAGGAAACACTTGGAATACAACTCTTGAAGGAGGCTATATCTTTGGCAACACATTCGTTGAAAACAGTAAATCTGGTCACCCTACGGAAATAATACAAAGCGAAACAGACTTAAATAAAGCTATAAACAAGAACGTGACAAACTAGTTTAGAATTATCTAAATAGCCCCACAGCTAAGCATCAGGAAACTCACTTTGAAACCCAAATTACTAGTTCCTTGTCCTCTGCTATCGCTTAAATATTTTGCTTTTTGGAAACCCAGAATTTCTATCTAATGAAATACAAATGGCGAAATGATATAAAAATATTAAGGAAGACTTAAATTCAGAAAAGTGACTGGTCTTAAAGAACTTTCGGAATAATTTATCAAATTAATAAGCAAACTCTATTATCAAAATTGGCGGCCTTTGAGGTACACTAACGACTGTCTTTAATACAGCATTTATACAAAACTGTTCGAGAGTCACCAAGAGTCCAAATAAAAAATTATCTAAAAGTTTCAATATTTAACTAAATTAGCTAAGCACTAAAATCTTATGAAAGCTTTAAGAAATTTATCAGAATCCTTATTTCAAATAGAAGAGTGGCTCCGCTTAAAACCGATCTAGATTATTACCAACCCAATACGAATAAGCTCATTATTGGTCAAATTAAATTGTGAAATGCCGTCGACTTCTGTACCCTTCTTATTTTTTTGACATTCTAAACCATTGAGTACGGCAAAGAATTTAAATTGAATCTATTATTCGTATTATCTTCATCGACCGAGCTGTTTAAAAAATATGCAAACGCGAAAATTTTTTGAACGATATTCTCTTTCCATGTTATATACATTTTTATAAAGAAAAGCATTTAAAAATATATATGTACTCTTTACACAAATCACAGTACTTTCGTTTAGCATTAACGCCACCAGCTCACTTATAAGCATTGAACGCTTTAGATTTACTATTAGAAACCTTTTTGAAACGGAAATTAAACCATTGCTCAGCACAGCCACGATTTTCGAAAATCATTTTAAAATCATGTCTGAAATATGATACGAATTTCGAATTTACCTGCTTGTTTTGGATATTTTGTAGCAATGTTTATAGTGATGGATTTTGATCACTATCAACGTTGCTATATTACAAACAAATCTCGTGAGGTTTATAAATACGAAAACTGTTACTATAGGTTTTGCACTTCAAATTCAACCTTTTACAAAACACAATCATCCTTTTCAAAATCAAATTCATCTTTATTCAAAAAATAATCATCCGTTTTCAAATCAAATTTGCTTGACCCAAATCAAATTCATGTTTATTCAAAACAACTGTAATTAAACTCTAGCTACAAAATAACAAGTTAATGTATATAATAAAATAAATAAATCTTTACTATAATATGGAAATAAAATTCACCTTATAATTCGCCATATAATTTATTATAAACTTCACCTTAGATGTCATCGTAAAATTCACTGTAGAATTAATCCCAAACTGATCTAAATTCAACTTAAAATTCATTCCCAAATTTACCATATAATGTCTTGTTAACTAAAAATCCATCTTTAAATTTTCCTTAAAACGCTTCATCCTACAACATAGCCTTAAAGTTTATCCTAAAATACACCCTAAAATTAATCCAAATTCTCCATCAAATTCATCATAAATTTACCCCAAATTTACTTTAAAATTCTTGCGAAAATTCACCCTAAAACGCACCCTTTAATTCAACCTAATCACTCTAAAATTCACCTTCAATCACTCTAAAATTCACTCGAAAACCCTCTCTAAAACTAACCCTGAACTTCACTCTAAAATTCACCCTAAGTGTCAGGAATATAGAAAGCGAAAACCGATAGAAGTTTAAATAAGGATTTTATCAAATTTAAGTAGAAAAATTAATTTAGGATTAAAAATTTTATAAAATCATTAAATTTAAATTCATCATTCATTTTGAATTTCGAATTATTTATTTTAGAAATTAACGAACTTTATAATGTAGTTTGGAAAGAAAAGAAATTAGGAAATTTAGGAAAATTTAGAAGATTTATACTGCAGGAATATTAGGATTTCATAAAAAAATATTTGCGAAGGTAAAAATGGAAAATGGGAGTTTAAAGATCTAAATCTTTAAAGTTAGTATAAACATATTTAGAGAATTTTTACAACTTTTTTGAAATATAGAATTTTTATTATCGCTTAGAGTGTCAGGCAACAATTAAATTTTTACTGGTTCATTACTGAATTTCAAAATAATCTCAAAAATTCTAAATAAGAATTTTCAGAGAGTCAAAGGACTTCAATGCGATGTTTTTAATTTTAATATGATATTTTCATAAATGATGAATTTAATTTGGAAAAGATTTAATTTGATTTGGAAAATAATGAATATGTTTTGGATAAAGGTGAATTTGATTTAGATTAAGGCGTATTTGCTTTGGAAAAGGATAAATATATTTTCAAATAAAGATGAATTTGAATTGTAAATTGATGAACCTGATTTGTAAAAGGTTGAATTTGGAGTGGAAAACCTATATAACATGAGTTGTAGTTGCAGTAACGGCTATAAATTTGGCCCTAAGAAATGTAAAAATCATAAAGTGTTTATATGAAGAAAAGCCTTTTAGCAGTTTTCTTTACTGTTTTCTAACGAGAAATGACGCATTTTCTCATTAAGTACATGGAAATAGTAGATTACTTATCGAGGCGGAAAGTATTCCATTCATCTCGAGAGAACTTTAGGTTACCTAGAGGTGTTTTCGAGACGGGAATGGTATTTTTCCCCCAGGTAAAACAAGCAACATTATAACATAAATAAATAAAAACCTATCTATAATACTATCGTTTATTTTGGCAAAATATTAACACCTAGTAGGCGCTGCACAATTGACATTTTATTAAATTAGTTAACAAAAGTCACACCGAATTTGCACTTGTTCTGTTTTTTTAACAAACAAAATGTCCGATAGTGAAATAGAGTAGCGTGAAATTGATAGAACCACCCCACGGGTTATTAATGCTTTCATTACTGACCAATTACGTCTCGTTACTAACTCCTTCTTTTTTTTTCCCGTGTGGGGTTATGCTAGTTCCCCCATCGGGCGCCTCCCTGGGTAGCGGATAGGGGAAGCCCACCAGATATGGCAGGTGCCGGGGAAATCAAATACCTGGGGCGGACCAAAAACTAGCTCACCCAAGCTAAGGTGGCACTGCATAAGCCGAAAGCTGCATGGCTAAATTATGCGCCATTTGGTTTTAAACCCGTAGCCTTCCTATGATAATGCAGAGCTCTGTCATAGGTGACCGTTATTTCTCGTGCAACTCGTGGGAATAAAAATGGATACAAAACAAAATATACCAACAAATAAGGATGGTGGCGCTCCTTAAGCGTCACAAAATAGCGGAAAAGCCATTGCGGCTCCTAAACCCCAGGCGGATGGAAGCGGCACTAACGTACGAGTAGAAGGAAGCAAACACATGTCCAGTTTTGACGGTAATTGGACATTGTTTGATGGACCAAGCATCTTTCGAAGAAGCAGTACCGTGCAAAGGTCACCGCCTCCTCTATCACAGCAGAGTGCTGTACCAAGGGATGCTGGACACTTAAAAGTACCAACAGAGGAAGAAAAAAACACAGCACTACAGACGGAGGACAATGCCATAGTCATTGCCCCTATTTTTATGCTGCTGAAAGATGAAGATCAACAGCTGCAGGTTTGTAAAGACACCATTTCAGCAATGAAACGGGCAACGCATCAAAAGAGGAATATTAGCATGGAGGTCAAACACGGTCTATGTAAGCTAGAAGAAGCCATAGACATACTTTCTATGCTTAAAAGGAAACGTTGGAGGGACTACCGAAGGGACAGCCAGACTGAGTCCCTGACATCGGTGGATACCGATGTAGCCCCTTCTACTGTGAATATTAACAAAAGTCGAGCATCCTCTAGCCCGAAAAACAAACGGGAAGAGAAGAAAAATAAACAAGAGAATAAAGGAAACCCAGAAGGGGTTGGTACGGACAGCGAAAAAAGAAAAGAGAAAGGGGCGGAGTTAGAACCGTGGACGGTAGTATTAAAACCGGAAAGGATCAAACTTATGCACAAGTGCTGGGTACGATAAGGGATAAGGCTAAGCCGGAGGCTTCGGATACAGAAATCAAATCTGTACGCCGTACCAGGATGGGCGATGTCCTCTTGGAATTTGGCGCAAATACGGGAAATAAGGGAACCTGCGAGGCCTTGAGAGGTGCCCTGGAAGAGACGGCAACAGTGCGAAGCCTGGAACCCAAAATCACACCAAGATGAAGTGAAGGCAGCCATCCGGAGAGATCTTAAAGATTTCTCTGGGGAGCTGAAGGTGTCAGTTACAAAGACAAACTCGAGGGAACAACGGATGGCCTTCGTGGAGATCAATGCACGAGAAGCACATGAGCTCCTTAAGATAGGCCGTATAAAAATAGTATGGCTATACTGCAGGATAGTGCGCAAAACTGTAGTTATAAGGTGTTATGCTTGCTTTGACTTTGGTCATCACCAGGCGACCTGCAAAGGACCCAACAGGAAGGAGCAGGGCATATGTATCCAATGTGGGGAGAAAGGCCATATCAAGAAGGACTGTCAGTCAGACCCAAAGTGTTTTCTCTGCGCCGAGCATCCAATTGGGCCCGAACAACTAAAACACGTACCCGGGTCAGGGGCTTGCAAAATCTTTAGGCAGGCCCTTGATTGAAGCTTGAAGTGAAGGTTCTTCAGGGTAACCTTCATAGAAGTAAGACAGCGGATGCCTTGCTGGATCAACTGAGGCTAGACATAGGCGCAGACCTGCTGATTGTTAGTGAGCAATATCGTAATAGAGCGGAACCCGAATGGTACTCTGATAACCTTGATACAGCTGCCATCTGGACCCCGTACCCGATTACAGTCGACGATCATGGAGCCGAGGGGGGTTTCGTGTGGGTTAAAATCCAATCTGTTATATACGTGAGTTGCTATTTGATATATTAGAGGATAAATCACGTGAACTGAAAGGTGCGCTCGTTATAGCCGGAGACTTCAATGCAAGAGCATTGGATTGGGGCATGAACACTACGAACCCAAGAGGACGGTATATTCTGGATATGGCGGCTAGGGTAGGACTCACAGTGATGAACGAAGGTGGCGTATCGACGTTCAGAAGGCCGGGCTATGCTGAAATCATTCCCGATATCACTCTGGTATCTGACATGATGGCACAAAACGTCACGGGATGGAGGGTAATAGAGTATTACACTGGTAGCGACCACCAATATATCGTCTATAATGTACGGGGCGGATTGCGACAACCCGTTAGTCGCAATGACTGAGCGATAGGATGGAATGTGTCAAAACTGTGCGAAGAAAATCTCTTGGCAACCATCGAAGCCGGAAAAGTAGCAATATTACGGAAAAACGGATCTCCCGAAAAAATTGCGAGGACCACCATGAAGCTAATAAATCAAGCGTGTGATGCGTCTATGCCAAAAAGACGAGGCACAAGGGGGAAAAAGACCGCGGTTTATTGGTGGTCTGACGAGATAGCGAATCTCAGGAAGCACTGCCTACGTCTTAAACGCCTAGTCACTAGAGCAAGAAGAGACCGATTCGCGGCAGAACAGGAACATGAGGATTATCGACTGGCGAGAAGAGCGCTTAAATTCGAAATATTTAGAAGTAAGCGCCTGAAATGGGAGAGCCTGAAACGGGACGTGGACAAGGACCCCTGAGGCTTGGGTTACAAAATTGTGATGCTCAAACTTGGATCTCAGGCGCCCAGCCTTGTAATGGAGACACCACAAATATGGCATATTGTAAACTCCCTTTTCCCGAGTCACACAAACGACGATCGGCTACATTGCCCCGATAAACCAGAGGAAATACCAGCGTTCACGGTGGAAGAGATTCAGCAAGCCGCCGCCTCTCTCCGCAATAAGAAAGCGCCGGGCCCAGACGGGGTCCCCATGGAAGTACTGAAGGTAATCGCTCGATCAGAACCTGAGATACTTTTAAACATGTATAACCACTGTCTTGAGGAAGGGGTTTTCCCTAAGGCATGGAGAAGCCAGCGGTTGGTGCTCATTAGCAAAAGGAAAGGCAACCCGAACTCCCCATCAGCATATAAACCCTTGTGCATGCTTGATACAGCAGGAAAATTATTGGAACGCTTACTTAAGTCGCGGATCTCAGCAGCAATTCAAGCTGCAGGAGATCTCTCTGATAAACAGTATGGCTTCAGGAAGGGTCGGTCAACTATTGGCGCTGTAAAGGAAGTGGTGAGAGCTTTCCATATGGCGCAAAAAGGGAATCACCATTCGAGGAAAATAGTGTTGCTTGCCACGTTGGATGTGAAGAATGCGTTTAACTCCGCGAGATGGGCGGACATGTTATCGGCGTTAACAAGCGACTTTCATATGTCAGATTACCTTCTGCGAATAATGCATAGCTACCTTCAAGATAGAAGGCTTATGTTTGAAACCATGGAGGAAAAATATAGCAAAGAGATCACGGGAGGTGCTGCTCAATGGTCCATTCTAGGTCCCGATTTGTGGAACGCATCTTACGACGGCATATTGCGTATGGAAATGCCAGATGACACCTTCATGGTGGGGTATGCAGATGATATAGCGGCAGTAATAATCGTTCGAAACATAGAGGATGTACAGCGTAAGCTTAACCAGGTTATGCGCAGAGCAAACTCGTGGTTAAGCAGCCGTGGTTTAGCCCTAGCAACGGAAAAACAGAGCTTGTGCTGCTTACGAGACGACATATGGCGACCGATGTACTGTTCGAGGTGGAAAACCAGCAGTTACGGTCTAACACAGCAATTAAGTACCTGGGGGTCTACCTGGACACAAAAGTAAATTTTGAAGAACAAATCAGGCAGTCTGCAGAGAAAGCAAACAAAGTCTCTTTTGCTCTGAGTAGGCTGATGACGAATGTCGGAGGTCCAACGGCAGCGAAACGGAAACTACTGATGTCGGTCATAAATTCTATACTTTTATACGGGTGTGAAATATGGGCGGACACACTAAAGACGGATAAATATAGGAAAGTAATGGCCACTGTGTAGCGTCGTGGGGCACTCAGAATCTGTAGTTCCTACAGAACGGTATCGGAACCGGCTGTTATGGTCATTGCGGGTGTTATCCCTATCGACGTAATGGCTGAAGAAAGGAAAAAGATCTACGATATCAAGGACGACCTTGACAGTGAAGAAGCAAGAAGTGTGGCCAGAGAATATACCATGCTATGCTGGCAAGAGAGGTGGCAAACAGAGGACCGTGTAAGTTGAACTGCAAGGCTGATAAGAAACCTGGCCGAGTTGATAGAGAGGAAACATGGTGAAACAAATTATTTCCTCACCCAATTCTTGCCATGGGTTTTTCTGCAAATATTTGTTCACGATGGGGAAGGTGGAAAACCCGTCATGCATTTATGGGGATGCAGGCCTTGATGACGCGCAACACACATTCTTTACATGCGAGCAGTGGAAACGTGAGAGAGAAGAACTTGAAAGGAAAATCGGCAACGCAACGCCCGATAATATCGTTAAGATGATGCGAGGGACGGAGTCGAATTGGAATTAGGTGGCCCAGTATGTGGAACTGATCCTACGGCGAAAGAAAACAGCAATGGATAACCACCAGCGAAGATAGAAGTGAAATTAGTGAAATTATAAAAATTATAAATATGGGAGGCCTATGAGGGCAAAATACAAGACAAAATCCCGATGTAATACGAAAAGTAGTTCCAGGATGGATTTGTGTCTGAAATAGAGAAGCTTTTTAGTGGGTGAGAGTCCCACACACCGTGCATAATGCATTTTCCTCCTCTACATATAAAAAAAAAAAAAAAAAAAAACAAACTAATTCCTTTTTTACTATTACTGACCGATTGGAGTCTATCCATGGAAATCGCTCTAGAAAGTGAGTAATTATAACAAAACAAACGACTGAAAACAAATTATTTTCGTAGCAGGCCAGTTTCCGTGTTCGGTTTGTGATACAGGCGTGATATCTTGTACCATCACTTTCGATTCGTTTTCGATAGTGTTTTGTCTCTTAACTCAACTTCTGTATACTTTCCCTTTTCTTCACAACGATAAAATATCGCAAACAGAAGTTTGGGTGATTCTAAGTGATATGAATAAAAGTAGAAATAGAAGGTTGTTCTATTGGAGCAAGCTTATATAGATACTTTAGAATAAGTAAAATTGAATAGGTGAAATAGAGTACAATTTTGTTCTTGTTACAAGAGACAAAATATTATCGAAAACAAATCGAAGGTGATGGTACAACATGTCAACCCAAAATTAAATTTTTTGCATGCCAACGTTTTATCGAATTATTTGTTTATGTCATTGGTCTTTTTGAAAAATGATCGATAATGAACCAAAATTTCATAATTTTCCTTACTAATATAAGTACTACGATACAAACGGCCAGTAATAAAAACAAACGGTTGGTAGTGAGAAAACATTATGCGCAACACGTGGGTTAGTTATTCGTTTTTCAAATAATAAATTTTAATTCAAAATTGTATTTGGCGTTTTATTTTGAAAACGTTTTGTTTATTATAATGACTTGAAAATTGACCGCGTCCTAATATTAATCGGCTCACTTCAATTCTCGTTGTAAATCTTAATGGGCCTGCTAAGTTATTAATTGAATGTGTGAAACTTACAAACCTAAATCAATTTAATTAAACCTATCAGGAATTAGAATTCTAAAATGGCTTGTTTTAATACACTTGGGTGCAAAAAATTCGCACATTGATAAATTTTCACCAAAATTTCAAAAATATCAAAAAATCCAATGTTTGTTTAATTTTCTTGAATGCAGATTCAAAGTCTATTTCAACACCTATCCAGTGGTACTATTTTTGTACTTATACCGTGTCAACAAAGTAATTTTTGGGGTCACCATCTGAAGTACACGTTTTTTGTGAATTTATCTGCATGAAAATTAGTACTAAAAATCTAATTAAAACATGGAAATCAGCAAAAAAACATTTTTATTAATAGGAAGTATTCCCTCTCCTAGCGCGAATGACACCTTCCATTCGATATTTCATCGATTTCACCAAAGTTTTCCCCAAATCTTAAGGTATCGCCTCTCATTCCTCTGCGATCGCATGTTGCAGCTCCTGGAGACTCGTTGAAACAACATCTATGCCGCGAACCCTTTGTTTCAGCTCGTCCCATAAATGTTCGATGGGATTTAGGTCCGGGCTTCGAGCTGGCCACTCCATAACAGGCACATCCACCTCTTGAAGGTACTAACAAAATAACCAATCGTCGATCAATTAGGGCAGCGGCTCTAAGAAGTTCGTGAATCCCAAGTCAGTCGGTGGACAGTTCGAAGGTCGTATCAAATTATTTGAATAATCCTGATAATTATGGATTAAAAAAATTTACTGGTAAGCCAAGAATGCTTTCTGAGAGAGCAGAGCGACGAATTACCAATGAAGCATCCAACACTTCTAAAAGTTGCCGTCAACTGTCCGCAAATATTGAACTACATGTCTTACTATGAGAATACTAAATCGTGCTCGTAACATTGTCCGTTCAAAATTAAGGCCGGCCCCACGATTGTTGCCACGCCACAAATCGGCTAGACTGGAATTTGCCAGACTAAATATGGACAGGAACTGGGAAAGGGTAAGTAGATAAAAATTTGTATAATTATCAGGTTATATTTTCTGACGAAAAGAAATGGAATTTGGACGGCCCTGACGGTTTTAATGGTTATTGGCCAGATTGACGGAAGAAGGAGCAATACTTTTCCAAACGCAATTTTGGTGGCGGAAGTTTAATGGTTTGGGGAGCCAATTCTTCAAACGGATGTCTAGAACTCCAGTTCCCGTCAACAAAAATGAACAGTAAAGAATACATTACTGTTCTCCGTTCTAGTCTAATACCGTTTTTACGTCAGAACTTCGAAACACAGTATATATTTCAACAGGATAACGCTAGCGTTCATGTCAGTCGAGAGACGAAATTTTGGTTGGGGTCTGAATGTGTTGAGGTTTTGGATTGGCCAGCTTGCAGTCCTGACATGAAACCAATAGAAAACATTTGGGGAATTCTAGTTCGGCGAGTGTATGCAAATAATCGCCAATATAATACAATTTCGGACCTAAAGAAGGTTATCATTGAAGAGTGGAATAAAATTGACCAAAACATACTAAAAAAACTGATAAATGAAATAAAAGCCAGAATTTTTGAGTTAATTAAAAATGTGGGCAATGCCACTCACTACTAATGTGCAATTTAATACCGAATTTAATGTAAACTATTTATGTTTGAAGATGGTGCTATAATTTTGTGACATTTAAATTTTAATTAATTTAGAAAAAAAACATTTATTAAGAAATAATTTGAAGAAATATTTTTATAATAATAAATGAATACTTTTTACCTAATACTTTAGGTACAAATTATAACGAATAAATCTGAAATGAACTTAAAAACTTGCAGTTTTGATCGTGGTGCTATATTTATGAAACACAGTGTATAATAAATAGTTACAAATTATAGGCCGATAAGCTTTTGTTTAACTGTCAAATGAATAATAAATACCGCTTCAGACCTCTGAGCACCCTGTCTGAGATTTGTAGAACCGCCCCTCTTAATTTTTATTTTTCACAGCTTGTCTCCCGCTGGTACAACTGACCTATTGGCCTCTATAGGTGTGTAGACCAGTAATAATTTTGAGTCTTTAGGTCTCTTTTAATTTTTCTAATGTAGACCTATTTTATTTTTAAGTCTGCGCACCTATTTTAATTTTAAGTCTGTTAACCGTTAGTTAATACCATTTCACAGGTTCACCTGATCAAAGGCTAAACTAACAAATTTTAAAGATATCTGCTCGACATATGCCTGTGGGCAACTTAAATATATTCAAAAATGTCTAGGATTTTAAATAAATTGACGATCAGATACAATATATATGCGTTTTAAATTTAGCGCTCCTAAAAAATTTTCGCTCTGCGCGAAACACGCTCGCACTCACCTTGAGGCGGCTCTGTCTTACGTAATATATACTGATTTTTCCTCGGTCAGGTTGCTTTTTACAAATTGGGTGTGGTTCTACAAATAATCTATTAAACCTAGTTCAATGTTTTCTAAATAGCAGGGGAACCTCAGACTTCTATACTTGGATCTCTTCTTTTTTCATTGTTTATCAATGATATTGTAAAAATATTTCAATCTATAATATAAATTGTTTCACACAATAACTTTGAATTTATTTAAATCGTATTCCAATTTTTAGTTTTCGTCCTTGATGATAAAATCTGTTGTATAATTATATGTTTACCTGATTTTATTTTCAAATGTTGTCGTCCTAATAAAAAAGTGACATTTCTCATCAAGCGTTATTTAATTTGGACTAACATTTCAAGTTTAAAGCGTTTTTTGAAAAAATTTTGTTAGAGTATCGAACAAAGTATCTAGTAAGTAATCGTGTGTTTTTTTTTTTTTTTAATTGATTTGAACTATTTAATTTGCGCTACCAACTTATAAAAAAAAAAATTTAAAATTGAAAATAATTTTTGCGGCTGTTTTATTGGGAAAAATAAATCCAAAGTAAATCCGGAATAAATCCTGTAGCATTTTTCTGAAGTAAAGACAGGAACGTATTAAGTATAGTATTTACGTCATCTTGAATGTCAAATTATCAAGAAGTTCAGTTTGAAAATTGATCGCTAGGTAATCGTCAATTAGAGTTGAGTTTAAATAATTATTGTGATTTTTATGTACCGTTATTTTTACGAAAATGTTAACTGTCGTAGTTCGGCTGAAAAAACCTATAGACAAAATAATGAGCCAAAAAAATTGATTGACAGAAGATGCCAACGATATTCTTAATTCTTTTTTACAAGTAACCTGTTCATTAGGTCTTAAACTTAAAGTGACCTATGGAACAATTGTTGGAATTTAATTGGTGTATTAACTAAAAAAAGAAGTTTTTACGACATTTTTTTTCTCAGGAATAAAAAAAAATTCCTTGGAGCTTTTTTTGAGAAATCCCTTTATGGCAATAGCTATCGCTTCTGTGACTTTACTTTGGGCTACATTGGATATTTTGAAGCCTCGCACAAATTTATTCTCGCAATTACAATACTTACCCATTACAACTTCGTTATAATGGGGACAAATAAAACGAATAATAAAAATAACATAAATGTAATTGTCTGAACATAATCTACTTAATGTTCAGTCGTCCATATTCAATTATTATTCACAATGTAATTAAACTCGATTCGAAGTACCACTACTTTGTTGTAGAGAATCACACACAAAAAAAAGACATTCAACTGATATATTTTCATAATTGTAAACAATAATAGTAAATGGAATATGACAAACTATTAGAGCAAAAACAAAAAAATTGAATGCAGAGCTTTTTCATTATCTTCCGCAGATTTATTAAAAAAAAAATCTGTTTCGTGTAGTTTTTAATTGAAACACATTGATATTAAATATTATATTTAAGAATAATAGATGTATGTGTACAAAACTTGCACATTTTAACAACTATTATTCTTATTATAATTAAAAAGACGAGAGTGGTTTTGCAATTAATATGCCAGCATTAACAAAAATAAAACAAAAACCAATTAATCTAAGATGTTTGTGGTATATTAATTGCAATAACACTATTAAACGAATATAAAAACGATTAAGTTCACACAACAATCAGCACACTTAATTTATGTACAGAAGATAAAATAATATTGTTATGGATTGTAAAGGGATGATTTATGATATTAAATTAAAGTTTAAAATTACTACTTAGTGATCTCCAAAAGGCTTGAAATTTTAAATTTCGATTCAAACTGTAGCGTTTTCGTGCAACATAAAAACTAAGAATGAATCATTGCCGATGAGCTTATATAAATTAGAATGATGGTAATTAACTCACAAACTTCTTTATAAGAGATTATCGTTTCGTGGGAATACATGAAGGAAATGTAATGAAAATGTATGATAAAAAAATTTGGTTTTAATCCAAATTTAAGCATGAGTTGACGGCGAAATATTAAAATTTAATTAGGACTTTGTTTTCTTGTCTACCAGTCTACAAATTGTAGATTTTTTGAGGGTTATGAATAAATTCTATATTTTGAGATGTCTAACAACTGAAGAAATTGTGAAAAGGCTTAATTTTATTTTGTTTAACTCAGATTAGAATAGACAACAAAGTATAATATAAATAAATACTTTGTTTATCGTTTCTAAATTTTGGTATTATGGTAAGAAGATTGACTTAAAGTAGATAAATTGAAAAGTTATGTGTTCATCAGACTAGCAATACATATCATAAAATCGTTTTAAATTATAAAACTTACTCAAGTAAATTCTGCGTTTTACTAAATTTAAAGATTTTATTGGATATAATTGGAAATCACTTTGATGAATTACAAAAATAATTTACCATTATAAAAACTAAAATACATTTCGAGGAACGTGTTAGGAATGCAAGATTTTACAAGTTGGAAAGGAATTGGAAATATATAGAAAAATAATAACCAATTGATGTTGTGCGATTTGTTAAAAATCTGGCATTTCGATGTCGTATAGATTTTTATAAATCTTAATAATAATATAATGTATAATATAACAAAAATAAATAAAATAATATTGAAAATACCGTATAACATGTAACATCTCATACATGCTTATGAGAATATATTCATTGATTATTAATTATTATATCGATATCTATCACAAAAAAAAAAAAATCATAAAAATTAACTAAATTAACTAAAAAATTAAGAAAATGAATATAGTTATAAAAAATAGATATATTGGGATGCAATTACGATAAATTTTAATCTTTCTCTTTTTGTTGAGTTAGTGGTTAATTACCTAGTTCTAATCTACGATACTTGTTAAGACTTGAGTGAGAATGTTTTCGTTTAAATTTTCGATTATGATGAATCTTTTTCGTACCGTTCGATAGTTGTTTTGCTGAACCATTTTGCTGGAATTCGGGAAATGACACATGATTCGTTTTACTCCCATCCTGTCCCCAGTTGAACAAACAAAAAAATATTTAATTAGTTGAAATATAATTTTAATCTGTAGGTATTTCTTACCTTGTGCAATCGTTTGCTTCTTTTGTGATGCTTCCGATCATTAACCATCCGCCGAGTTGACATCTGCATACGATAATTTACTTGCGTCGTTAAATCACGATCATCCACCGCATGTCGGCTATAACTTAACCGGCGATGCTACAAATAACAAAATTAGAAATAAACCAAAATATAAGCAAACAAAAATTATACGTTTTAGATAATGATTAGACTTTAAAAAAAAAAAAAAAAGAAAATCAAAAAAAATTGTGTGGCATGCAATTATAGCTTTGTCGATACAAAGTAAACGCCTTGACATATACTGTACAGCTGTGCTTTTCTTTCTCTATACGCTGATTTTGAAACACATGTCGTTTATTTGGTGTTCATTGATATAAAGTTATGTCGACGTTTTATAAGCTAACATTTATTAAATTAATTCGTGACACAAAAAATATTAAGAAAATCAAAAATAATACAAACTATAACACTATAAAGCTTTTGTTGAAAATGTATAGCCTCCCCCCACACCCCAAAAAAATTAAATCTTTCATAAAATATTTACACAAAATATGAAAATACTGTAATTGCGGTTCAGTTGCAGTTTTATTATTGTCTAGAGTCTAGACAGAATAATCTGTAAGAATTGTACGCTATTATAGTTTTTGTTCAGATAATTTTTTTTTTTTGTCTTAAAAGCGTACAACATAAATTTTGCTTCTATCGTTTGATACTAAATGACAATGAAAAAAAATATGATTGTAAAATAAAAAATAAAAAAAAACTATGAAAATGTAGAAAATGAAAATGGAAAAATATAATTTGAACCGATGTTTGAGTAATATAATTTATTTAGTTTGAAAATTGGTTTGGTTACAAAACTGCAATCTCAAGAATATTATACTAGGTCACTTAATTTTCTTCTAAAATCCGAAACTTTGAAAAGTTTTGATACATTTCAAAATAAAATTGGCGCAGTATATTGCTAATGAACAAAAACACATAGATTTACACGAAATCATCGGTTTTGAAATGGGTTTGACGAAACTCATTCCGTTAATGATCCCAGATTTACGTTGGTATCGTTCTACAAAACAAACATTATGGGCGTAAGCAATTGCTTATGCTTACTTGTATTTTATAGATTTATGTATATTCTACAAAGTGAATCATACATCGTTTATTTATGCAAATTGATTTTTTTGAAATTATTGACTATACATTATTAAACAAATCGCCATATTCACATGGAATATAACTTTGACCATGTGGTTATTGAAAAAAAAAAATTAAATTTGGAAACGTCTTACAATTTAAATGACGGAAATTTGAAATTGATAGAAAACCTTTTTATTACAACGAAGTTCGATGTACACAATTTGAGACGTAATTTGAAGAAACGAATTAATTTTTTAATTGCTTTCAAGAGAATTTAAAAGACAGAAGTAATCATTGTTAAAGGATTTAAATTGAGAAAACTAAAGTTTGTATAATCAAAAAATTTTAATTAAACGAATTAGGTATAATTGAAATTCTTACCGTAAGAGCCATTGAAATAAATAAGATTATTTCCTTTGATTTGTGAACACAGATTTAATAATGAAAATACGTTTGAAAAACTTCCCCATAAACTTAAGACATCCGAAAACATAAAGTTAGATAAAACCATAACTTACGTATAATACCAGAGCCTTCTAGAGTATAGAGCCATAATCTTAATGACGTATTATTTAGAAGCTTTTTTAGTGGTACAACTTTTCACTGATTTCCATAGGAATCCATAGTAAAAATGGTGTTGTTTAGCTTCAAGTTTTTCAATGAAAAAAGCAAAAATGTCATAAAATGTTTATATAAAAGTTTTCTACATATCTTTAAGAACAATATACAAGAAGGCCATATTGGTATTAAGTAAATATTAATTGCAGAAATATTAAAATTAAATTATTTCTAAAATATATTTTTTCGAACTTTCATTTTTAAAAATACATCAAAGTTGGCTCTGACAAATTAAAATAATACTTGCTAAATTTATCTTTAGTTTTACTAGTGTACGTAAGATGTCTAAAATGGTCACAGAAAAATACGAAAAAAAATTATTTAATCGCAAAATTATCACACGTTCCTATATTTTGTGAATTTGTTTTGCTTTTCCTACAATTTGAAATTTCCCCATGTGGTAATTTTTGGTACGATTTTCCAAATTTTTACGGCCATCACTGCCATCTATGTAATGTATATTGACTTAATGACCAAACGAATCGTAGTAAGCTTTTATATCAATTTGCCCAGAATGTTGTTGTTATGATTTTTTTTTTAATATTTTGGTTTAAATAAATCAATTATTACAAGAAAATGAAAACGATTTACTTAAACGATATTCATATATGTTGAAATTCAAACATTTATGAAAGTTTTTCAGAAATCATAATTAAGAATTTGTAACGTTTTCATTTAAAAATTTGCCTTAGGAAAAAAAGTGATTTCCCATATGTTTTGTGTGTTTTACTATGAAAAGTTTCGTTTTTTTCCTCGTTTCTAATTTCCTTATAAAAGCTCAGATTTTTTGATTATGGCTCTATAAAATACAGGGTGCCCTGATAATACTTACGAAATTATAAATATTAATTATAGTTATAAATTTGAAAATCTGAATAGCACTAACTATAATAAATACGCTTCACAAAAAAAAACAAAAGAACGTTCTATCAAATTTTTAAACATGTACGAACGAAGTTGGTGGATTCTAATATTTATTAAATGTGTATACACGTTATATTAGTTGAGTTGAATTGAAGTGCTGTATGCCTTTTACTTTTGATTTCGAGACTACATTATGATATTTCAGCACCAGATATTTAACGAAAAGCCTCCTCGCAAGGTCAATTGCGTTGTTTTTATCAAAAACGTGCTTGAATTTTGCATTAAGACTGTGTCCGCTGGCGCTACCTAATATTTTTTAGTACAAATTTTGGGCATTTATTTGAAAAATATGCTTTTACATCCACAAATATTTATTATGCTGCCCGAAATGTGTAATAATTTTTTGAAATATTTCCCCATCTGTCACGTTCGATTTTAACTGCAAGCAATCCTGTCGTAAGCATCGAATTGGTTTTATAAAGGGCCTAGCGTAGCGGAGGATAGTATATGGTAAAATAATTATCGCAAAAATGTTGGCAAATACATAACGAAATACATGTAGCTAGTTTTTCTACAAAAAATACCACAGTCATAGATGGCCTCAAAGCCGAAGCGCAATGCGCTTGGACATACTTTTCGAGATAAAGAGCTATTGATCTGGTGCGTACAATGCAAAGTTTTAAACCAATCGACAATCAATTAATTCAATGAAGAAATCAATAAATAAACCAAAATTAGGATTATTCCACTATAACAGACTTTAGTTAACATATACGGACAAATCACTCGCTAGAAGAAAATTGTCAACAGATTACTGTATAGTTGAAAATAGGAAATTATCCAAAATTAATGCTGCGCTTGTAATATAATTTTTGTTGCTACAAACTATAACATAACCATTGACTAGTTGACATTTTAGTTTGATGATGCCAACGTTACCACTCGAAAAAATGAGCTTGAATCGGTTTAATCAGGGGAAAGGAATTCAAATATTTGCAATTTAAATCTCATTGATGGTTATTATAAGGAGGCTTGTACCACCAAGGAGAGAACACAAATATATCAAATGGATACAATTGTATCCAAAATGGTAACACTGGATACAACGCTAAGGCGCCCATCAGGGTGGTCCAAAAACTTTTTTTTTTGTTTTTCAGTTTGGCCACCGCGTAAATTTATAACATGTATCCATAACAATAATATTGTATAATTTTAGTTGGCTAGCTTTAGCGAAAGAGGGTGCTCAATCGAGTGCCGTTTATGAAATTTTTATGAAAAATGCTTGATGTTTATTTTTTGTTGCAAGGTCAGTTTCGTGTGTTAAATTAATCGAATCTACTTTAAAGTATAGCTGTTATAGAGTTTTATAAACGATCGTAAAAATCTTTGGTAGTTATTTACTATAATGTAAGGGAATCAGTGCATGAAATGAGTTCATCAACTCGAAAAAACGACGACATTTTCCTTCTTGGATGTCGGTGTATTGGGCCATTTGTAAGGCTTAACCAACTTCCAACTCTTCGGCAAATTCACCACACATTAAAAGAATCAAGAAATGTGAAAGATTCTGCGCATGTGCTCATTGAAGAAGTCAAAGATGTGTGGATCAAATCTGACAAATCCGACCAGACAACCAAATTCAACTGCGTTAAAAAACTTATAAAAATTCAAAAGATCAGGCAGATAAAGAAAATAAAACAAGAGATTCGGAAGCACAAAAACAGAGAACATTTATTTACAAAAGAGCTCCATAAACTTTTTGATATTGCCCATGCGAACGCCATGAATTCAATGTAAATTGCGGAGGACGCAGAGAGTTTCTCATTGATCAAAGAGGTGAGCGTAAGATGATTATGACTTCGATTGACAAGAAGCTGGAAATGATCAAAGAACGTTCTCTAAAACGAAAACAAACAGCTAAAGAATTAAGAGAAAAGGCCGCTGAAAGTAATGTTTCAAGTAGCACTTCAATGTTTCAGTAGCACTTCTCTTGTCACTGGCACTTTAAAGGATAAGCAAGATGATGATTTTGTGGTTGCTTTCCCAAATAAAAACAGAGCGCTACCAGTGCCAGTGGCGTTGTGCCATTGACTAGTGGTATAATTACGACTGTAGTGTGACTGATTATTCCATTGTCTGCCGCACTTGGTTGTAATCTCGGTCTTTCGAAGACCAATTCGACCTACAAGAAAAAAAGCAAGGACAGAACTCAATAGAAGAAACATTTGACCCGACTTATCCATTTCTAATACATTGGGATGGGAAAATACTGCCTGATATAACAGGTAATAAGAAAGTAGAGCGCCTCCCGATTCTTGTCTCTTTAGTAATGGTTGTGAAAAACTGTTAGGCGTACCCAACCTTGCAGGAAGGTGCTGTTTCTGACGCAATGGAATGTCACAAATAAAGCCCGCGCAATCACTTTTGACGTGGGAAAGGAAAGGAACGTGCACTCTCCTAGAAGGAAAGACGGGCCGTGATCTTTTATGGCTTGCTTGTCGTCATCACGTGTTTGAAATGATGCGTTCAAAAATATTTACACCATGCTTTGGGCCCCAAGCTCTCCTGAGATTCTATTATTCAAGAGTTTCAGAGATGTTTGGGATCCATCTCCAAACGAGCACTACGATTTTCTTGAATCCAGTACTGGCACGGAACAGTTTGCTGAAAACATTCTTGAGAGTCTTGCGCCGGCTTTAGCTGGAGAAAAACAGGTTCACGACGATTACAACGAGCGAATAGAACTCACAATGATTGTTCTGAACAAACCATACCCGAGGATTTATTAGAGTGCCCCGGCATCAATACATAATGTTCGATTGATGGCAAAACTGCTGTTTGCTATGAAGATTTTTCTCTTTAGGAGTAATTCACAAGCATTTAAGCTAACCAAAAGTTTCGGTGCACTCATTATACACCAAAACTTGGATCGGATCACCTTTGACAACAGATGCACCGATTAATGACCTACAACTTTGGAAGAGCTTAAAATGATACGAAGTCATGATTTCGAAATCTGTGCAGCAGCAAGGGTTGTTCTTAGAGCGTAACATGTGGTACTTGCCTTATAGGCTAGTTGCCTTTGCCTTGTTTTCCGACAAGTTGTCTTATGCTAGAAAATGCCCAATATTCAAATAATAGATGTTGACGTCGGTTAGAGCCTTTGCATCGCAAAGTACACTGAAAACGCTCTCAGTTCTAAACATCAATGAATCATTCTTGCATTTACCTCCCGAGACTTGGAGTGACAATGTTGATTACCTTCAAGGCAAAAGTTGTATAAAAAATTTGCGTGTGGTTTACGAAACTGGGAGAGGAGTGTACAATTATTTGAAGATTACAATACGATAATCACCAAGAATAGGAAGAAAAACATTGTTTACTTCATGTCGTTGAACAGAACAGAAAGATCATTTCTACTGAACAATTAACAGGGTGCATGCGGTTTTTGTCAAATAAAAATTTGTATTAAAATATATTTACCACACGTTTCGGACACAGTCTAAGTAAAATTTAAATTTGCGTCATGAGTTTTTTGCGATATACTAAAGTAATAATGAGTAATGAATTTTGTTCTTAACAAGTTTTTTATAGAATATTCCTAGCGTAGGATGCCAGCGTGGCACCTTGATAAAATTGTGTTATAAGTGTTATAACAAGCTCCAAATGGGATGAAAAAAAGAACCAGATTTAGACACGCGAATCAAGATTTTACTAATTTTTACTAAATAAAAATGACTGCAGTAGCTACTCAAATGCATACATTCAAGAAATAGCATCGTCAAAGTTTTGCAAATTTAAACTTTGATTTTGATAATTTCTAGAAACATCCATTTCCATTTCTTCTAGCTAATCTCTAATTGTTTAAATAAATTTAGATCGACTATTTTCATTTTCATTCATGTCATTCAACATTTCGTTGTAATTCAGTTTCAATAGTTGTATTGCTTTCACCAAACAAACAAAAATTACAACAACAATCGTACTAGATAGACCAAAAAATAGTTTAGCTAACCGAAAAAAAAATCGTGGTAAAACAAATCTTAATAAATTTGGATAATTTTTGCTATTGCTTTGACCAGCCGTTAACCAAAAAAGTACCTAACTCATTTTTGTTGAAAGCAATGCGCTTATTTTTGAATTGGCAGAAAACCAGAAATAACTTTTGTTTTAATAATATGTCCGAAATCTGTGATAAATAATTTTTAGTACTCTAATTTTTGACATTTATTTAAAAAAACCGCACAAACCCAAATTACTACAGTTAATACCTATGATAATTTTTGACAAATACAAAATAAATTCATTGTGTGAATGAAGTAGTCGCCTTGGCGTTTTATTTCAACCATATTGATTTTCCTGATTCACTGTTATGAAGATGCATTTTTCAACCGGGATGTGATTTTAATTCTGTGGCAGTAAGTTTTATTGCAAAATTAAATGGCGTAATTTTGCGTTAATGAGTGTTATTGTGATGTGTTATAAACATCCGATATATAATCAGAAATCGATAATTGTTCATTGATGTGAATAGTTCGATTTATTGTTTATATTGTGTAACTCAAAACCGTGTTAATCGCGACTAATACACATGTCCCTCGATTAACACGGTACTTGATTAACGCGGCGAAACTTCTGTGCTTGTTAATCAAGACTTTGTCTCAATTCGTTGACCGTGTTAAATCAAATCCGTGTTAATCAAGTACCGTGTTAATCGAGGGACAGGTGTACTTACACTTGTTTTTTCACACAGTCTAATTTTTCAAAATATTATCTTTGTTTTCCGAATACATCTCTCGCAATGCCATTATGTATAAACAATGAAACGAGCCAGCATTTTTCTCGACTTATTCCTAACAATTCAATAGCATGAAACTAAATTTTAGAAATTATTCAACATTTCAATAATTTTTCACATTTATGTAAACAATAACCTAGCCACAATATAAAATAACCATGAAGCTTACTTTTAGGTTTTGGTAATACATTGACGTCAAAAGTAGTCATTTTCTATTCAAAAATCTCCGTATTCCTCATTATTACACAATTCGGACTGCATAATGAATTAGTACTAAAAAAAGCAAAATTTAGTACTAAGCATCAAACTCCTAGTTAAGTATGCTAACTACTGGGCTAAAAACCACATTGAGATACTGCGGTTTTCTTGAACTGAAAAAGCCTTAATTATTGAAGAATTATTGATTTTCTCTAATTATCTTATGTCGAGCTAATAAAACTAATTTTAATACGAGAAAACTGAAGTAAATCGTTTTTTACTATAGAAAAGTTCCGTTTTTTTGTTTTAGATCAGTTTTTTTCAGACCCAAAGAACTCGACATTAGGCTGTATCCAGTTTTTTCAAATTTTTCGATTTATTTGAAAAAATCACACTTATCCATTTTTACCAAGTTCACCTTGTTTCAATCTAGCTTATTTTTCACAATAAAACAGAGTCACTTATCTTGTATAGTTAACTCGACTCCAGCCTAAAAAAATAGTAGAGTTGAGTAAAGTAAACTCTAAAAAAAAATGCGCTATAAAAGGAGTCGAGTCGAAAACAATGCGAACTATTTCCAAATAAGGTGGATGAATATTATTATATTATTATTAACGTTTATAACTCGGCTTCAATCCTCTTTAAACTCGACTCTAATTAGACTTTGCAGTATATGCGTTAAAACAATTAACTCCAAATTGATTCAAAGTTAACTTGATTTGACACCATCCGTAACTGTGACATTTTCTATATTGCTTCACTCGTCTCGCAAACCGGAAACAATCTTAAATAGGTTTGCCTATTCCGGTAGATAAAACCATATTTTATGTACTTACGGAATTGTTCAACTAAACATTAAAAATTAATTAGCTACAAATTTAAAAATCTGAACTGCATCAACTAAATACGCTAAACACAAAATGTGATTTAAAAACAAAAGAGCATTCTATCAATTTTTTTGAAATGTTCGAACAAAGTTGCTGGATTCTAGTATTTATTAACTGCGTATACACATCAGTTATAAAAATTGAGTTGAATTAAAGCACTAATATGAAATTACGTTAGTCGTAGGTAAAAGTAGTTTTACGAATATGACATATAGTAATTTTTCATAATATATTGATTAATTTCGAAAGTTCCGGTTTCATCTATTACACCAAATTTTTCATATAGGATCAGATTAAAAATAGTTCTTTGATTCTTAATGAATCATATTTAAAAGATATTTATAAGCTGCGTTTTTTTATTCGCTCCGGATAGCTGCTATCGAGAGCCGTCATATAAAAAGTGGCTTCCGATAGCGCTCCATATAAATAGGTAGAGCCAAATATTTTTTATATGAAATTTTTGCTAAACAAATGAATTTAAAATGATAGTTTGATGTTAAATAAGTTTAGTTTACCAATAAATAGCTCGTCAAATTTAAATTTAGCCGTAGAAAAATGATGGCTCTCGATAGCAGCTATCCGGAGCGAATAAAAAAACACAGCTAATAATAACAAATAAAATGAGTCATCGATCAAGCATTACAAATTTGTGGTTATAAGTTATAACTGAGTGACTAAAACTATTAAAAATGTTTTGTGTTTAAGATTTCCGGAAAACATTTCATTTTGTGTCTATCTGTCAGCTGTCTCTTTTTTTTTTTTTTTTGGAAGAAATTCTGTAATATGGCCAATTAGGAAGGAACTCGGTTATTTGTATGATGAAATTCGATACGTACCTTGAAAGTGGAATTCTAAAATGATATATAAAATAAATTCTGGAATATGGCCAATTAGAAACTAGGCTATTTCCTAACCAATTTCATGTCTTATGCTTTTTGCTTATGAATTTCATCATAATCGGTTAAGAAATAATCGATCATTTTGAAATCCCATTTCCATCGTGCGTACTGAAATTCGTCATAATCGGTGCAAATTTTACCTTAGATCAGAATTTTAAAAACTTGACGTTTAGAAAATTAATGCTAAACGACTTTTCGAAGAAACTAAATCGGAGATGATTACTCAGCTTTCTTTAATAACGCGCTAATAACTGTAATGTTTATGCACCGTTGATATCTGTTGATAACAATTGTTGCTTTTTAAAACATCAACCAATCAAATCGAGTCATTTGTATTTTTGCCGGATGATTTTCGATTGGTCGAGTCGAGTATTTTTTATTTAGTATAAAGAGTAGGATAGAGAAAATTTATTCACAATAAAATCAGGTTCGTATCTAGTTTAGTAAAAGAAAGCAGTCAGGATCGACTGTCAGTTCGATAGGCTGGATCGTCTGTAGCGTTCTTTAAAAAATTCGATAATGTGCTTGCTTTACGTGAAATTGTCTACGGGGGGCTAAACAAACTGTAAACTGTGCACCATGAATTAATTTTTTGTGTTTTAAGAGATATCTATAGTTCTGATTCTGGTTAGTTGACAATTAACTTTTTGATTTAATATCTTCCGCCAATGCTGTGTACCATTCTGCTAAAAAACTCGAAACCAATCATTGCAATTTTGCCAGCAAATATTGTAAATTTACTTCGTTAATTATGAAAATGAGAATTAGTTTACTGGCATCTTATAACCCAAGGCATAATGTATGTCGAAGAAAACTAAGCGTTCTGCTAGTTTTACTTCTGAAACTTAGGCTGCGGTAAAACATTTACTGTTTTTTATTCCATTTACCCTATTTTTGAGAACGGTAAATGTATTTACCGAATTTAGTGTATTTACTCTGAATATTGGTCCGCAGCCCTTATTTAAGTATTAACAGTTTAAGTTGCAATATGTAAGCAATTATTCAATTTAGATTAAAAAAATCGAATGGAGCCTTTCGAAATATGTATCACTAAAATGAAGCATCCGAATTATTAAAAATTGTCGTGAAATATGCATTTGCAAGTAGGTACCCATATTACTATTTTTTTGAAAATCCGGTCGTCAAAATTCGATATTTCGAACTGAATGTTAATTTAGAATTTATGCAGAATTTCAATTACAAAATTGTGAATTGTGATACTCGTGTATACTAATTTGGTTCGCAAGGACCAAAGTTATTGAAATTCTGTCAAAAATGACCAATATTTTATTTGTCCAAAACCGCTTTTCTCGGTGTTATTAATGTGGTGTGTCCATCTGTTTGGATGTCCGTATCCACGGTAACTCGAGAACGAATTGTCCGATTTGGAATTTGGTTTCGCTAATCTGTTTCTTTAGTCAAGGCTCAAATACTTTTGGAACCGGTATGTCAACAGGCCAAACGAATTGATCCAAAAACCTCGTGATTATTAATACCAGGTGGTTGGGATGGCTTTTTGTAAGGAATACAGTTATTCACCGGAAGGTGAACTGGTGAGGGATTTTTCGAGTGCTAGGAGGCGACTGCGTTGAGGCCTGATTTCGAGAAAAGTCGTTTAGGTGGTCCTCCGTTGGGGCCCAGGTTAAACTTTCTTCTTTTATTGTTGTTTTTTGTTTCTTTCTTCGATTGAGATGAAACACGGTTTGTATGATGAAATTGGGATTCCAATATGTATTCCTGATATGATTCTGAAAAATGACCAATTTTAAAGGAACCAGGAACAAAGCCTGGGTTCTGAGGAATGGCTAATTTGAATGGAACTAAGCAAACCAATTGGGATGCAACTCGCCTTGTGGTTCTGGAAAATTTGGATGGAACTAAGCCAATTGCTCAAATGAGTGGGATGAAACTCGGTCTATATGATGAAGTCGGAATTCCAATATAAGTTCCGGATGTGGTTGTGGAAACTGGCTAATTTGATTGAAACTGAGCCATTTATCAAACACATAAATTATTGGAATTCTTCCGATATCTTTATTGAAAGGTACTTAGTGAATTTTGTGGTTAATAATGGAAAACAATATCTGATAAGCAAGCTCTTCAGCTTGCTCTCCAAGCCAGCAATCTTCTACCAAAGATTCCAATGACATGAAGGTGTCATTGATTTTACTGTGAACGGAAACAGATATCGAACGATAATTAATAACTTTTTACGGGGTTAATTGGACGCCACTTATTTAGAGAGTATGTGGCTACAACAGGAAGGTGCTATCATTCGATCATTTTAATTGCACGAAAAGCAGATGTTAATTGGCCATCTATATACCACTGAAATTCACCCTCCATTATGTAAAACTGACATTGGAAATTGTGGTAAGGAGGAGGTAGCTTAACAAATATTGTTTTCCATTAATAATGACACCATTTCTCTTTTAATTTTTAATAAAGATATCAAAAGAATTCCAATAATTTAAACAACTCCATTTAAACACCCTTTACTAGAATTATTAATCTTAACTTTTAGGGGTGTGATGACTGATGAATGTTGAACAGAGTTTTTTTTTAAAGAATAAATTGGCTACAAAAGACCAATTTATATAATCGGTTTAAATTTTCCGTTCAACATTTTTTTAAAAATATATTTTGATGAAATTTTGGCTTTTTGTCTTGCACTCTTTTCTTTCTGAGACAATATGGTAACCCTAGAGTTAGCTTTAGTTGGTTTGTAATGGTTCACCCAATCCACCAATTCAATAATATATTCAAACAAAATATATTTACAACATAAACATTTTCAGTATCCGTTCAGTTTCGTTTCTTATTGGTGCATTGGGTTATTTGCCTGATAAGAACACCTTCTCAACTAATCGTTCTACAGGTCCGGTTTACACACACAATACAAAAATTCATTTAAGTAAACTCCCAAACTTCAACGCGGTGACTTGCCGTATACGCGGTCGTGCGTGAATAAAAATAACAACCAAATTCTCATAATTTATTAAATTATAGACTAAACCAACTGATATAAATTTAATTCATTACATCACAAATAATGTGTGTGTAAGTCATTCCATAAATATATATTATACGCCAATTATAACTGAATGTTCTGGGCAGTTTAGTTTCGATAACGTACGAAAAATCTGGGCGTTTTAAGCCAATATTCCAACAACGCCGCGATAAATGGTGATCCCGACAAGATAAGTACCCACTGATAAGTTCATGTTCGCATGTAGTTTTTCAGACCTTGTTGATTTGGATGTTGATTTGGGCATTGAGTTTGGGATTGAGTGAGTTGAATTTTAGTAGAGTTGGAATTGACTTGCGGTTGAGTCCACGATTTAGATGGGAATTTATTTTGGGATTGTGTTGAGGGCTGAGTTGGAAGTTAGCTTGAGTTGAGTTTAGTTAAGAGTTGAGTTTGTACTCGAGTGGGATTCGAGTTTGATTCTGACGTTCGGTTAGGGATTTATTTGGGAGTTATGTTAAGATTTGTACGCTTTGAACCGTGTTGATTTAGGGATTAAATGAAGCATTGATTTAGAGTTTGCGATGGAAGTTAAGTTTGGATTGAATTTGTGATTCAGTTCAGGTGTGGGTTAAGTTTTATTTGGGAATTGAGTTGGAGGTTGAGCTAGAGATTGAGTTGGGATTGAGCAAGGGATTAAGGAGCTAAGTAGGAGTTTAGGTTCAGTGTCTACAACCGCCGAAATTAAAAGTAGCCTAGAGGACTTGGAACTCGAGAATAGCAAAAAAAAGAGAAAGAGATTCAGCGGATCTGCGAAGAAGCGCCTTGCCCATCGTAAGTTGGCGGGCATTCCTCACGAGATAGCTCTGGCACAGTGCCAAATTAAAATTAAAGACCGAACGGTCGGTACCGCTAAACGGAGCCGGTCAGACGATACGACCCCAAAGAGCACCCCAGCAAAAAGGGATAAGAAAGAGCAACTTTGACAACCGAAGGAAAGGGTAGCTCACAAGATACAACAGGTCCCAAGCTAGGAGATGGTGGCAGATCGGACGAGGTGAAGTTAACATACAAGGACGCAGTGAAGGCCATCAGGTTGGAAATAACCGACCAAGGCTTCCCGGAAGTCAAACTAGGTATCAGCTAGATCCTGGCTGTAGAAGATAGCATCATGGATGCAGTGGCGGAACTATCAATGGACGGCATTAGCCCGACATTTTTAGGATGCCGCACAAGGAATGGATGGTTGACCGTCAACTGTGCTGACAAGGACACGGCGGAGTGGCTTACTGCCACTGTGGCGACCCTAAAGCCATGGGAAAACGCCAACCTGAGAGCAGTCGGGGAGGACGATTTACGGCGCCCTAAAATATTCTTTGTATACCTTCCTCGCTGCAAAAACGAGGCAAACGAGAAGATAATTCGCCGCTTCGGAGTCCAGAATAAGGATCTCAGGACCGCGGAGTGGAATATTCTTGCAAGGAAAGACAGAGAGAATGATTTCCTCCAACTAACCTTGTCGGTGTCGCATAAGACGGCGGAGATTTTAAAGGCCTCCAACTATAAGGTTAACTGGCTGTTTGGAGCCGTGTACTTTTACCCCAAAAAGGATGGAGAGAGGAGTAACAGGGCTGAGAGGACACAGGTACCAACAGCAGGTAAAGCAGGGCTAAATCGCTCAATCAAACAAGCCAGGAACCTCGGGCACTGCACGTGGAGAACGCAGACCTGGAAAGGGGAACAAGCCTGGCAAAAAACATGGGTTGAACTCACAGAGTTCCACCAAACCATGTGCTAGTAGTAGCAGCACACAGGGCGGCTCATTGGAGGGCCCGAAAACATAAAATAAAAAAAAGGGGGTATGCACGCGTCTGTAAGGTGCGTACAAATCAACCTACATAGATCCAAGGCCGCCACATCTATGCTGAGTCGCCTCTTCAACACAAACAACTGGGACATAGCGCTTATCCAAGAGCCGTGGACCAACAATGGAAGAATTAAAGGTTTGCCAAGTAAGACAGGTAAGCTAATTTACAACACAGTAGTAGAAAGGACGAGGAAAGCGATTCTCTGTCGTTCGTCGTACAATATGTTCTCAATTAACCAATTTATTTCCAGGGACATAACTGCAGTCTCATTAGAGATACCTCTAACCAGAGGAGGCATGGTCACAATTTATATGGCATTAGCCTATTTTCCCGGGGACGGTAACGACCCACCTCCGGAAGAAGTACAGAGATTTATCAATTACTATACCGCTCATGGGCAGAAGTTCATCATTAGTTGTGATGCCAATTCACACCACACAGTTTGGGGTAGCACCAACACCAATACAAGAGGTGAGCAACTTTTTGAATACTGTTCATCAA
Organism: Tipula vernalis; assembly: GCA_958295665.1. Taxonomy (NCBI): domain Eukaryota; kingdom Metazoa; phylum Arthropoda; class Insecta; order Diptera; family Tipulidae; genus Tipula; species Tipula vernalis. Next base: position 175,761,187 of record OY282558.1, on the reverse strand, counting down.
ATAATATTGCTATAAATAATACAGGAAACGAGCCGACCTTTTTGTATGCCATTAAAAGGGAGGTGCTGGACCTTACTATGTCTGACATGGGTACCTCCAGCACAGTCCAGAATTGGCATATATCGGGGGAAGCATCTTTGTTGGATCATAGGTATATAAGATTTGATATTAGAACCCCCCAAATAACAGAAAATACGGTAAGAATACCTAAAGGTACGGACTGGGCTGTCTTTACCACTAAACTACAAGACAATGTAGTGGGCTTTCAGAACTCTATCGGCTCTGTTGCAGAGCTTGATAGCGTTGTTGATAATCTCACCAGGGCAATAATTGATGCCTATCACTCAAGTTCTTCTGAGGTGCGTGTTGGAGGAACTAGGGATGTCCCTTGGTGGATCTCCGCCCTGGAGACTAAAAGAAAAACAGTGCGTAAGCCCTTTAACGGAGCAAAAATAACAGATGACTTGGCAGCGTATCGAACTGCCCTCACCCAGTATAATGAGACTCTGAGGAAGAGCAAGAGAGAGAGAGCTGGAGAACTTTTTGCGGGAAGATAGACGAGATTCCGGCAGCTTGCCGACTCCAGAAAGCCCTCGCATTAGACCATAAAAACCCTCTGGGCTCAGTAAGAAGGCTGGACAGGACCTTAACCACATCAAAAGAAGAGACACTTGAATGTCTGGTGAAGGGACACTCTCCGGAGTGCACAATCATTGCGGGTCGGGAGGACCCTGATACGTGCTTGGTGCATCCATACCTAGTCCCAAGGGGAGCCTACTAGCGAGCGATGGAAATCTTCACCCCTGGAGAGTTGCGCTAAGTTTCAATTCATTTGGTCCCTTTAAGTATCCAGGAGGGGATGGAATCTATAATATTTTTCTTCAACGAGGCCCGGATGTACTGGAGCCCCACCTAATCAAATTATATAGAGCCAGCTTTAGTGTGGAATACATCCCCAGATGCTGGAGGGAGGTAAGAGTCATTTTCATACCAAAAAATAGGAATAAATCCCCCGAGGACATAAGGTCCTACAGACCTATTAGCCTTACATCATTTATACTTAAAACCATGGAAAAAATTTTGACGGCTTTTGTAACTCCGGGTGGGAAATACCAATTTAATCGGATGCCGTTTGGGCTGGTTAACGCGCCGTCAGCGTTTCAACGTATGATGAATTCAATAGCTAGCGAGCTCCGGAATAGAATTGTTACGTATCTAGACGATGTGGTCATCCCGTCAACGACTATCGAGGAAAGTGTAACGTTACTTCAAGAATTTTTGGAAAAAGTACGAGAATATGGATTAACAATGAAACCGTCGAAATGTAGATTTCTGCAGACACAGATTGAGTTTTTGAGAGAATTTGAGACCCCGGCTAGCATTCTTGATGTAAGAAGATTTGTCGGGTTAGCAAGTTATTTTAGGAAGTTCGTTCCAAAGTTTGCCGAAATTGCGAGGCCATTAACCGACTTGACCAAAAAAAACCTTGCCTTTGAATGGAAGGAAGAGCAGAATAGAGCTTTTAGCCAGTTGAAGACGTATCTATGCGCACGAAACACGTTGGCCCTTTATGATCCTGGAATGCAACACGAAGTACGCACAGATGCGAGCGCTGTTGGTTTGGCAGGGATATTGATACAGGTTCAGGAAGATTGTAAAAGACCAGTTGCATATTTCAGCCGAAAGACAAATTCCGTGGAACGGAACTACCACAGCTATGAGTTGGAAACCTTAGCTGTTGTGGAATCATTGGAACGATTCCGTATCTATGTACTGGGAAAAACTTTTATCGTTATCACGGATTGTGAATCGTTGAGAACATCGGCAACAAAGAAAAATTTGATTCCCCGGGTCGAGCGTTGGTGGCTACGGTTACAGGAATTTGATTTCGAGATCAAACATAAAAATGGACAACAAATGACCCATGTTGATGCGTTAAGTAGAGCGCCCGTTCTGGAGGATGGTTTACTAGAGGAAGCTACCTTGGATGTGTTTAGTATTGGAGAAGAAAATAAATGGATGGTCTCTTTACAGAAAACCGACGAAGGGGTTTTGGAAATTAAAAAGGAAGTGTTGAAAAGGATGCAAGAATGAGGGATTTTGTGGTTCGAGATGACTGCTTATATTTCAAGGCAGAAAATGGAGACGAACTATTCGTTATTCCTAAATGCATTCGTGGTCGGGTGGTATCAGAGGCTCATTCATCTGGACATTTTGGCGTTGAGAAGACGCTTGCTACTTTGAGGAAAAATTTTTTTTTTAAGCAAATGAGACCCTACGTCAAAAGGTATATTGCATCGTGTATGGAATGCCTATATCAAAAGGGAAAAACTGGTGCCCAAGGAATAGAATTGAACCCAATCGAGAAAGTCCCAATTCCACAGCATACGTGGCATATAGATCATTTGGGACCGGTTATAAGATCGTCAAGGAAAAATGCATATATCATCGTCATCATTGATGCGTTCACAAAATATGTTCATTGCAGACCATCTAAAGATACGTCTACCAGATTCGTGATTCGGGCTATTGATGAGATCATCATACATTTCGGTACACCGGAAAGAATTATAACAGATGGGGGGTCCGCGTTTACTTCGAAAACCTTTGAGCACTACTGTGTAGATTTGAGTGTCAAACATGTATTAAATGCGACTGCCACACCTAGAGCAAATGGACAAGTGGAGCGGACAAATCGGACCTTATTAAATTCACTTCGAACAATGGTTAGTGAAGGTAATGAACAAAATTGGGAATCGAAGCTTCGTCAAATACAATGGACGATTAATACAACCCCAAATTCAGTGACCAAGAAATCGCCACATGAACTACTGTTTGGATATACACCACGACCACGTAGTATCTTTAGGGATAAACTAACTCTTGAATTAGAGGATGGGAAGATTATTGAGAAACGGCAGGATTACGCGGAGAAGGTACTCAAAAACCGCGAAGAAGCTACACAACACATTAGAAACCATCGAAAGTATAGCAAAGAATATTTTGATTCTAAGCAAGTCGTATCAACAGGAACTAGTACTAAGCTACAGCAACAATATAGGGGCCCGTATCAAGTGATACAGAAATTACATGGTGACAGATATCGTGTCACTGAAATTGCTTCGGTCGGTGTCAAATGTAAGTTTACTGGTGTTTTCCCGGCTGAGAAAATGAAATTTGTCGAAAGACCAGAGACCAGCAGCGACTCTGAGGGAACGGAAGATTAGGGACAATCTCATGCGTCAGGAAGGCCGAATGTAACGTAATTAATGAAATGATGAATTGAATTATACTTTTATTGAGTACAGAGACATCTGTGTAAACTAATTTTATTTACTCGCTCTCTCTTCTCCTTGACTATTTTCATCGGGTAACATAAGGTAATAAATATGGTCGGAATCTCCGTTATAGATATTGAATTTAGAATACACTACAGTGGTGAAGTGACAGTGTGTTGTGCACGTAACTACGTCAGTTACACGTGTAATAATAAAATACAAAACAGGTAGGGTTATGTTATATTCTGGGTAATGTGTGTATGATGGTGTAGGGTGTTGTGTGTATAATGCAGGGGTGGTGGTGTAGGCGTTTGGTCCGTGAGATAGTGGAAGTCTTGTGAATGTGTAACGTGTGGTCTCGCAACATCGCTGCGTATCAGAACGACGTGCCCGGGTAATGCATCACAGAGGATTTCTCAGTCGACGACGAAATACCTGAGAACAACAGATCGGTCTCCGACGAAATAATACCGATGTGCCTATGCACCCGACGTGTGAGTGTGAGCCAACCGTCCCACTACCCGTGTTCCAGAATATGGTGGTTTGGACGAAATAGCATGAATAGGATTAAGTAACCCATTAATCATAGGTGGTAGTGTGTATGATATAACCCTACTCTAACAGTTGTTTATTTTCAGATAATAATATAACAGAGTAAACTAGGTTATACTCTAACAGGTGAGTACGTAATTTATATTTCGGCCGTTAAATTTTATCATTCCTTACACTGGGTTGGATTAACTTCCAATTTTTGGACGAAATTCCTTTCGTTTTTTTGGCTAAAATGTTTTTCACTGGAATTCCCGTCACCACTGCTCCCTTGCGGTTTATGTGATATTTTATGTTAGTATTTCGATCTAAATTATTGACGCTTCCCTTTCAGAAGAAGTTGCACAAATATTAAACATAAATGTTGGGAATTTATAATTAAAGATTATTGGGAGTTACTTTCAGAAATTTGTGTGTTAAATACTATATTTGGAAGTTTTTAAAATTTAGGGACGTTAGAAATTTAATGTTTGAAAGACCATAAGAACCTTAAATTTTTACATTCTCAATACTTTTTGACTATTAATTTACAAAACTTTTATACAATTAGGAATTGATTGATGTCGGGGTGATTATTAAAAACCATTTCTATATTACTCAACTTCAGGCTGCGCTAATTGAATATTTACAATATTGATTAATGTACAAAAAAAAAAAAAAACGTTACGAAATACATAAATTACCCAAATTAATTAAAAAAAAAAAATTATAAAATACATTAAATACACAACACAATAATAATAATAAAAAAAAACAAAAATTTACAATAATTTTAAAAATGTTAATTTTTTGTTAATTTTTTCACAATAATTTAAATTTATTATTTTTTTGCGTACCATGGTCAAGGAAGCCTGGTGATTTGGTGGTGTGATGTTATAATTTTTTTTTTTTTTTTGTATTTAATTTTTTACAATTAATTTTATTGGTGATCATCGTTTATTGTTTATAAAACAAATCAATCATTTTGGTTGTTGGTAACATGAAATAATGATTTATTTATATAAAATAATGGTAAGTTGATTGATATTGATTGAAAGTATGCCAAAAAATGATTAGAAAATTATTAATTAAAAAGTTTTGTAATGAATTTGTAATGATTTTTGGTTTATTAAAATGTGTATTTGTTGCTAAAAATTATGTTTAATACATTTTTTTTTGTGTTTAATAAAATTGAATTACCGAAGTATGTAACATAATTCAATTTTACCAAGTGTCACAACAATTTATGAAAACCTATCTGTTTTTCAATCTAAAATTAAACATTTAATTAATTTTTTTTTTTTTTTTTAACCTTTTCAAACATGATTGATAAAATCATAAAATATTTAAAATTTGATTTGATCTCAACAAAACATGCTTCCTCTTTATACGATCAAACAGAAATAAAAAAAAAAGTTTAAATAATAAATTACGTTTGTTGGATACTAAATCTTAAAATAAGTGTAGTACAGTAGTATTTAGTAGAAGGAATAAATAAAATAGTTTTGGTTTTGATTTTTACAGAAGTATGTATGTAGAATTGATAGTTTTTATGTGGATTAAATATGTGCAGAGCAAAACAATGGCATGACTTACCCGACGATATGGTTTCAGTTCCTCGGCAAGGAGATGATGAATCTTGGCATCGGTCAGATCTTTTTTCGATGGATTGTAATCCAATTCCTGCATATCAAGATTACGTGAACAATTCTCTAGATTTGAAAAACTTGGACTAGAATTAGATAAATTGATTTAGTTAACGTTTTATTGGAATTGTTTTAAACATTTGTAGTTCTAATTTGATGATAATTCGTGTTGTATAGTGTATATGTGTACGCCAATATTTTTAAAATGAGTTTATACATGAAAACAATTTTAAAGCTAAATGTTTGTGGTGCAGTAATCAAAGCAATGCAATTAAAAATAACGATTAAGTGTATAAGTCCAGTCAAAATATATAAAGAGATCGAAAGGTAGGTACTTATTTTATGTTTTTTTTTTGGACTGACGGGGGCTTTGGGAGCTTCACTTTCCTAAAAAAGCACAAACAACGCTTGTAGGCGTTCAAATTACCCTTAAATAATTGGAAGTAAAAAGAAATAGTTAGAAGTAAAATTTTTGCTTAAAAATGAGGAATTGTGCTTAAAATCTTACCTCCTTGTGGAGGATCCTTCAATTATTGCAAGCTTCACCCTAAGTTGGATATAGTTATCTTTAATGTTTGGTGTGCTGATTTGGTGTGGTGGGTAACCTAACTATCGACCCCTTTGTACTTATTGACGGAAATAATAGTGGAAAGCCAATACTCTCAATAAATTATGAAAGAATGATAAGTAAAGGGTGTTCAAATTTGAGGTATCTAGACATAAATTGTGTGAAATCTTTAATTATTTTTATTGGAAATTAAAGTACGTTGTTCCGGTTAATAATGAAAAAGAATGTCGTTCAAGTGACCTCCTCTGCTAGTTCGGCAGGCTGTCAATCTTTTACCAAAATTTTGAATAACTTTTTTTGAGAAATTACTCGATTATTAAACTTCTTTTTCAAAAGATCGATAGATTCCGTTGGTGTGTGGCATGTTGCATGTTGTTGGTTTGAGGTTTAATTGCTGTGAACGACGATGAATTGATGTACTTGGCTGTTCAGCAACACCTTTTGTAACAGCTGCAATATTTTCACTTGAACGACCACTAAGATAATAAATTCTTCCGCAGTATAGCGATCCAATTTAACTAACCGGAATGTTTGTACTTGTCATCTGTCAAATAACATATGGTACTCTAGTACAAAAAATATAAATGGCGGAATATTTAAGAAGTTACCTCAAATTTGAACACCCTTTATATACTTGAATAATAAAATGTTCAACTGCACCACAAGCTAATCTAAAACAAATATGTGTAATGGATAAATTTTGGAAGTGTTGATTTTGTACCGTGTCTGTGTTTATTTACGAAATATCTTACCTGTTCTCAACTAATAAAATCTTAATTAATATGAAAAATTACTTGATTTAGAATTTAAAAATGGTAAATCGAAATAGAGTAAGATTAAATCGAAATTATCATCAAAAAACAAAATGATTATAAAATAATTGACAAAACTAATAAGTAATTCAGTGCATCGTTTCAATTTGATTGTATACAGAAGAAAAACAAACAACTTATGTATGATAAAAGTAAAATCTTCCAAGTTTTATCGATTTTTGCAAGAAAAGTATAAATAATTACAATAAATAGATTTTAGTTTTAAAAAAAATATTAGAAAATTATAAACTTTTCAGGAATCATCTAGGTTACATGCCAATATAATATATTTTTGATCGATTCTCTAAAAAGCGTCTATATTAAATATTTAAAGCCTATATTAAGAATGTTCGATCCCAAAATGAGAAATTGAGTTTTATTCATGCACTGAATTTATATTAGTTTACCATGTTCCTAGGAAAGATGTTCCTAACCTTCCACCCAAAATTCCGGTATAATTTCGGAAAAGGGCACTCATAGATTCGGTATTTGTTAGTTGGCCAACTGTCGATGGATTCCGTCGCATAATATCGATTGCATCTTTCATGGTTAATTTGGAATACGTTTCTAAAATTTTAGGTTCGGCGCTCTGTAACATAAAAAATAAAATACAAAAAAAATTAAACCATTTGGGTAAAAATAAATGTATATATATGTACAAGCTCACCTGTAAATCTCTAATTAAAAATGGTCGAATGAAACGGATGTCGAACCGTTTAAACTTATCACGGACGGTATAGTTTCCAGTTTTTCCAATTACATCCTCAACACCAGCCATCAAATGATCCATAACCTTCTCGTGTATCCGTTCATTCATCGTTGGTTTACGTTTACTGGCACGTTTAACCTTGAGCAATTGTACCAGCGGGCCAATCGTAATCCCCTGTACAAATACCGTAAAATAAATAACAGCGATCGTTGTTGTGACAAACATTGGTTGATTTGGAATTAATTTTGGATCGATAAGCAGCGCTAGGGCAAATGCGACAGCACCACGAAGACCACCGTACGAAATAACAAATTGATCCACATTATTTATTTGTTGAACACGAACACGATTTGCCATCCACGTAAGTAATATTACTCCTATATAGATATATATGGGACAGACAAATAAGTGTTAAAAACAGAATTAGATAACTATATTTATACACGGATATTAGAATCCGCTTACCTAAAGTTCGTATCACACTACAAAAAACTATTGTTAGCACAACAAACCACGTATTCCATACATGACGATTATTTACAGTTGCTACACCCAAAAATATGAATATAATCGTTTCCGAAGAGCTCGATAACATTTTTAATGCGTATTTTATTGTCGTATGAGATTTATGCGAAATATTTGCTTCAACATAATTTTTCATGGTTATGCCACAAAAGGTAATACTATAAAAAGTAGTATATTATGTTAGTAATTATTTTTTGGTTGGTTGGGTTGTTATTATTAGTAACACAAACAAATACTTACGCCAATATACCGCTCATATGAAAAATTTCAGCATTTAAATATGCGAGATATGCCATAATAAAAATAAATATTGGTTCAATAACGCGAACATGATCGGTATATTTGGTAATGAGCCCCGTTGCGAAACCCCATATAATACCAATTATTGTACCACCCAAAGCAACAACAAAAAACGATGCAACACCACTTACAGCATCCACAATTTTTATATTATCGATACCAATTTCAGTGTACGCCTCAAACATATGATACAGTACAACTGTTACCGCATCATTTAAAAGTGATTCACCGAATACGACAATATACAAAATTTCGTTAACATGAATTTCTTCAAACACTGCTAAAACGGCAACTGGATCTACGGCCGAAATTAATGCTGAAAATAGGAATATATGAAGTATGGGAAGATCTACACCCGCTCCATAGATTCCCGTTAAGCCACATCCATACAAACATAAACCTATATTCAATTAAATGAAATTATATATTGATAATAAAATAATTTTCGTATAATGATATAGCTTACCAATTAGTCCGGTATTAAATATTGTGCCAATCACAGCCATTAATAATATTGTACCTAAATTATCAAAAAATAAACGATTTGGCATAAAATAACCAGCATCCAATATAATTGGTGGTAACATATAAAAGAAAAATGTTGTTGGTGTTAACGGTGACATATGAACGCTTGTCGCAAAATGTAATATAACGCCTACAATAATTCCAATTACAATTAGTAGACATGATTCTGGAAAGAATTTATGCAGCTTTGGTGTCATATGAAAACCTGAAATGAAATCAAATAAACGAAAATGAAATTAGCTATTGGCAAATAGTTAATAGTTAATTAAATAATGTAATTTAGCGAAATTAAGATTTTCAGAAATATTTTACATTTTAGACAGAATTTAATTTAAATCTACCCTTATATCTACTCTGTTATTGAAATTCCGCCCAATCGAAAATCTTCAACCAAAACAAAAATATATTTTGTATGTAAGAGCTTAAATCCAGACTTGATCGCGGATACCTTTCATTTCTGTTTCAATTAAAACTCTAATTAAAATCGTGAATAAAATTTTCAGTATCATTTTACTTCAACTCAACTGAGGACATGAAACTTAACGTTATTCGTATTGAAATTCTTCTGGAAATGAACGTAGCTGTAGTATGAAGATAAGATCGCCTCTGAAACCTTAAGTTCAAGCAGAGAAAATTTTGTGGTCCGTCATTCCTTACAAAAATCTAGTAAAATTAGCGTACACAGAAATAGAGCTGTGTGAATGTCGTGAAGAAGTAAAAATTTTAAGAGAATTTATCTGTATTAGTATGATTCACTAGTATATAACGCACAGCACATTCTGTATTTATAGAATGTAAATTGTGGTATAATCAGTCCAGTCGCCGCAGCCTGATGAGAAGATTGATTTTTTCATAATCATAAGCTCATCAGTTCGAAACTGGATTGAATTCTCTTACAATCTTCGGAACGTATTAAAATCATATAAACTAGTAAATAATTACCTAAGTTAATACCGTGGACGATATTAATATTAACCAACCAGATGAATTCCTAGTAGATTGTATGATTAGAAACATTGAACAGAACCCTTCAGAAAAGTTTGATCGGTTAAAATTATTTTTCGAGGAAGAAGTAAAAAATCCAGTCCTTCAACCATTCAAGACTCATAGGCCGTCATCTAAAAATCCCACTCGTAAAATACAAAAATGTTAAATTAAAATCCAAGATCACTGTAATTGGTTTGTAAAGTGGGACGAGGAAGAATTGGATAAGGATAAGTTTCACACTACTGTGTCAAGGTTATGTCATGTAATTAAAAGATTAGAACGTTTGTCTAAATCAACGAAGCATCATGGAGTCGATTGTCTAAAAGCCTTAGATAAAGGCAAAACTTTACAAACTTCAATTAAAGGTTCTTTAAATAACCACTACTGTTGAGATGAATCAATTACCTTTATAAAAGAAAATCTCGTAATTAAAGTGGAGGAAATATCGTCGTCAGATAAGGGTGCATCGGATATCGAATCCGTCTCTTGTAGGGGAACGGTTGTATCTACACCAAACAAAGGGAATAAGCCGAACCATATTCCGGCCATTCACGATCGTTATTTGGAAATTAGTACCAAATCTCGAACAATTTCATAACCAAAATATCGAACATCAACAAAATGATCCAAATGAAAGCACAACCGAATGGGCTTTAAATATCTAGCAAAATCGGCAAAATACTGCGGTCCCACAAGTAGGACATAACCTAGCACCTTCTAATATGCAAAATTTTAATGACCAAACTATGTTTTCACGGCATCCAAGATTGAGATGGCAGAGCGGATGGCATACCCGTAGAGAGGTTTCTATTTAGAGTCGAGCATTTTGCACGTACCTATCACGTTTCGGAAAAGGATTTGACAGATCAGATTGGGGTTATTTTAAAGGGAGCCGCTTCAAATTGGAACTGGTGCTACCTAGAATGAAATCCGTATTCGAATTGGTCGCAACTAAAAACAGCTATTATCGAACGATTTCAAGATCGACGAACGGACGATGATATACGTCGACTAATAGATTCACGCAAACAAAAATTGAGTGAAACCTTTATAGAATTTTATAAAGAAATTTTAGGTTTAACCCTTCGTTTACGTAATTTTATGTCGGACTCTGAAATATTGAGAATCATCCGTAATAATATGAATCCCGGTTTGAAGAATCATCTTGCTGATCAGGATATCGACTCAATCAGTATACTGGTTAGAAGATGTGTAACGTTGGAAGATATGTGGAAACAGAATAATTACGTTACCAATAAATTTCGTAATACTTCGCAGCAAATTAATGAATTTGCAAGTTCGAATGAGGGTCAAGCTAATCGAATTCCAGCCTCAAATAATAATTTAGGCTTAGAAAATTTCCACAATTTTTCGGCGGCAAATTCTGGATTTCAAAATTTTCAACCTCCTTTCGAATTTAACTCTGGTCAGTTTCCGAACCGAAATTCTCCCAACCAAATTAACGCCTTAGATCGAAATACAAATCAAACAAATTATTATATTTGTTGGAATTGTCGGGACATAGGTCACACTTTTTTTACAAGATGTTCTAAGCCCCAAAGACGGCTAGTTCGGGAAATGGCGAGATGAAGTATTAGGAAGTTGCCCTGAATACTTCAAAGACTCATCAGCAGCAACAACCACCACATCCAACAATAACCAAAAACCATATTTAACAAAATCAACATTAATTTGTCCTTTCGATCAAGACGTACAATCTCCAAATCCTATAAATTCTCATTCAAAATTTCTTTGTGAAAATTCTCCTATTATTTCTAAGGGCAAAAAGCCTTCTAACTCGGCTAAATTGCGAGTTCGTAATTATTGAAATAAACGGAATTATCTGAAACAGGAAATTGCCGAATCTATCTTTTCAAACCATATAGATTGTCGGCCGTACGCTGATATAATTACTAATGGCATATCATACACAGGATTACTAGATATTGGGGCAACCATAACTGCTTTGGGTCGCTGCTGTGAATCAGTTTTAAATAAATATAAATGTAAGGTTTCCTGTATGTCTCATGTCAAGACGGCAGGAGGCCATTCAGAGCGTGATGTCGCATATATATATATATATATATATATATATATATATATATATATATATATATATATATATATATATATATGTATATAAATATATATATATATACATATATATATATATATATATATATATATATATATATATATATATATATATATATATATATATATATATATATATATATATATATATATATATGCTAAAGTTAGATGTACAAGGAGCTACACCAATTAAGCAGAGACATTATCCCATATCCCTAATAAAGCAGGACGTCCTGTACGCAGAATTAGATAGGATGTGGAAATTGGGAGTTATCGAAGAGTCGAGAAGTTCATGGAGTTCACCCGTTACATTGGTTCAGAAGCCGAATGGTAAAGTTCGGTTGTGTTTGGACGCTAGACGGGTAAATGAGCCAATCATCGACGGACTCTTAAATCGATTATAGGATACCAAATTCATTTCAAGTTTGGACCTAAAGGATGCCTTTTGGCAAATACCGCTAGACAAAGAGTCCCGAGACGGCATTTACCGTACCTGTGCCCAAATTCCGGTTCGATGACAAATGATAATGAGAAATGACTTGATTTTTTATTTCAACTAGTCGGTTGCATTTTTATTTAGAGTAGGCGAAATAAAACATAAAGTCATTTCTCATTCTCATTTGTCATTGATCCGGAATTCGGGCCCTGGTCGACCATTTTTCCAATTCACCGTAATGCCATTCGGACTTTGTAACGCGCCGCAGACCATGTGCTGGTTAATGGACCAGATGATACCCCATGAACTTCACGAACGCATCTTTGTGTAGTTGGATGATCTATTGATCACGTCTAAAACGTTCGGGGAACATCTTGCTTTATTGGGGGTAGTCGCAGAAAGGTTATCAAAGGCGGATTTGTCGGTCAATATTGAGAAGAATAGCTTGCTTGGGGATATGTAATTATTTGGGATATGTAATAGGGGATGGTACGATGGCAACAAATCCTGAAAAATGTTAGGGCTATACATGATTTTCCCGTCCCTACTACTCTAAAGAAACTACGCCGTTTCCTAGGAATGGCAGGATGGTATCGGCGGTTCATCAGGTCGTATGAATCTCTTGTAGCACCACTTACGGATCTGACCAAGAAGAATAATAAATTCGGTTGGAACGATACCGCGAACGAAGCATTTAAGAAAATTAAATTGTCCCTGACCAATGCACCCGTACTTGTACATCCAAATTTTCATAAGCCGTTTGTGATTCATTGTGATGCTAGCACCACCGGAGTTGGAGGAGTGCTGCTTCAGACGGGAGACGATGGTGAGGAACATCCTATCGTATATATGTCGCAGAAGTTGAATGCTGCGCAGCGCAACTACATCATTACAGAATTGGAGTGTTTTGCGGCGGTGTTGAGTGTGAAGAAATTTCGGACATATATAGAGAGATATCCTTTCATCATTGTCAAAGACTACGCGAGCCTTAAATTGCTTATGAGCCAAAAGGAGCTTGAAGGCCGGCTACCAGACGCACTTTCTAGAATGTTTATGGAGGAAATGGTTTTATTGGATTGTGAGTTTAATGTTAATCTGGATTCTCTAGCATTAAAATCACCCGAATATTTGGATTTAATTTCCAAAATTCTTCTCCGGAATCATATAAAAATTTTGAAAATTTCTGACGGCAAAATTTTGGTTATCACATCTGGGAATAAACATTTTTCTTTTACTTTGTCGGATGCTCCACATTGGAAATTACATTTGCCCCAAGCTTTGACTAAATTTATTCTAATACAAGCTCATAATCCACCTACCTCAGCTCATTGTGGGTCGGCAAAGATGCTTGAACATATTCAACGCTACTTTGATTGGCCCAAAATGGTCGGGGTTAGAGAATACGTCAGTAATTGCTCCAAATGTAAGGAAACCATAGCTGTAAATTACACCACCCGACCTGAGATGGGGAAACAAAGATTGGTAGTGAGGCCCATTCAGCGGCTATTCGTGGACTTTTTGGGTCCGTATTCCAGATCTTTAAAAGCGGAAATACTTACCACTTTATTGTATTAGACCAATATTCTAAATTTATCTTTCTTAAAACTTTTCGAAAAGCTACGGCGTCCGATATAATTAAATTTGTGGAGAAAGAAATTTTTCTTACCTTCTCCGTACCAGAATTTATTGTTTCTGATAATGGGCCACAATTCACTTCAAAATTATTTCAAAATTGTCTGTCAAGACTTAATATTAAACATTCGCCGGTCCCACGATACTGCCCACAAGGGGTGAATGATAACCATATAACTTGAGACCAATATATTCCCGAGATTACCTGTGCGCTGCGAAACGTGATGCACGACTCGACGAAATTTTCGCCGCACTTCTTAATGTTTGGTCAACACTTGATCATGAATGGCAAAGAATATGATCTTTTAAGATTATTAAATATGAAGGGCGAGGGTTAAATTTCAGCAGAATCCAAATCCAACACTTTAAAAATTTGCCAAAGTTCAATTTTGAAATACTTGGAAGAAGCGTATAAACGGTCCTGCCATACTTATAATTGAAACAATCTTTCTATGCACGTTTCAGCGAACCAATTTTTATCGTTCATTTTCTTGGCTCGCTCATGTCATTTGCGGTCTATAAAAATCAATGAACGTTAAAAATAATTTGATTCAAAATTTAAAATTTATGTAGTATAATTGATCGAGCAGACAAACAATTTTTACGGGATGTTTTTGTTGCTTGCGAAGTGTCATATATCGGATACCGATAGGCGGGCGAGGGGAATAAATACACACTTCTAGAGTAATATGAGTTCGTGCTAAGCGAGAGGGAATAAGGCGAGGTGGAGTCAAATCAAAAGTCCGACTACCAGATTTTATGTTAGAGGTGGTTGACCAAGGACGAACCCATTACCACTGAGCGGCGGAACGAAAAATTAGCTCACAAGACCCCAGTAACAAAATGATCTATCGAACTTTCATGGTGCGTCCAATTTTTATTTGGGCCATACTGTTCCGATTTCGGAACACACTTTTTGGCTATTTCTTTCCATATCAAAATATGGTTCTATTTTTTCTAATCCACTTTTTTATTTTAGCTCTACCTTCAATCTCTTCCATTATGTCATTTAAAATGTTTCATTCTATTGCGCATGCAGTTTATTACCAAATATTTTAACGAGATGGTGCACAATTTTGACAGTGCGAAATCGGATGTAGGTTTAGTGCTACTTTTTAAGTGTATTTTTGGTAATTTTTGTTCGTAAATGTCAGTTTCATTTAATTTAATAGTGACAAATATAATTTTAATACAAAATTGATACATCTGATGGAAATAAATTAAATTTGGTAAGAAAATACATGCTCCGAATTAGGGATAAACCTGAAATCTCTCGATGTCTGGTCGATATAATAAAAACAGTACATCAAAAATGGAAACTAGATGCATACGAGTCATACCACATCGCTAACACCGCAAATCTCATGAACACAGATTATGCAAAAATTAACTCCTTCTTATTTAAAATCACCTTTTAAAAATAACCATAACAAGGGCAACACTTTTTTTTTATTAAATTTGTGTGTCCGCTTCCTTTCTCTCTTTTTTTTTTATTTTTTTTAAGCCTTTTTTTTACCTGTTAAACAAAATTTTTGTATTTACAGGGTGTCCCACTGGGACTAGTCCAAACGAGTAGGGCGTGTAGCTGGATCAATATCATGAAAAAAAGTCCACTGCGCATATGACCGGAAATGTACCGTTACCCACTTCAATTGCATTTCAAAATTTTTAGCATGGCACACCACCTTGAATGATGTAAATGCCAATAACTCTTCTAAAAATTAAGATAACTCAATTGTTTTTCTATAATTTTAAAGGCACAGAGTGCTTTTTTCTTCTCTGGAAGTAGGAATATCATGCATGGTATTTTCCATAAAGAAACCGATAACAGAAAAATTCATTAAACTCATTTTTTATCGAAAAACTCACTTAATAATTTTTGTTTTTTATTTCAAATTTAAATTTAATAGACGATTTAATACAAAATTGCTTCATCGTTTTTTATCTAATCATGTATAGTTTTCTAGATATTACAACATCCTTAACTCAATAACAAAGCATTTTGTTATTCTCGCGCAATAATTAACTTTCTTAAAAGAAAAGTGAAAAGTAGGCTTTTTTTCTCTGTGTCTGTTGTTGGTTACTTTGGTCGTATCAATGGAAACTACATTTTTGTTTTGCCCCACATTAAATAAAATAAAATCGCATCGATTGCTCGATTGAAAAAAGTTTGTTACACAACATAATCGTTGTACTTTGTATAAGGCAATAAAATTTTACGAAAAATGGCATATTTTTGATAATAGTATATTGTGTAACGTGTAGGAAAAACGATATATTCCCGGACGAGTATGGAAGTTGCTGGGACGAGGCGTCAGCCGAGTTCCAGCAACCATAAGAGTCCGGGAATTATAGTTTTTCCACGAGTTGCACATACGATTTTTTCTCTAATCGGCAGTATATCAGATTATCCATTTTATTCATTATATTCTTTAAAATACGCAACATTTTCCAATTTATATTTTCAATAGATTTCACTATCAAAGTTACCTTAGAATACTTTCCAGTACTGTTTTTAGAAAGTTGCCTAGCAACGATGTAGTGTCTAGGCAAGGAATACTTTCCAGTACTGTTTTTAGTAAGTTGCCTAGCAACGATGTAGTGTCGGGGAATACTTCATTTTGCTGACAGATAACAAACCAGAAAACTGACGTATTTTATCCGATTTGAGAAAAATAGTATTTGTAGGAAAAATAAAGTATGAAACTCGCTTACAATGTGCTTCGACCAGTAATACCTTATCGCCTGCGACAAGTACCACTTTTCACTTTTGATACACAAATAATTACCATATGATTGTGCGTATTAAATTTGTCATGACCAACTATTGAAATTCTGACTGACTAATGAAATCATTTTTATTTAGTGTGTCATCTATTCTTATTTGGGAATAACCGATTGTTTAACAAACACTAAGTGTATGGGTTGCTTTGATAAGTTTTAGGTTTTTGATTTCCCAAATCAAAAGGCCAAGTTACAGGGATAAAAAAGTTGATCCCTTAGTACTTTTTTCGGTCCATTAGAAAATAAAAAGTACTTCGATACTTTTATTCAACATTTCAGTCCTTTCCAAAAATATTTAAATTCAATTTTTCCTGTAAACGTTAGACAACACTTTTCGAAGATCGAATCATTTTTCGTTGGACAAATTCAAATCTAACAGCCGAGACGATCGAATATCGACGACAATGAACGTAATAAAGCGTTTTTGTTGTAATTTTGGTGGGCGCAAGGAGGGTAATTGTAATTTGTGGGTTATGGCGGTATCCCGTTCGGTGGGAGGAAAATATAGTTGTATCTGTTATACTACTTATAAAATTACTAAAATGGATAAGTTTAGTTAAGTCGATTTCTTTTTCCCATTTCAAGTTTACTTGAATTTTATGAGCCGATAAGAACAATCTGACATTTCAAACTAAATTGAAGATGTTTATGTTTGTATTGGTCATAATAACCCGGTTTTATGTTCACTTATTTGACGTATAGGAAATGTCATGATATACGCCATCATTCGAGATTTATTTTTTCAAGCGTTTCGTTGTGAATTTTCCGTTTTAATAAACTAACTTTGTTTAGGTTTTGTTCTTCAAAAAATTCCGGTGGCTGCTTCATATAAATGGCTCCGCGAATGTCGTTAATGGAACATCGTTAATGCAAGCAATCGATTTTGTATGAAATTGGCCGTCATAACAGCTTCCCCCATGCATCTTACCATTTAAACAAGAGTCCTATTTTTTCTTTCAGTAACACCATCGAAGCAAGCTAGATTGTTTTGGTTTTTTTTTATTCACGGTCGTTGTCAATTCTACACGTTTAAAGCATTGACCAGCGAGTCTGTAAGCATCCGTAATAAAACCTTACAGAATTTAACGAAAATGTATTGTTAAGGAAATTTTGACAGATCGCCCAGCGAATCCGATAACACGATTTGATAACAAAAAACAAAGAATATTTGTAATTGTATTTTAAAACAATAATTTTTTGTCACATAACGCTACATAATATATTATGAACATATTTAAAATATATATAAGACATTATTTTAATTAATAAAACATAAATAGACAATGTTTCACTGTTTGACGTTTCTTCCTTCAGTTTGGGCGGTAATTTTCGCTCTTGTTAAAGAATGTTAAATGACATTTCAAATTTAACGAAACTGAACGAAAAGTTCTTAAAGTTTCGCTGGTCAATAACATGCATGTTCCTATAGTGGCATTCTTACTTAAATTTCTTAAAGACTCGCTGGTCAATGCTTAAATTGGCGCACGTCATTTCTACAAGTTTTTCTACAAAATTGACGTTTCCTTTCGTTATTGGTGTTAGTGCAAATTGATGAAAAAATTCCCATTTTTCTGTTTTGATGTGCATAAAAAAGCGGCAACAAATAGTATTTTTTGTAGTAAATAGTTTGCTTTTTGATGCGTTTTTGATGTGTTTTGATTTTTTGGGCAAAAAGGAGGCCACTATTCATCCTTTTTTTAAATTAAGCGCGAGTGAACATTTTTTATAAAATAAATTGTTAATTTATTTATTTATAAATTATTATACAAAAATCACTTAGAAATTAAATTTAAATGTAAAATGCCATACTACGAGCGAATTTCGTTTTTCTCTAATTTTGAAGTAATTTTCGGATTTAATTAAATTTAATTTGTCTGAAAACATTACACTAATATTATAAATAGGCAAAAATTGCATATATAAGTGATTTTATTATCATAAATCTAAAAAAATGTTTACCCGCATTCGCAATGTTTACTCTACAATTCGTGCTTGATGTAGAAATCCCCTAATTCTAAAGAAATTATCTGTGCCGACTTTTAAGTTCGGGTTAATTTAGTAACAAAATACTTGTATCTAATGCTTCAAAAAACCAGCATTTAACCTTTTAACTGAACCCTCCTAAAAAGCTAAAAAGTTTAAATATCTTTTTGTTACTTTTAGTGACATAAAAGTGAAAAGTCGTCAGTTATTGGAATATCGTCGTCTTAGAATTATTGTTGTCTATGTCCAATTTTTGGTAAATTTGAGTTAAATATCTGTGGTCACAAAACAAAGGGACACAAGACTATCTTCATATTCGATTTCTTATAGTATCAATTTTTCGTAATACTCTGGCAACTACAAATAACCGTAATTACTGTTTACAAACACTAAAATTCAAAAAACTCATAAGATTTTCAATGATTCTTAGTTTTAAAAACGATTTCCTGAAAAATGCGAATTTTCGAGTTGTACCCTTTGTTTTATGAGCACAGATATGTAACTAGGGTAAAACGATCATAAGGTATCCAAATTTTCCATCAAAATTCAGCTAACTCCAATCGGTTCTGAGATATTTTTTTAAAAATTTATCTATTTCCACAAATTGTTACTATGTATGTACATGTCCTTGAGATCAGTTTTTTTGTCTACCTCCAAAGCAAAGCTTAAATAAAATTTTGATTTAATTTTGTTAGATGTGGTTTTATCTATGTATATCCGTGCGATTTGATCTATATTCGCTAACTTGTTCTTCAGTTCTATTTTTTTTGTCTATATCCTTGAGTTTTGCAGTATCCTTGAGGGAAACTCCCTCAACATCAGCAAGATGTTCAACTTATTTAGGATTAAATGTCCTGGCATCTGTCTAACAATTCGAACTTCTTTTATAAGCGAACATTCTGCGTGTATAATTTAACGAGAAAGGTTCATGGTGATAAAGAAGTTTTAAATGCAATTTTGTACGTATTAATATTATAAGGTAAACATTTCATTCAAAATAGGTAATAACTTTCACATTTTTAGATATGAGTCTATTTGTGGCCGCGAAGGTAGTCGCATTACAAATGCGCTTATAAAAAATGTTGGAAAAATATATTAATTCTCATCCAGAAGTATACAAACCATTATATTTTGGTCAGATAGGTGTGTGTTCCTTTGCACTAAGGCAAATTTTAAATACAGCCTCATCGCCTGCACAGAACTGGATTGAACAAATATTTTCGGAAGGAAACCACAGCAATATATATAAGATATTGACTCTGTGTATAGCGTATGGAAAGATATTTTAAAAATAAATATATACATATACATATGTACATATTTCTTGATAGCCTGCTAAAAGAATATGTCTAATTACCAGAGGGAAGGCAAAAGTTTTGTTTTATAAGAATATAATTGAAATCTGGAATGGTCGTTCATCGTCAGTTCGAAGAACCAATAATTAAAAATAAAAGAGTCTTAAATTTTGTCAGTTAATTTAACAATAATTTTTAATCATGAAGTTATTATACGAGTTAATTAATTAATTCAACGTAAAGTTAAAAAAAAATTGTAATTAACTCTAATGTGACTATGATGTTTTTATTTATGCTTAAACAAATCAATTTAAGAATTTTGTTCTATATTATTATTTTAATAAACATTGCTTGGTGTGACATATACAAGCCTTTTAAGAAAAATTGGTCCAAAACCGGACATAGACAAAATTATTAAATATGAAACTTAAATAATTAAAATACTTTCTGAGTTTGAAGCATTGTATTTCTTTCTTCTAACAAAGCTTTCTTCTAACAATTTTATTGGGAAACCAAAATTTAGTAAAGAAATCGCTCAGGAACATCTTCAACTTTCCAGCTAAACTTCAAATGCCGTTTTCTCCAATATAGTTAAAACTCATATAAGGACAAGGATAATTCTGAGCCGACGATATGTAAACACATCAAAAAATTAAAAAATACTTTAGAGCCCAATTTAGTCCTCTATTGCTCAACATTTTAGTACTTTAGAATTTATGTCAAGGGATGAACCCTCGGCCAAGATGCATTTTTGGATTTAATTTTTATTTGATGTCTCTAAACTTTGTCGTAATTTTTTGCAAATTTACCAAAGAAATATTTTCTGATAAATTCTTATCTTATTGTTTTTGCTTTTTTTAAATATCTTCGAACATTTTTTCACAAAGAGTTGGTAAATAGCCAGACGATATGAAAAACGTAAAATTTAAAGAATTTTACACTACATTACGATACCACAATACGTACAAATGATTCAAACTCAATATTGGAGAAATATAAAAGTTTATTATCCTCTTTATACGGAATGGGGTCGATATACATAAATCAAATGTGAATTTCTTAATGTTACCTTAAATATGTATATAGCAACAGCAATTTTTAGCTTGTGAATATGTACGAAGTACGAGGAAATTTTTTTAAACACAATGTTGATTCTTGCTTCATATTATTTTCTGGATTCATCCAGATTTTGTTTTTCTTAATAATTATGTACCAGACTTTAATTTAAATTCTTTAGCATATGTAAATTATAAATATGTAGCAAAAATAAATTCATTTAACCTTGGTTGCATAACAGTAACACAATAAATTTATCAACAAATTGATGAAATAATTGATTTATGACCAATTGACTTCTGTCAATTATGATCGGGCTGCGGTTCTCAAATTTTTGGTGGTTTTCACACGATTCACGCTTCTTTTAATGAAAGCAAAGATATGTATATACGACTATACATATTTGTAATTTATTCATTTATTAATGAATATGCATTACACAAAACGATTCTAACATAACAACAATAAAATTGTTGAATCATCACTTTATTCTTGCCACATGCCTGCCACACAGTGAAATTTGAGATGGGGTACATACTTGTATCACATTGATGCGACGATAATATTTATTGTGAAAACATCAAGTCAGACCGCAATTATGGTTTTAGATTACCTTTGGATCTGTATGCTGTAGAGACAAGTAATTAACTTTTATATTATTTATTAAGTGCATATAGTAACTGTAAACGTTTAATTGTTTATTATTTTGTAATTAATAAAATAAAATAAAATAAAAAGTTCATGTTTCAATATTAAGAGAGTACATAAGTCTAAAGTGTTTTTTCTTATTGTACTGGTATAGACGTGTACCAGGAAGTTATACAAATCTGCAATATAGCAGAAAATTAATGACAACCAAATGTGCTTGTTGCTTCGGTGCGGCATTATTTATGTAGGTGTAGAAGACATTGTTTAATGGATTAAAACATAATCCGAAACTCAGTTGTTTATTTTTTTTAATTTTTATAATTAATGATTTTTGGGTTATATTGTGTATTTTTAATACTCGCAGCCCTCTCTCATTTCATATCTTGAGATCCTAAATGTAAATATAGAATTTTATGTAAATAATAAAATAAAATAATACGGCCGCTTGACAAATGTTTGTTTTTAGAAATTTATTGTGTCTCATAAACAATGCTGTTTATCACATTTTTGTTAATTTTTATAACGATAATTAGTATAAGTTTGATGAATTTGGCTGGCAATCCAAACACTGAAAAGTCCCTTTCTAGCGAGACTATTTCAAAACTGTTGGCCATCGAAAGTCTGGTCTTAATGGCAATTTATCAGTAGGCCCGCCATATATTCACAAATAATTTTTTAGTCGATAAATTGAGACAATGCAGAATTTAAATATAAAAAATTTCCACCTTAAAATTTTAAGAGGATCATGTTCGTTATATAACAATACCAAAGTATTAGCTGGCATTCAGGGCTAGTCCAGGTCAGAATTGTACCACCATTGTGTCTTTGTGTTCCTTAAAGAAGTGTCTGTGACCGATTTCGGAGGATTTAGACCAACGGAGCAACAAAGAGAAAATATTAACCTATGATTAGAAAATCCGTATCAAAACCCTCTACCATCGAAAACTGAAGAAGGGCCATAAAACACCAGTAGCGTGTAAAATTCGCCGAATACCTCCGGAAAACTAAGAATAGCTACAGGGAAATTCCACCTAATAAGGACCAATGATTATATGGCATTTGATGACTTTGTTTTACTTTATGTTATTTGACGCAGCTGGATCACTGCCTATAGAACTAAACCTTTCAAAATTATCAACTCTTTGGTTTACTCGAATTACAGATTTCAGCAAATATAAAAAAAAAAAAACAAATCCTGTAAGCGAAATGTGATAGTGTAGTTTCAGTCACTGGGACTCTTCTTATCCTGACAAAAATGACCAACAAATTTTTTGTATAAAACCACTTCTCTCGACATTTTGAAGGGGGTCAATTCTCTTTCTATGAAAAAACCTAATGAAAAATATGGTTTTCATCTGGTTTTCATCTAGTCTTTTTCATTTATCCCCAATTGGGATTGTCTCCAATTGGACTTTCTCATGAATAATTCGAGGGTTTTCGGTTCTTCAATAAACAAAAAAATGCGCTTCACAAAACTTCGCTCATGAAGATTTTGTACCAAAAACGATTCGATTTGATTCGACGGAAATTCATGCGACTATAACCCAATTGCGATGCACGCTTTCTTGTTGATGTTCTGGCATTTTCACTCACACTTTAAGAAGGCAAACTATCAATATTCTCACTGTAGGTTACTTCCCCTTTCATATATCTGAAAACAAATAAGATTATTATAGTCTTCATCTTACTTGAATGCTGCCAACTTTAAATCGGCTCTGAATCTTTTTCTTGGTGGAACATGTCGTAAGCGATTGTTTTCAAGCCGTGTGTCACGCCATTCAGTTCTTTCAGCAACTCTTGAAGTTGAAATAGAAGCCCTATCTTGAAGCTGTTGGTTGCTCAATTCTTATTCATAAGTTGTTTCAGCTGCTCTTAAGTCATGACTTGTCCAATATATCTTTTTTTCGGTGGGTTTTTTATACAATGCTGATTGCTTACAAACAATAAGTAAACACACAGAATGATAAATTTGTAAACTTAAAATACAAATCTAATAAGAATGTACATACTTATGTGTACTTGAAGCAATACTTCACCTGAAACATCTTCAACATTTAATACGAACTAACGAGAATTTATACTTACACAAAATATGTTCTCTTCGAAACATTTCATGGCAAACTGTGTTTGAATATGTCATTACGAAAAAAAAACAGAAATTTTTAAAACTAAGCCGGTTTTACACATACATTTTGTAGCAAAGTATATTTCTTGTAGAAGATGTAAGTTTTAAATATAAAATGTTAGTAGTTTTTCCCCCAATTAAATAATATCACGAAGTGAAATTGACAACGGATAACAATAAACTATAGTTGTATTGCTTTCACCAAAAATAAAAAAATTACAACAACAATCGTACTAGATAGGCCAAAAAATAGTTTAGCTAACCCAAAAAAAATTAGTGGTTAAAGAAATCTTAATCAAATTTTTAGTTTCAATACCTGCCACAAGAGTCGAATTGACAAGAAAATACACGAAAAAAAAATTAGACCAAAATTTGGTTAATTTTTGCTGTTGCCTTTGACCAGCCGTTAACCAAATAAAATACCTAACTCATTTTGGTTGCAAGCAATACACTTAATATATGGTATCTGTGAAATTAAAGTGCTCTGAAGTAGGCTAAGAATTTGCTTGTTGATTCACGACATTTTTTACAAATTTTAATGTAAAATCGAGCATAAATTTTATACTCAATAAAAATCGGTTAATATCGAATCAATGAACCAATTAGTTTACATCAATTGTTGAGCCCTAACCAGTTTCGATTAAAAGCGATAATTTGGAAATTATTTTTCTTACTTTATAGACAATGGAAATTAAATTTTTTTGAAATTGAAAATAGTACCTTCAGTCAAACTCCGGAAGATATAAAAATAAAATACAATTGGAATTTTTTTTGTCCGAAGTATCCAAACCAATTTGTGGATAATATAGTCTATGACATAACTGGCTTTCTCATAAAGAATTTTGTCAATGCAAATTTATAATTTCTTCAGCTATCTTACGTTATTTTAGAAAAAAAAAGTATCTGGTTAAAACGACAGGTTCAGGCCACTTACTCAAATATATAAAAATTTGAATGCCAGACAATTTCTGCAGCTGTTCAGCCTTGTCAGATATACTAATTAGACATACAATTACCATAGACCAGTGGTTCCCAAACTATTTTGGTCGTGGAACCCCCAAATTTTTTGCCAATGATCGCGGAACCCTGAATATTTTTTAACAACGACTTTTCAAAATTTAACGAGATATTAAATGAAACAAGTATTATTTTGGTACTTCAGATTTTATTGAATTAAATAAAACTTAAAAAAAATCAATTCATCATAGAAATAATTAATAAAAATACAAAACATAAATTAAAATAAATAAAAAAAACTTTAATGTGAAGAATGCACCTGCTTCTTTGATTCCACGATTCTCTTAAAATTGGGCGTTATGTTTGATAACTGAAGTCGCATATCTGGTGCAGCATCAAGTTTGTTACGATATTTTTGTCGCAACATATTTTGAAAACCCAGCTTCACACAAATAAGTGGTTGCAAACGGCAATAGAATTCGAATAGCCTGTTTTGTTAAATTTGGATATTTATCGAATATAGGTGACCAGAATATTGTTAACGGAACTGTTCTAAATTTAGCTTCTAATTGTGTATCCGAACTTAATTCAATCCGATTTTCATAATCCAAGCACCGAAATCCTTTTGGTTTTGCTTTTATTTTGAAAGGATTTTGTACCCAGTAATTATGTTGGTTCTCTAGGTTTGGAAAGTATTCACTAAGTGATTCCTGTAAACTGGACAAATGTGTTTTTATGCCATCACGGATTTCCATATCTAAATCCACTTCAGATTCTTCGAGAAAATCATTAAGCGTCTGGAAACAGTCAAAGTTATTTTGCTCCACAGCTGAAATCCAATATTGTATTTTCCTTGAAAAGGCAACCAATTTTTCTTTTATTTGCAATATGTTGACTTGTTTTCCTTGCATAGCCAAACGTGAGTCGTTCAATTTTCCAAATATATCAGCAAGATATGCAAGTGTAGATAGCCAAGTCATATTATTTAATCTGTCTGATAATTCAAATTTATGACCAATAAAATACGCCAACAGTTCCTTTCGCAATTCAAATATTCGCACATGAATTTTACCACGCGATAACCATCTAACTTCCGTATGAAGAAGTAAAGTGGTGTGAAGACTACCCATATCTTCACACAAGGCTTTGAAAATACGTGATTGCAATGATCGACTTTTAATAAAATTAATAATCTTCACTGCTTCGTCCAGAACAGATTTGAATGTAACTGAAATCCTTTTTGTTACTAATGCATATCTGTGAAGAATGCAATGAGTACTGTTACAGTTGTGTGCAACATTTTTAATCCATGCTACAGCACCACTAACTTTTCCTGTCATTGCTTTTGCTCCATTGCTGCATACTTCAATACATTTTTCCCAGTTAATTTCATGCATTGTCATAAAATTATCAATGCAGTTAAATATATTCTCCCCCGTGGTGTTAATTTTCACACTTTCACATAAAAGTAAATCTTCTTCAATATTTTTATTAAAATCATACCGATCGTAAACAAGCAAAATTGCTAATCCAGCAACGTCTGTGGACTCATCTAGTTGTAATACATAAGCGTCACACGCCTGCAACCGTGAAATAAGTTCTATTTTAATGTCATCGGCAAAATCGTTAATACGCCTTGATACAGTATTGTTAGAAAGAGACACACTTTCAACTTGTTTACTATACTCTTCGCCCAATACACACGAAATGATATCTTGAACGCAAGGTTTAATAAGTGATTCACCAATAACATGTGCCTCACCTGCGAGAGCAATACGGTAAGATACTTTATATGGCGCTTCCGTTACCTTTTGATTATCTGTTTTGAATTTTTTTACCATAAAACTCTTACAATTATTATGGCTTTCAAGTTTTCTTTCAAAAAAAGAAATATCTTTGCCTTTATCTGTTGGGTCATTTTTTTCCAAATGTCTCTGTAGTTTTGCTGGTACTAAGGAGCTGTTTGCCAATGTTTTGATGCAAAGCAAACAAACCGCATTTGGAGCCTCTTCGTCACCAGTACTAGTAAATCCAAACGACAAGTAACTAGTATCATATTTACGTCTTTTCGTTGATACCACCTGTTCAAAATCGGAAGATGGCAGAGTTGGAAGGTTAGTCATTATGTCTATTATATATGTATGCGTATATTCTCTTTGTGTGGGATTCCCCGAATTATATATAAAGTAGAGACGCAATTTAGTTTCGTATAAAAAGTTTAGTTTGTTTAACAAGTTATAAGTAAAATAAGTTTAGTGTTCATATAACTTTATTAATTCTCCCAAAATGTGTAAGAACGAAAAATAAATTCTTAAGTAAATACATAAACTTGAACAAGAATTTTTTAATATTGTTTATTGTATGTATGTACTTTTTAGATGCTTTTTTAGGTCTCGACCAATATACTATTTTTCCAAACACTCAATATCTTTTTTTACACGATTTTTTTTACACGAATTTTCTTGGAACGTATCTGTGGTATAAAAAGAAAATTAGGTGATAATGAATAAAGTATAAAAACTATTTATAGTCCTACCTGACTTATATTCACTTGAAAAAATAGTTATGTTAGATTTAAAGTTCTAACTCGCAAATAACATTTTAGTTCGCGTCCGTTTACAATTTAAAATATACTACCTACCCAGCTATAAATGTTCCTTAACTAACATACTGGTTGCAATGACAGTTACTGTTAATAATACGAGGGCACAATAGCATTGGCGCATATTGCACAAAAAAATTACATACATTTTGGTGAAGTACGAATTGCTACCGATGCTTATGTTTTCAGCCCCCTTATTTAAAATTTTTAAATTTAATTTGGCGGTCGATTGTAAACTTTCCGAGGAAAATGTGAATATATTAAACACCATTCTTATTTTTTTTTAATGAAATAAAATTTGTCAAGCGGAACCCCTAAATTTTTTCGTGGAACCCCAGGGTTCCGCGGAACACACTTTGGGAACCGCGGCATGGACTTTTAACCTTGACTGTGGCGAATGATATAAGAAAGTATTGTTTTATGCCGTGCGATAAGCGATTTGCCGAGCTTTCGTCATGAAGTATGCCTTGAATCAATATTCTCAAATCTATATTTACTTTATGTCATATTGTACGACTGAAATTTGCCATATAGCGCTACAAAAAACCCAAACTTCAATACTTATCGAAAAGTCTCCTGGCAAAATTTGTCTTGCAGTTTTATTTTGATATTCAGAGGATTTGTCTTTCTGACGTTTTATTCAGTACATCTGGTACCTCATCTTGGATCTAGGTAGGTACGTACTGCTAGAATAGTTTTGCATTGATAAGTTTCACCAAAATACATTCCAATTTTTAAAAATAAGCTTTGTAAAAATGACGATATTGTTCGCATATTTCGATAGTTTAACACGTAAATTTAATATTGAGAAGTACAAATGCTATTGCTTTGAAGCAAATGTTACACGTCAGCAGCAAACCCTTTTACATGAATGCAAAAACTTTATAACTAGCAAACGTCACGAAACAATTTCTATTACTTCGAGTAATACCAATAGGCCCTCTTTATGTACAACACCAAAAAGATCCCCTATCGACCCTTCAAGTGTCGGATCCACACATTTAACAAAACAACCGGTTTTTGAAACAGTCAACATTTTCAAGATTTCTTTAGTAAAGACTTACTAAATATCATCACGAGCCCGTGCCATGTTGGAAGCTCAAATAAGCGATCTAAAAAAAATTTGCAACTTGAAAATTGTATTGTAAACTTTACGACGCCCTAAATTACGAAGTTAATAAATCAAAAATTATGAGATAATTTTATTTTTATCAAATCTTGAATAATATTACCTACTTATATAGATTTTATATTCTAATGTTACATCCCCAGACATTTAATACAACAACACGTGAACAACAAGCAACAAAAACTGTGTAAATCGATCAATGGAATCATAAAACTTTTAAAAGCTCACGAAATGATATATAGTGAATCGAATATGACTAAAATATCGAAAAATGTCAAATAAAAATAAATATGTGGGCGGATACATACCTACGTATATAGATACGTACATAATTGAAAATTCGAGATAAAAGCGGTTGAGGAAATGGGAAAATCGATTTTTTTTTTCTTTTGACCCATATACAAACTTATTTGTTGTGCTTTTTATTTATTACGTACGTATACGTAATAATGTTGATAACGCAAGATTTCCTATCGTCACCGACATACCAACGTACTTCGAATAATTATTCGAATCTTTCTAAGCCAAAAGTTGAATACAACTGTAAATAATACATCGACTCCATAATGTCTCGGTACATGTGCTCATAAAATTTGTCTACTTGATAAACACAAACGTAGTTCACCGAAACGATTGGAATGAGTTTATATTTTATGTGATTGCAAAAAGCTTTTTTTTATTCTCAGTTATGTAGTTAAGATATGGAAAACCATCTGGGTACAACACGAGTGAAATGATTAGTTTTACGGTTGGTATAGTAAATTGTACATCTATTAGGTTAGACAGTGGTTAAACAATATTTTTGTAATCAATGCCAGACTAAGATTATTACACCTTGAACTTTAAAAATAATAATGGCATGAAGCCAAAATTGTTAAACTACGATCGATTGTACTCTAAAAAGAAAATTGTTGATGTCAAAATAGACCATAATAAAAAAATGTATACGTAATTCATATTATTCCAATAACTAATAATTTTGAAATATTGCCAGATTTTTTATAACTTAGTATATAATAAAAAAATCAACATAATATTGACTTTTATTCAATCATCGCCGCAGCCGTACACGTTGTGTTTGGTCGATATATCATATAAAATTTACTCTCCATGTGACTTTAGCCAAATTGGCTGAAAGCTATAAGTAAAGCTCAAATTAAATGCAAAAGCATTTTAGGTCGGTGCGGGGTAGAACAAATTATTGACATATATGTTTTATGAATTATGAAAGACTGCGTCAATCTTAAATATTTGTACGTACTTATGTGTACAATTTACAAACATACAAACTGTACATAAATCTTTCTTCCTAAAATCTAGATTAAATTTATTAACGTAATCGTATGACACAGCGATTTAATATTACATAAATAATACGCCAACAACAACGATAAGAAAACCCATAAATTAATTTATAAATATTAACAAATAAGCGTAATTGTAATTACAAATTATCGTAATAGTAAACAATTTAATTTATCCATTAAATTGTGCTGTTGTTGTTGGGTTGAATATTTTGTTTATTTTGTAGAAGATTGAATTTAATTTTTTTATTTTGTTAGATTGCATTAAATAAGTGCTTCAAAACTATTTAATTACAAATGTTTGTTAGAAATAAATTTGTCGCAATTTATTCGATTATGTCTGTAAGCTGTAACTAAATCTATCATCATCGGTTTCCGTCAACGTTTTGTATAGATTTGATTTTCCCGGTTTTTTATGAATTTATCTTGACGAAACCACTTTTTACTGGACTTTTCAATAATTGTATGAAACAGAATGAAAAGTAAAAACATAAATAGTTATGCCATACATACTATATAATGAAAATCACATGTTTCGAACATTTTAGTGTCACCATCACTGTAAAATTGTTATTTTTAAAAATAATCGAATTCAACTTTAAAAATTAGAATCATTAATGAAATACTGACGGACTGAATTAACCAAACAAAACTAGATTAGTTCAATATTATAACTGTAGCTGGCAAGAATTAAAAGAGCAAATAAAAAATTAAATAACCAACGATGTAAAATATCGTTTGGAAATTTGCTGTAGAAAAAGTTTGGTCACGGCCCCTTAAAAGGGACGAAAACCTCTTTTTCGACCCTTACCCTAATCAGTCGACCTCGGGACTCGTCGAATTCTTTTGATCAATTTGTTTCTTTTACAATGGAATATTTTTTATTTCCGTTTTTTTATGCGGATTCGTGTTCTGCTAAACATGCAAACGTTGCAAGAGGTCTTCCGTTCTTCATGAAGACGATAACCAATCTGGTTAACATAGATATATCGGTAGTTCTTGAGGGTAAACCATCAATTAGACGGATTATTTGTGAGAACCCCTTGTGGAACCTTGTGATTTGACTTCTGGTCTCGAATAAATAACGTTGCTGATCTGATATTTGAAAGGAGCACCGAATAAATTTCTCCTAAACGTGGTTTACAAAAAAAAAACGGAAATAATTAATGATCTCGGAGATATGTACATAGTTTAAAGAAAAAGGTCATCAGTTGTTAGCTTAAGCGACCTCAATTCCATTTTTTTTCTCTTTTAGATTCATTTTCAGTATGAATTACCCTGTGGCCTGTTTTACGGTTTAAATTCGACGCTTTCTGGAAATGTGTGGATGGTACCGTCGTTTGATACCTAACTTCGCTACCTTGGCTGCTCCTTTGACTGATCTTACCGGCAAATCTGGTAAATGTCCATAGTCCTCTGCTGCGGAATCCTCCTTTGTTGCTTTGAAAACTGCTTTGACCTCTGCTCCCGTGTTAGCTAACCCCGATCACAGTAGGCCCTATTACATACAGTGCGATGTCAGTGCTGTCGGCGTAGGTAGCGTCTTATTTCAAACCGATCCTGATGGGGCAGAGCATCCCATTGAGGATATCTTGCATAAACTTAATGCGGCTCAGCGAAACTATTCAGTGACCGAGTTGGAGTGCTACGCCGCGGTACTCAGTGTGCCAAAGTTCCGGCCTTATGTAGAAGGGTATCCTTTTGTGATATATACAGACCACGCTAGTCTGCGCTGTCTGATGTCACAAAAGGATCTGTCGGGGCGCTTGGCACGTTGGAGCCTCAAATTGCAAGCCTTCGATTTTCAGATTGGGTATAGAAAAGGGCCGGTGAATATAGTGCCTGACACTTTATCTCGAGCTTTTTCTGAAGAAACTTCTCCTGAGGATGAAGTTCTCATAAATAAAAACATTGCGCCTTTGAATGCTCAATTTGAAAATCTTCTGCCTCTTCCTGCTTCTTCCATGGATCTTGCGGACATCAATAGTTTATCAAAGCCTAATTCTGTTCCTGTCTTACATATTGATTTGAATTCTCCTGCTTTTAACGATCCTGCTTATGTGGCACACATAGACCAGGTTCGTCAACTAAAGGACGGTGAACACAATTGCAAAATTCAAAACAACAAACTACTGATTGAACCTTCTTATAGTGCGCGATATTTGCATACTGACCTTCCCGTTTATCGTCTGGTAGTACCTTCTCCTCTTATTGAAAATCTGATTGAGCAAGCTCATATTCCGCCTACATCTGCACATCTGGGTGGTAGTAAAACACTTGAGCGGTTGCAAAGGCAATTTTTCTGGCCTCTAATGTCTCGTCAGGTTAAAGATTACATTGCGAAATATTTAGAATGCAAAAAGAATAAGGGCGTTAACTTTTTCACCCGTCCAGCTATGGGAGTTACGGTAGTGTCCACTCGTCCTTTTCAAAAACTGTACGTATACTTTTTAGGACCTTATCCGAGATCGAAGCGTGGCAACACATCTATATTGATTGTTGTGGATCATTTCTCCAAGTATGTATTTATCAAGCCTTTGCGAAAAGCTTCCGCTGCTTTGATGTGTACGTATTTGAAAAATGAGATTTTCCTGGCATTCTCTGTTCCTGAAGTTGTCACCTCGGATAATGGTAAACAGTTTATTTCACACCTCTTTAAAAATTTGTTGGCTAAATATGGAATTTCACACGTCCGCACTCCTGTTTACTCTCCTCAGAGCAACGCTTCGGAGCGTGTGAATCGCACACTATTGGCTGCCATTAGATCATATGTTGACGATCACGAACATAATGAGTGGGACAAGCATTTGCAAGAGATCGCAGCTGCTTTGCGCAACTCGATTCATGATACTCTTCATTATTCCTCTCATTATTTAGTTTTCCGTCAGCATATGTCCCTTCATGGCTCAGATTATGCATTGCGGGCGTTGCTCTGCGGAAAGGATTCCAGTGAAGTCCACGCATGGTCCAAACCTGATCGGATGAATTTATTACGAGATCAAATTCTTCATTACCTAAAAGTGGCGCATGATAAAGGAGCTCGACACTATAATCTGCGAAGCTCAAACCGTACCTTTTATGTAGGACAAACTGTATTCATCCGGTCCTTCGCTTTGAGTGACGCAGCTAAAAAATTCTCAGCCAAATTGTCAGCAAAATTCAAACCTGCAGTGATTACTTCGAAAGCTGGTTCGGTATCTTATAATGTGGGAGATTTAGTTGGTAAACCTTTGGGATTGTATCATGTTAAAGATATTCGAGCATAATCAGGTCTGTTTACTCCTTCTCTTTTACTTTGTTCTGACCGCTTATTCATCATCATCATCTCACAATCCAATCTTCTGCTAGTTTTGCCCGGCTCTTGAGAACTCTTGTTTCAGGGGTCTTCACGCATGGTTGACGGTATTTTTATTTTCTTAATTTTAATTTTTGTCTTCATTTATATTTTTTTTTTTGTTAATTTCACGAACTAGTTTCTATTTTGCCTGGCTTCGGAACCTCTCCTCTCAGGGGTGAATTGTCCCCACGTTTGTTACGAACCAGGTTTGGGTTTGTAACAGTTGTTAGCTTAAGTGACGTCAATTCCATTTTTTTGTTCCTTTTAAATTCATTTTCAGTATGAATTACCCTGTGGCCGGTTTTACGTTTCAAATTCGGTACGTTGCAAATTCGGTCAGTGTAATTATCGATTTCTTTCCTATTTTTATTTTCCCAATATTGCCGTGTCACGTGTGTGATCTTTATTGGATGAATTCGTTTTTTTTTTGTTGAATATGGTTGTCTGATTGGGTGTTGTCAGAGAATCCTTTGAGAGGGAGACGGAGGGAGCTGAATAGATTTTTTTTTTCTTTTGGCGAGATACAAATTAAATTAGTTAGTTCGGTTTTGGATATTAAGTTAAACAGTTCAGTTTGGAGTCGAGTGGAAAGTAGGTCCGCGCTGGATCGAAATAATAAAGAAAATTATAGATCAATATA
The DNA here is from genome assembly GCA_958295665.1 of Tipula vernalis. NCBI lineage: Eukaryota > Metazoa > Arthropoda > Insecta > Diptera > Tipulidae > Tipula > Tipula vernalis. Next base: position 175,727,287 of record OY282558.1, on the reverse strand, counting down.
AAAATTAATTGAGTTGAGTTCCCGTGTGGGTAATAAAATAAATCAAAGTTTTTTTTTTATAATTGAAAAGAGAAAGGAAAGAAATCAATAGAAAACATTAAATTAAAAAAATTATAAATAGATAATAAGATAGAAAACTGTTTAGTCCTAGTGCCTTGTGGCAAAAAAAAAAAATTCATAATAAAAATTTAAATATTAATAGAAATAGTAATATTGTGTTACACATTACACCCTATTTGAAGAAATACCCATGTGACCACCCTATTTGAAGAAAAATATTTATACAAAAAAAAACACAAAAAAAAATTTACGAAAATATATTTTGAAATAAATGTGTATACAAACGGAAAGAGAAAACGTGTTTGAGATTTACATTTTCTTTTTGGTGACATTACACATCTTATCTGCTACCAAAGAAAGCAAATTAAATGGTGACGTCGTCACTGGAGGAAACGAAACAGGTGGTTTGGGAATTACGTTTTGGTGTCATTGGTTATGAATCGAGGAAAAAATCGCAAATAAAGAAAGTAAAAGAAGTAGAATGAGATCGGGGTTAGTATATCCTCGTCTCTAAAAGTACGATTCCGTGAAATCGTTCAGTTTTGAAAATCAGACGCTGTTTCGTGAATTGTGAGAGCAGCCGTGGTGTGGAGAGAGCCAAAGCGCTCGTACAAGTGAGGCCTGCTTCTGTTTCCTGCGACGAGTTCCGGATTCCATCACAACAACTGCAGAAGAAAAAACCGTTTGTGACAATTTTTTTTTATCAATTTGTTTTATTTTTTTATTATCAAATTTAATTTCTTTATTTTTTTAATTAATTTTTATTAATTTTAATTCCTCTTCTTGATTAATTATATTAAATTTAATCATTTCTTAATTAATCATATTAAATCTAATTCCTTTTTTTTAATTAATCTCTTTAAGTTTAATTTATTTTTTTTCTTAATTAAGTTTACCAAATTTAATCATTTTTGGATTAATCATATTAAATTTAATTAATTTATTTTTCTTAATTGAATTTATCAAATTTAATCATTTTTGGATTAATCATTTTAAATTTAATTTATTTATTTTTCCTAATTAATTTTATTAAATTTAATCATTTCTTAATTAATTACATTTAAATTTAATTCATTTTGTTTTTTTTTTTAATTAACTTTACCAAATTTGATCAATTAATTAACTGCATTAAATTTGATTCAATTTTTCCTAATTAATTTTTCCAAATTTAATCAATTTCTTAACTGTCTAGTTTAAATTAACTTGAATTTTCTTGAATTTAATTTTCGATTTAATTAAACTTTTCCAATTTAATTGCCAAAAAGAATTTTTTTTTTGATTTATTTTCGCTCGTTAAGGCGTCGCGCATTCGGAAGCACGCTTACATTATATTATATTATTTTTTCTTTTTTCTTAAATATTTTTTTTTTCAGCTTCTTCCGTTCTCTTTCGTTCTCTCTCATCTTCGATTCCTCAACGGACAGTGGGCTCCAAGTGTTTTTATTAAAACAACAACAAAAAAAAATAGTAATAATTTATCTTGGGTCGATTCTTGTTTTTATTTCCTCCGTCCAATTGTCCAAATAAAATACAGATTCGACGAATTTTTTTCTTTCATTTTCTTTGTATTTTCGCTTTATTGGGGTTATGGTTATTTCCTTTGATGATATGATGATGATGAGCTACATTTTTCCGTTTATGGAGAGTGACGGGGAATCACGGCCCTGTCTCCTCGCGCACACCCGCCGTAGGGTGGAGGGGGCAGCGCGGCATATGTGCAGTCCACTGGGGGGTGGCCGTGAACCCTATGTCAACTGGTGGGCATTGCTCCTCAAGGTTCTTTTGGGCCTTGAGGGGTCGTGCCTTCTTGGGTGGCCTGGGAGGCCATCGTTTGTTGGATGGTATTGTCTGTCCTCGAGATATTCCCCCATTAGCTAACTCGTCAGAGGGAGGTATTGTGGCACCTAAGAAGTTGTGCTCGGTGATAAGGGGAGGTCTTTGGGGCAGACCGTATGGTCTGCATACGGTGGTCCAGCCATCCTAGAGTGGGCACATCCGATTTATTATTATTTTCACCCCCCACATACAAAACTTTTGATCCACTCTTGTTTTCTGTTTTTCATCGACTATGCGGTTATTCAAGCACGTTTTCATGTCCGGAAACCCCACGCCATATCCTGAGTCTAGTCAGCTACCCATACCGCACCGGACCTCTGAAATCGTGTCTGTTTACGATATCTCCTTGTGGGATTTACAAAGGATAGACCAAGATTTATATTTTCACTACCCAGCAATGTTAACTAAGAAAGAATTTGAAAATTGAAAAATACTCGGTTTTTATTTGTTCTGGATTTTTTTCTCGTAATTTCTGAATTTTTTATTTTGGAGTATTTCTGAGTGGCCTAAACTTTTGAGAAAATTCTCAAACAAAAATGTTTTAGTCTTTAATCCAGTTACTCGTATAATTGGTTGAATAAAATTAAATGTGTTAAGTTAAACGCCTTTCAATGACGCCGCGGGAGGGCCGACGGTTATTGAGCCGACGGCTGCTGAGATAAAGCTCAAATTAGACCACCAGTTCAAATTTGCAAAATTGTACATTTCTAGAAAACTTTAAGAAAAAGGCGTTGGTCTAATTTTTAGAGAAAAAAGAAATCGGTCCTCCTATCGCTATTAGGTATATTTTCTTAAGATAGACTCAACAATTTCTTCTCGGTTGCTGAAAATCAATGTCCGAGTAATTATACAAAATCTGACTACATCGAAATAAAAATATCTTTAGATTCTGACAGATATTTAGGCTTAGAAGAAAATTTGTTAATCTCGGTAGAAATCAAAAATATCGATAATAAACAATAACGATTTTAATGTTTGCTGGGTTGATTTATTTGTAATTTTTGTGTTGAACACCAAATTTACTACTTTTAAAAATCAAATTAAGCCTTTTGTAAAAAAAATTTGATTTGAAAAAGGATGAATCTAATTTGAAAAAAATGCGGCTAATACTAATCTGCTTTGCTGCTAAGCAGCTTGCGAAATATCATTGTGATGTTCATAAAAATTAAAAAGAACTTTCTTATTAAATCTTACTTTTATTCTATCTTTTTTTCTTCTTCTGTACTTGAGCCAAACCAGTCAATCTCTGTAATGAATTAGCGTTTGTTCGACTTAAAGTTTCTCATAATCCGGATCTTTTCGATTTCATTGCTTCCCGATTTTAGATCTCCCCTTGAAAATTTGTCGAGATTATTCGAGTTTAGCATGAAGATGAGATGAGTGATGTTTGAGATTGAATTGGTGATTCGCCGTTTCGAAACACGTTTACGAACTTTGCATATCGTTTTGTTGAGCCTTAACTTGCTTATTAGTATTTTGCTTAGTAGTTTTATAAATTTAAGTTACTTAACAAATAATTCGAAATGATCGTAAGTTTTCTAGATTTTGTTGCAGGCTTTTCGAAACTATTTATTAATATTATTGAAATTGTTCGAGATCAATCGAGATTCACGTAATATAGAGATTATTCGAATTTGCAAAGTTATAATAAATCTGAATCGTGGTATTTAGTAGATTATTAATGCCAAAATTTCGATATTTCTTCGATTTCCTAGATTATTCGAAATTTGTAACGCATTTCTTTTAAATAAAATGTGGTAAACGGAAAATCACAAAATTTACCATTGAATGATAAAGGAGGTTTTTTACAGGTAGAGAAACTATCTTCCACTGTGATGCTGTTGAGTTTATTTTTCGATTACTAACAGCCTGAAAAAGCCCCGCTTAGGCGTTTGAAAATTCGGTTTTTTGGAACTGACTGGACTAGCTCGAAAATATGTGTATATCTCTTATCCCATAAAGTTATGTGATTGTTAGTTTATTATTCTCGATGCCATTACACTTTTATCAGCCCAACCAATTACACATTTCTATTGTTACATACTACACCAAAATCCAATATAAACAATAATCCTTATGCACCCATCATCGCCTCGGAGGATGAACAAACAGAAAATGGGAGAGTGTGAAGATAACTCATCAACGTCAAATAACAACAACATTTGGCAAATCGAAGAGAGGAGTGAAAAATAATATCAACAACAAAATAAAGCTATCGATAATAAAAAGTTCGTGAAGCCACCACCGATTCATATTTGTACATAATCATGCGGTGAAAGAAACTCTTAAATTGGTAAAGCAGTTGCAAGTTGATAAATTTCAAATATCTCGAGGGAACATTGCGAAGCACTAGGTAAAATTGGAAAATATGGAACAATTTAATAAATCTTAACCCGTTGCCTTTACTCCCAAAAATGTGAAATCTAAAACAATTGTTCTAAAAGAGCTAACTGAGGAGAAGGATCTAGAAGAATTAAACACGGACATTCAAAATTACGGCGACATGAAAATAACAAAAATTGTTCAACTGAAAACGGAAAAATCTACTGAAAAAAGTGGAATGTATACTTATGTACTTGCAAATATGAACTGGTGTGGGCGAAAAATATGCAAAAAAATTATCACACATATTAAAAAAAAATTATAATATTAGCTGTATAACAAATGACAAAAATCTCATTAATCTGGAAATTGATTCTGGCATCAAAAACCTCACTGAATTATTTAGACACAACTTAAATCAGAATGCGCCCAAAATTAGACTGAGAAATAATATGGAATGTTTTTACTAAATCCACAATTGGATACTTATATAAACATAAAAGCAGAATTGTATATCAGCTCTCAAACAATTAAAGCTAAAAGAAGTAGGAAGTATTCAACAAACTAGCAGAGAAGAAAAGAAGGAAGAGTTGTTACAGTAGGCCATTTTGTTCAGGCACTTTGCCATCATCTAATTTTTATAATTTAACCGAAAAATTATAGCCTCCACTTCCCAAATGAACTCTCACATTTGTCCTTAATGTAACGGTTTGAATTGAACTCCACATAGCTGAGGATTTTAAACACGCTTTAGTTTAACACATTGTTGACCGGTCACGAATTAATTATTTCAAGTTTTTTAAATTTAGGACCTGCATGTTGTAACTCATCACTTTTCTCGCTTCAACAGAATAATTGTATTGCTTTGACAAAAATACAAAAGTGTACATACAACAACTTTTTTGAATTGCTTCGATACTGTTTCCTACACTATAGTTGCTATTTCAGATGAAGCAACTGCGAAAGAGATTCTACCTGTTGATCTAACTTTAGCCAGAATTCAGTTGACGAAGAAGGTTTTCTCCTCTTCAATTAGTAGCGTCGATGAACAATATTTTGTTTTTATTATTTCTCATGCTAATTATTAAATAACCATTAATGTAATTCTAGAAGTCTCCAAACAGCCTTTGATGTACTAATATATCGGCCATTCAAATAATTTTCGATCACATTATGCTCGTTTTCTACTAAAACAGTATATATTTATTTATATATTCTATTGCCTGAACTGAATGCCAATATTCCACATTGATATGGGCATTAAATCTGCTATTACAGTTTGATAACCTCTTCCTTCTTTTTAGAGCAAACGCCCTTGACCATGCAAGGGACAGCCATGGTCTGTTCTACAATTCATACAGGATAGGATCCAGATCTCGTTTTGGTAGTTCAGCTGATATTAGAGAGTATACTTCTTCTGGTTGTATTTTCGTTTGCAACCATTCTGTGTAACCAATACAGCATTTTGAGTTAACAATTTCATTAACTTTTCATTTTTATATTTAATACTCGTGATATGATGTCATGCTTCTCAAAAGATCTTTGATTAGCAAATAGCTCATCCTTTACCTCAGTCCATTCGGAGTTGCACGTAAAGCTGATGAATAATTTCGTGTAACAAAATTTCTGACATAGGCCAAAGCGTCTTGGATCTTCTCGTGCTGGGTAATTCGGTGAATGTTGAGGGCAGTATGACATATTGACCCATAATGAACAAAATGTTCAGATCTTAATTTTGATTGATTTGTGCGGTTGTAATGTAACCTTTCCGAAATCATTTTTGCCATCATATAGATATAATTTTGGTATACAGGTAATTGTTTTATTAATTGGCAAATATGTTTGTGGTATATTCAGGCTGTACTCATCTTCTCCTGTAGGAAACCTCAATGGGTACTGCGTCTGCAACGCGTTATACGTCCGATGCAATTCTGATAAACGTGATAATTGTTTGTAACGGTAGTGCAACATAATATCTCTTGTCCCTTTATCTTCGTTAACTGAAAGCACAGCGGCTTCATTAGTAGTTGGAGCATTGCAGCGACCACTATGTTCAATTGCCAGCTATCGTTCTGCTTTTATTATTAGTTTCAAGTCATCTGCTCCTGGGTTTCTTTCAAGTTTGTACTTGAATCTGTGAACGTAACGATTATGTTCATGTAATGCTTTTCAAAGATGTGCGATCAATTCCACTTTTAGTTAGGCACTATATTTTACAGAGCGCAAAAAAATATATTTGTAAATATTCAGGACTATTGCTTACACAACATAGTCAGACTATCGCCTATATTGACTCCAGCTAAATATTTGCGAATCAACATCGATCACTTTTGTTACTATAATTCATCAATAAATATACAACTAGAAAATGCTAGACGGGCATTCATGAGTTGTATACAATTTTTTACTCGAAATATGGTATATTGACATGAAAGTGAAAATGATATGTTACCAGTTTCTAATTAGACCAATTATTACATATGGTTACACAGTTTGGGTCATCTGCAACGCTATAGCTTTATGGAATTCTTGAGAAAATTCAAAAAAAATGCATTTGACTCTTTAGTTTAGAGGATAACACAAAAATGTGGATTCAAACAGACCTTATATTTCAAATTTTAGATACGCTATTATCGAACTAATATAAATCACATAAAACGAGCAATTACCTAAGTAATTCTGTAATTTAAGTGCCTTACTAAACAACAATAGTACTACACAAATACAACATACTATGGAACTAAGGAGAAATTCAAAGACCAGAATCATTTATCTTTCTGGATAAGAATGTGTACATTCAGGATATTAACCAAATTCCATTCAACGAAGACCAACGAATAAGACTTCGACATTGAAACATTCCACAATTATTTGGTAAACGGAAGACTTATAGTACAGCGTTCAAGAAACAAGATTATCAACAATTTTTAAGCAAAAAGGCAAAATATTAGTGATTACAACGGCAATGATAATCGGCGACATAATCGATTGTCTCACTAATTCGAGTTAGGTAATCAACTTTAGAATAGGGGTAAGCGATAGAAATAAACTAACAGCACTTTTTGCCTGGCAAATTTTTATGCCAAAACTATCAACATTAAATTCAACCCCGTAAAAAAACTATTAAAAAACTATAAATTGTATAAATACATAAAAAAAGGCGGCCGCATGTATGCAGATAATTTGCGGATAAATATTTATATAAATATTTTAAATCACTGAAAACCAAAGAGAATTTCCCCTCGCAAGTTAAAAAAAAAATTATCTTTGAGCGGATAATATTGCTCAAAGATAACTGGGGAGGGGAATTTCTCTTTCCTTTTCAGTGATTTGTTTGGTTGAAAACGCGGATAAATATTTATCCGCAAATTATCTGCATACATGCAGCCGCCCTAAAGGTAATAAGATTTTGTATAATTTTAAAAATAAATTTTTTTTTGCATTTTTTGCCGAAAATAAAGATCTACTATATTCAAAAAATAAAAATAAATAATGACAATGAGTAAATATAGCAATTACTTAATTATCATAATTTAGTATAAGATAAATTTGAAGTGGACACAGTAATTTATAATTTATCAATTAGTATTACTTATTATGACATAATTATAATTCATGATTTATTTATTTATAAAAACAAGGGTGCGCTAAATATAATTTTTCGATGTGCCCTATTTGGTGGTATAAAGTAAGATGATTATAATTATTTTTTATGTATGTTCATAGGCAAAGCTTAGTCAATGTTACGCAAATATGTATTAATAAAAACAAAACTCTTACAATATTGTCAAGTGCTAAAAATTCCCAATACCTTTAACCTGTACTTATTTTAATGACTGTCGCGAAATTATTTTGATTGACATATTGATTCACAGAAACTTATAAGTTTTCGATAAAATTGTGTCATTATTGTTGAAACTTCAAATAATTAATTATAAAGTTGGTTAGCAATACAGTCACCTAATATGTAATTTGTTCGAAATAATGATACCAATTAGAATTTTGATAAATTTCAATCAAATTTAATTTGACACTTTCAAGTATTTGTAACGAGATGGTTTGTGTGATTTAATTAAAATTGCAAACCTTATAAATTGAAATTATTCAATAGATATATTTTGAAATTTATTTTTATCCGAATGATATTCTGAATTAATGCCAGATTATACTGGATGTAACGGCTAGTAAGCAGACATTTAATAAATATTTATTCAGTCATTCACTCTAAAAATGAGTAATAACAAGTTTACAGTAAATAAAATAACAGGCCTATTAGAGTGCACTTAATACAATCTCTAATTAATAACGCAATTTAATTGTTTATCAACTCAAATAACGTTGTGTCACCGTTTGATAAAATATCGCTCTCTATGATTTTGGCGCAATAAATTTTTAATAAACAATTTTTGTGGTTTTCGAAATTTTGTGAAATTCTAAAAATACGAATTAGCTATTTATTTAAAATAAAAAAATGTATAATGCCTTCTGCGCCATGTTCACGCCACCATTTATTATAAAGAAATGTGCCACAAAATGTACAAACCAACAAATCATTATTATAATTTCATCTATAAATAGAAAACAATTTCAAAAAATGTCACGCCGCGTGCGATTTCTACAAAATTTTGAGGATTGAAACAAATACATATTTCTATTTACTGTAGAATCAATGGTGCGAAAATGTCATTAAATAAGTTAATGCTTGTTTTCAACACTTACTACAATATTATGTTTTAATTTGTCGTTTTGTCAGACGAAAAATCATTCTACGCGTCTTAAGTACTGAAGCAACTGAAAAACGATCTATATTTAATTTTATCACAATAATTCACAAATTTTTGTATTAATTTAGCTAACATCTTCAATCAGAAAAATCGTTAATTGGCTCAAAACATTGATTTATAATTTTTGTGGTAAGATTACTGAGCATAATATTAATAGAGGAGTAATTTGTATGAAAGACAAATGTTCACTAAAAATAAAATCGATTTTTCCTCGATTTCAATTTCGAGCTCAACGAAACAATCATATAAATTTCTAATATTTCCGAATGCCTCTTTCTATCTTTCGTATGTTTTATAAGCAAAAATTAAAAGGGGAATTTAAAGGCGTTACTAAATTTTACGTTAAAACAAAACCAACCACCAAGCAGGCCATGGAAAACACTATAGGTTTTGAATACATAGATAAAATCGAATGAAAATAATGAAAACAATTTAGTTTTCGTCACATTTCCTTGTAAAGATAAAAATTTGATTTTACAAAAAAAAAATGTTTGGCGGGATGCTAAAATGAATTTTCGATACAATTCTGTAATAAGGATCAAATTTTAATTAAACCGATTTCTAAATTCTTAATTAAGTTTAAATTTGGCCAATTAGGACGGAACTTGCTGGTTTTTCCTTAACCAATTTGGACTTAATCCAACATTTATTTATGTCCGATGGAAATGGGTTTATAAAATATAATAGTGAGCTGATATTCTGGAATATATCCTTAGGGTAGAATTTGGCTTTTTGTAACAGTTTAGGATGAACTTCTATGTGTAGATGTATGCATCTAAGATGGAAATGGGCTTCTGGAAATGGTAAATTATGATGAATAGAACTTAGATAGTTCAACTGATTATAATAAAATTCGACAGGTGTATCCATAAATACACAAACAAATCCAAAAGGTACAAAATTCAAATTATTTAAAGAATCCAGAAGCGAAAAGCCAAATAGGATAAAATCCTTATCGACAGAATCCAAATATAAAAAGTCCAAATGGGACAAAATCCAAAAAATATGTTTTTGTTAGTTTCGCCTATATTTATTATGATATATTTGTATCCGATATATCTGTGGCTCTATTCTGATAATTCGCCGGGGAATACAAATTTTAAATTTGCAGTTTTACTACCTTTTCTCCAAAGTGTATTCTGGTGTTTGGGGGAAAAAACTTTTTAGGAAAAAATTATTCCCAATTACAGCAGTTTTGACGTTTGTTCTTCCATACCTTTAACGAGAATGTTTGTCTATCTCCAGTTGATATTAATAATTAATCATATTAATATTGTCTGTAAGGGTCAAAATACCCAATAATTTTAAAGATAGTGTAGTAATAAATAATAAATATGGATATTTTTATATTTATGGTATTAAGATTAACCTGACTAAGGCCATCGTTATCATCATCAACATAATGAAGGGTTCTTCGCAGCTCTTTACTCATTTTAATATTTAATGTGATTCCACGACGAACACGTATAACTAAATTTATTTCCCTTTATATTTATTCACCAACTGACAGAATGCACTTTCGGAAATGGGAAATAAAAAGAGTTGGAAAAATTTATTTGGGGAATAACTGCTGTAAAAACAAAATATTCCCCATTCGCCGGGAATTACCAGAATAGGGCCACTGGCAAGGTTTTTATTAAATATTGAATTTTATGTTTTTTACCACTTTTTAATTGTTTTGAATTAAATTTATTATTTTAGTGTTTTTTTGAAGTTAAATTTTCTCTTTTCTAGAATTTAAGCACGACTTATGCGACGCGAGACTTTAAAAATGTTCAAATTGGACTTTAGAAAACGAGAGATAAAAACGGGCATTCATACCTAACTCGTTCATTCTTTTCATTTTATATCTCAAGAATTTATTTAATACCAATAGGTTCCAAATGTTAGAGAGAGAGAAGCCTGTGAATCCAAAAAATAATGCAAACATTTAAATGTATGAAAATATTTCAGTAAATATTTTCTTCAATTTATAGTTTTTTTCGATTCATTTTTTGGATTTTACTCTGACATAAAGACGGATCTTGTTGGCTACATTTGAACTGATTATGGTGAATCTCGCCATACCCGATCAAACCGGATACTAAAATGATTTTTAGATGAAATTCTGGAATAGAAAAACAAAAAATATTAATTCTCTTAAAAATATTATTCTCTAAGTCTGTGTTTTCACGAATACTAATATTTTCGAGATTAATGCCGGATACCCCTTCTGGTAGTTATATGGAATATACTGTCCTTATTTCCCTTTGGGGTACAATTTTCAGGAAACATACTCGCAGGCGTGATCTTATGCCAAACACATGCAACACAAAAACTATGTGCGAACGGTGTTGAAGTGTCAATCAACACAATTCGACGAAGGCTTGGAGAATTCGACATTAAAAATAGGTACACGTAGTAACCTTTGTTGAAAGTGTGGCACATCGGAAAAAACCTAATTTGGGTAAACGAAACTGGGGTCTTTTGAAAGCAAGGCTTAGAGGAAATATAATAATAAATACACAGCAGATTGTTCGCATTCTCAAAAACATTCGAAAATACCCTACTCCAGAATATGCGGCCAAATTAAGTGAAAGTTCCACTAGGAGATGTCAGTTTTTAATATACAAAAAAGCGCAACTGGACTACATACTAAAGTATTTGTGAAATTAGTTTTAATGTCTATTATGAGAAATAAATATCAATTAGTATATTTTTGTGTTTTTGTTGTTTTCTTTGCGATATTTTCTTGCGAAACATACTGTAGTTCAGTCTACATAACCAAAGCTTACCTAAATATACAAGCCGTCAGGTTAAAATTCGAACTTAATATAAGGGGGATAGAAAGACAAAAAAAAAATGAATTTTGATTTCTACGTTATCAAGAAGAATGATTAGTAAATATACGATTCAAAGATCAATTAATAAAATCTTGTTTATAGATATTTAATTAATGTTTTACTAAAACCCCTTTATTTACAAACACATCTTTACACCTCATGACGTCATACCTTTCGTTCATGTTTTTTTTTGTAATAAGCCATTAGTGACACCTACTTATAAACTCGACTAATTAAATAAGTTCAAAAAAAACAAAATGGCCGTGTAGTTTTCGTGTTTGAAATCAGATGGCGGTAATAAGAAATTGAAATAAATTCACATTTCAGAAAAACAATTCAAAATAATGTTTTAGCAAGTTAGGAGTATAATTTAGTAAATAAAAAGTTTAACGAGCATGCTGATCTATTTCATCCGAACGTTATTGATTTGAAGCCAAAAATTCGGACATTGCGTTTGTTTTCAACATTCAAAAATTGCAATATTGATTTGAATTATTTATAAAAATAAACTGTAATTCTTACCAATTAAGTACTTTTCAAATTGAGGTCGTAATCCAACACTTTCACAAAAGATTTTCAAGTTTTGATTGGCTCTGATAAATTGTTTATTCTTTATAAACTAAAAAATATTAATAAAATTGTTGTTTTTTTTTCTTCAAATAATTAATATTAATGCACATAAATTTCGCACATAAAAACCGCTCTGACATTTGATTGCTCTATTAAGCATAATAAGTTCGGGGAAAACAAAATAAAACGGATTATTAATTTTTATAACTCATTCGAACAGAAATAATAACCGAAATATGTATTTTTTGTGGTAAACTACAGATGTCACTAATTGCTCACTACACTTGACAGTGTACAAAATGGAAAAGCTAATTTTTTGACATATATTCTCAACAAATGTCATACTTGTCATTGGAGAAAAGTAGGAAGTTGAAATTTTTTTTTTTTTAATTATTTAAATTAATTTATTTATTTAATTAAACATCCGTACTAACGTTTTTACTAAATTGACCAACTCGTGCAAACTGTTAAAGAAACTTATGTATGACTGTATTTTGGACCGGAAAATTTTAAAAATATTGATCCCATTACCGCATCCGTATTTGATTTTATTTATCAAGTATCACAATCACCAGATAAAGTAACAGAGGAAATAGTATATGAAATTTTACAAAAGATCGAGAAAAAATCGATTGAATGGTTGTTGTCCATTTAACAGAATTATTGCACTGTTAAAAATATTTTCAAAATTTAAAAAAACGTTGTGTAGCCAACTTCATAATATCAACAAAAAATTTTTTGTTTTTACAAAACAAGATCTTACGTCATTGATTTCGTTTTTATAAGTTTATACTGTATTTTTCCAAATTTTTCACATAGACATACAAAGAAAAAGTAAATTTGTACAATTTTGTTTTAATTATGTTAATCAAATTACTAAATTTAAGTTATTGGTTTTAAAATATGTTATACTCAAAGGTCTGATTTAAATATAAACCTAAAAATATTTTCTTTTACGAGTATTTTTCATTCATAAAATTTTAATCAAAAATGTTCAATTTTACATGGGTTCTTATGGGAAATCGTAAAATGTATCCCCCTTAAATTAAGCTTCTTTTAAAATTGGTCTGAACCTGACGGCTTGTATATTTAGGTAAGCTTTGTCATAACTGACCATCACCATAATTCTCTAAGAAATAAAATGGGTAGAGTTAATAAAACCAAATAAGTGCTTTTACTTCGGTTTTTTCCAGTATGTAAAATTTGTGTATTTTCTTCATTCCCGGTTCACTTGAAGTTTTAAGTAACTGTTTTATTTATTAGCAAACACTTAAGATCTTCCAATAGACAATTAAAAAACTGTGAACAAAGAAAGGAAATCCTTGTTCTTCTTCCTAGTATACTTTACTAGGTTGGATACCAGGAGACTTTATTAGAATGGCCAGAATTATTAATAATCGAAAAATGAAAAACTTTCGTGAATGCCTATTTCGCGGCGTCCTACCAAAAGTAAACAACTTTTGAGAATTAACGATGAAAAACTAAGTTTGTAGCGGTCTACATTTTGGTTGAAAATGGCGACAGTAGAGGTGGGGCGCATTAATCTTTTTCGCTACTCAGGTGATCTTGGGTATCAAAGTGGCTTGCCTGAAGTGTTAATTCTCATGTGGCTCTTGAAAAAAATATCATGGCTGTGATGCGCAGTTCTGTCGAATAATGGAGAGCATTTAAATGATGGTTAAGAGGGGGTGCAAACAACAGCACCTGTCACGTCTAGGATTTGGTGGAAAAGACACAGATAAGGACTCGGGACAACAAAATTGGCTGATTAGAAGATTCAAGTTTTTTTTACTGAATTGTCACAAAATGAGTACCAAATTATTTACATAAATAAATAGAATTAAATTATCAAAAGAACTACTATAGAAATTAGTAAAAACCCGTACCCGTAATAAGTCGTGTTTTCCATGAGAACTGCACTAGAACTCGATAAATTTTAAATTCCTTGTATTCTATGTAAACAGAAAAAAAATTAAATTCATAAAGTGATAATGTGTAGTGCATTTCACATAAATAAACATTTTAAGTTGTTACAGCAATAAATAATGACAATTATAGCTTATTTTTTAGTTACACTGGATAAACCCATGAATTTATCGAGTGTAGTTGCGTGTAATGACGTCAGCAAGAAATAAGAAAATGTGGATGAAATAACTGAAGGGGGAAAATTTTAAACTTAAAATATGTAATTATATCAAATACACTACACATTCGCGCTTTATGAATTTTTTTTTTTTCGTTTTACATAGAATAAAAGGAATTTAAAGTTTATCGAGTTCTAGTGCAGTTCTCATGGAAAACACGGCTAATAATTAATTGTAAGTATATGGCAACTATTATGTACTTTAAAATTAGAGAAAACTTTTATTTAAAAGTTTACCAGCTTAGGTTTTACAGTCAACCCTAAATGAAAATTTCGGTGTAATATATTTGTTAAGGGTTGACTTTAAAAACTAAGTTGATTTTTTTTTTATATTACTAAGGGCCATAATCTTTTACGGAAAATTTAACTCTAATCAGAACTTAATGTTTTTATACATTTACCCATTAATACAAAATAAATACTGATGACAAGAGTTACATTTTTCGTAAAAAACAATACTGTTAAGTAGGTTTTCTCTAATTTTTCTGAACGAATAATAGTTACTGTATACTTAGAAGTTTTTACATATTCACTTATTCCCCACTTATTCCTATTTATTTATGAAAATATTTTATTATTTTGTATTGTTTAACCAGCTTTTGTTTGTTGGCGCAGCGTTCTTATCAGTCGGTCTCCCTCTTCGCATTCTCCATTTAGTCCCTTATCGTGATTACTGTTATTGTCTATATCTTTCTTGACTCCATATACACCATTTAAGTGCTTTCCAATAATATGAAGAATTGCCAAATAAATAACAAGCTTTAAAACTATTTCGGCAGCTACACGAATTCGACCAGACCCAATATTTTTTTAATTTGATTAACACATTTCTTTAAGATCATCCTACCCGGGTATTTAATTAAGAGCCCTGTTTTGTTTTGGCGGACGAGCAACCTAATTGCTGAGAAACATTGTGAATTATATACAGTTGTAGATTCCGTCCCTGTCCAACTGTCTACGCTTGAAATATAAGATTTTATATAGTGAAAAACTTGTTTCTAGTTTACATATATAATATATTAAAGCTTTTGGTTGTAAGTAAATTAAATAATCCTCTCTAAAATTATTTTGCATCGTAAATGAGTACTGATTAAAAATATTGATGGTGAAAAAACTTTTCGCCGTTTTTACAATAGGTGTCAGTAAAATTAATAATTTATTTGTTTAAAGGCTGACAAGTCAATTTTGATATGTCATTTTAAAGGTGGCATTCCCTAAATCATTATACAAAAAAATTTGACATTTGTTTATTCCGTCAAAAGCTATTCCGTGTAAAAAATGAGTGAAATTATAGAAGAAATTAGATACATTTTAAAATTCTATTTCAAAAAAAGAAAGACAACACAGGCTGCTAAAAAAATGTATGCGGTTTATTTATCGTGATGATGCCGTATAAAACAGAACAACTCGTGGACGGCTCGCTCGATTTCATTCTCGAAATGTTGATGTTGAAAATGTACCTTGCTCTGGCCGACCAATCACTGAAAAAGCCGATAGAATCATGCAAACAGTGGTGCAAGACAAGCACCTAGGTAAGAGAAAGCTACGTTGGGAAGTTGTAATGTCTCCACCGTATAGTCCTGATTTTACACCATCAGACTGTCATTTGTGTCGTTCACTGCAGAACAGTTTTTCGCCTAAAGAGCACAGAAATTTTACAGTGACAGAATTATGGTTTTACCAGAAACATAGCAAGCAGTAAGTTGCCAACCAAAATAGTACATATTTAGTTTAATAAAGTTAAACAGAAAATAAATAAATGGGGCATTTGTAATTTCAGAAAAAAATGGCGGAAACGATTTAGACTAACTACTATTAATGTTAACATTTCGATGAAACCGTTAATACGCTAATTTTCACTAATAGAAATGTCTCGTACTAAATTGTACCTGAAAAGGTCCTGACTTTAATTAAACGATCACGTAATAAAAAAAATAGTGGTTGCCAATTACATTTTCACGATGACCCCTACGAATCTTTTAAAAGTCTTTTTTTTAATTTTTTTTTTTAAATTTTTTTTTTTTTTAATTTTTTAATTTTTTCTTTTAATTTTTTATTTTTTATTTTTATTTGTTTTTAAATTTTTGGAAACATTTTGTTTTGAGTAGTTTTTTGTAAACCTTATACTTTTTAAGATATTTGCAAAATAAATTTTCTGGACCAAGGGAGTGGCCACTTCCGGTTGGCCGATTTGGAGTAAAATTCACTGGGACCTCCCAATTTATCAAAAAAGCTTAAATCTGAAGTTTTAGTTCGATTGGTTAAACCATCTGGGCTGTAGAGAGGACACAGACAGACTGACAGACTGACAGACTGACAGACTGACAGACTGACAGACTGACAGACTGACAGACTGACAGACTGACAGACTGACAGACTGACAGACTGACAGACTGACAGACTGACAGACTGACAGACTGACAGACTGACAGACTGACAGACTGACAGACTGACAGACTGACAGACTGACAGACTGACAGACTGACAGACTGACAGACTGACAGACTGACAGACTGACAGACTGACAGACTGACAGACTGACAGACTGACAGACTGACAGACTGACAGACTGACAGACTGACAGACTGACAAACTGACAGACTGACAGACTGACAGACAGACAGACACCATTTCGAAACCCACATATTCGGACTCAGGGGACCTCAAAACAAATAATTCTCTAAAAATCTCAAGGTCCAAAATTTTCATGAGTACTATACTTTATTTTACTAGAGTAAAAGAAAGTAAAAAGGAAATAACTTTTTCTAAATTTTTATTTAAGTATACATAATAATTTTGGTGCCATAACTTTCAACCAAACACAATAAAATAAATTTTCACTTGAAACCAATAATTTTAATTTTCAATATGCGATTTGACAATTTTGAAGTCACATTCTCACACCTGTATTAAAAAAAAAAAAAATTTGCATTTTTTACTAAGGCCGTAACCCAATGCTTTACAGACATTTTTTATTTGTAAAGCCCGAATTCAATAGCCGTCTTCCAATGGGAAAAATTTGCTGAATGAAGGGAAAGCATCGTTTTTTACCGCATTGTGCAAAGTTCTAAAAGCCATCTATTGGAATTTTCGCAACTAAAATCCACCTAGCGGAAATTTTATGCGTAACTACTTCTGTTTTTTACCCCATTATATGAGAATGATTAGTTGTGAGTAGCTACAAGTACTTGCGAGTACTTTACTACCGTGATTGGAAGACAGCTAATATGTTCTCGCTATTGTTGGTTGCTATCGCTAATAAAATATTCAAACCTGGAACAATGGTGTGATGTTATGCCGGTGTGATGTTATTATTGTAAGATGGTATGATATTACGACGTTAAGACGGTGTTGTATTATGAGGATATTATGGTATAATGGTTTAGTTATGCAGTTATTATTGATAACGGTATTATTAGTAAAATCCGGAAAATAGGTACATTTGTATAATGATTTTCATTATTAATCCCGGGAATTTTTAAATTATAATTTTCGTTATTTTTTCTCAAAATTTTTTCAATTTTCTCAATGAATAGAAACAGTTTTGGTGTAAAATAATCTTTAAATTTTTGAAAATTGTTTTATTCAATTTGATTTATTTTAAGTAAATGATTTTAAAATTTCTTTATGATGAGCTTTAATCTCAAAATTCATCTTTGTCAAATGAGCAATAAGGAACTTAATAATAAATATGTACAAAAATCTGTTTTGAAAATTTCTCTAAATAATTTAAGGGACAGTTATAGGATGTTTTATGACTATATGGGGAAATTGAACTAAAGACCGGGACACCCCTCATTTTGTTACACCAGCCTTATACAATATTTCGATGTAATTTCTATCTTAATCGGAAAACTGTAAGAACTTGTTGTGCAAAAGAACACCAAAGCGTTGCCCATTGAGTTTCCTTCGATTGCATTTCGTGAAAAAAGTCTCGAGGGCCAACTGAACAGTTAATCTCAATGCTTAGATTAACTTTAAGCCCTGTTAATTTGTCCTGAAAATACATTTCTTGCATTCGTAATTTTTCTATCGATTGGAAATATCGAAAGTTTACTGAAATTTCAAACTTTGAATATTTTTTACCACATTGTGCATTGGCTTCTAGTGGTGTATGCTTCACGAATTTGGTTCCTAATTAATAATATAATAAAGTGAAACAAATTTAAGGGATGGTGATATCTAAAAAACAATGTTGGGTTTTTTAGACCATCGTAAGACAGACACCCCAATAAAAACTCTATTGAAATTAGCGCTTTGGCTAGGTGAAGCTTTAGTAATTTTACGACTTGGCACTTGAAGACATTTAGCCGCATTTACAAAACATTTTTGAAACTCTACATAGATCTACATAGGGATTATTTCAAATATTTCGAGTTTCTGGAATTGTGACAATGAGTTGCGCAACGCAATGCTATGATTAAAGGTACACAGGAATTTTCGATATTGGGCCCATTCAGGTAAGCCAACAGTTGGTAACAAACATTCAAACCTGAACGCACATGATACATTCAAAATTTCATGGCAATGTGATGGTTTAAATGTTATTTTTTCCATCGGTAAATTTTTGATGCCAACATATTGGCTGACCTGCCCCATTAATGTTTGAAAATGGTTTCGGGCATATGGACACCGCGGCTGTTCTTGACGAAATGCCTTCTGGACTTCCAATTTTGGGCCACTTTTTCGAGCACTGCTGGCCGTATGTCACGAATAACACGAACAATGCTAGCCTCCAAGGCGTCAATTGTTGCTCGATCTTTGCGCAAAATTGTTCATGTAGTGGGCGGACAGAGCCCCAATTCCTGCGAACGACGACGAATCAATAAATTTGGATCTTCTTCCACACTTTCGTTTACAGCGGCGATATTCGCCGATCTTCAGTACGCACATTCTTTCGACGTGTTGATGTTATTGCATCCTCT
The DNA here is from genome assembly GCA_958295665.1 of Tipula vernalis. NCBI lineage: Eukaryota > Metazoa > Arthropoda > Insecta > Diptera > Tipulidae > Tipula > Tipula vernalis. The sequence goes on along the minus strand of OY282558.1, from coordinate 175,707,825 downwards.
AGAGAGTATGTGGTACGAAATCTATCCACAGTTCGACGGATGACTTGCTCAGATGGACGATTATATACGCCATAAAAATCACGAAATCGTCTGTAAGTTGCGCGCCCATTTTATGTGATTTATCCAGGTTTTTAAGCATATTCGAGGTTTGTTTGGGGTTGGATATTATTTTATAAAAATTAATTAAGATTTTATAGATTTTGCAATATTATTCAAGATTTTCGATATTATTCGAGTTTGTTTGGATTGAATTAAATGTAGGAATGAGTAGGTAAAATTCTAGAAATCCAAGGTTTTTGGATGAATGTAGATTTTATATAAAATTATCAACTTTCAGTTATTTTTATTAGAAGTATATTTTTTTGCTTTTGAGTCGCTTAACATTGTGATTTGAAATTTTTCTACTCTTGTAAGTTTATCCGAGATTTTCTGGAATATTCGTAGTTTCTTGAGAATTGTTGTAGAATTCTACGATGATTCCAGGTTATTCGAGCATTTCCCTAAAATTTGTAAAGTGCTGTAGATGCTATTTGTTACAGAATTATATTGATACATCGATATTTTGGATATTTTAAGCTTATTTCAGATTTACTTGGCGTTAAGTATGATGTAATAGAAATTGTTTGAGACTTAATTGAGATTTTTGGAGATTTTGCATATTACTCGAGTTTAGCTTTGAAGTTAAATAAACATAGCACGCAGGACCTTATACAGATATGAGATTCTCGAAATTCGAGATTTGGCGCTTTGTGAATTAATCTAGATTTCCGGAATTGAATGTTAGCATGAAGCTATTCGAGATTATTAATGATTTCTTAATTTATTAAAATTATTGTTGGATTCTAAATGCATTCGAAGTTTTTCGGAAAAATTCGAGATATCTTAACGCTACTTAAGATTCGTTAGTATTTACTATATTGTTGGATACTCTAAACTCCTTCGCGGAAAATACACTTCATTTTATTTACAACCATTTTAATGCATCGAATCTAAAATTTTTATTTATTCATCAATTATCTATTTGATTGACCCTAGATTACTCAAACATCAAACTCAACCAAAAAAATTAAGTTGTAAACCAATTAAAAAAATAATGGGTCTAAATCACTTGATTAAAATATTGATCCAAAGTCATGAAATAATTACAAAAGAAAGCTTTTATACTCTAAATATTACTAAATCGATTTTTGGTAGAAAAAATACAAATAACATCATTTTTTCTCATATAATATTCTCGATTGCATGCGCAATTCAAATTGCTTTTTTCTCCATTAAAACAGCTAATTTAAGTTTTTGCGAGTATGTGATGAAAGAAAATTCGGACGAAAAATGTGTCTTGTCTAAAAGTTGTTAAGGATTTTAGTAATTAAAACTTAAATGAAGAGATAGATATGAAAGCTGATTGCCGATATGGAGAAGCATTGAAGGAGAAATAAACAGAGAACAATTTTGATTTGCGTAATTATTTTGTGTTGAAAAATCCAAATTTCTTTACGCATGCAATGCATTGCATTCGTGGAGAAGCCGTCTTCGCATATAACGCTTAATTATATTTTCAAGAAAATTAATGGAACATTAATCAGTATATAAGCGATACATTTTCTCTTTCGGCAATGATCATCTTTGAAAAGCACTGCTCGCCGAACATTGATTGCCATTTGTTTTGCTTGTGATTTGTTAAGATGGTGTTCTAGTTTCAGCTCAGTTTGCATGAGATTTAGATTTTAATAGTTCACTGAGCCTATAGTCCATTCAACCCATCAAAAGTACCGAATCACAGTCATAAATATGTTGGTGTTTTTATAACTTAAATTCTCGAGAGTAGAGGAATAGACGTAATTTATTTTCTAATTATAAGAAATTCAAATATTTTTTTTAATCTATAAGCAATTAATTGTAAAAACCATAATTAGTGATAACATGATCTAATTTTCAGTTATTTGCACAAACTTTTCTTTTTTTGTTCATAAAAATGGAGGATAGCAGACTAAATAATAAAATTAAACTGAATTAAATTAAAACACAGTTAAATAAATTAAAACGTTAAACAAATTATTAGGTAGCAATAAACAAAAAATTGGCCCTCTAAGATGCTAACGTGTTTACAAACTATCGTGTAATGATTGTTTTCCCATATAAGTGTTCCTTCGCCACACGCTGTAAAGAACATAGTTCATTTAATTCTAACTCAAACTTTTCTCTACATTAACATGGAAAGGGCCATCCGTTCACTAACGTTCACAAAACGTACAAACTATACTTTATGAAAAAAAAGGGCCAAAGAATGATTATTGATGGCCAAAACCAGAATAATTTGATTGATTGTACGAATTTGACGTTTTAATTTATTTAACTGTGTTTTAATTTAATTTTATTTAGTCTTTATGATGAGGTCTTTTGACGAAAGCGCTAATAGCCTCCATTTTTATGTAAACATAAAATAAAATAAAAAATTTGTCAAAATAACTAAATATTAAATCGCGTTATCCATTTTTTTTTAATCTCTTATGAACAATATTGTGTTAATTTTTTAACTCTAAATGTTGTATTATGCCTTGTAATTCTAAAGAACGATAATACGTAGATTGTATTCTGTCTTTCAACAAATATTCAGATAGTTTCCCTAACCTACAAAGTAGACTTATTGGGCGGTAGTTCTGTGTGGTGAGATCCTTACCTGGTTTTAAAATTGGAAGAACTTTAAACTAAACATCTATTAAATAAGTGGGCCAAGAAATCGGTGGCTATTATAGGGAGCCGTTCAGGAGCATGTTGGCGATTTCTTTACCTGGTGATTTAAAATGTTTGATGAATTTTAATAAATTTTTAATTTGGTTTAAAGGTATTTATGATCTAGTGACATAGATTCACAGGAACTACAACCCCTACTTTATTGACTTCCTTCAGTTTATTTGGCCATTTTATACAATATTTAACAACACAAACATTTTTGTTCTAATTAACTTATTTAAATCATATCATATTTCGCTAATAACAAAGTCTCTAAGTCGTTGGCATTACCTTCTACTGGTATTTATCAAACGGATTATACGAACTATCTCATCCGTTAAGAATAATTTATCGTTACGGCTTATGCTTTAGTTAGCTAGTGGGGTAGAAATATTATGTGAACTTTTCTCTAAATATGTGAATTTTTTTATTTTCTCATATAATTCCACTGGGGTGACCAATCATCTCATTTCAATTAAATTGCGTTAAGTTTCCAGTCAGTGAGTTTATAATTAAGCTTTTTATTAGCTTAATGTATTATGGATACGGAATAGTCAAATATAACAACTATGAGCAGATGGTCGGAGCTTAATTCGTTAAAGTGATTACATATGTTACGGAGACTTTAAGTGAATTGCTGAAAAATAAATAATAGTGCTAGGGTTACCAATTGAGCAGCAATGTGTATGCGAATTCGGAGCCAAAATAGAACATTTGTCTAAATCAAAAGATACATTTTGAAAAGTGCTTCGGTCTTTTCTGGTTCTATAACATTTCCATTGTGGGTGGCAGCAATTCTCCCCCAGCAACTATTTCACTGCGATTAGTCAGTTTCAGTGTCAGTAAAGCTTAATACGCACTTGACGTGAAATAAAATTTTGCATATAAAAATGACACAAGCGAAATCGAAAATAAACACTAGCGAAACGCTAGTGACAACGAGTTTTTCGTATTAGAACATAGATGTCGTCTATTTTATTTCTACACATTTTTCACTGCGTTTTTTTTTTTTTGTTTTTTGTTTTAATTTATTTGTTTGGCTTGGACGTTGCCATTCACATCACCAAGAATTTTTACATTATTTAACGTTTTGTTTTTAATTCAGGGTTCGTTCTGAAATGTAAATCTTCTTTGTGTAATTTGTAATTTTTAATATTACTTTCTATCACTAAATACACGTCTAGTTCACTTGACTGTCGCCAAGGGAATGCGTTTTTATCTTTATGTACGATAAATGTGAAGATAAATTTTGACATTTCATTGTTTTGCTTCTTACTCTTTTTTTCAATCGCATGTTGTATTCAATGTGCAAATTTTTAAATATAATTTTGCAAGTTGATGTTATCTAATATACAATTTTACGGAAATTGACAAACTAATTGTATAATCGTGTATCTACAAAATTTCCCAAAATCGGTTTATCGGTAAAAAAAACTAGTATTTGCTTTCCTTTTTAATTAAATTTGCACACGCAGAACATTCAAATATGAACAATTATTCAATTTGGTTATAGCTAAACGGCAAGTTGTTCCGATTTTTTCCGCCTACTGTAAAAATATCAAAAATGTAGATACATGGTTATGCACTTTTGTCATCGTTATCTTGTATTTTTTGGAGACCACTTACAATTTTTTAAGTCTACAATAATCTCATTAAATATTTGAAAAAGTTCATTATAGCGTGCCAAGTAATTGATGGTGACCCCGTGGTTGGCTTAAAAAGTGTTTGGTTTATGATTTCGGGTTGTATTATATTGATGATGAGTTAATGTAAGAATATGATTTTTACTTTCACCAAATTCTTCAGCAAACATTTGTATTTTTGACATATTTAGTGTCTGTGTAAAAACATATCGTGCAGAAATACCTATTTTCAATTTGAAAATTCAGTTTTCAATTTTCTAGTCATGTTATGTTAACTTTTACAACACAACGCTCTTGTACAATATTGTAAAAAAAAAATTCTAGTACATATTTGTTTGCGTGATCATAAACATGTAGCTGTCAAATTTATTTACCAAAGCATGCTTCGATAATAGAAGAAAGTTAAAGAGAATAAATTGTGTCATTTATTTTTCTGCTTATGACGAATTTAAGAAATATTTTCTTTTACGAAAACCATAAGTGCAACATACTAACTGTTAAAGTTCCATAACAACTGAATACAGCCCTAATCAAAATCATATTATCATATATCATATAATATCATATGCTATAAGTTAAAATTAATACTTAATCGTGTGGTGTGATCCAATATAAATACAGGGTGGGCCAAATAATTTTTTTTTTTAAAAATGCAATAAAACAAAAAGTTCTCAAGATTTTTTCAAATTTATTTTTTCATTCTAAAGAACAATCCTTCCGATTAATTATGGAATACTATTTCATTCATATGACTGCCTCGGCTGGCCTTGACCTACCCCATACGGTCGATCCAATTTTTGAGCACATTTTCGATGGTATGCGGCATTATGTCTTCAATGGCAATGCGAATATTGTTCTTGAGAGCGTCAATCGTTGCTGGTTTATCGGCGTAACACAAAGATAATAGTCCAACGGCGTCAAATCACAGCTCCGAGGCGGCCAAATCACATTAGCATTTTGGCAGATAATTTGATCTTCGAAGACAGTGCGCAAAAGATCAATTGAAACGTGTGCTGTGTGGCACGGAGCGCTGTCTTGTTGAAACCAAATGTTGCCTTCAAGTGCCGGGAACAAAAAATCGTTTATCATGGCGCGGTAGCGCTCACCATTGACATTAACGGCGGCTCCTTGCTCATTTTCAAAGAAAAATGGCCCAATGATGCCACCGGACCAAAATCCGCACCAAACAATCACTCGTTGAGGATGCATCGGCTTCTCTACGATCACGTGCGGGTTATCTGTGCCCCAAATGCGACAATTCTGCTTGTTTACATAGCCGCCAAGTAGGAAATGCGCCTCATCCGAAAAAAAAATTTTTTTGCCAAGATTTTCGAAGTAATGTTTCAATATTTCCCAGCGTTGTTCAAGCGAATACACAACCATTTTTGTTCAGCGGAAGGATAAAACTAACTTTCTGTCAAATCAAAAGTGATATAACCCTTACCATACTCAAAATAACCGCTAGTTCAAAAAAAAAAGTTAGATGGCCCACCCTATACTCTTGTGGTGTGATAACAAGATCAATTTCGTATAGTTTGGGTTCGGAATTTACAATTTTCTACAATCTCAAAAAGGCTTGAGATTTTTACATTTTTGGTAGCAGAGCTTAGTTCTTCAACCTTCAATCATTCTTCACCAGCCAATCTACGAGACTTTGTTTTTTGGATATTTTCACCGTTGCAACAGCCTTCAATCAACAACAAACGATACTCAACTCTTCAACAACAAAAGAAACATAAAATTTTTAAACGTGCGTAGTAACAGTGTCTAGCCAGCGAACCATATTAAGAGCTGTTCTTTGATAGTGAGGAATTCATTTCGGTAAGCGACTTTTATTTAATTTAACTGAGCGAAAAGAATAACGGAAATTTCGGTTAACCGGTGTGTTAAAGCAGTTATTTGTGAAAACTATTAAGTGATTTCGAGAAAGTTTTGTGTTGTGCTTTGATAGAATTAAAATGACGACTAAGGCAAAATTAGCGAAAGCAATTCAGGGAAGACAAATAGTTATGAACCAAATCCAGCGTGTCAAGACTTTCGTAGACGAAGGTTTAAAGAAGGATTCTCTTCCCGAATTAGAGTTGCGGTTTTGTAGCATTGACGATTATTTTACACAATTTAATAAAGTACAGGTCGGCAATGAGCAGTTAGATGAAACCGAACTCGATCAAAGCACACGGGCAAATATTGAAGAAATGTATTTTCAATTGAAACCAGCTTTAATGGTTGCAATTGATAACATCCGCTTTTGTGTTGAAGGAAAAAGTTTACAGCAAGGTACAGCAAATCAACAACCGGTTTCAATCAGACTCCAAAAAATTGAATTGAAAACATTTTTGAGAGCTTTCAATCACTAGTTCATAAAAATCCTTCTCTAGATGACTTAGCCAAATTCCATTATTTAAAAACATCACTTGATAAGGAAGCTGCAAGATCAATTGAATCGTTAGAAACCACTCCTGCAAATTACACGGAAGCTATAAAAATTCTAACTTCTCGATATGCAAACAAAAAAATTATCTGCAAAGATCATCTTCGTAAGCTATTCAGTTTTAAGCCGCTTGATAAACCGAATGGACCTCGCCTTCGAGAATTGATTGACACTTTCAATGCACACATCCGATCTTTAACTACACATGGTCGACCTACCAAGCAGTGGGATGATCTTATAGTTCATTTATGTTGTTTGAAGCTAGATTCTGACACACTCGAAAAATGGAATAATGAAGCTCCAAGTGATAGACTAGAAACATTCGATGAGTTGCTTGTTTTCTTGAACCGTCGTCGTCAAACGTTGGACAATTATAATCAATCGTCAGGAGAAACAACAGTTATACGTAATCAAAGGTCTCAGCTGTTACTTCCACGAACTAGATCCACTGCAATGTTCGCGTTACCAAAATATAAATGTATTTTCTGCAACAAACAGGGTCACAGCATATTTCGTTGCAACATATTTTTAACGTTATCAATAACAGATCGGCAAAAGGAAGTAGGCCAACTAGGGCTGTGCAATAACTGTTTAAAGTCAAAGCATCAAGACAAGGACTGTCCGATAACCGAGAAATGTCGCAAATGTAATTTTAATCATCACACATTGATTCATCCGGAATACCCATCTACCACTTTAAAGTGGTATCATCTTTGTCAGCTAATGCAACTGTAAAACTTTCATCATCTTTGTCAGCTAATGCAACTGTAAAACTTTCTACAAAGTCAAGGGGTTTCGTGGTACTCTCAACTGCTATAGTGTACGTTCTAAATGATAAAGGCACACCAATTCCATGCAGGGCATTACTCGATTCTGGTTCGCAGCTTCACTTCCTGACAGAGGCCTTTGCTACACAATTAGGGGTTAAGAAGGTCAACAGCGATGGTTTCCCACTTCTCCAAAACACTCTGTTAGGATGGATTATCTCTGGAAAAATTGTAGATATACACATGTGCACAAAATTTCTACAATTTAAGTACAACCAAGGAACCAACCTTAGAGACTGTTCTACAAAAGTTTTGGCAATTAGAAACAGTCGAACCTACAGATGATGCCTACACATTATCCGAGCAAATGTGTGAAGAGAATTTTGTTCAAACATATAAACGTGATGATCAAGGCCGATTTACTGTCAAACTGCCATTTAAAGAACGCCATTTACGGCCACAAAGCGATATTGTAGTTTGGAGAGGAAACTAGCTCGGAATGCTGATATTAGTCACCAGTATCGAGAATTTATTGACGAATATTTAAGTTTTGGCCATATGGAATCGTTTAAAGCTGAAGACATAGATAATGATTACTACTATCTCCCACACCATTACGTTTTGAAGCCAGACAGCTCTACTACTAGACTGCGAGTAGTATTTGATGGCTCTGCGAAGACATCTTTTGGCAAATCGTTGAATGACATACTGCTGGTGGGACCGATTGTGCAAAACAGCTGTTCAGTATTCTTATAAGATTCCGGTCACATATCTATGTTTTTAGTGCGGATATATCTAAGATGTATCATCAGATCTGGGCAGCACACGAAGACACAAAATATCAATCTATTCTATGGCGAAATAACTGTAGTGACATTATTCAATCTTTTAGGCTTAAAACTGTGACATACGGAACGAGCTCTGCACCTTTTCTGGCCACCAGGTGCCTCAAACTGGCGATCGATGAAGCGTCAAACTTTCCACTTGCCAGCAAAGCTGTTATGTCAGATACGTATGTCGATGATATATTATCTGGATCGAACTCAAAAGAGGAAATTCTAACCTTCCATACAATCCAGGTGTTACCGTATATCCTTGTTTACCAATTTAAGGGTTACTCTCTTATCGATAGATTTACTCCCCATAGAAAGTTGAGTATTTACGTTCAAGAAGGTGTCGCCTGCAATGCCGGATTGCTTTGAACGTTTAACTCTCAATTGATGGAACTAAGGATGCGCAGACAATTCTTTTTCTATGTTTTATATACCGAAACTGGATTCAATTTGCTTACATTTCTCGGAAAATATTAACTTCAAATAACTTTAAAATTATATGTCGTGATTCTTCTGATAATAACACTACTAACGAATTTGAGATCCTGTTCATATTCGACTCGATTGATTGTATTCTGCAAAAATCACCTAAAGCTGAAATCATCGTTGCGGGCAATTTCCATGTATAGTATATTATGGCTCCTATTTTACAAAACATGAAATCATGTTGGTAAAGTTGCTGAAATTTTTGCAGTAATAAGACTACTCACTCAACTTGTAAATGAACCAACTAGAATTCCGGATCGGGAAGGTGAGATTGTAGATATTTAGTCACCCAGTGGTTCTTCAGAGTTATTAACGCTAAATTTGAAGGATATGTGCCGTCTTGTGCTTTGTGGCAATTCATTGGGCAGGTATTATTCTATAAACGAAGATTTTTTGCTCATTTCTATCTTGGCTGCTATGAATGACTTCACCCATTCCAGTGCCGTCGAACGAAAGAACAGTCGAAACATTTGATCCTAGTCCCTTCAAGAAAGGACAATTTTTTTTTTTCTAGAAATTATGCGAAAGATGGCATCCGGAAAACCGTAGTCCAAAGTTATTTTAAAAATAAAGAAGGATATGCGACAAATTTGCTTGAGACATTTAACTGTTTTGCGTCCCAATTTTTATTGAACTCTTACCTGCTGAGTTATAATCAGCCTATTCCTAATGTCCCACTGGTATTTGTATCAATAAGCTATTTATTTTCGGTCCCCGGTTACCTAAAATGTGCGCAAAGAAGTAGATATTAACAAATCAGTATCCCCTCATTTGTACTTAAGCACTGGTAGACTCCCTTAGTGCAAAACCACTCAGCAGATTCTTCCATCTTTCGATGTCAACAGATGTTTTTCCATGAAACACGTTTTATTAAGATTAAATTCTAATTTACAAAACATGTATTTTAAAACAATGTAATGACTAAAAACTATTAAAATAACGTACAATTCAAAGAACCCGAAGATGTACCTGTTTAATCATTAGAGGTTCATCCTTCTGACCCCAAGTGACAAAATTGAAAAGTTAAAAGCGCTTACTCTTTAACATGGATTTGCGATCAAAATGGATTACCATGTCAACCATTAATTGAATCAAGAAATTTCCATTACAAAATCTTATTTTCTATAAGTCATTGCCAATATGTACTCTAGAATTTTATTTCGAGATCAACAAAACTTAAATATACAACAACTCATACATAAAGTACAGTTATAGTTAGTTGTTATCAGTTTTATAATAATAAATATATTTGTATGTTTAACAATTATAAAGCATAAAATAACATAAAGAAATCGACTTACCAATTTTTGCAATACTAGCGGCTAATATCCAAACACTTATAATAAACGGTGTTTCAACTCGATCAAAATCAACCGACGAAACTTCATAACGATGTATAGTCGTATGATTTTCATTATCGGCCGCTTTTAAATTCACCATTTTGCCGTCAGTTTTTATATCAGCACCATCCAAGTCAATTTTGCCCCCATCATCTACTGCTATTGCATTTGGACTCACAGTCCATAGGACCTGTTATAGAAAATATAAATAAAATTAAAAAAATTAGTTTATATATTTAACTATGTAGAATGTAGATGATACTATAATTATGATGTACATATATGTACTACATACAAAACAAGATATAATAACAATTCAAAGAGATAAATATTTTTTGAGCACTTAGCATGATGAAACATCAAATATGACATGTAGCGTATTTGTTTTTTTGTTTATCGGGGCAAATCACACAATGAAAATTCCCACGATCATTTTTTCATTCTTATTTTTATTTATAAAAATAATTTGTAACCTTTTTTTCTATATGGGATTAATATTTATTCATAATTAGCGTGTGCGGTCTAATAAAAGTGTGCGGCTGTTTGTTTGTTATTTTCTTTGTTCGTAATTGAGTCTTTGTATTTGAAATAAGTATGTAGCCTGAATTATTGGTTAATTTGGTATTAGCATTAGGAGCTATAGAATGAGCCGGAACAACTTGCTCTTATTTTTTGTGAATTTATTTGTTTTTGGTCCACTATAAAATAGACGATCCCAATGCCAACGAAAAATCTCTGTTGTAGAACAATCGTATAACGTTTTTGTTTACAGTAAACAAAATTATGAAATATTTTTCATTTTCGATCATTTTTCAATAAAGATGAATGAAATAAATAACAGAAAATATAAAGGGGTAAAACCTCATAAGGTGGTCAGAACTTCGGTGTTGATTAATTCAACTAACAAACCAATCACGAAATGAATCTCTTAGGTAAATCTTCAGCTCAACCACCAACTCAATATACAAATCAACCTCAATCGCAATCGCAACATAACTCTAAACGGAATCACCAAATTAACCGCCAACCAAACCCTCAAATCAATCACCATATCAACCCTTAACCTAACTCCAAGTCAACTGTTAAATAATTCCCCGACGGAACAACTCACTCAACCCCAATGCAGGCCAACTAAATCCTAACTCAACTTCAACTTAACTTAGCTCGAACCAAATCTCAATCCTCTGCTCAACTCGTACCATCATACCACCACACCATCATACCATCATACCAGCATACCACCATACCGTGATACCATCACCATCATCATCATCATACCACCATCACAATTACCATTACCATCACACAATTCTTTTTATCCAAACCATCATGCCATTATACCATCATAACATCATACCATCATACCGTCATCATAAATCAACTAAATTTTTAAAGTTTTAGAAAGTCCTCTGTAGTAACTTTGGACCTGATTATCATCTCTCAAGAAGGATATGAATGTTTGAAATATTAACGGTGACATTTCTTAAGTCTTAAACAATATTTGTGTAGTTTGGTTCAAATCGTTCAATGCGTTCAAATACCACACACATATACTATACATATACATAAAAGCTCACTTTTAAATACAGTGAAACGTTATTTCAACGGACACTCAATTTAGCGGAATTCTCACTTCAACGAACAAACTTTCAAGTCCCATACGCAACTGAAGTTTCTCAAGGAAAACCTCCCTTAAATAATCTGACACTTTATTAGAGCGGACACAGACAGATATTTTTGCGATGATACAGGTTTTACGAGTACATTTCAAATTGAAACTTTTATACTTCAAATTGTTGAACCTTAAGCAAATTATATGTATGGCCAATTAGGATGGAACTTAGGTTTTAGTGAAATTTTACTGAAATGGAATTCTTAAATGATTTTTGGATGAGGTTATGGAATATGGCAACAACTTCATCTGAAACTCATTTTAGAATCTCATTTCTATCGCATATGTCAAATTTCATCATAATCGGTTAAGAAATAGCCAAGCTCCATCTTACTTGGGCATATTCCAGAACTTTATCCAAAAATCACTTTAGAATCCCATTTACAACGCACAGGTCAAATTTCATCATAATCGGTTAAGGAATATCCAAGTTCCAACTTACCAGGCTATATTCCAGAGCTTAGAAACCAATTTCCAACGCACATGTCAAATTTCAACATAATCGGTTACGAAATATGCAAGCTCCATCATATTTGGACATATTCCAGAACTTTATCTAAAAATAATTTTAGAATCCCATTTCCAACGCACATGTCAAATTTCATCATAATCGGTTAAGGAATAGCCAAGTTCCATCCTACTTGGCGATATTCCAGAACTTTATCCAAAAATCATTTTAGAATCCCATTTCCATTACCCACACCAAATTTCATCATACTCGGTTTAGAAATAGCCAAGTTCCGTCCTCATTGGCTATATTCCAGAACTTTATCCAAAAATCATCTCAGAATCCCATTTCCAACGCACATGTCAAATTTCATCATAATCGATTAAGGAATAATTGTAGAGTAGTGAGGTTTCCCTGTATATAGATTGCTCAACTGGTCACTAAACCCTAATCCAACCCCAATTAAAACCGCAACTCAACCCTAATTCAACTCGCAAACGGAACCCAACTTAACCCTCAACTCAACCGCAAACTAAACGCCAAACTCAATCCATAAACCAGCATATATAAAAAATTGGTCAACAACTCACTAATTGACCCCTAACTTAACCTTCAAATCAACCCCAAATTCATTGCCCAAGTCAATAATCAAACCAGCAGATTAAAAAAATTCGTAAATATTTTTTTATCCAAGCCCAACTCATCTCCAACTCAACTTCAACTCAACCCGCAAATTGACCCCTGACTTACTTCAAATCACCCTCTTGACGTACGGTTTCCAAATGCTTTTAAAATCTCCGCCTTAACCATAGAAACAAATTGGCGAAAAAAAAATTTCAAATCGGACAAGCCGTTCTCGAGATACCATCGGTACAGATAACCAGACATCCAGACATCCAGACATCCAGATGTCTAGACAGATGGACAGACATTTTGTTTTTTGCTTTTTCAGGCTGAGGGGTATCAAAACGTCGAGAAAAATCGTTTTTGACCAACCAAATTTTTGGTCATTTTTGACAGGAGCCAATATTTTGCTCTTTTTAGGCCTGCTACGAAAATATTACTTTTCCCACTAGTTATAATGGATAAGCTATTGCAATCGCGAACAAATTTTGTTCCAGATTTTCCCATTTCTCGAATTAGGTTAAGGCGCATTTACACAAATCACTTTTGATGATTATCATGGATGATTCAATACAAGTGAACCAAATGTAGAACACGTTCCACTACTTTCACTGTTCATCTTCGATGATCATTCTTGATGAAAGATGCGTTTCATCCTTGATGATTATCCAAAATGATTCGTGTAAATCCGGTCCTTCCAGTCATACATTTTTATTATTTTTGTTTTGCCTCTCGTTCCCACAAATATTGATCGTTTTGGTTGAAATTTTGTACAAAAATAGATTTTAGTAATAAGCAGTTTGTATTAGCTTGGAAGAGAAAACTGGCAAACAGATTTTGTCAAAAAAGGGGCCAACGATGTTTTTGTTATGTTGATAACAAATTTGAAAATCCATCATCTACCTGTTCACAAAAGAAGTCGATTGAAGCATTGCGTGGGGTATCATTTAAATAAAAAACAGTAAAAAAACTTGTTGAACTGTTTTCCGAGAAATTTTCGAAGAAATATTTTTCTACGGTTAATCCATCTTCCAAATTCCAAAAAATTGTTCCATAGGTGTTTTTAAGATAAAATGAATAGGTTCTAAATTTACCTAAAATACTTTGCTGCTGGCAAATAATATCGTCAATATTTAAAAATACAATAGGTCTAGTGTGCATTGAAATATAAATGATTTCTGTGACGTTTTATTGACATTTTATGACATTTCATTGATTGAAATTTCAATGACATCGAATTTAATGCCGGCACGCTGCTGAAGTGAAATACAATTTTCCATATGAAAATGACACAAGCGAAAACAAGCGAAATCGAAAATGAAAATTTCACCGCTGAATTTATGTACATACATAGATCTCTCCACATTATCTCTACACATTTTCACTGCGCTTTATCTTCCAGCAGGCTGATTCTCTAAAATAATAAGATAATCTGTAAATGGGTGTAGCGACCGTTTACACATTATCACACTATTTTTCGATTCTCTAAAATTTGAAAATGATAAGTTGTAAATATACAAGTAAAACTTCGGTCAAAAGTTCACCCCAATTTTTTATCTTGGGGGGAAAAGTAGTTTATATGCACGTTTTTTAGGTGCTTTGGTACAAAAGACGAAAATCACAATATTATCGATGTTGTGGAACCGATGTGTGGCTCACATTCTGTAAAAATATTATATTCAGCCGTAAATTTTATCACTGCGAGCAAGTCAGCACAAGTGTCAAATTGGTTTTTATCACATCTAATATACAAATTTGTGTATTTGTGTAATCGGTTTCATCGATTTATTTATGAATTGTTAAATTAATCAATTCATAAGCTGTAATACAATAAATAAATTTGGCGCTAAGGATTTTTGGTACTGAGTAGACGATTTTAGGAAATATACAAGAATTACCCGGAAAAAACTGCGGAATACACAAAATGTGTTTGAGTTAAGTCGAAAAGTCCAATTCGTCCACGGTTAAATTGTTCGCGGCGAACGCTACAACGATTGATACATACGGTTGCAAAAACCTCATTCTCAACATAGGTCTTCGTAGACCATTGACATGGAAGTTCATCATAGCAAAAGTCGATCGGTGTATTCTTGGAGCTGACTTCCTATCACATTTCGGTTTATTGGTCGACATTAAAAATAACAAGCTCATCGACCCCAACACGAACCTTGACGTCAAAGGAGAGCCAATTTAAATTCCTTCATACGGCATTACAACAATAAAGTCCGATTCAACACTTCCCGAAATTCTGGAACTACTACACGAATTCAAGACAGTAACTCGTAAATCGACAAATCTAAATACTGTGAAGCACAACATCACGCATTGTATCGAGACATCCGGTCAACCACGCCATGCAAAAGTACGTCGGTTGAACGCGGATAAGATGAAAATCGCAAAAGCTGAGATTAAAGCTTGGACAGCACAAAGAGTGTGCCGACACTCGAAGAGCAATTGGGCAAGTCCGCTCCATATTGCAAAAAAGAAAGACGGAAACTGGCGATTATCTGGTGACTATAGGACATTAAACTCGATAATAAAACCTGACCGTTATCCGATTCCCTTTGTGACCGATTTCACACATCAACTCGAGTCATGGACGGTTTTCTCGAAAATCGATCTCATCCGTGCGTATCACCAGGTCCCTACCGAAGAACGAGACATGGAAAAAACCGCAATCATCACTCCGTTCGGATTAATATACACGTAAATAATGCGGCGCAAACATTCCAACGTTTGATTCACGCAATATTTCGAGATCTGGTATTCGTGTTTCCGTATATCGACGACCTAGTGATCGCCTCACAAAACTCGGAAGAGCTTCTGAAACACACACGGATTGTTTTTCATCGCCTAAGTGACGCGGGACTAGTCATAAATCTTAACAAGTGCGCATTTATGTAGAACGAAATATCTTTCCTCGGATTTGATATCACCGCAAGCGGCATGTCGCCTGATAAACACAGAGTGGAAGCCATTCAAAATTTCCCACGACCAACTGCAAAAAACGGCATTCTTCGATTTTTGGGGATGATAAATTATTACCGAATCTTTTTACCGAATGGAGCAAACGATCAGGGGATTTTATACGAATTTTTAAAAGGGCAAAAGAAGAAGAAGAAGGATAAGTCACCAATAAATTGAACCGACGGATCTACCAAAGCATTCGAAACATGCAAAACAAAGCTGGCGCAGTGTATTCAGCTAGCATATCCGATACCAAATGCCAAATTTGCAATTTTCGTCGACGCGTCGAATACAGCAGTAGGAGCAGTATTGCAACAACAGACACAAAAAGGATGGCCACCACTGTTCTTCTACTCACGAAAGCTAAGTGATACCAAAATCCGCTACAGTACGTATGACAGGGAACTGTTATGGGAAAACCAGCGAGTCAGTAACAACTTTAAGTAAGAACGCGATATACAGAAAGTGCATGTTACTGACCAGCGAATCTTTAAGAACGTTTCGGTTAGTTCAGCCGTCACTTAACAGAGCGAAAATTAACGCGCTAATTGAAGGATATATCAGAATACATCAAAATTTTCACAGCACACTATTCTTAAAAATAATAAATTTTCCTAATCATATTACAATTTTAATACTGTATTTGTCAGTTGTTACGGATTCGGTGGCCGATATGTCAAAGATTCTGTAAGGAAATAATTTCGTTAAATTCTTTAAGGATTCTTACTGATTCGCTGGTTAGCCCTTTAGCCGCTTACTCAGCTACCAAACATTTTAAAAATTTCATCGAAGGTCGAGAATTCTTTCTATTCTCTGACCATAAACCACCGAGATTCTCACTACGCCGACACTTAGACTTTATAACAGAACATACATCGGATATTCGTCACATTTCGAGGAACAACAACGGCGTTTGAAACGCTTTCACGAATCGAACAAATTCAAATAGGAAGTGCAATTGACTATGAATCAATAACAGATGAACAAAATGAATGATCAGGAGCTCTTAAAACTGATGGAATCAAAACGCGTCTTTAAAATTCAAAAAAAATCCCAGTTTTTGGAACCGATAAGGAAATTATGTGATGTTTCAACGGGAACACAAAAGGCCGTTTATCCCTCAATCGTTTCGTCGACAAATTTACGAGTCATTGCACAATATCTCTCACCCCGGGATCCGCGCCACAGCAAAACAAATCAGTAAAAACTTCGTGTGGCCAGCGATGAACCAAGAAATACACTCTTGGGCCAAACACTGCATACGCTGCCAAAAGTGTAAAATTACGAAACACGTCAGAAGTAAAACTGGAACTTACGAACAGATCAGTAAATGATTCGACGAAATCCACATCGATATAGTCGAACCGTTACCTCCATCCGAAGGTAATTTGTATTGTTTGACCATGATCGGTCGCCACACACGTTGGCCAGAGGCTACATCAATTCCGAATATCAGAGCAGAAACCATAGCTGATGCATTAATCAATAGTGACTGATAGAGGTGCACAGTTCGAAGCAACTTTGTTCGACGAACTTTCCAAAATCACTTGGATTCCACCGCAAACGAACAGCTGCTTACAATCCAGCATGCAACGGCATAATCGAACGATGGCACCGTAGTTTTAAAAGCGCAATAATGTGTGTCGCTGAAAAACAGTGGACAAAATCTTTACCGATAATACTACTCGGACTGAGAACCTCATTTCGGGACGATTCCCGGAAAGGGAATTTCCTCATATAGCCGAACTCGTTTACGGAGAACATATACGACTACCCGCGGATTTCATTCAACCAAGCAGGAACATTCATTAGTCCGATTTCGTCACACAGTTGAGGAACCAGTTTAAAAACATTCAACCCTCATCGACATCACGACATGCTAAAGAACCAATTTTCGTATTTAAAGAGTCGTCAACTTGCGAATTCGTGCTGTTACGGACAGACGCAGTTCGTCAGTCTTTACAACCTCCATACGAGGGACCATTTCCGGTAGTCAAACGCAACGAAAAATATTTCACACTGCTGGTCAAAGGTATCGAATCAACGGTTTCAATAAACCAGCTTAAACCTTGTTTCATAGAGGCGCCGCAAATACATCGAACGAAGTGCCAACCAAATCGAACACTACGCTGGAAAAAACACATTCACCACCGTCACATACTGGAAGAGTAACGTTTCATCCCAAACCTACTGAACAAACCAAATCAAGAGGGGGCCATGCCATCGTTAGGCCGGATCGTTTTCGATAATTTTTTATCGTTCACTGCATTCACTGGGGGAAGGATAGTGTAGCGGCAACACTACCGTCGATGCAAGTAAAATTGGCATCACCTTTTTCGCTTTAATGGGTTGATAAAACTACAGTATTCTAAACCCACGTTATTCTACATACAGGAGTCTAAAAAAGAAGGACATAGCGAATAAAAACGGCGGAATAAGATGGCTGCAAATTAATCAACGTTTTGATTATATCTGTAATTCTTGTGAATAAAATACAAATAACAAAACAACAATTGATGTAACTCATTTTCGGAATAAAAATAAAACACGTGTAGTAAACTTAACCTTGCGAAAATAGTGGAGTGTTAATAGAGTGAACACATAACATTAAATCTAACATCAACACACCCACACGTACACACCGCGCTGCATAAAATTTCCGTGAAATGAAGATTCAGTAAATGAAATCAAGAGAATGTAGGCTTCTAGCTGAAAAGGTGCCAATACTATTAACTAGTTTATAAATATGTTTTTATATTTTTAGGTTATTACCACAGAATATAGATAAACAGAACAATCTTCTATTGCGCTTTAATCCTAAGTTTGTGAACAAATATTTAAATTAAGATTTAGAAAAGATAGAAAAACACTTTTGTATGGAATCAATGAAACAGAACAAAAATACAAAAATGTTTGTACCCACCTCTTTGTTTTGATCAATAAAAGTCAATACAATTTTAAAAGGAAAGGGAAATCTTTACACTTTGTAATGTGTTTAAAAGAGATAGACGTTCATAAATAATTTTTGATTTTGGTCTAGTTAGCTTTGCGAAACTTTAAAATCAAATCAAAAAATAAACAAAGGACCTCTTATTGTTTTCGATAACGGGTTACCAAATCATATCAAACAAATAATAAAGACAAAAACAAAACTTGAATAAGGGATGTGTTTATGTATCATTTCACTTTTATTTGTATAATTTTGTATCTCGTCATCAAAAACAAAAAGTGGTCCTTTGTTTATTTTTTGATTTGATTTTAAAGTTTCGCAAAGCTTACTAGACCAAAATCAAAAATTATTTATGAACGTCTATCTCTTTTAAACGCATTACAAAGTGTAAAGATTTCCCTTTCCTTTTAAAATTGTACTGATTTTAATTGATCAAAACAAAGAAGTGGGTACAAACATTTTTGTATTTTTGTTTTGTTTCATTGATTCCATACAAAATTGTTTTTCTATCTCTTCTAAATCATATTTTAAATATTTGTTCACAAACTTAGGATTAAAGCGCAATAGAAGATATTGTTCTGTTTATATATATGTATTCTGTGTCATTACGATAAATTTGGTTTTCCCGGAATAATTGGAGCAGTCGATTGCACCCATATCACCATCCAAAAGCCTAGCGCTAATGTGGAGCATGCTTATTACAATGGACGAAACAGGGCTAATACTAAAAACGTTGAAATAGTAAGTAGTGCTGTAAACATTATAAATATGTAACGGTAGTAAAAATGTACATATAAATATATTTTTCTAGATTTACAGTTACAACCTACCAAACAGCCAAACAGCCCATACTTATGTTTGGCACAACAGCCACTTAAAACGCTAAATAGAGTTAATTTTTAGTAATGGATATACCCTTAGTTGGTTAATAGGTTAATTTTATAAAAATCTACTTTAATCATACTAATTATGTATATACGAGTACATGTGTTTCGTTTTTCAATTTAGGTGAGAGCGACCCTGGCTAATGACACCAATCAGAAATTCGGTCAGGCAGGCAGAAGACCGATATCGAAAGTGGTGCCGAGCAGTGCATAGGCGTCTTAAACGACAGGTTCTAGGACGGTATTAGGACGAGACCGGATTCTTCGATATTCTCCTCAAAAATCGGGCACTATTATAAATGCCTGTGCCGTCGCCGTGTTACATAACATTATGGTTATGTATAACGTACCAGGTTATACGGAATTTACGGATAAATCGGATGAGCGAAGCTAAGAACCCTTTTGCTTGAGGCAGTTTTATATTTTTTACGCTACTAATTTCGGTTTGTAGCTCCTGCTCAGCATCGATAAATTCTACTGATACTTCATCCAAATGGTATTCGACCTGCTTTGGAGAGAAAGTGTAACTCAAAGTCTGTAATAAGTATATTGTACAACAAATATTGTATCTCCGAAACCCCTTTGTTGGCTCTGACAACCCTCATCTTAAAATTCTCGAGCGTCTTAATTTGTTTGAATCCATTTACTCCCGATTCTTCTTGGAGCCGTTTTTCAGTGCTTGCTTTCACTTTCATGTTTCTTCTAAAATTTGGTAAATATGCAGGATGAGGCATATGTTAGTGGCCTCCAAAAAAATAAAAAATCCACGTTTAATGACATTAAAAATATAAATAATTAAAATTACAAAATTAAATAAATTATTCAAAATGATCGCCATTAGCCTTAATGCAAGCGTTTAACCAGCGTGGGAAATCATTTATTGCAGAACCTATGATCTCTTGAGGAATTTTGTCCCATTCAGTTGCCAAGCGCTTTTTTTAGAGACTCCACGTTTAAGTAATTTTTGCTGTTGTTATTGGGTTAAGATCTGGTGACCAGATGGCCATTTATCGGAAGTAATGAAATCAGGAAAATTTATTTTGCACCAGTGCTGAACAATATTTGCCTTATGTGATCGCGCTGAGTCCTGCTAAAATAACCAAGAACTTGTTGGAAATTGTTTTTCTGCCCAAGGTTTAACAGTGTTCTTTAAAACGTTGTCAAAGTAAACTTTGCCATTTATTTTAACCCCTTTTTCAATGTATATCAAGAACCCCCGGGGTTCGTCAACATGTAGTTACTCTGGCCCAAACCACAGCTCCAGGAGCCCCGTGACGTCGACTTACTTTATTTTTTAGATTTTCCTGTCGCTTAGCTTCCCACACACGGTTATTTTGGAGATTCAATATTTGCTCGATACTAAAAAGTTTCTCGTCAGTAAAAACAATTTGTTCCTGCTCGCTGTTTGCAAGTCAAGTTTTTAGTCGACGTAATCGAACTAGCGTGCTTTTGTTCTGTGTCTTAGGTAGAAATTGTCCCGTGGTTTTTTTATAGACCTTACATCCAAGTTCTTGTATTAAAATTCGTCGAATAGACCGGTCACTTAATACCCAATTCTGCAACAATTTTTCTTGGCGAACGACACGGGTTCCTCTGAATATGTACACATTTAATATTAGATTTGGAACGCTTCCCTATATCGAATAATTGTCTTTGAAACCAATTTCGAACACGAACTATTTCTTAGTTTCTCTTTCCTTGTATGTAAATGTTGACTACTCTACTGCTGCTGAATAACTGAGGATTATTTGTGTATATTACGTTCTACATATACTACGCCGAATACACCCAAAGGCATTTTTACCTAACGGTATTTTTCCATTATATTTTCGGTCATTAAAAATGGTCAACGGACATATGCCGCACCCTGTATATAAATAATAAGGGATGTTCTTCAATTCTATTTATCTTACTTCAAATTTAGGCAATACTGCTTTTGTATTTGTAATTGTAACAAACCATTTATGAGGGTGGATAATTCTGCACCTGTATCTCCTTCGAATTTAATTATAACATTTATGATTAATAATTTTCTAAAATAAACGTAACAATTTTGTAACTTAGCTATCGGGGGCAAAGTCGATGTTCTGCTCTAAAAAGGTTAAAAATGTGCCCTTTTGTTGGTTAGAGGCCCTTTTTCCTCTTGGAGTAATATGTCTAATTAGTCTAAAATTAAATTGAAATACTAACGGAAAAAAATTCTTCTAGTGAAATTTGAACGGTTGGACTGGTATCCTGACCACCATAATATAAATAACGTTTTATTGTTATTATTAAGACATTCTATTAAAAGGTATATCAATTTGGATGCTATATGTTGTGAATGAGCAAACCTCAAAATGGATAGTTGATGTGACAACTATTTAGACTGAATTAAATTTAAATTAAATTTTATTAGTTTAACGAACTCAAAAACGCACACACAAAATACTTTTCTCAAGATAAAAATCGGGGTAAACTTTTGATGGAAATTTTACTTGAATATTTACAACTTATCACTTTCAAATTTTAGAGAATCAGAAAATAGTGTGATAATCTGTAGACGTTTAGAGAATCAGGCTGCAGAAAAACTAACCGGATATTACTTTAGAAATGCCCTGTAAAAAGGTTATCCGATCTTCGTTTCGTTTTTCTTAGCAAATAATTTACTGTCTACAAGTTTCATCTCCAAATTTCCACATTTATTCAACAAATCGTAAACAAATCGATGATATCATTGGTGCCAATTTAAAATCCGAGACGAGACTAATTTTTGATTTTGATTTATTTGGTTTTGTGTTTTTGTTTTTATCGGTCCTTTGGTATGATTGATTAATGAAGAGGTGTAATGTTTTGTGTTTTGAATTGTTCGCGTGTGAACTGATTTGTGTGCTGGAGAACGAATGAATGCGTGTGTAAATGATTAACCACCACAAAACATTATCTGATTTTTTAGAAAATCAGGCTGCAGTTGAATTTTTTTGTTTTTAGTTTTAACCAATTATTGAAGTGCATAAACGTACTAAAAACAATTGTTTTAATTGACCGAACTAGGCAATTAAACAATAATAGAGATGTTTATAGATTTGCAATGGTTGTGTATTAAAATTATAATTTTTGTTTATTCTAATAACTTTAAACAATAAACTAAAAAGAATGGCGTCACCCATACCGGAATATTTAGATCTGAAATATTTAATAGATGGTGATATAAGAGCACTCTTTAAAAAGGCGGAAGCTTAATATGGAAGTAAAAGCTAAACTCACTGCCTGTATGAAAAAATATCCAGCTATTTGGAACTTGGATCTTAATGGAAAATTACTATATGATTTTAATACGAGTATGTTCCGAAGATTGATTTAATTAATCATATAATTAAAATAAATAGAATTACGTCTATTAGTCGGTTTCGTTGAATTACTGTTCGTAAATACTAATATACTTCTCGTGTTAATCGAAACACAATTAAAATGGTCTAACCACCGGTAGCATATTAGATATTACATGAATTAATTAATATTCAACAAAAAATTAATAAAGGAAAATTACTATGAGACGGCCTTTAAAATAATATCACGCTTTTAGGGCGGATGAGGTTGAGGAAATAGGCGGTTGGAGATATAGAAAATGAAATACTATGTGACAAGGAAGTGAGATATCGGTCACAAAAGATAATTAAGCTGTGTTTTAATTCTGATTTTGTATTATTGCTTGTGTTTAATTTTTTTTTTTTTGCATTTTCGAATGGTCAACAGAGTGGCTCTGTGGATACTTTTGTTCTTAGTTGCTATGCATTTACTGTATTTTAGTTTCTATTGCAGCCTATGTTTAGAAATAAAGCCAGAGCCGTAGAGTAAGAAAATCTACTGACGATGTAGTATTTTTTCAGTCTGATCCGTATATCGAAATTAAAATTTTTTTACATCTCGACATCATTCTGTACCCATTAAGATTAGACAAAAAACAAATAGGTACACGCTTAATTTGTTTTTATTAGCTATACTTACATTCAAGGTATATAAACATGTTAGAAAAAAATTTCATTGAAAAATCTGTCGACCTCGTAAAGCGACCCATTTAAGGTGTTCTCTTATCATAAGTACATTAAAAAAATTAAAAAAGAAAAAACGAATTCTGTGAAAATTGTAATATGCTGTTAAATTGTTGAAAACAGTTAAATTGAATAAAAAAGTTATGTTTGAAAACGTTTTTTTGGGTGGAAATTTAATTTTCGATAGCCATTTTGAGAAGCAAAATTTACACTAACATTTTTTATAACGTTTTTGTACCTTGAATAAGCAAATAAAATAAATTAAACTTGTACCTTTTCGTTTCTTGGCATGAATATCATATTTAGACAGTGAGTAACTGAAGCTGAAATGGAAATATTTATGTAAGTAACTATAAAACAACGCCAAAAATTGTTATTTGCGTGCTAATTAAGTGGTGGTAAGGGTTTTTTTTGATTTTTAAGGTGGAAGTCGGTTTCGCCTCTTCTGAAAAATAATACAAATACGATAAACATAAATAACGTTGGTATTCAAATACCGAGCGCGAAAAGTGGCCTGCTATGAAAACCATTCGTCTTTTGAACGATGAATTTATTGCATTTTAGTTTCCATTGGGAACAGAACAAAATACGGAATTGATACTGTAATTCCATTTTCATTATACAAACTGAGTTTCATCCAAATCGGTTGAGAAATGGCTTAGTTTCATTCAAATTTTCCAGAACCTATCAGACGAACTCCGGTTCGTTGAGAAATTTTTTCTGTATTTATTCGGATAAAAAAACGTATTTGTATAAAAACTCACTAAATCAGTTTGATGACTGACAAAATAAAACTCAAACCCATGAAATATTTTTCTGTGAGAAACGTCTTATTTAGCTGGTACTCATAACATAGATTTTATGCACAATCAGCAAACAAATCTTTCTATTTTACAATTTGTAGAACCCAGAATGAAAGTTTTGACCGAAAATTATTGGGTAGTGTCTTAAACATACCAAAAAGAAATTAATTGATCCGAAAGAGACTCACATTCACAAACTCTACAACAGCACAGTTTGTTGTTCCAATATACTTCAAAATGTACCTTTCATATTAAAATCAGCCGTTGATAAGACTAAATAATGAAACACGAGTAGCGAAAGCATACTAATATGATAAATTATAACTGGGTATTCTTGAATTCGCTATGGAATTTTTTCGCTACTAAGGAAATATTTCCGAATGGGTATAAGCTGGTGAAAAAAATTCCCCATATAAGAAAACGTCAAAAATTACATAGATTTTGACAGATGTCCACATGTGGAAAATAGTTGTGGAATTCGAGAATACGGCCCCAGGTCGTCCAAATAAACGAAGACGAGGTCGTCCAAGTGAAAGGGGATAAGACGACACATTCGTTGAGGAGCATTACAAAGGCCGAATGGCATTACGCGAAATTGATACATTAGACCTAGAACTGTAAAAGCGGTATATTGCCTGAAATCTGGCTCTTTTAACTATTTTATTTAGAGTTCTCCTTAACTATTTAGGGTTCTCCTGATTTTGGAAATTCTCGCTTCCCGATTTCAAATCCGCTTGTCTCAGGTTTCATCGTTTGATCAGTTTTTAAAATTTCTCCAGGTTTTTGGAGTTTATCATTTGGATTTGGTGTTACGAAACAGTTAGGTTATTCGAGATTTAGAGATTATTCGAGTATGTTTGAGATTGTAGAAGGGTATATTTGATAGCTCGATGTTATTCGGGTATTTAAAACCTATTCGAAGAATACGATTGTTCGATATTTACAAAATTACCTGATAACATCCGGGGGTTCTATTCTGACTGCATATCATTTTGTTGAGCTTACCCTTGCTTAGTAGGTCGTATTAGTAAAATTAAGTTACTTGCGACCAATAATTCCATATTTAGAATTTTCTAGATTTTTACAGGCTTTCCGATATTATTAATTAATATCCAGATTTTTCGGTTTTATTGAAATTGTTCGAGATCAATTGGCAATCATATAAGATAGAGATTTTTTGAATTTGTCTGCGGTAATCGAGATTTTTCCGCGGTTTAATCTAGGTTTTTTGACATTCCTAGGTTTATTCGAGTTTTTTAAAGATTTTATTCAAATTTTGAGCTGTAACTTGCAGAGTTACACAAATAAATATAAATGGTGATATTTAAAAGATTTTTTGAAATTATGCCAAAATTTCGATATTTCTCCGTTTGTAGATTGTTCGAAATTATTCGAGAATGTGCAGGTTATATACGTTGTACATCACGGTGATTAGCACGCATATGACTTTCTATGGTTTTACATACTTACGGATAATTTGATATTTGAGAACTGTCAAGAATATTCATGTACTTTGAAAATTCGACACTTTTGGGATTCTTTCGAAATTCTTGATATTTTCAATATATTCAGAAATCGTCAGAGCATTGAGTTGCAAGATATTTCGTGTCATCTACTTTCGAAATCAGATACTTTTAATTAATGCGAGACTAGACAATAATAGGAAGAAATAAGTTTTTACTAAAAGCTTTACTTGTTCATGATAAGAAGCATCCCAGGGGGCCAGAAAAATTACGCCATTGAGTACATCATATTCAGTTAGGAAACGTTGAAATCGTCGAATCAACCTCAGTCCGTAGCTGTGCCCCAGAAATTGAACCATTTCGCTCTAGAAACACCTAATACCATTCGAGAGCCCCTCCTCTAAGAAGAGCACCAAGTTCTTCGACCAAGCTAACTTGGTCATACTGCGGATCACTAGCTTAAAGAAATAAAGATAAAAAGCTTTCCAATGCATTGCGGACGCTCTCTACGGACTGAATATATATGCTAGGCACTTCTATTTCTGGGTCAGCAGGCGCTGGCTACCTTGGTAACATGGCAATATTATGCAACGCCGCTATAGAAAAAGTTACTTTTAGACTGTTCGAAATGTGCAGTCTGCTTTTTCACAGGCCAAGTTAATATAAAAAAAAATCTTAATGACCATCATGGACCAAAAAAAAAATCCGGAAGCATAATTGGCCATTTGATTTTTTTTATTTTTATTTTGTTTTATTGCAGTTGTTAACGCGCGCAAATCATTTTCTGCTATTTTTCAATTTAAAAAAAAAATCAAGGGAATAAAGTGTACAGCCAAATTAGATCAGGCATGTAATCGACTCCATAAGGGATCGGTAGACTCTTAGAAAATAACGCATCTTGAAATTGGGGCATTAGGCCTAAGTAATTCTCGTTTGGAAAGGTAAATATTAAAAGATCAAATAAAAACAACTTATGAAACAGTTAGGGTTTCGTTATTACAAACATAGCAATAGGGCTTGAGAATAAATTTGTAAACTTTGTATCATGTCATCAAGAGTAAGACCAAATAATATTTATTCGTGCCTATCCGATCAAAACAAAAACCAATGATACATAACGAAAGTAAAATAGTTTTGATTCATAAATTTCAATTGTTACAATTAAACACGATAACTATTTAAAAATTTATTTTTTTTTATGAGGGCATCATGACCACAAACATATTGAAACAAACAATTTATCCAAGGCACGTTTTTATGTAAAATGCATATAATACATAATTTAATTGCTACCAATATTATAAATTCCGAAACTAAACTGAAACAGAAGAAAGAAACTGGTCCCTAATCCAAATTGTCACGTTTTTACAATTTGAAAATTTAATCAATTTTTAGTTGTACATAATTGAAAACAATCAAATTAAATTAAGCAGCGTGCATTCAACAATTGAAAGAATTTTATTTACAATAATTACAAATAATTTGTACATCATTTGAAAACAATTTATTGATTTAATTTTGTTTGGTACAGCCAAAATGTATACGGCCCGTATGATTCAGTGAGATATAGTAAAGCTACCTAAACACATTTGCATTGCCTTTTTATTTATATTGGTTATTTTATCTCATTAGGTAATTCCCACAATACGTTGCTTTTATAATTTTACGTATGCTAATTAAATATAAAATATTCAAAACCACGCGTATTACTGTACCATTATTTGAGCACGTTAATTCATAAAACTATTAAACTTACAGCATTTAATATATTCACTAACCGACGATGATTAATATTTTATGTTAATAATTTAATTAAATAATACCGCGACAGGTATTCAGGTGAATTATGAAAATCGATAAAGTATTTTTAAAAGGTGAAATAATTCCCCGAAGTATTTAAACTTTTTCTTTTCTTTTAATTAAATTTTTGTACATCGTTTATTTACCTATGTCCATTCCCATTTATTAGTCCTATTCTATTCGAATTTATTGTTGTTTACAAAAGAACAATAGACATTTTTATGTTGAATACATAACAAAAATTTGAGGTGTGCCCCCGCCACACAACTTTCCTTACGAATTAGGTTGGAAACCGTAGTAAATAATAATATTTACGTATTTTGGAAGATCTGTACGGATGATGGCAATATTTATGTGCACAAAATATATTTCTAGCACACCTAAACATCGTTCTGATAAACAAAAATTGTATTAATTCCATCGGCCAATTTGGGATTCTGTAATTTTCGGTTAAGAATTATGTTTGGCAAAATACGTTTATAAAATTAATTACAGTTATTTAAAGTCAAACCATTGACCCTTCCCGTTGATAGCTTAACAGGCTGATCAATCGCCGGCTGATTGAAAATGCCGCTTCGAATATCAATTGTACTGACTCAGAAGACACCAAAATCATGTAAATTCACAAAAATTTGAGTAAACAAAACTTTTCTTGATTACTGCAAAAACTTTCTTGAGGAATACGTAATAATGTACACGTTACTTTATACGGGTAGGGTGTGTAGATACTAATCTAAAATAAAGTAAATACCGTACAAAAAGTTTAATTTTGAAAACATAAAAATGAGTCAGAATATTTGGCGTGTGGCTCTTGTCTACTATCTGCCTAAAACCAACCTTCCATATCAAATTTATTTTTAGTGTGAAACATTAAATTTTACGTTCTTTATAGATACAATTTATAGATAATAAGTATATTGACAAAAGATTAATACGATGTTGCGGATTTGGAAGGTACAGATTAAAAAATCGCATTTGAGTTCGCCTTCGTGTGATCTTGAAATGTATACTTATACTAAAGTGTTTTTTAACTCGATTCTTCTAGCGGGAGGAACGAATTCATGTTTTCATTCAATAATTTCATTTTGAATCGTTAAGGGTAAACCTTTTAGATTTAATGCAAATCGGGGGATCGTGATCAAAAAATTGCAATTCCACATTTATACACGTAAATGCCCTGAGACACCATTTTCAAAATAAAAATAAATCCGTACACAAAGCTTTATGCACTTAGCGATTAAACAGATGGGCTGTTGTCAGTAAAAAAAAAAATATTATAAAAAAGTATTTTAGTGATGATGAGAGTTATCATCACTTCCCTCAAAATGTTACCTACTTATTGGAATATACTGACACATCGGATAGCGAAATAGATGTGTTGGAAAGCGACTCTGGCTGTAATGACGAACAAGAAGCATCTGAATCCGAAGATGCGCAGAATGTTATTGAACAACCTATCGACGAAACTGAACTACTGTACAGCGAAGAATCGCACCCAATAGAAAAACAGCCTATTTCCGCAAAGAAGGACACCAGCTTGTAACATTATTAGAGGCGCTATCATCAAGATAAAACTTCCAATAGAGAAACACGTATAGATTCACCAGTGGATGTTTTTTCGCTATTCATAAGTGATCAAGTTATTCAACTTATCGTAAGCTCTACCAACTTGTACGTTCCCAAAAACGTGCAGAAATCTAGAAGCCAACAGACCAAGTTCAGGTTGGCTGTTTCATCGGATATAAGCAGGGTATATCAGATTTGCATCCTCTTTTTGGCATCCTCTATTTGGGAACATTTTATTCAAAGCAAGCATGTCTTGCCACAGATATAAGTTATTGTGCAAATATATTCGGTTCGATGATATTGAGTGTGTGAATATGACTTCACCCTTTCTCAATTGGTGTCGTTATTTTTACTGCTTACGTAAACTATAAATGCGTAATACTTGTATTCTATAGTACTTTATGTCAGCTATCAAACGCAGTATACGACATTTGGTTGAAGTATAAACACATAGTATTTTTAACTCTTTCAAAATGTCGAATTTTATTCCAAATAAACATGATTTGCGGGAAGTTTTATTACGAAATTTACGGTGAGCATGCTCCATCGAATACAACGTGCAAAGAATGGTTTCGACGATTTAAAAACGATGATTTTTGGCATTGAAGATAAAGAGCATGGAAAACCACCCAAAAAATTTGGAGATGCTGAATTGGAAACGTTATTGGCTGAAGATTCTTCTCAAACACAATCAGAATTGGCTGTAGCATTAAATGTTGATCGATCAACTGTTGCAAAACGTTTACAAACAATCGGAATGGTTCAAAAAGCTAACAACTGGGTTCCACATGAATTAAAAGAAAGAGACTTCGAACGTCGAAAAACCATTTGTGAAATACTGAATCAAAGACAACAAAGAAAAAATTTTCTGCATCGGATAGTTATTGGACGCAACCAAAGCGAGATTTCCATTGCAGTAAGGTTATGCTCTGTATACGGTGGAATCGGAAAGATGTGGTATATTATGAACTGCTGGAATCAGGTGAAACTATCAATGGCGATGTGTACCGACGACAACTAATACGTTTGAAGCGAGCTATAGAGGAAAAACGACCAGAATGGGTGAATGAATAGACACAACAAATTAATTTTTGCAGACGTTGTGAAAAATTATTTACAAGGACAGGACTGGGAAGTTCTACCCCACCCGCCGTATTCACCAGACATAGCTCCTTCAGATTACTACTTATTCCGGTCGATGCAGTCGTCTCTTTCTGAACAGCGGTTCAGTTCTCGCGCAGAGATCAAAGATTTTTTCAGAGCAGAGTCATGTTCACACACCCAATATCATCAATCATTATTTCCGCAATCGTATTTTTCTTGCTTTCATTGTTCAAAATTTCATTGACTAATATCCAGATTTTTCGGTATTATTGAAATTGTTCACATAATATACAGATTCGAATTTTTATGGGGTAATCGAGAATGTTCCGCGATTTTGACTAGATTTCTTAAGTTTTTCGACATAAGAATGTCGATTATTTGAGATTTTTAAAGATTTCCGAATTTATTCGAATTTTGTAAGGCTATGTTCTGCGCTTAGCTTTGAGTTTTATGAACTTGCAGAGTTACACATATAAATCTAAATGTTGATATTTAAAATATTTTTGAGATTATGTCAAAATTTCGATGTATCTCCGATTTCCTGTAGGTTATTCGAAATTATTCCAGCATGTCCAGGTTATTTAGGTTGTACATGGCGGTGATTAGCACGTATAGGATTTCCTTTGGTTTTACATATTTACGAATAATTTGATATTTGAGAAAGTTCAAGAATAATATTCAAGATACTTAGAAAATTCTATATTTTTGAAATTATTTCGAAATTTTTGATATTTTTCAAATTATCGATATATTTAGAACTCGTCGTAGCATAGAGTTGCAAGTTCGTTTTATTTGAGGCCATTCAAATGAATCACTGAATAAACCAATTGGTTTTCTTACACTTCTGTATAGAGCCATAATCTTAATGACATATTTTTTAGAAGCTTTTTTAGTGGTATAACTTTTCACTGATTTCCATAGGAATCCATAGTAAAAATGGTCTTTTTTAACCTGCAAGTTTTTCAATGAAAAAAGCAAAAATATTATAAAATGTTTATATAAAAGTTTTCTACGTATCTTTAAGAACAATATACAAGAAAGCCATATTGGTATTAATTAAATATTAATTGCAGAAATATTAAAATTAAATTATTTCTAAAATATATTTTTTCGAACTTTCATTTTGGAAAATACATCAAAGTTGGCTCTGACAAATTAAAATAATACTTGCTAAATTTATCTTTAGTTTGACTAGTGTACGTAAGATGTCTAAAATGGTTACAGAAAAATACGAATAAAGTTATTTAATCACAAAATTGTCACACGTTCTTAACATTTTGTGACTTTGTTTTGCGTTTCCTACAATTTTTTAACTTGAAATTTCCCCAGGTGGTAATTTTTGGTACGATTTTTCCAAATTTTTACGGCCATCACTGCCATCTATGTAATGTATATTGACTTAATGACCAAACGAATCGTAGTAAGCTTTTATTTTAATTTGTCCAGAATGCTGTTGTTATGAATTTTTTTTTATATTTTAGTTTAAATAAATCAATTATTACAAGAAAATGAAAACCATTTACTTAAACGACATTCATATATGTTGAAATTCAAACATTTATGAAAGTATTTCAGAAATCATAATAAAGAATTTGTAACGTTTTCATTTAAAAATTTGTCTTAGGAAAAAAACTGATTTCCCATATGTTTTGTGTGTTTTACTATGAAAAGTTCCGTTTTTTCCTCGTTTCTAATTCCCTTATAAAAGCTCAGATTTTTTGATTATGGCTCTATAAAATACAGGGTGCTCTGTTTACGCTCATAAAAAGTTTCAACGAAAGACAGAATTTATGGAGAGGGACCAAAATTACCGAGATACTATAAATAAATTATCAAGCTTAATGCTCATTGAAAACAAATACTATAAACTAATCCCAAAATACCGCCTTCCTTTGTAACATCAAATTTGAAAGTCAAATGGTTTGGTTTGAAAAGCTCATAATAATTTACATTGAGCACAAATATTCTTAATCCTATATCTAAAATTTCGGCACCACTTGTAATATCAAATTTCGAAGTAAAATGCTTTGTTTAAAAAGCTTCGATAAATGAAAGCTCTTAAAACTAAAGCATTTTAGCTCATAAAACTTTTTAATTAAAGCTGAGATTATTAAAAAGCTCAAAAGTGTTATTGTTAACAAATATTCTAAATTTATCCCAAAATTCCGACGCCAAAAAGCTCTTGATAATTTACATTGAGAACAAATACTCTTAATTTTCGCTAAATTCCGTTACCCTTTGTAAAATCTAATTTCTGAGTAAATTGGTTTGGTTTAGAAAGCTTTTCTAATTGAAAGCTCTTAAAACTAATAGTTCTTAACAATTTTCGCAAAATATAATTTTTGCTTAATAAATCAGTTTAACAAAAACCTGAAATTATGAAAAGGCTCACTTATGTTAAGTTCACACACAAAAGGTATAATTTAAAGCTTATTGAGCACAAATTATTCTAAATTTATCCTAAAATACAACCTGCCTTTATAATATCAAATTTTAGAGATAAATGGTATGGTTTAAAAACCTTTTAAAACTAAAAGCTTTTGATGATTGATGAATAACTTTGAGAACAAATATTCTAAATTTTAGCCAAAATTCCGTCACCCTTTGTAAAATCATATTTCTGAGTAAAATGGTTTGGTTAAAAAAGCTTTGTTAATTGAAAGTTTATAAAATTTAAAGTTCTTGTTTTGAGCTACATAAAACATTTTAGCAAAAATGTAAAAGTATGAAAAAGGCTCAACGTTAAAAGTTAAGTTAAAACCCAAACTTGTTTAAATTAATTATCAAACTTAAAATTAATTGACAATTTTTGTATATTGAATGGTTATATAATTTGTTAACAAAACTTACGGATAATTCGATATGCGAGAACTTTCAAGAATATTCAAGATACTTTGAAAATTCGACATTTTTAAGATTATTCCGAAATTCTTGATATTTTTCAAATATTATTCGTAATTTGTGATGCTTTATCGATATACTATATGTATTTAGAAATCGTCGGAGTATTGAGTTGCAAGATGTTTCATTAATGCGAGACTAGACAATAAGAAGAAATAAGTTTTTCACTAAAAGCTTCACTTGTTCTTAGGAACAACAAACAGTTTTAGGGGCCCTAAAAAATGATGCGGGGTGGGGGGCGACATTTGTAGTTACGCCACTGCTTGTTTGGAAAGCTGTACACTAAACCACTGATTTTTATACGCGGATATTTTTATTTTAGAAGTAGCAGCCTTGTATTTTCTGTAACTGAATTGGTGATATAATGATAAACTGAAACAAAATCAGAAGTAGTTGATGATTAGTAGGCTGTGATTTTTAGGTTAAAACCTATTCGTGCTGGAGCCAGGTTTACGTGTTTTGGTTACATCAAAACATGATTTATAAAATTTCCTGTCAAATGGCATCGGTTTGTTAGAACCTTTTCTCACCTTTTCCGTGGTTTGAACCTTTTTGACCTAATCAAACATTTTTGGACCTTTTTTGTTGCCTAAATTGTTTAGTATTCAAAAGCATTTACAAAATAATCATGAAATGTCCGCATTTTACATCAAATTGGTATCGTATATTTTTTGTGTACGGAAATAAATTTAAAACAAGGAACAAATGTAAACGCAACATAAAAAATTCCTTGCATCCATGACAAAAAATATGACATAAATAGGTTTTTTCAGTCGCTTTCATCGATAGAGAAGTGTTATTTTGTAAAATTTGTAATGTGACAATCGTTGCAGTTAAAAAATCACAAGAAGATCAATATTTAAGATCCAGCAAACACAAAGAAACGCCACAAAAACCACAGAACTACAAATAAGACGTTTACATCTGAGGTGACGAATGAAAACGTTTTCAATGTAACCCGGATTTTTGTTTAAACCTCTGCAAAATACTAGAAGCTTCCGACATTCCTGTAAATAAATTGACAAATCCAATTTCGCTAAATTTATTTACAAATACACAAACTTCAAAGTACCCGAATAAACGACTCTTCAAAAAAATTACAAAAAGTCTATATAAGATAAAACTATTTTACAAATAAAAATGCGATGAAAGACGAATATGTAACGATGTCAATAGACGAAACAACCGAAACGACCGGAAGATATGTGGCTAATGAAAGCCGCAAAAAGTTTTTTTTTGAATACTGCTATATTAGACACAGCTAATAGTTTCATAGTAGCTAGACTTTTCGATAAAAGGAAAAATCGAAAAGTCTACCTCTGGATAGTAAGCTATCGGGAGCACATGGGAAATTTCTATTGAAAGTTTTGCTAATATACACATGTGTCGCTAGTAAACAAAAATCTACAATTTTACCTAACCTCATGCAGTTGAATGCCATTTCTAATTTCCTCAATTAGTTAATAGATATATTGTGATGGAAAACCAGATCGATGGAGCGACTATGATCCTAAAAACCATCGGGAGATTGTTGAGGAATATGTTAAATCAGAAGAGGCAAAAGATTATTAAAAGCTAAAGGATAATCCAGATGCATCATTGTCGGAAGACAACGAAGATGAAAATAAATATGTTGGTGAGGTGGACACGCCTGTTATAAAAATCGATTCAAAAACAAAGAATTACTGTACCTAATTTATACATGAAAACAGCTAAATATCTCAAAAATTTGGACCCCAATTCGGCATATCATTATCAAAAAATACATCCTGAACAGTAAAATTATTTTTTTCACTAAGTTTAGAATTAAATAAATTAATTAATTTTATTATTTTAGAGTTGAGTTCGCCGGAGAAAATTTTGCACGATTTACTAGAGACTATTTGCTTGGGAAGCTTATGGGAATTGCTACAATAGGAATATTATAAAAAGAAAGAAGAATTAAGTGAGACACAATTTTAGACTAAAATCTTTGTTTGTTGTAAAAACCGGCAACTACACTGAATATTCTCAAAGTGGAAAATCATTAAGGGAAAAGAGAAACAAATCACATTCAAAGCCGATATGAAAAAGAATATATTTGAATAATCACTGAAGATGCGTAATTGAAATTATTTAGTACATAAGATTAAAACTTATCCAACTCCAAATGTATATATATTTTATAATTTTTTAGGTTATTTATGAAGTACGAGTTACAAAGTGCTCTGTTGTAGCCAGGTAAATGCTAAATTGGCGTACGGAACATTTCTCTGGCGCAAAACGCAGTTTTACCAAATTTTAAAGATTAGCGTTAACGAAATATGTTTCCACAATCATCGTAATCTTTGATTGTCTCTCGCAGCCCAAGTATTATCATTTCCGAAAATTTTTGCATTTTCCTGACATTTTGCGGATTTCATCACCGACTTTTATCGGGAATAATGTCCGACTTATTATAAGATTTCCTATGAAAGTTGGCCAAAAAACTCGGAAAATGCGGACAAAAAAGTTAGGTTATAGTACGACAAATTTGTGGGCGGGGATTATAATATAAATTTTGGCGCCAAAATTTCACTTTTGAATTTAAGTCTAGTTTTAATTAAAAATATATATTTTTTTTAATTTTTTTTTCTGAATACTTTTTATTTTTATTACATGTATAAATTACAATATTACATTTATTATTATATATTTATATTAACTCCACCCGAGTAAATACATTTTTCTATCTTCATTTACTGCGTGCATCGCATGTTCAACTTCCTGAGTTGTTTCACGTTGGAGAGCTGCAGTAATTTTAAACTTAGTCCTTTTATTTGAATAGTCAATAATTTCGGTTGAATGTTCTAATTTCTGTAAAGAAAAAAGCGTTACGATATTATATTGTATTCAAGGTACAAGACTTAGTAAAACAAAAAAACCAACCTCTGTCCCACACAGCAACAATTTTGATTCAATTAAACTTTGAATATGCTTTTGTAACGTTTCATTATTTGACTGTAGCGTTTCTTGTAAATCCTTACGTGATCACATCACATGTCTCAAACAACAATAGGATAGCCATTTGAAAAGTTTGCATCGTAATGATATAAGGTTTTTTGAGGTATGAGACTTTGAGTTCACCATGACAAAAATGGTGTAGCCACGTAAGTTTTCGACCAGTAAAATTTATATGATAAAATTTCTCAAACATTCCAATGGATTTTTCCAATTCCTGAGGTATCGCAAATGTAATTGGTACCATTGTCGAACCAAGTAGTGGCCAGGCGCCTGCTTGTAACACTTTTATTAATTATTAAATTTATTATTTAAATCAGCCGATACCGAAATATCGGTACACTCAACACACTAACCTTTTCGCTAACATTTTACTGT
This sequence comes from Tipula vernalis, assembly GCA_958295665.1. Classification (NCBI taxonomy): domain Eukaryota; kingdom Metazoa; phylum Arthropoda; class Insecta; order Diptera; family Tipulidae; genus Tipula; species Tipula vernalis. Next base: position 175,671,025 of record OY282558.1, on the reverse strand, counting down.
AAAATTTTCAGCCGATTTCGTTTTTTTTAATAAACAATCACAGTATTTTGCCACCAGCGATATTCTATTTACGTATAACGCAATCGTAATGGCGTCTACAGAAAACAAAAATGCGATTCTACTCCAATGCTACATGTGTCGAAATTTGGAAACCAAATTTCATCATTTTCCGAGATTTTCGTCTGAAAACCGGACAAAAATTGATAACCGGTTCAAGTTTTCAGTTTTGTTATACTTGGGAGAGACGCAAACTGGTTCGTTTGGACCAAACCAAAACCACTGAACCAACGAAATTTTACCGAACCATAAACCAATGTTTTTCTGTTTGGTTCACGGTTCGGTATTATTGACGATTGTAAAAGTAGAGAAAGCGCCTCTCGAGGAAAAAAGTTAAAATGAGGCAACAGCCAAAATGACATTTCTCATAAATGCGACGAAAGAAATTTTTGCAATCCGGCAATTAAAAATGGTTTTTTTAATCCAAAATTGGAATTATTTACAATTATTATCAATCTGGTAGGTAAAAATTGTGTTTACAGTTCAAAATTGGAATTGTTTACAACAATTTCGAACGTCAAATTAGCAGCTACCTCAGTTTAAAAATTTTCCACTAGGTGGAATCTGTGATGCTCCAATCGTCAATAGTAAAAAATTTGTTCTATTACCTATGTACATAAATTGAAAAAATCTACTCATTTCTTTTTGAAACTACTACATTATTTTTTTCACTTCTACTACATTTTTGTATTAAAATTTAAAAAACGGGGTTTTGTTTTGACAGATCTTAGTTTTTTAGTTTATTAAGCGGAATAAAGCATGCAATTATTTTTTTATTTTCGAATTTAATGAAATCCACAAAAACTCACACAAGAAGGAAGGATATTGTATTCAATGTAAAAAATAGGTAAGTAATTATTTAAATTTCCTGTTTAATTTCTTTAATAAAATTTTTCAGTACGTAACCTAAAAGAAAATGTCTACCAAAAAAGAAAAAAAAATCCGGTTTTCGAGAAGTTCAATTTTGATGCAATAACCAGAAATAGTAAGTGGAATGAATGCAGTACTGTGATGACAAATAATCATCCTGAAAATTTAATGCGGCACCTCAAAAGAAAGCACGCAGAATCTTACGGAATAGTTGACTCGAAGCGTAGAAATAAATCAATTGAAAAGCAACAGATGTACATTGGACTCCTTTGGTTCTGTCACTACAACCAGGCCAAATATTAATATTCAAATAATGGCCAAGAATAGTAGACCGCTAGCTGCATTGGAGGACAGTGGCTTACGCAGGATTTTAGATCCAATTCTGAATGCATTATATGAAAAAATAACAATAAAGAGACCTAATATACGAGACAATTTGTTGATAAAGCAATAATTATCAGATAAGAAACCACAGCAATTTTGAAAAACAGAATGTTTCCACTCAAAATTGATTGTGCGTCTCGTCTGGATAGATCCATTTTGGGTATTACATAGAAAATAAAAAAATACAAATAAGAACACTAGCAATGAGGGAAGTTAAAGTGAGACACACCGGTGAAAACTGAGTTCAAATTATAATGGAGATTTTAACGACATATGATCTAAGTATAAGTAAAGTCTATACCATTACAATCGATAATGGAGCCAATATGGTAAAGGCTGCTGCCCTGCTTATTGAAGAACAAAACAAACAGAACATAAATACTGAGGAGGAAACAGTATCCGTTACAGAAGAATGCAGAAGAAGACGACGATTATAGATGACGAATTCTTGAACCATCTTGAAAATTCACTGCGTGTTGGTAATGGTCCATTATTGAACTGTCTTCAAGTTATTCCGTTACAGAAGAGATGCAGAAGAAGACGACGATTATAGATGACGAATTCTTGAACCATCTTGAAAATTCACTGCGTGTTGGTAATGGTCCATTATTGAACTGTCTTCAAGTTATTCGGTGTGCAGCGCACACTCTACAATTAACAACCGGTGATATTATGAAAGTAAATTTATTTTGCGAAACTATATGCAAAGCAAGGAAAGTAGTGAAAAAACTTCGTACAAATACAATCTTAAATTTAGTAAAGTCTGAGAATTTCCGAAAACCGGTTTTAGATTGTATAACAAAGTGGAACTCTACCTATACAATGTCTTTAAGACTTCTAGAGCTAAGATCTTTTTGCGATAAATTTTCGAATGATTTTAAAGAATTACGTTTAAGTGTTGAGCATGTGACAACACTTTAGCCAGTCAATGAAACGTTTATGGCTCTACAAGATAAACAATTAACATTAGGGGATTTTTATTGTGCTTGGACAACTTGTAAGCTAAAACTCCAAAACCTAACTAATAACAATTTTGCCAAACATTTTATTACTGCATTAGACAAACGAAGCAACAAAATAATGTATAGTGAGCCGATGCTAGCTTGCATGTATTTAGATCCAAGGTATCAGATCCTTTTAAAAGACACTCTAAAATACAAGCAAGGGAACACTTGATTAAAATTTATTCATATTACACTAAATATTTTGAAATTAAAAATAACAGTAAGACTGACATTAATCATGTAAACAACAACCCTGAAAATACTAACTCTAGCGTTTCTGTAGTCGACAATGAAATGGAAGAATTAATAAAAAATATTGAAAAACAGAAACAAATAGATGCAGGCTGTGGAAATACTAATCTACCGAATGATTTAAATAACTCTCTTAATTATTTTACAAATGATATGATTTTAAGAATTCAATCATTTGAAAATGTTAAACGCATTAATCTTTCTGCAAATTTCAGTATAATAGAATTTTGGGAAAATTTTCAAGATAAACAATTAAGTGAGCTTGCGAAAATGGTTTTTGTTGTGCCAGCGATGCAGATTTCAGTTGAAAGAACCTACTTTAAAATTTGTACTCTCTGATAAACGTGCAAACATTGAATATAGTATTCTTGAAGATATTCTTCTAATTAATTTAAATTAAACAATGCAATAAGCTAAATTTAATTTTATATTATATATTTATAAATGAATTATGTTAAATTTTATTATGCTAATTATTATTTTTTTTTTAAATTTTTATTGCGCTATTGAATAGCCAATTTTTTTATTATATTATTTGTTGCCAAAAAGACTGAAATTTAAATATGAATAAATGTTAAACAAAAGAAAAATGTTACCGAGTTGTTATTGTTTGTTGGATTGAAAAGCTCCTTTACCAGCTCACACCAAGTGAGTCTGTAGGATCGAGGTTTGTCGTTGGCCGAAACAGAATTAGAATCCAGTGCCTAGGTGTTGTAAGGCAAGTGTGCCTACCACGGTCTCTTCAATGCGACTTAATGAATATCGAGAATTAATTAAGAATAAAAATGTGAATCTGAACCAAAACCAAACCAAAACCAAAATATTATACAGTCTTTAAATCAAAACCAAACCAAAAACCATAATAAAAATTTGTGATTAAACCGAAACCGAACCAACTGAAAAAAACTATGGTTTCGGTGTCTCGGAACCCAAAAACGCCTGTTTTTCCATTTTTATACAAATATTTGGTGTCGATTTTAAAATGATGATTATTCCATGATTCTGATGTTTAGTTTTTTTCACTTCGACTAAATTCACATTTCATTTCCTATAGCACTCTCTCATGAACAGGCCAATATTTGTGGCAATACGTGTTTTAAATTCGAAAACGTTAAAAAAAATATAAATTAGTAGTTGATAATAAAAAAGTTGGTAGTTTTGATATTCATCAGCTGTTCACTTACTTTGAATTATGAAGTGCACTACGTTCCCCAGTTAGTACACCAATAAAGAGCTTTAAGAAAATATCGAATTTAGTTACACAAAAGTTAGTTGTTAATTTTTGTTCTGGTGTAGCTAGTAATTAGTATTAATATTAATTAAGGTATGTATTTCATTCACATCCGTTCATTTAAATAAAAAGAAAAACAATAATGATTCGCGGACTAATGGTCTAAAATAATTTATCTAAACCAATTTGACTAAAGCAATTTACCTAAAATCAATTTATCTAAAAACAATTTATCTAAAAACAATTTAGCTAAAAACAATTTATCTAAAAACAATTCACAAAAACAATTTCAAAGCAATTCGTCTGAAACAGTTTACCTAAAACAATTTAACTAAAACCAATTTAACTAAAAACAATTTGTCTAAGAACAATTCGTCTAACTAAAGACCATTTATGTATCTAAAAATAATTCGTCTGAAGCAATTCGTCTAAAACAGTTTACCTAAAACAATTTAACTAAAAACAATTCGTCTAAATACAATTCATCTAAAAACAATTTGTCTAAAACCAATTCGTCGAAATCAATTTAACTAAAAACAATTTATCTATAAACAATTCATCTAAAAACAATTCGTCTAAAGCAATTCATCTAAAACAGTTTACCTAAACAATTTAACTAAAACCGATTTAACTGAAAATAATTCGTCTAAGAACAACTTACGGAGCATTCACAATGCAAACAGTTTTTACCTTTTACTTTCAGGTTTGTATGAATTTCCAACATAATGAACTAAAATGTTTGCTCGTTATGTTGGAAATTCATACAAGCCTGCACCTATAAATTATAAAATAAGATAATGGGTAAACGTGTAAACTTCCAAAAAGCTAAGCCTACTTTAATGAATTGGCAATTTTTCGATTTAATTACTACTTCAAATAAAATCGAAAAATTGCAAACTGATAAAAGAAAGCTTTGCTTTTTACGAGTTTACACATTTACTCATTATCTTATTTTTTAGAGAATCAGTACCCTGTAAATAAAAGATAAAATAATTGTGAATGCTCTGTTAATTAACATCAATTTTTCTAACCATAATTATTTAGTCATAATCCTAATTATTTAGTCATAACAACTTTTGATATTTTTTCATGGTTTCATGGGGCACCCACTATAGTTAGAAGAAGTTGCGCTTAATTTCGCCACTAGGTGGATAACTGTAGAACCGGTCATCTGTTGCTTAAGAAATTTGTTAATTTCAACCGTTTAGGTTATCTAATCAAAGAGAAATATTTTTATTTATAATAATCACTAAAACTGTTTTAAAAAATTCACAATAAAAATCACGTCTGCATGTATCGATTTAAAATCACAGCAAAAAATTAATTTTTTCACTCATAATATTCAAAAAATAATTTTAGGTTATGTTTTACTATTTTGTGAGTTCACATAGCAAAGACAAAACCTTACTACTAGCGGGAACTAGCGGTTAGTCGATTGGAAAGCAACTATTGATAAAATTTTTGGACACATTTTTACAAACTTTTTTTTGGAATGACCAAGAATATGTCAGTAATTATTTATATTTCAATAATTTTAGATAAATTGGAACGAATTGTTTTAGACGAATTTATCCTTATCTGAAGAATTCTTTTTAGGCAAATTATTTTTAGGTGAATTGGTTTTAGTTAAATTGTTTTAGACGAATTGTTTTTAGATGAATTGTGTTTAGACGAATTGTTTTTAGGTAAATTGTTTTTAGATAAATTGATTTTAGACGAATTATATTTAGATAAACTGTTTTTAGATGAAAGGTTTTTAGATAAACTGTTTTAGATAAAAAAACCGTTTTCCATTTTTTAAATATGCTGGTTTGAATATTGAGTTGGGTATTGAGTTTGGGGTTGAAGGTTAAGTTAGGGGTCAATTTGCGAGGGTTGAGTTGGGGGCCGTTTGCGTGTTCAATTGGGGTTGAGATGATGTTGGACCAGTGTTTAGTGAGCAGTTGATCAATCTATAAAATAAAGTGAGTTTTTTTATGTATGTACACAAATATTGTTTAAGACTTAAGAAAGGTCACTGTTAATATCTCAAACCTCAAATTGAACCTTTTACATTTCAAATTAAACCTTTAGCGAATTAAACGAATGGCCAATTAGGATGGAAATTATCTATTAATTTGACTTTTGCGATGGAAATGGGATTCTAAAATGATTTTTGGATGAAGTTCTGGAATATGGCCAAGTAGGATGGAACTTGCCTATTAGATGGAGACACAGTGAAGTGGTACTTCCCACATCGATCGCAATGCGGCTGTTTTCAATACTGAACGTTTATTTCTTCTCTTTTTTCTTTGGTAGCAAATGTTGATCCATTTTACTTGCTCTGGTTAACATCGACTCCCAATCACCAAAGTTATTTGAAATCCTACTAAAAATGACCAAAATTTTTGTTTGTTTGTTCAAAACTACTTTTCTTGGGATTTGAGTTGGAGTTGAGTTGGGTTTGGATTAGGGTTAAGTGAGTAATTGAATTGGAGATTTATTTGGGGGTTGAATTGATTTGAGGATTGAGATGGGTGTTAAGTTTGGAACTAAATCGAGGGTTTTGTTTCGGTTCGAGTGGAAGGCTGAATGAGCGTGCTGATTTTAGGACTGAGTTGAGCATTGAGTTTTTTGTTGAATTGACGGTTGAGTAGGATGTTGAGTTTGGGTTAAGCGAGGGGTTCAGTTGGGGATTTATTTGGCAGTTAAACCGATGGATCATTTGCATGCATAAACTGAGGAATGTTGATTAAGGAGTTGAGTTGAGAATTGAGTTTGGAGTTGGGTTGAGTTAGGGGTCGAGGTGAGGTTGAGTAGGGGTTGAATTGAAGTTAACTTGAGGTTGAATTGGTGATAGAGTTGAGTGCTGGGTTGGGATTGATTTAGTGATTACCGTTGGGGATTGCATTAAAGATTGCGTTGAGATTGAATTGAAGGTTGAGTTAGAACTTGATGAGTGGTTGAGTAAGGGATTAAGGGGTTTACATAGGGATTTATTTGGGACTGTAGTTAGAGATAAGATTGAGTAGACTTGAGATAAGTTTACGTATGCATGTAATTTTGCGGACCGAAGTTCTGATCATCTCATGAGATTACAGCACTTTATATTTTCAATTTGATATCCATCAACATTTTTAAACCTAAAAGAACTTTGTCACGTTTTCTAGAGTTGTACAATAAACAAAAAAATTTCAAATTTCCCTTTGCTCCCGATAGTAGCTCCGGATAGCAGCTCCAGAAAAATAGGTAGGGCTAAATATTTTTTTTATACAATAGATTTTTAGTTAAAAAGTTGAATCAAAAATTATAATTTAGTTTTAATATTTCGTCAAACATTAGTTTTATCACAGAAAATTAGCTGCTCCGGATACAATCTTTTCGTTCAGTTACAAATAAATTTAGGGGTTTAGAGTGAATGACTAAAAGATTAAGATCTCGATGAACATATATTACAACCACAAACTTCTATAATTGTCTTTAATAATAAACTAGAGATTTTATTAGGATTTAATTCAAAAGCATAAAAATAATTTTCGTACCAGCAGTATTCATAATCACAGTTTTATTAACTTCTAGAAATGGACACTTGTTTACGTTTTATATGCAATAAAGCTAGTTTTATGTGCTAACATCATCAATGAAAATTTCCAGTAATAATAATTTACACAGTTGATCACGACGTTTTCTTGAGTCAAACTGTTATCACTTCATTAAGACATCAACAATTTTTCGTAAAATATCTTATTACGAAACAGCAACACAAACTCATTTAGTAAATAACAAATTACTAGTTTATTGAACTGATTAGAACTATTCAGGATTTTATTTCAACAATACTTTAAGACAACCTTTTATGAGTTCAAACCGTTATCACTTTGTCGTAACTTTGTTGTAACCATTTGTCGTAAACTAACTTATTTTCAAGACAAGAACACAACACTAGAAATACAATTTACTAATTTATTGATCTGATTTGAAATATTCAGAATTTTATTTTCAACAACACTTTTATACAACCTAATTCATTCGCTTATGCTTTCACTAATTTTTATAACTTCACGCACAATTAACCTTACTAAGGAACGATTTTCGTCGTATGTAATTCAATGTGTCAACAAGTTTTACAGTTTTATTCATGTCATAAGGTTTTGTGTGTTCCAATCGACATTTAGTCGAGAAATATTTAGTACTTGCAGTTCAAAGGTGAGTCTGTATTCAGCAAATTGTGGCTTTGCTTTGATTCTTTTATATCCTTGTTCGACGAAAATGCGTTAGTTAGAAAATCAAACAAATGAATTTGGAATAAAGTTAAAGTAATGAAAAACCTTGGCGAATTGTACAATTTGAAACAGTGCGCCACTAGCATCTTAATCGATCAAAAATGACCCTTTGGTCAAGGCCTGTAGAGAGACATCACCATATGACATACAAGTAATTAATATATCCTATCGAATCGTGTTTATACGTTAACCTCCAAATTGCATGAAAATGTACTAAGCACGTAGAATCTTCATTTATAAAAAAAAACATTTCCCTGCAATAAAATTTAAATACGAAATGCAAATTAGTAATAAAAAAAAGTCATTTATCATCATAGTTTATATCGGCGACTTAAGTAAATCAATTTGCTTGCAATCATAAAATTTTAATGTCGGCCGGTACTCACTATTTAGTACCTATATAATTAATTTTAATAACATTTATGTGTACATATTACAAACACCGTAAATGCATCGGTGTACATTTTGTGTCTAGTAATTGTCTTCGATTGTGACGTCTGTCGTAAATAAAACTTTATTATTTTTGCACTTATTGTAAATCGCGTTTTTTTAGTTTGAATGCATGCGTGCTTAATATAAAACAATACATCAATGTGTTTCGTTTACTGGTATATAATACGTGTATGTATTGTACATATGTGTTATTGACATTGACTTTGAAATTAATTACTGTATAGTGAATACATGAACATATGTAGAGTGAAATGATATAAATGATAATTAATGCCAAATAATTAACGTAGAATATATTTGTAACGTTTTCTTCTCCAAATGTCTGGTACATATATTCGATCATGTTCTTGATAGTAACAACAAAAACGTGGAAAGCTTTGAATTTGAAACTGAACCGAGAAATTTAATTTATGCCATTTCAAGAGTAAAAGTTGAATGTACGCAAATAAAAATGTTACTGCTAACCTAAGTACATAAAAATATAGATACTCATCCAAAAATTGTATTGTTGTACTCAGAGGCAAATAAATTTTTAGTTCGACCAATTTTATAATTTTATTTCAAATTTATTTAAATTTCTAGTTTTTATTGTTTCCATTTACAATTCAAATTCAAATTGTCATTTATGGACGAGTATTTGTACAATGAAAACTATTGAATTGGGATTAATTGTGCTTCTACTTATTATGTTGTATTGTACATGTAGCTTCAATTTCAATTTCGTATGTTGTATAGTAATAGGGCCGCCATTCTGTCTACCATTATGTATTCATAGAATACTGAAAATTAACATAAATTTCACGGTAATTTAGTAGAAGGAATTATCTGTAGCATAGCTCCACCTAAAAAACGAATCTAAACATTTAGGTTAGCAACTAATCAAACGTTATGTCAGGCTGTATTTCGAATTGAACATAAGTAATAACAAGTCAATAACATTTGGAAGACCCTTCTAATTTTAACTCTAAATTATTCTATCGATTAAAAAGCTTCCTATATTTCATAAACGATATGGTGAATCAATATTTGAAGGCAGAGATGTTTCAGAGATCTCATCGGTTTTTATAAACAATCCGTTTCATAAATATAGCACTACTTGATTTTCCCTTTAAATTAAATAATTAATTTAAAAATTAGACCGAAAGATAATTACGAAGTGAAAGTGAATACGTTAGAATGGCGAAAACCAAACTATACGCTACCGAGAAAACTGCACAAATTCAAAAAAGATTCCAAAAGACGAAAGGCGAAAGTATTAGCTAAAGAAAAAGAAAATCATGAGGCTTAATATACGATTATGGAAGCGTCAAGAAGGAAATGCTGCCTGGAAATAACTTCGTCACTCTAATGATGACGTGGAAAAGCAGCTAGTGGGATTTAAGAAAGATCGACGAAAAAATGTCGACGACTATGTCACGAGTTTGCAAGAATTAATTTCTGCCAATAGCAATAATAGTTTTAGAGCCAGCTATGGATGGTGCGTAAAATTAATGAGGCGAGATGGGTTTTCTCTAAGGCGACGAACATCATTAACACAAACACTTTTAAATCAGTACAATGAGCAGTTCACACGACACTGTTTGTGTCACATCGGAAATGCTGATTAAACACCGATATTGAGAAAAATCAGATGTTGTGAAATTGACTGGAAATGAAAAAGCACGAATCACTATTATGCTATACTGATTGGCTGATGGAACTAAATTTTCTCCATATATTGTTCTGAAAATAATAAGAGTGGCGAAAGAGATACAAAGGATGACTGGATGAAAATCTTTGCATTGACTGGGTAAAACCCGGGGACAAAAGCGAAGAGGTTTGTAGTGTACACGTACATTGTGTGCATCCCTGAAATAATAGTATATATTAAATTAGGTGCATTTCCCTTTCACTGTATAAAGAAAAACAATGAGTATGAGTTCAGTAGTGGTTGGAATTAAGAGAGAAGTAGATAGTAAAATTAAATTAGTATGTTTTGGGAGTCACTCGAAATATTATGTTATGTGCAGTGGAAGTGCTGATTAAAAATAATTGTATGTAGTTTAAAATGAAAAGTAACATTTCAACTTTGAGTATAATAAAGTTTTTGTTTTATTTATCAATAAATTTATTATGTGATTAACAAGGACGTTTCGACTAAGCCAACATCGGACCACAACAGGTTCACTGATAAAGAAAAAAACTTCTCTCTTTACATGCATTTAGAAGTCAATTAACCAAATCAATGAAGCATGATCATCACAAACTAGCAGCTCCATTGATCTGTGAATGGTTCTCCAAGCCAAGGAACAATATTGAATCACCAACAATCATGAAAGTTTTCAAAAATTTTGCCTAGATGGCAGGACTAACTCAGAAAATTCTCTTAAAATTTTATTTGGAGCATTCTCTTATGAAGTTAGAACCGCCCAACATTTTCACCTAAAATGACCAAACTTATAATTTGTCTGATTAAATTCCAACATACATAATTTGACCCCATTTTTCTTCTGGAATAACAGAAAATTTATAATTTGTCGGATTGGTCTAATGACCAATTAGAATGGAACTTCTTAGCTGTTTCTTAGTTGATTATGGTAAAATTCTATATGCAAGTACGATGGAAATGAGATTTCTAACTCCTGGACTCTACGCTAACATTAGAAGCTTCTAAGCAGAATTTTTTGTATTTAAACTGTTTAAAATCACATTTCATTTAAAGAAATTCAAATATAAGTATATAAATGGCCTACAATCTTTGGGAATTTCCTCCACTTTAGTGGCGATGATTTTCATAAATAAAAATATTTTTATAAATAACACAATAAGCCCAGGGGCCAAATAACATATGTTGCAACAGAACAACTTTCATTTAGGGTGACTTAACTCCAATTTAATTTTTTTATTTATGTTTTAAATTTAAATACAACATAATAAAATTCTCGGCTGGGCTAACTTCATAATTGAATGTGCTTGATATAACATTTTAAGACAGTTGCATTTTAAGACACTTAACTTTTTTATGTTCTGGGCATTAGGTAGTAGCGGAACTCAATATAATTCGTCCAGCCTTATCAACAGTAGCGAAATCATCTACAAGTTCAACTATGGGAGCTGCATAATCAATACCTACGGTAAATTTTACACAATGCCTATTTGAAATGAGGTGTAATCATCGGTAGCGGCAGACCATAAGATGATATATAGAACCGGCCGCTTATTCATTACCTCGCAAATAATTTAACATATTTGATCGCTATACTGGCGCGGATCTTTAGCATATTTATGAACTTTAACTGACAAAAAACAACTCAGATATATACCTAGATTCATCAGCTTTCAATGGCGCAGCAATCAGTACCTACGATAACCACCTGGCCCAGGTCAACATTGGGTGTAAGCGGACTTCCACACGTGTTTTACTTTTAGCAACAGTGACGTCCCGTTGGTACTGATTTTCTCGGTGGATTTGGGCTCTTTGGACTTCGCTTCTTATCGTTTTATAATGCAGAGAATAACAACATAACAACAGATATGGTATGCTCTTGAAGAAGTTTCCTTCATTGCCAGCGGTCCTTAATAACTGTCTTCCTGTGCAATATATAACGTGGTATTTCATAACAAAAAATTTCATCGTCAGGATCGTTATCCGATTCCTCTTAAAAAATTTCTTCGATTTTATCAGAGCCTATCTGATAACGGGAAGCATTCGCATCAAATCGTAGCTCTTGGCCTCACTACTCAAGAGGTCCAAGGAGGAAAGAGGTACAAAATTCATTTATACAGTTGGAAAGTGATTTGGCTAATATCATTTTATTGGCACATCCTATGAATGATATAAAATTTAGCATCACTTCTGACGTATTATACACTTCCATAGGTGCAGTTATACTGAAACGACCATTGGTAGATGTAGTGTTCTACATACTAGCTTAGTCCATCAGCAGGCGGTTAGAGGTGACTCTGTGTTCAGCCTGCGTCATCCAGAGCAGGTGGGGTCGGTGCTGAACGTTATTAAATAGAACCATGCATAATCACGAGCCCGCGGTACCATCATTTATACGGCATCAGGAGGAGGGTTGAAGGTCCCCCAGGTGATTTACGGGGGACTCACCTGAATAAGAGCCCTATCTCTCGGGAGGCTAATGTCCTGGGGGTGGGTGGTACAAGCATTGAGGTTTGCCCAGGAGGCTGGGTGGGGTTTGATGTGTGTGATATTCACGACTCGGGGAGGCCGACACGTCAGTAGGCTCCCCTCGACACGCCGAGTGACGGGCGTTCTCTTGCTTCAATCGGTTTCCTTTTGCCCATCCTAACCTAGTCTCCAGTTAGGTATGAATGGGACCATGTGCAAAGCTTTTAGCGAGTCTGACCCTATTTGTCCCCAATGGCCCACACCGAAACCTACTGACAAGATTTCTTTCTTGTTTGTTAGACCCTCGCCCGTTACACTAAAACAGTTCTGTTAAGAATGTTGCGATCCGCTGGGATTTTCTCAAAGAAACTGTTGGACGTCGAAAAGAAATATTCAGCATTCGATAAGGATCACTCGATATAGGTATATCTTACAATCAAAAACTTTAGATATTTTGTCGAAGGGCGGACTTTACCGGATCATACCGGTCATTTGATATCTCAGATATATTATCTCACACATCAGATCGCGAAGCTGGAGACTCACTTTTACTATAACACAATTATAAAGTCACAAAAGGCAGACCTAGAACTTCAGAATCTTCTTTCTGTTTCCGAATGTTACCTGGCTTAGAAATTTACTGCGAAAAAAATTTGGCACTACGTCAAAAATTTGGTGTCCTATTGTTCGTGTTACATGTGATACATCTCGTTACTTTTTGCCTATGAAACATAAATCAGGAGATAACTTTATATTCCGGCAAATCCATATTCTATCAGGTCGATTCGAACATATTTATTTAGAATCATAACACCACTTCCTAAGTCTTCTAATGGATACACTTACTTTTAAACTTGTGTCGATCGCTTTACCCAAAGGCACACTGTTATCGACCAACTGGAAAGAACTATGCAAAATCTTATAGCCAGAAGCAAGCTCAATATTCCAATCAAGATGACTTGTTTGTTCCGAAATTTCTAGACATCTGTGATTTTGTTATCGTCAGGGAAGGCAAAGTATGCACATGATTAGCTCCACCATACGAGGTCCGACCAAAATCACAAGACGTTTACGTAAACCGTGATAATAACCAAAAGCAAGAATCAAAAAATTTCAACCGATAGATTGAGAGTAGTGCACGAACCGGTTGCATAACTAATTTGAATGGTTGTTTCTCCCTATAAAGGGATTCCATTTGGCTGAGGGTGCTGTGGCGGTTAGAAATTTTTGCTTTTATCTCTGTAATACACAAAATACTAATAAATAATGGCGGACGCTGACTTAAATTTTCAGGCAATTGAATAAAACGAAATAATTTTGTTTAGCATTTTTCCGAAATCGGAAAGTTAGCTGAAAATTTGTTCTCCATCTTATTGGAACAGGTGTGCAAGTTTTTTTTTTTTTTTCAATTGACGTAACTGCTGTTAAACGTTTATAGGAAAATGTGGAAAGCTGATTAATAATATCCGCACGTAACAATGTTTTTTACTCTTTCTTAATATTGCATTCGGTTATTTAAACGACCAGGACAATATAAATCCTTTATCATAATACAAAATTAACTTTTCACAACGCTCTGAAAGAGATTGAGTAAACCATTTATTAAATCATCTACTCAAACATTGTATAAAACTGGTCAATAATTATATCAAACTAGACAACTACCACATTTCGAATTAATATTATAGTTTGAGATGCAAACAAGCCGAACTATCATCAAGCTTGGTCAATAAGTGCTAGAAAAGGTTGCGTTCCTTCTGGAATTTGTGACAGACTTTAGTACCCAATTTAATGAATGGAAAATTACGCAAAACATGAGGATACAATACACTAATAGCCATATATCAGAAATTAAAAAGATGACTGACGCTTGTATGCATTAAAGTTTTTTTACAATTTACAGGAAAAATCTACAGCAAATGCAATCGTTTGGAACTTGAACCAACTGTAAAATATGGGTAGTAAAATATCTGGTTGTTTCCATTTGTTTGGGTGTTATCGCTAGAGGTGAAAGTCAGAAGAAATGAGGACAAAATAGAATTTTGCATTACGGAGCGCTTCCTTCTCACAAAAGCACAGCCGAAAACAACAAAAATAAGCTCCTTTATCATAAATCACGTTTAGGGGATGGATCTTATGGTGTATAATCATATACAAAAATTTTCACGGTTTCATTTTTTCTAAAATTTAATTTTGTAAATTTGGTTTACATTTTTTTGTTATTGAAAATCTTCTATGTTTAAACTATGCTCAGTACTACAGTGTTTCAATTATGCAAATCTTTCAGATTAGCAAAACACACAGTACATTAGATTTTATCTGTGTTACTTATCTGTTTAAATAATATTGTTATTTATTTTAGAAATTTGTTGATGTTTTCACAAAAACGTCATTACTTCTCATTGAGTCATTCATAATGTATTATAACAGAGTCGATAAATATTTTGGTAACAATGAAAAATTTGGAAAAAATTTTCATCGAAAATCTTTGAATTATGGATACTTTTGGTTGCATTGGTAAAATAGTTATTTGTTTATCAAGAAGGCACAGTGGTACTTTGACGCACCAGGAAGGGAATTACTGGCCGAAGGGTACCGAGAAAAGCAAAGTACTTTACTTAGTGTAATATGTTATTTTTCTACAAATACTTAATAAATTTATCAAAAAATCTCTTTTTTCGTGAAGTTGTTCCGAATTGCCTAATAGCTGGTTTACATTTAATCTTGCTCTTTTCTAAAAGACGATAAAGATGTACGATAAAAATGCCAAAAGTATTATTCAGTACTATTTACAGTAATCCATAACTTTTTTGGCGAAAAAGAAACAAAAAAGATGAACTGGTTCATCTTTTTTCTTAACAGATGCACCAAGGTGCTCAAAATTTATAATACCATAGTAACATTTTAAAAGCAAAAATAAAATTTTGAGTATGCCTGTCTCATTTTTATATATGGACAAAATTTATTTGCACCTTTCCTCGCGTTTTTTTTTTTTGTTTTGGAATAGAACGAAAAGATTGACTGTAAATCAGCATACACAATCATAAAGATTATACTCTACAACAGACTTTTTTCAATCAAGTAGCCGTTGAATTTTTTTTTATTTATGTGGAGTTCTATGGTACAAAAAAAAATTGCTGAAAATCAAGAAAAAAATGATTTACAGCAATTTTGTGCCCACTATTGGTTGATTGATTGATTGGAGTGTTCGACCAAGCTTTAAGTAAGACCTCCCGGAGATAGCTGGGCCTCACCGAACATCCTGTTACACACAACATAAAGAGGATTTAGTTAGGTTTAGTTAGTAATGATATAAATTAACAGCAATTTTGTGCATACTATGGGAAAATATTATTGATGTTTTTTTATGTAAATCAATTTTCCCCCACCTTTCTTGCAGCAAAATTATAAATGTAACAACAACACATGAGACTACAGTTATTTGTGAATAAAAATTACAAAATTGTTTATATTTTTTACGACTACGCAGTCACAAAACTTTATATAGTTTTCATTTTAAAGATTCGTTTTTATTAAGGCAAACAAAATTTCTCCTGACGGTTTGTGCTGAAAGTCACAATATAACATGACCACCTTAGGGTTAATTTGAATTTTTTTTTTCTTTTGCATATCTCGTTGTGTCACCCTTGGGTGGGGAAGACAGAGCAAATAGAGGCGCATGTTTTTTTTTGTTTTTATTTGGACGTGAGAAATGAAACATAAACTGGTGAGTTAACGATTGGAAATTAAAGATGATTGGATGAACCAAAAAAAAATGCAAATAAAAAAAAAAGGAAAATTTATTTGAAATTGTTCAAATTACGATAAAAAAAATAATAATAATAGTTTTAGACTTGGAGACCTGTCACCACTGATACCAGAAGTTCCTAACTGGGCTATTAAAACAATATATACGTCCAAGGATTGAAATAGAGGCTCTTCGAGTTGAGCGACTATGGTGCAATGTTGGCTGGATATAGGATAAAATATTCCTAAATGTTGTTACCGCAGTCCTCACTTTAGACGCAGTGTTTACTGGTGCCGAACGGAAGACTTCCGCCTCGCAGAAATTCGGAGCCGAAAATTTCCGTTTTTATTTAATGTTAAATTTTGCTGTTTGTATCTTTTGATATACTCCATTGGAAATGAGTTTTTGCTCAAAATAGAGTTTACCAAAAGCTATTTAAATTAATCAGTAAGTAAATAAATAAATTTTATTTCGGAAAATGTATTAATAATAAAGTTGGTAAAAACTTTCTTATAAACTAAATACTTCTAAGTTAAGATTAAGTGATTAGTTTGAGAATAATTAATTAAGTTGTGGTTATTTTTAATTCAAGAAAAATACGTGAGCAAATAGCGTTTTTCCGAATAGTTAGTGTAACCGTTGAGAAAACCAAAATCGGTCAAACAGTTCCGAAAATATGGTCAAAAATGTAATACATACTCGTATACCCAAAACTCTTTGAAAATGCCAAAACTTTGAGAGAGTGTAACTCGAGAATGAAAGAGAGGAAAAATAAAGCGAATAAATACTATGCGTTGCATTAATATTTGTGCTCATGAAAAAATTATTTTAGCTATGTTTAGTAGATGTTAATTCTGTTTTTTTTCGATGTAATTAAGTATTAAATAATGTTTCATTTGGTATACAATTTATAAAAAAATTTCAGGATTTACGTATAAAATAATTAATTTACTTTGTTGCAAAAATATTTGTGTTAGCAACATTTAAAAAAAAAAAATCTGCAAATGGTGCATTGAAATAAGTGTTTCAGCATTTGTTTTTCAAAAATTCACATTTTCAAATAATTTTGCAAGTTTCATTGTGTTGTTAGCATTAAAAATCGTGACAATATACCAAAAACCCGCGAACTGAGTATTGAAACCCGCCCCCCAGCCGAAGAACTGGCGAAAAAGTACAAGTGCCATAAAAATACCATTTGGGACCAAGTTCGAAAACAAAATATTTACGGAACGGTGCAAAATATTGGCGTACGCCAACGACCAAGAATAACAACTGCAAGAGAAAATGCTTACATCACTCGATGTATGCTTACAAACGGACATTTAAGTCAACGAGGTCTCGCAAAAACTTTAACTCTTACTTGTGGAGACTAATGGGCCTAACCAGGCCCTTTTTCAAATTTGTGCTATTGCTTGCACACTTTGCAAACAGCTGTGGTCATCATATTCCGTTAATCATTCACACACTGTTCTTAAACAAATTTCTGAACAGAATGAATTAAATATCTTAGAGAGGAATGAGTTTTAGGAAATTTTTAAAATCTAGCCGTATTGGTTACCAAAGGGCCAGACCCCATATATATTATTAATAGGAAAATGTACTGATTTTGTTTGTTCGTGAGATGAAATGCACTAATTCTTTTATTTATAAATATTTTTATCTTTATTGTAAATGAGTACCGTTATTTATTTCTTTTTCAAAATTCTCGTGCCATTATTTGTACACGTGTCATATCGAAAGCAAGTGTTGCAGCAAGTGTAATAAATATATGTATGTGTTTTGATAGTTTTTCGAGTTTATGTGCAGTTAGTAGTTAGTTTACATAATTTAGCTTATAATCAGTGAGTGATATTCCATTTTTTGATTCAATGAAAAGTGTTTTTTGCGTTATTACGGTTTTTGTAAAAAAATGAACGAATTTGGCGAACATGTTGATGAGCTCGAAATAGTATTTCAGACATGTTCACGCTCCGATCCTAGATTTAATGAACGGATCGCAGAAGCGTTGGCGAATGATATAGAACGTGAACGTGAACAAGAGCAACAAATGGATTATGATGAGGACCCTTTCGCAGTTGACGACGATGAAAATGAAGATGAAGATTATCTGCCAAATGAGGACGATACATCAGACATTGAATCAGAGCAAGAATTCGAGGTACAACTGGAGTATGATAGTGATGATGAAGAGAACGGAGTGCAATCGACTGTTGGAATGCAGCCAGTAGTCTAACTACAGCCGGCAAATGAAAATCAATCAGAAATGCAAGAAGTATTGACCGATTTGAATACACAATATTTTGTCGGAAAAGACGGAACCAAATTGAACAAATCACCACCACCAACTGAACGTACACGCCTTCATAACATTATGCGGTTTACCGGAGGCCCTGTTCAGAACAATTCTGTGCCCATCGAAGCATTCAAAAAGTTTTTTACACCAAATATCGTGTTTAGTATCGTGAATGAAACAAATTGATATGCTAATAGCAAAATACACCAATGGAATACAAATAATCCAGGCAAAAAGCAAAAAGTGTGGAAGGCGTTAACGGAGGTTGAACTGAATGCATTCATTGGTATCCTTGTAGCGGCCGGTGTAAATCATAACAATCTTCAACACGCATCTGTTCTCTGGAAAACAATGAGCTTACCTATTTTTAGAGCTACAATGTCATACAAACGATTTGTTTCTTTATCACGATTTTTGCGTTTTGCGGTTTGATAATAACCGTACTCGCGAATTTCGTGCAAAATCAGATAAAGCTGCACCTATTCGAGATATCTGGAACTTTCTAAATGAAAATTTAGAAAAAAATTATCGTCCCCATAGCGATATCACCATTGATGAACAGCTGTTTCCATATCGTCGCAGGACCAAGTTCACTCAATATATCCCATCAAAACCTCCGCGGTACGGGATTAAAGTCTGGTGGGCATGCGACGCTAAAACACATTATCCATTGCACGGAAACATTTATACTGGTAAAGATCTAGATGCAGGTCGGGCTGTAGACCAAGGAGAAACTGAGTTGATGCGTTTGGCTTCCAAATATGCAAATTTGGGCAGAACGATCGTAGCTGATAATTTTTTCACAACACTACAAGGATGTAAACGGCTAATGGATATTGGACTAGGGTATGTTGGCACGCTTAGAAGTAATAAAAGATGTGTTCCGCCAGAAATGAAAAAACATCCCTCTCGCCCTATACATTTAACAGAATTTGGCTTACACGAAAACAGAGTTGCAATAATATCTTACATTCCAAAATGTACGAAAAGAGAATAAAAAAATCTTACATCATTTCATAAGGAGAAGGCTGAGAGGGGCGATTATTCTGTAAAAATGTACTAATTTTTTGTAGTGTATGAGTTTGACTTTGACTCACTGTACATGTTTATAATTTTCTTTTGTGTAAACCAGATTTATGTTTTTTTGTTTGTTTCTTAATAGCCTTTATTACGTTTTTTTTGCAATTCAAAATAAATAAGTTATTACAGGAAAAATGGTTTGTTTTTTTATGTTGGTCATGAGATAGACAGGATTAAATAGTGGGGTGGGGCTAGACTAAGACGTGTCATTGGCTAAGTTGCGTTGTCATTGTTGTTCAATTTTCGGCCAAGGTGACCCCACCTGCAAGCCTCTGAACGTTCATAATTTCTGTAACGCTAACTTTACCTCAAAACGTAACCTCAAATAATTGAACAAAATTTTTATTGATTTTGGGCTCTTTATTTAAAAAAAATTTTATAGCTTTAGCTTTCGAATCCTATATTCGGATTCATTCCCAAAAGCAAAATGATTTTTTTTTTGGCCAAAAATTGTTTCCTTCATACAACCAAAAAAACTATGGCAATCAAAAATTCTTTTTAAAAAAACCGACTTTTCATGGAAACGCACCGCTATATATCGTAAAGGCTCAAACACAAGACCGTCCGTTCTGTTCCGTTCGCTTTTTATCTATTTTGCCTCGGACTACTACGCCTCGCTTACTCTAAAATTTAAAATGTTATCCTAATATGGCATTCGTTTTATTTTCCTTCATTCTTAGAAATGAAGTTTCCGTCTTTCATTCAAAATTATAGAGTAAATTTGGACAAAAAAAAACTAGCGGAACCGGATCCGTTAGGCTTTTCACGTCAAAAAGGTTGCATATTTGAATAAAAATAAATTTGATGAGACAAAACCAAATTAAATGAACAAATCATATGAGTTTTCGACATATAGTATGCGTAATCTTCTACAATGTTTATTGAATTTATACTTGATTTAATGTACCTATAGCATTTCCAAAATCGATCTTTTTCTAAAATTGTTGATTTGGTGGTTTGTATCTTTCAAATGTCGTCAAATCACCTCTCTTCTGTATTGATAAAACCATTTTTTTAAAAATTGTTTTGTCTGTTAAATATAAGTAGCGTTGAGCTACATTGGACTTGTACACAACATTTGACCGTTTCGTTAAAGCTATGCTATCTTTAATTTTAGAAAACAATTTGTTGTTTAAACCTGCGGCTGCTCGT
Organism: Tipula vernalis; assembly: GCA_958295665.1. Lineage (NCBI taxonomy): Eukaryota > Metazoa > Arthropoda > Insecta > Diptera > Tipulidae > Tipula > Tipula vernalis. Next base: position 175,650,125 of record OY282558.1, on the reverse strand, counting down.
CCTATAATTTTGAAGTTATAATTTTTGAAAAGATTTTATTTTTTCGTAAAGAGTTTTAACATTTTTTTTTTTTTATTTTTATTTTTTTTATAGTGGGGTTGGTGATGCAGATAAAGCAGATGGTTTTAGATAAAGTGGAGGTTCAAGTCCTTGATAAACGCAACCATATTATGCATATCCAACGGGCCGGCGTTAGGCCACTGTATTGTGTATGCATGGAGGAATTTAAGTCTTTTATGGATTGACTGCTCTTGAACCAGCTACTATTTTAAGGTGCAAGTGTAGTGGTGAGAGCCCTAGTAGCTGCTCGAGAGCAGCTGTAGGGCAGGTAGAGTTTTAACATAATGAATGGCCAAATAATCTGTGCTTTTATTGTCTGGTCGAGAAACAGGATTTATGTGAAAATGTCTTTGTTCCCAAATTATGTTATTTATTAATTTTTCAGGATATTAATTGCGATATAATGTATCTTCTAAAATTTTAAGATTTTTATTGTGGAATTTCGTATCGGAAAGTTTTAGAATTTTTTTAAAAAAATCTAATTTTTCGCCAATATTTCAAGGCCGTTCTGAATGTTTACAAATTTTATTTTCTCTTTTATTTTCTGCGATTCAAAAATTTTTCTCCAAGGCTACCAATTTAATAATTTATTTGTTCTCCTTGACCTAATATTTATTTACGAAAGTTCAAAAAACATCTTACCAAAGTTCAAACTAAAAACATTATGATGTCATAGTTTAACGACTAGTGTGAGGTGTGATTTTTAATAACATCAATATACACCGATTGTAATTTATTTGTGTCCACTTTGTAATTTACTGGATTTTTTGCCAACCAGATATGGCATGGGGGCTTAGATTTTCCGATTTATGTTTTAAAGTTTTGGTAATTTTTTCTATACGTTAGGTAATATTCCATATTTAATTTGGTCGTTATTTTGCCTTCGTCTCTTCAAATATGTATATAGAGTCTTTGTAATGAGATTTTTAATTAATTTCATTGGTTAATTATTATTTATCAAAATGGTTTTTATTTTTTGTAGTACGTTTTTTCTAGATTCCTTATCAGTGAGATATATCCCTCTTTTAATAAACGAAAAGGCTACATTCCTTTTCATTTGATTTGGATGTACTGATAAGAAATTTAATAATGTATTGGACGCTATATCCTTCTTATACCATTCTGTTTTAATTTTGTCATTGATCCTTTGTTATTTTGTAACTAAAAACGGAAGCGAACAATCATTTTCTTTTTCAATAGTAAAATTTAGTTTATTGTGAAAAGAGTTAAATGAGGTTTGCATCTTATAGCTAAAATGATGTCATCAACATACATATTTATATATAAAATTTGGCTGATTTTCTATCAACGGGAGTTTCTCGTTAAACAATTTTTCCAATACTATATCAGCCAAAATAGGGGATAATGGGTTCCCCTTAGCTAATCCGAATTTTTGTTTGTAAAAAATGTTTTCATATCTCTAAAAGTTTCATTAATTCATTATTTATTAATACAATTTTTTGAAATTTCATTGCACGTTTCTGATATCGCGGTTTTAGCAATTTGTAATGGTATATTTGTAAATAAAGATACTACGTCCAATGACGCAAATATGTCGTTTTCGTTTAATCCATTTAAAGTGTGCTTAAACATAAATTAATTTTTCACATTAAATTTACTTGTTTGCGTTAAGGGTTTTGAAATTTAACAACAAAATTTTGATAAATAATAAATTTAAATTATAGTTTTGCACATTTGGTATTAATTTTTTTAGTAGGGTAGTTTTGTAAAATTTCAGAAGTGTCTATATCCTGATGTAAGTTCGTCACCTTTAGTTCGTAATCTGTTTTTTCCATTATTACAGTTCTATTGCCTTTATCCGATTTTAATATGAATAAATTTACGTTCTTTTTAAAAAATCTGTTGGTTATGTTTTGAGCTTTTTTAACCTTAGAACTGTGTTTGGTGCACTCAGTGTCCCTAGCAAAAGGTATATCCCGTTGTGTGTTAGTATTGAAATAGATCTATAATACGTATTCTCTTGTTTGTTCAAGTATTGGCAAAACACATGTAAACACAATTTATATCATAACCGTGTTGTGGGGCACGTAGCGCCCCTATATTTTTTCCTAGATTTTACACTATTTTTTCTGAAAATGGTACTAAAACGAGAAAATAAATTTTATTTTTTGTTTCTTGTAATGGAATTCGCTATAAATATGTGTACAAAGATATGCAACTCGATATACAAATTTGTGGTATATATTATTAATATCAGGTATAAGGTAAAAGAGTTCGCTAGTAAATAATAGTTCCATAAAATGGAAAACAGCATAAATGAGGTGATCAAATTATTGAACCTGCAAAAGAGAAGAGATCTTTCTGTAGAGGAGGAAGACAAACTAACAAATTTGTTGGCCGTTGATGAAAATATTAGTAACGGTCGTGAAAATAGTGCCAGTGATTGTGATAGTAATGAGGAAGATTTTGGGGAACCAAATGATGATTCGGATATGGATGATCCGGCATCGGCTGAAGGGTTCCTCGCGGACCCACGAATAGTAGATATAGCACAAGGACTACAAGAAGCTGTGAGGAATGAGAAGGAAGTAGAGGTAGCAGATAATGTTGTGGCAGCCGATCAGGTAATTGGACCAGAAGAAAGGTATGTGAATCTCAGAGTGAATCTGAAAAGCAGCTTACTACTGCAGCGGAACAGAAACGAAACCAATACTGCCATCCTGATGTAACGCAAACTTTTAATACAAAAGCCTATGCATTCAAACAATTACTAACACCAAATATTATATCGAACGTGGTGATTGAAACCAATCGCAAGGCAAGGTGGTGACTATCAGACATGTACTACTCCGAGTGCTAGAAAGTGACATGACACAAATGAGGATGAAGTATACGCATACATTGCTGTTCTCCTTTATGCTGGTTCTGAAAAAGCATTGATAGTACCAGCAATAGATTTATTCCATAAAACAATTATGCCGAACGATTTCAACAGCTGACTCGTTTCCTTAGATTCGATGACTCACGCACAAGACCATTGCGGTTGAAAGATGAAGAAATAGCTGCATTCTGATACGTATGGAATTTGTTCTTAGACAATTTACAACCCATCTTTAGAACTCATTATAGATGAACAACTAGTTTCCACTCGAGGACGTTGTTCCTTTCGTCAACATATACCGAGTAAACCGGGAAAGTTTAGATTAAAAATTTTTTGGCTGGTCGACGCGCGCACCAACTATCCGTTAGCTGGCGAAGTTTATGTTGGAACGCAACCATCTCAGAATCGAACAAAGCGTGTAGCAAAGAACCTAGTCTTACGATTATCAGATAATTATATCGTATGAGGTTGAGGGCTGTTCTGGCCGATCTCCTTCATCATTTGATTATTTTTCTGATGGATGAAATATCACGGGCACCAGCTAAGGTATCTTTAACATTAATATTTTTGAAGCGGGGATCGAGAATCGTGGAAACAGCCATAATGTGGTTGTTCTCGATTTCACCAAACCGGCGGTTTAACTCATCCACAACATATTCTTTTAAGGCTTTTTTTATTTCATTAATGAACATATCTTGATGACCATTTTTATTTCAGTCTTTTTTAATTCGTGTAGCCCATAAATATGCAGTAGTATGTACGATTTTTAATCAAAAAGTATCGATGTTTTTTTATCAAAAAGTATCGATACCAGTTGGGTATCGTTACAAAAAGTAAAGAGTACAAAAGTACTTGGTATCGCAATCAATGTATCGATACTATAAAGTATCGATACTTTTTGCGGATCCCTAATTGTATCTATGACGCACGCTTACTATTAAATCCAAATCTTACGGCAAAAATACTTACAGAACGTTTTGGTTGGTTTTGGACACGTTTAAAATTGCTATATTTTAAAAAACTCATTGACGTTTGGAAATATAGAGAAAGCACTACCTATTGGAATAAAACAAAATTGTAACGACCACCAAAAATTAGTATCAGCGCTGGCAAAACGACTTAAATATGGTACAGCGGAAATTTTTTGAAGCGATGCAGCATCAAATATTTTGTCTAAAAGCACATCTCCAATCGTCTACAACCAAGCTCATTTTGTCTAAAATCTATTATGGCTACGGACCATTTTTGTGTCTATGTTTGGTCCTACGAGTAGTGGACCGCCACCTAAACCTAACCTAACCTACAGTTTTATTTTATTCCGATAGGTAGTGCTTTCTCTCTATTTCCAATCGTCAATAGAACTCAACTTTAATATAGAGAAAAATCAAAATAGTGTTATTTGTATTCAATCATAAAAATTATTACGAAAAACTATTTGGCACACGTTGCTAAGGGAAATGTGCCACCAAGTATAATCAACAACAGAAAACAAATGTTTTGAGCATTAAAAACAGCGGAAAAAGCCTACTTTCCACGTTTTTTGTAGAAAAAGATAATTTTAGATTTTCACTTTGAATTTGTATTTACATATATCAATCAAGTAGAATAAAAGAAGGTAGCAAAAATGTAGCTCGATATAAACGCAAAGTACAATACTTTAATACTTTATCTAGTACTTGATAAACTAAAGTACACTTATAGTATTGTATTACTTTGAGTATACCATATATCGAGCTACGTTTTTGCTACATACTTTTATTCTACGTTGTATGGCTCTTTCTCGTCAAAATGAATAACGGTAGTCGAACTATAAATCCGAAATGCAGACCAATTTTATTTATTTTTTGTTAAGATTTCCTAAATTGACAAACACACTCGCATGTAGCAACTTACTTGAGGAAAAGAGGCTTTTTGAAGAACTATTACAAAATAAATTTACAAAAACACACTTACCTCAGCATCAGCCACCTGTGTACCATTATTCGGTCTAGCGTCCGCGCATAAATTAGTTGAAAAGTATGCAATTCCAATAAGCACCAAAACTACAGAAATCCTCTTAATACTGCAGTTCACAAATTTTTTACTCCTACCATTGTCATTCATTAGATTTAAATTACTATAATTTAATTTATTACTTTGCAATTGACTAAAATTATTATTTATATCTCTATAATTACTATTATCATAATTATTATTATTTGTATTGGAATATTCATCATTTAAATTATTATAAGTAATTTTAGCACCCGTCAAATTATTTAATAGATTAGTATTATGATTATAAATTGGTTGATTATTATTAAAGGATTCCTTGCACAAATGTTCCTGCCTACAGGCACGCCGCGAATAATTTACTTCTTGTTTTAGCGATGGCGCCATCTTATAAGAGGTTTCAGTTTGTAAGTTTTAATATGCCGCGTGTATTTTTTTTGCTCGATACTACCACGTTCACAGAATCTGTTTTGAAATTGTTCAATTAAGTATTTGCTGCATTTGTGGATCGGTTAAAACTTTTATAAAAATAATCTTCTTGAAGATGTTCCATTAAAAATATCTGAAATAGATAAAACAAAAAAAAAATGTTATTTGTAAGTGATTAGAACTTATATTTGCATATTTAAGCTTTTGTACAAAAAACGAGACGTGAATTTTGTAAACAATGTCTAACTACTCAACAAAAATTTTGAATTTGTATAAACATTTTTATTAAAATAATCTATAAATAGACTCATTCAATATAATAAACCACAATATTTGTTGCTGACAAACGAGAAAAAGTTTTGCAATGTACAACATATACAACTGCATACATTATCGTTATTAAAAGATAACGTCGGCGAATTGGAGACATAATTACACCCTTACATTATCGTTTAACATTTGGCGCTGGATCAATAAATATAAATATTTGTCAACATATGGTGAATCGCTATAAAGATATTTTTATTTTGTTTACCTTAAATTAAAATGATTGCGGTTTTGTTTCCGGATGAAATTAAAATGAATGCAGTAAATTGCAGACCCAGCCAAAGAGAATCTCGGCCCAGACAAACAATCATTCCTTATTTTCCTCTAAGCAAACAATACGAGTATATTTAAAATTATTCCTCGTTTAATAATGAGAGGCGGAGAAAAATCCGATTTCTAGGTCTCACCTGAAATTATCATTTACCCAGGAGAAATTAATACTAAGTCGTATTCTTGTTGTTTAAATATTTTTGAAAAAATTCTGAAACTTTTGGAATTATAGAAAATCGTTAAATTTCTAAAAAATCTAAGTTTTTTTTTATTTTAAATTTGAATCTATAATTTAAAAATAAACTTGAAATAAGCTTGAAATAAGCTTGCAATGGAGATTCTATAAAAAAAAACTTTAGTTTTTTGTTATACAAGGTGTCCCATTGGGATGAGTCCAAACCAGTATGCCCGGAACACGTTATACAGGGTTTTTGTTTTACAAGGTGTACTACCATTGAGATGATCCCGAAACAGTAGGGAGTGTAGCTGGGTCAATGTCATGAAAAAAAAATCCATTACGCCAATACCCGGAATTAAGTTTGGTAAAACTATGTGCCAATTTTCAAACTGTACTTTACGTTCAATAGCGGCTTGTTAGTGTTGTGCTTATCTGCTTTAGTATGCATTAAGTATTTGTTTGCAATTTTTTGTGGAAAAGTTCTGTTTTTAAAATGAATTGCGTCTTCTAACTCAATTCTGGGTCTCGTTATCGTCAGCAACGGTAAAACAATGCAACAACTCTAAAAACTCTGAAATACGAAATCGAATGTTGAGAATTTAACAGAATTAACCATTACACTTAGTGAACTAACGGACACCTTTAATCATTTCATGAATGTCATGATGACTAGCTTTGCGAACGGTACTACCAAACATAACAATCAAGCGGTATCTGTATCAACAATTGAAACAGCTTCGGAGTTAATTGACGTTCCAAATCCGCCAGTTCAAATACCGTCTCGGCAATGTTTTCACTGGGTCAGGAAATAACCTCAAATTGTTTGGATACATTCGAACGGCGTAAATGGATCATTTTATCACATTTTGCACCAACCGTCAATGTAGACAAAATAATCCTTCACCTGAAAAATGAGCTCAACTTAAAGAATGTCATATGCCTTCGGGTTCTCCCAAAAAATACTACGGATCACAAAAGGCCTTACTCTTCATTTAAAATCAACGTTTTGTTTCGTGTTATGCTAAAATTATGTCTGCTAAAGATTGGCCTAATGGAGTGTTAATCAAAGATTTTTTGGGGCGAAACTACAGCCAGAATATTGGCTTAGTAGAAAGTAAGCCGAATTACGAATTAGTCTCGCTGCCAACTAACATCTTTAACATGTGTTATTAAGGATAAGTCGTATTTATTTATTATTCATTAAAATATAAGAAGTTTACGTAGAAATGGTTGATGGGTGTCTGGTATCCAGAGTCCGTAAGGCTTTCCCCTTTAGCGCCATACTTTGGCATGTGCCAAATGGCCACAATATGCCAAATGGCTTCAGTTACCAGTGGTTGTCACGAGGAGGCAGCACGTACATACATGTGAACAGGTTACCCCTTACACAATTGAATCCATCACGCACCTACCTAATACATGACCAGAACGGCTTACTTGATCCCTACGGTAACAGAGCTGGTAGATTAATCTAGTCAACTTTGCCCCCCCTCCCCCCCCCTCCCCCCTCCCCCCCCCCTATCCAATATATACTCATGATGGCCTCTCTTACATCATTGAATGATAATTAAAAAATTTTTACCTATCCTGGGTCTCGAAGTACCTATCCATTCGGTCGAAGAAAGTTGGTCTTCTGTCTACTCTCAATTTGATGTAACGATTGCTATAGTTACTTCATAAATCTCTTAAAATTTTATGTTGATAGACATACTTCGTTGGTTGAGGTTAAAGCGAAAATAGAATTATCAAGCCATAGAAGAAACCTGCCTTTCTTAGAAAAATTAGGTTTAAGTAGAAACTTCGGAAAAACCTAAATAATAATTTAAATGACCCGGACCTTACAAACCGAGTTACGGCAATAATTAAAGCTGTTAAACAGGAAATATTTTTGGCCAAAGCTAATTATTTTAATAAAAAGTTTTAAGCTGTCAATGATAACATTAGACAAAGTTGGAGATTAGTCGATGAGATTTTAAACAAAGAAAGGTCAAACGTTCAAATTGAAGAAATATCTATTGATGAAAATGCTTCAGTAACCGATCCACGCGAATTGACTGAGTTGTTTAACAAGCCATTAACTGTGATGATGAATCCTGCACCAATCTTATTTACAATAAAGAAACTGCAACCAAATTGGTTGTGTTAAAATTGAAGTCATTGAGTCGTTTAAGTACTTAGGACTAACTGTGGATAACACTATGCTTTGGAGACACCATATTAATGACCTTTGTAAGTATCTCATAGTAGTGATTAGGCATATATTTTTGCTTAAAGTTTTGAAAACTTTTTTGTTTTAACTGCGAACCAGTCAAAGGCCAGCACTAGATACAACTTGAGGAAACCTCCATATATTCGGCCTCAAAGATTTTACACAACAAACTTTCAAAATTCATTTTTAATTTTGGCTCCGAAATTGTTCAATAGTCTTCCGGATGAATTGAAAATTTGTGGGAATCGCACATATTTTCAATCAGCTCAAAAAACATTTTTGGTCCAATTTGAAGTGTAGGAAGTTCGAAGTTTAAATTTTTGTTGGATTGTATAAAATTTAAACTTTTAATCTTTTGTTTAATGTAACTTCATTTATAGTTATAATGTATCGCAATCAAAACTGGATTCTAAGCATCCATGGATTGTTAGATGAATAATAAATAAATAAATAATCAAATGACATCAAAAATCACGTCACAATCTTGAATAATGTCAATACGAATAACTCTTCTAAAAATTAAAAAAACTCAATGTTTGTCTGTAATTTTAAAGGCACAGAGTTTTTCTTTGTTCTCTGGAAGTATGAATACCATGCATATTTACCATTTGCGTATTTTCCATTAAAAACATTCATTAATTGCCATTTACATGATTCAAGGTATTGTGCTGCGCTAAAAATTTGGAAATGCAATTTAAGTGGGTGACGGTTCATTTCCGGGCATATGCATAGTGGACTTTTTTTCATGACATTGATCCAGCTGCACACTCTACACGTTTGGACTCGTGCTAATGGGACACCCTGCTTACTTCAAATCCTTGAAATCCATAAAATTTCGTCAAATTTTAATATTCTTAATATTCTTTTGAACTTCTTAATTCTTTAAATTCTTTAAATTCTGCGAAATTCTGCTCATCAGTGTATCTTTTAAATGTGTTTTTTATGGAATTTCTAGAATTTCTTAAAATTTTTTAAAATTATTTAAATTTCTTAATTTTTTGAAAACCTTAAATTTCTAAGTCTTTTAATGTTCTTGGGATCTAAAAATTTTCTAAATTCGTAGACTTTTAGAAATTCTTAAATAAAATATTTAAATTTTTTAATTTTTTAAAATTTTGAAAATTTATAAATGTTTAGAAATTCACTACTGGAATTTTTCGTATTTCGCAATAAAAACAAAACACATTAATCTGTTTGGAAGATCCCGCCTCGGAAGAACCGTCATTTGTGACAGAGAGGAGATTATGATGTTCTTTTCGAAAAGGTTACAGATCGCAGGGTAAAAACATGTTACAATTCAAAATTTCATTTCTATTTGGTAGTATGTTCTTACAAGTGAAACAGGGCATGGCCGTACATAGCTGTGGGTTCCAAACCCAAATTCCCAACCGTATGTATGGACGCCCGGACAAAAGTATTTCAATGTTATACACACTACTATTAATAAAAAATAATCAAAAGCTAAACCAACAAAAATGTTTATAACTAATGTATATATTATATATATTGACTTTGAACAAAATTGGGAAACATTGAAAACTTACTTTCAAAGTGGTGAGTCTTCTACCCAAACTGTAAGAAATTTAGGTGAAAAATTCAGTAAAAATGAAATGCCTACAAGGCAATTTGTGGATAAATTTGTGAAGGGAGTTCATGAAACTGGATTGTAATTGGATAAGTGTTACGCTAACCATCCAGAGACTATTCAAGACTTGAAAGATCACATCGAAGTTGAAATTGATGAGAGAGGAGCCCATACAATCGAGAATAAAGCCGTAAAGTCAAAATAGCCCGTTTTGAATAAATATTGTCTTTGAATTTAGAGCCAAATTAAATTGCAAACGTTAGATGGACCACCCTTTACAAGCCGTACTAATCTTTACAGAAAATATCAAAACACCTACATAAATAGTAAGATTTGCATTTAATAGTATGCGTGAGCCACAGATAAAATACGGCTTGTAAAAATATTTTTGTTGGTTTTGTCAAAAGCAATTTTTTTAACTAAACAAAAACTGAGAATATACACACAAAGCTTCTTAGTATGTGTCAGTACGTACATACGTACTAATGAGAATTTATTTTGTGATAAAATATGTATATGCTGTGTGGCTTAGTATGATGATGATGATTCTTTTTCATTTGGACAACGAGATCTCGTTTGTTGTTGTAAAATATTATTTTGGTAATTCAAAGGTTACCATGAAGCGGCTTTGGAATAATCTTAGATGAAAGTCAAATATTATACCGTTTTCAGCCGATGATATCAATTTACACTTTTCAGTCATTCCTTCTATTAGCATCGTGTTACCATTAACGAATTTTAATAGGGATTCTGAATCTAGATTTCAAAGTTCACCGTTCCAATTTAAATGCGTTAGTTGGAAAAATTAACTACTAACTCGTATTGTCCTATATTATGAAAATGAAGAGTAAAAAAGAGGCTAGTAAAGAAGTTCATAATTTACATGATCTAAGATCAATAAGTATTACAAAATTAATGAAGATATGCGAAGTATTTATTCTTGGTCAACGTCAAATGGTCTTATGTTAAATACAGAGAAAACCCAGGCCATGTTTATTTGTAGAAGCAATTACTCGGGTATAATACCGGATTTATATATTAATAATGATAAATTAGCATTAGTTGATACAGTTTGTAATCTGGGTCTACGCAGTTTCACTTGGAGCGACCACATTATTGAAACCTGTCACAAGCTAAACTCTATCCTACATGCCTTAAGACTTCATAGAAAGATTTGTCCGGAGAACTTAAGATTAAATTTGGTTAATGCGTTAGTCATCCTGCATTTTACATACTGTGATCTGATTTATCAACACTGTGATTCACTATCTATGTACCAATTTGCTTGAAAAAGCTTTTAGTTATAACCTATGCAAGTTTGATTATATTTCATCTTATTCAAATAATATTCTTGGCTGTAGTTTAAATGATTCTTTTATTTTTCATAAGTTAGTTTTTCTATATAAGTTGCTTATGGTGAAACAGCCAGTCTATCATTTCGACAAGGTGAGAATGGATAGGTCTGTTAATGTTTTTAAAAAACTTGTTTTGAATTATATAAGAATAACTAATTTAACAACATTTGGTTTGTAATAAATTTTTATTGTTTGATGTATAAATTGTATGGAAGGGTGGAAAATCCATGCGCTTATGCCCATTTAATTATAAATAAAAATAAATAAATCTCTGAGAACGGTCCTTTATGATTTGAAAAATGTACAAATTTTATTTATTTGCAATGTGGGTAATTGTTGGTGGTCAGGTGTGAAGTTGCTCGAGGGATTCAAGTTGGCACTTGCGGCCAGCTCCGTAACTTGCAACTTCCATAAGTGTTCGTGTTACCTCCACGTGGTGACCGCTGGTAACTAGACTGCTGATTCTTTGGCTTCTAGGCTAAACCACGGCGCTAAAGGAGTCAACCTTAAACAAATCGCTGGGCTGGGTTAAGGTGTTAATCGTACCGTGCCGATAATCGACCAGACCGGGGGCCCAGCTTTAAAACTAGCTCAGTCGCTAACTGTGGATCCGCATACTTGGCGCCCTTCGGATTAAGTAGCCTCATCTGTGTACTGCGGATCTCTGCACAGATGGACATTTCTTTCTCCGCTACTCGTGGAACCAATCATGGATCAAAACAAAAACACAACAACAAAAAGAGTCCGGCTCTCTAAAATATCCGGAAAATGTGGACAACGAGACTTGGGCCTTTAGGCCTACCTCTAAGTCTACAAATGATTGACGGGACATAAGTTCAAGCGAGGCTGGTCCCTCCACTCGGGTCACCAAATCTGAGTATACAAATACAAAGCGGAACCAAAGCACAAATGAAGCTGGTTCCTCAAAACCAACCTATAATACTAGGAGGAAGGCCTGGAGGGCCCTGGTTAAGATCAATAACATCTCGCCAGAAGACAGGACGAATAAAGACAAAGCCACGCTTGCGTGGGCAAAAAAAAAGTTGGAAGGCCCTTCAGCTGGCTCACAGCTTAAAAGAAACAGATCTCAGGAGGCAAGTCCTAAGATCGCAAAGCGAACAAAACTCCAGGCTACCGCTATGAGGCCTTTTAACGAGGTCCTCAAGGATCAGCTGGTTGTGGCAGTTATTGACAAATCCCAAGAGGATGGCAGTATCACGCCCGCCAATTGGAGGAAGGTGGAATGGACCTTAGCCACCACCTACCTGAAAGTTCTATCGGAAAATGCAGGACCTGCTCCGACTTGTCGGGACCCGGGCTGGCACAGGAATCAGGTGAAACTGACTGCCTGTGCAGATCAACGGTCCCTGCTGCTTTACAAGAAGGCAGTGGGGGGACTTGGCGAGGTATGGTCCAGAGCCAGCCTTGCTGTAATTGATAGGGAGGAAATTCCCTGCAGAATAAGAGCTAGGGTGTACATCCCTTCGGAGCCTAGTGATCCGAAGGTAATACTCCAGTTGTTGCAGCTTGGCAACCAAGATTTGCCAACGCACAATTGGAAAGTTGCCAAGCCCACTCTATGGTTTCAATGCGCTCACACTCAAGGTGTACAAGAAGGACGCGGACAAGCCGAAGGCTCCGAAGTCATCTTCTGAAACTACCGCGGTGCTTGATAGCTCATCTGCGTGCGCGGAGGTAGCCAGCCAAGCGGAAATTCTCTCCACGGATACGGAGATGTCAACGTTGATGGAGTCCTTAAAGAGGCTCTCGTAGGACCTCCCATCAGGGGATGACTCTGATGTTACTGTGATGGAGGAGAGACTGTAGAGATGACACTGACATTTCTGTAAGTCAACCTTCACCACTCTAAGGCAGCATCAGCTGCTCTAATTTTAAAAATTGGGAAAGAAGCGACAAATGTCGTCTTGATCCAGAAACCTTGGGTCACTGAAGACCGGGTACTTGGGCTCAAGGCTCCCTATTATAGATTAATGCATGCGAAAAAAGAAGGTAAGGTTCGATCGTGCATTCTCATTAAAAATAACATGAGTTGTTTTCTGCTATCAAACTTCAGTAATGGAGATGTAGCAGCGGTCAGCATTGAGGCCGATAAACGAAACCTCTGGCTAGAGTCAGCTTACCTAGCTTATGATGAAGTAGATATTCCACCAATCATTCTAGTTGAGCTAATCTTAGAGGCTCAGAAGCGCAAGGTTGGAGTCATTCTTGGGAGTGATGCAAATACTCATCACACGATCTGGGGAAGTACGGACACAAATGAACGAGGTGAGTTACTCCTCGATTACATTTTAAGTACTAACCTTCATATATGTAACATAGGCAATAAGCCGACATTTATAACAAGTAATAGACAGGAGGTATTGGATATTACTCTTGTCTCAAGCTTTTTGACGATTAGTCTATTAAACTGGAGAGTGTCGGAGGACAACTTCTTTTCTGATCATTGTTATCTTCAATTTGAAATGGACTTGACTTCTCCAAAAAGTCCAATCTACATAAACAGGAGGAAAACCAACTGGGATAGCTTTAGAACTATTCTGGGTAATTCACTACCAGTTCCGGTTCCAAAACCACCAAATATTGCGCAAGAGCTCGATGGCTTGGTGGACGAGTTGTCCAACGTTTTTAATGAAGCAGGCCACAAGGTGGCGTACTGTCCCTCATACTTTAGAACTTGGTCATAAATGACCTGTTGCTGAGACTGGAGGACGGTGGCTTCAAGGTTGTTGGCAAATGATGTTGCTATTGGTGTCCGAGGTAAATATCCCGGCACCCTTAGTGAGCTTATGCAAAATGCCCTAGGCACTCTTTCATTATGGGCCAATGGCTGTAAGTCGAATGTGAACCCACACAAAACCGAATAGGTTCTCTTCTCTAGAAAGAAGAGCTTGACTTTTACAGTTGAAGCGCAGTTTCTGGGTCTCGTTTGGATATTGGAAACCTAATATTCTGGAAAGGGTAAAGAAAGCTACGGTAGTGCTATACTCTTGCAAAAATGCCATTGGGAAAGGATGGGGGCTGGAGCCCAGCATCATACATTGGCTTTATATCGCAGTAGTCAGACCCATACTCTTGTATGGAGTAATAGTCTGGTGGCCTGCTCTGGACAAAACTGTCACCAAAAAGCTGTAGACAAAAGTTCAGAGAACAATCTCACTGTGGATAATTGGTGCACTGAGGAGCACATCCACTCAGGCACTAGAGACTCTGCTATTTTTGACTCCTCTAGATATCTTGGGGAAACAGTTGGCAGTTTGTACTGTCATACGGATGGCTGGTCAGTTCAACATCCAAATTTTATGGGTGCCAGGACATTTAATAAGTACAGGGAATATAAACGCAGATGAACTGGCTCGACGTGGTACAACGGACCACTTCTCAGAAAGCAGAAAGGATATTGAAATGCCTCTTGCGGTATTCAAACTGCTGCTTCAGGAAGACGCTAGCAAGCTGACGAATGACAGATGATCAAGTATTACTTCTTGCGTAATAACTCGGCAGGTCTGGCCAAAGTTGGACTTGGCGAGATCCAAACAGCTGATATTACTTCAGCGAAGTCAGATCAGTGTGGTTGTTGGAGTGATTATGGGGCACTGTCTCATAGGGAGGCATGCGAGTAGACTTGGTGCCTTCTCACATGACTACTGTCGTAGTTGCGAGGACGAAGAGGAGGAAGAGACATTACTTCATCTTTTTTGCGCCTGCCCTCGTCTGGCATGAAACAAACTAAATTTTCTAGGGGCACCCCTCTTCAAGGACCTGAAGGACCTCTGTAGGATGGTCGTCAGGAGTATCCAGCGCTTTGTTAACAGCTCAAAATGGTTCCAGTGAGTTGGAGGAAACAATTATTCGTGGTATGGCTACGGACCATTTTTGTGTCTATGCCTGGTCCTAGTGGACCGCCACCCAAACCTAGCCTAATTGTTATAGAATGACGGTGCGTTCACTAAGTGAAATTCATGATTTCCTAATGAATGTTTCTCCATATAACAAGTAAGGTTGGACAAATCTTCGTTCATATTGAAGTAGACATCTCTGTAAATGGGGCTATATGTAGTTGTTCTCCATTTTTTCGTTGGATTGTGCTCATTCATTGCTTTCGTTACACTTTTGTGATTTTGTAAATTTATTAATATAATATTTTGAGTTGTGGCTAATGCTATTAATTTTTGTTAGTTATTCAAATATTTCGTTTGTCATAAAGGACAAAGTAGGCTCAAATTGATGTGTATTTACTCATACACATTATTACGCCGCCATGATTACGTAACCATCGCGGAATTCGTTTTGTGTTTTGAATAGTATACCGGTATCTATCTCTGTTCGTATTATTATTATTCTTGTGTATAATTTCCTCCTATACTAAACCTAATGTTGGTTTATTTTCCTCATTGTATTGTGAGAAATTGTGTATATGGAAATTATGATTTATGTTACGTGGGTAAACGCAATACTTTAAAACGCGATTTGACAAAACGCGATATATCAAAACGCGTATCCTCATTCCATCGTGCATGTTTAATTCCATCATAAATTTGAAGGAAAATTTTAAATGTGAAATGAAGGAAGATTAATAATTTTAAAATATCGCGTTTTGTACCACATCGCTTTTTGAAATATCGCGTTTTGTACCGCATCGCTTTTTGAAATATCGCGTTTTGTACTTTATCTCGTCTTGTCATATTGCGTTTTGAAATAACGCGTTTCGAGCGGATCCCATGTCACGTGCACCAATCATTCATGTTGGTGTGGTGTGTGTCGTGTGGAGATACAGAAGATGATTGTTGTACTATTGCAAGCGTCATTCTGGAATATTCATTTGAGAGAATATTTGGTATTTTTTTAATATTTGGTTATTAGTGGGTACGTGATTACGCGATTGAGAGAGCGGTGCGAGTCGGAGTCTTTTTTTCTTGAAATGTAAAAAAGATACATAAAATAAAATCAGTCAAGTTTTCGATCTCGAAGAGGTTAATTCTGGAAACCCCCACGACACATCGTGAGCTCCTCTAGCCAGCTACCAGACCGCACCAGACCTACGCTTGTGAAGTTTATCCTAAGTTAGAACTAAACCAACAAAAACAACAGAATATGTAAAAGTATTAGTAAAAATGAAAATCATGACATTTAGGCGAACATTTCCCAATAAATAATTTGAAAACTTTTATTTTTTTTTTTATTAATAAAGTTTAAATTAAGTTTTATTATATTGAAATCGAATTATTTTATTTAATCAAAAAAATAAGCCAGATTAACCTACATAAATACACATCTATAAAATAAATTAATTAGAAAAGTGTGTGACTGTTAAACCACTTTAAAAGTCTGCTTTTCACTTAATCAAATTGCCACATTTGGAACATACAATTTAGGATTTTCTTAAGAAAGTCGATATCATAAGATTTTCCATATTTATCACCAACGCCACTATGATTTTTTGGTAGGTCTAATCTAAGACTACAAGCGTGCCAAACCATTTGAAAAGCTAATGCCTTTCACATGGTCAAATTGCCATATTTGTAAACTTAGCGTTTTGTCAAATAATCTAGGATGTCTGGAAAATATAGAACATAACGAGGAACAATATGAAGATGAGTCAGAGAATGACTGCATTCATTACATTGATGATACACCATATTTTAAAAGGTTTTCGAAAATTTTGAATATATCTCTTAAAGAAATCGACAGCAAGCAGGATCTTGCACAGATTGAACGTAAAAATGAAAACAATTTATATTGTTACGATTTCATTATATTTTGTACTTATTTACCTTTGTGGAGTACAATTTTTCTTCAATATTTTAAAGAAGAAAAAAGAGAAGTCAAACGCAATATGTGAAAATTGGTTCAATATAATTAAAAATAATTTGATAAAGGAGGGTAACCAAAAACTAGGCCGATTTATTGACACTCTACAGGAAAAAACTCGGTTGCTAAACAATTCTATCGAATTAGCTCCACACTTGGTAGCTCATTCGAAAAATAGGACAATCAAGGAAATACCATATGTAACAACACCGATATTAACACAAAAAATTCGACATGATGAACTGGAGCCAACTGAGGTAAATTTAGAAGAATATTGGAGAAAAACTAAAACACGAACAAATAAATATGCGGGACGAAGTGCTCTTTATAAATATATAGTATACGGCCAAGATTAATTAAATTCATGAATGAAGATTACTGCAGGAAAATTTCAAAAGTATCTAGTGTATCTAGTCAAAAGTATGTTTTTAAATTTAATTTTAATAATAGGGATTTTCCACTTAATAATATTTGTTTTGCTTCTCTAAATGGCACAAACCATCTAACGTCAGACATTATTAATTTACATTTCCGGAAATATAATTCTAAAATCAACAAATGACATCTATAATGATCTTATTATAGGTATAAAAATTTTTGAAGACAAAAAAAAATACTTCTATATTGTCATCATCATTTATTCAGTTAATTTGTCGGGGTAAAGGCCGAATTGACTTACCATGGTGCATAAACAACCATTGTGTCCTACTTATAATTGATGTAACAGATAAAAAAATTATAACTTATGACCCCATAACACCGGAGAAGAATATACATCATTTAAACAAACAAGGGCAACAAATTTTAAACCAGCTAAAGCAAGCTTGGAAAGAACCAATAGAAATTTTTAAAACGGAAGCAGCTTATTTGTTACCATTACAACGAGATAGCTATAATTGTGGAGCATTAATCATATTATGCCATGGACTTTTTATCCAACAATAAGCACCGGCCAAAAATCCACCTAGATAATGAGAACGAATTGATAATTTACTATACAATTTTATTCCAAAATTTTAAATTTGTTTGAAATGGAAAAGAAATTTAGGAAATACACAAATTATTTCGAAAAACAAAATTTTTCGGGCTAAGTTATCGTACGTGCTACTGGCAATTAACAAAAACTCATCTAAATTGATAATAATTAATTCTAAACAGATAAATTGTTGTTTAATGAGCTAAGATAAAATGCGTTCTTGATGGGAATTACTATAAACTGTGACGTTAATTGAAATTCACTATAACAAAGATTATAAAATTCTGAAACAATTCACCAGTTTTCTATTATTGAAATAATAAAACATATTTCAACAAGATTGTCTTCTTATTCTTACAATATTTGCCAACCCACGCATTAACCATATTTTCCACCCAAATGTATATTTTCAAAAGTTGACGAAAACAAAACCAACCGTTAATCGTAAAATGGAAACGAAACCAACGAATTAAAAAAACCTATAAACAAACTGGAGAAAATGATTTAAGTTGTTGTAATTTTGACAAAATTTTATGTTGTGACATGTGAGTGGGAAGACTGTCGTATATTGAACAAACATTTAACATTTTCCAAACGTCTTCAATTTTCCGCTTATCAAATCAAATATTTTTTTAGCATGATATACGGAAATAAAAGGTTGCACAAAAGTGAAATTCGTATTTTACTGTAAACATTGATTTTTGTTCGCCAAGCTTTTTTTTACTAATGAGCTTCTTTTTTTATTTTGCGGTTTCGGCTGTAAATTAAATAACACATTGCTTTTTATCATCATACACCCTTATTTATGCCGTATATTTACAAACGTTTAAACGATGACACATTACTTGAGTGATTTGCAGAATGAATTATGTGCGCTTAATTCTCTTATCACAAATTCTATCACTCATTGGCTCGCAGCTGGTGTACATTTTAATTACACTTTACAATTACACATGACCTATAATTACTTGTCTCACTTTGATTGATGTGTCGTATGTTTATAATTAAATTAACACCTCGGACGCAGGCGACTGTTTCTATACACCTATCAAACAGGCAAAATTTAACATGCCTTAATTTGATTTACTGCGTTGGTTCGTCATAATGGTAATTTAATTAAAATTAAGTAAATATTTATTAATAAACCAGTTCTTTTCGGAAATATGTATGTACATACAATTTTGCGACTTTACATTTGTTTCAAAATATTGTGGAGTTTATAGAATAATTAACGTGTATTTACGATTAATGACAAGTATTTGGCAAATCTACGATGTCTTCAAAGTCTTATTTTAGTTTTTTTCGTAATTAAGATGTTTGTTGAAATATGTACATAAATTTGAGATGAATAAAACACCAAACGCGAACACTAAAAACCTTATACATACATAATAAACAATAAACGTAGTACCGGTTTGAGTCAAACATGTATATTGTTGAAAACATCTTCATTTTTTATTTTTGTGTTAAGTAACATAAAAAAAAAATTAACAAAACTTTGCAAATTAATTTATTATTTTATACTAATTATAGTAATTAGTTTGGTATAGGTTAAAATAACATTCGTTCCGTTTAAAATCGAGAAAGAACCACAGTAACTGATTCTGGGCGGAAGATATGTTTTTAAGTTTTAAAGGGTTAGTTTTATATTCATTACTTTATTCTTATTTCAATATTTGCCAACTTGATAGAAGGCCAACCGTGGTAAATTTCAAACTAAAATATTTTATCTAACATTTTTCACAGCCTAGCCAACTCGGGCCTAATGCAGGAATTGACTTAGTAAATTACGCATTATCTGATCTGAATCAGATCATGTTTCATGAAATGGCAAAGGCATACAATCAGGTACTCAGTTCAAAATATTAATCCAAAAACAACATTTTTGGCAAAAACAACATGCGGCAATTCCAAAAATGCGGCGCTCCTGTGAAGTTCCTAATTAAAAAAATGGAAAAAATGGGTCTATCCAACTCGTCAAAAACATAATCTGTATACGAATTTCTTTAAACGGTCGCAACAGGAAGAACGCCATTGGAAATTACTCTGTTGATGGTGTTCGGATTTATGAAAGGTTTTGTTAACCAACCTCTCTAAATTGATTTAAAATACAGATTTTATTTTTTACCCTTTACAAAATTCATCATTATATCGCCAAATTTGAATGGAGAAGAGGATTTATACTCATAACAAAAATTAGTGTCTGAGTTTAATTCCATAATTTTTCCGAATTTCGTGATAAGCTCGAAATCATATTATAATGGTTTGCTGTCTTAAATTTTCACGCAATTTTTCCATTTGAATTTTGTTAACCCAAATATGTATACGGGATCCCCTTGTCGTCGGGGAATGACCACTTTGAAATAGGTAACAAGATATGCCAATTTTCAGGCTCTGAGCTTCATTCTAAGCTAAAGTATTTTTCATTTTAATATTTATAATTGTTAGGAATTTTCACGTAAAAGACAAATCAAAAATCTTTAAAAAACAGTCCCTTATCTCCGGCGTCCGATCACTTTGAAATTTTGTAGAATACACTAACAACTAAGATACCATGATGTACCAATTGTCAGACTCCTATCAAAAATATTCTAATACCGAAATGTTCTTTTGCAACCACCGAGCCTCGTTATCGTCGGCGAGAAATGCAAAGTGTGTAAGTCCAAAAACAATTTTTTTCGGGAGACAATGAAAACTATTGCACTCTCCGTGTTGTCTTCAGGTAACCACTTATATTTTTATAACATTTATATTCACAAAGCCTCAAGCATCCGAGGTAAAGCAAATTATTTTCGCCTAGGCGTTCTGGACAATGATTTTGATATCTTAATAATCTGCGAGACCTGGCTTACTATCAATACGTATTCTGAAGAACACTTCCCACCTGACTATGTCGTTCACAGTAAATACAGATAGGATTTTGACACCTGGCTTAGAGCGGGTGGAGTATTGGTTGTGGTGAAAGATTCTGTTCCTAATGAGTTAGTTCATGTCAAAGTGGCCAATACCTCTATCGTCATCTTCGCTGTATATACTCTCTACGGATCTGACTTGGATTATTTTAATTTTTATTCCAAACGATCAATTTATCATTCAAAGGGCCTTTATTCATTATCGAATACTTTTTCTAGCATCTCAACCAAGCAGCTAAACCGTACTAGAAGGACTCTGAGGAAATACATGGGCCTGTGTCTGAATTTCACCGGCTGCCAGAGTATCTATCACACACCGATTACGAAAAATAATTTTCATTTTAATTTCAAAATTAGCGACTACGCTTCCTTAAACGAGTTCCTCAGCAATTACGATTGGGACAATTAACAACGTGGCGGACTTTCTCAAAGAATGGTCTTTAAAGACAGGTTCCGTTGTTTAAAAAAAACTGGCCTTCGTACATCTCGAAAAATGCCACAGGCTGTAAGGGGTGTACAATTTTATCCCGAGTTAAAAAGTTTAAATTGGTTTTTATATAACCAATACATAGTGCGAATCGAGGAGGAATTGACATCAAGTCCAAAGGAGTTCTAGGCTTTCATGAATAGTGTAATGTCTTACCAGAACTCCATCGCTAGTCAGCCCCCGGAAATCTGCAGTATATTTGCTAGCTCTTTGCATTAGTATACGAACCAGCTACGATGGCTTTACTTTAATTATTATAAATTTACTGAGCAAGAAGTTCGTGATTGCTTGCTTATTCTTGAGGTTATAAGGGTGCTGGTCACGATGTTATCCCGCCGATCCTTTTCAAGTATTATACTAGGACGTCCAATAATCTGCATGTTTAATGAAGATTTACAATCGGATTGCATTTTCTAAATCATTTATTTTTTCTGCTCAGCACAGGTTTAATCCTGCAGCATCCGCAGTGACTAATCTGGTTTCTTTCTTAAGATCGACTACTCAATCTTTATTACCAAATTAAAGAAGTTAAATTGTCCAGTGAATCCCGATTTAGTGGTTGCGTTATTACCTTTCCGACCACTACCAATCCGTGACATTTGGCTTACCTCAAAACAGTAATATTGGTCCATTATTATTTACATTATTTATAAATGACATTGTTGACTGCTTTGAGTTTGCCAGCCTTTTCGCAGACGATATGAAAATTTTGGAGTGGACTTTTTCTTTTGACGGATATCATTCATTCATCCGATGTCACCTTTACAAGACATGTTAGCACTTTTATATCTAAGTCGTACATTATGTTGGGCTTCATTAAGCGGAACTGTAAGGACTTTACGGAGACAATTGTCTTTACCCATTCTGTTCCTAAACCTTAGGGCCGAAAAAATTCTTCGAGCCATGAAAATTTTAGGCCATGAGGCCATATTAGGAACTATTATCTAACTATTTATAAATCCGTCAACAAATTTGTCTGTTCCATTTGATGCTGCGGAGATGAGAAAATAGCCTGAATTGGCTCAGTATATAAAAATAAATAAATTGAGCGAATATAACTTTTGATTTAAGGTATCGAGTAAAACATGATGACCGAAGGAACTCTTCAGAGTCGGAATTCATCAACTTTTTATTAGAAACTACTTGACATATCGAGTTTACATCTCAAATCTCCGATGTAAAATTATATTAAATCAATCTACAAACATCCTACCTAGTTCCATTTTGAGTTGGATAAGTAGTACTTAGATATAATATTGGTGCTGGAAATGTAGAAAAGGCCTGGATTGGTTACTTATTTAAAAAACAAATATTTGATTTATGTACCGAAGTAGTCATTAGTAGTGTCCCGGAATATTTGTTAATTCAGACCATGTTTTATTTAAAAAACTTCATTCCTCTCGCAAACGGAACTTCTGCGATTAAGCACCAATTCCATTGGACTTTGGTATCTGAATTAACCAAAATATTTGATGATAACTGAATTACTTGCATTATATTCAAATGATGAATCAAACTGATGAGTTCTGAAACTTTTCTAGAAGAGATTTCACTGCAAATCTGTTTTCTAACCAGTCGATAGTCGTCGCCACCAACTCAATTTTATATAGCAATCTTGGCTACCCTTTTTTTGTAACATATTGGACTCATAACTGGGTGATAAAATAGAACTGTACGAATATGACGTCGAAACTAAGGCCCAATCGTCCCAATAGAAGCTTCCTAAAGAGATAAGGTCAAAAAAGCCCGTTACGTCAGATTTCAACGGCATAATATACCATGATCATACGTACAACTTTCGTATTTTAGAAAAAAACAAAAAATTAAATGAAAATCAGATATTACTTAACCCAATCAGGAGAGTTGCTTGAATTCGTAAGTTTTATATGTCTTTGCCTTTTATGGTAAACTAAGGTTTCAACAAGGGTTAAAAAAGAATCTAGTGTATTAAGAAATCAAAACAAATTCGGCCTGCTTGGTCACTTTAACGACGTCGCTTTTACTAATGACATCTATGAATTTAAAATTGTTTGTCTGTTTTTTTTTTTCGTTCGATGTTGAAAGGCCGAATGTCGGAAGGTAGAACACCGAAAGGCCGAATGGGTCGGAAGGCCGAATGTCGAAAGGCCGAATGTCTAATGGTCGATTGGGTCGAAAGGCCGAATGGGTCGAATGGCCGAACGTGTGGAAAGGCTGATTAGGTCGAAAGATAGGATTTTCCTTAAATTTTCCGTCACTTAATTGATTGAAATCAATATTTAAAACCATTGAATTTATTTCTTAATGAAAAATGATTTAAATAAATTGCAAATACCTGCTAATAAATCCTGTGTATTATAGTAATGTGATCAAATTTTGTCGAAAAAAAAATTTATTTCTTTTTCTTTTTTCATTATAATTAATTAATTTTTAATTATATGGCAAAAAAACGAAAGAAGATTTTAATATTTAAGGCGATTTTAAACATTTTTATGCAAAAATTTTGATAAAAATATAAATTTTGGTTTTCATAAAAATGTAAATTTTGAAAATTTTCATTCATAAAAACATGAAAAATTAAAATCAATTTCGACACATTCGGCCTTTCGACATTCGGCCTTACAACATTCGGCTCTTCGACCCTATTCATTTTTTTTTGGTTTGGTTTTGTCGGCGTAAAAAATGATTGCATTTTTTTTTGGCTCAAAACACAATTGACAATAATTAATAAATTTGGGACAAGTATTACAACCATCACATTGATAGTATCTACACTAGACTACAAAGTTACAAGTATAAGACTAAATTAAAATTTAAGATTAGTTTAGGATATTTTGAAGCTTATTAATTTTTCTCATATTAGCTAAGTATACTGCTCGAACTAAGATAAATTGTCCATATAAATTTGACGTAAAATTTAGTTAGCTAAAAATAAAAAATGCTAAATTACTAGTTAGAGAGGTAGCTAACGCTATGTTAGCTGAAGCGCTAGAAGTGTGGTATAAATATGAAGAACGAGACTCTTTATTTAATGATATCAGCGATATAAAGGAGTCGATAATAGAACTAAATAAGACAAACCCGCAAAATACGACGAAATTGCAAGCAAGACCCCCGTTGTTCTCAGAGGTAGTTGTAAGTGGAAAGGCTAAAACCGCAACCACAATATCGAAGGAAATGGCAAAGAGCCGAAATAAAACAAAGGTTCTAATAATAAAATCCAAAGAAGACGCCACTTTTGGTAGCAGTGACGAAGTCAAAAAGAAGCTACAGGAAATCGTTAAGCCTTCTGATCTAAATGTTAAGGTTAAAAATATACGTGGTATTAAAGAGAATGGCATTATTCTAGCGGAAGACCTGGAGTCAGACCTGTCACATTTGATAAACAATGAATTAATTGCTAATGCTGGTTTGCAGACGAGCATACCGGACAAAAGACTGCCCAGAATGATCATATATGGCGTCGCCAGGGAAGTTGAGAAAGAAGAGCTTCAAGATCTGCTGTTAAAGCAAAATTTAACGAGGGAAGACATGGGAAAAATAAAGATTTGCTTTAGAACTGGACCTAGTGCACGAAAAAAGAGAGTACTCATAAATGCATAAACTGCATCAAAGGAGGAAAACCACATTCACACAGCGTGACAAACAGAAAATGACCTACATATATTAACGCAGTAACAGCAATGGCTAACAAAACCAATTATGGATAGTACACCAAACACAAGGGTCTGTACGCAAAAACTGTGTATTGTGCAGGTCAATATGCAAGGATCAAAAATGGTCGGAAGTGAACTCAGGGAAAGAATTGACACCGAATTAATTGATATTGTGTGCATGCAAGAACCCTATATGGTTAACGGAAGGGTTGGTGGTGTCTCGGTCCAGTCACAAGTTATATTGGGCTTCAAGGAGGGCTGTAAATCAGCAACCAGTGTGCACAATAGGAATTTAGTGGTCACCAAGCTGGTGCAATTCTGTGACTCACACTGTGTCTGTATCGAAGTTAGGTCTGATATTGGTCACTTCTATGTGGTCAGTATCTATTTTCAGGCGAGGGATCCCACTGAACTATTCCTTAGAAAGCTCGATCAAATTTTTGCCACGCTAAGAGGTAAACACCTTATTATCTGTGTGGACTTTAATGCACGATCAGCCCTTTGGCACGATGTGCTTACTAATAGCCGAGGCAGGGAAGTGGAAGATTGCATCGCCAGTCACGGGCTCCATATTTTGAATAAGCAGGGTCAACCCAGGGCTTATAGTCATAATGGAGAGTCAAACATTGACTTATCAATTATCAATTATCAGAAAACTGGACATCTAGCGATCATAGGGCTATACATATCGAAATATTTGACAAGTGTGATCTCTCTGCCGAGAATGAGAAGGGGCTAAGATTTGCAGCTGAAAGAGCCGATTGGGCTCAATTCGAAGTCAACCTGGCAAGAATGTGGTCTCGCCTGAACTGGGACACTAATGAAAGAGCAGAGGATATCAATGGGCTGGCCGAAACCTTGACTAGTTGCATAATAGAAGCGTCCGAAGCATGCATGTCAAAAAGGAAACACAGGAAACGAACTGTATCATGGTGGACGCCGAACCTTACGGCAAAACGAAAAGAGGTCCAGAGACTAAGAATGTTGTTCCAGAGCACCAGGCATGTCGATCAAAGACTGTTTAGGAAAGAGGTGTATAAAAGGTACAGAAGTGCATATTTCAAGAAAATTGCCAATGAAAGCAAGAGAGCTTTGAAAACTTTGTGTCCGCACATAGAAACAGAGAGCCATGGGGCTTGGTTTATAAGTTCCAGTCAGGAAAAATGAAGCATTCAGACACATTGAGTACGTTGCTGAACAAAGGTGGACCCACGACCACCTGGCAGGCGACAAACGAAATACTGCTCAGCACACTCTTGCCGAAAGACGAGCCGGGTAATGATAATGAGGTACACAAAACTCAAAGAATCGAAATGTATGTACTACCCGAGACTGAGAATGATCCCCCACTCACTATGAAAGAGGTGGTAGGTGGCTCTTATGAGCATGAAGCCAGATACCGCTCCCAGCTTAGACATAGTGGAGACAAGGATTTTACAAAAAGCATGGCTAATAATAGGCGAAAAGTTGACCCTCATCTTCAACAAGTGCTTGGAAAAGGGAGTCTTCCCGGATGCATGGAAATATGACAGGGTTTTCGTGATCAAAAAAGGCGGCGAAAGAATCGAATTGGACCCTAAGGGATACAGGCCCATCGTATTGTTATCAAATATTGGCAAGCTATTTGAAAAAGCAGTCATTTCAAGAATTATGGTAAGTTTTGCTGAGAAAGGGCTTTACTCTGAGAAGCAATTCGGATTCCGTAAAATGAGATCCACTGAAGATGCGGTACTGTCGCTCATGGATAAAGTGAAGGGTACAAGTGCGAAATATATGCTTGGCTTGTTTCTGGACATAGCTGGGGCCTTGGACAACTTGTGGTGGCCTAGTGTCTTCAAACACTTAAAAGGTTGTGATATATCCAGAAATATATACAAGATTCTGCTCGACTATTTTAAGAATAGGACGGCAGTAATCCAGGATAGGCACGGTGAAGTGCGTAAGACAATTACCAAAGGCTGCCCGCAAGGCTCAATAATAGGACCTAACAGCATACGCGGACAACAAAGTGATATTAATACTGCTGGTGCAAAGCAAACAACAGCTGGCGCAAAGCAAACAAACTGGCTCTATCATCAGAGAAAACAGTCATGATCCTACTCAAAGGAAATCTGGACACAAATCGTCCCTTCACGGTGATGGTCAATGGTCGACGAGTTAAAATGGCCAAGACTGTCACGTATCTGGGAATTTGCATTGACGAAAGGCTGGGTATATCTACCCACATTAGAGAAACCAGTGAGAAGGCCAGGAAAGTATTTCATAACATGGCGAGGGTGACGCATGAGCACTGGGGCCTTAAGAGGAACACCGTCCGGAAGCTATGTAGAGGAGTAATCGAGCCCATCCTGACATACGCGTGTGCAAGTAGGGTGGACCAGATGAATGTTCATCATGTTCGTTCACTGGTCAGCGCCCAGAGAAATGCTCTTTTAAAAGTAACAGGAAGTTACCGAACAGCATCCAATGATGCCTTGAACGTGATCGCGGGCGTTAAGCCAGTCGATTTGCTAATTAAAGAAAGGGCCGCATCTTACAGAATACGGAAGGGCCGCTCATTTAATTATGGTAGCATTAGCACAGGGACTCATGGTAGCATGGACAGGGCTGACATTCTTAGAGAAATAAAAAAAGAGAGCATTTCTATCTGGCAGAGAAGCTGGGGTACCTCAGAGAAAGGCAGGCAGGTTCATCTGTTTTTCCCGGACATAGGCGACAGATTAAAACGCAAAATTACTTTAAATAGTAGGATAACCCAGTTTATCACAGGACATGGTGACTTTAACAGTTATTTGGCATGTTTTAGGATAGTACTCGACGACACATGCTCATGCGGAGTTGGGGAAGAAACTTCGATCCATGTAATTAATGACTGTAAAAACTTAGGTGAGGAAAGGCGACGGCTAATTATAAGCCTAAACAAACGGGGAATCGAATGGCCAGCAACCAAGCAACAATTAATTGGTCCAAAGGCGATTTACTGCTTTACGCATTTCTGCATCGATACACTGGAAAGTAAACGCTAGGTAGTAGGCTAGACAGAGAGGGTGCTGTCTAGAGTGTGCATGCCTCCAAGTGGCTAGGGACGGGAACATGAACCAGTACGCAGGTGGACTGATACATGGCTAAAATGCACGTATGCACGATAAACTGTTGGCTGAATGAATTAGGCAGCTAACACAAGAAGGACAGACGAGTAAAAGCGAAACAAAAGAAACGCCAATATATGTAGGTAACAACCTCGGTGTGGCGTTTTTGCCTGATCACTACTTAAAAATGCTTAAATTATATAGTACCATACCACATACCATATACTTAAATTTATGTACAAATAAATTGTAATAAAAAAAAGTTAGTTGTTCTCGATATCTTAGCAATAAAACATGAAAAATTATAAAATTACATAGTCGAGTTTAATTTTTATATTTGTACCAAAAAATTGGCAGTGGTTTCATATGTTGTGCAAATAAATAGTTGTGTCTGAGATCTCAAAAATACGGAGTCTAGTGCCGACAGCTTTTTTAAGGTTTCAAATGATGGAGTTTCTAAATATCGATTTAGTTCTTTTGTCCACCCGCTTAGGCGGCGCTGGGTATTTACAAATATAGTAGGATTATTATATGGGATATTCAAGACACATTTTTGACGTTATCGCTACATATGAAATATATAAGTAAGTGTGTCTCGCCGTCAATATTGGAACTATACATATATATATTTCGGTAAGTCACCCGTTACGTAATATTTTGTGAGAATTCATCAATTCTTGTAGTGCAATTGTTTTATATAGCATAATAGACTCAGAAAAAATAAAAACGTTTAACGTTCAAATTTTAAAAGTGTATGAAAAATTGAATTCCTAAATTGAACTTTAAATTGATTTTTGTTTTGTTTTTATTGTGTGAAGTCTATGGTGACGTGATTTGTCATCACAATTAATTTTCGAATGCAGAAAATTAAAATTTCCAATATTTTGCAAAAGTTCGGTCGGACTATCAGATTTAATTTTGAATTTGGAATAGATCTGAAATTCGAAGTTTTCATAAAACCTCTTCAACAATGGTCTTAATTTGTTATTGTGTTATAGAATCTCCTGATTTTGAATTTTAAGAAGATTCTGTAGAAACGAAAAATATGTCGAATGATTTTTGGAGTGGCTTTTGTGCTATCAAGCTTAAAAGTGATGGAAGAAATTTTATCGTTTAGGTTACAAGATTTATGGTTTAAATGTTTTCTATTTGTCGGCTTTGTCGTTTCTATGGGTCTCACAAAATTCTGGGACATCGAGTATTTGATTGGAAGTTTTTGATTTAAACTTAAACCTTAAACTTCTAAAGTGCTAATGGAAAAACGGCGTTTCATCTCGAAAAAATCACAATAATTGACGTCTTAAATTCTGGCTATTGGTTATTGGTAGATTAATTAATTTTCCCACAGAAAAACACTTTGCTGTGTTCATTATGCTGCAGTAAAGGACAAACAATTCGTGCGAATGTTTTATTTATTAATGTTTGCCGATTACTTGAAACAAACAGTCACAAATATCGTTTCCGAATCAGAATATCCCAAAAATATGAAATATCTTCAGAGCGAGTCTCATTTTCGCCCTTGCCCTTTTTTAGTAAGCACTTTAAATATATATCGTTTGTATTTCGAGAAATGAGATATTTTCTGTACAAAAAAACTATAGATTGCGCCAAATTTGGCGCGGCTATACTTAAAAGGAATCAGAAAATCTGCGAAATTAAATTATAAATTGATTTTTTTCGTTTAATTTAATTATTAATTGATAGTTTAGTTTAAAAATTTAAAAAAAAAAAACTACGAAACTATTTTCATTTGACCCCAATTTATTAAATCAATGCTCAAAATGTTGACATTCACCTTATATACAGTTGTATTGCCTTTTTCAATTTAAATAACAAGTTTTTGCAAACATTTTGTTTGTTCAGTTTAATTTAAACGACTCACCCGGTGGCTCTGCTCTTTAGCCATTTTAAGCAACACCAATAAAAATTAATCATATCAAATCAAAAAGAAACTACAAATTGATGATTTCTGATAAATTTCCAAAGATAGAGTGACAGTATTGTGGAATTTATCAAGAATTATTAATTTATGGGATACACTTGTTTGATTGTGATTATTTCAAATTAACAGAGATAAAAATCATAATAATCACGAGTGACTCAACTCGTTGCAAAAACAATCTCATTGATGATAACAAACCAAACAGAAATATGTACAGTGAAGAAAAAATAACCTTTGGATTTGATACAATCATAATTGTACGTTTCTTTTTTTGGATTTCATTTTGGCAAACTTAAAAAATTTATAAACCGGCAAAATAAACAGTTATTTTAAAACTCATAAAGTTTGTTAACTCTTCTTTACAGTTTGGCATAGTGAACACAAAATTTAATTTATAATCTAAAAGAAGCAAAACAGTGAAAAGAAATAAAATGTTGATTGGGTAAGTTTTGTACCTTTGTATATTGAAGTTTTTTTAACATAATGCTTATTTAATGTTGAATACATTTTGTGTGTGCTGGTTGGCAAGATTTGTATATTGAGATTAGCGCTGAATAAATATTGTTGTATAAGATTGTTGCTTCGCTGTAAAACTTCATTTTTCTAGATCTCAAAATGAAACCAAACAATTATATTTGCACAGCCGATAAGGTGCTCTCAAATATATGTAAGTGTATTAAACAAATTTGTTTAATTGAATTTTTATTAATTAATGTAAAGCTTCTGCCAGATGCTGTTTCATTTGATGAAGAGAAATGATGAGTGATTGAGAAATGTTGTATTTGGTCTAAAAATTGTTGTTATTATCGATGTTATAGTGGCTACTGGTTAAATTAAAGACTTCAGTTTTAATTGCCTATAAAATAATTGCTTCAAGGGTATTAGTCTACTAAAGGTATTCAACTGCATTGAACTTTGACAAAATCTTTACCTCCAAAATCCAAACGTATATTTTCACCCGAATATTTGTCTAACATTAAACCTTCCGATATAAGAAAAATGGCGGAAAGGCGCAGTACTTGTGGAAACAGCCTGAAATGTGTTTATAAGTTAAAATTATAGAATTGATAATTTTGCTATTCTTACCAGAAACTTAAAACGTCATAATCAATATCTATATTTCTTGTCGTTTGGTCTAATTCAGTTCAAACCATTTTGGCATTCTAGCGAAAAAAGCATTTGGTGTTATCTATTTTCGATGATTCGCCTTTCGCCCGTCATTGCAAATCGCAGGGTTTTGTTGATAACTTCTCTGAGTTAATAGTCATCTTCTGATGACTCCCGCTTTGACCTTACACGCTCAGAATTCATCAGGCTTTCTGGCTTAATACTGCGCAGTTTTTCAAAAAGTCACGCATTCCATGGTACAACGAAGATTGCGGCGACCACTTTCAAAGAAGCGCCAATTCGAAAATATTTTAGAGTAGAAATGCCAGAAAACTTAGCAGCAAGCTAAAACAGACCATCAATATTCCATCGCTCTTGTACGCACCTGGAACTATATTTTTCTGTTAGGCCATTTAGTTTTACACATTCTGGCCCAATTACAGCTTCCTATCTTGGATATTTAATATCTAAAAATGTGAAAAATCGCTGATAAAACCAATACCATACGAATTGAGAAGTCCAGGAATACTAAACCAAGTTATCGCTCTTGTACGCACCTGGAACTATATTTTTCTGTTAGGCCATTTAGTTTTACACATGCTGGCCCAATTACAGCTTCCTATCTTGGATATTTGATATCTAAAAATTGTGAAAAATCGCTGATAAAACCAATACCATACGAATTGAGAAGTTCAGGAATACTAAACCAAGTTATCGCTCTTGTACGCATCTTCTGATGACTCCCGCTTTGATCTTACACGATTAGAATTCATCAGGCTTTCTGGCTAAATACTGCGCAGTTTTTCAAAAAGTCACGCAATCCATGGTACAACGAGATTGCGGCGACCACTTTAAAAGAAGCGCCAATTCGAAAATATTTTAAAGGAGAAATGCCAGAAAACTTAGCAGCAAACAGAGTGGCTAGACATCATTCGACTGCAATAATATCTAAAGCTAAAACAGACCATCAGAACAAGCTTAAAAGCAAATGTGACAAATTGTGGATTCAGTCAACGGGAGACGATTTTTTGGACTGTCGCGGATAAGGTTGCAGGGAACTTCTTAAATAGCAGACAATCTAATATGCTATCTTTAAAGGATGGAACCAATATTTTTTCATCTGCATAAGAAAAGGCCGGATTGCTGTAAATTCTAACCTCCTCAACATTTCACTTACACTTTCTATTATTGCGCGTGCTAGGTAATGCTTTAATGCCCCGTTAGTTTGTTTAGTACGCTATATAAGAACAAAATTAAAGCAGCTAAATGTTCAGATATAATTAAATGCTTCTTTCCACGCTGTACGGTTCGCGGACTAAAAATTGCATTGCGTTATTTACCAGTGATATAAGTTATACCCGCAAAAAGGTGTGTATGAAGAACAATTTTTGTTCGAAATTCGTTCCCAGGATGCAGTTATATTTTAGTGCTAACATTTTAATTAAATTTATAAAGGTAGCAAAAATTTCGTAAGCCCAGTTTACGTACGCATCCAATAAAAAGAAGATGTAGGTCATCTGAATGCGTATCGGTATTTCTTCCACTTTACGGCAACAGTCGATTATTTAATATGTAACTAAATATTCATAAAGAAACCAATATAAAGAAATTATTATGTCTCAGATTTTACTTTCATTTATTATATTGTTGGGAGATTTTGGCAGGGAACTAGCTAACCTTACTAAAATCAAAAAAGTTAAAAACTAATCAGAAACGTCAAATTACGAGGGTATTCATTTCAATTTGTTCCGCTGTGTCGCCTTCGAGGACCTCCAAACGTAGATAAATGTGAATTTAGGTACTTTCTGCGTTGTAAAACTTCGAATTATTAAGGTATAAACAGAACAAGAGCGATAAGTATAAGCGACGACTTCAAAATACATTTGTCGGCCAACGATGTCGCCCTAGTAAATACAACAAGAGCGCCAGCGACAGACGACAAAATCAGTTGGTAACATTTACAACGTTGGCGACAAAAATATAAATAGATTATAAAAAAGGTTCGGCGATATTGTCGTCGTCGTGTATTTTAATTTGACAGGCATCGTCACTTGTCGTCGTCGCTCTTGTTCTGTTTATACCTTTTCTCCGCACTTTAAAATAAAATTAGTCGAATATCGTTGATTTGTGCCTTTATTAAATAGGTATAAAACCATGATACAAAAAATATATAGGTATGTTCCAAAATGATCATCGATCCGCCATGTTTTTTTTTGCTTACGTCATCTGGGATTGAGTATTTAATATTAAAACTTAGACTATTGTGCAGATGCGTTTGGTTGTGTTTTGTGTGAATTAAAATTATTGAAAATTCGAAGCGTTGATAAATATTTGAGTCTGTTTAGTGTATTAAAAGTAAATATATTTGTGATTGATTAAAAAGTGAATAAGAATTGTGAAAGAAACTATAAAACATTTGTAATTAAATCTTTTTATATTAAAATGTTTTTGCTGTTCAAAATTGTTGCAACAACAAAAAAAATAGTGAATTGTTGAACGTCATGTTTTTTGTTTTCCAAAAAATAAAACCTTTTCTGATTTGTGGCTTAAGGCAACCGGCAAAAAGAAGCTTGATGTGAAACAAGCAAGAATTTGCTCAATTCACTTCACGGACTTCCAAATATTCCGAACTTCATGCAACGTTGACACAAATAAGCGACTCAAATAGATCATCCGTTGAAACTCAGACAGAGCAAGCTAAACCAAGTTTTAAAAATTATTTTAGAATTGATTTTGGATGTGTACAGGAAATTAAAATTAGGCAAATGGAAAAGGAAATAGCTGCTCTACGTAAAGATAATGCAAGAATAAAATATGAAATGAAAAGTTTGCGACAATTGACAAATAAAAAAATTAAAACGACCGAGAGCTAGGGTAAATTGGTTGTTGGATGATATTTCGTCGTCAATTTGCCTTCATTGCACGCTAAAGCCAGAAAACTATGTGCAGGTAGTGATAGTCACTAGTCAGAAAGTGGAAGCAGCCATTTTTTTTTTATAATTACGACTGCAGAATGATAGCCGCAATTTTATTCGAAATCATAACGAAATTACACCTCATCAAGTTGTTAGGAAATCATTTTCTGAATACTGGCTTTATTTATAAAAACAAAATTATTAATTCTGCGCCAATAAAAGAAGTAATGTAAATTACATCGTCATCAGATGTCAATTTCTTATATAAAATCAAAGATGTTCATATTAATGTGAAAAACGCCTCTCGCCAAAAAGAGAAATTAGCAACTTAATTGTTTTCGCATACTACTTCAAGTGCTTCAAAAATAGCAATTTCATTGGGGTTATGCAAGTCTGAAAATGTATTGCATTCTGCAGACTTCATCGAACTGATGAACGACTGGTTTGATGTTTTTAATTCAAAGTCACCATCGATCGATCCTATGGAGACCGTGTGAGAGCTTATGGGTTGTCATTGGAATTGAATGTAGAACAATATTTCATACCGATAAAATTAGGATGTTTTGGAAAACATTTTTAGTCCTATACGTGCAAAAGGTGGTTTACACGATCATCCCAGTGCGCTAGAGTTTAAATATCGGTTACGGTGCTATTTAATGAATGTGAATTTCTTCCTAAACTTTCCTAAAATCACAAAAACAAAAAATTGTGAGAATGTATGAGTAAAACTACGCATTAACGAATAAATTATACATTACTCATTAAGTAAAGGACATTAAAACTTTGTACTTATACGTCTAAATATTTTTTCAATATTCCATTATTAATTTCTATACGATAATTCATGTTGATAAAAATACCAATGTTCAATACCATATGTCCAATTTCCGAACGTTTTGCGATACTTAGAAACACCGGCCCAAAATACTAAGTGTATTTTTGAGTAACTGTGAATGTAAACTAACAGAAAAACATCATCATTTGAAAAGTTATAGAGACTAAGGGTGTGTAGTATAACAAAATGATATTACGGCTTCCGTATATGTCTTACTTAAATTTCCCAAGGATTTGTCGCAACTTAGAAAAACCGGCCAGAAATACTAAGTATATTTTTGAGTATATGGAGAAACCTCATTTATATAGTATGTTTGAAGAGTAGTACATTGGTATAACTCTTGCCCCTTGGGCTAAAATTAGGGGAGGGGGGAATGATATTTCTTTTTTTTTGCAGTAGATATGTTATGATGGATTGGCCTCTTTATTTTTCTGATTTACCAAACCGAAAATATTGGTATTGCCGTTAACAATTAATATATTTGTCTATAAAAAAGCCGAAAAAATCAATTGATTTACAGACAGACAAATAAAATTCTTAAGAAAAAACGTGTCCGCCAGGTGGCCACCTCTAGCATTGATGTAAATTTCGGCTCATTTTTGAGCATTTTTTATGGCGTGGCGGCAGCATTTCGGTCGAAATGTTGGCAACTTGACCCACAAAAAGTGTGGTGGTGTCAAATTGGGCTATGTAAGTGACCATAATATCGCCGAACGTTGATATAACACTTCCACGAAACATTTGTTGCAAAATGGTCATTGTTTGACCGAATGTGTTGCATGTGCCCGTTGCGGTCCTACTTAAATTAAAGGCCTTCAATACCAAGTTCGCCCACTTGTCTCTCTAGCGATTATCATTGACAGTAACAGCCTTCCCTTCATTAAATACAAAAAAGTACTGTCTAATGATTCGTTTCGATAAAATCTCGCACCAGAATTACTTTTTTGTCGAATTGAGCTTTCTCGTGAATAACTTGAGGATTTTCGGATACCTAGTAAAGACTGTTTTGCTTATTTTTCACTGCAATTGAACAATAATGCGGTTCATCGCTCATGATAATTTTCAACCAAAAGTTTGGTTCGATTTAATTGGCGAGGGTAATTGGCATTAAATTGTATGTTAATATAATTTTGTTCAAAATTCGACGCAAAGGGGTGCGATTACATACCAATTGCGGTGCACGTTTTCTTGTTGATGTTCCCGCGTTTTCATTGACATCGTCACACACAGTATCAATATTCTCGCTTGATAAACGTCTCGTTCTCTTCTAGGCGTCTTTAGACAACGACATTTTGATCGAAATGCTCTTTGAGAGCAACCAACTGAAGATTTATTTTCATAAACCAGTTTAAGCATTTCTGCTTGCTGGCCGGTTTTTCTAAGTTGCGGAAAATGCTTGGGAAATTCAAATAAGATATAAACGGAAACTGTAATATGATTTTGTTATACTAAACACCCTTAGTCTCTATAACTTTTCAAATGAGCGAGCGGATTTTAAACATTTACCTTACTTGGTAAAGTGGGGCACTTTGTACCCTGCCGAGCGAGTTCATCTACCCTTTCTTTTTCGCAACGCTGAAGTGCCTTGCCATCTACGTTAAGTGAATGTTAAACTGGTCTGCCGTCTCGTTAAGAGATGAGAGACTGCTCTGGGTTACCTTCGACGTAAGAAAATAAGGTCATAGATTGTCCGTAAAAATGCGGATATCCCTTACAGATACTACATTATATCTCAACCAATCCTCGGCCTCAATTATCGCAATTAATTCAGCCTGAAAATGCTGCAATAATCGGGTAGACGAAACGGGAGGTTCACATTTAGTTTCTCAAAGAAAACACCACAACCAACCCTACCATCCATTTTCGAGCCATCCGTGAAGAAGTTTTAAACTTTAAGGTAGAACATCTCTTCACTAAGTTAGTCCTCTCTGGAGGAAATATTTTTTTTTTATTTTTTTTTATTTTATGTAATTACAATCTAGTCTCCTGAACTAATTAGCAATTTGTTTCTGACTTAATTTACTAACTTAAATTAATCTATGGCTTCTTCCCATTGGCGTTCCATAGTGTTTGGTAAATTGAAGTAAACCTTATCTTTGTAGTGGATTTTAGATCAGCACAATGCTGTTTAAACTGACAATCACACCAGCTCAAAAGGTTTGGTTCTTTTAAGTCTGCGAACTAAATTCGTGATGCTTAGGAGCTAAGTTGCCTCAATGTTCACATGTTGGCGGAGCCTTTCTTCATGTCTCCGTGCTTTTTCCTGGATTTCGTTTAAGATGAGGTTCATTTAAAGGTCCCTAGGAGGGAATATCAGTACGAAATCTTTCCTCAAAAGATGAGTGTCCTGTATTACTACAGGTCCACATAGAAATGGATTTGATCCTTAATGCCTGAGTGGGTGTACTGCTGAGTGCAGGGTGGAAAGGGTGGAAGTTCTCTAAGTTTTCATCAGCAACTTTTGGTTAGCTTTACTATTTAAGGCTGGCTACCAAACAACAATCCCAAATAAAAGCATGGGCCTTATCATTGAAGCATAGAGCCAGTATAAGATATGGGGTTCAAGATCAAAGGTGTATAGCGCTATAAGCTTTCTTTACCCTTTCTAAAATATTAGGCTTCAAACTAAATTTGCTGTGAAAAACAACATCAGGTATTTCGCTTGATTTTTATTTATTAATCAAATGATGATGTTCTCATTTTAGGAAAGTTTAGGTTTGGGCTCATTTTAGGCCATATTCATTTTATAAACTATGTAATTCGAATTGCGTTTCTTCTTAATATAATGCTGATTATCGGTTAATTCGAATTAAGTATACTATAATCACGAACACATGCAAAGCTATTAAAAGTTAGGAAAAACTTCACACATTTGCGCAAAGACGTGAAGTTTTTCCTAAGCGATCCTATTTTTTTTTTTTTTGTAGGATAGTTTAGAATAAACTTCACGCGAATGCTATTTATTAGGTATACATTTTTAACATATTAGCTATTGAAAACAATAAGAGGTCCTTTGTTTATTTTTTGATTTGATTTTAAAGTTTCGCAAAGCTAACTAGACCAAAATCAAAAATTATTTATGAACGTCTATCTCTTTTAAACACATTACAAAGTGTAAAGATTTCCCTTTCCTTTTAAAATTGTACTGATTTTTATTAATCAAAACAAAGAGGTGGGTACACACATTTTTGTATTTTTGTTTTGTTTCATTGATTCCATACAAAATTGTTTTTCTATCTTTTCTAAATCTTAATCTAAATATTAGTTCACAAACTTAGGACTAAAGCGCAATAGAAGATATTGTTCTGTTTATATATATTCTGGGATATTGGAGAAAAATGAAATTGATTAATCGGTTGGCTATGACTCTCAAATCAAACGGCTGTGTTTTTTTTTGATGTTCATTAAATTTAAAAAATTTTCGTGATTTAAAATTTATTGGCAAAGGTTATTAAATTATGTGTATGGAATAAGGGTTTTTGGAATATTTATATTCCATATTAGAAAAGATTAAAAAAGGTGAAAGCGAAGTGAAGTGTGTAAGTGGTTTGGAGAAAGGGTGAAAGTTGATGTAGATTAAAATCTGTGTTTTTTGTAAATTTTGTTATACATTTTGGTCTAGTCTGGTCGGTTTATACTGGAATAGTACTACAGTACTACTACAAAGCTTCGAGAAGTTTTCACCAAAAGAAAATCTATTAATGTGGAATGCAGGTATTTTCTTACTGATAATCACACATAATTTACATAAGGTCTCTTATAGATTATAAATTTCTAGTTCATGGTAATATTGAGTTCATAAAGCCTGGTCTCAACAGAATTGTTTTTAAATCAATTTGATCGGAAAATTTTGAAAAAAAAAAGAAACATGGTGAATGTCACACGAGTTCGAAATTATGTATTTATTTCTGAAAAAATCTTTTCCTAAATCGTGCCGTAAATAAGAAAGATTTACATAATGAGCTCCAATAATTTCTACATTTTATTGTTTTCAAGCTGAATTTATGTACTTACATCCTGCGGTTACATTGGATATGAATTCGCATGAAAATTTGTTCGTAAATTCAGGCGAAATCATCAGAAGTAAACAAATATATAGGCAAGTTTATTTGTGTGGTTAGAGTGCTTATGGTGGATTCAGCGAGAAAAATTTGCTACTAATTTTTCGAATAATAATTAATTCCGAAAATTGTATTCTCGCCAATTCTTACGTTATTTGAATACGAACAACATATTTTGTTTTTTGGTCAGTTGTCCGTACGAATTTTAATTAACAACATGGATTGTGAAAAATTTATTATTCTTGTTTCTCTATTCTTTCATTATCTCGTTTCAAAAAAATTTGGACTTATACCACTTTCAAAAATAAAAGCTCATATGATTAAAACGTTAAACGTGCAATAGAGGTAGAACTATCAGAACCAGCAGGAGGTTATAATGAGCAATCGCAAAGAACAATGCAACGAAACACGGAAATAGAAAACAAAAGGACAATAAGTGGACATATCAATAATAAACGGCCTTCACCTGAAACAGACTTACAACAACAGACCAGTAGGTCGTTGAAAAAAAGAAGGGATTTTTAAAGAGATTTCTCAACAACAAGTCGATGATTACTATTTTGCATTAAGTCTTGTTCTATATATCAGACAACTGACAACTTATCGAAAATTATTTGTTAGAACAAAGATTCAAGAAATACTTCTGCTAGAACATGAAGCTTTATCTAGATTAGCCTCTAGAGGTCAACAAACTTCTCAGCCGGTAAAAGAGCTTTCAAATCAACTAACTACAAGCAACTCCTCATGCGATATTTTGAACAATATAAACCAGCCATCATACGGATTCACACTGCATTCACAACATATTTTTCTCAATTTCAACCTAATAATTTGTAAGTTGAAACTACAAGTGTATAATTTAATTATCTTAATGTTAAAACCAATTTTTCTTGTGGTGAAATGCATTCTCGAAAGTTTGAGTGGTTTTGAAGTATAATTTCAACTGATTTTAAAATATAGTCAAATGTAGATTGCATCATTCTAGTATATATTGAAAGAACTTTTTATTGGTGTCCATGATTTCTTTAAATGATCTTCCAAATTTTCCGCTTTCATCTATAGATAAAAAATAATCATCTGCCAAACAGCTTCTAGTATTTTCAAGTAAAAGAAATTTTATTAGTGTTGTTTCCAATAAATATTCAGTAGCGGGATCCATTTTCACTTCGACACAAAATCAAAGTAAAGTAGTTGCGTATTTATACTACAAATATTGCGCTTCTAATGTAACCACTTTCTTTTACGTATTCGTACAAACCGACTTCGTACGAATTCGTGCGAAGAAATTTTCGTACGGATGTTTACACGAATTCGTATATAACAATTAAACCTGTTCATATTCAAAAAATACCAAAGCTACGAATATGTATATTTTTTGTTCGTATTCGTATTCAGAAATAGGGGGCCTTCCCCTGAGCAATCATCTCGATCAAATACATTCATTTCATTATAGTTTCCCTTTGCGCGTTGATGATTGTGTATGGTTTTTTTGTTTATAGATTTTAAGTTTTATGTACAATATTACGCCATTTTTTGTTATTGTGCATAATTTTTATTATTGTGGCAATATTGAATTGTTAACCGGTTCTCAGTAGAATTGTTTTTAAATCAATCTGATTGATGTCATTCATGCTTACGAAAAGTAGGCATTCTATTTCGATTTCGATCACCATTCGAAATAATGTATTTATTTCCAAATAAATATCTAGAAAAAAGTTTATTAATAAGAGCATATTTTCCCCGCTTGTTGTTGTAAAATGGCAAACAATCAAAATTAGCAAAACACAAATGAGCAAAATATACATAATGCGAACCAATAATTTCTAAATTTATTGTTTTGAGGTTGTAATCTTGGAGATTACTACGACGCGAAATGAAACTTTTTCAATCCGCATAGGAAGTTTGTTTAAAAAACGAATTTTTTTAGATGAAGTTTTTACTCTCTTTGATACTCTCAGTAGTAATACATCTGATAGAAAAACATCTAAAAAATGGTGAGACAACAAATTAGAAGGAGAGTTCAAAGATACTTTCTGGGGAAAATTATTACATATTGTGACGGTGACACCTAGTGTGTAATAGAATAAGTTAAATTAATAGCTCAATGTTTAACTGTACTAAAATGGAATTTTCCATGATAAAAATTGTTACGTAATGTTTCTACACTAGAAAAATCCTGAGCTTTGTAGAAGTTTGGTTTGTGTATATAAAAAGGCGAACGAAATCGAATTAGATTAGTAATATTTGGTAAGCGATAGAGTAAAGATTAAAAAGAAATTAAAAAGTGAATTAAAAAGTGTTTTTGTGGAAATAAAAATTATAAGTGTACAGTAAAAATTTGAGAATAATTTATATAAAGTGATTTTGTGAATTTTTATTGATAAACTGTGTGTGTGAAATAAATAAATTCGTTGGTGATAAATTGAATTGAGTTTGTATTATTCACAATCCAGTGATACGAACCTTGATTGACAAGGCAAAAATGTAACAATATATTTAAAAATAAATTGCTTTACACACAGAGCGAGCTACTTCGCTATCGACGTACAATTTGCACATTCAAAATAAATCGCCACGCGCCCTCTAGCGATAAGAGACAGGGAAGCCCAACACTGAAGTATTTCTCTCCAAGTCATAAGGTAAACGGCTGTAATATTGACATATTTCGCGACAAATGCAAGTTTGATGTTCGTTATTATATATGTAACCAATTATTTTTAATATGTTTGCAGATTTTTTCAATTACTAATGTATCTAAAAATAATTTGGCTAACTCAATGTAGAAATTAAAAATAATTTTCATTCATTATTTTAAATATTTAACAAAAAAGGAAAAGTGTATGTGTGATCAGATGAGAAGTTCAGGTTCAGGAATAATTTGAACAATATCCTGAATGGGATAAAAAAGAATATCATCTTTGTCAGGCCACTTCCAGTTTGGGCCACTCATTCCCATTACTTTGACTGACACTTCATTATTTTTTGTTTGTAAAACAATACCTGGGAACCGAATGATGACATAATTGCCAAACTTAAGTTGGCTGATATTCGTTGTAGTCTTTTCAGTAGGTGGTGTATTTTGTATTTTAGACTTTTTTACGGTGCTGTTATTCTTCGCTGAATTCTTTTTGGCTTCCCTTTTCATTTTTCGATCTTGTTTATTTTGAATTCTTGTTCTTTTTCAGCTTTTTTTTATTGTGTTATAATTTATGTATTCCTCCGAAGATACTATAACAGACGGAATCCGTTTTTTGACCTGGTGTTTGATCTAGTATCAAAGTGCTATTAGAATAATTTGGTGTTCCTTGCAAAATCCGCTTAAGACGAGCGATAGATGCGAGATATGTCCGTCCGCGGCAATTCCGCACACTTTTGACGCAGCCATGGCACTTAGACATTTGCCACATATTCGTAGAATACTTCCCCGTACATCCATCCAGATTCAGAGCAGCCCATGCTCCAGCCGTTTGCCATTTTTCGCCCTAACGCAAACGGGATTCGTTTATATTTATATACCACCATCGGTGGAGGAATATCGCCTGCAGCATTTACCACAATCAATGTAGTTAGGCACTCTTTTTCGTCACTGCTGCTCATATTATACACCGCTTTTTCACCTATTCTGGCTAGGACACATTTTTCCTTAGGCGACAATAAAAATGCGCTCTCATCGCAGTTGAAAACACGTTTCGGATCATCAATAATATGCAGGTAATTATTTTCTGCAAAATACGTTTTAATCTGCTGGAACCAGTCACGAATATTATGCTCCATGATAATAGCACGACTCCTAACTAAATGTTGTGAAACACGCTCCGAAATATCTGGATTTCATTTTAAAAACCCCTCGTACCATTGCCCTCCTGGTCTTCCACCTCTAAAATTATTCTAACGATTTAGGTTTTTAAGCAGTAGTTGAACACTATCCAAAAGCTGATCCTTTGTTGCGGGAAACCCAGCCTTACCGATATAAACGATCCATTGTTTAATTTTTTGCTCCTCTTCAGTAGTCAACACTGTTGGGTGACCGATGGATGCATTTAACTCATATACACCTCTTTGTTTGTATAATAAAGTTGTTCGGGGAATTTTATATTGTTTACTTGCTGTGTATACGGTCATTCTATTCGCCATATTTTCAAGAGCAGCGTTAAGATCATCCCGGCTGTATTGAAGACGTTTCAATTTCGTGGTCATTCTAAAAATTGCAATGCTCGTTTACTGACAGGTTTGTATATGGTATAATACTGACATAAATTAAATGTTTTTTATTACAATTAAATGCACCGAAAATATACAGTCAGTTTTAAGTTTACCCATATTTAATTACTTTTAAATCATTTAAATTATTTAGAAAGTCATTAAAATTAAAATAAATTGTTTAAATTTAAAAAAATAAATTTCAGATTACTTTCATTATATTGACATATTGAGGATTTTATACTGCGCTAAGTAAGGACTTATTACTGACAGTCCCCTTTAACAATTATTTCTGACAAAACTGCTATAAATTATTAGTGTCAGAATTAGGACAGTACAATGATAAGTAAACTTTGCAACTAAATCAAAAAACCATTTTAAGATCGGTTAAACACACATTTCTTAGAATAAGATTTAGAAATAATGCTTATAGATCTAATACTGACACATGTGTCAGTAAAAGGGACAAGTCAGTTATTCATTTGTGTCTATTACTGACAAAACTATTTTAACAAAATTTATATTTATCTTCAATTTTTTCACTTAAATACACTTTAATAATTGAAAGTAATTAATAATAAAACTCATTAAAATTAAATTTAATAATCAAATAATACTTACATAGGAAATATCACTAAAAAACGGCACATAAAATTTAAGCCAAAATGGTAAGAAATTTGCACAATGCACGTGTATCCACGATCGCTGTCAAATTGTAACTGATTTTTATTGAATTTTATACACCAATACAGGAATGAGACAGGAATATTCATGTTTTTATTTAAACAAAGGTTTTTGTATAAGTGTTGAACAATTATCTTAAAAACAAAAATATGCAATATATGTCAGTAATACCGCTAATGTCAGTATTATAGCCGTTTACCTTATCTAATGTCGCCGAGAACGCTACAAACATCTTGAGTCTTGTTTTGAAAATCAATAAACCTAAACCTGTAATATAAACCGTTACCATTAAAGAGTATTTAACCTTTATCTGTCCGTCGCGTCATTTTTGACTAAATAGTACATTCTATAATATCTTAATAAATTTAAGCATCACAAATGTTTTACTTTGTAATAAGTCCTAAATAATTATGCATTGTACAAAAATTTGGG
This sequence comes from Tipula vernalis, assembly GCA_958295665.1. Lineage (NCBI taxonomy): Eukaryota > Metazoa > Arthropoda > Insecta > Diptera > Tipulidae > Tipula > Tipula vernalis. The sequence continues at coordinate 175,605,774 of OY282558.1, read as the reverse complement.
ATTTTTCGCATTATTTGTTGTTTCGACGATATTGTTAAAGTCAAATATACCTGTACATATATTTAGGGAAGTCCCCGAATTATATATAGCGTTTCAATAAATGTCAAATAAAATAAATAAAATGTTCGGCCAAAACTTCTTTTACTTATTAATAATTTAAAATTTATGTAAATTAATGTTAATAAAATATGTAGGTTTACATTTAAGTTTGTTGGTTAAGAATCGAAATTACACACAAAATATATGTCTGTCATTTCAGTCAGTCACAGTTTATATGTTCACTGAAAAACAAAACGGACTCAACCAACCTAATGTTAACCGACTGACTCGGTCATCATTGTTAGGTTAACAGTTCGGTTCAACATGTAACTTCCTCATATTGCTCTGTCTTTTAATTTTACACCGTTCCACAAATTTGTTGTGTGATTCATCCGTTAACAAAGCTCCTGAAAATTATCATAATAGTGAGGATGATTTAGAGGCACAAGACCGTCGCATTTATCTAAAGATAAATAAATGTAATGGTATTCTGATCCACCTACTCGAAGTGGTCGAGCTTACAAAGCAATTACAAAGAGAAATCAAATACAAAAAAATTCAAAGTAATTTGAAGAGTTGTAATTACGAATACGTCACCGTATGTCGAATTAACCAACAAAATGGATTTAATTCTTAGAACATACAGCATCCGAAACAAGTCGAGGTGAACGCGTGGTCCTTGATTTATGTACAATACAGTTAAAGGTCTTTTTACATTCTGCGAATTAGGACAAATGTTGCTGAAATGCAAAACGACAATGATTGGAACCACCCGAAAAAACAAAACTTCTATACATCACCTATTTTTCTTGACGTTAGGAGCAAGCCTTTGTTTACCTTCACTTTTGCATTTGCTAGGGATACAACCATGGTATCTAATATCTCAATAAAAACCAAATGTGTTATTCTGCAAAGCACACTCCATAATAGTAAAGAGGTTGCAACAAGACTAAAGGTGATTTCGACACGGTTGTTAAAATAATTGCTTCTTATAACTTTGCTATTACAGCAAACCGCTTTACAGCTTACCATTGGCAAGAATTTATGTAGACCCAGTGGTGTTGACCGAGGACTAAGTAGTAAGAGCCCAAAAATGAATTCTTTAATTACTCAAAACAATCAAAACTTCACCGAATTATTCGGCAAATATCTGAGGAGAGATGTTTGACGAGAGTTTTGTCTGTCTGTTGACAAATTTAAATTAGGATTCAATAGTGCTGTTAAAGTGGTTGAAATGTTTGATCGAAGCATAAGCATAACCGTAGGAAACCCATTCTCTTATATACGGACTTAGTTTAGGAAGTTTCATCACTTTAGGAAACATGTGTATAACCAGAGCACTCTGTATTTTATAGAGCCATAATCAAAAAATCTGAGCTTTTATAAGGGAATTAGAAACGAGGAAAAAACGAAACTTTTCATAGTAAAATACACAAAACATATGGGAAATCACTTTTTTTCCTAAGACACATTTTTAAATGAAAACTTTACAAATTCTTAATTATGATTTCTGAAATACTTTCATATATGTTTGAATTTCAACATATATGAATATCGTTTAAGTAAATCGATTTCATTTTCTTGTAATAATTTATTTATTTAAACCAAAATATTAAAAAAATTTCATAACAACAGCATTCTGGCCAAATTGAAATAAAAGCTTACTACGATTCGTTTGGCCATTAAGTCAATATACATTACATAGATGGCAGTGATGGCCGTGAATATTTGAAAAAATCGTATCAAAAATTACCACCTGGGGAAATTTCAAGTTCCAAAATTGTAGGAAAAGCAAAACAAATTCACAAAATATAGGAACGTGAGATAATTTTGCGATTAAATAATTTTTTTTCGTATTTATCTGTAACCATTTTAGACATCTTACGTACACTAGTAAAACTAAAGATAAATTTAGCAAGTATTATTTTAATTTGTCAGAGCCAACTTTGATGTATTTTTCAAAATGAAAGTTCGAAAAATATATTTTAGAAATAATTTAATTTTAATATTTCTGCAATTAATATTAACTTAATACCAATATGGCCTTCTTGTATATTGTTCTTAAAGATATGTAGAAAACTTTTATATAAACATTTTATAAAAGTTTTGCTTTTTTCATTGAAAAACTTGAAGCTAAAAAACACCATTTTTACTATGGATTCCTATGGAAATCAGTCATAAGTTATACCACTAAAAAAGCTTCTAAAAAATACGTCATTAAGATTATGACTCTATACTCTAGAAGGTTCTGGTATAACTCAAAATAACCACGTTACCATTAAGAAAATATGGCCCTCCCAATGTCTCATTTGGATCTGTGTTTTTGGCAAAGTTGTTAATTTGTCCAAACTAAGGCGAGAGGCGAATTTTTCAGTATTGACCAAATTGTATGTAGGTATACATCGATTTGTATGCATATTACCATTCGTGTTATGTACCAATTATTATTATTTTAAATAGACTAAACGACCTTGACATTAACAAAAAAAACTTCTTTAATTTATGTTATGGATAAATATGTACTTGTAATTATTTCATGCATTAAACGTATGTATGTGAACATGAAAACGACATAAAATGTTAAAAGCAAACAAACAAACTTTTTTATTTCTCCAATCCACCACCATCAACAGTTTTTTTCATGTTGTAAATGGTAACATGAACTATTTTATATGCTGACATAAAATCCTTTTTTTTTTTTTGCACTTAGCAACGCGATTCTAAATATATGTACATATATGTTCGTATGTGTGTTGACTTATTTGGATGTCTAATTGTGTATATAGAACGGCCACTAAATACATTTTTGTAAATATTTATGGCAACAAAACAAAACCATTTTGTGTCATAATTGTTCGCAATCGATTATGGTCGCAAACAAATGGATTACAGGCACAATTTCAAAGCAAGGTGTGACTCGTACATAGTCAAATGATTGTTTTCAAACAGAATTACAAAATATTAAAAAGCCAATAAAAATTTTAATGAACGGTAGTGCAAACATAAATATTCGATTAAATTTTATTTTGAAATGTCACTTTAGGATTCGATAGAGCTATTAAGTTCTAATACAGTATAATTAAGTGAGTTAAACTTTTAAGTCTCTAATTATTTATTGTAGCTTAGACTCTATATACCCCACTGATCTAAAGAGTAATTTATGAAATGTAGCTTGCATTTTTTGACATTTATTTAGTTTAAAGGTTATAATTTTTTAGTTATGGATCGTAAAAACTTGTTACACATAGAGGGAAAATTTCACCGCTACAAAACAAATCGACATCAGCGACATGTGGGTCTATATGTGAAAGATAAGGTGTATGCCAACAATTAGCGGCGATTCTAGAGCTCAAGGGTGAAATTCGCACAGCTGTAACTCTGAAATAAAAACAAAATTCCCAACTATACTCTATTTTGTCACCAACAAGGATACGGTTTCTTTTCAAAAAGTGTTTTTTATTGCCAAATTACTTCCTAACCTCAAATTTAGACTTTACCTTCCAGAAATTTAAATTGGAATTATTCAACAAATTGATTAAGAGTTCTCCTAGCGACTCATTTTAATATTACCGAATCATTGAAAGAAAAATTAGTTAAAGGGGTGGTTCTGAAAATGTTAGAGGAAAATTACTATCCCATTCATATTTGAAACCCTAACTCGAGTCAGAAAAATCATCATTTTCCGCCCTTTGAATATGATTTTCATCGAGTAAAAAAACTAAACAGAAATCAGAATGTTGGCAAGAATATGATGATGATGAGGCATATTCAAAGTAGTATATTGAAGAGCATAACTCTTTTATATTTATGAACATAATATAGTACATGGCATGAGCGCAGTTAATTTAATCAAAGTGTATATAATTACATTTATGGAAGTATACTAAGAGATGTCAAAAGAAGAGGAATAAAACAAAGACACAAGATGTCTGAACGTTGAGGAATACGCTACTAAAATTATTATAATTGGTTAACAATAAATGTATTTAAAAGTTGTAGTGTGTTTAATTCTATTTCTAATTTGTGTTGTAAATTGCTTTTCATATTCGTGCTCATAAAAACCGCAAGCCGGTAGGACTATAATTAATTCATTATTATAGCCACATGGCGCAGCCAACGGGTCGATTCAATACACCCAAGCCACTTTTTCTTGATGGTAATCTACAGGAGAATTTGAAAAAAATTTATATGCATTTTTCTATATAGACAAAAGCCACCAAATTAACGGAAGAAAGTGAAGAGGTTCAAGTCGCACAATTGTTGCATATCGCAGGTGAGGAGCCTATTGATGTATTCTCAACATTTAAAGTAACCGAGACAAATAAAACAATATTGAAAAAAGCTGTGACTAAATTCGAAGAATATTGCAACCCTCGTAAAAATGTAGTCTACGAGCGGTATTTGTTTTATACAAGAAGTCAAAAGGATGATGAGCCATTCGACCATTTCTTAACTGATATTACAAAATTAGTTAAAAGTTGTGACTTTGGTACCACAGAGGATGATATGTTGCGGGACCGTATAGTGCTTGGTGTAGCAAATAATGACTTACAAGCCAAGTTTGCGAATAGATGATCTAACGCTTGATAAAGTAAAAGAGATACTCGTAAGCCGTATAGCCGAATTAACTAATGTCCAAGCAAATTAAATCCAACAAGGTGCTAAGTTAGCAACACCACGTGGCATTGATAAAATAACCTCAAAACCGGGTCCATCCCAATTCAATGCGTATTAATAAAATTCATATTCAAAATTTGCAAATAATGGTAGTAAAATGCCACCAAATCAATTCCAAAGATATTCGAATACACCAAATTCATACTATCATTCTAAAAACAGTCAAACTGGTACTGCTAGTGCAAATAGAACAACGTTGAACTGCAACAATTGTTCTTACAAGCACTTATATGGACAATGCCCAGCGTTTGGAAAGCGATGTAAGAAAAGCAACAAATTTAACCACTTTGCTGATGCATGTTGTTCGGTATGCAAATTCAAGCCAAAATGGATGACCTTGCAAATCAGGACAATAACGGTCATTCATTGGATACATTCTTTGTGGGTTCGGTTAGTGCGGTGAACTGCAAAGTAGATGTCATAAAAGATTTACATGATAAATCATGGTATGAAAATTTAAAAATTGGAAATATGATAATCAAATTCAAATTGTATAGTGGTGCGGATGTCAACATTTTACCTGAAAGCTTGTAAGGAGCAATTCATGCATTGAAATGGGCTTGATTAACCGAATTCGCAATATTAATTCGCTGCAACTGCAAGAAGTAAAATCTTTCATTCAAGTAAGTAAAGATGTGTTTGAAGGTATGGGTTGTTTACCTGACAAATGCTCATTGAAAATAAAAGATGATACAACACCGATCTGCAAAGCTCCTCGTCGCATACCATTAGGAATTCGTGATAAAATGTTAAAAAGGCTCCAGCAAATGGAGAATGCCAATATAATAACAAAAGTTAACGTTCCATCTGAATGGACACATAATGTGGTACTAATTGAGAAACCGTAAAAATCCATTCGAATTTGTCTAGACCCACGAGAATTAAACCACTATTTAGAATTCGAACATTATTTAATACCATCTTTGGATGATTTGTTATGGCACCTGCAAGGCATGAAATATTTTACAGTCTTAGATTTACGTGAAGGATTTTGACAAATAAGGTTAGACGACAAATCAAAAAAATATACTACGTTCTCCACACCATTTGATTGTTACCAATTTAATGTTCTTCCATTTGGCATGAACTTAATACAAAATTTAATCCAAATAAAATTCAGTATTGTGTTGAAAGCGTAAAATATCTGGGACATATATTTTCAGCAAATGGTATGCAAGCAGGTCCTGAACGAATCCGGGCGGTTCAAAATATCAAGGAACCTAAAAATAGCAACGAATTAGAAAACATTTTAGGTACAAACAATTATCTTCGTAATTTTATTCCAAATTATTGACAATTAAATCTATCATTACGTCTCTTATTAAAAAAAGATAATTTGTTCTTATGGACGGATAAACAAACTGAAGCACTCAACAAAATTAAAGACAAAATAGCTGAACGCTGCTACAAATTTTTAATCCAAAGTTACCTATTACCTTACACACTGATGCATCAAAAGATGGTCTAGGTAGTTGTTTGATGCAACAAGGTAAGCCAGTTTGTTTTGCATCAAAAAGTTTAAACTCAGCTGAATTCAATTATGCACAAATTGAAAAAGAGATGCTTGCGATAGTGTTTGGATGTAAAAAATTTCACAATTGCATTTATGGGCGAATGGTCAAAGTGAAAACAGATCATAAACCGTTAATATCGATTATGAGAAAGTTAATATCTGAAATTCCCTCTCAAATTGATGATTTATGATTTAGATGTTCAATACATACCGGGTAAATATTTACATATTGCTGATTTGTTATCTAGAAATTCTAGTTTTGATTCAACGGATATTGAAACATCACTGAAAGACGTCGTACATACTATTAATATTAGCGAGGAAAAACAAAAAAATTATCAAAGCAGAACTAATTCAATGCAATATTACGCATTCATTAATGAAGTACTACAAGGAAGATTGCCCAAAAACAAAAGCCAAAGTTCCAGATGCATTAAAATTGTATTGGTCTATGAAAGACAAATTATATGTTGAAGACGAGTTGTTGCTTTATGAAAATCGAGTGTTTATTCCAATTAAATTACGAGATGAAATCTTAAATACTTTGCACGAACCACATTTTGGAATGTCCAAAACAAAAGCAAGGGTCAAACAAATTCTGTATTGGCCTAACATTAACGCCGATATTGAAAAAATCATATCGAAGTGCCGCATTTGTGAAAAGTATTAATCGTCTAATTATGCTCAACCAATGATAAGCCACACAATCCCAAATTTGCCTTTTGAAAAAGTAGGTTGTGATCTAATGGAGTGTTTTGGAACCAATTATTTTGTTATGATGAATTATTATTCCAAATGGTTAGAAGTCCATAAGGTACCTGATAAAACGGCTAACAGTATAATTATGGCGATGAAAAAATTTTTTTGTAATCATGGAATTCCAAAATATATTGTTACAGACAATAATCCTTTTAATTCATATAAGATGAATGATTTTGCAAAATCGTGGAATTTCAAGTTTATATTTTCAAGTCCTCGGTATCCACGATCGAACGGCCTAGCTGAGAAGGCGGTGCATATTGCAAAAAGTATGATAAAAAAAGTGACAGCAAGTCAAGGTGATGTATTAAATGCCTTACTTGAATATCGAACAACTCCAGTTGCAAATACAAGGTTAACACCCTCACAAATGTTGATGAATAGACTATTAAGAACTAAAATTCCAGTTCATGATAATCTATTACAGCCTACACTGGTTAATCCTACTTACCGATTGAGACAAAATCAAATAAGTAACAAAATACAATTTGATAAGTTGGCCAGAAGGAAGGAAGTTGAGCTAAATCCAGGTGATCATGTAGTGTATAAATCAAATAATAAATGGGAACCAGCTATTGTAGTATGAAATACTGATCATCCTCGATCATTTTGTATACGTAACGAATGTAATAATATTATTCTATGAAATTCTATGCATCTGCGGAAATCAATGAATGCACCAAATATTCGCCAAACTGTAAACGATGATGATATAAATGTTTCAAATTCTGATAATCACGAAAATTTGATACGTCAGCCAGATTCAAACAATGCACCAGCAGCAGGATCGAGTGGTTATATCACTAAGTTCGGTCGTATCACTAAAGCACCAGATTTTTATAAAGCATAAGCTTTCGAGCTAACAGGGGGGATGATGCATTTTCAAAGTAGTATGGCATGAGCGCAGTTAATTTAATCAAAATGTACATGAATACATTTATGAAAGTATACTAAGAGATGTCAAAAGAAGAGGAATTAAACAAAGACACAAGATGTCTGAACGTTGAGGAATACGCTACTAAAATTAATATAATTGGTTAACAATAAATGTATTTAAAAGTTGTAGTGTGTTTAATTCTATTTCTAATTTGTGTTGCAAATTGCTTTTCATATTCGTGCTCATAAAAACCGCAAGCCGGTAGGACTATAATTAATTCATTATTTATTATCAGGTTAGAACATAATATCACAATACAAGAAGTCAAAAGGATGATGAGTAATTCGACCATTTTACTTTCTTTTACTCTAGTAAAATAAAGTATAGTAATCATGAAAATTTTGGACCTTCATATTTTTAGTGATTTATCTGTTTTGAGGTCCCCTGAGTCCGAAAAAGTGGGTTTCGAAATGGTGTCTGTCTGTCAGTCTGTCAGTCTGTCAGTCTGTCAGTCTGTCAGTCTGTCAGTCTGTCAGTCTGTCAGTCTGTCAGTCTGTCAGTCTGTCAGTCTGTCAGTCTGTCAGTCTGTCAGTCTGTCTGTGTCCACTCTACAGCCCAGATGGTTTAACCAATCGAACTGAAACTTCAGATTTAAGATTTTTTGATAAATTGGGAGGTCCCAGTGAATTTTACTCCAAATCGGCTAACCGGAAGTGGCCACTCCCTTGGTCCAGAAAATTTATTTTGCAAATATCTTAAAAAGTATAAGGTTTACAAAAAACTACTAAAGACAAAATGTTTCCAAAAATTAAAAACAAATAAAATTAAAAAAAAAAAAATAAAAAAATAAAATTTAAAAATTTAAAAATTATAAAAAAAAATTAAAATTTCTCAAAATTCTCTGTTCGTAAAAGAAAGTCGTGTGTTGGCCACACCTCCATTTTTTTGACTGATATTACAAAATTAGTTAAAAGTTATGACTTTGGTACCACAGAGGATGACATGTTGCGGGACCGTATAGTGCTTGGTGTAGCAAATAATGACTTAAAAGCCAAGTTATTGCGAATAGATGGTCTAACATTTGATAAAGCAAAAGAGATAAGCCGTATAGCCGAATTAACTAATGTCCAAGCAAAGGAAATCCAACAAGGTGCTAAGTTAGCAACAGATCATTGGTAAATAAACAATAAAGTTATAAAATTTAAGTCAGAGACAGGCACTCAGTATAAACTAATTAGCAGCAGCAGACTAGTATATGTACATGATTCCATCCTTAGAAGTAAAAGCTTGCAGTCTACAAACCACGGGCTCCCCGCAAAATTATTCTTGGGCCTTAAAAATAGTTATTGTATCTATAAACAAGAACAAACACGTCGTGTTCGAACAACAAGTAAAGTTTTTAGATAAAAACTTATTTCTTTCTATTGCGGAGCCTCGCATTATTTAAAAGTATCCGATTTCGTGACTAGACGGAACAGAACGTGATTCATTTCATTGGCTTCAAATAAAACGAAATATCAAGAATATCGAAATATTCTCAAAAATATCGAATTTTCAAAGTACTTACATTTCTTTAATACTCTTGAAAGTTCTCAAATATCGAGTTATCCGTAAATATGTAAACCGAAAGAAAGTCCTCGCCATGTAAAACGAAAATAACCTGGACATTCTTGAATAATTTTGAATAGCCTAGGAAGAAATATAGAAATTTTGGCATAGTTTTGAAAAATTTGATTTGTACGTGTATAACTCTGCAAGTGTCGAAAAAGCCCAACAAAACAATATGCAATAAGAAGGGAACTTTCAAATAGTATCGGATAATTTGTTAAATATCGAACAAATATATTCTTAGAATAGACTCTAAGATTCTTGAGTAACATCGAACTACACTCGAATAATCTCGAAAATCTCAAAAAACCTGACAGTTTCGAAACACCGAATCACCAACTAAGACTCAAACATCAAAATCTCAATTCCATGTTAAACTGACTGACTGGTTTGCCTCAAGTATCTGTTAATTCCCTTTCTAAAGATAAAGGCAATTGAAGAAACCATGAAATTCTTTTCAGTCGCGGTTAGATATTTTTCTAAGAAGAAAGTTTCAACAATTTCTTCTTGATTTTATGAACATCAAAATGGTAAAAGTTTCAATTTGTTTTGCTAAATGCTTAATTTGTTTTATAAAAGGTTAAATTTGAAGTTCAAACGGGGTAAACTTGGAAATTAACCCAGCAAACACTAAAATCGTTATCCTTTTGATGGCGAAAACTTTGATTTCAAATGAGTTTAGCAAATTTTCTTCTAATTCTACGTAACTGTACGAATCTTAAGGCATTTTTATTTCTATGAAGTCAGATTACGAGTAATTAGTCGGAATTTTTCACCTTCAGCAATCGAGAAGAAATTGTTGGGCCTGTCTTAAGAAAATATTTAATAGCAACAGGTCACATTTCTTCTTTTTAGCAACTGGTCTCATTTCTTCTTCTAATCTTGACTAGTTACAAAGTTCTTGGTATAATCATAAACGCCTCCAAATTTATTCCGTGATTTTCCGATATGGCAGCACCATTGGAACATTTATTTTACAAAAAATGCAGCTTTTTAGTTGAATGATGCGTTTATAAATATTCAGAATGCCCTTGTTTTACCACCTGCGTTTAAATTTTCGAGATTAATGAGAATGTTAAATTGGCATTACATACGCAGCAAGGTGTTGGTTGTTGTTTTGCTTTCAGATATGATGATCATGTTCTATTTACGTCAAGATCAGTGTAAGCAAAGATAGGACTAGTTGCTGATTGAAAAAGAAGCGTTAGCAATCCAATTCTGGCTTAAAAATTGTATGAATATTCTTTCGTTTAAAAAAAACATTAAAAAACAAATTACGAAAGGTTTTGTTTGACCTACTGCCACTTGCATTCAAGTGAGATTGTATTAGCGAAGTCCTCACGGAAAACAATGAGGAATTATGTATCATGACTCACATACATATCAAGAATTTAAAGGTTTCGGCAGCCCTTATTTTACTACAAGTAATGGTTAAATGCATTACTAAACTATAGCGATGATTTTGAGCCGATTGACTAGAACAAAGATCTTGACAAACATACTAACGAGGATCAAGCTACTCGAACCTAAAATAAAAGCAAATAACGCCAAATTTACAGAATGCTAAAAACAACCAAGGACTGTACGCAAATCGCAGTTCAAAGCGGTTAAAACGTATGGTGAAAAATTTTGAAGAGGCTCAACCGTCTCGATGTCAACAGAAGAAAGATAAATATCAACCGTGAACCAAGTGTCCATTTTTCAAACATCTGAGTTTTGTAATCAGATGCATCAAATCAGATTTGCCAAACCGACAAAATTATCATTCAGCACAATGTATTTAAACCTGTTAATTCTCGCGATATTATCAGAAGCGAAAAACATCGATATTTTGACAGACATAATATTTGTCATTATTTTATATTAATGCATTAGTTACCATTATACTAATGCATCTGTTCTTAAAGATTTTATTTATTGTCTCGCTTCAAATTGTATTTTAATGTGTTTATGAATGTACAATGTATTACAACTATATCATCAATCATCATGCGGAATCAATTTGAACGAAAAATACGACAACAATTGGAAACGTGAAGTTTATGACAAATGACAATTTTTATATTAGAGGAAAAAGGTTTCTTTCATAAACTACGCCACAATCTTGTCGTGGAAACAAAGTGTTCGGAAATAGTGGAAATTAGCAGAGCCCTCATATATTAAGGAAATTCCTTAACCTATTGAGTTTTCTTGAAGCAAATGTGTAGTTTTGTACGTTTAGGTTTAGTTTTGGTGCGTTTAAGACGTTGTGTTCCAAACAGGGAAAACCGACCGATTAAACATTTAAGTTTGTGGTGATTAACATGTATAAAACTTTATCGTGAAGTTAATATAGTTGGCGAATTTTTATATCCGTGAGAGATTTTCCATATACAGATGATAAGATTTGTGGTGATATAAAGTGCCGTGGAATAACACCGAATTCGTGAGTCGAGAAATATAAAGTACCGTATTTTGTAGCAAGGCAGTATTTAACGGCTAATGTAATACGCGTGATATTTAAAACTAAGTGCTGTTGTACGCAGATTTAATTTGGCGAAGATCAAAGATAAAATCAGAACGGTTCTAAGTTCACCGAATTTGTGAGTCGAGAAATATAAAGTACCGTATTGTGTACCAAGGATGTTTGCGTGAAATTTAAAAATAAATGTTGTTGGATAGAGTCTTAATTTAGCGAAGATAAAAGATAAAACTAGAACGGTTCTTATAATTTATTGTGTTTATGAAGTAAAGTTGTTTTAATTTTGGGACTGAAAGTGAGGTTTGCTATTATATAACAAATTATTAAGAAATTTTAGCTGAGATGGGCCAAAAAAAAAATAATCTTCATAATTCATTTAAGTCGGTGAATTCAAATAATACAGTGCTATTGAACGAACCAAAAAGCAGCACTATGATGGAGGGTGGTGACATTGGAGATATGACATATAGAAGTAGGGAGACTAATGCTAGCGAACTTAACGGCAACCAACAAGAAGATAATACCCAGTTAGAAGAGTTACGAACACGGGAGATGGCGCTGAAAGGTAAAATGTATTATCTTGCCTACTGCTGGAGCTTGCTTAAGTTTTAGAGATGTCGAAGAATCGCTTTCGAAGTTTAGCGGGGAGGATGATTATCCCGTCGAGAAATAGATTCAGGATGTCGAAGATGATGTATGTATGAAATGGAATGCTGAACAGAAAGTTATTTATTCAAAACGACTGTTAACTGGAACAGCAAAAGACAGTTTACGTTTATCGGTTACTGATACCTGGGAAAATCTAACCACACATTTATTCAACGAGTTCAAAAAGAAAGTGAATTATGCCGTGGCGCATGGCAGAGAGGAAGAAAAAGAAAGATGAATCTTTCAAAAATTATTTAATCGCTATGCGTGAACTAGGTCAAACCGGCAACTTGGAATATGCTTCGATAATCGATTACTGTATAAGTGGAATAACCGATTATGAACATAATAAGGCGGTTTTATATGGATCAACCAACCTCTATGAATGATTTCAAAATTAAACTCGTAATTTAAGAAGAAATCAAACAAAAAATTAAGATAAGAACACCAATCGAGAGCGTAACAACAAAGTCAATTGAGAACAAAAAGTCAAATAGATTCAGAAGAATGCCAAGATGTTACAACTGTGGTGGACCCGGGCATCTAGGAAAAGATTGCGCGAAAAAATCTGATGGTTCAAAGTTCTAATTCTTGTGCAGCCATTTAGAGAATCAGGATGATTGTTCATATAAAGCTGTCAAAAATGTAATGTTCAATGGAAAGGAACTTTGTGCACGTGTTTTAGTTAATGTCACATAAAAAATTCATTGGAACGGGCATTTGCGAATTTAGCGAGGAGTGCACAATATTCCATGGTGCGGGGTCCAGAGATGTATCAACCGCAGGTATAGGTTTAATGCAAAGCTAAAAATAGAGGATGAAGTATATGAGACCACAATTCACATAGTTCCTGATGGAAAACTGCCAGTTGACTTTTTATTGGGTAGAGATTTGGGTAGAGAAAATTTATTCCGGGAAAAGTTTCAATGGTAATTGAGCATGGAGAACTTCCGCTGAACATAAACTATATTAATGATCGTGAAGTGGCGAATAGATTATTGGTAGTAATAGTAAACTAAAATCCAGAGAAGAGAACGCCAAGTCCAAACATAAAAATGCATATTGAGCTGACCGATGAGAAACCGATTGCTTATAAATTGAATTATGCAACAAAATTATTAAAATTATTAAAACTGTATGATTTCCATTAACAATTGTTAAAATATCGTGCATTTACTAAAAATAAAATTTAAAATTTCAACAGTTTTAATACAGAATTTCATTTTATCGTTTTAATCTACGATGATAAATTGAAATTTTGTATTAAAACTGTTAAAATTTTAAATTTTATTTTTAGTAAATGCACGATATTTTAACTATCATTCATTAAAATCATACGGTTTTAACCATTTTATTAATTATGTTACATAATTTGGTAAAAAAGGGAATATCGTTCTCGTCACTCGTTCTCAATGTGTACCGGGCTTTACTGACTACGTATTTTAAACTGGATGTCAAACAAATTGAAAAGTCGTCAAAAAGTAACCTCGTAAACTGCCTTTTCACTGAGCATCTATGAGGAAATAGCGAAAGCTTCAAAATTTGAAAAGTTTAGTTTGAAAAGTCTTCTGAGGCACACATCATTAGTCACAAAATTATCACTCGTACTTCACATTTTGTGAATTTGTTTTGCTTTTCTTACAATTGTTTTACTTGAAAATTCCTCAGGTGGTAATTTTTGGTATGATTTTACCAAATTTGTACGGCCATCACTCCCATCTATGTAATGTATATTGACTTACTATGGGTTCTCACCAAAAGTAGATTGCAAATATTTGCAATCTATTTGATTTTCGTTCACACGGATAGTACCAGAGCCTTCTATAGTATAGAGCCATAATCAAAATGACGTATTTTTTAGAAGCTTTTTTAGTGGTATAACTTTTCATTGATTTCCATAGCAATCCATAGTAAAAATGGTGTTTTTTACTTTCAAGTTTTTCAATGAAAAAAGCAAATATGTTATAAAACGTTTAAATAAATGTTTTCTACATACCTTGAACAACAACATTCAAGAAGACTATATTGTTATTGAATAAATATTAATTGCAGAAATATTAAAATTAAACTATGCCTAAAATATATTTTTCGAATTTCCATTTTGGAAAATAAATCAAAGTTGGCTCTGATGAATTAAAATTATACTTGCTAAATTTATCTTTAGTTTTACTAGTGTACGTAAGATGTCTAAAATATTTACAGAAAAAAACGAAAAAAAATTATTTAATCACAAATTATCACTCGTACTTAATATTTTGTGAATTTGGTTTGCTTTTCCTCCAATTTTTGAACTTGAAATTTCCTCAGGTGGTAATTTTTGGTATGATTTTACCAAATATTTACGGCCATCACTGCCATCTATGTAATGTATATTGACTTAATGACCAAACGAATTGAAGTAAGCTTTTATTTTAATTTGATAGGAACCAAGCGCAAATTTTAGCGAAAAAAAACCTCGATATAAATTTATTGTAGTTGGCTAGAAAAACGTACGTTCAATTCTAATTTTTTTTTTTTTTTAAAGCCGACGGCTGTGCATTTTTTATTCATTTTGCTATGTTTACAAAATACTTTGACGTTTTGAAAAAATTGTTGTGGCATAAAGATCAGACGCAGATATTTTCAGTTTGCGCGATTTTAATTTTTTCCAATTAAAAATATATTGATTAAATTTTAGGTATCTAATATGAGAGTTGAAAAAATCTTTTGGCCAATGTGCACCAAATATTATTAGCACTTCTGCGGATATACTGGCATATGCCATCAAACAAAAATGCTGCTACATATCGTTTAAATAAAATTATTCTATAAAATGGAACTTTCCAATAAAACAACAGAAATTGCAGCTAAAATTGTATCTTTAAGTCCTAGTCTCAGCAAAACATCGTTTGACTTTAATTGTGACTCATTTAAAGTATCATACTGTTTTAAATTCTTGAATTTTATATGAAAAATTAGCGTTTGTCTCAGCAGATCCACCAATTTTGTTTATCCGCGAAAGTTTAAGGGTAAAACGGAATTCAAATTTTAACTTATTATTATGAAATTACAAAAAAAAGTGAGGTATTTGTTTACCTTGAATAAACAGAAAATGCTCCTCAAGCAATTGACTAAATTAATGTAGAAAACTTTAGCACAGGTAGCATTTAAAAAAATCAAATAATCCAGTGGTATTCTTAAATTATGTACTTATATGTATCGTTATAGTAGCAGGATTAGAAATATGAATGGAAATTTTGCTTATTATTTGATAATTTGTTAAAAAGTATAACGAATTTATAGGATAATTTGTTAAAAAGTATAACGAATAATTTATTTTGATTTAAAAATATATAAAGGACATTTTAAAATTTTATAAGTACCCTCAATACGTACTACTAAGATTTTCTCTAATATATCGAGTTTTTTTAATTTGGTTTCATGCACGAAATTATTTTACAGCAGTTTTGGTTGCATTCAATTTTTTGTTTTTTAAATAAATTTCTATATCGAGGTTTTTTTTCGCTAAAATTTGCGCTTGGTTCCTATCCAGAACGCTGTTGTTTGGAAATTTTCTTATATTTTGGTTTAAATAATTCAATTATTACAAGAAAATGAAAAGGATTTACTTAAACGACATTCATATATGTTGAAATTTAAATGTTTATGAAAGTATTTCAGAAATCTTAATTAAGAATTTGTAACGTTTTCATTTAAAAATGTGTCTTAGGAAAAAAAGTGATTTCCCATATGTTTTGTGTATTTTACTATGAAAAGTTTGGTTTTTTCCTTGTTTCTAATTCCTTTATAAAAGCTGTGTTTTTTAGACTATGGCTTTGTATAATCAAGGTTGCTTTGAAATTAGTCGTCGGCGGGACTATATTGGAGTGACAGGCAAATAAATTCATGTGAAATATTTAAAGCGATTGAAAATTAATTTATTAATAGAGGAATCAAAGATAAAAATTGAGCAAATTGAAGGAATATAATATTTCATGGCAAGGGTACTGATTAGCGCCGTTATTTTATTATATAACCCTGTCATGGAAACGTAATAATACATAACTAAAGAATTTCTTACTAAAAATTATATGGATACTTAAACAACCTAAACGATAAGCGACCGCATCCCTAAAAGTAAATTTATAAGAAAATTGATTTTAAAAAATTTGTCAATCTGACCCAAAGATCGTACGTACTCAAACGGCCAAATACTTTCATGAGTATTAGGGATTCTTTCTATCGAAAAAAAATATAGCAACTTCCGAAAATCTAGAGGATAAGTGACCTAAGAGAGACATGTTCCTTCCCTATATGTAAGTTTATACAAAATTTGATTTTAAAAAATTGGCCAATCCGAGATCGAACCCATTTCAGACAAGTCGATGATCTTCTCTAGCCAAAAAATATAACAACTTCCGCAAATCTGGACGATAAGTGACTTAGGACGGGTGTATTGTATCCTTGTACTTGGATTTATAAGAAGTTTGATTTAAAAAAAATTTTCAACCTTGCCCAAGATCGTACCCATATTTTCATGAGAAAAAAATATAACAACTTCGCAAAGTTTAGACGATAAGTAACTTAGAACAAGTGTATTATGTCTCTGTACGTAAATTAAGACAAAATTTGATTTAAAAAAATTTTGAATCTGACCAAGAATCGAATGCAAGTGGAGTTACATATTTTGATCAGTAGTTGGAGATCCTTTCTCACCAAAAAATATAATAACTTCACGAAACATAAACGACAAGTGACTTAGGAGAGGCATGTTGCGTCCCTATACGTAAGTGTATCAAAAAATTACCGGCATCCTCTCTAACCAAAAAATATTATAACTTCTGGCTTAGGCGCTTATACGTGAATTTATAAGAAATTCGATTTTAAAAATTTTTAAAGCCCAAAGATCATACACAAGTGGACACATATTTTCTTGAGTAGTTAAGGATCGCCTCTAACGAAACAATAGAGCAACTTCCAAAAATCTTGACGATAAGTGATCTAGGATAGTTGTGTTGCGTATATGTAAGATTGTATGAATGGCCACATATTTTCATGAGTAGTTGAGAATCCTCTCTAACAGGTAGTTAGGTTAGTGACTTAATATTTTCTCTGTTCATAAATATATACGAAACTTGATTCTAACAAGTTTAGAAACCTTTCGAAAGTGACCAAATTTGATTTGAAAACAGTTATCAATCTGGCCCAGAGATCGTTTACAAGCGGGCACATATTACTTTCTTTTAATCTAGTAAAATAAAGTAATTTTTAGAGATTTATCGGTTTTGAGGTCCCCTGAGTCCGAAAAAGTGAGTTTCGAAATGGTATCTGTCCGTCAGTCTGCCTGTCTGTCTGACTGTCTGTCAGTCTGTCAGTCTGTGTCCTCTCTACAGCCCAGAGAGTTTAACCAATCGAACTGAAATTTCAGATTTAAGCTTTTTTGATAAATTGGGTGGTCCCAGTGAATTTTACTCCAAATGGACTAACCGGAAGTGGCCACTCCCTTGGTCCAGAAAATTTATTTTGCAAATATCTTAAAAAGAATAAGGTTTACAAAAAACTACTGAATACAAAATGTTTTCAAAAATTAGAAACAAATAAAAATTAAAAAATTATAAAAATAAAATAAAATTTCTCAAAATTCTCTGTTCGTAAAAGAAAGTCGTGTATTGGCCACACCTCCATTTTTTTATGGGTTGTAGGAGATGTTCTTCGACCATGATGTGGTGAAACTGGATAAATTGATGGCTGAGGTGGCTTCAAATACTAAATTGATAAACAAAATATTGGATAAAGTTAATAATTCAAACGGAAACTCCACCACTTGCAAATGCAATCATTTTAGGCACTGGGTCATTTTCAGGAAATGTAACATGCTCTATAGGCTGGGTATTAACGATATAAAAATAAATTATCGATATATAATATTGAATTTACTGGTGGTAAATTACTGTAGGCAAATAATCGTGCATCGGACAGCTCTGTGATTTCTATATCTTACAAGATCGGATTATCTGAGGAAGAAAATAAGCGAAGCGGTGATCGCGTTTTTATCGATCAATTTTTTATCGGTGCTGCCAATTTTTTAATCTATGCAGCAAGGATTTTCCCTGACCGATCAATTGTTTCAAATTTGTTTTTGCTGACTAATTGTATTCCATCTGCCTTAGACAAAAGATTAAGGATATACACGTTGTTTTAATGGATTTTAGTAAGTCATTTGACACCTAGGAGTAAGTCATTTGACATACGTTACCAATTAGTTGGATTAACTCCTGTTTGGAATGTAGAACTCAAATTGTTATGCTTTAGAAATACTGGTCTATGTCGAATAGCTAACTGGTCATCGAACACTTCTCATCGCAACTTGCGAAAAAAAATCACCTTTATCACACTTTGCTGCGTTGTGTGCATCAAATAAAATGTTAAATAAACATTTAAAAACGCAGATTAATGCAATCCTCCCATTCCCGTAATGAATACAATTTGAATTCTAATTTCTTTTTTGATGACCGTAGCATGAGAGTGGCAATATCAGCTGTATTTCTTGACGTTTGATCTGATCCGGATCAAATCATGCGTCAAGAAATGCGGCTATTATGAAAGATTTGGGTAGCTAAATATTATACTATAGTATTTATTAGTAAATTGTCATTCCATGATCATGATCAGGGTTACATTTATTTGTAATGTCGAGATATGTTAAGAGATCGGATAAAGATTATTGTGATCCGTACAGGTTCAAGCAATAAATCGTAAAGACATTTTACAGCAACAATTTTTGAAGTTTGCTTTTCACGGTTTATGAGGTTTATGAGAACCAATATCCAAGCGTAGAACTGTAACGTAAACCACTTTTCTTCAAGATATTCTCTCATCAAGAATTGCATCGAGATTATCTAACCGTTTCCTATTTAAGTTCCTTTATGGATTGCGGTCAAGTGGAGATTTTGTATTTAAGTTGCCATTACGGAGGACTATAACTTAGCTGATCCTGTTATTAATGTTTTGGTGTCGTTGAATAAAATAATCTTTTGGTTTTAATTTGCCAAATGGTGGATTGGGGGTTTTGTTGTAAGACTTTTTATTTTTGTTAATTTATATCTAATTATTAGTCCAGAGGCCGAATGTTCAACATAAGAAGTAGATATTTGACTTAGAATTTAAAAAAAAACTGAATTACCATCCGAAGTGGAGGAAAATTTGACATTTAGGTACAAAAAAGTTTTTTTTCTCTAACATTTGGTAATCTACAAAATACAAAAAAAAACCTTGCGCCTGCAAGCTAGTAACGTCTCGTCTAGAACCTTGCGCCTGCAAGGTAGTAACGTCTCAAAAATGACCGAAGCTTTGACCGGGTTTCATTGCAGTGCTTTGTTTCCAGTTGTTTCTCGACAACTGAATGACGAATTTTAATGGGACAAAAACTGTTACACAAAGCTTGATGTATTTCACAAAATTGGTGTTTCCTTTATAAAATATTTTTTTAAAATGGTGTCATCAAAGTGGGGATAAACGGAAACGTAGAAAATTATTTTTCATTTATATTTCGGTAATGTCTGAACCGAGCTACGTAAAACAAAAACCGCTATATGCGGCTTAATAAACTTAAAAACATTTCTATTTGTGAAAATCGCCGCCACTGATGTATAGAAAAAAGGAAAAACTGATGTTTTTGATTTTGTTGCGTTCACATTTTTATTAATACATCGTTAAACTGTGAACGGTCGTTACTGGCACAGAAATTCGTGATATGATGAGCTCTTTATAAAAGAATTTTTATTTGTAAAAATCACCACAAATTGACAAAAAAGATAAATTACGGGCTTCACTTTTTGGAATCACGTTTTTGTTTATTAGATTCCATTGCTACTAATTTCCTAGAATCTTCGCTTGGGACGTAAATTTGGAATATTATGACACCTGAAGAAATGAGTTCGTATTGTGGAACAGAAGCTGAACATGTTTAGTTTTTATTTGAATTCTCTTATTGTCCCCATCACAGTGATGTATTCTTTACCATCTGGCTGGCCGTCACACCAACTCAACACATTAGTAGGCGATTCAAAATCCTGTTCATTCGAGATCATTACCAAGATAAAGTGAGATTAGATTTTCGAATGGGACATATGATACAACTGCCAACGATCGATACGAACCAGTAAAAGGATCGTTTGTTTCTCACCTAATTTAAGGAAAACTATAACCAGGATTTACAATCGCAGCAGTATAAAAATTTTGCAACCTTCTGTAAACACTGTTGACTGCATATAAATATTAAACCATCATCGTTTAACCAGACTAACAAGTCGTCGTAAGTCCATCCAAGGCTAAAAGCAAATTATAAATTCCTTTAATTCAAGTTATTTTGTACTTGACGATTCAATCAACTACATACATAAGTGCTTACAACATTATACATAAAAACAAAAACAACAAAAAAGTAATAATTTACCTTTTCAATTTTTGTCTGCTTGTTATGTACAAAATACTTAAATGATTTCTCATTATTTTATAGGGTACGAATTTTGTGAAGTAATTCCATGAATTCGTACTTCGATTTTTCATTAAAACGTGGATTTTTCTTTTTAGAAGTATTAAATTGAGAAAATGTCAATGGCTAATTATGTAACAACAAGTTGGATACACAAGATCAATGTATTTTCAAAAACTATTCAAGATGATGTTCACGAGTTAAGCCCATATACGCAAACAAATTTTATTGAAGCAACAACAAATCAGTAATTAAGTAAATTATTATTTTCGAGTAAATATAAAAATAGAATTTTACTTGGTTGTAATTAAAATAACTTTTATAATTAAATTAAAAATTATTTTCAATATACATAATGTACGTTGAATGATGTCAAGTTTAAAATTCTCGTAAAACGTGGCATCGTCATATATGAACATTTCTCATCACGTATGATGATGACGTTGATTTATTTAATTAAACAGAACAAAAAATAATTATTGCACGTCACAATATTGTAAATACATAGACGGTTTCATACGGCGCTAACATTAAAATATTCACAAAATTGTTTGCATTTTATTGACTTAAATACTTTTACCTGAAGCCGATTTAGTCTACTGATAAGATAAAAAACGTGGCCAACACACGACCAAATTCATTTATGTTTAATGTTCTTCGAGTGTTGAAATAAAATTAAAAAAAAAAAATGTTTATGGTCAATAATTGTCAATATTATATTGGCGTAATATAACTGTCGTGATAAGATTGTGTCTGATATGGGTATAGATAATAATTTGATTTTTTTTTTTGCTTTTTCGAAAGTATTTTATCAAAAGGCAACACTTGACGTAAATAATTATAAATATTGGTGGTAAATATTTGCGTCTTGCTATTTGGCAGCACAATTGTTGCTATCACGAGAGAGACAGAGAGTTTCTTAGGTTGCCAGCGTTTATTAGCTGATTTCAACTGAATTATATAATAACTAAATGGATTCTTCAAATGACTAATACGGTGGTGTCTAAGCCAAATGAGTATTTTCGATAAATTTTCAAAATAAATAGAGGCATTGTTAAAAACAAAATTCAATAATCTCATTGTACCGGGAGGCAAAAATTATTTGCAAAGACGTAAATTATTGTAAATGTCAATGAAATTGTCGTAAAAAATTATTTGTAATTTTAGCAGCCAGTTAATTATATACTAAAGTGTCGAACATTCAACAATATTTCTGTCTGAAATCGTAAGTTTCGGCCATCGCCTAATACATCGCCTTGAGCTTTCCAGTTGTAGACAGTTCAAATTTTGAGCTTAAGGGTAATTCTGTCCAAAAGATTGTGTCGAAATTACTTTTGTGATGTATTGGCTCAATACAACTGATACAAGTTTTTCACTCCAATCTCAACTGTTTGCAAATAAAATTGATGAAAGAAAAGATTGAACCTGATTTTTAAAAGGGTGAATTTGATTTGCGAAAGGTTGAAAATGGTTGAATTTGGAGAGCAAAACTTATTGTTAAAGTTACGACATTTGACGAGATGCAGGTCAATCTATAATCTGACTGAACTAAACTGCGAAAGGCTTAGGAGAGCCTCTAGGGACAAAACCGAATGATTTAAACAGAATTTCGCATCATTCAAAAATGCAAATTCTAAGAATTTCAAATAAATTCGATGATTATACCAACCTTCTTAAAGAGTCCCATTTAAAAGATTAATAAAATATGGAAAATAAATTTAAAGTAACAATTAGGAATTTGAAATTTTAAATGCCAACTTGTCAAATTTGGCTTTAAAAATTAAAATTTTGTTATAACATTGACTTTACAGTTAGGGTTAATGATAATTCAAATTTTGAATACGGTGGTTTCCAAAATTTTTAAATTAGTAAATTACAAGGAAAATTGTTGTTAGAGAGATAGCATAAAAAATGGTGACAAATTGGTGCCAAACTAAAAGTTTGTCAGTCGTTAGTTAGTAGTAGATATTTTTAGCTATAACATTTTTTTTTTGTTTAGCGCGGTGTATCTTTTGTTTTTTTCTAACGGACGTGTCACATTTCGAAGGTCGTTTGACTAATTGGTCTCAGACCGAAAATTGCAGTTCGCGTTGTGTGACATCAATTAAATTGTAAAATCCGACCGACAACCATTTTCCGCGGTTCTTAGCCAAAGGTAGACGGGAAAACCGGTAGTCTTAAGAATCTCATTTGACTAATTGATGTTAGTCTAAAATGTCTTCAATACGTTACTTAATACCCGTGAATTTCTAAAATCCGGTACTTGAAGATAAGGGTGAAGGGTGAAATTATTTGATTTGTAGGGCTTTTATATTTATACCTATAAGTACAGTGAGAAAAATGGAGCAAAATACGTGTGCAATTTTAATCAAAATACTCTATCTACGAAACTTATTTAGGCGGCATATCTCAGACACTCTAAAAATCTGCTCACGTTACTTATTATTATTATTATTGGGGGGGCCATGCGGGCGATCAGCCACTTCGCACTGCGACCTAAAAGATCTATTGTGCTGGCCCCTGCTTAATTATCCGTCCAGTCAATATTCAGGTTCTTAATGAACCTGACAATACTGCCTCCCGGTACGTGATACATACTATCTGGGCATATTGCTCTCCCTCCTAGATGTTTACTACAGCATGTGGTTCCGCTAGAAAGACGGTAGCATTGGAGCTCAAGGACCTCGAGAGGGTTGTGCCACTCCCGTATATTCCTACTCCTGCCCCGTGTTCCGTTTGATTTTACTCTTACGAGTTGCTGGGAATTGCAAATCACCTGTAGGTCACCCAGCTTTACTACAGGAAGGCTAAAAATAAAACTGGAGGGTGCCTGGTATCCAGAGTCCGCATATTTTGGGCTGATTAACCTATCAGCCATTCATCCATCGGCATATGCTGTTCCACCTTAGATTAGGGTTTTTTGTCAAGGTTTTCTTCTTTAGCGCCGTACTTTGGCCTGTGCCAAATGGCCTAAAATGTGCCAAGTGGCCTTAATTACCAGTGGTTGCTACGAGGAGGCAGTACGTACACTTGCGAATTGTGCACAGGTTACCCCTTACACAATTGTACCCATCACGCAGCTGCCTAATGACAAGACCAGAACAGCTCACGTGATGCGCACCCTACTGGAAGGCTACGGATCTGGTAGATTAATCTACTCAACTTTGATCCCCCCCTCCAATAGACGCCAAACCACGTTACTTATTATGACCTTATCAAGTCGTTTTTTTCCTGTTTTGTTTTATGGCGGAAGAAGAGGACGGCATATTTTTTCTGTCGGCATTTTTCTTATGTCAAAAGGCAACTGGCACTTCAAATCAGAGAGTGAAACCGAAATGTTTTTCGTTCCGGTTTAGGGTTACGTTCCCAAATTTAATTTTTCGTTCCGGTTCTGTTTCGGTTTGTTAATTTTTTTCTGGTTTCGTTTCGGTTCGGGTTCACAACCGGTTCGACATTGCATCACATAAATATATTAGGAACTGTAATTATGGTATAAAATCATTCCATTACATAACGCCTACAGCCTCCAAGCTTTGCGGGCACATTTATTAAGGTATATTAAGGTATACCTTTGTAAGTTGGGTGCTTGCCTTCCTGCTTGGGGGAGGAGGTTGTTGGGGCAAAATGGTATTTTCCTCACCGAAACTATAATAACTATCGTATCAAAAAAGTTTCGAGTAAAAATTAAATCTGGCAAAATTGCCATTAATTTGGTTTAAATTTTATTTTTAAGCGATAAAAATTGAAGGAGATATGATATTTCAAATTTAGTGTAAAACTGAAGAGTTGAATATTTTCATATGACCCATTTCTAAATTTTCTTTTGGTTTTTTTAAATATTGAGATTCCAATACTTTTGATAATCTGAATAGATATGCAATATGTATATGTACTTGTAACCATTTGCTGTTCGTATGAGTAACTATTGAATGTTTGCAATCGAATATGTTTGATCCAATTTTAGTGCAAAATGATAATTGTGACTTACAATATTACGAAAATCTACAATAGTTTAATTTACGCCCTGCAATACTGAATTTTATTATTTATAACTTAGATTTGCCAAAGAAAGTCAAAAATGATGGTGAATCCAATTAAAGGAAGATATGTTATGTCAGATGCGGGTTTCGGTCAGTTGATCGTAAACAATCGATCGTGTTACAATTGAACGTGAACAACTGATCGTAGACACAATTGATCGCGGATACAATTGATCGTATGAACAATTGATCGTTGAGCAATTGATCCATGGTCAATTTCACGTATTTATTTTGCGTAAAATATTTTGTTTTTTTATTTCGTTACTCCCGCTCCTATAGAATTGTAAATTCCTATAAACCCTATATTATTTTCTAAAGGCCCTCGGAGGGCTAAACGGTCTGGAGCGGAGCGACCTCCCGCGTGCCCGTGAGAGTTACCGAAGCCGGTAGCCTCTATAATCTTAAGTTAAATTAGTCGATGTCATTTTTCTTTTTCCCAGCGTAATTAAAATTGGAAATATTTTACAAAAAGTGGAATTAAATTCGGAAAAAATTTATTTACATTACGCGTATACATATTTGAATGTATAAATAGTCGATTGCGTAAATATTTTTTATGTATTGTTGCGTAAATATTTTTTATAATTAGCCTTATCCATCTAAAGAAAGATTGGCTATGTAGGCCCTACAAAATATTTTTCCGGAACAAAAGGCTTAACTTTTCATTATCAGTCAATTATTCTCTATAACCCTCTTTTTTTATGTGTGTGTCTCGACCATGTGGGCTATGGTTAATTTCGTTTAAAACTCGTTTGGAAACAAATAACTAACGTAATTCACTTCAATTCTTTATTTAAATTCAATTATATTGTTACACGATCAATGGTCCATACGATCAACTGATCCACGATCATTTGTTCATACGATCAATTATATCCACGATCAATTGGTTCCACCCACGGTCAATTGTTGTACGATCAATTGTTCACGATCAATTGTTTACGGTCAATTGACAGTAAATCGTCAGATATATGTACTGCCGTCCTAGAACCAAACACGGTATCTACTGGTGACATAAAATTGAGATAATAGGCTTTAAAGTTTTGGTAATAGACCTTTGTAAATTGGAATGTTTGCTATCTAATAAATAATGTTCCTAGTCAAAGTAACAGTAAATGCAGTATAATAAATACAAAAACAAATGCGATATACGAGGGCGGATTGAAAATGAAGCTACCTAGCGCTAGATGGCAGCACAAACACAAACATTTTTTGTTTTTTAGAAATTGCGATCTGTCAAACGTCAGCTGTTAAAATTTCACCCAAATTCATCGATTAGTTTATTTGTTGTAGTCGTTTGAAGTAAGCAACTTTTGTGTTTCTTGAAAAATGCAAAAAAAACGAATTTCGTGCAGTGATTAAACACTATTATTTGAAAGGGAAAACGGCGAAAGAGACAAAAGAAAAGCTCGATAAACATTACGGTGAGTCTGCTCCGTCAGATTACATGGTAAAATATTGGATTGCTGAATTTAAACGCGGCCGAAGAAGCACTGCAACAATACCATCAACAAGAAGGCCAAAAGAGGTGGTTACTGAAGAAAATATCAAGAAAATCCTCGATATCGTTATGAATGATCGCCGAGTCAAGTTGCGTGAGATTGTTGAAATGGTAAACATATCATATGAAAGTGTGTTCAACATTTTGCATGAACATTTGCATATGA
Source organism: Tipula vernalis (assembly GCA_958295665.1). Classification (NCBI taxonomy): domain Eukaryota; kingdom Metazoa; phylum Arthropoda; class Insecta; order Diptera; family Tipulidae; genus Tipula; species Tipula vernalis. Next base: position 175,579,012 of record OY282558.1, on the reverse strand, counting down.
AAAAGATATCGGCAAGATGGGTGCCGCGTTTGCTCAGTGTCGAACAAAAACGAGTTCGACAGACCACTTCACAGCGGTGTTTGGACATGATAAAGCGTAATCCTGTTTTTTGACGTGGGTCCACCACTACACACCTGAAACCAAAAATCAATCGAAACAATGGGTGGAAGCTGGTGGAAGTGCTCCGAAGAAGGCAAAGGCAGTGAAATCGGCTGGCAAGGTTATGGCCACTATATTTTGGGATGCACACGGAATATTGCTCATTGATTATCTTGAAAAAGGATCCTCAATCACAGGAAAGTATTATCGTGCATTATTGGATCAATTGGTTGATGCAATCAAGGAAAAACGATCACATTTAAAGAAGAAAAAAGTGCTCTTTCTTCAAGACAACACACCGGTTCACACAGCATTAGATACGATGCTAGAATTACGTGAAATACACTTCGAATTGGTTGACCATCCACCTTATAGTCTAGATTTAGCTCCTAGTGACTTTTTCCTGTTTCCAAACTTGAAAAAATGGCTCGCAGGACAAAGATTTATCTCAAACGAAGAAGTGATTATCGAAACTAACGCGTATTTTGAGGGGTTCCCGAAATCGTATTATTCAGATGGTATAAAAAAGTTGGAATATCGTCTTACTAAGTGTGTCGAATTAAATGGAGACTATGTTGAGAAATAAATGGTTTTTGGCAAAAAAAAATTTTGTTTTCCTACTTAGGTAGCTTCATTTTCAATCCGCCCTCGTATGTACATATTCGCATAAGTAGTTACTGCGTTTTTAGCTAGTAGTTTATAGATACCCCATTTGTGCTAAGAAAAGGTAGACATTTTAGAAAGATATGATAAAATGATGCTTGTTTTCAGAAGAAATAATTTAAATACTGAGTTTACCATCGGTAAATAGGTAGAACATGCCAGGTTACTAAGAAAACCATAAACTCAATTTCCAATTTTTTGTGGTTTGGTTCTAGGATGGCAGTGAACCTAATTGGTGAATTTACTTTTGACTAATCCGTATTTTTCGGCAAAGTAAGAAAATTGGCCCAATGGTACAGAGAGTGCAAAATTAGTAATAATTATGAAAATCTCGAATAACCTCATTACTAATGTAAAAATTAATCGGAAGTTCTTTCTGAAACGAGGAAGATCGATATAGAATGCTAGCTTTGTACAGTTTTAATAACGTATTAATTCTACTTTGTAGTTCTGCGACAAAGTTTTTATTAGTATTCGTTCTCGAATCCGATGGTGATGAGTTAGTGAAGAAGTAGACCAGACTATTGAAGAAGAAATTTAAAAAATAAAGAAAGGAACAATGAAGTTAGGAAGGGACCCGGTTTTAAAGAATTCTATTCTTGTACCGAAAAAGCCTCAACGTCCAGTTCGTTCCACAAACAGTACTTGGAAGGAAAAAATAATTTGGAACTTAAAAAAACTTTTGCTTTTGAAAATCGGGGTTCGACGTTTTACGTTAATCTAATATCCTACACTGCTAGTGAATTTTCGAGATTAGTCGCAGTGTATCAACCTCGATTTTAGCTAATCCCTCTGTTTTTCCATAGAATACTTAAACGAGTTTAGCTAAATCGGATTTATTAAACCACAGTCTGTCTAGGGTATAAAAGTGTCTGTTTAGCTAAAAGTGAATAAATGCGTACTACTTAAAACCGGTAAAAACCTCCATATCAAAAAGCTTTATCAAAGCTCTATAAGAATAAAACCATTTATATAATAAAATATTTTTTTGGTCTACCATCATTTAGGAACCATGGTTTTTGTCTGCTTTCCGGCCCTAAACCGCGGAAAACGTCTACCAACCGGACTTTCAAACAGTACCGTGAACAAGAAATTTTAGCCCGACACCAATTCTGGTGTTTGCCTTTCGGATTTTAGAATTTCTTAGATGTCAAACAACGCAAACAACAATTTTCAATCTGACACGAACATTCACGTTCTCATTTAGAACGCCCCGTTAAACAAAACAAAGTTATGATGTAAGAAATGTCTGAACCAATGCACCAATTTATCATCATTTTTGACGCTACCCTCGCTAATTATTTGTACTTGATGTTTTAAACATTTTCAAAGTTTCGAAGTTCGATAATTCAGACGAAAAATGAAAGATTTTTTTTTTTTCTTATTAATTTGAAAATAACTTAAAGATTAAAATTTCAAATGGCTCAAAACACCTAAATTCATTAATTTAAAATTTTAATCGTTTTATTGTCAAATTTTTGTTGTTTGAAAAATTTCCGATATCTGAAATTCCTGTCATAATTATGATTTTGACCAAGTTGATGCTTATAAGGTATTTATTGTTACAATAGTATTAACAAAATTACTTAAGGGCGTTTTACCTGGGTTTCGATACTCTTGATTGAGATAACTCTCGTTCGTTACTTGAATATGTACTTGATGGAGAAATAGTAGTAAGTACATAGCAGTTTTATAAATAAATAAAGATTAAAATTATCATGAGTTCTTTTAATTTTGTAACGTTGTCTTAAGATTTTATCTTTTTTAAATACATTTAATGTTGGTAGCTCACTATTTAATTTACCTTCACTAAAAATTAAACAAACTATAATATGTAGATTTTATGCAACTCTTAACTGTGAGTAACGGCAAAAGATACGCGAGTTATAATATTCAAAATATATTTCGAAACTTTGGCTGCAAAATTGCATTCAACGCTCAACGCAAATTAGAAAATTAAAACCAAAATCAACCAATCGTTAGACAATGGAGTTTATAAATTGACTTGATTGGAAAACTATTTAAGGGTAAGATGTACCCAGAATCAAGGTTTGCTTTTCACATCAATTCAACTCAACACAATTATAAGTATATAGAAATTCTTTATAACAATAAGGAAAGGTGATGTTATGAACCGCATAAGGAGGAACACAAAATTTTTTTTGGTTCGTCAAAATTTAGCAGAGAGCAGAGGTATATTTTTATTCCAATTAAAAAATATCCAAAGATGGAGGAATGTCAAGAGATTTGATGTACACATACATTAAATTACAATTAACAGACAGTTTTGCTATGATTAGAAAATATGGTGTGCCTAGTGAAATAGTGTTTTCAACGATATTATCTATAATACTAACTATAATATTTTCGTAAACAAAATACAAACAAAACTAAAAACTTTGTTCAATTAATACAGAACAGTACATTAATTTCAACCGAAAGCCAATATTACAACAATTAGCTGAGATATTTTCCTTTGCGTTTAAATAATAAAGCAACACAACAAGTAAACGGGAATATTATAGCTGTCAAACAAAACCAAATGTTTTTGCTAATTATGCACTCCATGGTGCAATAACTGCAACCGTAGCATTATAAATGTTAAACTAATATCCGTTATTTGTGTTTCCGATAGACGAATCTTATCTATTTATACGTGAATTTGTGATTAAATGCTATACAAGTAAGCATAACTACAACTTATGCATTGCATTATAATCGAATGGGCTGTAATTTCAGTTTTTAATTTTTATTTGTATTTGGATTTGTATTTTGTTTTGTTTTTATATTTATATTTGTATTTGTATTTGTTGTTATATTTGTATTTGTATTTGTTCATGTGCTTGTACTTGTACTTGTATTTATATTTATATTTGTATTTGTATTAGTATTTGTATTTGTATTTGTATTTGTATTTGTGTTTGTATTTGTATTTGTATTTGTATTAATATTCGTGTTTGTATTTGAATTTGTATTTGTATTTGTATTTGTATTTGTATTTGTATTTGTATTTGTATCTGTATTTGTATTTGTATTTGTATTTGTATTTGTATTTGTATTTGTATTTGTATTTGTATTTGTATTTGTATTTGTATTTGTATTTGTATTTGTATTTGTATTTGTATTTGTATTTGTATTTGTATTTGTATTTGTATTTGTATTTGTATTTGTATTTGTATTTGTATTTGTATTTGTATTTGTATTTGTATTTGTATTTGTATTTGTATTTGTATTTGTATTTGTATTTGTATTTGTATTTGTATTTGTATTTGTATTTGTATTTGTATTTGTATTTGTATTTGTATTTGTATTTGTATTTGTATTTGTATTTGTATTTGTATTTGTATTTGTATTTGTATTTGTATTTGTATTTGTATTTGTATTTGTATTTGTATTTGTATTTGTATTTGTATTTGTATTTGTATTTGTATTTGTATTTGTATTTGTATTTGTATTTGTATTTGTATTTGTATTTGTATTTGTATTTGTATTTGTATTTGTATTTGTATTTGTATTTGTATTTGTATTTGTATTTGTATTTGTATTTGTATTTGTATTTGTATTTGTATTTGTATTTGTATTTGTATTTGTATTTTTATTTTTATTTTTATTTTTATTTTTATTTTTATTTTTATTTTTATTTTTATTTTTATTTTTATTTTTATTTTTATTTTTATTTTTATTTTTATTTTTATTTTTATTTTTATTTTTATTTTTATTTTTATTTTTATTTTTATTTTTATTTTTATTTTTATTTTTATTTTTATTTTTATTTTTATTTTTATTTTTATTTTTATTTTTATTTTTATTTTTATTTTTATTTTTATTTTTATTTTTATTTTTATTTTTATTTTTATTTTTATTTTTATTTTTATTTTTATTTTTATTTTTATTTTTATTTTTATTTTTATTTTTATTTTTATTTTTATTTTTATTTTTATTTTTATTTTTATTTTTATTTTTATTTTTATTTTTATTTTTATTTTTATTTTTATTTTTATTTTTATTTTTATTTTTATTTTTATTTTTATTTTTATTTTTATTTTTATTTTTATTTTTATTTTTATTTTTATTTTTATTTTTATTTTTATTTTTATTTTTATTTTTATTTTTATTTTTATTTTTATATAAGTTTTAAATGTTGGTCTGTGTTTCGATGCGATATGTCAAAAATCCTTTATTATTCAAGTATATATTCTGTGTATGGTGTTGATTAACCCATTTACAATGAGTTTTCTACTAATATTGTGTCATGAAATGCTGCCTATGTCATACTAACGATAATTTAAAAATTACACATTTAAATTCGCAAGGTTTAGTTATGGATTACAAATTTACTGAACTGTTTCATTTAATTGATGAATTAAATTTTCATTTCATTAATATAACTGAGGCTTTGCTTAAACCATGGGTGTCTTCCAATCCTCTAAACCTCTTCTTGCAAATTTACACTTGGGTATAAACCAAGAAAGAAACGATAAACACTCATAGCGGTGACGTATTATTCTATATAAATAATATTGAAATTTTGTTCATAAAAATTTGTATTAATAATTTGCTCTTTGTATCATTAATAATTTTCTACCTTCAGTAAATAACACGAGTAAGGCCTCGTGGAGGTGGAAATGTTGGAGCCTTAGAAGGTATTCCTCCATCTCTTCCTAATTTTAATGACATTAAAACAGCTGCGGTGACTTTAATTTAAATATGCTTAAAAGGTGTAATAGGAGGAATTAGTTCAAAATGCATCATTAAAAGCCTACCTAACGCCCAACTTACAGTTTTAATATGAATTGGAAAACTTCATTTGAACTATCCCCATGGCCAGAAATTTCCGTACATATACCTTTTTGATAATACGTTCCAGTTAAAACTTTTATTGTACTTAAACGAATAACGCCTGAGCCACAAAGCCCTAAAATTGCGATAATTTCAATAATGAAGAAATATCTACCAGATTTGGAAATGTAATAAAACGAGTCAAGACCGTATAGCACCGTTTGCAAGAAGATGTTTATTGGCGTGCCAATAAAATATTTGTTTAAATTGTTGCTCGTTTTGCATGCGAAATTTCATAATTTTATATTTTTTTGGAGTGTCCATTAGGTATATCGGACCTGATTCAGGATGCTGAAATTCGTGAACTGACATAAAATACCTTCTTTTATTTTTCTGCTTGCTGAGTTCTAGAAAGGTTTTGCCCCAAGTAATCCTGAAGGGTCAAATACATTAATTGGTATCCGGTCAATTTTCCCACTTTCAAGACTAAGCGGAACGGACACCGTTATGTTTGAAACTTTAATGATTTAATGGTCCCGATTCTGAGATTATATTCTTCAAATTCAATAAAAAACGGCGAATTAGGGTAAAACAAATTTTATCGTTGTATACAGTCGGGCACAATATCTTCCCTTAAAACGTTTTCAATAATATTGTTTTAATGTCTAACATTTTTAATCATTCAACTTGCAGAAAACCACTTTCAAAATTTTTGAAATTACACCATCAAACTCAGAAATTTGGTCTAGCTGTTTTAAGTTTTTAACGTTTTTGACTTTTGAAATAGCCCGAAACAATACGAATACAATCAGTAGCCCGACTTAAGTCAGTTTGGGCGTTTGAATGAAAATTATATTGTCATTGGTTTGGATGTATAGCAAGTTTGAGTTAACAATTTGCCCAACGGTTTGAGGAGATATAGCGGCACAGAGTTTAAGATCTTCATATTAATTCTAAGTTGCCAAATATCTCAGGATGAGAATTAACATTTCTGTAATTATACTTCTCTCTCATAGATTGTTTAATAGAATTGTCTTGTTTTCCAAAATTAATCGAACCCTTTGCGGGGCTTTCGAAATAATTTATGATTTGCACAGTTGCATACTACAAATGTAACCCACATTTTCCTATATTTCTGAGATTATTTGAGATAATTCAAAATTTTCTGGACTATTCGACTCACAAACCAAAATGGTACAGTTAGCTGGAATCCATGGGGGATCGAAGTACTAAATTATACCATTGCACCGACATTGTTCCATATCTATAAATTATCTCAAAATATTTATATTTTTCCAATCCGTTCTGGAGCGACTCGAGGCACATCCAATTTTTTCCCAACTCTATAGGCCTTGTTTACGTAGGCCACTTGCCCATGGCAAAGTTTCATTGTAGCCTGTAGTACTGAAATGAAAGGTAGGTCGGTCTATGAATGCTGCACTCCAACAGGGGATCATAAATGTATTCATTGCATCCCTCCCCTATCGGGATTCGAAACCCGGAATACCCCGATTGAAACGCCGCCGTTTGATCGGTAGAAAATGTTTTCAATTGTGTTCAAGTTCATTCAAGCATGTGAAGGAAAATTTTATTTTTGAGTTAAATGATGCAATTCGATTTTGATAAAATTCATTAAAATTTTTCTTAAAGTTCAAATATTAAATTTCCAAATTTATTATTTGGTTATTGTTACAGACAATTAAATTAAAAATGATAGATATGAACTTGAGTATTTGACAGAATTTCTGATTTTCTTGAAAACATCAGAAATCATCGTAAATCTAAATTAATTTAAAAAAAAAACTAAACAATTTGAACTCAACTGCCACTTTTTTATCTCACTTCTTGCAACTCAAAAATTATCTCTTTTTTATTTTGAGATGTTTTGTCCAATTTGTTTTTTTTTTATGTTTTAATGGCTTCTTATTTATCTTATGAGTTGGTCTAATGTATTTTGCTTTTAAATACTTCAGTATACCACATATTTTTGTGTTTTTTTTTTTGTTTTAATGTTTTGACCACAACCAGACGAATTAATTTTTTGTGGTTAGTTGTTGTTTCACGTTATCAGCAGTTACCGTTTCATTATCATAAATAAAATCGTAATCTTCATTTAAATAATCCTCTCTCTCAAAGATCGTCTCATGAAATTTAAATTCTAAACGTTAAATGTTTGCTGCGGGAAGAGTGGCGACTCTTTAGTAGCGTCATCTATTTTACAATCCGCAAAAGTAACATTATCATTTTTTTCGTGTGGAGCCGATCAGCAAAATCGTTAGCGAAATTTGTAATCCAGTTTTTATCTATGTACCTAAATTTTACGTCAAATTTGTATAAGAAATGTATCTTAATTGGAGCTGCGCAGATACAGGCACTTGGTATCATTTTTATATGAAAATTTTAATTTCACTTAAATTAATTTTTGTTTCAATTAAATTTTGATGTTTAATATTTCGAGACTTTTTTTTACAAATGTGGTCTTTTTTTTTCCGGGAGCATCAACCAGTTCAATTGTTTGTTTTTTTTTAATTTTTAATAAATCACATTTAATTTATTTGATTTATTTAATTCATTGAGTTTAGATCTTTTTTTTTTTTGTTCAATTGAGTCGGAGGAGTAAGTCAGTAAGAAAATGTAGGCGTGTTTTAGTAATCGTGTGCACTCTAAATCACGATAGCAATTATTGGAGTTAAACGAATTTAAAATCAATTATTATCAATTTTTTTAATTAAATTATGTACCTAGTTCTAATCGTTTACCACCTTTTCCAAAAAAAAATTCTATTCGAAAAATTCGATAGTTTTATACAACGTGGTAGTTCCGGATAATCTATCAAATTGGAGAGTTTATCCAGAACTAGATTAAAACATGAAGTCTAACTTGTAATATGTGCCTTGTAAATCTGAAGTTCTATCAAACTAACTTTTGTGTCTGTAGGAGTATAACTCAATTAGAACAAGAGTTGACCAATAAAAAGTGTGTGATTTAGTATTAAAAAAATTTAATGAAATCTCTTCACTCAAAATTAATAAATTATCTTAATAAAACATTGCATAGAAATATAACCCAAATTCGATAGAAAAATATTTTCAAATTCAAATTAATCTGTAATTTTAAACACTTTATAAACAAAAGTCACTTACACAATTCAAATAAATTAAGAAAAATTATTCAGAAATATAAAGAACAATTTATTTGTCCTTGAGTTAAATACGATTTTCTGTATGTAAGTTAATGTTTGACATTTGTTTAATCTCAAGAGAAGAACGCACCATACAGCAGACACTGGAAATAAAATCTCGCTTTACAAAATATCTATTTTGTTCTGTAACCAGCTACACGGGTAGCCTTACGTAACAGTTATTTATGATACAATTATTCGATTGTAAAATTATTACTAATTACATCGAGAATGTCTAATGAATTCCATAAATCAGTAAAATTTACTCAATTGTGCGCTGACATACAAATAAAAAAGAAGGAAAACCCATTACAGGATGTAATCGCACTACCGGCATCTCAACAATGCCGTCTTTCAATATATATACATACATACAAACAAAACCATTTACATTCAATGATTTCATAAGGAAAATAAAATTTTGAAACTATCTAGTGTTCTATGACTTTTATTGTTTTAGTTTTTTACGTGAATGTATTATGAAGGGAATCTTTACGCATCTATAACTTTTGGAAACTGACCACCTAGAGATCTTAGCCATACCCTGTTTTTCTTATTTGATCAAAGTCTATTAATCTGCTTTGTTTCATGAAAATCGGATGAGTACTTTTCGAATTACTATTTGTTAACAGATATCAACAGCGAGGATATAAGGCATCTCTCTTGCTCTAGCCCTTTGCTTGAGTTGAGATGCCTAAAAACAAATCCAGTTTAGCCTATTGTGTTCTAAAAAAAGTACGACGATACATTTTAAAAAGTAAGGCGAATTTTTTTTTTTTTTCAAGCAACCACAACGAATATAAATACTGTCTGAGAAATCTAACTTTTCCGACTACTATCTCAAACAAAAAACATCATTTTTCGAAATACAATACATTTTCTTGTTTTTAATGGGAACGTTTGAATCTGTTTTGATTGTTTCCTTTCATTTTGGTGTTGCCTTAACGTAAAAAAATTAAAAGGAAATCAAAAAATGGGATTCCCAAATTTAGATCATTCATTAGACGGTAAGTTTGAAATTTTATTCTTTATATAAAATTTTTTTGTTTATTGTACGAGGAACAGCACTAGCAGTCATATCTTGCACGAATATTAGACGAAGCTGAAGTGTTTGAACGGGATGACAGCTCTTAGGATGAATGGCTGCCTGCACCAATGGATACAAATAATGATAATTCTGACTTAGAAGGGGTGTGCAAAGACAGTACAGTGAAAATTGAAGGGCTCAAAGAAGATATGATTCTAGCGATTGTGAATATGAGAACGGTTGCGAAGTTATTCTAAAAGGTAAAGTTGGCACAATATGGCGTTGAAAATCTATTCAGTGACAAACTTGGAGGTTTTGATACGTTATGAAAGTGGCCTTCACCGATCAACAAAAAGACTGTAAGAGACATATTTAGGTATATCTTTTCTCATGTGATGTTAACATTGTCATAAGAGAGACTAACAGGAAAACTAAAACTGTGCATGATGAGTTTAATAAAAATAATCCAGGGAAACAGCGCCAATTTGGAAAATACTAATCGATGAGGAATTTAATGCCAAACTAGCAAGTTAAAAATGGTAATGTTGTGTATAAGTAATATTGTAACTGGCAATTTGTTTAATTCATTGCGCACCTTTTGATAAGTTAAAATTTCTCAATTGTTGGTCCTATAAAAAAAAATAAACCATAAAAAATAAACCATTTTGCTTCTCGTTTCGATTTAGTGATGACTTCTGTAGAGTAAGAAAACATAATACACCAAAAAATTTTGCGGAGAAAATATCGCGGAGAATAAACGTAAACCAAAAATATCGGAAGAAATAACCTCGCGAAATAAAATATCGTTGATCCTGTAGAAGGCGTTATTAAAAGCTTCGAGTCGCTGCAGTCTTCAGAATATTAGACCAGTAACAAAATTCTTCAGCGATTAACAAAATATTTGGAAGAAATCTACCTTGACAGGATGTCATCTATTTAACGGGAATCGAAGAGCTTCTATTTTTAACATTATGAAACCAAAATTCGAATATTGGTAGAAAATTAGCTCGAACTAACAATTCAAGGTTGAAGGGGGTACAAGTTTAATAAAATTATCAGCACAGCACATCCTACAATTTAGAAGCTTATTGACAGTTTTAAAAAGCGACGTTTTTCTAAGCAAGCTACAAATAGAACTGTTACTTAACGCATCGAAAAATTGGTAAAGGAATATATTACATCGGGAGCCGTAGATGTATAGAAAACAGCGACAAGGTATACACCAACACACTACACCAGTCAAAAGATACTATAAATTCGAACTGAAACGTAAAAATATAAAAGGAGGTATGGTCAACACACGACTCTCTTTTACGAACAGCGAATTTTTAATTGTTTTTTTTTTAATTTTTCGGAAACCCTATACTTTTAAGATATTTGCAATATAAATTTTCTGGACCAAGGGAGGGGCCACTTCCGGTTAGCCGATTTGGAGTAAAATTCACTGGGACCTCCCAATTTATCAAAAAAGCTTAAATCTGAAGTTTCAGTTCGATTGGTTGAACCATCTGGGCTGTAGAGATTATACAGACTGACATACTGACAGACTGGCAGACAGATACCATTTCGAAACCCACTTTTTCGGACAGATAAATCTCTAAAAATGGTGTCCTTCAAAATGGCCATCAAAGTGGCAAATATCGTTGCTAAACAACGACATGATACACGCACAATTGCTTCACTTACTTATGTAAGTGCCCCGAATTAAGGAAAAACATTTCTATCAGAAAACAATTAGCAGTGACCAAGCAGTAGTGTTTCAAGGACATCGTCATCGGAATACCTTTTTTTACTTTTACGATTCAGTTTTTGACTGCGAGCAGAAAGTTATCAATATATGTAATAAGCAGGTGAATGGCCAATTTCGTAAGATTTTTGGTTTGCTTCTTAGCCGAAGATTTAGGAGATTTACGAAAAAAAAATCACACCGTTTTCCGCAGTCGGTTATACAACAGACTAAATTTCATCTCAAGGTGTTCATCAAAATATTGCCCAAATTCAACACTGTGATCTGGTCATCCCCAAAAAAAACTCGTCCCGAATTTTAATATTTATTTTTGAAAATTAGCTGGAATCCACAAAGGCCCCATACATTTTTTGCGAAATTAATTCGGTCACCCTTCGTAACTTTATTGTTACAACAAAGAAAATTAATGGAGCGATTACAATTTTTGACCAGATTTCAAATGGTCAGGGGATTTTTTTGTGAATTTAGGACAGAGTTACTGTCAGCAAATTATAAAGCCTCAATCACATTCATATTTCGGGCACAATTATTACCGCTTGAAACCGTGAGTAAACTACCAGAGTATCAACCACTTAGATACGAAATGTAAATTCAGATAGCAACCTATCATCAAATATATTAATTTGCAGAACCAGTTATTTGTAAATAAATGTCATCATTTTGGGAGTCCCCAATCCCAATGATTTGAAATTTAACATCAAGATTATATTTTCAGGGAAGTTTACAATATAAAAGCAAGGCCAACAAGGCCAGCAAGTGGCCGAATGGGTGGGTGTTGGGCCTGGTGTTGATTCGTGAATCGAAAAAAAACAAACAATAAAATTCAATACATTTGTGAAAATCAGTTTAAAAAAATCCTAGCTCCATACCGATACGCTAACACTATAATAGTGTTAAAGCCAATAATTAAGGCAATAATTGCCTTTTTCTCACCAGTTTATGGTTTTTCTTGTTCGGTTTAAAACCGGTTTCCATCTCTGTATCGAACCATAATTTATAAATTGTTTCATTAGTGGTAAATGTTATTTTGAACTGAGACATTTTGTGGATTCTTGTTATTTTTAATCCGATTCTGCTGACTCGCAAAAAAGCGAAACAAAATCTAAACTATAGAAGCTTGAGAGAGACACTATGAGAGATGATTGTCCGATTAAAATAAGTTTCATTTGTTTCTCGTATTTAAATTACATACAAATCTTATTTACTTTCGAAATAATGTAGACATTGTCAATAGAGGAAGGAAACCTACTTTTATAAATGCGATTAGGCAAGAGGTCCTAGATTTGACACTTGCTAGTCCGCATTTCAGCGACTTGGTGAAAAACTGGCATGTGGTTGAAGAGGCCTCATTATCGGATCACTTCCACATCAGATTCGATTTGGCGGCTGAGACCATGCAGCGGCAGGAAATCAGAATTCCAAAACTGACCGACTGGGACTCTTATAGAGAAATTCCCTCGGATCAGAAATGCCCTCGGTTGAGGGGAACATAGAGTCTCCAGAGGGGTTGGAGGTCTGTTCAAACCAGCTACATAATTCTATACACTTGGCTTACGAGAACAGCTGCCCGGTTAAACGAAGAGAGTCAACAAAACCACGAAGATGGTCCCTTGCTGGAACCGGACGCTGGGTAAACTGAGGAAAAAATCGAGAAGATTATTCAACAAGGCTAAACGCACCGGTGAATGGGGCGAGTATAAGATGGCCTTGACGGAATATAATCTCGAATTAAGAAGATCCAAAAGGGCTACCTGGAGGAATTTCTGGCTATTGGGTCTTTCAAACCTTTCAAATCCGCTGGAGGGGATGGTATCTTTCCAGCTTTACTTCAAAAATGTATTGAGGAAATACTCCTCAGCTTGATTTAGATGTTTCGGGCAAGTTATGCTTTTAACTATATTCCGAAACTGTGGAGGAAGGTAAATGTGGTCTTTATACCAAGTTATACCAAAGGGAGAGGGGGGGAGGTGATCTCGTCCAGACACCCAGGCCAGGGCATGTCGGCCAATTAGCACCAAATCATTTCTATTGAAGACGATGGAAAAAATACTGGACTATCAAATAAGAAGTGAGGTCCTTGGAAAATATCCGATGCATCGGGATGACCAGTTTGCGTATCAAACTGGTAAATCTACTGTGATGGCCCTTAGCGGTCTAGTCGCGAGGATTGAAAAAGCAGTGACATATAAAGAAATTGCCCTTTGTGCCTTTGTGGACATTGAGGGGGCGTTTGATAATACCTCCTATGGATCTATAGAGGGCAGCAATGGAAAAAAGAGTTCCGCTTTCTACAATTAGGTGGATCCGTTCCATGCTGGAACATCGTGAGATCACTGCCAGACTAGGTGGCGAGTCAGTAATTATCAGGGCCGTAAAGGGTTGTCCCCAAGGAGGCGTACTATCTCCTCTTTTGTGGTCATTGGTTATTGACGGACTACTGGTCCTTCTGAGTAGCCAAGGGTTTGATGTCCAGGGCTATGCGGATGATGTGGCTATCATAATCAGAGGCAAGTTTGATGAGGTCATTTCTGATCGCATGCAAAATGCACCTAATATAATATGGCAGTGGTGTTACCAGGAAGGACTCAGTGTCAATCCAAACAAAACTGTCATTGTTCCTTTTACGATGAGGAAAAAGCTCGTGCTTACAGCTCCCTTGCTAAACGGTACTACTGTCCCTTTTTCCAGCGAGATTAAATACCTAGGGATTATCCTAGATCAAAAACTGAACTGGAACCAACATTTGTTGAAAGTTCAAAATAGAGCCACCAAGGTTTTCTGGGCCTATCATAAACTCTATGGGCGTACTTGGGGACTACAACCAAAAATGATCTACTGGTCGTTTCTTACAATCATTAGGCCTATGGTCATCTACGCATCGGTTGTATGGTGGCCTAAAACTGAGCAGAAGGCAACGCAAACCCTATTAAATAAGGTTCAGCGTATAGCCTGCATCGGTGATACGGGCTCAATGAAATGATGTCCAACCGCGGCGATGGAGTCACTTCTAGGACTGACATCGTTGAACTTGCATGTTAAAAAGGATGCTGCAATTATGACCCTGAAAATGCAGGCAAAGGAAATATCAAACCAGGCAATATGGTGGGTCATCTGGAAATCCTTAAGGAATTTCAGACAGACCCTACCATAGGAATGCCTTCCGACTGTATGCCAGCTAAACTGGACTTCTACAAATCATTCTGTGTTAGGTTACCTGACCGGGATGTGTGGAGTTCAGGTGGACCATCTTTTGAGCGAGGGTCCATGGTATGGTTTACAGATGGATCAAAAACGGAAGATGGGACGGGGAAAAGAATACACGGGAGTTCTTGGGTACCAATGCTACCGTGTTATCCCTCGAAGTCCTTGGGTAACAATGCTACCGTTTTTCAAGCAGAAGTACATGCTATAGAACTTTGCGCTAGGATAGGCCCTTAAAGGCTCTTAGGTCTTGTACCGTTGAGTCAAGGCTGGTATGGGACTGTCTGAAGGTTATTAAACATCTGGCAGGCTCAAATAAGGTAACACTTATGTGGGTGCCAGGTTATACTGGAATCGAAGGAAACGAGGCAGCTGATGGCCTCGCCCGTGAGAGTTCTGCCTCTTCATTTATTGGACCAGAACCCTTCTGCGGCGTCACTAAGGGACACCTTAGAGCAGCGGTAAAACGCTGGGGGGATGTTCAAAAGTCCACCTACTGGCGCAGAATTCCAGGTTTGCGACAGGCGAAGGAATTTATATCACCTTCGTCTGTCAGGGTTAAGGAGTGTCTTGAACTTAGGAAACCTGAGTTGAGGCTGCTTTCTGGCTTCCTCACAGATCATGTCTTCTTTAGGTATCACCTTAAGAAGATTGGCCTAAGTACGACAGATGGATGCAGCGGAACATGTTCTGTGCCAATGCCCAGCCATTTTCCAGCAAAGACTGCAACATCTAGGAGGGAGAACAATGAGCCCGGATAGTATGTATCTTGTACCGGCCAGTAGTATTATCAGATTCATTGAGAGCCTGAATATTGACTGGACGGATAATTAAGTAGGGTCCAACACAATAGATCATTTAGGTCGCAGTGCGATGTGGCTTATCGCCCACATCGCCCTTCAATCAATAATAATAATAATAATATTTATTTTCGATTTCATATCATAAATAGCCCTCAGATTTAGCTTTACTATAGTGCAGATTTGGTTTATGCGGCTTAAAATTTTTTCTGAAAAAATTGAGTAAAGGCGCTTAGTCTTGGATTTCGAATTATGTGTGCATTATATTTTTTTAATATAAAATTATTGCTTTTACTAACTAATTACGTAGTTCGCTAATACGTTGATTAAATAAGCGATTAAAACCAGAAGCATATGCTTTTGGATGGCACAGCAATCCGTCCAAGAGCAGTGAGTATTTACAACCATATCAAAATAAATGAACCATCCAGTTCTATTAACCAAATGCCAGAATTTTCTGGAGGCAAAGGACGGCTCGAAAATATAAAAAAAACGATTTTCCTTACATAAAGTCAAGCTTCATCCGTCTTCTTCCGTCATCCGAGCTTAAACAGATTATCGAAGAAGGCGGATATGTGGCGGATCAAATTTTTAATAGCGATGAGATTAATCTCTTTTAGAAGAAAATGACAAATTGCACGTCCATTTCCAAGCAAATAAAAACTGCGCAAGGTTTAAAGGCTGCCAAAAAAGCATGGGCGACTTCCATTTAATTTCGAGATTAGTTTCTAAAAATGTTTGTTCCTAAACTTTACGTTAAAAAAAGAAAATAAGCTTCAAAATGCTCCATGTCATCGAGCAGATTTAAATCACGCCAACGTTCAAGAAATTTTTCTGCCTCCAAACACAAAATTCCTCATTCAGTCCCGAGATCAAGGAACTACATATTTCAACTTTTAAGGCTAAGTTCTTGCGACTACTGTTCGAGTTTATTCTTGATCAGAGGACTCACATTTATCAGTAAGTCAAATCTGGAAAAGTACACAATTATATACTTCAAGGCTCGTGGAAAAAATTATGACCGAAAGGGGTTGATGTGCAACATAATACAAGAGATGTTGAAATTGAATTGGAATTTGACATTGACGAAGATTTCCTAGATTTAATAAATGGCAATACCGAGAAATCCGTCCCAGAGGATGACATTGAGACAAAACCTCCTTATTTTAAATCTCAATGTATTTTAAAAACCGAATGGTTCCGTAATTCAAAATTCAAAACGAATCGTGTCGTTCAAAGAAATAGGCATTGAAGACTCAGTTACCTCGCATATTCATGAAAACTGATTATTCAAGTTACGAAAGTGTAATACCAAGCTCAAATCGTTGAATGCTTATTGATTCGGAGTTAGACTGTATATTACATATGTAATTGAAAAATTTGAATTAAATAATCGTAACGTTACTTTCGGAATTTTCCGAACCTATAGTTCAAAAATAGCACCCCTGAACTAATTCTTTTAGTTCAGGGGTGCATTTGATCTCAAGATATTTCTCTTCTCTGTTTTATTTTGTGGTGGAGGGAGAGGACGGTGGATGTCGGCATATTATTCATTTGAACATGGTCGGCCAATACGCAAGGTGCAGTCAGATCTCGTGATCACATGACCAAATAGAAACCACCATTCATCGAGAATTCGGGGCCAACTAAATCAGTTTTAGGCGGGTTAACGTACAAAGCATTCTCAATGCACTATTTCTCCACACTATGCACAATAAATAAATTATTTTATTATTGTTAATCGCACAAACGCCAACCATGGGTTAAAAATGAATATTAAAACTCAACTGTCAATCAAGGGTTAAAAATAACGTCATCTACCAACAATGAAATCAACTTTATTTCTTATTTTTTGTAGTTCTCATATTCGCCACTATAAGGCATGATTATTTTTTGTAGGAGTAGTGAAAATATTCTCAATGTGTTTGGGCGCTTCTCGTCAGTAAAAATAATTAAATTAATTGTACTTGAAATACATAAAAATTTAGACATTAACATTGGTTGTTTCAATTCTAACGTATGAAAAATTACAGTCCACTAAATCCAGTACTATTGTTAACAATCAACAAGTAAATTGCAACATAGTTTTTGGTCCGTGCAAGCTGGATACATCAATCCGCATGGTCGGCCATTATTGGTTTTACGTAGGAACGAGCATTGAATTGAAACGCCATTGTAACACACATTATTAATTTCACAAATCACAATAGAACAAAGCAATTAATCTTCAATCAATAGCACCAACGTTCGAGTTGCAGTCACGGATTCCAGATGTAGACAACATACTCAGAGAATTTATTTCTATTAACGAACAAATATTGGGTTTGTCCAATTTCGCAGACGAACACATGGCAGAACAGGAAGAATTTGAGAATCAATATTACGCTGTCAAATCAACTATGGCAGAACGAATCCATGAGCTAGATTTATTGGATGGATCCACACACAAGTCAGAAACCAATGATTATAAATCAAATGTCTCATATTCCAGTGAAATTACCTGATATTAAATTGCCAACATTTAATGGATGTTATGATAAGTGGATTTCATTTAGAGATACATTTGAATCTTTGATCAACAAACACCAATTAATCACCGATATACAACGTTTTCATTATCCACTGAGCGCAATTGAGGGCGAGCCAAAACGTCTGATTGAAACAATTGTACTGTCGGAAGAGGGATATAAACAAGCATGGACAGCATTACAGCAGCGGTTTGATGATAAACGCGCGATCATTGACAAACACATACAACGTTGGAGCTGTGCCGCCTCATAGATGACTATTGCAGTCATTTAGCCGCTTTAAAATTTTTAAATAAGCCCGTCGATCAGTGAGATAGTATTATCATATATATAATGAATTCTCGCCTGGACCCGGATATGCGTAGGGCTTGGAAAATGTCACAGTCAAATCATGAAGCACCAACTTGGACTAAGATGTTGGAATTCCTTAACAATAGAGCTGGCTGTTAACTATACAAATACAACACGTAAACCATCATCAAACACAATATCTAATTCAGCATGATGTACGCTCATGATATCATGATGCCAACCTAGTGCTATGTGCAAGGTATGCAAATCGACTAATCATTACAATCAACAATGTGAGCAATTGCTTAAACTGACACCAACTGAACGGTTTCAAAAAACTATACAGCTTCAGTTGTGTGTAAATTGTCTTCGTAAAGGTCATCAAATCCCACAATGCAGATCTTCGTCCTGCAAAATATGCCGCAAATGAGATAACATCTTGT
The DNA here is from genome assembly GCA_958295665.1 of Tipula vernalis. NCBI lineage: Eukaryota > Metazoa > Arthropoda > Insecta > Diptera > Tipulidae > Tipula > Tipula vernalis. Next base: position 175,560,253 of record OY282558.1, on the reverse strand, counting down.
TGCACAATCCAGATGCTTTCAACACAACGTCTGGTGAGTCAACAAATCAATCGGATAATGCGGTAGTGAATGTACCGACATCAACGCCAACATCTCAAGTAACTATTAACGGTCAATGTAACACCCAAACGTTAGTTTCAAATTGTTTCACCACGACCGAACAAGTAATAGTCTCAACAGCTATAATTTGAGTAATGAATAATAATGGTGAATACGTCAAGTGCAGAGTGCTTTTTGACTTAATCGTAGCATCCCAATCTTGTTTTTTCGCAAAATCATTTGCTGATCAGCTGGGCATGCCTTATCAAACAATACAGCTTCCAATTAATGGTCTAAATGGATTATCAACACACATTAAAGCCTGTGTCACAACATAATTAAAATCACGTATTAGATGCCAATTTCGTCCTCACAGCCGAAGAAAAAGCTTGTGAGAAACATTTCATTGATACACACAAACGTAACTTACAAAGGAGGTACATTGTGCAACTACCACTTCGTCCTAATATTATATAACTAGGCGATTCGAAACAATACGAATTGCAGCGGCTCAAATATTTAGAGAAGCGATTACAAAATAATGATGCCTTCAAATTTATGTACGATGAATTTATGAGCGAATACATTGCACTCAAACACATGAATAAGGTCGAGGATGACACAACCAACTTCAAAGAACTACCTAGTTATTACATTCCTCATCATGCAATCATAAAATCCCAAAGCACAACAACGAAATTACGCGTTGTTTTTGATGCATCGGCGAATTCAACCACAGGAATTTCACTAAATGATGCACTGATGGTAGGGCCTCGAACTCAAGACGAATTATTTTTGATTATACTTCGATTCCGCAAGTATAAGGTGGTATTTACTGCGGACATCGAGAAGATGTACCGCCAAATTCTCATCGATCAGGATCAGCGTTGTCTACAAAGAATCATACGGACACTCAATATAGATGAACAATATTCGACATATGAGTTAGCTACGGTGGCGTATGGAGATTGTAATTGACGAAGGAGAAAGGTTTCCAGCAGCAAAAGCAGCTATCCGCGATTTCTATGTCGATGACTGTATAACTGGTGCAGATACTGTAAATCAAGCAATAAAGATAGAGCAAGAACTACGCGAAATGCTTCAAACAGCTGGTATGAAGCTACGGAAATTCACTTCAAATTCGAAAGAACTGTTGGAAGATATTCCAGAATCAGAAAGAGATCAAATCGATGCAACCGAGTCCAATCAAACTATAAAAACATTAGGTTTGATCTGGAATCCCGACAAAGATATTTTTATTTTTTATAATCAGCCAATAACAAGAAATTCATGCCAAACAATCTCGAAGCGAATCGACGACTTTATGCAGTAAAAGCAGAGTGACACCTCTCAAGTCCCAAACAATCCCACGTTTGGAGTTATGTGCAACGCTGTTACTGTCGCGGATTGTTGCAACGCTTAAAACTTCGCTTAAGCTCAACATTGAATCCATCCATCTATGGACGGATTCTACGATCACGCTCGCTTGGATACATACTCCATGTAATCTACTAAAGACATTCGTTGCAAACCGGGTGTCAGAAATGTAAGAACTTACATCCAATTACAACTGGCATCATATCGACACTACAAGAAACCCAGCCGATTTAGCATCGCGGGGAGTTATGCCAAAGGATCTTCATTCGAATACGCTCTGGTGGAACGGTCCCGAATATCTGAAATTTCCATAGTCTGAATGGCCAATCAAGGATTTTCAGTTATCATCGATCAGTGACATCGAGAAAAGATCAATCGAAACATTCACGACCACTGTTGTACAACCTTGTGAGTTTATTGAAAGATTTGGCAATTCATTTACAAAGTTGGTATGTGTAACAGCATATTGCTTACGATATATAGTATGTCGAAACTGAAGAACAAAACGCATGAACGTGGATCATCATGTTCACGATACTTAACCAAAACTGAACGGTCAAACAGTCTCATACGCCTAATTAAACTCGTACAGCAGCAAACATTTAATCATGAAATTCGAACTATTAATAACAACAAGCCGCTGGATCATAAAAGTCAAATAAAAAAAAATCTTTCACCATTTCTCGATAAGGATGGCCTTCTTCGCGTGGGAGGTCGCATCAAAAATGCACATATGAATTTTCGAATTTTGATCAACGTCATCAAATATTACTTCCGAAAGGTCATCATTTTACAACATTGATTTTCCGCCATGAAAATCTTCTGGCACAAATGCAACAAAGATATTGGCCAATACATGGAAAATCAGAAGCAAAACGGATAGTACATCAGTGCGTAACCTGTTTCAAAAGACACTTCATCAGCTTATGGGTGATTTACCGAGTGATAGGCTCAATACTGTTATACGAGCTTTTGATGTAATTGGATTAGATTAGTGTGGGCCATTCTTAACAAAAAACCAAGGTCTGAGAAGCACCGCGCACTACAGTGTTTATTTGTTTTTCCACAAAGGCAATGCACCTAGAAACGGTCAGTGACCTCACTAGTCAAGCATTTATCGCCTGCCTCAATCGATTCGTTGCAAGGCGCGGACGTCCAGCTATCATCCATAGCGACAATGGTACGAATTTTGTAGGTTCGCCTGCCTCAATCGATTCGTTGCAAGGCGCGGACGTCCAGCTATCATCCATAGCGACAATGGTACGAATTTTGTAGGTTCGGTCACAGAACATAATAAGTTACACTCATTTTTTACAAAACAGACAACGTATGAATTGATTCAAAATTTATGCGATTCCGAAAATATTATGGGGAAATTGATCCCACCACGTGCCCCACACTTCGGTGGATTGTTGAAAGAGTCACCAGAGATCAACCAATGTCATTTGAAGAATTATCTACTCTAATCACACAAATCGAGGGTTGCCTTAATTCCCGCCCACGCACTCCCTTGTCAGACGATCCCAACGACTTATCACCACTCACACCAGCACATTTTATTATCGGCGCCCCGATTACATCGATATCTGAGCCGGACATTCAAGACATGCAGATGAATCGTCTCTCCCGCTGGAAACGAATTCAACAAATGAAGCAATCGTTTTGGACCAGATGGTCCACTGAATATATCAACACGCTGCAAATCCGAATCAAGTGGAATTCTCAGAAGCCTAACATTCAATTGAATGACCTGGTGATCGTCAAACAAGATAATCTTCCCGTCAACGTTCTGGATGATGGGTCGCGTCATACAATTACATACTGGAGCCGATAATAATGTGAGAGTGGTTTCTCTTAAAACTAAAGCTTGTATTATTAAACGACCAATTACTAGAGTATGCCCACTCCCGAAGGAAGGTACTAAGCAGTCTGTTGAAACAGGAGTTTCAACGCCGGCCGGAATATTAATCGCACAGCCGCCAACCAAGGGTTAAAAATTAATATTAAAACGAAACTGTCAATCAAGGGTTAAAAATAACGTCATCTACCAACAATAAAATCAACTTCAGTTCTTTATTTTTTATTTTTTGTTAGTTCTCATATTCGCCACTTTACGGCACGATTATTTTTGTAGGAGTAGTAAAAATATGCTCAATGTGTATGGACGCTTGAATTACATAAAAATTTAGACATTAACATACAGTCATTAACGTACAGTCTACTAAATCCAGTACTATTGTTAACAATCAAAGTAAATTACAACAATTATTACAACCCTAATTGAATAATGCTTTTTAAAGTAAAAGATCGTTATTAAGCTTTGTGCCAGAACGAGTATAAAACCATTTCACACCAAGGTGTGCAAGCAGTATTATTATAGTTTTTGTATCAAAAATTGTAAAGCAAGTTAATATTTCGACCAACTGTTATCGGACAAGTGTAGGGTTTCAATAAGATCATACTAACAATTTAATTTTACTATATTCTGCTTTTAATTTTAGTTTTTTTAGTAAATTGTATGTTTTATATTTTTATAAGACCACCAGAAAGCTCAGTTGGACAGGGATTTTCAGTTACGTTGATTTTTACATTTAAAAATTCAAATAAGTACCCAAATACCCATCCGGATGTGTCGTATTGATACAAGGGTTAAGCTCAGACGAAAGTCGAAAATAGTTCTTTAATTAGTAGCCATCAATTCTGCATGCGTTTTATGGTCGCGGAACCTACAACGTTTATTCCATGACTTTAATTTGTTTTTTTGCAAAGCCAGGCTTTTCAATAATTCCCGCTATATGAATATTCAATTTAATTTTATTTATTTTTCTTGTCACTATATATTTTTTTAAATAAAGAATGAGTTGATTTTTTCTAAGGGTAATCATTGACTCAGCATTACCAAATAATTTTAGTTCAATGGTTACGCTTATGATAAACTTTTAATCGGATTCCTGAACTAATGTAGATAAATCTAGGTATACACATTGAACAAGCATTTTTGATAACTAACAATTTCTAGTCATTTAATGTGGTCAATCGATAGGATCTCTGATTTAAAATGGAAAACAACACAATCGTCAACAAATAATCTAACAATTACTTCAAACACGAATTTAATAATAGATAATACGGTTGATCCCAATCGAATCGAAAGTTATTCACTTCAGATAATAAAAATAAAACACCCAATGATTTTGATTTGGGCTGCTCAATTTTAGAATTCGTTTCATCGGCACAGCAACAAAATCCTACTTATATGTGATTCACCATACACGACACAGACATAAATTATTTGTTATTCGTTTGTTTATTTTTAATTTAAATTCTGGCAAATTTTGCGATTAGTAATCCAACTTCCTTTCAATATAAATTGAAATACCTCTCACGTAAGGTCAACCTTCGTAAGATTCGAATTTCCCCCTCGCTCGAATTATTCCCCAATTCAAACTATCGATTGCCAACTGTACATAATACATTATAGTGTTTTGATGTTCTTTTTTGGTTTTATAAAAAAGAAAAAAAAAATTTAAACATTCATTCAAATTTTATTGAAAGTAGCTAATTCAAGTTTTTGACACAAATACAAAATTAATGTTACTTTCAATACCATTAAAACATTGATTTAAAAATCGCAAAATAGTTTATTAATAGTTTATGAATAAAAAAAATGTTTACCTAAAAATCCGGACTAATTAATTGAAAAATATTCCAAAATTAAAAACTATTTATAACAACACTAGAACAACACTTTTCACTAAAAAAAAATTCACTAATTAAATTGCATAACTTTATAAAAATTAAGTATGCTTAAGTAGAGGTACACACTTTGCATTAAACTAATAACATAAACTACATTTAAAATAATAACATAAATCTTCAAAGGCACAAAGAAAGCATCTTTTAAGAAAAAATTCACTATATATTATTACGTACATTATATTATTCAATCTAAATGTTAAACACAACCAAAAAGGCGAAACCCGATTAAGAACACACACAGTATGACTGATTGTCTTCAGCCCTCCACTATTGAGTTAAAACTAAAAATAAATTAAAAATGAATTTTTTGAACTACAAAAAGCAGAAAAAAAAACTCTGTAGTCGGATTCTAGTAATTTTATACATACGTATGCTACCGTATGTGTGTATGTGTACAATTTTTTATCAAACACCAAAAAATTATAATTATATTTATTCTTATATCTATAATTTGTACTACTTTTATAGTCATTAAAAATTTTTTTTTTAGTTTGATAACGACTCGATTCAAAAAATTACCGTCCCATTTCAAAATACAAATATTAAAACTTGTAGTAGTACACAAAGTTTTATGATATCAAAATTTTTAGATACAAATACCATGTGTTTATTTTATCACACCACTGAATAAATTTATCCAAGTGTAATGACATAAAACACAAAGACTACTACTCTAAATTTCTATTTATTATAAATATGGTATAACTTCTAGTACATCTATGTACATACATATATGTATAAGCGGATACCGCGAGAAATATCGTAAAGCGTGTGTCTATACTATATATACAAAAATGGAGGGGAAATTACTTCCAAACGCGAAAAAATTTAAAACGATTGCCATCGTCTTCATCAAATAGCAAAAAAACGAAATATGAACACATTTCTAAAAAGGCCGTTGAACATTTTGAAAGATTATAGTTTTGTCATTATTACAATCATCCATAACACGTGGTCGAAATACGTCTACATTTTTGAGCATTTGTTACGTAATGTTTTTTTCATCTAATTACAATATTGAGGCGCCGAGTATATAAATAGCAATGAATATATTGCATGTATGCTGTAGCATTTTGTTAAGTGATCATGTCGTTTTTTGATCTAATAATATAAAGTGTTAACAATTTAATACTCGTATATGTAGTTGTAATATGTATGTATTTAAGAAAATCGACTACGCGGTATTTGTGTTTTGGTTTTCCTCGGTTTCAAGAAATGGACGCAATATATAGTACACAGTAATGCGCAACATTTTTCACCGCGTTCCGTTATTTTCGTGGGCCGAATTGTAAAGTAATGCATTTAAATAAATATTTTTGCTTTCGAGAATTTTATTAGGCGCATGGCAATGTTTTAAAATTAAAACCATATTTGAGGAGTATCTGATCAAAAGTCGCTATTTACATCTTACTATTGATCACTTTTTTGTAGTAAATAGCTTGTTTTGACCAAAATCAAGAATTTTAGGAATATTTTTCATAGACAAATTGGCAATTTTTGATCCATTCTGGAAACAGCCAATTTTGGTCTATTTCATTTAAAAAATTCTGCCCTGTGGCACTATTCTGGTTTTCCCTGGGAATAGGGGATTCAAGAATTTTCGCATTTTTCTAGCAGTCGGGAATTATTTTTTCTTTATGTTTATTCTGGTGTTCGGGGAAATTTTTTTAAGAAATAAAAAATTCACTTTTGTTGCAGTTTTGACAACAATTTTCCTCGTATATTTGAAATAGAATTGAGGGAAAGAAATAATTTCTGTTTACAAGATTTCGTTACAAGTGTTTAATTTAATTAAAATTATTTAAATATAATTAATAAAAATAAATATTCATATTATAATGACAAACAGAGTGAGTTTAGTTGAAGTTAAAAATTATAAAAAGTACGTAATTCTGTTTTATTGTGAATTTAGGGCAAAAATATTACTAAAGAACTAAAAGATTAGTTGGTCAGCTTATTGGAAGAGGACATTCCATTAGCAAATGATCGGTAGGTTATCGTATATATAATTCACAGTTTTACCAAATGTAACCAAATGTTATATATTGCTAAACTATAACATGAATTTATAGATTTGATAGTGTCGATGGAAAAAATCGGATTCGGCAAGGATGGCAACGAATTGCAGCACAGTTTAATTTTCTAGGTGGATCTACAAAGGAAGCTGATAAATGGAAGAAGGCATGGATCGACATGAAGTATGTTCTCCTAATGTGATTTGCTTTTTATATATATATATATATATATATATATATATATATATATATATATATATATATATATATATTATATATATATATATATATATATATATATATATATATATATATATATATATATATATATATATATATATATATATATATATATATATATAGAAAGAGTGGGAAATTCTAGGGGTTTCCATACTTTTCCTCACTCACTATATGTAGCTTTAAATTTTACTTTTCATCTACTGTAGTTTCCTTATAATTTATACTTTTAGGAAATATGTTCGGGCTCAATGGGCAATGTTGAAGGAGTATGCCAATAGGACCGGCCTTGGCACACATGTAAAAGCGCGACGACCAAATCAACTTTCATCTTTAGATGAGAGAATTTTAAATATTATTACTTCGGAATCGGTCGAGGGCACAAATACAAATAAGGGTGGCTTTCTCACAACATCATTGGTTTGTATAATATTTGATGAGTTTATGGCCTATTAATGATAACAATATTTAACATAGGAAATTCAAAATAATGCTGAAATATCGACAATTGCTACCCCGACAAATCTGGATTTGGATGAAAATAATATTTCCCAACAAATATCTAGGCCCATAAGAACAAGAAGAATTCGAGGTTTGTCTATTTTCATTTCAGGCGAATGTTTTTCATTTCAGGCGAATATTTCAAACATCTATCTTTCGAAAGGCACCTGAACCTCGACTTTAACACTCCATTGCACCTTTCGATACAATTTCATGCTGATCTAGTGGGTAGCCACTATCACCTAGAAATATATTTACACGTATTTATGTTTTGTAATCAAATTTTCCAATATTTTTTAGACTTGTTTGTAAATACGTATTTTATTTATTACTATTTATTTTATGATATATTATTAAAATTTATTTTCAGTAATGAAAAAGTTAATAACAACGAATTTTTTGATACAGAATATTTAGACGAAAACTAAGAAGATTTTGATAATTTTTGGATCGATGTGTTATTTATTCTGTTATTTGTTCATTATATGTTTTGGAGTGATGTGTTATTTGTCCCTTATTTTATTTTAATTTATATTTATGTATGCACATCTTTTTATAATAAAATTAAACTGAATTACCTAATAACCATGTGTTTTGCAATTCCCCTGCATCGTATTTATTATGAAGATATGCTTTTGCCAGAGATTTCCTACAAATCGTTGCGTCATGGTTAGATCCGCCATACTTAGCATTAACATTTAAAATTTTTAAATTAAAATCACAAATCTATAAATAAAATGTTATGAATAGAAAATTAGAAAAGCTCAATCAATTTTCATGCTTACCAATTGAACATTTTTCGAATGGTAATGATGGCGGTTAAGATAAACATGTTCCACTCTTTGGTGTGTAAACATCGAAACATGGGTACAATCCACACATCCGAGTATCCCCGGCAAGTTGAATTTTTCATAAAATCTAGCAGTAAACAACATTTACATTTGGTAAGTTACATGTTAAATTTAACAATACAACTTACTGCAATTTAATATTATTAATTTCACTAGTAGTTAGAGGAAAGCGTATAAAATCCGGCATCAAATGGTTGTTTACTATTGTGCAAAATTCTTTAATGCATCTGCATGCAATTGATTGAGATACGCAAGTTGAATAATTCACACCAATCTTTTTTTGAAATGAACCTATAAGAACACAATTGAACATGTTTAAACTTGATACACACCAATTTAGAGATAAAATACCTTCTGATAAAAAGCTTAGTGCCACGAGCATTCGTATCTCCTTTGATATTTGAATTGTGACCATTTGTGGTACAATCAAATCTCTTAAAACTAATGCAATTTCTTGTGGCATTCTATAAATATTTATAAACTCCTTTTCATAGATATCAAAAGGGTCTGACCTATCTCGAAGTCTTTTCCTTTCAATCCGAAGATTATACTGATTATCATCTTCATCATCATCCATATAAACTATTAGTTGTCGCGCCTTATCAAATATTACTTACTTTCTCAACAGAATTAAAAAAAAAGCAAATTTTATATTATTCGTATATAAAGTGACAGAAAGATACAAAACTATTTAATTTGACATGAAAATTGACATTTCCTAACAATTTTGTGCGATGCCGTGATGAATATTTGAACCAAGCCCAATTTCGCTGGGAATTTATTCCTTGGTTACGCGAATAAACTTTTAAGGAATTGGGAAAAAAAAGTTGTGAAAAAACTGCTAGAAGGAATATAATTTTCCTCAATTCCCTATTCCCAGGGAAAACCAGAATAGTGCTACTGATAGAAAAAAAAAATCATTTTAGAAAATGTAAATAGCGACTTTTGATCAGACACCCCTCATTTAATGTTAAGTAAACAATTAATCAAATTTAAATCTTCACTGGTATTTTTATGAATAGTTATAGGATTAATAAAATTGGCTGCCAATAAACCGATATCAAAACAATTAATAATTTATTTTTTTGAAATATTAATAAAAATCGACAATTCAATGAGCACCAAACAAAAAATCATAAAAAATAATTGATTGGACCAAACTTCGTCAATCTTGTAGACAGGTCAAATAGTTTTAATCGTCGCTTCACCTGATGGTACCACAAATGTTAAAATATTTTCATTAAAACATAACAATTGTTTCAATGTAATTTTAATTCGATTTATACCTAAGAAAATGGGGACTGTCATCCTCAAAACTCAGCATTCCAAGGGTTATAGAAATCTTCAGTTAATGAAAACTGATTTCAAATTTAGTGTACATTATGACAGAAATCTCATTTTAGAAAACCTACATTTTCTATATACATATGTATATTTCGCATTTATGTAATTGCGTAATTTTATACCTATAATTATAAAATGTCTTCATAGAGTATTTTAAGAAACGGGGATAGATTTTTAACGTGATTTTCATGAATGTAATGAAACATACTTTTCAATTTATGCCGATTATGCAGCACTGTGGTCTTAAAAAGATATGCGCTAAAAATTCTACGTGAACAAATGGCTACTGAAAAATTAATCAGCCAAATCAAGACCAACATCAAGAAAGATGGAGCACACAGAAAAACGGAGAAATACTGTGAGGAACGACTCATAAACCTTAAACTGCTCTTCGACAAATTTTGCACTCTCGATGCAGAATTAATTCATAAGCAAGATGAGTAACATCCACACAGTGCACAAAATTAGTATTACCCAGTTAAGGCAATATAGTATATGAAGAAACCAAAACATCTGTTCTTGATGCAAAAGATAAAGCAATACCAAGCGGATGTGGAGAAAATACCATTCAAGCCAAAGCACGATTGCAGCGAGGAACAGCCTATGTTTCTTCATACATAATTGCAGAAAATGAAGACGAGGATGAATATCGCGAAATACCAAAACAAAATGCTACAAGCAAAATGCTACAAGCTCCAACTATCGAAAAGCTAAAACCTTGAGGCAAAATTTTAGCAGCATGTCACAGTACGGCGAAGCTAATATAAGTTTAGCAAGGTTTACAATGACCTCAAATTAAGACAGCTCACAGATTAATGGGCTGCATTCAGCAGTAATCACGAACAAATTATGGAGAATGCCAATAAAAAAGAATTCGAGGCCTAGGAATATCTCAAGATGAAAATTGTCGGCTAAATACAGGCGGAGTACGAAACAATAGACATCAACATAACACTTATCAAATTATTAATAAGAAAAGACACAACGTCAACTAGTGACCATAGAAATGCATTTGTTTTATGGCGACGGGAAACAGTGGACCGCCTTATACAGTACAATGCAACAAAACACTTTGATTGCGTGAAAACCTTCACCACAGCAAGCAGCCTTAAAACAATGCATGACAACGTCCTAGAATGCTTAAACACACTCAATAATTTAGGCATCCAAATAAAACACTGGTGTGTACTTTAATCATGCATATGTTACGACTAATATACATAGAGCGGCGAATATACTTTGGGTTATGTGAGTTCAACCTACATTTACCTAATAAATTTGGATAATGTACATACCATATTTGCCAGACGTTGGTAAATGTGGATAAATTATTTTATGTAGATTATTTATGCTAGTGTACCTTTTGTAATTAAGAAACAATTAAGATGAGAGGAGGAACTTTGCTGTTTCTTGACCGATTATGATGAAATTTGGCATGAGCGGTGGTAATGGGATTCTAAAATGATTTTTCGACAAAGTTCTAGAATATGGCCAGTTAAGATGGAACTTTGCTGTTTCTTGATCGATTTTGATGAAATTTGACATGAGCGGTGGTAATTGGATTCTAAAATGATTTTTATGTAGTGATAGGAAATCATAAGGGCTCGTCACAAGCATTTTCGCATTTAAGAAATGGAGCAAGCATTTTTTTGGAGATAAACAAAGAAAATACAAAAAATTCAATAAATCATATTTTATTTAAGAAAAAAGGGGAAGTGCTACATTCTATTACGGCGAGTTTTAGTACGTTACCAATTTTACAATCATTTCAAAAAAATTATCACTCGTCTCCGTAAATTAAATTAATTCTGGGAGTGACGATAAAATAAACGTCAGGTTTTCGACAAAAAACATAATTCTCTGTTTTAGTTTTAAGGTTTCGCCCAGGCTGATTATATTCGAACATCTTTGCGAATCTTCGAAATTAAAGATAAAACCTCTTTTAGCAGTGTTTGTTGGTAGATTTGTTCCTAAAATTTGCATTTCAAAATCACTAAAGCCTGATAACCCGTGCATAATTAAATTGGCCAATACTGTAAATTTTGATATCCATTTCTGATTTGGTGCTGGTTTTTGACGTTCCCATGTTTTATTATATTCGGAACGAGGTTGTGCTATCCAGCTTGCATTTGTACACTGTGCTTTCAGCACAATTTGTGTACTCAGACTACCAATTGTCCTATAGAAGGCATAATTCAAGTACAATTCATATTTATTCTCCACACTGAATTCAAGCAGCGTCAAGTCGGTACCGGGGGTTGTAAGCAAATTCAACACAATATTTTCCAATTTTATATCTCACAGCTAATTTTAACATGTCAGGGCACATTGGCTTTTTAACGTCGCAATTATCTGTGTAATAAACCGCAAAAATTAATAAAACACTTCATGCGAAGTATCATCAATTGTTATCTCCTAGTGTCTCTCTAAATTGTTCACGAAAAACCATACTACGATTCATGAGCTCCCAAGAATGGGCAAACATTGTCTTTCCCTCGACAAGAAACTGAATGTCGGACATGAATTCGTTGTAGAAAAGTGGTTTGGTTATATCTTCCATACCTGACAGTTCTCGGCAATTGCCTTTTAGACAAAGTCATTCGTTTGCAACATGAAGGTGAAAAATGTTTTTGCTGTGCAGACGAAACGTCTTCTGTATTCCTTTGGTAAATATTCAACAACAATAGATTGAATACTAGACAACTTCATTGTAATTTTCTGTGTTAAGGAAAAAAAATCAAACGTCAAAATATTATTCATATCTTTTGTATGAAGTGGTACAGATGCAATTTTTATTTTAATTATTACATACATTTTTCAAATATTTTATTATAAAAATTTAATTGAAATGTTTTCATTTAAACTTGTTTTAAGCTAAGCCGGTATTTTTTTTTTTGTGAAAATTAAGCCCAAAACAAAAACATAAAGAGAAGGCAATTTCGTAATCTTTAAAAATCTTCTTCGTAAAATCACTAGTAATCACAGAAAAAAATTTAAATCCAGCAATAACCATAAGTGTTTTGATAGCAAACAAAAAGATAACCTAGAATAACCAAGAATTATTAAAAAAATTAAGTATTAGCGTTAATTCGATTATTTTTACGTTTCAAAATAATCTAAAAATTTAATTATTATTAATACTCATATCAGAATTATTTTATTCATATTATTTCCGTAATAAAATACAAAATTAAAAAAAAATCTTTCCCATAAAAATGCCAAACAATTAAGATTATCGGTGTGGGCGAGAAATATTTTTCATCGGTACACAATATTTATGTACATGTATTAGTTGGACTGCCATAAAATGTTCTCGATTTGATACTTTTTTTAATTTCGACCTCAGTGCACTAACGCAGACACACATTTTTTGTAAGTAAACTCTTGACTGACTCCGTTGTGTGTCTCGTTCACACAACCACCGATTTTATATTTTTATCTCAAGTTATTTTTACTGACAAACTTTGATTCACAGTGGAATTGAGGCATTAACATTGTAAATTTATCTGACAGTGTATTATATTACCAATTCGCAAAATTAGCATTCGATTTTTTTTGTGGTACCTGCATAGCTTGTCTAAATATTATCATGGAATTTGCAGTTATAATTTTGAAATTAACATTGTGAAAATCGGCATTTATTTCTAAACGTAATGGCATTAAATAATATCAACTTCAACATTTTTAAAATGTAGTATGTGTAAAAATTTTCTTAATTTCGTAAATTTTACGTCTCTTCTACTTGGTCTAAATTATTTCCCCTAAATAAGCAAGAAATGTCAAAAATAAATACCACCAGGCTCCATACCTCACAGGCTACTTATTTTCGTAAATTCTTGAGCTTATGGTTATTGCTGGATTTAAATTTTTTTCCGTGATTACTACCTAGTGATTTTACGAAGAAGATTTTTAAAGATTACGAAATTGCCTTCTCTTTATGTTTTTGTTTTGGGCTTAATTTTCACAAAAAAAAATACCGGCTTAGCTTAAAACAAGTTTAAATGAAAACATTTCAATTAAATTTTTTTAATAAAATATTTGAAAAATGTATGTAATAATTAAAATAAAAATTGCATCTGTACCACTTCATACAAAAGATATGAATAATATTTTGACGTTTGATTTTTTTTCCTTAACACAGAAAATTACAATGAAGTTGTCTAGTATTCAATCTATTGTTGTTGAATATTTACCAAAGGAATACAGAAGACGTTTCGTCTGCACAGCAAAAACATTTTTCACCTTCATGTTGCAAACGAATGACTTTGTCTAAAAGGCAATTGCCGAGAACTGTCAGGTATGGAAGATATAACCAAACCACTTTTCTACAACGAATTCATGTCCGACATTCAGTTTCTTGTCGAGGGAAAGACAAGGTTTGCCCATTCTTGGGAGCTCATGAGTCGTAGTATGGTTTTTCGTGAACAATTTAGAGAGACACTAGGAGATAACAATTGATGATACTTCGCATGAAGTGTTTTATTAATTTTTGCGGTTTATTACACAGATAATTGCGATGTTAAAGAGCCAATGTGCCCTGACATGTTAAAATTAGCTGTGAGATATAAAATTGGAAAATATTGTGTTGAATTTGCTTACAACCCCCGGTACCGACTTGACGCAGCTTGAATTCAGTGTGGAGAATAAATATGAATTGTACTTGAATTATGCCTTCTATAGGACAATTGGTAGTCTGAGCACACAAATTGTGCTGAAAGCACAGTGTACAAATGCAAGCTGGATAGCACAACCTCGTTCCGAATATGATAAAACATGGGAACGTCAAAAACCAGCACCAAATCAGAAATGGATATCAAAATTTACAGTATTGGCCAATTTAATTATGCACGGGTTATCAGGCTTTAGTGATTTTGAAATGCAAATTTTAGGAACAAATCTACCAACAAACACTGCTAAAAGAGGTTTTATCTTTAATTTCGAAGATTCGCAAAGATGTTCGAATATAATCAGCCTGGGCGAAACCTTAAAACTAAAACAGAGAATTATGTTTTTTGTCAAAAACCTGACGTTAATTTTATCGTCACTCCCAGAATTAATTAAATTTACGGAGACGAGTGATAATTTTTTTGAAATGATTGTAAAATTGGTAACGTACTAAAACTCGCCGTAATAGAATGTAGCACTTCCCCTTTTTTCTTAAATAAAATATGATTTATTGAATTTTTTGTATTTTCTTTGTTTATCTCCAAAAAAATGCTTGCTCCATTTCTTAAATGCGAAAATGCTTGTGACGAGCCCTTATGATTTCCTATCACTACATAAAAATCATTTTAGAATCCAATTACCACCGCTCATGTCAAATTTCATCATAATCGGTCAAGAAACAGCAAAGTTCCATCTTAACTGGCCATATTCTAGAACTTTGTCGAAAAATCATTTTAGAATCCCATTTCGACCGCTCATGGAGCGGTGCTCATATTACCCAAAAATTATTTTAGAATCCCATTTCCATCGCCCATGTAAAATTTCATCATAATCGGTCAAGAAACAGCGAAGTTCTTTAATTGTTGTAACCTTAATTGTTTCTTAATTAAAAAACGTGCACTAGCATAAATTTAATGTACAAATTTTCATATCTAGAGGAAAATTACATTCACCAATGAGCTATTGGAAATGTCCACATTGACCGGAAAATGTACGAAATATGAGTATTTTGTTCAATTTATATGCACATTTACCACTCACTTTGGGGAATGTGTACATTTACCGGTAAATGTGTACATTCTCCTATTTTGTGCATTAGCCGTAACACATATATGCTAAAATTTCATATGTGCAAATTACGGTTATTCGAAAACATGAAAAATTGGATTTTAAGCTTGTCTAAGAAAATCGATATTTCAAAACTTTGTTTTATAGGCAAATATTTTACTATGATTTTCTGATAGGCCTATGTGTGTGCTTTAATTATGCATATCCGCTAAAATTTCATATTGGGTTTAACTATAACTGCGGCTGAGATATCGATTTTCTTAGACATGCTTAAGATCCAATTTTGCAAGTTTTCGAATAATCGATATTTCAATAGGTAAACCCAATATGAAATTTTAGCGGTTGAGCATGATTGTAGTACATTCATTGAAGGTCAGACGTTGGGCAATGGAAGAAAAATCTTAATATGTTTGAAACCGTTCCGAATAATAGGTTAACGCTTTGAGCCATTAGTTAGTTTAGGAGGATTAGCTTTGTAAAAGCGCAAACACGCACACAAATTTTGTGTGTTTATTTTTTTTTTTAATTTAGCGATATATTAAAAAATTTGATTTAAATGAATTTCCTTGTAAAATACGCATATGCTTTTTGAAACATAAACAAAGATTCCTTCATCGCGTTTTAAATTGCTTTGGAAATATCCTGGCATGAATCCAAAAAATTAAACCACCACACTCAGATACTTGCTACCTTAGCAAACCATTAATTTACTGTTTCCGGCATCTAAGGAGCGGAAGGAGGCTTAGAACTAAATACAAGAAAACCCCTTCCGCTAAACATACATATAGGAAAAACGTGTTGAAATTTTAAAATTACAACTCATGAATATTTATTACTTAGGTATTAAAAAGTTCCCATTTTATAACAATTTAACCTTATAGGAAGTCATTCATTCACTTATACCCGGTTTCACAAAAAAAAAATATTTCCTCCCTTTCTTCTTTTATAAAATTACGTTTTGTTTCATAATACAAATTCTATGCAAGTTGATTATATTTTATGTTTACTTACAAATATTTAGCCTTCAGCTAAATATTTGCCTCGACGAAATTGGGCAGTTAAATATTTAGCTCTCCAGTTAAAATGTTCACGTAAAAAAAATAAAAATAAAATTAGCATGCGTTACATTTGTATTATGAAATAAATCCCAATTTAATAAAAGAAGAAAGGAAGGAAATTTTATTTAACTAGAGATTGCTTCTTTTTTTGTGAAATCGGGCATTAGAATCTTAAAAAATTTTAGAAAAACTATATTTTATTAGTCAAGATATTTTTATTGAATAAAGCGAAATTTGATGTTCTGATCTTATTGACAGCACTATTTCATGTTTGCTTTTCTTAAAATCTTAACCGTACAATTTAAATGATGGTCCATCCTTCCTACAACTGGTTGCTCTATTTTATAATTCTACCGGATTTTTTTAAAATTATTCGGTTAATGGTTTTTCCAAATACTCATTATAAAAATAATCTAATCTGTATACTTAAATGTTATAAATAGCATTAGAATTTGTATACATAAACATTATTCTTCAGTAGATGACCTAACATACTGAAATCGATCGAGGTAAATTAAAAGAAAATTATTTGGTTTGCGTAAAACAAACAAGTCTTAATTAATACTTGTAATGTCTATAGTTTCTTAGTTTAATTTATAATTTGCATTATAGTTACCAACCCGATATTTACACAATCAATTTTGTGTAGGAAGTCATTTATAACAGATTGTGTAAAATGAGGTGGTTTAGCATATTAATAAATATAAAATAAAAATTGTACCGTGGCTTCATAGTTCGGAAAACTCCCCAGCCATTCAAATTCATGGAGGCATTACTTCCAGGATTCGTACTTTATAACTTTAAAGTCACGCGATTGGCTCCCATGGTTAAATCAGTTTTAAATTTTATTATAGAATGTTGACTTAGATATTACAACACATATAAAATAAATATTTTTTAACCTAAATCCTCATCCAAGTACATAAATGTATCCTTCATTTTAACTAACTCACAGACGAACTCTGTTTAAAAATTTCGCTGAAATTCATAGTTCAAATTTCAGAAGATTTGACAATTTATTTAAAATATTCCGCTTTCAACATCATCAATAGTAAACCCAGTAAATTCATTGGTTTGACGTTTTATAGATTCAAAAGTTCCCAAATCGATCAAAAATGAATAAGAGCTGAAACGGCCACAATTGTTTAACCAATGAAATAATTAAGTTAATGTCTGTCAAACTTCTTATTAATTCGCTCTAGTCGTCTAAGAAGAAGTAAAATCAGTTCGAAAAGTTCAGAACGAAAAGTTCAAAAAGATAAGAAAGACTCGCTGGTAAGTAACATATATTTTGTATCTCATTCTTACTTAAAGATGTTACTAACTCGCTGGTAGACTCGGTGTAGCCGTATAAAAAACGTTTACGCAAACCAACAGGCGAAAGATTGGCTTTTTCATTTAATTGGTTGGTTTTTTGATAAGTGTTCAAAGTCAGATGCGATTTACTTAAAATCTAAAGTTTCTCCTATTTAGCTAAATACTTCCTTGATTTATCTAGTAGAATTAAAATATGTTGGATCAAAATGTATTCATGGAAAAAATTACATTTAAAGTATTACATTGCCATGAAATTTTAAATGTATCAACGTATTGATTATCTGAATTTGCCCCTTGGCTCGCATAGATACCATCTAAACCTATTTCCATGGATAAATCAGTCTTTTCAATCTATACATACAATCTATTAAACAACCTATTCGATAGTTTAAAATCGAAATGACAACTTGACCAATGAACTTCAGTTCATCATTATTTATCTATGAGATCAGCTTCAGGTTCAAACTTTTTTTAGTAAGCCTTTAGCTAATGGTTTTTGGCTACAAACCAGAATACAGGAGTATAATTTTGCGGCTTTCTCCAATTCCGAAAAATTTTGATTTTTTCATGAGCTTCAACGAATAAATCAGTCACAGTTTTTTGCATTAACTTAGACTCGCCTACTGCTTTGTAGCCAAAATTCTCAGCAGTAGGCTTAGAAGCCTGGAATTTTGAAAATCCCTTTTATATTTATTTTCCGTAAAATTTTTTCCAATCACTTTCAATATACAAAAAGTATTACGTTCAATGGGTGTACAGTAATTAAAACGAAATCAGAAAACCAAATTGTTTCTCATCAAAGTAGGCTCTGAAATATGTGTAAAAGTACCATTTTGTCTTGCTGGTTTAATTTGGCAGTTGTTTTATTATTTTTAAGTGGTTAGGATGCTATGTGGTTATTAAATAAATTTAATTTGGGTAACAAATAGGGCGTCAAATTTAAGTTTGATTCTTAACTTTGACGGTAAAAACAAAGTGGGATAAAAATATATATTCACGTGCGGTGTGATGTGCGAGAGAAAACAAAAATGTTTTCAGTTTTGCAGTAGTGAAAAATTATTATAGTATACATACTGACAAAATTTACTGAACAAAATATGAAGCGAAGTATATTTTATTCCGTACTGGAAAAATGTTTCTATAAAAATTTTAGGTGGATCTGAAATTTTTCAAAAACCTTATCTGTCACTCTAATGGAATGTTCGATTTTTACTTCATTTGTTTTTATTCAGTAAAATACTGTCAGTAAATGTTTCACAATCAAAATCAGACTTAAAGCGGGCCTCAGATGATCAATATCTATTACCAATACTATTGAACATATGTGGACACTAATTGAAGGATTATCAATATACAAAATATTTTGGCGGTGGTTTGATAAAAACCAAATATTTTTAATGCCCGCACAAGGGTGATTTTTTATGTAAGTAAATATTTTTAAGACTAACAATAGCCACTTCAATTACAGCTACTGTGGTAAACTAGAATATTTTTTATTATTATAACATAAAAAATAATTCATTGAGAGCGAAAGGGAATATGGTTCCAATTCCGTAACCTGTTGAGCTGACTGAAAATATATCGTGTCTAGAAAAATAATTTGAAATGGTTTCAGTAGTAAAAAAATCACTGCAATACGATGTTGGAAACATCTGCTATTGTAGCTATTTCAGCTTTATTAATTTTATTTCATTTGTTAGATTCAAGGCAGACAAATAGGTTAGAAAACAAATGTGGTCGACTATCTTCTCAAAATGGTTAGCAAAAGTAAGATTTTCGTTCCAAAAACACTTTTTAAAATTTAAACGTATTTTTCAAACCCTGCCACCACGCACATGTATTGTCTCCTCCGCTCGACCCATCAGCCAACCCGAACCGGCTTACCTTCTTCATACATAAAGACGGGGTCATTTACCTTTAAGCATTCTCTTCCATTTGGTTTTTTGTTGTACTCGTAAGTTGTGCAAATATTTCTTGGAAAACCTTTTCCAAAAAAGCTGCACTAATTGAGTTTTTTGTTTCCAATACGAAAGACGTTTGCTCGATACGTTGGTGACATCCACTTCTAAAATGGTCAAGTGGATTACTAGACAGCGGTGAAAGAGGACGAGAATTAAGAATTCCCTCTATCTCGATAGACAATGCCGTTTGTTATTTCAATGTCCATACTTGAACTCCAACCAACTTTTTTCATGTGAGATTTAAAAATGCGGATTGTTGCTTCTAGATGAAAGATTTGCTTGTTGCTTCCTCAACAAATTCTAAATGTACGGCCTTACTAACAAAGAAAACGAATATGCAGATGTTAACTTTGTTTTGTGTATCTTTTCGTTGTTCTTTAGGTTTAACTAGAAAACGACCACAGAAATCAACACCGACTATATTAAATGGTCTAGCACCATAAAAACGTTCTGAAGGCAATGAAGCCATGATTTGATCGTTTAACTTCGGTTTAAATTTAAAACAGGATACAGAGCTTTTAATTACTCTCCTAACTGTATCTTTGCCATTAAATATCCAGCAAAAATGCCTAATTTTTTATGCTAATGATGAATCATCAACCTTGTTAAATTATGATCTTTCTGTAAAATCAACTAGTGGAAACTTCCTTTTTTATAATGTATCTGTTTATAAAACGAAAAGAGTAAGCAAAAACGTGTTTCAGTCTTGCTATTGAACTAAAGCCTTCAATCTTGAAAATATCTGTTACTTTTACAGAAACAAAAGGTGACTGCTCATTTTGAGGTGAAACGTCTTAAAAATCACATCGAAACATACGGGTACCAGTACAACTTAAAAATAAAAATAAGCCTTTAAAAAAAGTATTTTAATAGAATATGTCGGGGACATGAACGTTAGTCGAAGTGATGCGATGCAAGAACATTGCCGTGCAGCGGACAAACAATTCAAAACGGTATTCGAAACCAATCTGTTTGGTCTAAAGACGATGAAAGCTCGCAACATTCTTTCCCTTCAGATTAAATTCGCCGACGAAAATGTAGCGGAATTTCGTTTATTTAGTAACGCTCTTGCGCTCAAACAGATTTCGATATCCCCCGCAGTGGGACGGACTGCCGCCGCTTGAACCGATCAGCATTCAGTTGATCTCGTCGCGCTTACCGTTTATGTAAATTCATCGTCTACGCTACGAAGGTAATTATGGTATAGTCGACCAGGTGAACAACGTATCTGTCGATGTGAATAACATGGCGCAGCAACTATCGAGGCGGATAGATGACGACTTTGCTGTGCAATTGTATTTGTGAATACGGTTTGAGCCTTATTGACAAATCCAATTACCTGAGTGGTTTCGTACGTAAATCGGTGATCAAGGCTTGGCTGAGCTACTTGGTAAACCAGTCGCTGTACAAGCAATACAACATGAAGATTGACTGGAGTCTATTCGACAAACATGAAGATGACAATATCGAGCATTACTGTTGACATAATGCCTTATGTAGACCAACGTAATAAATAGTATGTACCATTCAGATGTGTCGGTTTCGAGACTCTAAATCAGCAAGATTTGTCTGCCCAGCAATTCAGTCTGAATTTTATATATTTACAACAACTTTCAAATTGTGGGGTAGAATTTTTAACCAGGTCAAGGCAATTGTCAAATCAGGTCATAAAATCATTTTTCCAACATTTATCTTGAGAGACTCTAGGACTCTACTACATTTTGAGTCAACTTTGCAAGAAACCAGATCGCAGTCAATTCTAGTTTCGATCCCAGAACTAACCTTGCAACGAACATATATACATGCGCCATAAGCTCTCTCTGACGCATTACTAAAACCGTGTATTTCTATATCAATAGCGTTCCTTGGTATGACACATCTATTTAATTTGAAATCATGAAAAATCATGAAAATTGTCTGCTTATAAAATCAATCCAGTTTACTCTTAAGTTCTCGGGTAATTCAGTATCCCAATACATTTTTTCTATCCAGAGCTTTTGAATAAGGATTTTCACAATTAAAATTACTGGCCCTAATAGCCCTAATGGATCAAACAAACTATTACTATCAGATAATATTGGTCTCTTCGTAGTTCTATGTCACCTAATGACTGAACAAAAATGTAAATTCGCCAAATAAGAGTGACCAACGTAAACCCAAGGTTTTAATAATTTCGTTACCATCCAATTCATTGGGATCTCCTCGATTCTCCGTTGAAATATGGTTTAATAATTCCCTCGAATTTGAGTATTACTTTCTTACACTCATTCCTGCTGATGAAAGCATTTTTATTAATTCGTCGTGCATTGAAAACCATCCTCCAATGTATGACACCCCCTAGAAGTAAATAGTCTACATAAAAACCAATTTTCGCAAAATTAGATACTAATGGATACTTTTATGATTCATTCGCAGCTAACTGTTGGATAACACGGGTTGATAAATACGGCACAGACGTCGACCCATAAGTTACGGTTTGCAGCTTTTCTCTCCAGTAAATTGTATGATACTTTGTTTGAGATGGCTCCAATTTAACCATCCTTTACATCTTTTTGATATCAAGTTAAAAGAATGAAATGCTTTCTAAATCTCAATACAATCGAAAATAACACTTCTTGAACTATGGGACCTAACATTAACGGATCATTCAACGAAGCATCAAAAACAACTCTACATTTAGTTGTGGAACTGGACCCATCGACACATATTCTCTCATGAACTCGATATACTACTTTTTCAATTCGACATCCTTATTTAATTTTCCCTCTAACATCTCGAATCTATGAAAAGCCATATTAGCAGAATTACCCAGTCTGCTACTATCTATTTTATAAGGTAATTCTACAATAAATCCACCGTCTGCATTTCTTTGGTGAGTATCACTAAAATGTTGCAGTTACCCAACCAAAATTCGTATTATAAAATATTGGGAGTTACTTTGAAAATTCTAAACGACCATCTTTCAAAATGTTCCAAAATATTTCACATTCCAATAAAATATCCACTGGTTTAGGAACATTGAACTCTGGGTCTGCTAATACCAAATTAGATGGAACGGTAATATACTGGTAGGGTAATCCATCACTAATCTCAAATGCTACCAAGAATTTTAAATTTCTACAATAATTATCAACGCGAGAATGAATTAAGGATCATACTCTATTACAAATATCAGCCTTTGTACCATTTATACCGGTTGCAGTTTTATAATCTTATTCGATTTTAATTCCTAATTTTTTGACCAAGTCCATAAATGTAAAATTATTGTGAGAAGCTGAATTTAGGAGCGCTTTGCATTGAATTTATCAGTAGTCAAAACTACCTGTTTGTGAACAATTTCCTTGTACAAATATGTAGAACTATTTTGAGCAGACTTCCAGACATAGTATTTGTATTTTCGCGATTTGTTTTTATTCTCTGTACTACCACTAGGTGCGTTTTGAATTTTTCCATTTAACGTTTTGTAATTTCGACTACCCGTTCTCATGTGAGGCAAGGGGTGATGATTATAACCATAATTTTCACAATGTTTTGATTGACGGTTTCTAACTAAATGATTGTCGCTTAAACAATTCAATCATCAACCCATAGACCTTACTTCTTCATATCTCTCGTCAGGATGGACATTTATAAATTGAGCACAGTTTTTTCAATGTATGACTACCACTACACATCGAATGAGCCATTTTTGAATTTACTTCATTGGGCTTTGAAAGCGACACAATAAGGTTTGGAAATTTGTCCTTCATACGTCAAACATTATTTTGGTTTACGGGTTTGCAAAAATCCAGAAACTTCTTTCCAAGTATGAAGGCTCTTTTTATCAAGTTGGGATCCCCAGGCTTTTCAAATATCATCATCTAACCCATAAATAACAATATGAACTACAAAAATATCTCATTGATCAACAGTTTGCTTCAATTTCTGTGAAGCACGTAAATTGAGTTCAGTCCGATCAATCAGATTTTGTATTTCTAGGCTAGATGATTTGTTGACGTACTGTAACTTAAACAATTCGCTAATAATAAAAATTTTATAAAAATAAAATGAAATAAAACAATGAATATTTTTTCTTCTTAAAGTGATAATTTAAAATTTTATATATTTTTTTTTTACATATACACGGACTAGTTTCGAGCAACCAAGCTCTTTGTCAACAGTCTTAAATATTCTCTTCATTGTTTTATTTCATTTTATTTTTATAAAATTTTTATTAATAATAAGTGATAAAAGTGCACACACAAATGGATCTCTTCCAAAACAATAATTCGCTAATGTGTTTTCTACTAAAGCATGATTAGTTACCATCGAATCCATCTACTGAAGCTTGCGAAACGATATCAAACCTATTATAACAAAAATCGAACTTATTAATAGTTTCTTTGACTTTTCTAGCAATAAAGATATCTAAATAACCACAGATTTTTGAATTTTTGAAGTTGATGTAATTTGTGATTTTTGACAATTTTTTCAAAAGAGTCGCGAAATTTTACCCAATTATCTAATTTTCCGTCGAACATGGGTATTCTAATTTCTGGGAATTTTGCCTTAAAAAGAAGACAATCTGCACCGTCACTGTCTTCTGAAGCTACATTTTTACCCAAATTCAATTTATCACTAACATCACAAACAATTTTGTTAATATTCAAAATGCCCTCAAATTTACCCTTTACATCATAAAAGCTATCTTCGATTTCCTCGAAATCTGTGTTAAATTCCTCTTCATTATTCTCGAAATTGGAATCAAAGATCAAAATAAACTTCAGTATACTCATCTAGTTACTAACATTTAAATTTTCCATTTCATTAGGCTTTTATATAAACTTTAATTACAACGTGAGTTTTCTCAATACAAACGATAATGTTTAAGAATTCAACATACCTGTTTCAAATTCCAACTATCTCTCCCATGATGATGAAATATGGCTTTCTTCAAACAGAACTCCTTTATTTAAAATCTACCTTCGATGGATTTTATTACTCCAATGCTCCCGGTTTGCTAGGCGTGGCAAAGCATGAGACTACAAGAATTTTAGAATACAACCACAACTATAATTACATGCAAATTTCGTATTTTCGTCAACACCAAATTTATTTTCTGACAAATTAAGCTTGTATATTTAAGGTTAAAAGTTGTATAAACTAAATAAGCTTACATATGAATTAATAAGCAAAACCCAAACTTATTTTAATCGGTACCAAAGGAATAACCATTCAACTTCAAGTCAAGCTATCTAAATAAATGATTCAAAATCACATTTTTGTCATAAAAACGAAATTCCAATTTCATGAATTTGTATTATGAGAATAAGCAAAATCAAATCCCTTAGGGCTGTAATTTAGTCTTTTGTCCATATCTATTTAATGTGTACATCATGACACTATATAGTCTTATACACATTGTACATTTGTTCCATCCATCGTTGTGTATTTGAGTAGCTTATGTTTAGAAAATACAGGTCAAGTATCTTTATACTAAATATAATTATAAATACTCAGCGGAAATTGAATGATGTTCACATACTTGTTTAAAAAATTTACCCATAACACACTCCTTCCTGACCGACCATCTGTAGAAGATGAGAATTTGAGATGTACCAACAAAGCAAATGCTGTTATATAAACCACTTTTTGCTATTAAGATAAATTAAAGAGAATTCTATTTTATACGTACATAACAACAACAACAATTTTTTTTTTAATTTTAGGGTCATTAACCCTTCTCACGAACACAGTATATATAACATATGTACATACATGTACGTTAAAAGTAAATTCTACTCAGTAATTTATCAGTCTTGATTACAAACCACCGGTTTATATATTTTTATCCAGGTATATACAAGAACAACGGAATATTTTTACCTTTTAAGTCCATACAGAGAAGAATAAAGAACATATTCCCAATATAGCAGATGTCCCTTTTTATGGTAAGAAATATGAATTTTCTTTTCTCAACATTGCTTGCCTCTCATCTGTACATGTGTATTAAAATTAAAACCGATTTTTGCTGTAAAGAGGAATAAATTTTTATTCTGTTATTTGAGTTGGTCCTTTGCGTCTCCATTTCGAAACGCAATAATTAACAGAACAGATTGTCTTAATGATTGATTACATGATTAATTTACACCCATCATCATGAAAGTTGTAAGGAAAATGGGTTATACATATACAGCAGATATAAGTGAAACATAATAATAAATTAAAATTAGACAAACTTGAATTTTCATCAAGAAATCTGCAACTTCCAATCGTGTATTGTAAAGCTGTTAATTACCTGGAAATGAATAAATAAAAAAAATCGTTAAATATGTCGTGTCACAACAAAAACTTAATGCATATTTAATGAACAACATTGAGTTTATCAATCTATTCGTTGAAAAATAATATTAACTAATGAAAACAATATTCAAGGTAAATTACAATATATTCTAATTTTATAATAGAGAAACTAGCGAATAAAGATTTTCACAGACCTGCCACAATTTTTATTAAGTCTGTGATCATTCTTCTTAATGTATCAGTTTTGCATTACTTACACAGAATATTATGCGAAGCTAAACCTAAATTAGGGTTAAACCAACAAAAACAACAATATTTGTATTAGTAATTTCAAAGTTACATCACTGAAGTAAACTACGACGTATCGAAGTACTCCTTCTAGAAGTAGTACTAGCATTAAAAAAAAATTTATATCAAGATTAGCTTCTGACACTTAAATTGGTTCTACCAAACTGGAACTTGACCAACATACACATAAGATATTACAAATCGATTCGAAAGGCATGAATGAAGAAGCCTTTTAAAAGTTGTTAGCTTTAAAAAAAAAAGCCAGGTTGGTGGCCACGTCATTTAAAAATGATAATTTAATTTTACAAAATTCCCGTGTGTTACGTTTACAAACATTGCACTCATATAAAATTGATGTCATTGAGGAGCATAATTCATCAGGTCACAACACTGAAATGGGGCATAAAACATACGTCATCAGTTGAGCTGAAAGGAAACACAATTATAGTTAGGTTAGTTCAAAACATATTAACATTATTTTACGTGAACATCAGACCAGAAATTTTATTTTAGAAAAACCAAGTTTTCAATATATAATTCGCACCATTGGGATTGTGCAGTTTTGTACCCGAAATTAGAAAATTTGTGCATAGTGTACTTTAGGTAACAGGATGGGATTTCTCACGTGATTATCACACCAGAAATCCCATACATACAGTTTACCTAATAAAATATATTTTTCGGTATATTATGATTGTGCGAAACTGTGCGTTACTAAACTTATCTTGACAATAGTTTATATTGGCCAGAATCGGCTATAGAATATCCACAATCGACCAAAATCATGGTTTTTTGAATAGATTATATGGGCAATTTCCAGAAATCCGACCTTTTATTAACATTCGAATTAACACAAAGTGTGGTTAGTATTCTTTCCAAGATTCACGTTTGTGCATGTTACACTTTAGCGAGAATCAAAATTAAAAGCCTAATATGCATAAATGTGAATCTTTGCCAAATTACCAACCACCCTTTGTTTTAATTCGAATGTTAATAAAAGGTGGGATTTCTGGAAATCGCCAATATAACCTATTCGAAAAACCGCGATTTTGATCAATTGTGGATGTTCTATGGCCAATTCTGGCTAAAGTGAAATATGCACAAACGTGAATCTTGGCCAGAATACTAAACACACTTTGTTTTAATTCGAATGTTAATAAATGGTGGAATTTCTGGAAATCGCCCATATAACCTCTTCCACAAACCATGATTTTGATCAATTGTGGATGTTCTATGGCCGATTCTGGCTAAAGTGTAATATGCATAAATGTGAATCTTGGCCATATTACTAACCGCACTTGGTTTTAATTCGAATGCTAGTAAAAGGTGGGATTTCTGGAAGCGGCCCATATAACCTCTTCAAAAAACCACGATTTTGATCAATTGTGGATGTTCTATGGCCGATTCCGGCTAAAGTGTAATATGCACAAACGTGAATCTTGGCCAGAATACTAAACACAGTTGATTTCTGGAAATCACCTATATAACTTCTTCAAAAAACTATGATTTTGATCAATTGTGGATGTTCTATGGCCGATTCTGGCTAAAGCGTATTATGCACAAATGTGAATCTTGGCCAGAATACTAACCACACTTTGTTTTAATTCCAATGTTAATAAAAGGTGGGATTTCTGGAAATGGCCCATACAACCTCTTCAAAAAACCACGATTTTGATGAATTGTGGATGTTCTATGGCCGATTCTGGCTAATGTGAAATATGCATAAATGTGAATCTTGGCCAGAATATTAACCACATTTTGATTTAATTCGAATGTTAATAAAAGGTGGAATTTCTGGAAATCGCCCATACAACCTCTTCAAAAAACCATGATTTTGATCAATTGTGGATGTTCTATGGCCGATTCTGGCTAATTTGAAATATGCATAAATGTGAATCTTGATCAGAATATTAACTACATTTTGTTTTTATTCGAATGTTAATAAAAGGTGAGATTTCTGGAAATCGCCCATATAACCTCTTCAAAAAACCACGATTTTGATGAATTGTGGATGTTCTATGGCCGATTCTGGCTAAAGTGTGATATGCACAAACGTGAATCTTGGCCAAAATACTGAACACACTTTGATTTATTTCGAATGCTAATAAAAGGGGGAATTTCAGGAAATCGCCCATATAACCTCTTCAAAAAACCACGATTTTGATCATTTGTGGATGTTCTATGGCCGATTCTGGTTAATGTGAAATATGCACAAACGTGAATCTTGGATAGAATACTAACCACACTTTGTTTTAATTCGTATGTTAATAAAAGGTGGGAAACTCTATATCCTCATTCGCTAGTAATAAAATATATATACAGGACGCTTACGTCTATTTGGAACAATTGGAGAGATGCTATCGTGATTTCGAAGAGTTTGATCAGAAAATGACCGACATCGACGCTGATTTTTCGGAAATAGCAGAGTTTGAGCAAAAAATCTTTTATATAGCTATAAAGGCACATGGGAAAAGATGTGCTAACGTTACGTACAGCCAATTCTAGTCATACAATCATTCATTAAGATATTTTTAGAACAGCCAGCAATTTCGAATACCAACCTCCGGTCTCTTCGAAATGTGCTTGATACCTTTACAGAAGTAATCGTAGGTCTTAAGGCACTAGTGGATGTAAAATATCCAACATTCGAATCACTAATTGATTTGCTCGAAAAGCGATGTGCAGCCTTTGAAAATTGTGAGATTACGAATAGACGTTCAATAATTACAAAATCGAGTTATGGTATTAATTCGCATCACGCAGTAACTTCAAATTCGTGCGTCACAGCATCAACCAGTATCACAAATCAACCAGTATCTCAAGGAAGCGCGCCACCAAGAACCGTCAAATACTGCAAATGTGCGAATAAATCACCGACTTCAAGACTGCGAGCAATTCAAATCGCTGAATGTAACAAATTGTAAAAAGTTTGTGGCCTCATCGGGATATTGCTTCAACTATTTAACTGATGGACACAGATCAAAGGCATGTCGACCCTTTAAATGGTAGCAATTATGCCGCAGGAAACATCATGCCATGCTCCATCCACCTGAAGATTCATTCACATCATAAACAGAAGCGATTGCTGCTAAGCAAGCTATTCAACCTGCCGAGATAATGTCCGACGGTTCTATAGTCCTACTACTACCTACCGCACGAGTTATCGTTCGTAACGAAGATGGAGTAAGCTGTATTGGCCGAATGTTGTTAGACTTTGGAACCAATGGTTCCACGATAAGCGAGGCATGCATCTGTCGACTTAATCTGCCTCGAATAAACGCGAAATATCCAGTTAAATTTCACCACATTTTCAGCTAGAACTTAAAATAAAAATGAAAGTGTACATTATGAAGGAGTTACCAGTAGGTCTACCGAGAGTCAATTCAGAAATACTAACAGCATGGGCAAACCTAAAACGCAATACGTTAGCTGATTCGATAGATAATCAAAACACCAAAATCGACGTTATCATGCGGATGCCGGTCATTTCCTTAAAATATTATCTGACGGTCAAATCGAAGGTCCGAACGAGTTAATAGCTCAAAACACTACATTCGGGTGAATAATTGGTGGTGGTGGGGAACTCATACCGGAGCAACAATCATTCAATATCAACTTTAACTTCAACATCGACAACTTATTAAGAAAATTCTGGGAGTTGGAGGAGCTGCCAGATCATAAGTTGATAAGCATACAGGAGCAAAAACGTGTTCAAGAAACCACATACAACGATAGCCAAGGTCGATTCGTAGTAAGGCTATCATTCATGCCAAACTCACCAGCACTTGAAGAATCCCTAACTCAAGCAAAATCACGCTTTTTAGTCTGGAAAGAAACCTACAGTTAAATCCGCAATCGAGCATTCAAAAAATGTAGAGGCAGATACGATTCATCCTGATTACAGCAACTTTTCTCTGAAGCATTTCAAACTCACAACATTCACATATGGCACCACGTCAGCTACTTATCTTGCCATCCGATCATTAACACAACATTGCTTCAATCATTAAACACGATTTTTACGTATATAATGTCTTAAGTGGAGCTGAATTCGTCGAAGAGGTCATTTCAATGAGTGAAAATCTACAAAATGTGTTACAATCTGTTGGATTCAATCTGAACAAATGGGCATCCAACTCCAAAGAATTCCTGGCCAACAGCAACGGCAACAATAAAATCGGTTCAATAGAAATGATGAAAGGCAATAGTCATAAGCTATTAGGGCTGCATAGGAATTGTGAAGACGACCATTTCATGTTTAAGGTCAACCAGATCCATGATGAATCGCCCCTAACAAAGCGCAAACTTCTGTCGGATGCATCCCGTTTGTTTGACCCACTTGGATGGTCACCGATGATTATTACCGTAAAATCTCTCTTCCAACCTGGAGCAAACAAAATTGTCGATATTTGGAATCGAGCAGATCAGAATACCACACGCTATATAGAATTCAGCGAGTGCCGAATGGAAGCACACGGATTTTGCGATGCCAGCAAAACCGCTTAAGCAGCTGTATTTTACGTATGCACATTCAAGCTGACTAGAGAAGCTCATATTTATCTAATCGCAGCTAAAACAAATGTGGCTCCAATTCGTCGTGTAACAATTCCCATACTGAAATTATTAGCAGCACATTTACTGGCTAAACTATCAAAATCCGTTCTCAAAAGCCTAAAAATCAAAAATATACCTGCATACTCTTGGACGGATTCCGAAATAGGGCTGCATTGGTTAACTAAACTACCCGCCACATTGCCAACATTGCCAACCTCACACTATATGGTCACACGTAGAAACGAAATCGAACCCATGTGACTGTGCTTCCTGAGGTCTCATGTCTTCAGACAAAAAGCACCGTATCAAAACCCGATCACAAAAACCAACGGCGACAGATGCAAAAAAATGTACCACCGCTTACCTGTAAAGAACTGCAAACGGCAGAACAATACATATGGAGGAGGGATCAGCTATCTGAATTTGAACGAGTAATTAAAGCATTGAAATTAGGTGGGTCAAATAAGAATGGTAACATTTTGTCACTATCACCATTCCTCGATGATCAGCATATTCTACTTCTAGGTGGTCGTCTCAACAATGCAAATTGTAATGGAAACACAAAGCACCCAGTAATATTGCCAAAATCTCATCGGCTAAGTTATGCTATATTGACTTCAATGTACAAGATGTACATGCATCCAACGGCATCAACATTATTTCATCTATCACTTCAAAAATAGTGGATTATTTGTAGCAAAGTGTTATCGAAAAGGATCACAAAAAAAGGATCACAAACTCTTGTAACCTGTATTTCAAATTGAAATCCCAACCAGTACACAAATAATGGATGGACCATCGCAACGCGTTATTTTGAAAATGTTGGAGTTGATTATGCTGGCACATTCCAAGTCACAATGAAAAGGACCATACACCTAGAGCTAGTAAAGGACTTATCAATGGAAGCCTTTATTGTCGCATTGCGAAGATTCGTCAGTAGGCGTAATAAACCTAGCAATGTCTACTCAGATAATGGGACCATTTAAAGGTGCTTAAAGCAAATTAACCGAACTAGAACAAGTGCTACAGAAACCAGCTCGAAATCATCAAATAACGGAGTACCTTACTGAGAAAGGAATTCAGTGGCATTTTATACCACCATCCAGTCCATCCATGGGAGGACTCTGGGAAGCAAACGAAAAATATATGAAACACCATTTAATAAGGGTCATTGCAAATATAACATTAAGTTTAGAGGAATTCTCAACACTACTGTGCGAAATCGAGGCTATTATAAATTCACGTCCGTTTACGCCAATATCCATCGATCCAAATGGTGAAATGCCACTGACACCAGCCGATTTTTTGCTTACGGGACCATTGGAGGCGGTGCCTGATAAAAGTTTACAGATCGTAAATTCATTTTACACACCTTTACAAATTTATGTTTAGAAATTTACATATATCTGCTACATAATAGTTGTATTCCGATATTTTGTAGCACTTCAATATTTCAAGATTATGGTGTTTAATAGCAAATTTCACTTCAATTGTTACTTAAATTTATTTTGTATAAAAAATACATCAAAAAATTATAAATTTAATCTAAATAAAATAATAATTTGTTATACGAACAAACATCCGTGTTAGAATGGACGTGTAGCTAGTAATCATAGGACTCCGATTAGGAGGCAGAGTGTTTAATAATGACGAAGCAACTATAGAACATGTTTAAATGTCAAATTTTCTTAAACCGCAAGAGCTACCATCTTTCGGAAAACTCCGAGAGCATAAGCAACTTTCACATAATTCCACTAGGTGTCACTAAATATTTGCTGTCAAAAATTGTATGACATTTTTATGTATGGATTTTTTAAATATAAGCAAAAATATGTTCTTGTTATAAAAGTGATTATTATTAATATGTGATAATTAAATTGATTTTGAGAAGTTTTTATAAACGTCCTTTTGAAAAACGTCAGTAATATTATTTTGATTGTTTAGTGCCATCTAGTGGCAAACGCTCTGTCTTTTTCTTTGATCGTGCTGATCGTGCTGCCTCTTTCGGAAAACATGATCTATATGGTAAAAATATCGTGGGTGGTGTTTAGTTAGAACCCATCCATTATTTTACGGTCTTTTTCATAATTCGATGTAAAATATAATAATAAAATTGCATTAAATCACATTTTTAATTCATTGTTTCACAATATTTCAAGTTTTTGCCTTATCACCAGTAACCAATTCCTAAAAAGTAAAAATGTGTATTAAAGTATGAATAATTGTTAGTTAACAAAGTCGTACATCAAAGAAAACAGCACTAAACCTGCGAGGCAGGTCCAATGAGATTTTATGATGATGCCATTATAAATGTGGACTTGTGCTGGATGCACATTCTCAAAGGTGGTAAATTTTAAGCCTAATAATGCAGCACCTATTGAGAATGTAGCTTAAGATGTTTTCATATACCAAATATCCTATAAAATTAAATACTTTGCCAAATACGATGAACCCAGCTACTTTAGTAAAACTTATAAGCTTCTAATGATTTATTATCTGTGCTACGACTATAAGGCATTGTTAACACTTCCAAATTGCATTACAAAAATAAACTAATACCCCTATTCCCTTAGTCGTGTCACTTTGTCACTTGTACCGGCTGTCAATTTTTGGTATTCTCTTCTTCTTTCGAATCTTATTCTCTCGAATTTTGAAGTGATAGATCAAAATGAAAACGAGCAAAACGTAAGTTTCATATTTTTAGACGCATTTAATTACAAAATAATAATTTTCATATTACAAACGTAAATTTTTTTATGTTTAGTCTTAAAATTACAAATTACAAGCAATTTGAATGTCTAGTGCAACTGATGGAAAAAATGTGGGAATTGCCAAAGGATTTGTTTCATTTGGCAGTTCCAAAACAGAATTTAATAAAAAATGGAACAGTTTTGCTGTCAAGCTGAACAGCTTAGATGTTCCAATTCGAGAAGGAGTAGGATGGCAAAAGATAAGACCATATAAATCAAATCTAAAGAAATATAAAGTTGTGTATATTTCAATATTAAAATTGTTATTTCAGGTGTAGAACGATCTAAAAAATAAAATTAAAAAAAAATTGGGTGGGAGTAATGTAAAGTAAATTTTCACCCCTAGAGGAGAGTGTAATTAGCCTTTTGTGCTACGAAAGGATTACTAACACTGCAAACAGGATCTATCTATTAGCTCGGAACACTCCATCGGAGAGTGATCCTGAATCAAACCTTTCACCGGACATTTTTGGTGAGCAATCGAGGAAGATATTAAGATAGAAGAACCGCAAATTGAGATAAACGAGGAAGCTGAAATATTGGCACTAATACCAATACCAAGAAACACTCGAACAAGGTCGTCAAGAAATAATTTTCAAGAGGAACGAAAACAATTTCTACAAATGCAAACCAAAAGCGCCGGAGAGACTGAAAAAATTACAAGAGATTGTGCTCGGTACTTACGGAAAATTTACGAAATAAAAAATGAAAAATTCAAAATGTGGAAAGAAATCCAACTAGATAGAAAACAAGGAGAAAATCGGTCTAATTAATTGATAACCAAATAATAATATAAATTATGTGATAAAATATCAAATGAATTGTGACGAAAAAGTCGGAATTATTTTTATATTTAAGTTAAATAAAAAGTGGATTTATTAGAAATAAAACTTTATTTAACAAATAGCGTTCATTAGTTGAGTTCGCACTCTTTGTCCTATTTCTGTATTTTCTCCATCATTTACCGATCCCAGGTGTTCCGCATTATCAACCTCTGTGTTTGTGTTCGCCTGTTCTGTATTCTCCATCTCTATATTATAGGAAATACACAACACATGTGAAGTGCACAACACATGTTTATAATTGGCGACGATTTCTCCGGTGTATAATGAAGTTGTCTTGCGCCTACCCACTTAAAAAATTATTGCTTACGTAATGTAAATTGCATTACATATACTCGTAGCTATTATGGCTCCTTTGGAAGGTTGTGTTACAAAATAATACAAGCTTGCATTAATTTGTAATGTAGCATTTTTTCTGGGGTTTGGTCATTTGGTTTTTGTTTTTGGTGCCTTGAGGGTCGAAATCTTAGAGAGCAGTTTACTTTAAAAAACCAAACTTTCACGTTATAGTTGCCTAAGGTAATAAATTATAAATTAAGAATTGAAAAGCTTACCAAATAGTAGACATCGAATTTAGAAAACAATAGTCGAATAGTCGATTTGATTTAGCGAATTTTATATCTGTAAAGCAAAATACGTCCATAAATGTATTATTCATATGTACATTTAAGTCCGCGTATTTTAGCGAATTTTATGTTGGTATAATTTTTCAATTTAAGCAGGTTGCTTTAAAATGTTTAATAGTTTTATTAAAAATATGTTTTAATGCAAATACTGCTTTAGAAATCTTCATAATTGCGTTAATATTTATTTTAATGCAATCATTACTTTACAAGTTAATAATAACTTGTATTACATGAGTCATAATGCAAGGCTTGCATTAAAAATTAAAGTTATTTTTTTAAGTGTGTAGCAACTGTCCTCTCTACTACATTTCTCGCTTTGCTATGTTTCGTATTGAAATGCCTTTCTCTTGACTCTTCTTCTGTGGACCTAAATGGTGTAATGACATAAGGCTTCAGAGCGTAACCGAAATTACATTAAAAAAAAAATTAGGAAATAAAAATTTGATTTGATTTTTAAATTTAAAACGAACGAACCTAATAATCACGAATTAGTTTCAATATTTTCGTGATTGATTTTTAGTTGTGTATCAAGATCGCTCGAGTTGAAAATAAATGAGTCATGGCATATGATCCATTAATTGAAAAATTATTAATAAAAACATAAACGAAATGGACAGTTTTGCTACGCACAATCATAAAATTTAGACTATAAAAACCTTTCCGGTTCATATAAAGATGTCTTTCTTGTTTGGGTGGCGCTATAATCTTTACATGAGGGCCATGGACACAGCCTACTACTCCTGGAAATCCGAATTTTTCGAAAAATGCAAGTTCAGTTCTGTCCTTTTCCGCATTTGTTGTAGGAAACCGTATGTACTGTGGGCAAATTTCTTTCTCAAGTATTCGACGAACTTGGCTAAAAATTTTAGAAAAAGTTGGTTGAGCCAACCCAGCCTTAAACTTATTCCCGGTACCAGTCTGGTAACAGCCTTCCGCCAAAAATCGCAATGTAGCGACTAACTTTAATATTGGCGGCACGGAACACGATCTTCTGGTCAATTGTAACTTTTCCGTGATTTTAAATAATTAAAAGTTAAACGCTTCCTTATTTAGCAGAAAGTATTTAATCTAACAGAAACAGCATAATTAAGAAAACAAATTTATGAAATGGTAAATGAAATAACTTACAAAGAATTAGGCAGTTCCCATGGATTGGTTGAATCCCTAATTTTTCTTTGCTTGAAAGCCATTTTGCATGTGTTGTTTTCGGAATCGCTGTCACTGTCGCTGTAGAAAAGTTCTACGATGCTCATTTTTATTTTTATTTTTTATTAAATGTAATGAAATAAAATATTTTTCACAAAACAATAATACTATTGCTGATTTCATATGATAACCAATGTCAATGATCTGTCAAATATTAGGACATCTTTTAGTGCTGCTAGATGCGTCTAGTTCATGACATTTGTCATATCACGTCACTTCGATCGACTAAGAGAATACCTATTTATAGTCGAAGTGGCACGACTAACGGAATAGGGCTATAAAAACATGGTTTTGCTTACTTGTACGAAAAACGTCGTATAATTTTTAGTTTTAATCATTAAATAATTAAATTCTTTCCTATGAACAATACAAACTAATTTTAATAATTAAAACCTTTCACAAACATACAAAATCACAAATAATTTTATACAAATGCTGTATAGGCACAGATATTTTTACAATTGATTATATCTATCAAATTTTTTTTGCGAAAAAGGTTTACACAACAACAACATTCGAATCAATGCCTCCTAGATTTATTTTAAGTATTGGTTGTAGGGTACGGAAATTACTCGTGTTTCAAAGTAGCCGGGTAGTCGATTATTTAGCGTA
Organism: Tipula vernalis; assembly: GCA_958295665.1. NCBI lineage: Eukaryota > Metazoa > Arthropoda > Insecta > Diptera > Tipulidae > Tipula > Tipula vernalis. The sequence continues at coordinate 175,522,901 of OY282558.1, read as the reverse complement.
TTTCTTTGAGAAATTTACAACAACAGTTGCATAGGATAAATCCCCCCAAAAAACTGGGTTTTTTTTAAACATAATCCTAATTATTGGTTATGATACCTGCCACCAGAGTCATAATACATATTAAATTTATATTTTATTTCGAAAGGTTGGCTTTTGTCAATTAAATCAAATCGGCTATTTTCTTGGAAAAACAATAAACCCAAAATAATTCGAATTAAATTTTGGTCAACAAAATACGCTTATTGTTTATTTTAATATCCGGGTTACCCGATTATCCGAGTATTTAAAAAATACATAAATATATGTTCAAAAAATCATCTAAAAATCGTAGAGCCACTACATTGGCCGTGTCAATATTTTTTATGAGACAATTGCATTTCGTTCAAACAAAACAAACAATGCTTAAATTTAGTTTAATCCAATTAAATCCAATTATTTTCCAATGAATATAATTAAAACAATCATTTGACACTACTTAAGTCAAGAATTTTGATAATATGTTCAAAAATTAATTTCCTAAAAATTAAAGGATAAAACATAAAAAAATGTAAAAGGGAACAAAAAGTACAAAACTTAAAGCTCCGGGCATAGTGAACGCGACAAGCAATGCGATAAGCGAGGCGAGGCGAGGCGAGAAGCGATAAAACTAAACACAAGTGTTTATATGAACAGCGCCGAGTTTACCTATACGCCGTATAGTAGGTTCGTGCCTAGGGTGGCAAGCCTCTCGAATAAAAAACAGGGCCGGCAACAAATATCTAACGACCTTTTCTCGAATTTAACAAAACGACGAACTTTTATCCTATTCGAATTGAATAAAAAAATTTTTATGATTCAACATCATCTACTTTCAAATGAAAAAAAAAAAAATTCAAAAGAAACAATGAATGAAGGCGACTTAATTAATTATTTATATTGTAATAAAACCTGTATCAAACAAACATTAATAATAATTCTGTGAATCTATGTACAGGTGGGCTGAAAAGTCAGATATTTTCTATTAGATGGAGTTCCGATCGTAAAAATGATTACATTTCAGAAAAATACAAGCTGCTTCCCTACATAGAAAAATCCCCAAATTTCAAGCCGATATGATATTTAGTTTTATTTTGGAAGCTAACGAAGCATAGCGAATTTCGTTGATTATTACGCAAACCGATGAAAAGTTAAAATATATTACGACTCCACTCCTTCACAAAATGATAATGCACCGGATCACTCGTGTGCTGTCGCCAGCGCTTAATTGGCCGAATACGCTACGAACCCGGCATCGAACTCATCAGATTTGGCCACTTGTGACTTGTTAATTGTTTCCAAACAAAGATAATTGGCTCGGCGGAAAGCAGTTCACGCTGAACGAGGCCTATTTCGCAGAGTTTAACAAATCGAATTTTTTAAATGACTTAATTGCAATATCGTTGCGTCTGGGCTAAATGTATCGAGGTAAAAAGAGCCTATTTTGAAAAATAATTCACTTTTTGATTCAAAGTTAACAAACTTTTCATCACTCTACCCTCTCCAGTATCGATTTAATTTATTTATAAATTTTATTAGCATATAAAGGAATATTAAGGTTGTTTGTTTTTAAACCAAATTTATGTTTGCACATTGTCACACATCATTAGCGCTTATAAAGAATATTGTTTTTGCCTTTTCAATCAAGGATCGAATCGCCGGATTGTGAATAAAACAAAACATTTCAATTTAACACAAACGAATTTATTTATTGAACACCAAAATTAATACAACAGAATTTACTAACAATAATTCACAAAATCACTTATTATAATATTCGGGCAATTTTACTGATCACTGCTAATTTTTACATCGCATTAATTCACTTTTTATTGCGTTCGAAATACGAATAATCCAATTCGATCTCATTCGCCTTTTTATGTACTAAAACAAAACTTCTAGAAATTTCATGCTCTTTCCAGTAAGTATATCTCGTATAATGTAGAAAGTTGCAGAAAGGAAAGTTGCATTTCCATTTTAGTACAACACACTTGCAACAACTTAACATAGGTGTCACTAGTAGTCACTACTAGTATGTGCTTTTAATCAACTTCTTCTATTCTACGCTAGGTGGCATCGTAACAATATTTTATCGTTAGTGTATGTTGAGTGATATTTAATGTTTTAGAATTTTCTGTAATTTTTATTTATGAAAGATTATCTAAAATATAAGTTTTTGACATTTTGGCAAATTTTATTTTTGCGTGTTGGTATTAGAAGTAGGTAGTTTCTAAACAATATATGCTTGTTGGCGTATGTTGGGTCGTTGATGAAATATTTTGGGTTTTATACGGAGAGTGTGTAAAAATCGTAGGTGATTTCACATTTTACGTTGTTCCCGTATTCCTTACTTTTCAAATTATATATCGTTCACTGTATACAAAACTAGGTAACGTGGAAATCTAACATCCCATAGACCCCCGTTTTAAGTAAAAAAATATCTTAACCAGCTGAATTTTATTTACGACTATAAATTGAAATAAATTTTGTATCACATCAAAATGACAACAGATCTAAGAGAATAAAAAAAATAGAAGCTTCACACGAATTCAATTTTACCTTGAGTGATTTATTGTTTGAAACATAAAAACAATATTTATTGTAAAGATTATTGTTATTTATGTAATACACATTTTATGACAGCTTTCAATAAACATAAATTTTCCTCATTGCCATATACTTATCACTTCAAATAACAGGAAAATTTTATATCTGTGAAGTTAGCACAGATGGCAACAAAAGTGGTTTACATCTTCAATATTCCACTTTTAGTACAAGTTATCAAAAAAGATTACACAAATTTAGGCCATAAAAACCTATCATGACACAGAATGATTTCAATCAAATAAAAATTTTCCTTAAAACAAAAAAAATATATATTAGTTCAACCCTTTACCATATTTCCCGACAATACACAGTATTTTCGTTTGACCCATTTAAATGTTAGGAAAGTGCCTCACATATATTAGTTTTCAAATTTTTCATTTGAATTATTTATTAGGGCAACCCTTTACCAAGTTTCATGGCAATACTATGTATTTTCGTTTGACCCATTCAAAAGTTAGGAAACGGACGTACATCAACTTTGAAAATTTTCATAAGGTTCTTCTATAAGTGCTAAAGGCTTCTGATAAGTTGAACCGTCAATTTGTCAACTCTAGTTGTGACAAAATGATTAAATTATGCAGGAGAATGGAGAACCTCTCACCATATTCCATGGCAATATTTAGATATCTTTCGCTATATTATAAAATTTAACGCGATAGAGAACGTAAATAAACTTTGAGAAGAAATGTTAAAAAATTTAACCTCATATTTACTGATAAGGCTCTGAGTAATTATTATGAATTTTATATGAACCATTCTCCTTTCCATTTTTGTTACCAAATGTTTAACCAAATGATATGCAGTAAACCAAATGTTTTTACTATATACAGGGTATACTAATCTGCGCCTGCGGTTTTAATTTATTTGTATTATCTCTTTTTGGGCACCACAAAAAAAATTAGGTAAAGCAAGAATTAGTTTGGTTATTAGACACGATAACATGATAAGCCGCAAAAAAATCCAAATTTCTTGTCTGCAATTTAGAATATAATCTGATTGAGTAACGAGCTTTATAAAATAATTGGTTACGTATTCAATAAAATTTCCCCTGACAAATCATATTTGTATTGCACATAACATCTTAAAGTTTGTGTCGCTATCTACAAAAGTTTAATTTATCTAACATGTAAAACCGGCCTCATTTCAAATTTAACACATTTCGTTTGTTTAGTGTTTCGTGTTTGCTACTCAAATTTTTGAAATCGCTGTCATATCGTAAATTGACTAATTTAACTAAGTGTCATCAGTGAAACGATCACTGTTTATTTAATAATTTGTACAGTTAAATAAATATACAATTAAACACTATATTTTCTACGAATGGCTCCAAATGCAGTGCCCTTTTCTAAAGGTCAGATTTTTTCCTAATTTTCAACAAAAGAACTTGACAGTTTTTTTTACTAATTTATGAAGAAGAAAAAAAAGTGAGAAAAATTTAGCTCCGTTAAGTTTGCTTATTGAAAAAATACCAAACCTATAAATAAATACAATTTATGCTATATGCCAAAATTAAAACATTTTAATTAATTTTAAAAATGGTTAATAAATTAAAATTAATAATTAAAATTAAAAACGAGGCTGTAGCCGTACTTCCTCGATTTGGCTTTTACTTAAGGTAGGACATAAAAAGCGAACTGCGAAAGGTTTGGGAGTGCCTTGAGCCCCAGAGAAGATTGCAGAGATAAAAACAAACTAACAAACAAAAAACAAATTAATTATGTACTTTCGCCTGCAAAAGTGGGTTATATCAGAGCACCCTGTATTTTATAGAGCCATAATCAAAAAATTTGAGCTTTTATAAGGGAATTAGAAACGAGGAAAAACGGAACTTTTCATAGTAAAACACACAAAACATATGGTAAATCACTTTTTTCCTAAGACAAATTTTTAAATGAAAACGTTACAAATTCTTAATTATGATTTCTGAAATACTTTCATAAATGTTTGAATTCCAACATATATGAATGTCGTTGCAGTAAATCGTTTTCATTTTTTTGTAATAATTGATTTATTTAAACCAAAATATAAGACAAATTTCATAACAACAGCATTCTGGTCAAATTAAAATAAAAGCTTACTACGATTCGTTGGTCATTAAGTCAATATACATTACATAGATGGCAGTGATGGCCGTAAAAATTTGGAAAAATCGTACCAAAAATTACCACCTGGGGAAATTTCAAGTTCAAAAATTGTAGGAAAGCAAAACAAATTCACAAAATATAGGAACGTTTGTTAATTTTGGGATTAAATAACTTTTTTTTCGTATTTTTCTGTAACCATTTAGACATCTTACGTACACTAGTAAAACTAAAGATAAATTTAGCAAGTATTATTTTAATTCATCAGAGCCAACTTTGATGTATTTTTCAAAATGAAAGTTCGAAAAAATATATTTTAGAAATAATTTAATTTTAATATTTCTGCAATTAATATTTACTTAATACCAATATGGCCTTCTTGTATATTGTTCTTAAAGATATGTAGAAAACTTTTATATAAACATTTTATGACGTTTTTGCTTTTTTCATTGAAAAACTTGAAGCTAAAAAACACCATTTTTACTATGGATTCCTATGGAAATCAGTGAAAAGCTATATCACTAAAAAAGCTTTTAAAAAATACGTCATTAAGGTTATGGCTCTATACTCTAGAAGGCTCTGGTTATATACATAGAGAAAAAACTAAGTGTTTTTCTTTTTTCAAACAAGCAGCCGACTAAAATTAAGAATTATTTTGTATTGAAAACATAAGGTAAGCCACCCTATGAACCACAAAAAGATTACCATTAAAATAGTGTAAAGAAAATATTTTCGAAATATTTCGCAACTTTATTTTATTCAATTAATCTATCTATCTCTTAGCTCTTCCCATTTTTGGGAAACACATTCTAAGACTACTTCTCTCGTTCCTCCCGATAAACAGTAGTTACTGTGAGTAGTGAAATATTCCCGACTGTTCATGTATTGTGAAATTTCACATAACTCACCGATACAACCTGCACTTATTCATCCCTACACTCCATATTTTTCATTATATCTCATTTTGTTTTGGGTGATACATGTGCTGCTTAGCATGATGATCGGACCTAAAAACTGTTTCGTCCGTTAAAAAATAACTTTTTCCCAGTCCGTCATTAAATTATCTTCTGCAAAAGCTAGCCGTGCCGCTTGATCTGCTTGGTTAAAACTGATTTTTGAGGTTGGAATTCGGTGCTGAATTCCAGCGTCTTTCAATGTCCGCGAAATAGTTGCTGCGTGAACTTTTTTCGCCGGTGCTGTTGCAGTTGCAGTTAAAAATGGATTCAGGCTAAATTCATCTACAATATTTTCTCGTTGAACTTCATTTAATATTTTTGGTCTACCGCTCTGAGGCAACCGATCAATGGTTCTTGTTTCTGAAAACCTCATTATCCATTTTATTACAGTAATTTTCGAACGACAAAAATATAGAATTTACCATTATTTTACGAGACAAGTTTATGCAACTTACTGAAAAGCTAAGCTTTCGTGAAATATATCCGATGGATTTATTTTCTTTATGCAGGGTAATTATAGCCGATTTTTGTGCAACATTCAGTTGTTTGTGAATTGAATCACGTTCCATTTTATACAGTTAGATTGCTCAAAAATAGAAAACCGAATAAATAACTAAACTTGTTTTTCCTGTATTCATTGTTGCTAATGTGAATGTTTATATGGCGATAACCAACTTTTGCGGGCGATAGAACAAACGTATATAGGGTTGCCAACTTTATAGAATGATTCAACCGGCCAAAGGTTAAAAAAAATAAAAATAGACGTCAGATACAACACAACTTTCTTTCACAAACGAAGAATTTTGAGAAGCTAACTTTAAAGGAACGTAAAAAGGTACATTAACACGAACGCGTTCGAATTCTTTTCGTTATTTTTATTTTTAATATTCTTATTCTTCTTGAGATTTCGCTGCTACCAATGCCAACAGCTATTAACTACCACTGATACAATTTTTTAATTCAAATCAAGGGATCCTGAAGTTTCCAAGAACTATTAATTCTGAAAAACAATTTAATGTTGCATTTTAGCAGATAACCACACAAATAATAATTCATTTTTATTTATAAAGAAGTCAATTTTTTTAACGGTCTGATGATAAACTATGTATATAAAAAAGGATAGTAATAAAGAGTGGCGGTAGAAACGTTTGGTGTAACTAATACAGTTTATATCCTTAAAATATGGTCCAGATCATAATTACGAAACATTTGAAATTCCAAAATTAAAAATTTTTGTTTTGCACAAATAATTTTGAACATGATAAATTTTTGTCCTCTGAAAATAAAGCTTCGTACCCATTAAAAAATCCTAGATAGCTTTGATATAGTAATCATTTTCATATTAGTATTTGAGTGAATAATCAAAGCTTACTGCCTTTATTTTCTTCAAATCTGGGTACGAAGCTTTTTTTTTGTCCGAAAGAGCACACGGTCTAATCGTCGATAACGTAATTTGTGCTAGAAGTGTGTCTTGGATAAAATTGTTATTAATTTTGCCATTATCAACATTTAGGCAAGTTATTTGTTCGCCCATTCTCGAAAAATTATTTGTAAGTAGAACACGATAGAGTGAAGATTAAATAATGCCAGTTAAAAGTGATAGTAGTACGAAGGTGAATTAAGGGAATTTGATTGATTTTGTGAATTATTGCAGAACAATTGTGTTGTGTGATAATTCTGTATTTTACTGCCGCAAATTAATTAGTTTGTGTTATAATTTGAAGTTGTTCTTTTATTCAAAATCCAGGGATTCAACTAGACTCACGAGGTAAAAACGTAACAATACTTAGTAAAGTGGAAAATTTAGCAAAAATATTTGGACTTGAAGCACACAGCATTAATAGCACACCAAATACGATTTATCTATTAGGAACATTAAAATGTGAATGTTATTTAGAGTGACAAAGGAAATGACTGCTTATCAATATAGCCAAAGGTTTTACCCTTACGCTTATAAGGTTGATGTCAGCTCCGATTAGGTTTTGTGAATTATATAATAAGAAAAAGAAGGAAGAAAGACTATTTAGTGATATTCACATTATTGAAAAGCTCTATAAAATTCTACGAAATAGAAAAGCAAATGGATAGAGTATGAAAACGCATGTTTGATGAGCAAAAATTTGTTTTTATTTATTTCCATAATCAGTGCTTTATGTATGTATATTGTTATGAAAAAGCCTTATCTTTACTATAAATGCTTTTTCAATAACAAAAGTAATAACAAAAACCTGCTGATCTTATGGTTGTGAGTTACGAGATTATTTCTACGAATTTTAAACTGCGTAAAATTCGAAATAAAGAGAGAGTGCTTTTTCTGTTTCTTGTGCGTCAAAATTAGAAATGTATAAAGACCAAAAACATCATAACTAATCCTTAACTATTATTAGCATCTCGAGCCAGATGCTTATTTACGATTTATTTTCTAAATTATTTATACAGTAATTCTATTGTTTTTTAAAGGCACAGGAGGCGATTTTAAGGTAATTAAAAAGCTTCTTTAATACAGCAGCCTATACATTAATGAACAAAAACCATAAAGCCAACATAAAATTGGAAACACGATAGTAAGGTTTCCAAAAGTTTATAAAACAAAATAAAGTTTACCACAGTAAAGCTTTGTGTAATTTGTATGTACGTACGTGTATATATGAAATACTGAATTAAAGATATTTTCTGTTTGTAAAGAGTTTCCTAAGAATATATCTAAGCGACGATAAGCAAAAATTAAAACAAACAACTCAATTAATTTAATAATGCAGGTTTTATCGATTAATCTAAAATTAGAAAACTTTTAATGAATAAAAACTATTTATGGAATTAAGTATTTGAATCTCTGTAATTTAATTTCAAATTTGTTACCCACCCACCAAAGAGTGTATAATATCAAGAGCAACGAAACCGAATTCATACAAGTTTATAGGTACTACAGAATTGAAAAATCATACATTCTGGGTAATAATGATGGTAAATTACGCTTTTGCCATATTTCTACCATATGTACATATATAAGAAAAGTAAAGAAATGTAAATTAAAAGCCATGGTTTACCATGCTTAATTTCATTTTATTAGAAAAATGTGCATGTACATGTGCATGTGCAAAGCAAACATTTAGGCTGCTTCATTGAAATAAATACATATGAAAGATAAACAAAGCCAAGTGTTTACTTTCCACATGCACTAAAATGAATTTGATTTTTTTTTTCTAATAAAATGAAATTAAGCATGGTAAACCATTGTTTTTAATTTACATTTATTTTATTTTTTTTTATAATTATATGAAGGTACAATTGTACAATTTTCATTAGGAAAATTTAATTTTCTACTCCAAAATTTTAGTGATGTGACAATAATCGATTATTCTGCTTTGAAAGCAATAAAGTTATCGCAATTTTAAAACACAAAAGGTACAAAGTACCTACCCAGATGCACCTTAAACACAGTCGATCTTGCCGCTCTGACAGCAACCATACTCGAAAAACATTTAATAGTCGAATTTCATCTAAATCGTTTAAGAAAAAACCAAGTTCCATCTTACTTGCGCCAAATTTCAGATCTGCATCTAAAAATGATTTTAGGATCCCATTTTCATTGCACATAGGTATCTCGAATTTCATAATACTTCACCTAAAAATCATTTCAGAATCCCACTTCCATCGTACATGTCGAATTACATCATGATCGGTTAAGAAATAACCAAGCTCCATCCTACTTGGCCGTATTCCAGAACTTCATCTAAAAGCAATTTAGAATGCCACATTTAGTAAGTGTCACAATCAAATATATACTCCTGGCTTGGCACAACCAATAACCCGTAACGCAATGATAAGCCATGTTAGTATCATAAATTCGCTTTATTTTCATATAAAACATATGAACGTACAATTACACACACATATATCCAGCCCATATTTCGGCTGTTGTTTTTCTGTTCATTTTTCTGTTCGGCTGATGTTTTTCTCTTCAACCGGATAAAGGTTAGATAAAGGTTCAAAAATTCAAAGCCAATAACATAAACTAATTAGAAAACTATCCAAGAAGCGTTTATTTTCCATCTAGCATAATGTTTTAAATTTATTTGTTGCAAACAAGCAAACAATTTGTTTGGATGTACTACTCACATAAACAAATTGTAAACACAAAAAAAAACACAAATAAAAAGTAGCGAGAAATACAGTCAAGTATTACAGTAGCGAGAAATACAGTCAAGTAAGTCAAATGCAAAAACAAATTTATGGTAGTGAGAAATTAACAAAAGAGAGTCTGATTTGAAGAGAATAAGAAAATAAAGTTATTACGGTTCTACTGTATTTTCCATTTGTTGTTGTAGTTGTTATTTTATTATTTTAAAATAAATTTTTAATAGCAAAGCTAACGAAATGTTTATACAAGCCGTCTCGTTCGTTTTTTACACAGATCCTATCAAGAAAATGTACTATATATTATTGGTTTTTGTCTTATAATATACAAACAACAACAAAACGGAGAGACATTTTTGTTGGTTTTGGTATAGTCGTCACAAATATTTTCCGGTATCTTGATACATGGAATAGGTATGTTTGTATGTTAGCTATAAGGGTATTATCTATAATATTATGAAAACATGATAAGTCTCCTGCTATGCACATGGAAGATGGTAGAAAATATTTACCTTCAATGTGTGTTGGTGGTTTAGTATATAAGATTATGTTTTAGTATGCTAGTGTTGTTGTTTCTCTTTGTGTTTTTTGTATTCATGAAACAACTATGGTGTTCTTGATAAAACATGAACTATACAAGCACAATGAAATTTTAGTGTATTCGACTCAAATAGGATTCTGATACTTCGTATAATTGAATAAGTTTGAGTCGAATTGGAAATCGCCTTAAACTATCCATATAAAATAGTTTATTTAGGTATGATTAATTTTTTTTTTACTGGGTATTACAAACTGCATCAAATTGATTTAAATTAATTTAATTAATATTATAAAATTATAAATTAACTAAACTATATAAATAAAATGCTAATTTGGAAATGTTGATTTGAGTTGAGTTGAGATTTGGTTTTCAACACATAATGATGTATTTACGAATGTGAACAACGTGGAATTATGTAAAAACATTTCGAAAGGCTAAATGTTTTGAATTTAATTATTAACTTAATGGAATTTATTGAAGTTTAGGTTGCAGTTTTCACATACAAACGTCATGATTACTTACGTATATGGCATACCGAAAATTTTTTAAGAAAATAATGTTTAATTTTCCTTTAATTGATTTATTATTGTACTTACTTTGCATGCTTGATTTGGCAGGGTAATATGTCCGTAAACGGGATTAAAGTTTTATGGATATATTTATATTTATTTATAGATAAAGAAATCAAATTCTTGATTTCTTGATTAAGTGTATGATTTTATTTTTGTGCGGTTGTACATGGAATTTTAATTACTAAATTTTAATAATTGGATCGTACTAAAATTGTTTTAACTTAATTTGATATATGTCATAGTTAATATCATATCAGCATTTAGTTTTACGCATATTTTCATTACAATCGATACAAATATATTCTAGAAGCTTGATTCATAGCAGGGCCAACAAAATGTTTATACAAGCCGTCTCGTTCGCTCATTACACAAATCTTATCAAGAAAATGTACTATTTATTATTGGTTTTTGTCATATAATATTTAAACAACAACAATAACAGAGCGACATTTTTGTTGGTTTTGTTATAGTCGTCACAAATATTTTCCTGTATCTTGATACATGGAACAGGATTGTTTGTATGTTCGCTGTAGGGGTTTTATTTGGATATGTATATTATAGTTTATTATATTATAATGAAACATGATATGTCTCCTGCTACGCACAAGGTAAATGGTAGAAAAATTGTATCTTCAATGTGTGTTAATGGTTTAGTATATAAGATTATGTTATTTTATTTTGGCATGGTTAACTATATGTGTGTTTTTTGTATTCATGAGACAACCATAGTGTTCTTGATAAAACATGATCTATCTATACTATACAAACGAAACCAAATTTTAGTGGATTCGACTCAAATAGGATTCTGATACTTTGTACAGTAGAGTAAATTTGAGTCGTATCGGAAACCGCCATATATAATACATATATAACAGTATATTTAGGTATGATTTATTTTTATTTTATTTTTTTTTTTACAGGGTATTATAAACTACATTAAATTATATTTAATTAATTTTTATTAATATTATAAGTTTATAAATTAACTAAATTATTTACTTAAATACTAATTTGGAAATATTAATTCTGAGTTGAGTTGAGATTTGGTTTGCAACGCATAATGACATTTATTTCTGCATGCCAAATTTTGATTAAACGAATATAAACAACGTGGAATTATGTAAAGGCAAATCGTGATGCTAAATGTATTGATCTTAATTAATTAAATTAATGGATTTATTGAAGTTTAGGTTGCAGTTTTCACATACAAACGTCAATTTTACTGATATGGTACAGAGATAAAAATTTTTAAGAAAATAATGTTTCAGGTTACTTTCATTGTTTTATTATTTTACTTACATTGCATGCTTGAATTTTGCAGGGTAATATGTCTATAAACGGAGTTGAAGTTTTATGGAATATTTCGTAGATATTGATTTTTGTTTATCTTAAATATGTCTACAAGATTAGTAAAATTAAATCATTGTTAATAATAATAATTGTTGATGTCCTGATTTAGATTCAAAGAATTATGAGTTCTGGCATTGGATTTCAGAGGAACGAGCACCTAATCATGTAGTTATAATGTGCTGTCTTGTGTTATCCAATATTTAATAATTTATTATCTATTAATTTCTTAGGAGACTGCAAACGGGTTGAATCTGTCCCAATTAATAATCATTTCTTATCCATCGGTTTGGCGATATGTAAATGGTTGTACCATGTTTGCCCGGGAATACTGAAGATCCTATTATAATAATTATTCATTTAAGTAATAACATTTGGTATTATGGTGTTTTATTAACTAAATTTAGTTTTCAGAGTCGCCTGGGAATTTTATATTAACTTTATTTGTTGATTCTTGATATACCTATAGTACCTAATTGAATTATTGATAAGTCTAGGTATTGTGGTGCTGTAACATTATCATTTAAATCATTTATATAAATTTTATAAAATTATTGAATCTATAATTATGTATTTTCTTTTCTCGATTGGTAGGAAATTGATGATTAGTTTTAAGTTAAATCTTATGTCTAAATGGTTTAATGTTTCTGTTAATTCTTGTTACAGTAAGTAATAATTATTTAATTGGATATAACAGGACCATGAATAAGGAAATAAGTGTTGTTATTTTAAATTTTTCTTAAATATTTTTTCAGGTAAATTAATGAAATGCGGACCAGGGTGAAATTTAGAGAGTCCTGAGTATCCGGCCCTGGATTCCAAAGAAATGATCACCTAATAAAGTAGTTAGATTGTGCTGTCTTGTGCTAACCTAGTTACTATATATTGTACTAATATCTTATCCTTCGGTTTTGTTATATGTATACGGGTGTACGGTGTGGGCCGGGGAGTCCGGGAGATCCTGCTATAATGCTTGGCCGTACACTCACAATCAATCAATGAGACGTCTCGGTGTTAAATCGGTTTTGCTTTTATTTTTTTAATTTTCTAAGATATCTAAGTGTTATGATTTGATCCGAAATTTATTTCAATTTATATTCGCCTCGGATTCACTTGCGATGTTAGATTTCCACGTTATCTACTTTTGTTTACAGTCCTCCGTACATACCTTGCGTAGAACAGTGAACGATATATTATTTGAAAAGTAAGGAATATGGGACCAACGTGAAATACGAAATCACCTGCGATTTTTACACACTCTTCATCAACAACCCAACATACGTTAACAAGCAGACAGTTTTTAGAAACTACTTCTGATCCCTATGTCAACATGCAAAAATAAAATTTGTCATAAGATCAAGAACCGATAATCTTTCATAAATAAAAATTTCAAAAAATAATTCTAAAACATTAAATATCACAACATATACTAACGATAAAATATTATTTAGCCGTAATGATGTTTTCAAAAAATATTTCATAGAATTTTATTTTAAATACCAAAACCAACCGAATATGAAAGAAGGCCTCCGAGGAGCACAAATGGAAAGAAATAAAATGCCCGAACATTCGACCAAGGAGTTCGAGAATAATTTCACGCACAATGATGAGTTTGGTTCAGAAATTACTTTTGGCCCGTTACGAAAAATCCGCTACGATTGCTCAAAATACTGATGTCCGTCCTGCTCACAATATTGTTATGTTCAAAGAAAATTATCTGAAAATTAGGTTTTTGATTTTTCGACATATTTTAATTTCTTTATGTTAGGCATCATAAGAAGTTTCTAAGAAACACAATTTGTTAGCAAATGTTTAGTGGTTGACGAAATATTCTATGTTTTGCACGGAGAGTGCGTGAAAATCGTAGGCAGTTAAATAATATTTCCTATCTTTCAATAAATCTAGAAATAAAGATTAGATCTTACAAGAGGATAATGACCCTAAACATCGGAGGCACCTTTGCACCCAGTGGAAAGAACAAAATGACGAATTAATTCGATTGAAAACGTACGGGGTCTTATAAAGAAAAAGCTTAGAGGAAAGAGAATAACAATCACACAGCTGATTTTTGCGTGCTCAAAAACATTTGGCAAGAGTTTACCCAGAATATGTGGCCACATTAAGTGAAAGTTACACTAGGATAAAACAGTTTATAATAAACAACAATGGCGATTGGACTATTTTCTGTGATAATTGCGAAATTAGTTTTAATGTCTATTATCATACTTTCTTGTGGTTCTTGTGAAAGATACTATATTAGGAATATAAACAGGGTGACTCTTAAGTAAGTACAATAAATTCGAGAGGTGATGGAGGACACCAATATGAAAAAAAAAATTATATGACCGCACATATCCTATCTGTAACCGTTATAGATATCTCTATATCAAGGTTGTCAAATTAGTCACTTTGAATTTCATTCATATTTTAAAAACTATTACTCACAAATTACACAAATAAACATTTTCTTATCGCAAATTAATTAATTTATCAAAGACAGCACACTTTACACTAAAAAGGGTGTGAAATTTGTCATTTGTCGTAATCTTTAATGCATATTTTCAAAATATTTAGAAAATTTACTGTCATTTTGAGGTATTAGTCGCGCTGATCAGTTACATGATTTCCACACAAGTGCAATTATAACATCAAGTTTCAATAGGTGTATACTTAAAATGTAAGAAAAACGATAAAAGCTTTATTATTCCAGTAAAATTGATTCGTACATTGAAAAATTTAAATATTGGAATCAAATTATATGTTCGAATTGAGCTCCCCCTAATTCGAGGGTTCTTCAGACTTGGACTAGGCTCTACATAAACTATTGATTTTACATATCCCTACGGGAAAAAGTCTAGAGGATTTAAATCCGGAGATCTTGCAGGCCATTCATGGTTTGGTCTTTGAACCTCGATCCACCGATCGACAAACATTATGATCAGAAACTCGTGACTAATTTTACAGTCGACCCTTAATTATCTCTACAACGGTTACAGATACGGTATACGCGGTCATATAATTTTTTGTTCAGATTAGGGTCCCCCATCACCTCCTTAATTTATTGTACTTACTTAAGAGGGACCCTGTATATTGCACCCAATATCTTATAAATGGTGTCCTAAAATTAACGCCAGATTTGAATTTGCCGCCGTTTGTGCAGTAAATTGTTGGCAACCCTGAAACCAAAAACAATTTGACAGCTGAGAGTTTAGGGTTAGTAAAAATGGAGCGTTACACGATACAACAAGGTGTTTTCATTATTGAACAATATGGTCGGAATAGTGTTTTAACTTCGTCAACTGTGAAGAGATTAATTGAAAAATTCAGGAAGGCTGGATCAGTTGGAAACGCTAAAAAAAACTGGTAGTCCAAAAACCAGCCGTTCAAATGTCAATATCGAAGCAGTGCGTGAGAGTGTTGGTGAAAATTCCAGAACATAAATTAACCCCCTAGATCGTGTGATTTAACACCATTAGATTTATTTTTATGGGGTTATTTAAAGTCAAAGGTCAACAAGCCCACAACCACCCGTCTATTACAGGAGGAAATTAAACGCTGCATCAACGAAATTCAGCCAGATTATGCAAAATGGTCATGGAAAATTTCGACAAAAGGGTGCGTATGTGCCGGGAAAGCCATGGATGCTATTTGTCCAATGTGTTATTCCATAAATAATCATATCCTATGTAATTTATGAAACAATAAAAAAAACTGTGTTTTCTATTTAATTCAAATCTTGCGATAATTTTGGGACACGTTTTATAAATCTAGGAGGCATTGATTCGACTGTTCGTAGTATAATGTTGTTGTTCTATTGCTGTGTAAAATGTGCTTTGATTGGTTTTCGTTATAGTACGATTTGTTTTCCGATTATAAAACGTGTGTTTCACGACCGTCACAGAATTTCGTTTCAATATTTTATTTTATTAAATATACCGCGCGAAAAAAAGTTTTACTTAGGACGTGTCCGATTTCTGTGCGGTGTGTTATAATTTTGTCATTTCCGTAATAATTTTTGTTTCTGTGCCGGTGAAGTAAACAAAATAATGTGACGGTGACACCTAGTGTGTAATAGAAGAATTTAAATTAATAGCTCAATGTTTAACTGTACTAAAATGGAATTTTCCATGATAAAAATTGTTATGTAATGTTTCTACGCTATTCTAACTGGAAAAGTCATGAGCTTTCTAGAAGTTTGGTTTGTGTATATAAAAAGGCGAACGAAATCGAATTGGATTAGTAGTATTTGGAAAGCGACTAGAAAGTGTTGTAGTGCGAAATAAAAATTATAAGTGAACAGTAAAATTTGAGAATAATTTATATAAAGTGATTTTATGAATTATCGTTAGTAAATAGTGTTATAATTTTTGTGTGACATAAATAAATTCGTTGGGGATAAATTGAATTGATTTTGTTTTATTCACAATCCAGTGATACGAACCTTAATTGACAAGGCAAAATCGTAACAATAAGTTTTATATAATTTAATTTTATTTCATTTATATAATATAATAAGTGCCAGCATTTTCAAGGGTCCAGCATTTTGTGAACAATATCACAAACTGTGGATCTTGACATGTTCATTGCTGCACCTACAATTCTATAACTAGTCCCACTTGCCAGCCACAGCAAAAATATTATTAGTTCCATTGCCGGTCCACAACCATGGTTTTTATTGGGCAAGAATTTTCTAATAGCGATGAAAGTGTTACCGATATCCTTAAATTCATTCTCGTCACAGGATCATTATAACCAAGTATTGAATTAACAATACTGTTTGTTGAGGGAATTGTGTACATTATTGGTTGCTGCAAAGAATGAATTTTGTTAATATTTATAAATACTAGAGAGCAATACCTAACATACATACCTGTAAGTTTAAACATAGCATACCTGGGAATTTAGGAGATCCATTATTAAAGGTCGCGCAAAGTTCCGTGTTCGTCTCATTAAACACATGTAACCCGAAATTAATAGACATAATAATAACATATTTGGATCAAATTCTGCCTCTATCATTTTTATATATACACTTTTAAATAACTCTCTATGTACAGTTTGTCGTTTGTTGTTTTTCCAAATGTCTATTTTATTATGTCAAAATTATTTCAGTATTCGGACAGCAAATGTACTTATTTCAAATATGAAAGAGAAAATTATTTAACTAATGTCAAATTTATCACAAAAAAATTATTTCGCACAGAAATCGGACACGTCCTTAAAATAAATCGAACACGAATTCGTATCGCTATTTTTATGTACATGATATCGATCGATAAAAAGTATGTTAATCTTGTTGGCTTTGACTTTCGAGTCAGTCGAACTAATTTATTTTCGTAAAAGAAATATTTTTAAAATTATTTTTTTTTTTTTTATAATTTATTGTAAATATATTTGAAGAATCGAAAATGCTTCAACCTGGGCTGGAGGACTTGTGTCATTTGAATGTATATATATAACCAAAATTCATTATTCAAATTAATTGTCTGCAAAATGCAAAAATAAAACATGTAATAGCGTTGACGAATTGTGTTCCAAGTAACACTAGCATTATTGATGGATTGTAAAATTTAATGAGTTTTGATGACCAAGCTGCCCCTTTAATGACCGAGCTTTGATGACGATTCTGTAATTCTAAAGCTGCAATTTTTTTAAATTTTTCGTCCTGTTAAACGCAACCTACCATATTCTACCCAATCTTTTGTGAATGAGCTTCGTGCTCAAAATAGATTGGTATGAGCATGGTTGAAAATTGTTTGTAATAAAATAAATTAATAAATATGTTACAGAAGAAAAATCGTT
Source organism: Tipula vernalis (assembly GCA_958295665.1). Taxonomy (NCBI): domain Eukaryota; kingdom Metazoa; phylum Arthropoda; class Insecta; order Diptera; family Tipulidae; genus Tipula; species Tipula vernalis. Next base: position 175,504,843 of record OY282558.1, on the reverse strand, counting down.
TTCATTTTACGTTGGAAAAACGGATTTTACTTAATGATGATTATTGTGTTTGATATTCATTAAATCAGAAAATTGGAAAAAATTGTTGTTATCTATACCACCAGCACCATTGGTTCACAACAAATTTTTTTTTTTTTACTACGTAAACTGGAGGAAGATACGAATCACTTCTAAATGACTGCACCACCCAAGTTGGTCGCCATGGAGATGACTTTTTCTTAATCTTTCTCATAACTTGAAAAAGTAAAAATAATTAATCTTAAGACATATTAATACATTTTGACCTATTTTGACTTTCCTCCTATTTCGATTTACACAAACAAATACTGTGTGGGTGGGTGCTCGTGAGCTTCTTCGGATTATTATTTTAATTTTTTTTTGTTTTTGATGCGTAATTATAAAATTAATAACAATTTGATGGGTTCTTCAAAAATCACATTTTGTTAATCTCGCTTTAGCTATCAAAACAATATTTACACGTGCAAATTTCATTAGAGATTATGAGTTTTCTATTTTCTTATTATATCTGATTCAAAAAAAAAAAAAAAAGGGTTTCAACTTCTTAAACACACAACTACGCAGTTAACGAGGAAATTGTGAGAGAATGAAATCTTAGTAGTGGGATTTCTAAAATTTGCCACGTGTACAATTTTATCACGTTGTAATCATTAAATGTGTTGTTATGAAGGTACCTCACAGGAAATATTGTTTATACCGTTTACACGTTTTTGGTTTTAATAACATTGAGCAGACTCATTTCAAAAGAACAGAGTTGTTCAATAGTGAAGTTTGTTATCTATACATTCGTAATTAGGTATATCATAAAGAGTATTACTCTTTATGTGGAATAACGAGGAATAATTCAAACAAGGGTTTGGCCCTTGATTCTTAAATTACAACTTCACCATAAACGTTACAGGGCTACAGTTCGTAATACTATAAATATTTTGTTAAGGTTAATGCAAGATTTGAATTGAAATTTTCAATTTGAAAGTTTATTAATTAATTCGGAATTTCAAAACTAAACGAAATTAATAAAATTAAAAATTTTGATATTTACCGTTCAAAAATTGAACACAAAAAAATTTTTATGTCGCAGATTCTTGATCACTACTGTACCCGTATATTATTGTTTTTATTATGCACTTTTGTGAGCTATGTAATTTATATATTTATTGTTATATAATCCATTCCCCTTTACATTGTATAAGTTACACATATTTATATACAGGTTTGATACTGTTTTGTGTACCTCTATTTTTGAAATCTGTCAATTGTATTTTTTAATAGTCGTAAGTAGTAATTAAAATTTAAAAATAAATTAAATTATTGTACAGTTAGTTATCGAGGCTTTAAATTTGTATTTTGCGCTATTTGGCCACCAAGTGTCTTAATACATTGGCTGAAACTAATCGCTGCAAATATCCTGAAGCACCATGCGCAATTGACCAAGATATATACCTAGGTGATCTATAAACTAGTAGCAATTCAGTCAATTAAATTAAAAGGATTAAGGATAATATCATTCCGATATTATAGAACCGCGAAATGATCGAGAACCATTTGTTTGCATCGACAATTCTAATTACGTCAAAACACTCGGTTTATATTGGCTTTCCCATAATAGTCACTTTCAATTTAAGGTAAGAGAATTTGACTTTTTCAGGCCTATCACGAAGAGAATAATCCTGTCTGAAGTAACACGCATTTTTGATCCTCTGCGATAGACCCGTGATAACGAAGGGAAAGCTATTTATACAAGATCTGTGGAAGATGAAAATTCGATTGGGATGTTGTATTGCCGCAAAGTATGAATACAAAATGGCAGAGCTTTAGACTCCAAATGATGGAACTCAACAAAATACTGATACCTCGACTTCTTCAATATGGCCGCATATGAAGCATTCGAAAGTTCAAGTTCGTGGGTTTTCGGATGCTTGCGAATTAGCATATTGTGTATCAATGTCTGCTGCAAAAATAAGGGTGGAGAATTATCAGGCAATCTACTATCACTAGATATCACTTCCAAAACTTGAGCTGTGTGCCGCTAAATTACTGATCTACGATAGTGCTTTGTTGGATTGCTTTTGAGTCTTTTCGTTTAAAACATGTGTGTTTCTATGTTACATCAAACGAAAGCCCAGCGGAGAGGAATGTCCCATCAGTGTTAGCCAGTTCTTCTCTCTGGTTCAATGGTCCGGAATTCTTATTTCATAATGAAAGCCACACTTTAGCGAAGAAAATGAAATTCTTAAGTTTAAAATTATAAAGTCTCGCCTGGCTACGGATTACAATTTACTGACATGCACAATAAAATTAAATACAAACACAACTTTCGATCATTATGCAACGTGATAAGTTTTGTGCTGCGATTTGCGGACAATACAAGGGCACCAAAGGAGAATAGTCGCTTCATGCCTGAATTATCCATTGAAGAAAGAGATTTTGGTCTATCTATCATCCAATATTAGCACCTCAGCCGAGGCAAACCAGTCAATCATCGTTCTCGTCTAAAATCGTTGGTTCCTTTCCTTGCCAAAAACGATGTCATTCGGGTCGGAGGCCGTTTATCTCATGTCACTCTTTCCTACTCATTTACATTCCTATTAATCAAGCATTTACATATCAAACTGCAGCTACTCGTCAACAGCTCTGGCCTTTAAGTGGACGACACCTTATACAGAAGTTTGTTCAATGCTTTACCTGGCGATGAGTTCATCCCCAGAATACTGTTCAATTTATGGGACAATTGCCGGTCAGCCGAATATCTATGTCACCTCCATTAAGCAATATCGGAATTAACTACTGCGGAACTTTCTATACCGATTACAAGCTACGAGGAAAGAGGCCGACCAAAGCATGTTTTTGCATATTTGTATGTTTTGCAACCAAGGTTGTGCATTTTCAACTTTACCGAACCTACGACATCAGCATTTATTGGAACTTTGAAGCGTTTCGTCATAACAAGAGGCATAGGAGGCTGCAAGCACATATGGTCCGACAACGCAACAAATTGGCAGACCCCTTTCAAGAGCAAAATTTATCCTTCACTAAGCGGTCGAATATACATCAACAGCGTGAATCATGGACGAACGCTATTATCATTGTATCATGTGATGACTTAGTCTTGATAAAGGACGACAATCTCCCTCCTTTAAAATGGAAAGTGAATCGCATCATTCAACTTTATCCCGGGATCGATGGAATTATTAGAGTTGTGACAGTCAAAACGTCGAATGGTGAGATAACACGAGCTATAACTTGCATTTCTCCACTGCCACGAGAACCGAATATTATAAGGTCAGGTCTTTCAAGGAGGCGGAAGATGTTGCTGCACAAAAAATTTTTCTGGCGCAGATCTTGATTTCTACTGTACTCGTATTTTGATTTACTATATTCAAACCAGCTTATTGTTTTTATTATGTACTTTTGAGAGCTATGTACTTTATATATGTATTGTTGTATAATCCGTTCCCCTTTACATTGTATAAGTTACTTATACATATTTATTATACAGGGGGTCAATTCTCGTTCTATGAAAAAACCTAATGAAAAAATGTTTCCATTTTGTTTCCATCAATTTTTTTTCATTTTTAACATTTCACATAATGACAATAAGTGATTCTCGATGTCCAAATGAAAAAGAATCGTGGAAAAAACGCTGAATAAGTTGTTTTTACAGTAAGCTACACTGTAAACAGATATTTTATCGAGTTTCATATAAATTTCCGCTAGATGATACAGCAAATGGTTTAAATATTAGCTAAATTAATGATAAAGTAGATTTAGTTAAACAGTTTTCGTCATTACCTGTCAAAATTTAAAATAAATTATAAAAATGACCAAATTATTCTTAAAACTTAACTAAATTAATTATTTGGAGGCTTTTCCTAAATAAACGGAATAGTTTTTAATAGATTTACTTATTAGTTAAGTTTAAAGTGAATCATATTATATTTAATGCTAAAAATACAAATTTAGTTTTTATAGAATTTTATTTCCATATTTATGATGTTCTCACCGCCAAAATGGTCGGTGAGAAAGTTTTATTCATATGAAAAGATTTTGACGTCATTTTTTCCTTCTCAAGGAACATGAATCGGAAATGTATATTTCTGAGAAACTGATTACAGAACGAGAATGACACGCTTGTTATAATTGTGTACAAATAAATTCTTCTTTTTTAGCTGTCAATTAATAAACCAAGAAGAGTTGAAACATACACCTAAACGCAATACCCAAGTGTTACTACTTCAAATATATTTTTGTCCTTCTGGAACTTTTTTTGGAACTGAGAACGACATCTGAGTTCCATTTTATTATAAAATTTCCTTTGAACAGTGGAACAAAAACCCTAAACTAATGGAACTAAATGTTTGATTGTATATGTATGTATGTGTTCAAAATAGAAATTGGCGGGAATCAGTAATTTGAGGTTAGATTGAAAAATTTACTTATTTCAATATTTTCCGTGTTAAATAAAAGAATCGTTTTTTGTATGAATTTGATAAGAATGCATATGTTTATTTGAAGAAGTACTTGGGAGAAACATTTTCTTATTTTTTGGTTTTTGCTGTATTATCGTTTACGTTGTGGAAGTCATCTTTTGCTATTTGGTTGAATTTTGATGTTGCTCATTCTAAAATTAAGAATATAATTAACATGATCAGTTGTGTATTTGGTAGTTGCTAAAAATCTGTTTATCATTTAATAAAATTAAAAATAAATAATAACATTAAAATTTTTAGCTGATAAATTCTCTTGACGACCTTTCAATGTGAACTATTCGGCTGATGGACTGTACTTGATGATTTATTTAATTATTGAATTATGATCATGAGTATTAAATGAGTATCATATGAGTATTACAAATTTTACACCATATAGGTATTATTAATTTACTTACAAAAAATTTAAATTACATTACCACAAAAAAGCTCAAAAGCAAAAATAATTAACTTCACTGCCAAAAATAACAAAGAAAATAGCATTGATCGCCCTCGTATATCCCAAGTGTTACTACTTCAAATATATTCTTGTTTTTCTGGAACTTTTTTTGGAACTGAGAACGACATTTGAGTTCCATTTTATTATAAGATTTCCTTTGAACAGTGGAACAAAAACCCTAAACTAATGGAACTAAATATGTTTGATTGTATGTATGTATGTATTCAAAATAGAATTTGGCGGGAATCAGTAATTTGAGGTTAGATTGAAAAATATACTTATTTCAATATTTTCCGTGTTAAATAAAAGAATCGTTTTTTGTATGAATTTGATAAAAATGCATATGTATATTTAAAGAAGTACTTGGGAGGAACATTTTCTTGTTTTTTGGTTGTTGCTATCTAATCATTTACGTTGTGGAAGTCATCTTTTGCTATCTGGTTGAATTTTGATGTTGCACATTCTAAAATTAAGAATATAATTAACATTATCAGTTGTGTATTTGGTAGTTGCTAAAAATCTGTTAACCATTTAATAAAATTAAAAATAAATAATAACATTAAAATTGTTGGCTGATAAATCCTCTTGACGACCTTTCAATGTGAACTGTTGGGCTGATGGACTGTGCTTGATGATTTATTTAATTATTCAATTATGATTAAGAGTATTAAATGAGTATTAAAAATTTTACACCATATAGATATTATTTATTTACTTACAAAAAATTTAAATTACATTACCACAAAAAAGCTCAAAAGCAAAAATAATTAAATTCACTTGCCAAAAATAACAATGAAAATAGCGTTGATCACCCTCGTATGTACGAGGGACATAGAAATGGAGTCGCACACATACTACTACGACTAAATAAAAATAAACCATTTCCATCACTTCCATTGCTCATGGAGAAAAATAGAACATTTGTTGGAACTGTCAAATTCAGTTCCATTTTGTTATACTTGGGATACGAGAGACATAGAACTGGAGTCGCACACATACTATTACGACTATAAAAAAATAAACCATTTCCATCACTTCCATTGCTTATTGAGAAAAATAGAACATTTGTTGGAACTGTCAAATTCAGTTCCATTTTGTTATACTTGGGTATTATTTATCGTCAGGAAAAAATCTGTTCGTCATCGTATTTATAAATCCATTGAACTCTACAGAACTATGTAACCCTAAATTTGTGCAGTTTTGCGTTAACTTGATAATATGGAAGACATTGTTTTGATAACATTACACATTATTACACAATAATAAAAATGTAGTACAGGTGCAAATTAAGAAATTAACAAACAATAAAGCAACTATACGCAACCAAATCTGATACATAGGATGTGTTCGAAGTTTGTGATAATTATTCCAACTGTAATAATTATGACATTATTTTGTATGCAACCAAATTATCACAGCCACTACGTTTTGTAAATTTGACACTTCTGTAATAATATTAATAAACAAAAGCGCGCAATAACAATAATTACAAATCAAACTTATTACAAAATATTGAAGAGAAAATTATTTCACTCCTGTCAAAATTATTACAAAATCAAAATTATCACAAACTTTGAACACGTCCATAATTTGACAATCAGAGGTATGTTTACAATTAATACAGAAATTAATCTAAAATTAATAATAATATTTATGTTCTAATTTTTAAAATTCAATACGTAAAATGGCTAATAGAGTATCTGATTTAGCCGCATGCGACCACTTGTTTTAAGCTAAGCTTTAATTTACTAGAAAGAAACTAATAATTATAATTAATCTTTCATTTTAGGTTTTTCCGCATTCATCTCTAAATATAAATTTGCTCTTTAGCTCAATACTATTCCCATATATACAAGAAGAATCATTGCTGAGAAATTATACAAATCTTTTGAATATAATTAGTTACCAGGACCAACGGAGAGTTCCGATTTAAACTTGCAAAGTTTTAAATGAAAGCAATCATAGTCACGATCTAGTAAGATCAAACATTTGTAGCAGGGTGCTAATTAAATCATGATACCGTAATTTACTATTTTTTCATCTTAATTTTTAATGTGCACAAACAATTTCGAATAAAGTTTTATCTGCTGCACTATTCCCCAGAATACAAATTTTAAAAATAATTGTATTAAAATAAGAAGCTTAATAATTAATTTAATTTCTCTAAACTTAAAAATTCCTAAAAAATTATTATTTGTTTTATTTTTAAAAAGATTTTTGTTACTTTATATTGTAAATTTCGTTCGATGTTGGAAGGCCGAATGGGTCAGAAGGCCGAATTTCGAAAGGCCGAATTTCTTGTGGCCGAATGTGTCGAAAGGCCGAATGTCTAATGGTTGGTTGGGTCGAAAGGCCGGAAGTATTGAAAGGCCGAATGGCCCAATGGATCGAATGGCCGAACGTGTTGAAACCCCGATTGGGTCGAAAGGCCGAACTTTCATTAAATGTTCCTTCACTTTTCCTTCATTGAATTTATTTCTTAATGTAAAATGATTTAAATAAATTGAAAATACGTGCTAATAAATCCTGTGTATGCAGTAATGTGCTAAATTAATGTGATCAAATTTTGTCGGGAAAAATAATGTATTTATTTTTCTTTTTTTATTATAATTAATTAATTTTTGATTATACTATATGACAAAAAAACGTTAGAAGATTTTAATATTTAAGGCGATTTACTATTAAACATTTTTCTACAAAAATTTTGATAAAAATATAAATATTGGTTTTCATAAAAATATAAATTTTGAAAATTTTCATTCATTAAAAAATGTAAAATTAGAATCAATTTCGACACAAACGGCCTTTCGACATTCGGCCTTTCGACATACGGCCTTTCGGAACCTGCACAAACAATTTTTACTACTATAGTATACGAGTATCTTGAAAGGTGGAAAATCTTGACAGAATACTTTAAATTCGTGTCTTGCAAACTGAAGACTATTATCGCGCAATGTTTCTTCTAAATTATTGATTATTTATAACAATAGACACAATGTTCTTTCTTTCGGTTAGACAATTAGACAAACATATAAGTTGAGTAGAAATCAATAACTTTAAAGTTTAAACACAAACATACATATATATATATATATATATATATATATATATATATTTGGTCCGTCTGAGATCTATACTGTAAAGCAACGAACAGTTGTACGTCTTTTTAAGTCGATTCTGTAAGGAGGACGTTCGCAATATTTGACAAATTGCTCCATTTGAAGATCTGTTCCTGGCCACAAAATTTTGAAATAAATTTTTCACAAATGTCTCTCGTTACGGGTTACGCGTTAACATTTCATGCTAATATCTCCGTAGTTAGAGAACACTCCCCTGAATTCTTTTATAACAAAACTAGACTTATGGTAAAGGGGTCATTTATTTGTATATATGATTTTCAACCGGTCCGGCAGGTTTTGTTTTACAGCAATATGCCGATCACCGGTCAGACAGCTGACTGACAGAACAAATGACAGTTTTCAATGAAATTCAGTTTTGTATTGAATTATTCATAATTTTTAAAATTTGTGCAGATTTGATTAGTTAGGCTATGTCCGAACCTGATAAAATAAATAAATTATTCTTTATACTGGAATTAAAATAAAATAGAATCAACAAGTCCTAAAACTCGACATTTGACGAACTCACTATTTATATAACCGGAAAATAAATTTGCTTAAACCTTCTTTGTCGTTCGGTTTCAGTAAACGGAATAAGTGCGGTTCAAATATTCCTTTGAAGAGAAAAATATTTATTTAATTTGTTGTTTTTTTGTAATACCAATTTGTTGTGGAATGGAAGCAGAATTATATTCCGTCTTTACTTGAACATTCTAAATGAGAAATTAACTATTTGATGAAATATTTTAGAAAAAGTGCTAATATTTACGATTATTGTTAAGGCACCAACTTTCGAATAGATAGAATTAACACCCAATACAGCTATTACCTATATTTTTAAAGCATTAGGTTTTAGAAGATAATCAAAAGAGCAATATTTTATATTTCGTCAAAAATTCGGCCATAAATTAATGAGAGCTTGCTTTTTCAGGTATTAAGCACCTAATTTTTTATAAAATGGAAGATCGATTGTAGATTGGACTTATTAGTGTAATCCATCCACATTTTTTAATTCAGTTTTATTTGATATGTAAAATTGTCTGAATTGATAATTTTTCAACATAAATATCGCGAGAATATTCGTTATAGGTGTTTTTAGGATTCTGGGATTAAGGTCAAGGTTCATATAATTCATTTCGTTCCGATCTTTATGTAAAATATTTCAAAATGTATGAAAATCCGTAAACATTGACGCATTGAAATTTCAATAAAAGCTTAAACAGTAATTTCACTTAGTACAGTAAGTTTTGGCATTTAGACCAGTGGTGGCCAAGCCAAATGAGTATTTTTGACAAATTTTGATAGTAAATAGAGCAATAAAACTCCGATTAGAACAAAAAATTCAACTGGACAACGCGGTAATTATTTGTCTATCCAGAGTCACAGAATTTATCACTGTGGAATGAGTGTGAAAGCCACAGCAATATTTATTTCATCTTAAGAAATGCATCATGCCGCAAGATGGAATAACCATTGCGGTGGTCTTCATATCCATTTCCAAGTTAAATATTCTGTGCCTCTGGATAAATAAATAAATACCGCGTTGTCTAATTGACTTTTTTTTAATCGGAGTTTTATTGCTCTATTTGCTATCAAAATTTGTCAAAAATACTCATTTGGCTTGGCCACGACTGGTTTAGACCAAGAAGAAAAGAAATGTAAAGTAAATAGTAAATACCAAAAAAAACAAAATGGAGACAGAATAATCGAAGATATACAAAAAATCATCATTACTGGAAAATATTGTTCTACAACAAAAAGCAATTCCCCTAGCAATTCGGGAAATATTTTGGAAAATACGCGCGAAAATCCAAATTTAATCGTTCAAAATAAGGGCAAATTGCTCATTTTGGCTCCTTATGTTAAAATTCTTTTCGAAAAAATGAAACTTGGGATATAGAACTTGTTGGTAGGGTATTTCAAAGTTAGGATATGGTTTCATTCACTAAATTAAAAGACAAAATTCCTATAGAGTTACAATCAAATTTAATGAGAAATTAAAATGTTCTTTTGACACAGTACGTTGGTCAAACGAAAGAAAATTTAGAAAAAAAAGGGTTCACCAATATATTTACGATTCCACATAAGGCACATTATCGAACCATTTGCGCAGAAGTAGCCACTTATTATCTATAGATCACGTCGGAATACTTGATAAGGATCAAAATCTCAGTAATAGATTCATTTTGTAAAGCTTTTATATAAGGAAATATAAAAATTCATCTTAAAATTGATTAAATGCCAGGAAGTTCCCAAATTTTTATTAAATTATTACGGAAGCAAATTATAAATGGCTTTTAAATTGTTGGTTTTTACATTTTAAATAAATCTCACTTTGTAATTGTATAACTTAACCCTAAGCTGGTATCGTATGTCAAACTTGACTCAGGACACAAATTAGCTAACTATAGTTCTCTAATTTGTGCCCAGGAGATTTCAACAATAATGATAAAATTTTTGAACGATAACCAAATCGAGGAGTTGATGGAAACGAAGAGAAAGTGCTAACGCCATGTATACTTACCGAGGTAACAATCGTTATAAATGGTATCGTTATAAGGCTGTTTGATACCACGTTTGTTAAGCTGCTTGATAGTGAAATTGTTTCTGATAATTTCTCTAAAATTTGTACATTTTGAGTTTGAATATACTGAAAACACTTTTAACTAATACCCTAGACAGACTGTGGTTTAATAAATCCGATTTAGCTAACCTAGTTTAAGTATTCTATGCAAAAATAAAGGTATTAGCTAAATCGAGGTTGACACACCGCGACTAATCTCGAAAAATTCACTAAATCGGTTTTATTAAATTGCAGTCTGTCTAGGGTATAAGACCGGTATTACCTTAAGCCGATCATTATTATCGTATCACTAAAGTTCACTTAAGCATTGCCCATAATGCTAGCATAAATACATTGCATAGGGACAATATGGTTGGTATAGGAAGTATAGGAACTGTTCTCAATCATTTCGTTTTTACGTTATTTTTAAATGTTTAAATGATGGAAACGCGCTTTCATGAAGTTCATCCCACAATCTGGCGGTTCGTGATGAAAATGTTAATCTAAATTTATTAGTTTGTCCAAAACCTGTTTCTAGGGTGTGAACGTAACATCAATTCATTTAATTTATTGGATATTTCACCCCAATAATATTTTTAAAACAGGCAATCAACAAAAAGATCACCGCACGATTTGCTTACGAAAACCATAATGACAAACTTTAGGAAAAATTGACACTAAAGCTTTGATTTTATTCCCCTTTCTGGTACGGGATTAATATTTAAAATGTTTCATAGAGATGGGAAAACTTCTGTTGACATTGGAAGCTGAAATAACTTGCTAAGTGATTTTGCTAAGGATTAAGGCAGTTCTTGAGGGCAATTGTGGAGACCATTCTCATTTATTAATGTTTAATCTTTGAACGGCTTTGAGACAAGCGAGTCCAGCAGACAAGAATTCGATGCAAATTGGGACGCTAAATAATTAGTTTTCTTAAGAGCAATTGAAATGTTGAACTAACTTGCAGTTGCAGTAAAACCCGTGCAGCGGCTGAATTCTTAACGGCAGCTACAATTTTTGGGTACTATTTTTTTATAAAAGGAAATTTAAAAAAAGAATCTGAAACACAATGATTGATCGAAACAACACAAACTACCACCTGGATGATTCAATTGGTTGCAGTTAATGGTTGCTATGAACCAGATGATGGAGGGTCAAATCAAGAAGCAAAAGTTTGACATCTAACGCGAAATTAAGCAGTTAAACAGCAGGAAATTGCAGGTGGGCAAAAAATAATGGACGAGAAACTTCTCGAGTTATCCACTTCGCTACATGATGAAATAGAAAAATTGTAGACGGAATTGCAAACGGAAATTCAGCAGGTTGAAGAAAAATTAGAATCGAAGGTTCAACAGGTTGAAGAGAAATTACAAAGGGAGGTTCAACAACTTGAAGAGAAATTTCAACGTCTCGAGAGACAGTTAATTAATGGGAAGGACGTTATACCGTCATCATTAGAATGAACAACGTTGTTCATCGGATTCAAAAGCGACATCGAGGTAAATCGAAGGTGGTGCATAAAGAGCAGATGGAACCTCTATACAGAGGTGACATTTAGTGTAGAATAGAACAAGTTATTTAATAGCGCAAAGATCACTGTACTAAAATACAATTTTCCATGATAAAACTGTCCTAAATGCTTCTATAGACTATTGCTACTGAAAAATTTATAAAATTTCTAGAAGTTTTGGTTTGAGTGGAAAGTGCCAGTGTAAATATTAAAAAGTAAATTAGTGCGAATATTACAACAAGTGATTTTGTGAATTACTGTTAATAAATTGTGTTGAATTAATTTTTGGTGTTCGCTAAAACGCTAAAAATTCTGACTTTTAGACAATTTTGTCAAAAACAGATCATTATGGTCAGAAACTTAAATTTATGGTCAAAAACTGTCGAAAAGTGTCAAAAAAAAGTCGAAAAGTGCCAAAAACTTTGTGTTGTGTGTGTGTATGTGTCTGTGTGTTATTACAAAAAAATATTCCGGTAAATTTTCAAACTGTTCTAACTGTTGAAACTATTCTGACCGAAAATGAAGTAAAATTGAGCATGTTCATCATAAGTGTCAAAAACACAGGTTTTGGAAGGCTGTCAAGAACTCGGGTCAAAAAGTGTCGTAAATACCAGTTTTGGACACTACCCATTTCTGGTTTTGAGTTCAAATTAGAAAAAAAAAAATTAGCACTGGTAACTGTCAATCTAGCACTATTTTCACTTCAATCTGGCCCCCTTCAAAAATATTAGTTGGCAACACTGACAACAACAAACATTCAACACATCTCTACAATCGCCAAGGCCTTCCAGCGAACGTTTCACATTATTAAGTCAAAAGTATTGTCGCGATTTTGTATCTTGGTTCAATATATGTTTAACTTATTATGTTTCGACATAAATCTTTCACAAGTAGACCTTCAAATAGCTCGCCAAGATTATTGTTAAAGTTAGCCGAAAGTTGCCAACGGAAAGTTAAAAATCGATAATGCAGATTGCGTTAGTCCATCCGAAAGTTAAGAAATGGTAATGCAGATTGTGTAATCCCAGCCGAAAGTTTCCAGACGAATGTAAAAAGTCGATAATGTAGATTATGGTATTAAAATTCCAGCCAAAAACAAAAAATATTGTAGTAGTCAGCCGAAAGTAAATATGTTTAAATAAAAGTTTTTGTAAATAATCTTACGTGGAAAACTTTGTTTAACCTAATCGTCGGAAACATCGGAAAATCAAAAGAATCCACAAAATTGGAATAAAATCAGCCTCTAGAGTGTATATCTGAAGTTAAGTCCTTTTTATGTGATTTGTCAATAGCTATCGAATGAAAAAATTCTGTTCAAGTTTCCCGTGGGAAATTTCGGAAAATTCGATTTCCCAAAAATCATTAGAAAATTTGTATAAAATCAGCCTCTAGAGTGTTATGTCTGGAAATGGATTATGTTAATGTGACTTGTCAATAGCTATCGCAGGAAAAAATTTACCTCTAGTTTCCCGTGGAAAATCTCGGAAAATTCGATTTTCCAAAAATCATTAGAAAATTTGTATAAAATCAGCCTCTAGAGTGTGATATCTGGAGATGGATAATGTTGATGTGACTTGTCAATAGCTATCGCAGGAAAAAAATGCAGTTCAAATTTCCCGTGGGAAATCTCGGAAAATTCAAAAAAGTTTCCAGCTTAAAGTAAGAAATGGATGAATAAAATCAGCCTCCAGAGGGTTATGTCTGGAGATGGATTGCATTGATGTGACTTATCCATAGTTATCGCAGGAAAAAAATTCAGTTTAATTTTCCAGTGGGAAATCTCGGAAAATTCGATTTTCCAAAGTCATTTGAAAATTTGTATAAAATCAGCTTCTAGAATGTTATGTCTGGAGATGGATTATGTTGTGATGTGACTTGTCAATAGCTATCGCAGGAAAAAAATTACCTCTAGTTTCCCGTGGGAAATCTCAGAGAATTCGATTTTCCAAAAATCATTAGAAAATTTGTATAAAATCAGCCTCTAGAGTGTGATGTCTGGAGCTGGATTATGTTAATGTTACTTGTCAATAGCAATCTCGGATAATTCGATTTTCCTAAAATCTTTAAAGAATTTGTATAAAATCAGCCTCTAAAGTGTTATGTATGGAGATGAGTTGCATTTATGTGACTTTTCAATAGCTATCGCAGGAAAAAAATTCAGTTCAAGGTTCCGATGGGAAATCTCGGAAAATTCGGTTTTCCAAAAATCATTAGAAAATTTGTATGAAATCAGCCTCTAAAGTGGTATGTCTGGAGATAAGTTGCATTTATGTGACTTTTCAATAGCTATCGCAGGAAAAAAATTCTGTTAAAGTTTCCTGTGGGAAATCTCGGAAAACTCGATTTTCCAAAGTCATTTGCAAATTTGTATAAAATCAGCTTCTAGAGTGTGATGTCTAGAGATGGAATGCATTGATGCGACTTTTCAATAGCTATCGCAGGAAAATGATTCAGTTCAAGAATCCCGTGGGAAGTTTCGGAAAATTCGATTTTCCAAAATCATTAGAAAATTTGTATAAAATCAGCCTCTAGAGTGTGATGTCTGGAGATGGAATGCATTGATGTGACTTGTTAATAGCTATCGCAGAAAAAAAAATCAGTTCAAATTTCCCGTGGGAAATCTCGGATAATTCGATTTTCCTAAAATCTTTAAAAAATGTGTATAAAATCAGCCTATAGAGTGTTATGTCTGGAGATGGATTGCATTGATGTGACTTATCCATAGCTATCGCAGGAAAAAAATTCAGTTTAATTTTCCAGTGGGAAATCTCGGAAAATTCGATTTTCCAAAGTCATTTGAAAATTGTATAAAATCAGCTTCCAGAGGGTTATGTCTGGAGATGAGTTGCATTGATGTGACTTGTCAATAGCTATCGCAGGAAAAAAATTCAGTTCAAGTTTCCCGTGGGAAATGTCGGAAAATTCGATTTTCCAAAGTCATTTGAAAATTTGTAAAAAATCAGCCTCTAGAGTGTGATATCTGGAGATGGATTATGTTGATGTGACTTATCAATAGCTATCGCAGGAAAAAGACTCAGTTCAAGTTTCCCGTGGGAAATCTCGGAAAATTCGATTTTCCAAAAATCATTAGAAAATTTGTATAAAATCAGCCTCTAGAGTGTTATGTCTGGAGATGGATTGCACTGATGTGACTTGTCAATAGCTATCGCAGGAAAAAATGTAACTCTAGTTTCCCGTGGGAAATCTCGGAAAATTCGATTTTCCAAAATCATTTGAAAAGTTGTATAAAATCAGCCTCTAGAGTGTGATATCTGGAGATAGATTATGTTGATGTGACTTGTCAATAGCTATCGCAGGAAAAAATTTACCTCTAGTTTCCTGTGGGAAATCTCGGAAAATTCGATTTTCCAAAAAGCATTAGAAAATTTGTGCAAAACAAGCCTCTAGAGTGTGATGTCTGGAGATGGATTGCATTGATGTGACTTGTCAATAGCTATAGCAGAAAAAAAATTCAGTTCAAGTTTCCCGTGGGAAATCTCGGAAAATTCGATTTTCCAAAATCATTTCAAAATTTGTAAAAATCAGCCTCTAGAGTGTGATTTCTGGAGATGGATTATGTTGATGTGACTTGTCAATAGCTATCGCAGGAAAAAATTTACCTCTAGGTTTCCGTGGGAAATCTCGGAAAATTCGATTTTCCAAAAATCATTAGAAAATTTGTATAAAATCAGCCTCTAGAGTGTGATGTCTGGAGATGGATTATGTTAATGTTACTTGTCAATAGCTATCGCAGGAAAAAGATTCAGTTCAAGTTTCCCGTGCGAAATCTCGGAAAATTCATAAAAGTTTCCAGCCGAAAGTAAGAAATGGATGAATAAAATCAGCCTCTAGAGAGTTATGTCTGGAGATGGATTGCATTTATTTGACTTCTCCATAGCTATCGCAGGAAAAAAATGCAGTTTAATTTTCCCGTGGGAAATCTCGAAAAATTCGGTTTTCCAAAATTTTAATTTTTCCCAGATTTCCCACGGGAAAATTGATCTAACTTTTTTCTTGCGATAGCTATTGACAAGTCACATCAATGCAATCCATCTCCAGACATAACACTCTAGAGGCTGATTTTATTCCAGTTTTAAACTAAGTTTTCCACGTAAGACTATTTACAAAAGTTTTTATTGTAATCCATGTATCCTATTTTCTTTTGGCTGTCAACCACCAAATTGTTTATTTTCGGCTGTAATTTTAATAACATAATCTGCATTATCGACTTTTTACTTTCGGCTAACTTTAACAGGGTCTCGTCAAGCATGCCGAAATTAAATATGTATAAGTAGAGAATTTTCTAGAATTAGAATTATACACAAACTGTAATAAGCTATAGTCGGAAAAATCCGATTATGTGCGGCAGTTTTACATATTTAATAATTTTTGTTCATGTTTAGATTGTATAAAAAAAGATTTATAAAAGTATTAACTTTTGTAACATTTTAAAATAGGCTTTAAAATAAAAATTTCACCGGATCTTCAAGATTACCGTACTCCATAGGCCAAAATCCTTACAACAAAATATAAGAAATATTTTTAATTTTTGTTTTGGTTCCAAAAATGTGTTCGTAAATATTTTACAAAAAGGCGAGGTTTTAAGTAGTTGCAAGGAATCTCTTAAAAATATGATGGTCACTCATGTCTGTATACCTACTCAGTAAAAACTTTTAGTACAATATTTATAAATATCATCCTCCCTCGAGAAAACCTCTCAAGAAAAATTTGAATGTACAGTAAAGATTTTAAAAATTCCATAAAATATTATGTCACAACCCTGAACATAATTGGCAACATTACCCAATCAAAAAAAAAAAACAAAAAAAAAATGTATAAATAAATCCTCATACTCACCTCCCGGCGATTGGAAAATACGATATACGGATATAGAGAAAAAAATTGATTTGTCAGATTTGGGATGACCTTCCCCAATTTATTTAGGATTGCAGTATATAAATCGAAAAACTATGCCACAAAAGTTTTTATTTTTTTTATGTTTAATAGTTTAAGGCCTTTAAAATATAATTAATAAATGTTTGTAAATAACACAGTATCACACTATATAATTTTGCATACATACGGATTCAGGTCAATGAAATATTTGAAACTCAACCTAAAGTATACATTCTCAAATAAAAATTTTTCCGAACTTTCTTCTTTTCACCGCTTATATCCACTTTTCGTGTACACAAGATATAAAAAATTATATAATCAGAGAGTAATTTATCCGTGAAATACCGTGACCTTCAAACAAACCAACAAAAAGCTTTCATTTTTTATTATTTTATATTTTTTCCAATAATTTTCTTTTAAAATGATAATTGTTTTGGTTTACATAACAAAGAGTGGAAAAAGAAAATCAATCAATACATAACAAAAATATTAATAAGCACGCAGACACGATAGAGCAGAAGGAAAATAGAAACGCCGTAAAGTGCCAAAAAAAAATGCAAAATTACACTGTACCACTCTGTAAGGAAAAACATAAAAGAAAATCAAAATCAATATGGAAATACCTTGAAATTTTGTTTGCCGCTATGCTGTTCGTTCGACTCACATAAGTATATACATAAATTAGTAAAATGAGCCAAACGATATTGAAAATCCACTTAAAACTGTTTTGTCTCTCTGTAATAATTTATCAAGTTTAGCGCGGTTATAACAAATGAACAACAACAATATAAATAAATTATATAATTTTCACTAAAGCCACATTGAATTTTCACCAGATTCACCTTGAACTTGAATTAATTCCAAATTTTACAAAACAACAGCTAAACGAAAAATAAAAACCAAAAATAATTTATAAACAAATCACACGAAATTCACTTGGAGTAAGATAAAATTTTTGTGCACATTTTTTTTTTGTTTTACAATTTTCACCAATTTTCCGGAACATAACATACAAAATAAGAAAAACAAAATCTTTTCCTTGTTAGCTTATGTAACATTGCGTCGGTACAAAGAAAATAAAAAAATTAAAAACTTTGGCTTTTTAGTCCTTTATATAAATTAAAACATAAAATTTGTTTTTATTTTTTCTGTTAACTAATCGAAAATCTATTAAATGTTTTTTCCAAAACAAACAAAATGTTTTTCACAAGCAACAAGAACCATAAAAAAAAAAAAAAAAAAATTCTAAACAACGGAAAATTTTATGTCGTACCCTTTACTGTATATAAAATGTTTGTTTGTTTGTTTGTACAAAAAAGTTTTCACTTAATTAAATAACACACTTCAATTTACAATTATTAATCAACTAATTTAATGGCAACAACATAAACTACAGATTTTTAATTAATTTTACTAAAAAATTATTTCAATTAATTTTATAATTTCTATTTGATTCTATTAGAAATGGTATTGTTAAACTATTGTGTTTAATCGCCATTTCTAGATCAGCCGCTTTTTCCAACTAAAATACACATAAAAGAAAATTCGAAAAATACAAAAAAATTTCTTTCTTTTTTTTTTTATTAATTCTCTTGGGAAAATTGAGAAAATTACTTTGTTTGTGTATATGTGTGTGCGGAACACGAGAATATGGTTGCCATAGTCTGATTAAAAAATACAGGGAAATATTTTCTTTTTAGCGCCTGAATGTTGGCTAAGTTATTTTTACACTGTAAAATTATTATTATTGTAGAGTGAAAAATGTTTCTATGCAAATTTTATTAATTTATTAATACAAAGTATATAAATGGAGATTATTGTTTATTGTTAAGTATGTAATTATAACAATAAACCATGATTTTCATTATTATCAATACATAATTTTACATTTTATTTTTGCTTTATTATTCAACGGAAGTAAACTACACGAACATTTTTGCATTTCACATTGAACGAGATCTACCTAATTAAGAATAAAATATTGGCGCCCAACTGCTTATTGCTCTAATTATTTTGGAAATTTGGCCTCTATACTCATTTGAGTTTGACAGGCATGATTCTAAATTTCGATAAGTCTAAGTTTCGAACGACTTCGTTCATGAAACGCTGAAACGTTTGGGCGGCATTGCGTAGATCAAATGGCATTCGGGTGAATTCGAAGAGGCCAAAGGGAGTCGTTACAGCCGTTTTATGAACGTCTTCAGGTGGATATCGGTTTAAAACGAACCTTCACTCATGCTTTTACCTTAGTTGACGTGAATCGTCCGATCATTGGCGCCGACTTTTTGTGTAAATTCGGCCTCCTTGTCGACCTCAGAAATAAACGGCTGGTTGATTCAGCGACAAAGCTGTCAATCAATGCCACAATAGTTCGCGTCGACACACCGACACCGATCCATTTCGCAGTCAACAACGGATATGCCATTCTGCTCAAACAATTCCCCTCACTTGCAGCAGAGCCGAACTACAGCTTACCAGTACGACACAACGTGGTTCATCATATTGTCACAGCAGGCCATCTGCCCGTGTCAAGATCACGCCGGCTAGATCAAGTTCGCCACAAATATGGTGAATATGGTGAAGAAAAAATATCACGATTGGCGACCATGTGGAGATTAACGGCGATTAAATATGGTCACAACGCCTGATCGATATCCGATACACCACATACAAAATTTCTCCATGCACTTGCATGGTTCCAAAATTTTTTCAAAAATCGATCTTTTCAGGGCTTACCATTTAATTCCCATCGCACCTGAAGATGTTCATAAAACGGCTATAACATTAACGACCCCCTTGGCCACTTCGAATTCACCCGAATGCCATTTGGTCTACGCAATGCCGCCCAAACGTTTCTGTGTAGACTTTGTTTTCGTCTACATTGAAGACATTCTTGTACCTTCGCATAATGAGGAACAACACAAACTTCATCTAGAACAACTCTTCCACAGATTATCTGAGTTTGATATTCACATTAAGAATTCAAAATGCGTCTTTGGCGCATCCACTCTTGTTTTCCTCAGCCACAAGATAACCAACCGCTAATGGTATTCTGCCGTCTGAAGAACGAATTAACGCCATTAGGAAATTCCCAGATCCTACTTCAATTAAAAGTATTCAGCGATTTGTCGGTATGGAAAATTACTACCAAAGATTTATGCCGAAACTCGCACAAACGCTCGCACCAATTCACGACCACTTTGCAGCCTTACTCAAAAAGACCAAGTTCGTCAAGAACTTGTCTTGGACCGACGAATCCCAACAAGCATTAACGTCGTTGAAAACTGAATTGGAACAGATAACACTTCTGGCACACTCACTAAGCGACTCAAAGCTCAGTCTGATTATTGATGCATCAAACACTGCGGTCGGGGAAGTTCTGCAACAGTACAATAACGAGTGTTGGGAAACCCGAAAAGAAATATTCTGCATTCGATCGGGAATTACTCGCAATATATCTGGCAGTAAAACACTTCAGATATCTTGTCGAGGGTCGGGACTCCACCATTTATACCGACAACAAGCCTCTGACTAGAGCAATTCAGTCTAAAACTGAACGCAATCCAAGGCAATCACGCCACTTCCGTGCTGCCATTTAGTAAAAAATTAAAAAAAAATTAATATACTGTTGAATGACTGATTTTTAATCAATTTATGCATAGACGTATACAGTTTATATGAAGATTTAGTTATCGAGGTGTTACTGTTCTCTTCCATATAAAAATATGACGTAGACGTTAATGTTGCTGTAATTTACATATAAAAATTCTTTGGGCTGGTTTCATTTTCGGCTGTCCCAGGACCATCCATTTTAAACTACTGATTATATAAATCAATTTACCATGGACATTCAGTATGTTAACGGACATGACAACATTGTCGCGGACACACTATCCCGCACAACCGACAACGAAACGGCCATAGTCGAGACTCACATCGACTTGCACAAAATCGCAATCACACAAAAAGCCGACATAGAACTTCAGAATTTACTTTCTGGTTCCGAATGTCACACTAGTTCATCAATGAAACTAGAGCTTTTTAAACTACCTGGCCTAGAAATCGTCGGCGAAACATCTACTGGTAACAATCGCCCGTACATAGCAGAACCACTACGTCGAACCATCTTCGACCCATTACATAACATTTGACATCCTGGCGTCCCGGCATCTCATAAATTGGTTACAACATAAGCAAAGACGTAGGCCATTGGGCTCAGCCTTGTTTATCTTGCCAATGTGCTAAAGTCCAACACTTGCAGGTCACTTGCGGGGAATCCTGTGGCGGTTTTACCATCGATCACAAAGTATACCGTATTATATGTACAAATCAATTTAAAACTGTAAAGCAATCATCCGTTCTACAAAAAATTCCTCAATTTATATCCAAATACACAAATTGAAAAACAACACATATAAAAAACTAAAAGGAAGCATATCCAACTCTAATGTGGAGGTGTGGTTTAATTACGTCAAAAGTATTTATACTGAAAAGAAACACATAAGAATTGGGTATTTCAATTAAAAAATTCAGAAAATTGGAATAAAAAGTTATGTGGTTTAAAAAGATATTCCGCAAAGGAATTATTTAACAAATTATCTACCAATGAAGCTGACTTTTGCCCAGATTCACCAATGGCCAAACCGCTATTAACAAATGGATTTTCTTTTACAAACGAAGTAATGTGAAAATTAATGCCTGTGAAAAATATAGCAAATTAAAATAACAAATTTCTCGTTTACGTATACGTATTGTGAGTGTGGCATCTAGATTGTAATAGAACAAGTTAAATTAATAGCTCAATGTTTTACTGTACTAAAATGGAATTTTCCATGATAAAACAGCTCTAAATGTTTTTACACTTTTTGTACTGGAAAAGCCATGAGCTTTCTAGAAGTTTAATTTGTGTATTTAAAAAGGCAAACGAAATCAAATTGGATTATTCGAATTTGGAACGCGATAGTGTAAACTTGTAAGATTATTAGTAGTAGTTTGGTAAGCGATAGTGTGAAGATTAAAAAGGAATTAAAAAGTGATTTAAAAAGTGTTTTTGTGCAAAATAAAAATTATAAGTGTACAGTAAAATTGGGCGCATAATTAAATAAAGTGATTTTGTGAATTATTGTTAAAAAAATTGTGTTGTAATAATTCTTGTGTTAACCAAATAAATTCGTTGGTAATAAATTGAATTGATTATGTATTATTCAAAATCCAGTGATACGAACCTTAATTGACAAGGCAAAAACGTAACAATATTTATATGTAGTGGCAATACAAATTATACGCCTGAATGTGGATTATGAAAAAAATTGCCTAATACCCGAACACATAAACGGCGCACTACGCCTGGCTTCGCTTCTCTTCGTCTTTAAGATTTTTTGCAACCACATAGACGCCGCTAATTTGACATTTATTTATATGAAAAATGTTGTTTGGGCTTTTACAACAAAACATTTTCATAAAAAACTATTTCATTAATAACCTATTACGAACAAATTTAAGTTCAAATTTAGATATTTTTTTTGTATAATTGTCTTTCTATTATGCCAATTTGGATGTAAAATTCAGCTAAAATTGGAGGTTTCCAAGCATTTACTTTAAAAACAACAACAATAAATATAAATGTTATTCATCGCCTCCAAAATACAAACTTTGCTAGTTTGACGCCGCTCTTTGTGTTCACTCTTATGGAAATACATATATTCTAATTTAGCGCCGCTGTTCGCTCCGTCAATGTGTTTGGAGTATAACATTATAATCCAATTCAGTGACGATTTTTGTTCAATAAAGAAACCAAACAAGATTTATCCTTAGTATGCACTTGAAGTAAAAATTATCAAATGGTCGATCCAGTGGCAGAACTTCATATTTTGGGCCCCTCTCCCTCCTTTCCCCGCAGAAATGAAAACAAATAATCGCCATAAGAGTAAATCCATAAAGTTTTATTTCAAAACTAAACAAATAATAAAACAACATTTAGTTATAACAATAAAATTAATTTAATGATTAGTTAGTTATGTTATGTAACATTGATCTCAGCAAAAATCTTTTCGTCTGGATTTCCTTTCTTTCACCAACATTTTTTTATGATCTCATCTGTATCCATTTTTTGCGCTATTTCTGCTTCAATTGAAAAAGTTGCTAAATTAGAAAGTCTGTTTTCATGCATTGTATTGCGGAGACAACTTTTAATTATTTTCAATTTTGAAAAGGATCTTTCGGCGTCAACTACAGTTACAGGCAAAGTTAAAAATAACAATAATGCAATCACGACTTCCTTAAAACTGGATGCCAATATAGAGTTTTCAATTAAAAGAAAATGCAATAATTGTTTTATATTGCTGAGTTCACTTACTAGTTGCTCCCGGATGCAACTATTTTTCATCATTAATATAATTTCCAAGGGAAATGCTAGTGACAAATCTGTGCTGTATATTTTTTGTAGATTTTCCGCTTTTATTAATAATTCTGCTTCCGTCATTAACTGCTTTGAGTTGCCTCTCACTCACCACTCATTTCACTTGCACCGCCATAACCCTGACCCTTACAACAATTAATATTTAATTTCATTGTGCCTAGGTTTTTTAATAAAATTTCAACTAAATCATCTGCACTTTGATTGGTTATTTTGCTAAAACCTATAAACGATTCTTTAATACCAAAAGATATAGGTTTACCCCGTTCATCCTTTCTTATCTGAACATATCTGATCAATGTTGTAATACTGCAACATATTTTGCCTTTAATTTTACGATCGATAAGAAGTTTCCATTATAAATGCTATTTAAATCGTCACGATGTCCTCGAAACGCAAGAGAAGATTTTGCTAGCATTAGGGTAATATTAATCAGGCGTTCTAATACTTGGTTCCAAAATTTTATTTCAGAAGCTATTTGCTTTTCTGACAATTTATCTATGACATCATTTTTCTCCATTGCTCATAAATAAAACAAGCACTAATATGGGCATCGGATTTGGAGTGCACTTTAATTTTTTTTTTTTTTGATAGACCCTGCCAATCAGAAATGCCTTCATCTGACCACGCAGATTTATTATTAGAAAATAGCCAGCAAACTTCATAATAAACACAATTATTCCTTGGTGAATAGCATAACCATAATAATATGTTTTCATGCCCGAATTTGCTATAATTGCTATAAAAAAATTCTGAAAATCATCGATGTTTATTATTTACTTTATAATTTACTATGGCCCTTCTTACATCGTTATCAAGTTTAATTTCTTTAAATAGCGCAAAGTCAGTGGGATTATTTTTCAGAAAAATTTCATTAATGTCGAATTTATTAGTAGGTGTTTCATCAATGTTTATGCCTTGGTCACTAGCTTCGGTCTCAGTTAGTTTCACGTTTATTAAATTTCTGGAATTTTCTTGATCTATAGTGTTTTTCGGTTCTTCACTCTCGGTGGTAAGCTTTATATTTTTTAAAATTTATCAAAGCAATAAACGGCATTTATTTTGAATTTAATTAT
Source organism: Tipula vernalis (assembly GCA_958295665.1). NCBI lineage: Eukaryota > Metazoa > Arthropoda > Insecta > Diptera > Tipulidae > Tipula > Tipula vernalis. The sequence goes on along the minus strand of OY282558.1, from coordinate 175,480,317 downwards.
ATAAATATTAATGTTTTTATACATATTTTAATTCACATTTAAAAAACGATTTTATTAAAGAAAAAAATCTTGTGCGGTCCTTCTCGCTTTGGGCCCCCCGCAGCTGCGGGGTTTTGCGGGTATGTAGTTCCGCCCCTGGGTCGGTCTCTGTGGTCGGCCTTACAAATAACAAGCAATATTTACATCAAGTGTTATACGATATTCCGCCGACAAAATTTGTTCAACAAAAATCAAAAGTCTCAAAGTAAAATGCTTTTTCTCGAATGTTCGTAGTATGCACTTGATGTCAAAATTTCGTCGGCGGAAAATCGTTCAATATTTGATGCAAATATTGCTTGTTATTTATATGGCCGATCCCAGGGACCGACCATTTGAAAATTTTTACATCAAGTGCATACTATGAATATTCGAGAAACATTTGACCTTAGGACTTTTGATTTTTGTTGAACAAATTTCTTCGGCGGAAAATCGTACAACATTTGGTTCAAAAATTGCTTGTTATTTATACGGCCGACCCCAAGGCCCGACCATTTGATAATTATTACATCAAATGCATACTACGAACATTCGACAAAAATCATTTGACTTTGGGACTTTTGATTTTTGTTGAATAAATTTAATCACTTCAATCGTTTGTTCGACTACACAAAAATCGCCTAAATTTATACTATTTACATTGTTTTTTTTTTTGGTTATTTGCTAAGAACTTCACTTCGGTGAAAATTAACGTTTATTCGACCTGTGGAGTCGATTCGTTAATACAAATAATTATTACGGTTTTAGCAGATGACACTGAATTCTTTAAGTTCTTAGAGTACTTTTTAAAATATGATGAGGTTCGTTCTACATATATTAAACGAACTCATTTGATTTTAAAGTGTTTTAAATTTTAAAACCATTAAAGATTCGTCAATCGAAAATCGTGATGAACTACAACTTAAGACTCGGAATGGGTTTGCTATAGTAGATTTTCAACCACTGTTTCACAATACAAAGTTCCGTATTAAAATAAACGAAATTCAATCGGAGCCGAATTTTGGGTCCACTAAACTACTGTTACATAGTTAGTATTATTCACTATCGACATGCACAAAGTCGTGGTTTGTCGAGGCATTATACTAATTAGTAGTTATTACATTCATAAAAACAAAAACAGATACTAACTCGGAAACTAGAATTAACCCCGCAATTTGAATTTACATTGATAGTAGGCCGTAAATTTTTATTTAATTTGCTAAGGAACCTAAAATCAGGTTTGCTAAAATGTTTATAAATTAAGGCATTTTCGATTTAAGAAACCATCATTAATCAGTAGTTTGGCGGACCGCGTAACAATTCATCTAACAATTGCCACTTTGCCAGTGAATGACCGTCAAACGTCCACCCACACATTTTTTTTAGTAGGGCAGTTTTGAAAAATTCTTAAAAACCGTTTGACGGGTCGCGCAAATATTTCGTATGATGTCAATATGTTTGTCAAATTTAAGGTTTAAACTGTTGTAAAGTTTTTTTTTGGGTAGCATAAGTGTACGTTTCGACAGAAAAGTTCGTTGTTATTTTTACAAAGGGAAATATTTGTTTTGTTTGGTTGTATGTGTGAGTGTATTTCGTTTGAATATATATTTCTGCCTTTTGATATTTGATACGATTTTGAAACGGTTGAAGGTCCTTCAAGGTCGTGAATTCCGAACATATCCTTAATCGATTGTGAGTGGGATTTGGGAAGGAACCGTGCGATGAAGTAGATGTTACTATTAAAAGAATCATCCAGAGCCAGTCGTACCGATGAGTAAGAATATGCGAAAGAATTATTCAAATGGGCAAAAACCATGAAGTCTAACAAGATTTTTCAATTTTGTTCAAATAAGAGTCAATAGTCTCTTTTCGACCTCTACCTTCCTGTTCTTCGAGAGTCCATTTCCTTACGCAACTTTTCGAACGCAGCGTGGATTGTATTCGCGGTTTAAACGTTACACTAAAAATAAATGAAAACCAACTAAGTGACTTACATAAAGAAAGGCTAGCTGAAAATAACGGCATTACACTTTGAAAATCGGACATTTATTTCGCAACTACCTACTAGTAAGACTTTTTCATTTAAGTGTTGTGTTAATAATAATTGTGAGATACGCTTGTTTACTTTCATCTAAAAAAATGCATTTTTCGATTTTTAAAAAAGTTGAGCAAAGAAATTGCATAAAATTTTGCTTCAAAAATGGAATTTCGGCTTCCAAAACATCAAAAAATATCGTTCTTGCGCCAAGATAATGCCCGTCTCATACTGCATTGGTGCACAGCTACATTTGGTAAAAAATTCGCCCTATATCATTCCACCGTATAACTTCTGGCGATTTCAACAGCTCAAAAACCGGTCCGGGGGCATCGTTTTGAAGGTCATTCCGGAAATAGACTTTAACAACTGTTTCGAAGACTGGAAAAGAGGTTGACATAGCTGTATTCTATCCAAAGTGGATTATTTTGAAGGGAATGAAATAAATTAGAAAGAATAATAAGCCGATTGTGTTTTATTTAAAATGTTTTACTACTTTTTGATCACGGTGTTATCTCGCAGAAAGAATAACTTAGCTGAACTCAGCTGAAATAGCGCGTTGACCCATAAATCAAACATAGGGCTTTCTATAAAATACAGAAGACTGGGAATAAACATTCGAGAGTTTTCGATAAATTGGACAAACAAGCAGAAACATTTTCAATAGAATTTGGGTTCCTGAGAATAAATTCAACCTGCTGTTGGACTCATCATCGTGGCCTCCTGGTGTATTTATTAAAGAATTTTTAAATTATCGTCGGCTATCGTCGAATCATTTTTTAGTACCTCGGTCAGCTTTAACTGTTTAAAGCCAGCATTTAACTCAAAGTCAAGTTCAGTTTTAGTAAATTCTAATACTTATCATTGTAAAAATTCTGTAACCAACATCTTTAGTTTCTCTGTTGTCCATCAAAACATTCGTAGTATGCGCGAAAATTTTGATAAACTGGCTGTAAATTTGAGTTCATTTGATGAATACCCATCTATTATATTTCTTTCGGAAATTTGGATTTTTGATCATGAGTTAAATTATTATAATCTTCCTAATTATGAATGTATAGGTTGCTGTAACAATAATTATAGAGCGGGTGGTGTTTGTGCTTTTTACGATTCAAGTTTGCAATGTGTTAGTGAAGTTATTTCTTTAAATTCTGCGGATGTTTTAAAGTTATCTGTTTCGTTAAATAATAATAATTATATTTTTGTTTGTGTGTATCGCCTACAATTTATTCCAATTTCATCATTTATTTGTGAGTTTTCAAATTTCATCTCGAAAATTAAAAATCAAAATGTAATAATTGTTGGTGATTTCAACATTGATAATTTGAATTTTCCAGCTTCCTGTAATGATTATATGGTATGTTTATGTTGTCGTCAAATGGATTTCTGTCACTTATTAATTCTGACACAAGTTACTAGTAACACTGCTACTTGCATTGATCACTGTTTTGTCCGTGTTAATAGTTGTGCTACTTTGGATGTATCATTGCATAATTTACACATTACGGACCATGATTTGGTTAAAATTTATATAGAGGTTCTTGGTAATTATGTTAACGAAAAAGAATTGGCGTACAGCAAATTTAATATTATTAAATTTGAATCATTTTTCTCGTCACTTGATTTTTTCTAGTTTATTAAGTCTAAGTAACCCTACATCAATTTTGACCAATATGGTTTCAATGCTTTCAAAAGTAGCTGATTCATGTCCAAAAAATGTAATTAGGCATAATTCAAACATAAAGCTTAAACCGTGGATCTCTAACAAGTTGGTACTTTTAATAAATAAAAGGAAAAAAATTCAACTTAAATGTAAAAAACACCCGGCGAATAAAAAACTGTATAATTATTATCTCAAATTGTGTAGCGGAAAGAATGATTCTATAGTTTCTGTTAAAGACAACTTTTTTAGTAGGAAATTTAATGAATGTGGTAAAGATTGCAAGAAGACCTGGTCGGTTGTTAATGATATTTTGTGCGGGAATTTGTATTTTTGTTTGTATTTTTTTCTATTAACTCAGAGATTCTGTCTGACTCTGTATCAATTGCTAACGATTTTGGGTTTTATTTCTCTAAAATCGTTAGCGATTTGAGATCTTCTAACTTTTCTGCCCAAAGTATGAGTCCTAATGATTGTTCTTACTCTACTGAAATGTTGGATACATTTTTTATTAATCCAGTCGAGGAATCAGAGATTATTTGTATTATTAATGGACTTAAATCAAGTAATGCACTTGACATTCTTGGTCTTAGCTCGAATATGCTAAAATTAGTGGTTATAGCAATTGCCCCAGTTTTAGTACAATTCTTTAACCAATGTTTTGTAAATGGTGTTATCCCTAATGATTTAAAAACTGCAATTGTTATCCCTTTGTTTAAAAAGGGTGATATCATTATTAAGGACAATTATCGGCCCATTGCATTGCAACCCACAATTTTGAAGATCTTTGAAAAATCGATAAAATCCCGTATTGAGTAGTTTTTGGACAAATTTGAGTTTCTTAGTCCTCATCAACACGGCTTTAGATCTGGCAAAAGTATTGAATCTGCGTTAATTAATTTCTTAAATGGAATTCATATTAATCTGAATGAGAAGAAGTTTGTTGGTGCAGTCTTCATCGATATAAAGAGAGCCTTTGATATGGTGGATCATAATCATCTTCTGCGTAAGCTCCAGTCTATTGGTTTTAGAGGTGTATCACAGAAATGGTTCAAGTTTTATCTCAGTAATCGAACATTTATGGTTAGGATTGATAAATCGCAAAGCATTCCATTTATTATTGAACATGGTGTTCCCCAGGGTTCTGTTCTTGGTCCTATCTTGTTTTTAATTTACATAAATTCAATTTTTAACTTAAACTTAAACGGTAAAATTGTTGCTTTTGCTGATGATATTGCATTAAGTTATTTTGATTTGACTGTTAATGACCTAACTACGACCTAACTTCGCACATGGTTTGATAATCACTCCTTGCTCTTAAGTAAAAAAACTAAAGTAATGTTCTTCAAATTGGTTGGTGATCCTTATCGAAGTTTTATCCCCGAGATTTTTTATCATGTACGTAATTGTGACTTACGTAATTGTAGCAGTCTGCATTAAAATTGAAAATGTTCGTTTATTTAAATATTTGGGATTGAACGTTGATGCAAATTTAAACTGGAAATCACATGTTCAAGTTGTCAAAAATCAAGTTAATTAATTCTGCATTACGTGCAATTTATTTGATACGTAAATTTTGTCCATCCAATGTTTTACTCAATTTTTATTTTGCTTGCGTGGACTCTCGCATCAGTTATGGTTTACCATGTTGGGGTGAAGTTTATTTTGATACCATTGAACCGCTATTAATTTTACAAAAGTATATTATTCGGGTTATGTTTTTCAAGCGTACGATCATTCTTGGCCTATTTTCAATGCCTGCAAAATTTTGCCTTTACAGCACCTATATATTTTTAAAGTGTTAAGATTGTTTTATTTGCGAAGTTGTCATCGGTTGCCGCGAATTGCTTACACATATCAAGTTCGGAATAATTATCGAAATTTGTACTCTGTTCCGCCATTTTCATTTGAATTATTTCGTAAATATTATATAGTTTCTGCGCCCACTTTTTTTAATCGATTGCCGCCTCATATAAGAACGATGATTTATGATAGGAAATTTTTGCATTTGGTCAAAGACTGGATATGGAAACTAAAGATGTGGGGTTTATGTTTGCTAAATAATTTTTTTTTTGTAAATTTAATTTTTAACACTTGGGTTAATCGTAACTGTCGTTTTGACAAAGATTATCCAATCTTTTTAACCACACTTTTTTTTTTTGTATGAGTTTATAAAAAAAAATTAAAATAATTGTATATTTGAATGGTTGAGAGAAATAAATAAAATAAATAAGTCAAGGTTAAAAAAGTGAATTTTATTACTTCAAATAAAAGTTTCTAGGACAAGTTTATTTTTTGTTGGTTGTCTTCTAGTTTAATTTTTCAAATAACTACGAGTAAAATATGAAGTCTCTTTTCGATTCAGGACTTTAAAAAACCTAACATTGTTTGGTCTTGGTCGAACGGATATAGAAAGGTACAAATGTCGAACGCTTCGACTGCGTTATAACTCTGAAATACAATTTTTCAAGAATTATTAAGAAAAATAAAACGGTAGTCGGTAATCTAGAGCCACTAAAATCGTATACGCAAATAAATTTTCTTGAAAAACGAAAGTATGTAAAATTGGAGTGATGAAAACTAACCGTTATAAATTAGTACAATAATTTATTTGGTTTGTTCAACCTCTTTGCATGCCGCACGTATATGTATATTTAAAAATATTACCGATAACAAATCAGAGCTATTCTTGTTGTAACAAATCGATTGAACAGTGGCCGTAACTATACAATATAAAGGTACAATAACCTGAATTAGTTCTTAGTAATTTTAGCTTTAGTAAACAATTAAAACACGAACATACCTTTAATATGCCAAGTCATTTACAGTAGAAGGATTCTAAAAATTCGTCTGCACGATAGTTTAAAACAAAAATTATAACAGTTCGTAATTTATACATAATCGCTCTGGTGAATTTGTTGAATTTGTATTTATTCGTAGACTTGCAGCGCTTAGTCATACATACATTTATATCCGTAAAAAAGCAAACAAATAAGTCAATCGATTTTGGTTCCACTAAGTCTTAATCGGTTTGAAACGAGGTTGGAATTTTATATCATTTCACTGTTGATTTTTAATGCTAAATGTTATGCAAATTTTTTGTGCTGTGATTAAAAACAAATAATAGAATGTGTTTAACATATGTTGTGTATCCATTAATATAATAAATTTATGCTGGTTTAATTTAATGTTTTACATTACGTATATTGATACAGGTACTGTATTTTAAATATCCTATGGGTCAAGTGTTTTTGTGATAGTTAAGTAAATAATAAAGTGATTAATTAACATTAGTGCCCGAGATTTTTTTTTTTTTTTGCAATTTATTTTTAAGTGTGTGTGCATAAAGAAATGCATAAAAGCTTAAAGCGCTTGCCCTACAGAACTACAAAAATGTAACAATAATAGAAATTAGAAATATCGTTACTATAAATAAACAAACATGTAATCACTTTTTTAGTCAAATCACAAATTCTTGGCAAAAATTCGATCGATGATTTGATTTAATTGGCGCTAAAATGACAAGATGTATATGAAACTAAATATTTTCCACAAAATTTCCCTAAAAGTTTTCAAACTCTGGTTTTATGGTGAGCACAAATCACATAATAAAACAAAATAGTTCTCAATTGTATACAGTTTAGACGTCTGATGTAATATCCAGGCGTCTCCGCGCCATATTATACATAAACAGCTGATTGCGTTTCATGCGCAATTTTCATTTCGATTTCTGCTCCTCTCAAATCTTTGGATGTGTGTTTCAACAAAATTTCATCAAAATAAATAACCCACCAATACTCATGTAAAAAAGAAAAACCCATAAACTATATTGACGTCGGTATTTGTAAATAAAGTTTAATAAATGGAAAAGCCGAACTTTTATTAAACAATTTTGGTTGTAGGTGGAATGTAATATGGTTTATGACTAATCAAATTTGTTTCGAATGGTTTTTGATTAAATCATAGACAAACTATATAAATCAGGCCTTTTAATTAGACAAATCAAATATAATTACCGTTTTTATCTTAATGTGAACCTCAATCTATTTTTAAATTACGAAGAATGCATAGATATTTGGTAGATAAATTACTTTAATTAGAAATTAAATAGATTCTAGAATTAAATACAGATTAACTGTGAGGAGAACATAAATAATTTACAAATCTTCTTAATCATTTTAATTGTTTGAATTGGACAACAGTGTTGCGGCTATTTTTTTGTTTTACTGATTTTAGGCGTATGTTTTGCGCCTGGATTTATATTTTGCATGCTGGGTTTTCATTACTTGTAATATTTATAAAAGAACTTTTTTCATTATGATTTATTATAACGTGTTGGTTGGAAAAAGAAGGGAGAGTTCATCACCCCCGATATATTTTATGACATTTTTGTTGTTGGATTTAATCAAACAATTGTTTAGCCCAATAACTCGAGACTCGAGACGCCGACAATTTTATTACTCGTAGTTTATCATTTTTTTTTACTTTTCAGACTAATAACGAAATAGTATAGTAATTACAAAACTTTTTTGTTCGATAATATATACATATTAAAGGATTCATCAACAACCACCAGGGTTTATTATTTGTCCACTTGAAAGTGTACCAAATTCTGCGCCAAAACTGTACCAAATTCTGCGCTTTTCCGATATAATTTTCAACCTTCATATTACTTTACAATTTAAGAATACTGCTACAAACAATATAAAGAAGCATTAAGCGCATCTAGTACAGTGAGGTCTCACAAAAACAGTAGTCCATACACCATTCTATATTTTATGGTTTGAGTCTTTACTGTTTCTTGACTTTGTGGGTGTCCAATTATATTAAGACAACACTCTTTTCTCATTTAGCAAATACAGTAGGGTGTATATCCTAATTATTGTTTTCCGGTGATGCAACATTGTATTGTTTTCATGTTGCATACGCTTTATTTGTAGGGTATACTAAGCTCTGTTGTTTATTGTATTTTTAGTTAAATAACGGAAAGTAACTTAATTAGGTGTAGGTTAAGTTTTTCCAATTACTTAATTATTTTATATCTAATATTTAATTACCAAATTCATTCACTGACTTTAGAATTCTTTTCTTATGCGTCCCTTACACGGTACGACTAGTTTTGAGTTGTAATAAAGTCGTACCGCGTATGGAGCAGTCTGCAGACTTTATGACAGTTTGAATTCGCAGTTGAAAAACATCAAAAAACATTGAATTTTAGAGGCGGAGTCTATAATCACACAAACTAGTCGCTGTGTGTTTGTGCAGGTGTTTGACAGTCTTTTGTTAATATTGTCTTTGTAAGAAATATAGTTTTCCAAAATCTTATTTTTTATAAATTCTGGAAAATGGGGAATTTACTTCGGGGGACGTAGGAGCCGGGATCAGCAAACATGTCGCACTGCGTGCCGAACGTAGGAAGAGATTATATATAATCTATTAATGACAAAATTGTAGAGGCTAACGGCTTCGGTAACTCTCACGGGCACGGGGGAGGTCGCAACGCTCCTGCCCGTTTAGCCCTCCGAGGGGCTTTTTTGGGAATTAGAATAAATAAATAAGTATAAATTCAACAAGTACCAATCAATCACTCAGCTCTACACCCATTTCCGGAGCATCTTTAACAAGACAATCAACACCGGCTTCAACCGACTTGATTACCCGAAAACGTGATACCATAATTCCAAATGTGTTTTCGACTTTGACTCGTGCTGAATTCAGACGTTAGTTAAAATGTAATTCATTTGGCGATAAATTTGCGTTGGCAAATGCTTTTAATAAGTCATCTCGCAAACCAAACGTGTCGTCCCCAACAAATACATATGGCAAATTGTTCCCACCAGGGCATACAGGCTCTGGTGGAGGTAGCTTTAGTTGGCCTTAATTTAATTTATTATAAAATTTTGATTGTAGTAGCACTCCTCCGTCAGAAATTTTGCCATTAGTGCCAAAGTCTGCATAGAGAAATTCACAGTTGGCATTCACTACTGCAAGTAGCACAACACTGAAAGTTTTTTTTACAATTGAAATAAAAAGATTCAAAATTTGCTGGCTTTTTATCTGAATATGTTGGCTATCCAGAAAGATATTCATGAGAAAATTGTCAAGCTACCTATAACCAAACCTTATTTTCTTACCTTTATAAATTTATTAAAGGCACTTATTATCGCCTCACACGTTTCGATGACAATTTTTCCAATAGATTTGGCCGAAACTGCCGTGGAAAACTTCAAGTCCTCAAAGGAATTACTCGTTGTTAAAAAACGCAACGTTATTCCTACCCGAACTTCGGGCGAAATCACATCTCGCATTAATGTGTCTTGTTTTTCAATTTTTAGTTTTATGTATCATATATCATAATGCACATAATTTTTTTTTATATTTTCATTTATGTAATCTTTTCTGGGGCTTAAGGCATTCTCAACTCTTTCACAGTTCATTTTACCGTCCTACTTTACGCCGTAGTATCCGGTGAGAACTTACGGTTCACCCTTTACTATGTGAAATGATCAATTCCTCTTTACAAAAATAGAATGCAGATCATTCGCTATGCTTAATCCACCCGGTGAACAAATAGGCTTAGCTAAAGTGTATCCTCATGTTGCGCAAATTGCGTATGAACAAAATAACTACACATTGTGGCGATGTCAAGGTTCTCTCAAAAGATATTTATATCTTAACAGCTGCCCAGTGTTTAACCAATCATTTCTAGTAAGTATTGGATTATAAGACATTGAACAAATTATTACAAAAATTGATATTTTATAGTGGATCACCAATTAAAGTACGCCTTGGAGTTTTATCATCCTTACCAATCGAGCGAAGTATCAATAAATTTCATGTACGAGTACATCCCAACTATACCCATCACAGTCTGCACGATGATATTGGTTTAATAGAAATATCCGAAATGATTATATTCAATGAATATGTACGTCCAATATGTCTGCCCGACACTGATATCACGTCAAATTTATACTACCGGCTTAATTACCGTTTTCAACGTACTGAACCGAATTTTATTCCAACCCTGGAGTGGCATCAACTCGAGTTGATCGATAATGATCAATGTATTGCTTATTTTCGTTCAATCTTTAGTGCGGATAAAATTGCTAATGGATTCCATGACAAACAAATGTGCTTACATACACCAGTTTTTGTTTAAACCAAAAGCACATTGCATTGCTTTATGTCAGCCTATAGTGCTGACATGAAAGATGGGTCGGCCCATGAATTCTGCACTCTCAACAGGGCTTCATAGTTGTGTTCATTGTCATCACCAATCGTAATCAGATGATGAAAAATGCTTTTTACATCCCGCCCCTATCGGTATTCGAACCCGGTACCTATCGATACAAACGCTGCAGCTTTAACCACTGTGCCGTTTGGTCGGTAGAATTAAATTACTTATCTCTTTATTTACGATTTACTTTGTGAAAAGCATCAACTAACGAAACAGAGGTTACGTCATCAGTCATAGAGTCGAATCTGTGAAATCAGTTAGAGCGTGCGTGTAAATAGTTCAACTGAGTTGTACGATTCAGTTATACAACTAGTCTTAGCGTAGTTGGGCCGTGTTATATTTCCAGTTTACATGTCGAAATTTTATAACTCAGTAGCCTAAGTGACCTAGGTGTTGACGATCAGAATCAAAATAGTTCCCTTTGCGATTGGATTGTTTTTTGTTTTTTTTCGCTGTGAAAAAAATAAGGAAAATAAATTAAGTTAAAAGGGAATTACAAAGGAATAATTACAAAGACAGAAACTTAATAATAAATGTAGTGAAATAAGACAGTGATAAAATAATAAACAGTTAATTATTACAGTTGAGTGAAAAAAATTGGTTCTGCTGCCCATAGTGAGGTAAAACCAAATCATTAAAATAAGTGAGATTTGTAGTAATCATGTTGCGTAGTAAAAATAACGGGATTTTCGAAATGTCGAACCAAGAAAGTGAAACTAATGGAGCAAAAAATGAGAATGCAAACAATGGCAACACAAAACGAGTTAAATGGTCATAGGATGGGAACCATAATCCTAATAAAAACCCGAATATGTCGAGAAGGCAATTTAAAACTCCCAATTTGATTTCGGCGGGATAAAGGAAAGAAAGTGGAGAATGTAAATTTAAAAGAAAAATGGAGCAAAATAGAAGAATTTGTTAAAAGATTAGGTTATGACATAACTAGTGATGCGGTATGTATGGTCAAGAAACATCAAAACAAAAATACAGTAACAAAGATTCTACTAAATTGAGTGGATCACAAAACACAGATCCTAAGGAAATTCAGTCATCATCAGTTAATAAAGAATTAACCAGACCTCCACCAATATATTTTCACAATAAGAGCGTGAAACAAACATTAAAGCTGGTTAAAGACATGCAAATCGTCAAATTTGAAATTGTTAGAGTAAATAAAGACAAATACTCAGTAAAAATGCAAAACGTAGGAGTGTAATAAAGTCAAACAATAGTTGCAAGAATCAAAAACCAATTTCTTCACCTTCACTCCCCGAAACTTCAAGAGGAGGAGGAAGATCTTAAAGGGCTGAAAGAAAATATTGAGAATCTTGGTGACATAAATATTAATAAAATAAGTCAACTAACAACGAAGAAAACAGAAAGTGATTAACGAAAACTACCGTTATGTATAATCCAAATAAATCCGGAAACACAGATATCAAAAGAATACAACATAAGGGTAATTTTAACTACCAAAAATGAGACGAATTAATACAATGCAGGAAATGCCAGAAATTCGGACATGCAGCCGCAAACTGTTATCTTAATTATAGGTGCAAAATGCGCAATTCAACATAGCCCAGGAGAATGCGGGACCAAAAAACAACATTCCTTGGCCCAGAAAATGGAACTATCGCTGACATGCTTAGTAAAGGGGACAACAATAATAAAGTAACAACATAAAAACTAGCAGATAAAGTAGAATCAATGAAACAAACCATATAACAACAAAGTGAACAAATAGCACAATTATTATTTATTTATAATAATTTTGAAATAGCAGCCCCATACAAATTCTGAAATTAAAGAAAATATCGAGATAATCACTGACCTAATCAAGCAAAATTTAAAATTGGACGCACCGAAAATTAGAAGAAGAAATAATAAGGAATGTTTCACAAATAAGACGATCGAAAAGCTGTACATTCATAAAAGTAGAGTCGTAACGGTATTGAAAAGAATTAAAAGTGCGGGATCGGGCAAACGAGCTGATTGGACAAAATATTAAAATAGAAATTAACAAATACTGGAAAAATAAGCTGAAGACAATAAAACCAGGAAACAAAATGTTCCCCAATATCAATCAGATAATTAGGGGCAATAGGAAAATGGATGTAAACTTATTGAAAGTCAAGGAAAATTAGGCAATAAATACAGTCCGGACCAAAATTATTTGTACCTACTAAATTTTTGATGCCACATAAATCAAAAGGCTTTAATAATTATATACTTAATTAATAAACTTTTTGAAAACATTAATTTTAATTCAATAAATTTAATTACCCTGCTTTACATTTCTATCAATTTTTTTTTTTAATTTTAGTTCTAGGAGAAGTTACAGTTAATTTTGTTTCTGCCAAAATTATTTGTACCCACAAATTTGTTCTCAATTTTATTTGTGCAATATGGAAAAAATCAAAATAAAATAGTAAATCAAATAAATTTAAGATTATTTTTTGCTAATTAAATAATGATATAGTCACTCATATTTTGTATGCAGATGGTCAGTTTTTGTTTAGCCTCTATAAGATCTAGCAAGTGGTTCAAAAATTTGTTGTTAACATCACCTAGAATCTTATCCCGCTCAGTTTTCTGGGCACCCTGTTACAAATTTTTGGTATTTTTAGATCATGAATATCTTACACTTTAATTTAAACCTCCACAAGTTTAAATCGAAAACCTGCCCTGCCAAGACAAATAATTATATTCAAGATTTTTGAATAATTTCGTGGCAATGAGTCTCCTTATGTATGGGAGCATTATTGTGCTGAAGAGCAAATTGAAGACTGAATAGTTTATAATCAACCAGGAATGTTACTTCATGAAATAAATCGAAATTGAACAACGATGGCCTTGAACAGTTGTAGTTTATAGAGCATACAGACAAACTGAATATGATCTACCGTCAGGTAATGAAACGTGAAGGGCATCATAAGATAAGCCCTTTGTACTACGGAGAACTGTTTTATGTCCAAATTAGTACACTTTTGTCCTAATTTGATAATATTGGAAATATTTTTATTATTACATAAACATCGAGCATCAATTAGTGTGGATACTGCCTCGCTTAGTTTTCCCTGGGCAGCAAATAAAAGGTTACACAGCTTTACAAACTGAACGATGCAAGGAGAATGTTCTATTTCGATTTATTTGATTAAGTAACATTCCTGGTTGATGATATACCAGTCGGTCTTCAATTTGCTCTTCAGCACAATAATGCTCCGATACATAAGGAAAGTCATTGCCATGAAATTCTACAAAAATCTTGAATATAATTATTTGTCTTGGCCAGGGCAGGGTTTCGATTTAAACTTGCGGAGGTTTAAATTAAAGTGTAAGATATTCATGATCTAAAAATACCAAAAATTTGTAACAGGGTGCCCAGAAAACTGAGCGGGATAAGATTCTAGGTGATGTTAACAACAAATTTTTGAACCACTTGCTAGATCTTATAGAGGCTAATCAAAAACTGACCATCTGCATACAAAATATGAGTGACTAGCTATATCATTATTTAATTAGCAAAAAATAATCTTAAATTTATTTGATTTACTATTTTATTTTGATTTTTTCCATATTGCACAAATAAAATTGAGAACAAATTTGTGGGTACAAATAATTTTGGCAGAAACAAAATTAACTGTAACTTCTCCTAGAACTAAAATTAAAAAAAAAAATTGATAGAAATGTAAAGCAGGGTAATTAAATTTATTGAATTAAAATTAATGTTTTCAAAAAGTTTATTATTTATATTATTTTTAAAGTTGTTTGCGTTACGTTGCATCAAAAATTTAGTAGGTACAAATAATTTTGGCCCGGACTGTATAAACACTGTTGATTAGAATAATACTACCTTTATCAACAAGTTCTCGGAATAACCACCGTGTGGCGCTCTCATCGTTCCGATTTGAGTTCTGTTTTTTTTGTTAAGTTGGGTCATCTGTTGTTGATATTCCCTCTAAATCTTAGCGTCATAGCTTGACATTTGCAAAAGTTACGTAGTCAAGAGTACATCTACTCTGTGTGTTGGCGATTTTTCCATTATTTCCTCTCGACTGCTGAAACGCGTTCCCCGTAATGGTTTTTTAACTCGATTGAACAGAAAGAAGTCACAGGGAGCCAAATCAGGTGAATTCGGTGGCTGTTGGATGGTATTTGTTGCATTTTTCGTCAAAAAATTACGAATAATGATGGCACTGTGCGACGGTGCGTTATCATGGTGCAAAATCCACGAGTTTTCTGCCCACAATTCTGGTCTCTTTCGGCGAATTGCTTCACGCAAACGTCTCATAACGCCCAAATAATACTCTTTGTTTACGGTCTGGCCTTCTGGCAAAAATTCATGATGCACTACATACCGTTGTAATCCATGAAAACCGTGAGCATTGCCTTCTTTTTTTACTGAAAACGACGTGGTTTTTTTTTGGTGAACGCCATTCACTTGCCTGATGTCTGGATTGCGTGTCGTACTCATAAAGTCACGTCTCGTCTCCAGTAATGATCCTTTTGATGAATGTGGGATCGGATTCAGCCTCGCAAATCATGTCTAAAATTGTAAATAATCGCCAACACACAGAGATAGATGTACTCTTGACTACGTAACTTTGGCAAATGTCAAGCTATGACGCTAAGATTTAGAGGGAATATCAACAACAGATGTACCAACTTAACAAAAAAACAGAACTCAAATCGGAACGATGGGAGCGCCACACGGTGGTTATTCCGAGAACTTGTTGATCAAGGTAGTATATACACCACGCTTGAGAAGTGCTATTATAGCCCTCGCTAACTATAAACTCGCTTGGGCTACAATAGCATACTTCTCAACCGTGGTGTATAATAAACTATTTTTTAAAGAATCCATGAATCTCTATTATTTTTGTCTTTGTCACCGAAATTTCTTAAATAGTCGCCAATCATCTTGTGAGATCTCTCAAGGGCCTCATTTGTTTCTGGGTGGTAGGCGGTAGTATTAAATTTTTTTATTTTAAATAATTTACAGATTTTCTTAAAAATGTTCCACATAAAATTTGATACTTAATCGGTCACAAGATCGTAATCGGTGCTCTGTAAATGAAAATAAAGTAGTGAAGCATAGCTTTAGCAACCTTTTCTGCTTCAGCATTTTCGATTGCTATTCCTAGAGAATATTTTGTTAGATCATCTTGGATCATCAGTATAAATTTGTTATTGGAACAAGTAACTGGAAAAATCGGCCATTCGACAATGTCTAAAAATGTTTTTTTTTAATGCGGGAATCTAGAAGTAGTAGTGATTTTCATCGGCATTTTATTCGACGATATAGGTGCGTGTAAAATCTTGTCTAATAGTTGGCGTTATTTGTTCTAAACCGGTAGGATTTGTTTGACTTACGGAATCATTGGCGCTGGATGGTACTGATGTATTTACGATATTATTTCTAGAATCAGAACTGGATAGAATGTGATGTAGATTAAAGGTTGACGTAACGGATTCGGTTATAGAATTATCAAGGAAATTATCAGCGTTATTTGCAGCAGTAGGATTTTGATTTTGTATCTTTGATTTAGATCGAGTAAGTATTTTCATTCTACTAAGCGCGTCTGCACGGTAAAACAAGCGCTACAGAGCCCCTAAATGTTCTTAGGTTTGCAAAAGGAACAACTAAATCGTCGCCAAGCTATCTAACAATAAAGGAACTTCACGATAGCTTCATTTTAGCCGTGAAGGTAACACAACAGTTTTCCTTGTGACTATTTGACAACAGCCAGGATACCAAAGTAAATTAAACCTTCATACTCTTAATCCAACAATAGACAACGACGGATTACTGCGAGTGATCGGAAGGCTGTTTAACGCCAGAGCTAGTTTCAACATTCAACATCCTATAATAATTCCTTATAAAAGCCATTTTACAACGCAACTTATGGATTACGCATATAAGATGCCCTTGCACGGAAGCAAATTCCTCACGCTAGCCTTCCCACGGCAAAAGTATGGATAAAGAAGAGTCCACTGGTAGTAAAAACCTTTAACAATAAATGTGTAATTTGCTATAAATAACCATCAAGAACCCTGAAACAATTAATGAGAGAATTTCCAACAGCTAAAGTAACTCCAACCAGACCATTCACAGATAAAGGAGTGGATTATGCTAGACCTATTTGTCTGTTTCGCAATAAAAGCGGTCACTTAAAAGCAGTAAGAGGCTTGTGATCCGAGCTTTTCCAGCTGTGTTTAAACGCTTCATAGCGCGTCGAGGTCGTTTTTCGGATTTCTAAAGCGACTGATCGTTCTATTGACAGAACTACCGGGAAAGCGAGCAGAGCAGCTTGGAAAGGATTGCACCAAATGGCATTATATACCATCAATATACGGGTGGACTATTTAAAGCGACAGTTAAATCCGTCAAGCAACATCTATTTAGAATAATTGGAGAGCAACATCTAATATTTGAAGAATTGACAACAGTTTATCATATAGAAACATGCACGAGCGTTTTTTGATGGGCGACCCATTATGAACGATACCAGAACCAAACCATTTAAAAAATCAACAATTATTTAGCACGATGGAGGCTTCTGCAAAAATAATGCAATATTTTTAGACGGTCTGGTTAAACGAATACATATAACTATTACAGAAGCGAAATAAATGGAATAAAAAGGACACAAATGTGGCATACAGGAGTGGATTATGCTGGACCTTTCCATCTGCGATATTCGCCAGGGCGAGGAAGCTAAAGCAATAAAGGAAGTTTAGCAGTATTTGTCTGTTTTGCAATAAAAGCCGTTCACTTAGAAGCAGTAAGCGACTTGTAATCCGAACATTTCCAGCGGTGTTTAAAAGTTTCACAGCGCGTGGAGGTAGTTTTTCGGATCTCTAAAGCGACTGTGGCTCCAAGTTTATATGTGCTTCAAAACTTATGAGGAACGATCTGATTGCTGTATTGAAAGAACTACCAGGAAAGCCGGCAGAACAGCTTGGAAAGGATTGCACCATGGGTGGACTATTTGAAGCGACAGTTAAATCCATCAAGCATCATCTATGTAGAATAATTGGAGAGCAACATCTAACATTTGAAGAGATGACAACAGTTTGTCATATAGAAACCTTTTATGATACACGAGCCACTAAGAACGATACCACACATATAACTATTACAGAAGCGATAAAAATGGAATAAAAAGGAAACAAATGTTGCAAAAGAAAAGCTAATACTCATTAAAGATGATAAAAAACCTCAAGTAATAAGGCCTTTACGAAGAATTCTAGAGGTACATAGTAACAGAACGGTAACAGTAAAAAAGCAACTGAGGATTACTCAAAGGCCAATTATTAAGATCAGTCGTTTGGCGATTAAGAACAATGGACAAAGCGAGACGATACACAAGCAGGCAGAAACCCAAACAGACAGCGGGAGCCAACGTTATCGCAAAACAACATAAACGAGTGACAACAGCAAGCACCAAGTCCAAAGACCAAAACTGTGAAACAGTTGAAATTTCGGATACCAATTGTCTTCATGCTATAATTTTATAGTGATGAAATCGCAAAATGGACAACAGTGCGGCGGACAGTTCAACCATATTGTTTAGCATCTAGAAGTAACACAATCGAGTCTGATCTTAGATAAAATATTAAATTCCCCGCCGACATGTAAATATAAAGACAACCCCATAAAACGCTCAGAGAAATCTAAGTTGAGGAAGATCCAAGAAGTGTTACATTCCATGGAGTAACCCAATTCGCCGTTTATTTGTTAAATGAAGAAATCGACACAGATCTGAACAGACTAGAAATCGATACACTCGCTGACATCTGTGATAAACCTTATGCATCACTCTCCCTAATAGGTCAACTGCCGCAAACAGTTATACGGCCTATTAAAACTTATGGTTTAAGATTATTTCGATTAAATTTAGGATTCCGTCGAGACGTTTGACACCCATTCTTAGAACAGTTCTCATCCTCGCCACGAATTTATTGTATCGAAAGCTTATGGTATTATGATACTCGCTGTTTGTTGCGACTTTTAAGCGCTGGAAAAGTATCACGAAAAGAGGAGAAATAATAAGTTTAGCAAATTAACGAACGAATGAGTGTGTACACAATATAGGGGTAGTTTATACAAATATAAAGCAAAAATCACGAGCTCACTTTAACAGCAGTTATCCTAAACACATTTCTAGTAGGAATGAATAATGGTACAGTATATTTCAGCGCTTGTTGTATACTTTTTGTTGACAGATCAACAATTCTAAAGCGGTTAATTATTTCATTTTTATAAATAAAACAATGTTATCTCTTTCTGTCTCACTATTTCTGTCCTAGTCACCCATTGCTTACTTTTATTGCACTTTTTTCAAGCCAGTGTCATGGGTCATTACTTAGGGAATATTCTGAACTTACTAAAGCATCAAGGTATGACCTTCCGGTAAAGCACAATGTAGTTCACAGAATTGTGAGAGAAGCGGGGTCTTGATTGACATGATTTTTCAAGACATTTGCATGGATCTAAAAAATTTTAAAAATTGAACTTTGTCGTGCTTATAAAATTCCAGTTGCACAAGAGAACAACTACTCCAATTGGAATGTTAACTATAGACAAATAATACTTTCTTGCTAATCCTGATTCTCTTATACAAATATTCTTGATTTATGTACCAATTCAGGGTTTCCACCCTATAAATTTTCTAGTCAAATTTTTAGTGACTAAATACACAATTGAAAATAGGAATCAAATTTATGAGTAAATGCATACTCTTTATTGTTTGATATTGTCTTAAACAAATCTGTTATTTATTTTGTAGTCTTTAACAACAAAATTTTGCAATGTTTTACGAAAGTATTTCAACAAAAATAATATTTACACAATGAAAATGTACAAAAATTCCATGTAATACATAAATCAGGCTAGAGTGTTATTCTTACCTAAACCAAATGGGAAATAAACTAAAGAACTAAATCTCCTTATAATTACTATGATCCCTCGAGTAAAAATATTTGTTTATATTGTATAGACGACACCTTACTGTAGATGATACGTTACTCTACACATCGATTGTAAATATAAGACAATCACACGTTTTTATATTTTAATATTGACGTCATTTAATTGTTTTATTCAATTTATATTATAACGTAGAACATAATTAAAATCTTTAATATTTATGACGATGATAAATATTGATTTCTACTTGCGAAGTAACATGAAAAAGGTACAAAAAGAGCATTGCGAAATTAAGATAAAACAACTTTGCCCTTTTATTCTGATGTCACTTTTTATTATTAAAAAAAATTTGTAAGACATTAACAGAAATTTATTGTACTTACATAGATGATTGCAATTTAGTGAAGTAAGTCAAGCAATATGTTTAAAATGACGTTGAAATAGAGACTGAATTTTTTACTGTAGTCTTAATTTATATTTTTGGCTATGATTTATTTAGTAAAGCCTACCATGTGACACAGCGCCAATTTTTGCAATGATAGAAATATTTTCAACTAGAAAATAGCTCCATATTTATTAAAGTGGTTATTTTTAAAACTAAAAACTGTAATAATTTAAAATGTAGCAATAATAGGAGCTAAATAAAAAAGCCACTTTTCCAAAAAAATTGTTGTGTTTTTTTTTTTGTTTGTAAACTGAAGGTAATGCATTACTTTTAATTTATATGAGTTTAATATGTTCCGAAGATTGTAAGAGAATTTAATCCAGTTTCGAACTGATGAGCTTATGATTATGAAAAAATCAATCTACTCATCAGGCCGCGACGACTGGACTGATTATACCACACTTTACATTCTATATACACAGAATGTACTGTGCGTTATGTACTAGCGAATCATACTAATACAGACAAATTCTCTTACAATTTTTCTTCTTCACGACATTCACACAGCACATATTACATATTAAAATCATATAAGTTAAAATTAAATACATAGAATTCTGTCTATCAGTCGGTTTCGTTGAATGATTGTTCATAAATACTAATATACTTCTACGTGTTAATTTGTAAAACACATTTAAAATGGTCTAAGGGCCGGTTGCATATTAGAAATTATACGAATTTACATTCAGAATTAAAGTAATGCATTAATTTTATAAGTATGTAATGCATTATTTTTCGAATATTTTGGAAATCCAAAATATTCTCAGTAGGTATCTAAAGTGATTTTTGGATACATTTTTGGAATATGACCAATTATCCTGTAACTTGCATGACTATTTCTTGGAAGGAAGTGGAACTCTTAAATGATTTTCAGATGAAATTAATGGAAATTGGTAATTTTGAAAACGATTTTGATAAAATTCGACATGATGATGAAATTTGCCGATTATGATGAAATTTGATATTTGATATTTTCAAATGATTTTAAGAAGGGGTTTTATGGAGTTCAATGGGGATTGAGATGATGAAGGTGATGATGATTGTTGTGGTATAGTGATTAGATTATCATGGAGATAGAGATGATGGTGGTGGTTATCATGATGATGATGATGGTCATGGTTATCTTGGCTATTTGTTAACCGATAATGGTGAAATTTGACATTTACTAAAATGATTTTGAGGTAAAATTCTAGAATATAGGAAATCAGGAGGTGACTTGGTTATTTCCTTTCTCGGAAAACAAAATAGCCATAAAATAGCTGTAAATTCCCCCATTTCTAAAATATTTCAACACAAAATCCTGGATAAGGAAATCAAATCTTCATTTTCTCGAATCTAAATTTTCGTTTCTGTTTAATAGAGGTTTAATAAATTAGAAAGGAAATGCCCATCTTCCAGAATATTTCAACACGGAATATTTTGTGTTCATAATTAGCATTACCTGTAAGTAGTGATGTAAATGGTAATATTCTCATGGGTAATATTACCGGTAAAATAGGAAATTTTGGGTAATATTACCCAAAGTGTTGTTACCGTGGTAATATCGGTAACATAAATTAAAAGCATCCTTTCGAAGCAACTCAACTAATCTAATTGCAATAAGAGTTGTGACACCACTGGATTATACTTCTTTATGTACAATATTAATCTACTACACCATCTTCTGCTGCATAGTATAATAATCTACTACATACATCATTTTTCCTTTTCTATTTATTTGATATTCTTTTTATGAATTCGTAATAAAGTTGTGATTCCCCGTTTATTTTGCTATTTTGCTATCGTATACTACAATGTAATTTTTTTTTTTAATTTGGGTGTAGTAAATTAATGTTTCTAATTATAAGGTGTTACATTGTAGTAATTATATGTTCCCGATTTTGTTTATTTATTAGATTAACGATATGGGAAAACGCAACAAAGTTTTATGCGAATATTATCAGGCAACTTCAGTGATTAACAAATTTCGTTGATCTTTCTATTCTGCTGAATTCAAAAAGAATGCTACTAGACAAGTTCGACATTTGCTAAAATGTAAGAAAGTGCCAAAAGATGTTCGCAGCCAATTATTGGACAATGATAAAAACCAAGAGTACACGCCATTCAATTTAGAAGGTACATTAAATAATCCATCAAGCACGTCATCCAATCTAGTGGACACATTATTACTTACGCTGGACTCTGACCCTGATGATGCATCGCTCTGTGTGAAAAAACCACCAATCACACTTTCAAATATGACTCCAACGTTTTTATCGATGAAAAGCTCGAGTATGCTGAACTTCGTTGACATTATGAGACCAAATGAACAAAAGATCATCGATGAACTATTAGCTCGAGCAGTATTCGTTTTTGGTGCTCCACTAAGCTTAACTAAAAATTCGGCTTGGATCGATTTATTCAAGAAATTGCGACCGTCATATGAAGTTCCTTCACGTTACTAACTTTCTAATCCATTGTTAAGCCTTGAGTACCATCGCATCGCAAATTGCCGGCGCCTCTATACTGACGTTGCAGACGAATGCTTGGTCAAACTTGCGCAGGGACTCCATAACAAATGATGTCATCAATACACCCAAGCCCGTTTTCTATATATCTACCCACACTAAGGAGAATCGTCATACGACTAAGTTTATTTTCGAGGAAATTGAAGCGGTGTTGAAAGACGTTGGAGTTTATAAATTTATTGGGATTATTACTGATAATGGCAAATATAAAATCGGCCCGAAAAATGGTTAATGAAAACTATTCTCATGTTACTGAGTATGGGTGCATCTGCCATGGACTCAACCTGCTCATTGTCGATATCTTCAAGATTCAGTCTATCAACAGATTGAAATCTTCAGTCATACGGATGGTTTCGGAAATAAAAAACTCACATATTTTGCATCCTACCTTCGAGCGCATACAACTCGACCGCAAATCACAGTACATATACTGCACTTAAGCTGCCTGTACAAACGCGATGGAACTCTTTTGTAATTTCTCTTTCAAGTTTGATTGA
Organism: Tipula vernalis; assembly: GCA_958295665.1. Taxonomy (NCBI): domain Eukaryota; kingdom Metazoa; phylum Arthropoda; class Insecta; order Diptera; family Tipulidae; genus Tipula; species Tipula vernalis. The sequence goes on along the minus strand of OY282558.1, from coordinate 175,456,986 downwards.
AACAAAATTTGCCTTGAAGGCGCTGGCTATCGAAGACGAAGTGCAGTCAGTTATGAAGGCTTCTACAATATCCTCCATCCTAAGCGAAACGTTATGGAAAAAAGTCGACACTGTTCATTGTTTGCTTTCTCCGATTGCTAAATGGACATATTTTTTTGAAAACGACAAGAAACCAGTTTTGTCCAAAGTCGTGGACTGTTTTTTTAATATAAAACAATCTTTTGAACAAAATAAATGCGCCAATTATGAAGAACTTATAAGCATTCTCGCTTCACGGGCCAAAAAATGCTTGCGACCGCTTCATTATGCGGCAAATTTGCTTGAGCCAGCTAGTCGAGGAAATAATCTTTCAGAATCACAAAAACTTGAAGCAACTGAGTTTATTTTTAATATCGCAGAATTCCACCCAAAATATAATGAAGGCACCAAAATAATTGAGTCGTTGGCACATTAAAATGTGTGAAGTGAACTTTTTTCACGACCGTTTGTAGTTGCAAGTGAGCAGATTTCTGGTGAGATCTGGTGGGCCGAAGTATGTTCTAGATCACCTTTAAGTGCGTTGGCGGTTGATATATTGAACATGTCCGCATCGACAGCTGCTACGGAAAGGACGTTCAGTGCCTACGGTTTTATTCACAGCCAAAAACGCAATCGATTGACTGTAGAGCGTGCGGGAAAACTAACATATATTTTGCACAACTTCAACCTATCAAAATCGGACACCGGAACTTTGGATAATGAAGATGAAACTTTTCCTGCGGAATCAAATACCGATCAGTTAGTAACTGATGAAGATGTATATGAGTTTGAAGAAGAAGAAAAAGGTAACCTAGAGGAAACTATGAATACTTCGATTATGGATGAGGTTGATGCTGCGGATGATTAACGCGCCGGCGGCGATGACTTACATAATGGTTTAATTGATTGCTAAAATGCTAATTCATAATTATAGGAAATGTATTATTTACTGATTACTGTTTTACTTGAAATACAATATTCCTTATTTTTATTTTTGAACTGAAATATTTAAATATGTTTAAATATGTCAAAATTTTAATACTCTTTCTTGGTAGAACCAACCAGTTCAACCATGAAGGCACCAAAATAATTGAGTCGTTGGCACATTAAAATGTGTGAAGTGAACTTTTTTCACGACCGTTTGTAGTTGCAAGTGAGCAGATTTCTGGTGAGATCTGGTGGGCCGAAGTATGTTCTAGATCACCTTTAAGTGCGTTGGCGGTTGATATATTGAACATGTCCGCATCGACAGCTGCTACGGAAAGGACGTTCAGTGCCTACGGTTTTATTTACAGCCAAAAACGCAATCGATTGACTGTAGAGCGTGCGGGAAAACTAACATATATTTTGCACAACTTCAACCTATCAAAATCGGACACCGGAACTTTGGATAATGAAGATGAAACTTTTCCTGCGGAATCAAATACCGATCAGTTAGTAACTGATGAAGATGTATATGAGTTTGAAGAAGAAGAAAAAGGTAACCTAGAGGAAACTATGAATACTTCGATTATGGATGAGGTTGATGCTGCGGATGATTAACGCGCCGGCGGCGATGACTTACATAATGGTTTAATTGATTGCTAAAATGCTAATTCATAATTATAGGAAATGTATTATTTACTGATTACTGTTTTACTTGAAATACAATATTCCTTATTTTTATTTTTGAACTGAAATATTTAAATATGTTTAAATATGTCAAAATTTTAATACTCTTTCTTGGTAGAAAGGGGAATCAAAATATAGAATAAGAAAATCTTGTTACCTATTTTACCCATGTTACCAGTAATATTACCGGTAATGTTACCAAATTAAAAATATACCGGTAATTTTACATCACTACCTGCAAGTACCATTACCTGCATGTACCACATAAATTTGGGGCATGGCGATTTTCATATCAGTGGTGAAAATGTTGATTTTGGCGTGGTTTTTTTTTATTGTGGGAATATGTTCGGATATTAAATTGTACTGGTAATATTCATTCACAAGACTTTTCAAACTAAACTTTTGTAAAACCCAGTAATTCATGCAATATTTCAATAGATGTCACTAGGTTAAAAGTATTCAATTGTGCCTTTGCTTATACTCAACTAAACTTTTCAAATGTCATTCAAATTTTATAAACAACTCAAAATATTGTAAAATTATAAATTTTTTATTATTATGTTGTAATATTATAACAAATTTAACCTTGTGCATTGTAAAGCACGAAGCATTATGGAAAATCCATTTGGACTAGAGAAAGCACGATGGTGGGCGATTTTTAAAATCACTGGAATTGAAAATTAAAAAATGCAATAACCGCATGTTGTGTAATGTACAATATTTGCATTAATAAGAGTTTTGAGTTGAAACCGTTTGACGTAGTCTTAGATGAATACTTCGATAATTTTAATAATGATGCAGCTGATGAAACAGCTTTAGGATTATTGACATACATTAAGGAATCTTCCCATAGAAATAAATGTAATACAATAAAACAATTTGAATTCAGTCTTTTATTTAAAAGTAATTCTTAAAATAGTTCAGCCTTTCAAAATTCAATATATTTCACCATATCCCCAATTTTATTATTATGTATTTACATCTCCTTAGCGGTTACAACTTACATGTCCACCGTCCTGCTGTCTTAAGCAAGCAACACCTTTCATGGTATCTGAATGAATCATTAATTTTGGCGCCGTAACATAACGTTTGGTTCACCCCACAGCGCCAGTTGTGATTACCGATATGAAATACAAATACATATCTACGTATCGTCACTCATCTTCGCTGTAACTAGAAAGTTCCATCAAACTGGACATATATACTTTATGTACAGTTTGGTGGCTTTTTTTAAAACTTCATAATTTTTCTGTTGTTTAATTTAATTTTTAATTTGGGCATACTACGTATTTTAAACTGTACGTCACACATATTGAAAAGCCATTGAAAAGTAACCTCGTAAATTGACTTTTCACCTAGCGTCTATGAGGAAATAGCGAAAGCTTCAAAATTTGAAAAGTTTAGTTTGAAAAGTCTTCTGAGGCACACAGCATTACATCCACATTTGATCCAGTATCCATTTTCAATAATTCCTTTCGGCCATTATTTTATAAGTACGTTGTTTGAAATTGATTCTTAATTATAATCCCACTTACGATGCCGTTATGATAAGCACAAACATTTTGGTATTAAGCGAAGAAATCGATTCGTATGAGGCAAACTATGATGCACTTTCATTATTTATAAACAAAGTAGGTTTTATACACAATACATATATAAATTATTAAAGTAGGCATTTGATTATAATTCAATATTGGAACGCAAATGTCAAAATATAGTTTATTTTTATAAAACCAGATGATCCTTATCTATCTAAGAAATAATATGCATACTAAGATTTCCAAATTTGTTTTACTAAATATAAAAATCAAAATAAGTGATTTTTTAACCCAAAACTCGAACCATAGTAAGGAATTTGCTGTGAAAAGAGCCAAGACTCAATCCAAAATGAAGTTTACAAAATGGCATGCGTTTTCAAATCGTATGCGTTACTAAAGGTGTTCCTTAACATTGTATACTTCTGCCGCCATTACGTAAAAAACAAACAAAATATGAAAATTAAATTAAAAAACTTACAACTGGCGATACGCTTGCATTCGAAAAAAATTAAAAATTATGTTTTTGTTTTCTTTGAATTATGTTAGAGTTAAGTTAACTCCAGTCAGAAACTATAGGAATATATAAGAGAATTTAAGTGGTGTGTTTCTTGAATGGTAATTTTTTTCTAGCGACACACAACATATTCCAATTTTTGGAACTACGATGATCGTCGCTATTATATACTGACGAGTGACGACCAAGTTAACACAAAAAAAATACAATACAAAAACAATTGTAAAATTGTGTTGATATTGAACACATACACTTACAGAAATTATTTTTGTTTCAACTTACCTACACACGAAAACGAGACACTAAATGAAAGCAGCAAGGAATAAAAGAAAATTATTTTATTTTAGTTTTTAATGTACCAAACAAAACCGTTTTTGTTTTATAAAATGAATTGGATTCAAATGTTTTCAAATCCAAACCATGTAAATAATAAAATTGAAGATATCCCTATTTACTATTTGCGAAAACGCAGAAGTGGCCCGAAACATTTAAAGTACGTGCGGAAAACATTTATTACCGGTCCCCGAAATCATATAATTTTTTGAGGAACAGGTTGAATTTCGATTTACCATCGAAATCTTCGCTTAACGGTGGCAACCAATAAAACATTTTTTCCCTGGTTCAAAAAATGCACAAATTTTAAACAAATTAAAAGAAATAATCGGCACTTTAGATATTTTCGATGAACAATGCAGTTTAGTTTTTGATGAAATTAAGATTCGCAATGATTTAAAATATAATTCAATCCGAGATTGTGTACACGAATATGTTGACTTGGGCGACGATTGCAGAGAAGCTAAGATTGGTAGCTATATTTGTGTTTTCATGGTTCGCGGTATTATTGGAAACTGGAAAAACATTTTATGCTACTACGTCTCTGAAAATGCCATTTCATCAAATACATTAACCAATTTAGTAGAGACCAACTTGAAATTGTGTAATTCCTTATGTCTAACGGTTAAAGCTGTTATATGTGACCAAGGATCGAACAATCGAAAAGCTCTGAATAATTTGGGAGCTAATACTAATAATCCAGTTTTAAGCGATGTTTGCTCTTCTCAAATTGTAGGTTTATTTAATCTCCCGCATTTATTTAAATCTTTCCGAAATTGTATGCTGAAATCTTACCTCGAAACACCTGATGGTATTGCGAGCTGGCAAATTGTTCGTGAGCTGTATATATTAGAACAATCGTCCTCCACTCGAATATGACCCAAATTAAGTGATAAACACGTGAATACCGGCCTTTTCGATAAGATGAAAGTTAAACTATCTACCCAAGTATTTAGCCGGACCGTGGTAGCTGGAATAAAAACAGCATTTGAGTTAAATAAATTCGCTGATTCCGACAAAAATAAAGTACCTGCCACCTTGATTCTTTTTGATAATTTTGATAAATTGTTTGATTGTTTAAATTTAAATGCGCTCTAACTGTTGAAGAAAGCTGTTGCGTATTTAAATTCCTGAACGAAATGTTGATTTACATGCAAAACATAAAACTAGTCAACAAAAAGAAAATTTATTCATTTGATGGAATGGTGCAAACGATTCGCGGAATTCTTTTCCTCCTTGAGGCTAAATCAAGATGCTTTGGAAAATACATTCTCTTTGATTAGATCCGCCAATGGAAATAATTTCAATCCATCTGTCCAAGAGCTTAGTTACACAGTCGCTAAATTGTTATCAATTAAATATATTACACCGTTCACGGTACTTTCAAATTGTGAAGAAGATACAGATGCAACCTTATTGGAAGTTATTCGCGAGGAAAAACAAAATGAGCTATCTTTAATAGATACTGGAGAACCTCAATCAAGTACCACTGAACTTTGCATATTTAATGACCAAACCAATGAAAGTGATAGCGACGATCATTTAATTGTAATCGAGATCGAAGAGGAATTCACTGATTTAGGCTCTTCGTTTTGTCCAACTAATAAAAACGCAGATTCATCAACTACATGACGGACTGCTTTGGCAAACTTCAAGCACCGTCTCAATCATTTTTTGAGCTATGTCGAAGGCAAATATCAATCTTTGACAACTTTTTTAAAGCGCAGTCTCATGTAGTCGGATTGAAATGTAAAATATTAAATATTTTACTAAATGAAGAGAGCGATAAAGAATTTTACGATAATAATCATTCCTGTTATAATCATCGTGTGGATTTACTAAATCTAATGATAATTATACTAATCAGAAAGAATTGTAAGTGGCAAGTCGAACAAGCTAAATTATATAAAATGAAAACACGAACAAATAAAAGACAATGGAGAACTATATTGGACTAAACTCGCCCTCCCGATTAAAATAATAACGCCACACTTCTCTAAGGAAATAAATTTAAATGTGTTCCGCTTTCGATCGTTTACCAGTCAGTCGGCCACTGTAGATGTAAATCCGATCGTTTAACAGCCAGCCAGTCATAACGAGCATATCAATCATCTCTTTGAATTTATTCATTACTGATAAATTCAACAGTAGGTTCACTTCCAATAGTTTACGAGTTATTCAGTCACAATCAGCAAGTCAGTCATTTTTTTGAATTTATTCATTACATATTTTCAATTGTAGATCCACTTTCGATCGTTTATCAGTCCATCAGCGCCTCTTTGGATTTACTTATTACTGATAAATTCAACATCATCAAGTCAAACAAGCATAACCAGCCAGTCATCTCTTTGAATTTATTCATTACAGATAAAGATAAAATTGAATTGCAGATCCACTTTCGATCGTTTAACAGTCAGTCATCTCTTTAAATTTATTATTACTGATAAACTCAACTGTAGTTCTACTTCAGATCATTTACCAGCCAATCGTTCATAACGGGCCAGTCAATCATTTCTTTGAATTAATTCATTACTGATAAATTCAATGGTAGGTTCACTTCCAATAGTTTACGAACCATTCAGTCACAATCAACAAGTCAGTCATCTCTTTGAATTTATTCATTACATAAATTGAATTGTAGATCCACTTTCGAACGTTTACCAGTGAATCAGCGTCACTTTGAACTTACTTATTACTGATAAATTCAACTGTAGATCTACTTTCGATAGTTTATCAGCCAATCAGGTACAACCAGTCAGTCAGTCAAACACCTCTTTGAATTTGTTCATTACAGAAAAAATTAGATTCTCAATACTTCTTCTCACTATCTTTCAGTTATTCCAGTCAGTCATTTTGATTAATCTTATCATTAAAGTACATAGGCATATGTACAATGTACATATAAAACCATCATAAACTAATTTGCTACTTTTCTAAACTATTACATTTTTCATAAATTACAACTGATTTTTGAAATCTGAAAATATTCATTACAGAACAACAACAAAAATACAATAAGTAACTTGATCAACATACGGGGTATGGATATTTTTGCATGAACATAAGCGAAAAATAAAAACATAATTTATTTGAATTAATTATATTATGTACAATAAAAAAATTAAAAATTTAAAGTTTACTGCAACTTTAACTTTACCATCACCAATATGTAAATAATAATAATAAATAAAATTGTGCACTTATACTTATTCGTATAACTTGAAACTTCAATCAATGCCGTCTAGAATATATAAGCAATGCCGTCTAGAATATACAAGCCATACTGCTGTCTACGTCACTCAATTTATGTCGACAGTTCCATTAATCTTCTGCAGATGGCATTAATGCTAGAAAAATGAAAGAGAACAAAACTTGGAAACGAAGAGATTAAAACATGTGAAAATATAAAAAATAAATTAGTATTAATCCAAGCGCAGGAAAGGGAGGTTGTACGTCGTGTGTTTTTTTCATAATTTAAAATTATTAATAAAAAAAAAAGTTCATATACATTTTTCCAACTCATATTACATTTTTAGTTAATATTTATTTATATTTATATCATTATTTCATTAATAGTTTTATTAGTTTTAAATAATGCAGACAATTAGCAGAGATAAAAATATGTACAACCTTCCTTTCGTACGCATGAGATAATACTAAATAATTTTGTTATTTTTGAAATGTTTTATTCTCTGTTTCTCTCGACTCTTTCATTTTTCGAATGTTAATTGCCATCTAGGTTATGTCGATGAAATAAAAAATAATAATTTTTGCTTTTAGCAGTATGGCTTGTATATTCTAGACGGCATTGATGTACTATACAATTTAAATGTATGGTAGGTAGTATACGTCATGCGACGATCAACGATTTTAAATTTTTTACCGCTGATTATTTTAAGCGCCAGTTATATTCTTACTCTCTCTTATTAATATTCCCATACTTTCTGGTTTTACTAAATATAAAAACATAAGTGGTTTTTAACCCAAGACTCGAGTCTTGGGTTACATACATTTTTATTATTAGGGGGCCATGCGGGCGATCAGCCACTTCGCACTGCGACCTAAAAGATCTATTGTGCTGACCCCTGCTTAATTATCCGTCCAGTCAATATCCAGGTTCTTAATGAACCTGACAATATTGCCTCCCGGTACGTGATACATACTATCTGGGCTTATTGCTCTCCCTCCTAGATGTTTACTACAGCATGTAGTTCCGCTAGAAAGACGGTAGCATTGGAGCTCAAGGACCTCGAGAGGGTTGTCCCACTCCCGTATATTCCTACTCCTGCCCCGTATTCCGTTTGATTTTACTCTTACGAGTTGCTGGGAATTGCAAATCACCTGTAGGTCACCCAGCTTTACTACAGGAAGGCTAAATAAAACTGGAGGGTGCCTGGTATCCAGAGTCCGCATATTTTGGGCTGATTAACCTATCAGCCATTCATCTTTCGGCATATGCTGTTCCACCTTAGATTAGGGTTTTTTGTCAAGGTTTTCTCCTTTAGCGCCGTACTTTAGCCTGTGCCAAATGGCCAAAAATGTGCCAAGTGGCCTTAGTTACCAGTGGTTGCCACGAGGAGGCAGTACGTACACTTGCGAATTGTGAAGAGGTTACCCCTTACACAATTGTACCCATCACGCAGCTGCCTAATAACAAGACCAAATCAGCTCACGTGATGCGCACCCTACTGGAAGGTTACGGAGCTGGTAGATTAATCTACTCAACTTTGATCCCCCCTCCAATAGACGCCAAACCACCATTATTTAACTAGGAATTGGATATTTTTTTTGTGAAACCGGGCATAAGTGAACCAAAAATTGTGGATGTTGGTGTTCCGCAAGGCTCAGTATTGGGCCCTCTGCTATTTCTGATCTATACTAATTCGGTTTTTAAACTTAAATTGCATGGTCTTTATACTGGGTTTGCCGATGACATAGCTTTAGCTTACAATGGACAATCCCCTAATGACGTCAGTGCTATGATTAATTCTGACCTGTAGCGGCTCACACATTGCAATCATATAAATTAATTATTTGTTTATATAAATTGCAATACATTCACCATCACAGACACATAGGGTTTGCGCATAAGATATTTCTTTGCGTAACATATTTTATTTGGCCATCTAACGAAACAGTATGGACACAAAATATAATTGATCACTAAATTATATTTTGTGATACTTACTCCATCTCGTTTTCGTTAGCTTACTCAATTCAAATTCGAATTGATTTTTCTGTGTTTTCCATCTCGCGTTGATTAGATCGACGAAAATTTGACATTACGATTTTTCGTATGGCAATTTATTTTTCGATTAGGTGGGATTTTTTGAGTCAGTCGTTCGTCTGGTTTCAATTCAAGTACATACGCTCCGCGTACATTAATTTTATCGCGCTCGTGTAGTATATTAATGGCGAAGTGGTAAAGAGTGAATTAACGTAGAATCAAGTCAGTGAAATAATTGTAAAGTTCATCAAAACAATTAACCATAAAAAGTAAAGGTTACTTGGAGTCATGTAGTGAGTGAATTGTAAATAAATTTTGTAAAAAACTTTAATCTCAAGTGTTTTATTTACGACGGATTTCCGTGAGTGAAATACAGCGTCAGTTTTTTACTGTACAAATTCAGTACGGTTTTACAGTGGTGACCAGGCGACGCCCTTTTTAGGGAACAACGTATTTCTCTCTACATTTAATTAGCAACGGGAAACCTGGTGCGGAAAAACCGTGCCAGGTAACAGGTTAGTAACCTATAATATTAAATAATTATTGTTACGTGGATTACGTATCATTTTAACAAAATCTAATAAACATTTTGTTTTGTTTTTTTTTCCCGGTTAATATCAAACGACGTAAAAGTGTGAAATAACATTCCAAAGGCAACGGGAGCCAAAGCAGAGTATATAAATACATATTATATACATGGTGTAACGGACAAGCAGTACTAAATTCAGGATATACATAACAAAAACGGAACAGCGATGCAACGCTGTGTTTCTATATTTTGAGTGAATACAACAAAATAATACCAGTGGATAACGGGAACCACAAAATAAGATACATTACATTGAGCAGCTCTACCAACACGAAACAAACAACAATATAACGGTACTTGCCTGCAAACATCTTTACCGAGAAGACCAAACAGCTACACACGTACGCACAGGGTACCACGCAGCAGGGAACTAAACAACAGCTAAGTGCTAGAACAATTTTTTTTTGCCTTTAAATTATAAATCAGGATTTTTTTTTACTTACAAATTATGGTACATTATAAAAGCACATTGTTGCGCATCATTATCTAAATATTTTCGATTTTTATCAAAATTTAAGGTTTTAAAAATTTTCTTTTGCTATTTGTAAATTTTTTACCACAACGCACGGGTAGTTTTCTTTCATTTGATAATATTATTTTCGTTATTTTGCACGTATTCAAATAATTTCGTTTCGTTATCAAAATCTACGATTTATAAAATTTTCGTTTGCTACTTGAAAATTTTTGGTTGTTTGTTATTTTTTTTTTTTTTACCTCGTCGTGCGGGTAATCGTTTGTTATCGGGAAAGGCCGCAATATAATTGTTTTGTTGGTCAACGGTTGTATTCAATGATATGATTGCATTCAACGATATATTTGCATTGAAACATTCTCATTACTGATTTAATTAGATTTTTGTTTTTCTTTTTTTTTTCGATTTAACAATTTTAACGAGCCCCCCAATACGTAGTGGCACGCTCGTCCCGTAATGGGAGGGTATCTCGTAGCCGTGGTGCATTTATTTTTTATACAGTCAATTACAGGGTAACCATTCCTATTTTCTTTTTTTTTGAAGAGAAAAGAAAAATTTTAATTTATTATTCAGTCAATTCAATAAAATTATTTTCCCCCTGGTTAAATTTAATCATTGGTGTCGAGAGTTATTACATAACTTATTGTATTTCGTCTCATATTTTTTTTTACTTTTTTTAATTTAAAACAAAAAGTTTTTGGGATTTTGATCTTGTTGATAATCGAAAGAATAAATTTGATTTTAATCCATAAATAAACAAAATGGTCAACGACAATGATAAATTAAAGTCAGATACTCAACAAGAGACATCCCAAACTATGGATACCGCCGATCAGGAAACCCCGGAAGTGTCAGCGACAAATAGCCAAGTAAGACTACAACCATTTTGGCCATTAAAGGCTCATAATTGGTTCTTGCTGACGGAGGTACAATTCAATCTCCAGGGAATTAAATCTGAGAAACAGAAATGTTTATTAACTTTGTCGACATTGTCACCAGAGACATGTGACAGCATTTCGGATTTCCTGACCGACCCTCCCGACACAGAACAGTACACAAGATTAAAGAGAGTTTTATTGGACCGTTTAGCGCCGTCTTCTGAGAGGCAACTCGAAGCTCTCATCACGGGCCAAGATATTGGTGACCGTAGGCCATCAGACGCGCTAAGACATATCCGTACATTGGCGGGCACTAATTTTAATGCACAAATCGTTAAATCACTCTGGATAAGAAAAATGCCCGAACTCATTAAGATCGCTCTTGTCGCACAGCCAGAAACGATATCAATCGATGCACTGGCGAAGACTGCTGACAAAATGTATGAGATAATTAACATCGGCCAACAAAACTCAATATCACAAGTATCTTTTAGACAATCCCGACCACCCGTTCGCACCGATCGTGTCCAATCCAATAATCAAAACGGCACTACCACTCTGGAAACAAGGATTGCTCGACTCGAGTCCAAATTAGACGGATTATTCAGAGAGCGTGGACAGTCAAAAGGAAATCGAGAATCGTCTCGTCCTCGATCGCGATCGCGCGGTTCTGCCAACTATTCTCGCCGGCACGGCAGATGTTGGTATCATACTAAATTTGGCAAGGCCGCTAAAAAGTGTATTCCACCGTGCGATTTCATCACGTCGCAACCATCGACGTCTCACAACGCCAACAAAATGGACGTTGTTGAAGGTAGCACAAAAAACTATCAAAACACGGTTATGTGTGTCACCTATTTAGTCGACACTGGCGCTGACCTTTCGGTTATTCCAGTTTTTAATTTCAAAAGTGAATTTAATTTATTTAAACGTAATCCTAATCTAGTCCTGTCGGCCGCCAATGGCTCGAATATCCATACTTACGGCACAAAGTTGCTTCAGTTGGATTTGGGACTTAAACGAACATTCACGCATGCTTTCATTTTAGCTGCTGTGAATCGTCCCATCATTGGAGCCGATTTCTTATGCAAATTCGGACTTTTGGTTGATTTGAAGAATAAACGGCTGGTTGATTCAGCGACAAAGCTGTCAATCAATGCCACAATGGTTCACGTCGACACACCGACTCCGATCCATTATTCTATCACCAACGGGTACGGCACTCTGCTTAAAAAGTTTCCTCAACTTACAGCAGAGCCAAACTATAAATTGCCAGTCCGACACAATGTGGTCCATCACATTGTCACAGCAGGCCATCTGCCTGTTGCAAGACCTCGAAGACTAGATCAAGTCCGCCATAAAGCCGCATTTACAGAATTTCAGTATATGGTGGAATTAGGGATTTGCAGACCATCTGCATCTCCTGTCTCTTGCCTATTACATATGGTTAAGAAAAAAGATCATGATTGGCGACCATGTGGGGATTATCGGCAATTAAATACGGTGACAATACCGGATCGTTACCCGATACCCCACATACAAAATTTCTCCATGCATTTACATGGATGTAAAGTTTTCTCAAAAATCGATCTCGTTAGGGCTTATCATTTAATTTCTGTTTCCCCTGAAGACGTTTTCAAAACGGCAATAACGACCCCCTTTGGCCTCTTCGAATTCACCCGAATGCCATTCGGTCTGCGTAATGCCGCCCAAACGTTTCAGCGTTTTATGAATGAAGTCGTTCGAAATCTAGACTTTGTTTTCGTCTACATCGACGATATTCTTGTGGCTTCACAATCTGAGGAACAGCACAAATTCCACCTGGAACAACTTTTCCACAGGTTAACTGAGTTTGATGTTCATATCAACAGTTCTAAATGCGTCTTTGGCGTATCAACTCTTGATTTCCTTAGCCACAAAATAACCCCTAATGGTATTCTGCCGTCTGAAGAACGAATTAATGCCATTAGGGAGTTCCCAGCTCCAACCTCAATCAAGCACATTCAGCGGTTTATCGGTATGGTAAATTACTACCACCGATTTATACCAAAACTTGCTGAAATTCTCGCACCAGTTCACAGTCACCTGGCCGTACTTCTACGTAAGCCCAAAACATCTAAGAATTTCTCTTGGACCGACGAATGTCAACAAGCATTCACGTCACTTAAGACTGAACTTGCGAAAACAACACTGCTCGCTCATCCACTGAGCGATTCAAAACTAAGTTTAACTACTGATGCATCTAACACTGCTGTAGGGGCAGTACTGCAACAGTATAATAAGGAGTGTTGGGAACCATTAGGATTTTTCTCAAGGAAGTTTTCGGATGCTGAAAAGAAATATTCTGCATTCGACCGGGAATTACTCGCAATTTATCTCGCTGTGAAACACTTCAGATATTTTGTTGAAGGTCGGGAGTTTACTATTTACACCGATCACAAGCCACTGACTAGAGCAATTCAGTCTAAAACTGAACGTAATCCGAGGCAAGCTCGCCACTTGGATTATATTAGTCAATTTACCACGGACATTCAGCATGTTCACGGACATGACAATGTTGTTGCAGATACACTCTCTCGCACAACAGACAATGAAACGGCCGCAGTCGAGACACAATTCGACTTAAACAAAATCGCAATTGCTCAAAAAGCTGACCTAGAACTTCAGAATTTATTTTCTGGTTCCGAATGTCACTCTGGTTCATCAATGAAACTGGCGCTTTTCCAATTGCCTGGCCTCGACATTATCTGCGAAACATCAACTGGGTACAATCGCCCATTCATCGTACAATCATTGCGTCGAACCATCTTCGATACTTTACATAACATTTCGCATCCTGGTGTCCGTGCTACTCGTAAATTGATTACTGCTCGATATTTTTGGCCTAGTATGAACAAGGACGTAAGCCATTGGGCTCAGTCATGTTTATCCTGCCAACGTGCCAAAGTCCAACGACATACCAAATCATCATATGGACAATTTCAAATACCATCTGCTCGTTTTGAACATATCCATATAGATATAGTAGGACCACTTCCTCCTTCTAATGGATATTCTTATTTGCTCACTTGTGTCGATAGATTTACTCGCTGGCCCGAAGCTTATTGCATGACTAATATGTCAGCTGCAACCATTGCCACAACTTTTGTCAACAATTACGTTTCACGATTTGGCGTGCCCCTTAATATCACTACCGATCAAGGAACGCAATTTGAGTCGAAGCTTTTCGCTGAGTTAACAAAACTGCTCGGCTCACATCGTATTCGTACAACGGCTTACCATCCCCAAGCCAATGGCATGGTCGAACGTTTCCACCGGCAACTCAAAGCCGCGTTAATGGCCAGAGGAAACACAATCAATTGGAGTTCGGAAATACCAATCGTATTACTTGGAATCCGAGCAACAGTGAAAGAAGATCTGAAGTGCTCACCAGCTGAAATGGTTTATGGACAAACCATTAAGCTACCAGGTGAGTTCTTCGTCGAAAATCCTCTTACACCACTTCCAACTAGCGACACAGTTATCGAACAACTACGTGACACTATGCAAAACCTTATCCCGAATTCAACACGGCAAGCCAAACAAGATGATATTTTTGTTCCAAAGGCACTTGCCAACTGTGAGTTTGTGTTCGTAAGAACAGACAAGGTTCGCACAGGCTTATCTACCCCCTATGAAGGCCCGTTTAAAGTCATTCGACGTCTTCGGAAACAATTCACCGTTTCAATTAATGGAAAGAATCAAACCATTTCAATTGATCGGCTCAAACCGGCTTACGGCATACTGTGTTCTACTGATGTCAAATCAGTTCATCGCCCACTTAAACATGTTCGTTTTCAGCCATAAACATTTTCCATAGGGAGGAGGACTCACTTGCGGGGGAGTCCTGTAGCGGCTCACACATTGCAATCATATAAATTAATTATTTGTTTATATAAATTGCAATACATTCACCATCACAGACACATAGGGTTTGCGCATAAGATATTTCTTTGCGTAACATATTTTATTTGGCCATCTAACGAAACAGTATGGACACAAAATATAATTGATCACTAAATTATATTTTGTGATACTTACTCCATCTCGTTTTCGTTAGCTTACTCAATTCAAATTCGAATTGATTTTTCTGTGTTTTCCATCTCGCGTTGATTAGATCGACGAAAATTTGACATTACGATTTTTCGTATGGCAATTTATTTTTCGATTAGGTGGGATTTTTTGAGTCAGTCGTTCGTCTGCTTTCAATTCAAGTACATACGCTCCGCGTACATTAATTTTATCGCGCTCGTGTAGTATATTAATGGCGAAGTGGTAAAGAGTGAATTAACGTAGAATCAAGTCAGTGAAATAATTGTAAAGTTCATCAAAACAATTAACCATAAAAAGTAAAGGTTACTTGGAGTCAGGTAGTGAGTGAATTGTAAATAAATTTTGTAAAAAACTTTAATCTCAAGTGTTTTATTTACGACGGATTTCCGTGAGTGAAATACAGCGTCAGTTTTTTACTGTACAAATTCAGTACGGTTTTACAGACCTTAAAGTCTTACATATATGGTTTGATAAGCATTGCTTAATTCTAAGTGATAAAACAAAATATATGTTGTTCAAATTGACTGGCTCAACGTCAGCAGCAAATGTTAATCAGGTAATTTATCATAATATTTCCAACTGTGCATCTAATGGGTGCCATTCTGAGTGTATTAATATTGAATTAGTCAACGAGTTCAAATATCTTGGAGTTCATTTGGACGGTAATCTCAGTTGGAAAATTCATGTCTCTTCTTTAAGACGTTACTTGTCATCTGCTTCAAGAATTTTCTATCTCCTGCGTGATTTTTGCCCTGTTCCTGTGCTAAAAATTATCTACCATGCACTGGTTATGTCTAAAATGGAATATGGTTTATCATGTTGGGGTGGGTGCTGTGCAACTACGTTGCTTGATTTATGTGTGCAACAGAAAATTATTTTGAGAATTTTATTATAGAGAATATTATTAATAATATCTTGCCGTTGCAACATTTGTACGTTTATAAGGTTTTAAGAATATTTTTTAGGCGTAGTGGCCAACAAACTATAAGGAGCCTTATTCGATACAATATTCGAGGTAACCATAGTTTTCTTTATAATATTCCCCGATTTTTTACTGACCACTTTCGACGCTATATTTTTGTTACTGCTCCAGTTTTTTTCAACGCGTTACCTATTTGTATTAGAATAGAGAGCATATTCATTCCAAATCATTTTTATCCAAAGTTAAAAAATGGCTTCTTGAAACGGCTGACATTACATTTTTTTTCGGGTTGTTAAATAAATGATTTCTATATAATGGGTATTTTTATTTTTGCTTCACTGGCGATTACTGGTTGTTGTAGATTTTGTGATTATGTAATTTATATTTTTATATTTGTCTTGTATTGTTATTAGTTTATATTTTTAGTTATTAGATATTTTTTAGTAATTATGTATTTCACTTTTTTATAAGTTTTTTATTTTTTTTATTGGTGGATTCGATTCTGTCGTTCTTTCGGCACAGAATCCTCCAGGATTTTTTACTTTTTTGCGCTTATTATACGTGTTCATTAATTATAATTTATCATAATGAAAAAATGTAAACAATTAAAATTTAGATAATAAATAAAATATTGATCCCAACTTCGAGTTCTCTTTTTTACCGTTTGTACTGCAGAGTCAATTGAGTTAAAACGAGATTTAAACCGAGTTAACATTGTATACTTCTGCCGCCATTACGTAAAAAACAAACAAAATATGAAAATTAAATTAAAAAACTGGCAACTGGGGATACGCTTGCTTCGCATTCTAAAAAAATTTAAATTTATGTTCTTGTTTTCTTTGAATTGTGTTAGAGTTAAGTTAACTCCAGTCTACATTTTTTTAGGATCGAGTTAACTATAAGATTACCCGACTCCGTTTATAGTGAAAGGTAACCTAGGTTGAAGCCAGGCTGAACCCTAAGTATAAACGTAGTACATGTTTTTGAAAAGTCTTATGACATTTGATTAAAATATAAACAACACAGTTTTTAATTTGATTTAAAATGGAGAGTTTTGTGCCAAATAATCATCATTTGCAGGTATTTTTACTATAAAGAAAAACGCTGCTGAAAGTCATCTTTTCTTGTAGAAGATTATGGTGAACATGCTTTTTCTGATACTAAGTATGTGTAGAAGGTGGTTTAGGCAATTCGAAGAAGGTTTGAAGGCAGACCGAAAAAATTTGAAGATGAAAAATTGCAAGCACTATTGGATGAAGACAACGCAACAAAAATTGGCAGAAGCATTGAATATTGATCATCCGTTGTCAGTAGACGTCTACATGGAATGGGATGGTTCAAAATTTTGGGAATGGGATACCACATGAATTAACAGAAAAGCAGAAGGAATGTCGGAAAATCAATTCTTAAATGCTTCTTCAAAGAGAACAAAGAAAGGCTTTTCTCCATCGACTTGTGATTGGAGATGAAAAATGGATTTAATAATCCTAAACGTAAAAAAGGTTTTGTAAAGCCTGGTGAATCTGGTTCATCACACCCAAAGCGAAATGTTCATTGTGATAAGGTGGGATGTATTTGGTGGGATATGAAAGGCGTTCTACTGAAACTTCTGAAACTATTACTTCTGCGTATTTCCTGTACTTAAATTTTATGAAATTATCATCGTGTTTAGGGCCAAATATCATACGCGTGACTTTTCTTTCGGATGTCGTTATTCAGCTAACTTTCATAATCACCCATCAGCAACCACCTGTCACACCCTAATAGGATAACGCACAGTCTTTATGGTCGTTATGTTCTTTATAACCACAGAACAGATGTTTTCCACCCCGGTCGCCATAAGCAGTTGAGTTTATGTAAATTATACATTTTATAGACGAGGAATATCGATAAATTCAAAAATTTAGAATCAGAAGATCAAAACACTTCTTTGACACTTCTCCTCTATCGAGTTTTGAGCCCACAACTCGGAATATTAAAATAAATTCAAACGCCACATACCATGATAGAGATAACCTATATATTAACTCCGGTTTATTTGCATGGAATCACAAATTAAGGATAGAGTTTCGTTAAATCCCAATAAACTCAACGAATTTTGTTCGTTTTGAAGTTAAATTTTCGTTAATTTTAAATGGCTTCCATCGTATTCGTTTCCATGAAAAATAGTTGAGTTGAGTTGAAATTTTAACGAAAGCACATTTTGGAAAAATTCCATTCACTTGACTCAATAAACAAAGAGACGACATTTAAATATAAAATTATTTAGTTGAATTTAAGATTGAAATGTACAATTCGATATAACCACGGTTTTTCAAAGCACTATAATTTCATTGTATTAGGGAATATTTTCGGCATTTTCTGAAGTTGATCTCACCGATTTCAAATTTGTATTATTTGCAAACACTAGAAACGATAAAGGTTAGCACTTAGCACCGCCATGCTTCCTATTCTACGAGAAACCGATTTTAATTCAGTACATGGATAAATCTGGTAATAGATTTAAACACTGTGCTATTTGGTAGGTTTCTTGTAAGTCACAACGTTGTTATTTTATTCCCGTAGCAATAACATTCGGTGACACTCGATTAATGTTAGAAAAGTCGCCATTTATAAAAATGAAAAAATGAGGCACATTCACGATTGGAGAGTTGTAATATTTGATAACTAGCCCATGTTTTCTATCGTCGGCAAGAGATGCTGATTACACTTTTACTAAGGTTAGGACGCAATTTGCGAATAGTTGGTACAAGTTTTCTATATCTTGCGAGAGACGCTTTACCTATACTTGTCGCCAATTAGTACTTATTGAACCTATTGCCACTTAAGAATGACTGGTATGAACCAACCAATCATTTGGAAAAGCCGAAAATTTAGCCAAAAAAATCGACCTGAGTCACACAGCATTAGATTTAATAAAAAATTTATAAAACGTACTATTACGATTCTTTAACTTTGTTAAAAGTTAGTCGAAAACTTAATAGTTTTAGAATTAAAAACTTAACAAAATAAAAGTGTAGCTAAAATGTTTTAGAAAGTTTAACTACTTAAAATGAGTTTAGACTAAGCGATTGTACGTTCAACTCTACCACTCTGGCAACTTGTTAAAATCAGCTTGTTGAGTAGTGAACGCTCTTGATACATTAACAATTGCATGACAATTTTATTTTTTCATTATAAATTCAGGACAAATAAATAGGAACTTTTCTAAATTGTTCTGATCACAATTGCCTCAAGTAACTGGGCTTATCGAATTAGAATAGTTCAAGATTGTCAGAAGTTAGTCCGCCACAAGCTGTGTAGGGATATAACTGATGAAACTGATTTTAATTCAATTCGACTTGATGCCAAATGCTCCATCGCTAAGAAAAATAAATGGGCCTCTATGTCTTGGGCTGGGTACATAAATTACTGTTTCAAACCAAAAGTCTAAGAATGCTTGGTTATTTAGAATAATATGAAAGCGGGTTGGTCATTGAAATCGATGGGTCCATATTGTTGACACAGTTTGGCATGATTGAATGTCTTTGATACTTTTACAACAACAATTGCCCTAAATAATTTTTGAGAGGAATTAAATACATAATTCCAAAAAAATGTTGGATTTATTTAAATATTATTCCATTATTTAGTTTTTATACTTCCAGAACTTCATTTAAAAAGCATATTAGTATCCCATTACCATTGCAAAAGTCAAAGTTCACTATAATCTGTTAAGGAACGGTCAAATTCCATCTTATTATGACCATATTCCAAAACTTCATTTAAAAACCTTTTTTCAGTTCTTTCCTAATTGGTCATATTCCGTTGCTGAATTTAGAATAAAAAATATTTAATTTGAATTTGATTTGAAAATGCTATACTTGCAAAACTACAATCGGACATGTTACTATATGACATTCTTTCCATAAGATGCGATTGCATCGATAGATGATATTCTAGTACTTTTTTTACTTTACCCTTCATCCAAAAAGAATCAGGAGTCTTTTTAAAATACACCATCCAACCAAATACTAAATCTGATAATTAGTTCACAGCGTTTTTATCATGACTTAATTTCATTTTTTCTTGCAGTTTTTCAGCTTTACTGCGATATTCTTCTGAACTGACGAGTTTTGTGAAAATCTCTCAACAATTGTGAAGGAGCAAAGAAATTACTTTTAGGGGTAGTACGGAAATTCAAAAGACTTAAATAAGGGTCTGTACCCTCTTCATCCGATTTATACAACATACTTTTAACCGTGTCTACAGATTTTTCCAACTGGATGTAGTGTGGGCTGGATGTTAAGAAAAAAGTACTTTATAATTCCTAAGTCATTAAAAAAGTTTATAAGTCCTTGTGAATTAAAAGGTATGCAATTGTCTGAAATAACTTCCTGGGGTATCCCATGTCGAGCAAAAATGGATTTAAGCTGAATTATTACTTGAGGAGCGGTATAGCCGGAAGACAATAGCGTAATTTCGATATACTTCAAATAAGTTTTTAATTTATCTGTAAATAAATCGACAGCGACTTTAGCAAATGGCAAATCTATTAAATTATGAAAAATTAGGCTGTTTTTTGTTATTTTTAGAATACTTCATGCAAGTGTCACATTGTTGTATAAGATTTTTTATGGCTGCTGACATTCCAGCCCAATAAACGAATTATCTTGCCAGGCTTAGACATTTGTCCATTGTACTTTTAGGACTAATGCTGTAATATGGTTTTGCCTTATTTGGAACCCCATTTTTACTCGAAGGCGAATTATTTTCGAATAAACTGATAACAACTAGTAACATTCATCTTTCAAAGTTTCCTTTTTCATTTTAGCTAATTTATGTTCAGAAATTGCAAAAATGTTTGATGAGGCGAAATTAACACACAATTTAAGTCCATCATCTAAAAAATCCATCGCAGTTTGTTTCAAAGGATACCTAGATAAGGTATCTGCGATATACATCAACTTTCCAGCGACATATACTCTTTTAAGATCGTATTGTTGAATGCGTAGTATCATTCTTTTCAACCGAATCGGCACTACAAGCAAAAACCTTTTAAAGAGTGTAACCAACGGTTGATGATTAGTTTTCACTTTAACAACCTGATCATATAAATATTGATGGTATTTTTCGCAACCGAACACTATAGCGGGCAGCTCTGTTTTCAATCTGCGCATAGCGCTATTGCGTTTCGGTCAGCAATTTTGATGCGAAATCAGCTCCTATAAAGCAGGGAGGAGTCGACAGACAATACTATTTGTTTCTTCGGATCGAAATATGATAAGAGCGGTGCTGACGTTACATCAATTGTTAATTTTCAAAGCTTTTTTAACAGTTTTCATGCCAAATAAATTTACTATCATTTTTCAATAGTTGACGAATGTATTTATTTTTTCTGATAGATCCGAAATAAATGAACCTAAATATGTTACAACGCATAAGAATCGTTCCAATTATTTTTTATTTTTTGGACTGGGCATTTCACGTATAGCTTTTATTCTTGCTAGGTCAGCTGACATACCTGGTGCGTTGAAAATATCACCAATATATGATACTGCAGACATAGCAAATTTTCATTTCTTTTTTTTAAATTTCAAACCAACTGATTTTGCTCTTTCGACGCACATAATTCTATGGAAAATTTCCGGAGCGGGGCTTTTTCCATACGGAGGCGCATCGTTATTATCCGTTACGTATGTTTTTATATATCAATGCCTAGCGGGTGATATTATAAATACAATACAAAGGAAAATTGTATAATAAATTGTGGAATAAATTATAAAATTGTATTTCATTTAAAAGTTATTAAAAAAAATATCGACCTGGAACATAAAACGTACCCTGTATTGGCTGATTACAGAAAGTACAAAAGAAGTAAATGTAAGAAGTTGTACAGGTCAAAATTTTTGGAGTGGCGTGATTGATGGGCAATACGTAGTTTTTTAATTTATTTTTAATAACCATGTTATTTTTGTTAATTTTTAATTTTTAATATTATTTCACCTCGTGCTGTACATTTTATTGTAAATGAGCTACTGCTCAAAATAGAATGTGTAAGCACGAGGTGGAAATTGTTTGAAAAAATTTAAGAGGTTTTTATGCCTAATGGAAGCAACTTCTTTTTTCTTTTTTTGTTTCGATTGCTTTGTTTCCATGTGTGCTTTTCCTCTTAATACTAAATTATTTATAAATACTATAAATAAATAATAAATAAATAAATAATAAATACAGTATTTATCATTGTTCAACTGCAGTAAATTATTAAAGTAAACTGAATGAAGACGATGTTCTGTGACATTTATGAAATTCCATTAACTTCAAAAAAGAAATTATCCAAATATCTATTTTATATCCGCACCAGCTCTGGATCAGAGACTTCTTCATATTTTTGTGAATCCGAACCGCGAAAATAATTTCTTTTATTTTATTTATTTATAATTGACCTCGAATCCAAACCCAATACTTTTTGGCAGGGTTCGAGACACAGGCTGTTAGTTTGTTAAGGTCATTTATTAAAAGTAGTAATCATTTAGTTTGTGTAGTAAGTTTGTACACGATATTTGTTTTCAAAATAATCACATCTTGTGACAAACAACATACTTTTAACTCTTTTAACAACTCATTTACAAAATAATATCACAAATAAATCGTCATCCATCAAATAGCTTTATTTCAGTAATTTAATTCTAATTCTTCTTTAATCAGGACATAAATCTCAAACCGAATGAAATGTTTGACAAATTAGAGTGGAATGTATTTTATACTCGATTTAATTAATTAGGAATTACATTTATAAAAAAGTACTTGAAAGTCTCAGTCAGTTTCCATAAAAAAGTTACTTGAAAGTCTAAAAATGTATTCGTACTTGTTTATGCTTTAATACTCAATATTTATAATAAAATAAACGACAATGTATTACATATTACTATTTTCTATTTGTCTGCCAAAATTCGGCGGGAAAATAATAGAAAACACTTAAAGAAAATGCTTCGTGGCGCCTTTATTGCTTTTCATCAAATTGGAAAATCAAGTTGGGAAATCGGTCGCATTTCTAATAGGAACAATTTTAACGGGCATGCAAAAAAAAAATTTGGCGACAAACATTAGAATTAAAAATAATAAATTGGCATCACAAATAATATTTTGAAACAAAATATGAAAAAACAAACAAATATTTTTGAAGGACATGATTAAATACTAATAAATTGGCAACAAATATAATATTTTGGAACAAAATAATGAAAATACAAACAAATAATTTTCAGCGTCAAAAAAAAAAATAGTTTAGCGACAAAGAGTAGCATTAAAAATTAGAAATAAGCAGCAAATATAATATGTGGTTAAATTATTAAGGTTATACAAAAAAATATATTTCAGCATCAAACAAAACATTTTGCCAACAATAAAAGAACACAAAATTGAATTTTCATTATTTTTTTATTCTTATGGCTTTTAAAGCTGTCGGAAATTCTCAACAAACAATCCACACGGAAACCAGAATGTTTTCAACTTCAAAATCGCACGATGTACCCCCTAAACAGGTAAGCCTGCGGCGCTAACTATTCCATTCACAAGTTTTTATTATGCTGTCCGAATATGTTTAGTAATTTTTTGGCGTATTTCCCCACCTCATATATTTATTTAGTGGGCGCATGCCAAAAGACTTTGGGCTTTTCGATACGCGTCCTATACTAAAAAGATATACATTTTTTCCATCTCTCTTGTGTTTTATTCTAAAAAATTACTAAACATAATACAACAACAAAAACCCTAACTTGATCAATGTTATTTCACCGATACTTATTTCATACTGATTTACTTACTCGACTCCATCTTAAATAAGTAAGTAAAATCATTCAACTTGATTTCACTTACTTATTTTGACAGCAACAACAAAAATTTATTTGTTTTCCATTCTTTTCAGTTAAGGACACTGCTATTCGCAACATAATACGTTTATAACACTAACGCTTGATAAAACAATGAGAGTGTTGAATTTTGATGACGTCTAAATAATTAATTATCTGAAAGAATTCATTTTTTACTTCAGTGTTCGTCAAAAGCAAATTTTAAATTTTTCGGTTTCACGCTACTGTAGAAAAATATTCATAAGCAAAATAACAAGCAATTTAGATTTTTTTGTAAGAAAGGGATAGAAAATAAAGGCAGTGATATAGGCAAAAAAAACGTTTAAAGTAAAAAAATACAGCGCACTGATTGGTCAATAAATGGCAATCTTGAAAACCTTTAAGGCAAAAATAAAAAATCGGACGTTGTTCAATTTTGTATACGGCGAATTTTTAGTCGTATGGTATACTTACATAACCTTAAAAGTTGCTTTCATTTTTTTAATGTTATGTAAATTTACCATATGACAAATTTGTTTCTTTATATTTTTTTTTTTTTTTGGAATGAAACCTCAAACAGTGAGAACTACAAATTTATGACAAGTAAAATGTTAAATCTATTAAATGTCATAGTATAAAAAAGTTCGTACGGCCAAAGTTTACATATATTCACGACATATGACTTTTTTTTGTCGTATAAGGTAATACAAATCAACCAATCAGCGCGCTATATTTTTTTACCTTTAAGGATTTTTTATTGCATGTATTACTGCCTTAATTCACCTTCATAATATACATATTTAAATAAGTTAGGTTCCACAAATAAGTATTCGTTCCGAAAACAGCCTTAAGGCTACATTCTCGATACCACATTGCAAGCAAATTAGCAACTTTGCTAGCTGAAATCGAGTTTTCACATTCTCAACCATTTTTTGTTAGTTATTAGCAATCAAAATAGGAAAAATCTTGCTATCAAGTTTTTGAGATTTTAAATCAAATATTAATGTATTTTGAGGTTAAGTTGAGTGACATTTCTAAAAAATAAACCATCTTTGTTTCAAACATTCGGTTGTAAAACTGATTTGTTAAAACTTAAAGAATTTGTATAGAATTAAAAATGGAGTGGTTCTGGTTACTAATACGTCAAAGGTATTGCTTCAATTCAAAGAAAAGTGTTTCGCGATAGGAAGAATCCCTTTGAATATGAAGATGCAATTTTTTTAAATGGTTCAGGTTTATCAAAGATGCTGCCAAATTTATTATTGAACTTCTTTCAGCAGACCTGAAACGGGCAACTCTACTAAGCAAAGCTATTCCACCCTTATAGATATACCTCCACGGAATAATTAAACTTTATATGGTACAATATTTACTTTAATAAAAATGCTGCTATTGTTTGCAGGTGTTGATAAGTTTGAACGTTTTGGTCTGTGAAAATGTTTAATTTGTTTCTGGAGAACTGAACTTTCAAAACCTCCAGCAACCAACAGTAAGTAAACTGGTGAAAAAATTTTTAAGTGCGATGAATTCCAGAACTAATAAGGAGTTCCTATAATTTCCCCATTTCACTCGAACACTATTCAAGCGGGATTTTTACAAAAAAATATGGGTTTTCAAATGTTGTTGAGTGCATCGAAGGGAGCCATATTGCAATAAAAAAAACTCAAGGTAGACGACGCTTACTGTTTTTTGAATAGAAAAGGATATTTTTCGGTAAATGTTCAAGCGGTAGATTATTTTATTGATACACCAAAAACGAAATTATTAAAATTATGTGGATTTATTTTAGGTTTGTGACTCTAATTATATATTGACGGACATTGTTATGAGATGGCCAGGGTCTACACATGATATGCATATTTTTAAAAATTCGGGACTTTGCACGTTTCAACATTCGCAAGATTTCCCTGAAAATACATGGCTTTTAGGCGATAGTGGATATCAGTCCATCTGCTATCCATTTCGGCTATCCATTTTTGTGTCGTTAAGTCGTTGTGCAAAACTCTTTTGTCAAAATTTAATTCAGCATCGCGCTGAACAAAAAATAATATGGCGGATTTGCTATGCGCATCGAGAATGTAATTTCTTTTTTCTAAAATTGTCACTAGCAATTCCGCCATTTTTGTTA
The DNA here is from genome assembly GCA_958295665.1 of Tipula vernalis. Taxonomy (NCBI): domain Eukaryota; kingdom Metazoa; phylum Arthropoda; class Insecta; order Diptera; family Tipulidae; genus Tipula; species Tipula vernalis. The sequence goes on along the minus strand of OY282558.1, from coordinate 175,430,835 downwards.
ATAGCAACAGTTTGTCTTGCTAGATATACGAGAATTTAACCGTATGGCTCTTTCAGAAAGTTACACTTATTTGTGGAACCTAACTTATTCAATGTAATTTCCTATGTATTAAGTTAGGTTTCACAAATAAGTATAATACCCCAAACACATAAGCGGCGATCTACGCCTGACTTCAAGATAGAGAGTAATATTCTCTCCCTAGTAGACGATGTTGTAATGAACCCCCCGAAGACAGGAAAATACGATACATTAAAAAAACGACTGAAGGAGAATTTTACGGAATCGGAAGAAATCAGATTAAAGAAATTATTGCACGACAAATATTTGGGAGACCAACGGCCATCACATTTTTTAAAAGACATGCGGCAGCTAGCAGGACCAAAAATCGGTAGTGGATTGCTTAAGTCACTGTGGATTCAACGATTGCCTACGCAAGTGCAAGCCATCTTATCAGTTAGTGACGACGACTTAGACAAGCTCGCTACGATGGCCGATCGCATCATGGAGGTAACAAAGGCATCGGAGGCGAATATGTGTGAGAAATCACAGCAACCCGAAACAAATTCCAATGATAATAACGTAGCATCGTTGAGGGCACAAATCGAAGCACTGACGAAAAAAGTGGATGAAAGGGGACGAAGCCGTTCCCGAACGCCAGGTAGATCACAAAACGGAAATAATTCTCGTTCAAACTCTCGCAAGCGTACCGAGTAAAAAAATTGCTGGTATCATTATAAGTTTGGGGAGAAGGCTACTAAATGCCGTCCGCCGTGTGAATTCTCAAGCAACGAAAAAAACTAGTGGAGCGATCGCTCATGCCGACTAGCGATCAGAATTCAGTAAATTGTCACCTTATTATATTCGATAATACAGCAAATTGTCAGTTTTTGATCGATACGGGAGCTGACGTTTGCCTAATACCACCGGAAAAAAACGCGAAGATGAGCAAGTTAGATACGTTCCCTGTAATGTAATTGTAAATATGTCCCTGTAATACGAGTAGATCTGTATGCAGTTAATCAAACAAAGATTAACGTTTTCGGGAACAGGACAGTTACGGTTGATTTGGGCTTGCGGAGAAATTTTACCTGGACATTTATCGTGGCTGACATCGGTAGAGCGATAATACGAGCCGATTTTTTAAGCCACTTCGGATTATTCGTAGATCTAAAACGAAAGAAGCTGATTGACAGTATGACCAGCGTTAGTTTAATTGGTAGAGTTTCGAAAGACCAAACATCAGGTGTAACTACAGTGCGAACGATTGATTCTCCATACTTCGAGATTGCTGTCGGAATATTAGGATCTAACTTGTCCAAATGTGGGCGTGAGTCCGATTAAACACAAAGTGACTCATGTGATCGAAACGAAATGTGCTCCAGTATATTCAAAGTATCGTCGGTTAACACCGGAAAAATACACTATCACAAAACGTGAGTTCGACAATATGATGAAGTTGGGAATATATAGGCCATCAAAAAGCCCATGGGCCTGCCCTTTGCACCTAGTGGAGAAAGAAAATGGTGAGTGGCGGCCATGCGGCGACTATCGCCGACTTAATCATGCAACAGTGGCGGACCGATATCCAATACCGCACATCCAGGATTTGGCACACGGATTACATGGCAAGCACATATTTTCAACAATCGATTTGGTAAAGGCTTACCACCAAATACCAGTTGAACTATCGGACATAGAGAAAACGGCGATAATAACGCCATTCGGTTTATTCGAATTTCCGAGGATGATCTTTGGGTTAAGAAACGCGGCCCAAACCTTTAAAAGGTTCATCCACGATGTGTTGAGAGTGTTCGACTTCGTTTTCTCGTACCTGGATAACGTGCTAGTTTACTCCGTTAATGAGGAACAGCATATGGGTCACCTGCGCCAAGTGTTCGATCGATTTAGGGAACACGGCATTGTAGTCAACATGATAAAATCTGTTTTAGGTAGAAAAACGGTAAAGTTTTTGGGTCATATGATATCCAAAAATGGTACGACACCATTACCGGAAAAAGTTGCCGCCATTGCCGAATATAAAGAACCAATAGACGTTAAAGGGGTGCGGACTGGGCACGAGGCTGCGTGAAATGCCAGAAGGCAAAAATTTCGAAACACAATAAAAGTCCGTTAGGAAGATATGTACTTCCAGAGAGCCGCTTTCAACACATAAACATAGATTTGGTAGGGCCGCTACCGATGTCACAAACATATAGTTACTTGTTAACATGTATTGATCGGTTCTCAAGATGGACGGAAGCAATACCATTAATGGATATAACAGCAGAAAGTATAGCACGGGCCGTGTACGAAAATTGGATCTGCCGGTTTGGTGTTCCACAAACAATTACCACGGACCAAGGCAGACAGTTCGAGTCCTCACTGTTTAGGGAACTATGAAAACTGTTCGGGTTCAAACGAATAAGGACGGCGGCTTACAATCCAGCAGCAAATGGATTAATAGAAAGATGGCACCGTGATTTAAAGTCAGCGTTAAAATGTTTCCCGGCGAACAAATGGGTGGCAGTTCTACCTACCATTCTCTTGGGCATGAGAGCCACCTATAAGCCCGACTTAGGTGGAACGACGTCGGAGATGTTATACGGAACAACGATTTTGCTATCTGGAGAATTTTTTAGTACAACAGCTAACAATTCAAAGTAGCACGAGTTTATTTCCGACTTGAGAGGGAAAATGCAAAAATTACAACCGGTACAAACTGCAAGGCATGCAAAGGAAACGCCATTCATACACGGAGAACTCGGACGATGCTCACATGCATTTGTGAGAATTGATGCCGTACAAGGCCCACTGCAACCACCATGCGACGGTCCATTCCTTATTCTCAAACGACACGATAAATATTTCAAATTGAAAATAAGAGACAAAGAGGTCGTGGTTTCAATAGATCGATTAAAGCCAGCATTTTTAATACAAAATGCAGAGGATGACACCAGGCGCAAAATCCACTGAAAAACAAATCTGCCAAAGAATCAGGAGACAACGAAAAAGTGCGAGATCAGGAATGTCCAAAGACGGAACAGGCCAAAATCCAGGAAACACCCTCAGCAATACAGGGCGAGCCAGTTTCAGTTAAAACAAAAGCAGGACGACATGAAAACTTCCCTAAGAGATACCTTGAAACATTTGTATAAGGGTAGGTCGAAGCAGGCGTAGCGTTATCACTGAAGGGGGAGTAATGTGGGCGCTCCATGAACTATTTGAATAGAAAAAAATAGGTTCGCTGCCCTTTAGAAAATCGAAGGTACAACGTGAATCAAAATTATGATAATGCATCGCAGGGTGATGAAGGAAATACGAAAAATGAATGAGGTATTCGTAATGCAATCGACACACGAGTTACACGACAAAAAACAGACTCGCGAAATTTAATTTAAATTAATCTATTTTTTGTAATTGATATTTTTATTTTAAGTGGCAAACGAGTGATTGAATAATTTGCCTAGTGTGTGTAAAAATGAATATTAAATAAAATACAATTTGTTAAAATAAGTAAATACTTGATTTTTTATGGGAGTTGTTTTCTACAAGGAATACATGAGTCCCATAGTGTTATAAACGTATTATGTTGCGAATAACAGTGTCCTTAACTCAAAAAAATGGAAAACAAATAAATTTTTGTTGTTGCTGTCAAAATAAGTAAGTGAAATCAATTCGAATGATTTTACTTACTTATTTAAGATGGCGTCGAGGAAGTAAATAAGTATGAAATAAGTATCGGTTTCGAAAACAGCCTTAGGCTGCTTTCCAAACGATACTTATTTACTTACTTATTTGTGGAACCTAACTTATTCAACATAATTTCTTATAGAACAAGTTAGGTTCCACGATTAAGTAAGTAAATAAATATCGTTTGGAAAACAGCCTAAAAAGGTAAATTTATATTGTGTGCTTATATTCTAAAAAGTTAGTCATTTTTTTGGTTGTTGTACTCTTCTCAGTCGAAAAATTATTTCAGTTGGACTTTGATCAAAAACTCGAGGTTTAACCAAAAGTTTATGCAAACGGTTGGAAAAAGTGATCGAGTGAATTGTGAGGTGTGGGAGTGGATAAGTGGGAAAGGTATTGGTTTATTTCACATAACTGGACAATTGAAGAACATAGAATACACAACAACTACCCATTTTATCCAGAATAACTCGCCAGTGCACGCATCTGCGTGTAGTTAGTTTCGATTAAGGCGTTGGTCCAAGAAGAACGGTACTAATTGAAACCATTTTGAGCTGTTGACAAAGCTCTGGATACTCTTGACATACATCCTACTGAAGTCCGTCAGGTCATTTAAAAGAGGTATCCCAAGAAACATTAGCCTGTTTAATGCCAGACAAGGATAGGTGAAAAGAAGACGATGTACTGTCTCTTCCTCTTCACAACTGCGACAGACCTATCTATATTTGGCCAAACCTGCCGGGTTCTGTCGTTCGTCAACCTACTAGCTTCTTCCTGAAGCAGTAGTTTGCATGACGCAAGAGGCAATTCAATATCCCTTCTGCTTTTTGTTGTATGGCCCGTGGTGCCAGTTCATCGGCTTTTATATTCCCTGTACTATTGAAATACCCAGGCACTAGCTCGTCGGAACAAGGACAATTTATTGCAACAAATTTTTTAGGAAGTGGAAAACAGTGCATAATGATAACGATTTTGTCTCCGGATTAATTAATTCAATGCTTAAAAGGCTAGCCGCAGTAAATTTCTATTCTAGTTTGGTAATAAATAATTTGGGTGGAATTTTTATAACAGCTTTTTTTGTAGTTCGAGTGCATCACATTTCACATTTTAAAAAAGAATAGATAATAGACTAGATAATAGAAATACATATTTTTATGAACTTTTTATGGTAACGACTGTACATATGTACTACATAATGTACATATAAGTTAAATAGTATAATAGTTAATGGCAAATAATTTATGAATAATAGCTCGTCCCTTCAGTAATGAAGCAGTGTGTATGAAAAACTGTAATTATGAGATAATTCACATTTAAAGTTTTTTTGAAATAAAATCTTTTAGTTGAAATTTGTTCCTTTGCCTAAAAATCAGTGTACTTCTTACCTTCTTAAAAGTCCCTCAATTCACAATATTTTTGCAATAGATCTGATTAACACTGAACTTCATATAATCGTTCTTCATTTTCGCGCCACATTTTTTCATTTCATCTAAAACGATAATCTTTGTAATGTTATCAACAACAATAATAAATTGATAACAGTTATCACATGCAATTGTGTTTTTGTATAAATAGAAATATTGTTTGCTATATAAATTCAATCACAAACTGAACAGCACAAAAAATGTACCACTAGGTATATATAAAAAAATACTTTACGCTATAATATTGGAACGTACAATTTACGGTTGCATTCAATAAAACGTTTTATAACAGACAATTTAATATAAAAGACTAGAAGCACGAGTGCTCAATAAAATTTGTCAAGCACTAAATGTAGATCTATACACTTTCGTAAACTAGAAAATACTGGAGCTTTCATTGAGAAATAAAAATATTTTAAGCTTTAAGTAATGTATATTCATAATATTTTTTTTTGCTTGATGTTAACGATAACAATATTAAGCCAAGAATATATATTTAACTATAAAATGAGTATATCTGGATCTTATCAAATGGGTGATATGAAGATTCAGTTTTATATTTGTATTATTTTAATATTTAAAAATAAAATAAAAATGTATAAGTCACCATAAACTCGTAAGCGTAGTTTGGTTTTGATTTATATTGGGTAATGAAAATATTACGGTTGAATTTAAATATTTGTTGCACTGTTTCGAAATTGTAATATGCTATGGGTTCTTTTGGCTTTATATCGCGAAACACGAGTCACTGACTACTTTCAAATAGCATCCGGTACAACTCCGCCTCTTTTGTCTATGAATCAGGTGCCGACTTTCTTAGCCAAATAGTCGTTTAAAACTCCTCTGTAACTCTTTATTTAAACAAATAAATCAACGACCACGAACATATTGCGGTCATTGGGGACAATGAACGTATTGCGGCTGCAGATTTATAACCAAACCCTAGCTAATTTAAAACTTAATATTTCTACTTTTCCCATTAAAAAGAAGTTATAATGGATAGGTGTGTGTCGTAATCGCGAGAAATAAAAAGTTGTTATAATCTAGGGATTTTATTTAGCCCGCGCTTACCTGTCTCCGGCTGCAGAGTAGGGGAGTACAGTTTCTTCCTCCTCTAAATTCTTGCAGCTTTAACAGTAATCATTCGAGGAGACTTCTAGTTAGCGCGAATGTTCACCTATAAGACAATGTCCTGTAACCACCTCACGACCATACTAATATGGCAACGCCGAAGTGTTAACAGTTGTCCAGTTCTTACCTGATCGAGTTTTGGCCAAATCTGCCTAGACATAACACACGAGGTACCATTGGCCAGTTTCCTAGCTTCTTCCTGAAGCAAGAGTTTGCATATAGCGAACGGAATTTCAACAATTACCTTACTTGGTAAAATGAGACAATTTCTACTATGGCGAGTGAATTCATCCGCTTTTACATTCCCCACAGCACTGAGGTAAGTAGGATGTTGATCTGATCTGCCATATCGTTGAGACATGAGAGACAGCTGTGGGCTACCTTCGACGTAGCGTTTTAATACCGGTCTGACTGTCATCACTGACCTTAAGCAATCGTGTGAGTTTTACATTTAGTTTCTCACAGAAAATACCACCACAACCCTACCATCCTTTTTTGAACTTTCCATGAAGAATTTCACAACTTCAGGGTTTAATATCTCTTCACTCAGCCACTCTCCTCGAGTGGGAATATCAGTACGAAACTTTCATCAAAAGATGGTGATGAAATCATGTAATCGGTGTTACCAGGGATGTCTCTAATACAAAGAATGGACAAGTGTTCTGTATTATTACAGCTCCACATAGAAATACATTTGAGACTTATAGCTTTGCTCGCTGCCATTTGAATGCCCAGAATAACTAGCAGTATGAGATGAATGATAACCTCCAGTGCCTGACTGGGTCATGCTCCTGAGTGCACCACTAATATAAACGGTGGAAGTTCTCTGAATTTTTATCAGCAACTTTTCGTTAGCCATACTGTTTAAGGCAAGCCACGAAACAACAATCCCATATATTATAATAGTATGAACCAGTATACAATGTGGAGGTCAATACCTCACCTTTTTCCATTAGCGTTTTTGCAGGAACATAGCACTTTAATAGCTTTTTTTACCCTTTCTAAATTATTAGGCTTCCAGCTAGGTTTGCTGTCTAAAATAACACCCACGTATTTCGCTTTCAGTAAAGGTCAAGCTAGTGCCATTTAAAGTAAGAAAATCAACCTGAGGAAGTTTGTGTTTACTTGAGAAGAAAAACACCTCAGTTTTACGAGGATTAACATTTATACACCACAACTATTGGTCTTATTTACCATAGATACCAATAGTAACTTCATCCAGGTACAGTAAAAGGTCATTTATGACCAAGTTCCAAAGAAGAGGGAACAAAACCCCACCTTGCGGTGTGCCCACACCTACAAATCTGCTAATGGAAAACCCGCTAGGCTTAGCCTTTACGATCCAGCCTCTTACCATTTGATCTATCCAGCCAAAGAGCAAGTCATGCACAGACAGACACGACAAAGTCCGAGTTATCGCCACCAGAAAGGTTACCAATAAGTAAGTCAATGGGTTGCTGACCATCCACAGGAATAATCTTATCAGGTCTTGACTTGTTTGGTTTAAAGCTGTTAATTACCCACACTAATTTCCTCCTTCTTATTATTCGATTTCCACTCCTAAACGCACTTCGGAAAGTTGATTATCTGTGCAACTCCAAATATTCAGTATTAGTTGTGATCCAGGAACCATGCGGTCGCTGGAAATAACTCGGGATGATAGCACTTGAAGCCAGTACTTTTCTTTGCCTCGCAGCTTCCGAGGGCTCCTGTATTATATCACAGTAGAGCTTCCAACCACTTATTTTGGCAATTCTTATTTCATTCGTGTTCTGAGGACTTCTTTAAAGCAGTCCCAACCGCAGCAGTTCTTGTTTTGTTGGCTTTTCTAAAAAGCCTTTTGCATTTTTGACGAGAGATTTGGAGCCGTTTCGACTACCAAGGTGGCCCTTGTTTACCCAAAGCTCTGTAATGAGTTCATACTGAAGATAGGATTGATCAGAGAAGGAATGGTCATCAGACACTTTCCAATTCACCAAACTAGCCTTAACAAAATGTGAGACAAGCGTGCTACTACCTCTTGTCTGTTTCTAATTATAAAAATGGGCTTACTCCCAAAATTACATATTTGAAGGTTAGTTCAAAGAATAAAATCACAAAGCGAGTCTGACATCGAAAGCAAGTCTAACACCGAGTCCTCCTGGAGCCCACATAGTTTCCCCAAGGATCTGGACATCTCAGAGTCCAACGAGAGTGTTTCAATACCCTCTTCGGACCCATTCTCACGCAGCAACGGGCTGTCACCACCAGGCAGGTTATCACCTCTCCTATCGATGCAGCCCAGACTTACCCGCCTCTTCCTCTTTGTAGACTTTTAGTGTGTTAGGCCCGAAACCGAAGCCTATCACTCCCTTCGTCTTCGTCAGAGCCTCTATCGACTCATCATTTATAATAATTATAGCTGACTAATAATCAGCCTTTGGCTCCTCCAGCTTCGCTATCTTCTAAATTGAGTTTGGAAGATCTGGATTGCTCATTCAGAGCATCTCCAAAACCGCACTTGGATTGCTCGGTTTTGCAGGGGCTCTAAGCCTGATCGAGGTATCATACCTTGGCACAACCTCTAATCTGGCTCCAGATGAGAGCTCACCCGGGCTTCCAACTGCCTTCCTAGAGAGATAGAACGGTCTTTGGTCGACACAGGCTGTCAATTTGACATGGTTCTTGTGTCATCCTCCACCTCTACACGATTGACGGGCGCAGTACTGGTTCTAAAAGGTCTGGTTAGTTTCCTGAAACCTTGAGCTCTTTGCATCTTTAGGTGATTCCACCTGAGATCTCATCCTTTTGGGTTGATAGTTTCCAGAGGAACCACCCTGTTTATTGCCGGTAACCATCAAACCACCAAACAACCGTTTCCCTTTCTTTAAACGTTATATCTATCAACAGTATTTCCTTCAATGTCGTAAGAGCTTTCCATGCCCTCCTACGGGTCTGATAATTTGGTACTCCGGAAAAAGTTTTGTTAGAACTTTTTCCCTTTCCCAAAAAGTTAGAGGGATCACCTTTATACGAGCCTATGCCACTCTTAATTCCTATGAACCAGGCATATCAGTCAAAGCTCCCCCAGCGGTTGTTGTATTAGAGGGACCAGCAATATTTTTGCTTATGTCCCGCTTCATATATTGCTATGACGTAACAAAAAAAAATTTGATATTCCTCCCCACCGTTGTGAAATGTGGTATACATCATTTGATTCAGGATACCTAAGGTTATTATTCCCCGCTAATAGCATCTTGCACAAATCCCTGTGATTATTATTATTATTATTGATTGAAGGGCCATGTGGGCGATAACCCACCTCGCACTGCGTCCTAAAAGATCTATTGTGCTAGACCCTACTTAATTATCCGTCCAGTCAATATTCAGGCTCTTAATGAATCTGATAATACTAGCGGCCGGTAGAAGATACATACTATCTGGGCTCATTGTTCTCTCTCCTAGATGTTTTAGTTTTTGCAGGAAAATGGCTGGACATTGGCACAAAACATGTTCCGCTGATTCCGCTTCCAGATCGCAGAAGCGGCATCCATCGGTCGTACTTAGGCCCATCTTCTTAAGGTGATACCTTAAGGGGACATGACTTGTAAGGAAGCCAGTAAGCAAGCAGCCTCAACTCAGGTTTCCTAAGTTCAAGACACTCCTTGACCCTGACAGACGAAGGTGATATAAATTTCTTCGCCTGTCGCAAACCTGGAATTCTGCGCCAGTAGGAAGACTTTTGAACATCCTCCCAGCGTTTTACCACTGCTCTAAGGTGTCCCTTAATGACGCCGCAGAAGGGTTCTGGTCCAATAAATGGAGAGGCAGAACCCTCACTGGCGAGGCCATCAGCTGCCTCGTTTCCTTCGATTCCAGTATGACCTGGCACCCACATAAGTGTTTAATAACCTTCAGACAATCCCATACTAGCCTTGACTCAATGGTACAAGACCTAAGAGCCTTTAAGGCCGATTGGCTGTCTGATACAATACAAATCTTTGCATCGTTTAGGCTTTTTGCTATGCCTATCCTAGCGCAAAGTTCTGTAGCATGTACTTCTGCTTGAAAAACGGTAGCATTAATACCCAAGGACTTCGAGAGGGTAGTGCCACTCCCGTGTATTCCTATCCCCGCCCCATCTTCCGTTTTTGATCCATCTGTAAACCATACCATGGACCCTCGCTCAAAGGATGGTCCACCTTCACTCCACACATCCCGGTTAGGTAACCTAACACAGAATGGTTTGTGGAAGTTCAGTTTAGCTGGTATACAGTCGGAGGGCATTCCTATGGTAGGGTCTGTCTGAAATTACTTAAGGATTTCCAGATGACCCACCATATTGCCTGGTTTGATATTTCCTTCCGCCTGCATTTTCATGGCCATAAATGCAGCATCATTTTTAACATGGAGGTGTAACGGTGTCAGTTCTAGAAGTTACTCCATCGCAGCGGTTGGACATGTTTTCATTGAGCCCGTAACACCGATGCAGGCTATACGCTGAACCTTATTCAATAAAGTTTCCGTTGCCTTCTGCTCAGTGTTAGGCCACCATACAACCGATGCCGTAGGTCACCATAGGTCTAATGATTGTAACAAATGACCAGTAGATCATTTTTGGTTGTAGTCCCCTAGTACGCCCATAGAGTCTTTGACAGGCCCAGAAAGCCTTTGGTGGCTCTATCTGGAACTTTCAATAAAAGTTGCTTCCAGTTAAGTTTTTGATCTAGGATAACCCCTAGATATTTAACCTCGCTGGAAAAAGGAACAGTAGTACCGTTTAACGAGGGAGCTGTAAGCGCGAGCTTTTTCCTCCTCGTAAAAGGAACAATGACAGTTTTGTTTGGATTGACACTGAGTCCTTCCTGGTAACACCACTGCCATATTATTTTGAGTGCATTTTGCATGCGATCAGAAATGACCTCATCAAACTTGCCTCTGATTATGATAGCCACATCATCCGCATAGCCCTGGACATCAAACCCATGGCTACTCAGAAGGACCAGTAGTCTGTCAATAACCAATGACCACAAAAGAGGAGATAGTACGCCTCCTTGGGGACAGCTCTTTACGGCCTTGATGGTTACTGACTCGCCACCTAGTCTGGCAGTAATCTCACGATGTTCCAGCATGGAACGGATACAACTAACTGTAGAAAGCGGAACCCTTTTTTCCATTGCTGCTCTCTCTATCGATCCATAGGAGGTATTATCAAACGCCCCGTCAATGTCCACAAGGCCACAAAGGACAATTTCTTTGTATGTCACCGCATCTTCAATCCTCGTGACTAGACCGCTAAGGGCCATCACAGTGGATTTACCAGTTTGATAGGCAAACTGGTCCCGATGCAGCGGATTTTTTCTAAGGACTTCACTTCTTATTTGATATTCCAGGATTTTTTCCATCGTCTTCAATAGAAACGATGTGAGGCTAACTGGCCGATATGGCTTGGCCTGGGTGTCTGGACGAGCCCCCCCCTCCCCCTTTTGGTATAAAGACCACATTAACCTTCCTCTACAGTTTCGGAATATAGTTAAAAGCTTAACTTGCCCGAAACATCTGGATCAAGCTGGGGAGTATTTCCTCATTACCTTTTTGAAGTAAAGCTGGAAAGATACCATCCCCTCCAGCGGATTTGAAAGGTTTGAAAGACCCAATAGCCCATCGCACCTTGCTGGGTGTGAAAATTTTCCCTAAGAGACTCCAGATCCTACTGTGAGGCGCATAGGCCTCACTTGAGGGATCATGCGGGTTCTCTTGTTCTCCTACCACTGCTGAATCTGGAAAGTGGGTTTCTAACAGTACCTCTAAGGTTTCCTTCCGGTTTCCAGTGAACCTCCCATCTTGCTTCCGGAGAAGTCCTAAGCCATTTGAATGATCTCTGGAAAGGACTTTCTGCAGACGAGTTGCAGAGGGCAATTCATTGATTCCCTCACAGAAATTCCTCCAGGTAGCCCTTTTGGATCTTCTCAATTCGAGATTATATTCCGTCAAGGCCATCTTATACTCGCCCCATTCGCCGGTGCGTTTAACCTTGTTGAATAATCTTCTCGATTTTTTCCTCAGTTTACCCAAAGTCCGTTTCACCATGGGATCATCTTTATGGACTCTCTTCGCTTAACCGGGCAGCTGTTCTCGTAAGCCAAGTGTATAGAATTATGCAGCTGGTTTGAATAGATCTCCAAACCCTCTGCAGAATCTATGTTCCACACAACCGAGGGGATTTCTGAATCGAGTGAGACTCTATAAGAGTCCCAGTCGGTCAGTTTTGGAATTCTTATTTCCTGCCGCTGCATGGTCTCGGCCGCCAAATCGAATCTGATGTGCAAGTGATCCGATAATGAGGCCTCTTCAGACACATGCCACTTTTTGACCAAGTCGCTGAAATGCGGACTAGCAAGTGTCAAATCTAGAACCTCTTGCCTAATCGCATTTATAAAAGCTCAGGTTTCCTTCCCCTATTGATAATGTCTACATTATTTGAGATCGGAAATTCAAAAAGGTACTCAGCCCTGTTATTGATGTCCGTGCTACCCCACACTGTGTGGTGCGCGTTTACATCGCATTCTATCAGGTAGGCCAGCCCATTGCGTTTGCAATGAGCTATGATCCGCCTAACTTCAAGTGGAGGTACCAACTCTGAGTCTCCAGGAAAGTATGCGGAGGCCACTATAGCCTCCTGTTTGCCTCTTTCACCCAGAACATCCACCATTACCACAACCAAGTCCCTGGAGATGAACTCTCAATCGGAATAAATATAATTTGCGAACTGGCCAAAATAGCCGCTCTTGGACTCTCAGTACCGTTATAATAAATTAACTTACCCACATGATTTGGTATACCTCTAATCTGGCTACCTGTCACCCATGGCTCCTGGATTAGAGCCATGCCCATGTTTTGGCAGATAAACCTACGACAAAGGGCGTCCGAAGACCCCTTTGCATGATGCAGGTTTATCTGCAGGCAGGCGATGTATTCCTTCATTTTTCCGAAGGCCTCTTCAGAAGGCCCTGCTCAGCATCCTTTTCAGCACCGCCACCACCGGCATGCTGTTTTTGTCCGGCCGATGGCTGATCAGTGGCCTCCATCGTCATTCTGCTGTCCCCCGCTGCCTGAGAGCCTCCAGGCCTCACCAGTGGCTTGCGCGGGGGAGCCCTAGCGGGGCCTTCCTCCGTGGAACCCCCGACGCCTTCCTCTCCCTTTCCCGCCTTCTCCCCACCTGTCTTCTGGAGAAAGCTGCCACCCCAGTGGTCTTGGCTAAAGATGCCGCCACCGTAGCCTTCACAGGCTTGACCACTTGGGTCCCGCCGACAGAAGCCGGTTTTGCACCACCCTGGCCACCCTTGGGATGCAATTGGACAGTCCCAAACTTATAGTTCACTTTAAAGCCAACCCGCTTGAGCTTCTCAACTGAAGAGTGGTCCATAGAGAAGGTGCAAAAGGTCGAAGAGCCTTTCGCCTCTTTCCTGATCACTCTCCAGTTGATCGCCTGCATGCCCTCGTTTTGGCTTTTGATAAAACCAAAAAGCTTCTCCGTGGGCAATTCAGCACTATTTGGGAAGGTGCCGAATACAATCCTGACTCGAGGCAGGTTTTTCGCCTCGACTACGATCAGCTATGCACCCTCCCATGGCTTGATAGTTCCTATGTCCTCTCTGAGCCACTGAACAGTGGCCCGGTCAACTAGGCCGAAGCTGACTGCCAAGGAACTTAGGTTTAAGCTCCTTGGCCTCTTGCTCTAGCACCTTATCTAGGATGCCCTATTGGACAGCCTTAAGCTGTTCTCCAGTGAGGACAACCTCAAGAAAACCAGAGGGCAAGATCTCCGAATCCGCGGCCTGCCTGAAGGTAAATCCAGACCGGACCGCTTTTTATCCGTGCTTCAACCAATAAAATCATTCAAATAACCAAAGGTACCTCCCCTTTTTTTCCTGGAAGACGACACTTGGATAGCTAACCGACCTCGCGAACCAAGCTCCATGAATTCACATTTTTTTCCTTCAAATTTTTACCCGAGCGTCGGCTAACAAAAGACCGAGTAAGATCCATCGGTAACAAATTGTATGTCGGGTATTAATTAACACTTGTGCACTCATTTTAAAAAATAAGGATCGGATAAAACACGGCCGCATTCACCAGCTAACAGTTGGCCATCCTGCCAATAACGGCAGTTATGTTTGTTCAAAAATACATTTAAATAAAACGTGCACTCATCGCAAACCCGTTTATCATTTAATAAATCGATCATCACATCGCAAAATTAAACTCGCCTGTCAGGATTGCCATTAAGACTTGATGTTTCTGTCTTTGTATGGATACTATATAGTTTTGTGCACCGAGCTAGTTGACACATCAGTATAGCATTAGACACTTTCCTTACTGAGGCAATGTGATTTAACACCCACATATCAGTGGGTCTATTTTTTTATTGTTCACGGATCCAGTGTCACGAAATTTTGAAACAAAAATGAGTGATATACTTTTATGTTGATGCCTTTCGATTAAAACTAGATGCGGTTCTTCATGCGCATTGATTCCCGGCTGCATAAATTAGAAAATTATGTACTTCGAGTCGTTTAATTTCATTTAACTTTGCTAGATACATATCTTGACAAATGGACGTTGAACAAACAAGTATTTCAAATAAGTGATAAATCCAATGAACACAGTTGTAATTTTGTATAAGGTGATTGTATCGCTGGCCAAAATACAATACCAAAGTTCATATACTCTCAGGAAATAAATCGAATAATTCGACAAAAACGCAATAATTTATTGGCTGATCTTCTCTGGTCGCTGATGAAAAGTTAAGTGAGAGAGCAAAAATTATATTTCTTCAAAATGAACTTTAAATTGTACTATAAACTTTGAAGGTTGATTCACCAGATTTGTCCATTGAGCTCGTCAAGAAAATGACAACTTGACGGAGTTAAAAACCGAGTTAAAAATATGTTATCTCGCTGGACACAAAAGAGAGATAACATATTGTTACGTTTTTGCCTTGTCAATCAAGGTTCGTATCACTGGATTGTGAATAAAACAAAATCAATTCAATTTATCACCAACGAATTTAATTATTTAGCACTAAAATTATTACAACACAATTTATTAATGATAATTCACAAAAACACTTTTTAAATCACTTTTTAATTCCTTTTTAATCTTTACACTATCGCTTACCAAATACTAATAATCCAATTCGATCTCGTTCGCCTTTTTATATACACAAACCAAACTTCTAGAAAGCCCATGACTTTTCCAGTACGAATAGTGTAGAAACATTTAGAACTGTTTTATTATGGAAAATTCCATTTTAGTACAGTAAAACATTGAGCTATTAATTTAACTTTTTCTATTACAATCTAGGTGTCACCGTCACAATATTTTTAACTCGGTTTTTAACTTCGTCAAGTTGTAATTTTCTTGACGAGCTCAATGGACAAATCTGGTGAATCAACCTTGACTATAAACTTTTAAAACTATAAAAATAATTTTTGCTATAATATACATTTTTAGAACATACCTACATACATCAATGACATCTATTACAAAATTTATATAATTAGTATTGTGACGGTGACACCTAGTCTGTAATAGAATAAGTTAAATTAATAGCAATGTTAACTGTACTAAAATGGAATTTTCCATGATAAAATTGTTCTAAATGTTTCTACGCTATTCTAACTGGAAAAGTCATGAGCTTTCTAGAATTTTGGTTTGTGTATATAAAAAGGCGAACGAAGTCGAATTGAATTGATTTTGTATTATTCACAATCCAGTGACACGAACCTTAATTGACAAGGCAAAAACGTAACAGTATTGTAAATTAAAAGTTTGAGAATCTCATTACAATGTCATAGTAATCAAAATAATAACAAAATAAATATTACATTGAAACGGAATGAAATGGTGAATTTTAATATTTATGTAGATTACCTGTTGTTTTGATGATGAATGGAATCAGCTGTTGTCCGACTTCAGATAAGAGTTAGTTCAATATTTATTATTTAATGAACTTCATTGTTTGATGTTTTATTTTAGGATTCATTTTGAACAATAAGAGATATTGAATTGTTTACGAATAATATATTGCTGCTTAAAAAATATAGGATCCTGTTCAAAAAACAGCCTAAAAGATAAAATAAATAATATTGTCCTCCTTCCACCTCAAAACCACCTCAACATATGGAACACATTTTTCAGAAACGCTTGGTTTTGGATATACTTCGGGTGGAAACTTTTCAAATGAACACTACACACGGTATAAGGGTACATATTTGAACAATTTTGGATATTTCATTAATTAGTTGATTTTTAAATCCAGTTGAAACAAACTATTGTAAAATTGTCTACAGAATCAGCGGAACGATTGAACTTTTCTTTAAAATGTTCTACAAGAGCACCCTAATTAAATCAATCAATTATCAATCACTTCGGTCTAAAAAGACTAAAGTATTGAAATCCTGTCAAAAATGACGAAAAATTTCGTTGGTCCAAAACCATTTTTCTCAACGTTTTAAGAGCCCCTAAGTCTGAAAAGCAAAATAAAAGAAATGTCCGTCCGTCTGCCTGGACGTTTGGATGTCTGGATGTCTGTACCCAAGGTATCTCGAGAACGGCTTGTAGGTATTTTGCCTGGCCGGCGCCCAATTTGCATTTTCCAATATTTGATGCAATTTTGTATTCACTTACTGATTATATCCTGACGTATGAATAGTTACGGTATTGACTGTATTATTGTATGACCAACATTTATTATACACTAAATTTTGGATAAATACTATATGTTTTATTAATTAAACAGTTATTAACCTTTATTTTCAATTATTGTTTATGTATTATGTTACAAATTTATTATTTATTTCATTTAATTTTTATTTTCGTGTGTTGTTATTTCTATAGGTGCGCTTGTAACTCGTACCGATCTTCTTGTATAACTGACTACTACCAAAAAATATTTTGACTTTTATTCGTACGCCAATCGATATTTTGGTACTACATCAATAGGTGCATTCCATTTAATTTAGATACTGATGATTGTGGTGTCGACCATATGGAGGAGCCATAATACCCACCGCCAAGTGGATTCCCCACGAAACAAACGATTCTGAAAAATATATATAATAAAACGGAAGCTGAGGATAAGGAGGTTATTCAGGGCACTGAAATCGGACTCTTTTTCTTGGATATATGTCTGATTGGTATTTGCTAAGCTGAGAATACCATGCGCCGGCTTTAGTATGTCAATGAAAACATTTACATTTCGACCGTTTTGATCTATAATGAAATTTTTCCTAAAACGACGAATGACTCTATACGGTCCTTCGTATGCATTTGAAAGGCCGGTTCATACGTTGTCGATACGAACAAAAACGTACTCGCAACTATCTAAAGTTTTAGGGATAAAAACGGGTGTGGAAGTGGACTTGCGAGTGTCAACAGTAATAAAATTGCGCATATTCGCACGAAGTTTGGCCACAAAGTCTGATGGATCGGGACTTGGGTCCTGAGAGGTGGTCACAAAAAATGCACCTGGTAGCTTGGAGACTAGTCCATTAACTAGTTCGGCTGGGGAACATTTCAGTTTCGTTCTTTGAACTTTACTTAGTTAACATCCAATACAACTACGGACCCAATTCGTCACGTCACTGTTCATATTCGACCAAAAATACCTACTAGAAATTAATCTTCGTGTAGCGTGCATGCTTGGGTGAGAAACACCAATGTAGTGCGCTGAAAACTACTTGTCTTTGTGACACTGGAACAAATGGTCGGTTGATGTTTCACAATAAATCTTCAAATCGGAAAGGACAGTGAGCTCTATCTTGAACTTAGAACCCGCAGGACGAGATGAATTATCAAAGAGCTCTTTTAATTCATCATCAGACTCTTGAAGTATAATTGTCGAGTCTGCAGTGGACTCTTCTCGCTCAGTGAGGTAATTGCCGTGGTAAGAGGTTTTTGATCCGTGTAGATGGCAAATTGCCTACCTTCTACGAAATACCTGAAATGTTTAATCGCTAGATAGATAGCGAGCAGTTCTCTGTCAAAGGCTGAATATTTACTTTCTGCTGTGGATAATTTGCGGGAAAAGAACCCTAAAGGTTGCCAAAATGCCAACATGCTTCGTTCATTTGTTGTAAGACTGCTCCCACAGCAATGTTAGAATCGTCTGTGGCAATACTAAATCGGGAGTTGCTAAGGGAATGGGCTAACATAGTTACGTTAGAAAGTGCACTTTTAATTTGGACAAACGATTCATTACAGTCGTCAGGCCAAGTGAAGTTTTTGGCGTCCTTTGGCATTTTGTTCATTTTAGCCAGGTGTGCATGAATGCATTCCCATTAGTTTGGGGATGAATCTGTGATAATAGTTCACCATTCCCACGAATCGCTGAATTTGTCGTATAGATGTTGGAGCAAGAAACTCTTGTATGGCTTCGACTCGCCTTGGCGAAGGTAATATGCCAACTGCAGAAATTTGGTGGCTTGGGAACTCCAGAGCGAATACACCAAATTCACACTTTGAAACTTGGATGTTTATTCCAAATTCGACTAACCTCTCAAACAACTGTTTGAGATGAAGTTTGTGCTCTTCCTCGCTTTTACTAGCCACAAGTGTATCGTCTATATAAACATATACAAAGTCTAAACCTTTGACTACTTCATTCATGAAGCACTGAAAAATCTGCGCAGCATTCCGGAGACCAAAGGGCATTCTCATAAACTCAAATAACCCAAATGGTGTGGTAAGTGCCGTTTTAGGCACGTCTTCGGGTGCAATGGGGATTAGATGATAAGCTCTTACCAAGTCAATTTTTGAGAAAACTCTGCATCTTTCCAGTTGCATAGAAAAATTCTGAATGTGTAGGATCGGATAGCGATCAGGTTCGGTGACGGCATTTAGGCCTCGATAGTCTCACATGGCCTCCAATATGTACCATTTTTCTTCTGAACCATGTGTAAAGGTGATTATACCGCAGAAGATGACGGTCGGCATATACCCAAATGGACCATATGCTCGAACTCGGCAAGCGCTGTCTTGTGTCTGATAGTGTCTTTACCATTTGTCGTGGAATCAAGAAGTCGTCTTCCACGCTGGTCGACGAGAAGACCATACTTCATCAGGAAGTCAGCACCAAGAATTGTGAGGGAATTGTCGCCGTAAACCAACATCTACATTCAGTAATTTAGTCCCGTACGTGCTGATTACTGAACCATTGGCGGCAGAGAGTATCAAGCTTGGGTTTTTCTTTGATGCGTTTCCACGGAAACATTTTACGGGGAGAACAGAAATATCGGCACCAGTGTCTACAAGAAAAAGGGTATCATTTGAATAGGTAAATAGAATTTCCTTGCATTTCCTTGCAGAATTTGTGATGGTAATAGCAGAAATCTTCAGTGTCGATGAAACAACGTCTGCTTCCTCTCCACGGTTTTCTTGAAAAACGAGGAGATCCTCCTCGTGGATCAGGTGAGCGGCGGCTGCGTCCTATTGACATTTGCTCGAGTTTTGAATCCATACTAGCGAGTCTAGCTTCGAATCTACTCAAGGTTGTTTCAATAGGACGGTGAGAACTAGTCGAAGGAGAAGTTTGTACTGAGGACACGATAGGTCCGGTTGCCTCGTAAATTCGATCTGCAATTTGACTACTCCTTTATTATGACGAAATTTGACTTTTGCGTTGGAAATGCGATTCTAAAATGATTATTGGATAAAGCTGTGGAATATGGCCAAGAAGATGGAACTTGGCTATTTCATAACCGATTAGTTCTAAAATGGGTTTTAGATAAAGTTGTTGCCACATTCCATAATTTCATCTAAAAATCAATTTATAATTTCCAACGCACATGTCGAATTTCATTTATTTATTTTTTTTTTGGCCATATTGCAGAATTTTATCCAAAAATCATTTATGAATTCCATTTCAATCATGGATGTTAAATTTAACTAAAACCGGCTAAAAAATAGCCAAGTTCCATCCTTATTGGCCATACATATAATTTGCTAAAGGTTCAATTTGAAATGTGTTGGGTATAGCTATGTAAAAGTAAGTTCCGATTTTCTAATAGATGGCATAATTGTTCATAACCTTCAAAACGTAGTGACATTTGATTAAAATGAGAGTTTTGTGCCAAATAATCGTCATTTGCGGGAAGTTTGTTGTATTTTTTTACTAGAAAGAAAAGCGCTGCTGAAAGCCACCGTTTACTTGTACAAGCTTACGGTGAACATGCTTTTTCTGATAGTTTGTGTAGAAGGTGGTTTAGGCAATTTGAAAAAGGTTTATTCGATGTTGAAGTCGCACAACGTGAAGGTAGACTGAAAAAATTTGAAGTTGAAAAATTGCAACATTATTGGATGAAGACAACACATAAACACAACAAGAATTGGCATAAGCATTGAATGTTGATGAATCCGTTGTCAGTAGACGTGTACATGGAATGAGGATGGTTCAAAAATTTTGGGATTAGATACCATATGAATTAACAGAAAAGCAGATGGAATGTCTAAAAATCACTTCTGAAATGCTTCTTCAAAGACAACAAAGAAAGGGTTTTCTGCATCGACTTGTGACTGGTGATGAAAAATGGATTTACTAATAGAATCTTAAACGTAAAAAAGCTTGAGTAAAGCCTAGTGAAGCTGGTTCATCGGTGGGATATGAAAGGCGTTGTATATTAAGAGCTACTGAAACTTTCTGAAACTATTAATGGCGAAGTCTACCGACGGCAATTAACACGTTTGAAGCGAGATGTTCAAGATAATCAACCAGAATGGGAGAATAGACACAAAAAACTGATTTTGCAGCATGACAACGTAAAACCACATACTGCAAGAGTCGTTAAAACCTACCTAGAAGAGCAGGACTGGGAAGTTCTATTCCACCCGCCATTATCACCAGACATTGCTCCTTCGGATTACTAATTATTCCGGTCGATGCAGTCAGCCCTTCAAGACATACGATTCACATCTTATGAAATTATCAAAAATTTGCTTGACGAATGGGTCACTTCAAAATACGAATTACCTAAAGGTCGTGGCTTCTGATGGAGCATACTTTGAATAATGTACCACTTTTATATACTTGCTAAATAAACATGTAATTTTAACCAAAAAACAGAACTTACTTTTACATATATCCAATAAAAAGCGTTCGATGTTGAAAGGCCGAATGTCGTATGGCCGAATGTGTCGAAAGGCCGAAAGTGTTAAAAGGCTGATTATCTAACGGCCGAATGGGTCGAAAGGCCGAATATCGAAAGGCCGAATGTCGAAAGGCCGAATGCCGAAAGGCTGAATGCCGAAAGGCCGAATGTTGAAAGGCCGAATGGATCGAATGGCCGAATGGATCGAATGGCCGAACATGTGGAAAGGCCGATTGGGGGTGTAAAGGTGGAATTTTCATTAAATTTTCCTTCACTTAATTGATTGAAATCAATATTTAAAACCATTGAATTTATTTCTTAATGTAAAATGATTTAAATAAATTGAAAATACGTGCTAATAAATCCTCTGTATGTAGCATATTAATGAGGGGGGTAAGGGGCGCCGGGTTAGATGTCTTAATATACTAGCCCAAATGCCAACCTCACCTGGCACGTGGTACTTCCTGCTAATTAACTAACGAGGCTCTGGCGACCGAGATACGGCGGAATAACCGACTACCGAGAACAAAGCAAATGATGTTCTCTTCAATGACCCACTACCAACTTGTACTGGTTAGGTTGGTAGTTGATACATAACCAGTTTAAAAACAATGAATACAACACAAAAAGGAAACAATACCCCAGGTGGTAAGCCAACTACCCAGTTGGCTAATCCACCCTCTTACGAGGCTGGCTCAATGAATTCTGGGGTGAGCCAATCATTGCTAAACCCATTCGAAAGAAGTTCAATGTTGTTAAGATCACCAAACAATCATACTAACTCTGCAAATCAACAGAAAGACGAAAACGCTGAACTCTGTCGAAAACTCAATGAAGTAGATGTACTTTTAACCCAACTAAGAAGCGAAATTGAAAAACTAAAAAAAGAAAATGAAGAATTGAAGAAGCCCAAACCAATGGAGATTTCTGAAAACCCGCTAACTTGTTATAATGAAGCAAGTACTCATACCAGTTATAACAATGAGTTCCATACTGATGAAGAGGATCTCATGAGAGAAACAGATTGGGTACTGAAAAGGAAGAAAAGACCTACCAAAAAACGAAAAGCAGAATTCTCGCCTGAAGTTGGAGATCACTCGCAAGCTAATGTATTAGTAACTGGTGATACTAATACCAAACGAGCTCACCACCAACAGCAACAAAATCGGCAACAAAAGGTTGTACCGAAAGAAAAGGCTCCTCCGCCAATTAATGTAATCGGCATAATAGAATTTGCTAGTATATAATCTATAATGAAATCAGTGACAGCTAAGGAATATAGAGTAGTGTCACTAAACAATAAGGTGTGGAAAATCAATACACCAGATTCCGATACATATAGAGCTCTAGCAACAAAGCTCAATGCGAAAGGTAAAGAATGGTTCACATACGAAGATAAAAACGAACGCGCAATTAAGGTTATGGCCAGAGGCCTTCATCCAACGTGTAAGAAGGAGGACATAATTGAGGACCTAAAGGCAAAAGATCTGCAAATAGAAGATGTAGTAAACATCCTAAAATGAGAGAGAGGTGAGAACAATCAAGTCAAATAAAGGGGGCTTCCACTCTTCATGCTTACGTTTAACAAAAAGGAGAAAGTTGAAAACATCTTCAACATCAAAGCAATTCTCAATATGAGGGTTAAAATAGAACCGCTAAAGAAAACCACGAGGCTAATACCTCAATGCAACAAATGCCAAGGTTTCAACCACACGCAAAAATATTGCAGACGGAAGCCAAGATGCGTAAAATGTGCTGGAAAACACAACGCGAAAGAGTGTACAGAAAGTAGAAACACTCCTGCAAAATGTATAAACTGTAAGGGGCATCATCCTGCAAATTATAGAGGCTGTGAAGTAGCCAAAGAACTTCAAAGACTAAGAAACAAAATGCATCAGTTTCCTCAAAACCCTAGGGTTATCAGAGAAGAGAAACCAACTAAAACCCAAGCGGAGCGAAAACCACCAGGTATAGGTACAGAGCGGAAAAGTTATTCACAAATTGTACAGCAATCATCTAATGCTATGAATGATAACCCCCTTGAAAGGATTTGTCCAAGCATAGAAGCCATAAATATAGGCTAGCAAAGCAAGAACGTGGTCTAGAAGCTTTATATAAGCGTCTAGATATGCATCAAACCTTGAACGAGGCAACATCCCTCATATACTAAAATGAGCAGAACATTAAGAATTGTCACCTGGCACGCGAACGGACTAGCGCAACATGTTTCAGAGCTAGAAATTTTTCTAAATTTAGAAAAAATAGATATATGCCTTATATCGGAGAGCCATTTGACAAAAACATCATTAATTAAAATACGTGAATATGAATGTTACCATGCTGTTCACCCAGGAGGAAAACCCAGAAGAGGATCAACAGTAGTAGTGAAAAAGAATCTCAAACACTATGAAGAACCTAGTATAGAAGAGGAAAGTATGCAAGTTAAAACCATAAAAGTTGAAACTAACAATAATAATGAATACAGTATTTCCTCTAACTACTGCCCTCCACGCTATAATCTAAACAAAGAAGATTATAATAGACTCTTTAGATCACTAGGATCCAATTTTATTATTGGTGGTGACTTTAATGCTAAAAACACCTATTGGGGATCAAGACTTACAACCCATAAAGGAAAAGAGCTATTCGAAGCCAGACGAATAAATAACTGTGAGTTCCACTCTGGAGGTAAACTAACATACTGGCCTGCTGAAATAAATAAAATACCAGATCTCATTGATTTCTATGTAACGAAAGGGATCGAAAACAGCGAAGGGATATATTCCGATCATACACCTGTTATCATGACTCTCAGCACAATGATAATTAATAAGAATAACCTGCCTAAATTAACAAATAATAGAACTAACTGGAACCTATTCCAAGAACTAATTGAAATGCAAATACATCTACGAGTGCCGATTAAAATACCGGTACAGTTGGAAGACGAACTAGAGGTATTTAACTGTACTATTCAACAAGCAGCATGGGAAAGTTCTCCTGCTAGTCACACCGAATCCCGTAGGAATCAAAATTATCCTATTGATGTCAGGGAGTTAATTAGAGAGAAACGGAAGGCAAGAAAGACCTGGCAAAGGACACGCGCCCCGGAAAACAAAAAATCCTCAATTTTCTATGCAATAAACTAAAACAACTTATAAAACAAATTAAGAATGAAACTATTAACAAGTACTTAAATGGTCTCACCGAACATAAAGATACTTATTACTCTCTTTGGAAAGTAACAAAGGGATTAAAAAGAACCAAAATGCATGTGCCGCCTATTAAAAATGGGGAAGGAACCTGGGCCAAAAGCGACAAGCAAAAAGATATTTTATTTGTGGCTCACTTGGAAGACACCTTTCAACCGTTACCTAGGCAAACAGCAGGTGAAAACATAATAACAGTTAGCAAAATTGATGAATCTAATATTCGATGTGTAACATTACAGGAATTAAAAGATGAGATCAAGTGTAATTTGAACGCAAAAAATACTCCAGGATATGATTTAATTACTGGACAAGTAGTAAAAGTCATTCCCGAGAAGGGACTACGAAAATTGGTTCAAATTATCAAAGCCGTCTTCAGACTAAAATATGTTCCACGACAATGGAAGGTTGCTGAAGTAATTATGATCCCCAAACCAGGCAAACCAGCGAACGATAAAAAGTCGTACAGACCAATTTCACTACTTCATGTAATTTCAAAATTATTTGAAAAATTACTGCTCAAGAGACTCAAGCCAATAATAGAAGAGAGATATTTGATTCCACCATATCAATTTGGATTTAGAGAAAATCACTCTACGATAGAATAAGTTCACAGAATGACGGATATAATCGAAGACACACTTGAGAATAAGAAGATATACTCCAGCATCTTCTTAGATGTAGCACAAGCTTTCGACAAAGTTTGGCACCAAGGACTTGAATTTAAATTGCATCGAGATCTACCTAAGCAGTTCTATCAAATTTTTAAATCCTATATCGCAGACCAACATTTCCGTGTAAAATATAACGGAGAGTACTCTGAACTAAAGAGAATATCAGCAGGCATACCACAGGGTAGCGTACTGGGTCCTATATTGTACATCCTGTACACCAGAGATATACCAAATACAGAAGGTGCCACCATAGCAACATTTGCAGATGATACAGCTATTCCGGCGACTGAAAAGTGCATATCAGAAGCCACGACCAAACTTCAAAAAGCAACCGACACAATGAGTAGCTGAACAAAGAAATGGCGCATTAGCCTAAACGAGGCAAAATCGGTTCACGTAAACTTCACAAACCAGAAAGTTAACTGGATTCCAATGGAACTTAATTCAAGGCCGGTTCCAAATGCAAATACAGCCAAATATCTCGGCATGACTCTCGATTGCAAGCTTAGATGGAAAGAGCATGTTAAAAAGAAAAAAAGAAGAATTGAACATCAAATATAGGAAAATGTATTGGCTAATAGGTAGAAAATCTGAGCTTACAATACATAACAAACTGCTATTATATCAGCAAATACTTGAACCAGTATGGACCTACGGTATTCAACTTTGGGGTTGTACCAAGAAGACAAATGTACAAATGATTCAATGTTTTCAAAACAAAGTGCTGCTTGGCATTGTAAACGCACCATGGTACATTAGAAATGATAACCTCCATAGGGACTTAAACATGGAATATGTAACTGAAGAAATACAAAATCATGCGAAGAAACATTCACATGCAGACATACGAAGTTTGTTGGATACCATCAATGCAATAAGAAGACTTCAAAGGCAGAAACCTTTGGAATTGGGCAGTTGTATTTAATTAGGTTAGAGAAAAATAATTACTATGTTAATTCAAACGGGAGTAACCATTGGGTTATTGCCCGTCAAATGTGAATCTTCATTTAAGAAAGATAAATTACTAAATGATTTTTAAATCAGTTGTAATATTAAATAAAGGAAAAAAAAAATTTTAATGAGATCAAATTTTGTCGGAAAAAAATTTATTTATTTATCTTTTTTTATTATAATTAATTAATTTTTTATTATATGACAAAAAAACGTAAGAAGATTTTAATATTTAAAGCGATTTACTATTAAACATTTGAATACAAAAATTTTGATAAAAATATGAATTTTGAAAACGGCCTTTCGACAATATCGCCCTTTCGACCTGTTCGGCCTTTCGACCCATTCGGCCTTTAGACATTCGGCCTTTAGACATTCGGCCTTTCAGCACTTTCGGCCACTTCAACCCAATCGGCCATTAGACATTCGGCCTTTCGACACATTCGGCTATACGACATTCGGCCTTTCGGCGTTCGGCCTTTCGATAAAGGTTCAATTTGAATTGTAAAAGGAAGAAATTGAAGTGTAAATGTTTCAATTTGAAGTGTACTCGTAAAACCTGTATCATCGCGGAAATACCTCTAAGGAAAATATCTAAGGGAGGTTTTCATTGAAAAATTTCAGTTATTTGGGACTTAAAAGTTTGCCCGTTGAAGTGAAGATTCAGCTAAATTGAGTGTCCGTTAAAATAAGGTTTCACTGTATATAAAAGTGATATTTAAACAAATGAACACGCATTGAACGATTTGAACTAAACTTTACACAAATATTGTTTAAGACTTAAGAAAGGTCACTGTTAATATCTCAAACATTCATCTCCTTCTTAAAGGATGATAATCAGGTCCAAAGCTACTAATTGAGTTAATTTTTGATGACGGTAAGATGGTATGATGGTATGATGTTATGTTAAGGGTTGATTTGAAAATTAATTTGGGGTTGATTTGGTGATTGATTTGAGGGTTTGGTTGGCGGTTAATTTGGTGATTGCGTTTAGAATTATGTTGCGATTGAGATCGAGGTTGATTTGTATATTGAGTTGCAGGTTGAGCTGAAGATTGACTTAAGCGATTCATTTCAAACCTTATATTTTATAGTTTGAATTGGGCTATACACGTTCTAACCATGTAATAACATGAACTCGATTATTTGTTGGTTGACAATATAAAATTGTCGACGTCTGTATTATTCGAACTTTACTACTTTTTATTTCTAGAAAATTAATTTTTGCTTACTAACTATGTAGGTACTCATTTATTGTATAGACATTCAATTTAACCAAGTATTTTGTTCTACACAAATATATAATTCAACATATTAATATAATTTTATACAATAAGGTTTCATTTTGTTGTGTCAGCAGAATAACAAAAAATTGGCATTAATATTTTGTAAGGTCATTAAAAGAAATTACGGCGGAAATAGTTAGAATGTTAGAACGGCTATGCCATTGTATTGAAAGAAACGAAAAGAATTAAAATTGAATTTTATAATAATGCAGTTTTGAATAACCGATATCACCCTTTCACAACACATATTTTTAACTGTTCATGTTGGAATGGTTGATGATTTCACCCATTTCAGGGAAAATAGAAGAAATTGTATAAATAAGTGATGATATTAAAATTAATATCCGGTGGAATTTTTTGCACTTGCTGTTTCAAAACGATGCAAATGCATATTGCATTATTCTAAGTGTTATTTCTAAACCTTATAGAACTATAATTAGACGATCGTAAGACGGCGCTGGTATAATTGAATTTGTAAAAATAAAAATTTCATTTAAATACTAATTAAGGCATAAGATTGCAAACCTTATCAGGCTACACTTGTTTTAAGAATATTTGTTGGTAAATAAAACAAATTCCGCGCTTATCATGCCCAAATAAAGCAGAGCATATGTCATTCTATTTTTAGCACCACAAATAAATATTTGTAATTGGTAAACTTAATTAAAACAATATCAAATCATAAAATACAGTTATTTTTGTGCACAATTAGATAAATATTCATTTTAACTTAAATGCTTACATCAACACAAATGAAAATGTTTATTTAGATTTTTTCTATAAATAAATCCGTTTACGTTTAATTAAAGGATGATTAGAAACAAATCTCATTACTAAATACTGTTATTCGCACGAGCGACCTAAAAAAATTCATTAAGCTTTAGATAACCGTGAGTTTCATAATTATTTACCATGACAGATAAGTATGGCAATGCCAAACTGATTATAAAATTTATTCGACGGTTTTGATCGACCCAGAAAAGCATGTATAATGATGGAGCCAGCTTATTCGTGATTTATTTTAATTGGATGTACAAGATCAGGGGTTAGTCACAACCTACCTACTGAAAATTACCTTGGAAATAATTTCATACAATACGAATTCTAAACTGCTTTAAACTACTAAAAATGTCATAACTCACTTCATCGCCAGGAATTCAGGTATAATTTTAGAACTTATTGCCATATGTAACACGCCTAAAATTCTATCGAATATCATCAGCCAACTTTCGAACTCTGTCATCAGAATACTCGTACACCCAAATATGATAACTGCGCCTGATCAACACCTTTTAAAATCTCAGCTAATCTAAGAGGAGCTCCTGTTTTTGTTCCTGGCATATGAAGGCACATTCTCCTCTACTACCAATTATAGTTATTTAGTTACTTACCTTTGTACTTGTCCGTAGACCCAATGTATTCCCGTGATAAAATATTAAGATCTTATCGGACGCGGTAGTCCTTGTCAAGACTTAACAAGAGCAGACCGACTTTACCTTCCTGCCTCTTAAAACTACTTCACAGAAGTCCCTAAAAATACCTATATTTTGTGGCAACATCAATACCTACCAGTTTACTTACCGGCTAATTAGATTTTATATTGTCGCAAGCTTTTTTCCGGTCTTCGTATATTCTATAGTTTCTTCTTCAACACATTCGCAGAACTTACATCTGCTAGTTGAAGTTTATGAATATATTTATGTGGCGATTTTCCTACGAACTGGGGCTTCTAAATTCGTCTGGAGTTTGCAATTAAAAACACTGTGTACTTTTATGTCACTTGACTTTATTCCACTTTAGGTTAGGTTAGGTTTGGGTGGCGGTCCACTAGGACCAGGCATAGACACAAAAATGTTCCGTAGCCATACCACGAATAATTGTTTCCTCCAACTCATTGGAACCATTTTGAGCTGTTAACAAAGCGCTGGATACTACTGACGTCCATCTTACAGAGGTCCGTCAGGTCTTTGAAGAGGGGCGCCCCTAGAAACTTTACTCTGTTTCGTGCCAGACGAGAGCAGGTGCAAAGAAGATGAAGTTACTGTCTCTTCCTCCTCTTCGTCCTCGCAACTACGACAGTAGTCATGTGAGAAGGCACCAAGTCTACTCTACATGATGTGCCCCGTAAAAACTCCAACAACCACACTGATCTGACTTCGCTGTAGTGAGATCAGCTGTTTGGATCTCGCCAAGTCCAACCTTGGCCAGACCTGCCAAGTTATTACGCAAGAGGTGATACTTGACCATCTGTCATTCGTCAGCTTGCTAAGTGGTCCGTTGTACCACGTCGAGCCAGTTCATCGGTTCATTTCACTTTACTTTTATACACTTTAATATTTAAATCTGTCCCCTTGCCACTGGTGGAGGCTATGGAAATAGATTCATTTCTATTCTTGAATCATTAAACCACGGCCTCCTTTGTACGCTAATCTCGGCCGTTCTTGTTTTTACAAGATCATTATGAATTTGTGCGTTGGCGTGTAAATATGTTTGGATGTCCATAATAAATAATTGTAATAAAAACATTGGCCACGACGAGCATCGAACTATCCAACTTTCTCTCCATACTATGCGCCTACCATCTGAGCTATCGCTGTTCATAAAGTGGACTTGTTGTATGATGGCCTTAATCGTCACACAACCCCTCTTTAATTATGTTCGTCCCGAACAAAAACATTATTTGGGTCTCCTTGGTATCGTGCCAGCCTATCGAGGTCTACTACTTTCATCTTTGCTCGCCGGCTTCGCTGAATCCAACTATTCTGTTTCTGAGGTCGCTTACGTAGTTCTCGGCTCCTTTGGACTTAATTCTGGTACTCCAAACTCAATATCGCACGGCAGCCGTATTTCCTTTCCAAAGAGGATTGTTGATGCTGTAATCGCCTTGGTATCGAGTACTGCACTACGATATGACATCATAAACAGTGGGATTATCCCGATCCCAGTTCTCCTAATTTGATCCAACTGCTTTTGGCAGGTGCTCTTCTGAAGTAGGTGTCGTCCTTGTCTTTTTAATGCCGAGCACTTTGCACATCTCTTGGAACACTTTTGACTCAAGATTACGAGCTTAATCCGAATGAAGATCCAACGGTACTCCTTATCGGCTGATCCAGTTGTTTATGAATTCTCCGGCCACTGTTTGTACTTCCTGGTTTGATATTGGATAGGTTTCCGGCCACTTACAGAAGTAGTCGATACATACAAGGATGTATCGATTCCCACCAACTGTTTGCGGAAACGGCCCAGCGATATTCATAGCCACTCGTTTAAACGGAGCTCCTACGTTGTATGCTGCATTCTGCCTCGGGTTCGCCTTGCTGGTCCTTTGCTAGCTGCACAAGTGTGATATTTTTTGCACTAATCTTCAATGTCATGCGGCAGTTGACCCAGTAGAAACGTTCCTTCACTTTGGCCAAAGTTTTATTAATGCCTACTTCCGAAATCCTGTATTTTGGTAACACGGTCTGTATTTGGACAGTTTTTACATTCACACTTTCCCAATCTCGTTTTAGTTCACGATTCTCTATCTTCAATGAGTCCCACTGCGCCCAGTAGCCTTTTAGCGTTGGAGAAGTCTCGGACATCTCGTGCCATGCAGGTTTCTGTCCTGTCTTAATCCAAGCTCTTAATGGGGCGAGCGTTGGATCCTTCTTCTGTTCGTCGACGACCCTCTTCGTTGTCCACCCTTCCGTCACCTCCACGCCAATCCGGTTAAGGCTACTGATGATGCATTCCTTTTCCTCAATTTTGCTTCATTTTTCATATCTTGGTACACAAGGCCTCCTTGACAGACTATCTACATTACCGTGCACTCTACCTTTCTTGTGTTCCATGTTGAAAGTGTAGTTCTGCAGTCGTTCTATCCATCGCGCCATCTGTCCTTCTGGTTCTTTAAACTGCATTAGCCATTTTAAAGCAGCGTGGTCCGTTCGAATTAGAAATTGTTGTCCATACAGGTATTTGTGGAAATTTTTAAAGCATTCCAAAACGGTCAGTAATTCTCATCGGGTTACACAATAATTTCTTTCTGACTTGTATAGGATTCTGCTGAAGTAGCAAATCACCCCTTTTTCCGCTCCATGTTGTTGAGAAAAACACCTACACCATACAGGAAACTTCTAACCTCATACACATTCCTATGCACTGACCAACTTCGTACTGCTTCTATTTCCTCTGGATCAGTGCGAATGCCTTTCTCCAACACGATATGTCCTAATTACTTCACTTCGTTCTTGAAGAGTGCACACTTGTTCGAGCTCACTTTCATTCCCGTAGCCTTGATACATCGTAACACCTCGGCACAGATTTGTTGAGGTGTTCGTCGAAACTTTTCCCGATAACAATGATGTCGTCTAGGTAAACTAGACATGTCTTCCAGTGCAGTCCTCTCAAAATTTGCTCAGTCAGTCTCTCGAACGTAGCTGGTGCATTGTACAAGCATCTCGGTCTTCTTCTTGAATCGCAACTTGCCAATATCCACTCTTTAACTCCAGGGTACTTAACGTTGATTCTGATAGTCTGTCTAGTGATCATCTATCCTGGGTAGAGTGTATCATCTATCATCTACGCAAAATTTCATTGACCCGTCTTGCTTTTACGCTAGAACTACCGGTGAACTCCATGGACTGTTGGATAGCTCAATGATTTTATGGCCCGCCTCCTCTTGTTTAGGGTGTACTTCCCGTTTTGATTCTGTGCTGCACCAACTCCGTTCGGCCGTATTCATCCTTGCTGCTTAGAAATACCTCGGTGTACTCTGACAACATTCGTACTGCCATCGCGAAGTGCTCATCTTTCAGATGCTATTGTTCGGTTATGTTCATTATTCGGATAGGAATACTTGCCCCGAGTGATGTTAATGTTTTTCCATACAGTAATCCTGTTCGGTGTACCCCTGTTGTTGGCTCTAATATTCCCACTTTCATGCTCCCAGGATCCCAAAGGGATTTCAATATACTTCCCATCGTAGTAACTCCTCCATGTCGAGCGCTATTCCGTGTTCTGTCATGAGCCACAATGAACTTATGACGAAAATTGAGGCTTTATATCTTGACGGCAATAACGCACTCTCCTTCGACAGCTACGCTCTCTCCGTTAGCAGCTTTTAGTCGATATCGAATCTCTGGATTAATGGTTTCTATCATTACTATGTCTAGTCTTATCACGAATTTTGATGCGCCGGTGTTAAGACTAATCGTACTCGACCTGCTGTTTATTGTTCCTTCAACGACGAGACTGTGGTTTTCTCGCGTTATCTGTGCAATTACGATGGTGGTCCTGGCACTTTTTGTTTTTCCGGTCAACTTTTCCTTCTCAAAGCTGGCGGAATTTACTTTAACGGATCCAAGTCGTTGCTACTTGAAGGGTCTCCTTCAGAGTTGATAACCCTTATTGGCGCTTCTTTGCTCGACTGGTATGATGGACGAGGATTTTGATCTGCCGGTTTTACTCTTGCAGCTGCGGCATGCTCTGGCCAAGTGTCCTCGTTTATTGCACCTGTAACACCTTAGACCGAATAGTGCTGCTGTGGTCCTCGAACTTTCTTCCTTAAAAGCTTTTAAGGACTCCCTAATCATAGCGTGAATTTTACTCACGTCTGCAGCTTCTAATTTCTTTAATCTAGTAGTTTCTGGATAGAGCGTCTGCTTTGCGGTCTCATATTCCAATGCGGCTATAAGAGCTTCATTTGGCGTAGCTCGCTTAGCCGTTGTCCGGAGATGTAACTTCAGCGTATCATCTCGTACCGCATTGATAAATGCATCCACAGGCGAACTGTTTACAATATTCGCGGGAGCTGTGCAATGTGCTAGCCTTGCAAGCCTTGTGTTTTCTGCTTCCAATTGTTGTAGATTTTCACCTTTGGATTGCCTGTAGTTTTGTAGTTGTATCTTGTGAACCTCCTGCATATGGGAGTATCCGTATCGTAACTCCGGCACTCTCTGGATGGTACTTGCTGCTTTACCCCTTAACGCCAAAATTAACCCACTTGATAACTGTTCCGCGTCCCATTTATTAGTTTTGGTTGCTGCCGTGAATTGCACTTTGAAATTTGACCAAGAAGACTCACCATCGAATACTGGCGGTTTCATGTGACTGAAGCTGCCGTTTCGGTGGTGATCTGATGAGTTCGACTGCACGATACTTTCTCCAGACTGCACCAGAGGGCCATACTTGCCTTTTTTTAGCTCCATTACTTTATTTTGAAGTTTTTCAAGTTTTTCTTCCATATTGCTCATAACCGTATTTTGAAGATGCAATTTTTTATCTACATTGTCCTCAAGCGCGGTTATTTTTGATTGTACTCATTCGATTGATTGTTGTAGCTCCTCCCTTTGTAATTTGAGAGACTGCTGCAAGGAAGATAGCTGCGATGATAGAGATTCTTGGAGAACCTGGTTATGTGATGTCATCAATTGACAACCAAAAATTTGCAAGTACCAACTTAACGACCCAAAAATCATTTGGTAACGTTACAACGCTGGCGACAAAATTAAAAATAGATTCTTAAAAAAGTTCGGCGATATTGTCGTCGTCGCCAGCGACATTGGTTCTGTTTATAACTATCAAGCGGCATTTACACGGTCAATATTAATGTCATTATTAGTAATGTCATTACCAGCGTCATTATTTGTCAATTTGTTATTAAACGATCGACTGTAAAAGTTACTCAAGTCACCTTGCAATTTCACACAATCAGCAACCTCATTAATTCGAGCAAATATTTTCATATCATTTGTGTAAAGGAGACAATGTGCAAATTCAAAACACTCAACAACATCATTTACAAATAATGAAAATAAAAGCAATGTGACTTCCTTGAGGAACTCCTGAGGTAACACGAAATGAACGATTGCTAAAATCGTTAATCTTAACAAATTGGTAACAATCAGAAAGGAATGAATGCAACCACTTAATAGGCATGAACTGCCGAAACCGAATCTAGACTATCTAGCTTTTCGATAGGGATCGAATGGTCAATTTTATTGAAAGCCTTTGAAAAATCGGTGTATAGTAAGTACATCTACTTGTTGTTTATGTCCTAGTCTGCTATATAAATGTCGACAAAAAGAGACTAGATTAGTCGCCGTAGACCTAGCCGGGAAAAATCCGTGTTGGGCGTGTTAATGGATTCGAATAGTTTTGGTATATCAGAACGAATAACGATTCCGCTATAGTTGCTGACTTCACTTCTTTTGTCAGATTTGAAAATCGGACGGATGAAAAAAATTTCCTGAGATCAGAAAAATCCGAGTACGTAGGCGGCTATTATTAAAGCTAATAGTCAGTGGAGGGGCTAGACTCTCTGCGCTATTCTTAATAAAGATGGGTGGAAAGCCATCTTGTCTTGCCCCCTTATCAAGTTCAAGATGAGATAACCCGTAAATTTTAAAAAGATAAAATCAGAAAGACCGCATCGCGACTTCTTCATATACAGACTCGAAAAAATTTTCAAACAAATTGAGGGCTGACTGGCGAAAGAGTTCTGAAAAGTCATTGGGGTAGGAAACCCAGCAACCTTCTTTTTACCATTTATAAAATTCCAGAATTTCTTAGGATAGGAAGTTAATTCATCTTCGATTTGCAGAATGTAGTTATTATAAAGGAACCAGTTTAAAGTTTTAAACTCCCTACGAGCAGTGTTGAAGCTAGGATAAAACTTAACACCGTGTAACTGTGATGTATCCGTGATGGGACATATCTTCCAATACGAGACTTGAGAAGCTCGTTTAAAAAAAAACACTATCTTTCAAGTCTCCTCCTCTTTCTAGAAATACCAAGTCCTAATCGACAAGAAATTTGTTTAAATAAACGTAGTCAGAGCATGTCTTAAATCGAAATGAAATGAATTACTAGAAATACACATAGTACAACAATTATCTTGAAAAATGTATATCATAATTGGAGTATGATGTATGCTCGTTCCTCCAGTGAAGTCCTCACACAGCGAGAGCTCCAAGTACATAAGGTCAATTGAAAAGACCAGATCGAGGAATTTCCCTCGACTATTGCTTATTCGGTTTACCTGCATCAATGCTGTGCTAGCAAAATAATCAGTGACTGAGGCTCTTCAGGCTGGTGGAAAAGGTAGTGAGGTGGAAAATATTCCGCCGAATTGAAATTTTTAGTAAGCCATGTTTCAGAGATAATGATCACATCGTAATAGTTGTCAAGCACGCCAAGCAAGAATAATTTAGCTCTACCTCGAATGCTAAAAGCATTATGGTAGTGCATCGAGGTAAAAGAGGTTTGTCCAGAACCTATAAGCGGTACATCCTGCTTGAAACTACATCACTTAAAATAAGGGATAGTTGAGTGGTACAGCTGGTATCCGAAATTTCACACTTACTTGGAACAAATTTACTACTTAGTAAGCTCTTATTAATTTATTCTGTTGACTTGTTGAGAGCAACAGTTTTTCGAAACTTCACCCGTGGAGGCAATGTTGTCCGAAAATGTTTATCGCAAAACTCCCGAATGTGTACATCAGCTGGCCAAGTATTGGGTCTAGGGCCTTTTATGCCCAATTTGAGGCAAATAAACTCCAGAGATTCGATACTTCGTTTTTTAGGGACTAGCTTGAATGCTTTACAGTCTTCAATCTCAAAACAAGTTTTAGCCGTGGACACAATTTCATTTTCAGAAGTATCCGGATCAAACTTTGAGATGTGTAGCCGTACCGTCGGTACAATGACCTTTACCCCAAAAAAATTTTAAAATTGTCTGGTACCACAAATAGTTGTTGTGCCCCTCTCCCATTGTGGAAGAAGTCACCACATCAGAAAAGGTTCCAGTAGAAGCCGGATGATTTTGAATGGCTGGTTGTATGACCGCAGGACTAATAGGCATAACAGGAGGCAATTCAGGACTAGGTATACCTTCTACGCTTTTATCGGAAGTAATCAGAGAAGCTGCGTTATTTCGGATATAGTCTGTGAAGTTGAATCTTTAGTTACTCTTACAGGAGAACTTAAAGGCATTTAAAGAGTTTACTTGAGGACTGAGTTAGAGTTAGTTTGAGTTGAGTTCGTTTGCGCTTGTAATTTTTCTTCTTTTGTAATGTTGATTTGAAAGTTGAGTCGGGGGTTGTGTTTGTGGTTGAGTTAAGGGCTGAGTTGGAAGCCGAATAGGGGTTAAGTTGGGGTTGGGTTAAGATTGAAGTGAGATTGAGTCAACGGTTAAGATATGAATTTACTTGGGAGTTGTGTGATTTTTAGTTGACAGTTATTCAAGTTGTGTTGAATTCCTTTTTTTTTTGGACCGAGTTGATTTGAGGATAGAGTTGAAGATTGAGGGATTAAGTTTGAGGGTGAATTAAGGTTGATTTTAGACTTGAGTTGGGGTTGAGTGAAAATTGAGTGAAGGTTTCAGTTCGCGATTTATTTGGGGTGAGTTCTGAGTTGAGTTAGAAGTCAGCTAGAGTTGATTTCACGTATGCGGAGCGTTTTGATTTGAGAATTATGTCTGGCGTTGAATTTGGAGTTGAGTTGTGACCGAACAGGGTGTTGAGATGGGGTTGAGCAACGGGCTAAGTAGGAAATGTATTTGTAGTTGAGTGACGAATGAGTTGAAGGTTGCGTTTAGGTTGAGTTCTAATTACCGGATTGAGTTGCGCGTTGAGTTTAAGGGTCAGCTTGAGTGTTTAGTTGGAGATTCAGTAGAAATCCTGTTGAGTTGAGGGTTAAGTTGGAGGTCGAGTTGCTGTTGAGTTGTAGTTGACTGGGGGTTAAGAGAAGTTTTTTGTTGGGGGATTATTTTGCGTATCGAGTAGTGGGTTTAGATGGAGCTTATATGGAGTTAAGTTCATGTCCGTATGTAATTTTTCGAATCGTGTTGATTTCGGAATTGAGTTGCCCGTCGAGTTTGGAGTTGCAAATTATTATTTCGAATACGACTGTTAAAAAGATCCCTTGAAATGTTAAAATCGAAAAGTTCTGAAGATTGGTTAAAATATTTTGAAGTACGCGCGGCGCGACCGGGTCATCAATTCCATAATTCGTACGATGAAAAGCAATACTGAATCTTAACTGCCGTGGATGAAGAATTCTCTTAGAAACGTAAAATGAATATAAGTCAAGCAATACAGGGCAATCAATCTTAGCACAAATTACATCCCGAGCAAATACTACATGAATCATCTCCCTTCTGAATTCAAAACTACGAATGTTCAAAAGTGTACAACGACCGGCATAAGAAGGTAAACAAAATCCTGAAGTTGACGTCGGAAGTTTTTATCTTTTACAACCAGAACTCCAGATAAAAGCAGATAAAAGCAGTATATAATGTCTTGAGAGTATATGGGTCAGAAAATTGACGAGCATGTCTCTTTATGAAACCGAGCATCGAGCCGGCTCTAGCTACAATCATTTCTATATGTTTAGTAAAACTTAGGTTATCTGTAAACAAAACACCTAAATCAATAATCTGAGTAACTCTATCTATTTTCACGTGTTGTAAACTGTACGGAGCTACAATTAATATCTTAATTCGTGCAAATGACATAGTTTTACATTTGAAGATATTGAGAGCTAAACGATTTTCGGCAGTCCAATCACTAAACCGATTAAGGTCCTGTTGTATCAATAAAACGTCTGCACCATTTCGGATATTAGCGTCAACTTTAAGGTCATCTGCATATAACAGACACGAGACACTTACAAAACTTGAAACATGTAACAAT
This sequence comes from Tipula vernalis, assembly GCA_958295665.1. Classification (NCBI taxonomy): domain Eukaryota; kingdom Metazoa; phylum Arthropoda; class Insecta; order Diptera; family Tipulidae; genus Tipula; species Tipula vernalis. Next base: position 175,392,664 of record OY282558.1, on the reverse strand, counting down.
ATCATTAACAAACAGAATAAATAACAATGGACCTAAATGACTGACCTGAGGAATACCAGATGAGACTGTAAACTTCTCAGAATAATTTTAACCAATACGTACTAGTTGAGACCTTTGCGACAAATAAGATGATATCCATTTTATAGGAATAAAATTAAAATTCACTTTAATCAATTTATCAATTAATAATTTGTGACTTGGTCACAGGGAGATGTTAAAACATTTTCGGCTGAATAAACGGATTTGAAAAACGTTGCAAATAAATCACAAACAGCATTTAGATTTTCATACAGTTTGTGTACCTTGGTTTTACGGGTATTATAAATTAACAAGTTTGTTGTTAAACCACTTTTCACGATACGAATTATGTTTGTTGACAATTTTTTGAATAAATAGATCCATCCCCGCATACAAAATTTCGTAAACCCGGCTAGTCATAATTTCAATATCCTTCTCATTGCAAAGGAAATCCCAAGAAATATTTTCAAGATATCCATTTAGAGAGTCATAATCACCATTTCTAAAATCAAAGATTAAAATATTATCATTTCGAACATAATCGTCAAAATATTGAAAACTTAACTTAATTAACAACGGTGTATGATGAATGGTTGAGGAGCGAGCCAGATCTTCACAAGATTGCACTGATGGATGTAAATTATCGTCAGTGAAAACAAGATCCAAAAGTGAGCCATTTTGATTGTGCACTTCATTATATTGCCTTAGACCCATTTCAAAAAATAAATCTATTACCAAAAAGGTATTTGCAGTGTTACCAAACGGTGTAAGTATTCCGTCAATTCGTTTCCAATTTAAGTTTGGAAAGTTAAAATCTCCCACGATGCACAAACTATCATTTTCTTCCATTTTGGGCTGAATCCTATTTCCAATTATATCGATAAATTCATTAAGGAATTCACTTGTAGATTTCCCGGGAACATATACGTAGCACAAACGAAAAGATTTCCTTTGGCCATATTTACCTTTGCTAAAAGGATTTCAATATCGCCGGATGCAATATTAATTTGTAGACATTTATACTGATTTATTATAGCTATTAATAGACCGCCACCAATATCCAGACACTCTCCAGTTTCATGCCGATCTGTTTATAGCAGGAACCGGCCTTGTCTCAGTTATGATTACGATGTCATAATCTTCTTCCATAACCGATGTAAAAAATGTATCCACTTTTGTGCGCATTCCGCCCGTGTTATAGTAATATATATTAAACTAATATTTGTCTTTAGTCGTCTAATTACCCACTTCATCGTCACCATTATTACCATCAACATTATAAATACTCGTATTATCGTTATTATTATTACTGTTATTATTATTAATAATTTTTTCGTAATTTACTAAATACTATGTAAAGACTGTATGCGACAGCTCCGTTGAAAAAATTCGTCATAAATATCCGGATTCACAAACTCTTTAAGAATTGAGTAGAGGGTTAAAATTTGGCTCGAGCCTTGGTTAAATTGAAGTTGAGTTGGAATTGAGTTAGCTTAAGTCGGGAATAATTTACGAGTTGAATTGAAGGTTAGAGAGCTGATGTAGTATAACTCAACCTCTACATTAAATTATGTATCATAACTCAACCCAACTCATAAATTGTCACTGAGTTCAGGCCCTACATTAATTAATAATATAATTTTTATGTTGGTATTGCTACTACGGTAATTATAAAAAACCAAAAAGAGGACAGAATAAATTTGGACATCGAGCTAGCCGTACATAATTGAAATTATAAATTAAAACGTTAATAATAAATAAAAAAAATGTAAAATATAAGTTAAAGTGATAATTTTGTTTTAGGCAGGTATTACATTATCACATTTATATAATTATATTTTTTTACAAAGAAAATATTGTCATATTTAGCTTCCAGAAGCTAAATATAACAGTATGTTCTTAGTAAAAAAATATAATTATATAAATGTGATAATGTAATACCCGCCTTATTAAAGAAAGAAATCCAATCCCAAGAAAGCTCACTACACTGATTTGAGTTTATCTACGCTTGTAATTTTCGAACCGCATTGATTTTGGAAATGACTTAGGCAATGATTTCAGGGTTTTGAGAGTTACGATTTGGGTTGAGTTAAGTTTGAGTTAGTTTTAGTTGGGGTTGAACTAAAGGTTTAGTTAGGGATTTATTTGGGAGCTGAATTGTGATTCATCTCGTGCGATTTCAGCCCTTTATATTTTTATTTTATCGTATCTAATAACTCAGAGCCTTCTAGAGTATAGAGCCATAATCTTAATGACGTATTTTTTAGAAGCTTTTTTAGTGGTATAACTTTTCACTGATTTCCATAGGAATCCATAGTAAAAATGGTTTTTTTAGCTTCAAGTTTCTCAATGAAAAAAGCAAAAATATTATAAAATGTTTATATAAAAGTTTTCTTCATATCTTTAAGAACAATGTGCAAGAAGGCCATTGGTATTAAGTAAATATTAATTGCAGAAATATTAAAATTAAATTATTTCTAAAATATATTTTTTCGAACTTTCATTTTGAAAAATACATCAAAGTTGGCTCTGACAAATTAAAATAATACTTGCTAAATTTATCTTTAGTTTTACTAGTGTACGTAAAATGTCTAAAATGGTTGCAGAAAAATACGAAAAAAAATTATTTAATCGCAAAATTATCACACGTTCCTATATTTTGTGAATTTGGTTTGCTTTTCCTACAATTTTTGAACTTGAAATTTCCTCAGGTGGTAATTTTTGGTACGATTTTTCCAAATTTTTACGTCCATCACTGCCATCTATGTAGTGTATATTGACTTAATGACCAAACGAATCATAGTAAGCTTTTATTTCAATTTGACCAGAATGCTGTTGTTATGAATTTTTTTTAATAATTTGGTTTAAATAAATCAATTATTACAAGAAAATGAAAACGATTTACTTAAACGATATTCATATATGTTGAAATTCAAACATTTATGAAAGTATTTCAGAAATCATAATTAAGAATTTGTAACGTTTTCATTTACAAATTTGTCCTAGGAAAAAAAGTGATTTCCCTTATGTTTTGTGTGTTTTACCAGAGCCTACTCTATAAATAAGAGCCTCCACATTGACTGTATTTTTTACTAAGCTTAAAATTAAGTACATACAATTTTTTCTTTACTATGAAACTATATGGAAAAACGTTTGTTTACATTTACATTTTTAGTGTATAAGAATTATGTGCTTTTACATTATTTTTTTACGAAAATGTTCATAAAACATGTAATTTTATTTGATTGAAAAATCGAATCATGAAAATGTTTATTTCTTAGTGAAAATCCTCTTGGAATATAAACTATTGCTAAACTTTTATAGAATGTTGTTGTTGTAAAATACGTCATAACATAAAATTTATAAACCCATCTCTTTTTAGTCTCTTTCGAAAAGCATTGCCACATGACAAAAATCTGCCCGAATACAGATTCATATCATGTGGCAATGCTTTATTAACGACTTTTGTTTAAACCATAGATGTCGCAATAAATAGGTGATCGAACCAGTCGGATTCTAAAATCGGTCCGATTTTTGATTCGTTTAAACATATTTTTGGTGGCTTCAGTCTAAAGTAATAACTAAATTGTAATAATAATTAATTTAATATAATTTTTTTTATAAATTTACTAAAATTAAACCATTGCTATGAAGAAATTATGTTAATTTCACGTAAAAAGTTTTCTTTCAAATCGTTTACTCAGCCCGAATCCCTGTTGTTTTTATTTGTGTGTTAAGTGACATCTAGGAATGAGAATAATAAGTAAGAGCTATTTTATTTTATACACCGCTCTCAAATGTTATGACAATTCAAATATTCTAAACAAAAACTTATTTTGAATGGGTCATTAATTTTTGGGAATAAAAATCGATGCCAAATAGTAATCATGTTGTATCAATTTTCAGCTGTGACTTAATTTAAATAATATTTCTAATACTTGAGAAATAAATAAGGCATTTATATTACAGTTAATGTTTGTTGGTTATGTCGTTTATTTGTGAAGCACAACAATCTGGGTTGATTTGATTTTTTTGATTTCTTCTCGCTCAATGCATTTTATTATAATTTTTTCTCTTTGACTCTCTTTGATTTATTTTAATTTTGGCTGTTCAACGTATTGTCTTTTTTTTACCATTGATTTTAGCTGTGAATAGGTGATGACGTCATTAAATAGAATATTCTCTTTTTAATACATATTGTTGTTGTTGTAGAACGTTTTGTAATTTAATTCCCTTATTTTCTTTTGATTATATCTGGAAAATGGGGAAGCTTGAGAATTTGTGCTTTAAATGAGTTTTTTTTTTTTTTTTTTTTTTTTTTCGTCCCTGCCCAAAAGCGGCTAGCACTACGACCTAAAAGATCTTTTGTGCTGTTGGGTACTGTTACTCCAGGAGCTTCTCCACCTCTCTAATAAAGGCGAGAATGCTATTTATAGAGGCCAATTTACATTTCTCCGGGGTCAGATACCTCTCTTCAAAATGAATCCACCTCCGTGTGCACAGAGCAACACACTCACATAGTATGTGTTCTGCGGTTTCTGTCTCTTCCAAACAGAGTCGGCACTCCGTCTCTGTGGACAGGTTCATTTTGTTCAAATGATATCTCAGGTTACAGTGACCTGAGAGAAAACTCACAAGTTTCCTAATATTTCCTTTGCTGAAATTGATCGCCAAATTTTTGTGGTGAAATGGTCTGATCAAAGATTTGGCTTGTCTAAGGCCGGGAATACAGTTCCAATAAGTCAAGCACTGTATTTTTTCCCATTTACTGATTGTGTAGGTTGCAGAAGCCCACGGGATACCACAAAAAGGCTCAGGGCCAATGAGTGTAGTCGACGAGCCTGCCCGTGCAAGTTCGTCGGCTATCTCATTTCCAGTGATGCCCATGTGACCAGGCACCCACCACAACCTTACTTTGTTTTGACAAGAGAGAGATTGTAGCAGTTTATAACAACTTTGAACCGACTTGGAAACCAAGCAGTTAGAAGCCAATGCTTTCAGTGCTGCTTGGCTGTCAGACAAAATGTGGATGGATGCGCCTTTAAGACCTTTGGTCATAATAATAGAGGCGCAGATTTCGATGGCGTGAATTTCGGCTAGAAAAACACTGGGGTAAGTACCCAGTGATTTCGATATTTTGTGATTGGGTCCAAAGACACCAATGCCGACTCCACTATCCATTTTTGATCCATCAGTGTACCAGACTAGGCTGTTAGGTTCCATCTGCGGTAACCCAGTATCCCAGTCTGTTCTATCGGGGATTGTTACCACGAAATTCCTGCCAAAGCAGAGTTCTTTCGGCATAACGTCCGGGACACTAAAGAACATATTCAGGTCTGGAAGTTCATTCAAAATGTCCAGGTGACCCATATGGTCATCATGACTGTATTGATTCGCGAGCTTCAATCTAGCTGCACAGGTAGCAGCTGATTTTTTGACGTGGATATGAAGTGGAGTGAGCCCGATGAGAGCTTCCATTGCCGCCGTAGGGCAGGTGCGCATAGCACCTGTAATTCCGAGACATGCTAGTCTCTGTAATGAGGTCAGCTTGTTCATAATCACTTTTTGCTGTACCTTAGGCCACCAAACTATTGCCCCATATGTTACAATTGGCCTCTCTATCATGATGTACATCCAGTAAATCATTTTTGAGTTCAGGCCCCAGGTCCTGCCGAACATACGCCGGCAGGCCCACATGGCCCTGGCCGCGCGTTCGGTAGTTGAAGTAATATGAGAGTTCCAAGTCAGCTTCTTATCTAGGACGACACCCAGATATTTGACTTCATTGGAGTATCCGATATTTATATTATTAAGACTAATTGAACCAAGGTTCAAATTACGTCTTTTGGTGAAGGGCACCAGGACTGTTTTGCTAGGGTTAATCGAAAGGCCCTCCCCAGTGCACCAATTCGAAATAACAAGCAAAGCCTGTTGCATGCTGGCGGACATCGTACGTTCATGCCCTCCAGAGACTATGATAACCAAATCGTCCGCATAACCAATGGCATCGTACCCAAGTAGATGTAAATTATCAAGCAACTCGTCGATCACGAGTGACCACAGCAAAGGGGACAGGACACCGCCCTGCGGACACCCTCTTGCTGCCGTAATCGTGACTGACTCATTACCTAATTTAGATGTAATCTTCCTACTAACCAACATGGAACTAATCCAGTGGTTAGTCGGATCGTCAATACCTCTACGCTTGATTGCCCTAGCAATTGAGTCGTATCCAGTATTGTCAAAAGCTCCCTCAATATCCAGAAATGCACACAGAGCAATTTCTTTCGAGCGATAGGCTGCTTCAATCTTGGTGACAAGTAGATGCAGCGCACCCTCTGTGGATTTGCCTTTCCTATAGGCGAATTGATTTGGATTTAGAGGTCTGGTTGCCGTTAACCAGTCTCTGATATGAAGATCTATAAGTCGTTCCATGGTTTTAAGAATAAACGATGTAAGACTGATAGGTCGAAAGGACTTAGGAAGTTCACATGGCCGATTGCCAGGCTTTGGGATAAAAACCACGTTTACTTGACTCCAAGCCTGTGGTATGTGACCCCAATTGAAGCTAGTTCTATACAAGGCCACCAGAGCAGGGGTAATCAAGTCCAGGCCCCTTTGAAGGAGGGCTGGGAAGATTCCATCCCCTCCTGGAGCCTTGAAAGGCTGAAAAGAGTTAATGGCCCATTTGACTTTATCCGGAGTAAAAAGCTTACCGGATAAACTATTAACCCAACCCATATTTACACCCATGTGTGTACCAGATATGGAGTTAGTGATTGTATTTGTGTCGCAAACAGTGCAGCCCGGAAAGTGCACTTGAAGCAGGGTTTCGAGCGACTCTTTGCGACCTGATGTATAACTACCATCGGATTTCAGAAGAAGCCCAATCCCGTTGGACTGATCTTTAGCTAGAACTTTATGGAGTCGAGCAGCTGTAGGTATATCCTTGATATTTCCACAGTTTTTCCTCCACGTGAGGCGTTTGGAACGCCTTAGTTCTGTGTTGTAACTGGTTAGAGCTTGCCTATATTCATTCCACTCATTGGAATGCTTTGCCCTATTAAATAATTTCCTAACCTTCTTACGAAGTTTAGCCAGCTGTTCGTTCCACCATGGAACTTTGCGATTAACCACAACGTTACGCACCACACAGCTGCTTTCGTAGGAAGATAGGAGCACGTCATTAAGCAGACCAGCTGCGGTTTCTAGGTCACTAATTGAATTCAAAGATGTTGGCAGCATGTCTGCTTTGATAAATAAAATATCCCTATATGTTTTCCAATTTGTAAAACAAGGGATACGACGCTCTGTTGCCTGTATGATCACTCCCGGTATATCGAACCTGATGTGCATGTGGTCCGACAGAGAAGCTTCGCTTGAAACATGCCAGTTTGCAACAGAGTTGGAAATAAACTGACTTGACAAAGTGAGGTCCAACACCTCTCGCCGAGTCGAGTTTATGAAAGTGGGGTTCGAACCTTTATTTAAAATGTCTATGTGACTACTCATAAGATAATTTAAAAGGGACTCACCTCTGCCATTTGTATCACTGCTGCCCCAAATGATATGGTGTGCATTAGCATCGCAGCCTATGATGAAATGCTTGTTTTTTAGGTTGCAGTAATCCACCAGATCCTGTACAACTACATGTGGAGCACTAACCGACTCACCAGGGAAGTACGCAGAGGCACATATTGTCTCCTGCATTCCCCTGCTAGTCGGAACCTCCAGGATTACTGCAACCAAATCCTTAGTGGTGAACTCTGGAATTGGAAGAACGTTAATATTAGATGAAACAAATATTGCTGCTCGGGGAACTTCCTCCCTTCGATCGTAAATCAACTTACATGACTTGAGGTGGAGGCCTCTGATTTTTCCTCCATTAACCCAAGGTTCCTGGATAAGGCCAAGGGTTAAGTGTTGTTTCGCGAACCTGTTGCAAAAGGTATCCGAAGCTCCTTTTGCGTGATGCAGATTCGCTTGTAGTACCCTAATAGTACCAGCCATACTGGATGATTAGGGTAAAGGAGCTCTACGCTCCTGGCTGCTTGCCAGCCGTCTGCTTTGCGGGATTTGGCCTGTTTCTGCCACTTTTCCCAGTAACACCCCGAGCGCCCATATGCTTAATTTTCGGGGTGAGTGCTGATTTACTCGATCCCACAGTAGGAGTTGCGGAGAGATCCGTTGATCGTGCTCCCGACGAAGAGGCAGCAGGAACAGAATGCTCAATAGCGCTGCTGTTCCTGGATGCCTCCTCGTCTGTGATTGTGCCTACTACTGGGGCTGGTAAAGTACCCTCCTTACTGGAGCTGACTCCAGTGGTTGGGTTGGTAGAGGGGGAATCCTTCTTGAGAAGGAGTTTTATCCTACCAAAGCGGTATGCGATGTTCCCGTTGGATTCATGGAAGACTCGCCTATGGCCATAACCAAATGGACGAGTACGCCAGTTGTCGTCCTTTGCAGTATCTTCCATGAGTTGGCCGCGAGACCATCGTTCTGCGCGGCCATGGTAGCGAGAATCTTCTCGCTAGTTAAGCTAAGGCTCTGTGGAAAGAATCCCCTAACGATGTTTGGCCGAGGAAAATCATCCTCTTCCACCAAAGTTATGTTCAGACCAATTTTTTCCCTTAGGCTTACAAAACTGTTCCTCATCCATTCCGCTGTGGAATGATCGGAACATATAAAAAATAGCCAACCTGTTCTCCGGAAACAGCCAAGGAATTGCGGCTTGTGGTTTGAGCCTTGCATCCCAATAATGAGGTCAATGACACACTCCTGTATGTTTGCCATTTGCTCCATACTAAGAGGATTGCCACTGAGATCACCTGGTACGATGCCCAGCTTAACACTGCCTGCTACCTGGCTGAAAGAGGGCTTTACCGGAGAAGGCCCTTCTTTTGCTTTTTTGACAGGTGGTTTATTTGGTTCCGGAGCAACCTCAAAAGACCTCTCACGCTTACCACCAGACCTCTTGTCTAGGGTAGGAGCAACAGGCCCCGAGGATGCTTTCAGAGGGGTCGCGGACTTAGCAGCAGCTAGAGCCTCTTCTCTAGTTTTGCCTTCCTTGAGCCCCTTTTTAAAACGCCTTCTTTCGAAGGAGTTGAGCTTAACCCATTCCCCGGCGTTGAGGGACATGTTCCCAATATCAACACCAATGGTTGAGGTGCCCGATAACTGTGAGATTACACTTATGTTGTCGTCACAGAACGTGTCCGTAGTAGAAGAGGTGGACTGTTCCACCTTTTCCTTGGTCCGGACGTTAAGATAATCAAGAGTGGTGGCCCTTGTGGCATCTACCATTCCATCATAGCTTAGGAGACCCAACTCAATAGCTGGTGAAGTTGATGCTTTTAAAGAGGCATCACTCTCTATGTTTTTTTTAAATTCGGTTTCCATTTGAATCCCACGAGTATCCGAGAAATGAAGGTCACCCACAGCAGAGATCGGTATACTGTGGGAAGGCTACTTTAAACCGGGGGTCGCCTGGTACCCGGAGTTCACATACTAAAGACTAAGCTCCCCCTTAGCCACGCAGCTCTCAGCGTATGTTGTCCCACCAAAGCTTGGGGCAATGGATTTACCGCCATTGCACGGTCGTGTAAGTTACTTGGCTACATTCTAGGATGCATTGCCCGGTTGTCGCCACGAGGAGGCGTAACTACACTAGGAAGAAGTCTTATGAGAATCGCATATCCTAGAAAGCTTTGACTCCTAAAACTACTCCCCCAACAACCCGCTTTAAATGAGTTAGTCATTGAGTTGTTTATTAGTGATTTCAGAAAAAATTATTTATCTAGGTTTAATTTTTAATTCATATTTTTTAGTCAATCGAAATCGCGTTTTTTCATACAAACTCTATGAAAATATTTCTTTTTTAGTGTTTCTATGTCCTTTATTTTATGTTCATTTTTTACATGCCGGCTCTATTCATATCAAGATGGTTCTGGTTTTACTATGAAAAGTTTCGTTTTTTATTCGTTTCTAATTCCCTTATAAAAGCTCAGATGTTTTGATTATAGCTCTATAAAATACAGGGTGCTCTGAATAACTTCAAGTAGGCTTTTAAATAATTGAAAAGCTCGATTTTGTCTTCCTGGTTCAGATTCAATTTGTCAGATGCTTTATGTTAGTATTTCAACGACGAAAAAATGTAATTAAACGGTAATAGTGAAACGACAATTAATATGCTACTTATTTTCTTTATTTCACCTTATACGCACAATGCTATCCAAATAGAGCAAAGCCTTCCGAAACCACTTACCAATTTTGGAACACGTTCGCCCCTCAAACAATTTTTTGATATTCGGAAAAGTCACATATTAACAATTCTATGACACCTATATGGGTCATGAGTTTGTGGAAAGCTGGCATATCACATATATGTGACATGAGTTTTTGATTGCTTCTATGACACATATGTGAGACATGAGTCTTTCATTTTTACAATAAAAAGGACACATATGTGTGACATGAGGTTTAGGTGGAACATAAATTATTTTAAGGTGTACAAGAAATTGCAAAATTCAGTATATTAGGTTTTTATTTCTAAAGAGTTAATTATGATTTACATATAAATTATATAAGTGTAAATCAGTTATAGTTTATAAAAAAAAAAAATCAAATTTTTTATTGGGTATGCCATAGCCGAAAGCATAGATATTGGCATAGACCGATCAACTCGCCTTTAGCATCTTTGCATGTGTCACAAACATATTTACTCGCAGCCCTTTTACCAGTTTTGTAATACATGCGGCACCTCCTGCGGATGTTGGCCATGCTAGGGAAATGTGCTGTATTTGAAGTTGAAGTTCCTGCGGTTCTTGGGCTCTTTTGCCGCGCTAAAATCTCCCCTAAGTACGAGGTTATAATTTTTTCTCTAAATTCTAGATGTGGCAATTGTCGCTGCTGGGTTTGTTTGTTATATATCCAGTATCCGCACTGAACGCCTTGGGCAAGCATAATATGAAATAATTTGATCCGTCCTATCGATCCCCGGCATATTAGCGTTGTAGTCTACCACTATTTTTGGCTTTATTATGTCCTTGTTTCTTTTTTTTATTAAATTAATAAGCTCGGCATTATGTTTGGTAGAAATCATCAAAACGTCTCGCTTGTCTTTCCATTTTAACACCATAATGTTCTTGTGGTTTCGCCGCCATGAAATTTATCCTGGCTATAATTTACTCTTTATAACTTGAGAGGGATTGCGTTTCCTCTTCGAACGTAATGTTCCACATATATTAGTTTGATGATTCAACAAGTGCTCTGCCAGGTCAATACTGCAGTAGTAATTATCCATATACAACGTATGACCTTTACCCAAATATTCCTTCATTAGTTCAACAACAACGCCAAATGCATGCCCTTTCTCGTTAGACACCGTGCCTCTTCCGGTATATATAATCATATTTATTAAAAAACCTTCGTGGTTGCATAATTCATAGAATTTGATTCCGTACTTGTGCATCTTATTCGGAATGACAGTCTTCCTCGCCATAACAGGAGAGCTTAATCTAATGAAAGGTTGTGAGATGGGCTATACAATTATTTTATGTTAGCCAGAACGTGATTTGTGACATTTTGTAATTTGTATAATCTATTAGTTTTGACGTCGTGTTGCTCGTCATAGAAACACGTACACCTAAGGATGTTTTAAACCCTTATTCGACTCATTGTCTGGCCGAACACATTTTACATAAAGCCCAGTTTTGGCCCAATAGTGTTTTAGGCTTGGTTTTCTATTTAGAGGCATTAGTAGACATAAGCCAAGCATTTGTTTCAATTCGCTACTGGTCACATCTTTCCATCTGCGAAGATTCGAATTTGCTGATAATGGCTTATGCTCAATAATAAATTTAGCACGTGCATTAGTCCAAGTAACTATTTTCCCGAGCAATACATCGTCAAATATTTTTCTGTAATATTCTACTGGTTCGGCGGTTAGTGGTAGATCTACGGGTATCAATTCTGCTCCAGTAAAAACTATGTTATTTGTTTCAGGCCCAACATCAGTCCACTCATCATTGTTATTTTCAGCAACATATTCTTGAACTGGTACCTCTTGCAAGTCAATTTCTACTGAGCATTCAGATGACATACTGTCAGTGTCATAGATGCGAAAGCTGCTGCCCGAATCTTCAAAGTCTATTTCACTGTTGCTGGAGTCCAATTCAGATTCGTCAGATTTAGGCACAAGCTGCATGCGCTTTCCTCGACTTTCCATTATGCACAAATTCTTTTAAAACCAAGAACCTATTATAACAATTAACAGTACAACAAAAAAATCTGCAATTAACTTGAAACTCACCCAAATCAGAAAATCGGAGAGTAAATAATATTACTATACCTTACAACTTTATATGCTACACAAATAACTTTGAATAATTTTTATTACACTTCAAAAATTTAGTTTTGAATTGATAAAAACGTTCAATAAATCGTTTTTGATAAAAACGTTAAATAAATCGTAATCCCTTTTCTTTGAACCAATATCGGGGTTTTCCCGAAATATGAAAATATTTCAATAAATAAAACTTTCTCATTGACCATGTGACACAAATGTGTGTCATATACTCATAAAGACTACGGCGAAAAGAAAATAATCATAACACAAACCATTCCAAAGTTAAGGTGTAACCATACTCGTACTTGGAATAAGAAAAATAAAAAAAATAAGAATTTGAGCTTTTCTTATTTCACTTTGACATTTCGACTATAGATAACTTAAAAATGTTTAAGTCCAAAACGAAATATTTTTGTTTGAGTTTTCAGTTATTTTAGGAAAAATTAAACTAAATTCATTTATATCGTAAAAAATTATTAATTTACATTTACTAGTTCTAATTAGTGAGACAGAAACACTACACTTTACAACATTTTTTGTTTTAAAAAAATTATGTATCTCAATTAATCTCTAATTGCTCAATTATTTATTGTCTAATTTAATGCTCAAATGTTCCCGTTCTGATTTATTTATTAATAATTAATCAAAATGTTATAATTTTTCACAAAACTGATTTTTTATTTCCCGCGTTAAATATTTGTGCAACCTTTCTTAAGTTTTTTAAGTTTACACGAAAAATTTCGCTCCTTTTAAGTTTTTTAAGTGACAGCTGAAATTTACATTTCCCTCTAAAAAAAGTTTAAGTTTCTTATTTTAAGTATGGTCGAATACACACAAATCCCCTTTCTCGTTCTCTTATTTTTTTTATTTTTCTTATTCCAACTATGGTTCTCGCTTTATACCTATGTAAAGTTTCAGTAATTTGTGACACATATATGTAACATGAGTTTTTTGGGAAACTTCCGTGACACATATACATATGTGTCTTTGAGGGGCGAACGTGTTAATGAAAAATTTAAAGAGATTCGGATAATTTTCGAAATCAAGAAAATATTGAAACTGTAAAACTAGATAAGGCCAATCCTATTTGCTCAGCTGTCTTAGATCTAAATCAACTTTACTATAAACTCAAAAAATTATTGAAAAATTATTGATATCACGCTTATCAAAGATACTTGCAAGCGATATCTAGAGTTTTAAATCGTCATAATTGTCACTGTTGGAACTCAACAAATCCTAAGTGGGTTCGGGAAATTCATTTTCAAACAATTTGGCGTATAATGGTTGGTGTGGCATTTTGTATGATAAATCGATTAGTCCTTATTTATTTGAAGGCACTTCAACGAGCATTAAGTATCTCGATTTATCAAAAAGCATACGAGAAAATGTGTAGTTTGTACTACTTAGTTAAATAATATCTTAATATTAAATATCCAAACCGATGGATCAGAACTGAGGGATCCATATGTTGGCATGCTCGCCTGATATTATTTCGTTAGTTTTTTTTTTTTTTTTTTTGTATGAGGATGTTTAAAAAATAAAGCAAACAAACCACTACAATTAAATACGTGAAGCATGAGGGAAGCACATTTCAATTTAAAAATTTGGTACATTATCCAGGATGCTTCTTGCTTCAGATGATCTGGATTGAAGGCAAGAAATACCTTAAATCCTGCGGGTCCTCCAACCAACAAAAAAATCACGTTTAAACCATTTATATATGAGAACTTAAATCAATCACCCTCTGTACTAGAAATTACTTATCAACAAAATTATTACTAAAGAAAATATCCACAAATATATTTTATGTATGTAATATATAGTATATAGACGAGTGCGGTTTTAGAGAAACGGTACGAGTATACGTATAGTAATAATACATAAAAATCCTTATCTTTTACTTCCTGGTAATTGTATTACATACCACACAGGGTTGGATTGAATAAACTGTAACATTTAACGATAGCTAAGGTATTTATAACAAAGATCGAACAAATCGCAACCTACATCTACAGAAAATCACAAAATTGAAGGCACAACACTAACGAATTAAAAATCGGTTTTATTGTAATCTTCAAGTATGGAAAATTCCATGAGAAGCTAATAAATTTTTTTTCTTAAATTTGCGTAAACGTAATATTTCTATACGTAAAACCGCTCGTGCCTTCAATTTTGTGACCCTCTGTAGTTGAAAAAATTTAACCTAAATCAAAAGCCAGACCAGTATAAAGATAGTTTTAAAACTGTACAGTTTTCTTTCGTCGAACAAAGAATATACAACACAGTATTAAATACGAGTAATTATTATTTACTCCAATGATCCATTTCATTAAATCCAAAAACCTACTAAACAATAACAATGCATCTCTGCGATGACTGAATAAGTCAGATTATTTATATTTAAATCAACAAATCAAATTACACAAATTTGTATACTTTGAAATATAGTAAAGATTAGCATTTATTTATTGCATCTAATAGGAGCGATAAATGCCTACAAATAGAATAACGTGCATCAAATGAAAATCAAAATCTAAGCAATTATTGTCTCTAAATTATTATTATTGTAAAAACGAGTGATAATCAGTTAAGTGTTCTTAAAATTTTTAAGTGAAAATTTAGTGTGTGTGTGTGTGTGTGTGCGCAAGAATATTTATGCGAAATTAAAACGGGAACATTTAAAAACTTTTTAAAATTATCAGCCAAATTATTTATTGCAAAATATTAAACAACTGGTCCATCTAATTTGTTCTTTTTCGTACAAGATTAGTGTGATATATGTACTCATAAATCAGTACAAAAAATTGTATGAGAATATCAAGAAAATAAAGAAAAGAGGGATCTTAATAAAGATTTTAGTTTTAGGTATATTAAGACATCGGTGTAACACTCTTTAAAATTTTGATTTTAAAATTCCCCCCTAATATTTGTGTGTCTGATCAATCGTATATCTTTCTTTTGTTTCGGAGGATTGTCAAATAAATACAATTTCTTTAAATTGTATAACATCAAACTTTCAATTTAATGTACCTAGCTAAGGTTTTGTTATTTAGTTTCTTGTTGCTATATTTTTGGTTTGGTTTGGAATGGTTGCTTATTAATGATTTAACAAAAATTAAAAAAAAAACGTTTCGCCTCATTGACCCGAGTGTACACACAAGAAAAATAATCGTTAATAAAAGACATATGATAATCGTGGAAAAATCGTAACGTTTTAGTTTCGTTCGTATTAAAAGTAAAAAAAATAAAAAAAATATTTATTTAATTATACGAATGTCGATCAAACAGGGTGATCTTGTATAATTTGAATGATACAAGTGGGCACAGTTGTATCCTAAAATTTTGCGGAATTTTATTGTGAACGACATACTTATTGAGATTTTGTTCGTAATTACGAATTAATTATGTTTAATGATTAATAAAATTCTGTTTTTATTTCTTTTAATTAAATTTAAAAAAAATGCTTTATTGTAATTAATGTTCTAGTTTTACAACGTTAATGTAGCTTTTTACAGTCTAGCTTTTCAAGCTTATTTATTTATTTTTATTTATTTATTTTTATTTTCCAAATAGCTTTTAAGCTAATTGTCCAGTTTTACAATACAACACATCATCTATTCAAAAATTATTTCCTTTTTTTTTTGTAATACAACCCTAACTACTTAGCTTCCACTAATTATTATCCTTTCCGGCAACTCAGTGCACATCGATATACCTTTGTCAAATATTGATTTGTGTATATCCTGTCTCCTACACAACAACTGACACAAATATTGTGGTAACAAATTTTTATCAAGCCTAAAAATAAAAGTCATTACGTTCATAAACACCGTATTTTCCACTGTTAACAAATCTAATTCCCGCAACATATCACCAATTCTGGCATATCTGTCTCTATTTAACATAATTCTCAATAATAAAATGATTTTGTTGTTTTTTTTTAGCTTAATTTGTTTTTATTTTTATTAATATTTTAATAAAAAAAAACCGACGTTTCGACGGCAGTTAAATACTTGGTTCTATTAATACAAAATATTTATTAACTCTGGAAATTATTCCAGAGAAATATCTTTATTTAATTAATATTTTTTAATACACAATTTTAACAATATTTTATTTAGAATAATTAATAACGTGTTGTTACGTTGAAATATGTAATATTAATCTCTCCGATTCAATGTGAGTGGGAATATTGTGCAGCATGCGTGGCTTTTTATGCTGACATTACAAACATTATAATATTGCATTTTGTCACGTACACATTTAATGTATGATTCTGCGAATTGATGAATTGTTGTTGAGATGAATGTACTTTGCGAATGATATCGTAAGAGTTGAGATATCATTTGTATTTGGAGCTGATTTAAGATAATGGTTTGTTAATTGTTATGTCTTGCAGCGAGATACGTGACTCCTCCCCTCTAAGATGAACGTCTGGCCGCAATAGTGGCACTGGAGTGATTTTGGCGATTGTTTTACGCCATATGAAGATTCTATAGATAATTACTGAAATAATACAAATAATAATTATTGAAAGGGACAGGTGTCCGGATGATGTATGCAGTCTCGAATGGTTATGAACTATAACTAACTACTGCTTCCATTTTGTGAATCGTTTGATTGTGGAGTTTTTCCAATGTTACTTCGGGTTTTACTTTTTCAATGTATATATCGTTATACGGTATTTGGATTTCGTAGTTTGTTTGAATTTCCTTTTCTGGTGTGGAATTTTGTTGATTATTTATTGTAATAGTACAATTATTAAATTCTCTCAGGGTAGGAATTTTAATATCTTGTGTTGTTTGCTTGCAATTTGATGTATATGTGATCGGTTGATTCGAAGGTTGTACGTAAAGTTTTCCGTAACTGATGTTATCGATATCCTCATATGATGATATTTTGATCATGGGACATCTGGCTGGCAACTGTGATATTATTGCTGGTATGCAGGTGTTATTGATATCTTTTAATTCTTCCATTTGGCAATATATGGTATCGTATATTGTTTCGCATTGGTGTGTTATATATTGATATTTTGTGGGGCTAAAAATAATTTCTTTTGGAGATATAGGATATTTAATTTTATTTTGGTTTGGGATTACTTTAATTTGAAAATGATAAAATGATTCCTTTAGAAATGTTGGTATATTAATTATAAATATTAGTTGAGTATCATTATAAAATCCTTTTAATGTTAATAGATTATAAATTGAATTAGCATTTTGAAACTCAATATTGTCCTGTTTTAAAATGTCATTGTGTCTCATTGTCATTTAATAAATGTCTTGAAATCGAATTGTGTCTTGTTGTAGCCAAAATGTCTAATATATTGTCTAAGTGTTTTTGAAGAAGTTCTATAACGTGATTTATTTTATAAAAATGTTGGTCAAACATTATAATCATAGTTACTGAATTTGTCGCTTGTATGGTTTTATTTACTTCATAATTTAATCTATTTAAATTTATATTGACAAAGTCTTGTAAGTGGTCCAATCTGTCTAACATTTGTTTATTTATCTATATTTGTTTATTTATTTGTCCGTTTAATAGATCCTGATTTGTATTTATTTCATTAAGGGCCGTTTGTACGTCTAGAAGGTCTTGATTGTCTAAATTGCCAGTTATGTCTTTTATTAGTGATCCTAAGCCGTTGGATAATCCTCTTTTAAATCTTTTGGGCAGTAATTTCTTAATTGTTTTCCGTAACTGTTCATTCTTGTAGTCAGTTATTGCTTTTCTATCGTTTAGCAGGATTAAATAATCTTTATTTTTTGAAATTTCTTCTGATATAATATGCACTTGTTCACTAATTTGGTTTACCAACAATTGGTAAGATTGGAGATTAATGATATGGATAAGTTTTTTACTCAGTCTGGGCTTACGATTTTTATTTACTTTTGAAATGAAATTTTCTTTCTTTTCAAGGGTTTTTTCATATACATACTTCATTACATAGTTGTTCATACCGTGCTTTATGCTGTTCTATATAGTCTAGTTCGGAATTAAAGTCTAATTGTTCTTTGACGTAATGTCCTTTTAAGAGTTCGAATGGTGTGACATGGGTTGTCGAATGGATAGAGTTGTTGTAGGATAACGTGGCTTGAACCATTACATTTTCTATGGATAGGTTTTTTTGTTTTTCAACAATAATGCTACAGAGTTCTTTTAGGGTTGAATGAAGTCTTTCGACAGGAGAGTTTCCTGTGGAATTGTATGGGGTTGTGATATGAATCAAAATATTATATTTCCCTCCGAGAGTTTTAAGAACTTGGTTTACAAAGCATGTTTCATTATCAAATATTATTTTCTTTGGGATACCGTGGAGGCTAAAGAAATGTGTTAGATTTTCTGCAATAGTCTTATCTTGTTTATTTTTGAGATGATATGTAGCGGCGAATCTGCTAAATTTATCTATGATGGTTAAGCATTTATGGGATTGGAGTTGGAATAAATCTAAATGTAAGATTTCCATGGGTTTCTTTGGGGTTTCCGAAATTTGAAATTCCACTCTAGATGGTTGTCGATTATATTTTATTTTATTGCATGTATCGCATGCATTTATGTATTCTTTTATTTTTTGCTTCATATTAGCGAAGAAATATTGCTTCTTAATGTGCTCATAGTTCTCTATGATTCCTCTATGATCATTTTGTTCATGAGTTTTATGTATTTCTTCATTTTGATCAGCTTCATTTTGAATATCCGTTAGGAATTGAAGTGATCTAACGATATTTGTTCTAGGGTTTGTTTTTCGTTGTTTTCTTTGAATTATACGTCTGAATGCTTCTAAGACATATTCGAATCCTTCGTTAGTAGTATATATACACAACAGTCGTCGTTCTATGCCTACCAAGTTTTGAAGTTCCGTTTGGATTTCTGTAATAATTCTTTTGCATCCTCTTGGAAGATTTACTGTTGTCCTTTTTTTATTTTCGAAGAGGGTCTCGGTTTTTTCGAGAATTTCTGGGTATTTTTCCGAAATGTTTATTATTAGTTGTTGATTAAAACAATTTATACTATTCTTCGTTTCGGGTATTAAGTTTTCGGGAAGTGATAACATACTTCTTGTATCTTCTTCTGAACTTTCATCATTATTGTAAAGTTCGATATTGTTTATCGATCGATTTGAACGCGGGATTTGTATACCTTTTTTATATACAATGTTGTATTCGAATTCTTCGAGCCTAAGTCGCCATCTGACTAATTTTGAATTCGGCTCCTTTAGTGGAGTAGTGGAGTAATTTTGTTCACTTTTATTTAGGGTACGTGAAGCATAACATATTGGTAGATCTTTACCAATTTGTCCTTGTGAGAGTACTGCGCCTATAGCTACATTACTAGCATCTGTGGTTACGATGAAGGGTTTTTCAAAGTCTGGATATTGAAGAATGAGTTGTTTACACAACAATGTTTTGCACTGTTCGAAACATTCTGTATATTCTTTATTTATAATTATGGATTTATCTTTCCTAAGACATTCAGTCATAGGCTTCGTGATTTTTGCGAAGTTAGGTATAAATTTCCTATAATATCCTAATAAGCCCAAAAAACTTTTTATTTGTTTTTCGGTAGTAGGTATTGGAAATTTCTTTATTGCGCTGATTTTATCGGGATTTGGTCTTACACCTTGTGATGTTACAAGATGACCAAGAAATGCAATTTCTTTATGTAGGAACTCGCTCTTGTCGAGTTGGGCTTTCAAATTTGACTGTTGTAATTTTTGGAATACTTGTTTTAAATTTATCATATGCTCTTGTAGCGATGTCGAGAAGATGATGATGTCGTCCATGTAACAGAAACAGGTCTTGCCCTGTAACTCTCCTAATACATTGTCCATAACGCGTTGGAATGTGCTGGGTGCGTTTTTTAGTCCGAATGGCATGCGAACGTATTCGTAGTGGCCATATTCTACAGAAAATGCGGTTTTTGGAATATCCTTTGGACCGACTTCAATTTTATGGAAGCCTGATGCAAGATCCAAAGTGGTAAAATAGGTACATTTGCCTAATTTATCCAGAATATCCGTTATATTCGGTAAAGGGTAACGATCGGATATTGTTTTTTCGTTTAGCTTCCTATAATCAATAACCATGCGCCATTTGGTTTGTCCAGAGGCGTCATGTTTCTTGGGCACAATCCATATTGGAGAGGACCATGGAAAGAAACTTGGTCGTATGATACCTTGATTTTAGCATTTTATTAATTTACCTTTCTACTTCCATTTTATAGACGTAGGGGTATCTATAACTCTTTGTGAATATATGGTAGGTTTGTCATCATTTACATCGATATTATGCTTGACAGCGTTTGTAAATGTTAATTGATCGTTTTCTTTTTGGAAAATATTTTCGAACTGAGAACATAATCCTTCTATATTCAATTTTTCCTCGCTATTGAGATGATTAGTTCGAATTAACTGCCTTATGTCGATTCTTTCGTTTTTGATTGTGTAAACTTTTGACATAAAGTGTAATTTGAATTTTAAGGGAATTGTGACGGTAGGTGTCTTTAGAATTGATTGACCTAAGTCGAGGGTTATACTCAGGGATTGCATTACTTCTAAGCCTATTAGACCATGAAAGTAACTATGAAATTTGAATAGAAGAAATTCTATATCTTGTTGAGTTTTTAATTCTTTTAAACCTTTCATTTTTATAGCTTTGTCAATGGTGTGTTTATTGAATAGGGTGGTGACAATAGTGGGTTGAATGTTATAACTTTGAGATTGATCTATTATCTCGGGTTCTATGAATGATTTTGTAGATCCTGTGTCTATCAAAAATTTGTATGGTTTACCGTGTAGGTTTATTTCAATATAGGGTAATTGATAACCTGATTGGTGATTATTTAAGTTTATAAAGCCGTATGTTGCTCCGTATGTGGGTCAAACTAAACAAAATTTTTAAAAAAACGGGTTCGTCAACATAGTTACGATTCTTCGTATGAGTTTAAACTCTCACACAGTGCTTTATCGATTCGTGGAAGTACTCACTCATTATCTACAGAAGACGCTGAGATACTTGATAAGGAGCAAAATCTCAATAAAAGATTAATTTTGGAAAGCATTTACATCAAAAAACATCAAAATTTATCTCAAAATTTGTTAAATATCCAGGAAGTTAAATTATTACGACAACATTTTATAGATCTTCTAAATTTAAATTTTGTTTCACTCTAATTGTATAACTTAAACTATTTTTCTGTTAAACTGAGTAATTTATAAATTTCAAACTGAACTCTAGTTATTTTAGAAAAACATTCGTTATGAATTTTTTTTTTTTTTTTTTGAAATTATAGTATAAATTATAACCTTGAAAATGACGGGATGTGCCGTCGAAACGTCGGGTTTTTTTTATTAAAATATTAATAAAAATAAAAACAAATTAAGCTAAAAAATCAACAAAATCATTTTATTATAAACATAAAGCTTAAAAAAGTGAATTAAATAATTCTCAATGCTCTATTTATAATAACTAACATTTTATCTACTTCGGACTTACCGTACTATTCCGAATAATGTACCAGTCATATTAGTGTACCACTGGTACACTGTTAGAAAGAAATGGTCTAATTAGTGAACCATGGTACACTATTAATTCTTCATTTACAAGTGTGTTTTTGTTTTACTGAAATTTAAAATTTTCTATTGTTTTAGCGAATTTCCCTTCTCTCTTGTCTCTTCTCTTTTTCCTGATATAAACGTTTTAGATACTCGAATAATACGAATTTAATAAATTCAATCGTGTTGGCGCACTAAATAAGTTGTCACCTATTTCATTTAGCTCTTCGCTCTTCATTTTTTTCAAGAGCGATAGTAAAAACTATTAAAAAGCCCTTTATAAAGAGCGATATTGTAAAAAAATATCGCTCGGAAGAACAGGAGCATTATGTTTATTATAAGGCTCTTGCTCTTCCACTATTTCGTTTGTGTTATCATATTTTCGCTCTTTGTTAATGAGATATATTGAGAAAATAAATACGCTCTGCTCTGATCAATAAAAACGTAATTATTATATTGCTCTGGCTTTTGTTATTACGGCAAACGGTTACATTCCAAACCTTCTAAAATTCTCTCTTTAGAAAGCCTGATAGTTTTGTTAGCGAACAGGTGTACGGGCGTTGGAAATTGCGTTCTAAAATGGGATTCTAAAATGATTTTTAGATGAGTTTCTGAAATATGAAAAATTTAGGTGGAACTTGGCTATTCCTTAACCGATTGTGATGCAATTCAATATACGCGTTGGAAGTGGGATTCTAAAATAGTCGTTAGATAAAGTTCTGGAATATGGCCAACTAGAATAGAAGTTATAGATTATTTCTGTACCGATTTTCGATCTGACTCACACACAGCAGATAAACCTCGACAGCTACATGGATTATGGAAACTGCCACAGACAATAGCTTTTGAGGTTAATCATATTGATAAATTTATTATACATCTGCCGTAACCTGTTTAGAATACTCATATTGATATATTTATTATACATCTGCCGGGAAATTTAATCGCAATCAAAAGAAAATAAGCAAAAAATGGGTGACAGCACGCTAATGTTAGTGTAGATTCGCGGAATTAGCAACAACACGTCAAATTGCATCACAATCAGTTAAGAAATAGCCAAATTTCATCCTAATTGGACATATTCCAGAACTTCATCTAAAAGTCATTTTATAATTCCACTTCTATCGCGCATGTCAAATTTCTCAAAAATCGGTTAAGGAATAGCTAAGTTCCATCCTAGTTGGCCATATTTCAGCACCTCATCCACAAATCATTGTAGAATCCCGTTTTCATCACACATGTCAAATTTCACTAAAATCTGTTAAGGAATAACCAAGTTACATCCCAACTGGCCCATATTCCAGAACTCCATCTAATAATCATTGTAGAATCCCATTTCCAACGCGCATATCAAATTTCTCTAAAATCGGTTTAGGAATAGCCAAGTTCCATCACAATTGGCCATATTCCAGAACTTCACCTAAAAATCAATTTAGAATCCCATTTCCATCGCGCGCATCAAATTTCACTAAAATCGGTTAAGGAATAGCCAAGTTACATCCTATTTGGCCATATTCCAGAAATTTATCTAAATATCATTTATCGAAGTTTCTTTATTTGATGATATTCAAAGAGCAATTCGTGGATTACAAAAAATATCGCTCCCTAATGTACTTTCTTCAATCGCTCGGCGAAAAAACAATTGATGGCTTAGACACCGGGCACTCAACAAATAGATTTACTGTTGTGGTATGTGTGGCGGCCGATGGAAAAATAATTCGAACAATGATAATTTCTATAGCTTTGAAAAAAATTCCACGAGTTTTATTACTAAAAAACGTTGAAGTAACAGCGAACGATGGTGGATCAATGAATATAAATTTAATGAAGCATTGGGTGACTTCTTGCTTTGCTGTAAAGGTTCGTTTAGTAAAAATAAGTCGCTATTATTGAGAAGAGGTAGTTGGTCTCCTTCAGAATAAATGCTATACAGAAACCCTGTTTAAGAAGTTTTTACCACAAAGAGATATCGAAAGATACCTGAGTATCAAGATCTGGTCAATTTTGTTAGTGAGGCAGTTAAGCGGGTCAATCAGGAAGTTATTAAGCGCTCCATTGAATATTATGGGATATCTGGTGTCGGAGAAGTTATTCCGACATATAAGCACAATATTCGTCTAGCACAAATTGTTAAGGGTGAACATGAATTGCGCGACACTGAGGCTGATAATGCACCCACCACGTCCGCGGCAGAAATTGAACTGACTTCTAAAAGTGATGAAGATGTATCAAGCAACGAAGAATCTGACCCTAGTCTGGCCGTTTCTTACCCGATGAAATGGGTACTATTTTGTATTTTTTAAATATTTCAAGACTACGAATTAACAAAAAAAATAAAATAATTTTAACTTTAATTTCTTTTACATAAAATTTTTCCAAGATCCCAAGAATATACCACTGGTACACCGTTAGGAATAAAAGGTGTAATTAGTGTACCATGGTATAATATTAATTCTTCATTTTCAAGCTTCTAAGAGTGTAAAATTCGAATAGTATAACATGCTACATTATTCGGAATAGTACGGTATTTATAATGAAAAGTATAGTACTTCAATAGGTGATATGTGGTATTACAATAGTGTTATAAATTAATTACCTTTCTCGCTTTTACCGATAATAAGTTCTTATACCTAGCTAACACACCTACTTTCATTGCTAACTTCTCTGTAACATAACCAGCATGCTCTTTAAAATTTAGCTTGTTATCCAGTATAATGCCTAAATACTTAAAACTATCTACTCATCCTATCATAGCATTATCTGCAATAATATTTCCATTTACTACATTGTTCCCTATATACATATGTACATTTTGTTTTGTTTATATTTAATATTAATTTATTTATACGAAACTATTTTGCCACTACCCCTAACTCTTCGTTCATGCTACTTATAATCTCGTCCAAATCATTTCCCGATAAATACAGCAATATCATCCGCAAACATGTGAATTTTGCATCTTTAATTGACTTTACATCTGCAGAATCGGAGCATACGTCATTTAATTTTACATGCTGCATTCTATTACTTAAATAATTGGCCAACCAACTTAACACTTCGCCTCTCACACCATATTCGTCCAATTTTTCGAGTAATCTTGCCCTATCTATTGTCTCAAATTCCCTTTTAAAAGGAATCAAGGAATACTGCTCTGAAACCAGATTGATGCCCAGAAAGAATATTATTCCCAGCAATGTGGCCTCGCAACTTATCCAAAACTATTGATTCCAATACCTTTTCCCAGATTGGTAAAATATTTATAGGACGATAGTCCAACATCCGATAACTATTCATAACTTTAGATACAGTAACTACAAATGAAACTTTCAAGCCTGTAGGAACAACTGCAGAGTCCAAAGACATATTCACAATGTGGCTCACATATCCTCTTAAAACACCTCATAGATGATTTAGCAGTTTACAGCTAACACCCCCTCATATCCTGCCAATTTTAACGTTTTAACTATATTATCTAGGTAGTCCTCTTGTACCACGCCCACATGCTCAATTCCTCCTCCATCATATACTACATACACTAGACTATCTTGTTCTTCCGGTATCTTCCTTATAATATCATCTTCACTATCCACAAAATACTTGTTTAACCTGTTCCCAATGCCTCTCTTTTCATACACCGTCACTTTATCAAAATCCACCCCATTTATTTTACTCCTTTCCTTAGATCCAATTACTCTTTTTAACGTCTTCCCCATCTTTCCCGGGTCACCCCTGCACTGGTCGATGTTTCTCTCATTATACAATCTCTTCTCATTCCTAATCACACTAATAAATCTGTTTCTTTTCCTTTAATACTCCATCCACCTTTCATCGCCTTAAACTTCTTGTATGCCTCATCGCTTGCCTTCCTAGCCTCCTTCACTCTATTGGTGAACCATGGACAACTTCTAGCTATATCCACTTTCTTAACCTCGCCTGTTCCCAGTGGCTTTTCGTACATAATCTTCTGTCGTTTTAAGTTCCTCTTCCAAAACATTTAGATCTGTTCACATAATACTCTTCCGCTCTCTTTATCCAGTCTAGATTTTAAATCTCACAAAATCATTATCTTCTCGGCTTCAAACAACATCAATCCCTCTAACCATTCACTAAAGGCAGTTAAAAATTGCACTATGCTGGCATAGCAGCATATTATCATTCCCATATTTTCAATTCTCTTTGCTCGTCCTACATTAGCCGCTACTTAGCATCCAGTACTCCATAGGCTTACTAACTTCACTTATCAGCCTACTCCCTAACTTCTCGGTTACATATACTACAACTCCACCTGTATGCCTTGAGGTAGAGTCACATCTATAATGGGGGTATAGTATTCAATTCGTAAAATAACATCTCTATCATCTGCTAAAACATGGGTTTCTGTTGCCCGCAGCACAGATATTTTAAAATCTCTCTCACCGTCTACAATTTCATCCAATCTACTTAATATGACCGCCGTATTAACAAGCATTACATGCCCACTTACTACCCCCACTCCTCCGTTAATCTGATTTCGCCGTCCGCTTCACTACTCTCCTTATTCTCTCTACATATGCTGGACACTTATCATCCCATGCTGAATGTTTGTAATCTACATTAAGCTTCATTTTCTCTGCCGCCACCTCATAGTTTACGCACTTAGGCTCCCTGTCATAATTACTCGCCAGATGATCCTCGTTTCCACACTTCCAACACAATGCCTTACCTTTCAAACGTAGAAATACTTCCAGAAGTGGTGCAAAATTTATAAAAAAAGTGTTTTTCGGACGTCGGAAAAAATTCATCAGTTTTTAAAAAAATATATATATCTTTCCTTTTCCACTTATTATAAAAAAAGCTATCAAGCTACTATCTCTTTCACACTCTTAGCTAATTCGGTATATAAAAAGTACTTTTAAACTATGTACTTCTATGATACCGTCGAGTGCCTATTATAATACCATGGTATACTAATTCGAAAATGTCGTTTTTCGAAGAAAATGTGAAATCCAAATATTATACCGGTACATTATTTGGACAAAGTGCTAATTGCAATATCATGGTATACTAATTGAGCAATAATTTCACAGCGTTTTCCAGACAAAATCAGAAATCCATATATTGTACCAGGTATTTGGAAATAAGGCAAATTATAGTCCAATGATACTACTTGCTTTTTACGTAACTTTAGGTTAGATTAGGTTTAGGTGGCGGTCCACTAGGACCAGGCATAGACACAAAAATGGTCCGTAGCCATACCACAAAAAATTGTTTCCTTCAACTCATTGGAACCATTTTGAGCTGTTAACAAAGCGCTGGATACTCCTGACGTCCATCCTACAAAGGTCCGTCTGGCGAGGGCAGGTGCAAAGAAGATGAAGTACTGTCTCTTCCACCTCTTCGTCCTCGCAACTACGACAGTAATCATGTGAGAAGAGACCAAGTCTACTCGCATGCCTGCCTATGAGACAGTGCCCCGTAATCACTCCAACAACCACACTGATCTAACTGCGCGGAAGTGAGATCAGCTGTTTGGATCTCGCCAAGTCCAACTTTGGCCAGAGATATTACACATGAGGTAATACTTGACCATCTGTCATTCGTCAACTTGCTAGCTTACTTCCTAAAGCAGCAGTTTGCATACCGCAAGAGGTATTTCTATATCCTTTCTACTTTCTGAAAAGTGGTCCGTTGCACCATGTCGAGCTAGTTCATCGGCGTTTATATTCCCTGTACTTATGAAATGTCCTGGCACCCATAAAATGTGGATGTTGAACTGATCTGCCATCTCTTTAAGAGATGAGAGACAGTTCTGGACTATTTTCGACGTGAGGAGGTGTGATTGAAGCGCTTTAATGGCAGCCTGATTGTCCGTATATATGCGAATATCATTAGTCGATATTATATTATACGACCTCCTTTTTCGCAGTTACTTCAGCTTGAAAAATGCTCCAGTAGTCTGGGAGACAGAAGGAAAAATTTAACATAAGTTCGCAGAACACCCCAGCCCCGACTTTTCCATTATGTTTTGACCCATCAGTGAAGAAGTTTTTAACTCCTGGTTCTAAAACTGCATCCATCATCCAGTCCTCTCTGGATGGGATCCTAGTTCGGAATTTTGTGTCAAAAGATAGCGACGGGACAGTATAGTCGGTGGTCTTGGGAATTTATTTGTTACACAATATATATGAGTGCCCTGTATTGTTGCAGGTCCACATTGAAGTGAATTTCAGTCGTATGGCAATACAAGCAGCCAACTGTTTCCCCAAGATATATAGAGGAATCAAAAATAGCAGAGTCTCCAGTGCCTGAGTGAATGTGCTCCTCAGTACACCTGATCCACAGAGATATTGTTCTCTGAACTTTTGTCAACAGCTTTTGGTTGATAGTTTTGTCCAGAGCAGGCCACCAGACTACGCCATGGAAAATTGTGGGTCTGACTACTGCGGTATAAAGCCAATATACGATCCGGGGATCCAGCCCCCATCCTTTCCCAATGGAATTTTTGCAAGAGTATAGCGCTAAAGTAGCTTTCTTTACCCTTTCCAGAATATTAGGTTTCCAATTTAATTTTCTATCCAAAATGAGACCCAGAAACTTCGCTTCATCTGTAAAAGTCAATCTGACCAGATTTAAAGAGGGAGGATCAATATGGGGAAGTTTATATTTCCTAGAGAAGAGAACCAATTCGTTTTTGTGTGGGTTCCCATTCAATCTACAGCCATTGACCCATAACGAAAGAATGTCCAAGGCATTTTGCATAAGTTTACTAAGGGTGCCGGGATATTTGCCACGGACACCAATAGCAACATCATCCGCATAGTCTTAGTAACAGGTCATTTATGACCAATCTCCAAAGTTGGGGGATAGTACACCACCCTGTGGCGTACCTCTGCTTGCAAATCTTCTGGCGGAGGATTCGTCTTGAATTGGGCATTGAGTTTGGGGTCGATTTGAAGGTTAAGTTAGGAGTCAGTTGGCTGGTTGAGTTGAAGTTGAGTTGAGTTGGAGTTGAGTTGGAGTTGAGTAGGAGTTGAGTTGGAGTTGAGTTGGAGTTGAGTTGGAGTTGAGTTAGAGTTGAGTTGAGTTGGATTTGAGTTGGAGTTGAGTGGGAGTTGGGTTGGAGCTGAGTTGAAGTTGAGTTGGAGTTGAGTTGGAGTTGAGTTGGAGTTGAGTTGGAGTTGAGTTGGAGTTGAGTTGGAGTTGAGTTGGAGTTGAGTTGGAGTTGAGTTGGAGTTGAGTTGGAGTTGAGTTGGAGTTGAATTGGAGTTGAGTAGGAGTTGAGTTGGAGTTGAGTTGGAGTTGAGTTGGAGTTGAGTTGGAGTTGAGTTGGAGTTGAGTTGGAGTTGCGTTGGGATATAGTGAGCAGTTGGCCAATTTTTTATATAAGCTGGTTTGAGGATCGAGTTTGACGTAGAGTGTGCGGTTCTTATTGAGAGATGATAATCAGGTCCAAATTTATTACGGAGGAATTTCTAAAACTTCAACTTTGATGACAGTATGATGGTATGATGCATAATGGTATGATGGTATGGTGGTATAATGGTATGATGGTTTGTATATAAGAATGGTGTGATGGTGATGGTGGTAAATGATGGTGATGGTATGATGGTATGGTGATAGAATAGTATGATCGTATGATGGTACGAAGGTATGATGGATTTGATAGTAAGATATACATCATGGTGTGATGGTTCGATGTTACTATGGTACGATGGTATGATTGTATGATGGTTTAATGATGTAGTATCATGATGGTAAGAAGGAATGATGGGAAGTTGAAATGATTGTTTAAGGTTATGATGGTTCTACGGTACGAATGCCGGTATGATTGTACGTTGCTATCACGGTATAATGGTGATTAGGGTTTGAGTTGAAATTGAGTTGGATTTAAGTTGAGCAGAGGGTTGAGCAGAGGGTTGAGATTTGGTTCGAGCTAAATAGAGTTGAAGTCGAGTTAAGATTTAGTTATGCTATTCGGTTGGGTAATTATTTAAGGGTAGATTAGGAGTTACGTTAAATATTGATTTTAAAGTTGATTTGGTGAATAGGTTGAGGGATGGGTTAGCGGTTAATTTGGTGATTGCGTTTTGGATTGTGTTACGATTGAGATATAGGTTGAATTGTAAATTGAGTTGGAGGTTGGGCTGCAGATTGACTTAAGAGGGCATTTTCGAATTGATTTGGTAGTTAAATTAATCAAGACCGAAATTCTGATTCCTGATTGAAACCTCATGGGCCCTTTATATTTTATAATTGAAATTATTTAAAAATAAATTTGGACGAAATTTTATAAAAAATTTTCATTTTATATACATTAAGTAATAAATTAACTATTATCTACGTTAAAACGATAACTGGCCATTTTGACCGAGCGCAGTAGGAATAAGTACACAAGAACTGTCGCTAGGCTTAGTGTTAAAGTGAATAAAAGCAAGCTTCATCAAGTATTTTGTAAACATTTATTTGAGGTATTCCCGTTTGAGGTATAGCTTTCTAACTCCAGTTTAATCTCGATTGTCACTTCTCTTTCTGTAAAACCTGTAAACAAACAACTATACAAGCATCGCTTGCCTACCTTCTAGTTCTTGTGGAATCCTTATTATTTTTTAGAATATACAATTTCTCGTTAATCGATAACCAACTAACAACTGTACGTTAAATAAAATCTCTTATTTCTTGGTATCTTAAAAATCTGCTCTCACAATGTTTTGAAATTTAAATTCACGATATTAAGTCGATTCATAAGAACATCAGCAAAACATATAAGAGATCTTCTTTTAAATATCAATTTAAGCTTAACAACTATAAACCTAAACGATAACCTTTTTCAGATAAGTTACATAGTACATATCGCTCATTTGCTGCAATAGTGACATAACTGAAAATCGTAATTTTTGAGTTATGTTTAGGTTGTGCCCCTACACATGCTTATTTAGAAGTATTACAACACTGTGTTTCTGTCAACATATTTCCAATTGCATCTCTAAATTATATATCTATGTAGGTCATTTTAAAATTATTGTCGAAAATTATTGACGAAAGAAACGGTGTGCTCCAGCGGATAATAGTGAAAAATGTGATAGGCTGTAATAAAAATTTGCTACATGAAGTTATATGGAAATAGTGTCTATTTAAATTACATTTTTATTTATTAAAATAGTAATGATTGCACAATTGAATTAATCCAATATGTAGTTTGAAGTGTGATCTTTGTAAATCTAATTCATTTTTAACATTCTTATCATTTTAAATATCAGAAAATTGTACTTAAAAAAAGCAGAAATTTATTTTTAAGCTCACTATAAATATATAAGTGGCAGTACACGATTTTGGAGCTTTATTAGACCACAGTTACCATGCTTTGATTTATTAATACAATCTAAAATTTAATATTTTTAAAACATTTATGTTTTTAGTAACACTAGCTTATTTTGAAATTTCTGCAATATTTAAGTACACGGTTCTAATATTTAAAATGAAAATGTCCCAAATCAATCAGATACATATATTTTTGTGTACAAAAATCACACTTCAAACTACATATTGGATTACTTCAATTTTCGAATCATTACAATTTTCACAAATGAAAATGTAATTTAAATAGACACTGTTTCCATATAACTTCATATAGCAAAATTTTGTTACAACCTATCACATATAATACTTTTGTCCGCTTAAGGCGCTTTTTTCCATTCGTCAATTACAATTCAATAGTTTTTAAAGTTGTTTCCTGAACAATAGTAATTTGTAGTCTCGTTTTGTACGCGTTACGGAGCGGACCAAAAAAAAATTGGATAAATTAAGTCGCAATAAGTGGTTCCGGGTACTGCCTAATTCCCTATAAGGCCCATAATTTCGTACACAGAGCGAAGGAATCACCTTTTTTGCGACTTATAAAAAACACGTTTGTAAAAAAAGACTCAGGATCTGCTCAATATTAATTGATGCGATCCATAATTCATCGTACACTAACGGTTTGAGCCTACGCCATTTTTATAACGTGATCACACTTACAACCAAAATTACTATAATAAAAATAAAATAATTACTATAGTATTAAAAATTACCAAAACTAAAAAATATATCAAATAATAATTTTTGTGGAAAAACCAAGTAATTCAACCCTCTAGAATCACCTTTGAGTGGTTTCTGGAATTTTGGGCTGTTATACCTCGTCGATCTTGTGGATCGAAACATCTGACCTCAACAAATTGAAAAACAAACAAACAATAGTAATTTTTGAGTTGTGTCACTGTTACATTTAATGAGCGATATACTGACCAACATGTTCGACTTAAGTTTCAGCAGTCTTAAAATAATTTGTGATACTTTAAATCTACAAAAACTAGACAAAATTCGTTGTAAGCGTAAAACCGAAAATTATTTAGTCAAAAATAGATAACAATTATGTAATATCACAGATAACCCAGATGAATCAATAGGAACAAAATTTTGAAAAAAAACAATGGCTCCATTTTACGGTGTGAATTATTTTGAGTAAGCTTCAACCGTAACCCCAATCGCAGAAAAAAACCTTTACAAATTATTTTCATACAGTTTACACAAATTCCATCTAACGTAAAATAAAACAACCATAAAAATTCGATCAGCACAGTGAAGGAAATAAATGCATTTAGCTACGAAACGAAACGCAATATTTAAAATAGATTATTTATTTCCTTCATTTGACGAATACAAAATATGTATATACACTAACACATTATTATACATATAAATCCATACATATTTTTTCCTTTTTTACTATGTATTTACTTATTCAATTCTACTGTTTCCACATTTAGCTATGCATGTGCATTGTATTGTGGGATTCCCAAATGTACAATTGCATTTTTGTAAAATGTAGTAAATGCAATAGAAACAGAAAAATACTCCTTTTGTGTGAATACAAAACGTGTAATAACCAAAACAATATACATGGTTATAGTAAAATCGAATAAAATAAAATCTTAAATTTGATCGGAAAAGTGATAACAATATTAGTGAATAACTGAAAATTAGTTTATTGTATTACGTATTTGGTTAAATATAAATATTTATTATTAGTTATTAGTTTCTGTTTATTATTGAATTTGTTTAAATATTTTAAAAGAACTGATCTTAAAATAATGGAGATCAGTCTTGATAGGAGAAAAAGTGGAATTAGGTGTGCTGTAGATAATTGTGATTCGTCTAAACGTAAAAATATTCGACTTTTTAAATTAAACAAGTGTAATAAAAAATATAATGAGTGGATTAAATATTGTAATGTGAATATTAAAAATATCAGGGTTTGTGAGAAACATTTTGAAAAGAAATATTTCACTAAAACGGGGTTAAGAAGAAATGCTGTCCCTACTAAAAATTTGGGCGATAAGCCAGTAGGTAACACAACCGAAAATTTACAAGATGATTTCGACGCTTTTTCCGATGATGATAACGTGTCAATGATAACGATGTTATCAGTTGATAATATTTCAGAAATTGACGAAACTTGTTACAGTGACACCGATATGTGCACACGCTTCTCTGGAAAAACCTATAGTTTACCATTCACGAGTGAGAATGATAAGGAAAATATCCAAAGTGACATTTCGGTCTTCGAAGAACCACCGTACTACTCTAAAGTCGAAATTAATCCTCCTAACTGCAAAAATTGTTTACGGAACATAAAAAACGAAAATTATTACAGATTAAAATTTTATGAATCGTTACGAATTATAAATTTAAAGGCAAGCAAATAGCCGATTTAAACCGGAATCGTAATAATTACAAACAACAAATAAATAGATATAGACGTAAGAAATCACTCGTACATGTATAGGCAAACCGAAATATGTGAAACAGCAAATGACCAAAATTATTGACCAGTTGACCATTCACGAAAATTCCAAAACCTTCTGTAAAATGTTAACAAGTTACAGATCGAAAAACGAGAAATGGCCTAGCAACCAAAAGCTTCTGGCTCAAAACATTTATTATAGATCGTCCGCTACTTATAAATATTTACGAGAAAATCTAAACTTAAACCTACCGTCGAAAGCATCATTAGTGAGGTGGCAACCTATTAAACATTTAAGTCCTGGGTTCAATGTAAATATTTTCTCAAGTATTAAAGAAAAAATCAGCAGTATGAGCGAAAATTTAAAACAGGTTGTATTAATATTTGATGAAGTCTACATCAAAAGCGACCTGATATATAACATTTATTCTGATCAAATTGATGGTTTCGTTGATTTTGGTACCGAGAGACAAGACAAGATTGGAAAAATAATTTGTTGTTTTATGATTAGAAGTATTATTTCGAACTGGAAATTTGTCCTCTGTTATTTTGTATCCAATCAATCCATAACATCAGACAAACTTTATTTATTAATTATGGAAAATTTGGATAAATGTAAGGAACTAGGTGTCAAAGTAAGAGCTGTAACGTGTGACCAGGGATCCAGCAATCGGAAAGCATTCAAAATGTGTGGAATGACAGTAACTAGACCATTTTACAATCTGGCGACCAACAAATAATTGGTATTTACGATCCGCCACATCTAATCAAATCAGTAAGGAATACCTTAATGAAGTCCGATTTAAAATGCCCTGATGGAATAGTCAGTTGGAATATTGTAAAAGAATTATATAATTTAGACAAAGATTCAGTAACCAAATGTTGCCCAAAAATTTCGAAGAAGCACATTTATCCTAACACGTTTGAGAAAATGAGGGTTAAGCTAGCTGTACAGGTATTAAGCAGAAGTGTAGCAGCTGGAATTAAAACTGCGGTTCAACTCGGAAAGATCGGTAATGACAATGCATCAGT
This sequence comes from Tipula vernalis, assembly GCA_958295665.1. Classification (NCBI taxonomy): domain Eukaryota; kingdom Metazoa; phylum Arthropoda; class Insecta; order Diptera; family Tipulidae; genus Tipula; species Tipula vernalis. Next base: position 175,357,951 of record OY282558.1, on the reverse strand, counting down.
CGCTATTGTTACTTGTAAGTTTATCGAAAAATTCGACAAACTCTTCGATTGCTTAAATTCGAAATCAAAATTTAGCAAAAATAAATTCGCGAGTGCTTTGATGTTAGACAACGAAATAACAGAATTTTTAAAGTATATGGTTGATTACATATCAAAGATTAAAATCGTAAAAAAAAACAACGGTCTACTGTTTTGATGGATTAATTCAAACAATTAATGGGATTAACGAATTAGCGCTGCAAATTAAGTCAGAAAACTCTGGGATTGAATATTTACTAACTGCAAGATTAAATCAGGATCCTATCGAAAACTTGTTTTCGCAGATTAGGGCAGCTGTCCATTAGCATAACAAGAACCCTTCAGTATACGAATTCAATCATAATATAGCAAAGCTAACCACCATCAAAATTCTAACCCCATTTTCTAATTGTGCCAATTGCTAGGAAGATTCAGACGAATCTTTAAAACTCCCAACTGACGGTGCGGAACTGATTTTTTTTTTTTTTTATGTAATTACAATCTAGTCTCCTGGACTAATTAGCAATTTGTTTCTGACTTAATTTACTAACTTAAATTAATCTATGGCTTCTTCCCATTGGCATTCCATAGTGTTTGGTAAATTGATGTAAACCACAACTTTGTTGTGGATTTTAGATCAGCATAATGCTGCTTAAACTGACAATCACACCAGCTCAAAAGGCGGAACTGATTGAGGAGGAAATAAATTGTGTCCCCATTGGCATTTCAGAGGTACCTGGAACCAATGAATACGTGTTTGACATGGAAGATGTCTCCGATATAAGTGACAATTTTATAAATTTAGATATGGATGATATACCTACCAATTTCACAGATGCTTCAATAAGATATTTTATTGGATATGTGGCGTGTAAAATTATTAAAAAGTTAAAATGCGTTGGATGTGAGCATAATTATTTAAAACCTAATGATGTAATGGAAGTACCATCGGAATATCTTATTCACCACAAAAATTATTACAAAGATGAAAGTGACCTAGGAAGGCTTAAGGCACCAACGGATTGCTTTTTTGAAATATGTAAAGCCCAAATCTATATGTTTGGTAGAATGTTCTATGAAAAACCTCAAATTAAAAATTTAAAAGAGCATATTGTTAAATTATGCATACATAACACACGCATTAAATTTCCAGATTTTTACAATGATCAAAACCCTTGCTGCGAACATAATAAATCTACATTAAATTTTATGATTTTGGTGTTAATAAGAAAACATTGCAGTTGGTTGGCCGAAAAATATATTAAGGGAAATTATCAAAATACTAGAAATCCCAATTGGCGAATAGTTTTGCAGGGAAAATGAAATCTTCAAACTTGTCAATCAATTCATTTCATGAATTATATTTATTTTTTTGTTTATTATCTTTATTTTTTCAAATTAAAAAATTAATAAAACTATGAACTATCAGAGAACAAACTCTAGCTTCATCGAGTTTGTGTTTTAAATTCTTCTTCAACTCTAACTTGTAACTTCAATTTATTTGAATTTTAGTAAATTTATTGTCGCAAGCGCAACAATTATAATCGCAATCGATTACGATCCGCACTTAAAATTTCCGAAAACAAGTTCCATATCATCCCATTTCAAATTTCATAGTGATCAGTTAAGCATTAGACCAGAAGAAAGGACTTCTGCATGTCTTGTTTTCAATACAATACGAATTCAAAAGTGTATGATTCGTATTTGACTTGAATAAGAAACGAACGAATCTGATTACTCAAATCAAACAAGAATCTTACACTTACGAATTAGTATATCTTATTCAGAAATAGCTCCAATTTTCTTTTTATGGTTAGAATATTTAGTTAAACATTTAAAATGAGGTTTGGTGTATTACAATTCAACTTTTTTTAACGAGGTTTTCGTTTTTTGTCAAATTAGTATATTTTTTTTCTTCAATGGATCATCTGGCGCAGGGGTGCTTGGTAAGGTAATGGATTAAATTTTTAAGCAATAGCGGTCATGTTATACACAAATCAAAGATATTTTATTACAATAACAATGGTGTAAACTGTTTTCTCTTACAAAAATTATTTTTTTTGTCATACGTTGAAAAATCCTAAATATTAAATACCTAAATATATTAGCTCCTGAATACATCATCTGTATCTGACGAACTGAAGCGGGAAGATAAAATCGTGCATTTCATTAGTTCGCAGAGCCTAAGTATTTGAAGTTATTATAATAAAACAAAAATTTAATCAGATTTAAAGCTTTCACTATTATAGTGAAAGCTTTGACTGACATTTTAGAGATGTATCCCATTTTTTTTGTTAACAATAGTTAAAACCTTCCTGATTGGTTTTACAATAAAAATACCTTTCATTTGATGTATCATAAGACCCAAATTGCAATTAAAAATTTGAACCATTATCCAGCGTCTCTGATCAGTAGTCGATCCGTTAAAGAAAAAATATCTTAAATTCTCCGTCTCAGCCCAAACAAAACTGTCATTATATACCATTTACGTAACTCTTCTACTTTCTGAGAAAATTCGTAAATTAACTAAATTATGTAGGTAATAGATTTTTCAAAATTTTATTTTCTGCATTTAATTATCAAATAGCTTTTTCAAGTAATTTTAATTCAAAAACGAAACATTTTACAAATTTTTTTAGTCTGAATATATGTACTCGTACATGTATGTAATCAACTCAAAATCGTAAATTTCAATAAAAGTACAAACAAAAAGAGAAGAAAAAAGACATCCTATCCATACTTAGTATACATACATACATACATAATATGTACACAAGTATACGATCAATATTTTTTAAATGTTTACAATATTCATACAATAGATGGATTTATATGAAATGTGTACGTGGTACGAAACGTTTGCTGTCACAAAACACAAAAGTATAAGAAAGATTATACCGAAATAAAATGTTAAGCCGGTGCGAACCTAGCGCCACTCTTTGAATATTATTTTTTGGTACTAACATTAGGTGTCTAGTAAGGGAAACAAATTCATTTACATATGATATGAAATTTTGTATTTTAAATGGAATATATATTCCCTTCACTGTAAAGCATATTCTCAATTTCTCATGTATTTTTCATTCGTTTTGACTTCGTTTTTGTATTTTCGTAATTATGTACATAAAATAAATTATATATACATATGTATATATATATATATATATATATATATATATATATATATATATATATATATATATATATATATATATATATATATATATATGTATATATATATATATATATATATATATATATATATATATATATATATATATATATATATACATATAGCTTAGCCAATGCCGTCTAGAATATACAAGCCATACTACTGGTTACGTCACTCAATTTATGTCGACAGTTCCATTAATCTTCTGCAGATGGATTTAATGCTAGAAAAATGAAAGAGAACAAAACTTGAAAACGAAGAGATTAAAACATGTGAAAATATAAAAAATAAATTAGTATTAATCCAAGCGCAATAAAGGGAGGTTGTACGTCGTGTGTTTTTTTCATAATTTAAAATTATTAATAAAAATATAGTTCATATACATTTTTCCAACTCATATTACATTTATAGTTAATATTTATTCATATTTAAATCATTATTTTATTAATAATTTCATTAGTTTTAAATTATGCAGAAAATTAGCAGAGATAAAAATATGTACAACCTCGCTTTCGTAAGCATGAGATAATACTAAATAATTTGTTCATTTTTGAAATGTTTTATTCTCTGTTTCTCTCAACTCTTTCATTTTTCGAATGTTAATTGCCATCTAGGTTATGTCGATGAAATAAAAAATAATAATTTTTGCTTTTAGCAGTATGGCTTGTATATTCTAGACGGCATTGGCTTAGCCATTCCATTAGCCACATTTGGTATGGAGAAGCGAAAGAAAACCTTTCTACATAGTTTTGTTTATGTTTATTTTTTATGTATACATATTATAGTATGCACAAATACATAACACAATATATATTTTAGATATTTTCGGCATCGAACTATTTAATTTATGAATGAAGGAATTGAAAACGTAGAAAATATTTCATTCATGGTTTTATCTAATTTTGTGCTACTTCTACGAAATTTTATTTATTTTTCCTTGCATTCAAAATATGCAAATAGTTTGTGCAGGCTAAACTTGTATTACAGCGTAACCCAATCCTATGAAATTCAAAATAAATCAAATAATAATTTTTTAAGATTGTTTTTATTTTAAATAAATAAATAATCTAAGCTTTTTAATTCAATACAATCTAAAAATGAAAGTTTAAAAAATCACAAAATTTTGATTTTCAAAACGAATAAAAAATAAAAACATTTATTTTAGAAATTTGTGCAAAATGCATTTTCTGAAGTAAAATTCAGATCATCAGTTGCTTTTTATTTACTCAATAAGAAGTAAATAAAAGCAACTGAAGATGCGAATTTTAGTTCACGATATGCACTATGCTTAAATTTTTAAAATATGTAAATGTTTTTACATATTTTGTAAACCAAAATTTGATGGTTTTTTAAACTTTCATTTTTAAATTGTGTGTGATTTACGGTATTCCTAAATTAAAGAACGGTTTGAAATTCAAAATCATTTTGGAAAAAATCAATACAATTACAGATGATATAGTCCAGTTAATCTGTAAAAAAGGTTAAAAATGAGAAATCGATTAGTTCGGAACACCCTTAAAATGGGAAAACTCTCTTCATTTCTACCTACTTTTTAATTATTTTACAAATTGTTAACTTTTTCAACATAGCATTTTTATTTAACTAGACCAAATATGAAATGTTCAACTTCTGGTGGAAACAATGAGCTTTCCAGGTTAAACATGAAAAAAACGATTTTTTTGCTAATTTACTTATTTTATTTGTTTAAATTTGTAATTCAATTATTTCTTTCGCTTATTTAACCAAATATAATTATTGAACAATTAAATTAACAATTTGCAGTTTATTTTAACATTTAAAATTATGACAATTAGTTTTAGATTAATTTGAAAAAAAAACAAATATTATAAAATTAAATATTTAATTAAATAGTTAAAATGTTTTTTATGTATACTATATTAAATAATATTATAATATATTTAAGATATTTGTAGTTAATAATTAAAATAGTTATAATTAAAATAGTTGAACAAAGATTTCTATCGGTTTGTAATATTACAATACTTTTATTACGAAGAGCGAAATTATCAAGAATTTTGCAAGTTCAGTTTCGATCTGAATCAGAATTATGAAAAATTTAATTTTTTTTTCCATCTCATGCTATAGCGACTTAATTGTTAATTGCATATACATTTATTAGTACATTAATACAAAACAAAAAGATAGCCAATACCAAACAGCCAACGCTTTTTGGGCACATTTTTGTTGGAAATGGGGTGATTTCGAATTCCGAGTTTTAACTTAAGCGACAAGTTTTCAATAATATTTAAGCCCGGTGATGTGTGGTATTTTCATAACTTCGAGACAATTATACAAAAGTCTTTATTAGACGATATAAGATGAACGTATCGGATCGTTCTCCTGATAAATTTCGAAACAATCTTTCCAACAACAATTCCAAGCTTTTTAACACTCCAAGGGTTAAATAGCTTGGAATCAAATTTTCCTTGACAAATCGGTCCATTTCACTGCATATTTTACAGAACTATATTTTCGGCCGAATAATAAACTTTATCATTAAAATTAACAAAAATAATTACATAAAACTAGATTAAGAAACGCTTAAGAAGAATAGTTTTCAATTGTAGTGCAGAGTATAATATTTTCAAAACTTTTACATCGATTTTCCCAAAATGCGTTTTCTCTCGTTATGTAAATCAAGTTACGTACGGCAGCGTTGAATTGATTGAATATTATTTCATCATTCCATTTGGGATTCGAAGCCAAAAATATTAAAGTTACTCTCATCTGAGAATATAGTAATTATAATGGTGAAGTAGTACACCTTATCCGTGTTTTTTTATATTATTGTTATGAATAAGTTGTTTTTATCTCGCGTTTCTGCCATGGAAATTTACACCTCGTAAAAGACCTCGCACGGTCTCGGCATGAACTTTTCAGCCATACAGATTTTTCTAACTCAACTCATACGAAATTACGAATTTCGTTAATATACAATATGTATTTTTATATTCTTAAATGCTGCGAGTTGGTTGAAGAAAATGTGAACTCATGAATTTTAAATTTTGTAATGATTACATTTCCTTAAATGCATTTCCAAATTTTCAATTGAAACATTAATTTAGGTATGGAGAGATTTATCCCTAGGATAACAGCTTCAAGTACAAAAAAGGAAACGTGGCATAATAATGACTTAATAAATCTAAAAATAGAAGGGGCAAGGCTCACAAAAAATATAAATTACATCCTAATTGCGTAAGAACTACATATATACTATATATGGGCTTATCCATTACTTTTTAAAAAAACCGGGCGCATGCATTTTACTGCATTCACCGATTTATCTGTAACTTTTTTCCAGAAAATTAGTCGATGAAAAATGGATTTTCCCAAAATTTGACCCATTCCTGGCCCACACTTCTCAAGCTAAGATTTTTTGAAGTTAAGAAATTTTAGGCTAATAGATAGGTAGCCATTCTACTTAGGTTGCTTTGTTTTTAAAGGTATAGGCCTCATTCTCTCCGTTTTCTCGCCCCACTACGTTATAATCTTTTTAAAACACCTAATAGCTCGTTAACAAAAAATCAGGAGTAGTAACGTACGTTTTAATTCAGTATTTCACAAATATCTCAGTTTCTGTTTATCATATTAAAAAAAAAGTATGTACCACTTTATTTATTATGAGTTTGCCTTTAAATCTAACATTTTTAAAATTATAAGTAGGGGTAAGTTTAGTAGTAGATACAAGTTAATTTGCACCTTTTTTCATCAAGGGGATCACTACTGTAAATTGTTAACAGTGTTGAACCTACTACTGAGCTTTTCCTTATGCTTCTGAATTTTGTTATGATCTATATAAAATCAAAATTGATCTGAGTGATTTTAATTTATTTACTGTAATATTAAGTTAAAAATGTTCGATTTAAAGGCAAACTCAAAATATATAAAGTAGTACATACTTTTTTTTAACATGATAAACAGAAGCTGAGATATTTGTGAAATACAGAATTAAAACGTGCGTTACTACCCCTGATTTTTTTTAACGAGTTATTAGGTGTTTTAAAAAATTATAACGCAGTTAGGATCTCAATATGCAAATAAGTATTTCATGAGGTGTTGTGAGGATAAAACGATGAGCTTCTTTCCAAAAGCTAATTTCGTTCAGAGTAAAACGAGAAAAGTTACAGAGGTGTGAATATTACGATTTCCGGAAAATTGGGTGCATTCAAACGCTTGTACCCTACTTTAAAATTGTTTGAAAAAATTAAATGTAGTTCAAAAATTTGTAAAGGTCATGAAAACATGAAAAAACTGACTCTATGTATTTTAGTAAAAATTCACTGATTTAGCGAAAATTTTAAAACATGCCATTTTCTAATAAAAAAATAAGATTGTACCTTTTGGTGTCGCATTTAGCCAATATTAAATATGAGGCTGAAACTGACTTCAAATGAAAGTTCAATAAAAAACGAAGAGAATGATGCCTATAACATTAAAATAAAGCAACCTAAGTAGAATGGTTACCTATCGAGAATAGCCTAAAATTGCCCAATTTCTTAACTTCCAAAAAGTATTACTCGTGGAGGGGAGAGGAGGGGCGCTGGAAAGAGCCAAATTTTGGGAAACTCTATTAAAGAATATATATATATATAAATATAGTATATACATATGTACATATATATTCTTTACAGCAGTTATATTCTGGAGCTTGCATCATCAACTAAATCATATTAATTACAAAAACAAATCTAATGGACAACAAATTTGTTGGACATTGTATATAATTCAAAATCTATGTATTTTGAATAATGTTGTAAGGGAGTCAAAATATTCTATGTTTCGTCTCGAAGTAGATACTATTTTATCCGAATGGTCAATCCTTGATATTAATGAAAGTTCCGGATTCGATTGTATTCCACTCATTTTATAAAATTAGCCGGTAGTTCTGGCAATTTCTGGCCATATTTTCCTAGTTGCCTCTCTCTTCTATGGGAACGCTTACTTATTAAGCCAATTTTTAAATCTGGATCTGGAAGCGATGTCGAGAACTATAGAGGTATTTGCATTATTTCAGTTTTAACAAAGCATTGTGTGTAACTAGTTAAAGGGAAATTGTGGTTTCATGTTAAGATATTCATTTCTCATGGATTTTTCACAGGATAGCTTGAATTTTTCCTTGATAGGTCAACTGTAACTAGCTTAGTTTTGTTTTCAAATTGTATTTTATATGCACTATTATATGGTAATTTTGTACAGGTCATTTACACTGATTTGTGAAAAGCCTTTGATAAGATCGATCATGAATTGCTGCTGCGGAAACTTGACTCCTTGGATTGTAACTGTTTTGCCGATTGATTGGATTAGGTCTTACCTGGAATTTAGAACTCAAATAGTGAAAATTGGTATAATTTCACTTCAAGAGTTCTTCAGGAGCCCATCAAGGTAGTCATTTGGCTCCATGTTTTTTATTCTTTTCGTAAATGATGTGGTAAATTGTCTGAGTAATTTATGCGGACGACATTAAAATTTTCACAACTATTTCTTGCGCCAATGATGCAATTGACTTTCAATCGGATCCGACAAACTTCAAAGCTTAGTGTACATCGCATAATATGATGCTATAGATCTACAAATGCAAAACAATCTGCTTCACCCGATTACACTCACCCGCTAGTTACGTTTACTTTTTTGACGATTGCATTATTGAAAGTGTCGATAAGTTTAAAAATTTAGGTATAAGTTTTATTTCGAATCTATCATTTCATAAGCACATTGAGGGTTGCATTTCTAAAGCGAATTCTATGCTTGGGTTTTTTAAAAGGTTTTCCAAAGATTTTCAGGATTCTTACGTGATTAAAATTTTATATATCCCGTTTGTTAATTCATTGTTAGAATATGGTGTTGCCGTATGGAATCTGTTTTATAATAACTACTCAGATGGCATAGATAGAGTGTAAAAGCGCTTTTAAATGTAAGCTCTCCCAAGGCTACCTAGAGATGTAAGCCTGCCTGCTTTCATACTTCCAGCATATCGAGGTAGATGCAAATTAATAAATACTGAGCCCCTCCACATATCTCTGCCGGAAATTAAGTTCAAGTATTTTAGTTTGACCCTATAGGACTTTAAAAATAAAGAAAAAGGGTGAAGACGGGATGCTTCTTCAATTTTAAGGGTGTCCCGCATTAAACAGCGTACACTTTATATTTTGACATCATTTACGGCACACAATCTATAGGAATTCAAAAAATATTTCCTTTAAAATCGATTTCATTGTAAAATTAGAGAAGTTGGTTGAACTAATAATGAAGCTTAATTGAAAACTGCTTAAAATATGTCTTCAAAATTGTTTGTGCATATTAAAACTTAAGACAAAAAAGCAGAAGATTGTGAGACACGATCTTTAAATGTAGAACTACATACGCCTAGAGTATAAAGTAAGAGGTCACATAGAATAGGATAGTTTGGTAGTATATGAATTAGGATAGTTTGATCGTTTCATGCAAATTAAATGGTGTTGGTCGACTAAAGGCCGTCCAACTCTTACCGAGTTATAAATAATAAAACAACACGCGGCCCGGCGACCTTAAATGAGAGAAATATTTTCTACGATTTTCAAAAATAAAAATTGTTATAAAGAGGTCGTCGAACCACGTGAAAAGGTTTTTGTCCCGTTAACGGCCGTTCATCCATTATCGAAATATAAATAAAAATGTGAAGAAAACAAAAAAATCCGTTTTTCGTTTTTTCTCCACTTTAAAAGGGACAATTTACACAAATAATAGTAGATTGTTCTACAAGTGAAAGTTTTCCAGCGATTGTAATTGTTTAATTTGGGTATTTTTCGTCAAGTATACAAGGAAAAATGGCATATTCGACGCGTAACAAAAGGGATTTACCGCATGCTTGAAAAATTTTACACTCGCTGGAAAACTCACTTTTCTTTATTTGTAGATCTACTATTTATAAAGAACACATCATGTCGCGAGTAACTGTTTGTTCCTTTAAATGTGTTTTTTTGTCTTAATTTTTAATTTGCACAAACAATTTTAAATAAAGCTTTATTAGTCCAACCAACTGCTAACTTTATAGAGAAATCGATTTTAAGAAAAATATTATGTTTGAATTCCTATGTAGGTTTTGGGCCGTATTATTACGAAACAAAATCAATTTGTTTTCATTCATATTAGACGAAAAATGCGTATTTTAATTAGGAAAACCCATATCTTAATTCATCTTTTTTATTTCGCGATACAAAAAATCGCACGGCCGACATTCATAAGTTTTTTTTCTAAACCAAAACAAATCGACAACAGTCGACTCAATTGTGTACGTACAAGAAAATACACAGACGTGCATCTACATGACAAAAACAAAAACAAGGAAACAAAAATGTTCGTAAAAGCAAGAGAGAGGTAAATTTTTTTTTTTTTTGTTTTTCAGTGAAGGAAATAAATATTCAATTTAAAATAAAGAATTTCATTACGTTTATAAAAAACTTTGTTTCCCTCGGTGGACACCTAATGTTAGTTTTATTTTCGGCCGTACACATTATTCGTGCGCTGATTAAATTTCATTGTTGTAAGCGCTTGAAATTTCTTATATTTCATTATTTTATGGCGCTGTTGATATAAGAGCATAGACACATTCATGGGGTACCGGTTTGCGCTTATTTATTATGCCACTTGCTAAATGGCGCTTTTATCAGTCGATTTTGAAAAAATCAATAAATTCGTTTTATTAATTCATCTGGTTATTATTTATCTGTGGTAATATGTAACAGTATAAATATAAACCCCTCCGTTAGATAATCCATTACATACTAGAACATTTTTGTCTGGGTGTCACTAATTTTGTATTCATAACAGATAATGCAGTAGCATCTTTTTTTAACCGAACAAAACCTTTAATACCCTGTATATTCAGTCATAGTTTTCTCGTTGAATTATTCCCCATCCATACAAAGATTTCAATTTCCTAATATCAGTCACACGTTATTGTTTCATGATCATTGATTATATTCATATGGGGGATTGTTTGTATTTTTGTAAATTTCGAATTGCCCTGTTAATTTTTTTTTTTTTTTTTTTTCGTAAACTCGTGGCTAAGTGACAGTCTCGCTCTTTCGTTCATTCATTTCTTTGCATAACACACTAACACATCTATATAAATATACATATGGTATTTGTTTTGTAATTTTTTTAGAAAAAGAGAGAAAATTTTTTGTATGCTTTTCGATTTTGTGTGTTTTTGCTGAATTTATAGTTTTTATTCATAAATTTTCCGTTGTTCAACATTTTTTAAATAAAAAATAGGTTCAAAAAAAAATTGTCTGTTGGATCTAAAAAAAGCAAAAAGAAGAAAAAGAAAAAAAAACAATGGCATAATATTTCATTCAATCATTCAAAACCAACATTAAATAGTAACCGGCTTTCGCTTCGAATCGGTCGATCGACAGTAAGGATGCGAATTAAATAATTTTCGTCTGATTTAATTCGTATAATTATTAACAAGCATTAAGATACTTAATTTACACCAAGTAGTCATTTTAATTAATAATCAGTGATTTAATATTTTCAGCAGTTTATTATTAATTTTTTTTTGTTGTGTTTTAATTTGTTAACTTATTTATTATATGTAATTTAATCAAAAAATAAAAGTGTTTGTAAGTGGATAACAGTTAATAATGGCTGGTGTATTGTTTATAATATCGATACCTACAAGTGATACAGAAAAATTAAAATTAAAAAACAAACGAAATTTAAGTGCACAATTACCTCCGGCGCAGTTAAGCAATCAGTCTGCCAAAACAAATGAATTTAATAAGATAAATGGTGATACGCGTGATTTACTTGAACTTTACGAAAAGGTATTTAACATATTCTATTTTTAAATGAATTTTGTTTTATTTTTAATTTATTGACATATGTATGAGTATCAACAACAGTTCACTTTTAGTTTTACATACGTGAATATTTTAGCGATTCACATGAGATTTAAGCCGGTATTCCATTGTGAAAAAATGTTTATCAGCAAAAATATATTGAGATAAAAATATAAAATCGGTGGTTGTGTGAATGAGACACCCAACTTCGTCAGTAAACATTTTTATTACAAAAAAGTTGTGGCTGTGTTAGTGTGATGCCATAATTATTGACAAAAAGTATCAAATGGAGTACTTTTTATTGCAACCCTCTAACACATCTACATAAATTTTGTGTACGGATGATAACATATTTCTCGCACACAATATTAATTTTCATAGTACGTCATTTTTATGGTAACGATATTTTTTATTTTTTATTCTGTGACGGAAAATAAATGAAAAAATAATAATTCTGATATGGGTGAAAATAATATTTAATTTTTTAGATAATTTTGAGAGGTGAAAATATACGAATTAAGAATAACGCATAATTTTGTTCATATTTGTTGGTTATGTTTTTGTTTGCTGTCAAAATTTATCCATACAATTTTGCTATAAAATAAAAAATAAAAAAATTGTTTTTTCTTTGTCACTCTAATGTAACATTTTTTTTTTGTCTTCTTTCGTTTTTTCCAGCAGTCAGTAAATTTTTCATAATGGAATACCGGCTTAAAGCCGGTATTCCATTATGAAAAATTTACTGACTGCTGGAAAAAACGAAAGAAGACAAAAAAAAAATGTTACATTAGAGTGACAAAGAAAAAACAATTTTTTTATTTTTTATTTTATAGCAAAATTGTATGGATAAATTTTGACAGCAAACAAAAACATAACCAACAAATATGAACAAAATTATGCGTTATTCTTAATTCGTATATTTTCACCTCTCAAAATTATCTAAAAAATTAAATATTATTTTCACCCATATCAGAATTATTATTTTTTCATTTATTTTCCGTCACAGAATAAAAAATAAAAAATATCGTTACCATAAAAATGACGTACTATGAAAATTAATATTGTGTGCGAGAAATATGTTATCATCCGTACACAAAATTTATGTAGATGTGTTAGAGGGTTGCAATAAAAAGTACTCCATTTGATACTTTTTGTCAATAATTATGGCATCACACTAACACAGCCACAACTTTTTTGTAATAAAAATGTTTACTGACGAAGTTGGGTGTCTCATTCACACAACCACCGATTTTATATTTTTATCTCAATATATTTTTGCTGATAAACATTTTTTCACAATGGAATACCGGCTTTAATATGGTATTTTTCTTCTATCTTTATTTTAAGTCTTCAAGTTGTGGTTCGAGAGAAACAATAAATTCACAACAATCCAATTCAAGCACTAGTGCTTCGGTGGCATTGACAACGACTACGGAATCAATCAAAGAAGGTGGTATAGGCGCAAAAGTAGCGGACAAACCAGTATCATTCATCGATAGGCCGCCGGATAGTATAAAAAAGCAGACAAAAAGTTGTGAAAGTCTTGCCGACACAAATGTAAGTGAATCACAAATTATAAAAATATTATTCATTGTTAAGTATTACTAATTATTACCCTTTTCATCCTAATAATAGAAAATTTATTCACAAAGCTATTTATTAGTAGTATTTAAATTGTTAGTAATTATAAAGAATTAAAATTAATGTGTTTTGGCTTGTCCGAAAACGAATGTACGAAAACTATTAATATTCGCGAATTTTACACTGATTATCTTAAACAAAATGCAAACAAAAAGGTAAACTTTATTTTCGTTTGCAAAATGTATCTATTTGTGTAAATCAAAATGTAAATAAACAATACCATGTGAGTTCTATCTTGTCCTATAGAACAGTGTTTCTCAACCGATGATCCGCGGACCACTACTAGTCATACTAATCTGCCGAAATTCTACAAAAATTCGTATTGATTTTTTGTTTTTTCTAAAACTAATTATTTTCGAAACCTAAAATGGAAAATTTATATAAATTTCGGATGCAGGAAATCTATGTAAGTACAAACATATCACCTATGTTTCTTGTTTATTTAATCCATATCGAGCACCTTTTTAAATATTTATTTTCAATCTGAGCGATCTGAAATAAGAAACAGGTTTCGTTCTCCGTTTATTGAATTTGCGAATGCAGAGTGTAACAACCTGATTGAAATATGCCTTTTTTGTTTAAACTTTAAAATTCGATTCCTGTTAAATTTCCAAATGGCGTATAGGGCAAGAGAGAACCCACATGATGAAAAACCAAAGAAACCAAAAAATAGTTTAACATAACTGTCATGACCCAAAATTGAGTTGCCACTGTTGTCAGAGACGATTAAAGTCTGCCTAAAGCCACAAATTTTTTGTTCTTTAAAATTCGGGCTGTCAAATAAATCGGTCAAACAGTTGAACCGCGTACGAACTATTTTTTTTGCATACTGCATTTCCGTCAGTTTTCCTTTATTTCCCTAAAAAACTCCAAATCAAATTTTTCTTTCCACATATTTTATTATATTGGTCGACATTTATAAGTGTATGATAGTACGAATCGTCAGAGTCACCAAATAACTAATTCTATCAACTTCTATGAGGTTGAGAGATGGTCCAGCTATTCCCAACTTCAAGAACAGTACAAGTTATAATCTTCAAATTAAGGCCGCCTGACATATTCCACGAAATTGGAAAATATTTAGCATTTTGATTTTCCAAATTTTGTAGTTCAGTGTTTTACATTTTCTCAATATTCGGGAGGTTTTTGGGGATGTTTATTTAAAAAAATATCCAAATGGAATTTAAACGTAATCGAGTGATTCCCTTATATTTGGCTGGAAAATCGGAACGAACCATTCTTCGTGAGCTCCAACATTTACGTGTGAATAAAATGTTTTTTTATTGTATTGCAAAACGCCATGGATGCGGTCATACAAAAACAGTAACATCACAAGAAATTATTCGAAACGTGAATGCTCGAATTCAAAAAAAATCCCTTCATAGCGCAACAAAATTGGTTAAAAATCTGAACGTGCCAGACTCAAGCAAATGTCGTTTACTGAAAAATGAACTTAAATTGAAACCTCAAAAGATACAAAAAGTACAGAATTTAACATCAGTGCAAAAGCCAGTTCAGTAGGATGTGATCTTCTCATATTAAGTGTCTCCTGTAGGTAAATTCCGGATTTGGAATGAAATTTTAATTGTTCTCATATTTCGTTTTCTCTCTGAAAAATTTCGTTCCACCAATTTGTATTCTAGGCCTCTAAGCGGGATTTACTTTTAGTGCTAGTTCTAAATCTAGTAAACATAGCAAAATTTCGTCTGTGCTTTCAAATCTGTGCCTATATATAAATAATTAATAAAAATTTAAAAATTATTGCTTACCTTCCCCGAGCCAATTTCAAAAATTGATCTAAATAATTTAATGTTAAATCTCACAACACTATTAATTGTATTACACAGTCAAATTATACGACGAAGAATGTTGAGTTTCATTCCACAAAAGCTAGATTTAAATATTTTCTCATTCCACTGAACTGGAATGCCAAATTCTTGTTTAGAACAAAACCTCATTCCACAAAATAATTCCACCTACCGAAGAACGAAACACTGAATGACGATTTCGTTTGACTTCAGGAAAAGATGGAGGGGAGATGGTGAGGTCATCTCGACGTTGATATCGGGTTGAAGCAAGAGATATGGTTGCTCGGAAGGTGGGCTTGTCTATTTAGAAGCGAGCAGAAATAATTCCGCCACACTTGCGAAAATCTGCAGCTATTTCTGTTGTACAGCAATGTCTATTTCTCAGGTTAGAATTTGGGATGTTGAATGTCTGTTATTTGTGCCATTCTCGATTCTGTCGTCATCGTGAGTCACGCGTTGTAAGACTGTTGTGTTTTTTGTGATAGATTTGATTTTGTGATTTTTAGACCCTTTTTGGGTGTAATCGAAAATTGGTCAATGAAGAAAATATTTTCGAATATGTATAGAAATAATTTTAAATAGATAGTAGTTATAAAACGAAGACGGGAGAGTTAAGGCGGACTACAACTAATTTCATTTGAATAAGCAAATGTACAATAAAAAATATTTTATTAATCTTGTTATTGAGAAGTTTAAAGCAAAAACTGGATCAAAAACTGTTGTACTTAGGATTGTATTATGGCTTGAAAGTGTTTAGTCCTAAAATATTCAAGAGAGGCTAGGCTAAACTCAACATTTTTCCATATATTTTGTATAAGCAAAACAATAAAATGTGCTTAATTTCTAGATAAGATATAAAAGGACTTACGCCGTAAGCCTCCTGACAAAAAATCCCAAACACTTTATTGCCTATGAGCCGAACCAAAATGCCAATTAATCGAAACCAATTGTAAGATTTGTTTATTAGTGTACGATGGTTATCATGAGAATTGGAGTGAAATTTACAGCAGAGATAATAGACAACCGTCCATTTTACCAAGCTGTAACGGTGCCGCTTAGCTTGAAGCAAGTTTTGTGATTGTTGCGGTTCGATAACCACCGGGCGAGACTGTTTGAATACGAATAAACTGATACCGTTTATGGAATACAATTGTGAGAGTGACGTTCATTCCGCCAATAGATTTCATGGGAACTTAAAAAATATGCATGCTTTACAGGTTGCTTTCGTTTTTTTGGTGTCATTTCATTTCTTGAACTTGGGAAATGTTTCACTAAGGGTTAAGTCCTAAACGGAGCAATCAATTAGCCCCCATTGACCTTATTTCCTTTTTATATCGATGCTTCTGGATCCTAATGCCGCAAAACGCATCCATATGCTTGCGCAATTTTTGTTGCGAGCATAGTTTATACCATGTCGTATTTTGGGCCACATTGATCCTAAATACTATCTTCTCTTTCTCACAATATTAGTGTGAGATGGGATTTTCAGTTCTTCTGCTTATTAAAACCAAATCCGAAATAGATTAAATGCGAACAATTACCAAAAAAGTTATAAGGATTGTGACCAAAATGTGAGGGACTGTGTAATTGATTTTCATGTTATATACAATAATAATAAGCAAACATCAACTTTATAACATCAATTTTATTTTAATTAAATTATAAAATTATTCGCGGCAATATAAAATTAGGTGTAGTCAAAACGTGATAGACTCACAAAACCAGACTAAATCCAAAATGAACCATCATGTCGAATATTGGTGATTCTGAATGGTGACGATGAACAATTGAAATGAACAAAACCGGACAAAACAAAAAACGAAATTGTCCGAAGGAAACCAACTAAGTTATTTTCGCATTTCATTTTTAGAGTTCTTTTTCATTTTGTTTCTTTGGGTTTAATTTAGATATTGGATACAGAAGAGTAAAAAAGTTACCCCCCTCCTTTAATGATTTATAGAAATTCCAACATTCATAGAAATTTGAACATTTTTCAAAAGCTTTTTTTTTTCTAATAATTATTGATTTATTAAAATAGAGAACTTCCCAAAGCCGCCTACCACTGAATAATTCCAGTTGTTAATTAATTGATTTAATTCGTTCTATTATAGTAGAATTGATGAATTTATTGGAGAGAATTGCGAATTCGAGTTAAATTGGTATATGCTTCGTCAACCTTATAGACACAGATTAAACGAATCGCTCGTCAAAGGAATTGTATCGATTCTATTGAAAGTTGTACCACATATGTTTTACATTGTTTTTTGGTTGGCATAATCGGTCGTGTTAAAATAGAATCGACGAAAGTATTGGAGACGATTGGGGAATTTGATTGTAGACAAGGAAGACTTAATTTTAAAATATTTTGGATATTGGAAATTTTCATTATAATTACAAAATTAAATCTTCATTTTCCAAAATATTTTAAAACTAAATCTTTCTTTTCCAGATTACAAAATAATGACCATTTGGGAGTTATTTTATTTACATTGGAGGTTCATTTAATTGTGGTTAAAAGTCTGATTTTTCTATCGGCTTGCGTTCCGACTTGTTCTTATTATCAATGTAAGCGTCCAATTCATTTCATACATGATTCATTTCATAGATGATTCAGTAAAATGGGAACTAAAACAATATTTCATTACGAAATTGAATAATTTATTGATTGATAAATTTCCTCCATCCATCAAAACATTTCGAGGGGTTTACATTTGTCTAACTGTTCACTTGAAGTCCAGTTGATAAGTTTATTATTATTTTTTTTTATGTACCACATTGATGTCTTTTAAGCCCCTACATGTTACGCTTTTGCAACGCAAGTGATTTGTTAATCAACAAACATATTAGAAACATCTATAAAATTGGAAATCGCATTTTGACAGAAATATGGGCACGACATCAAAATTAAGCAATAACACCTAAATTACTGTTAATTGATTTAAAGTTTCTCTATAAATTCATACATAAGCCGTTTTTCGCAATATAGATCCTGAATAACTTCAGGTTAACTTTTAATTTTTCTTATGTTGGTAAGAAATTGTTAAAGTTATCCATCCCATAGATAAATTTAATATTCGAAAGTTAGCCTGAACTTATTCAGGATCTATTTCTGAAAACGCCTATAGATTAGTAAATTTCTTAACCGCAGATTACTCTGAAGAATTTTTGAAGAAAAATGTTTGTTTCCATTATATCATGGATTAATAATAGCCCTCAAACATTACTTCTGCCTCGAGCCCCTTGAAAAGCGATCCACCAATGATTATTTCTACTTTCACGTCAAGAGCTGAGATGATCAGCAGTGAAACATAATTTTTCTTTTAAATTCTGGTACGGTGCGGTTACCCCCAAGAGAACAGTTTTGAATTAAATAGTGAGAAATACATCGGCGCCTACGTGACTGTAAATGAAATACACACGAGATTGGCTGGTTCCTCTTCCTCAAATAAATTGTCGATGAACACCAAGCGATCCGAATCATATCGAAGTTTACTTTGAAAACAACAACAAAAATTGAACTAATTTTGGTTTTCGGAATAAAATTTTGATTGGAGTACATAGTTGTTTGCTTTGCTTGTCGTTCCAAGAAACATGATCAGAAGGCCTAAAACCGATCTGAAAGATCATTTTGACTATGAAATAAATTTACTTTTTTTTTACTCTATACAAAATTTCTTAATTCAGGAAAACATTACTTTCGGATCGAGATATATAGTAAACCTACTGAACCGGATTAGATCAAGCATCAAGAAATACAGCTTCTTTGGGAGAATAAGAAAGGTATGCACATAGCAGTTCTGAGAGCTTAGATCAAAGGCCACTTTAAGTAGGAAGTCGTGTATCAGGGATGGTCTTGTACCACTGCACCGATACGTTAGACGAAAATACCAAAACCCCTTAACTATGGCTGCTTTCAGGATATTCAGATAGAGAGGAGACCCGATCCACTACCGGATAAAGCGACTACCATAAATATTTCAGGTTATTGCAATTAATATCTGTCTTAACTAAGACCCGAGTTAGCTTTCGAATGCGAAATTTGAACATTGATCACATTCGACTGTACATCCGAAAGAAAGAACAGAGTTATTGCATCTGTTAATGTCGCAACGCAATTATAATTCATCAACTGCATCAGTTAACGAACGAATTTTGTATATTTATTGTTGAATTGGTGAACGATTCCATAAGTACATAATGTGCAAAAGTGGAATTTCAAAGCTTGGATATTTCTTAATCGAATTTGAGCGGATTTTTGCGATGGAAATAATATTTTTCAAAAAGAAACGAGAGAATCTGATTTAATTCTGATTCAATTCAAATGAGAATCGAATACTTATATTCGTGTCATATTCAGCAATTAGTCCACTGAGATATAACCAATTAGGTAGGATGGAACTTATCTATTTTTCAACCGACTGCGATAAGATTTAATATGCGCGATGGATGAATTGTAGTCTAATAAGATGTTTAGATAAACTTCTGTTTATGTTTTGGAATGCGGCTAATTAAGATGGAACTTAACCGATTTTAATGAAATGCGACAAAATGATAAAAAAAGGTGTTCCAAAATGTCTTTTAGATAAAGTTCTCGAATATTAATTGTGATGGAACTTGGTGTTCCTTAACCCATTTTGATGAAATTCGGCATGTACGATACAAAGAGGTTCCAAAATGATTTTTCGATAAAATTCTGTAACATGGCCTATTGTGAAGGCACTTGTCTATTTCTTAACCGATTTTTGATGAAAGCCGAAGAGAACAGAGCTTAGAATCGGAAATCCCCCATTGAAAAAATTGAGTAACATTTCCGACATAGAAACTGAATCGAAAAAAAAATTAAATAGGTTTATCTGATTCCTCGGGCGATAATTTTTCCATAGATCTCCATCTATATACGAATTTTAGTTTAAACTATCGTCACTACCAGTTTACAATAGTTTACCGTTATTTTGACTAATAAATGTAGACCACATTTGGTTCAACTGTACAACAAAACGAAACATTTCTGACAAAAATTCAAATCCCATAAATTTACTTAAACTTTTCTTTTAATATATGTATTTCTTTTTATTTTTAGCCACTTACAACCGAAACAAATTTTGCGAATCGTAAATCATGGTCGGACACCGGAATTGGCTTAATCAACTTGAATAAAAAAGAAAAACAGCCGCCTGAAAAGAAATTGAATAAAAATCATCTAATCGATGGAATCCTAACGATTAACTCAACCATGGAGGAAGTATTAAGGGAAACGTTGCGTAATATGAAAATATTAAATGCGGCCTGGATAAAAACAAACCGGGACACATCATTTCAGATCATGTTCTCGATGGAGTCCACATTGCAATGTGAAAATTTTTTGCGAATTATGAATGAATGGGGTATCGGTGAACGGGAAGGTACTTCCGTGTCGATGATGCCTTGCACATTTTATCATAAGCCGCATGAAGAGGAGGTAGATCCCCAAGTAAAAGAAACGTAAGTGAATTTTGAATATAAACAAATTTATTAGAAATAAATGAATTTAATAAAATGTATTTTACAGTACTGCCGAAGAAAATAAAGACAGTGCTTGGGATCGATTTTTGCAATCGATAAGAGCTCGTTTAAATGTGGCGACTATCGTCGAGGAAGTCAAAAAGGATGCAAGTATTACGTTTGACTTTCTTTGTTTAGTTGTTATCGCAGCGTAAGATTTAGTATTGAAAAATTAAATTCAGTTAACTGATCGCCTATAAATTATTTTAGAATATTAGCTGCATTCGGTTTAGTGGAGAACAGTACGGTATTTTTAGTATCCAGTATGTTGATCTCGCCACTAATGGGACCCATAATTGCTATAATATTTGGGTCAGTGATCAAAGATTATAAACTCACTAAAATGGGAGTTGTAAATGAATTGATCGGAATATCTTTGGCTACAAGCGTTGGGTTCTTATTCGGATTGATTCAGTGTATAATTAACGAGAAATACGGACTAGGCGATGGTGTCTCATTGGAGATGATGAGTCGTTGCGAATTTCGCTCGTTAGCCGTAGGAATATTTACTGCGCTACCATCTGGGGCTGCAGTGGCAATTGCAATTCTTGGTGAAAATATTGGATCACTGGTTGGCGTGGCTATTTCTGCATCTTTGCTCCCACCTGCCGTGAACGCTGGCCTGATGTGGTCCCTTTCCATCGTGTACGCTACATTCCAGAATGATGAGACCAGATTTAATATAGTTGCAAAAACAAATTTATACTCGGATCATCAGTCTGTTGAATTATTCACCTTAGGCACTATGAGCATGGGTCTAACAATAATAAATATTTTATGTATTTATATAATGGGTGTTGCGGTGTTAAAGGTAGGATGTCATCATTTTATTACTAAATAATTTCCCTTAATTACGACATTTCATTAAATTAGATCAAAGAAGTTGCGCCAATTAACTCTCGGAATCAAAGACAATTCTGGAAGCACGACATTAAAATTGCACGAGATTATTACAAAACTTGTCAAAATGAGGACGCTGCGGCTTTAGGCAAGAAGATTGCTGATGAAATTGCTGGATTTACACATCAAGAGCCAAACGATGGATCGACATTGTACCATCACAAATCAATTTTATCACCGAACCAAAACACATGGTCTCCATTAACCAATCGAAATCAATATACCATCATGCGAAATAATGAAAAGCCAGCTATGCAAGATTTGGAAACCCTTTTCCACACAATAACACCACTACCATCACGGTATGTATCCTTATGCTCTTAGTTTATCGATGGTTTTACCAATTTTGATTTATTCCTTCAGGCCAATTACATTCCGTCGTCCATCGGTGATGGGTAAAAGTATCAGCCCGCCAATAACAAACCGAGATATATATAACTTATTATCGCATCATGATCATATAAACTGGGATTATAGGCGACCACCGCATCCATTCGACCATTTAACCGTACATCACTGCGAGTCCAGTTATCGAAATCAAAATACTCCGCTCGATAAAATTATCGAGAGTATTCATGTTACCAATGGTAAAAATAAAACGGAATCACACGAAATAGATATTGAATCGAACCCTACAGATGCGTTGCTACCGACTGATAGGACAAATAAATCGCGAAAGTTTATTGTAACACCAGCTGCTGATCCATTATCTAAGGAGGAATAATGATTATCTATTGAATTTAGTTAACATGAATTTTCTCATTTAATTTAAGTATTTATTTTTGATGAGTGAAATGTTTGATTTTTTATTATGTAAAATTTATAGCTAATTAAAATTGTACTTATGATTATTAATTAGGTACTTATAGCAAAAAATTGTATTTAATAAAAACTGTTGCTTATAATGAACTTCACGCACATTCCGGGTTTTAGTTGCGGGTGTTAAAGAAAATTGTTACTGCAGCTGTTAAACCATGGCATCGTCAATTTTAATAAAATCTATTTTACTTTTATTATTATTTTTTTTTTTAACAAAACGATCGTTTATTTCTAAATTACCTACAATAATATACATTTGAACATATAAATTATTTTGCATACGTAAAAAGCCGTGCTGGGACCTCGTAATTATTTCGCTTCAGTAAATCGGATAGCGTACGGATAAAATCTTTGCTGGCCTTGTACTCCGATTCATCCACCAGCAGGTAGAAGAAATTAATG
Source organism: Tipula vernalis (assembly GCA_958295665.1). Taxonomy (NCBI): domain Eukaryota; kingdom Metazoa; phylum Arthropoda; class Insecta; order Diptera; family Tipulidae; genus Tipula; species Tipula vernalis. Next base: position 175,334,807 of record OY282558.1, on the reverse strand, counting down.
GCGTCGGTACATTTATTCGTTTGATCATAATATCGTAAAATCATTTTATAGATTTCATCATCGCTAATATTTAGTTGATTGGAGTACGATGAATACCGACTCAAGCACTTTCCAAATTTTAATAGGAGTTCGATAGTAGAATCGACGTTGGATTTGAGTAGAAACTGTACATGCTTCATAAAATTCTCCTTATTCAGACCGAAATTTGGTTGCAGTATGAGTTTTTTTATTTGATTTTCAGTCCCAGTTTGTATCGTGCCCAGTAGCAGATTTAAATTTGTATTTTGATGTCCATGGATTTTGGATGTGACTAATATGACCTGTTCTAGGCATTGTTTTGCTTCAGCCGCAGTCATACCGTAGTCCATTGTCGATGAATTGGCAATTTCTATTAGTTTCGATATTATTTCCAACTGCAATGGAGTCTTGCGATGCTCGCGCGTAAATTGAATATATTTCTCTACAGCCAACTTCATATTTTGCTCCAGAATACAGCTGCGAATAATCGGACCGAGTAGAACACTATTATCGAGTTTTGTGTATTTTAATTGATTTAAATAAACCAGCAGTTCTTCTACATCTTTGCTTGTGTACCGTTTCGATGCGATGCTCAATAAATTCCATAAATTTTTTGTCACCGTCTGATTGAAGTTCACGTCCTTGCGGTCTGCATGAAGTTTTAAAATTTTCTTAATTTTGGATAATTTTTCTCCATTCTCTAGCAACAGACAACAATAGTCGATCAGTTTATAATCATCAATATTTAGTTCGACATCTGTCGATTCGTTGGATAAGTAGTACTTCTCGAACAGTTCATTAAGTTCGGCTACATTACGTTGCCTCAAGCTTACCTCAATAAAGCTGCATATGATTCCCGGGCTTAATTTAAAATTCAGCTTCATCAGTTCGTGTTTATACTTTTCCGCTTTATCTGTACGGTTTTCACGTAAGGATTGCTGTAACAATTTACGCAAAATCCCTCGCGTATTCATATTCTTCGACTCCAACTCAACCAGATGATATTCCATGTCATTAAGATTCATATCGCGAGGATGTTGAATTAAATCATTGGAAAATTTTATATTCCGATCGATACCTAATTTCAGGGTATTAAAATTCTGATTATCCAAATAATCGACCGTCGCATTCGAAATCTTTATCGATTGATCCGCATAGTCTTCGATTAGCTTCTCGATTAAACCCCGATTAACGTTTAAATTGACAGCGTCGATTAATATTTTACCGCAAATATCATCTGATTTGTTTGTATTCCGATCAAAAATCAATTTAAGTAACTGAATTAGATTTTTATTGCCGATGTTCCTTATCAAGTCATAGTTCAGCAAGCTAAAATTAATTTTGGTCTGATGATTTTGAAGTATCTGAATGCAATCGCGTATTTTGTTGGCGCGTAGCAGGTCCTGGAGCAATGGGACTAAAAATTCGGCCAACTCAAATTTCATGTCGAATAATTTTTTTATTAATCTCTGCGGCTCAGCCAAATTCAGCTTCAGCTTAGGAAATATATGCATCAGGTAAGTTTCTTTTCGTATCACGATTTTGAACTCATTTTTCATCAAACCGAGTATGTACAGTACTCCACTTTCTCCATCGGTGCTGTATGCCTGTAGAAGCACTGGCCAAAACAAATGACATTTAAGTTTATTAGAGCTATTCTGATGCAACTCCCGATACAGTTCTAAACTGTATTCGATCGGCATATTCAAATGTAATGAATTTTCCAACGCCACAGAAAACGAGAAAACATTTTTATTCGATTCCTTTAGGAGTTGGCATAATTTTCGTAACTCGCCGATGGTCGCCCCTGTCTTAATATAATCTTGGATAACAAAATTCCCATATTGATCTGTATCTTGGTTTGTGCTAAATATCGGCATAGGTAGGAGCGTAATAATCTGATAAACTTCATCAAATTTGTGTAAATAGATCAATTCAATTATCAAATTCTGAATATAAGCATTGATGCTGTTATCGTGCTTTATGAAATCTGGCAAACTATTGATTAATTGTTCCAGCAGCGTACTATTACTAGACATTACACAAGCCCGGATCAGATACAATTTCTGAATATGATTTAGCAAATTCAGCTTATTCCTCAACAATTCGACCGATTTTATAGATTCTCTATTCTCTATATATGCCCGTAAAAGCCGTGTATACGTCTCCAAGCCAGGCACTAATCCAATAGTTATCATAGTCTCGAGAACATTTTCACACTCCTTAAGGTTTTGCTGCTTTGAGAATCCAATAATTAATGAATTAAATACAACTTCATCGATCGGGATATATAGCAGCCGCATCTCGCCTAATATTTCAAGCGCTCTTGTTATATTTCCCACTTCACAATTAATCGAGATTAATTGGTCTAAATATTTTTTGGTTTGGTTTGCTGTGAATGTCTCAAATTCCGATTCTTTTACGGGTGTTTCATTTTCCTGATGGATTTGGAAATAAATTTGAATCATTTCATTATTAATTGGGCTTTCCTTAGTGAACAGGAGCCACAGTTTATTAAATATTTCCATGCGTTCGGTTTTATTGCGGTCAGGGAGTAAATTTCCACAACATTCGAGTAAAAATAGCTTATCGTTGTATTCTATCGATTGCGAGGACCCTTTGCTTATATCTTCCATAATTTTTGATAGCAGGCTGTAACTAATCCGTTTGGTTGATATACAATCTTCTTTTAGATCCTTTATGATGTTAATTACAGTATTTTCATTGGAAGGTGTTTGTTCAGCCCGATGGTTACTGGCAGCCAAGCGGGTTACCGGCATAACATGTATGACATGTTTGGTTAAAATTGTCCGACCATAGTGTTGCTTTCCTGATTTCCTCGCAACTTGTAAACAAACTCTGAATGCCAAAGAAATCATTGTTGGTTAAGTCTAACGCCGTTTTAATTTAGAATTTTAACATATTCCAAAAAATTATCTGGACGTTTTATGTAACTTTCAGAATGTGAAATATTTACACGCTTTTGTGCAGCTCTCAAAGAAATGACTTCCAACACCAACCGCATATATAGTTAGAACTCGCACTAACCTTATTATTCTGTAAATGATTATTTACTTAATTCAATTAAATTTAAAATATTTTTGATCTAATTTACCACTCGAAATTACATACATGATAGATGCAATCACAACCTCAAAATTTTACTTTACACTTTGACAGTATCTTGACGTTTATTAACCTGTAACGAGAGATTTTATTTTTATACCAATCATGTCCTGAGCGGGGCCTTTCGTCTGTGTAGGGTTAAAATTAGGGTGTACGTGAAAATTCTGAAAGCCGAAAATCACTTATCGCGAAAACTTGTGATAGGCGAAAAAATATCGAAAAATATCCCCATTAACCCGGCTACTCCACCTGACATAAATTTTACCATTACAATTACCATATCTAGTAACAAAAATATAAAAAATGGCGTCGGGTGAGGAAAACATACAATAAATTTGACAGTTAAAAATCATTTGCGTTTTGATATTTTAAAGAAATTGTGCAAAAATTGTTGCAAAATAATCGTAACACTTATATGTATTTTAACGATTAATTTTTGGCTGCCACATTTTTAAGTATGTATTTAAAAATATCTCAAAAAAAATTTTAAAAATTTTTGTAAAAAAGTTAACTATAAATTAGAAAACTTCCATTCGAAACTGGTAACCAAATTTTTGAATCCAGCCAAGAAATGTAAAATTTTGGTATACAATCAAGTTATGCCTTCTTGGCAGCAAATGATTGTATGACATATAGCAAGTCGTTGCAATTTCGTGTCTCCACTAGCAACTGTTCGAATTTTAATGGTATAACTCGATGTTAATGGCAGGTGGAGAGTAGGTGTAACCCGGCTACTCCACCTGACATAAATTTTACCATTACAATTACCATATCTTGTAACAAAAATATAAAAAATGGCGTCGGGTGAGGAAAACATACAATAAATTTGACGGTTAAAAATCATTTGCGTTTTGATATTTTAAAGAAATTGTGCAAAAATTGTTGCAAAAAAATCGTCACACGTATATGTATTTTAACGTTTCCTTTTTGGCTGCCACATTTTTAAGAATGTATTTAAAATATCTCAACAATTTTTTTTTTTTTTGTGGAACCAAAAATTTTTGTTAAAAAGTTTCTAACTACAAATTAGAAAACTTCCATTCGAAACTGGTAACCAAATTTTTGAATCCAGTCAAGAAATGTAAAATTTTGGTATACATTCAAGTTATGCCTTCTTGGCAGCAAATGATTGTATGACATATGGCAAGTCGTTGCAATTTCGTGTCTCCACTAGCATTTGTTCGAATTTTAATGGTATAACTCGATGTTAATGGCAGGTTTAGAGTAGGTATAAGCCAATTACCAAGAAAAGTTAACCATTAGCCCCCAGACAGTCTCGACGCTGTAGCGCAGTAACGCAATAGCGCAAAAGTTAAAATGCATGAAAATATATGCGTATTGACAAAGTCGACGGATGGAGCGCATTAGACCAAGTACTAAAATTAAATTATTTTCAATACAGTACGCAAGAACGGATTAATGTGTCACTTTGTGATGTGCAAAAATGCAAAATGAAACACATTCTTGTGAAATTAAAGTTATACAAATTTTATATTCAATTATAGTAACATTTTTTTATGGTGGTAACAATAAATATCCCTTTGTATATTTTTCTCGCCATTTTGGTTTTCAACTCTACTCAATTCCACTAGCTTCGTTGAGTTCAAATTGACTTAACGAAAATCTAACTCCAACCTCGTTTCCATGAACACCAACCCCAACTCAAGCCAGTTTGAACCTTACATGGAAACAAGCTAATAGATGTACTGCTAAAATTAATCTATTTTATCCATACACACAAAAATAAAGCATTTTCTCAAAATTAAAAAAAATATTTTTTATCACTTTTGCCCGACTGAACACGACCATGATAATTTCTAAAACTTTTGCCTGACTGAACACGACCATTGAATAAGTTTGATTCCAAAAATAAGTTAGTACATAATTGGAAAAGGGTCAAGGGCCCTTTCCAAAAGTTATACTTATTTATTTAGACATACTTATTTGCCGCCATCTTAAATAAGTATGTAAAATCATCCGAATTGATTTCACATACTTATTTTTTTTTTTACTATTTTGTATCTATAAAATAATTTTTAATTAAATATTTTATAAAACTTAATTACTACATAATATCACAATATGTATGCAATGAAATTAACAGAATTTTGGTTTTCGTTTAAGATTTTTTTTTTTTTGTAGGAACATCTTATACTGGCTTTACACCGTAGAAAGTATAATAGCAAAATAGTATAATACTATTTTACTATCTGCCATAGTCGGTTTTACACCGCATAAAATATTCGTAAAAAACAGAAAATTAAAACAAAATAATGAAAAAGTATAATTTCCCCTTGTTACACATAAATATTTCTAGACTAATTTATCAACAATACACTGTCATAAATTTTCCTTCTACAATAAAATAAAATAAAATATAAAGGTATTAAAATTTGATAGCTATCAAATCTAAATATGTATTATATTTTATTTTTGCTATTAAAGGCTGAGGCACATAGGTTTCGTTTCGGTTTCGTTTCGTTCCGCCTTATAAGTTGGATATGTCAAAACATATGGAAAACCGAAAACATTGTCACAATGATAAGTTCAGGGATGAAACGAACCGAAAGAGTTGATCAAATTTCAATAAAAACTTAAACCATAACCTCAATATATTCGTTTTGACGTTTTAGGTAAAAAGTTTTTTGTCATTATTTTTATTGTGATTAAATAAAAGAAAATACTTAAATAAATTTTCGTGCTTGAGTTAAAATATAAATAATATAAAATGGATTTTCATCAAATAAATCAAATTTCCGTCAAATAATAGAAAAAAAAACGAAACGAAACGAAACTGTTGTGCCAGGGTGCCGGCTAGAAAACGAAACGGAACGAAACGAAACGAAACCTATGTGCCTCAGCCTTAAGCGTGATTTACACGTTCCAACAATGTTTTCCAACAAAAAATGAAAAGATTAGTATATCGCGAATTCCATTTGAAAGACAAGAACAAATATATAAACAAACAAAATTTTGTTGGGCTTTTTTTTCCTTTTTTTTTCAACTTTGTTTCCATAAAAAAAAATTTTGACTATAAAATATACTCGACCCGAGTATATTTTATGGAAACAAACAACAACAAACACATTAAAAATGGCGATTTGTAAAATTTTTATAGCGCTTTATTTTTATTTTTTTAAATTTTTATTTAAAAATTAAAATTTACGTTCGAACAATTTTCATTTTAGTCAAGAAAAGTCGTAATTTTGATAAATAAAATGGTATCGCTGCTGCATTCGTCAAAAATTACATTGTCGATTTTATACCGCCAAAAAATTATAGCATGCCCGACATTTTTGTTTTATTTTTTTATAAATTTTTGTTTAAAAATGGAAGTTTACTTTCGAAAAGCTTTATTTTAGCCAGAGTAAGTTGTAATTTTGAAACATAAAGTTGTATTATCGCCCTATTCGACATCGTAGATTTTATACCGCCAAAAAGTTATAGCATGACCGACATTTTCGTTTTATACTTTTCTCTTTTTATCGCATGTAAATATTTTCTATTGCGTGTAGCTCTAAGTCTCAACAAAAAAAAGTTGGAAAAACATTACTAAAGATACATGTTAAACCGAAAGTGATCTGACTGAGTTTTATCTGAACGTGATCTGACTGAAAATTTGGGTTGGTGTTTACATGGGACTTTTTTATTTGATCTGATCTGACAGTTCAAATGTCACTTTGTTCTAAAATTACATTTAAATTATTAAAAAATTATTTAAAATAATTTAAAAACTACTTGGAAAATGTATAAAAACATTTTGCCCTTTTAACAGTATAAAAAAATCTGTCAGTTCAACTAAACTAAAGTTTACATGTTTAACTCAATATACAAACTGACTCAACCAACCAAATTTAAGTTGACCGAACTCAGACTACTTTCAGATAACTTTCAGTCAAGTCACTGTTTACATGTTGAATTTATCTCGGACGTTTTCAGTCAGATCACTTTCGGTTTAACATGTATCTTTACTAATTGTTGGAACGTGTAAATCACGCATTATACTATCAAAACATCGGATTTACACCGGATAGTAAAATAGTATTTTACTATTTTGCTATTATACTATCTACGGTGTAAACTCGGTATTATTTTAAGTTACCTCGCCAACATACTTATTTAAATAAGTAGGTCTAAATAAATAAGTATAAAGGTAAAGACAATCTCGACAGAACGGATACGGAATTACGCAAGGTACGCACAAATTAATTTAGTACTATAAAAATATAAATTTTGCTGACAATCTCAACGCACGTTTTACATTAAAATAATCTAAACTATCCAGCATGACCCAACACTTTTTAATGTTTATAAATACATAATTTAAAACTATTTGATGGTCATAAATCCTTTTTTGTAAACAACTTTTTTGGCCATTTTTAATTTTCCGTGCTAGAATAAAATCTGCTAATCTAGTTAATTACTAATGATTTAGCTACATATATGCCGTTTAATATGATTGGCATCACCTTAATTTGTATAACTTTAGTTTCACAAGAATGTGTTTCATTTTGTACTTTTTGCACATCACAAAGTGACACTTCAATCCGTTCTTGCGTACTGTATTGAAAATAATTTAATTTTAGTACTTGGTCTAATGCGCTCCTCCGTCCATCGACTTTGTCAATACGCATATATTTTCATGCATTTTAACTTTTGCGCTATTGCGTTACTGAGCTACAGCGTCGAGACTGTCTGGCGGGTAACTTTCGGAAAGGGCCTAACTGTATTTGTGGAGTACACAAAAATTCGCATCGTTTACATGTCGTAATCGTACCTATTTTTACGATTGGCTTTTTTAGTTTAGAGGGTTGAGATAGTTCAACCTGTATCAATTATCGACAATTGTAAGGTTTTTCGGTACACTACCTCAGAAATAATTCAAACGTCGGACGAACCGTCATTCACCTTACAAAGTACAAACGGGCAATATGCAAACAACTGTTTTTTAGATTATATTTATAAAAATCTTAATTAAAATACAATTTTTTTTTATAAAGCTGGAGTTAAAATGGAAACACAATTACATAAAGTGAAGTATGTATACTTTTGTACATTAACAATATAATTAAATTGAATATTTTTATGGTAAAAATGAGTAAATTACATCTTAATGGTGGATACATATTTTGTTTCATTTTTCAGACTTGAAATAATCAAAGATATCAATCAACAAACTGTTAAGACGTTAGACATCTTAACAGACTTATGGACAGAAACATTTGAAGATAGTATATGCGCAGCAAATACTGAAAAATTATCAGAACACGTAAAAACATTTTATGATGATATAATCGCAGAAACCAAATCTCGACAGGAGAAAATCAAATCGAACATAAAGCGTAAGTATACAATTCCTTTATGAAAAGCTTCGAGTAAAACTAATAATTCACTATTCTTATTTAGAATTGTACTCAGAAGCAATTCATTTGAAGCAAAAGCTTAAAGTAGATGTAAACTTGAATCCAGATACCGATTGCCCTCTGTATTCTCTGCAACAACATTTGACTTATTGCTTACAAATTTTGAGGGACCAGCTGGAGGACAGGCAAGGAAAAATTAATATTCTTTTAGAAGAACAGAAAAAGTTGTGTATTGGTAAGCTAACAAAAACTATTTACGATGTCTTATTAACTAGCGTTCGGGGATTTCTACTGTTTGTTTCAGATCTAGATGAACAACCCAAAGAACTGAAAAATGGATCAGAATTGCCCACAGAAGATGATTTAATAAAATTCCGTCAATACTTAGATAATTTGATCATAGAAAAGCACGATCGATTAAATGAATTTGATAAATTACGGATAGATATTGAAATATTATTAATGAAATTGGATGAATCTATTGTTAATATTGGTGATGATACTATGTTGAATGATCCAAGTCTTCCATTGACCAAGAAAAATTTATCAAAGCTTTATATCCTTCGAACGAATCTTCAAAATCGTTACAATGATATGCGCGAAGAAATCGATAAAATGAAAATTAAATTGGAAAAATTATGGGCTGTATTCGATTTGGATGATAATATTAAAACACAGTTTGACGATATTGAATATAATCAGGAAAATTATAATAAAATTAGCCGAGCGCTTGAGTATTGGGAGCAGGAGCGACGGTCAAACTTAAGGAAATTTGTTACCAACTTACGAGAAGAAATTGCTTATTGGTTGAACAAAAATTTGTATTCAGATTTAGAAAAAGCTAATATTTCAATTTTGAATTCAGATTGTTTTACGGAAGATTTGTTAATCGCCCATGAATTTGAATTAAAAAATTTAATAGATTTTTACTACGAGCACGAGTCAGTTAGATATTTTTAAAATTATCTACCAAGTTATGTCAAATATTTAATGTCGATTTTTTTTTTTTAGAAAATTATTTTGTCTAATAGAAGAACGGCAACGATTTTGGCATCAGATGCACGCACTGGAAGGGAAAGCACAAGAACCTGGTCGATATACCAATCGCGGTGGACAACTACTAAAAGAAGAAAAAGAAAGGAAAAAGATATCAAAAAGATTACCAGCCATTGAAAACGAAATATTAAATTTGGCTGAAGACTACCAGAAATCTACAAATAAACAATTTACAGTTTATGGAATTCCTGTTGCCGAACTCATAGAGCAAGATTGGAGAAACATGAATGAACATAAAGAAGAAATAAAATTTTCAAGGAAGATCCTAAGTGAATCGACCACACCAGTTAAGCCAACCAAATTGAAACACCAAATTTCTACTGTAAAAAAAGTTATGAAATCCGTTTCTACTATGTAAGTTTTAATATAAATCGCCATACTATTTTGCTCCCTATTCTTAAAAATAAATATTTGATAATTTAGGGTATCAGCAAATAGAAATAATAATGAAAATAACCGTTTACATGGGCCAAAACATTTATTAAAAAATATTCCGGCTCAAAAGAAATTGGGCACTAAAGTCCCGGTGAAACTGACCTATCCAACTGAACAACGACGGGTAAGTGTAATTTTGCGAAATCCATTTGTTATTTTTTATTAATCAAAATTCAAATTTAATTTAAGTTACGAAAAAGTAATGGCAGAAGAGTGTCTACGGGAAGGATTACAAAAACTCTTATTCAAATAAATAATTCGGCATTGACGGATTCAGTGAATTACGATAGCTTTAAAGATTATATAACTCCGAGAACACCTTGTCGTTCATCAATGGTGAGCCCAAAAGATAAACAAACTCAAGCTAAAGCATCGAAAAAATGTCCATTAACCCCGATTCCAGTAACACCTGCGTCTAACAAAAAATTATACGTAAATAAATCACCACTGGCAAATCGTAATTACTCGCCCCGATCATCACCATCGGTTCATAAATTTTCAACCGTAAATCTTCCAATTTTAATTTAAGTTTTAATAAGAGTTTATTTTAAATAATTTTATGTATGTACCTATATTTTTTTTTATATGATTTTGGGTAAAAGGTAAAAAATAATATGTAGACGTTTGTTTTTGATTTTTGATTCAATAGACTTAAGCCACTCGGGAAAGGAAACAAAATTTCATCCAAATAAGCACGTTGGGATCTGAAACGAAAAATATTTGCATGGGCCTTTTCAATTAATCGCTTTTACTAATGCGGGCCTCAGATGATCAATAAGTATTGCCAATATAATATTGTCAATTGACGATTGTAAAAGTAGAGAAAGCGCCTCTCGAGGAAAAACGTTAAAATGAGGCAACAGCCAAAATGACATTTCTCATAAATGCGACGAAAGAAATTTTTGCAATCCGGTAAATAAAAATGTTTTTTATAATCCAAAATTGGAATTATTTACAATTATTATCAATCTGGGGGCCTATTGTCGAATTCCACATCCATTTTCCACATGTGGACATCTGTCAAAGTTCACACAAAAACGTTCGAAAAATGTAATTCACATGCGGCATGGTCATTTTCCTATATGGGGAATTTTTTCCACCTGCTTATACCCATTCGGAAATATTCCCTTAGTACCGAAAAAATTCAATTTTTATGAATTTTGACAGATGTCCACATGTGGAAAATGGATGTGGAATTCGAGAATAGGCCCCCTGGTAGGTAAAAATTGTGTTTACAGTTCAAAATTGGAATTGTTTACAACAATTTCGAACGTCAAATTAGCAGCTACCTCAGTTTAAAAATTTTCCTCTAGGTGGAATCTGTGATGCTCCAATTGACGATTGGAGCATCACAGATTCCACCTAGAGGAAAATTTTTAAACTGAGGTAGCTGCTAATTTGACGTTCGAAATTGTTGTAAACAATTCCAATTTTGAACTGTAAACACAAATTTTTACCTACCAGTGGCCCTATTCTGGTAATTCCCGGGGAATAGAAATTTTAAATTTTATTGCAGTATTATTCCCTTTTCCCCAAAGTGTATTCTGGTGTTCGGGAAAGATTTTTTATTGGGAAAAAATTATTCCCCATTACAGCAGTTTTGACGTTTGTTTTTCCACACCGATTTTATGAATGAATTGATGGGGAATAGATTTTTAACGAAAATGTTTGTTTATATGTAGTTGTTATTAATAATTAATAATATTAATACTGTTAATAATTTTAAAGATAGTATTATAATAAATAAGAGTTATTATAATAATTTTGATACAACTAAATTTATTTCCCCTGTATATTTATTCCCCAATTGACAGAATGCACTTTAAGAAAATAGGGAATAAAAAGTTGGAAATATGTATCTGGGAATATCTGCTGTAAAAAAAAATTATTCCCCGTTCCCCGGGAATTACCAGAATAGGGCCACAGATTGATAATAATTGTAAATAATTCCAATTTTGGATTATAAAAACCATTTTTAATTGCCGGATTGCAAAAATTTCTTTCGTCGCATTTATGAGAAATGTCATTTTGGCTGTTGCCTCATTTTAACTTTTTTCCTCGAGAGGCGCTTTCTCTACTTTTACAATCGTCAATCGTCAATAAAGACGATTGGAGCATCACAGATTCCACCTAGCGGAAATTTTTTAAACTGAGCTAGCTGATAATTTGACGTTCGAATACCAATTTTGAACTGTAAGCACAATTTTTACTTACCAGATTACTAACAATTGTAAATAATTCCAATTTTGGATTATAAAAACAATTTTTAATTACCCGATTGCAAAATTTTCTTTCGTCGCATTTATGAGAAATGTCATTTTGCCAGTTGCCTCATTTTAACGTTTTTCCTCGAGAGGCGCTTTCCGTACTTTTACAATCGTCAATAAAAAACGCAAAGCGAAAATATGAACACTTTCAGACGCAAATTTAACATAATTTCGGTATTACAAGAATCGAACGCACTTCTTTTCGATGGTGCAGAGATATTTTCCGTCATACCACAGAAGAAAGATTAACGTTAATCTTTCTTCTGTGGTCATACTTTAGGAATTTTACAACAACAATGTTGTGTATTTTCATTCCAGAATGAATAGTTTCAAATGTAATTTGGGATTCATTTTTCCCGTTGTTTACGTAGGACTTATATCACTTAATTATTAATACAATTGAAAATCAAAACGTAATACATATATAAAATTTTATGGACGTGTCTATCCGGACTCCCTGTCCGGGAGTTATGATAAAAAATATCATGATATTTTTTATCACTTTTGCCCGACTGAACACGACCAAAATTAATTTATCATTTTTTATCAATTTTGGTTGTTCAATCGGGTTTGACGTACAGTATTACGAAATGAAGTTAGCGTGGGATAAAATATCATGATATTTTTTATCATTTTTGCCCGATTGAGCACGTCTACTAGGACTTTTGCCCGACTGAACAATAGGAAAATATCATGATATTTTTTATCATTGTTTGCCCTAAACCACACTCATTTACCACACAGCTAATGTTCGCTGATGACAAGGGATAAAAATATCTGGATATTTTTTGAGCAAAAAAACGAACCCATAAAAAAGATCGGTATATTTTTAACTCTACTTTTATTTGGAGTTTTTTTGACAACCGAAAATTATTTCTTTTAACGGCGCAAAAAATCGAAAATTTCTGCGAATTGAAAAATGTAAATTAAAATAATATGCAAAGCTTCGATTTCAACAATGATATTAATAATAAATATTAAAATAATAAAAAGAAAAAGTTATGTTGACGTTTAAAATATCAAAATTATACGTCAAGTACAAAAGTCGTTCACTCATGTCATGAAAAAAATCCGGATATTCTATTAAAGTGAAGTTAGCAGGGGTAACATTTGTCAAAAATATCCCTCCCGGCGCAAAAATGTTTACATCAAAAGTATTTGGTTTACGAACAGTTTACGAAAGGTTCTTATTACAACACACTACGGAACATTTACATTCTCTATACACAGTGCTGTCAATTATATCTTGCGGCTTTGTTTTATTTTCAATTTTTTTTTGTACAAATTAAATTAAAGTTGTCATATTGTGAAAATATACAAACTTCTGATAATTATTGTTAGTTTTTCGTGGCATTCAAGAGCAGCACTATATCCATATTATCTTACAAAAATCATTATAATGAATATTTTAAAAGGTATTTAAGTAATACTCGAAGTACTTCATCTATGATTGAAACATTTTATTTCATTTCAGAAAAAGATAAATTAACAAATTTGGCACGTTGTGTCTTGTGTTGCGGCTCATTTGAAGAAAAATACAAATTTTTCTTCGCAAATTTGTTTCACTTCTCATGTGACAAAAGTACACATTACGTACTATATTCGTACTGTTTAAGTGAATCGTTTACGAACACCTTAGTATAGCAAATTATTCGTACACCGTACGTTTATGATACACCTGGGGTGAGATGTTGTAACTATCACGTTTTTCGCTTCGATGCATTTTCGATAGAATAACGGTATTTTAGAACTAAATTGTTTTAAAATTTTATATTTTTAACAAAGCAGTACCGTTATTGTATCGAAAATGCATCGAAGCGAAAAACGTGATGGTTACAACATCTTACCCCTGGTCTGCAGGGATCCGGATATTTTCTGTCAAAAGGGCATCAGTGAACATACGGACAAGGTAAATACATTTTTTATGTTGTAAAACTGTCTTGCCAGCAAGCAATTTTCTGCTGTCATTAAATAAGAATACAAAAAAATAATATTTAACTAATTTTTTGCTACTATTAAATTAAAAATGCAACCAGAACAACTACTTAAATATATAGAAGATAAAAATCATGTTGATACTCTCGATTTAGTTACTGTATTTGATGAGGATCATCAGAAAATCATTGGTGCATTAAAGAGTATTGAAGCACATGGTGATTTAATAAAATCGGAACAAATCTCGAAGAAATGCTGGGAACTAACCGACGAAGGGAAATATGTAGCTGAAAATGGAAGCCACGAGGCCACCGTTTATAATAATGTGCCAGCTACAGGAATTTCTCAGCCAGATTTAATGAAGGTAAATTTGAGAGGATGAGATTTATTATTTAGGTACATATTTTTAAATATTACCTTTCATTCTACAGACATCACCTAACGCTAAAGTAGGATTTAGCAAGGCAATGTCAAATGGTTGGATATTTGTTGATAAATCTGTTGGAAAACCCCTAATCAAAAGAAAAGTAGAGCGCATTGAAGATAACGTAAAACTACATTTGACTGATATTGCCAACGGCAAAATCGATCAAATTCCAGAAAATATTAGAACCGATTATAAAAAACGTAAATTGCTGCAAGAAACAATGGTGAAAAGCTTCATTCTTTCTAAAGGCTCGGAATATACCACCGAACTTAAAAAACTAGAAACTGACTTAACAATTGAAATGCTTTCAACAGGATTATGGAAAGAACTAAAATTCAAAGGATACAATTTTGATGCACTCGGCGCTACTCCAGAACGAGGCCAGCTTCATCCGTTGATGAAAGTTCGAAGTGAATTTAGGCAAATTTTCTTAGAAATGGGTTTTCTTGAAATGCCAACTAATAACTATGTAGAATCCTCATTTTGGAATTTCGATGCATTATACGTTCCCCAGCAGCATCCAGCGAGAGATGCACATGATACATTCTTTATAAGTAAACCAGAATTAAGCGATAAATTTCCGATGGAATATTTAAATCGTGTGAAAGACGCTCACACAAACGGCGGGTATGGTTCTCTTGGATACCGATATGACTGGAAAATTGAAGAAGCGCAGAAAAATGTATTGCGCACACATACCACTGCTGTTAGTGCAAGAATGTTGTATAAACTCGCTAATCAACCTGGTGGCTTCAAACCGGCTAAATATTTTAGTATTGATAAAGTTTTTCGTAACGAAACATTAGATGCGACACATTTGGCTGAGTTTCATCAAGTTGAAGGTGTGATCGCTGACGTTGGAATAACCCTTGGCGATTTAATCGGATTATTTTCAGAATTCTTTAGAAAACTTGGAATTACAGAATTAGAATTTAAACCAGCCTATAATCCTTATACTGAACCAAGTATGGAAATATTCTGTTTCCATCCAGGATTAAAAAGATGGATTGAAATTGGTAACTCGGGAGTTTTTCGACCCGAAATGTGTCAGCCAATGGGTATTCCACCGGGGGTCAATATACATGGTTTTGGATTATCATTAGAACGACCTACAATGATCAAATATGGATTGAACAATATAAGAGAGTTAGTTGGACCCAAAATTGATCTCAAAATGGTACAAGATGGCCCAATTTGTCGATTAGATTATGAAAATAAATTCTAAAGATTGAGAGTTTTAAATACGTTTAATGTTTTATTGTAATTATTCCAAAACTTTATAATGTATTCGTATTTTCAAAGCAATTTATTCAATACAGATTTTCTCCTCGATTTCATTTTTTTCAGCCATCTGCATTAATTCTTTTAACTCTTCTTTCAATTGTGAATACTGGTTTTGCAATTGTTTCTCGCGGTCCATTTGTCTAACAACATCATCATTTAACGATTCTAATCTTTTAGGGATAGCCAAATCTTCTTGTTTCGCCAAACTTTTAAACGTAGACAAAGCTAAATAATTCAAATCAATTTGTTCGTAAGTATCCTGCAATTGTTTTGTTAAAGTTTGAGCGCGTGCTTGATATCCGCCCGTCAATATTTTTAGTTTTTTCTCTATTTTACCACAACGCTTAGCTTCTTTTGCCATATGTTTTCGATTTTGTTCCAGCTTTTTCTCTGCCGACTCAAGACGATCTTTTTTACTTGCTAGATTAGCACGGGTATATCGATTTTGGGAAGGTAAATATAGAACTTGGCTTAGACACTCTTCCCAGACTTGCGAATAACTTTCAAAAGATAAATCACCATGAGCCATGCCAGCTTTAACAAATCCTATTTCATCTTTTAATAATATTTTGGCATTTTCAAGCTCATCAGGCGATATTTTTTCATATGGATGTTGTTCCAAAAATGCTTGATGAAGATTTGTTTGTTGTTTATTTATCTGAATACCAGAAATTTGGACTGGATCATTGAGAGCATCATAATGAAGCATTGTAATCATTTCTTGTTTTATTAACTCCTCTGCCTTTTGCAATTCGTTCAAACTATTCATATCTGATTGGGGACGTAAAATAGTTGTATTTATCTCTATTGGTCGGGGTAATGATCGCTGAATTACTTGAGATCGTGATGCTAATTCTTTTTCTTTTTTCGCCATTATTTCACTTCTTTTGCGAATGTCTATATCAGCTTGATCTTCAATTAGATTGTTTTCACTGTTCACTTCATTTTCGTTTATTTCGTTTTCTGGAACAACAATTTCGTAGTCATTTTTGGGTGTTGGTAAAGATGACAAACCAGCAAGAAGTTGAGTTTTAACCATCTTCTGATAATTTTTAAGCACAGCTGGAGTTTCTGTAACGTTAATTGTCCCTTCAGTATTAATATTTAGTTTGTCTCTAACATAAGCAGAGGGAGTGAAGGTCTGTGATTGATTTATCGGTAAACCAGCAGGTATTAAAGCAGAATTCGGAGTAAGAAATCCACTTGGAGTAACTTGCGAGTTTCCATCTTTTCCTGAACGAAATGGAGTAGCTAAAACTGTATTTGGCGTAGCCACCAGGCTTGATTGTGGAAGCGCCCCTGAAAAATCTGATTCATGTAGAGGAGTGTTCACGCCACCTTTTAACGGGGTATCGACATGAGTTAATGCCATCATGTTTTGAGCTTCTTGTAAAATACGATCGGTAATCGGTGCCGGGGTCCTTGGTGTAATAGTTGCATGTGGTGTTATATTGTAATCTGCTAATAAAGCATCTGTTGTTTCAATTCCACTTTCAGATACCACTTCCTTCGCGATTTCACTAGCTCTACCTAATTTTACTACCTGCTGCAATTCTTGATCCGAAATTTGTGGCTCTGGTAAAATTAATTTAGATCGTTTTCTTGCAGGCTCCTGATTTTGTAACATAGCCATTGGAATTTCATTTTCTTTACGCTGTTTCAATTTCTGTTTATCTTTTCGTCGTTCTCGTTCTTCTTTTTCAGTGCGCAATTCCCCATCCAATTGTTGCTGCCTTAAATTTGAAAAATCTGGTGCCATTGGTTCGATAACTTCTTCAGAAGTGTCATAAAACCCTAATGCCGGTTGCTTTTCAAAAGGTATTTCCGAGTTATAATCAATACCTTTAATCTTCTTACGCCGACCTAACCCTATTCCGGCTGCGCGTAATTCGCGTCGTTTTTGAAGAGCTGCTAATCGTCTAGCTTCTTCCAATTGCTTTTCACGCGCTTTACGTTTAGCCTTTTTACCTTGTGTATTTGCTAAACGTGCCCTAGCTTCCGAAAGCATTTCTAACTCATCTTCATCCATATCTTTAGGATCTGGACGGGCCGGTTTATTTTCCGGGTTGGGGTCAATTTCACCGGGTTTAAGTTTCCGTGGGTCATCCACGTTATCATCACCATCTTCTTTTTTTTGTGCTTGATCTAACAAAAATTCATAGCGCTCCAAACACTGGGCAGCCGTTCGACCAATAATCGGTGCAATTGTGCGCCATTGTGTGGGCATCAACTTAGCCAAATGCAATAGTTTCTCGTCTTCCTCGCGAGACCATTCTGTTTTTTTAATGCTAGGGTCCAGCCATTCATACCATCGAGCCTTACATTGTTTTGCTGATTTTCTGTGCAACAAAGAAGCAATACGCGACCATTGGTTTTTACCATATTTCATTACGGCGGCTTTGAGGATTTCATCCTATGAAAAATAGATTTTTTGACAATTCTCACCAAAATAACAATTTTGTCTTTCTAAATTACCTCAGTGTTCCGCCAAACTCCACCTTTTATCATTATTCGAGGCATGTTGAACTATGCAATTAAGAAATATTAGTTTATTCAAAAGGAAAATTATACACTTTATCTATCAAAGGAAACTTAAGTATATTTTAGGTTATGTTATGTATGTTTGCTGTCATTCTCAACAAGATGTTTACTTCGAACCAAATATCTGGACCCAATGTACCTTTTATTCCGTTTGGTGGTCCCCGATGAACCGTGTATTCCGTATTGATGGCCATTATGTCCCTTGAAAAAAATTTTAAAAACCTTGTCATCGTACGTTGAAAAATATTGAATTGGAGCAATTTTAGTATTATGGGCATGGCTGCGGTCGAATTCTCGAGTAAATCCGCTAAACTCGGTAAATGCATTTACCTTTTTCTATGGAGGATAAACGAAATAAAAAAAAGTAAATGTTTCACGTTTAAATACTTCATTCTTTATTGTTATAAGAATTAAACCAGTATAAAATAAAAAAAGCGTAATTAAATAAAAAAACGAACACTAAAAATCTACATTTACCATTTCTAAATGATTTGTATATAAATTATAAATTATATAAATATTATCAACAAATTCTGAAAATAGAAACATTTAGTTTCGGACCGTGGACCTTATGCCCCAATTCCACAGTGAATAATTGACCGAGCTGACTTTGACTTACATTAGAGTGACAAAGAAAACGTTTTTTTTTTTTATATCAAGATTTTATGGGTAAATTTTGACAGCACACAAAAACATAACCAAAAATTATTAAAAAAAATAAGTTTTAGTGTTAATTCGATTATTTTCACATCTCAAAATTATCTAAAAAATTAATTATCGATAATAAATTAAATTTTAAGTCACATATGGATTACATTTGTAAAAAGATCGCAAAGAACTTGAACTTTTATAGCATTAACATAATATTAGAACAAAACATAAAATGTGGCTTAATAAAGGAATTACAAATTTTAATAGAGGTAAATACGGAAAATTTATTTCTAAATAAATTATCCGTATTTACCTCTATTAAAATATTTAATTCCATTATTAAGCCACATTTTGAGTTTTGTTCTACTATTATGTTAATGTTTAATGAAATTGTTAATTTATTGCAATTATTACAAAATAGGGAAATGCGTATTATTTTAAGAAAGAATAAATTTGTTTCTAAATCTATTTTTTTAAATTCCTTTAACTAGCTGAATGTGGATCTAAGAATTATATTTAATATTATAATATTTGTGTTTAAAATTATAAATGAATGTCTACCGAATTATTTATTGGAAAAGTTAAACTAAGTGGGCGATTTAACTCATTATAACCTAAGAAACAAATTTGATTTTAGGTTCGATTTGTTTAGAAATTCTAGAACTCAGAATTCGCTTATTTATAAAAATTTTTAGAAAAAATTAGAATCTTACGTTACCAATAAATAATTCGGTAGACATTCATTTATAATTTTAAACACAAATATTATAATATTAAATATAATTCTTTGATCCACATTCAGCTAGTTAAAGGAATTTAAAAAAATAGATTTAGAAACAAATTTATTCTTTCTTAAAATAATACGCATTTCCCTATTTTGTAATAATTGCAATAAATTAACAATTTCATTAAACATTAACATAATAGTAGAACAAAACTCAAAATGTGGCTTAATAATGGAATTAAATATTTTAATAGAGGTAAATACGGATAATTTATTTAGAAATAAATTTTCCGTATTTACCTCTATTAAAATTTGTAATTCCTTTATTAAGCCACATTTTATGTTTTGTTCTAATATTATGTTAATGCTATAAAAGTTCAAGTTCTTTGCGATCTTTTTACAAATGTAATCCATATGTGACTTAAAATTTAATTTATTATCGATAATTAATTTTTTAGATAATTTTGAGATGTGAAAATAATCGAATTAACACTAAAACTTATTTTTTTTAATAATTTTTGGTTATGTTTTTGTGTGCTGTCAAAATTTACCCATAAAATCTTGATATAAAAAAAAAACGTTTTCTTTGTCACTCTAATGTAAGTCAAAGTCAGCTCGGTCAATTATTCACTGTGGAATTGGGGCATAAGGTCCACGGTCCGAAACTAAATGTTTCTATTTTCAGAATTTGTTGATAATATTTATATAATTTATAATTTATATACAAATCATTTAGAAATGGTAAATGTAGATTTTTAGTGTTCGTTTTTTTATTTAATTACGCTTATTTTTACCCATTTTTATATGTAAATTATAATTCTTGCATAAATAGTAAACTAAATAAAATAAAATAAATAAATAAATAAAAATTTTATTACCCTAACTTCACTTCCTTGCTTGTATTTTATGCTCGTGTTCAATCGGGCAAAAATGATAAAAAATATCATGATATTTTATCCCACCCTCACTTCATTCCGTAATACTGTACGTCAAACCCGATTGAACAGTTAAAATTGATAAAAACTGCTAAGATCGTGTTCAATCGGGCAAAAATGATAAAAAATATCATGATATTTTATCCCACCCTAACTTCATTCCGTAATACTGTACGTCAAACCCGATTGAACAACCAAAATTGATAAAAAATGATAAATTGATTTTAAATGTTACATTTAATTTTAAATCGCTTTGTAAAATTTAACAAACTCGTTCTGTCGCCAGATTTTTAATTAAATGTATATATTTTTTAATTATTTTTTTCTATAAATTATTTTTATATTGAAACTATTTGGTTTTTATCCAAATATTGGAGACACAAATAATTTTAGTTTGAGTTTCGTTGTGTTTGTGTTCTCAGACAAAACTACGAAACATAAATGATTATTTATTTTTAAATAAATAGGTGACGGTGTAAATACCATATAAATATCTTAAAAAAGCAAATTTAATTTAATTTAATTACCGAAAATATCATAAATAAAATAAATTCAAAATTGACAGCAGGAACCCAAAAAACCAAGAAAAAAGTTGGTTTTTTTGTGTGATAAATGAGTGCGTTTAATGCCACAAGTGATAAAAAATATCATGATATTTTTTATCATTTTTGCCCGATTGAACACTAGGTATGTCATGCCAGACAAAACAACCAAATTGAAAAAAGTGATTTTGCATGTCAAACTTCTGTAGAGCATCTTTATTCAAGAACATCAAAACCAATTTATCGAAAATTTTTAGAAAATAATAAATAATATCCTTCCTGAGTAATATTAAAAATATCACACCACAATCAAAAGCCAAATATTTTGTTTTCAAATATGTATTTATTTTGACAGCTGAAACTAAAACAAAACTTTTTTTTTTTTTTGTAATAAATTAAAAAACGTGGGGGAGGGAATTGGGTGGTTTGGCGTCTATTGGAGGGGGAGGGGCCAAGTTTAGTAGTTTAATCTACCAGCTCCGTAAGCTTCCAGTAGGGTGCGCATCATGTGAGCTGTTCTGGTCATGTATTAGGCAGCTGCGTGATGGGTACAATTGTGGTCGTGTTTCCTCCGGCAAATTTGATAAAAAATATCATGATATTTTTTATCACGTTTCGCCATAAAACGCACTCATTTATCACCAAAAAATCCTAGAATTCTTTTGGTTTTACCTATCAAAAACTATTGTTTTTTTTATGCAAAAAAAACTTTAATTTATTTCAATTTTCATAATATATACATACTAGAAATATTTAATAGTTTAAAATACTACAAACAATTATAATTAATTATCTTTAATAAAACAAATCAAAATAAATTAAATTATTTGACATTTAATTTTCACTTTTGTTTTTATTTTTTCATTTTGGTCGTTTCGTCGGGTTTGACATAAAATTTAACGGAATGAAGTTAGGGTCACAAGTAATTGAGGTGCAGTATCATGATATTTTTTGTCACGTTTGGCCGAGGAAACACTAGGTGTGTAAGCGGTAACCTGTTCACAATTCGCAAGTGTACGTACTGCCTCCTCGTGACAACCACTGGTAACTAAGGCCATTTGGCACATTTTTGGCCATTTGACACATGCTAAAGTACGGCGCTAAAGGAGAAAACCTTGACAAAATCCCTAATCTAAGGTGGAACAGCATATGCCGATGGATGAATGGCTGATAGAATAATTAGTCCAAGTCCAGTTTTATTTAGCCTTCCTGTAGTAAAGCTGAGTGACCTACAGACGATTTGCAATTCCCAGCAACTCTTAAGAGTAAAATCAAACGGAAGACGGGGCAGGGGTAAGAATATACGGGAGTGGTAGAGCCCTCTCGAAGTCCTTGGGCTCCAATGATACCGTCTTTCTTGAGGAGCTACATGCTGTAGTAAACATCTAGGAGGTAGAGCAATAAGCCCAGATAGTATGTATCACGTACCGGCTGGCAGCAAGAACCTGAATATTGACTGGACGGATAATTAAGCAGGGTCCAGCACAATAGATGTTTCACATCACCCTTCAATAATAATAATAATAATAGGGTAATAAAAAATATCATGATATTTTTTATTATTTTTGCCCGATTGAACACTGGGTTTGTGTAATAAATGAGTGTGTTTAATGTCAAATACGATAAAAAATATCATGATATTTTTGATCATTTTTGCCTGATTGAACATTAGAACTGTGAAAGTGAACTTAGCGGCGGTAAAATTTGTTCAAAATATCCGGATATTTTCTGTGAAAAAGTCATCAGTGAACATACGGAATTTTTTATGGATTTTTCCGGAGATTTTTTGACATCTGAAAATGACTTCTTTTATCGGCTTGAAAAAATCAAAATTTTCTGCGATTTGAGAATTCCTATTAATAAAAACTGCGATTTAGACTGTGAGTACGTTTATGCTTAGGGTTCAACCTGGTTTGAACCTAGGTTATCTTTTACTATAAACGGAGTCGAGTCATCTTGTAGTTAACTCGACTCGACCTAAAAAATTTCTAGGGTCGAGTCGAGTTAACTCTAAAATCATCCACTATAAACGGAGTCGAGTCGAAAAATAAAAACAACAAAAAATAATAATAAAAATACACCATTTTGATTTCTTAATTCGTGTGCGCATCTCCGATTTTTGTGTTTCTGTAATTTTGTATACTGCCAAACTTGTAAAATAAATTGCTTTAATCATAATTTTAATAATCATAATTTTTATTGAAAATAAAAATTATGATTTTTTTTTTGACGTTTCTGACTCGGTTTCAACCTAGTTTCGACTCGACTACGATTTGACTCTGCAGTATAAACGCTAAAAAAGATAACTACAAGATGATCCAAAGTTAACTAAAAGATGACTCGACTCTGAGCATAAACGTACTCTGTGACCGAAACCTGTGATAAATATTTTTTAGTACATATTTTTGACATTTATCTGAAAAAATTTTCCCTACATTCACAAATTTTATACGCATCGAATTGGCTTTCGTTTTATATTATAAACTGTAGGGTATGGCTGTATTTGTTAGAGCATAGTATAACAGGACGATGGTGCAATAATTCTCATCAAAATTTTAGAAAATATATTAAGATGTAGCTAGGCTTTTATAGTATCATGATATTTTTTATCACGTTTGGCAGAGGAAACACTACTTAGGAGTGAACATTCGGAAGATTTCACAATCAAATTTTTGTGGTAAAAGTTGATAAAAATATTTGCCGTTAGTTGCCGATTGGAGGGCCGTAAAAAATTTGATAACCATGATTACTACTATTATTACTATAACAACTGATTACTACTATGATTACGATGCAATTCGTACAGTAAAAACTATATTGCTTTCAACCAAAATGAGTTAGGTTTTTTATTTGATTGACGACTAATCAAAGCAACAGCAAAAATTAACCAATGTTTGGTCTAATTTTTTTTCGTGATGCCGAGTTTACGACCATTTTCTGATGAAAAATTTTCAACAAGCAACCAATCGACGTAGTCTATTTTGTAAACAAATTTCCCCTTCCGAACATAATTCGTTTGTTTTCCATGTAAAATATATTGAATCTGCTGAAAATTTTTCATCAGAAAATGATCGTAAATGCGAGTTTACGACCATTTTCTGAGGCGAGTTTACGACCATTTTCTGAAGAAAAATTTTCAGCAGATTCAATATAATTTAAATGGAAAACAAAAGAATTATGTTCGGAAGGGGAAATTTGTTTACAAAATAGACTACGTCGATTGGTTGCCTGTTGAAAATTTTTCATCAGAAAATGGTCGTAAACTCGGCGTGAAGAAAAATTTTCAACAGGCAACCAATCGACGTAGTCTATTTTGTAAACAAATTTCCCCTTCCGAACATAATTCTTTTGTTTTCCATTTAAAATATATTGAATCTGCTGAAAATTTTTCTTCAGAAAATGGTCGTAAACTCGCACTAAACTCGCACTGAATTAGCGTATTTTCTTGACAAATTTACA
The DNA here is from genome assembly GCA_958295665.1 of Tipula vernalis. Lineage (NCBI taxonomy): Eukaryota > Metazoa > Arthropoda > Insecta > Diptera > Tipulidae > Tipula > Tipula vernalis. The sequence goes on along the minus strand of OY282558.1, from coordinate 175,310,044 downwards.
ACAACAATTGCATAGGCTAAATCCCCGCAAGAATAACATTGAATACGTTTATGCTCAGAGTCGAGTCATCTTTTAGTTAACTTTGGATCATCTTGTAGTTATCTTTTTTAGCGTTTATACTGCAGAGTCAAATCGTAGTCGAGTCGAAACTAGGTTGAAACCGAGTCAGAAACGTCAAAAAAAAAATCATTTACTATCGTATGTTTATATGTTTTTCTTGTATTATTTTCTGAATTTTATAAAAATAAAATAACAAAGTTTTATTGCCACACAAAAATCGAAGATTCGCACACGAATTAAGAAATCAAAATGGTGTCTTTTTATTACTATTTTTTTGTTGTTTTTATTTTTCGACTCGACTCCGTTTATAGTGAATGATTTTAGAGTTAACTCGACTCGACCCTAGAAATTTTTTAGGTCGAGTCGAGTTAACTACAAGATGACTCGACTCCGTTTATAGTAAAAGTTAACCTAGGTTCAAACCAGGTTGAACCCTAAGCATAAACGTACTCATTAACCCAAAAAAAAAATTGGGTTTTAAACATATGTGGTTTTCCTGTTGCAACAAAATACAGATTCGGAGTCGAATCCGAGTTGAAAAATGACAGTTTTTTATACGTTTTAACTGGAACAGCCAAAAATCCGGATTCTGCGATTTTTTGTTTTTTATATGGTTGTGTGAATATACGTATTAATTGTCAAATTCTATTTTTATAATTAGATTGTTAATACTGATGAATTTTTCCGTAAATTAATAAATAATTTATTGTAATCATGTTATTTGTTGTATTATTTGTTAATTATTTTACTGTTTTATAAATATGTATATTTTTCCGCATATTTATTTTGATGTTTAAATGACATTTCGATGACATTTAAATGTAATTGGTTAGTAATCGCTCCGAAAAACTTTACCGAGCGATGAATGACAGCTGCTGTCACTTGAGTTTCGCTCCGAATCTGGGGTGAGATGTTGCAACCATCACGTTTTTCGCTTCGATGCATTTTCGATAGAATAACTGTACCGCTTTGTTAAAAATATAAAATTTTAAAACAATTTAGTTCTAAAATACCGTTATTCTATCGAAAATGCATCGAAGCGAAAAACGTGATGTTTACAACATCTCACCCCTGTTTTTTGTTGCAACAGGAAAACGACAATACATAATTCTAATTCTTGGTTATGATACCTGCCACCAGAGTCAGATTACATAAAAAACTTATATTTTATTTCGAAAGGTTGGCTTTCAATTAAATCAAATTGGCTATTTTCTTGGAAAAAAAATAAACCCAAAATAATTCGAATTAAATTTTGGTCAACGAAATACGCTTTATGTATTTTCTTGTCAATTAGATTCTTGTGGCAGGTATTGAAACTAAAAATTTGGTTAAGATTTGTTTAACCACTAATGTCGATTTCGATTCACCTTTTACCAAATCTTTAAAAGATCACTTTTTAGGCTGTGTGAATCGAACAGTTGCTCCGTAATATATATGGCTGTGTGTTTTTGACGTTTATATAAACATAACCTAATTGTTATAAAAGATCGATACTCTATAAAAAACAACTTAACATATTCTAATGTTATATACATAACAACATAACAACAACAAGTTAATTCTTTAATATAAAATATTTACATAAAAATAAACAGAAACACAAAATATAACACAAAAACACAATGACGCTCAAAATGACAGTTCTATTTGTGTTTGTAAATCTGCCAAAAAATCGAGATTCGTAAAACAACAATTTTGCTCGATCGAGCGACTTTCTTGGCGAATCGAACAGTTTGACAGCAGAAAGAGCAAGCCGACTTGCTCTTTTTTGGTGAATCGAAAACCACATAATTTTTTTTTGGGTTAGCTAAACTATTTGTTGGACTATCTAGTACGATTGTTGTTGTAATTTTTTATTTTTGGTGAAAGCAATACAACTATTATGGCCTATATGCTGAATCTGTTCGTTGCGGATACCATCTTAGTTCTGGAAAGGCGCAAGGAACGAATAAGTAAATCATTCACGAGAATACAAATATCCAGTTTTTGTAGATAGGGTATATCTTATAGGTATTGGTACGACACGAAAGAATACATGCAGTTATAACTGTCAGTGTCAGTGTGTCAGGTTACCAATAAAATTAGTGGAATTTTATAATAATGGCATCGTCGCATTGGGAGGATTTTTATGCTATCCACTTGCCACCGGCCGATTTCGAAGACAATCGATCACTTTTAAAAGAATTTTGTGATAGGCACTATAAATTAAAGACCAATATTGTATTAGTCACGGTAATATGGAGTTGTCAGTTAATAATAAAATATAAAACGAACTTAGAGGTTAGAAAAAATGTTTATTGATTTTTCTTAATTTATTACTTCTAGTCGGGCGGCACCACAGTGCCATTGGAACACAATACAGTACGATTTGTTGATAATTTTAGTGCGGGGACCCGAGGGTCGGCTTCAGCAGAATACTTCCTTGATCATGGATACGCTGTTATATTTATGTATCGTTTAAAATCACTTGAACCATTCACAAGACGTTTTAATGGACAGCAAATTTTTGATATGTTAGATTTGCATGAAAATGGACCCAGTACCACTATAAACGTGAAACCAGATTCGGTTGATGTACTCGCACCTATTTTAGCAAAATATAAATGTGCACAAGAAGGACGGAAAATTTTATATATAAATTTTACTAGTGTGGTGGATTATATGTGGTTACTAAGAGCAGCATGTGAATGTCTAGCAAGTTTTGAGCAAAAAGCTGTTTTGTATTTAGCAGCTGCAGTTTCAGACTTTTATGTACCATCGGATGAAATGCCAACACATAAAATACAATCAGGGCAAGGAGCACCAACAATCTCACTTCAACTAGTGCCGAAAATGTTAGCACCATTGGCTAGTTTATGGGTTCCACATGCTTTTGTGGTTTCATTTAAGCTGGAAACGGATGAAAATTTATTAATCGCAAAGTCTAGAGATAGTTTAAATAAATATAAGCACAAGGTAAATAATTAACTTAAACCGTTAATTACTTAATTTTACAAAAATTTTAAATTAATTTAATTTTTAAGTTGGTTATTGCGAATATCTTACAAACAAGAAAGTACCGAGTGGTATTTGTCACACCTACACAATCCTATGAAGTTCATTTGACCAGAGATCAAGCATTAAGTGGTTTAGAAATCGAAGAACCCATAGTGGCAGATGTAGTAAGTATTTCATGTTTTTTTAATTAAAGGTACTTTTTGAATCTGTATATATCAAAGAATACTTGATATCGCGGCTATCTAGCTTAGCTGGCTGAGCTATTTATATGTCGCGTTTAAACAGTTGCGGCGGAGAAATTTATATCACCTTCGTCTGTCAGGGTGAAGGAGTGTCTTGAACTTAGGAAACCTGAGTTGAGGCTGCTTACTGGCTTCCTCACAGGTCATGTCCCCTTAAGGTATCGCCTTAAGAAGATGGGCTTAAGTATGACAGATGGATGCCGCTTCTGCGATCTGGAAGCGGAATCAGCGGAACATGTTCTATGCCAATTCCCAGCCATTTTCCAGCAAAGACTGCAACATCTAGGAGGGAGAACAATGAGCCCGGATAGTGTGTATCTTGTACCGGCCAGTAGTATTATCAGATTCATTAAGAGCCTGAATATTGACTGGACGGATAATTAAGTAGGGTCCAGAAGTGCGAAGTGGCTGATCGCCCGCATGGCCCTCCAATAATAATAATAATACCGTTGCTACAGTTGTCAATTTGGTGTAACATTGGCTAATTTGACTATGTTATAAACGCAGCAATATTTTGATTATCACACTAGGGTAAGTACCACCTCATAAGAAATAAGTTAGTTCCGTTCCAGTTGCCTAATTTCATTGGAACTTTATCATAAAGAGTTTAAATTTCTTAGGCCAATTCACCTTATTTCTGTTTAAAGGGCAATTTACCTTATTCCAGAAATTGGTGAAGAATTTCATCTTGTGAGCTAATAATCAGGGAATAACTTTATCTTTTTACCGCATTTTAGGGTAATAGTTTCTTTTTTCACACAGAAAGGCATACAACACACTTGCAAATAAACAATAAATATCCTCTGCCTATTTAAATAGGGCGTCGTCGATTAATCGGTTCGGTCAAATTTCGATTAACGATTAATCGATGACCTACCTTTATTAAATTGTAGTTTCCATTACTGCCTACTTTTTAGAAATTAAATATCGATTTACCAGATGTGTGCATCGGTAGGATGGGATATGTGGGATATGGACCACTAACAGTGCGGAATCGTTGGAAGTTCTGCTGGATGGAGACTCACTTTTTGGGTTGTTCCAAATTTGTCTCTACTACTTCAGTAGGTAACAGGGCAAATAGAAGGGAGATTCTGTAGGCAATAAATTGTTTTGAACCATATAAGTCACCAGGACCTGATTATATTATCGCTGGTAGCGTAGAACTATGTCACGTTCCTAGCAAATGAACGGAAGTGAAGGTTGTATTCATACCTAAGGCGGGAAGTTCATATTAGAGGCGCGATTGTTCCGGAAAAACCGTCAAAATCTTAACATGCTTATTGGAAGGGGAGATCTGTGGAGACTGCTCTGAATTATTTTATATATTTCATTGTAAAATCTTTCGAATTTAGAAACTACGTAATGGTAATCTTTTTGGATATTGAGGATGTCTTTAATATCGTGCAGTTTGGGGGTTCTCCGCTAGAAGATTTGTAAGTAGAGGTTCAACAAAAGTGGCGCACAGTCCTCTTTACTTTCGATATTGGTCATTAATGACCTGTTGCTAAAACTAGAGGATAGTGGTTTCAAGGTAGTTGCCTATGCGGATAACGTTGCTATTGGTGTCCATGGTAAATATCCCGGTACCCTTAGTGAGCTCAAGCAAAATGCCCTATGAATTCTTTCCATTTGGGCCAATGGTTGTGGGCCACACAAAACTAAAATGGTTCTCCTAGGAAATACAAACTTCCTTATATCAATCCTCCCACTTTAAATTGGTTCAGCTTGACTTTCATACATAGCTGAAGCGAAGTATCTGGGTCTCGTTTTGGATAGCAAATTAAATTAAATTAAATTCTTTTGTATGGGGTAACAGTCTTCTGGTCTGCTCTGGACAAAACTGCCAAAAAAAGCTTTTGACGATAGTTCAGAAAACAGTCTCCGTGTGGATTAGTGGTGCACTGAGGAGCTGTTGGCAGCTTGTACTACCATACGACTGAAATCCACATCAATGTGGAGCTGTCACAACACAGGGCACTCATCTATATTGTGTAACAAAGCGATTCCTAAGACCTCCGATTTTACTGTCCCGTCACTATCTTTTGACATAAAGTTCCGGGCAGTGATCCAGTTCTTGAACTAGGAGTTATAAACTTCTTCAGTGATGATTCAAAAAGGGATAGGAAAGTCGGGGCTGGGGTGTTCCGTGATAATGTATCATATTTCAAGCTGAAGTAACTGCCAGAAAGAATTCGTGGACTGGTTCAGGTGTAATATGCTGGTGATATTCGCATTTATACGGACAGTCCGGCCACCGTCCAGTAGTCGATAGTAGTACAGAACTGTCTCTCATCTCTTAATTAGCAGATTAGTTTTATATGGGTACCAGGGCATTTCAATAGTATAGGAAATATAAAAGCCGATGAGCTGGCTCGACGTTAAGCAAATTAGTGCTTCAGAAAGAAGCTAGCAAGTTGTCGAACGACAGATGTGTAATAACTGGCCAGGTCTGACCAAAGTTAGATTCCAAATAGCGATCTCACTGTCTCAAAGGCAGGCATGCGGGTAGACTTGGATTCTTCTCACAAGACTAAACTGCCGCAGTTATGAAGACGAAGAGAAGGAAGAGACAGTACTTCATCTTCTTTGCAACTTTCCTCGTCTGGCCCGAAATAGACTAAAGTTTCTTCTTCTAAATTACCGCCCAAACTGAGGGAAGAAACGTCAAACAGTGAAACATTGTCTATTTATGTTTTATTAATTAAAATAATATATATTTTAAATATGTACATAATATATTATGTAGTTTAATGTGATAAAACAATTATTGCAAAAAAAAATAACAAATATTATTGGTTTTTTGTTGTCAAATCGTGTTATAGGAATCTGTTCTAAACTATTTGTTTTGTTTTTTTTTTACACTTTCTTTTGTTCAATCTGTTGAGTTGTTACCATCTATGTTTCCTCTATTTGCAAGAAGCTTTTATTTCATTTTGACCCCTATTATCTAAACACTTAAGTACTTTTCATACATGCGTCTGGCCTCGTCTCAAAATTTTTTCTTACCACAAATGTGAAGCTTAGACTTTCATACAGGTGGCGACAACTTTGAACTTCGGTTGCTATCGAATATCTTGTTTTGGTTCATTTTATATGTGAACAAAAACGAGAACTAAGCTATTCTGAATTTGTAGCGTACATTTGAGCTTGATTCTTCCGTAAATATAAAACAGTCGTGCCAAATATGTGATTTCTAGTTTATGTTGGCAAAATACTTCGCTTTATTTATTCTACCTTAAAACGTTGCAATCAAGGCATTGCCTCGGCTTTATAGAAAACTTCATTACAATTGCAATATTTTGATATTTTTAAATTATCACTTAAAAATTTATCATTTTTCAACAAATTGAATTTATTTCTATAAAATTAAACGTCAAATCAAATCAAATGAAACTAATTTACATAATTAAAAGAATTTTTATTTTTGAAGTTATTTCATCAAAATTTTTTTATTTCTTGTTGACGTCATTACACTGGATAAATTCATGGATTTATCAAGTGTAACTAAAAAATAAGCTATAATTGAAATTATTTATTGCTCTAATAGCTTATAATGTGTATTTATGTTAAATGAGCTAAACATTAGCACTTTATGAATTTATTTTTTTTCTGTTTACATGGAATAAAAGGAATTTAAAATTTATAGAGTTCTAGTGCAGTTTTCTTGGAAAACACGACTACAAATACAAAATGTCTCTAACACAGTGACCAGAAACAAAAATTTCCCTTTGTGAATATTCGCAAAGCATCCAAGTGGAAACCATAGTTAAATAGTCATCATCAGATAATAAATTTATATTGACAAGATGCACCTTAAAATGTATGTCGTAGCCTTAAAATATTGTAATGGCCCTAAAACAATAAATAACAGATCCATTTAGTTTAAGGCTAAGTTTAAGACCCATTTTTTGGAGGATGAGTTGTTGGTATTAGTAAAAAGTAAATCAAATCTAGGAAAATATCGGAAATTTTTGAAAGTCTCACCAAAGTCAGCAAAGGTGGTTTAGATCCAATTTTTTAAAATTATTTTTGATAAGTTCTAACTAACGATATTTGCCCAACGGATTAGAAATCAAGCAAAAAAAATTCATATTGGTATATTGGGGCAAAAATTAAATCCAAACAAGTTCCCATAACAAATACGCTTCTCTATTTTGAACAGAGAAGCAAATAATAATTATAATTTTAAAGAATTAAATCCCTATTCTAGTAGTCTTATACTTTGTCACGCCCAGTATCAGCTCGTTTTAATATTGTTGTTTATTTTTATTGGTTGCTATTCCAAGCAAAGTTTTGTGTTTAAGTAATATAAAGCTAATCTAAATAAAATAAAACGGAACTTCCCATAATAAAAAATAATTTAGATTAGTTTTTTTTTGCGCTCAAGATCCTTGTTTTTTCCTCGACATAAGAATTTGTATTTTAATTTTGCTAGAGTGACAAAGGATACGACTACGGGAATTGAGGTGTTAATGATTGCTATTTTTTGTAGCATTGGAGGATCTTACTTAGAGGGGGCAAGATTCTGAGACGGATCTCTGATTAATATTGATATAATGTTTTTCATTTTTTTTAGGTGTGCAAACATGAAGAATATATGCAATTAAATTTGCAATGACCATCACGCCAAAGACCAAATGTTCATGGTGATTGTCATGTTACAATGCCTCATTTTTGCAGAGTCCTAAATCCAGGTTATAACAGGAAATATTAACAATATGAAAATATTTAGATATATCTAGAAGAAAGTTAACAAAAAAAAAAAAAAAAAAATCCTAAGAATGATGAACTTAGATACGTACTGTTAAGAGATTTGATCTAAAATTTATAAAAAACTTATAAATACTGACCAAAATATTAATTATTCTATTTTGTTGTTAAAATTATCGTTCGTTTTATTATAGCTATGGAAATATCAATATAGTGGAGGGGTGATTATAATAATATTATATGTAACATAAAATAAATACCTAATATATTTGTATAGAATTATGTCCACAAATCTGGATATTCCGATCAAACTTTTTTTTAAACTGATTTTTACAATGCAATATGCATAAAATAGAAAAATAGGTTCAGCGTAGTAATTTTAGTGAACAGGTTCAACAGGGTAAACTATTTACATGATAACGGAGCATGGTACAACAACTATGGAGCAAAAACAATTAGGTAGTTAGTTGCATACAACTAAAATGCATAAATTATTAACATATCTTAGTTTTAAACTTAATTTAATTGGGGCCAAATATTTTTATATTGAATTAACCAAACCCAAGGATGGTTATTAGAATAAATTTATATTTGTCTTGTTTAAGTTTTACTAAATAAAGTTTATTAGTGAATTTAGTTTGATTGTTACCTATCGTTTATAATTTTGAATAGTTCCTTATACACTTTTGAAGGTTAAAGCCATTCCTAAAAAATTGATAATGCGTTTTTTTGCTCACCAATGGAATTTTACGATAATAAAAACAAGAAAAGTAGCTAATAAGTGATATATGAATTTTAAATATTATTTTGTTTTGTATTTGTATTGTTTACCAACAAAAGGGACGGAAAATGGAGTTCATAGCAAACAAGCAAATTTCAGTTTTGTTTACATTTTATGTACAACCAACATTTTGAAGTAGAATGAAGAAGATGTGTTGTTTTCTTTAATTTTTTAATGTAATGATACTCTTCCAGTGGATTTAATGTTCTTTGAAGAAAAAGTCAGTAACTACATTCACCTAAATAACACCCAATCGTGACAAATTTTTTTCCCACCAGCGGGAATCGAGTCTCAAGTTGCAAAGCGAGGCTCTACCCACTATACCATAGAGAGCGGCGATCTTTACAGTGAATAGTGAACTGGGTTTTTTTTTGCTTTTCTATCAATTTTACGGCGACTAGTCACAATTTTAACCAGTTGCAAATGAAATACAAAAACGGTTAAAATGTGAGAAAAATTGAATATACTCGTATGCCACAGTTAAAATATTTAACTTTTTTAGGCTGTGTTTAAATCGGGTAAAACGTTATACGTATATTTTAACTGTGGTAAAAAATATTAAATTTTCCGCACTTTCAACAGTTTTGGTATTTCACTTACAATTGCAACTGATTAAAATTGTGACGTTTATGTTTTTTATTTTTATTTTGCGTTGTTTTGAAAGCTGAAAATACAAGATAAACATTTTTTTCCACTACTAGTCGTAGAAGGCATCATTATTATGGGTTTTAGTAGCCTGAGAAACAAAATTTCTCGGCTAGTGGTTAATAATATTTGTCCACGACTAACGTATAATATTACTCATTATACATTTGTTTCTTCAATTATAATGATATCCATTATTCACTGCTAGTTTATCTAGTAGTCTCTTCTTCCATTATTCACTACTACCAAGTAAAAATTTTATTTTTCAAATTTTATCCAGTAGTCCCTTGCCATTTTCATTATAATTAAATTGAGACGTCAAAATGTCGACGAAAATTATTTCAGGATTATTTAAGGATTTGATTACAAAATATAATATTTTTATCAGTCGTGGACAAAGTATCGTGTTCTACTCGTATATAATGGCTGTTATTCACTCAGATGATTTACGAGACGACACTCGCCTATCGGCTCGTGTCGGTAAACTTCATCTTCGTCATCATTATTTGCTCTTTGAATAATATACTTTTTATTATTGACCTGTTGACCACTAGTTAATAATGAAAAATGAACACTAGATGTAATGCGATTAAATGGATAGGGAGATTATGATTATTTGACTCAACAAAATTAAAACTTCAAATAACAAAACAAAATGCAGTGTTATTTTAAATTTACGCTTACTACAATTCAGTAAAAAATTCGGGCTACTTCGACATAGTTAATATTATATAGCCCTCGCTTACTATAATTGAAACTTGACGCTGCGCGTCTCGAGTTATAACCTCGCTCGGGCTATAATAGCATACTTCTCAACCTTGGTGTATAATATATTATTAACAGGTTCGTGACAGTTAAAATTATTGGGGTGAATAAAATGCCAACAATTAACCTTTTAACTTTTTATGTGGTTTTTATTCGTTTGAAACACAGCCGTCTTCTGTGTATTTTAATCTGAAAGTTTAATTTGAATATGAAATAAATTGAGATTTTCTTTTATTTATCTATATAACATTTTTGAATTCAGGAGAACTACTTTCAGATCGGAATACATAGTACAGCTTCTGACCCAGACCACTTCTTTTCAAGAAAAGTGGCTAATATTGTAAAACAAGTTACACTGACGATATAGAAATATAAAGATATGTTCAATTGCTTTACAAAATTGGGTTTATTTTGAGCATTTTAGTACGTCGTATTTATTTGGAAATGGCCTACTTCGTTTATTATTTTTACTTGAAATGGTTATATTTTTGTGCCTCGATGATGACGTCATACGCATGGGCATATCCTATTAATTTCCTATATTGTGAGCAACACATTAAATCGATCGTAAACGTATCGAAATATTAACTAAAATATTTTCAAACTAAAATATGTAGAACTCACATTTTAAACGTAGTACATTATTGTGTAGCGGACATTTGGGGGCATGTGTTATAAAAACACCACTCTTACACCCCTATTCCCTTAGTCGTGTCACTTGTCACTTGTACCGACAAGCAAATTTTGGTATTCTCTTAGTCGATCGATGCGACAACCGTCGTTTGAAGTGACGAACATTCTGTTACGTCGCATTCTCTTATATTATCACTTTGATCGACTAAGAGAATACCAATTTAAAGTTGAAGTGACGCGACAATTATCACGTCGAATGAAGTGACACGACCAAGGTAATAGGGGTATTAATCATCTGATCTTAAGCTTGGTGATGACAGTGAACGCATCTACGACCCTATTGAAACTAGAGAATAACGAACTACGCCAAGTAACTTCTTTAATCGCAAATCCTCGATTTGGCCGGCTATGACGCAAGATTAGAATGCTAAAAGAACAGGCGCAACAGTTGGACTGAAGAGCCTGCCGCAAAGAAATACAATTTTAAAAATTAAATATAAAGCTATGATTTCAGATGTAGTTCCAATAACTGCCACATATATTACATAGTCTACAGTTTATTTGGAATCAGGCAGACAGAAAAATATCTTTCAAACTATCAATACCCGATTGATATCAATAATATGATAACTAGCTTATCAAATATATTCCAATTCGTTAATGACCAAACATTGTGTACTACATATTTGTTCCTTCTGCTTTGTCTTGTAGTTTATGGTATACGTTTTTTCTTGGTGTTACAAGTACATATTTTACGCTCATAAACCAAAAATATTTTTGCGCACATTATCAATGTCAACGCAAGAAAAATACCACTTTTCAAAATCGTAGTATATTGCGAAACGACATACTTTTCACAACTAGTTAAGAAACGGAAAATATTTTACAATTGTTAAAATATTATATTATAATACAAGTGCGGAACTGGTACCATTGCAAAACGAGTACGAAGATTAGCGCCCGGGCTCCAATCTTATGTTTTGCAATGTTCGACCCTTAAAACATTTTTATAAATATCTCGGATACCATTCACAACTATTTGATAAAACAAAATGGAAAATTTTTGTTACAAAATTAGTTCGAGTGTAGGTTTTACGCCTTATATAAGCGAGTTAGCACTGAAAAAAAAAAAAATAAGTCTCATATTTTTTTTGTGGTCTTTAAAATTGCAAAACTTCGAAAGAACCGTTGAGGTACACGTGGGGTGATATGTTGTACCATCACTTTTGATTCGTTTTCGATACTATTTTGTCTCTTGTAACAAGAATAAAATTGTAATCTATTTTGCTTTTACAATTATGCTTTTTCTAAAGCTATTTTAGCTTGCTCGAATTAAAACAACATTATATTTCTACTTTTATTTATCACTCTTTATCAACCAAATTAAGGAAAATGAAGAAAAGGGAAAGTATACGTAAGGCTGAAATAGCATTAGAAAAAGCGCCATAAAAAAGGGAAGTACAAATTTATTCTTGTTACAAGAGACAAACATTATCGAAAACAAATTATAATTGATGGTACAACATGTCACCCCTGGGGTACCTTTCTTGTCAGTTAAGGTGCTATTCCATGGGAAAATTTTACTGAATAGTAAAATACGCCAAAAAGAGAAAATAAAAATCAAACACCATATAATAGACAAAGACAAGGTGTGTTTTATTTTAATTTTTTATAGCAAAAGTTTTAAGGGGAAACTTGACATTAAACCAAAACATAACCAATAATTGCTAAAAAAATTATGTATGTATTTAGTATTATTCGATTTTTTATTCGTCTCTAAATTATCTAAAAAATTAAATATTATTAATACTCATATCAGAATTTCATTTTTTCGAACAATTTCTGTCACAGAATAAAAAATTAAAAAATATCTCCACCATAAATTCGTACCCCTATTAAAATTATTAGTGTGTGCGAGAATTATTTTCTATCATATACAAATTTTATGTACGTGTGTTAGTGACACTCCTATAAAATGTTCTCGATTTGATACTTTTTAGAGGAGTGTTACAACTACAGACACAAATCTTTTTTTACTGATTCGATTTTTTGTTTCATTCCGCCTCTACCAAATATATATTTTTTTCTTGCTTTAATTTTACTGTTCAGTAAAAATTTCTCATGGAATAGCACCTTTATACTAAAAATTACGTTAGAAACAATTGTTTCTAAGGCAATGAAAAAATATTTGAAGTATCGTGGAATAATTTTTCAAATTGCAGTGCAATTTGCCAATTGTGTTGCAACGATTTCATGCAAAGTATTATTTCTGCCTTACTTTAAACAAAAAGCCATAGTCGAAGCATCATTCTTACACGGCTGCAGAAAAAATTCATTCCAACACTAGTTTGTACCTTTAATTTTTTATCAAAATTAGAAAAAATCTTCAGTGTTACACATTAGGACACGCAATTTTATGTAATCTTGTATCCTAATTGATTAAAAAATGACAGACTTTTTTGTCAAATAATTATGTTTCTTATAAAATATTGTTCGCTAGGTAGTCTGTGAAACATTTTCCACCACAACATAACACTGCTGTTAAAAACACGAAAAGATAAACTTTATTGAATAGTACGAAAGTAGATTATTTTAACACATGCACACTCAAGAGTACACATAAATAATTAATTTGACTTAGATGCACCTTATTTTTTATGTCATAATATTAAATTTTACAAAATATTGGAGTTTACTAATTGTGGTAATGAAATTCCAATTCATCTAATGGCTACTCATAGTCATAATATGGCCAAAATGAAAGTTCCATGACTGTTGCTTTTATTGCTCTAATATTTAGGCCACATGCCGACCATTCAAACAAAGAAGTACCTCAAATAAATTCCTTTTATTAAAAATCTATTCGAACAAAAATTAGTAAAAAAAATGTTCAAACAAATAAAGCGACCGCAAAGTTTAAAAACGCTGAAAAATTTATTTATTAATTTTCAAAGATTATTTTGGCCAGTACACCATGTGACGAGATGACGTTTATAGTCTAATATAGAATTATAATCTTAATAAAATCAGTTGTACTAAAAAATGTTATACATATGCGTTTATTTTGTAAAATAAAAATTAATTTTAGATTTGAATACGTACTCGTTTTATTGAAGTGTTTAATTAAAGTGTTTCTTTGATTATTAATTCTTAATGTGCTTTAAAGTTTCCGTTTATGGAAATACTTACTACCGAAATAATTGAGTATACTTTTAAAAATTTTGTGAAATTATTTTTTGCCCATTGTGTGTGACATATTGTAGATATTTATAAACCAACCGAGATGTTTGTGTTTTTATTGAAGTAATTGGCCCTTCGTGCACAATTTCTAAGATAGCTACTGCTAAGCTTCTAAAAAGATGTTAATGAGTGGGTTTTGCTTTTATAAAATCACTAAATTTTCGTCGAATATTGTTTGTATGTTTTGCTTGTTTATTTCTCAGTAAAAATCGTGACTTAAATAGCGTTGCCAGACTGCGGTTTAATAAATCCCATTTAGCTAAACTGGATCAGGTACTCTATGTAACAAAACGCGGTTAGCAAGAATTAGGATTGATACACTAATGCTAAACTCGAAAAATTCACTAAATCCGATTTATTAAATCGCAGTGTGTCAATGCTATCATAGGTTCGAATTTTTAAATTTAAAGTATGTTTTTATTTAGCAAAACAATACGATAGAAAAACTAAATAGTCAAAACTCTAATACAATGCATTAAAACACATTGAAAATAAGAATTACTAAAATAATTTAATGTTAGAAACTAGAAAAAGTATTTAAATGAATTTATTACACTAAAACATCAGCTTTTATAACGTTTTAGGACCTATACACCATTTCTATAAATGAAACTTAAGTAAAAGAAAGTATTATTTAAGTTAACATAATACCTACATATTTATAAATTATATTTTGGACCAATTTAAATAATCAGTCAAATAAAAATAAATTTGTATTTTAAAATAAATATTTACGGGTAACATTTTCTGGTATCGATGAGGATTCTAATTTTCTTAACTGTTATTTTCTAATCTCTTATTATTATTTTCTAATCTTCTAATTTTAAGAAATACACACAACTGGCTTATTTTTTTTTTATACATTTTTTTGATAGAATATTAAATATGTAGAAACTCTCGAATAATGGTTATTTATGGTACTAGTGAGCAAAATGAGATATTATCCACGAGGGATAAGTTTGTCTCACGAGGCGATAGCCGAGTGGATAATATCTCTTTGCTCACGAGTGACATACAACATTTTATCCACTTTTGTTGAAATAAATTTCGTAAATTAATAAGAAATAGTTCCATTTTGTGTTTTCACACTGTAGCATTGAATTTTGAAATACATTTTATCATAGTGATCGTTCTTAAATTGTTATGGTGTACTTTAATTTAACTACCTTTTGGACAATTGATATAGTTTTTCATTCAATTTGGCTACGAATAATTTTCCAATGACTACTCAACATTTCGTTATGCAAAATATAACTCACGTTGCCCCAGCAGCGTGTGTTATACAATAACAATGGGTTATTTTACATTTGAAATCAGCATAGTTATCGGGCTGTTATATATCAAAAGTGGATAAAATTAATAATTTTTTCTAATACATTTTACGAGTATTCTATTTAAAAAAAAGATAATGTGTAAACGTGAAAACTGGTAAACTTTGTGATTTTTCACTCGAATTGCGTTACATTGTTCTTCAATTCTCTTTTCGTTTACTAATACTTAGTTATTACGTTTATCCATTGGGTGAAGTGAATAAAAAAATGAAATATAATACTTTTACCTGAACTGTTTAAGATTGATCACTTTCTGGTGTTAAATAAAAAGTGTTTAACTGCAAAACAAAAATGTTTGGAATTGTATTTAAAATTTTAGTTAAGATTTTTTAAAATATTTTGAATTGCGGATTGCGTAAGTTTAAGTTTTAATTTTATTGGATTTAAATATCAATTTTACATAAACTTTATTAATTAAAACTGAATAACAATCTAAAATAAAGCTTTATTTTAATAAATTCGAAGGTAACTGTTTTTGTTGTGCGTAGCTGAATAGTAGGGTGTGTATTTTGAACTCTACGATGAAACGCAAGAAAGACGTAGCGAAACCCGTTTTAAAAGTTTTAAAATAAGCGACTCACAACAATGGTAATATAATATTATTATAAAGTAAGAAGTCTCATCGCGATAATTTGTGACAAAATTGTTCCAGTATTTCTCTGCATTCTGGCCGCAATTTACCTTCATAACTCCGTCGATCGATGATGATCGATCAAGTCGACTGATATATCCAACAAAACAAAATTTAAAAAGAAAACGTGAAAATTTTTAAACTTTTCAAAATCCCTCTAAATTCATATGTTTAGAGAACATAAAAGTGGAAAGATATTCAAACAAGCCCAACTGCTGTGGGATAAAAGATTCGGCAAGGAAAGAGCGACGTTTTTATTGTTTTCACTGGTCGTCGCCTGAAAATGATGTAATTTTCTGCATTCCGGCAGTCGTTTTAGATGAATAACTCCAAGAGATATCAACCGATACGGATGTTGGACGTGTCCGCCGATCGAGCTGGTAGACATTTGTAAATTTTGCAACATTTCTCGAAATTCAAGCATTGGAAAATTGAAGACGAGTATAACTGGAGACAAGGGCAAAATTAAAAAGGCAGATCACCGTTTTTTTACAGTTGTGTAAGACTGTATAAGTTCAGAAAAGTAATTATTTTCCAAATTTTATAAAATAAGGATAATTTTCGAAAACCGATTTTGGTAATTTTCCAAGAAGTGGTTGTCTGCAGTTAACCACTTTTAGCTTAACACCAAAGAAATAATTAATGCCTTCAAGTATTTACTTTTTGGATAGTAAAATATTTTAAAGTTGAGGTAATGTTTGTCTTACAAGTAAAAAATTCGATTTAAGTCGTCTACTAAAATTGTTTACAAAAATTTACTTTTTCTTTATTCACTTTACCCACTACCTTATTTTTTATAGAATAAGGCTACAGATAGCGATCATTAAAAGTGTTACCATATTGAAATTATTAAAAGTATATTTTGTTTGTATGTTAACAAAATGTGATGATCATTTATAATTATATGTTTACAACCTTTATAACTTTATTACTTTTATTGCAATTTTTGTTCAATATTAATAAATCACAATAAAATTTGTGCCAAATATGTACGAGTATATTATTTTGTTTTATTTTGTTTACATAAGAATAAAAATCAAGCACTGACCAATAAACTGTTTCTATATTTCCTGTAACGAAGGTCGATTTAAATAACCCAAACCAACAAATTAAAGCTGAATCGCCAAATATAAAATATAAAACTAAAAAGCTGGAATCATTCGATTCGAAGTGATTCAATCCCAAAAAATTATGAATGAAAACCGAAATTCTACTCAATTCAGTAAGAGTCAACCATATCAATACTCAAATGGCTCAACTTTCAAGCGAGGTGGAAACAGTTAGCGAAATTTCTGAAGAAGACTTGTACGTACGAGCAATCAATTTAGTATTTTGATAGAAAACCGAACAACAAAAATCGAAACAACAACAAAACACACAATGGGATTATTGATTGATTGATTTCAAATGTACGATCAAGCATTACGCAAGTCTCCCGTATTATAAATGCGAATACCACACCACTATACCCATGTTACAACACGACACCATTCTTCATGAAGCCAAACATGGCCATATTCACCCCGTAAAGAAAGGCGCCACATCAATAACCACATAAGTCTAATAGTGTGATTTTCGCCCCTGGCCAGGCAGCCATCGTACACCCTTTTTACATATAACAACATCGCGGGATGGGAAAGGAATGTTAGTGAGGATAGATTCGGCCCGGTTACAGACACCTATTAAAGCCGATAGTTAGTGTTTTTTTTTATGACAGCACAATGACAACACAAATTTCCTGGTGCCGCAAGTTCTTTTTTCTGAAAAGCTGTAAACAACTATTATTATTCCCTCCACCATTTTTTCCATCGGCGGTTGTGAGGGGGGCGAGATTAAAGAAAAAAAGAAAAGAAATGGTTCGACGATCACACCGTGTATTTAATGAAACTGCAAAAAGGATTTTCATTATTCAACGAAGTAAAAAAAAAATAAAAATAATATTCTTTACAATTGTTAAATGGGA
This sequence comes from Tipula vernalis, assembly GCA_958295665.1. Taxonomy (NCBI): domain Eukaryota; kingdom Metazoa; phylum Arthropoda; class Insecta; order Diptera; family Tipulidae; genus Tipula; species Tipula vernalis. The sequence continues at coordinate 175,292,046 of OY282558.1, read as the reverse complement.
CTATTACCGTCGGAACAAAAATGGTTCAAATCAGTGCTCTAGATGTCTTAATTTTGGACATGATACAGTAAACTGCAATTTAAAACTACGGTGCTCATACTGCTGCAACGAACATAAGAGAGAAAATTGCAGTCTTCTAAATAGTTGCAAAGAAAAAGGCACCCTTATCAGCAATCAACCTAAATGCTGTAGTTGTAATGGTGAGCATGAAGCAATATCTATTGACCGTCCAAAAAAAAAAGTATTTGTTACACTAAATATATAAACCTCGAAACCCAATAGTCCTATTTACTATTGGGAGACCAACACCACCAGCTTTCAATCCAAAAGATACTGGATTGATACCATCGGAATTTTTAACCAACCAACCAACGACTACGAAGAGTATGTAAGTAATAAGAACACTAACAACAACAGTAACGTAAGCTACGTTGATAGTTTAAATACAAACCGAGATAAGAATTTATTTTTATTAACAATTTAATTATGTCCCTTATTTTGAATTTCTCCAATTGCTAAAATCATTTTGAACATATTCACATGATTACAAATTTTTCTATTAAGTATCTTTATGGTAAATAGTAACCGAACTAGCAATACTCAACCGAACTACCGGTTAATAAATAATTCCATCAAAATTAAGTACTGGAACTGCAACGGATTATCAACAAAATTCATCAAATTTATGTATTTTACGAAAGATAAAGATATTTCTTTCGGAATATTAAGTGAAACTTGGCTGAATAATAATTGTCAATTGCAATATCCATAGATTTGACCGAATTAAGCGAACACACGGGCAGTTGTAATAGTCATTAAAAGTAATATGAAGTATAAATTGTTTCCACATTTCAAAGACCTTAAAGTAATTGAGGCAATTGTTATTTGCATTGATGGTCCTTTAATCAAATAAAAATATCTTTCTATTTCGCTGGATCCACATCTCCTATTGTAAAATCAAATTGCCAACAAATCTCAGGATCTTCCGATAAGCATACAATACAGAATGCTTACAAAAGTGTTATCTATTTTTACGAGAACATGAGAGATGTTATCATATGTGGTGGCTCTATATTAGATATTACAGGTTTTATATCCGCTAAGCCCCACATACGTGCCACTTAAACCAAATTCAAATCCTTCTACAATAGATATCATTCTCACGAATATTCTAAACTTTGTAAAATCTATTAACATATTAAATTTATTTCGATCAGATCATTTACCAGTAAAATTTGAATTGATTCTAAAAAATTGGCTTCTTTTAAATCTCATTTAAAAAGCTTAGAAAATTTAACTCAAGAAACCGCTCAACAAACGATTGAAGAAAAAATAGAACAAGTCAATGAAATATTAATGACAACCAGAAATGCAGCCATACCTTTAAAACTTCCAAACAACAGATATTTATCATTTATTACTCTGACGAAAGACATTCACCAATTAAAAGTCACCAGTCGCTATTTACATTTTCTAAAATGAAATTTTTTTTTCTATCAGAGCAGAATTTTTTAAATGAAATAGACCAAAAGTGGCTATTTCCAGAATGGACCAAAAATTGCCAATTTCTCTATGAAAAATATCCCTAAAATTCTTGATTTTGGTCAAAACAAGCTATTTATTACAAAAAAGTGATCAAAAAGTATCAAAAAGTGAGATGTAAATAGCGACTTTTGATCAGACACTCCTCAATTGCAAACTGGAATAAAAAAATTATGAATCAACAGCCAAAAGACAGGAATAACAAATATACCCCTATTCCCTTGGTCGTGTCACTTCATTCGACGTGATAATTGTCGCGTCACTTCAACTTTAAATTGGTATTCTCTTAGTCGATCGAAGTGATAATATAAGAGAATGCGACAATGTTCGTCACTTCAAACGACGATTGTCGCATCGATCGACTAAGAGAATACCAAAATTTGATTGTCGGTACAAGTAACAAGTGACACGACTAAGGGAATAGGGGTGATAGTTATGTACCATCCCAGCAGACGATTTGTCACTAAAGCTTATTGTCAGCTATACAAAAGAGACTTGACAAAAATATCTTTGTGAGCTATCGGCATTTTAATGTAAGGTCTGACAAAAACAATAAAATAAGAGCGGTTGGAGTGACATTTTACAACGCTCTTACTAATAGAACTGTAACGAATAATAGCACAACTCCAACTTACGCCACTTAAAATGATCACCTGCATAAAGTGGCCAACATTACTGAAAGAAAAAGTTTCACTGCATTTTGCAAAATAAAGTTTTAAATTCGAAATATTCGCCGCCTGTCGGAATTAATAATAACATTTTTGCTAGTAAGAAGATTTAATTTTAAAATATTTTGGAAAATTACAATGGAAATCCTCTTTTACCATAACCTATTTCAAAATTAAATCTTCGTTTTCAGAATTTGTGGAAAAGGAAGATTTATTTTAAAGTAATTCCCCATTTTCCAGAATTTAAATTTTCCTTCTCCAGCAAAAATCCTTTTTGCTCGAAAAGGAAGATTTAATTTTATAATTAGAATGGAAATCTCCATCTTCCAAAAGATTCCAAAATGAAATCTTCCTTTTCCAGAATTTCTGGAAAAGAAAGATTTTGTTTTGAAATATTCTAGAAAATGGAGATGTCTATTTTAATTTTAAAGTTAATCTCCATTTTCAAGAATATTTTAAAGTTGAACAGTGAAATAACACCAAATAATTTTTGGGGTTTTATTTCATAACCGATATTTCGGAACTTATTTCATAATAATATTAAGGAGATATTTGCTGCAGCCTTCAAACTTTTCGTAAGTCTGTGAGGAAATTTTGAAATCCATATTGCATCTTTCGTTAGGAATTTTACAACAACCAATGCCATGTATGGTATTTTCATTTCGTTTTGGAATAGTTTTAAAATTTTTTTTTTTAAGAACTATTCCAGCAACTATTTTGAAATTTTTTTTTTTTTTTTTATTTAATTTTTGTTGTCAACTAAATTAAACTAAACAAAAAATAATGTTGGTTGTTACTTTGAGTAACAATTGCATCTTAGCTTAGTTCTATTCCTAGTTCAGTTACCAGTAAGGCACTTAAGGTTGAACAACACCAAGCGTAGCGCATCGCGGCAAATTTTAATATACGCTAATTTGCTTTTACTAGAAAATCATAGTTTGAGCAAGTTCAACGCAACAGCGCCTTATACTTTAGAGAGACTGCATGGTTTAATAAATCCGATTAAACTAAACTCGTGTAAAATTCTATGCAAAAACAAAGGGGTTAGCTAAAATCGAGGTTGGCACACTGCGACTTATCTCGAAAAATTCACTAAATCGGTTTTATTAAATCGCAGTTTGTCGACGGTATAACTCGTATAATGCTGAAGGCAAAATCGCAAAGTAAGTCCATTTATTATTATAAGAGTTAACTAAGAGGCGACATTTTACCGTAGTAAATGATCTACTTGAAAACTCCTGCAGTCGTAATAGACATACTGCTGGCGTATGAGTGACAAAATACGGGTTTTCACCTTTATTAATATCTTTTTTTATTTTTCAATAGGGTTATAAAGAACGCTTAAGGGAGCGGCATTTTGGTGCATTACATTCGATATTCAACCGGGCAAAATAGGTTTCTTACAAATTCAAGTTAAAAAAAAATGTTCCATTATATAATACTTCTTTCTCTTTTCCGCTGGCGCTACATCCCATGAAGTGCCTTGGCCGCCTCAACGATAAACCTACAATTAGTTCGATGACTACAAAAGAATGCCAGACGTGGTGACTGGGTGTGTTAAGGTCCTTTTCAACGTCATCCATTCATTCGGTAGGTGCCCACCCCCTCCCCCGCGAGGACCTATGATGAACGTGTCTAAGCAGCTTTAATGATTTTATGAATCCGAATGTTTTGTATTTTCAGTGCCCAAGACTCGCTACCAATGTAGTTATGATAGTAAATAGAAAGATAAATATAGTTATGATAATGTCATGACCGCACTAGAAGCCCAAAAAGAGGATGAACTAACCTCTTCTTTCATTCGATCAAAAATTGTAGAAGTATTCTTCCGTCGACGGATTGAAAGAGATGGCAGAGTTCATAAATTCATTAAGTGTACATTTTGTAAAATTTCTGAAATTACATTGCATGCAAGTTCAACGCACAACGCCTTATTCACCACAACAGAACGGGTTGCCGAAAAAAAAACAACAGATCGTTGGTTTAGATGGCAAGTTTTGGGGCGAGGCGATCGTTACCGCAAATCTTCTGCAAAATATTTTACCCTGTAAAGAGGTTGATCGCACTTCATTTGAATGTTGGTATGGTAAAAAGCCGAACTATTCCAATTTGCGACGATTTGGAGCGAAGTATTTCATTGGCATCCAGGAGGCCAATCGGCGCAAATTGTCATTATTGTTATCTCGAAGGCACCCGAAATTTTACCTTCTATTAGCAACTTACTTATTGAGCCCTGAATTAAAAATGGGCACTTAGACACCAATTTTGACAGTACGCCCAGGTAGGACAAGCCGTTCCATAATGTATTCCTCTTAATATAGACCGTTTACAGGGAAGCCCTTTTAATAGCAATTCCTAGCAATATCCTCAGAGTTAAAGTTTAATCGATACGTGGTCTATTCGGACGAAACCCCAATTGGTAATCACTCAAGATCCTATTGCTGTATGTTGATAACTTTGCCGCGACTACTTTGGCCGAAACCTTGTAGCAAGTTTTCAGCAAAGCTACAGCGTAATGGTTATTGCAGGTTAACCGATTCCGTTTTCATGAAGTGGACAGATAAGAGCCATCTTCCACTCTTCTGAGATGTCTTCTGTAGACCAAATAGTTGACAAGAGCTTAAATTTGAGGTAAAAATTGTTACATATACTATCCTGCTTTAGTAATGTATAGTTTCTGTTTTGAAATTTTTCATCTGCGATATCAAGTTTTTCACTTCATCATATGATGGAAGATGTGGTAGGGTCATCTCGACGTTTATATCGCATTGAACCAAGAGAGGTTATTGGCCTCTCTATTAAGAAGCTAGGAAAAATAATTCCGCCACACTTCGAAGACGGTTTTAGAATCCATCAATAATTCAATGCGTTCTTTGCGAATAGCGCTTCTACGTGAATGAAAATCTGTGTAGTTAGTTCTCTTATGCAGAGATATCTCTGTCTCAGGCTAGAATCTTGAATGTTGAGTACATGTTATTCGAGGAATTCTTGATCTTTTCAACTGCTTAGCCGATTGGAGATTTTCCTCCTATAAAATACCTCACGTATTCCACAATCGGTGAGTACGAAATCGATTAACTTTAATTTTGAACTACATATGTGTAAATTTACCTTTTATTTTAAGTTCAGTGAGTGTATTAAAAGAAGAAACACGCGAAGGCGAACACATTTTTGTAAGTAGAGTAAAATTTCAACATGTACGGATATAAAACAACCGAATAATATTTACGTAGGCGATCGGCCATTTTGTAAGATAAAATAAAATTTAAAATAAAGTATTCGAAAGTGGTGTACATATTTTTACCGGAAGGTGAATGATATGTAATGCAGGTTATCCGATTCAGTAAAACGGAAAATTTATAAAATACTGCAACAGTGGTGAGATTGTTTTGTTCTTTCTGATAGATGTCATTGTCCAGCGCGATCTTTCTTCCGAATAACACCAAGACAATCGCCATCCAACCAAAGATTTTACATCTAGTTGGAGTTCGGCCTGTGGTGGACATTGAGGAATCACTTACCGTTCCTACTATTCTTGAAGAGAATCAGAAAGTGGTTTAACTACCAAGATTCCTGATAAAGAATTCTCGAAAGCGGTCGGGTAACTTGGTTGTGAAATGTGCGGTGTTCCAACGAGTGGTCTGAATCGATATTCTCTCCGCATTTGATTCTGATGTCTTCCAGGCTAGAAAAATGTCTTTTATATAATATAATGTTTTCGATTAGGTTGACCATTGTCCCGTCGTTTCATGTGACTTTTTAAATACGTTTATATGGGAAGTATGTGCTGGGAACCACCAAGTTGTAGAGTAAAGCTAGCTCAGTGGGGCGTGTCCCTTTATTGTTATAGATAGAGGGTGCAAGGAGTTTGGGCCAATGGTGATACGATATGTGCTGACAGCAAATTTTTTTCAAGACAGTTTCGAGCTGATCATAAAAAGCTTCTTTGATGATCGGGCTTCTCCTGTGGGAGGGGGCACGAATATTCACAAATGTAGTGCTGTAGCTTCTAGTGACGCTCATGAAATCTGAGTAAACAAATCAAATTGTTGATTGGCCCATAATCAGTAAAGAATTGACGACATCAAGAAACTGACTAATTAAGAGTGTGTGCACAGCTTCTACTGTTTTGCTATAATAAGTTAAACTTCAAATATATTTACTGTATGTAATATTGCTATACTTTTTCCCCTATATGGATAAAGCACAAAAGTCACGTCCACTTTTACAATTTGTGGTAAATACAAAATTGAGTTTTCAGAAAGGTATTCTTTATCAGTTATGGTTCTATTTTTTTTGGTACTATAATCTTTTAAGCCGCATCCACACGAGGTGTGAAATGTACACTTATGCGCGCATATTCGCTTAATTGGCGAATGTAGACGGTTAAGCGAGAAGTGTACATTTATCAACATCTCGGTACACACGATTCGTTAAATGTTCATTGATCACATGTAGGCGAATGTTAATGAACATTTCTATACTGATAGACATTTTTAGTACATACCTATATCGTAAAATTTTTTCATTTAATTTCAAATTGAACAAATTTGTTGTTTTTAAAAATTTTTCAAGTTTTTCGGTTTATTCAAAATTGAAAATGGAAATAAATAGCGACGACGAGATTGATTTGGCCAGTGCAATATTAATAAATAGTTGTGCTGTAATGTTATTAAACAGAAATAAAAATAAAGTATTTAAATATCGGTTTTTTACTAAAAATTAACAGCAAATTTGATAATATCCGACCAAACAGCCATTCCGACCATTTAAATGAAAATTGGCATTTAACATTACTTTTGAAATCAATTATATATTACGTTTCAAGAATTTTCAGATATTATTTCTCTAAAAAAATGCAAAGTTCAATAAATAACATTTCCATTAAAAAAAAATTCTAAAGATAAATGCACTAACATTTCAAATTATATTTGTTAACATTTTGTCGCTTCGTGTGGATGGGACACAAATCCATCGATTGTTTCCTTTGATGTGTATCGTTTACCGCCTATTTGACGAACACAAGCAAATGAAAATATTCGTCATGCGAAAACCATCCACACGACGTTTACATTCGCTAAATGCGCGCATAAGTGTACATTTCACACCTCGTGTGGATGCGACTTTATAATGCTATTTCTCCCGACATTGAGTGAAAATTCTCAAGAAGAAATAAGTGAAGTATGTCTCAGTAGCTTTACATGTATTAAAAATAAATTCATAAATAATTACCACATATTACAAAATGTAGGTAATACTTTGTTATAGATGATAAGCACAAAAAAATCATTTAATTTATGAATAACATCATTTCATTTCACATGTTGTAACGCCTTTAAAGCAGCCAAGTGAATCTGGGGATCCAATTTATCTGAAAAATATTTTATAATTTAAATAAATAATTGTTAATCATATTTTAACTAAAATTCAGACATATTTTATGTTGTCCTTTTACTGGAAAATGAACGGGAAGTTCTTGAAATTCTGTACAAATAAGTACGTAAGGACTAGTTGATTCCCCATCAGGGTAAATTTTCCGGTATTCCTCCTGAGGTAAGCAATCTTGGACTAAAACACAGCCTAGCAGGCATCCTGTCGGGTATTGTGTGGGGTACGTTAAAATTTCATCTAAACATAAAATTTTCAATTAAATAGTTTTATAATTTGGGAAGTACACATCATGCAATAAATATTAAAATTCTTACTTTTGTAATAGACTCGATAAAAATCTTCCATATCATTAATATCTTCACGAGTAGCTGACTTTACGGTAGAAGCAATCCAAAGTCGACCACGATGAGGAGTATACCAGGTTCGCCCTTCGTGTCTACAATAATAAATAAGTACGTACTTTACAAATTCAATTGGATTTTTAATTTCATATACTTTTTCACTCCACTAATCAATAAAGAAGCCCATGGTTGGTGCATCGATAGGCAACTTCTCATATCTGACAACTCCAACATTTCCTTGTCTTGTACTTTGTTGTATATTTTATTTAAATCTACAATAGGCATTATTTCAATGATATTGTCCTGCGAGGTAATTTCCAACTAAAAAAAAAAAAAATAAGTCAATAATTTGTTAGTTGTGCACATATTAATAGCTGTGTTCCAATTAGTGATTGACGTCACTGGTATGCAGGTAATGCACGTAAAAATACCTCGGTGAGTATTTTCCTCACGTCAATGGAACACAGCTCATAAAAACCACCTTCGAGTATAAATCGTCAAACGTAGAATCCAACTTGGAAAATAAATCCTCGTCGTACACAAATTCTGAGCCAGATTTATTATTCAACTCTGCTATAGCTTGCAGTATTTCGTTTTCATTCGTGCCCGCAATCGGTTCATCAACCAATCGTCGGCCAGCAAAATCAAGTGTAACTTTTCTCGATAATCGACTAGCATATTTTCTTTCCCTCATTTCCGTTTCTAATTTAGATAACTTCTTTCTCTCGTCATCCGATAACCAAGTCGATGTGCTTTTAAAGTAATCCGATTCATCATCAATTATTGTAGTTCGTTTCTCACTAGTTTCGTTATACTCAAGCAATCGATTTCTCTGTGCCAAAGCCTCCTCATAATCCTTTGTTTGATTTTGTGTTAGCGTTTTTTTAAGCTGATTACCCTGTTTTATCGATGAATCGATAATTAATTGTTCTTCAGCAGTACAAACAAAATTCCCACAGAATAAACAGGGCCCACTGCCTTCTTGTTTGCAAACAATTCGACCGCAATTAATACAATTGTTTATTAGCTGGTGTTTCACGGCTTCGCAATTGCAAACTATTCGTCCTTTTAGCAGTATAACATCGTTTAATTGTCCATCGGATGCATACATATTAACAAATTTATTCTTCTTTTTTGATGGTAGCGGAACATCGTGTTTTGGTGGTTGTAAAACATTACTTTCTTTACTTTTTTTTTGGCTTGTGGAACCGTTTAGCTTGGGATTGTTCCGTTCATCAAGTTCTGAAATAAATAAATTACTAGAAATAATAATTACGTATTTACCTAAGGAAAATGTATCTATTTACTTTTTTTCTGTTTAAATTCCTCCATAAACTTCTTATGTTTAGGATTGTTTTTATTGACCAATGTGTTGAAATAATCATCGATTTCAGAATATTTCAAAGACAAAATAAACCTATTTTTACATATTAAACAAAATGTTAGGTGCACAATATAGCTAAACAAATACTTACTTTATCATTTCCTCTGGTACATCGAATTCTAAGCACGATGATAAATTTTCGGTTAACCAAAATTCCATTTTAACATCAAAATTGTATGTTGTTGACAAGACAAGTCGATTTACATTAAAAAAAGTCAACGTGACATTTCAGAAAAATCCCCTTCAATTAAATTTTCAGGGTTTGGTTACGGTAGTGTCGAGTTCGCTGGGCTGTCAAAGAAACAAGTTTTTGGTGCCCAATGAGTAACCGTATGCACAAGAAGCATATTGACGATTGTAAAAGTAGAGAAAGCGCCTCTCGAGGAAAAAAGTTCAAATGAGGCAACTGCTAAAATGACATTTCTCATAAATGCGACGAGAGGATATTTTGCAATCCGGTAGTTAAAAATTGTTTTTATAATCCAAAATATGAATTATTTACAATTATTAGCAATCTGGTAAGTAAAAATTGTGTTTCCAGTTCAAAATTGGAATTCTTTACAACAATTTCGAACGTCAAATTAGCAGCTACCTCAGTTTAAAAATTTTCCTCTAGGTGGAATCTGTGATGCTCCAATCGTCAATATGATTTCTTTTTGAGATGATCTAAGTACTTTTCATATCAGTACTGCGATTTTGTTGTGTACATGAGAGTATGGGAGTAAATAACCGGAACGCAATAGTATTTTCAAATGTTGATGTGTTAGTGAATGTTGTTTTTGTTTATTTTTTATTTGATGTGGTTTTCGATTCACCAAAAAAGAGCAAGCCTGCTCTTTCTGCTGTCAAACTGTTCGATTTGTCAAGAAAAGTCGCTCGGTCGAGCAAAATTGTTGTTATTATACGAATCTCGATTTTTTGGCAGATTTACTAACAAAACACAAATAGAACTGTCATTTTGAAAGCGTCATTTGTGTTTTATGTTTTTTTTGTGTTTCTGCTTTATTTATATATAAATATTTTATATTAAAGAATTAACCTGTTGTTGTTATGCATATAACACAATATGTTGTGTTTTTTATCGAGTGTAAAAATCATAGGACATGTTTATATAAACGTCGAATCGAGTGATCTTTCAAAGATTTGGTAAAAGGCTAATCGAAATCGACATGAGATTGACGAGAGTTAATTTTAAAATACATATTAGGGATTTAGAATATAAATTATTTTAGATTTTTAAATTTTAAATGGGGCAAAAATCAGTAGCCGCCAAAAGCTAAACTTCAGCCAAATTATTTAAAAATGCTACAATATATTAAAATTATAGATAAAAAATAAATACTCCACTATATTGTACGTGTACATGTGTTATAAATACTCCACTATAATGTACGCACTAATGTATTACATTCATTACTTACCTACCATATATATAAATATATATATTAATTTAGTTTAGTTTAAATTTGTTCTTAATCTAAAAAAAAATTTTATTAAAATTGACAAAAAAAATTGTAAACCTAAAACATACAATTCAAAATGTCAATATTCCCATATTCCCAATCTAAAAAGCATGGGAAAAAATATTCCCATAGGAAGATAAGCACCAAAAAATTTGAACCGATTTCACCCGATTGAATAATTTTTGATGCTTACTGGTACAAATACCACACGAACACAAATAAAATTAATGACAACACACAGTAACAAAATTTTATACTTTACATGGTGTACGTATACAAAACTCCCTGTGAGTAAATTCCCATGTACACAACAAAATCGCACTCAAGCGCCTCGGCTTTGAGCTTCGTAAATAAAAACTTTTATTTCGTTTTTTAACTATGTAAATTAGTTTTATTCGATTGATACCGTTTAATTTTATAGTAATAAATTCAATTTGTTGAAAAATAATTTATTTTTAAGTGATAATTTAATAAAAAAACAAAATACATTGCAATGAAGTTATCTACAAAGCCAAGGCAATGCGTTCCACATTCGATTGCGACATTTTAAAGTATGTAGTACAAAGCGAAGTGCTTTGTCAACATAACCTACAAATCACATTTTTTGAACAATTGTTTCATATTTACCAAAAAATCTAGCTCATATGTACATTAGAAATTTAGTGTATCTAGTTCTTGCTATAATTCTCATGTAAAATAGACCTAAATAAAATATTTGATAGCAACCGAATGTTCAAAGCCAACGCCACCGGTATGAAAGGGCCTCAGCTTCGCATTTGTGGTAACTAAATATTATTTTAACAAAAATTATTTTAATAACACAACTTATTTATTAATAAATAACAAACTCGTTAAAATTCCGGAGTGGAAACGGAAAAACCGACGAATTTTGTGACGTCTTGAATTGTCACAATTGTCATTGACATTTTATTTTGTTGGAATTGGTAAATGCAAAAAATCTCGATTTGTCAAAATAGATTTAAATCAAGAGATAAATGCTTTATTCTGCCCAATCGTACGCGTTTTGACAGTAAATTGATTTATTTTGCCCAATCGAACTCGACATAAGTCAATTGATTAGGAAAAGAGCCTCTCGAGGAAAAATGTTCAAATGATGATACTGAAAAAATGACACTTGTCACAAATGTGACAAAAGAAAATTTAGCAATCCGGTAATTAAAAATTGTTTTAGCTGTATTTTCATGAGAAAAATTTAATTCGAATTATTTTTTCGAATTGAAATAAAACAACAAAGAGAAAGAACAATTTGGCATTTGGTGTCAGGTGGTATAACTAAAATTAGGAATGAATTAAATAATTCAAACTTTTTGTTTGAATAAAAAAATACGACGGAAATACGAATTTTATAATCCAAAATTGGAATTATTTACAATTATTAGCAATCTGGTAAGTAAAAATTGTATTTACAAAATTAGAATTGTTTACAACGGTTTCGAACGTCAAATTATCAGCTAGCTTAGCTTAAACATTAATTCACAATAAATATTAAAAATTTCCAAACTGTGAGACAATAGATTGAATACTAGACAACTTCGTTGTAATTTTTTGTGTTAAGGAAAACAAATCTAACGTCAAAATATTATTCATATCCTTTGGATGAAGTGGTACAGATGCAATTTTTATTTCAATTATTACAGACATTTATCAAATATTTTATAAAAAAAATTTAATTGAAATGTTCTCATTTAATCTCATATCGTTTTCCTCTTGCAACAAAAACAGATTCGGAGTGAAAACCAAGTGACAGCAGCTGTCATTCGTCGCTCGGTAAAATTTTTTACCCAGTAATAAATAAATAATTTTGAATTTAAGCTTCCCAAGTATAACAATACGAAACTAAAAATTGAGCTACCGTATTTTCCTTCGATTTTTGAGAAAATAATCGAAAGATAACTATTCTATTTGTGAATTGTGATTACTATTGGTGTGTATAATATACTAACGTGAATTTGGTTCGGCATAAAATAGTTTAGTATAGTGTTACTGTTTTTAGCTGCGTTGTAATGTGATTAAAAAATTTACGTTTGTTATTTACTTTATCTTATAAATTCTAATTTTTTGTGTTTATAAAATAATTGGACACTCGATGTTGATACCAATAAATTGTAATTGTGTTTAATTTTCAATTAAAATATAAAAATCAATAAAACTATGTTGATTCAATTTATTTTACTATCCATCTTCAAAGGAGGGCTCCTACGCCATTTTCTTTATCTACATTATGTATGTAATTAGGAAAATTCCAGTTTCAATTTATTTTAACTTAGTAAACGTTTTTTGACTTGTTCTAAATAAACCATTTTTTTTACATTTATTAACGAATATATGTATGTACATAAAATAATATTTTAATAAAATTAATTTCAAATTGGAATTGGTCTTTTGTTTCATCAAAACAGACAAAAATGTTTATACATTATTAAAAAATGTATAAACATTTTTGTTGGTTTTGGTTTCATTATGAAAAAAAAATACAGCCGTATTTCTAATTTGACAGTTAAGTACTTTTCATACCAGGCGCCTCGGCTTTGAGCTTCGTTAATAAAAAATGTTTATTACGTTTTTTAACTATGTAAATTAGTTTTATTCGATTGATACCGTTTAATTTTATAGTAATAAATTTAATTCGTTGCAAAATAATTTATTTTTAAGTGATAATTTAAAAAAAAAACAAAATATATTACAATGAAGTTATCTACAAAGCCAAGGCAATGCGTTCCACACTCGACTGCGAGATTTTAAAGCAGCACAAAGCCAAGTGCTTTCTCAACATAACCTACAAATCACATTTTTTGCAGAAATATTTCTAACTTACTAAAAAATCTAGCTCATATGTACGTTACAAATTTAGAATATCTCAGTTCTTGCTATAATTCACGTGTAAAATAGACCTAAATAAAATATTTGATAGCAACCGATTGTTCAAAGCCAACGCCACCGGTATGAAAGGGTCTCAGCTTCGCATTTGTGGTAACAAAATATTTCGAGGCGAGGCGCCTGGTATGAAAAGTACTTAATACTTACCAATGCTCAAAATTAGCCCCGCCTTTTTTGTTTTTTATTCTCAAATACATGCACACAATTTTTTTAGATTGAGTTTCGTCCAGTTTCGAATTTTCGCGACAACTTTTATACGAATTCTTAGAATAACTCGAAACTTACACTTATACCCCAAACACATTGACGGAGTGAACAGCGGCGCTAAATTAGAATACATATATTTCCATAAGAGCGAACACATAGAGCGGCGTCAAACTAGCAAAGTTTGTATTTTTTAAGGCGATGAATGACATTTATATTTATTGTTGTTGTTTTTAAAGTAAATGCTTGGAAACCTCTAGTTTTAGCTGAATTTTACATCCAAAAGGGCATATGAAAAAGACAATTGAAAAAAAATCTAAATTTGAACTTAAATTTGGTCGTAATAGGTCATTAAACAAATAGTTTTTTATGAAAATGTTTTGTTGTAAAAACCCAAACAAGATTTTTCATATAAATAAATGTCAAATTAGCGGCGTCTATGTGCTTGCAAAAAATTATAAAGCCGAAGAGAAGCGAAGCCAGACGTAGAGCGCCGCTTATGTGTTTCGGGTATTACAGTTTCGCTAGCCAACCTGTCAAATTTTCCGTAAGAAAAAACTTACGTTAAATTCTGTTAAATTTCTTAAATGTTCGCTGGTTGGCTCTTTAGTTGCTTAATTTTTAACTGACTCAATTCATTTCAGTTGATTAAGTTAATTCAGCTAATTCTGTTAATTCTTGTCAATCGAAAGTGCTTTAGTTAATCGAGATTATTAAACCCTAGCCTGAACTAGCATTAGGATGGCCTTGCTTTGTATGTAAACAAAAAGCCTGATTATCTGTCAAAATCGATCTTTGAATTTTGTTTTCTTTTGATGAACACAACCAAAAATTTAAACTTAACTTTTTGTATGCTATGGTTAACTTAAATAATTTTTTACCACCATAACAAAAATTAAAAGTTAGCCTGAAGTTATTCAGGATCTATTTTCGGAAACGCCTATTATAAGGGTGATTGACGATTGGACCATATGCTCTATCGGACAAAAAAAAGCTCCGTACCCAGATCTGAAAAAAATAATCACAGTTAGCTTTCATCATTCATTCAAATATTATATGAAATTGATTACTGTACAAAGCTATCTAGGTTTTAATACTGGGTACGAAGCATTATTTTATGCCGGTAGGTTTTTTATTCAATTTGGCCTAAAGTAAAACAAGTAATTGTTTAAAAAATATTTTTATTTTAGTTGCAAATACACGTATACAAAAATCCGAATTTTCGTTAAGTGAGTGTTGCCTCTTACGATAATTCCGATGGCGGCTGATCGTGCTGCTGAAACATAACCTCATGCCCCTTATAGTTTTTACAATTTGTTTGGTTTTACCTTCGGCTTCGATGAATTACCAGTCAACAGTTTTGGAGGAAAACCGTTTTATGACGGTTGTGATGTCACAACTTTAGTAGCAATTTAAATAAATATGAAGCTTAATATAAACTTTTACACATCATTAGATCTAAATCTAATACTGTAGACAGACTGGTGACTAGCCAAGCGCGCGAATAGTAATTTTTTCAAGATTAGCTGTAATGCGCCCAGCCGATTCACTTGAGTATTATTTTCATTATATTCTTTCCTCTTTACCTATAAACTAAAATTTGATGATTGGTAAAGAGGAAAGAAACGAAAAGGATGATAAAAGAATACGACATAATGAAAATATGTAATACTGTACTGCGATTTTGTTGTGTACATGAGAGTATGGGAGTAAATAACCGGAACGCAATAGCATTTTCAAATGTTGATGTGTTAGTGAATGTTCTGTTTTTGTTTATTTTTTATTTGATGTGGTTTTCGATTCACCAAAAAAGAGCAAACCGGCTTGCTCTTTCTGCTGTCAAACTGTTCGATTTGTCAAGAAAAGTCTCTCGGTCGAGCAAAATTGTTGTTGTTTTACGAATCTCGATTTATTGGCAGATTTACTAACACAAACACAAATAGAACCGTCATTTTGAAAGCGTCATTTGTGTTTTATGTTTTTTTTTGTGTTTCTGGTTTATTTATATATAAATATGTATTTTATATTAAAGTATTAATCTGTTGTTGTTATGATATAACACAAGAATATGTTGTGTTTCTTATCGAGTGTAAAAATCATAGGTTGTGTTTATATAAACGTGGAAAACACATACATATATAATACGGAGCAACTGTTCGATTCACACAGCAATAGAGAGTAATCTTTCAAAGATTTATGTTAAATTCTTGCGGAAAAAAAAACACCCTCAGGGTAAAAAATTTTACACGAAGGGTAACAATTTGACATTACAAATTCTTTCTGGGAAAATAAAGCACTTTATTTTTTGCTCGAGAGCATTTTGCTTTACTCTAGATTTTTTCATAGATTTGCTTTACTCTTTACAAATACATAGAAATTTGAAATGTCAAAGTGAATTGGAAACAAAAATAAAACTCCATTTTGATATTTCATTTGTTGTTTATTGAATATTAATGCGCTAAAATTAATTGGTTCCATCTCTTTGTTATCAAAATAAAAAAAGTTTTACTGATCTGACTGACAGTATAACATAACCTCACTTTATTTTGCTCTTTTTACACCAACACAACTACAAAAATATTTTCATATTCTTTAGGAGATAAAAAAGTTACTTTATTTCGAGTAACCCGAAAGAATTTGACATTAGTAAAAGGCGAATCGAAATCGACATGAGATTGACGAGAGTTAATTTTAAAATATTAGGGATTTAGAAATTAGAATATAAATTATATTAGATTTTAAAATTTAAATGGGGCAAAAATCAGTAGCCGCCAAAAGCTAAACTTCAGCCAAATTATTTAAAAATACTACAATATTTTAAAATTATAGATAAAAAATAAATACTCCACTATATTGTACGTGTACATTTGTTATAAATACTCCACTATATTGTATGCACTAATGTATTACATCAAAACTTAGTTTAAATTTGTTCTCAATCTAAAACAAAATTTTATTAAAATTCACAAAAAAAATTGTAAACCTAAAACATACAATTCAAAATGTCAATATTCCCATATTCCCAATCTAAAAAGCATGGGAAAAATATTCCCATAGGAAGATAAGCACCAAAAAATTTGAACCGATTTCACCCGATTGAATAATTTTTGATGCTTACTGGTACAAATACCACACGAACACAAATACAATTAATGACAACACACAGTAACAAAATTTTATACTTTACATGGTATACGTATACAAAACTCCCTGTGAGTAAATTCCCATGTACACAACAAAATCGCACTACTGTGGCCCTATTCTGGCTATTCCCTGGGAATTGGGAATTGAACTATTTTGACAGTATTCTAGCAGTTTGGAATTATTTTTTCCAAATGTGTATTCTGGCGATTGGGAATTTTTAATGTAGGGAAAAAATAATTCCATTTTATGTAAGTTTTGACGTTTGTTTTTCCCAAATTTTTTTTTTGGGAATTAGAAGAAACTGGTTGTTTTGTGTATTTTCATTATTTTATTTACAATGTAGTATCGGTAAAGTTTTTATTTTATATGTAGAAAATAAAATTTTTGAATAATGGCGGCTGCAGAATTTGAAACAGTGTTTTTCCCCATTGGATAATTCCCAATTACGCCAGAATACACTTTTGGGAATTGGCGAATAAAAAATTGGGAATTATTGAAGTTTGGAAATATAGCAATATTTTTCCCAATTCCCAATTCCCAGGGAATAGCCAGAATAGGGCCACTGGTCTGAATCGTCAAGTTGAAGATCACCTAAATTCCAATTTAGCCGATTTTACAAAACACCCTGTTTACATTATTATAACGAAGAAAATGACACCTATTCCAAGCATAATGCCTATTGGGTAATGGCTATGAAACGGTTGTACATCTACATGTACATGTACATGTACATACTCAAAAATAATCGATTTGATTTTGGCATTTGACTTATGTGACATCTGGCTTGAATTTATTCAAGTAGTCTTGTCTATTTTCTTTACGGAGAAATTGACATATTAATTATACGCAATCAAGGTGATAGAAAATAGATTTTAATAAGCAAGCTACTGATATGATTTAAATAAAATAGAAAATAGTTTTAATATTTTGCTAGCTCAATTAATATATATAATTAAAACAGCAAAATGTTACCAACTTATCAGCGATCATCGACTGTAAATAATACATTGTTTAATAGAAAATCGTTTCGTGTGTGGGAAAAATGTTTAGTGTTATTAGTTTTAGTGACATTCGGGTTTGTTTGCTATGGTGGTTTATTTTTTCTTCCTGATAATTTTGGTGCTGATCGTGTTCTTCGAGCATATAGAGATTTACAAAAGGCTGGCCCAGATATTTTCATACCAGCACATAGCAATAGGGAAGCGCCACATATTGTAGATGATCGAGCGATATTGGCAGCAAAAATTGAAAATGAACTGGGTGATATGCTTGCAAAATTGAAACCAAAGATTGACTATGATGAAATACCGAAAGAAGATAATGTACCATCCCAACCTTCAGTATTTGAAAGTTCAAGGCAAAATAAAGTTTCGTCAGTTCCTGTAGTGTTAAACATTGATAGTGCAGATAGTGCATATTTAGATGCCGATGTTTTAATGAAGAGGAATAAAGTAAAAGAGGTAAGTTCTACTTTTTGTTTACGATGTAGTATTATTATCTTACACGGGTATGTGTAATTTCAAATAGTTTATCAATAAAAATAAAATTGAATAAAAAACCAACCGCACGAAATAGCCACGTTATACATTTACACATGATTGAATTCCGTATATATACTTTATCTAATATTAGCTCCAATTAGACTAATCACCATAATATTTACGATGCGAATAACAAATTTGTTTTCTCGTTTCAATAATGATTAAGGTGGTACCTATTTGTCTTGAATTATTTTTGGAGAATCTTAATTACATTTTAATGTATTTGATATTAGCATTTTATCTAGAATAACAAATCCACCAGACAAGTTTGCCTGAAAATTAAGTACAGAGGCACAAAGCGATCTTATAGGGTATGTAAACGCATGTTATATAAACCATAATCAGTTTTTAATGTTTTTAACCATAATGAAAATTTGTAATTTGCATTACTTAAGAATAATATGAAGAACAAGATATTGGTTAAAGTTTGGTATTTTTGGAATAATTCCTTGCCAAGCTGCACTAGTGTCTCGAAATTATGCAATCACATCATTGAAAATTTTGGTGAGGTATAACAAGAGACTATTGAGGCTAAAATTAGAATTTCACCTGAGGAATTGATATTTGAGATAAAAGGTTTATGTTGTGCGATGTTTCGTTGCATTCTAAACTACTTAGAGTGGGTAATTCTGGCCCGGCGATTTTCGTTTAATATTCAAACTTTCAGTAAAAAAGAAACTGCCGATTATACGTATGTTAATGCATTGTAATTTCTGTAAAAATAATATTTGGTATATTTCTATAAGTAGCTTAGTTTTATCAATTTTGGTTGGAGGGCTATTCTAAACTAATGGCAATTTTTTCGACTAAATTTCTAAGTAAAGTAAAATTTGATTATGCTGCATTGCTATTTAAAAAAATTTACCTACTGGTGGTATTATAATTAAGCCACAAATAGTAAAACAGCTATTGTCACTTTTATAATTCCAAGTAAGGTTTTTATTTCAATTTTTTTATTTATTTTAAACAATTCACATGTATACATATAAATAAGTGTAGTTATGTCGACAGTCACAGTTTGTCACATTAAAAAAAAAAATAAGAAAAGAACCAGTGGTGGTTTTGGCTGGCATTTTAATTAAGCCACTTACTTACTTGATCACTTATTTATAAAAATAAATAATTTAGAAAAAAATTCAATATTTGATTAGGAAACCGTTTTCAAGACTGCATTTCATCTCCTGCTTATAACCGTTTGTAAGTGAGGCATATTGGGTTGGCGTTATATTCTTCTAAACCTCCTCAATTTGGGTCGGTTTCCTTAGTGAGACTTCTCGTTTAACATTTCCCCATAGATTCCCGGTTTTTTGCCATTCTTAAAAGGCGTTCATACTTCCAGATTATATTGTATTTGGGGTCGTTGTTATGCTGGTACAGCCGCCATAGTGAAAACCGTATATATAGTCATAAAAATAAATTTTGGTCGTGTATTTCTATATACTTAAGGAAATCCATAATGACATCGATTTTGACGATAAGCCAACTCGCCGAGAAATAAAGCACCCCCAAACCACTGTTGATGCATCGCCCCGATTCACTCTTTTTTCGGGGGTACAGATTCTAAAGTTCCTGGTTTGGTTTGGGGGACGTCTTACGTATAATGTCGCATCACTTCCAACCACGTTGAATTTACTCCCACCACTCTAAATTATTAAATCGCAAAATGCCCTAGGTTTTGCTAATTGCTCTTTAGCAAAAGCAATTCTTTTGGCAATGTTTCGGTTGCTTAATTGTGGTTTCTTTTTTGCTTTTTTGCTCTGTATAAATTGAGGCTAACTTTCGAACATTAAACTGATCCAGTTATTTACGAACGAAAGAGATAACTTCAAACTAATTTAGCTGTTGTTTTAATTTTTAAAATACCTAATTAGGATCTATACAATATGTAAGTTATAGAAAAGTACATGTTGTAGTTGATCTGCTGGCATCGTTATCAAAGATTTTTGTTTTGGGGGATTTTTATTTTTCAGAAATCGAGGGCTCCCCACTTATTTTAGCTGTCAATTTTTCTCTTTTTCAAAAAAGTCAATTGAGAGGCTGCAAGCAATAGCCGGGGTAAAAACACTAAATTCAGTAAACGCGTTTGTCTTTCTCGAAAAGAGGATAAAAAACAGTAAATGTTTAGTGTTTAGATTATGTTTTTTATTGTTCTATGAATTGAGAAGGCGAAAAATTGAAAAAATATGTAATGTACACTGTGGTTATTGATTTACCTTAGAATTGGTCCGCAGCCTGAAAAGCAAAGATTATATTATACATCTACAAAAAAAGGACAGAAAAGAGAAGTCGCTAAAAAACATTGCGTCTGGTCAGAAATAAGAGATATAAGATTAAGTATGTAATGTTATATTCTGCTTGCACAGTACATTCCTTGTTTAATATACTGAGTTTGCACGAGTAGAATCCACTGTGAATTAAAAAGGTATTCGTGTAACAAATTGAACGGGAAACCAACTTTATTACAAAAAAAGTAGTTTAATGCTAATAAAGTGGTTTCGTGTAAACGTGGCTTAATTAAGATACTTTTTACGCCATACTTATGTATTTTGTTTCGCAATACCTTTGTAAATCGATAATCGAATTTTGTTCAGTTCTTTGAATTACCGAATTATTTAATTATAGTGTTCAACATTATCGAAAAGCAAAAGAAGCATTTCAAACACCACAGCTCCCCTTTTGAAAATGTTGCCTTCGAATGTTTATAAACTAGAAGTTACCAACATATTCGCCCAACTATGTAAATAAGAGAGATTCTTTTCTTAAAGTCTTCGATTAATTTTCAAAATATAATCAGCTAGCGGTTATTTGTCATATCCGAGGGTCATCATTTTTGATAACTAACAAGCGCATTTATTCTTCGTTACGTAAGAGATGTAGATTACATATCTGTGGTCATAAGGCATAACCGCTTAACTCTTTCAATATATAACCGCTAAAGGCGGATTTATATTATCCGTTCCTTTCAGTTCCTATACTTATCGTGTCAGTATTTATATCCGTTCCTTTCTGTTCCTACTCGTACCGACACAGACAAATATTGTTGAAAAAATGTATAAATTTATGATATCTGACGGATAGTATAAATTGATGATGTCTGATACGCTAGGTGTAGGAACTGAAAGGAACGGATTTAGTAAATCCACCTTTATTCGGCTAAGTGAGAAATGAATTTAACTTTCGATTTTTCTACCACTCTAGAAAAATTATCAAATTTAACTTAAGCTGTTATGCCTTGTGACTACTGATATTTATTAATGCCAAATTCGATTTGCCAAGAAGTGGCAAAAAAACAACAACAATACCATGTTATTTTTTGATTTAAATCAATTTTTTTGCTGTTTTCTGGTAAATCGAATTTGGCATAAGTTATTGATAATTAACGACGTAATTTGTGTCTAAAGCCATGTCTCCTTTAAAAGTCAGATCAAAAATTAGATAAGCATGTTTAGGCTCTGCAGTGACATTTAAACTTTTCGAGCATTGATAAACTAGGAAAACCCTCAGTCTTTTAGCCCTTCGATTCAATATCGTGGTAACTATAGTCAAATTTGGTGGTGGAAGTGTGATGATACATGTCAACTATGTATGGGCTTCGGAGAAATGTTTGTCTGTGACGGAAGAAACAAATTCTTCAACATATTCCAAGATACAGTCGCCGTCCATAAAAAATGTGCTCACCGCAAATATTACACTGTAGAACAACGCTCCTCTGCCACTCATCGGCCGTTTCTAAGAAATAGTTTCAGTACCACGGAATATAAATTTTGGAGTGGTCTACGCAGTCTCCGGATCTAAATCCTACGCTTAAAAAAAAGAATGCTCTACATAAATGAAGTGCAGACTTTTGTAAAAAAATTATTGAAAATCTGCCGAAAAATTTGACAGTTGTTATTAAAACAAAGGGAGGAGTAACCAAACATTAAAAAATAAAAGTAAGACTGTTTGAGAAACGAATACTTATTTGTGGGACCTAATTTATTCAAATACGTATCCTGTCGAGGTGACATTTTATATTTTAGCCAAAATAAAATTTTAATCTTATGTCACACTTTAGATAAATTTTCCTACACAAAATCAAAAGCAATTTAGATTTTTTTTGTAAGGAAGAGGTAAACAATAAGTCACCTCGCCAGATACTTATTTCAATAAGTTAGGTTCTACAAATAAGTATTCGTTTCCAAAACAGCCTTAAAGTTTGTTCAGACTAGGGGTTAGTAATCTAGATTTACCTAATCAAGTTTACTTTTATATAATCTAGATAAACTTTATTGGCGTTCAGACTGTAAGAGAAAATCGCTTTTAAAAATGGGCCTGCACATTGTGACTTTACCGAAAACCGTTCAATATCCTATCATTTTGCATAAAATAAGTCAAAGTAAATATTAAATAGGTCTGCTAATATTAATTAAACGACAAACTAAACTATAATTGAGATTATTGACGTCTCGAATAAAAAATTATTTCGCTCTAACATCGCAATATTTTAAGCGCTCTAATAACAAACGAAATTACAGACAAAATCCAACAATATTTTGTGGATTACTTTAATCTATAATTGAAACATAATTAACTTAATCTCCGTCGTTCACGCTGTAAGAAAATCTAGATTTGCTAATTAATCGAGATTACTAATCCCTAGTCTGAACATAGCTTTAGGCTATTTTCCAAATGAATACTTACTTATTTGTTTAACCTAACTTATTAAGATAAGTAACCTGAGATGTGGTGACTTATTTTCTATCTCTTTCTTATTTATTATTATTATTGTTGGAGGGCCATGCGGGCGATCAGCCACTTCGCACTGCGACCTAAAAGATCTATTGTGCTGGACCCTGCTTAATTATCCGTCCAGTCAATGTTCAGGTTCTTAATGAACCTGACAATACTGCCTCCCGGTACGTGATACATGCTATCTGGGCTTATTGCTCTCCCTCCTAGATGTTTACTACAGCATGTAGTTCCGCTAGAAAGACGGTAGTATTGGAGCCCAAGGACCTCGAGAGGGTTGTCCCACTCCCGTATATTCTTACTCCTGCCCCGTATTCCGTTTGATTTTACACTTACGAGTTGCTGGGAATTGCAAATCGCCCGTAGGTCACCCAGCTTTACTACAGGAAGGCTAAATAAAAGTGGAGGGTGCCTGGTATCCAGAGTCCGCATATTTTGGACTGATTAACCTATCAGCCATTCATCCATCGGCATATGCTGTTCCACCTTAGATTAGGGTTTTTTGTCAAGGTTTTCTCCTTTAGCGCCGTACTTTAGCCTGTGCCAAATGGCCAAAAATGTGGCAAATGCATACACTTGCGAATTGTGAACAGGTTACCCCTTACACAATTGTACCCATCGCGCAGCTGCCTAATGACAAGACCAGAACAGCTCACGCGATGCGCACCCTACTGGAAGGTTACGGAGCTGGTAGATTAATCTACTCAACTTTGGTCCCCCCCTCCAATAGACGCCAAACCACCTTCTCTTTGTTTAACCTAACTTATTAAGATAAGTAACCTGAGATGTGGTGACTTATTTTCTATCTCTTTCTTATAAAAAAAGTAATTTGTATGTCAAAAAAATTGTTTTACGTGTTGGTTTATGTTTCTATATTAATAAATACTATAAAAAGCAGAAATAAAAAAGACATAAAATTAAAATATAGATATTTAGATGAAATGGGCTGAAAAATATTAAATTTCAATAATAAATTATAAAAAAAAAATTGCTTAATGAACATTGTAAATTTTCCTTCTTCTGATGCTTCTGTCAAAATAAGTAACCTAAATCGATTGTATAACTTATTTAAGATGAAGCCTTTTCATATTGTGTACTTCCTAAAATAAAGTCTCCAAGCGTCTGCCTTCTCGCGGAGACCTTGTATTTAGTCTCCGCTTCATTGATCTGAAGGCCGATTTGTTGGACTGTTAATTCCAATGGGAGGATGACTTCTTTCAGGGAGATGATGTCGCGACCCAGAATGCAAATATCGTCAGCGTATGCTAATGGCTGGGTTGATTTATAATACAGAGAGCAGCGCTGCTCCAAATTGAGCTGTCGAACGACATACTCCAATGATAGGTTGAAGAGAATTCGGGCTATTCAGTCTCCCTGCCGCACTCCAGATGTTATCTCGAAGGCATCCGAAATTTTGCCTTCTATTGGTACCTGACATATTGAGCCATCCATTAAAAATTGGCACATTGAAACCAATTTTTATGGTATGGCCAGGTACGACAATACGTTCCATAACGTGTTTCTCTTAATGCTGTCGTACGCCTGTTGGATATGAATAGACTGTGCACATGGATGTCCTTTTCATAGCATTTCTCCAGCACCGTTCTCAGCGTAAAAGTTTCATCTGTCGTTGATCTGTTTGAACGAAAACCACATTGGTAATCACCCAAGATCCTCTCGCTATAGCTTGACAACTTTACTGCGACTACGTTGGTCAAAACCTTGTAGCCTGTGTTCAGCAAAGCTATACCGCGGTAGTTATTGCAGTTTAATCGATCTTTCTTTTTATGAAGTGAACGAAAAAGAGCCGTCTTCCACTTTACCGAAATGTTCTTTCTGTTGTTTCCGAGTTTGTTAAGCTATAAAATGGAACTAATGTCGGTAAAATTACGGAATTTCACTCGAAAACTAATTTGTTTCCGAGTTAATTCTCATTTTAAAGAATATTTTCTGATTTTAGTAGTACATATTCGTCGAATTAAAGTTTGAAACTCCGTATATATTTTTGCACACCTAATTCCACTTTTTATGAGGTTAATTGTCCTTACTCCGCGGCACCATACGTACTTCTAAATTTCAATCTCTTAAAATTCTAAATTCTAGTTGTTAAACTTATAAACTGTAACTAATATTCAAATTTCTCAGTTGATCGGTGGTAGCAAATACAGTGAGCTAAATTTATTGTAACTTTCAACAAAACATTTTTTTAAACACAATATTACTAAATTCCTTAATTTCTAAATAATAAAGAATTATTAAATATCAAAATTACCAAATTACTTCATTTCTAAATTTTACATTTTAGCATTCTCCAAAAAAAATGTATGTCGAAAATATTAAAATTAATAATTATGTACATAGCCAAATAGAGGTAGAGTTTATGTCTGAAATTTTAAATACAAGAATGTGTAACCAAATTTAAGTTTACACGTTTATACTATAACATATTCATTAGTAGATAAATTTCTACATTCAAATATTTTATAATTTTAAAGACTAAGGTCACAATAATCATAATATATCAATAAAAAGCAATACTGTAGAAAGTTAATTTAAAAAAATAAAATCGGTTGCTAAAGTTAAAAAACGTCATATCAAATTAAGTGAATAATGGTTAGAAAATGTTATCATTGAAATAACCGTGCGAGTGTAATAAAGATTAATTCAAGAAAAATTTAGCTAGTAATATTTATTAATCCGTAAATTTTGCTCAACAATGGACATTATTTTATTTTGCATGGATAAATGTATAATATATATGTACTTAATTGGAAAAAATAGGTCTGGCCGGCTCCTCGGATGACACTTTTCCCAGAAAACATCATCTTCTTAAACATTTATTTATACATCGCCAAACCAACCGTTTACGTTTTACAATAAGTTTCCTTGTAAAGAGAGAATAAATTCATCTTAAGCAAAGTCCTTAAATGATGTTACGGGTTTTCCTAAATTTCGATATCTTTACCCCCAATACCGTATTGATCACACTCACAACAATACAACTCCCCTATGCGCAAGCCGCCAAATCACAGAATCGCTATTAATTATAATATTATTTAGAACTGCGACGTGTTGTACAGCCAAAATCGCATTTGCCAATTTTCATCTTCGACCTTAAAGAAGTTGTTCCAGTATTTTCCATATTATAATCTCTGGCACTGTTGGAAATCATTAAGAATTTAAATTACTCTATTTTTAGTTTCTTTACTTTTAAGATTTATGTCATTCAAACAATTAAATATTATGTGAGAAACGTGATAATTGGCAGATAATTTTTTACTCAGAGTTTCAGCTTGAAGCTTTGTTGTGTACAATTCGAGAAATGCAAACAAATAAAATGCAGTTAGTACTTTTTGCCTTATTTTAAACAAACACTTATTGTCACAAATAAAAGTAACCCTTAGTATAAATTATGCTTAACTAAGTTAAATTTAAACCATCTTGCTGTCTTTACCAAGCCAGCAGCTTATCAAGCAATACTTTCAGATTGGTCTGAGTGAGCCCTTAATTTTGGCGATTAATTATAATGTTTTAAGCTTCCCAGTTCTGCCTGTTAAAAGTGGTGCTTGAGGCACAATATATTTTTTTGATGAATTCAGTAAAGAAAATCGAGAATCCAACCCATTTTAGTCAACCGTTTTAACATCTCGAGGGAAAGTTGGATGAGACCCAATTAATAGATGGATTGATTGATTAAACATTCTTATCGACTAGCTTTTGTCGTTTTTTATTCTTTACAGTTTCCAAGGTATTTCTAACGTAACATGGTATTTGAAACATTTGGTTCCAGCTTTCTTGTGGGATTTTATCAAAAGACCTACCTTGAGATTTTGCAAAAACAAACATTGAATTCGTTAATTACAGTGTGAAGCAACATACCAACTAATTTTCTATTACTAAGCGCTGATTAATTTTTTAAATGATTTATTAAGATTTTTGATGTGCACAAATAATTTTGAATCATCTTTTATTATTATTATTGGGGGGCCATGCGGGCGATCAGCCACTTCGCACTGCGACCTAAAAGATCTATTGTGCTGGCCCCTGCTTAATTATCCGTCCAGTCAATATTCAGGTTCTTAATGAACCTGACAATATTGCCTCCCGGTACGTGATACATACTATCTGGGCTTATTGCTCTCCCTCCTAGATGTTTACTACAGCATGTAGTTCCGCTAGAAAGACGGTAGCATTGGAGCTCAAGGACCTCGAGAGGGTTGTCCCACTCCCGTATATTCCTACTCCTGCCCCGTATTCCGTTTGATTTTACTCTTACGAGTTGCTGGGAATTGCAAATCACCTGTAGGTCACCCAGCTATACTACAGGAAGGCTAAATAAAACTGGAGGGTGCCTGGTATCCAGAGTCCGCATATTTTGGGCTGATTAACCTATCAGCCATTCATCTTTCGGCATATGCTGTTCCACCTTAGATTAGGGTTTTTTGTCAAGGTTTTCTCCTTTAGCGCCGTACTTTAGCCTGTGCCAAATGGCCAAAAATGTGCCAAGTGGCCTTAGTTACCAGTGGTTGCCACGAGGAGGCAGTACGTACACTTGCGAATTGTGAACAGCTTACCCCTTACACAATTGTACCCATCACGTAGCAGCCTAATGACAAGACCAGAACAGCCCACGTGATGCGCACCCTACTGGAAGGTTACGGAGCTGGTAGATTAATCTACTCAACTTTGATCCCCCCTCCAATAGACGCCAAACCACCTGAATCATCTTTTACTTTTTCGTAAAGTAAAAATTAAAAAAAATATATATTTTTCTAATTACGTTATAAAAATTATAACGAAACGTCTGTGCGAAACGTCTTTTTCATAACTAGTTAGGAAATGAAGAATGTTTCATAACTGTGGCACTTTTCTGTTTTCTGGGAATTGATTTATTGTGATTTTTTAGTGTATTTTGGTATTATTTTTTCCAAAGCATAAAAAATAGTTCTATTTCATAACAGTTTTGTTGTTTATTTTTCCCTAAAAATTTTGTTGGGATTTTTTGTCTCAAAACTTGAAAAAATACTAATCGCTAAAGTATGTTTTGCAAAAAAAAAAAAAAAAAAATACCAAAATACACTAAAAAATCACAATAAATCAATTACCAATTCTCCGGGAAAACCAGAATAGTGCCGCTGGTGACTGGTGACGAAATATTCATTTCAACACTTGTGCCTAAAAATTGAAATTACAATAATTTGTAATTTTACGATTTAAAGACTTTTTTTATCAAAATTCAATAATTCAGTTTTTTTCAAAATTAAAAAAAAATTGTAAGCAACAAGATAGGTTAGGTTAGGTTTGGGTGGCGGTCCACATAGACACAAAAAATGGTCCGTAGCCATACCACAATAATTATTTCCTCCAACTCATTGGAACCATTTTGAGCTGTTAACAAAGCGCTGAATACTCCTGACGTCCATCCTACAGAGGTCCGTCAGGTCTTTGAATAGGGGTGCCCCTAGAAACTTTAGTCTGTTTCGTGCCAGACGAGGGCAGGTGCAAAGAAGATGAAGTACTGTCTCTTCCTCCTCTTCGTCCTCGCAACGACAGTAGTCATGTGAGAAGGCACCAAGTCTACTCGCATGCCTCCCTATGAGACAGTGCCCCGTAATCACTCCAACAACCACACTGATCTGACTTCGTCGTTCGTCAACTTACTAGCTTCTTCCTGAAGCAGCAGTTTGCATACCGCAACAGGGATTTCAATACTGATCTGTCATCTCGTTCTTGACTACTTTCGACGTAAGGAGGTGTGATTGAAGCGCTTTAATGGCAGCCTGACTGTCCGTATATATGCGAATATCACAAACTGATATTACGTTATACATCAACCAGTCTACGACTTCCTTTATGGCAGTTACTTCAGCTTGAAAAATGCTACAGTAGTCGGGGAGGCGGAAGGAGAGATTTAACAGAAGTTCCTCGCAGAACACTCCAGCCCCGACTTTCCCGTCCCGTTTTGAAGCAACAAGATAAGAAATGTCATTTTGTGTAATTTGTGTGATTTTCCGCAATTCGTTTCTCTCGTTTCGCAAATATCCCACTCGTTACTACTACTAACTAGTTTCATAAGTAGCTTTTAAGCATATTTCTTTGACAAATTTACCATAGGATAAACCCCCGCAAGAATAAAATTAACCCAAAAAAAAAAAAAAAAAAATTGGGTTACGTAATTCTGATTTTTGGTTATGATACCTGCCATCAGATGTCATAATACATATTATATTTATATTTTATTTCGAAAGTTTGCCTTTTGTCAATTAAATCAAATTGGCTATTTTCTTGGGAAAAACTAAACCCAAAATAATCCGAATTAAATTTTGGTCAACAAAATACGCTTATTATGGGTATAAAAAACTTAATACAGCTTGCGTGAAAAGTTTCTAACCTAGAAAATGAAAAACTGTGTTTTTGATATGAAATACGTTTCATTATTCAATATAGCTAATAATTCAATACACTTTGCCCAACGGGTTTCCAATAAATTTATCTCATCGCGGAAATGCGATTCCGAAAGATTTACAAAATAGCCGTTTACGGCTTCTATAGCTTCTATGTCTGACGGAAAAAGCTTTCGACTGGGTGCCAAATCTGGCGAATACGGTGGATGTTCAAGCAATTCATACTTTAATTCGTTGAATTTTGTCGTTGTTTTTGTTGAATTGTTAACTTATGTGCCACCATTTTTCCAAAAAGCTTTTTTATATGTAATTCTATTTGTTAAACTCATTCATCTGAGATGCCTATCTAGATGTTTACGAACAATAACGTATATTTATACTGCGTTTATCGTCTTCAATGCTTGACCGACCACGTTTAAATTCAGCAACCCATTTTTTTGCTATTGCATATGAATGACCACATCCATCTAACGTTTTAACCATATCGGTATGAATTTCTTGGATCAATAAATACTAAATTACATTTTTTTAAAATAAATATTCAACTAACAGACTGACTCGTCAATTCCAAATGGCGTGTAAACACAGAATGAATTTCTCATATCTATTACAGTTATCTTTTTGTTTATATTACATAGTTATTTATTATGTTAGATCGTCTCCGAACTACTGTTGATAAGTTCTAAGTGAAATTTAAATTAATAATGATTACAATTTAAGTGAAGTGTACACAAATCTGACCCAGCAACGTTATTTGAGAATAAGTCTAATAATCTACAAAATTAGATTTAGATAGTTGGGTAATAATTAGATTTAGACATCTCTTAAACATACTTCAACAACCAATTTCCGGAGGCGGGTTCTGGAATCTAAATCAGCCAAGGGAAACATACACTAATATTATCATTAAGGTTTTGTAGTATTTAAAGAATAATTCATAGCAGGTTTATAGCAATTAAATTAAACTTAAATTTAAACTTAATTGTCAATCAATTAAAAACGGCCGGAGGTATTAAGGTGGTGGGAAACATATAAGGGTTAATTGCTAACTAATTAATATTTACTTTAGGATGCCAAGGATTGAAAGCAGTTTTTAAAAAAAATGTAATGTAATTTTTAGAAAAAATGTAGCTATTAACAATTGACCGTCAAGGTGTTTGTAACCGGGTCGATCTCAATCCTTAACTAACAATTCTTCCAAGTAAATGTAAAAAAGGGTGTACGGTGAGCCCGGTGTTAACCGGGAGATGCATAGTTAGTGCCATCTATATTTTATGGTAGAAACTTTCCACGCACCCTGTAATTCAGTTAATTTAATTAAAATTGTGAAGTAATTTGTGTTATCTTAAGTTGCTTACTGTTATGAAAATACCTATATTTTCTGTACCCACGGTTGTAGACATTTCTTTTGTAAGATATCGAATTTTTAGTTTTGTTACCAGAACTTTTGTTTGACAAAAGCTTCACAAAGGCTGTACTCTTTTTTCAGATGTTACCATCGCTTCCGCCCTCACAAGGTAGTAGGCGATTGGATTGGATCAATGTTGACGGATTGCTGTAGGCTTGTTCTACAATTAGATCTAATTAATGGAAAAGTAATAAAACTTCGGGTAAGCAACAAGCTTGATGCAAATAAGCGCAATTATTAAGTTTTGTAAAATGTTGTTTTGCTTTTTATTTTTAAATTTTATGACCCTATCTTATCAATATATCGGCTTTATCGGTGTGGTTTAGTACTTGAGAAGAAACTTACAAACTTTTAATTGAAAAAAATGATAGAGTCAGAACAACTAATTCAACAATCAGCTGATTTGTCCAGTGAAAAGTAAATGTTGTATTCTTTTGCAAATTCCTATATCAGATATCTGCAAAGTCCTTTATCAGATTTTATAATACACATTTTTTTAATTTCTAATTTTATTAAAGGTCGGTTTATTGTTAAATAATATTCATACTATACTTTTATTATATTTAAATTGTTTTACCTTCATTGAGCATTTCGTTATCTACAATCTATCTACATTTGTGGTAACTATTTGATTTAAATAAATCTGGGTTACCGAAATCGCGTGTTATTTAAATTTAATTCATATAATTACAGTACTTAGTTCTATTACGCCATATAGTATGTTCCGTAGAATACTTTAAAGGCGCTATTTAAAGCTGTGGTTGCAATATTTTAAAATTATCAATTTGGTTTGGTTTTTCATGAAGCTGTATAATTTTATTTATTTCAACGTCATAAGGCTGCGTAACAGAAGTTGCGGTGAATACACTAAATTCGGTAAACATTAGGCTCTATCAAATCTCATTGCTTTTAATTTCTGTTATTTTTTCTTGTTTTATTTAGTTGGAAGTTGCAAATAACAGTAAATAATAAATACTTAAATTTGAATATTTTTGTTTCAATTCAATGTTTTTGCGAAGAGCGAAATTATTAAGAATTTTGCAAGTTCAGTTTCGATCGGAATGAGAATTAGAAAAAAAATTAAAACTAATTACACTATTTGATTAT
Source organism: Tipula vernalis (assembly GCA_958295665.1). Lineage (NCBI taxonomy): Eukaryota > Metazoa > Arthropoda > Insecta > Diptera > Tipulidae > Tipula > Tipula vernalis. Next base: position 175,259,823 of record OY282558.1, on the reverse strand, counting down.
TATATATAAAGCAACTATGTAGTTAAGTATTAGCGAATTATAAGCAAGACATATTAAATTCCTAATAATTTCAATTTTTATTTTATTTAACGTATAAATACGATTCCTGTTTGAAATATAAGGTTCTTCCGGAACATAACCAGATAATAAACTTTTTACGAAGAGCGAAATTATCAAGAATTTTGCAAGTTAAGTTTCTATCTGAATAAAAATTACGATATATTTAATTTTTTGCTAGCCAATCTCACCAAACTATAGTGACTGAATTGCTAATTACACTTTTTGATTACTTTCTGTATATAGAAAACAACCATGTAGTTAAGTATTAGCGAATTATAAGCAAGACATATTAAACTCTTAATCATTTCAATTTTTATTTTATTTAACGTATAAATACGATTTCTGGTTGGAATAGAAAGAAGAGAAAAGAATAAAGAAAGAGAATTGTACCCCTAGAATTGTAGTGGATTTTAGATCAGCACAATGCTGTGTACCATAATAATTACACCAGCTCATAAGGTTTGTTTTTTAAGTCAGCATTCTAAACCTTTGTTGTTTAAGAGCTGGGTTGGCTCAATGTTCACATGGTGCTGGAACCTTTCCTCATGTCTCCGGGAATTTTCCTGAATTTCGTTTAAAACGAGGTTCACTTTAAGGTCCCTACGGAGGTAATTGTTCCTGACATATTCGCCATCGTTTTGTCCATTTATGTATTTGGGGGTTCATAAATGTACAGTAGATATAAAGGGGAGTTCATAAGTGTACAATAGGTATAAATTCCGCTATACTACATTGCCCTGTGGTACCCCTGCATTGATTTCTTTCAATTCAGAATAGGTATCGTCTAATTTAATCCTGAAGAATCTATCTTTCAAGTAAAGTTCCACTATTTTAGCAAATTGTATTGATAGAAGATTTTTTAGCTAGTGGTTAAATCCTTCATGTTACACTCTGTCAAACGCTTGTGCAACGTCTAATGATCAATTGTTGAATGTTGGTTACGAAAAACGAGCTGATGATTTAGGAACATGTTACTTCTCTCGGATTGTCGGATTTAACCTTTTTACCAATAATTTCTCAAAGAGTTTGGACGTGACTGGCAATAGCGAAATTGGCCTTTAAGATGAAGTTTCGTTTGGTGGTTTCCCAGGTTTTGGGATAATGATTACTTCTGTAATGTTCCATAAGCTAGGTTACACATTTCATTTCTAAATGCTATGCATTTGGAAGATTGGTGAGTTGTACAAGATCTTTCCTTAGCATTCTTTTAAGATTTTTGCAGTATTAAGATCGCAACTAGGAGTTTTTCGAATTCATATTAACTTTTATCTCGCGCAAGACTTCTTTTGGTAATGTCGGTAGGATTTCTTTACTTTCTTGCACAGCTTCTTCAGTTATTATTTCGGCTTCCATTGTTGGTCGTCGTGTAGCTGAAATATTTTTTCGAGGAGTTTAGCAAATTTTCGAGTTTTATCTTCATTATTCCTATCCCATTTCTCACCTGCTATTCTTATTGGAGAGATCTGATTGGTGGAGGAATTTGCTTGCTGCCATTTTGTTTTAGCTCTTCTTTTTTCTGCTAGGAATTCCCTAATTTCTAGGATAGTTCCCCTTGATTTTCTTGTTAATTTCAGGGGTATTTTTCCAAGCCGATTATTTTCAAATTTGGGAACTTCTTTTCTAATCGCTCCTCGTCCTTTAAGTTAATTTTTTCTTCTAAGGACAGTCTAAAGCCCAGTCTAATTCCCAATTGATGTGACTATTTACTAAAATTGGATTTCTTTCTTTCTGAATGATTTTGCACCTAATGAGTATGGAGGGGAATGATCAGAGGTTAACCACTGGCTCTACTTCTACATAATTTAGAGATGTCTTTGTTGAATCAGTTCGCCAGTAGGTTTGTTCTCCAGTTGATAATACTTCAGACCTGCATTTCCTGATAACTTTTAGGAGTTCTTTGCCTTTAGTCGTTGTTAACCTAGAGACGTAGTAGATATTTTTTGCATTAAAATCTCCTCCAAGTATAAATATTTTTCCTAGTTTACTGAGGTACTAGAGATAATCTTTTTGTTTCAATGAGTGGTTCGGTTGGGCAGTAAATATCAACAATACAAATAGAACTATTTTTGGTTTCGATATTAACAGTAGTTGCTTGTGTATTCTTTTGATGTGATGAAAGAGTGATGAATACAATTTTTAATTATAACAACACTACCTCCTTTAGCAGTGTTTTCAGGCTAAATGGTGTGATATATCTGATTATTTTCAAATTTATTAATTGATTGTTTTTCCGTGATAAGAAATACATCGATTTTTTCTGTGTCCAGGACCACTTGTAATTCTTGTTGATGTTGCATGAGTCGATTGCCATTACAGAATAAAATTCCAAGATCATTGGGTATTTTTCTATTTAGGGATTGTTCGTTTAATGCTGTACTCCAGTTTCTGTCTTCCCTCATCGAACGTATTTAGTCTGTTTAAAATTGATTTAAGTGTTTGATTTATTCCGTCATTTTGAGCAGGTTGCTTTGATTTTTGTTACTCATCGCATCTTGAGCGTAAATCATTTTACCTATTTGTTACCTCACCGTGAGCATCATTTTATACTAAATTCCGTAAAAAAAGAACAAAAATAATCCGAACATTGTAATTTACTCCTATGAAAAACCCATTTAAAAAACCGAAGAATTTGTTTTTTATGCATTGTACTTCTGTTTCATTTTTTTAACCTGCCATCTCAAAAAAAATTTGTCAATTGCTGACGCAAAGTACAACTGGAATGAATAGCTTCCTACACTCTACGCTTTATTTTGGGTTGGTTCATCTTAACTGCTTGCTTCCCGATTAAATTTGCATTTTTACCATTCACTTTTTTGTAACTGCGTTCACTGTAGTTAGCGGGGTGGTTTTCTCCGCAGTGAAGACATTTAGGCTAAATATTCTTTACCTTTACGCAATCTCTGGTGCGATGTTTACCTAGACGACGGTTTTTATAAAAACAAATTAATTCAAATGATTTAAAACCTGCGTCGATCAGAATTGAAACAAAATAGTCTTCGGGATAAAACCAAAAACTATCGATAAGTAATACCGGCTATTATGGAAAAAAAAAAAAATTAAAAAATTATAGAAAACATTTTTAGAATTTTTCGGTGGTAGTTAAAAACTCTCGATAATTTCGATAATTCTCCAGCACTACAATGTACATTCAAAAACCTTATATTATGTGTGCCCAACTACCCTCTATAAACATTGATTTCATCCAATTAGTTTGGTTAACCAAACTCCCATTTTTGATTCAGGGATGCCATAAAAAAAGATTGAAAATTATGTTTTAATGTATCTAAAAACAGTATACCAACTAGAAATTTTTTTCCTATTACACATAACCCGATTATTCATTTTTTATTATGAGTCAGATTACACATTTTTATTTAATGTAGAATTAATGAATCATAAGGAGGTAGCTCTTTTGGTAACTATTGGTGTATAAAATACAATTTAGTACATAGATACATGATTTTTGATAAGATTGCTACTTACTATGTTACTTTATGTTCTTAGATTTTCGGATAATGAAGTTCCTCGTCATATTAATACAAATTTATTTATTTGTGTGCACTAAGTTAGATTATTAGAATGAATTTGAATTTGTAGATTGTAGAAACTTAATTACTAAAGTGTTTAAACGAAAATAACGAGTTGTCAACTACTTATACTTAATAATTTTTTAATATTGTTACGTTTTAATTATGTTTTTACCTCGAACGAAATTTCAGGAAACATCTAAACCAAATCGACCAATTTTTGTGCATTTTTGAAATACCCCAACCACAATCTCATATTTTTGAATTACGTTTTATATAACATAATCTATATCTATAAGTAAAAGGAAATTAAAGATTTTACCGAAACCCTGATATGGCACGTTTTTTCGAATATGTCGTATTTAGTTTTAACAAATTATTTGGCGGTCGAAAATTTCGGTTTATTTATCCATACTCAATAAATGTTTTGCTGACGCAAAACATAGTTTTTATAGTATGTAATTTAACGCTTGTGTTTTGTTTTTACAGAAATATAAACTTAATATTAATCTTGTTAATATTAATTTAAATATTTGTTTAATAATTTAGTTAGTTTTTGTTGTACGAATTTTTATTTATGTTTGTTATTGTTGTCTAATTTTCAGATGATGAAACATGCGTGGAATAGTTATAAATTATATGCTTGGGGTAAAAACGAATTAAGACCATTATCAACGCGACCGCATTCGGGAAGTGTTTTTGGAGCAGCAGATTTAGGCGCAACGATTGTAGATGGATTAGATACGCTGTTTATAATGGGCCTGCACGATGAATATATCGAAGGAAAAGAATGGATTGTTTCTAGATTTAGTTTAGATAATGTTACGTCTGATTTATCCGTATTTGAAACAAATATTCGATTTATCGGAGGACTACTGACAATGTATGCATTTACGGGAGATCCTTTGTATAAAGATAAAGCGCAATATGTAGCGGATAAGCTTCTTCCAGCATTTCAAACACCTACTGGTATTCCATATGCTTTAGTTAATATTAGAACGGGAAGTAGTAAAAATTACGGTTGGGCTAGCAGCGGGAGTAGTATACTGTCAGAGTTTGGAACACTTCATTTGGAATTTTCATATTTGAGTGATATTACGGGCAATCCAGTATATAAAGATCATGTCCAAACTATAAGACAAGTACTAAAAGATATTGAAAAACCCAAAGGATTGTATCCAAATTATTTAAATCCAAAAACTGGAAAATGGGGTCAACGTAAATATTACAAATCTAATAATACGGCTTTTATTTTAAAGTTATTTAATCAATAATTTCATTTAGATCATATGTCATTGGGTGCTCTAGGCGATAGTTTCTTTGAATATTTATTGAAAGCATGGTTACAATCAGGAAAAACCGATACGGAGGGCAGAGAGATGTTTGACGATGCAATGAAAGCAATTATCGAACACATGGTGCGAACTAGCAACAGTGGGCTAATTTATGTTTCAGATTTGAAATTCGATAGACTTGAAAATAAAATGGACCATTTAGCATGTTTTGCTGGAGGATTATTTGGTCTAGCAGCGGAAAGCTTAGAAAATAATATGTCACGGAAATATATGGAAATTGGGAAAGGCATAACAAATACTTGCCACGAAAGTTATATTAGAACTCCAACAAAATTGGGACCAGAATCATTTCGGTAATTTATAATTTAAATATAAAGACTGGGATAGTTTAATTGATTTAAGTTATTTTTTTTTTTAGGTTTAGCGACGGCGTTGAGGCTCGGGCACTAAAATCACAGGAAAAATATTATATTTTAAGACCAGAGACATTTGAAAGTTATTTCATTATGTGGAGGTTGACTCACGATCAAAAATATCGAGATTGGGGATGGGAAGCTGTTGAGGTAAGATAAATACATATAAAATATATTTAAATAGACAATTTTAAATGCATTTTATTTCTAAAGGCTTTGGAAAAATATTGCCGGACCCCTACCGGATATAGTGGTTTAAAAAATGTGTACCAGGAAGAACCACAAAAGGATGATGTACAACAAAGTTTCTTCCTTGCTGAAACCTTAAAGGTAAGGATCCTTCCTAAAATGTTTATGACAATTGAGTTAATTTCATTAGTTTTCGTAGAAATAATCGATCTACAAAACAGCCAATGACATATAGTTCGACTCAATTAAGGGGTCCAATACGTTGGCGAGAAATGCAAAGTGTGTAAGTCTAAAAACAATTTTTTTCAGGAGACGAAAACTATTACACTCCCCCTTCGTATTGTCTTTAGGCAAACACTTATTTTCTTTCACAAATTTCTTCATCTTCACGTAATTTTTTATGATATTTTTAAATGGCGATTGATGCACAATGGAGGACTCTTTCGTTTGATATGAAAAACGGAAAATTGGAAAAAATGGACTTACACATTCTGCATTTCTCGCCGACGAATAGCTTTATATTATATGGTTTGGTTTATATAGTAAGTTGAATTGTCTAATGGCTAAATCGTAGCAAATTTAAAATTTTTTATAATTTTATTTATTTATTTATTTATTTATTTAATCATTTATTACATTATATTTTGAGCCTTTAGGCTCATTATCAATATTTTTGATGTAATAAATAATAAATTTACTATATAACTATAGCCAAATTACTTTAGAAGATAAACAACTTTGGTATTAACCTGTTACCTATAAATTAAAGTATTATATTTTGTCGAACAGTTTGGAGGAAGATTGAACGAAAGGAATATATGTTTTATCTCTTTTCGTCATAAACTTTCCTACTGATCAATGAACGCGAATGACGAAAAGAAATAAACATATTCTCTATACTCCTTTTATTAAGCAATTAGTTTTGATAGCTGTAGTTTTTACTTTCCTATATCAAAATAACATAGTCTCTCTCCCTTTACATTATGTTACAACCATATTCAAATGTGGAACAGATATATGTACTTCGATATTTTTATTGTTTAAAAAAAATGTAAACAGAAAATATTAAAACTCAACACACATACATATACATATTTCAAAACAAAATTTACAGAAAAACCTAAACCTAAAAAAGAATGAAAAATAAAGGAATTACATTTACCTTTAAGAACAAAATAATTTCTCTGCCTAGTGCAATTGTTGTTGTAAATTTCTCAACAAAATACGCTAAATATTTGTTCTTCATTCATGATATTCGAGATAAATGTTTGAAAACAATGAACCGCCTGGGCTTTACATAAACAAGTCAGTGTAATGTAATTTATAATTTAATTTATTTAGTTTTAATGTTATAATTTAATTAATTTTAAATAATTATAATAAAACAAAAATTTAATCCAAAATTAATATTTAATTACTCAAAAGGTTTAATTTTCTTGAAGCTGCTGGTGTATTTTTACGTATCCCTTTAGAAACAACTAGCCATTTGCAATTTTTGCGAAGCAAAACCAATAAAAGAAAATAAACTAATTTATGAAAATGCTCATAGCAAAGGTAGTTTTGATCTGGCATAAATGACACAAATTTTGAATTTAGTTTTTCGAAATTAAATTTTGTCACTTCTTCCAATATATTATTCACATGACTTTTTTTATTAAAAATTTTTTAAAATATTTGTACCAAAAATGTAGCTATTTCAAACCACTCATCCGTTGGCGCTTTTAGAGATCCGAAGTTGGAGCTATCTTTCCTGAAATTTTTTTCATGAATATACACTTCATTCGCATTAATTACTGTGTCAGGTTTCAATAATTTTGCGATACATTTGTCGCAATCAATTTCTTCGCGTAAACAAAAGCCAGCAAAATACGCTATTGCATTGGAAGTTAATTGGGTGAATTTCGTTGTGGTGTTAGGCAGTAGAACAATTGCCTCTGATGAATGAATGATGATAATTTTATTTGTCAAAGACACTTCTTAAAAGAACACGTCGGTGTACATAAATTAACAAGAAACGCAGTACCTGTTTTAAATCTAACTAAAAGTTGTAAAAATAGTGAAGAGGAATGTAACGTGCAAATATCCAAATTTGGTGAACAAATGGATGATACTTCTATATGTACAACGAAAAATCAGGTATCGATTGACCAGGACCTTAACTTACAAAATTCTGAAGCTGCTGAGAAAATGGATATACATTCTTTAGCCCACGCTTCCATAATTTCAACCGATTGTGCATCAAAACATGTTCAAACTGATCCAGTGGACGAAGAAGTGGAATTTTTAAATCTTATAAATACTGTGAACTGTTTTCATTGTGAAGTGGCGAATGAGGAAAAACAATTCTGCAATAAGTGTAAAAAACATCGGAAAGACACTTTTTTGTATAAAAAAAAATATGAAGAAGCAAAAAAGAAAATCAATAAATTGACGGCAACTTACCGTAAGTTGAAAAGGAATTTTAGTAATTTAAAATCAAAATGTGATAAAATTAAAAATATTACTATTGATGAAACAATCGACCAACTAATTTCTGTAAATGTCGCAAGTAAAAATGTCTGCAAACTTCTGTTGAAAGAAGACTACTATTATACAGATAGTGACAAAACGTTTGCACAATGTTTATTTTATAAGTCAGCCTCAACTTATAAATATTTAAAAAATACGTTTGAGTTGAAACTACCATCGGTTTCATCAATCTACAATTGGTCGCCAATTAACTATATTTCACCCGGAACAAACGACGTTTTGATGCATCAGCTGAAACATTTATTTCAAAATATGCCAGATTCATCCCGGTTATGAGTATAAAGTTTCGACGAAATTCAAATTAAGAAAGACTTAACGGTATACCTCGTAACTGATAAAGTCGAGGGCTATTGTGATAACGGCAGTCAGAGTTCGAATCAACTAGCTACTTCAGCTATGTTTTTTATTTTACGTGGTTTGGTAGGCAGTTGGAAGCACATAATAAATTACGTTCTAATTAATAACTCCATCAACGTTAAGGAGCTAGGACAATTAATTGTAAATAACATCAAATTATGTCAAGAGGTTCTAAATTTACTAGTCGTGATGCTGACGTGTGATCAAGCTGCAACAAACGTGGCCGTTTACAATTATTTTGAGGTAGGACCAGAAAAACCGTATATTACTGCTAATGAAAGACAAATTTATGTGCAATATGATCCACCGCATTTACTTAAATCAGTTAGAAATGCATTATTCAACACACATTTATGCATTCTGATTTTGGTACAAGTGATTTTAATATTGTTTATACGACCATGACAAAAATCAAAATGTGAAACTGTTGCCGAAATTAACAAAAAACCACATGGAACCCAAGAGTTTTCAGAAAATGAGTGTGAAATTGGCCGTACAAGTTTTGAGTAACACCGTTTCATTGCAATACGTACACAGCGCTGAAAACAATGCCATCCATTTTTGACAATTACTCGTATATGGAGCACGTGATACCGACAGCAAACATCATAGAACGATTCAACAACATTTTTGATTGTCTGAACTGTCGCAATTTTTCATCAAAAAATCCATTTGAGAAGTCGCTTAGTATAAAAATCATATAGAACACAGCTTGGTATTTTTAAAAAAATTGAAAATTTTATCAAAAAACGAAAATTATTTTAAGTTAATAAAAGGGCTTGAATTAACGATAAGTGCCCAATTAGCGCTGATAAATCATGTAAATTCTACCTTTAATGTAGAATTTATACTTACCGAAAAAACCAATCAGGACGCTCTGGAGAATTTTTTTCGGCATTAAGAGGCAAAGGTGGCTTTAATTATGTGCCGTCGAGCTACCAGATCGGGGTACATTTTGCCAACATTGTGGTTGCGAAAGTTTTGTTTCATTCTATACATTTTAACTGTTTACCTGACGATGAATTAAATTTAAAGCTAAATTGGAAACAATTCAAGGATGAATATAAAAAAAGCATCAAATATCAGGATTCGCAAGAAAGTGATTCATCAGAGGCGAATGTTCTACTGCCTAACACCACAACGAAATTCACCCAATTAACTTCCAATGCAATAGCGTATTTTGCTGGCTATTGTATACGCGAAGAAATTGATTGCGACAAATGTATCGCAAAATTATTGAAACCTGACACAGTAATTAATGCGAATGAAGTGTATATTCATGAAAAAAATTTCAGGAAAGATAGCTCCAACTTCGGATCTCTAAAAGCGCCAACGGATGAGTGGTTTGAAATAGCTACATTTTTGGTACAAATATTTTAAAAAATTTTTAATAAAAAAAGTCATGTGAATAATATATTGGAAGAAGTGACAAAATTTAATTTCGAAAAACTAAATTCAAAATTTGTGTCATTTATGCCAGATCAAAACTACCTTTGCTATGAGCATTTTCATAAATTAGTTTATTTTCTTTTATTGGTTTTGCTTCGCAAAAATTGCAAATGGCTAGTTGTTTCTAAAGGGATACGTAAAAATACACCAGCAGCTTCAAGAAAATTAAACCTTTTGAGTAATTAAATATTAATTTTGGATTAAATTTTTGTTTTATTATAATTATTTAAAATTAATTAAATTATAACATTAAAACTAAATAAATTAAATTATAAATTACATTACACTGACTTGTTTATGTAAAGCCCAGGCGGTTCATTGTTTTCAAACATTTATCTCGAATATCACGAATGAAGAACAAATATTTAGCGTATTTTGTTGAGAAATTTACAACAACAATTGCACTAGGCAGAGAAATTATGTTGTTCTTAAAGGTAAATGTAATTCCTTTATTTTTCATTCTTTTTTAGGTTTAGGTTTTTCTGTAAATTTTGTTTTGAAATATGTATATGTATGTGTGTTGAGTTTTAATATTTTCTGTTTACATTTTTTTTAAATAATAAAAATATCGAAGTACATATATCTGTTCCACATTTGAATATGGTTGTAACATAATGTAAAGGGAGAGAGACTATGTTATTTTGATATAGGAAAGTAAAAACTACAGCTATCAAAACTAATTGCTTAATAAAAGGAGTATAGAGTTTCGTCATTCGCGTTCATTGATCAGTAGGAAAGTTTATGACGAAAAGAGATAAAACATATATTCCTTTCGTTCAATCTTCCTCCAAACTGTTCGACAAAATATAATACTTTAATTTATAGGTAACAGGTTAATACCAAAGTTGTTTATCTTCTAAAGTAATTTGTCTATGATATAACTGCATATTGTTGAAGTTACGGAAGTTACGGCAAATCTATGCGCATCATACTACATCACTCAGCAAAGCCCATCAATCACTTTGGTATCTTGGTTTCTCGCTACTGAAGTACTATTTTGCTAACCGCCTTAGTAGGGTGTGGGTCTCCCATAGATCAATAATTGCTGCTTGCTCGTAACATACAAATATATTTTAAAAAATTTTAATAATCTTAAATTTTCATAATAATTTAAAATAAAAAAAAAAAAAAAAAAAAAAAAAAAAAAAAATATATATTATAAAAATATATAATTAGTTTAGTTTCATCGCGAACATACTTTATCAAATTTTGTAAGAACTTTATTTAATGCCACCAAATCGTCATGGCTAATTTGATTTGCTATACATATACGCTGAACGCAATTTCCATTACATCGGTAAATATCGTATCTAATTTCATAATTATTGCCGTTCGTGTCCATTCTCACAATTTAACTTCGCTTGGCGCTTGTTTGTTCTTTTTAAATACGATAAAAATGTAAAACAGATGGGAACCTCAAAAAACTTTTGAAATTTAGAAAAACATTTTTAGTCTCACTCACAGAGCATTCACAATGAAAAAAACATTTTACTTTTGACTTACAGGTTTGTATGAATTTCCAACATAACGAACAAAAATTTATTTTTGTTATGTTAGAAATTTAGACAAACCTGCAAGTAAAAGGCAAAGGGTTTTGGAATTGTGAATGCTCTGTCACTAAATAAAAGACGAAAACTCTACATTTTTTCGGTAGACTCTACACGAAGTTTTTTGGTATTCTACTGTTCTATCGTGAAGCGAGGCTAGTAAGAAGTGCCAAAATTTGGTAGTGTGTTTTTATAAATCTTGCACAACAAATTGTAAAACTTTATTGATTTTCAAAACCAACTCTTTTTTTAGTTTCACTTAAAAAAAACAATTTTTTGTGTTTCGTATTTTACAATCAAGGTTCGATTTATTTGACCACATTGTATTATTTTAAATTAGATTCCATCTATAATGATAATTGTTCAATACTCTCATCCGTCAACCAAGTTCTTCCAGAGTAATTCAATTGGGTTAGGATCAGCATTTTGAGCACCCTTATACTATTTTTTCAAGAAGTCCCTGCATAATTTGGAGTGGTTGAAGAGCTGTACCGACAAGCTAGATTATCAAGTCGCTAGATACACAAGTGGGAAAAACGAATAATATTTTTTTCATCTGGATTTAAATATGAAAAATATTTTTTTTTGAACCCATTTTGCACTCGTGTCTGTACTCACGTTTTTCAATTATCTCACTACTACCTAATGAATCTTATAATCTATATTTAATTAATATAAATCATAAACACTATTTAAAATATTTTTTCATATTTCAGTATTTATATCTATTATTTTCTGAAGACTCTTTAATTTCCATGGATGAATGGGTATTCAATACGGAGGCGCATCCCCTACCGATTAAATCTGTAAATCAATTTTACAGAATGGCAAAACAGTCAGAAGCATCTTAATAAGATAAGACTAAAAATTCACAGTTTTAGAAAATAAACTTAATTACTAATTAAAAATAAAAATTTCAATATATTAGGTGAATATTTTGTATATATGAATTTTAAAGCAAATAAAATTAAATTGTTAATTAATAATACATCTAAAATAAATTTGAGACTAGAATAATCCTTTATTTATATTTTACTTGTTTTATTTAAATTAAACTTAGTTTTTTTTTATAATCTATTAAATTAAATTAAAATATTGGCCTTCGAGGTTTCCGACCGATGAAGACCGATTTGATGGTTGAAGAATATGTTGAAAGAAAATCAAAAAACTTAATTTTTTTGTGGGTGGAACTTAAGTTGGAAAATATGTTTAACTGTACTTGGTACTTGGTTAGGTTGAAAAACCAAACAAGCGAAATTTTTGCAAGAATTCTGGGAAAGTAAAAGTTATAAAAATAAAAACCTACGAAACCAAGCGTCTCTACTACAATCATTCAAAATTATAGATAAAAACGTACGGTTGAACAGTTTAAGGGAAAAATAACAAATATTAGAAGTAGCTGTCGTCGAGGACTAAAAAAAAATTTTGCAGAGAAAAATCTGGGGCAGTTGATGATATATTCGTTAGTTCCTTATGGTATTTTGAAGAGATGAATTTTCTTCACGATAATAAAACTCCAGTTCAAGGAACAACAACTATAAGCGATTCTGACGATGACGTCTATTCTTATAGTTCGGTAAGTTCATTTCTGATTTCTAAATACCTATTTGTAATTTGCATTGAAATATTTGTGTGTGTAAATTTTATATGAGAAACACCATACAGGGTTGAGTTTCCGAGAAACGTAAAACCAGAGAAGAACAAATATACAAGGATGAATCTTTAAAAAAGGCAGTGAACTATTATTATAAATTTCGAGCCTCTAGGGGAAGATTTGGTTCGGCCTCATTCGATCATTTTACGGAACTACCTCATTTTAAGCTCGACTTCACCAGCCTTCACTAAAACATTTACGCAAATCTGCAGGATAACAGCTAATTAAAAAAAAACTAATTAATATTGAATTCAATGATGAAACAATTTCTATTAAAGTAAAGTGTATATTAGATTTTTTTTTTTGTAATATTAAGGCTTCACGAAACTTGGTCTTCACGTTATTCGCTTGGGTTGTCGAGTTTCGTGAAATACTTGGTTCTAAGCTAAGCTAAGATTCTGGTTGGTTGTCCGTGGAAAATTAGTCTTAGTGTAACTGTTTTGTGATTTCCTCAAGAAGTTATATAAATATAGGTTTTTCAGATTAAATGAAACCTTTTGCAAATTAAACGGAACTATTTGCAAATTCAGTGAAACCTTTCGGAAACAAAATGAAACCTTTTGCAAATTAAACAGAACTATTTGCAAATTAAGTGAAACATTTTACAATTAGAGTGAAACTTTTTACTAAAATAAATGAAACAATTTGCAAATAATTTGAAACCCATAGAATTTTCCTACCTGAAACATAAGAAAATACCTTCTGTTTTAATTTTATAATGGTACATTCACATATTATTCATTTCATCACGTATTCATTGAAACAATTGAAACACGTATCATTATGCATAATAAAATTCAAGAATTTCATTATGTCATTTGTTTCATGTTCATCAGTCATAATTAAAAGTTATTAAAACGAGTTTATCTGAATCCAATAGTTCATTAGGTAATGTAACATTATACATAATATAAATATCATCTAAGTACTATAATATGTGAAAATATTTGTATTACAATAATAAACCACTTTTAAGAACCTCAACCAAGAAACAACCGACGAACCGTAAATTACCAAAAGATATCTCTTGAAAAAAAAATCTTTTAATAAAACTGTTTGAAGGAGGGGAAACAGTCCAAAATGCGGCAAATATCGCCGGACTAAATATTAACTTTGCTAAAACAGTGCTTCGTCGTTACAGACAAAATAAGTGCGAATTGTTAATAAAAAAGATAAGAGGAAATCGACCGACAAAACTAACCGCAGAAGTATTAACCAAAATTGAACGGATAGTTGAAACTAACCCTGGTTTTACGTTGGCTATTATCAAACAAAAGCTTGCAGAACAAAACTTATCACTGAGCCTCTCAAGCATTCAAAGCGGTCTAAGTTCACTTCGGATTACATTGTAATTGGCTAGTCTGGAAATGGAGTCTATGAATTCGTCAAGAACAATAGCCTTGCGGAAAGAATATGCCATGCAGTTTTCAAGTAATTAACCATAATTTGTTTCTTCAAAATATAAGTATTGGAAAATTTCAGCATGGGCTCAACAAAACCGTGAAAAATTGATATTCATCGATGAATCCGGGTTTAACCTGCATTTGCGCCGAAGGCATGCGAGGTCTAAAAAAAATACACCGGCTCGTATCATTCTCCCTTCAGTAAGAGGTAGAAATGTCACGCTTATAGCGGGTTTAACTGATCAGGGTATTATCCATCATAAAATAATATCAAATTCGACATGCAATGGAAGTAAATCTTGTGGCTTCCTCTCAGAGTTAATTTCAAAATTGGGTTGGAGGTCATCCATCTTTGCTTTGCCAATGTAGTTGACGTCGTCTTTAATCTTTTGCCTGTCGGAGTGTGGTTCTTCTCTTATAGTCGGCATACGTGATAAAAAATCGGCAAAAATGTTTAATTTTCCCGGTATGTACTCGACGTCGTAGATATATGAATTGAATAGCCATGCCCATCGAATTAAACGATTATTAACGAGTTTAGGCAAATTGCGATTCCTGTCAAATATGTGCGTCAACGGTTCGTGGTCCGTGACCAATGTAAAATGTGTACCCGCTAGGAATCTGTCGAACTTTTGTACCCCAAAAATGCTTGCAAGTGCTTCTTTGTCAATTGTGCCGTAATGTAACTGAGCACCTGATAATTTTCTTGATGCAAACGCAATCGGTAGGTCAATCCTGTCGCTGTTGCAATGACTAAGGACAGCAGAAATTCCTTTGTCTGATGCGTCGCATGTAACATACAGATCCTTTTCATCATAATACGGGTGTAAGACCTGTGCACGTGAAAGCTGGATCTTAATTTCGTTGAAAATTGCTTGTTCATGACTCGTCCATTTGAAACGTTGATTTTGCTCTGATAGTGTGTGTAAATCAGATGCTGTGCCGCGCAATTTCGGTATAAATCGCTCGTAGACATTTACAAGCCCCATAAACGAGCGTAACTCTCGGGTGTTCGTTGATGGACTGGCGTTGATTATGGCGTCCAGTTTGTCTTGTTTTGGGAAAATTCTCTCTTTGTTGAAGCGATGTCCTAAGTACACCACTTCGTTCTGGAAGAAAATGCACTTCTCTCGTTTGATCCGGAAACCCGCTTGTTGTAATCGTGCGAGTACTTCTTTTAAATTGTGTATGTGCTCGGTGTCAGTTTTTCCTGTGATAGCAATATCATCGAAGTATATCGCCACTGAGTCAATATTTGATAATAATTTTTCCATGTATCGTTGGAAAATAGCTGGAGCGTTTGCTATTCCAAACGGTAATCGATTGTACCTGTAGTATCCCATGTGCGTTGAGATTGTGAGTAAATGTTGTAACTCTGGATGTACTTCGAACTGTAGATACGCATCCTTTAAATCGATTTTGGAGAATCGTTCTCCACCAGCAAGTGTGCGCCGTAAATTATCAAATAATGGTACTGGATGTTTCTCCAATAGCAAGCAGGGGTTTATCGTAACGCTGAAATCCCCACAGATTCGTATGTCTCCGTTGCGTGTTGGTACGTTTACAGTTGGTGTAGCCCATTCTACCGGTGTTTCATTTGGATCGACTGGTGTCAAAACGCCTTCGCTGACTAATCTGTTGATTTCCTTTTCGACATTGTTCTGTATCCCGAATTTGACATATCGGGGGGCCTATTCTTGAATTTCACATCCATTTGCCACATGTGGACATCTGTCAAAGTTGTCAAAAATTGGTTCGAAAATTGTAATTCGTATATAAAACACATGCGGCATTGACATTTTCCTATATGGGGAATTTTTCCACATGCTTATACCCATTCGGAAATATTCCCTTAGTACCGAAAAAATTCAATTTTTATGAGTTTTGACAGATGTCCACATGTGGAAAATGGATGTGGAATTCGAGAATAGGCCCCCGGGGGTCGAAACGTTTCGGTTTTGCATCATGTTTCAAGTGTATTTTGACTTTGTAGTCTTTGATGCGCCCCATGGTATCACTGAATAATTCGTCGTAATTTACAAACATATTTGCTAACCCTGTGTGTGTTTGGGGTGCCTGTATCATTGTATGTGGTTCGGCGTTTGTAATCGAATAAACGTGTGCGGGAAATGGCATGTTGAAAGCTTCGCACCATGGTAAACCAAACAAAAACGGTTTTGCCTGTTTCATGACAATTCGTCCAAATCTTTGTTTCTCTTAATCAACTTCTTTGCCGTGTCTACCGCTGCCTCGACTGCACCATTCGACTGAGCATAATGGGGACTGCTTGTTATGTGAACAAAATTGAAATCACGAGCGAATTGTTTAAAACGGTGTGAAAACTGAAGACCGTTGTCAGTCCTTAGAATGGAACAAATTCCATATCGGGAGAACATCTCCTTGACTTTTCCAATTATGATATCTTCTGTCATGGATGTAAGAGAAAATAATTCGAAGAATCTAGAGTAATAATCTGTGATTATTAGAAACCACTTGTCACATTTATACAAATCCGCGGATATTTTCTCCATCGGTCGAGTAGGAAACGATTCTGCACAGGGGGCCTATTATGAAATTTTTCGATTTCGAATTTTTCCGATATCGATAAAATTCGATTCGACGCGGATTTGCCCTATTATGAAACCTGTTTTTCGAATTTTCTCGATATCGAATCGTATTAAAATTTTGACGTAATTTTTTTATTACAATCTTTAAAGCATCTGTGCGTAGTTTGTTGAGAATTATTTAATAAAAAATTTATAATTTAAAATTAAAAAAGGTTATTTGATTTGGTTAAATTTATTTGCATTATGAATTTGAGCATTTTGTCAAAATACCTATAATGGACAGTATTGGTTTTTTTGTCCATTCGAGTGATAAACATGAAGTTGAAGTGACACCGCGATCTCCTTACAAAAAAAAAAACGTTTGCGCACAGGTTCAAACCCTTTTGATATGACAAACAAAGGTAATATTAAGTTGCATCTTGTCATTAATTGTTTACTAATGCACATTTTTTTAGGTTTATGAAATTATTTCGAGTGTCGAAGGACTGCTTTGAAAACCTTCTTACTTTTTTCCAACCAGCTACTGTTTTTACTGGTGGCCCTTCATCGTTTAATTATTTTGTAACTTCATTCCATAAATTGCTAGTTTGGTGTCTTATATTGCGGGGCATTTAGATAATTTTTTCCGATCCCTTCTTTCCTTTCCATAAAAGAGTCCAGTATTTTAAACTGGTTGGCGTTGGTAGTCCTGGATAATAAATTTACATAAAAACCATTTATTAATTTCTTATAAATTTACATTGTCATAAACTTACATTGTAAACTTGTATAAGTAGATATTTTCTATTTCTTCGACAATTTGAATATTACATATATTTAACAATTATGAATAATCAAAGAACTTTTATTTTAAAAATTATTCGCATGAAAAACCAAAAATGTGACCTATCGTATACAAAATCCGCCAACTAAAAAGCAGTCGAATTTTGTCATGTGCGTTCAGAAAAATTTGCTCTAATTTTTTTTTTTTTAGTTTCATAATATGGCGGATTTTTTCGATGTCAAGTGAGTTCGGAAAAATCCGCCTCGAATTTGTTTTTTTAAGTTCATAATAGGGCGGTTTTTTTCGATATCGTAAAAATCCGAAATTGATAAATTTCATAATAGGCCCCCAGAAAGTTTCTTTTTGATTGATCCTCTCTTCTATACAATTAGGACAGTTTTTTACAACGACATCAATTTGCGAGCTTAATCCTACCCACCATACAGAGCTTTGTGCGCGACGTCGATATTTGACGATCCCCTGATGGCCTTGATGGATATATTCCAAAACCTCTTTCTGAAGAGCAGCCGGAATCACAATACGATTATTTTTTAATAGTAAATCCTTTGTATACGAGATGTCGAATCGATATTGGTAATATGGCAAAATGAAATCTGGAATTTTATTACGAGAAGGCCAACCATCTGCACTATACAACCTTAAATTTTTACAAACTGGATCTTCTAATTGAGCTTTAGAGATTTTCTCTAAATATTGATCTCGTATTTGACTACTCCCAATGACGAAGTTAACAAATGCTTGAGTTTCGATAGCTAGCTCTTCAAACGGCTCGTCATGAGGAATGGGAACCCGAGAGAGTGCATCCGCAATCTCCATAAATTTCCCTGGAATGTAAACCACGATATACTCATATCTTATCAAACGCATTCGAAATCGTTGAAAACGAGGAGTAAGAACATCTAAGTTCTTGCTCTGTAAAACTTCAACCAAAGGTTTGTGATCGGTTTCGAGGACCACCTTGATACCCGTGATATACTCAGATAACTTCTCAGCTGCCCATGTTAGACTGAGTGCTTCGCGTTCAATTTGAGCGTAATTACTTCTGTCTCCGTCATAGTTCTCGATATATATGCGACTCGCTCTCGATTTCCAGTTTCGTCCTCTTGCATCAAACACCCTCCGATACCATACGAAGATGCATCGGCGCTGATAATAATTTTCTTGGACTGATCATAATAGGCTAAGACCGGAGAGCTGGATAGCAATTTTTTTACTTCCAGAAACGTCTTTTCTTGAATTTTTTCCCAAATAAATGGATTATTATCTCTTAATAACGCGTTTAGTGGTTCCAGCAGCTGAGATCTACTATCAAGGGAATTTAGCGACAAAATTGATCATTCCCAGAAAACGAAGCAATTCCGTCTTATCCTTTGGTTGAGGAAAATCCAGCAAAGCTTTGACTCTGTCTTGGTCAATTGAGATGCCTTTATCGGAAAGAATGTATCCGAGATATTTTATTCGGCCCACACAAAACTGTAATTTCTCTCTGTTAATTGTTATGTTTTCCTCTTGGAGTTTTGACAAAACTGTTCTCAACACCTGTTCGTGTTCTTCCAGTGTCTGAGAGAAGACAAGAATATCATCTACGTGAAAGACAACTTGCTTAATTCCCATTAAAACTTTAGAAAATTTGCTCACAAAATATTCAGGAGCACACGTGATTCAAAAAGGAAGTCGCTTGAATATGAATCTCCCAAAGGGACAGATGAAACATGTCAAGAATTGACTTTCTCTATCAAGTCTTATTTGATAAAAGCCCTTATTAGCGTCAATTTTCGAAAAATATTTGGCTCCCTTCAGCCTTGACAGTGTAGACTCCACCTTTGGTATTGGAAAATACGATCGTTTAACCGATTTATTGAGTTGTGTATAATCAACACATAAACGTATTTCCTCATTAGACTTAGGAACGACTACTATTGGAGAAACCCATTCTGTGATTTCCTCGACTGGCTCAATAATATTCAGAGACACCAATCGATTAATTTTTTTTCTAATTTGTCCATAAGAGGTATGGCTACTACACGAGGGACACTTTGTATAAATGGGATTGCGTTGGGTTTTAGTTTGATGGACATCTCGCCCTTGAATTCTCCGATGTCATTAAATAAAAAAGGGTATTCCCATTCAACGTCAATCGAACATTGGTTGTTAACACTCGCAACTATCGAATTGGTAACCGGAGGTTGAATTATTTTCAGCAATTGAAGCGCTTGACGTCCTAGTATGAGAATTTCTAATTGTCGAATAATAAATACATCGAATAAATGTCGCTTTCCATTATAAACGAGATTGAGCGGTAGTGTACCCATTACATCAAGAGCATTACCATCTGGTCCATGAATAATCGTGTGTGAGTGGGACATGTTCCCCAAAAACTCCCGAGGAACCATGCAGTCAGGCAGACATACACAATCGGCACCTGTATCAATCAAGAATCTCAAACACTTCTCATTAAACTCCACAATTACAATATTAACGCACCATGCGCCTGAGTTAATGCTACTAACATGACCAACAAACATAGATTCATGTAAATTTAAACTATTCCTAGGGTTAGTATCGTTATTATTATCTATATTAATAGTTTTAATGTTATGTATTTTGTCTCGATGAGAATGTCTAGCTGAATATTGTTGAAAACGACATACCTTCGAAAAATGGCCCTTGATTCCACAGCTCCGACAGTTTTGGTTTCTCGCCACACATTTGTCTCGTTGATGATATGGCCCTCCACAAAACCAACAAGATTTTCCCTTGAACGGTGTGGAATTCTGTTTGTTATCCCCACCTGCCCGCTGCGTTGATGATGGGTTAGAAGGACCGGCTGATTTCGATCGTCCTCGGTCATAGTCTTTGAAAGAAACTATTTTATTTACCGTTGATGTACCCAATTTGTCTCTAATTATTTTGTTTTGTTTATGCTGCAATTCTACCTGACGTGCAGTATCAACAGCCTCTTTCAAAGTTAACGTTGATTTGAGTTGCATTGTTTCGCTGACCTTAATATCTAACATACCGACTACGATGCGATATCTTATAAGATCTCCCTTTAAAAGTCCATACTCGCAATTTTCTGCCAACGTATGTAAATCCGTGATAAAATCGTCTATCGATTTTCCTTGCCCTTGTATTCTTTTATTGAATCTATAGCGTTCGAAAATTATGTTTGATTTGGGCCGGAAATAACTATCAAAACTATCCAACGCCTCTGCAAGTGTTACAGGCAACTTCTTAAACTGGACTAATATTTCCTCACTCTTTTCTCCCATTATGTATACGAACAAATCAATCTGGTCTTTGTCCGGTTTCGACAACATTCCGCTCACGGACCTGTATCTGTTGAATCGCTTTTTCCAAATCGGCCATAATTCCGGTTTGGTAAAATTGAACCCCTCTGGAGCCCCTATATTCGGAAGGCTCATAACTGAAACCTCCTCCTTGTCATTGACCATCTTTGAGGTTATATTTCCTTTCTCTCGGCGTGCTTTTATTTTTATTTTTTATTTTATTTTATTTTATTCTTGGTTTCAATTTTTTTTCTTTTTCCGCTGCCACCATGTTTTGCTATACGATAAAATAATACACGATATTACATTTATAATTATTAATCTTTATTTCATAGAAGGGTATTTATTCTGTGTGTACCATGACACGCTGCTTATACAATACCATAAAGACACAATTCATATAAAGGGAGTGTTTTATACAGTAACATGACAATAACACAACAAATGTCACTTCGCCCATTGTCTCCATTTTTTCATTTGCAGCGTTTCTGACTGTACGTGTTGTTTTCAGATCCGGCCATCTCTGTCGAAGTTCGATTTCGGCATTGTGAGTCGTCAAAACGAGTCGTTTTGTGTGTATACAAATTAATGAAACGATCGATTATTGTTTTGTATGTATTTTGTTCGAACGGTGTGGTGGCATTCGTCCGTAAAAGACACTTTAAGTTCGTGATGAGTGTCCGGTGACAATGAACACAGGAATAAATCGCGTTTTGCGTTCACGTATAGTTCTGTGTTGGAACTATTAAGTGCTCTCATGCGACATTCGCCTCGAAGGCATCCACAAAATTTTCTGCCGATGATGTTGAAGATGCGACATATCGCTCGCATTTAAATTTTTTTTTAATTTCTCGAACTTCCTTTTCATCTATGTTTTGCGGAGTTTGTTGTTGAGTATCTGTATCTCGATTTTGTCCCCGTATCACTTGTCCTACTGTTTCCATAAGCGCGGCGTTATTCCGGCTGATCAATTCCACAAATTGTTCAAATTGCTCTTTATCCATTTTGTTTATGGAGGAAATAATTCGTGAATATAAATCCTCGTCGCCAGTATGTTATGTTTATTGTTTCTAAACAAGATATTGTTCGTAGATTAAAATAATAAGTGTGGATTAATATTCTTTATTAATATTTAGAATTACATGTGTCTGTTCGTGTACAGGAAAAACTCTAACCTAACATACTACTATCAAAACTATAAAAGAGTACCTTTTATACTTTTAAAGCTGGCTTCACATGACACACAGAAATAGAGCTGTGTGAATGTCGTGAAGAAGAAAAAAAATTGTAAGAGAATTTGTATGTATTAGTATGATTCGCTAGTACATAACGCACAGTATATTCTGTATATATAGAATGTAAATTGTGGTATAAGCAGTCCAGTCGCCGCGGCCTGATGAGAAGATTGATTTTTTAATAATCATAAGCTCATCAGTTCGAAACTGGATTGAATTCTCTTACAATCTTCGAAACATATTAAAATCATATAAATTAAAAAAAAGTTGGTAGTAATTATTTACGCCACAAGAGCGGTAAATGAGTTGTTACGGCGTGAGTTTAAGGTTTCTTTTTAAATGCTGCTAAGGGCTTTATTCTTGAATCTTTCTACATAAGAAACTAGCAAGAAGTATTCAAATCTTAAGCTGAAATTATTACATATTTTAAGACTTAACAATGTTAATACGCATTATTAGTGCTTATAATTTAATTAATGTATAACTTAAATGTATGTATAACTTAAACATTTAATAAATTTACAGGTTCATTCAGGTTCAACAGGTTCGATCTGCTGTTTTCAGTCGCATTAATCTTGGCTGTGTACTTGCGGTAGTTCTCTATTTGACGCGCTGGTAGATCCCCATAACTGAACACATATGTACTAACTGCTACTGATGGGCAGATGCCTTTGTTCAGCTGAATGTAAATTGAGTTGATTTAGTTTCATTTAATTTTACTCGCCATATACTCCTCTCGCCAAATACAGTCTGCGATTTTGTTCAAATGATTCTATAATTCCTTTGTGGCAGTTTCGGGATTATTGTGTGATACAAATGTTGATATTATTACTTTGTTGGTTATCGGTAACTCGGCTGTGTACAACAATTATAATATTTGTCCTAGAATGCAGCTTTGCAGAACACCTGCGTAAATATTATTTAAGCAAGTTGCGCTATTTTGTTTGATCCTGTATTGCTTTTGAAGAAGATAGATTCCCAGAACTGAATGAAATTTCTTTAGTAGCAGCCCTTTAATTTTGTATATTAGTCCATTGTACCAAAGTTTATCAAAGGCTTGTGCGGCTTCAAAGAAAGATGCTGCACAATATTTCTTATCCTCAAAGGTGCTTTTGATTGCATTTACAATTGCTTTGTGGTACCATTTTTCTTTCGGAACCAAAATTGATGGTCTGCATGTGGGCAGTATGCTTGGATACCACGAAATAGTTAGCTTCTTCGTAAGTTAGAATACTGTTGTTAGGCGGGCAGCAACAATAATGGCAATTTCCAGTTGGAAGTCTAATCGGTGGATTCGAGTTTGTTGGCGTTTTTCAATTTTTTGTTTCCTTCCACGAAAAATAATCTGTCCTCTCGGTTTCCATGAGTTCACTTAAATTATTCTGGATGCTCTAGTTTTCTTCTTCCCGCTATGCAAATCTTAGGGCCTTTACAACTCGGTTTTCCTCCTTAGGACGTCGGTCTCTCACTGTTACTATTAGCGGTGAGAGATCAGAAGACAGATCATAGCAATCGGTTACATGAACGTGGATTGTCCTTAGTTATACAAAAGTCAATTAAATCAGAAATTTTCTTTTTATCTGTGGGCCAGTAAGATGGGTGGCCAGCAGATAAATAATCCAAGGAGTGTTCTTCTACAGCCTCACAAAGTTGTTTACCTTTCGGCGATGTTAATCTGAAACCCCATTAAGTATGTTTGGCGTTTTAACCAGCTCCCCCGCAAGAAGTTTATTACCCAGCTGGTTGAAATAATCCAAGAACTGCAATTTTTTCATAGTATGATTTGGAGTACAGTACGATGATATAACACAGTTTCCACAGCATTCCTGCAGACAGATGCTCGTTGATTGGATATGTTATTTCTCATATTTCATAGTGTTCTAATCTTCTTTTAATCAATACACCGGTGCCTCCTTATCCTTTCGCAGGTGGTATGTCATAAATAGAGTACCCATTAATTTTGAAATAGTTATTTTTTGTGAAGCATGTTTCACATATTAACATTATATCAATGTTTTGTTCGGTGAGGAATGATTGCACATCCACTTTATGTTGTTCTAGGCTGTTTGCGTTTCATATGGTTATTTTGAGGCCAATCATTTTTGATTTATTACGACTATCTGCATCAGCGTGTTCATATTCTGCAACATTAGAGCCATGGTTCTCTCTATCACCGCCACAAAGTGTCCTACTTCACTTGATTACACTTTAGGAGCGACATCTTTGAGGATACCTGCGTATGAAACCCCTTGGCACACACTACTGTATACAGTTGCGTTCTGGTTTCCATTTTGAGTTAAGGGAACGCCGACACTTACATTTTCTTTTTTAATTGGTATTTTTGGAACTGGTAAATTAATAAAAAAACATTTTTTGAGTCCATAATTTTTTCGACATACTATATAAGTATTTGAAGTCTTTGACTACAACAAACAATTTTTACATATTTTTTTAAATTATTTTTTATAGGGGTTTTTTGCAGCTTAATTGTTCTTCTTTAGTAAGACTTAAATTTGATTTTTCTAAAGACTCAACCTTCCAGAAATTTCTCAATCATCATGACCATTGTTTGATTAATAAAACCTTCTTTTGCTTTTGTAGGTGCTACCCAACCCATGGCCTCCTGGAAGCCATTTTGAAAATTTTGATCTGCTGGCGTGGACGATTACGGCTCACTGGGGCGTCTGAAAAAAATATATATCCTTAGAAAAATTATCACTGTGTCACCCCCGGTATAGAGCACGATTACTTTGTTTGAGAAATAATTCACAAAATGGTGAACCTCCAAAGTTATGGTGGCCTCTCTATAAACCGTTAAAAATTGGGGAAAAAATCTTTTTTATTCTAATACTGGGACTATTTGTGTAGAAGAAGATATTATCGTGTATGCCGATTACAAAAACCTTGTTTTGAGAAAAACGCGTTGAAAGATTTGCCAAACGAATTTTCACATATAAAATCTACTTACGCTCAATCAGCTATGCCTGCCGCATAAAAAATTTCTTCCGACTCCTCATAGGCGACGTTCGTAAGTGTTCTTTCATCTCTCCGTGTGATTCTGTCCTCTCTGGCGGCATCGGTGAGGTCGCACTCGACATCTCTAATGCGCCCTTCGTCACGCTTCCCACGCTTGGCGCCATAACTTCGATATTTTCTAAACAGTTGATTTTTTCGTCCCAAGAAAGTGTAATGTAGCCTTAAATAAAATTAAATTTAGCCTCTTAATTCTGTTTGTGAATAATTTGCAACATTTTTTCAAATCAGAAGTATATTCAGTCAATAATGTTTCAACATCTTCTCTCTGACCAACAAGCCATGATCAATAATCATATTCACGATATTTCTTCTTTTACGGGGTTATTTATTCATAATGTCTAAGACGTTTACATGATGTATGTACATAAAATGTTTATCATCAGGGTTGCCAGGGGTGCTATGTTCACATGGATATAACAGGTTTCCCCTTTTTATTTAAATTCAATACTTTTTTTTTTTTTTTTTTAAATTGACTGTTCAAAATTCTCATCATACGTCAAACGAACTTTTGGTTTGATGGGTTGTCTCGGTCTTGATTGATGTGGAGTGGACCTAGCTTCCGCAACCATTGTTGTCTGTTTTGGCTCCGATGTAGGCTGAATTGTAACTTCCCGTGTTGGAGTTTGTTGACTTGTAATTTCAGTGCTCACCACTGTAACGAAGTCTCGATCTTCCCTTCCATCATAGTGGTATGGAATCGTATCAGCTGTAGGTTGTTGAATTTCTGATCCAATTCGATGTATTTGGTCAATGTGTCGCTTCCAAGTATGTCCATCGTCCAATTTTACCAGATAGTGAAGTGAACCCGGCACTTGTACGATTGTTCCGAATTTGTACTTTCCGTCGCCAAAGTAGTTACGTTACGAACAGAGACACGATCATTAGCGTTTAATTTTCTGATGTTAGCGCAATTTTTAGATCGTAAAAATATTTTAATTATTTTGTTGTTTAATGTTTTATTACTTATTATTATTAATTATTATTAAATCAATAAGATTGTTTCGGCTTTTTATAGACAAAATATATTAAAAATAATGGCATTCACAACAATTTCGACTTGTTAATCAGAAAAATGAAGAGGCCAATCATTTATAAATATATCTACCAGAAAAAGTAGAAATATCAAAATCCCACCCGTACTTTAACCCGTGGTCAATACAAAGTGTATCGACTCCAAAAATGAAAACTTTCCTTCAGCTTTCTCTGTGGTAGTTTGGTTTCGTACTGATAAGTTCGTACAAACAAAAAGTTCGGTCTACTCATCAGGTAGCTACGAGTCTACGACCAAACTACAAAAATAAAATTCTAACTTCATACATTAAGTATGAGGCAAGAACGCATTGATTTAGCGAATTATAAAATTCACCAAATCAAAAAACTCAAGAAAACCTCATTTCTGTGTGTTTTATGCCCACACAAATAATAGAAAGAGACAGTTTGTCTGTATTAATTAAATCAATAAGATTGTTTCGGCTTTTTATAGACAAAATATATTAAAAATAATGGCATTCACAACAATTTCGACTTGTTAATCAGAAAAATGAAGAGGCCAATCATTTATAAATATATCTACCAGAAAAAGTAGAAATATCAAAAACCACGGGTATTGACCACGGGTTAAAGTACGGGTGGGATTTTGATATTTCTACTTTTTCTGGTAGATATATTTATAAATGATTGGCCTCTTTATTTTTCTGATTAACAAGTCGAAATTGTTGTGAATGCCATTATTTTTAATATATTTTGTCTATAAAAAGCCGAAACAATCTTATTGATTTAATTAATACAGACAAACTGTCTCTTTCTAATTATTATTAATAGAACAACGTATTTTTTATTAAAATCTAGCAGTTTTATTTTAATTGAGGTTATGTTTTACTACTGTCACAAAAATTTGCGTTCCATTGAACATCTACTCACAAGTACTTGGCAGTTGCAAATTGTTTCCAATGGAACACAGTGATTGTGATTTTATGCTTTTTAATAATTTTCCGAAGGACGAGGGTGTGATTCTTGCAAAAATTTTAAACGTTTTAGGATCTTCTAGTCTTAATTCAATAAAAACGAGACTTTGAACATCCTTTTCTCCAAAATCTCGTCTTTGTAGCCGCAGTTCTTCGCCAACATAAAACATAGTATCATGACATCGTATAGTGTTTGGGGATAGAATTTTGGGCTAATTTCACAAAAAAATAGTAAAAACTTCTTCGTGACAGCAGGATTTTTGGGGCTGAGAGTAAAAAGTGTCACGATAGTACTATTTAGTGTTACCATTGCATTTTTCGGGGATGGAAGTTGGGCTAACTTCACATACATTATTATGCCCATGTACACTCCCATCTGCTGTATCTGCAATCCATACAGCCTTGTGCCCAAAGTAAAAAAATACGAGAGCTAACAGTAATGCAAAATAAGTTGGTTGAAATCATGTTTAATTTACGCAGAACCCTGACTGAATTATTGTATGATGAGAAAGTTGTATCGTTAAGTATGATAATTCAACTGGAGGGGGCAGTATTGATAAAAAAATTGTTGCTGAATACTCTGAAAGCGGACGTAACTCTGTCACAGGTATCTATAGTATACATGGCCGTGAAACTAGGGAAAGCATGTGACTGCAACTGTTCAGTATATAAGCACGAATATATATGGAAGAAATTGGGGTATGCGTATGACGCACTTCCGGATGAGATTAAAACTTTATATACTATTAAGACTTTTGGGAGGAAACTCAGAGAGTATCTGTTGGCACTCGATTGAGCAGGTTACTTTTGTTCGATTTTTCTTTGGTGTACGATTGAGGTGAGTGTAGGTCGTAGAAGGGATCGTCGGTGTTGGTCGGGAAACAGAGATATAATTTAATTTACTAACATTTCAATTGGAAGTATTTTGGTGTATGGCTGCTTTTGGCTGCGATACACATTCTATTTTTTTTCCTTCTCTTTTAATTTATATAATGTATTTTTTTCAGTTATTTGTATTTTACCTTCCCATTACAACGAAGTTATATTGAGTAAGTATTGTAACCGCAAAAAAATTTTGTTCCAAGGACCCCAAAACATCGATTAGAAAAATGCCTTGTCCGTCATTCCATTCTTCCGTCCTTCCAATCATACATTTTTATTAATTTTTTTTCATACATTTTCTCAAAAACAATCCATCATCTGGCTGTTCACAAAATTTCAAGTCGATTGAAGCATTGCGTGGGGGGTTATTTTAACAAAATATTGTGAAAAGAACTTGTTGAAGTGTTTCTCGAGGTAATATTCAAATTTTCGAAGAAATATTTTTCTACGGTTAATACATCTTCCAAATTCCAACAATTGTTCCATAGGTGTCTTTAAGGTAAAATAAAATGAATAGGTAACCGTGTAACATGGAATTTACTTTTCTAAATTTACCTAAAATATTAGTTGTACTGCTTTTACCAAAAAAACAAAAATTACAACAACAATCCCAACAATAGCTAACCCCAAAAACAAAAAAAATGACTGGTTAAACAAATCTTAACCAAATTTTTAGTTTTAATACCCGTCACAAGAGTCGAATTGACAAGAAAATACACGAAAAAAAAAATTAGACCAAAATTTGGTTAATTTTTGCTGTTGCTTTGACCAGCCATTAACCAAAAAGAATACCTAACTCATTTTGGTTAAAAGCAATACGCTTATCGTCATAATATAAAAATAAAATGCATCTAGTAAGCTTTGAAATATGATCTGTGACGTTTCATTGACATTTTATTGATTGAAATATCAACGACAAATTGTTCGATACGTTACTAAGTGAATTGCTTGCTGAGTAATAAATTCTCTTGAACCTTTAATTCACATTAAAATACTATCACGCTATTAGGGTGGTGGAGGTTGAGGAGAAGGCGGTAGGAGATATAGAAAATGAAATGCTAGGAGATGAGATATCGGTCACAAAAGATACATAATTGACATTAATTCAGATTTTGTATTTTGCATTTTCGACTGATCCACAGCAAGGCACCGTCCAGGCTGAAGCACTAAGTAAAGAATTATACCATCCAATTCTCACGTTGCTCACATAATGAAGTGATCTAAATGAAGGGTACAGCTTTTGAGCAAACAAATTTTGAACATAGTGGATACATTGAACACAAAATTCTCAAAGATTTTCAACAGTATAATAAAGATGTATAACTGGATCTATTTGTTAAAGATCAAAGATGAAAAAGGGCGAATGCGATTTTGATTGCTGTTCAACACGTTTCAGTTCTAAATAATCTAACATTAATTGTGGGTCTATGATTTGGCGGATTGAGAATAGAAGATTTACTATATATTGGTATGACCAATTGTGATATTAGGGAAGTAGTCTCTCAATTTAAGAAAACCCGTAACATTGTTTTAGGGATCTTCTAGTTGGATTTTTCCCAACATATACGAGAGTGCATTTTGCACTTTTTGTTATTGTGTAAAATAAATAAATAAATTAACAAAAAATCTTAATCGGTTGTACAATATTAACAGAATTTTTCTCCACACGGCCGCGATTTTTATCAGAACCAACAATTTTTTATTCACTGGCGATTCCTGAGGTAAATCTGTGGCACTGTCCGATTTTTAGAAAAAGGATCCTTAATTAAAACGACAACATTAATAATCGATAAACATATTTTAATGGTAACT
Source organism: Tipula vernalis (assembly GCA_958295665.1). NCBI lineage: Eukaryota > Metazoa > Arthropoda > Insecta > Diptera > Tipulidae > Tipula > Tipula vernalis. The sequence goes on along the minus strand of OY282558.1, from coordinate 175,229,830 downwards.
ATTATCAAGCATATTGATAAAAAATTTAACAATTTAAACCACAAAGATAATTAATTAGGGGAAGAGGAATGACAAAAAATTACGATTTTCTCGATAAATATTCTTCGGAAACAAATTCCGAGAGATTGAAATAACGTCACTCCGTCAGTACTTCGCCAACTTGTCCTTTATAATTCGTTTGTAAACCTTTGAGCTCCACGTTAGCCCCAACCTTGTCATCAATATAGGTTAAGCAATCTTTATAAAATTCCGTGGATAACTCATCGGAGTGATGAACCACCAAAACCTAAAATTTAGGATTTATTGAATTATTGAGCTTTTTATGAAGAAGCAATCGGCGGTAACCATTTATAGTATATGACAATCGGCTTTTAGCATAAATTTGTCGACAAGAGATATTTGAACATTCAAATTCTTAGAATTCTCAATAATGATGTGGTGAATGATTTATAACTACTAGTTAATTGATAAAAATTAAAATGTTTACATTACCTGCTGAATTGGGGAGCTGTTTACCCGAAACGGGTAACTTTTCGACATTGCTTTTACCAACACACATAAAAGCTTTTTCTGAGCTACTGACTCTGCTATATAGTTTACCTCGCCGTATGTTCTTCTATAATTTGTTGCTTTTTCGTTAAAAATAACCACACTTGTTGTTAAGCTATTAAACGACTAAAATAATTGTTGGATACGTAAATTTAGTAATTATAGCTAAATCGAAAATTTTAATAATTACTGATAACGTTTATTACAGATAGAATCTTTTTTATGAATAGTGCGTGTATAACCGCAACAATGTGGTTAGGAAAACGTCGCGTTAGCGTAGATAATGAACTGCGGTTTTCTATCTACGCACTAGTTATAAGCAGATTCTATCTTTACTAAATGTTATCAGTAATTATTAAAATTTTGATTTGACTATAAATACTGAATTTACGTATCCAGCAATTACTTCAGTCGTTTAATAGCTTAACAAGTGTGCTACGCATAACGAAATGGCAACGAAATATCTAGGAACATATGGTGAGGTATCCTACATACCAGAGTCAGTAGTGTCCGAAATCTTAACATGGCCAATGTTATTTGAAGCCTCGGAACAGGCTTTTCTGTGCGTTGTAAAAAGTACCACAAAAGAGTTACCCGTTTCGGTTCAACCTCCAAGAAGTTTTACCCAGCTCCCCAATTCAGCAGGTACTGTATACATTTCTAATTTTTATCAATTAACCGATAATGTAAGTTATATGTTTAATAATTTATTAATTTTTAAGGACTCATGCTTGCAATGCCAGGATTCGTTGGTAATTTTAAATCATTCACCAATTCAACTACTTCTGTTAGTACATTGGCTTGTAAATTAGTCACCTTGTTTAGCAATAATCCAAATTTACCACAACCACTTCCAAATATTCTTGGAACAATATTTTTATTTGATACATTAACCGGACGAATGAAATCGATTATGGAAGCAACAACAATCACGGAACGTCGTACGGCTGCCGCATCTGTGGTGGCAACTAAATATTTGTATTTCGATCGGCAAACAAATAAAAATAATAAAACACTATCAATCATAGGTTGTGGTGTTCAAGGCCGTATCCATGTTATTGGAATGTTGTCCACTTTTCATTTCAGTCAAGTAAAACTGTGGAATCGTACTAAACGAAGAGCAACCGAATTAGCAACACAATTAAGAGCCAACTTTAGTGAATATTCTAAAAATTTGGATGTTCAAATATCGGTCGTTGATACTGTAGAAGAATGTATAAAAAATTCAGACGTGATTGTTACATCAACTAATACAAATACACCACTTGTCGACAAATTTATGCTAAAAGCTGATTGTCATATAAATGGTAACCACCGGTTGCTTTTCTATAAAAATCTTACTAATCGAATAAATTCTAAATTTTAGCTATTGGTGGGGAGTATCACTACGATGAATTATCCACGGAACTTTATAAAGATTCTTCAACTTATATTGATGATAAGGCTGGAGCTAGCGTGGAGCTCAAAGGTTTGAAAACGAATTTTAAAGGACAAGTTGGCGAAGTAATTGCAAATATAGTGCCTACGCCAGCACCCGGAGTGACGGTATTTCAATCTCTCGGAATGGCGGTAGAGGATGCTACAACGGCACAATTTGTTTACGATGAATATTTATTAAGAAATTCATCATAACTTTTTAAATAAATATTTCAATTTAGCCGATTTTAACTTTTAACCAATTATTAACTAAAGATTTAGCATGATTGTGTAACTTTTTTAGTTTTCAATAAATTAAAAAAATTATCAGAAATATGTTGTAAAATTCACTAAGATATAACCGACGGGGTACCCCTATAATCGAACCTTAAAGGGTTTAACAGATGAACACTAAGACGATGCGACACGTTCCATACAACCCATTTGTAATATTCAAATGTAAAGCGTTAAACTATTAACACTAAACACAACTATATTAACACTAAAAAATACGTAAATAATAAAAAATTTTAATAGTAAAAATTGTCATAAAAAAATATTTGATCCGCTTAAACCACATCACAAATTTGGTAGCAGCATTGCGATTACCATAATTTTAAAATTTACCTACATAAAACCTTTTTTGAAAACGAAACATTTAGTGTAAAAGTAAAAGATAAAAATAATAATCTGTACCAAGTCTTCTATCATGTACTGTGGTTGCGTATCGGTGGCTTTGGTGGTGTGCGAGTGAAACTTTACTGGAATCTACTGTGTTCTATTCCAGAACTAGCGACTTAAAATACACAGCAAACGTACGAAAAAATCACGTGGAAAAAAAATGAACATTAAGCTGAATCAGGTACAATGTTGTACTTCATGTGGTATTTTATTTATTTATAATTTTAATGTGTAAGCTACAACTAATTTTCTACTACTGATCACATACATATGTTTTAAGTAATTTATCAAATTAAATTTAACGAAACCCATTTAACGAAACATAGTAAACTTTACACACTGAACCCAAAAAAAAAAAACCAAAAGCTCATTTTATTTAGTACATTCAATTTCCAAAATTACATTGTTTCTTGTGGTACAAATTTTAACAGTGTACATAAATAATTTCATTGTATACAACCATTGTATACATGAAAGTTAATTTTAATTCTAATAAGAAATTATTTTAATAAAAATTCAATTTTAGAAATCTAATTAGATGAACAACAATATTTAAAACCCCTAAACCATTATACAACTAATATACATTTTTGTTTGTTTTTGTTTTTTTACAGTTTATACGGCGAAACACAACATAACTGCTCTCATCTGGATCACATCTGCAAACTCCAACAGAGAGATATGGTGGTTGAAAGTTGTCGTCCTCTGGTATTTTCATACATTTCGACTAAAGTGTTCTAAAAAATGGTTGAGTGTGTGTGTGTGGGTCTGAAAGTCGACCACCGGCGACCAAACACCTACCACCGACCATGCTCTATCGACCACCGACGACCAAACACCCGTCATTGAATGTAATAGAATGAGTGAGAATGTACTAGGAATTTCTCGAATGTATTAGAATGAACCAAACCGGAAGGATCGAAAATGTTCTGGAATGTTCGAGGACCAATATGTGTAAATGGTGATAATGGCTTTTGACATTGTATAAGGCGAAGCGTGACGCGCATGAAAGATGTTACTTTTATAAATAAAAGGGTACGGATAAAAGAAAAAGTAAAAAAGCGAAAAGTGAAAAATTGAAAAGTAAAAAGTGTAATAGTGAATAGTCATTGAATGTACTAAATGAGTGAGAATTTATTGAATGATCTGGACTGGAAGGTTCGATAATGTTTTGGAATGTTCGAAGTTCATTATGGGTGAGTAGTGGGGATGCCTTCTGATACTATATAACGGGGGTTGTCAACTTTTCGAAATAACAAACCCTGAGATTTATTTTGTTTTATTTGTTTAATTTTTTTTGTCAGAAGATCGAATCGAAAACGAAATCAAGATATTATTTGTGATTATTAAATTATAACTAAAAATAATTATTAAAGTTGTTCATAACAATAATATTTACTATGTTTACTAAATTTTATTTTATAAAGTGATAAATCAAAATTCCATTTTACATTCAAGTAAAAAATCATTAGAACTCTTTCATAAATTGATGTTAATACGCATCGACACAGTTTCATTATACTATACATCATATTGAACAATTCTGGCCTAACAACACATTTTCCATAAACAGTATTAAACAGAGTCCTATTAACATAATAAGGAATATGTGCTCTCATCTAAATCGCAATTGTAAAGTGAAAAAATTACTAGAACACCTTCACCTTAGGTCACGTAATCTGATGGAACTTGCGAAAGAGTTGGGAGTGCCTTGAGCCCCAGGACAGATTGCATAGATTAAAACCAAAAAACTCTCAACTTATTCTCTTCAGAATTGAAATTTTTTGTAAACCTTATTTCACAAATAACTATGACATCAGAATCAGTGTCAGAACGCCTAACAGAAACAATTTAGATTTTCCTCGAATACTGGATGCATTACCATAACAAATAGAGAATTTTGTAGGTTGTCTTGAGCTTATTAGCTGGATTATCCTCTTATTTACCACAACATCACTTAAACCCTGGGAGTCTTTATGTCTATAACAGGAATGTTTGTACTTGTTATTTGTCAAATGACATATGGTACTCTAGTACCAAAAAAACGAATTTAAAAAGATACCTCAAATTTGAACATCCTTTACATATTTGAATACTGTTAAAGTTAACCGAAAATTGCTAGCCGAAAGTAAAAAATTAAGTCGTAAACAGTCGACAGTGTTTAGCCGAAAATTACTATGGATGCATGGATAGCATTGAAGATTTTTGTCAATATTCTTAAGTGACAAAACCTGCCTCCTCGTAGAAAATTATGGAAAACTCGCGAAACCCAAAAAATATTTAGAATTGGTACAAAATCAGCGTCTAGAGTGATATGTCAACAGCTATCGCAAGAAAAAAAAGTTCAATAAAAATTTCCTACGAGAATTCGATTTTCCAAAAATCATTAGAAACTTGGTATAAAATCAGCTTGGTGTTATATATTGAGATGGATTGCTTTCATGTGATTTGTAAATCGAAAGCAACAGTCAAAAACGTATGTTAAATCACAGCTGCGTGGTGGCCAATTGACAACTCCATTACTGGAATAATATTAAATTAAAAATTGAGAAAGGAAGGCGAAAGCATCCGAAATCGATTTTTTTTTAAAAAAATAAAACAGATTGTTACTATAAGGAAGATAAAAATATTAAAATAATAAAAATAAATAATAATAAAGAATTTTTCTTTTTTATATTAAAAAAAAAAAAAAAAAAAAAAAAAATTTTACAAAGTAACAAAAGCACACAAAATAGTGAAAAAATGGAAATCCATTCACACAATAACTCCATTACGGCTGATTATTCGATCCCCGAAGATAGTGTGCAAAAGACCGATTGTTTCGTTTGCTGTGTAGCAAGATGTGCGGTCCTGTTAAAACCAAATGTCATGTGTGTCCTCCTCTTGAATTTTGGATACCAAAAACTCGTTTATTATGGCTCGGTAACGCTACCCATTGAACACGATGGCGAGCTGAAATTGATGGATGATCAGACACATTTTGAGCAACAGCTGCAATGGTCTTGGCTGTACGCGCTGTTAATGCAAGTGCACTTGTTGGTTTAACCAATAACAATCAAGTTTCACGAACTCGCTTCACAAATTAATAAACAAATTGCCTTGTAGGCATAGACATTTCATTTCTACTGAATTTTCCACGTAAATTTCTTACGGTTTGGGTAGAAGACTCACCACTTTGAAAGTAAGTTTTCAATATTTCCCAATTTTGTTCAAGCGTAATGCAACCCATTTCATAAATGTCAAAAATTAAACTAATTTTCTGTCATAACATGAAAAAGTAAGTGTCGCACTTGAAATAACCGATACTTGAAATTGCAAACGCTAGATTGACCATCATCTTATATTTTCTTTAGTTAATAATTTATGGGCAGCTGAAAAAACCCAAATGCAAATAGAAACCGCTTTAAAGCAATGTTATTGGTTAGAGGAATGCCCGATTTAGATGAAGAAAAATGTTTGCCTTGCAAAAAATGTTTGCCTTGCATAGAGCTGCACGCAATAAAAAATATCCATTAGTTAAAATGAGAAAGGACTATGCAAACAAAAATGGCGATGCTATAATTTTTTGGCGGCTTACTATTGGATGTTATATTTTTTGTAATTTATCAGTAGTGTCACAAAAATAAAATTGATAACAATAAATAAAATTGGTAGTGAGAAAAATAAAATTGTTAAAACGGATCAAAATAAAACAAATATGGAAGATCTAGACAATAACCAATTACTTCAAATAATATTTAGTGATAGTGAAAGTGAATGGAATGAAAATAAATTATTATTAAAAATAATCTGCGACAGTGATAGTGAAGATGAAATACCCAAAAAGAAAAAAAAAATGTTGGGTTAGGCCATACTATTTGGAAAGGGACCAATCTGGAGCATTCCAAAATGTATTTTTTACCTTTAAAATTAACGGACCCGGAGCTTTTTTTAAATTATATGAGAATGTCGTCTTCTCAGTTTAACGAACTTTTGCATCTAATTGGGCCGGCGATTACAAAACAAAATTGGGCTCGAAAAAGCATTGAGCCGAGCGCATGATTGGCTATTACTCTTAGGTGAGAATAAGCACATATTGTTTGTACATACCATTTAATTAATTTATATATATTATACATTTTTTTAGATATTTGGCAACTGGTGAATCTCAAAAAAGCCTATCAACCGCCTATAAATGTTCTCCAGCTAGCGTGCATTTTATAATTCGGGAAACGACGCACGCTATAATAAACGCACTTAAATCCAAAGTGTTTAGAAAACTTAACGAGGAAGATTTTTTAGAAGTTGCAAATGGATTTAGTGAACGTTGGAATTTCCCACATTGCATTGGTGCTATAGATGGGAAACACGTTGCAATACAGGTATTTATCTAACGATTTTAATATTCAGCTAAGTAACTTTTGGTTTATTAATAGGCTCCGACGTATGGTGGTTCAACGTTTTTCAATTACAAAAAAATTCTACTCAATTGTGTTAATGGCTATATGCGATCACAATTATAATTTTTTGATTTGCGATATTGGGGACGCTGGAAGACAATGCGATGGTGGCATATTTAGAAACAGCAAGTTTGGAAAACAATTTTTTTTAAATTCTTTACCGTAAGTACACATAATTTATTTTGTCTGTAGATAAACCAAATTATTTCTACAATTTCATTTAGGATACCACGCCTATCTGACTTATCAACTAAATTCAAAAATATAAAAAATATCCCATTTTGAAACCATACTCAAAATGTCAGCTCACAATCCACCAGAAAATTTTTAATTATAGATTGCCAAGGGCGCGCCGCACAATTAAAAATTCTTTTGGAATATTGGTGTCAAAATGGCGAATATTTAGGCAACCAATAATTGCAAACGTAAGTACTCTCTGTGTGGCGGTTTATTACAATTATTCTATTATTTTGAATTTTATAGATTGATACAGCAGAAAAAATAGTTGGCGCTTGTGTGTGTCTTCATAACTGGTTGAGGCAGCAAACCACTCCAACCCCATATATTCCATCAGATTTGGTTGACACGGAAAACGGCGATGGAACCGTCAGTACTGGATCTACTGGAACTCTCAATTCAACGAAACAAGCTAAGAAAGTCCGAGATACATTTGCAAATTATTTTTATTCTGATGGAGCTGTGCCTTGGCAAATGGACAGAATGTAGTCTGTAATATTTAGCAGTTTCAAATTACTTAATTCTAATTTAACATTTTTATTTCAAAACAGAATAAATGTGTAATTTGCATATCAACGATGTTATAAATCAAAGTGGAATGATGAATTTGGAAATAACTATCAGAAAGAGGCTTTGGCGTTCGGTTTGTATCGATTTCGGTGCTTCTATATGTGTTTTTCCTCTGTACAAATAAAAGAAATCAAAACTTATTTTAATTAATTAAATTTTTATTGTATTGTTGTTTTTTTAAAATTTTGTAAAATTGCGAACAATTTTTCTTCCTCCTCCGTAACAAATTCCGGGTCCAGAGCTTTAAGCTCTAACGACACATAAGCTAAAAACGCATCAATGGGGTTTTCTGGTACTGGTGGAGCTGGCATCAGGTATTGGCTTGGCTCTTTTCTTTTCTCCAGAAGATCCATAGCTATCTTCTTTAATTACAAGCGTTCCTTCGCCATTTCACCGGTAGTGTCTTTTCCTAAAAATATAAAAATAATTGTTATAACTATTTGACTACGTGATTTGAAATATAAATGTAGCCGCAATACTAACGTTTTAGGGGTGGTACGGGACTGGATCCAAAACTGGCGCCGTCCGAGTTTTGGTTAGATAAAGAAGATGTTCTGAAATAAACATAAAATTCATAAATAATATTTTAGATTTCAATTTTTATTAGATTTAACTTACGGTCTAGGCTCAAATGTGTCGTCTAAATACGACAAGTATTTGGCAAATTTATATTGCTTCGTTGTGGCTTGCCCACTTTTCGTTTTTTTTGCTCTGTTGTAGGACCCTTTCACAGACTTCCACCTTTTTTCAAATCCCGGAGTATCTGGTACGGAATATCTATAACAAAAAAAAAAAAAAATTATATATATTATAATTGTCCCTCTTAAAAAACAATTTAACTTACTAATGGAAGCAGCGATTTCCTCCCAAGGTCGTTGCCTGATATTTTTATCTTTATAATTTTTATTATTTAAATCCCACACATTCGGGTAGCCCCGTACCGCTTCAATAGGTCCACTGAAATTAAACAAATCGATGTTACATGTATTTTCCAGCACTACTTAACAGACTAAAGATTTATCCAATAAAGTCTAGCACTATTTAACACACTATAGGTTTATCCAGCATTTAATATGTATATTACTACATCTAAATCCAGGCTTGTTAAGGAAATTTATTTAGTTACATATAGCTATAAATAATAAACAAACCTGTTGGAATGCCCAGCTCTGTTGACAATAAGCTTTGACCTGTTCTTCGTCGTCCTCCGGGAAGATTTGATCAGTTTCTGAAAATAAAATAGTTCAAATATGCTTATATTTTTAAACAAATATAAACTAATTAAAATTAAATATTTACCGTATTCAATGGAGGTGGCAATATTGCGGTTCTGCTCTTGTTCGAGCCAATTCCTTTCATCAAAAAGGTACTCCTCATTTAAGTATTCATTTTCTGGAAAGAAAATTGTACAGTTCATATATAAAAAAAATGTATTTACACTTTATTATTTACCATTTTCATTTGTGTGGCTGTAAATAATATCTAGCGCCGGCGTCACCATCTCAATGCTGGTAATATTAATTCTATTTACTAAAATAAAAAATGAATTGCCAAGTAAATTTATTATAATATTTAAAAATTCTAAAATATACCATGGTATATAAATACTTACTATTCGACATGACAGGTTTTCAATTTTTGTTTATATTTTGTCAGCTATAACATTTGAATTCTGGTCATCGTATAGATTTTCATAATATACTTTTATTGTGTTGTGTTTGTTTGTTACTACACCCAAAAAAATATTCCTGTAACACGAACGATTTCTAGTGTTGCATTTACGATTGCAGCGTCTATATTGAGCCGACAATTTTACTTTGAATAATTAAACATCAAAAAATGATTTAAGTATCGGTTTATTACCCCAACGACTATTACATAAAACCATTTTTTCTTTTTAAACAAACTTTTTTTTAATTCTACTCATTATTAATATTTCACTTTTCTTAATAGTAACAAAGTTCCGTTAATACGACGATTTTGTATAGAAATATTGTTTTAAGAGTAACAACTTTTTTTTTTTTTTATTATAAAACATTTTTAGTGCTCTGTAATTTAACATTACGTACAACTTAGTTAAATTATTTACATTTAAATTTTATTTATTTATTTTATAATTTAAAATATTTTGTAAATTAAAGAGAAAGTATTTAAGGAAAAATTTTATTTAGAAAAACCTTACTGTATATAATTTAAAACAAAAACAATAAATAATAAACATGAAAAGTTAAGAAATCAAATTTCTAATTAAAGTGTTTTCCGAATATAAACATGACATAGAGAATTTTTGGTTTAATCTGGAAATATAAGTTGATAAAGTCTCAATATTGCATTCAGTGTGCAAGTCGATTGTTGGATATCTGCGGGGGAGATTTCTTATAATTTTCAAACAACGGTTCTGTACAATCTGTAATCTCTTTTTATGTGTATATGCTGCTTGGCTCCAGATTTGGCTACCATATGTGATTGTTGCCCTAATTATCATTTTGTAAATTAGGAGTTTATTATTCTCAGATAATTTTGAGTTACGGCATAATAATGGATATAAAATTCTGGTTAATTTTTGTGCTCTTTCAATTGTATGTTCAATATGATTTTGAAATAACATTTTTTGATCAAACCAGAGGCCTAGGTATTTGACTTTTTTACACCATTCAATAGGAGTGTCATCTACTATCACGTGAAGACCCCCAGGTAAAAATCTAGTTGCTCTCCTCCGGGTAAAAAATATTGCTTGGGTTTTGGACGGGTTTAATTTGATATCCCATTGAGCACAATAGCTAGATAATGTATTCATGTTAATTTGTAAGTTATTTATTACGATATTGGGATCGGTAGATGACGTAAAGATTGCTGTATCATCGGCATATTGGGCAAAATGGATATTTGAAAAAAATTTCCCAATATCTGCCATGTACAGATTATAAAGAATTGGTGATAGAACGGCCCCTTGAGGAACACCTGCATCAATGTGATGTACATTCGATTTCTCATTAGACATATAGACGAAAAACCGTCTTTCATTGAGATAATTATAAATGATTTTAATGAGATAAATTGGGAAATTAAATTGAATTAGTTTGTAAATAAGTCCCATGTGCCAAACACGATCGAATGCTTTTTCAATGTCAAATAGGATAAGACCCGTCGATTGTTTTTGGTTGAATGCAGATCTGACATGTTGATAAATGCGAAGCACCTGATGTTGAGCTGAAATCTCATCACGAAAGCCGAATTGTTCATCTGGGTAGCGATTTTGGTCGCAATTTGAGGATTGAGTTGAGAATTACCGGAAGGCAATAGTATTGGTAAATTGTATTGGTGTCCAAAGAATATAGAAAAACAAAGAATAAACATTTAAAAAATAAAAAAAAACAATTCAGTGTTATCTCATGCGTACGAAAGAAATGTTGTACATATTTTTATTTCCTGTAATTTTCTGTAAAATTTAAAACTAATAAAATGGTAAATTGAATATTGATTTAAAGATAAATCAAAATTAGCTAAAAATGGAAATTAAGTCAAAAAAATATTTATAAATTATAATTTTATTAATAATTTTAAATGATGAAAAGATATACGACGTACATCCTACTTGCCCATCCCAAAATCACTAATTTACTCATATTTTTCACATTATCCCTCTTATTCGATGTTAAACAAAAAACTAAAAAATTGATGGGCGGTTTTTTTTGTTTTTTGTTTAACATGATGCAAATAAGAGAGATAAAATGATACGAAAAAGAGGGATATAAAATATAATGTGGAAAATATAAAAAGTAAATTAGTTATTTTGGCTTAGTGTTAATTCAAACGCAGGAGAGGACGGATGTACGTCGTGTGTCTTTTCATCATTTAAAATTATTAATAAAATTGTAGTTTATAAATATTTTTCTGACTTGTTTTCCATTTTTAGCTAATTTTTGTTTATCTTTAAATCATAATTCAATTTACCATTTTATTAGTTTTAAATTTTACAGAAAATTACTGGAAATAAAAATATGTACAACATTCCTTTCGTACGCATGAGATAACACTGAATTGTTTTTTTTTTATTTTTCAAATGTTTATTCTCACTGACATAACTCAAAAAAAAAAAAAAAGTTAAAAATATTATGAATGTGGTCGACGAAGAATGTAAAAATTAAAAACCATTTATTTATGTTGCTTTTTGTTTTTTATATTGAAGATCACCACGAGCAATTGATTGCGTATATTGTTTTGGATTTTTGGTAACGAAGTAAAATGAATGTCTCGTTTACAACAACAATAGATAGAAAAACATGAATTCCTCATGTTAAAAGGTAGGGAAAAATAACTCAAGGCGAGCGGAAGCAACAAAAAAGTTGAACCGATTTCACCCGCTTAGCTTATTTTTGATACTTACCATCATGAGAAAACACACTAAGACAATAAAAATATTTGACGGCACACAATAGCAAAATGTATATTATACGCCGTGTACATATACAAAATTCTCAATCCTCACTCCTCATTTTGCGACCAACTGGACAGCGATTTTGGTCGCAATTTGAGGATTGAGTTGAGTATTACCGGAAGGCAAAAGTATTAGTAAATTGTATTGGTGTCCAAAGAATGGAGAAAAACAGAGAATAAACATTTGAAATATAAAAAAAAAAATTCAGTGTCATCTCATGCGTACGAAAGGTTGTACATATTTTTATTTCCAGTAATTTTTTGCAAAATTTAAAACTAATAAAATTGTTACTTGAATAATGATTTAAAGATAAATAAATATTAATTAAAAAAGGCAAATAAATCAGAAAAATATTTATAAACTATAATTTTATTAATAATTTTAAGTTAGAAAAATTACACGACGTACATACTCCCTTTCCTGCGCTTGGATCAACACTAAAAGTTAAAATCACTAATTTACTTCTTATATTTTTCACATTATCCCTCTTATTCGATGTTAAACAAAAAAACCTTATTCCATGTTATATTAAACAAAAAACTAAAAAATACGCACATTTGACAGTGTCTAATGGGCGTTTTTTTAAGTTTTTTGTTAAACATGAATCATGATGCAAATAAGAGAGATAAAATGACACGAAAAAGAGGGATATAAAATATAATGTGGAAAATATAAGAAGTAAATTAGTTATTTTGGCTTAGTGTTAATTCAAGCACAGGAAAGGGTGGATGTACGTCGTGTGATTTTTCATCATTTTAAATTATTAATAAAATTATAGTTTATCAATATTTATCTGACTTATTTTCCATTTTTAGTTAATATTTATTTATCTTTAAATCATTATTTAATTAACAATTTTATTAGTTTTAAATTTTGCAGAAAATTACTGGAAATAAAAATATGTACAACATTCCTTTCGTGCGCATGAGATAACACTGAATTGTTTTTTTTGATTTTTCAAATGTTTATTCTCACATAACTCAAAAAAAAAAAAAAAAAAAAAGGTAAAAATATTATGAATGTGGTCGACGAAGAATGTAAAAATTAAAAACCATTTATTTATGCTGATTTTTGTTTTTTTATATTGAAGATCACCACGAGCAATTGATTGCGTATATTGTTTTGGATTTTTGGTAACGAAGTAAAATGAATGTCTCGTTTACAACAACAATAGATAGAAAAACATGAATTCCTCATGTTAAAAGGTAGGGAAAAATAACTCAAGGCGAGCGGAAGCAACAAAAAAGTTGAACCGATTTCACCCGCTTAGCTTATTTTTGATACTTACCATCATGAGAAAACACACTAATACAATAAAAATATTTGACGGCACACAATAGCAAAATGTATATTATACGCCGTGTACATATACAAAATTCTCAATCCTCAATCCTCGTTTTGCGACCAAAATCGACGTACAGGTAGGATATTTTTAATTTTAATAAATTCGTTACAACGAATTTTGAGAAGTATTTCGAAAATTTTTCCAAGTAAATTTAATAGGCTTATTGGTCGATAGCTGGATAGTTTAGATTTATCTTTTCCGGGTTTTAAAATTGGTATAACTTTTGCGTATTTTCCAATGTTTGGCAAAATAAGAGAATTTAATACAAGCGTTAAATAAATAAGAAATAAATATATGCCCTTTTATAGGAAGGTTCTTAATTAATATACCATTTATTGTATCATACCCAGGAGATTTACGTGGCTTGATAGATCTGATGATTTGCTTTATCTCTTTAGGATTTGTCATATCAAATTCATGGGACGATAACAATCCGGCATGAGTAGATAGAAAACTATTGACTTCTGAAGATATTTGTTGGGCAAAAGTAGATTGATTGTGATTGTCTTTATTATGAATTGCAGCAAATTGTGCTGCGAAGGATTCACATTTTTCAATATTAGTAATCGAAATATGGTTTTCTTTATCAAATAAGGGGGGTATTTGTTTACTTCGTTGTCGCAGGTTTTTACTGACTGCCCACATTTTATTTTTATTACGGTCATTTTGGATTTCTTCAATCATATTATGCCATTTATTATTTCTCAGAATTTGAAATTCAGCCTTGATGCGTTGATGCAACTCGTTAACAATAGTTTTAAGCATAGGATCACGAGAACGTTGCCATTGGCGTCTACGAGTGTTTCTAAGCAGAATTAACATTTTGGTTGCTTCTGGGATTTTGAATTCAATATTTTTTGATATAGGTATATTACATGGCACGCACTTATCTTTGTCAGATAAGATGATATTATTTAAATTACCAACTAGCTCATCTATATCGCTACATGATTTAATATTTCGAATTGGAGATTCGCTAGTTAGATTTAGATTGTTATTAATGCATGATTTATATAGTTGCCAATTTGCCTTAGAATAATTAGATCTACAAAAACCCTCATAATATTGGGGATTGCAGTCCAATTGAAAATGTACCGGAAGGTGGTCAGAACTTAAATCAGGGCGAGATTTCATATTATGAATGAATTGTGGGCAATTTGTCAGAGCTATGTCCAGAGTAGATCCATATTTTGAATTGTGATTAAAATGTGTTGGAGAACTTGGAAATTTAATAACAAATTTACTATCTAACATTTCGTTGTATAAGATTGTCCCAGCTCTATTATTTCTGTAGCAATTCCAATGCGGATGTTTAGCGTTCAGATCTCCACCTAAAATGAAATTAGTTTGGAATGATGTAAGGTATTGTATGTCTGATTTAAATCTGTTTAGAATTATATTGGATGTTCCTCCTTTAAAATAAGCGGCTATGAGTTTTATTTTACCACGAATTGTAATAAGTTCTATTGCAAAAGCCTCTATAGCTTGTAAATTCAAAGTGGGTAGCAAACAGTGTTGAATATTTCGTTTAATTATAATAGCAACACCACCATAGCCACTCGATTTTCTATTTAAATTATACACTTTAAATTCCGGGTCAAAGAGTGAAACATCGTCTTTTAGCCAGGTTTCCGAAATTATGGCAACATGCACATTAAGATTTTTCATGTAAGAGAATGTTTCATTTGCCTTATTTTTTATACTTTGCGCATTCCAGATAAAAATATTTAATGCGTTATTATTCAGATTCGCAGAACCATTATTTAACATTATTATAGAGATAGGTTACAGTTAGGCGAGTTAAAACAGAAAATTGTTCCGCTTTTGTCTTACAAACTGAAAGACTCGAGACCATATCACTTACCAGAGTCAAAACTTCTTCATACGTAAATAAAGAATCCTTTGAAGAGTTTACCTGTCCAGATTCATTTGCGGCAGCCAATTTGTTTTGGTTTACACTATAATTAGAATTTGATGGTTTATTATTAAATATTGAATTCCAAGACTGATGCATCTGTGTTGGTCGAGGTGAAGTAAGTTCCGGAAATTTTTCAGCATTAAACGAATTCGGAGGAGGCCATATTGAAGATCCCCTAATATTATTTATATTGTTACTTTTTATATTCCGTTTAATTTTGATGTTTTCTTGTATGAGGATGTATTCCTTCAACTTTGGACAGTTGGGTGAGTTTGCCATATGGTTTCCTTGACACAAGCAGCATTTCAAATTGGCATCTAAAACTTTGCATTGTAACGTATCATGAGGGTCACCACATTTGAGACATCTTAGTATTTTATAGCAGTAGGATGTACCATGGCCATACATACCGCATCTGCGACATTGCGTTGGAGAAATTTTCCTTGGAGTGTGTATCCGAAATGATACAATTATATGGTTGAGACTTTTTATCCTTTTTATAATCTGGAATTTTATGTTATTTGCATTAAATTTGATTAGATAAAGACCATTTTGCATCGAGCCTGCTTTAGGATTAAGTTCAGTTATTTCGATGATATCGTCACTGTTTATGTCTTTATTAGTGTATTCATTATCAGTGAGTACTTCTTTAATCTCATCCGTACTAATTTTTTTGGGTAGACCGTTTAATATTACTTTTAATATTTTTTCTGATGGAGAACGATAAGTGAAATGCTCAATATTCGCTTCTGTCAGTTGTTTACGTAGATTGTTGTAATCTATAACTGAATGTGTAGTGAAATTTTTATCCCAATGCTGCATAATTTAATCAAAAATTTATTAATGTTAAGTTGTTTGAGAATATCCCTCAATTTGTTTTCAGTGATGTTTTGTATTATTATAGGCGTTATAATAACTTTGTTATTTTTATTTTTTGAATGAATCTCAGAATCGAGATCAAACTCAATACCGTTACCATCATCATCAACTAGATTGTTGAATGAGTTTTTTGTTGATAAATTTGTTGATGTTGAGCCAGACATATTACTGTTATGTTGTAGAGAGTTAATCATGCGTTGATTTTCTCTAATCATTTGTTGTAAACTTGTTTCATCGTATGTTTTTTGTTTTTGAGTTTTGAACGGTATCACTGTTAACGACGCATTAGAGCGACGTTTAATTCCACTCACGTTAGATTGTTTTATTTTATACACTTATTTATTAGTTTGAAAACTAGTAAATTAATTGTGAAGAACAATTTATATTTATAAAGATTTTTAACAATAATTGTTACACAGAAAAAATTCAATTTTAAACCTCAAAGATGTTACCTCAATGAAGGTTGGTAGAGGAATGTCAACAACTTTTCCTTTTCACTATTATAGTTTATTTATTTCAACAAAAGATACGTAAACCCTAAAATTGAATTTATAAGAATAATTCGTCTATATTAAGAATTATTAATTTTATTAGAGGAATTTCTTGAGCACACATTACCAATTTTAAAGAAAATTTCTTAGATACAACAACATTTAGTTGGCCAAAGATAACATCTTACTTTGCGAAATAAAGAAAATTCGTAGGATGTATGAAAATATTTGTTTCTAAATATAATATATGACCCTGTTAAATAAAACTAGCACTTTATTTTAACCAAAAAAAACTTTATTTTTAAAATCATTAATATGGCAAGAAATAATATAAATTCAAAATATTTTGAAGGTTCGTTCAATAAGTACTTGGTAACTTATACAAAACTACGAGTATGTACTTAAAAAAAAAAAAAATATCTAAATATAAAATTCATAAAATTGTAAAAAATATTCACATGTGCGTATGATTAAATTCTAAATTGCATTCTTATTTTAGTTTTACTTTCAAATTTATACAAAAACTAAAAATTTATCAGATTTTGTTTATTTCAAATTAATTAATTATTTCTTTAGTCTTGAAATAAACAGATCCGTAGAAGGAAATACTGGGTCATAAACAGTTTTCACATTATATAAATACTTTTGAATAAATAACCAAACAGCCACACTTTCTTCTGGATATTTTATGTTGAAAACTTGAAATATTTTAAACGCACAGTCAATTGGAACAACGCTTGGTAATTTGTATTTAATTCCATCCATATATACATAAAAATTTGCTGGTGCAAATTCATTTGCACCTAAAACAAAAACGAATGGTTGAACCGTATTTTTTTCTGTTGTAGCGGTGCATTTTTTACATTCAATTATAGTTTCGCATTCTTGGGCTGTTTTGGCAAAAATCATTAACGAGTTTTGGGAGTCTGAAATTGTAAACTTTATCCATTCTTTTTTGTTATTGACTATGCGGCACTTTTTAGTTGTTGGCCTAAGCAATCCGTGCAGTAAATGAAATGCTATACAATTTTTCGTATCTGAAAGAAAAAAATATTTCTTATTCTAAAAATTCATACTTTAGAAAATTTATTTGTAAAACTTACCAATTGTTGTATTTCTCTGATGTTGGAACTCTTTAAACAACTTTTTGCATGAAGAATCGGATAATTTATCATTGAATATATTGAATAATTCGTTGACAAATCTGTCAATATGAATAAAAATCTTTGTTGCCTCGGGATACAAATAATCAAAATCTAAATTAATTAATTTCGGTCCATAGGCTTGGGTTTAAGCTGGCCACTCCTCTAAAATGTTTTGGATAGTTTTATCCTGATTTCCCCTAATGGTAGTTTTTCTATAGACGACCGTTTCTCCCCATTTATCCAATATCAATTTCTCGTCATTGTCGTCTCGATTATATTTCAAATACTGACAGACTTGTTCGGCATTCTCTTCCGGGGTGCCTTCATCAGCTGCAGAAAAAAACATAATTGTAAAAATGATTATTTAAATCATCAAAAACTCACTCCAAAATGTTTTTGATCACTAACCTAAACCAACAATGTTTCATTAATTGAGCTGTTTATTTTGAAAGTGGCACAAGTCCATTTTCAAAAAAAGTCAAGCTGGCTTTTATAATGTTTACAATTCCACGTAACTTTTTCATTTTTAAACAATTTGCAGCTAATAATACTTAACAATGTTAACCATTCATATATTAGCTGCAATTAAAAAAAAAAAAATGAAAAGGTAACATGGAACTGCAAACATTAGAACATCCAACTTGACTTTTTTTTTAGAATGGACTTGTACCACTTTCAAAATAAACGGCTCAATTATAAACTAAATTACTATAAAAAAAAATTTAATTTAATTCACATCAATTTGTTGAACAGACGGTCGCATTAAAGTACTCGTGTCTAGGAAACCAAACGAAACGGAAACCAAACCAATTGAAAGACTACAATATTCAAAAGACCGACAAGTTTAGTGATATCAACATTACGGTGTGACGTTGTACTTGTACGGCTACGCGTGAGAAAGCTAATTTTTACAGAAATAACAATAAATAGGTATTACATATATTGATCTAATTAACTAAAAACAAATGTCCGTTTTGTTTTATTCTTAATTTTAGTTACTTCCTAAATATTTTTAGTTTTAGTTTTCATAAGATCGACTTCGATTTCAAGTAATCACCTTCAGTTATCGTGCTATACTTTGAGTACATTTCGATAAATGAATATGAAAATAAAAATTCAGTGTAAAGAGTTAAATAAAATTGCTTTTTGGAGTGAGTGCATTTTCTGAAAAGTGAAGTGTAAAATTCCTTACCGGTAAATAATTCTTCTGCCTTAAACCTTTTAACTTTAGGAAGGAAATCATTTTGTCTCAGCTTTGATATATAATTGTTGTATCGATCATACAACTGTCCTTTTTGTTTAAGTTTCGGCCTTCGTTGAAAATATACACCCTACAGAAATAAGGAAAGAATTAAGTTTGTCGTAATTTCTTTTAATTTTTAAAATATCACCTCACTCTCTTGGGAGAAAAGATTTATAATTTGACGCGATAATGTTTCATATTCTTTTACGCCCATATGTAAATTTTTCTGAATGTAAAAATATACTATTAAGTTTATTAATATCGATCGACTAGCGTCAGATAAAATTTGGCGCTCTTTTGATAATTTAATGAAATTTTCCCCTTCTACCGATAGATTTAAAATATCCTGCAATGTAGCCTGAAATTATATAAATAGAATAAATAAATGTATTAGTTCTCGTGAAACAATATACGTTTTATAAATCACAAATCAGTTGAATCGGTGATTGAAAGAACGATATAAACGCCAAAAACACCGTTTTAAACTAGATTACCAAAAATGCTTTAAATTTGTAGACTAATCTATAGGCTTAATAACAATACATTAACCACTCGACTGCCTCCAAAATCAGACTATGTAATTTATGATTTAGTGGAAGAACAATCCAAGTGCGGCGTTTGTATTGTTGTTTCACTCATTAAATAACACGATGATATATTATTCCAGCAAATAACTGTTAATTTTTACTCTGTTTCAATATTATTCATTAATACTCTGCCATTTGGCAAATCAAGAGTGTTTTTTCAAGAGCAATTAATTAATAATTTTAAGTGAAAAATGTCTAGTGCTAGTGAAGATAGTGAAAGTTTTACTGAAAGAACCATAAGAAAACGGAAAAAGCAACCTGATAAATGGAAACAAAACAATCGGAAAAACGCCCGCCTTCATGGTGAAGAATACGTTAATACTGTTGGAAATACTGTTAGCAAGAAAACTATAACAGAAATTGAGTAAGATATACTATTATATTGACTGTAACTTTTCTTATCTAATATATATTTTTTTTTAGATGTAACGATAAGTGCACAAAAAATATCACCCAGGTTGAAAAACAAAATATTTTGTCAATGTTTCTTGGCCTAAAAAGTAAAGATGAACAGGATATATACTTAATGGGCCTTATGGAAGCGAAACCTGTAGCAAGACGACGAAAAAGTAGTGAAAATTGTGTAAAATCTGTGACATTCGCTTATAGTGTGGTCAAACAAGGTGGTAGAATTCCCGTTTGTAAAAAGGCATTTCTCAGCTTACACGTAATTTCAAATTCCCGACTACAAAGGATAAACCAATTTGTCAAGGAAGGTAAAGTTCCAATAGATTTACGAGGCAAACATAATAATCGTCCTCATGTTTTAAATTCTGAATATATTGTCAAAATAAAAGAACATATAGAGTCATTTCCGTGTAAGATCTCACATTATAGTAGTGGTAAAGAGGTTAAATATCTCGACGGCAAGCTAAATGTTAAATCTATGTACGATTTGTTTATTAAAAAGTGGCCCACTCTCAACAAAAAAGTCAAATACGAATATTATTTGAAGTATTTTAATGAAAATTATTCGTTAAGGTTCGGTAGACCACAAGTGGATTTTTGTAGCGAATGTGCTAAGCGTCGAGCTAAGAAGTTCTATACACAAATGCAAGCCGTAACAAAAATGTGCACGGAAAGGAACGATGTCATTGGTATAAGTTTTGACTACATGCAAAACTTGCCTTTACCCAATATACCTGTGCAAGAAATGTTTTACTACCGACAATTGTGGGTATATGCATTTCAAATTCACAATTTAAAAAACAATACAGGACATTTTTATACATACCATGAAGGGCAGGCACACAAAGGCCCATGTGAGGTTTGCAGTTTTGTTTTGCATTATATAACAAACTACATACCTCCTGAAATAAGAGAACTCCACATATTTTCGGATGGGTGTCCAGGACAAAATCGGAACCATACAATGGTGAGATTTTTAATAACTCTCGCTTATTCCAAGTGCTTCACAAAAATTTACCACTATTTTCATGTTCGCGGGCACTCCTTTTTGCCCTGTGACCGAGATTTTGGCACTGTAAAAAGATTTATAAGAAAAGCTGATCGTATTTATCTTCCAGAAGAGTATGAAGAGATGATAGTGGCTGCCAGAACAAAAACAAAGTTCACTCTATCTAGTATTGGTTATAAAGATATTATTGACTTTAAAAACTGGTGGTCAAATTTTTACAAAAAAACTTCCAAATCGACCGAAAAGCCAAGTGTTAATTTTAGTGTTTCGCACTACAGCCAATTTGTTTATAACAGTGAAACACCCGGCTACGTGACAACAAGTCAGTACATAGGAGGTTTAATTTCGCACACGTTTCAGTTAATCAAGCCGAAAGTTAATCCTCATTTACCATCAGAAAAAGCGTACGAAGAAGCAGTTCCTGTGAATGAAAAAAAAATAGCCGACCTTAAAAAAATTTTGCAGTATATGTCTGGGGAGACCTTAGAGTTTTATTACCATATTATTTCATGGAAAGTGGCCAATGATGAAGATGAATAAAAACTTCCACAATTTCTAAAAAAATTTTTTTGTTATTTGTATTAAATTGAATTAATAAAACTTAAAAAATTAAAATTCATAATGATTTTCTTATTTGAGTGGAAGAACAGTACAAATCCAATCAACATTTTCTCACATATCTTTTCCAATAATAGGCTTTTTGTAATTTTTTTTCACGATTCTACGTAGAAACATACACACTACACCTCGGCAATACAATACAACACCCAAAAATTTACGGTTTGGCTGTGAATCAGTTTTTTTTGATTTTCTCAAAATTGAAGTTTTGGACATGTATTGTTTTTTCACTCACCGATTCAGTTGTATGTAGAAAGCAATCGTGCTCTAAATAGAACATGCAAATTAATGAGTATCATGAAACTTTATATTACCTGCTCTTTTTGCCACTCCATTAAATATCGTTCAAATTTTATTTTTATTCCCATCGTGCATGAGCTTAGAAGTTTCTCTATATGCCCTCTGTCCATATATTTTAGAGCAGTAATATCAATATCATTTTCTAAATAAAAATAATAAATGAGAGATATTAACAAACACTGGTTTGTTTTAACAATTTCGCTGCCATTATGAACCGGCATTTCGCATGTAATTTTTTATGGTTTTATAAGGACGCCATGTACATTTACTATGGCCTGGACGATATTAAATCATAATTATGTAAATACTATCCTGTTAAGATAGAATAAATCGTCTCAAGTCCCCAATGATTAACAACTAGGTTATAAATACTACATTCATTATTCTGGACATTGGCCGAGCTGGATTGGTATGTTAATATCGGCTGTGTGTTGATATTTGAATCGTCCAAATTAGTATAATGACTTTTATTCTCGATACGTTGGCTGGAATTTGCATCTATATTCATTGAACTATTTGTTGCGATGCAGCTGAGATTTTCATTTGTTGAGGTACAGCTGGGATTTTCATCTGATCCAACACGTATTAACAATTCCCCAATGTTATATTCAAATAATTATAAGAGAAATCTTTACACTTTTTCACTCACTTTATGTATACAGATGTACATATATAATAATTATGTGAATTTAATTTTAATATACTTAATCAAATATATAGTATTTGTAGTTAGTATACTAATTATAAATAACTAAATTTCACATCAAGTCACAAGACGCCTTCCAAGAATGAAATAATCACGCAAATTGTGAAAAGAAGCATCTGTTTTAACAAAATTCTTTTACATTTAGTAATATTTAATACACACTACATAAAAGTGTTATATTAAATAAAGTTAGTTACATTTATTAAACATTAATTATCCTGTATAACATATGAGTTACGAAAAAATAATACAATTAACAAAATTTCGTATATCCGATTAAATTTAATTAATTTTACGAAAAGATAATATGATATGTAACGGTCAAATATTTGTAACCGTTTTTCTGTTCTATATATTTTTATTACATTTAATAATAAGTACAGCTTAATTATATTGTTAAGGACTGAACCACAGAAGAAAGATTAACCAGAACAGTCATAACGCTGTTTTTGTATGGAAAAATTTGGACTCATTTTTTTGACCTTGATTTGCCGAAGGTAAGAGAAAGTTGGGTTATGTATTCTTTGGTTTACTGGTTTTTATTTGAAATAATAAAAACTAAGAATCCTTAACAGTATAGTTAGTGAAATTATATGACAAGTTTTGTTTTGACAGCATAATTTGTATTAAATATTCAAAAAATTCATAATATTCGAAAATAATTATACTTCAATGTCCAAAAAAGAAGGTAAGATGAAAAAAAAATTTGATCCACGCAATGTCTATTCTTGTTAATCTTTCTTCTGTGACTGAACATTATTCATTTTCGTTTGATAAAAAAGCTTGGGATTCCATACACAAGAATAGAGTTTTGAGCAGGTTGTCGTGTATTCTGAGGATGGTTGGATGAAAAATACTTGAACTAAACAAATTTTAGATTCAGATATTTCATTTTTTTCTATTACAATGACATCGGTAAATCTTACGTCTTACATGCAACGATAATCCGTTAAAGTGAATTTATGTGCATAACGAAAATCAATTTAAATTTAAAAAATCTTCTTTAACAATTTTATTTTCGGCATGTAGATAACTGAAAATAAAATTGTTAAAGCAGATTTTTTAAATTAAAGTGATTTTCGTTCTTCACAAAAATTCATTTTAACGGATTATCATTACATTTAAGATACAGAAATACTCTGTTCAACAAAATCATTACATATGAAATATTTTAATAACGAATTTAAATAGGTTAAATTAATAGAAGTTAGTTAAAAGAAATATTTTTCATTAATAAACTTAATGATTTTTTGTTAAGTTAAAGTAAACTACTATTACAATTATTAACGATCATTATATGTACACCAAAATTACGTTAAAATTTAACGAAATTCATTCCGTTAATATTACCGGATTATTTTTTTGGGTGTATAAAATATCAAAAAATATAGTCGGGTCGGGTATATTTTATAGTATCATATTTATTTCTAATGTTTCTATAGTAACAATTGGTAAAAAAAAGACAAAAAACGCTAACATAATTTTGCATGTTTATGTATTGTTCTTGCCATTCAAACGAAAATTGTAATATACTAATCTCTTCTTTTTTTGCAAGGTAAACATTTTTCTTCATCTAAATCGGGCAGAAAGCAGAAACGTGTGAACAAATTTACGAAGACATTTCGAAAAATAATGATTTACAAATTGCGATATGTTCTTATGCAAAAACAAGAAAATTCAAAATCCGTTGATCTAAAGGCAAAACATCAATACATCAACTTCAATACACAAAATACACTAATTGCTTTATACCACAAATTGGATAAGTCCACATTTCACTTATATTTAAAAAATATTTTAAATTTAATATTATTTTAAAAAAAAAGAGCTGATCAAAATATAAATATTTTCATTTGATAGAAAAATCCACGAAATTTTGACCTCTAAATCAAAAAAAAAAGTTAGATTTTTTCGTGATATATGAGTGCATTTTATGCTACATATTTTGACATATAAATCGTGATTTTTTTTTTTTTCATTTTGGCCAGACCGAACACTAGGAATAATATCTTCAAATGTCAAACAAAATTGTTTCAATGCTATGAAAAAATTAGTTGTCTTTTAACACTTGCCAGTTGTGGTTAGGTTAAAACTAATTTGTCATAGTAATTTTTTCAGAAAATTGTACAATATGAAGAACTACCACATCGTCCAAAAACTTCACTTCCTTGTACAAATACCAAGATTTTCTATCGTCAACAACAGCGCTTCCAGATTTTTTTTACTCTGCTTTAATTTTTTATTTTGTACATATTGATTTCGAAGATTCCTTATTTTTCTTCTAACGTCTTCAACATTTACGGCCATTTCGTCTGCTATATTTTGTAAAATAGAATTTTTTATGTCGACCCGTCTGTAATTTTTATGGGTTATCTTCCATAATATTTCATTTTTTCGGTACAAATCGATTAATCGCATTGTAGGTACTTTCCGTATTAAAATACATTTTGTCAGCTTGAGAGCAATTTCAAATGGCAAAACAAAACAACTTTTTTATGACATTTCCTAATATTTTACTAATATAATTTCGTGAAATAGCCTCCTGATAATTTGCTAATAGTGTCAAAATGCGTATAATATACACACACAAACATTGATAAAATTTATATCATGATAGAAAATATTAGTGTGGAATTGCATAGTGTAGAGACCGGGTTAGCTCTAAGTAGTGTGTCACGTTCCATTAAAACACGTTGTTTACAACCGAAAGATATGAACATAGCTCACATCGCTTACCTTAGCTTAGCTGAAATGTGCAGCGGGCCTTAGAATAAGTTTACAAAAAAAAAAACAAGCACATTGTTTTTATTGGTATCATGGTTTTTTATTAAAAACTATAAATGAAAAATGAACATTAATTATGATATCAATGAGAGATATTTTTATTTTTTTTTTCTTACAATTAATTCTTTTTTGACTTGTTTTATTAAATTTATTTTGTTGAAGATAAAACGAAGTTACATTTATACATTAAGTATTTGTGTTTTTTTTTTTTTTTTTTTTTTTTTTTTTAACAAAATATGTAATCATAATATTTATTTCATTTTTCTTTTTAAACTTTTTTATTTTTTACAAAACATGTTATTTAATATTTTAAAAATTGTAATTCCGGTTAAATTAGTTTTTTAATCTTAAAAGTGTGCACCGAGCCCTTCTAGAGATGCACACGTAAGAGAGAAAAACTGATTTAATATCGGTTGGTATGAATTTAAAACTAAAACTAACTATAATGCGTATACAAGCCAGAATGCAAAATCAACTACACAATGGCATACTCAATTGTTTTGATCAAACACTATTTGTGACACATATACATACATAATTTACATTTAGTATGAAAATTGCTAGTTTTAATGGCTTGTATAGGCATGACTGTTTGTTTTGGTCATATTAATTAAACTACTGATAATAATTTATTTTATTTGACTTTTCGTAAACTATTTTTTTTTACACAAATTATTTATAAGTTTTTGAAGTTTTGCACTCTAATTAATCTAGGAATTTTTTTTTTTATTTATATATATAAATATATATTTTTTCGTAAATTGATGACTTATTGAAATTAATTCAATAGGTGTGCTCAATTATTATTGGTTGTTTTGTGTTTTGCTCCTCGCCACGAATTATAGGTTCGAATTGTTATATCGGCGCATTAGCTAAAGCGCATAACCCCCGAATTATTTTGATATTTTGACATTTATCCTGTTTGGTTCAAATTATTTTCAAACGCAAAAAACAATTTTCAACGTTAAAAATGTGAACATAAAGCAAGCGACTATTTATTCACGTTTGTTTTTTTTTTTTTTTTAAATGGGAATTGTAGATGTAGTTGTGTTTTGTTTGTTCGAATTTTGTTCGATTTATATCGAAGTATTTTTGTTTTTAGTACATAATCGTAGTTGGACGAAATACATCAAAATTCGAATAAACAAAAAATTATAAAACAATAAAAAAATTAAATTTCAAAACAAGGAATTTTTTACAAAATAAATGTTATTGTCGTTTGTTTCAAAATTGGTTAATGGTGTTTGAAAATTGTTCCAAACAATCGGCATAGATGTCAAAAATATGCGGTTAGGGTGATTCGCTGGGACGAAGACTTATACTTTCTAGTTCTGGTTCGTAATGGGTTTCGATGAATTACTTAAAAAATATGGTTACAATAACAACAAGGTTACGACATAGGCCTATTATTCTACCTCTTCGTTGGTCTTCTCGTTTTTATTTCGTTTGTTGAGGAGATCTTAAGCGCGCTTTCATTTATTTAGAAGCACTTACCATTTTTATTTTGAACCATATAACTGTAATAATAAAGGCGTAAATGGAAATCACTCGACACACATTAGTATAGGTTCTGAGCGAAATATTTCAATTCTTTAACTGGCATAATTAATGTTGGTTTATGTAATGTAAAATAAGTTTTGTTTAAATATCAAATAGAGGTGCGGCGATGCAAATTATTCGTAAAACGAAAAGAGGTTGTGTCGTGTGATATATGAAATTAAAGATTAATTAGATATGGTAGGGATATGTTGGTTTCTTTAACGTTAAAATCGGTCCATAGATTAAAAACAAAAAAAAAATATGAATGATGCTTGCTGAATTGAAATTTTCGACTCAGAACTTAAAAGCGCATTTTTTAAAATAATAATATAAATATTATATAATTATATGTAGGTGAGTTGCTCAACTTGACACAATTGAGTATATTGTGAAAAAAGCATTTAAGCAAAAAGTGATTTAAACACAAGGTTTCGGAAATAAAAACCAACTAAAAAATGAACAAGTTTTTTAAATCCATTTTTTGTTCAATTGCTTTTCTGACGATATATTCAGCTGGGTAAACTTGGGTGACTCACCCGGTATACATATATTACATCATGTTATGTTTTTTTTTTTTGATTCTTTCAGTCTTGTCTTGAGCTTTAAGCTTACATATCGATATTTAATGTCGTTTGTGTTTTGTGTCTTCAGATTTTACTATCTTATAAGTATTTTTAAGATTTATATGGTTGAAATGTGTATTAACATCAATCTAATCATTTTTTGTTTTGTTTTGTTTAAATGGTAGATAAACCTATAATGTTTATAAGTAATACATTTATTGAATTGATCAAAATAAAAATAAAATAACTTTCAATTTCAATTCTAGATTAATATTTTTGTTGTATCAACAAGCCACGAAGTATACCATTTCATATTTTACGGTCTATTCAAATTTTGGTCATTGTAACTACATTTCGTTTGAGATTAAGCCAATGGTCTCAAATATTTTATAGATACGATTGTATACTAAATAAAATAAAGAAATGGACGAAAAATTGAATAAAGCGCGCAATATATAGTGGCCCTCGATTAATGAAAATGCAACGCAATCTAGACAGTGAAAGGTGTATTTCTAAATATTAGAAAAACTATTATTAAAAAAATATGAAAGGAAAAATCTTGCTAATGCAACAATCTGTTGTTATATGCTTCTCTTTC
This sequence comes from Tipula vernalis, assembly GCA_958295665.1. NCBI lineage: Eukaryota > Metazoa > Arthropoda > Insecta > Diptera > Tipulidae > Tipula > Tipula vernalis. The sequence continues at coordinate 175,201,367 of OY282558.1, read as the reverse complement.
ATTTCGTTTTAGAAATCGTACTGATTGTTGCTCTTTAACGATTGTATCGTGAAGTTGGTAACGTTGCATTTTCAATAAAAGGAGGCGTACGTACATTCGTTTAGCTATTGGTTGCTTATTGTTTTACATCAATCCAATCCATGTTTTATATCTTCTTGTTTTATTTATTACACTAACTGTTTAAGTTATATCACACGGTTTAATCGTTGAATGTTTAAAACATACAACGAGTATGTTACAATTGTATTGTTTATAAAACAAAAAAAAAATGTTTTTTTTTTAACTTTTTACCTTTTTAATTATAAATTCTGTTAAAACTGAAAATATTTACTAAAATTAGTTTTTTTTAAACATATATAACGAAAATCGTTATATAAATAGTGAATGCTAATTTCACGGGCATATTGTCATTTTATATTTAAAATCCTTTGCTAATAATACCGACGACTAATTTATAATAATCGTTTATTGTCATTATTTGGTTAAGCCTCTTCGATTTTTTGCAAAGATCTTGTGCCAAACTAATATACTTTCTATTTTATATGTCTACCAAACAAAATTAACATATTAGGATCTATATTTTACGGAGCCGTATAGTACGCAAAACTAAATGTTAAAATGATGGTAAAATATTAATTTTATATATCAGTCGGTATTATTAACAATGAGATGTTATGTGTTTTTAACAAACACATGAAAAATAATAATATTCAGGACTATTACCGATATACAATGCCTCTTTTGTTGCACTTTATCGCACTAGTTCGGTAAAATAGAATTGTTAACTATTGTTTTGTCTTTTACACTGTGCTAAACAGAAAAAAAAACGTGTCCGTCCGGATTTTGTGTATATGTAGTAAAAGTATTAGCTGAAATATTTACTTTTATATTAGTAGTAGAATTATTTAAAATTTGATACATAAAAATAAATTAAAAAATTGTAAAAATTTTTTTTTTTTTGGTTTGACTTTGTTTCATTTAGAATGAGGTGATTTTAAATTAGTTGCTTTTCGTTTTCTTTCCATAAGTATTTGTAACATTTAGGTTTTACATTTTTTTTTCCTTATTATTTATTCATTTATCCTATTGTTGACAATGCCATTGGAGCCGATGGTGAAGGAGTTGGTGATGGTGTACCTGCCATTAGGGTACGTGATGACATTTCATGCCCCAGATTTTTTTCTTCATAAACACGGTCCTGTGGAAATAAATAAAAAGTGATTCAATAAAAATTATTAAAAGCAACTTTATTTGTTGTTTAGTTTAATTTTAATATTTTAATTTACTAGGTGCCTCCGGCTCCAATCGAGTGGACCTCATAGGTACTACATTCAAAAATGGTTTTCGTCAGTAATGGTTATTCGATAGACAATAAACACAAGGTCTACCGGAAGGTAAAATTTTGTAAAAGTTATTAAATTCTCAAAATTGTTTTCAGGCAACACATGAACATCTGTTAAGGACCAATAAACCTCATATAAATTATATTTTTAGTGTGTCTTCACCGAGACTTCATTCATTAAACACTAAATTGTTTATATCCGCGGAAAGTGTAAGTGTACTGAAAAAGTGTAGGTCCACATAAAAAAGTGTAAATAACTAGTAGAACCAGGTATGGGCGATGTATTAAGATAAAATTATATCTACAAAAAATACTTTTTTTAAAAACCACTCATATAATTTTTTCATCACCCGGAAAATACATGCGTGATGGAATCCAACTTATGGAATAGATATGGATATAAATAACGAGGTTGGTTGTTGATTAAGGAAAAACACCCTCGCTTTATTTTTTGAGTGATGAAAAAATTATTTTTTACTTTTTAGTACACTTGAATATAAACTTGGTTTTTTAAAAAGTATCTTTTTTGCGTATTATTATTTACTAATTTTTAATCTTTAACTAATCTTTATAAATTTGAAGCGTAACATAAAGTTATATTTAAATTGCACATGTGCATTTTTTCATGTAAAATTTAGCGAAACGGGTTTGCGTATCTTTATTCATGTTCTATGGAGTAAATACTTGATAAATGGGATTTGTTATAAATTATTCTGCTCGCTAAATACTTTCATTTGATACCCATATCAAGAGGGTAGTAAAAGAAATTTAGTCCGTCATCTTGCCGCGTCCACCATTTTGGGGTATCCCATATTGAATTTAGAATGACATCACGTATTGTGCTTGGCAAATCCTTTCATTTGATACCCATATCAAGGAGCTGGTTAAGAAAATTTAGTCCGCCATCCTGGAGCGTCCGCCATATTAGATGTAGACTATCAAACCCTTTAATTTGATATCCATATCAAAGAGGTTGTGGAGAAATACGTTGGATTTATAATGACGTTCAAAATATCAAGGGGGCTGTCAAGAAAAGGTAATCCGGCATTTTGGGGCGGCGGCCATTTTGAACATACATATTACAATATTTAGGGTGGCCAGTAGCCCGGTGTTTTTTTTTCTTTTTTTTTTCTTTTTAAAATTCTCTTATGTTCTCTTTCTTAATTTTCTCTCGGTGTTAGAGTGAGTAGAGCGCTTGCTTACCATCCTAGAATCCCGGATTCGATTCCTGGTGGTTAGAAGAAAAAATGTCACGATTGGATGTTGGGTTGTTACAGGGCTGTGTGTGTATGTTATGAAGTGCATTATTCCTCATAAATTTCCTTCTCCTTTTCCTTTCCAATAAAAAAATATAAAGAACCTACTGAAACTTCTTACGGTGATCAGAACTTCGGTCTCAAATCAATTCCGAAATGAACCTCTTAAGCCAATCTTCAGCTTAACCTCCAACTCAATTTACAACTCAACCACTCCATACCCTAAACTCGACCTCAAATTATTCTCTAATTGAACTTCTCTTTCAAATCCAACTCAATTTAAACTTAAACCCCACTAACCATCATACCGGCATACATACCGTCGTACCATCATAACTTTAAACAATCATTTATTCATACCATTATTCAATTATACCATCATACCAGCATGACACTATACTATTAAACCATTATACAATCGTATCTTTGTATCATAGTGATCTCGAACCATCCCACCATCACACCATGATGTATATCTTACCATCAATCCACCACATCTTCATACCATCATACCATCATATCATCTTGAAATCGAACCCTCGTAGTACCATCATACAATCATATAATCATACCAACAAACCATCGTACCATCATACTGTCAGGTTACAATATCATTAAACAATCCAAAAGTCATACATAAATAATGTCATACCGTCGTACGTTGTATCATATATACAATCATACCATCCCACCATCATTCAATAATATTAATCAATCATACCACTATATCATTATAACATCCCACAATCATATATATCATCTTACCACGACACCATCATACCATCGTAGCGCCATTCTATCATACCATTATACTATCAAGCCAACATACCATTACAACATCATACAGGTTTTACGTTTCAAACTGAACTTTTTACATTTCAAGTAGGACCTTTTATACAAATTATATGAACGGCCAATTTGGGTGAAGCTTGGCTATTCCTTAACCGATTATGATCAATATTGACATGTGCGTTGGAAATGAGATTCTTAAATGATTTTTGGATAAGGTTCTGTAATATGATCAATAAGAATGTAACCTAGCTATTAACCGACTATGATGAATTTTTACGTTTCATATGAGTTCATTGCGCATCTTCTAGGACTTGATTTAAAAATCATTTTAGAATCCCATTTCTAAACCCCATCTTTCTCTTCCCATCGCACATGTCCAATTTCATCATAATCGGTTGAGAAATAGGCAAGTTCCATCATATTTGGCCAGATTCCAGAACTTCCAATCCACAAGCCCCACTTAATTATAATTGGTTGAGAAATAGGAAAGCTCCAACATACTTGGCCAGATTCCAGAACTTAATCCAAAATTTATTTTAGAATCCCATCTCCAACGTACATACCAAATTTCATAATATTCGGTTGAGAAATACGCAAGTTCCATCATACTAGGCCATATTTCAAAACTTTATCCAAAAATCATTTTAAAATCCCATTTCCAATGCACAAGCCGAATTTCATCATTATTGGTTGAGAAATAGGCAAGTTCCATCATACTTGGCCATATTTCAGAACTTAATCTAAAAATCATACAGATATGTTGTACATACATACAAACACTCACTTATATAGATTGCATGTGAGCAGTTAACTAAACACTAATCCAACCCCAACTCAACCCCAATTCAACCCGCAAATGGCCGCCAACTTAACCCTCTACCCAAACGCCAATTCTCTTTTAATTCAATCTTCAAACCAGCATATATAAAAATTAGCCAACTGCTCACTACATCTTAATCCAACCCCAACTTAAGTCCAACTCAACTTCAACTCAATCCGCAAATGGCCCCTGACTTAACCTTCAACTCAACCCCAAATTCAATGTCCAACTCAATATTCAAACCAGCATATACAGGGTGAGTTTTTTAAAAAATGCTAGGCATTTATCTTGAGAACGGTGCTAGATAGGAGAAATTATACAGATGGTAACCTTCAATTCGATCTTGACTTCAACCTTCAAGGTAATTTGAAGGTCAAATTGAATTTTTTAAATAGAAATAGCTATTTTTGACCCCGGATTCGGAAAGATCGCAAAATTATATGTTCAGATAGGAACTTTAGGCTCTTCTTTTGAATGACTTTCAGATGTTAATTCAAGGAATTTAATGCGGAATGACTTAATTTAAAGTTGTTGGAACCACGACCTAAAGTACCAAGTTAGTATTGTCTTGGTGTATTCCCCATTAAAATTCATTATTTGCTGATTATTTCTTATTATTTAGTAATTTGTCCTTGAATTAACATTTGAAAGTCATTCAAAAGAAGAGCTTAATGTTCCTATCTGAACATATAATTTTGCGATATTTCGGAATCCGGGGTCAAAAATAGCTATTTCTATTTAAAAAATTCAATTTGACCTTCAACTGATCTTGAAGGTCGAGGTCAAGATCGAATTGAAGGTCACCATCCGATGTCCTCCTCGACACTTAACAACTTTCATAATAAGTAATTTTCTCCTATCTAGCACCGTTCTCGAGATAAAAGTCTGACATTTTTTAAAAAATTCACCCTGTATAAAAAATTGGTAAATATGGTATTTCTATAACCAGGTATTTTGGGTCAATTCGTATGACAGGTACCCGACCCTCTTGACGCACAGGTTCCAAAAGCTTTTCAAATCTCGGCCTTGACCATAGAAACAGATTGGTAAAAAAAAAATTCTAAATCGAACAAGCCGTTCTCGAGATACCATGGGTACAGACCAACAGACAGACGGACGGACATTTTTTTTTTTTTGCTTTTTTAGACTCAGGGACTTTCAAAACGTCGAGAAAAGTGGTTTTGGAGCAACCAAATTTTTGATCATTTTTGACAGGATTTCAATACTTTGGTCTTTTTAGACCGAAGTAATAAATAAAGAAGTAGTAGTTGGGGTGGTGCATATAAGGAGAAAAAAATCCTAAATCCTATTAAAGTTCCCCTCCTTAAAAAAAACTGCTGAAATTAATTTTTAACAACACTAAGAAACAAGGCACTTAACTATATATCATGTCGTTTTTGATTGGTTCGTGGGTAAAGTCAGTTGCGAGTTTGCGATAGATATCAATAAGGTAAATAATCACTTGAATTATATGTACTATTTTAGGTCGCCCCTGAGCTACTGTTTTATTAGCTGTAAGTTAAATCTAAATTAGTTATAATTACGATTCTCAGTAGTACGTGGAAATATGATTCAGCAAACTAATAAATGTTATTTCAGAATGCAGTTTTCATTTGCAATATCTAATGGCTATTCTTAGATGTCTGTTATCGGGTCAATTTCAACCATTACAAACTTAACTTATCAAAATCCTCTTTATGTTGTGTAATAGGGTGTTGGGTGAGGCCCGGCCATCTCCAGGAGATTTTGCTTATAGCTTGGTCGAACACTCCAATCAATCAATCTATCAATATAACCATTTGTTAATTTAACGTTTTCAGACTTAAAAAAATATTGCTTTTGTAATGTAAGTTATTACATATATATATTTATTACATATAGGTCCAGTGGGTGGTTGGAGGATTTTAATACAATTTGCATTAATTTGTAATACGGCAATTATATTAAATTTTTGTGCAACATTCCATTAGAATGTAAAGCAAGTTGTAAAAGAACCGTCAATAAAATTTATCAAAGACTGCATTAATAAAATATTTTAGAAGTATTAAGTTTTAAAGCAAATTTCATTAAAGTTCCGTAAGTTTAGCCCTTTTTTTCTGGGGTTTGGTCATTTGATCTTTGTTTTTGGTGCCTTGAGGGTCGAAATCTCAGGGAGCAGTTTACTTTGCTTGCTTTGTGTGCTACTTCACTTTATAGTCGCCTAAACCCAATTATTTTATTTTAGTCGGTTTGATTTAGCGAATTTTATATCAGTAAAGCAAAACTCGTGCATGAATTTGTTATTCATATGTACATTTAAGTCAGCTTATTTTAGCGAATTTTCTATTGGTATAATTTTTCAATTTGAGTAGGTTGCTTTAAAATGTTTAATAGTTTTATTAAAAATAACTTTGAATGCAAATACTGCTTTAGAAATCTTCAGAATTGCGTTAAAATTCATTTTAATGCAATCATTACTTTACAATTTGCATTAAAAATTAAAGTAATTTTTTTCAAGTATGTATCTCAATTTCTATTTAAATTTCTTAATTTTTAATAAAAAATATTTTTAGAATATGTATTCAGAGACGAACTTAAAAAAAATACTCGTGTTTCTAAATCATTGGGCAATCGAAACATGAGCTCATTATATGATTTGCAGTACTACAGTCTTATTAGCTACCAAGGGACAAATTTTAGAGCAACACCAAGAATCGAAAAAACATAAGATGGCTTTGCAGTTAGACGGTCAAACACCATTTTAGTTTCCGCTCCACAAATCTCACAACAAACCTATTAAAAAACCTGATCACCGACTAGTTAACCGCACAACGAATTTCTTCTGCTAGGACAAAAACAAGATCGATTATGAAAAATGTGATTGTACCAAATTATATAAAACAAACAGTTCACAATTAATCTCTAAAATTGAATATTTGTCAGTTTGAAGAAAATATTTTCTTTATTAGAAAACTGATATCTTTATTAGAAAACTGATGCACTTTTTTAGAAGAAAGTAAATAAGCGTAACTATTAAAGATATTGACGCGAAATTTTATGCAAATTACCCAATTTTCACGAAAAAGGTTAATTTTAAATTGGGCTACTTTAAATTATTTTAGAACCTGAATGATGGATATTATATATACATATTTAACAAAATATAGTTACCTGTGATTTGTCATATTTAAACCTTCGCCAAATTGTGGCTTTTGGTGCATATCCTGATCCTGAACTTTCTCCTACATTGTAATTGGGATTAGTAAATGTTAAAATAGAACCACTAGACGTTCTGGAAGATTTTCTTCCTCTTTTGCGCTTTGAATTACACACTAGGCAAATAATTGCCACAACCACTATAATTAAAATAACTCCAACTACTATTGTTGCAATAATAATAACACGTGCCGTTATCAATGGTGTTGAATGTGAGTTTGAGTTGAAGATTGGTCTGGTTGGTTTGTCTAAAACATTCGGTGTTACTATTGGAACTATAAATTTTGGTTCCAGTTTACAGTTTCTACCGTCGATCTTATCAGGACATCCGCACGTATATGAACTTCCTTTAAAGAAACACAAATGGGTACAGCCACCGTTTTCTTTGCCACATGGATTTGAATCTTCCGGCTGTCTTAACTTAGAAACGGAGCGAATTTCTAAGGCACCGCGTAATCCATGTCGTATCTCTTCGTGTACACTATTTCCAGTTTTATGGTAGCGAAAAATTGATTTGTTATACCAATCTGTCCAATAAATATAGGGCCCAAACTGTAAAATAAATGGAAGCAAAATTATATGGATACAATTTATTTTTATTATTTATATGGCCACTTACTATTGTTAGTCCAAATGGATGTGTTGCATGATTCACGATTTGTAATCTATTTTCACCATCCAAATTACTACATTCAATGCGATCTTGCAGTGCATCGGCCCAGTAAATTTTATTTGTACTGCAAAAAAAATCATGTGGTCACAATCACAAATATTTGTAAATGTTTATTTAGAGCACTCACTCAAAATCAATTGATAAACCGGTTGGATAACCAAGATTGGTATTTAAAATGATTTTTCGTGCACTACCATCCATTAGGCACCTCTCAATTCTGGCTGGTTTCCCCCAGTCACTCCAAAATATGAAACCAAATTTTGGATATAAAATCATTGCACTTGGATCGTTCATTCCTTCGCTGAGAATTAACTTTCGGGATGTCCCATCAATTTTTGCAACCTCCATAACCTGAACACAATTTTTTAAACGTAATTAAAATTTTAAATAAATCCAAATTCTTACCTTATTCCCGCTATCCGTCCAATAAATATTATTAGCAATCCAATCGACAGCAATTCCATTCGGTGTATTTATGTCGGACGATATAAGTGTTTTAACATTTGTCAAATTTTTCATATCCGTTACACTTATTGTGTCTATGTTAACATCAGCGTAAAATATTTTCGATTGATTGTAGTGATAATCTATAACCACAACGCCATGAATACCATCGATGGGCAATACAACATCGAAAAAGTCTTGTGAGTCAAGTGATACACGTCCGATACCAGATCGTAAGGCGACAATTAAATAATCTTTTGGCAGTGTTTCACATTGCGTATTGCTATTTTCTAGGAATTGTATACCGGTTGGACATTGACATGAATATGAATTTGCATTGCGTAAGCACAAATGAGAACAACCTCCATTATTTGTCCCACATACATTTTTTGCCATAACACGCGGTTTCTATATGGAAAAGTTAGAATAAAGTTTAAATTTATTTGTTAAATTCCTAAATCAAATAAGTTAAGTACCTCAACAACTTTTACATCCATTAGACCTTCTAAATTTGCCTTGAGCGTCCTATTCGAAAATATATTATTCTTTTCCATTACGTGTAAAGCGGTTGTACCCCAGTCCGTCCAGTAAATTGAATATCGTCCAACAGATATACCATACGGATGCAATAATTCAGAAATTATTATTTTACGATTTTTACCTTCAAAATCAGATGATTGAATATTTTTAATTTGAGCATCTGTCCAATAGATTCGTTTCTCTAAATCATCCATTGATAAACAATTAGGCCAACTTAGGCTTGATATAACAATTTTTGTACGGCTTGTACCATCCATTTCGGATCGTTCAATTTTGGGCGTGGTACCCCAATCGGTCCAAAATAAATATCCATGTTCATAGTTCAATATTATGCCACGCGGTGATTCAAGATCACTCCAAATTAAAACATTTCGATTTTTTCCATCCAATTCTGCTACTTCAATTGTATGCCGTCCAGCATCAGTCCAATATATTTTATGGCCTACAGAGTCGACTACCAGCCCATCAACGCTATCCAAACTTTCACTAATTATTGGCTTAGAGGTTGTACCATCCGATGACGATCTCATGATTACATCTTCAACGGTATCAGACCAATAAAAATCACCGGTCGCTTGATCCACGTCGAGAGCTACAACATTAGAAATGGGGGGCAGTGGAAGTACAACGTCAATAACATAGTCGATATCTAATGAAATTTGACGAACGTCAATTCGATGTGAAAATAGAACATAACTTGTAGGACCATGATTGCAGGTTCGATTATTTTTCTAAAAGAAAATTGAAATCATTTATTAGACTTTGTTCGTTGATCAATTTTAGGTATGTCGTTTTCGATTCGCTTTTACCACCTCTTTCAAAAATCAATCCGTGAATCGAACAAGATAATCAAATTGCCCGGTTATTTTAATGTGTGTGTGTGTGTGTGTATTTTTGACTTCTTGAAAAATATTATTGAACATAATATTTGAGTAGACATAGCAACAAAATGACAGTCCTAGTGAAAATGACAGTATTTGTTGTTGATATTAGTAAATGAGGGGTAAATCTGACAAAAAATCGAGATTTATAACCGAGTAAAAATTTTGCTGGACCGATTGATTTTATTGGGCGAATCCAATAACTTGACAGCAGAAAAATCAATCGATTGCGTCACAGATTGATTTTATTTGGTGAATCGAAGACGACATTAGTTTTGTTAAGAATGAACACAATGCATGCTTAGTTATTTTAATTAGATGCACCTTTTTTGGTATTTAGGGTAAAAACATAAAACAAAAAGAGAAAAAAAAAAACAAAAACAAAACAAAATGGAAAATGTATTGCAAGAAGTTACAGAAGTAAGGCTACACGAATATTAGTGCAATGTATATCATAAAAGCTTTGATTTTAAATTTAAAGTAATAAAATTATAAAAAGTGTTTGAATTTTTATTTAATTAGTGAATAAAATGAATAATTCGCCGCCCTGAACCAGCGGATTTAAGTTGAGTTAATTTTATTGAAATTGAGTCTAGGAAAAGAGAAACGTGGTTTAGTAAAGGTATCGCTAAAATTTATATTGTTGTACAATTTTGTAAAGATGGCGAATTATTTAATAAGAGACAGAGAGAGAGAGCAAAACCAAATTGAATTTTATTGAAATGTTAGAAAATGCCAGATATTGGTGTTGTATAATGCCTAAGGTGACCAGACGTCATCTTTTGAAGATGACAGTCATATTTTACCGATGATCGTCATCTTCAAAAATAATGCCTTCTTTTACAAAACTCATCATCTTTGTCATATTTTTCATCATATCGTATAAATTTGATATTAAATTGTAGAATAATTGTCATTTAAAATATACTTCAACGGTTTTAAATCTGTGAACGTAAACGAACGCAACAGATTTATTGTCAAAAGAACGCAATTTGAATGTTTCTGTTGTTGAACGCATCCATTTTATTTGACGTTTACTTTATGACGTTAAATTTATGTAAAAATTAAATAAGTAAGCAAAATAATTATGCCGTTGTTTTTAAATCCAGTTTTTTAAGTTTAAAACAATTTATTTATTGAATTGGCCACTTTTTTCAGAAAGATATTCAATGGAACCGAAGCCAAAACAAAGAAAAGTTTCGCTAAATGACAGCCATAGATGAGAATTTCCAAATATTGTGTCATTTATTGTGGTACAATGCACTATTTGTGGTCAATCTTTTTCCATTGCAAACAAAGGTAGAGCTGATATTGTGCAGCATAACAACTCGACAAACCGCAAAGCGCATGAAAATTCTAGAACATCAAGCTCAAGAATCACAATTTTTATGAGGAGTATTGACACATTTGGATCCAATGTAAGAAATTTGGCAAAGGCAGAAATGATATTTGCTTATCATAATGTTATGCATAACATTTCATTCCGTAGTATGGACTGTACTAGCCGACTAATACAGTCTTTGTATGATAAAAAATTTTCCTGTGGGCGAACAAAAATGAGCGCATTAGTGACTAACGTAATTTTCCTGTATTTTTCATCTCAACTAAAACCAGATTTAACCAAAGTAAGTTTTGTTGCTATCTTATATGATGCATCAAACCAAAAATCGCCGAAACTTTACCCGTTCAATATTTTAATAAAATATCGGGAGTCAATGTTAAATTACTCAATTTATCAATTGTTACAGGTGAGACTTCGGAGATATTGTCTTATCATATTCTAGCCGAATTGAGGAGAAATAATTTGGAGTCAAAAACAATTGCAATCAAAAACTTGTCAACACAAATTTGAATTTTGGTGGTTTAGCTCGCAAAGGAACTGGTAACGTCTTTTTTAAATTGAAAACATCTTTGGAGCGAGATCTGATAGGAATTGGATGTAATGCTCATATAGCATCCAACGCTATAAATACAGAAGATTGAAATCATTTTGTGAAGATGCCGAGGTAAAATACAATTAACTTCTTGGATATTCTACTACTCGTTGGTTGGGACTTTCTAGTGCTACAGAGCGGATATTGAAATTGTACGAGCCATTGCGATCGTATTTTTTAAGCCAAAATACAATTCCAAAATTAATGAAAACGTTTTTTGAAAATGAAGGAAGTCCAATCTGTTTAAAATTCATTCATAACCAATCAGAACTTTTCAAAAGAACTATGTTGAAACTATAGAGAAAAATTGTTTAAGTGCTACAGAAGCGTGGCATATTTTAAATGAATTAAAGGACGAATTGATTGGAAAAACTCTACATACCATCAATTTTACGAAGTGATATAAATAAATTGGAACATTCTGAACCTGATTTTCGAGCAAAATTTATGTCTGACGTAAAAAATTTTTATGAAACGTCTTTCAACTATTTAAGCGAATGGACAAAATCCGTGGAAGATATGAAGTTGCTATATTGGACGATGCTAATAAAACGGATTGATTGGGAAGCTGTTGTATTGTGCTTGGATTCTGTTTCTGGTAAAATTGATGATACAATTGACGATGGAAAATTGATGAATGAAATTAGAAAAATAAATATTTATTGTGACGATCAGAAGCTGCCATTGTGGAATGAAAACAAACTCGAGCATGACCAATGATGGGTCGAAATAATTAAACATTTTGATACAGAATCCATCACTTATTCCGAAATTTTAAAGCTTGTCGAATTTTCTTTTGCTATACCAGGAACAAACGCATCCGTGGAAAGAGTATTGTCAATTATTAATGATATATGGACATCTGAAAAAACTCAAATTTCAATTAAATCCATTGAAGCTCAAGTCAGCGTTAAAATAAATGGACAAAAATCGTGTAAAGAATTTTTGAAAGAGATTGAATATAATGAAACTCTGTTGAAAGAAGCCCATAAGTCATCCAAATTTGAATAAGAATAAAGTACGATTTTTGTGAAATGAACTATATTTAATATTTAATAATTTTATTATAAATTTTTATATGCGTTTTTAAAATTTTTATTTTGAAAATAATCTGGTCACCTTAATAATGCCAGATATTGGTGTTGTGGAATTTGGAGCTTCTGGTGAATACTAAACTACTTTAAGCCACTTGTACGCAAAGGCCACTATAATTTTTGTATGAACCCATCATGTTTCACGCATTTCTGCAAAAGTTTTAGTATTCTAAGCCGTGGACATGGTATTGAAATATTTAAAATTGCCAGATATAGAATGTTGTAAAAAAATTTGGAACTTCTGGTGAATACTCAAAAGTCACTAAGATTTTCTAGTATGTATATCACTAGGTTTCACACATTTGCGGCATCTGATGTTGTAAAGGAATTTGGAACTTCTGGTTAATACTAAACTACTCTAGGCCATTTGTACGCAAAGGCCACTATGATTTTGTACTAGTTCGTCAAAATATCTTAATAATTGTAAAGAGGCCCGATTGCTTGTGCGCGATTGACAAATTACTGCCGAATTATTCCTCTGTGTTGCTTTCCAGTAGTAAAAAGAGGGAAGAATTATTTATACTCGAAGTTCGCGATCGCAATATTTTTTTCTGGGTTTTGTCCATTCTATTTGTTTAAATAAATATTTCTGCTCAACCGTTTACTTACAAATCGCGAATTATAAAACAATGCTACCAAAAACGCGCACCGCTGGCACAAGTGACGGCGAGAATGACAAGCCACAGCCAAAGATTCCACCCTTCTGGAATCAACAGCCAGGGGCTTGGTTTACCGTAGTCGAACACCAATTTTTAATTCATCGTTTGGAGAACGATGACGAAATGTTCGCCCATGCCCTTGGTGCTATATCACAAGCGACCATACCGATGATACTGGACGTAATCAAAAATCCGCCACCAGGAAAGAAATATAAAGCACTGAAGCACGCGTTAATGGACCGCAACACTATTAGCGAAAAGCAACGTCTCGACGAGTTGCTTTTCGGTTTCCAGAAAATCACATTTTTATCGCCTGCTTCTGCAGAAAGCAGGTGACTCCACTTTAGTAAACGCAGATTTACTCAAAAACCTCTGGTTAAAACGTTTGCCAGATCGCTGACCAAATCCGGATTTAGCTCAATCCAGAACAACCCCATCTATTGCTGAAGCTAAACAGCAACACTCCAGATGCAAGGCAACTGCTGACGGTGAATCAGACCTGGCCAAGATGAAACGACAACTAGACCAGACGCAACGGCAACTAGCAGATCTCCAGCGAACACTCGCCAATATGAACTTTGGGTTTCGTGGAAGATCACCGGACAGAAGGAGTTTCCAAAATAACAATTACAGATCGCGGAACCGATCGTCTTCTAGATCATCCGGATTCTGCTACTATAACCGTCGTTTCGGCTTACGTGCACGCAACTGTTCAAAGCCGTGCAGTTTTCCACTGGTAGCCTCGCAAAGCAGAGCTTCTTCTTCAAACTTCTCTAAGTCTTCGGGAAACAAATAAATCCTGCTACCTCTACGGCAAACATTGGGATTGGTTCATCTCGCCGTCTTTTCATAAACGATCATGAAAACTATTTACAATTTCTATAACACAGGCCTATTATAGGCGCTGACTTTCTATCCAAATATGGTCTCGTGGTCGCTGTGAAAAACAGAAGACTTTCTGACCCACTTACAACTCTTGTGGTGAACTGAACCATCGCTCAGGTTAATACACCAACCTTAGAACATTCCAGCGTCAATAATTCATACGACGCTCTTGTAAAAAAGTATCCCTCGCTCACTGAGGCTCTAAATTATAATCTCCCAGTGAAGCATAATATAGTTCACTATATCGTCACACAAGGTAGGTTACCTTGTTCCAAACTGCGACAACTCGACGCAACTAAACTGAAAGCTGCAAAAACCGAATTTCAGTTTATGACAGATATCGGAATCTGCTGCTCCTCATCATCACCAGTCTCCTCACCATTATATATGGTTCAAAAGTAAGACAAGGACTGGCGCCCTTGTGGAGATTATCGACAACTCAACACTGTCATGATCAGTATCTCGTTGAAACTCGCCGGCGCCACTATTTTCTCAAAAATAGATTTGGTTCGGGCCTTTCATCAGATGCCCATGGCTGCAGAGGATATTCACAAAACCGCGTTTACTACTCCCTTTTGGCTTTTTGAGTTTATCCGAATGCCTTACGGTCTTCGCAACTCAGCTCAGACATTCCAGCGATTCCTTAACGAAGTTCTAAAAGGGCTGGATTTCGTCTTTTATTATATCGATGATATCCTCAATGCGAGTCCCTCCGAGATGGAACATAGAGAACATCTCGAGTCAGTTTTTAAACGTCTCTCCGCATTTGGAATAAACATTAAAGCTTCGAAATGCATTTTCGGCGTAAAGTCACTTGATTATTTAAGCCACACAATTTCGAAATTTTCCAGTGCCAACGTCAATCCGCCAAATACAGCACTTCGTAGGTATGGTGAACTATTACCACCGCTTTATACCACGTTTAGCCGAACTGTTATCGCCTATTCACCGACATTTGGCCACTTTACTCAAGAAAGGCAAAAACAGAAACATTTTCTCTTGGCCTGAAGAGTGCATCGCATCTTTCAACGAGGTCAAGCGTTCTCTTGCCGCAACCAGGAATGTTGGCAACCATTAGCGTTCTTTTCAAAGAAGCTCTCTCCAGCGGAAACAAAATACTCTACATTCGATAGAGAACTTCTTGCTATATATCTAGCAATTAAACACTTTCGCCATTTCGTCGAAGGCCGAAATTTCTCCATTTTCGCTGACCATCAGCCTTTAACTACAGCAATTGCGTCAAAATCAGAGCAATTACGTCAAGATCGTAGTCCCCGGCAAGTACGACATCTCGATTATATCGCACAATTCACGACCGACATTCAGCACATTAAAGGTAAACAAAATATGGTGAGCGACTGTTTATCACGTTCTGGTGAATCACCTTCACCAGAAATCAACGTCTCCTCTTTCGACATGAAAGAATTACCTCAACAGCAACAATGTGACGAGGAATTGCAAAAATTGATTTCAGTTCGGAATCCGAAATCAAAAGTAAACTTGCAATTGATCAACTTACTGGACAATAAACAGCAAATTTGGTGTGAGACATCGACAGGTCAAAATCGACCCTTCGTCCCTAAAGATATGCGACGGAAAATTTTCGATAGTCTGCATGGCTTATCACATCCCGGCATTCGTGCCACGCGTAAACTAATTGTTTCGAAGTACTTCCGGCCAAGAATGAATACTGATACAAGCAACTGGGCGAAATCTTGTATCCCATGTCAAAAATCCAAAGTTCACCGCCACACAAAATCAGAACTTGGTAAATTCGAGCAACCAAGTGGCAGGTTTGAACACATCCACATGGACCTAGTTGGTCCACTGCCCCAATCGAATGGCTATCATTACATTCTAACGATGGTCGACCGATTTACCCGTTGGCCAGAAGCTTATCCAATCCAAGAAATGACTGCCAAAACCGTAAGTAAAATCTTCTACAATGAGTATATCTGTAGATTTGGTGTCCCACTCTATATAACGACAGACTAAGGAACACAATTTGAATCAACAATGTTCACCGAGCTCACAAAACTCTTAGGTTCTTATCGCATAAGGACATCAGCTAATAATCCGAAAGCGAATGGTCTAAATGCAACTAAAAGCCGCATTAACAGCTCGATGCCATACTTCCCATTGGAGTTCTGACTTTCCAACAGTTTAATTGGGTATTCGAACCTCATTCAAGGAAGACCTCAACTGCACGCCAGCAGAGCCAAACATACCAAACATAACGTGCATCAGAAGATTAAAAGCATGATCATAAACCTGAAGACACTTTATAGGCATGCCACGGATAGCCTGAAGGAAAAGGGTTTGATAGAGAGTAAGGCAGAAGCGGTAGGGCAGAGCAAGGCGACACAAATGACACAAACATCTCCTAAGGTTACCAACTGCTACGGTACGAAAGAAGATGAAACTAGCGCTACAGAGCAGGCCCAAGAGGTGTCATCTGTTAAGAGAGGAAGGGAAGATGGAAGCCCGGCGACTCAGACTAGGAAGAGGAAAAAAGCAGGAAGAGTCAAAACAGCTGCTATAGATTCATCGCGTCCCCACTCTAGTAATCCACTAGACCATGTGCTCGAGGGGACCCCAGAGGTATAAGCTCCCTGGCTCCAGGTAGGAAGGAAAATCCGGATACGTAAAGAAAAACCGCTTCGGCCGGATGCAATCCTCGTTAGTAAGGGTGAGGATGACCTACGCTGATATCCTTAAGAAGATCAAAGACGACACTGGCCTCAAGGGATTTGAAAACAATGTAACCCGAATAAGAAAAACGGCCAAAGGTGAAATGCTTCTTCAATTAACAGAAGCTAAAACAACGCAAACTGCGGCATTTAAATCTTCACTTGATGCTGTATTGGGCGTAAAGGTTCAGGTCAAAGCGTTGACTCAATCGTGCGAGCAACTCGTTGAGATCAGAGATCTTGACGAGGTCACAACTAAAGAGGAGATCCACCAGGCAATAATTAGTAAATTCGAGGGATTTAATGATCTTGATGTAGGCGTAGTGAAATCGCTTAGAGAAGCATATTGCGGTACAAAAACAGTTGTGCTGGCTCTACCCCTCACACTGGCTAAGATGGCTATCGCAGCGAATCAAATTCGCATTGGATGGGTAGTTTGCCGAATCAGGGAGAAAATGAGACCACCAGTTAGATGCATTCGATGCTTTAACTTTGGACACAGAGCCGGAGAATGTTAGAGCACTGAGAATAAATTCAAGGCTTGCATTAAATGCGGAGAGGAGGGACACTTTGCTAAGGCCTGCATAAACCCAGCAAACTATTACCTATATCATGGTAAAGGCAAGTCTAACCACATAGTAGGGTCTAGAGAATGCCCAGCTTTCAAGAGACCGCCACAAAACCCTGAGCTATGATTTTGTTGCAGTTAAACCTTAACCACTGGGAGGTAGCGCAAGACCTTTTAGCCCAGACAGTGCGCGAGCTAGGGGTGGACATTGCCATTATTAGCGAGCAATACAGGAATATGAATAGTGCTAAATGGGCGACTGATACTACGAACAGAGCGGCTGTTTGGTCTTGTGGTTGTTTCATATTTCAAGAATCGGCGTCAGGTATCGAGGCTGACTTCACCAGAGTGAAAGTTCAAGGAATCCATATTTATAGTTGCTATGCCTCACCAAATATCCCAATTGAGCAGTTCGAAATCTTTCTGGGCCGTCTGGTAGCTGATGCTCTAAATCGCAAGCCTGTCATTATTGCCGGAGATTTTAATGCCTGGGCGATCGAATGGGGATGTCAATGCACAAACCGAAGAGGGCAGGTTCTGATGGAGGCATTCGCGGTACTGGATTTCGTGCTTTGTAATATAGGAAAGGTCCTCACGTTTCTCAGGGCCGGAGTCGCATCAGTGGTAGACCTTACCTTTGTCAGTGCAGGGCTTTTATCACGAGTTAGCTGGTAAGTCAGCGAGCGTTACACTCAAATGCCTCAAATGAAACAGTGCCAGAAATCTCCTTGGAAGAGCTGAATGTGGCTTGTTGTAGGATTGGAGTTAACAAAGCCCCAGGTCCGAGTAAAATACCAAACGTGGCAGTAAAAACGGCAATTACCGCCAAACCAGGAATATTCCTCGAGGTGTATAATCAATGTCTAAGCGAAGGCATATTCCCGAAACAGTAGAAACTACAAACCCTAGTTTGCTGCGGTGCCGCCTGCCTCCACAGTAGGTTCGGTAAACGCGGCCTTGGCACCTAAGCCGGTGATTGGCGCGAAACTTATCCCTGAGGCTAAGCGGCGGTACAGGAACCGACGCGCGGCGAAGAGGATACTAGATAGGCTGGCTGCCACCCCTGAGGGGCTGCTAACAAAGGAACAGAAGGAATGACAGCGGTCCCAAGACGAATTGGAAGCTAGGGATAGTAAGCGACCCAGATTGCAGGGAGCCCAAGGAGATACTAGGACGCACGGGGCAAGACTGTTCAGTGACGTCCTTAAAGAGCATCTAGGGATACTAGCCGTCATTGACAGGAGTCAAGAAGATGGGAGTATCACTCTCGTTATATGGAGGCTAGTGTATAACGCACTAAACTCCGTTTTCCTAACGGTCCTCGGAGAAAATCCGGGGCCACCTCCATCTTGTAGGGATGCAGGATGCCACCAAGGGCGCGTTAAGCTAACGGCGTGCGCAGATCAAAGATCGGCAGACCTTTATCGTCTGGCCGTAGCTAAGGTGGGAGAAGTGTGACGGGGCGCGAAGCTGGCAGTGGTTGACAGGGAAAAGATCCCTAGCAGACCAAGGGCACGCGTCTGGCTACCAATCGAGCCATCCTGTCCGGATGAAACAATGCGCATAATTCGGGCAAGCAACGTTGATCTTCCGACGAACAATTGGAAGATCATTAAAAGAGGAGGAGAAGGGAGGATCTAGGTTGTCCATTTTAGTGGTGAACAAAGAGTCCCTAGCCCCTCTAGCTAAAAAGAAGGGGGTAATCGGCTTCGGCTTCAGGTCAATTACCCTAAAGGTATTTAAAAAGGATGAAGTCGAAGCGATTGTGGAAGTCCTACCCAGGACAGAGCAGAGAGAAGGTGCTAACACGCGGGACGTTGGGAGCTCAGCGATGGAGCGATTGACGGCTATAGGTAGTCGCCTATCCCTGGACTCGAACGAGGAAGATCGGGTCGAGTCGATGGGGGAGGAGGGTGGCATAAAGAGCCAACACGGAGCGCCGGAAGGGGGCGTCAGGATTGATGACGTCCCCCAAGGGCCGAGAGATTAAACCCTGCCGCGACAGCGGGGGTATATGAAGGAAGGTAAGTTGATCTGTTTATACTGAGCACGGTTCAGATTAATCTTCACCATTCTAAGGCTGCTTCGGCAGCCTTGATCCTCAGACTGACCAAATCGGATGAGGACATAATCCTAGTTCAAGAACCATGGATTAGTAAAAACAAGATCTGTGGCCTCGGTTTAAAAGGGTATACTATTTTATAATCTTCTGGGTCCGATAAGATCAGATCTTGCATTCTCGCTAAAAATAACTTGAGTATTTTCCTTCTTCCACAATATAGCAGTGGAGACGTAACGGCAGTCGGCCTGGACACTGCTTACTATGGCTGGTTTCAGCCTATATAGACCGAGAGAAGGAGGTTCCGCCGGATAACCTGCGGGAACTGATACTCGAAGCGGAACTGGAAAAGATCGGAGTAATACTGGGATGCAAATGCGCATCATACAATCTGGGGTAGCACCGACATCAATGACAGGGATGAGTACTTATTTGATTACTTATTGGGTACTAACCTTGCAGTGTGTAATCTGGGGCAAGAGCCCACTTTTATTATTAGTAACAGGCAGGAGGTACTGGATGTTACCTTTGCATCAGACTCCATTACACATATGGTGAAAGAATGGAGGGTGGCGAAGGAACAATCCTTCTCGGACCATCGGTACGTGACGATTAATATTGACATTCACCCTGTACCCGGAAAGCCTTCAGGAATCCTAGAAGGACTAACTGGAACAAATACGGGGAAGTGTTAGTAGGACTCTTACCGACCGATGCTCCGAAGCCCCCAGCCACCGAGAAGGAGCTGGATTTCCTGGTGGGGGAAATCACAAGCGCCTGCAACTTGTCCTTGGACTGCTTGCCCCAATAGAATACCTAAAGGGAGGCAGAAACCGGTATGGTGGTCCAGGGAGTTGGGAATCCTTCGTTCAGGATGTAGGAAAGCATTCAATAGAGCAAAGGGCTCTAGGGAAGCTCAGGACTGGGACTCCTATAAGGAGCACCTTAAAAAGTATAAAAAGGAATTAAGGAAGGCGCGGAGGAGGTCTTGGAGACTATTCTGTGATAAAATGGAAGGTGTTTCGAAGACTTCGCGCCTCAGGAAAATCTTGTCTAAGAGTCCAACGAGCCATAGTTACTTAATTAAACCAGATGGGCTGTGGACAACGTCTAGTGGGGAATCATCGGCGCTTCTGTTGGATACCCATTTCCCGGGTAGTGTGGGTGTGTCGACGGAGCTTGGTAGGAATGGGGAAAAAGTATCGTCGGGGTGCCCGGAGGAAATCGTGTGCAAAAACCGGATCCTATGGGCACTAAACGGCTTTAAACCCTATAAATCGGCAGGCCTGGACGGTGTCATCTCAGCGGAATTGCAAAAACACTCGTCGATCATTCTCCCATGGCTGGAGGTGATCTTCAGTGGGTGTCTAAAACTGAATTATATGTGTCTAAAACTGAATTATATTCCTAGGAAATGGACGGAGGTTAGGGTGATGGGCGTGATTTTCATCCTGAAAACGGGGAAGAATTCACAGGCCTACCCAAAGGACCTAAGACCTATAACTCTATCATCCTTTCTGTTGAAAACATTGGAAAGACTGATCGACGTGTACATACGTGCAAAAATAAAACCCAGTAATTGGGCGACTTCTCAGCAAGCGTACTGGAAAGGAAGATCTGTGGCTCTGCATTCCCTGGTGCGAACAATTGAGAAATCAATCCACTCGAAAGAGTACTGTATGGTAGCCTTCCTCGATATAGAGGGCGCCTTTAACAATGTCAGGACGGAGGCAGTTCGGGAAGGACTGTCTTTCTTAGATGTGTACTACCCCTTAGGAAGGTTGATAAATCAGATGCTAGAATGCAGGATTATTAACGCGGATATGGGGGAATCCACCATTAGGAGGCGAGTAGTTAGAGGCACTCCGCCAGGTGGTGTCCTATCACCTCTTCTCTGGAACATAGTTATCAATGGATTACTTTTGGAACTGGAGAGGGAAGGAATAGGGGTGATAGCGTATGCAGATGACGTAGAAATCGCGATCTCGGGGAAGTACCTAGGCACGATTAAGGAAGTCATGCAACACGCGCTCGTAATCATTACAAAGTGGGCCAGCAAATGTGGGCTGAGTACAAATCCATCCAAAACAGAGCTGGTACTCTTCACCAAGAAATATAAAGTTCCGGTAGTCGCCCCTCCTACCTTAAATGGCACAGCACTGGCCTTTACTGATAAGGCAAGATTTCTGGGCATAATCTTGGACAGTAAGCTAAATTAGATGCCCAATATTTTAAAGAGAGTAAAGAAGTCCACTATGGCTCTGTACTCATGTAGAAACGCCGTCGGTAGGAGATGGGGTCTAAAACCAAAGGTTGTACACTGGCTCGTCACCGCTGAAGTCAGACCGATTCTGATGTACGGGGTGAGTGGGTGGTGGCCAGCACTAAACAAAGAAACTTATAAGAATAAGATAGAGAAGGTACAGAGAACGGCCTGCTTGCTTATTAGCGAGGCACTGGGGTTCTACCTTCTTCCTGTCGACATCTTTGGTAAGTAGAGAGCGGCAACTACGGCTGCACGACTCTCTGCCGTGTTTGAGTGGAAATGTCTTCAAACGGGCCACTCGACGATTGTCAGGTCGCTACAGGCAGATGTGGTAAATTGTGACTACACGATACCGATTGTGTGCTTTGAAAAAGGTTTCCGGACTCTTCTCCCCTCAAGGGAATCCTGGGGGAACAGGTCAATAACAGAAACGGGAAGTATACAGTTCTACATTGACGGCTCCAAGCTAGACGGCAAAGTCGGAGCAGGAGTCTATTGTGACAAATTAAATGTGAATACATACGTTCGGCTTCCTGATCACTGCAGTGTGTACTAGGCAGAGGCAGTATCGATTGAGGAAGCGCTGGCTTGGTTGAAGCATAATGTCATATCCACAAGGGATATAACAATATATGAGGACAGTCAGACGGCAATCAAGTCGCTGGAATCAGTTTCTCTGACGTCCGTGGTGGCATTGAAGTGCCGTTCATCTCTTAACGCGATGAGTGAGCATTTCAATATCCAGATAGTCTGGGTCCCCGGTCACTCGGACGTACTGGGGAACTGCAGGGCGGACGAACTGACAGGCAAGGTACAACTCTCCAATTGAAACCGAAAAGGGCAAATCTGGGGAGGCCCATAGCAGCGTTGTATAAGGCGCTTAGAAATGAGGCGATAGCCTCGGCACAGAAGAGGTGGACTAACACCATAACATGTTATGTAGCGCGGCAAGTCTGGCCGAAACTGGACTTGAAGCGCTCCAAAACACTACTATCCCTCCGTAGACCTGACTTAAGTATAGTCGTGTGAGTGCTCCAGAACACTGGCTCATTGGGGAGCATGCAAGGAGGCTTGGGTCAATAGCAAATGACTTCTGTAGAAGCTGTATGGATGAGGAGGAGGAAGAAACTCTGAGCCACTTCCTCTGCTCATGCCCGGCGCTAGCTTATAGGAGGCATAAACATCTGGGCAAGTATAGTTTGGACGGCCTTATGGATCTCGAGAACTGCAATGTGCGAGATATCGTACGCTACATAAGTAGCTCAAAATGGTTCCAATGAAGGTGTAAGGGGAGTAGGATCCCTTGGTATCACAACGGACCGTCATCGGTCTAAGTGTGCGTTTTGGCAGCCACTCTAACCTAACCTAACCTAACCTATATGCGGCCGAAGCAATAAATCATTCAGTCTCCAAGGATCAGGGATATTAGAAATCAAGGCTGGATGCGTGCTGCGAGACACCAACTTATACATCGTCGCCATCGGTTCAGCTTCCAACCACATCAGCGAATCGTTCCGCAGACCACTCAGCACATTAAACGGAGCCAATAACTTAAGGACGTTCATCACACGGGTTCGAAATAAAACGATAGGATACGATGAGCCTCAGTTCATAAATCTTCAGGATGCCACGCAGCTGGAACAAGAAATACAAGCGGTTAGGTAAAAGGAAGGACGACTATTTGAGGGAAATTTTCATCATGTTCATCACTATAGCATGATACACACAATTTTTTGGATTGGTATAGCCATATGTATTATTTGGGGCATCAACTACATTAAACAAAGGCGAACAACGCGTCCACTACCTTCACCTCTTCAACGATCGGAAGCATGAAATCAGAAACGGCAGCCCCGGCATATGTTAAGTTCCACAGTATAACAATCTAAATGGCGGCCCAGGAATATGTTGAGATCAACAGTGCAACAAAACACAATATTTTATTTCAACTCATCAACACTACAACGTGTCAACTCATCAACACTACAATTAATTAAATCTGGAAATTACATTTAATTTTGTTTGCATAATTAAAAATCATATAAAATCAAGCCACCTTTCCAAGACCAATATTTTTTTTAAATTAGTAATTACCTTTTTTGGTATGTAGGGTAAAAAATACAAAAAAAGGAGAAAAAATCAAAAAACCAAAAAAAAACAGGAACAAAAGTGCTAGTGTTATACAAGTTTAAGGATACTTACCGATAGCTTAACACCAATAGGACATGAACACGAAAAACCCTGTGGATTTAATAAACAAATGTGTGAACAATCGCCATTTCTTAAACTGCACGGATTTGATATGTCTTTGCGCATTCGATGAAATACTTGAATATCCATAAAATCACTGGCATTGCTTAAAATGGTTTTACGATTTTTTCCAGTATGTTTGTCAGCCACTTCAACGCTCTGCGTATCCCAATCGGTCCAGAACACTTTATTTTCGAAAATATCTATACCAAATGGATGCATTAGCCCTTTATCGATTAAGACAGTTCGGCCCGAACCATCAAAATTAACATATTCTAATGTTTTGGTGCCACCATCGACGAAATACAGGCGATCATTGGAAAACGTATCAACTGCCAAACCATTTGGAAAATTTAAATTGTTTGAAACAATGGCAATTCTCTCTGAACCATCCATACCGGCCCTTTCGATCAAAGGTTTTATACCCCAATCGCACCAAAACATATATCCATCAATGGGATTAACAACAATGTCACGAGGTTTATCTAAATGTTGCCATATCAAAAGCGCTCGCTGTTTACCATCGATCGATGAAACCTCTATACGATTAGTACCAGAATCAGTCCAGTATAATTTATTTGTAACCCAATCTAGCGCTAAACCAGCTGGTAAATGTAAATTTGAATGAATAATCGTCTCTTGATTGCTACCATTTAAAAAGGCCCGGCTAATTGTGCTTCTTCCTATATCCGTCCAATAAATATAATCAGTTTTACTGCACCAATCAAGTCCAACTGTTGATTTCAGACCATCAAGTGGAACCACCATATCAATTTCAGTAGAAACATTTCTAGGATTCAATTGTCGTACCCGAATATCTTTCTTTCTTGCAACCAGTAAAATACGATCGGGTACCGATGAGCATGTTTTTTGATCCTCGAGAAGTGTTAATCCGATTGAACAACCACATCGCCTGGATGATTTATTTGGCAGGCACAAGTGAGAACATCCACCTTTTAAACCTCTGCGATCCATAGCGCAACGATTAAAAAAATGGGGCTGCCTTGCCGGATGAAAACTGTGAATATCCATTGGGAAGTGTAAGCCATCATGTAACTTCTTGAAACCTTTGCCCGTAATTTTGTTTGCTGTTGAAATAGCCTTGGTATGCCAATCCGTCCAATACATTGAATCCTCAAATATTGTGAGAGCAAATGGATGTGGCAAATGGTTGCCTAAAATTTTCTTTCGATCTTTCCCCTCTAAATCAGAACTTTCGATCACATGATGTTTGGCATCAGCCCAATAAATGCGATTCGATGGATAATCGATTGCTAATCCATTCGGCCAGAAAACTCCATCTTTGGTTAATGTTTGACGATCTGAACCATCCATGTAGCAGCGTTCAATTTTTGGGTTTGGTCCCCAATCCGTCCAAATCACTAATGCCTCACCCGGATGAACAACTATTGCACGTGGTTTATCTAGATCGTTGGCTGCGATTACCGCACGTAATGTCCCATCAAACGGAGCAACTTCAACGCGCCGTGTTCCAGAGTCCGTCCAAAATAACAAATCGTGTATCCAGTCAACGGCCACTCCGCCGGGTGACTCTAAACCCCATTTAATAACATCTTTAGCTCCGGTACCATTAATGTAACTGGATTTAATCACATCTGTTGAGACGTCTGACCAAAATATTAAACGTTTTTTAAAATGAAAATCTAATGCGATCGCATTATGCAAGCCTTTCAATATCGACGAATATTTATGGTTATTAAGTGTAACCTGACGGATATCTGCCCGATTTGCCATTATCAATTTGACCGCACCCCCCAACGCTTTACATGTACGAAGGTCTGGCCTTAAAATATAACCTTCGGTGCATCCACACGAAAAACTTCCAATTGTATTAAAACATTTTTGAGAACAAACAGGATCAAGCGCGAATTGACACTCATCAATGTCACTACAATTAAAACCATTCCGATGTAATGTAAAACCGTTACGACATGCACACTCATCTTTCCCATTACTTGATATGACACAAATATGTTCACATTTTGCGTTTGGTTCACACGGTTTCTTGGTCGGACAATTTAATTCATCCTCGCCACCTGTACAATCTGGTTGCCCATCGCATATATGTTTCTGATGGACACAATGTTTCGATATCGTAGAATTTTTATGCGGTGGACATGAAAACTGCCCCGGTTCACAAACTGTTTCACAATCTATTTCATCTTCACCTTTTTTACAATCGGCTACCCCATCACAAACCCACGTTTTTAATATACATTTCCCATCTTTACAAGCGTATTCATCATGAACACAGGCCCGTGCATTGTCCTTGTCATTCGAATTAGTACAACCTTTTTCATCCTCGCCACCATCACAATCTTGTTCACCGTCACATCGCCACCTCCCCGGTATACATGTTCCATCATCACATTTGAATTCACTTGACGGACATGTTGTTGGTTTTTTCGGACATCCCTCCTCGTCACTCCAATCACCACAATCATTATCACCATCACAACGAAAACGCTGTAGTACGCACAATTCACCGGGACCACCAGAATTTTCAAACGATGATTTACATTTAAATTCACCTTCCGGACAATTCGGCATTGCAGTTTCTGAATTATTTTGTGGAGGAATCAAAACAAGTTGAAATAACAATTATGTTCCCGCACATTATTTGTACTTACCGCAATTAGTTTCGTCGGTACCATCTGGACAATCGGTATCTCCATCACATTTAAATGAAAGTGTTATACAGGTACCATCATTACAGGAAAACTCTTGTGGAGTACATCTGAAATTGGCGAACATAGTAAATAATTAAATATGCAAATAGTGCGAAATTTTTTACTTACACTAATTTGGTACAATTCATTTCATCCGAATAATCTTTACAATCATTATCTCCGTCACATACCCAAGAATGTTGAATACACAAACCATTAAGACATTCAAATTGATCGTCCGAACAGTTTCTGTGCGCTCCACAATGTGTTTCATCCGAATAATCACCACAGTCATCATCCCCATCACACAACCAATCTCTTGTAATGCAAACCAATGTTCGCGGACACATTACTCGACCCGAATGTTCACATTGTTGTTTTGTTTGTTCAAGAATATTCTCATTTGAATTTGGACAATCTTCTTCATCCTCACCAGCTGGACAATCCGCAACATTATTACATTTAAACATGCTACTAATACACTCACAATTTTTCGAACAAACAAATTCCCAATTTGCACACGCGCTCGAACATTTCGATTGATCATTACCATCGGCCACTAATAATTCATCAGCTGGATTCATTATTGTGTGCTCTGGTACAAACGTGTCCACTTTCGAATGTGACCCAAGGCCAAACATTCGCGTATTATAATTGTGATATTGGATGTCATCCGTTTTTGCGGCATATTCGCGCGGTCCATACAAATCAATGGAACGACCCATATTTATTGGTGGGGGAATTAATTTAGGTCCTTGGCCACCCAGAATTCGATAGCTAGAATCTTTTGGATTTGCCGAATTTGGGATTGTGCCTTGATTATTTGGTTCAGTAAGTATTCGTCCATGTGGAAAAGGTATTTGTGCATGATCTAAAAATAGAAATTGTTAAGATTTAATATTGGAGAAATTGATTTACGTGTTTTAGGTATTTACCGTAATGCCTAATTGAAGCTTCTTTATGCTTGTCGATGTGTTGATGTTCAGGCCAATCTGTTGTATATTCATCGCACAGTACTGTAAAATAAATAAAATATTTAATTATGAATCACCCTGTTTTATACGGATTTAATATAAGAAATAAGATTGCTCCCACTCATATACATGTATACATTGTTATACATAGAAGCCTACACGAACGCTAGCGACCATTTTTTTTGGTTTGCCATTGGACATTCCACTTTCGATTGGTTACCTATTGGCTGTAAAGGCTTGTGATTTATAAACTGCCACAACAAAAATAATTGAATGTTAAATTGTTTACAAAGAATACGGTTTGTGGTTTTATGGTTCAGCCTGTATAATAAAACAGCATAAATGCAGTTGTGCGATGATTGCAGTCACAATAGGAGCATTTCAAATTTTTAGTAAATTATCGATATGAATCGTCGTATAGATTCATATTCTAATCAATCAGGGATGAAAAAAACGTAGCTTTGAATGTGTTGAAATGCGCAAACTCAAATTAAAAACAAAATATAAAAATAAATACATACTGATGTTCAAATCGATATCACAGCTTCCCACAGGTTTTCTGTTAAACACAGATTGACTCAAAAAAAAATTAACTGTAACATTATAGGATAGCCGCAATAAGACAAGTAAACTGAAAAATTATGCAGAAGTTATTTCAAGTTATGGGCCTTTTGCTCTAATTAATAAACCATATTTTTGACCACGTTAAGTCCTTTTTTGGCTCCTAGTTTGGTTTTTTTGTTCAATTTGTGCAAATTCTTTTTGTTTAATTTAATTTTATTCTGATACGAGTAAGAATAGATGTTGTAAATTGATATGAAAATTAAATAGGCGTGGAAGTTTTTGACCTTGATGGCTGTAATTGTTCCGGTTATTTTTTTTTTAGTAAACACCTTTCATTTGTGTTCTCCATTTTGTTTCAATTTTGAAATTTTCACTTTTCAACTACAAATTTATTCGAAATTACGCTTCATACGCAAATAATGAAAGGCAAAAAAAAAAACTTAAATCTTTTGCATGCATTTTACGAATGTAGGTAACTGCGGCAGGGAAACTTTCGACTTTTGAAATGAAACTTCCCACATCGATAGAGCCGAATTTGTGCTAATTAGTGCTCAGAGGAAAAAATTAGTGCTAGTCCAGGAACCGAGAAAACAGCAAACAAAAATTCAAGATTTCGCCTGAAAGACGATAAATAAATTCTAAAACTAAATCTGAGTTACAGCAAAAACCGGTAAACATTAGTAAAAAACAGTAATATTTTCAAAAGGTAGATTAATTGAGAAAATTTGTGCTTGGCCTATAGAAAAACTAAATTTTAATATTTTCATTCATAAAATAAAGAAAATCGAAATTACCCTAAATGATACTATATTGAAAAGAAAAGTATTTAGTTGTTCAATAATATTTGAATTGAACAATATTATATAAGTAGATAATAAAAAATATCCAAAAAAATGTTTAATCGATTCAACATATTCATAGACATATAAAAAATAGACTGAATTTCTAATCCAGATTTGGCCCAATTCCATTGAACATGAAGAATGGTTGATTGCACGAATTTCTGACACAAAATGTTCTACAAACCAACGAACTTAGCAGTTCTAATGATATACTCCGATCGGGAATTATCACAACCATCCGAAACATATGGTTTCTGAATTTGTGCTAATTCAGATTTGGCCCAATTCCATTGAACATGAATAGTGGTTGAATGACCGAATTTTTGACACAAAATGTTCTACAAACCAACGAACTTGGCAGTTCTAATGATAAACTCCGACCGGGAATATTCATAACCATCCGAAAAATATAGAGGCTAAATTTGTGCTAATCCAGATTTGGCCCAATTCCATGGAACATGAAGAATGGTTGATTGAACGAATTTCTGACACAAAATGTTCTACAAACCAACGAATTTGGCAGTTCTAATGATATACTCCGATCAAGAATATTCATAACCATCCGAAAAATATGGTGGCTGAATTTGTGCTAATCCAGATTTGGCCCAATTCCATTGAACATGAAGAATGGTTGATTGAACGAATTTCTGACACAAAATGTTCTACAAACCAACGAATTTGGCAGTTCTAATGATATAATCCGATCGGGAATTATCATAACCATCCGAAAAATATGGTTTCTGAATTTGTGCTAATCCAGATTTGGCACAATTCCATTGAACATGAAGAATGGTGATTTAACGAATTTGCTGAGTAGGGTAAATGGCATTGCATCTTTTTAGTTTTATCAATTAAAAAATTAGGTGTGTAAAATAGCTTATCCTGCAACAATAATTTAAAATTTTTGAGCTCTCCGTCCGATATTGAAAAATTTGTATCAGATGTGGCTATTGACGATATCGAATCTTCAGATGATGATTGATGATACCCAAATGTATATAATTCGCTCTTCGAAAATTTATTTTCAATATTCCTCTTTTTTGACAGATAACAAGCCTGTGGCGACATCCCAAGTTCTTCACTTATCAATATATAAGCCCGTTCAGTTGATGGTGTCTTAAGTACCCCTGATTCAATCAAACTTGCCTTATGCTTATGAAAACATTCTAGTTGAATGCTTACTCCGAACTCTGAACATGACTTCAATTGAACTGGGCCAGATCTGTATAGTATGTTGAATCGATTATGTGATAGAAAGGGAATTTTTCAATAATTTCTAAACATTTTTTTGGATATTTTTTATTATCTACTTATATAATATTGTTCAATTAAAATATTATTGAACAACTAAATACTTTCCTATTCAATATAGTATCATTTAGGGTAATTTCGATTTTCTTTATTTTATGAATGAAAATATTAAAATTTAGTTTTTCTAGGCCAAGCACAAATTTCTTCAATTAATTTACCTTTTGAAAATATTACTGTTTTTTACTAATGTTTACCGGTTTTTGCTGTAACTCTGGTTTAGTTTTAGAATTTATTTATCGTCTTTCAGGCGAAATCTTGAATTTTTGTTTGCTGTTTTCTCGGTTCCTGGACTAGCACTAATTTTTCCTCTGAGCGCTAATTAGCATAAATTCGGCTCTATCGATGTGGGAAGTTTCATTTCAAAATTCGAAAGTTTCCCTGCTGCAGTTACCTACATATTTTATGAAAATAATATTTTTATTTAAAGCTCATTCTCGCCAATTATTTTATTTCCCACATCCCACATGGCTTGAGACAAAATTTGTTTAACATAAAATACAAAACACAGTTACTTTCACACAGTTAGATCCATTTAGATCAATATTCTAGCCAAACTAATCGTTTTTATATCCGACTTTATCACCCTCGGTCTTGAGATTAAACTTTTATAAACACAAAACGTTATATAAAATACACTGCAGGTAAAGTTATTGCTTCCAAAAATTCAACGAAATCTAAAAAGGCCTGTTGAAGTGATTATAAAATGTAAAGCAATTGTTCGTTATTAGAAAAATTGTTAAATGTTGAGTGGTACATACAGTATTTGTAATATGTACCAACGACAGATCTGCAAAGTCCGCATTACAATTTACGTGAAGAACGATGGGAACCTACAAATTCCAAACCAGAGTAAATAACCGAAGTACTTTACAGCAGCAGTGAAAGCAAGGTGAGACCACAATAGGGATGTTAATAAAAAATATTAAAACAATTGAAGCTGGAACAATGCACGTTTTAACTTGGCCCACTCCACCCAACTTGCGAATTTACTAGATCCTGTGGTTTTATGCCTCTCGAAATGGCAAGGCTGGATTCTGCTTGGATTGAACATGCTGCCACTGGCTCCGCGGAATAGATTCTAAGATAAATGCGGTTCGGTTGCCTATGAAATTCTTCCATCTTCCTGGAACATCAGAATTTACGATATGGTTGGGTAAGTTAGCGTCCCACTCAAGTTTTAGAAACCATAGTTTCTGCAGCAGTATTTTAAATAATATGACTGTTGGTGCAAACCAACCCAATGGGTCATACATTTTTGAAGACGTGGAAAGTATTTTATATTTGATCCAACTAATTCTGCCTCCGTCTTGCTGAACTTTGAACGAAAATTTATCTGTTTCTGAGTTCCAAACTATTCCTAATGTTTTGATTGTTGCATTCTGTGTATTTTCAATGCGAAAATGTATCCAAAGAACTCACTCAATGCGACTTAAAATCTCACGTATTTGGTTTATGAGTTGAACTGCTCGCTGAACGGTGTCACAATCTGTGAGCAAATCATCAATATAAAAATTATTTTGAATAACGTATGTCGCCTGGGGATATAAACATTCATAAGGGTCAGTGGATTTTTTCAAAGTTTTAACTGCTACATAAGCTGCGCATGCAGTGCCATACGTGATAGTTTACGTTCAAGGTCTTAACAATAGAGATCCCAGAAACTATAGTCGAATATCAATCTTTTGATTTTTGTTGAACAGATTTCATCCTTGAAATTTGATACAACATGCCCTATATATATATATGGCCTGTTATTTATATTACTGACCCCTAGGATTGATTATGTGATCGACCTTGTGACATTTAGCGTACTTGATGTACATAGCTATTAGTCTAATATACAATATTTGATACTTCTGATTTCAAGTTCAACTTTTTTGGGATTGTCAGCTGAAGTGGATGCTAAACCGTATACTGTCGTGGAAGCTTGACAAATGACAAATTACTTTTGTGAGCCAGAATCTAATAGCGCGCGGTGTGGCTGGAGTTATCCAGTATATAATTGTATGTAAATAATGGCTGTGGGTGGTACCGTGGCTGGCGATGTGAAAAATGAATGTAAAAATTGCGTATTAGTCTGGATTGTTTAATCCTGTCGATGATTCTGTCACGGGTTCATTAAGTGAAAGATATGTTGATAATGTATTGGAACCGGCTTTTGTTTTAGCATGACCTGTCTGTGCAATGTGTGATGCCTTCCATTGCATAAGCGACATGACAATTTCTGAAAGCATTTCGTGGTTCCGCGTCTCTCCTTAGATAATTGCTACACAAATCCTTCTCACTTACAAGCTTTGTTCTGCCCTCCACAGTTTTGTTGTTGAACACTGGACATCTGAAGAGCAGGTATGGTTGTCTACAGGCTATGCACTCAAATATGGTGCTGGAATTTGTGGCCACGAAAGACGAGAATGATTTTGTAGAACTTCTTTTAATCGCTGTATCGCAAAACTTAGCACATTCTCAAAAGTTGGAAAATCCTTTTCGACCGACTCGGCGCCATTCCTTTCTCGAATGATGTAAACACTGCTTTTGGTCAAAAAAAAACTTTGAATCAATGACGAAACGATTAGAGTCATCATATTGTACCGATTGCACAACTTGGTCCATGCTTCAAAGCAATTATTGTCGGTGATGGGAATATGCCTAATAAGAGCGGCAGCTTCACCCGTAAGTACACCTTCCAGCATCTGTAATTTATGAACATAACTGATATTTTGGTTATCATGTACTGTGTCTCAGAAAAGGTCATGAAAAGATGCCCAGAAAAGAGTCACACGTATTGAGACAAATTAACACCTTCATAGAAAGTCTTTTGTTGACCGATGAATTGTTCTATCATGAGTGGTATTTATTCCATGTTGCCCATGCTTAAATTTCTACTCATCAACAGTAAGCATTACCTTCAATTTAAATGTATGATTGTTTAGGTTGGTCCTTGGGTTTCATGCTGCACGCATAATATAACCGCAATGATGTTATCAGGCGGCGAGGAAAGCCGCGCCGCAGACCTCTGATTTGGAACGATTTAAATGCTTGAATTCTGGTGTTAATTTTTGCATGAAGAAACAGTGGTGGATTTATTTTAAATTAAAGTAATTAATCCCCACATACATTTTAATTAAAATTAAAATCTACAAAATGGCGATTTACAATGCTTGAGGGCACTGTAACAATGCTTCATCTAATCGGCGGTTAATTAATTTGAAATTAAGATAATAAATATATTCAGACTGCGTATAAACCTTATCACGCAAAACACCTACGGTCGTGCAGACGACACGGCCCACCTCAAACTTTTTTTTAATGTTGTAGAAGTTGTGTTTATTGCAAATTCTATGGACCAAGCTTCATTCAAGAGAAATGTGGGAGCGCTAGATTTAAGGGTAGATGAAAGCGGAACCAAAGCACGAAGGAAGCTGGTTCTTCAAAACTAACGTATAATACAAGGAGAAAGGCCTCGAGTGCCCAAGTCAAAATAAATAACATTTCGCCGGAAGACAGGACGGAGAAAGACAAAGCCACGCTTGCTTGGGCAGAGAAAGTCACCGAACAAAAGTCGGGAGGCCCTTCAGCTTGTCCACAGCTAAAAACAGTAAGATCGCAGGAGGAAAGTCCTAAGATCGCCAAGAGGACCAAGCTCCACGCTACCGGTATAAGGCCTGTTCGAAGAGGATGTCAGTATCACGCCCGCCAATTGGAGGAAGGTGGAACGGGCGTTAGCCAGCACCTACCTGAAAGTCCTGTCGGAAAATCCAGAACCTGCTCCGACTTGTAGGGATGGGGGCAGGCACAGGAATCAGGTGAAACTGACTGCCTGTGTAGATCAGAGGTCCCTGCTACTTTATAAGAAGGCAGTGGAGAGACTTGGCGAGGTATGGCTTGGAGCCTGCCTTGCTGTTATTGATATGGAGGAGGTCCATTTGCTGTTATTGATAAGGAGGAGGTCCATTGTATACCAAGAGCTAAGGTATATATTCCTTCGGAGCCTAGAGATCCGAAGGTGATACCAGTTGTGGCAGGTTGGCAACCCGAATTTGCCAACGCACAACTGGAAAGCTGCCAAGCTCGAACAGAAAAGGGCTGACTATAGGTCAGCTGTTATTATTTTAAACAGGGAGTCATTGACTGCACTGGAGAAAAATAACGGTTTAATTAACTATGGTTTCAGTGCAGTTACACTCAAGGAGTGCAAGAAGGACGCGGACAAGCTGGAGGCTCCGAAGTCAGCTTCAAACATTACCACCGTGTTTGATAGTTCATCTGCACCGGAAGTAGTGGACAGCCGAGTGGAAACTCTCTCCATAGAAAAGGAGATGTCAAAGTCGATGGAGTCTTTAAAAAGGCTCTCAGGGGACTTCTCATCAGGGAAGGACTCTGATGTTAAAATGATAAAGAAGAGGCTGTAGAGATGCATTGGTATTTCTGCAAGTCGAAAAAGTAGGTAGAGTTCGGTCTTGCATTCTCATTAAACATAATATTAGTTTTTTTCTGCAATCAAATTTCAGCAAAGGAGATGTAGCAGCAGTCAGCGTTGAGGTCGATAAACGGAACCGCTAATATCAGCTTGCCTAGCTTATGATGAAGTGAATATTCTACCAGTCATTCTAGGTAAGCTAATTTTGGAGGCTGAAAAACGTAAGCTTGGAGTCATCCTGGGGAGTGACGTAAATTCTCATCACACGATCTCGGGAAGTACGGACACAAATGAACGAGGTGAGTTACTCCTTGATTACATTTTAAATACTAACCTTCATATATGTAACATCGGCAATAAGCCAAGTTTTATAACTAGAAATAGACAGGATGTATTGGATATTATACTTGTCTCAAACTTTTTGACGATTAATCTTTTAAACTGGAAAGTGTCGGAGGACCACCCCTTTTCTGATCATAGTTATCTTCAATTTGAAATGGACTTCGCTTCCCGAAAAAGTCCAATCTACAGAAATAGGAGGAAAACCACCTGGTGTACCTTCAGAACAATTCTGGGTACTACTAGTTCCAGTGTTTAAACCTCCAAAACCTGCGCAACTGGTGCTTTTAGTGAAGCGATACTGGGCTCTAGTCCTCCGTGCAGGCCAAGGGGTAAAGCTCAGCCACCCTGGTGGTCCAAGGATGTTCAACAAAGACGTCAAAAATGCAAGAGACTCTTCAAAACAGCAAGGAAAATAAGAGCCGCTGTAGACTGGGACTGTGGGCGATAAATCGTTTTAAACCATGTAAGTTGCCTGGACTCGACGGTATTATCCCCGCGGAACGGATTCTAGAAACTACGAATCTAACCATTTCCTGCTTAGAGGTAATTTTCAAAGGCAGCCTGGAACTAATATAAATATAAATATACGGAAATGAAGGTTGTGTTTATGCCTAGACCGATTAGCTTGTCTTCCTTCCTTTTTAAAACATTGGAAAGACAAATAGAAGCTCATATTAGAGGCACGATTGTGCCGGAAAATCTGTTTAAATCTCAACATGCCTATTGCAAAGGGAGATTTATAGAGACTGTCGAGTGCAGAGTTCGCAATGGTAACCTTTTTGGATATTGAGGGGGCCTTTAACAATATGCTTCCAAGGGCTATAACTCGGGCACTTTCAAATCTGGGAGTGGATGAAGTTGAGTGCTTCTTGACTGCCAGATTGGAGGAATCCTCCGCCATAAGATTTGCTAGGAAAGGTACGCCGCAGGGTCGCGTAATGTCTTCCTACTTTGGAACCTGGTCAGAAATGACCTATGGGGACCTCCTAAGACTGGAGGGCAGTGGCTTCCTATGCAGATGTTGTTGCTATTGGTGTTCGTGGCAAATATCACGGCATCCTTAGTGAGCAAAAGCAAAATATCTTGGGCATTCTTTCATTATGGGCCAATGGCTGTGGGCTGTGAACCCACAAAAAACCGAATTGGTTCTCTTCTCTAGGAAATATAAACTTCCTCATATCGATCCTCCCACTATAAATGGGGTCAGCTTGATTTTTACAGATGAAGCGAAGTTTTTGGGTCTAGTATTGGCAAGCAAATTAAATTGGAAACCTAATATTCTGGAAAGAATTCAATCCAGTTTCGAACTGATGTGCTTATGATTATGAAAAAATCAATCTTCTCATCAGGCCGCGGCGACTGGACTGCTTATACCACAATTGAGATTCTATATATACAGAATGTATTGTGCATTTAAATACTAGCGAATCATACTAATACAGATGAAATCTCTTACAATTTTCCTCTTCACGATATTCACAACACAGCTCTATTTCTATGTAAGCAAATTTTAACTTTTTTCAATAT
Organism: Tipula vernalis; assembly: GCA_958295665.1. Taxonomy (NCBI): domain Eukaryota; kingdom Metazoa; phylum Arthropoda; class Insecta; order Diptera; family Tipulidae; genus Tipula; species Tipula vernalis. The sequence continues at coordinate 175,164,352 of OY282558.1, read as the reverse complement.
TTACTACTACTTTTTTTATATCCAGGAAACTGGATTGAATTCTCTTACTACACAATCCTCGGAACAAATTAAAAATCATATAAATATTTAAAAATTAAATAAATAGGATTCTGTTTATTAGTCGTTGAATTGTCGTTCGTAAATACTAATATACTTCTAGTGTTAATAAAAACACATTCAAAAAGGTCTAATCACCGGTAGCGTATTAGATATTACATGAATTAATTAACATTCAACAAAATATTGAAAAAAGTAAAAATTCTGGAAAGGGTAAAGAAAGCTACGGTAGCGCTATTATACTCTTGCAAAAATGCCATTGAGGAAGGATGTGGACTGGAGCCCCGCGTCGTACATTGGATTTATACCGCAGTAGTCAGTCCCATACTTTTGTATGGTGTAACAGTCTGGTGGCCTGCTCTGGACAAAAATATTAACCAAAAGCCACACGACTCAAATCTATATCAATGTGGACCTACAACAATACAGGGTACTCATCTATATTGTGTAACAAACAAATTTCCAAGACCACCAACTATACTGTCCCGTCACTACCTTCTGATACAAAGTTCCGGACTAGCATCCCGTCCAGAGAGGACTGGATGATCGATACAGTTTTGGAACCATGAGTTATTAACTTTCTTACTGATGGGTCAAAACGGGTTGGAAAAATCGGGACTGGGGTGTTCTGCGAGGAACTTATGTTTTAAAGCTGAAGTAACTGCGATAAAAGAAGTCGTGAACTGGTTGAGGTATAATGTAATATCTACTTGTCATATTCGCTTATATACGGACAGTCAGGCTGCCATTAAAGCGCTTCAATCACACATAATTGTCTCTCATCTCTTAATGAGATGACAGATTAGTTCAACATCCGTATCGTATGGGTGCCAGGACATTTCATTAGTACAGGGAATATTAAAGCTGATGAACTGGCTCGACGTTGTAATATTATTATTTACAGAAATATTTAAATTAAATTATGCCTAAAATATATTTTCCGAACTTTAATTTTTTTAATTTTAATTAATTTTTTATTATTTTTACTCTAATATCTAATATATTTCACTTTCTATTCTTTTTCTTTACTTCCTTTTCCGTTTTTTTTTTCAAGGTTGGACGCACAAAGAATTGTCGACGAAAAATTTGATTGACCGAATTTCCATCAGCGAATGTCGTTCGAAAAAGATCATGGTCAATGAGTGTATGGTGAGATTGGAAGGGAATCGTACATTATGAGGTTCTAGAACCTGGTCAAACGATTGATTCTAATCTCTACTAGCAGCAATTAACCAGATTACTAGGAAGCATTTCAAAATAACCGGCCTGATTTGATCAATAGAAAGGGCGTTGTTTCCATCATTCTTCACCAATGTTAATACTAATTGTTAGTGCTCGCAAATTAATTAATTTATTTAGGGTTCGGATTTTTAGGTAAAAAAATATTTTTTTTGGGAAATCCAAATCAAAAATTTCTTGTATATTTTTTCGTTTTAGAAGAAATGAAAGCGAATGAGCCCTATATGTTACCACATATTTTTACATATTTTTGTAAAATAACATATTTTCACATATTTTTACTTATTTGGTGATTTAACACATATTTCAAACATTTTTCACATAATTAACTTTTTTTTATTGGGATGAAATTAACTCCAAAAAGTTTGTTCTATTAAACGCCTAAAACTATGTAATAAAGAGTAGACATCTATTTTTCGATAGATTTACTAAAAACTGTTTCTTTCTAGTTAGATTAATTGTATTAGTTCTTTTTATTTACTCTAGGTATCACTAAGATAGAAATGTTACTTTAGAACTACGATTTTTGGGAAAACCCTTTATTTCGATTTGACAGGAGACCTAACCTAAAATATAGTTTTGCCGTGTTTGTTTATAAATTAATAGCACTAAATTTAGAGACGATTAATCCAACAATGCCAAAAGCCAAGCAGAGTGTGAGCAATAAATTAAAGCTTATCGTTGCAGAGCACAAAGATGTTTTTAAGACTGATGGGTCTATATTGTTCTGCAATTATTGCGAAAAGTCGGTAGTTGTCCAACAAAAATCCCAATTGGAACAGCATATAAATAGTGCAAAACACAAAGAGCAAGCTCGACGTCATGATGCCAAATTATCCCAGTCGCTGCTCATGCATTCAATAGCGAAACCGAGATCGTCAGCTTTTAAAGAAGATTTGTGTTTAGCCTTCGTAGCCGCTGACATACCCTTGTCTAAACTAAGTAATCCCCGCTTAGTGTCTTTTCTTGAAAAGTATACCAACGAAAGAGTACCGGATGAATCGACAATTCGCAAAAAATATGTGAGGGAACTATTTAATATTCAAATGAATAAAATAAAAGAAGAAGTTCAAGACAAATATTTGTGGGTCTCAATTGATGAGACGACGGACAGTACCGGCAGGTATATTGCCAACGTCATTTTAGGCATTTTAGATGTTGAGCAAAATATTGCAAATAAAAAATTTCTGTTGAACGTTGCTGAATTGGAAAAAGCCAACCATTCAACTATTGCTATTTTATTCGACGAATCCATTAAGTTATTGGGTGATAATTTTAATCGGGATCGAATACTTCTTTTAATATCTGACGCAGCTCCCTATATGGTAAAAGCGGCTCAGGCCATTAATGTATTTTATCCGAAAATAGTCCATGTCACATGCCTGGTGCATGGTTTGCATCGAGTTGCCGAGACCATTCGGTTTAATTTTAGTGACGTCAATCGTCTAATATCCAGCGTTAAAAGCGTTTTTTTAAAAGCACCATCACGGGTTCAGATTTTTAAGTCTGTGGAACCAAATTTAGAACTACCTCCTCAGCCTGTGATAACTCGTTGGGGAAGTTGGTTAAGCGCTGTAAGGTACTACGCCAAAAATCTAGAAAAAATACAAAATATATTCAAACTTTTGCGCGAAGATGAATCGATACATATTAAAATGGCAAATGAATTGATGACACAACCAAACATCAAAAATGATTTGGCGTTTATATCGGCGAACTACTGTCATTTAGTAGGGACAATAGAAGCTCTAGAATCACCCAACAAATCCTTAAAGGATCAATTAAAAATGTTGCAGGACACCGAATTTTTAATCGAAAATGTCGATGGCACAATTGGCAAAACAATTAGCGCAAAATTAAAAAATGTTTTAGATAAAAACAAAGGTTTACAAACAGTTAAAACAATTAATAACATTTTGAACGGGAATGCAAATGCTACAGATTTACCAAATTTTTCAGCATCTGAAATTGCTTCATTGAAATATGCCACCATCACATCTGTGGACGTTGCACGTAGCTTTTCCATGTATAAAAACTTCTTACGACCAAACCGTCAAAAATTCAAATTCGATAATATCAAACATCATCTAATTATTTATTGTAATAATACGTTCAATAACGGTTTAGATTTAGAACTTTAAATAACATTGTTTTTGTATATGATTTTTATGTACTGAATTTTTGAGATATTTTATTTAAATAAATGAATTTTGATATTTTGTGATAAATACTACCTGAAGTTTCCTTAACAATTCTGAACAAATATTGTTTTTTTATTTACATATTTTTATCAAATATTTAAGATTTTTACTTACATATTTTAGGTACATATTTTTAATTTTTTAGAACCTAAAAATCCGAAGCCTAAACCTAAACAATTAATAAATTTACAATTTGTTGGAATGTACTTCTAGTGTTGTTAATTGTTTCTTTAATTCCAAGGTCGTCGTGTATACTACTTTTTCGAATGTACCACTTACTGCGAACTATTTTCGCTTACAGTAAAACTTTATTGGCTAATGACAACTGAGATCTCGTTCCCATTAGCCAATAAATTTAGAAAATGTAATTTTTATTTGGTTGCACTTTGTTTTAACATGATTTTCCACGTTAACCTACTATCCAGGGACAAACCTAAGTATTTAACCTTCGTTTAATTTCACTGGTGGGCAGATGCGTTTGTTCAGCGTGAATGTGACGGTGAGTTAATTTTTTTCGTTCACTTTCGAAATGATTCTGTAACTCCTTTGCGGCAATTTCAGGATTATTGTGTGACACCATGTTACGGCTGCATTGATGCATACCTTTCTATTAAGTTAGTAATAAAATAAACAGACAACATTGAAATATTGTGCATTTATCATCATCGGTCAATATCCCAAATTTTTATTTTATTTTATTTACGTTTATTTACTACCGGTTCAATGGAGTGCCATCCTATGTAATACCTATCTATGTATTTATATACTTTATGTCTGTAAGTGCATCAATATATTGGACTATTATGTACTGTACTATTGTGTATTATGGACTGTGGAAGTATGCTGTGTGTTAATGATGATATAATTACCAAAATGAAAAAAATATTGGCGGGGTTAAACAATTTAATTACTGCAGTCATAGGGGAAATTCTAACGTTTTATATCTTCTGCGAATGATTATGCCAATTTCAATCGAGAGGTCAAGCTGGTCAGTACAAATAAAAACGAAAGAAAGCACATTTGTGAAATTGAATTAATTAAGTGTTTTTCATCAGTCACAAGAAATCAGAAAACGAAGAATCTGGTAAGATTTTTTTTCCATGATAATTTTTTTTTGGTTTTATTTTGCACACTGGTTTATAAGTAGTATATTGTGTCCCATTTTCCTTCGATAGGATTTATTATAATAACTGAACCACGTTGGAGTGGCGATCAAGCAAATTGATTTTTGCAGGTCAATATTCGGCCTCTCGATCATTTTTGGGTTGGTGAAAAACTAACCGAAAGCACATAGATAAAAATATAAAAAGGTTCGAATGCAGTGAGTTGGTGTATTTCAACTATGGTTTGATGCCTATTTTGCCCAATAGGACCGAGAGGAATTTGCAACTATACACTATAGGATTACGCGAGTTACCAGTTAAAAACAAAAATATATTCGGTGGGACAAATGCATCATCTGTGTAGTGAGTATGTGTACTTGTGGTGACATATTGTTATATAATAAAAAAATCTAGTATACATATATAATTGTGTAAAATTGGTATTTAAAAAAATTAATTATACATATGTTAAGTTAAATTATAAGAAAATTTAAAAAAAAAAAAAAGGAAAAGAGAGAAAAGGGAAAACGAAAGATACCCACAGTGCTTGCAAGTTATTAAAAATTTTTTTTTACAGCTATCCGAACGGATGCCCAAGAGTACTCTTCGGAAAAGTTCTGGTGAGTTTTTTTCAACAATTTTGTCTAGGTATATACAAATTTCTTTCTTTCTCGCTTTAAAAAAATTTTTTTTACTAATTTTCCAAAATTAGAAAGTTTATAAATTTTTATTTTTTTATTAAAATTATGAATTAAATTTCTGTTTTAAAAATGGTGTAAAAATAATTTCTTTTATTGGTGATGTGATTGAGGAAGTGCCCCATGTGATAATTCTTGTATAAAAAAAAAATGTACGTAAGATTTGTGAGACCAATTCTAAGTCCTAATGATGAGAACTCCCCTAGCCACGTACGTTCATTAGGATGGTCAGTAACAACCAGGATGGCCGTATCATCGGCAAATGTTGATATTATTACTTTTTCGGATAGAGGTTAATTGGCTGTGTACAACAATTCAAATATTGGTTCTAGAATGCTGCCTTGCGTAACACGTGAAAAAGGTAGTTTCCCAGAAATGAGTGAAATTCCTTCTTCTTCGGTAGAAGCAAAGCAACCGCGGAAATCTAAGATACATTTTTAAATGAAAACGTTACAAATTCTTAATTATGATTTCTGAAATACTTTCCTAAATGTTTGAATTTCAGCATACTCGTATATGAATATCGTTTAAGTAAATCATTTTCATTTTCTTGTAATAATTGATTTATTTAAACCAAAATATAAAAAAAAAATTATAACAACAGCGTTCTGGTCAAATTGAATTAAAAGCTTACTACGTCAATATACATTACATAAATGGCAGTGATGGCCAGATTAAAAAGAAATAAAAGGAATACTAACAATACGGAACATTACCTGAAAAAACGAAAACTTTAAAAACGTAAAATGAGATTAAAAATTGCAATTTCTAATTGCCTTCCGAAAATACACTCTGGATCTCTCAAAATTAAATAAATGGTAAAATTCATTAAAAATTCTAGCCATTGACTTGGTTGGCTCATTGGAACCATAATTCGTTCTATGAAAGTCAACAAACAAACATTCCCTTGGACGCAAGCTTCTGGTAGGTACATAAATGCTCCAAGCAGAAATGAGTTCAGGACACTTAATGCGGCCACTAAGAGAATCACTAACAAACAAGGCAGATGCAATTTTTCGGCGTTTAACCAACGTATCAATGTGAAGGCACTCACACCGAATCACATACGATGGGAGACTTCGCACCTGTTCCTACATAGGTAGATGACGATCAGATAAATGACCAAGCTTCCTGGCCATATAGATAGTAAAACGTTTCTGAATAGATTCCAATCTTGCAATATGCACATCATGTTGAGGATACCAAACCACTACAGCATATTCAAGATGAGATCTTACTAAAGAAGTATATAAACTAACACACGAAAATGCATCCATAAAATCCTTTGTCATTCTAAAAATAAAACCTAACATAGAATTGGCCTTTAATATTATTTTATCTATGTGTAACGCAAAAGTTAATTTCTGATCAAACAAAACTCCTAAATCAACAGTTGAAGTTACTCTACAAAGTAGATCTCCATCAAAATAATAATTGACAATATTTGGATTGAGTGTTCTGAAAAACGTCATCACCTTACACTTCTGTACATTGATGAACAATTTATTCTTAGAGCACCAACTAGACAATATATTAATTTCAGATTGCAAAACCTCAGCATCACTTACAGATTGAACATGCATGAAAATCTTCAAATCATCAGCAAATAATAAACATTTACAGAATTTAAAAATATTAGGAATATCATTCACAAATAAAAGAAATATAATTGGGCCTAAACGGGACCCCTGAGGGACTCCTGAATGACAATAGATATAATCTGACTTAACATTATTCAACAGAACATACTGCTTCCTACCAACTAGATAAGAAGAAATCCATTTAAGAAAATTTGGATCAAGACCAATACCGAAAGTTTTTCAATAATAATTTTATGGTCGATTGAATCAAAAGCTTTAGCAAAATCAAAGTAAATTGAATCAACTTGGGCGCCTTTAGATTCAAGTGACTCAATAGTGAATTTAGTAAATTGCAACAGATTGGTAGTCGTAGATTTTCCACTGGTGAAACCATCCTGGAAACAAGAAATTATCTCTTTAGTATGGAATAACAAATGTTTCGACACAATTAATTCGAAAAGTTTTGGTACAGACGAAAGAATTGAAATACCACGATAATTTGATATATCAGAACGATTACCCTTTTTGTAAATTGGAACAATGTGAGAAATTTTCCAAGCTGAAGGAAATTGTCCAGAAATTAATGATTGGTTAAAAAGATAACATAATGGAGTTACAATATATGAGCTCACACATTTAAATATTGACGTAGGTATCCCATCAGGCCCACATCCATCATTAAAATCTGACAGATATTCATAAATGTCATCTTCAGTTATTGATAGGTACGGAATGTTAAATTGGCAATTACTAACTAATTAACTTTATATACCGATTGAAAGAAACTAGCAAAACCCTCGCAGATTTCAGGAACCGTGCTCAGTTTACCTCCATTAAAAATCATTACCGATGGATAGCCAGTTGTATTACGTTTTTCGTTAACAAACTTCCAAAATGTTTTAGGGTTTTGTTTGATATTAGTTTTAATCACACTTATATACTGACAATATTTAGAATGAAATACAGATTTAAATTGTTCACGAAGATCAACAAATTTGGATTTATTCAGTTGACAATTATTGGATCTGAATGTATAGTAAGCTTTATTTTTACGGTTACGTAAGTTGATCAAATCAGAATCAAACCATGGTGGGTAATTATAGTTACGTTTTTTCCTCAAAGGTACGAATTTATCAAAAGCAACAAATAGTAAGTCATTAAAATTTCTTACATTTTCATTAACATCATTGGCTCGAAAAAAATCATCCCAACAAACGCCACGGAGATATTCAGAGACCAGGGGTGCTATTCTTGAAACATTACGAAAATTTTCGTAACCGAAAATTTTCATAATGCTATTTTCGTAATAGGAATGGTGAAATCATAATTTAGTATTCTTGAAACCATTACGAATATAACGAAGAGAGGCAAAAAGAAATAATAAAATTTCGAGAGAGAAGATGAAAATGTAAGTTCTTAAAATGGTATTCTTGAAATCCGGATTACGAAAATTTTCGCAACGGAACGTTACTAAAATTTTCGGATGGTTTTTTTGTTTCTTATTGCATTTCGTAATGAAATCATTTAGATTTTTGTTTTAATTATATTCATACAACTCAATAATTTCTGTTGATGGTTAAAAATAATATGTATTTACATTTCGCTAAATATTTATTATTTTATTACCACAAAAAAAGGGTATCTATTTGCTTGTGGTATGTTTATTATTTTCTTAAAAATAAGGGTAATACCTTCAATACTAATTGACAATTTGGGATGTATTTTTAAATGTCGCGTGTTGTAATTGGAATTGGATTGATATACCGTCACAGGCGGCTAATACTAATGGTACGTAAAGTCATACAATCATACCATCATACCATAATAGTATCGTACGACAGTACGATCTAAAATCATATCGCCATAGAATCATAGGACAATGCCACTACATAAACAGCCGTGACATCAGTCTAAAAAGTCAAATCCCCAGGCGAATAAAGATTTTTATTTTCCTATGAAACATAAACAAAATCATATTGGAATTATTTTGTGTTGTCTTTATTTTAAATTTGAATGAACATTTTTATTGATAAATATAAACAATTTTAAATTAAATATATCGAATTGCAGCTTGTCCACAATTTTAATTAAAATTAATAAAATTTTAATTCACAATTTTGCGTTTTAGTAAATTGATTTTTATTCTCAAACATCGTCAGGCTCCGTGCTTTTTTTTAAAATTTCATTTCGTAGATTACTAGATTAGTTTTATTACTTTACCAATGCTAATACATAAACAGCCATGATTTATAATAAAACTAATCTAGTAATCTACGAAAAGAAATTTAAAAAAAAAACACGAAGCCTAACGATTTCCCTAAATTTCTCTAAAAATCAATTTACTAAAATGCAAAATTGTTAATTAAAATTTTATTAATTTCAATTAAAATTATATACAAGCTGCAAGATAAACAATGTGTTTGGTCGTCAAGTGACCGGCCGGAAAATTCTGAATATTTAAGTAAAATTATCGCAAAAATTCCTTTAAAGTGGGTGTCTCATTTTCAAGTTATGGGCTCGATTATAATTCTGTTTGCGGTTTTTGAAAAGATGAAGTTTATGAGTCACTTTATTTGATAGTTTGCGTACTTAGCTAGGTTTTTTTAAAGAATGTAAAAAATTTCGGGAAAATAACATTTTTTTTAGTAAAGAAAACCTCTACTTTTTAAAAAACTGAACTGTAAACCGTGAAAATGTCCCATTAAGTTTATTATTTTAATTATTATGATTAATCTACAGCATAATATCTACAAATTGACAAAACTTTGTTACTAGCTAACTCTTAAAAATACCGCGCAAAAATCACCTAGAGAAAGTAGGGAAATTAAACAAAAAAGATGTTTAAATTAAAGTCAAAGAAATAAAATAATACTATTTTATTAATAATCAATAAAACAATTTTTATTACAAATTATTAAACATTTTTAATTAAATGGCATGTTCGAAATGCTCTCCACTCTCTTGTAAACCAACAAGGGCTCTCCTGATCACACTAGTTGTTGTCCAACGCAATTGTTAAGGGTTGCCTCTTGTTTCTGCTGCAGCAGCGAAAATTCTTGCTGTCAGAAATAAAAATCTAGGGGCGTAAGATCAGGGGACCTTGGCGGCCAGGCTAGATGACCTCCTCTACCGATCCACCGTGGATTATTTTCATTCAAATTATCACGTATTATCTTTGCAAAATGTGCTGGAGCTTCATCTAATTGCAGCTGCATTTGCCTTCTCCTCAACAATGGCACTTTTTCCATGACAACGTGATTCCTGAAAATTCTAATAATACATGTTGATCAAGCCTGTTTATTACCACGTAAGGTCCGATAAGTTAATCGTGGATCATTCCCGCCCATACATTTATAGCAAATTGGCTCTGGAAAGCTGTCTCCCTTACGACGTTTGGGTTTTCGACGGCGCAAACATGGAGGTTTCTATAATTTGTTATACCCGCCCTGGTGAAAGTAGCTTTATCTGTCTACAATATTCTCCTTATAAAATTGACATCACTTCTTTGCTGTGAAATTATCCAGTTACAAAAAACTGATCTGGCACGATGGTCCACATTTCCTAGATGTTGAGCACGACGGAAGTGATAAGGATTAAGACCTTTTTGACCTCGATATGCCTAAACTAATAGACAAGCGGCTGATACTTATTGTAGGGTCAGTGCGTATTAATCGTAATTAATCCTCTTTCAACGTGTACGTTGATATTCACGCTGGACTCGTGTTGTTGTTGGAATAATCCTTGTTTGGGAAAACGTCGATGTATTGCAATGAATGTCCTATACCCAAGTACTGGCCTGTTGGATATCGACGCCTGTATTTTTCGACAGCAACGCGTGCATTTCCATTACAGAACAGGTTTACAAAATGCATATCGGCTACATGAGAAGGTGGTAGATCACGCAAATGTGTCATTGTAATGATTAAGCGTTTACTTAACACAAACTGTCCTTTTAATTTTCACACAAACTTAAAATTGTTAAAACACAGAACACTGAGAGTACATGTGTGACAGTGTCACATGATCGGTTAGCGAACAACTGAACTATTTATTATTACTTACCAATTTGAGTTTTCGATCATTTAAAAGATTTGGTTAGATAACATCACTATACCTAAACGGCTACAAACGCCATTTTTTCGACAAATTGGTGTTCGAATATTTTATGAGCTAGGTAGTAACAATGTCTTAATAATTATAAATAAAATAACCATGCCATGGGACATTTATTTTTTCGACTTACAGTTCATTTTTTTTAAAAAGTAGAGGTTTTTTAAATAAAAAAATCGTTTAAGTAAAAAAATGTGATTTTCCCATAATTTGTTACATTCTTTACAAAAACCTGGCTTAGCGTGCAAATTAACCAATAAAGTGACTCAAAAGCTTTAAAAAACCGCAAACAGAATTAAAATCGAGCCCATAACTTGGGAGATATGATGGAAAATGTGAAAAGCTGTCACCAACACACAAGGGGTCACTTGCCGACGAAACAGATTGTCTTTAATTTAAAATTATTTCTATTTATCAATAAAAATTTTAATTTAAATTGAAAATAAAGGCAACACAAAATCCCATATGATTGTGTTTACGTTCCATTGGAAAATAAAAATCTTTATTGCCTTAACACCACTACAAGTTTTTTTTCATGGCTTTTTATGTAGTGGCATTGCATAGGATCATATCATCGTAATACCATACCATCAAACCATCATGCCATCATACACGACATAACATTATATCATCGTTCAATCGTACCATCATACAATCATATGTACCGCCGTACCATAAAAACAGATTTTTGGAAAAAACAAATTCTAAATCGGATAAGCGATTCTCGAGATATCATGGGTACAGACATCCAGACGTCCAGAAAGACGGACAGACATATTTTTTTTTTCTTTTTCAGACTCAAGGACTTTCAAAACGTCGAGATAAATGATTTTGGATCAATCAAATTTTTGGCCATTTTTGACAAGATTTCAATACATTGGTCTTTTTAGGCCGAAGTAATTTTCCCTTTAAAAGAAAAAGTAGCATACACAATCATTTTTAATATATTTAATTTAATATTAAATAAATAAGCCATTATTGACAAAAATTCACAACAATTTATAATTTTAAGTAAAGAAAGCGTCCGCTTCGCTTAATATTCTCAGTTATACTAAACTAAACTAACATTTTTAATCATCTCTTTCGAAATCTTCTTAGTTTTTTATTCCTCTCTTCGTAATTTTCGTAATGGCTTCAAGAATACTAATTTACGATTTCACCATTACGGTTACGAAAATATTGTACATTATGAAAATTTTCGTAATGTTTGAAGGCAGGGCATTTAAAATGATGAAACAAAATTGTTCCAAATGAACTTAATGAATGATAAAAATCACACTTTATATTACACATTGCATTAATTAATTTCCAATCATTACAATTTTAACAAATAAATATAAAAGTTAAATAGGCAATTTAGCTTTAACTAACATATTTTTGTTGTATTGAATCACATATTCCATTTTTGTCCGCTATAGCCAATTGTCAATTACGAAAAAATCTCTTACCCTTACACGTATTGTTTAAAATTAGAAAGTGGTCAAGCATTTAAAAAAATATCCCTAGATTTAGGTATACGACAAGTAAATACAAAAATTTAGAAGAAAATATGGTTTTGTTCTAGTTAGGTAGTAAACAAAACCGAATGCATAGTTATGTACATCGTTATCTCGAAATAAATAATACATATTTTTAAGAACACGTGAAACAAAGAAAAAAAAAGGTACCCTTTTGTTTTCACTTTTTTATAAAATATTGAGAATAGAAAATATTGAGTTTTATGAACATCCTTATCAGTATAATTAACACAAAAATCCAAATGATTTCATTACGAAATGCAATGGGAAACGAAAAAACCATTACGAAAATTTTAGTAACGTTCCTTTGCGAAAATTTTCGTAATTCGATTTCAAGAATACGATTTTAGGGTTTTCGTAATACTTTGACACTAACTCGCAATACGAAAGTTTTCGTAATGGTTCAAGAATAGCACCCCAGGTGTGTCGCATTCTTTAAAATCATAAAACGAATCATCAAAAGAAAAAACTCGTCATTTATCATCTCGATTACCAACATGAAACATAATCTCGAGGGAATTATGATGAATATCATTTTCCTTGAAAGATGTCAAAGACTCATGAACTGACAAATATTCCGTATTATTAACAAAAATTAAATCTAAAAACGAATTGTTATCATTACAAAATAAATTAACTTGTTTTAGATTGATACTGAACAGTGCATCCACCACCGCTGCATCATTTGCAGATAGAATATCCGAAGGGAGTAACCCCAAAGACTCAGTTTCACTATCAACCAACCAATTAATATTACTTAAATTAAAATCACCTAATACAACTAAAGTATCATTATAATTAATTATATTAACCAATTCACATATACAATCTACATGACTCAAATAAACATCAGTAGGTGAGCTAGGTGGTATGTACAAAACTATAAAATAAAATAAATTATTACAAATTAAAACTTTGACACATAAAAATTCAATAGAGCCACATCCAGGTACTACAACCAGCTCACTTTGCATAGAAGAATGGGCTGCAAACAGCACACCACCTCCACTTTTTTAGCGCTGTTAAGAATAGATCTATCACATCTATAAACGACAAAGTCATCAGAAAAGAACTCATTATTAAAGATCCCCTCATGAAATCCAGTTTCCACAAGAGCAAAAAATTGAAAATCCGTTGAATAAAAGAAATTCAAAAATTCAGCTGACCTAGACGACATACGCCCAACATTACGATAAAATAATCTCGGAGACGTCAAATTATAATGATTAGTTTGTTTATCAAAACGACTGGCATCAGTTAAAGAGTTGGTTGGTTTCGTTGAAGAACGGGAAAATTCGATTTATTGGTTCGTCCCTTATTAAAAATTATAAATTCTTTAATTAATGACCCAGCAGGCCAAGAAGTAGGTTGTAATAAATTCTCAAAATCAGTAACGTCCACATATAATTTAAATGACGAAAAATTACGGTCTGCATCATTAATCCGTCGAGATATAATACGCTGGCAGTTTACATCCTCAATGTTAAATTTATCTTTAAGATAATCCAAAATTACAGCTTCGGAAACATCTTTATGGAGTCGAGAAACAAATAAAGTTTTACGTGGCTTCACAACCTGGAGCGATGAGACCAGATCACCAGTGCCAATAATAATTGGTCGCTCAGACTGAGGTTTGATATGATGTGCAGCCCCACTATTATGAGCATGATGAGAAGCTTGAAACGACAGTGGCGATTTAGTATTATTCTTCGATTGATCCCGATCATGATTGATTGAGTTTGCAGATGACTTAAACACTTGACCATCAACATCACTAGCATCGATTAACGGTTGATGACCAGAACAGCAATCAGAAATATGGTGAGATTTGTTCAAAATCTCAGTAATCAGTTTGTTAATAGCGGCCACATCCGCTTCAATTCTCTTTATAACTAAGGCCTCTGCAGCTCTATCAGCAGCCAGATCAACCTTTTGCCACAATTTCGAGATGTTGTGATTAATAATCCAATCATTACAGCCATTACAGAAATAACAAATATTCATAAATTCTTTTATGGAATTATTGGCGGTTCGATCAATACCGGTACACTCCAAGTGGAATTGTTTACCACAAAAACTGCAGGGAACTATATCCACAAAAGTAGATCCAAAGGATTCAGTACAGCTGTTGCATGACATTATGTAACCGGAGAATTATAAATTGAAAGTTTATTATATGAAGTGTATTAAAACAGATAAAATTTGACAGTTATTTAATATTAAGTATAACGATTAATGATTAGTATTAAAACAGCTATAAATTGACAGTTATTTAATATTAAGTATTACGATTTATGATTTATTACTATGAAAGGCAGTACTGTAACAAAAACATGTAATATAACAACGCTTAATGTAATACGAGTACAGTTACAATAAAACGAACGTATCACAGCTAATTGGTGGTAAAATGATCGATGCACAAATTTATGATCAAATACAATCACAAACAGAGTATCACAGAATGTTCGTATCACGTTTATAGAAAAATAACACAGTTATGAGGTCGTAAAATGTTCGATGCACAAAATTTTTGATCAAAAACAACGCTTAATATAATACCGTTAGAAATAAAATCAAACGTATCACAGTCACTTGGCGGTACAATGATCAATGCACAAATTTTTAATCTAATATAATCACATAACAGCGTATCACAAAATGTTCATATCACGTTTAAAAAACAACAATTAAACAATTAATAATTGTCGGGCAATTATTAACAACAAAATGTATTTCAGATTATTTTAGAAGCTACAATTTTTTATTTAAATTTTAGATTCAACAAATTAATAAAAATAATTATTT
Source organism: Tipula vernalis (assembly GCA_958295665.1). Classification (NCBI taxonomy): domain Eukaryota; kingdom Metazoa; phylum Arthropoda; class Insecta; order Diptera; family Tipulidae; genus Tipula; species Tipula vernalis. The sequence goes on along the minus strand of OY282558.1, from coordinate 175,149,039 downwards.
TAGAATAAAATAAAAATTACGTCTGCTAGACTCAAAAGACGATTAAAGAACTTACCAGATGTCATACAATTATTTGCTGCCAAAAAGGCATACCTTGATTATATACCAAAATGAACGCACCGTTGAACGTTTCGAATGCAAATCTGAGTCGGTGGTAGCAACTTTAAGAGCGCTTACTTCAATTTTCCGTAGTATAATAATTGTCCCACCAGACGGGCTCTGCATATTATAGTGGATAAATTCGAGTCAAAATATTCAATATTAGATGTTTTTGTGCCAGTAAAAGGTCAAATTATTGATAATATTGCAGCCTTAAGTGCTTCAGTTCAAAATGAGCCAAACCAATTGATTCCACACCGTTTATAGGAATTGTGAATCTCTCAAAACACATTGTGCCGACTTTTGAGTAAAGATCTTGGCTCACACCCTTACAAGATTAAATAACCTCAAGAGCTGAAGCCTCTTGATCATTTGAAGCGCCGAAACTTCTCCGATTGTGCCTTGCTAAAGTTTGGAGAACCTGAATTTCATCGAAAAATCATCGTCTGCGATGAAGCTCATTTTTGGCTTAATGGCTTTGTCAATAAGCAACATCATCATTGGACAGCAACAAACCCACATCTGCTTCAAAAGACTCCATTACAATCACAAAAAGTGACCCTGTGGTATGGATTTGATGCAGGAGGTGGAAAATTGGCTCCAACAAATCGGTCGCTGCAAACGTGCTTGCGATGGTCATATAAACGAGATCGAATTCCATAGTTAAATGTAACATGTGTATCTAAATTATTCTGTGTTTCTCTCCCTATGGAAAAACCCGATATAAATTTGTTTTTAAAATTTCTTTCCAAAACGCTATGCGCAGAGTCAATATCTTGTATATTGCTGTGGCCGCTTCCGAAAATGTCTATTTAATCCAGTTATGGGCAATGAGCTTGTATTTAAAAATTTCTGTAGAGCAAAGGTTATAATGTAAATCCATTTTTGCAGCACATACCTATCTGGACAATAAATGATGGTTTATACTTTCGGATGAGATCGGATTCGGATTAATTTAGTTTTCCAACATTTTTATTAGCGCGTTTGCAATGTGAGTATCGTCGCAACCACTAACAGATTCTTACCTAAAAATGTGAAAGTTGTTACATATTTCGAATTAGTATGCACAAAATTCCATTTAAAACTTCCATATCACCATGAACCTTTCCCTTTAAATTATAAACGCAAAATTTTCGCTTATAAAAGAAGTTTAAGTTGTTAGCTGAAAGGAGTTGAAAGATATTGTGCAAATTAAAGCTGAAAATTCTAAATAGTTGGTCTTAGGTAATTTTTATTCAGAATATGTGCCTCCATTTATCGCAGGACGACAGAACACCAAATTAAATTGTTTGTTGAACGTGTCTCTGTATTGCCATTTTTTGATGTTGATGTCAGGAGATTTAATCTTAAATAAGTTGAAGATCTTGCTGATGTTGAGTGAGCATCCCTCAAGGATACTGCAAAACTCAAGGATATAGAAAAAATAATAGAACTGAAGAGAAAATTAGCGGATATAGACCAAATCACACGGATATAGATAAAACCACATCTAACAAAATTAAATCCAAATTTTTTTACAGATTTGCTCTGGAGGTAGATAAAAAACGAATCTCAAGGATATAGGCAAAATAAAACAATTAGAAAATTTGGTCGTTTTACCCTAGGTTTACCCTAAAATGAGACATAGACAAAAATAATTTTAAAACAACGAAATTTCACTAACTGACGACTTTTCACTTTTACATCACTAATGTGGTTTTCCTGTTGCAACAAAAAACAGATTCGGAGTCGAATCCGAGGTGAAAAATGACAGTTTTTTTACGTTTTAACTGGAACAGCCAAAAATCCGGATTCTGCGATTTTTTGTTTTTTATATGGTTGTGTGAATATACGTATTAATTGTCAAATTCTATTTTTATAATTAGATTATTAATATTGATGAATTTTTCCGTAAATTAATAAATAATTTATTGTAATCATGTAATTTGTTGTATTTTCTTAATTATTTTACTGTTTTTTAAATATATTTTTCGGCATATTTATTTTGATGTTTAAATGACATTTCGATGACATTTAAATGTAATCGTGTTAGTAATCGCTCCGAAAAATTTTACCGAGCGACGAATGACAGCTGCTGTCACTTGAGTTTCGCTTCGAATCTGCTTTTTGTTGCAACAGGAAAACGACATAAAAGTAGCAAAAAGGTATTTATACATTTTCTCTTTCGGTTCAATTAAAAGGCTAGGACAGAGTTTAAAATGGGATTTCATTTTGCTCTTCGCTCTTCATTTTCGTTCAAGAGCGCTAATAAAAACTATTAAAAAGCTCTTTATAAAGAGCGATATTATAAAAAAAAATATCGCTCTGAAGAACTGGAGCATTATTTTTATTATAAGGCTCTTGCTCTTCCACTATTGCGTTTGTGTTATCATATTTTCGCTCTTTGTTATTGCGCCATATTGAGAAAATAAATACGCTTTGCTCTGATGAATAAAAACGTCATTATTATATTGCTCTTGCTCTTGTTATTAAGGCAAACGGTTACATTCAAAACCTTCTAAATTTCATTGGAAATGATATTCTAAATTGATTTTTGGATCAAGTTCTGTAATATGGCCAATTATGGTGGAACTTGGCTATTTCTTAACCGATTTTAGTGAAATTTGACATGTGCGTTGGAAATGGGATTCTAAAATGATTTATGGATAAAGTTCTGGAATATGGCCAACTAGGATGGTACTTGGCTATTCTTTAACCGATTTGAGTGAAATTTGACATGTGCGTTGGAAATGGGATTCTAAAATGATTTTTAGGTGAAGTTCTGGAATATGGCCAATGGGGATGGAACTTGGCTATTCCTTAACCGATTTTAGTGAAATTTAAAATACGCAATGGCAATGGGATTCTAAAATGATTTTTGGATGAGGTTCTGGAATAAGGCCAATTATGGTGAAACTTGGCTATTTCTAAACCGATTTCTTGAATATGACCAACTAGGATGGAACTTGGCTATTCTTTAACCAATTTGAGTGAAATTTGACATGTGGGTTGGAAATGGGATTCTAAAATGATTTTTAGGTGAAGTTCTGGAATATGGCCAATGGGGATGGAACTTGGCTATTCATTAACCGATTTTAGTGAAATTTAAAATACGCAATGGCAATGGGATTCTAAAATGATTTTTGGATGAGGTTCTGGAATAAGGCCAATTATGGTGAAACTTGGCTATTTCTAAACCGATTTCTTGAATATGACCAACTAGGATGGAACTTGGCTATTCTTTAACCGATTTGAGTTAAATTTGACATGTGCGTTGGAAATGGGATTCTAAAATGATTTATGTATAAAGTTCTGGAATATGGCCAACTAGGATGGAACTTGGCTATTCTTTAACCGGTTTGAGTGAAATTTGACACGCGCGATGGGAATGGGATTCTACAATGATTTTTAGATGAATATGGCCAACTATGATGGAACTTGGCTATTTCTTAACCGATTGTGATGTTATTCGACATGTGCATTGGAAATGTGATGAATGAAGTTCTGGATTTTAGAGAAATTTGACATGCGCGATGGGAACGGGATTCTACAATGATTTTTAGGTGAAATTCTGGAATATGGCCAACTTCCTTAACCGATTGTGATACAATGTAACATGTGCGTTGGAAATGAGATTCTAAAATGATTTTTAGATGAAGTTCTGAAATAAGGCCAACTAAGATTAAACTTGGCTATGCTTTATCCGATTTTAGTGAAATTTGACATGTGCGATCAAAATGGAATTCTAAAATGATTTTTAGATGAGTTTCTGAAATAAGAATCATTTAGATGGAACTTAGCTATTCCTAAACCGATTGTGGTGCAATTCAATTTATGCGTTGGAAGTGGGATTCTAAAATAGGTTTTAGATAAAGTTTTGGAATATGGCTAATTATGATGAAAATTATAGATTATTTCTCACAGCAGATAAACCTCGACAGCTGTATGGATACTTGGCTGTTCCTTAACCGATTGTGATGCAATACAATATATGCTTTGGAAGTGGGATTCTAAAATAGTTTTTAGATAAAGTTATGGAATATGGCCAACAGCAGATAAACCTCGACAGCTGCATGGATTACGGAAACTGGATATATTTAAATATATCAATATCAGTTAAATAAAATAATATTTATTATAGATTACTTATATTGACATGTTTATTATACATCTGCCGGGAAATTTAGTCGTGATCAAAAGAAAATATGAAAACATGGGTGACAGCACGTTAATGTTAGTGTAGGACCGCGGAATTAGAAAAATCATTTTAGAATCTCATTTCCAAAGGACATGTCAAATTGCATCAGAATCGGTTAAGAAATAGCCAAGTTCCATCACAATTGTTTCTAAAAATCATTTTAGAATCCCGTTTTCATCACACATGTCAAATTTTCACTAAAACCTGTTAAGGAAGAGCCAATTCCATTACAATTGGCCACATTCCAGAACTTTTTCCAAAAATCATTTTAGAATCGCATTTCCAACGCACATGTGAAATTTCTTCAAAATCGGTTCAGAAATAGCCAAGTTCCATCACAATTGGCCATATTCCAGAACTTCATCAGAAAATCATTTTAGAATCCCATTTTCAACTCAAATGTTAAATATCACTAAAAACGGATAAGGAATAGCCAAGTTCCATCCCCATTGGCCATATTCCAGAATTTCACCTAAAAATTATTTTAGAATCCCATTTACAACGCACATCTCAAATTTCACTCAAATCGGCTAAAGAATAGCCAAGTTCCATCCTAGTTGGCCATATTCCAGAACTTTATACATAAATCATTTTAGAATCCCATTTCAAACGCACATATCAAATTTCACTCAAATTTGTTAAGAAATAGCCAATTTCCACCATAATTTCCATATTCCAGAACTTCATCTAAAAATCATTTTATAATCCCATTTCCAACGCACATGTGAATTTCACTCAAATCGGTTACAGAATAGCCAAGTTCCATCCTAGTTGGCCATATTCCAGAACTTCATCTAATAATCATTTTAGAATCCCGTTTTCATCACAAATGTCAAATTTCTCTAAAATCGGTTAAGGAATAGCCTAGTTCCATCCTAGTTGGCCATATTCCAGAACTTTATACATAAATCATTTTAGAATTCCATTTCAAACGCACATATCAAATTTCACTCAAATTTGTTAAGAAATAGCCAAGTTCCACCATAATTGGCCATATTCCAGAACTTCATCCGAAAATCATTTTAGAATCCCATTTCCATTGCGCATTTTAAATTTTACTAAAATCGGTTACAGAATAGCCAAGTTCCATCTCTATTGGCCATATTCCAGAACTTCACCTAAAAATCATTTTAGAATCCCATTTCCAACGCACATGTCAAATTTCACTCAAATCGATTAAGAAATAGCCAAGTTCCACCATAATTGGCCATATTCCAGAACTTCATCCGAAAATCATTTTAGAATCCCACTTCTATCGCACATGTCAAATTTCACTAAAATCGGTTAAGAAATAGCCAAGTTCCACCATAATTGGCCATATTCCAGAACTTGATCCAAAAATCATTTTACAATCCTATTTCCAATGCACATGTCAAATTTCACTCAAATCGATTACAGAATAGCCAAGTTCCATCCTAGTTGGCCATATTCCAGAACTTCATCTAAAAATCATTTTACAATCCCACTTCAATCGCGCATGCCAAATTTCACTAAAATCTGTTAAGGAATAGCCAAGTTCCATTGTAGTTGGCCATATTTCAGAACTTCATCTAAAAATCATTTTACAATCCCACTTCAATCGCGCATGCCAAATTTCTCTAAAATCGGTTAAGGAACAGCCAAGTTCCATCACAATTTGGCCATATTTCAGAAATTTATCTAAATATCGTTTATCACACTTTCTTTATTTATTGATATTCAAAGAGCAATTCGTGTGTTACAAATAATTTTGCTCCCTAATGTATTTTCTACAATGGCTCTGTAGAATGGGTTGGTAGCGATATTTTTAGCTTTTACGCTCTTTGTTTTAAGAGCAAAATTAAAAATAAAAATTTAAATCGCTTTGAAAGAGCGAAATAATTTTTTTTTTGTGTTTATCATTAGAGGGTAAGAGTGTAAAAGCAAACTGAAAAAAAATTTTATTGGGAGCAAGAGCGAAAACTTTTATAAAGAGCTCTAAAAGAGCGATAAATTTAAACTCTGGGCTAGGAAGATATTAATTTGTTAAGAATTAAAGGCTATCCACATCAAGCATGAATTGCGAATGCGAGTAAACATTTTTTTTTATATAAAATCACTACAGCTAAGCACAAAAAATTTATAAAAAAATGTACACTCGCATTTAGAATCCGCACTTATTGTATTGTGATTAAAATTTAAATAAAGGATTAAATTTACTGAATAAATTAAAAATCATTTACTTATCCATTTTAGTTATTTATAAGTAATATAATATATACAACTATATTTCCCTCCCACTGAGCGGCCACAAGTTACAATTACAAGAACAAGACTACTATCCTTGCCCATAAAAATTACAAGGAAACAGCGTTATTAGCGTAATAGTCCTGGCGGTTAGAATTTAATTTAGTCGAAATTCGAATAGTTGTTCAACGAAAAATGATTCAATCTTCGAAAAGGACTGCCTAACGTTTACAGAAAAAATTCAATATAAATATTTTTTCGAAAGGACTAAAATGTTGATTAAAAGTATCGAAGTACTTTTTATTTTCTAAAGGACCGAAAAAAGTACTAAAGGATCAACTTTTTCATCCCTGCATCAGTGCCAACTTTGATGTATTTTTGAAAATGAAAGTTCGAAAAATTTATTTTATAAATAATTTAATTTTAATATTTCTACAATTAATATTTATTTAATACCAATATAGCCTTCTTGTAGATTGTTGTTAGAGATATGTAGAAAACTTTTATATAAACATTTTATAATATTTTTGCTTTTTTCATTGAAAAACTTGAAGCTAAAAACACCATTTTTACTATAGATTCCTATGGACATCAGCGAAAAGTTATACCACTAAAAAAGCTCCCAAAAATACGTCATTATGATTATGACTCTATGCTCTAGAAGGCTCTGATATTAGTCCATCGTTCCAAACTTTATCAAAGGCTTGTGCGATATTTAAGAAGGCAGCAGAACAATATTTGTTTTCCTCGAAGGTGCTTTTCATTGCATTTACAATTCTCTATACTTGCTGTTTCTGTGGTATCATGTTGGTTTTGGAATCCAAATTTGTGGTCTGTAACATTTATTCAAATAGTTTTGATTTGTTGAGATGTGTGTTACATTTTTTCTGGCTTTTGTGATCAAAGACATCTTCCATTTTTGAAGAATATGAATGTTATTAGTTTTGTCTGGCACTTCTCTTATCATTTTTAATTGTTAATAAATAAACATCAAATAAACATAAATCGTTATTTCTTTAAATTGCTTACAGATTCGGCCATCCGACAAAATGATTGACCTCAATCAACTATGAGTATGAATTTAATTAGCTATTTCTAACAAAATTATTATTATTATTATTATTTATTTATTTTAACATAAATTTTTATATGCTAACTTAGTCTAATACATATTACTAATCAAACAATATCTATATATGGTTTCATCTTTGTTACATCTACTACTCCACTATATGGTCTATTAGTTATCTGAAAGCCTTCGACATCTTCAGTACAATATCGATCGTTTTCCAAGACAGCAGTAATTCTGTATGGTCCTCTATATGCTGGAATAAGCTTTTTATTGACTACTGGGGTGGTATCTATATTTTCGATAACTACCAAATCATTCAAACTATATACTCTAGGAGCTTTACGTTTTTTATTATAATATGACTCATTGTAGCTTTGATTTCTCTCAATGGACTCAGATGTCTCTGACCGTAGTGAATCGATTGACGGATCTTCCGAATCCATTTGAACACAATTATTCAAAATTTCGGACAGTTTATCACACACGGGACCTTTCTGATGCACTCCATAAAGTAACATACTTGGTGAATGATTAGTGGCTCGGCTGTATGTATTATTGAACGCAAATTCGGCTTGCTCTATTATATCCTCCCACTGAACCTGTCTATCTTTATCCACTAACTTTGACAATATACCCCTCAATGATCCATGAACACGCTCTACTTGACCGTTCGCACGTGGCATAGCGGTTGAATTCAGTATATGTTGTACTAAATTATCTTCTAGAAACTTTTTAAAAACATCCGAGGTAAAACCGGTTCCTCTGTCGCTAATTATCCGTTTAGGACAGCTATAGATTCTAAAATAATTTTTAAGGCAGTTGACCGCATCCTTTGAATTAGTCGTCTTGGTCGGATACAAACGCACAAATTTTGTAAATGCATCAATAATTGTCAAAATAAACTTAAATTTCGATCGAGTCACCTCCAATGGACCATAAAAATCAATATGAACGTCCTCAAAAGGTTTATTACCCTTAGGGATCGAATGTAAGAATCCCTATTTTTTGACCACTTGGAGTACTGAAAATGATGCACTTTAGGCAATTATCAATATAATGCCTTACTTTCCCCCGTAAATTTGGGAACCAATAACTGCAAGTTATATACTCAACAACTTTGTCAACCCCAACATGACCCATATTGTCATGAGAATTACGGATTATTTGCGTTTCAAACACTTCCGGCACATAAAAACGAATTTTAGTCTTGGATATCTTCCGATATATCAGACCATCCCGAAGCTCATACAATGGACTCTGTCCTTTTGTCAATTCCCGTCGCAAGATTTCCAAATTGGGATCTTTATATTGCACAATTGCAAGAGTTTGTGCAAAAGCACTTTCCTCAATGATCAAGACTGCTTCGGACCGGCTCAACGCGTCCACATGCTGCATACGAGACCTAGCTCTATGTTCGACCACATAATTAAATTCTTGAAGCTCCAAAGCCCAATGAGCAATCCTGGAATTTATCAATTTTTTATTCAGGGTAAGAGTTAAAGCATTGCAATCGGTCACAATTTTGAATGAACGACCATACAAATAAATGCGGAACCTCCTGAGAGCATAAATAATTGCTAAACATTCGAGTTCATATGAATGGTACTTAGATTCGGGTGGTGTGGTTCTCTTTGAGAAAAAAACTAACTGGGTGAAACTTCTGATCGTCCTTTTTCTGCATCAGTACTGTTCCGAACCCACTGGAGCTTGCATCGCAATGCAATTCAGTCTCATCCTTTGGCGAAAATATGCCCAAAACTGGTTTTGGTCCTGTAATGGCTTTGCATGATGGCAGAAGTCCTTTATGAATTTACGGAAATATGAATACATTCCCAAGAATCGCTGAATTTCCTTCACACTCTTTGGAATAGGATAATTGGATATACTGTCTATATATCTTTTGTTTGGACGTATACCCTTTTCATTTACACTATAGCCTAAGAAGTCTATTTCCCTACACAATAACTGACACTTATCCAAACGCAGCTCTAACAAGTTTAAAGAAAACAACTCCAAAACTTCTCGTAAAATTTTCAAATGCTGGTCTATAGTCTTTGTTGCATTCAACAAATCGTCAATATAAATAACAATCTGATTTGCCTGAATTAACTCCTGGAAAATTGTTGAAATGTATCGCTGAAACACAGCAGGACCATTCTTCAAACCAAACGGCATCTTTAAGTATTCATACTGCCCTATAGGAGTTACAAAGCTCGTGAACTTTACACTATCCTCCGCCATGGTAACGTGGTGGAAGCCTGATTTTAAATCCAGAATGGAAAAATAAATTTTACCATCCAGGTATCCTAACATATCCTCAATAACTGGAATTGGGTAATTATCCCGTACTGTCAACTTATTTAAGCTACGGTAATCCACACACAAACGTTTCTCCGAACCATTCCGCTTATTAATTAATACGATTGGAGAGCAATAAGGAGAAGTATTCTTTCTTATTATTTTTCGGCACAACAAGTCTTTTATCATTTCTAATAATAATTCACGCTCCGTAAAAGACAACCTACGGGGTATCGTATAAAAATATTCTGATTTATTTAAAATAATATTCATTTCAAATTTAATTTCCGGTTTATCCGGTTTATCATAATAAAAATAATTTTGGTTAAAGATACCTAATATATCTAGTTTAATCTTAGGATCTACCGATTTCTCAATATTCAAAGAATCCAATCCGTCAATTCGTTCGGAATCCACTGAGATGTTCAACACTTCCCTATCAAAACTATCATTTACTGATGCTTCACCTGATTCTTTGCTTCCCAATTTGACCTCCATCTTACCGATATTAATTCTGGTTTGACACATTTCTAAAAAATCTCTACCAACTATCATGTCATGTGACATTGTTTTATCTGACACAACTATTAAGGTTGCACCATACAAGATATCATTGTACAAAATCTGTGTTTCGACTTTTCCGCAAACATTAAGTCGACTCTGATTTATCCCGGAATACTCACAACTAGCATCGACAATTTTCATATAACAATTAGGAATACAAATAGATTTTATGATACTAATCGGACTTCCGGTATCTACCATAGCCGCAATACTAAAACATTTACTATTTCCTATAAATAATTTTCAATTTAAGAAGATACCTTGAGTTGATGTTGATGTGATGTTTGCTATTGTATTGTTATTTAAACTGGATGAACCAATATCCAGATTTCCTAGGGGTTTTGTAGAATCTCTTTCCAATTCCGAACAATAATGGACATTTGTATTCTGCTTATCTAGAACACCTGATGATTCGCGCATATGAAATTTCGAATTCTTTGAGGGACATTCATTCACCCGATGTCCCACTTTACCACATGCCATACAGGACCCATATGGTCTCTTTGGCTTAGTACATTTCGTTGAGATATGACCGACCTCATCACAATTATAACACGATATTGGTCGAGGACGATTATTAATTTTTGAATTATTCGTTGACTTTTCCCGTTCCGTAGCCATTGTTGACATGACTTTATTAGGTTGATGTACCCCACGTTCGACTTCTGACACATTTCGCATAGCCTCTAGTAAATCCTCTTTATTCGCAAACCGATGCATTCTAGCTTGGGACTGTAGTCGTATGTTACTCATTCCGTCTATAATATAATCGATTAACTCCCCATCGAGTTCCGTTCGAATTTTTTTCGTTGTTCCACTTTATTTGGCCTAGTGTCATACATTTGACTCATAACCTCCAAAATATTGCTCAAATTATAAGTTATGTATTCAGGTCGCGAATGAAACCATTCTGCTGCTTTGCCGACCAATTTATTTATGACTACGATTTTGAATTCCTCTTCCGGAGGATCATACGTTTTCATAATCAGTATAATTTTACTCGAAAATGCTTGATATTTCTCCTACTCGCCGTTGAAATTAGGAAGTAATTTTCCCAAACGTATTGGATCAATCTTTATTTACTTATGCTGACCTTCACTATTGACATTACACTTTGAATGACGCCGTTGCGATGTTTGCTTTTTGTGAATCATAACCTCAATAAGCCACTCTTGCAATTCTGGTTTATTACCATTAGAATCGAGCTGTAATATTTTCAATTCCTGCTGCAATTGCTCCACATTCATCAGCAACACTTCTTTCACCGATACACTCATTCTTCCAGTTGCTGATCACACCAATTAAATTCGATTTTTTCTTTGAAAATTTTTTTTTCTACACGTGAAAAATTTTCAACACACAAAACACAATGAAAAAATACTTTTTTCTTCTTTTTTTTTCAGTTTATCTCACTTCTGAAATTGTAGGGGCCAATTCTTTGTAACAATTTTTTTTTTTTTTTTAAAATCACTACCGATTTCTTATTTATCACAACGCCATTCATTCAAGTACAAAACTCAACTCCTCCATTTTTTATTTTATATATTTCAATCTCTTCCACACATTGCTTTACTTCATTTTTTGTTTTGTTATTCTTTTAGTACAGATAATATATATATATATACTAAAAAAAAGGTTAGTACTACAACTAACTTCACTTCCCTTATTTTAAATTCAAATAAACATAAATCGGTATTTCTTTAAATTGCTTACAGTATCAAACATTCTGAAGCTCGGAGAGAAGTTTTTTCCTATGCAAAGTCGGTATCACACGTCCAGATTATTGCAAATGTTCAAGGCGCGTTAATAAACAATACGTCACCAGCGCTGACGAGGACAACACTACTGTGGTTGCAAATCGTTGTGACTATGTCATCAAAATACAGTCCATGTTAGAAGAGAGGGATGTCTATAAATTAATCGGTAAGGTTAATGCAGCGCCCTGACAGAAGAAATTAAATTTTATGGTATCCACTTGGCATAATAAAGGTAGAATAAAGAATTCTGGAACGAAATTAATAAAAACTTAGCAATAGTTTATGGGTTAGTCCATCTGATAAGAGCTACCAAAAACGCAATATTAAGCTTAGATGAATTTTCAACCTTATTGACGAAATGGCATTGATACCTGCACACTTTTTACTTACTGAGCCGTTGGAATCTCTACTTATCTGGCAGGATATGGCAGAAAACCGATTAGATCGACGGTAGAATATTCAAAAGCGAGTCCAGGGTTATTGGCGACGATTTTCCGGAGAATACCTTCAGACGCTAAAGCAAAGAAAAAAAATGGAACCAGCAAGAAATAAATTTTAAAGTTGGAAACATGGTATATATCACAGATGAAAACACGTCTTCACTCAATTGTCGTTAGGCAAAATCATCAAAGTATTTCCTGGTGAAGACGATATAGTGCGAGTAGTAACTGTTAAAACTAGATCCTCTACGCTAAAGAAACCAGTATCGAAATTGGTAAAGCTCCCAATGTAATATCCCGAGACATCGCAACAATCATAAAAAAAAAGTCATAAGTTCTTGAGATTTAAAGCAAGATTCGTAATTTTACTTACGGCGAGTTAACCTGCCGGAAAAGGTTTTTATATATAGTCTTCAGAGGAAATGCCGAATACTTACAGCCAGAAGATTTATATCCAATTATCGATAACCGAGGTCTGTGAGCTTACATTATTCATCAGCTGTTTGGGAAGCAAGAGAAGGTCAACATTATTAAGGAACTTACTTCCTTCGTTTGTAATACACGTAATGTACAAATTTACCTAAGATTCAAAATTGTAAAGCGAGGCAGTATGTAGAGCATGGCACATACAAATTATTTTTATTTAAAAAAAATTGCTGAAGTTTGAATCTTGGATAAGATATTATTGTAGTAACGTAACAGACCATAATATGATTTAGTACACATTTATAATTATGTACACTGTACTTAAAATTTTTCTATAACTGCATTTATTGTGCAGTACATTGTACAACTGTTGCGTAGAGATGACCACCACACCGGTTCATCATAATTTTATAATTTTGTTGTTAGCCGAGAAAATAGATTGAAGCTGCGTACATGCTATACATTTCTGGTGAAAAAATGTACACCACAAAGTTAGCTGTATGAGTTGAATTATTTCCAACTAGAACAAAAAGTTTACCAGGCTAACTAATTTTAACTAAAAATTATACTATTTTGCTAACTTCGTGGTGTACATTTTTTCACCAGAAATGGAGCATGTACGCGCACCTTCTTCTTGTGGAAATGTCATTCAGCTGCGGTGTTAAAGTCATCTCCGTCATAATTTATCTTTATATTGTGTTATAGCTTCGCCTGATTATAGAAAATCATTTTGATATGAATCTTTCCTTATTAATCAAAACATTACAGTTTTGAAGAGATATACTGGGATGCTATCGCATTCAAAACAACAATAGGAAACAATAATGAATGTTTCTATGGATAAGATGATATTATATTCTTACCAAACTAATTGGAGGTTGTAAAGATACTTTTTATTTTGATATTTCAGCTCGCCTCCACCTAACCAAAATTCTTCGGTAAATGATGAATTATTCTCGTTATTGAAATAAATTTGCAATTATGTAGTTACATTACGTATAACATTGTTATTTAATGATTTTTGCTTGACAACTCTTGCTCGCTTGATCGCTTTTATTTAATTGAAATTGAATGTTTTTCTTATTACTTATTGAAGTCAAAACGGGTTTTAAACCGCCAAAAATTTTAATAAGATTCTGTAATACGACCATTATTATATTTCATAGATGTCACTAGGTTACAGAGACATCTCTTGTCTACTAGTTCAATTAATAAAAATATGTTCTACGAAAAATTGATGAAAAGTAGCTGGTAACAGTGGTAACAGGTTTTTTTTGTTACGCGTGTTGATGCAACATAGTAATTTGTTTGTGGATTTCTTCACGATGTATTGAATGTGTGTAATGAACACGACATCGATTTTTCACATTCCTCATCCTGCTAGAAGGTCACCTTGTACCTGTAATTTAAGTTCTGTTTCTGGATTCTCATCTTAAAGCAAAATTTGGGGAAAATTTAAGAAAATGAAGAACAGAAGGAATCCTTATTACTGGTTGTACAGAAGTATCCAGTCAGGAAGGCGTCAGAAAAGATGAAGTGTTATTGTGCTCTTAGTTATTGTCAATGATTTATGATATTGTGTTTCAATAAAAATAATTATTTAAAGATTTTGTTTAATTAAAATTTGAATGTACCAAATTAGGGTTGCTTTCTGTATAATTTTAATAAAGTGCTCAAGATAATGTTGAAAAAATATTAAGTTTCATGAAAACATGTCACTGTTCGATACGGTTACCTCAGGTTACGGATGATGGAATCAAGTCTTCCGCTATCGGAGTTGCTATGCGTAAACAAGCACATGCTTCTATGATGCTTTAGGCTGTTTGGGTAGTTAAGCTGTGACCAAAGAAAGAGCACAAAAATAATTTGATGCCAACCGCTTGACATTTCAATAGGACTCGGTACCGTACCGTAAAGCTCGTTCGACACAACAATATTTAAATTTAAATCACTTCCCGCAGTTCATTTCTTAGCAACAGAGCCCTTCCTACCCACCAGTCTTAAATCCGATGGACTTCTCCAGATAGTCTATTTTGCTCTATGGTTTCAGCAAAAAAATTGAAAGTGTATAGATATTGTAGTATGAAAATTAATTAACGTATTTTCAACATTGACTTAATATATCAATAGAGGCACTTTTAATTCGTAACACTTTGAGTGACTTACCCTACGTACACTGAAATCTAAGCTAGAGTTAGTAAATTAGTAAATCAGTACACTAAATTTGGGTGACTCAATTAAAAAATTGATGCTTGTGGCACCCTTCCCATACTTTTGAATGGACTAAAAGGAAATTCTAATAAGTCATGAAATGTTAAACTTTTAAGATTGAATAATATATCATCACAAAATGAATCGGTGTATCGTGATCAAAATGGATTGGTGTATAATCATCTCCAACTAAGACCGATTTTCCATACAAGTTTGACGTCACATTTATGTTTAATCACGCTTTATGGATTGTAATATAGGCGCCGCTACTATAAGGTTTCTACTGTTTCCGCAGAAAATCGCGGACTTGCATTCTGCGCCTAGCGAAAAAAATTGAAACCGAGAAATTATTTTGTGTATTTGACTATTGGGTATATTTCACGTCTTTTCTGGTCGGTCCGAATTATTTAACGGCAACAATAAATCATAATCAAGAAACGCTAAAAATAAATAAGCTCACGGGCTATTTGAATATAATTAGTTTGAATTGTACAAAATATGGAAAACATAATAAGGAAACAGTTAACAAAAATGTTAAATTCAAAAATTTTGAAAAGCCAGAAGTTATTTGAAGTGATATACAATTTTGACTGGGGTTCAAATGAAACAAGATAAAAAGGACGTGAAAAAATTAGTTTGACAGTTAAGTCAAAATTGCAAATTTATATTTAAAAATTTAAAATTCAACACAGTAGGCGATAGAAAAAAGGATCAAGAAGCTTAACACCCCATTTCAAAGGATTCCGGCCTCAAAAGTTTGGCCGGGAAATTCAGGAATTTCCCAGTTTCAATTTATTTACTTTAGAAATGTGATCCGAAAAATTATTTTTAGGCGAGGTTGTGAGAAATATGTCAATATGGGTTTCTATAATGTTGTCGATTTTGGTTTCTGTGAATCATGCAGCTGTTGACGTTTCTTTAAGACAGCCTAAACAAACTATTTCAATTGCTAAACGATCATGATTATCTCCGTAATAATATTCAAGTTCCAAAAGAAACTTTTCTTGAAAATCCTTCGCTTTAAACTTTGGCTTATGTTTTCTGAGCATTTGCTGTATAATAAAGGTAGTGCAGCGTTTCGGAATTAGAAATATTATTTTAAATCCTCATTCCCAATCTCGAATTTCATTATATTCGGTTAAGAAATATGGAAGTTCCTTCCTACTTGGCCATATTCCAGAACTTTATCTAAAAATCATTTTAGAATTCCATTTCCAACGTACATGTCAAATTTCATCATAATTGGCCAAAATGGTCGTTGAAGTGTGAACGGTTTTTCTCTTATGAAAACATTATGACGTCATTTTTTCCTTCTCACGGAATAAGAATTGGAAATGTGAATTTCTCATTGAAATTACTTCTCATTATACTTTTCAGAGAACGAGAAGACCCCCTGGTGTATATTATTATAAGCCTTTCATTTAGATTTGTAGCGTACCGAATTCTAAATTCGTTGCTTGTAGGTTAAAATGTCAATGTCAACAATACAGAAAACTATTTCATCTGGTAATATTTATTTTAGTACCTTTTTCTTTTTCCTGTCAAAAACGATTTTATTCATTTTTAAAAAACAAAAATTAATTCTTCTGTACAAACCGACGCCATTTTCGGCAGTCATTTTTCTCATTTAATTAATTACATAACATATGTAAACTTTACATTTAATTTTTCTAAATAAAATTTTGTATTAAATTAAAACCATTAAACTAAAAAATAATAAAGTTTCGTAATACAATTGCTTGCAGTGATTGTGATTTTTTTGTGTTAATCAAACAGCGGAAACGTGTTCCCGTATAAAACGTTCAATCTGTGCATCAATATAACCCTCCGGTTTATATATATGTATATAGCATAGCAGTTCATACGGCTGCTTGATAGCCCCCTAAACAACGGTTCACGCACTTTCATCACAGCACGTTTTTTTATATCTAATAGAGTCAGATTTAACCTCAAATATGGAACAACACCAAGTTTAATAAAGCATGTTAATACACTGTTAAGCGCACTCGCTTCATACACAATACACCCACCATACAGTGGATTCCGGCATTAATAGCCATAGTTTAAATGTGATTGGCGATTGGAAAACTGCAAAATGCAAAATAATGTAAACCCTACGCTCTGCATGAAATGACATTTCTCTCCATATAAAAGATCTGGAGAGTGAAACTACCGGAATTAAATTGAACCAATCGTCAATTGCGTTCGTTTTCGTAAAGGAAAGAATCAGTAGCTAAGGATTTCTGAGTCAACGGTGGGTTTTCGGGGTTATGCAAATGAGAGTATGAACCAAAAGTATCGCAAGATTTTTATTTGAAGAAAGTTGGGCCGGATTTAAATGTCGGATTTGTGAGTATCATACTTTTGTTGGGACATGACAATATTTTCTTTGTTTTACCGAGAAGTTAATTTATAAATTAAATTTTAATTTAATTTGTTGAAATAATTTTCGAGTTTGTGTGTGTAGTAGATTGTAGTAATTTAATGCTCGCTAACGATTTTTGAATTTGAATGTGATTTAGCTACAAATTTATTTTGGATTTTTGAGGTATAAAACAAATATAAAGCTAATGTCCCTTTAAGCGCTTTGGTAATGATAAGATGTACTGCTTTCATTGTAAATTTAAAATGCATTGTTGAGTTCTATGATTTGGCCCATTTGAATAACTGATGTGCCAGTTGAATTCAATCATTTCTTAAATTATAGCGATAGGTAATACTTTTGAATGTTTATCCAATATCATAACACACCGTTTTGCCGTGACTGATAGCGTGGAAACGTCACACAGCTGCATGATATCTTTGTATTGTGTAAACATTACAGTTTTGAAGAGATATACTGGGATGCTATCGCATTCAAAACAATAGGAAACAATAATGAATGTTTCTATGGATAAGATGATATTATATTCTTACCAAACTAGTTGGAGGTTGTAAAGATACTTTTTATTTTGATATTTCAACTCGCCTCCACCTAACCAAAATTCTTCGGTAAATGATGAATTATTCTCGTTATTGAAATAAATTTGCAATTATGTAGTTACGATACATAACATTGTTATTTAATGATTTTTGCTTGATAACTCTTGCTCGCTTGATCGCTTTTATTTAATTGAAATTGAATATTTTTCTTATTATTTATTGAAGTCAAAACGGGTTTTAAACCGCCAAAAATTTTAATAAGATTCTATAATACGACCATTATTATATTTCATAGTTGGCACTAAGTTACAGAGACATCTCTTGTCTACTAGTTCAATTAATAAAAATATGTTCTATGAAAAATTGATGAAAAGTAGCTGGTAACAGTGGTAACAGGTTTTTTTTTGTTACGCGTGCTGATGCAACATAGTAATTTGTTTGTGGATTTCTTCACGATGTATTGAATGTGTGTGTAATGAACATGATATCGATTTCGAAAAGAAGGTTACCTTGTACCTGTAATTTAACTTCTGTTTCTGGATTCTCATCTTAAAGCAAAATTTGGGGAAAATTAGAGGCTACTAAATTAGGTCTGCTTTCCGTACAATTTTAATAAAAAGCTCAAGGCAATGCTGAAAAAATATTAAGTTTCATGAAAACATGTCACTGTTCGATACGGTTACCTCAGGTCACGGATGATGGAACCAAGTCTTTCGTTATCCGAGTTGCTATGCGTAAACAAGCACCTGCTTCTATGATGCTTTTGGCTGTTTGGGTGGTTAAGCTGTGACCAACGAAAGAGCACAAAAATAATTTGATGCCAACCGCTTGACATTTCAATAGGACTCGGTACCGTACCGTAAAGCTCTTTCGACACAACAATATTTACATTTAAATCACTTTCCGCAGTTCATTTCTTCGCAACAGAGCCCTTCCTACCTGCCAGTCTTAAATCCGATGGGCTTCTCCAGACGGTCCATTTTGCTGTATGGTTTCAGCAAAAAAATTGAAAGTGTGTAGATATTGTAGTATGAAAATTAATTAACGTATTTTCAACATTGACTTAATATATCAATAGAGGCACTTTTAATTCTTAGCACTTTGAGTGACTTACCCTGCGTACACTGAAATCTAAGCTAGAGTTAGTAAATCAGTAAATCAGTACACTAAATTTGGGTGACTCAATTAAAAAATTGATGCTTGTGGCACCCTTCCCATACTTTTGAATGGACTAAAAGGAAATTCTAACAAGTCATGAAATGTTAAACTTTTAAGATTGAATAATATATCATCACAAAATGAATCGGTGTATCGTGATCAAAATGGATTGGTGTATAATCATCTCCAACTAAGACCGATTTTCCATACAAGTTTGACGTCACATTTATGTTTAATCACGCTTTATGGATTGTAATATAGGCGCCGCTACTATAAGGTTTCTACTGTTTCCGCAGAAAATCGCGGACTTGCATTCTGCGCCTAGCGAAAAAAATTGTAACCGAGAAATTATTTTGTGTATTTGACTATTGGGTATATTTCACGTCTTTTCTGATCGGTCCGAATTATTTAACGGCAACAATAAATCATAATCAAGAAACGCTAAAAATAAATAAGCTCACGGGCTATTTGAATATAATTAGTTTGAATTGTACAAAATATGCAAAACATAATAAGGAAACAGTTAACAAAAATGTTAAATTCAAAAATTTTGAAAAGCCAGAAGTTATTTGAAGTGATATACAATTTTGACTGGGGTTCAAATGAAACAAGATAAAAAGGACGTGAAAAAATTAGTTTGACAGTTAAGTCAAAGTTGCAAATTTATATTTAAAAATTTAAAATTCAACACAGTAGGCGATAGAAAAAAGGATCAAGAAGCTTAACACCCCATTTCAAAGGATTCCGGCCTCAAAAGTTTGGCCGGGAAATCCAGGAATTTCCCAGTTTCAATTTATTTACTTTAGAAATGTGATCCGAAAAATTATTTTTAGGCGAGGTTGTGAGAAATATGTCAATATGGGTTTCTATAATGTTGTCGATTTAGGTTTCTGTGAATCATGCAGCTGTTGAGGTTTCTTTGAGACAGCCTAAACAAACTATTTCAATTGCTAAACGATCATGATTATCTCCGTAATAATATTCAAGTTCCAAAAGAAACTTTTCTTGACAATCCTTCGCTTTAAACTTTGGCTTATGTTTTCTGAGCATTTGCTGTATAATAAAGGTAGTGCAGCGTTTCGGAATTAGAAATATTATTTTAAATCCTCATTCCCAATCTCGAATTTCATTATATTCGGTTAAGAAATATGGAAGTTCCTTCCTACTTGGCCATATTCCAGAACTTTATCTAAAAATCATTTTAGAATTCCATTTCCAACGTACATGTCAAATTTCATCATAATTGGCCAAAATGGTCGTTGAAGTGTGAACGGTTTTTCTCTTATGAAAACATTATGACGTCATTTTTTCCTTCTCACGGAATAAGAATTGGAAATGTGAATTTCTCATTGAAATTACTTCTCATTATACTTTTCAGAGAACGAGAAGACCCCCTGGTGTATATTATTATAAGCCTTTCATTTAGATTTGTAGCGTACCGAATTCTAAATTCGTTGCTTGTAGGTTAAAATGTCAATGTCAACAATACAGAAAACTATTTCATCTGGTAATATTTATTTTAGTACCTTTTTCTTTTTCCTGTCAAAAACGATTTTATTCATTTTTATAAAACAAAAATTAATTCTTCTGTACAAACCGACGTCATTTTCGGCAGTCATTTTTCTCATTAAATTAATTACATAACATATGTAAACTTTACATTTAATTTTTCTAAATAAAATTTTGTATTAAATTAAAACCATTAAACTAAAAAATAATAAAGTTTGGAAATACAATTGCTTGTAGTGCTTGTGATTTTTTTGTGTTAATCAAACAGCGGAAAACGTGTTCCCGTATAAAACGTTCAATCTGTGCATCAATATAACCCTCCGGTTTATATATATGTATATATCATAGCAGTTCATACGGTTGCTTGATAGCCCCCTAAACAACGGTACACGCATTTTCATCACAGCACGTTTTTTTATATCTAATAGAGTCAGATTTAACCTCAAATATGGAACAACACCAAGTTTAATAAAGCATGTTAATACACTGTTAAGCGCACTCGCTTCATACACAACACACCCACCATACAGTGGATTCCGGCATCAATAGCCATAGTTTAAATGTGATTGGCGATTGGAAAACTGCAAAATGCAAAAAATGTAAACCCTACGCTCTGCATAAAATGACATTTCTCTCCATATAAAAGATCTGGAGAGTGAAACTACCGGAATTAAATTGAACCAATCGTCAATTGCGTTCGTTTTCGTAAAGGAAAGAATCAGTAGCTAAGGATTTCTGAGTCAACGGTGGGTTTTCGGGGTTATTCAAATGAGAGTATGAACCAAAAGTATCGCAAGATTTTTATTTGAAGAAAGTTGGGCCGGATTTAAATGTCGGATTTGTGAGTATCATACTTTTGTTGGGACATGACGATATTTTCTTTGTTTTACCGAGAAGTTAATTTATAAATTAAATTTTAATTTAATTTGTTGAAATAATTTTCGAGTTTGTGTGTGTAGTAGATTGTAGTAATTTAATGCTCGCTAACGATTTTTGAATTTGAAAGTGATTTAGCTACAAAATTATTTTGGATTTTTGAGGTATAAAACAAATATAAAGTTGAGGTCCCTTTAAGCGCTTTGGTAATGATAAGATGTACTGCTTTCATTGTAAATTTAAAATGCATTGTTGAGTTCTATGATTTGGCCCATTTGAATAACTGATGTGCCAGTTGAATTCAATCATTTCTTAAATTATAGCGATAGGTAATACTTTTGAATGTTTATCCAATATCATAACACACCGTTTTGCCGTGACTGATAGCGTGGAAACGTCACACAGCTGCATGATATCTTTGTATTGTGTAAACATTACAGTTTTGAAGAGATATACTGGGATGCTATCGCATTCAAAACAATAGGAAACAATAATGAATGTTTCTATGGATAAGATGATATTATATTCTTACCAAACTAGTTGGAGGTTGTAAAGATACTTTTTATTTTGATATTTCAACTCGCCTCCACCTAACCAAAATTCTTCGGTAAATGATGAATTATTCTCGTTATTGAAATAAATTTGCAATTATGTAGTTACGTTACATAACATTGTTATTCAATGATTTTTGCTTGATAACTCTTGCTCGCTTGATCGCTTTTATTTAATTGAAATTGAATATTTTTCTTATTATTTATTGAAGTCAAAACGGGTTTAAACCGCCAAAAATTTTAATAAGATTCTCTAATACGCCATTTATTATATTTCATAGATGTCACTAAGTTACAGAGACATCTCTTGTCTACTAGTTCAATTAGTAAAAATATGTTCTACGAAAAGTTGATGAAATCTAGCTGGTAACAGTGGTAACAGGTTTATTTGTTACGCGTGTTGATGCAACATATGTAGCGTTTTTTTATTCGCTCCGGATAACTGCTATCGAGAGCCGCCATATAAAATTTGGCTCCCGATAGCGCTCCGTATAAATAGGTAGAGCCAAATATTTTTTATATGAAGTTTTTGGTAAACAATTGAATTAAAAATGATAGTTTGATGTTAAATAAGTTTAGTTTACCAATAAATAGCGCGTCAAAATTAAATTTAGCCGTAGAAAAATGACGGCTCTCGATTGCAGCTATCCGGAGCGAATAAAAAAACAATACTATAGTAATTTGTTTGTGGATTTCTTCACGATGTATTGAATGTGTGTAATGAACATGACATCGATTTCGAAAAGAAGGTCACTTTGTACCTGTAATTTAACTTCTGTTTCTGGATTCTCATCTTAAAGCAAAATTTGGGGAAAATTGGAGGCTACTAAATTAGGGCTGCTTTCTGTACAATTTTAATAAAGTGCTCAAAATAATGTTGAAAAAATATTAAGTTTCATGAAAAAAAGGTCACTGTTCGATACGGTTACCTCAGGTTACGGATGATGGAATCAAGTCTTCCGCTATCGGAGTTGCTATGCGTAAACAAGCACCTGCTTCTATGATGCTTTGGGCTGTTTAGGTGGTTGGGACATTTCAATAGGACTCGGTACCGTACCGTAAAGCTCGTTCGATACAACAATATTTACATTTAAATCACTTTCCGCAGTTCATTTCTTCGCAACAGAGCCCTTCCTACCCGCCAGTCTTAAATCCGATGGACTTCTCCAGACGGTCCATTTTGCTCTATGGCTTCTTTGGTAAAATATTAACACTATAACATCTTTTAATTAGATTGAGAATAAACGGAATACGAAGAAAACTATGGCACGTGGGTACAAGTAATGTATTGGGGGATTGTAGAGGAGATCATGACAAATTAAAATTAAATAAACAAAAGAAAAAATTATAACGGTTTTTTTTGAGAAAACTCGATTTTATAAAAAACAAATATTTTTTTTTTACTTTAAATCACCATAGCTCTCAAACGGATGCAGATACAAGATAACCACTTACACCTTAATAATAGCCTATACGAATACCAACCAAATAAGACTAAGTTGCTTGCTCTCCAATAAATATTTTGGAAGTTACAGTTTAATATTTGGGTGTACTTTTTTTCTGAACCAAATTTTTTAAAAACCCTGTGTATCAAAGGATATCAAAAATGGATCCCCCCTTGCATGAAGATTCAAAGCCGATTTTGCATTACAAAAAACGAATTCCATTGGCAATACAGGATAAATTGAAATTTGAATTGAGTCAAATGGTACAGGATGGAATCATTTCACCTGTTGATTATCCAACGGATTGGGTAAACAATTTGCAGGTGGTCGAAAGACAAAATGGCGGACGCTTACGTACATTTTTGGATCCAAAGCCATTGAATGCGTGCATTAAGCGGGAATATTTTCTAATTCCAACAATCGATGACTTTACGTCAAAATTAGCTGATAAAACAATTTTTTCTGTACTTGATCTCAGTAGTGCGTTTTGGCATATGGAATTGGATGAGAAAAGTTCACAATTGACTACATTCTTGACCCCATTTGGGCGTTACAAATTTAATCGTGTACCATACGGGTTAAATTGTGCACCGGAAATGTTTCAACGAAAAATGATTCAAATTTTCGGGGATTTTCAAGGAGTTTTGGTTTATTTTGACGATATGATTATTTTCGCGGAAAATGAAATGGAACATGACACCATTTTAAACAAAGTCATTGACCGGGCTCGTCAAAATAATGTTAAATTCAATCCCGAAAAGATTTAATTCAAGCAAAAGGAAGTGAAATTCATGGGAAGTACTATTTCGTTGGGGGAAATTATACCATTCGCTAAATACACGGATGCAATTCTTGGTATGGAAAAACCAACCGATAAAAGTTCTGTTATGCGATTTTTGGGTTTGTTGAAATACATCGCTCGTTTTATCCCAAATTTATCAAAGATAACGGCAAATTTACGAAATTTAACACGAAATGATGTGCAATTCGAATGGGTTGACGAACATGAAAGGGAATTCGAAAATTTGCTCGGAATAATCTCGTCAAATATAGTATTGGGCATTTACAATCCAAGAAAGCCAGTAATTGTACAAACTGATGCATCAAAGGATGGGTTGGGTTCTGTACTCATTCAAGGTGGTCGCCCAATTGCGTTTGCATCACGAACACTGAGCAAGAGTGAACAAAAATGGACACAAATTGAGAAGGAGTTGCTGGCAATTGTATTTGCGTGTCAAAGATTTCACTATTTCCTGTATGGAGGCGAATTTACGGTCGAAAGTGATCATAAACCGCTTGAAACTTTGGTCAAACGAGACATTGATGATGTGACAGCCCGACTTCAACGCATGTTTATGCAATTATTAAAATACCCAAACATGAAAGTAACATACAAACCGGGTAAAGACATACTCATTGCTGATTGCTTGTCACGAGCACAGCTGCGGGACGTGGATGAGAATGATGAATTGTCGAGCATAATTCACTCAATAACAAAGTCTGTTTGTGTGTCGGAAGACAATTACAAATTGTATCGGGAAATCATGAAAAACGATGAAAAATACACACGATTTGATGATCTCAGTCAAAAATTTCACAAATTTAAATCCGAATTGCACGTCGAAAACGAACTTTTGTTCTACGGTGACCGTTTGGTGGTTCCAACGGAACTTCAAAGCAAAATTGCCAAGTGGCTGCATGCACCACATCTCGGCATTGAAAAAACACTCTCACGGGCGCGTATGCTATATTATTGGCCGGGAATGAGCACACAAATCAAGGGGTTGATCGAATCGTGCACGATTTGCGAAAAATTTAAAAGAAACAATCAAAAGGAGCTGTTGATTCAGGAGGAGACACCAAAATATGCTTACGAACGTGTGTCAATGGATCTTTTTGAGTATGCTAGACACGACTTCATTGCAATCGTCGATGCATATTCAAACTATTTGATATCATATCGAATAAATAACAAAACGTCTAAGCATATCATTGAGGGTCTCCGGTAGGTATTTGATCGAATAGGATATTCGACGCAAATTAAAGCTGACAATGTTCCATTTGCATCTGCGGAATTTGATAGATTTGCATCGGAATGTAACATCAAGATGAATTTTTCAAGCCTACGATATCCACAAAGCAATGGATTATCTGAAAAGGCTGTTGGTATGGCAAAAAACATACTAAAAAGATGTTATGAAGCGAACGAGGTCGATCAATTTCAATATAGATTGCTTGAATATAATACCACACCGGTGGCAAGCATGCGGTAGACTCCATCTGAATTATTTTTTGGGAGATTAGTTAAGTCAAAATTGCCGGTGTCCGGTTCATTGTTGGTTTGGAAAAGTATTTCAGAAGAGGATATCCAGCAAAAAATTGAAAATAAAAAGGAAAAACAAAAATATTAAAGAAGAAAAACTCCAAGGAATGGAATTATGGAACAATCATTGGTGATGTAAATGGACGCTCATATATAATTAAGGATAGTTTTGATTATCATTTAAGACGTAATAGACGATTGATTGCAAAAACAAAAAATAATGCAATCGATCCAAGTGAGTTGTTGCTGGACGAGGGTGCAGTAACGGATGGAACTGTGGCAATTGGCCACGGGCCAACGGAAATTCAAGTTGCTCCACCGATGGAACAGTCAATTAACATAAACGACACAAATGATAAAGTGAAAGGGTCAGAGCTCTCAGTGGTTGACAATGATGTGCCTGTATCATCATCGGATGAATATGATACTGCTGATAGCAATGCCTCGGGATCTGGATCTGAGTCGGAGCCTGCACAGCAACCAGTTCATGTACCGCCTGCACAGCCGGAGGTTTGAATGTCACGAGATACGGTCGTGTAATTAAGCCCCGTCAAATGTACGGCTTTGATTAGTCATAAGTCTAGTTTTAATTGTTGGATTAGTTTAAGTTATTTTTATGACAATAGCAAACAAAACAAAAAAAAAAAGCGTGTAATGAGTGCGTTCAATATGTCAAGCATCCACTGACAGTTCTATCGTAACCAACATCATGCTAGTTAGTTAAGCTTTGACCACCATGCTGTACGCAAGATAAATTAACATTGTACAATAAAATACATATTAAATTTTACTAGATAATAAATAATCTTATTTATTACAGTATTTCAATAAGCAGGTGTTTTGGGTCAATTCGTATAGCAGGTACCCGACCCTCTTGAGGTAAAAGTTTTCCAAATTTCCTCCGCCTTTACCATAGAAACAGATTGGCGAAAAAAATTAACAACATCTGGACGTCCAGACATCTAGACATTCAAATGTCCAGATAGACTCAGGGACTTTCAAAACGTCGAGAAAAGTGGTTTTGAACCAATCAAATGTTTAGCCATTTTTGACAGGATTTCAATACTTTGGTCTTTTTAGCCCGAAGTAAATCAAATTTAGGAACCTGGGGGGCAAGAGATGGATTTATTAAGTAGGAAAGCGTTAAAACTTAATTTTTTAAATTTTTGTTGGTTACAACCTTTTTAATCTGTAGGTTTGCGATATTACTATTTAAATGTAATAAAAATATTTTAGGCTGTGTTCTTTGGGACCAAAAGATTGATCTAAATCAATAAAAAACTTAAGTTTAGCAATTTTTTTTTTAGTCCCAAAGAACTCAATATTAGTTAATTAGAATATCTTTAAAATGTCCCTTTTCAATAAAAATGGAAAGTTGGGAACCCTAGATTGCTAGCTTATCGAGCATTTGCTCCTACATTGGAGTTTTTACAAAGCTATAATCCACCAGAAACTATATAGAAAAAATAAAAATACCGAACAATTACAGAGTATAGAAGGTTTAGCTTCGAACAATCTGTTTATAAACTGCGCAGAACCTCGATTAAAAAACTGTACAAAATGATATGAAAACAACAGGGTTACTTTATCCATATATTCCAGGAATAAGATAAGTACGATTGTATCAACATAATGGTGTTTTCTTCAATGAAGAGTTCTCTGCACTCAATTGCAGTCCATACGAGTACATGTAATTGCAAACTAAGGTTGCAGACGAAAATGTTATTTAGACATTTTTATTTTGTAAAAACTGTCGAGAACAATAAAATCAATTTATGTGTACTTGGATCGTTTTATTACAAGATAAACAATTTTGCGTGGGCGTTAGATTAATTTTCTTTTAATTAATAATTTTCTAAATTTCGTCTTACATAAAAATTTTTCCAGCAAAAAAAAAAAATGTCGATTGGTTAACAAAAAAAAAAAAAAAAATAAAATGGATGAATGATAAACTAAAAAAAAAAAAAACAAAAAAATTCATGAATGAATGAAAAAGTTTGACAATTCATATAAATCACCTCTCAAGATGGTGATTTTTCTCAATTGGTACGAAACAAAAGTTTTTTTTTCTAGTTTTTCCAGTTATACGCATAATTTCGCCACACAATTTTTGTTGTTGCTTTTTTTGCAACTAATCGAAATTATTATTATTCCACAAAAATATTTTTATGCTTTTTTACTTAAAATGTATAATTAAGGCACCCAATTAATTCTAAAGATTAAAAAAAGGCGAAATTCTTTCTAAAAATTACTCACCCACTCGTAATAAAAGTATGATGATTAAGTACATGATCCAATCAATCATTAATCCTATAAAAAATTGATTATGTTTTAATGTGTATTCTCCACCTTAATGGTAATTTTCTGCGAACTCTTTAATGCAGCTTAATTAATTTTTGTTAATTTTGAATTAATTCCTTTGTTTTTTTTTTGTTTTTTTTTTTTTTGCAGTGTGATATTACGTACTTTGATTTGTTTTAGTATTTATTTCATAAAAAGTCTTTTAACTCATTAAATTTTATTAATTTTGTAAGAGGCAAAACATTTTTTTTTTGGTGGCATATTATTAAATTATATATCAAACAAAAAAAAAAAAGTAAAAAATTAAATTATTTTATACAAAAAAAAAATTAAAATTAAAATTTAGCTATAGATGTGGCAGGCCGAATGGATTGTATACGGCGCCATTCAAATCAAATCTTCTTTTATATCCTTGCTTCATTATAAAACATTATTAATTTCAAAAACAATTTTTTGTTTTCTTCTTCATTTGAAATTATTTATAGATTTGGAATTTTTTAGTGTGCGTTTATTAAATAAGAAATAATTGAACAAACTAAACTTAATTAAGTATTTATTATTTTAATTTTTTATATCACCAACGAAGTTTTTATTTTTTATTTTTTTTTGTGAGATGTGAAAATGGGTGTATCCAATTAATTCACATATTATATAATTTTTAATTAATGTTACACATTTTTTTTATTTTCAAACTTATCAAATTTATATTTATTTAATTTATTTTTATTATAAATTTTCACTATTTCAAAAATATTGTTTTTTTTTTGTTTGCTTCTATTTTAGTTTATTTTAATTAAGATTTTCATTTTGCAGAAGTTTTTTGTTCACTGAAAATTTTTTTTTTTGCTTCTTGCTCGTTTTTTTTGCTGTTCTCACATTACATAGAAAACGGAAGAGAGAAAATTGTATGTAACATTGAAATTTTTTTTTTTTTTTATGACCACTTTTTTGCAGCTTATAATTAAAAATAATTAAATTGTCTATAGTTATTATAATAATACACACTCTTGCACGTAATTAATTATTAGACTTTATTTTATTTTCATTTTAATTTATTTTAGTATTATTGATTATATTAACAGTGTAATAATAAAACACAAAGATATATAAAATATTTGCTGATTTTTAAAGATACTGTAGTATCGAAATAAAACGAGAGACTAAACGAAGAACAACAGTTTTAACATTTTTTTTCTGCACAGCCTCACTACAGATTGGATTGTGTTGTTGTTGGGGAAATTTTATTTTAACTAGGTTTTTCATTACACAACGCCTTTTAATGTAGGTTAGTGTTTAGTTACGCATGCGGCGATTTTTTTTATTTGCTTTTTTCTTCGTAAAGGTTTGGAACTTCGTACACAAGATGGTGTTTGACACAGAATTTTGGCATTCAACTGAGAAGAATTTAGCCAAAACAAACTCTTGATGAATTTGACGGTTTGTAATTCAATAGACGACTAATTATTTTTCCGATTATTTTGCCTAGGAAGAAAGCATCAGCGGTTGGTGAGCGGAAAGCCCCAATAGTTTCAATATGATACTTTGGTTAGCTATTAATATGTCGGTGGAATGAAATTTTTGAATTTAAAACTGAAACGAGTCTAATAAAATCAAAACTTATTCTTCTCCACGTTAAGCGTTTTGAGAGAAACGATAGAAACCAATAAAATCGTAATTAAAGATTGCTTTTTAAATTTGAAGTGTTTGTTTGATTCGGATGGCCGCTTTCAATGAGATAGCGAATGGAAATTAGAAAATTGGTTATTAAAACTAATTAGTTATTGAAACGGAGTTCAATAGAGTTCACATACATTCGGAGCTAATTGCTAAATGCTAGAAAATAGCAAATTGTTAACTACAATTTAAGTGTGAAAATAAAAGCATCCCCAAGTAACAATTTGATAGGCAAGTTGTCCTAGACAGCAAAAACAAAGCTGTTACAACGTCGTGAAATCAGAAAAATTACACAAATTAGTTTTAAATGTTAAATAGATATTCAATAAGTTTTTAAAACGTTTTGGCAGTGAAAAAAAAGCTAATTAGCTTAAGTAGGTACAGCAAAACAGTCGGGAGAAAAGCAAGTTTGCTGTGGTAGTCAACTAAACACACTTTATTTATTTTTTTGTGTAATTTTCAAACATATTTGCATTTAATCAAAATTATCAGTGTAATAACTGCCGTGTAATAATTGCTGTGAAACCACCGATAGGAGTGCTTATGCCACTGTGTTGTGGCAGCGTTCCTTTGATACACCAATTTCAGTTCAATTATCGTTTCTTTTTTGGAAATGGCCCGTATTGGGAATCAGGGAGGTTTTGTTAACGGGTAAGGTGATTTGAATAGACTTGGTAAAGTTTGTTCGAGGATCATTGAATTGGTATCAGAGTTTCCTAGGTACCAGTCTTTAATATGTCAAGTTTCAGTCTTTCTCTTTTCCATTGCAGGACACTGTAATGATGTGTCTGTGACGATGTCGTCGGATCGCAAATTGCGTAGATGTGTATGCAACGTTTTTCCGTTTTACGATACATCACCGAGTCCGGTATTGACACACGGATATTTTTTGCCGGACGACGGATCAATGACGCCATGATCCCCTGTTGTGTCGGTCCGATAATTGTTTTATAGTCTGACGGATATTTTTCTTTAATTGTGGGTCACAGTTTTTAGCCATGGATGCAGTAAGTGCAAGAGGTACTTGATATTGTATATTACATTACATTACAAGAATATTTGAGGTAGTGATGAAAACGTTTCAGCACTTTTAGGTTGCTGAATTTAATTATATCAAAGTGTCATAGTTGTTCAAGTATTTTTGTCTGATGGTGTGGTTGTTATAAATTATACTTAATTATATATAACTGTTAGATCGTCTCCAAGCTACAGAAATATTGGTGAAGTCTCGCTCAACACCCAGAAACTCCAAGCATCCAGCAGCTATGTAGCGTAGAAGTTGTATTGTCTTGTGATATCTATGTTATTCTATTTAGTACTAACTAATTTATATAAGTTAATTTCTATTAATTAAGTAGTAAAACAATTTAGTTTTCAGACTAACCTGGGAAACTCTATTTCAGTTTTATTAGTGAATATAGGTACATGTAGTACTTAACTAAACGATTAATATTCTAAACCTTTTGCGTAGTATATAATAATTAATTTAAGCATTATTAATATCTTTTTGCAAGATCTTTAGGAAATTGTCGATTAGTTTAATTTAATAGTATGGTTAAATATATAAAATATACATATTTTCAGCTTTTATTTTTGAATCTAGTTGCAGTAGGTAAATCATTAATTAACTATCTACTGGAGAACGGTAGCTAATGAAACAAGGGCTGTGAATTTGAATTATAACTTAGCAATTTAAAATTTTTAAACATTCCCTTAGAATATTTATTATTGATGTTGAATTATTCATATGTCTTAATATTATGGTTAAGGTTGGTATTGGTATTGAAGTGGGTGTTGGTAATGGTGTTCGTATTGGTGTTAATGTTCATACTTATTGGTATAATTGTTAATGATAGTTTTGGTATTAGTATTCATTTATTTATTTGTTTATTTAATATTTAATATATTACCTACAGTGGTATACAATCGGCAACAATAATTTAAATCAAAAAATGAAAAGTATGTACATAATAAAATAAAAACAATAAAATGCCTATAAGGTCTTAAAAAGTTCACGTCTAAACGAATCTCTAGTCAAATTAAAATCAAAAACATCGTATGAATAATTGAAAAGTCGAGACATGGTCAAGGCTGGCTCCGAAAGTTGATAGTTTATTGAGCCAGAATCGATTAGTAAAAAACCATCACGACGACGCAGACAACGTTCAGGAGCATAAATATTGAGTCGTGCGAGTAATTCAGCACAATCAATACGATACAATAAAATGACGCGAACAAATAAAACGCAAGCCGCCACCCGAAGCTGTTCTAAACGCTGTAATCCCAAAAGGTTGCAGTGCTCATGATAATGTGGAATAGCATAATTATTCATTGATGGTGCACTGCGAAGTGTGTATAAAACAAATTGCTTCTGAACGCTTTCAATTCTATCAGAATGGCACTTATAAAAAGGAGACCAAACCTGCGAGGCGTACTCTAGCGGAGAATGGACAAAGGCAGCATACAACGACTTTAATGTAAGCGGGTCACAAAAGTCCCTGCAGTTACGCTTTATGAAATCCAACATCATATAAGCCTTTGCTATAACAGAATCAATGTGCCTCACAAACGTTAGATCGGAAGAAAATACTACCCCAAGATCGGACATATACTCTACCCTTTCCACGACTCCATTAAACAGCGAATACGCGGTATTTGAACAAATTTGGTGTAATTTGTACAAATTTTTTAATTCGCTGGATCAGACGTTGAAATAAAACACCGTAGCACCAAAATGAAACCACTTAATTGATTTTAATTAAATTCAAAATTTGAATACAATAATTTAAACTTTATTTTTATAATTCAATAAAACTCCTTTTGATTGCTTTTTTTAATCACTTGTATCTGCTTGTATCGCTTTTTCCAGAATGACCAATCTTTTTTTATGTTCATCGTCAGCTAGTTTTTTTCCCGGGCAATCCAAATGGAAACTTGTTTTGGTTGTAAGCCACTGAACACCAGTTTAACTATTTCCGATGCCATCTCTGATAATGATTTGAACCTTTGATATTTACAATATAGTGACATCTTACAGTGAATAGATACCTTAAATTTATCTAGTACACATATCTTATAAATGAGCTACTAATTTAATCTACATATAATTGAGTTATAATAAAAAGTTTTACAATCTTTGATATTTGTGTCAAACTAATAATATGTGAAAAACAAAACAATAATAATAACAATTGTGATTTGTGAACAAGCTAAGTTTACATTAAATTACAAAAAATAGCATTTCTTAATTCTGTTTATTTAATTTCAGAATTCATGAACAGTATTTCATATACCGGAGAGCGAATGCGATAGAAAGAAATAGTTTTACATTTAGCTACTATATTCAGGGACAATTTGTTGTTAGCCGACCAGACACAAAATGGGTCTAAATCCCTTTGCAACCTAAGACAGTCAGATACACTACAAATTGGTGCGCAAATATTTTCAAATCGTCTGCATACAGCAGGCAATGCGCGAACTCGAAGCACTGGACAACATCATTAATAAACAGTGAAAAAAGAAGAGGTTCAATATGACTTCCCTGTGTGACACCAGAGGTAACTCGAAATAAAGCTGAGGACGAGTCGTAGATCTTAACATACTGCCATCGATCCGAAAGATAAGATTGAAGCCACTTAGTTGGCATGAATTGACAGTTCAATTTGCCAAGCTTATTGATAAGTATCGAATGATCAATCTTATCAAAAGCCTTTGAGAAGTCCGTGTACACAACATCCAGTTGTTGCCTGATTGTAAAAGTGCCCACAAAACGAAGTCAGGTTGGTCACTGTGGATCTTCCAGGATAAAAGCCACGTTGAGCAGGACAAATTAACGATTTCAAATGAAAAAATAGAAATTTTTGTACCAATGCTTCGAATAGTTTCGGTATAGCAGAGAGTATAGCGATCCCACGGTAATTGCTGATTTCACACCTTTTGCCCGATTTGAAAATCCCACCCATTGCCCGCTCCGGGAAAACCTCTGTACGGAGGCTTTCGTTAAAAATAAACGCGAGAGGAACAGCTAAACCATCCGCACAGTTTTTCATAAGGATGGGTGGAATGCCGTCATGTCCTGAGCCATTCACGTCAAGTCGCGCCAAACTATCGGAGATCTCATCTACAGAAAACCTCAACAGACTAAATTCCGAACAGTCAGTAGATTTAGTAATAGTAGTATGAGTTTGCTCATAGACAGGCTTAAAATAGTTGGCAAATAAATTACAGATATCCGAGGGCCGACTTGCAGATGAGTTCTGATAAATCATAGGTGACGGAAATCCAACAACATTTCTTTTGCTGTTGATGAAATCCCTGAAATTTTTAGGATTAGTAGTAAGATCTTCTTCAATCTGCAAAATATAATTATTATAAAGGAACCGGTTTAAAATTCGAAACTCCATACGGGCTGCATTGAACCCAGAGTAAAACTTATCCCCATGTACCCTATATAATGAATGAAGTTTATTACGACGCTTCTCGAGTAGCACAAGTTTATCATTATACCATGGCTCACGAAATTGCGGTTTGTCTTTTACCTTCGGAACAAACATGTCGATGCCAGCCATGATCCGCTCGTCCAGCAGAGGGACAATCTTGTTCAAGTCCACTCCTCGTTGAAGAAAGCTCCAGTCCGAATTGGCTAGAAATTCGTTTAAGGAGACATAATCTGCACATCTAAAATTAAAATGAGAACCATTATTGTAAGTAAAATTAGTAACACACTTTTCATGAAATATATTTATCATAATAGGAGTGTGGTAAATGCTCGCACAGCCAGTGAAATCCTCACAAGATGAAATCTCCGAATGTAAAACATCAGTAGCGAATACCAGGTCCAAAAACTTGCTGCAGCTGTTAGACACTCTGTTTTGTTGAGTGGTAGCAATGCTCGCAAAATATTCTATCGTATGTAACACTCTTTCGTCTGTAGAAGGCGAAGTAAAAACTCCATCAACATCGAACCAAATAGCATCACGATGATTAAAGTCGCCAACGAACATAAGGTGTTCACCAGCTCCTACTATAGGTAACACAATTGAATCAACAAAATTTATAATCTCCACATAATAATCCAAGCTTGAGCCACTAGGAATATATACAGCGACTACGATCACGGATGAATGGGCGACCTTTACACGGACTGCCATAATATCTAGTTGAGAATGACAAGCGATAATCTCGTTCAAAATCGAATGCTTCACAGCAATCAACACTCCCCCACCTTTCATGCTGGTTAGGAAGTTATAACGGTCTTTCCTATGGACGACATAGCTGGTTGGAAAATATTCCTCGGAATTAAAACTGGCTGTAAGCCAGGTCTCACCAATAGTTATAATGTCGTAATCATTGTCAAGAACCCCAAGCCGAAACGCTTTAGCTTTGCCCCGAATGCTGGATGCATTGTGGTAATAAATCGACGTAAATGCCATCAGTTTAGGGTTCAAATGACCCATGATAATACTGTTGCGGTTGTCATAATTGAATTCATGTTGAATATTCGACGGAGTAATACTGGTGCTAAAGTGGTTATTATGTAGGTAGTTATTATGATTATTATTATTATTACTATTATTAATATTGTTAATATTATTATTATTATGCTGGTAATGATGCCGTAATACGACCCTTTCCTGAGCGACGAAAGTTGATGAATGGTTTAATCGCACATTCTAAAGAGAGTAGATTAATCTACCAGCTCCGTATCCTTCCAGTAGAGTGCGCATCGCGTGAGCTGTTCTCGTCTTGTCATTAGGCAGCTGCGTGATGGGTACAATTGTGTAGGGGTAACCTGTTCACAATTCGCAAGTGTACGTGCTGCCTCCTCGTGGCAACCACTGGTAACTAAGGCCATTTGGCACATTTTTGGCCATTTGGCACAGGCTAAAGTATGGCGCTAAAGGAGAAACCTTGACAAAAAACCCTAATCTAAGGTGGAACAGTATATGCCGATGGATGAATGGCTGATAGGTTAATCAGTCCAAAATATGCGAACTCTGGATACCAGGCACCCTCCAGTTTTATTTAGCCTTCCTGTAGTAAAGCTGGATAACCTACAGGCGATTTGCAATTCCCAGCAACTCGTAAGAGTAAAATCAAACGGAATACGGGGCAGGGGTAGGAATATATGGGAGTGGGACAACCCTCTCGAGGTCCTTGAGCTCCAATGCTACCGTCTTTCTAGCGGAACTACATGCTGTAGTAAACATCTAGGAGGGAGAGCAATAAGCCCAGATAGTATGTATCACGTACGGGGAGGCAGTATTGTCAGGTTCATTAAGAACCTGAATATTGACCGGACGGATAATTAAGCAGGGTCCAACACAATAGATCTTTTAGGTCGCAGTGCGAAGTGGCTGATCGCCCGCATGGCCCTCCAATAATAATAATAATACTATATGTAAATTTATAACTAAAACCATTTTTTAACCCTCTAGTAGGTATTTCCGCTTTTAGACGGAGCACAAAAAACAATAATAATATATAGAAAATTATTATTTGCTCTTGTACTCTTTGTACAGATTTACGTTTTTATAAGTTTTTTATAATATTATACACCGTATCAAAAAATTGTCCGTACAGGACTCGGTTAAGAAAACATTGATAAAAAAAAACAATTACAAATCAAACAAAAAATTCAGTTTAAATTTTACTAAAACTTAAATTACATTTAAGAACCTGAAAATAATAATAATCATGATATAAATTAAGTTACTTGCACGATTGATAAGATTTACTATTTAAACCGCCTAGAACGATCTCAAATAATTGTCCGTACACACAAAGAAGTTGAGGGAATTTGGTAAAAAAGTTAGGTCTAATATTTCGTGTTCTTTTCATTGAGAAAGCCAACTTCCAAGTTATTTCGGGGAGAATATTTGAGCCATTCCTCCACAATGACCCGTTTTAATTGTTCTTTGCCGCTAATTTGGTGTTCACGGATCTTTCGCTCCAAATAATGGCATAAATTATCAATGGGGGTGAGATCTGGTGGCTGGGGGAGGATGAGGAAGTATTGACTTTACATTGTACAATAACCATTCCTTTGTCAGCTTTGACGAATGCTTCGTCGGGTCATTGTCATTTATGGAGCGAAAATCTAGCCCCTATCCCATTTTCTCAGCACTTATTAACAAATTACCCTTCAAAATATCCAAATAATTAAACCGGTTCATTATGAAGATCAAATGTCCTACACCTCTTCAGCTAACAGCTCTTCAAACCATTATA
The DNA here is from genome assembly GCA_958295665.1 of Tipula vernalis. Lineage (NCBI taxonomy): Eukaryota > Metazoa > Arthropoda > Insecta > Diptera > Tipulidae > Tipula > Tipula vernalis. The sequence continues at coordinate 175,111,801 of OY282558.1, read as the reverse complement.
CTTCCGCCACCATGTTTTACTAAAGTTCAGTGTTGAGTTTCGCCACACCATAACTCGCCCATCTGAACCAAAAACGTTAGATTTTCTTCCATCTGACGGAATAACATTTTCCCAGAACTCTCCGGGCTCACTCACATATTCCAAGATGTCTGTGAAGTTTGCCCGAAAATTATTCCAGAAAAGTGTGTTGGCAACACTAATATATAATGATACAACAATATCACGATATTTTACTTGTCATCCAAGAAAAATATATCTGTCCTGACATTATTTAGTGTCAGCCCAGAAAAAAACTATCATGCCATTTTTATGTCATCCCGAAACTATCATGCCATTTTTATGTCATGACAGTATTTATCCCGAAAAAATATTTTTACAAGATATAATAGTTAATAACATGTAAAACTATTTTTTGGGATAAATCTATACGGGTATTTTGTGTGTTTTCTAGCCAATAGCTGGACATTTTCAATATAAAAAGCGGAGCTATAGTCAAACGTAAGTTTTTAGTTTGTTCGTGTAATTCCAAGAATTGGTGCAAGAAACCATCAAAGTACAAGTATAAGAATTCTAGATCCAGCTACGATTCTTAAAAGTCATACAAAATATCAATTAAATCAATAAGATTGTTTCGGCTTTTTATAGACAAAATATATTAAAAATAATGGCATTCACAACAATTTCGACTTGTTAATCAAAAAAAATGAAGAGGCCAATCATTTATAAATATATCTACCAGAAAAAGTAGAAATATCAAAATCCCACCCGTACTTTAACCCGTCGTCAATACAAAGTGTATCGACTCCAAAAATGAAAACTTTCCTTGAGCTTTCTCTGTGGTAGTTTGGTTTCGTACTGATAAGTTCGTACAAACAAAAAAGTTCGGTCTACTCATACACTTTGTATTGACCACGGGTTAAAGTACGGGTGGGATTTTGATATTTCTACTTTTTCTGGTAGATATATTTATAAATGATTGGCCTCTTCATTTTTTCTGATTAACAAGTCGAAATTGTTGTGAATGCCATTATTTTTAATATATTTTGTCTATAAAAAGCCGAAACAATCTTATTGATTTAATTAATACAGACAAACTTTCTCTTCCCATACCAAGCCGTGCTCGTTAATTGATATCTTATATGACTTCAAGGGACTATACCTGCCTAACGGCTAATACAATTTTTTTTACTGTGGTCGTAGCCGTGCTCGTTAATTGATATCTTATATGACTTCAAGGGACTAGTAATTTATGTTTAGTTCAACTTCAAAATACTTTATCGAATAATTTTTGTATAAGTGAATATTGTAATGACAACTCAGTGTGAATTATTGTCTACCAATTTATTTATAAAATACTTAAAAAAATGAATTTATTTATAATACTATATATTGTTACGTTTTTGCCTTGTCACTCAAGGTTCGTATCACTGGATTGTGAATAATACAAAATCAATTTAATTTATCTCCAACGAATTTATTTATTTCACAAAATTTATTACAACACAGTTTATCAATAAAAATTCACAAAATCACTTTAAATAAATTATTCTCAAATTTTACTGATCACTTTTACTTTTTATTTTACACTAAAACACTTTTTAAATCACTTTTTAATTCCTTTTAATTTTTGTACTATCGCTTACCAAATATTACTAATCCAATTCGACTTCATTCGCCTTTTTATATACACAAACCAAACTTCTAGAAAGCTCATGATTTTTCTAGTGCAGAAACATTACGTAACAGTTTTTATCACGGAAACTTCTTCTATTACACACTAGGTGTCAGTGTTATAATATTTTACTGTTACGTTTTTGCCTTGTCAATTAAGGTTCGTATCACTGGATTGTGAATAATACAAACTCAATTTAATTTATCACCAACGAATTTATTTATTTCACACAAGAATTATTACAACACAGTTTATCAATAAAAATTCACAAAATCACTTTATATAAATTATTCTCAAATTTTTATTGTACACTTATAATTTTTATTTCCACAAAAGCACTTTTTAATTCACTTTTTAATTCCTTTTAAATCTTTACTCTATCGCTTACCAAATATTACTAATCCAATTCGACTTCGTTCGCCTTTTTATATACACAAACCAAACTTCTAGAAATCTCATGACTTTTCCAGTTAGAATACCGTAGAAACATTACGTAACAATTTTGATAATGGAAAATACCATTTTAGTACAGTTAAACATTGAGCTATTCATTTAACTTCTTCTATTACACACTAGGTGTCGCCGTCACATTACGTACCTAATAGTTTTATTAAACACATACAAACAAGTATTTTATTTGTTAGTTTTCATAATACGCTAGTTATAATATATTAGTATTACCATATTTAACTATAATCGTTTTCTGGAATTTTTTTCCGGGCTAATTTCAAAGAGGTTATTCCAAGCGCTTTTAATATTTTCTTTTGTCGGCAAATACATTTCTTGCGTGTCACACATCAACGATACTCTTGTTTATGCAAAATATTGCGTATTGTCTAAGGTTCTATCGGTGCTTTTTTGCGTTGATAAACTTTGGCAGCGATCGATAGAGCATTAAGCTTTCGATTCTGTGTTTTGCCTTCTCTATTAGATGTATTCGAGGTGTGTTCAACTTTCGGTTGCGACCACGCCCAACAACCATCTCTAGTGATTTGGTTTGTTGGGAGTTCTGGATGATATATTGAATCGAAGATCGCGGGCGATTAGTTATTTTGGAAATTTCCTGTAAACTTTTACCTTCACTCTCCAATTTAATGATCAATTTTTTAATTTGTACACAATTTTTGGTACGAGAATAACACATTTTTAAATAACTGGACAATATTTCATTGGCTATGAAAAAAATGGAGGTGTAGCCAACACACGACTTTCTTTTACGAACAGAGAATTTTGAGAAATTTTATTTTTTTTTATAAATTTTTAATTTTTTTTTTTAATTTTTGGAATAGTTTTTTGTAAACCTTATACTTTTTAAGATATTTGCAAAATAAATTTTCTGGACCAAGGGAGTGGCCACTTTCGGTTAGCCGGTTTGGAGTAAAATTCACTGGGACCTCCCAATTTATCAAAAAACCTTAAATCTGAAGTTTCAGTGCGATTGGTTAAACCATCTGGGCTGTAGAGACGACACAGACTGACAGACTGACAGACTAACAAACTGACAGACTGACAGACTGACAGAGTGACAGACTGACAGAGTGACAGACTGATAGACTGGCAATTTGACAGACTGACAGAGTGACAGACTGACAAACTGAAAGACTGACAGACTGACAGACTGACAGACTGACAGACTGACAGACTGATAGACTGACAGACTGACAGACTGACAGACTGACAGACTGACAGACTGACAGACTGACAGACTGACAGACTGACAGACTGACAGACTGACAGACTGACATACAGACACAGATTTCGAAACCCACTTTTTCGGACTAAGGGGACCTCAAAACAGATAAATCTCTAAAAATCTCAAGTTCAAAATTGTCATGATTACTATACTTTATTATACTAGAGTAAAAGAAAGTAAAAGTACGACTAATTAACTTTTACGCACAAAAAAATTTCGTAATTTACGGTTAGTTGAAAATAGGAGTGCAACAAATAATAAATTGTTAATGTGCTAGTGTTAATTTTCACAAAAGTGCAAGTGTACGGACAATTATTTGAGATCGTTTTAGGATGTTTAAATAGTAAATCATAATATGAAACGTAAACGTAAATTAATTTGCTTCATGATAATTATTAATTTTAGGTTGTTAAATGTAATTTGAGTTTAAAAAAATTATAAACCGAATTTTTTGTTTGATTTGTAAAACCGAGGGGTGTACGGACAATTTTTTGAGACAGTGTAAGTTCAGTTAAATATTTATGTGAACAAAATTGGGCAGACAAATATTTAATTGTCGCGTCACAATGTCTAAGTGTATAAGAAATATTATTAGTGTCTTGTTTTTCTTGTCGTAGAAATCAGAGAGTAGAGAGATAGAAGCTTCATAATATTCTGATCTACAATGCAGTATATTCTTGGTGTGCTTGAGAGGCACTCTTCGAGTATAACGCCAAATGTTGACAGTACTTGGGAGGAGTGCAAAGAGCCAATAATGTAAAATGTAGGAAACATCGATACATAGTGTGAGCGATGTTAGCTGACATAGCGATCGGTGTCAAGTTTTCCACAGAATTCAGAAGTGTAGCTACACAAATTTAGCAAATAGTGTAATTGTACCCAAAAAATGTAGCAGGATAAGTTTATATTTATTTTCATGCAGAAAAAAATTAAACCGAGTATGAAATTAAAAATTATTTTTATTGGACTATAGACATCTGACTAATAAAATAAAAGTTTTATTTCACTTAGTAAAATAAATAAATTAAAACTAATGGTGTAGTCGTCAATTGTTGGCCAGTTACAAGAAATCTTAGAGATGTCTAAGTAAATCTGAGTATGCCATATTATTTTTTGCATTTAGTAGAACATTTGGTCCATTAATCATTTTGACGCGACCCTCAACGGGTGAGATATCGCATTTCCATACTTTTATTTTATACAAATAAAGTGCAATGTCTACCATAACGCGATCCACGAATAACGCGGATACCATACGAGATGAATTAAGACTCTCATGATGTGAGATACCTTCTGTAGCCAAACCAGATCGAACCCCATATTGATAACTATTAAAGTAATTAAAACCGTCTAAAAAATCAACTATACGAACCTTATAATTTTTAATTACATTATTTCTAGAAGTTTTGGTTTTTAATAAATTTCTTGCAGAATTTTTTAATATTTTAAGCAGCTCATCTAAGTGATTGTATGTAACTTTAGATCTAACAGCACAAATTTTTAAATTTTATCTGATAACTACATCTATACATCATTGACATGATCACAGCTAATTATTTGCATTCACATTGGCCGCATCATTAACAGAAATACAAACTTCGGAATCGTCCGCTTCTCTATTGAAACTTGTAACGATGTTTCCGTTAGTAATTAAATCGTTTTAAAATTATCATTAGAAATTGAATCCGTACAAGCTTTCGATGTTGATGGTCTCACAAATGATTCTAAAACTTGATAAGTACATCGTTTTTATATGATAGCTTTTGTTTCGCTAAATAATTTGAAAATGTTTTCTGCGACATTTTTTTTTATGGAATTCAATCACTTTTAACAAAACGTGAATGTAAATTGAGTTGATCACTACAAGCGTATTTAGATCAAAAAAAGTTACCTATAACAATTTTTAAATTTTATATGTTTTTATGTAAAACTTGATCACTAAAAGAATGCCTAATTTTAGTACTTACTTTTACGGTTACAATTTATTAAATTTACTTAATAAAAAACTCTATTCACAACAGTAATAGTCTCAATAACAAACTATATTCACAACAAAATTGTTCTAATGAAAATTATTGTATGTTAACTAAATCCTTAATGGACGATTATGGTAAAAACAAAAATGATTGGGTTCGATTTAACAAGGTGAACGTGGGAACGAGATGCAACCCGTGTAACCCAGTTTTGTTTCACTTTATTTATAATTGTAGACCAAAATATTTGGTTGCGTACAAAAATTCTTTCCATGTAGTAGTAACTAGTGAACTCACGTTTGCTGGGTTCCGTTTATATTATATTTTGAGTTGTAGTGAGCCATGAAAATTTTTTGTTAAAACATTTTTTTATCATAAAATGCATAGGATCAAAGCAACCTTGATTATACAAAGCCATAGTTTGAAAATCCAAGCTTTTATAAGGGAATTAGAAACGAGGAAAAAACCAAACTTTTCGTAGTAAAACACACAGAACATATGGGAAATCACTTTTTTTCTAAGACAAATTTTAAAATGAAAACGTTACAAATTCTTAATTATATTTTCTGAAATACTTTCATAAATGTTTGAATTTCAACACACATGAATGTCGTTTAAGTAAATCGTTTTCTTTTTCTTGTATTAATTGATTTATTTAAACCAAAATTTAATAAAAATTTCATAACAACAGCATTCTGGTCAAATTGAAATAAAAGCTTACTACAATTCCTTTGGTCATTAAGTCAATATACATTACATAGATGGCAGTGATGGCCGTAAAAATTTAGTAAAATCGTATCAAAAATTACCACTTGGGGAAATTTCAAGTTCAAAAATTGTAGGAAAAGCAAAACAAATTCACAAAATATAGGAACGTGTCATAATTTTGTGATTAAATAATTTTTTTCGTATTTTTCTGTGAACATTTTAGACATCTTACGTACACTAGTAAAACTATAGATAAATTTAGCAAGTATTGTTTTAATTCGTCAAAGCCAACTTCGATGTATTTTTCAAAAATGAAAGTGCGAAAAATATATTTTAGAAATAATGTAATTTTACTATTTCTGCAATTAATATTTATTTAATAACAATATAAGCTTCTTGTATATTGTTGTTAGAGATATCTAGAAAACTTTTATATAAACGTTTTATAATATTTTTGCTTTTTTCATTGGAAAACTTGAATCCAAAAAACACCATTTTTACTATGGCTTTCTATGTAAATCAGTGAAAAGTTGTACCACTAAAAATGCTTCTAAAAAATACGTCATTATAATGATGGCTCTTTATTCTAGAAGGCTCTGATATTAAGCATGCTATGTTTGAAACCATATAATAATGAAAATTAAATCAAGTTTGTTGCGTGTGATATGGGTTAGTAGTAGAGTGGCTAGGATCTGAGGTTCGATTCTGCTCAAGGCATTTCAGTTTTGATTTTGTAATTTTTTTTTTAAAACCCTGACTCTGCCTATTTGTCGGTCTATAACCTTTTTTGTGTGATGCTCCACCACATGTAAAATCCTCCTTAAAAGCCCTTACTATTTGGGGTTTAAGGGCTATTCAAGGTATAATCGCCTTTAAAAGCCTTTAATTTCGGGCTACTTATACTCGGCTAAAAAAATATCAAATGATCAAATGGTGATTGTGGCAGCGGCCGCTGGACGTCACCGTTAGGTGTAATATCTTTAGCAAAACATTACATAACTAAAGTTATTCACAAAATTTTATTCTTCCTAGGATGGGCTGTGTGTTACGTTAACTTATATTGATAGAGTTTTATTTAAAACACTGGGTAGTTCACCCTTTTATCATGCTCACCGGTCGCAACCACATTCTGTTTTCCATAGAGAAACCATAACTTCAAATATACCTGCAAAGATCTTATTCTCTAAACAATTGGTGAGGGGGACCAAAGTTGAGTAGATTAATATACCAGCAACGTAACCTTCTAGTAGGGTGCGCATCACGTGAACTGTTCTGGTCATGTATTAAGCAGCTGCGTGTTGGCGTCATCGTGGCAATCATTGGTAACTAAGCCCATTTGGCACATTTTTGGCCATTTTGTAAGGCTAAAGTACGGCGCTAAAGGAGAAAACCTTGACAAAAACCCTAACCTAAGGTGGAACAGCATATGCCGATGGATGAATGGCTGATAGGTTAATCAGTCCAAATATGCGAACTTTGGATACCAGGCACCCTCCAGTTTTATTTAGCCTTCCTGTAGTAAAGCTGGGTGACCTACATGCGATTTGCAATTCCCAGCAACTAGTAAGAGTAAAATCAAACGGAATACGGGGCAGGGGTAGGAATACTATATACGGAAGTGGGACAGCCCTCTCGAAGTTCTTGGGCTCCAATGCTACCGTCTTTCTACCGAAACTACTTACTGTAGTAAACATCTAGGAGTTAGAGCAATAAGCCAAGATAGTATGTATTACGTATTGGCTGGCAGTATTATCAAGTTTATTAAGAACCTGAATATTGACCGGACGGATAATTAAGCAGGGTCCAGCACAATAGATCTTTTAGGACTGTTAAAATCAAATCTATTATTTTGGTTTTAATGAAATGCTAAAAGTATTCTGAGGTCAGTTCAAAAACAAAGAAAGAATTGCTAAAGAAGAGATGAAACGGCAAACAAATGTTCCTATACAAATACCAAAGTTTAAAGTCGTCGATTTTTTTCGAAATTTTTAAAAATCCTGTAAATTTCTTACGGACATTAATTTTACCATATTCCACTGATGACATTAATGTTCGTCCGAGTGGTTTTGCTGTGGTTTTTCCTAATCTCTAATATCCAGACTGGATCCTGTGCCTTAGAGTAAGCAATATATTTGAATAGTCGCTCGAACCTGCAAGAGTGCAGCGCTTTAATACATCGAGGATGTACGAACGTCTTCTACGATGTATGGATAACTTAGATAAATTCATTCTTAACAGCGATAAATTTAGTTTTTGTAACATAATTTTTCACTTAAAGCTTTTTAAAATTTTAAAATTACCTTGTGGCTACATCTTGTCACCAACTAATTAAAGTTCTATGGAAATCCTGATATTATAGTCTTTTGGCTAAAGGAAGAAATTTCGTATTTACATTTTTCTACAATTAGACAATTTTTTCCCCTTAAAATGAAAATATCACTTCCTTGTGTTCAAACACCACGGACCAATTTGTAAATGCGCACTATCAGATTTATTTTTACTTTTCTACGTTTTATGCTCTAAAAATACAGCTTCTTTAATAATACCAAATTTTTGGTAGAATCGAATGAAAATTTACTCTCGTTGAATTTTGTATGGCTGTCTGTATTCATCTGTTTGTGTTTGTATATATGTTTTTAGTTTGGTAGTGTGTTTATTATAAATGTGTGTGTGTGTGTTCAACTTTTATAGGACCAAAAATTCTTTTGAATGAAAATATTCGTCTGCGTTAGCGCATAAAATTGTATTATTCATTCAACAAAAAAATTTAATGTTTCATTTTAAGCACAGAGACTAAAAAATATGAATAATGGTGTTAATACCAAAACATGATTTGTTTTGCTTTTCTCGTACAGGTCCAGTTTATACTCGCAAACACCCATTATCTCTCTCGATTTAGTTGGGTCGATTAATACATGTTTATACCTATTTTAGTTTTATCAATGAAAATTATTATTTTTTTTGGAAATTATTAATAGAAAAAAAAAGAATTGTGACATTGATACAAAAATAAAAAAAGCCGATTAACAAAATAATTAAATTAACCAAATAAAACAGAATTCAGATAATTTATTTGGCATTTTAACATTGTAACACGCAGAAGGTTTTGAAATTTTTAATAAAATTTGAATATAAAACCGAAACCATTTTAGTTGTTAAAGTCAAAAATATGCATGTGGTGTGAATTTTACTCCTGCTATTAGCCAAAAAAAAGAGGAGAATCGGTACATTTTCTGGGTGGACGTTAATGATTGTTATATATATTAAAAAAACGACGGAGATATAAAGAAGCAAACTTAAAACTTTTATCAATTAATACTTATTTGGATAAAATGACCCAAAATACTAATGTTACTAATGGAGGGAGTTCGGATATAACATTTTATGGCAAACAATAATTTGAAACATCAATTTAATTGAATCATTAGTAATAATAACTAGCATTCTAATATTGAAGAAATACCAAATGCAAAAAAACCACCTTACAACCACTTAACAAATGTAAAGAATGCTGGAAAATAACGCAGAAATAAAAAAAACAACTGTCAAAATTTCAGGCGAATTGCATATTTTCGCAGTGAAATTATTATGGAGACTTTTTTATGAAGTGACATCTCTATTTCAGAATTTCAGTAGAACTAAGAAAATCAATAGGTAACTTTTCCGATATGAGGAAATAAGACTAACGTGAAGTTTCAGACAAATTGATAAAAAACTTTACAACAGCCAAATAGTTTAAAATGAAGTCTTAAATATTTATGTTGTCTTCTAACATTAATATGTAAATATTTATTTGACTGGCCACTTAAATATATTGACTTCTAAAAAATAAAATTTCAGACATTTCTAAACTTGGGTTGTTAATATTCTAAGTTAATATTTTAGTGTGCGGAATCACTTGCACCTTTTAACTGTTATAAGGTTTTGGTTAATTTAATGGTAATTTTACACTGCCGGAAGTATGTTAAATTATAAATTAATTCAATTTGTGAAAACATTAATTTTGTGAGATAATAAAGATTGTTATTACGTTTTATTTCAAAACTATAATTTCAATTTTTCAAAATCTGATTCGAATTGAATGAGAAAACATATTAAGATAAATGTCTAATTCGATCTTTAAACAACTTAAATTTACAATTCAACTTGAAAACTCAATCGGGACTCGAACCCTTGATCAAATGTCAAAATCCAAGATGGTCCAAGTATGTAAAAGTATTTGATGACTCTTTAACTATGGTAAATCAAGGCCCAAATGAATTTACTTTTAATTTTTAAGAGGCATAGCCTCCTATCTTTCTAGCAGAACTACATGCTGCAGTAAATATCTAGGAGGGAGAGCAATACGCCTAGATAATATGTATCCGTACCGGCTGACGGATAATTAACCAGGGCCCAGCACAAAAGATCTTTTATATTGCAGTGCGATGTGGCTGAACGCCCACATGGCCCTTCAATAATAAAAGATAGGCAGCAAACCACTCGTTTGAAACACCTCTAAACCCAACATCAAATAGAAGAGATAATAAAAGTTTGTGATCCACCACATCAAATGCCTTAGAAGTATCAATAAACAAACCAGCACAGACCTTACCATTGTTTAGACCATTATGAATAATATCTAAATTGGCCAACATAGCCGAGTCAGTTTTCATGACTTGGTGGAACCCATATTGATGAACGCTTAGTGTTTAACAGTGATCTAGGCATATGATAATAAAAAATTGCTTCTTCCAGACATTTGAGAATAACTGACTGGAGCGCAATCTGGGTCTATAGTTACCCTTATCATTATCACTATATGGTTACTACTTTTAAAAATAGGAATAATAGTAGCATATTTAAGCCTCTAAGGTATTTTTCCCTGTTGAAAGAAAATATTGAATATATGAGCAAAAACATGCCTGATGAATTTGGAAATCGCTTTCAAAATACTATTACTAATTCCTCCATAATCTAAAGACTATTTCGGCTCCAACAATTCAATAATAGCTAATATTTCACTATTAGAAACCAAAGGTTGCTTTTAACTGTTGTAATCCATTTAAAAACTCGATGTAACAATCTGTGCACAGAGCTCCGAGTTACATTAAATCTATCGGAAAGCTGCCGATAAGTTTCTGTGTTGTCAAGGAACTATAACGTGAGCTAAATTTCGGTTTCAACACCAACCATGTGTTGAGAAAATGTTATGCTATATTGCTCTGAAATAATTGAATATACAGTATGTATTACAAAGGCAAGATTAATTAATGATAAACATGCACGGCCATTTACCTATAACTTTCTCAGAAACAAGCAAATATGTTGTTTGAATTGCAAATCTGTATACATTTTTTACCCGTGCTATTTTAATAATGGTTTCATCTTCTGATTCTGATGTTGATGAAAGGGATGTCGAGCTTGAAGACGTATACAGTAGACTGCTGTCACTTCTACCATCATCAATCAGTTGAACAACAACCTTAATAAAATAAGATAGGTAGGAATTAATCATTAAATAATTTTACAATAAAAACTCATTGCATCAATAACCACTTTCTTCCATTTTATTTTATATAACTTTAATATTTTTATACACAAATAAATAAAATATTTTTACGATTTAAAAATTGCCGATTTAAGCGTCGTATGACAAACATAAACACAAATTATTTGTTTTTAAAGAAAGACATTTCATATAACCAAAATTGTTATAATTGGAATGTTATAGACTAAAATCCCTCTGCCGTTAACTACTTCTAACAACTCAATCAATTTCAATTTGAGCAAGAATAGTTGCTAGTAGATACAAGTACTTGTGAGTAGTTTGCTTACGCCAATGGAACACGCTTAATATGTTCTTTCTCCATCTGTTCTTACAGTAAATTTTTATTGTTATTCCTATTTCGATTTTTTTTTCTAAGGCATGAATTAAATTTAATAAAAATTGTTTTCCTGTTTAACTAAATGGTTGATTTGCGACAGCGAATATTGTGATAGTTTGTACAAACGGCATCCTCAATAATGATCGCAAATCGATTGCTACTGTCATCTGCCATTTTAATTTTTTGGGGTTTATTATTGTAATACATCATGTTTTCCAAAAGGGGGCACATCGAGCGAAAGTATTAAAAATACATTTGCCGCTAGGTGTCACTACTAAAGTATAACAAAAGTACTTGATGTTTCACAAAAGGTACCAATGGTAAACTCTTCGCTCATTTATCACTACGTATCGTACCTTTCTTTTTCAAATACAAAAATGGATTCGAACGATAAACTATAGGTATTAATAATATTATACATAATTATTTAAAGAAATATTTATAAATAATTTAAACTAAATAAAATTAAACTTTTTTTAAAAAAAATTTTTTTTTGAAGCGGAGTGACATAAGTGATCTTTTTATAATTAATATAATTTTGTACAATCACAAAACACCAACATTTTTCATTTATTTAAAAATAAAAAAAAACAAAAATTTTTATTTTTGAACTTATTTATTTTTATTTATTTAAAATTACAACTAGTTTCGATCTTGTAAAGATCATCTACAGGTAATGAATTGCAAAAAATTACCTGTAGATGATCTTTACAAGATCGAAACTAGTTGTAATTTTAAATAAATAAAAATAAATAAATTCAAAAATAAAAATTTTTAGTTTTTTTTTATTTTTAAGTAAGTGAAAACTGTTGGTGTTTTGTGATTGTATGTACAAAATAATATTAATTATAAATAAAATTGTTATTAAATTATTTTAGAAAATATTAAAAAGGAAATAAAAGCAAGAGGGGCGAAAACAACTGGAACAAAACATTTACTACAATTATTAATAATTTATTAATCGTAAAAAATACTCACATAGTCAAAAAAATAACTTTATAAAATAATTTGACAGTATTATAAGAAAAATTATCAGTAGTAGTGACATCTAGCTCCAAGACTGCTTTCTATTATATTAGTAGTGACAACTAGTGGCATCATCTGGAAGGTCATGTTTTCTAACAGATGGCGTTCTTGACAGTTTGAAATGATCTATAAACATAAATTATGTTTAAGAAAAATAATTTGTAGTTCAGTTTAAACATAAAACGCTGATTAGTTAAAGACAATGGATGGCAAAGAGAAAGAGAAAAAAATGTTATAAAAAATGTTAGAAATTCGAATTTATTTTTGGTTCTATTCACACCACATTATGTATTTTTAAATATTTATGAATTTTGGAAACTGTTAAATTGTTAGGGAATGGTTTTGGCCAAATTTCGATTAACTAGTAACCGGATTAAGAAAAGGGGATAAAAATAATTTACAAATAAATTTCAGTTCACAGTTTCAAATTTTTGTAGATCTTCCGTTCACTTTATTTAAGAAAAGAAATTTTCGATTAATCGATTAATAGTCTCCGATTAATCGAACAATTTTAAACAGTCGAGAAATCAATTAATCTAACCATGCCCTAAATTTGTAGCATTATCGGACCATATATGCTTGCAAATTTATTTGTGTTGTGCTTCAACATACTCTGCCACCTTGAATGACGCTGTTCGTTCAACATCAGAAAGTTCACTTGGTATAGGGCATATGCGAATAGTAGCTCGTTTTAACTCACCATTTTGCGTTTTTAGTGTTACCACCCTCGTGATTCCGTCTTTCCCGGGGTGAAGTTCAATGATTCGTCCTTTATCAGAACTAGATCGCCACAAGATAAAGTGGTGGATTCGTTCGTCCATGATTTGCGTTGCTGCAGTTGTAATATATATTCAGATGACCATCTTGCCTAAAAGTGTTGCTGTATTTGTTGCATAAGATTCCATCGTTTCATGAGAGACAAGCTGTGGTCTTTTACATCCGGTTCAGGAATGGACGTGAGGGGTCGAACAATTAGGAAATGACCGGGCGTTAAGGCTTGTAAATCACTGGGATCATTTGACATTTGATACAATGGTCCAGAGTTTAAAACCGCTTACGCTTGTTTAATAAGGGTATTCAACAAAGTTAATGAGACGTTTCCCATGACCCGACGTAGAAGGTACTTTGCGGATTTGACCGCAGCTTCGTAAATTCCACCAAAGTGTGGGGAACATGGTGGAGCAAAATGAAAAATAATTTTGTCTTCCTCATAAAGTTTTCGAATATCTTCCTTATGGCATTGGCTAGAGAACAGCTCGAATAATTGATGCAGCTCATTGTTGGCACCAACAAAATTTGTAGCATTATCGGACCGTTTGTGCTTGCAAATGCCTCTTGTTGCAGTAAAGCGTTTCAGTGCACCGATAAATGCTGAAGTTGTAAGTTCCGTAACCAGTTCAAAATGCACTGCCTTGGTGGCAAAGCATACAAATATGCATAGATATGCTTTGGTTGGCCTGTTTCCTCGCAGCTTGTAGTGAATACAAAACGGCCCGCAATAATCAATGCTGACGTTGGTGAATGGAGGTGACATGGATACTCGGCTAGTCGGAAGATGTCCCATGAGTTGAGCGATGTTCTTTGGATGAAATCGACGGCAGGTAAAGCATTGATTGACAATGCTGACGAACATTGGTGGATTCGATTCTGTCGTGCTTTCGGCACAGAATCCTCCAATATTTTTTACTTTTTTACGCTTATTATACGTGTTCATTAATTATAGTTTATCATAATGTAAAAAATGTAAAAAATTAAAATTTAGATAAATAAATAAATAAAAAATAAAAAAACAACCTTTTGTGCAAGGTGACGTCCACTTAAAGGCCAAAACTGCTGGCGGGCAGCTGCCAGAAGAGGTTGTGGACCTGCGTGTAAAAATTTTATGTGTAAGTGATTTAATAATAATGTTGTGAAGGGATGAGAGGTTGGTAGAAGAATAGGATGTTTAATTGCATAGGAAAGAATTGCGTGGGATAAACGACCGCCAACACGAATAATATTTTTTGTTCTCGTCAAGAAAGGGAGATAAAGATTTTAGGCGAGAGCGGTTGCTGATTTGTTTGCCACGTTTGAGTTGCTGGAATTCTTCGGCAAATGCTTCTCGTTGAATCATCCTTATAATAGTAGATAAACCGTATTCTCTTTCTACAACTTGTAGTTTTTGAATTGGCCACAAAACGCAAGATAAAGCTGATTACATTGATTAGAGATCGATAGTTATGCTTGTACTTGATGATATTATATAGGTCGGTAAATTCCGAGGTGTTGTATTCTGCAACCATGACCGATTTTGGAATTTTACATCCAGAAGATTCTTTTCTCCAGTAAACTGGGGAGTTAATTACTGCCACGAGCCTTCAGGCTGAGTTAAGAATTCTGGCCCATGGAACCATAACGACGAGTTGACTAACATTGATGGCTGCATCTCCCTAGATATTAAGTCAGCTAGATTTTCGTTTGAAGGAACGTAGTGCCAATCGGATGCCTTTGTGAATTGCTGAATAGTAGATACACGGTTTGCGACAAATGTTTTTAGATGTGATGTTTCAGAAGCAATCCAATGAAGTATGATTGTAGAATCAGTCCAATAAAAGATTTTTGCGACATGAAACCTCAATGCTGGAATGACGCGCTTCATTAGGTTCACCAAAAGTTCAGCTGCGCAGAGCTCGAGTCGAGGAAGTGATTCCCGTTTAGTAAGTGTGATTCGAGATTTTGAGCACAATAAATAAGTTGAAAATTTCTCGTCACCACTGCTAGTGCGGTCGTATATTGTTGCTCCTTATGCTGCTTCAAACATGAATTTGAACTTCAGAAGTCATCCGTGATCCATGATACCATGTTTGTCGTCATCCGTGATCTACCACGGAAATATCTATGTTGTTCGTCAGCTATAAATAACTTCAGTGCAAAATACATGTAGTCACAAACATTTGTGGTCCATTGAATAATATTGACTAAGGAAAAGCCAACTCAGAACCAAGTTTTTTTAAGAAACTTGAAGGAACACGATCTGGATCACAGCTATCTTTAAACTAAAAGGGTGATTCAATAATATTCTTTGGAGTGATACAAGGTGTTGGCGCCACCATAACAATCACATCATCTTGTGGCGAACACATTGAATTAACACAGACGTCAAACTACATGATGTCCAGTTTATCCTTCTTCTATCTTCGACTGTCGACCAAACAACATCGTGTTCATCAAAACATTTATTGAAAATAAATTATAATACAATTGATAAAAGTGTTTTTAATTTAAGTGTCACCTGCATTAAACATCATCGCACACACTCGTAACATCCGCAAAATCCGCTAAGCTGTCGTGGCTAACACAAGGTATACCCAAGGTGGTAATTATACTATCATATGTTGTATCCGAAAATGTTACCTTATCAACATTGTCAAATCTATAAGTATTTTGGAAGAAAGAACCAAATAAGTTGGATATATCCACGGAAATATTGCCAGTAACAAGGAAGACCACATGTTTTCCTCCTGGTCTGAAGGAAGTTCCAAAACGATTTGAGATTTAATTTCAAATCGTCTTGAACCTTTTTGATGTAGTTCTTATAACCTATTTTATACATGCAATTAAATTCATTAGATAAAGACGAAAAGGCCAATTTAACACTTTTCCATTTCCGATTTTAGTTCTTCTTGCGATTACCCAAATTAATCAAACGTTTATTAAACCACGGAGGATTATTATGGTTATTCTTCATAACAGAAATTGGAACGAATCTGTCAATACCATTAAACAAAATGTTACAAAATCAATTGATGAGAAATATGATATCAGGCTTTCAAAATCTGCACGTTTGAAATCATAAACTTTAGACACAAAATTATTTTTAATTGAATTAGACAGTAACAATTCCGATTGGTTCAGGTTGATCTTCATCGACTTATGGTTAACATCATTAACAATATATGGAACCGAAGCTTCAATTGCCGTATATAAATTTATCGAATTTGTAAAAAATGAAACCAAAAATCTGCCAATCTAGTTAGGGAAATCATTAATCTGGAAAATTTCAAAAGATAAGATGGAGTTAATACATGAGGTTTCGACAGTTGATGTAGGTTTCGATAGTTTACCTCCACATCATATACCCGCAGCTTACACATAATAGTTCTATAGTTGGGTAACAATCAACTATATCATTAACGATAGAAGTCCCACCACGCTTAGATTTAGAACTATTTAACTCCGAGCGATTCCGTCTGTAGATAAAGTAGTCCGCAGGAAAATACTTCGCACTGTAAATATCCATCCGCATTCAAATTAGTTTCAAATAGTACATAAACTGGATACATAGTTGCACAAACAAAACAATAAAATTCAGTAGATTTCGAAACAATGCCACGAACGTTTTGAAAATAGATGAAATTTGAATTAATATCCACATTACCGGCATTCAAAATTGAAATTTTTATTTTATTTGTGTTGTGCTTCCGAAATATCTCGGGCAACAAATTTGGAATCCCAAATTATTTGATAACGTCAAAACCGAAAGTTTTGATAGCTAGTTTTTTCGATGAAATGAAATCATTTTCGAGATATTATAGAGATTTCTGTTACAAAATTTTAAAATCCTTTTGAAATGATATTTGCTTATTTATTTATTTATTTCAACCAACAGCACATAGATTATTTATAAAAAATGGTTTTTTAAATAAAAAGTTAAAAATTAAAAACAGTAAAAAATTAAAAGTTACTAACAACATCAATAGTTCTAACAATTAACACAAAACGAGGAATGGTGTTCAGATCTCGTTGAATGCGCGCTATAGAACTATGGAAGCTGTGGGGACGTAAGTTGCGTTGAAGACCATAAATATTAAAACGTGAAAGAATGTCAGTACATAGTCTATTTTACAACAAATGATGTCACTTAACAACAAATGAGCACTTAACGATTGGAGATCCAGGAAACGACATCGATCTACATATATGGTGATAGTCTGAAATTATTGTCACGCTCGAAAGACGGTAATTTTCTTAGAACAAATAACAAAAATTGTTTTTGAACACTTTCAATTCTGTTTGAATGAGACTCGTAGAACGGCGACCAAGTGACAGTCGCGTACTCAAGCTGTGAACGAACAAATGAAGTGTACAGTGACTTGAAAGTTAATGTGTCGTGAAAATCCTTCGAATTTCGTTTAATAAATCCCAACATCGAAAAGGCTCTGTTAACCATCGCATCGACGTGAGAATTAAACGTTAAATCCGAGCTAAAGATAACGCCCAGTCAGTAACCACATTAACTCTCTCCAATCTAATGTCATTTAGAAAATAGTCAAAAACTACTGGAGACTAGGTCCTGGAATAGATGATTACGTGATACTTATCAATGTCGTCAGTAAATAAAATACAGTCTGCGAATTTGAAACAATCCACAACATTGTTAATGATTGATTGATTGCGAGGTACGATCAAGCATTAAGCAAGTCTCCCGTATTATAAATGCGAATACCACAACACTATACCCATGTTACACGACACCATTCTTCATGAAGCCAAACCCCGTAAAGAAAGGCGTCACATCGATAACCACATAAGTCTAATAGTTGTGATATCCGCCCCTGGCCAGGCCGCCGTCGTACACCTTTTTACATATAACAAGATCGAGGGATGGGAAAGGAATGTTATCAACAAAGACTCAACCCGGTTCCAGACACCTAAGTAGTTGATAGTTAGTAAATTTGTTAGTAATATATATTTTTTTAGTAATTTATTTAACACAAGACAATACAATTTTAAAGTTCATCTCTACTGCTCCAACCTGTAAGAAGACACAATGACAACACAAATTTCCTGGTACCACAAACTCTTTTTTTCTGAAAAGCTGTAAACAACTATTATTATTCCCCTTCATCATTTTTTCCATCGGCGGTTGTGAGAGGGGGCGAGATTTCGTTCCATCATCATGTTCCCATGCGGTCACCCAAATTTGTACTAACTGTAGGTAGTGTTGCTTGACGTTGTTGTTGAAATCGTTGCGTCTCTGCTGTCCCTGCTACTCGCCCCCCGTATCCACAACATTGTTAATGAACAATAAAAATAATAGTGGACCCAATTGACCACCTTGAGGCACCCCAGATGTCGCAATAAAACATTCTGAGATCGTATCGTCAATCTTGACATACATTTTGCGATCCGATAAATAAAAAATAAACCAATTTAAGAGAATAATGTCGCAATTAAGTTCATCGAGCTTATTTAATAAAATCCTGTGATTAAGTTTATCGAATACTTTAGCGAAGTCGGTATAAACCACATTGGCTTCAATTTTCGAGGAAACAGACTTAATTAAATTATTTTGAAAGACTGCTAAATTAGTGACAGTTTAACAGCCTGGAAAAAATCATCGACTCGAATAGTTTACGAATGCAAGATTATTCGGTATGATACTTGATATTTTCCAGATCCGGAAATTTGCTTTGGCTGAGGCTCAAATTAAATTATTGACATTAAGGAGCAGCGAAACCGCTTCGGATTACAATGCAAATCGTCTTCAATGTCAATTATGTAATTGTTACACAAGAAACGGTTGAGACAGCAAAACTGTTTGCGCAGAGACTTAAACTGGATATAGCCATGGGCGCAAGTCTTCAAGTTGTTTGAGTTCTTTAGTAAACCATGAGACTTTTTAATCATTTTTTTAGGAACGAATTTTTCAATAGCAACCTTCAACCCAATCTACTTCAGCTAAACAATCATTTAATGAGCTGTGATCGGCGTGCGAATAATACGGTGCAATTGTTCGCAAGATTCTAGTTTAAAAGATCTATTAATAGTGTAGAAAACCCAATCCAGATAAGTGCCACGGCTGTTAGGAACACTGTTAATTTGCGAAGTACCCATGTTTGAGCCTGATGAATCGTTAGTATTAGCAGAAAATAACAAAGTCAGTGCTGCATTTAAAAGGTAATAAATTACATGATATCTTGTCAATAAAATCTTGACAAAATGACGAGGTTGGTTCTAGAGGAATATAAACTGTGCTAATTATTATGTAAAATGAATCTAGTTTGAGTTTAACAGCAATGAACTCCATGTTTGGGTCGGAAAATAAAAGTTCACAATAATAATTTTTCCATTCTGCAATAAGCACACTACCACCTTTAAGTTTTGTACTAAAGTTATACCGATCGCGATGGAAAACGCAAAAGTTCGAAGGGAAAAACTCCGCATCATTAAAATCAACTAAAAGCCATGTTTCGATCAGAATTATAACGTCGTTATTAGATTCTAAAATTCCAAGATAGCCATTTTTGGATTTTGAACGCATTTCTTGAAAATCGCAAACTATAACCCAAGGTGGCCAAACTCATGATTTTTTAAGATGCCATGCAAGTTTTCGATGACTCCAATCTTGAAAGGCACAAACATAAGTTCTGCTGGTCCCGGTCTCTAGGCGACAGTGCAAAGCAGGACACGTTTGATGGGCTAGAAACGCTGTTTTTAGATGTAATGTAAATGGGATATCGACTCGGAGGTAGTAGTTGCCTAATTCGACTTAAGACAAAAATTATTTTCAATATTCAACGTTTTATATCTCTCCTTTAACTTCTCTAAATTCTACTTAAGTAATAATGCCTGGTCGCCAAATGCTGCGGTCGCAAGCCGTAGTAGCTTTAGTCGGCATAACTCAAAAATGAATTTTGCATTCAACTTTTTCTATCTTTCTAGAAAAATTATCAAATTTGACTTAAGCGATTTTGTCTTGTCATCACGGAGTTGTTTTACACCACCCAATGAGAGGCACAGAAAATACGATTGTTACACCATGTTGCACACAACACTAGAACTAATAATATGACACAACAAGTAACCGTTTTTGTTATAATTATAACTATAATTTAAATTAATATTTAAGAATATATTTTTAAAAATTTAAAGATACAAAATTACTTTTCTGCAGCACTAAAATAAAACACGTCCGATTTCTACAATGACTACTATGATTCTCCAAAATCTTAGATTATTAAACTTTTTGTTTACTTTGCAAACAGAAATACTTCCTAAAATAAAATCCCAAGTTTTCCGTATACGTATATATTTTATCTATGTGGTGGTAATTTATTCGCCTAAATGTCATTTTCAAAGAAAATATTTTTCAAATAATCATCGTTTAGGAGTAATCCTAAACTCGAAACTTGAATTCTTTGACTTTCAAGTCAGATAGCTAGTCGTATTTTTATTTTTTTTCCTAAAATATTTATTTTTTTAATTTTATTATTATTTATGTTATAATTGAAATTAAGTTATAAATGTTATAATGCCAAAATTAATATAAGCGGAATGATCGGGCGATTCATGTACTGTGCGCGCTGTACGAAAAATTTCCATTGTATCAAGAATTTTGCATAAAATGCGTATATGTACCAACAGTGGGTTGGGTGTCCTGTCGTACCGTTTGAAGCGATTCAAAATTCGCGGAACGAAGCTTTTTGTGTAAATAATGTCATCCATTCATCCATTACATGAAAAACCTAAAATCTAATGTTCCAAGCGGCAAATATAACACTTTAAGAAATGGACAACTTCGAGTTCAAAGATTTGATGTTTATGTTAATTCCCACCTCATGTTGCATAATCCGCTACGAATGAGCTTTAGCTCAAAGTATATTGTGTAAGTGGGGTTAGTGTACCTTTATAAATTTGTTGTAAAAAATTAAATAAATAAATAAATAAAAGTAAATAAAATACATAAAATCCAATATTCAATTTAATTTAAAAGATAACATTTATGCAATTTTTATTAACAATAATGACTAAAGCAAAAACGGTTCATTGGCCTTACATTTTGATTTTATGTAAAATTAAATATTGGAACATATTCCATACCGTCAGTTGTGCCAAATTCAACGTCGAAATCCGTTCAACAAAAATCGAAAGATTGACATTCGAATGTAAAATGTATGTAAAACGTATGTAAAATATCATATGGTCAATCCTAGGGCAATAAATATACGGCATGTTACATCAAATTTGATGTTAATGGTAATTTAAGGCGCTGTGAACTGTACGGCCACCTTTTAGCAAGGATGGTGCTATTCCTGTTGTGGTCCATTACCTTTATTAAATTGCTTCAACATATTGTAAAGGTTTATCATCCTCCTTGGATGATTATCCTCCTTATGGATTCTCCTAGGCCATCTAAGAAGAAACGGCCTAAGATGGAAATATTTGTGAATGCTCTCAACTGCTTCTGATTGAAATTTCGAATGCGAGGTTCTGCTTTTTCTTCTTTCTTAAGTACGTTAAATTGTTTAGGAATATTCCGAGCTCTCGCTGGTTGAAGTAGAATAACTTTAGCACACTTAGCACCATGTTGATGCAGCACAATTAATTACATGTCGCCTTCACTGTCATAATATCAAAACACAAATGAATGCAAAGCTTGCTTCATTTGGTATGACATTTGAAAAACTAATGCTTCATTAAAACATTTCTCCCACTCTTCTTCTGAGGCCAACCAATTGCGATAAAACGCTGCTTCCTTAAAGATTGAATATTCAAAATAATTGACAGTTCGCATAACTACTCAAATGATGTCGCTCCAGGAACGTGAAGAAGAATCAATCGCAAATAAAAACGAATCATTTGCTCTAACTGTGTACATTCTTCCAACCATTTTTTGTCGCGCTCCTCGACTGGGAATTAATTGTAAGTCTAGTGATTCCATTTCGAGCGTCGTGTAAAGTTTCATTTTCCTGACCTTCTTCAAAAATTATTCTCCAAATTAATTGGCAATTTCATAATGACTTTAGCGTTTTTGTTGTTCATTCAAGATATCAACGTTGGTATTAATTATGGTCAGTTCTCATAGAACTAATGATGGGCAACCACTTATGTCCACCTTTTGATTTTTGTTGAATAGATTTATTTAGAAAAATTTAACGAGTTGTGACCGACATTTTTATCGAGTATTTCAAATTCAAGGCTTATCAGTGTTGACTTACTTAACTTATTTGCGTGGAAAAATTATTGTTTCAGGGTCCCTGTATTTAATTTGCAACGGAAAACCGTGGAGATTTTACAACCGTGGCATTACTTTAGATACAATTTTTTTGCGTAGAGCTGCTGCTTATCGATTAGCAAAATCTTTCATTTTACTTTTAGCTAGCTAGCTAGTGGACTTAATATGTATACTTAAGTATTTTTACTTACCAATAAAATTGTAAAAAACAAATCAAATTACTAAAACCAAAAATTTAAAATTTACTACTTTATTTATATAAATCAAACCATTAATACAACTCTTGTACGTACTCATTTTATTCTCAATTATATAAAAAGAGGAGATACGTATCCTCCTTAAAATCATATGGTTCCGCTTAAATAATTATTTTAAATATTTAAATTTAATATAAATTATAGTCTATTATTATTCAAGCACATAAAACACCCAATAGCCAGCGTTAAATGCCAGAAAACATATTGGAAAAATGACCCGCGAATATTTATCAATTAAATTAACATCTTTAATTTTCGGTAGTGTTATTTTAAGTACGGATGCACCGCGCCGCAACGCACTCACGACACGTGGTCTACTTTGATAACCTGTACCAAAAATAAAAGAAAAGTGTTTATTATAACCATCAGGTATTTAACGGTTATCCATTATACCTCTCACATTCCGATTTCTTAGGCTATTTTTACCGTACGATCGGGTTATTCTAAAGCTTGGTGGAAATTTCACCGTATCATCAGTATTGCTTGAAATTACATCTGACGAATAATTATGTATTCGCAGCGAAGCTATTGGACTTAATCTAACATCTCGTAATTCTATTATATCTTCGCTGCACGATATCGTTTCTTGTTTCTCTCGTTTCTGTGATACTTTCTTTTCAGCGACCTTCACTTTTTTCGATTTTTTCTTCGCTCTTGCACCCCAATACGTATAATTAACAGCAGCATATTCTAATAAAGCCGCAAATACGAACACAAAACACATTACTAAATAAATATCTATGGCTTTTACATAGGATATTCTTGGTAAGGAGCTCCTTACACCGGTACTAATGGTTGTCATGGTTAAAACGGTTGTTATTCCTAAGGCAACGCGAGCACTAGTTGCTTCATGGTTTATCCAAAATGATACCCACGACAGCATTACGATCAAAATACAAGGTAAATATGTTTGGAATACAAAGTACCCAATATTTCGTTGCAATTTAAATGACAGTGATAATCGTTGATAAATTCCAGTTGCTAATTTCTCCTGTGTAAAAAGACAAAAGAATTCAATAATTTTTTAAATTGACTATTTAGTTGAGGTAACATAAAAATTTTGATAAAATGCCCGCTTTGTATTGCTTTGAGTCCAATTTTTGTAATGCTACTAAAACAATGCGGTAAAATACTTACTTTCCTGTCATTTGTTTCGTAACCTAAAATAGAAAATTGTGGTAACTCGGCTGTTTCAACCCCGCGTACTGGAGTTGATTTCCAGTACATATCAACGTCCGAAACTGTATACCCATCTGCCAGAAAAAAAAGAAATATTTTTAAAATTAATAAAATGTAATTCGATTTCGTTTAGCATACAACTCTCAATCTCAACGGTACAGTTCTGGGAATCCAGCGGATAATAATGTAAATCCATCATACATGCTAATGTGGTGGTAAATCTCATTCCATACGTTATGTCACCATCACCAGATAACCTAACTAATTTATTTCTTTCCGTTACATCGTGCAAAAAACTGTGAATTTTAGAATAAAATTTAGACCTAATTAGCACCAACATTAGAATGTATTAGTGAACCTATTTTTATCGTTTGCAAAAAATGTATCCGGCACCCATATTTTTTCGGCGAAATCACCCGACAATGTTAAAACATTATTAATGCCCATAACATTTAAACTATCCCCATTATAAGCCAATGCATTAAACGCTAGTCTTTCATCGCGCCAATATTGATTGAGATACATTGTGATGGTATAATCCTGCGAAATATAAATCAAAATTAAAACAATAAAAAAAATGTTCGAAACTATATAAAATTTGTTCTAGTTTGGCCAACCATATTGACTTCTGATATGGCATCAAAGCTGGCAATTGTTAAATCCATACCAACATCCAAAGGTTTACCTAAAATATACAATAGACAAAATTTTAATCACTTTAAAATAATTTTATTACGTTAAATTACCTCCAAAGTTTGGCCTAAGCCTTATATCATATCCGTCTAAAATTTTTGCTATAGTTTCCGTCACATTTTCTAAACGACTTATAGCAACCGACTTTTGAACGGAGCTAAATTTAGATAAAAGACAAAAAAAAATTATTAAAATTAATATTGAAACTTAATACTAATTAAAACAACGAATTTTAATTATTTAATTGAATGATGGAATTAACGAAATTACTTTTGTGTCCTCCACCAGAATTTAAAAAAGAAGGCTTACAACAGGCTTACCTACAGACCCTTATACAATTTAGTACATAATGAAATATTACATTGTCCTAAAGCAAATAAATTACATAGTCCATCTAATGCACAAAACGTCTATCAATTTTGCGATAAGATACCGCTACATTTTCTGGATAAGAGAATATTTAAGGGAGATGGTTCCGGGCAATTATCATTTCTGCCAGGCTTATAGAAAAATAATAACTATATTCAAAATGCCAAAATGGAATGCTATGCTAAGGTTTTATGGGCCATACACCAAAGGGATTTATTGATCAAGGATTTTAGTCATAAAATGGAACCTGAGAGTTGACTGGGGTCACAAGCATTAATATTGCCAACAGCCTTTTAATGACATTTTTTTTTCGTTGGTTGGTGAGCGGCTAATGTGAGAAAGACGTGTTGTCTAATTGGTCAAGGTCATCACATTCGGAGCTCAGACAAATCATTCACCCTAAAATAGTCAAAATCAAAAATATTCATAAAATACATTGAACAACAAACCATTCCAGACAAAAACGATCTATAGATATGTCATCTATGTCATCATCATCAATGTATGGACTTTTAGAAACCGGAGCATCAATAAGCGTGTGCGCTAGGTAAAGAGTTTGCTTACATCTAATTTAAGATACAATAAACGAATTCCATAAGGAACGTTATCGCTTACCAGTGACGTTCGGAGAAAATACTAAACATATTAAGTTCTGTATTATATTAGAGTAGTTACCGCTGGTTGTATTTAACGCTATTATCCCATTTCGCTATACTGGTACAATTTCATGCCTATCATGAAATCGACAGTGTGCCGACGTTTTACGTGATCGAGTTCAGTAAAAGCTCCTCGATGCCTCGATGCCAAAAAATTGAAGTCTTTCACAAGGAAAGATGCTTACTCTCTCCCAATCATCGGCGGACTTTTACTTAAAATACGCGTGCTGGCAGATACTGCCTGTGAAGCCTGTCAGGTAGAAGTCAGCATTCACTGTACCAGGGCATCCATTCTATCAGTTTAAAGTAATGCTGTTTTGGCCTTGTAATGTAGCTCAATCCATTCACAGCTTATTCAATAAGGCAGTACTATACCAAAGGTATTAAATGATTATATTTTGGTGTGTTTAGACGACTTGGTATAGGTGCAGAAAATAAAGTCAAATAGATTGTCCAGAATTTAAGAGAAGCAATTTTGGAAAAGGAAGATTTAATTTTAAAATATTATGAAAAGCGGGGGTTTGGGCTACAGTCCAATGCTCTAACGTACACAACGAATTAAAATTATATTGAAAAAATTGTTACGTTTAAAAAACTTTGTATTGTACATTTCTACTACTATCAGAAGAAGCGATAAGAACGATACAATTTTTTGATCGGTGTCAGGTGATGAAGCAATTATTATAAACATTTCCACTCTAATTAAAAATTAAATCTTCCTTTTCCAGAATTTCTTCTCTTCTTTTAAAAGGCGATGCAATCAATGCCTGCAATTAGATTGAAATTAACTTTATTAAACGGCATAGACTTGTTGCGGAAAATGGTCTCAAAACTATAGTCCTACAAAATTGAGGCGATACTTTACTTACCGGCACCGACAAACGTTAGACAGGTAAGACGACTTTTTAGGAGGGCGAGGTGATATTACCATTTCGATACCAATTACTTGGCAGTGACAGTTCCAATAGCTGATTGTCCTGAGTACTATCGATTTCAGTGAACTGCTGGGGCACCAGTGCGATTCAAATATCTAAAAAATGTCTAACTTTAAATTTTCCTCTTGACAGATTCTTCATATGATGACTCCACAATGACCACCGGATTAAAATATTTGGCTGAAATACTCGTCTTTAAAAATTTCAATCGCCTATAGAGGGATAAGAATTCCAATGGTGTCTTAAAGAAATAGGCCTGCACCACTTTTATTGTTTGGGTGTAGAATGGAAATTTTAGTTTTCCAGAATATTGGAAATGGAAGATTTGGTTGCTTTAAACTTGAGTGGTGGTTGATTGTTTTTCTCACATTTTTGATTGGTTGCCTTTCATAGGGTTTTGCTGAAGAATCGACGTTTCTTGCTATCTTCTTCCTTAGTCTCCCATAACCTATAAGTACTTTCATGGAATTTAATCGTTGGAGCTAAGCTTCTTGTACTTATGTGTTTAGGGACACTTTTCTCGCTATCGAGAACAACACTTTTAACCTTGAACATAATTAGTATATATATTGCTAAAGTAGTCAACAGAATACAACGATTCGAGTTTTTTAGTTGGGATTTCCCAAAAAAAAAGTTTTGATGGATTTACAAAAGATGGCGTAACTAGTATCCCTTCCCTCTAAAAATCAGTATGTGTCATTTCGCTGAAGTGTATACAACATATTTTTTTTGTGTATGAACTCAAGCCAACAGACAGCTGCTCCAAAGACAAAATCGGAAGGGGTTTTTCCATCGAATCGTGATGGGGAACGAAAAGTGTATCCACTAAGACCACTTAAAGCACAGAAAATCGTGGGGTAAGCGCGGCCATTCATCAAATTCAATGCCATACTAGGCAACCGAGGAATTTGGGGAAGAAATATAGGGAAAGTTCTCTCAATAAAGCTTTCGAAATTACATAATAAAAACCTGAAAACTTATTTGTACCCCTCAATAAATATAATTTTTCTAACCTAACTATTCAATTTTCTATTATTTTAAAACTTCGACCTAGGAAAATCCAATCTAAATGTCAGGTGGAATATTCTGTTTTAGTTTGAGTCGAATTTCCTACAAAAAGACAACCTAGCATAATTAGACTGAATTTCCTTTTCTTTTCGGCCAAACCTTTTTAAGTTAGTTTTTTTTTCGAATAAATGTACAACTCTGTAATAATTGGAATATACGAGTCACTTCTATCTGTAATTTGAAAAATAGCACAATAAGCATTTTTAGGAATACAGGTGGGAGAAACTCTTACAAATTTTTGTGATACTAGAAAAAACACAATGTGTTCGATACACGGCCTATTAACGCACAATTAAGGAAACTTTATTTGTATCAATCACAATTGGTCACGACAGTATAAATCTTTCACTCTCATGCCGCCAAATCACAGACTCACAAATAATCTTACAATAAAAAAGGTTGTCAAATTCAAAAAATTATAAAAACTATTCTAAGTTGTAGTATTCAGTGAGACATTAACGAAACCATTTTTTTAATCGGCAACTAAACCCATTTTAGATGTTAAAACCAACCCTTAATTTGCGAAAAATGGTAATTTCAGCCCTTAAAAAAATAAATATGCAACCCTTATAATCTAATCTATTATCGATTACTGGTACTTTGAGGAATAATTACTAATTTGTTTTATCAAAAAAAGTGGAGTAGAAGTCAGGATATATCGAAAAAAAAAAAAACCTATTTTGAGGTTAAATTAAGGAGTAGTTTTAACCACCACACAACTTAGAATTGTTTTATTAATACATATTTTAATTTGACAGATCAAAAGGTTCCCTTGTTAGATTATTTAGAACTGACACGTGTTTTCATCGTCGACCTATAACAATTAGATCCAGTTATACATCTCTAGTATACTGTTGAAAATCGTTAAGAATTTAAATTTATTCGTTTAGAGAGCATCCACAATGTTAAAAATTTCTATTCTGAAAATTTGTGCCATTTCACAATATTATATGAGTAACGTCAGAATTGACCGATATGATTCTTCACTCAGTACTTGGCATCACTGTGGCCCATTCGAGAATACAAAATAATAAAATACAAATAATACGTTAATTATCTTTCGTCTTACCGAATCCCATCTACTCGTCACATACCATTCCATTTTATATATCTCCCAGCGCCTTTCTTCTAAGCTTGGTCCACTATAAAGGCGTGATATTATTTTAAAAGCGTCCCATAATAATTTGCTATCAAGGTTTATATACGTATACGACCTTAAAGCTTGATTTACATATAAGACGTGCGACGTGTGACAAGTGGAAATAAACGAGACGCTTACTTGACAACAATTTACATTTGTGACAGGTCGCGCCACGCACACTAATTAAATGTTTTTTGTGGTGCTGTGTTCCACTAAAAGGAAATGTGGCAAAACAATCAGAAACTAAGAAAAAAAAATTAAAAGTTTTACTAATATTGTCTTTGATCAAAAATGAATCTCCCAAAATATGTATAAAAAAATTGCCGCCATGTTTTACACTAAATTTTTATATGTATGTATATGTAAACCGTCACGCAAAAGATAAAATTGGTTCATGTCTCGTCGTGTAGCGTGTGCCGTGCGACGAATTTCAAAATATTCGTTTCTAATTGGCTATAAGCTCCCGTCGCACGACGCACGTCGCATATGTAAATCAAGCTTTAACCAAGAGAATTTATTGCTCAGAAATAATACCTATAAACGCGATTTTAATAAAGCAATTCACAAATAATGTATCGATCAATATATCGTTGATCATCGTCAATAAAACGTCAGAGAAATGGGAATGTCTTGCTATTAACAAAAGCTTACTAAAAATAATTTATTTTTAAATATTGACGATTCAAAGGACGTATTAAAATTAGTAAGAGATCGTATGCCCAATTTAAAAAATCACTTGTAGACTTAGAAAGTTTATTTAGTTATTTCTCTTGTAGATTCGATGAAATGTATATATCCGGTGACTTTAATTTCGATATACTCCAAAATTCCGGCTTCCCTCGGGATTATTTGAATCTTTTAAATAGTCTTAATTTATCCGTACACAACACTGTGGCACCAACGTTTTCTTGTCCAACCGCTAGCGGGGCATCTTATTCCCTTATTGATCATATCATATGTTTTACTAATAACTCTATTTGTTTTTTCAATCAGTTGTCTCTCGGTATGGGATCCCATCATGATCTTTTAGTTTTTTCTGTAAACTCTTACTCTCCACCTAAACCTAAGAGTTTTAGCTTTAGAGATTTTTCTAGTATAGACAATTCCTGCCTTTACTTAGTTTGTAACTCAGTTCCTTGGGAGGATATTTTTTACCTTAGTTCTGCCACTAGCCAAATAGAATTTTTCAACTCGTATATTAGTTTGGTGTTTAATAGTTGCGTTTCGCTTAAAAAGGTTACTTGCAAAGCAAAATCTCCGCCTTGGTTGTCTCAGGAAATTTCGAATGCCATACATATTAGAGTTAGTAAATATCGTGTATGGAAAAGGTGTCCTAATAGTCAGTCTCATTTAGATTACAAGCAGGCTCGTAACAGAGTTGTAGGGTTAATTCGGATTGCTAAACGTAATTTTTTCAAGGACAAGTTAGCCATCTTCCTCCCAAGGTTTTCTGGCGTAATGTTCGTAATTTAAGCCTAGGCAGATGCCAGATTAGTATAAGTGGGAATTTCAAACCCAATGAAATTAATAGTTATTTTTGCTCTAGTCTGAACTCGGGCAGTAGTTCCGTCGATTTGTTCTCTAACGCGTCCTCTAATTCGTTTTCGTTTTCAAATATTTCTCTCGAGGATTTACAATCCGCTATTTGGAAGGTTAAATCGGAATCTTCTGGTCTGGATAACGTCAATTTAAAATTCTTTAAGGTAGTTTTCCCTTTCGTCTCAAAATATTTGTTACATATCTTCAATTTTATTCTCACGTCCTCTTCCTATCCAGATCAGTGGAAGCTAAGTAAAATAATGCCGATCCCAAAGATCAATAATCCTTTAGAGCTATCCCATTTTCGGCCAATTAGCATTTTAAGTTCTCTCTCTAAGGCTTTCGAGATAGTTGTTAAAAATCAAATTCAATCGCATTAACATAGCGCAATAGTATAATAAGTTGCTTCTAATGTGGGTTTAGAAATTTCATAGCACTTCTACTGCGTTATTAAATGTATGTGATGATCTTAGGCGTAATATGAATAATAGGGAATTAACTTGTTTAACTTTGTTAGATTTTTCTAAGGCCTTTGATTCTATTAATCACAGAATTCTTTTTTGATTTTTAACTATCTTTCTAATCATTCTCAGGCAGTTTTTTCGACAATTCCTTGTCTGATTTCCTTCCTGTAATTTCCGGCGTGCCTCAGGGTTCAGTGCTCCTGTATTATTTTCTATGTACATAAATGACATAGAATCCTCCATTCAACATTGTTCATTTCATATTTTCGCTGATGACGTTCAAATTTATAGAAATAGTCGTTTAGATCTGGATTCTATTGTTAGGAATATTTCTCTGATAAATGAAGATTTAAGTAATATCGTTAGTTAGTCGGTCTCTATTTAAGTTTTAAACGCATATAAATCTCAGTCGATTATAATTTATAAAAAACTGTTAGATACCTTGTCCTTTCCCGGTATTTTTCTGCAGGGTTCGCTAATTGAATATTCAAATACTGTTAGGGATTTAGGCTTAGTTATTAATAAAACTCTTACTTGGGGTGACCATTTAGTTACTATTAGTAAGAGGGTCTTTGGCATGCTTAGTTGTTTGTATAAAGTGGTTGGATTTTCTGATAGTCAGTTTAGGAAAAAATTGTTTTTGTCTTATCTTCTTCCTCATTTTATTTGCGGTGACATAGTTTTATTCGGTATGCTTCAGGAAAATATGAATGTTCTCCAAAGATTTGTTCAGGTTTATTTTTGGTAATAGGAAGTTCGATCATATTTCTGCCTACTCTAGCCTTGTTTTAGGATGTAGTTTATCTATTTTTTACGAATTTCGCGTTTATCTTTTTATTTTTTAACTTCTCTAAGCTAAGGAGCCTTATTATCTATATAGGAAATTAATGTTTAGTAGTTTTAAAAGCTCAGTAATTTTAGCGATTTTTTTTGTTTTTCCGGGGTTGTTCTTTTTTTTTCCTGCCTTGAGGTTGAGGGTCGAATTCTCAGAGAGATAATAACTTATAAATTATGAACTGAAAAGCTTACGTTAAAACATAATAGAATTTTTGAATCCGGAAAACTAAATTATTAAATATTTATTAAGCTTATATAGAATGTCATGTAGTCGGTTTGGTTTAGTGAATTTTATACCAGTAATGCAAAACTCGTGCATGATCTTATTATTCATATATACATTTAAGTCCGCTTGTTTTAGCGAATTTTATTTTGGTATAATTTTTCAATTTGAGTAGGTGGTTGCTTTAATGTTTAATAGTTGTATTAAAAATATTTTTTAATGTAAATCCTGCTATAGAAATCCTCATAATTGCATTAAAATTCATTTTAGCGCAATCATATTTTACAATTTAATAATAACTTGCATTACATAGGTCGTAATGCTAACTTGCATTGCATGCTAACTTGCATTGCATTTAATAATAACTTGCATTGCATAGGTCGTAAAAATTAAAGTTATTTTTTTAACTGTGTATGGTGTTGACTAAGGTGCTCCAAGTAAACAACACTTGGAGCATCTTAGTCAACACCAACGCGTATCTTTTGATTTCCTCGCTGACTTATTCCATCTTTAAATCCCTAAGTAGGTTGTCATTTCGTATGTACGGTGCATTCACTATGCCACGTAGGACTTTATTTTGGAAACCTTGAATTATCTTAACGGTGGTCTTCTTGGCACAACCCCAAAGCTGAATACCGTAAGTCCATATTGCTTATAATATTTGCCGATATCAGAGCAATTTGTTATGTAATGTTAGCTCAGAGTGCCTTTAATTCTTCCTTTTTCTTTTTCACGTGCTCTTTCCACTTTAACTTAGCATCGAGAGTCATGCCAAGATATTTCGCCGTATTTGCATGGGGAACTTGTTGCGAGTTAAGTTCCACCGGTATCCAGTTAACTTTTTGGTTTGTAAAGTTAACATGTATTGATTTCACTTCATTCAGCTTGATTCGCCACTTTTTCGTCCAGTTGCTCACTGTGTTAGTGGCTCTCTGAAGTTTTCTTATCGCTTCTTCTATGGTGTTACCAATTGCAAGGATTGCAGTATCATCAGCGATTGTTGCAACGGTTGTTTCATCGGCATTTGGTAGATCTCGTGTATAGAGGAAATACAGTACTATCACTAGGACGCTACCTTGAGGTTTTCCTGCTGATATTTTTTTTAATTCAGAGTATTTTTCTTCAGATTTAACCCGGAAGTAACGATCGGTTATGTAAGATTTTATAATTTGGAACATATTTTATTTTTTTCAAGCACATCCACCTGTTCTACAATGGAGTGATTTTCTCTAAATCCAAATTGATGTGGAGAAATTATACTTCTCTCTTCTATTATTGGTTTTAACCTCTTCAGCAGTAGTCTTTCGAAAATTTTTGGAATTATTGGAAGCAAAGAAATTAGTCTATACGATTTTATGTCATTAGCCGTTTTATTTTGTTTTGATATCGTGATAACCTCTGCTACCTTCCATTGGCTTGGGATATACTACAGTCTGAACATTGCGTTGATTATTTGGAGTAATTTCCTTAGTCTTTTTCCGGTAATGCTTTAACTATTTGGCCTGTAATTAGATCGTATCCAGGAGATTTTCTTGCATTTAAGTTGTTGATTACTTCTCTCAGCTCTTGTAGTGTAACTTAACGTACATATATCAAGTTCATCCACTTTGTTACTGGAGTTATATTTTCATCTGCTGATTGTCTAGGCAGAGGTTGGAAGGTTTGTTCCAGGTATTCAACAAACATCGTGGCTTTTTGCTTGGCGCTTCTAGCCCAGCTTCCATCGTCACGTTTAATTGATGGCACCTGCAGTCTCTTCAGAGATTTTGTAGCTTTCCAAAGCGAGTATACTCAGTATCTTTTTCGCCAGTTAGACTACTTAAGTAATTGTTGATTGTGGTGTTCTTAATTTCTTTGATTAGATTTTTCAGTTTATTACATAGATAATTGATTACATTTTTAATGTGCTTTCCTTTTCTCTCTTGTAGGAGTACTCTTCCAAGCTGCTTTTTGAATATTATCATTAAATAATTCTAGTTCCTCTGTGTCGGGGTTTAATTGGCACTTGCAGTTCAATATTCACATTAATAAGTTACTGGAATAGATCCCAATTAGTTTTATTTTTTGTTAACCTAGGCGGACTTTCTTTATTAACTACAGTTAAACTGAAAGTAATGATAACGGTTGAATTATCTCACTGTTCTCAACAAAAATGTAGTTCTGGCATATTTCTTTTGTTATATAAAAGTCCATAAGGTCAAGTATTTTGTTCCTACCCACCGGCTAGTGCGTTGGCTTGTTTTCAGAATGAAATTTCGCAATTAAGTGCTCTTCCTGCTTTGAAGAGCCCTTTTCCTTTAGTGGTTGTAAGTCTGGATCCCCAATAGGTATTTTTCGCGTTGAAATCACTTCCGATCATGAAATTTGGTCCTAGCGATTTTAGCAAGGTAGTGTAGTCTTTGAAATTGAAGAGACACCATATTCTTTATTATTGTTTATTTGTACTTTAATCGACATAACTTGCATAATTGCGATTTCAATATGTCCTAGTTCGTAATGCTTGATATGCTTGATGTTATCTTTAATTATTATTGTTGATCCTCCTCTAGCATTTCCTGCTGGGTGGTTGGAGTGGTAACAATGATATCCTCGTATATTAACATATGAAGTTTTGGTAAAATGGGTCTGGGATACTAGGCAAATATCTATTTTTTCTGTGTATAGGAACATTTCTAATTCTGGAATGTGTTGCATTAGTCCGTTCGCATCCCAGATGACTATTCTAAACGTTTTAGTCGTTTCATTTAATACATCATGGATGAGATTTCATCCATGACTTGGCGGATATTTAACCATTTATTTAAGCCTTCTAAGGCTCGTTCTTGTTTAGCTAATTTCATATTTAAGGCTTCTACATTACGCAGTATTCTTTGGAGGACGCTATCACTAGTGCTTGTTGGTTGCTGTTGCACACAGAAAAAAAAGATTGCTATTATTAAAGAAAACTTGCTATATTTAATAATTTTTACCCCTTGATTTTCAGCTAATCAAGCCCCTTGATTAAATGGAAAAATGCGTCGAATAATATAATACATTTTCGTTTTTCTTCTATTAAGAAACTCATTTTAAATTCAATGGAAGATATCATTTCTTAAATCTAGAATTATTTTGCTAAATTTATCATTTATTTTTAAATGGTTATTGTTTATGCCAAGAATGTGTCTCTTGCTTAATCGAAGTACAATTTCGATTAAATTTAATACGTCCTCATCTAAAATAAAATTTTAATTTTACTTGAATTAAGAAATAATTTACTTTTTATAAGAATTTTCTATTAAATTTACATCGGAATACTTGCTTTATTTGAGAAAGGGTAAGATTAATTCGATATCATTCTTGCTTGAATATAGAATATGGGTTATCTATATTCAAGCAAAAATGATCTTAAATTAATCTTGCCCTTTCTCAAATAAAACAAGTATTCTGATTTAAATTTAATAGGAATCCTTACCAAAGGCAAATTATTTCTTAATTCAAGTAAAATTAAAATTAGATTTTAGATGAAGGTGTATTAAATTAATCTTGCACTTTCTCAAATAAAGCAAATATTCCGATTTAAATTTAATAGCAAATTATTATCAAAAGCAAACTTTTTCTTAATTCAATTATAATTGAATTAAGAAATATCATAATTAGCTTTTGATAAAAATTTTCAATTATTGCATAGAAATTGGTATGTGAACTAAGACGCTTTAAATTTTACCAAAATTAATTTTAACTGCAGCTTCATATTTGAAATATGTACTAAGAAAATATTTATTTTTACGAAATGAGTATTTTGTAGTATGAGACTATGAGAATTATGTAGTAATAAAAATGCATAATATAATATAATTTTTAAAACAGTATATTTCGTTTTTAATTCAAATTCAATTTATATAAAATAATAGACATAATTATAATATTAATAATAATAAAATATTTGGTAATATAATGTTATAATAATATAAATATAAAATTAATCTAATTATAATAATAGTTATAGTAATATTATATTATAGTAATAAAGCCTCAATTATAATAAAGTTTTTTTTAAATGAGCGCTGGTTGTTTACACTTTATGCCATCCAGTAAATATCACTTTAAAGACGTCTTTTGTCAGATGGTTTAGTATAGTTTCAAGTAGCGTATTTGTAAAATTACTATTACTAGACATTTTTGAAACAAAAGCCAACACTGAGTCTTTAACTGTTTTTTAAATTGCTCTATGTTAATATTATTTTCTTGTAAAACCTTTTTGGAACCCTTAAGGTTGTGCACCTCAGTAAGCTTACAATTATTTTTGGATTCAGACATCAATGGTATTGTCGAATTTGTCGGAAAGGTATTATTTTCATTCTCGTGGTTCTTGATTAAATGTCGCTTGAATGATGATATATTTTTAAACACTGATGGACAACTAGATTGACATTTATATTCATCAGAAGTCTTTATAAAATGCGTTAATTTTAAATGTCATACATAAATATTGGTTGTTTGAAATGATTGAAAACATGAAACAATTCAACATGATTACAATGTTGCTGAATTGTGTATTACGGTTTCCAAATATTGAATTTGTTAGTTATTTTTATAACAGGCTTTAATTTTGAAGAAGTCTAAAAATAGAGAGAGAAAATATGTTAATTAGATAATAGGAACTCAATGTATATATATAAAATATATATATTATACAAAGTTAGTCTATTAAAGACATAAAGGCAATAATACTTATAATATAATGGCATTATAATAAAGACTATAAATAATTTCAAAATTCACCAAATTAAAAATCTTAAATGAATTTATTAAAACTAATACAGAAATTTGATTACCGTTCGCAATAATCCCGAATAAAAGCTGTAAGGTGGTGCATTAAGTTAAAAAAAGTTAAAAAATGATGTTTTCTTGCTGGTTATTCTTCTACCAGGCTTTCAAATGTAGTAGATGAATGTAGTAAGTTTGATATTTTTGTAGTCTGGAAATAGGGAGAAAATTAATGTTAATTAATTAGATTAATTAGGAGCTCAAAATATAGTTTGACTTAGGAAGTTTAGAGAAATATAATATAAAATATTAAGTTATTTAAGTAAACTACTTCAAATACTCCCTTATTTTAGTTTTTTAAATAAGATTAGGGGAATTTTTCACTTAAATTTTTCCATTTTTGAAAAAGCATAAATTTTGAGTCCGGTTACAAAATTTGAAAACCAATACCGATCTGAACATTTATAATAATTGTGTTTAAGTAATAAATAAATTTCAAAAGATGTCAGCTGTTAATCATCTCGTTTGCTTTCAATGTATTTTTTGATGAATCTTTAAATTATTTAAGGCGCCCTTTTGCAGTGTTGTTCCATTTGATTTCAACGGTGTACAACGGCGACTGAAAGAAAGAGACTTCAGCTCTTCAAACACTCCCTTAAATTTAATTTTCTTAGGTAAGAGTAAGGGGAGCTTTTTTACTAAAATTTTCCCATTTTTTAAATAGGAAAAAATTTGAGCCCGGATACAAAATTTGGAAGTCAATATCGATCTGAAAATATATAATAATTGTAATTATTGTAATAAATAAATTTCGTTTTAGTTTTAAATGACTTACTAATCTACTGCCATTCGCTGATTTCAAAAGAGGTCACCTATTAATTATCTCGTTTGCCTTTAACGGATTTGATAAATCTTTGAATTCTTTGAGGCGCCCTTTTGCAGTGTTTTTCAGTGTTTTAATACAGGCTAAATGTTAATATATTAAAAATAGTTATGCTTTTAGTGTCACTAGTTTATTACCAAATTTCTGCAATTTTAAGTACAAATTTTTATTATTCAAAATGACGAAGCTGTTCCAAATTATTCAAATATAAAACATCACACTTTAAACTACGTATTGAAATAATTAAATATTTATATTTGAATCATTACAATTTTAACAAATAAAACTATAAATTAAATAGACACTGGATGCGTCCGAAATGCAAAATGCACATTTAGCGAAGTGACATTTGAAAAGCTGCATGCGACGTAGTTCTTGCGTGCATTTTAAATACGTATTGTTTGAATGGTCCGAATTTAAATATTTTTATGATTTTAATGAAACGTAATTTATCACAAAAATTCGTATTCTACAAAATGTGCATTTAAAATCGCATTTCGGAAACCCCCACTATTTCTACTTATACACAACAAAAAAATTACGCACTTCTCAACAAAAAGAAGGACACAAAGATGGTGATGCACACGGCGTTTTCCTACAACATAATTGATGTTGCAGATTTACATTAAAAATAATCCGGTTGGATCAAAAAACAGAAACGCCGAGAATTCTAAAGAGATTTTAGACACACAATTTATTACACAATTAATACTTACATAAATGTATTCTCAATTTTCCACAATAAGAAACTCTTTAAAAATGTATTAAAACACAAAAATCAACTAGCACTTAGGACGTTCTCAACTCAACAGAACAAGAAGGTCTGAAATCATAAATATTTTCGGTTTTAAATCCGTTTTAAAATATTGATGCGCATGCGTAAGTTTAGCAAGGCTTGCTTATTAAAAGCATTACGTTATAGAATTAAGCGAGTGTGTGTTTATTGCAAAAAATGGTCGCTGTAATTTAGAAATATTGCTAAATTAATAAATAATTTTAAATAGAGCTTGCTAAATATTAGCAACTGAATGTAAAATATGTTATTAGTTAAGAAAGTTTTGCTAGAATTTACTAGGCCCTTCTCGTTTATTAAAATATGTTTTTATATTTTATTATGTTTTCTTTTAATTTAACTAAGCAATGCTTATTTGAAGCAACTTAAGGACATACATATCACAGAAAGCGGTTGCGGCGTGCCTTGAATATAAACGATAGTTTGAGCATAAATATAAGAATTTTTTTACAAAACCAATTTTATAATTTTACTAGAAAAATTTTCATTTTAAAAAATTAACATTTTCTTTTAATGGAAATTTTTCTAATGAACTATCAAATATCTGATTAAACTTATGACAATTACTGATAAGCTCAACCTAGCATTTTTATTTATTACATTTATGTAATTATTATAGTAGTCATACAGTGAAATGGAAAACCGCGAGCAACAAAGGATGCAATTTTGAATAAACAACATACGTTAAATTGTACAGTTCGGAGGAAAAGTGCATTCCCGGACTCCCGTGGTTGCCGGACTCGGCTATCGCCTCGTCCGCCAATTTCCACTATCGTCGGGAATGCATTACTTTTCCTCCTAATTATACAATATACTATTTTTTTAAATATCTAAATTGAAAAAACCGCGGAACCTGTATTATTTAAAATCTTTGGGAAAATACATTTTAGTGTATTTGGAGAAAACAAAATAATTGAAAATGTTGATACATACATAGATATACAAACATTATTCTAGAATATTATAGAATATTTAGTTGAAGGTCAACAGTGCAATGTTTCAGCTGAGAAGACCATGTAATAAAGAATATTTCGTATAAGACTATAATGAATTTAGTAATAATCTACATTCAAGCAAGAATGATATCGAATTAATCTTACCTTTACTCAAATAAATCAAGTATTCCGATGTAAATTTAATAGAAAATTCTTATAAAAAGCAAATTATTTCTTAATTCAAGT
Organism: Tipula vernalis; assembly: GCA_958295665.1. Taxonomy (NCBI): domain Eukaryota; kingdom Metazoa; phylum Arthropoda; class Insecta; order Diptera; family Tipulidae; genus Tipula; species Tipula vernalis. The sequence continues at coordinate 175,071,901 of OY282558.1, read as the reverse complement.
AAAATTAAAATTTGATTTTAGATGAAAACGTATTAAATTTAATCGAGGTTGTACTTCGCTTAAGCAGGAGCCACTTTCTCTGCATAAACAATAATCATTTAAAAACAAATGATACATTTAGGAAAATAATTGTAGATTTAAGAATTGATATTTTCTATTGAATGAAACCCCAAAATGTAATACCCTATTCGACCCAACACTCCATTTAATAAAGGGGCTTGATTGGCTGAAAATCAAAGGGTATAAACTAGTAAATATGGGATTTGTTTTATAGAATAGATAACGAAATCTATTTTTTTCTGTATGCATGAATATGCACAAATTATGCATGTAACTGAAAAATTATGTTGAATTTAACTTTTGCTTCATTATTTAAAAAAAAAGTCTAAAAAAAATACAAGTTATATTTTTAAAACCATATTAAAAATAGTGATCTGATTTAAGCAAAATCTTTCTGGATAGAAATACAAAACGCATACTAATTTTAACCACTATTTTGTTTAATATTGTACTGTCAATTAAGTCGCTTTCTTTTATTAAGTAAGGTTAATTTAATGATAATCAATTATTACATTTCTTAATTTAAATTGTAAACTTGATTAAACCACTTTCTTGTATTAAGTCAGGTTTTTTTAATGATAATCAATTATTACATTTCTTAATTTAAATATTAAATTCTTGATTCTATAATTATTTTAGATTCTTATTTTAAGATAAATATAGTTAAATCAAATATTTTTAGTTTATATTGAGCAAAAACTAATTTATTTTTAAATTTTATAAATTTCTTGAATTAAAAAATGGAATTTTCTATTCTAAGTAAGTTCATTTCTTTCTGTGCATAATTTTTGAGAATGTTTTACGTTCTCGTGGTTTTGGAGAAGGAGGTCTAAGTTTCACTTGCTTTATGGTTTGTTTTCTCCCGTTTGATGTTACACGATTTTGTGAAACTTGGTGGGCTTTATTTCTTAATTGTTGTAAAGTTTTAGTTACTTCACAACCTGGCAGGATGTTGCTCTTTGCAGTTTTCTCCGTACAGTCTTTTGCAACCAGCACATTTCACGCACCGTGGCTCTCGCCGGCAGTGTTTCTGCGTATGGTTATAACTTTGACATTTCTTGCATTGCGGTATTAAACAGGTGGTTTTTCTTAGTGATTCTATCTTAACTCTCATGTTAAGGATAGCTTTTATATTGAAAATTTCTTCAATTCTTCTGTTTATTATTAAAGGTGAGCATGAACAATGGAAGCCTCCTTTTCAGTACTTTGCTCCTCTGAGCATTTTCTTTCCGTTATTTTTTAAGAATATTAACTGCATTTTATATTAGCAGCCCTCTTTGATTTAGATTCGCCACTATGTCTTCAATTGGGCGAGTTGGATGAAGGCCTCGAGCCATTTCCGATTTTGGGGTCATTCTTATTTTCGTATGTCTACCATTCGTTTCCTTGTTCATTGAACTTGTTTGGCAATGCTCTATAGCTATCGGAGTCTGGCGTATTAATCTTCTATACGTTGTTGTTAAGAGACATCACGCGGTACTTTTTATCTGTCACCGCTTTTAGTATTGATTTCATCTTATTATAATCGGTAATGCCGATAATATTGATTGGCGGAGGCGCCTTTTCTTTGGGCATAACATTGAGGGTTCGGCTTTCCTTTTTTTAATTTGATTTTTTATTAGTTTTTAATGTCCAGCAGTTTTGTACGGTTTCTCTTTCAGGTACTTCTTCATCGGTATGGTACTCTTGTTCGTTAATGTTGTTTATAAAAGTCAGAGGCTTCTCCGGAAACTTCGTTTGAAGAGCCTTTTGCAGGTCCTCGTTTTCTATCTTGAGCTTCATAGCTTCGCCGCATAATTGGGTAGTAAAACTTTGAATTTCATTCAATTTCTTTTTCTTTTTCTTTATCTGCTTGGGAGGAGTAGCCAACTATGGGTGGTGGTTAGTTAGCAAGTTTAGGCCTCCTTCCAAACACGTTTTCTGGTAGCAATGAGTGGCCTACTCCATAATCCATTGATCCCTTTGAATCCATCAAATTTTTGTGATAAAAAAAAAGCAGAAATGCTTGTAAAAATTTTACACCAACGGAGTAGAGCACAACGCTTAAGAAACTGATTTGAAAATTTGACAGGGTTTTCAATTTTTTATCAAGTCAATAGGATAGTTTGAAAAATTAGTAAAATTAGTCGACATATAGCGAAGGCATAAATTGAAAGCAGCCACCGAAAAAACATCTATAGATCGAAGGTATTTCTATCTAGAAGTACATGGATACTATTTTAGATATCCGATTCTCAGAAAATTAAAGAGAACGTCTCAACTTTTTCTGGAAAATGTAAAGTGCTAACATCAGCCTTATCAATCCTTCTTCCTGAAAATGAAATACTTAAAATTCTGCTGGACAATATTAACCCAGCTTTGCAAAACGCTACAGATCAAACGCAAATAGGTTCATCGTTTATTGAAAAGTACTGAAACATATTCTAGTTCGATTCTCGTCGACTTATTAAATTAAATGTTCTGCGTGATGTGAATGAATCTCTTAAGTCAATCTTCAGCTCAGCTTTCAACTCAATATATAAATCAACCTCCGTCTCAATCGCAACATAATTCTAACCGAAATCGCCAAATTAACTGCCAACCAAACCCAAACCCTCAAATCAATCATCAAATCAACCCCAAATCAAGTTTCAAATTAACCCTTAACCTAACTCCAAATCAATTCTTAAATAATTCTCCCACCGAAGAACTCACTTAACCATTGGGGTTCAGGCTAACTAAACCCTAACTCAACTTCAACTCAGCTTAGCTCGAACCAAATCTCAATCCTCTGCTCAACTCGTAGCATCGTACCAACATACCTTCATACGATCATACCGTCATCAAAAATCGACTCAATTTTTTAAGTTTTAGAAATTCCTCTGTAGTAACTTTCGACCTGATTATCGTCTGATTATAAACAGTCACCTTTCTTAAGTCTTAAACAATATTTGTGTAAAGTTTGGTTCAAATCGTTCAATGCATGTGCATTTGTTTAAGTATCACACATTAATACTGTTCATATATATAAACACTCACTTTAAATACAGTGAAACCTCATTTCAATAGACACTCAATTTAGCGGAATTCTCACTTCAGCGGAAAACATTTTAAGTTTTCCAATGAAAACCTCCCTTAGATAAGCTTACACTTTATTACCACTTTAATTTGTTCCTTTTACACTTAATCTTGCACCTTTAACATTTCAAATTGAACCTTTAATAAATTATATGTATGGCCAATTTAGGTGGAACTTGGCAATTTCTTAGCCGGTTTTAGTGGAATTTGATATCCATCAATGAAATGCGATTCTTAAATGATTTTTGGATAAAATTCTAGAATATGGGCAAAAAAAATAAATAAATGAAATTTAACATGCGCGTTGGAAACGGAATTCTAAATTGATTTTTAGATGTAAAACTCAGTTTAGAGCAATAGCCAAGTTCCATCGTACTTTGCCATATTCCAGAACTATATCCAAAAATCACTTTAGAATCCTATTTCCATGGCAGATATCAAATTTCGTCATCATCAATTAAGGAATAGCCTAGTTCCATCCTACTTGGCCATATTCCAGAACTTCGTCTAAAAATCAATTGAATATCCCATTTCCATTGGAAATGGTGGATTTAATCAAAATCGGATAAGATGGGTCCGAAATGCGAATTTTTGGATTAAATAAAATTTCATTAAAATCATTGAACTAATTAAATTTGGACAAAACTGAATTAATAAATTGATAAATACGGTTAATTAAAATTTAAATTGACATCAAGAATTCAAGTTTCTACTGCGGCCGAAGAAACATATAAATAATTAAATTTATTTTGTAAATTTTTTTTTTTTTTTTTGATAACGGTTACATACTCTCAGTGTATTGTATTTGTGTAAACAACTGTGTGAAATTACTGAAGTTATTGGTAGTTCCCGTCCCAAAAGGGGCTTAAGCCCCCTCATACGTGATAATACACAAGGCAATTCTAGCAAAATTGCTAAAATAAATAGTGTAAGTGATATTCAAATAGTGTCACAGAGTATGTCAAAAAATCAGCCAATTAACAATTGCGATAACAACATGGAAAATAACAGATTTTCACCGTTACAATCAAATAAAAACCTGAACGAGAATAATGATGAAGACGTAATCATCACAAAAACAATCAGAGTTAAAATTGCTCCTATATTGTTATAACAAACAAAAAGCTGAAGGACGTCTATAATTTATTGAAAATACACAACATCACCAAATATAAACTTAAAATCCAATCAATTGGAATTAAACTCTTAATTGATAATATGAATGATTTTCATTCATTTTCTAAAATATTGGTACAATAAACGGAGTTTCAATATTATACATTTGAAGACCTAAACAACAAACCAATCAAAATAACTCTATCCGGGCTCCCCAATTTTGAAATTGAAGAAATAAAAACTATGTTGAAAGAAGAATCTATTCCAATACCTAACGAGATAAAAAAGTTTAATATAAAAAAACCGAGATATGATCAACAAATGATGTACCTGTTATTCTATAGTAAAGGTCAAACAACTCTAGCCGATTTAAGAAAATGTAAGTCTGTCTATAATATAATAGTAAATTGGAATTACTACCAATCTCAGAGACGTGGTCCAACACAATGCAGGAATTGTCAACTTTTTGGTCATGGAACTAGCAACTGCCATATGGATTTTAAATGTCGTCTTTGTGGAGATAAGCATACAATTATAAACTGCCCGCTCAGCCAACTAGAAGAAGATAAAAATCAATCTGGGTATAAATGTGCCAACTGTAAGGAAAATCATCCGGCCAACTTTCATAGTTGCCCAAAAAAAGCTGAGTTTATGCAGATCAAGAAAAACATTCAACATAAATTTCAACAAACACAACCTGCCCGACAAACAAAGGCTTCACCCCCACTGATGAACGAACTAAATTTCCCGGGCCTAACAGCTGGGAGACATAATAATTGGTGGAATACTCAAAACAGTGTCAACAACAACAATAATCAACACACACTACAAAATCAAAATAGGTCCGACGACTTATTTTCTTCTGACGAAATTATAAGAATACATAGTTCAAGAAGTGATTGGTAAGTTTCAGATGTGCCATTCAAAAAGCCAACAATTACAAATAATATTTGAAGTTTCCTCAATAATTGTTATGGAAGTAATAAATAATCTGAAGGTATGTTTTTGGAATGCTCGCAGTATCAAAAACAAGCTTATAGAAACCATTCAATATATTGATGATAATTCAATAGATATTTTGATTTTTAATGAAACCCAACTTAAATTTAGTGATAGATTAAATGTGTCAAATTTTATTTGTTATTGATTAGATAGAGATTCTAGAGGTGGTGGTATTGCAATTTTGATAAAGCGGGGAATCCAGCATTCTCTTCTCTCGTCGTTTATTACCAAAGTGATAGAATGTCTTGGTATTAATATAGTAAATTATTCGGGTAGTATAAACTTATTAGCGGTATATTTTCCAGGAACATCTCTTACTAAAGAAAACCTTAATTATTTTAAAATGGATCTAAATAAAATCTGTACAAGAAAATGACAGTTATTTTATATGTGGTGATTTAAATGCTCGTCACAGGTTCTGGGGATGTAATAGGGCAAATCGAGCGGGTAATATTTTATTTAATTTAATATGCTCTCGTGATATTTATGTTCATTATCCCGATGCACACACATTCTACCCAGCTGCTAAAAGATGCCAACCCTCTGTTTTAGATATAATATATCTAATAATTTGCATAGTATCTCTAAACCATCAACATGTTCTCAGCTGATGTCTGATCATGTTGCGGTTAGGTTTGAAATTCAATGTCAATCTCGTTTTTTTTTTTACTTTTTATCAATTTTTTGTTGAATGTTAATTAATTCATGTAATTTCTAATATGCTACCGGTAGTTAGACCATTTTAATTGTGTTTCGATTAACACGAGAAGTATATTAGTATTTACGAACAGTAATTCAACGAAACCGACTAATAGACATAATTCTATTTATTTAATTAAATGATTTTCAATATGTTTCGAAGATTGTAAGAGAATTCAATCCAGTTTCGAACTGATGAGCTTATGATTATGAAAAAATCAATCTTCTCATCTGGCCGCGGCGACTGGACTGATTATACCACAATTTACATTCTATATGTACAGAATGTGCTGTGCTTTAAGTACTAGCGAATCGTATTAATACCTTGCAAAATGGGATATATATAAAGAAACACTTCAAAATTCTATTAAATTAGATAACCATACTGCTATTAATATCACAAATTCAAATTTGATTGATGAACAACTTGATAGTATAGTACCTATCTAATATCTATAATGCAAGAGACAGAGCTATACCTAAAGTTCCCATAAAACCCTATAAAGATCTCCAACTACCTGATGACTTGAAAATGCTCATTAGGGTCAAGAATATAAAGCGACGACAATGGCAACGTACAAGAGATCCATTTGTTAAATACATTTTTTTGGAAATGAAAGGCGAGATAGATATCCAAATCAACTTAAAACGTAACAAACGTTGGAATAAGCTACTTAACAGTTTCAAACCGGGTTCCAAACCTTTCTGGAAAATGACGAAAATAATTGGAAACAAAAACAGCTTTTTGCCTCCGTTAAAAGTTGGTAATGATACCATTATAACAAATATAGAAAAAGCCAACGCGATAGCAAACGTCTTTAGTTCCGTCCAAAATAGCACGCATATACATACAGATTCCGTATTTGAGGTTACTGTGAAATTAACCGTTAACATACTAGATAATCAACCAAATGGCCAAATTGTGTTTACTCCGCCGTATGAGATAAAAAATATAATTAAGTCACTCAAAACTACGAAGTGTCCAGGTAACGATCAAATCAATAATATGCTTCTAAAACATTGTCCTCGCAATGTTCATATAGTCCTGACCTATCTATTCAATTCCTGTTTCACTCTTAATTATTTTCCAAACTCTTGGAAACATGCATTAGTGATACCTGTACCTAAACCGAATAAGAATAATTCAAACCCTATGAACTACAGACCTATTAGCCTTCTCTGTTCTCTATCAAAAATTTTTGAGCGTGTCATTTAATCTAGACTTTTAAACCACATCACTGTCAAACAATTTCTACCCAATGAACAATTTGGATTTAGAAAATCTCACTCAACCAACCATCAAGTTAAAAGACTAGTTTCAATAATTAAACAGAACACTAATAACAAAATTTCGACTGGGGTAGTTCTTTTAGACGTAGAAAAGCCTTTTGACAGTGTCTGGCATGATGGACTATTATACAAACTAATAGCTTTAGAAGTTCCTGTATATATCATTAAGATTATAAAAAGCTATCTTACAAACCGAACTTTTTCAGTGAAAATTTTAACAGAATTCTCTGATAATAAAATAATTCAAAAGGGTGTACCTCAAGGGGCTGTTTTGAGCCCTACGCTGTACAACTTATTTATCTACGATATTCCAACATATACTTTTATATGCGGACGATTCTGCACTTGAAACTGGCTCTGTTGATCCAAATACAATCATTTATAAATTAGAAAATGGCATTACGATCCTAAATAACTATTATAAAAAATGGAAAATTAAGTTAAATATTGACAAAACACAAGCATCGTTTTTTACTAGGCGCAGAAAATTGTCATCACTTCCAAATCGAGAATTAGTAATTCAAAACAAAAAAATACCTTGGGACCCTGACTTTAAATACCTTGCGATTATCTTAGATAAAACACTCACATATAATAAACATACCATGTACTCCATTTCCAAAGTTAATAAATATATAAAAATTCTCTACCCATTTATTAATAGAAAATCCAAGCTATCCACAAAAAATAAATTAATTTTGTACAAGACTATGTTTAGATCTATACTTCTGTATGGTGTACCTGTCTGGAGCAGCTGTGCAGATACCCATATTAAAAAGCTACAAATTACTCAAAATAAACTACTAAAACTAGTTTACAATTTACCAAGACACTATTCTACTCAAGATTTACATAAAATTAAGAATATTGCATTAGTGAAAGATTTTGTTACCAAACTTTGTACTAGATTTAAAATAAATGCTGGATTCTCAGACAATCCACTCATTAAAAGCTTGTACTTGCACTAGTTGAATGATTGATTTTAAAATATAAAATTTGTAAACCTAATAAAATATCGAACTGAGCATAAGTTCAATGAACATAAAAGCTAGTCATTTTTACCAAAATTAGTTATAGTTTTAAGTATAGTTAAGTAAAGTTTTAAATTAAATATAGTTTGAGGTTTTTTCTATATAGTTTCCTCAACAAATACAACCAAAAATTGTTCAATCAACTCATAAACTGAACTGCTCAGATGTAATGTAATTTAAATTAAGTTGAAAGTTTTTTCTTTAAACGAACACTGTGTAACGAACACACTAAATTTGAAATTTGGCACCGTGTACTGTACGTGATCAATTTATGTTTTTTTTCCTATACTTACTTACATTTTTTTATATGTACATTTCATCACCATTTCATGCTTACCTAAATTATATACATATATATAAACCAACCCAATAAATTTCAGATTTACCTACTCACCTGTTTTTTTAAACAATAATTCATAATCAATATTGATCAGTTTCTTTTTTTTTCCAATGGAATAATGATTACGTATTGGTAACGATTTTTTTTGGAAAGAGGGGAAAAAAGCGCGGGAATATGTCAACTGCGAAGTGACAAGAAAGAAACGGGGATACGAAAACGGCAGTGAAGTCGAGAATTGGGTACAAGCAACATCAGACCCAAAAGTTATTACAAAATTAATTCTTTTAAAATGATTAAGAATAAATAATAAATGTAAATAAAATAATAATAAAATTACATAATTAATGTATTAATAATAATAATATGTATTAATGTGAAATATTTTGAATAAAATTAAATTAATGTATCAAAATTAATGTACATATTTAGCTAATAAGGTTTAGTGCCAATAAACATATTTGAACAATTATATTGATATTTAACGGTATGGTGAAAACTACTGTTGTGGGCAAATTAGCTATAGTGTTAATGTTTTTCTTGTGAATGAAAGAAATAACAATTATAACCAAATATATATTTCAATAAAAATTTTAAAATAACAAAAAAATAAATATAACAAAACAATAAAGGAAATTATCATTGGTGCGACTTTCAATTTTTGAACACACGAGATAAATGCAGTTTGTGAAATGTTGAAAACTATTCAACACCAAAACAACAACAATATAGTCTGTAAGCTGTTGTTGTGTGCAGTAGAAAGGGCCGTTCATCAACATCAATACTGATCAGGAACACACAAATTTCTTATAGTGAACATTTGCCAGATAACAAACAACCACTAGGCAAACGGTGGTAATAGACAAGGTCAAAGAAGCAACGTTGGTTACTACATTCATTGATGGGGCTATCATCATCAACTTTATTGCAGGGTCATTAGCAGCTTTAATCATTATTGTTAAGTATTGAGTGCAAGTTTTTGTTTTTTGATTTATTTTATAAATTTCTATTTTTTGATAATCTTCCATAACTGAGTGTAGCGAAATATTTTGTAAATATTTTTGGATTGGTTCGAGTTTGTTCCTAAATTTAATTTGGTTTTTTTTTTCTTTACGTGGATTCGTATGTTTCGTTATGACGTTTTTTTTTTGTCCTGAGTTGACACGTGAGTGAAAAATGTGGTAAATAAACCGAAAATTAGTGAGGGATAGTGATGTGCAGTGGGTGTGTGCCGTGCTTTTCTATATAAAATATCTTGAGTTTATCAAACGATGTTATTTTTTATTTTTTTTGTTTTTGCACACTTTAAAAAGTGAAAATATTGTAGCATGGCTGCTGATACTGGTGGATAACAGAACCTCCCTATCCGACGGGGAGCTACCCGGTAATAGTGTGCGACCACCGTTTCAGCCGTCGTCCAAGCCATGAGGTTACAACTGTATAATATTTCTGAATTTTGTTAAATTATATGTCAGTAATAAATAAAAAAAAAAAAAAAAAAAAAAAAAAATTGACATCAAAGAGATATATTAAAAATGCACATAAAAACTACATCGCATCACAAATCCTCAGTTTAACGGATAACGTTTTTGATCCCGTCGATTTCCGTTGTAGTGAGGTTTCCCTATATATATAAAATTGCTCAACTGCTCACTAAACCCAAATCCAACACCAACTAAACCGCAACTCAACCTTAATTTAACTCGCAAATGGAACCCAACTTAACCCTCAACTAAGCCACAAACTTTACGCCAAACTCACTCCTCAAACCAGCATATATAAAAAATTAGTCAACAACTAACTATATCCTAGGTGGTTTGGCGTCTATTGGAGGGGGGGGGGGATCAAAGTTGAGTGTATTAATCTACCAGCTCCGTAACCTTCCAGTAGGGTGCGCATCACGTGAGCTGTTCTGGTCTTGTCATTAGGCAGCTGCGTGATGGGTACAATTGTGTAAGGGGTAACCTGTTCACAATTCGCAAGTGTACGTACTGCCTCCTCGTGGCAAACACTGTTAACTAAGGCCACTTGGCACATTTTTAGCCATTTGGCACAGGCTAAAGTACGGCGCTAAAGGAGAAAACCTTGACAAAAAACCCTAATCTAAGGTGGAACAGCATATGCCGAAAGATGAATATCTGATAGGTTGATCAGCCCAAAATATGGGGACTCTGGATACCAGGCACCCTCCAGTTTTATTTAGCCTTCTTGTGGTAATGCTGGGTGACCTACAGGTGATTTGCAATTCCCAGCAACTCATAAGAGTAAAATCAATCGGAATACGGGGCAGGAGTAAGAATATACGGGAGTGGGACAACCCTCTCGAAGTCCTTGAGCTCCAATGCTGCCGTCTTTCTAGCGAAACTACATGCTGTAGTACATATCTAGGAGGGAGAGCAATAAGCCCAGATAGTATGTATCACCTACCGGGAGGCAGTATTGTCAGGTTCATTAAGAACCTGAATATTGACTGGACGGATAATTAAGCAGGGGCCAGCACAATAGATCTTTTAGGGTGCAGTGCGATGTGGCTGATCGCCCGCATGGCCCTCCAATAATAATAATAATAAAACTATATCCTATTCAGCCCCAACTCAACTCCAACTCAATTATAACTCAACCCGCAAATTGATCCTTACCTTAACCTTCAAATCAACCTCAAATTCAATGCCCAATTCAATAATAAAACCAGCATGTATAAAAAATTCAAAAATATTTTTATATCCAACCCCAACTCAACCCGCAAATTTGACTCTTAACTTAACCTTCAACTGGACCCCAAACTTAATACCCAACTCAATCTTCAAAACAGCATATATAAAAAATTGGTAAATATTTCTATAACCAGATATTTTGGGTCAATTCGTATGGCAGGTATCCGATCCTCTTGACGCACAGATCCAAAGCTTTCCAAATCTCGGCCTTGACCATAGATACAGATTGGCCAAAAAAAATTCTAAATAAAAAATACCATGGGTACAGACATCCATACATCCAGATAGACGGACGGACATTTTTTATTTTTTTTTGCTTTTTTAGACTCAGGTACTTTCAAAACGTCGAGAAAAGTGGTTTTGGACCAACTAAATTTTTGATCATTTTTGACAGGATTTCAACAATTTGATCTTTTTAGACCGAAGTAAACTCGGAGGTTTGATTATATTTTGCTTTTATAGCAAAACTTCAAGAAGACTGGGTAGTTTGACTTATGAGACCCTTGCCGTATGGATAAGATCTTCCTCGTGAGTTCATTAATTATTACTTTGTAGTCTAATCATGTGTGCCCAGGTTGATTTTTTTTGCGAAATTTTGGACTGTTTTTGGGTAGTTCGTACCATCATTCATAGATGCCAATAGATTTATTTTAAGTGTTGCTGCTTTGCCCGCAACCAACCAAACAAAATAGTGCTGAAATCTAAGGCATTTGGATCGCGTTTAGAGGTGACGCTAATTCATGATTCGATTATTTGATGAATTTGATTCGAATGATGCAGTAAATGAAATTAATTGTCTCGGACCTCTGAACGGTAGGTACAGTAGACGGGGTTGTTGATCCTCTCCTTAGAAAATGCCTTCACTTATTCTGATTGTTTAGAATAATAGGAAAAGCTGGGGCCCAATAATGCAATTCGATGTTATTTCCGATAATTATCGTTTTGAATTAAAAGGTAGCAGAAGATAAACGAAAAAAAAAACTAGGCTACTCATCTCCAACGATGGGTGAAAAAAAATAAAAGCTTTTAAATTGTTACAAGAATTTTACTTGTTAGCATGTGAATGTCATCAGCATTTACTTGTTGGTTAAGAAAGCATGTCAACGAGTTTCAACAGAAATGTCCTAACTTTGACAGACCCGTGCTACCAGCTTTGAAATATTTTGTTTAATGTACTTTGATACCTTTATTCAGTTAGTTTGCCGTTTCATCGAGTGGAAAAATTGTCGCTTCAACAACGTTTACAAATCCCAAAAATGTTACTATTAAAATCTGTGTTTTAGAGCAAGTTTTCGTGCTTCAGATATTCTTTGCAAGTTGAAATTGTTGATAAATTTGAAACTGATTTTACTCTTTACGATATGCCACTAGAAGAAAACGTAACAGGGTTTGCAAATTTCGAGATAAATCGAGAAACACGATTGGCTATTTATAAAAAAAATCAAATATATCCGAAAAAATATTGAAAATCCTGAAGTTCCCGCAATTCCGTAACATGTGACGGAATTCAACGGGAATAATCCATATTATGATATTTCCAATGTATAAAATTAAACTTTATTTTAGAAAATTATATAAAATCACGAAATCGAAAATTTTAACAGAATTTTGGGAATTTTATATTTCAAGTTCTTGTAATCTTACGTAATCACGTTTTCTCGGAATATCGACTTAATGAATTGCGAGTTCTCGAAACTCCTAACTCGAAATACATGTATAAAGGTACTTGGTTAATGTCAGATCGATTAACCAAAACGTTTAGGTATATGGGTTAACCATTTTTTCTATGCCACACTAAAGTGATCAAACAACTGCTTTGTAAAACTATTTTAAAATAGCGGAACCCCTGGAAACTTTGGTGGTTTTGAAATAAAAATAAAAACGCTCCATAGATGTGTATAATTTGGTTGTGTATTTAATTGTACTTTGAACTCGTTTGTAAAAATTGTAATAAAGCCCGTAGAAGTGTTGAGAACTCCCGAGTTCTGGAAATACCATATACCTCCAATCCCAAAGATTCCAGAGTAAAAGTTTCTAGCTGGTAACTCTATTTAAGACAAACATTTTCATCTACCCTAAGGTAAAAATCCACAATTTTTGTACAGGTTATGGTTTAGCCGGAAAATATTGTTCCAAACGCTGACAATCTTAATTCGGCAAATTTGCCAATTTTAATTGCTGCACAACAATGATCTTGTTTCTCTGAGAAACAATGCGATGAACAACTGAAAAAAACAAATTGGCACTAACCAGATATTGTTCTGCTATCGTTTCCCTCAAGCTGCGTACATGCTATACTTTTCTGGTGAAAAAATGTACACCACGAAGTTAGCTGTATGAGTTGAATTATTTCCAACTAGAACAAAAAGTTCACCAGGGTAACCAATTTTAACTAAAAATTTTACTATTTTGCTAACTTCGTGGTGTACATTTTTTCACCAGAATTGGATCATGTACGCACCTTGAAAACTCGATTTGATTAACAAAAAACTTCACTCAAATTTTATTCGATGTTCGACAATCGAATCTAGCAGAATAGAAGAAAAGACAAATGTGTAAAAGATTTAAACTGGATCGGACCTATTATTACTGTTTATGCTTATATGACTTTAATCTACATAATTAGGTCGTAACAATTTTAAAAATCTGGCAAATTAAATACGAAATCATTAATCCAGTTTATTAACCAAACTATTTTATAGATTTATATCACGTTAAGCACTAATTGCCATCACTTTGAAATATTGTCTCTTAATTACTTTAAATATTTACTTGTATTCTCTTTTCACTTTATTATAGTGTATTACATTCAGGTAAGCAAAGCGATATTTAATGATGACGTCAAAATCAGAAATTGCATAGTTTTTTGTACAAGGCTGTTTAACGTAATTTGCATAGAATAAACAACAACAAACCGGAACAATTACATATTTATAGAAAATGTAGAGTGGATTAGAAATACGAATTTCGATTAGACTACTTGCGGAACTACTTTGCAGAAGCTTCTTAAATAAAAAGAGTTTGTCTTTTCACTGTACGTAGTATTAAGAATTGAGGTATCAACCTGATATGGCATTTTTAGTTTAAATGCATAAAACATGTACATTCAGTTCAACATTTTGTTAAATCCTCCATTAAATCCTCGTTAAATTTAAATTTGTTATAAACTTATTTAATTAATAAATAAAAACGACGCATAGTTCTGATTGAGCTCAAATCAGTGGCGTAACTACAAATTTCGGCACCCCCCCTCCCCCTAAAAATGCATATTGTACCTATGAACAAGTAAATCTCATAGTGAAAAACTTATTTCTTCCTATCGTCTAGTCTCGCATCAGGGCCATATATGGTATATATAAGGTCTTGCTCGCATTAATTAAAAGTATCTGATTTTGAGAGTAGACGACACGAAGCATCTTGCAACTCAATGCTCTGATGATTTCTAAGTGTATCGATAAAGCATCACAATTTCGAATATAATTTGGAAATATCAAGAATTTCGAAATAATCTTAAAAATGTCGAATTTTTAAAGTATCTTGAATATTCTTGAAAGTTCTCGAATATCGAATTATCCGTAAGTTTTGTTAAAAGTTGTATAAGCATTCAATATGCAAAAATTGTCAATTAGTTTTAAGTTTGATAGTTAATTTAAATAAGTTTGGGTTTTAACTTAACTTTTAACGTTGAGCCTTTTCCATACTTTTAGATTTTATTTGTAAAAAAATCATGAACTTTAATTTTATTCGCTTTCGATTTTCATAGCTTTTTTATTCTAACCATTTTACTTAGAAATATGATTTTATAAAAGGAGACGGAATTTGGGCTAAAACTTAGAATATTTGTTCTCAAAGTTAATCTTCAATTATCAAAAGCTTTTAGTTTTAAGAGGTTTTCAAGTTTGATTGAGAATATTTTAAAAAGTTGACGAAGGGAGAATACCCGAAACATGTACTTACTTTAAATAAGTTTTAATAAATAATACCACAGAAAGAAAGTATTCTAAATTGTTTTATTTTATTTAATTTAATTATTTAAAATTCAAATTAATCAAACTTTTAACTTTATAATTTGATATTATAGAGGAAGGTGGTATTTAGGATAAATTTAGAAAATTTGTGTTTAATGAGCTTTAAGCTTAATAATTAAATTATACCTTTTGGGTGTGAGCTTAACATTTGTGAATTTAAAAAAAAACTCGAGAACTATTAGTTTTAAGATTTTTCAATTAGAAAACCTTTCTAAACCAAACCATTTTACTCAGAAATTCGACTTTACAAAGAGTAACGAAATTTAGGGATACTTTAGTATATTTGTTCTCAATGTAAATTATTTAGAGCTTTTAGTTAAACCAAACCATTTTACTAGGAAACTTGGTATTATAATATAAGCTATACATTTATATATATACTATGTATTTGGGTTTAAACTTAACATTTCTGAGCCTTTTAATATTTTCTGGATTTTCTTACAATGTTTTCTTTAAAATGTTTCATGAACAAAACAATATTTGCAAAAAATGTCGAACCTTTAGTTTTAGGAGCTTTTACGTATCGAAGCTTTTTAACCCAAATCATTTACTTTTTATACTGAAATTTGATATTTTAAAGGAAGATAGAATTATGGAATAAATTTGGAATATTTGTTTTCAATAAGCTTTAAGCTTGACAATTAATTCCTACCTTTTGGGATTTGAATTTAACATTTTTTAACTTTTTAATAATTTCAGGTTTTTAATCAAATGTGTGATGAGCATAAATTATATATTTGAAAAAATTATCAACAGCTTTAGTTTTCAGAGCTTTCACATATCGAAGCTTTTTAAACAAACCCTTTTACATCGAAATTTGATATTGCAAGGGATGACGGAATTTTGGGTAGGATTTAGAATATTTGTGCTCAATGTAAACTATTAAGAATTCTTAGTTTTAACAGCTTTTCCAATCAAACCATTTGACTTTCAAGTTTGATATTATAAAGGAAGGTGGTATTTTGGGATTAATTTAGCGTAATTGTTTTCATTGAGCTTTTTTATTTATACTTTCTCAGTAATTTTTGTGGCTTTCCATAAATTCTGTCTTTCGTTAAAATGTCTTATGATCATAAACCATGTACTTGGAAGAAATGTTGAGCACTTTAAGTTTTAAGAGCTTTCACTTATCGAAGTTTTTCAACTCAAATCATTTTATTCAGAAATTTGATATTACAAAGGATATTTTTTGGAAACAATTCTGAATATTTGTTCTCAACGTAAATATCCTTCATCCAAAATGGGTTTCACCCAATATTCGTGTAAACGAATTTTTTTCTGCAAACACCAGCAGGTTACTATAAGCTCCCTTTTTGAAAAGAAATTTTATCTGTTGGCAAATCAATTTCAACCTTTTCAAATCAAAACTTGATTTGTAAAAGGTTGAATTTGTTTGGCTAAAGGCTCAATTTGATTTGTGGAAGGTTGAGGAAGTTACGCAAAACGTATAATACAAATAAATCAACCCAGCAAACACAAAAGTCATTGTTGTTTGATCTATAATCTATACAGGGTGTCCGGGTTTGGGATGCTGATCCGTCATGGGGTGATTCCTTGGTTCATTCTGAGAAACACATCGTATGTGGAGGGGGGATCCATTTTTGATATCCTTTGAGATACAGGGTGTTTAAAAAATTTGGTTCAGAAAAATATCTGCATCCGTTTGAGAGCTATGGTGATTTAAAGTAAAAAAAAAAAATATTTGTTTTTTATAAAATCGAGTTTTTCTCAAAAAAAACCGTTCTAATTTTTTTTTTTTTATTTAATTTTAATTTGTCATGATCTCCTCTACAATCCCTCAATACAAAGTTTGGGTCGAGGAGTTATAAAAGGTGCTCAAAATGTCCTCCTTGTGATTGAATACATGCTAATATTCGTTTAAGTATGCCTTTGGTTATTTCAATTCTTGGTAATTCTTCCCTTATCTGTTGTGCTGTTGTGTGTATTCGTTGTATATAAGTTCTTCTTTTGTTTGAATTTTTTTGGAGTATACAATCGCGTTCATCCTTCCTCGTACATAAAAATCCAAAACCGTAAGATCGGGGGATCTTGCAGGCCAATGAATTGGACCATTTCTTCCAATCCAATTATTTGGATAATTTTCGTTAAAAAAATTCCTAACATTATTATGGTAGTGACAAGGTGCACCATCATGTTGGTATGTATGCGAGAATCTACTTAAAATGGGAACATCTTCAAAAAGGAGTGGCAAATCGTTTTGTAAAAATTGTAAATAACGTTCACCATTTAATCTAGGTGGTAATATGAATGGTCCAATTAATTTATCGCCAATTACACCAGCCCATACGTTTACACTGAATCGGTGCTGAAATGATATTTGTTTTTTCGAATGAGGATTTTCAGCAGCCCACGTTTGTAGATTGTGAAAGTTTGTTATGCCATCTCTTGTGAATTGAGATTCATCCGTCCATAGGATACGTTTCACAAAACTTGCATTGTCCAAATTCCTTTCCATCAACAAATTACAAAACTCCAATCTTGTAGTGCGGTCTATCGGTAATAGTTGTTGAACGGGTGTTGTATGGTATGGATGAAGATTCTCCTTGTGCAATACTTGATGAATTCGATAGCGAGAGACGTTTAATTGTAAAGCGAGCCTCCTTATACTAATAGAATGATTTGCTGTTACATTACGGATTATACCTTCGTCGACATCCAAATGGTTTGGTGAGACTGAATGGGGCTCCGCCCGGGTATTCGATCTTGTTACGATATTTGGCAGTCTACTATGAATATTTTATAAATACTCTTGCGTCAGGAATGCGACGTGTTGGAAATCTGAGTTGATATTCATTGCGAGCTCGTGCTGCATTACCATCGCAAAATCCGTAAACAAAATGGATATCAATGTACTCCTCACCTGAGAACTGTGCCATTATAATATTAATTTTATTAAATTAATTAAAATTTTGATTCACAACACTGATACAACACTAGATAATATCTCGAAACTAATGACTGAATCTGAAATTCTGAAAATATTTAGTTTTTGTTTTTTCAACTTTTAAACAAATGAGTTGATAATCATCGCCTACTATTTTACAGATCAAAATAAAATTGGTAAAATATTAACACTATAACATCTCTTAATTAGATTGAGAATAAACGGGATACGAAGAAAACTATGGCACGTGGGTACAAGTAATGTATTGGGGGATTGTAGAGGAGATCATGACAAATTAAAATTAAATAAACAAAAGAAAAAATTATAACGGTTTTTTTTGAGAAAAACTCGATTTTTTAAAAAACAAATATTTTTTTTTTACTTTAAATCACCATAGCTCTCAAACGGATGCAGATACAAGATAACCAAAAAAACCTTAATAATAGCCTATACGATTACCAACCAAATAAGACTAAGTTGGTTGCTCTCCGATAAATATTTTAGAAGTTACAGTTTAATATTTGGGTGTACTTTTTTTCTGAACCAAATTTTTAAACACCCTGTATCTCAAAGGATATCAAAAATGGATCCCCCCTCCACATACGATTTGTTTCTCAGAATGAACCAAGGAATCACCCCATGACGGATCAGCATCCCAAACCCGGACACCCTGTATATCGGTCAGAACCTCAAGGCATTTTTATTTCTATTGTGTCAGAACCGAGAAGAAATAATTGACCCTGTCTTAAGAAAATATTTAATAGCAACAGAAACGATTTTTTCTTTTTCTTATTAACTAGACCACCGCCTTTTCTTAAAAATGTCCAAGAAATGTACCGTTATGCAAGTTTACACTATAAGCTTAATCTGAGCTATCTATTCTAAAATTTGAACTAATAAAGAAAATCTCGTAGGCCCCAAAAACCGTGGCTCCCGTGGCGGGTACCTAGTCACGCCACTGGTTCAAATATTAGAAAATACATATCAAATACATTATAAATTGCGTTTTAGATTAATAAAATACTCACCTTACTGTTTGTAAACACTTGCAAATGATTAGTATGCAAAAGATGGGTCCAAAACAATTTAGAATATGCTGAACATACATTTTCATTAACCATTTAGAATGCTGTGTGTATCATGATAATTTCAGTTCAAATTTATATTTGGCTGAAGGTTATAAAAATATCATTGTTGCGTGATGATTCATTTGTCACAATAGTTGGCTGGTGTCGTAACTCTAAAAGAAAGAAAAAATTTATAAAAAAAATTATTTTATTCTGCTTTACTTGCAATAGTGTGAATCTGAAATGAAGTCGAGGTGGAAAACGCTCTATTGCTTGTTTTTTTTAACGCGTCAAACTGCTATTCTAACTGAACTATCAGCAATATCGAACATATGCGATTTCCTGGAACGGCGCATAAATTCAACTAAAACACAAATGTATGGAATACCTTTATTCAAGAACGAAATGTTAATTGAATTGCTACAATCTATTTGCCGGACAATTAAATTTGATTTTATGGAAAATAATATCAACCCAACTTCGAGCAGCTAAATTCTAAAGCAGCTGTTTAAATTACTTTCTGGCCAAAATAAAAAAATTTGAAATAATTTATGGTCAACGGAAACATTTGTAATGCCATCATAATCTACTCGTAAGTCATCATATCTAGCTAAATATAAACTGATTTTATTAAAATCGTCGGAGTTTAATTATTTATTATACTTTTGGAAACAATGTGCTTATCGCACTAAGACAGCACAATTTATATTAATAATAATCTAGCTAAAATGTTTCACCTTGTGCTTTCTAATGTTGATTGTACTAAAATTCATGTAAATCAAAGCAGTTTTGCATTAACAAAAAATGATATTTACCACCCTCCCCTACATATAAGAGTTGATATAAATTTGTAAATTGTTTATCAGACCAACGATTAATTGTGTCAAATCCTTAATTACTGAATTATGCTAAATTCAAAGACAACTCGATTCACTAGAATTGGAGTTCTATTTTTCTAAAAACTAAAAAATAAAAAAATAAATGATCGCTCTAAGGTAAAGTCACAATTTCCTATTTGGTACTCAACCAAACTCATTTCTCTTTGTGAAAGCCAAATATCTTACTCGACATCGTAAGTTTTATAATTTTAACGACTATATAATTTTTTCCAATTTTCGTAAGCAAGTTAAAAACGAAACCCGTAAATGTTTTTTAAATTACGTTAAGTAGTTTGGGGATATTCCCCATCATTTAGTAGCAGATCGAGCTATCCATCATGTATGAAACATGGTGATGTTGAAGCTAGTGATTCCTCTTGTATTAGCAATTTGTTTGCAGATCATTTTGAATCCTTGTATGTTGAGGATTGGCATGGTTATCTGATATTTTGTTGATTTAATCTCAGCGAAAGTTTCAGCTAATCGAGCCTTTAACCTTTTTATTTAATTTATCATTGAAAGAGGGTGTATTTCTAACTATGTGGATGAAAGCTTATCTAGTGCCGATTTAAAAAAAAAATGATACTAGTAACATTCAAAATTATAGGCCAATTTCAATATTAAACAGTTCAGTAAGATTTTTGAAAAATTAGTATACGAAATTATCTTCAATGAAGGTTAAAGCTCAATTAGTTCCTCGCAGCATGGTTTTCCCTAAACGGTTTACTGCTGTATATTTAATGAACTTTTGTAATTTCGTTTTTAATAGTGTTGATATGGGTAGTCAAATTGTATTTACGCCGACTTCGACAAAGCTTTTGAGATGGTAGCTCATGGCATTTTACTTAAAAAATGTTGTAGTATTGGTCTTACCAGACCAATTCTCACTTGGTTGGAATCATATTTTACGGATCGAATAAAGCAGGTTAAATTTAATGGTTTGCTTTCAAGATCCATTTTGGCTAAATCTGGCTTTACCTCAGGTTTCTTCATTAATGATTTGCCAGACATTCTAACTTACAGGTATACATTTTACGCTGATGATTTGAAGATCTTTACACATATTCAAACTAATGTTGATTGTATTAAGCTTCAGTCTGATCTTGAAAAGCTTCATGCGTGATCGAATTTAAATAATTTATGACTTATGTAATATAAAAAAAGTGTTGTGGTGTCATGTACGAGAACAATATACCAATTGGAGTTCATATACATATGTACATATACATTAGGGTCTAGTGAGAAAAAAAGAAAAATTATTGGGACCCCATCAGAAGCTACCTTCTAGTGCTAAAACCACCTAGGTAAAATTTTCTTAAAATTCATTATTATTTACCGTTGGTATTTTCCATTTAAATTATGTTTTGTATCTTAAATCATATTTGTTGTAATTGGTTTCTATAAATAGTCCAGTAATCCAATCTACATAATTAGATTCTCATTCTGGAGAATGTTTCTTCAGTAATAGATAGAATATTGTATTCATTGAAAATCACAAACAGCTCAAGCGGCTGTCCCGCATGCTAAATGCTCCACTCTCATTTAGGGATAAGAAATAACATTTTGATATATATTTTTTTTCTGTTGATTTTAAGAAAATATGTTTTATGTCTGGAGAACAGAAGTTCTAAGCGAAAAACAAGCGAGGGTAGATTTTGAAATTCATAATTGTCAAAAAAGTGTAATTTTGGAAAGGTGATGCTTGAAAATAACTTTTAAAATGGCATTAGTGAGGTAGTTTTAGAAACCTAAAAGTACGTAAATGTTTTGGCCTGTAGAGTATCAAAAATAAATAACGTCAAGTCTAATATCTCCAACAAATAAACGACTACATGGTCCAGATCACCAAAAAAATAATTTAATTTGTAAATAATTTTCAATAAAAATTTATTTTTATAGAAATTTCTATTTTTCGGGTCTTACCAAAGCCACCTTGATTATACAAAGCCTAAAGGGGAAACCAGCGAATCAGTAAGAATCCTTAAAGAATTTGACGAAATTATCATCTTACAGAATATTTGACATATCGGCCACTCAATCCGTAAAAACTGACAAATACAGTATTAAAATTCTAATGTGAATAGCAAAATTTATTATTTTTAAGAAAAGTGTGCTTTGAAATGACTTTCTGACATATCCTTCAGTTTGCGCGTTAATTTTCTCTCTCTTAAGGGACGGCTGAACTGAACGAAAAGTTCTTATTCGTTATCGCGTTCTTACTTAAAGTTGTTACTGACTCGCTAGTTCCTCCAATAGTCTAAAAAACGAAGCTTTTACAAGAAAATTAGAAACGAGGAAAAAATAAATCTTTTCACAGTTCAATACACTTGTCATTGTCATTTAGGCGAAAATAAAGTTAGTAAAGTTTTATGAGTTGGTTTTGAAGTTTAGCCAAGTGAGGCTAAAGTAGGAAGGTTTTATTTTTTTGTGAAGGGAGTTGGTTTTGAGAATTGATTAGGGTTAAACGTGCCGCGTCGTACCCTCGTCTAAAGTTTTTGTTTATAAGGTATTCGATCGGTTTTTTTATGTTGTAATTAAATAATTTTATATTTTTGGGGATTTTTGATGTTGAAAAACATAGTGTTTTGATGAATTAACTATACAATATTTTTGTGATGACCATTAAAAAATTTGTGCAAATTATAAAGTGAATTGAGGAAATTTTTATTTTGATTTTATCGGGAAACAGTTGGCCGATTTTCTCTGAATTTTTTTTATTTCAATTTTTTTTGTTTTTTTTCTAATTAAAAATTCATAATAAACTATTTTCGTTGTGTTTTGTTTTTATGTTATGTGAAAATCGTTTGTTTTTCAATAAATAGTAGTGCAAATAATTTGCCTCCCGACTTTTCCATAATATTTTATATTGTGTGTCAATTAGAAGTTTTTTTTTTAATTTTAGCAAAATAAATAATAGTTTTTAATTTATTTTGGGTGATTTACATAAGTGTTGATTTATTTTATACGTAATTCTTATATGGAAAATATATTCCAATTTAACCAAAAGCAATTTATTTAATTTTTTGTGTGAAGGGATAGACGAGAGATACTGGTAAGTAGATGAGTGAGGCGTTAACATAACACACTAAATAACGGCTGTGGGTTGACACAGTGATCACTAGGTGGGAAATTGGTGAAGCTCGACTGATCTTTTCCTTTCCTGGTGCTCACGGTAGCATACTACGGCCACTTTACCCTACTAACAAATAATAGGGCCTTTAGACTTTTTAATTTAGTTAGGTAGGGCGTGAGTACAAAAATAAAAAAAATGTTCGGCTAGAGAGCCAAAACATACAACCATGGTCAGCGTTTGACCAATCTTCCGCGATGGGCTGGTTGCACAATTCACTATTTAAGGGTCCGATGCCCTCACTTTATCCCCAAATTAGTTTTTTTTTACCTTAGGCGGTAATCTAGGCCACTATTCTCACATCCCCATCCCCACGACCAATTTAACCTCACCGCTGGAGCTAGCTGGTTAATGCCGCCTGTGGGATGTGCAAAAGGATAGAGGCAACAAATTAAGTGTAACTGGGTTTGCCCTATAGACTATAGAGGCTTACCTAGTATTACAAATGGCATATATTGAAATAAATTTTTTTTATATATTTGAAATATTGTACATTAAAATATATTTATATAACTGAACTAGAACCATTCTATCAAAAACATATCACATTTCCGGAAAATGTTGGGGAAAAGTAGGTTAGGATTCCACTTTTACCTGCTTAGTGTTAATTCATGAAAATTTTGATTTTTGATTTAAACATACTAAGCAAGTAAAAGTGGAATCCTAACCTACTTTTCCCAAACATTTTTCGGAAATGTGATATGTTTTGGATAGAATGGTTCTAGTTCAATGTGAAAATGCCCATTTCAGCCATAGTAACTTCGTTTTGATGAAAATGATTTCTGACTTTACATTTATTTATTATTATTATAAAGCTTAAGAATTTCATCAATCTAAAAAAAAAAATCCGCCTGAATGTTTTCATGTTTTTCCTTACAAAACCTAATTATGTTCACTCATACTAATAAATGGTTTTGGGATCTAGGACAAACTTCTTAGTATTATATAGTCGTATGAAGTTTTTCCTAAACTTGTCCTAAAATGTTGTTGTTGTTGTTTTTAGGACAAATTTAGGACAAACTCCTCGCGAATTCATTTTCTTGTAATAATTGATTTATTTAAACCAAAATAAAAAAAAAGTTTCATAACAACAGCATTCTGGTCAAATTGAAATAAAAGCTTACTACAATTCGTTCGGTCATTAAGTCAATATTGACTGAGTTCAATTCAGCCGAAAAAAACCAATAGCAATTGTAAACCACTAATAAAAACACAAATTGGAATGTTTTTCACAACTGTCCGTTATTTGTATAAATGTATACTTATTTAATAACAATTTGGTTTTTGGGATTTCCACGACTTGATACAATAATTATTAAACGCGATTTCGTTACAAAGCTTTATTGATGTATGTATATGTAATCGACCGTTGTACAAGTAATAATAATTTATTTTCTGCTACTGTAAACGTCGTTACATTACAATACATAATCACCAAAAAAAATATTTTCTAAAAATAATTTTCAATAAAAATTTATTTTTATAGAAATTTCTATTTTTCGGGTCTTACCAAAGCAACCTTGATTATACAAAGCCTAAAGGGGAAACCAGCGAATCAGTAAGAATCCTTAAAGATCTACCCTCTCTATCATCTTACAGAATATTTGACATATCGGCCAATACCGTATTAAAATTCTAATGTGAATAGCAAAATTTATTATTTTTAAGAAAAGTATGCTTTGAAAATTTTGATGTATTCGGACTTTCTGACATATCCTTCAGTTTGCGCGTTAATTGTCTCTCTCTCTCTCTTAAGAGACGGCTGAACTGAACGAAAAGTTTTTATTCGTTATCGCGTTCTTACTTAAAGTTGTTACTGACTCGCTAGTTCCCCCAATAGTCTAAAAAACGAAGCTTTTACAAGAAAATTAGAAACGAGGAAAAAACAAAACTTTTCACAATACAATACACAAAACGTATGGGAAATCACTTATACTTTCATAAATGTTTGAATTTCAACATATATAAAGGTCGGTTAAGTAAATAGTTTTCATTTTCTTAATAAAAACAGTTTCATAACAACAGCATTCTGGTCAAATTGAAATAAAAGCTTACTACAATTCGTTCGGTCATTAAGTCAATATTGACTGAGTTCAATTCAGCCGAAAAAAAACCAATAGCAATTGTAAACCACTAATAAAAACACAAATTAGAATTTATTTATTTTAGTTTTCTTTTGGAGTTATTTGGAATCACGAATTTCAAAGGCAATTATGTATGGTATTTTTTTCCCATGACCCTTTCGACATACTCGTCGTCAAATATACATTACATAGGTGGCTGTAATGGCCGCAACAATTTGGTAAAATCGTAGCAAAAATCACCATCTGGTAAAATTTCAAGTTCAAATTTGTAGAAGTGTAGGAACGTGTGATAATTTTGTGATTAAATAATTTTTTGCGTATTTCTGTAAACATCTTAGACACCTGACGTACATTAGTAAAACTAAAGATAAATTTAGCAAGTATTATTTTAATTTGTCAGAGCCAACTTTGATGTATTTTTCAAAATGAAAGTTCGAAAAATTTATCTTAGGCATAATTTAATTTTATTATTTCTGCAATTAATATTTATTTAATCGCAATATAGCCTTCTTGTATATTGTTGTTAAAGATATGTAGAAAACTTTTATATAAATATTTTATAATATTTTTGCTTTTTTCGTTGAAAAACTTGAAGCTTAAAAGCACAATTTTTACTATGGATCCCTATGGAAATCAGTGAAAAGTTATACCACTAAAAAAGCTTCTAAAAAATACCTCATTATAATTATGGCTCTATACTCTAGAAGGCTCTGGTCTTACACGACTTTTCGTAAGAAAACGGGAAAAGCTGAAAAGCTCCTAGTTTTCAATAATTGACACTACTCGTATATGCAGTCGTTAAATTTGGTGTATTCCTACATCGACAACTGCATATTGAGGAAAGGAGACAAACCATCTGAAGGCGAATCGATGTTTGGGGTCGTTTTGGAAGGCCATTACTGTGGTTTATTTGTTTACTACTTTCAGCGAGCTTAGATTGAAACGTCTCATTAAAAAAATTATATGGATGTGCAGCGGGCCCCACCACCTTTTGCGAAACGATAAATAAACATCTTTCAAACTGTGAGACACTTCCAGTAATAAAGGATTTTGAAAATATTCAGATATATCTGCCTAACATTTCTTTGGAAAATGGCGCAATTGTCAGCAACGAAACCTTGAAATATGTCACTATCTCGGTGATTTTTAAGACTGTGGGTGTTAATTCCTAAACCAACTAATAATTTGAAATTGCCATTTTTATTATAAAAGCTTATCGCCCAACTTGGTTCAGAATTAAGTAGTCTGATAAGTATATTGATGGTTCAAAATACATTTATTCAATAATAGAAAAATCCCGATACCTGCGAGAAGATTTGCGCAAAGCAGTAGATGATACAATACAACACAACGCCTTCTTTGCCCATCCAGAAAATATTTTATTAGCCATGCTTGCATATGAGTGTCAAGATTTGAGGAATAATGCAGTCGAAAAAATTCCTACATTAAGAAATCAAATCAACCCTGTGAGAGAATTTAAAGTACCGAAAATCATTTTTGAAAGTGCCAATTTAAAATGAACTGGACGTTTTGGAATCGTTTGGCAAACCTACGAAAAATGACAATATTCAAACACATCCAACTAATTTATTTAAACCAATAATCCTGTTGATATATCGTAAGCAGATTTTTTAGATGAATCAGTATTCAATTCATCAGATTTTAAAGAAGTCAATTCAGATAATTCTTCAAATTCTTTAAGTGCAGATGAATTGGCAGATATAATTTACAGCGATTTCGACGATAACGAAAACACATAATAGAATTTGGAGGGTAATCTGGCTGACTGGTGCGTCAAATACAGTCCAATATATGAATCAACAAATGCATTGTTGATGATTCTTAGAGAGTATCACCCGGGCCTATCCAAAGACATTCGCACTTTAAATCGTACCCCAAAATGTACGAATGTAATTCCAATATTTTGAATACCGATATTGTTATTGTGGTTCTCCCTTTGGCCAAAAGTTCAAATAGCCAACTATGCCCAATATTAGTAAAGGTTAATGGTATAGAAGAGGTGTTTACTATAGGGGCATATCATGGTTATAAAAAGCCATTTTGCGTCGATACTTATTTCAGTAAATTTATCGAAGACTTTAAAATGATTCGGAAATATGGCATTTTTTACAACAGTAGATCATACGATAGAAATATTCGTGCATTTATTTGTGATGCACCGGCGAAGGCTATGGTATTGTACGCTAAAAGCCATTCAGGACATTATGACACGAAGAATATCAAATATTAGGAGAATATCTGGATAACCATGTTGAATTTCTAGACAGGCACATAATAGAGAACAGCCCGAACAACATTTAAAAATAGTCAAAACGCGCTGAAAGAAATTAACGTGAATTGTGTTTCGCAGTTTCCAGTGGATTATATGCACCGTGCTTACTTGAAGTTATGCGCCAATGCTTAAAATATTGGATCCACAAAAAAAAGAGGTTATTTCTTGAATAAATTTAAAGTAAATGCAATCGATAACAGGTTGCAACTCGTAAAATGTGGTACATCATCGGAGTTTTCACGGAAATTACGATAGTTATCTGTCGTTGAACGGTGGAACGATATAAAACCTGAAAAAAGCCAAACGAAAAAATTGTCCGCAACAAAATTTACGACCTCATTGTAAATGGGTAATAACCTGCTGAGGAGAGGATGTTGGCCAGAGACAAGGAATGCTTTGACTTTCGTGCCAGGCGTATAAATAATTCAAAAAAAATCAAAATTACTCTAAATTCGCTAAATTCGCGATTAACAAAATTGTGGATGTGAAAATTGTATTGGTGTAGTTTAACAAACATTTTTTTTTTAGTGGTGCTTGAAAGTCAGTGTTTTAGTTAGACCGCCGAGCCCCTTGCCAAACTAACCGTAGGTGTCTCATATAATAGTGGGGCATCTTGGATCGCAGATGAGACGACCAGAACACACAATATACCACAGATGATTTTCCCACGTTTCACACAAAACACAAATTTAACTCAACATATAAACAAATTTATATCAAGCCCGCAGGAGATGCCCGATTTTTTAACAGACGGCATTAGGTATATGTTACCGAAACCAAATAAGGCCGATCACATGTTTAAAGACAATATACAAGATAATTACAACATGTATTTCGCAACATAAAGAATGTTGGCCAGAGTCACAAGGGTGTAGAGAGAAATTAATCATTGATTCGGTGGTACTTAAACAAGCGCATACTAAAAAGCGTAATCTATTTACAACGTTTATTGATTACCAAAAAGCTTTTGACTCTGTTCCTCACTAATGTTTGGTGAAGGTTTCGTAATTGTACAAAATTGATCCTGACATCATTCTTTTTCTGCAGCATGCCACGAGCCATTGCAGAACGACTCTACAACTGTCTTTCAATAATTGCAAAATTACAACAAAACAAATACACGTTAGATGAGGTATATTTCAGGAAAACTCTTTGATCCCTCTCTGATTTTGCCTCTCTCTAAATCCACTCTCAAACATTCTAAACAATAGCAATTATGGATACAAAATTAAACATAACACACAAGTTTTACATACACTATCACATTTGATGTTACATATATGGGTGGTGCTAAACTGTACGCATCAACAAAAATGACATCAGAATGTAGTTTGGTTTGGACAAGTGCAGGACACAGCTAATCAACTGAGGGCGACAGGAGTTTGGAGGTATCGAACTTGAGGTTGGTTCGATAATTGAATCAATGCAAGAGGCGGATACTTACAAATATCTTGGCTTCCTTCAATCTCGTTATATAAATCACACAAGCACCAAAACACAAATAATACACAAATACAGAAACAAACTTACCAATATACTAAAAACATACTTAAACTGAAAGAATTCATTTAGAGCAAAAAATATATACGCATCCCAATTCTGACATATACATTTGATATTATACCATATTATCCGCTGGACAGAAATTGATCTTCAAACGTTAGAAAGATTAACACGTACCACACTCACAAAACATAGGAAGAGGCCTAATAGATATTTCCAATCTGCATCACAAAATCATACACAAGTTCCGGGAATATTTTTACACTAAACAAAACACATCACCACTACATAAAGCAATAGTTTAAGCAGACACAAAATTACATTAAACCTTATACGGTTCTGATAATTCAAATGAACCCAGAGTAATATTAATGATCAGGATAAAATGTTAGCATGATCTCAGGTCGCTCCACGGAAGGCATCAATTTGACCCATATTCATGTCGACAATAAAGCGTCGAACAAATCGCTAAGTATTGGAGATGTCTTTCCGGAGAATGAAGGATTCATGCTAGCTATCCAGGATTATTATGATCCATCACGCTGGCTATCCAGGTCCATTATGACGGTCACCCAACACCCAAATTTATACTATCTGTATCTAGTGTTGCTTGATTTTGCTGTTGAAGTTGTTACGTTGCATCTCTGCTGCCTCTCCTGCTCGCCCCCAAACCACCCAGAAGAATACCACATGTGTTTAAAAATCCTATTAAAGCAGAATTGGATAAAATGGTCGAAGTGAAAGTAATTGGGCCAATAAAAGAACTTACATCAGCAGTTAGTTCATTGGTAATAGTTAAAAAAGGCGAAAAAAATCAAAATATTCGTAAAATCAAAAGATATCATTACCCCTTTAAAACAGTAGAAAAGATAGCAGCCAAGGTAAATGGCTCTAAATATTTAACTAATCTTGATTTTGGCAAATTCCTGTTATGGAAAGCACATCTAAATATTTGGTGATTGCCATACCATGGGGTAGACAAAGATACTTACGTCTACCATTCAGAACACCGTCGG
Source organism: Tipula vernalis (assembly GCA_958295665.1). Lineage (NCBI taxonomy): Eukaryota > Metazoa > Arthropoda > Insecta > Diptera > Tipulidae > Tipula > Tipula vernalis. Next base: position 175,041,691 of record OY282558.1, on the reverse strand, counting down.
CACCACAAGTGTTTTCGGAAGTCATGAATGAAACTTTAGAAGGCATTGTAAATTGGACGATATATTTTTATTTGCTAAAACGAAATAAGGGCGGCGGGAATTTACGAAGAAAGTTCTGAATTGACTGGAAAAGGCAGGATTTACACTCAATGATACAAAATTTTAAAATCAGTTATTATAAAGGGCTGGCCATAGGACGAAAAGAAATTGCTACGAGTAGTTCGTAAATATCACAGTTTGAAGCAATAAATCACATAGAAAGAAGGTTTACTTAACCAGAAATACATGAAATTTTTAGGACATATTTAGCATAATAGCCAAAAAAAATAAAAGCTATCTATCAGTTGAACAAACCGAAGAATGTCAAAGAATTGTACGACTACAATACGATTCAAATTGCAAAAGGAAACATCGTGGTTTTGGGATGCTCAACAAGATAAAGCATTTACAAAAATCTTAAAAATTCTTACAAGCACACCAGTTTTGAGCTATTACGACGTAAATGTTGATATAAAGTTATCTGTAGATGCAAGCTCGAAAGCGTTATGAGCCTGTCTAATACAAAAAGATCATTCTGTTGCTTATGCAACACGTGCACTTACAAGGGCTAAGCAAAACTACCGACAACAGCTAAAGCAACAGCTGTACGGTTCGCGTGCAAACAATTGCACAAATATGTGTATGCTAAAATCTGCTAATAGAAACAGATCATAAGCCATTGGAAACATATTTTAGAAAACCATTAAAAAAGGCTCCAGCACGTTTACAACGAATCTTGTAGGATGTCCTGCAATACTCACCAGCAGACAACTATCAATTGCAGACGCTTTGAGTCGCGACCGTGATTTGTTGAATCAACTGATAAAACCGATCAGTCGAAAGAAGAAGAGTCGGAATACAAAGTGTTTATTGTGTTTACAATGTCTGAACTCAAGAAGTAACATTTTGTCGAATGAACCAACAACGATGAGGAATTAAAATTATTAAAATCAGTTATTATGAAGGGGTGGCCAGAGGACGAAAAAGAAATTGCCACGAGCAGTTCATAAATACCACAATTTCAAGGAAGAAATCACATGGTATGAAGGTTTACTATTCAAAGGCACAAAGGTAATCGTTTCTCAAGCGGAAATACATAAAATTCTAAACTGGGTTCATAAAGGTCACACTGATATTAATCAATCAATAGATAGAACCAGAGAAAGTCTGTTTTGTGTAGGTCAAACAAAGGATATTCAATAATTCGTGAAGAATTATTCGACATGTACCCATTCCAACAACAGATTTCTTCCATTTCAAAGGAAATTGGCCAATAAAGTTTTACTGTACAAAGCAATAATCAAACCTATATGGAGACATGGTATTCAGCTATGGGGATCCACTATAGTGTTTCAAACAGAGTCCTGCAACGAACCTAAGCGAAAATATTTCGCAGTATTACCAATGCTCCGTGGTACATTCGAAATAGTAATATACAAAACGACTTTGGGATTAAAACCATTAAAGAAACAATTAAAGAATTCAGTTCGAAATATTACTCAAAACTAGAAACACATCCCAACGAATTGGCCAGGGATATACTAAAACAGCCTCGGTTTAGGTGACTGAGAAGAACAGATTCACTCGGACTGATGACCCTATGTGAACCTGTAAATTTATTAAATGTTTAGGGTATACATAAAAGTAAAATCTAAGCTTATTAGATTTTGAGCACTAACAATAAGTATTAACATTGGATAAGACTTAAAATATGTAATAACTTTAGCTTAAGACTTGATTACTTCTTATGGGTTTCTTATGTAGAAAGATTTAAGAATAAAGACATTGGCAGCATTTAAAAAAAAAATAAATTCGCATATCTTGCTTTAGGTGTGTGACATATAAGTTCATACCAAAGTCCTAGTTTGAATTACGATACCTCGGTAATAAAGGTACATGATTAAAATTGAAAATGAGAGGGAATAAATAGTACTTTACGAGGGCACCTTTGTTTCTTAATGCTGAAATTCCCCAACAAAACCATAAAATATTGAAAACTTATAAAAACAGCCTTTTTTGAAATTTTAGATTAGATTATTTCAAAATAAAGTCGAGTTATAAATAATAGTCGAAATAGTCGAGTTATTGGAAGTTTTTTTGTAGTTGTATTTCAAATAAATTCCGTTTTAAAAATTTTGTTAGCCCATAATAGATCATATTACTATTTATGGTTTTTTAGTCTTCCATCATATAATACAGTTTTAAGACGGCATTGGTAGCACGAACTTTATCAACAATCGGGCTTTACCGATTTCCATTATGAACCAGCTTTTCTTAATATTCTAACCAATCAAAATATGCAAGGGCGTTGTATAAAATGAGGAGCCGTCATCATCGTTATAAATTTTACAAAAAACGTGTATGCCACTCTACTGCCAAATATCAGTCAGGGCTCAACTGTCACATATAACAAGATAATGCACTTTTTCAACACTTTATACAATTTTCGCTTGATTGTTGAAAGTTATTGCAATTTAAAAACGGAAAAGGTACAAGTGTATGCCGCCTGATGTAGGGATTAAGCATTAGATATTTCGGTAAATTTCAAAATATACAATCTGAAATTCCAAAAAAACACCTTTTGCATCCCACCACTGTCGGTATTCAAATCGTTACCTTCAGATCCAAATGCCATACATCGCCAAAGAATACTGTGCTGTTTTGTCGGTTGCAGTTAAAGTCGGAACACAGCATTAGACTAAAACACCACCATTAAACGTTTCACAAAATTTAAAGAAAGAAACAAATTAAAATTTACAAATAATAATTTCACGATTCGATGATAATCTTACGTTATTTACGTTATCGTTAACAAATTAAACCATAAAAACTTGAAAACTACAACTATCTAAGTTCTGTGTTTTTCAATAAGAGAAAACTTGTGAAAATTCTTCATACAACTTTTGAAGCGATTGACACCTACTCACCCTAAAGATGGTAAATAGCTTGGGTGAGCTAAAGCTTACATTTTGGGAGATAGTTTAAAACGCTTTCATCAATTGAATTCTTTTATTTTTAATCTATGTCTATGGTTTGGAGGAATTAGGTCAACACTATGACCTAATTTATTTAAACAAATATAAATGAACAAAACTGGCCTTTACATAAAATCCTTTCACCATAATTATTATAAAATTTTACACAAATTCACAATTCATATTTCGTAAAACATAATCATTCATTTTAAACTGTTTGCAATAATATTTTAATTAAATTATTTATTATCCTTTACAAGGCTAAGTGGCACTCTTGTACAATATGCAATTCAAGGAATTCATTTATCCACCACACTACACATCTTGTATTAAATCACTACATCACAAAGGTTTACATTTTTAAATATGCAATCACTTTAAAAATGACCGAAAATTAATTAGTACGTTACAATCGATTTGTGCATGATTACGTATGTATATCTGTTAAAACATCTTTAAGTGGTAATAAAAAAAATTCATTTCAGCAAACCGTTGCATTTGTACATCTTCGTTAAATAAAACTAGATCAAGTATTAATAAATTTTTTTTTCTAATTGACTATTTTTGCCACTTTTTTTGTACTCAACATTAATTATTTAAAATTTAATTTATTCTATTTTTATCAATAGCTGTTACACTAAATTATTGCACTTTTATTATTTTGAACTACAAAAGACAAATTTATCAAAAAAAAAAAAAAAAAAACTTTATCGTACCAATAGAATTATTACTGTTTCTAAGATAATCAGAAGGAGAACTAAACGAAAACTCAACAGTAATTTTTTTTTGTACATAATACATGTTTCTGTTGTGTGATGGAAGGTAAAATGAAAAAGTACTGAATTGTGGAAATTTAACAGTTTTTCCTAAACAACGAGGAAAACGAAGACATTATGAGATAAACAATATAAATAATGTTTTGTATGTATATTACATATATTCCTTTTCTTATGGTGAAGTGTGTACCCCGTTGCGCATGTCTATCTCCCATCACATTATTTTTATACCACAGAGGTGAATTGCATTCCTTTTGGAGCATGATTTAGCCTTATTATACTAAAACATCAAAAATCGTGCGGTCGATTTCCCCTGAATGGCGACTAAAATTGTGTTCTATTAATACGATACTGTATTTAGGTGGAAATGTAAAGGAAAACGGAAATTGAAAAAAAAAAAAATCGAGTTCGATTTGTATGTCATGATCCTTATTATAAATTAAGGTCGTTTATAATAAGAAATGTACTATTTAATGCATTGAGCTACTTAAGTTAAATTAGCATTTAATAATTGTAAATCAGTTATGTTTTTGAAGGTGGTTTTATTGATGCAATTTATCTAGGTAAACACAATACCAAGGTTGACCAATTTTACCTACAATGAATGCCTTCAATAAGTAAGTGATGTTAAACCTTACTTTCCCTAAAAGGGTAGACTATTAAATATTTTAAGGAGTATTGTACTCATTTCTTATCCATCGCGTATAAAACGTAGCTTTGTAATTGCACACTTCAATAATTATTCGTACATTTTACTTTCTTTAAAGTTAGTAAAATAAAGTGTAGTAATCATGAAAATTTTCGAAATAAGCTCGAACAATTTTATTCCGAAATGGTGTCGATTTTTATGTCAGTCTGTGTCCTCTTACAGTCCAGATAGTTTAATTAATGAAACTAAACTCTCATATTTAACCTTGTTTCATAAATTGGGAGACACTAATGAATTTTAGTGTAAATCGACCAACCGGAAGTGGTAACATCTTTGAACCAGAAAATTTATTTTTACACTTTTCCCACAAAGCATCTGTTCAAGATCACCAAACCAACCATTTATATTTTACAAACATTTTCCGTTATTTTGTGCAGGCAAGGTGCAGGTAAATTTGGAAACCCCTTCGCCAATAAAACAATTGGTCACGACTAGTGATGTAAACGGTAATATTCTCGTTGGTAATATTACCAGTAAATTAGCTAATTTGGGGTAATATTACCCAAAGTGGTGTTACCGTGGTAATATCGGCAACATATATTAAAACCGTTTTTTCCAAAGAACTTGACTAGTCTAAGTGCAAAAAAGTTGTGACACCACTGGATTATACTTCCTTATGTACCATTAATCTATTACACCATATTTTACTGTAAAATTTAATACTCTCGCCTTTTTCCTGTTACATTTACATATTCATTTGATAAACACGTAATAGAGCTGGAATCTACCCCAGAAATACAACTATTTTAACTAGAAAAGCTGCAACATCTTCGTCAATGAAAAACTCTAGTATGCTGGAACTTTATTGACAACCTGAGACCAAAGGAGCAACAGATAGTCGATGTGCTATTAGCTCGAGCAATTTTCGTTTATGGTCCTCCACTAAGACTAACCACAAATTCGGCTTGTATTGATTTGTTCAAGAAATTGCGACCGTCCTATAAAGTTCCTTTACGATACCAACTTTCCAATCCATTGTTTGGCCTTGAGTACCATCGCGTCGAAGAGCGAGTCTTAGCACAAAGTACCGGTGCATCTGTACTGACGTTGCAGACCGATGTTTGGTCGAACATATGCAGGAACTCCATAACAAATTATGTCATCTCTGAGACCCACGTTCATTTTCTATAAATCTACACACACTAAGGAAAATCGTCGTATAGCTTTTTCAGTTGCTTTTTGAGGACATTGAAGCGGTGTTGAAAGATGATGGGGGTTTATAAAGTTATTGGACTCTTCAAGATTCAGTCTATTAACAGATTGAAATCTTCAGTCATACGTATAGTTTCGATAATAATAAAAATCGCACCTTTTACATGCTACATTCGAGCGCATATAGCGCGATCGCAAATCCAACTACATTACTCTTAAGCTGCCTGTACAAACACCATGGAATTCTTCTCAAAAATGCCCTGAAGGCGCTTGCTATCGAAGACGAAGTGCAGGTAGTTACGAAGGCATGTATGATCTCCTAACCGAATCGTTTTGGATAAAAGATGAAACTGTTCACTGTGTAGTACCACCGATTGCTAAATGGCCATCTTTTTTTGAGAACGACAAGAACACTTACAACCGCTACATTATGCAGCAAATTTGCTTGAACCATGAGCTATTCGAGGAAAGAGCCTTTCAGAATCACAGAAATTTGAAGCGACTGAGTTTATTTTTAATGTTGCAGAACTTCACCAAAAATATAAGGACGGCAACAAATTAATTAAGACTTTGGCGTATTACAATGTTCGAAGTGAAATTTTTCCACAACCGTTTGTGGTTGCAAGTGAGCAGCTCTCTGGTGAGATTTGGTGGAAGGATGTGTGGTACCTGCATCGCCAGCTGCAACGAAAAGCACATTCACATAGCTAAAATGTAATCCATTGATTGTTAAGCGTGCAGTAAAACTAACGTACGTTTTGCACAACTTCAAGGATTTGGTGCTCAAAAATCGGAAGTCAAGGAAGTCAAGGATTTGGTGCTCGAAAATCGTCATCAGCGAAAATATGAAATGAACAATGGTGAATGGAGGATTCTTTGTCATTTATGTACATAGAAAATAATAGAGGACCCAGCACTGAACCCTGGGGCACGCCGGAAATTACAGGAAGGAATTCAGATAAGGAATTGTCGAAAAAAACTGCCTGAGAGCGATTAGAAAGATAGTTAAAAATTAATTTGGCAGCAGAAAGTGAAAATCTAAACCGAGATAAGAGTTTATTAAAAAGAATTCTATGATTAATAGAATCAAAGGCCTTAGAAAAATCTAACAAAGTTAAAGAAGCTAATTCCTTATTATTCATATTACGCCTAATATCATAACATACATTTAATAACGCAGTAGAAGTGCTATAAAGTTTTCTAAACCCATATTGGAAGCAACTAATTAAACTATTGCTATGTAAAAGCGATTGAATTTGATTTTTAACAACTATTTCGAAAGCCTTAGAGAGAGAACTTAAAATGCTAATTAGCCGAAAAGGGGATAGCTCTAAAGGATTAATAATCTTTGGGGTCGGGATTATTTTACTAAGCTTTCACTGATCTGGATAGGAAGAGGACGTGAGAATAAAATTGAAGATATGTAACAAGTATTTTGAGACGAAAGGAAAACTACCTTAACGAATTTTAAATTGAGTTATCCAGACCAGAAGATTCCGATTTAACCTTCCAAATAGCGGATTGTAAATCCTCGAGAGAAATATTTGAAAACGAAAACGAATTAGAGGACGCGTTAGAGAACAAATCGACGGAACTACTGCCCGAGTTCAGACTAGAGCAAAAATAACTATTAATTTCATTGAGTTTGAAATCCCCACTTAAACTAATCTTGCATCTGCCTAGGCCTAAATTACGAACATTACGCCACAAAACCTTGGGAGGAAGAGAGGAGTCTAACTTGTCCTACGACTATTAGGACACCTTTTCAATTCACGATATTTACTAACTTTAATATTTAATTTCCTGAGACAACCAAGGCTGCTTTCCAAACGATACTTATTACTTACTTATTTTTGGAACCTAACTTATTCAACGTAATTTCTTATGGAACAAGTTAGGTTCCACAAATAAGTAAGTAAATAAGTATCGTTTGGAAAACAGCCCAACTTACGGAATTAAACTCAGAAACTAACTTTTAGCGTATTTCCTTGACAAATTTACAACAACAATTGCATAGGCGAAATCCCCGCAAGAATAACATTAACCCAAAAAAAAATTGGGTTTAATTAAACATAATTCTAATTGTTGGTTATGATACCTGCCACCAGAGTCATAATACATAGTAAATTTATATTTTATTTCGAAAGGTTGGCTTTTGTCAATTAAATCAAATTGGCTATTTTCTTGGAAAACAAATAAACCCAAAATAATTCAAATTAAATTTTGGTCAACAAAATACGCTTTTTATTTACGAGTTTAATTCCATTTTTTATGAATATTTTCCGTCTTTAATCTCACTTTTTTGCAGATTAAAGCCAACTTCAAACAGTAGGTGTTATTACAGTATAGTAGTTCTACTACAGTATATTATTCATTTAGGCTGTTTTCCAAACGATACTTATTTACTGACTTATTTGTGGAACCTAACTTATTCAATGTAATTTCTTAAGATTTAAGTTAGGTTCCAAAAATAAGTCAGTAAATAAGTCTTTTAAAACAGCCTTATACCCTAGACACACTGCGATTTAATAAAATCGATTTAGTGAATTTTTCGAGATTAGTCGCAGTGTGTCAACCTCGATTTAAGCTAATCCTTTTGTTTTTACATAGAATACTTAAACTAGTTTAGCTCAATCTAGGATTTATTAAACCACACCAACACAATCATTCAGTAAATAGACACTTACACAAAAACTGTCAGCTTTGTCCAGTCGTATTGTATGGTATTGGCGAAGTGACATGACCTAAGTCAAATTTTTGTCGACAATGAAACGTCGAACAAATGGCTAAGTATGAAGGTGCCTATCCGGAGACTGAAGGATTCTTGCTACCCATGAAGCATTAGGCAATCAATGCCTGGAAATATCAGAAATTCATTAAATATGATATGATACAAATACACAAACATACCGCTGTATGTGTTGTAGCAGTGCATCAAAAACCATACAACACATAACTGGTTGCCAGTCTCTTGTGCAGGTGCAGTATTTACACCGGCAAAATCAGTTATTAGACATTATGTCACACCAAAATTTAACCATTAAACACAACCTCTTAAACACAAACAGACTTTTTCTGGCAATGCGCGTAATAAATAACTGGGGAGCTGTTAATGAATTCGATTCGAACTTGTTCGTCTCTTCGAAATAAACGATTCGTATTTGATTTAAAGGATAAACGGACGAATCTGATAACGCCATCGACACAAAACAGTTCGTTTTGCCTCCACTCATAAAATGCTTTTCTAGAGAGGGGAAGATCACTTGCGGCGGAGTCCTGTATCGACTCACTTATAATTCATACACGAATAGTTATACAAATACTCATTACTCGTTCATCGCCACAATATACCAATCACGTATATTGGCGCGCACACCACGTATCAAATCCAAACTTTCACTCATTCAGTCATTGCTTTACATTCAATCACCGCTTCAATCATACATAAACATAAACATATAAAATTTTTATCTGGCGCGGACTCATTCAAAACTAAAAACAGCGCACCTATTCCATGAAAATTCCAGTCATAGCAGCTGTAAAAGTCTGCTTTTATTATTTTAACTTGTCGAAACTTTTATTTATTGAAATCCAAACTTTGTTAAATATTGTAAATGTTGTGAATATGTGTTGTATTTATTTTAAAATATAATAATAATAATTAATCCATTGACAAATATGCGTCTTCATTTCTGAGTTGATTGGTTATGTACATATGTAAAGAGCAAATTTGTTTGTGGTAAGTTTAATTTTTTGATTTATGGTTGTATTTATGAACCAAAGTATCATTATCTGTTGAATTCTGGCGATGTTTTATTTAAGAAACTAAATCCTACTTTCATTGAAATTTGGTGTGTGACTTAACCAACATATTTAACGATCAATAAATTAATTGCAGCACATCCGAATGAGGAATAAAGGTAGCAGATTGAACGCTTCTATAGGAGATATTTCACCACAAACCTGTTTTCGAGCTATCTTACTACTTTTGTTTTAATCAAATCCTGGTTTTTTAAAAACCAAAATGTTCCGGTTTTTAAATTTTTTTTTCAGACTTCGCCCCAGGTTTAGTCATTTTTGACCTTGTCGCTCTAAGTGCAGCTCTTCTGGTTCTACGTATTTAAATAGAAATTGCTGCTGACTTATTGAAAGAAAAGGAGAAAGGGTTCGGTCAATGTGAGTTCGTGAAATGTTTAGTGGGAATTGAGGCATGAAAGTTTAATGGAAGAGATAAGGTTGAATGGCTTTGAGTTATTTGTCCACTAAATAAGAATGACCACAGTCTCTTTCAAACAATTTTTGTATTTAGTTTTAAGTATTTCTAGACAAGGCACCAGATATATACGAGTACGTTCTATAAACAAGTCTACTAGATTAGCACTTACTTTAAAGTCTGGCATTACCACGTTAGAATCATTATTTTAACGATAATATCCAAAGCTCCGTTTCGAATACTTTTTGTATTGATAAAAGCACAGCGTACAACACCCCTTCTGCTACTAAATGCTATTTTTATGAATATTGAAGGCAAATCACTAATAGAACTGAAAACCGATGAAATGAACGGAACTGAGTACAGATGCCCAAAGACGCCAGATTAATACCGCAGTTTTCCATAATACCAATTATTTATAACCGGTGCCTTAATCGGTGATGAATCTTTAGTTTTGAGAGGAATTTTTATGCAAAATATCAACGTTAGGTTATATAAAACTAAAATGTGATGTTTAATATGATGTCATTGTTCTTCCAGCGTGGACATTCAAGATCGGTTCCGAAAACCGAATTCTAAATTTCCGCAATTATCGATAGAGAATACATCATTTGTAGTTCTATATTTTCATTTAAGTTTATGTCAATATTAGAACTCGATGCTACCAAACTACATTTATTGCAACATTTTTCAACTTTTTTTCGCTGACGTTTTGGCATGCTTCCTTTATATAAACAATCACATCAGCCAAAATAATTTGTTTCACCAATTCATCCAAATTATCAGCAGTCTCCATTTTCGCGAGTATTGTGTAAGCAATCGTTGTCTATAATGCAATTTAAAATTTTGGATGATACCCTTCTGCATTGTCCAACATAAAATAATTTTTCGTTTCTTTTTGAAAATTTTACTATTAATTTTTATTAGCCATTCTTCAAAAGTGGAACTCGTCATCCACGCTGTCAGGTTATACAGCTCTACTCCTAAGTTTAAAATGTTCATATTTTTAAAATATATTGAACGTTTTGACGAGTTGATTACAAGGGGTTTCTCTTTTTGCCCAATGGCATTGACATACAATATTACGGTGATCCGCTGCTTACATCTTTTGGAATCATGTGCATTTGTTCGTTGTTGAGGCAACTCTCTATACAATAGACCGGTTTCGTCGAGACTACAGATGTTTTTTGGTTCATTTGGTTCATGGTTTCTAGCGCAAAATTTATTGAACCAACCACTGCCAGCTACAAATTTTACTTTTTCTTTTAGTATCGGCCCACTAACCGGCAAATTTTTTCTCGTGCGTCCTCCCACCATGCTAAAGTTTAATCTGTTATTTCTTTAATCATTGGCATTGGCAAACCATCTCACAAAATTTGTCTTTTACCACAACCATATATCTCAACCAATTTTCTTTGTGACATACCATGTGCGGCATCTCCGTTTACTTTTATTCATCTCCTGACTTCAAAAATTTCATTTTTACCGCTATATGTTAAAAGGACAAGCAGAAATAATCAAAATTATTTCTAATTTTGACATTTAAGAGTGATATGCTAACCGAAAAAGAATTCACAATATTTTTAGTTCAAATGATAACTGGACACTAAACTTACAAATCAGATATTCATCTAAACATTCGGAAAAATACGCACTGTGTGGCATAAAAATCAAAAAAATGAATGTGTCTGTACGTTTCCTGATTAGCCAACCAGGTTATGCAGTGTATATGTTGTACATAGAGATTGCAATTTCCCAAGAAATGTCATTTCCCTAGAAACCGAGAATTTTGTTTCCCGTCGAATTTCATTTCTCTAGAATACAAGAGTTTTGAAATTTTTCTCAAGAAATCTTGGGAAATCTAGGGGAGTTTTGTATTTTTTAAATTACTGAAATTCTATCAAAAACTTCCTGACGAAGTAGCATTTCATTATTTTTTAGTTGAAGTACAGGCCAAAGAGTAAACAGAGCATTTTTGTTGCGTTGACGTTGATTCATAATATTTCCAAATTGAAAAATGTTTCAAAATTATGATCCAATGCCCTCTCTATTCTCTCTTAGGGCCGACCATAAGGGGGTTCGGTAGATGGGACGCATCCGTGTCCCTTACTGATGGGGTCTCGAGTACTTTGATAAGCCAAGAAAAGCCATGGTTGGCACAAGTATTTACTGCTGTGAACATTTTAAAAATTATACATAAAGAAAATAGACATAACCACTAATGAAATGAATTTTGCTCAGGAAGTACCGAAAATGTCTGTTTGTTGTTATTGCTGGCAGACCTGTACGTAGATAGAGTGGCCAATTTTCACCAATTTTTAGCAAATAATTGTCAATTTTTTTTATGTCTATTTAAACATATTTCGATAAAACACATTAAATAATTAGACAAAAGCTAATCAAAATTTCCAAAAATTTATTCAACAAAATTCTTATTTTACGAGTACTTAAAAGTTTGTATCAGAACTAAAATCATCCAAATTCATCTCACCATCTGCAAATGCCATTAAATTAATAATACGCGATTGTGAAAATCCGTTCCTAATTTAACCTCAATTGAGGAAAATAAATTCCCTAACTTCCAAAGAATACAAGTTACTTGCATTTGCATGTCAATCGAACTAATACAATAAACAAGCTAAACAAAGCCCCAAAACCAGACTGGAGACAAACTAACAATTGAGAATATCAAAGAGTTTTAAAGAGGAAATGGAAGACGACAATGAATGGCAATGAATACTTTAGATCTACCAAAGTGCTAAGAAGCAACCAATCATCGCTTAACGTAAATCTGGATTTAACATCAAATTTTCTTTTCACTATAAATAGATCAAGCAGACATTTTTCTGTAACAATCGTGCAACACTAATTAGTCGGTTAACCTTAATCGAATTTGCATCCTCTAGTTAGGGACAATGAAATGAGGTCGCAGGAATTATTATCATAAGAAATTGAAATTAGAATCGGGAAAAATTCGAATTATACTCAACCGAGGAGAAAAATTGGGATTTGGTGGTTCTGCGTTTATTCTGCGGTTTATTGTTTTCCATTCAACAAAAATTTAAGTCAGCAGAACATAATATGTTTCCTAATCTAATAAACTCAGAAACTAACTTTATTTACGAGTTTAATTCCATTTTTTATGAATATTTTCCGACTTTAATTTTACTTTTTTGCAGATTAATGCCAATCCAACTTCAAACAAATTTTGCGACTTTAATTCCATTTTATTTACAAGTTTAATTCCAGCGACTTAATTTCGGGGAACCTCTAGTTATACGCAACGATGATGAAAAAAAATTATTTACCCTGTCTCTTAGTTTATTTGAACGTTGGTAGGAACCAATGGGTTTCAATTTTTGTTTTTTTAAATATGCATCAAATCAAATTTTAAGGTTAAATCTGTGATACAGGTAATTGCTCTTTACTTTCTAAATGTTTTTATAAAAACTTTCAAATTTAGTTTTGTAAAGATTCAAATAGTTCGATGTTGAAAGGCCGAATGTCGGAAGGCCGAATATCGTGTGGCCGAATGTGTCGAAAGGCCGAATGTCTAATGGCCGATTTGGTCGAAAGCGCGAAAATGTTGAAAGGCCGAATGTCTAAAGGCCGAATGGGTCGAAAGGCCGAATGTCAAAAGGCCGAATGGGTCGATTGGCCGAACGTGTGGAAAGGCCGATTGGGTCGAAAAGCCGAATTTTCATTCAATTTTTCTTCACTTAATTGATGAAATCAATATTTACAACCATTGAATTTATTTGTTAAAGTAAAATAAATTGAAAATACGTGCAAATAAATCCTGTCTATGTAGCATATTAATGCGATTAAGTTTTGTCGGAAAAAAAACTTATTTATTTTCCTTTTTTTATTATAATTAATTAATTTTTAATTATATGACAAAAAAAAACGTAAAAAGATTTTAATATTTAAGGCGATTTACTATTAAACACTTTTATACAAAAATATAAATTTTGGTTTTCATAAAAATATAAATTTTGAAAATTTTCATTTATAAAAATTAAAATCAATTTCGACACAAACGGCCTTTTGACATTCGGCCTTTCGACACAAATGGCCTTTCGACATTCGGCCTTTCGACACAATCGGCCTTTTGACATTCGCCCTTTCTAAATTCGGCTTTTTGATATTCGGCCCTTCGACCCTTTTGACATTTCGACATTCTGCCTTTCGACAAATTCGGCCTTTCGATATTCGGCCTTTCGGCGTTCGGCCTTTCGATATTTAGCCTTTCGACATATGGTCTTTCAGTCCTATTCCATTCAAATCACCCATTTTTATTATTAACCTTGCTTTGGTTAGTTTAATAAGAAGTTTAAAGCTCATCATAGTAACAAAAAAAATATTTCAATAATATGAACAAGATAGCTTAGAGCTTTAATTAGATCAAAAGTGAGTGGTGAAGAGCAAATAATTTGTTAAAGCATTTACGTCGAATGATTTTTTAAGCAGAAGCTTTTTAGAATGATATTATAAATTCTCCCGTTCCTTTATTATATTAGAACGTCTCACTCAAAAATTTTCTTGTATAGTTTAATATTAAAAGTGAAGCTTTTAAGGAAACTCAAGAGATGAGGTTAAGTATATAAAAAACATTTTAAAGCTTTTTGTTCATTTAAAGTTCTGTATCTTATCAAAAAAACAAAAATTGCAAATAAATGAAATCTTGAAATTGTCCTTACAATTAGTCAATTTTGTACAAAAAACAGTTAGAAATGATTTAAGCTCTAGAGACAATTTGAATATTTTTATTTATCAGTTAATGATATTATTAGCAATATATTCGTCGTATAAAAAAATTGCGGCAAAGCTCCCGGAAATAACGATATGCGCCTAGTCAATTTTCACCTAAAAAATGTTCCATTTTTAATCATTTAACTTATGGCGACTTAGGCAGGCCACACACGTACTGTACAGTTAAAACTGTCAGTTAAAAATGTACGTGTGTGGGTATTTCAGTTCAGTTAAACTTAACTGTACAGTTTAACTGAGAACTTTAAAATTTTTATATTTTTAACTGAAACGATTAACTGAACTGAACGTGTATGGGGGTTTAACTGCACAGTTCTCAGTTTTTTGTCGAAATTTTGAGATGAGAGGACGTTTCATATAATAATTAAAACATTGAATTATACAAAACTAGTTCGACTATTTATATAAATTTCATTTTATTTAGAAGTAAATAAAAATTAACATTATGTCACGTAAACATAACCAAGTTATTGAGGATTTTATTGGAATACATATATAGATCCGAACTTGTTTGTGGCAAGTCAAATGTAGTGATTTTCATGACCGTGCCGAAAAAGATGCTGCCTACAACAAGTTAGTGATTAAGTTAAAAGAAATAGAACCTGATGCTGAAAAAAAATGTGTTACAGCAAAAATTAATAGCTTAAGATCCGCTTTTCGCAAAGAACATAGAAAAGTTGAAGGTTCAAAGCCAATTCAAGCCGGTTCTTTGGTATTTCGACCTGTTGGATTTCCTATACGATCAACACATCCCGAGAGCGTCAATTTCAAATCTGGACAATGAAATTGAAGAGGTAAGAAAAATACAATATGACTAACGTATATTTGTTTTTATTATAGTATTTGTTATATTATTTATTTGTTTTTTAAAATGTGCTTGTTTTGCCATGGGATTTTGCCATCATTCATGAAATAGTTCATAAAATTATTTCTAATTTGTTTTGCATCAATACAAATTTTTCCTCGACGACATTGAAGTGGAATCATGTTTGATTGATAACTATCGCAACCAGTAGAAATAATAGACCCGTCATTACGATTTTCTTGATACAAACAGTTTGCAGGGGCGTATTTACGAGATTGATGTTCAATTAGAAAATTATGTAAAACACAAGTAGCCATTACGATCTTCTCCACATTGAATGGTTCTAAATTAATTGGTTTTTGATAAATACAAAACCGTGAGGCAAGTATCCCGAAAACGTTTTCGACAATGTGCCTTGCTCGAGATAATCGATAGTTAAAAACGTCTTTTTCGGCTGAATCTAATTTTCTTTGCCTAAATGGCTTTAAAATATCCGTTCTGAGAGAAAACGCATCGTCCGCAACGAAGACATATGGAACATTTTTGAAATTCTCGGAAACATCGTCAGGCTGAGGAATATGTAAATTCTCATTAACCAGATTTTCAAAGAAATATGTGTTCTGAAGAACACCGCCATCAGAAATCCGTCCATTTGTTCGAGAAATTTTTCATGAAACAACAGGACATTC
Organism: Tipula vernalis; assembly: GCA_958295665.1. NCBI lineage: Eukaryota > Metazoa > Arthropoda > Insecta > Diptera > Tipulidae > Tipula > Tipula vernalis. Next base: position 175,025,563 of record OY282558.1, on the reverse strand, counting down.
CTTCTATTCTCATGACACCATAGCATCCTCTTATTTTTCACAATTTAATGATGATGAATAGAAGATTGTGAAAACAAAAATTAATTTGATACTAACAATAAGTCGATTTTTTAAATTCATTTCGATTCATTTGTAAAAATCAAAAATGTTTCCTAATAAAAAAAAGAAATATGTTTAATTTAATAAATATGTAAACTTTATATAAGGCGACACATGTTTCTGGAATAATTTTTCCAAGTGCTTGAGGGGATATTCTTGTAGAAAATTTGAGACACTCATATGCCCGTCCTGTTGCTAGAAATCTCAAGGTGCAAATCTCAAGCAGTTAATCTTCCACGTGGAGATATTGCTCTTCTCATGACTGTATGTTTCTTCTTAATCAAAGGGGATACTAATGAAAGCAGTTTTTCGTACATTGTTTCAGTCATACGCAAATAATTGAGAGAATCTAGTGGTTCTTCTTCACTTAATTCTTTTAATAAATTTATATGGGAAGATAAATTTCGATTTTGAAGCCAATTCTTGCACCACTTTTTAGAGTTTATTGTTATTTAATTTTTTTAATATTAAAAAAACCACACCGAGAGCAGTCAGATCGTTCCGCTCATTCAAATCCATGATAATAACTGAAGGATTAGACTGAACGTGTGTGTGCATCTCAGTTCACAGTTAAAACTGGCAATTATAACTGCACAGTTAAAACTGTCAGTTAAAACTGTACGTGTGTGGCCTGTCTTACAGCGTGAGACAAATGAAAGATTTTGAACATTTTATACAAGCTTTTAAATATTTAGAATAGCTTTTACATTTTTTACAATAATTATTAATGCTTCTTTTGACACCCTGAAAATAAATACTGAAGCGTTAAATAGAAACTGATAGAAATAAAGCTTTTCTATTTTTCTAAAGAAACTTAATAATTGGTGATATAATGTTATGTCTTTGAAATAAGGCAAATATTTTCAGAACTTTTTACAGAAGCTTTCAGTTTCATAAATAGAGCTTCCTAAAAATGTTATTATTCACAATAATAAATCCATCAAATTTGAACAAAGAGCATTGGTTCCCACATGTGGATTATTACATGGGTTAAAAAGTGATAAAACAATATTAAAAGAGCTTTTGAAATTATTTAATAATAATTATACCAAAAAAAAAATCGAAGGTAATCCGAAACAAAATCTTCGAAAGATAAAAATGGAAGAAAACATTCCTAGTTTTTAATAAAGAGCTTTTCGAGAGACTTAAAAATTAGTAGGTGATGAAAGTTTTATTTGTTAGGTAGTAAAAATTGAGTAAAACCAGGTGAAAAACACGATTTGGAATATAAAATATAATTATTTATATTTATGCGAGAATCCAAAAGGATCTAAAAGCTTTCAAAATTTTTAAACTGGCTACTTAAATTAAAATAACATTTTAAAATAAATTTAGGATAACTAGCGATTTATGAATTGTGTAAATAGAAGCGGTTCAACTCATATTATGAGCTTTCATATTTTAAAAGGATTAATTAATACAAATTAAGGTATAGCTAAGGTAACTTGTTTATAGGCCAGTAACTAAAGCTACAGTGTTAGAATCGATTAAAACCATACTTTATCCTGTAATGAACGATTTTCTAGTACATAAGTTAGAGAAACCTTGAGAGTTTCATTTTAACAAGGTTAAAGCTCTGATTAAAAAAAATATATTTTAAGGCTTTGAATTTATTTTTTTTGTCGAATAAAATTTAAAGTCTACAGTAAACAAAAATTTGAAACTTGTCACAAAATGAAAGCTTTTAAAGTTATAGGAAACTTAATGCTCCTGAATATTTGTATAAAAAGCTTGAGAGCTTTATTATATATTCTTAAATTTAGAAATAAAAGCTTTTAGCAATTTGTTCTTATTTACGGTTTATAATAAGACTTCCTAACAGACTTTCAAAATTTTTCGAGCTCATTTGAGTTTCCGGGTATGGTATTCGAAATTATCTAAGTTTATTTCAATAATATCAACGATATTCAAAATTATTCGAAAAAATCTAGGTTATTCAAGATTAACATGGCGGCGATTAACGCGATGGATTAAGTTCCTATAGTTTATGATATTACAGGGTTTCCTAGACTTTATCGAGGAGTGCTTTGAGACTTTTACGTTTTATTATTTAAGCACTTGTAATACTAAAATAACATTTTAGGAGGTGAGAACGTAAAAGCGGCTCATCTCAACCTTGTAAAGTTGTTGTTTCCTGTTACGAAAAGATCAATTTTTGGTGGCAGCTTGATTCCCAACGGCTTCCTTATGCTTCGAAAAATGCTAACTGGTCAGTGAAAATTAGCAACTCATACTAATAAACATGTGTTGGCAAAAATGAAAAGTAACCATGTGGCTAACGAATCTTTGAAGTCGGCAGAAGAAACTGTCTACTCCTTAGTGAAAGAATTTTTGTAAATTAAATTCTAAAATATTTTTAAATTTGAATTCCAAATTAAAATGGATAACAGTTCAAAATGGATATCATTCACAAAATCTGAAAAATTTAAAATTTTGAGTTTTCTATTTGCATTTTCTTCTTTCTATTATGTTATTATTTCCGCTTATAAACACAATGTCCTCTATCTCCATCATCCCCCTTCAATGTAGTAGCATTAGTGATGGACATCGGGCACTGTATAAAGGTTCTTTTACATTTTTGTTCAGAAAATGTTTTAAAATTCAAATTTAACAAGAATTCTCGACGAATTTAAAAATTCGTATAAAGTCTCGAAAATTTTTGAGAGAGTAATTCCCGATCGCAATCTTTAGTTGTGCATACTATACATATATAATTCCAGTTAATCGTATAGTAAAATATTGTAGTATTCGTGTGACTAAGTGGGAAGTTTTCGTACATGTAATAGACAAAAATGAATAATTTTTTAATATGGTCATATTCGAGGGCAGTATTTCCTTACCAAGAGAAACGATTTTATTAAATAGAGAAGTTGTTTTACAATAAAATGGTATTTTATAGTGGTGGTCTTTTTCGAGGGGTAGTCGCCTGTGGAAGTTTCACTGTACGCGGTTATTGCAAATCCGGATTTTAGGAATCCTATCTAACGCATGCATACGTCTTTGGAAGAGGGAATATAGGGTACAAGAGGTGTTCGACCAGAGACATGCGTTCGACCAGAGATACAACTCTATTTCCTTGAATGACAATTTCAACTAAACTTTCAAACTTTTGAAAGTTTTCAAGTTTATTACATAATTCACAAATTACTGCTTCTTTTGGCAGATTAACCTCAAGGTAATCATGAATGTAACTTTCACATTTAAACAAAAAATCGGAATCATTCTAGTGAAGAAGGAATCACGAAATCATCAGGAAGCGAAACTGTCAACTTTTGTACATCATCAAAAAAATAGTCTCATATTTAAAATTAATTTTTAAATTTTATTGATATCTATAATACGTAAAATTGTAACTAAATGATTATTTTAAACATAAACTACCTGTAATACATAAAGTTTGTTGAAAATATTACACAAATAGTGAAAATTTACTTCGTGAACTGGATTCCTTCGAAAGTGTTGTTGTGCTCAAATATTTAACATCCTCGCTGTGTTGGTTTTTCGTAGAAAAACAGGCAAGATATGCAAAAAATTGCAAAAGAATTCTATCGCACCCAAACCATCCAGCCCGAAGAAATTGGCTGATTTACGCAGTCCAGCACTACTAACTCCGCAATCTCCAACATCGATCCCACAAACACCACAAACCCATAAACCTGCTGAGGGTGACGGCTTTCAACGGCTTGAAGATCTAATGCTCGACGTAGAGCGAACCCTCCTTGAGCAACTTTCCGAGCTTCGCAACCAAATATCCAATTAGATCGTCGAAAATAAACAAATAAAAGAGGATCTACAGCTCACCCAGAAAGATAACATATCGTTACACAGTAAAATATTGGAACTGGAAACCGAAGTCGATTATCTGAAAGAAAAGGAAAATATCAACAACATAGTTATTTCGGAAATGCCGGACAAATCAAATGATCCACTAACCGTGACATTAAATCTCTTAAAAACGATAAATTCAACCGTATCCAAGGAATAAATCTACAGCGCACAGTTGTTAAGCGCCTCAGCTGACAGCTGCTAACACCTCATCCAGCAGACCTCAAAATTTTATTTTAGTGAAGCTCACATCCAACAGCGCCAAACAAGAAATAATTAATAAAAAGAAAATATTTAAGAATCTTTTGTCGGGCCAACTTGGCTTTAGCGGTGAAAATATAAAGCAGATATTCGTACGAGATCATCTTACCACAAACAAACTTCAGCTATTTCGCATTGCACGGGCATTTAAGATTGCGAATCAATTTCAATTCTTATGGACACCCAACAATAGGATTTTACTATACGTAAAACACAACAAAGTAAAATTTTTCGCATAACTAGAGTTAGCGAGCTTGATAAATTTAAAGCTTAAACTAATCACTATCACATTTGTATATTTTACACCTCACATCATCAAATTATAATATTCTATTGTCCACGACTAACGTATAATATACTCATTATACGTGTGTTTCTTCAATTATAATGATATCCATTATTCACTGCTAGTTTATCTAGTAGTCACTTCTTCTATTATTCACTACTACCAAATAACAATTTCATTTTTGGAAATTGTATCTAGTAGTCTCTTGCTATTTTCATTATTATTAAATGGAGACGTCAAAATGCCGACGGAAATTATTTTAGTTTTATTTAAAGGATTTGATAATAAAACACAATTTTTTATCGGTCATGAAAAAAGTATCGTATTCTACTCGCATATAATGGCTGTTATTCACTCAGATGATTTACGACACTCGCCTATCGGCTCGTGTCGGTAAACATCATCTTCGTGAATAACAGCTATCATTATATGCTCGTTGAATAATATACTATTATTCACTTATAATTACATTTTATATTATATGTACGTTATACATTAACTAACTTTAAAATTAATTAACTTAATATGGTAAGTTTTTTTTTGTTCAGCTGTTTTTTGTTTTTCTGTTTTTTCTGTTTTTTTGTTTTGTTCACATAAAACCGTTCACATTTATTTACATTTAACCGATCAGCTGTTTCTTTAATTTTTGTTTTTAATTTTTCTAACCGGTGTGAAGTATTTCACACAAAGTGTAGCTACACAAATTAACGAAAAGTGGAAGTGTACTGAAAAAGTGTAGGCCTACATAAAAAAGTGTAAATAAGAAGTAGAACCAGGCATGGGCTTATATTTCCATAAAGTGGACAGGTGAAGCTATCCGAAACAATTTTTATTATTAAGCTTGACCTGTCCACTTTATGGAAATATAAGCCCACACTTGGTAACATCTGTGAGATTTTCGTAAATGGTCATAGTATAGCATCAGGTTTGGACATTTTATGTGATTTTCACAATTTTCAAAATAGCGTCGAACATACCCAACCCTTTTTATTTTAATAAGAAAAATTGTTTCGGATAGCTTGACCTGTCCACTTTCTGGAAATATAAGCCCATGCCTGGTTTTACTTCTTATTTACACTTTTTTATGTAGGCCTACACTTTTTCAGTACACTTCCACTTTTCGTTAATTTGTGTAGCTACACTTTGTGTGAAATACTTCACACCGGTATTTTTCTATTTATGACATGAAAATATAAATTTAGAGGATATTGCTCAAGTGGCGGAATTACTATGTGATGTGAAATACGAAGTCGGATTCCAGTATTGTGATGAACCAGTGGAAGCGGATTGCGCAAGTGTTTTATATTTTAATATCAGGGGTTTGAAGACGAAAGTTCGTGAGTTGGAAAATTTTCTTTAATTTTTTAATTATGAGATCGAAATTATTGTTCTTGTTGAATCTTGGGTGCAATCTAATGAGGTATTTTTAATAAATATACCAAATTATAATGTATTCCATAGCTGTCGTGATGGTAGGGGTGGTGGTATATGCGTTTTGATTAAGAAACATATTGAATGTTCAGTTGCTTTTGAGAAAGATGAAGATAAGAGTAACTACCTAGTTCTGAAATTATTTAAAACAAATATGCATTTAATTAGTGTACTCGTATATAGAAGCCCAGGATCGCAAATTGACAAATTTCTGAACGAGTTTGAAGGGATTATGGAAAGGTTTCCGAGAGCAATGGTGTTAGGGGACTTTAACTTAAATATTTTGGAATCAAGAAACTCTAAAGTGGGTCAATATTTGGATATTTTATCTTCAAATGGTTTCTTACTAGTAAATAAAATGGATCCCAAATATGCCACTAGGATATGTAATACAACGTGTAATACAATGTCAACGTAGCTTTTCATTGGAGGATGTATCATTTTCAGACCACAAAGCAATTCAGATCAAAATAAGCTGACACGTTGACAAAAATGAGCTAGTTCACAATTTAAAAATTTTTAATTATAATTTAGCTGAAATTAGTCACTTGTGGGAAAACATAGACAAGTGTCGTAGTCTGGACGAACTCGTCTACGATCTTGAGAGAATGGTTAAAGCATATACACAAAACAAGCCAGTTACTCGACGATCACGCTTCAAACAACCTTGGATGACTCAAGATTTTTACCAAGATATTAGGATGAGAGAGAAATTGTTTAGGCTTAAAATTAAGTATCCAAATTGGAAGCATCTGAGTGAAAGGTTTAAGTATCTGAAAACCATTATTGTAACCAGAACTCGAAAAGCTAAACGAGAGTATTTTTCATCTAAATTAAGTGGTTGTAACGGAAACGCTAAAAAATTTTGGAGCCTGGTAAAGCTAGCGATATGTAATAAGAAACGTGAACTGGTAACCAAAAAGATCTCCCTTAATATAGATGGTTTAATAGTTGATGAACCTGTGGCAGTGGCAAATGTGATGAATTCGTGTTTCATACATGCGTGTGATTTTCCCTGGCCACCTGTTAGTTTAGTTATTCCAGAACAGAATGTTAATGTTGAATTGAATCTGGGTAATGTGAGCGAAGAAGAGGTAACTCATATCAGTAAACATCTGAAGACGGCAGCAGCTTCTGGACGGGATGGGATATCAAGTAAGTTCCTTTAATTTTTCCAAGAAAAGTTGAAGAGAGCATTAACCCACTTGATCAATAATTCAATCGCATAAGGATATTTGCCAGATAAACTGAAAATGGCAAGGGTTGTACTAGTGTACAAAGATGGGGATGTATTGTTGCCGACTAATTATACATCTATTTCTATTTTAAATTCCATATCCAAAGTATACGAAAAAATAGTGAAAGTTCGCCTTATACATTTTATAAATACTAATAGCATTATTGCTAAAGAACAGTATGGTTTTACTATAGCATCTAGTTCTTAAGTGACATGTCTCAAACTAACACATTTTATTTCGGAGAATATTGATAAAAAACAGATTGTAGCTTGTCTTTTTCTAGACCTAAGATAGGCCCTTAATTCGGTAAATCATGACATATTGCTCCTCAAGCTTCAGGCTTTGAAGCTTGAGCCGATGCAGTTGTCTTGGTTCCGGTCTTATCTTACTTGCCGTGCTCAAGTTGTAGCTGTAAACCAGATAGAAAGTGATTCGTTGCATATCACAAAAGATGTACCACAAGGCTCCATACTTGGTCCGGTTCTTTTTAACATCTACATTAATGATATCTGTAAATTAAATTTCAAGGGAACAATTCAATTATATGCTGACGATGAGGTTCTCAAGTATAGTAACACAAATTAGGAAATTTTTTTCATGAATTGCAAACGGATCTGAACTTGCTAAACCTGTGGCTCAACGAAAACAGATTTCAACTAAACGCTAGAAAGACTACATATATGATTTTCACAAATAAAAAACTCTCAGAATCTGCTAATGAATACAATATCTTTTATGGTGGTGTTGTAACACAACGTATTGAGGTTTTCAAATATTTGGGTTTAATTTTGGATACCAAACTAAAATGGAATCACCATATTGAGATGATCAAATCCAAGATTCGTCCGTATATATTTTCGTTCAAAAAACTTAAGCAAATTTTGCCCAGAGCTTCTCTGTTACTTATCTATAATTCATTCATCTTAACTCAATTAACATACCTCAACCCCGTATGGGGTAGTTGCGCGAGATTCCGGCGAGAAGAACTAGAGGTACTGCAAAAAAAAATCACTAAAGCACATATACCACCTGCCACTAAGGCATCCAACAAACGAACCAAAAAATACCACAACTAAGATTCACGAAGATAGTAGAATACGAACTCATAATAATAATATTTAAAATTCTTAAAGGGTTGTTAATTAAGTTTAATTGACCTCTTTTTCACACCTCTGATATGCATTCCATCTCGACTTCTTCAAAACGAATTCAAGAGAGAATAATATTCTATATAAAGGACTTAAAGCGTATAACGCATTGCCTAGAGAAATAAAAGGAATGGAGCACATTAACTTATTTAAGAAATGTTTTTGAAACTACCTTAAACGTTAATAAGAATAATGTAATGATTTGCTGATGTGATTATGGTATTCCAAATTTTATCTTCTTTTTTAATGCACTATTTTACTATTGTCATATAAATTTCAACTTAAAGTTAGATGTTATTTTATTCGTTTTTCATTGTTCAGTGCGCTTATTGTAAATAAACCGATAGTTACTTACTACACTATACTACACTTAGTAGTAAAATAAATAATAATAAAAAAGTACAAAAAAAAAAAAAAAAGTAGCGGAAATCTTTACATTTCTTAAATTATAAATGGATTAATCCGAATTTCTGACCTGCAGTGGCTAGATGCTGCTTTAAGATGTGATTTTTAAAGCTAGAGAGACAGAAAACATAACAATCGGTGCGGTTCAGCATTGAAAATCTTTCAACAGGTTTTAGGGTGAAGAATTAAAGGCCAAATTTATGGTCTTTGAATTTCATACATTGTTAATTCTCGGTATTAATAATTTTGGGATAGATGGCTACCATTCATTTTTTTCATAGGCCGATTCCTCGAGATGATACTATGTTTAAATCAACATTTGGTTTTTCACCGGAACTTTTTACTCATAGCATTATGGGCCTTGCTTCCACCGCCCCTCCCCCAATTTTATGTAAAAACAATATTTCGTGATTAAATCCTCTTTTGATTTTAACAATATTTATATCGTTATAAACTCTTATCATTTAAATCAATATTATTAATTTACAAACTCGTTAGCATCTTCAGCTAAATTTGCGTCAGTCAACCAAAATAAAAATCAAATATTTTCGAAACGCAATTGAAAACAGAATACATACGCCAAATCTAGAAATAATAGTGAGAAACATGAACCTGAACCCATCCATTTCTTTTAGTCGAACATCAAATACAAAACAAAAAATTTGTTCACATAAAACTTTTTTACATTACAATGGAGTCAACATTTGTATTTCACTTAAGAAAAATATTTGCATTAAGCATATGTATATGTACACTCATAATGTTGTGTATAACAAAAATATTTATACGCCAACATAAGCAAATTTATTTAGATTTTTTATTTGATTTCTTTTTAGTTTTTTAAAATCAAAATTTTTAGATAAAAAAATAAAAATGAAAATGGGAAAATAAAAAAATCTGCAATTTTTCATAATACCAGTATTTTCAGGGTGTTGTCAGGTGGTGTTCTTTATTTACGATTGCAAACTTAAAATCAAACAAATTGTGCGGTTTTTTTTTTCAATTTTATAAAACAGAAAAGGATTAATCGCTTATTTATGGTGACATACAAACATAAATGAAAACTAAAGGGTGAAAGCAGACTTGATAATATACGGTGACCTAATTATTTCACATTATGACGAAACGTTCATCGATAAGAAACCTCGTACAAAGATAATAACAATAGTTTTTTATGTATTTTACAGTTTAAATCTTTAAACAGACGAATAACTAAGCAGAATATCTTACTTTATAACGTATAATAATTATACGTTCTTTTCCAATCTCTTAACTACTTATGTATATACATACATGTGCTTTCATTATTACAACGGATATGTTATAAAATGTAATTGTTCCTTACTCCAATCAAAAGGGTATTAAAGATGATGTTGTAATGAAATGCAATTTAATAAATTTCCGCTTAGAAATCTATCTGCAGATATCTATGTAATGATGTATAATATAAATGGTATGACTCTTATCACATTTTTATGCAAAATATGACCTGTCCTCTCTGTACATTTTAGGTCATCATATGTATATAAGGCTGAACCGATCCCGTGTGGAGTTGAATAGGTCGCGGATAAGGGAATGCTCTCACCGGCTTGCCGGCGGGTATATGGGAAATGAAATACCACCCGCGGAACAAAACTAACAGAAGCGTCTCTTCACCAAGAGGTGCGACTTCAAACAGCGTCTGTTCCTATTGTTAGAGGCGGCTGAGTTTTTTTTCTACCTGGTAGTAGGTATAAAATGCTAGGGGAAGGACACCCTGATCAAAAAACCACGCTGTTTAGCAAAGAGGAGGAAACTTTAACGGTGCAGAGAGTCAAAAAACCAGTACTGGCGGCTCTCGGAAGAGAGCAAGCGGGCTTCCAGTCGCCGAGATCCAGTGACCGCAGTGGTTTAGTGATGCAACGCTTGGTTACTACATCATATACATCTAGAAAAAATATCTCCACCTTTACGGAATCGAGGGATCCTTTCCGAAGAAGTACTTCAATAACGAGATCGCCTATAAAATCTTCCTCCGCAAGTACTATCCATCGTTCAATTTCAACCAATTCATTATCGGATACGGAGCTAGAAAAGCGAAAAGGGCAGCAGCGATACTAGGCTTTTAAACGTAATTGTACATATGACACAAACTGGCATCGATCGATGTATTACTGTAAAAAGGAAAAGAGATAGTCCAAAAAATGAAAAACTACTGACAAGTAAGAAACCAAATGTCGAAAAAGTACCGCTAAAAACCAATTTGAAATGTTCGCTGATAAGGATGTGGAAGAGAGCGACTCTGAAAATGCGAACATTCTAGTACAGGCAAATCAAAAACAAAAGCCTCCTCCAATCTACTTGCGTGAAACTGGTCTGTATCAGTGGTGCAAAAACTTAAATCAAGCGTGCTAATGAATGGAAAGCCATTTCACGTAACAAATTTACTTCCTGGCAAAATACACGAAGTAAAAATTCAAAAACACGAGGTCAACAACTATAGAGAAGTCATTAATTATTACGATGCTTATAATAGAAACTATTACACATACCGTTTGAAGTCTTCAAACGGTCTTTCAGTCGTTATTGAAGGCATCGATGTCCAAGTTCAAGCAACCGAAATCCATGCCGCGATTGTTGAAGATGGATTTAAAATACAGAATATATATAGATTCCATCCGAAAGCACTTTGAAAAAGGGAGAAATTCATCCAATATATAAATTAAAGTACCCCATGCATAAACACATAACTGTTGAAGAACCAAATTAAAGGTCTGGACCAATTTAATTTTTAAACTGCCAAGCATATGGTCACTCAAGAACTTATTGCAAGTTGATATTCGTATGCGTTGTATGCGGTGATTTACACCCAACCAATAGTTGCCCGAAACCAAAAAAATTACCGGGGATGCCCAGTCTACAGAAATATTATTCAAATGTCACGTCCCAGGTGACAGTATAAAACTACACCAGATGCGCTGAATAATGTACCTTCGTATACGCAGAATAAAATACCTTCGGATGCGCCGATTGAATCTCGTTCGCCAAAATATCAGCCTGGAAACCAACATATGCAAGCGTTCTTAGTGGTAAATCCTCAAATGCTGAACCTAGCCTGAATAACTGTATGCAACTGTTGATGCAGTTAATGACAACAATGCAAAATATGCTAGAACTGAAGAAATTCAAGTAACCTCTATATGTGTCGACCTTGATAAAGAAAGTTTAGTCATCGCTTCAATATATTGTCCTCCAAATAATAACATTTCGGCAGATATCTATAAAACATTTTTTGCAACTCTGGGTCAACGCTTAGTAGCCGCCGGAGACTTTAATGCCAAACATACATATTGGGGTTCCAGATTGACTACTCCAAGGGAACGTCAATTAATGAATGTTATTCAGGAAAATCATTACGATGTTGCATCGTGTGGCCATCCAACTTATTGGCCTACTGATAGTAGAAAAGTTCCTCACATCCTTGATTTTGCAGTCACAGGTAAAATAAACCGAGAAATGATCGAGTCAAGTCTTACTACATTACTCGGCTGACCAAAAGTCATATCCTAATAATCAACTTCCTAACGAACACCTTCACTAACTGGTTGAAATTCAAGATGTACATCAGTTCGCATATTGACTTGACATCTACACTGGAGACGGCAAACGATATAAATATGGCAATGGAAAACTTTAATCAGTTACTGATCAACGCAGCTATTTCAGCCTCGCCTAAACAAAACGAAATAGAAAAATTGCTAACAGAGAAATGTCGCTTAAGACGAATATGGCAAACTAATCGATCGCCTGCTGCAAAATGCAACTTTAACCAGGCCAAAAATAAACTGCAAAGCCTACTCCAAAAAAACAAAATGGATTATCTGCAATACTACCTTAATCAGTTATCTCCCCACTCTGACACAAACTATTCTTTAAGGAAGGCCACTAAATACCTTAAACGGCCCCAGTATCAAACCCGCCAATTCGTCTACCCAACGGTGACTAGGTTAGTAGTGACGAGGAAATGCTAAAGCCATCGCTGATCATCTTGAAGGTGTGGATTTATCGGTGGTTCACTCAGATGTAGCAATCGTACCTGAGAGGAAATTCAAGATAAAGAGGCCACTAGTAAAGTTTATTATTTCTCCCAAAACTCAATTAAAGAAAGCCTCTGGGTATGATCAAATGATAGGTGCAATACTTAAAAAATTGCCTGAGTGTGCCTCTGGAAACTGTCAAGTATAAAATTGATCCCAAAACCTGGCAAGGATCCTTCTAAGATCTCGTCATCTCGAAAGTCTTCGAAAATGCAATTATCTAAAATAAAAACCGAAACTCCGAAATATCATTCCTAATCATCAATTTGGTTTTAGAGCGGAGCATGGAACCATTGAGCAAGTGCACCGAATAGCTACAGAAATAAGATTAGCACACGAGGAAAAGAAATACTGCTTTGCAGTTTTCTTGGATGTTGCTCAAGCATTCGAGAAAGTTTGCCACGAGGGTTTGCTATATAAAATTAATATTAATTTCCAGAAATTTACCAACTTATGAAGTTGTATTTGTCAAATCGCAGATATTATGTCAAACACAATACCTCTAACATCTTCGCAAATTATGACGTCTACCTTCGCGAAAAAAAATCCACAAACAGCGTCCGACCCCCTAAATAAGCTTACGTGTCCGCCGGTCACAATGAACGGAACACAAATCCCTCAGACAAACGAAGCAAAATACCTAGGCTTCCATCTAGATCTGGCGAAAATATATTGAAATGAAACGATGCCATATCAACTTAAAAGTGGATAAAATGCACTGGCTGATGCGGAAATATTCAACCCTTGATTTGGAATTTAAGCTTCTCCTGTATAACACAATGATTAAACCAATCTGGTCGTATGACTGACAATTATGGCAATCAACTTCAAATTGAAATATTGACATTGTTCAAAGAATACAGTCAAAAATTCTCAGAATGATTACAGGGGTACCCTGGTTCGTAAAAAACAAAAATATACATAAGGACCTTAGCACCCTGACAATGTGTCCTGTAATTTTTGAAATTCATTTTCGAAATTTTAAATTTCCGATTTAAACTACCAAAATACATAAATATTTGACGCCGTTCGGCCTTTCATGTTTTATTAAAATGAATTCTCAAATGTGAAGCAAAACACCCAGTAATGAACCCCTTAAGAATTTTTTTTACTTTAGGCATCTGTTATGATTTTAATCGGGGATTGAGCAGAAATATTTGTTATGAACAGGGCCGCTACATCACCCTCCTCGCAGTAAGTGTCCCACGTGATTAAGCTTTACAATTTCATTATATTTTGGACGAATATTCATTAAATATTAAATCTGACTGATTTCCTTTTACATGGTTTATGTTGATCGAGCTGTGCTAGAATTCCAAATGCTGGTTTAAGGCGACCGATTGACACAGACTGCGATTTTCCGTTAATATCAATTACGAATAATTTTCGTAACTTACGAAGAACTCTGTAAGGTAAGGTGAAGTAAGGCTTGTTCGTATTCTGTCCACACCAACAAATACGAATTCGCAATTATCTAAATTTTTTGGGATGAAAAGTTTGGAACTAAATTTTGCATCTGTGTGCGAAGCTGTTGTAAAAAGTTGTTAGTCGATGGAGGGGGTTGAGAATTTGGGCCTGAAAATATATCGCCAGGTAGTCTGGGGCTTTGACCATAAACTAGGTCCGCAGAGCTCCAATTTTTGGTGTTACCCCGAGCTCTAAGTGAAGTTTTTAGAGTTCTATGCAAGCGGTCTATTATACCGTTTGCTTGCGGATGGTAGGCTGTAGTCCGAATCCTGTGGCAACCTAGAATTTTTGAACTTGAGAGCTATGGTATTTAAAGTAAAAAAAAAAAATATTTGTTTTTTATAAAATCGAGTTTTTCTCAAAAAAAAACCGTTATAATTTTTTCTTTTGTTTATTTAATTTTAATTTGTCATGATCTCCTCTACAATCCCTCAATACAAAGTTTGGGTCGAGGAGTTATAAAAGGTGCTCAAAATGTCCTCCTTGTGATTGAATACATGCTAATATTCGTTTAAGTATGCCTTTGGTTATTTCAATTCTTGGTAATTCTTCCCTTATCTGTTGTGCTGCTGTGTGTATTCGTTGTATAAGTTCTTCTTTTGTTTCAATTTCTTTGGAGTATACAAGCGCCTTCATCCTTCCCCATACATAAAAATCCAATACCGTAATATCGGGGGATCTTGCAGGCCAATGAATTGGACCATTTCTTCCAATCCAATTATTTGGATAATTTTCGTTAAAAAAATTCCTAACTTTATAGGATACCGAGCAAACGGCGCAGTGGTTAAAGCTGCGCCGTTTGGATCGGGAGGTACCGGGTTCGAATCCCGATAGGGGCGGGATGCAAAAGGGATTTTGCATCATCTGATTACGATCGGTGATGACGATGAACACAACTATGACCCCCTGTTGAGAGTGCAGAATCCATGGGCCGACCCACCTTTCATGTCAGCACTATAGGTTGGCATGAAGCAATGCAATGTGCAGGTGGTTTATACAAAGCCGGTCTATAGCCGTACGTCCTCGATTTGGCTAATACTGCGTAAAGTAGGGCGGTAAAATTAACTGCGAAAGAGTTGGGAGTGCCTTGAGCCCCAGAAAAGATTGCATAGTTTAAAAAAAAAAAAAAAAAAAAAAAAAAAAAAACTTTATAGGATCCATTTTTTTAAAAATGAATTAATTATTTTCGTGTAACTTATTTCACTTATTATTAATAACAAAACATTAATTTTATTAACGAAATTTTTATTTTTAAAAGTAATTTTAAAAAACTCTTCCTTATAGTGAAATATTATTGTCTTTATTTTAAAAAATATTAATAAAAATATCGATTTCGGTAGTCATGCTACCATCATCAGTTTATTTGATAAACTGATGATGGTAGCATGACTACCGAAATCGATATTTTTATTAATATTTTTTAAAATAAAGACAAGAATATTTCACTATAAGGAAGAGTTTTTTAAAATTACTTTTAAAAATAAAAATTTCTTTAATAAAATTAATGTTTTGTTATTAAATTCCTAACATTATTATGGTAGTGACAAGGTGCACCATCATGTTGGTATGTATGCGAAAATCTACTTAAAATGGGAACATCATCAAAAAGGAGTGGCAAATCGTTTTGTAAAAATTGTAAATAACGTTCACCATTTAATCTAGGTGGTAATATGAATGTTCCAATTAATTTATCGCCAATTACACCAGCCCATACGTTTACACTGAATCGGTGCTGAAATGATATTTGTTTTTTCGAATGAGGATTTTCAGCAGCCCACGTGTGTAGATTGTGAAAGTTTGTTATGCCATCTCTTGTGAATTGAGATTCATCCGTCCATAGGATACGTTTCACAAAACTTGCATTGTCCAAATTCCTTTCCATCAACAAATTACAAAACTCCAATCTTGTAGTGCGGTCTATCGGTTATAGTTGTTGAACGGGTGTTGTATGGTATGGATGAAGATTCTCCTTGTGCAATACTTGATGAATTCGATAGCGAGAGACGTTTAATTGTAAAGCGAGCCTCCTTATGCTAATAGAAGGATTTGCTGTTACATTACGGATTATACCTTCGTCGACATCCAAATGGTTTGGTGAGACTGAATGGGGCTCCGCCCGGGTATTCGATCTTGTTACGATATTTGGCAGTCTCCTATGAATATTTATAGATATTATTGCGTCAGGAATGCGACGTGTTGGAAATCTGAGTTGATATTCATTGCGAGCTCGTGCTGCATTACCATCGCAAAATCCGTAAACAAAATGGATATCAATGTACTCCTCACCTGAGAACTGTGCCATTATAATATTAATTTTATTAAATTAATTAAAATTTTGATTCACAACACTGATACAACACTAGATAATATCTCGAAACTAATGACTGAATCTGAAAATATTTAGTTTTTGTTTTTTCAACATTTAAACAAATGAGTTGATAATCATCGCCTACTGTTTTACAGATCAAAATAAAATTGGTAAAATATTAACACTATAACATCTCTTAATTAGATTGAGAATAAACGGAATACGAAGAAAACAATGTCACGTGGGTACAAGTAATGTATTGGGGGATTGTAGAGGAGATCATGACAAATTAAAATTAAATAAACAAAAGAAAAAATTATCACGGTTTTTTTTGAGGAAAACTCGATTTTATAAAAAACAAATATTTTTTTTATACTTTAAATCACCATAGCTCTTAAACGGATGCAGATACAAGATAACCACTTAAACCTTAATAATAGCCTATACGATTACCAATCAAATAAGACTAAGTTGGTTGCTCTCCGATAAATATTTTGGAAGTTACAGTTTAATATTTGGGTGTACTTTTTTTCTGAACCAAATTTTTTAAACACCCTGTATCTCAAAGGATATCAAAAATGGACCCCCCCTCCACATACGATTTGTTTCTCAGAATGAACCAAGGAATCACCCCATGACGGATCAGCATCCCAAACCCGGACACCCTGTATAAAGCCAACAGTTCTCTGTCGAAGGCGGAATACTTGATTTCAGTTGTTGTGAGTTTCTTTGAAAAAAAACGCTAATGGTTCCCAACTACCTTTATTGAACTGTTGCAACACTGCTGCTACGGCAATGTTCGACGTGCCACATGTTATGTTGAAAAGTGTATTTTCAATGGGCAGCGCGCATTGACTATGATGAATGCTTCTTTACATTCATCTGGCCAGAAGTAATTTTTGGCTGTTTTTGGTCTTTTTGACAAAGTTGCCAAGTGCACCTGAATTGGTTGTAGAAATTTGGCTAAACGTGGAATGAAGCGATGATAACAATTCACCATTCCACCGAGTTTCTGAATAGATTTAATTGAGGTAGGTTGAGGGAACTGAGTTATGGCTAGTAAGCACTCTGGTGAAGATTTTATGCCATCTTTAGATATGTGGTTGCTGATTTTAGATATGTGGAACGCCGAAAACACACTTGGATATCTTTATTTTGACATCGTACAAGTCGTTGTAATACTTGCCGTAAATGAGATTTGTGTTCCTCCTCTGTTGTACTTGCAATCAAAATGTCGTCAATGTAACCGAAAATAAAATCAAGATCTTTTAGCACTTCATTCATAAAGCGTTGAAAGGTTTGAGCAGCATTCTGAAGACCAAAAGGCATTCGATTGTATTCGAATAAGCCAAATGGGGTTGTTATTGCCGTTTTAGGCACGTCTTCGGTTGGCACAGGTATTGCGTGATATGCCCTAATTAAGCCGATTTTTGTGAAAATTGTGCACCCGTACCCGATCGTATGATGATTTTAATCAAACCAAAGTTTGGGTTGACTGCAAATATCGCGCGATCTGACAATTACATCTTCAGATAATTTTCGTTATTGCGCTATCAAAATTGAGCAAACATGCCCAGTTTGTTATGAACAGGGCCGCTACAGTGTAAAGTAAGTACTAGGTAATAATAGTATACTTATAAATCACAGTTAATAGGTAATTATTTTGGTAAACAACATTCTCAAGTCAACTCCTTAATATTACTAGAGCCACTCTTGGTGCAACCGAAATGGTAGCTTCTGTATTTACAAACACAGCATGTAATTCCTACTCTGCTGCATGTAAAATGTGAGGCACCTTGAAAACTAATGCCAGTTTCAGCAATGCAGTTAAAATTATTTTCTTTTACTTCGTTGTCGTTATTGAATAGTTGTCGAACGTGTTGTTGAATGTGCTGGATATTTCCACAGTTTGTTGAAGGCCATTTTCACTTATTGGTACAGCCAGGAAACTTTCAATTTACACACTTGGATGATCAATATGAATGACTGGTATGCCACACAAATCAAAATTTTGCGGACCGTGAAACTAATTCGCATTTTACTTCCAAACTAATGCCAGTACAGTCTCCTATATTGAAGCTATGGTCAATTACGTATTTTCTGCGAAGCCACTTCACAAAGTTCCACCGGTTTCTAGCTGAATCCATAATCTGGGCATGTGTTATTTTCGTTTGATAATTTATTCTGGTCTACTGCTTCATCATCATCGTCGTGGCCAAAGATAATAGGGTTGTCGTCTTCCTATTAAAAATAATTTTATATTAAGCATACACAACATATGTATTTGAAAAATTTATGGATGTAGAGGGAAGAGTTTATGCCGAAATTGATTGTACATGATTCTACAATAGTAATTTATACTTTATAATTTTTTGTTGAATGTTAATTAATACATGTAATTTCTAATATGCTACCGGTGATTAAACCATTTTAAATGTGTTTTTATTAACACGAGAAGTATATTAGTATTTACGAACAATCATTCAACGAAATTGACCAATATACCTTAACGGTTCCCCAACGTGCCCAAAATATGGAAGTTTTGCTTGTTCACATAATCGCCGAGGTGAAAATGAGCTTCGTCGGAAAAGATGATTTTGCACTCACTATATTCTGGAAATAAGTTTTCAATATTTCAATATTTTATTGTTACGTTTTTGCCTTGTCAACCAAGGTTCGAATCACTGGATTGTGAATAAAAAAAATCAATTCAATTTATCACAAACGAATTTATTTATTGAACACCAAAAATTAATTCAACACAATTTATTAACAATAATTCACAAAATCTCTTTTATATAATATTCGCACAATATTACTGTTCACTTTTTAAATCACTTTTCAATTCCTTTTTAACCTTTACACTGTCACTTTCTGTTATCTGTTACTAGCTCTACCGGACAACCAAACGTCAAAAATATTTGCTGAAACTTAATGAGTACATCAGCAGCAGTTGTTCCATACATTACTTGAACTTCAATCCACTTCGATGTTGAGTCAATTACCAGTAATAAGGTTCTTCCTCCAAAATGAAGAAAAGTCTGCGTGAAGTCTATACCATACTCGTTAATTCGTTGACCACTTTGATACTTTGAAATCAGCTCTGTTTGTGTTTTGATATTTTTGGCAAACTTCACACGTTTTGACAACCTTCTCGATTTCTTCTTCCATATTTTTCCACCAGCATACAGATCTTGCTAGTTGGTGGTAGTTGAAGAACACGCTTTTGTAACGACCATAGTATAACGACACAACTACCCCACACCAGCCATCCATCATCGATAGTTAGCTCATTCTTGCGAATGAAATATGGCTTCATTCCCTGATCAGTAATAGAACTAGGCCATTTGACATTATCTTCATTAGCACGATGTCCTGCTTTTTAACGTATGCCACATCCTCATGACCAATTGGTAAATGGTCATCGTCTACCAAAAACGCATTGACTGATTGGATATACACATCTACGGTAAATTCGTCTTTTTGAGGTAATCGCGATAAAGCATCAGGCGCTACAAGATCTTGTCCCTTCCGATACTTAATTGCATAATGGTATCCATACAATATAATGTCCCATTGTTGAAGTCTGTCAGCAACAGTAATTGGAACGGCTTCCAAATGCTTCGTTGCAGTGGCGCCAAATCCGACGTGAAAATTTACCAACCCCAAAAAAGTCTTGAGCTGCATGACATTTTGAGCTACTGGAGTATTGTTAATAGCCACAATCTTACTTGGGCTCGGTCTTATTCCACAGCCACTAATAATGTGACCTAGATATTCCACTTCACGTCTAAAAATAAACATTTATTTTCATACCTCCGTTACCAAACTCGCGAATCTTTTCGCGCCAGGTAGGCATTAATTTAACTAACCTCAAGAGACATTAATTTAACTAACCATGGTCTATAAGATGTCCTGCACGAAAAAAAAAGATTTCCAATGTTTGTACTCCATTCTTAACACAAACGACTGCTTTTCCGACAACGTCCAATGTTTCACGGTTTGCTACCGTATATTTCCTTAAAACTCTGCTCAAGGACTACTTTGGAAATTGTTCACTTAAATCAGCCAAACTAATCACTGTAATTGCCTCACCGGTATCAATCTCCATTCGAATAGGTACTTTATTTATAATTACTCGCATGACTTCGGATTTTGATTGTCCGTTTTCAATACCGTTATTAACAAAGCTTAATGAATTAAAAAAATCCACGCATTCGTTTTCCACTGAGCTAAGCTTACGATTTTTTGACACATCTTTTGCATAACCAAGGTGTAAGAAAAAGCGGTAATTTTTTATTTTCCTCCACACCATTCACTAACATTAATTGCTAAAATCTCTCATTATAGGTTTCAATATCTGCTTTATTGTTGAATGAAACACTCTAGGTTAACAATTAAAAATATTTTATTTATTTATTTGTTTATCCTCGACGCCAAATGTTGAGTTCGTATTCTATTCTAGGTGTGACCCCGCTAATTCAAAAATGAACCAAATGATGCCGCGCCTTTTACATGAAACAAAGCTTTACAAGTAGTGAGCCTAGGTAACCGGCATCTAGTGGTGAGTAGAAAAATAATAATGATAATAATAGTGTTATGGTGTTATGGTGAAACCTATTGTAGAATAGAATAAGTTATTTAATAGCGAAAAGAATACTGTACTAAAATGAAATTTTCCATGCTACAACTGTTCTACATGTTACCAGATTATTATTACTGGAAAAATCGTGAAATTTCTAGATGTTTTAGTTTGAGTATATAAAAATAAGGGAGGGCAATTGTCACAACTCAATCTTCGAACACGATTTTGTCCGGTTGTACCTGGTTCCTTTAGGTCCCCCTTCAGTCTATGACTGCTATAAATGTTTGGCCTTGTAAGCAACATATGCAGGTAGTATTGCGTCATCTCCCACTGCACTGAACATCACTGAAATATAAGATTTAGTGGTGTTCATTAGCCTCTCGGGGTACTTCCAAGTTGCAACCTCGTTTGCGGATAACATTTTTTCTTCTCGGATCGTCGCACAAGTTCGTCTCATCGTAGTTTATTATATTGGTACATCTGATTTAGAGACTTGTAGTTTATTATATTTGATCCGTAATTAAGTTTAAGGGGATTAGCTTTGTGAAATCCCAAATAGTTTAAATCTTTAAAAATTTTGTGTTTGGATTTTTTTTAATTTAGCATTAAGTTCAAATATTTGATTTCAATGAATTGTTCTTTCTGCATATAATAAATTCGCCCGAATGTATGCTTTTTCAAATATATACAAACGCAATTTTGTTGTTGTTGTAAAATCTATCTCTAGGATATGCTTTTACCCTTGCAAATCAGCTGCTTTCTATAACCCTAAACCATTTATAACACGTGCCCCAACATGATGCTTAATCGTGTTTCGACATCTACTATGAGGTGCACCAATTCAAATAGAGGAAAGTATGACATTGTTTCACAATTCACAACATTGTTTAGTCACATCAGTGCCCATCAAGTTTTATGTACTAAAAAATTTCACATCATCACACATTCGTCAATGTTGAAGCATCCAGCTAGGTTTACTAGATAACCAAAAAAATGTAGTAAAAAAAATTGTTTACGAGTTTCTTGCCCACAATAGTTTGCCTAACATTTGGTACGTTTGTTTTATCCGTAACACCATGGTATATCTTTTTAATGCTGGAACAGATTTGTTTAAAGCTTGCCACTGGGCAAATGTACATGTTATACTCAAAGATTGTACTATTTTATCACTTTCAATATTCATTCTAAATTTTTTATGTATTTTTTGTTGCTTGGTTAGTTTAGACTGTTTGGAGTATTTTCATTGCCGTAAGTAAAACATAAACAATATCAACGTAATAATCGATAATGCATACATATTCTTATGTTAAGAATGTGGGTTACATAAAGGATGTTGCAAGTAACAGTAATCTGTTTTAAATAAAAGGTGTTTGACATCGAGTATATTATATATATATAAGTAAATTTAGGGCGATAATGTGTGCTATTACAATAATAAATTATGTATATATACATAGTGTGTGTCAACTGGTAATCCTTCTATTAAAATTAGCACATAAATCGGCTGCGTTTGTTTAGGAACAGCAACATGACTACCAGCTGATAAGACATTTTTCATTTAATGAGATTTATAACTGACAGGTAGTAAATTGAATTACAAACAATAATGGCATTTGAAATTATTCCATCCTTTTTAACGTGGTAGTGTAAACTGTGCAGCCCGACATTTTTTGTTGCATTTTAATTCGCTATAATGTAATGCTTTGGTTTTGACCGGCTTGCAGTACATATAGGGCGCAGTTGAATTTTTGACTGTAAAAAATCAAATAAGTAATACAAACGAAACCATGGGCATACTACAAATAAGTGGCGAATGTGATCTTGAGATAATAGCTGCTATTCGTCTAACATTGCTTCTTCCAATACTCTATGAAAGCCACAGGTTGATTTACTCAACTAATAAATGTTCCATGTGATTGAGCTAGGAACTGTAAATGGCCAATTCAGGATATTAATATTGCTAATAGCAGGATACTCGGTCACTGATTTTTTAGAATAAGCAGGCGCTCTCCGAGCTTAAGGAATAATCCGAGCATGCAGAAATTAATTAATGTTGCACTGTGGGAACTTTCCTCGCCACACTATTACTGATCCTTATCTCAATGCTCATCAAAGTGCAAAGTGAGTTTTCACTAATAGCAAACAGAATAGATTTCCATTGTCTCAACTGTGATTTCCTGACTTCAATATTCTAGAAAATAAATTACCTACTCTCTCGCAGCCGCTGTCTTACAATTTGGTCCAAAATTCATAAACAAAAGGTAACTGGAGAGATTTGCAAAAAGAAAAACACGACAAATTTACTTAAAAATATCAGACAAAATAAAATGAGTCTGTTTCAATTTCAATCAATCGAAATAACTTTATTTGGAAGGTTCAGAAACAATCAAATTTCCACAGTTCCCAGTTGCATATTTACTGTTTTTCTTAAATATCACATATTATGTGCTTCTGACTTTCAGGCAGTTGGTCGTTTAAACCAAGAAAATGTTGTTTTAGGCTGACATTGGAATTAAGAATTGTTTGGCCGTAGAATTAAAAAATATCTTACCGATGGGTGGAAGCGGGGCAAAACTCACATTTGGTCTCGAAAACTACAAAATTTTAAAGAAAACGGATTTATCCAAATGAAAGAGGAGATCTCAAAAAAAAAAGTTTATGTATTTTATGACGTAGAACTTTACGCATGCGAGCAAGATTTTGAGGAAAATTTTGGCCGATTTTGATCGCTGGGATGTGTTTTTTGTTGTGTCTTGGTAACCGATTAGTAAATTTTTATGAGGTGATGACTGTTACAAATATTGAAACGAAATTCTATAATTGTTGTGAAATACAATTTGTATATTCGAAACACACTAATAGTGTGACTTACAAAGGGGAAAAAACTGCACCATTAAAGGCCCTACAAGCAATCCAATTTGGTTGCTAGGTTGGTTGTAGACGATCTAATTTTGTTGGTTCGATTTTGGAGTTTGTTAAAAACAATACATTACGGCAATAATAATGAACATTTTTTATTTTATTTTTTTTTCTACCTCGGCTATCTATGAAATTTCACCGACAAAAATACACACGATCCAATTTGGTTGGTTGGTCGGCTGATCGAATGGAAATTTCCACCCAACACTCACCCACCCGGGTTTAGAAAAGTACGTTTTGTTAAATCGTAGTCTGTGAAGGCTAAACTCGTTTTGATAAACCAAGTTCTCTCGAGAGTACTAGGACCGACATTTTATTAGGACTATGCTTGAAACTTGGACCGCGGATGAAAGTACCTACGAGTATTTGATTTTCTGTTGAAACAAATTTCCGAGCTCAGATGTGCAAAATTATAACATTAAGGAGAAGAAATAGATTAAAACTAACCTTCTGCGACGAAGAATATTTTTTGACATCCAGAAATGGAAATTCGATTGGGGATATTCGATAGTTTGCGATGGCAGCGACGATATACATATAGTAGGTATTTCGACGATATACATATAGTAGGTATTTTCACAACATAATCAAATAAAGTAGGCGGTTTTTTAATTTTTTTCTTATTCGGCTCACGATGATTTTGAGTGCGAGTTTACGACTATTTTCTGAAGAAAAATTTTCAGCAGATTCAATATATTTTAAATGGAAAACAAAAGAATTATGTTCGGAAGGGGAAATTTGTTTACAAAATAGACTACTTCGATTGGTTGCCTGTCGAAAATTTTTCTTCAGAAAACGGTCGTAAACTCGGCATGAAATGCCGGATGATGTATATATTGCATGTGTATGCATATATTTTGTAGTGATTTTAGGTTTTATTTATTTTTTTTCTGGTTGATATTCACATACACATGCAATATTATTTGTTCGGCACAGATGTTTCCGTTACATGATTTCTATACAATTGTTTCCTCACTCCTGCCGCTAAAGATGTTTTCACATCAAAAAGAACCCAATAATTAAATAAATAAGTATATGTCCGAGATGGGGGAGGCAAGTCAAAAATCTTTACGTTTTCGCCTACAGAAGAAGCTGTGATAAGGCTGATAGATTTGAATACAGTCCTTGAAAGAACCGCTAACACTCGGAAACTTGGAGACAGCAACTTGGATCTGCCAAATATTTCTATCGATTCACTAATTTTAGGTAAACAGAAATTGAAAAAGACGTAAATTAGATATTCAAGAATGGAATATTTGAAGAGGCTGCTTATGTAAAAAACTAACATTTTTTATTTAGATGTAAATACGCAACCAAATGGTGATTGAAATCTGTGATATTAATTCTAGAATAATCTAATTATGTAAAAATGAATACATTTTTTAAAGGGACAATTTAAATGAGCAAGCAAGAATAATTTTGTGGCGACAAACATTAGCATCAACAATTATAAATTGGCGACACAAATTTCATTTTGGAATAAACATATGAGAATATAAAAAAAATATTTTTGAATGATATTTTAAATATTCTAGTGACAAACATTTGGCATCAAAATTAATAAATTGGAAACAAATATAATATTTTGGAAAAGCAAAATATAATTTTCGGTAACAAAAAAATAAAATTAAAGACAAATTATTAAATTTAATCGATACTAATTAATTATTTAATATTTGATCTATGTCTGCAAGGTTGTCGAAGCAATTTTGAAAATAAATCTCCATTTTCCAGAATATTTTAAAACATTTTTTTAATTTATTTATTTATAAATTTGTTGCCAATTTATTATTTTTGTCGCTCAAAATATTTATTTCGATGCCCAAAAATAATTTTTTTAGTTTTCCCTTCCAATAATTCCAACAAATTATAAATGTTACCAATTAATTATTTTTTGTTCCAAACAAGTATTTTTGAAGATGCCAAGAAATTTATGTTTGTAGCTCATTAAATTGTGATCTTTCATTCATTTTTTTGTATCTGAAATATTAATTGTTTGTTTGCCAGTTTATTACCAGACTTTTTTAAATAGTTGTTATTTTGAAATTGAAGTCAGAACACGAAATGAATTCAAATAAAAGTTTATCTTATGGAATTTAGAATGTTTTGCCGTATTTTCATTTTCAGGTTCATTTAATTCTTGAGAATTTTCACTATGAGAATCTTTATCTTCTGCGTTATCTCATATTGTAACTCATATATAATATTGTAATATAGGCACCTTCGGCGGTCGCTCTGAATGATGTTATGTTATGAGCCAGGGTTCTAAAGGGTACCCTGAGTCACCTAATAATGACAATAAAAATAATAGTAAGAAAGTATAAAAGATTCTAGCAAAATGTTTGTATTTACCAAGCAGCCATATACAACATATTGTCGGTAATTACTTAAACTCCAAACTAACGAGTCATGTGAAGTTCCTCCGTATCTTGCATTAACCTAAAATGTGGCATTAATCTATTATGGAATACAATAGTGCTTGCCCCTCCAATTGAAATACAGATGCTCTATGTGCTATGTAGATGTGTGGTGAATTTACCATCACGCATGTAAGTTGTGTAGGTGTGAATTTGTGATAAACGTCAATCAGTAGGTTGAGCAAATGAACACAAAAGTAGTAGATTTGGTCTAACTTATTATTGGCGAATTATCAGTAAGCTCAATAAAAATTGTGGAGACACGAATTATTTTTTTCCTTAAACACAGTGCACACGAAAAGACAAAATTGCATTATATAAAATAAAACATTTGTCTGGGCAGAAAAAATATAGTTAGTTACAACTTATAACTTGTGAAGGACGGAAGCCGATAAAATAAAGCTACCGCAAGATAAAACCACAAGGACTCAGCCGTGGACATATTACCCCAATTATCAGCATGAACAAGATGACAAACGGCTGATTAAATAAAAAAACCATGTACATCTAAACATCAATAATTGTAAAAAAAATTTATATAAAATAAAATTAATTTAAACGAATATCACAATCTTTAAATTAACGATCGGAAAACGTATGGCAACAGACTACTGGACATCACGCAATATCTTCTGTTTTTTTTTTTTTTTTTTTTTTTTTTCTTTTTAAACTATGCAATCTTTTCTGGGGCCAAGGCACTCCCAACTCTTTCGCAGTTAATTTTACCGTCCTACTTTACGCAGTATTAGCCAAATCGAGGACGTACGGCTATAGACCCGCTTTGTATAAACCACCTGCACATTGCATTGCTTCATGCCAACTTATAGTGCTGACATGAAAGGTGGGTCGGCCCATGGATTCTGCACTCTCAACAGGGGGTCATAGTTGTGTTCATCGTCATCACCGATCGTAATCAGATGATGAAAAATCCCTTTTGCATCCCGCCCCTATCGGGATTCGAACCCGGTACCTCCCGATCCAAACGCCGCAACTTTAACCACTGCGCCGTTTGCTCGGTACGCAATATCTAAATATATTTTTATGGTTACAACAACAAACGTAGCTATAGATGTACTATGTTTATGTGTCCCGTCAATGCAGCCAATAACACCAGGAAATTCGGTATTAGCATAGAAAATATCTGCTGTCAATTGTTTGTTGCCATCAGATTGATGAAATGAAATGCGTTTGGCGTAATCCGACCCTCAATTGCAGTGAAAACTTCACTCATCGTTTCGAATACAGTGTATTTGACCATATCGATTAAGAAATCTTGTCCTACACTTTGTTGATAACTTTTTTTTTTTTTTTTTTTTTTTTTTTTTAATTTAAAATAAATTTTTATTTATTTATTTTATGTAATTACAATCTAGTCTCCTGGACTAATTAGCAATTTGTTTCTGACTTAATTTACTAACTTAAATTAATCTATGGTTTCTTCCCATTGGCATTCCATAGTGTTTGGTAAATTGATGTAAACCACATCTTTGTTGTGGATTTTAGATCAGCATAATGCTGCTTAAGCTGACAATCACACCAGCTCAAAAGGTTTGGTTCTTTTAAGTCTGCGAACTAAATTCGTGATGCTTAGGAGCTGAGTTGCCTCAATGTTCACATGTTGGCGGAGCCTTTCTTCATGTCTCCGTGCTTTTTCCTGGATTTCATTTAAGATGAGGTTCATTTTAAGGTCCCTATGAAGGTCATTGTTCCTAACATACCAAGGTGCATCAACGATGTTCCTTAATACTATATTCTGAAATCTTTGGATGATATTTACGTTGCTCTGTTTTGTACAACCCCAAAGCTGAATACCATAAGTCCAAATCGGTTTCAATATTTGCTTATAAAGTAGAAGCTTGTTGTATGTTGATAAAGAAGAGTTCCTTCCCATCAGCCAATACATTTTTCTGTATTTAAGTCTTAATTCTTCACTTTTCTTCTTGACGTGTGCTTTCCATCGTAGTTTAGCATCCAGGGTCATGCCGAGATACTTAGCTGTGTTCGCATGCGGTATTATTTCCCGATTTATGGTAATCGGAATATGTTCGATTCGTCTGTTTGTAAAGTTGATGTGAACTGATTTAGCTTCATTTAGTTTTATTCTCCATCTTTTTGTCCATTTATATATTTGAGTTATGGCTGATTGTAACTTCTGTGTTGATTCTTCGTTGCTTTTTCCAACAGCTAAGATCGCCGTATCATCTGCAAAAGTTGCCACTGTGTTGTTTTCTAATGTAGGAAGGTCATAAGTGTATAGTAGGTATAAAACCGGCCCTAATACACTGCCCTGTGGAACTCCTGCATTGATTTCTTTCAATTCAGAAAATGTATCATCTAACTTAATCCATCCTTATCTAAATAACTTTTAAATGAAAAATAATCGAGAAACAGAAATTAAATGTCAAACACTTGTCATTTATATTTAATTACACTCTACGATGTTAAGGCTATTTCACGTAAAAACCAATTTCCCTATATTCACGCTACACTAATTAAAATATATATTACGTTCGTATATACAGAAATACCAAATTATGTATTTACAGATCGAATTGAAGATTAAATCTTGCTGCGGTATCTCTGCACATTTTATTTATATGCCAGGATAAACCGTTAAATGATAAATGGTAGGAACTTCAAATTTAGAGCTTAAAAAGTTCCGCGACATAAGTGAATTAACAAAAAGCTTGACTTCTGTCGCGCATAGAGGCTACACATTGGTTTTGACTTCCTCTTTATTTTGTCGGCGGTGATTTTAGCACAGCGCTTGTAACTGCTTTAATCCTATAAATGGTCATTTAGCAATTATCGAGATACAAATAATAACACAAGGCACAATAACCCTAAAACGAGGAGAAACCGTTTGTTTCCCCTTTTTCAACTTTAACGGCGGAAATTCTTACAAATAAACATAATTTTATAAAAAAACTGTCGGTAGTCCATTCGTTATGGAGTTCTAAATGAAAATGTGAAAAAATTAAAAAAAAAATTCAGTTTTCCTTTTCTATATTCATCGGTGGCGGGGACAAAACTGCAACAAAATCATAGTTTAATAGAAATTCATACACATTTCTTTACAATGGGAGTGGTAACCTCGCCGTATAAAATCACACATTACATAATTTCGTCTTATTATACATACATTATTCTTATACATTGAACGATGAAATTTGGAAGTCACATTTTACATTTTCTCAAGTAAAACTCCCTCGATTAAACAGAAACCTCATTAGAAGTGATGCTTTGTTTGTTTCCATATCACATGTAACAAGGACATACCAAAAATAATTTACCGGCTTGCTTTTCATAAAGATGCTTTGGATCACAACCTTTTGTGAATTAGTTTCTAAACAAAACAACAGTTTTGTGTATTACTTTCTTAATACTTTATTGGGCTAGTATTAAAATCCTGCCAAAAAATATATCGAAAAAGCCAAAAAATCGAAAACATCGAGTCTAGCCAGCTTATCCTTGTTCGTACAATCTGATTAATCAAATCGATCAATTTACTATACCACAAAATTTGTGTATCGTTACACATCAGCCTGATATCCGAGATTCGCGATAAAAACTGGTTTTTGCCTTAATTAACGTACACTAAGTAGGCCACTGGCTAGTTCCGCAATAAAATCTGCCACATATACCCTCTCTTACACTTACATATGTTTGTAGGAACTAAGGTTTTTGCAGTTGAAATTAAAAATCATTTTTTAATACGATAAATCTTTATTTAAAAATCATAAATCTTGCTCAAATTGTTGACCTCCGTTGCGTATGCACGCGCGACACCTTCGCCTTATTTCCACTGTAGTGGCACGTAAATGCATTTCTTCTTTAATTTTGACGAAAGCCGCTTCAAAGCGTTGGAACTAAATCGTCCCTAGATTGAACTTTCATGACGTGTACTAGTGAATTGACCCGTCTCCAGACGTAAAAATGTAACGGAGCTAGGTCTGGGGAACGTGGAAGCCAGGGAATAGGGTCATCCCTCCCAATCCATGAATTTGGGAATACGTTATTTAGGTATTCCCTGACGGTTAACCTGGATTACAGGACAAGCGTCATTTTGAAAAACAATATGTATGATTTCATTGAAAATTGGCACGTGGGCTACCAATTCGAGCAAATTATTTTATAAAAAATCAAGGTAATTATCCCCATTAAGATGCTCAGGTAAGGAATGTGGCCAAATTAAATAATTTTCAATTACTCCTACCCAAACGTTAACAGTCTTTTGGCACTTGGGTTCAGACCTTTCGTCGACCAGTGGCGAAGGTTGTGTAAATTAAAAATTCCTTCTTTAGTAAATTTGGACTCATCTGTCCACAGAATACTTTTCAAAAAGTAGGGATCATCCACATCTGTGTGCAATAAAAGACGACAAAACTGGACACGGTTGTCTAAGTCATAATTGTCCAGACCTGCAACAAATAAAATACATAAACGGAAGAATGTATTACTTACTGCCAAGAGGTTCTTTCTGTGTAATATTGATATTGGTAAGGTACGCGGTGAAGCGAGAAGGGGGTTCGTACTCATGCCAAGCATATCTTATGTTAGCGCGTATGGGTTGTAAGTCTGTTCAAAAATTACCTACCTTGCACTGGAGTGTAATGGAAAGTATGTTTGTTATTTTGTCGAAGTACGCTGCACACTTTCCAGATGGAAATCCCGAATGATGTAGCTACATTTCTTATGCTTCTAGTGGGTTCCTCTTCAAACACTGTTAGAACACTGCTAGGTTACAATCGCTCCTACTCTAGGTATTCGTCTATCAAAAAAGCGTTCCTGGTAAATCCTTTGCGCGGCACGAGCGACGCCATTGGCACTTCCATATGCCATCAAAATGTCTTCATTAGAGAATGTGAAAAACTTAACCAAAACAAAGTAACAACATCAGAATGAAACCTTAACAGACGGGTCTGTTTGTAGAGACTGTAATATGTCGACTAAAAAACAATAAAAGAAAATCAATGGCAAAATGCGCTTCAATGAAAAAAAGAGATAGATTATGCATTTTACTGTGCCGGAGGGAGATAGCAAACGTAGTTGTTGCCTACTTAGCGAATGTTATTCAGACTGATGTGTTTGACATTTTACGATTTAGTTGAAAGAAAAGTGGATATTATTTGTGACGAATTTTGAATTTGGTTGAACCATACAACAGTAATTCGTAAGAGCGAATTTAAAACAAAAATATAGTTTGAATGCTGAATATTGCGATTTTTCAAAATATAAATTAAAAAGTTTAAATAAAAAAACGATGCACCAAATACACTGTATAATTCGAATTAAAATGGAAAGGCAAAAAAGTTATGCGTGTGTGGAAATACAATAATGGAAATACATTAGAAATAAACAGAATTACAGGCATACTTTAAGTATTAAATAATATACATCTTAGTGAGCTGTGAAAATGACACTTATACATTGATACATAATAAAATAATAATTTTGAAATAGGGCGATTTTTCAATTAGTCCAACCGATTAACACCAGTTGTGTGTTAGGGATAGGCTTACTAAAATTGAATAAAAAACACTTAAATTTTATTTTAATTGGTCAATATTATTTCCCATGTAAATAGTTGACATTTGTAATTCTATCCCTTATAGTGTCACATTTGAGCAAAACAATAGAATTGAAAAATCGCCCTATTGTTTAATCGGTATGCTATGCACATATGTTTAGTATTGCTCATGCTGTTGCTGAGTTTGGTTATGTGGGGAGTATAGGAAATAAAAACTATGAAAGTGGTAAACAGATTTGAATGACATTCTCTAAAGATGCACGCGAGGAAGAAGCAGTAGGAAGACATGCTAGATGCTACCGTCTTTTCAGCTGCTATAATTTTATAGTCAAAATAGCATTTATGTCAAATAGAAACGCCCTATTTCATTTAGTTCAAACTGGTCAAATCAGCGATGCCATTTTGCTTTGTTCACCGGGTTGGTCGTGACCATTCACAAAAGTCTAAATATGGAATCTTCAACAAGATTGCCGTTTATGAATAATGGAGTACTGTATTTTAAAGCGTGCAGGGCAGATTTAGATGATTAACTTAGTACAACTGTACTTTGCTCAAGCTCACCGAGACATGGCTATACTGAAATTAAATCGTTTGTATTTTTTCAATTTTTAATTAAACAATTAATGTCGGTAAGGTTCATCCCCCAAACCCAACACAGAATAACTTATTCACTTTTTAAACCAATAATGTAAGACAATTTAAATACTGAACGAACGGCAGCCCCAAATCTGGTCTATCTGCATTAGTTTCTCAGGCCCGTCGAAGATGCTTGAAATGATTCAATGGATACTTATACATAAAAGTTTTCACATAATACTTTTGCGAGTTGAGCGTGAACTCGTACGTTATTTTTTTATTACTCGGCCGCTGCATGAAATCGGTTCGGCACATTACATCTAGCAATAAGAAATAATACAAAAAGTATAACTTAATTCACCAATCGCGGTGTTTCGAGATCGCTATAATAATATTTGAAATCTAAAACAAAGCTACAAATACCTGAACAAAAAAGACCAAGTGATAAGACAGAAGCCCTTGAAACAGTTAACTCTTACTTTCGATTAATTTTTAAAAAGAAAATTACGATGAGGCACTCTGCTATCTATTTAGCGAACATTTTAATTTTATGTATCCTTGCGTGTTGCATCACTTTAGATGGCCTAGAAAATATATTAATATCCAATATTTCGCTGAGTAGGCAAATAAACTGATTTTATTTCAATTTAAAATTGTAAAACAAAACTGTTTTTTATAATACTTACATAGTTATGGTACATAATAGCTAGCTGTTTGTTTTATCACTTTTACGAAAATCTATGAACACACTAAACGCGCATGAACATTTTTTCTCATCGCGCGTAGCAACATTTTTGCAATATGTGTAGCATCAGATTTTAATGTTCAAACATAGTAGCACTTTTCTTCTTTTTTTTTCTTTGTATAATGGTAATATGATTTTCATCTTACATTTTCTCTTTTCAATGTTTAAAATGAAAAGTATACGGTTAGTATTTTATTCGAAGTTGAATTTAATACACGAGAGAGAATCATTCGAAAAATATTTATTTTCATTTTTTTTTGTGTGTAAATTGTATACGTATATTTTGATTTTATCTACCAAACATAAAATAAAAATTTGAAAACTAACTAACCCGTACCCGCAAAAGTTTTCTTTTCGCTTTTTCGACCGATTTTTGGCTTGAGGTGAAATAACAAAATTTGTGAAGTTGTTTTTTTGTTTTTTTTTATTTTTAAATAAATTTTCGAAGCCTACTAACCACATTAAACGCGTTTATAAATTTCAAATTTTTTTTTTTAAAGTGTTACATTTTCCAGTGCATATATAAACAAAATTATGTTGAAAATTTTACGTTGTACATTCATGTGAGTACTGTGTATACATACATAAGTTTCCAAGCAAATAAAGATTGGATTATTTTTTTTAAGTTAGCTCATTTTAAGTGTGTAAATCTCACAATTAAATTGGTTGGAAAATCCATTGTTTTTCACACCCCGATAATAAAACAAATATAATACGTTTTTGTTACTTATGTGTTCATTAACATACATTTAGGAATGTAGATTGTATAACGCTTAACTTGGCAGCATTATAATTAAATTTAAATTTTGAAAATTTAGTAACATTAATTTTATTTCCATTTTAAGTGCTGGTTTTTAATGATGAATTTAGCTTTAGATGATTTTTATCTATATAACAGAAAAGTAATTAACTAACATTTTTGGTAGCCCTTAAAAGTGTTTAGAAAATTAGTAAATTTAAACGGTATTTTGTGATACTAATTAATTTTAAATTTTAAGTTTTGAAAATTCATGTTTTATGATTTCTCACGATTTCGATGACATGGAAATATTAAAAAAAAATGCTAAATTTTAAAAATTAACAAAAATACATTACACATATTTGGCACAGGATTAAAATTTTAGGCGAATTAGTTCCATGAATTCGTTGGTAATAATTTAAGGTTCAATAAGTTTCGAACATTTCTTAAATTTAATTTGTTATATTTGATGAGAATTTAACCGTTCTACTAATTCTGAAACTTCATTAAAAAAATCGCTAATTACATTAAGGGCAAAGTTCTTTTTCTATTTGTTAAGGTGTGTTACTCAAGAAATATTGAAACTTTAAATTAAATTCTCCAAACGTTTGAAATTCTTAATTTTCATCAGTTCTGTAATATTATTCTGTTGAAAAACCATAAATGTAGTTAAAGTTTTTCGTATTAGTCCGCTAAGCAGACCTCAATTAACTATGTTTTCTTTCAAAATTAAAAATATTTAAAAAGCTAAAATAAATCAAGTCAAACTTAAGTACTGTTTGACTGATAAACTTTAAATTATATCGGAAGTATCATAAATGGCTGTAATATGTTATCTGTACACATGTACCCATATCAAGTATCAAATTGCAGCTATCATTTTCGATACAATTTTTCGTTTTCCATCGCACGAAAAAATCTTTATAGGAAATTGCAAAAATTTTGTAAAAACACTTTATGTAGTTAGTACAATTTTGATTTAATTTGACATTTACTTTTATATCAAAATGATATGTTGATATTTTAATAATTTTCTAACTAATGAGATTCGGTAGTCGTAGGCTAAGTTGTTTTTACAAATTCTATAATATACCAGTATGAATCTTAGCTAAATCGATAAATCATTTTAACGAATTTGAACTAAATTTGATTAAATTCGGTATGGTTGGCTCTCTAACCATCTTATTGTGCTGAGTAAAGTAATAGTAAAAAGTAATAGCCAAATAATTACCATTAATGACTGTTTATATCAATTAAGGTGAATATTTTATTATTTCCTAATAAAACGAAAATTAAGGACAACGGGTTTTAATACCGTTCGCTTTAGAAATAATTTTACTTTTAAATATTTCCATGATTAGCCGGTATTAAATTAAAACAAAATAATGCACGTGTATTCACGAAAAGATAATTGTCATTAAAAGATAGTTAATTGTGCTTTAAAATTTTTAGTTCGGGATTTTTAAATTCACTCTTTTGCAAATGATATTCAATTTTTTATAGTTCATTCACAATTCTTTCCTTCTCATCCTCAATTTTTTCCAAAGGAAATTCGTGTTTTTTTTAAAGTAACGTCAATTAAACGTAAAATAAATTCAAATATTTTTAAAAGAATTTCAAGTTTGTAAATTTTTTCAATTCAAAATTAATTTTTTGCAATTAAAATCCAATCCCCGTGAGAAGATAATTTATGCATTCGTAGGTTAATAGACTATGGGTGACATGTTCTGCCATCACTATTTTCGATGTTCGATAATATTTAAATTTCTTTTTTTGAGAGTAAAATTGTACATCATTTCGTTTTCTCAAATACGCTGTTTCTATTGCGATCTCCGTCTATTAGTATAAATTTCTATACTATCCAATTCCATCATAATCGGTAAGGTGGTGATACAGTGGGGAAGAAATAGCATGATGAATCGGAAAAGTCGAGAGCACAATACAAAAAACGTAATAAAATAAGCGAAATAGCGTACAATTTTGTTCTTGAAAAAAGGGATACAAAGCCTCTCAAACATCGAAAATAGTGATGGTAGAACATGTCACCCCAGGTACTCGTTTTCGATAACCGTTATAATATCTTATCATTGTGATTTGTGATTAGTAAATTATACGATTTTAAATATTAGCTGCATTTCTTGACGTTTGATCTGATCCAGATCAGATCATGTCTCATAAAACGACAAAATAAATCCGTCAGGTTGGTATTACCGCTGCCTAAAGATACTACTCAAAATTGCATTCTTCTTTTTTGTCAAATATCATCCGTCTTGTTTTGAAATTATCTGTCAAAAAACATTAACGGCGCAGTATCATTGAAGAACTAGTTTGGTGTTTTCTATGATGAAAAATTTATTCATCCATATTTAATTTTTAAGTTTTAATTAAGAATATATATATGAATATATATATATATATATATATATATATATATATATATATATATATATATATATATATATATATATATATATATATATATACATATATACTATATATATTTTATATATTAATAATATAAGTATATTATAAGAACTCTGAATTGACGAACAACAAATGTCAATTTTTTGTTTTATTTTGTTTTGAATGAGTTCGGTTATTATTCATTTCATTTGCGCATTCATTTCGCACTAAATACTTAATCCAAAATTATTGTTCACCTATGTACATTTTAATAGGCGAACTAATTCTCGGATCACCATTCGTGATCTAAAATCAAAATTGGATCAAATTTTGTTGTTGCTTTACATATAAATTGTGATCTGATCTGGATCGTCAAGAAATGCAGCTATTGTAACAATTCACTTTTTATCTTATCATCGTTTAGGTAAGTCTTATCGATTTGTCAGTAAAAGAATTTATATAATTATGCTCGGTTTTACAAAAATAGCCAATCTTCAGTTAAATAATATTTCCTCTCTTTCATCTTTTATGAAATTGCATTTGTCTCAAAATACAAATTCAATCGTAACTACGATACAGTAAATGAAACACCAGCTTCAAGTATCAGAACAAGACTGAAGTTTATTATTAAAAATATCATAATCGTAGGCTATGTATCAATACCGATTCATAGGCCATGTACAATACGAATAGGCTTTATATAAATAGGTCATGTACAAATAAGTATGTAAATATGTGTGATCATGTACATAACATTTTCCTTCTTCTAATAAAAATTCAGTTTCAAAATTTAATAATTATACAAAATTTTAAGGCTTAAATTTAAACAAAACCGTTTAATAGTGCAATCTTTCAGGAGGTCTTCGTATTCTGGCTGAACGTCGTAGTTCCACTTCGTGATTGCTTAGAGACGGATTGTCTTCTCCGTTGACTGCGTAATTTTCAGTTGGTAGTATAGATTTTCTGGTACTGGTTGGTTGTTGGAATTGCGATGTTGTATTTTCATTCTCCTCTGAGGGGTGTAGTACTGTAGATGAATTCATAGAAGACGGCTGTAAATAGTTACCCGTTCCACCAGGCAAAGCACGTGGCCGTAATTGTCGTTGGTGTACTATTCTCAGTTTGCCTTCGTACGTGATGATATATCGATTCCAACTGATAGGCTTCTCGACTGTAGCGGACTCCCAAAATGGTTTGTTAAGCTTTACCCACACGGGGTCTTTAGATTCGAATATTTTTAAGGGAAACGTCAAATTTGTCGGGCCGGATATAATCTGTGAATCTCCGTAATTCGGTCGCAATTGACTTAATAACGTTCTAGGCGAATACTTAAGTAGAAATTCCGCCGGACTTTTTGAAGTACTCGGTGTCGGTGTGGTGCGGTATGTAAACAAGAAACTCTGAACGTGTTTCTTCAAATCGGCTTTGGTTGATTTTAAATCTCCCCATGACTTCTTGAAGTTTTGCTTTACTGTCTGAACCGCTCGTTCTACCATTCCGTTAGCTTGTAGTAAATATGGTGGACTCTTCATTGGCTCAATTCCATTACACCTTAAAAACTTTAAAAATCGTTCGGACGAAAACGGCGGACCATTGTCCGTTACTAACTGATGTGGTATACCAAAATAGCTAAAGGATTGTCTCAATTTATCAATAACATCCACTGCTGCTGTTGCTTCCATTACGTGCAAATCAATCCACTTTGATGTTGAGTCGATCAGTAAAAGAAACGTAGTATCATTGAAGTAGAAGAAATCGGCGTGTAGTCTGGTCCAAGGACGTTGTAATTTTGGCCAGCCTAAGTATGTTTCGTCCATTTTGTTGTTTGTTTGGAAGCGTTGGCACGGCTCACATTCACGCACCAATTCCTCGATTTCTTGATTTAGACCTGGCCACCATAGCGTAGACCTAGCCAATAGTTTCATCTTGACCATGCCAGGGTGGTTTTCGTGTAGAAGTTTCAATACATGATGTCTTAGAGCAGTCGGTATGACAACTCGGTTACCCCAAACAATACATCCTTTTTCTACCGTCAATTCGAAACGTCGAACAAAATATGGTTTCCAATGAGGGTCTTCGCAAGAATTAGACCAACCATTAGTTATTGTTGTTACTAGTCTCGACATTAATGGGTCCAAATTAGTGTTTTTAGCAACATCTTCCGCTGATATTGGCAATTCCTCACAATCCATTAACAGATTGATAAGACTAGTTGTAATGTCGATACTTTGTGTAGATGGCAGCGCTAAACGCGACAACGCGTCAGCTACCGAATTTTCTCGGCCTCGTTTATAACTAATGGAGTAGTTATATGCCGATAAAATTATGGCCCAACGATGTAACCTGGATGCAGCTGTTATTGAAATGCCTTTCCGTGGGTTGAAAATACTAATCAAAAGCTGATGATCAGTATAAATTACAAAGGACCTGCCAAGTAGAAATTTATTAAATTTTTTTAAGCCAAAAATTATACTTAACGCCTCTTTTTCCAGTTGCGAATACTTTCGCTCAGCTTCCGACAACGTTGCTGAAGCAAATATTACGGGCTGCTCCACTTTGTTGCACATTTGGCTTAAGACAGCTCCTACACCTGTAGAACTTGCGTCACATGACAGGAACAGTTGCTTTGTAGGGTCATAATGTACCAATAAACTTTTTTCGGAGATAATTGCTTTCGATAACTCAAACGCCTGCTGACTTTCCGCACCCCATATAAAATCTAGTCTTTTTGAGTAAGACGGTACAGTGATGTCAACACATCTGCTTGCATTGGTGCAAATTTTCTATAATAGTTGACCAATCCTAAATAGGATTCCAACTCGGTGATGTTGGTAGGTGTTGGCGCTTCTTTGATAGCCACCACTTTCTTCGGGCACGGTTGCACTCCGTCTTTATTGATCACATGACCTAAATACTCCACACTAGGCTGATAGAATAAACACTTGTTCAAATTTACTCGTACGTTAAAGTTCGAAAGACGCTCCAAGACCTTTTCCGTATTGGCAGCACATTCTTCCATAGTACAACCCGTTATAATTACGTCATCTAAGTAGCAAAACGTTCGAGGCACTCCGTTTAAAATTTGGTCCATTGTGCGCTGGAAAATAGCAGGAGCCGATGATATACCATATGTTAAACGGTTAAAATGGAACAATCCCAAATGCGTGTTGATTGTAAATAATGGTTTCGACTTTTCATCAATCTCCAATTGCTGGTAGGCTCCGGACAAATCCAATACTGTAAATCTTTGACCTCCCGTTAAACTAGCTAGAATGTCATCACATTGTGGTAATGGATACGAATCGTTATTTATAACCCGATTAACTGTTGTTTTAAAGTCAACACAAATACGTAAACGGCCGTCTTTCTTCAACGTTGTAACAATTGGACTGGCCCACTCACTTGTATGTACAGGGAATATTGTACCATTAGCTTGCATTTTTCGAAGTTCCTCCTCCACTTTTGATCGGAGTGAATATGGTACAGTATACGGCTTGCAGAACACCGGCATCCAATTATCTTTCAATTCAATTGATGCTTTGTGCAATTTAATTGACAAATTTTCTTCTGAAAACACATTTGGAAATTTGACCTTGTACGAGTCTACAAGTACTTGAAGGTCATTGTCGCCGTTGCTTTTCACATCCACGTGGCTCACCATGAATTGTTGTTCCCACTTGGGAAAGAGTACGCTTAACCAGGTACGCCCCAATAACGGTACAAATTGTTTGTCTGTTTTCACTACAATCAATTCTAATGCATGATTTTTATTTCGATGATTTACATTGACTACTGTAAATCCATCAACCGCTATTGTTTCTCCACTCACGGTTTTCAAACTATTATGTGGCTGTAGAGGTAACACTCCAAAAATCTTCTGAAACGTCGACGCACAAATAACGGTTCCACAGGCTCCAGTATCCACTTCAAAACGAAGGTCGATATTATTTACCGATAAAACTATAAACACCGGTTTAGTTTTATTACTGTTTATCTGATAAATATACCCTAACACGTCATCATCCGAACTTTTATCACCCGGTATTTCATCTTCAACCTGATGAACCGACCGATTTGCGTGACACATTTTAGCTGTATGACCCCTTCGCTTGCACTTGAAACATGACCACTTGATTGCTGGGCATTCTTCCCCGTTATGTACTTTGCCACACCTCGAACACGCTTTATTATTTTCGTTATTTTTATAACCTTTCATACTTGAAGCTTGCTTTGTTGTTGTCGATTGTTTCACGTTTGTATTTCTCACTTGATTTCTCTTATTAAACTGTATATATGAAATTTCCGTTTCTGTTGAAAATGTTTTGTTTCACTCGCAGCTAATTCCATACTTAACGCCTTAGTACATGCATTTTCAAACGAGATATCACTTTCCACTAAACGGTTTTGGATAGCACTACTACATAAACCACTAATAAACCGATCCCGTAGCGCGTCATTTAGAAATGTACCAAACTCACATGTACGCGCCATTCTTTTCAATTCCATGATGTAATCGCCAATTGTTTCTGTTGCTTTTTGTTCCTGTTTATTAAATTTAAAACGTTCCAAAACAACCAATTTTTTTGGATTATAATGTTGTTTAAGCAACTCTACGCACTCGTTATAGGATTTTTCTGCGGGCGAGTTAGGTGTACACAGGTTTTTTAAAGTAATAAAAGCATCCGCACCAATAGAAGTAAGAAAAAACGGTAACTTGGTTTCCGCAGTTATTACTGTTTTATTAATCTTAATTAATTCGGAAAATCGTTCCATATACGTTTCGAAATCGCACTTTGATTTATCAAAGCATTCAATTGAACCAATAAATGCACTTTGGTTTGCCATTATATTCACAAAAAAAAAATTACTCTCACTTAAAAAAATATATATATAGCCAACACGCGTGCGTTTCAACAAAACACAAAAAAAAAATTATGTTTACCGCTTCGTCGCCAAATGTTGTATATTGGAATCGTAACTACGATACAGTAAATGAAACACCAGCTTCAAGTATGAGAACAAGACTGAAGTTTATTATTAAAAATATCATAATCGTAGGCTATGTATCAATACCGATTCATAGGCCATGTACAATACGAATAGGCTTTATATAAATAGGTCATGTACAAATAAGTATGTAAATAAGTGTGATCATGTACATAACAGCAATCTGATTTAATTTCGTTTTTTACTTGAACATTCTTTATAACAGGGTACTGATTCTCTAAAATATAAGATAACGTGTAAACTTGTAAAAAGCAAAGCTTTCTTTTATCAGTTTGCAATTTTTTGATTTTATTTGAAGTAGTAATCAAATCGAAAAACTGCCAATTCATTAAAGTAGGCTTCGTCTTTTGCAAGTTTACACGTTTACCCATTATCTTATTTTTTAGAGAATCAGGGTGCAGGAGAGTTAAATACTTGACTGCCCAATTTCGTCAAATATTTGACAAGGCCAAATATTTTTTGTAAAAAAATATGAACAACTTGCATTGGATTGAAACAAACGCAATTTCACAAATGAAGGAAAAGTTTTTGTTTTTTTTTCCTTTATTTAATATTACAACTGATTTACAAATCATTTAGTAATTTATCTTTCTTTAATGAAGATTCATATTTGATGGGCAGCAACCCAATGGTTACTCCCGTTTGAATTTACATAGTAATTATTTTTCTCTAACCTAATTAAATACAACTGCCCAATTCCAAAGGTTTCTGCCTTTGAAGTCTTCTTAGTGCATTGGTGGTATCCAACAAACTTCGTATGTCTGCATTTTGGTGCCGAGATATCCGCAGAATGTGTTTCTTCGCATGATTTTGTATTTCTTCATTTACATATTCCATGTTTAAGTCCCTATGGAGGTTATCATTTCTAATGTACCATGGTGCGTTTACAATGCCACGCAGCACTTTGTTTTGAAAACATTGAATCATTTGTACATTTGTCTTCATGGTACAACCCCAAAGTTGAATACCGTAGGTCCATACTGGTTTAAGTATTTGCTGATATAATAGCAATTTGTTATGTATTTTAAGCTCAAAGTGTCTACCTATTAGCCAATACATTTTCCTATATTTGATGTTCAATTCTTCTTTTTTCTTTTTAACATGATTTTCCAACTAAGCATGCAATCGAGAGACATGCCGAGGCATTTGGCTGTATTTGCATTTGGAATCGGCCTTGAATTAAGTTCCACTGGAATTCAGTTAAATTTCTGGTTTGTGAAGTTTACGTGAACCGATTTTGCTTGGTTTAAGCTAATGCGCCATTTCTTTGTCCAACTACTCACTGTTTCGGTTGCTTTTTGAAGTTTGGTCGTTGCTTCTGATATACACTTTCCAGTCGCCAGAATAGCTGTATCGTTTGCAAATGTTGCTATGGTGGCACCTTCTGTATTTGGCATATCTCTGGTGTACAGGATGTACAATACATATAGGACCCAGTATGCTACCCTGTGGTATGCCTGCTGATATTCTCTTTAGTTCAGAGTACTCTCCGTTATATTTTACACGGAAATGAAACTGCTTAGGTAGATCTCGATGCAATTTAAATTCAAGTCCTTGGTGCCAAACTTTGTCGAAAGCTTGTGCTACTAGTACATATTTGAATTTCAATTCTAATTAATTTCACATTAATTCATGCATTTAAATAAAATAAAAAATTAAAAAATGTTACCAAGTTTCAATTTTCAACAAAACATAAACTAAGCAAATAGTATATAAAAACTTAGAAAATATAATAAACAACATATTAGATTTGAATATTTTTTAGTTTGTGTTTATTTTATTTTATATTTTATTAAACCGAAAAGTATTCAAATCTGTTTTAAATTTCGAAGTTTAAATCATTTTCAGGATTTATTTCCTTACCAAGGATGATTAATAAACTCGCCTTAGTACACCTCATACATGACTTAATTCGTTTTAATGTCGAGAAAGATCTTTCATTGGTGCAAGTTGTGATTGGCAATATACACATTATTTTCTCTTAATATGCGAATAAAATTCCTTGTCACATATGCAGTTAGCTTCAAGTGCTGCCAATCCGTCTAGATTTTGAATATTTCTCTTCCCGAGTCTGAATTCTTTAAACCATATTTACTGATTTTCATGAGTAGTATAACCAGGAGATTTCTAGCTCAGTAGCC
The DNA here is from genome assembly GCA_958295665.1 of Tipula vernalis. Classification (NCBI taxonomy): domain Eukaryota; kingdom Metazoa; phylum Arthropoda; class Insecta; order Diptera; family Tipulidae; genus Tipula; species Tipula vernalis. The sequence continues at coordinate 174,981,957 of OY282558.1, read as the reverse complement.
ACCATTTAGGGGAAACATAAACATTTAGGGATGAGCCGGCATTTAGGGGCAAGTCATCATTTAGGGGAAATATGAACATTTAGGGGTGCGACGGTATTTAGGGCAAGGCGTCATTTGGGGCGATATGAACATTTAGGGGTAAGCCGGCATTTAGGTGCACCCCATTTAGATGAAACATTTCAACACTTAGGTTAATTATTCATAATTACATTTAGGGGAAATTATTTGACTACTTACCGGTAATTTAGGGGAAATGATGGCCAATTTGGAATTTACAAATCATCATTTAGGGGGCCTAACAACATTTAGGGGAAATGATTTGACTACTCGCCGGTAGATTGTAACAAAGTAAATTTCCGCATTTAGGTGAGATTTACTATTCATCAGTAGATGCAATTAACTAAAATGATGTGTGTCTATGCTAAGTACTAAAATGAGTCCATGCTAATAATCTTTAATGTAGTACTAAAATGAGATCGTGCTTACTACTATAAATGATGTATAATAATCTTTTATGCATTTTATTATAAATTTCATATGTGTATTGTGATTACTGCTACACCCAACTTATGTAATGTAAAAATATTTTTGTATGTGGTGCTTACGCATTTGAGGGGGCGCGACGATAATTGCTGGCATTCTATGTTATATTAGCAGGGTATACAACGCTGGAGCTGGCAGCCCATGTTATATTAGCAGGACATACAACGCAGCATTTGATTTAGTACTTGAATATTTTTCTTGTAGGAACATTTAATTTTTTTATGATGTTGTATCACGCTGGAAATAGTTAATTTGAATATGGAAATAATATTTTATAAATACAGAAGTATATTGTTAGTAAGTACAAACGTTTATTTAGAAATTTTATTTTATACATATTAATTTTTCAAATTTATGTAAGATTAAAAACTTATGATTATTATATTATATTATTATTATTAATAATATTTCATTATTTTATTATTTCACTTTACCAATTAATGATATAAAGTTAAGTAGAAATATTTTAAATTAATAAACATTACTGATGAATTATATAGGAAATGTGTATTAGTAATTACATTATTTGAAATTTTTAGATTAATAATGATAAATGTTAAACTGAAACTAAATATTAGAAATATGAAGAAGTATAAGCATTCTATTAATAATAAGAATACTTTCAATTTGTTACTTTTTTTGGTTTTGGTAATACTCATTCAATCAAAATCGTACGTAAATAGTGGATGTCTAGTTAAATCCATTATTTTATAATGGCCCCATGGCAGCGTATCGTAACTACCTTTGAGAAGATATCGTTTATCATCATGAAGATTAAGTGCAGTTTTTAATTGCCTGACAGAGCTCACTGCATGTTTTCTCGAACGAATTAAGTTTTGAGATACAATTTTTGTTATTTCATTGTCTAAATATTCTTTGTAACCATTAAAAGTTATTCTAGATTTCACAACAACTCGTTTAATACTCTTAATCACTTGTATCGAAGTATTTATGACAATCTCTTTTAATATAATCATACAAATAAGGACAAATAACTTCATAAATTAGACTGTCCGTATCTGTATAACAAATTTTGCAATTATTGAATAATGTTGAAATGTGCCCCTAAATGCCGGCTTACCCCTAAATGTGCATATCTACCCAAATGACGACTTGCGCATAAATACCCTTAAATGTCCACCCCCTTGACGACTTTCACCTAAATGCCGGCTTACCCCTAAATGTTTATATTTCAACTAAATGACGACTACTGAGCTAGAAATCTCATAGTTATACTACTACCGAGATAGTTATACTGCGGCCCTAAATGAGCGCCCCTAAATGCCGGCTTCCCCCTACATGTTTATATCTTCCCAAGTGACGACTTGCCCCTAAATGCAATTGACAGCAAATAAATGTAACAAAAATGCACAGAAAAACTACATCGCATGTAGGTTTTTAATTGTGTCTTCGGTAAATTCACATTTTCCCATTCGGACGCACCCCAAGAATATTTTTATAACGTCTACGATACAACACAAATACGTTTGTATAACAAAGGCGAAGAAGAAATGGCGTTTTACTTAAGAAAGCGTTTGTAAAGGCGAATATACATATGGATCATCCAATTCATTAGTGGAACATTTTGGAAAAACTCACTTTTGGAATAGGCCGACTTCCCATTTCATTATTGGAACAAGTTTAAAATGCTGTTTTAAATGGTTATAGTTTAATGTACTGTGGTTATAGTTTAATGTACAGATCATTGTAAAATTTGTCTCGAAATTTAAAACCTCATTTTCCACAAATAAGTAGATTTTGAAATGTTCCACTAATGAATTGGGTTATATATATATATATATATATATTGATACATACCAGGATCTGATATGCTATTTTTTTTTTTAAACATTCACACAAACCGGTTTTTATATTTATATTGGGGTATATGCTCGTACCTATCGCAAGTTAACAAATTGCGATGCTAATAGATGGCGGATTTGCGACCTCTTTTTGAGTTTGCTAAAAATTATATTCTCAATACATTTAGCAAATCCGCCATTTGTGTATTTCAGTACATATTTTACTGTCGCTTTTTACAACTTTCAATTATTTTGCAGAAATAAATTAAGCAAAAACTATGAATAAGTATCAAAATAATAAATCGGTGTGGGATAAATAATAAACTTCCTGAAAATAATGGAAGCCCGAAAAATTACACAATTAAGGCCAATACTCGGCTAAAGTGAAATGAAATTTCTCTTATATAAATGACACAAGCGAAAACGAAAATGAAAATTTTACCGCTGAATTTCACTTTGCGGTACGCAGTTTAGCTAGCGAAATGGGGGTTTTCGTATTAGAATACAGATGTCTCTATGTTATCTCTGCACATTGTTACAGATCCTCCCGGCGACCAACAAGTTTCAATAACATTGGTATAGCTTCAGTGGAAATTGGCGGGTTCTTTGTCGTCGGAATCTTTTGGACCGCACAAACCATTCGTGTTGCTAAAAAAAAAACTTGACCCTCACTTTCGATACTCAAACATGTTCTTGCCTCCCCCCATCATCACCCAATAAAAAAAAATTATTCCATATTTTTTTTGTTAATAATTATTAAATTAAAACCAAAATTTTAATACAAACGTAACACATCCGATCGTATAATCTCACATAAGTATGTGCTTTCTAAGTACACCAAACTATTATATATTAACTTATAATACAAAATTTATGCAATATATGCAAAAAAAAAATTTATGGTTGTTGGAGTAAGTGGTGCATATAACCACAAAAAAAAATCAATATTGTTGTAAAAACCAAACTCACCACTATCAACAGCTCCGGCCAAGAGTACTCTCCGCTTGTGCTACAAGATAGCTGAAAATTTTCAAAAAAAGTCACTGCAACCACACAAATTCTTTTCTTTTTCTTTTAAATTTTTCTTAACTACGATTATTATATTTTTTCTTTAAAATTTTTTTTTTTTAAATCTAGTGGTCTGTATTCACTATAACATTTATCGTTTCTTTATCTTTTTTTTTAGCTTATTTCTTAAATTAAAATCTATTTAAATAAATGTTTTTTTTTCACACTCAAGCAATATCATTTATGAGCACTATACTATATCAGTAAAACAGCTGGAAGTGGGCTGCTTTTACTGGAATATTTTCGACCAAAAATATTTATCCAAAAATGAGGCACCACCCTATGCTAATATAGCTAACCGGGACTTTGCCGCTAATGCAAATAAAGATTTAAAACAATTTTTCCTGGTAGCGTATGACCGTTATTAATTTACCTATTCACCAAAGACAAAGTGTGGACATTAGTTCACTATCATTAAATCTATAAGAATTGCCACATAACTTACCAAAAGGAATTTTGCCTTAAAATTTGGGCATCAAATATACGTAGATTTTGATGAATTTTTTTTTTTTTGCAATCGAAATCCACATAAACACAATTATTTTTATTTTCGGTATTAATATAGTCTTTACTAAGAATTTAAAACAAATTATTTTGTTTTGTGACTATATCATATACCTAATTCACTGGTACATTCGATTTTACATGGTCAACCACATAGTAACTTGTCGGTTGCCTCAAGTGAAATGAAACCATTGAAGTAATTTTTTTTTTTTTTGTTTTCTGTACCGCTAAACAATTTTCACTTATATACTTGTAATGTATACATGCAAAATATAGTATATACAAAAAAAATAAGTATATCAGCTGATACGTTTATGTATTTATAATTCTGTGACAATTGGACCATTTTATTGTCCATAACAATAGAAATGCAATACACATTCTAAAAAAAAATCCCAATATAAATCATTGCTATGAATCACAACCATCAGGAAATTCATCACGAAACACAATGATCATCATTATTTAATAAATAACCTCTTCGCCAGGGATACCCACCCTACTGAATTTGATAGTAAAACTTACGTAAAAAAAAAATTTATTCGTCACCCGTAACAACATTTTTCACTTCATTTTCATCTTCCCGGACGATTAATGTGAAGATACATTTTGACGTTTCATTATTTGGGTTTCTTGTTTTTCAACTGCCTATTGCATTCAATTTTAATTTTGCTTTTAAATTCCAAATTGAAGTTATATAACATAAAATTTTACGAGAATCGACCAACCAATTTTTCACGTCAGAATTATCTTCCTATTTTTGGAGATCAGTGAAAATTTTATTTCGCAGGCTTTATACTTAGTGCAAAATAATGTTTTTTGTTAAGAGTATGTTTTAACTAAAATCACCTATTTTTAATACCAATTCTATTAGTTCCCTAAAGTTGATTTACATAAAATTTTAATTTAAATACCTCCTTAATAATTGAACAATTGAAATGTCATTCACAATATTGTTTTTTTTTTTCTTGTAGTGGGATAAAAGTCGGGACCCGTTATTAAATAATTTATGCTTCTGCGAATCGCCCCTCTGAAGTGGAGAAAATAGGAAAAACTAAATAATTTTTTGTTGCTCATATTTTTATTTATATCATGATAACGGATGGACGGCCGTTATTGGGTAAAAACCGGTAGACACGGCTGAATTAGTTAAGTAATTCGAAAAAAATTCAGACTGAAAAATCGATATTGTTCTTATACATTTTGTCATACGTATAGAAGAGTAGTACTCCAGTAGAGACGATTCTCAATAAAATCAAAAACCCTTAAAATGTTAATGCTTTCATAATTTAAGATATTCTTTGGTATTTATTCACTTTAAAAGTATCGCATTAGGTACCACAATTTTTACGAGCCAAAGGTGCTTAACGACTATTTGTGTGTCACATTTATATTTAAATTAAAATATTATTGATAAATTAATTACCCTTCTACATAAATTTAATTTTTTAATCTCCAAAATCGATTATTTTGAAACAAAATAAATAAATAATAATTCTTTACAAATATTTGGATCAAACATGTACCGTACACCAGATGTTAAATATTCTGCCTTAAAGCCCGAATAAACATTACGGTTTTGGCGTTCTTTTTGTGTTTTTGCTTCTTTTTCACTTACTTAAACCGGAAAAATGCTTCATTCTTCATACAGACCTATGTAATTCTACAGTTAAAGGTCGGGTCACACAACCTGCTGCCTTTATAAGATAAGAGTTCTCTATGCCAACTTTAAAAGCAACAAGTTTGAAACTTATATAGAAAAACGTAACTTGGTAACCTATTTATTACTGTAGGTAATATACAAATAACTTTCTATTATTTTCTTTTAGTGGAATTCGCTACTCCGGCCTCCAACTAATAATAAATGATGTTGTCCTCATATTTCTTGTGTAAAAACTAGTTTATTTATATACCATCTTAAAAAAATGTTGATTAACTGTTTAACGTCTATTCAGAATTCAACAAAGGTAAAATAATCATATGTTATTATGCTTGATAAAAAAAAATATATAACCGAGAACATCAACAGCCCATCAATAACAAAAACAAAAAAACCACATAAGTGTTTCTCTATGTGTTTTAAATGGATAAAACGACACAACGAATTCTTAATTGAAAATTTGCTATTTTTCCATTTTATTTAGCGTTTTTACTTCTACTTTCCTTACCATTCGTAAAAGTATGAAGAGGAAAATTTGCTGAGTTATTACATTTGAAGGAATTCATCATTTTCCCTTTATTACTTTACTTCAATCAAAATAGAAATTGACACTAAAACCATCTTTTACAACTTGTTTTACGTTTAAAGCGCTGTTCTGTATTACCCGTATACAGGGTAAACCACAATGACGGACCGATTATAGAAAACAACACCAATTGTATTATTTCGTACAATACAGTGTTATTCTTGTAGAAAACTATATAGTAATAGTATTTTATTCAACGAGCATTAATTGATAGTAAAACGAGTAGAATGCGTCACCTCTGTCTAATAACTTGTCTTTCTTAAATTTTTATTATTGAAAAAATACACACTAGCGAATATTTATGTATGTAGTCGCACACTTTGATGTAAAATTTAGTTATACATAATTCATAACATAAAAATATAAAGGGCTGAAACCTCACGAAGTGATCAGAACTTAGATTCTGAAAATCACGTGCATTCATGAAATATTCTCGAGTCAACTAATCCCCTAAAGCAATTCCTAACTGAACCATTATTTCCAACTCCTCTTAATCAACACTCAAGTCTAAACAATATAATTTAACTTGCAATTCAACCTAAACATAGCCCCAAATAAATCTTCAATAGTAATCAACCGAGTAGGATAATATATTTCGAGCGTAAGAGTACTTCTGTCGAAAGATAGTTTTTTGTTTTTATTTTTTTCTCCATTTACTTTTGCTCATTTCCATAGTCGTTTTTAATTCACTTTGGAGAAAACTTCGGCTCCGAGATTGCCAGTTAAAAACATCTCAGTCAAAAAACGAAAGGCGTTTCAGTCATAAAAATTTCCCATACAAATATTATGACTAAAACTTCACTTTCAAAAATTTACTTCAGTTAAAAAAAAGGTATTTCGGTCTAAAGTTTGACAGTTGACAGTTTGACTAAAATGCCCTTTGTGTATTAGGACTGAACAATCTTCTTGAAAGGTATTTTAGTCACAAATTTTTCGACTGGGATACCTTTTTTTAATTTTTTAATACCAATCAATAGCAGTTCAATCAAAAAAAGAAAGAAGTTTAAGTCAAAAATTAAAAGGAAACTCAGTCAAAATAATTTTAGACTGAAATACCTTTTCAAAAGAAAGTTCAATCAAAAAACTAAAATGGCATTCAAGTCAAATCTTTTTGGACAGGGATGCTTGTTGGATTTGTGACTGAAATTAGTTTTGAAAAGATGAAACTTCAGTACAAAAAAAAAACAACGGGCGAGTTCTCGCTCAACTCGGAAAAGAATTATGTGAAAATCTTTATGTAAATATATCTATTGAATCATTTCAAACTTCTTTTTTAGGCCTAAAAAACCAATGCAGAGAGACGACTGCTGTTCTCTTAGTATTTAAATTTTATATTTTTGGTTTAAAAGGTCAATCATTTATTCTATTTTGGGCTTGGAAGACGAACCTTATCGACCTTGCTGACAACGAGAAATACTAACGAATATATTTCAGTATAGCCATGTCTTGGTGAGCTTGAGCAAAGTACAGTTCTGTTAAGTTAATCATCTAAACCGGCAGGAAACACTTTAAAATACACTGGATAGGATGGTAGCATATCTCCCTGTGGCTTCTTCCTTGCACGCATCTTTAGAAAATGTCATTCGAATCTGTTTACCACTTATTTGATTTTTGGTTACTATAAACCCCGCATAACCAAACTCAGCAACAGCACGAGCAATACTAAACATAGCAAAATTTTTACTTTAATATGAATCATGCCGAATTTAGTTACATACTTTCTTTATCTTAAAATTCCGAGTATTACTACTGAGAGTATCAAAGAGAGTAAAAACTTCATATAAAAAAATTTTAGTTGGTAAACAAACTTCCCTTGCGGATTGAAAAATTTACATTTCGCGTGATAATACTCTGCAAGATTGCAACCTTAAAACAATAAATTTGGAAATTATTGGTGCCCATTATGTATATTTTGCCAAATTTTGCTCAATAAAGTTTTTTTCCTAATTGGTTGTTTGCCATTTTACAACAATAACAAAATTTTGTATTAATTTTTATTAATAAATTTTTTATAATTTATTTCGTAAACTATTTAAAATAAAAATAAGATACAAATAAATTTTGGCATGATTTAAGCTCGCTGGACGGGAAGAATTATTTTTATCCAAAGATTATTTTTCAATAGAACAAAATTAGTCACTAATTGATTTTTGCTCATAAAATCGTCTATTTATTTGTCAAATTCTATCACCTCTTTTATTATTTTAATTTGTGCTTGGTGTTGTTCAAACCGATTTGTGTTTTTCATTCGATTTTAAATTTAACATTAATATTTACGCGTAATTTTGTCCGATATTTTTCTTAAAATTTAAAGTAAATTTTGGGTTTTTCAAGATAGAACACAATAAATATTTCGAACAGAGATCTTAATACTATCAGCGTTCTGCTTAGCGCTCCGAAAATCTGGTTCATAATAGTTCTCGTCGGTTTGATGTTAACCCGGTCAAACGCAATTGAAAGCGTCAAGGTTATTACAAAAACCTTGTTGACGAAATTAGGTTAAACGATCAAGAAACCTTTATGAATTTTCATCGAATGACACCGGTAGCTTTTGATGAGTTGACTTGTTGGCCCATCAATTCAACGAATCGACGTAGGAGAACGGTCCATCACTGCCGGTCAGCGTTTGTCTCTAACTCTTCGATAAGAATTACATTTAATATCACATATCATTTTATTTATTCAACACTAGTTCTATTTTTTTAATTTCTGTAGTTAAAATTAAAATTGTACAGGTGATAGAGCTTTATTCAAAATGTTCATATTAAAAATCAAGACAGTAATTAGTAAATTAAATTTAAAAATTTTAAATTTTAATTTAAAATGGTTGGCTAATTAAATAATGATTTAGTCACTTCAGTATCAATAGCATCTTCGCAAGTGTTTCAAAAATGAACCTTATCCCACACGAGATTGGTGAGGTCTTAACGTTCTGAATATGCCTAAAGAATTTTTTTACTAGTCCATGGTAATTTTTTTGAGAAAATCCATTTCCCGTATGAATGTTTCGTCCTTTCTAATAGTAGTTCCTGGACTACCACTTTTAACGGCCTTCATTATTCTGACGTAGTTCCTACGAAGAAACTTCCATCGTGTTAGGGCTTCTTCAATAAGAAGGTGTGGCTGACAACAACAACAACAACACTCATTTCTAAAACAAAAAATTAAAATTTTATATTAAATTAAAATAAATTAAATTTCATTTAATTTTATACTGAAACCTTATCTGTATTTCGAAAATATAAATGTTTGCATATTTTACCCGAACAATTATCAAAAATCTTAAAATTTCCTTGAGAATTAATTTTTTTTATTTTAATACACGTACAATAAAAAAAATTGAGGTGTGGCCAACACACGACTTTCTTTTACGAACAGAGAATTTTGAGAATTTTTTTTTTTTTTATAACTTATCTTTTTAAATTTTTTTTTTAAATTTTTTATTTTTATTTTTATTTGTTTTTAATATTTGGAAACATTTTGTATTAAGTAGTTTTTTGTAAACCTTATACTTTTAAGATAGTTGTAAAATAAATTTTCTGGACCCAGGGAGTGGCCACTTCCGGTTAGCCGATTTGGAGTAAAATTCACTGGGACCTCCCAATTTATCAAAAAAGCTTAAATCTGAAGTTTCGGTTCAATTGGTTAAACCATCTGGGCTGTAGAGAGGTCACAGACAGACTGACACACGGACAGACTGACAGACTGGCAGACTGGCAGACAGACTGACAGACACCATTTCGAAACCCACTTTTTCGGACTCAGGGGACCCCAAAACAAATAAATCTCTAATAATCTCAAGGTCCAAAATTGTCATGATTACTATACTTTATTTTACTAGAGTAAAAGAAAGTAAAATGCGTACAGTATTTTTGTTTAACGGGCGAACGTAAATAAATAGTTTTTCACAAGCATATGGGAAAAATGTCATAAATAAGCAAATTGTTGCTCTAAATAATTTTTTTGTGTTATTATGGTGGTCGTCTGCCAGATTATTTGCCCAATGTTGGATAACTCGTGAGGAGAAATCTTGCAGGGGAAATTTTTATTTTTTTTTATCAATACAGTGATTTCATTGGGTGAAAATGTTGGGATAAAAATAACCTCAGAAATAATCTCGCCCGTGCAGTCGGCTTTAGGAAGAGATTTATTTGGGAATAAATACATAATTTCGAATTGTGATCGAAATATAATAGAGGATTTTTTTTTCGCAAGCACGAATAACATCAATCAAATTGAAATAAAACTAATTCTGCTGAGACCCGGTTAACAATTCAATATTACCACAATAATAGAAATGATGCACAATTACAAAAAATGGCATAATATGATATATCACCTAAAAACCTAAAACCTATAAACAAAATCTCCATATCAAATCGTAAAAGCGCAAAGGCAAACTTAAGGTAGAGACAATCTCGACGGAACGGAGACGGAATTACGCACAGAACGCAATAATTAGTTTAGTACTGTAAAAATAAAAATTTTGCTGACAATCTCGACGCACGTTTTTGACATTAAAATAATCTTAAACTATCTAACATGAACTAAACATTTTTGATTTCCATAAATCCACACTTTGATAGCTAACTCTAAATCTTATTTTGTAAACCCCTTTTTTGACCAATTTAAATTTTTCCGTCGTAGTATAAAATCTACTAATCTAGTTAATCATTTAGTTACATAAAACCGTTTAATGTGATTGGCATCACTTTAATTTGTATAACTTTAGTTCCCAAGAATGTCTTTCATTTTGTATTTTTTTGTATCACAAAGTGACACTTCAATCCGTTCTTGCGTGCAATATTGAAAATAATTTAATTTTAGTACTTGGTCTAATACGCCCCTTCGGCCCACTTTATCAATCCGCATATATAGTATTTCTGTCTGAGGGGTAAAATGTTTCTGAAATGAATTTATTTATGTTGCTTTGACATAAATATATTGAGCGAACATTTCTTTCGAAATGGTTGCTCAGTTTATACCAATTTAATAAAGAAAAAAATCAACGATATTCCGCTAACTTCATTTCAAAGTGCGGAGTAACTTCGGAGTTTTAAGATACAGAAGGTAACAAAATCCGGCTTAACACTAGAACTACCGATCGGTCAAAATGACCGGTTATACATTTATTGAATTCAATTTTTTTAATTATTATGTTAATATTTTTTTGGTAGTTTATGATGAATTTTAACATAATTACTTTGTTGTCATATTAAAAGTCATCACAGATTCCCACAAAAATATTAATATAACAATTAAAAAAATTGAATTCAATAAATGTATAACCGGTCATTTTGACCGGTCGGTAGTTTTAGTGGTCAATGTTTTATTTGCTATTTTCACAGCTCGCTAAGATATACATATGTGTAATATTTAATATTTGAGGTATGCGTGTACTTTCTCTTTGTTCAAATGTATTTCCATTTTTTTCGAGTCACTTGCACACATGCATACTTTTTATCCCTTTTGATTTTAATCTGACAGAAATTGTAATTCGAGTTTTATAGTATGCAAGTTCAGTGCATTTAGTCTTCGTTCTTCTCATATATAATTTACAATTTCGCTTGTACCGGATTTTCAATTCCTTTTTTCCGTTCCATGTTTTCATATCAAAAAAGGTGTTTTGGCCAGAAAACAGTTTGAATGAAATACCCTTTGTGTATTTTCACTGAACAACCTTCTTGAAAGGCATTTCTGTCATACATTTTTGGACTGTAATACCTTTTGGTTGGTTTGTTTTTTGAATTTAAACTTTTTGGTGCTTGTCTGTTAATGCATCCCAATTATTTTATTTTTATTTTTTACAGACATCATTTATTTGTAGACTTTTGTCGTCACTTGAAACATTTGTGGTACATCTATCAGAAGAAGCGATACGAGCGATACAATACATTTGATCTGTGTCTGCAAGGTTGGCGAAGCATTAACGAAGAATTAAATCTGCAATTCGCTCCAATTGATTCATCGACACTATACTAACACAACGAATTGAGCCAACCACAAAATAATTTGAAACATTTGTGGCAGAACTATCAGTAGAAGCGATTTGGGGTGAATTAACAGACAAGTACCAATTTTTTTTTTTTTTAATTAAAAGGCAACTCAGTCAAAATAGTTATAGACTAAAATGCCTCTTCTGAAGGTCATAAAATTAAAAGCATTCAACTCAAAACTAGTTGAGGAGGGATCCTTTTTGAATTTTTGATTGAAATTCTGTTTTGAAATATTAGATTCATTCAAATAATTAAAAAGGAATTCAAGGAAAAATTGTTTTAAAAAATTAAATTAATGTTATGTGTTCTTCTAATCCATGAGATGAAATTAAATTTTGTTAAGTTATTATTTATCTATTATATGTAAATTATTATTATTGTTTTTTATTATTTAATTGAAATCTAATGACAATTTCATTTGACAACAAATAAAATGATTTAGGTTTACCACAGTCAATAGTCAATTATTACAATATGTAAATTAAAAATTATGTAGATTGTACAGTATAGCATGAAATTATGTAGATTGTACAGTATAGCATGAGACTATGTAGATTGTATAGTATTGTATAGCATCAAATTAGGTAGATTGGATTTCGTAATCTGGTCATACGTTTATATTGTATTTTCATTAGTCATCTTTTAGGCGTAAACTTTATAAAATCAAAAAGAAATTGTCATTGCATTTTGAGAAGCCGAAAAGTAAAGTTGTGTTTGGTTTTCACGAATAAATTAAAAAATTGTAAAGTTACGAAAGAGGTGCGGTGTTTTATTTAGTGATTAATAATTGGATAACTGATATTATATCGAGTGAAAACATTATGGTTTGTCCGGACTATGAGTACGTCCGAAACGGTTTTAAAATATTCTGGAAAATGCAGATTCAATATTTAGAATATTGGAAAATCAAATCTTTCTTTTCCAGAATTCTATTCTGGAAATGGAAGCAAACCTGCCAAATTGTAAAGAATAAACAAAAATGACTTTTGTTCTTCAGTCAAACTGTTTTCTGACCGAAACACTTTTTTTTTTGACTGAAGCGCCTTTTTAGACCAAGTGTAACATTAGCCTTACTTAATTAAAAAAAATAAAAATATTAAAAATAAAAAGCAACTGGCTAATTGTTGACATAAAAAAAATGTAGCTAGCTGTGATGTGATACTATTTACATGCCATAACACTCCCGGCTCAGTCGATCGAGGTAACCTATTTGGTCGTGGGTTAAAATTTTCACAGCTGTGCTATGGTATAGGAGAAAACTCCCTAAAACTCACTTATTACATCACTCAACTCACCATCCATGGTCTAACTAATAAGTTCACAAATTCATTATTTTAATTGAAAGAACTCTTTAAATTCATGAAATTGAACAAAATCTGTTTATTTTATAATAAATAAACAAAAAAAAAAGACCACAACCCGTTAACTACAATATTAATCACTATAAAATAATTAAAAAGTAAAATCAGAAAAAGGAAATTGTTTATAAGAAATCAAAAAATATATTTAATAAAAAAAATAACTATGTATAGTTAATTAATTGTCATTGGGAAAATTAATCCACTAGTTCCCAAAAAAAAAAAATTTAAAGAAATACAAAAATTTTACCTGCAGTATTGTTGACGGTGAAAGCGCTTCCATCGGCCACTGATGCTGCTATATACATATACATATGTTTGTAATATAATAATAAAAACAAATTAAATTTCACTTAATTAACTTCAGCCAAATACAAATTTTAAGGAAAAATTTAAGAAAAGCAAAACAAAACCTTAATCCAAAATTTAAATTTAAAAAAAAATGAAAAAGAAATATTTAGGGGTTGAAGCAGATAATTATAAATTTAAAACAATTTTATGCATATTGCAAACAATAAAGAAAACAAAAAAAAAATTATTCCTGTTGGTTGACAATAACACCATCCATTGATTCCTGACGTATCCAATAAAATGATTTACAGTATATTCCATGGAAGTTTAATTGGTTAAATTGCGGCACACAATTTTATTATTTTTTCCTTTTGTGTGTGTAAAATTACTGTCTTTTATTGAGGCCGTTACAAAACCATCTTAATAGCGAAGTTTATGTTATTGTTCGATTAATTTAATTGGATGATTTACGTTACACTTATCATGTTACGTGAACTTTGTTATAGATTTTCTTTTAATTTTGGGCAAAACACTCACTGCCTATATCGTCTCTGATTATACGATCTTATTTATACCTCATATACCTCATATAAAAGATTTAATAAGGTAGTTTTTTATTTTTTTATTTTGTGTCTTTTTCACATACAAGCACATAGTTTCTAGTTATATTTTTATTTTCACCAAGATTTAGTTTATTTGGACGAACCCAAATGATTAATTTAATTAACGTTTTAATTTTTCACTCATTTCCCACTAAAACTAATTCAAATTCACATAATTATCTCAAATCAAAATCACATTTTTCCGTCCTTAAGACTAACTAACTAATATCATTATTTTTGTACTTCTCAATTTTAGAGTTTATCATCGACTGATCAAAAAAAAAAAAAAAATTTCAACCCAAATGCTAAATGGATAATCAGAAAAAATATCAATGAATGATTAAAAAAAATCTTCAAGCCAAAATCCAATAAGTCCCAAACAGAATACAGTCGCATGACACTAACCAGTAACATTAGAGCGAGGTTAAGGCTTAATGTTACACAAGTTTTAGTCATAATATTTGTATGAGTAAGTTGATGATTAAAACTCCTTTCGTTATTTGACTGAATTGTTTTTGACTGGAATTCCGGAAGCCAACAACTTCACCTAATTTGTTTACTTATTATTTCTATCATCACAAAGCGGTTAAATTTTAGAGTGAATATCTACTACAAATTTTATGTAACTAAATTTTAATTTTTTTAGCGAAAACTAATAAGCATTTTAATAAAAAATGCCCGCTAATATTAAATAATAACTCTTTAACACTAATCAAATAATTTTAAAATCCATTCGAACTTAATTTATGTTTGCTTTTTTTTTTTAATTTGACTCACATTGCCACAAGTTGAGACACAGTGCTTAATAATTTTGGCCATTTAATAGTTTTCATTTCTAATCATCAAAGTAAACTTTGATGGTAAACACATGTAACCAAAAAACTTGAAACATCAATAAAAACAAATTGTTGACAGAATGATTCTTATGTTTTTTTTTCTCTTTTCGAAATTCAACTCAATTCCAGCTCAACCCCTAACTAAGTATTTAACTCAATCCCAAATTAAATGTCCAACTCAACTTCCAAATCAATACGTTCTGACAATTTACACGCTTACATGAACTCAACTGAAATCAACTCTAGCTAATCGTATTTATTTATTATTATTGTTGAAGGGCCATGTGGACGATCAGCCACCTCGCACAGCGACCTAAAAGATCTGTTGTTCTTGGACTCTACTTCATTATCCGTCTAGTCAATCAATATTCAGGCTCTTAATGAACCAGATAATACTGCCTGGCCGGTACGCGATGCATACTATCTGGGCTCATTGCTCTGCCTTCTAGATGTTTACTATACCATGTACTTCTGCTAGAATGGTAGCATTAGTAACAGAGGACTTCGAGAGGGCAGTCCCACTAAGTAGTATTAATCTACAAAATGTTTTAAATTAGCTTCGGAAATTTTCGTGCATACTTCGATCACGGTTCGATCACGGTTCAATAGCCTTTCCGCAGATCTTTCACCTTTTGGCTCTTTTGTCATAACATGACCTGAAATAATCACCCGATACTCACACTCCTCTTCACACATCCCGGCACTTCTTATCCAATATCCGGTTAACCTAAAGTTCACTGGTCTCCTACAATTGTTTCTGACTTTTCCGGCAGTTCTTCGCGATGGCTGTCTGTTATTCGCCATAATATGCATGGTTGAATTCAACTGATAGTTCGGTGTCTATCTAATACTGTGAACTTCGTCCACAATATCTGCGACCAGAATTTGGGTTGGAAAGAGTTCTCCCAATCCTAATATTCACGATATTTTCTTCTTTTATCATTACACTATCTCCATTTGGAATTCGTAATTTTAGTTTGTTAGCCAGCTGCACAGCTCCTCCGATCAGATCTCTCCTTACAATCGTGTGATGACACACTTTCTCCCATTAAGATCGACCTTGATTGTTAAGATTCTACCACCTCGTGCTAGACTCGTAACAGGGATGTATGTTGTGTGAAGTAATCAGACGGTGAAGTCAGCTTCTGTTCATTCAAATTGACTTGTAACTCCACCTTACCGACTGTTTCCGTTCGTTCATCCAATGAAGTTGGCGATCTCGATAGTTCCTCTGACGTCGAATTATCCCGATACTTCCTCACAATTATTTTTATTGTTATTGTAAAATAAAATTAAATTCCAGCGGATTTTTTTGTATTTGATATTAATTTTAATGACTTCTTCCTATAATTTTTTATTTAGTAAGAAACCTACTCCTCCATATACGACATTCCTATCCTTTGAGATAAAATCATAGTTGATGAATTTAATGGTGTGGTTTGGGTTGGTTCATGTTTCTGATAGATTGGATATGTGAATATTATGGTTGTGGATTTATTATTCGATTGATCGACGCATTCTTGATCACTCCGGCAATATATCTGTTAGTTTGTTATTGCTCGATCCATATTTGTTGAGTCTATTAGTAACTTATCTCCGTCTTTTAATTGTTTTTTGAGTCCCTTGATAATCTTTCATAATATATTGATCCTTTTTCAGTTCACATTATATTTTCTCTCATCCCCTTTTTTCTTCTTTGTCGTCCATTTCATTGAAATTCAACCATTTTTTTTTTGTTAAGATTCAAATAATTTTTCTTTGGGTTCCTTATAAGAGACTTTATGTAAAGTTATTATTTCGGTAATGCTTCTTTGTCTTTTTCCCCCAATAAAAAAATCGCGCTGATTGGTTGAAATAGTTGTCACTTTTTTTAAGGTTATGTAATTTTGCCTAAAAGGCAAAACAATTTGCCGTATACAAAATTGAACCATGTTAAATTTTCTATTTTTGCCTTAAAGGCATTTAATATCGCCTACTTGACCCGACAATTTTTATTGCCTTTAAGGCAAAAATCGTACATGTATCATTGCCTTAATTCTAAGCTAATTTACATTTGTACATCCATTTTCCCTGGCGGTAATGCCAGTAACTTAAATTATAACAGTATACAATTATATAATATACACTGTCGGGAAAACTAATCACTACTCATCTTGCCGTTCAGCAAAATCACGATACTTACTGCCGATGTCGTGACATAATCCAACAAAATTTTGACAATCAATAATTGTTGATCAACTGAGTTGTATTTGATGACATCTGTAGTTGAACTCTATAATTAAAACTATTATAATTAAAGCATGGTTTCCACGATGGCAAAAAAATTAGTCAAACTAGAAAGAGAAAGCAAAAATTTACCAATAGTTCAAATTGGGAAGTTTTTAATATTTTAATTCAGCACTCCAAAATAGGACGTCTAATCCGAAAAAAAGATTAGATGGATCATTTTTTTTCGGATTAGCCGCTTATTTTCGGAATTCATGTTGTCAATTTGAAGAAAATTTTCGGAATAAAACCAATTTCAAAATAGAACCGTTAATTTGGATTTTGTTGTGTAAAGACAATTAATATATATAAGGAACTCGATTTATATTGCAACGACGAATAATACAACATTTATACATTTAATTGCATTTTTTTTATAATCATTAAAAAAACATAGAATTACAAAAAAAATGGTCGTCAAACTTAGATTTTTATTTGAATAAATTTACCGCAGCAAAGTGCTAAGATTTAAACAATCCGTTTTGGCTGCTTACATACATACTTAAGTGGCTTATTATTTTGACATTTTTTTTAGATACGAATGAAAATAACAATAATTCGGCCATTCGATAATAGATGACGGTCTAGCTCATCACGAATACAACTTATTGTGACAGTAAAATTATCGTGTATTTAATGTGTCGTAAATTTTACAATTTTTAATCTATCGATAGCTACGGTAGTTTTATATATACTTTGTGATTGCTGCTCACCCTCTACGTCTCCGATCAAATAACAGTCGTTTCCTATAGGCTTAATGACTTCATATGGCCCTTTAAACTTTCCTAGAATCTCCATAAGCTCGTGGTTCACTCCGCAACATCACAATACATCCAAGCTGCAAGTCTCCGGTTTCATCCTATGCTTGTTAAATTTGCGCTACCGAATCTCGCGGTTATGTTCCAATAAATCCGCTACATTAACGTCTTCCTTCTCTACTCCTAGTTCTCTAGTGACTTCTTCAATCTCCTCAGTTAATGGGTTATCGTTTGAGCTTCTGAAGTTATGTTGGAACACGAACTCCGCTGATGTTTTCTTCGTCACTCTACTAACAAACCTAATTTTTCGTCCCAATCAACGCATCCAGTGTCTAAATTAGACAACCACTTGCCACATTACGTTTGAATAAAATGAGTTTCAAAAAACTCCTTGAATAATTTGGATTTGAACGCCGTTTTTCACCTTGGTCTGTGATTATCTTTTTGGGTCGACCGTAATTTGTGATGGAGAGCTTGAAAACCACCAGCGTTGCGTCGGCTGTGACATCTCTTTGCGCTCCTAAGACTACGTACTTGCTACATCCATCAACCAACCAACTATGCACCGATTTTTTGTTTTAGTTGATACGTACGGTCCGACATGGTCAATATGTACGAATATGAAAGGCTTTATCCCCTTTTCCATTTCAGGATTTAAATATCCGGGTTTTTTGCCACTCGGCGATTTATAGTATATATATTTGTTGTACTGCTCTACAAAATCCCTCATCTTTCCCCTACACAGTCGTGTGCATCTCTGACAACGTCTTACTTCAACACTATATCCATCTCTGCCTTATTTGTTTTTCCGGTTTGCGTCACATCAGATGTAATCGAATGTCGATATTGATTCAGCATATTCATCAGTCGATCCTGATTTTCGCCGCAAGTTACCGAGCTTTATTACAGAAAGGCTAAATAAAACTGTAAAATAAATACTTTGAACTAATTGACCTATCACTCAGTAATTAATCCATCAGCATATGCTGTTCCACCTTAGATTAGGGTTTTTTGCCAAGGATAGCTCAGTTATCAGTGGTTTCCACGAGGAGGCAGCACTTACACTTGCGAATTGTGACCAGGTTACCCCTTATACAATTGTACCCATCATGCAGTTGCCTAACCAGAACAGGTCACGTGATGCGCATCCTACTGGAACGTTACGGAGCTGAAAAATTACACCTCCAAATAAATCTCAACTGAACTGCTCACTCAACTCTAACCAAACCCCAACTCAACTTCAACTCAACCCGCAAATCGACTCCGTTTTAACCTTCAATTCAACAGCAACTTCAACGCCCAAGACAATTTTGAAACCACGATATATAAAAAAAATTTGATCATTGTCAATAGAGACGAAATAGTTTTCGAGATATCAGGGATACAGAGGAAATAGAAATGTTGGTTTTGGACAAAATTCAATTTTTGTCATTTTTGGCAGAATTTCAATAACTTTGGTCCAAATTATATTATTACATCATCTTATTGGTCGTAGGAATAGAAAAATAGGATTGAAAAATCTAAACAATATAACGACCAAGAATAGTTTTTATTTTATTTCTAAGATTTTTGTTTCATTCTCAGTCGAACACTGAGAAAATGAACATTTTGGTAAGAATAACGGCCAAAAAGAAAAAGACCGACTGCATATAAAGCAATAAGCAATAACTTAATTCCCGACCACCTTTGCTAATGTGTAGTCATCTTTGTATATCGCACGGTTTTGCGGAAGGTACAGTTGGAAAGGGTTTGATCTGAAACCGTCAGAAGAAGTTTAATATTATTCACCACTATTCACCATGGTGAAATGAGAAACAAATTTCTCTCAAATAAAGTCATGAAATCTACAATTGTACGGGTATACAACAGTGTATGAATTTAATTTTTTACACTAATGTGGAATAAATCTCCGTTACGGCGCTGATAAGGGAATTTAGTTTTTTGCTTACAGGAAATATGGTTGGAAAGATCTTGGTCTAAACAGCCCAGAAAAGCTTCAATATTGCTCACCACCCATTTAAAAATTCACCACGGTAAGATGAAGAATGTTTAGTCGTGCCGTTTATCATTGCAATGGTCTTGCAGAATGAAACAATTTTATTTATAGCACGTTAGTTATCAAATTTACCGTTACGGCGCTTTTTGTTGATAATGCTGTTTGGTTACTTGGAAATAGTCCAACTTGGAAGTGATACTATGGTAAACGTTTTGATCTCGAGTTTTTTCCACCAATATTATAAATATTCACCACGGTGAGGTGAAAAACAATTTCTTCGATTTGAATATGACCGTATCTCATCCGTGATATTGTAATCGTCTTGTAACAGTGTAGCATGTCATCGTAAAGTTCTTGAAGAAAGTAACGTCTTTAGTACTAGCGCATTGGTTACTGTTGACAGATATACATGTTTGGTCGTTGCAGATGTCATAGAAATTTTAAGGCCACGTTATTAGAAAGGCCTATGGAAAAAGATTGATGTAGACACGCCAGGAGAATTTAAATATTACTCATCACCCATATAAAAATTCACCACAGTGAGGTGAAAACCAATTTTGTTCAGTCGAATGGAACTGTGTAGTATGTGGATACAAATGTCTTGAAAAATGCAACTATTTTGTTACTGGCACTGTAGTTGTAGAATTCACCATATTGGCGCTGAGTTTAAATATACATCTTTAGTCCTTGCAGAAACCGTATAAACTTGTAGAAGGTGTCATTGGTAAGGCCTTCTTATACAGGGGCCGTTCACATAATACGTAACGTTCTTTTTGCGTTTTTAACATTTTCGTCTCCCGCTCGAAGCTTATCGTAACATATTCCAGAATATGGATATAATACACATAGTTAATTTCGACAGAATCGACACAAATGCTCCTAATTGAAGTAAATGAAACTAGAATTCTGTTTAAAATTTTTCTGTTACGTAACATTTTTATGTTCACCCTCTCCCGATCCGTAACAAATCATGAAACTCCCTCCTCCGCCAGGAATGGCCCCCAGGCCTAAAAAACTGTACATTTTTTTACAATTGCTATATTTACTAATGTGAGTATTTTTTAATTTTTTTCTGTAAAAATAATTACCAGCAAATCTCATCTATTGAAAATACGAAAACCGTTTAGGTCGATATCACCACTAGGTCAGTCCACCAGAAAAACTTACCAAGACTCATTTGGGTAACTATTGTTTTCACCACATTACCTATAAATATCGGATCCGTATAAATATGGATGCGGAGTAAATATGACAGTGTAAACTGGCTCAATATTTTTTATTTTTTTATTTTGAGCACACAAGTGAAGTTGTGTGTGGTATCGTTTCAACGTGTAGAGAAATATTATATTGAATGCAATGTGGTGTATTTTATGATGTCGCCTCTTGAATTTGAGTGAATAACATATTTGCCATGGAATAATGGATGTGAAGTTTTCCACAGTAATACGTATACAAATCATATTGGAAAAAAAACAAATCATATTGGATTCTAACTAATTTTTCATGTGATGGTACACTGCTAAGAATCGGTATAATATAATTTTACTAAATTTCGATTTAAAAAAACCGAATAAAATCAATGCAATATAATTTTTGTTCAAATAAATTATTATTAATGCAATACGTAAAACTAATTTAATTTGAGATAACGATATTTAGTATTTGATATTACTATACAACAGTGCAATCTAATAAAATGAATTGTTTATTCTCAATTATATAATAAAAATATTATAATATCTACAATAAAAACAGTTTTTAAGCACAGTAGTAACGGAATGTTAAACTAATTTAATTAAATTTATTTAAGTAATTATATTCGCCAGTTCGTTTATATCCGCTAGTCAGTGTACAAAAACGTTTATTTACTTTTTTTATATGAAGTTTTGCTAAAAACAAATGCCACGATATGAAGTTTAAAGTAATAATAATAATTTACAATAGACTGGTCTCATGTATTTTGAAAAGGGAATAATCCATAACCCTTTAATATCCAGGAAAACGATGAAAGAAAACAGCCAATTTTAACATCTTTATATCTGATTTATAAACTAAAATTATTATTAAATTTATATTTTTCGATGCAACTTACAAACGTTCTCTTTATTTTCTGTTTTAAATACAAAATTTTGGTCAAATCTCATATTTTGTTTGCTAATAAATTTCAAAAACCACAGACATAACCTCATAAAAAACGAAAAATCACCTCATTTTATTTGCAATTTTCTTTGATTATAAAGGGTCAGCGGATTATTTAATTTAAACAAAATATGTTAAATAGTATTTCAGATTTTTAATATAATCTTCAGCATTTCTTCAAGATAATTTTAATTAACAATTTTGCAATTTTATTGGACTGGTATTTCATGTAATCAAACAATTTTGTACACGGACTAGCGCCTCTTGCGAAAATGTATGTAAAGCTGATGTACTAAAACACGATCTATAGTTTTCTTCTTCCAGTTAAGCTTGTTCAATCAAACATCGAAGTTCTAAAACTAGAAACCAAAGTTACAAACCACAAAAATATCAAATAGTTTTAGTTCAACATATTTATTATTTGGTTCCAATTGGAATTCAAATATACTGCATCCCAATTGTAATTTAATTACAAAATCTTTCGAATAAAAGTGATTTCCTGGGAAAATAAGACCATTCAGGGGCAATACCATTAGTGGAATTTAGTCAAAATAATATATGGATCATAAGAAAATGAATCCAAATCACTGGCAAGTGGCGTAAATGACATTTAACAATTTTTAGTCATAATCGCTAGAAAAAATGTCTAGTTTAAATTAATTCCTGGTTTAAGAAATCGTTAACCGGGATAATGGACAACAGTTTTAAGCAGCTACTATATGTACTATCGGATTCCTAGTTCAAATATCTAGAAGTTTGTGTTAACGGTCAATGAACGATATCAGACGAAATCTCAATTGGTACCTAAAGTTTCCAGGCTAATCTATTCCCCAGGATAAGGGGTAGGTTTTAGGCTCGATTGATCGACTAGTAGGCCAACTACTACATGTACAATCCGGAAGTAAATTCAAATCTCTGGCAAGGGGTGCTAAAGCCCATTTATCAGTTTCAGCTAAAATCTCAATTGGTATAAAAAGTTTACAGGCTAATTTATTCCCCTGGATAGGGGGAAGGTTTTGGACTTAATGGATGTAGTAGTAGGCCAGCTACTATATGTACTATCGGAAAGTGAATTCAAATCTCTGGCAAGTGGTGCTAAGGCCCATTTATCAGTTTCAGCTAAAATCTCAATACCTAAATTTCCAAACTAATTTATTCCCCTGGATAGGGGGTAGGTTTTGGGCTCGATGAACGGAGTAGTAGGTCAGCTACTACATGTACTATCGGAAAGTGAATTCAAATCTCTGGCAAGGAGTGCTAATGCCAATTTATCAGTTTCACATCCATATTCATCAATAATTATTTATATTTTCTAATTGTTGGGTTCCATTTAACGTGAGAAAGTACACACCAGTACTTCTGACTGCACGCAGCTACTCTTGCTAAATTTTATGAGTAATTTGCTTATTGAATTTATGGCGATTTCGTTACCAGAATAGTTAGTACAACTAATCCATATTATTTTAATGCAATAATAATGTTTAACAACAGTCTTGTTTGCGATTTCATGCGAGAAACACAAATTTTGATAGCTCATCAATTTAGAAATAAAAATTTTTTGTTTTCAGTTATATTTATTGTAATTATTAATTAATTTAGTGTTTTGAATTGGTGATTTAAGTGAGTACATAGCTGAGACAGCAAGCATATTAACAGTTTTATTACAAATAATTTAACACAAACAGAGTGAAAAAAGTGCAAATTTCGTTTAGTGATTGACGAAAAACAAAAAAAAAAACAAATTTCCGTGCAGGATGCCGATACCTACAAAAAATAGGTTTAGCATCCTAATGAAAATGAAGGGACATGCTAATCCTATATTACCGGATACAAACAACCAAAAAAGAAGGAGATTATTTTTTGATGACAAAGGCTGTCAGAAATATGTGGTAATGAAGAAAACAGATGGGGAACACAGTTTTAAAAGCATTTCATCGTTTTTAATCGAAAAAGGGCTAGCAATGGTAACAAGCCACATACATGAAACACAAAGATTGCGTAGTGGGGACCTACTAGTGCTTACCAGCAAAGAGGGAGGTTATTTAGCTTTGATGAAAGCAACCAAGATCGCAGAGATGCCAGTGTCAGTGGAAGAGTACAAATTTTTGAATACCAGCAAAGAAGTGATATATAGCCACGACCTAATGTATGTAGAAACTGATGAAATTGTTAAAGAGTTACAGAGTCAGAAGGTTACAAAAGTCGAGAGGATCAAGAGGAAAATCAACGGGGAGCTTAAAGACACGCCCTTGCATATTCTCACATTTAACACGACAGAGCTACCAAATGATGTCAAAGCAGGGTTTTTGAAATTAAATGTAAGGATATACATTCCAAATCCAATGAGATGTCATAATTCCAAGAAATACGGACACACAAAAATCAAATGTACCCGAGTGCCGATTTGTCCCAAATGCGCAAAGCAAATTCCAAAGGGACATGAGACGATTGAATGTGAACCCATCAAATGTGCCAATTGTCAAAATGAATACACCACTTTTGATAAGGACTGTCCTACTTTCATCATGGAAAAGGAAATAATGAAAATCAAAACTATGGACAGAATAACGTATTTCAGAGCTAAGGAAATTTATTACCGTGAATACGCAAACACAACACCAGCATCTACGGCAGCACAAACGAAACCTCTATTCAGTGAAATATTAAAAACGAAGCTAACAAATACCGAAAGTACAACTCAAAAGTCAAAAGAAACAAACAATAATAATCAAATTAACAATAATAATATTAATACAAATAACAGTAATAACAACAAAAGTAAAGATATCAACAATAATCAAAGTAAAATAAACAATAATACAAATAATAACAACACAAATCAACAAACAGAAACTAATAAAACAAAACACAACAAAATCAATCCAACAACAATAAAACAAGAGACAACAAGCAGTTTTTCAGCAGCAGCTGAAATACAAAAACAAACAACAAAGGAAACAACAATTAAAACTACAGATGGAAGAGCAGCAGCATCCCAAAATAAATATAAATTTTTGAGTCCAAACGAGCTCAATATCATAATAGATGTAGAAAAGGATGAATGAATAAAACCGCATGACGGAGCGAATGGTAAGATCCAATGAATGTATGTGTATTGGTCAGATTAACATCCGCAGCATGTATGCCAACGGCAATATGATGCGGACTTATCTGGCCAATAATTACGTGAATGTAATGCTATTAAGTGAGACATGGGAACGTGAGAACAAGACGTTTCGAGTGAATGGTTACAATTTTCTATCCAGACCAAGGGCCGATGGTTACGGGGGAGTAGCGATATTGGCGCGATCCAATAGCACGCTGCAAACAGTGCAGGTCCCTGATTTTGAACACATTGAAGTGATCGCTGCCAAAACTCGGAATCTGGATAGAGATTTGTTAATTGTAAGTGTATATGCAACCACAATTGAATCTGCGGGTGATAGAAAAAAAGGCCTGAGGGATATTAAGAAATTTTTTGACTAGGTGCGTGGAAAAAGTGACATAATTGTGGGGGGTGATATGAATGCACATTCGGGGGTATGGGGGTGTGAAAGGAATAATGCATGAGGAAACTTGTTGGTCCTCCATTCTGGATTCCGATCTTGTAATACTGAATAATGGAAGATCAACAAGGATGGCGTATGTAGGGGCCACAGCCAGCGCGATAGACATTACCCTAGTGTCTAGCGGGCTGGCGGCCCAAGTCACTTGGAATGTTACTGATGAGAATTTGGGTAGTGATCATTATTTGATTTACGCTTGTATAGGTGGTGTAAATGTAGACATTGAGCAAAAGAGCATTATAAATAGCAAAAAATGGGTCAGATGTATGAATGAAATTCTCATGATGAATGAAATAAATGAGGTCAACCAACTTGAGAATGAAATACAGAGAGTGAATGATATGTGCAGTACGCAAATAAGAGTGAATGAAATTAAGGTACATGGTTGGTGGAACAATGAAATCCAGTATTGGTATGAACGGAAACGGATAAGCTTGAGTGAATTTAATAGGTGTATATGCCACCAGTGTAGGATAAGGTATGGACGGGCGAATGCAAGGCTAAAAAAAGCTATCCGTAGAGCGAAAAGGAAAAGTTGGCGGGAGTATGTATCTAATATGACACATAGAACTACAACGAAGGATGTGGGATAAATTTAATAGAGTGAGAGGTCATAAAACACAAGGCAGAAATGCCGTTTTAGATGACAGAGAGAATGGAAATCAATTCCTACAAATGATGACGGATGTACGGAATAATTTAGGCGAAAGTAATGAATGCGTGTTACCTGAAAATAACAGTGAATCTGTAAATGAAATGTGTGTTGAATTTGAATGGGATGAGTTTTGTGGGGTTCTGGATTCATCAAAATCCACTACCCCTGGAACTAATAGAGTGAGTTATAGAATGATTGTTGATTTGGAATTTGAGGCAAAGCGAACGTTGTTGCAAATTCTAAATAAGGTGTGGATGAGTATCTAGATACCGGAAAAATGGAAGGAGAGCAGAGTGGTTCCAATTCCTAAGAAGGATAGGGATAGGAATCTGGCAACAAATTTCAGAGGAGAATGTATGTTGAATGTTTTTGTTAAGATGGTGAATGGAATGATGAAAGGAAGATTGGATAAATTCGTGAATGAGGGTAATTTGTTGCCAGAAACCACCTTTGGATTCCGGCGCAATCACTCTGCTAATGAATGCGTGGAAAAGTTTGTGTGGGAAGTACGAAAGGAAAATAAGGATGTTGTGGCGGTTTTTCTGGATATCGAGAGGGCGTATGATTATGTGGTTCCAGGGAAACTATATCAGGTTCTTTTAAACTTGGGTTTCCCTTGGAAAATTTGTAAGTGGGTATACGAGTTTATGAGTGAGCGTAAGTTAGTTTTGTATGGAAGGGGGTACAGGTTGGAGGAAGATGTGAATATCGGCCTTCCACAAGAGAGTAAGATCTCTCCGACTCTCTTCAATCTGTATACGATGTTACAGTATGGCTTTTCGTTCAAAACGAAGAATTGATGTGAAAATATATAACGAGAGTATTGAATATGAGACTTTGACTAGGTATTTGGGAATCTGGATTGATAAGCGATTGAGTTTTAAGGTGCATATGGAAAAGTTGGCCGATAATTGCAAGAACAGATTGAATGTGATCAAAAGGGCGAGTAAACCGAAATGGGGAGCTCATCTTAGTGTGACTGACGTGTTGCGAAAGGCGCTAGTGTCTTCCAAGATTGCATATGGGATAAGCGTGTATGGTGACGGGTCCAAGGTCGGGTTTGAAAAGCTCATGAAAGTTGAGAATGCATGTGCTAGAGTGGTATTGGGGGCGGTTAATTCAACCCCAATACAAACTCTATGGTCTGAATTGGGTGATTCACCTCTCAATTATAAGAGAGAATGGATCACCGTGCGAGAGACTGTGCGAATGTTGACCAAAGACAACGTGTTAGTAAGTGAGATGAAAGTAAGGTTGCAAGGAGGAACGGTTTTCCGGAAGACACAAAGGGCGAAGATAATTTTGGAAAATATTCACTTATTTTCCAAGATCCGACAAGTGTGTCCGAGAGTTCCTCCGAACGGTCTTGCGGTGTGTTTGAATTTTGGAGACACAACAAAAGCGATGATGAATGAGTTATCGTTTAAGAGAGAATTTAGAAAAATGCAATTGAATTTTTTTGCACATGTGGAAGTGTATACAGATGCTAGTATAAATGAGGATCGGGTAGCTGTGGGAATATTTATTCCAACTATGAAAAAAGAGAAAATGCTGAGAATTAAAGGTAGCATCTGTATAATGAATGCAGAGTTGATTGGGATTATGGAAGGAATTAAGTTGGCAATGACAGAAGGGAGGAGGAGAGTAGTTCTATTCTCCGACTCCCAGAGTGGATTGGATTAAATTAACAGGGGTGGGGGTACTCAAGGCAATGTGTATGTTGAAATGATATATGAATACCTTCAATCTTGTGGGAGCGAGGTGATCATTCAATGGATACCTTCGCATCTACAGATTGAGGGTAATGAAAGAGCTGATATGCTTGCGAAAAGGGGTTGTATGCTTGAGGAAGAAACTGAATATGAATTTATGGATGCAAGAGATGTACTTCGTGTATTTCAGGTGAATCTGTGGAGAAAACGGGAGAGGGAATTTGTTGAAAAGAGTCGTGTGAAAGGCAAGAAGTACTTTGAATTGTGCAATGCTCCTTTGAGTAAACCTTTCTTTAAGGAACTCAAAGGGAACACTGCAATGATACGAACGATGGAACGAGTGAGATTGAATCATGGAAATTGGAAATAAAGTCTAAAGAAACGTCATTTGATTGAGGATGATTTATGTGAAAGATGTTTGATTGTGGAGGACATTGAACATTTAATTCTGCACTGTCCGAATTTTACTCAGAGTAGAAGAATGTTCGATGTCCTTATGAGTGCAAGGAATTTGAATGATTTATTACGAATGGGAACAAATGGGTATAAGGAGGTGTTTGAATTTATTAAAATGAATGGGATAAATAGTATGAAAGAGGATCGATGAATGAAAGTTGAATAAGAGGAAAAAATAAAAAATAAATAAATAAATAAAATAGAATTTTGTATATAAATTGTAAATCTTGAAATCGGGCCGTATGCCTCCTATTTTTGGGGCTAGTGCAAATAAAAAAAATAAATACAAAATAAAAAATAAAAATAAATGTTTAACAACAAACAATAATGTTTAAAAACAAAATTTTAATGCAATAATAATGTTACGTAATTAATTATTAATTATTTAAAAAATCGAGCCTCAGACATTTTTACAAAAGTAAAACACACGCCCTCTTTTAAGTAAAACCAAATATTTCAGCACTTAGCAGAAACATTGTGTAGTAAATGTAGTACATATGCCCTAACAGAGATGTCACCATATCGACATATTATAGACACATTTGTTTTGATTGCATAAAACAAACAAATGTATATTATCTTGAATATGATAAGATAGACGAGGTAGTAAGGTGATAGAGTGGAGTGAAGAAGGTCTGGAGTTCGATCTAAGCAAAACCAACGAAAAATTTGTTTTTAGATGAAACATTTTGAATTGGGGATAATCCGAGAAGATTAATCGGGATCGAGATCGCTACAAAAAAAAAATTTGTTATAAAATTCGTGGAAATAAAAAAAAAAAATCAAATTTTTGCTTACAAAAAAAAAATAAAGTCGGAAGTTTGAAGAATCGAACTCCAAACCTTTCGCACAACACTCCTTCATTTTACCACCCAACCACTCATCTATCCGATAAATTCGGACTTGGTGAAAAATCGCATACAAATTTTTATTATTTTACCATGGGAACAGAATTTAAAAAACAACATAATTGTCAGCAACGTGACATTATTTTGTATCAAAGCGTGCCACTTCAAGTTATGTGACACTTGAACATACAAAACAAAGTCATATTGCTGACAATTCTACCTTCTTGTAATTTCTGTTCGCCTGTTAAAATGACAAATTTTTTTTTTGCGATTTTTGATGAAAAAAAAATTTTTTTTTTAAATTTCTGCTCACCTGGTAAATAAAAATTAACTTTTTTTAATTAAAAAGGCAATCAATAACTCTAGCCACCCAAATAGAAAATTTGGAGCTTTTTATTACAAAAATAAATCCTTCAGCCCGCGAGGATCGAACTATTACCATAAGAGAGCAGATTAAAACCATAGAGGTTTCTCAAGTTCGATCCCCGCACCTGAAGGAATTTTTTTTGTAATAAAAATCTCCAAATTTTCTATTTAGGGAACTTTTAAAAAACTTTTAAAAAAAGTTTATTTTTAATTACCAGGTAAACAGAAATTAAAAAAAATAAAATTTTTTTTTCATCAAAAATCGCATAAAATTTTTTGTCATTTTAACAGGCGAACAGAAATTACAAGAAGGTAGAATTGTCAGCATTATGACTTTATTTTGTATGTTCAAGTGTCACATAACTTGAAGTGGCACGCTTTGATACAAAATAATGTCACGTTGCTGACAATTATGTTGTTTTTTAAATTCTGTTTGCCTGGTAAAATAATAAAAATTTGTATGCAATTTTTCGCCAAGTCCGAATTTATCGGATAGATGAGTGGTTGGGTGCTAAGATGAAGGAGTGTTGTTCGAAAGGTTTGGAGTTCGATTCTTCAAACTTCCGCCTTTATTTTTTTTTTGTAAGCAAAAATTTGATTTTTTTTTTATTCCACGAATTTTATACCAAATTTTTTTTTGTAGCGATCTCGATCGTGATTAATCTTCTCGGATTATCCCCAATTCTAAATTTTTCATCTAAAAACAAATTTTTCGTTGGCTTTGCTTAGATTCGAAACTCCAGACCTTCTTCACTCCACTCTATCACCTTACTACCTCGTCTATCTTAGACCTCTCCTCGTGTCTATAATATGTCGATATGGTGACATCTCTGTTAGGGCATATGTACTACATTTACTACACAATATTTCTACTAAGTGCTGAAATATTTGATTTTGCTTAAAAGAGGGCGTGTGGTTTACTTTTGTAAAAATGTCTGAGGCTCGATTTTTTAAATAATTAATAATTAATTACGTAACATTATTATTGCATTAAAATAATATGGATTAGTTGTACTAAATATTATGGTAACGAAATCGCCATAAATTCAAAAAGCAAACTACTCATAAAATTTAGCAAGAGTAGCTACGTGCAGTCAGAAGTACTTGTGTGTACTTTGCCACGTTAAATGGAACCCAGCAATTAGAAAATATAAATAATTATTCATGAATATGGATATGAAACTGATAAATTGGCCTTAGCACTCCTTGCCAGAGATTTGAATTCACTTTCCGATAGTACATGTAGTAGCTGACCTACTACTCCGTTCATCGAGCCCTAAACCTACACAATATCCAGCGGAATAAATTAGTTTGGAAACTTTAGGTATTGAGATTTTAGCTGAAACTGATAAATGGGCTTTAGCATCACTCGCCAGAGATTTGAATTCACTTTCCGATAGTACATGTAGTAGTTGGCCTACTACTCCATCTATCGAGCTCAAAAACTTCCCCCTATCCAGGGGAATAAATTAGTCTGGAAACTTTTTATACCAATTAAGATTTTAGCTGAAACTGATAAATGGGAATTGTCACCCTTTGCCAGAGATTTGAATTCACTTCCGGATAGTACAAGTAGTAGTTGGCTTACTACTCCATCAATCGAGCTTAAAAACTACCCCCTATCCAGGGGAACAAATTCGTCTGGAAACTTTAGGTACTAATTGAGATTTCGTCCGAAATCGTTCATTGACCGTTAATACCTACTACTAAATATTTGAACTTAGGATCCGATAGTACATGGAGTAGCTGCATAAAATTGTGGTCCATTATGCCGATTAACTATTTCTTAAACCAAGAATTAATTTTAACTAAACATTTTTTCTGGCGATTAAGACTAACAATTGTTAAATGTCATTTACGCCACTTGCCTATGGTTTGAATTCATTTTTTTATGGTCCATATACGAGTATTATTTTGACTAAATTCCACTAATATTGCCTCTGAATGGTCTTACTTTCACAGGAAATCACTTTTATTCGAAAGATTTTGTAATGAAATTACATTTTTAGTACTAAATATTTCAATATGAATCGTAATTTTTCCAATTGGAATTTAGTCTAGCAGTGTGAAACTAATACATATATAGAATCTGTAGATTTGTGGAAAACTTCACATCCATCATGGAATATATTAATGTTTTAATGTGGGATAAAAATGTTTTGCACTATCTGCTGCAGATTTTAGCGCCGTCCTTGTTTCTGTACAAAAATAAATGATATTGGTGGCACAATGTTTTAATAAATTTACGGTAACAATTGCATCGAACATGGTCAACGGTAATGGCTTAAAGGGGCTTGAGCAACTATTCGGCAAGCTATCGTCTCTGTACTTTCTTTTCTTGTCGAATTTCTAGAAATGGCTTTCGCTGACGAAATATAAAAAGGAAGTAAAATTCATGAATTTGAGTACTGGTGATAAAAACAATAGCTTTTAATGAAAACAAATTTTATTTAAATTCAAACGATTAAGTTTTATAAGACTTCATTTATGACTTCATACTTTAAAATTATTAAGCATGTTTCTATTTTTTCAAAGACGTATCATTAACAAAATTTAACCGAAATTATTAAAAATATGCCTTAGATTTGTATTGGAGCCTGTTTTCGTTAGTATTTCCGTTTAGAACCGATAAATCCTTTAATGTGCTGTAGCTAGAACTAATAACTATAATATAGTGTGTGAGATAAGAATGCCGTTTCCACATTTCAAATAAAAAAAGTAAAAAAAAAACACTTTAGGATGATTAAATTTGTAAATACGTGTGTGTTTCTGTTTATAAGTTTATAAAGGAAATATGTTAAGAAAAATTTGAAACATCAAAAATTTGGTTTTCTTGCCATAACTAAAGTCTTAGACATACATAGGTACGTACATAGTTTAGAAATTAAAAATAAAAATTTACCCCATAACCATCTAAATACTTAAGAGAAACATTTTGTATTTAGGTTTCTTCCTTTATACGTTAAGACAATAAACCAAATAGTTAATAGTTCAAACTAATATGAAAAAGAATGTGAAATTGTGACATTTTTTTTTTTTTTTTGTAAAGGTAAACAATTTTTGATATCAATTTTATTAAGTAAAGCTTTCATATTTTCATTGATGAAATCTTTGTTAACATGTTTGCGGTTTATGATAAGTTTATCTAAGGATTTAAAAGTTCAAAACTATTATCTCTAATAGAAGACATTAACATTAGTATTTCAAGGATTCAAGTAACGATTCATCCGACATCAAAACTACATTTATGCATACATATAACAAACAAATTTTGTACAATTTTAACTCGTCCAATTAAAATTTAACTCAAAAGAAAAAAGGTTTAAAGGAAAAGCTGATATAAACCAAAATTTGCATTTGTTTGCCTGCAAATAAATCCATAAATTAAAACAATTCTCCTTGAATAGTATTTAGCCCTTTACTTTATTTTACAATCTTTTACATAATAAAATAAAACATAGTGCTCAAAACAAAAAGAAACAGATCACAAACAAAAGTGTTATTTGCGATTTTTAGTAAAAGAAACATTTATTGAAACGAGTATTGTTTTAGGGGGTGGTTTAACTTTTATCGCGTTGATACAAAGTCGTACCCCCAAAATTAAAAAGAATATCAAGGGAAATCAGAGAACTCTTACGGTAGAAAAATACAGATCGGGAAGAATATGGCAGTAAACCAGAGCTCCTCAAGATTAAACTAAGTTAAACAATCTCGCTCAACAATTAAGCAGAAAGTTCAAAGAATTGAAAGATTTGTCAACCAGTTAAAAAAAAAATACCTTAGAATAGAAAATATACTTGACTTTAGCAGAACTTATTATTGACTCTGCGACTGCAACATTTTAAAGTAGTATAAAGCAAAGTTCTTAGTTGTTGTTATAATTCACGTTTAAAATGAACGAAAACAAAATATTTGATAGCAACCCACAGTTCAAAGTCGAGGCCACCAACCAGTAAGAAAGGGTCTAAGCTTCACATTTGTGTAACTATAAATTTTGAGGCGAGGTGTTTTGTATGAAAAATACTTAACTGTAGAAACTGTACAAGACAATCGCAATGGCAATGCTTTAAGAAATAAAATATTTAATTACTTTTTCAGTTCTTTTTTAATAACTACGCTTATAGATCGTAATCTTTCTTTCAAAAATATTGTAATATTTTGTAGAACCGTTAAACTTCCTCCGGCATTTTCAGCGAACGAATTAGAGAAGTAGCTGCTACCCTTTCCTACTAAATAAAAAAAAAAGTAAAGTAAAGTGAAATGTTTGTGTATTCATGTCGTATTCGAATATATTACTTACACTTCGAGGATCGTTGTCTCGATACCTCTACATTCTGCGTGGAAACATTACCGAAATTCTCTCGCGTCGGTTTATGGATCTACGGGCACTTCCCGATAAACTGGTCGGCCAAAATTCTGGATATGTGCGAGAAAAATTTAGTTACGGGGATAAGAGCCATAGTGGTTGTGGTGGCAATGATAAAGGTAAAGGTTGTGGGGATAAAGGATTGGGTGAATGAGTCGTTTGTGATGCTGATAGAGAGGGATGGTTTAAAGATAGCGGAATAATACTTCTGATTGTAATGATGGAGGGTGAGACCGATGTGAACTTGGCCC
This sequence comes from Tipula vernalis, assembly GCA_958295665.1. Lineage (NCBI taxonomy): Eukaryota > Metazoa > Arthropoda > Insecta > Diptera > Tipulidae > Tipula > Tipula vernalis. The sequence goes on along the minus strand of OY282558.1, from coordinate 174,947,333 downwards.
GATAAACCATCCCGAAAAAAAACCTTTCAAAAACATTATATGTCTCCTCGCTAAATTTATAAAAAAAGCCTTACCATTAAAGTAGTCGGTTATTGTTAAGTTAAAACTTTTGATGCAACAGAACTACGAAAAAATTATCAAAAACCTCAAACTTATCGCTTATCAAAATATTACTTATCATTTATCATTTCGCAAATTGGTGCAACTTAGTTTTGATAAGTGAGTGCTTATCAATTATTATAACTCAATTAAATACTTATCAAATTTCAACTTGGTACAACAGAAAATTATCAAAATTTATGATAAGTTGATAAGTAATAAGTGATAAGTAGTTGGTGCAATAGGGCCCAAGACGAAAATTAAAATTTTAATACGTACATATACACATAAGTACAAAGAAAATAACACTCCATACCGAAAAATATTATTTTTATTTTTACCCGTAATAATGTATTAATTTCATATAAAATTTATTTATTTTGTAGAAACTACAGAAGTGTTTAAAGAAATAAATTATTTTATTAAGTTTTTTGATGTTCGATTTTATAATTTTGTAATTATTAATATTGTAAAGTAAACCACGTTAAATACTATAATTTGTATTACATAAGAGGAAATTTTACATATCGTACCATCATTTGGACGATAAATTAGATTTTGGGTTTATTTCTGTTTTCAGTTTGATTTCAGATTTTTTGTCAAAATTCAAAACATTATACCTACAATACACAAATAGTTACAAAAAATGCTGCGGGCATCTTCAATCGACTCGTACTCGTTTGGCCAAAAGACAATTTTTTTGTTAAATTTACAAGTGATTTTCTTACTGTACCGCCGATCACACTGATTGCCCCCAACATCGGAAAATTATTGCCACCGCCATTATTGCGAAGAAAGCTTACTCTGATACCGAAACAAATTAAAATGAAAATGTTTTAGTTGGAAAAATATGCTAAATTTATAACTAAACTTTGTTCATTATAATTTAGGCATTATTAATTAAAACATGAATATTAAAATTTAATATAAAATTGTTGAAACACTCAAGTGAATTATTTAAATAGTATTGTATTTCATCCACTATATATTTATACAAAACAATGGATTTATATGATATCAAAGGGCCGAATGTCGAAGGGCCGAATTTCAAAGGGGCGAATGTGTCGAAGGGCTGAATGTCGAAGGGCAGAATGTCGAAGGGCCGAATGGGTCGAAGGGCCGAATGGGTTCAAGGGCCGAATTTTTATTTTTTGTTTGATTTGTATATAATCCGTTCCGGAGCGGAGCAACCTCCCGCGTGCCCGTGAGAGTTACCGAAGTTGTTAGCCTCTACAATTCTAAGTTAAATTAGTCGATGTCATTTTGATTTAATTTATTTTCTTCAGAATAGAGAAAAAAATGTATGGGAAATTGGTATGCAAGATTTTGTGTTGCAATATTTTATAATTGCAACATTTAGTATTCGGCCCAATAAAGTAGCCCAATAATTCGGTATGCAATATCTTTTTCGATAGAATATTCAAAGATTAAACATAATAAAATACATAAATTTATAAGAATCTAATTTATATTTGATAAAAAAATTTACAAAATATTCCTTAAAGGGGTGATTTAAAGCGTTATATTCATGGTAACTGACGTTGGTGAGAAACTTTGATTTATCAAACGCTGTGGGGAAACTCACAAGGAATGATCTATATAACTAACGCTTTAAATCACTCTTCTTGCCATCATCGCATAGATATCTGGCTTATAAATTTACGTAGCTAAGAGCCCTGCTGTGGCCATGCCATATCCCGTTATATAGATCAATCCTGATAGTTTCACCACAGCGTTTGGTAAATCAAAGTTTCTGACCAATGTCAGTTACCATGAATATAACGCTTTAAATCACCCTTCTCGCCATCGCATAGATATCTGACTTATAAATTTACGTAGCTAGAAGCCCTATTGTACCCATGCCATATCCCGTTATATAGATCAATCCATGTGAGTTTCGCCACAGCGTTTGATAAATCAAAGTTTCTGACCAACGTCAGTTACCATGAATATAACCAGAGCCTTCTAGAGTATAGAGCCATAATCATGACGTATTATTTAGAAGCTTTTTTAGTGGTATAACTTTTCAATGATTTCCATAGGAACCCATAGTAAAAATGGTGTTGTTTAGCTTCAAGTGTTTCAATGAAAAAAGCAAAAATATTATAAAATGTTTATATAAAAGTTTTCTACGTATCTTGAAGAACAATATACAAGAAGGCTATATTGGTATTCAGTAAATATTAATTGCAGAAATATTAAAATTAAATTATTTCTAAAATATATTTTTTCGAACTTTCATTTTGAAAAATACATCAAAGTTCGCTCTGACAAATTAAAATAATACTTGCTAAATTTATCTTTAGTTTTACTATTGTACGTAAGATGTCTAAAATGTTTACAGAAAAATTCGCAAAATTATCACACGATATTAATATTTTGTGCATTTGTTTCCAAAAATTTTGTTACTTCAAATTTCCTCAGGTGGTAATTTTTAGTATGATTTTACCAAATTGTTACGGCCATCACTGCCATCTATGTAATGTAAACTGACTTAATGACCAAACGAATTGTAGTAAGCTTTTATTTTAATTGTTATGATTTTTTTTTTTATAGTTTGGTTTAAATAAATCAATTATTACAAGAAAATAAGAACGATTTACTTAAAGGACAATTATATATGTTGAAATTCAAACATTTATGAAAGTATTTCAGAAATCATAATTAAGAATTTGTAACGTTTTCATTTAAAAATTTGTCTTAGGAAAAAAAATGATTTCCCCTATGTTTTGTGTGTTGTACTATGAAAAGCTTCGTTTTTTAGACTATGGCTTTGTTTAATCAAGGTTGCTTTGATATAAAGCTTTAAATCACCCTTCTCGAAATCACATGGGTTGAACTTTTACTATGAAACATGATACCATATGATTTAGTTCTCGTTAGTTCTCTTTTGTTTGGATACATAATATATATAATGGATGAAATACAATACTATTTAAACAATTCACTTGAGTGTTTCAACAATTTTATATTAAATTTTAATATTCATGTTTTAAATTATAATGCCTAAATTATAATGAATTAATGAATAAAGTTTAGTTTTAATTTAGCATATTTTTCCTACTAAAAGTTTTTCGTGCTGAATTTTCGTTTTATGTACTAATTTTCAATTTTTCGGGCTGAAAGCTATGACACTTTAGATTTATAGCAAATTCACATTCTAAAAAGACCTTTTTCGGGCTGAAAGGTTTTTTCGGGCTAACTTCACATACATACATGAGGGTGAGGCAAAGAATATTGTGTTGATAATATAGAATGGAATTTGATGGAGTAGGTTTGGCCTGTGGCTAGTTATGTTGGTCATGATATCGATACGAGTAAATTGTTTCCTAACTTTTCCTAAAATATTGCAACAACAATGTGGTCGCATTAATATTGGTGTAAAAAGAAGTCATTTAGGCGAAACTCGATTTAAAATATTTTATTAAAAAACACCTTGATTTATCATAAGACATAAAAATTCATCAATTTTATTGTTAATCATCTAGTGCAGAAAAAAATAAATAAAATTAGGAAATATTGACTTACATAAATAAAATAATGTGCACATATTGCACGGCAGCATTCCTAAGCAATAATAACTTCTTTCTAACCGTTTAGCATCAACTTCAGTAATATGGCTAGAGTCCTTAGATTAATTGAAATATTTGTGGAACATTTCTAAAATATCTAATGGGTCTCACAATGGGGCTAGGATTCTACCCATACTACTGAAGTTGATGCTAAACGGTTAGAAAGTAGTTAGTATTGCTTAGGAATGCTTCAATGGTCCAAATAAAAATCTTAATTTTTCAATCGACATGTACACCCTGCGAGACCCAGTAGATATATTTATCTAAATTGTTGCACAAATATTCAATTCACAATTATTCATCTAAGAATTCTAGCCATTCCACTTAAGTTGTTGCTAAATGGTTAGAAAGTAGTTAGTATTGCTTAGGAATGCTTCTATCGCCCAATTAAAAAATTTAAATAATTTTTCAATCGCCACGGATACTCTGTAAGACAAATTAGGTATTTCTGAAATATTGCACAAATATTTCTTTTGATCTAGCGATTCTAGCCATACTAATGAAGTTGATGCTAAACGATAAAAAAGTAATTAATATTGCTTAGGAATACTTCTATGCCTCAAAATAAAATTTTTAATTGTTCAATCGCCGTGGACACCCTGTGAGACACATTATACATTCTAGGCATGCCAGTGAAGTTGATGATCAACGGTTAGAAAGTGGATAAAATTATAACTTCATTAAAAAATAACTAAATTAATATATATAATTTAAATTTACCAATCCAGCTTCGAAAACATTTCGAACACCATCCAAATTTGCCATGCCACATTATCTTTAAATTTTTTTTTTTTGATCCTGACATGCCTGAAAATAAGAAAAAAATGTGGGTTATTTATAGATGACCAAGCCAACCATTTATATTTTACAAACATTTCCCGTTATTTTGGGCAAGGTCCTTAAAAGATGTCCCGCTTTTTCTTAAATTTAGAGACCTAACTCCCAATATCACAATTGGAAAGGAAAATATAAATCTTCTACTCTCATGCCGCCCAACATATAGATACCGACCCACAGCCGATCTAGTTATTTATAAATCTCTAGTATACTATTGAAAATCCTGAAGAATTTAAATTATTCCGTTCAGAGAGCATTCACAATGTTCAAAATTTGTTTTCTGAAAATTTGTGCCGTTTGTTCAGATCACAACATTATGTTAGCAACGTGAGAGTTGTATTAAATAATTTGTTACTCAATGCTTCAGTCTGGACGGAGCATCGCTGTGGACTGTTCGAGTACAAAGTAATAAAGCACAAATAACACAAAATCAGAAATAACGTTAATTATCTTTGGTCACCCAATCTCCTTATCACATACCATTTCATTTTCTATATCTCCCAGCTCCTTTCTAATGGTGTGGTATTATTTTAAAGGTGTCTCCTATTAATTTGCTATTAAGATTTATATACGACCATAATACCAAGAGAATTTACTACTCAGAAATAATACCTTTAAAGGATATCATATTTAAGCAATTCAAAAAATATAAAGGTGTGAAAGCTCTTGAGGTCGTCAGAACTTCGGTCTTGATTAATTCAACTCACAAATCAATCCCGAAATGAACCTCTTAAGTCAATCTTTAGCTCAACCTCCAACTCAATATTCAAATCAACCTCCATCTCAATCGCAACATAATTCTAAACGCAATCACCAAATTAACCGCCAACCAAACCCACAAATCAGTCACCAAATCAACCCCAAATCAACTTTCAAATCAACTCTGAACCTAACTCCAAATCGACTCTTAAATAATTTCTCAACCGAACAACTCACTTAACCCTAATGCAGGCTAACTAAATCCTAACTCAACTTCAACTCAGCTTAGCTCGATCCAAATCTCAATCCTCTGCTCAACTCATACCATCATACCAACATACCATCATACCATCATACCATCGTTCTATTATACCATCATAACATCATACCATCATACCGTCATCAAAAATCAACTCAATTTTTGAAGTTTTAAAAATTCCTCTGTAGTAACTTTGGACCTGATTATCATCAATCAAGAAAGAGATGAATGTTTGAGAAGGTAACAGTGACCTTCCTTAAGTCTTAAATAATATTTGTGTAAAGTTTGGTTCAAATCGTTCAATGCGTGTGCATTTGTTTAAATATCACACACATATACTGTACATATATAAAAACAGTCACGTTTAAATACAGTGAAACCTCATTTTAACAGATACTCAATTTAGCGGAATCCTCGCAACTGAAGTTTTTCAATGAAAACCTCTCTTATATAATCTGACACTTTATTAGAGTGGACACGCTTTAACATTACAAATTGAATTTTATACATTTGAAATTGAACCTTTAGCAAATTATATGTATGGCCAATTAGGATGGAAGTTGGCCATTTCTTAGCCGGTTTTAGTGAAATTTGACATCCATCATTGAAAAATAATTCTAAAGTGATTTTAGATGAAGGTATGGAATATGGCAATAACTTTATCTAAAACTCATTTTAAAACCCTATTTCCATCGCACATATCAAATTTCATCGTAATCAGTTAAGGAATAGCTAAGTTCTGTCCTAATTGGCCATATTCCAGAACTTCATCTAAAAATCGTTTTAGAATCCCATTTACATCGCATATGTCAAATTTCATCAAAATCAGTTAAGGAATAGCCAAGTTCCATCCTAATTGGCCATATTCCATCAAAATCGGATAATAAATAGAATCCCAACAAAATTGTTACAAAAAAAAACACAAATCCTTAGTTTAACGGACACCTCCCTACAATGTACAATTTTTCCCTGTATATCGATTGCTCAACTGTTCACTAAGGCCTAATGCAACCCCAACTAAACCGCTACTCAACTCTAACTCAACTCGGAATCGGAACCCAACTTAACCCTCAACCCAACAGCAAACTCTACCCCAAACTGAATACTCAAACAACAACTCATGATATTCTATCCAACCTCAACTCAACTCCAACTCAAATTCAACTCAACCCGAAAATTGACCTCTAACTCGATCTTCAAATCAACCCCAAATGCAATGCCCAGTTCAATAATCAACCAGCATATATAAACAAATTCGTAAATATTTGTATATCCAACCCCAACTCAACGTTAACTCAACTCGCAAATTGACCTTTAACTTAACCTTCAAATCAACCCCAAATTCAATGCCCGATTCAATAATCAAGCCAGCATATATAAAAAATTCCTAAATATTTTTATATAACCAGGTGTTTTGGGTCGATTCGTGTGACAGGTACCTCACCCTGTTGACGTACAGTTTCCAAAAGCTTTTCAAATCTCCGCCTTGACCATAGAAATAGATTGGCGAAAAAACTTTGGTCTTTTTAGACCGATCAACAGGTCATTGAAATTTCAATCATTAAAATGTCTTACAATGTAAATAACACGTCACAGAAATGTCAATGTTACAGAAATGGGGATGTCTGGCCATATTTAAAGGCTTACCAGATACATTTTATTTTTAAAACCCCAATTCCACTGTGAAAAATTGACTGAGCTGACTTGAAGTTGGAAGAAGACAAAAAAAAATTATCCATCAGAGAGACAAAAGGCAAAGTATTTTTTTATTGTTTTTTTGTATAGCAAATTTTATGGATACATTTAGACTGTAAACAAAAACATAACCAAGAATTGTTAAAAGAAATTATGATTTTGTTTTAATTCGAGTATTTTTACGATTCAAAATAATCTAAAAAATTAATTATTATTAATACTCATATCAGAATTATTTTTACGAATATTTTCGGTCACACATTAGACTTTACCATAAAAATTGCAAACTTTAAAATTGCCTTAGTGTTTTGACACCAAACAAAAACATAACCTAGAATAACCAAGAATTATTAGAAAAATTAAGTACTAGTGTTAATTCGATTATTTTCAAGTTTCAAAATAATCTAAAAATTTAATTATTATTAATACTTAAATCAGAATTATTTTATTGAAATTATTTCCTTCATAAAATACAAAATTAAAAAAAATCTTTCCCATAAAAATGTCAAACAATTAAAATTATTAGCGTGTGCGAGAAATATTTTTCATCGGTACACAATATTTATGTACAAGTATTAGTTGGACTGCCATAAAATTTCTCGATTTGATACTTTTTTTTTTAAATTTCGAACTCAGTGCACTAAAGGTGGTATTCCACTAGAAAAATTGACTGATAGTAAAAAAAGAGGAAACGAGAAAAAGTTCGAAACTCTATGTAATAGATAAAGACAACGTTTTTTTATTTATAGCAAAATTTTCAGGGGAAATTTTGACAGCACAATAATTATTAACAAAAATTAAATATTACTATTAATTCGGTTAGTTTTATATCTCAAAATTATCTAAAAAATTAAATATTATTAATACTCATATCAGAATTATCATTTTTAGTATATTTTCCGCAAAAATTAAAAAAATCTCTACAAAAAAAAGGTCATGTGTTTTTTAGTTTTACTTTTTAAAGCAAAATTTTAAGGAGAAACGGTATAAAAATATAATAACCATAAAATAATTAGTGTGCGAGAAATATTTATCATCCTATTGCTAATTTTATGCATGTGTGTTAGTGTGACTGCTATAAAATGTTCTCAATTTGATACTTTTTATTGCAGTCACACTACTACAGACACAAATATTTTTTGACTGAGAAGGGTTTTTGTTTCATTCGCCCATCCAGCAAATGTATATTTTTGTCTTCCTTTAATTTTACTATTAGTCAATTCAGTCAAGTGGAGCAAGCACCTTAACACAGATACACATTTGTAAGTAACAACTTGACTGACTCCGTTGTACATATGTCATGTTCACACAACCACCGATTTTAAATTTTTATCTCAAGTTATTTTTACTGACAAACTTTGATTCACAGTGGAATTGAGGCATTAATGTCCACGATGTTTTTGCTACCAGCAAAGTATTTCAGGTATATTTAGGAATTTAAATTCCATGTTACGCGGTTACCTGTTCATTTTATCTTAAAGACATCTATGTATATAACAATTGTTGCAATTTGGAAGATGTATTAATAGTAGAAACATATTTCTTCAAAAAATTTGACGTTACTTCCGAAAACAGTTCAAAAAGTTTTGTTTTACTACTTCTTGTTAAAATCGTTCCTTCGCAATGCTTCAATCGACATCAAATTTTGTGAACATGTAGATCATGGATTGTCAAATTCATTGTCAGAAAGCCTCTTTGGCAGTTTCCTTTTCCAATTATTTTGAACAAATTCAATTAATATTTGTTTTTGTGGTGCAGTTACCCGATTCTGTAATTACAAGAAGGTAAAGGGTCTATTTTTTTTTTTTTATACGGGGTGAGCTATACTAGCTCTGTGCACCGCGACTATTGAAGTCTATTGTGCATCCCAAGAAGGTTTCACGTAAAGTGGAGGTTCAAGTCCTTGATAAACACCACCAGCTCATGCATATTTAAAGGGCCGGCGTTAGGCCACTGTATTGTGTAGGAGGAATTTAAGTCTTTTATGGATTATAGCATCACACGTGAATAGTAGATGTTCAGATGTTTCCCTTTCCAGATTGCAGAATCTACAACGGTCTGTAGGGGACTTTCCCATTTTCTCCAGGTGTCCATTAAAAGGGCCATGTCCTGTTCAGTACCAGATGAGGGATTTTAGAGACTGTCTAGCCATCTTGATTGCCTGATTTAAACGTCTAATATCTTAGCTTAATAGTTTTTTGGTCTGTCTCATCCCAATGGAGGACTCCCAGAATATTTTCGTATGTTGCCCCTTGAATATCGATGAAGGAGCATAACAAAACCTCTTTGTGTATCTTCGATATTTGTTGTCAGCTCGTGGAGCGCTGTTTCTTTCGATCGCCCAGTCTGATATGCATGTTGGCTGGGGTCTAGAGGGTGCCTTAGGAGGGTATTGGATCAAATATACATGCCCAGTTTCTTCTCCATGGTTTTCAGAATAAATAAAAGGGTATTTGGTTAAAGTTTTAAAGTTTGAACGTTAAATTGAATTAAAAATGATAGTGATAGATTGATGTTAAATAAATTTAGTTTAGCAATAAATAGAACGTCAAAGTTAATTTAGAAAGAAATTAGAGAGAAACCTACTATTTCCACATAACACTATATAAAGCAAATTCTTGTTACGCCGTATTCGTATCACATATTTCACTTTAGGTGCGTTTTTTTTATTTGCTCCCGATAGATGCTAAGCGGAGCACTCAATTATTTATACCTAAATTTAAAGCAGCTATACAATATTGAAACAAAGAATCGGAACTGGAGACCTTTTTTCGAGGATACCATTTTCTGGCCACTATAGTGTCCATGAAAGGCCATGAAAAAAAAATCTGTACTCTTTAAATTGTCTTTAATTAAAACGTGAAATTTCAAATCGATCACCCAAGCCATTTTCTTGTAAAAAATTCTGAAAAAATACATTTATTTTCGTTACTCAACACTGTGCAATTAGCTTAAATTTGACTTGCTATGTATTGGAAAATAAACGTCAAAATACGTCAAACTATAATTTTTAATTCAATTCCTAAGTGAAAACTTTACACACAAAATATTTAGCTCTACCTTTTTATTGCTGCGTTTGCTTATTCACTCCCGATAGCTGCTATCGAGAGCCGTCATATAAAAAGTGACCCCCGATAGCGCTCCGTATAAAGAGGTCCAATAATAATAATTAACGCTGTAACGTATAAAGTTAGCTACAAAATGTAGTGGTTTTAGGTTGTAATTTGAACTAGAGTATGCGACATTCAGAATTGGGAATTGTCGTGGCAACGACGAAATTTCAAACAACAAAAATTGAAATTATTTGACGTTTGCCCAAATACACAGATTGGTGGTGATTGATGGCATGACAGTACGAAGTATGATGATATGACGATATGATGGTTTAATAGTGAGATGATGTGATGGTAAGATGTATGATCCTTTGTTGTTATGATGTTGTATAGCTAAATGCTGGTATGACGGTGTGATGAATTAATGTTATACATGTATAATGGTATGATCTGAAGGAATTGACGATTGGAACCGTGATTTTAGACAAAATATTTGTCGGCATTACAACTTCAAAAAATTTCCACTATACCATATTTGCAGTCGTTCTGCGAGCGCTGATGCTAATTTTTGTATGGTATTACAGCTTTATTTTATTCCGATAGGTAGTGCTTTCTCTCTATTTCCAATCGTCAATAGCGTGATGGTATGCTGCTACGATGGTAAGATGGAGTGCTTTCTCTCTATTTTCCAATCGTCAATAGCGTGATGGTATGCTGCTACGATGGTAAGATGGAGTGTTGTTGTGCTTGTATGATCGTATAATAGCGTGATGGTATGATAGTATGATTATATTATTATGGGATGGTTTGATATTATGGTGTTCTGATGATATCACGGTAAGGTGGTACAATATGATTGTATAATGGTATGATGGTGTGATGATTTGATGTTATGATTGCGAGAGTCGGCATCAACGGAAATAGGAGCTCGCGGCGGACCGCCTACACGACGAATGAACAACGTTGAAAAATACTGCAACATGTTCGGTCACTTTGTCTTATTTTGGATCAAACTATTTGGAGGGGCATCTTTGAGGCGGCCAATTTCTCATGAGATGTGACACAAGCGGAAAGAATGATAATTAAGAATCACTTTTTTTTGTGGATGATTTTCCTGTTTCATGTTACTTCTACAGCATTTGTGAAAAGAAGAATGTATCCTTTTGCAGTTTTTTTTGGTACAGAATAAATCTTAGAACTACAGAAAAATATGAGCACAAGTTTCTGAACAAGTTCGGTAATCGAGATCCATATAAAAAGCTTACGAAAAACGTCCGATATTTTTGACGGGTAATTACTTAAATCAATTTTCTATACCTAAATTTAGGTATAGAAAATTGACTGCTCCGCATAGTATCTATCGGGAGCGAATAAAAAAACACAGCTTATATGGAGCCACTATCGGGAGCTATTTTTATGTGACGGCTCCAGATAGCTGCTCCGGATAGCGAATAAAAAAAACGCATTATTTGTATCGCTTAAGGCGCTTTTGGAAATTTCCCATTCGTCAATAATGGAAGAAAAATAGGCAGACGGCATTTCACAATCGTCCAAAATAAAGCAAAATAATTGTTTGTAATATTTTTGATTTTTTGGCGATTATTCGTTCCGCTATTTGCAATTATGGTATGAAATTCGGTATCGACCGTATTTTCATTAATACGTATACTTGAGTGATACATAATTATATAAATCGAGTTTAATGTATCAGCTGCGTTATTACAACCAAATTATTGATTTCAAATTAGAATTGTAAACACGAGTTAATTCCGTAAAAGCTGAATAGTAAAGTATCAAACCACTTTTATACGTTTTAAAATCATAACAGTTATTTTTAGAAATAACTAGACCTTTGGTCAGTGACATTTTTGTTTACGGCGCAGTTGCTTTAGTAATATTAAATATTATAGTGTTCGGCCAATTCAATTTAGTAATTGTTTATTGTACTTGATATATAATGCATAAATTATTTTTATTTTTATAATACTCACAGAATATTGATTGGAACTTTGTCTTCGGAATACATACTTGCGTTTACAATATCACCAACAAGTACGCGAATAAACCCACAATTGGCCGTTCAACAACTCTTCAATAGGAAAAGTTTCAGACCGCCAAGGTAAATAAATTTAATATTGAAGATTATCACAATTATTAAACTAATTTCTATTCACTGTTTCAGGCACAATCACAACAATAGCTCATTTAAAATGCCATACACTTCAACTGCTTATAGTATACCATCGAATATTCCATTGAAAATCTATAAGCATTACAGTAGAGAATTGGATCGTCAATTTTATCCAGTGATTATAAAAAAATCTAAATTAAAACAGTACACTAATGATTCGGTCAAAGAAGAGGACAGCAATCTATTTCAGCATACAATTATGAAAAGAAAATCGACTATATCTAAGCGGACCGCAATTGATGATGCTGTTAGTAAAAATATTTCCTTAATTCTGGAGAATTTACTAAAAAGTTATGAAAATTCACAATTACCAACTCACAATCAAGGTAACGGTTGTATTAGCGTTGAAACGGTGACGGTTAAATAATCAGGAATTTTGTTGGATCTATTTCTATTTCAGATATACCCACCATCGTGAAAACAAATATTTTAATACGAAGTATGGGCCCTGTCTCAGAACTGGATATGGTATATTGTGATTAGATAAATCTTGATTTTAATATGTTCAATAAATGTTTCTGTTTTTAGGACTATTCAATGGATTGTTATTTTAGACAATATTGGCGTGATAATCGTTTAAGTTTTCAAGGGCCAATTCAAAGCTTGTCGCTTAGCATAAAGGTAAGATTCATAATTTGTTTTTCAATTTTTTCATTTTGCCAATTAGTTAACCCTTGAAGTTAGAAGGCTGATGATTAACAATTTAATTTTATTGAATTTTTGGGTACTTTCAAAAATTCAGACAACTGTGCAGATTGTATTGCGTTCCAAAATTAATTCTGCAGCAAAAATCTCAGCCATAACGCAATTTTTATAGTCTTTTTCTCAGTCTGGCTGCAACATCAGTTGCTGATTTTTGACAATTCTTTACCCCATTGCAAATCTTTGGCCAATATTAGTTAGAAAGTTTTCGGGGATAACCAACAATTCCAGGCGGTTAATGATCTGAGAATAGTAGTTGACCATGCCTCCAGGGAATTATCACCTTAATAATTAATTAATTGTGGTGGCCGAAAATAAAAAAGAAGCCTTAACATAATTTTTTTCATTTTCATTTAAAACCCCGAATTTTAGTAACAGTGCCAATCAAACTGGACGTTTTTGTTTCTGGGTAAGAGAATTCCACAATCATTGTCTGTTTTGCTTTAATTAAAAATAAATTATAGATAACTAAAAACCTAAAAGTCAATTTATGTATTTCTTTCAATAAGATCTTTGACAGCGATTACATATTTCTGGCCATTTTAACCAAACGTTTTTTTAAAATTGGTTGTTTTGCAAGAAAAACAATGTAACCGGCCATCTTAGACAACAATAAGCGTTTGGTGCATCTTCGTACTAGTTGCTTAGAATTCCCAAAATACGGTCTGTGTCAATAAGCCCGAGAATACTGCAGAGCTGAATAATGAAACAATGATATTCAGACCGAAAAACACGCTAAACGCCCAAAATTATTTGTTGCAGAACAACCAATTTTTAAAAATGTTTGAATTAATTTTTCCAGTTGCTAAAGCCTTTAGATGACATTTACATAAAAAAAAATAAAAAAATACAAGTGGCCATTTAGAAATTATCGCTGTCAACGATCATACATATGTACATACGAGTATGTAGTTGAAATTGAAACATTTATGAAAAGTATTTGTGACATCTACATTTCAAACTTATGGAATTTTGATATTCTCCTGGTTTTTATTTCCCTTACATATGTAAGTGCAGTTTTCACAATAAGTCACCATAATTTTTATTTTTATTTTTATTATTTTATTTATTTATTTTTTTCAATTAATGATGTACAACACGTAATATAATAATATTAATAATGTTAACAAGTTTCTAAATTTAATAAAAAAAAAGAAATAAAAAATATATTTTAATTGAAAATAATTAGAATATGCCTTTTGGACAAGAAGCCAGTGACAGGCATTCCTTCAGTTAAGTGATTAAAAAACAGTACAAAATAATATATAAATCTACATAATTTTACAAAAGTGAATATAAATACATAAAGAATGTAATATAAAAAATAAAAAAATGTGAGAGAACTAAATAGGATATAATACTTAAACAATAAAATCAAACAAGAAATCTAATGATTCGTTGTGCAATAATCAGGTTTTAAGAGACGCAACAAATATTTCTTTTGAAGTTGATTCACGGATAAATTTAGGAAGATTATTAAAAATTCTAGGTGCTGTTACTAAAAAGTAATTGAGGAAATGAGTTTTAAAAAATTTACGAATAGCTTTCAAACACATAGAGTTCCTGCGCAGATCATAGTGACAACTTAAATTCCGATTTCCACTAATCACAAAATAAATCTTCATAACTTTGAATACGTATAGATGCTTCAATGGAAGAATTGAACACGTTACAAACAATGGCCATGAGTGAAAACGTTTATTTTTAAAGAACATCAACCTAATTGCATGTTTCCGAGCGATAATCAGTGGTTTAACCGTCTCATAATAAGTTCCACCCCAACAGCAGATACCGTAACGTAAACGCGAATCAATTAACGCAAAGCGGAGCTTATGTCACTAGAGGAGTCGAAAACGTTCGACGATATGTTGCAAAAGTGTGTAGCTGCGGAAATAATTTCAAAAGATGTGGAATTGAACATGAAAATGTCATGGAAGGGACAAGATGTAAATAAAGTATACCATAAAAGTCGGGATAATGATCGAGATGTGGGAAGACAAACGTCCAGTCACTCACACAATTCGTCAGGTGGTGGTAGTCAGAATTATTTTTATGAGTCAGAACGACAGGATAGCAATAGGAAACGTTCATTAAGCAACAAAAGGAATTTCAAATGTTATGCTGCGTGTCCATCACAAGGAGCATCATCAGCAAATAAATATATAAATAAAAGCTTAACAGGATCTATGCTTGCCAGGAATTTGGTCACATGGCGAGAGAGTGTCCATCACAAGGAGCATCATCAACAAATAAATATATAAATAAAAGGTATAATAATTTTAATAGTAGTAATAGTTGTAATAGTGCACGTAATGATAATTATCCAAAGGGAGATGGAGTTAAATCAGTGAGCGAAAATCAAAATGTCAGTGAAATCGAACTCGAAAATTTTGACTTTGGACAATTGTCATGGCATGAAATTGATAAAGCTAGTTTTAATAACATTACTAGAGATGATCGTGAAGTAGCATCAAGAATTAATAATAGGAAAATTGATGATTTGGTCACAAATGAAAATGTACAGTTAAAGAAAACTAAGCAGTACGATAGTTTAGGTTACATTAAATTAAATTCTGTTAACTGAAATATTCAAACGTGGAATTTATAGATATTAGTATAGGAAATAAATAAATTAAGATGGAGATAGACACTAGAGCTTGCGTGAGCCTTTGCACAAGGGATCAGTATCAAAGAAATTTTGCTCAAATTAAGTTAGAAAAAGTTGAAATTCCATTATCAGTTGTAACAGGGGATGCCATTAAAATAATGGGAAAAATCCAAGTAAATGCGAAAATGAAGGTAAAAGATAGAGATAAACGGGTAGAGTTAATAATTGTAGATACACCCAAAGAAATGTTCCCTTTATGTGGTCGGAATTGGCTCAATATATTCTATGCTGATTGGTGTGATTGGTTTAGGATTAAAAAGATAGATGGTTGTCGAGAATTTCGGAATAAGGTTCTTTTGGAACTTAAAACAGATTTTGAGGTGGTATTTGATGGTGATCTGAGAACACCAATTAAAGATTTTGTAGTTAACATACCGTTACTGGAGAATTCAAAGCCAATTTTCCATAGAGCATATACGTTACCGTTCAGTTTAAGAGGGAAAATCGAAAAGGAATTAGAGCAGTTGCAGCGTGATTGTAGTTATAGTGCCGAAAATAAATGGTCAGATTAGGATATGTGTGGATTGTTCAGTGACAATTAATAAATTAGAAATCCACAGTATTATCCTTTACCTGTTATTGATGAGGTACTTGCGAGTTTAGCGGGTTATACATTTTTTGTGTCGCTTGATTTAAAATTGAGTAATGAAGCTCAACAATTATTAACAATTAATACACATCGTGGGTTATATGCGTATAAAAGAATGCCTTATGGTTTGAGACCAGCATCGTCAATTTTCCAATCCATTATGGATCAAATTTTAAATAACATTCCTAATATGTATTGTTATATTGATGATATTTTGATTGGTGATGTGACATTAGAAGGGTTTGTAGCGACTCACTCATTTTTAAAAAAATTCAAAATATATTCAATCATACTATTCAATTCATAAATTGCGTGATAAATTAGTGTTGGTTTTGCAGAAGTTGCGTAATTATGGCGTGAAAGTTAACTATGGAAAATGTAAATTTTTTGAAGATAAGTTAACTTATTTAGGACATGAGTTATCTGCATCAGGTGTAGGACCTTGTAGTGATAAAGTCAAGGCAATTGTTGAAGCACCTTCGCCGAGTAGTGTAACAGAACTAAAGTCGTTCATTGGTTTATTAAACTACTACTCGAAGTTTTTACCGAAGCTAAATCAAAAGTGTAGTGTTTTTTATAGTTTACTACAGAAGAATGCAAAATGGGATTGGGGTAGCAAATATCAGGGTGTGTTTGAGCAGTGCAAACATGATATATTAAATAGTCAAAAGAAAATAGGATAGTTTGTAATGCAAGTGATGCAGGTCTAAGTAACATATTATGTCATGTGATAGATAACGTTGCGAAACCGGCATTTTTCGTTTCAATAACTTTGACTAGAGCAGAAAAGAATTATCCAATATTACATAGGGAAACATTAGCGGTAGTTTTCTCTATGGAGAAATTTTATAAGTATATATATATGGTCATCGGGTAACACTAACAATATACAGTAATCATAAACCTTTAGAGGATATTTTGTGCCAAGCAAAAGGGCAACCATCAGTAATAGCGTCTCGATTACAAAGATACATAAACCGACTTGTAATTTTTGATTACGTATTGAAGTATAGGAAGGGAAGTGGAAACGGGAACGCTGACTGTCTCAGCAGACTACCAATAAATGACAAACTTTCTAAAGAGGATCAGTCAGAACAAATGATTTGCGTAATTGATCACATAGAAAACGGTGATGTTACCAAAATTGATATTGAATTAGTGAAACGTAAAACAGATGATGACTTATATTTGAGTGAGTTACGTGATTATATTGTGAATGGTTGGAACCAAAGTAATGTTCCCTCAGTGTACAAAAATTATTATTTGAAAAATTTAGCTTTTTTTTTTTTTTTTTTTTTTTTTTTTTTTTTTTAAATTATTTTATTTTTATTTTACAATCTTTGGTTACATAATTCGAGGGTTCGATAAAATCTTACAACTCTAATATCTTTTAAATGCCATAAAAAAAAAAATATTACTTTTATAAATATTATTTATTGAGGGGGAAAATTGACAAAACCCTCTAGGAAATGACTATATAAAATACGAGAATGAACGAAACCTGGGTTAAGTTCAGCTTAGTGCATTTATTAATGGATTGTCATGAAATGAAATGTTATTATTGAATTTATTATTAATTTTATTAATGAATTCAGATATATATTCGATATCGCTAATTTGGTGTATGCTTTGTGTCCTGTAATACCAAGGTTTATTATGTATCATTTTAAGCAGTTTATTTTCACAAACCTGTAACTTATTTCGATGTGTCAATGCGCAATTACTCCAAATTGGACAACCGTAAGATAGGATTGATCTAAATATCGATTTATATAAAATTAATTTGATTTTAGTCGAAAGTTTTGAGCTTCGATTAATAAAAGAGTACATGATTCTGGTGTATTTGTTAACCTTTTTAATGCTATAACTTATATGTTTAGAATATGTAAGCTTACTATCCAATATTATACCGAGATATTTAATATCATTTTCAAATGGGACCTTATCAACGCCCAGTTTCAATGGTCTGTTTGGTAAAAATGAATGGCTGCGTCTTTTAGTGAAGAAACACGCTTGTGTTTTGTTTGCATTAAGTTTAATTCTCCATTTGTTATAATATTTAAGTAAAGTTGTGAATGCAGATTCCAATCTAAACATAATTAATTTTGGGTTTATACCATGAGACATTACTGCAAGATCATCAGCGTATAAATAAATTTTGCAATTACGAAATTGGGGTATGTCATGTGTAAAAATGTTGAATAATAGGGGACTTAACACTGCACCCTGTGGGACTCCCGCTGGGATTGAGAACTTTTCAGAATAATGATTTCCTATCTTAACCTTAAAGAATCGATCAGCTAAATAAGATTGCAATATTTTAATAAGATAAATGGGAAAATTTAGCTGCATAAGTTTATAAATTAATCCCTGATGCCATACACTATCAAACGCTTTCTCGATGTCAAATAAAATTACACCGGAAGAATGTTTCTTTTGCAAGTTTTGAGAAATATCATTAGTTAAACGTTTCACTTGATGATTGGTAGAATAGCCCCATCTGAAGCCAAATTGCTCATCAGGAAGAACATTATTTATTTGGCAGAATTTTTCTAACCGCTTTAGTAATACAATTTCAAAAACTTTACTCAATGTGCATAGGAGACTAATTGGCCTATAGTTAGTAGGCATAGAGTGGTCTTTTCCAGGCTTAGGTACAGGCACAACTATACCAGTCTTCCAAGCTTTAGGGTAGTAGTTAATTTTAAGGCATGCATTTATTAAATATGCCAAAAAGACAAAACATTTTATAGGGCATTTTTTAAGTAATATGTTGCTAATCTGATCTTCACCCGGGCTTTTACTATTTTTGAACTTTTTGACAATAAATTTTAACTCTCGGGGCGATGTATACGGTACTTCATTAACAATAAAATTACGGCTACTGAGAATTTCAAGTGCGTCCTCTACATCATGAGAAGTGCTAGAGTCACTAAGTAGATTTGATATATTGTGAGATTTATGTAGTTCTTCAGCAATAACTTTTACCTTTTCGTTATTTGTAATTAGCATGCGGCCATTACTAACAATAGGCGGTAAAGAGGGAGTTTGGTTCTTGACAATCTTACTTAATCTCCAAAATGACTTAGTACTATAATCAAAGGTTTCCAGATACTGGTTCCATTTCTTACTACGATGTTCAACAATTTTCATATTCACATATACTTTTAACTGCAAATACATTGTTTTCTGGAATGGTCTTCTTTCACGTTGAAATTTCCGACGCCAAATATTTTTGATTCTTATAGCTTTTAATATATCATCTGGTAATGATAAGTCAGTATGTTTCGAAGTTTTAATTCTAGGAATTGATTGATTTTTTGCGAAATCTATAATGTCTGTTAAAAGTTTAACACCAGAATCTATTTGATTGGATGATTCAAAAGCATTAGATATAGAAGAGTTCAAAGCTATGCGGCTATTGACAATTTGTTGAAATTTAGGCCAATTTGCTTTAGAGAAACATGGAAAATTATTTTCACTATCAAATTTAACTGTGTTAGTTTTAATGTTAAATATAACTGCAAGATGATCGGATGCTAAATCATTGGAAGCGTGTACTTCATCAATTATATGGTCTATGTTAGTTAAGATTAAATCGAGCATGGAGGAGCAACCTTTACCGGAGGCAGGATAAAATGTATGTGTGGAAGGAAATTTTACTTTAAAATATTGCTTCAAGAGCTCCTGATATAAAATTTTTCCAGTTGAATTAGCCCTAACACAGCCCCAATGAGTATGCCTTGCATTGAAATCCCCGCAGACAACAAAATCACCAGAATCATGTGCACATATCTTTCTAATATCACTTCTAAAATAAGACTGTATGACCTTATTAGTTCTTTTACTCGAGAAGTAGCAGCAGTATAGAGTAAAAGGCGACACATCTGAATAAATTTTAATACTAACCGCCTCAATGACCCTTGTATTAACGTAAGGCAACAACTGATGTTTAATTTTTTTGTTAACAAAGATAGCAACTCCACCACCACCTCTATCTAACCTATCCAATCTATATAATTTAAAATTTGAATTCGATAGTATTTTATCAGATGGTTTGAGCCAGGTTTCATTCACCATTAGTATGTCAATTTTTTGTTTTTCTAAAAAATTATAAGTTTCGATTAATTTATTCTGAAGATGTCTGGCATTCCAAAAACATACTTTTAAATTATTTACCTCTTCCATAAAGATACTTAAAGGACATCTCAATAATTATTCGTAGTTGATCCTCCGGCTTTGTACACTTTGCAACCTCAGAAAGAACATCAACAATGATAACCGTTAATTCTTCACTATTAAATAGGTTCGATGAGCTAGAATCCTTTGATTGCATCATTGTAGACTGGCTTGTAAAATTTGAATAAAATTGTTTACTCCTTTCCGACGGTTTGTATCGAAGTTCAGGAAAATTTTGTTTGGTTGCATTCACTGTTGAAAATGGCAGACCACGTTCACGCATTATTGGTTTACGTTGTTGAGCTTTACTGATATATTCAATATAAGTCTTCCTGCTGGGACAGTTAATACTGTTGGATACATGTTCTTCCCCACAATTTGCACACTTAAAAGGTTTCTTATCCACATTATCCTTATTACTAGCAATAGGGCATGAGTTACTACTATGTTGCTCGCCACAATTCAAACATTTGATGTCCAAGTAACAATGACTACTTCCATGGCCATACATTTGGCATTTCCTACATTGGGTTGGGACACGTCTGTTAGGAGAGTACGTATTCCAATTAACAATGATGTAATTTATAGATTTGAATTTTTTAAGTTCATTAATGTTGGTGGCTTTTTGTTTGAAATATAACAGGTAATTAGTGTAATAAATCGTATTTGACTTTTTGATGGTAATTTTTTTGATGTCATACGGTATAGGTATTTTCTCATTTACTAATTCTTGACGAAATTCATCAACTTCCACATTTGGATAACCTTTGACGATTATTTTATATGGTTTACTATCGTGAGTAGCATGGCTAAAAAATTTCACAACAGCTGATTTTAATACATTTAACAACTCATTGTACGTTACAAGGTTATCACAAAAAACTTTTACACCAATAGATATTATTTTGGTTTTGAAATCTTTTATCTTTTTGGATGATAACAATCCTATTACTTCTTTAATTGATAAATTAATTATCGTTACAGGTGGTATGTGCTGTTTTATGCTATTTTTATTATTATTACTGTTTTTATTTATTATTATTTCATCTTCACATTCAATGTCATTTAGATTTTGATCCACTTGTAGCGGTGAGAACGAGTTTTGTGATAATACGTTCAAACCACTAGTATTATAACAGGTATCAAAACTCATAGTTTTAATTAGTTTAGAACTTTTAGTATTAGATTCACTATCACCTAAAGGCGGCCCATCCGGGGCCACCCTCTTATTTCCACTAGATGCACTCAGAGTTAAACTGAATTCACTTAAAAATGATTACGGCGTTTACACTCAGTATTTATTATTTAATATTAAATTTTTATTGTTTGCAGATAACACAATGATAGGTCTTCACTGTTCGACTGAACATTTAAGAATGGGAAAAATTTAGCTTTATCAGTTGGAAAGGGTTGCATTCTATATGGTGAACGTTTAGTGATTCCAAAGAGTATTTAGCAGAACGTGTTGAAATTAATGCATTGCAATCACACAGGGATTGTTCGGATGAAGGTTTTAGCTAGACAATATTTTTATTGGGAAGGAATGGATGGTGATATAGCAAAATTTGTAGAACAATGTGAATCGTGTCAGCTAACAAGCTGTGCATTTGAATGATTATGTTAAGTAAGAAGGTGAAAATGTTTGAGAATGAGAATTTATAGTAAAAAAAATAAAAATAAAAATAAATAAGATGTATACAAATAAATAAATAATATTAGATTTAAGCAAAATAAAAAGTTCATTTGAAATGTAAATTTTTTTGTTTTGAAAAATAATATAAAAACAAATATTGTGTAGCTTAAGAAGGGAGAATAATAACTTTTTAAAACCCCAAAAGGACAATGTAAACGTAATAAATACAACATCCTGATATTGGAATGGAGGGAACTCTTCAAAGCAGCTACATGAGATTGCCAATCTAAATGACAATCAACATTTAATCCTAGGTATTTAGTAGAGCTGACTGATTCAATTACCATGCAAATAACGGTACAAGCACCACTTCTAGAGCAGATAACGTCGTGGAACATAATATTACGGTTAAACGACAGATTACTCGTGCCTAAATTAAGCAATACAACTTTAGTCTTTGCACTAAGTACAAGTTTGTGAACAGCAAACCATTCAGACCATTCAGAGAGACAGCCGTTGCAACAAGTTTGCCAAAAAAATTTTGTTTAAAAATAGAATTGACATAAACAAGAAATAAGATGGGCCCCAGAACGGAATCTTGAGGCACACCTACATTAACTTCAACAGTGCGACCGAGGCAACTTATACAAGCAACCTCTAAATCCAATGTGCTAAAGTTTATCCAAAAGTATCCGGTGGTCCGCCATATCAAATGCTTTACTTATATCGACAAATAGCGCTGATGTATGAGATTTATTAAGACCTTCGTGTAGCAGATTCATTAAATTAAGAAGACCAGTTCTGAACCCAAATTGACAAGAACTAAAATAATTAAAAGAGTTTATGAAGTCAATAAAACGGAAATTTACCGATTTTTCAAAGATTTTTGAGAGAACCGGCAGAAGCGAAATCGGCCGATAATTGCATAATAATAAGCGATCACCTTTTTTGAAGAGCGGAATGACCGTCCGCAATGCTTGCGGAAAAATACCTTCAGTAATACTACGATTAATGGCCGAGATAGTTGCTCCATTGGTGAAGATAAATCTCCAATGATTTGTGTTGTTTACTGAGTTTTAAAACGCTAATATCGGACACTATATTAAGCCTGGTGAAGCAATATCAACTGGATTACCTTCTGATTTTACGTGTTTCTTGTATTTCTCTAACACGATTTCCAACAAAAACTTTCCATTTATTCGACTGTCCTTCAATCTCTGCGAGAGCGATGGTTAAATCTGTGTAAACACTTACTGTTGTTGAAGCTTTTAATGATTCTTATGCGTTTTTCATTAGTCTTGTTAACAAAACCGCTCCACATACTCCAAATCTTGGAACGGTTCATTTCTTTAAAGGTGCTTCTCTTGTTTTTGATACTAAAAGTAAAGCTTTGGTTCACTCGTGCCCAAGATAACCTTACTGCATATGAGCGCAGCTTATGCCGCTTTAGAAGTTGCCAAAGAAACCATATAGTTCTATGGTATCATGTGTGGCGTTAATTACTGGTTCTCTAAATATATCTTGGCAATGTTTGATAAAAAATATCAGCTAGTATTTGCCTTATTTGTAATTAGCGAAGTTGGAATTTTGAAGCTACATGAGTTTTGCTTAGGATCATAAAATATGTTGAAACTTTTTATTGCGTGATCTTTCATCTGAAACCCTTTCTAACCCAAAAGTTGTGTTAAGTCGTTCTGCAACGTCGTTATGGCATCTAACGAGCCCGCTCCTGATAGTACATTGTCAACATAAAAATGTCTCCTCAAAATTTCTGCAGCTCTAGGAAATGTTGCTTCCCCATCCAGCTGCTAGCTCGTACGACGTCCTTGTTGGTAGGTATGACGCTGCTGAGGTGCCATACGTTAACTTTATTAATTTGAATACTTTCAATGGTTTATTGGGATCTTCGCGCCAAAGAATTGTTTGTAACTTTTGATGTTAATTTGCGATTTTATCTGATTTTCTCGGTGTTGGCAGGAAAAAAAAGTTTATGTTTTATCCAGCTTAGAATGGCGGAAATAGGACCTTGTTGAAAAGTTGGTCCAGCTAGTTGTAGCTTGTTGAGGCTGACTCTAGTTGATGTTTTGGTTGTTGTGTTGAATTTTCTGCGAGAACCACGTTCCACCTCCAAATATTCGTTCATAATTTTAGAAAGTACCGCAGGATTGTTTTTAAAACATGTTTTCTACTTGGAGAAATCTCGCAATGGCTTGGTTTTTAGACTTTCCTAATTCTGGCCTTTCCTTTAATAGTGCCATCACTTCTGCATATTGTGCTTGTTCTGGTGTTAGTAGTTTAGATGCTTGTACTTCCCCAATCTCCCAAAACCTTTGTAGGACACTGTCTACAGTCGAGACTATTGTTTGTATTTGGTGTTTGGTTTAATGGCTCCAAATATACGATCGAATCAAATGTAGTTCGTTGAGCTGTGGGTGGTGCTTCACCCCTTTTTATCTCGTAGTTTAAAATATCTAAAATGTGGTCCATTCCCAGCAATATATTTATTGGAGAATTGGTGAGAAAACTCAAGCAAATTCTTCTATTCCATTGTTTTTTTACCAGTGCAGTTTCCGGCAATCCGACATTTCTTGCACTGCTGTTATAGGTCTGTGTTAATGTATTACATTGTATTTTTTAATCACATCTTATGTGAACCAATTGCAATAAACACTCTCTTTACAGAGGTCTACCTATTTTACAAACTCGTTCCTCCATTTTAGATTAAGATTTTTAAATTTTACGCAATTAGTAATCAAATGATCCGCCTTACAATACAAAAGTTTCTCAATATAAAAATTTCTGAAGATTATACGTTGATCTCTAAATTTGCAATACACTGCCAAAGTTTCTCTCGCCATATTGACTTAGCGGTAAACTCATAAGCATTTTTATGTTTATGGAGATTAGTATTTGCCATGTATTTATCCTTGCTGAGGTTGTCGGTATTCGATCTTATCCTCTAATTTTGCTACTATGCCGTCATACTGCCTTTCCATTAATTAATGATCAATCTGGCTGGATCTTTGATTTTTAAAAATGGCTTCTGGGTATTCTGCCGAGAAATTTGCTCCACTGATTTAAAATTTTGCAATTTTTGCTTCAGATTTTCGTACTGAGCTTTCTGCCACAATCTACAAGCTGTGCGTTAAATTTTCAAAATACCTATTAACTCTCAAATAAATCAGTCTGCGAATAATCGCAAAAGCCACAGTAAGTTCTTAGCTTCTCGTCTGCCTTGCATAAGTTATTCTTTACAATGGAATTTTTTCGTAATTTTTATGTGTTTATTAACCAGAAAATGCTCAAAATCGATTTTCATATGTTTACAGATGCTGGAAAGAATTTGGAGGCCGGACACATATTTCTATAATGGGAAACATTCTCATGTGCATACGATTACGGTTCCAAATAAATTATTACGACTTGGAAAAGATGGTGATATTCTATATTCAATGAGGTAAGTTATCATTAATGATCTGAAAATGTTTTAGAAATAAAAATTTATTTGACAAAAGTATTACATTACGTTGTGAAACATACATTATGTTGTTATGCTGTGTAATGATGTAGGTAAATAATAATTATTATTATTTAATGAGTAATTCTACAAATTCTCGAATTTTATAATGATTGCAATTTAATATTGGTTCATTATTGAAATATATAAAATCAATTTGCATAAATATTTGTATTCGTCCTTTGAGAAAATCTTGAGAACAATCAAATGCCATTTTGCAGTTTCACATTTAAAAACAAAAATTACTAAAACCCCAGATAGTATTCCATTAATGAATATTGAAAAGTGATTTAACAGTTCTTTCAACACGTAGAATAAACAATTAAATATACCATGGGCGACCGACAACCCTTATTGATAACCAACAACCACAGCTTAAGAATGAAAGTTTGGCGCTGAATATATTACCCAGTTATGCTTATCTATAGGTGTCAAATAAAACCTTTCCATAATCATTCTGTAGTAAAGACAATCATTCAATTTTTAAGAGTTGTGTTATTAAACCCTATAGGGTCGAAAATTCAGAATTAAAAATAAAATTCACATTTAAAATGTCCATTTACAGAAACTTGTCACACGCTTTTATTATCAAATCGTCATATAACGAGGGCATACTACTCACTGGGTAGGTAATTAGGTATGACTTCTACATTAATTGGTTTTTATTTCAAAATTCAAAGGCTTTTAAAATAAGTTTTGCATATTTGTTTAACATTACACCAACTGTCGTCACTTATTGACTTTTTTTTTAGAATTCTTTCTGATGTTCACGGAGATGGCTTACCCCGTAATCAGTCATTGAGAGGCTCATCAAGAATTTTGAATGGCTTAGCTATTATTTTTGATCAAAATCAAAATGGGCTTCTCATAAAAAAGGTGAAGTTTTTTATTAAGCTGAATGTGTCATCTTGATGAGGTATGTTTTGTACTTTCTAAACCACCTTCACAGACACAGTTACGTAAAATAAACCATGATTCTATTATTCTTTCGTTTGTTTAATTATTTCTGAGCTATCGTTATGGGGCTCGAGGTGCTCCCAATTTATCTAGATAGAGCAACTATACCTAGCTAGTTCCGAAATCCGAAAGAAACAACAGTGAAACCCAAGTTATATCGATTTTTGATTCTTCAAAAATCCTAAAATCGGGTTTTCCAGATGTATGTACTCGTATTTTCAGTATGGTAAGGTGTGAATAAAATAAATGTGAAATTATATTAAAGAAAATAAAAAAATTATACCGTTATAGCGGACAAAACAATCTTTTGAGAAAACAAAAAGTCAATTGAAACCCGAGACACAAACCCATAAATCGTTTGTAGATATCGAGTTATTGCATATACAAGAAAAGCCAATATTTATGTTTAAATTTAGTATTTGTGTGTAAATAAAACAAAAATTTGATCTGACATGTGCTTCAACGAAAATTTTTGAATGTAAATCAGTCTTAAATCACGATTAAAGAGGAATAAAGATAAAATCCGAGAAATAAAACCTAAAAATATAAAGGGCTAAAACTCACGAGGTGATCAGAACTTCGGTCTGTATTACGTGCATTCGTGGGATTATATCAAGTCAACTCAAACTAACTCCCTAATAAATCAATCCCTAAATGAACGCCTTAATCCCTTACTCAATCTAAACGCAATCTAAAACTGAACCCCTTAATCCCTTTACAATCTAACCTCAATATCCAACTCAATCTCCAACTCAACCTCTAATTCAATCAAAGCGTAACCTCCAACGAAATCACAAAATCAACTCCTAACCCAAATCATCTTTCAACTCAACACTCAACACAATTTCCAACTTAATGAAAAACTTGCTCCTCAACTTAACCCTAATTATATTTTCCTCGTTCAGTCTCTTACCTCCAACTTCCAACCAGCTCCAACTTAGTAATGGCGCCCACGGTTGTTGTTCCTATTCCTGCTTTTTAAATAAATTTCGCTTTATTTGTAGTTCTAGGAAATTTTATTGACCTAATACAGGAAAAATTTGCTATAAAACGATTTGCAGGCGGTAAACCTTAATGCTTGCAAAAACAAATATTAAGTAGATCAATCTTTCATATTAAATTTTCGTGTGATTATTTGAATATGTAGCGCAAGAAGTTTCAAAAATGTACCACAATCACTATCACTATCACTATCACTATCACTATCACTATCACTATCACTATCACTATCACTATCACTATCACTATCACTATCACTATCACTATCACTATCACTATCACTATCACTATCACTATCACTATCACTATCACCATCACCATCACTATCACTATCACTATCACTATCACTATCACTATCACTATCACTATCACTATCACTATCACTATCACTATCACTATCACTATCACTATCACTATCACTATCACTATCACTATCACTATCACTATCACTATCACTATCACTATCACTATCACTATCACTATCACTATCACTATCACTATCACTATCACTATCACTATCACTATCACTATCACTATCACTATCACTATCACTATCACTATCACTATCACTATCACTATCACTATCACTATCACTATCACTATCACTATCACTATCACTATCACTATCACTATCACTATCACTATCACTATCACTATCACTATCACTATCACTATCACTATCACTATCACTATCACTATCACTATCACTATCACTATCACTATCACTATCACTATCACTATCACTATCACTATCACTATCACTATCACTATCACTATCACTATCACTATCACTATCACTATCACCATCACCATCACCATCACCATCACCATCACCATCACCATCACCATCACCATCACCATCACCATCACCATCACCATCACCATCACCATCACCATCACCATCACCATCACCATCACCATCACCATCACCATCACCATCACCATCACCATCACCATCACCATCACCATCACCATCACCATCACCATCACCATCACCATCACCATCACCATCACCATCACCATCACCATCACCATCACCATCACCATCACCATCACCATCACCATCACCATCACCATCACCATCACCATCACCATCACCATCACCATCACCATCACCATCACCATCACCATCACCATCACCATCACCATCACCATCACCATCACCATCACCATCACCATCACCATCACCATCACCATCACCATCACCATCACAATCACAATCACCATCACCATCACCATCACCATCACCATCACCATCACCATCACCATCACCATCACCATCACCATCACCATCACCATCACCATCACCATCACCATCACCATCACCATCACCATCACCATCACCATCACCATCACCATCACCATCACCATCACCATCACCATCACCATCACCATCACCATCACCATCACCATCACCATCACCATCACCATCACCATCACCATCACCATCACCATCACCATCACCATCACCATCACCATCACCATCACCATCACCATCACCATCACCATCACCATCACCATCACCATCACCATCACCATCACCATCACCATCACCATCACCATCACCATCACCATCACCATCACCATCACCATCACCATCACCATCACCATCACCATCACCATCACCATCACCATCACCATCACCATCACCATCACCATCACCATCACCATCACCATCACCATCACTATCATTATCACCATCACCATCACCATCACCATCACCATCACCATCACCATTACCATCACCATCACCATCACCATCACCATCACCATCACCATCACCATCACCATCACCATCACCATCACCATCACCATCACCATCACCATCACCATCACCATCACCATCACCATCACCATCACCATCACCATCACCATCACCATCACCATCACCATCACCATCACCATCACCATCACCATCACCATCACCATCACCATCACCATCACCATCACCATCACCATCACCATCACCATCACCATCACCATCACCATCACCATCACCATCACCATCACCATCACCATCACCATCACCATCACCATCACCATCACCATCACCATCACCATCACCATCACCATCACCATCACCATCACCATCACCATCACCATCACCATCACCATCACCATCACCATCACCATCACCATCACCATCACCATCACCATCACCATCACCATCACCATCACCATCACCATCACCATCACCATCACCATCACCATCACCATCACCATCACCATCACCATCACCATCACCATCACCATCACCATCACCATCACCATCACCATCACCATCACCATCACCATCACCATCACCATCACCATCACCATCACCATCACCATCACCATCACCATCACCATCACCATCACCATCACCATCACCATCACCATCACCATCACCATCACCATCACCATCACCATCACCATCACCATCACCATCACCATCACCATCACCATCACCATCACCATCACCATCACCATCACCATCACCATCACCATCACCATCACCATCACCATCACCATCACCATCACCATCACCATCACCATCACCATCACCATCACCATCACCATCACCATCACCATCACCATCACCATCACCATCACCATCACCATCACCATCACCATCACCATCACCATCACCATCACCATCACCATCACCATCACCATCACCATCACCATCACCATCACCATCACCATCACCATCACCATCACCATCACCATCACCATCACCATCACCATCACCATCACCATCACCATCACCATCACCATCACCATCACCATCACCATCACCATCACCATCACCATCACCATCACCATCACCATCACCATCACCATCACCATCACCATCACCATCACCATCACCATCACCATCACCATCACCATCACCATCACCATCACCATCACCATCACCATCACCATCACCATCACCATCACCATCACCATCACCATCACCATCACCATCACCATCACCATCACCATCACCATCACCATCACCATCACCATCACCATCACCATCACCATCACCATCACCATCACCATCACCATCACCATCACCATCACCATCACCATCACCATCACCATCACCATCACCATCACCATCACCATCACCATCACCATCACCATCACCATCACCATCACCATCACCATCACCATCACCATCACCATCACCATCACCATCACCATCACCATCACCATCACCATCACCATCACCATCACCATCACCATCACCATCACCATCACCATCACCATCACCATCACCATCACCATCACCATCACCATCACCATCACCATCACCATCACCATCACCATCACCATCACCATCACCATCACCATCACCATCACCATCACCATCACCATCACCATCACCATCACCATCACCATCACCATCACCATCACCATCACCATCACCATCACCATCACCATCACCATCACCATCACCATCACCATCACCATCACCATCACCATCACCATCACCATCACCATCACCATCACCATCACCATCACCATCACCATCACCATCACCATCACCATCACCATCACCATCACCATCACCATCACCATCACCATCACCATCACCATCACCATCACCATCACCATCACCATCACCATCACCATCACCATCACCATCACCATCACCATCACCATCACCATCACCATCACCATCACCATCACCATCACCATCACCATCACCATCACCATCACCATCACCATCACCATCACCATCACCATCACCATCACCATCACCATCACCATCACCATCACCATCACCATCACCATCACCATCACCATCACCATCACCATCACCATCACCATCACCATCACCATCACCATCACCATCACCATCACCATCACCATCACCATCACCATCACCATCACCATCACCATCACCATCACCATCACCATCACCATCACCATCACCATCACCATCACCATCACCATCACCATCACCATCACCATCACCATCACCATCACCATCACCATCACCATCACCATCACCATCACCATCACCATCACCATCACCATCACCATCACCATCACCATCACCATCACCATCACCATCACCATCACCATCACCATCACCATCACCATCACCATCACCATCACCATCACCATCACCATCACCATCACCATCACCATCACCATCACCATCACCATCACCATCACCATCACCATCACCATCACCATCACCATCACCATCACCATCACCATCACCATCACCATCACCATCACCATCACCATCACCATCACCATCACCATCACCATCACCATCACCATCACCATCACCATCACCATCACCATCACCATCACCATCACCATCACCATCACCATCACCATCACCATCACCATCACCATCACCATCACCATCACCATCACCATCACCATCACCATCACCATCACCATCACCATCACCATCACCATCACCATCACCATCACCATCACCATCACCATCACCATCACCATCACCATCACCATCACTATCACTATCACTATCACTATCACTATCACCATCACTAATGGATCCTGCAGCAACATAAAAATACATTCAACTTTGGTTCGCCGGCCGCCCCTATTTCGAAAGAATTATATCTACAACGATTTCAATTTAATCCAATATTTTCGGAATTTTTCTATATTTTGTAGTATGTATTGAGAAATTGAGATAATTCGCTACTTTAGAGTTTGTTACGTTTGACGAGAAGAAGGTGGACGACAATATGACTATACAAGCCCCGCACAGCTCGCTTTCCAATTTGGGAGACCACGGATGTTAAACCCGAACCCAAAACACCGACTCACTTCAGTAACTAGGTTACTCAAGCTACTCCTAGAAGTAAGTCGAGTTCAGGAACGAGTCCTCACCTGGTCATCGCAGAACCTCGATCCAAACATCCCCTACGTGTTGCACGTTGCCGTGAACAACACCATTGTAGAGGATGTTGGACGAACTGGATCGTCCGCTGTGCGTATCGCCTCCCCATCACGCACACAGAAATTTTGTCCACGGAGTCCTTCACCTGCAGCTAGATGTCCGGCTATCCTCAGTACAGAGGGAGTAGGTGAATTTGGTGAAGGCCCAACCGCAGATTACATTGCTGCAATGGATTCAAGTTGCACAACACCTTACCCACCTGACACGCACATTCCCACGATGACCCTCACATTTCACTTCACAAATTAACAACACATATTTATTTTTTTGACCACGTTATAAATCAAAAAGAAATTCAAGTTTTATTATAAAGTATGCTTGTTTATCGAGTAATACAATATGGATTTTTTTCCTTTTTAAAATCGGGATATCGACTTTACACACGATAGTAATTGGACGAAATCCCCTCTGTAGCTCTTACTACCGAGCCATTTGGCATCGTGTGAATTCCAAAACAAAAAAATAGCAGAGTGATTTTCTGATGATGAGCTCAACGTCGTAGACCCCTGACATGAAAGAAGAAAAGAAAAAAACTGTCGGCACCACACGCAATCGGTGCCCGCGCTCAATCACAAGCCACTACAGAGGAATTCCTCCTCTCACTTACTCTCGTGAACGCCTTCCGAATCTGTCGTATATCCAGTTGAATCAGCTGCTACCGCCGCAGGTACTTGACACCGCTGAACCGCGTTGTCGTAGTTTTGGGGTTCGTCGGCGGGTTCTTTCATTTTATTTTTCTGGATCTTTATTGGTTGTTGATGAATATCCGCTGGTGGGTATTCCGGTTTAAGATTATCTGGACCCGTGTTAACCAATATCACCAAAAAAATTTCGTGCTTTGAATTAAGTGCACTTGAATTTTTTTTCTTGGTTGTTGTTGATTTATTTTCACTCGAATTTCGTATATTTGGCCACAACAATATACATAAATAATTTAAATAGTTAATTTAACAAACAAAAATACAAAACAATTTTATTAAATTGTCAATACCGTACTACACCGTACCGTTTGTATATCGTACGACTTTTTTATTTTTTATGTTTTGTTTTTGGTTATTAATAATTTCTCAACAAAAAAAAATTACATCACTATAAAATTCTTATAAACCACGATGAATTATTTTTATTATAAATTAAAATATTTTTAATTTGGATGCTTATTAATTTATAAGTATGTAACGGTAAGTATGTGGTCCGATCAAAAGTCAACACAAAAAGAGCCCCGAATGACAGTTGTCATCCGTTTATATACCTTTTTCCATGTGTAGCTTGGACGATCATCATGCCTCTACATCCCGACACCACAACTAACGACGGGCGCACGCAACCAAAAAAAACAAAACACACACCAAGCCATCTACAAAAAAGGTCATCAACAATATACCGACACCAAGCAAACAAAAATAACACACGAATTACCCAACAGCTGGTGTTGGTGGTTCTTATTCCGGCTGTTCACACGCAGTTAACACTGCAACACATCATTTCCTCGTTTCTTACCTCTTCGCCTATTAACTAACGGGAGGGGAAGGTAGTTTATAGGCAAAGAGGTAAAAAACGAGGAAATGATGTGTTGAAGTGTTAACTGCGTGTGAACAGCCGGATTTGTTGTGATCGGTAAAAAAAACAAAAGATGTTGGTAATTTATTTTTCTTCTTCTCTGATAGACAATACGGTACACGAAATATATATACTGTGCGCGAAAGAAAAAAAATTGTAGACAAAAACAAAAATGACAAACAAACGAAAACCCAGAAACTCAAAGAAAATATGGGAGTGTGATCCATTAAAAATCTCCGACGATGCCTCGCATCATAACAAGTTTTCCAAAATTTACCTAGCTTCTAAATTATTCGAGATTTTTCAGATAATTCGAGTTTTCAGATTATATGGCTTTCATGTTACATATCAAACATTATTTGAAATTTTCGAGTTCTTGCGAACTGTTGCTGTATGTATAAGTAATTATTCATGTTATTACTTCGGTCTAAAATGACCAAAGTATTAAAATCCTGTCAAAAATGATCAAACATTTCGTTGATCCAAGACCATTTTTTTTGACGTTTTGAAAGTCCCTGAGTCTAAAAAAGCAAAAAAAAAAAAGTTCGCCCGTCTGTCTGGATGTCTGGATGTCTGTATGTCTGTATGTCTGTACCCATAGTATCTCGAGACCGGCTTGTTCGATTTAGAATTTTTTTTGGCCAATCTGTTTCTGTGGTCAAGGCCTAAATTTGAAAAGCTTTTAGAACCTGTGCATCAAGAGGGTCGGATACCTGCCATACGAATTGACCTAAAATGCCTGGTTATAGAAATATTTACCAATATTTTATATATACTGGTTTGAATATTGAGTTTGGTATTGAGTTTGGGGTTGAGTTGAAGGTTAGGTTTGCGGGTTGAGTTTACGTTGAGTTGGAGTTGAGTTGGGGTTGGATTAAGATATAGTAAGCAGTTGACCAATAGTTTATATATGCTGGTTAGATGATTGAATTGAAAGAGAGTTTGCGGTTGGGTTGAGCGTTGAGTTGGAGGCCGTTTGCGGGTTGAATTAGGGTTGAATCAAGGATGGGCAGTAACGAATTACATATACATTTTTGAATTACGTATTCGTTTTCAAAGTAACAGTATCTTGTATTTTAATTACTTAAATTCTAAGTAATTGGATTTGTATTTTAGTTACATTAGTTTTTATAATTTCTTGTTTACATTTTCACAAGGCTTATTCGGATTTGTTTCCAGAGCCATCAGTATAAAACCTAATGTTAATGATCGTTGTTTTAATGATACGTTTTTTCACTAAACGAATTTTGAAAAATCAAATTTATCAATTTACAAATGCATAGTAATTGTGATTTGTATTTTAATTACTGAGTTTGCTATAATTCGTAAAAGTATTTTAATTACTCAGTGTAAATTAATTTGCCCAGCCTTGGGTTGAGATGGTGTTGAGCCAGTGTTTAATAAGCAGTTGAGCAATCTATAAAATAAAGTGAGTGTTTGTATGTATGTACAGCATAAGTGTATGTGTATGATATTTAAACAAATCCACATGACTTGACCGATTTGAGCCAAACCTTACACAAATATTGTTTTTTTTCTCTCTTTGAAACTCTGCAATCAGTTCTGGGGCTCTAGGCGCTCCCAACCAATCGAGAACGAACGGCTATCCGTTTCTGTATAAACCACCTGCACATTGCATTACTTCATTCCAACCTATAGTGTTGATATGGAAGGTGGGTCGGCCCATGGATTCTGCACTCTCAACAGGGGGTCATAAATGTGTTCATCTTCATCACCGATCGTATATCAGATGATGAAAAATCCCTTTTGCATCCCGCCCCTTTAGGGATTCGAACCGGGTACCTCCCAATCCAACCGCCGCACCTTTAACCACTGCGCCGTTTGTTCAGTAAGTTTTCAGTTTATGTGGGGTACATGTTACATATCAAACATTATTTGAAATTTTCGAGTCTTTGCCGAACTGTTGCTGAGTTGCATGCTGTGGGTATAAGAGGTTATTCGATACTTTCCAGTTTATGAAGTCAATAAAAAGAGTTTATGAAGTCAATAAAACGGAAATTTACCGATTTTTCAAAGATTTTTGAGAGAACCGGCAGAAGCGAAATCGGCCGATAATTGCATAATAATAAGCGATCACCTTTTTTGAAGAGCGGAATGACCGTCCGCAATGCTTGCGGAAAAATACCTTCAGTAATACTACGATTAATGGCCGAGATAGTTGCTCCATTGGTGAAGATAAATCTCCAATGATTTGTGTTGTTTACTGAGTTTTAAAACGCTAATATCGGACACTATATTAAGCCTGGTGAAGCAATATCAACTGGATTACCTTCTGATTTTACGTGTTTCTTGTATTTCTCTAACACGATTTCCAACAAAAACTTTCCATTTATTCGACTGTCCTTCAATCTCTGCGAGAGCGATGGTTAAATCTGTGTAAACACTTACTGTTGTTGAAGCTTTTAATGATTCTTATGCGTTTTTCATTAGTCTTGTTAACAAAACCGCTCCACATACTCCAAATCTTGGAACGGTTCATTTCTTTAAAGGTGCTTCTCTTGTTTTTGATACTAAAAGTAAAGCTTTGGTTCACTCGTGCCCAAGATAACCTTACTGCATATGAGCGCAGCTTATGCCGCTTTAGAAGTTGCCAAAGAAACCATATAGTTCTATGGTATCATGTGTGGCGTTAATTACTGGTTCTCTAAATATATCTTGGCAATGTTTGATAAAAAATATCAGCTAGTATTTGCCTTATTTGTAATTAGCGAAGTTGGAATTTTGAAGCTACATGAGTTTTGCTTAGGATCATAAAATATGTTGAAACTTTTTATTGCGTGATCTTTCATCTGAAACCCTTTCTAACCCAAAAGTTGTGTTAAGTCGTTCTGCAACGTCGTTATGGCATCTAACGAGCCCGCTCCTGATAGTACATTGTCAACATAAAAATGTCTCCTCAAAATTTCTGCAGCTCTAGGAAATGTTGCTTCCCCATCCAGCTGCTAGCTCGTACGACGTCCTTGTTGGTAGGTATGACGCTGCTGAGGTGCCATACGTTAACTTTATTAATTTGAATACTTTCAATGGTTTATTGGGATCTTCGCGCCAAAGAATTGTTTGTAACTTTTGATGTTAATTTGCGATTTTATCTGATTTTCTCGGTGTTGGCAGGAAAAAAAAGTTTATGTTTTATCCAGCTTAGAATGGCGGAAATAGGACCTTGTTGAAAAGTTGGTCCAGCTAGTTGTAGCTTGTTGAGGCTGACTCTAGTTGATGTTTTGGTTGTTGTGTTGAATTTTCTGCGAGAACCACGTTCCACCTCCAAATATTCGTTCATAATTTTAGAAAGTACCGCAGGATTGTTTTTAAAACATGTTTTCTACTTGGAGAAATCTCGCAATGGCTTGGTTTTTAGACTTTCCTAATTCTGGCCTTTCCTTTAATAGTGCCATCACTTCTGCATATTGTGCTTGTTCTGGTGTTAGTAGTTTAGATGCTTGTACTTCCCCAATCTCCCAAAACCTTTGTAGGACACTGTCTACAGTCGAGACTATTGTTTGTATTTGGTGTTTGGTTTAATGGCTCCAAATATACGATCGAATCAAATGTAGTTCGTTGAGCTGTGGGTGGTGCTTCACCCCTTTTTATCTCGTAGTTTAAAATATCTAAAATGTGGTCCATTCCCAGCAATATATTTATTGGAGAATTGGTGAGAAAACTCAAGCAAATTCTTCTATTCCATTGTTTTTTTACCAGTGCAGTTTCCGGCAATCCGACATTTCTTGCACTGCTGTTATAGGTCTGTGTTAATGTATTACATTGTATTTTTTAATCACATCTTATGTGAACCAATTGCAATAAACACTCTCTTTACAGAGGTCTACCTATTTTACAAACTCGTTCCTCCATTTTAGATTAAGATTTTTAAATTTTACGCAATTAGTAATCAAATGATCCGCCTTACAATACAAAAGTTTCTCAATATAAAAATTTCTGAAGATTATACGTTGATCTCTAAATTTGCAATACACTGCCAAAGTTTCTCTCGCCATATTGACTTAGCGGTAAACTCATAAGCATTTTTATGTTTATGGAGATTAGTATTTGCCATGTATTTATCCTTGCTGAGGTTGTCGGTATTCGATCTTATCCTCTAATTTTGCTACTATGCCGTCATACTGCCTTTCCATTAATTAATGATCAATCTGGCTGGATCTTTGATTTTTAAAAATGGCTTCTGGGTATTCTGCCGAGAAATTTGCTCCACTGATTTAAAATTTTGCAATTTTTGCTTCAGATTTTCGTACTGAGCTTTCTGCCACAATCTACAAGCTGTGCGTTAAATTTTCAAAATACCTATTAACTCTCAAATAAATCAGTCTGCGAATAATCGCAAAAGCCACAGTAAGTTCTTAGCTTCTCGTCTGCCTTGCATAAGTTATTCTTTACAATGGAATTTTTTCGTAATTTTTATGTGTTTATTAACCAGAAAATGCTCAAAATCGATTTTCATATGTTTACAGATGCTGGAAAGAATTTGGAGGCCGGACACATATTTCTATAATGGGAAACATTCTCATGTGCATACGATTACGGTTCCAAATAAATTATTACGACTTGGAAAAGATGGTGATATTCTATATTCAATGAGGTAAGTTATCATTAATGATCTGAAAATGTTTTAGAAATAAAAATTTATTTGACAAAAGTATTACATTACGTTGTGAAACATACATTATGTTGTTATGCTGTGTAATGATGTAGGTAAATAATAATTATTATTATTTAATGAGTAATTCTACAAATTCTCGAATTTTATAATGATTGCAATTTAATATTGGTTCATTATTGAAATATATAAAATCAATTTGCATAAATATTTGTATTCGTCCTTTGAGAAAATCTTGAGAACAATCAAATGCCATTTTGCAGTTTCACATTTAAAAACAAAAATTACTAAAACCCCAGATAGTATTCCATTAATGAATATTGAAAAGTGATTTAACAGTTCTTTCAACACGTAGAATAAACAATTAAATATACCATGGGCGACCGACAACCCTTATTGATAACCAACAACCACAGCTTAAGAATGAAAGTTTGGCGCTGAATATATTACCCAGTTATGCTTATCTATAGGTGTCAAATAAATCAAAACTTATTTTACGTGATTTTAAACGTTTAACTTTCATAACCTTTCCATAATCATTCTGTAGTAAAGACAATCATTCAATTTTTAAGAGTTGTGTTATTAAACCCTATAGGGTCGAAAATTCAGAATTAAAAATAAAATTCACATTTAAAATGTCCATTTACAGAAACTTGTCACACGCTTTTATTATCAAATCGTCATATAACGAGGGCATACTACTCACTGGGTAGGTAATTAGGTATGACTTCTACATTAATTGGTTTTTATTTCAAAATTCAAAGGCTTTTAAAATAAGTTTTGCATATTTGTTTAACATTACACCAACTGTCGTCACTTATTGACTTTTTTTTTAGAATTCTTTCTGATGTTCACGGAGATGGCTTACCCCGTAATCAGTCATTGAGAGGCTCATCAAGAATTTTGAATGGCTTAGCTATTATTTTTGATCAAAATCAAAATGGGCTTCTCATAAAAAAGGTGAAGTTTTTTATTAAGCTGAATGTGTCATCTTGATGAGGTATGTTTTGTACTTTCTAAACCACCTTCACAGACACAGTTACGTAAAATAAACCATGATTCTATTATTCTTTCGTTTGTTTAATTATTTCTGAGCTATCGTTATGGGGCTCGAGGTGCTCCCAATTTATCTAGATAGAGCAACTATACCTAGCTAGTTCCGAAATCCGAAAGAAACAACAGTGAAACCCAAGTTATATCGATTTTTGATTCTTCAAAAATCCTAAAATCGGGTTTTCCAGATGTATGTACTCGTATTTTCAGTATGGTAAGGTGTGAATAAAATAAATGTGAAATTATATTAAAGAAAATAAAAAAATTATACCGTTATAGCGGACAAAACAATCTTTTGAGAAAACAAAAAGTCAATTGAAACCCGAGACACAAACCCATAAATCGTTTGTAGATATCGAGTTATTGCATATACAAGAAAAGCCAATATTTATGTTTAAATTTAGTATTTGTGTGTAAATAAAACAAAAATTTGATCTGACATGTGCTTCAACGAAAATTTTTGAATGTAAATCAGTCTTAAATCACGATTAAAGAGGAATAAAGATAAAATCCGAGAAATAAAACCTAAAAATATAAAGGGCTAAAACTCACGAGGTGATCAGAACTTCGGTCTGTATTACGTGCATTCGTGGGATTATATCAAGTCAACTCAAACTAACTCCCTAATAAATCAATCCCTAAATGAACGCCTTAATCCCTTACTCAATCTAAACGCAATCTAAAACTGAACCCCTTAATCCCTTTACAATCTAACCTCAATATCCAACTCAATCTCCAACTCAACCTCTAATTCAATCAAAGCGTAACCTCCAACGAAATCACAAAATCAACTCCTAACCCAAATCATCTTTCAACTCAACACTCAACACAATTTCCAACTTAATGAAAAACTTGCTCCTCAACTTAACCCTAATTATATTTTCCTCGTTCAGTCTCTTACCTCCAACTTCCAACCAGCTCCAACTTAGTAATGGCGCCCACGGTTGTTGTTCCTATTCCTGCTTTTTAAATAAATTTCGCTTTATTTGTAGTTCTAGGAAATTTTATTGACCTAATACAGGAAAAATTTGCTATAAAACGATTTGCAGGCGGTAAACCTTAATGCTTGCAAAAACAAATATTAAGTAGATCAATCTTTCATATTAAATTTTCGTGTGATTATTTGAATATGTAGCGCAAGAAGTTTCAAAAATGTACCACAATCACTATCACTATCACTATCACTATCACTATCACTATCACTATCACTATCACTATCACTATCACTATCACTATCACTATCACTATCACTATCACTATCACTATCACTATCACTATCACCATCACCATCACTATCACTATCACTATCACTATCACTATCACTATCACTATCACTATCACTATCACTATCACTATCACTATCACTATCACTATCACTATCACTATCACTATCACTATCACTATCACTATCACTATCACTATCACTATCACTATCACTATCACTATCACTATCACTATCACTATCACTATCACTATCACTATCACTATCACTATCACTATCACTATCACTATCACTATCACTATCACTATCACTATCACTATCACTATCACTATCACTATCACTATCACTATCACTATCACTATCACTATCACTATCACTATCACTATCACTATCACTATCACTATCACTATCACTATCACTATCACTATCACTATCACTATCACTATCACTATCACTATCACTATCACTATCACTATCACTATCACTATCACTATCACTATCACTATCACTATCACTATCACTATCACTATCACTATCACTATCACCATCACCATCACCATCACCATCACCATCACCATCACCATCACCATCACCATCACCATCACCATCACCATCACCATCACCATCACCATCACCATCACCATCACCATCACCATCACCATCACCATCACCATCACCATCACCATCACCATCACCATCACCATCACCATCACCATCACCATCACCATCACCATCACCATCACCATCACCATCACCATCACCATCACCATCACCATCACCATCACCATCACCATCACCATCACCATCACCATCACCATCACCATCACCATCACCATCACCATCACCATCACCATCACCATCACCATCACCATCACCATCACCATCACCATCACCATCACCATCACCATCACCATCACCATCACCATCACCATCACCATCACCATCACCATCACCATCACCATCACCATCACCATCACCATCACCATCACCATCACCATCACCATCACCATCACCATCACCATCACCATCACCATCACCATCACCATCACCATCACCATCACCATCACCATCACCATCACCATCACCATCACCATCACCATCACCATCACCATCACCATCACCATCACCATCACCATCACCATCACCATCACCATCACCATCACCATCACCATCACCATCACCATCACCATCACCATCACCATCACCATCACCATCACCATCACCATCACCATCACCATCACCATCACCATCACCATCACCATCACCATCACCATCACCATCACCATCACCATCACCATCACCATCACCATCACCATCACCATCACCATCACCATCACCATCACTATCATTATCACCATCACCATCACCATCACCATCACCATCACCATCACCATCACCATCACCATCACCATCACCATCACCATCACCATCACCATCACCATCACCATCACCATCACCATCACCATCACCATCACCATCACCATCACCATCACCATCACCATCACCATCA
Organism: Tipula vernalis; assembly: GCA_958295665.1. Taxonomy (NCBI): domain Eukaryota; kingdom Metazoa; phylum Arthropoda; class Insecta; order Diptera; family Tipulidae; genus Tipula; species Tipula vernalis. Next base: position 174,904,791 of record OY282558.1, on the reverse strand, counting down.
CCATCACCATCACCATCACCATCACCATCACCATCACCATCACCATCACCATCACCATCACCATCACCATCACCATCACCATCACCATCACCATCACCATCACCATCACCATCACCATCACCATCACCATCACCATCACCATCACCATCACCATCACCATCACCATCACCATCACCATCACCATCACCATCACCATCACCATCACCATCACCATCACCATCACCATCACCATCACCATCACCATCACCATCACCATCACCATCACCATCACCATCACCATCACCATCACCATCACCATCACCATCACCATCACCATCACCATCACCATCACCATCACCATCACCATCACCATCACCATCACCATCACCATCACCATCACCATCACCATCACCATCACCATCACCATCACCATCACCATCACCATCACCATCACCATCACCATCACCATCACCATCACCATCACCATCACCATCACCATCACCATCACCATCACCATCACCATCACCATCACCATCACCATCACCATCACCATCACCATCACCATCACCATCACCATCACCATCACCATCACCATCACCATCACCATCACCATCACCATCACCATCACCATCACCATCACCATCACCATCACCATCACCATCACCATCACCATCACCATCACCATCACCATCACCATCACCATCACCATCACCATCACCATCACCATCACCATCACCATCACCATCACCATCACCATCACCATCACCATCACCATCACCATCACCATCACCATCACCATCACCATCACCATCACCATCACCATCACCATCACCATCACCATCACCATCACCATCACCATCACCATCACCATCACCATCACCATCACCATCACCATCACCATCACCATCACCATCACCATCACCATCACCATCACCATCACCATCACCATCACCATCACCATCACCATCACCATCACCATCACCATCACCATCACCATCACCATCACCATCACCATCACCATCACCATCACCATCACCATCACCATCACCATCACCATCACCATCACCATCACCATCACCATCACCATCACCATCACCATCACCATCACCATCACCATCACCATCACCATCACCATCACCATCACCATCACCATCACCATCACCATCACCATCACCATCACCATCACCATCACCATCACCATCACCATCACCATCACCATCACCATCACCATCACCATCACCATCACCATCACCATCACCATCACCATCACCATCACCATCACCATCACCATCACCATCACCATCACCATCACCATCACCATCACCATCACCATCACCATCACCATCACCATCACCATCACCATCACCATCACCATCACCATCACCATCACCATCACCATCACCATCACCATCACCATCACCATCACCATCACCATCACCATCACCATCACCATCACCATCACCATCACCATCACCATCACCATCACCATCACCATCACCATCACCATCACCATCACCATCACCATCACCATCACCATCACCATCACCATCACCATCACCATCACCATCACCATCACCATCACCATCACCATCACCATCACCATCACCATCACCATCACCATCACCATCACCATCACCATCACCATCACCATCACCATCACCATCACCATCACCATCACCATCACCATCACCATCACCATCACCATCACCATCACCATCACCATCACCATCACCATCACCATCACCATCACCATCACCATCACCATCACCATCACCATCACCATCACCATCACCATCACCATCACCATCACCATCACCATCACCATCACCATCACCATCACCATCACCATCACCATCACCATCACCATCACCATCACCATCACCATCACCATCACCATCACCATCACCATCACCATCACCATCACCATCACCATCACCATCACCATCACCATCACCATCACCATCACCATCACCATCACCATCACCATCACCATCACCATCACCATCACCATCACCATCACCATCACCATCACCATCACCATCACCATCACCATCACCATCACCATCACCATCACCATCACCATCACCATCACCATCACCATCACCATCACCATCACCATCACCATCACCATCACCATCACCATCACCATCACCATCACCATCACCATCACCATCACCATCACCATCACCATCACCATCACCATCACCATCACCATCACCATCACCATCACCATCACCATCACCATCACCATCACCATCACCATCACCATCACCATCACCATCACCATCACCATCACCATCACCATCACCATCACCATCACCATCACCATCACCATCACCATCACCATCACCATCACCATCACCATCACCATCACCATCACCATCACCATCACCATCACTATCACCATCACCATCACCATCACCATCACCATCACCATCACCATCACCATCACCATCACCATCACCATCACCATCACCATCACCATCACCATCACCATCACCATCACCATCACCATCACCATCACCATCACCATCACCATCACCATCACCATCACCATCACCATCACCATCACCATCACCATCACCATCACCATCACCATCACCATCACCATCACCATCACTATCACTATCACTATCACTATCACTATCACCATCACTAATGGATCCTGCAGCAACATAAAAATACATTCAACTTTGGTTCGCCGGCCGCCCCTATTTCGAAAGAATTATATCTACAACGATTTCAATTTAATCCAATATTTTCGGAATTTTTCTATATTTTGTAGTATGTATTGAGAAATTGAGATAATTCGCTACTTTAGAGTTTGTTACGTTTGACGAGAAGAAGGTGGACGACAATATGACTATACAAGCCCCGCACAGCTCGCTTTCCAATTTGGGAGACCACGGATGTTAAACCCGAACCCAAAACACCGACTCACTTCAGTAACTAGGTTACTCAAGCTACTCCTAGAAGTAAGTCGAGTTCAGGAACGAGTCCTCACCTGGTCATCGCAGAACCTCGATCCAAACATCCCCTACGTGTTGCACGTTGCCGTGAACAACACCATTGTAGAGGATGTTGGACGAACTGGATCGTCCGCTGTGCGTATCGCCTCCCCATCACGCACACAGAAATTTTGTCCACGGAGTCCTTCACCTGCAGCTAGATGTCCGGCTATCCTCAGTACAGAGGGAGTAGGTGAATTTGGTGAAGGCCCAACCGCAGATTACATTGCTGCAATGGATTCAAGTTGCACAACACCTTACCCACCTGACACGCACATTCCCACGATGACCCTCACATTTCACTTCACAAATTAACAACACATATTTATTTTTTTGACCACGTTATAAATCAAAAAGAAATTCAAGTTTTATTATAAAGTATGCTTGTTTATCGAGTAATACAATATGGATTTTTTTCCTTTTTAAAATCGGGATATCGACTTTACACACGATAGTAATTGGACGAAATCCCCTCTGTAGCTCTTACTACCGAGCCATTTGGCATCGTGTGAATTCCAAAACAAAAAAATAGCAGAGTGATTTTCTGATGATGAGCTCAACGTCGTAGACCCCTGACATGAAAGAAGAAAAGAAAAAAACTGTCGGCACCACACGCAATCGGTGCCCGCGCTCAATCACAAGCCACTACAGAGGAATTCCTCCTCTCACTTACTCTCGTGAACGCCTTCCGAATCTGTCGTATATCCAGTTGAATCAGCTGCTACCGCCGCAGGTACTTGACACCGCTGAACCGCGTTGTCGTAGTTTTGGGGTTCGTCGGCGGGTTCTTTCATTTTATTTTTCTGGATCTTTATTGGTTGTTGATGAATATCCGCTGGTGGGTATTCCGGTTTAAGATTATCTGGACCCGTGTTAACCAATATCACCAAAAAAATTTCGTGCTTTGAATTAAGTGCACTTGAATTTTTTTTCTTGGTTGTTGTTGATTTATTTTCACTCGAATTTCGTATATTTGGCCACAACAATATACATAAATAATTTAAATAGTTAATTTAACAAACAAAAATACAAAACAATTTTATTAAATTGTCAATACCGTACTACACCGTACCGTTTGTATATCGTACGACTTTTTTATTTTTTATGTTTTGTTTTTGGTTATTAATAATTTCTCAACAAAAAAAAATTACATCACTATAAAATTCTTATAAACCACGATGAATTATTTTTATTATAAATTAAAATATTTTTAATTTGGATGCTTATTAATTTATAAGTATGTAACGGTAAGTATGTGGTCCGATCAAAAGTCAACACAAAAAGAGCCCCGAATGACAGTTGTCATCCGTTTATATACCTTTTTCCATGTGTAGCTTGGACGATCATCATGCCTCTACATCCCGACACCACAACTAACGACGGGCGCACGCAACCAAAAAAAACAAAACACACACCAAGCCATCTACAAAAAAGGTCATCAACAATATACCGACACCAAGCAAACAAAAATAACACACGAATTACCCAACAGCTGGTGTTGGTGGTTCTTATTCCGGCTGTTCACACGCAGTTAACACTGCAACACATCATTTCCTCGTTTCTTACCTCTTCGCCTATTAACTAACGGGAGGGGAAGGTAGTTTATAGGCAAAGAGGTAAAAAACGAGGAAATGATGTGTTGAAGTGTTAACTGCGTGTGAACAGCCGGATTTGTTGTGATCGGTAAAAAAAACAAAAGATGTTGGTAATTTATTTTTCTTCTTCTCTGATAGACAATACGGTACACGAAATATATATACTGTGCGCGAAAGAAAAAAAATTGTAGACAAAAACAAAAATGACAAACAAACGAAAACCCAGAAACTCAAAGAAAATATGGGAGTGTGATCCATTAAAAATCTCCGACGATGCCTCGCATCATAACAAGTTTTCCAAAATTTACCTAGCTTCTAAATTATTCGAGATTTTTCAGATAATTCGAGTTTTCAGATTATATGGCTTTCATGTTACATATCAAACATTATTTGAAATTTTCGAGTTCTTGCGAACTGTTGCTGTATGTATAAGTAATTATTCATGTTATTACTTCGGTCTAAAATGACCAAAGTATTAAAATCCTGTCAAAAATGATCAAACATTTCGTTGATCCAAGACCATTTTTTTTGACGTTTTGAAAGTCCCTGAGTCTAAAAAAGCAAAAAAAAAAAAGTTCGCCCGTCTGTCTGGATGTCTGGATGTCTGTATGTCTGTATGTCTGTACCCATAGTATCTCGAGACCGGCTTGTTCGATTTAGAATTTTTTTTGGCCAATCTGTTTCTGTGGTCAAGGCCTAAATTTGAAAAGCTTTTAGAACCTGTGCATCAAGAGGGTCGGATACCTGCCATACGAATTGACCTAAAATGCCTGGTTATAGAAATATTTACCAATATTTTATATATACTGGTTTGAATATTGAGTTTGGTATTGAGTTTGGGGTTGAGTTGAAGGTTAGGTTTGCGGGTTGAGTTTACGTTGAGTTGGAGTTGAGTTGGGGTTGGATTAAGATATAGTAAGCAGTTGACCAATAGTTTATATATGCTGGTTAGATGATTGAATTGAAAGAGAGTTTGCGGTTGGGTTGAGCGTTGAGTTGGAGGCCGTTTGCGGGTTGAATTAGGGTTGAATCAAGGATGGGCAGTAACGAATTACATATACATTTTTGAATTACGTATTCGTTTTCAAAGTAACAGTATCTTGTATTTTAATTACTTAAATTCTAAGTAATTGGATTTGTATTTTAGTTACATTAGTTTTTATAATTTCTTGTTTACATTTTCACAAGGCTTATTCGGATTTGTTTCCAGAGCCATCAGTATAAAACCTAATGTTAATGATCGTTGTTTTAATGATACGTTTTTTCACTAAACGAATTTTGAAAAATCAAATTTATCAATTTACAAATGCATAGTAATTGTGATTTGTATTTTAATTACTGAGTTTGCTATAATTCGTAAAAGTATTTTAATTACTCAGTGTAAATTAATTTGCCCAGCCTTGGGTTGAGATGGTGTTGAGCCAGTGTTTAATAAGCAGTTGAGCAATCTATAAAATAAAGTGAGTGTTTGTATGTATGTACAGCATAAGTGTATGTGTATGATATTTAAACAAATCCACATGACTTGACCGATTTGAGCCAAACCTTACACAAATATTGTTTTTTTTCTCTCTTTGAAACTCTGCAATCAGTTCTGGGGCTCTAGGCGCTCCCAACCAATCGAGAACGAACGGCTATCCGTTTCTGTATAAACCACCTGCACATTGCATTACTTCATTCCAACCTATAGTGTTGATATGGAAGGTGGGTCGGCCCATGGATTCTGCACTCTCAACAGGGGGTCATAAATGTGTTCATCTTCATCACCGATCGTATATCAGATGATGAAAAATCCCTTTTGCATCCCGCCCCTTTAGGGATTCGAACCGGGTACCTCCCAATCCAACCGCCGCACCTTTAACCACTGCGCCGTTTGTTCAGTAAGTTTTCAGTTTATGTGGGGTACATGTTACATATCAAACATTATTTGAAATTTTCGAGTCTTTGCCGAACTGTTGCTGAGTTGCATGCTGTGGGTATAAGAGGTTATTCGATACTTTCCAGTTTATTGAAGATTTTTCACGATTGCTATGGAGACTACTATTTCGCGACTGCTATTTCGCGATTATTAATGGTTTTTGAGGTTATTCATGATTGTTCAAAATTATTAGTTATCGATATTACAGATTTATGGGCGATTCGAGATTTTTCTAATTTCTGAGATTATTAGAGGCTTTTAGAGATTTGGGAGATGTTGAGATGTGCATAGTGTTCAAACTAATTGGATCATGTCGCGTTGACCCAATCCAGTTGTGTAACTTACCTTTAAGACCAGTCTCTCCCTAAAATAGAGACCAAAAATCTGGCATTCATCAGTCCATCTGAAAGAGAAGAAAACTAGATCAACACAAAGAAACAAATCTTAAAAAAAAACAAATACTTATCTGATGCCACCAATCCTTAACTTTAAATAAATTGATCTGCAACACCAGTTAATACGTACACTAAAACGGAAGGAAAATGATCAAAAATGGTTAAATATCTTATTATAGATTTAATTTTACTTACAAATTTAATGTTTTTAGTTGTTTGTTGTTCATTCGCAAGAACAACCCAATTTTTCTTGTTTACGTTAGTGCTGTCAAATATTCAAAACAATTATGAACTACACAAACTGTTCGAACCAAAACTGGCCGAATTAAGGTCGACAAATTGTTAAAAAGTATTCGCGCCATCTATACACACAACCATGAAGTTTCACGACAATATTTCTATTGACGATTGGAGCATCACAGACTCCACCTAGTGGAAAATTTTTAAACTGAGGTAGCTGCTAATTTGACGTTCGAAATTGTTGTAAACAATTCCAATTTTGAACTGTAAACACAATTTTTACCTACCAGATTGATAATAATTGTAAATAATTCCAATTTTCGATTATAAAAAAAATTTTTAATTACCGGATTGCAAAAATTTCTTGCGTCGCATTTATGAGAAATGTCATTTTGCCGGTTGCCTCATTTTAACTTTTTTCCTCGAGAGGCGCTTTCTCTACTTTTACAATCGTCAATTGAGTGGTGTCAATATTTTCAATTTTTATTATTTTAATTGCAATCAGTGAGTCGAAGTGACAACATAAAAGAAAATAAAGTGTATTTATAAGAAAATTGTTTTGCGTGTTTTTAAATTGAGAAAACCAAGTTGGATTTGCCCCGAGTACATACCTTGTGGTGCCTAATACATAATTCAGCCTAATAAACGAGTGCACACGCCTACACATAGCATATCTTTGAGTTATTCAGTGCTTCTCCAGAGATATCAGATTACTCCAGATTTCAAATTTTAAATCTGGAGCCAATTATTCAAAAAGTTTCGACTTTTGCATTAAGTTACCGAAACCAGATGCCGGTATATTTAATTGGAGACTTTCGAAGCTTTCAAGATTACTGCAGAATCTTGGAAATTTTAGAGAATTTTCATGATTATTTATGAATTTAAAGATTTTCTAACACTTATCAACGGTACACTTGCTATTTCTTAACAGATTTTGATGAAATTCAACATTTATGATTTTCCGTCGTATTTCTAAAATGATTTTTAGATGAAGTTCTTGAACATATGTCCAATTAGAACGGAAATAATTTTGATGAAAATCACCAAGTTTGATGAAAATGGTATTCTAAAACGATTTGCTGATGAAGTTTTGGAATTTGGGCAATTGGGATGGACTGGGCATTTAATAACCGCTTAAAACGAAATTTGCCTTGTAAATTGGAACGAGGGAGGTGCTTTAATGTTTTTTTTCTAATGAGTTTTTGAGGACTTTTATAACCGATAATAATAGAATTTGCCAAATTAAGATGTAACTAGAATATTTCTAAACCGATTATGATGAAATTCGACCTGTGCTTTTTGTGAAATGGGTCCTAAAATGATTTTTAATAAAGTTATGAAATACGGCCGATTAGAACAGATCTTAGTATTTCTTAATTGATTTTGATGAAATTCAGCAAGTGTGATAAATAGTATTCAAAATAAGTTTTAGATGAAGTCTGGAATATGGCTTGCAAACCATATGGTAAAATCATTTTTTGACAAAATTCTGTAATTTAGCTAATTAGGATGAAATTTGGTATTTAATCGATTTTGAAGAAATGCAGCATGTGGGATATGGCGTTCCAAAACTAATGAATCAAAATGAATTTGTTGAACAGCCGCAGTAGTACTTTTTATGCATAGATTATCATTCTCTGAAGTGTAATTTTACCAGTTCTAATGTTTTCCCGGTAAATACCGGGTGCCCTTACTAAGCCGAAGAATTTAATGTTTCTCCGCTATATGTTTCAATATATCGTTTTCTCCAATTTTGTTTATTTTAATTACAGACTTACAATAAAAGCATCATGTCCAATGGAACTTCAAAATTTCCCAATGGATCGCCAATCATGTCCCTTAATTCTAGGAAGTTGTAAGTATACTAAGTGGAATTATGATAAAATAAAATATTTTATGCTGATTGTGATTCATTTCATTTCAGATGCGTATACTAAGAAACAGCTGTTATACGAGTGGCACAGCAGTGATTCTGTAAATTTTGTATCAGGGATGACATTAAGTCAATTCGACTTGATGAGTTTTAATCAAACAAATTTTACGTTTTACCGGCGCGAAGGTATTTCAATTTTTTGAATAGCGTCAAGCGGCTAATTTTCATTTTTATTTTATTCCAGGTGAATTTTCTGTTTTACAAGTGTCGTTTAATCTCCAGCGACATACAGGCTATTTTCTAATACAGGTGCTAGCATATTTTTAAAGTTTTAATGCATTTTGCTAAAATATAGTATAATATTTTTCTAGGTGTATGTGCCTTGCATTTTAATAGTAGTTCTATCATGGGTTTCATTTTGGATACATCGTGAAGCGACTAGCGACCGCGTTGGATTAGGAATTACAACAGTTTTGACTTTGTCCACTATTAGGTAAATAATAAATCAAGAAACTTTTTTTTTTAAAACTTACTAAATCTATTTACATACATACAGTCTAGATTCCAGAACCGATTTACCGAAAGTGAGGTACGCAACCGCTTTGGACTGGTTTTTGCTTATGAGCTTTTTTTATTGTATTGCAACACTACTAGAGTTTGCTGGAGTACATTATTTTACAAAGGTATATCCATCATTTCTACCAAATTATGTACTAATTGATATTTATATTTATTGTGTAACTATTAGGTAGGTAGCGGGGAGATTCCGTTAGAGGAAGAAGAGTGGGAAGACATCATTGATACATCAGAGAATATATCGTCAAATGCAAATATCCATAGGCCCTCGATAAATGAGACATCAGCCATAAAAGCAGCGCGACGACGAAGTTCACTCATCTGTCCGATTTATAATGTAAATGGTCACAATAAACCTGCATAAATAATTTTCCAAATCAATTAAAATTTTAGGATGCATCACACATGTTTAAACCAACTTCATCACACCTTTCGACGATGGAAAGAACCACTCAAACTGAGCCGCCCAGAGCACCCAAATGGAAACAACTTTGGTTATGTTTTGTGGGGGACGACAAATTTAGGCGAGATCGTCAACGTGAGGCCACTGGTCAACGTAATCTTAAATAAAATAAAATATTTTTCTTCTATGTAGTTTTGATGTTTTCAAACATGTTTTACAGGAGGTGCCGGAAGACACGTTAATAGTGTTTCGCTTATAGATCGTGCCGCACGTATTTTGTTTCCAATGTCTTTCGGTGTATTGAACCTTTTGTATTGGATCATGTACGTTCCGTATCAGGATGAATATACTTGGTGGAAAGATGACCAGTAGGGAAACAAAATTTCATTATTACATCTCAGTATCTATTATTAGCACAGCTCAATTATGATGAATTATCATTCCTTTTTAGTTAAACATGTTAAATTGAAACATTTAGACACGGTTTTCAAATAGATTTTTAGCTGCCAATTTCTTCAGAAGTAATAATTAATATTTATGTATTGGAAATGTAATTTAATTTATTTGTTTTATTCCATTTTATTGAACGGTATTCAATTTAATTAATATTATTTAGATTTTTCCGACAGACAGTATCTTACAGACGAAGGGAAGCCGAATTTAAATTCAGAGAACGCAAACTCTTATCATATGTTCTTTGCTTCTTCAGGGTCGCATATCGTCGTGTCCAAATAAGAGTATTACATCTACAAATCGCTAATTTTTTGAAGAGGCTTTAAAGTTGTTAATGCTAATTTCGTCTTAATTTTTTTTTAAATAAAGTCCTTTCCAGAAAGTGTGACAAGAATTTTATTAAAAAAAAATTAAGCCAAATTTAACATTAAAAACTTGACACGCCCCTCTAAAATATGAATGATTTGCAGATGTAATACTCTTATTTGAACACGACGATATATGATCAAACAATTTGCACAAACTTCTGTTGTACAACACCTCGTTGTGTAAACCGTTTGTCGTATCGAAACACGAGTTTGTGCAACACTTACTCTATAATAATATTTGTGCAAATTTCAATTGAGGCTTAATCGTTAATTAGTAAGGATATACTGAAGCCGCCAGTTTGTTACGGGTGAATCTACAAATCGAAAATGGAAAACAAGAGTTTGGATGAAAGAATGGGTAAAGAAAAAGTGTATTTTGAACCATGGAAATTTAATAAAGGAGCCAGAACTATCTGCACCTTTTGATTATAAGAGTTATTTAAGGATAAGCTATGAGACTATAGGCGAATTGCTAGAAATGGTAATTCCTTCTATCAAAAAACGGCACCGTTATGAGGGAATTAATATCGCCCTAACAAAGATTATTTGCCGCTTTGCGTTACCTAGTATGTGGGTTAACTTTTGAGGAGCAAAAATTCGAACCTGCGATAGCCGCATAGATTCTGGGAAAAATTGTCATTGAAACGTCTGAGCCAATCATAAAAGTTTTAAAAAATTATATAAAGGTAAGTGAATAAATTTTAATGGTAGATCTAGGAGCTAACGGACGAGTCTCTGACGGGGGAGTATTTTCCAACACACATTTTAATAAAAAGATTCAACAAAAAAAAAAAAAACTCTGCATACCTGAACCAGAAAATTTACTAGAAACTAACATTAAAACGCCTTATGTTATAGTTGGTAACGATGCTTTTCCAAGAGATCTGACAATAGAAGAAACCATTTTCAACTATAGGTTATCCCGCGCTCGCCTCGTGATAGAAAATGTATTCTGTATATTAGCCACCCGATTTAGAATATTGCTCAGAGAAATAAATCTACCTTCAGAAAAAGCTATTATCATGTCAAGGAAGGTTTGACGTTGAAAACCCTGTTACTGGGGAGGTACCAGCGGGCAATTGGAGAGCGAATCAAACGTTAATTTCGCTTCAACATCTGCAAGGAACGAATACTACAGCATCAGCCAAAGATATAAGTCAGAATTTTTCACGTTATTTTAACATATCGTCAATAAATGTTATACATAATCTCTATATATATAAAAATGACGTGTGTGTTTGTAACACTAAAACTCAAGAACCACTGCACCGATTTTAATAAAAATTTGTATGTGTGTTCTATGGATCGTGAGGAGTGTTTTCGTATAGTTTATTTTTTGTCCGATAGATAGCGCAAGATTTTTTTTTTTTTTTTCAAGTATAAAAAATTATTTTCACTAGATTTTAATAAGTATCGTTGGGTATATCTTTAAAAAAAAAAAAACTATTCTACAAACGAATGCACATTACGGTGTGTTGCGAAATAATAATAATACAAAAAATAAAACAATATTTCAGTCATCACACGATCAAAACCAGCAGATGAATTAAACGCGTGTTTAGAATCATCTCATTTGTTCAAAAACTATAACTTACTGTAAACATGCGGGCACAATTACAAAACGATGCATCATCCCATTTATTTGCCAACCAATTATTGGATATTGGAAACGGAAAAATTGCTATAGATAATACAACACGATTAATAACATTGCCTCTCGATTTCTGTGTTACAAATGAATCAAAAGAAGATTTAATTTTAACTGTATATCCCAATATTGCACTTTAATATACAAATCATTGCGTTAGTGACTCTACTATATTCACATTTAAAGTAAGATTTGTGGCCAAACCAAAACATACAAATCCATTGATTGCGTTATGGATCCAGATGAAGTTGTGAACTGGGTTCAATTTCTAAATTCACTTGATTTGCCTGGAAATCCACGCCACATTCTACAATTAAAAATTGGTATGCCAATAATTCTTTTACGCAAATTAAATCCACCACGGGTAGGCCGCGCGTAAAGACATTTGGATAAATACGGATATTTTAAATCAAAAAAATTTACAAAGTATTAAAAAGAATTTAAAGGTAATAAATAAAAAATGTATGATACGAGGTTAAGTTAAATAGACATTTTTATTTATTTGTTATGCAGATTTTATATGTGAAAATTAAAATGCCACGTAAAGTTTCAAATATTGGTCGCAACACATGTCGAAACAATCAAATAAGAACACGACGTTCAAATGAAACACCAGCTGAACATAGAGAATGGATTGGAAGGGTTAGATTGCAAATATCCCAGTTACGTGCAAATGAATCAGCTGAACAATACGAATTAAGAAATGAATCAAATCGAATTGGAAATAGACAAGCAAGAAGAAGCACATCAAATACAAATAGGATAATATTTAATAAGCTTGATTTTCGTTATGATCATACAATTGATTATAACTTAAAACCAATTATTATTATAAGCGGTATGAATAACATTTGTGTGCATTGCAAAGCTCTAAAATTCAAAAATGAAGCTCAAGGCTTGTGTTGTGCAAATGGTAAGGTAAATTTGCCAGTTTTAATTGATCCACCAGAGCCATTGCTAACATTAATTTCGGGAACAACACGACAGTCGAAGCATTTTTTTTCAAACATTCGAAAATACAATAACTCTTTTCAAATGACTTCTTTTGGTGCTACAAATATTATTACTGATAATTTCATGCCAACATTCAAAGTTCAAGGCCAAATTTATCACTCAGCAGGTTCTTTATTACCACTACCAGATGATACACATAAATTTCTACAAATTTATTTTATTGGAAATTCTGATGATGAATTAAATGTACGTTGTGAAATCAATTCATGTACAAGAAGAGTAATTATAGAATCATTACAAAATTTATTTCATGAACATAATGAACTAATTAAATTATTTAAAACGTCACTTGAAAAAATGCCATCGGATAATCATAGAATAGTAATTAGAGCCGATAAAACTCCTATTGGAGAACACTCTAGAAGATTTAATGCACCAACAATCAATGAAGTTGCGATAGTTATTGCTGGAGACCAATTTGAATCACGTGACATTATATTACATCGCCGAAATGATAGACTTCAACGTGTTTGTGAAACACATAGGTCTTATGATGCATTACAATATCCAATTATATTTTGGCAAGGACAAGATGGATATCATATTCAAATTAAAATGATAAATCCAATAAATGGTAAACAAATATTTATTAAATTTTTCTATTAAACAAAATAAATATTATATTAATAATTAATATAGGTGAAGAATTAAATAAAAAAGTAAGTGCTATGAATTATTATTCATATAGACTTATGGTACGGGAAAATGAAGAAAATCATATCGCCAATTATTTCATCAATATATTGTTGATATGTACGCAAAAATAGAAACAGAACGTTTATTATATATTCGATTAAATCAAAAAAAATTACGTTCAGAAGAATACATACATCTTCGTGATGCAATAAATAATGATGGAAATATCAACAATATTGGAAGAATGACAATTTTACCAGCAACGTTCACTGGAAGTCCAAGACATATGCATGAATATGCACAAGATGCAATGTCATATGTTAGAAAGTACGGACGCCCAGATTTATTTATAACCTTCACATGTAATCCCAAATGGGATGAAATAAAACAAAATTTATTTCAAGGTCAAACATATACAGATCGTCATGATATTATAGCACGTGTCTTTAAACAGAAACTTAAGTCATTACTGGATTTAATAACGAAACATGAAATTTTTGGCGAAACACGTTGCTGGATGTATTCCATCGAATGGCAGAAAAGAGGATTGCCACATGCCCACATTTTAATTTGGTTAGTAGCACAAATAACACCAAACGAAGTTGATAATATAATTTCTGCAGAAATTCCAGATTTAACAACTGATCCAGAATTATTTGAAATTATTAAACAAAATATGATTCATGGTCCATGTGGTGCATATAACATCAATTCACCTTGCATGATTAACGGTAAGTGCTCAAAACGATACCCAAGAGCATTAATATCAGAATCAATTACAGGCATTGATGGTTATCCATTATATTGTCGGCGCTCAATTGAGGATAATGGTCAATCTTTCATTATAAAAATTAAAAATGAAGAAATTGAAATAGATAATAGATGGGTTGTACCGTATTCACCACTATTATCTAAAGCATATAAAGCACATATCAACGTTGAATATTGCAATTCCGTGAAATCAATAAAATATATTTGCAAATATGTAAACAAAGGGAGTGATATGGCAGTTTTTGGTGTAACATCTAATACTAACACAAATATTGATGAAATTACACAATATCAAATGGGACGTTATATAAGTAGCAATGAAGCTATCTGGCGAATTTCATCATTTCCAATACATGAACGACATCCAACCGTTGTTCATTTAGCGATTCATCTTGAAAATGGACAAAGAGTTTACTTTACTGCACAAAATGCACTACAAAGAGCAGAACAACCACCACTAACAACATTAACTGCATTTTTTTCATTATGTCAAACTGATTCATTCGCAAAAACATTATTATATTCAGATATTCCAACATATTACACTTGGAACATATCTAAAAAAATATTTGAACGTCGTAAACAAGGAACTCGAGTTGAAGGCCAAATACATATATTTTCTACCCATGCCTTAGGAAGATTATATGCTGTACACCCAAACAATAATGCAGAATGCTACTATTTACGTTTATTATTAGTTAATGTTCATGGACCAACATCATTCGAAAATTTAAGAACAGTAAATAATAATATATGTGTAACATATCGAGAAGCATGTCAACTATTAAATTTCCTTGAAAACGATGAAAATTGGGATAATACAATTGCCGATGCATCGATTTCTTCTGCACCACATCAAATACGTATACTATTTTCCATAATAATAACAACATGTTTTCCATCAAGCCCATTACAATTATGGGAAAAATATAAAGATTGTATGACGGAAGACATTTTACATCGTATACGTTCAAATACACTAAATTATGATTTACAATTCACAATAGATATGTATAATCGAACATTAATTTTAATTGAAGGTATTTGTTTTCATCAATTGCAAACAAAACATTATCACAATTAGGATTGACAGCGCCCAATCGTTTAGTAAATGATATCACCAATATTGAAATCCAAAGCGAACAAAACTTTGATATACATTTATTAAATGAATATTTACAAGAAAATTTACAAAAAATGAATCAACAACAAAACCATGTTTATGATACAATTCTGTCAGCTATAAATAATCAAAGAGGTGGATTATACTTTTTAGATGCTCCAGGAGGAATCGGAAAAACATTTTTGATATCATTAATTTTGGCAAATATAAGATCTCAAAAAAACATAGCATTAGCAATTGCTTCTTCAGGTATAGCAGCAACATTATTAGATGGCGGTAGGACTGCTCATGCAGCATTAAAACTTCCATTAAATATGCAAATAATTGAAACACCAACATGTAACATATCAAAAACATCAGGAATGGCAAAAGTATTGCAACAATGCAAAATAATAATCTGGGACGAATGCACAATGGCACATAAAAAATCATTAGAAGCATTAGATAAAACATTAAAAGATTTACGCAATAATCAACAGTTATTCGGTGGTACAACAGTATTATTATCAGGCGATTATAGACAGACACTACCTGTTATACCACGATCAACTCCAGCTGATGAATCAAATGCGTGTTTAAAATCATCTAATTTATGGAGAAACGTTCAAAAATTAAATTTAACAAGAAATATGCGTGTTCATTTGCAAAACGATGAATCCGCTGTAACATTTTCCAAACAATTATTGGACATTGGAAATGGAAAAATTCCAATTGATATTACAACTGGTTTAATTACATTTCCACATAATTTTTGTATTTAAAAGAATCAAAAGAAGAATTAATTGAAAGCGTATATACAAATATTGTACAACAATACAAAAATCATAATTGGTTAAGTGAACGAGCAATATTGGCAGCAAAAAACAAAGACGTTAATGATATAAATATTGCCATTCAAAATAAAATTGTAGGTGAAACATTTGCATATAAATCAATAGATTGTGTTATAGATCAAGACGAAGTGTTAAATTATCCTACAGAATTTTTAAATTCATTAGATTTGCCTGGAATAGCACCACATATTCTTCAATTAAAAATTGGTGTACCAATCATTTTATTACGTAATATTAATCAACCAAAACTTTGTAATGGTACACGACTTGCTGTTAAAAAATTAATGACAAATGTCATTGAAGCAACCATATTAACTGGCAAATACAAAGGTGAAGAGGTTTTAATCCCACGCATTCCAATAATTCCATCAGATGTGCCATTTAATTTTAAAAGAATACAATTTCCAATACGTCTAGCTTTTGCTATGACTATAAACAAATCACAAGGTCAGTCATTTCAAGTTTGTGGTCTAAATTAGGAATATCCATGCTTCTCACACGGTCAGTTATATGTTGGATGCTCACGTGTAGGAAAACCTTCATCATTATATGTGTACGCACCTGAAGGTACAACTAAAAATGTTGTATACCAAAAAGCATTGGAATAAATCAATAAATCAAACAATTTTTATCTAATTAAAATATTTTTAATTTAATTTTTCATTATAATTTTAATTTAATAAAATACAAAAATTAAAAACAAAATATAATCTTTAATTTAAAATGCCAAAAAAAAAATAATGTTTTATTCCAGATTGTTACGATGATACCTATAGGGTAGAATAGAATGAGTTAATTGATAACGCAAAGTTCTACAGTACTAAAATGGAATTTTCCATGATAAAACTGTTCTTAATGAATAAAATTCTGTGAAGAATAGAAATGAATTAAAAAGTGATTTTAAAAGTGTTTTAGTGCGATATAAAAATTATAAGTTAGTAATCAGTAAAATTGTCCGATAATAATAAAAAACTAATTTTGTGAATTATCGTTAATAAATTATGATGAAATAATTTTTATGCTCAAAAAATAAAATTCGTTATAAATTGAAGTGTTGTGTTTCATTCAAAATCCAGTGGTACGAACCTTGATTGACAAGACAAAAACGTAACAATATGTTCATCAAAAAATAAAAAAACTTACACGTCCAGCTAGTTATTATATATAATTAATTTAAGAATGAATAAAAGTATGAAAAATCAGTAAATTGCCATCTGTACGATTTCCTGCGATTCAGTGGTCTTATCCATAGTCGATGTTCCCTCCATCTGAAATTCCTGACCACTCAAAAAATCAGTTTCGTTAAAGTACCATAATGACGGTTCATATAAATCCTCTCTTCCGATGCCAGATATTGCACTCTTCACTACATTTTTTTAGTTCACTGCGGTAAGCGGTACGAACACGAAGGCAATAATTTTTTTTCTCACTTGATCTCTATCCGCATCTTTATACATTCGATATAGGTTAATAAGCTCTTGCCAAAGTTGTTTATTATCAACCGCATTTACCATTTTTGGTAATGCGCAATGAATGAAAAAAAAAACTGAATAAATGTTGTACAATACTCTCAAACATCGACACACTTGTGTCAAACATACTCGTAATATAATTATTTGGAGCACATTTTCCCAATAAAAAAAGACTAAGTAATTAATACGGGCCACGGAAAGTACGAGTACATGAAACGCTGTTTTATTTGATTTCGTCTCTCAGAGGATGAGGGCTACTGCCCAAACCCTCACTTTCCATAAATTATATGTGATTCAGAAGCGTTTGATATTGGACCTTTTTGGGCGCAATAACGAAAAGAAATGTACACAGCATTTTGAATTTTTACGTGTATTGTAAGATACATGTTCAAGTTCTAGCAAACAGTTCGTAAAGTTTTCGATCAGCGACTCACAAAATTCTCTTTTTGTCTTCGGGGAGACCGCGGCTGAGGTTGAAGAAATCGTCAATAAAAAACTTCAACAGAACTTGCCTGTGCAACCTTTTATTATAGTAATAGGAACTATAGAGGAACCTAAGGAATTGATCTCATCTATTTTGATGAAATAAAGTACAAATTGCCATCAGTACTTAAGTCAATTGACTGCGGTTTTAAAATATCCAATTTTTTTAATCTGCAATATCCAAACAAGTCCATATTATATTGGAATTTTCTGCAACATAACATAACCACAACTTTTTACAAATATCATCCATCCATCAGTGCATTAGTAAAAAAACTAAATGAATAAAAAATTCAGCCTGTTTTTTCAGTCTGAAAAAACGGAACAGAAATTTTCTTCGAAAAAATACCCAGATTTGAGCGCTTGTATCTTGGTGAATAACACCTTTAAAAAAAAAAATTTGTTTCTAGTTAAAGGAAATTTTGTTTTCTTTTCGATACTGGAAACTGTTTTATTTTATTTTATTTTTTTATGACTTTTTTGAGTAAAACAAAAGGTGTCTAAAAACAAAAAAAAATTTGCTGCTGTTTGAAACAGATATTTTATAGAAAATTTAGAAACCTTGCAAAATTATCCTAGGAAAATTTCTGTTCGGCCACTCCTTGTCAAGTTATTAAAGTTTTAGAGAAAACGTATCAAAAAGCGTATATACGTTAACAAGTACATTTTTTTATCTTGTAAACTAAGCACTAATGCTGTGTGCCTCAGAAGACTTTTCAAACTAAACTTTTCAAATTTTGAAGCTTTCGCTATTTCCTCATAGATGCTTGGTGAAAAGGCAGTTTACGAGGTTACTTTTCGACAACTTTCAATTAGTATGACAAACAATTTAAAATACGTAGTAAGTTAAGCCCGGTTGACATTGGGAACGAGTAACGAGAACGATATTCCCTTTTTTACCAAATTATGTAACATAATTATTAAAATAGTTAAAACTGTATGTTTTTAATGAACGATAGTTAAAATATCGTGCATTTACTAAAAATAAAATTTAAAATTTTAACAGTTTTAATACAAAATTTCAATTTATCACCGTAAATTAAAACGAGAAAATGAAATTTTGTATTAAAACTGTTAAAATTTAAAATTTTATATTTAGTAAATGCACGATATTTTAACTACTGTTAATTAAAATCAAACAGTTTTAAAAATTTTAATAATTTTCTTACATAATTCAGTTTAAAGCAATCGGTTTCTCATCGGTCAGCTCAATATGCATTTTTATGTTTGGACTTGGCGTTCTCTTCTCTGAATTTTAGTTTACTAACAATAATCGAATTCTATCCGCCACTTCACGATCATTAATATGGTTTATGTTCAGCGGAATTTCTCCATGCTCAATAACCATTGAAACATTTCCCGGGGTGAATTTTCTCATAGTAATTCCAGTCGGCGTTTGATTTATCAAATCTCTATCCAATAAAAAGTCAACTGCCAATATTCCATCAGGAACTATGTGAATTGTGGTCTCATATACTTCATCCTCTATTTTTAGCTTTGTATTGAACCTACCTACGGTTGATACATCTCTGGACCCCCCCCCCCTTTGGAATATTGTGCACTCCTCGCTAAATTCGCAAATGCCCGTTCCAATGAATTTTTTATGTGACATTAACTAATGTCGTTTCCGGTATCAACTAGTGCACAAAGTTCCTTTCCATTGAACATTACATTTTTGACAACTTTAGATGAACAATCATCCTGATTCTCTATGGCTGCACAAGATTTAGAACTTTGAACCATCAGATTTTTTCGCGCAATATTTTCCTAGATGCCCGGTTCCACCACAGTTATAACATCTTGTTATTCTTCGGAATCTGTTTGACTTTTTGTTCTCAATTGGCTTTGTTGTTACGCTCTCGATTGGTGCTTTTTTCTTAATTTTTTGTTTGATTTCTGCATAAATTACGAGCTTACTTTTGAAATCATTCATAGAGATTGATCCATATAAAACCGCCTTATTATGTTCATAATCGGTTATTTCACTTATTCAGTAATCAATTATCGAAGCATCTTCCAAGTTGCCGGTTTGACCTAGTTCACGCATAGCGATTAAATAAATTTTGATAGATTCATCTTTCTTTTTCTTCCTCTCTGCCATGCGCCACAGCAGAATTCACTTTCTTTTTAAACTCGTCAACTAAATGTGTGGTTAGATTTTTCCGGGTATCAGTAACCGCCAAACGTAAACTGTCTTTTGATGTTCCAGTTAACAGTATTTTTGAATAAATAACTTTCTGTTCAGCATTCTATTTCATACATACAGCAGCATCTTCGACATCCTGAATCATTTATCGACGGGATGATCATCCTCCAAACTTCGAAAGCGATTTTTCGACATCTCTAAAACTTAAGCAAGCTCCAGCAGTAGGTACAATAGTAGATTTCATTATGATTTCTTTATCTTTCAACGCCATCTCCCGTGTTCGTAACTCTTCTGACTGGATATTATCTTCCTGTTGGTTGCCTTTAAGTTCGCTAGCATTAGTCTCCCTACTTCTATTTGTCATATCTCCGCTGTCACCACCCTTCATCATAATGCTGCTTTTTGGTTGGTTCAATAGCACTGTATTATTTAAATTCACCGACTCATCATTCGCGATTCTGCTAAACATTTCCATCATCTTACGCATAAAAGCGTCCTTAATTTCAGGTGAATTAGGAAGATTATTTTTTTTTTCGGCCCATCTCAGTTAAAATTTCTTAATAATTTGTTATACAATAGCAAACCTCACTTTCAGCCCCAAAAATCAAAACAACTTTACTTCATATATAAACACAATAAATTATAAGAACCGTTCTAGTTTTATCTTCACTAAATTAAAACTCTATCCAACAACACTTATTTTTAAATTTCACACAAACGTCCTTGGTACACAATACGGTACTTTATATTTCTCGACTCACAAATTCGGTGATCTTGGAACCGCGTACAACAGCACTTACTTTTAAATATCACGCGTATTACTTTAGGTGTTTGATACTGCCTTGGTACAAAATACGATACTTTATATTTCTCGACTCATGAATTCGGTGTTATTCCACGGCACTTTATATTGCAACAAAGCTTGGTATATGGAAAATTTCTCACGGATATAAAAATTCGCCAGTAGTAGTTGGGGCGCTTCAGTGGAAAACTCCAAAGTCGGGGCGCTTCAGTGGAAAACTCCAAAGTCGGGACACTTGAGTCGGCCTACTTTTTTTTGTTGTTGTAATTATCAAGGTCAAGGTCAAAACTTTTTTGTTGTTGTAATTATCAAGGTCAAAAGGTCAAAGGTCAAAGGTCAAGGTCAAAGGTCAAAGTCAAAGGTCAAAGGTAAAAAAGGTCAAGGTAGGTCAAGGTCAAAGGTCAAGGTCAAGGTCAAGATCAAGGTCAAGGTCAAGGTCTAAGGTCAAAGGCCAAAGGTCAAGGTCGAAGATAAGCTATGGGAAATAACAAATATTCCACCATTTTGAAACTTTTTTGAATATAAATTCCTTGATAAACAATTAAAAATTATTCTTGATTGACGTTATCAGTAAATATTATGCAATTTTTTTTCGATTCGCATGAATAAATCTAAAAATAATTTTAGTTTCATTTTGATAACGTTATCAGTAATTAAGAAAATATATTTTAAATAATAATAATTTTTTTGCATTGATAAACAATTAAAAATTATTCTTAGCACAATGTCAAGGTCGAAGATAAGCTATGGGAAATAACAAATATTTCACCATTTTTGAAACTTGTTTGATGCGGATATAAATTCCTCTTAAAACGTTATCTACAAAAATAGTTTTACAGAAAAAAAATCGCTTGAAAAATCTAAAAATATTTTCACCTGATAACGTTACCAGTAATTAAGAAAATATATTTTTAAATAATAATTTTTTGCGTTGATAAACAATAAAAAATTATTCTTGATTGACGTTATCAGTAAAAATTATTCCTGATTGACGTTTTCTTGTTGCAATTTTTTTCGATTCACTTAAATATTTCTAAAAATATTCTGTTCTGTGTTTTGTTATCAGTAAAATTAAGAAAAAAATATTCCTGCGTAATTGTAAAAATAATTTTGGTTTCGGTTAATTCTCAATAATTAAGAAAATATAACGTCATTTTGGAATATCAATCAAAAAACAAATCCTGTTCAATCATACTCTAGATAACAATAATAATAATATGAATCATTTTGTCAAATCTTGTTCATGATCTTAATTTAACTTTCTCGAATCGTGTTCAAACATGTTAATCAAAAACCAGTTTTTCAACGGGAGGGGGCCACGTCCATGTCCGATTTTTTTAAAGTTCATGAACATTTAAAAGTTCATGAACCATCTAAAAATCGGACGTGTGTTGTCCAAAAAGACATAATCGCTTAAGGTTGATTCACCAGATTTTTGTCCATTGAGCTCGTCAAGAAAATGACAACTTGACGTAGTTAAAAATTGATGGTGACACCTAGAGTGTAATAGAATAAGTTAAATTAATAGCTCAATGTTTAACTGTACTAAAATGGATGTTTTTCCATGATAAAGCTGTTCTAAAGGTTTCTAGACTATTCTTACTGGAAAAAGTCATGAAATTTTCTAGTAGTTTGGTTTTGTGTATATAAAAAAGGCGAACGAAGTCGAATTATTATTATTAGTATTTGGTAAGCGATAGAGTGAAAATTAAAAAGGAATTAAAAAGTGAATCTCCCTGGCTCCATGTCAAGGACTACTACAATTTATATGTGTTGAATGCTGTGACCGGAAGACATATTCATTAAATGTGACCTTTTTTGTACCACCTATAGCCGGTCATGTTTTTTAATTGCGCACAATTATTTAATGAGATACCCTTTTTATGTAAAAAAAATAATAATAAACGATTATTACTCAAATATTTGTAAACAAAATTAAAATTCGCGTGAATAAATCTAAAAATAATTTCACCTGATAACGTCACCAGTAATTAAGAAAATATATTTTAAATAATAATTTTTTTGCGTTGATAAACAATTAAAAATTATTCTTGATTGACGTTATCAGTAAAAATTATTCCTGATTGACGTTATCAGTAATTAAGAAAATATAACCATTTTACAGAAAAATTATTCTTGAATGACCTTTCTTGTTGCAATTTTTTTCGATTCACTTAAATAATTCTAAAAATATTCTGTTCTGTGTTTGTTATCAGTAAAATTAAGAAAAATATTCCTGCGTAATTGTAAAAATAATTAGGTTTCGGTTAATTCTCAGTAATTAAGAAAATATAACATCATTTTTGAATATCAATCAAAAACAAATCCTGTTCAATCATGCTCTAGATAACAATAATAATAATATGAATCTTTTTTGTCAAATCTTGTTCATGATCTTAATTTTAACCTTTCTCGAATCGTGTTCAAACATGTTAATCAAAAAACCAGTTTTTTCAAGGTTTTTTCCGATTTTAGAAAGTTCATGAACTTTAAAAAGTTTATGAACTTTCTAATATGGGGCGTCTCACGTCCGATTTTAGATGGTTCATGAACTTTTAAATGTTCATGAACTTTTAAAAAATCGGCAATGTTCCGGATATAAAAAGGAAGTGGTTTTAATTTTATTACTATATCATTCCCCCGTTTTGATGTGTATTCCATGCAACAATGAATATTATTCAACCCCTTTACAATGATGCCTGGACCTACAGAATAAAAAAAGATTAATCACAAAAAAATGATACTGTTTTTTAAATAGTGTATAGGCTGATTTTTTTTTTTAATATCAAAAAAAATTAAAGTAAATTAATTTTTTTACATGACGTATATAAGGGAGAATATTTTTTTAAAAAAATTTTAATTATAAAGTATATCAGTCAGCAAGTAGTAAGTACTATAAAAATGGCGAAGAATAGTATGTACTTAACGAAGAATATTACGGTTGTAAGTATATTTATTTTGAAAAATAAAAAGTTTTATTAATTTTTTATTAACTTTTATTAATTTTTCATCAAATTTTATTTTTTAGCAAGAAGTACTGGAGCAAATTTTAAAAAACAGGAAAATTTTATAAAAATATTCCTGACCAGAAACCGGTCAATATTGAATTTAGCTGGTGTTGTCCGGAATGGAAATAATATTTTTTATATATAGATTTTTTTATAAATTTTTATAATTCTATATAATTTTTTGTTAATAAATTAAAAATGTAAGAATAAAAAAACATATTTTACTCAACCAAAAACCATAATATTAACCGACATAAAAACATATTCTATTTTGGTAATGTATTCAGTGAAGATGTATAAATCCAAATCCAACGTTTACAAATTTGTTATTCTAAAATAATTCGTGATCTACATATTTTACGTTTTATTTTCTACCAATCATCATTGTATATAAATATTTCGGAGTCGGACAAACTAATCGAATCTATCCGCTCTATCCGCTATTTTATATTTTCCAGAAGTTGATAAGCAAATCTTTTATGTTCTCTCGTTCATCAAAATAAAAAAAAATCTAGATACTATTTTATTCAAGATGAAATAAACAACGATTATACTACATAAACGATCGCCCGTACAATGCATGGTGCTCGGTTGCTGTTTTTTGTTAGAAAATATAAGTATCTGTGTTGTGTTCCAGAGTAATTCTGAGGGTCTCAACACAGATAGCTTCGAACCGATTATGACGCAGACAAAAGTACCAATAGGACAAGGTCAGTCACGTACGTTTGCCTACAATACTCATATCGAAGAATGGAAGAAAAGAAAAGGAATTTGAGGTTTTTTTTCCACAATACAAAATAAAAAACTCGGCCAAATGTAAAGTTAAATGGTTCTCTCTAAACTATGAGGCTAATAAGTACATCAGAGGTCAAAAATTACAGAATGATGAGCACCAAGAGGAAATTTTTGAAAAATCATGTGTATGGTACAACTAATATTTAAAAACTTTTTTATATTTTTTCTAATTGTAAATTTAATAATAATAAAATATTATTTTTTTTGATGATTACACAATGTCTTTTGTATGTATCCATGAATTATGTGATGAATCAAAAACCGAGCCATTTCACGTAAACCACGGGTTACCTTTTCTCTTTAAGATTTGTTCCACAAGGTAGGCATCAGGATGTCTAGTCTTTTGAAGCTCTTTCTCGTAAAACTGTCCTGCTATTTGTTCCCCCTTTATATTCTTCAAGTAAATATGTAGCTGGGAAGCTGTTATTGACCTTGATTACTTTAAATATTTCAGTAGTCCAATTAGGAGTATAACCTTTCGCGAAAACATTTTTATATTTACTAATTCGAACAAAATCTACGTGAAATTTTGTTCTTATTCTGTTTTCAACTTAGGAATCGCATATACTCGTTTCCAAAGGTTGGCTTCATTACTTTTGGTAACCTCAACAGGTGCTAACTTTTATTGTTCGATGTTTACTATTGTTGTATTCCTCTACAAGTTTTTCCAGAATATGTGTCCAATTATAAGACCCTTGAAGAGTGAACTGTTTCCACATTTTTTCTTTAAGTGTCCTATTAAACCTTTCTACTATAATCGCTTTTAATGAGCTAAATGTTGAATAATGATTAATATTCCTTTGTTTCATTAGTTCTTTGAAGTCCTTATTAAAAAATTCATTTCCCTTATCAGTTTGAAGATTTCTCGGTATCCTTTTACTCTGAACTAAAATCATTTTCATAGCATTAGCAATAATATTGGCTGATTTATTTTTTACAGGTAGCACCCATGCAAACTTCGAAAAGGTATCGATTACCGACAAAAGATATTTAAAATTTGAATTTACTTTTGCGTACGGTATCATTTCTACGAGATCTGCTTGCCACAGGTCATCGACTCCCATGATTTTAACCCGACGACGTATAAAATTTTTACGAGCCGGTTTATGAAGCTCATTAATTATCTGGACACGACTCATT
Source organism: Tipula vernalis (assembly GCA_958295665.1). Lineage (NCBI taxonomy): Eukaryota > Metazoa > Arthropoda > Insecta > Diptera > Tipulidae > Tipula > Tipula vernalis. The sequence goes on along the minus strand of OY282558.1, from coordinate 174,878,112 downwards.
GAATTAGTGAATTACGAGTATAATAAAAAGAGTATATGGATACACAATCTTATGTAAGGTTTTTTTAACTAGACTGTCATTCGCAAAAGAAAATAATCGACCGATCACATTTAAAGACTGTTGAATTTAATTGGTAACACAATGAGAAAAAGAAATAACAACAAATAATTTGTAACCAATGTTTTTATTAAACAACAAAATTTAATTTATATTTATCAGTTTTAATCATAATTAAAACTCCTGCATCACACAAAGTTTTCATTTGCTGAATCTCTTCCTCTTCTAAGATATTATACCGTTCTGGTAGAAATAAAGTGTTTTCCTCTGCCTCTACTATCGTCTTCCTTCCGTATCGTGTATTGACCGCTTTCACCTCCACGACTATGTACTTCTTTTCAGTTACCATGTCATCGAATTTGATAGTCTTCTTCTCCGTGAACGCCTGGACTCCATTGAGTTTTTCCAATAATTGCTCCGCCTGTTTATCCATGACTTATTCTTTTCAACTATACTCCAAACATTCAAATCTGTCTAATTTTATACTTTTTCGAAAACATTTTTTTTTTACCCCCTCCATCTTACTTTTCTAAAAAACACATTTTTTATCCCCACCATTAACTTTTAACAAATGGGGCTTCGCCAATGAACAAAATGGGATGGCGCATGGTTCATGAACAAAAACATGTTCATGAACTTTTCAAAATGGGACGTCCCATACCGCCGCGCCGGGAACTAAAATTACTTTGGGAAATTTTGGTGGTCGGAAATAGCCGAAAGACAGAAAAAACCTTCAATGTAAATAAATTCTATTCGATTTGTTAGGTTTAAATTTTATTGGTGGTAAAGCCAATTGTGGTTTGTATCTTGAGGTGGACAAAGATCAGCCAGGGCTAGTAAACAATATATTACATTCACTTTTCATCAAGTTGCCATTTCTTTAAAAATAAAGAATATAAATTCAACTGATGGAAATTACAGTTACTGGGCATATATAGAACAATTATCAAATTATGGCGGCGATGCACATAAAACTCACCTTCAATTAAACGGTTGGGAATTGGATGTGAAGAGTCCCGATCGAGGGATTAAAAGCAAGAGCAGCTTTAATTAAAAACTTGACCAGTGTTGAAGTTTAAGGAAAACTACATTCCGATATGCTCAATCAGCCTTTACTATTATTAAATAATGTTGATTTAAGAATTGTGCTAACACTTAATAAACCGGAATTTTACTTTCATTTGGTGGAAACAGGTACAAGCGTAAAGGACAATCGATGAAAAGTTTTTGTAAAATTATTTAATAAAGATAATCATATCGAAAATGATGTGAAAATAAAAAAGTTATTCAGAAAGGAATTTAGTGTACATTAATCAGTGTGGTAGTATAAGTCTATTGGTGTTTGTGCAGGTGTGAAAAAAAGTATAAATAAGAAGACATTTTATTATAATTTTTTAGTTTAATTCAAATTGTGAAAGATAACCAAATGGAAAATTTGTTGAAAATCACTAAAGTTAAAAAGTTATCAGAAAAGCAAAACGTGTCTAATGTATTGCTGTCGCACACGTATTTTTTAAATAATCAACATACAAGTTATCTAAGTATCGGTTTCGACGAGCAATACAACTATCGCCACGTTTGCAAATGACACTGCAATTCTAGCTGTTGGTGACACAATCGGTGAAGTCACATTCAAACTACAAATAGCCGTAAATAATATACAAGATTGGCTAGCTAAGTGGAGAATTAAAGTGAATGAATCGAAGTCTACTCACATTAACTTCACTAATAGATCAATAGAACCACTACCTGTGACTCTCAATAATATCTCTGTACCACATGCCAATCAAGCAAAATACCTTGGTATGAACCTTGATGCAAAGTTAAAGTGGAAAGTACACGTGAAAAAGAAAGCAGAAGAGCTTCAGTTAAAATATAGAAAAATGTACTGGTTAATTGGAAGAAACTCTCAGTTATCCATTCATAATAAACTTATGCTTTATAAACAAGTACTCAAGCCGGTCTGGACATATGGTATTCAACTATGGGGATGCACCAAAATCAGCAATCAACAGATAGTTCAACGATTTCAAAATAAAGTCCTCAGAGGAATTGTAAATGCCTCTTGGTACACTCGTAATAGTGACCTTCATAGAGATCTCGGAATAGACACAGTCGCAAGTGAAATAAAGAAATGTGCTCAAAAATACCAGGAGAGGCTCCATCATCACCCTAACATCGAAGCTGCAAGACTACTTCATCAAGAGGGTATAACAAGAAGACTCAAAAGACTAAAACCTTTTGAGTTGCCTGAATAGTCCGCACAATGCAACATCAACCTAAACAACACTTTATGTAAAGAACACAATATGAGTGCTTTATTATTATATTGTCAGAGTCAAACGCTGTTAGTCAAAAATGACTAGTTACTTTGTAAAAAAAATTTATTGTTATCATAAATAAAATTATTAAAAAAAAAAAAAAAAATTTATCTAAATAGATAATGTAAAGTAATATGTATACTAAATAAATGCTCTAAAATGATTGAAAATTTAGTATAAATCCACTTTATAAAAGATAATGGCGAAAATAAATTTAATTGTTGAAGTAATTAATAAGAGCTATTCAACACACAATGAAGGAAAAAAGAAAATTTTGACATTTATTTTTGTTTATTTTTCGCGTCCGTGGATCCCAAAATTATAAATTAGCACTGAGCGGCGAAATTTCGTTTGCGTCTCAGGAGTTTTCGCGTTAAAGCCGACTGCACGGGCGAGATTATTTCTGAGATTATTTTTATCCCAACATTTTCATCCAATGAAATAACTGTATTGATAAAAAAAAAAAAAAATTCCCCTTCAAGATTTCCCTTCACGAGTTAAGATTTATTGAAAAATAATCTTTGGATAAAAATAATCCTTCTCTTGCAGCGTGCTTAATGGTTAACTTTCCTTGGTAATTAGCTTAACGGGGATATTTTTCGATATTTTCTTCGCCTCTCACAAGTTTTTGCGATAAGTGATTTTCGGCTATCAGGATTTTCACATACTAAAATTGTATATATTGTTCAAGTAACCCTCTAAATAAAAAAAGCGATTCGGAACAAACGATCACACCACGCACTTTCTTATTTGTATTTCTACTCCCATAGAAACAGCGAAAATAAAAATTGTATATTGCGCGTTCTCTTACTCGCCATTTCAATTCTAAACAACGTTTTTGTTCTGTAATACCCCTATTATGGTTCCCACCTCACCTAGAAATACTATGCAAATATGACTAGATTTGTATGAAATTTTTTGGTGTGGTGAGAACCATAATAGGGCTATAAGCATCAGAAAACAGTACCTAACCTAAAAATAGAATAAATTTATGTGAAATAAAATTAAAGTGAATAAATTACAATATTTTGCCTATAATTACCAATTATACTTACCGTGTATAATTTTTGAAGAATATAGGTACTTGCCGTGTATATACTTACAAGCAAACCGAGCGTAGTTAGTCGCCAAACGATAATTATCACCTGTATGTTTGAGTTGAGTACAATCAAAGGTACAACAAAAGTAATTACTTTGTACCTAAAAGTAATTACACAGGCTGTATATATAAATCCTCTCTTCCGATGCCAGATATTGTACTCTCTTTGACATGTGTCAAACAGTTGCACAACAGTAACCGTTGCGCAAATAATTTCAAACATCTTTGAATTTATGCAAACTGTTGTGCAACAATGCAAACACCACATTTTGCGATCAACATGTTTGCCCAATAGTGTTTGTTGCGCAAATTGTTTGATTGTTGTTTGTACAATTTAAATCTCGTAATTGCAACTCTGTAATAATGAATCAATTAAAATTTTTTTAAATTTTTTAATTTTAAATAAATTAAATTAAAAATTAATTATATTTTGGGGTAAAGAACAGCTGATCAAGCTTGATTCAAAATGCTTCGTGCATTAAAATTTTGATTCAAAATTGTTTGTGCACACTAAAAATTAAGACAACAAATAGTAAATTAATTGAAATAATTTATTTTTAGCTAATTAAATGGTGATTTAATCTCATTCTTGAATTAGCACTTTAATCAGCCTCTTTATTTAAAGGTTTTTCTTGTGTATGGATAATTATTTAAATAGTTAACAAAAACTTAATTTTAATTAATTTACTATTATTTTGTCTTAATTTATAATGTGTACAAACAATTTGAAAACAAAATTTCATAATTTTGAGTAAAGCTTTGTCAGCTCAGCTGAATTTTTCACAGGAATACAATTTTGAATTTTTTTTATCTAAATAAAAATTTAATAATTAATTTAATTTATGTATATTAAAATTATTCTAAAAAATAAATATTTGTTTCATTTTTATTTGTTTTATAAATGAAAAGTAGTTTGCACAAACAATTTTGACTACGATAATATAAAGCTATAAGCAAAGAGTACATAATATCGTAAGAGTGCCGAAGCCGAATAGAAAATTTAACTTTCTGCCACTTCGAGTTCTCGCAGAGACTTGAAAGGGGTGTCTTTGGAAAGGCCTTGCTCTGGAAAGGCCAGAAAGATATAAATATTTTTCACCACACATACAAATTCAACACGATGAGGTGAAAATCCGTTTTATTCAATCGAATATTACCGTGCCGTATATCATTGTATAGGTCTTGCAGAACGCAACAATTTTTGCTCTAGCACGTTTGTTAATAAATAAACCGTTATGGTTTTGTTTGTAGGCTCCCTGTTTAGTAGCATGTACATGAACAACTGACTTGAATATGGTACTGTTGCTTTTCAACACTCCTACAATTATTCACCTCGGTGAGGTCTAAATTAATTTTTGTCATTCGAATATGACCATGTAGCATATTGTTGTAAAAGACTTAAAGAATGCAACAAGAGGTTGCCTTTATCAGGCCCCCTTGTCATATTCTTGCAAGCGTCTTCTCCTTCTCCCTTCCACATCCCTTTACTGCCATAATCTTTAAACTTTTCCATCTTTCTCATCTACACGGAGGTCCTCAAGCACTATTGGCAGCAATCAGGCAACAATTTTGGCCAATAAATGGGAAACGTCTAGCGCAATGTGTGTTTCAGAATTCGATAAGATGCTCAAGAATCCATCTACGAGAATTTTTGCAATTACATAATAGGTAGCTTACCGTATGAGCGTGTAATGGCTGTACCTCCATTTTATAATACTGGCCTGAACTATTGTCGACCAATTTATGTGCATTACCGAATGCGAGGGAAGGACATTTAAAGACGATTACAAATATCCATTGCTGTATCTGTTTGTTTCGCGGGTAAAGCCGTTCACTTGACGCTGGTCTCAAATCTCAAGATAGCTTCTTTTATTGGCGCTTTAAAACGATTTATTGCGGCGCGAGGTATATGTAAACATATTTTCTCCAATAATGGTACGAATTTTGTAGAGGCTAACTCTAAATTGCACCGTTTACATCACCTATTTCAATCGCAGCAACACATCGGGGAGATGAAAAATTGAATGGGATTTCGCACCACCTAATGCACCTTACAGTGGTGGTGTCTACGAGGCAGCTGTCAAATCAGCTAAAATTCAACTTCGAAAGGTAATGGGAAATGTAGCGCTCACGTACGAAGAGCTCAACATGCTCGTTAAATAGGTAGATATGTCTTGAATTCTAGACAAATTACTCCACTCTTTTCGGATTCAGCAGTAATACAACCGCTGACACCCGGCCATTTTTTGATAAACAGATCGCTCACTTCCATTGTCGAGTCTAATATATAGAAGATGAGAAGATTCCAATACAGAAGCGTTGGGGTATTCAACAACAATTATATCAACATTTTTAAAGTCTTTGGTGCAAGGAGTAGCTAATTAGGAAACACGGTTGCGTCATTGATATTCATCCGGGAGCTGATGGATACATAAGAGTAGCTACTTTGAGCACCATGTATAATTGAACGTTCAAAATAGCCAAATTATGTCCTCAATCGGTCATTATCTCTTTCTTTTTGTCTTTCGCTTTTTAATTTAAAAAATCCCAAATAATGCTTAGGCAACAATCGTTTTTCGTTCGCATTTTCATTGTTTTCATTTCAGTTGTATTTCTTCGACCAAAACCTAATTTTAGCAGTATTTAAAGTATAGAAGCACTCCTTTGTGATTGCGACTTTGTTTTAATATTCAACAATATTAGTTACACTAATCAATCATCGATCATTTTAAATCAAGTGATCAAAAACCATTTTTTTAAATTTGTATAAAATTATTGTTCCAACAACAACCTTACTTTTTGGGTTGAGTTTGTTTTATGGAAAATTTAGGGTCGATCAAGTCACCAAATTAAAATTTTAGATTCGATGCATAAAAGTGGTTTTAAATTAAATCGGATGCATTTTCCAAAGAATCTGGTAAAAATATCAAATGGCCGGCATCTCAACCCCTTGCAAATTTTATGAAATCACTAAGAATCTCAAATAACTTCACACCAGAACTTCGATACCAAAGTTCAATTCCGGTAATCTAGATTGATCCAGAATCTTGTAAGATCATCTAACTCAGTGCTGTGGTTAATTCAACTGCAAGCTAAACTCAATAAATAATAATATCTCAAACAATTTCTCTTACACAATACTCAACACCAAAGCCAATCTGAAATAAGTTTAAAAACCTCGAACGTCACTATAATTCAGTAGTTCAAAATATCGATATATCACATATCGCATCTACATCAACAAAATTCTAGAATAATCTGAATATATTCTCAACGTTAAATGATTCTTCTTTGAATGTTGATAATTTTGAATAAAATCTACATTAATCCAAAATCTCGGATTTCGAGAATATCACCTAACTCAATGCTACGCTTATTCAATCCAAACAAATTCGAATAATCCCGCATATTCTCTAAAATGTTACATAATTTCTATATGTATCAAATATTACTCAACCCATCATATAAAATATCGAAAATCCCAATATAGCTCTAATTCGATAACATTTGACGCCTGGTGGCCCATTTTTTAAACATTCAACGAGGTTCTAAATCTATATGCAATTTTGTATAATCGTGTTTTCCCTCAATTAGGACTTTGTTAATTACGAGTTCTCGACGCTCATCATAACTCGAAAAGAGATACATAACCGGCACACCATAGAGGTAAGACTAGGAGGTAGAATTAATCCATCCACCTAATTTGAGAACTCGAATTTCTTTTACGAAGTAGGTACACTAATTTGCAATGTATATGAGTGTGATAAGTGCCGCAGAGCTTTTGACTTCAGCCTTTCGCATAGTGTAGCAAATCTTTTCACGTACACTAAGATCCTCTTTATTTTGGTGAAGGATGGTGTTCGGTCAGTACTCACCGAAACTAAGTCTTGCATCACGACATCGAAGCTATATGGTACCACTTGGTTGTTGGCAGAAGATCTAATACTTGCTTAAGATTAGAAGCCTGCAGAACTCAGGTATTGATTCTAATCCAAGAGTGCCAATTGATATTGAGCAGCAGACAGATTGTGCTCCAACTATTCGCTCTATGTCCGATATTTTAGCTGAATACTTGAATACCGCTCTAACCATCCTGTTTGCATTATTTGGCTTGACTACTCGATAATTAGGCAGGTAGCAGTGTTCAGCTGAGAAATCAAGTTCCTCTGGTTGAATTTCTGCCATATGGCCGAATTACTTATATTCATCCCTGAAGATTTATGCATATTTCGAAGATCATGCTGCCAATAGTAGTTGCGTCTCTTTAACTTTAAACTTTAATGTAACTTTTTAAATTGTACTTCCTACGTGGGGGTTAAACTTCCAGTTACCTCCTGAAATAATTCACCCCAGTGCGGTATTTAATGCGATTAGGCCGTTCAGTCCTGTATACTATGCCAAAGGTGAGCCAATCTGAATCTGAACCAAATTCACATCTTCACGAAATGTGATGATAAGTCATTTTCGACCCTACATCACGGATTAGAATCTGACTATAATTGTGAAGGATTAATGGTAATTTGTTGCGTGCTTAAGTAATTAAGGACACCTCCTTTACTACTTTCATATTTATGCTTTTATCTGCTCAATATGGTTAAGGTGTCATTTCATCCAATTTATGCAAAATAATTAGATGAGTTAAGGGTGGCATTTACAGATAAAAGTGGCACATTTTTTCGTCGTGGTCGATTGACCCCTAAATACCTAATGAAGGATGCTAACACTAGACCGTGATTATCATATCATGTGCCTCCCAGTATTAATCCTCACATGACTGGTGTACGCTAAACCAAGTTAGTTGCATCGTTTTCAAATAGAAATTGTTTCAATTATTTATCCCACGTGGGTTTGCTAAACTGGTATCTAAATTTGTCTTTTTTTGGCCAACCCTGTAGCCGTCTTTTCCTTCTCTACACTTTTGCAACAAATTACTTCCCAATTACTAATTACAAGTTCATTAATCAAATGACGCTGTCAAATAAAATCAAACGTATTCATTTCATTCAAACACTATCGATTAAAAAAAATCGATTTAATGAATAAATTACAACAGCAAAAAAAAACAGAAATAATTTCAAATTCATTTCACATATTAACTAACATATTTCACATGCTCGTACATTTCATGTTACCATGGGTAAATGCATCTTAATACTGTAAGATCCAATAACTAAAATCGTTGGCTGAATTTTAAATAGGAACGTTTAACAAAACTGTTGTTTTTCTTCTTTTTCGCGTTACTTGAGATTTAGTTCTTATAAAAATGATTAGCTGGGAGTGTAAATTATTTTGTATTTATGCATAATATTATATAAAGTAAACATTAAAATTAGAATAATGCGTTGTTTCGTTAATTTTAAAATTTGTCCATCAAAAACTGATAAATAGAAAATTAATCCCGAAAAGTATGCAATTTGTAAACAAAAAAGAACACTCGATAATAAACATTTAGGCGCATTTAACCAAAAACTCCGTGATTTTAGCCAAGAATTTGAATGGCGTAATATAGAACATTTATAAGGTTTTTACAGTACAGGGAACAAAATGAACACTAAATAAACATTTTTTGTATATTTTGGTATGTATTTTCCAATTTTCTAATTTGTTGGTTGCGATTATTGCAAATCAATATTTAAATGTTAAGTGAGATTTATTGTAAACAACTACAGGTGAATGCTTTATTATATTCCATTTCTTACATAATAGTACTAAGGCCCGATGATGCGATAATTAAAACGTGGTAAGGTAATTCAAACCAAAAGAAAGCTCACGATAGACGAGCATAGGTGTAATAAAGGGGGTAAGTGATTATTAGTATATTGTCAATTCCTTGAGTTAAGGGGGATTTCACACCAATCTCTTTAATTGTTACGACAGAAATATATACATTCAATTTTACCACGAATCCACCAGTTTCTGCATTTCAATTTTTACTAAATTCGATTTTTTTGCGTTTTCGTCTTTTTTACTTGTTGAGAATTTTTTGCGGAAAGTTATTGCTTTTTGCAGACAAAGAGAGCAGAAGCGGGGAATTAACCGAGTTGAATACCCAACGAAGTGAATTCGTAGAGCATTACAGTGTTTAACCACTGACAGAGTAGCAAATCCATTGATCACTACTCCACGTGTTACAATCACAATTCATGCTTGGAAAGATCACGTAGGCAACCAAAGAATTCCACCAGTTACTAAACGCGCTGTATGGCCGGGTCATGAACGACGTAAGCGATGTCATCACCGGTCCCCGAACTGCGACTCCCTACTATGACTTAAAACAAGCGATTTTGGATCGGCTTTGTGAATCCCATTAATCCCAAATTCATCGATTGCTACAGGGTATCGAGGTGGGCGACAATAAACCACAAGTTAAAAGGTAGTGGAGGAACAAATGTCACCGACGATTTCATAAAGACACTGTGGCTATGGCTTAAGAAATTACCACTCCGAGCATACTATAAGAAGTGTTGGCACCGACAGTCGAAGCACATCCGCAACCAAGCTAGCAGAGCTCCCCAACCGTGTGCTAGAAACAATCGCGCAAAAAAGCGTCATGGCCTTAGCCCCACCACCGGTACAGTTACATAACACCAACGAAACCAGCATTTCCGCGCGTAATAAGTGAGATACGGCGACGATTAGATGTGGTTGGATCATTTGAAAATGGTGTAAGAGGCCTTGAGTTAAGACATCCTTCAATTTGGATTATCAATGTGTTCAATTCCTCAAACGTACAGTGGTATGAAATAATCCGTTTCAAATGAAACTTTGCACTTTTGACAGCAGCTTCCCACAAACCTCCAAATTGCGGAGACCTGGGTGGGATTGTAGTCCACTGCATGCCTTCTTGAACGCAAAATTTCAATGCAAAACCTCATGCTGGTGGAGCTCAGTTTGAAATAGCCTCTGGAGTTCTCGTAATTCTGTTTGAGCTCCAACGAAGTTGGTAGCATTATCGCTAAATATATTTGACGGGCATCCTCTACGAGACACGAAACGTCTGAGAGCGGCTATAAATCCATTTGTGGTCAAATCAGAGACAAGCTCGAAATGGGTTGCCTTTGTGGCAAAACATATAAAAATGGCTATATAAGTCTTTGACGAAACCTTAGATCGTACCTTGTACGTTATGGTAAAGGGTCCACAGAAATCAATACCAGTATTCTCAAATGCCCGAGAAGGTTGTACACGTTCCGCGGGTAATTGACCCATTATCTGCTCAATCGATCTAGGCTTCGTTCTGAAACAAAGAATACAACTATGGACGATTTTACGACACAAGCTTCGCCCACCGACAATCCAAAATCTTTGACGTAAAGTACAATGCAACGTTTGTTGCCCAAAATGCAAATTTCTAACATGTTCCTTACGAACTAGTAACGCAGTAAATGGGTTGTTAGATGGTAACAAAATGGGATGTTTTTGATCGTAAGGTAAAACAGAGTTTTTCAACCGGCCACCAACGCGAAGTACTCCAATATCATCAAGAAATGGACTTAACTTACAAATCGCACTTTGTTCATTAATTAATTTGGACGAACGTAATTGCTTAGTTTCTTGAATATAAGTTTGATTTTGGATAAATTTAATTATACCCATTAGTCCATCATCCATTTCTTGTGTACCTTTTTCTGACGCAACAAACCCCCAAGTTTACGAGTTTGTACATCCATCTTTATATTCTTCACAAATCGAAAACACAGTGCTGTTGTACGAATCAGTTTGTCATACTCAGAAAACAGTTCCACAAAATAATTTGGTGCTCCCAACTCAGTCAAAAGACTTTTCGATTTTGACCACTCAGTGTCTTCCACCTCACCAATCAGATCCATCTTCGGAATCGTCCAATTTTCATCATCCTCTACAAGGAATGAAGGCCCATTCCACCATAACTCAGAACTCATTAATTCTAAAGGCATCAATCCGCGTGAGATTACATCCGCAGGATTCAGTTCAGATGGTACATATGCCCATAGTTCAGGTGGGGCTATATCCTGAATTTGCGATACGCGATTGGCAACAAATGTTGCGTATTTAGATGGTGAAGAACGGATGCGAAAAAGCGTTATCTCGGAATCCGACCATAATGTAACCTTGTCAAATTTCATCTTCATTGATTCCTGTACCTTTTCATATAATTCGCTCAACAATAACGCTGCACACAACTCTAGTCGTGGTATTGTCTGAGTTTTGAGTGGAGCAACCCTTGATTTGGCGCAAAGCAAACTAACTTTATATTGATTATTGTGATCTAACGTGCGAATATACAAACAACTATAACCCATCTGGGATGCATCCCCGAATCCGTGCAATTCCACGCTTTTCAATTGATCCGACTTCATAATACACCTTGGTATTTTAACGGTATTCAATTTGCTCAATTGGCTATAAAATTCAAGCCATTCTGATTTTAGAGGCTCAATCAACTCGTCATCCCAAAGTAAATCTGGAACTGTCCATAACCTCTGCATGAACCTTTTTGCAACAAATACAACTGGGCCACACAATCCCAACGGATCAAAAATTTGTGAGATTATTGATAAAACCGTCCGCTTTCTAACGACCCCCTCGTCGTAGTTCCTTACCAATGAAATCTTAATGGTGTCATATTGACAATCCCACTGTACTCCCAGAATGGCGACGTTGAAATCTTTTTGATCGGCCACTACTTCCCTATTATTGGATGACCACTTAGTTAACTCAAATCCGCCCTTGTTAAGCAGGGTAGTCATCTCAGACCTTAAACGCCTTGCTTTTGCAACACTATTGGCACCAGACGAAAAATCGTCGACATAAAAATCGTTAAGAAGAGCCTCTGATGCTTCTGGAAAATTGTCATGCTCGTCGATTGCTAACTGTTTCAAAGTCCTTATTGCAAGGAATGGGCGCACTAGTGGTTCCGTAGGTAACAGTGTTTAGTTGGTACCTGGATAACCTATCAGTTGAATTTTTGCGCCACCAAATATATTGCAATCCGCAATCAGATTCGCGAACATTTATCTGACGATACATTTTGGTTATGTCTGCGCTTATCGCAATTGAATATTTTCTAAAGCGAAGAATTAATGACAACAAGTCAGATTGAATAGTAGGCTCCGTCATCAAGCAATCATTTAATGATAAGCCTGATGAAGACTTTGATGACGCATTAAATACTACACGCAATTTTGTAGTGGTCGAAGCTTCTTTTATCACCGCGTGATGTGGAAGAACATACGTTGACTCAGTGATTGGATGTTGTGAAAGTCGCATATGGTTCAACAAAATGTATTCATCGATAAATTGGTAATATAACTGTTTTAATTGACAATTCCTTTCAAATTTTTTCTCCAAATTAAGAAACTGTCGCAATGCATTCTGTTCATTACTTTCGAGGTCTACAATGTTAGATTTAGTGGGGAGAGCGACACTGTACCCTGTGAACCTTGTCCCGATCCTACAATATGCAATAAGGTATGGTGTCTCCCCTTACATTTGTGACATTAGAATTTTGACTTGCAATTAGAAATATGGTGAGATCCAAAACAATTTTGACAAAGTTTCCGATCGTGAACCCACTGTTTCTTCTCATTCCATGGCAATGAGATAAACGATTCACACTTGTAGATAGGATGATTCAATCTACAATACAAGCAACTGATTAGGTTTCCAATATTGGATACCAATGACTGCGTCGTTTTTTGGGGTTTACCTATGGACTGAGAATTTGTACCTTTAACTGATGACATTGCCTCCAAAACAAGAGCTCGATTATTTAAAATGTTTATTATCTCCTTTATAGTGGGATCTCTATCCACAGGTTTTTCGGTTTCGCCTTGATGTCGTGATGCTGAATCTATATCAATTGTGACACATGGTAAACAAGGAATAAAGCCCAATGTTCAACAGGAGCACTTAACGCTTTAAGAGCGTTGTACTGTTTCCAAAACGAATCTATGAACGACTTTAATTCAATTGCACTATTCTCCTTCCGAATCGGCTTCAAGTCATACAACAATTGCATGTGCAGTGTCTTTCTCCTCGGTTCATTCTCATAATGTTTAAAAATGGAAGACCACACCTGCTCATAGTTCAGTGCCGAAGTTGGAATTCCCTGAATAAAATGATAAGCAGACGCTCCTTTAATACATTCCCGTAAATAAGTGAACTTCAAAATCGAATCTAGTCTATCATCTTTGTGTATCCGTTGTAAATATATTTCCCGGAACTCAATCCAGGACAGGAAGGAGCCATCAAATTTTGGCAGCGGCATCTTTGGCAATGGGATTGAAATAGGTTTGACTAAATTTAATTCGGATTTATTAACATCCTGTTCTAAGAGTGAACCAACAGATAATTACCGTAACTTGTTCCTTACCCTGGCCTCTACGGATCGACAACGTGACTCGAACTCATCAAGAGCGGTACTATCAAACGCTGTCGGGTCAAGATCTTCCAACCTTGAACTCCATCGAATTTAACATATAAAGTCTTAATACGTTCCAAAATTGACTCATAATCACCTTCAGAAAACACAGTATGAGAATCCAATAAATCCTGTTAGTAAGTCGTACGGCCCTTTATACCGCCAATCGAATTTTTGCACTTTATAATTTCAGCCATTTTATAAGGGAATAAACCACCACAATATTAATGAATTCAAAATTATTATATAAAATTAGAAAAAATAGATTAAAAATAAAATAATCAGATATACAGGTAATACATTTATGTATATTAAACCACTATAATTAATAATTATCGAATGTTTCACCTGACAAATTCGATGTTTCACTCGGACCTGAACACCGTGTATCAACATCAATGTTGCTCCAAATTGAGGTTATATGTGCGTCATCCAGAGACGCTTATATGAAAATACGTTGGAAATTGTATCAATCCGAACTGTACACCTTGTACTAAAATGTTGCTCAAAATTGAGGTTAAATTTGAACATAAATTATCGTTAAAAATGCGTTGACTAAAGATGCAATATACGCAGAATAAATTTTCGTACGAAAATGCGGTGAATCCCGTCGCTATTCAATAATTAACAAGATATCCTGCTCGTATAGGACCAAATGTTCGTATTTTAATGGACTGTAATTTTTGTTAATAACTCAATCTCTAATTTTTGTTAAATATGGTACACTTTTATTTTCACATTCAAAAATTTTTTTTACTTTTTATTACATAAAAAAATGCGACTACTTTCGCTGAATGTTGGACACGGAATAATAATCTTATTTTCTTTCTTTTCTTTATTTTCATTCCAAAATGGTGGCGTAATGGTAGCAACAGAATGCTGTTCTGCAATATAAAAAAGTACTAGATTAATTTTGACGGCACGTTCACGTTTTTAACCGATTCACAAATATGATTCAATGAAATTTTCGTACTCACATAATCTTATGCTAACACTTCTGCTCAGAGAGAGTTAACAATTTATGATTTTGAAACTATCAAAACACCAACTACAACGAATGGGTCTGCAAAAAACTGTGGTTGGGAAGCGTTCTGTTGTTATGGCTTAAAACATGTCAAACTGACAGAAAATTACCGTAAACATTATATTCGGTTAAAAAGGCAGAACTAGCTTCTTCGGATGAAGCTTCGTGAGTGTTAAAAAAAATATGCGGGCTCAAAATATACTCAAAATATACTGAATTGCAATATGAAAATTATTAAGAAATAGTGTGACGCATCTTGTTGGTCACAAGTTTTTTTTGTGTGGGTCACCCTTTAAAAATTATCGTTACCCGTTGTGAATGTTGCATCAAGTTGATATTACCTGGGTTGGGTTGGTCGTTATACGAATTTTTCCCCGCTTCTGATCGCAGTTTTTACTTTTACCGTCCTACTTTACGCATTAGCAGCCAAATCGAGGACGTACGGCTATAGACCAGTTTTGTATAAACCACCTGCACATTGCATTGCTTCATGCCAACCTATAGTGCTGACATGAAAGGTGGGTCGGCCCATGGATTCTGCACTCTCAACAGGGGGTCATAAATGTGTCATCTTCATCACCGATCGTAATCAGATGACGAAAAATCCCTTTTTGCATCCCGCACCTATCGGGATTCGAACTCCGCAGCTTTAACCACTGCGCCGTTTGGTAGGTCGCTTCCGATCATGAGATAAAAATAAAAGGAAAATCGGTTTGAAAAAGGCAGTTAAGTCAATCTTTTCAATAAGTGCAGTTCAGTCGAATTTTTTTATTTGTTGTGTGACTGTAAAATACAATTAACAAATAACAAAAAATAAAATCACAAAATAAAACGAAAACCAAAAATTATTAACATTAAATAAGGGGAGTGTAGTGGCTCTAAATTGAAATCTTCAAATCATGAAGTTATAATTCGATCCAAAACAATAATTCATAGTATACCTAACGCATGTCAATATAGGTTTTATATGAACAGTTTTATTTATAAAATTATCAGAAATAAAACAATAATAATAAAAATAAATTGAAATTTTTTCCCGCGAAAAGTCAGATGATAAAAACTGTGCCTGTTAATTACTGAAGACGGTTAATGCCTTAATGGTCGATCGTTATTATAAAAAAAAAAAAATCCATGAAAAAAAAAACACAAAGCTCAATCAAAAAACCATAAAAAAAAATAATTCCATCAATCACATTAATACCAATCACACAATCATTGATATTGTTTTGTGAATGCATATGTCCTTGTTAGACCATTATACCACAGAATATATAGTATAAACAGAACAATATCTTCTATTGCGCTTTAATCCTAAGTTTGTGAACAAATATTTAAATTAAGATTTAAAAAAGATAGAAAAACAATTTTGTATGGAATCAATGAAACAAAACAAAAATACAAAAATGTTTGTACCCAACTCTTTGTTTTGATCAATAAAAATCAGTACAATTTTAAATGGAAAGAGAAATCTTTACACTTTACAATATACTTAAAAGAGATAGACGTTCATAAATAATTTTTGATTTTGGTCTGGTTAGCTTTGCGAAACTTTAAAAACAAATCAAAAAATAAACAAAGAACCAATCGGGATACGAAATTACACAAATAAAATAGAAATGATACACAAACACATACACAACATTATGCGAGTTGTAAGTTTTTTTTTTTGGCTTTATTATTTGTTTGAGCCGATTTAAGGTCGATTTATATTATCAGTTCCTTTCAGTTCCTACTCGTATCGTGTCAGACAAAAAAAAACATTGTTACATATATTTTCTATATGAGTATTTATATTATCCTTTCATATCCGTTCCTACTCGTACCGACACAGACACATATTGTTGAAAAGAATGTTTTGTCTGATATCTGAAGGCGAAAAAATACGAAAGAATAGCGAAACAAACAAAAATTGTAAATTCCCAGACCAGTTGTACTTTGCGTGAGCAATCGAGAAATTTTTTTTGAGATGGCACGTTAAAACATGAAACAGAAGTATAAAACATAAAAAAACAAAATCTTCGGCTTTTTAAATTTGTTTTTCATTGGAGTAAATTACAATGTTCGCACTTTTTTCGTCCTTTTTTTACGAATTATGGTATAAAGTGATGATCACGGTGAAGTATAAAAGAACATCACCGTGATTGATCAATGATCGCTCTTAGAGCACTCAGTCGTACAACAGGGTTGCTACTAAAACATTTTTGTATTTTTATGTGTTATCTTTACTCTATACGTAACCCAAAGATACGAATATATAATAATAATCATACGAAGAAAATGCCTTAATTGAAAAGTACCGTAGTATAAATTGATGATGTCTGACACGATACGAGTAGGAACTGAAAGGAACTGATAATATAAATCCACCTTTAGACGTGTTTTCTTGCATCAGTTTCTTTCCTCGTTTCTTTACCTCTCTCTCTATAAATTGATTTCGAAGGTCATATTTTTGTGATTCTTTTTTCAACAAAAATTTTGTTTGATTCTTCTGTTTATTTGCACTAACACAAACAAAATAGTTATATAAAATTTCCGAAGGTCATGTTTTTTTTTTAGATAGTTTGTAAAGATGGCAGAAAATTTGGAATATCAAACGGACAATTGGAGTCGGGGACAAACATTAGAATTAATTCAGGAATACCAAAAGTATCCGTGCTTTTATAGTCCAAAATATTCTTTTTAATTTTTCTTCATCAGTTTCTAATACATATGGTATATGCTCTACTATTCATTTTTTTAAACTAAATGATTTTTACACACACATAGATAAATAACAACAGTGAAACTGATTCAAGCAAACACGTCTAAACGAAAACTGATTTTTTGAAAGCAGAGAAAGTTGATGCAAGAAAACACGTCTAAATCGGCTCTTTGATATGATTTTTGGTGTATTGCATCGTTTATTCATGCATCGATTTGTTTTTTGAATTGTACAAAAACTATTTCCATGATTACATACCCCAGCAAAATTTTGGATAACGTTAACATTGAACTAACATTTCAACTTAATTTACACGTACTATTTATTTAGATAGGTTAGAAAGAGAAAAAATATATATTTTTAGTTTTTGTTCCTTTTTTGTTTATTTAAACGTTAGTTCTACGTGGATAAGTTAGCGGCATCCGCATGTTTTTTTAATGCGTAGCCATTTTGATTTTGTCCACATAATCCATTTGTAGTAGCTGCATTAAGCAGTTCATATTGATAAATTTAAATTTATCTATTGCCCATACCGTACAGTCCAAAATAGTAAAACAAATTCATTTTCCGAACAATTTAAAGTTTTATAAATAGTTATAATCAAGGAAAACAAGGAAGTAAGTTATATTATTTATAATGAATAATGACAGAAAAAAATTGCCAGGTATTTCGAAGCGACGTTTTAGACGCTTAGTCGCTATACGTGTGAAAGAAATAAAAAATGAAAATTTAATAAAATTAAGTTCTTCCTTATCCTCTAATGAGCCTAGTATATCTAAACAAGACAATACACCCAAATATAAATGTAATAACAATAATGAGAATAATTTAAATTTCGTGGATAAAATTGAGATAAGTTTACGGTTGAACATTCCAAGTGTTAATAATTTAACTGCGAATAAAACCATTGACGATGATAGCTCTAAAATAAATAACAATAATAACGTTGAGGATAATCATAAATTGGAAGTTCTAAAAAGCGATTTAAAGGATATTGTTATTTCAAATAACTTAACCACTACAGCTACTTCAAGCATTTTAAATTCTTTAAATAAATACGGGCTAAAATTGCCCCTATCAAAAAAAGCATTAATGAATGATACTAAGAATAGTGATGTAGTAACCAAAACAAGAATTGGTGCCGGACACCTCGTGTATATTGGGATACAACAAAATGTAATGAAATGTAAGGATGAGACAGTATTAAAGAAACCTACAATATCTATAGATATCAATGTGGATGGATTACAATTGTACAAGAGCTCAAAAAATGTGTTTGGCCTATTCTAGTGTCTTTTGTTAACTGCTCACATATGTATGTATCCATTTGTTATAGCAGCATACCTTGGAAATGGACATCCCGAGTCTCATGAACTTTTTTTTGAACAATTTGCCAAAGAGAGTAACAAATTGAGTAAAGAGGGTATTTTTGTCTCACAGCAAATGATTAAAAAAAAATTTAACGTCCGATTATTTTGTTGCGATGCGCCCGCAAAATCGTTTGTAACTTGTACAAAATACCATAAAGCAAAAAATGGATGTCATAAATGCGAGCAGGTTAGTTTCAGTTACAATCGCCGAACTGTTTTCAGTAAAACTGCCCGCAACTTAAGAACCGACGAGAGCTTTTTTTTAAGACATGATGCTAACCATCATAATGAAAAGCACCAAAATGAAAAATCTGTACTAGAAAAGTTTGGTTTTAAAATGATAAGACAATTCCCCCTTGATTCAATGCACCTGGTTGAGCTCGGTGTAGTGAAAAAGATGCTGACAATAATATGTTCAAGAAACAAAAAACTAATTAATCAAATGTCAGAGTTTAACAAATCAATTTCTAAAGATTTCATTCCAAATGAATTTAACCGAAAACCTCGTGGCTTTGACGAACAATTTAAAGCAAAGGAGTTTCACCTGTTTGTTGTATACTATGGCCCAGTTTTACTGAAATCTATTCTAAGTGAAGATATGTATAATCATTTTATGTTATTGCACTGTGCGATTAGATTATTATCCGACTACAATACTTCTCAGGTAAACGCTGATTGCGCTGAACAATTGTTAAAGTTTTTTGTAAAACATTTTTGTACATTTTATGGAAAACAATGTATCAATTATAATGTTCACAATCTGCTGCATTTAGCCGATTGTGTTAAACAATTCGGCCCCTTGCAAAATTTTAACGCCTATAAATTTGAGAATTTTTTACAAATTTTAAAAAACAGAATTAAAAAACCTACTAATACATTGCAACGAATTGTTAATAGGCAAACAGAATTGTGGGCTATTTCAAAACAACGTAAACCGAACTCAATAATGAAATTTGGATTTTTGCCAATTTTGCATACTTTAGAATAAACCGTCCGTATGTTGACACTAGGTAAGAACATTTAAAATTAAAAAATTCTAATGGATGAAACATTATATTTTTTATTTATTTATTTACAGATAAACAAAATATTGATCAACAAAATTCTCAATCGATATTTTTCAACATATACCCTAAAAAAAAATTCATTGCCGAACATCTAACAAGTTTAAAGATAAAAAAATTGAGTTCCGATTTCAATCCAAACATGGATGAGGAGTCGGAATTTGATTTTAATGAAGATTATATCGAGCACGACTTTAATCCACACAACTTAAAAAAAAAATGAAGAACAATTTGCATGTAATTTTTCCTGCGAAGAACATCGGGATGTTCATGAACTGCAGGTAATTCAACAAAAAGAATTACAATTACCTCATAATTCAAACACACAATTGTCAGATGTTCACGAATCAGAATTAGACACGATGAATTATGAAGACATTAATGTTAATCCTGGCAATGTTAAACTTTTAAATCGTTTGGCAAAATTGGAAATTACATTAGAAAATGTGTTCACACTTCTACAAGAAATAAAGCAAGATATTAAAGAATTAAAGGAAAAAAGTGATGATGATATTCACAATCAAATAATGTTGCCAATCGCGGAAGATCTGGAAGGATTAGATTTAAATGGATGATAAAGCTTTTGAACAACGTTTTGTAAGATATTATTATAAAGCCATTTTAAATTAAGCTTATACATTTTTATTTTTTACAGATAAAACTTGTTGAAATTTTTAAGCCAACGACGAACGCCTGCCCGAACTCATTTGGAATCGCAAGGATATTTAAGGATAATTTAGTAGCAACCTTCAATTGGGATGGTTCGCACAACAGAAAATCCTTTGCAGATTTAAAATGATTAAATTTGGCATTATTTAGTAAATATACATGTAATAAAGTTTGAGCATTCATCATTCATCATGTTTTATTTACAGAAGCTTGGCAAGGAGATACAATTAAAGATTATAAAGAATACATTAAGTCTATTAGAGCACAATCATCGTTAAATTATTGTTGTCGAATCAACGATAAATTATCGTGCAGTTTAAACCAGTTTCAAATGTATAATTCTTTCGTTAATTTAACGTTTAGGTATACTCGATATTTTCACATTCCAAGTTAACGTTTACATACTTGTACAAGTACATCCTGGGACATCGTTCTCATAAAGTAAATTAAAGTTTCATAATGTGTAAACGTTGAAGAACCAACGTTGTTTCCACGTAATTTTAACATTATTTATTTTGCTGGGACCTTTTTTTTCGAAATACACCTACTAACTTGACTTGTGACGTTAAGGATGTATGTGTAAAAATATGCATACATAATTTTTATGTAAGGATTTGATAATTAATGTACTATTGGTAGAATAATTTAAAACAAAACCTACTTCAATTCGTTTGTTTTAATAAGTGGTTGTAAGTAAATTCATTAAGTAATTGTGCACGAAAGTAGCAAGCTACATAATTATTCTAGTTTTATCGAAACAATGAACAACAATAAAAAACGCGCATTGGTAACAACTTGTATTGCGCCTGGTTGTGGAATGCAATCAGCAAAAACAGATTTGCGTTTTTTCAAAGTGCCAGAGGACGAAACAAAAGCCAACGTTTGGTTCATAGCTTTAAAATTATCACCATCGGATTTAAAAAATAAAAATAATTTTATATGTGAACAACATTTTGATCCCTCTTTTCTGGGATGAAATCGACTTACGAAAAATGCTGTACCCGCCCTATTTAAACACGACAATATTTCTGCTAATATTCAGCAACATCCAACATCGACAACGTATTATGTAGGAAACAATAATTATATAACATCAAGTAAATCCAATACAAATACATTCACTTCTGATTCACCGCCCGAGCTAGCTGATCTAAATTTGCACTCGTCAGACCAAATTTTATACAAATTACAAGATCCAATAATTGAAGAGATGACAGAGCATATAACAATAGATGCGTGGGAACCAAAAACAATTACAACAGAAGTTCAAGCTGATTATTCTTGTTTGAAATGTAAAAGCAAACAACAATTGTGTCAAAAATACAAAACAAAAGTGCGAAACTTAATCAAATTATTGATAATTTATCGAAAAAATCTAAATAACCTCAAACAAAATCATAGCAAACTTAAGCAAAAATATTATTTAGTGAAAAGTAAAAATATTGGTGACGTGATCGACGAGCAACAAGTGAACGATTCAACAAAAAATGTGTGCAAATTATTATTAAAAACCTCTTATTATTATACAAAAGCCGACAAAATATTTGCCCAGGGTTTCTTTTATAAGTCGGCCTCGGCTTATAAGTATCTCAAAAATGTCTGGAACTTACTACTTCCATCTGAAAGTTCGATTCATAAATGGTCACCAATTAAATATGTGGCACCAGGATCAATGAAATTTTAATGAACCAGTATTTATTAAAATTTGAAAAAATGACAGAAACAGAAAAGTTGTGCGTTATGTCCTTTTATGAAATTCGAATTCGAAAGGATCTTGTATTAAACAGTGTTTCTGCTCTATTTTTTATGTTACGAGGCTTAAAAGAAAAGTGGAAAATTCCGTTGAACTATTTTCTAGTGTCTAATTTAAAAGCAGTAGAACTGCACAATATAATTTTGGATAATATTAAACTATGCAATGATAATCTGGGTGTGACGGTTGTGATGGTAAATTGTGACCAGGGTGCGAATTATCTAGCCAGTTACAAACAATTGCAAATTAATATGGATCAACCCTTTTTGGTGGTAAATGGTAAAAAAATCTTTGTGCAACATGATCCACCGCATTTGGCGAAGTCTTTGCGTAACGCGTTGGAAAAACATAATATTCAACATCAGGACAAAGGAAATGCGAGCTTTGCTGTTATCAGAAAAATTTATCATCATGAAAAATTGAAACCATTAAAGCTGATGCCGAAAATCAGCCAGCATCACATGTATCCAAATGATTTTCAAAAAATGAAGTGGGTTTAGCAAAAGCAACAATCAGTTACACAGTTGCTTGTGCCATTAGAACAACACTGAAAACTTGTCCGGAAATATTTGGAGAAGATTTAGATAAAGCGATACCAACGGCGGATTTAGTTGAAAGATTCAATAACCTCAATGATTTCTTAGACACAAAATATATTAAACAGGGATCACCATTTAAGAATTTAAAAGGGGATTATTTAGGGATTTTAAGGATTTTTTATTTAAGAAATTGTTTTGAATATTTGTGAGAATTACAGATAATCTCCCCGTCGATAAATTATTATAAATTTATAAATGGCTACAAATTAACCATTAATGCACAAACCCAATTGGCCAAAATAGGTGATATATTGAATTAGTAGTAAATTCAATATCAAAAATTCATACTCATTTAAAGACACAATAAAAAACATCACCCTTGGTGAAGGGGAAATTTTAGCATCATTAGATGTGGTAGCATTATTTACCAACATTCCGATAGAAATTTCAAAAATCGCAATTTCGGAAAGATGGAATGAAATTTCGGATGATTGTGTGTTGACAAAATGTGAATTTTTTAAAATATTGGATTTATGTATAATTGATAATAATTATATTAAATTCCAAGGGGTTTTTTATAAACAAAAATTTGGACTCGCAATGGGAAACCCACTATCACCTATTTTGGCCGACATTGTTTTGGAAAAATTATTCAATCAAAATCTTCCTATATTAGAACTACAACCGACATTTATTCATAAATATGTAGACGATATAATATATTCTACAGTTGAGTCTAATATCGAAAAAATACAAAATGTATTTAATTCGTTTCACGAAAAATTAAAATTTACAGTTGAAAAAAATAATAATAATATTTTAACATTTTAGATTTAAAATTACATAGATTTGGAAACAAAATTAAGACAGAATGGTACAAAAAAGACATAGCTTCGGACATATTACTAAATTTTATCTCAAATCATCCGTATAAAATGAAAACTAATGTGGCACACTCATTTATAAAAAGAACCTTATATTTAACGGACATACAATTTAGGAAAAACTTGCTTAACAAAATTACTTATATACTTAAAATTAAAAATTACCCTACGAAATTAATAAATAAATTAATAAATAAAACTCTTTATACGTATAAAAAGAAAGAAACCAAAATTAAAGGTGATGTTAAATTTGGTACATTACCATATGTACCAAATCTAACGGAGAAAATTTCAAGAACATTTAAACTGAATTCGGACAACCTTTTGATCGCCAATAAAATTATTTGCAAATCATCCACAGGCATATACTCGAACACTAAAGACAAAATTCAAAATGAAACGAAAAGTGGTGTAGTGTATAAAGTGTTATGTAAAAATTGTGATTCTTGTTATGTTGGGGAAACAAGTAAAACAAAAGCCCGAAGAATAGAGCAACATAAAAGGGACGTCACCAACATAACAAGACAACACATATCACAACAAAACCAATACAGGTCAGCTCTGGTAAAACACGCTCATGAAAATAACCACGAGTTTGACTTTGAAAATGTAAAAACCGTAGATTTTGAAAGTAAAAAACATAAAAGACATTTTAAGTAAGCATGGTTGGCTAAAGGTCCAGTTAATTACAAAGTTGACACTAATAAATTACATAGTATTTTTATTAATTTAATTAAAAATTATTCAAAATAAAAAATTGCAAAAAAAGATTTGTTAGGCGTATAAAAATGACGGCTCTCGATAGCAGCTATCCGGAGCGAATAAAAAAACGCGCTTAATGTGTTTTTGATTTTGAATTTTATAATTCATTCCAAAAAGTTTGGTTTTTTGAATCGTGTAACGATCAGAAAATATTTTGTAAGTAATTTAACATTGCTGTAGTATTGTTTTTGGTAATATATATTTATTTTTATATGTTGTAAAACTGTGTTAATTGTATATATTATTTATAAAAATATACTTTTGTAAATTAAAATAGATGAGCCTTGAAAATGGTCAACAAGACCGAAATATTGGCAAAATAAAGTAGAGGATAAAAAAGGAGAAACAATTTTTTAATAGTGGTCTATAATAAAGCTATTAACCAAAACATAATATATTTTAGTCTTCCTCTTTTTCACACAGAATTTTCGATACTGCCGTTTGCTTATTTCAGCTCTATTTGTTTAACTCTATGTTTATTTATTAATATAACAAAATAATTATTAGATGGCGCTGTTTCCCTAGTTAATACTGTTACGATTTTGCCTTGTCAAATAAGGTTCGTATCACTGGATTGTGAATAAAACCAATTCAATTTAATTTATCACCAACAAATTTATTTATTTCACACAAGAATTTATAAAGGCTGATGTTTATATGTTTTTAATATATATTAAATGTACACACAGTTTATAATTTATGTATTTATTTAATTTGTTAATTTTTTTTAGTATCTATAATATTTCATTTTGTGATAGTTTATTTTTGATTTTGTATACACGCTTATTTATTATTTTATCACCACCATTTTATGTATGTCATTTTTATGATTAAACGAGCGCGCGTGCGCTCAACACAAAATCCGAGACCAGACTGATTTGTTGTGTTTATTTTATTTTCGTTTATCTGTTTTGTATTGTGTTTTTGTTTTGTGTCGTGCGGTTGTTATGTTTGAATGCACACGGTAGAAAGAGCGCGTTGGTTTGTGTGACGGCGAAGGCATGTACACATGCGTTGACCGCCACAAATTATTACAACACAGTTTATTAATACAAATTCACAAAATCACTTTATATAAATTATTCTCAAATTTTACTGTTCACTTATAATTTTTATTTCCACAAAAACACTTTTTAATTCACTTTTTAATTCCTTTTTAATCTTTACTCTTTCGCTTACCAAAAATTACTTATTCTTACAACTTTACACTATCGCGTTCCAAATACTAATAATCCAATTCGATCTTGTTCGCCTTTTTATATACACAAACCAAGCTTCTCGAAAGTTCACGACTTTTCCAGTTGGAATAGCGTAGAAACATTACGTAACAATTTTTATTATGGATAATTCCATTTAGTACAGTAAATGCTGCGTTCCATTTGACGTGGTAAAGTACAAATAAGTACTTGGGAGTAGATAGTAAATGGAACGCAGAAAATTAATTGCGAAAATACAAATTAATTTAAAAAAATTTACGTACAACATGGAAAGTTGGAAAATTAATTATTAATTTGAAAACTGATTAGCCATTTCTTACCGATTAGTTGTACTAAATATTCTGGAAACGAAGTCGCCATAAATTCAAAAAGCAAACTACTCATAAAATTTAGCAAGAGTAGCTGCGTGAGTCAGAAGTACTTGTGTGTACTTTGCCACATTAAATGGAACGTAGCAATACATTGAGCTATTAGTTTTACTTATTCTATTACACACTAGGTGTCACCGTCACACTACCCCTCACCTAAGCCTGTTCGTCCCGAACAGGACCGAAATTACCTCCTCGGTAGAGGGCCAGCCTCTCTAAATGTACCGCCATTGGTTTACCTCCTTGTCCTTTTCTTGTCCTGTAGGGTGCCGTCCATAAAGGCTGCACTTTCGCCGATAAATCCCCCTTCTTTTGTTGCGAGTTGTGAAGCCACACCAATTGCCCCTCGTGTAATCCCTGGCCATTTACCCGTATGGCACATCGAGTTCTCATCCAGTCGCCCGACACTCGCACAACTCGGCCCTTCTTATCCAATGTCTGCTTAACCTGGTGTTCTTTGGTTTCCTCAACAATTGTTTCAGATTTCGATGGCAGCTCCTCGCAATGACTGATTGTTACTCGCCTTACTGTCACATCCGTTCCGTTAAATTTAAGATTCAGCTCGATGTTATCGCTACTCAGTATTCCTCGTCCAAAATCCAACACAAAGCCATTCATCCTCAAGAAGTCCGTTCCCAAAATAACCTCGTCCACAATGTCTGCGACCAGAACTTCGTGTGGGAAAAGAGTTACGCCGATCCTTATGCTCACGATCTTTTTCCCTTTAATCATTGCACTCTCTCCATTTGCCATTCTTAATTTTAACCCATCAACTAGCTGCACTGCTCCTGCGATCAAATCTTTCCGAACAATTGTGTGGGTTGCTCCGGTATCCAGCGTAATAATACACCTCCTCCCATCAACACCGCCCCTAACTGTGATGCTGCTTCCGCCTCGTGCTTCACTCGTAACAGGGATGAATGTTATGGGGCAACCAGACGGTGAAGCCAGCTTCGGTTCCTCCAAACTGACTTCTAACCTTTCCACTTTACCGACTGTTGCCATTAGCTCATCCATTCCCTGCTCTCCTCTTCGTGCTCTTTCCACGGAAGATGGTGATCCGTGCCGCTTTCCTCCTGCTTCCAAACAATCTCGCGAGATGTGGCCAATCCTGTTACATATCCAACATCTTCGCTCGCTGCTTTTAGACCTTTGTCCCGACCGTTCGGCGTTTGTCCGCATAAAAGGTGGCGATCTCATCTTTCTCTGTATAACACTCCGACAGTCCATTGAGATGTGACCCAACTTGTCACATTTCCAACACCTAAGCCTGCCTCTTCCGCCTTTCTTTACCATTCGCTCCCTGATGCCGTTCTTGTCTGAGTTCATTTGGCGCCTAAATAATGACGGTCTTGTAAAGTTCTGCACAGCCTCGATCGTTAACGCAAACGCAACGGTTTCCGCGAAGGTTGCTTTAGGTGACAACATCACCGCCCTGCGTGTTTCTGGATCTCGAATGCCGTCAATAAATGCGTCAATTTTAAGCCTTTCCATATAATCGGCCGACGTACTGGTATGTGCTAGATGTACTAATCGCTCGATTGCCGATGAAAATTCCTGAAGTGATTCTCCTCCCTTTTGGTAGCGGCTTTTCAATTCCATTCGATAGATTTCACGCTTGTGGTCACTGCCGTACTTCCTATCCAGCGCCTTCATAATTTCGAGATAACTGTTGCGATCTTTTTCCGGAATTGTTTGTAAGGCCTCCGCTGCTTCACCTTTAAGGGCCACTATTAACGCTGCGACAAGATGTTCATCATTCCAACGGTTTTGATTGGCTGCCGTTTCAAATTGAAATTTGAAAATGCCGAAAGATGTTGTACCGTCGAAGTTTGGTGGTTTTAACTTAACTGATTGAACGGTTTGTACCACTTGCGTCGTTGTTTCACTTGCTCTGACATCAATCAGCTCTTTCTCTAGACGTTGAAACTTTTCTTCAACCTGTTGAATCTCCGTCTTAAATTCAGTTCTAACATGTTGAATTTCTGATTGTAAATCCGTCTGCAATTTCTCTATTTCACCATGAACATTTATAGATAGTTCTAAAATTTTCTCGTCCATTTTCTTTTGACCTTCGGCAATTTCCCCCATCTGACGCTCTATAATTTGGTTTGACTCCTTAATTTCGCCCAACTGTTGTTTCATTTCGTGTTTTATTTCCTGGTTAGACTGCTCAATTTTCACCATTTGTCGTTCGTTTTGTTGTTTCATTAGACACATCTGTCCTGTCATTTGGTTCATAGCAGCTATTAACTGCGACAAATCGAAACTTCCAGAATGTTCTTGTGTCTTTTCGACCAACGGTTGTTTATCTTCTGCTTTCTGCTCTATCGTTGCTGCATCCGTTACTTTCTCTCCAAAATCATGATGTTCCGCGTCCAGCCCTTCGTTCTGCATGGCCTCACGTAGTCGCGCTTGTAAAGCTGCTTTAGTACCATCAGTAGCCAAACCCCGTTTCTCTAGTTCTCTTTTTAATTCTGGAACTTTTAATTCGTTGAGAATCATTTTCTTTATCTTTTTATTCACAATCCCACCGCTGTCACCAAATTGTTACGTTTTTGCCTTGTCAATCAAGGTTCGTATCACTGGATTGTGAATAATACAAACTCAATTCAATTTATCACCAACGAATTTATTTATTTCACAAAATTTATTACAACACAGTTTATCAATAAAAATTCACAAAATCACTTTATATAAATTATTCTTAAATTTTACTGATCACTTTTACTTTATTTATCGCACTACAACACTTTTTAAATCACTTTTTAATTCCTTTTAATCTTTATACTATCGCGTACCAAATATTACTAATAATCTTACAAGTTTACACTATCGCGTTCCAAATACTAATAATCCAATTCGATCTTGTTCGCCTTTTTATATACACAAACCAAGCTTCTCGAAAGTTCACGACTTTTCCAGTTGGAATAGCGTAGAAACATTACGTAACAATTTTTATCATGGAAAATTCCATTTAGTACAGTAAAACATTGAGCTATTAGTTTTACTTATTCTATTACACACTAGGTGTCACCGTCACAATATTTAATTTTGTTAATGGTGAATTCACAATAATTGTTACCCAAGTTAATATATTATGGTGGTGAATGATAATGACCGCCACAGCTTCTCCAGTTTCAGACTCTTTTGTGAAATCCCACGCATTTAAGAAAGCCTTTTTACCGCTTGTGTTATGGATCATCGTTACAATGGTTTTTGAATTATTGGCCGTATTTTTCCATCCGTCAATAACCAGAACCGAATCTTTACTACAATTTGCGGATATATTAGGTACAGATTTCTCATATAATTGATTTAGCATTTTTGATGAAAGTGATTGTCGGCCAGGTACTTTATCGGCTTAGCTCGACGGTAATGCTCTGATAAAGTTTTTGAAGTGCTCTGAATCTACCTTGCTAACTGTAATATTACATCCGAAGAATTTAGCCAGTAATTCATTTATCTTTTCTTCCTCGTCTTTAGTAAAGCAGTCAACAAATCCGCTCATCTGTTTTCGAGAATTTATAGTTTTCCGTTATTTCGTCAGAGTTTGCCTTGTTAATTTATTTAGCGTAGCATTGGCAAATAAGTAATTATTTCTCGATGAAATTTCTGGTTTACTATATGCCGAAAAAATTGAGATTCTGAGGTTGTGCCACTGGATACCTAAACAATTTGTTTCGGAACATTGAGAAACGATCGAATTTACGTCTGAGTCTGACTCAAGATATACGCCACTTGTTAATTGTGTTGTATTACCACTAGTTGTATTACAAAGTGGAAAAGAAATCAATGAAGACTGAGAAACTGAGAAATTTGTATTATGTATGATTATGATGAGAATGAGAGAGATAATAAAAAATTTAAAAATAAAATAAAAATCCTAACGATTTTTGTTTTGTTTTTTATTGTCGACGAATTGTTGACGTTGTCGACGAATTGATGACTTTGTCGACATAGATGGCGCTGAAATCTTATTGTCAACGCATTGTCGACTCGTCAACGTCGACAATAATAGATGACGCGTCATCAAACATCCCTGACACGGACTAGCACCTCTCGCTAAATTGTATGTGAAGCTGATGTACTAAAACACGGTTTATACAAATTTCCTTGTACTAAATTTCATTACTTAGATTGTGTCTGTGATACAATTTTATTCTAATTAGAAAATATAAATAATTATTGATGAATATGGATATGAAACTGATAAATTGGCCTTAGCACTCCTTGCCCGAGGTTTGAATTCACTTTCCGATAGTACATGTAGTAGCTGACCTACTACTTCTTCCATCGAGCCCAAAAACTACCCCCTATCCAGGGGAATAAATTAGTTTGGAAACTTTAGGTATTGAGATTTCAGCTGAAACTGATAAATCGGCCTTAGCACCACTTGCTAGAGATTTGAATTCACTTCCGATAGTACATATAGTAGCTGACCTACTACTAAATCCATCGAGCCCAAAAACTCAGCTCTATCCAGGGGAATAAATTAGCCTGGAAGCTTTTTCTACCAATTGAGATTTTAGCTGTAACTGATAAATGGGCCTTAGCACTCCTTGCCAGAGATTTGAATTCACTTTCTGATAGTACATATAGTAGTTGCCCTACTATTACATCCATCGAGTCCAAAAATTCACCCCTATCCAGGGGAATAAATTAGCCTGGAAACTTTTTATAACAATCGAGATTTTAGCTGAAACTGATAAATCGGCCTTAGCACCCCTTTGCCAGAGATTTGAATTCACTTCCGAATGGTACTTGTAGTAGTTGGCTTACTACTCTATCAATCTAGTCCAAAAACTGCTCCCTATCCAGGGGAATAAATTATCCTGGAAACTTTATATACCAATTGAGATTTTAGCTGAAATTGATAAATGGGCTTTATCGCCCCTTGCCAGAGATTTGAATTCACTTTCCGATAATACATGTAGTAGCTGACCTACCACTCCGTCCATCGAACTCAAAAACTTACCCCTAGCCAGGGGAATAAATTAGCCTGGAAAATTTTTATACCAATTGAGATTTTAGCTGAAACTGATAAATGGGCTTTGCATCTCTTTCAAGAGATTTGAATTCACTTTCCGATAGTACATGTAATAGTTGGCCTAGTACTTCATCCATCAGGCCCAAAAACTACCCCCTATCCAGGGGAATAAATTAGTCTGGAAACTTTAGGTACCAATTGAGATTTCGCCTGAAATCGTTCATTGACCGTTAATACCTACTACTAGATATTTGAACTAGGGATCCGATAGTACATGGAGTAGCTGCTTAAAATTGTGGTCCATTATACCGATTAACTATTTCTTAAACCAATAATTAATTTAAACTGGATATTTTTTCTGGCGATTAAGACTAAAAATTGTTAAATGTCATTTACGCCACTTGCCAGTGATTTGGATTCATTTTTTTATGGTCCATATATTATTTTGACTAAATTCCACTAATATTGCCTCTGAATGGTCTTATTTTCCCACGAAATCACTTTTATTCGAAAGATTTTGTAATGAAATTACATTTTTAGTACTAAATATTTCAATATGAATCGTACATTTTCCAATTGGAATTTAGTTTAGCAGTGTGAAACTAATACATATATAGAATCTGTGGATTTGTGGAAATCTTCCCATCCATACAATTTTCTTATATAAACATATAATTGAATGGTGAATATTTAACACTATTTGCGGGCTAAAGTATACTTATTGGGTATGTCGCCAAAACAAGGTAAGATGTATATTTTTGAAAACTTTCAACTATAGTTTTTAGTAGGTGCAAGTCACATTTTCTCGGGTAATACCATTATTTTCCGGGAAAATTTTCATTTTTACAATTTATTAATATATTTTGATGTAGGATTGTGTATTGACAGATTTCCGAAGGTGCAAGCTATTTATTCGGGAACATTTTAGCATTTTTCCGTTAAAATCTTGCAATTTTATCAATTTTTTTTAAATTTTAAATAAAATTTTTTACAGCAAGTATAAATTCTAGGTAAGCGGGGGTTTGAAGCCGCCGGCTCCCATCCTTTAAGGTATATAATGAATAAAAATTATGTTTGAAAAACTTGCAGTTAGCAAGCATTTGTGGGACTATCAGAAGAAGCATTTCATAGCATTTGTATTTCTATCAGAAGAAGCGCTAAAAGCGATATATCTCTTTGGTCCGTGCCTACAAGGTTGATAAAGCAATATTGAAATAAGGAAAAAAAAAATTATTTTTAAAAAGATGATGTTTATGATAAAAACATGTGCGATATGGTCAAAAAATATACATCTTATTTGATTTTAGCGACGTAAGCAGCAAGTAGAGCAACACCCTTATTTGAATTATTTTGATTAAGTAGTATTTTATTAATATAGAAAATTTAAAAATACCAAATTTACAGTATGTATAACCTCAAATAATTTCACAGAAACGCACCTCAATTATTTAGACAAAACCGCATGTCTTCTATCAGTATCTGTTTGCACTACCTCGCGAGTGTCTAACAAAACATTTAACAGTCATTTAACAGTCATTTACACTTGAAATAAAGGGTTTTCCCGCTCACAAAATTATAATTTATGTAGATTTTCACCATCACGATTTTTTTCACACAGTTTGTTTCATTATGAACCATATGCAACGAAAGATAAAACCACAATGATTTGTGTGATCGACCGTTAATCATCGGCTACTATTTCGACACTTTATTAACGAAATAATATTAAAATTACTTCCGATCCCAAATATTGTTTCTTTTTCGGGGTAACAATATTCCATAAATTTAAAGGATTATTATTATTAACTTCATTTGGGAAATTTCACTTTATTATTTCCATATAAGAGATATTATTTAGCACCAAAAAATAAACGTGTGAAATAGATCAAAAATATTTCTATACTACCTTGATCAACAAGTTCCCGGAATAACCATCGTATGGCGCTCCCATCGTTCCGATTTGAGTTCTGTGTTCTTGCTTCATGCAAACGTCTCATAACGCCCAAATAATACTCTTTGTTTACGGTCTGGCCTTCTGGCAAAAATTCATGATGCACTACACCGTTGTAATCCATGAAAACCGTGAGCATTGCCTTCTTTTTTGACTGAAAACGACTTGGTTTTTTTTTGGTGAACGCCATTCACTTGCCTGATATCTGGATTGCGTGTCGTACTCATAAACCCACGTCTCGTCTCCAGTAATGATCCTTTTGATGAATGTGGGATCGGATTCAGCCTCGCAAATCATGTCTAAAATTGTAAATAATTTCTAAAATTGTAAATAATTGCCAACACACACAGAGATAGATGTACTCTTGACTACGTAACTTTTGCAAATGTCAAGCTATGACGCTAAGATTTAGAGGGAATATCAACAATAGATGTACCAACTTAACAAAAAAAACAGAACTCAAATCGAAACGATGGGAGCGCCACACGGTGGTTATTCCGGGAACTTGTTGATCACAGTAGTATGTCATGTTGTAAATCAATTAAACTGCATTTCTTATATTTTTTATCAAGTTAAATATTTGTAAAAGTATGAATGTAAACAGAAATTGTTTGGTTCGGAGCCATACGTATTATTACTGTGGACAAAAAATTAAATTTTCTGAACTATTGGCGAACCAATTTTGTTTGTAAGAATTTGTAAATGCTGGAAATTATTCTTATACGTTTGGCTGCAAAGTGTTTGCCAAACTATACATGTTTCAATACGGATCGTTGGATATAATTTCTTAATAAAATTGTTCATTTGATCAACTTTTTTTGATCAAAATCCAAGTTTGTACCATCTCCAAGTTCAGGATTTTTTTTTTTTGTATCTTGGACGTCATCTCGTGGGCAGCTATTTGGGCTTCGTTGCATTAGTATAACTTCAGAACTTAATTCATTTTTCGAAGTTTGGTTCGGGTCTCATTGTTTAGGATGATTAAAAAGCGAGTGCACATTATCTATAGTAGTTCAGTTAAATTAATCAATTGTATTTAATAACTACAGCACCAGCAACTTAAGTGGAAAACAATCGTCACAAGTATTGTCACAGATGATTAATTTAATTGTTTCTTAAATATACCAATAAGAAAAGTCATTTATAAAAGGTACATTTAAAATTGAGGGTCAATAAATGAAACAAAAAACAAGAAATTGGAGAATTGTCCAATCTAATTATTAAAAGTAAAAGATTTAATTCAAGCTTAGGATCGTATACTTAATAACTTAGTAGTTCGTAATTTGACAAAATATTACTACCCGTGCGGATTATTTATGGAATGCAGCTAATTAAAGATTTTCGTAAAGTGTTTCAGTAACTGTCAGCCAGACAAGCTGCGGCTTAATAGAGCGGTGCGGTTTATAAGGGAAAACATGGTAAATAAAATTCTATTATGTGTTTGTAATTTTTGTTTGTTTGCACACTTTAGTTTGCATTATGTTTAAATATTTTAGTTTAACCATTTTTCGAGTACGCCAATAGAATATTGTTTTATTAGTTTCAAATTACAAAAAAAAATAGGAAAAATATGCACATAATTTAGCTCAAATAGTCTTGGAGGAAAATTATAAAGCAAATTACCCTTATATTCACTTCTAAAACTACAATCAGAGCACGTTTAATTGATATATAGTGCATACTTATAATAAATGGAGACATTTAGTAAATACTTTGTGATACATTCTGGAATTAACTTATCAAATAATTAACGAAGTTAAAATCACCATTAAATTGAAAATAATAAGTACTACAGCAAAATTTTAAAAAATTGGAACAATTTTACGGAAGTACATTATTTCTAATAACAAACCGGTGATAAACTTTATCTCCTGAGTGATTTATCAACTTTTTGGGGTAACTTCAATGAATTTTTTGGAAATATATTTGAATTACTAAGAAAAATAATAAAATTAATTTTGAGACAGAGTTAACTTAATTGTAACTCCCGTTGATTTTAACTCACGGTTTGGGAAGAACGTCCCATTTCTTACTGTGTAGTATACATAGTACATTCTATACGATTTTTCATTCCACACACGGTTGCCTAGGCGATAGTTTCAGAATATATCGATAAAAGAATACTATTCCAGTACAATGAAATGCGAATTACATAGTAGGCCGCGTTATTGTTATTTGTATGTGTGTCAAATAAACAAAAATCTGAAAGTTCAGTTTTTCAAATATTTCGGTTCATTTTACAAAATAAAATTATTTGGTTTTTTAATGTATATACGAGAGTATAGTGTAGGCGCTAAGGCTCATGCTGTAGGGTAAAGTGGGGTACATTCATCAGTGGGGTACATTCGTCAACAGCACTTTAACAGGGTTAATTTTGTTCAATTTTTTTTACAAAAATTATGAATTACCTATTTTGTAATGTCTACATCCTACTGAAGTTTGGTAGTCATTCGTCGACATTTGAATGAGTAGCACGTGTTTTCCATTTTTTACCTATATTTTTCTAATATTTCGACCGTATTAGGTAAGTGTTTTTGGCTAGTTATTTTTAAGTGATTTACCATTTTGTTTGTGATACTTGTTTTTCATACATTTATACTGTAGATCTTAAATCTGAAAATAACGGTAAATCATCTTACACGTTTTTTTGTATAAAATTGTTGTTTAACCTAGTTTGGAATACATACATCAGACGTGTACGGGGCACTTTCGTCTATGACGAATGTACCCCAAAAACGACAAATGTGCCCCATTTAATTATTTATTTTTTATATTTAGTAAAATCACTATTATTCGTATTCATAGGCGCGTTAGTATTATATTAGTACATTATCATGGTCCGAAATTATAAGCGAAAAACTGAGAGAATATCAGTGAAGCTGACGTAAGAAAGGCAATTTCAGATATATTAAATAGAATTGAAACTCCAACGAGCGCCTCAGTTAAATATAATATAAAAAGACAAACATTAAATAGTAGGCTAAAGAAGAAAATAGCTACGATGGATCCACTTGCACTTGATTGTGAGTCAAACGGAGATTATTTCCAGTCGAAATACACTGGAAAGCAAACTTTTTCGAAATCGCAAGAAGATGATTTTGCTGCGTATATGCAAAAGTGTTCCAAACTACAGTACGGATTAACATATGATTCCGCCAGGCAATTTGCCTATAGTTATGCGAAAATTAATAATATTATATATCCACCAGCAAGGGACGCCAAAAAGAAAGCTGGTGTAGATTGGCTCTATGGTTTTTTAAAACGAAATCCATCTCTTGCATTAAGGAAACCGGAAAAAACCAGCTTATCTAGGTTAACTGGATTTTATACGGTGTCGGTTAACGAATTTTTTGAAAATTTAAAGGCAGTGCAGAAAAAATATTCATTTGCTCCACAAAATATTTATAATTTAGATGAAACATGAATCACGACGGTTTTAGATCCACCAAAGGTACGAATATATAATTTTGTTGTTGATAGGAGTAACAATTTTCTAAATATTCTTATATAATTATTAGGTTATTGCACAAAAAAGACAGCGTAACGTTTCGCAGGCAGTTTCAGCAGAACGCGGATCTTTAGTCACTGTTGTCGGAATAATAAATGCTGCTGGTAACCATATTGTCCCTGTGTATATATTTCCTAGAGTTAGATACACGGAACGGTTTATGGTTGGAGGAATTGTGGGGTCAGTTGCCTTTTCTTTTTTATAAACATATTGATGCACATTCAAAAACACACCACCTGTTCCGTTGAAAAGCCAATATTATTACTCATGGATAATCATAGCTCACACTGCTCTTTAGAATCAATTTTATTTGGTCGCAGGGGAACGGCATAGTTATGTTGTCATTTCCACCGCACACATCTCACAAGCTCCAATCATTGAATGTATCAGTTTATAGTCCATTAAAAAAATATTGCAGAACTTCTTTTAATGATTTTCTGAGCAATAATCCTAATAAAGTAATTAACATATACGACATTGCGCTTCTTACAAAAAATCCGTTTCTAAATGCATTTTCTCCGGAAAACATAATAAAAAGCTTCAATAATACAGGAATTTTCCCAATTAATACGATGATATTTAAGGATGAAGATTTCACCGTTGAAGAGAATTTAAATGAAGGGGAGCCGGCTACTTTAGTTGAAGTTTTGCCCGAAATCAGTACATTTGAGGGTTTGCTTGAAAATCACAATACAGAGGAAATTGAAAATCCTATCAAAAATAATAACCAGAACAATAAAACAATTCAATTATTGACTCCAGAATAAATACGCCCAATTGCGCGTATTTTTAAGAAAAGAAATTGGACAAAGAAATGTGGAAAATCTCGGATATACACATCTACGCCAGAGAATCAAAGATTGAAAGGACAGCGAAAAGGAAAAATAGATAAAGTAAATGCAACGAATTCGAAAAATCGCGTCGACATGCTAAATAAGAAAATCGGCAAAAAATAATGTGTTAAAAAAGTCGTAACGTTTTCTTCCTCTGAAGCCGAATCAGATGTACCGTATGAAAATCCGGGCAATCCTTATCCTTATCTACAAACGAAGAGAGCTCGAATGAAGAAACAGAAATGCTTCTGATTGATTCAGATGTTTTCGTAGAGGGAGACTACGTGCTCGTTAGATTTACTGTAAAATCGAAACATATATTTTACGCTGCACAAATTATTGAAGCTGAAAAAAACGAAAGCTATGTTGTAAAATTTTTGAAAAAGCAATGCTTCAGCAGTTTCTTTTATGAGCCTGACCACAAAGACATATCTTACATTTTACGAAGTGACATTGTAATGAAGTTGCCAATTCCAGACCATCCAGCAGGCACATCACGTTCTGCTACAAAATTCAACTTTAAAATTGACTTAACGAAATACAATTTACGATAATTTGATGCATATGTTTGTAATTTTTGTTATGTTGTTTTATGTATTATTTTATGTTATTTTTTGTTAAAAAAGGCAATATATCTATGAGACTGACACTGAATTTTGAGACCTTTATAGATATTAAATAAAGCGTGGTATTTCCGTATGCTTATAATTAGCTTTTTATTAAACAACTTATGAACGATTGAATTAAAAATAGTTAAACTCCTTTTGAAAAACTAATTTATTTAATATTTATAAATTTTGCAGAGTATTTAAAGTAAGCGACTAATGTACCCCAGCGAATGACGAAAGTACCCCAGCACTGGGGTACATTCATCTTATTGAATCCTTCAAGGAAAATTTAAAAACTAGAGACTTTAATTTCAATGGGGAAACTATTAATAAATTAAAACTGTTCCTAACATATAGCATTATCAGCTATCGTATAAAACCATTCAAAAATATTTTCATTTTTGTTTTTACAGAGGTTAGAAAAAAAAGTGACAAATGTACCCCACTTTACTCTATTCCGTGCTCGTTGTACAATATATTGTACTATATAACAATTCTATTATGGAATCTTTATACTCAACACTATTTCAATTAATTTCAAGCAAACCCAAATTTGGTAGTCAATAAAAGCCCTTAACGCTTTAAATACCATATACACTTTTAAATCGCATTTTAATAAAATCAAACGGAAAATAACCATAGTGATACCATTTCTTAAAAGTAAAGCATGAAAAGGTGTTTCATATTAGTTACAGAGGTTAAAAATTATTTGAACTGGTAATATGCAACTCATTTATATATAATATTGGTTCCTCGATTTGTCACACAGTGTTAACATAGTTTTATGCCAAAAAAGATCAACATGATACGGCGAAGTTTATCAAATCACGTTTTTCGCTCACACATCGAGTTCAGTGACCATTCGATCCTAATAAAATTCCGTAAAGTTATCGCCTGGAGAAATAGTTGATTATGTATGCGATATGTATAACATTTAGATGAAAACTTTTAATTGATATTTCAATTAATTTAAATTCTGTGCACAAATTAATTGTTTCCTTTAAGATAAAATAGACCTTTTAATTGGTATCTTTATTTATAACCTTTTTGTAACATTTTTTTTTTATCGCTGGTCTCCGAAATGTAAATGTACTAACTGACAACGCCGGTCAATATCTAGCATTCAATCATAATTGATTCACTTTCTTCTTATGGGTTACGGTTTTTTTTTTTTTTTTAATCCATGTAAAATTTTAATCATCGATCCCATAGGAATTCTAAATTGCTAATCGTGCATGGCGCGGACCGGCAAAGAGAAGCGGTTAACTGTTTTTTTTTTGTTTTTTCGCAGAGTTACACAAAAAAAATTACGTACATTCTTTCCTATTTCTGTAAATGACGAAAGGAACGGTTGTCATAGCGCTGAGACACTTAGAAATATTTAAAATTCCTTTACAGTAATTTAAATCGAGTGCGCGCCGACATACCAATAAAATTAAATTTTAATTAAACTGCAGCAGCAAAAACTTACAATATTTAATTTTCTTTCAATTATCAACGAATCAAGAATGACAAGAAGAAATAAATTTTCTTCAATTTTTTTTTTCGTCTTAAACAAAAGCTCCAAACTCCCCACTTTTTTTTTTTTTTTTTTTTTGTTTTGTTTTTGTTAAACATATATGTATGTACAGTAATTTAATAGTAGCATAATATTTTTAAATTCTCTTCTTTATGGTATTGTTTATAATTATATTTTTATAAGACTCTCGATCGCGGTTAAAGTTTTTACCACTTGCATCTATCTACTCGTGTATAATGTGTTTGAAAGAGCAAAACCGAACCGAACTCTATTTTCATTCATTATATTGTTGTTAACTTGTAGTATAGTAAAAAATAAAAATAAATAAATATAAGTTTTATTGAAAAGAAATTTTAAGAAATACTTTGCTACCGTCTTTGAAACTATTAAGACACCTAGGAAAATTTAGAGATAAACACAAAATTAATTTAATTGATTTTACCACGAAAATTTAATGTTAATCGCATGAACAAGTTTTAATCGATATACATAAGTACATTTTATATCGTATAGTGCGAGCAAATCGATTTATTTCATAAAATTTAATTAAAAAAATTTGATCTCGATAGTGGGCTAATCAAAATTGATAAGGAATTTTTTATGTGATCTAGATTAGTTAAAGTGTTGTTTAAGTGCATACATAATTATTATTAATGAGTTTTAAGATTTTGTTCAGTTATTATTATTTATAGAGTAATTTGGTGGTTCGTGATATATAACAAGGTCATTCATTATTTGTACGACAAACGTAATAATACAAAAGGTAATTTTTCAATTTTTTTTTTTTGTTTGTATAGTTTTACTTAATTTTATTTTTATTTTATGCAAAATAATTTAAGGTATGATTGAATTGCAAAATAAGCTAACGGTATACTTATATTTATAAAATGATCTGTTGTGATATGATTTCAACAGAAAATATAAATCACTTGTCACGATTTCTTTGCTTCAGTATAGTATGATATTGTGATATTTTTCGTGGTGGTGCAATCAGTTCGCGATTATTATGAAACTGTATGTGATCGTTTCACCTGTCTTCTAAAATTACAATACTCCTACGCTAAAATATTTTGTGGTGATTTTGAACTATTTCTTATTCGAATAAAGATATTAAAAGAATACCACAAAAAAAAATACGATCATGAATATTAAAATTTTTAAATGCATTGATATGCGTTCTTGGTATCGAAACTAATGTTTCCGTTACCGTATATGTAATGTATGTGTAGATATGGTGTGATTTGGATTGATGGGTTAGAAAAAATTTATTTGGAACACGGCATTGTGTTAATCTAATTTTTTTGCAATTCCCTTAAAAAATTTTAAAACTTTTTGTCATATTTTTGAATAAAATATGAATCGTTTCTTTTTTATTGTCGTTTTGTGTGGAAATAATATTTAGAATAAAAGTTAGTTAATTGTCTCGTATTTCGTTCTATTCATCCATGTTTTAATTTCAATTTATTTTATTGCATCAATTAAATAAAGGTATTCAATTTAATGTCTCCAGGCATAGGCAAAAATTATGTTAACGGTCAATTTTTATAAATTATGGCGAAATATCTAGGCCAATTTCAACTGAAAAGATTCCTGCCGCATTTAATTTCAATTACTTTTTAATGAATTCGCTAAGTGTTGGGAAATTAAACTATCTTCGACTTTTAATAAATATTTTTAATATAGTTTTGTAACAACATTTGTACGATAAGCTGCCCCAAACTCAGTTGTTTTATATCCTTAGTCATCTGTTTTCTGCCTTCCGCTATGACTAAAGAAGGATTTAACTTGAACGAATTTCGTAAGCATCTTCCTCTCTAAAATGTGAAATATTCATTGTCACTCTTTGGCTTATGTTCGGATGAGCACTGATCTAGTTACCACATTCTTACCGTTTGGCAGTATATTTTCCGCTTTTATGCCATTCTAATCTGCGCCCATTAAGATAATTTTGATGATTTTGATTTTTTCATAGTTTTGATTTGCTAGCAGCCTACGAGTCTACGCTTTTTTCTTGTTCGAACATAATATTCAAATCGCTACAAATTCACTTTTTTATTGTTTATTGGTTCTTAATTTAAGTCACATTTTGTTTTTATAGTACCTGAACCTAGGTGGGAAGTTGTTTTGGGTAGGCATTTCCTTAACCAAATTAAACTAAACTTGTCATCGATCAATAATAAAGCAATTCCTACCTTCTATTCCACAAACCCAGTGGGCTTATTTGACTTGACTCATCTTTAAATATTGAAAGTTTCATATAGCTTGAATAGCCCCGATGCGATTAGAGAGTTCGATAAATTTTCGTTATTATTTCAGTTGTTTGTCCTATTTTGCTGTACTACGAATTGTCATATTCGTATTTTGTTGTTCCAAGTCTTTATAATGATTGTTTAAGTATCCAATTTGCACTCTGGACAAAAACAGTTACGATGATCTTTATTTATTTCAATTTTATTTAAAAAAACTTAGATGCTTCTTATTCAACTAAAAACTCAATTACAACTACTCTCTTAAAAATATAGTGTTGCCACTACTATGAAAATTATAAAGATTGAACAGCGACATCTAACGATTATATAAACAATAACAAAATTCAAATACATATATACATATATATAATATACGTTAGTTTTCTACAACTACTACACACTATTTCTGGGAATATTCTGAATTTCTTGGAACTAACATGAATTTGTGATTTTTATTTATAGTAATTACAGCATGAAGTTATTATTTGCAAGTGAGCCCCGATGTTGTTATTTTTCCCGGTTGTAATTTTTACACCGGTCCAAACTTTACTATCAATTGTGATAACTTAAATTTTTATTAAGCTAATACAAATCCCAGTATATTCTGTTTTGAATTCATTATCGTTGCTGTTATCATAATTGTTTAGTATTTTCAGTAAAATTAGGTTCAATGAGCATCTGTTTCGCAGTCTTTCTGGAATTTTCTATAGTAAATCAATAAATTTATTATACCACTCATTATGCTGAAATGTTTCCAAGAAAAAAGTACTGGAAAAAGGTACTTACATTGGAAATCTGAATAAATTAGAAATAACTCAAGGGAGATGTTTTTGTACATAATTATATTCCCTACCAAATCAAAGGATAGCTCAGAATAATCTTTATAGTTTTACTACTTTGGTTTGACTTTAACAATATAAATTAACAACTTAGCTCCAATAAATAAATTAATCTCGCCAATTTTCATTAACCTCGAAAATTCTCGAATAATCTTGAAAATTTTAAATGAGCTCAAAACCCCTTCGATAATTTTGAAAAATCTATGACGTTAATAGAACTAGACTCGAATAATAGGTTAATCAAATCAGAAATTTGTCGCAAAACTTTCAACTTGAATTAACTTGAATAATATGGATAATCTCGAATAATCTTAATATCAAAACGATCTTAAATAATTTCGAAAAATCTAGAAAAATCAAAGCTAACTAAATTTTTAACTCGTTTTCCTCAACTCTCTACGAAATCACGATATTTTTAGGCTCTTAATTAATTCGTGTGCGGATCCGTGTACCCGAAGAGAACGATACAGCGTGTTTCATAGTTCGATTGGAATTCCATTTGATTCTTTTTAACCTAATCTTGTACTGTTTGAGTATCAGGTTAAAAAGATTCGATCAGAATCGATTCGAACATCACTACAACATCAAAAGTTTTAGCTTTAGTGGCAAACTCTGCTTTTTTTTTAAAAAGTTTTGTAACAAAATTTGTACGATAAACTACCCCGAACGTAGTTGTTTTGTATCCTTAGTTACCTGTTTTCTGCCTTCCGCTATGACTAAAGAAGGATTTAACCTGAGTGGATTTCGTAAGCATCTTCCTCTCTAAAGTGTGAAATATTCATTGTGATTCCTGGACTTATGTTCGAATGAGCGCTGATCTGGTTACCACATTCTTACAGTTTGGCAGTTTATTTTCCGCTTTTGTGTCATTCTAATCTGCGTCAATTAAGAGAATTTTGATTTTTCATTCGGTTACCATTGCACTTCTTTTCATAGTTTTGATTTGCTAGCAGTTTACGAGTCTACGCATTGTTCGAACATAATGAATAATAATTTTTTAATCGTTACAAATTCGCTTTTTGGTTGTTTATTGGTTCATAATTTAAGTCAAATTTTGTTTTTTTAGTACCTGAACCTAGGTAGGAAGTTATTTTGGTGTTATCAAATCTCTATTTTGAAATAAAGCAAAGCAAAAGCAGGGTAAATCTCCGATGAATTTGTTGTCGAAGTGACTACTTTATAGTTCAGAATAATCTTTATAGTTTTACTACTGTGGTTTGACTTCATCAATATAAATCAACAAATTAACTCCAATAAATAATTCAATTAACCTTGAAAATTTTCGAATAATTTGGAAAATTTTAAATTTTTTCATAAACCCTTCGACAATTTTGAATATTCGATATTCTAAAACGAATTGAAATAATTTCGAAAAATCTTAAAAAACCAATAGATTTCCAAATAATATCCTCTCCAAGCTACGTATTTGCTAAAGCTCGGTATGCTGCTCCAGCTAACTAAATTTTTAGCTCGCTGTCCTCAACTCTCTACGGAATCACAGATATGTTTAGGTTTCGACGGAAATTTTTTTTCTATGGAGCCGTGTTTTCGTGTGAAACCGACCGGCGAAATCGTCAACAAAATTTTTAGCTTGTGTAGCATACACTTAGCTAAAATTTGTACAATAATTT
The DNA here is from genome assembly GCA_958295665.1 of Tipula vernalis. Lineage (NCBI taxonomy): Eukaryota > Metazoa > Arthropoda > Insecta > Diptera > Tipulidae > Tipula > Tipula vernalis. The sequence continues at coordinate 174,833,754 of OY282558.1, read as the reverse complement.
TATACAATTAAGTTCCATGCAAAACTCGAATAAGATTGAGAAACTCGAATATAGGCTGAAATAATCCCGAATATTTCTGAAAATCTCAAATAACGTTAGAATAGTTATAGAATTATCTCGAAAAATGTCATGCAATGGCATGCAAACTTTATGCGAGCCTTCGTAAATTAACTGGAAAATTTCAAATAATTAAATAATTAAAACTTGAATAATATCGGAAATCTTAAGTAACTTCGAAATCAAGCAACTTCGGATATTAAAATCTAAGTATGTAAATCCAAAATCTCAAATAATCTGGAACCCTGAGGATCTTTCCTCATACTGAAAGAAAAGTTTGGTTACATTAAGCGGTAAGGATTCAAGCGAATGTGAACTAAAAATATGTTGGATTGATTTGAGAATATCGTGATTCGAATATCGTTTTGTAATAAATAATTCAAGAAAAATAGTTTCGATTTATTACAACCTTTCTTTGAACCCACAGGAGTTTAGTAAATAATCAATGTTTATTGATTATGCTAGTGATCATAACTTTTATTATTTTAAGAGAAAAATTATGAAATATATTAATCTGTATTCAATTCTGATTTTGAGCAAGCTTGTTACAAATCCACAATCTGAGGTTTAGATTTAAGAGTACAAAATTCTGTAAGGCATATTACTTAGAACCACAGTTGGGCATATTCGTGTTAAAAATCAATTGTATGTACAATACATTTTACAAGTAAAAATTGTAAACTATATGTAAACAAAAAATATAAAAATAACAAACAATAATAAGAAATTAAATTAAAATTTAAAACACAATATTAATAAAAATTATCAATATATTTAGCAATTAAAAGCTTTATTAAAGCGTTTTTGGATATTTTAGTTGATAATATTTTAACATATCATATTGCATTGCAATGCCATCTGCTTGATAAAATCAACAAATTCTACTCGTATTCTAGCGGCATTTTTGGTAAATGTTTAAACAATTTGAAAGTGTAGAAAATACTATGCACAAAAAAATTCCTTTTTTTATTAATAATAAATTGTGGTCAAAAAGTACCTTAATGGGCTTTTATGGCCAAGTCTAAATGTGGAAAAAACGAACCCATCAATTTTTTTTCCTTCCCTCTCTCTCTCCTCCTTCAGTGGTGGCGATTTTTACAAACAGAAATAATTTGTAAAGATCACCTCAAGCTTCATTTTTGAGGCCTTACCAGCTTCGTAGATCTTTCTTTTCCGAGCAATATACATAGTAGCGAAATGAGGAAGCACAATTTGTGACACCTAAAGCATAAAATATTCAAGCTGTAATAGTTCTTCTTTTAAAATTGTTGTTAATTAGCAATGTAAAGATCATTTTTGCTTCTATTTTTTTTTTTTTTTAATTACCTAAAGCTTCTTTGCAATATTTATATTTAAATTTAAATATCTCAGGTTGCTATTGGGGTTGTCAGAGCTTTGTTATGTTGGTGATTTCAAGACATGGGATTTAACGTGAAAAAATTCAAATAACTATAGCGACTATCATTCATCTACTCGTACATCTAGCTATCCGAATAAATTGCTATCTATACCCTGATTACTTCTTATACTAGAAGATGGCATAGCCCGAAGAGATGATTAAGAATACATTTTTCATAATTCTCGTCATCAGATCGAAACTGAAATTGAAAATCTTCTTCGTAAAAATAATTATCTGGTTCTATTATTCCGAATAATTTGAAGTTTTATTTATTTTTGGGAAGCTTTTGCATCAATTTGTGGTACACAACACAGCAAAATTTATTAAATGAAAATAATTGTATTAAGTTTGGAACCAAATTTTTCAAACAACCGATCATTAATTTTTCCGATGTTCAAGTTTGATTCCAAGAGTATTTTTATTTCAACTGAGCATTGAATAACACTACCTTAAAAAGATGCTCTTCAATTTAAAGCACATGCCCAAAAGAAGTGTATGCCTGAACCTTACTCACAATCGTTTGTTATCTGTTTAAAAAGTGAAATAAAGAAAATAAAGGAATTTTGGCTTTGGAAAATTAGGTTTTGCACACAAACCCAAAAATTTCTCAATTTTTAGAATTTTTATTTTCTTGGCGAATTCATAGACTCCATTTCCAGACTAGCCAATTTCAATGTAATCCGAAGTTTACTTAGGCAGTTTTGAATGCTTGAGATGCTCAGTGGTAAGTTTTGTTCTGCAAGCTTTCGTTTTGATAATAGCCAATGTAAAACCAGGGTTAGTTTCAACTATCCGTTCAGCTTGGTTAATACTTCTGCGGTTAGTTTTGTCGGTCGATTTCCTCCTTTCATTTTTATTAACCCATTTTGTCTGTAACGACGAAGCACTGTTTTAGCAGAGTTAATATTTAGTCCGGCGATATTTGACGCATTTTGGACTGTTTCCCTTACTTCAAACAGTTTTATTAAAAGATTTTTTTTTTCAAGAGATATCTTTTGGTAATTTACGGTTCGTCGGTTGTTTCTTGGTTGAGGTTCTTAAAAGTGGTTTATTATTGTAATACAAATATTTTCACATATTATAGTAGATGATATTTATATTATGTATAATGTTGTAACGCTACGCCGACCGCTCCGGTTACACGATCTCGCGATATGCTTCTACAAAGTATCGTAGCGTTAACAGAAATCTCTGATGATCATCACGATATCCACCGTAAAAAAAAACAGCGTACTGTAACAAGTGACAAACACAAGAAAAATTAGTTCCAATCTAAGTGAAACTTATACAATCTAATTAGAATTAAGCGGGAACCATTAAACTTAGAAATATACCTGATAAATTGTTAATATTAAGCCAAAGAGCTATGATCACAGTTTTGTCCTTCCAACAGAGTTTTTGGACACAGAACACTACGGCACACACCGCTTGTCTTATTTTTAGTTTGTTTTTAACACGATTTTTCTGTTTTTATCAATTCAACTGTTCACATGGAAGTCCAAAGATCAACTAAATTGATTCTCAAACAAAAAATATATAATGTAATACCGAAGTATTGATTACCACCTATACATGGCTAACTAGTCTATAACATCATCATCACATCTAGAATTGTATACACGCATAGATAACATTATCTTCTCTGCTCTTTAAATGACGTCAGAGTACACAATAATTATTCATACAAATATCACTATTACCCACATCATTATTGCCCAATTATTTCTCAGTTCATTTGTTTTTATTTGCTAAAACAATTTGTATGGAATAAATAACAAAACTTGTAACCAGCAAATGTTACAATGTTACATTACCTGATGAACTATTGGATTTAGATGAAATAATTTTAATAACTTTTAATTATGACTGATGAACATGAAACAAATGACATAATGAAATTCTTGAATTTTATTATGCATAATGATACGTGTTTCAATGAATACGTTATGAAATGAATAATATGTGAATGTACCATTATAAAATTAAAACAGAAGGTATTTTCTTATCTTTCAGGAAGGAAAATTCTATGGGGTTCAATTTATTTGCAAATTGTTTCATTTAATTTAGTAAAAAAGTTCACTTTAATTGTAAAATGTTTCACTTAATTTGCAAAAGGTTTCATTTAATATGAAAAACATTTATCTAAATTGGTTATACTCAGTTGAAATTTCCAGTCGAATGCTGATTTTTAAAGAAACTGAGGAACGAGAGCTAATTTTGTAATTTAGCAGCGAGAATAACTCTTTGTTCAGTGAACATTGACACACTGGTATATCTTGTTCATCGCAATTTGATCTCTTTATGAACTTTTCGTTTTCATTTACATAGTTTAGCTATTTAAATACAGCGAAATTAACGCAGAACTGATTGAAAAGTCAAAATAAATTAAAAGTTTCACAGCACGCAATTATAAAATTACCTATTCTCGATATAATTTCAATACTGTGCGTTCGATGCTCGAAAGCTAGGAAGCAAGCAATTTTTGTAAGACAAAATAAAATAATTGCAATTCAACTTTTATCTTTATAATTCATTATCATGACTAATCATGTTTTGTATTCATACTCAAAAATTGCATAGCACACTTATCAAAGTTTTACCTATAAATCGTCCTATTTTAGGCTGACAAATGATTTGGTTGCTAGCTAGATCGAGCATGTGCCACGGTTTTTTGTCAAGTTGTTACAAATATTCTATCCGGAATGTGAGATGTATGAGACGTATTTTTTTATTGAGAACCGAACATCTAAAACGGTTTAAAAAGTGCAATTGAAAAGAGTGACAATATTGTGAAAGCCAGTTATCAAACGCCATACCAAAAAAAAATGGAATAATTTTCTGGAGGCGAATTCACCAAAGAGTGTTTTGTATTAGTTGCGAAAATTCTATTCCCAGAGGGAATAAAAGTATTCAACAATTTATCATTGTCCCATCGCACAATAAACCGAAGAACCGTCATGGTTTTGAAAAAAACAATAAAATATTTCGTAGCTTACTCTATATGTTTGGACGAGAGTACGGATTTCAGTTGTATGGGTATGTATGATAGAAAATCAGTTGCCTTTAGATAAGTTGGCAGGAGTAGCTACTGACGGCGTGCCTGCAATGTTGGTGAAAAATGAAGGGTTTTGGAGAAAGCTTAAAAGTAAGCTAGCCGAAAATGAGTTGGACATAGATAATTTATATATATTTCACTGTGTTTTACATCAAGAAAATTTATGTGCCCAAACATTAAAGATGAACAATGTTATGGACATTGTCATTAAAACAATAAATATTAATAGAAGTCGTGGGGCAATACATCGACAATTTTAGGATTATTTGGAGGAATTGGACTGCTATTACCGTAATATTATTTACTTTTGCAACGTAAGATGGTTAAGCAGAGGTAATTGTCTACAAAGATTTTTGGAATTAATAAATGAAATCGAAATATTTATGACAATTAATTATAAAACGGTTCAGGAATTGTCGGATCCAAAATGATGAATTGAAATTTTGCAATATATTTTTCATTTATTTGGCTAATTTTGAAATCGGTTCTCTCATGTTTTTCAGTTGGCCAGGCCTCTCTAATGCCTAATAAGTTATTAATTTAAAAGTTATTCACAACACTATTAAACATTTTGTTTGTTGGAAGTTTGCAGTTACTAGAAATCACTTTATTTTGCTAATAAACAATTTCGTTTTTCTACTGATCAGCAACTTGAATATTTTAACAGATTTATCAATTCCAAAATTTTACCACATCCAAATATTCTTTATTTATAGCTATACCAAATTTAGCTATGAACGATCAAAATTATGCAATGTAGCGAAATTTTATGCAATAAAGCAACCCCAATTTATGCCACCTTTGGGCTAATGAGTAATGATTAATTCGAACGGAAGTTTCAAATTATCAAATCCACGTTAGATGACCGATTCGTTAAATGTTGCATATATCAACATCCCTTCTCAACGATTAACGAATTGATTCACCAAACTAACTTTATTTGCTAACTTTGCTAATCGATGACCATTCAATATGGTTTAGTCAATGAATCAGCAATCATGTTTTCTGTTGTACAATATATAACATATTTTTATGTTACTAAATCAAAAGCAAACTTATATTTTATGTCAATGTGTTTTGTACGCTGGTGTCCACCATCATTCTGCAGCATTTTAATACAACCTTGATTGTCTTCAAATATTTGTATAGGTCTTTGAATTGACTGACCAAAATCCTGTAACACTCTGTCGATCCAAATAAGTTCTCGTGCTTCTTCAGCAAATGCAATAAATTCAGCTTCTGTTGTGGATAATGAAACTAACGTCTGCTTTTTTACTGGATCAACAATTAATGCTCCTTCAAAAATAAAACAATACCCGAAAGTCGACTTACGGTCATTGTTATCTCCAGCCCAGTCAGAATCAACATAACACTTTAAATCATTAGTGTTTTTTCCGTCTCTTTCCGACACTTATATATCTGAAACCCCTTTTTACTGCAACCCAATGACACTTTCTCGGTTCACTTACACGCCTTGCTAAAATTGATGTCGCAATTGCTATGTCTGGCCTTGTGTTTGTAGACAGGTATACAATAGAGAACCAATTGCACTTCTATAAACCATTTGTGAGTTAAAAAATTCTTAACTTATATCCAGATTATTATATCCCGTATTCATTGGTGTTGAAGTCCCTTTCGCATTCATTAGACTAAATTCATTTTGAATGTACTTTTGTTGATGTATGTAGAATATGCCTTCTTCATCTCGATTGAAATGAACACCTAAGTAGAACTTCAAACTTCCGAGATTTTTTATTGCAGAAACTGCGTTAACATCTTTCTGGAAATCATTCAACTTTTTCTGTTTCGATGCACCAACCATATTTAATGTATAAACACGCATCATTGTCACTTTGAACGTATCCGTTCCTTTTCATTACTCCATCAAAACACCGATTCCATTCATTTGTACCCTGTTTCGAACCATAAAGGTTCCTAACAAGCCTACAAATTTCGTTTTGAGACTCTTTTATGTAACCTTCAGGTTGTCTCATGTAGACATCGTGTGAAAGATTTCCTGCTAATGCCAGAAGTATCTTTAATGTAATAGGATTCGCCAGGGGAGCAAATACCTCGTCGAAATCTTGACCATACTTTTGCGTGAATCCTTGAGCCACTAACCTTGCTTTAAATTTTGTAACATTTCCCTCTTGATCGGTTTTTGTTTTGTACACCCATTTTGACCCAATTGCTTTACTGCCAGGTGGTAGAATAGTTAATATCCACGTACCGTGTAAACGTAATGGTTATATATCTTCATCCATCGCATATTTCCATTTTGCAGCATCTTGTCGATTTATTGCTGCTTTATACGTAATTGGATCCTTATTTACTGTCTCGACTGATGCTTCGCTCTATTTGTTCGTCTCACTTGTTCATCTTGTGGATACTCATTTGATGATTGTCCAAAATTTACTTGAAGATGACCCATCTTATAAATTTACAATGATTTCAGGTTGTTTTTTTTTTTTTTTTTTTTTTTAAAACATCTTTATTGATATGGCTACTACAATCTTAAACATTATTAATTCATTAGTAAGGTTGACATTAGTACTTATGAGATAAGCATAAACTTGTGTGGGTCTGCTGGACCAGTATCCAGTTCCCTTAAGATATAATATTCATACGGTTAGCTCATGTGGTTTGATTCGTTTGAGCCGCCTTATTTCGTTTGTACTGTCCAGTAGTTGTACGGCCTCAACGTTGGTGTGGTTAAGAAGCCTCTTCTCATGTTTAATGGCACATTCGCGGATGACGTCGTCTATCAATTGTATTTTTAGATCATTGTGTATTTCTCTGTTAGTCACAAATCGGTAAGCGTTGGTGACCATTCGAAGAAATTTATTTTGGCTACGTTGTATAATGTCTCTATTGGATTTATGAGTACAACCCCATAGCTGCGCACCATACATCCATATTGGTTTGAAGATAGTCTGGTAGACTAGTCTTTTGCAATACAGGTTCATTTTGGAATGATGCCCAATTAACCAGTACATTTGACGTTGTTTTAATCGTATCTGTTCAGCTTTTTGTCTCACATGATGTTTCCAGTTGAGCCTTGAATCTAAATGCAGACCAAGGTATTTAGCCGATTCAGCCTGCGGCACTTGCACCCCATTGAGGTATATGTGTAGACTGTTATTTTTGTGTCGGAGCGTAAATGTCACATGGGTTGATTTGAGCTCATTAAGCACTATTTTCCAGTCAATTGTCCATTTAGTAACGTCGTTCATTGCTCGTTGAAGATTTTCCACTGCCCTTGGTTGTGATTCGTCTACTGACATAATTACAGTGTCATCAGCGAACGTGCCGATGAATGTTTTATTCGTTGTAGGTATGTCCGCAGTGTAGATAAGGTAGAGGAGGGTCCCAATACGCTTCCCTGCGGAACTCCCGTTAGAGTTGGATAAAAGTCAGAACATGTTTCTTCATGGATGACTCTGAATTGGCGATCAGAGAGGTATGATTCAAGCAGCTGGCAATAGTTTTGTGGTAGCATTTTGCTCATCTTGAATGTCAATCCCTCGTGCCAAACCCTATCAAAGGCCTGAGATACATCCAGAAATACGGCGGGGCAATATTTCTTTTCTTCTAACGCTTGCTCTATTACCGTAGTTATTCGATGGACTTGATCTATTGTAGAGTGGTTATTCCTGAATCCAAATTGAAAATCAGGAACGTTTACCATTGGCTTTAGACGTTTTAGTAGTAGTTTTTCAAACAGCTTTGATAAGGTCGGAAGCAGTGAAATTGGTCTGTATGATGTTACTTCTTCATCTGGTTTACCTGGTTTCTTCAACATAATTATTTGAGCCGTTTTGAAGCATTTGGGTATATACTTCAATCTCATACAGGCATTAAATAAGTATGTGATCATGATGATTGCTTTGCGTGGAAGTTCCTTGAATAGACCCGGTGATATTTCATCAATTCCTGGTGCCTTTTTTTGACTAAGACTTTTGTCGATTTCTTCAGCAATTTCCATTGGCGTGACCCTTTTAAAATCCTGATTTGGTTGATAGACAGGTGTTACGTCAATGTTGGATTGAATGTCATGGGGTTGAAACACTGTTGCTAGGTGTTGAGCAAAGAGTTCCGCTTTTTCTTTTTCATGTCGAACCCAATTGCCTTGAGCATTTCTTATAGGTGGTACTCGAACTACAGGTCGTTTAAATTTTCTGGTTGCTTTCCATAACGAGTAGTCCTTATCCATTTCTGGACCTAGCCCGCTTAAGTAGTTGTCGAAGCAATCCTGTTTGAAGCTTTTGATTAGCCTATTGACTTTGTTACTTATTCGATTGAAGGTGGTTTTGTCAGCGGGATTTCTGGTGAGATGCCATATTCTCCTTGCCTTTCTCCTTTCCTTGATTTGTTCCCTGATTTCAGCCGGGTATTTGACTTCAATCTCCGCTTTGTCCTTTAATTCTGGAGTAGCTAGACTGGCGGCCATACGAGTGTATTCAATGAAATTGTTTGTTTGTTGTTCCAATTCTTCATTACTTTTAATACTAACTTTTAATTCAACTAGCTCTTCCAGTTTTTCTCTGAAGAGGTCCCAATCCGTGAATCTATTAGTAAGGTTTTGCTTCTTTTTTTTCTTGATGACTATAGCGCTTACTGACAACAGTACAGGAATGTGATCAGATGTTAAGTCGTTAATTCCTTCGACTATAGTGTAATTGGATGAAATACCTTTTATGATGAAGAAATCAAGCAAATCTGGTATTTTTCCTGCATCCGTTGGCCAATACGTTGGCCTCCTTGGAGACAGATATTCACATTTGTTTTCATGAATGGCATTGAACAAAGCATTTCCTTTCCCAGGAGAAATTAGCCTGGAACCCCAAGCTGTATGTTTTATATTATAGTCCCCTCCAATAATAAATCTTGGACCGAGCTTATTAAAGACGTTATTAAATTGTAACTTCGTTGGTGTATGCCGTGGAGGACAGTATGCTGCCGCAATATTTAGATCTGCGCCATTATATTGGATTGAGATAACAGTTGCTTGCATGTAGCTTTCTCGAATATCCTCTTGTTGATTATGTTTGATATTATTTTTAATTAGTACAGCTGAACCACCTCTGGCTCTTTCACTAGGATGGGTTGTCCAGTAGGAATTAAATCCCTTTATTCTAAAAGAGCTTTTGTTGGAGAAGTGCGTTTCTGAAATAAGTGCAATATCTATGTTGTTTGTATGGAGAAATATTTCCAGTTCTTGGGCTCGTTGGTTGAGCCCATTAGCGTTCCAAGTTACAATGCGTAGGAACGAGTTAATCATTTGTGTGTATGCTGACTTTTTTTGCTAGGCGGATAGAAATTAATTTCTAGTTTTGCCACCCTTTCTGTTAAGTGACCAAGTGTCTGTTGAATTTGACTAAGCTTTTTAATAATTTCAAAGTTATTAGACTCGTTATTAACTTCTATATGTTTGTTGTTTTGGTTTGATTCATCAGCAGATAACTTGGTGATTTGCGCATAGGATAATCCAACTGTGGATGGTGTGATTGTTGTTTGTGGTTTAGCAGCTTTGGTTTGTAATCGCTGTACTACTCTTGTTCTATTATTCTGTTGACTTTTAATTTTGTTCTGATATACACAGCATCCTTTATAATTTGCAGTATGTCTTTGTTGTTGACAAAGAGCACATGAAGGCGCGATATCTGGTTGTTTTTTGCATTTTGTCGTGTGATGATCTCCAGCACATTTAACGCATTTGGTTTGACGATAGCAAAAACTCTTGGTATGTCCAAGTTGTTGACAATTCGTACATTGTGGAATGTCCCTTGTCTTGTTAGGTGGCTCAATTTTAACTATACAGTACGCAAGTTTCTTGATGTTGTATACTTCTTTATTGTTGTCTTTTTGTTTTAAGTCGATGTAAAACAATGGAAAGTGTTTCTTGTCTTTTACACCATTAGTTGTGACCATTTTGTATATGTTAGTAATACCTGCGACTTCATGTCCCATTTTTTCTAAGTCTGCTTTAATTACATCGTGACTAATGGAAGATGGTAAGCCTCTGATAACTACTCTATAAGCCTTTTCGCTCTTCAGCTGATAGGTATGATATTCTATATTTTCGGATTGGTTGCTGGGTTCTTTTTTTAATTCTTCCAGTAATTTTTTGACATTTCTGTAATCATTTTCATTTTGAAATGTAATTTTAATGTCACTATTTGAAAGCGCCTTAAAATTAGTTGATTCACTAGTGGTTTTTATTACTTTTTGTCGAAAAAGTTCGAAATTTTTGATATTGCTCACGTTAATGGGTGGAGGCAGTGGTATTTTTGGGGTTTTCTGTTCGGTGTTATTGATCACAATTTGTGTAGTATTTTTTGGAGGAGTTTTCGTTTTTGTACGCCTGCGTTTCCTAGCATTTCTGTTATCAGCACCGGAAACTTCTTTTTCCAGTTCTTCCTCATCTGTGCAATAATCCTCTTGACTCAGAGCACTGAATCTATTATTCTGTTGAAAAACTGGAAATTGCCGCAGCAACCAGTTGGAATTATTTGAATGTTCATGTTGACTGGCTGATGGCTGAATATGGTTTGAAGAAAGATTGTTAACTCGTGCTGAATTCTTAGCTATGCTATTTTTAACCTTTTCTTTTAGTGTAGAGTTTTCTCTCTTAAGTTCAGCAACTTCATTGCTCAGCTGCGCGATTAGTTTCTCCATTTTTTGAAATTTATTTAACAGCTCCTCGCTATTTATAATATTTGTTGATGCACTCGGCATTTGTTCTGATAATGAAGTTACTTTTTCAGTGGAGATTGCGTTGTTTGCAAATATTTTTTTTATTGGTGATCTGATTGTAATGGAGCCCTTTCGGAATGAAAGTTCTTCCTCGTTACTCTTTTGAGCGTTGATATCGCTTAGCATATTTTTGGTATCATTTGAATTATGTAGCAATGTTTGGTCCCCCCTAGAATCCATGGGACCGACCTCCGGAGAGAGTGGATTTTCCTGAACATCAGGTCTGCCACCTAGGGTATTCGTTTCCTTGTTTGTTTTATCCATTGCTTTGGTTTTTATAGTGTTATTACACTCGCCTCTAGAAGTTCAGCCGTTGTGATACATTAAAAATGCAAAACAAACGTTGCCCAGGTGCTACCGCGTGGAGGTAAACTAGAGACAGTTGATGGTTTCTACATAGTTGCAACGTTGGAGTATAAACCAATTTATAATTGGCTATAAACGGTCAACGCCTACCCTATTGAATCCCACCCAGCACCCAAAAGGTTGTTGATCAAACTCTTTAACCACTGGACTTGTATTATTATTCAAATCACTCACAACATGTTCATCTGTCCTATTTCTGGCGATAAATTTTACATCCCGACTAATTTTGATTTTATTTAGTTCAACATCTAGAAGGCGATACCCTTTTGTTCCAAATTCATATCCGACAAATACTAGTTTTTCCCCTGTATTGTCTAATTTTCTGCGCTTATCTTTTGGAATATGCGCTTAGGTAATCTGTTTAAAATGTGATTCGCTGTATTTACGGCTTCTCCCCAGAACTGCTTCTGTAAACCAGAACCTAGAAGCGTACATCTCCATCTCGACTAGGGTTTGATTTTTGCGTTCAGCAACACCGTTTTGTAGTGGTATCTTCGGTACTGTCAGTTGAACCTTGATTCCACTTTTTCTCAAAAAACTTTGTAGTCTTTGATCCGTATACTCTCCTCCTCTGTCTAAGCGACATGCTTTTGGTACCTTTTGAAACTGCGTCTTCATCAATTCCACGAATTTAATGATTTTGTCGGTCGCATCAGATTTATTTTTAACTAAATAAATAAACGAATATCTTGTGAAATCATCAATCAAAGTCAAAATATATCAGTTTCCTCTGAGAGTAACTAATTGCATAGGCCCACATAAATCGGTGTGTACCAAATCTAATCTATCTGATGTTTTCAACAAGGATTCTTTCGGGAATGAATCCCTCTTAGATTTGCTTTGTAGACAAGTTTCACATTCATCCGAATGTTGACAATTTTCTATTTTGACGTTTACTGCCACTTCAATCAATTTTCTAATATCTAAGTACTTTATGCCATTCATGTACATATTTACCTTCACTTGTTTTTACACTAAAAACTTGATTTGATGGTGCTTTATAGACATCATTTCTGGAATTTACAGTGAGCAATATTTTTCCATTTAGACTTATCTTGCATTCATGATTCTCACATACAATGTTACAACCCATTCTGGCGAGTTTACTTACTGACAACAAATTACACTGTAACTCAGGGACTAATAATACTTCTTCTAATTGTAATTGACTTGTTGCAGTTTTGAACCTCACTGTTCCTTTTCCTTTAATTTGTAGTTTTCTACCATGGGCCAAAGTCACTGAACTTGTTTGTGATCAACGTCGATTTCAATGAAACAAATTTTGTCATTGCACATATGTATGTGCTGATGCACCCGAATCTACACACCACTCCATAGTACCAGTTTGTTTCGGTTTGGTGACCATCAAACAAACATACTTATGCGTCTTGATTTTCCGATTCTTCATTTTCAACTTTATTTATTAATTTTGTACTACAAGTTTCCTTTTTACTTTTCCATGACAAAAATTTTCTTCAATCTGCTTTGATATGTCCAGCCCTTTGGCAAAAATAACATAACATTAACTTTGACTTAAATTTTGATAATGTCGCCTTATTGTATGAATTGAATGCTCTTTCGCCATTACTAGTCGAATTTTCTATTTCCTTTCTTCTAACATATTCCTCCAGCAATTTTCCCTTCACTAAATTTGAGATTAAATCCTTTTTGGGACGCGATTCAAGTGCTGTAACGAGCGTAGAATAGCTCTCCGGCAAGCTGCTTAAATAGAAAGCAACTATCAATGGCACAGTCAATGCATCAACTAAAGTTGCTAGTTCATCTATTAATTCCCCCATTGCTATCAAATGACTTTCAAGATCGTCGCCCTCTGACCTCGTCATTTTTACACAGTCGTCTTAGTAGTCGCACTCTATTTGACAATGTCGATTTTTCATGGTATTTTCGTAAGATATCCCACATGGTTTTTGCGGACTTCTCTTTCTTTATGTGAGATATACTTCTCTTTCTTTATGACGAGATATATTTTATTACTGGTAGTAGAAACAAAAAAAAGCCAAATGTCAAAGAAAACATGAATAACCGCGTTTACAATCATAAACGCTTTTTCATTTCAACTCCATTCAACTGATTCGTTAAACGTTGCATATATCAACAATCCATGCTTCTTATTTGACTCGAACGACAAACTAAATAACTATAGTTATCTAATTTGTGTTTGAACGTTGTTTGCTCAATTGGTTTTGAATGAATAAGTAAAATACATGTAAATTACATGTTTTTTACGTCCAAATTACATAGTATAATTTACTCACCCAACTATGCTTAAAACCATATTTAAGAATATTTTACATGTTGGTGAGAAGCCAACTTCCCATTTTAGTGAGTTGAGTGATTTTCTTAAAACACGCAATGTGTATGTATATAATACTACAGTTGAGAGGAGTAATTCTAAGATTTTCATTACAACCTTTTTATGATTCCTAATTCATACCTATACTATATTTTTATAATCTGTATATCTAACAGCACTATATAGTATTTATAAAGTTCAGCGTCTGTCTGTTTGTTCGAGGTAATCTTACAAACTACCAATCCGATTTTTATGGGACTTTCAACAACGGAAAGAGTTTCGCCTCCGGAAGGTTTAAGGATACCATATTAAAAAAATCGAGCTGGTGGTAGATTTTCTAAAAAACTAAGAAGAACTTCGTTTTTGTATGTTGTTCGTTCTTTTTTTCTGTTATTCATTTAGTTTATTGTGATTGTGACACGTACATAGCGTTTAAGTACAAAAATTTAAATTGCTAGCAACGGATAGAATATTACGTGCTTGAATTTATGAGAGATCAATTTAAATAAGAGTCACACCCTCACATTAAATTGCCAATTGCAAGGTGTTCCTCCTTTTGTCTGTAAAGCATTTAATCGATTTTGATGACGGGTATTTCCTCGTGGTGATTAAGCTAATAGAGTAGTCGATTGTATAGTTTCAGAGTTTTGGTACAATTTACAGGAGCCGATGGTTTAATTTCGGATTAAACTACTACTTTTTACCTTTTTTTACCGTTTATTCAGCATTTTATCTTATGTTTTAAGAAACTGGAAAAGTAAAACTGCTTTTTGGCCGAATTGTTCAATTTTATTTTAGAACATACTTGCATTTGCTGCACAATTAATTTTTAAATGTTGACTGAATTATTCTATGCACCGTTTGTGTTTATGTCCAACAACTTTCCGTACCTTAAATAACATGTAATCTCTAAACTGGGGCTAGCAGAGGTAACGATAGGAGGCAGCGTTAACCTTTTTTTATATATTTTAAAGAGATTCAATGAAAACATTCAAAATTCATTAATTAACCGCCAAAAATCAAACCCAACATCTAAAATGTTTTAGTCATTTTAGTAAACATCTAGTGTGAAGAATCCTTACATTTTTGAAAAAAACTTACTCAATTTTTCAAATCAATATGTTTCTTAATCTACTATATTAAGGACTATTTCTTACGAATTTAATTTGTCTGTCTATAATCAATTGATTTTTTCGGCTTTTTTTTATA
Source organism: Tipula vernalis (assembly GCA_958295665.1). Classification (NCBI taxonomy): domain Eukaryota; kingdom Metazoa; phylum Arthropoda; class Insecta; order Diptera; family Tipulidae; genus Tipula; species Tipula vernalis. Next base: position 174,818,598 of record OY282558.1, on the reverse strand, counting down.
GACAAATATATTAATTGTTCATGGCAATCCCAATATTTTCGATTTGGTAAATCAGAACTGCAAAAAAAGTAGAAATATCACTCCCGCCTCCCCGTAATTTTGCCCCAAAGCCCAAAGAGTTATACCAATGTATTACTCTGCAAAAATGAGAACCATCCATGAGTTCTTTATTTTGGCAGTTTGGTTTCATACCAAAAAGTTGGTCTACTCATCAGGTAGCTACGACCAAACTACAAAAAATTCCATTCTAGCCACTTACATTAAGTATCTGGCCAGAACGTACTGACATAGCGAATTATTATTCACTACATCAAATATCAAAAACGGGGAGGGGGGAATGATATTTCTACTTTTTTTGCAGTAGATATGTTATGAGGGGTTGGTCTCTTAATTTTTCTGATTTACCAAATCGAAAATATTTGGATTGCCATGAACAATTAATATATTTGTCTATAAAAAAGCCGAAAAAATCAATTTATTAAGGACAAAAACTAAGTCTAAACAAGTCTTAAATTTTTACCAGAAATTTTTGGAATAAATTTTTTTTCTAAATCTTTTAAATTCTTAACACACTTCAAACTTTCGGAATTTCTGAAGGTCTGTAAAACCGTAAAACTTACAAAATATTTTTTTAAATCCTTAAATTTCTAATTTTAAAATTTTGGAGGTTTCACTACTGAGACATTTAAAATTTTTTACATTCAAAAATTTATCAAATTTAAATTTCTTGAAATTCTTATTATACATTAAAATTACTTGTATTTCTAATTTGACAACTTCTAAGAGAGCGAAAGTTATTTTAAGTACTCGTATTGAAGTTTAATTATTTTTAATTCTAAATCTCTAATTATTAAAATTAATTAATTTAATGATGTCACGAAAAGGATGACATATTATGCGCTGTGAACGAAACTAAAATGGACGAATTACAAACTGTTCAAAATATGGCCATTCGACTTAGTAAATCAGCATTGCCAACTTTTTCCGGTATTATTTAATTTACCAAAATAAATTATTAAATATCACCCACCAAATAAATAATAATCAAATTCTCATAAATACGAAGTTTACATTTGATGGGGGTAAGAGACCAGATCGAGCAAGCAAACTGGATCCAAAATCCATTATCCTCATCTATAATGCAAAACACATATCTTCAAAAATTTTAAGCTTCTTAAAATAATCTGAGATGTGTTTCGAATTCCTGAAACCTAATTCTCCTAATCTATTCTTAATGAATAGATTTGATTTACAAAGAGTTTGGTAGATACAGTACACAAGTTAGAACTTAGGTATATTCAATAACAAGAGAATTGATCAATATTTAGGGATCCTCAAGGGGTAGATTCTGTTAAATTATATTTTCCTAAAAAGTGACATCAAGATTTTTGGTGCATGGCTCTTATACGTAAACTTGCCAACCGCCTCGTTTATGAATCGAATGTCCCTTGTCCCGGCGTTACTATGAGCGGTACGCTGTTTGTCCTGTTGTTCCCGAAAAAAACAAAACTTTATTGTCATTTTCAGTTTCATATTGGTTAAAATTTTCTAATTTTGAGAATTAATTGGGAAACTACCTGAAATGAGCGACATTATTTTTGTATATTTGTAAAAAATGTACTATCCTATTCAGAATTGTTTGTTCGAGCTAAATTTTCAGTGCAACGTAACACAAAACCTCTTCAAAATGAAACAAATAATATTTTATTGGACAATTTTATTTTTAATTTCATTAAACTAGATATTAAGCTTTTAAATTCAATATTTTTATTTTTTTTAAATTTTATATTCTGCGAAAAATTACAACTAATTCACAATTGTTTGTGCGAAGCAATCGTGAATAAATCTCTTAAAAAAATCATGTGGTAATCCCTCCTTTCGATTTTATCACTTCGGATAGCCGTTTTGGCACCGAGACTATTAAATTCCTCATGAAATCTGTGGGTATATTGTTCCACACCTTTACTATTGTATTCCACGTTTCATCTTCCTTTCTTCCAACCTCACATGATATTTCCCGTTTGATGTAAGCCCAAACGTTCTCCATGACATTTAGGTCAGGACTCTGAGGTGGTCATTCTAGAACATTTTGTCCGATATCTTTGAAAAATTTAGAGACGATTTTTCCTTTAAGTAAAGGTCCGCCACCAAAATGACATGTTGGAGTTATCACAGCACGTTTTAATTGATCTGACGGAGTTGAGTAATAAAACTTCCTTCCCCAAGTTCCATCTAATGAAAATATAGACTCATCCGTCCATAAAATGTTTCTCCAGAACTCCAATGGCTTGTTGATATGATCATGATCAAATTTCAAACGTTTTGCTTTATTATTTTTGGAATTGTATGGCTTCTTTTTAGTGGTATATTTCCTGACCTAAGGCAAATAGTAGGATGGCTAATTTTATTTTGCCTTGAAGAATTTATTGTGTATTGGATATTTCGTTGAGTTGCAGATGGATTAACTTTCACAGCTCCAGCAATCAGTACATCTTCCTTAACACTTGTCTTTCGTTTACTGCCTCTTCCAATTGCATTACTTACTGTACCATGAATATTTTGTTTTCTAATTTTGTATAAAATCGTCTTTTTGTGACAATTATATTTTTTTGATAATTCACTGGCCGAAATTCTATTTTTGTAATCAGCTACCATACCTGCTCTAACTTTCACGTTGAATTCTGGTTTCTTTACCATTATTTTTAATTAAAACTAAACAGACTGAATCGCGAATAACTGAAGACTAGCTTGTTTTAGACAATAACTAAACAATATTTAAATTTACCGTTTCAAAAATCATGAAAATTCGTGTTTTTTTCTTGCGCATTAGTTGTAATTTTTCGAAAAATAGAAAATAAAAAAAAAAATATTGAATTGAAAAGCTTAATATTTAGTTTAATGAAATTAAAAGTAAAATTTTCCATTAAATTATTATTTGTTTCATTTTGAAGAGGTTTTGTGTTACGTTGCACTGAGAATTTAGCTCGAACAAACAATTGTGAATAGGATAGTATAAATTGTAATCTTGAAATTGTTAACATTTTGTGAGTTATGAAAATATTTTTGGAAAATTTTGCCATTTCTATAAATGCTGGAACTACTCTATATCCTGGAAAAGAGGGGGTTGAGAACTACGAACGAACTAAAGTAATTTTGACAAATTTCAAATTGGTGTCTGTTGTTGATTATTTAATTATGTTTACAGAAATAACCATCTTCATGTAAACTAAATGTTAACTTACCAAAAACCTCCTTGTGTCGTTTTAGAAGTGTGGTTTTGTCAGTGGGTCGTTTTGTGAAATGAATTCTCTTAAATAAATTAGATGTACAATTCTACTGTATTACAGATCATATTACATAATTAATGAAGAAAGTTCTTATTGACTTGCCTCTAGTTTGCTAAAACGTATTGACATTATTGTAGTAGGAAACTACTTGTTGAAATAACAGTTAATTTAATTAATAATATTATTTAAAACATAATTAAACAAAAAATAAAGATAATTTATAAAATAGCAATAGCTACATTTACAGTTGCTAATTATGTAGTTCGTTTCGCTTATTATTAATGAAAATATTTTTGTTTTGAAAAAATATGAAGCGTTGATAACTTAATAAGATAAACCAAATTTAAAACAGATTAAAATACCAATAATATAATTATTATTTTAAAATTCTGAATACAGTTTCTCAAATTGAAATTAACACGTTACGGTCCAATTTATAGTATTTTGTTTGAACATTGATCCATTTCAAACTTATCTTCTGATTCAACATAATTTTTGCAATAATTTGAAAAAATTGAAAGTTAGAAGCAATAATCAGTTCAATTTTAATTTTATTTTATTATTTTTTTTTTGGCTAATTATTTATAAAGCAATCTTATCTCAAACTGTTGAATTATTAGCACTCCGATTTAAATTGGACTATACTGCCCTTGTACGCGATTATATTTAAGATTTTTTTACAATTTCATGACTATGGTCATGAAATGGTTCTACTATGGTAGATCAAATTGATGATCGACGAATTTATCACAAACTTTGAATATTATCTCATCCAACAATTAAACTTGAGCTAATGGCTTGACGATGCTGTGTATTAAATAGTATCTAACTAAAGAATATTATTGACCGTCAAGAAAAAAAATTTAAACGTGAATAATTTCGCAGGTCTAGAAAAACTATATTGTCAACATTGGTTTATTAATCGCTTTCCAACCGAAAAACCGCTAGTAAACCTCTAGTAGAATGTTTTTTGACTTCACTAAATTATTTGCTTGAGCAGTTAGAAGTAGTTAGGCACAATTTCGGCGCTAGGTGGCTGAGTGGTAGAACCGCTTAGTATTTATAATAAAATTATAAATTTTAATTGAGTTTGTTTGGTTAGTATTTAACCTTACATCAAAAAATGCAGAAAAAACAATCGTCCAATAGTTCGGAAAAAATGTATTGAACATCAAAATAATTAGGTGTATATATTATAGTTATGGTCCCACTATGGGTTTACACGAAATGTTTAAGAGAGCGGTGAGCGTGCCCAATGGGTGAACTACCCAGTGTTTAAATAATACTCAAAAAAATATTTAGTTTAACGTAATAATTTATTTATTTTAATGCAATTTGTTTTACAAATGTTACTCGTTTGAGTTAAGAACGATTATTAAATTTTGGTTAGCTGAAGGCGAACAATTTCTACAAAATTATGCTGAGATAGCAATTTTAATTTGGAATTTAATTTCGTCAAGTGCGGCGTATTGCGCTTGGCAATAATTTTTCCTTTTTCTTCTCTGTTTTTGCTATACATTAATTCTTTTAGTTTATCATAGTTTTTCCTATGTTCTTCAAGATATTCATGCGGTTGAATCTCTTTACTATTTGTAGGAAGAGGACTATTGGTATGTATAAGTCCCTTATACAGTTCAAATGGCGTTAATTCTGTACTGGAATGTATTGAATTATTATACGTTAGTACAGCTTCGTCCATTAACTCTTGGATAGGTTAGGTTAGGTTGGAGTTGCTGCTTACGCACACTTAGATCGGTGACGGTCCATTGTGATACCACAGGATGTATCCCCTTTTACCCCTATTGGAACCATTTCGAGCTACTTATGTAGCGTAAGACGTCCCGCACTTTAATGTTTTCGAGATCCGAGAGGCAGTCCATCCTGAACTTACCTAAGTGTTTGTGCCTTCTAAGAGCCAATGCTGGACACGAGCAAAGGAAGTGGACCAACGGCCCTTCCTCCTCTTCGTCCAAGCAGCTTCTGCAAAAGTCATTAGCCTCCAGACCCAGCCTTCTTGCATGTTCTCCAAAAAGGCAGTGTCCCGTGAGAATTCCTACGACCGTTCTTAATTCACGTCTTCGTAAGGATATTAATGATCTAGTGCGCCCCAAGTCCAGCTTTGGCCAAACTTGTCTTACAACTCTACAGGTGAGGGTGTTAGACTACCTTTCCCCCGCTGAGGATAGCGCCTGCTTCCCAAGTGCTTGTCTCAGCGCTGTGATAGGCCTCCCCAGACTTTCCCTTTCCGGTTGCAGCTGGAGAGTCGTACCATGCCTAGCAAGTTCATCTGCCCTGCAGTTCCCCATGACGCCCGAGTGACCTGGGACCCAGACTACCTGGATATTGAAATGCTCCCCCATCTAATTTAGAGATGAGCAACAACTCAACGCCACCCGTGACGCCAAAGACACCGATTCTAACGACCGGATCGCCGCTTGACATAGATTGTGATATCGTCTGAGGATAACACATTATGCTTCAACCACGTCATGACCTCCTCAATCGCTACGACTTCAGCTTGGTACACGCTGCAGTAATCAGGGAGACGAATAGAAATAATTTTTCCTTTTTCTTCTCTGTTTTTTCTATATATTAATTCTTTTAGTTTCTCATAGTTTTTCCTATGTTCTTCAAGATATTCATGCGGTTGAATCTCTTTACTATTTGTTGGAAGAGGACTATTGGTATGTATAAGTCCCTTATACAGTTCAAATGGCGTTAATTCTGTACTGGAATGTATTGAATTATTATACGTTAGTACAGCTTCGTCCATTAACTCTTGGATAGATAGTTTTTTATTTTTTGAAAAGATTATGCGTGTTATTTCCGTTAAGGTTGAATGTAGTCTCTCTATTGGAGAATTCCCGGTGCTAGAATTAGCAGTGGTTATATGCATTTTTATGTCATACATATTTAAGAAATTTGGAAATAATTCCGAAGTTAATTCTGTTGCATTGTCTACTATCAGTTTAACTGGTAGACCATGATTAGAAAAATAGTTTTTAAACTTTCCTACTATTGTTGTAGTTTTCCTATCAGGAATATGGTATACAGCGGAAAATTTCGAAAATTTGTCAATTAACGTTAAATAATTTTTTGTTCATAGAGTCTACACATCACAATGGACTATTTCCGTTGGTTTACTTGGTGTTTCCGATAAACTATATTTAATTTGTGGTGGTTGTCTATCGTATTTGTTTAATTTACATATTTCACAAGAATTTACATAATTTGTAATCATTCTTTTCATATTTGGAAAGTAATAGTTACGTTTGAGTTTTTTGTAGTTCTCATTAATTCCTCTGTGATTAGAGTTCCTATGACAGTCTATTATTAGTTCAGATTGTTTAACAATATCACCTATGTCGTCACATATTTTGGTGCTTCTGACAATTTTTAGTCCTGTTGTTTGGAAGTTTTGCTTATATATTTCTACAATTTTGTTGTAGATGTCGTCACAACATAATATGCTTGTGTAATGTTTCTTATTCGGGTATTGATTCAAGATATCTATGAGATCTTTTGATCGAAATTCCTTTTTCTTTAGTACACAGCGTTTGTACTTTTGATGCTTTATGAAGAATGTCTCTTTTAATTTTACTTCATGATTTTCATTTATTTCGAAAATTATTTGAGTTTTGAACTCAATCAAAATTGTTTTGTTTTTGGAATTGGATTAGTTTGATTGATTGGCTTCGATAAACCTTCGTCGTCAATTATTATGTTACTAATCTCATTTGTTACTTCCTCTAGTTCTGCAGTAACTAAGGTATTTACATTCATATTTTCGGTATGCAACAATATTTTCTTGTTATCATTCCGTTTTTCTATTGGATTGGAATTTTTATTATTATAAAAAATTCAATTTATAATTGAGTCAATGGTATTTGGGAACGATAAACTGTCGTTTTCCAAATATCTATTGATCTCTTTTATTTCTTCGACTTCTAGTCGCGATAACGCATCGGCGTTTGTATTTAAAGACCCTTTTCTATATACAATTTCGTAATTATACTGTTCTAGTCGCAACCTCCATCGTACGATTTTGGAGTTTGGCTCTTTACAATTAAATAGCCAGACTAAAGGTCTATGGTCAGTCACAATTATAAATTTTTGACCATATAAGTATGGACGGAAGTATTTGACTGCCCATACGATGCCTAGAAGTTCCGTTTCTATTGTACTATAATTAGTTTCTGTTTTAGAGAGGGTTCTGGACGCATAGCGTATTGATTTGTCGGAACCTATTGTTCCTTGTGACAATATTGCCCCAAGTGCTACATTACTTGCGTCTGTTGACAAAATGAACTTTTTAGAAAAATCTGGATATTGTAAAATTGGTTCTGTGGTTAATAATTGTTTACATGTCTCAAAACATTCCATATATTCTTTATTCAACACTATTTTTGCGTCTTTTCGTAAACATGATGTTAAAGGCTTCGTGATTTTTGCGAAGTCTTTAATAAATTTCCTATAATATCCGACTAATCCTAAGAAACTTTTTATTTGCTTCGGAGTTCGTGGTATTAAAAATTTTTTGATTGCTTCAATCTTCACAGGGTTAGGCTTAACCCCGTTTCTAGTGACTGTATGTCCTAGAAATTCTAATTCTGTTTTTAGAAAATGGGATTTATCCAATTGGATATTTAAATTGGCGGTTTCGAGCTTGTGGAAAACTTTATTCAAATCCTCCATAGGTTCTTAAAGACTCGTACTAAATACCAAAGAACGTGATATCCTTGCAATTCTCCCAAAACATTTTCCATGACACGTTGGAATGTGCTAGGTGCGTTCTTTAAACCAAAGGGCATTCGAACAAATTCCTAATGTCCTCCTTCTGTTGAAAATCCTGTTTTTTGAATATCGCATGTTTTAATTTCAACTTGGTGAAATCCACTTGCTAGATACATTGACACTTGTAAAATACATTGACTTTCCCAGTTTGTCTAATATATCAGTAATATTATGAAGTGGGTATTTGTCGTCAATTGGTTGTTTATTTAGTTGTCGGTAATCAACAACTAATCGCCATTTTGTCTGGTTTTTTAGGAACCATCCAGATTGGAGACGACCACGGGCTATACGATGGTCGTATAATTCCCTGATCCAGTAGTTTACCTATTTGGTTTTTAATTTCAGGTTTCTGAGAAAATGAATGCCTGTACTGTTTTGTGAAGATTGGTGTCTCGTTTGTGAGATTTATTTCGTGTTTTATATTATTAGAGAAGGTGAGATTATCGCCTTTTTTATAGAAGATGTTTTCGTACTTTTTACACAGATTTAGTAGATTTTTCCGTTCTTCGTCATTTAGATGTTTCGTATCGATTAATTTCGATATATTTGAGTAATTTTTATTTTTATTGTGTAAACTGTAATTATGATTTAATTCGACTGAGTATTCGTCTTTTAGTTGTTTTACATTGAGGGGTTGATTCAGACTGAATTCTCTTGATTCATCTGTTAAATTAATTATTTCAACACAAGCTATGAAAGGGTCGCTTGCGGAGTATACGCCTTCTTGAATTTGAAGTCCGTATTGGATTACAATTGGCGGAGTAAAGAAATCTTCTGTTTTTATTGTAATTGGTACTTTAGATATTAGTTTAGTGAATGGGGGTACGAAGAATGTTTTTATGACTGAATTGGTTTTTGTTTAGAATTTAATTTGGAATGTATCTGAATCTAATGTTTCATTTTGTATGGTTACATTCGTTTTTAAATCCTGTAGAGTATCGTACCCTATCAATCCATCGTAGTAGTCGTGGAATTTGAATAAAAATAATTCAAGAGGTTGTGGAATTTCTTGAAATTTTATTATTGTTTTTGAATTTAAATATTGAGTTTGAAACAAAGATTTTACTTGTGTTAAGGTTGTTTTAACAATATTATCTTGGTCAACAATTTTTGGGTTGATAAAGGATTTATTAGCTCTAGTATCAATCAAGAACTTAAGTTTTTGGTTATTTGGAGTTGTCAAAATTAGGTATGGTAATCGACTTGTCTGATTACTATTCATTTCTATTATTGGATTGAGGGTTCCAAGGCATTGTATTGAAAATCCTGATCCGATATATCAGTAGTTTCAATATTATTGTGATTTTGTGCTCTTAGTTTTTGGAAATTGTTTTGATTATTTTGAACTTGTACGGGTTTTTTATAATTTTTTTCTTGTATAACCGGATAACTTGTACCTTGTTGAGGATAATTTGACCTATTCGGATTGTAATTTGGTGTGTAAAATTGTTTCGAATTTTGATTACGCTACTTAGGTTTATTTGAATAATTTTGAGCCTGAATTGGTTTCTTTAAATTGTGAATGTTAGTTTCATGTGTTACAAGGTTCAGTGCCTCGTTTATCGTTTGTGGTCTCATAGCTCTAAGCCATGAACCAAGTGGTTCTTTTATGCCTGCTAAAAATATTTTAAGACTCATGTCCACATATAATTCAGTTTTAGCTTTCACTACATCTTTTTCTTCGGGTTTAGCTTTCGCTTTTAATTGGTTTATTAAAGTGTTTTGCATCCCTAATATTTTTAAATATAATTCATCAGGTGTAAGATTATTTATTATTAAACTATGTAATTCCAATGTTAAAGTAGTTTCATCGCGATTATCTGCGAAAACCTAGATTAAAACTAGCTTAATTTCGTCCCAATCATTCTCTATGTTTTTAGTGTTTAACATATCATTGGCTTCGTCGATGATTTTATTTCTTATTCCCCTAACTATATTTTTAAAGTAGTCATATGGGAGAATTTATCTTCGAGGAACTTGAGTAGTATGGATTTCGTAAACCCATCGACTTCATTTTTGACATTACCTTTGTAAGTATATTGTGTGTATGCTTAAGCCCAATAAAATAATGAATAAGAGCAATGTAAAATTTATATTAAATATTGGTGTCTGTCAGGCCGAAGAACGCGCACAAAAAAATTAATAGGGTTAGTGGGGTAGATTTAAGGTGGGCGCCGCACAGCAATATTCACAGTATAATATTATTTGTTAATTAGTGAATAAGTATAAATAAAAAATGCTTACCATGTTTTCAAAGAACTATTCAAGTTCCAGTTGTATTCTCAGTTTATCAAAATTTTCTTTTGAATTTATATTTATGACTGGTACAAATGATGATGCTTTTGGGAATTTCTCGTAAAGCTCCGTTTGAATTTTCATGATTGTTTCTATGTTTGACAATATTTCTAATACAAAGGGTCCATAAACGTTTCCCTTGAATACTGTCAAATATCCAAGGAGCTAAGTTTCCTTTGGAAATTATTTGGTATGAATTGGTTTAAAAATATCAGTTTGTTTGAAATTGCAACTTTTACATGATTTGGAAACAGTCGATTCTTCCCGATCCAAATTTCCAAGGAACTTTTTCATGACTCTAAGCAATACCACATGCAAATAATCCAAAGCCACTTATGACAACATTCCTATACCCAGATGAAACACATCCATCGTATTACACAGTTTGGGCATCCTACAAAACCATCATATTGTTTAACGTCACATACACTTGCCCTAGCCAGAGCATCACAAACTATTGTTCGAATTTTAATAAAAATATTTTGTCCATTATGATGGAAGTTTTTTGTAATTTCTTTCATTTCAGAAACAAAGTGGGTTAGAAACTGTCCAAAATTATCAGGTTTTTTTGAACCATGATATATTCAAATCACAAAGACATTATTTATGTCCATGTTAATAACTCGACCTAGAATTAGCCAAAACGAATGTTAGTGTTATCGCTAAAAACGGGTAATAAATTCACGTTTATGTCTAAATTCTTAGTTTGCAGGAATGATCCCACGTTTATGTTTGTTTGATATAAAACTCGTTTTAAATTATTTTGTATACCAACAAGCACGTATTGTGCTGGATCAACTGTAATTTTCTCTAATAGTCGAGGCATTTGTAGTAAGGTTCAGTCCATTGGTACAACTCCCAATCAATTTCAATTATTTTACTGAACATGAAAAGTGTATTCTTGAATTTTTCGGTTGAATTAGAATCTATAAATTACATTAGAAAAAACATAAAAAATATCGGGATATTTCTATATTGATGATTGGTTTCTCTAACTCGTATGTGTATTGGTTATTTACGAAAAGTGGGTATTGTCAGACATTCCCGGCTAGCTTTCATGATAGTGCCCCAGTTTACACATCAAAAATTCTAAACAAATTAATTTTCGGATATTCTTAGGATTTTGGATTTCCTCCCCTCTGTATTTGGTACTTTCAGGATTTTGCCCCCTCCTTTTACTCTCAAGGTTTCATACCCTCGGCATTTTGAACCCTTCAAATTTCTCAAACTTCGGGATTTTGTAGCTCGAAAAGCAACGTTACGTGAAGCGTTTAAGGTTTTGGTTCCGAATCCACTCACCTCCGCGTTTAAATCGAGTTCTTGCTCTTCTAAAATTTAAAATTTATAATTATATTTGGCCTCCTATTAGTTCTAGTTATGCCGGATTTAAAAAAAATAGTCAATATCTTTTACAGCTCTTTCCTCTTTTATGAAATTGCATTTGCTTCGTCTCAGATTTAACGCAAGTTAATTAAATTTTCTTTTTACATAAAAATACTTGGTCTTCAACTATATATTTAGTTGAACCAAATTGGACAGTCAACTGTTTGGCTGTGTAGTTAAAATAAGATCTTATAAAATAGAAAGCAAATAAACGCAATTTCATAAAAGAAGAAAGAAAGAAAATATTATTTAATTTGAGATTGGCTCTTAACTTCTAATTTTCCTTTTACATGGTAATTAAAATCTTACTCCACAACTTAAAAAGGAAAATCTGAGCTATTATTTTTGAAATTGGTATAAGTCCATTTTTCAAAAAAATTAAGTTAATGAAAATCATTCGGATTGATTTCACTTACTTATTTTGACAGCAACAACAAAAATTTATTTGTTTTCCATTTTTTTGAGTAAAGGACTTTGCTATTCGCAACATATACTCGTACATAATATGTTTATAACACTAACGCTTGATAAAACAATGACAAATAATTAATTATATGAAAGAATTCATTTCTGACTTCAGTGTTCGTCAAAAGCAAATTTTAAATCTTTCGGTATCACGCTACCTTAGAAAAATATTCATAGGGAAAATGACAAGCAATTTAGATTTTTTTGTAAGAAAGGGATAGAAAATAAGTCACCTCGATAGGAAACTTATTTGAATCAGTTATAGCCTAGACAGTATGTGGTTTAATAAATCTGATTTAGTTAAACTAGTTATTCTATTTAGTTTAAACTAGTTATCCGATTTAGTTAAACTAGTTATTATTCTAACAAGTATTCTATGCAAAAAAGGGATTAGCTAAAATCGAGGTTGACACACTGCGACTAATCTCGAAAAATTCACTAAATCGGTTTTATTAAATCGCAGTGTGTACCTACCTAAACCCTAGAGGTTCCACAAATAAGTATTCTTTTCGAAAACAGCCTTGTACCACTTTTAAGAAAATTACTCATATTTCATGGTGATATAAGGAGTTATGGAAAATCACTCTCATCTTTAAGCTCTCATATTCTGTGGATTGCAAAACATTTATCGCCAACCCCTTATTCTTTCTTTGGTGTGGTAAATTTTACAATAACAATTTTACTGTATAAAGAAAAAGATGATTTAGCTAAAGCAAATCAAAATTTTATTTCTAACCTATCGATTAGAGTTACTTTTGAAATTTTACTTCCAACAATTATTGGCAACAACACAAATTTGATAAATCAAGTGTTTAATTTGTGTATGAGAACCACAATTTACATCAAATAACATTCTATTTTATGTTTGTTATAATCACATAAAACAAAACTGTTTGATTTAGCTTTGGGAAAGATTTAAGTCAGAGTTTAACCATTAAATCATTTTTTTTTAACGCAAGACAGTTACAACTTACAATAATTATAAAATACAAATTCATTAAAAAATTATTCTTTACTTACGATTTGCCCCCTGACATGACGGATATTCTATTAAGATGGCATTTTTGCGAAATATTTTACCAAAATAACTTTATCCCTTTACTGTTTCGATATTCTTTATTTTAAATAAAATTTTGCACATTGTAATTGTAACATCAATTTCTCTGAAATGCTCTGCGATTGAGCAAAATTGATACTGAAAATTAAAAGAAACAAAAATTATTAAATTTGTCAGTAGTATTTGAGATAACTAAAATTTCGTCGCTTGTGTTCTTATAAACATTTTTTTAATTAGAAATTTGAAACCCATAAACAAAATTTAATCGTATACAGAACCTAATTAAGCTTGAATTGAACCAGATTAGAAATTTTACCTTTATTTTTACATTGTATGAATATTTATGAAAATAAATGAAAAATATTCGTAAAATATCAAAATATTATTGTTAAAAATTCTTCACAAAGCACGCGTCTTGATTTATTTATTCGAAATAAGCCTACTTGATGCAACCAAAAAACAATGTTCTATGAATGGAAATAAGTAAAAGGTTTGAATTTAAATAAGCCTACTAAGCCAAATAAATAAAATATGTTCGGTTTGATTATTGTTATTTGGTTTTTTGATTGGCTACAGAGTGTTTATACCTTCGCTAGTAAATCAAAAAAACAAAAAAAAATGATTTACTGTACAAAGTGCATCGATTTCAATTTCGATGACTGATATAATATCGACAGTAAATTGCATTAGGTAGGTACAAAAAAAATTATTATGTTGAATGATTGTTTAAGAAAAAAAAAAACAAATCAAATAGGTAAATTTACCGTTTATTTAATTGTTTTTAACTTTCGTCTTATTTTTATAGCCTTAATGATATTTTTTATTTAAACAATAGAGATAAAGCATGAAAGGTATTATGAAAATACGAGAATTTTTTATGAACAAAATTTTTGTATTGCAATAGATTTTTATTTTGTATTCTATAAGATTATCTTGGGTCTCACGTAGATATAATTTGTACCAATTTGTCTACTTGTACTCGTAGTCGTAAATCAAAATGAAAATCTCTCTGAATTTACAATTTCACTTATTCGGAAATGTTTTATTTGGTTACATTTGAATTTGATTGATAAGGTAGTAAATCGGTAATAATTGTTTGGCTTTTATAGGCAAGATATTTATTGTTTTGAAGTTTTTTGCTTTAATGCTTTTCCATATTCCAGAAATGCTTGTGCTGGAATGTTTTTTGTTAACAGGGGTCAGGCTGACCCCAACATTTTTTCATTCATTTCATATGTAAAAAACTGCAATCTTCACAAGATAAAATCCTAAACATTTTTTTACCACCATTGGTAAAAGTTGTTGCCCTGAGACGCACAGAAAGGCCCTTGAGGACTATAGCAGACGTGAAGCAAAATCCACAATTTCGTATGAGAAGAATTTAATCGAAATCTTTTGTGGCATTGATTTTTTGATTTGCGGTGAAATTTATAGCAGAGACAGTCTTCCATTATTCCGAGCTTCAATGACGCAGAGGACGAGACAAGAACGTTTGAATACCAATAAACTGGCATGGTTATGGAAAATAATTGTTTTTCGTATGAGCTATTAGCATAAATATTTGACATCGATGAACAGCTGGTTCAAACTCGAAGGTAATAACTATCTCTCCAATATATTTCATGGGAACCCAAAAAATGTGGTATTCAAATACTTTGATGCGCGAATAATGATTGCAATCCATAACCATGGACAATACCTTCACAAAGAACCCGCGTGTTCCAACCATGCAAAATGGTTTTATAAACCATCCGGTATCAAAGAGATGTTTGATCCTTTACCATAATTTCCTGTTTGTGATATATTCTGAAGAATTTGTCGGCCATAAGGTTGGGATTATGTTTTTTGAATATGGCCCAACTACACCAAATATGTTCGAACCAGCATCAAATGGCACACGCATATTTTTCGTCTATTTTAATATTAAACTGATTCTCTAAATAGTTTCTAATCGAAAATAGATTAAATCAGCTCCTAACAAACATTCTTGGGCCATATTATTTGGGATGTTTGTTTTTTTAAACAAAATATTTAGTTAGATACACTTACTAATTACTTGGAGGGAATTATAAAACCTTACGTAGTACATACATAATTGAAAAGATTCCTTTCTTTGCTTCACTGGATCGATATAAAGGAAATATTCGCTCACTTTCGCCTTGAAATATGTTAAAAAGGGCAAAATCATTCTGGCAGTTTGCATTGCCGCTATTAAGCTTAGCGAACTCAATGAATGTTATCTAAAAATTATGATAAAGTAATACATTTTCCTGAACAACCGTGAAAGTTTGAAAATCCAGAACATGTCTGAGAAAACCAGGACGTCTCGTCACCCAACCCATCAATCATATATCTCTCGTCTATTTCGAGTTACAAATTTTGACAACTGATCACAATTGCTAGGAAACTTGTTTATGTAAGCATTACGAGAACTCGAAATGTGTTAGACATTCGAGTTTTGTCGGTATTTCATAATTTTTGAAACTCGTTTAATGCGTATTGCAATCGGAATTCTCTTAATAGCGATCATTCGAGTTTCTGTAATTTTGACGTTGAGTTGGGTCATCATGTTGGTACATCGGGAGTCTTGATATTTTTTGTAATTTTCCGAGATTTTAAGCTTATTTGAGATTTTTAATCCCAATTAGGTATTATTTATAGATATTCTGCCAGATTTTATAGATTGTTTGAGATTATCCAATATTTTTGATATTACTTGAGTATTGTTTGCGTTGAATTTAGTATTGCATTTGGATTTGTATTTTCGAAAATCAAGATTTTGGCATTTCTGACAATACAAAGATGAGACATATATTGCAATGACAATACAAAGATAAGATGGATATTGTTCATTTAAACACTTTAATACATATTTGAAAATTTATTCAGCTTTTTATAAATAATTTGACAACACAAAGTAATAATTTTTTGGAAAATTTCAACATAATAAAATAAAATTTGGTCGATTCATCGATTATTTAAAAAGTCGTGAACTACCTAAAGAGAATGTATCTTTCATAAACTTTATAAATGTATAGCCAATTAAGACATCAGCCATACGTCAGGACCCATATTCAAACGAGTTATTTGTCTCCATAATCAAATTTTTGCTTTTATACAATATTATTAGAAAACACTAAACAAAAATCTAAGAAAGAAATTTTTTATTTTGTTATTTGAACTAATTACCATATATATCACAAGAAAACATGTTGGGGTCAGCCTGACCCCTATTATAAACAGTCCACCTACAGGAGGCCCAGTCCGTGCAAAAAATATGATTTTACTTATTTTCCATAGGCGTTGTACACTTTTACGTTTTTGAAGTGAAAGTTTAGATCCGTGATACACAACACTAGTTCATGGTTCACTTCCAAACAATTGCTTACCAATGTAGAATTACTCCGTTATTGGATAAAGGTTGAAGGCGTCATAAACCCACGAAATTGTAATCCCATATTTAAGGGCCTATACTGGTAAATCGTTTCCTTCCTAAGAAAAACTTTGAACATGTAGAATAAAATCATCGAGCATATCCCAGTTGTTCATTCGCAACGAGTATAATAATAACCTAAATTTGCGTTTAGCGTTTCAAAAATTGTGTCAACCTTCTCAGAGTTTAATCGGGAAGGTATCGCAGAATATTTCCCGGAAACGGTCTAACCCCATATTTACACGATATACACGATACCCAAAGTAAGTACCCATAAGGCGACGGCATTAATTAAAATAGCCGCAGGTTATCAGAATTTTTTGTTATTGTAGTCACCGTAAACTCCCTTGGATTTCCTATTCATTTATCTGATAATGACGTTAGCCATGACATGAAGACCTTTACCTTTTATAATATCAAACGATAATATCAATACCTTTTATAATATATTGTTTGTTGTAAAGAAACGAAATTCTCTAAAATAATTGATTCATGTTTCTCTACTATAATTTATAACACTAGACACGTTTTCCAATTAAAACAATAAAACGTCTGTCTTACACTCGATATTATCAACGGCCCCTTTTCCTTTATTATTATTTCTTTATATGGTATAACATAATACAAACATTCTGAGGTTGGTACACCTTAATATAAATCAGGGTTGTTTAACCTAACAATTCGGCCAACCTAACTGAAACCGTCTCGGTTTTAATAATTAATAACGACCAATTAATGTTAGCCTGACACTTTAATAAATGGTTTCATGCGAGTAATGTCATATACACCTTCAAACGGCCGGCTTGTAATGCTGAATCCAGCGACATCCCCAATTAGAAATCGATCATTGCCCAATATTTTCTTAACTTGATATGGCCCTCTGTATTTTGGAATTCTTCACGACGATTAAATCACCTTCATTAGACGTAACAGCTTCCTTTCGATGACTGAAGCTTCCTTTCGATGTCGACTATACGCTTGTGGTGCTTCAATGTTAATACGGGCAGTTTCCCGAATTGCGTTAATGTTTTCCGGAACATCATCTAATTTGTTTTCTCTTTCGAGAAATTCACGAAACTTATTATTTACGAGACCCCTCAGATTTCTTCCAAATAATATCAGGGATGGTGTTAATTTCGTCGTACTATGCTCACTAGTGTTATATACGCAAACTCTACTTGTTCCAGGACTTGGTCCCATTCGATTTTTCGTTCGGCATCCACCAACTTTGCTATCATAGGCGTTAACGTGCGATTAAATCGTTCAATTTGTTCATTTGCATGTGGCGCGGTACTAGCAACCAAAATATGTTGTACACAATTTTGATTTAAATAGTTCTTAAACTCATGCGAAGTAAAATTACTGCCTTTGTCCGTAATTACTTTATCGGGATGACTAAACTGTCTAAAATATTGCTGGAAACTCTCGATGGTATCTTTAGCACTCGTGGTTTTGGTTGCAAACAATCGAATATGTTTCGAAAAACCAACGGACCACAAAAATCGGCATGTTACGATTTCAAAAGGTTGATCTCCTTTAGGAATGCTGTGAAGAAAACCTTCTACCTTCCCCGTTGGTAAATTGTACTTAATACATTTCAAGCAATTCTGGATGTATTGTTTTACGATGCGGGACATATTGGGAAACCAATAATGTATTCCTATTACCTGAGAATTTTTAATCACTTGATTTTGCATCGGCTCTGGCACAAAAAAACGTATTTTATTTTTATTGATCTTTTTGTAGATCAATCCATCTCGTAGCTCATAAAGCGAACTTTCAGCTAACTCAAGTTGCTTTCGTAATTCTTCAAGCTTTGGATCTTGTGATTGCAATAAGGCCAATGTTTGCTCAAAAGGGTTATCGTGAATTACTAAGACACTCTGAATTCGACTCAATGCATCAGCATGTTTCATCTGATCTCCCTTTCGACGATGAATCGTATAATTATACTCTTGCATTTCCAAGGCCCACCGTGCAATTTTTGGATGAATAGCCTTTTTATTTAATGTCAGAGTAATTGCATCGCAATCTGTGTACACCTTAAATTCTCGACCATGCAAAAAAATCCGAAATCTTCGGAATGCGTATATGATTGCTAAGCACTCCAATTCATAAGAGTGTAACCTCGATTCATTCTCTGTTGTGCGTCTTGAGAAATAGCTAATTGGATGCCACTTTCCATCTTTTTTCTTTTGTTGTAGAATTGCGCCGAATCCTATACTGCTGGCATCGCAATGCAGCTCTGTGTCGTCATTAGGTGAATATATCGCAAGTATCGGGCTTTCAATTAATTTCCTCTTCAATGATTCAAATGAGTTCATTTCATCATGCCCAAATATATATTCCGCATTCCTGAGCAACAAATCTTGTAATGGTTTGGCAATTAATGCAAACCCTTCTATAAATTTCCGGAGGTAAGAGTATAAACCCAAAAAACTCTGGATCTCCTTGTTGTTTCTTGGCATCGGATACTCTTCAATAGCACTGATGTTACGGTCATTGGGACGAATACCCTTTTCATTAATAGAATATCCCAGGTAATCAATTTGTGTAGACAGGAACTCACATTTATTTAATCTTAATTCCAACAAATTTGCGGAAAGCAATTTTAATACTTGGTACAAGATTTCCAAGTGTTCACCAATCTCCTTCGTTGCAATCAGTTTAGCAAAAATTTTATTGACATATTTCCGAAACTCTGCTGGCCCATTTTTTAATCCAAATGGTAATCGTAAATATTCATGCTGGCCGAAAGGGGTGACAAATGATGTGTATGGTATCGAATCTGGAGCAATTGTTACGTGATGGAATCCGGATTTCAGGTCCAGTGATGTAAAAAATCTTTTCTTTTGTAAAAATTCCAAGATATCCTCGATAATTGGTAAATGATAATTACTCTTCACCGTTATTTTATTGAGAGCTCGATAGTTTACACATAAGCGATATTCTTCTTTATTTTTCTTTTTTATAAGCACTATCGGCGAACAATATTTTGATTCGCGGACTCGTATGCATCCCTTTTCCAATAATTCATCCAACATTTTAGCAACAATATCTCGTTTCGCATATTACAATCGCCTTGGGCTGCTGTAATTAGCTTATTGTGCGCTAATTCGATGTTCATTTCAAATTTGACTTCAGGAACATTTGGTTTCTTGGTACTGAAATAGTTATCATTTATCATTTGATATATTTTAGATTTCGTATCAATATTTAGGGAATCATTTATTTTTATTTGATTTTCTAATGGATTTTCAATTAAATCTACATGCATTAGCTCTTGACAAGATTCTGTTTTAAAATTAATTTTGTGATCCTCAATTTTTAATTCAACTTTTGCGATTCGAAGAAAATCTCTTCCCAACAACAATTCTACCATCATAGTATTATTCTCAACCACAATACAATCAATATTATATAAATTCCCAAATATTAGAACATTGACATTTATAATACCAATACACTTGACTTTACTATTATTAATACCCGTTAAATCTTTTGTATCTCCGATTGGTTTAATTAATTCAGGTTTCACTATTTTACACACCTTAACTAAAGTTACCGGGCTTCCAGAATCGATCAATGCCGTCATTTGAATTGGATATTCATCCGCAAATACGGAACAGTTTTGCGTTACCCCAATTTCTTCACCCTCATTCATGTTATTCACTTGTTTTTTTCCTTTCGTTTTGACATTCCCCTAATTTGTGTCCTATTTCTCCGCATCGAAAACATGAATTGTTCGCGCATTTCGGTTTTTCACACTTTTTCGAAAGATGTCCTCACTCACCGCAATTATAACATCGTATTCCCCAACAAGTTGACTGCTTAACACTACCACCTTCACGTTGTTCTGATTTGAAACCACTACCGGCTTGATTTTCACTCTTTGATTTATCATCGAACTGTTCAAATTTACCTCTCACCGTTATATTCGACGGTTTTAGAATTTTTTATGAATGCCAATAATAACTGTTTTGGCTTTTGGTAGCACTGTAATCGTGCTTGATTTTGTAATCCAATATTTTGAATACCATCGATAATACCATCTACCAATTCGTCGCCCTCGAACTTCAATGGTACCGCCAAAATCATCTTGTCGGTGTAATAGGCGTGAAAATCTTCTGATCTGTGATTGATTTAAATTCAATCACTAATAAAGCTTTAGCTCATCCCACTTCTTAACTATAACACTAGACACGTTTTTCAATTAAAACAATAAAACGTCTGTCTTACACTCGATATTATCAACGACCCCTTTTCCTTTATTATTATTTCTTTATATAACACAATACAAACGTTCTGAGGTTGGTACACCTTAATACAAATCAGGGTTGTTTAACCTAACAAATTGTATGCTTACTTTTCATTTGCATACGTTAAAACTTCAAATTCCCCCTACGATAAGGCAAAACGAAGTGCAAAAGATTTCTTTATACCCGAAAAATGTGTTTGTCCCGGATTACTGCTACATTCTTATATTAGAGTGTTGAATGTTTCCTGTTTTCCAATTGGAATTTTTGACAAATGAAAAATTTAAATATATATTTGAAGTTCTGAATTTTTTTCCTCTAAAAGTGAATAGGTTTTGGCGAACATTTCTGGATATACAATCAAGCTGTTAAAATTTTGGAATTTTGAATGATTTAAAAAATTTGAAATCGCGGAGGAGTGATACATTTTGAATATTATTCCAATTAGGTACTATTTCACCAATCGAAATACTCGTGTAGGCGTGAAACCCTTTTTATTGAAAAAAAATTGGAATTCCAATGCGACTATTTTGTCGCTTCACAATTTTTTTAACCGGCAGAATTAATTGACTCGAGGAGAATTTGTTAATAATTTTTCTGTTGCAGAAAAATTCTACTTCAGAAAAAATTTGGATGAAAAACTCTAGTTTAGGTCAGCATTCCATAATAAAAAGATTTGCAACCCGTTTCACACTATCCATCAACCCTTCTATGCTGACTATAGCCAGACGATATATAAAATATATGAAAATTTGGTTTTAACGCACGTTCTAAACGTACAGTCTAAAATTGAATTAAGTCGTTCCTTTAATTCCCAATCTTCGAAAAATTTTCAAATTCTCTCTAATTTATACTCGAAATTTCGAAATTTTATTTCTGAATTTTTTCACAAGCGATTAAGTTCCAAAATTTTTAATACGCAATTATCAGTGTACTTTTCAGAAGTTCCACTTATATGAGAATCGTATAAATTCTAATGGTTTAAGATTTTGAAAGCTCAATCAGATGGGGAACTGTATCAGAGCATCCTGAGCTTTTATAAAGGAATTAGAAACGAGGAAAAACCAAACATCACATTTTTTTGTAAGACAGGCTTTTAAACGAAATGTTACAAATTTTTATTTATAATCCATGAGATGTTATCATAAAGATTTCAATTTCAATCTAAAGAGCACATCGTTCAAGAGAATTGTTTTCAATTTTTTGTGATAATTAAGTCGACTACATTTGGCGAAGTTGTTCTTTCCGTCAGGACAATGTACGTGTGCATGTGTATGTTTGGCTAAATTCCACCAGTTAGTTATATCCGCTAGATTTGGCCTCCAGCGATTATTTCCTGTTTCCAAATACTAAAAAGTGGCTTAGCGACAAATATAAAATTGGCTCAAACGATCAGGTGATTGCTGAAACAAACGCATATTTTGAAGAGTTGCCTAAACGGTGACTATGTTAAAAAGTAAAATGAGTTTTGGTTAAATAACAATTGCCTTCTTTCATTTATCATGACTTAATGAACTGCTCTCGTATGTTCTGCCTCCAGTAGTAATGTATGTAATATTTCTTCAGTTGGATGTTGGGTTTTCAAAGTCATAGATAGAGAAACGGATCTCATCAATCGGTGGAACAAATCTCCATTTAATTTCACACATTTCCGTTTGCAGCCTATTTTGGTCTAGTTCATCTAAACATTTTTGAATTTCGGCGTCCGCATCTCTTTAGTTGGTTTTATTATTTGACATAATCTCTTGAGGTCATCGTCTCGTTACATAAATCTTCTGATGTCCATTGTTCAAGCATTTGTACCAAGAGTTAATAAATTTTCTAAATGCACGGCTCTGATAGTTAAATAAGTGAATAAAACTAGATAACGTTTTTCGACACATCGTCCACAAGTATTCCAGAAAAGTGATTGGATTCAGTTTTGATGTTGACCTAATGCTGGGTAATTGATTTTCCGGTTTAACATACTTGATTTTGGAAATCGTACATTGGTTTTTTATTTTCCGTAGCATAACTTTGGCTTTCAATATATAAAATCTCTGTCGAAGCTCGTTTAGTACTAATTAACTTCCTAAGTGGTTGTAATTTTCGTAATAAAATTTTATTAATAGTTGAGCACATGTATTTCTCCCATCTAATATATAGTAATTGGATTTTTTTAAATCAGTTTCATAGCTAATATTTTCCAATCTTCCGGAAATTCTTAACAATTTATTGCAATTGCTATTGTATTCTTCCATTTGAAGTCGTTTAATTATTAATTTTTCGGCTACATGTATTTCATCGACCTGTAATTCAAAACCTTTTACAATACATCATCTTCTATTTCTTGAAATAAATTTGAGTACTCAAGCCATTGTTCGTAATAGTTTAAGCTATATTTGGAAAACCATAATAGATCCGGTAAACATTCCTTTAGCATATTATTTTGATCACTTCATTTTTCCCAAGGAGGTCCTTGAAACCATCTTGATCTTTTTTATCAATAGTGCACAGTTTAGAGATTCTCATAGCTTCACGAACAACATTTTAGTCTATCGGGATCCAATTCCAATCTGCAATATTAGTGAGGTCAGACGTTTCACTAATATTTTATCCAGCAGATTATTGTCTTTGAATCAGACTGCATAAATGTTCTAGTATATGATTATTTTTTATAAGTGAAGCCAATCGGCTACCCATCACTGCAGCCTGGAGTGGTAATTGTGGGATTTAAATTACTTTCAATGGCGATACTCAGGTTTTTGCCATTACAAACGTCAGGCTTATGGTAAATCATTTTTTTTTGTAGATACAGAAATAAGCAACCGCTGTGAAAGCCTCTTCAGCTGATGAATAATTTACAGAATAACATCTGTCTAATTTCACCGATGTTATTGTTTTTAGTGCACTGAGCCTTATTCGGTCAATTCTTGATCCCAATCTATACCACATTTCCCAATCTGTTGCCGTAACATCCCTTTTTCAATGAAATGTGCAACCGTTCCTAACGGATCAAACACCCACATTACTGTACGAAGAACTTCTCGCTTCGTTAATTTCTTTTCGCAGTTTAATAACAATTTATCAATTTTTTCAAAATTTGTTTTGAATGTAAACCTATCATCTGTTGCATTCCACCAAACTCCGAGAACCATCTCTATCTCTTTTTTAACTACCGAAGAGGCATTTTGTTCTGTCTCAAATATCCGGAATTACTTTCTTTACTTTTTGCGATAAACAAACCCAATTAGCAATTTGGAACCCTCCCATTTAATGTACCTTGACAACTTCTGTTATTAATTTTCCTTAAGTTATATCATTTTCCACACTATCAGCTGGTTTCATCATAGTAGTTGTTTTAGTTCTGTCCAAGTTTTCTAAAGTTATTTCAAGATTTTGAACAGCTGTTACAAATATATTATTGTCTCTGGTTTATCTTCTTTTACTGCTGGTAGCGAGATTGCTTTTCGAATAAGCGAATTGATAATCAGCTCAGGTCTACTTAATTTTTTTTGTCACATATTAATTACCGAACCAACGTTTTTCGGGAAAATTAAAAGTGTGCGAACTGCTGCTTTAGCTTCACTTTTTAATGACCGTTGTAGCCGTGACATATTTTCCTCATTACTAAAATCACATATTTCTGTAGTTTTCGGGGGTTTCGGGCAATAAAAGGCCAATCTTCTGGATTACTATCAAAATAAGGAAGATTTTCCCAACTTACTGCCTTCTCATAAAATTAATTTAATTAGTTTCCTGGCTGCCCGTTATAGTTTTAGTGATAGCACCGGTAAAATTTTTGATCAATGCTGCATTAATATTACTTTCTTTTACTCTAGTAAAATAAAGTATAGTAATCATGAAAATTTTGGACCTTGGGATTTTTAGAGATTTATTTGTTTTGAGGTCCCCTGAGTCCGAAAAAATTTGGTTTCAAAATGGTGTCTGTCTGTCAGTCTGTCAGTCTGTCTGTATCCTCTCTACAGCCCAGATGGTTTAACCAATCGAACTAAAACTTCAGATTTAAGCTTTTTTGATAAATTGGGAGGTCCCAGTGAACTTTACTCCAAATCGGCTAACCGGAAGTGGCCACTCCCTTGGTCCAGAAAATTTATTTTGCAAATATCTTAAAAAGTATAAGGTTTACAAAAAACTACTTAATCCAAAATGTTTCCTAAAATTAAAAACAAATTAAAAATTAAAAATAAAAAATTAAAAAAAAAAATTTAAAAATTAAAAAAAAAAATTAAGAAAAAAATAAAATTTCTCAAAATTCTCTGTTCGTAAAAGAAAGTCGTGTGTTGGCCACACCTCAATTTTTTATTTGTCGTTTTTCACATAAACTTCGATTTTTTTCATAGTTTTTATATTTCTGAAGAATGAACTGATAAATCAATTCTTGAATTCACGTTCATGTTACATAATGAATTCCTAATTTTCTTTTCAAATTTCTCGTATTCTTTATTTGAACTGTTTAGTCGGTCTGAATGAACATATGTGTCGAGTTCCTATACTGCCAAAGGCAAATCAGACTCAAGCATAAGTCTTAAAGGAATTATTTTACATGTACCTCGCCGATGTTTGTGGATTTATACTGCTTCTGTCACAGCTTATTTCTGCTTTGCCCTTCTAAGTTTTATATACTAAGATGGTATACAGAAGGCACAGACATCTTTTGTATTTGGATCAATGAGCTGATATCGAAAAACTTATTTTTTATTCTTTAGATCAGCTGCTTGACCCGGCTCGAAGGACCAGATGTTTTTTCCAATCCGCCGTCGGATTATCGTCATCATTTTAATGAAATAAAACGGAATAAGCAAATAAGCAAATACACCAATACCCCGCTTTACGATATTATTATTTTCCGAAAAATTGGGTGTAAATCGAAATTTCTTGTCGTTTTATTGGAAAATTTCCTAAATCGAGGAATTGGTGTACATGTCACCAATCCCTCTATTTACGAAATTTTCCAATAAAACGACAAGAAATTTCGATTTACGCCCAATTTTTCGGAAAATATATTTATCGTAAAGCGATTGGTGTATATTTTAGACCATTTTGTTCAGATTCCAAATAAAAATTTGATGGATTGTCAATTTTGGTTTAAGGTTTTAACATTTCTTTCAATTAAAATCGGAAACCCAATTTTATCCTACAAACTCAAATAAAAAAAAAATGGATACGAGTATATGACACGGTAGTCTGCCGTCCTAAAATCAAAAGCGATATCTACATGTAGGACAAAATTGAGATATTAAACATTGAAGTTTTTTTGATAGTTCTTCATATAATTAAATATGGTTTAATTAATAATGGTAATTTATAATGTAGATTTTGGTTAAAAATCGGTTAAAACTGTTAAAATTTAAAAAATATTAGAAGTTAATTCTAAAAAATCACATACGGCATTATTTTTAAAAAATATATTTGTATATGCTAAGCCAATGTGCGGTATCTACAAAAAATAAGTACTTAACGTAGATACGGCCTTATTCATTATTATCTATGTAAAAGTTAATTAACAAAAACGCGGTAATTGTTACTAAAATTCAGTTTATTTAAAAATAATTTTATAATTCATTAACTTGTAACAAAATCTCATTAATTTAAAGACCACAAAAATAAAATAAATAGTTCTAAATAAAAACAAAAACAATAAAGTTTATTTTTGATTAATTTTCTAATCATCACATTCGAGCATATTTCTCCAAAACACCTTTCTGTTTTCCGGAAGTACTCCTCCAAGAATTTTAAGTAGCGCTTCCTGCTTGGATTTGGGGAATTCGCGAGGCTCATTTCGGGTTGCAACAGCGGCTAATGAAACCCCTGTTTTTTTTGCAGCTTTCTTACATAAAAAATCTAATTTTTTAAAATCTTCGGTATACGAAGTTTTGTATTGCAATACAAAATTGCCACGAGTTTCTTTAATCTGAACCATAATAGAGAGAAGCCATAAAAGATTTGAAATCTCTCCACTGAGAAAAATCATAGTATTCCATTTTTTTACGTCTACTTTTGATTTTTGTGCATGCTCAACTGCATTAACAAAGTTATCAAAGTCATAGGTCTTGCCTTGTTTCTTGAGCGATAATTCTACTTGATGGTGGAAACTATCTGATGAGATAAAAGTATGTCCCGGTTCAAAATAATTAAGCTATATCTCCGTGGCAGATATTTCATCAGAATGAATCATTTAGACTAAAAATCTCAACAAGCACCAATTCTTATTTTGGCTAGCACAGTTATCTAACCATATTGTAATTTGCTTGGCATCTCTATGCCTCAAGAAAAACGAATAAAAACAACTAACGATGTCCTCCTTGGCCCTTCTTGAGGTACCTTCGTGCCACAAAACAGCGTACGGCTTTAATAGTGATTTTGAACCGAGTGGTACAAAACTTCCATTATACGCTGCAGGCCTTTTAATAAAAATTACTTTTTTAAAAGTATCCATTCTCGGTAACATAATGACTTTCTGTAAATCTGCAGAAACAAAGATAGTTCCATCTTCAAACTTATTATTAAATTTTGTTTGATAAAGTTCTCTAGACTCAGCAGCATGAATTTTATGAATTTTCCAATTGGAACAAGTTTTGCAGGTATTGTCCAAATTATCTTCTTGGTGCTCATGTAATTTGAACTCTTCGCATTGCTCGCATTCTTCGTGCCCCAGTAATACAAAGGATATATTTTTTGCCCTCACACGCAAACGATATGATTCATACGACACTATAGAATCGGGGTTTTTAGATTTAAAATCCTTGAACATCGTGGAAACCGATATGTCGCTTAGCAGATATCGTTGGTTTGGAGCGTGAACACGTCTAAAATATCAAGAATATATTAATAATAAATCTTTAAGTTATCTTACAGAACTTTAGAACTTACCTGTAGTGAGATATTGACGATGGAATGTTTCAATATGTGCGTCTATAAGAGGGTAATCTATCCTCTTTATAGCTGAATTCTCATGTCGATTTTCAGGTGGACAATTTTGTCTTGAAGTTTTCGACAAAGTATTGTGTAGAACTCGATCATTTAATTTTTTATAGCCTAAGGTGGTTAAAAAAAATGTTTTGCAGACAAGTACCATTTCATCGTTTTCATTTTTTAAATAATACTTGAACGAATTCTGTTTCCTGTTGCGTTCAGTCGTCCGACGTTTTATATCTTGCCTGGTACAAGTGTTTAACATGAAAGCCTTTCTCTGTTTAACAGATAGGCACCAGAAATTTTTGTTGATGACTTTTCTCATATTTTCATTAATATGACTGAAACATAATTTTGAGCAACTTTTTGCATCACAGCCTGGCAGTACTTTATGCTTTTCCAGAACTATTTGGCTTTTAATATTCTTTTGTTCTAATTTAATTTTTGGATTTATCCACCGCCTCTTTCTTTTATTACCTGTTTTTGTAAAGCCTTTGTCATTTAAATTTTCTGTTGCCAAAAGTTCTGAGCTTTCATTTGTTTTATTAGATATTATAGGTGGCATCGCTTCCTCCACAAGATTAACTGCACTATCATGTATCTATATTGTAGAAGTAGACAGCGGAGTACTTTCTATAACATCATCGTTGAGTTTCTGATCTGTATCTTGTCCTTTTTCATTGTACATAATTTTACAGCGATGATCTAATATCAACGTTGAAGAGTATCGTTGAAGTTCTGCATCATTCGGCATTATATTTTCATTTAGACCGTTCTTCAAATCGTCAACATCATACACTACATTTTCAGTTGATACAGTTTGTATCGATTCATTATGTTTGTTATTATTGGTCACTTCGAAACGAAAATTATCTTGACTATTTTCAATTATTAATGTTGTCACATAAACCCCATCTTCTGTTACTACCATAATATTTGTCGAAATTTGTTCAATTTGTTGAACTGCATAAACAGATTCATATGTTAGAGTACTCATATTATCAATTTTTTCATTTAAACTTGCGAACTTGCACACTCGATCTTCCGTTAAAACATGCATACTCGTCGAAATTGGTTTATTTTCATCTTCAATTCTCACTATAGGTTTAGGTAAAATATCACCAGCTCCGTTTACATTTGTCATACAAACCTTTACCGTTGAAGCTGGCGACTTATGTTGGCCTTTAGTTGCCAAAGAAACCATTACTTTAGCTCTTTCACTTGACATTTTTATGAAATTAACTTATTTATCATGGAATTGATAATGAAAACACAGAATAATGTTAATTGCCTTTTAATTTTAAATACAATACAAACAAATTGCACGTGCAATTACTTTAAAGACCGCAATAGAACTAAAAACAAAGCATGCAGATAATAATGTTTCCTAGTGAAAAAAAAAACGGTAAATAGAGCATACTAGATATAAAAGCGGTATATGCATGCTCACACAAGTAGATACGGCGTTTTCTACTAGTAGCATGTAGATACCACATTTTTTATTAGAAAAGGTAGAAGTTTTGTGCAGATATGACAAAAAAAGTGGTGTTTTTTAGAATATCCACTGCAGGTACAGCGTTTTTCTTTGGTATTTATGTTGAATAACGTAGTAAGATACTAAAAAAATAAAAAAAACCGATTTCAGATTTTTTGTAGATACCGCTTTTGATTTTAGGACGGCAGATGTACTCACGAGACGAATTATTAGTCTGGTAACTTACAGAAATTTAAACCTAATATCAAAAATATAATTCTTGAAGACCGAACAGTGAACTCCCGAATTCTTGTAATCTGCTTTTGTTTCGCTTTCTCTATTTCTCTCCTATAGTAATGCTGTGGAACGTTGCAATGGTAAAGACATACTATATTAAGGAACAAATTCCTAAGCGGTAAAAAAACGATCGTATACTCTGGTAGTTTGTTGTACTGAAACCTTGGAAATAAAAATTGTACCCAAACAATATTTTAAAACTAAACAACTACATGTAGCAATTATTGCACGTTGCATAAAAATGAGTTAACCAGTCATTAGTACTCTGATTCTTTAATTTTCAGTCAATTTTACTAATATTATTTTATATTGTTGAGGAAAGCTTAACGCTGGTCCAGATTCCCGGCTAAATAATGATCAGTAATTTAAACCAACAGAACCTTAAATTTTGTGGGTGTACTATGCTAGCAGTGACTAGACCGAGTTTGTAATCTAGAAATGAAGATGTTCCTTCGTGTATGAATGGATTAAACAAAGCTAGGTCTTCTTTAGAAAGACTTGTGTTCTGAGAATCCAACCCAACATGTAATAAAATATTCTGAAACAACCCTAATTAAATTTCTATGCAAGTTGCACTGAATTTCCATCAAATTACTGTATACAACCATTTCCTTCACTCGTCATAACCCTTGACCAAGCTCATATTCTAAAATAATTTTTCGCATATGGTGGCTTGGTAAATGGAGAAAACAGAATCAAATTAACTCTCTTCCATATAAGGTTATGTGAAACTTGATTAAGTCGATTCGACCCAACATAACTTACATGCATCCTATCACAATCCAGTCGTTGACTTTTCTGGGAAAATATGACATAGCAAGTTTCTCATAATTTTTCGCTATCAAATTAAAACAAAATGTCTTTTCGAACGATCAAAAGACAATAAAGAATTCATAACAAAAAAAGTCGGATGACTGAGTGATATTGCAATAAGTACTACACTACAATACACTTGTAATGTTTATAATCAAATTAATTTAACATTTTATTATGATGGGCGGGGCGAAACCGACCATTAAATATCAATACCGAAAACAAGTGGTTTGGGGTTTTTTTCTTTTACATACGTAAATATGTTGACACCAACAGAACAAAACAAATATGAGCGTACATATGTTTTTCTTAAATATTATTCCGGAATTACGGTCTAATTAAATTTAATGATATACGGCTAGTTGTATATAAATATTATATTATTTTAAATCTTAAGTACCTATGTACATACTCGTACATATGAATTTAAAAGGAATTGTACAAGAGAACCGTATTTTGTATTCTTAAAGTTCTAATTCGCTGATTGTTGTTAAAATAACAGATTTTAATTAGTTTTTGCCACTGAAATAAAAAACTAAAAATTAAATTTTTAATGCATTAGTTGTGGTATAGTCATTGATATAATTAGATAACTGACCTAAGGTAATTATTCTCTTTTTTTAACATTATATGAGAATTAAAAGTGTGATTTTAAACAAAATAATTTCTTTAACGGATAATTTAATGATTTAGATAAAAGTCAAATTTAACCCATTAAATTAAGTGAAACTATTTAGATGTTAAGCGAAAATAGAATGAAACTTTTTATTAAAACAATTTGCAAATAAATTGAAACTCGTAGAATTTTCCTTCCGGATTGATAAGAAAACATCATCTGAACACGTATTCATTATGCATAACCAAATTCAAGAATTTAATTTTGTCATTTGAAACAAATGACGATCGTTAACCAATATGATATAATAATTAATTAGTTAGGTATGTATATGAAATAATATCTGAAAATAATTTTATTACAAAAATAAATAACTTTTAAGAAGCTCAACCAAGAAAGGACCGACAAACCGTAAATTAGCAAGTATTCAAAACGGTCTAAGTTAACTTCGGATTACATTGAAATTGGCTAGTCTGGAAATGGAGTCATTGAATTCGCCATGAACAATAGCCTTGCGGAAAAAATATGCCACGCAGTTTTCAAGTAATTAATAATAATTTTCAAAATATTGTTTAATAAGTATTAAAAAATTTTAGCACTGCTTTAACAAAACCGAAAAAAATTGATATTCATCGATGAATTATATGAATAGAATGTAGCTGTTGAGAAAATATATCTGCTAAACAAATTGTATTTGAATGTTCAAAGTTTAAAAAGTATTTTCATCTGCAGTGTAAAGGAGTATTCGGTGGTCATATTAAGTCCAAGACTAATAAATCCGCTTAGTACTGTTCTACCTTTTTCTGCTAACACGACCCTTGAGAACCTTGCAGCTGATGTGAGTGATACGAAAAATATACTGACATCTCAGTTTGAGGAGCTAACAAAATCACAAGAATTTCTATCCTCACAGTCAGAAATACGAAAAAGTGGTCAGTGACAATAGGTACTTACAGTCAGAGTTGGAGAACTGCAAATTGTTGTCTAAACAAAGCAGTGAACGTTTTCAACAAATCGACTCTGCCGTGGATTATAAAAATCGGCGAGAAATTGTTAATAACCTATTGATTTCTGGATTACCTAACAATTCTATGGCAGCTTAAACTCTTGTGATCAAATTTTTAAACAGATCGGTTGTGCTGAATTAACTATGAAAATTGAGCCAATATAATATATTGAGCCTAAAAAACCAAAGCATTATAGTATAGCATTATTTGCAAATAAGTTTGGGTTCCTTATTGAAGCAAACAAACAAATTTTTATCAGAGATCAACTCACACCGTATCAATTCAAGTTATACAGAGACGCCCAAAAATTAAAACGAGACCTAAACTGTGAATTTTTATTTATTTTTAAATTCAGCGAATCAATCGCGGATCGAAAACTGCATATAAAAAAAAATAGGAAACAATTGCTGTAAATCAAAGTACCCTGGAGAACAAACGCAACAGTTTTGTAACGTTTCTAAAACAATGTCTTTTTAACGATTTATAAAAAAAAATCCAAAGCGATTTCAAAGACACTTTGATAAAAAATTTTTGTTTCCCTAATTTTTTTTTATATGTAGTTTTCGATCCGCGATTGATTTGCTCCCCCGGACATCCAAGCTTGATCGAATTTCATCTTTTATGGATATTTTGAAGATTAAGCAGGCGCACTAAACTGTTCCAGCTGGAAATCAAAACACCACTTATTTGTTCCAACTGGGCAGCAGTCATATTTTCTTCCCTGACTATGAATTCATGTACGATACTTTCAATCAACAAATTTGTGGTATCGTCGTCCAGAGAACCATTTTTGATATAAGCATCAGTAAATTTTTTACCTCGTTCTGTATTTAGGAAGGTTTTGAATTCCTATATAAATTAAATAAATTAGAATTTAAAATGAAAAGCCAATAAGGTTTAAAATTTACAAATTGAAAGGCAGAATGTATTTCGATGCGCTGGAACTAGGAATCAAAGAGCTCATTTGTGTATCCATAGATAACGTGCTATTGCTATTACTCAATGTATTGTTATTAAATAAATTATATATTAATCTCACATTTGTAACGCGCCATTCCCCAATTTTTGATCGAAGCCTACTTTTTTGCTAAGATCGGTTGGGTCAGGAAACAAAGCATCCAAATCTGATTCTGTTAAAATCTTTAAATCCATAATGTCATCGAAATTTGATTCTAAATGAATTTGAAAAGTTAGTAAAGAACACACTATAGTGTGTTGAGAAAAAGAAAATCAAGTTGTTACACTTTGGAGGACCACAACTTCAAGAAGTGGTTTATAATATTCCCGGTGCGCTAGTGAAATACGATGCAGGCGAATATAATAATGTATTTAAAATTTTAGTTGACAAATTAAATAATTATTTTTCTCCTCAAAGAAATTCCACATTTGAGCGCCACTTATTTCGGTCAATTCAACCAGTCGATGGTAAAGATTTAGGTAAATTTATTTTACGACTGCGTCAACAAGCCAATAAATGTGAATTTGGTACATGTAAAGATTCCATAATCGAAGTAAATATTAAGGACAAAATAATTGATGTCTTGGCTCCACTAGATTTAAAGAAAAGATTGCTAGAAAAGGAATCACCTCCTAACTGAAGTAATTGAGTTGTGTCAGGTATATGAGCAAGTGACAAATCAATCTAGTGCCATGACTAATAATAGATTATCTAGCGTTGTAAACAAAATTTCAACTGGGTTTAAATCAGCTGGTAAGGAGGAGAAATGTGGAAGATGTGGCTTAAAAGGCCACACTGATAAAAGTCAGCAGTGCTCGGCAAAAGATGCTAAATGTAATAAGTGCGGTTCGATTGGTCACTTCGCACGAAAATGTAAAACGAAGACATTTAAACAGAAATTACCAATGAAGTTTGATAATTTTAAATGACGTAAAATGTTTAATTCCAATGTAAGGTGTATCAAAGACAAAGAAGATAGTCTAGATGAAGATGAGGATTACAGCTGCTTTAAAAATTTTGATCAGTTATAAGCAATAATGAATGCGACAATGATGTTCGAAGTTGGCGGTAAACAAATTCAAATGCTAATGCAGATTTCGACCTTATGCAACAAGTGAACCGCTAAAAGTCAATAAGATTTTCGAAGCCCCAATCCGTGTTGGACAAACCCCGGAATTAATTTGTTCTTTCTATGTCATTGAGCATTCGAAACAATCACTTTTGGGTCGTAACGCTGCTATCAAATTAGAAGTCCTAAAATTGGGACTAGATGTAAATCGCGTGGCATCAAAAGCACCGCTTCAAAAAATTAAGGGATTGACTGTAAGGTTATTTATAGATGAAACTGTCAAACCTGTACAACAACCTTTGAGAAGAATACCAGTAGCATTAGAGGAAAATGTAGAGGCCAAATTGGAAGAAGCTCTTGGACTAGACATTATTGAAAGGGTTGATGGACCAAGTTGTTGGATATCGCCCATTGTGATTGTGTTTAAAGAAAACAAAGAATTACGCATTTGCGTAGATATGCGACGTGCTAATACTGCCATACTACGAGAACATTTTCCACTTCCAATTTCCGAATTATTTATGACTAAACTGCAAAGCGCAAATTTTTTTTACAAGATTAGATTTAAAAGATGCATATCATCAATTGGAGTTGGATCCTTCGAGCCGTTATATAACCACATTTATTACACACAAAGGATTATTTAGGTATAAAAGGCTCATGTTTGGGGTGAATTCAGCTCCTGAAATTTTTCAGCGTTTTCTAAAAAACGTTCTTGCTTCCATGCAAGAATGCCATCAATTATTTGGATGATGTGAACGCATTTGGGTCAACGGAAAGAGAATTGGAGGAAACAGTACAAGAAGTATTACGCATATTTGAAAAATACAATATTCTATTGAACAACGATAAGTGCATTTGGAACACCACACAACTCAAGTTTTTGGAGCATATCTTGTCTACTTCCGGTATAAGACCAGACCCTGATAAGGTAAAGACGATTATAGGATTTCGAGCACCGCAGAATAAAGAAGAGGTTCGATGTTTCCTCGGTCTGGCTACGTATGTCGGAGAATTTATTCCCGACTTTGCAGGATGCCAGTCCGGTTGCATTAGGAGCGGTTCTAATACAATTCGATGGAAGCGGAGATCCCCATATTATAGCCTTTGCAAGTAAAAGTTTTTGAAAATGAAAAAAAGGAAATGGAAAAAAGGTACTCCCAGACAGAAAAAGAAAGCCTGGCTTTGGTTTGGAGCGTTGAGCGGTTTTATTACTATTTAGCCGGCATTGAATTCAAACTGGTGACCGACCATTAGCCACTCGACGCAATCTTCAAACATTCATCGAAACCTCCGGCAAGGATTGAGATTGATTGATTCCTTTAAATTCAAAATAATATATCAGGCAGGGAAATATAATATAGCGGATTCATTTTCACGTCTTTGCAAACTCAATAATTCCGAATAGTTCGATAGCATTTATGTAGATAATGTATTCACAATTATAGAGCATGCCGTGCCACAAGCAGTCACCGTCACGGAAATTGCTCAACAAAGCTTAATGGACGAAGAATTGCTAATGGCGGCTAACCAGGTCATGACAGGTACATGGGCTTCTGATTCATCTAAACCCGTTTCGATTGGAACTAACAGTAGTTGGAGATGTATTATTACGAGGCACTAAGATTGTGATTCCGTCCAGTATGAGGACTCACATTTTAAATCTTGCACATGAAGGACATCCGGGGGAAACCGTGATGAAGCGCCGGCTTCGCTCAGAGAAGGTGGTGGCCGGGAATGGATCGTCAAGTGGAACAGTTTGTTAAAAATTGTCGAGATTGCTTCATAGTTTCAAATGCGTCAAAACCTTCTCAAATGAATCGACATAAAATGCCAAATGGACCATGGCTATGTGATATCCCGAAAGAGGTTGCATCTCTGGGTGATTCCAAATAATTCGTTTTGATTTAGCAAAAGTTCGTTGAACTCCATTTGTATTTGTTTGTTTTGATTAACCGTTGATTTTATGATGACAGGGTTGTAGTTCTGCTTACTCGTCTTAGGTATAGATATGACGTATAGGATTGTAGAATCTTTAACCATCATCATTGGTTCCGCATATTCTATAGCCTCTATTTCATTGGAATACGGCAAGGTTTCTATTTCTGTATTTAAGCGGGTAATTTCCCCTTTATCCAGTTAATTGGTGTTAACTATTTTTCCTTTTGTTAACTGTACGGCTCTAATAATTTCTTTTATTTCCTCTTTGATGAGAGTAAGTCGGTTGTACAGCGTTTGTTTCTACAATTTTGTTGAAATTGATGATGTGTATTAGTTTAAAATGTTCGTTAATAATTCGCCCATTTCCTTGTTTTACAGTTACTACTGCGGTATTGTATTCGTAGATGGTCGCGGATGATGTTAAACCCCATAGCCATGAGCGCGTGAATATTGTTTCTCCAAGCGCGTACGTTTTCGGTTTTTCCCTCTTTGCCTTCTCTCTTTCAATTTTGGTTTCCTGGCTTCTCCGGATCTTTTCGATTATATCTTCGTTTATTTTATTTTTGAAGTCAGACAGATTTTGATAGTTTATTCTTTGTGTTCGACCAAAAAATATGTCACTTGGTTTTCCACGCGACTAGGATGTCTATCATATTTGTTGATGTTACAGGTGTCGCAGGTTTGTGTATGTTTCTTTATTAGACTAACCATTCGAGGGAAGTAGCATTTTTCCAATATTTGTTTTTTATTCTCAGCATCATTCCGGTGTGCCCGTTTGTGTTCTTCTCTTATAATGACAAACTGCTTTTCCTCGTTGCGTATGTCCGTCATCACTCTTTGTGTTAATCATATCTTGTAACCCGAGAAATTTTCTTTAACGGCCTCCTGGAGGATTTGAATATATTCTTCAGGTATTTTTACTCCATTGATTGTGTTCGGATTTAGTTTCGCTCGTAGAATTCTTTTTAGGGTTTTTTTACTTAGTTCAGGCAGGCTAATGTGATGCCTGTGGTAAGATGGGTGTGGTTCTTCCTGAGCGTAAATTTGTTTCCCTTTTTTGAATATAAGTTGATTCCTAAATGCGTTGATTGGTGCTTCGCAGTAGCGTATTAGATCCGTGCCATCTTCCTCAGCACTGTGAACCGTTCCGTTTGTAGATAGGGTGTTTCCTTCCATTTCTAGTCTTTATAGTGCATCTGCGACTTTGTTGATGCATCCCGGTTTGTAAATAATTTCGTAATTATATTCCTCTAAGCGTGCTTTCCACATTTTTAATTTGGCATTGTTGTTTTTATTGCTTATTGCAAACGTTAGTAATCTTAATTTTTTTTTGATCCGTACAGGTAGTTCCTTAGATTATCTAGGGCCAAAACTATAGCCAGCATCTCCTTTTCGTTAGCAGCATAATTCACTTCTGTTTTATTTAGTGATCTAGAGATATAGGTGATGGGCCTGTCCTTGCCGATATCGCCCTGGGATAATACTGCGCCAATTGCGAATGATGAAGCATCTGTTGTCAGAAGGAACGGTTTGTTGAAGTCCGGGAAGATTAATATATCCGTGGAGGATAGTAGCTCTTTGATATGTAAAAATGCTTGGATTTCTTCCTTGTCCATGCTGATTTGTACCTTTTTGGACTGGGTTGCTTTTGTTTGTGCATTTTCTCCTATTGTGGCTTGGCTATCTTTGCGAAGTCTTGCATGAAACGCCTGTAATAGGACGCTAATCCAAGAAATTACTAGTGATGAGGTAACCCAAGAATTCTGTTTCTAGTTTCAGGAACTCTGTCTTGTCTAGGTTGATCCGTAGGTTGGCTTTCTCCAATTTTGAGAAGATTTTCTCGATGTTCAATAAGTGCTCCTCTTCTGTTTTTCCCCCTAAGATTATGATGTTAATGACATCATAATCTTTGGGGGGAAAACAGAAGAGGAGCACTTATTGAACATCGAGAAAATCTTCTCAAAATTGGAGAAAGCCAACCTAAGGGTCAACCTAGACAAGACAGAGTTCCTGAAACAAGAAACAGAATTCTTGGGTTACCAATCGCCAATGAATTCTTTTCACACGTCGTCAATCATCCTTTGAAAAATGGCTGAGGCGTTCTTTAAGCCAAAAGGAAGTCGTAGAAACTCGTACTTCCCGTTCATTGTAGAAAACGAGGCTTTTTGTATATCCGCTTCTTTCATTTTTATCTGGTGGAACTCCGATGTTAGGTCTATGGTTGTAAAAAATTGAGAGTCTCCGATGATTGGATTATCTTGATTGGTTGGACGGTTGATATAGTTCACCTGTCTCATTTGCATGGGTCGATATCCATTGGCGTTGGTGGCTTCGGATTGTTTGGTCTTGGTGGTGGTAAGTTGTTCTGATTTTGGTTGACGTTTTGATTTTGGTTCACTGTTAGGGAGAAATGACGAAGATGCACCCATCATGCCAACATGCTTGGTGGGTTCATAGTGGTGTAGTGGGTTCGACGACGGTAGTGAGGGAGAAGAAAAAAGAAAAAAGAAAAAGATGGCGGTTTCCGTTTTAGTAAGTAATGTGGACACGAAACGTCAATGAAGACGAACAAAAACAAAAATCTAAAAATAATAAAAGAATCAAAGTGAAATAAAATAAAAAAGTTTTGCGACCATCCAAACAAAATGTAATAAAAAACAATTGAATGTAAATTTAAAATAAATAAATATATTATTTTTATATAGTTGTAGCGACACGACAGCATCAACGCTAACAAATTGTTTGATTGAAGAAGAACATACATCGCGTTCCGACTAAAAAGCCGCCGGAACATTCACATATAGTATTCGGTGATTTTGGTGTTGTATATTGTAGGCCATGTTTCTCCGCTGTATTGGTATTGTACCATCGTTTGTTCGCAAATTTGGTGAGTTGTTATATGAAATTTGATTTATTGGGGCTGTTATCACATTGTTGATATTTCTTTTGTGTATTGGCAAGTTTCTGAAATTCAGGTTTTGAATTCCCAGACAGAATGCGTTTGCCTCTGGTAGCGTGCTTGGTTTTTGAATTATAAGCATCTTAGATAAATCTCCATTCAGCCCCCGGACGAAAATATCTAAAGCTCTATTCCTGTATGTTTCAACCAAAACGTTGATTGTTTCAGCTGAATAGTCCTCCGTTTTGACTTTGTTTTGGCCTTCGTGTCAATCGGGCGCTGTTTTTGCAGTTTTTCTTCAAAAATTATTAAACAATTACTTTTAAATCTAATTAAAAATTTGCAAATTGTGCCCATTTCTGCAACTTTATGAATATGGAACTTTCCCAGCAACTAGCAAGAAATTGTTTATCGCCAAACGTTTTCGTGTAAACTTCAGTGAATAAAGAAAAAAAAAAAAAACATCGGATTATACATAGTGATTTTGCACAAGGAATACTATAAATTGGGTTCAGTGCTTTAGAATAAGCAGTAATCGTTTAGCGAAAAAAATCACCAGGACCGTTAATACCATCCATGTTTGGAGAATGTTGAAATCTAGTTAAAGATGTGGAATTGACAGATAGAACTAAAAGAAGAGCTCCGATTTTTCGAAATTTGCTGTCATTTTTACCATCATTAACAATTTCTCTGGTACACTGTTGTGAATGAGCACATGCTCAAAACAATGTGCCAGCAGTTATGTGCTAAAATTTATAGAGTGTAAACAAATAAATAAATAAAATAAAAGAAGTATTACCCTGTAGATCGGTTTATCTCGCATAATGTTGTAGTCGCGTAGTATAATTTCTACGTTATGTACCCATAAGATATACTGCGTGGCATTCCCATCGAACACCTGCAGTTCTCTTACACAATCAGGTAGCCTGCTTATATCTTTCAGGTATTGTTCATTTGTTGGTGTTACCAATGTTGTTGTTGTTACGGGAATCACAGGGTTTTCTAATTTTTCGAGTCGTCTTTCGATTTTTTTTGTGAGTTCGGTTTGGGTGTTCATGGCTACAGTTAATTGCTGCAAGGCGTAAATTAAAATTTTATATTAAAACTTACATTAAAATGAGTTGGATTATCATTTCCAACTATTTTTTGTGTGTACTCCGGGTGATTGTACACTTGAGACCAGTCGAGTGTGCTTTGGACGGCACGTAGTCTTCTTTTTTAGCTGTTAGTGTTAATGTTTATTATCGGCTTACGGCTGTAAGTTTTAACTGTCACTTGCACTATATTTGTTGCTATAGTTTAATATTTGCTATAGGCTTTCACTTTTTATTAAGCACTGTGTAGTATAGTATTTGCTACATTCTTAAAAAAAATTCCACATTAATAACTTTACCGACTGGTCCCTGTTTCGGCGCCAGTTAACGAGTTAGGTGCGAATTTACTTAAAAAAATAACTTTATTTTTCAAGATCAAACTTAAAATTAATCTACTACAAAATCATTTTATACAATAAAAATAGTTTAAGTTGCATAAAATGTATGGGAAATTACTTAAAAAGAATTTCACACGTTGTGTTGATTCGACAAGTGTGTACATGTCTCATAAAGCACGTTGTGTTGACTCGACATTGATGGTGGTGTTAACTTGTAATATTAAAAAGACTTGCTGAATATTAACAGGCAATTTTTTAATTCAATAAAGTATTGGGTCGTTTTCAGCGACAGTTTCGCTTCATTCAATTACTAAAATTATCTTGAATGATGAGTGTGTATTTCAAAAAATAAAATTCTTCATTATTTAAGCCAAAGCTTTCTTTATACACTTGGGTGCAAAAAAATTGCACATTGCTCAATTTTCCACAAAAGTGCAAAAATATCAAAAAATCCAATATTTGTTTAATTTTTTTTAATGCAGATTCAAAGTCTATTTCAATACCTATCCAGTGGTACCTTTTTTGTATTTATACGTGACATCAAACTGATTTTTTGGGGGGTTTAACATCTGAGGTATAGGTTTTTGTGAATTTGTCAGCATGAAAATTAATAGCATTAAATCGAATTAAAACATGGAAATCAGAAAAAATATTTTTATTAATAACGAGTATTTCCTCCTCTGGCCCGAATGACAGCTTCCATTCGATGAAGCATTGATTTCCCCAAAGCTTTCACAAAATCTCCAGATATCGCATCCCATGCCTCTACGATCACCTGTTGTAGCTCCTGGAGACTCGTTGGAGCAACATCTCTGGCTAGAATCCTTCTTTTCAACTCGTCCGGCTAGAGCAACATCTCTGGCTAGAATCCTTCGTTTCAGGCACATCCACCTCTTGAAGGTACTGGTACACTACACCAGCTGTATGCGGGCTCGCATTATCCTGCATGAACAGAAAATTTTCACCAATAAACCCGGCAAAATACGACATACTCCTCGAGTACTTCCTCAATGTACCGTTGAGAAGTCATTCCTCTTGACAGACCGCCAGTATTGGCTCGGGTGATGAATACAAGATCTGTCTTCGCCTCTAGTGATATGCCTCCCCAGAACATGCACGATCCACCGCCATACGAGACACGTTCTTGGATGCAACATTGTACATATCGCTCTCCTTGTCTTCTGTATACTCTTCCGTGTCCATCGGTGCCATATAAACACATGCTGCACTCGTCAGAGAACAGGACTCTACTCCATTTTTCTTCTGTCCAATTCAAATGCTCTCGAGCGAACTGACGACGGGCTCGTCGGTGGGATGCAGTCAATTTCGGCCCGTTTGCTGGTCTGTGTGCTGTCAGATTAACTTCTTGAAGTCGTCTTCTAAATGTCCACCTGTAACTAGCGTATCTGGGCGAGATGCAAAGAAAATAAATGTAGTCTAATAGATCTTACGAATATGTAGTACTTTCGCCCCAACCTGATTTTTTTTTTAAATATTGAACCATAACGTATCTATTAGCAGTGCATCTATAATAATTATAACCTGATTTATAGCGCGCTTTATTGTTTTGTTTGGTTGTTGATTTTGGGACTAACTGATTCTTTATCATTCGATTTCCAATCTTCTGCCATTGTGCATATAAAATATATCTTAAAATCAATTAGTGCATTTCAAAATTATAAAACTAAAAAAATAAACAATTTATTGTTGAAAAAAAAAAAATATTGTCCTACAACAATCTTATATTGTGATAAACAATAATTAATTAACCAAAATAGATTATTGTAAGAAGGCTAGATCAGGTGTCACAATTTTGCGACCGATATTTAATGGGATACCGCAAAATGTACCTAGCCATTACAAATTAACAAGCTATTATTAGCGTTCCTGGTGGATTATTTGAATCGTTCGTGTAAGTATATGTTATAAAACATTAAGGAGACAGTGCGTGCCTTAAGACTTAAATTATTTTGGTTTAGTCGTGTTGGTAGACTAATCTAGTCTTATCTCGTCATCCATTGTTAGATCATTCGAGAAAATGTGGTAAATTTGGACCACGCATTGTCACCCAAACAACACAGCGGTCAACGCAGGTTGTTGATCTCATGTGGATACAACCGATTAATCCATCCATCAGAATCAATTGTCCGGTTGTGTAGTGCTAAAATACCCAATATAAATTGGCACAGTCGAGAAGAACATTGGATCATTTTTTTTAGTGATTTCACTTTAGTTTAAGTGCACTTTTCATTTGTATTGCTCATTTTTAAGTTGGTGGTGGGAAATTAGTGATTAATTAGTTCTTAATAATTTAGTTTATAGTGAAGTAACCGTTACCTACAAAAAAAAAAAAATAAAAAAAAAAAATAAATAAATAAAATTTAAAATTAAATTTTAACGGTATAAAAAAAAAAAAAAAAATCAAATTGTGGAAAAGTGATATGGTGGTGGTTGTTTATAATTGACACCTAAAACAATTTATTATAGTTATTTTAAACTGCAATAAGGTCATCCACGAGCGCTCCTGGAAGGACATCAATAACGGCGGTGAGTTTTTCTTTATTAAGTATATATATATATATATATAGATATATACAGCAATTTGGGTATAGTTTGCTCAATAGAAAATTACATATACGTACATAGGCGTTGGGTTATACGTACATATTTTCCACAATTCGGGTTTGAAACGCAATTATTCTTGTATTATGTAGAGAAGGTCGGTAGCTTCAAATTATTCTATTGTTCATGTATAAATTTAAATCCATAATAATCTTAAATAAAATGTGTTAAATTTAAATATGGTTGTCTAAGTGATTATTTAGTGGGGAAGTGGAAAGTGTTAAGAGGCAAGGGCATTGAAAGTGAATGAATTTATTTTTTTTTATTCTGCACATGACCGTGTTTATTTGTAATGCTGCTGGTCGCTAAATAGTTTGAACCCTACCTTCACTGAGCTCTCAGGATTAAAGATTACAGCAAGCATGTGCACCGTAGCACCAAGAAGCGTTACAAAAATGGCGCCGAAACAGGGACCACTAAAAGGTCAATTATTATGAGATGTTGCTTAATATCTAATTAATTTAGTTTCTTTAATTCAACTTTGGTCGCTCTAGGAA
This sequence comes from Tipula vernalis, assembly GCA_958295665.1. Lineage (NCBI taxonomy): Eukaryota > Metazoa > Arthropoda > Insecta > Diptera > Tipulidae > Tipula > Tipula vernalis. The sequence continues at coordinate 174,775,088 of OY282558.1, read as the reverse complement.
AGCATCCAAGGAGCATCACTCCTCAACTATACAGACGATAAGAATGCCGCCTATTAATTTTATTTTAGTAATACGCGGTTGATCTGTCTGTTTTGTGTACACACCCTTCTGGTTTATACTTTGCATTAGGTTTAGTTTATTCATCTGATTGAATCTGCTGAGATGGCGGTAGAAAACGAACAGAATATGTGTTAATAGAGCTTCTGGTGTTTCCATTATTCTTAACAGATTTCATGATTTGTTCCCTGTTATTTTCATACTTTCAATCAGATTGAATCAGTAGTTTAATTTTTTTTCGCTGTATTGTTATATTTTTTTTTTTTTTGATAAAATTTCATTGGGTTACTTTTGCGGGAAACGCACATGGATAGGCTTAGTTAATCGATCGAACCTAGATGATTTCTAGATATCTCGCTTTTTCTGGTAAATTTGAAATGTTGTGTTTTCTGAAAAAAGCATCATTCCCTCTTGTAAGCATGTTAATTGTCATTTTGTTTTTTTTTGGTTAAGTAACTATCGCGCAATTCACTTTCAAACCACGCCTAAACACTTACCGTTACTTTCCCCACTTAGATTCGTATTTTATATCTCATTGCATTTATATTAGTTTTTTTTTATTATTAAAGTTATACTTATAACTCTATTTTTGTTGTTGTTCATATCTACTGAATATTGGTACTAATGCGTACAATAATACTTTATCTACCAAAATATATATATAGTAATCGTAGTCCATTGTGACATATTGAATGTTTCCAAAACTATTTGTTCGAATTTTGGATTAGTTTGTTTAATTCATTAGTTATTTCGTTAAGTAGGTTTCATTTCGTTTAATTTTTTTTATTACTTTCTTAGTAGTTAATTAGGCGTAGCTATAAGCCATTTATCAAATTCAAAATTTATAACTTGTTTACAATTACATAACTTGTTAACTGTTCAAGATGAATCCTGATAAGTATATCAAATATTTGAAGGAGGATGAAATCACAGTCGAATATTCAGTACATAAAATATCTCCGGACGAACCCGAAGCCAGTACCAAGTTACGAAAAGCTTTATATGAAGAGTTCAGCAACCCCAAAGCTCCTATTGGTAAATCACATTTAACTGATGGTCCTGACCGAGATGTTAGTCTCGGCCGAGAGACATTTGAGTCGTTAGAAAGAGCAATCACCCATAATCGCACGCAAGAGCTACTGCTAGAGGTTTTACATCGTGCAAGTCACTGGCAAAAACGATTGCAAAGACTGAAAAATGCTTTTGGTGAAGTCGAAGGAGCAACCAATCAAATGTCGAAGTTTAGAAGATTAGGTCAAGAAGCGCAGAACGCCTTAAATGATACTCATGTCGGTACTGCAGTTATTCCAAAAGAGCAGTTCCATCAACCGGGCGTTACGGCAATAAACAATCAACCAGGTAGCAGTCTCGAATTGAATAAAAACGACGAGTCTAATATGCCCAAAATCGTAGCTACAGAAGTTAGCAAGGCTACAACAACAAGCGTCCCAACAATGAAAACCACATATAGCGGCTGGAATTATGGCCCATCTAAAGTGTCAGTATCTATTCCAGAAGGCTTGTACATCCCACCAGATACCTGGCGAGCACCAGGAATCGAACGTCAGATTCCTCCCCAAATAAATAGCGACGATAGGTATTTTGAGAATAATTACTACAGACCGTATCACCCCAAATGGAAATTGTCGTTCGACGGGAATCCACAGCGACTGGATGTTCATGATTTTATATTTCGCCTAGATATCTTCGCTAAACGTGATGGATTTCCACCAAGTAGATTACCAGCGATAATACATAGCTTCGTGACAGACACAGCAGAAAAATGGTTATGGGCTTACACTCAGGAGCACCCAGACGCATCATGGTCGGACATGCGAGGTGCATTTTTATCCAGGTTTTCGAGTCATGAAACTGAAAAAGAGAAAAGGCGATTCATTGAAAGAAACAAGCAAAACCATAGTTCCTTCAATGAATATTCACTAGAAATCCAAAGCTTGAACGGTAGGTTGAGCGATCGGTTTACGGAAACGGAACTAATTGAAATCCTCAGAGAAAATATGCATCCGGCGCTTCGAACAGTTACACTACAAATGCAGTTCAGTACGATCGAACAACTTAGGATCGTATGCCAGCAATACGAACGGCTATGGTTCAAATCTGGATTTGATCTAAGGAATGCAGTAGAATCGCATAGTCGTAGGCCCAAACTTAGCGAAATTAATACTCAGTCTATAGTTGAAGACATGGTGTTGACTCCTGGCCACATTAATCAATTAGTTGAGAGTCAGGAAATTGGTGCCATTAATCAAGGAACTAAACAGTCACCGCCATCAACTTACTTAATTTGTTGGAATTGCAGGGATATTGGCCACCGCTACCAAGACTGCACTAAGGAATTTACAGAGATATTTTGTTTCGGTTGTGGGAAAGCCGGCGTTAGAAAACCCAACTGCAGCAATTGTTCAAAACAGGTGCCGGGAAACCATGCGCCGAGCGTAGCATATCCTGGGATAGCTCGCTCGGGTCAAACCTACGTGCTTCCCAGGAAATGAAGATACCCATATTAGTCGCTTCTCAAGAGAACTTAAATCATTCTATAAGTCACTCTATCGATTGTTACCGAAAATCCACCGAACTTTCTCAACAACATCCGACGATTTTCCCTAATACGTCGAGCTGCTCAACCACTAGACCACCAGTAGTGGATGCTAGCATCCAAACCGATCCGGTTTCGGATTTGTTCCATAATAAAAGTATTTCATCAGACGCAGCGTTGAAGCAGAAAGATCGACATAAACTCTACTGGAAACGGCGCAAATTTATCCACAAGATATGCAGTACAACATTTGTGAGAACGCAGGATCCGCGACCCTATGCAGAGATTCAAATAAATGGAACACCAGTAAAAGGCCTGTTAGATAGTGGCGCTTCAATAAGTATCCTTGGGAAAGACGCTATATCATTTTTACATAAACTAGGCTTAACCCTTATAAAAGTGAAATCCACGGTTAAAACAGCAGATGGAACGCCAAATGAAATGCTGGGATTTGTCGAAGTACCTGTAGTATATGATGGCATATCAAAAGTCATGAAATTGTTTGTAGTACCGAGTCTAGAGGGCGCGCTTTACCTTGGCATCGATTTTTGGTCAAAATTTGGTCTCGCTCCAAGAATAGTAAGTGGAATATCGAATGTAGTACCTAAAGCTAATCAACACCAGTTAAGTGAATTCGAAAGTTCAACGTTGGAGCACATTAAATCTATGTTTCCCTCTTTTGAAGTTAACGGATTGGGAAGAACAGATGTTCTTGAACATGTGATAGATGTCGGTCAGACTCGACCAATTAAACAAAGGTACTATAATGTGTCACCAGCAGTTCAGGACCTAATGTACGAAGAATTAGACAGAATGCTCCAATTAGGTGTGATAGAGGCAAGCAATAGTGCCTGGAGTTCGCCGATAGTCATAGTAAGAAAACCGAATGGAAAATCGAGGTTATGTCTCGATTCAAGAAAGTTAAATTCGGTCACAATAAAGGATGCATACCCCTTGCCCTTGATTGACAGACTTTTGAGTAGATTACACGAAACCAAATATATATCAGCCATTGATCTAAAAGACGCCTTTTGGCAGGTGCCTTTAGCTAGTGCATCACGCGATAAAACGGCTTTCACAGTACCTGGTAGACCATTATACCAATTTACTGTGATGCCGTTTGGCTTGTGCAACGCGGCGCAAACGATGTCTCGACTCATGGACAGGGTTATTCCTCACAAATACCATGATCAGATTTTCGTTTACCTAGACGATTTACTGATCATTTCGGCAACTCTTCAAAAGCATTTCGAACTCCTAAAACTGGTGGCGAAATTATTAACCGAGGCAAAGCTGACCATTAACCTTAATAAGAGTAGTTTCATAATGAGACAAATTAAATACTTAGGGTTCATAGTCGGTGAGGATGGACTTCAAACGGATCCAGCTAAGGTGGAGGCAATATGCAATTTCCCTAGTCCAAGTAATGTGAAACAGACAAGGAGACTGTTGGGCATGGCAGGATGGTACAGAAGGTTTATTCCTAGTTACGCAGAGGTCACTGCGCCGATAACAGATTTACTAAAAAAAGGCACCAAATTCGTTTGGAATACCAGCGCACAAATGGCTTTAGAGAAATTGAAGGTTCATCTTACCACTGCACCAGTACTAACGAACCCAGATTATAAGCGACCTTTTCACATACGATGCGACGCTAGTACTGAAGGAGTGGGAGGAGTGTTGTACCAGATTGATGACGATGGCGAGGAAAGACCAATTTCTTTCATCTCTCAGAAGCTAAATAAAGCTCAAAGAAATTATAGCGTATCTGAATTAGAGTGCCTAGCAGCTCTAATAAGTGTTCAGAAATTCCGCCCTTACGTGGAGGGTTTTCGATTTACAGTAGTGACCGATCATGCCAGTCTCAAGTGGCTCATGTCCCAGAAGGACCTAAGCGGCAGACTCGCGCGATGGAGCTTGAAACTCCAGTCATATGACTTCACCATTGAACATCAGCGTGGTGCGTTAAATGTAGTTCCAGATGCCCTTTCACGAGCATTTAATGATTCAAATACAGAGTACGAGGAGGATATTCCAACGCTGGCAGCGGTAGATTTGAACTCGACGTGTTTTATGGATGTGGATTATTCAACTTTGGCTGGAAAGATCAGTGCATCTCCGGAAGTATATCCCAGCCATCACATTCACGAAAATCGGATATATATTCGTTTAGAACCTGCTCGAGCTACAGAGGTGGTCACTGGTTCAAATTGGAAGCTGTGGATTCCGAGCGGCCTCACGAATGACCTGATCGTTCAGGAACACAGCGATCCTTTAGCAGCGCATGGAGGTAATAAAAAAACCCTCGAGCGTCTGCGGAGGACGTATTTTTGGCCGGGTATGCGAAAACAGGTAAAAGAGTTCATTGATAATTGTGATATATGTAAAACCACAAAGGCGGAAAATCGTACTATGAGACCACCAATGAGTGCAGCGACATTTGATGAAAGACCATTTCAGAAGTTGTACGTCGACCTGCTAGGACCATATCCACGCTCGAGAAATGGTAATACGGTCATACTGATAGTGCTAGACAGGCTCACTAAATTTGTTATGTTGAAACCTATGACTAAGGCTACTTCAAATAAAATAATAGGGTTTTTGAAAAATGACGTCTTTTACACATTCGGTGTCCCGGAGGTCATCCATTCAGACAACGGTCCACAGTTTGTCGGTAAAGAATTTCTAAACTTAATGTCTGAATTTGGTATATTACATGTACGTACGGCGTTTTACTCACCTCAATCGAACGCATCAGAGCGGGTTAATCGTTCGATTATCGCTGCGATTAGATCGTACGTGAAGTCAGACCATCGGACATGGGATGTTTACTTGGGCGAAATATCAGGAGCCTTGCGCAATTCCATTCACGAGTCCACTTCGTTTTCACCACATTTTATGTTATTTGGGTATCACCGTATTAATCACGCCAAGGAATACAAACTATTACGTCAGATTCAATGCTTACATGAAGGCCAAATCGGAGTCAACCATATGTCTGATAAAATGCAAGCCATACACGAGCAAGTGAGGAAAAATCTAGCCGATGCCTATAAGAAATATTCTTATAATTACAACCTTCGGACACGTGAAAGGAGTTTTGAGCCTGGATCCATCGTTTATGTACGTGAACATCCTCAGAGCAATGCGGGAGCTTATTATTTCGCAAAGTTTGCACCAAAATTCCGTAAAGCGGTAATTCGTAGAAGCATAGGTAACGTTAATTATGAGGTTGAGACGGAAGATGGAAAACTATTGGGAGTATATCATGCGAAGGATATAAAAAAATAATAAATAAAGAACTTAGCTCAAAATGGTACATGAATGTCAGAGATTTTAAATTTCTCAACGTTGTTTGAATATGTATAACGTTTCCTTGTTGCTCCAACTCAAACAAAGTTGTGTTGTAACTAGCGTATCTGGGCGAGATGCAAAGAAAATAAATGTAGTCTAATAGATCTTACGAATATGTAGTACTTTCGCCCCAACCTGATTTTTTTTTTTAAATATTGAACCATAACGTATCTATTAGCAGTGCATCTATAATAATTATAACCTGATTTATAGCGCGCTTTATTGTTTTGTTTGGTTGTTGATTTTGGGACTAACTGATTCTTTATCATTCGATTTCCAATCTTCTGCCATTGTGCATATAAAATATATCTTAAAATCAATTAGTGCATTTCAAAATTATAAAACTAAAAAAATAAACAATTTATTGTTGAAAAAAAAAAAATATTGTCCTACAACAATCTTATATTGTGATAAACAATAATTAATTAACCAAAATAGATTATTGTAAGAAGGCTAGATCAGGTGTCACAATTTTGCGACCGATATTTAATGGGATACCGCAAAATGTACCTAGCCATTACAAATTAACAAGCTATTATTAGGGTTCCTGGTGGATTATTTGAATCGTTCGTGTAAGTATATGTTATAAAACATTAAGGAGACAGTGCGTGCCTTAAGACTTAAATTATTTTGGTTTAGTCGTGTTGGTAGACTAATCTAGTCTTATCTCGTCATCCATTGTTAGATCATTCGAGAAAATGTGGTAAATTTGGACCACGCATTGTCACCCAAACAACACAGCGGTCAACGCAGGTTGTTGATCTCATGTGGATACAACCGATTAATCCATCCATCAGAATCAATTGTCCGGTTGTGTAGTGCTAAAATACCCAATATAAATTGGCACAGTCGAGAAGAACATTGGATCATTTTTTTTAGTGATTTCACTTTAGTTTAAGTGCACTTTTCATTTGTATTGCTCATTTTTAAGTTGGTGGTGGGAAATTAGTGATTAATTAGTTCTTAATAATTTAGTTTATAGTGAAGTAACCGTTACCTACAAAAAAAAAAAAATAAAAAAAAAAAATAAATAAATAAAATTTAAAATTAAATTTTAACGGTATAAAAAAAAAAAAAAATCAAATTGTGGAAAAGTGATATGGTGGTGGTTGTTTATAATTGACACCTAAAACAATTTATTATAGTTATTTTAAACTGCAATAAGGTCATCCACGAGCGCTCCTGGAAGGACATCAATAACGGCGGTGAGTTTTTCTTTATTAAGTATATATATATATATATATATATAGATATATACAGCAATTTGGGTATAGTTTGCTCAATAGAAAATTACATATACGTACATAGGCGTTGGGTTATACGTACATATTTTCCACAATTCGGGTTTGAAACGCAATTATTCTTGTATTATGTAGAGAAGGTCGGTAGCTTCAAATTATTCTATTGTTCATGTATAAATTTAAATCCATAATAATCTTAAATAAAATGTGTTAAATTTAAATATGGTTGTCTAAGTGATTATTTAGTGGGGAAGTGGAAAGTGTTAAGAGGCAAGGGCATTGAAAGTGAATGAATTTATTTTTTTTTATTCTGCACATGACCGTGTTTATTTGTAATGCTGCTGGTCGCTAAATAGTTTGAACCCTACCTTCACTGAGCTCTCAGGATTAAAGATTACAGCAAGCATGTGCACCGTAGCACCAAGAAGCGTTACACACCGGCTGACTTCGACTTCGCGAACTTCTTGGAGCTGCCGTCCCGGTTGAACCGCATTCATAGGACGATTTCGCAACGAAGTTGTTACAAGAAAGCGGTCATCACGCTGTGCTGTAGCACGAGGTCGGCCAGATCCTTGTCGCCGTCTGAAGCCACCAGTTTCCTGATGTCTCAGCCACACTCGACGAACGGAGAATCGGCTCAAATTTAGTTGTCGATCCACTTCACTTTGGTTCTGCCCGCATCAATTAGTGCAACTACTTGTGCGGCTACCTCTGGTGTGGTATCCATTTCTTTGCTCCGGTTGAAGACGTAATTAATAGAGGACCGTTCAGACTAAGCGTAGATATGCGAATGATGACAATTCCGAGCGAGATATTTCATGGCATGCTATTGTAATGATCCTGTTGAATTATTTTTAGAATTTAATTCGAAAGCCTGCTGTATGCATTTGACAAAAATTCACTTTGTTGGCATGGTACAAGTACAAAAAAGGTACCACTGGATAGGTATTGAAATAGACTTTGAATCTGCATTATAAAAAAATTAAACTACTTTTGTGGAAAATTGAGCAATGTGCGATTTTTTTGCACGCCAAGTGTATAAGTTATAATCCACATTATTTCTAAAGTTTTCGAAATTTTTTAAAATGTGAATTTTTTGTAAAATGTTTTCTTGAATTTAGTCAGTTTTTGATTGTATTCTTGATTTAACAAATGTTACAAAATCATAATTTAAGAAAAACACATTTAATTCAATAGTTTTTACGATTGATTTAAGCAAAAACTGATTTATATTTAAATTTTGGATAATACTTCTATTAAAAAATGCGTTTTTTACTATAAGCAAGTTTATTACTTTCAGTGTTAATAAAACCGCGGTTTAATGAATTTTTCGAGATTAGTCGCAGTGTGTCAACCTCGATTTCAGCTAATCCCTTTGTTTTTGGATAGAATACTTAAACTAGTTTAGCTAAATCGGATTTATTAAATCAAAGTCTGTCTATGCGGCATATTAATTCTTTTGTGGTTCCTTAAGTCTAAAACTATTTTCGGGTTATAACATATAAGCGTTTATCTATTTTACTGGCGAAATATTTCCTATTATATATACCTCCGTAAATTTTGTGTGGTTCCAATCGGATGGTATGGGGTATTTACCATACATTGTATTTCTCCATGCATTTGAATTGGTCAATTGTGGAAAAGTTTGCCCCACACCCACTGATAGTTCAAACAAAGTAACAGTGTGTTGCTAAGCTTTTTTTATTTTAATTAAATCCTATCGATATTTATTAATATTAATTGTTTTAAAAACATTTCATATTCCCACGTTCTAATTTCAAGTTAAACGCATTATTTTCAATTTTTTTTATGATAATTATTCATTCCTGAATAATTTCTTCCCTTTCACCTTTATAATTACAATTACAGCTAATACAAAAAAAAATATTTAAAGTCGACAAAAATTATTTCAAATTAGTATCTAAAAAGTATCTAAATCAACGACATCTAAATTAATAAAATGTCGCTAATTGTGCTTCTAAGTATTTTGATCGGATTTTCATCGGCACAACTGCAAACTATCAAGCCGCTTGATAATTTATTATCAGCCGAACTGGTTAGGCTTATAAATGGTGACCATTCTTCAAATTGTCGGCTACTTTTCACTACAATTGAAACATTTTCAATAAAAGCGAACGATTTTCTATATGATACGATTAATAAAATTAACAAAAATTGTACGGTATTCGTGTTGGACGAATACTGTTATAAGAACAAATCAGAAGGTTTCAAATTCGATTACACGTTCATATTGGTAACTGAAATGGTATTTAGCCAGCAGTATAATCAAATTATATTCTATCATTATGGTATATCGGCAAAATCGGATACGACTATTGTGCTTATTGATAAGTTGCGGCATAATATGTCTTATTATAAAAATAATAGGCGTCAAATGAATTTACCTGTAACAGTTTTGCAGGAGGAACCGGACAATGTATCGCTATTCAAAATTATACCACCTTCAACGTATTTTCGTTTAGACAAAATCCGAGATATGGCTGATTTATTTTCGAAACAAAACCACGCATTAATTAGACAGAAAATTGAGCTCGCTTATTCGGAAGATAAACCAGATATCTTTGTTATTAACAATAAATTTCGTGGGCCTAGTGGATGGTTTGTTTCGACGATGCTTGAAAATTGAATTTAACATACAGCTTGGCACAGCGAAAATTTTTACATAACGCTGTTAATTATACGGCAGACAACAAAAGTATGACTACTGTTTTGATGATATCGGGATTTTCTGATTTTGGAGCAACGCCACAAATTTTTCTTGATACAAAATTTAAAATGTTCGATTCACTATACATTCCGAAAATTCAGAAATTGGTGATTTTTGTACCTAAAATTCCAAAGAGCCAACATTTTTTAAATTCATTTGATAGTTTTACTACATCAAGCTTATTATGCTATGTTATAATAATGGCATTAATTGGAACCATATGGATCACATTTCAAATGGTATACAAACAAAAATATTCTATAACACATATGCTACTTGACCTATTTAGCAGTACAATCGCCCTTTCAATAACACAACCGCATAGATACGCTGTTGAAAAATTATTTGTAATGGCCATCGTATGGATCAGTTTTGTTTTCTACACCTTCTACGGATCGTTTATGATTGATAATTTAATAACGCCACGTTATGAGCCGGATGTGGATTCTTTGAGTGATTTGATTAATTTAAATTATACGCTGATATCGAATTATTTCTTCTATCATTACATCCTCGCTAAGAGATTAGATGATCGTAATATAACAAAGTATCGTAGCGTCTTTTTACAGAAGTCTATCTATGAATTTGTGCGAGAGGATAATTTTACAAATTTTGCATTTGTGATGGAAGAAGATGATGCGAACAGTTTTATAAATTCGAGTTACAATGTCAGAGATCGTTTGGTATTATTTCACAAGATGAAAGAGCCCTTAACAATTATACAGTATTATTACTCGGTAAGAAAGGGCACAGGATTATTGGAACCGATAACCAAAATTTACATGCAATCTTTTGAGGCTGGCCTAGATTTATTTACGGAAAATCTATTGGGATCGAATAAGGTAAATAACGAAATCAATGACAGCGATAACGCAGGCCAGGTTATTTTTGATGATTTTTTTCGTAGCGCCTTATTAGTTTATCTGATAGGGTGTTTAATAAGTTTTATTGGTTTTTTGTTTGAAATCGGTTATCGAAACAGACTTTTCATCACTAAGAATTGTGCATTAAAGCGTAAATAAATTCAAGCTATTATTTTGACCATTCATATCATATCATAACATTTAAGCACCTTAAGTTATCAATATCTAATCGCGTGGAATTATATCGACACCAGTTTTATGAAGACAAACAGCTATTAAAAAACGCACATTGTGAATCACTGTTTGATGTTTAATAAAAATTACTTTACATAATGTTTGATTTAATTGGTGTTTTTTATTACATAACAAAATATCGATCTTAAAGCCCTCCCTTAAAAACGAAAAATTTGGCTGATTGTTTGGGTCATTTGGAAATAACTGCGAACCAATCTCACTATGCTCAGAAAACTCGTCTTTATCAAAATGATTCCCAGTAGAAGCGAACTGGTCAAGAAAGTTTTGACGTGATAACGTCTTACACTGCATGTTCAGAAAATGTAAACAAAATGTTGCCCTTGGTCGTGGACAATTACTCATCAACTGTAAGCATTATACCTTTAATTTAAATGTATGATTTCTTAAGTTGCCCCTTAGATTTCATGCCTCACGCATAATATTATCGCAATAACGTCATCAGGCGGCGTGGAAAGCCACACCGCACGAACCTCTGGTTTTACGCTATTTAAATGCTTGAACCACTGTAGCGAGAGAACCCATCATCTGATCGGGACAATTATAATGTTAATTTGTGCATCAATCAATTAAATTTTAATTCAAATTACAAACTACAAAATAGCGATTTACATTGATTGAGAGCATCGTAGCAAGAGAAGATATATTATGACGATGAAGATTTGACACATTATTTATATTGGCATTACTTTGAGCAAAAGCCACCTGTCGCACAAAACTATCCTCCCTTCCCAAATCATCGTTCCTGGAACTTCCCTGACCTAAAATCATGTGTGATAGATTACGATTTGTCACATCATTCCGATGTAATTCTTGATTATGTGAAATTGACGAAGATTCAGCAGAGAATAACTGATCCCCGTGCCAATCATGCAATTCGTTCTGAAGTTGCTCGCATCTTTTTACCAGCGGTATAACTTTTTTTTTTTTGTACGGGGTGAGCTATACTAGCCCTGTACACAGCGACCATTGAGGTCTACTGTGCATCCCCAGAAGGTTTCACGTAAAGTGGAGGTTCAAGTCATTGATAAACGCCACCAGCTCATGCATATTTAAAGGGCCGGCGTTAGGCCACTGTATTGTGTATGCATGGAGGAATTTAAGTCTTTTATGGATTATAGCATCACACGTGAATAGTAGATGTTCGGATGTTTCCCTTTCCAGGCTGCAGAATCTACAACAGTCTGTAGGGGACTTTCCCATTTTCTCCAGATGCCCATTAAAAGGGCCATGTCCTGTTAAGTACCAGATGAGGGATTTTAGAGAATGTCTATCCATCTTGATTGCCTGATCTAAACGTCTAATATCATAGCTTAATAGTTTTTTGGTCTGTCTCATTCCAATGGAGGACTCCCAGAATATTTTCGTATGTTTTTGTTCCCAATTCCTTATGCCCTTTGCCAGATGGCTCTTGGAGTAACCAATACTAGGCTCGGCGCCAAGGAAAGCGCTCTCCGCTGCCTCTTTCGCACAGCGGAATGATTGTCTGATAATTGGATTATTTCCTCGTCCAGATTCAATTTGTCCAGGATGCTTTCCCAGTCTAATAGTTTTAATTTGAGATGTTATTTTTAGATTGACTGCCCTTGAACCAGCTACTCTTTTAAGGTGCTAGTGTAGTGATGAGAGCCCAATAGCTTCTCAAGAGCAGCTGTAGGGCAGATTTTCATTGCTCCCGTTACACTCAAACAAGCTAGCCTTTGGATCCTATCCAATATTGAGCAGGCACCACTTTGCTCTGTCTTAGCCACCATACAAATGCCGCATAAGAGATTATTGGGCTTACGATGGTTGAGTATAACCAAAGTGCAATTTCTGGATTCAGACCCCACGTTTTGCCAATCATTCTTTGGCAAGTGAAATGCGCCCTATTTGCCTTGTTGTGATATATTTTAAAAACGGGTTCCATGTCAGTTTCTGATCAAGTATCACTCCCGGGTACTTAACCTCCGTCGCCATTTGGATAATTTCCCCATTTAGAGATAGAGGTGGGAGAATTGTTTTTGTCTGATTTGTAAAGAAAGTACAAATAATTTTGCTTGGGTTTACTCTAAGGCCCGTCGCAATACACCAGTCGCTTACCAACTCGAGGTCATATTGCATACGTTCCGCTATTGTACTCTCGAATTTCCCCCTGACCATTAAGACTAGATCTTCCGCGTAGGTGATATTCAAAAAGTGAGGATTTTTTAATCTTATAAATAGTCCATGCATCGCGAGTAGCCACAAAAGGGGTGAGAGAACTCCCCCCTGGGGACAACCCCTGGTAGCCACAATCGTGATGGTTTATCATCAAAGGAGGCCGTTATCCTCCTGTTTCTAAGCATATTGATTATCCACCCTATGGTGGAGGAGTCTATTTCCCTTGCATGTGCTTGTTCTTGAATCATTTCGAACTTGGTATTGTCAAAAGCCCCTTGGTATAGTCGATGAATGAGCATAACAAAGCCTCTTTATTCCAAAGTGTATCTTCGATATTTGTTGTCAGCTTTATAGGCCTAGTATCTTCTCCATGGTTTTCAGAATAAATGATGTGAGGCTATAAGACCTGTTTTCGGGATAAAAATCACCCACACCTCCCTACAGCTTCTTGGAACATATTGTAAGCTGTAGCTGGGAGTCTAATCAAATAAGGCAACAGTATTTGTAGGCCTTGCTGTAAAAATGCAGGATACATAAAATCCCCTCCCGGCGATTTAAAGGGGCCAAAGGAATTGACGGCCAATTTTATTTTTCCGGGAGTGAAGATATCTTTTGAGAACCTGTAAGCTTCCCTTGGAATCAGGTAGGGATGCACGCTGTCTACATCGAGGTCTTCCTGGCCTCCAAGGATAGTACACTCTGGGAAGTGGCCTTTTACCAGGCATTCGAGGGTTTCCTCCCTAGATGTAGTTGTCTCTCCATTCGGTTTCCTTACAGATCCCAACATGTTTCTGTGGTCCAAGGAGAGTGCCTTCTGGAGTCGACAAGCCGCAGGCAGCCTATCTATTTTTTCACAGAAGTCTCTCCAGCTCGACCTATTGCTTTTTCTAAGAGCGACGTTACACTGGGTAAGAGACATTCGATAGGTTGTCCAATCGTTTGTCCTCTTAGCCCTGTTGAAAAGTTTACGAACCTTTCGTCTTTTGGTTTCCAGGGTGTCCCTTGTCACCCTAATACGAACCAGGGGTGAGCTTGAGTGGTAGGCATCAATAATTGCCTCGGTAACATGGCTTGAAACCCTATCGAGATCCACAATAGAGTTGATGTTGGTCTGTAGACCAGTTACGTTATCATAAAGTCTTTCATTATAGACTGGCCAATTAGTACGTTTTGGTATTCTTACTACCGATTCGTTTTTAAAAGGGGTTTTAATATCAAACCTGATATACATGTGATCCGAGAAATATGCTTCCTTTGATACATACCAGTCTAGAATTGTACCAGAGGTACCCATGTCAGACAGGGTAAGATCTAGCACCTCCTTCATGATTGCATTCGCATCGTACCCTTTGTTATTAATGATTATATTTTTTGTTAAAAAAATTTCAAAAAGTTGCTCACCTCTGATGTTGGTGTCACTACTTCCCCAGAGTATGTGGTTTGAATTTCCATGGCAACCGATGATGAATTCTTGGTCATGAGTCGTGCAATAATTAACGAACTTCTGTACCGGTCTGGAGGTGGGTCGTTTTCGTCCCCGGTAAAATATGCCGAAGCACAGTTGAGCGTGTTTCGGCCTTCTTTGGGTAAAGGCGTCTCTATCGAGATCGCTGTTATGTCCCTGGAAATAAATTCATTAATGGAGAATATATTAAGTGTCGAGCGACAAAGAATTGCTGTCCTCGGCCTATCCACTTCAGTGTTGTAAATTAGCTTACCTGTTTTACTCGACAAACCTTTGATTTTTCTATTGGGGGCCCACGGCTCCTGAATGAGCGCTACGCCCCAGTTCTTTATTAAGAAAAGGCGGCTCAGGTTAAAAGTGGCCGGCTTGGATCGATGAAGATTTATCTGCCCTCATCTCAAGGATGTGTGGTGTGTTGAATTGTGCAGCATCTTCACGTTTATTTTGCCATGGGCTCTGAATAGCCTTGTTCTCCCTTTTTGGGCTGTGATTGGGCCACTCTGCCCTTGGGCTCAAACCGTGGCTTTTCCCCTTGTTACTCTGGATCGGTCTTGCCCTTGTCACACCTGATGTGCTAGGCCTATTCGTCCTGCCATGCTCAGCGGCAGCTCTGACGCGTTCCACGTCTTTCGCCGCCGCCATCTTTGGTGGTTCCGCTCCCCTCCGCACGACCGCTTTTGTGGTACACCCATTTTTTGCTTTCTCCTTCTTAGGGCGAAAGTGTACGGCACCGAACATCCAATTTACCCTATAATTGGAGCCTTTAAGGATCTCCGCCATTTTGTGGAAAACGGACATCGTCAGCTGGAGGAGGTCGCCCTCCCGCTCCTTTCACGCCACAACCTTCCAGTCCGCTCCTCTCAACTCTTTATTTTGAATCGCCAACCGGCGAAGTATCTTCTCATCCGTCTCCTTGCCACAGCGTGGCAAGTATACGAAAAACATGGGGCGAGGAAGCTCGTCCTCCCTGACCACTTTGATGGTTGCCCCCTCTCATAGCTTCAGTTTAGGTACGACGGCTGTAAGCCACGTCGCCGTGTCCTCGTCCGCACAGTTTACTGTGAGCCATCCGTTCCTAGTACGGCAGCCCAGGAAGTTGGGGCTGACTCCGTCTAGCGGCAGATCTGACATTGTTTCCGCCTCTTCTCGCATATTGGTTCCAGACCCTTAGTCCTTTATCATCGTTGAGCACTGCTCCACGGCGACATCGTGAGGCACACCTGACTGTTTTAAGTGGGCCAGGCGCTTTCTTGCGGCACCGCAAAGGCGTGGCCTTGTTTTGGTTTCGAGTTCCAGGCCAACGAGATTCTCTCTGACCTCTGTTGTTGTTGAGGTAGATTGGGTTTCAACCTGTTCTGACAAATTAGTGCCATGAGTCGGTGAGCCAACTAAGGTATCCATGCTAGAGCAATTGCTCTCGCTATCTGAAAAATTTTGCGCTGAAGCAGGGCCTACTAGGCCCTTGTCATCTACAGAGATTGGTGCGTTTAGAGAAGCATCGCCCTCATTATTTTTTGTATTATTTGTGTCCATACAATAGATCTTGATTGAGGAAAGAAGGTCCACCACAGCAGCGCCTCTTACTGTGGTAAGTCTAATTAAAACCGGAGGTCGCCAGGTATCTGGAGTTCCGTGCTAGAAACCAAATAACCCATGATCATTCATCCCTCGGCGCACGTGTCTCACCTGGGTTTTGGGTTTTTTTATCAAGGTTATTCCTTCCTTTAGCGTTGTATTTTAGCCTGTTGTTCGGTAAACAAAAACAAACAGTTACCGGTCGTCACCACGGGGAGGTAGCACGTACACTTACGAACCACCATTAGGTTACTTCTCACGCGATCGTGAGCCCTAGGTAGGACTGCCTAAAACATGACCAGAACAGCCTGCTGGAGCTCACTCTACTGAAGGTTAACGGAGCTGGTAATTACTAGACAGCTTTGTTCCACCCTTCACCAGATGCCTAGACCACCAGCGGTATAACTTGGACTGACATTGCTATAGGTTTTAAAAGCTGACAAGCGTAATATAACGGTACTTATTTTTTTTTTTTTTCAACACCTTTATTGATATGGCTACTACAATCTTGAACATTATTAATTCATTATTAAGGTTGACATTAGTACTTATGAGATAAGCATAAACTTGTGTGGGTCTGCTGGGCCAGTGTCCAGTTCCCTTGAGATATAATATTCATACGGTTAGCTTATGTGGTTTGATTCGTTTGAGCCGCCTTACTTCGTTTGTACTGTCCAGTAGTAGTACGGCCTCAACGCTGGTGTGGGTAAGAAGTCTCTTCTCATGTTTAATGGCACATTCGCGGATGACGTCGTCTATCAATTGTATTTTTAGATCATTGTCTATTTCCTTGTTAGTCACAAATCGTTAAGCGTTGGTGATCATTCGAAGAAATTTATTTTGGCTACATTGTGTAATGTCTCTATTGGATTTATGAGTACAACCCCATAGCTGCGCACCATACATCCATATTGGTTTGAAGATAGTCTGGTAGACTAGTCTTTTGCAATACAGGTTCATTTTGGAATGATGCCCAATTAACCAGTACATTTGACGTTATTTTAATCGTATCTGTTCAGCTTTTTGTCTCAGGTAATGTTTCCAGTTGAGCATTGAATCTGCGGCACTTGCACCCCATTGAGATATATGTGTAGACTGTTATTTTTGTGTCGGAGCGTAAATGTCATATGGGTTAATTTGAGCTCATTAAGCACGATTTTCCAGTCAATTGTCCATTTAGTAACGTTGTTCATTGCTCGTTGAAGATTTGCCACTGCTCTTGGTTGTGATTAGTCTACTGATATAATTACAGTGTCGTCAGCGAACGTGCCGATGTATGTTTTATTCGTTGTAGGTATGTCCGCAGTGTAGAGAAGGTAGAGGAGGGGTCCCAATACGCATCCCTGCGGAACTCCCGCTAGCGTTGGATAAAAGTCAGAAGATGTTTCTTTATGTATGACTCTGAATTGGCGATCAGAGAGGTATGATTCAAGCAGCTGGCAATAGTTTTGTGGTAGCATTTTGCTCATCATGAATGTCAATCCCTCGTGCCTAAGAAGATACAATAAGTTATATAATAAATAAATCAATATTTGGGCTTGGAACTTGCTGTACTTGAAAAAATTTTAGATTCCCATAAGATTTGAAGTTGAATATACTGAAAAATACTCAAATTGTATCTAATTCTGCCCTTCGACTGATTCACAATCATAATAAAAAAAAAGCGTACACTACTTACGTTGCAAACAATGCTATCCCAACAATTTTCTAAGTATTGCTTAGAGATACTTCGAAAGGTGGTCAAAGTTATCCACAGTTGATCCTAAAAATTTAAAAGATTCAACGAATTTTATTTTTACACAACGCATTCGACTCTTGGAAGTATAAGATTCGTGATTCAATTTTGATAAGAATCCAACACTTCGAAGACACATTCGTGGTCACAGTTGTTAACGTGATAAACAATATTAGGGTTTACAACGCTAAGCTTAAAAACTACCTTTAGTTTCTACGTGGCTAAGAAAAGTTATTCGAAATTTTGCAAAAGAAAGTGAAAAAATGCCACAGCAAACTGTATTTTTGGCTCTAAATGATTTTTGTCTAACATTTTGAATTAAATTATTTTAATTAATTTGTGTTTTTTTTTCTTTTAATTCCAGGTTCATTCGTTACATCTGCAGAATCGAAAAAGGTAATTCTAGAATTTATTTTGGCTCCTATCGCTTTTTAAATTTCTTTATACGTTTGAAATTAGGGACACAAAGCGTATAAATGTGATTTTTATTTTAATTAATTAAAAAAATCTAACAATAAAATTCTAAAACTGCGGATTGTAACAAATTCAAAAAGTTCTAAAGATGGGACCTCGGCACCATCATAGAAATTAATTTCTAGTTTTGCCACCCTTTCTGTTAAGTGACCAAGTGTCTGTTGAATTTGACTAAGCTTTTTAATAATTTCAAAGTTATTAGACTCGTTATTAACTTCTATGTGTTTGTTGTTGTGGTTTGATTCATCAGCAGATAATTTGGTGATTTGCGCATAGGATAATCCGACTGTGGATGGTGTGATTGTTGTTTGTGGTTTAGCAGCTTTGGTTTATAATCGCTGTACTACTCTTGTTCTATTATTCTGTTGACTTTGAATTTTGTTCTGATATACACAGCATCCTTTATAATTTGCAGTATGTCCTTGTTGTTGACAAAGAGCACATGAAGGCGCGATATCTGGTTGTTTTTTGCATTTTGTCGTGTGATGATCTCCAGCACATTTAACGCATTTGGTTTGACGATAGCAAAAACTCTTGGTATGTCCAAGTTGTTGACAATTCGTACATTGTGGAATGTCCCTTGTCTTGTTAGGTGGCTCAATTTTAACTATACAGTACGCAAGTTTCTTGATGTTGTATACTTCTTTATTGTTGTCTTTTTGTTTTAAGTCGATGTAAAACAATGGAAAGTGTTTCCTGTCTTGTATACCATTAGTTGTGACCATTTTGTATATGTTAGTAATATCTGCGACTTCACCCCATTTTTTCTAAGCCTGCTTTAATTACATCGTGACTAATAGAAGATGGTAAGCCTCTGATAACCACTCTATAAGCCTTTCCGCTTTTCAGCTGGTAGATGTGATATTCTATATTTTCTGATTGGTTGCTGGGTTCGTTTTTAATTCTTCCAGTAATATTTGACATTTCTGTAATCATTTTCATTTTGAAAGGTAATTTTAACGTCATTATTTGAAAGCGCCATAAAATTAGTTGATTCACTAGTGGTTTTTATTACTTTTTGTCGAAAAAGTTCGAAATTTTTGATATTGCTCACGTTAATGGGGGTGGAGGCAGTGGTATTTTTGGGTTTTTCTGTTCAGTGTTATTGATCACAATTTGTGTGGTATTTTTTGGAGGAGTTTTCATTTTTGTGCGCCTGCGTTTCCTAGCATTTCTGTTATCAGCACTGGAAACTTCTTTTTTCAGTTCTTCCTCATCTGTGCAATAATCCTCTTTCGCACTGAATCTATTATTCTGTGGAAAAACTGGAAATTGCCGCAGTAACCAATTGGAATTATTTGAATGTTCATGTTGACTGGATTATGGCTCAATATGGTTGGAAGAAAGATTGTTAACTCGTGCTGAATCCTCAGCTATGCTATTTTTAACCTTTTCTTTTAGTGTAGAGTTTTCTCTTTTAAGTTCAGCAACTTCATTGCTCAGCTGCGCGATTAGTTTCTCCATTTTTTGAAATTTATTTAACAGCTCCTCTCTGTTTATAATATTTGTTGATGCACTCGGCATTGGTTTTGATAATGAAGTTACTTTTTCAGTGGAGATTGCGTTATTTGCAAATATTTTTTGTATTGGTGGTCTGATTGTAATGGAGCTCCTTCGGAATGAAAGTTGTTCCTCGTTACTCTTTTGAGCGTTGATATCGCCTAGCTTATTTTTGGTATCATTAGAATTTTGTAGCAATGTTTGATCCCCTCTAGAATCCATGGGACCGACCTCCGGAGATAGTGAACTTTCCTGAACATCAGGTCCGCCAACTAGGGTATTAATTTCCTTGTTTGTTTTATCCATTGCGTTTTGTTGTTTATAGTGTTATTACACTCGCCTCTAGAAGTTCAGCCGTTGTGATATATTAAAAATGCAAAACAAACGTTGCCCATGTGCTACCACGTGGAGGTAAACTAGAGACAGTTGATAGTTTCTACATAGTTGCAACGTTGGAGTATAAACCAATTTATAATTGGCTATAAACGGTCAATGCCTACCCTATTGAAACACATCCAGCACCCATAACGGTACTTATGGCAAATATTGAATATGTAGAATAATGCAGTTACTCTTGCTAGACAACAACACTTACATTGAAATTCGGAAAGTTGGTATTATGTGTTGGTATTGCTATAAAAATTGACTCCATGAATATATGGTCTACCAAAAGTGCACAAAATTGGTATTCCCTTGAGACCAATTGTATTTAGGTTTACCTTTATACAATTTATCCAAATTTTTGTCTAACATTTTAAAAATAAAATTAAAAATGTGTCTCTACCAATAAATTAAAATATATTAGAATCATTAGATGTAGTCTCGTTGTTTACAAACGTTGACTCATCTTTGGTCATAATTTTGGTTAAAAAATTGTGGAATATAGCATTAAAGCATAGGAGTCAAAAAATTTTGTAGAAGCGTTGAAATACGTGTTAGATCATACTGAATTTAGTTTCGGAGGAAGATGTTTTAGACAAGTGCTTGGTTCATCGATGGGTTCGCCAGTTAGTCCAACAGTGGCAAACTTAGGAACGGAACATGTTGAAACCGAAGTACTAAAAATATCTTCCGTCAAATCTATCTTCTTTTACCGGTATATTATTGCGGCCATTCAAAATTCGGAAATTGATAATTTTTTGAACTCATTTAATAGTTTTACTCCACGCCGTAATACGTAATGAGGATGGAAGTTTAACTACAGATTTAAATCATAAAAAACCTGGTCGGGTCGGTACCTAAATTATAACACTTGGCTTCCATCATCTTACAAAAATACCACAGTTTTCTTGTTAACTGAAAGAATTTTGAGATTATCGGATGAGGTTTTTCATGCCGAAAATTTTTAAATATTAGGTGATGTTCTAATTCAAAATGGATCCGAGAAGTGTACTTACTAGAGGTATTAAAAAGGGTATCGACCAAAATCTAAATTTAATCGTTGATTATAATCGCAAACTTTTCATTTCGGTCCCGTATGTTAAAATTTTGTTAGAAAAAATTAAAATTCTTTTACAAAATTATGATATGTAACTTGTTGGTAAAGCATTTCAAAGTTTCCACATGGTTTTATTCACTAAATTAAAAGACAAAATTCCTATAGAGTTACAATCAAAGAATAAGTGGATGGAGTATGTGGGTCAAACAAAATAAAATTTTAAAAAACAGGTTCGTCAACATATTTACGATTCTATATGCGTTTAAACCGTCACACAGCGCTTTATCGAATCATCTACGTGGAAGTAACCACTAATTATCTATAGATGACGCTGAGATACTTGATAAGGAGCAAAATCTTAAAAAAGGTTAATTTTGGAGAGCATTTACATCAAGAAACATCAAAATTTATCTCAAGCATTTGTTAAATTATTACGACAACATTTTATAGATCTTCTAAATTTAAAATTGTTTCACGCTAATTGTATAACTTAAACTATTTTTCTGTTAAACACCAATTTTAAGGAATCGCTGCTCCTACAATTTTTTTTTTCTTATTAAAAAAACGTTCAACTCCCCAATTCCAGGGACCAGTGAAATAATAAATGAATGGCTCTCAGCTCATGAAGCACAAAATAGCTTTTAAGCCCAAATTATTACACTCGATGGCTCTCGATCCGACACATTGACACCAAATAGGAATGGTTTACTATGATACTCCTTAGTTGAATCCAAACCTGTCTTGGACTGAGATTCCGAATCAAGAGTGTCCTTACTGTTATAGTTTTCTTCATAAATGAATTTATGATATCGAATAATGGAATGACCCTCTACGTTCTTGCTTGCAATTTAGACAGGAAAATATGTAAGTATATTGTAGAAGCAATGAAACTATATTCTAGATTGAGTTCTGAAAGTTGAGGATTAGGAACATATGTTCAGTTGTCAGGCATTTTAACTGCTTTAAAACGTGCGACGAAGATTAAAAAAATTAGAAATATCAATCTCCCCCTCCCCCTTACATTACCCCAAGAGTTATACAAAGTGTATAACCCTGAACAAAAAATGAGAACTTTCTTTGAGCACATTGTGTTGGTAGTTTGGTCTACATCATTATATCACATCATTATTTAAAATTATAATCATGCAACTTAAAAGTACAATAAATAAATTCAATTCAATTGTCTAGTAATTTAAATAGTTTATTTTTAAACCTAATGCCCCATCCTTTTTTTTTCATTGGTAATCTTTAAATTTCTCTGGAGGTCTTATATTTCGATTTGAACGCCTTAACATTATGTTTTCGTTTGTTTCGTTATTTAAATTTTGTTCCATATTGCGAGAATCTGTTATACTCGTAGGTTTATTTATATTTTCAGTAACATTTTCAGACTTTACATAAATTATGTTTTCATTAAATTGTATGTTATTTCTTGCCCTTCTTAGATTATGTCTTCGAGTTTGTTTTTAATATTCTTCTGGCTTCCAGGTACTAAAAGACTTTCCTTAATTGGCAATTTTGTTCTGGTTCTCCTCCCCATAAGCTATTGCACAGGTGAAACATTAACGTAACTTAACGGAGTATTTCTATAATTTAGCAAAGCTGAAGGCCAATCACATGCTTTCTTTAATATATTTTTCGCGGTTTGGACAGCTCTTTCGGCGAGACCATTGGAACGCGGATACCCTGGTGACGACGTTATTATCTGAAAATTCCACTATATAGCAAATTGTTTCATTTGAAAACTTCCGAACGGTTGATTATCAGCAATCATAAAACTAGGAATTCCTAATGTAGCGAAAACTAGTTTTAATTTTGAAATTACCTCTAATGCAGTCTTATTTTTGATTTCTATTATATCTAGCCACTTACTACAATAATCAACTAAAATCAGATAATAATTTACCCCTATTTCACAAATGTCCATTGCTATTTTTTCAAACGGTCGATCAGGTATTTCGTGACTATTTAAGTCTTCTTTTATGTTACTACTCCTAAATCTTTCACATACTTGACAGCTAGCCACTAAGTTTTCAATTATGTTGTCTAAACCAGACCAGTATAAAATTGACCTGGCTCGCTGTTTGCTTCTGACTATACCGAAATGCCCCACATGTATTTTATCTAACATATATTTTCTTAAACTGTGCGGTACTATTACCCTGTCACCAAAAAACAACAAGTTACTTTCAAAATATATATCATTCCGAATTTTGTAATAAAACTGTTCACCATCTTTCAGATGTTGTTTTACTGGCCATCCCTTAAGGCAAAATTCTTTGATTCGACATAAAACTGGATCCATTTCAGTTTCTTTGATAAATTGTAATTCCCGATCTTGCTTTAAATTTATGGTGTGAATAACTTGGGTTAGATCCTCTTCATAATTTTTATCAACCGCTTCTGTTCTCGATTGCAGATTGAGAATAAACATGAACCTTCCCGGTACATATTTAAAAGTAAATTTATATAATAATAATTTCATCCTCATTCTTTGAATTCGGGAACTTTGTGAACTCGATTTATTTTTTTTAAATACTCATATCAACGGTTGGTGATCTGTATGAATTTGAAATGATCTACCATAAATGTAACTATGAAATTTTTTGCACGCATACACTACTGCCAGTAACTCCTTATCTAATGGGGAATACTGTGTTTAGAGTAGCACCCGTAACATATTGGCTTCCCATCCTGCATTATACATGACCCTATTCCGTTTTGTAAAGCATCAGTTTGTTGACTATCGCTTTTTTTTCATCATATGTACCCAGCGCTGGTAACTTAACTATTAAATTCTTGATATTATCTAAAGTTTTTGAATGTAAATCTAACCAGCCAAATTCCATATTCTTTTTTATTAATTCTCGTAATGGACTCGATACCTCTGCTAGATTAGGTACGAACGAACGCACATAATTTATTACCCCCACGATATTTTGCAACTCTTTTTTTTTTTTGAGGATTTTTTATTGCTTCTATCGCTTTTATTCTATTGGGATCTCCCTTTATCCCATTCTTTGAGAAAATATGGCCTAAATAAGACACATGCCAACTTTATATTGAATTTTTTCGCGTTGAATTTAATACTATGTTTCCTAGCAGTTTCTATAACCCTATCCATTATTCGATCATGTTCAGCTTCGCTACTTGCTGCTATTAATAAATCGTCTATATAAATTGTTACGCTTTGAATATTCCCAAAAATGTTTACATTAATTTTTTGAAACAACTGTGGAGCTACTGCTAACTCAAATGGTAGCCTCTCGAACTTATAAACTCCAAATATGTTATTGAAACTGCATAACTTACTTGATTCGTTATCAAGTTGGACATGCCAAAACCCATTTTTCATATCCAACAAACTAAATATTTTCTTGTCTGTTAAATTAGTTGATATCTCCTCAGGCGTTGGAATATGAAAATATCCCTGCAAAATGGTTTCATTAAATTCCTTCGGATCTAAGCATAAACGCAACGATTTATCAGCTTTTTCGACAATGACCAAATTACTGATCCACTCGACGGGCACATTTACTTTCGAAATAATACGATCGAATTCTAATTTATTTAAAGTTTGCCTTAAGGTTTCTTTTAAAACGACCGGTACCCTACGAGCTGGTTTTATTAAGGGATTTGCATTTGACTTTAATTTTAATGTATATTTACTAGCAATACACCCATTTCCCGTAAAAACATCTATATTATCTTTCACAAGTTGATATTCTGACCTAACTGAATATATTCTATTCACCACTTTAAATAATTCTATTGTTTTCAAACCTAATATTGGTTGCGACCCTTTATCGTCTACTACAAAAAATTCCTGTATATATTCTTTGCCTTTGAAAAAAATCTTTAAACTTATCCTTCCCAATGGTCTAACCACAGAACCTCCAAAGCTTCCAATACTATTGTAGTTCCAATTAATTTACTCTTTGTCATCAAGCTTTCACAAATTGATCGTGTAATTACATTAATGTCCGCACCCGTGTCTATTTTAAATTTTACTAATTTATTTATATATTTATATATGTATATACCACAAGTCTCTATTTTTCTGTTCTACTAAGAGTAAATCCACAACAAAATTGCAATTTAATTCTCCTTTAACATTATTTTGATTAGAATTATTCACTAACTGTATTTTCCTATTCTCTATGATTGAACATGTGCTTTTTTACGATAACATGCCTGGGTGCTGATTCTCTAAAACATAAGATAATGTGTAAACGGGTAAACTTGTGAAAAGCAAAGCTTACTTTTACGAGTTTGCAATTTCTCGGTTTGGCCTACTACTAAAATAATATCGAAAAGTTCCAAACTCATAAAAGTAAGCTATGCTTTTCACAGTTTACCCGTTTACACATTATCTTATTTTTTATAGAATCAGGGTGCTGAGCAAACTGACCTTTTTTATGACAATTTTACATATCTTATCATATAGTATTGCTTTTAAAATTTCGAAAAGTAAAAAAAATCTTTAAATTCCATTTCGTACACATTGAATCTTTTTTTTTTTTTACCGCAAGAACAGATTAGTTGCGCCAAATCGTGGGGATGTGCTATAAGTTTGTTAGTCGATTTCTTTTTTCTCTCTATAACGCTGTGGTCGCTATCACATTCAAGATGTGTATGGCCAGGCTCGAGAAATTTATGCTCTAACAAATTTATTTTCGGTTCGATCGACATCAGGTATTGAAACATTGTAGCGACGATGCTTTTTCGGTTTTGTCCAGTACAAGTATCACTATAGATTACGATATGGGATTTTAAATTTGTTGAGTTGGTAATTTATTTTAAAATGCAAGATGCGACCTCGTATGTGTCGTATTTTCACTGCAATTTTTAATGGTTAAATTTGTACGTCCATAATTTTCTCTTGTAGAAAGCAATTGAACATTTCAAATACGGTGTCGGCAGACATTGCTGCAAATCTACACACAAAACTGTTTTTTCCATGTCGGCCTTGTCAATTTGCTTCATTTGATATGCAACTTCCACATTTTCTTAGTGCTTATCACGTTAAAAAATTAGATCACGTTTTCTGATTTCAGATTAATCTATCTTTATTTACATCGCGAGTCGGTCCAATTGTGGCTTTTTAAATTTTAAATTTAATGATTTAAAAATTTCCCTGTATTTTGAGTATGACACTTTTGAATTGTAACACTTTTTTTTGTAAAGTTCATACATCTTCGTTAAAATCAAACTTTCCGCCTAATATAACTTGGATGTACGGGACATAGCATAATGCGATTCGTAAGCTGGAAATTATTTAATGTGTAACTCTACTTCTAATTTTATTTAGGGGTTTTCCTTGAGTTTTTTGCTTTAGTGAATATAATTCGCTAAGTCAGTAAGTTCGTACTTCACACTATCTGTGTTAAGTAGGAATAGTATTTTTGTAGTTTGGTCGTAGCTACCTGATAAGTACGTAGACCAACTTTTTCAGTACGAAACCAAATTACCAACACAATGAGCTCAAGGAAAGTTCTCATTTTTGGTTCAGGCTTTTACATTTTGTATAACTCTTGGGGATTGATGAAATGATTTACCTGGCCTGTTCATTTTTTTTCTGATTAACCAATCGAAAAATGTTGTGAATCTTTTTGATTTAAGATACAGACAAACTTCTCTTTATCTGAAATATTTTTTCTTAATTGGCGTTCTTTTCAGTATTTTTATGGACATCGCTGTTTACTGGTGATTTTACATCATTAGTGTACCATCGATTTTTCTGTCACTTAACTAGAGTCCTATCTGGTTATTACGATATTCACGATATTCAATTATTAAAAGGAGTTTTCGTTTACTTGGGACGTTTTAGCAAAAACTTTCATGTATTTGATTCCATTTTTCTGAAATTCTATCTTCTTGCCTCTGATTCTGACAATATTTCTCAATATCTCCTCACGCTTTCAAGGTTTTAGATTTGACGAACATTTTTAAATGAAAACCCTTCGTAGAATATTCATGGTTTTGCTTTTTTTGTTCAAAAATGTTTCTTTTTTTTATATTTTCAAAAGAGAAATGTTTCGCCACTTTTGAGTATAATTACCACAAACTCATTAAAACTATAATTAGTTTTAAATGCACCTTTAGTAAGCATAAAATCAGAACATTACTATTATTTACACTAGAGAGTAGGTATTTCTTAATTCAATTAACTATACAAGAATGGTAATTAAGTAAAGAATTTTTCCATCTACACATATTTTAATTCACTTATTATGTATTTTGTTAATGATCGGATATACATTTGTGCATAATTATTTGCATGCAATATGTATTGCATGGTACATTAATTTAAGTTGTAATTATGTACATAATTTAGTAATAATACGATATGACGTGAAATACTTTAAAAATATGATTAAGCGAATGGATGAACAAAAACACTATATGTAATTATATGTAATGTATTAATATTTAAAACCTTCCAGCCAAACACTATTCCAGATTGAAAAAGATTTTTAAACCGAAATCAGAAAAAGCGAAAGTAGTAACAGTTTTAACATTTTTATACAACGATGGTAAAAGAAAAGGAAAATGTTAAAGACTTCTTCAATATTTATTTAAGCACATGTGCGTAAAATAGTTTTGCGCACGGTTTCAATAGCAACGCCTAAACCTTAAGTGAAAATATATGGTTTAACTATTTTGTAATCAAATTGATTGATTAATTGATTTGAATATACGACCAAGCATTAAGCCAAGGCCGGCCCCATCGTACACTCGCTTACACTCAACAAAACCGAAGGACTGAATAGGTTCGTTAGTAATGCCAAAATTGGCCCGGTTCCAAACACCTATAAGCTATAATTGATAATTAGTCATTTTTTACTACGTACTACAAATTTATTAATTATTTCTTAAAACTAGAATTGAACCAGCTAAAACATAAATTCAAATAGTTAGTAATTTTTATTAGCAAGTAGTAATTTTATTGTTAAGTAATAACTATAATCACTACTTAAACTAGTAACTTAAATATTACTGAAAAGAAAATCTAAAACGGCGTTAATCACTTATTACTTAGGTTAGGTTAGGTTATGTTGAAGTGGCTGCTTAACCAAACTTAGACCGGTGACGGTCTATTGTAATACCACAGGATATATCTTCTTTACCCTTGCTGCAACAATTTTGAGCTACTTATGTAGCGTAAAACGTCCGGCACTTTGCTGTTTTCGAGATCCGACAGGTGGTTCATCTTGAACTTACCCAAGTATTTGTGCCAACGTCTCTTCCTCTCCCTCATTCAAACAGCTTCTACAGAAGTCATTTCCTTCCGAACCCAGCCTTCTTGCATGTTCTCCAAAAAGTCAGTGTCCCATGAGAATTTCTATGACCATTCTTAATTCACAACTACGTAGGGATTAATTAATGTTGTAGTGCGCCCCAAGTCTAACTTTGGCCAACCTTCTCTTGCTCAACTACAGGTGAGGATGTTAGTCTACTTTTCATCTGCAGAGGCTAGCGCCTATTATCTTATCTAAGTGCTAGTTTTGGTGTTGTGAAAGGCCCAGACTTTTTCTTTCCTGTTGCAGTTGGAGATTCGTACCGTGCCTAGCAAGTTCATCCGTCCTGCAGTTCCCCACCTATAAATTAACCAAGCCCTTAAAATTATTTTATTTCATTTATTATTTCTCGTGCAATGTATAATACTTTTTATTATATTAACAACAACGACATCTCCTTGGGCTGTTATGTAAACAAATTTTTGTTGTTGGTTTCCTCTGAACATTGTGCAGCAACATTAATCATAATAAAGCCACATTGAAACTACATCAAATTCCGAATTACAATAAAAATAGGACTGATGTCGACACCATGGATAATAGTTAAGGGTTATTTTTGTAAACGCGCTACTGACCGCTAGGTATTATCCATGTTCTTCAATTTGTTGGGTGTAGCTAGCTTGGTATCATTTATAATTATGAGCAAATCGAAAAACCTCGTTTATTTACCACCGAAATAGCCCCTCACCGGGTAAATCCACACGTGGAAGAACATTCTACAAATTCAAATGTGAGACGTTTTTCACTTATACGAGAAGCAATGGTTATTTTCGATGTTATTGTATCTGATCAAATTTGACCCGGACTGGTCCATTTAAACCACGCGCGTAAACCAAATCGGTAAAATTTTTTTATAGGTTGGTACAACCTTCTTTAACATTCGTGTGACGTTTGAGCAGAATACGGCCATTAGTGTGAGTTTGGCAGCCATTTGTTTACGAGAGTTTGTCTGGCGATTTTTACTATGGAAAAAAAAATTGAACAACGAGTTTGCTTGAAATTTTGTGTTTCCCATGGAATTAATGCTACGGAATTATTGATTGTTTTTTTGGGAGTTTACTCTATCGAGATTGCAAGTATTTGAGTGGCATAAAGCAGTCAGTGAGGGTCCTGAGGTCGTAGAAAACTTGCCTCATGCGAGTCGTCCATCCACCTCAGTTAACGACGATAACATCGAAAAGTGAAGAAAATTGTGTTCAAGTAGTGTTGGCATTATAGAGATATCAGAGGCTCTCAACATCTCTTATGGATCGACTCAACACATTTTGGTTGATGTTTTAGAACGTCGGAATTTTTGGAACGTCGAATAAAGGTCGCAAAAGAGATGCTTAAAACGTATCGGATGACCCTTCATTCATCAAACGAATTATTACAGGTGACGAGACGTGGGTTTATGAATATGACGTCGAAACTGTCCAACAATCTCAAAACCGAACAAACCACGTAAAAGTCGGTCGAAAATCAAGGTCATTGGCTCATTGGTTTCTTCGACTTGGCCGTTTTGTGGCGTCTATGTCAAGCAATTATTCGTAAACGGCCGGATTTGTGGGCAAACAATTCATGGATTTTTCACCACGATAATGCGCCGTCACATTCCAGCCCGATTGTAGTCATCGCTCAGCCACAGTACTCGCCATATTTGGCTCCCTGTGACTTTTTCCTGTTTCTAAAACTCAAATATCCGCTCCAGGGAACGCGCTGAACTAAATACCATCCCGGACGAGCCCTATAGGATATGAACGGAAAAATGGGTTAAACGATGACATGCTTGTATTGGCTCAAAAAGAACCTATTTTGAAGGCGATAATAATAATTTGTATGAAAATATATAAAAATGTTGATCTTTTTACCAGACTGGGTAAAATTTGATCAGATGGTATGTACAAACTTGCCAATTTTTTGGCTTCGTTTATTTCTCTTTATCTTTCCAGGTGCAATCAGTGCCCCGCCAAATCTTACATCATCTCGGCTTTTAAACTGTTTTTGTGTGCTAATCAATGAGCCTAAAATACTGTATTGCTTATTTAGTTTTTGTTCTGAAAGATTGCCTGACCTTAATTTTTACATGTGGGAAATAAAATATCTTAGCTAGAAAAATGTTTAAAAGCCACACCGTGTAATAATCATTGAATAGTTAAATTTCAATGCTTGAACCACGGGAGTTCCATAGGCCATTCCAGCGCCGGCTCCAGACATATGAGCGCCCTGCGCGAGAATTGTTGGAGCGCCCCTGTTATTTTTTTTTTTTTAATTGATAAAAAAATGAATTATGAAATTGGGAGTTTGGTAAGAAAATAAAAAGTCAAATTTAGAGCAAGTTGAAATCCGACATTTTATTGGAATATGTAGTTTTAAAACTGCATAGGCTGAAAAGACGGAAAACCTAATGTAAGGATGTTAAGGTAGGGAATTGGTTAGAAACAAGTTAGATCAATTGGAGATTAATAGTAGACACTATAATTTTATTTTGCTGCTTTTAGTTAATAATAATATGTAAGGGCAATAATTAGAGTCAAATATTATAGTAATTCATAAATATTTTATTTAATAAAAATATTTGTAAGACATAATTGTATTTATTCATATTAATATATTTTATTGTATTTATATGTAAAGGTTTTTGCTTGCATCAAGAATATATTATGTTAATATTAAATTATTATTGACAGTCATTAAACACAGTTTTCTTTTAAAAATTTACTTCTCGCGCTTTCTTGCTTGCGAAAGATTTTAGTACTTCGGAGAAATCGATATTTTGGGCTACATCATTTTCAATTGAAAGAATTGCTAATGAACTCAACTTTTCTTGCGACATAGTTGATCTCGAATATGTTTTAATTAATTTTAATTTTGAAAAGCTTCTTTCACCACTGGCAACCGTAAGAGGTGTAGTTAATAATATTCTTAAACTAACCCATACATTAGGATATAAATCTTCAATTTTATTTTTTTTAATGAAATTAAGAATATTGATGTCATCAAGAAGTTCGACACATTTTTTAATACTGATGAGTTCATCACATAAAATAACCCCTTCAATATCGGAAGTCTCACCAACTGTTAAAACCAACTGAAGATCGCTACAGGGCTTTTCAAGTTCTTCGCGTTTTAGCAGATTTTTAAGATCGTAGAGGAACCCCCAGGTTTCGGCAAGCTGGTTAATTAGTTCAAATCTTTATTGAATCGACATCATTACGGTATCAAGCAATGTATTGAAAAATTCTATTTCAAATTGATTTTAGGCGTTAAAATGGGCTCATCTCTACCCTCATAATTAAATTGCCGTTTTATGTATCTTATTCGTTTTGTTGATTGAAAGTCAGTTTCAGCATCAAGGAGTCCGGCAAGTTCTTTGGCGACTAAAATAGCTTTCTCAAAACCGGTTTGTTTGTAATCTTTGAAAAAATGAATACATCCTTTGATTAAATCCGCGGTTTTGCTGACATCGATGTTTTGACCCTGCATAGATTTACTGACAATATTGATTTGAAATAAAACGTCATACCAAATGATCAACGATACAAGAAAATTAAAGTCCTTTAATTGTCGAGCTAAACTAAACGCTTCGTGTGCTATTTCTGTATCGTGCCTCTCTTCCTTCTCACTAAGTTTGACAAGTGCATCGTGAACATCTCCAATTTGGTAACGAACAGCCTTAACACTAAAAATTTTTGCTTCCATGCCAACGTGTATCGCTAAGTCTTTTTAATGTCAATGATTTGACATGATCGGTTAATATTTGCCAACGATTAACAGACGCGGCGAACAATGAATAAAACCTTCCTAATATTCCAAATAATACACATAATCCACATAACACCAGGTTTAAGTTGTGGCACCCACAGGTCATGAAAAATGCCAATGGATTTTGATCCAAAATTCTTTTTTGAACTCTACTGTGTTTGCCTTACATATTTGCGCCATTGTCGTATCCTTGACCTTGGCAGTACTTCAATTCGATTTTACTTTTCCCAACAAATTTAAAATCGTATTGGATAAACCTTCACCGCTAACATCAGATGACGCCGTAAAACCTAAAAATTTCTCACATATCTCGACTTTATCATTTGATAAATCAACAAATCTTATAGTCAGAGATAATTGCTCTATATGACTGATATCTGGAGTACAGTCAGCAATGATGGAAAAATACTTTGCATTTTGAATACATGAAATTATTTTTTGAGTGACGTTTTCCGCAATCAATTCAATTATTTCGTTTAAAATATTTTTTCCACAATATGAACAGATAACTCGTTTTTTAGGATTCGACGAACGTGTTCCTGCATAACGGGGTCAAATTTAGTAAGTAATTCAATTAGGCCTAAATATTTTCCGTTATTCTTGGTATATAACTTATCAGAAGAACCGCGGAAAGCCATATTATTTTGCGCAAGATATAGAGTGATACTCATCAATCTATTGAAGACATTTTTCCAGCGCTCTCTCTGTTAGCTTTTGAATTATAAGTTGTTCCGCTCGATCGATTGTTCATCCTGATTTCAATCTTGATTCCGTTTCTACTCACCTTTCATAACATACCATATGACTTGGGGTAGTTTCATGTGACTTAATCACTTTAGATATATGGATCCAATTATTGTAACTTACGTTTGCTAAACTTGATTTCGAATTCGTACCAGCTTGATCAAAACACAAACAACAGAAACAAAATGCACGGTCAGCAGTTTCAGAATATAATATCCATCGTCGCGGTACACGTTCGTTATTAGAAAGTACACGGAAGTAATAATTATTGGAGAAATGACGGTTGGTTGCATCTTTAGGATATCGTGTAAGTTGAACTTGTCTTGGACCCTGAACAACCAAATAATCGGTAATTTTATTGTTAAGAGGTTTAGGCCATAAAGCTGGATCTGAAAAATTTATTAAGTTGTTTGCAGAATCGTCAACGTTTAATTGGTCGGATACAGATGGGGAAATCAACTGATCTTCTATTGAAGGGCTTTCGTCAAAATTTTCGATCGAATGAATTCCTGACACATTCAAATTATGCATTTCATAAATCTCAACACTATTGTTTGTTTCGCCTTCGGCTAATGAACTAACGAAGTTTGATGGCAATTCTTGTGTAGGCTTGGGTATAGTTGCTGTGAAGTATTTTTTAATATCTAGACGTTTTCTTTTATTTATCTGAATATAAACATCTTTCGCAGCCCGTTTTTTCCGAAATTCGGCACCTGATAGTTTGAGTTTCTTTACATTTTTCGAAGCTGTATTTAAATCTGGAATAAGCATACTACACATAAAACAAGGAAACTGATATACGAGTTTGTAAATAAGAAATGGCATGTAAATACGTATGTACAATGTACGTACAAATATTTGCGTTAAACCGATTGTACATACCTTGCGACATTATTTTTCGTAGACCACTGTGGTAATATTTACAAATAATCCTACAATTTTTTTCGTTCAACACAGACAATAGTAGCCTAAATTATGTGCATATATTTTGATTTACTTTTAAAAAATCTGTTACAAAAATTGTATCTGTTCGGGTATTACAAAAATAAATAAATTTCAGTTGAAATTTGACAACTATAAAAATGAATGCACAAGCCTTGTGAGTTTTATTTATTCTTAATTCTTATTATTTATTGGGAGATCCCCCAATGTTTTTTATTTTATTCCTTATTTCCTTAACGCAAGCCGAATTGTTTTTAACTTCACGCTAATTATGATTGTATCACGATTTAACTGAACTTATGTTTTGTAGTAACTTTAAATTCAGCCCGCACAATTATTAATGTCAGTACACTTTCCCAGTGAAATTGATTATTTGCTAAATGTCTAATTGGTTTTATTTAACCGAAAAAATCACATGTGACACTGCTATAAACATTGACAGAGAATTGCATTAAACTTAAACGTGAAACATAAAAAAACTCCAGAGAAAAATTATTACAAAATTAATATGCAGCATGCAACAAACAACCACGAACCACATATTAATAAATACTATAACCACAGCAATACAATCCCAAGATTTTTGTTTTTATTTGCTTTTTTTGGAAAATACTAATATTGTGAGAAGATGAGATGACAATATGACGTGATACAAAAATGTTTCTACAGATAAGAGATAACCTGATATCTAACGTTCAGAGGGGAAACTAAATTCTCTTCTCTATCTAGCTATCTAGCTCTACCATTATCATGATGACCAAAAAACACACGAACACATAAAAAAATTCGTTTCGTATACTTTTTGTTTTCGTTTATATAACCAATTCCGGCTGTTCACACGCAGTTAACACTGCAACACATCATTTCCTCGTTTCTTACCTCTTTGCCAATAAACTAACTGGAGGGGGAAACTAGTTTATTGGCAAAGAGGTAAGAAACGAGGAAATGATGTGTTGCAGTGTTAACTGCGTGTGAACAGCCGGATTGAATGTCATTTATTAGTGTTGCTTCAGGCGTGTGAATATTAGTTTAAAGTCAAGATTACATAGATGGTAGCTCAAATTAAGCTTAAAAATAGACCACCCTTTCAAATTTGCAGAACAGAACATTTCTAGAAAATTTTTAATACAAAGGCGGTGGTCTGTAGTTTTTATAGAGAAAGAAGAAATTGTTCCTGTTGCTATTAGATATTTTCTTAAGACAGGCCCAACAATTTATTCTCGGTTGCCGAAGGTGCCCATACAAATAAAAATAGGTTTAGGTTTTGATAGATATTTAAATTTACTAAACTCGTTTGAAATTAAAGCTTTCGACATCAAATGATAACGATTTTAGTGTTTGCTGGATTGATTTGTTTGTAACAAGCATTTTGCACTCGCATATTTACCTCTTTTGCACATCAAATTCAACTTTTTACAAATCAAGTTTTGGTTAGAAAAGGTTGAATTTGATTTGCAAAAGATTCAATGTTGTGACAACTGATTAAATTTCTTTTGCAAAAGATATATTTTATTTGAAAAAGGATGATCTGATTTGTTAAAAGCAGCTAATACTAATCTGAAAAACAAGAAATTGTTGAAATTATCTTCGTAGAAAAATACCTAACTGCGACGGAAAACAATTTCTTGTTTCCCTCGTTAGGAGCGCATTTGTCTTTAGAAAGTGAACTCAACGGATACTTGAGCCAAACCAGCCAGTTTCTGTAATGAATTCGTTCGATTTATAGTTTCTCATTTACCGAATCTTTTTTACTACCGGTAAACGGTTAATAAAAACTAAATTTACGTGTTTCAGAAAAGTCAGATTATTGAGATTTTCGAAGTTATTCGAGTATGTTTGAGATTGTAGGCTGTATTTGATGGTTCAATGTTACTCGAGAATCTTAGAGCCTATTGGAAGAGAATTATTGTTCGATATTTACGATATTATCCGGTACTATTTGAGGGTTCCATTCTTATAGCTTATCATTTTGTTGACCTTACTCTCAACTTGCTTAGTAGTATTAGTATAAGATTTAATTACTTGACAAATAATTCGATATTTAAACGAATTTTCGAAATTTTGTGAGTTTTCTAGATTTTTACAGGCTATCCAAAATTACTCATTAATACCCAAATTTTTCGATATTATTAAAATTTATCGAGATCAATCGATATTCACATAATATAGAGATTATTCGATTTTGTCTGAAAGAGAAATTTCTTAAGTTTTTCGACATTCCTAGGATTATTTGATAATTTTAGAGATTTGGAAATATATTCGAATTTTGTTGGGCAATGTTCTGCGCTAAGCTTTGAATTATGGAAATTTGCAGAGTTACAAATATAAATCTGAATCGTGATAGTAGATTTTTCGAGATTATGCTAAAATGTCGATATTTCTTCAATATCCTGGGTAAGAATGTTAAGGTTTAAACAAATTATTTTTTTTGGTATAGGGCTCTTTATTTTTGTAGATTTAAACTTGAGCTTTCAATCCCAATTCGGGATCATTATCAAAAGCATAATGAAATTATTTTCAAAATGAGTTCCTTTTTATATAAAAATTCGACATAAAACAATCAAACATTTGTTACTAAAAACCGATTTTTCATGGAAACGCAAAGCGATTCCATGTAGAAAGGTTGTACAATTAAATAAAAATAAAATGATTATGAGACAAAAAACTTATATAAATACATCATACGAGTTGCCAATATAAGCATAATCTTCCACAATATTAATCGAATTTGTACTTGATTTAATATGTAACATTTCCAAAATCGATCTTTTCCTAAAATTGGTTTGTTTATCGAGAATTTTGACGTTATCTAAATTGATTGATTGATTTGAATTTTTCAGATGCCGTGTAAGTGTGCTAATATTTGAATTTAGATCTTTGTTGGTGTCATATCTGTGTTGATAAATTCTTTTTTCCAAAAATTGTTTTGTCTGACCAGTATATGTAGCGTTGCTACTACAACGAACTTGGTAAACCACATTTGATTGTTTTTTTAAAGGTACACCTTGTCTTTAATTTTGGAAAAAATGTTTCCATTTAGACTAGTGGCTGCACATCCCACAATTTTGAAATTATAATTTTGGAACAGACGTTTTATTTTTTCATAAAGGTTTTTTATATATGGAATGGCCAAAAAGTTTGTGATTTCATTTTCTAGTCTAGATATCGTATTTCTATGAAAATTTCTTGTTTTCCAAATTACATTTTTTATTAATTTTTCGGGATATTGGTTAAGCACTAATGTACATATCTTTAAGAATTTTTAAATTTTGTTTGTGAAATTTAGTATCGGAAAGCTTTATAATTTTTTCGGTTAAAATTTGTATAGTGTTAATTTTATAAGTGATGGGAAGCCAAGAATGAAAATTTATATATCTGCCTGACCAGGTATCTTTATGATACCAATTACAAGAAATTTTGCCATTTGGTTCGTGAATTAACAAAATGTCCAAAAACGCAATTTTGTTATCCACTTCTTTTTCTAAAGTAAGTTTTATTCTATTATTTGCTGAATTAAACGCTTCTAAAAAATAATCGATTTTATCTATCGGTACCACAGTAATTATGTCGTACACATATCTAAAGTAGAATAAAGGTTGAAAGTCTAAAGAGTTTAACACTGAATTTTCTAAATTTTTCATTACTAAATTTGCTAATATGGGACTTATGGGAGAACCCATAGGGGAGCCAAAAGTTTGTTTATAAATTTTATTATCAAATGAAAATTCCGAATTGTTTAAAACGATATCTAAAGCAGTAA
Source organism: Tipula vernalis (assembly GCA_958295665.1). Classification (NCBI taxonomy): domain Eukaryota; kingdom Metazoa; phylum Arthropoda; class Insecta; order Diptera; family Tipulidae; genus Tipula; species Tipula vernalis. The sequence goes on along the minus strand of OY282558.1, from coordinate 174,737,216 downwards.
AAAATTGAATTTTTGTTAATTTAGATTTAGAATTTTTCTTTATGTTTCTCCAATTTTGACTGATAATATTTCATACAATTTGGCTATCAACATTTGTAAATAAAGATTTAACATCTAAAGAAATTAGCATGGAATTTGGCGGGATCATAACGTTATTAATTTTGTTTTTGAAATCTTCAGAATTTTGAATAAATGAATTTGTTTTTCCTAAACTTGGTTTAATAATATTGCCTAAAAACGATGATAACGAGTATGTCGGGCTATTTATGAATACGATGATAACGAGTATGTCGGGTTTATGAATTTTTGGTAATCCATATAATTTTGGAATCACTGCTGTATAATTTGTAAGTTTCTTCTTTGTCACCAAATCGATATTGCCAAATTCCTCCCATTCTTTTACTACTGAGTTAATTTTTGTCTGTATCGGCGTAGAAGTGTCTTTATAAATTCGACGTACGTAGTCGAGGTGTCATGGAGTAAGTCATACATTTTTTCCGTGTAGTCAGTCCGTAATGTCAAAACCGTTACGTTTCCTTTGTCTGCTTTTGTCACTAAAATGTCCGGATTGTCTTTCAAAAACGTCTTCGTTTGTTTTACGTATGTCATAATTCTCTTTTCTTTTGGTTTCAAATTTTGAATGTTTGTGCTGTTTTTGTAATTTGTCAAAATATTTATAAAATTGTTTCGAATATGAATACGATCGTTGTCTTCTAAATTAAAAATGGCACTTTCAACGTCTGAAATAATTTTGAAAAAAGGCACTGCAGTACCAATGGTAGGTGGGCAAAAAGTATTTCCTAAACTTAATACGAATTTTACTTATTTATGTTGAAGTGGTTCTTGAACTTCCGGGTTTTTAAAAAAACTTTTTCTTTTCGGCACTGTAGCAGAAAATGTTTTTTATTTATGTGCTTTGCAAGATGAACATTTTTTTGGAAAAAATATTTTATCAACACAGATATGACACCAACAAAGATCTAAATTCAAATATTAGCGCACTTACACGGCATCTGAAAAATTCAAATCATTCAATCAATTTAGATAACGTCAAAATTCTCGATAAACAAACCAATTTTAGGAAAAGATCGATTTTGGAAATGTTACATATTAAATCAAGTACAAATTCGATTAATATTGTGGAAGATTATGCTTATATTGGCAACTCGTATGATGTATTTATATGTTTTTTGTCTCATATTCATTTTTTTTTTAATTGTACAACCTTTCTACATGAAAGGCGCATTTTATTTGACCATTTACAACAACAATGCCATGAGTCCAATACCATTTTGGTATTCGTAAATACCCGCTGTGTACTTGGTTTTCAAAATCCAATAATATTTTTTAGTTGGGACGCGATTTCGAAATGAATACCAATTGCTGCGTTCCATTTAACGTGGCATAGTACACACAAGTACTTCTGACTGCACGCAGCTACTCTTGCTAAATTTTATGAGTAGTTTGCTTTTTGAATTTATGCCGACTTCGTTACCAGAATATTTAGTACAACTAATCGGTAAGAAATGGCTGATCAGTAATTAATAATTAGTTTTCCAACTTTCCATGTTGCACGTAAATTTTTTTAAATTAAATTTTATTTTCGCAAGTAATTTTCTGCGATCCATTTACCCTCAAGTACTTATTTGTACTTTGCCACGTCAAATGGAACGCAGCAAATTTAAATTTGGGCCTGAAATCGCTTTAGCCAAGAAAAAATGGTCTAGGCTTTGCGTTTCCATGAAAAATCGGTTTTTAGTAACAAATGTTTGATTGTTTTATGTCGAATTTTTATATAAAAAGGAACTCATTTTGAAAATAATTTCATTATGCTTTTGATAATGATCCCGAATGGGATTGAAAGCTCAAGTTTAAATCTACAAAAATAAAGAGCCCTATACCAAAAAAAATAATTTGTTTAAATATAAAGAATTGGCTCATTATAAATAAAAATAATGTTAAGGTTATTTACGTTTTACATGGTGGTGATTAGCGTATATAGGAATTCCGTTGGTTTTACTTACTTACGGATAATCGATATTTGAGAACTTTCTAGAATATTTAAGATATGTAGGTACTTTGAAAATTCGACATTTTTGAGATTATTTCGAACTTCTTCATATCTTTCAAATTATATTCGAAATTTGTGATGCTTTGTTGATATATTTAGAAATCGTCAAAGCATTGAGTTGATTGAAGGAAATTTCGTTTTATTTGAAGCTACTGAACTGAATCACCTTCTGTATCGTAATGCGAGGCTGGACAACACGAAGAAGTAAGATTTTAACTAAAAGCTTTACTTGTTCCTAGGTACAAGAAGCGTTTTAGGTGCCCAAGAAAAATTTTGCGGGGGCCCGAAATTTGTAGTTACGCCACTGGGTAGCGTCACTCAATCGTGCAGCGCTCCATTAAACCTATTTATTTATAACCAAGAGCGTAGTTCACGAGACGAAATTTTAAATATGTATATTGATTCGTCGCTTGTTTATATTAGTGCATAGCAACTCATTCATTACATACAAATTTTTATTGAAAATTGCAACAAAAATAATTCCTCCTCCAAAATAGTTATAGACAAAACGGTAAGGAATGATCAGAGTCAATCCTGACTTTTAGTATGAAAGTTCCAATATTTTAAGGGGATTTGGAAAAAATTCACAAGCATTGTTTCAAACACTATTTTCCGGTAAATTTATGACATTTATGATTTTATTGGATACTGCACAGTAAAAAATATTTACATATAGATAGTAGGAAACAAAATGCCCCTTATCTATATATAATATTTACATACTGTATGTACAGTGCATAAATAAATGTAATTTTAAGTATCCATACTATGTAAATTTCTCCAATAAAAATCTCTAATTATGTAATTTTACATAAAAATTTACGAAATCCAAAACATAAATTATATGAAAATTTTCTCAGTCAATTATGAAATTTTACATACAAATTATTACAATTAAAAACATAAAATATATGTAAAATTACATAAAATGAAAAGAATATTTCAGTATTTGATTTAATATTTATTCCATATAAAATATGCACACTTTTAATAAAGGTCTCAATAAAACAATTATAATGCAATTCAAATATAATAATTTATTAACAAGTATTTCAATATATTTAAAATGTTTAATTATTAAAAATTAGAATCTCATTCAAAATAAGATTAAAAATACAGTATTTCCACTACTTGCATATTAAAAATTAGGTAAAAAAAAATATCTCACACAAGTGGTTTTGTAAAAAATTCCGGTACAAAATATTGCATGTTTTCCTTGGTATATGTAATTATTTTTTACTGTGTGGAAGAAACATTTTTATGGAATACAATTAAATTTGAATATTTATTTGTTTGTGATACTTGAATAAGGTTGTATCAAAATAAATATATTTTTGGAGAAAGGCACATTAAGCTAGCAAAAATGGGATTTTTCTTGTTAGAGTGGAGTGAAGATGATTGTTTCAAGTTTCTTGTGCCAATTTTTTCAATCACCTAACGAATTAAATTAAAAATTTTATTTTATTTGGAGACCAGTGAAAACTTCATTTCACTTTAACTGCATACTAGACTTTACCGCTCATTTCATAAGAATTACTTTCTACCAATTATGGTTCCTATTTGTGTGTCCGACTTTTTGTGAATTTGTGTACCTATACACTTTCTGTGAAGAACTTTACACCGGCTTACTTGAATGCGAATAGTAAAAATTTTGTTTCTTTGACTTGAATTGACTAAATTTCTTCAAACAAACATTTTTACTTGGCAAACCACGAAATGAGAATATTCGTAAAATGCTAGAATATAAAAAAATAAGAATAAAAATCATTACGTGATAAGAACACCTAATCTATGGTGAATACTAAATAAATACATACATATTTACGGTAATGTCCCAATACAAGAACGGAATAAATTATTTTAGACCATTCCATCATGAAGGAAAAAACAAATTGTGACATATTTTAGCGCCTCAATCCAAATACATAAATATATACAAACTATATTTGTTGGACAAATGATCTCAATAGTGTGGCACAATTGCGTAAATTTTTACGACTTTGAACCTAGTTACAATATGATTTAATGACTTTTGCAATTATTCTACAAAATAAAACAAAAACAGATCAATTGGCGCGCGTATTTTAATGTTCAACGCCTTATAATATAATTCAGTCCGTTTATTTCGTATAATTGATGGATATCATATCACCTTTAACGGATTTCAAACTGAAACTATTAAATTAAAATAAAAAGAGATTTTAATTAAAACAAAAACAAAAAAACTAAATAAATAAATACACAAATGATAATAATAAAAAACTGAAAAAAAAAAAAAAAAACTTCCAACTGGAACTACCTACATACTTAATAATAATAAAAAATGAAAATTATAAATTAAATTAAAAATAAATAGAGTAGTGTTTGCTGTTTATTTAATGAGTTAATTCATTATTTATGTGTAAATATGTTTGCTGTTTTTTTTTTTTTTTTATGAGCATTTAATGGTTTTTGGTGTTGCAAAATTATCGCACAATTATGCTTTCAGGTCGTTTGGTGTATTTTTGTTTTGTTTTGTTTGTGCTGCATGTTTAGCCGGTTATGTCTAATTAATTATGTTATTTCTACACCTGTATAATTTGCCGAACTTATAGTATGACTTGAAGGAAAGTAAATTACGTGAAATAAGAAATATATAAATTGCTTATCATATTAGCTTGCGATTTTCATATACATATGTGTATAACCAAATTAAGTATTTTTTAATAACTTCAATAAGGTATACTTTGTGTTAAACAAATATATTATTGGTTTCTTGGAGAGATCGAACGGTTTTTGATGAATGATTGTTATTTAATTTGAACAAATTATACTAAAAATACAACCAATATTGTTGTTTTTGGAGTTATCGATATTAATTGTTATAATATTGTATGTGAAGCCAGATGTATTTATTTCTAGTACCCTTCGCAAAAATATCTTACTGTGCATTGTAATGTTCTTTCGGCATAATTCCGTCAGCGCAGGAACCTACTATAATATGAATCTAATAAAGTACAATGAAGAAAATTAAACGGGTAATTCTCAAAAATGATAATTATGTATAAATTTCATATTTGGAAATAATTATAAAACTAGACAAAGCAATTTATAAAGAAATTCTACACTCTTTCTCAATATTAAAATTAAAGAACTTACAAAATTCTTTGCAATTTCTATTATCCATATCAAGAGAATTTCGAGCTCCGTAATTTGTTCTATGAAATTTAGGCGCTATTGTAAATTGCGATTCCGAACATTTAACACTAAACGTACCGATATTTTTATATACCTATTCCTACCAGAAAGGGTCAAATGGCCCCACTACTATAAAAAGTTATATTTTTACGATGTTGGTACAATTTGGTGTATGAATAAAACATTTTTTTTTTTCAAATAACGATTACAAATGGTCTATTTATTAAAGTAACAAAATAATAATTACATAAAAATAATAAAGAAAAAAATTAAACATTTCAAGAAATTCCAAAATTTAGAAGTAAATATTATTCAAATGTTATTTATGTTCACCACATATTTTGCAAATTATTTCTTTCTCGAAGGCACATTTTCCACACACGTATTTTGTGTATTTCAAACAGAAACAACATTTCTGTTGAGCTTACCCATATAATTTCTTGTTCTTCCTGTTGCTCATGTTGAAAATCTTCGGCAAGTTCTTCAGCTAATTGGAATAAAAATTGTTGCCTAGTGATTTTTTCGCCGGTTGTTTCTTTATATAACACCCACGAGTTAATTGCAGGCAGTTCAAGAATATTGAAGAAAATCTGCACAGGCCATCTTCGGGATTACGATTTCACCGAGTATTTTCTTGCCATCTGATCCGTCATGTCTACACCGAATTTAGTACTATTATAGAACCTTATCGTTTTAGATATAAACTTACCGTCTTTTTCAATGTCTAAAAATGTATGCCTTGAGCTTAGTAGAAACACTTTTTTTTGGCTTACTGTTGTAAATTGTAAGTGTACAATGATCAGATCTATACAGTTTTGTTGCGAAGCGTGGCATATCATCTTATGACTGTTTGGCGAATTTTGGTAATTCTTTTTTATTTCCTCGGATAGTACCAACAAACAATAGTGTTTTTTTTTCTAATAAATTTGTAGCTCAGCGTAGTGATACGCTCGTAAAAAAATTATCATTGGTAACGCTTCTTCCACACTCTGTGAACGGTTCTAGTAGTTTGAGAACTACGGATTCCCCAAGCGGAGCGGAAGGATCTCTGTCCTCATCCTTTCCCAAATATGGAAATCCATTTATAATGTATTTGGTCTTAATGTCAGATGCTAGGCAGAATTTGATTCCAAACTTATCCAGTTTGTTTGGGATTTATTGGGTAAATCTACACTTCACTTTGGTTGGGAAAAGCTGTTCATCTATAGTTAGATGTGGCCCCGGCTTGTAACAATTTTGGCTATTCTGGATAAATTTGTACCAAACTTCGGAGATTAGAGAAAATTTATCATTTTGTAAACGATGGCATTATTTCACAAAAAGTATTCCTGCTCATGATTTTTGAAAAAAAGCAGGGCCCTATTTCTTGTTCCATAGATATGAGATGCTCAAATTTTTTGCCTGATATGCGGCACGTGCATATAGAATTGTAATAAACGCATTAAGTTTTTCAGGAGTAATTTAGTTCCTAACACCCGAGATGCTTCTTCTTCTGTGTATTTTATATGTGTTTCGTTATATTGTTAAACAGAGAAAATGCAGTTCTCACTTTTCCTTTCATAATATGCCGTTTGGCATATCCTGTCGGGCCTCCAACCTCCCTAAAAATATTTTGAATAGGCGCTCGTCCTAATGTAGATCCTTTTTGTATTTCCTGCCAGTTTGTACCATTTGCCGCAAACGGAACGGAATGCGGTTTTTTACATTCTCTTCCAAAAATTTTTTGTAAAAAATGTGGCTACTTTGTACCTTACACATACCGGAAATTGCATTGCTGCAGCCAAAAATGCATTCAAAAAATGCATTTTTGGAGACGCCTTTTGGAAGATTTAATAACTTTGTTAAAAGAGTCAGAACTGGCTCAAATCGGGTACCTGGGGGTTTTTGAGGTCGCGGTTCAAATTGACATACAGCCGACCTGGAGCTCAGGAAAGCCGAAGAACGTCATCTCCGTGGGACTCTCCCAAAATTCACGCGCGGAAGGAGAGAAACTTGGCGCCCGGGGTTTTTTTCATACAACTTGGTAGTCTATCATTTCTTCATGACTTTTTTTTTAATGTTCTGTTCCCATATTCTGTGAAAGAGGACGTCGGGGTCAATTTCTATCACTTTATTGCCGACATTGATTTTAGAGTTGCAAGAGGCGATAGTTTTAACGATTTTTGATCGTGATAATTTTAGATCCTTGAAATTTGATCCCTAAATATCTTGCATAACCCTGACACCTTCTTCAAAAGCATTGTGGCAATTTCTTTCGGGACTCACACTCATTCCATTAGCTATGTTTTTGAGGCATTCTATGGATTCAGCGAATGGATCGTATTGCTCAAAGAATTTATCAATTAGTTTCAAAGAGTTCAAATCTGCCTTGATCCTGGAATCTGTTGAATCCTTATGTTGGTAATTTTTAGCAAATGCGCATTTCGTGAACTCCTCCACGCCCTCGATAAGATCTTTGGTGAACAAGAAAGTTTTGATCCATTGGTGCGCAACACTTTCAGCTACACCTCAACGAAATAAGCCTCCTTCAAAATTCAATAACCTCATAAGTGTTTGCTCAATAGTTTGGTCCGTAAAGATCCCACTAAAAATTTGTCGCTCCTGCGAATTGTCCAATACCCTTCCGTAGTAAATTTTTTGTACTCGGACTCACTCATATGATTCTCGAGAGCTTTCTTGTTCCAGATTTTGCATATGGAAAATGCCCAGTTGTATGGAAAACCTATGGAAAATGCCCAGTTGTATGAAAAAAACCCCGGGCGCCGAGTTTCTCTCCTTCCTCGCGTGAATTTTGGGAGAGTCCCACGGAGATGTCGTTCATTGGCTTTCCTGAGCTCAAGGTCGGCTTAGGGTCAATTTGAACATTATAATCGTGATCAGCGACCTCAAAAACCCCCGGGTACCCGATTTGGGCCAGTTCTTACTCTTATTTACAAAGTTATTAAATCTTCCAAAAGGCGTCTCAAAAAATGCAATTTTTGAATGCATTTTTGGCTGCAGCAATGCAATTTCCGGTTTGTATAAGGTACAAAGTAGCCAGATTTTTTACAAAAAAATTTTGGAAGAAAATGCAAAAAACCGCATTCCGATCCGTCCTGTACTAAAATATTCCGAACTTTTGGCCTTTTTAGTAGTTCATTGGCTCGACTACTTTCAGATAGTTCCTCTTCACTGAATTCTGAACATTCTTTATCTATATTTTAATTTCAAATATCTTGAATTTGTCGACATTTTTTGGATAAAAATTATCAATACAATAATGAAAAAACAATTGTTCAAACTATATAACAAATATGATGTAATGCGTTGCGAATATAATCAAAGCAACCTTGATTAAATTGTACAAAGTTACAGTCTAAAAAACGAAGCTTTTAAAAGGGAATTAGAAACGAGGAAAAGCCAAACTTCTCATAGGAAAACACACAAAACGTATGGGAAACCACTTTTAATTGTCTGCCAAATTTTTAAATGAAAACGTTACAAATTCTTAATTATGATTTCTGAAATATTTTCATAAATGTTTGAATTTCAACATATTTGAATGTCGTTTAAGTAAATCGTTTTCGTTTTCTTGTAATAATTGATTTATTTAAATCAAAATATAAAAAAAATTTCATAACAGCATTCTGGTCAAATTGAAATAAAAGCTTACTATAATTCGTTTGGTCATTAAGTCAATATACATTAAATAGATGGCAATGATGGCCGTAAACATTTGGTAAAATCGAACCAAAAATTACCACCTGGGGAAATTTCAAATTTAAAAATTATAGCAAAAGCAAAACAAATTCACAAAATATTAAGAACGTGTGACAATTTTGCGATTAAATATTTTTTTTTTCGTATTTTTCTGTAAACATTTTAGACATCTGACGTACACTAGTAAAACTAAAGACAAATTTAGCAAGTATTATTTAATTCGTCAGAGCCAACTTTGATGTATTTTTCAAAATGAAAGTTCGAAAAATATATTTTAGAAATAATTTAATTTTAATATTTCTGCAATTAATATTTAATTAATACCAATATGGCCTTTCTGTATATTGTTCTTAAAGATATGTAGAAAACTTTTATATAAACATTTTATAATATTTTTGCTTTTTTCATTGAAAAACTTGAAGCTAAAAAACATCATTTTTACTATGAATTCCTATGGAAATCAGTGAAAAGTTATAACACTATAAAAGCTTCTAAAAAATACGTCATTTTGATTATGGCTCTATACTCTAGAAGGCTGTGATATAATACGTATGTTTATAGTATATAATCAAAGCAACCTTGATTATACAAAGCCATAGTCTAAAAAACACAGCTTTTATAAAGGAATTAGAAACGAGGAAAAAACCAAACTTTTCATAGTAAAATACACAAAACATATGGGAAATCACTTTTTTTCCTAAGACAAATTTTTAAATGAAAACGTTACAAATTCTTAATTATGATTTCTGAAATACTTTCATAAATATTTGAATTTCAACATATAAGAATGTCGTTTAAGTAAATCGTTTTCATTTTCTTGTAATAATTGAATTATTTAAACCAAAATATAAAAAAAATTCCTAACAATAGCATTCTGGTCAAATTAAAGTAAAAGCTTACTACAATTCGTTTGGTCATTAAGTCAATATACATTACATAGATGGCAGTGATGGGCGTAACAATTTGGTAAAATCATGCCAAAAATTACCACCTGAGGAAATTTCAAGTAAAAAAATTGTTAGAAAAGCAAAACAAATTCACAAAATATTAAGTACGAGTGATAATTTTGTGACTAAATAATTTTTTTTCGTATTTTTCTGTAAATATTTTAGACATCTTACGTACACTAGTAGAACTAAAGATAAATACTACCACTACCCTAACACTAATGCAAGAAACTCTTTATTCGACATAATCTTCATTGAAATTAGAAATCAACTTAACATGAAAATGGTCCTGGGTGTAGTATACAATCCGCTCAAATTGGAGTCCTCGAAATTAGGATTCCTAAAAGATCTTGAAACCGTCTTAAGTGATCTTATGACACGATATAATGAGGTCATTATTGTTGGTGACTTTAATATTGACTGTCTCGTTTCAACACCTACGGCTAAACAACTAAAATCATTAATGTCATCTTATGGGCTTGGATTAGTCTCAAAGGTAGCTACTAATTTTGTGGGTGATTCTGCCATTTTAATTGATTTGGCCTTCACCAATCATCCTAACAACATTAAAACTTTTACTCAAATCTCAATTCGTGGCATTGCAACCACACATGATATGATTTATGGGTCATATGTGTTCCCTGTTGACAAAAATGTTAGTAACCAATTTATTTACGTGAGAGATTTCTCCAATATTGACAAGGACGCGCTACTGATAATTCATTAAATTGGGTACCATTATATCATTTTTGTGATGTTAATAAACAGTTATCACTTTTAAATTCATTTATAAGTTATCTTATTGATAACTTTGTACCAATAAAAATGATTTGCGAGAAGCGTAAAGTGCGTGGTCCGTATTTTAATAACGATATTTTATTGCACCGTAATATTCGTGATTTTCTACATGAGAATTGGAGAAAGCATAAGACTGACATTAATAGGTTAAAATACGTTAGAGCTCGTAATAAAGTAAATTATATGATCAAAGCTGCCAAATGCCAGTTTTTTAATGATCGTTTTAGCAATAATACTACGAGTAAATTGTTCTGGAAGAACTTCAACACATATGTAAATCCACCAATTCCGGAGTGTAAATGTGACATTACCTCTGATGAGTTCAATAGTTATTTCGGTTCGGGTTTCAATTCCAATGATGTAAATTTTGTTTGTGATGCAGTTCATTCTGCCGCTGACGTAAATGCTTTCTACTTTAAAAATGTTTCTGCTGAAGAAGTTTGTTTTCATTTGGATAAAATCAAATCGAGTTCTGTAGGAGTTGATGGTATTCCACTTAACCTCATTCAAATTCTGCTTCCGGTTTTGCTACCTCACTTAACTTTTATTATAAATTCTATCGATATTTCCTGATGCGTGGAAAATTGCGACAATTTCGCCTATTCCAAAAATACCGAATCCATCTACAGTAACTGATTTTCGTCCTGTAAGTATATTACCAATATTATCTAAGGTTTTTGAAAGAATTATTCATGCTCAGATCAGTGGCTTTATTGCTAAACATAACCTATTGGATGAACTACAATCTGGATTTCGTGCCAAGCACAGTACTACAACTGCCTTGTTGAAAGTTACTGATGATATTACTATTAATATTGAAGATGGTAAAGTTGCAGTTTTGGTTCTTTTAGACTTTTCTAAGGCATTTGATAAAGTAGACCACGCTATGTTGTTATCGAAACTATGTTATGAATATAACTTTTCCAAGAGTGCTTGTCAACTTATAGGTTCTTACTTGCATCTGCGACAACAATCTGTAAAATATCATGGCAACTTTAGCGACAACATTTTTGTCACATCTGGGGTTCTTCAAGGATCTATTTTAGGACCTATTCTGTTTTCATTGTACATAAATCAAATTTGTCAATCAATTAAACAAATGGGAAACATTTGCTATCACCTTTTTGCGGATGATTTGCAAATCTATTCTTTTGGGGATATTGATTCGCTTGACGCTGTGATTAATAATCTAAATCAAGCGTTATGTAATATTTTGGAATGGTCCAAAGTGCACAAACTTCAAATCAATCCTGCGAAGTCACAAGCCATACTAATAACTAACAAAAAACGTATAAATTTACCGATAAACAGTCTTTTAATTGACAATCACAGAATTGAGTTTTGTGACGTTATCAAGAGTCTGGGGTTGATCATAGACACTAAATTAAATTGGAGTACCCATGTTAATAACCTATTAGCGAAATTTATTTCAAGTGATGTGAAATGTCATATCATTCGTACTCTTGTGGGACCTTTACTTTCATATTGTTCTTCGATATATTCGCAATGTTCCAAGAAGTCCCTACGAAAGTTAAATGTTGCTTTTAATTCTTGTGCTAGATACATATTTTTGAAGCGAAGGGGCGAGCCAATTTCGCACCTTTCTGAACAGATATTTGGTGTAAGCTTGAACCAGTTTTTGGAACTGTCGGTGTTGACTGTGATGTTTGGTTTGACTAAAAATAAAATTCCGAATTACCTTTATGATAAACTGAAATTCTCGAAATCGCAGAAGACATTAAATTTAAATTTGCCTAAATCATGCAAAACTAAGCCAAGACAACGTGCTTTCTTTATCCATGGGGTGAAGCTCTGGAATAGTCTGAATCCGTCTATAAAGGCAGCATCTAATTTGCGTGGTTTCAAGGGACTGTACCTCGAGGGGCTGATTGGCACATAATTCGTTTCCATTATTTTTCTTTTTTCTTTTTTCTATTATCACGTCTTCTAATGTTTTATCTTTTGTTCTTAATCTTTTCTTCTGTATTTTTAATTATATTATATTTAATTTTAATTATTGTTCTAATTATTTTTCTTTGTAATTGCTTTAATACACATAGGAATATATCCCTGGATATTGTAAACAGGCTATGCCTTATTTGTGTATAATTAAATAAATAAATAAAGCCTGAATTCCATTGCGAATAAAAGTTTGTCAGTCAAAATAAAGGAAGATAAAAATATAAAATCGGTGGTTGTGTGAAAGAAACACAAAACGAAGTCAGTTAAGATTTTACTTACATCAAATGTGTGTTTGTATTAGTGGATCGCCATAATTATGGTCAAAAATTATCAAAATCGAAGTCATTTTATGGTTATCCAACTAATATACGCACACAAATTTTGTGTACGAACGCAAATTTTTTTCCGCACACTAAGTTAATTAAAAGTTTGTTATTTTTATGGAAAGTGTCATAATTTTTTTTGGCGGTTGCTTCTAAAATAGCTCTGATAATAAAAAAATATAAAGTTTGTGTACAGTTAAATTGTGATGAATTGTGATCAATTGTGATAATATCGCTAAATACTATTGTTGGCATTTTAATAAAGTGATGTTTTTTTTTTAAATAATTTATTGGCGGTGAAAAAGCCAAATTAAAACTCCAAGTGATAACCAAAAATTTATTTTTTTTATTTTTATTTTTTGCTGTCGCTGTCAAAATTTATCAAGATATTTGTGCTATAAAAAAAATAAAAAAAACATGCTTTATCTTTGTCACTCCAATGGATTTTTTTTTTGTTGTCTTCTTTCGACTTGAAGTCAGTTCAGTCAATTATTCACAGTGGAATTCAGGCTTAAATTAAGCAAGTATTATTTTAATTTATCAGAGCCAACTTTGATTTATTTTTCAAAATGTAAATTCGAAAAATATATTTTAGGCATAGTTTAATTTTAATATTTCTGCAATTAATATTTATTTAATAACAATATAGTCTTCTTGAATGTTATTGTTCAAGGTATGTAGAAAACATTTATATAAACATTTTAGAATATATTTGCTTTTTTCATTGAAAAACTTGAAGCTAAAAAACACCATTTTTACTATGGATTCCTATGGAAATCAATAAAAAGTTATACCACTAAAAAAGCTTCTAAAAAATACGTCATTATGATTATGGCTCTATACTCTAGAAGGCTCTGATATAATACGCCGATAACATTGGAATGGAAAATTTTTATTTTTTTTTGTTTTATATTTTTATTGTGTTCTTAGTTAATTGAGAAATCTATTATGATTCTCTGCAATAGTTTTGCCACACAATAACACATTTAAAGCTTTATGATTAAACATAAATTCACCCAAGGGTCAAATGACCCTTTGCGGTAGTTAAGCCAAATTTGTTTTTGTTCTCGAGAAAAAAGTAGTCCGGAGATGAGGCAATATTAAGGAATAATTTGATTCTATATTTCAATAAAAGTAGTGAAATCAATGGTGATTTCGTAATGTTAAAGTTTCAAGAAATTTCAAAAAAGTGTTTAAAAAGGGTCATTTGACCCCTCATGGTAGATTTAGTGTTAATTTTTGCGCTGAAACATCCAGGTTAAAAAGCAGCGAGGGAACACTCAAATTTCCACTCAGAACATCAAAAATGAAAGAAGCTGGATCGGATCAAATTAATGATAAATATTCGCCACGCGGAACGTAAATCCTACCACAGCCTTATTCAATGTCGGATAATGGATGTTATTTTTTTGGGCCTTCTTAAATAGTTCTTTATCCGTTTTAATGCACAAAAAGATCGTTCACCACCTGCATTACTTATTGGAATTGTCAAAAAAAGATTTTGAAATTAACATCCAATTTCTAGAATGTCTTATTTAAATTATCATTCAAAATAAATTTATACCATATTCCACAGGTTAATTGTTACTTTTTTGACTCTCGCTCAGGATTAAAAAATGAACCAGTTCACTCTTTAGTTCTGTACAGTTAATATCTTTCTTATAATGAAAGGACAATTCTGAAAAATCCGTGTTAGTTTTTGGTTATAGTTTCGGATTTTGTAAATATTTACTAGTTGCATCAAATGGCTCGAGAATTTCATATCAAATCACTAAACGTATACTAAATAAGACAGACTCTCAGCCAAAAATCAAACTAACAGGGATTAAACAAAAAAAAACTGAAAACATTGCAAAAGTGCTATGGTTCTCATAGTAAAGCATTGCAATGAATCATCATGGTCAATATAGCTGCAAGCGTCGTGGGTCATATTCACCTAGTCTTCGCAAATTAACTGAGTATTCTCCCAAGTACTGTATTGTTGGCACCAATCTACTCTGGAACTTTTTCAGAATTTTGTGATGGGGATAGCATAGTCAAATATGGCCGCAAAGCCTTGTGAGTCGTATTTAATTACATAACAGACAAGTCGTGTTTAATTGAATAACAATTGACAGGCCTAATATAAAAGCATCAGGAGATTGGTACCAACAATACAAAAATCCAATTAAATACGATTCACACGATTTAGCGGCCGTATTTGACCATGCTATCTCCATCACAAAATTCTGAAAATGTACCGGAGTACTCACAATTGATAGGCCTAATAAAAAATCATCGGGAGATTAGTGCCAACAATAAAGTACTTGGGAGAATACTCAATTGAATTGCAAAAATTTAATTAAATCTAGCTCACAAGGATTTCCGGCCATATTTGACCATGCTATATCCCCATCACAAAATTCTGAAAAAGTTCCAAAGTTATCACAATTGATAGGCCTAATGAAAAATTATTAGCAGATCGGTGCCAACAATATAGTACTTGAGATAGTACTCAGTTTAATTGCAAAAATTTACAAAGTTCTCCTTAGTTATTCTAATATGTTTCCTTGCCCATGATAGTTTTATTTTTGGGCTAAGAGTCTATTGTGATAACTTTTGCTATCATGATAGACATTTTTTTGGACTGACATTATAAATGGTTTTATTATTATTTGCTTTTTTTCAATATAAATTCAAATAGGAAGCGGTGAAATAAAATAACTTGAGATGGATTTTATGGTGCCATAATATTTAGCATTCTGTCAAATATTTTTACCTATTCGTAGTTTTTATATTCATCGTTTTTCAACTCAACAAATAGTTGAGAAAGAAATTTATTATAGAAATCTATTCTGACATTAAATGGTCTATTATTTTTCTCTCATGATAGTTTTCTTGGTATCATAAGATTTGAAGTGGTGATGCCAACATTAACTATCATCATTTTTTGGGATAGAATTTTGGGCCAACTTCACAAAGGTCTCTTTGATGATGTATCGTTTGCCAAAATATTCAAAGCTTGTTTAGTTTCACAATAACCTACCTAGCTTCAAAGATTTAAATGACTGGTAATGAGTGCTATCTGCTATGTTCCGAAATTCAGAAATGAAAACACGCATTTATCATAATAATCATAATATTGTAAATGATGTTGTTTGTTCAAAAGAACTTTTATTTCTGACCATGGTTACAAATTATTTATTACCCTTTATTAAATATCTTGACCATGGGGTCAATTCTCGTTCTACGAAAAAACCTAATGAAAAAAAATTTTCATTTTGATTCCATCAAGTCTTTTTCATTTATAACATTTCAGAAAACGACAATAAGCGATTCTCGATGTCCAAATGAAAAAGAATCGTGAGAAAAACGCTGAGTAAGTTGTTTCCATAGTAAGCTACTCTGGAAACACACATTTTTTCGAGTTTCATATATATTTCCGCTAGATGAAACAACAATTGGTTTAAATATTAGCTAAATAAATGATAAAGTAGATTTAGTTAATCAGTTTTCGTCATTGCCTGTCAAAATATAAAATAAATTATAAAAATGACCCAATTATTTTTAAAACTTAACTAAATTAATTATTTGCAGGCTTTTCTTAAATAAACGGAATAGTTTTTAATAGATTTACTTATTAGTTAAGTTTAAAGTGAATCATATTATAGTTTCAATGCACGTTTAATGGTAAAAATACAAATTTAGTTTTTATAGAATTTTATTTCCCTATTTATGATGTTCTCACCGCCAAAATGGTCGGTGAGAAAGTTTTATTCATATGAAAAGATTTTGACGTCATTTTTTTCCTTCTCAAGGAACATGAATCGGAATTTACAAAAAGAAAATTTACATTTTCACCACACATGTCTCATATCGGAAGTTTATTTTAAAATTTCCGAATGTAACTGTATCCTTGTGGCTTTTAAATCTATTTTAAATTTTACATCAATTTCGTGGAATCATATATTAGAAATTCTTTTAATATTATTTTGATTATCACTAAAAAGAAATGTCTTACTCTTTGATTAAATATGGGAAATAATAATATCAGTTTGGATATTTTAAAATCCTTCGCGACACTAACATAATCCTGATCTAATGAATAAAGAATAATTGATCCAAAATCAATTGATATTAGATCACAATAATTGTTCTCTTTCTCTCTAAGTTCTATTTGGAGTAATACATCAATCATTGTATTTTCTACCCATGTATTATAATTTAAGCTACTAAAGCTTACATGCTTTTTTTTCATACTATCAATGATTGCAACAACATAATTTTTTGGAACGTTATTAATTAAAAATCCTTTTTGGTAATATTTTGGATTTTTTAACAAATTGTTACTAAATTTACTATTTTGGATATCATTATCATCACCAATTTCAGTATCATCCGACCCTTGCGTTAATACTTCCAGATTTAATATTTTTTCGGTCAATATTGTATCCACCGAAAACACTTTTGAAAAATGTCTCATATGATTAATTTGTTTTTGTTTTTTATAAACATCCACTGTATCTGAAATACCTGGATCAAGTGAACTATATTGATTGAATTTTTTATTTGTAAAACATTTTTTTGGAAATTGTTGTTCTAATTCAATCATTTTTATTTCTATATTTTCGTCGGTGGTTTTCCAAGTTTCACCGCATTGGATGCAAGGGGGCCCGTCCATACCACACAGTGAAGGAACTGAAAAATTCAGTTTGGCCAAATTTTTTTGAAAGATTCTGTAGGTCTTTAGACTAGATCGATTTTTTTAAGATTGCTTGTGCAGATGTGTTATGGCCCCAGGTATCCAAAAATCAGAGTCCCGTATAGGTTACAAGGGGGTCCGTCCATACCACACAGTGAAGAAACTGAAAAATTCAGTTTGGCCAAATTTTTTTGACAAATTCTGTAGTTCTTTAGACTCGATCGATTTTCTTGATATTGCTATCTTTTAAATTTGGCCGAAAAATAAATTTTGGATTTTTGAATCTAAATTGATAAATGTAGTCTACAAAAAGTGACAAAAAATACAGAAAATTATAAAAAAAACCATAACAACTTAAAATAAAAATTATAAATATAATTTAATCATTTACGTTTGTTTAAAGATCGAGAAGTAAATAATGAAATGTACTGTCTCTACTACTATAATAATTTATAATTTATAAATTATAATTAGCCGATCAAAAAAGGAAAATCGTTCAACAGATTTGATTATCCTGTTTGAATTTTTAGTTGCTAAAAATCGTATGTATTCATAATGCGGTTGAAGAGCGTTTCGCTGTAAATAAGTTAGACCATCTTTCCGAATGAGAAATATGAATAACAACAATATTAAAAACAAAAATGAATTATTACAAAAACAATATCAAAAAATGAACAATATTCTTAATTTTTCTGCTGGCTAATAATTATTTCAGCAGAAAAAGTTCTTTTTTGGTTTAGTGCTGCTCCTGGTGGGGAGTAGAAAAACTCATTTTTTCTGCTGAACATTTTCTGCTATCTTATACAGCATTTAAATTAGCTTATAACATAATAATTTTTTATTGTTTGTTCAAGGAACTGTAGTGATTCACTCATGCAATTAATTATTCCAATTCGTTTATCCCTACAATTATTCGAAATGCAACTCATTTCGACTACAAAATATAATTGTATTTGAATAGCCTTTTTCAGCTTAGTAGTGACAATTAAGTGTATTGTTACGTTTTTGCCTTGTCAATCAAGGTTCGTATCACTGGATTGTGAATAATACAAAATCAATTTAATTTATCTCCAACGAATTTATTTATTTCACAAAATTTATTACAACACAGTTTATCAATCAAAATTCACAAAATCACTTTATATAAATTATTCTCGAATTTTACTAATCACTTTTACTTTTTATTTCGCACAAAAACACTTTTTAAATCACTTTTTAATTCCTTTTTAATCTTTATACTATCGCTTTCCAAATATTACTTATAATCTTACAAGTTTACACTATCGCGTTCCAAATACTAATAATCCAATTCGATCTTGTTCGCCTTTTTATATACACAAACCAAGCTTCTCGAAAGTTCACGACTTTTCCAGTTGGAATAGCGTAGAAACATTACGTAACAATTTTTATCATGGAAAATTCCATTTAGTACAGTAAACATTGAGCTATTAGTTTTACTTATTCTATTACACACTAGGTGTCACCGTCACACTACCCCTCACCTAAGCCTGTTCGTCCCGACCAGGACCCAAATCACCTCCTCTGTAGAGGGCCAGCCTCTCTAAATGTACCGCCATTGGTTTACCTCCTTGTCCTTTTCTTGTCCTGTAGGGTGCCGTCCATAAAGGCTGCACTTTCGCCGATAAATCCCCCTTCTTTTGTTGCGAGTTGTGAAGCCACACCAATTGCCCCTCGTGTAATCCCTGGCCATTTGCCCGTATGGCACATCGAGTTCTCATCCAGTCGCCCGACACTCGCACAACTCGGCCCTTCTTATCCAATGTCTGCTTAACCTGGTGTTCTTTGGTTTCCTCAACAATTGTTTCAGATTTCGATGGCAGCTCCTCGCAATGACTGATTGTTACTCGCCTTACTGTCACATCCGTTCCGTTAAATTTAAGATTCAGCTCGATGTTATCGCTACTCAGTATTCCTCGTCCAAAATCCAACACAAAACCATTCATCCTCATGAAGTCCGTTCCCAAAATAACCTCGTCCACAATGTCTGCGACCAGAACTTCGTGTGGGAAAAGAGTTTCGCCGATCCTTATGCTCACGATCTTTTTCCCGTTAATCATTGCACTCTCTCCATTTGCCATTCTTAATTTTAACCCATCAACTAGCTGCACTGCTCCTGCGATCAAATCTTTCCGAACAATTGTGTGGGTTGCTCCGGTATCCAGCGTAATAATACACCTCCTCCCATCAACACCGCCCCTAACTGTGATGCTGCTTCCGCCTCGTGCTTCACTCGTAACAGGGATGAATGTTATGGGGCAACCAGACGGTGAAGCCAGCTTCGGTTCCTCTAAACTGACTTCTAACCTTTCCACTTTACCGACTGTTGCCATTAGCTCATCCGTTCCCTGCTCTCCTCTTCGTGCTCTTTCCACGGAAGATGGTGATCCGTGCCGCTTTTCTCCTGCTTCCAAACAATCTCGCGAGATGTGGCCAATCCTGTTACATATCCAACATCTTCGCTCGCTGCTTTTAGACCTTTGTCCCGACCGTTCGGCGTTTGTCCGCATAAAAGGTGGCGATCTCATCTTTCTCTGTATAACACTCTGACAGTCCATTGAGATGTGACCCAACTTGTCACATTTCCAACACCTAAGCCTGCCTCTTCCGCCTTTCTTTACCATTCGCTCCCTGATGCCGTTCTTGTCTGAGTTCATTTGGCGCCTAATTAATGACGGTCTTGTAAAGTTCTGCACAGCCTCGATCGTTAACGCAAACGCAACGGTTTCCGCGAAGGTTGCTTTAGGTGACAACATCACCGCCCTGTGTGTTTCTGGATCTCGAATGCCGTCAATAAATGCGTCAATTTTAAGCCTTTCCATATAATCGGCCGACGTTCTGGTATGTGCTAGATGTACTAATCGCTCGATTGCCGATGAAAATTCCTGAAGTGATTCTCCTCCCTTTTGGTAGCGGCTTTTCAATTCCATTCGATAGATTTCACGCTTGTGGTCACTGCCGTACTTCCTATCCAGCGCCTTCATAATTTCGAGATACCTGTTGCGATCTTTTTCCGGGATTGTTTGTAAGGCCTCCGCTGCTTCACCTTTAAGGGCTACTATTAACGCTGCGACAAGATGTTCATCATTCCAACGGTTTTGATTGGCTGCCGTTTCAAATTGAAATTTGAAAATGCCGAAAGATGTTGTACCGTCGAAGTTTGGTGGTTTTAACTTAACTGATTGAACGGTTTGTACCACTTGCGTCGTTGTTTCACTTGCTCTGACATCAATCAGCTCTTTCTCTAGACGTTGAAACTTTTCTTCAACCTGTTGAATCTCCGTCTTAAATTCAGTTCTAACATGTTGAATTCCTGATTGTAAATCCGTCTGCAATTTCTCTATTTCACCATGAACATTTATAGATAGTTCTAAAATTTTCTCGTCCATTTTCTTTTGACCTTCGGCAATTTCCCCCATCTGACGCTCTATAATTTGGTTTGACTCCTTAATTTCGCCCAACTGTTGTTTCATTTCGTGTTTTATTTCCTGGTTAGACTGATTTTGTTGTTCCAACTGTCGCACATTTTGTTGTTCCATTTCATTTTTAATTTCTTGATTTGACTGCACTGCTTGTTGCGCCATTTGATTTTTAATTTCTCCTAGCTGTCGTTCGTTTTGTTGTTTCATTAGACTCATCTGTCCCGTCATCTGGTTCATAGCAGCTATTAACTGCGACAAATCGAAACTTCCAGAATGTTCTTGTGTCTTTTCGACCAACGGTTGTTTATCTTCTGCTTTCTGCTCTATGGTTGCTGCATCCGTTACTTTCTCTCCAAAATCATGATGTTCCGCGTCCAGCCCTTCGTTCTGCATGGCCTCACGTAGTCGCGCTTGTAAAGCTGCTTTACTACCATCAGTAGCCAAACCTCGTTTCTCAAGTTCCCTCTTTAATTCTGGAACTTTTAATTCGTTGAGAATCATTTTCTTTATCTTTTTATTCACAATCCCACCGCTGTCACCAATTTGTTACGTTTTTGCCTTGTCAATCAAGGTTCGTATCACTGGATTGTGAATAATACAAAATCAATTTAATTTATCTCCAACGAATTTATTTATTTCACAAAATTTATTACAACACAGTTTATCAATCAAAATTCACAAAATCACTTTATATAAATTATTCTCGAATTTTACTAATCACTTTTACTTTTTATTTCGCACAAAAACACTTTTTAAATCACTTTTTAATTCCTTTTTAATCTTTATACTATCGCTTTCCAAATATTACTTATAATCTTACAAGTTTACACTATCGCGTTCCAAATACTAATAATCCAATTCGATCTTGTTCGCCTTTTTATATACACAAACCAAGCTTCTCGAAAGTTCACGACTTTTCCAGTTGGAATAGCGTAGAAACATTACGTAACAATTTTTATCATGGAAAATTCCATTTAGTACAGTAAACATTGAGCTATTAGTTTTACTTATTCTATTACACACTAGGTGTCACCGTCACAGTATTTTGATTTACTCTAGGGTTCGAATCTGTGCTTAAATATATTCCACATATAATATTGTTACGATTTTGCCTTGTCAAATAAGGTTCGTATCACTGGATTGTGAATAAAACCAATTCAATTTAATTTATCACCAACGAATTTCTTTATTTCACACAAGAATTATTACAACACAGTTTATTAATAAAAATTCACAAAATCACTTTATATAAATTACTCTCAAATTTTACTAATCACTTTTACTTTTTATTTCGCACAAAAACGCTTTTTAATTCACTTTTAATCTTTATACTATCGCTTACCAAATATAACTTATTCTTACAACTTTACACTATCGCGTTCCAAATACTAATAATCCAATTCGATCTTGTTCGCCTTTTTATATACACAAACCAAGCTTCTCGAAAGTTCACGACTTTTCCAGTTGGAATATCGTAGAAACATTACGTAACAATTTTTATCATGGAAAATTCCATTTAGTACAGTAAACATTGAGCTATTAGTTTTACTTATTCTATTACACACTAGGTGTCACCGTCACACTACCCCTCACCTAAGCCTGTTCGTCCCGAACAGGACCGAAATTACCTCCTCGGTAGAGGGCCAGCCTCTGTAAATGTACCGCCATTGGTTTACCTCCTTGTCCTTTTCTTGTCCTGTAGGGTGCCGTCCATAAAGGCTGCACTTTCGCCGATAAATCCCCCTTCTTTTGTTGCGAGTTGTGAAGCCACACCAATTGCCCCTCGTGTAATCCCTGGCCATTTGCCCGTATGGCACATCGAGTTCTCATCCAGTCGCCCGACACTCGCACTCTACCTCGCACAACTCGGCCCTTCTTATCCAATGTCTGCTTAACCTGGTGTTCTTTGGTTTCCTCAACAATTGTTTCAGATTTCGATGGCAGCTCCTCGCAATGACTGATTGTTACTCGCCTTACTGCCACATCCGTACCGTTAAATTTAAGATTCAGCTCGATGTTATCGCTGCTCAATATTCCTCGTCCAAAATCCAACACAAAGCCATTCATCCTCATGAAGTCCGTTCCCAAAATAACCTCGTCCACAATGTCTGCGACCAGAACTTCGTGTGGGAAAAGAGTTTCGCCGATCCTTATGCTCACGATCTTTTTCCCTTTAATCATTGCACTCTCCCCATTTGCCATTCTTAATTTTAACCCATCAACCAGCTGCACTGCTCCTGCGATCAAATCTTTCCGAACAATTGTGTGGGTTGCTCCGGTATCCAGCGTAATAATACACCTCCTCCCATCAACACCGCCCCTAACTGTGACGCTGCTTCCGCCTCGTGCTTCACTCGTAACAGGGATGAATGTTATGGGGCAACCAGACGGTGAAGCCAGCTTCGGTTCCTTCAAACTGACTTCTAACCTTTCCACTTTACCGACTGTTGCCATCCGTTCATCCGTTCCCTGCTCTCCTCTTCGTGCTCTTTCCACGGAAGATGGTAATCCGTGCCGCTTTCCTCCTGCTTCCAAACAATCTCGCGAGATGTGGCCAATCCTGTTACACACCCAACATCTTCGCTCGCTGCCTCTAGACCTCTGTCCCGACCGTTCCGTGTTTGCTCGTATAAAAGGTGGCGATCTTCTCTCTCCATGTATTACTTTCCGACAGTCCATTGAGATGTGACCCAACTTGTCACATTTCCAACACCTAAGCCTGCCTCTTCCGACTGTCGGTACCATTCGCTCCATGCTGCCGTTCTTGTCTGAGTTCATTTGACGCCTAAATACTGATGGTCTGGTGAAGTTCTGCACAGCCTCGATGGTTAACGCAAACGCAACAGTTTCCGCAAAGGTTGATTTAGGTGACAACATTACCGCTTTGCGTGTCTCTGGATCTCGAATGCCGTCAATGAATGCGTCAATTTTTAGTCTTTCCATATAATCAGCCGATGTACTGGTATGTGCTAGATGTACTAGCCGCTCGATTGCCGATGAAAATTCCTGAAGTGATTCTCCTCCCTTTTGGTAGCGGCTTTTCAATTCCATTCGATAGATTTCACGCTTGTGGTCACTGCCGTACTTCCTATCCAGCGCCTTCATAATTTCGAGATAACTGTTGCGATCTTTTTCCGGAATTGTTTGTAAGGCCTCCGCTGCTTCACCTTTAAGGGCCACTATTAACGCTGCGACAAGATGTTCATCATTCCAACGGTTTTGATTGGCTGCCGTTTCAAATTGAAATTTGAAAATGCCGAAAGATGATGTACCGTCGAAGTTTGGTGGTTTTAACTTAACTGATTGAACGGTCTGTACCACTTGCGTCGTTGTTCCACTTGCCTTGACATCAGTTAGATCTTTCTCGAGACGTTGACATTTTTCCACAACTTGTTGAATCTCCGTTTGCAATTTCTCTTCAACATGTTGAACCTTCCTTTCTAATTTTTCGTCAACCTTTTGAATCTCCGTCTTAAAATTCGTTTGCAGTTTCTCTATTTCGCCTTGTACATTTGTAGACAATTCCAGAATTTTCTCGTCCGTTCTCTTTTGCCCATCTGCAATTTGGTCTTTAATTTCTTGGTTAGACTGGTTTATAGTCTCCAACTGTCGCTCATTTGACTGCTCAATTTTCACCATTTGTCGTTTCATTTCTTGATTTGACTGATTTTGTTGTTCCATTTCATTCTTAATTTCTTGGTTTGACTGCTCAATTTTCACCATTTGTCGTTCGTTTTGCTGTTTCATTAGACACATCTGTCCTGTCATTTGGTTCATAGCAGCTATTAACTGCGACAAATCGAAACTTCCAGAATGTTCTTGTGTCTTTTCGACCAACGGTTGTTTATCTTCTGCTTTCTGCTCTATGGTTGCTGCATCCGTTACTTTCTCTCCAAAATCATGATGTTCCGCGTCCAGCCCTTCTTTCTCCATGGCGTCACGTAGTCGCGCTTGTAAAGCTGCTTTACCACCATCAGTAGCCAAACCTCGTTTCTCAAGTTCCCTCTTTAATTCTGGCACTTTTAATTCGTTGAGAATCATTTTCTTTATCTTTTTATTCACAATCCCACCGCTGTCACCAAATTGTTACGTTTTTGCCCAAGGTTCGTATCACTGGATTGTGAATAAAACCAATTCAATTTAATTTATCACCAACGAATTTCTTTATTTCACACAAGAATTATTACAACACAGTTTATTAATAAAAATTCACAAAATCACTTTATATAAATTACTCTCAAATTTTACTAATCACTTTTACTTTTTATTTCGCACAAAAACGCTTTTTAATTCACTTTTAATCTTTATACTATCGCTTACCAAATATAACTTATTCTTACAACTTTACACTATCGCGTTCCAAATACTAATAATCCAATTCGATCTTGTTCGCCTTTTTATATACACAAACCAAGCTTCTCGAAAGTTCACGACTTTTCCAGTTGGAATATCGTAGAAACATTACGTAACAATTTTTATCATGGAAAATTCCATTTAGTACAGTAAACATTGAGCTATTAGTTTTACTTATTCTATTACACACTAGGTGTCACCGTCACAATATATTTGTACCTAGAGTTCACTACTTTGTACTAAGCAAATATCTTGGACACCTTAGTACAACACTCAAAACAATTTCACCACCATCTTTTGTAGTTATTCATAACTAATCATCAAATAATGTTTTAGCTGAATTTTACTTTTATTTCAGTGCGCTGTTGACGTACTTAAAATTCATCTCAGATCTTTTGGTTCATCGTCTCAAACAATACAAAAAAATTACTTTTTCCTTAAAAAAATCCGACTGACACACAAATCAGATAAATATAACAAGAAAAGCTAAATAAAATATCGGGTTCTATAAAATCAAATTAATTAAATAATTTTCTCCAAATTATAATAAAAGTGGTGGTGGATTTTATTTATTAAATATTGTAGTGCTAATTAAAATTATAAATATAAAACCGGCGCATACATTAGAATTGTGCAGCCGTTAGTGTAACTTGTGAATTTTCATTACCATTGCGCCCCAGATCAACAGAACGAAGCTATGACTTCAGTTCCGCATTTTGTCTCTAAATTTACTGGTAATACAAATGTAGGATAATGGATCCCGCCAAGATTACTCTTTTATATAATATGTTTTCACCAACATATTTATTTATTTTGTTTATTCTTTATTTCGTTTTCTAAACTGTTAGTCTTGAAGAATTCGGTGTGTTGCGATTTTCAAATAAAAAATGTTGAATTTTTATTTCCAAAGACAGATCCTCTTTTGCTTCGATTAAGCTTTTTTTTAAAATAGTTTTTGTTATTTTGACGAAACACTCAGCCAACCCATTCGACTGCGGATGGTAGGATGGTGAATGCGATAATTTTATAGAGTGATATTGGCAGAACTTGTTGAATTCTATGCTTTGAAAAGGCGGACCATTATCACTAACTATTTCAGTTGGAAGACCAAAAGTAGAACAAATTCCTAAGATTATTTTAATTATGTTTCCAGCTGTTGTAGAATATACTTTAATGATATCCAAATACTTCGAGAAACTGTCAATAAATAATAGACATTTTTTTCCCGCGAAATCAAACAAATCTATATAAACTCTTTCGAAAGGGATATTTCGATTCAGACCACTTGGTTTTCATTATCTCTCGAGGAATATTTTGAGGAACGAGCAATCATTTTTATTTTCACAATTTCATGATAACTTTCACCATGAATAAGAAGATCCAATACTTGACGATGCAAAATAGACGGCCCCACAACTCTACCACAAAAATGGCTAGATTTATTTTTATAATACTGTAAGTGGTGTGGTACACTTGAAGACCAACCATTCATACAAGCATGGTATACCAATGATAAAATTGGATCTTTAATTGTTGCCTCTCTAATTTTATTCAAATCGACTGGAAAATCTTCAAAATCTTTTATGTAACTTATACGTATTTCCTCAACATCGGTGTTTTAGTTTAACGGAAGTCTACTTAGTGCGTCAGCATGCGCTACTTTACGACTGGGCTTGTATTTCATTTCGTAGTGAAACATGGACCAAATCTCGTTAGTTAAAAATCTCTTGCAAATGATGGTCAGTACAGATTATAAACTTTTTACCAATTAAATAATTTTGAAATTTGTTCACCGCATATACAACAGCTAATGCCTCCCTGCGGATCTGAGTGTACTAGACGCAAACGATATTGGTTTTTCAACACCATGCACTATATGAGCGAGGACACATCCAACGCCATATGGACTAGCATCTGCGGTTATTACTATCGCCTTTTCTAGGTCAAAAAGTTCTAGCACATTATGACTTGTTAATAATTTTTTCGACTTTTGAAAACTTTGCTCGCACTCGGTTGACCATTGAAACTTTACGCTATCCCGTAATAGACTATAAAGAGGCTGTAGTTCTGTCGCCAGATTTGGTAAAAATCTTCCATAATAATTAAGCAATCCTAAATATGATTGCAATTGCTTCAAATTTATGTTTGCCTCAATTTTTTCCGTATCCGGGTGTATTTGCCCATCCGAAATGTAAATATTTTACAGAACTAACTAAAAACTGACATTTTTTTAAATTAATTTTAACATTGTGCTGACTAGGACGAAACGTCATATAAATGCTTAAGATACTCACTTCTTGCGCTGCTGAGACGCCAAAAGCTAAACGTGTATTTCTATACAACCCGCGATGGGTATTTATGGCTAAATATTCCTGAGACTGAGGATTAAACAATAATTGCTGATACGCTTCCGTTAGATCCAAAACAATATCCTCTATTTTAGGAAGAGGTTAATGCTCCGTTGTAACAAATTAGTTTTTTGGTAGCTTAGCAGTCCATAAAAATTTGAACATTTCCGTTCTTTTTCAGAACAGTGACAATAAGACACGCCCAACGACTATGACGAATGGGGACTAAAACATTCTCTTTAACTAGACGATCTAATTCCTGCTCGACTTTTTCTTTGAGACGATAAGGCACCAAATTCTAAAATTTTAAACACCGAATTTGTACTAAAATTATTCCGCCAGGCAGGCACTATTTCATCGAACCAATCTCTGCCAATAATTTCCCGTAATGTTCTTTTGGTACGCAAAACTGAAATTTCCAAATTTTTTGTTACATCGCCAACAATAGTTCCGACTTTTACAAAAATAGCTCCACAAATGTTTACTGATTCTCCGGAAACGTTGAAAAACGAATGTCATATGTTGCCCCTCCACAAATAAAGAAATGGTTGAGGGTTCGTTTAAAGAATTTATACTATCAATAACAAAGATGGTTCTTCTTGGATTCTGCCAGCATACTAAAGAAGTATGTCCTATTTTGTTGTAAGTGTGACACGTCCATTTAATCGCAGGATATTCGTTTTCGTCATGCTATCCCACACGTCCACAACGTTTACAATATTTGCCCAAATTTGTTCTTTCTGAGTGAAATGTTGTCGTCTGCTATTTAATTGAATATGATTTGACT
Organism: Tipula vernalis; assembly: GCA_958295665.1. Taxonomy (NCBI): domain Eukaryota; kingdom Metazoa; phylum Arthropoda; class Insecta; order Diptera; family Tipulidae; genus Tipula; species Tipula vernalis. The sequence continues at coordinate 174,708,630 of OY282558.1, read as the reverse complement.
TTCCACACTGCCGTTGCCTTTGATTGTTGTATGGCCTTGAATAATTACAGTTGTTTAGCATTTGATATTTTGTTGAAGGTACAGTAGAAGTAACGTTAATCGCTGCCGTTTTTCGTTTAGAACTCTCCATAAATCCAAGCTCCATATTTTGTGCGTGATCGTAAGCCTCATCCCAAGAGTAAGTGTGTCCGATGGTAATTTTAGTAAAGATGTAAAAATTCTTTCATCGCGTATGCCTACTATAAATCTATCTAATAAAGCCTCACTTATTAAGACATTTTTTAGGGCTACATGAGCTTTGTATTTGCTTTATTTAGGAAATCACCAAATTTACAAGCCTCGACCGCATGCAATAGATTTAGTTTATAAGCTTCCACGGTTTCGTCGTCGTCTTGTTTCATTTTATTAAATTTTGTCCGTTCAGCCCGCATGATAAAATTTTTTTATGGTACTACAGGTACCGTTAGATCGGCTAAGGTGTCATAGGCGAAATCACCAAACATGGTAAGAAAATGTGATAGTTTCTCAGTGTCGGCAACTTTGCAATAAAATATTGTGATACGCGATCTTCATATCGTGACCAATCACTCCCCTCAAGAAACGGTTTTATCTTCACCATGATTTTTAAAATAACGTTTGACTAGTTATCCAAAAATGAATCGTTACTTATCGTATTTTGTTCTTTTTTAACTTTTATTTTTCACAGTTCACAGACTAATTATAATAGAATGTTTTAAAAACTAATAGTTTTTATTTAAAAAATACAATTTTGTTGGTTTTGGTTTACCGCATGCAATAAACTGGTAATAAGTTTGATTCGCGAGTAGAATAATTTTTTTTTTGGCGCAAATATTAATATTTTAATAATGGTTGGTGAACGAGTTAACAGATTGTCAATTTTTTAACTAACCATTTTTAATATTGTAAAACTGTATAAACAGTAAAATTGAATTGTTATTAATAAAATAAAATAAATAATTCTATTATGTATAATTTTTTTAATGCTGTCAATTCCATGCTGTTTAATTCATATTCTCTGCAAGCAAATAAGACAAGCACACGGTTGGGTTCACGGTGAAGTGTTAGTGGGTAACCAAAGCGAATCGTGTAGGAAATTTTTGTATTTAGATATGCAATATAAATGCCAGATTGTTGATGTTCGAAGACATTTAACATTAAAACGCAAGCGGATACAGTTCGGAAAGTATGTAAAGGAATTAAAATAAAAAAAACACTAAACACGCTGATACCTTTCAAAAAGCATTTAACAGTCTATAAACAACCGTGTAAAAAATATTCACTTATGATTATTTCAAAATTGTACAGCATCCAATTATTACCAGTTTCTACCGCACTAGATATTATTCAATTAACAAAAGAGTTAATTATAATTTTGATTAGCTGAATTAAAACATGCACGGTTGAAAACATGCACAAATCATCATGCTTACGAAATGAATTTGTAAATTCATGATTTGAAGCAAAAAGCTTCAAATTTTAAAATTTTTTTTTTTTTTTTTTTCTGAATATTTCGTATTTATTTCCGGGTATTGAATATTATTTCCGGGTATAAATTTATGTATTATAAAAATGTATCTGAATCGAACAATGTTGTTTGTATATAAATTGAATTTAAACGTTGTTTATAATATTTTGCTGAAATTTGCTGTTTCCACCAAAATAATTTGGATCAAAACGACTGCAACAAAAGAGAACAGTTTCATATTAAATCAACGCTAGTTTTTTTTCAAAGCAAAGTGACCATTTTCTTCACTAAGAAAAAAGCATAAAGTTTTGAATTTGAATAATTTGAATTTCCTATTGAACACTCAATTTCTCAATTCACGTTAAGCTCTTTTGGCTTAAAATAAATTAATACTATTTATTATTATTATAGGGGGGGGGGGGCATGCGGGCGATCAGCCACTTCGCACTGCGACCTAAAAGATCAATTGTGCTGGCCCCTGCTTAATTATCCGTTATACAGGTTTAATATTCTTAATGAACCTGACAATACTGCCTCCCGGTACGTGATACATACTATCTGTGCTTATTGCTCTCCCTCCTAGATGTTTACTACAGCATGTAGTTCAAAATCAAAAGTCCCAAGGTCAAATGATTTTTCACGAATGTTCGTGGTATGCACTTGATGTAAAAATTATCAAATGGTCGGTCCCTGGGGTCGGCCATATAAATAACAAGCAATATTTGCATCAAATGTTGTACGACATTCCGACGACGAAATTTGTTCAACAAAAATCAAAAGTCCCAAGGTCAAATGAGTTTTCACGAATGTTCGTGGTATGCACTTGATGTAAAAATTATCAAATGGTCGGTCCCTGGGGTCGGCCATATAAATAACAAGCAATATTTGCATCAAATGTTGTACGACATTCCGACGACGAAATTTGTTCAAGAAAAATCAAAAGTCCCAAGGTCAAATGATTTTTTTGAATGTTCGTGGTATGCACTTGATGTAAAAATTATCAAATGGTCGGTCCCTGGGGTCGGCCATATAAATAACAAGCAATATTTGCATCAAATGTTGTACGACATTCCGACGACGAAATTTGTTCAACAAAAATCAAAAGTCCCAAAGTCAAATGATTTTTCACGAATGTTCGTGGTATGCACTTGATGTAAAAATTATCAAATGGTCGGTCCCTGGGGTCGGCCATATAAATAACAAGCAATATTTGCATCAAATGTTGTACGACATTCCGACGACGAAATTTGTTCAACAAAAATCAAAAGTCCCAAAGTCAAATGATTTTTCTCGAATGTTCGTGGTATGCACTTGATGTAAAAATTATCAAATGGTCGGTCCCTGGGGTCGGCCATATAAATAACAAGCAATATTTGCATCAAATGTTGTACGACATTCCGACGACGAAATTTGTTCAACAAAAATCAAAAGTCCCAAAGTCAAATGATTTTTCACGAATGTTCGTGGTATGCACTTGATGTAAAAATTATCAAATGGTCGGTCCCTGGGGTCGGCCATATAAATAACAAGCAATATTTGCATCAAATGTTGTACGACATTCCGACGACGAAATTTGTTCAACAAAAATCAAAAGTCCCAAGGTCAAATGATTTTTCACGAATGTTCGTGGTATGCACTTGATGTAAAAATTATCAAATGGTCGGTCCCTGGGGTCGGCCATATAAATAACAAGCAATATTTGCATCAAATGTTGTACGACATTCCGACGACGAAATTTGTTCAACAAAAATCAAAAATCCCAAGGTCAAATGATTTTTCACGAATCTTCGTGGTAAGCACTTGATGTAAAAATTATCAAATGGTCGGTCCCTGGGGTCGACCATATAAATAACAAGCAATATTTGCATCAAACGTTGTACGACATTCCGACGACGAAATTTGTTCAACAAAAATCAAAAGTCCTAAGGTTAAATGATTTTTCTCGAATGTTCGTGGTATGCACTTGATGTAAAAATAATCAAATAGTCGGTCCCTGGGGTCGGCCATATAAATAACAAGCAATATTTGCATCAAATGTTGTACGATATTCCGACGACGAAATTTGTTCAACAAAAATCAAAAGTACCATGCCAAATGAATTTTCTCGAATGTTCGTGGTATGTACTTGATGCACTTGAACCATCTTATCAACAATTTTTACAAGTGGCAGGTTAGAGGATGGTAGATTAGAGATTATATAAACAGGGTTTGTGTTATTTTCTGAAATAATTTTTATTTCTGAAAAGATTTCTTGTGGACTATCGACTTTTGATATTTCCATTTTGATTTTTCCTTTTATGTATTTAAGCTTAATTTTATACAAAGCAAGTCTGTTTGCAGCATTATTTTTTATGTTAAAATAATGACATACATATGTCATTATTGCAGACTTATTCTTAAATTATTCTTACTTAATTGCAATATATGCAATTTTAAGCTGGTTACTGCTTGAATCAAAGCACCTTCGCTTCGTTTGCCCATATTTCTCATTTTATTTACCATAATTAAAAAGCCTGTTAGCCTTTTTTGACCAAAACACTTAAAATGAACTATAAAATAATATTATAAAGAATTCAATTATCAACAATTGCGTTTTTGCAAAAAAAAAAAATCACTAAAACAATAGCTTAATGTGAATAAGCAAATCAATGCACCAAAATTTGGTGAAACGTCAACGTAAATTTCGTTAAAGGTACCGTACAACATTAAACAATTAACTTTTGGCGGTTTATTAGTCACAAAGCTCTTGTTACTTTTAATTATTTTCCGTTACAATACCAAGAAATTTTTAATCACGAAACACTCAATTGAATAAAAAATTAAAACACAAACAAACTGTTATTCTTCAAAATATTAGTACTTCTTTGTTATGCATTCACAAATAACAAAATAACAGAAAAAAGAAAATTCAAACTGATTTCGAGAGAATATTATAGTCTACCTCACTATTCGAAATTTAAAAATTAATTTAGGGAAAATAATAGCTATTGTCTATGTAGTTTGTAGGTATTTTGCATATCAAGAGATGAAATTTAAACCATATACAATATTTATTCTTCATTTATATCAACTGGTCACATAATAATTATGAAACTAAACGCGAAATTTGGACATTTATGACAAATATCGTCGTCGGAATGTCGTACAACATTTGATGCAAATATTGCTTGTTATTTATATGGCCGACCCCAGGGACCGACCATTTGATAATTTTTACATCAAGTGCTTACCACGAAGATTCGTGAAAAATCATTTGACCTTGGGATTTTTGATTTTTGTTGAACAAATTTCGTCGTCGGAATGTCGTACAACATTTGATGCAAATATTGCTTGTTATTTATATGGCCGACCCCAGGGACCGACCATTTGATAATTTTTACATCAAGTGCATACCACGAACATTCGTGAAAAATCATTTGACCTTGGGACTTTTGATTTTTGTTGAACAAATTTCGTCGTCGGAATGTCGTACAACATTTGATGCAAATATTGCGTGTTATTTATATGGCCGACCCCAGGGACCGACCATTTGATAATTTTTACATCAAGTGCATACCACGAACATTCGAGAAAAATCATTTGACTTTGGGACTTTTGATTTTTGTTGAACAAATTTCGTCGTCGGAATGTCGTACAACATTTGATGCAAATATTGCTTGTTATTTATATGGCCGACCCCAGGGACCGACCATTTGATAATTTTTACATCAAGTGCATACCACGAACATTCGTGAAAAATCATTTGACTTTGGGACTTTTGATTTTTGTTGAACAAATTTCGTCGTCGGAATGTCGTACAACATTTGATGCAAATATTGCTTGTTATTTATATGGCCGACCCCAGGGACCGACCATTTGATAATTTTTACATCAAGTGCATACTACGAACATTCGAGAAAAATTATTTGACCTTGGGACTTTTGAATTTTTGTGAACAAATTTAGTCACTTCAATATTTTGTTCGATGACACAGAAATCGCCTAAATTTATACTATTTGGATTACTCACACTACTACATTTTTTGTTATTTGCTAAGAACTTCACTTCGGTTAAAATAAGATTAAATGTTTTGTATTAAAATGAGGGCTGTGGAGTCCGAAAAAAAATGTTCGGCTCGTGGTCCAGGGCTGTGGAGTCCGAGAAAAATGTTCGGCTCGTATGTTCTGTTATTTATGTGCAGAAAAACTGTTGATGTTTGACAATCAGACTGGACGATAGCGTGTCGACATTAATTTGCAAAGGTCGTCGGTTCGATTCTTTCTAAGAAGCGGTATTGCTTTTTTTCTTTATTTATTGAAAAATACTTATATTGACATTTTCTCATGACATACTTACTACACTTCTACAATTTTTTTTCGATATAATTTGTAAAAGTGATTGCTTACATTTTTGCGCAACGAATGCCTAAATAAACATTTGCTAGGTAAACAATAGTCGGTGTTAAAATGGTTTAGGGAAGACTGCGGCATTGTAACTGGCAGGGTTTCTATTGATTATTGATTTATTACCGAATGCAAAGCCCACCACATGTTTGAAAATGTCAGGTTCAGGAAGGAAGTCCTTCTTCTTCATGTTTTTCGTTTCAATTTTTTGTTTTTTTTAACGTCAATAATTTTCACAAAATATTTGATTAGACTTGCGTGCTTACCCCAAATTTTTCGAGATTTCCAGAGTTAAAAAAGACAATGATTTTTCAAGAAGAAACCCTAACGTCGGCTAGTCCGATTTAGAATTTTAATTTGAACTGCGCTAATGCATATATAAATAATTGAGCTATGTACATAGGAAAAACGGAATATATGAATAAAAACAAAAAAATCCGAAGCCGGAGTCTGGCAATTCCACATGGCTCCGGCTCTTACTCCGCCTCATTTAAAAATACGAAAATAAACATAAACTCCGTGGCTCCGACTCCACAGTCCTGATTAAAAAGCCGTCTAAGCTTTAGTATTAAAATAAACAAATACTAAATCACGACTAGAACTTCGACGACGGTTATTTCAATACGCACTTGATTCAAATAGAATTAATTCTATTTGTTATAATCATTTGTTTTTTCTGTGTAAATGTCAAAAATGTTCGTGAACTACAGCAAAAATACATAAATCTATACATTAGTTTAATAATTGATATTGGCGCATTTATCATTCAATAATGCAATTTTAAGGTATCTTAAATTTATTTTAAATAAAAAATTGTTTCAAAAGATAGATAGAATTATCGAACAAAAGTAATTCACAATACACGAAAAGTAAATTGTAAATTGACTTTTCGGCTGCCTCCAATGAGACAATAGCAGAAGCTTCCATTTTCTTGTTTTTTTTTAGTTAGTTTAGTCAGTTAAGCAACAAAGCGTAAAAAATGACAACCGAAATCTACTAATGAAAAATTCACCGCAAAATTTCATTTTATAGTATGTACGCAGTTTAGCTAGGTTGACATTTTCCTATTAGAACAAAGATGCCTCAGTTTTATCTCTACACATTTTAGCTTGCATTTTTTAGTGCGTTTTTTTTTTATGAAAGCGGTTCACGATAGCGGCTCTATGTATATAAATAGGCAGAGCTAAATATTTTGTATATCAAGTTTTCACTGAAGAACTGAATTAAAAATTATATGTAGTTTGACGTTAAATAAATCGTCGGCTTAGTTCTTTTCTGTTCTAAGTGCATAAATGCGTATTTCGAGATAATGCAAATTTAAACTTTGAGTATTATTTTTATTTATTTATTAAACTTAACTTAGAAATTTTGGATTATTATTAAAAAAATTAGAGTGTTTTAAATCATTTCTTATTTACGAAAATTCTGTAGACCCCTTAGATTTCTGACAAATTGGAAAATTGAAAATCGAGACATAATTCGTTTTTGTTCTATACCATATATGGTTGTTAACTACGTGTACTTTCTTTTTTGTGCAATAGGAGATTTCCATTGGTTCTTATGCATATTGAACAAAAATGAATTGGTGGATTTCGGAAACCTGTGTGTGATATTGAACATTAATACTCTTTAATTTTAGATGAAATTTTATCGTATTTTTTATGCAAAAATTTTAATCAGAAGAACTTTTAATTTTCCTTAGTATGTATTTTTTGATGTCAAACAAAATATAATTTTAAGCGATAGTATCAAGCTTTAAAGCTTAAATTTATGAATTTTCGAGAAATGTATCAGATGTTTAGTATCACAGTATTTTTCTTTTTTTAAGTACTCATAGTAAGAATCTATAGTATTATATTTTCTTTAAAAAAAAACTATTAATTTTACTATTAAGAGGAAAATAAATCAGTTAAACAAGATTACAAAATTCATAGTATATTTCAAATACCGTAACAAAAATTAAATAATATTAAAATAAAAATAATTTCAAAATAATAAAAAGCGTATAAAAATTCATTTTGTTTACATAATATAAATCACATTTTTAGCCTTATTTTAAGACAGACTCATAATAATGTTGGTCAACTTCTGGCATGTACTTCATCATTGACCGAATATCACGTTTTTTTTCCAGTGGAAGTATTTTTTTAAAATTTGCCGTTGGAATGTTTGGCAGTTCATCTAGTTGTTCTTGATAACATTTTCTGCGAGGATTTTTGGATTTTAAAACTAGCTTGAAAACCGGGTTTTCTGTTAAATCGATTTTATATCCCACGCTTTTATAATCTCGTTGAGTGAATATAAGTTCTTTTACTTTTATAAACGGAATAACATGAAATTCAAAACATTCCGAAATTTTCGAAAAGTTAAGGAAATCTTTTGGCTGCATTTGAAGTATTTTTAATGTCACTTTCGGATATTTAAGTGATTTAAGATGTCACATTAGTGACACTGGACTAAAAATTTCCTGAAAACGTAAGTGTTTTTCTATAGCCGAATGAACAGCATCTATTTCCTGGATGCAGGAGTGTCCAGGCTCTGAAAACTTTTGCGATACTTTTTGAATTTTTGGATGTTCTTTTAAAAAATGCATTAGAGCTAATGATGTTATTTTGTTGCGATTTTGCGGAACGCACGAGTCTGACCACAAAGTCACCTCAGTCACCTCAGGCAAATCGTTTCCTATTGATTCTAATATTTTCAGTAAGGCACTGGCAATATCGTTTCCCGATCGACCACTTTGTGATTCGGACCAAATTGCGCAATATGTTGTTTGTGTACGATTGCAATGCCCAGTAAGATTGTAAGTAGCAAACTTACGTTTGTAGAAAAAGCTGGAAATATTGCTTTTTGGCAGATTAAAAACATTTTGAAGATCATAGCACACGATGGCTACGTTGGGATCATCATTTTCTCGATCTTGTTTCCGTTGAAATCTACATTTTTCTAGATTTTGGCGATGAACTTCATACTCCTTAGATTTTTTTGGTGATTTCTTGTTGGAATTGTATAATGAACATTTATCGCAAATGTCCTTTTTAGGAATGTGGAACGAGTAATTATAATTTGTGTTAAAAATTCGTCTGTAAACATTTGCTGTGGCTGGTCTCGTATTTTGTGTATCGGCACTTGTTGTTAACCATTCCAGGTACATTCTGTACATTTTTTGAATGGATAATGCTGAATCCAAATATTTTTTTTTAGTTTCACTTCGACAATAATGAGATTCTGAAACTGGGAAGCTTTCTATATGCTCTTTCACTTGATTAATAATTATAGATGGAGTCTCCTTTTTAACGTATTTCCCTTTTTTGATTAGCAGTGGGGATAAAGTGTCTTTATTTAGAAGATGTCGAAAAAAGTAATAAATTCGATGTTTGCTGATGTTGAGGGTTTTTAAAAAAAATTGTTGGCAAACTCTAATTTGTTTTTGATCCATTGGCAGAAAATATCTATAACTGAATATTTTTCTGGACGTTTCCTTGCTTTTCTTTTTAACATCTTTACGTTTTACATTTTTATTATAAAAGCTAAGTTTTTGTTGGTCATGCAACTCCCAGAAACTGGAATGTAATTCCGTTTGCTCTTGTTCAGTTATGTTTTCTCCACAACTAAATGTACAGGTTAATTCACATTTGCCTTGAACATGTTTTGCTTCTCGTAACCGTCCTTTCTGATCCAAATATGATTTGCCTTTTTGTCTCGCAATCTTGGAGATATTTTTCTTCCAAGATCCTGGATTAGAAAGCCTTTTTCTTTTTAGATTGTTTTCAATTTCATTGTTTGTAGTAAGAGCATGCTGGTTTTCCGGATTTTCGTCGATAGATGTTGTAGATTCAATAATATTATTAGTCAAAATATCCCTTTCATTTGGTTTTACATTTTGCTTTTGTTTACGAGGAACTTTTCGTTTTCTTATAGGTGTTTCGTTGTCACTAGTATCTAGGTCTTGCTTTCCAGGCAGATAATTCGGATCAACATCAGAATCATCAAACTCGAACGAATCATTCATTGAGTTTAGTTTATTTATTTCTAATGATTCATTAAACATTTCTTCTGAAATTTCATTAAAAATCCTGCAAACAATATTTGTTTGATTAATTATTAAACAAAAAAGAAACTACCACTAACTCACATTAATTCATTTCGTGGCAGTTGCCGTGGAGGAGACGAGTTGTTTGACATTTTCCGATGTGGAATTATAGGCTAATTAAATAAAATATAAATTAATAATAAACTAAAAATTATAAAAATAAAAGATGCTTACGTTTATCCCGCAATAAGAATGATGAATGAAGCAAAATCAAAATTGTACCATCCTTATATACTTTTCAAAGTGAGAGAAAGATATAGAACAAAAAAGAACAAAAATATAATTTATTCTTTATTGTTCTATCTGTGTTATTAACACATAGTTGCCCAAAAAAGAATAAATTAATATTTTCTTTCTTTTATGTTCTATGTTTTTATAGAACATTAAAGAAATAAGCTATTATATATGATATTGAACAATAAGGAATTTTCAATAAAACGTATTTCACTAAATTGACCAAAAAAGAATTAAAATTTATTTTCTGATATTTTTTTACAGGAATTAAGGCATATAGAACAAAAAAACTCTCGTAATTATAGAACATAAAAGAAAGTACGTACACTTAACATTTTATGAAAATAGAACAAAATTGAACTCAATATCTCAAAAAGTAAAAGACATAGATCTACCGCGACTAGCTCAATCGAAAGAGCTACTTTCAAAACCTCAAAAATCGATAAAACCCAAAAATCGAAAAAATGTGAGATAGAACAAAAAAGAACTAAGCCGACGAAATGTAAATGTCTTTACTAAACAAGGTCGTAGAAAAGAATCGTATACAACTAGGGAATAAATATCGATTAGCGCTCTTGGCCTTCGGCCTCGGGTGAGAATTTCTTCACTCGAACATTGATCTCCTATTTTTGTTCCTTAACGCGTAATACTATTGCATTATATTTGAAATATCTGTAGGTCGCGGTTAAGAGAACTGCTTTGATTGTATCGTACATGCAATTGAATTTATCCGAAAAGCGAGCGAGAAAGAAAAAAGAACATTTCGATCATTTCAAGCTGAACAATACTTGTACTGACTAACGGGCGACATTGACGTATCCAGATATTAAGTTAAGCAGGGAAGTGCAACTGATCAATATTTCAGTCGGATTTTGTGCGGATAGTGCTTTGATTTGATTGTTGGTGATGAGATGAGAAACGAAATTTATAAATAAAATGTATGAGTAGTTGAAAAAATGAATAGTTGGTTACATTTATGATTGAGCGAATGACACACTACATGAAAATACCAGATTATAGGTGGTTTTGTCAATTTTTTTATTTTATAAGAAATATGTTTTGGCTGAAATATAACATAGGTAATTTTCGGCTGAGATAGCCCAGACGCTATCTACATTACCGGCACTTTATTCGGCTGACTTTAACAGGGTTTCGTCTAAACAATTTTGAATATTTTTGAACCATCCTTTTGTTTAACAAGTACACTTCCATTTTGACGTCAAATGTATTTAACATTTTTGTTTGATTTTAATTCTTTCTCGTGACCAAGTAACTGCTGTTGATTTATTGTCAGATGATCGATGACGTATACGTTTCCGTTATTATTATTTGACTTAGCCTTTCAAACACACATTTTTATTTAATTCAAGATTTTTTATTTTGAATCCATCTCCTTGTTTTATAAAAGGATTCTCACAAACTATCAATATTGGCTCTACCGAATTTTTTTGAACTTAACCGTTCCTTTCACAACTTTTAATATGATTTTTCACAACATCAATTCCACAGTTGATAAGCTGCTTAAATTTTCATTTTTAGGAACACCATGTAGTAAAATGTTTGATTTACGAGATAAATCAGAAATCAGCTCAACTTTTGTTTTTAAAACTTCAATGTCACTTTCAAGATATTTTTTTTTTTTTTAATGCTCTTGCGACACTTGAGCTAGTTTGGCGATCTTTTCAAAATTTATATTCGAAAGATCTAAAGAATTAAAAAATGTAGATGGTTTTTTTTCATAGCATTAATTTCTTTAGACATTTGGGATACAACAGTTTTCATGTTCACAGCATTTTCATTTTTATCATTTGTACACACAGATAGATGAATTAGGATCAAAATTCTTATTAGAAATTATAGATTTAGAAGCTTCACTGTATGATTCATAATTCCATTGAAGACAAATCAGGTTCAGTATAAGCACAGTACAGAGTTTACAGAACATTTTAAGTATATAATTAAATTAACACTGGTCAGTACTTTATATTAGTAAATAAAACAAATATTTTAGAATTGAGCTTAAGTAAAATTATTTTATTTTGTTTAATCTTATTGTATATGATTATTATTATTGTGCACGTCCTTAATATTTTGTGAATTAATTTTGCTTTTCCTAAAATTTTTGAATAGCAAATTTTCTCAAGTGGTAATTTTTGGTTCGATTTTACCAAATGTATGTAATGTTTATTGACTTTGTGACCACACCGATCCGTAAAAAGCTTTTATTTGAATTTGACCAGAATGATGTTGTTAAGAAAATTTTATAAATTTTGGTTTAAATAAAAAATTATTACAAGAAAATGAAAACGATTTTCTTAAACGATGTTCATATATATTTTAAAATTCAAACATTTATGAAAATATCTCAAAGGTCATAATTAAAAATTTGTAACATTTTTATTTAAAAATTTGTCTTAGGAAAAAAAGTGATTTCCCATACCTTTTATGTGCTTCACAATGGAAAGTTTGGATTTATCCTCGTTTTTAACTCCCTTATAAAAGCTTAGTTTTGTTAGAGTATGGCTTTGTATAACCAAGGGGGCTTTGGTATAACTCGAGCACAAATCGGTTTTCCTACAAAAACCGTGAATAGTAGGCTTTTTCTTTGTTTTTAACGCTCAAAACATCTGTTTCTGTTGTTGATTACTTAGTAGCACGTCTCCCTTAGCAACGGGTGGCCAAGTCATTTTCCCAAAATAATACCAAATAACCACTTCATTTTGTTTCTCGTTGATAAATGTTAAAAAACGCATCGACTACTCGATTAAAAAAGTCTACTTTAGAACATAATCGTTATGTTTTGCAACAATAATTTTACGAAACATAAACCTTTTTGAAAAATGTATTAAGTTTTTTGTAGGATAAATAACGTGGGTAATACGCCCGCAAAGTGCTTTGACGTTCTTGTGCAATAAACAGCTATTGTTACTCCAGCACAGTAGTTTTCATTACTGCCTAAATATTATACCTCAAAGTACTAATAGCTGCGCGTAAGTCACAAAAAGATTGTAATCGAGTTACACACTAATTCAATATAGAATTTTCATCCGCAAACCATTATATTGTCAGTTTACCATATAAAACTGTTAACAATTTGTTTCTGTAAGCAATTTAGAATTAACTAAGTTAAATATTGAACAATTTGGTCGAGTATGTAAATATAAAATTTATTGATTTGAACCCAATATTGTGGTGGGCTAGTTTATGTCGTTTTATTTGACATTCCAAAAATATTGATATTTAGCTCTTCAATTTTTTTATGTCGGTCTATTTATTGATTTAGTAATCTTTATGGTTATCGTTTAATATGTTGTTTAAGTATGTTTTCATCATTTCAACGACCATATTTTTTATATTTACCTTACTACAAACCAAACATTAAAACTTAATAGAACAAACACACATAACTTAATTTTATTAATAGTAAACCAGGCCCTTAATGTATTACCATATTATTTTAAATAATTAATTAAATAAATTAGATTGATTTCAAATAAACTGCTCAAAGTGATGTACCAAATACATACTTAAAAGGTTGGAAGTTGGTACATTTTCGTTTACTAATTTGAAATTAGAGTTTGCGTTAACCATTTTTTCTAAAGTGTCGCCATTTACGGACGCAGTAATACTACTAATTTGAACTACTTGGATTCTATTGAGAAAGAATTTGATAAGGTTGATTTAAATGAATGTCTAAATGAGTTTTATGCTAAATTGTTTAATGTCTTCAAAAGTTTTGTACCAAAAACTAAATACAAAACGTCTGATCACCCAAATTACCGTGATGCAACTCTGAGCAAATTAACTTACGAAATTGTTATTCTAAATCTAAATTCAAAGAGCTTAGAAAGTCATTTAGCAGTTTGGAAAAATGCTTATATGTTGAATCTATAAGCAATATTGACAAGGATGTAGATAATTTTAGACCCAAAAAGATAGTTAACTATGTTAATTATAAAAGGAAAAGTTCGTGCTTACCTTCGCAAATGCAATATAATATTGCAAGAGGTTTGCTTCATTTTTAGAGAATGTTTACAGTGCGGAAAAGCCTACTACAAGCGCAATTAATTTTCCATTACCAGATAAGGATTACAATATTAGAACTTTTGAGATTACCGTAAAGGAAATCATCACAAGCGCTATCTAAATTCTAAATAGGTTGCGGTCCAATTCCGTATGATTCTTCCTGGCCCGCTTGCGATCCTGTTCAATAGACCTCTTAATGGAGGGAAATTTATGTATCCCCAATTTTTAATCGTAGAAAAAATGTAACGAAACACATTACAGGGAAATTTCTTTGTATTCTTCTATGCCGAAACTGTTTGAATCGATGATCTATGATTAGTTAACTTTCCAAATTAAATTAATTGTGTCGTTCAAAAAATGGTTATCGAATCAGTAAGTTCAAAAAATTACGACTGTTCTATAAATTCTTTCGAGATACCAACTTTCCAATCTAATGTTGGGCATTGAGTCGTGAGTCTTACCAAAAATTCTCGGCGCATCTGACGTTGCAGACTGATGCTTGGTCGAACATACGCAGGGCTCCATAACAAATTATGTCCTCAATACACCCAAAGCCCTTTTCTATAAATCTACTCATTAAGGAAATTCGACATTTGGATTTTAAAGTTGCTTTTCGAGAAAGTTGAAGCGGTGTTAAAAGACGTCGAGATTTATAAATTTATTGTACTTGATACTGACAATGGAACGAACAATAAAACGTCCCAAAAAATGGTTATCCCTATATTACCCAGTATGGGTACATCTGCCATGGACTTAACTTGCTCATTCTCGAAATTTGCAATTAGTCGTAAGGATGGTTTTGGAAATAAAAAACTCGCACATTTTTCATGCTACATTCGATCTACATTCAGGTATGCCCTAAAGTCGCTGGCTATCGAAGACGAAGTGAAGTCAGTTATGAAGGGATCTACGATCTCCTATTCGAAATTGTTCACTGTGTAAGTCACCGATTAGTGAGAGTTTGCTGTTTGGTCTACAGTGGTGTACTGTTTTGTTAATATAAAACAAACTTTTGAACAAAATAAATGCGCCAATTACAAAGAACTTATAAGTATTCTTAAATTTGCTTGAATCAGCTATTCAAGGAAAGAGTCTTTCGGAATCACAAAAAGTTGCAGCGACTGAATTTAGTGTCGCAGAACTTCACACAAAATATGATTGGTCGGCGGTAGTGTGTTCTACTTCATCTTTCAGTGCTTGGCGGTTGATATTTTGAGCATAGCTGCATCGAGAGCTGCAATAGAAAGCACATTCAGTAACTATGGTTTTATACACATAGCTCAACACGTGATCCATTGACTGTTGATCGTGCAGGAAAACTAACGTACATTTTGCACAACTTAAACCTATCGAGATCGAATGTAGGAAGTGTGGATAACGAAGATGAAGTTGTTCCGGCTGAATCAAATACAAATTATTATTAATGGATGAAGCTTCATAATCATATTCGCTTGAAGTAGTTAATTCGGTTATGGATGTTGTTGAGGCTGATGATGATAAATGCGTCGGCGGAGGATGAACCATATACATTGATTAAAGAGTTTAATTGATGATTAACTCATATTTATGTAAAATTGATTATTTACTGTAGGCGTTGAAGGCATAAGTTTGCCAAGCATGTGACCAAGCCGACAAATACATTAAAGCCTACTGTCAAACATGTTTTGGGGTATTCCATAGAACTTGCTCAACCAACCGCATGGCAAATGGAACTGTGATCAGCACATTTTCAATGGAACCGTTATCAACATCGAAGGGAACGTAGTAAATAAAGACCAACAATCCTGTTTTAGGTCTATGGAGTGTACGCATTCAAAGAAGAAGCCGTTACCAATTGATACAAGGAACATCCCGACCAAATACTGGCCACAGTTTATAACAGTCTTTATAGACTCTACAGAACAATGCGGTTTCACTGAAAAAGAAAACATGGCAAAGTTAAATAGAATGGGGGCGCACAGGTGACTGGCGGAACTCGAAAGGTCAGGACGACGGAGCAGCTATGCCTCCCAATGCAGTTAACCGAACGAGTAGTTCTAAAAATTTCAGCCATTTAAGAAACTTTGATATTGCGACATACACAGAGGTATAACCACATATTTTGATAGGTTTAGATCACTTTCAGCTCTTAGTTCCGCAAAATATAGTTAGTGGAGCATGGGATAATCCAGCGATACTTACGAGCATTTGTTCGCTAGTGGTGACGAATTTTGGTTCTATAAGTACGATCCGGAAACGAAACAGAAGTCCATGGTATGGAGCCCAACAGGAGCAAACCCACCCGTAAAAGCTAAGCAACAAAAATCAGCAACAAAAGTAATGATGTCAGTTTACCTCACCCGATCAAAAATTGTAGCTGCTATTGAGAGGAAAGGTCTTTAACCGTAACGCGGATATAATTGGTGCGGTTAATGCTGAACTTGATAAGCTTAAAAAGCAAGATTTTGAAGACTGTTTTGAGAATTGGATCTATAGGCTTAAGAAATGCATTGAAGTCAATGGCGATTATGTAGAGAAGATAAAAAAAGACGAAGATTAAGAATAAATACGAAAAAAAAAATTTTGGTTTTTTTCTGGTCAACTAAGCGAACTTTTGTTAGTCCCCTCGTATATACATTTTAATGCAAACAATATATTTGTATATTCACTTTTTTTATAAACAATTCGCATGCCAAGGCAGTAGTGCCAAAATGCCAAAAAAAGACAACTGATTCATTATCCGCAAAAATTAACCAGACATTCCCAACGACATCAACGGAAAAATAGCTGCTTCAAAATTTTGCCATTTATCATTAACTATTATCCATAGTGAAAAATAATGAACGGATGATTCATTAATGGATATTATTGTATAAAGCATGGAAATTCCATTACCAATTAACCATTGAAAATGTGTAAGGCGTTATTTAATGGAAAATTATGGATAATTAAGGATAATTATGGAGTATGATAGAAAATGTATACATTATAATGGATAATAGTGGGTTGATTTCATTTGTCATGGTTTGAGCTAAGTTATTAAGGAGGCTGCGTTAACAAGATTCATTAATAAAAGTATTGAAGTTTCGAGTAAAGCACTAACTATACTTAACTTGATGAAATGGCATTTGTCTTCTTTATGGTTGTAGTAGATTTTAATAAAAAGGATTAAGTTTTAGCTAAGGAAAATTGAAAATTGGCTTGTTGATGTTCTTGCCTGCCCTTTCAATATCGCGTTGACTGTCGCTGGTCTAAATATAGTCATTCGATATTTTCGGTGATTGTTTTAGCCGCTATGTCTCTGCCTTCTTCTTCTCGTAATACTAGTGTTATTTGTATTTACTGCCAGAACACCTCTAGTGTTTGAAATTAAGCCAAAAAAATCATTCGCGCTTACAAAAAGAATGAACTCATAAAAATAATTTCCATCCGATTATATACATCGTAACTAGGAAGGACAAATACAACTTTGATAACCAGCCTTAAAGATTAAGGTACGTTGATTGCTGTGAAGAATGCAGTTTCTAGCGAATTGATCACTCGCCACCCTATTACATCCCGTTGTGAGCCACTAGTTCGTACAAATGAACATATCTTGATTTATGATAGGCAATAGTTACATTGGATTACTGCGCCAGTGTTCTTCAACTTGTCAAGTGAATCGATTTAGTGACAGCCGTGGAAAGTTTGTGAATTCTCTAATGAAGTTTCATATTCCGATATCTCATCTCTGTGTTGATTTCACCGACGTGTGTTCGAGCATTTATCACATCCCAGTTATAGTATGAGAAATATTTGTTTTTATCGAAATTTCGACACTTTTCAATTTATTAATAACTATCATTTAGATTTCTATAAATGTCACACTACACCACTTTAAACTCAATTCTGAGTAACTTCTTCTGATTGAGAGTTTCTTCAAAGTGATGAAAATTTGAATGAAGTTGTTTTATCTAGTCTATGAGCTGCTCAGGTCTGGTCGTTCGTTACTAAAATCCTGCAGTGCTCAGAGTTCAACAGTACAAGGAGGATCTTGATCGCTTATATACCATCTTGACACTAGTAAGGGTCATGATTGCTTCCCATCCATCTTATTGCAAAACTATGAGGAACGTTTTTCGGGACTCTTGGAAGATCTCCCTTATCCTACCGATTTTCAATTTAGGCAAAAAAGGAACGAGAACGAAAACTACCGTGGTATTGCTATTGCCTCAGGGGTCCCATTTAGGCCCAATTATATTTCTTTTATTCGTGAATGATATTCCTAATATTTTTAAATTCTGTAAATGTTTATTATTTGCTGATGATTTGAAGATTTTCATGCATGTTCAATCTGTAAGTGATGCTGAGGTTTTGCAATCCGAAATTAATATATTGTCTAGTTGGTGCTCTAAGAATAAATTGTTCATCAATGTACAGAAGTGTAAGGTGATGTCGTTTTTCAGAACACTCAATCCAAATATTGTCAATTATTATTTTGATGGAGATCTACTTTGTAGAGTAACTTCAACTGTTGATTTAGAAGTTCTGTTTGATCAGAAATTAACTTTTGCTTTACACATAGATAAAATAATATTAAAGGCCAATTCTATGTTAGGTTTTATTTTTAGAATGACAAAGGATTTTATGGATGCATTTTCGTGTGTTAGTCTATATACTTCTTTAGTAAGATCTCACCTTGAATATGCTGTAGTGGTTTGGTATCCTCATCAGGATGTGCATATTGCAAGATTGGAATCTATTCAGAAACGTTTTACTATCTATATGGCCAGGAAGCTTGGTCATTTATCTGATCGTCATCTACCTATGTGGGAACAGGTGCGAAGTCTCCCATCGTATGTGATTCGGTGTGAGTGCCTTCATATTGATACGTTGGTTAAACGCCAAAAAATTGCATCTGCCTTGTTTGTTAGTGATTCCCTTAGTGGCCGCATCAAGTGTCCTGAACTCATTTCTGTTTGGAGCATTTATGTACCTACCAGAAGCTTGCGTCCAAGGGAATTTTTGTTTGTTGACTTTCATAGAACGAATTATGGTTCCAATGAGCCAACCAAGTCAATGGCTAGAATTTTTAATGAGTTTTACCATTTATTTAATTTTGAGAGATCCAGAGTGTATTTTCGTAAGGCAATCAGAAATTGCAATTTTTAATCTCATTTTACGTTTTTAAAGTTTTCGTTTTTTCATGTTCCGTATTGTTAGGATTCCTTTTATTTTTTTTTTAATCTATAATAATTCTTTTTTTACTATTCATTAAGTTTTTAACTGTAGAATAGATTTAAATAAATAAATAAACCATACCTAAACTTTTCGAATCAATGGTGGAGAGATTTTTTGTCTTTCCGACTAGTAGTTACAAATTTGCTGTGCAGCTTTATATCATAAATACCGACTTTGTTGTAAGGTCTTCGATAATTTTACTTTTATTGCTACCTTCTTCAAATTGTCGATTGCATTTACTTTAGGTACTAAATGTTAATAACAATTAATACCAATAATCATGGATTAGGGACCTTAATCGACTCCCCTACCTTTGGGGTTAGCATTTGGTACAATATAAGATACACATAATTGAAATGGGATAACGGATAATGAAGTTCATCATTCGTTTGCATTATTATAAATAATCTCTTAGTCCCCAATTTATTTTACTAGATGACTGTGATCGCAACGGACCCCACCCCATAGGTGTTAATTAAAATATTGTAATAAACATGAATCAAAATCATTAAAAAATGGCACAGATTAAAATGTTGCCGGACACCTCCATCATTTAATACAATTAAGCAGTCCGGATGGCGAAACTTTATAAAAAGCTTTTAAATTTAACAATTTCGCTTCATTAATATCACGTTTTCTACAGTTCTACCTGTAAAGCTTGTTGTTGAGCGATAAAGGTACTTGTAAAAAGAGCGATAAAGGTACTTGTAAAGTAAATAACTCATTTCCTGAGTTGGCGTGATTTGAAGAATTCCTTAATCATCTGCCAATACCAAAGCATAAACAGTACGATATCATATTTACATTTGTCTTACCTTCTAATCGAAAAAACTGATACCGAAACTTCCATTTGGTGCGGAACAAATTTGTAAAACCAATAACTTGCTAACTGGGACCGCGTAAAATGTGTGTTTTGCACCTAACAAGTGAACTTTTACTATCGCAGTTTAGGATCAATTTTGTAATATCGAGGTCTATTTCCTAATTGCCATTAGTACTCTAAAAAACATGAATAATATCAAAAATCTTTGGTGTTCTGTCTTTAGTATCTCCGGAAATTATTCGAAAATCTCAAAACTCATAAATTATCACGAAAATCTCGAAAAATCTAAAATATTTGGCTTAGAACCAACAAATCTGAAAAAAAAACTCAAATTAAAGCAATGAACATATCGACAACCTCAAATATCTATAAAATAATCAATTACCTCGAAAAGGCTCAAATAATTTCAAGCTCACCTATTTACAAAAATGTCGAATAATGAAATATCGTTAAAGCAACTCAACCCTAAAACACATAAGTATCGGATAATCTGGAAGCCAAGCAACTCAAAGCTTTCCAAATCAAGGCCTAAGTAAATCTCGAAAACCTCTAACGCATCAAATAATCTAAATAATTACGAAAGTCTCGAACGATCTCGTCCCTATACTTCTGGAAAAAATATAATACCAAGCAATTTTGAAAATTTTGATTATATTGAAATCGGAAAATTCGTTCCGAATCTGGAATGAATGGCCAGACTAACTTAAAAGCTATCTTAAAACGTTTGATCAGGATCAAATTAAACGGCTTAAAGTGCAGCTAATTTAGCACATTCAGTGTAAATCTTGTATTTCTCTTTTCTTCTATTAAGCTTTGGGAAACCCTTGAACAGAAGACACTATTAGATTTTTATTAAATACGACCTACTACAATTTGATAACAAATGGATGCTACATACATGGAGAGTTTTTAATTTTAGTATGTGCAACATAAATGTACATAAATATTAATATAAATATCCAGATTTTTGAAGCCATTGTCACGTTTTCCTGTCATCCTTGCGCAAAGGCTCCAATGTTAAGCGGCTTTGATGAGGTGACTTTATTTAGTATGTGAATAATTATTAAAATAAATTATTGAAAAACATTCTTATTTCTATTAACATTGGAATTTTAATAAATTGTCAAAGTGGCGGTTTGGGGCGGCAGTCCCCATCCTCCAAGGTATACGAATTAAAATAATATTCCAAAAATTTGTTATACCTAAAAAACTTGATTTTTTGGGTTTTTGTTTTTGTTCGAAATAATCCTTATATCTATGAAAAGTAGATAAGATTTTCAAACAATTCATAAATTTATGTGGAAATCTTTTAAATTAAATCAAGTTTTCATAGAAATAATTGCAGAATAGAAGAAAAAACAAACGTTTTCGAATAGCTGTGTCTTTTGATCGAGCAAGAAATTTGTATACTTATATACTATAAAGCAACTTTTGTCTTTCACCTACTTGCTCCATATTTACAAGAAAAATTATAAAATGCCACGCTGCGCTCAGAAATACGCAAAGGCATTCAGCTTATTCATGATGATAATAAACCAGCTGTACCAGAAGATGATCGACCGCAATTACAAAAAAAGCAAGATGTTATATTGTTCTGTTGTGTCTATTTGCGCCGGAAGTGAATAAATAAGTTAGTTATTATCACAATTTTTGTATTTGATAGAATCTTTTAATTGCTTTCTTTAATTTCAGCTAGCAAATGTTTAATATTTGAAAATTCCTTTTCAAAATTTGTTTCATTTGCTGGTAAACCTGAATTTAGTTTATTAACTAAGTGACTGCAACTATTCGTACATGTCTAATTGCGATCTTGTGATATATTTTGAATGTTCATTCCAACAATAGATTTGCATGCCGGATGGAAGCGTTTTTTTTGCAAATCAAGCATTCAAAAATCGCGCTACCGTACTTGAAGCCTTCAATGAACGCCGAATTTAATTCTTCTTACTCAAAATACGGCATTTTTCAGAACACAAATATTTCTTGTTAAAACAAGATAATGTTTACGACATTCAGTGACAAAATTGACGTATTATATAAATTAATTAAATAAAAATTAAATAAATTTTTTAAACGAAGAAAGAAAATAATTCGATGTTTAAGAGGACCAGGTACTCAATATTCCTGAAAACCAGTAATTAAAGTGTTTATCGAATAATATGGGCGATACAAAATATATCAGAGGTAATAAACGTCATGGTAAGGTGGTTTCATAAGAGTTAGTTTCTATCAATGAAAGTTCTTGAAAATAATTAACTATTTGATTTATATAGGACTACACACTTATATGAATTTATGTAGCTACACATTCTTGGAAAAATTCTCATCGTGATGGAAGCTTCGAACCCTGTGTATAATATGTGAAACGTATAAATTATGTGACCATGTTATAAAACAGAAACTGATAATAAAATTCTTGGCCTAATTATAAAATACCAATAGGTAATGTACAAAATCTATAAAAAAAATCACGCAACAAGTAAAATGGAAATCATTTATTTATATAACAAGAACCATACAAAGATGAATAATGAAACAGGTTCTATAAATTTATAGTATTCCAGCTTCATGTTTTAGCGATAATATTTAAGTACAATGTACTTATGTTATCGCTAAAATTGTATTGTAGTTATAGTCCAACAGAGAGTAGGTTGATTAAATGTATTTTTTTTTATACATAACTAAACGCATATTTTATTTACGAGTACATAAATATTTTACCGATAAACAAATGCATAAAATTGTAATACAAGTCTATATAAAACAATCCAAGTTCTGCATACATAAATTTTATAATTTTGCATAATGTCTGTCAGATAATATTTGTACGCATATCGATATAATTGTTGGTAGGTTCATTATTTAATCTTGTTTTTAATCCCACTTCTTGATTCATGTCAAACAACTCTTATTGTATTTTTTTTTCTACAATATACATAAAATGAAAATATTATTTCAAAAGAAGCAAAATTATTGAATGCCTGAGTCACCCTGCATTAAATTTTAATTATAATTATTTCAAATATGAGTGACTTGGAACTTACATCAATATTTAGCATTTCCTATTCATCCAAGAAACATAATTTATGTACATAGATAACAATTTATAATTAGATTGGAAACAAATTACAATTTGATGACCGCGGATGTTAGGCATGTCAATGTCATGCATTTACACTCTCACCTATTAGAGACAACCGTAAATAATATATGTTGGAAAAACATTTTTTATACAACTTTTACAAATTTATTAACAATGTAACATCGTAACATTCTGTAACACTCGTTGAGCTATATAGGTAGTCATACGTTTTCAATTTCTCAGATATTTGAATGCCCAATAATATGAGATATGTAGGCAACATTAATTCATTATTTATGTACATATGAATGGATGTACCTGATGCAAAAACAATACTGTAAAATTGATTAAAGTTAATTACTATTTTTTGTTTTGTGTTGCAATTTATATAAATGATGATTGGCTTGAAAATCTCAATACCTACATAGAATACAACAATAAAACAATGGAAATTGTCATTTTTTTTCCATCCAGCGAAGAACCAATTCGAAATTAAGACAACTCAATCTACATCTTGTTTATCTTTTTATTTTATGCTTTCATTATAAAACAAGATTTGACGGGCAAAAGAGTATGTTAATTACGAGGCAATTAAATCGTAATCATATGAAAGAAATTTTGATCACAATGAAATATAAATTGAATGGAGTTAATGTTTATTTTAATAAAATCATTTTGGGTGAATTAAAAAATGTATGGAACATAAGAACAAGGGTTATAAATAGATTAACAAATTACATACTGGCGGGGAAGACTTTTTTTTTTTTTAAATGTTGCCAATGGCTTTATTCTTGAATACATAAGAAACTCACAAGTAGTAATTAAATCTTAAGCTAAAATTACCTACATAGGGCATACCGTAATTCCCTTATCATTTTTTCAAGCAATGAGATCATGTCCTGCTGCTTTTTTGGGCTTATGCAACTTTTAATTGTATTCTTAACTTTCTTCCAATTATACTTTACAGGTTTGTAGGATAAACCATCATCCATTTGCTGGGGTAGCACGAAATAAGTATCTTCTTCGTGTGGCAGTGGTGCGAACTGTTGTGTATGGTCTAACTGTTGTTAGATGAGCAGCAAAATCATTGGCTTTTCTTTATCACTTCTCGCCCAATTTTCAAATGGCAGTCTAATCGGTGGATTCGAATTTGTTGGCCTTCTTAAATATACATTTTTGTTGCCTTCCACAAAGAGTAATCTGTCCGAGTGGTTGCCGAGAGATCACTTAAATAGTTCTGGACGCTCTGGTTTTCTTCTTTCCGCAAAGTAAATCTTAGGGCCTTAATAGCTCGATTTAATTTCCATTTCAATAACGGTGATTTTATTTGCTGCCATTGACGACGAATTTTTCGCTTGGACCTGGACCAGTTCCTTTATATTATGTGACAGTTTATTAACTTTTTCAGAATTATTTATGATGGGTGTATCCCTTTCAGCTGATAATGTCATGACATCGTTTAGATTTTCTGCCGCCGCATCAATGCCAGTTGGTGTGATGAGAGGAATAATAAGTAGACAATTTTGTTCAACTAGCCTGCTATATTGATTCCAATTAGCTTGCTTGTTTGTAAGACGGTTCGGTATTTCGTTCCTTAGGCCATCGGTACTTACTGTTACTATTACCGGTGAGTGATCAGAAGACAGACCATAGCAATCCGTGGCCTTAGCATGTATATGTACGTGTAATGTCCTTAGTTACGCAAAAGTCAATAAAATCAGGAATTTTCTTATTATCCCTCTATAGCTTCATAAAGTTGTTTGCCTTTCGGCGATGTTAATCTGGAACCCCAATGATTATGTATGCTTAGCGTTGTAATAACCACAGGGACAGTACACTGCCGATATGGCACAGTTTCCAGACCATTCCTGCAGGCAGATGCTGGTTGATTGTATATGCTCTTTCTCATATTTCATAAGTTCATAGTGTTTTAATCTTCTCTTAATCAATACAGCAGTGCCTCCATGTGCTTTCCCATTTGAGTGTTTGGTGTCATAAATATAGAGTACCAATTAATTTTGAAATAGCTATTTTTGGTGAAGCTTGTTTCTGATGTTGACATTATGTTAATATTGTGCTCAGTGAGAAATGCATGTAGCTCCGCTTTATGTTATGCTATGCCATTTGCATTCCATATATCTATTTTGATGACTGTCATTTTTGGCTTTTTACGACTATCTGCATCAGCCTGAAAATGAAAAGCTTCATGGATTCATCCATCCCTGAAGCTTTGCATCATATTAGTGAATTTGTTTAAAGCTGTTGAGATGTGTCCCTCCTCACTTGCTTGTACTTTAGAAACGGTACCTTTAAGAACACTTGCATATGAAACCCCCTTGGTGCACACTGCCGTTTACAGTTGCGTACATTTTGAGCGTTTTTGTTTACAATTTCTGCTCGTGGTTTTTTTCTAGCTGAAGAACGAAGATTAAGATTGATTCTCCTTTTCAATTCTAGATAAATTGGGCACCCTCTATAATTAGCTGTGTGATTTCCATCGCAGTTGCTGCATTTTCTCACTGATGTTTCCTTTTTTTGCTTTATTGCAAACGTTTGAATTATGGAGTTCACCACATATAATACAAACATCGTTCAAAATGCAATATGCTTTAGTGTGTCCATATTCTTGGCACTTAAGACACTGTACCGGCCCATTTGTTTTCCTGTCTTCCTCGATGGTAACCCTTCTGTGCGATAGATACTTTATGTAAAATATTGCATGTTTGGAATGCATTGGAAGCCTTTTTCAGCGAGAGCAGCTTGTATTTTGTTTGCATCCACGTAACTCTCTACTCCTTTTAACATAACAACCAATCCTTTTTGGCTTTTTAGTTGGTACGTGTATTAATTTAATTAACGCTCTGTAAGCATCAATATTGAGCGGTTGACCCGAAAAACAATTTACAATTTTAGTAATGCAAATCAACCGATGAGGGACTGAGGTACCGAGTAGTTTTTGGTCGGGCAAACATTTCCTCAAGTACACTAAAATAACCACGATTTGTCAGACCTTGGGCCATGCTTGTTAACTGAGAAAATACCGATCAGTTATTTTGCAGTTTTCTGTTGGTTAAATGTAAGTGAAAAGATAGACTCTGGATAGTACTAGTTAACTGAACATTGACCGACCGGTTATTTTGTGGTTTTTTGTCAGTGACGCGTTGAGCAGAAGTCGGATGTAACTTGTTACTTGCTGTCTCAACCAAAACCGTCGGTTGATTAGTAGTTTTTCCCCCAATAAATGTTAGACATAACACCGATCCTCTGCGGTGCTTGTTAACTGAGTAAAGACTAATCGGTTATTTTATAGTTTATTGTTAGCCAAATGTTACACATAATTTAGATTTTGGTCGATGTTTGTTAACTGGGCCGGGCAATCAATGACCCCTTTCTGGTAATTTGCAGGGAATTTGAGAAATTGTTTTTTAAGATTTTAAAGTAAATATACTTTTTCTATCAAAATAAGATTACATCTCTGGGAATTTATTTTCCAGATAAAGTTTGGTATGGAAAAACCATTCCTAATTTTAATATGTTTCATGCAATACTGCATTAATAAATATCGATCAAAATTTAAATTATGCCTACATTGCACAATTTCAAACCCAATTAAATGAAAAAACTTTTAATTTTTTCTATTCTTTCAAAATTCATTTATTTTTTTCTTTTAATTTCATTCCATTGGCACTTTGAATTTATAATGATAAGAAAATTATTCACCGATAGTACTTATTAATTAAGTTTTATTTTATTTCTTTTAATTTATTTTTATGACGGAAACTCGCTCTTTTTAAAAATTCTTGGACGCTGCTTTTAACGTTGTCCATTGTGATAACATTATCACTATTCAAATAATTAAAGATGTTCCTGAATAGTTCCAAAATATTGGACTGTTCCGCGAATACTAGTTTGTGTATATCTGATGGAAAAAAACAAAAATAATAATCAAAAACTGTTTAGAGATACGAGGATTCAACACAACACATTAATTTCTCGCCTCTAATAACTACTACCCTTCACCACCTTAACAAGGCGACATTTAAACCAAAGTTTTTATAGATTAATCGGTAAAAGACGTGAAAGTGATGTGTTGAAAGATTTAATGTTTGTTTTAATTTTACAATCATAATACAATATTTACCTTTAGCGAATGACGTTTGGCCCGACCAGGAATATTTAATTACTAGATCATACACAAAAAGCTGTTCGAAGAGATTTTTAACCGTCTTATTTATGTTATTCGTTTTATGTTTATATAAATATATGGTCTGAAATAAATTTAACATTAGTTTTTATTTACTAAGGATAGAAAATTTTTGGTTATTACCATTTGATCCATATAGTGTTTGTTGGATAATTTGCTGTTCAATTTCGTCAAGTTTTCGACTGTAGTTATTGGAAGGTGTGGTACTATAAAATTTTGATCCAGAATTATAGGTGCCTGAGTTTGTTTGGGTAATCCTTTGATAATTAGTTGAAGACATTCCATAATATCAGCCTGATTATCAATAATTTTTTTTTGATTTTCCCTTATTGTAAGGATATCTGTTTGAACCCCTTTTATAGCAATTTTATTTTGCTTAACTTTTTCCTTTACGTCGTTAACCTTTTTTAAAGTCTTTTCCAATTTGAAATTTATATGCGAAACTTCTGCATTTTCTAAAGGTCTTTGAATAGAATATTCTGATTGGAAATTGCCGTTTTGGCTTTGAAATACTATATTAGAAACCGCTGGTGTTTCCTCTTTTGTATTTTCATTGCCCGTTTCGACTATATCAGTATTTATATGATTACCAGTTTCAATAAAACTGTTTGCTCTAAAAACTGGTGTGCACAAGTTGTGGTCGGTTAAGAAAAATGAGTCTCCTTCACTATGTGTAATGATTTCTACCGTATCGGACTTTGAATTTACTACTTCATTTGGTTGTTCGTAGTTTGATGTCGTTATAGGTGGAAGCTTCTCAATTGATAAAATTTCAATAGGATTTATATTACTATTTAAGTTTATGGAATCATTTTCCTTATTTCCGTGCTCGGTGCTTGTGGCGGCTGATTTGTCAAACTGATAATTAAAATTTTTAATTAAAAATTTTTTTTTTGGATTATATACAGATTCGTCGCATTCTGAACTAGAAAATTTGGAAAAATATAATTCTTTAGTTTTAGCTTCGTCAAAATTCATATTTTGTTTTAAAATTTTGCAATTATATTTTTGCCAATCCTCGCTGGGATCTATTTGTTTTTTTATAGCTTTTCTATAATTAGTTGGCCACGCAACTTGACCGCCGTCAATCCATTTTGTACATACAACTGAAACCTCCTTCATTCCTTCTTCATTGACTGTTTCAATGACTGAAAACATGATTTATCTAGAAGAAAAGATAGAAAAAGAATAAATAATTTGTCGCAGGCAATATTCTAGATTCTAGGAGAATGAAACAATATTAACTATTATGTTATAGGAAAAATATTATTTACGAAAAACATTATTTTACTACAGACAAAAGACTATACCTTATTGCTGTAAACAATGTAACACTGGAAAGAACACAAAATAACTTTCCTGCTCATTTTTCATTGCGAATAATTTGGTTTTGATTTCATCTATTCTCCACTTTTTTAGTAATTCACCGGTAGGTGCAAAAGTTTTATATATGTCAAATTTACTGGATGCAATTGGTAAGTCATAGAAATCCTGAAGTTCTGAAATTGGAATCGATTTACCCCACAGAAATGTGATTTCATCGAATCGTTCTGCATATTCAAACTTTACAATTTCCTTTGACTTAGTCAAGAACCATCTATTTCTCTCAGTGTAATCAATTTCGGTGTCTTTAAGGATGACTTTGTAATATATATTTTTTCCATCTTTTACTTTTCTACTTTTACAAATAGGATATTTCACATTTAGGGGTTTGTTTTGATCCAAGTTAACGTTGTTTATTTCCGCAATTCTGTTACATAATTGTTGAAGTGGTTGATTCGGTTTTCGTAGTAAACATTTTATGCGGTACATAAAGCTTTCAAAAGAGAAAGCAGAAAAGCTGTCCAACGGGCCAAATTCTTTTACATCCTCTGATAAATGCGACAAACAGTGCATATTGTAAGTCAAATGGTGTTTCCCATATAGAAAACTAACTCCTTGTATAAAATTTTGCAGAATTTCGTTCGCCAAGTTCACCTGCTGTTTATAAATTTCTGGATGACACAAAATTAAGATTCCGACATGAAAAAATAGGAAGTTATTATATTTATCTAAAGACAAGTTATCTTTAAGTACAAAAGGTCCCGCATATAATAAAAAAGTTCTAAACTCAGTTGCCTTGAAGTATCCTAAATCCGATAATGTCCGTAACCTTCTTTGAAAATCAGATGGTTGTGTCTTCGAAATATTACTTATTTTGTTTGATATAGCATTGACCCGCGCTGAATTTAACAATGATTTTGTATCGCCAGAAACCCACATCTGAAGCAATTTTCGCATTGTTCCTAAACATACTAGATGCATGTATTCAAGCGGAAACTGTTTTATCATATTGATAGAAAGTTCTTCTAATATAGAATCGGTCTTATGGTGTTCTATATTTCTTCTTTTTCGAAAAGAATCATCACTTCTCATTTGCGCAAGGCTGTCTACTGGGAACGATACTCTATTTTTAATAAATTCTCCTTCTACTTCACATTTCAGGCAACCAAAATAAGCTGTATGTGATTTGGTTCCAAGAATACTAGAGCGGGCGGGAGCATCGCAGATAAACGACCTAATTTTTACTTCAATTTTTGTATTATTACTAAAGTATCCATTTGATTGAAGAATTTTGAGTTCATTCACAAGTGGCCTTAGATATTGGTTAAAATCGTTTGGCTTATTATAGCCGTGATAGACACCAACTACGAATATTTTACTAAATGCAAAATTTGAGGCTTTTGCTAGTATTGGCCAAAAACAGCTTTGGTTACTCCTTGTTATCGGGACTCCATCAATATTGATATCTAATGTAATTTCAGTTGACATATTATTTTGTAAAAGTGTTTCAAATGCACAGTCGAATCCAATATGTACATATTTGCCAGGGGCGCAATCTAAAACAACTCTAGTGGAAGGAGTGTTCAAAAGAGTCCGACTATCAACTGGCACACAATATCCCATTGAATTTTTAAAAAAATGTAAGAGTTCATTTAATGCATTTGCTTTGATGTTGTACTTTACAGCCCAAGTTCGTACGAATTCTAAAAAGGTTGATTGTTTAAATATTGCGTCATCATCTTCCTCCAGATCTGATAGTGTAGCTTGCCAATCTTCATGTTCTATAAAATTTTCATGTTCTAGATCACTGACATCAATATTTTCTACCAAATCTGGTGATGTGGCTTGTTCATTTTGAAAACGGTCACTGCAAAAAATGCTCTGAACTAAGTTGTAGTCGGATTGTGACTGAATATTTTTACTGTGGCATGGCTTAAAATTATTAGATCGTTTGAAAGCACTAAGGCGTCTTTTAACTGACTGCGTTGATAGATGTTGCAGCAATTTGTACTTTGGCATTCTAATATTATTAACAAAATTATTAATAATAAAATTTATTTTTGTTGTGATTAATTTGCATTACTAAAATAGTAAATTGTTTTTCGGGTCAGTCCCTCATCGGTTAATTTGCACTACTAAAATTGTAAATTGCTTTTCGGGGCATAAGTTACACAAATAAGTATATCCCCTTTTAAATTGTAATGCAATAGTCCAGTTATTTTTTTATAATTTAATCAATTAATTTACCTACTTTGTTATTAAATGTTTTTGAATTGTCTTCTAAATTACATAATTGATCCGCTCACTACAAAAACCAAGTATATATATATATATCACAACATTTCATCAACCATAACCAACGGAACAACTTTGTTATCGGAAATCTTTAGAAAAAGGGTTTTTAACAGTTATATTCTGGTGAAGATGGAATTAATTTATAGTAACACACAACAAAATTAAATAATTTACTAGAAAATTTTGAAAAATAGTAGAAATTTTAGTTATATAAAATTCTACTCCACAAATAAAGCGGTGCTGCAGTCTAAAGATTACCGATATTAAAATTTAGCCAACCAAATTATAATAACCATTAATGATTATTGAGAAAAAAAAATCAAAAAAATTAATTTGATTTTTGTTTCAACACATTTAAACACAAAGCACTTCAACCATCAATAAACATCTTGTATTAAAATTTTGATTTTTTCTATTTTAAACACGTGTATCGCGTATTCTGCTTTTAATATGCATATTGCAATATGCAAAGTGAATTGAAATATAAATGTGGGACTCCCCTTAATTTTTCAATGTATGCACAAAATACATTAAATATAAATTTACTATGCATCGGGCGAACACAACTAGAGTTAAAAAAAAAATGCACTTACAAGTTTAATTTTAACACATAAAATAGATAAAAATTGTTATCATCACATCACTTTTTATTTTCATTAATTTTTTATATAACAAACACTATCGAATTTAATAATATTTATCACGTATATGCACCTGATCGCCCTGTACCCAGTTTGAAAACTGATAGGATGGTCTTGAGTTTAGATTTTTAACGTTTAGTGTTCGTTTCATGTTCGTCACATTCGACCATGTTCGGACAATTTTTTTAATTTTATTTTTTATCATTTTTTTATTTTGTAACGAAACAACCGACAAAAAACTAATATTGCACTGTAAATGGTTTCTTGATTTTTAAATTTCTTTTTCGTTTTATTTTCGCAATGCGATTTAGTATTTTTTGCGTTATAATTTGGTTTTCTTACAACGTACATTTAACCGACATGAAACTAACAATTCGTTTGTGGTTAATTTTTGTTTGTCGGGTGAAGTTTTGTTTCTTTTATATCTCCTATTTTGATCCCTGAAATATTAAACTCGATCGTTTTTGCAAGTTCTCTATTTGATTCTTCCCTCAAATAGATTGGTGGCGGCTTCTCAGTTTTTGGAGTTTTTCGGGCGGCGGGTCGTCAACAACCAAGCAAGAATACCTATTACCATGCGTTAGTCCAACGCCAGTTAGCTTAGTGAATTTATTCGCGCTTGCACTAGGCGCTCATCTAAGTCTTCTCTGTCTGTCTGCCAGTCTGTCAGTCTGTCAGTCTGTCAGTCTGTCAGTCTGTCAGTCTGTCAGTCTGTCAGTCTGTCAGTCTGTCAGTCTGTCAGTCTGTCAGTCTGTCAGTCTGTCAGTCTGTCAGTCTGTCAGTCTGTCAGTCTGTCAGTCTGTCAGTCTGTCAGTCTGTCAGTCTGTCAGTCTGTCAGTCTGTCAGTCTGTCAGTCTGTCAGTCTGTCAGTCTGTCAGTCTGTCAGTCTGTCAGTCTGTCAGTCTGTCAGTCTGTCAGTCTGTCAGTCTGTCAGTCTGTCAGTCTGTCAGTCTGTCAGTCTGTCAGTCTGTCAGTCTGTCAGTCTGTCAGTCTGTCAGTCTGTCAGTCTGTCAGTCTGTCAGTCTGTCAGTCTGTCAGTCTGTCAGTCTGTCAGTCTGTCAGTCTGTCAGTCTGTCAGTCTGTCAGTCTGTCAGTCTGTCAGTCTGTCAGTCTGTCAGTCTGTCAGTCTGTCAGTCTGTCAGTCTGTCAGTCTGTAAGTCTGTCAGTCTGTAAGTCTGTCAGTCTGTCAGTCTGTCAGTCTGTCAGTCTGTCAGTCTGTCAGTCTATCAGTCTGTCAGTCTGTCAGTCTGTCAGTCTGTCAGTCTGTCAGTCTGTCAGTCTGTCAGTCTGTCAGTCTGTCAGTCTGTCAGTCTGTCAGTCTGTCAGTCTGTCAGTCTGTCAGTCTGTCAGTCTGTCAGTCTGTAAGTCTGTCAGTCTGTAAGTCTGTCAGTCTGTGAGTCTGTCAGTCTGTCAATCTGTCAGTGTGTCAGTTTGCCAGTCTGTCAGTCTGTCAGTCTGTCTGTCGGTCTGTGTCTTCTCTACAGCCCAGATGGTTTAACCAATCGAACTGAAACTTCAGATATAAGTTTTTTGATAAATTGGGAGATCCCTGTGAATTTTACTCCAAATCGGCTAGCCGGAAGTTGGTCATTCCCTTGGTTCAGAAAATTTATTTTGCAAATATGTTAAAAAATATAAGGTTTAGAAAAAACTACTTAATACAAAATTTTTCGAAAAATTAAAAAACAAAATAACGTTTCTTAAAATTCTCTGTTCGTAAAAGAGAGTCGTGTGTTGGCCACACCTCCATTTTTTTTTATTTCATTACAATAAATTTATTAAATTGTCATCCTGTATTCTATTCCACTAATTTGCCTTATTGCCGCTTGATCCCGAAAAATCGCCATTAAGTTGTGTTTACTCGTGAATCTCATCGTCAAATCAACGGCGTTTGAAATGGACAAGGAGGCTTCAATTCTAGCGTTAACTGAATTTTGTGTTTATACTTAAATCTTTTGTTAAAATTTGACGTAGTGTGGTCCTTGAGAGTATGCTTGACCTCTCAGTCACACTTTGACGTACGGCACATTTTCTATCGACCGTGTTTCTTAGAATTTGACGATATTCCAAATTGTACGCTCAGTTGGTCGATTATTAACACCAAAAAATCATGTAATGTGCTATATGCAGTTCTTAACGCGATGTTCTACTCTATACATATACATGAGTACATGACTAAAATTGTTAATGACCGTAAATGACAGATGTCAATATAAAATAATATTTTTTTTTTTGACATATCAACACAACTAATTAACAACAATTGATTATAGTTAATTATTGGCAGTTGTTTCAGATCTGGATAAAATTGACAAATTTTGTTAAAATTGGAAGCTTATAAATTGTGAAGCTTTAATAAATCTTTCCAAAAAAAAAAATTCAAAATTAGAAAATTTCAGAGGATACAATTTTCTGTTTTGTATACATTTGGGATTCTTTACAAATTTAAGATAAAAATTGTAAAAAAATTCTGGGATTTCGAAAAACTTAGGTTCAAATTTTGATAAATTGATTTTTCAAAAATTCAGAATTTCGCGCCATTTTCAATCTTTACTTTTTTACATCACCTTTTATATTAAATTCAAAGAGAACAACCTTTTACTTCATAAATTCAAAATCTCTGCAAACTAAGCTTTTCGATACTAGATGGCATAAATTTCTTTCTTTCAATGGTTTTCAATACAATTCTCAAGACAATAAACTTCTGTTTCTATTTAGAACTACTTTGAAATTCTATTAGTTGTATTTCTAAATCTTCAATATGCAACTATTCAAAACAGTTCAAATTTAGTGTATTTATCGATAGAACTGTCTGGATTTGTAATGAATTTTACAGTTTCTTCAAGTTCCCGAAATTGCTTAAATCTTGTGAAAAATTCTTGAATAGCCCACATCTATAACGATTCGTAAACACAGTAGTAATTTTAACAGTATGTATCAAGGTTTTCGTGAATTTCGAAATCGGTGAAATTTTTTTTTTTTATTTTTTTAACCGAAGTGAAATTCTCCCCAAATAACAAAAAATATGTATGTATGTGTTTGTAAAAATTGCAATCATTCAGGCGATATTTTGTTAATCAAATATTGCACATAAATCCCAAAAAAGTTTAACTTGAAATCAGAAGTAAAAAATATTGTATATTACGCTACTAGCTATGTACATCAAGTACGTAAGCTATATAGTATGTCACAAGGTCGATCACATAATCAATCCTAGGGGTCAGCGGTATAAATAACAGGCAATTTATATATACAGCATGTTGCATCAAATTTCATCCACGAAATCTGTTCAATAAAAATCAAAAGATTGATATTAGTTTATAGCTTCTGGGATCCCTATTGTATAGGCCTTGAACGTAAAATGTCACATGGTCGGCATGTTGCCGTATTTTGGTTGCCCTGGTAATGGTAATTTAAGGCGCTGTGAAATGTCCGGCCGAATGGTATTTCCATTCTAAGAAGGAGAGGCTATCTAAGAAGAAACAAGCCCCCAA
Organism: Tipula vernalis; assembly: GCA_958295665.1. Classification (NCBI taxonomy): domain Eukaryota; kingdom Metazoa; phylum Arthropoda; class Insecta; order Diptera; family Tipulidae; genus Tipula; species Tipula vernalis. The sequence goes on along the minus strand of OY282558.1, from coordinate 174,673,348 downwards.
TTATTCTCGAAATCGACGTATAGCGATAAAAATATTTGTGAATGCTGTCAATTGCTGCGATGTTCTGCTTTCTCTTCTTTCTCAAGTACGTTAAATTGTTTAGGAATATTCCGAGTTCCCGTTGGCTGAGGTGGACCAAATTTAGCACACTCAGCACCCTGTTGATGCAGCACATTAAATTACATGCGCCTTCACTGTCATAATATCGCAAAAAACTTAAAGCCAAATCCAACTTCAATTTATCCCAAAGAACCAAAGCATTGAGGATTGCAGAAAACACAAATGAATGCAAAAGCTTGCCTCATTTGGTATGAAATTTGAAAAACGAATATTTCATCTAAACATTTATCCCATTCTTCTCCTGAGTCCAACGAATTGAGATGAAACGATGCTTCCTTAAAGCTTGAATATTCAAAATAATTAACAGTTGTCGCTCCAGGAACGTCTAACTGTGTACATTCTTCCAATCATTTTTTGTCGCGCTTCTCGACGGTACACGTGACAAGTAATTTTTATATACTGGAAATTAATTATAAGTCTAGTGTTTAAAGTTTCATTTTATACTGACCTTCTTCAAAAATTATTCTCTTCTGTTATGGAGGATGAACTCACAGTTTTATTATTGCCTGCGATCTGTCGTGCATTGGTGTCGCTAGCAAACATCATATTGCTTCTGGTGTATTCACATATCTACAATCGATATAATTGGCAATTTCAACGTTGGTATCAACTATGGTTAGTTCTCATAAAACTAATGATGAACCACCATGTCAATCTTTTGATTTTTGTTGAATAGATTTCGTCGTTGAAATTTGATGCAACATGCCGTATATTCATATATATTGCCTATTATTTATATCGCCAACCCCTAAGATTGACCATGTGACATTTTACGTTCAAGGCCTATACAATAGAGATCACAGAAACTGTAGTTGAATATCAATCTTTTGATTTTTATTGAACAGATTTCGTCGTTGAAATTTGATGCAACATGCCGGATATACATTGCCTGTTATTACATGAAATGTATATATACCCCTAGGATCCGCTATATGAAAATCGCAGACCCGTAGGATCGACCATGTGACATTTTACATACATTTTACATGCATCTTACATTTTACATTCGAATGTCAATCTTTTGATTTTTGTTGAATGGATATCGACATTGAATTTGATGCAACTGACGGTACGTAATATGTTCCAATAGGACTGTTATATATTTAATTTTACATAAAATCAAAATTTAAAGCCATTGAACCGTTTTTTCTTTAGTCATTTTGACTAATAAACACTGCTTAAATGTTATCTTTTGAATTAAATTTAATATTGGCTTTTTCCTTAAAGATGATTATTTGAAAAATCTCATCTCAGAAAATGGCATTTAGGCGAATAAGTTACCACCACATACATAAAATATATACGTATACGGAAAATTTGGGATTTTATTTTGGGAAGTGTTTCACAGGCATATTTTTTTATGTAATTACGATCTAGTCTCCTGGACTAACGAGCAATTTGTGTCTGACTCAATTTACTAACCTCCCGGCGATTCTAACGTTAAGACTGTTAAGAATATCACAGCTAAGAGACATTTTGTTAAGAGTTTTTTTTTAAGAGAATCTCTTAATTGGTATTCTGTTGTTAGTACTCTTAAAAACTCTCCAATTATTTTAGAAAATATTTGGAGACCTGTCAATTTGAATTTTTACATACCCATACATATTTGCTGGTTGATAAATAAATAAAAACAATTTTGGTAATTTTTATTTAGGACGTGTTCGAAGTTTGTGATAATTAATCCAGCTGTAATAATTATGACATTATTTTGTATGCAACCAAATTATTATATCACAGCCACTACGTGTTGTAAATTTGACACTTCTCAATAACAATAAAGATATATAAATAATAAAGAATAAAATAAGCTTCTTCCCATTTGCGTTCCATAGTGTCTGGTAAATTGAAGTAAACCACATAGTGCTCAAAAGGTTTGGCACTTTTAAGTCTACGTACTAAATTCGTGTTGCTTAGGAGCTGAGTTGCCTCAATGTTAACGTGTTGGTGGAGCTTTTCTTCATCTCTCCGCGCTTTTTCCTGGATATCATTTAAGATGAGGTTCAATTTACGGTCCCTATGTAGGTTATTGTTCCTGAAATACCAAGGTACATCAACGATGTTCCTTAATACCATATTCTGAAATCTTTGGATGATATTTACGTTGCTCTGTTTGGTACAACCCCAAAGCTGAATACCATAAGTCCAAACCGGATTCAATATTTGCTTAAAGTAGAAGTTTATTGTATGTTGATAATGAAGAGTTCCTGCCCATCAGCCAATACATTTTTCTGTATTTAAGTCTTAATTCTTCACTTTTCTTCTTGACGTGTACTTTCCATCGTAGTTTAAGCATCCAGGGTTATGACGAGATACTCAGCTATGTTCGCATGCGGTATTCATTTAGTTTTATTCTCCATCTTTTTGTATATTTATATATTTGAGTACTAGCTGAATGTAACTTCTGTGTTGATCCTTCGTTGCTTTTTCCAACAGCTAAGATCGCCGTGTCATCTGAAAAAGTGGCCACTGTGTTGTTTTCTAATGTAAGAAAATCATAAGTGTGTAGTAGGTATGAAACCGGCCCTGTGGAACTCCTACGTTGATTTCTTTCAATTCGGGAAAGGTATCATCTAACTTAATCCTGAAGAACCGATCTTTCAAGTAAGATTCCAGTATCTTAGCAAATTGCATTGGTAGAAGATTTCTTAACTTGTGGTTAAGTCCTTCATGCCACACTCTATCAAACGCTTGTGCAACGTCTAGAAATACTGTTGAGCAGACTTTTTTCTCCGCTAATGCTGTATCAATTATATTGGTTATTCTATGTACTTGATCAATTGTTGAGTATTGGTTACGAAAACCAAAATTCAAGTTTTTACTCTCGATTATCGGATTTAACGTTTATACCAGAAGCTTCTTGAAGAGTTTGGACATGACTGGTAATAGCAAAATTGGCCTTTAAGACGAGGTTATGTGTGGTAGGTTTCCCAGGTTTTGACATCATCATCACAGATTTGATTCTAAAGTAAATGCTGCATTTATAAGATTGGTGAGTTTCACCAGAGCTTTCCTTGGCAGTTCTTTTAAGATTTCTACAGTTAAAAGATGGTACCCAGGAGATTTTTTCGTATTCTTATTAGCTTTTATCTCACACATGACTTCTTTTGTTGTTGTGGGTAGGAATTCTTTACTTTCTTGCACAGCTTGTTCAATTATTATTTCGGCTTCCACGTTTGGTCTTCATGTGTCTGGAATATTTTTTTGAGGTGTTCAGCAAATTCTCGGTTTAGTCTTCATTATTTCTAGCCCATTTTTCACATGCTATTCCTATTGGAGGATCCTGCATTATTGGTCTTTTAATTCTTTTGGTTGCTTTCTAAAGAGAATAATCAATACTGATTCGTCTTTCAATTCTTTGATCTCTCTTTTTAATTGTTGAGTGAGATTGTTCAAATGAGTTTTTTGTTGGAGGGTTCCTTGTTTGTTGCCATACTCTTGTCAATCTCATTTTTCTGCTAGGCGTTCCCTAATTTCTATAGGGTAGTTGTTTCCCTTGATTTTCTTTTTAATTTCAGGGGTATTTTCGCACTATACATTCTAAACATTGCTTAGAGATACTTACAGTTGAACGAATTTTATTTTTACTTCCGATTGTTAACGTGTTAAACAATATTAGGGTCCACAACAAAGCCAACGCTAAGCTTAAAAACTGCCTTTAGTTTCTACGTGTTTGAATCTGATTGTTAACTATATGTTGAGTAATAATGTTATGTTGAGGGGGCGAAAAGAAAGTGAAAGAAGGCTACAGCAAACTGTATTTTGGGCTCTAAATGAATTTTGTCTAACATTTTAAATTAAATTATTTTAATTAATTTGCGTTTTTTTTCTTTTAATTACAGGTTCATTCGTTACATCTGCACAATCGAAAAAGGTAATTTTAGCATTTATTTTGTGAATTTATTTTGGCTCCTATCGCTTTTTAAATTCCTATATACGTTAGAAATTAGGGACACAAAGCGTATAAATGTGATTTTTATTTTAATTAATTAAAAAAACCTATCAAAATTCTAAAACTGTGGATTATAACAAATTCAAAAAGTTCTAACGATGGAACCTCGGCGTCATCACTTAACGCGAATCAAGCTCGAAAAATATGGAAACCCATAAGCGTATGGCTCACAATGCAAGCTCAAAATCGATTGTGTTCGCATGTTGTGGTCTGTTAATACAAAATGGTTGTAGTCAGTCCAGTCCATTTACGAAAATTTACATTTATATTATTATAATTACAATAAGTAATTATTTTTTTATATGTTAGCTGAACAGAATTGATTCCCTATGCTATGATTACTAACCATTAATCTGACATTGCGAACGCTCCTTTGTAAAAAAAAAAATCATAAACTTAATTTATGTTTGACACCCGCAAACTAATATAAAGCAAAATAAAGTAAACTATAAATAATATTATTCCACTTGTTTGCATTATTATAAAACAACAAAAAGCTAAACTCATTATAAAAAACGATCCAATTAATCTACATAATATAATATATAGACACTTGGTATGCCAGAGACGAATTATGGCTATTAGATGAAGAATCGCAATTATTTAATTACAAATTACGGATTTTATTTGTTGATACGCCTTGCAAATACAGACCTTGTAAGGCAACACTGGTTAAAATAAAAAGGGAAGTGAAGTTTGGATAGAGTAAAAAATTATTTATAGACACATCTATAGAATGTGCATTAAAATCTAGATCCAAGTCTAGCCTATATCATTATCATTAAATATAGATTTATTTTTAGTAAAGGAAATAAATGGATTGAATATTAAATATTAATACGGTTGGAAATATAAGAGTAACAACAAACAGCGGCTCCCATTATATACAACAACAAAATCGTACAAGTGTGTAATTATATTTTGTTTGCCCACTAATCTCAATCTATATATCTTATACAAGATTCCCTTATATTTTAAATATGTATATACGATTATGTAGGTGCTTCAAGTAGCAATATTAAAAATTATACTTTTTCAGACATACAGTGGCGTCGTATGGACAGTCCTCAATTCTGTATTTACTTATTGTAGGTAAACATAAAAGAAAATTTCGATTAGTTATTTTCAAATTAAATAGTTGATTGACCATAAATAAATATTGGTTTAAGATTTCAGAACCACGTGATGTAACAAACGGGAGGTATTTTTTCTTGATCCACAATACTAGACAAACACTACAAACTAAAGCTAAAATCAATTTCTTCTAAAAGTTTGATAATTCAAGACAGATGAGTACAGCATTCAGGTCACCCGGACTGCACTCACGATTAAGGGATATATCTAGCCCAGCTACAACATAAAACGCCAAATGAAAGAAATGTAGAACCAATCATACATATGTCTACTGACCGGTACAGAAAACGGTCCACCCTGAATTTTTTTTTAATGCGAATATCTTTTGAACGGCACTAGCTAGAAAAATCAATCAAAAGCCAAATTCAAGGTCATTGGAAACAATCTTGGAATTATTGACCAATTTTAAAAATTGTATTTAAATTTTCACAAACATAAACACTACGACAATCATAATTAACCAATACAGTAGCGTTTATTGCCCTATTACCCCCCAACTTGAATAACTGCTGTTACGAGATCGAATTCTTTACCAAGAATGTCCCACAAGTTCCATAGGATTCAAATGGCGACTCCTTGCCGTCCATGTCATCGTCGAAATGTTTCCCTCTGCAATGTACTCATTCACTCCTCTGGGAATATGATCTCTTGCATTATCGTACATTAGCATGAAATTATCCCCTATAAATGGTGCATAGGGAACAACATATTCTTCCAATATTTCGCTAATATAGCGAATGGAAGTTACAGATTCGGTTGGAACCAGGTAAAGCTCGGTACGTGCTTCCATCGCTAAAGGTGCATGGAGCGTAACGCTCCCCTCGGTCGCCGCCATAGTCGTTCTCGCCCATCGGGAGACCGCAAACAAAATCTCGATTCATCGGTGAATAAAACTTGACTCCAATCAGGTTCACTCCAATTTTTATGTTCCCTGGCAAATTGTGCAGAAGTTCTGGACCCGTAGCTGGCCTTCGTGCATGAAGATCTGATTCTCCCAACTTTCACCATATTGTTTTTTCGCTTACATCACGAACGTTTGTTACTCTTGGTCTGCCCGTACTTGGTCGCCTAGTATACCCTGTCTCGAAAAAATCACGACGAAACTTATTAGTGATGTAGCTAGCGTTGGTTTCTCCCACCTTTCAAGAATTCCACGATTGCCGTGACACTTTCTGACTTTAGCAACATAATAAAACTTAACACACTGACACACGATCAAAACGATTGAATATCACAAAAACCATTTCACAAATTTTCGATTTGCCGATACATTCAAATTTTCCATAGCATCCTACATTTTGTAGGATTATTTTGAATGACCTTGATTTTGGTTTTTGTTTCATGTTTCCATCTATCAGTTATAAAACATGTTGTGGAATAAGTAAAAAAACTCAGCCACATGATTAGACAAGGTTAGGTTAGGTTTTGGTGGCGGTCCACTAGGACCAGACCTAGACACAAAAATGGTCCGTAGCCATACCACGAATAATTGGTTCTTCCAACTCATTGGAACCATTTTGAGCTGTTAACAAAGCGCTGGATACTCCTGACGTCCATCCTACAGAGGTCCGTCAGGTATTTGAAGCGGAGTACCCCTGGAAACTTTAGTCTGTTTCGTGCCAGACGAGGGCAGGTGCAAAAAAGATGAAGTACTATCTCTTTCTCCTCTTTGTCCTCGCAACTACGACAGTAGTCATGTGGGAAGACACCAAGTCTACTCGCATGCCTCCCTATGAGACAGTGCCCCGTAATCACTCCAACAACCACACTGATCTGACTTTGCTGAAGTGAGATTAGCTGTTTGGATCTTGCCAAGTCCAACCTTGGCCAGACCTGCCGAGTTATTACGCAAGAAGTGATACTTAACCATCTGTCATTCGTGAGCTTGCTAGCTGCTTCCTGAAGCAGCAGTTTGCATACCGCAAGAGGCATTTCAATATCCTTTCTGCTTTCTGAGAATTGGTCCATTGTACCACGTCGAGCCAGTTCATTGGCGTTTTTATTCCCTGTACTTATGAAATGTCCTGGCACCCATAAAATGTGGACGTTGAACTGATCTGCCACCTCGTTAAGAGATGAGAGACAGTTCTGGACTACTTTCGACGTGAGGAGGTGTGATTGAAGCGCTTTAATGGCAGCCTGACTGTCCGCCGTCTACGACTTGCTTTATGGCAGTTACTTTGGCTTGAAAAATGCTACAGTAGTCGGTGAGATGGAAGGAGAGATTTAACAGAAGTTCCTCGCAGAACACTCCAGCCCTGACTTTCCCGTCCCGTTTTGAACCATCAGTGAAGAAGTTTATAACTCCTGGTTCCAAAACTGCACCCATCATCCAGTCCTCCTTGAATGGGATCCTAGTCCGAAACTTTGTATCAAAATATATTGACGGGACAGTATAGAGTAGTCTTGGGAATTTGTTTGTTGCACAAAATAGATGAGTGCCCTGTATTGTGTGCAGGTCTACATTAAGATGGATTTCAGCCCTATGGCAGTACAAGCTACCAAATGTTACCCCAAGATATCTAGAGGAGTCAAAAATAGCAGAGTCTCTAGTGCCTGAGTGGATGTGCTCCTCAGTGCACCACTGATCCACAGAGGGATTGTTCTCTGAACTTTTGTCAACAGCTTTTGGTTGACAGTTTTGTCCAGAGAAGGCCACCAGACTATTACCCCATACAAGAGTATGGGTCTGACTTCTGCGGTATAAAGCCAATGTACGATGCGGGGCTCCAGCCCTCATCCTTTCCAAATGGCATTTTTACAAGAGTATAGCGCTACCGTAGCTTCCTTTACCCTTTCCAGAATATTAGGTTTCCAATTTAATTTGCTATCCAAAACGAAACCCAGAATCTTCGCTTCAACTGTAAAAGCCAAGATGAACCTATTTAAAGTAGGAGGATCGATATGAGGAAGTTTATATTTCCTAGAGAAGAGAACCAATTCGGTTTTGTGGGGGTTCACATTTAACCCACAGCCATTGGCCCACAATGAAAGAGTGCCCAGGGAATTTTGCATTAGCTCACTAAGGGTGCCTGGATATTTACCACGGACACCAATAGCAACATCATCCGCATAGGCAACCAGCTTGAAGCCACCGTCCTCCAGTCTCAGCAACAGGTCATTTATGACCAAGTTCCAAAGTAGGGGGGACAGTACGCCACGCTGTGGTGTACCTCTGCTTGCAAATCTTCAGACGGAGGATTCCCCAAAACTAGCATTTATGTTCCTGCCTCTTAGTATTTGATCTATCCAGTCCTTGAGTGATTTATCCACTCCCAGATCTGAAAGAGCCGGAGTTATAGGCCCTGAAAGCACATTGTTAAAGGCCCCCTTAATATCCAAGAAGGTTACCATTGCGTAGTCTAGTCTCTTTATTCGAAAGATTTTTCAATGAAAAATACAAGAGAATGAAGAGCAGTCTCTACAGATCTCCCCTTGCAATAGGCATGTCGAGATTTAGCCAGCTTTTCCGACAAAATCGCGCCTCTAATATGAGCTTCTATTATTCTTTCAAGTGTTTTAAAAAGGAAGGGAGACAACCTAATCGGTCTAAGTTCTTTGGGATTGCAGTGTGAGCGTTTAGGTATGAAAACAACCTTCACTTCTGTCCATTTACTAGGAATGTGACATAGTTGTAGGCTGCCTTTGAAAATTACCTCTAACCATGAAATTGTTAGATCCGTAGTTTGTTGAATATCCCCAGGGATAATACCATCGAGCCCAGGCGACTTGTATGGTTTAAAACGGTTTATCGCCCACAGGATCTTTTTCTGCTAATAATTTGGCCTATGATGCTACTTGCCCTTTCACCTACTGATGTGCTAGATACAGATTCGGAACAACCAGGAAAATGAGTCTCCATCAGAAGTTCCAGCGATTCCACACTATTAGTGACCCATATCCCATCCGGCCGTTGAATATAACTTGGGATGGAAAGACCAGTTGCTAGTACTTTTCGTATCCTAGACATCTCCGAAGACTCCTGAATTTTGCCACAGTATAGTCTCCAAGAGCTGTTCTTGGCACTTCTCAATTGATATTTGTAAATTTTAAGGACTTCCTTATAGGAGTCCCAGTCTACAGCAGCTTTTGTTTTCCGTGCTGCTTTGAAGAGTATTTTGCATTTTCGACGTGTTTGTTGAATCTCCTTGGACCACCAGGGTGGCCGAGATTTACTCCTAGGACTGCTAAGGGAACTAGAGTCCAGTATCGCTTCTTTAAAAGCGCTGGACAACTCGTCCATCAAGCCATCGAGCTCTTGCGTAGTTTTAAAAGGTTTTGGCACCGGAACTGGTAGTGAATTACCCAAAATAGTTCTAAAGGTACCCCAGTTGGTTTTCTCCTGTTTCTGTAGATTGGAGTTTTTGGAGAAGTCAAGTCCACTCTCCAGTTTAATAGACTAATCATCAAAAAGCTTGAGACAAGAGTAATATCCAATACCTCTTGTCTATTACTAAAATGTAATCAAGAAGTAACTCACCTCGTTCATTTGTGTCCGTATTTCCCCAGATCCTGTGATGGGCATTTGCATCACTCCCAAGGATGACTCCAACCTTCCGCTTCTGAGCCTCCAAGATTAGCTCACCTAGAATGATTGGTGAAGTATCCACTTCATCATAAGCTACCTTGCTGATCCAAGCCAAAGGTTTCGTTTATCGACCTCAATGCTGAGCAGAAAACAACTTATGTTATTTTTAATGAGAATGCACGACCTCACCTCACCTTCTTCCTTCGCATGTATTAATATATAACAGGGATTGAGCCCAAGTACCCGGTCTTCGGTGACTCAAGGTTCCTGGATCAAGACGACATCTATCGCTTCTTTCCCAATTTTTAAAATTGGTGGAGATTTTGGTGGAGGTTGACTTGCAGAAATTTCAGTGTCATCTCTGCAGCCTATTCTCCACAACAGTAACATCAGAATCATCCCCTGATGAGAAGTCCTCTGAGAGCCTCTTTAAAGACTGCATGGAAGTTGACATCTCCGTATCCGTGGAGAGAGTTTCCGCTTGGCTGGCTACCTCCGCACACGCAGATGAGCTATCAAGCACCGCGGTAGTTTCTGAAGATGACTTCAGATCCTCAGGTTTGTCCGCGTTCTTCTGAACAGTGACTCCCTGTTTAAGATGATAACAGCTGACCTATAGTCAGCCTTTGTCTCCTCGAGCTTGGCAACTTTCCAATTGTGCATTGGCAAATCTTGGTTGCTAACCTGCAACAACTGCAGTATCACCTTCGGATCACTAGGCTCCGAAGGGATGTACACCCTAGCTCTTGGTCTGCAGGGGATCTCCTCCCTATCAATCACAGCCAGGGCTGGTCCACCACTGCCTTCGTATAAAGCAGCAGGGACCTCTGAATTGCACAGGCAGTCAGTTTCTCACCTTATTCCTGTGGCAGCCCGCGTCCCGAAAAGTCGGAGCAGGTCCTGGATTTTCCGACAGGACTTTCAGGTAGGTGGTGGCTAAGGCCCAATCTACCTTCCTCCAATTGGCGGGCGTGATACTGCCATCCTCTTGGGATTTGTCAATAACTGTCACAACCAGCTGATCCTTGAGGACCTCGTTAAAAGGCCTCATAGCGGTAGCCTGGAGTTTTGTTCGCTTTGCGATCTTAGGACTTTCCTCCTGAGATCTGTTTCTTTTAAGCTATTAGCCGGCTGAAGGGCCTTTCGACATTTTCTCGGTGACTTTTTGTACCCACGCAAGCGTGGCTTTGTTTTTATCCGTTGTCTTCTGGCGAGATGTTATTGATCTTAACCAGGGCCCTCCAGCTCATCCTCCTAGTATTATAGGTTGGTTTTGAGCAACCAGCTTCATTCGTGCTTTGGTTCCGCTTTGTATTTGTATACTCAGATTTGGTGACCCGATTGGAGGGACCAGCCTCGCTTGAGCTTATGTCCCGTCGAGTCTCGTTGTCCACATTTTCCGGATATTTTAGAGAGCCGGACTCTTTTTTTTGTTGTGTGCTTTTGTTTGGATCCATGATTGGTCCCACGAGCAGCGGAGAAAGAAATGTACATCTGTGCAGAGATCCGCAGTACACAGATAAGGCTACTTAATCCAGAGGGCGCCAAGTATCCGGATCCACCGTTAGCGACTGAGCTAGTTTAAAAGCTGGGCCCCCAGTCTGGTCGATTATCGGCACGGTACGATTAACACCTTAACCCAGCGCAGCAATTTGTTTAAGGTTAACTCCTTTAGCGCCGTGTTTTAGCCTAGAAGCCAAAGAATCAGCAATTTAGTTACCAGCGGTCACCACGTGGAGGTAACACGAGCACTTGTGGAAGTTGCAAGTTACGGAGCTGGCCGCAAGTGCCAACATGAATCCCCCGAGCAACTTCACACCTGACGACCATGATTAGACAAAGTATGCTATAGTCTTTTATAAGATTCTTTTGAATGGCCTTGATTGGTTTTTGTTTCATGTTTCTAGCTGCTGCGGTTCAAAAGATATTCGCATCACAAAAACATTTTTTTAAGGTAGCTCGTTTTCTGTGCCAGTCAGTGTACATACATAAACATACTGAATTAGAATTTTCATATATGAACACCTAAACCTGTTTTTACACGGTAGATACGTCCCTCTTCTATGAAAAGCACTGTGTAAAAAAAGTTTCAGTCGTACTCAGTTATTATCATCTAAGAACAATAAAAAAATAACGGAATTGCTGTTATCTTTTATTAGTTTTTGATCATTTAAAATAAAATAAAACTTTTAAAAAAGGACAGCGTAAAATGTTTAGGATAAAGTAGGTTAGGATGGTTGCCCAAAAGACTGTAGACGAACCAGAGCTTGCGAAGAAGCCTTGAATACACCTGACGCTCATTTTATTGAGATCAGCCAGATCCACTGAGGAGAGGAACTTAGATATTAGGAGAATAGGAGGAGGAACCTAGAGCACAGTTTATTCCTCCCCTTGATCCTTGAAACTCTGACAGTAATTATTCAAAGAAACTCCTAGTCTCCGCGCATGCTCACCTAAGGTACAGTGTCTTGTACCCCCACGGCCATACTACCTAATAAGACATCGCCGAAGTGAACCTGTTTAGTTTTTGACCGATCTAATTTTGACCAGATCTGCCTTCATAATAAACGAGGTTCTATTAGACCATCTATAGTTCGCTGCTCTCCTAGTTTCGTCGTGAAACGTTCCTTGCTTGGAAAAATGAGAAAATTTGTACCCTGATGAACAAGTACATCTGCCTTTTCATTCCCCGCAACACTAAATTGCCCCGGCAGCCACGTTAAGTGGATGTTGAGCTGATCTGCCATCTCGAATTACTTCATTCAGCCATTTCTCTCTCGGTGGGAATATCTGTTCGCAATCTTCCCTCAAAACATGGCGATGAAATTGTGTAGTCGGTGGTATCAGGAATGTCTCTGTTTCTCAAAATGGGTAAGTGGCCTGTATTATTACAGGCCTACATAGAGATGGATTTGAGCCTTATAGCTGTGCTCGCTGTCATTTGAAAGCCCAGAATATCTAGTGGTATGAAATGAAAAATAACCTCCAATGCTTGAGTGTGTATGTGCACCAACCTTGAGTGCACCAATAATACGAAAGGTGAATGTTTTGTTCTCTGAATTCTGTTGAGCGATTTTAGGTTGGGCATACACTTTAAGGCTATTTATTACTTAGGTATAGAGCCAATCTGGGGCTAAAGACCCCGCCTTTTCCCTATAGCGTTTTTACAGAAGTACAGCGCTATAGCAGCTTTATTGACCGTGTCTGAAATATTGGGCTTCCAGTTAAGCTTATGTCCAAAATAACACCCAGGTATTTCGTCTTATTTGTAAAGGTCAAGCTATTACTATTTAAAATGGGAAGGTCCATCTGAGGAAGTTTGTATTTCCTAGAAAAGAGTTCACCTCAGTTTTATATGGATTAACATTTAGTCCAGAGCTGTTGGCCCATTTAGAAAGAATGCCAAGCACGCTTTGATAAAATGTTATAAATATTACGTTTATAAATATTACGTTTACCTCAGTTACCTTTGAAGTAACTTCTAGGCAGGGTAAAGCTATGTCAAAAGTTTGCTGAACATTCCGACTTGTATGGCTTAAAGCTGTTAATTGTCCACCCTATCTTCCTCCTGCCTATCATTTAACTTGTAAAGTCTGAACTGCTAATAGCAAAAGGTATTTCAGGCGCAAGTTCGGAGCACTCCTGAGGTGGGGCCCAGGCCAGGACTCGCAAAAACTCATCCAAAAACCTTATGCACTAGCTGTGGTCCAAATACCATCCGATCGCTGAAGATCACTCGTGATGGTAAAACTTGAAGACAATACTTTACGTAGCCTCGCTACCTAAGAGGACTCCTTAATTTTACTATAGTAGAACCTCAGGCACTCATTTTGGGATTTCTTACTTCGTTCTGAGCACTTTCATATATCTTCTGCGGAGAGTTCTTGTTTTTTGGGGTTTTTTGAAAACCCTTTACATTTTTGACGAGAGCTGTTTCGATCACCAAGGCCATGGTTTAACCAAAGGCCTGCTCAGGGGAGGCGCTCTCTACACAGCTTGCGGAAAAGAATGAGATAGCTTGTCCAGCTTGGGAGCATTGGAACTGGTAATGAATTACCTAGAATATATCTGTAGGCATCCCAGTCGGTTTTCCTGCTGTTTCTAAACATATCTTTTTGTAATTTCTGTAATCAGAAAAGGAATGGTCATTAGACACTTTCCAATTCACAAAACAATCTGAGCCACATGTGATATCTAGCACTCTTGCCGATTTCTAGTTATAAAAGCTTACATCCAAAATTACATATTTGAAGGTTAGTACATACTAAGAATAAAATCAAGGAATAACTCACCGTGCCCGTTTGTATCCGTACTTTCCCATACTATATAATGTGATGTGAGTTCACATCACTGCCCAGGACGACTCGGACTTTTCGCTTTTGAGCATACATTAAAGCACCTCTAAAATTTGCGGGTGGTACATCATCCTCTTCATACAGAAGATAGACTGATATAAGCCAGATATTTTGACTACCAATCTCAATGCTAGCCGTCAATAAATCTGAGTTACTGTAATTAAAAAGCACAGACAAATTTAAATTGCATCAGCTTGACCTTTGGAACATCAGAGCAGTGGAGGCTGCCTTACAGTAGAGGAAGTTAATCCGCAGAACAATGTGGGTTGAATAGTAGCCTTCACCATCATCGCGTCAGACTCCCCACCCGAAAGCGAGTCTGACCAAGAGTCTGCTTGGAATTCACACTGCGACCCCAAGGATCTTTACAATTCTGAATACAAAGAGGGTGTTTCCATCCTCTCAACAGACGTACTATGGAGTACCTTCGGGCCGCCACCAGCAGGCTGGATATCACAGCGATCTCCCCTCCTACTGATGTTGCGACTCTCGTTTATGATAATAATATATATGAAATAAAGTCAGCCTTTGGCTCTTCCAACTTACCTATTTCCCGGTTGTATATCGGAAGATCTGGGTTGCCGACCCGGAGAATGTCCAAGCCCGCGATCTGGGTCTGCGGGGAATTTCCTCCCTTACCACAACCTCTAACCTGGCTCAAGGCCAGACCTCCTCACCCAGGCTCCCTACCGCCTTGCTGTAGAGAAAGAGTAACCTGTCGTCGCCACAGGCTGTCAACTTGATAGGTTCCTGGTTCTCTATAGATTGGCGAGGGTCCCAGCTTTTCGCACATTATTTTCAGGAAGGTGGCTTCTTATCTCTTTATTATTTGGAACCGTCAAAGCACAAGAGAGCGTTTCACTTTCCTTAACGATTCTATTTCTGAACGGTATATTTTTGAGGTTTGTGAGAGCTTTCTAGGCCCTCGTTCGGGTCTGGTAATTTACAACAAAGGGACCAGCTTCATTAAAGCTCTTGTCCGTCCCCGTTATTTTTGAGAGACCAGCTTTATTCAAGCTTATGTCCTTGTTAATCTCCGATGTTTGAAAACTAGGCCTATCGGCCAAAGTTCTCCCAGCATAGTTGTTTTTGAGGGACCAGCTTTATTTTTTGCTGATGTTGCTGCTTAGCCTTTTATTTCTTAGCCTTTTATTTTTTGCAGGGCTTAAAAGCCGATATCTTCCTTCAGCTGCAGTCTCCGGCTTTTTAGGAGTCTCGACCTTTTTATTTTTGATTTTATACTCTTCCATAAAATCCCACGAGTAGAGGATAAAAGAGTGTACATCTGTCCAAAGATCCAATGTACAGATAAGGCTACATGATCGGGAGGGCACCAGGTATCCGGATACAAAGTTAGAAAGTGAACTAGTTTTTGCCGAGCTGTTTTTCAGCACGGTACGATTAACACCTAACCCAGTCTATCAGCTGATGTGAATACGATACATGGAATGCATTATGCCTTTTGTCAATAGTCTTACATGGAATCTTTGTTCCACCAACTCGTAGAAAATATCAGAAAATCAGAACAATCCCAAAAATATTTAAAATAGGAATAAATCATCTTCTAGAGTGTACTTTTGGAGATGGAGTGTCCTTGACTCATTTGTCAATAGCTATCGCTGGAAAAAATTTAGTTCTTTTGGAAGTTATTTGGGGGTTTCTGTGGGAAAATTGGGAAAATTCACTTTCCCTAAAATCATTAGAAACTTTGTATATCATTAGTCTTTCTATTTTTACAAAATCGAATTTTCTCGGATTTCCCACGGGAAATTTGAACTGATTTTCAAGATATAACTCTCCAGTAGTTGATTTTATATCAATTTTCAAAATTTTTGTTAATCCTCGTATAATTATGGACAAGACTTTTCAGTACCATCCATGGTAATTTTTGGCTGAACACTTTCGGTTGATAACAACTAAGTTTTTTTCTTTTACTTTCAGCTGACCTTAAAAGGGATCTGCATTATCGACTTTTTAATTTCGGTTAAAAAACTTTCGGTTAAATTTTTCAGTATAGTAACACTACCGCTAGGTCAATTTCAGATTAACTCCTGAGAACAAAACCAGCTTTATATGAAGCCTTGTATTCGAGCGGCCACCAATATTCGGCTATTGCAAATGTACCGAAAGATACCCATAATTGATTGGTCCATAAAAAAAAACAAGTGTAGATACCAAAGGGCCTTACGTATACACGTTAAAAGAGCAACCTTGCAAAGTTGTCAAGTGAATCAGCTACTGCTCCAAGATTATGATGCCGAAGCGCTTAGAGATATTGGAATACGGTACAAATACTGAATACTGTAGGTGGTTCTTGACTACAAATACTGTAGATGCTTTTAACACTAACCATTGCCAAGGTACCGAGGTTTGTTAAAACATTTCAAAATTACCATTTCAATAACTTACTAAATTTCCTACTAAATGGAAGAGTACTGATCCACTACGAAACATTTCTTTTGGTACCTGCAAATGGATCGTTCCATCAAGAAACCGCGCGTTTTCAAACATTCCTCCGTTGCTATTTGGTCCTTGAACTCCTACATCGATTTAAATAAACTTTTGCTGATAATTGCAAGTATTGCTGGTTTGGTTCTCTCACACCAAAATAAATGCACCAAACCAACAATTTACTATGCTTGGCCAATTATATTGCGGTTGTTCACTAAAAATAAAAAACATCACCAATAATATAATCTGTGGACGAAAGTGATGGTAATCTACATTATACAAATTACAGGAATTATTTATAACAATTAACAAAATCACTTTCAACAAGTGTACATATACACGGTTGAAAGAACTAGTTCTACAACCATAAACAATGTTCACAACAAAATGCGATTATGCAAGAGAGTATAAAAGCGAATGATGAATATCAATTAATCAATTATGCTAATTTTGTCCATCGTGCTTTTATATGTATTTACCTTCTTTCTGTTCTCTATCTCGTATAATCTATGTGAATGCAAGGCATACATAATACAAAATCAAGGTAATTAATGGTATATCATATCGAAATGGCAGAACATCATGGCGCTGTCTAATTTTTTATGAATTTATTATTGACTTTACGAGATTGTTGAACTAAAAAAAATAATTACTTCACTCAAAAAATAAGGCAAATTCTTCAAAGATGTATTAATTAAATTCAAGGGTATTTTTTACAGTCGTTGGTCTATTTGCAAGCAATTACAAATTAGTTGCAATCACAAACATAAGAAATATACGTGAATGAGTTTATGAAAAAATTACGTTAAAAGAACGTTCGTTTATTTATTATTGATTGATTGATTGATTGAGAGTGTACGGCCAAGCATTATAGCAGAACTCCCGGACTCCCGGGTACACACCGTACACCCGTATACATATAACAAAACCAAAGGATAGGATAGGTATATTAGTTGGGACAGACTATACCCGGTTACAGGATAGTTAGTAAATTATTAGTACAATATATAGTAAATAGGTTAGCACAAGACAGCACAACCTAATTACATTATTAGATGATCATTTCTCTGGAATCCAGGGCCAGATACTCAGGACGCACTAAATCTGAATCAGGACTTAAAAAATTATTAATGTTGTAATTTCCCCCTGTCCGCCTTTCATTAATTTATCTAATAAAATATTTAAGAAAAATTTAAAATTGCTAAGCTAAGATTACAAAAACAGCGCCTATTTCATTTTTCATGGTCCTTCTATATATAATTAATTAATTATTACGTACTGCAACAAGAATTAAATAAACGTTAAAACCATTTTAAACATAAAACTTTACTTAATCATAAATTTCTACCGATCAGGAAAAGGAAAATAAATAATTAATTTAAAAATGATAATGTTAAAGTACCACAACAGCCTCGAATCATCAATAATTCAGTTAATATACAAATTCCGCGGCAACTCTAAAAACTAATTTTAATTAATAAATCACCATAATACCAAACTAAAATAATTCAGGAACAATTTTAATCCCCACAATAATGATTGATTCTGGAACTATGTTATATTCTGAAAATTGAATTATTTATTAGCAAATTAAGGAAGAAAAACCTTTAAATATTCTTTAAACTAAATACATTAATATATAATATATTTTTTTAATTTATATGATTTTAATATGTTCCGAAGATTGTAAGAGAATTCAATCCAGTTTCAAATTGATGAGCTTAGGATTATGAAAAAATCAATCTTCTCATCAGGCCGCGGCGACTGGACTGATTATACCACAATTTACATTCTATGTATACATAATGTACTGTGCGTTAAGTACTAGCGAATCATACTAATACAGATGATAAATTCTTAATACGCTAGGTGTTCAAGCGTTAATAATGTAGTTAATAATGAAACGAAATGTAGACACTTTATTTTGTTTTCACAATTTTTATTTTAACGTAATTATTTCACCCGTATCAGTTTTTTTACAATTATCTATGACGATCACAATATTATGAGTTAATTATTATTTTTCACCACCGATATACAAAATTATTATTTTTATTAATTAATCCGCGTCTCAATTTTTACAAAAGCAAATTTTGGTTTTTTATTCACTGTAACAAGCTACGGATTATTGAACTTGTTGCAGACTTTGCTGAAAGTTGTTCCACGCAGCATTTCTCAGCCGGCTCGAAATCAGTGGTGGTGAGGGGTGGTTCTTTGTGGACCTCAGGAAAGCTTGAATTTGCTGCATTGATAAAAATAAAAAGATAACTTAAACCAGAGCCTACTCTATAAATAAGAGCCTCCACATTGACTGTATTTTTTACTAAGCTTAAAATAAAGTACATAAAATTTTTTCTTTACTATGCAACTATATGGGAAAACGATTGTTTTCATTTACATTTTTAGTCTATAATAAATATGAGCTTTTACATTATTTTTATACGAAAATGTTCATAAAACATGTAATTTTATTTGATTGAAAAATCGAATCATGAAAATGTTTATTTCTTAGTGAAAATCCTCTTGGAATATAAACTATTGCTAAACTTTTATGGAATGTTGTTGTTGTAAAATACGTCATAACATAAAATTTCTAAACAATTATAACCATCTCTTTTTACTCTCTTTTAAAAGCATTGCCACATGAAAAAAATCTACCCGAATACAGATTCATATCATGTGGCAATGCTTTATTAACGACTTTTGTTTAAACCATAGATGTCGCATACAATGAAAAACTTATAAAAAGAATCAAATAGGTGATCGAACCGGTCGGATTCTAAAATCGGTCTGATTTTTGATTTGGTTAAACATATTTGTGTGGCTTCCCTTTATAGTAATAATTAAATTGTAATAAAAATTAATTTAATATAATTTTTTTATAAATTTACTAAAATTAAACCATTGCTTTGAAAGAAATTATGGTAATTTATCGTAAAAAGTTTTCTTTCAAATGGTTTACTCAGCCCGAATCCCTGTTGTTTTTAATTGTGTGTTAAGTGACATCTAGGAATGGGAATAATAAGTAAGAGCTATTTTATTTTATACACCGCTCTCAAATGTTATGACAATTCAAATATTCTAAACAAAAACTTATTTTGAATGGGTCATTAATTTTTGGGAATAAAAATCGATGCCAAATATTAATCATGTTGTATTTATTTTCAGCTGTGTCTTAATTTAAATACAATAATATTTTTAATACTTGAGAAATAAATAAGGCATTTATATTACAGTTATTGTTTATTGGTTATGTCGTTTATTTGTGATGCATAACAATCTGGGTTGATTTGATTTTTTTGATTTCTTCGCGCTCAATGCATATTATTATAATTTTTTCTCTTTGACTCTCTTTGATTTATTTTAATTTTGGCTGTCCTGTTCAACGTATTGTCTTTTTTTGCCATTGATTTTAGTTGTGAATAAGTGATGACGTCATTAAATAGAATATTCTCTTTTTAATACATATTGTTGTTGTTGTAGAACGTTTTTTAATTTAATTCCTTTATTTTCTTTTGATTATATCTGGAAAATGGGGAAGCTTGAGAATCTGTACTTTAAATGAGTTAGTCATTGAGTTGTTTATTAGTGATTTCAGAAAAAATTATTTATCTAGGTTTAATTTTTAATTCATATTTTTTCGTCAATCGAAATCGAGTTTTTTCATACAAACTCTATGAAAATAAATTATTTTTTAGTGTTTCTATGTCCTTTATTTTAAGTTCATTTTTTACATGCCGGCTCTATTCATATCAAGATGGTTCTGCTTAAACCTACATCGCGTCATGAATCACCAGCAGAACCAATACTAAGTTTAATTAACCACTCATTTTAAAAGAAAAACAAACACTTTATCATCAGAAAAAAAAAAACAAACCAAAATTTCCCGAACGAAAATGTACTAAAAAAAAATAAAAACACTTGAAATCTTTTACTATTCACAAAAATTTTTATTTTTTTTTTTATTTTAATTATTCAAACGAACAAAACCCATTTAATCACCATTTAATTTTAATTTTACCCATATATATAAATTTATCTTATACTAAAAAACCCCTTACTTAATTATAACCTCGCCGCGTTGCAGATCTGATCCCGTTGAATCGTGGATTTACCGTCGACGCCGACTTAGAAAATTCTTTTTTATTATTTTTAATTTTAAATTATTATTTATTGTTTTCGTTAAAATTTATTTTTTTTTTTTTAAATTTAATTAATATTTCTTATGTTTAATTTTTCTTTTATTTTTATTTTATTGTTTTTATTTTCACATGATTTTTCAACCCACCGTTTAGCAATCCGCCACCTTTTTTTTTCTATGTCTTTAACAATCTCACTACAACTTGAATTCTTTGATCACTTCATTAAATTTTATTGAGCTCATCATTTTTTTTTTTTTTAATTATTCTTATTATTAGTTATTATTATTATTATTATGCAATAATTATTTGATTTTTTTTTTATTTTAATTTATCATCTATTTAATTTATTTTATTTTATATTTATTTTTCAAAAAGAAAAATCATTCCACTCCAGACAAAAAAAACTCGTCCGTCCTCTTCCATTTATTCTGCTTCAATCCCCCTTCTTCTTCTCCCTTTTTTCTTTCTTTTTTTTCATTTCCGGCATTCCCAATCTATAAATTTCTTCTATTACTACTTTTATTTATTCCTAAATTATAATTACAATCGGTCAAATAAAAATAATTAGTGTAAATATTTCGGAGTGTATACACTTGATAAAAAAAAAAGGTGTCGGTTATAATTTTTCTGTTTTTTTTTTTCTTCATTAATTTGTTCGCTTTTTTTTTTTGCCTTTTTTTTATAAAATGAAAATTACCATCTTTCGTAACAAATCGTGGGGCAGATCCAGCACCCTTGAGATGTCTCAAGCCGGGCATTTTATACTAAATATATGTTTTATGGTTAGTAGTAATCAATTAAAGTACCTACTAAATAAGAAACCGAATCCAAATCTAAAAATATTGTTTTTTTTTTTTTTTTTTAAACTACTCGGCAATTCGTAATTATCTATATTATTCATTAGTTACCAATACGTAGAAAAGAAACGATCATCGTATATCTTTCGCATGATAGACACCAATCGAATGTCCTTTAGTGTCCGCAACTTCGTAAGATACGTTACCTATTTTCCGAATTATTTGCCCCTTTACGAATTTAGGTGCGAGTTTTGCTGAGAAATTTGCAGCCGCATTGCTTTGCACGAAGTTTCTCACAAAAACATTTTGCCCAGGCTCAAAATTTCTTCGTTTACTTCGCAGATTGTAAGTTGTGTTACTTCTTTGGTAAGCGTTAAATAGATGAGACAAAACTAATTCTTGTGCAGCTGAGAGGCGATTAGTAACATCCATGACTGATGCTTGTTTATCATTTAACAGATTTAGATCCCTCATCAGTTTGTAGCAAGAACCATGATTTACCATGTGCTGTCCAATAGTAAGAAAGTATGGAGAGAAACTTGTAGAACTGTGCACAGAGTTTCGTAATGCCGAACTGATTTCGTCTAAATGAACATCCCATTTCTTATGATCATCTTTTACATATGAACGAATTGCAGAGAGTATCGTCCGGTTAACCCTCTCAGATGCGTTCGATTGCGGCGAATAAATGGGGGTGAATTGGTGTTTAATCCCATAGTAATCCAATAAGTCAGCGAGAAGGTTAGATCTAAATTGAGGTCCGTTATCTGTAGTGATGACTTCGGGAACACCAAAAATAGAAAAAACACGCTTTTTCAAAAAGTTTACCACATGGTTTGCCGTAGCGGATTTTAGTGGTTCTAAGAGAACAAATTTGGTATATTGATCTAATATAATTAATATAAATGTATTCCCAAGACGACTTCGTGGATAAGGTCCTAAAAAGTCCATAAACAATTTTTGGAATGGTCGGTGTACCTCCATGAACTTACCCATTTCAGGCTGAGTAATGTAATTGGTGGCTTTAACTTGTTTACAAGTTTCACAATTTTGTATGTAATTTCTTACATCACGTGCCATAGTCGCCCAGTAAAATTTCCTTTGTAACACTTCAAGAGTCTTTGCCTGTCCCAAATGGGCTGCAGTGGGTGAGTCATGTGCCTGTGACAATAACGAAGGAACCAAGGAATCGGGTACTACAAGTTTCCAAGCCGAGATGTCATTCATGGAACTAATATCACCATTAGGACAAATGTACAATTTGCCATCCAATTGTTTAAAATTAGTTTTAGCCGTAGGGTTATCTGCAAGAGCCTGAACTCTGTCAACATAAGCAAGATCTAGAAAGGCGTTTGAGTCTAGATTCACATGCAGAGGCGGTACACCCCCACCATCATCATCCTCACTCGGCTTAGTAATAGCTTCGAGATCCATTCTGGATAACGCATCAGGAACAACGTTTTGTGAACCTTTCCGATATTCAATACAAAAATCGAAACGTTATAATTGAAGGCTCCACCTCGCCAGTCTTCCCGATAGATCTCGCTGATCCATTAACCACTTCAAGCTTGAATGATCGGTGATTATGGTAAAAGTATAACCCTCCACATACGGTCTAAATTTTTTTACGCTGAGTACCGCAGCTAGACATTCTAACTCGGTTACGCTATACTTACGTTGAGCAGGATTAAGCTTATGGCTGTAGTAGGCAATAGGATGTTCACTCCCGTCCTCTGACCTTTGGAACAATACGCTCCCGATTCCCCTTGAACTGGCGTCACATTGTATGAAAAACGGTCGTTGAAAATCTGCATTTTGTAATACTGGAGCCGAAGTTATTGCTACTTTAAATTTTGTGAATGCCTCATTCGCGGACTCATTCCACACAAGTTTCTGGTTTTTTCTTTAGTAAGTCCGTTAAGGGAGCGGTAATGGAAGCGTAACAAGATATGAATCGCTGATACCATCCCGCCAAACCCAAAAATGACCGTAATTGTTTGACGGTTTGAGGAGTTGGATAGTCTTCAATCGCCTGCACTTTGTCGGGGTCCATACACATGACCCAGGTACTTTGTCTCTTTTAAGACGAACTTGCTCTTTTCAACGTTGATTGTAAGATTTGCTAATTTTAATAACCTTGCAACCTCAGTTAATAGAGAGAAATGTTCTTCTAATTCTGCCGAATTGATGAGCAAGTCGTCTAAATAAACAAAGACCCGGTCATGCAAATGGTACGGAATCACTTTATGCATCAGTCTACACAATGACTGAGGAGCATTGCATAGACCGAACGGCATGACCGTGAAGTGATAGAGGGGGCGGCCCGGAACGGTGAACGCAGTTTTATCACGCGATGCCACATCAAGAGGGATTTGCCAAAAGGCATCTTTTAGGTCGATTGATGAAATGTATTTGGTCTGGTCAAGTCGACTTAGTAATCCATCAATCAGTGGCAGCGGATATGCATCTTTAATTGTGACTTCGTTAACCTTCCGGGCGTCGAGACATAGCCTCACCTTGCCATTGCCTTTACGGACAACGGCGATCGGTGAAGACCATGAGCTCTGACTTTCCTCTATCACCCCCGACTGCAGCATTCTATCCCAACTCCTTATAAATCTCTGCTTGGACAGCTGGTGAAACGGGATAGTATCGCTGTTTAACCGGTCTTGCACTACTGACATCGATTACGTGAGTAATTAAGTTCGTTTTACCTAACCCGTTCTTAATAGAGCATGGAAATGATTCAACTATTTCTTCCAACTGAGACTCGTGTTCAGGAGACAACTGGTGACGATTGTCTGTTACCTGATTTGGTTTTTCTATATCCAAGAAACCTACGACTGCTGGAGCCAAGCCAAACAAGTTCCAGAAATCGATCCCGAGATAAAGTGGTTGAATTAACCTTGGAGCGATATGAAAACGCAGGCGCTTAGTCTTACCTTGGTAAGATACTGGTAAAATTGAATGCCCGATTATTCTTTGGTTTTCGCCACTTGCGGTTTTTAAAAAGGAAGGCAGATAGTGAATTTTGATACCAGACAGTTGTAAAAAATTTTCTGAACCGGCCCCAAGTACACTAATATTCGCACCGCTGTCTAATAATCCTGTGTATGGTATTCCAGCAATCAATACTTTTGCGTATGGCCGTTGATCATTATCCGTTACATGTACCACAGATTCGCATATCATTTTCTTTAAGGTGCGCCGCAGCATCCAATATTTAACATTCCTATGTGCGGATTTTAACGCAGGCATTGGAGAAACAGTTTGAGTTAATTTAGAATGTGATGTTAGGGCATCACTACTTGAAGTTTGGCTAGGACTAAATATGGTTTGATTCGAGCTAAAAGATGAATTAGCCGTCAAAGTATAAGCAAAGGGGTTTGTGGAATGATGGTTGGGTTTATAAATATTTGGTGTGATAGAATTTTGGACGTCAGGATAAGCAGGACTTGCTTTAACCGCAGAAAAAGTTAACGTCGGTATAGTTCCGGGCATGTATTCGAGGCCGTATCCTCGGTTTGTATCCTGGTGGCTTCGGGTATCGGGGGAGGCTGAACTCCTGGTGTTCTCATCCCCCGTCGACTGTTTCCCGCATTTGGTGAATTGCAAAGCTGACAATTTGGCTTGATAACGTTGGGTGTACCACAACCATAACAATGTCGGGTCATGTTGGGATTTCGCCAATTATTTATATCTTGGGTGGATGTTGGTTGAAATCGATTCGGATACGATGACGGTAGATTAATAGGTTGACTCGCGACACCTATGGCGCCTACTTCATTATAATAGTCGGTATTACCATAATCTACAAAAGGATTACCCGAGTTACCTGGACTAACCGGTGCAGTGGGATATTTGGATTCCTCAATCGGTGGATAACCAGATGGCCTACAATTTGAATATTTAATCCCCCCAGGATTTTGGTTTTGCAAATTATTACCACTATAATGAGGATTGTCGTGGACTACTTCATGAACTTGACGAAAGGCTACTTGTCTATCCGGTTTATCACTACTCAACCTCTTCCATGTGTCCTCTATATCGACACATTGGTGAACCAACTCTGATACTGAGACTATCTGTCGTCCAGCAATCTTATACTGCAGAGCACTATTCATGTTCCGTCGCAATATAAAATATAGGTCACCATCAGGGAGCGGCGCACTGAGAGGTAAAGTCGAGTCTATGACTCTTGTATAAAAATCCATAAAACTTTTATTATACTTCTGTCTGATGGAACCAATTAGTTGCCTGATTTCAGCATCCGTTCTACGATCTTTAAACCTTTCTAGTAGTTCTTGCTTTAATTCTTCCCAGCTAACATTGCCACGACGCTCTAGAAAAGACCAGTACAACAATAAGTACAAATCATTAACTAGTCTTTCTGCCGAGATTTTGTTAGCGAGGGCCAAACGTTCAACTCGGTATAAAAATCGCTCAACAGCTGGTCCACTTGGTGACCCATCGAACGTAATGTTCCACTTGTGAATACCTAGTATTGAGCCATCGATTTTACCACCATTGGTTGTATTGAAGTTTGAACCCAAATCAGGAGCGGAAGCTAGCTGTGAAACTCCTTGCTGATTTGAATTAATGGCCCGAGGTGGAGGAACATGTTTAAACCTAGTTTGGTTTTGGGGAGTACTCATATCTGTGCGTTTGCCAACATTCATAGCATCACTATCTTGGTTATCTTGGGGTGATTCTGCAACATTGTTATCAATGGTTAGTTTGCTGACTATCGCCTTTAAATTCTCGTATTCTTCTATCGTTAAATTGGTCGGGATGGGTAGCGGCGGTTTTTGTTTTAAGCTAGCTTGACCCGAGGAACTAAGTAAATTTATATTTTGTCTAGGGTTAATTATAGATTTCTCACTTTCGGAGGTGTCGGAAGTATCAGACTTAGGGCAATCCTGCGAGGAACTAAATGGTTTGTTTTCAGGTATTGCGTCAGAAACCGGTTTCTCGAATTCATCCACAGAGACTCGGGATTCATGATTGTATTACTTCTAAAACTTTCTCGCATGCAATTAACAATGTTTGTGCTGATTTCTTACACTTGGGAGATGTATTTGTGATACGTTGTAGTCGTGCACTTACATGCAGAATTCGACTACTCAAAACTGCAAGTTTCTTGCCTCGTTCATTAACTGCGGTTTCAAGTTTCTGAGTTTCTCAGAACAAATATCTAGTTCTCGCTGAGGGGATTTTCGGGCAGATGGGTGCATTTTCTCTGGCACAGTCATTTTTCCTTCATTTTCTAATTTGAAAACAGCATTTAACTGATCCAGTTGTTCAAGTACTGATCCTGAAATATTGCGTAACAAACATTCGATTTCAAGTTCGTCAGTGCTCAAAAATGTAGGATCCATGATCTTTGTCTCAATTATCTCAGGAGTAACGATGAATTAATTAAGTTTACTAATAGACTAATTAAGTAGATTAATCAAGTAGATTTTGTGAGAGAAATTCACAAAATATTACTTTTGTTTTAAATTCTTAAGGTTCTATTTATTACCAAAATAAAAAAAATTAAACCCGAAACCAATTTAACTAAATTTAGAAAAAGGAATTTATTTAATATATAAAAAAAATTATTAATAAAATTAATTATTAATTTATTAAAAAAAACTAACGAATATAATTCGGATTAAGGGTTATCCTAATCAAAATATCTGATCTTACGATAACCTAATTCGAGATGAGGGCTTTACAATATTTATTAATGGATGCCCGGAAATAAAAATATTTCCAGTCGCTTTGCTTTGTAGTAAAATGAATAATTTAGAAATTACGAAACTTCAATAGTTAGTTTGGTAAATATTGTATATAAACGTTGAAAAAAAAAAATTTCAAAAAAAACAAAATTGATTAATAAAATAAACTCAAAAGAAAATTTCAAAGAAAAATATAAGGAAAATATCATATACTTAATTAAATTAATTATTAATATTTACATCTGAAAATATTGGTTCCACTAGTGACGTCACAATACGATTCAATTTACAGTACCTTAAATCAGCTGATATACTACTATCGAGTGAGACATTGTATTGTTTTACCTAGGACGATGCAAAAAAAATATGATGTGAATTAAAAAAATAAATAAATAAATTTAAATAAGCATTATTTGTTGTTGCTCTCAGTTAATACATTAATCATCCAGATTTAATTAAAATCTTAACGTTCGGTAACGGATAAATGTTTGAGAGAAACAAAAAAAATTACCCAATAAAATTTCTGAATAACACCTCTATTATAAGCACTCGAAAACAAAAAAAATAAAAATTCTTAACATATGTACGAGTACATACGGAAGCTTATTATGAGATACCATTGATATAAAAAAAATTACGCAAAATGAAATTTATAGAGTTATATTTATGAATTGAATTCGAAATTAAATTTAAACATTAAAACTGTATAATGAAATCAATCCTGTTACAACTCAAAAAAAAAAAATAAAATAAAATAAAATGTAATGAAACCCCGTTTAGCTAAATTCTTTAATGAAATCGAACATTGAAATATATGTAAGCAAAAAAAATCAAAATGTCCTTGGACAGAATTTATGCATATTTCAATGATGAACAAATTTATAAAAAAAATCATTCCAATTTAAAACAATCAATATTAATACCTTCTCTCACAAATCACAAATTATTATTTCGACAGCACGAAGTTTGGGCGCCACTGTAACAAGCTACGGATTATTGAACTTGTTGCAGACTTTCCTGAAAGTTGTTCCACGCAGCATTTCTCAGCCGGCTAGAAATCAGTGGTGGTGAGGGGTGGTTCTTTGTGGACCTCAGGAAAGCTTGAATTTGCTGCATTGATAAAAATAAAAAGATAACTTAAACCTACATCGCGTCATGAATCACCAGCAGAACCAATACTAAGTTTAATTAACCACTCATTTTAAAAGAAAAACAAACACTTTATCATCAGAAAAAAAAAACAAACCAAAATTTCCCGAACGAAAATGTACTAAAAAAAAATAAAAACACTTGAAATCTTTTACTATTCACAAAAATTTTTATTTTTTTTTATTTTAATTATTCAAACGAACAAAACCCATTTAATCACCATTTAATTTTAATTTTACCCATATATATAAATTTATCTTATACTAAAAAACCCCTTACTTAATTATAACCTCGCCGCGTTGCACATCTGATCCCGTTGAATCGTGGATTTACCGTCGACGCCGACTTAGAAAATTCTTTTTTATTATTTTTAATTTTAAATTATTATTTATTATTTTCGTTAAAATTTATTTTTTTTTTTTTAAATTTAATTAATATTTCTTATGTTTAATTTTTCTTTTATTTTTATTTTATTGTTTTTATTTTCACATGGTTTTTCAACCCACCGTTTAGCAATCCGCCACCTTTTTTTTTTTCTATGTCTTTAACAATCTCACTACAACTTGAATTCTTTGATCACTTCATTAAATTTTATTGAGCTCATCATTTTTTTTTTTTATTATTATTCTTATTATTAGTTATTATTATTATTATTATGCAATAATTATTTGATTTTTTTTTTCTTTCACTTTTATTTTATTTTATCATCTATTTAATTTATTTTATTTTATATTTATTTTTCAAAAAGAAAAATCATTCCACTCCAGACAAAAAAAACTCGTCCGTCCTCTTCCATTTATTCTGCTTCAATCCCCCTTCTTCTTCTCCCTTTTTTCTTTCTTTTTTTTCATTTCCGGCATTCCCAATCTATAAATTTCTTCTATTACTACTTTTATTTATTCCTAAATTATAATTACAATCGGTCAAATAAAAATAATTAGTGTAAATATTTCGGAGTGTATACACTTGATAAAAAAAAAAGGTGTCGGTTATAATTTTTCTGTTTTTTTTTTCTTCATTAATTTGTTCGCTTTTTTTTTTTTTTTGCTTTTTTTTTTTATAAAATGAAAATTACCATCTTTCGTTACATCACGTCCGCCATATATTGAAAAAGTAAACGAATTGCGTTAGTTTTTTATGTTGGTAGCCAACGTGAAGGGGGGAGGGGGGGGGGGAGGGGGTTGGGTTCAAACAAAAAATTATTTTTTTTTTGTTTTAATTTTTTTTTTGTGTGTTGGCACACGAGAAGAGTCACATGCCAATTTCCGTTGTTCTATGCAAAACGAGATGAAGTCACAGAGAATATCACTCAAGTTTATTTTAGAAAACAATGTTAACGAGATGGGGCAAATATCACAAAATATATTTTAGTGTTCGATTATATTTTGTGTACATGTCATCTCGTTAGATGGCAAATGAAACTACGTTACGCAAAGAGATATCTTATGCGTAAACCAAATGTGTACGTAGTGGTCAATGCATTGCAATTTATATAAACAAATTATTAATTTATATGATTGCAATGCGTGAGCCGCTACAGGACTCCCTCGCAGATGAGTCCTCCTGCCTATGGAAAAAGTTTATGGCTGAAAGCGAACATGTTTAAGTGCGTGATGAACTACCGCTTTCATAAGGAGGAGATAAACCTGTGAGAACCTTGTCCGAACTTACGAACACAACAAAAACGTCATTTTGTTTGGCTTGCTGAGTTGATTTTGGGATAAGGTTTTGCATTGTGTTACGGAGTTGATAGATAACTGTGTCGCTGGTTGGTAAAGGTCAAAGAGGATTTTCGACGAAGAACTCGCCTGGTAGCTTGATGGTTTGTCCATAAACCATTTCAGCTGGTGAGCACTTCAGATTTTCTTTTACTGTTGCTCGGATTCCCAGTAATACGATTGGTATTTCCGAACTCCAATTGATCGTGTTTCCTCTGGCCATTAATGCAGCTTTGAGTTGCCGGTGGAAACGTTCGACCATGCCGTTAGCTTGAGGATGATAAGCCGTTGTACGAATCCGATGTGAGCCAAGGAGTTTTGTTAACTCGCTAAAAAGCTTGGACTCAAATTGTATTCCTTGATCAGTAATGATATTAAGAGGCACGCCGAATCGTGAAACGTAATTGTTGACGAAGGTCAAGGCAATGGTTGCAGCTGACATATTAGTCATGCAGTAGGTTTCGGGCCAGCGAGTGAATCGATCGACACAGGTGAGCAGGTAAGTTTATCCATTAGATGGAGGAAGTGGTCCTACTATATCTATATGGATATGTTCAAAACGTCCTGATGGTATTTGGAATTGTCCATGGGATGATTTAGTATGCCGTTGAACTTTGGCACGTTGGCAGGATAAACAGGACTGAGCCCAATGGCTTACGTCTTTGTTCATACTAGGCCAGAAATATCGAGCAGTAATCAACTTACGAGTAGCACGGACTCCAGCATACGAAATGCTATGTAAAGTGTTAAAGATAGTTCGACGCAGTGATTCTACGATAAATGGGCGATTGTACCCAGTTGATATTTCGCAGATGATTTCG
This sequence comes from Tipula vernalis, assembly GCA_958295665.1. Lineage (NCBI taxonomy): Eukaryota > Metazoa > Arthropoda > Insecta > Diptera > Tipulidae > Tipula > Tipula vernalis. The sequence continues at coordinate 174,642,461 of OY282558.1, read as the reverse complement.
AGGCCAGGCAATTTAAAAAGCGCCAGTTGCGTTGATGAACCGGAGGGACATTCGGAACCAGAAAATAATTTCTGAGTTCTAGGTCAGCTTTTTGTGCAATTGCGATTCTGTTTAAGTCGAATTGTGTTTTGACTGCGGCCGTTTCATTGTCTGTTGTGTGAGAGAGTGTATCTGCAACAACATTTTCAGGTCCATGAACATGCTGAATGTCCGTGGTAAATTGACTAATATAATCCAAGTGGCGAACTTGCCTCGGATTACGATCAGTTTTAGACTGAGTTGCTCTTGTTAGAGGTTTATGGTCGGTAAAAATGGTGAAGTCCCGACCTTCGACAAAATATCTGAAGTGTTTCACTGCCAGATATATTGCGAGTAATTCCCAATCGAATGCGGAATATTTCTTCTCAGCATTGAAGCAAGATTCGTTATTGAACTGTTGCAGTACTGCTCCAATGGCAATGTTAGATGCGTCAGTAGTTAAACTGAGTTTCGAATCGCTCAATGGATGTGCAAGCAGTGGTTTTTTCGCAAGTTCAGCCTTAAGTGACTTGAATGCTTGCTCACATTCGTCAGTCCAAGAGAAATTCTTGGGTGTTTTGGGTTTACGTAGAAGTACGACCAAATGGCTGTGAACTGGTGCGAGTATTTTAGCAAGCTTTGGTATAAATCGGTGATAGTAATTTACCATACCGATGAACCACTGAATGTGCTTAATTGAGCTTGGAGCTGGAAATTTCCTAATGGCATTAATTCGTTCTTCAGACGGCAGACTACCATTAGGGGTTATTTTGTGGCTGAGGAAATCAAGAGTGGATGCGCCAAAGACGCATTTTGAACTATTGATGTGAACATCGAACTCAGTTAACCTTTGGAAGAGTTGTTCCAAGTGGAGTTTGTGTTGTTCCTCAGTTTGCGATGCCACAAGAATATCATAAATATAAACGAAAACAAAGTCCAAGCTTTGAACGACTTCGTTCATAAAATGCTGAAACGTTTGAGCGGGATTGCGTAAACTGAATGGCATTCGAGTTCGTTTTAAAAACGCCTTCAGGGGGAACGGGAATCAAATGATATGCTCTGACGAGATCGATCTTTGAGAAAATTTTGCATCCATATAAGTGCATGGAGAAATGCTGGATGTGGCGTATAGGATAACGATCAGGTGTTGTCATCGTGTTCAATCGTCTATAATCCCCACATGGTCTCCAATCGTGATCTTTTCTTTTAACCATGTGCAATGGATATGATACGGGAGATGCAGATGGCCTGCAAATCCCTAATTCCACCATATGTTGAAATTCCATAAATGCGGCTTTATGGCGGACTTGATCTAGTCTTCTTGGTCTTGATACAGGCACATGTCCTGCTGTGACAATGTGATGGGACCACATTGTGTCGTACTGGCAATTTATAGTTCGGCTCTGCTGTTAGTTGAGGAAACTTTTTTAGCAAAGTGCCGTAGCCGTTGGTGATAGAATAATGGATCGGGGTCGGTGTGTCGACGTGAACCATGTTGGCATTGACTGACAGCTTACACAAGAAGCTAATTTACACAAGAAGTCGGCGCCAATGATGGGACGATTCACAGCAGCTAATATGAAAGCATGCGTGAAGGTTCGTTTTAGTCACAAATCCAACTGAAGCAACTTTGTGCCATAAGTGTGGATGTTAGTGCCATTGGCGGCCGACAGAACTAGATTTGAATTTCTTTTCAGAAAAGTAAATTAATTTTTAAAATTATGAACTGGAATAACCGAGATACACTTGTTTGCTGTTGGCCGATATTAATAACATCGTACATCCTGTCGGTAGTCTTAACCAGTGCGTCAGTCCCTATTGACTCAGGCTGCGCGACGAGAGATATTTTAATAATCTCGGGCATCTTCTTAATCCACAGAGATCTTATTATTTTTTCTGTGAAGTTCGTGCCCGCGAGTGAACGAACCCGCCTTAGCGCGTCAGATGGCTTACGGTGCTAATCGTTCCAACGGCGCCAATCGTTCCAACAACAAACAAATGTGACACTGGAATGTTTTTCCATAGTTCCCTCACATGACGAAAAAGCTCCTAGGAATCGCAGGAACTCTTGTTGTGTGTTGGCCCATTTGCTTATTAATTCTAATCTGATGTATTGGCGATCCAATTATTTAATTTTCGGACGTCTCACATACACATGTATCAATCGACTCAAACAAACTAAACATCGATTCACCGCTCCAAAGTTTTTTTTCCCAAAACGAAAATCGAACCCTTCGTTTATATTTTCTTTGGAGCCCACCCAGCCCAGGTTCCAAAATCCGACCTCTAATCTAGTCCAGTTCAATTAAGGTGATAAGGCTACAATTACTTTCCTGCCGGTCAAAAGAGGATCATACTTACTCTTCTTAATAATGATCCTTCCTTCTTTTTCCGAGCTCGTTCTTTTCTGCATCTCTTTTTAAAATCCCCCATATTATTTATTATGCTACTACCACCTCCTCATTTTTTCGTTCAGCTATGATTTTTGTTCATTTTTTAACTAAATAATATACCACTGAGCTATTAAATTCGGCAATAAGGTTTAACAAAATGTCTTACTGTTAAATTTTCAAAACTTAATTTTTTTTTTTTTTTGAAATTATTGACAATGCAATCAATCAACTTTTAATAATTATCGTTCAACATAATTACACTGAAATGTAAACAAATTGTCCGAGCTAACAAAACAAAATGATAAAATTAAAAGCCTATTGCGATTAAAATTACCGCTGAAAACTATCTAGTATTCTACCCCCATACAAGAAAGCAAATGTTTCTAATGTTTTATGACGTTTTTGTTTAAATTTGCTTTTTTGTGTTAATAAATAGTGATTTGTGCGTCAAGCACGCAATGTGCCATTTTTTGCCACCTTTCAAGCACGACAAAGTACTTTTTGAACCTGTTCACACGTTAGATTTCCCATAATTACCTAATAAATTTAACATAAATGTATTTTCGTAAAATTGTGCATGCGCTTCTTTAAATTTATTAATTTAATATTAGTAGAGTTCCTATAACGTTTCACCTCAGACTTCGAAGCTTCTAAATGAATTTTGATGAAACCTTTCGTGTTCAATAATTAATATTCTTTCTTGTTTCTTGGCCACTGATTACGAATGTATGATCCAAATGTTGTAATTCAAGATGGCGGACCCAATATGCCCTTTGTAACCTTCCCTTAAGAACTGTTTCATAATTATTAAAAAAATTTACAAAACCACATAGAAAAGTACCACTAGTAATTACCACTTTAAAGTGAAAGATTTTTGAGAGATATAATCAATTTATTGAGAGATATAATCAAGCCATTCATAAAAATCTTCAGGCAGCATTTGTTTCACTTCTACGTGTTTTACAGCACTGCTAACTGCTTGACTAAAATCTTCGAAATCATACAATTTGTTTTTACATCTTTTCATCGACAGCTCAACTTGATGATGAAATGAGTCAGCCGACATAAAAGTATGGCCTGTCTCAAAATATTTTATAGTTATCGTTTCAGCTAATATTTCGGCTGAGTTAACAAGAAACGAGCAAAATGCCCAGCTTTTATTTTGAGTTGAGCAATTATCTCCCCATAATTTTATTTTTTTAATATCTCTGTGATGTTTGAAAAATTTATAATATGAACTTATAAGTTCAATACTGGAATAATCTTCAGATCAGTATGTTTTTTTCCAACCGGAACAAATGATTCATTATACACGACAAGCCTATTTACAAAAATTGCTGTTTTGAACATCTCCATTCGTAGTAGCATAATAACTTTCTGTAAATCTGCTGAATAAATTACGGTACCATGTTCAATAAGATCAGCATCTTGCTTATATTGTTTTCTGGATTCGTTGGCTCTGTCAATATGTTTTTTTTCCACTCTGTACAACAGGCGCAATCATCTTTCAGACTTTCTTCGTTATGGTTTTCATCATGCAATTTAAATTCTTCGTACTTCTCACATTCCTCATGCCCCAGGTTAGAAAACGATATATTTAAATCACGAACGACTTTACGATACTTACATTCATATGAACAGGTTAAATCTTGTTTGTTCTTTATATAATGTTCGTGCAATGTCTTAACTGATAGATCGCTTGGCAAATACAGGCGATTCGGTGCATGTTCTCTTCTATAATGCGAAACATTAGGATTAAATCCTTATATATGCTGTTTGATAGCGGAAATTTTCCCTCTGTAATCTTTTGGAGCTTCAACCGAGTTCCTATAACTTTTTAAAACAGTTTGCAAAAGCTTGTCGTTTGACGGCTTATATCCTAAGGCGCTTAAAAATAATTGTTTGCAGACAAAGATTTGCGGAAAAAGATTTTTGCCTGCGGTACAGTTGATCTAATGATTCTCTTACTGTTCTTTGTTTCACTGGTTGAGATGATGTGTGATGTAACATGAACGATTTCCTATCCGAACTATTTAACTTACAGAATGACTCGTTTAACGCCTTACGACGATTTTCACATACATTTTGAAGACACTTCTTTTTGCATGCACACGGTGGTTGAAGTGGATGTTTTACTATTTGTTTTATATTTTTTCTGAATTTCTTTCTTTCACTGATGTGTCATACTTCTTCCTTTCCCTTACTGTCCCCGTTTTGGTATAATCAATTGCTGCTTTTTCGATATTATCCGAATTCAAGTTTTTCTCCCACGCCAAGGTCAATATATCATTTTCGGTCATCTTAATATTTGTTTCCTCTATGGTATCTACATTTAAATAATTGTCTCTGTCTATTACCTCGTTAGTTTTAAAAGTTGCAAACTCTTCGGTTGTATTTAACTCAGTAATACCTTCCATATTTTCCGAATCATAATTAGAGAAACTAAAGCTCTAAACATTTAATAGATTGTGGTTAAAATGTTGGTTTCTGTTTAGAGGTGCCATTGGTATCCGTTTTGAGTTCATGGTACGTTGATGATGATATATTATTTTGCCGAATATCACAGGTATCCTCAAAATGCTGTGCTGTTTCTTCTTCTAATATTCTCGATTGAATAGTGCTTGTTGTCAATGTTTTGTTTTCAATTTCTATGGTAGATATTGATACCAATTCCATTAACGTCGGTGAATTAATATAATTTCGCCTTATATCAGAGATATTTTCAAATGGCTGTGTGCACTTCTATAACAATTGGTTGATTATCATTTGTCAAAGTTTCTTTCATTGTGTCAATTGGTACCGATACCAATTGAATTGGTACCGATGCCACGTCAGCTGATTCTTTAATAGGTATTATATCCTTTTGTAATAATTTTACTGGCTCATAATTTTTTGCTGTCGATACTTTAATCATTTGCTCGTTTTGATATTGCACTTCTGGGTCGTAATCTGATTCATCGTCGGTTTGGCAAAAATTCAGGGTCAATGGATTCAATGTTGATTTTCAATTTTGTTTCTTTTCGAAATTTTTCTCTTAGTAATTTGTTTTTTTTTTCGCCAGTATCATTAACATTTGTGTACTCCTTTGTGACATGTTTCCTGAATCTGAGAAAAAAATAAAATTGATCTTTAAAAGAAAGTCGTTTGTCAAGCTTGTAACAAGTAAAATCGATGTGCTTTTTTTTTAAACCGGACAAACTAAACACTTAACATAATTTATTCATAACTTACCATTCATATTATTATGCAATAAATTGTTCACTTTCACGGTAAATTTACTATGCACAAACCAAAATCACTTGATCACAGGGGGGCGAGTAGCAGACACAGCAGAAACGCAACGATTTCAACAACAACGTCAAGCAACACTACCTACAGTAAGAACAAATTTGGGTGACCGCATGGGAACATGATGATAGAACGAAATCTCGCCCTCCCTCCTCTCACAATCGCCGATGGAAAAAATGGTGGAGGGGAATAATAATAGTTGTTTACAGATTTTCAGAAAAAAAAGTTTGCGGTACCAGGAAATTTGTGTTGTCATTGTGTCTTCTTACAGGTTGGAGCAGTAGATGAACTTTAAAAATTGTATTGTCTTTGTGCTAAATAAATTACTAAAAATTATATTACTAACAAACTTACTAACTATCAACTACTTAGGTGTCTGGAACCGGGTTGAGTCTTTGTTGCTAACATTCCTTTCCCATCCCTCGATCTTGTTATATGTAAAAAGGTGTACGACGGCGGCCTGGCCAGGGGCGGATATCACAACATTAGACTTATGTTGGTTATCGATGTGGCGCCTTTCTTTACGGGGTTTGGCTTCATGAAGAATGGTGTCATGTTGTGTAACATGGGTATAGAGGTGTGGTATTCGCATTTATAATACGGGAGACTTGCTTAGTGCTTAATCGTACATCGCAATCAATCAATCAATCAAAAATATAACGGTACTAACGGAAAGTACTCAATTAAATGAGAAATTAATACTTAGTCGAGACTCATCTCATAGCTCAAATAAAGGTAACTAATTTATAGTTTAGTGTTTCCGTTAAAATAACGTTGAAAATAAAACCGAATGGAGCCGTATCTAGGTTTTACTAAGCAAAAACGGCACATATAAGCACAAATTCTCTTCGCTCAGAAAAGTTACCGCTATATTGCTTGGTAGTACTATTTAAATATTGTTGAAATTAATGCTGATTCGAGCTGTAACTATGTTTTTCTTAGTGAGAAAGTCGCATCTCACAGGATGATGATTTAGAATATTATTGCTTATGATTAGTTTAACCATTTATTGAATTATGGTTTCTAAGCTTATTAACTGTAGATACGCCGTATTTGCTTAGATTAATGTTTGAAAATTGAGATAAGCAATTGTTTCTTATTGTTTTTTAGGTTTTTTTTAATTGAGATACCGCTTTTCTGTTAATTTCAAAAGATGCCTTTTGCTACGAACTATCCAAAGCTATAAAAAACAAAACATTGATTTTTTTTGAGTTACCGCTTTCTTACTTAGCACGGCAGTATAGCTTTTATTTAATATCTGTTACTTCACATAACGTCAAAATGTTAAACTGTAATTTAAGTGTTAGAAAATCGAGCTTTTGGCTTGTCCCACCTTTAACGGGGTTTGAACGTTAAACAAGAGCCTGCATTATCCATAATCTTAAACTAAAAATCAATTTTTCATTGAGTCATGAGCGATGCGTTGATTTTTTACTTCAAATCTAGTTTTTAGTTTTAATTTCTAAATTTTGGTTTCACTTAAAATATACAAATAAAATTGTCTCATTTTCAGGTAGTCCTATACAATGTGTCGGATACCTGCTCGTCGGTTTTTTTTTTCTGTTTGTCGAATGTTAGTGCCCAGTTGCATAAAAAAATTGAGGTGTGGCCAACACACGACTTTCTTTTATGAACAGAGAATTTTGAGAAATTTTATTTTTTTATAACTTTTTTTTTTAATTTTTTTTTTTTTTAATTTTTTTTTTAATTTTTTTATTTGTTTTTAATTTTTAGAAACATTTTGTTTATAGTAGTTTCTTGTAAACCTTATACTTTTTAAGATATTTGCAAAATAAATTTTCTGGACCGAGGGAGTGGCGACTTCCGGTTAGCCGATTTGGAGTAAAATTCACTGGGACCTCCCAATTTATCAAAAAAGCTTAAATCTGAAGTTTCAGTTCGATTGGTTAAACCATCTGGGCTGTAGAGAGGACACAGACAGACTGACAGACTGACAGACTGACAGACTGACAGACTGACAGACTGACAGACTGACAGACTGACAGACTGACAGACTGACAGACTGACAGACTGACAGACTGACAGACTGACAGACTGACAGACTGACAGACTGACAGACTGACAGACTGACAGACTGACAGACTGACAGACTGACAGACTGACAGACTGACAGACTGACAGACTGACAGACTGACAGACTGACAGACTGACAGACTGACAGACTGACAGACTGACAGACTGACAGACTGACAGACTGACAGACTGACAGACTGACAGACTGACAGACTGACAGACTGACAGACTGACAGACTGACAGACTGACAGACTGACAGACAGACACCATTTCGAAACCCACTTTTTCGGACTCAGGGGACCTCAAAACAAATAAATCTCTGAAAACCTCAACGTCCAAAATTTTCAAGATTACTATACTTTATTTTACTAGAATAAAAGAAAGTAAAAGAGCCAACTACCGGTTAAATAATATTTCCTCTCTTTGTTCTTTTATGAAATTGCGATTTGTTTCATAAACCAAATTCCATGCAAGCTAATCATAGAAATAAATGTAATCAATTTGCTTTGATATTGTATTATGAAACAAATCGCAATTTCGTAGAAGAAGAAAGAGAGGAAATAATTGTAACTTAACTGGCGGTTTTGTAATTGTAATCGCAAAAATGTTGTTCCAGATTTAACATTTCTAGACGAATTAGGTTACCTGAAGCTAAAAATTTGTAAATTGGATATTAAAATAACAAAAAATTACACTGTTAAATTAGCTAGTTTTCCAATTGGAATTTAAATTATATGTGAAAATTTAAATTTTTTTGTAATTTTGGATTTTTCGTACCACCTAACAAGTTCTTTTCATCATTTTCAGATAGCTGGACCATCTGTTTATCCCGTTAACCAAAAGCATCCCATTTATTCATTCCCAAGATAATTTAAAAGATGACTGTTTTTGATGGTTTAAATAATTATTTAATTATTTACGAAGGCCTCGCAGATTTCTTAGAACAGCTAAGCCATATAGCGGTCAATGTCACCAAGCCGATAAAATTATGATGAAATATAATATATTTGATGTCCACAAGGTCTTGCCTATATTTTCGGATAACTTGGCCATGCGCCCAGTCTACGTAGGCAACCTTATCCAATTGTGATGAACTACACTATACTTCACAGAATTTTGAATTTTTAATAATTTTATTTGTTTTAAAAATTGTTGTATCTCCGATCACAGAGATGTCCACAATTTTGATTTGCTTGATTCACAGAAAAGAAAAGTCTCGAGACCAAATAATTTTTGTCACGACGTCATGACAAAATTTGAATATTGGGGAAATAATTTGTCTAAGAAGGTGGAAAAAAAATATATGTAGATTTTATCGTAACGGAATATGGGGTATTCTTTCCATATCTTGGTTATTTTTTTACATAAATACAGCAAAATAAAACTAAAATTCTTTTAACCAGTTTTCTGCATTCGCATTCGAAACTCGTCCTTCAAACCGTGATTCTGGCATTGCTAAGAGAAACCAAAGTGGGAGATAGGTGAAATACCGTTTTATACAGTACATGGCAAACTTCACTATTATAATATTTATTTTTTTTAGTTTTTACGAGGTCCTCTTTCTCAACATTTTCAATTAATTGCTTGTAAATTAGAAAGAATCTTGCATAAAATGGGCTTGCATCCATGAAATTTTCAGTTTCGCTTGGATTTTCGGTTTCAAATTCTTAAGACGCTTCATTTGTATTATAAATACGAGAAAGATGGGTTTTAAATAAATCCAATGAATTCTCGACATATTTATTCACGTATTTGGAGCAGAATATGTAAATAAATAATTTATAAAATTCGTCGATTTCGTCTAACGATTTACAATTTGTAAATGCCGAAAATAGGTAATTGAGGTAATTGAAGCCCAAGACCAATCTACAACAATATATTTCGGTAAACAAATTGCGAGGAATCTGGAATATTCCAATGAAGGGTCAGATCGAGAAAAACTGGAAGAAAAAACAGAAAACTTTCATCACACCTAGGCACTCGGTCAAAGGGTCATTCGCAGATATACCAAAAGAAACATTTTAAAAACTAAAAACAAAAAACCAAATGTTATATTGCCAGAAGTAGACGGCAATACACTAAGTTTGTTCCTAAACAACTTTTCATGTAGAAGAAGTGATGATACAGTGATTACGGTTTTTAATTTATGTGCGTTTGACTCAATCGCACAAATATTTTAGGTTTTCGGGATCGACCCACACTACATTAGAAATATGTATTCTAATCAATTTGATTAGATTCGCACGACGTGTTTTTACAAGTACTTTTACAAATGTGTCAACATCTGTGACAATTTTTTATGGCCACATGTTGTATTTTTGCTTTTATGATTACATATGTTTCCACACATATGTAATTTCCAAAAATGACTTATCCATTTTGGCATGTTTTTACACAGGGGTATAACCTCAAAAAATTAAACAATTGTGTTTAAACATGATTTTGACCGTAATTTTCCCTTCTTTTTGATTGGCCATAGATATTAATGTCCATTAATCTATCACCGTCTAAATTAATGTTGTAAAACACAAATGTTTTCAATGAACGTGTGGATGTGATTTTCAATTTCACAAATATTTGGTAATATAGTGTGTACACTTGTATTTTTTGACATATTTTCGTTTGATAAAACATAACTGAAAACACATCGTGCGGATCGACCTTTAGCCTCGAGACATTTTGTTTTCTGTGAATCAAGCAAATCTAAATTGTGGACATCTCTGTGCTCGGAGATACAACAATTTTTAAAACCAATAAAATTATTAAAAATTCTAAATTCTGTGAAGTAAAGTATAGTTCATCACAACTGGATCAGCTTGACCACGTAGACAGACATATGGCCAAGTTTTTTTGAAAATATAGGCAAGACCTTGTGGACATATCTGTGATCGCAGATACAACAATTTTTAAAACCAAAAAAGTATAGTATAATTCATCACAATTGGATAAGGTTGGCCACGTAGACTGGCACATGGCCAAGTTATCCGAAAATGTGGTCGGCGATATAAAACTTTTAAAATAATCCAAATATAATATAGTTCATCATAATTGTATCGACTTGGTGACATTGAGCGCTATATGGCTTAGCTATTCTATGAAATGTGCGGGGCCGTCGGGACATTTTCAGGATCGGCGCTAAATAATTATTTAAACCATCAAAAATCAGTCATCTTTTAAATTATCTGAAATATAGTAATGTTCAATACAATTGGAAGCTTTTGGTTAACGAGATAAACAGATGGTCCAGCTATCGGAAAATGATGAAAAGAACTTGTTTGGTGGTACGAAAAATCCAAAATTACAAAAAATTTAAATTTTCATATAATTTAAATTCCAATTGGAAAAATAGCTAATTTAACAGTGTAATTTTTTGTTATTTTTATGTAGCATAAACTTCACACTTATTATTAAAGAGCAATTCTAATGATAATTATGTTTTAAAGAATTAATTATTTTTATAAAACATTGAAATTTTCTAGGTACCAATAAAAAATATCAAAAATAACAAAAAATTGTCATTTCATCAGAATCTAGCTCCTGGACTATAAAACAATGTTTAAAATATGTTGTATCTGTTTTTCCATCCCTTCATCCTTCCCGTCATTCTTTGTTATTGAAATTGTTATCTTCTATTTCTTATCTTTGAAATTTTACTGAAACATAGGTTTTACTAATGACAACAGTTTGTGTTAACTTTGAGGTCCATTTGAATCGGGTTAAGCGCTTTACCCACTGAAAAACGAAAATAAAAATCGGAATAAATTTTTTCGACATATTTCTAAATTTATTGCTTTGTTTTCTTTAAAATCGTTTGGTTCTTGACCAAATGTATCAAACAATACTATTTTCAATTTAAAAAATACAAAAAAATTTTTAATTGGCTGAAAAAACGAAGATTAAACTTTCTTGGTTGGGTTCTAAATAATTTGGTTCTAAAGTTCAATTAGAATTGGTGGAATGATGTTCTAGCGCCAAAAATCGGTGATTACACAATGTCCTGCTTGGAACATTTATGGATACGTTTTCCAATACAAAAGTAGGACGTTTCCAATAAAACCAGCATCCAGAAGAAGACGTCTGTTTTCAAGGGTGCAAATTTTATATTCCTTACACCTTGTCGAATATGGTGGTAAGCGAACCATATTTTGATAAAAAGGTACGTTATAATCATATTACCAGCCAGTTTTTTTTTCAAAATGAATATCAAAAACTTTTTTGTATGCTTTCAATTCTTTTGATGTGCACATCATAATAATGATAACAGACGATTAAATAAAGTGTGTGTATCTCTCTGAATTTCCTAGTCCATCGTTTGACAAGGCCAAACATGGAGTTTGCTTTAGCAATACAGTTGTCGATGTGCCTGTTAAAACTAACGTTTTCAACGAAGGTGACTCCTAGGATTCCTTTCTTAAAAGACATAATTTTGGGCTTATTGATGTTTAAGTGTAATTAGTTTTGGTCGCACCACTCACTAAGTCTATTGAGGTCATCTTGCAGTTTGTCAGCATCATAAATTTGTTCAATCGTATGATACATTTTTACGTCATCAGCAAATATGAGCAGATTGGAGTTTTTTATGATCTTGGTTATCCGATCAATGAATACAATACGACGAACATGTCATAGAGATATCAAATAATTGTGCTTTCGATGTAACCGCATAAATATTCCTTTGCTAGCAAATAAGGACATAAATGACTTTTATCAAGAAAGGTCTCAATTGATGTTAAATCTGTACTAGAAAAGTAGATCGATAATTCGCGAAAAAAATGTCATAGAGTTAAATGCAGCTTGTACCATAGCGTTCGTTTTAGAAAACTCTTTGTCTTCTCCATTAACAGAAACACGTTACTGTGAAAACGATACTCATACAAATCGCATGAGGGAAACATTCTACCTTCCATTTGAAAATGTTTTCAGCTTTAATCAAAATTCATTAACCAAATTACAAAATGCTATAGATCTTAGTAGCTCAAACTATCCAACATGTCAAGGGGTCACAACAAAAAATTATTTCAGCAATTATGGCATTGTTATAGCTGATGTATAGCCAAATAACAATAATTATAATATATCACTTCAAGATATAAACCAAAATAATAAAACTGTCTGGAGACGATTATTTTTTAAAAGGATTTATTCACTTTCAAAAGTCCATAAGTATTAATGTTCCAGGTCATTTAATAGCATATGTTAAACGTGGAAATGTATGGGAGCAATTGAGGTGATACTTGACCATCTGTCATTCGTCAGGTCAGCTTGCTAGCTTCTTCCTGAAGCAGCAGTTTGCATACCGCAAGAGGCATTTCAATATCCTTTCTGCTTTCTGAGAAGTGGTCCGTTGTACCACGTCGAGCCAGTTCACCAGCATTTATATTCCCTGTACTTATGAAATGTCCTGGCACCCATAAAATGTGGATGTTGAACTGATCTCCTATCTCGTTAAGAGATGAGACAGTTCTGGACTACTTTCGACGTGAGGAGGTGTGATTAAAGCGCTTTAATGGCAGCCTGACTGTTCGCCGTCTACGACTTCCTTTATGGCAGTTACTTCGGCTTGAAAAATGATACAATAGTCGGTGAGATGGAAGGAGAGATTTAACAGAAGTTCCTCGCAGAACACTCCAGCCCTGACTTTCCCGTCCCGTTTTGAACCATCAGTGAAGAAGTTTATAACTCCTGATTCCAAAACTGCACCCATCGCCCAGTCCTCCCTGGATAGGATCCTAGTCTGGAACTTTGTGTCAAAAGATAGTGACGGGACAGTATAATCGGTGGTTTTGGGAATTTGTTTGTTGCACAAAATAGATGAGTGCCCTGTATTGTTGCAGGTCCACATTAAGATGGATTTTAGCCGTATGGCAGTACAAGCTGCCAACTGTTTTCCCAAGATATCTAGAGGAGTCAAAAATAGCAGAGTCTCTAGTGCTTGAGCGAATGTGCTCCTCAGTGCACCACTGATCCACAGAGAGATTGTTCTCTGAACTTTTGTCAACAGCTTTTAGCTGAAAGTTTTGTCCAGAGCAGGTCACCAGACTATTACCCCATACAAGAGTATGGGTTTGACTACTGCGGTATAAAGCCAATGTACGATGCGGGGCTCCAGCCCCCATTCTTTCCCAATGCCACTTTTGCAAGAGTATAGCGCTACCGTAGCTTCCTTTACCCTTTCCAGAATATTAGGTTTCCAATATAATTTGCTATCCAAAACGAGACCCAGAAACTTCGCTTCAACTGTAAAAGTCAAGCTGAACCCATTTAAAGTCGGAGGATCGATGTGAGGAAGTTTATATTTCCTAGAGAAGAGAACCAATTCGGTTTTGTGTGGGTTCACATTCAGCCCACAGCCATTGACCCATAATAAAAGAGTACCCAGGGCATTTTGCATAAGCTCACTAAGGGTGCTGGAATATTTACCACGGACACAAATAGCAACATCATTCGCATAACCACCTTGAAGCCACCGTCCCCCAGTCTCAACAACAGGTCATTTATGACCAAGTTCCAAAGTAGGGGGGACAGTACGCCACTCTGCGGCGTACCTATGCTTGCAAGTCTTCTGATGGAGGATTCCCCAAAACTGGCATTTATGATCATGCCTCTTAGCATCTGATCTATCCAGTCCTTTAGTGATTCATCCACTCCCAGATCTAAAAGTGTCCGAGTTATAGCCCCTGGACGCACATTGTTAAAGGTCCCCTCAATATTCAAGAAGGTTACCATTGCGTAGTCTCTATATTCGAAAGATTTTTCAATGAAAAATTCAAGAGAATGAAGAGCAGTCTCTACAGATCTCCCCTTGCAATAAGCATGTTTAGATTTAGAAACCTTTTCCGACACAATCGTACCTCTAATATGAGCTTCTATTTGTCTTTCCAGTGTTTTAAAAAGGAAAGAAGACAAGCTAATCGGTCTTAGGTCTTTGGGATTGCAGCGTGAGCGTTTTCCCGCCTTAGGTATGAAAACAACCTTCACTTCTGTCCATTTACTAGGAATGTGACATAGTTCTATGCTTCCTTTGAAAATTACCTCTAACCACGAAATTGTTAGATCCGTAGATTCTTGAATATCCGCAGGGATAATACCATCGAGTCCAGGCGACTTATATGGTTTAAAACGGTTTATCGCCCACAGAATCTTTTTTCCTGCTAATATTTTGGACTATGAGGCTACTTGCCCTTTCACCTACTGATGTGCTAGGTACAGATTCGGAACAACCAGGAAAATGAGTCTCCATCAGAAGTTCCAGCGATTCCGCACTATTAGTGGTCCATATCCCATCCGGCCGTTGAAGATAACTTGGGATGGAAGGACCAGTTGCTAGTACTTGGCGTAGCCTAGACATCCCCGAAGACTCCTGAATTTTGCCACAGTATAGTCTCCAAGAGCTGCTCTTCGCACTTCTCAATTGATATTTGTAAATTTTGAGAATTTCCTTATAGGAGTCGTAGTCTAAAGCAGATTTTGTTTTCAGTGCTGTTTTGAAGAGTCTTTTGCATTTTCGACAAATTTGTTGAATCTTCTTTGACCACCAGGGTAGCCGAGATTTACCCCTAGGCCTACTAAGGGGACTAGAGCCCAGTATCGCTTCATTAAAAGCGCTGGACAACCCGTCCACCAAGCCATCGAGCTCTTGAGCAGTTTTTGGAGGTTTTGGCACAGCAACTGGTAGTGAATTACCCAGAATAGTTCTAAAGGTATTCCAGTTGGTTTTCCTCCTGTTTCTGTAAATTGGACTTGTTGGGGAAGCCTAGTCTATTTCAAATTGAACATAACAATGATCAGAAAAGGAGTGGTCGTCCGACACTCTCCAGTTTAATAAACTAGTCGTCAGAAAGCTTGAGACAAGAGTAATATCCAATATTTCCTGTCAATTACTAGTTATAAAGGTCGGCTTATTGTCTATGTTACATATATGAAGGTTAGTATTTAAAATGTAATCGAGGAGTTACTCACCTCGTTCATTTGTGTCCGTACTTCCCCAGATCGTGTGATGAGCATTTGCATCACTATCAATCATAGAATGATTGGTGGAGTATCCACTTCATCATTAGCTAGGTAAGCTGATACTAGCCAGAGGTTTCGTTTGTCGATCTTAATGCTGACCGCTGCTACATCTCCATTACTGAAATTTGATAGCAGAAAACAACTTATTTTAATGAGAATGCACGACCGAAACTTACCTTCTCTTTTCGCGTGCATTAATCTATAATAGGGAGTCTTGAGCCCAAGTACCCGGTCTTCAGTGACCCAAGGTTCCTGGATCAAGACGAAATCTGTCGCTTCTTTCCTAATTTTTAAAATTAGAGCAGCTGATCCTGCCTTAGAGTGGTGAAAGTTGACTTGAAGAAATGTTAGTGTCATCTCTACAGCCTCTTCTCCACCACAGTAACATTAGAATCATCCCCTGATGAAAAGTCCTCTGAGAGCCTCTTAAAAGATTCCATGGACATTGACATCTCCGCGCACGCAGATGAGCTATCAAGCTCCGCGGTATTTTCTGAAGATGACTTAGGAGCCTCCGGCTTGTCCGCGACCTCCTTATACACTTTAAGTGTGACTGCACAGTCAGTGACTCCCTGTTTAAGATGATAACAGCTGACCTATAGTCAGCCTTTGCCTCATCTAACTTGGAAACTTTCCAGTTGTGCGTCAACTCCGGGTTGCCAACCTGCAACAACTGGAGTATCACCTTCGGATCACTAGGCTCCGAAGGGATGTACACCCTAGCTCTTGCTCTGCTGGGAATCTCCTTCCTATCAATCACAGCAAGACTGACTCCGGGCCATACCTCGCCAAGTCCCTCTTATAAAGCAGCAGGGACTTCTGATCTGCACAGGCAGTCAGATTCACCTGATTCCTGTGCCAGCCCGCGTTCTGGCAAGTCGGAGCAGGTCCTGGATTTTCCGACAGAACTTTCAGATAGGTGGTGGCTAAGGCCCCTTCCACCTTCCTCCAATTAGCGGGCGTGATACTGCCATCCTCTTGGGATTTGTCAATAACTGCCACAACCAGCTGATCCTTGAGGACCTCGTTAAAAGACCTCATAGTGGTAGCATGGAGTTTTGTCCGCCTTGCGATTTTAGGAATTTCCTCCTGAGATCTATTTCTTTTAATCTGTGAGCCAGCTGAAGAGCCTTCCGACATTTTCTCGGTGACTTCTTTTGCCCACGCAAGCCTGGCTTTGTCTTTATCCGTCCTGTCTTCTGGTGAGATGTTGTTGATCTTTCCCAGGGCCCTCCAGGCCTTCCTCCTAGTATTATAGGTTGGTTTTGAGGAACCAGCTTCATTCGTGCTTTGGTTCGGCATTGTATTTCTATACTCAGATTTGGTGTCCCGAGTGGAGGGACCAGCCTCGCTTGAGCTTATTTCCCGTTGTTTATTTCTAGACTTAGAGTCAGGCGTACAGACCCGAGACTATTTGTCCACATTTTCCGGATTTTTTAGAGAGCCGGATTTTTTTGTTGTTGTTTAGTTTTATTAAGATCCATAGTTGTTCCCACGAGTAGCGGAGAAAGAAGTGTCCAACTGTGCAGAGATCCGCAGTACCCAGATAAGGCTACTTAATCCGGAGGGCGCCAAGTATCCGGGTCCACCGTTAACGACTGAGTTAGTTTTAAAACTGGGCCCCCAGTCTGGTCGATTATCGGCACGGTATGATTAACATCTTAACCCAGCCCAGCGATTTGTCTAAGGTTGACTTCTTAAGCGCCGTGTTTAAGCCTAGAAGCCAAAAAATCAGCAATCTAGTTACCAGCGGTCACCAGGTGGAGGTAACACGAGCACTTGTAGAAATTGAATCCCCCGAGCAACTCCACACCTGGCCAAGTTAGTGCTAAGTATAAAGTTAATCCAGCGTTACTAATTTTGTCTAAATATTAAAGACAACATAAATTAATTATGAACCCGGGGGCAGGGAAAATAACAAGAATAAGCCAAGCAAAATTTACGAGTTATTGATATTTTGTGGTTGCACACCCACCGGGCACACCCATCGGCAATGACAAATCTCAAAAATTGGCTCAAATAAAGACTATATAATTTGTAAAGGGAGCACATTGGGGAATTCCAATCAATCAGTGCCATTTTGATACAAGCCGTAAGGGTCTTATAAAACATTTTTGAAAGTTAACAAGGGGACTTTTAATTATTAATTATTACAACCTGATGGAGCAAAAAAACCAACTGACTATAGGCAAACTAAACGTTTCGTTTCTCTTGGAAATGAAAGATGGTCCCTATATAAACGGGCTCTCAGTCGTGAGTGAAATGGATCGCTATGCCCCAGTACATGAAAAGTTGTCAATGAGAAATACATCGATTTGCTAATTTTCAAAAAATGTTTGCAAGAGCCCTCTGGCTCATATCAAAATGTCAATTAGTGAATTAAATTCCCCAATGTATGCCCTTTTTAACCAAATAGTCATACGTAGCAACATCTCAACGATTTTAGTAAATGGCCCGTAGTGTAGCATCAGCTTGATATGTCAACTTTATGAAAATATCGCCCCTTACGTGGTTCTGTTGGTTATTTACACTTTTTATGTATAGGCCCACACTTTTTCAAAAAAATTCCTCTAAAGCTTGTTGATTACAAACAAAGTATCCCAAATTAACCCTGAAGGATAAATTTCCTCTTCCACAATATGTTTGTATAATCTTCACGAAACAAAAATGAAGCTCGCCAAACTCAATAATTATTTCAATAATTACATATTTCATTATTTATGCCACTCACCCAGATTAATAAGTATTTCATAAAGTGTTAGTGCAAGTTGAAAAACGTTCTTTGTAAATTGCAAGATTTTATTTGAAAGCAAATTTTTTAATTAAAAAGAAAAAGTTAGAACTAGTTACATACATAGACTATAATTGAGAACAATGTATTTAGCGTAGACCTGTTCTTGTTTTGAAAGAATTTTGCAGCTAATTAAATAAAATTCTGTCCAGAATTAGTTGCCTCATGCTAAGCTATTTAAATATGCTTAAATAGTATCGCACTTAAAAAGATTTTAACGATGTAATAAATTATGTCGGTATATGATTCATAATGATTTTCAATCTATATTAAACTGAAAACATTAAGAAAATTGTAAACATAAAAGAGCTGTTAAAGGTGGTGATCATATTAATGATTTTGATCATGACGCCGATGATGGTTATCGTAATCTCAAATATTGTATACATTACCTACCTCACCATAAAGTAAAATCAAAAATAAGTTGCTGTAAAAAGAAAACAAAAATTCCATGAAGCATAAAAACGATACAAATCTCAACGACCGACCTTGAAAGGACGGCAGTTATAAACAACTTTTTATTTTGTTGCAATTTTTGTGCAACCGAAGAAAGAATTACAAACTGCATTATATAGAGATTTGAAAGTGCAGGTTAATAATGTTTTATGGATTCAAAATTAAATTGAGTAAATGCCCTGACCTTTACTTTCACGGTATTTGCAATACATTATGAAAGCAGTCTTTTAAGCGGCATCTTCTAATGGTTAGTAGGTAACGTTTTTAAGTATCTAGACAATCGGATGTATTATTAAACTTGCTTGACTATTTTACTTGACCCGCCAAAAAAAATCGAAACCGAAACTTTGTAGCCAAAAATCGCCCAGGAAACGTTGTTGATGAAATAACTCCCCAAAAAACTAAAGAAATAATTTCCCAATATTAAGGATTTGCTAGCGCGAAGCATTCGGGCTCACAAAGTTGGAAGTACTATATTGAAAAAAACTGCTTTAACACCCTATGGATATGAGTGTTGGTGTCATGTTTTACTTAAATGGTGAGAATGAATTTAACTTTATTTTTAACAAGAAGTGGTTTTTTTCTTACTAATCCGATAGAAATTTACAAACTTAAGGACTATAGCCTAGATATCTATACGCCAAGCAACAACCGGCAAATACAATGCTAAATACCAAGCAACAACTACCGAAGCTGCACTGCGAAATGCTAGTTCGCATAGTAAACTAACTCAACTACAACTTTGGACACCGATAGCGCGAAAAACTAAAATCTATCTGGAGGAAAGAATTGCGGCTTTGAAGAAATCATACAACGAATACGTTAATGATGACAATAAATTAAGAGATTTCCAACCACCACTGAAATCAACAAATCAATTCTACGAAGATATAAAAAACGAGGTGGAAAACTTCACAAAAAACATTGAAAATGTTCGCCAAAGCCTAAACAAAGCAACCTTGCCATCCACACCATTTCCAACATCAGATGTAACAAAAACAATTAAGAATTCAGATTCGCCCCATCTAAAGGAGGTCACCAACAATGGCATAGATGATCAGGATGCATCAACAAGCGAATTAAGTACAGCCAATTGTCATACATAATTCAGGAAAGAGTTGAAGCAACAAAATATCCGAATGCGAGGTTTATATCGACGAATCCGAATAGCTGAGGATGTATTGACATGTAAAAACAGATCTAATACTACGAAAGTTTAAACAACGAATACGAAAAATTGCAATGCAACTAACAACATTGTTAGAATAAGAGCAAGTAGAAACCGTTGGAAATTCGTCTACCACCATAGAAACCCCCCACTTTCACGAGGACTACATGAACAGAAGAAACGACGAAGCTCCCTACAAAACCCAAAAGAATTTCATCAATGATTGTGACTCGGAACTTTTTGCAAAAGCCGTTGCAAAAGTACAGAATATTTATGGTAGTTTTGCTATATTACGAACACCAATCGACCAGGTTTACAGGATAGTTTGTCATAGAGCAAGCAGCACAACAAATAGGCCTAGAACTAGGCCTTCAAGATACATTCTAGTGCTTTAGTTGCTACCTATTGATGCTTTAGTAGGCGCTGCCATATATGGAGAAATAATTTTAAAAGGTATAAAAAGGGATCCGCGTCATAAAAGCATAGTGCATAGATCATGAGTAGGCTGGATAATATCTGGTCATCTATAACTCAAAACAGTAGCATTCCAATCACTCGATTAAATAGCCACGTTACATTAACAGACATAGGTAAGCAATTAAAACGCTGTTGGGACTCCGAAGGACTACATCCGAAACCAAACATAACTGCTAAAAAATCGAATATGAACAGTACTATAAGAGGAAAGGCACAAGCGGTTAAAAAATAGATGTTATGAAGTTTGGCTGCCGCTTCACAAAGACCAACTTAAACAAGTCGGAATAGGAGAATTTAAAGCCACAGCAGCAGTTAGATTGCTTCAGACTAAGAAAATATTCAAGAAGGCCGAAGACTTTAAGAATCAAAATTACAAATTCATGAACGAACATATCCAAGTAAACTATATGCAACTCTATCAAAGACAACTTAACGGCAATATTGATCAGGTGGTGAAAAAAACATGGTTATGTAATTGCATCAAAATAGCCCAAAAAGATCAAGATTTTCAACGAATCCTCTGGTGGTTTGAAACAAATAAGCCAATAAGGCTTCTACAACTTATTTGGCTAGCTGATATCCAATTGGTGAATCGTATTGCAGTGGACAATTATCGAGAACATTTTGCTACTGTAACAACAGAAGAATTGAAGGGATGTATTTTCAAACATTAATAAATGTTACGAAAATGGTTTGTAAGCACAACTTTACTAAATCAAATAACACAAATCACAGTGATGTGCTCTTGAAGGGCTGTATTCCATGAATCGAAAATATAACAAGCTTTTTAAAGCGATATAAGTCAATCTTCCATAATGCGTTATAAGCTCAAATGACAAATTTTCAACGATTAATAAAAGTATGAATATGGTTTGGAAGCGCCAGTACCTACACTAAGCCAAATACTACGAATCTGGCGCTTCCAAATCACATTCGAAAAATTTGTTGATTTTTAAAAATTTGGCATTTGAGCTCAACCTTTGCGAAAGGATGGTAGGAAAACGTTGGAAATTTTTTAAAAATATTTAAATTTATAATAATATTTACGTTTGTATTTCACATACTAAAATAAAAGACTCCACAAAGCCGCTTAGCATTGTTCCTTTCTGCGCAAGGATAACATGAAATTATGTAGCTTCCTTTTGTTTTCATATTGGACACATTATTTTGTATTTTTTATATTGGGGAATATGGTGCCTATCCCAACTTTTACTTATTCTAAAAATTTCTTTAAATTCAGTCAATTTTGTAAATTTGATAAATTCGGTCAATTCTATTAATTCTAAATATTCTAACTCGACCAATTTCACTTACCCTTAAAATGTATAGAAATTATCTAAATTTTTTGAATTCTATAAATTTTATAAATTCAATAAATACGATAAAATCTATAAATTCTCTAAATCCTATAAATTCGGTTCCTATAGCATTTTGGATTTTTTGTTGATGACCTCCATCATGAAATATTTGTTGTTTCCTTGGATACCTTCAAATGGCTTTGTAGTGGCTTTGTAGTGATGTTCGAATGCTGTTGACTCTGATAAATAGGAGTGTGCACTTTTTCGGGTCGTTTTGAATTCATATATTAAGTAAGAATCTCCAGATATTCTCAAAATTGTTCTGTATCGGCAGACGATGTTCCGCTCCCGCATTCCTTGCAATCTCACTGGTTTATTCATATTAACCATTTATAAGCAAAATGGTCATTCTGTTATTAGAAATGTTGGCTTTTATTGAGCCGGGGTATTAGACTTTACAAAGATTATTACTTTCGGTTAAATCGCAATCATATTTCGTAATCAGCAAATACTTAAATACTGTTATTCTTGAAATTTTTATGATGCTTAAATTATATTGAAAGATAAGAATTCTTCTAATTCCTCAACTTTTAATTAATTAAATTTTTTTTTACAAATTTACAAAATTCTTTGTTTAAAAATTCGTCAAATTTTTCAATAGCTATTCAAACCTGAAAATTCTTTCAATTCTGCTCATTATAAAAGTTTTGCAAAATACTCTTAATCCTCAAATTACAATCTGTCAAAATTCATAAGGGTCTTTCATTTTAAAATTTCTATTTACATTTGAAATTCTCTAGAACTCCTCCAAAAATCCTTCTCAATTTACCAAACTCTTTCTTCAAAGCCTGTAAGTTCTTTAAATTTGTCGAATTCTTTCATATCTCACAAATTCATTAAATGTTTCCGCAACATTTAAAAATTTCTTCAATTTTGACAAAACCTTTTAATCAAACAATTTGCGAAGTTTGAATATTTGCACCAGACTGAAAAATTTAATTAGTTAGTTTTTTTTTTTTTTTTTTTTTTGAAAATAATTCTGTTTTATTATTTCTTTTTTAATTACAATCTAGTCTAAGACTAATAAGCAATTTTATTCTAACTTAAATTACTACATTTTACTGAAATTTAAGGGTTCATGTACTCCATAGTTTTGATATTTATGATTTGATCGCGCTTTTGTCGTGCGCTAGATAAAGATTTATTTTAACTGATTTACACTAACTCAAAAGGCTTTACTCTTTTGAGCCTTCTAACTAAATCCGTATTATCCAGTAGCTGGTTGGCCTCTATGTTGACATGGTGAAGTAGCCGTTGTTCATGACTTCTAGCAAATTTCATAATTTCGGTTTTGATGAGTTCTATGCCCAGATCTTTGTGGATGTCGCTATTTCTGACAAACCATGGTGCGTTGACGATGCTTCTTAGCACTTTGTTTTGGAATCGTTGGATAATATCCATGTTGCTCTGCTTGGTACATCCCCACAGCTGTATACCATAAGTCCAAACAGGCTTTAATATTTGCTTATAAAGCAGAAGTTTATTAGGGATTGATAAATGAGAGTTTCTTCCCAGTAACCAATACATTTTTTTGTATTTTAATTCCAACTCGCCTCTTTTCTTTTTTACATGAGCTTTCCAGCGAAGTTTAGCGTCTAATGTCATACCAAGATATTTGGTAGTGTTTGCATGTGGTATTTCTTGATTATTTAAATATACTGGTTTATGAACTAATCTCTTGTTCGTAAAGTCAACATGTACAGATTTAGTTTCATTTAGTTTTAGGCGCCATTTTTTTGTCCAATTGTGTACTTGCTCTATGGCGTTTTGTAATTGCTCTGCTGTATCTAAGTTGTTGTCACCTACTGCCATGATAGCTGTGTCATCGGCGAAAGTGGCTATCATGTTGTTTTGTGGGATTGGGACATCTCGGGTGTATAGTAAATACAGAAGTGGCCCAAGTACACTTCCTTGTGGAACTCCTGCTTTTATTCCCTTAAGCTCTGAATATTCATCTTCCTGCTTAAGCCTGAAATATCTTTCCGTTATATATGATTCCAGTATTATGCTGTACTGTTTCGGTAGGATTAATTTGAGTTTGTAGAATAATCCTTCGTGCCAAACTTTATCAAAGGCCTGCGCTACATCAAGGAATACTGCTGAACAAACTTTTTTCTCTTCTAAAGTCTTCTCAATAATATTGGTTATTCTATGCACTTGATCGATAGTTGAGTGCTCACTGCGAAAACCAAATTGGTGATTCGGAATTAGATTATTTTTTTCAGTTATTAGTTTAAGCCTTTTTAATAGTAGCTTTTCAAAGAGTTTGGACTTTATCGGCAACAACGATATAGGCCTATATGATGTTATTAGATGTGGCGGTTTTCCTGGTTTGGGAATCATGATGACCTCAGCCACTTTCCAAAGTTTGGGTACATATTTTAACCTAAATGCGGCGTTTATGATATTAGTTAACTTTACCGTAGCTTTTCCCGGTAGCTGCTTTATTATTTCTCCGGTAATCAGGTCAAACCCTGGTGCTTTCTTTAAGTTTAAATTGTTTTTAATTTCATTTGCTACTTCAGTAGTCGATGTAGGGGTGACATCTTCGAGAATTTGTGTTATGTTTTCATCCAATATTTCTCGTAATTGACATTCATGAGGTTGAAATATATTTTCAAGATGATTGGCAAAACCTTCAGCTTTTTCTTTGTTTTTCCTTGCCCATGTTCCATCCATTTTCCTGATAGGATGGATCGGCATTATTGGCCTTTTCAGAGTTTTAGTTGCTTTCCAAAGCGAATAATCCGTATTACTATCATTCGTTAACTTACTTAAGTAGAAATTAACTGACTCATTTTTTAATTTCTGAATTTCTCTTGTTAATGGTTGAGTAAGATTATTTAGTCTTTTTTTGTCCTGTGGAGCTCTAGTTTGGTGCCATTTTTTTCTGGATTTGCGTTTATCCCTAAGGAGATTTCTAATTTCTATTGGATAGTTATTTCCTTTTAGCCTTGATTTGATTTCTGGAGTACTTTCCCATGCTGATTGTTGAATATCTGTAATGAACTTTTCTACTTCTATGTCCAGTTGATCCATAGTTTTTAAAGGAACTTTCAGTTAGTTAATGAGTATGGAAATTTGGAGGAGTTTTATTGAATTTGCAGAAGTTGAAGAGTTTTTGGAAATTTATCAAATATGTACTTAAAATTTGCACCCAAATCGAGGTCGGGCGGCAACAGATCCGTCTTTTGAAAACCACCTGCACATTGCATTACTTCATGCCAACCTGTAGTGCTGACATGAAAGGTGGGTCGGCCCATGGATTCTGCACTCTCAACAGGGGGTCATAGATGTGTTCATTTTCATCACTGATCGTAATCAGATGATGAAAAATCCCTTTTGCATCCCGCCCCTATAGGGATTCGAACCCGGTACCTCCCGATCCAACCGCCGCAGCTTTAACCACTGCGCCGTTTGCTCGGTCACCCTTTAGTTAGTTCAGACAAAGATTCTGCCAAAAATTCAAATTAAACAAGTTTTGTAAGTTACAAAAGTTTTGTTAAACACGTTACAACTCTGCAAACACTATAAGATTTGTGTCCCACCACCACGTAAATTCCTAATTTCTTAAGTTCTTGAAATCCTTAAAATATTTATTTTGTATTATTTTGAATACTAACAATATGCCAGAAATGTCTCAAACTTAATGGTGAGCTTAAATGTGACCTTAAACTTCATCTTCAATGTCATTTAGAGGTCAAGGTCATTTCTTTAAATGGCAACCCCCATTTTTGGTTTCAGAATCGAAAAGAGCGATAAATTGTACGTCCGAAATATCGTCCGGTTTCCATGCTTTTTCCTCACAATTTTTATTCTTTCAGGTGACCTTGAGAGGTCATGGAAAATACATATTCGGATGTACAATTTCCCGCTCTTGTTGATTTTGGCGCCAAAAATGGGGGTTCCCATTTAAACAAATTACCTTGACCTATTCAAGAACCTCTGTTCAAGGTTATGTCTAAGCTCATCATTAAATTCCTTGTTAAAAATTAAATAAGGTTTAACCTTGTTATTTATTTTTTTTTTTACCAAACTCCACGAGATTTCAAGGGATTTCCATACTTTTCCCTCATACCCTGTATATTTGAACCGATTTCTGTACAATATTTACATTCTAGATATCGAGTCAAACATCAAGTCAAATCCTGATCGATTCTTCAGAGCTGATCGTAGGACTGGGCTTCAGAAGGCTTGTGACCTTTTTTGCCAACTTTTTTGAGACTATTTATAAAAGAAAAGAATCATTTGATGTTTCATACTAAGAAATTTGTTTCTTCTAAGCAACATGGTTTTGTCCCGGGCCGATCAACAGTTACAAATTTATTGGTCATATTTTGCTCTTACAGATGCGACACTCTCTGGCTTGGATTGCAATTCATTATTCATTGCCATTAGATTGGATTAAGTCTTACCTTGAATCTAGAAGACAATTTGTCAAGATTGGTTAATTTTCATCCATTTCAGCTCAATCTACCATTTCGCAGTAGACATTATGGGAAATATGAACCCATTTATCATGGCATCGGCTGTTTTTCACAAGATCCGTAAAACCTTCGATTTTCACTTCTCGGGGCTGTATCTCGTATCTGAATTTTTGTAAACTAATGTTTATATTTGTGTATGTATGTACATTTTAATTTAATTTTAATTATGTTTCTTTATGTTAAATTTGTATTTTGTATTATAACCAGCGAACAATAAAATTCTTTTCAAAATTTTCAAATATAGTCGACCACCATTGCTTATAATGCTTTATATGTGAAAGAGCTTCGTTCTATCTTCACAGATGTTAAACCACAGCAAACAAGTTTTACTACATTTTTAACGTTCGATGTTGAAAGGCCAAATGTCGAAAGGCCGAACGCCGAATGGGTCGGAAGGCCGAATGTCGAAAGTCCGAATGTCGTATGACCGAATGTGTCGAAAGACCGAATGGGTAGCAAGGCAGAATGTGTCGAAAGGCCAAACATGTGGAAAGGCCGATTGGGTCGAGAGGCCGAATTTTCATTAAATTTGCCTACACTTGATTGATTGAAATCAATATTTAAAACCATTGAATTTATTTCTTAATGTCAAATGATTTAGATAATTTGAAAATACGTGCTAATAAATCCTGTGTATGTAGCATATTAATCTGATCAAATTTTGTCGGAAAAAAAATTTATTTCTTTTTCTTTTTTATTTAATCAATTTTTAATTTTAGAACTAAAAAAAACCTAAGAAAATTTTAATATTTGAGGCGATTTACTATTAAACATTTTTCTACAAAAATTTCGATAAAAATATAAATTTTCATTCATAAAAAGATGAAAAATGAAAATCAATTTCAACACAAACGGCCTTTCGACATTCGGCGTTTCGACACAATCGGCCTTTCGACATTCGGCTTTCGACACAATCGGCCTTTCGACATTCGGCCTTTCAACCTTTTCGCCCTTTCGACACATTCGGCCTATCGACCCTTTCGGCATTCCGGCTTTCGACACATTCGGCCTTTCGGCCTCTACGTTTTATGCTAGTAAAAGACAGTGTGGTATTTTTCATTGTGACAGAAAGCCCCAATAAGTTAACCACAATATTCAGGATCGTTAATTTGAGGAATGCAGGACTGTTCAAATGCTACAACGAGAAACGAGAACGTCCAGCTTCAGTGATCATTTATGCAAATCAAGATCAAAAAGCTTTTATTTTTAAAATAATCTGCGGTTAAATGTCTACCAAATTTCTTCCGGTTTTAAATCATATAAAATGCAAAACTTTAAGAGATTACAGGCTTGGATTCTTCCTATAAACAAGGCTATTCGGCTCACTTTAGCAAAAAAAAATTTTGGATTATCTAAGGGTTTAACTAAATTTATAAAGTTGTATGGAATTTGTCATTCGATTCAAGAATCCTCGATATACGGACCGTTTTCCTGGGAACCAATAAATTCCCCTCAAGCGGGGTGTTGTTACGTATACTTCCGAAAATTTTTAATCAAAGTTTCAATTGGCTGTCATATTCACTGAATCTCAACATAGTCCCCTTTTAGCTCGATTCACTTTCCCCAGTGATGTTCAATAGCTTCGATACCCTGTTTATAGTGAGAAAAATCGAGCTTTCAAAATAGCCATCAACAACAAACTTCATCTCTTTATTGCTGGCAAATATTTTACCACCCAAACCATTTTTTCAAGTTTAAAAAGACAAAATAATCCGAGGGAGCTGATTTCGGCGAATAGGATACGTGACGAAGCAATTCGAACTTTAAATCTTTGATTTTGGCCATCAAACAGACATTACTTTTTTCCCAAATGCGGCAACTAAGTCGGTGAAGTTAGCCCGAAATATCAGCCCGAATTTTTGGTTCGTTTCTCGGATCAAATGTAGCTATTCCAAAAAAGTGTAAATTTTTTGTAAGAAGTGTAGGCTCATCCCGAAAAAAATATTATAATTAAAATGTATCTAACACGAAAAACAAAACAAGTTTAATCCAAATGAAAATTAATAAATTTTTAAAAAAATATTTGTAATAAAAAAAATTAATTTCTATAAGAGTAAAGCCATTCAACATATTCTACAAGTTTTCATAGCTATACTAATGTATGTTCTGTTGGTATTGTTTTCCATTTACTATGAATAAACCTTAAATTATATACTGTCAATACTAGATACAATGCTTTAAGATTTTGTATTTGGGAGGATAGGCCATGATGATAGCTAGAAGGTAGTCAGCATCCCACGGTCAAATCATTGAAATAAACATATGATTTTTAAAATTTTGTGTTGTTAGTTTAGCGCATGTGATATGGAGAAACATTAAATTATAAACAGCCAACTAGCCAACTTTCAACTAGTTGAAACTTAAATTCTGTGTGGCGATACTAGAGATAAATACCACTAACGGTGTATACCCCCAGATAGGTCTTGGATATGCTAAGGAACCTTGAATAGGCCATATCCATATCATGGAGATAAGACATATAATTTTCAGTACACATAATGCGCCTTTTCGTACACTGCATCCAGTTGAAACTTAAATTCTCTGTGGCAATACTAGAGATAAGTACCACTAACGGTGTATACCACCTGATAGGTCTTGGATATGCTAATGAACCATGAATAGGCCATATCCATATCATGAAGATAAGACACATAATTTTCAGTACACATAATACGTCTTTTCGTACACTGTATCCAGTTGAAACTTAAATTCTGTGTGGCGATACTAGAGATAAATACCACTAACGGTATATACCACCTGATAGGTCTTGGATATGCTAATAAACCATGAATAGGCCATATCCATATCATGGAGATAAGACATATAATTTTCAGTACACATAATAAGCCTTTTAGTACACTGTATCCAGTTGAAACTTAAATTCTGTGTGGCGATACTAGAGATAAATACCACTAACGGTATATACCACCAGATAGGTCTTGGATATAAGGAAACTTAAATAGGACATTGTAACAAAACTTGCAACTCGCGTTGCAAGTTCCGTTAACAGAATTGACCATGCAGGGGCCTCCACGCGGTGATAGTAGCCGGCCAGGGCTCAGGATAGGTCGTGGGGGTGGTAGAGGCATACATGGTCCTTGAATACACCGCTTATTGGGGAAAGGAATGCAACAAATCACCTGCAAGAAAGCGAACTTACCTTAAGCTCCTCATCAAAAATCCTCTAATGCATTTCTGAAATTCACAAAGACGAACTAATAGTGGAAAAACGGGGAATCAAATAAATAATAAGAAAAAAGTTTTCTTTGCACTTGATCATTATTATAAAAATATCAAACTTTATATTTCAAACAAAATTAACGAACGATACTAAAAGTATCAATAATCAAAAAAATAAAAATAAAAAAATTAATTAATTTATAAGAATAATTTTGAAATAAGAAAAACCCAAATTTTTAAACTAATAAATACATTAGATTTTAATTACAATAAAAATGGAAGGAATCCATCATCAAGTATTAGATTTTATGTTCCTGTTTAAAATTTGTTTTTCACTTTATTTTTCTAGTCCGGACTTGTAATTCAAAACTTAATATTTATAATAATTTAGTAAATATAAATTAATTAAAGTAATACTATAAAATATATAATAATAGTGAATAATAATAATGAAATAATAATAATATAACAGAAAATAATAATAATTAAATTAATAGTTTATAATTTTAAAATTAATAAATACCGCCTACAGCCTGGTTCACCATTTTAATTCCAAAATTGATCCATAAATGATTGTAATCCCATTTGAAATAATTATAACATACATGATTGTATAAAAACTTACTCCAAATTATGTTAACAAATGCATTACGAATAACTAAACGTAATTGTTAATTGTTCGCAGAAGTTAGTTTGCATACTTCTGCCATACAGATATAGCTGACCAGTACTTTTTAAAATGTGACGTAATTAATTTATGTACACATAATTACGGTGTAAATGAATCTTAAAAATTTATGTGAACGGTACACGATATGCACTCTAATAGAACTGATACATGTGTATGATTACGTTTAGGTATTTTGTTAATTTTAATTTTATAATTTAGATTTCTTATAGTTTTTTTGTCTTTTTTTTAATAAATATATAACTATATATAAATATATATATATATACAGATATATAAACTTAATTTAATAATAAAAAAAAAAAATTTATTTCACTTATAAAGTTTGAAATGAACACAATAACTTTTGTTTTATGGCTGTATGCGTGTAAAAGTTTTCTGTTTATTATTTAGTTAATCACTTAAAATGGCATCTCAAATTAATGATTTGGATAAATTACCATCTGTTCGATTTATACAACACAAAAAAATGGACTTGATAAGATACGTTTATTGTTTATGGTACGAATAAGCCATATATACCATATTTCAAAATGCACAGACTGATCTTATTTGCACTACATGGCTACACAAAATTCAATGGATTTAAGTTCGTTTTATTTTTTTTTCACACACCATACAAATTAGATAATTAATACACCAGCTATGTGCGCGATACCTACACGCTTTTTATTTACCGGGATTCTTTAAGAAAAAGAAAACCGTTTAATTTTATCAAAAATTTATTAGTTGGCTATCTTGCCAAATCAAATTATCAATGCAAACTGAATAGCAAAATCAAAAAAAACTGACCAACGTGTTCTACCAATCGAACCTTTTATATCGTTTTTTTTTTTTTTTTTTTTTCAATGGAGGGGCAATCGATGGTCAGAGTGTTGCAACCCACTCCGATCAATAACAGAATTTCCCAAAAATCAATACCGGGAAATTATTAATTTCAGGTTTTGGAACGATGACCGCTACCGAGGCCCTCGTTACAACATATCCATATCATGGAGATAAGACATATAATTTTCTGTACACATAATACACCTTTTCGTACACTGCATCCGGTTGAAACTTAAATTCTTTGTGGTGATACTAGAGACAAATCCAACTAACGGTATATACCACCTGATAGGTCTTGGATATGCTAAGGAACCACGGATACGACATATCCATATCATGGAAATAAGACATATAATTTTCAGTACACGTAATACACATTTTCGTACTACGAATGCACTGCGTCCATTTGAAACATAAATTCTGTGTGGCGATAATAGAGATAAATACCACTAACGGTGTATACACACAGATAGGTCTTGGATATGCTAAGGAACCATGAATAGGCCATATCCATAACATCAGAACCAAAAATAGGCCATCCATATCAGCATATCCAACACCTATCAGGTGGTGGCTTTCGTAGTACGAAAATGTGTATTATGTGTACTGAAAATTATATGTCTTATCTCCATGATATGGATATGGCCTATTTATATTTCCTTAACATATTTAAGACCTATCTGTGTGTATACACCGTTAGTGGTTTTTATCTCTAGTATCGCCACACAAAATTTAAGTTTCAACAGGACGCATTTCTTTCGTAGTACGAAAAGGTGTATTACGAATTATATGTCTTATCTCCATGATACAGATATGGCCTCTTCATGATTCATTAGCATATCCAAGACCTATCGGGTGGTACTCGTATATACCGTTAGTGGTATTTATCTCCAGTATCGCCACAGAGAATTCAAGTTTCAACTGGATGCAGTGTACGAAAAGGTGTGTTACTTGTACTGAAAATTATATGTCATATCTCCATGATATGGATATAGCCTATTCATGGTTCATTAGCATATCCAAGACCTATCAGGTGGTATACACCGTTAGTGGTACTTATCTCTAGTATTACCACAGAGAATTCAAGTTTCAACTGGATGCAGTGTACGAAAAGGCGCATTATGTGTACTGAAAATTATATGTCTTATCTCCATGATATGGATATGGCCTATTCAAGGTTCCTTAGCATATCCAAGACCTATCTGGGGGTATACGCCGTTAGTGGTATTTATCTCTAGTATCGCCACACAGAATTTAAGTTTCAACTAGTTGAAAGTTGGCTAGTTGGCTGTTTATAATTTAATGTTTCTCCATATCACATGCGCTAAACTAACAACACAAATTTTTAAAAACCATATGTTTATTTCAATGATTTGACCGTGGGATGCTGACTACCTCTTAGCTATCATCATGGCCTATCCTCCCAAATACAAAATCCTTAAGCATTGTATCTAGTATTGACAGTATATAATTTTAGGTTTATTCATAGTAAATGGAAAACAATACCAACAGAACATACATTAGTATAGCTATGAAAACTTGTAGAATATGTTGAATGGCTTTACTCTTATAGAAATTAATTTTTTTTATTACAAATATTTTTTTAAAAATTTATTAATTTTCATTTGGATTAAACTTGTTTTGTTTTTCGTGTTAGATACATTTTAATTATAATATTTTTTTCGGGATGAGCCTACACTTCTTACAAAAAATTTACACTTTTTTGGAATAGCTACATTTGATCCGAGAAACGAACCAAAAATTGGGGCTGATATTTTTTCGGGCTTACTTCACCGACTTCGGCAATTACTCTTGATTACATCACTTAAACGCTGCAAAAAGTTCGTATAATACTCGCCGTTGATTGTTTTTCCTTTATTGAAGATAATCAATGAAAATTATCCCACGTGCATCTCTAGAAAATGACGCCATGACCTTCACTTTCCATTGTTTTGACTGTGCCTTCATCTCATGTGTGAAGTAATAGACCCATGTTTTATCCATGGTTATTATTTGACGCAAAAACTCAACTTTGTTGCCGTGAAACAACGTCGAAGACTCGATTCAAACAACCTCACGACGGTGTTTTTGTTCCATTGTGAGTAGACGACGCCCATCTTGCACAGAGCTTTCTCACATTCAGTAAACTATCATTCAATAACATTTTGTGGATTTTCTTTACCATTTCTGGCGTGGCCACCTCATTTAGTCGACCACTGCGATGTTAGTCTTGGCAGCTTGTACGTCCTCATTTAAACTCCGCCACCCAATATTTTATTGTTGTAAACGAAGGAGCACACTCTCCCAGAAATCTAGCTCGGCTTTGGTATTGGTTGGACTGATACTTTATCACATAACGATGACCAATTTTTTCAATATTTACAAATTCACTGAGAGCATTCACTAATGATAGCTGTCAAACAAATATTAAACAACGTAGCGCTTTCAAACTTAAGCTTTATAAGGTTGTTACTTTCGACAATATAGTAATTTTTGTCAAACAACTACTGCAAACAATCTATACGTCAGATCGGATACGTATCAGATTACTATCGTATTTAAAAGACAGGATATATCGTTGAGTAATTGATAGTCCACGGTATTTGAATGACTTTCGAGTGTACGACCAAGTCTAAGCAAGATTCCCGGAATACGTCGGATCCACCATACACCCTTTAACATACAACAATACCGAATGATTGGAAAGGAATGTTAGTATTAGAAACTCGACCCGGCTTTAGCCACCTATGCAGCCAATAGTTAGTAAATTTGTTAGTAGTATATTTCAGTAAATTATTTAGCACAAGACAACATAATTGCTAACTTCAAATTCATTTATTGCCTAACTTCCTGCAAAGTTGTTTCAGGTTCTTCAAATATTTCCTAAATTAAAATCCGTATTAATCATTTATAATAACATTTCTAAAATTAATTAAGTTTGAATTTAATTCTCTGAAATAAATTATAAATTAATCTTTATGTACTACAAATAAATTAATACATATTAATCAAAACGATCGCGCTTGTTGTCATTACACAGTAAATGAAAAACTGCATACAACAACTCATCCAAAATTCAAGAGATGTTTCAACAATACAATAATAAATGTTTATACACACGAGACACATATCAATCGCAAAAATCCATCCAACATCTTGTATATTTATATTTTACTTCTAAAACACTGAACTAATACAATTTTTTAATTAATTATTAATAATTAAATCAATTATTACTAACACAGACTGCACCACAACACTTAGAAACATTATAAACTCATTAATTCGCAACACTACTCACAATATTTCCATTAATTTAATATAAATAAATTCACTACATTTTATCACAATCTTCACTAGTTAATTAAAAATAAAAACAACATAATTACACTGTACTACATTAAATTAAATTAAATTCAATTAAATTTACGCAGCAAGAGAGAACACGTCTTTCCTCAATTTAAGCGTCCACTCGTATCCAATTTTTCTTTGAATGATTTATGTCATGTTCTTCAAAAACAAAAACTTCTAAAAAAAAAGAATGCTGTGATATAAATATATTGTAATAAACTTTTGCTTCTAAGGCTACTATGGCAACATATACAAGTAGATTTGAATAATCTTTAAGGTTCATATTTTTAAACAATGATAAATCTACGGATTAATCCACAGTTTTCGAAAATCCATTGATTTAGCCGAAGTTACTTTTGCTAATTTTAAACGCGGATAGATCCGGGGACTTTTGCTGTCATAATTTTGAAGGAAGCTAAAACCGTCGATTTTCGAAATCAATTTTCGTATTAAAACTGCTTGCTGGGATATTAGGCATTTTTTTGTTTGTTTTGTAATGTCGTTTTCGATTGATTATTTTCCCCTCTATCGAAAAGCAATCTCAATTTCGACGTCAATTGAACAAGAACAACTCATTGCTCTTTTATGTTTGTGTGTTATCTGTCAATATAAG
Organism: Tipula vernalis; assembly: GCA_958295665.1. Classification (NCBI taxonomy): domain Eukaryota; kingdom Metazoa; phylum Arthropoda; class Insecta; order Diptera; family Tipulidae; genus Tipula; species Tipula vernalis. The sequence continues at coordinate 174,607,320 of OY282558.1, read as the reverse complement.
AAACTAGAAAATTGCAAATATAAAATCTAAAAAATTCTTTTTCGAAGCAATGTTGAGATTAATTATACTTCTAAATAAAACCAGTGGCGAATCTACAAATCCTGGGCCTGCCGCAAAATTTTATTGGACCCCAAAAATAATCCTTGTACTTATGAGCAAGTAACGCTTTTAGATAAAAACTTATTTCTTTCTACTGTCGAGCCTCGCATTATTTAAAAGTAACTGATTTCGTGACTAGATGAAAGAGAACGTCATTCATTTCAATGGGCTTAAATAAAACAAACATCCAGCAACTATCAATCTATGACGTTTTCTAAATATATCGATGAAGCATCTCAAATTTCGAATATAATTGAAAAATATCAAGAATATCGAAATAATCTCAAAAATGTCAAATTTTCAAAGTAGATACATATCTTGAATATTCCTGAAAGTTCTCAAATATCGAATTATCCGTAAGTATGTAAAACGAAAGAAGATCCTCGCCTAGAAAGAAATATCGAAATTGTGGCATAATCTCGAAAAATGACTAAATATTGCGATTCAAATTTATGTATATATGTAATTCTGCCAGTCCTCAAACTCAGAGAAGATTTGATCTCGAACAATTTCAATAATATCAAAAAATCTGGATATTAATGAATAATTTTGGAAAACCTGTCAAAATTTAAAAAATCCACGAAAATTTAGAAATATTCCGAAAATTCGTGTAAATATAACTTAATGTTACTAATACTACTTAGCAAAATGCTACTAAGCATGTTATGGCTCGACAAAACGATATTCAATAAGAATGGAACCCTCAAATAGTATCGGATAATTTGTTAAATATCGAAGAAAAATATTCTTAGAATAGACTCTAAGATTCTTGAGTAACATCGAACCACACTCGAATAATCTTGAAACCTCTCGAATAACCTGATAGTTTCAATCATCAATTAAGGCTCGAATATCAAAATTTCATTTCCATGCTAAACTCCAATAATCTCCATGACAATGAATCCATGATGAAATCCATGACAATGGGTATGAAATCGGGAAGCGTCGGAAATTTCCAAAATCGGGAGAACCTCGCCAAAACCAACCAAAAAAGAACACCATCAACTGGTTTGGCTCAAGTATCTGTTAATTCCCTTTCTAAAGACAAAAGCACTCCTAATGAAGGAAACATGTAATTGTTTTTAGTCGCGGTTAGATACTTTTCTAATAAGAAAGTTTCAACAATTCTTTCTTGATTTTTATGAACATCAAAATGATACATCGCAATCTGCTTAGCAGTATTGCTTCCTTTTACAAATCAAATTTTAAATTTTCTAATCAAAACTTGATTTGTAAAAGTTTTAATTTGTTTTGCTAAATGCTTAATTTGATTTATAAAAAGGTTAAATTTGAAGTGCAAAAGGGTTAAACTTGGAGTAGAAAACATATTTTACAAATAAATTAACCCAAACACAAAAATCGTTATTCTCTGATGGCGAAAGCTTTGATTTCAAACGAGTTTAGCAAATTATCATCTAAATCTACATATCTGTGAGAATCTAAAGGCATTTTTATTTCTATGGGGTCATATGGTTCTAGTCGAAACTTTTTCACATTCAGCAATCTTTAAGAAATTATTTGGCCTGTCTTAAGAAAATATTTAATAGCAACAGGAATTATTTCTTCTTTCTCTAAAAATTAGACGACCACCTTATCTTAAAAATTTCGTTTCGTAAATTTGAAATGGTGGTCTTCTTTAAGCTTAATCTGAGCTACAATCAATCTTATCTTGACTTTGAATTAATATTCAAACGCTCGATAAATCTCGTGGGCCCCAATGGGCCCCTCGCAGCTGCGGTTGCTGTGGGTACCTACTAGGGAAAACTCGAGATTTCTAAAAAGTGCTCTCGAGCAAAAATATTTGGTCCTCAGAACAACATTTTTTCTTCAATCGAACAAACTAAAAGCAAATTTTTCACCTTCAGATTTGAATTTCATATTCATCGAGTTTCCTATTCACGACTAACTAGTTTGAGTCTGTCTATAGAACCAAATAAAATGGAAAGCGCGAGTGGTGCACGTAATATGCGATATCATAAGCGATAATATGCGTCCAAAGGTTCCAGATCTTGTCGGGGGGGTCAAATAGTCAAATAACGAACCTCTTCTTTAGAAAACTGCGATCGGCGCCGAAACTATTCCTTATTGTAAAATTCCACGTCTATTCTATCGTGAAACACCTTAGGACGTTTAGATCGTAAGACCCATTAAATATATTTTCCATTTATAACTTAAATTTTCAAAAACTTATTTAAATTTAAATTTGCAATTCATTATCTACAAATATTTAGTTTTGTATAGGTAATTTGACAGATCGTAAATGACGTTTTATATTTCCCAATTTTCGAAAATAGCCGTAACCACTGTTTTAGCTATCGATATCGAGGTATAAATCCGAGGATACAATTATAATCCAGGTTTGATTCAGTGGATTTATCTTCGTTTAAAAATGCGAAAGAGGGGATAAATTCGCTGATTTATCACTATCCTCGTTTAAAATTACGGGCCTAAGAGTGGACCGATTCAACAATTTTTTGAGTCCGCAAATTAAACGAGCAAGTTAAGACAATGAATACTAAAAGCATAGATACATGCAAGTGCTAAATCCAAACCTGTCATTCGCAAAATTGTTTTATCTGCAGAAAAACTATCATGTTCCTCGAAAATGGTTCATTCAAGAAACTCCAGAGTGACGGTTTTAACGATACAATTTAGTTCTGAAATATTTTTATTTCTTATGAAATTAGCTTTTTGAGTATCTGCCTCTTTGACTGGTTTATAGTTGGTCAGCGTTTTATCTACAGTTGAATTTATCTTAACAAATAAATTCACTATGTCAATAAAGGCAATTATTTAACAACGGTTCAGAATTGGATGCTGTTTTATTTGTAAGATAAATTATTTACTCCTACACAACCCAGTGATGCTCGTATCCCCAGTGGTGTTATTTGTAATGTCATGGTGAATCTCTTGCTTTTACACACAATTTATTAAAAAATCGACTGCAATAATTTTATTAAAACTCCACAGTTGTATCCGTCTTTATTTTTTAGTTGGGTTGATGGAAGCCAGTGCCGTTCTAGTTGTGTTGAAACTCTTATGTACATTCTAACTTCTCCCAAATACTATTGTTGTTGTTAATTTAGGACAAATTTTTTATCCATCGAACTATAATGTTGTAAATTAAATTATTTTATCTTTTTTTTATTTTCAGACAAGATGAATTCACAATTGTTTAGCCGAATCATATTCATTTTGGCGATAATTAAAGTTACATTAACAGCACCCGCAGTGTCAACAACACCGTCGACAGTCGACACAACAACCCATATAAAACTAAACTCTTTCGAGCCAAAGAGTGGGCCAATAAATTCAAGGGAGGAAAATTATGTGACGACACATGAAAAATATAAAAGTTTGACAAATGAACCGAACAATCTTAAAATTGGTCAACGCCAAGACAAAATGTTAGGATACTTTGGTTATTATCCACAACCAATTGCACCCTTTCCGACACCATTTTATCCACAACCAAACTATTACGATGATTATGGCCAGATCGAAGAAGAGGAAGATATTATGTCACGCGCAAATCGGCGACGCCCCCAAACAAATCGTCAAGTAGAAAATTCACCAATTTATTATATTCGCCTGCCACCAACACCGTACATGTTTGTACCCGGATACGGTTATATATCGCAACCGCCAACAATTACCCCAATGAATGCCTTTAGTCCAATGAATCCGATGACCACAATGCAACCCGTTCCACCACAATCACCGCTAGACGTTAATCCATTTATTAATTTACCATTGAATTTCCTTTCCAATGGTAAACCCACCAATATCTATCAATGGGGCGGTAATCCGATGTACCAACCAAATCCATACTCACAATTTGCCTATCCACAAAGGCCAGCACGTCCTTCATTCAAACCAAAAACACAATATTTAGCACAAGACTCAAAAATACATCAGTTAAAGGGGCAATTTTTGTTTAATGGCCGTCCAGATGATATTTATGTTCTAGGTAATTCATATAATTCATTATATTCAGAGCCGACACAAAACTATTATTAGACATAAATTTAGTACTGCATTGTTATCATTATTATGGCATTAATTATATTCTAGTAATTATTATTTACTTAGTTTAATTTAAATTTATTATTATCGTGTAAACATAATTTAATTATTTATAAATATTAGATAAATAAAATAAAATCAACTTAGTCAAATTAATGAGTTTTGTACAATATTATGTGAAAGACGTTAATTTGGTAAGATATTGAAGATTTCTACTAAAAACAAATTTAATTTCAGCTAATTTAACAATGATTTAAATTTTGATCATGTTTGCAGTTTTTTATAATACATAAATGTACAAAGTTAATTTAATTAATTAAGAAAACTGTACCACCTAAATTTTTCTATTAACTTTTATTATGTAATGTCGGTTATTTCACTGTAATACAGCCAATTTGTCACAATTCGTTATTTCAGAACCAAAATGAATAGATTTTTGTTGCTTTTATCTTTAAAACATTCAAAAAAAAATTTCTCTGCTAATAAAAGGGGCATCGTCAATACTTCTCATGGAACACATCGTAGCAACCCTATTAATAGTACCTCCAAGATCATCTGATGGTCCTTTATTGCTGCTGAGGCTTGTATCAAATAAGTTCCATTCTGGGAAAGATTCTTAAAATTAATGTGTCTAGTTATCGTTTGACATAGGCAATAGCAATAATTTCAAAAGAAACCAAATGGCGGATATTTAAAAAAAGTTCTAAATTTCCACGAAGAACTTTTTTTGAAGTGTGTTGGTATTTACGGTGTATTGAAACGGTGTGTGTTCACTTCATCTGTGAACAGGGCTTATTTGTCAAGTCATCATTTTAATTTTAAGTAATAAAATTGTTCAGGTTGCATAAAGTGAAATATTAATAACGGAAGTATGCACACATATTATTTGTCAGCTATACATAATATTTTATTGTAGTATTCTAAGAATATAGACAACATTATAAAAAAATGAAAGATTATGAAAACTCGCTATTAAGCAGTTTCTGAAAATGTATTTAAACTCGGAATTTATTAAAAATAAATCAGAATAAACTTAATCACCAAACGTATAGTTACTAATTCTCCGTCTAATTAAAACCCACCAGCGGTAATTTAATTAGATAAATTCGCTAATCAAGCAAACGCTTAGCCTTACAACCTAAGCACAGTATTTGCTAGATTAACATTGGTCTTTCGAGCCATTAAAACTGGCAACAACCAAATACGCCAAACAACAACCGGCGGGATATTTATCAAATACGTCAAGCAACAACCGGCGGATAGATATCCAAACAACTGCACCGTGAAGCAGACACTCGTTGTTCCACTAACTAGCCGCAACTTAGTCAATTACAACTATAGGCATGGAACAGCTATTGCAGAAACAAAAGCAAAAGACAGAAGAAATAGAGCAGCTCATCACAAACTATAAAAAAGATGGAGCAATACGAAAAACGAAAACATATCTGGAAAAAAATAACAGCTTTGAAGAAGCTATACAAAGAGTACATCGATGACGACAATTTAATAAGAGAATTTCAACCACCACTGAAGTCAACAGATCAGTACTACAAGGATAGGCAAAATGTGGCAGATAATTACCAAAAATCTATTGAGGAAATGCGACAACGCCTAAACGATTCGAGGCTGCCATCCACACCACTTCCAACAGCAGATGCAACAATCAATTTTAAAGAACTCAGCATCACCCCATCTGTAGAGATCAACAACACTGACACAGGCATCACCAAGCGAATTCAGGCATTGTCCATTACCCGAGACGTCAAAGGTTGAGTCAAACCTTGAATTCAGACAATCGCCAAAATTCAAACAACAATTAAAACAACAAGACATCAAAATGAGGAGCTTATACAAAGAGATAAGGTCCACAAAAAACAAATTGGAACAAGGAGAAGCTGAAGCATCATTGAATTTATCTTAAACTCACATAGAGAGAATGATGAATCAAGTATCAGATCTTCACGACAACATATGCCTGGAGGCGACTGAGGATGATCAAACAACAACAAAATACTTCATAGATGAATACTACGACACAATACGAAAAGCGTATGACGAAATAGTAGTAGAGGTGAAGAAGAAACAATACAAAGCCGGCAGTAATCGACCGGCAGAAATTAAGCTTCCCGAAATACCCCACTTTAATGGAGAATACATGAAATGGATGGCATTTCATGACGCCTTTGAACAATTAGTGCACAACAATCAAGCACTTAACAACACATACACGATTAATTATCTAAAGACCTACATTGGAGGTCAAGCAGCCAGGCTGATACATCACCTGCAATCCGTGGGAGAAAACTATGAACCCGCATGGGACATAATCAAAACAAGATACGATAATCGCAAACATACTACTGATGAAGAAGAAACTCCCACAAAAGAGTCACTCTTAAAACTCCGTTCCAACAACAGTCAGACCTAGGAAATTCCAAAAAGATGGCAACAGCAAGATTTCTCCAACTAGAAAGGCAACTTATAAAGAACAACGAAAATAGCCACACAATACAAAGAATTTATACAAGAATATGAATATCTCGGACATATGTTTGAAGAAAATTCAACCAACAGAATTGAACGACGGAAAATATTACTTGCCCCATCATGCGGTCCTCAAGCCATCAAGTACCACAACAAAGTTAAGAGTAGTTTTTGACGCGTCCGCCAAAACAACCAACCGGCTGGTCATTAAATGATGTAATGCATGTTGGTCCCAAAATACAACAAGACCTGTGGCATATCGTAATGAGATGGCGAAAGCACAAATATGTCTTCACAGCCGACATAGAGAAAATGTTTCGGCAGATTTGGATAAACAAGGAAGATATAGAAACTTTCAACGAATTTTGTGGCGAAACTCCTCTTCAGAAAATATTCAAGAGTACCAACTTAACACAGTAACATACGGAACAGTAGCTGCCACTTATCTTGCAGTAAAAACTTTAAATCAGCTCGCAGAAGACGAAAGAAAGAACCTTCCTACGGCATGCAAGGTGTTACAAACAGATTTCTACGTCGATGATCTCATGACAGGCTGCGACACAATCAAAGAAGCATCAGCCATTCAAATCCAACTAACGGAACTACTTCAAAAAGGAGGCTTTAATTTAAGAAAATGGGCAAGCAACCAAACACAGCTCTTAATCAACGTAGCCGACAGAGAACTTACAGAATCACATAAAATTGAAATCGATCAAAGCATAAAAGCCCTTGAACTTTTTTGTAAGCCTAAAACGGATGTATTTGAGTTTAATATAAACGTACCAATTCCAAGTGGCAAGTTGACGAAGCGAATTATTTTCTCCACGACTGCTAAGCTATTTGATCCATTACGATGGCTAGCACCAGTAATAATAACACCAAAGATAATGTTACAAAAATTGTGACTCATGGGTCTCACATGGGATGAACCGATTCCTGAAGCCATAGGTCAACAATGGTTAAACTTTAAAGACAAACTACAGCTTCTCAGTGACATAAAAGTTCCAAGATGGATAAATTACACACTTGAATCACAGATTGAGGTTCACGGCTTCAGCGATGCTTCAGAACAAGCATATGCCGCCTGCGTCTACCAAAAAGTAACCAATAAAGAAAGTGACGTGAGCATCAACCTTATAGCAGCCAAAACAACGAAATCAAAAGTAACAGTACCAAGGCTGGAACTAAATGGCACTCTTTTACTGGCTAAATTACTTAATGAAGTAAAACCAGCATTAGAAATACAGCAAGCAACAACTATCGCATGGACCGATTCAACCATAGTGCTGTCATGGATACAAGGAGATATTCAGAAATATAAAACTTATGTTGCCAACAGAGTATCGGAGATTATGAATTTTACCGAACCATATCAATGGCGCCACATCAAATCAGGCGACAACCCAGCTGATTGCGCGAGCCGCGGAATACCGGTTGATGAATTGATAAATCATAAGCTCTGGTGGTCAGGACCACATTGGCTCAAAAACAAGCACGAATACCCGCCAAACATACAAAACTGTTTTGAACCAGAAAAACAACAACCAACAAAACTAAAAAATATCCACTTCACTACCATCACAGAGGATGATGACAGGATAGTTCATTTAATAAATAAAATATCCAGTTTCACTAAACTAAAACGGATTGTTAGAACTGTAATAAATTTTATAAAAAGGTGTAGAAAAATCAAGGTCAACAAATATGATCTAAATGAGGCTGAGAAGATTATCGTGAAGCATACACAACGAAATTATTACAACGCGGAAATAACTCAGCTAATGAAAAACAATCCAATAGATAAGAAAAGCAAGTTATTGTCATTAAATCCATTTCTGGATCCATATGGAATTCTACGCTGCACTGAGTGCAGCTGTGGAGTGGATTATGCAGGTCCCGTGCAAATAAAAACAACCAAAGGCAGAGGAGGTAAAACTTACAAGGTATACATTGCAAGCTTCATTTGCTTATCAACCAAAGCAATACATGTAGAAGCAGTAACAGATCTCACCACAGAAGCATTTATTGCGGCCCTTAAAAGGTTCACATCCAGGCGTGGAATACATATGTATATAGTGAGAACGGTACGAATTTTGTTGGAGCTAATAATCAGCTAAAAACGATACAAAAAACAGCTAACTTCAGCGATATTGTCGCTCAACAATTAGCAACAGAGGGAATAACTTGGCATTTTCAACCACCTGCATCATCCCATTTTGGTGGGCTATGGGAAGCTGGTGTCAAATCAGTGAAGACCCACCTAAAAAAGATCATGGGAAATGCAACGCTCACCTATGAAGAATTAACAACACTGTTAAATCAAATAGAGACCATTCTAAATTCAAGGCCAATATGTCCAATGTCCAATGATATAGCAGACCTTGAAGTTCTAACACATGGCCATTTTTTAATCGGCTCATCACTAACTGCAGTGCCAGAAGAAAATCTGGCAGATTCAAACATACATCGCTTGTCAAGATGGCAGATGCTACAAAAGCTGAAACAAGATTTTTGGAAAAAATGGAGTAACGAATATTTGCGAAGACTACAACAACGACCAAAATGGCTACAATCAAGGCCACAAATACAAGAGGGCAATCTTGTGCTTTTAATTGAAGACAATCTACCTCCCACAAAATGGGTAAGAGGTAGAATTGTTGAAACACACCCGGGACCAGACGGATTGGTTCGCGTAGTTTCAATAACTGGCCCGGGAAATGCTCTCTATAAAAGAGCAATTCCCAAAATATCCGTTCTACCAGTAGACGAGCCACAAGCGACAGATCAACACGGTATGAGACGAGTAACCAGAGCAAGCACAAAATCAAATCTCTTGCTGTACACGCTGTCAATATTCTGTATATTAGGAATGGTGGTATCAGAAACAACATCCAGTTACAACATATCCAAGTTCTCGTCTCATCCGGGCATCTACTTTGACAAAATTGGTCAAGGCAGTTTAATCAATGGAGAATGGAAACTAATAACATATAGTACTTCAATCTAACAGTATATTGGACCGAGCTCAACCATCAGGAAAAATCCACTCGGCAGCTAAATGAATTATGCAAGAATATAACGCACTCCAAGTCTATATATACACATACGATACACTGTGGATCAATTTCATCCTAAATGCGGAACCTCTACATCGACTTAGAAGTGCAAAACGAAATACTGAATATGTTGGGAAGAAATAAAAGAGCCCGTCAAAAAAGATCACCGTTTGACTTCGTTGGTACCATAGCCAATGAGCTATTTGGCGTACTTGATCAACGTGCCGGAAATTTCTACAAAGAAAGCATAGCATCTTAATCTAAACCAACAACATCACCAGAAACTTTTACAGCAACAGATATCTGTAATAGAAACGACAGTGAAAATCATCAAGCACGACCACGAAGAAACAAATCAAAGATTCGAAGCTCTTAAACAAATAATAACAGACCTCATATTTCACGAAGAATTCACTGACATTGCTCTTCATACAATGTTGGAAATGATGAAACTCCGCACATTCCAATCAGCAGTAATCGATACCATAACGGAAGTACACCAAGGCAAACTTAGTCCACTCATATTAACACCACACCAACTTCAGGAGCAAACCAGACAGATAGTCGATAATCTCAAACCAAGCCAAGATATACCATTTCGTAATAGAGATATAGCTCATATATATAAAATCACCACGGTCAAAACCATAAAAATTCAGGAAATCATAATCTTCGAGGTTAAAATCCCGTTGGTACAGAGAACCCGATACACCTTATATAACATAATACCGGTGCCCACGCTACATCAAAGAAAGTATGTGTATATTCAGCCGTCCTCAAGTTATTTGATGGTAACAAGTCATCAGGATAAATACATGCCACTCTCTACTCATGAATTCAACGCTTGCACTCATCTAAATGGAGAATATCTCTGCAACATACGTCAGCCGCTGTATGACTACAGCTCTAATGAAAGCTTATGTGAAATGCATAGTTACTGAAACAGGATGGCGAAATACCAACAAGCTGCCAGATACTTCAAAGAGCAATCAGCAACAGTGTGTGAATCCCGTCTATCGCGAATTATATTTTATTTTTTATTTATTGATAACCTCACCGTTTGGTTATATGTATATTGTTATCCGACCGATTGATGTACTTGTAATCATCATCAAACAAATTTGTATTTTTAAAATACCGCAATTATAAAAAATTTGGAACAGATTTTGTTGTTGCTCTTAATTGACAATACATTGATGGAAACAAATATTATTTTACATTATGCGGTGCATGACAAGTCACCACAAGTGAAACTTTTATAGCGTCATATACAGCGTTTTAGAATGGGTAGTAAAACCGATGTAACGAAAATTTGTCCGTCGCCACTAAGAGATTTAACGAAATTTTAGATAAACTAAAACCGGTACTGCCTTAAGCCGTACGTTCTAAAACTTACTAATTTTTTTTTTTTCGGTCACTAAAGTTCACTTAGGCTTAACCCATTATGCTGGCATACCTTACACAGTGACATTATGTTTGGTATAGGAAATATAGGAAGTGTTTTAAATCATTTAGGGCCTTTATCCCACAATCGGCTGGTTTGTGATAAAAATGTTGATCTAAATTTATTAGTTCGTCCAAAATCTGTTTCTCGGGTGTGAACGTGTGAATCTTGAGCAAAAAATTCAATAAACTATAAGGTTGCCGCACGATTTGCTTATGAAAACCATAATACCATAACCATAATAGTTTGCTATGTTAAAGTTTATTATTGTCTCCAGAACTTAAGAAAAAATTGACACTAAAGCAAAAGATAGATAGTGGGCTGCATCTGATTTTATTATTTTTTCGGTACTGGATGAATATTTAAAATGAGAGATGGGAAAACTCCTGTTGACACCAAAGATAAAAGAGCTTGCTGAGTGGTTTTACTAAAGAAGCATCAATTAAAAGATCACATTTTAGCCAAAGCTTTAATCCTGGCGGAAACCTATGAATCAACACAAAAATCAATTAACGTGATAAAAGAAATAAAGCATGATCTAGATCCAAGTACGGTAAACATCGTTAACAAATTCAGTTACCATAATCGAGGTCGCTCAAGAAGCCGAAATCGTGACAAGGAACGAACCGGTCCAACTCTAAAACGAATACATGTATATTTTACACAGCATCAACGAAGTGAATGTCGGTTTCTTGCGGCGAAGTGTTATAATTGCGGAAAGGTCGTTCACATAGCCTCCATGTGTAGATCCAAAAGACGGAGCGATCAATAAGGGAATACGGTAACATCACACTACAATACTACAGAAGAGGTGGTTAAAAATGTTGCTAATTCGTCCGAATAATATCATCCAAACTTTAGAATTATCAGAATCATCCGATGGTATGGTATTCAATGAAGTTTCGAGTACTAATGAAGTCTTGGATATTCTGGATTCTATTTTACGGAAAAGGAGGAAACTTTTAATTAATGTTTACGTACAAATTTCGTAATGTTTGGGTACAAACAATTATCGGAACTGCCGGTGCATTAATCAATGCAGAGCCTACGAGCATACGGGAACACACACGTAGTTGTTAAAGGTGTTCTGGAGTTACCAATAGTCAGAATGGAACAAACATTCTAGGAATGGATTAGTTTGACGCGTTTAATTTTGATCACATAAAAAATTCGACCACAGTTTCAGCGGTTAATTCCAGTTCCGACTGCAAACACAAATTCTCATTAAAGATATGTGCAAAAAAGTTGATCCTCTTTTTCAGAACACGATGGATTCCTATGTAGGGTTCCAAGCACATTTACAATTACGTGAACATTCCTCGCCTAAGTATATTAAATCACGCCCCGTACCATTTCCACAACTTGCCAAAGTAAAGAACGAGTTCGAAAGACTTCAATGGCAGGGGGTCATCAAGCCCGTGCAATTTAGCCAGTGGGCAACACCGATAGTAGTTACTACAAAATCTAACAGTTCAATAGGCATCAGTGGGGATTTTAAGACAACGGTAAATCCACAAATAGAAGTCGAGCGATTTCCAATTCCAAGAGCGTAAGAGTTGTTACAGAAATACAGAATGGGAAACATTATTCGAAGATCGACCTGTCGGATGCATATTTCCAAATCAAGCTGGATATGAGGAATCAACACTCCTTTCGGACTATTTGGAAACATTTATGGGTAAATGCAACTTTATCATGTCATGATTCACAGATTTCTGCACCGTTAAATACCGTTACTCGTTTCTAACGTTAAAGGGTCAAATAATAGATGCTGCTAAATTGGTTCACTTTCGAGACGACTACCCGGTTTTGCGAGCAACAGATTCCTCCAGTTATGGGATTATGGTGCTGTGCTTTAGCACCGACACCCTAATGGGTCAGCGCATTCAATAGCGTTCGCTTCAAAGCAGATTAGAAAAGGCATACAGCCAAATTGAAATGGAAGGTTTATCGATTATTTTTGGCTGTACGAAATTTAATAAGTACCTCTATGACAGGCATTCCGTGCTTTTCAGTGATCACCAATCATTAGTAGCAATTTTTCATCCACGCAAACCAATCCAATCAAATTAATGGCTTATAATTTCACGATTAAGTATAAGCCAACATCAAAGCATGACAACGCCGACGCACTATCTCGACTTCTTCGTGGCCCGGACGAGGTCTTCGACCGAAAAGAAAATGGATGTCTCCAGCTTGATGATCAGATAGATGAACAACTAAACATTTTCCCAGTGAACTCGACAGTTATTCGAGAAGCAACAACACAAGATCCGATCCTAAGCAGAGTTGTAGACTACATAGAATGTGGTTGGCCTGGGGATTCTGAGATTGAAAAACAGGTTATACCATATTTTCGCAAAAGGTATAGTTTCACAGTCCGTAAGGGTATGTTCTTACTGAATACAGATTACGTCCATGTGGTTATTCCGACAGAACCCCGATCAAAGGTTATGAATATCTTGCATGAATGTCACTGTGGTACAGTGCGAATGAAGCAACTGGCCAGATGTTGCTGATGGTGGCCGAATATATTCATTGAGAATGAGCTACATTCATTTCCATCGACGCCTACTCAAAGTTTCCCTACATTACAAGAATGCGGAGTACCACAGCTGTTCAGACAACTCGATCGCTTCAGGTAATTTTTAGAATTGAGAGCATCCCTGATACTATTGTAATGGACGATGGCCCACAGTTTGTTTCCGGAGAGTTTAGAAAATTCTGTGAATTTCTCCATTTTATCCGGCATTGAATGGGCAAGCGAAGAAAATACCTGATGAAGCGTTGACCAAGTTTCTGGTATCTTACCGTACAGGCCCATCGCCTGTACTAAATGGAAAAACTCCTGCTGAGCTTCTTCACGGCCGGCAACCGAAAACTATCTTATCTCTATTATCCCCGGAAGTCGAGTTTCAAGAAATAAAGGAATCCAAATTTCAAATCGGATAGCAAGTACCCACATAAAACTACTCAAGGGGTCCTAAATGGATACCTGGAGAAATTTCAAAAGTACCTGGCAAAATGGTCTATCTAGTGAAGGCAGACCGCGGTTTATGGAAGAGACATCAAGAGAAAGAAAGAAGAAAAAAGTAGGCGTCCTGCATAGCGAGCAAGACGATATACTGCATGGGGAAGGCGACCACCTACAACGGGAAATATGGAGAAGTTCCGAACGGGTGAGGAGACCGGTTGTAAGATTTGTGCCAATCGAGACCTAAATTAAACTAGGAGGAATGTAGAACCATGAACGCATATTTTACAACATAAACTCACCTTCATTTACATCATATGATGTACAACACAAATACCATTGTATATAACAAACCGGTCATTCTTATTTTGTTATTATATTGCTTCTTGCAATTTTTTCAAGTCCGTTGAATTTGGACCGGCAGAGTTATTGCATTTAATAAAATCTAAAAACCAAATTGTAATTCAATAATTAATATTTTAACAAACTTTACAGGAGGACATCCTATTTATTAACATTTATTTCTTTGAGCACCTTTGAGACAAACGAATCCAGTTGATAAGAATTCGACGCAAATTTGAACGCTAAACAATTAGCTTTCCTAGGAGCAGTTAAATAAAGATTATTATTGCTATTTAATCGGAATATAAAAGATTTTGATGTACCAAGAAAGTAGTTTTGAATCTGACCAACAAAAGACCAAAAATTCTTAAAATTGGTAGCCCCATTTCCTCACAATTTGTAGATTGCACTGTTTTGACTGCAAAACTTAATGTTTGACCGACTTACAGTTACAGTAAAAACTGCGCACCGGCTGAACTCTTAAAGGCAGCTACAATTTTTAGTACTACGTTTATAAAAAAAAACATTAAAAAAAAACAACGGACGAGTTCAAGCTCAACTCTCTGTAGGGTTGGATTTCGGCTATTATCAATATTTTTTTAAAGTTGAATCAGGTAAAATTTGGTTAACATATTTGGTTATATGCAAAATGAATTTTTGCTGACCTCATTTTCCGATTCCTTGAGACAACGTTCATGGTAAATCCTGTAATAAATCGGACAACATTCCTGAAAAAAGTCGGTGATGAAATCAGCAAAATGTCCGAAAAATAGAAAAATTGTCGGAAGAAAAAACACTTAGGATTTGCCTGCAATGTGCCAATATTAATCGAACATATCCAACATTTGTACCAAAATAACATCGCTTAGAAATTACAAATTGCGGCCAACCTCTTTTATAGTTAAATTGACATTTCGCAAAACAATCACCCATCACGTCAAAGTAAGCAAAATTGTATCCAAACAAAGTCAAATAAATGTAAACCAACAAATTTAAATCCTCTCCGTGGTTTAGCCCCAACTTCATTCTGTAATAACGAGTTTCCAACGAAAGATGATTTAAATAGTTTTGCAAAACTTCAATCACTCTTCAAAGGGTTGGTATCGTTATCCAAAATGAAAAAATCCCCAAAAGATTAAAAATCCCCAAAAATCAAGTTTTTTGAATATAACAAATTTTTGAAATATTATTTTAATTCGTTTTATACTTTAGAGGATGGGGCCTGCCGCCCCAAACCGCCGCTTTGACGATTTTTTGAAATTCTAGCATTCATGGAGACTTGAACATTTTTTAAAGATTTATGTTTTTTAATAACTACTCACTTATTAAAATAGGTAACTCCCCAAAGCCGCTTAGCATTGGTCCTTTCCGCGCAAGGATGACATGAAATTATGTAGATTCCTTTTGTTTTCATATTGTAGCTAACAAAAATTTAATGTTTACGTTTGTGTAAATTTAACTTTGCTTTGTATTTTTGGGTATTTTATTTAGGGATTTTTTTGTTTGGGAATACGATGTTATCCCCTCTTCAAAGCGATGTTATCAGAATAAGCACCTGGCGAGTCATCAGGCTTTAAGTTTTTATAACCTTACAAAGTGAGTATATTTAATGTGGCGTTCACAATACAACGTATCCCGAAATACCATTTATACATATTGAGATTTTATATTCGCAATCCTTTTTCCGCATTGTAACCGTTATTTATGAAGTTAGTTATAGTCATCAAAAATACTTATGCATCAAAAATACTAATTCAACAAAAAATTAATAAAAAAGTAAAAATTAGCTTACACACAGAGCAGTGTGAATATCGTGAAGAAGAAAAAAATTTTAAGAGAATTCATCTGTATTAGTACGATTCGCTAGTACTTAAAGCACAGCACATTCTCTATATTTAGAATGTAAATTGTGGTACAATCAGTCGCGGCCTTATGAGAAGATAGATTTTTTCATAATCATAAGCTCATCAGTTCGAAACTGGATTGAATTCTCTTACAATCTTCGAAACATATTAAAAATCATTTAAATATAATCAACTTCCCTTGACTTCGTGTTACGAAACAAACAGCAATTTCATAAGAGAAACAGAGGCAATACTATTTAACTGGTCGTTGGCTCTTTATTTAAGCAACCATGCATTTCCCGAGCTACATACCTTACCTGCCATTGCCAAAACCTTACTTAACCTTCACAATGATTAATCAATTTCAGAAAATGAAAGTCACTCCTTGAAGGTCGCGTGAACCTATTTGCCACAAATAACCAACACATCAAAATCAACAACCCGTCGAAACTTAACTTGTCAAACAAAATAAAAATCTCACCTTCAAAACCTACGACAATTGTCCAACCAGCTATGGTTCTGCTATTCCCTGGTTTGTGAGCAAAGTATCCTCGAAAAATTTAAAAACTCAAAAACCCAGAATGTCAACAACCTTGTCTCAAAAAGGTCAAATAATACGAAACAGCACGCAACCCAACACCAAGCAACTCAATATCTTGCAGCCCATTAAGAATAACTTCCAGATTTGCGAGATTTCAAATATGCTCTATTTCTCAACGAACCAAAGACAATCCCCCGAAAGACAATCTTTAAAAATCCTGTAAACCTTGCGTCATTTGAGACATCCTCAAAATCTCGAAACCCATGTTCCGCAGTAACTGGACGCAATGTTAATGTTGTACATCTTTGTATACTCCCAATTAATTGGAGAATCTTGAGTCATACCCTAGGCATTCAGTAATTCAAAGTTAAGCAAGCCAACGCCAATCAAATCTCGGAAAGCTCAAAACCTTGAAAAGCTCAAACAATCTTATCATCTCAAGATCCCAAAACGCAATTCAACGACACCCATATCGCTGAGCCAAACATACGTATAACATCGTTTGTCAAACAATCTGAAATCAATCAATTCTTCAAAAACTTCAGAAATTCCCAACAAGGTCAGATGCTAAGTGCTACAACTGAACATCATCACCAAAAAGGAAACTCCTGAATACAGAAACATTCCGAAAGTTCTCGAAAATTTGACACCATCCGAAAGCCGAATCACTTCGATAAATTTCGAATAACCCTGAACATCAAAAGTCTCGAATAATTTCTAATAAAAAACTTCTACAATTACTCTGGAAAACTCAAATCACTTAGTCTCTCCAACTCTTCAAATGATACCGTTAACACAAAGCGTCCAAGTAAATAGCCTAACCTATCACCAGGGCCGAAAATCATATATAGAGCACTCAATGGCAGTCCAACACTCCTCTCAATCAAACCAGATGCATTAATCATTCTTTAAAGTACGCCACACAACATACTGCTTCAACGTTGCACATGCAACAAAAATCAATTTGTCACTCGAGTCCACCAATCACTTTTTTTGCCTCCCCCAGAACAATTTCAGTTATTATAATTAACGATTGGAAATATAGAGAAAGCACTACCTATCGGAATAAAATAAAGCTGTAACACCGACCAAAAATTAGCATCAGCGCTCGCAGAACGACTGAAATATGGTATTGTGGAATTTTATTGAATATTTTGTCTAAAATCACGGTTCCAATCGTCGATTGGTAGACAATACAAATATTTGGTCAAGCCCATAAGTTTATTATCACCATTGACAATTTCCCGAAATAATTTTATTATATTTTTCGAAAGCACGTTGCTTGGTAACAGCCCGAGGGCGTAGGCCAAGGACTGTTACCTAAAAGCAACGTGCTTGAGGAAATATAATAAAATTAAGAGGTATTTATCAATGCTTCGGGAGATTCGAAGAGAACATTTTTTGCAATTTTATTTTATTCTGTTTTATTTTTACATAAAATTGGATGTAATAAACCAATATTTCTTAACACAGAATTAGTTAAGGCTGATAGATTGTAAATTGTACTCTGAAAGTGTAATTTTGAAACAGTATTTATTGTAAAATAAAACTATGAATTCTTTTCATCTAGTAGCCAGAGTATGTTTTGCCAAAATAGCAAGCCTATTAAATCGGTCAATTTCGAGTCACGTGCACGAAATTGAAACTGATAATTTCCCTAGGGAATAGAATAGAATAGGGGGTTATTTTGATTAGTTTATTTCGTACACGTGACTCAAAATAGACTGATTTAACAAGCTTGCTATTTTAGCCAAAAAATGTCGGACTAATCAAAAATGCATAACTAGATCATGCACCTCGAACAATCAAACAATCCAATTTATTAGAAAAAACCGAAATAAATGGAGTCGCGAGACAACCTGCGCCATGTCAATGAAATAAAGGCCAAAATGAGAAGCAACAACTGTTACGTCATAAGTAAAAAGTAAAGATGAAGCGATGGAATATTTTCATTTATAATCCAACTAATAAGCTTAATGAACCACTCTTGTTGACCAACCATCAACATCTGTTGCCGGACCAACTACAACAAACCATCCTACTATCATCAAACAATCTAACTTATTATAAAAAAATCAGAACAAACAGACTCGTTACTAAAATTAGAAAAAATAGAGCGTGAAAAACTGACCTCTTCCACATGCACAACACTCCACAACCAAACATGTCTACCACATCAAACTTTCTCCCTTATTGGCTTCAGCGCAACGTTCTCTGCATAACAGCGGCTATCCTCCATTACTGAATTTAAATGTTTCACACTAAATTTGTATGTGTACGAGTATATACTCGTATACACCGTCATGAAAATATAAAATTAGTTCATTTCTCGGCGTGTAGCAGGTGCCGTGTGACGAATGTCAAAATATTCGTTTCTTGTTGCACGTCACATATGTAAATCTACCTTTAGAAGTCGAAAGGCCCGGCTAATTTAGTTTTTATTTCATTTATTTACCTTTGATTGGAGGGTCTCGATTTTTATGTACCCGCTTCAATTTTTCTATCTTCCGTAAGAGGCACTTTGCCTACTTTTATAATCGTCAATAGGAAACCAAAATGTATACACTTTAATAGCACTACATTGAATAATGTGACGGTGACACCTAGTGTGTAATAGAAGAAGTTAAATGAATAGCTCAATGTTTAACTGTACTAAAATGGAATTTTCCATGATCAAAATTGTTACGTAATGTTTCTACGCTATTCTAACTGGAAAAGTCATGAGCTTTCTAGAAGTTTGGTTTGTGTATATAAAAAGGCGAACGAAGTCGAATTGGATTAGTAATATTAGGTAAGCGACAGTGTGAAAATTAAAAAGTAATTAAAAAGTGATTTAAAAAGTTTTGTAGTGCGAAATAAAAATTATAAGTGAATAGTAAAATTGTGTAAAAATTATTTAAAGTCATTTTGTGAATATTTATTGATAAACTGTGTTGTAATAATTTTTGTGTGAAATAAATAAATTCGTTGGAGATAAATTAAATTGATTTTGTATTTTATTCACAATCCAGTGATACGAACCTTGAGTGGCAAGGCTAAAACGTAACAATATTTTTACGTTTTTGCCTTGTCACTCAAGGTTCGTATTACTGGATTGTGAATAAAACAAAATCAATTTGATTTATCACCAACGAATTTATTTATTTGACAAAATGTATTACAACACAGTTTATCAATAAAAATTCACAAAATCACTTTATATAAATTATTCTCAAATTTTACTGTTCACTTATAATTTTTATTTCGCACTACAACACTTTTTAAATCACTTTTTAATTACTTTTTAATCTTCACACTGTCGCTTACCAAATATTACTACCCCAATTCGACTTCGTTCGCCTTTTTATATACACAAACCAAACTTCTAGAAAGCTCATGACTTTTTCAGTTAGAATAGCGCAGAAACATTACGTAACAATTTTGATCATGGAAAATTCCATTTTAGTACAATTAAACATTGAGCTATTCATTTAACTTCTTCTATTACACACTAGGTGTCACCGTCACAATATTATGAGTTGTTTATTTTTATCGTTTTAAAAGCTTTTGTAGTTTTGTGGGTAGTTGTGATTAAAATTATGAAAGTATAACAATAAGTATGTTCACAAATATTTTAATGTTGTACACGATTTTAATTGTTTATTAATATTTTTAATTAATAAAACTTAATGGTTACCACCACCGTGTGAGTTGCGCGACATGTTGACGTTTTGAAGATCGAGAGCAGACTGTTTAATGTTGTATTTTATTTTATCCCGTTCCTTCGTCTATCTGTTTTGTAATTCTGTTGTGTCGTGCGGTTTGTACGCCTGAATGCAGATGATAGAAAGGGCGCGTTGTTTTTTACCGTGTGACGGCGAACGCTTGTACACATGCGTGAACCGCCACAAAAGTTTAAATTATATTTTACGGGTTAATTGTTAGATTCCAAGTTTGGTTTTCACATATGTCTAAATATAATTATTAATCTACAAATGGGTAAACAAAAATTACCGAAAATAACGAGTTTTCATTCAGAAAATATAAATTTAAAAAAGTCTTTTTTACATTGGTTTATATGGAACATTGCAAAATCTGCACGTCTTAAGGTGGATTTATATTATCAGTTCCTTTCAGTTCCTACTCGTATCGTGTCAGACATCATCAATTTATACTATCCGTACCTTTCAATTCAAGCATTTTCTTCGTATGATTATCATTATATATTCGTATCTTTGGGTTACGTATAGAGTACACAAAAATACAAAAATGTTTTAGTAGCAATCTACAATTTTTGTTTGTTTCACTATTCTTTCGTATTTTTTCGCCTTCAGGGGGCCTATTCTCGAATTTCACATCCATTTTCCACTTGTGGACATCTGTCAAAGTTGTCAAAAAATGGTTCGAAAATTGTAATTCGTATATAAAACACATGCGGCATTGACATTTTCCTATATGGGGAATTTTTCCACATGCTTATACCCATTCGGAAATATTCCCTTAGTACCGAAAAAATTCAATTTTTATGAATTTTGACAGATGTCCACACGTGGAAAATGGATGTGGAATTCGAGAATAGGCCCCCAGATATCAAACAAAACATTCTTTTCAACAATATGTGTCTGTGTCGGTACGAGTAGGAACGGAAAGGAACGGATAATATAAATCCTCCTTTATAGAAAGCACGTTTAAAAAACAGGAATTTTTTTTATTTATAATTTTTATTTTAGCGTAATTAGTATTTTTGGGGGGTATTCCATGAGAATTTCGTGTAACTTTTAGAATTTAGTGTTTATAGATATAGCATGTTAGATTTTAGTATAGGATTGCAGCGGCACCAATAACGTCCAAGGTACGCTCCCCCATATAACTTGCGGTTCACTGGGCGAATAAATTGACGTCGCCAAAATGGTACTCACTAACTCGACCCCTGAAAAAAAAAAAGGTTAATAAGATGGCGAACAAGTAACACCGCATTTTTATGTGTTCTAATTTTATAATTTATTTCTGTAAATCACACATTTTAATAAAGTGAATTTTCAATCGTTATAAGTATTGTAACGTAAATATAAACCATCATATTTATTATTAGTGTGAGAGTAGCAACATAAATCTCCGAGTTTATAATATCGAGCTCAGCACGTGCCCCAAACGCGTGCGTACGGAGAGTGGAAGTGTGGTTCAACCGGGCACAAACGAGATCTAACGTATCAATAACCACCTCCACAGGATTAATTTGTGTTTCAATCATTTTTTTTTAGGGTAGGTTTCACTAAAAGAAAGAGAATATGAAACTTAAAAGATAAATTTAGAATTGTCACTTTTAAATAGTCTTGTTTTAATTGTTTTTAATTTTGGACGTAAAATTTCGCATTCATAAGTTATTTTTAAGTCACAAATAAAATTTGAGCTTGGTTGAAATTTTTAAGTTTATTTAAGTTTTTCATGGGAGAATACATATAAATTGCATTTACTGGATTCTGAATTTTTTTTAATTTAAGTTTACAAGTTTTTACAAGCTATCTTTGGTTACCACTTTAGGTATCTAAGAAACTTGCACACAGCATCGACATTCGACACATAATAAAATAATAATTATAAAATTGTTTGCTCATGTTGTTTTTGAGTTCGGTAATGGTGGGCTTGTAGAACTCAAAAACTATAAAACTGGTAAACAGATTCGGAACAAGCTGCAGGGAGATACGCCACCGTCTTTCCAGCTGCTATAATTTTATGATCATCATAGCGCCCATCCCTAACAGGACCGCTCTATTTCTCTCTATTTATTCAACAAGTTTGCCGTATATGACTAATGGAGTATTTTAAAGCGTGCAGGGTGGGTTTTGGTGATTAAATTAACAGAACTGTATATTGCTCATGCTCAGCGAGACATGGCTGTAGCGAAGAATAGTCGTTTGCATTTATCGGTTCCATCAAATAAAATAATAAATTTCAATTTTTAATTTTACAATTAATGTCAATATGGTTCGTCCTTCAAACCCAAAATAGAATAGCTTATTGACTTTTTATACCAAAAAATCAAACAACAGCCGTCTTTCTGCAGGGGTTTCACATCCTCATCGTAATGATTCAATAAATATTTATACACTCAAAAAAATAAAGGGTCACCACAACACCGAATCGGTGTTACATAGTGTCCCACCGATCGGATATTTAAAATTTGAATCCAACCGGATATTTTAATAAAAATGACACAAAATACATGTGGATAAAAACTTTTACACCGCATAAAAATCAAACAGGAATATTCATGTTTAGGAACACACCGAAAGGTGTATTTTATTAGGAAAACACCGAAAGGTGTATTTTATTAAATCCAAAAGAAGTTTTTCTAAAAATTTATCTTTTCGGATAGTTAAAAATATTTATCCGTTGATGCGTGTTAAATTTTATAAAACTATATTCGGTTGGACAAAAATAAAATACTTTTTCGGATAAAAAACAAATTAACACCGCATATTTTTTTGAGTGTACATAAAGGTTTTCACATATCTTTCGCGGACCAAACCAATAATTATGTAATAAAGCAATTTAACAAAACTAACCTGGAAATCAAATATTATCCTTCTATTATGTATGTATACAAGGAAAATAAATGCTTTGTCCTCTCTGCAGTCGAGTTTCTTCATGGTACAATACTGTAATGATATTCTCTATGAAAAATGGAAAAGATGGATGAAGATATTAAACAAAAAACTGAAAAGTAAATAAATAAATCGAATTTCATTTTAATCGATTAAGGAATAGTCAAGTTCCAACCCCTTTAAACAATCGTTTTTGAATCCCATTTCCATCGTAGATGTCAAATTTCGCTAAAACCAGTAAAAATAAATCAAAAATCATTTTAGAATCCCATTTCTATTACAGAGCAATGCCGATTGGCATAAAATAGCATTCACGGACCAAAACTAGCTAGGGTTGTTCTCTGAATAGAATAACCAATATGTAGCACCAGAAAGTTTGAGAAGTAATGAACTCGGAGAGCCCTCAGCTATAGTGTTGAGATAGAAAATTAGGAATTCTGTGGACAACTGAGTAACATTGAAAAAACTACATCCAAGTTAGTTAACGAAGTAAAAACTGTAAAGACAGAAATTGAGCAGTTAAAAAATTGTTTACAAGCCAAGGAACCAGCGGAACTAGATTCTACAGAGTTCCACACTGACGAAGAAGAATTAAGAAAAGAAACGGACTGGATTCTGGGGAAGGCGGAATCTTTCAGAAATTGTAGCTTGAAATTGAATTTCAAAATTAGGTGTATTAAATTGAAATCAGCAAAATACACCCAATCAAGAAAACCAACCTACCAAAATTAAAGAAAAGGCACCAAGACCAATCAACAATTGGCATAACTAAATATGCTCCTGTTTATTGTAATTGGTGACCACAAAAGATTACAGTAGCACTAAACAATAACATATGAGTATGGGCTTCAAAATAGAGGATGTGGCAAATATTCTCAAAAACTTAAAAATCGTTAGTTACTTTTAATAGCAAAAAAAAGAGGAAAACATTTTCAATATTAAGGCAGTTCTTAACATGAGAATTCGATTAGAAGCGTTAAGAAAATTCACTGGCTTAATACCACGAGAAGGAAATGCCAAGGATATAATCATACGCAGAAATGTTCCAAACGAGATCCTAGTGTGTGAAATGTTCGGGGAAACATTTCGCCCAAGTAATATGACAAAAAATATGCTTCCAAAATGCGTAAACTGGAATGGACAGTATTCCGCTAACTTTAGAAGATGTGAAGTAGCAAGAGAAGTGAGTGCTAAACCGTGGAATGCCCAATAGATACTGGAAACAAGAGCAATAGTATGCCGAAAAACAGACTTCACGGATTGTGCAACAGCAGGAAACAGCGAGTAACAAAGAAAACGGCCAAAGCTCAATTCTTGAAAAAATTCTAAAGTATACAGAGAGAGGCCTTAAATTTAAAGCTACTAAAACAAGAAAAGTCTTTGCCCTTTAAATAAGCCGTTAAGTAAGCAAGAAACAGTGAGTGAAATCACTTCCATTATGTACTAATCTATGAAGATGAATAACACATTCAGAATCGCCAATTGGAATGCCAATGGGCTCAAATTTTCGTAAATATATAAAAAATGTAGCTATATGCCTCATTTCAGAATCTCATTTGACAAAAGCTTCATACGTTACCCAGCAGAAAAAGTGAGAAACGGATCAACCAAATTTGCGAAGTAAAAGTACCTAACTGAAGAAAACTACGTCACGTTGGTCAAAACGCTCGGTTTTAACTTCATAATCGGAGGCGGATATTTAACAACTTATAAGAGCTGTTTGCGGCTGGTTGGTCTAATAAAACTCCATCGAGCCGAAAGTTGTTTGTTTTTTCTGCAGCTTCTGCGCAATCTGCCAGCACCACTGAGTTATGCAACATTTTAGTTATGGCCGAGTAGTTTTGACATTTCAGTTTTTTTAGTATAGTAAAAAAAGCTACGTTTATGTGTTTATCAGTTTTTTAGTAAACAACATTTGATTAACAAAATGTACCAAGTAAGCACCTTGAGAAAACAAAATCGTTTATCTTTGTGTAAAGAAGGTGGCACAAACACGCCTTTTTATTGGGCATTTATTAGGCATTTTCAAAAATACCAGAATCAAAATATGTAACGAACAAACGATTCCACCAAATTTGGGAACCAATGCCTATCTCTCAAATAGTGGATTTCCAATCGACCACCACAAGTACTTATAAGCACTTCTGGTTCATGCCTTTAAGCACCTTGTGGTGATCGATTGGAAAGCCACTAGTATAGCCACAATTTCTTGACAAAAAATGTCGATATTTTGTCGAAATGATTTTATTGACAAATTTTAATTAAATTTATTCTAAAAATTATTGAAATTTGCGGTATCGTGATTAATTTGTTGAACACAAATTTTTGATAATAAATGATCGATGCATTTACCTTATTCAGCGGATTTGCTCTAAGAACTCGCCCGCAGCCTTAACATTAATTTTATCTTTAAAGCGTCATGGCATTATGGCCTCCCGTTTGAATCCGCCAATGCGTTACGACTGAATAAGTGAATAATCAGTGGTTTTTACAATTAAGTAAATTTTATTCCTCGAAATGATAATTATGACATCTATTTTTTTTTTGTACAACTTTTGTACAGTAAACATTAAGGCGATGTTTTTTTATATTGAAAAATGATATTTGAGCAACTCCATTTAATTTTCTTTATCATCTTTTAGGCTAAATTTTAAAATTTAATTCAACTTTTTATTTACCATTTCCAAATAGAAATTGAGCGATAAGAGTATCAAGTGACACAACATTTACACTATACTCAGATGTTAATTATTTTCTTGTTGTTTATTTACATATTCTTTTTACCATAGTAATAAAGAAACGCGAATTAATTTTATCAAGAATTGAGAGTCAAAATGTCAAAAAATGTTTTTTCTTATTTCGTGCGCTTGAAATCTCGATTTAATCTCAATTCGTTTTTTTTTTTTTTTGTTTTAAAGATGTTGGGTATTTCCAAAAAACATAAAAACTAAAAGCGATGAGTTAAGACAAGACAACTAATTTAACGTTTTAGTGTTGATTAGTTTAGTAACGATCGATCCGGTATATGGTATTGATACCAACGCGTAGTCGATAGTTTTAATATTTCATTTTATTATTCTGTCCGTGTATGTCTTAAACTTATAAAATGGTGCATAAATTGGTGACATTTGTTTTGATTTTGTGTAGTGCAAATTTATATTGTTCGGGTAATGATTGGATGAATTTTATCGATGTCTGTATGTTTCGTGAGACATTCATGACGCACGAATTTGGTGTAAATGCTTACATCAGTAATTCTAATTTAAGTGTTTACGATTTGGCTCACCAAAATTTGGGTTTATTTACGTGTCTAGTGTTTAAAAATTTGGATAAGAAACATCAAACACTAGAATTGGAAATGTCCGATGAAGCATATAAAAGAAAAATTGAGGTAAATGTTAGTGTAAATAAATAACGAAAAAAAAAATCACCGAAATTTTGTTTGAACTTTTATTCAATTTTGTGATGGTGACCTACGATTATGACGTCGACTATTCATTTGAGTAAAAAAAAACACATTTGACATTGATAATTATTAAATATTTTGTTGTCGGCTATGTTTGTCAGCAAAAATTATAAAAACGTATTGTATGACGAACAAAATGCAAGGAAACATGTTTGGATAACTATATAATTCCGGTTAGAGTGAAATCGACGCAAATCGTGGTATTGGTGTCCAAGCTCGAAGTTTAACGCTTGTTAAAAGATCAAAGATAACATTGTCCAACGTCACGAAAACAAAAGCAAACATGAATAGAACACTCTTTCAATTATCAGTAAAATTACGAATGAGGAACAAATTACACGATTTAACTCTGGCAATGTGGTACACATAGGCAAAGACTCCTAGACGTCCTAGATCGAATATCTCATTCGATTTAAATAATGAGGTCTATATCTTTCTAGCAGACAACACATATACATAAACATACAGATACCAACAAAGTATTAGGCCCACTATTCGTGTTGGTATTAATTGAGAAATAGAATAAAAATATGAAGTATAATAGTGTTGGTACATAGATTTTGGTCATGTAATTCCTTTCAATGCCTCCTAAATATTTACAAATTGTTAAATTGGAAACAATTGCAATAATGCGTCCAATTAATTTGCTTGGTATTGCATTTCAGCTTGCATAGACATTTGGGTTGGTTTAGAAATTAGAACAGATCAAGGCCTACTACGATCTTCTTCGATATTTATAAATAATTTTGAGAGGCAAAACGCATTAAAAGAAAGCAGCTAGAAAGGAATAGGTAGGTGCAATACAAGATAATTTTTTATTTTGCTTTGGTTTCTTTGTGTTTTGAATACCAATACTATAACAAAACGATTTATCAAAAAAAAAACCAAATAAAAAATACCTACGTCAGCTGATTTTGTTTACAAAACGTGATTGTGTTGAGAAAGTTTTTATTGGGATTTTTTCAGATATTATTCACATGATGCAACAGAATTACACATAGTACAATCCCAATAATAATTAATTTCAAAAGAACAAAAATGTAAAATTTGCTTTTTTTTGTATGAAAGGTTCAATATGAACGATTTGGATTTTTTATTAATTAGTGCGTTTTGCCCACAGCTAAATTAGCAGTGTGTTGTAGTCGTTGTATAACGTATTCATGCTAATGGACGGTGTGAATAAAAACAAGTAAGTGCTATAACCTATGTTTTTTCAAGTATGTGCTTGTAAGTAGATGAATAAAATTTAAGTATATTCTTGATGGTGTAGTTGATACTTGAAGTTTAAGTAACTGCTTTCTCTATAACCAAATACTTAAACATTTCCTAGTACCTACTTAAAAAACTGTGATTAAAAAAAAAGAGTAAATTCTTAACTTCTTCCGTACTTACTTGATGAATTACAGGGATTAGTACAAGGAGATTTGAGTTTAGTTTGGAAATTTCACAGGCCTGCAAAAAGGGTTAATATTTTTGATGTGTTAACACCTTTGGCGGGGGTAAGTCAAAAATTTCATGTAAAAAAAGGAACGAAAATCCGGTACGAACGAAATTGCAAATTATATACATACGAGAAAAACGAACACAAAATGCGCCGAACTTGGACAATTTAAAATTCGAATTACAATTTCCGTCGGATTAAAATGGAAGAAAGGCAAAAAAGTTATGCATGTGTAGAATAAGTAATTCAAAAAAGTGAAATGGAAATATATTAGAAACAAACAGATTTATACGCATACCTTAAGTATCAAATATTATACATCTTCGCGAGCTGTGAAAATGACACTTACACATTGATACCTGTCGTGTTCTGCTTGATTCGGCTTCTCACAAAAATTTCGTAACCGAAGATTTATGTCAAATGTTACAAGTACCAAAGAAACCTACTTTTTCATTGGTTTCCGGGATTAACGAAAATGTAACGCAATTAAAAAAGCAGGTGCACTTGAAAATTCAATCTCGTACATCTAAGTTTGAAGCAAGTCTCGATTTTGTGGTAATGTAAAAAATAACAGGAGAATTACCACTTGTTCCAATTACATTCAACAATCGGGAGATACCGGATTCCATTCAACTTGATGATCCGTTCTTTTAGAAATCACAAAAAATCGATATGTTGTTGGGAGCCGAGATTTATGAAGAAATCATTCTCGACAAAAAGTTGATTATTTTTGACTACCTTCCACCATTCCGCGAAACCCAGTTTGGCAACGTTATTAATCAAAACCTTCGTCTAAAAATGTGTCCCTATTCTGTTGCGACATTTCAATTCTCCAAGATCAATTACAACGATTTTGGAATTTAGAAGAAATACCATAAAACGCGCTTCTGATGGCAGGTATACGGTTGCATTACCACTCAAATCAGGCATTGAAAACCTTGAAAACCTTGGTTAAACAGCGTACGGTGCTCTCAGACAATTCCAATATATGGAAAACAAGCTTTCAAAGAATCCAGAACTTCACAAATCATATTGTGAGTTTATGGATGAATATTTGTCACTCGGCCATATGAAATTAGCTTCTAATTATCAACAACAGCCTTCTCCAAGTTATTTTATGCCACATCATTCCGTAATCAGAGAAAGTAGTACGACCTCGAAGGTACGGGTCGTTTTCAATGCCTCGCACAAATCGACGTTAGGGTGTTCGCTTAATGATTTTCTTATCATTGGTTCAACCATATAGGATGATATTTTTACGCATCTCGTCAATGTCAGAGCTAGCGATCAAAATTTACAAAAAATATACTGGCGTCGTTACGATCAGGATCCAATACAGATTTATACGTTGAATACTGTAACATATTTGACTGCGAGTGCTCCATTTGGAGCAATAAGAACATTGAAAGAACTTGCTCATGATGAATGTATTAGTCATCCGATGGCCATACTGTTAAAAAACTTTTATGTCGACGATCTTGTTGCGGGAGCTGATAGTGTTGATAGTGCAATAAATTTAAAACTAGAACTTACTTCACTATTATCATAAGGTGATTTTGAGCTTAGGAAATGGTGTTCTAATCACACAGAAAAAACAACATCCATAAATCACGCTTGTAATGACACCAGTACAGTCCTTGGGCTTTCGTGGGATCATGGGAATGATACTCTTCAGATACTTGGTACGACCCATGAGACCACGGTCCAAGCAGAGTCATTATACAAAACGAAGTATACTCTCTTCAATCGCTCAAGCATACGCTCCCATTAGGTTGGTGGCACCTGTTATATACATAGCAAAGTTATTTATGCAGAAACTTTGGTGTTGCCCATCATTAAATTGGGATGACAATGTCCAAACAGATTTAATCGCAAAATGGATCGAAATTAGTCAAGAGATGAATGACTTATCAAGTATAAGTATTCCCCGTAGTGTTATACACACTTTGCTCAATTAAAGAAATTGAGCATCATGGTTTCGGTGATGCGTCCAAATTGGGATATGGATGTGTACTTTACATTCGCGTGATTTATAAAAATGGCACAGTAACAAGCAATATTCTGTATGCAAAATCTAAGGTGGCACCGATTAAAGAGCAAACCATTCCAAGATTTGAGCTCTGCGCATCGCTTTTTCTTGCTGAAACGTACATGTGTCGCAAAATATTTCACAAATGTTTGCGATGTTTCAGAATAAAACCTATCTCAGTCGAACAGCTAATGGCACAATTGCCCCGCTAATCGAGTGAAGATAGAGAGCTTTCGAGAATGTCGGTGTCGACTACTGCGGTCCATTTGCAATAAAACCATTAGTACGTTCTAATGTCACTCTTAAAGCTTATGTCGCAATTTTTATATGTTTTTCAACAAAAGCTGTGCATATCGAGGTGGTGCATGACCCATCAACCCCGTCGTTTATATCTGCATTCCGACGGGTGTGAGAATTTTTGTCGCATCCTCACTAATGAACACCACTAAGGGTAAATTATGTTGTAAAAGAAATTGTTTAAGTTGAAATATTTGTAAATCTCCTTCGATTATGCCACTAAATTTATCGTGTTGAATATATTTTGACAAGGCAGCTGGAGACGGTAACTTCATATTCGCTGCTAGTATTTCATATAATTGGCGCCCGCCAAGAATGTATAAATAAGTGGAAACATTTTGTATATATTCGCTGTAGTGATTGCGATATTTATTTCGTTTTTGATTTTCTGCACAAAATACAGCATTCAGGAGACCTTCAAGTTTAGTGGCAGTCGAAGATGCATTTACAATCTCTAAAATATCTGAATTACATCGTAACATTTTCATTCAGATTTTGTTCCACCAGCGGTATCATTTTCATCAAAAGTGGAAAATGTTCGGTTATTATTGTTTGATCACTATCTACATATTATTGCTAAGTTCATTTTTTTCGATTATCTGTGGTACAAGTTTGTCTTCGTTTCTTTGGAGATTTTATATAGGAAGCAGTCTGGTCATCCCCATCTTCAGGCTGTCTCTTTAGTTTTCCGAAACCGCACTTTGAGGTGGAAAATATTTTGTTAGCGAATCTTGCTAGAGCGAAGAAATCGAGAAGCGATGGAAATTTCCAAAATTGCGATCACCTCGCCAAAAACAACCGAAAAAACACTAATAATATTATAATTGACTGTAGAAACTGACTGGTTTGGCTCAAGTATCTGTTAATTCCCTTTCTAAGGACACATGAAATGGTTTTCATTTGCCGTTTCAACAATTTTTTTTTGATTTTGATGAACATCAAAATGGTACTTCGCAATCTGCTTAGCAGTATTGCTTCCTTTATCAAATGAACCTTTTCTAATCAAAACTTGATTTGTAAAAGTTTCAATTTGAAGTGCAAAAAGGAGTAAAATTTAGAGTTTAGCAAAGTTTCGTAGATTTAGAATCTACATATCTGTCAGAATCTAAAAGCATTTTTATTTCTATGGAGTCAGATTACGAGTAAATAGTTGGAACTTTTTCACCTTCAGCAACCGAGAAGAAATTGTTGGGCCTGTCTTAGTAAAATATTTAATAGCGACAGGAATCGTTTCTTCTTTCTCTAAAAATTAGACGACCACCTTATCTAAAAAATTTCCTAGAAATGTCCCGTTTTGTAAATTTTAAATGGTGGTCTACTTTAAGCTTAGAGACGGGTGGTACAGACGGATCGACACAAAAAATTCTATTTTACAACAAAAAAGGATTCTACGAAATACATACACTGGCGAGCAAAAGTGGATGAATAAATAGGAATTCTTATTTTTTTCAGTGATACGGTTTCATAAAGGCAAACAAAGAAGAACTATTTTATGCGTTTTAATTTACATTTCACTAGAAAATCCTTGAATTACAAAATTAACCGCTATTTATTTAACTTATCTTTCCATAATTCAAAATTCAAAATATTATTTTGTACATTCTTCCAATTTTGCTCGCTTTCAAAATTTTAAATTACCGCTTTTAATTTTAAATGCAAATTTACAGTTATATATTATTATTTTGCTACATGCTATTTCGAGATATTATTCATTCGTTGTTCAATCGTTGAACAGAACTAGTCGATTTTTTATTAAGTTGTAGTTATGAAAAAAATATCCACGGGACTACAGATTTCATCAAATCCAAGGGGCATTATTAAAGAAAAATTGCTAGTAAATACCTACGACTGTCCAATTAGTTGGTCAAAGAAATGGTATTGGGTAACGCAGAGCCAGAAAGGACGGCGTAAATTATTGTTCAACCGAGACGCTTGTCTGATGGAATGCCATTTAAATGAGAAATGCAGTACCAGAAGAATTAAGACACTGTTAGAGTCAGCTTAAGGGCAAGGGGCGCCGGTAAAATTGATCACGCTATGCCAGCCCAAATGTTAACCTCACCTGCTCGTGATGCTCCCTGCTAATTAACAAACGAGGCTCTGACGACTAAGTAACGGCGGGATAAGCGACTACCGAAAACTTAGCAAATGATGTTCTCATCCAGGACCCACTATGAACTCATTTTGGTCAGAGTGGTAGATGTAACAAGACCAAACAACTAGCAATGCAGCACAACAATAATGAGAATAATACCCCAGGTGGTACGCTGAATTATTCGATAAATCAAGCCCCTGCGATGGTAGGCTCAATGGATTCTGGGATGGACCACCCCACATTGCTACCAAAAAACGTGTTTGGAAGAAGGCCTAAACTTGCTAACTCTGTACCACCCAAAGTTGGCTACTCCTCTCAAGCAGATAAAGAAAAAGGAATTGATGATCTTAGAAAGAAATTGAATGAAATTCGGAGTTTTACTTCCCAGCTACGCGGCGAAATTATGAAGCTCAAGATAGAAAATGAGGAGCTGAAAAAGTTTCTTCAAACAAAGGTGCCGGAGAAGCCTCTGGCTTTTATAAACAACACTAAAAAACAAGTGTACCATACCGATGAAGAAGAACTTGAAAGAGAAACCGGACAATACGCCTGGAAGTTAAAAACTAATAAAAAAAATAAAATAAAAAAAGGAAAGCCGAATCCTCGCCCGAAGTTGATTACAGGCAACCATCAACTAGTGGAAACATTAGTAATAAACAAAAAACACCGCAACATAACCCGGTACGGGTTATGCCTAAAGAAAAGGCGCCTCCGCCAATCAATATTATCGGCATTACCGATTATGGTAAGATGCAATAAATACTAAAATTGGTGACAGATAAAGAGTATCGCGTGGTGTCTCTTAACAACAACGTAAGGAAGATTAATATGCCAGACTCCGACACCTATAGAGCATTAGCAAGCAAGCTCAATGAACAAAGAAATTAATGGTACACATACGAAAATAAGAATGATCGCAAAATCAAAGTAATGGCACGAGGGCTTCATCCAACTTGCCCATTTGAAACATAGTGGCGGACCTAAATCAAAGAGGGCTGGTAATAGAAAATGCAGTTAATATTCTTAAAAAAGAACGGAAAGAAAATGCTCAGGGGAGCAAAGTAACCAAAAGAGGGCTTCCATTGTTCAAATAATAAACAGAAAAACATATTTTCATTATAAAAGCTATCCTTAACATGAGAGTTAAGATTGAATCACTAAGAAAAACCACACGTATACTGCGAGCGAGAGCCACAGTGCGTGAGATGTGCTGGTAAACATTATGCAAAAGACTGTAAGGAGAATAAAAATGTACCTGAAAAATGCATAAGCTCCAAAGGGCCACATCCTGCCAACTACAGAGGTTGTTAAGTAGCTAAAACTTTACAACAATTAAGAAATAAAGCCCACCAAGTTTCACAAAATCGTATAACATCAAACGGGTGAAAACGAGACCTCCTACTCCAAAACCACAAGAACGTAAAACATTCTCTAAATTGTGCAACAGCAACCAACAAGCACTAGTGACAGTATCCTCAAAAGAATACTGCGTAATATAGAAGGCTTAAATATGTGATTAGCTAAACAAGAACAATCCTTAGAAAGCTTAAATACACGGTTAAATAACCGCCAAGTAATGCAACACATTCCAGAATTAGAAATGTTCCTACACACAGAAAAAAAAAATATTTGCCTAGTATCCGAGACCCATTTTACCAAAACTTCATATGTTAATATACGAGGATACCATTGTTACCACTCCAACCACCCAGCAGGAAATGCTAGAGGAGGATCAACAATAATAATTAAAGATAACATCAAGCATTATGAACTAGGACTTATTGTAACCGCAACTTTGCAAGTTACGTCTATTAAAGTACAAATAAACAATAATAAAGAAGATGGTGACTCTTCAATTTACTGTCCTTCACGACGTAACTTAAATGATGCTACCTTGCTAAAATCGCTAGGACCAAATTTCATCATTGGAGGTGATTTCAATGCGAAAAATACTTATTGGGGATCTAGACTTAGAACCACTAAAGGAAAAGAACTATTCAAAGCAGGAAGAGGACTTAATTGTGAGTTTAATTCTGTAAACAAGCCGACACACTGGCCGGTCGACAGGAATAAAATACCTCACCTCATAGACTTTTATATACCAAAAGTACAATAATATGCGAGAACTAAATTTGTGTTGAGAACAGTGAGGAACTCTCGTCTGATCTTTCACCCGTTATCATGACTATTCGCTCAACTGTAGTTAATAAAGAAAGTCCGCCTAGGATACAAACAACAAAACTAATTGTTACCTATTCCAGGAACATATTTATTTGAATATTGAACTGCAAGTGCCAATTAAAACACCGACACAAATAGAAGAGGAACTAGAATTGTTAATTGATAATATTCAAAAATCAGCTTGGAAGAGTACTCCTACTAGCCACAAGAATATGAATAAGGCTCCAAGCTATCCTCTAATCAAGGAAATTAAGAACACCACAATCAACAAATACTTAAGTAGTCTAACTGTAGAAAAGGATACTGAGTACTCGCTTTGGAAAGCTACAAAATCTCTGAAGAGACCAAAAATGCAGGTGCCACCAATTAAATGTGACCATGGAAGTTGGGCTAGAAGCGCTAAGCAAAAATTCACGCTGTTTCCTGAATACCTAGAAGAAACCTTCCAACCTCTGCCTAGACAATCAGCAGATGAAAATATAACTCGATATACGTAAAGGTACACTACAAGAGCTGAGGGAAGTAATCAACAACTTAAATGGAAGAAAATCTCCTGGATAGTTAAAGCATTGAAATGTCCCAAGCCAATGGAAGGTAGCAGAGGTTATCATGATACCAAAACCAAATAAACCAGCTAATGACAAAAAATCGTATAGACCGATTGCTTTGCTTCTAATAATTTCAAAAGTTTTCGAAAGACTACTGCTGAAGAGGTTAAAACCAATAATAGAATAAAGAAGCCTAATTCCTCCACATCAATTTGGATTTAAAGAAAATCACTCCACTGTAGAACAGGGGCATAGAATTACAAAAGTGAAAAAAAAAATATGTTCCAGTATCTTCTTGGATGTAGCTCAGGCTTTTGACAAAGTGTGGCGTCAAGGACTAGAATTTAAAGTGCATCGAGATTTACCAAAGCAGTTTTATCAGATTCTAAAATCTAACGTAACCTATCGTTACTTCCTGGTTAAATATGAAGGAGAATACTCTGAATTAAACAAAATATCAGCAGGCATAGGGCCAATACTGTATCTTCTCTATACACGAGAAATGTCTATATACCAAATGCCGATGAAACAACCATTGCAACATTCGCTGATGATACTGCAATCCTTGCTATTGGTAACACCATAAAAGAAGCGACAAGAAAACTTCAGAGAGCCAGTAACACAGTGAGCAACTGGACGAAAAGGATGAAGAAGGAGCGACTACTAAATGATTTATATGTTATACCTACGACTATCCAATTAGTTGGTCAAAGAAATGGTATTGGGTAACGCAGAGCGAGAAAGGACGGCGTAAATTATTGTTCAACCTAGACGCTGGTCTGATCGAACGCCATTTAAATGAGAAAGCAACTACCAAAAGAATTAAAACACCGTTAGAGTCAGCTAAAACCATAAACAAAACTGTAAGCGAATATACAGCCCGACGAGTACTTAAAAGAATTGGATTTGTCAGCAGGGTCAGACGGCTTTATCGGATAAAAATGTAACAGCGCATTTAAAGTTTGCAAAAGGACACAAAACTTGCAATGCGGAAGATTGGAAACGTATTAATGGGTCAAGTGAAACCAAAATAAACCGTTTCCAATCAGATGGAAAAAATACTATTGGCACAGACCTGGCAATAAATTACAGAAGCACCAAGCCAAAGAAACTGTAAAATATGGTGGATAAACTTTCATGGTTTTGGGACTGTTTTACTTGGTGGAACTTTGGTCCTTTAGTAAAAATATCTATAATAAAGAGCAAGAAAATGTATTTAGCCATTTTAAAAGAAAATTTGCCAAATTTTATTGATGAATGTGCCAACATCATCGATGAATGAAAAATAAAAATGGCCATCAAAAAGCCCTGATTTAAATCCGATAGAGAAATTGCGGACAATTTTTAAATGGCGCTTGCGAGATTAAGAGTAACCCCCCTCCCCTTCCCTCCAAATCCATCAATGAGCTATGAGACCGAATAAGCGCTGAACAGTTAAAAATTACATCCTCTATAATTGAGTATTTGGTAGAAAGTATGCCAAGAACGCTAACAAGCGTAATTGCGACTAAAGGATTATGGAAAAAATATTAATTAACTGTAACCCCAAAATGGATCAGTGCAAAATTGGAAAAAAATACCCTGAGGGTAAAAATTTTACTCGAAGGGTAAAAATTTGACAATAAAAATTCTTTCTGAGAAAATAAAGCACTTTTTTGCTCGAGAGCACTTTGCTTTACTCTAGATTTTTCATAGGTTTGCCAAAGTGAATTGGAAACAAAAAAAAAAACTCCAATTTGATATTTCATTTGTGATTTATTTGAATATTTAATGCGCTTAATTAATTGGTTCCATCTTGTCTTTATCACAATAAAAAAAGTTTTACTGATCTGACAGACAGTAAAACATAACCTCCTTTTTTTGCGTTTTTTACACCAACACAACTATGAAAATATTTCATATTCTTTTGGACATAAAAAAGTTACTTTCCTTTCGACGTGAAAAAAAAAATCACAATATTTTACGTCAAACTAATTTCCTGCAAACTTCAGCTCGTTAAATATTACGTCAAACCTAACCGAACAACCAAAAAATGAAAAATTTGGTTTTATGCGTCAAACTCTACTTAAAAGGTTGGTACACAATTGAGAATGAATTATCATTTTCATCAAATTATGTAAGAAAATTGCTAAAATAGTGAAAAACGTATTGTGACGGTGACATCTAGGGTGTAATAGAATAAGTTAAATTAATAACTTGTGGCGACCTCATTGCAACTACCCAAACTACCCAAAAAGGGTACTAACCATTTTTGGTTGATTAGGAGAACCATTTTAGTTCAGTGTAAAAATTATTAGATAGACTGACAGATTAGAAATAACCACGAATAAGAAAAGGCGTGTAATTAAAATCTTAATAAATAATAAATAAATCTATAAGTGTATTTCATTTAAATATTGGTAAATTCGTTTAACCTCCACAAACTCAATGTTTTACTGTACTAAAATGGAATTTTCCATGCTAAATGTTTCTACACTATTCTTAGCGGAAAAGTCAAGAACGAAGTCGAATTA
Organism: Tipula vernalis; assembly: GCA_958295665.1. Classification (NCBI taxonomy): domain Eukaryota; kingdom Metazoa; phylum Arthropoda; class Insecta; order Diptera; family Tipulidae; genus Tipula; species Tipula vernalis. The sequence goes on along the minus strand of OY282558.1, from coordinate 174,569,356 downwards.
GATTATTAGTATTTAGTAAGCGATAGTGTAATGATTAAAAAGGAATTAAAAAGTAATTTAAAAAGTGTTTTAGTGCAAAATAAAAAGTAACAGTGATCAGTAAAATTGTGCGAATAAATTCTGTGAAATAAATAAATTCGTTGCTGATAAATTGAATTGCTTTTATTTTATTCACAATCCAGTCATACGAACCTTGATTGACAAGGCAAAAACGTAACAATTGGTGACAGCGATGGGATTATGAACAGTAAAACAAAGAAAATGATTCTCTCGAAATTAAGAGTTCCAGAATTAAAAAAGGAACTTGAGAAACGCGGTTTGGCCACTGATGGTAGCAAAGCAGCTTTACAAGCAAAATTACGTGACGCCATGGAAAACGAAGGGTTAAACGCAGACCACCATGATTTTGGCGTAGAAGTAACATATGCGATAACCGTAGAAAAAACAGAAGCTGAAACGGTAAAACAATGATTGGTCGAAACGACACAGCGACGACCAAGCGGAGCACAGGCAGTGGCCAAACAAGAGAGCCAAATGACGACGGAGTCGTTAAACTTGAAAGAGTCAGCTTAAAGGAGTAGAAGCTGACTCCCACAACCGATTACACCATAATCTAGATCCGCGTTTCGAAAGTAGTTGAAGCGGTGACAGCTTAACAATCAAAGGCGATATTGATGGCAAGGACTGCATCATCACCCTGGATACGAGAGCAAATCGCACGATTGTCCGTAAAGATCTGATCTATGGAGATATACAACCAGCAAATGGATTGAAGGTACAAACGGCAACTGGAGAAAGTTCAATAATAAAAGGGAAAAAGATCGTTAAAATAAAGTTCGGAAAGAACTCTTTTCCAACACGACGTTATTGTAGATATTGTGGATGAAGTCATTATGGGGATGGACTTCATGAGGGCAAATGGCTTTGTGGCGGATGTTGGACGAACAGTTTTAACTTACAATAACATCGAGTGGCCACTTCAATTTCAAGGCGAATTATTGTTGATCGTCGGGAGAAGCTGAAACCGAACTCGGAGACGATCGTATGGGGAAGATTGGAGGTAAGTGGGCCTTGGAGCCAAGGAAATTATAATCGGGAAAGCCCTAGTTAAACCAGACAACGACCATAGAGTATCACTTAGGACTCTAAATCTCTTGTATAAGACGAAAACCATTAAGAAAGGAAGTCATCGCCAAATGTAACGAAGTTTCGACTGTAGTAAAGTGCGAACAACAAAGTCCAATTAGAAAAGCCGACATTCAAGGCCAGAAAGAAATGGTAAAACAACTGATGCAGTAATGGACCGAAGATCTTACTGTGGCACAGAAAAATTCTGCATTTTCCGTCCATATTCTGCAGAACATCGGATAATAACGGAAGGACTTCAATGGTAAAGCACCAAATTGATAAAAGAGCAGAGATGGCGATTCGTCAACCATCCAGAAGGTTACTATTGGCAAAACAAGAAGAACTTAATCGAATGGTAGCAGATTTGCAGGCAGCTGCAATACTCGAACCATCTGCCCACTGCCAAGGATCGATGATACGTTAAATACGTTATCGGGTGCTCGAATATTTTCGACATTAGATCTACAAAGCGGCTATTGCCAGGTGGAAGTCCATGAAGAAGATCGCGAGAAAACAGCGTTCGGGTAATGGACTTTGGCAATTTAATGTTATGCCGTTTGGATTATGTAATGCGCCCTGCGACTTTTGAACGATTAATGGAGCGCGTGTTAAAGGGATTACATTGGACGACATAATCGTCATGGGGAAGGATTTCGACGAGCATCTAAGGAAGTTGGTTGAAGTTATGGATCGGATACAGGCCGCCGGATTAAAGTTAAGTCCAAAGAAGTGTAAAGTGTTTAGAACTGAAGTAAAATATTTGGGTCATCTGGTAACGACTAATGGAATTCACATCGACGAAAAAAAGATCGCCGCGGTAAATAATTGGCCAAGACCTAAAAATTTACACGAAGCGCTTCGTGCCAGGATTCGCCAATATCGCCAAAAGTTTACACGAGTTGATCAGGAAGAACAAGGCATTCGAATGGAAGAATGACCAAGAAGAAGCATTCGTGGAACTAAGGAGACGGTTATGAAATTTATGTTGGACACCGATGCAAGTAATGACGGTATAGGAGGTGTGTTATCACAGAAAACTAATGGCCAAGAACGAGTTACTGCGTACTACTCCAAAATATTATCAAAACCGGAGCGTAATTACTGCGTGACACGGAAAGAATTGTTGGCTATAGTAGAATGTGTTAAGCATTTCCATAAGTACCTTTATGGCCAAAAATTCTACCACGCTGGATCGAACGTCTTCAAAGCTACGATTTCCAAATCGAACATCGGAAGAGAAGTGCACATGGAAATGCCGACGCATTATCAAGACGGCCATATCCAGTAGAATGTAAACATGTTGTCGCGTTGAAGCAAAAGGAAGGCATGATCGACATTAGGCTTATGCAAGTGCTGTCAGGAAAGAGCAATTGGATAATACGGATTTATCAGTTATCATGGAATGGAAGGAAAAGGAAGACCGGCCGACTTGAAGCGAGATCGCGAACCTAACTCCCATTGTCAAGGCTTATTGGGCTGAATGGGATAGCCTCCGTCTTGAGAATGGCTGTTTAAAATGATTGTGGGAAAGCACGGATGGCAAAGTGAAGCAATTATTGCTGGTGACACCAAAGTGCCGGATTGCAGAAATCATGAACGAGTATCATGGAGGAGCAAGTGGGGGCCACCTAGGAATTAATAAAACACTGGCTAAGACACGTCAACGATTCTACTGGGCAGAACGTAGACAGTCTGTGATAGAGTGGTGCCATTAATATGACCAATGTGCGACGGTGAAGGGACCCGCAAGTAAAAGTCGTGGAACCATAAAGCAATAATACATTGTTGTAGTACCATTCGAAAGAATTGCAATGTATGTAGCGGGGCCATTTCCCACCACCGAGAGCTGTAATAAATATGTGTTAGTGATAATGGATTATTTCTGGAAATGGCCGGAGGTGTCCCATTCCCAATCAGGACACAACAACAATAGCTGATGCCGAGATTCATACCGATCAAGGAAGGAATTTTGAATCGGTGGTATTTCAAGAAATATGCCAGATGCTCGGTATAAATAAAACGAGAACAACGCCTTTACATCCGCAGTCCAACCGAATGGTGGAAAGATTCAATGGCACATTGGAGAAATATCTAGCAAAGATAGATAGACCAATGTTTCTGATGGCCTATCGATCAGCAATACATGACACAACCGGAATGACACCAGCTAAAACGTTACTTGGAGATAACCTACGATTACCTGGAGATCTAAACTTTGGGGCTGTACCATCAGCGGCTTATTGTGGACAGGATTACGTAGACCGGATGAAAGAGGAACTTAATGAGAGTCATCAATTTGTACGGGGGTAAATACAGCTGGCCTTCTACAGAGGAGGTGATTTGGATCCTCTTCGGGACAAACAGGCTTAGGTGAGGGGTAGTGTGACGGTGACACCTAGTGTGTAATAGAATAAGTTAAATTAATAGCTCAATGTTTTACTGTACTAAAATGGAATTTTCCATGATAAAACTGTTCCAAATGTGTCTACACTATTCTTACTGGAAAAGTCATGAACTTTCTAAAAGTTTGGTTTGTGTATACAAAAAGGCGAACGAAGTCGAAATGGATTCATTAGTTCTTGATAAGCGAAAGTATAAAGGATTAAAAAGGAATTATAAAGTGATTTAAAAAAGTGTTTTAGTGCGAAATAAAAATTATAAGTGATCAGTAAAATTGTGCAAATATTAAAATAAAGTGATTTTGTGAATTATCGTGAATAAATTGTGTTGTAATAATTTTTGTGTGAAATAAATAAATTCATTGGTAATAAATCCAATTGTTTTATTTTTATTCACAATCCAGTGATTTGTACCTTGTTGACAAGGCAAAAACGTAACAATATGGCTTTGGAAATTTATTGATATTGAGTCACTGTTTAGTACCTTAAAATTATCAAATTTTTAACTTTTGCAACCGCGATCAATTTTTTTAGTAAAAGCGACCCCACGCTCTAGGAAATTTTCTAATTCCTTTGCGTTTAACTTTTTTGATAATTTAAAAATTATGTCCGCTTCGTCATCTAAACTACCATATTGCTTAAGCAATGCTTGCTTCAATCTCTCGAAGGAATCTATTTGCAAATCCTTTGCCTCGTGATAAAACTTCGGTATGAACGAAATTTGTGACACTTCGAGTTTCATGGCTTCATGGCTTCGAGTATAGCAGAAAGAAATGGCAACAGAATTCTGAAAAATCATTAGTGAAGTGAAAATTTGATTATTTCACTTTTAACGCTCTTGAAGCGCTTTTATGGTTTGCGGTTTTGCGCCCTGCTAAAAATTACAATAAATTTTACAATAAAAACTTTTGGGATTTTCACCCAAATAATAGAAATTAGTACTACAATATTTCGTTGAAGAATTTTATTTACTAACTAGTGGCCTGTGGCCCCTAGGGGGCCGAATCTACGGTACATTTAGTTCGCTAAATCAGTGGGAGCCCTCACACGACTAAAAGCCACTTATAGCTGCCCATCAGTAAATACTGGTTTAGGTAGCTCCTCGGTTATTACCTTTTCCAACACCTGTAATAACTCCTAGTTTTACGGATTTTTTAAATAATTCAGTCACCGCCATACGGACATCATTGAACGAACCCGATTGTAAATTTATATTCCTGATAAGCATAACTATTGCACCAACTTCCAGGATTAGTTTGTGTGGTGGCATTCCAGAAGGTGCAATAGAATTAATATACTCTAATGGTTTGTTTAATTGTGAAGGATCCGTTGTGATGATTTAATCGACACTGCAATATACATCTTGGAATCCCCGTCAATTAAGCAAATTAAGCACCTCTTTTTTAATCTGGTAGCAATTATCATTTAACGGGCAAACAATTGCTCTTACTGAATACTGATCTATATTACGAAGATCCAAAGAATCACCAAAAGTGTGGTGAACAATTGAGTTTGGTGGGAATCTCAATCATGTTTTGTCCATTAGTACATTGCAGTGTTCCATTTCCCAATTGCAGCCACCACTTGGAAAATTCTCGTACCAAAGAAAGTATGATTTCTTTTAACATAATAATAAGTCGGTTTGTTTTTAAAAAGTGAAAATGTAAGGTATATTGTAAATTAATATAATATAATCAAATTTTAGAATTCATAAATCAAAAATTTCTTTATAAACAGCATTTTTAGTAAAAATGCTACTACTTCCATGAATCAGATTTTCCTGGTGCGGCGTTGGCAGAATCTTAACTTTGACGTCATAGGAACGGCGAACCTTTGAGAATGCAACATAAAGTTGTCCGTGTCCAAATACAGGTTCCGACAGGTATATCCCAACTTTGTCCATTGTTTAACCTTGAGACTTGTTTATAGTCATAGCAAATGCTGCCTTAATAGGATATTGCCGTCGTTTAAGTTTAAAAGGTAGCTCCAGGTCGGAACTTGAAAAATCTATCCTTGGAATAACTTTATCTTTCATGCTTTTCACAACTAATCGTGTACCGTTGCATAATCCTTGTTTAGTGTTGAGATTCCGATGTAGCATGACTATAGCTCCAATTTTAAGATTCAGAGTATGTTGAGGTAGCCCAGCTGGATTGATAGAGAATTCAAATATCCTAGTGGAAAGTTAAGACGCACACTTTCATCTTCTGTATCGACTTCATCTGTACTTAAATACACTCGAATTCGTTCAGGAAGCAAGCCAATAATTTGATTGTTGATTCTGTCCACATCAACGTTCTTTGGACAGCAACTTGTCAATTGTATTGAGAATATTACTGGATGCCATAGTGCACTCATCTATAATAATCAATTTTGCACGACGAATATCTTCTGCACTATCACTTTCCATTCTCAATCCTGAGATGGATGTTTCTTCGAATATTGTTCTTGAGAGCGTCAATCGTTGCTGGTTTATCGGCGGGCGTAACACTTATCTTTGACGGTACCCCAAAGATAATAGTCCAACGGCATCAAATTATAGCTCCGAGGCGGCCAAATCACATTAGCATTTCGGCTGATAATTCGATCTTCGAAGACAGTGCGCAAAAGATCAATTGAAACGTGTGCTGTGTGGCACGGAGCGCCGTCTTGTTGAAACCAAATGTTGCATATGTCCTCTTCTTCAAGTGCCGGGAACAAAAAATCGTTTATCATGGCGCGGTAGTGCCAATGATGCCACCGGACCAAAATCCGCACCAAACAGTCACTCGTTGAGGATGCATCGGCTTCTCTACGATCACGTGGGGGTTCTCCGTGCCCCAAATGCGACAATTCTGCTTGCTTACATAGCCGCCAAGATAGAAATGCGCCTCATCCGAAAAAATGATTTTTTTGCCAAAATCGGCCATCTTCTTCAAGTCGATCGCAAGCCCACTCAGCGAACCGAAAAGAAAATGGGTGGTCTCCTTGCTTCAATTCCTAAACTAATTGAACTTTATACGGTGTCATACCAAGGTCTTTATGCAGAATTCGTCGCAATGTTGTACGCGAAATGTTTAATTCTTGAGTACGATGACGAGTTGACGTTCCCGGCGACTCACGCACATTCTCGGCTACAGCATCAATATTTTCGGGTGTACGCTTGGTTGGCTGCTTGGTTCGTGTTGGTTTATTAATTAGGAAGCCTGTTTCTTTAACTTTTTTCACAAAATAACGCACATATGGAGCTCCCGGCGCTTCGTTTCTTCCGAAAACCGCACGCAATTTTCGCACACATTCTGCAACATTACCATGATTTTCGAAGTAATGTTTCAATATTTCCCAGCGTTGTTCAAGCGAATACACAAACATTTTCGTTCAGTGGAAGGATAAAACTAACTTTCTGTCAAATCAAAAGTGGCATAACCCTTACCATACTCAAAATAACCGCTAGTTCAAAAAAAAAAGTTAGATGGCCCACCCTATATGTCCACTTTGAAACAATGTCATTTCACTATTAAATATCTTCAAACATAACATTACGAAAAACCAAAGAAAATTTTAAATCTAACTCTGTTGGTATATAGGGTGAATTTATGTTGTTAATTGGGACAGCTGATAAGCTGGTTTGTAGGCAACATTCTGTCAAATGAAATATATATATGTTACTTCCGTTTTACTCATAATAAGTTTGAGACGTGTTTTATTTCCAATTACCAAAAATCTGTTTTCAACAGGTTATGGGCCCAGATTTTTGGCTGCTTTATTGTGGAATCGGGTAAAAACATAGTTATTAATTGATTAACAAAGTATTTAGCGTATAAAGTGTATCAGTAAATTCGATAATTAAATAAATCATGGCATCGAATAGCGTTCCAGTAGAAAAATTAATGGGACGAGAAAATTATAATGAAGGGAATTTGCCATGAAAGCATATATTGAGCATGAAGACCTGTGGTGTTGTATAGAAAATAAAGACGAAACAAAAGATGAAATGAAGAAGGCCAAGCGGGAAACACAAGCAAAATCGAAGATCATCATGTGCGTGCATTCAAGTGTTTATATACATATTCAAAACTTCAAAAGAAACGTGGGAAAAATTAAAGAAAGTATTCCAGCATGATGGACTATCGTATAAAATCGCGTTAATGCGAAAAATGATCAACACCAAACTTGAAAATTGTCCATCAATGGAGCAGTATGTAAGAACAATCGTATGTGCGTCTCAAAAGTTAAACGACATTGGTTTTATAGTCGATGACGAATGGATTGGGACGTTTTTACTTGCGGGTTTACCAGAAAAATTTCAACCAATGATTATGGCCATGGAAAGTTCTAAAACGAAAGTCACAGGGGAGTACGTAAAATCAAAACTACTCATTAGTCAGTACGGTGATAACAAGAGTTTGATAAATACAGCGTTTATTTCCAAAAAAAAATAGAAAGCGATTTAAACCAAGATGCAACAACTGTAACCAAATTGGTCATTTTGCAAATAAATGCAAGTTTCCGCTCAAGAAAAGGAGACGGAAAATAAACAGGCTTTATTATCGACAAATATCATACGACAAATAATATGCAAATTATTACAAATTGTTCCAAATTGTCGACACCTAAAAAAGTTATCATGGATAACAATGAAAAGGTGCCAGTCAACTGTAAGGGAACGTATAGATCAGATGGCAAAAAATGGTAAAGTGATAGTTTTCGATGACCGCCATTGTAGAATTTTTGACAAATGCAATCAGCTAATTGCAACAGCAACTCTTGAAAAGGATATGTACAAACTTGATTTTGGACAAGAGTGTGTGTTGTTCATTCGGATCAGGTGTCAAGGACAATTTTGAATTGTGGCATCGTCGTCTTGGACATATGAACGTCCAATATACCATATGAAAGAATTACAAAAATCGGCGGACATAGGGCTTTGTCGAACCAAGTGACAAAAATGACGTTTGTGGTATTTGTTGTAAAGGAAAGTAGTCAAAATCACAGGAAGGCAAATCAACGTCATCATCGAGCCATAAATTGGAATTGGTTCATGTAGATTTGTGCGAACCCATGGAAGAAAAATCAATTAGTGGATCGCGTTATTTTTTCTCCTTGGTTGATGATTACACGCACAAGACGTTCGTTTTACTTCTTAAAATCCAAAGATGAAGTAGTGTGTGTTTTTCAAAATGTTTAAAGCATTTGTCGAAAATCAATGTGGAGAAAAACTAAAGGTTCTGCGGACAGACAACGGTGGAGAGTTTTTGTAACAAAAGAACTCCAGAGTTTTCTTCAGAATTCAGGGATACAACACTAGACGACAATTCCATCTAATCCACAGCAGAACGGATTGTGTGAACGCATGAATCGGACTATTGTCGAAAAAACGAGGTGTCTTCTGTTAGATTCTGGTTTTACCGAAACGTTTTTTGGGCCGAAGCAGTGAATACTGCTGTATATTTAATCAACCGTTCACCAACAAAGGCGTTATCAGGACGGATACCAGAGACAGGGAGTGGACAGGGAGACAACCGAATTTGTTGAACTTGAGGGTTTTTGGATCAAAGGCTATGGTACATGTGCCAAAACAAAAGCGGAAAAAGTTTGATCCAACAGCACAACAACGCATGATGGTTGGCTATTGCGAAACTCAAAAGGGCTATCGTGTGTACAATCCAGTGAATGATGAGGTTTTCTCAGCCCGTGACTGTATTTTTGACGAGTCATGTAAATATTTAAACAACAATGGAGACGTCCAATTTTTCCAAATGTTAAATAATGAACAATCGTTGGTTAGGGATTCATCAGAAATTCGTTCGGAACGTATTTCCTTACCATTGCCGAATGAAGTGGGAGATAATGACAACCCAAGCGATGAAGATGAATGTTCTATTGATGAAACGATTGTTGACGCACAAGTAAATGATTCTGATAGCAATTATTGTCCAGACATTTCAATAATTCAGAACTGTGAAAGTAGGCGTTCAGAAAGGGCACCAAAGTCAAACAGGAGAGAAGATTTTGTTTATTCATCAATTGAGCTATCGACGAATGATCCGCTTAGTGTTGAAGCAATTATGGCAAACGAAACATGGACTTTATGCAATTTACCGGCTAAAGGCAAAGCGCTCAACTCAAAATGGGTGTTTAAAACCAAATTAAAAATAGATGGTTCAGTTCAATACAAAGCACGGCTCGTGGTAAAGGGTTGTGCCCAACGTGAAGGATTGGATTATGAGGAGACGTATGCACCGGTGGTGAAGTATAGCTCAATTCGCTATCTATTGGCATTGGCTGTTCAATACGATATGTATGTTGAGCATATGGATGCAGTGTCTGTGTTCCTTCAAGGTGAATTAAGGGAAACGGTGTATATATTACAACCAGAAAACTTCGCGGATGTTTCAGGTGAAGTGTGCAAATTAATAAAGACACTTTATGGATTAAAACAAGCCGGCCGCGCCTGGAACCAAATGTTGGACAAGGTGTTGGTAGAGATCGGCATAACACGATCTAAAGCTGATAGGTGTATCTGTCATAAAATCGACGAACATCAAAAGTTGTTTGTTGCGGTCTATACGTCGATGATTTTTTGATTTTAAGTACCAACAAAGCACAAAGCAAGAGTCTGAAAGTCGAACTAGCCAAACGTTTTCAAATGAAAGATATATTGGAGAGGTGCAAAGCATATTAGGATTCCGAATTACAAGGGATTGAGAAAAGGGAATTTTATCGCTGGATCAACAAGAATACATTACCAGGATTTTGGAAAAATTCAACATGTCGCAATCTAATCCTGTTGCGACACCAATCGACATAAACGTCAAGTTAGACAAAAATATGTCACCGACCAGCAAAGCCGAAATTGAGGACCTGAAGAAAATTCCATTTCAAGAAGTGGTAGGCAGCCTTTTGTATGCAGCCCAGGGTCCGCGACCTGATATTGCCTACGCAGTGAATTTTGTGAGTCGTTTTTCAAATAATCCCGGCAAACAATATTGGGTTGCAGTGTAACGAATTTTCCGTTATTTGAAGGGCACAATAGATGCGAAGCTAAATTATCGGAAATCAGAACAGGAAAACACTACGAGATTTAGTGATGCCGACTGGACGAATGATCTTGATGAAAGAAAGTCCACCACTGGTTATATTTTTCTCAAAGGCAGTGGAGCAATAACATGGTCATCACGTAAGCAACAAACCGTTGCTATTTCCTCAACTGAAGCCGAATATATGGCTCTCTCGGCAGCCTGTCAAGAAGCACTATGCTTCGAAAATTAGACGTCAAAGTGCGATAAATCTCTCGAAGACAGATTCCTACCATCCTCGTACAAAACACATAGATGTCATGCACCACTTTATAAAAAAGAAAGTAGCAGCATCTGTTATTACAATAAATCAAATTGGAACAGATCAGATGATTGCTGATGCGTTAACAAAAGGACTTCCAAAATTAAAACATCAACAACATCGAGAAGAAATGGGAATTAGTATAAATTCAAGTGGGAGTGTTGGTATATAGGGTGAATTTATGTTGCTAATTAGGACAGCTGATAAGCTGGTTTGTAGGCAACATTCTGTCAAATGAAATATATATATATATATATGTTATACTTCCGTTTTACTCATAATAAGTAAAAGACGTGTTTTATTTCCAATTACCAAAAATCTGTTTTCAACAAACTCATCTTTACGCGTACAATATTTTGTATGAAAGGATATTTCTTGTAGAAGATGGAAATTTAAACAATTGTATTGCACACGTTTCTTTCTCCGTCTTTCATCAATCGCATTTATTTTTATATTGTTAAACCGTGAAATTACGAAATTACTTTTTTTAGGCAAACCAAATTAATAAAATTTTTTTTTTTTTTTTTTTCTATTGCAGAGTAATGCCTGTCGTCAATACCCATTAAGGGAGTCTAAGAACGAATTATTTAATATTTCTACTAAACAGGAAGTTCGGGTTGTCACATATAGCCCATTTGGAAGTGGATTTGAGATGCAATCAATGAAATCAATTAAAATTGACGGTGTGGAACAAATTAATGGGCCATCACAAAATGACTTTGCTGAAGCAGCTTCAGTTACGGCAGCGTGTCGGGCGCATGCAAATTCTCCGCAATACGACCAATTTGCAGATTGCCAATATGAAAATGTGTTTAAAATTTTCAAAATTAAAATTGACAATAAATTGGTTTGGTGTTATATCCAAACGGAACAATTTCAAAAATTGATTGATTTCGATTTATCAAATAATAATTATCACCTGTATGAAACATATCCGCAATTGAAAATTTTAAAAAATATTCGTAATAATTATTTCATGGTCAATGACAAAAATAATATAAATCAAAAATTGCCAAGAATTATAGCCATTCATCAATTAAATGCTACGGCACAACCGCCAGCAATTAATTTTGTTCGTGTCAATTCAAAACCAATATGCAAAACTCCTTTAGTTGAAAAAACGATCAATTGTGGCCGACCAACACTAGAAGTTCGACCATTCAGGACAATTGTACATCCGGATCAATATCCGTGGATTATGTCCGTGTTCACGAAACGAACCGATTGGGATCTTAATTGCCAAGGAACGCTTATTGACCATGAAACTGTAATAACTGGTGGAAGTTGTGTAATAAATGCGGAGGGCAAAAAGGTTTTGCTAAACAATTTACGAATTTTACCGAAAAAATATGATAAAACTTTAAGAACCGATGTAAATGAACTTCTCGAAATTCGTGAAATCATCTTAAGTGAAAATTACAACAAACAATATTTTGAACATGATATTGCATTAATTAAACTAAAAAAACCGTTTGTAATATTTGGTAATGATACGATGCCAATTTGTACTACAAATAATTATAATTTATTCAGCGATTTAACTGGGGTTGTAAGTTAAACAGAAGATGATTATTTTACTCGTATTTCATGTGTTTATATTTATATGTAGGTAACTGGATTTGGATTGGACCGATCTTCAAAACCGTTGACGCAATTGAGCCAGGCAAATATTGAAAGATTACGTCCGGATGTTTGCCGCAGACGTGATGGTTACTTTAGAGTGTATCTAAATGAGAATTCTTATTGTGCGGCCTATGTTAACGGTGAGACTGCATCATAATGTGTATATGGTTAAAATAATTGTTAATGATGGTAAAATGTATATTTTATTTGTAGGTACAAATATTTGCCCAGATATGGCTGGAAGTGGAATGTATATTAAAATTCGCGATGTCTGGATGTTAAGTGGAATTGTTACCATTGGTGTTGGAAGTGGCGAACGATGTTCCTTATCAGCTGTATCTTTGTATACGGATGTTGCGGCGCTACATGGTTTGATTGAAGCCAACAGGTCTTAAATAATGAAACTACATTTTTTAAAAAAGTTTTTTTTTTTTTTATATTTATAAAAAATTTACAAAACATTTAAAAAATTAAAAAAAAAAAAATATTTAATAAATTTAAATTTATTATAAATCGTATAACTTTTTTTACTATAAACTATTAATTATTATTATTCATTAAATTATTTTGATTAAAATTGAAAGCGAATAACCTACAGTCTTATAAGATTACAGAAATGGTTGCATATAGTAAATACTTGGTTGTCAAGTATTACAAGCATATTTTATTAGCTGCTGGCCAGTCATTTCGATGAGTCCAATGATTATTAACTTTATTTTATTTTTGTGTATTTAAGTCTTACGGGTACGAGTAACTTACAATAAAAGTGTTATGTTTATTTGGAAAATCTATGTATCGTACAGAGAGAGGGTAACACCGTGCATCGCTTACGTTATCAATTTATGATATTTGGCCGGTTTATGACTTTTTTCGATTACATAAAAACTTTGTGGCTTGCCATTGCCGGCAAAATGATTTTGAATTGTGCGCGGTTTAGGCGCATAATATGTTGGTGATTTTTTCTTTAGAATTTTATCGTTTTCCTTCGCCAATTTACTTTTTGTTTTTTTGTCCAACGTTTCATTGTCCCACGATGATTTTGCTGACCACGTTGGAATATTTTTGATATCGTAGAAATCATTGTCGTCAGCATGGCGTAAATATGAACTGTGATCTTGTATGTTGCCGTACATTTTTTTCAAAATTGGTATATTCCAATGATAAATTTTACCCGGTTTACCATTTGACTTAAAACCAACTGGAATCTGTAAATATGAAGCACAGTTAATATACCGAAATAAAATAAGTTTTGAAATTTAGGCTTACATGTTTGCTGTAATCATTTATTGAATTTTTATCGCCAACTGGTTTTGAAAGCGAGTAATAGTAAGGATTTGGTGGTAGCTTAATGACAAACATATGCGAATCATCTGGTCGAGAATGATGGCGTGACTCTACCGCTAAACGTTTTCGATGATGATTTGGTGGTATCATCAGTTTTGACAATCCCAATGTTTCCAGGATCTCGGAATTACTTATTGTATTATCTCGTACAATGTCTCGATTTAGCTTCATGTCCCTATGAATGGAATGTCTGGTCGAGTCAAGGTGATTTTCTGGAATTTTGACCGCATTTTCACCACGTTGAGGTATTATGCGTAATATTTTCGAGTTTCGTAATTGCCTTTTACTGTCCGTGCTCTTTAGGTTTGTTGTTGTAGTTGTTTGCGCTGATATCAATAGAATTAACGCATTTAATGTCATCACACTAAAAATAAAACAATAAAATGAGAAATGATTAATATTTATTGACTAAAAACTAAACAAACAATAATAAAAAAAAGATTTGCATAAATTTTAGCTAAGACAAGATACAAACAAATGTATTTGCATATGTATTGTTGTATTAACGTGACTTACAAAAAACCCCAAATATTTCTATAGACACAGTGTCAATACAATCCTCGTTTAACATGACTAGGCATATTCGAATAATTGTCGTACTAAGTTTTTTAACTGGACTTATTTATAACGTAAAAGTTGAGTTCCATAATGAGCTGGTTTACCTTTCGACATAAGTGGGAGCCTACTTCTGCCTTATTAAGTTTAAACCAAAACTATTGATAGTTCTTGTCTAGGATTGTCAACAGTATCATTTTTGCTAGAGAATCCAGGGAAGACTCCATTCTTTCGAACTAAAAGTATGAAGCGGAATTTTACGCGGACCAAACGAACATGTTTTTAGTTTGCTAATACAACTTATAATAGAGCGTTCTCTTACCTTGCAAATTATTATCAGTATGGCCCAAATCCGATTAAAAATCTAGCTGAATTAATAATATAAAAAAGGGAATTGAAATCTGAACGCCTAGGTACCAACAAGGTATTGCCTTAAGAAAGTCGATGGGAAGCTCTTAGCGGTTTAATAAGCAATACGTTTGTGAAAATCCCATGGTGACCAGGTGTCCTGGTTTCTCCGAACATGTTCTATTTTTTCAAGCTTCTGTGGGTCCGGGCTTTAAGATAATTTATTCAGATCGCTAAATTTATTAGCGGCTATACAAAATTGCGGAGGAATCAGAAAAATAAAAATTTCAACACAAATTAAATATTTTATTTAAGAAATCGAACTCCAGCCCAAAAATTTTCAAGACGTAATTTAATTTATTTTAGATTAGGAACTATTTATAGAATGAGCTTACCGACTCAGGTATAAAATTTTACTAAAATACGTCGACAAATGTGAGTGTTCCATTTATTGTTGAAGGCGGAGAAAATTGTCTTGGTTAGCTGTACATGTGAGTAGTGTTCCATAATGTGTTTATTATAAAATTCTGATCTCAACCCAACCTAATGACTTAAAATTTCTTCAGGCCATGAAATAATAGGTATTATATTAGGAACTACTTATAGTATCTACAAAATATTTCAGATATAAAATTTAATTGAAATTCATCACCAAATGTGCTTATTCGATTTGATGCTGGAGACTGGGAAGATAGCCTGAATTAACTAAGTATGTAAAAATAAATTTGACGAATATAATTTTTGATTTATATCGACCAAAACATCACTGGCAGGCTTGAATTTCAGCCAAGGTTTAATTAAGAAATCCGAGCCGAGATGATATCGCCGAAGGAATTCTCTAGAGCCGGAATTAATCAATTTTATAAAAGGAACTACTTAAAGAATCGAATTCACACCTTAAATCTCAGATACAAAATTTTATTAAAATCCATCTACAACGAGGTAGCACTCTACCTGCACGAATTGGTAGTTTATGTAAAAAAAAAATTGGTGAAACAATTTTTTTGACCAATCACTAGCAGTGTTCGCCATATTTTATTTAAGAAATTCCATCCCTGCCTCACATGGAAATACCACGATTATGTAATTATGCACCAGTTTCATTGAAATTTGGTATATGACTTAACAAACGTATCAAGGTATTAGTTACAACATATCCAAATGATGAATCAAAGCAGCTAGTTTGAAACGTTTCTGGAAGAGATTTTACTACACATCTGTTTTGTGACCAGTGGATGATCGTCGCCAACAAACCAATTTTAATACGCAATTTTTGTTTGATCAAATATATAACATATTTTGAGACTTAGTAACTGTCCTGATTTTTTTAATTCGAAAGGTTCTAGTTTTTCAGACATCGTCCAGGACCCTATGAAATAGTGTTTCGCAAAATGGAAACTGTAACACGACATGTGGAGGTCTCGGTATGGAGGTCTGGAAAGTAATTTTCCTCAATTTGTAAATATCTTTGTTGTGGGTAGATAGGATCGTTTGATTGGTCAATGATCATGGTTTTCCATTGGAGCGGGAAATTTAGGTCGTGTTCACGAATAGGATTGGCATTTGAATGGTCAGAAC
Organism: Tipula vernalis; assembly: GCA_958295665.1. Classification (NCBI taxonomy): domain Eukaryota; kingdom Metazoa; phylum Arthropoda; class Insecta; order Diptera; family Tipulidae; genus Tipula; species Tipula vernalis. The sequence goes on along the minus strand of OY282558.1, from coordinate 174,553,061 downwards.
AAACTATTTTATGTGATATTCCTTAAAAAGCGAATTTAGAATACAAGAGGGTCTTAGTTGTTCTTATTAGTTGGAGATTTATTTGTTAATCCTCAAAATTCAAAATTAAACGGTTTAGCGAGAGCTGAGTAGCTGTTTACCATATAGCAAGGCGTTTTCGTTTATTCGTTCGGAATGTTCCGGAGGTTCCGAGGGTAACATGAATCATTATTTTATTCATTCCATTCCCTCTATTTCTTTTTTAAGTTTCGTGTGAAACTCATTTAATATGGGCAGTAAAAAAAGAAGTCGAAAAGATAAAGAAGCGCAAAATAGCAGAACTTTGGATAATACAAACATTTCAGCAGTAATTAAAGAAATGCAAAATAGTTTGCTGAAATCAAATAAAGAAGTAGAAGAACGCATATCACTATTAACCGAGAAAAATCAAACGCCAGAAGTCTCGCATATAGAATTATTGAAAAAAGAACGTGAAATTGAACAGTTACGTGCAGAAATTGAAACGCTAGAACAACCCAACCGGGTCCGTCGGATGGCACGAGTTTTCAAAACTATATGTACGGGGATATGGAGAGCATGTTAAATAAATTCAGTGGCAGCGGCTTATATATTATAATATCATGGATAGCGGATACTGAAAGAATAGGACGGCGTATTATATGGACGGAAATCACTAGAAGCATCGACAAAATTGGCGTTTAGGTCAAGGTCAGATATAGATAACTGGGAACAATTGAAACAGTTCTTAACAGACGAATTTCATACCGAACCGCACAGCAGAAAAATTATTAAGACAGAAGCTATAAAACGTCGAAAGACGAATCTTTATTATGTTATTTACTAGTAATGCGCGAGCTAGGTTCATTAATTCTATTAGATGAGTTATCGGTTATTGAATATAGTAAGCAATTTATTAAGCAGAATATTTTATTATTACAGGGAGTAACGCCACATTCACAACTAATGACCCTTATAAGACACTGGGCTCACCTGAAATACAATTCTACGCTCATCTTAAGATTGATGAAGAAAATTTTAAAGCGAAAATATTTACGCGAATGAAGATTTTACTAATTTTTACTAAATAAAAATGGCGGCAGTAGCTACTCAAATGCATACCTTCAGGGGTATTTCATCAAGAAATAGAATTATCACAGTTAATTTTGCAAATTTAAACTTTAATACATATTGATAATTTTTAAAAACTTTTATTTTACATTTTTCTAAATAATCTCGTCATAAAATATTAAATTTACTTGTTTAAATAAAATAGAAGGACTATTTAGTATAAACTGAAATATATATTGATTTATTAAACTACAAGCCAATTATAAAATTAGAAGTTTAAATTCAGTTATATAGTATCTCTGCAAAAACTCAGGAAAATCTATTAAACTTTGGAAACTTTAGTATTAAAACTAGAAATCATAATTTACCGGTAGGGTAAAAATATAAAATTATATGTTAAGCATTAATATCATAATATCATGATTTACCGTTTGTCAATGAGTTCAGTATAATTTGTGAACATTTTTAAAAAATTCTCTTGGATTTTACCCTGGGGGACGTCAAGAGAAAATAACTACATAATTTTAGTTGAATATCATAAAAAAAACGGTAAATTATGCGAATTTACCATCGATCTCGCAATAGTTTTTCGTTAGCATATCAGACTAACAATGTATGTGCAAATTTTCAGAAAGTTGTCATGGGGTTTACTACCCTTAGTAAGCAATATTACATTTAGTGTGTTATTCAATTTACATTGAACATCTTAAATTAAATAATTATAAATTATGCGAATTTACCATCGATCTCGTAATGTTTTTTCGTTAGCATATCAGATTAACAATGTATGTGCAAATTTTCAGAAAGTTGTCATGGGGTTTACTACCCTTAGTAAGCAATATTACATTTAGTGTGTTATTCAATTTACATTAAACATCTTAAATTAAATAATTGTAAATTATGCGAATTTACCATCGATCTCGTAATGTTTTTTCGTTAGCATATCAGATTAACAATGTATGTGCAAATTTTCAGAAAGTTGTCATGGGGTTTACTACCCTTAGTAAGCAATATTACATTTAGTGTGTTATTCAATTTACATTGAACATCTTAAATTAAATAATTGTAAATTATGCGAATTTACCATCGATCTCGTAATGTTTTTTCGTTAGCATATCAGATTAACAATGTATGTGCAAATTTTCAGAAAGTTGTCATGGGGTTTACTACCCTTAGTAAGCAATATTACATTTAGTGTGTTATTCAATTTACATTGAACATCTTAAATTAAATAATTGTAAATTATGCGAATTTACCATCGATCTCGTAATGTTTTTTCGTTAGCATATCAGATTAACAATGTATGTGCAAATTTTCAGAAAGTTGTCATGGGGTTTACTACCCTTAGTAAGCAATATTACATTTAGTGTGTTATTCAATTTACATTGAACATCTTAAATTAAATAATTGTAAATTATGCGAATTTACCATCGATCTCGTAATGTTTTTTCGTTAGCATATCAGATTAACAATGTATGTGCAAATTTTCAGAAAGTTGTCATGGGGTTTACTACCCTTAGTAAGCAATATTACATTTAGTGTGTTATTCAATTTACATTGAACATCTTAAATTAAATAATTGTAAATTATTCGAATTTACCATCGATCTCGTAATGTTTTTTCGTTAGCATATCAGATTAACAATGTATGTGCAAATTTTCAGAAAGTTGTCATGGGGTTTACTACCCTTAGTAAGCAATATTACATTTAGTGTGTTATTCAATTTACATTGAACATCTTAAATTAAATAATTGTAAATTATGCGAATTTACCATCGATCTCGTAATGTTTTTTCGTTAGCATATCAGATTAACAATGTATGTGCAAATTTTCAGAAAGTTGTCATGGGGTTTACTACCCTTAGTAAGCAATATTACATTTAGTGTGTTATTCAATTTACATTGAACATCTTAAATTAAATAATTGTAAATTATTCGAATTTACCATCGATCTCGTAATGTTTTTTCGTTAGCATATCAGATTAACAATGTATGTGCAAATTTTCAGAAAGTTGTCATGGGGTTTACTACCCTTAGTAAGCAATATTACATTTAGTGTGTTATTCAATTTACATTGAACACCTTAAATTAAATAACTGTAAATTATTCGAATTTACCATCGATCTCGTAATGTTTTTTGGTTAGCATATCGGATTAGCATTTTATGTGCAAATTTTCAGAAAGTTGTCATGGGGTTTACTACCCTTAGTAAGCAATATTACATTTAGTGTGTTATTCAATTTACATTGAACATCTTAAATTAAATAATTGTAAATTATGCAAATTTACCATCGATCTCGTAATGTTTTTTCGTTAGCATATCAGATTAACAATGTATGTGCAAATTTTCAGAAAGTTGTCATGGGGTTTACTACCCTTAGTAAGCAATATTACATTTAGTGTGTTATTCAATTTACATTGAACACCTTAAATTAAATAACTGTAAATTATTCGAATTTACCATCGATCTCGTAATGTTTTTTGGTTAGCATATCGGATTAGCATTTTATGTGCAAATTTTCAGAAAGTTGTCATGGGGTTTACTACCCTTAGTAAGCAATATTACATTTAGTGTGTTATTCAATTTACATTGAACATCTTAAATTAAATAATTGTAAATTATGCGAATTTACCATCGATCTCGTAATGTTTTTTCGTTAGCATATCAGATTAACAATGTATGTGCAAATTTTCAGAAAGTTGTCATGGGGTTTACTACCCTTAGTAAGCAATATTACATTTAGTGTGTTATTCAATTTACATTGAACATCTTAAATTAAATAATTGTAAATTATGCGAATTTACCATCGATCTCGTAATGTTTTTTCGTTAGCATATCAGATTAACAATGTATGTGCAAATTTTCAGAAAGTTGTCATGGGGTTTACTACCCTTAGTAAGCAATATTACATTTAGTGTGTTATTCAATTTACATTGAACACCTTAAATTAAATAACTGTAAATTATTCGAATTTACCATCGATCTCGTAATGTTTTTTGGTTAGCATATCGGATTAGCATTTTATGTGCAAATTTTCAGAAAGTTGTCATGGGGTTTACTACCCTTAGTAAGCAATATTACATTTAGTGTGTTATTCAATTTACATTGAACATCTTAAATTAAATAATTGTAAATTATGCGAATTTACCATCGATCTCGTAATGTTTTTTCGTTAGCATATCAGATTAACAATGTATGTGCAAATTTTCAGAAAGTTGTCATGGGGTTTACTACCCTTAGTAAGCAATATTACATTTAGTGTGTTATTCAATTTACATTGAACATCTTAAATTAAATAATTGTAAATTATGCGAATTTACCATCGATCTCGTAATGTTTTTTCGTTAGCATATCAGATTAACAATGTATGTGCAAATTTTCAGAAAGTTGTCATGGGGTTTACTACCCTTAGTAAGCAATATTACATTTAGTGTGTTATTCAATTTACATTGAACATCTTAAATTAAATAATTGTAAATTATGCGAATTTACCATCGATCTCGTAATGTTTTTTCGTTAGCATATCAGATTAACAATGTATGTGCAAATTTTCAGAAAGTTGTCATGGGGTTTACTACCCTTAGTAAGCAATATTACATTTAGTGTGTTATTCAATTTACATTGAACATCTTAAATTAAATAATTGTAAATTATGCGAATTTACCATCGATCTCGTAATGTTTTTTCGTTAACATATCAGATTAACAATGTATGTGCAAATTTTCAGAAAGTTGTCATGGGGTTTACTACCCTTAGTAAGCAATATTACATTTAGTGTGTTATTCAATTTACATTGAACATCTTAAATTAAATAATTGTAAATTATGCGAATTTACCATCGATCTCGTAATATTTTTTCGTTAGCATATCAGATTAACAATGTATGTGCAAATTTTCAGAAAGTTGTCATGGGGTTTACTACCCTTAGTAAGCAATATTACATTTAGTGTGTTATTCAATTTACATTGAACATCTTAAATTAAATAATTGTAAATTATGCGAATTTACCATCGATCTCGTAATGTTTTTTCGTTAGCATATCAGATTAACAATGTATGTGCAAATTTTCAGATAGTTGTCATGGGGTTTACTACCCTTAGTAAGCAATATTACATTTAGTGTGTTATTCAATTTACATTAAACACCTTAAATTAAATAACTGTAAATTATGCGAATTTACCATCGATCTCGTAATGTTTTTTGGTTAGCATATCGGATTAGCAATGTATGTGCAAATTTTCAGAAAGTTGTCATGGGGTTTACTACCCTTAGTAAGCAATATTACATTTAGTGTGTTATTCAATTTACATTGAACATCTTAAATTAAATAATTGTAAATTATGCGAATTTACCATCGATCTCGTAATGTTTTTTCGTTAGCATATCAGATTAACAATGTATGTGCAAATTTTCAGAAAGTTGTCATGGGGTTTACTACCCTTAGTAAGCAATATTACATTTAGTGTGTTATTCAATTTACATTGAACACCTTAAATTAAATAACTGTAAATTATTCGAATTTACCATCGATCTCGTAATGTTTTTTGGTTAGCATATCGGATTAGCATTTTATGTGCAAATTTTCAGAAAGTTGTCATGGGGTTTACTACCCTTAGTAAGCAATATTACATTTAGTGTGTTATTCAATTTACATTGAACATCTTAAATTAAATAATTGTAAATTATGCGAATTTACCATCGATCTCGTAATGTTTTTTCGTTAGCATATCAGATTAACAATGTATGTGCAAATTTTCAGAAAGTTGTCATGGGGTTTACTACCCTTAGTAAGCAATATTACATTTAGTGTGTTATTCAATTTACATTGAACATCTTAAATTAAATAATTGTAAATTATGCGAATTTACCATCGATCTCGTAATGTTTTTTCGTTAGCATATCAGATTAACAATGTATGTGCAAATTTTCAGAAAGTTGTCATGGGGTTTACTACCCTTAGTAAGCAATATTACATTTAGTGTGTTATTCAATTTACATTGAACATCTTAAATTAAATAATTGTAAATTATGCGAATTTACCATCGATCTCGTAATGTTTTTTCGTTAGCATATCAGATTAACAATGTATGTGCAAATTTTCAGAAAGTTGTCATGGGGTTTACTACCCTTAGTAAGCAATATTACATTTAGTGTGTTATTCAATTTACATTGAACATCTTAAATTAAATAATTGTAAATTATGCGAATTTACCATCGATCTCGTAATGTTTTTTCGTTAGCATATCAGATTAACAATGTATGTGCAAATTTTCAGAAAGTTGTCATGGGGTTTACTACCCTTAGTAAGCAATATTACATTTAGTGTGTTATTCAATTTACATTGAACATCTTAAATTAAATAATTGTAAATTATTCGAATTTACCATCGATCTCGTAATGTTTTTTCGTTAGCATATCAGATTAACAATGTATGTGCAAATTTTCAGAAAGTTGTCATGGGGTTTACTACCCTTAGTAAGCAATATTACATTTAGTGTGTTATTCAATTTACATTGAACATCTTAAATTAAATAATTGTAAATTATGCGAATTTACCATCGATCTCGTAATGTTTTTTCGTTAGCATATCAGATTAACAATGTATGTGCAAATTTTCAGAAAGTTGTCATGGGGTTTACTACCCTTAGTAAGCAATATTACATTTAGTGTGTTATTCAATTTACATTGAACATCTTAAATTAAATAATTGTAAATTATTCGAATTTACCATCGATCTCGTAATGTTTTTTCGTTAGCATATCAGATTAACAATGTATGTGCAAATTTTCAGAAAGTTGTCATGGGGTTTACTACCCTTAGTAAGCAATATTACATTTAGTGTGTTATTCAATTTACATTGAACACCTTAAATTAAATAACTGTAAATTATTCGAATTTACCATCGATCTCGTAATGTTTTTTGGTTAGCATATCGGATTAGCATTTTATGTGCAAATTTTCAGAAAGTTGTCATGGGGTTTACTACCCTTAGTAAGCAATATTACATTTAGTGTGTTATTCAATTTACATTGAACATCTTAAATTAAATAATTGTAAATTATGCAAATTTACCATCGATCTCGTAATGTTTTTTCGTTAGCATATCAGATTAACAATGTATGTGCAAATTTTCAGAAAGTTGTCATGGGGTTTACTACCCTTAGTAAGCAATATTACATTTAGTGTGTTATTCAATTTACATTGAACACCTTAAATTAAATAACTGTAAATTATTCGAATTTACCATCGATCTCGTAATGTTTTTTGGTTAGCATATCGGATTAGCATTTTATGTGCAAATTTTCAGAAAGTTGTCATGGGGTTTACTACCCTTAGTAAGCAATATTACATTTAGTGTGTTATTCAATTTACATTGAACATCTTAAATTAAATAATTGTAAATTATGCGAATTTACCATCGATCTCGTAATGTTTTTTCGTTAGCATATCAGATTAACAATGTATGTGCAAATTTTCAGAAAGTTGTCATGGGGTTTACTACCCTTAGTAAGCAATATTACATTTAGTGTGTTATTCAATTTACATTGAACATCTTAAATTAAATAATTGTAAATTATGCGAATTTACCATCGATCTCGTAATGTTTTTTCGTTAGCATATCAGATTAACAATGTATGTGCAAATTTTCAGAAAGTTGTCATGGGGTTTACTACCCTTAGTAAGCAATATTACATTTAGTGTGTTATTCAATTTACATTGAACACCTTAAATTAAATAACTGTAAATTATTCGAATTTACCATCGATCTCGTAATGTTTTTTGGTTAGCATATCGGATTAGCATTTTATGTGCAAATTTTCAGAAAGTTGTCATGGGGTTTACTACCCTTAGTAAGCAATATTACATTTAGTGTGTTATTCAATTTACATTGAACATCTTAAATTAAATAATTGTAAATTATGCGAATTTACCATCGATCTCGTAATGTTTTTTCGTTAGCATATCAGATTAACAATGTATGTGCAAATTTTCAGAAAGTTGTCATGGGGTTTACTACCCTTAGTAAGCAATATTACATTTAGTGTGTTATTCAATTTACATTGAACATCTTAAATTAAATAATTGTAAATTATGCGAATTTACCATCGATCTCGTAATGTTTTTTCGTTAGCATATCAGATTAACAATGTATGTGCAAATTTTCAGAAAGTTGTCATGGGGTTTACTACCCTTAGTAAGCAATATTACATTTAGTGTGTTATTCAATTTACATTGAACATCTTAAATTAAATAATTGTAAATTATGCGAATTTACCATCGATCTCGTAATGTTTTTTCGTTAGCATATCAGATTAACAATGTATGTGCAAATTTTCAGAATGTTGTCATGGGGTTTACTACCCTTAGTAAGCAATATTACATTTAGTGTGTTATTCAATTTACATTGAACATCTTAAATTAAATAATTGTAAATTATGCGAATTTACCATCGATCTCGTAATGTTTTTTCGTTAACATATCAGATTAACAATGTATGTGCAAATTTTCAGAAAGTTGTCATGGGGTTTACTACCCTTAGTAAGCAATATTACATTTAGTGTGTTATTCAATTTACATTGAACATCTTAAATTAAATAATTGTAAATTATGCGAATTTACCATCGATCTCGTAATATTTTTTCGTTAGCATATCAGATTAACAATGTATGTGCAAATTTTCAGATAGTTGTCATGGGGTTTACTACCCTTAGTAAGCAATATTACATTTAGTGTGTTATTCAATTTACATTGAACATCTTAAATTAAATAATTGTAAATTATGCGAATTTACCATCGATCTCGTAATGTTTTTTCGTTAGCATATCAGATTAACAATGTATGTGCAAATTTTCAGATAGTTGTCATGGGGTTTACTACCCTTAGTAAGCAATATTACATTTAGTGTGTTATTCAATTTACATTAAACACCTTAAATTAAATAACTGTAAATTATGCGAATTTACCATCGATCTCGTAATGTTTTTTGGTTAGCATATCGGATTAGCAATGTATGTGCAAATTTTCAGAAAGTTGTCATGGGGTTTACTACCCTTAGTAAGCAATATTACATTTAGTGTGTTATTCAATTTACATTGAACATCTTAAATTAAATAATTGTAAATTATGCGAATTTACCATCGATCTCGTAATGTTTTTTCGTTAGCATATCAGATTAACAATGTATGTGCAAATTTTCAGAAAGTTGTCATGGGGTTTACTACCCTTAGTAAGCAATATTACATTTAGTGTGTTATTCAATTTACATTGAACACCTTAAATTAAATAACTGTAAATTATTCGAATTTACCATCGATCTCGTAATGTTTTTTGGTTAGCATATCGGATTAGCATTTTATGTGCAAATTTTCAGAAAGTTGTCATGGGGTTTACTACCCTTAGTAAGCAATATTACATTTAGTGTGTTATTCAATTTACATTGAACATCTTAAATTAAATAATTGTAAATTATGCGAATTTACCATCGATCTCGTAATGTTTTTTCGTTAGCATATCAGATTAACAATGTATGTGCAAATTTTCAGAAAGTTGTCATGGGGTTTACTACCCTTAGTAAGCAATATTACATTTAGTGTGTTATTCAATTTACATTGAACATCTTAAATTAAATAATTGTAAATTATGCGAATTTACCATCGATCTCGTAATGTTTTTTCGTTAGCATATCAGATTAACAATGTATGTGCAAATTTTCAGAAAGTTGTCATGGGGTTTACTACCCTTAGTAAGCAATATTACATTTAGTGTGTTATTCAATTTACATTGAACATCTTAAATTAAATAATTGTAAATTATGCGAATTTACCATCGATCTCGTAATGTTTTTTCGTTAGCATATCAGATTAACAATGTATGTGCAAATTTTCAGAAAGTTGTCATGGGGTTTACTACCCTTAGTAAGCAATATTACATTTAGTGTGTTATTCAATTTACATTGAACACCTTAAATTAAATAACTGTAAATTATTCGAATTTACCATCGATCTCGTAATGTTTTTTGGTTAGCATATCGGATTAGCATTTTATGTGCAAATTTTCAGAAAGTTGTCATGGGGTTTACTACCCTTAGTAAGCAATATTACATTTAGTGTGTTATTCAATTTACATTGAACATCTTAAATTAAATAATTGTAAATTATGCGAATTTACCATCGATCTCGTAATGTTTTTTCGTTAGCATATCAGATTAACAATGTATGTGCAAATTTTCAGAAAGTTGTCATGGGGTTTACTACCCTTAGTAAGCAATATTACATTTAGTGTGTTATTCAATTTACATTGAACATCTTAAATTAAATAATTGTAAATTATGCGAATTTACAATCGATCTCGTAATGTTTTTTCGTTAGCATATCAGACTAACAATGTATGTGCTAATTTTCAAAAAGTTGTCATCGGGTTTACTACCCTTAGTAAGCAATATTCGAAAATGGAAAATGTGCATTTGGCGTAGACACATTTCAAAAAATTACATGCGATATAGTTTTTATATGCATTTTTAACATGTTGTTTGATGTCAATTTATATTTAAATTAATCATAATTATCTATTTATCAATTCAGAGTTGTCGAAATTCAATTAATTTAATGATTATAGAGAAATTTAATTTTATGCAAAAATGCGCATTTATAAAAATCTGCATTTAAATTCGCATTTCGGACGCATCCATAGTTTCATCCTTCTCGCTTTGCTTCTGTTAGCGAGTTGCGCGGTTCTTGGACATCGTTTTCGCTTGGTCTGAACAGTCAAATTCCTGTCCGGTTTCGTCTGCACTAATTTTTGTACATTACACAGGGCGCACCGAAATGGAAAATGTGCATTTAGCGAAGACACATTTCAATGAACTATGTGCATTTTTAAAACGTTCTTTGATCTCAAATTATCTTTTAATTAACCATATTCATCGATTTTTTAATTAAGAGTTGTCCAGTATAAATTAATTTAGCGATTTTAATGAAATTTAATTTAATCCAAAAATGCGCATTTTAAAAAATGTGCATTTAAATTCGCAGTTCCGACGCATCCATCTTAGGTCACTATCAGAATTTATATTGTCAGTCAACGATGAGTTTGTCGCACTGGGTTCATTATTTTTGTTTTCATTTAAATCGTTATTTGCGGTTTTGTGTTGCATTAGACGACGGTATAGTTAAGTTTGTCATTGGTGTATATTCCTTGTACGTTATTGTTTGTTTCTTTGGGATGTGTTGCGCTTTGCCCATTTTAGTTTCACTGTTTACCTATAAGTTCTCTATTTAGTCTCATCTAATATAGTTCGCGATCTTTGTTGCGGTACGGGCTGTACACTGCACTTTTTTATTATTTTGAATTAATAGTCGTGTTTTCCATGAGAACTGCACTAGAACTCAATAAATTTTAAATTCCTTTTATTCTATGTAAACAGTGAAAAAAATTTAATTCATAAAGTGTTAATGTATAGTGCATTTCACATAAATACACATTTTAAGTTGTTACAGCAATAAATAATTACAATTGTAGCTTCTTTTTTAGTTACACTTGATAAACCCATGAATTTATCGAGTGTAGTTGCGTGTAATGACGTCAGCAAAAAATAAGAATTGATGAAATAACTGAAGGGGACAATTTTTAAACTTAAAATTTGTATTTATGTTAAATACACTTCACTTTAGCGCTTTATGATTTTTTTTTTTTCAGTTTACATAGAATAAAAGGAATTTAAAGTTTATCGAGTTCTAGTGCAGTTCTCATGGAAAACACGGCTAATTATGCGCACATCGATTTTACGTATATTCTTCACGAAGGTGAAATCGATACTGATCTATCTATTCGTTAAAATAAATTCAATTGAATATTTACAACATAAGTCAGTCATCACTGTCACCAGTCGAAATCTCTTGAATTTATTCGTTTTTGTAAATTCAATTGATCGACGCCAATTTCTTTCAATTTATTCGTCTTAGCAAATTTAATTGTAGATGGTTTACCGTTGAACCAACAGAACCTGTCCCATGTTGCCGCTGACGTACCATATTTGAATAGAGCTGTGAACTCACAGTTAAGTAAACTTACATTGATTTGAAATTTAAGTACATGTTAACGTCTAAAAGTATAAATAAACGACACATAAAAGTTCTTTATTATTGCCCTTTAAATATTCACAGTCAAAATTTATTTGAAGTCGTCTTATGTTATGTTCGACTCTTTAATTTTTGGTACTTTTGCCCTATGCGATAGGACTGCTCAACTATTATCCTTTCTTTTAAATGTTCCCTGTTAGTAAGGAATTAACCAGATCATTAATTAAACGATATTAAGTGCGGATATTTGGTAATAATGTTATTCACCTTAGTAGAAATATGAAACTAAATAAAATAATACATTTCCCCTAAATGTCATTAATTGAGTAGCAAAGTTTGTTTGTTTAGTATGTTTTAGTAAAATTTTCATTGATCTATATACTCCAATGAAGAATTTACTAAAATAGAACTAAAAGCAATTTAGTAAAATAAACTTCATTACCATAAATATTTATCGTTTCCACAGAAAACATGCATCATCAAATGAGAGCACTCGAATTACGAATTCTTGAGTTGAATGGAACAGAAGCAACAGTTGATCGTATTTATAAATCTATGGAAAATGAGGAGAGTATGCTGAGCTGTTTCAATGTAACTCAAGAATTCGAGCTTAAAACCGGAGATCAAAAATATGCTGCCATAATCATGGAAATATTTCGTAGCTACAAACCAAAATACAATGGGGAAAACAACACCTGTGAAGTTAAACATTATCTTAAAATCCGACAAAACAATATATAAACCACTCAGAAGATTCGCTCCAGATGAGTTATCGATTCGAAGGTCGAAGTAAAGAAGACAATAGCAGAATGGTTACAGACGCCAGTCCAATCGTGTTGGTAAACAAGAAAGACAACACGAAGCGTCTGTGTGGATTATAGGAGGTTCAACAAAGAAATTGTCATGGATTGGCCACTTCTTTCTATCCACTTCATTTGATTGATGATCAGATCGATCAGCTGTACAATTCGCAAATTTTTACAACATTTGATTTGAAAAATGGATTTTTTCATGTGTATGTAGCGGAAGAAAGTCAAAAGTTTACTGCGTTTGTTGCAATTTGGATTAAGTATGTCTCAAATTACATATTTCATCCAATGGCTGTGAAAAATCTTGTGTTGATATACATGGATGACATTATTATTCCATCCAAGGACGAAGACGAAGCGATTGACAGACTAAAAGCAGATCTAGAAATAGCTAGTGAATACGCTTTGGTCATTAATTGGAAGAAATGCCGATTTCTGTACAAAAAAATAAAATAATTGGGGTCTAAAATTGAACAGGGATCAATTAAGCCATCCATTACGAAGACGTTAGCTATGAGAAGGTTTCCTGAGCCGAGTTCCAGAAAGAAGCTTCAGAGTTTCCTTGGGTTAACTGAATATTTCCGAAGGTTCGTCCAAAACTACTCCATAATCGCAAGGCCATTATCGAACCTGTTGAGGAAGGATGTCAGGTTCTAGTTTGGCCTTCTCGAGAAAGAGGCATTCAAAAAATTGAAAGATCAGTTAGTGGAACAGCCGATACTACAAATATATAATCCAGTTGCAGAAACTGAGCTACATACAGATGCGTCTAAGCATGGCTTCGGTGCGGTTTTACTGCAGAAACATTTGGTAAGCTCTCCTAGCAGTCATTTTAGCTTTAAAGAGATTCAGAGTTTATCTGATTTGTTATCACTGATTGCGCAGCATTCAAAATGACGATGAAAAAAAATTTTATCACGATTTGCTGGATGGGCACTAACGCTGCAAGACTACGACGCCAATTGGAACATCGCCCGGAAAGCAAGATGAAACACGTATTGTGATGGTAATCACAAATAATACAATTGATAAGTTCAAATTAGCTCAGACTCTACGAGCAATTTTGGCGATACTGGAACATCGGCTATTCGAATATTATTCAAACAAACAAGGGGTGCTGTACAAAGATGATGCTAAAGGACGAAGCCTATGGTGTCTTCCAAAGACGATGCAGAGAAAACTCCATCAAAACTATACATGACCAAGGCCATTTCGGGGTGAATAAAATGAAAGAAATCAATAAGCGAGAATATTTTGTTCCAAAACTTCGGAAACTATGTGAAACGTGTCGGCAAAACTGTATCCCATGTATATTAGCAGAGAGAAAGAGAGATAAGCAGGAGGGTTTGATGCACAGCATTCCAAAAGACGATGTACCGCTTATGACCTACCATATTGACCATCATGGTTCTCTGGTAAGCACAAATAAGAACTATCTCGCCTGGTTTCTGACAGGGGAACAGCTTTCACTTCAAGAGTTTTCGAAGATTATTGCACCCATCGCAATATTGAACATGCGCTGATTACCACAGGAGTTCCAAGAGGCAACGGGCACATCGAGAGGATTCACGAAATAATTATACCGGCACTGACTAAGTTATCCTTGAGTAATTCAGGAGACTGGTATAAACATGTAACCAAATTACAGCAGTATCTAAATTCCAGCTGGCAAAGTTGCGTGAAGAAGACTCCATTTCAACTATTATTTGGTGTTCAGATGAAAAATACAGAAGACATACGATTGGCGGAAACGTTAGAAGTCGAAGTTGCTGATCATTTCATGTGGACCAGAGACGTTATTCGAGATCAAGCCAAACAGAATATAATAACTATCCATTGGTACCCAAAGTAATTAAATCCAAGGTGTCACTCTCTAAATAAAGGTGGTACCCGACCCTCTTGACCCATAGGTTCCAAAAGCTTTTCAAATCTCGGCTTTGACCATAGAAACAGATTGGCAAAATAAAATTCTAAATCGAACAACCGATTTCGTTCTCAAAATACCATGGGTACATACATCCAGAAATCCAGACAGACGGACAGACATTTTTTTTTTTTTTGCTTTTTTATACTGAGGGACTTTCAAAAACGTCGAGAAAAGTGGTTTTGGGCCAACCAAATTTTTGATCATTTTTGAAAGGATTTCAATACTTTGGTCTTTTTAGACCGAAGTAATCCTAAATTTATTTATAGTGTAAGTGTCGGTTAAAACTTTAACACAACCTAACTTACTTTCATGGAAACGGTCGACACCATTTTAAAATTTAAGGATAACCTAATTTCAATACAATCTAACCCAACCTCGAACATGGAAGCAAGACGCTAAGTAGGTATCAGCGTAACATTATTCTCAATGTGGTAGCTCTGGTAATAAACATTGCGACGGTGGGTAGAATTTAACAATTTGTATTCCAATTGTTTAAAACTATTGTTACAACTATTCCAGTTATTACTAAATTATTCAACATTCAGGCGAATTATTTATTTGCTTCAATTTTCGTTAACGATATCTTGGTCAAGTAAAAATAGAATTTGTTTGTTACTGTTTTGAAACTTAGCACACGTGTTGTTTAACCCTTAAATAGAACATAAAAAAAAAAGGTTGGCGCCCAATTATAAAAAATTTGATATCGATTTAAGTCATATTGAAAATGAAGTAATTTCGCCATACAAAATCATATACCGGATCTAATCAGGTTTGAAAATTTGGCCAAAACAACACTAGGATTACCTAATTTGGTTTATCAAAGAACCATCTGTGAAAATATCGGAACCGAAAGAATCGGTGATTGGTTCTTAGTGGTTTTTACATTTATTTTAAAGACAGGTTCTAATTCGAGTTCTCAGTTCCCCAATTACCTTAGGTTCTAGAGTTATCGATTGCGGTCGGGTATCATAGCTTCCGATTGTTATCGTAAAAAAATATAAAACATAACATTTGGACTGTTTGTAATTTCAACATCTATCTATTTTCACCACCTTTAACCTTCACCAGAGGAGGCCTGGATAACGATTCCGCGCTAAACTTTTTTGTTCTGGTTGAGGATTAAAGAACGTGAAATATAGATATTTGATGTGAAATGATGAAATACGATACGGTTGATTTGTATTTGGTTTACGATTAGTAAATTGAAAGTGATAGGGTGCAAACTAAAATGTGCGATTTATGGACTGAAAAGTTTCCTCTATTGATAATAAAACGAAAAATGTTTAGCAATGTTTTTGTTATATCTAAATATAATCCCCTTTCTTTTATATCTACAATATAATTCACTAGCCGAGAAACCGACAGTTTTATAGGATGGTTTAGACGCGCCCAAAGTTAGATCATAATAAGAGATCAGAAGAGAATGAATTGCACCACGAATTTGAAATTTATTCATTCTGCACAAAATGCAGGATAGGTCAATTTTGTTCCTGGTAAAGTGAAACTAAATGAGAGATCGACTAGAAAATGTAAACGTCTAATAAAAGATTTCATTTCCGAAATTTAGTAATAATAACTCATTACATCGCCATGTGTGTGTCAAAACAGAAAACTTTTTAGCCCATGTAGTATAAGTGTAAAAGTGTATTAAGTTTATTTTAGTGATTTTTTGAATGACTTTTGAAATAATTGTATTAACTATTTGCTGTGTTTTTTTTTATTGTAATTAAATTAGTTTGTGTTAATTAAAGTAATTTAGTGTTTTTAAGAAAGTTGTGCCTAATTTCCCTCCTAATTTAAAGAAACTGCACGGAAAGTTTTTGAAAATTCGCTAGTCAGTTACAAGTACTTTCTGTAAATCGCGTTCTTATACTTTAAAGATATTTTTGACTTACTATTGGCCTTTATCTCGTAGATGTCTCAAAGAGCAATTTTCACTGAAATTTTTTTATTGAGAATGTGATTATAGATTAACCTATTTAAAATTCTATCAAACGTTCTAGGAAACTTCTTCATATCACTATATAAGTACACTATAAATAATATATGTACATAAGTAGTAATAACAAAAAATAAAAATGAAAATATTGAATATTTATTGTCAAGTTAAAATACACAAATCATCGGATTGTTGTGAAGTTGTGAAGTGATCACAATCATCGTATATTCATAACTTTCTCACAAAGAACTTTATTTTATATCTTTTGTAAAACAATTAACTGAGATACCGTTTAGAATAACATTATAATCGTTTTAGTTATGTTGCTTTTTTAATATTCTTAGATGGTACAATGCACATATTTAAACGAAATCCAAAGTTAAATTATGGACATTATTACTTATGAAGTTTGCTGTTTTCTAGTATGGCTTGTTATAAATTTTGGTTAGGTATTAGATATTTACACTTTTCTAATAAAGAGTGATCAATTGAGAGGTTAATCAACTATTGAAAATTTAGTAGGCCTTGAACTATACGGACGTGTTTTTGTTTTTTTCTTGATAAATTTTATTTTCTGAAAATTTAAAAAACAGAAAAAATATTTGGATATATTACATCGAATTCAGTGAAAAGAATCAGTTCAACTATTTTGACAATCATTTCGACGATCAACAACAAAATAATTTATTCCAACTCTTAATTATGACGAAGGCTTCCGTCAAGTGCAACAACACCAAACGGTGCAGGAGAGCTTCTACACTGTTTTGGGCCGTGCAACAAGTTCTACCATGTGGACTGCCTGGATTGGAACTTCCCTTCGAACGACAGTTGGATCAAAGCCGTTAATCCGGATGGTTAAACCGAAGTTTAGTTCGATAACAACTTTGGTATTTCTAATGGAGTGGTTATCAAGTTGATACCCAAAGGGCGGAAACTTACCGACATGGAGTATGTCTGTTTTAAAGCGGGAGTTAATGCCGATTTAAAAGCAAAAGTTATGTCCACGGTGAATTGGCCGAATGATGTGTGTATTAGACCTTTCAAGAATACAAATTTTCGGCAGCGTCAATCACATCATATGCAACCAACGAGACAAGGTGTCTTTCAGAACCAGCAAATATCAACCATGAATCATCCAGCGATTATTACGCAACAAAGTGTGCCGGAACCCGGCAAGTTATTGCCACAACGCCTCTAGCATCCGAGGTAAAGCCAAGTCTTTTCGCCTAGGCGTTCTGGACAGTGAATATGATATCATAATAATCTACGAGAGCTGACTTACTGTCAATATGTATTCTGGACAATATTTCCCACCGGACTATGGCGTTCACAGGAAGGACAGATATGATTTTGTCACCAGGCTTAGAGGGGGCGGGGTATTGATTGCGGTTAAGTTTCTATTGAGTTGGTTGCCTGTCATCCTAGTCTGGACGTCATTGCTGTTCGTATCAAAGTGGCCAGTTCTAATTGCCAACTTGTCATTGTGGGTGATTTTAATCTGCGTGATATAGCTTGGCTTGATGTTGATGGTGTTCTTACATCGCTTTCCACTGACGAGAGGGCATTGCATATTATCGACTACTTTGCTAGCATCTCAACCAAGCAGCTAAATCGGACTAGCAACGGTCAGGGGAAACACCTGGACCTGTTATTTGCCAATGACGTTGCCAATGAAGAAACGCCGCAATAAGTTTCATTCATTATACAGACGGTACGAAGTTCAATTTTATCTCGATTTTGATAAAACTCGCAATGAATTTAAAAGTTTAAATTGGTTTTTATATAACCAATACATTGTGCAAATCGAGGAGAAACTGACATCAAGTCCAAAGGAGTTCTGGAATTTTATGAAGATTAAGAAAAAAGTAGTCGGTTTTCCTTCTCCTATGTCTTACCAGAACTCTGTCGCTAGTCAACCCTCGGAGATCTGAAATTTATTTGGTAGCTTTTTGCCTTAGTATACGAACCAGCTACGATGTCCCCTACCACGTCTTCAAGGGCTCACAGTTCCGTGAACTTTAATTATTTTAAATTTACTGAGCAGGAAGTTCGTGATTGCTTGCTTAATCTTGATGTTAAAAATGGCGCTGGTCACGATGCTATTCCGCCGATCCTAAGCATTGTGCCGAGAGTTGGTCCCGCCCAATTACCTTCATGTGCATGATTTTTTCCACAGCATTGGAAAATTGCCTGCCTCCATCCCATTTTCAAGGCGGGTAGAAGAAACGAAGTTAGTAACTATCGGGAGATTGCCATTCCTTCCGTCGTACCCAACCTATTTGAATCTATGGTTCACAGGGTCTTACTTCTCCATACTAAATTATTAATTTCTTCTGCTCAGCACAGGTTTTATCCAGGCAGATCCACAGTGACTAATCTAATTTCTTTTTGTGGCAAATTATTTATCAGTTTAAACTCCAGACAGCAACTGGACGTTGTTTACTTATACTGATTTTGCGAAAGCTTTCGATAAGATCGACTCCTGATCACCAAATTGAAGAACTTAAATTGTCAGTGCATCCCAATTAAATGGTTGCGTTCTTACCTTTCCGACCGCTGGCAATCCGTTAGGATTTTGATTCTAGTTCACATCTATTTCGCGCGACATCTGGCGAACCTCAAGGAAGTCATATTGGCCCTTTATTATTTACATTGCTTATCAACGATATTGTTGACTGCTTTGAGTTTGCTAGCTGCCTCCTGTTTGCCGGTGATATGAAAGTTTTCGCCCGAGTCAACAGCGTCTTCGATTGCTTGAAGCTGCAAGATGATTTGGACAGATTTTGTAGTTGGTCAATTAGCAATATACTGGGTATCAACGTGAGTAAGTGTAGGACTCTTTCCTCCTCTTTGGGTATAATTTTTTCAGCTGATGCCACCTTTACCAGACATATTAACACCGTTATACAACCTAAGGCGTACATTATGTTGGGCTTTATTAAGCGGAACTGTAAAGAATCACTATACGGTTCTTTTGTTCGTTCTATTTTGGAATATGGATCTCCGGTGTGATCACCTTCATATCACTGTCATTCGGATAGAATAGAGAGTATTCAGAAGCAGTTTGTTCTATATGCACTTCGATGACTACCTTCTGCACGGTCTGTTGAATATGCCCTTCAACCCTACCAAGATCGCTGTAACCTGTTGAACCTACACCGGTTACATTGTCGACGTGTTGTAGCATCGGCATTGTTAAATGAGTCCACGCGATGGACTGTTACTCGTCAACTAGGTATCAACAAATTACGGTCTCTCGGAACTATTTTTGAGAGCATCGCGAGAGTTTAATTTAGTGTGTGGTGTTTTTGATTTCAATATGTACATTTTGATTTCCATTTCTGATATAGCGAAATTAATTCCCCTTTAGTTATGAATTAATTCCGCGACATCGATTTTTAAAAAAAACTGGCTTTAATCCGCGCGAAATTCATTTTTTTTTTTTTTTAGGGGAATTAGCTAACTTTTATATAATTAATGAAATCCGTTGAGAAACTAATTCATTTTTAATTATGAATTAAATTCACAATGAAAAATAATGAAAATAAACTGTTGTTTGTTTAATTCATTTATACTAGTTTCACAATAATAAGGTATTTCAATTTTCTGACATCGAATAAGCTTTTTAGTACGTTTCCATGAAGGTGTATTGTATATGTAACATTTTAATATCATTTCAAGAAGTTAAATTTCTTTCAATCTTTGTAATCCAATATGTTTCTACTAACTTTTTTATGTAGGTATAAAGTATGAAGTATGTGAAACTTTTCAATTTCATTTGAAAACGATAAATTCATTTCAATCTTTTGTAATCGAATAAGTTTTTTTAGTACCTTTTCATGAAGATGTAAAATATTTGTTTGTACATATTTCAATTCATGACGCTAAATTCATCTCAATCTTATTTTGGAAAACAATGTTAAAGTAGAACGGTTGCAAGCAGACAAAGAAATGGAGTTAAGTCAAAAGAAGAACTGGACATATATGTATAGTCTATTTACAAAATTAAAGCAAATTATCACACAGTGTGTACCCAAAATCCCGGCATATGGAAACATATTTTTAGTTCCTTAATCAAGATATCAAATTTAAGCCAGAAATGGGAAAATACCTAATTTAAAAAACATTCCACCGTCAAACCGACGTCCACCGAAAATGATAGCAATTCTCCATTAGCATCCATTATTATTGGGTTTCTAACGAAAGTTATATTATCATTGGGCCCAGCTCTGCCAACTATTGAAAATACGTTAAGTAAATCCAAACGTTTAAGATTTGTGCTAGTTTAAATTTCATTCCCATCAGTCGATTTCCCATGATTGGAGGCCGGACAGAATGCGCCTATTTAGTGATTAAATAGTAACGGATTAAAAGTTTATCGTGCCTAGAATCCCGGATAATATCGGGAATCAAAAAAATCACAATCCCGTTTTCCGGGAGTTGTTTTGTATGTTTTGATTTTTTATTGTGTAGTATGAGGGGATGGAAAGAGGGATACATGGATGGCAGAAGCAATTTGCATCACGGCAGCGCCGTGTAGCGGTATCGAATAGGGCAGGGCCAATTTGTTTGTGTGTGTTTATTTTGCCTCGGAGGGACAGAAGATTACAGCGTCAATGTTTGTTCGTTATTCTTCATACTGCAGATAGATAAATGTTTGATGGCAATGAATCGCCTGGCCTTTACATGAACTGGTTAATTTGGTGTTGTGGTTTGGTTAGTTTTACAACGTAAAGCGGATGGCATGTTCCATTGTTTTGGGGAGCACGAATAGGCGTACATATTTCACACGTTGACTTGCAGTTCGATTTTTATGATTTTCAACATCGGGTCACATTTTAAGTTGAAATTGTCTTAATTGTTTTTTTTGTTGAATTGAAGTGTTTTTGTCCGGAACTTACGGGTAGAGGGTGAATATGTGTTTGTATGAAAATAGGTGTGGAGTGGAGTGTAGCGTTGTCATTTGTTTGACAATGCTGCCTTCGGAGGGCGAATAGGTGGTGGTGTTTGTCGGCAGTCATTGTACACGTGTTTTATGATATCTGATGTGTGGCGGAACAGAGACAGTCGCACTAAAGACTTTAGACTTAGTTTTGGTAGTAAATACAAGCCAAAATACTTCCTATTATCTCATTTTTTTGTTCTGTATAAAGAAGTGGGATATTTGGCTGATTTTTAAATTAATAATTAATTTTAAAGTAAATTATGATTTGGGTTTAATAGAATAGGAAACGAACCAGTTGATTATTAAATAGGATATCGTAAACCTGACCGGATTTCCGGAAACATCAACATCCAACGATGCAGAGTTTAGAAGTTGGGTTGTTTAGTGCCAATTTAAAGTTCCAAATAACAAAAAGGTTTACTGAAATTTAAGTGAAATTTGTAATCGGATGCTGTGGTTTTGATTTATAAAAGTTAAATCCTATTAATTAAGTAGTAAATATTTGGTAGATAATTGTTGATTAATTTTGATTTTGTTTTTAGAAATTCGGCTTCCAGAAATTACAAATATTCAACTGATGTGTCGTCTTGATTTTTGTCTTCTTAATTTACTGGCTCTTCAGCTCGGATTTCAAGCTTTAGGAACTAATTAGCGTCTTGTCATTCATTACAAAACAGCGTAATTCATTACAAAACAGCGTCCATCATATTGTAGATCAAACTTTCATAATTTCAATGTTCGCGGAAATGCTTCAATTATAGTTGTAGTTTGAGCTAAACTGAAGTTTTAAGTTGCGGTCATCTACGGTAGGTCTTGTTTAAAGCTTGGTCATACATTCCAATCAATCAATCAGTAATATATATTTTTCTATATACATATTATCTATTTATACAATTGAATTTTTTCAAAAATTCGTATGAGGGCCCTTTGACCTCGGAGTCCGATCACTTTAAAATTTAAATAGAAAACAATATGTGCAAATTTTCAGGGATGTGAAATTTATCCTATATTTATCCTAAAAATACAAAAACAACAATTTGTTTGCTAGTATGTGTGAAAATGTAACATTTAGGCGTTTTTCAGAAACCTACGATATAATAACTACATATATACAAGTTTAATTGCAAAATATATTTTATATATTGTTTTTAGTTATACTAAATATATTAAATATATTAAAAGTTTAAGATAAATTAAAGTAGAACGCCACGTTAAATCGTTACACGTAACACCTAATTTGATATAATAATAAACGCATTTATAGGCACTACTCATTGGATTCCTTTATTGGGTGACAAGATGTGAGCCTAATTGAACTACTGACCAAGTTTTAGAATTTTGGCTTGGATTTCATAATGGATTTTCTATTTGGACCCAAATAGAGATCAATATACCACAAAACGTACCTCAAGTTGGCGAACTCTTTGGCGTAAAACTAAACGCATTTATAGGTATTGCTCATGGGATTCCTTTATTGGGTGATAAGATGTAGACCTAATTTAACTACTGACCAAGTTTTAGAATTTTGGCTTGGATTTCAGATACCCAAATAGAGATCAATATAAAGAGACCACACAACGTACCTCAAGTTGGCGAACTCTTTGACGTAAAAATAAACGCATTTATAGACATTGCTCATCGGATTCCTTTATTTGGTGACAAGATGTGGGCCTAATTGAACTACTGACCAAGTTTTAGAATTTGTTTTTTTAATTTTTCTTTTTCAAATAGAGATCAATATAGCTCAATAGCACAACATATCTGAATTCGCTAAAATAATTGCAGCTGTAACCAGAGCACAATCGAAACGAAATGCTTAAAATGACACTGGTGATACATCTGAGGATACTATAACAGAAACTCCCAATAGTTTCATTTTTGGTAGTTTGTTACCGTTTGTAGAATGATCTGGTAAAGCTCATTCTACAAATTATATCCCGAACAACAATACACCAAACCGAAGAAGACATAAATGAAGTTATAAAGGAATTCCATATTACTCCTCTTGGTAGACATCAGGGATATTCAAGAACAATCAAGTGACTTAAACAATATTACGAATTTCCTAGTATGAATGATCGTGTCAAGTCATTCATTAAAAAATGTTCTTTATACCCCAAAAATTAAGTATCTCGTCTAAATAAATGTGCTATGCAGATTAATGTTGATGTTAAGAGGAACAAAGATATTGACGAAGGAATTAGTAATTAAATTTTGAAAGCTGTTGCTAATTTTGTCGGTCCTGCTCTTGCTTATATTTTCAATTTTTGAAACTAAAAACCACTTGCAATCTAACCAGTTGTTCTCAAAGTTCTCGAAAAGGCAATTAAAAATAAAGTTACCACTAAGTAAAACACTAAGAGTTCATCAGAATGAATCACCTATGTTGGAATTTTTGGATGTTATTCATACCGGTTTCAAGAATGTTAATATTTGTGCAGATTTATTTATTGACGCTTCTAGGCATTCCATTGGGTTAATCATACTCTTTTGTTATCTATTCTGTTTGACATTGGTTTTAGGGTTATGTCAAACATTTTAGAGTTGTCGAAGTTAGAGTACCACAAGGATCAGTGTTAGGTCCTGTGATATTTCTAGTGTATACTAATCCTATTTTTAAACTTAAATTAAATGGTAAGAGTACTGGGTATGCTGATTATTTAGCCTTAGCTTATATTGGTAAATGTCCCACGTATGTGATTTCTATGGTTAATTCTGACTTTAAGGTTTTACATGAATCGTTTGATAAGCATTACCTAATACTAAGTGAAATTCCAAGTTTATGTGGTTTAGAATTTGTGGAAACACGGTTGCTTTAATTTACCCCTTAGTTATATATCATAGTTGGTTGGTGCAATCCAGGCCATATTTAAGGATGTATAATTCATTAGAACTTTATGAAGTGGCCTAATTATAAATTAAAATCGCCTAAATGTTTGCAATTCAGCAGTACATTCGCATTTTTTTGTATTTTGAAAGATTTAGTATAAACTTTACATCTCTATACCATATAGACGTGTGAAGTTTTTCCTAAAATAATACTAAACGCAATTTTTTTTATTTATGAGTAATTTAGGATAAACTTCACAAGCATAAATTTTCAGGCTTCTAGGTTCATTGTAAGCTAACATATTTTTCATTTTGCTAGGTCTTTTCACGTAAAAGACACATTTTAAATATACAGACACAAAAATATGTTCGCTACTCGGTGTTATAGTCAACTATATCAGACAACGTTTCATGTTGGACGAAGTGAAATGAAATTAAATAAGGTATCGCAGAATTTATGGCATTTTTGTCTGGCGCATTTAATGTCAGCGACATGAAAAAGATGCTGAATCAAAACATGGCGATTGGATTGGACAAATTAAATTATGGCATTTACCATATCCACCAAGAAAGGAAATTCGTTCTGAACGAGTTTTGGAGTTGGTTCAGGCATGTGAATTGGTGCATGATGGTTCGAGAATTTTTGTTGCCTTTACTGACAATTTTTCACGTGCATCCATGGTATAATTAATGCAGTATCTGAACGTTTTAATCATACTGTGGTTGAAAAAGCAAGTACAATGCTTCTGTCGAGTGGTTTAAGTCGTCGATTTTGGAACGAAGCTGTTTTGTACGCAAATTATGTTAAGAATCGCCTACCAACAGACGCTGTTGATAAATTTTTTGCAAACAAAATGCCTGCTGAAATTTGGTATGGTAAAAAGCCAGATTTATCGAATCTTCGTGTTTTTGGATCGATTTATTACAACAATGCGCCGAAAGAAAACCATATGAAATTGGATAGAAATCAATCTTCGATCGGTTGGATTATGTCAATACATTTAATTCAGAAGCGGCAGACGGTGACATTAGTGACAAATGTGAACATATCAACGATGCAAATTTGGAAAGCATCGGTAACCTCAAGTCGAATGATATCCAAAATGCAAATTTAGATGACATCGGTAAACTCAATGACAATATCTACAGCGTTTCGAATAGCACGGGTAACAGTAATGAATTACGTCATGGTGTTCGTTTAAAAAGCAAACAAAATCGATATGGATCGCACAAAGCAAGATTCGTTGCTTGGGGTTTTTCGCAAGAAAAATATTTCGACTATAGTGAAATGTATTCACCAACGGCCAAGCTAACCACTTTTCGTGTTTTATTATCAATTGCTAATTATTTTGATAGAAGGGTTTGTGAAAAACAATACAATGGTTTGCAAGTTGAATAAGTCACTAATATGGATTGAAACAAGCTTCACGTATGTGGAATAAGCACTTTAATCAATTCTTGATTGAAATTGGTTTCAATCGTTGCGAATAGGATTGTGGGCGCTCCGTGAACTATTTGAATAGAAAAAATTAGGTTCGCTGCCCTTTAGAAAATCGAAGGTACTTTATGGGAGTGGTTTTCTACAAATAATACACGAGCCCCATAAAGTGGTGACAACCCGACATTAAAAGAACACGTTATGAAAAGTGAAAAGTTTTTTTATTTATAACAACGATATTGTAAAAAAAGCAAACGTGAATTAATATTGCAATTTGCAAGTACACATATAAAAAAAAGTTTACTTTCGATACGTATAAAAAACGAAGAACAAGAGCGCCGACATCTTAAAAAATCGACAAAGTAAAAAACGACACGTGTTTTCTAGTTAAAATATTTTTTATGTGGCGATAAATTTCTGTGCAAAAATAAACTAATTACAATCGCCCGGTGATTAAGATGACGAACGACAGCGAAAATATGAAAGAGGAAAAAGGACAAAACGGTCCTAGTAATAATGGTGGTTCGGACAATCGAGTGACATCCTCAAACGTAGCTCGCGTCGCCGTAAGAATTCCACCGTTCTGGAAAGCGAATCCGCCTCTCTGGTTTTGTCTATTGGAAGCCCAATTCGAAACAAATGGCATTACAACCGACGAAACAAAATTCAACACAGTAGTGGCCGCGATAGAGAGTAATATTCTCTCCCTAGTAGACGATGTTGTAATGAACCCCACGAAGACAAGAAAATATGATAGATTAAAAAAGCGACTGAAGGAGTATTTTACGGAATCGGAAGAAAGCAGATTAAAGAAAATATTGCACGACAAATATTTGGGAGACCAACGGCCATCACATTTTTTAAAAGACATGCGGCAGCTAGCAGGACCAAAAATCGGTAGTGGATTGCTTAACTCACTGTGGATTCAACGATTGCCTACGCAAGTGCAAGCTATCTTATCAGTTTGCGACGACGACTTAGACAAGCTCGCTACGATAGCCGATCGCGTCATGGAGGTAACAAAGGCGTCGAAGGTGAATATGTGTGAGAAATCACAGCAACCCGAAACAAATTCCAATGATAATGACGTAGCATCGTTGAGGGCACAAATCGAAGCACTGACGAAAAAAGTGGATGAAATGGGAGGAAGCCGTTCCCGAACGCCAGGTAGATCAAAACGGAAATAGTTCTCTTTTTAAACTCTCGCAAGCGTACCGAGTACAAAAATTGTTGGTATCATTATAAGTTTGGGGATAAGGCTACTAAATGCCGTCCGCCGTGTGAATTCTCAAGCAACGAAAAAAACTAGTGGAGCGATCGCTCATGGCGACTAGCGAACAGAATTCAGTAAATTGTTGCCTTATTATATTCGATAATACATCAAATTGTCAGTTTTTGATCGATATGGGTGCTGACATTTGCGTAATACCACCGGAAAAAACGCGAAGATGAGCAAGTTAGACACGTTCCCAATATATCTGTATGCAGCTAATCAAACAAAGATTAACGTTTTCGGGAACAGGACAGTTACGGCTGATTTGGGGTTGCGGAGAAATATTACCTGGACATTTATCGTGGCCGACATCGGTAGAGCGATAATAGGAGCCGATTTTTTAAGCCACTTCGGATTACTCGTAGATCTAAAACGAAAGAAGCTGATTGGCAATATGGCCAGCGTTAGTTCAATTGGTAGAGTTTCGAAAGACCAAACATCAGGTGTAACTACAGTGCGAACGACTGATTCTAAATACTTCGAGTTGCTGTCGGAATAGAAGGATCTAGCTTGTCCAAAGGTGGGCGTGAGTCCGATTAAACACAACGCGACTCATGTGATCGAAACGAAATGTGCGCCAGTATATTCAAAGTATCGTCGATTAACACCGGAAAAATACACTATCGCAAAACGTGAGTTCGACAATATGATGAAGTTGGGAATATGTAGGCCATCAAAAAGCCCATGGGCCAGCCCTTTTGTCGACTTAATCATGCAACAGTGGCGGACCGATATCCAATACCGCATATCCAGGATTTGGCACACGGATTACATGGCAAGCACATATTTTCAACAATCGATTTGGTAAAGGCTTACCACCAAATACCAGTTGAACTATCGGACATAGAGAAAACGGCGATAATAATGCCATTCGGTTTATTCGAGTTTCCGAGGATGACCTTTGGGTTAAGAAACGCGGCCCAAACCTTTCAAAGGCTCATCCACGATGTGTTGAGAGTGTTCGACCTCGTTTTCCCGTACCTGGATGATGTGCTAGTTTACTCCGTTAATGAGGAATAGCATATGGATCACCCGCGCCGTGTGTTCGATCGATTTAAGGAACACGGCATTGTAGTCAACATGAGAAAATCTGTTTTCGGTAGAAAAACGGTAAAGTTTTTGGGTCATATGATATCCGAAAATGGTACGACACCCCTACCGGATAAATTTGCCGCCATTGCCGAATATAAAGAACCAATAGACGTTAAAGGGTTGCGACGAGTTTTAGCAATGAGCAATTTTGATCATCGATTTTTGAAGGATGCAGCAAAAACAGAGTTGCCATTGCTAGAGTACATGAAAGGCAATAAGAAGAACGACAAAACGAAAATCAATTGGACGGTGGAAGAAAAAAATGCATTTGAGAGATGCAAGGCCGATATAGCGAACGCAGCGATGTTAGCACATCCATCATCAACAGAACCATTATCGTTAATGGTCAACGCTTCCGACTATGCTATGGGAGCGGTGGTACAGCAAAGGTCCGGCACTAATTGGGTACCGCTCAGTTTTTTCCAAGGAAACTAACAGCGACACAGCAAAAGTATAGGGCGTACGACCGCGAATTACTAGCCGCATACTCAGCAGTAAAATATTTCAAATTTTTGCGGAAGGACGGAATTTCGTAGTTTACACGGACCACAAACCGTTAACGTTCGCTTTTCAACAGAAGCCGGAAAAAGCGTCAACTCGTCAACTCCGCCAATTAGACTACCTCGGACAATTTTCAACTGATATTCGACATGTAGCGGGTAAAAATAATGTGGTGGCAGATGCTTTATCACTGGTGGAAACAATTTCGATCCCAAAACTGGTGGATTTCGACGAATTAGCTGATTTACAAACGACAGATGAGGAGCTAAACATGTTATTGGAATCAAAAAGCCAGATGAGTTTGAAGCTAACACCAATGATACTACCCGGCAGTGACAAAAACATATTTTGCGAGGTAAAGGAGAATAAAATAAGACCGTATCTACCAAAGTGCCTACGATAGGAGACGTTCCAGCCTTTCCACAGTATAGCACATCCAGGCGTTAAGACGTCCATAACATTAATAAAAACAAAATATGTATGGCCTTCCATGAATAAGGATTGTACGAACTGGGCACGAGGCTGCGTGAAATTCCAGAAGGCAAAAATTTCGAAACACAATAGAAGTCCGTCAGGAAGATATTTATTTCCAGAGAGCCGCTTTCAACACATAAACATAGATTTGGTAGGGCCGCTACCGATGTCACAAGCATATAGTTATTTGTTAACATGTATTGATCGGTTCTCACGATGGACGGAAGCAATACCATTAATGGATATAACAGCAGAAAGTGTAGCACGGGCCGTATACGAAAATTGGGTCTGTCGGTTTGGCGTTCAACAAACAATTACCACGGACCAATGCAGACAGTTCGAGTCCTTACTGTTTAGGGAGCTAGGAAAACTGTTCGGGTTCAAATGAATAAGGACGACGGCTTACCATCCAGCAGCAAATGGATTAATAGAAAGATGGCACCGTGATTTAAAGTCAGCGTTAAAATGTTTTCCGGCGAACAAATGGGTGGAAGTTCTACCTACCATTCTCTTGGGCATGAGGGCCACCTTTAAGCCCAACATAGGTGGAACGACGTCGGAGATGTTATACGAAATAACGATTTTGCTAACTGGAGAATTTTTTAGCACAACAGCTAACAATTCAAAGGAGCACGAGTTTATTTCCGACTTGAGAGAGAAAATGCAAAAATTACAACCGGTATACAAACTGCAAGGCATGCAAAGGAAACGCCATTCGTACATGCAGAGCTCGGACGATGCTCACATGCATTTGTGAGAATTGATGCCGTACAAGGCGCACTGCAACCACCATACGATAGTCCATTCCTTATTCTCAAACGACACGATAAATATTTCAAATTGAAAATAAGGGACAAAGAGATATTAAAGCAAAGAGAGTCAACGATATTAAAGCAAAGTTAGCAAGAGAGTTCAAGATGACGGATGTCAGAAAATTTGTTTAGTTTTTGGGAATCCAATCACGTTATTTGAAGAATGCTTAACGAAATTTGACATGAAAAACTGTAAATCGGCTACAACACCGATTGAACTTGGTTTTAGTTTATCAAATGGTTATGAAAAGAACTTGACTGATCAAACGTATAGAGAACTCATTGGATGTTTGACGTATGTCACTCAAACAACTCGACCCGATTTGTGTACATCAACGAATTATTTCAGTCGATTTCAAAGCTGTTGTACTGATGAACACTTTATGTATTCGAAACGTATTTTCCGACGCATTCAGCGAACAGTTGCGGCTGATATTTTGACTGGTGTCGCTTATAGAGAAAGCAATTAATTAAACTTCAAATATCCACTGCTCCATCAAAAATATACTTAAATTTTATTCACCTGCTTACAAGCATATACCAAAGCGCTTTCACTCCACCAAGTATCACGATTTGTACCAGCTTGCATACCTATCACAATAAGTATGTTAACTTGGTGGAAATGGCAGAAAATGGTTTCCCGAATATCTTTTCACCGGGCATTGATGTAATAAAATTAATTCGGGAAAATTTAGTTTAGTGAAGAAATGGAAAATGGTGTCAAGCTTACATACAAGCAATTTTGACCAGGAAAGGCTACATTCAACAACTTTAGTAACACAAATTATGTTCATGTACAAGGCAACATCGAGAGAATGAAGCAACATGACATTTTAAGACACAAGAATTATTATCGTACGTGCAACTTATTTTTATTGCGTGCAACATTTTTATTTCACATCGATCGTTTTGATTGTATTTCTTTCTTGCATCACTACAGTATTCTCTTATTTTAGATTATTTAAATTTGTGTTTGTGAATGAGCTTTAATCTCTCTCGCTCTCTTCTATCACCGTTAATTTTAATGCTTAATGGATATAAAAAAAACTGCTTTCGACAATTCACATTAAAATTCCAACTGAACTCAACCAATTTTTGTTGTCTCTACTTTATCCACACTTTGTACACAACAGAAAGTAAATATTATTTAATTAATATTAATTTAGACGCGGCGTAAGTGAGACTATTTGATCTATCTCTGTTACTTACAGAGATATTTAGTTGGGTGTAGTAAATTTTTATTGATTACTTACAACGATTATTTAATACAACGAAAAAATTTCCTATTAGATAGTTGGATTTTATTTAATTAAAGTGAACCGAGCATACTTAACAGGTATTATAACATTATTCAAAATTTGTATGTATTGTAATTGAAAAATATTATCAGCATGACAGGCTATAAGTTATCATTAGAAAACATGATAAGTAATTTATTTGTGTATATAAAACTGATACTGCTTTGATTTTTGAACATTTATTCATTCAATCGTCTTGTTTAATTCGAATAAAATAGTTCTATGTCGGATCCAATTGTTGAAACGCTTAATGGCCCGGTCAAAGGGAAAATTTATACGACCCACTATGGCAATGAGGTGTATGCATTTCAACGAATTCCATATATGAAACCACCAATTGGAAAATTACGTTTTAAGGTCAGTGAACTTTTATAATATTACACAGTTGATATTTAATGTAACAATTTTCAATTTTATATACGATATAGGATCCTGAACCCGCGGATAATTGGACCGAAGTATTTGATGGAACACAGGATATATCATCGGTTCCACAAATTGATTTTATAAACAGAACATTCAGCGGCAAAGAAACCGAACTATATATTAACGTTTTCACAAAAAATTTGAAACCTACAAAATTGCAACCAATTGCTATCTCGATACATGGTGGTGGTTTTACTGGTGGATCAAGTTCAAACGATTTATTTGGACCGGATAATTTTCTACGAGATGATATTGTATTCTTCTCGCTCAATTATCGTTTATCGGTTCTTGGATTTCTTAGTTTCGATGATCCAAAATTAAAGGTGCCTGGTAATGCGGGCCTCAAAGATCAGACGCTAGCCTTGAAATGGATTAAAAAGAATGCTGAACGATTTGGTGGCGATCCAAATAATATAACCTTATTTGGTTTGAGCGCGGGTGGTGCATCGGTCCACTATCATTTAATATCGGATATGTCACGTGATTTATTCCATAAAGCGATTGTAATGAGTGGTGCTGTATTAAATAGTTGGGCTGGCGTACCAAATAAAAAGTATTCTCTGCGATTAGCCAAAAAATTTGGATGGAATGAGAATGATGGTACATCTAGGGCGCTTGAAATTTTACAAAATGTACCAGTTGAGGAGCTTATCAAGAATCAAAACATGATTTTAACGGATGAAGAGAAAAAAGAACGAATTTATGCAGCATTTGTACCTTCAATCGAACCCTATATTAGTGAACAGTGTTTCTTACCTGAGCCGCTCATCGATATGATACCAAAACAATGGAGTCGTAATATTCCAATCGTAATTGGTGCCACAACTCATGAAGGAAACTTATTATGGATGACTTGGGAAAATATTTCTAAATGCCCAGAAGGTGTTGACTATATTGGTGATTTCAAATATTTGGTACCATTTGAACTTGGTTGGGATAGAAATAGTGTTGAATGTAAGAAACTCGGTAATCAAATGAAATCATTTTATTTTGGTGACAAATTGAACATTGGCGATAAACAAACGTTACCCAAATATTTAAACTTGATGTCAGACAAATTATTTGTGTACGGTATCTATGCAACAATTAAATCAAGAGTGTCGGACGGCAATAAATCAGCGCCAACATATTTATACCGATTTAGTTATTCTTCACCTGCATTTGATTTAAGCCTCCTGTTTCCAGATTATAAACCCATCGATGGTGTTAGTCACGGAGCCGATATGGGTTATGTTTATTCATCTTTTATGTACAACACGTTGGAAAAAGATTCAAAACATTGGGATAAAATTAAACAAATATCTTCATTATGGAATAATTTTGTGATGACGGGTAATCCCAACTCTCCTGCAATCGAACCAACAGTGTGGACGCCAATTTCAGCCGATTCTAGTGACTCGCTTAAATGTTTAAATATTTCAGATGAGCTGGCAATGATTGATTATCCGGAACTTGATCGCATGGAATTTTGGCATGAAATGTTTAAGCAAACAACTTTTAAATCATCAAAATTATAGTTTAGGAATGGGGCCTTCCTTCTTATGTTGCATTTAAAAGCAAATTAACCTTCATTTTATGCATTTGTTCAATAAAAAATTGAAATTTGTAACACAATATTTTTTTTAAACTCTTTATTTAATACTAGCAAATTGGATGGAGATTATTATCGGCCTAAACAGCCTGAGGTAAGTAATCGTCAACTGCTCTATTAATCATTACGAAGGTCAAACAAAAATGTATTATCGTCTAAATCTGAATGGAATGTGAATGGAAGAAGTAGGGTAAAATTTTTGCGTGTTTGAAAACAAGAACCTGATACACCTGTTTTATAGAAAAAAGAGGAATGCCAGGTGAAATGTACTGTACAAAAACGGAACGAATTTTCAAGTGGTGATACCAACACACCCTGTGCTTAGCGGTTATGCTGTATCGAAACCATAAAAATGGGCGCCGATGGAAATGTCCGCCAAACTGAAGTAAGCTTTTCTAGTGAGGCAACTAAGGAAATTAAGTGGTCCGGCTGTCAATTTTGAAGCTGCCACCTTTGACATTTGACAAGTAAAAACTACGCCATTACTAAAAATGGTACGATACACGCTTCAACAATGCATTGAAATTATTAAAATTCACTACAAAAATGGTGAAAATTTTGCAGTCACAGTTCGCCAAACTAAAGCACTTTTTGGTCGTCGTGAAGGACGTTCTCGGCCGGCAATAGTGAAACTGGTGGAAAATTTGAGCTGTTGAGAGAAGTTTGTGATGTGAAGAATCGAAACCGTGTACATCGCTCAAGAACAACTGAGAATATTGCTGCTGTAGCCCGTAGTGTTGAAGAAAACCCAGGTTTGTCGATTCCTCGTCGATTTTTGGAATTAGACATTTCACAAACGACATTACACCGTATTTTACATAAAGACTTAGGTTTTAAGGCTTTTAAAGTTCAGTTAACACAAGAACTCAAGCCGGTCGATCACCATAAACGTCGTATCTTCGCTGATTGGGTCCTTCAAATGCATCAAAATGATCCGGATTTTCATCAAAAAATTATCTTCAGTGATGAGGCCCATTTTCACCTCGGAGGCTACGTTAATAAGCAGAATTGCCGCATTTGGGGTTCAAAAAATCCAAGAATAATTGTTGAAAAACCTCTCCATCCTCAACGTGTCATTGTTTGGTGCGGTTTTTGGGCTGACGGTGTGATTGGACCTTACTTTTTCGAAAATGAAGCTGGTGCAACTGTTACGGTTTATAGGACTCAGGACGAGGTGGGCTAGGAGAGAGGTGAGCTACTCCTTGATTTTATTGTTTGTAGTAACCTTCAAATATGTAATTTTGGGTGTAAGCCCCGTTTTATAACTAGAAACCTACAAGAGGTGCCAGATATCACGCGTGTCTACGATCATATAAAGGATAGTTTGATGAATTATAAAGTGTCTGATGATCATTCCTTTTCTGATCTCTACTATCTTCAGTATGAAATGGTTTCATAACCCACAAATAAGTCTATAATTAGAAACAGGAGGGAAAGCGACTGTGATACCCTCAGAACCATTCTAGGTAATTCATTGTCAAGACCAGTTCCTAAATCCCCGGAATCTACACAGGAGCTGGATGACTTCATGTAGCTATGTTGGGAGCATCTCCTCTAAGTAGAGCTTTGGGTAAGCAAAAGGCCACCTTGGTGGTCGAAACAGCTACAAATCTTTCGTCAAAAATGCAAAAGGCTTTTTATAAAAGCCAAGAAAACGACAACTGCTGCGGATTGGAACTGCTATAAAGAAGTCCTCAGAACATACAAATATGATATAAGATGTGCCAAAATAGGTGCCTGGAGATTCTACTATGATAAAATACAGGAATCCTCTGGTCATCGTCAGCGACCGCATGGTTCTTGGACTGCAACTAGTGCTGAATCTTTGGAATTACTACTGATAACCTATTTTCCGGAGTACTCCTAACTGGTGCCTGAAATGCTAAATGCTTTTACGGTTTCAGGCGTTGTAAGTCGAATAATAAAGGCCATTGACTTGACTCTACCCTGACTGGAAGTTACCTTCACAGGCAGCCTGGAACCTTGCTTCCTAGGAAATGGACTGAGGTAAACGAATATTTACAAATAAAAACCTTAGGTTTGTAAGCTTATGCTCTTTTCTATTAAAAATACTAGAAAGACAAAAAGAAGGTAACATTAGAGGCTCTATTGAAATCTCAACATGCGTACTGTAAAGGGAGATCGGTAGAAACTGCTCTACACTCCCTGATTTGTCCTATTGAGAAATCCCTTGAATTTAAGAAATACTCCTTGGTAACCTTTCTGAATATAGAAGGTGCCTTTAGCAACGTTAAACCGGTGGTAATAACTCGGGCTTTGTCGAGTCTGGGTGTTAATGAATCGCTCGTTGGCTGGATAGATCAGATGCTGAGATGCAGGATTGTAAAGGCTAAGCTGGGCGGGTAAACCATTAACAGATTTGTAGGTGTGGGTATACCGCAAGATGGAGTCTTGTTCGCCCTGCTTTAAAATTTGCTCATAAATGACCTGTTACTACACCCGGAAGGGCAAGGTTTTAGCGTGGTTCTTATGGTGTTGACGATGATTGGTGTTTTTGGGAAGTATCCTTGTACTTTAAGAGAGCGCATGCAAAGCGCGCTTGGTCTTCTTGCTAATTGGGCCAACAGTTGTGGACTAAATGTCAATCCACGTAAAACTGAGGTAGGAATAGGAAATACAAACTTTATATTAGCTAGACCTTATATGATAAAGTGAAATACCTGTGTGTTGTTTTGTACAGGAAACTTAGTTGGAATCCTAATATATTAAATATGGTAAAGAAAGCTACTTGAGCGCTATACTTTTGTAACAACGTATTAGTGGTGCACTCATGATTCCATTACCATCTTTTGAGTAAAGCTTTCGTACTGATATTCCCTCCAGAGAGGATAGGCTCAGTGAAGAGATGTTGAACCCTGAAGTTTTGAACTTCTTCACGGATGGTTGAAAAATAATGATAGGGTTGGTTGTGGTGTCTTCTGTGAGAAACGAAATGTGGCCCTATCATTTTTCTCCCCGGCTATTGCAACATTTTTCAGGCTGAATTAATTGCGATAATTGAGGCCGTGGATTGGTTGAGGTATAATGTAGTATATATAATGGATATTCGCATTTTTACGGAAAGTCAGGCCGCTATTAAAACGCTACGAGCTTATTTCCTTGAGTTGAATGCAGCCCACATTTGTCTCTCAACTATTAACGAAATGGCAGATCAGTTCAACATCCACTTAACGTAGGTGCAACGGCACTTCAGTATTGTGATGAATGAAAAGGCAGATGAACTCACTAGGCAGGGGTACAAATTGCCTCACTTTACCAAGTAAGGTAAATGTTGAAATTCCGCTCGCTACATGCGAACTCTTGCTGCAGGAAGAAGCTAGGAAGGCAGCGAACTATAGATGGTCCAATGGTACCTCCTGTGTGAACACCGCCTCATAGGTGAGCAAGCGCGGAGACTAAAGTCCCCTCTAATGATTATTGTAGAAGCTGTGAAGTTGTAGAGGAGGAAGAAACTGTACTCCATCTAAGTTAAGTAGATGAAAATTTTTAGGAGCTCCTCTCCTCAGTGACCTGGCGGATTTCAACGCTTCATTGTAAGCTCTGGATGGTTCAGTTGGTAGAGCCTAGAAAAATTGTATGTGGTATGGCTGCGGACCATTATTTGTGTCTATGCCGGTCCCTTAGGACAGATACCCTAACCTAACCTAACCTTCTGGAATAATAACCAAATTTTTAAAGTGGCCAACGGCAAGAGATCTTGAAATTGCAGAACAAAAATGTACCTCCTGCTGATATGAGGTTTATAATCGTCTACTCTGGGTGGCCAAGTACTGTAAAAGATTTTCAAAAATTCTGACATATCCAGGAAGCAATTAAAAATATTAAAAAATTCTTCCCAAACGAAGAATACATTTTAGGTGATGAGGTGTACCCTATTTTGGAGTGAGGTATCACACCTTATTTAAATAGAGGAAATTGTAATCACGAAAAAGTTTTATTTAATAAAAAACATTCGTGGTGTAAGCAGGTTGTAGAACGATGTTTTGCTTGGTTATCTGGTAGGTTCCGCAAACTGATGTATTTAGATTTCCACCGAACAAATTGGGATCCAGCAACTATAAGTGCTTGGTGGGTTTTACTTAGGCAGCCAACGTCACCGAGGAAAATCAGTTTATCAGTGTTTTTAAAAGAAATTATATCTGTAATCGGATCATAGAATAAAATAAAAAAATGAATATCTATAAAAATAGATTACTAAATATGTAGGTTTAATTTTGTTTACTTTGAATAATTGCCATTAAATTTTCAATTTGTTCATCTGTTGATTCACATAACTGAATTACTTTGTCTTGAAAAGCCTTATTATCTTTTTGTTTCTGGATTCGATTTTTTTTTTTTAGTTCTTTTAACTCGTCTAAAATCATTTGATTTTTCCAAATTTGGTGTAGTGGATAAACTGATTTCGTTATTTGCTGTAAGCTTGAGGATATGCAAATTCGAGCAAGAAGTTCTTGAAATTCTTCAAAATATTCAAACTATATTGGTTCGGCACTGGATTGGCATTGGATTATATCATCGATTTTGCATTGTCCGGTGCCAAAAAACCATTTTTTAGTATTGCCCTTCTGTTCCATATCACCCTTTTTGTAATAATATCGAATGAGCACGTTTGGTTTTCATTTGGTATATTCAATAATCTTTTATTAGTTGTTGTCCTTTCTGATAAAGCTTTGAAACCGCACGGTTCATTTTTATTGTGAAAGATAAGCTCTTTTAATTCATAATTTAAAGGCTGAGGCTCATCAATACCGTTAATTAATTTATTTATACCGTCGTTTAGTTCGACATAAAAATATTCACCTATTCAATAACAATAGAAACCAATGCAATTAATATAAACAGAATATATTAGCCCGTCACTATTTTGAACACTCCATCACTATGTAATCCATAATCTCAAAACACAAAACAACAAAATGATTTTATAATCACTTTATAATATTAGAAGAATACATGTAATGTATTTTTATCAACACACAAAATTTCATTAGTTTGGATAATGGAATTATGTTGTTATATTGTTATGTTATTTTACCAAACTGGTTACTGGACCAGCAAAACAAAATCGATTTTTTTTCGTTATTTCAGAGCCTACTTGAATTTATAGCAAAATTGAAAAAATAAAATTTTGATTTTAAAGCCTACTATTTATACTAAATAACGTTATTAATTTAACTGAGTAGTAATTTCTTCTTTTATTAATAATAAATAATGTTACGACGCTAATATAAGCATTTTAGGGCAAAATGTTTTATGTAAAAATTTGAATAAATAATAAAATTGGATATTGCAGTTGCTAACGTAGAATATGTCTTTAGTCTTTACGACAAGTCAATGCCTCAAAAAATTGTATATCAAGCTTTCATTAATACGTGAAAAACAACAAAATCTAGCGAAAAAGTTTTAACTGATTTGGATGGGCGAGGAATTAAATTTTTTTACTTTCCCTCATTATTCACTAGATAGCATCGTTATTCGTTATTTACTAATGAATTCTAAAAGACGGTTTCACTACATAGTTATTATTGTTATTTATCCAACCATCATTAATTAACTCATCACTAATTACTCATCATTCATCTTTCAGTGAACAATGTATGAATAATGAGTTCAATATCGGTGAATAATGAGTAAGTAATCCGTTAACGAGTTAATAATAAAGAGTTAATAATTAATTTATAATGAGTGAATAATTTGTGAACAATGAGTGAATGATGAAAGAATTTTGATAGAATAATAACCGAAAAATGAGGGAATTTTAGGTGAATAATAAGTAAATAGTCAGTGAATAACAAGATAATACTGAGTTAATATGTTTGAATAACTAGTGAACAATCAGTGAATGTTGCTTAAATAATGAGTGAATAATATGGAAATATTTAGGAAGTAATCAGTGAATTCGATTCTTTATTCATTCAGTGAATAAAGAGACAATATTTAGCGAACAACGAGTGAATATTGAATCATCATTTATCACTGAATAAGGAGTGAATAATCAGTGAGTAATCTAGAATAACGAAAGAATTATGATTGAATAATCAGTTATTAATAAGAAAATACTGAGTGAATTCATCAATCAACATTCATCAGTGAATGGCTAACTAATGATTGAAAAACCGCCTCTCGCGAAAAAGTACAAACATAATTAGACGCAAGTTAATGTGGCAAAAGCAGAATACGAAAGAATTTGTATCTAAGAAGTAGTAAAATTTAAATCATTTTAATGTGTGTCCTTTTATTCAACCTGTAACCTCATTTCGACACGGCCATAAGGATGTACTACGCGTAAGATGTATCCAACGTAAAAACGTGACTGTCAAGGTCCTTTGAAAGTGAACTATGCATGCTGTATGCATCATGTCGATTTGTTTTGCTCAATTTTGACTTTTATTCATGATTAGTTCATGTCAGTCATTCTTAGATGGCAATGGGTTTAATAATACATGCTGCGCTTGACTTTTCATTATTCTAAATCGTGACTTTTCGAATGTCAACCGAATATCACCCGTATGTTTATTGCTGATTGAATAAAATAACCAGGCACACTGCATGAAATTTTGTTTAAAAGGTTTTAGTATTGTAACCTTTCCTGCAATGGACCAAAACAGACCTTCACAGTACTTAAATCTACGGCGTTTAAATCGGAGCGTTTGAATTTCGATAGGGGTGGGTTGCAAAAAGAGTCTTTTGATCTCCAAATTGTATTTTGCAATTTTTCATTATTGCTCGTCCATAAAATGTTCAAGATTTTATAAATTGAACTCTACTGGTGACCGAGATAAAAAATATCTTTAGCCCATCTGTATTTATATACGGGAGGGAATGATGAGATTCCTTCCAAATGCCATCAGGCTAAGGTTTTACAGAGTGTTGATCAGATGCGTCGTCATTTTAGGTGTGACAGTCGGAAACTGGTGAATAATTACATTTAGAGCTGAACAACGGCATTCGAGAGACCGGTCATGCATGTGGTATTCGACGATTTTACGACATAAGATGTCTTTAAAATCAGAGAAACATTAATTTGATTTGAATGATGCAGTACAAGAATGTTTAGAATAATGAAAAGCTGGTTCGTCTTCGAAACCAAGTTGGTTAAATTATTGACACAAATCGTTCTAGCGCAGTGGCTTGTCAAGTTAGTGGAAGAAGATAAGAGACTACGATCATCTCAATGACTAATACATGTAGTGTGAATTTGGATTTCAGTTTAACCATCTTGATTGTACGATACTTTCGATTGTAGCTTGGTACGTTCTATCATCTCATTTTATTTTGATTTTCCATGATATAATCGATTATAGCAGCATTTCGATAATATAACACAATGAAATCCCGATTAATGATTTTTTTTCACTTTTAACGCGTTTGAGCAAATGAGCCAATAAAGTTCAGAAAATTGAAACTATTGATTTATATGCACGTCGATTGTAGTAAAATTGATTATAACTAATAACGATGGAAGATATAACTCATTATCCAAGTACTCTGGCGATGGCGCTCCATACAAATAGAGCTGTGTTTTTATAAGTCTCGATAGATCTCTATAAATTGCTTCCAGACCTTCTCTATTTTTGGGGTTGAACTGCAATTAATTCAGTTTAATTTCATCCAGTATGACTTTTTTACGCTACTTTTTATCGTTTTCAATACATTTCCTTGAGTTACACAACTTATTAATAGAACATGAAAATCTTGCTTCCTCTTTCATGAGTACATATGAGCACATATTAAAAATTTGTATTTTAACATGGAAACATACCAAAGTTAATTTTTAGTATATCTTTCATTTTCTTTTCGTACAACAGGAAACTAATAGCTGATATACTAGGGTGTTCAATAAGTTGTGTCGTTCAAAAAGATACGGCGCTATTAGAATCTTCGTTTTATTTTTCTAAAGGTGGTACTACTTTTTTATGAACACTTGGGCAGTTTCATGTAGATTGGTCAGCAAATATTGAATATCGTGCAGTAATAAAGTTCTTATTTTTGGAAGGGTAGCACCAAAACAAATTCGTGAACGATTGTTGAAAGTGTATAACGAACTCTTCACCTTCAATTAGAAAAGTAAAAAGATGGGTTTCTACATTTAAATGTGGACATACAAGTCTTGAAGACGATCCACGTTAAGGACGTCCAAAAAATGCATCAATACCAGAAAACATAGTATAAATACAGGATATTATTATAAAAGATCATCGATTAATTGAGATAGATTTAGAAGAAGCCCTAGGCATCTCATTAGGCAGTGAGAGCAATATTTTGGCTGAAGTTTTGGGTTACCGAAACAATGAAACAAAAACTCACTCGTATGCGACTTTCTCAATAACATTTAGAGCGTTTTAGAAGAGATAAAAAGTATTACTTTTATCACTATGGATTAGGCTTCGCTCTACCATCCAAAGGAGTGTTGTGAACCTGGTAGTTTGGCTCCGAAGCGAGTTAGGTTCCAGAAATCGGCCAAGAAAGTGCAAAAGGAATTTCGTTAGTGGATTAAACTAGTAAAACAATCAACACAGACTATTATTGCAACCTTTTGGACCAACCCAAACCTTTTGGATGTGTAAATTCGTGAGAAAAGACCTGGTTTAGAGAAGAAAAAAATCATATTTCATCAAGATAACACACCTTCTCCCACAGCTCAAAAAGCCATCACGAAAATCAGTGAATTAAAGTACGAATTGTTGCAACATCCACCCTATTCGCCAGTCTTAGCTCCCTCTGACATCTGGCTATTCTCACATCTCAAAAAATTCATGCGTGGAAAACGATTTCCATCGAACGAAGAGGTAATAGCAGCCGTGGTGGAAGCGTATTTCGACAGTCTTCCGGATTTTCATTTCAGGG
This sequence comes from Tipula vernalis, assembly GCA_958295665.1. NCBI lineage: Eukaryota > Metazoa > Arthropoda > Insecta > Diptera > Tipulidae > Tipula > Tipula vernalis. The sequence continues at coordinate 174,510,693 of OY282558.1, read as the reverse complement.
ATGGAAACCATAAATTAGAAGATCACTGCAACAAGTGTATTAAAGTTCAAGGGGAGTGTAATGGAAATATTTAGAATTCTAAGATTATTCGAGATTCATTTCCGTTCGAGTTTCTCAATATTACCTAAAATTTGTAAGGTGTTTAGTAGCATTATTTTACAAAAGTAATGATATATCAAGATTTTTCATATTTTAAAAGGTTTTAGAGTAATTCGAGTCGTATCCGGTATTGAACTTACTTTAGTTGAATTGAGCTCATATTACCAAGTTTCTTGATGTTACAGAGATAATATTATCGAAATTTGAGATTTTTGGAGTTATGCATTTTTCCGAATTTGAATAGTGACCAGTTGCTTGGACATTAGAGTTATTCGAGGTTAAATACATTTTTGGATAATTTCGAGGTTATTCGAGGATTTTCATTCAATTTTTTTCAGATTTGCTTTTGAATTGTACAGCGTTGCATGACAATGTCTGTGATGACAGTAGAAATTGCCTAATGTAAGTTAATAAGTGATCTATCGAGCTTCTATATTTTTCATATTACCGTTAGATATAAAGAAAACAACACATATATTAATTGAAATGAAATACCTCCTTGTAGACTCCAGTGTCTATAGTGCAGCACTTCTCCCACATTTTTTCCGTTCCGTTATCACAGGCAGAAGTTACAAAAGTTAACTACATAATATTGATTAAAGAAAATCGTTCAATGTCGACAATTTGCATAATACAGTCTTTAATCTCCTTCTCAAACTTATGTATAAAATATCAAACTTAAACTTATCTATGTAATATGTGAAAAAAATATGGTGCGATGTAAAGGTAAAATCTTCTAAATCTCTCTTAGAGTATTATAAGCATGCATAGTGCGAGGATGGAAACTTTGGCTACGAATGAAAAAAATTGTTAGGACTTTATATAGATAAAGATATCTAATTAGAAGTAAATTTAGTTGCCGAAACAATGAGAGCATTGCTGTTCTTCTAGGGCGTCCATAAATCAGATTGACTATTATTTTTTGTGCAATGATCAGATCCTAAATATTTGAAAATAAGGTACCACCCCAGCATTAAATACCGTACATAATTATGGATTCCATCAAAGCATGATATAGTTTTCGTAAGGCGCTACTAGAGCAGTAAAATTGTAAAATTTATAAGTAGCAGTTATAACAATTTTTCGGACGCTGTTGAGATGGGCACTCCAGTTTAATTTATATTTAACTGTTAAGCCTAAGTATTTAAACTGAAGAACTTCATCAATGGTAAAACACTGTGATGTGGACTGATTTCTCTCATATGAGTATGGATGATATACTGTAGGGTCGAAGTTTGGCACGTTAACATGTCTTAAAAAATACATTATTTTTGACTTCTCACTGACATCAAGCCCATCCAGCGAAGTTTTTGTGATGTGTGGTAATTCTACGAAATTGTTGCAAGTTTTCTAGATTATTTGAGATTTTTTGATCTAGCTGTAGATTTATGCGCATGAAGTTTAATCTACAAATGATCTAAATGACGCCATATGAAATTAGAACACTTTCAGAACAAATTTTGCACTTCTATACATAGAAGTAGGAAGTTTTTTCGAAGTTTGTTCTAACTTTTTATTTCTAGTGAATGTATTAGTGAAAATTATAAATTACTAAATTACATACATACACAAAACTATTTATAATTCTTAAAAAAGGCCATTTAGTTTTACATAATCTAACAAAGCCACCTACCCCGGATATTTGATATTCAAAAATGTAAATTCGCTTATAAAATCTATATCATACGAATTGAGCAGTTCAGGAATATTAAAAAAAGTTATCGCTCTTGAACCCACCGGAAACTATATTTTTCCGTTAGGCCAGTTAGTTTTACATATTCTGGCCCAACTGGATATATGATATTTAAAAACGTAAAAAATCGCTTATAAAACCGATACCATACGAATTCAGAACCTCAAGAATACTAAACAAAGATATCGCTCTTGAACCCATCGTAAACTATATTTTTCTGTTAGGCCGTTTAGTTTTATATTTGTTGGCTCAACTGCAGCACCCTATCCTAGATATTTGATATTTAAAAATGTAAAAAATCGCGTTTAAAACCAAAATCATACGAATTGAGAAGTTCAGGAATACCAAGCAAAGTTAACGCTCTTAAACGCCCCTAGAACAATATTTTTCCGTTGGGCCATTTATTTTGACCTATTCCGGCTCAACTTCAGCCTCCTACCCTGGATATTTGACATTTAAAATGTAAAAAATTGCTTATAAAACCAATACCATTCGAATTCAGAAGTCCAGGAATACCAAGTAGAGTTATCGCTATTAAACGCTCCTAGAACTATATTTTTCTGTTAAGACGTTTAGTTTTACGTATTCTGGCCCACCTGCAGTCTCCTATCCCGGATATTTAAAATTTAAAAATGTAAAAAGCCCCTTATAAAAGCGAAACCATACGAATCCAGAAGATCAGGAATACTACATAAAAAAACTTCTCGCTCTTGAACGCGCCTAGAACTATATTTTTCTACTAGGCCATTTATTTGTACATATTGTGGTTCATTCATCTGCATCCTCTGGAGAACCAATATCTAGAATAATATTTGATATTTAAAAATGTAAAAAATCGTTTATAAACAGATACTATACGAATTCAGAAGTTCAGTAATACTAACTAAAGTTGTCGTCGTCCAAAAATGCCTATTTTTATTCACACATCTATCTCTTCTGAATTACTTGAGAGAACGGTTAATGAATATAGCCACTCAATCCACTCGACAACTGCCAAACGAGATAAAATAAAAGCAGGAAACAGATCTGAAATACCAAAACAAAAACCGTACTCTCATCAAAACCTAACAAACAGGTCAAGTAGTCTATGTAAAGCATAACAAAAGATTAGGAACAAAATTAACGGAACGTTTCAAACCCGATACAGTAAGAAAAGACAGAAATACAACAGTTTTGACAGAGTAATTCACAAAAGCAATAGTAATTCCTAACAAAAAAGCTTATTTTTATTAGAATTACGCCTTAAGCAACACACTTGCAGAAATTCAATTCTTGATTAAACAAACTCGCAAGTCATCTCAATTAGTATGGGACAAGCAAAAATTCAGAACGGAAACGTCAAATTAATTCATATAATTGAATTAGATAAAGACAAAATTACAAAGACAGAATGCAATCCATACTGGACAATAGCACGAACTCTCGGAATTACAGACATTAGTAAGAAAGAGGGCTAGAGCAGGGATTATAAATTCAATCGTTTTAACAAATTCTGAAATTAAATTAACCATTAATAATAGTTGCAAATTGTGTCTATTTTACATTGTGTACATTCCCGTAACAACTCTGGTACTGTATGATAAATTATTGGCCAAACCGATCAAAAGGAGGTGCCCGAAATTGAATATGAAAGGGTTATCTTAGATATAAGCAATTCATTTTGCTTGCCTAACTTGTTCAAAAGTTCCTTGTCTGATTTCCTTCCTGTAAGTTCCGGCGTGCCTCAGGGTTCAGTGCTGGGTCCTCTATTATTTTCTATGTAAATAAATGACATAGAAACCTCCATTCATCATTGTTCATTTCATATTTTCGCTGATGACGTTCAAATTTATAGAAATAGTCGTTTAGATCTGGATTCTATTGTTAGGAATATTTCTCTGATAAATGAAGATTTAAGTAATATCGTTAGCTGGTCGGTCTCTAACAGGCTCGTTTTAAACGCGAATAAATCTCAGTCGATTATAATTTATAAAAAATCGTTAGATACCTCGTCCTTTCCTGGTATTTTTCTGCAGGGTTCGCTAATTGAATATTCAAATACTGTTAGGGATTTAGGCTTAGTTATTAATAAAACTCTTACTTGGGGTGACCATTTAGTTACTATTAGTAAGAGGGTCTATGGCATGCTTAGTTGTTTGTATAAAGTGGTTGGATTTTTGAGAGTCAGTTTAGGAAAAAATTATTTTTGTCTTATTTTCTTCCTCATTTTATTTACGGTGATATAGTTTTATTCGGTATGCTTCAGGAAAATATGAATGTCCTCCAAAGATGTTTCAATGCTTGTACCAGGTTTATTTTTGGTATTAGGAAGTTTGATCATATTTCTGCCTACTCCAGCCTTGTTTTAGATTGTAGTTTATCTATTTTTTATGAATTTCGCGTTTGTCTTTTTATTTTTAAACTTCTCAAAGCTAAGGAGCCTTGTTATCTATATAGGAAATTAATGTTTAGTAGGTTTGATTCCTCTAACTTCCGCCTAATTCCGGCTAAAAATTGTTGTAGGTCGCTAAACACGTCATTTTATGTTAAGGGAGTTTCCCTTTGGAATTCAATTCCATTGGAAATTAAGAGATTAGGATCGGCAAAATTATTTAGGTCAACATTTTTGGCAATACGTAGTTTTTTAATTTATTTTTATTAACTATTTTTTTAATAACTTTTTATTACTTGTGCTGTACATTTTATTGTAAATGAGCTACTGCTCAAAATAGAATGTGTAAGCATGAGGTGGAAATTGTTTGAAACAATTTAAGAGGTTTTTATGCCTAATGGAAGCAACTTCATTTTTTTTTTTTTTTTTTGTTTTTGTTTGTTTCGATTGCTTTGTTTCCATGTGTGCTTTTCCTTTTAATACTAAATTATTTATAAAATACTATAAATAAATAAATAAAAGAAACACAACAACAATCAACATATTCCAACAGTCAACGAAATATCGGAGGGTCCAGTTCTGCTGAATCAATTCGACGGGGACATCAATATTAATAATGAAACTCAGAAGCTCAATGGTACATATCTGATCAAATTCAGCAATACAACTTTGTCAGTTGGAAGCAACATTTTTATTTTCAAAGAAAAAACATAAATTTGAATGCTTCCAGCCATTCTACAGCCAACGCCTGAAGAAAGCCTGAATTCAAGGAAATACTTTCATTACAAAAGATGAAAGATATTCGTTTAAATAATACTCATCACATCGGACTGCTCCAGTCATATTCAAGACCAAAAACAAAAACATTACAACGATATCAAATCGATGAAGTAAGTAGCGAATATAAATTTTTTGCTTGTGGTAGTGAGATGGATCAAAATAAAACGATACATGTAAGTTGCTAAGTTAGTGATGATAATAAAATTAGAATGTAAAAATAAAGAAACAGATGATAATAATAAATTAAGAGTATGCTTTAAAGCGTCGCGACAGCCGCCACAATTTTCATGAGTCAAAGGTGATAACCGGTGATTTATTTACCACAATTATTTATTTATTTATTTACCAGCACTAACAAATAGCATAGGTTACAACAGCAATAATTTTGTATATAAAAAGTGTTACAAATTATTATTTCGAATATGACTCTTAAAAAGATCCCTTGAAATGTGAAAATCGAAAAGTTCTGAATATTAGTTAAAATATTTTGACGTAAGCGCGACCGGTTCATCAATTCCATAATTCGTACGATGAAAAGCAATACTCAATCTTAACTGTCGTGGACGAAGAATTAATTCTCTTAGGAATGTAAAATGAATATAAGTCAAGCAATACCGGGCCATCAATCTTAGCACAAATTACATCCCCAGCAAATACTGCATAAATCATCTTCCTTCTGAATTCAAGGCTACGAATGTTCAAAAGTGTACAACGACCGGCATAAGAAGGTAAACTAAATCCTGAAGTTGACCTCCCTTCGGAGGGCAAATATTAAGAACTTTTTTTGAATCTGCTCAACACGATCATGAAAGATTTAATAACCAGAACTCCAGATAACTAAAGCGTATTGCAAAATAGGCCTAACAAAAGCAGTATATAATGTCTTGAGAGTATGGTTCAGAAAATTGACGAGCATGTCTCTTTACGAAACCAAACATCGAGCCGGCTGTAGCTACAATCATTTCTATATGTTTAGTAAAACTAAGGTTACCTGTAAACAAAACACCTAAATCAATAAACTGAGTAACTCTATCTATTTCCTCGTTTTGTAAACTGTACGGAACTACAATTAATATCTCAATTCGTGCAAATGACATAGTTTTACATTTGGAGCTATTAGCCGCGTTTTTGTATTAACTCCGGATAATTTGTATCCGGAGCAGCTAACTTTCTGTGATAAAACAAATGTTTGAGAAGCTATTTATGCATATAATTAATTTATTTAAAACTAATGTATAATTTTTCATTCAATTTCTTAAATAAAAATCTATAAAGAAATATTTAGCTCTACCTATTTATCAGGAGCTGCTATCCGGAGCTGCTATCAGGAGCAAAGGGAAATTTGATTTTTTTTTTGTTTTCTGTACAACCCTAAATGTGGCAAACTTCATTTTGGTTTAAAAATATTGATGGATGTCAAATTCAAATGTCATTTATACGGTCGTGAAAAGTTTTCTGAATAATAAATACGTATTTAAATAAATATGTACGTATCTAAAATTATTTGTGTATAATATTTATTGTTCTGAAAATAAACGATCAATATCTGGATCGTCTTCATTTTCTTCCACAGCTTCTATTACTGAAACAAAATATGATTCAATAAATATTTTCAATTTGTGTACAGCATACACATACTTGAATGAATGCATATTTAAATGTATGTAGCTTTATCCACTATATAAAAAACTGACAAAAAATGTATGGTTTTATTAATTCAGGGAATCAAGAATTTAATTTTTCTACGAACGTACATACGTAAATAGGGAGATTTTAAAATAAATTATTTTGTGTTGTATATTCCTAATTTTTGATTTTTTACGCCTGGACATGGACATAGATTTTGTGTAGGACAAAGAAACACAAACAAATTTCTTTTGAATTTGTTGATAGTTTTGAAGACGACACAAAAACTGTAAACACTACTTAGTGATGTTCAAACTGATTCATTAACGAAATTAATGATTATTTATACCGGCAACATTTATTTGAACATCCAAAATTGTTCCAAGTCGACATTCTATCAGAATTAATATTTTTTCGAATATTTACTTATATATTTTATATAAAACAAAAAATTTAGTTATATACATATAGAGTGTGATCTAAAAATAACCGAACACGTAGCGCCATCTATTAAAAGTTGGTAGCGTTAGAAAGGTATATGTTACTTCTTTCGAACGAAACTACGTTCATGCTAATCGGTTGACAGGTTACAAAATTACACACGTTTTAATGACAGTAGTTTTTGTAGTTATGTCGTAAAAACATAATGGAACAAAGACCAATATTAAATTTTGTTTTAAACTCGGTAAAATATTTGCTGAGAATTACGAACTGTTAAAAAAAGTTTATGGTGATGATTGTATGAGCCGTACTCAAGTTTGCACGTGGTTTACACGATTTAAAAATTGTGTTTTCAGAAATCAAGAAAGTTGTTCGTGTTAGACCCGAATATCCAGAAGGAAAACAGCTGTTTTTATTACATCATAATGCACCACCTCACAAGGCCAAAAAAGTCAACCACTTTTTGATGACAGATTTGTGTCATCGACTACCCTCCGTATTCGCCTGATCTATCACCGAGTGACTATTTTCTATTCACAAAACTGAAAACTGCAATGGAAGGAGCTTTTTACGATGACGTTTCAGCCATTCAAGCAGCCGTGACACAGGTGCTAAAAAATATCCGAAAAACGGAGTTTAAAAAGTTTATGGATAAATTGGTTGATCGTTCCAAACGTTGTATTAAGTTAAATGGAGGATCCTATTCTGAATAAATATTAGCGTTGAAACATAATACCAGCTTGTTTTATTCTATAACTAAAAAGTTCGGTTATTTTTAGATCTGTGTATGTATATGTATATATATATATATATATATATATATATAATATATATATATATATATATATATATATATATATATATATATATATATTTATATATTTTTTAATTTAATATGTTCCGAAGATTGTAAGAGAATTCAATCCAGTTTCGAACTGATGAGCTTATGATTATGAAAAAATCAATCCTCTCATCAGGCCGCGGCGACTGGACTGACTATACCACAATTTACATTCTATATATACAGAATGTCCTGTGCTTTATATACTAGCGAATCGTACTAATATAGATAAATTCAATTACAATTTTTTCTTCTTCACGACAATCACATAAGCTGTGAACGCTAATTTTACTTTTTAATTTTTGTTGAATTTAATTAATTCTTGTAATTTCTAAATATGAAAGAAGAATAGAAATATAGAATAATTATGATAGAAATTACAAGAATTAATTAAATTCAACAAAAATTAAAAAGTAAAATTAGCGTTCACAGCTTATGTGATTGTCGTGAAGAAGAAAAAATTGTAATTGAATTTATCTATATTAGTACGATTCGCTAGTATATAAAGCACAGGACATTCTGTATATATAGAATGTAAATTGTGGTATAGTCAGTCCAGTCGCCGCGGCCTGATGAGAGGATTGATTTTTTCATAATCATAAGCTCATCAGTTCGAAACTGGATTGAATTCTCTTACAATCTTCGGAACATATTAAATTAAAAATTAAATAAATAGAATTCTGTCTATTAGCCGGTTTTCGTTGAATTACCGTTCGTAAATACTAAAATGTTTCTACGTGTTAATAAAAAACACATTTAAAAGTGTCGTAAGACCGGTAGCATATTTAGAAATTACAAGAATTAATTAAATTCAACAAAAATTAAAAAAGTATATTTATATATATATATATATACACCAATACCCCGCTTTACGATATTAATATTTTCCGAAAAATTGGGCGTAAATCGAAATTTCTTGTCGTTTTATTGGAAAATTTCGTAAATAGAAGGATTGGTGACATGTACACCAATTCCTCGATTTAGGAAATTTTCCAATAAAACGACAAGAAATTTCGATTTACACCCAATTTTTCGGAAAATAATAATATCGTAAAGCGGGGTATTGGTGTATATTTATTTATTATTTATTTATTTATTTCAATTAATGATGTACAACACGTAATATAATAATATTATAATAAAAAAAAAAAAAAATTACATAATGTTAACAAGTTTCTAAATTTAATAAGAACTAAGCAATAAAAAAATATAATTTAATTGAAAATAATTAGAAAATGCCTTTTGGACAAGAAGTCAATGATAGGCATTCCTTCAGTTAAGAAATTAAATATGGATGGGGGTGATTAAAAAACAGTACAAAATAATATAAAAATCTACATAATTTTTACAAAAGTGAATAAAAATACTTAAAGAATGTAATATAAAAAATAATGAATATTATACAAAATAAAAAAATGTGGGAGAACTAAATAGGATATAATACTTAAATCAAACAAGAAATCTAATGATTCGTTGTGCAATAACCAGGTTTTAAGTGACGCAACATATATTTTTTTTGAAGTTGATTCACGGATAAATTTAGGAAGATTATTAAAAATTCTAGGTGCTGTTACTAAAAAGTAATTGAGGAAATGAGTTTTAAAAAATTTAGGAATAGCTTTCAAACACATAGAGTTCCTGTGCAGATCATAGAGACAACTTAAATTCCGATTTCCACTAATTACAAAATAAATCTTCATAACTTTGAATACGTATAGATGCTTCAATAGAAGAATTGAACACGTTACAAACAATGGCCACGAGTGAAAACGTTTATTTTTAAAGAACATCAACCTAATTGCATGTTTCTGAGCAATAATCAGTGGTTTAACCGTCTCATAATAAGTTCCACCCCAACAGCAGATACCGTAACGTAAACGCGAATCAATTAATGCATTATAATAACGTTTTAAAAACATAAAAGGACAATGTGAACGTAATAAATACAACATCCTGATATTGGAATGGAGGGAACTCTTCAAAGCAGCTACATGAGATTTCCAATCTAAATGACAATCAACATTTAATCCTAGGTATTTAATAGAGCTGACTGATTCAATTACCATGCAATTAACGGTATAAGCACCACTTCTAGAGCAGATAACGTCGTGGAACATAATATCACGGTTAAACGACGGGTTACTCGTGCTTAAATTAAGCAATAAAACATTAGTCTTTGCACTAAGTACAAGTTTGTGAACAGCAAACCATTCACTCAAAATATTAAGATCTGTATTAATACGAGAGACAGCCGTTGAGTAAGTTGCAGCAATCATAAGCAAATGCCATATCATCCGCATAATCAACAACTTTGCCAAAAAAATTTTGTTTAAAAATAGAATTGACATAAACAAGAAATAATATGGGCCCCAGAACGGAACCTTGAGGCACACCTACATTAAGTTCAACAGTGCGACTCAGGCAACCACTAATACTAACTCGTTGCGAACGACCTTCCAAAAACGACTTAAGCCACTCATACAAGCAACCTTTAAATCCAATGTGCCAAAGTTTACCCAAAAGTATCCGGTGGTCCACCATATCAAAGGCTTTACTTATATCGACAAATAGAGCAGCTGATGTATGAGAATTATTAAGACCTTCGTGTAGCGGATTCATTAAATTAAGAAGAGCATCTTCTGAGACCGATTTCTCAAAAATTTTTGAGATAACCGGCAGAAGCGAAATCGGCCGATAATTGCATAATAATAAGCGATCACCTTTTTTGAAGAGCGGAATGACCGTCGCAGTTTTTAATGCATGAGGAAAAATACCTTCAGTAATACTACGATTAAACATAGTAGTTCGCACAAAATATCAACAATGTTGTAATTAATTTCTTTTAAGATGGCACTGCTTAGTCCAATATTATCGGTCGTAAATTTGGATTCCAAAGAATTTATAATAAAAAATAATTCAGTCGACGTGATTGGCCGGACGAAACAATTTCTATTGGAAGGATTATCTAAAATCATAGTACTCGCGCGATGTGACAGTATAATTACTATTAGATCTCATCGATGTAACAATATTTTGAAAATACAAAAAAAATATTAGTTTTTTAGAGCTAAGCAAAAAATGCGCTTATTGAGAACTAAACGATTTTCGGCAGTCCAATCACTAAACCAATAAGGTCCTATTGTACCAATAGAACGTCTGCACCATTTCAGATATTAGCGTAAATTTTAAGGTCATCTGCATATAACAGATACTTACAAAACTTGAAACATGTAACAGTATCAATTAACAAACAGAATAAATAATAATGGACCTAAAACACCAGATGAGACTGTAAACTTCTCAGAATAATTTTGACCAATACATACTAGTAGAGACGTTTGCGACAAATAAGATGATATCCATTTTGTAGGAATTTTGTCAAAGGCCTTGCTGAAATCTGTATAGAAAGTGTCAACTAGGCCACCTTTTTCGAAACAGGATATCGCATCATTAACAAATACATACCGCCATATAGGTTGTCGTTGATCTACTAGAAAAAAAAACGTGCAGTTGGGGAACAATTAAGTTTTTAATATTAAGATAAATACAATCCTTTACCTGTTTTTCAAAAAGTTTATTAAAATTATATTTAAATCGAAATATTAATCGATAAATTAATTACCATTGAAAATAAATTTAATTTTTTAATTGCAAAAAACGATTATTTTGAAACAAATTGACCAAGAAACATATCTCTAATTATGCATTCATTTATCGGTTGATCACCTTTGGCTAAGTTGTAAAACCGTACACCAGATGTCAAATACTCTGCGTAAAAAGGCCAATAATACTATCATAGTCAATTTTAATGAAACGACGCCTAAAAGCTTTACTTGGAAAGCGCCACAGTTTTGCATAGATGCAATTTAATTTAACTTTTGAACGAGTGACAATTCAGTGATTGGTGAAATAAATTGGTATAAATGAAGCAATCAGGGGGCAGGCTGGTCTATGTGTAAGCAAATTCAAATTTGTTAATATAAAATAAATTCGGAAGTGAAAAATATTTCTGATTAGTTTCACCATCAGCTATGCGCTTTTCCTGCCGTCGATTACTACTTAAACACGAATGAGCCTTGATTCAGCGTTCCTTTTAGAAACGAAATGGGGTTCGCCTACCAGATTGCGATATAAGTGACTAAGGCTGGAGGTATTAACGTTGCTAGTTCTTACACTATATAAATAATAATGTATATAAATAATAATGTGCAAGAGAATAACCACCACCATTCATCGATATTTTTAAGTTCGATGAATGCATAAAACAAGCACAATAAACAATGCATAAGTAAACAACAAGTAAATTAGCATAATAAACAGAAAATGAAAATATGTAATAAATGTATATGCATACTTGTATCTTACCGTCACTGGGAAAAAATGCTAAATCAAGATATTTTATTCAATTTACCGTAATTCCAAATAAAACCGAAATTTGTGCAAATTATTCTGTTACGTCTTTCTTGGACAAACATATTGGTGGACAAAATCAATTTATTATCTTTCCGTTACTTTTACAATATATTATTTAATTTTTATTGATTCTCGCATACTATTAGCAAAAATATGTAAATTTTAATGAACTACTTGAATAATTAATGATGGTGCAAAATATTTACAAAACAAAAAAAAATTTAAAAACTGAAATTAATTTATTTGAAATTCAAATTTTAATTCTATTTTTAAAGCTATAAATATTTTTATTGCATTAACGGTTTTTTAATAAGAAGTGTTAATTTAATTAGGTATTTTGTTGCTAACATCTTCGCAGATAGATTGCATCTAAGTATAGAGAGAAATAATTGAATAAATAATAATAATAAGATGAAAAGTAAATAATAAAAAAATAAAAAAAAATGTCGATGAACTAGAAGATATGCACACACATATATCGCATATGGACTATGGAAGTCATTTCGAATACATAGTTCAAACAAGTTCTTATTCGTGTTCAAAGAAAAAATTTCTTCTTCATCTTATGAATATGTTTTTGGTTTTCATTCTTACAATTATCGAAATCTTATGAATTTTTGTTGTCTATTTACTTTTCAAACATATGTACATGGGTCTTAATTGTACAAATTTACATAATTTTATTATGTTTTATTATATATGGGAAAAATATAAACATTAAGGTTTAAATTATAAAGAAATTGTAATGGCATCAACTTATGAATGAAAAATATCACATTTAAGTATTAATTACAAATACCGTTTGAATATTTGTGTTTACGAATAAAAGTGTTTATTTTATCCCAAAAATCCCCGTCCCATTTTTGGTATTAAATATTTTATTATTTGAAGTGTCACTCTTCTTAGTTCTGGGTAATCTGATTTAAATCATAAGAACTTTCTTATGCATTTCATGATTCAATTTTTTATTTAATCGGTTCGGCTTATTAAATACACTACTTGTCACTAAAGGAAATTCCAAATATATATTGTCAGATATTTCTTGGGGATTACCCCACGAAGACGTATATCTCGAAGACGTTTCATTCTTATTGAAAAACAGGCTTCAAAAATTCCGTGTAAATAATTTATCATTTTGATTTGACGTTATACCTTTCAGTCTTAAATTATTTCAACATACAAACCGAAAAAAATAAAATAATTTCAAATATTCAATTTTAATCATAGTAGGCAAACACCAGAATGGTTTTTAAAACTAAGTAGTTTTAGTAAGGAACTTGACGGATATAAAATTTTCTCATCTTTTGATCATTTGTTTCCGCTCCATACCAACTGAAAAAAACATATTTGTTTTGTTCCGTAAAAGATAAAAAAATTTTGTGTTTTTGGTATGGAGGGGGAAAAAATTACCAAAAGATGAGAAAATTTTATGTCCGTCAACTTCTTCTGTTGCGAAATTACCATAAAAGTTACTGAAACTAGTTTTGGCGTTTGCGGCATCAGTGTTGCTTATTGGACCTTCTTTGCAGAGAAACCTCGATATGATTTGATAAAAATCCACACAAATTGTAAGATTTACATTGAATCGAGCCCTTTATCACAATAATATCTTGTATATTACACAATTGAAGAAAAACGATAGTCGGTGCTGTTTCATCCGGAACATGGTCTAAGTTTGTGGAGAACTGCTATTTTGTTCCACCAAAAGAACCCAAATAAATCCATTTGTTCCATAAAAGTTTTGTGGAAAGGTGAAAAGGAAGTGTCAAAATGAAGTTCTTGTGTTCAGATGAAATAAAATGAAGTACTGGTTAAAGGAAATTTCTGGTGATCTTTAATTAATGAATCAATGTTATCATTTTTATCCGTTTTTCTGAATTCAGATAGATACAAGTATTTCCGGAACAATGTGGTATATTCTAAACGAGATTTTAAGTCTAATCAATATGAAAACCTATTTCAAAGCTAAATCGGCAATTCCAAAAACATTTGTACTGTTCTTATTAACATGATTTTTAACAGGGGGGATGATCAAATAAATGGTAACTATATCGCAATGCTTGACGGTAATGACCAAATAGTCAACAATTCTCTCGAAATAGGTAATCAACTAAGTCAACACTTTGTTAATGTCGCAAACATACCCTTGACACCCTTCGGATACACTCTTGATCAATGACATAGAAATCGGCAGCAACAGGGTACGAAGCTATTTCAACAAGGTTTGTTATTCATTGTGCTAGCTTTTTAACTCATAACTTAGTAAGCTTAATAAATGATGCTATATTAAAAGAAGAGTTTCCAGATTCTTAAGGCAATTTTAAGCTTAGTTAGCAAGGTTTTTCCAGTTTATAAATCTGTAATAAAATGATCCCAATTAACTACCGACCGATATCCGTACTAAATTCCCTTTCTAAGATCTTTGGAAAGGTCATTGTCGACCGACTTAAGCTTTATTTTCTGGAGAATAGTATCCAAATCAGTTTCGGTTTATTAATAATTCCAGCACAAAATCAACGGTGGCAGCTATAGGTTAATGAAATTTTGAAAGAACTTAAGAATAAATATGTTGTAGCAGTCTTGTCAGTAGTTTTGGAAAAGACATTTGATACAATTTCACATATTTTTCTGATTTCTAAATTTAAAAAACTAAGTCCCACTACTAACAACCTTAAATTGATATCTTATTATTTACGAAATCGAGAACAATATAAGGTAGTGAATGGCTTTGAAAGCCTTAACTTAGTTTTCCGTTCAGGTGTTTCTCAAGGTAGTCCTCTAGGTTCACATGTTCCTATTTTCGGCCCGATTGCTATCAATTTTTTTATCAACGATATATTTAAACTTATGTTAAAAGGAAAACTAATAATGTACGCTAACGATTTAATGTTGATATTTAAATCCAGAGATCCATTTCAATTAATTGGACAAATGATTGAAGATATCTTAACTATTAGAAATTGGTTGTCAGCAAACAAAATGTCAACAAATTTTTCAAAAACGAACTACATAATAATTCAAAACCGGCAGCTAGCAAATAATTAAGTAAGTGAATTCATTATGTTATCTAGGAATTATCATTGACGATAAAAATCATATGGCCCTATATGCATTTGCATTAACGCGACCTAAAAATGTTTTGGATGAAAAAGCATATATTTTGCCTACGTTCAATCAGATATACAACGTCTCTTGATTATTGGTAAATATTTCATTTACCAAACTCCACATTTATTTAGGTATACGCGTATCTTGTGTACTACTGCAGACCCAACCAATGTCAGTACTATTAGGGTCTTGCAAAATAAAATCGTTAAGATGATTAAATTGTTACCGCTTTAGACACGTATCAAGTCTATTTATTCGCCCCTATGAACTACTTGTATTCATTAAAAACGTACAGCTAAGTGTACGTAAGACTAAGTGTAATGTGGATTTTACTTCTATAAGTAATGTTTACACATACGGAACCAGACAAAGCAAAAATAATAATCCGATTACAAAAAAGTTCTTTTTATAAAGGGCTTGTTGTGTTCAATAATCTTCCATTTACGAAAATATAAAAAAGTCTTTAAAGAACATTTATTCCAGAAATGGTTACTAACTTATAAGTAACACAAGTTTTAATGATCGGATTAGCTAATCTTGCATTTTTTTAATTTTTTTTAACGTGAATGAGTATAAAATGCTTGAGCAATGCAACAAATCAAATTGGGGTCTCTGATATACCGTGCGCCAGGATTGAACTCGGATACAGTCTTTCATCTGTGCTTCAGTTTGCGCTTAGGGTGCGCTTTAGGTTTGTTAAAATTCGTCACTACAATCTGTTTTCACCTGTATCCTACATACATATATGTAATACTACCTTGATCAACAAGTTCTCGGAATAACCACAGTGTGGCACTCCCATCGTTCCGATTTGAGTTCAGTTTTTTGTTAAGTTGGTACATCTGTTGTTAATATTCCCTCTGAATCTTAGCGTCATAGCTTGACATTTGCAAAAGTTACGTAGTCAAGAGTACATCTATCTCTGTGTATGTTGGCGATTATTTACAATTTTAGAAATTATTTACAATTTTAGACATGATTTGCGAGGCTGAATCCGATCTCACATTCATTAAAAGGATCATTACTGGAGACGAGACGTGGGTTTATGAGTACGACACGAAATCCAGACATCAGGCAAGTGAATGGCGTTCACCGAAAAAAAAACACGTCGTTTTCAGTCAAAAAAGAAGGCAATGCTCACGGTTTTCATGGATTACAACGGTGTAGTGCACCATGAATTTTTGCCAGAAGGCCAGACCGTAAACAAAGAGTATTTTTTGGGCGTTATGAGACGTTTGCGTGAAGCAATTTGTCGAAAGAGACCAGAATTGTGGGCAGAAAACTCGTGGATTTTGCACCATGATAACGAACCGTCGCACAGTGCCATCATTATTCGTAATTTTTTGACAAAAAATGCAACAAATACCATCCAACAGCCACCGAATTCACCTGATTTGGCTCCCTGTGACTTCTTTCTGTTCAATCGAGTTAAAAAACCATTACGGGGAACGCGTTTCAGCAGCCGAGAGGAAATAATGGAAAAATCGCCAACACACACAGAGTAGATGTACTCTTGACTACGTAACTTTTGCAAATGTCAAGCTATGACGCTAAGATTCAGAGGGAATATTAACAACAAATGTACCAACTTAACAAAAAAACAGAACTCAAATCGGAACGATGGGAGCGCCACACGGTGGTTATTCCGAGAACTTGTTGATCAAGGTGGTATATATTATATTGAAGTGTCAAATTCAAAATTTCAATTGTTTCAATTAAGAATTTCAACTTATAGTATAGCATAGTAATTAGAATATATTTAAATAATATTCTCAATATTTTCTCATCAAGACCTTGATTTTAAGTTGGTTAATTCTAAAATCAGTGATGGAAATGAGTGCATTATAATTTATTCTAAAATTATCAACCACACATACCAAATATGTACGTGGTATCTACAAACAACCTAATATTGCTCAGTATAATTTCTGGTCATTTCTTGATAATCTGATATCTTTAAATAAAAACCAGATATTTGTGGGTGATTTCAACATAAATTTATTAACCGAACATCATACGCAATCATAAATCCACTCAATACTATTAAATAACTTCTTTAGGATCTCATCTTTTTAGGATCACTTCATATTCTAAAACGATTATACATAGATCACAAAATATCAGAAATTAAAAAGACATTTTATGTGTATTACGGTGACGCTAGTCTCACCGAGCACCGTCACTTGTTTATAAAATTTGTCTTGAGAAAAAAATCAAATTGTCTAACCCAAAGTAGAACTTCCCTTAAGTATGATAGTGTGTTGATTTATACCTAAACACTTACCCACAATCACATACTAAAATACTAAAAATACGAAAATACTAAAATTATTACCACCCATGTACCAGTTGATACACAAGGAGATATTAGGATTTCTCTTCTGAAATCTTAGCTATAAAAGCTTCTAATTAAGAAATTTACTGATTGTTACAACAATTCTTATCAGTAAACTAATTTTGTTTACTAGTTTTATTTCTGTTTTACTTGTTTTGGCTATATTAGATATTGCTTTCAAGTCTGATTATTGCTCTTGCAGGTAGACTTTACGAATAAAATTAATAAATAATATTTGCATGTATAAAAATTCGTAAACATTAAATAAAGAATGTTTTTACCACACTTCGAAATTTCTAAATTCATTAGATTGTGATTAAACAAAGCATCTGACAAACTGAACCAAGAACTGAGCCCAATCGATTTTTCATTATTTCAGAGCCTACTTAAAGTTATTACGTCATAAAACCAAATATTTTAAGCATTCGCTAATTGCCTAATAACATTTTATTTATGTATCTAAATTTTTAATGGCTCTCTAACTTATTAAACATACTCTTATATACAATAAATTCATAGTAACTATAACTAGGGGCAAAAAAATTGTATATTGTTTAATGAGGAGGAAAAGTAATGTCCCGACCGATAGTGAAGGTATTTACTATTTTTTCTCCGATAAGACTATACAATCAATAAGACTCCAAAATAATTTTAACAACATATGGAACACATTGCCGGCCTAGACTTGTTGCCTAGTAACGAATAGAACACAATGTAGTTTTGTATTTCGAGAAAAGAACGGAAAGTTATTTTTTCCTACGATCGGAGAAAAATTATTATTCTGTCTTTTGCAATACGATTTATTTTATATTTTCTTATTTATTCGCCATTTACCGCAAAGTTTTTAACATCTAGTGAATGGTTTTACAACATAGCCATACCACTTTTTGTTCTTTTTGAATGAATTTTTCAATACATTCAATTATATTTATCCATTATATTCAAGCATAATGCTTTAATACACAATATTTTTAATAAAATAGACTTACAGTCTGTTGCAAATATTATTTTATATTTCTCTGTCAAAATGCGGCGGGAAAATAATAGAAAACACTTAAACACAGAGCTTAGTGACGCCATAATTGCTCTTCATGAAAGTGGAGAAATCGGTCGCATTTATAAAATGTCGCTAATTTTTTTATTATTTTAATTTTCAATCTTTAATTGATTATTTTTGAAAAATTATCTCATTCCGACCAAAATAACATTTTAAATGTAATTCAGCAGCACTCATTTAGCACAACAAAAGACATTGCGCGAAATTACGAAGTTAGTAATAAAACCATTGACATGATCTGGAACAAAATGATATATCTCATCACAGACCGGCAGTGACCGATGCGAACAGGTTATTGAGATTGGCGTTTGCGGAGACCTATCGAAATAAAGATTTCAGCAATATTTTATTCTAAGACGAAAAAGTATTTCAGTTTCTACTTGATCAAAAGCTCCATTTATACCGACCCAAAAACCTCAAGGTTTAACCAAAAGTTTGGGCAAATGGTTCAAAAAAGAGGTAGAATCAGTTGTAGAGTGTGAGGGTTGAGGAGGTATTAGCAAATTACGTTAAATAACCGATTGAATAGCATAAAATACACAACAATTCTCGTTGATGTACCCAGTGCAAGTTTACCTAGATGGGATATTCAAATTAATGCAGGACAACTCGCCAGTGCACACGTCTGAGTGGCCCGCTAAACTAAAATAGTGAGAAATTTGGAATTAACAAAGTCGGAACAAAGACCATTTATTGCAACAAATGTTTGAGAAGTGTAATGCCGGTGTTGATAGTTAAAATACATTTTTTGACGAACTGATATCATTTCACAAACCAGAGGGCCGTAACTTTTTTTATGGTAACGAGTGTAGAAGTTTTATTACAGGCGCCAAATTATGTTGATATACTTTTAGAACAATATCGAGAATCGGGTTCGGACGGCGACAATTTTTGGCAAAAATAATGGATCATAAAATAATGGAAAATTATGTGTAGATTGACGTATGTTTGTTTTTGCGTAAATGAACAAATATCATTCCTCTATTCATTTGTTTCACTCTTCCCTTTGCCTGAATAATGAATAGAATAACACATATGAGCTAGTTATCTGTAGTCTAAAACATAAATAATTAATAATAATTTACGTGTCTGAACCCATTTTTGTTTCATATTTCGTTTTGAAATTTCGATATTTTATGGGTTTATGGAAATCAATCCCTTCGTCCGTTTTCATTTCGGTTCGTCTATATAATTGGTCTAATAAGATGGTCCAATGCAGTTATTTCGTTTCGGTTCGTTTCGTGTTCGTTTCGGTTTCGTCTACATAATTAACGCAATAGTGTTGAATTGATTAAAGAATAATTTTTTATTCTTTTGTATTCAATTCCAAATGAATAACCATCCCAATGTAGACGTCATTCTTGAGTCACATCGTAGATATGTACTTGAAAACGCGACGTAAGTCAAAACGACGTAAAACTTATACATTTTTTTTACCACGTATCGTAAAATTTACCACGTATCGTAAAACGATGTGTTATAATTCGAGGGTGATCTCGATTTTGTTTTCTACTCACTATTCAGATTGATCAATGGTAAAAAATAGTTATTCGTTCAGTAAAGAGGGAATAAAATATTTTAAAGAACTTTTACTGAATTGCAATTAACATTTGGCATTTTAAAGACAAATAGCACTATTTCAATTAGAAAATGGGATACATAAGAATTATTTTTCATTTATTTTTCCCCATTGAACCAGCCTAAGATTTATTTTCGGAATTAATTTTTATCTATGTTTTTTGATTGTTGGTAGCAAAATTTATTGTAAATTTGGTCGAAATTTTATAAAACAGAATTTTGCAAAACGGAATTTTTCAAAGCCGAATTTATCGAGAAACTAAAATTTTAAAAAACAGAATTACGAACCGATCCCGTTCTAATCCATTAAACACTTCAAAAACCCAGCTTTATTAAGAAATCATGGGGAAAACACTGAAAATCAACCACAGTGTCTCATATAATACAATATTTACAATAATTTCTTGGGCCGATCTCAGAGATGTCTCCGGTTGCTTAAAATTTCCATTGTAGTTTAACTGTGTTCATGTACGCTTTGGTTTGAAACTCCTTTTACGAGATATTGACCTAATGAGGAATCGTGCATATCTAGTTAAATTCTGATGTATTAGAATGCATTCAGATACTATTTCTGTTTTTACCAATAAAGAATAAGACGATTTGTCAGGCAATTAAGACAAGTTTAACGTAATTCAATGTCGCGCTCATTTCAGCCATGATCTGACATTGGAACAGACATTGGAGTGGACATTGGAGTGGAATTCAATGTGGTTAACTTCGGGGAAATGGGGAAAACAAATGCAATAAAAAATTTAAACATTATTGTTGTAGCTTTGTATTTGTTTCGTTTATAGTGGGGCTATTTGATAATTCGCACGGGGCGGTACAGTGCGTACTATTTTTCTTGTCTCCTTTGATTTATTTCCTATGTATAAAAAAGGCTACCTAGGCCTTATCCGTTTTCCGTATAGTAAAAAACAAGCTCACAAGCTTGTGCTTAGTAAAACAAATTAAATTATCGCCCAATTCAATTAATTAAATTATGCAATTATATACATTAAATGAATGCGTTATTATATTACGGTAGGCACCACACGATTTTATTCTGGTTTTATGTAGGATGTAGCTAATGATATAAAATCCGAAATGATAAATTTATTTTTGCATTGATTTTTTATATATGTATAAGCAATGCATCAACAACAGTCTAACCTAACACCATTCATAATTCTTTATGGCAATAGTAACAACGTCTATACATACACATATAGCTTTCCAATGTAGTAACGTAATTTTTTAAATCATACCTTTCTTTAGAAATTGTAAAGGAAATTAAATTTCATTATTGAAACGCGTATAATTAACAATTCTAAGCATGCATACATTATACAATATGGATATCACATATGCAGACCTATCACAGCCGAGATTTATTTTGATTGATGACCAGTATACGGTTGTCTTTTTAATTTATTACAACTAATCGGCATTTTGTATTCGATGAAAGAAATAATCGTCGATGATACACTATTACATGGTGTATTATATTCACAGGAAATTGCAATATTTAAACCAGGGTTGCTTAGTTTTGTAGAAAGGTGCGCCACTTCGTGGAATATACTAAATGCACACACATTTTGTTTATTGAGACGGCTAACAAAACAATTTGGTTTTTATTGTTTTTTATTATGCATAATAGAACGAATACTGGCTAATTGCTAGATATATACTCATATATATTAAAATGCTTGAGAATTTTAGAAAATAGCTACACGTTTTTTTATTTTTTAAATAAAATCGTAAGTGCTGAGTCATTTAAACTACAGGCGGTATAATTCAATAGATCTATAAATAATATTTCTTTATTTTTTGGAAGATTTACAGTTTGAGATGATTTGCCGAATTTGTGACAAATTAAATTATCATTTTTTAAGTGGGAATTGTGTTGGAAATAACCGTTTCACTGCTAAAAGAGATCGAGCAAGCTCCATAAATTTCATACGTATTTTATAAAAGAATATTTGATACTATCACTAAACAAACTAGATTTAAACTGTAAGATTTTAAATGTTGCATTTCTGGTTTTTCGTTTACCAAACCTTACCCTAACCAAAATGGAAAAATTGGGCCTATAAAAATGGTATAGGAATATTTATTTAATGTGTACATAATGTATGGAAACTTTAGCCTACAAAATATATTAATAATATGAACAGCTGATTGATTTTATTACTTTGGGTTCAAACCAAAAGTCGACAAACAAATTTGTTTATCAAGTAGCCTGAATTTTGTTGAGGAAAAATAATAAATTTAAAAACAAAAACTGAGAACATACATAAGCTGATTTGTTAGTACACGTGTACATACCGACGATTCATAGCTTACTTTTACTAGTTATAGTAAAGCCACCCTAATTTTGGATTTTGCATAATATAGAAAACCACGCATTCATAAAGGAATTAGAAATGAGGCTAAAACCAAACTTTTCACATAAAACATATGGACTTCCCACTTTCTTGTAAGACAAATTTTTAAAAGAAAACGTTACAAATTCTTAATTATGATCTCCAAGATATTTTCATAAATGTTTGAATTTCAACATATCGTCGCGGTGGCTGCAAAAAGTCTTATGTCACCAAATATTCAATTTCCTTTTTATTGTATCATTGTAACCAAAATATCACTTACTACAAGCTACAATTGATCTCATGTCGTTCAGCAAATCAGAAAAAGGCAATAGTGCGCAGTTGCAATTTGATGAATAAACGAATGATAATTTTGATTACCGCAATAAGTCTTATGTCAAACTGCGATAGAACGTGTCGGCGCATTCGCGTGTAATTTAGTGCAATTTGGTGTAATTCTAAGTAAATCTGTGCAAATTTATTATAAAATTAATTATTATTATAAATTATTTTGCTCCATTAAAAGATTATGCCTAACATTTTTCGACAATCAGTCCCCTAACCTAACCTAACTTTGTTATATAATTTCTTATTTTTTTTTTTTTTTAGAGTAGTTTAAATTCTGTCTACTACATTATTATGATATCAAAAATAAAGTGAACTTTTTTCAGGCGTCTTTTTTAGAAATTACGCTACTAAATTACAGTGATTCTTGACATAAGATCTTTTGCAATATTCACCTATTAATCATTTTTATCGACATACGACTTATTGCATTAGTAATCCATAAAGATAATTTCCTCGTTCACAGGTAAGAACTACAGATTAATGGTAGACTGAAAATGTAGAGGCTATCTCTTAATGCAGTTAGCTCGCGCTAATGTAGAAAAAGAGAAAACATCCGTAGAAAGCGTTACTCCGCAATCACAGCTTGAACATGAAGAGCAACCACGGGCCATTCCTACGCAATGCTTGCCTATCCGACGTACCGAAACTGCAGAAGGCAAAATGATTGACTTTGTGCCAATTGTTCAAAATTGTATTACGTCACTTGATAATCAGGATCAAGCGGAAGCTGATTTCAGTTCGGGATCAGACGAATTATATGAACCATCACAGCTTGAAGAAACCACAGAGGACGAGGGCTTATCAATAGAAGCCGAGATAGTAACGGAAGTCGAAATAGCAACAGAAGCAGAGGAAGTTGTTTCATCAAATGGAGAGGATCGAACCGTTGCAAGAAAGCGTAAAGGCCAAGCTGACCAAACTCAATGTAAGCGACAAAAGAATGCGCAATTGCGACTTAAGGGAAAAAGATACACCGGTTTTAAGAAAAACGTGTTTGGAAAATATGAACAAACAGAACGAAAGGAGGAGAAATCTCTTCGAACAAGATGTAACGGGCATGTAAGACGCACATCAAAAGGTGGTCCAAAACAAAATTTTGAATGCTCTACGATAAGCGAGGAGGATCGCAAATCAATTTTTGCAGCTTTTTGGAAATTAGCGTCGTGGGAAGCCAAAAAACTTTATGTCGCAGGATGTTTGTTTTAAGAGCGTCCACAACATAGGAGAAATGATTCAGATTCCCAAAGCTCGAGGAAGAAAATTGGATTTAAATTTTACTTGAATGTGCACGAAGGTATAAATAATAAAGCAAAAAAACGCGTTTGTAAACAAATGTTTCTAAGTACGTTAGGGATCGGTGAAAAACTGTCCGTTCATGGGTATTAGATCAAGACCCCTAGAAACCGAAGCCAGTAGTACGTCAAATAGCGAAAGATCTGCAGCTGTTGTAAAGAATATTAAGGAATTTTTGAATTCGTTGCCAAAGGTTGAAAGCCACTATTGTAGATCATCATCTAGTAAACTTTATCTAGAACCTACTTGGAATAGTTTAAGGGAAATGCACAGACATTAGTTGGAAAAGTGTCGAAATGAAAGCATCCCATCAGCATCATGGAAAACTTTCCTTAATGTGGTAAAAAAGTTAAATATAGGTATTTACTCTCCTAAAAAGACCAGTGCAATGAATACACTATGCATAAAAACGGTAACCTTGATGAAGAAACTTTCCAAAAACACATTGCGAAGAAAAATAAAGCACGGTCAGAAAAAGAAAAGGACAAAACCCTATCTACAGATTGCCCAAGTATGCAAACATACACGGTCGATTTGCAAGCTAGTAGAGCAGCTCAGCAGTCTCCTCGGCTAAATGCCACTGCAAATTACTACAAAACAAAATTGAAGGTACACAATTTTACATACTACAATTTGTGCAGTAAAGATGTCGTGTGCTATGTATGGCACGAAGCAAGTGGATGACTTGAAAGTGACGTGTTTGCGTCAATAGCCATAAATTACTTGCAAAAGGAAATAGACAGCAAAAACCCTAATCATCTGATAATTTGGAGCGATGCAGATTATTTGCCTATCCGCCAGACAGAATCTCTGACCATATGAAATCGTTTATTGTCAACATACTGATTTTTTTAAATTTGAACCAATATTTTACAAAAGCATTCGACCTGGAAACAAACTTGGTGATCCCTGCGTTAATGATGTTGTTGCTTACCAGTATACTCCAGAAGGCGTAATTAATTACAAAATTGATTTTGAAGAAGGCTGGAAGCCTTTGCCCGCGCGTCCTAAACGAATAGATGCCTATGGGTTACGCCATCTCAGCCTTTACTCGGGGCCTTGTGCTATTGAGGCTACAAAATTTGGGCATTTACAAGAACTTAAAAACCTAATTCCAAAGGATTATCATTCTTTTTATGATTCGTTAACATACAAATAAATGCGTCACATTTAAAATGAATACAATAAATGAATTCAATTGAAAAAAAATAAATGAATTAAAATTAATTAGCGTTTTTCTATTTGTGTGCTTAATTGCATTTCGACCTATGTCATAGTAAATAGTAAGTACTGAAGTAGCCATAGGTTGTATGTCAAATTTTCTGATTAAGCATCGTGCACGGCACTTGTTGATTTATTTGGTATAAATTGAGTCTATTTATAATAATGGTTTTAATTAAAATGTTAGAAATTTTAATAATATTTTTGCATATATTTAGTTTTTTGTTCATACTGTAAAGTTTCAATAAAATGACATACAACAGTTTGATGTCACCACGACGATATGAAGAATAAAAGGGTTTACTACCCCAAAAAGGGGTGTATCTGGTGACAGGTAATAAGTGATTTAGTTTGACCAACATTTTTCAAATTTTCATAACAGCAGCTGGAGAAATAAAAATCATATGGTCATATTAAGTCAATACACATTAAACAAATGGCAGCACAATTTTGGTAAAATAGAACCAAAAATTACCACTTGGAAAATTTCCAGTTCAAAAATTGTAAAAAAAGCAAAACAAACTGACATGTGTGAAAATTTCAACAACAATGTATTCTCCTTTCACTACTCCCCAGATCGGGTTGTCCTAATTTCATGCCTGTGTTTTCAATTATTCCGTCATTTACATCAACTGAAACATCGTAAAACGTTTTGATACATGTTTAGGTAAAGCGCCAAAACGGTTCGCTATACGTGAGCGCCTTCAAGAATTACATTCAAGTTAATTTTTTGACAGTCATTGCAGCTGATTAATGTGATAACAGCCGAAAAGTGTGTAGAATTTCGTATCAAGAAGCAACCTGTTGATCTTACAGTAGAAAAAGAAGACTTACCGTGCGATTCTAACGTACAGTCATAGAGGTCTTAGCTAAGAAATTTCTCTTAGTTAAGAGAATTCTCTTATGTAAGACTATTTTGCGATTCGGTTGATGGTCTTAGCTAAGAGATTCTCTTAAAAAAGCTCTTAGCTAAGACATACGAAATAGGTGGTCATAAGCATCACAACTTTGACGTTTCTCGTAGTCGTATTAAAGAAAAACAATTTTACGGTAGTAAGTTTCAAAATAATATTTAATGTTGAAATAAAATATTATATTTATTGTTTCTTTTAGAAATAAACATATCCTAAAATTTGATAAAAGAAAAATTATGAAATATTTTACTCTTATAAATTATTAATTTTTATAAACCTTTAATTATAAACTTAAGATAAATTTTCTTTACTTTCCAATGATTTTATTAGAAACGGCGTGTTGTTGGACGCTTATATTTCGTGTAAATTTTCCAGATATTTATGTACTTAATAAAAAATAAACGTATTTAAATAAAAATTACTAGAATTGTTTTTATTTATTTATCAACCATCAAAAATGTATCTAGAAAAAATGTAAAAATTCAAATTGACAGGTCTCCAAATATTTTCCAATATATTTGGAGAGTTTTTAAGAGATATTTTATGAGTACTACAAACAGAATACCAATTAAGAGATTCTCTTAAAAAAAACCTCTTACCAAAATTTCTCTTAGCTGTGATACTCTTAACGGTCTTAACGTCAGAATCGCACGGTTAATTGCTGCACTAGTAATTATTAAACAACTGTATACAACTTCAATACTTTCCGAAGGTATATGGGACAAAAATGAAATGATAGTAATCAGGAAGCCAGCTCTATATCCAAGAACTAAGGTTCGCCAAATTATACACGCCAATTAAACTTCTCGCTTATAGAGAGGGGTCCGAAGAGGTATACGGCGCAATTATGGAATCCTAAAATCAATATTCAGTCTGAATCAGAATATCGGATAGATAAAAATTTAGTGTGTTTAAAAAACGGAGTAGTACAAACTTCAATTTTGGTTATTAATTCGATTCCAGATAAACAAACACGTTTGAATAATTTCAGTGAAAAAACGCCAAAACGTACACGCACAATTGTTTAAATAACTTAAAAAGTGGTCCTGAATTAAGAAAAAATATTTCAAGCAGAAAACAAATAGAGCCAGTAAACTGCTTAAATTATTTTTCCGACTAATTAGTTAGGGACTCGATCATTTTTGAAACAGGAACAAGATTTGGTGTGTGGTAAACTCTTAGAACTTCGAAAAGCGATTTTAAAATTAAGCGGATGAATTGCCAAACTCATATACCGATGATTTAGAAAAAAAAAATGTATAAAGCGATACTATCCATTGCAGCCATTACACCAGCATTGACGCAAAGTGAACGCTTCTACTCAGTTGCATCTTATTTTATAAATAAAATCAGGACTCAAAGAAACCAAGCTGCATAATTTTAAAAGGAACTTGATGCTGTGTAGTTATGATGTGATCTGCCTAACTGAGACTAGATTAATGGCAGTATCTACAATATAATGATGAATTATTTACATCTAGTTATATTATGCATAGCCACGATAGGAATCTGGACTTGTTTCTCGACTAAGTTGATTGAAGTGGGTGTATCATCGCAGTTAGGCATGGCCTGAAGTCGTACCGGATGTCGAGTTAGGAGATATACGCCAAGGTAATTTGGGTCTTTATGGAAAACTATCTCCATCGTATTTTGATCGTTGGAGACTTCAATCTACCAAGTTTGAGTATAAGTTTGAGTGTCAATAATAATAGCAACTCTACGTTCCGGGGGGCACTCTTGGCGGAAGTAGCGAATGCTTGTCTGATTCGATGCATCTCTCAGGGCTCAACAATACTGGTAATTGTATTGATCACCTTCTGGATTTGATACTTAGTAACTTTGCATCTTTTAATATTTCAGTTAGTTCTTTTACTGATATTTTCTGTAAGGTTAACAGATACTATCTACCACTGGAGATAATTGGTAATTAGAAAAAACCCGCATAGAACGTATAATTTTCGTAATTGTGATTGTTACGTCATAATTGGTTGGACTGGCACAATGACAAATATGAAGACTGGCGAAGCTGTCGGTTTTTTTTATTATTCTATTGACAGTGTGATTGAGAAACATTTTCCGCTTTCATCTTATCACAATAAATTATATCCTCTCTAAAAACTTCCTCTCTAAAACTTAACGATAGCGAGTACTATAACATGTTCTAAATAGCACGATGCAAGGCGAAAGGAGAAGTTCTAAGGTTGAAAGCTCTGTGTGGAAATCCCAAGCAATTTTGGGCTAGTGCAAGAGATAATAAAAACAAACATTATTCAGGCTCGGATGCGTCTTAACAGTTCATTTGCGTCCAGGAATAAGGACTAACTATCACACTTACTGACTTATGTATTGAAGAGGATAAAACCTTGGCTGAGCTTATTCATATTTACATTAATATAGGCTGCATTTTAATTGATTTTAAATACTTTAATTAGAAATACTAAAGAGCTATTGGACATTAAGTGTAAAATTAATATATTTCATCATTAAATAATTAAATTTGAAATAACAAAAGTTTTCAAATCAGAAATGGCATTCAGAGCATTGCGGATGATAGAATTAGCTAATAGCAATTCAAACCACTGTTGTAAGTAAATCATTTAAAATTTATAGTTGTTCACAAAGTTTCTGTAATACCATATTCCTATTTATAGGTAACCTAAGCAAGCGAAGTATTGACGGAAATTTGGTCAAAGAACAGACTAATTTTCCTATTTACCCAATATCTACAGTGGATGAAGGAAATGTAAATCTTGAAGAGCCAGATTTATTCGAAGACACGTTTGATGATAGTGATATTGATCCAAGCTATCAGCCTGATAATAAAGAAGGAATTAGCTCAGAAGATGATACGAGTTTTACTGCAAAAGCAGCAGCTGAAATTGAATCGAATATTGTAAATTATTCAGAAAATCTTAATAATCAGGCCACTTCTGACAACTTGGCACAAAGTGGTATATCAGAATTATATCAAGAGGCAGCTCAGAGTTCAAAGCCTTGCGCTCGTCTTACGAAGTGTAAAAAGAAGTGTGACTAATAGAAATACGTGATAAAAAGAAGCAAACTCTCGAAAATCTAGTACATCTCCCAGAAATCGGTCGCATACGTATTATTACTATTTAGAAGTAAATGGACGGAGAACCGAAGTGTGTCAAAAATTCTTCAGATTTACGTTAGGCGTGTCTGAAAGTTTTATTAAGACTTTCGCAAAAAAACAGTTATCAAACGATGGACTTTTAAAAGATATGCGAGGTAAACGAAATCCAGTGAATAAAGTAAAGGATCATATATCATGATACTGCGAAAAAATATCTGAATTCGGATTTAACTCTAAGCAAAATGCACTCAATGTATTGTGATGATCATCAAAACCCCGTGTCTATCACAAAGTATTGCGAGATTTTTAAAGGTAAATTATGTTTGTAATGCAAGTTATAACAATTATTTTTACTAACCGAATTAATTTCAGAAATGGGTTTAAAATTGAAACGTCCAAAGGTAGATGTTTGTAAAAAGTGTGAAGTTTTTAAACCAAAAATTGATTTAGCAAAAGATGAAGAAGAAAAAACACAATATTTAACCAAACAATCTGAACACCACAACGATGCTGAAGCCGGTTACAAATCGAAAGACAGAGATAAAGATATTGCTAAACAAAATCAAAATATGAAGCTTTACACGTTTGATTTGCAACAATGTTTGCCGACGCCGTCTCTACATACATCGGTTTCATTCTATAAACGCCAATTGTGGACGTATAACCTTACTGTTTACAATTGTAGCACTAATAAGGCCGTCTGATATATGTAGCATGAGGCAATAGGTAACCGAGGAGGAAG
Source organism: Tipula vernalis (assembly GCA_958295665.1). NCBI lineage: Eukaryota > Metazoa > Arthropoda > Insecta > Diptera > Tipulidae > Tipula > Tipula vernalis. The sequence goes on along the minus strand of OY282558.1, from coordinate 174,480,394 downwards.
TGACATCGCTTCGTGTATTTTCCAACAACTGAAATCAGAACCAGATCACATTTCGCATGCTATTTTTTATAGCGACTGTTGTGTTGGTCAGAATAAAAACTATTTTGTCGCTACAATGATGTACATCTTCGTTGCAAATTCAACACACATAAACATGGTGGACGATAAATTGTTAACTCCCGGCCATACTCAAATGGAGTGCGACGTCGATCACTCAGTGATCGAAAGAAAGTAAAGAAAAACACTTATCAAGATAAACCATCCTCGAGATTGGTATATGTTCGTCAGAGCAGCTGGGAATAGGAATCAGTTTCAGGTGATGAAAATGACGCAGAATGAATTTTATAATTTCTCTTCATTAGCGAAATCCAAATTTATGTGGCGAAGCAACAACCAATCTGCTGAAAAATTTAATTGGCAATCTGTTAAATGGTTGCGATATACCAAAGAATTCGATATGTTTACTATAAATACTCCCTTTCTGAAGAGGAACCATTTAAATTTACCAGATTTGCCGTTCTCGTACGAGGGCTCTGTAAACATAAGCAACGCCAAAAAGAGAAATTTGCTGGATCAACTTTCACTAATCGATCCTATATACCACGATTTTTACCGAAATTTGAATTCTACAGACATCGACGATTTAAGTGATTCGGATTAATAAGAAATAAATAGGATTTACTTTTATGAAATCATCATTTAAAATACATTTTTTTAAAACCGCTTAAATATTTTTATGTTTTGTCTATTTAAATTTAAAATGTGAAAACATGGCTTTTGTGACTTAAGAGCCAAAATGTTAGATATAAAAAAAGGAGAAATCGCCTAAAATACTTTTTCCTAAATATCTTTCAAACCAAAAACGATCAAAGTTCTAGCTTATGCACTGTGCACATTTACACCCAAAGCCACTTACAAGTCTTACATTTTGAAAGAAAAACTAAACCGATTTAAATCTTTATTTGCTTCTCCGGAAAAGTAGCTGGGTTTCATTTAAGTGGTTTTCGCTTTTGGACACAGATTTATATTTCAATAGTCAAGATCTTTTTGTTGGTTCTTTGATCAAATTTATAAATCATATTTCGAATTCATTAATTTAAACACTCAGGCTAAGTAGTCTCATTAGTGTTACTTAGTTTGCTTATTTGTTCTCTTATAGATTGTATGGTATATGCTCAAAAAATCGAAATAAATAAATAAAAATATGGATATCATATTCTTCGTATAATAATTGTTATTGTAATTATGTATTATTATTATTTTGTTCAAGTACTTTTGAGGAGCATCATGATCTGTATTCTTATGTTATTTGTATTTTTTAGAATTAATTATCCTCTAAAGATGATGGAACCTACTGACGTAACATAGGAGTTTAATAAGCAAAAATAAATTAAATGAAAAGTAAATCCTACTTCGTTCCTAAGCAGGTAAACTACCTTAACCATTTGATTGGTGTACGATGTGTGACGGTAGATCCGAAAAAAATCGAAGTCACCACAAATTTCCCAACTACTGCCACGATTCGACAGTTACGTTGCTTTCTCAAGATAAACACTGGTCATTGGTCAATCATCGTTAACAATAGGTTTAATAAGACATGGTGTGCCTAACATTTTATTTTTCTAAATTGAGACTTTTCGAACGTCAAACGAATTTCACCGAATGTTATTGCTTTGAATAAAACATGCAGGCCTACTACATGAAATTTCGCTTGAGTTTTTTTTTTTTTTTTTTTGAGTAGCGACTTTGTCTGCAACCAAAAAGTAGCACAGTGATTAAATTTGTTAACACGTTCAACCATGTAAATATGTATGTATAGGCAAGGCCATCTTTACCATGGGGCTATAAGGGCTGCAGCCCTAGGGCGCCGCATTAATAGGGCGCCACCAAATGTGTAAGACCTACTTAGTCAATTTTAGAGAGCATATTTTTATTTGAATTTCATTTTTCACTTCAAAGGAAATGCAAACCGTTTTATCACAGATTAGAATAGACAGATGTGGATCTTGTATGGGCCATATTTACATTCCAAATTTCAATACCAAATTCCAATCCAATTTCTTTAGACCAGGACGTATATATAATTTACATTTCTATCCCTTTTCATCCTTTTTACGTATGACTATTTTTATTACATCAAGACAAATGTATACAAACGAAACCAAAAAACGGAATGCTTTGTATTTGTTTTCATGTAATAAAAATAGTCATGGCTAAAAAGGATAAAAAGGGATAGAAATGTAAATTTTATATACGTCCTGGTCTAAACAGATTGAATTGGAATTTGGTATTGAAATTTGGAATGTAAATATGCCCAATACAAGATCCACATCTGTATATTCTTATCTGTGGTTTTATTATAATAAGTTTATTCTATTCGTCGCTTGGAATGCACGAGTCGTGATAGTTATTTGATGCATTGTAAACCATGGCAAATTTAATAACTTGTTTTGTACTAGTACGCATTTTCACAATCATACGGTGATCTCATTTTATTCATTGTATCGTCGAATGTTATCGAGTTAGTGAATAGCGTTTAATTTAAAAGCTCGATTTAAATAAAAAAGAAAATTATATGAAATGGCTGAATGATACTCACTTTTTGTCCCACATTTTCAGTAACTAGGAAAGACAAATTGAGTGAGAGAAAAAATATATACAAAATATTTGTGAGAGTGAGTGTATACATCATAGATTTGAAAAAAATATAGAAACGTCAAAAAAAAGTGGTAGCTCAATTTTTCTAACAGTTAATCGAGCAAAAATAGCAAAAAAAGAATTGAATTTGATAATTTTTTCTGATATTTCTACCAAAGAAAACTTATGATGTGTGTACCAAAGAAAATAATATATAAATTAACTTAACATATAAATTATGTCGCTGCAATTAATTGCGGCAGCTAATGCAAATTTATTATGCATTGGCCTCATATTTCTTACGTCACAAATCAATTAAGAACCAAAAAATCAATATTCTTCAAAATGGCTACTTCATCGCGAAAATGAAGGATTTAGCCGCAAATTATTACACAAAATAGAAGTCACAGACGTAAATTTATATCGGAGATCTTTGTGGTTGACACCTGTACAATTTCAGAAAATAATGAAGATGGTACAGCATTTATCAACACAAAAATATAATTACATATACATATGGTATATGGTAGAACACAAAAAAAATTTTGATTGTATTTACATATTTTGTTTATCCGAAATTTCAAAATATTTGCATAAAGTATTGTCAATACCACCCTTCTCTGTTTCGGTTTACTAGTTTTGCAGCACTTTATTGCACTTGAAAGAAAGTGTCGAGTATCATACACCCACAACGTTTTTTTTTCGTTTCTGGAATTAATTGCCTCTCTTTCTAAATGCTGTTTGAACTTCATGTCTTGTATTTTCTCTAGAATTTCATGATGTCGAATGTACTTAGTTTAAAACAGAAGATGATTCTGCGCTGGAAAAACTTTTTTTCTTCTACAAAGGCACCTAATATTTTTAGCCCAGGGCGCCGAAATATATAAGAACGGCCCTGTGTACAGGCTGACCAGATATTTTCAAATTTTTCAAAAAATTGAAAATTTCACAACTTCAAAACGGTTAATGCAAATTGCACTCGGAATAAGCCATTTTAATTGTGCTCAAAATGTTACCATCAAAATAATTTAAGAATTCAGAATGGTCGCAACGATATTCCGGTTTTCAAAATGAACCTCTATCAAAATCCTGCTTTGCGTTTTCCAAAACTAGCCCACGATTTCCACGATGTGGGATTTTCAAAAAGGGGATTTTGAAAAGTGGAACTTTAAATTTTCGATGGATGTAAAACGGATTTTGAATATTGAGCTTTTAAAAACGGGCGCATAAACGTAGCCAACCCTTTATTATTTTTTTGTGCAAAATTTGTAAGTATTTTTTTCTGATCGGACAATTATTTTTTGGCGTGTTTAAAATTTGTGCACGAATAACAATTTTTGTGCACGAAAAAAAATTTTTTTGTGCACGAATGTTAATTTTTTGGTGTAACTAGCCTTTATTTATTCATCAAAAATTACTTTAATTAACATGTTTTCGTCTATTCTTCCAGATTATATTTGGTGTTTGGAAGAGTTAAATTTAAAATAAAAGTTCATCTTTTAACTAAGGAAGATCTTACTTTGTACAAATAAAGTAGTTCAGATGGACAAAGGAAAAACAACTGCGCTCTACTTGAAATTCAAACGAGAAAGGAAAAGATGATTTGCCCTGCAAGTCTTTAAATGTTTCATATATAGATATAAAAGTGATTGTTTGTGTGTGTGATTTGAACCAAACTGCACCCAATTATTGTTTAAGACTCTAAAACCGTCACTGTGAATATCTCACGTTTCAACCCACTTCACCGATTGAGCTGATTTTTGGATATTTAGTGCAAAATCAAAACTACATAAATCGATAGTTGTATCATTGTTCCTTTAACGGTGATGGTGATGATGAATACTAAAATGGTGTTGGGAGGATGGTAGTGATGATGGGGATGATGATTGTGATTGTGATAGTGATGGTGATGATGTACGATGGTATGATGGTTTGATGGTAAGATGGAAGATTGTACGATTGTATTTTGGTTCGATTGTATGATAGTTTCATGGAATGATGGTATGGTAGAATTGATGAAATAGTGATATGATAGTATGATGGTAAGATGGTAATATGGTACGATGATACGGTGGTACGATGGTACGATGTTACGATGGTATGATGGTTTGATGAAATATTACTAAGAATCATTCTATCATAATAATATAATGGTATAATGGTATGATGTTATGATGGTATGACGGTGTGATGGAATGATGGTATAATTATAAGATGGTATGATTGTGTGATGTTATGATGGAATGATGGTTTAATGGTATAATGGTATGCTTCTGAGATTGTAGATGGTGTGATGCTATAATTGTGTGATGGCATGATGGAATGATAGTGAAATGATTTGATGGAATGATAGTGAAATGATTTGATGGTTTGATAGTGTGATGGTATGAAGGTAAGGTGGTATGACTTTATTATGGTAGGAAGCTACGATGGTAACATGCCGTATGTCGGTATGATATTATTATTGTATGATGATTGTATTATGGAATGGTGTATAATGGTATGATAGTCTGATATTGTTATGGAAAAATGATACGATGAAACCTAAGAAGGAATATATGATTATTGTTGTGATGGTATCATTCGTCAAATCTGCCTTTGGAAGCATGTCAAACAAATTTCAATAACAACAAAGGAGTTCATCTGCAAATATATGCATCATCGGAAGAGTTTTAACGGTAGTTTCTTCCACTATGTAGAGCAACAAGGTAAAGACAAAGAAAAAGTTGGGGCAAACATTTTTTCAAAAACAAAGCTGAATAACCTGAATCATGTGGGTCTCATTCAATGCCAATTCTCTCTTATAAGCTTACATTCAATATTATTAGTAATTAACACTGACAACGAACCATTACGCAGTACTCTATCCAACATATTGGCAGTGCTCTATTTTTCTTATTGAGTCTATTATGTATATTGCTGCCTAAAAAAGAACACATCTTCATTACGAGGATTTCAGTGATTCCCACTAATACGCGTTTCAAGCGATTGTAATTTCCAACAAAGGACCAGAGCAGCCCTTGGAAGTATCGTTGGCAATAATTTGAATAAAAAAGGTTGCATATTCAAGGGCTGATAATCTCTTTGCTTAAAATTGAACAAACGAAAAATACTAGGCCATCGATACCGTTTGCCGTCAGAATCTAAAACAAACAGATTCTCTGTTGAGTTTATTTGAATTTAACGAAACTCTACACATAACTCATAAAATTAATGGTGTTTTGCATTTTTATTATTATTCAGCATTGTGACTAGTGGCCCTCGTCTTACAGAAATTCCTCGCTTACAGCTGTAATGTACTAATAAAATGTAATATAATAATATGAACAATTAGGTTTAATACTCAGTCATTAAATGAAATAAACATTTAATAATACATAATCCAAACCCTCCTTCTTTAAATGACAACTAAATTGAAATGTAACCTCGCGAGAAGACTTTTCGTTAACCACCTGGTTGGTAGTGAATAGTGTAATACAGTCTTGAATTGAAAACCCGAAAATTTAGTCAACAAAAGAAGCCAAATCTGAATAAAGTAAATTTCAATATTTCGACCAAGCAACTTACCTAACTACATATGTACATAAATAATGGCAACCATATGATCAAAATGTCTTTCTAATCTTTTTCGTATTATGTGTAAGGGAAAACAAAACAATTAAACCAGAAGGTGTGATAACTGTAATTCTGTACGGTTGTCTTCTGCTACCTTTTTTTTTGTATATAAATAAACGATAAATCTTGTTTTCTTTCTTTTTACTTTGTGCTCTCATGTGGAAGCTGGTTTATGTTGTCTGATGTAATTCCATTTATACGTCATTATAAACTGCATTTATTTATGTACATATCTTAAGATTAAAAAATAAAATAATTCAAAACTGCACAATTCTGATATTACTTTTCAATTTGTTCACAGACATAATGTGTATGGAATACAAAAACAACAATGAAATGATTTAGTGTTAAATCAAATTAGTGAAGCTACAATGATTTAAGATAATAAAATAATTTCAAACTGACAAAATAATTCAAAAAATACGTCAAACTTTAGTCTGTCGATGGCGTTGAAAATTGGATGTCAACTTCGTATTATTCTGAACCAAACGAATGGATGTAGTATTAATGGTACAACGTACATATGTATATAAGAAACAGACATACTTTAGTATATAAACGATAGACCATTCAATCTTGCCAGTTCGGTTCATCGACATTTGGTCCTTCAACCCATTCGGATATTAGACACATCCTTTGACATTCGAAAGAATGTTAACTAAAGAATGTTGACTTAATTATTTTGGATGGCTTTGAAACGACCTGCCAGGTTAATGTTTACTTTTTTTATACAAATCTATCTTAGTACGTAAAAAAATATTTATGCAAATTTGTCTGCTTTTTTGCATAAAATAAGAAGCCATTAAAAACGTCGGTTTGTATGTATTTAAAAAATTAAATTTACCTTGACGACTTTGATAAATATATTCAAGGTCATCACAAATAAATTAGATATGTGTCCCCCTAGATAACTTAGTCCCGAAATGTTGTGACAAAACCAATTTTTTATTTTAATCTAATTTTTTGATTTATTGTTAAAGTATCATTAGTAATGTCCCCAATATTTCTCGAATTCTGGCCGTGTTTTATTTAAAATATTTCATCCCTGCCCCAAATGGAACTTCTGCGATTATGTATCAATTCCTTTGAAATTTAGTATCTGACTTAACCAACATATTTGATGATCAATAAATTAGTAACAACAGCTCCAAATGGTGAATCAAGAAAGCGGGTCACCACACATCTGTTTTGTGACCAATGGAATGATCGTCACATAACATATTTCGAGACTTAATAACTTCGTCCAGGTTTAATCGTTTTTGACATGGTCACTCTTAGCTAAATGGTCCGCCCGGCAAAGGCTAGCCAAATTTAGGATATGTGCTCTATACTTACCAACAAGTTAAATTAAAGCTGGACAAATTTAAAGTTGTCTAAATAAAGTTTTGTGATATATTATTTTTTAAAATCGTGCTCGGCTCAATGGTCCAGAAAGAGTAGTCGAAGTTTCTGTTACAATTTTGAGTCGTCTTTCTGTGGCAAGGAAAGACGATTATTCTCACCTAACAAATCAAAATATTATTCCAAGAACAAATAATAGTTTAACTTTAGTTAATGTTTTCAATGTAATCTTCATCTCAATAGCTATGAAATAATTTATCTTTCCTCAAAGGTTTCATAATGCATGGAAAGTTGTAATCGCCGCTTACCACCAGGACTAAACTTGTGACAAACCTGATTGCTTAGACCTATTATAATTTAACCGAGCAATTACCGCTATGAAGCATTGTATAATTGATTCAACGGCTGTCGGTAATTTGTACAATCGAATTTAACCTGAGTGATATAATATTGTAAGTTATATTATAAGGTGTAAAATTCAACTTTTCATCAAATAACACCGCGTATGTATAATACATAAATTAGTAATAGTCGTATTTAGAGGTCTGGGACTGCGTATATAATCGTATTTATGTTACAGAAACAAATAAAAAAAAATAAGGCCAAAGAAATAATAATTAATTGATTAAAATTTGGATTTTTAGAACTAATGAGATCTAATTAATTTTGATTTCTGTTTCGATAGTATTTGTTTGTAAAATATGGGCCAATGAAGGTCTCAAGAAAAACCAAAAACACATAACTCAGAATATTTTACGAATAACTTTCGTTTAGTTTGGTTTTGTTTTTAAATTTAGGTTTAAATTATTTATTCAAAATTTATTTTAATTAATTTAATCTGTAAGAATTGTAAATATTTCAAATTTATGTTGTGTATAGCAATACGGGTTATGTTCTATTATCATTTGGGTATTTATGTCTATTGTTTTCTCTTTTCAGACTTTCTTTTTGAACCTCTGGTAAGAACAATTAATTTTGTAAGCCAGATTAATGTAATATTCAGCATAAAATAAATTAGTCACTTATTGTTGCGAAATTTTGATTAACTGATATTCTGTGGTTAAAAATTCCATGCAAAAACTTAACACGATTAGCATTTCAAAAGAGGTTGGAATTGGAATTCAGATAATGTAATTTTCTAATTTAAAAAGCCTGTTATAGAAGATTATAACTTGGCATCCCGATACCACCGGTTAAATTAAGAAAAAAAAAATTGTAATGTGTCAACATTTAGTAAGTCGTTAACGCAGTGCTCCTCAAACTAAGAAATACTTGTCATAGCATAGTCCAGCAGGTAAATCAAAATATTTGATAGAAATTGCGGTAGAAATTCAGATTAACAGAATGTATAAACAATACAATAATTAATGACTGCGCTATTTAGTTTAATTAAATAATATCAAATAGATTTCGCAAGCCTAAATGGAACCATTTATCAAATGAAATAGCTGTGTTCAGGCCGGTAAGCTCTCAATATTGGACAAACTGGAAGATCATTCGTTGATCAATTTTTAAAGAAAACATAAGAGATAACGATAAGATGTACACAGAATTAAGCTTTTCACATCAATTAAACTCTACGCTACCTCTACTCCTCTACACCTCTACTCTAGGTTCTTTATAAAATGAGGAAAGGTGGTTTTTCGTGCCGCAAGGAGATGGCCCAATTTTAAATAATAGTTGATTGGCTAAGAAACGCCCCAAAGTACAATGCCGATAGTATTCCCAATATCTAAAGAATTCGTAATGCGCGCATTGATTTTGTTCTTCAAACCGTTTTACACTATATGGCTATTTGTTTGTGGTGTAACCAAATCTCGAAAATGGCCTTGTTTTAGGAAGGAAATTGGCTGTTTCTTAGTCGATTATGGTGAAACCCGATTTGTACGATGGGAACGGTAAACTTGGTTTTTTCTAAACCAATTATGATGAAATTCGATAAATATACGACATGAAATCGGTAAAGAAACAACCGAGTTCCTTCCTAATTGGCCTTACGCCAAAATTTCGTGTAAAAATCAGTTTCAGAACCTTATGTAAAAATCATTTTATTGTAGAATCCCATTTTCGTCGACACTTCCGAGAAACATCCAACTTTCTTTCTAATCAGCCGTATTCCAGAACTTCTTTTTCTTTCAATTGGCCTTTTTCCAGAACTTCATGTAAAAATCATTTTTAAATCGCATTTCCATCGTACGTGTCAAATTTAATCAGATTGGGTTAAAAAATGGCCAAGTTTCTTCCTAACTGGTCATATTCCAGACCTTCTTCTAAATATCATTTTAGAATCTCGTTTCCATTATATACTCGTAAATCGAATTTCATCATGATTGGTTAATAAATAACCAAGTTAATTCTTCAATAGCCATATTCCAGAACTTCACCTAAATCTAATTCTAGAATTCCATGTCCACCGTGCAAGCAAAGTTCTTTCCAAATCGGCCTGAATTTGACATCAAAATGCTTTTGATAGATAAACTTCTACATGAGATATTCAAATTTTATACTTTCGGATCTAAAGGACAATGGAAAATAAGAGAAGGCATCCTCAATTGGTCTCTTAAACCAAGGTTTTACTGAAACATATTATTTCTATGTCATTATAGAGTTAAGATAGTATAAAACAAAACGAAACCTGGAAAACCCCGGGATTGCCCGGATACATTTTTTCTACCCCCCTAATCGTGAGTGATAAGAGATCTCAAGTGTTTGAATTTTATTACTTCCGTAAATGTGTAGTTACGAAAGCAATTCACTCGCTATAGCCTGATGAGATTGACTGGAAAAAAAATTAAATTTTTCGTAATTCTCATTCAGGTCGAAACTGAACTTGCAAAATTCTTGATAATTTCGCTCTTCGTAAAAAAATAATTATTGTTATGTTCCGGAAGAACCTTATATTTATACAAATTGTATTAATTTTATTAGTCCTTTATACTACATCAATTCTATTAAAAATTTGAGAAATTTAAAAAATTCTTTTAAAATTAGTAAAATTTATAAATTGCTTAATTCTTGGATATTCTAAAATTTTGCTCATATAATAAGATTTCTATTAATCATCTTATTTTAAAAACACCCTGTTCCACAGTTACATATATTTAAAAAATTAGTTCACTTATATCAAATACACTTACTCATGTACTTTGAAACTTTATTAAAAACTTTTTTGCTTTAACATGAGTTTATCCTTAGATATTAATTTAATTTTAACTTAGATGAAACATGAATCTCAATGCGAACTATGCACTTAATTTTATACATTTTTATGTAGTATTACAAAAATGTCATTTTAATCACTAAACAATTAATTAAATTGGATTTAAATTAAATTATTTTACATTATTACACAGAAGAGGTAAACACAAACTATAAACAAATGAACATGCTCAATGACAGTTCCAATTGAAATAGTTGAGTGATTCCAGTAATTTTTACTCTTCGCTTTGAATTAAAATTGAATCAACAAAATTTGTTGTTCAATCCGAAAATAATTGAACATGTTATGTGTCTTAGATAATTGAATAGTGTCATTTAGGGGTAAATATTGAATGTGCATTTTCCATTTGGGTTTTGAACTAAAGGTAGATCCGGACGACGGATTTTTACAAGTTCTTTTGCAAATGTGGTCAACATTTATAACAATTTTTAATAACCACACATATGCATTTAATTTTCGAAAATGACTTTCATCCATTTTGGTAGGTTTTTAAACAGGATATAACCTCAAACAAAATTAAACAAATATAGTTAATCATGGTTTTGAACGTATTTTGTCCTTTTTATATGTAAAAAGTCGCCTGGCCATGGATTAATCTGCCGTCGTCCTTTTTAACATTGTGGAACCTAAATGTTTTTAATGAACGTCTGGATGCCATTTTCAACTTTATAAATGTTTTTAAACAACATTTCTTGGTACATTTTTTTTACATATTTTTGTTTGTTAAAACATAACTTAAAACACATTGTGCAGATCGACCTTAGCACTAATGGGTTACTTATAAAGCCGAAAATCAAACGGAACGAAATGAAAATGAATTGAAAGACGAAGGAAGAGACACTAGTTTCATAGATGAATTGACACGACTATAGTATACGTATCACATGTGTACGATAATAAAATTTTAGTCATATAATAAGATTTCTATCAATCATCTTATTTTCAAAATACCCTGTTTCATAATTACATATATTCAAAAAAATGTGTGCACTTATATCAAATACACTTATATACTTTGAAACTGTATTGAAAACTTTTTGGGTTAGCATGAGTTCATCCTTAAATTTTTATTTAATTTTAATTTACATGAAACATGAATCCCAATGTGAACTATGTACTTAATTTTATACATTTTTATGTAGTATTACAAAAATGTTATTTTAATCACTGAACAACTAATTAAATTTGATTCAAATTAAATTATTTTACATTATTACACAGAAGTGATAAATTCAAAACAAAAACCCTAACGAATCAGTATCAGGTACAGTGGCACAAAAATGTGAAACTTCCTATCATAATGTTCATTGAACGAATGCAGAATCTCTTGTTTTATTTCTGCTTATTTATTCGACTAGGCTTAAGATAACTTCGAAAACAAATTCCATAAATTCCAGTTCTATAAGTCCTATAAATTTTACAAACTCCTTAAATTCTTTTAATTCTTAAATTCGATAAATCCTGATAATTCTATAAATTAAATAAGTTAGCTTTGAAAATTGTAAAATTTATATAAATTCAAAAAGTTCTTTAAATTTTATAAAACCTAATAATTCTATAGATTTTTTAAATTCTATAAATTCTATAAAATCAATGAACTCTACAATATATTCCATAAATTCGTATTAAGAATTCGATTAAGTCAATAGATTCTCTAAACTCAGTTAAAATCTAAAAATTTCTTAATTCTTGAATTTTCTAAATAGTTGATAAGTCCCATAAATCTATCTACAAAAAGGATAAATGCTCTAAACGCTATAAATTTTACCAATTGTATAAAGGCTCCAAATTCTTTCAATTCTATGAATCCTAAAACTCTATGAATTCTAAAATTTCTAAATTTTAAAATGTAATTTTATAAACTCTATCAATTTTTAGCAATCTAACGAATCAGTATCAGGTATCTTGTGGCATAAGAATGTAAAACTCATTTGTCATTTATTTGATATTATATACTTCGGTCAAATTCTATAGTTCTTAAGATCTATAAATAACACAAATTCTGTTAGTTTCATAAATTTTATAAATTTTTGTAGTTCTTAAAAAGGTCTTAATTTCTGTAAATTGTATATATCAATTTTATAAATTCGTTAAACTTTTCAAATTATACAAAACATGTAAATGCTCTTTATTCTTTAAATGTCCTTAAATCTACAAATTTCATAAACTCAACAAGTTAAATTTTTAAATTCTTTTAAATTGTATTTTAAATTCTATAGTTTCTTTAAAATCTATAAATTTGATAAATAATTTAAATTCTATAAATAGGTGCTATAAATTCTATAAAAGTTGATTCTGTAAGCTTCATTTAATCTATAAATTCCCAAAATTCTATAAGTTTTAAAAATATGTGCTAATTTAACAAAATCCAAATTTCTTCATTTTATAAATTATATTAATTCTATAACTAATATAAATTATAAAAATTCAATTTAATAAATTCTGTAATTTCTGTAAAATCAATCAATATTTTATATAGGTTGTACTATAAATGTGTAAATTCTTTAAATTTGAAGCTTACAAATTCTATACATTTTTTAAATAATTTAAAAACTATTCTACACATTTCCTAAATTCTTTAAATTTCACATATAAGCCTTCTAAATGCTATGAATTCTATAAACCGCAGGTTCTTTTGTTTTATTTCTTGGCACTTATTTGATCAAATACTTACTATAAATTCTACAAATTCTATGGATTTTGAAAATTCTTTATAAATTCCATAAATTCTATGAATATTATAAATTCTACAAATTTTCCAAATTCTTTAGATTTTGTAAATGCTTCGAATTCTATAAATTCTTAAATTTGATAAATTTTAAAAATATTACATTCTATAAAATCAATAAATTCTACAAATTAATAAAATTAATTATTCGTAATTCTAAAAGTTGCATAAATTCAATAAATTCCATAAATTTTTTTATTTCTATAATTTTCTTAATTTCTGTAAATTCTTTAAATTTTATAAATTCTGTAACATTCTACCAAATACTGTATAGTAAATGCTTTTCAGTTTAAAAGTTTAGAGCAATAAGGATTATACTCTTACTTAGATGTATTAACCGAACGAACATTCAATCTAAAAGTCAGAACTGCTAAAATATAAAAGTGTGGCACAGAAAATAATAATAAATAGTTTATTGTTTGTCTTTAACCTAAAAAATCAAATAATGGCCAAATTATTGACCGAATGTGTGCAGTGCGTAAATGATGTACGTTGGTTCGAATTGAGAATATTATATAGCATAGATGCAATAGTGTTAATTAACAAAATTGCTTATGGTACAAGGTCTAAAAATATTTAATTCGCTATCAGAAACAATCAGATTAGAAATAAATACCAGGAGGCTCAAATTAAAACGTCTGTAATATGTTGACAGTATAAATTATATTCGTTTAAATAACATATTTATATAATGGTAATATATATCATGACGTTTTTTATTATCCTAACTTCACTTCGTTGTATTTTATGTCATACCCGACAAAACAACCAAAATGAAAAAAGTGATTTTACACGTCAAACTTCTATAGAGCAACTTTAATAGAGCAACATTAAAACCCATTTATCGCAATTTTTTATAAAATAATAAATAATATACCCTTAATAAATAATATTACAAATATCACACCACAATCCAAAGGCAAATATTTTGTTTTCAAACATGTATTTATTTTGACAGCTAAAACAAAAAAAACTTGGTATTTTTTGTGATAAATGAGAGCGTTGTATGGCAAAACGTGATAAAAAATATCATGATATACATATTTACGCTCATCACTGACTGACTCGGGAACGGTTTCCTTATATTTCGAAATTATTTGCTGAAATTGTATAACTGCTTCGTCTGAGTCATACAGGTGTCGACCTGCTAACAACAAACTTCGAATGGAAAATGTTTCGGGTGCTCACCAAAGTATGTTTTAATTTTACTAATATTTTTATTTCATAACGGCATTTCATTGGTTCAATATGAATTGAAAAACATAAAATTTTGTATTGTAAAATAATGAACATGTAATAAATAATGTAAAACTGGTAATCAACATTTAGGCTGGTACAGCAAATTATTTCATTCGATATTCAATTATCTAAAATAAACTTTCGGGTTCGATTCTCACAAAGGACGTTTTGCATTATTTTTTTTTTATTTTTATTTTATAACAGCATTTCATTGCATCATAACGAATTGAAAAATATAAAATTTTGTATTGTATATAAACAATAAATATAAAAAATATTAAAATATTACGTACAGACTCTACCTGTTCGTCGGTCTGTAAGGTTTTGTGTGATGCCCCAACACGTGTAGCATCATCCTTAAAAGCCCTTAATCCTTGGTTTAAAGGCTATTCAAGGTATAATCGTATTTAAAAGCCTTTAATTTCGAGCTACTTCCACTAGGCTAAAAAAATATCAAACGGTGAAATGGTAATTGTGGCAGCGGCCGCTGGACCTCACCATTAGGTGTAATATCTTTAGCAAAACATTACATAACTAAAGTTATTCACAAAATTGTATCCATCCTAGGACGAGCTGTACCCTCTAATATAAATATATTTATGCTCAATTGACAATTGGAGCCGTGATTTTAGACAAAATATTTTTCGGCTGCTCGGCTTCAAAAAATTGGACTATATCAAATTTTAGTCGTTCTCCGAGCGCTGATGCTAATTTTTGGTCGTCGTTACAGCTTTATTTTATTTCGATAGGTAGTGCTTTCTCTATATTTCCAATCGTCAATTGCTTTTTCCTACAATCGCCGTGAAAAGCAGGCTTTTTTTCTCTGTTTTCAAAGCCCAAAGTGTCTGTTTTTTTGACAGTTAATAAACAAATTACTTTGTCACACGTTTCTCTTAGAAACGTGTGACAAAACTTGAAACCGCACTAATGTTTGTATAAAACATCAATGTTTGTATAAAACATCAAACCAAATTTTTGTTTTTCTTTATGAAAAATAAAAAAAATCTTTGACTACTCGATTGAACAAAATGTCGGTCCTAAAATAAAATCGTATTGTCAGTATAGTAAATTTTACTACAAAATTATCTTTTTATTATATTTTTTAAAATGATTGTAGGAAAAATAAAGTGTGAAACACGTCCGCAAAGTTGTTTGTCACGCTCGAAAGGTTGCTGGCCTCCGTCCCGTCGGCCAGAAATTTCCTTTCTCGCGTGACAAACTGGCACTTTGCGCTCTTGATACACAAATAACTATTTAAAATTGGTTTTATTTTGCGCATTTCGTCATCCCGTGACAACTTGATACATTTTAGTATGGCATTTTTATTTGAACGTGGCCTATTGCGTTTATTTTTTGATTCAGAGAATGATTATGTTTTTGTCACTCGATGACGACATCATACGCGTGATCATATCTGATTAATTTCTTAAATCGTTGCTTTTAGCTACCTAAATAAATAAACGAATTATTTAAACTCGAAAGATTTGACGATTTTTAATTGGCATAAACACTGATAATTTTTAAATTTAAAAAATTCTGTAAATTTTAAAAATACTTAAAGTTCTATTAATTCTTGAAAAATGTAAAATCTATAAACTCAATAGATTATAACGCTATAAATCTTATAAGCTCAATAAATATTTTTTTAAATCCTTTAAATTCTTTAAATCCTGTAAATTTTATAATTTTAGTAAATTCTATAAATTTTACAGAAACTTAGAAATGCCCTAAATTTTCCAGTTACTCAAATACCTACAAATTCCGTAACAGCAAATTTCCCACTATACGAGTATGTATACATTTTATTTATGGTGTAATTCTATTAGTTGCTATTAGTGGCACAAAACTGAAATGTTGAAAACTCACGGTCACACTACAGATTCTTTTATTTTATTTTTTGTCATTGATCAGAACCTATTATTATTATTATTATTGGAGGGCCATGCGGGCGATCAGCCACCTCACACTGCGACCTAAAAGATCTATTGTGCTGGACCCTGCTTAATTATCCGTCCAGTCAATATTCAGGTTCTTAATGAACCTGAAAATACTGCCTCCCGGTACGTGATACATACTATCTGGGCTTTTTGCTCGCCCTCCTAGATGTTTACTACAGTATGTAGGTCCGCTAGAAAGACGGTAGCATTGGAGCCCAAGGACTTCGAGAGGGCTATCCCACCCCCGTATATTCCTACTCCTGTCCCGTATTCCGTTTGATTTTACTCTTACGAGTTGCTGGGAATTGCCTATAGGTCACCCAGCTTTACTACAGGAAGGCTAAATAAAACTGGAGGGTGCCTGGTATCCAGAGTCCGCATATTTTGGACTGATTAACCTATCAGCCATTCATCCATCGGCATATGCTGTTCCACCTTAGATTAGGATTTTTTGTCAAGGTTTTCTCCTTTAACGCCATACTTTAGCATGTGCCAAATGGCCAAAAATGTGCGAAATGGTCTTAGTTACAAGTGATTGCCACGAGGAGGCAGCACGTACACTTGCGAATTGTGAACAGGTTACCCCTTACACAATCACAAAGTGTTGACGACAGATTTACCGGAATTAAAAACCAAAGATTGGTAGATTGGTTATTTGAAGAAAAATGTGAATGAATGGAGTTTATCAACGATAAAGAAGATTTTACTCGACATTCGGGAGTAGAAACGGACAAGCAGGATTCCGACACCATTTGGTAAGAACCAGACGAACCAGATCCAGAAGAGACTTCGGAATCAGGTGACCCTACGAGTACTTTCACTGATTCGTCTGATTCTTCCCACCTGGAGTCGTTCTCCGCAGTAACTCTGGGTCTGTATTGCTGGCCAAATCTATTTTGGTCGAACTGGGGCCTGCAGTGGTCTGTGTTCCATGGATCGCCGACCTCGATGAACCACTGACCTGGTTTCCCGCGCAGCGGCCTTATGCCAATGTTCTGGTTAATGATGGCCATACCGAGGCCTGTTAGACAGCGGAGAAAGTGTAAGTGTTTTGGGTTGTGGTTCGGAGAAGTTGTTGACCGACAATAATTTTAAAGTTCATAAATTTCCTTCCTCTTTACATATTACCGTGGTCAAGCCCAAAATGTTATCGGTTATATTTATGCTCCAGTGCAATATAACTCCCGAACTCAATATCTTCGGCTATATTTGGTGCCTTCCTTGGAACAATCCTTATACCTGGGAATTGATTTCTGGAATCAGTTTGGCCTCTCATTAAATATCTCTGCGTTGAGCGAAGTAACCGACTCCGCAGATCTTACTTCAGCTCCTAAATTTCATACTCTAGCACCAGAAGATAGCATCAAACTCTCTACAGCGAAACTAGGTCTTGGACGAACCACAACATGTGTTGGATGTTGGTGATTCCAAGCCTGTTAAGCAACGGTTTTACTCAGTGTCCCAGTGAGCTCGATCGGATGTTATCTCTGGATGTCATTGAGGAAAGCCATAGTTCTTGGTGTTCTCCTGTTACGTTGGTGCATAAAAAGGATGGTCGTGTGCGACTGTGTTTGGATGACCGTGTGGTGAACAAGGTGACTTCCCCAAGGTGCGCTTCCCCTTATCAACGGATTGTTGGGTCGTTGAGATCAAACGCGGTATATCTCCGCAATTGATTTAAAAGATGCCTTTTGGAAAATACCTCTCGACCCACAATCCTGCGATAAGACGGCGTTTACGGTTCCTGGTCGTCCCTTGTACCACTTCAAGGGCATGCCCTTTGGGTTGTGTAATACTCCCCAAACACTGTGCCGACTTATGCACCACGTGATACCTTGCCAATTACATGACAAAGTCTTTTTACATTTGATTACCTATTGGTTACCTCGTCTACCTTCGAGGAACATCTTGAATTACTGGAATTGGTTGCTACCTTACTACGGAATGCTGGATTGACAATTAATCTAACTAAAAGTCAGTTCGCTGTAAAAGAAGTTAAATATTTGGGTTACTTAGTGGTTATTACCCACTAAGTAACTGATAAATGTCGAGCTATTAATGAATTTCCAAGACCGCGAACTACTAAACAAATTCGTAGCTTTTTGGGTTTATGTGGGTGGTATCGTCCCTTTATAAAAAACTTTGCGTCGTTAGCTGCTCCACTAACTGAGTTGACAGGAAAAAAATCAAAATCTAAATGGAATGATCTTGCTGAGACATCATTCCAAACACTTAAATTATCCTTATCTTCTGCTCCCGTTCTAGCTAATCCTGACTATGGGCGCTCCTTTTTTATTCAGTGCGACGCAAGTGCTGTTGGCGTGGGTAGTGTACTTTTTCAGCTTGAATCGGACGGCGCTGAACACCCCATCGAATTTATCCCGCACAAATTTAATGCCGCGCAACGGAATTATTCCGTAATCGAGCTTGAGTGTTATGCCGCAGTACTTAGCGTCCAAAAATTTAGACCTTATATCGAGGGTTACCCGTTCACGAGCTATACCGATCACGCTAGTCTCCGTTGGTTGATGTCCCAAAAAGACTTATCTGGTAGACTCGCCCGTTGGAATCTAAAATTGCAAGATATCGTAAATGTTCGGTGAATGTCGTACCTGACGCCTTGTCTAGGAGTTTTTACATTGAGCCTTCAGATGAGTTGGACATATCCTCTAATAATCCTGGTAATGAATCCACACAAAATAATGATCTGTCTTTATCTCCATCTCCGAATTCTATTCAAGGCCTGGTATCCAATCTCACCTCATCAAGTGATAATGATTTACTCCACATTGATCTTAACTCTTCAGCATTTCAGGAGGATGAATACGTACAACAAATCAATCGAGTACGACAACTAAAAGATCGTGAGCATAATTACAAAATTTGTGATCTTAAACTCTTGATGTTACCCTCATATATGCTCCACGTTATTCATCTACTGATTTGCCTGAATGGAAGTTGATGGTTCCATTATCTTTGACTGAAAAACTTATTGAACTGGCCCATTCTTCTCCCACCTCTGCTCATTTAGGTATGAAAAAAATAGCAGAAATTATTCAGCGACAATTTTTCTGGTCTGGTATGGCAAAACAAATCTAGCTTTTTATCTCGAATTGTTTGCAGTGCAAAATGAATAAACCTGTTAATTTCAGCACGCGCAACTGTTGATGGGCTCGCAAGTTGAGTCTACCAGACTTCGAAAAATTGTTTGTTGACTTCCTCGGACCATATCCGCGCTCTAAACGAGGCAATACATGTACGGCCATTGTGTTGGATCATTATTCCAAATTTGTTCTTGTTAAACCTTTACGGGAAGCTTCTGCTTCCTCATTGTGCTCCTTCCTGGAGAATGACCTCTGTTTGCTCTTTTCAGTGCCTGCGTTGATTACTTCAGATAATGGCAAACAGTTTATATCCCACTTATTCCAAAATCTGCTAAAAAAATATGATGTTCGACATGCTCGGACTCCAATTTACTCGCCACAGAGCAACGCCTCTGAGCGAGTTAATCGGACATTACTCGCCAGTAAACGTGCGTATCTGGATGACCATCATCATAATGAATGGGCTGGCCACATGCCTGAAATCACAGCGGCATTGCGAAATGTTAAATTATTCACTACTTGAAGGTTGCACATGAAAAATCCTCTTATCGGTATAATCTTCGTAGTATAAACATCGAAGTTTCCATCCTGATCAGCCCGTTTTTGTTAGGTCTTTTGCATAAAATAGCGCGCCTGAGAAATTATCAGCCAAATTGGCTGCTAAATTTATTCCCGCTATTATCATCACTAAATTAGGGAATACTGCGTATAGCGTTCAAGATCTGAATGGAAAACCGTTGGGTACCTACCATGCCAAAGATACCCGCGCTTGAATTTGTATTTGTCTATTTTATGCCTGGCTTGAGACCTTATCTCGGGTGTGGGTCGTCCCCACGTTTGTTACGACTGGCATACCGATCGGAAAAGAAATTGCGGATGTCCAAACGCACAACTAAATTAATATTTCTTTTATTTTACAATGTGCACTCAAGGGTTATATGTGTGCTCAATTTATTTCACATCACAACCTATACTTCAATCAAATTCTATAGATTCTGTAAATTCAATACAAATTCTGTAAAATCTGTAAATTATATAAATTCTCTAAATTCTTCGAATTCTAGAAATTCCAAAAATTCCACAAATTTTTAAAATTTTTTTGTTCCTTAAATTCTATAAATTATATTATGTAACTTTAGAAATAACACAAATTCTGTAAATTAAATGAATTCTATAAATTTAGGGAATTTTCTGTAATTGTCTAAATCCTATAATTCTGTAAATTTTATAAGAGTCCCTCGATCAATACAAAAAATTCAATGGCTGATGGCTTTTAACCTCCTGTTATCTTGAGTAAAATTTAGACATAAAAATAAGGTTCTAATTTTAGTTTGAACTCTGTTACATCCAACTTCAAAAACCTGAGGAAGCTACAGCGGCCGCTCCACCATACAGGCAAAATAGGCTACAAATGCATAATTGCATAAGGCGCTAAAATGTAAATTTCCTAAAAAAAAACTGTGCGATAAAAAATCCCAATATTGAAACAAGAATGCCAATGAATTTGTTCGGCCTCCAATGTTTTTATAGATATTTCCTGAATAATAAAGGCTGGGCCAATAAAAGTTTGACCATCTACGAGATAGTAAATAACTAAATAAAAGATTATTGCGTTGACAATTATGTGTGATTAATAATATCGGCCAAATGTTCACCACGGCTTTGGCGGCACATATCAATCCGTTTGTCCAAATTGTAAGTCCACTGATGAGGCTCATTTTTATCTCAGCGGAAACGTTAAAGCAAAATTGTCGCGTTTGGGCCGATGAAAACCCAAGACAGATCATTCTAACGCAATATTTTTTTTATTTACTACTCATCGTGAAAATCTTATAGGTCCATCCAAATCTGCGAGGAACACTATCGAGGGCTTTCTGAAAATGTTCATAATTCTGCGGATAATTCTGTAAATTCTATAAATTTTATAAATTCTGTAAATAAATTCTATAAAAGTTTATAAATGCTTTAAATTCCCTAGATACTCTCAAAAATCCACAAATTCTATTCTGCTCTAAATTTTATAAATCCTTTAAACTCTATTAATTCTAAAATTTCTAAATTTTATAAACTCTATCATTTATTAGCAATTTAACGAACCTGTTTCAGGTATTGCAGCACAAAATTGAAACTTTCAAACTACCTGCCATAAGGTTCATTGAACGACTATAGATTTTTTTGTTTCACTTCTTGTCTTTTGCTCGAGCTTACACTTGAATAAAATGCCTAATTTTCTGTAAATTCCATGCAAATTCTCTGTGGTCACAAAATAAAGTGGCTTAACCGCACAAATCGAGTTGGCCCCTTTTACATATTAATTAAAATTAAATTTCTCCGTTAGTTTTTAAAACGGTTTCCTGAAAAATGCGAATTTTAGACTTCTCCCTTTTGTTTTGTGACCATCGAATTCTAATCTTGCCAATATCGGTAGTAGTGACGAAAGGCGTTTTTTAAATTAAAAAACTAAAGAATTATCTACGATGTTCAATGACTGAAGAGCGACTGACGGGGTTGGCAACTTTGACAATTGATGAAGAAATATTCAGCAACCCGATACGACGGTCTAATTTAATTGCTTATAGTAATTTTGAGGGTTATTATATTTATTCAGTTAAGTTTATTTTTTTCCAAAAAAAAACAATACAACTAAATGAATGAAGTTCTGATTCGACTGAAATCAGAAACCCTAAAGTATAGACCAAATCTTACGAGAACGAAAAGAACCAATATTCGACCACGACTCAATCTTAGTTTTAAATATGAAATCCTAGACCTCACACTCTGATTAGAAAAGAGTTTTATATAGTTACCACTCACTAATAATATAAAATCTTCCAAACGTTTTAGACTTCACATTTACAGGAATTTATTGAGTGTAACTGTTGACAAACCAAAAAATCCAACAGGAAATTTTATAGGATTAAAAAATTACCAAATTTATTTTACATCATTTCGCAGCAACGATTAGTTCGCAATCGAAAGTTAAGCGCTCCCTGCTCAGCATTAAACCATTATTATGGAGAAAGCCATACATAACAGGCTTATTAATTATGTAATAGGACTAGGAATCGTTATTTACATACCAAGTGGTGAAAAGTATTCTTCGCCTCAGAATGCAAATCGCAGATTTTCCGCAAATTGTAATAAATTTGCTTAGTAAAATTCTCAAAATTCCCCGCTCGTAAATAATAGTTGTGTGAACATACCCCAATTTTTAGAAATGTATGTATTAGTAAAATTATTAATTCAAATTATTTCAGTGATTCCAATGGAATACAGTAGAACAGAATAATATACAACTTGACGAGTTAGAACAGATTACCTTATAAAATTTCACGCTAATTTATGAAGTTTATCGACCTATCTGGAATAACCAAAGATTGTTCAATTCCGAACCAATTTCAAAATGCTGGTCTGGTAACTCAAAGTTTCGTACAATTTTGAATTTCCAAATGCGTGTTTATTTTGCAAAAAGATATTTTAATGATACCATTGTTGTTAAGTTTACGTATTAGTAAATAAGTACGCTATTAAAAGTTACGAGGTAGAAAGAAGTTTTGGTGTGTACTGAAACAATTTTTTTTCACAAACCTTGAAAACGTAAACACCTCACACGAAACGTATAGATTACTTACATGTAATATAACTGTTTTCAGTAGCGCTATACATTTACCATAAATGCAATATTAAAACGATTAAATAATCTTATGAAGTACACAGGTGTTGATTCAATTAAAATTAATATCTATTACTTCTAACTCTTACTTTTGTTAAATTTAAGTCGAATAAATCTTAAGTAAGGTGTAACTCCATAACTGTTAATTGTTCCAGATGAAAAGATTTGAACAAATTAAAAACATTATTCTTAAGTGCATGTATGAGTGTAATTTGTGTTCAAATCTGTAAATAATTACCGAATGTGTGACGTAAGGTAAGATTACGGTTTGAATAATTTTGATTGCCATATACGAGTAGTATAGAAAACATCAATGGATCTTTATAGGTTAGCAGGCGACTGTATATCTTACATTAATAGTATACACGGTACAGTAATGTAATGATGACGAATCAATTTTAAATGTATGACAATTATAGAAAAAAAAACCGCATTACTTTGATACCTGTATTATTCTCGTACATAGATTGCAACAATGACTAAACGAAAATGATTGTTAAAAGAAAACTCATTAAATTTTTTCATTGCAAAAAAAAAGCCACAACCGTTAATATTTGCGTCTTTTGGGTACCTATTGTGATTTCAGTGACCCCGTTTGACTTTAGAAAATATTTTTTGTTCTTTGATAATCTCGATGAGACACCACTTTAGCGATAAACTAAAATGATATAACGGCGGGTGAGTTTACATTTTATAAGGTGCTTGCCACTGTTTACAATAAACGGTGTGTAACATTGCTTATTGCTTACAATGTTTTAGCTTCGAAAAAATTTGGTTTTGCATACAACAAAACTGTTAACGGTTAAATGTTTCACGAACGTCTATTAAATCTTTCGTTAAACTGATCCTGCTAGAATACCAACAAAATTTTTCGCGAAAGCATTTGAAATATAAATTAAAGCTTAGAATTTTAACTTCGAGTCAAATTAGTCTTTATCAATTGAAGATTTTCTGAAAAGAATTAAGAAATTTTTAAATATTGAATATAATTAAAAAACGACAAAAACCCGTTATCTACGGCAGATTTTTCAGAAAAAGCGACAACTGGAGGAAATTTATTTTCTCTACATTTTTCGTGACTTCGATTTGATTTAAATGAAATGGTCGAACCTTCCTACTCTCAAGATGCAGCTCACGAAACATCAGACTCAGAAGATAAAATTATTTTGAGACTATTCTTACTAATATAATTATACTTCCGCATGGAAATTACTTGAATGAGGCTGCAAATTATTTGTAGATGACACCTTATGTGAAGAAAAAGTGAAATCTACCAACAAAAAAACACTCGCAATTACAATAAGTTGCCAGAATCGCTGAAAGCTCCAACGAGTTTTCTTCAATTTAAGAAACAGCTAAAAATATATTATGGAAAACTTAAAAATAATTTATATTTAACATATTTGTTGTTTACTCGTGGACTAATATCACCAATAAAAAGATTTTATTGTCACTTTGTAAATAAAATTACGATCGTTTCGGATGTTACTCCTTTATCAAATTTCTAACAAACATTAACTAAAATTATGCTAAAAAACTGCTTTTATACCCTATTTGTTGTGCCTACGTGCCTTTTGAATGTTCGTTCCCCCTTATTTTGTTTTTCTTCTTAAAGGGGTGGTACCGCCCTTCTTTTTGGTATATACCATCTGGCGTGTGTTTTGTGATAAAAACTGAGAAGAATTTGCTGACCATCTGGTGTGTGTAGGTGAGTATGTGCAAAATGATATTAATTACGGATTTATAATGAGGTCGTAAATTTTGTTGCGGCCAATTTTATTGTTTAGTAAAAATGGGTTATATCGTTCCTTCTATATTTCCAGTTCTTCTAATCTGTTCATTAGTAACCCTTTTCGTATTCTGTGTAATACCTGTGAGTTTGTGTCGATGTCAGTGTTTCGAGTAGATTTTTGGTTTTCCGAACTCGTTTACATGTTCTGTAAACCTAACTTGAAAACTTCTACCAGTTTGTCCGATGTAGAATTTGGAGCAGTCATTACATGTATTCCTATAGATTCCGGTGTCCTGACAGAAACTAGTTTGACAGTATTCTAGCAGTTGAGAATAATTTTTTCCAAAAGAACAATATATTCTGGCGATTGGGAATATTTGAATATAGGAAAAAATAATTCCATTGTAAGTTTTGACGTTTATTTTTCCCTAAATTCTTTTCGTGGAATTAGAAGAAACTGGTTGTCTTGTGGGTTTTCATTATTTTATTTACAACGTAGCATTGGTAGTTTTTATTTTATATGCATAAAATAAAATTTTTAAATAATGGCGGCTGCAAAATTCGAAATAGTGTTTTTCCAGAATACACTTTTGCGAACTGGGGAATAAAAAATTGGGAATTATTAGAGTTTGGAAGTATGGCAATATTTTTCCCAATTCCCAATTCCCAGGGAATAGGCAAAATAGGGACAAAGGCCTCCCGATTTTAGGATTTATTGGTCTTATATATTTTTTGAAATTAAGGTTTAATTTTGTAAATTGGAATTAAATAAGATTATTCAAATTATCCCAATTTCTCAAATTTTGACGCGAATTACCGAATTACAGCCAATACATGGCAATTTCGATAATTTATGTGATTTTTGAGGTTTTAAAGTGCATTCGAGGTGTGAAAAGGAAGTGTAGCTTGTGTTAAGTGAAATTCTCGAAACCCAAGAATGTAGAGTTTATTCAAAATTATTAACTTCCACATTGAGATTTTTAAAAATTATTCTACAATTCTAAGTTTAATCGAGATTTTTGGGAACATTCGAAATTTTTTGAGAAAATCGAGATTATTCGAGCTTTTCAAATTTATGTTATTTATATTTCAATATTTTAAGGAATTTTCGAGGTTTTAAGCTTATTTCAAATTTTCTTGGTATTGAGCAATATGTAATAGTAATTGTTTGAGATTTTATTATTTTTTGAAATGGTTTTAGTTTTTCGATACAATTCAAGTTCGGCTAGGAGTTGGATTAAATAGATACATGATTTTACTGAAATGAGAGTTTTGAAATTCGAGATTTTCAGGTTTTTGGATTAATCTAGGTTTACTGAATTGAACAATGCCATCGAAGTTCTGATATGAAGTTATTCGAGAATCTTAATTTTTTAAGATTATTGTAGGATCTTAAATTTATTCGAAGTTTTTCTAAACTTCCAAAATTAAACCAAAGTCACAATCACAAAAGAGAGCTTCTATACTCTGAAAATTCAAGTAACATTATTTCCTCTCATAAAATATGCTCGTTTGCATGCACAATTCAAATTGCTTTTCTCTCCGTTTAAATAGTGAATGAAAGTTTTTCCACATGAGTGGTTTATGGAAATATGAACGCAAAATGTATACTGCCTAAAAATTGTTAGGGAATGGTTGTAATTGAAAGTTAAGGTTCGCTAATTGGTTAAGGTTCGTTCAAAGAGATGATGAGGAAATAAAGAAAAAACATTTGTGATGTGCGGGTTTATTTTGTATTGAAAATCGTAATTTCTTTACGCATGCAAGCATGTGTTGCATTCACGGAGCAACTGCCTCCGATAGAAATAGAAATTATTTTGTTAAGTGACAAATTTATTAATTGTATTTAAATGTAATTTTCATTCCTATACTAAAAAGTATTAATACTAAATATTATAATGTTTAATTTTAGTAAATATGTACTAAACATCAAAATCACCGACGTTTACATAGCGTGCATTAAGGTAAATTACCTCAATTGATATGGAAATGTAGTTCAGACTAGCTACTAATATGAACTATTATCACAATCTCTAGCCTTAATTAATAACATACTGAGAGCTAAACCAACAGGTTTGTCCGTCAAGACAGAAATATAGATGAATATATGTCTAATTTTAGGTCACATGTTCAATATTATTTAGTACAAAACTAAACCTAATACAAAATATGTATCAGTTAGAACAACAGTTTTAGAATTTAATACTTTATTGTGGCTACGCTTTAAAAATGTTTAGTTAAGACTGACGCACACACCCAAATTATCACAGTCAAATCTTTGTGTGATTGACGTAGTCGCCTCAGCATTTTATTTTAAAGAAATTGATTTTCCTCAATCCATCGAATGAAGATGGATATTTTAACGCGGCCAAATTAAATCTCGAAATTATGCGTTAATGAGTGTTATTATGAGTGTAAGAGTGTCGTGAACATCCGATAAATATCCAGAAATCGGAAATTGTTCAATGATGTGAATAGCTCAATTTCTGTTTATGTATTAAAATGAGCCGGCATGTCTATTATATAGACCAATTCCTGACAATTCAATACCCTATATAGAGTGGTATTGTGATAGGCCTTAGCCTATCACACTTTTAATGTGGTAAGTTATGGGAAGGTATAATAAAAAAATTTGTTGCCCTTTAAGAGGGATGGTTAGTAAGAACTTAAGGCGAGTGGCGTGCTGCAAGCAGAAAGGGTGAGTAGTAATAGTTATTATTTTTTTATCTCTATACTTACCACAATTTGATGATTCCTCCTCATTGATAGTGATGAAAAAACTAGTTTTACTTTTGACCCGTATATATTTCTTATAAAAGATTGGATTACTTAAGTTCGTAATCTGTCACCGTCTGATTCAATGATTTTTAGCTCTTTTTATACAAATTTTTGGTGCTCAAAAATCACTGAATTACCCCTAAACTATTTTGGATTTGTTTGATTTAAAGGGGAGAATGAACGAAATTAAAAAATAAATTTCGGAAAGAACTTCGGAACAACTTAAACTAAAGACGGATTTACGTTAAATAGTTTAAAAACTAGTATTATGTCAAATATGAATCTATATTTTTCACCTCGAACAACTTCTTTTTGACGTACTGCATTTCAACAGAGCAATAGTATCTCTTCAAATATTTATAGTGAATTACTTAACAACCCGCATAATGAATTTTGTGAGCTTTAAAAAAAAATTGAATTTCGGATTTCTTCTACGTATAGTACCAGAGCACCCTGTATTTTATAGAGCCATAATCAAAACATCTGAGCTTTTATAAGGGAATTAGAAACGAGGAAAAAACGAAACTTTTCATAGTAAAACACACAAAACATATGGGAAATCACTTTTTTTCCTAAGACATATTTTTAAATGAAAACGTTAAAAATTCTTAATTATGATTTCTGAAATACTTTCATAAATGTTTGAAATTCAACATATATGAATATCGTTTAAGTAAATCGTTTTCATTTTCTTGTAATAATTGATTTATTTAAACCAAAATATTAAAAAAATTCATAACAACAGCATTCTGGTCAAATTGAAATGAAAGCTTACTACGATTGGTTTGGTCATTAAGTCAATATACATTACATAGATGGCAGTGATGGCCGTAAAAATTTGGAAAAATCGTATGAAAAATTACCATCTGGGGAAAATTCAAATTCAAAAATTGTAGGAAATGCAAAACAAATTCACAAAATATAGGAACGTTTGATAATTTTGCGATGAAATAATTTTTTTTTCGTATTTTTCTGCAACCATTTTAGACATCTTACGTACACTAGTAAAACTAAAGATAAATTTAGCAAGTATTATTTTAGTTTGTCAGAGCCAACTTTGATGTATTTTTCAAAATGAAAGTTCGAAAAAATATATTTTAGAAATAATTTAATTTTAATATTTCTACAATTAATATTTACTTAATACCGGAGGATCGAGCGAACATTCAAAGAGGATAGACGTATTTTGTCTTTCCTCTTCAAAATTTAATTTAATTTAATTTAATTTTTATTTTTTATTTATGTGTAGTGTGAAGTGTTATGTATATACTTTATATACATATGGACATACATTTTAATTCTAATTTAATTTAATTTAATTTAATTCAATTTATTTAAAGTGAAATAATAGTTAAAGTGTAATTTTGGAAAATGCAATCCACCGGGATGCATTTATCAGGCAATGTTTTGTATTTATAGCTAAAGAAATCAAAATTCTTGATTTTTTCATTAAGTGCATGATTTTAAATTTTCTTGTGGTTGTACATACAATTTAATTACTAAAATCTAATAATTGGATTGTATTAAAATTGATTTTAATTTAATTTGATATAATGTACGTAGTTAATTTTCATATCTTATTTTATTTTTACGCATATTTATAAGTGTTCTTGTGTTTTATTGTATGTGCAATCGCAAAACCAACACTAATGTAATACTACAGGCCTAATTCAGTGATGAAGCACACACATGCACTCTTACGTTTAATAGCTTATTCTTACGTTGAAAGTGTTGGTGCGAAAATAGAATAAAATACTCTCATCTAACCAATCCCAATTAGTTTTTTTTTTTCATTATTAACATACCCAATTTTCCCTCCACAATTCATTTGTTTTGTTTTATCTACAATTTGTATGTTTATCTCACTCATTTATATAATCTGTCGATCACCAATACTTTCATGTATAAGCGCAAAATAAATTTATAATATTGGTGACAATCAGGTTTGTGGTACATTAATGTTGGTTTTGACAATCGACACAAATATGTTCCTGAATATTGTTATATAGAACAGGAATTTAGTATGATTTTTTGTTTATATAATTTGTATTTTGAGTGGATCTATACGTATGCATATAATTGGGTTTTGTTATTCATAAGTGAATTGTCTATAGGTATTATAGATAATACGCGTACGCTTTGTTATATCCCCTGCTACGCACATGGAAGATAATATAAATTTATATATTTTCTTTGTATGTATTGTCTTGTATGGACATTTTTGATGGTTTTTTGAAATTATGTATGTATAACCAAAGTCTTCTATAGTAAAAGTCATGAAAATTCCATACATATGAAATAAAAAAAATCAGGTTCTATGTGTATTGGTGTATGTGTTAGTTAACTAAGTATAAAGGTGTTGGTGTAGAAACAAGAAAAAAAAATTCAAATTTACGTTGAATTGTTAGTGTGACTAATACAGCCAAATCTAGTGGAATCAATAAATGTATTTGTCTGTAAAAGAGAGTTTCATGACTTTTGTTATAGAAGATTTTGGTATAACTATTGCCACTGAATAAAAGCGGTGTAAATGTATGGTAGCACAAATAATAGTGTCTATACTGGCAGTCAGTGTTGCCACACCATTTTTAACGAAAATCTGTCAATTCATGAAAAAAATCCTGAATTTGGAGCATAAAACCTGTTTATATGAGATTTAAAAAAAAAAAACTGACAAAATTTAAAAATGAAAGAAAACAGTTTATTTAGCCTTTACCACAAACACATTCTCAATATATTCCAATTTTTTAAACATTAAAATATTAGGTATACATTTATACATTAACTTTTTCTTATTTTAATTTTAAAATAATAAATAAAAATTGATCTTTTTGCATTGATAAGTTTTGCAGAATATCTCTATTCATAGAGATATTCTGCAAAATTTATTAGTTTAAATTAAAACAATTTTACTTACACTATCAAGATTTGCGCCATTAACGGATTCCAACTGCCGTTTGTTTTATTGGAATTTGCATCTATATTATTACGCAAAATACACACAGTAAAACATATAAACATTCATTTACTTACAAATATATAATTACTTACTAATTTTATAAACATATTTGTCCATTTTGGTATTTGACTAAAGAACACAGTTTTTTTACGTTGTGGTTCGGCTTCGGACTAGACTAAACAAAAACACATTTTAATTTCACAGCTTTGATCGAAAAGTGCCCAACGCAACAAACATTACATTACATTTCTACATAAAATTCCATTTTTATTTTCAAAAAAGGATTAAAAATAAACCAAAGAGCAATTAAAAAGGAAAATAAATTTAAAAACTGATACAGTTTACAAAAAACTGGAATTTTAACAAAAAAACTGGAAAACTGTAGATCATTACCAAAAACTGTGATTTACAGGAAAAACTGTCGATATGGCAACGCTGCTGGCAGTGGTGATCGCTCGTATGTATGGATTGGCATTCCTTTTATATATAATTTTAGTTTCAATCCATGTATTCTCTGTATTCTCGAGGCATTGTGACGCTATTTGTATGCATATAATGTAGATACTATACAAAATAGGATTCTTATACTTCGTATAATCGAATGGGTTTGAGTCGAATTGGAATCCGTCTTATACAATTCATTGAAAATAGTTTATTTATTTATGATTAATAATTTTTTTACAGGGTATTACAAATTGCATCAAATTGATTTTAAATTAATTTAATTTAATATTATAAAATTATAAAGTAACTAAATATATAAATAAAATGCTAATTTGAAAATGATGATTTGAGTTTAAGATTTGGTTTTCAACACATAATAAGCGCGTTTTTTTATTCGCTCCGGATGGCTGCTATCGAGAGCCGTCATTTTTATACGCCTACATTTAAATTTGACGCGCTATTTATTGGTAAACTAAACTTATTTAGCATCAAACTATCATTTTTAATTCAACTGTTTACCAAAAACTTCATATACAAAATATTTGGCTCTACCTATTTATACGGAGCGCTATCCGGAGCCACTTTTCATATGACGGCTCTCGATAGCAGCTGTCCGGAGCGAATGAAAAAACACTACTAATGTCGTATTAATTTATGTGTGCATAATTTAGTGGCAGGGTAATATGTACGAGAAATGAGATAAAGTTTTATGGATATACTATATTTAGATTTATTTAAGAGTATATTTGGGTATGATTGTTTTTTTACAGGGTATTATAAACTACATTAAATTATATTTAATTGATTTTTATTAATATTATAAGTTTATAAATTAACTAAGTTAGATAATTAAATACTAATTTTGAAATATTAATTTTAAATTGAGTTGTGATTTGGTTTGCAACACATAATGACGTATTTATTTATGCATGCCAAATTTTGATTAAACGAATGTGAACAACGTGGAATTATGTAAAGGCAAATTGTTATGCTAAATATATTGAACTTAATTAACTAACTTAATGGATTTTTTGAAGTTTAGGTTGCAATTTTTACATACAAACGTCAATTTTACTGAAATGGTACACCTATAAATTTTTAAGAAAATAACGTTTCAGGTTCCATTCATTGATTTATTATTTTACTTACTTTGCATGCTTCATTTTGCAGGGTAATATGTCTATAAACGGAGCCGAAGTTTTATGGGGTATATAAGTATAAATTTCGTAGATTTTGATTTTTGTTTATCTTAATTATGTCAACAAGATTAGTAAATTAAAACATTAATTATAATAATAATTGTTGATGTCCTGATTTAGATTTAAAGAATCCTGAGTTCTGGCATTGGTTTACAGAGAAACGAGCATCTAATCATGTAGTTAAAATGGCTATCTTGTACTAACCTGTTTATCATTTATTGTACTAATAATTTGCTATATATTAATCGCTTAGGAGTCCCAACTTATAATCATATTCTATTCATCGGTTTTGGTATGTGTAAATGAGTGTATACGATGTGTGATCGTGAATACTGAAGATCCTGTTACAATAATTATTCATTTAAGTAATAAAATTTGATATTACGGTGTTTTATTAATTAAATATAGTTTTCAGAGTCGCCTGGAAATTTATATATTAATTTTTATATTAATTTTATTTGTTGATTCTTCATATACTTATAGTACCTAATTGAATTATTGATAAGTCTAGGTGTTGTGGTACTGTAATATTATCATTTAAATCATTTTATATAAATTTTATAAAATAATTGGATCTATAATTATGTATTTTCTTTTTCTGATTCGGTAGGAAATAGATGATTGGTTTTAAGTTAAATTTTATGTTTAAATGGTTTATAATGTTTATGTTAATCCTTGTTGCAGTACGTAATAATTAATTAATTAAATATAAAAGGACTATGAATAAGGAAATAAGTGTTGTTATTTTATATTTTTCTTAAATATTTTAGCAGGTAAATGAATGATAAGCGGACAGGGGTGAAATTACAACATTATTAATAATTTTTGTAAGTCCTGTTATAAATTTAGGGAGTCCTGAGTATCCGACCCTGGATTCCAGAGACATGATCATCTAATAATGTAGTTAGATTGTGCTGTCTTGTGCTAATCTTTTTATTATGTTGTGTTTTGTTCATTAATGTATATTAATTAATTTAGTTAAGAGAATATTTAAAGGGATCTCTTCCTTAATAAGATAATAAATAATCCAATTTTCAGAATATAACATAGTTCCACAATTAATCATTATTATAGGGATTAAATTAATCCTGAGTTTCAGAATTAAATTTTAGCTTGAATCAACGCTCCAGGATCAAGAAGTAGTAAATTAGCTGTAGTTTAGAAATTGTGTTGTCCTGTGCTAACTATTTTACTATATAATTACTAACAATTTACTAACTATCGGCTATACCTAGGTGTCTGTAACCGGGCCGATTCTGTCACTTCTAACTATCCTATCCTATCCTTCGGTTTTGTTATGTGTGAAAGAGTGCACGGTGGGACCCGGCCAGGGGTGGACATGATGCTGTCACATTTATGTGATATCGCGAGTGGTTGTGCTCTCCTTGTTGTAATGGTGCTTAGGTATCTTCAGTAAGGAAAGCATTCACCTGTGTTATAAAGTTGGTGTGACAGTTTAATGACCACATCACTAACACGGGATTTCTTGCTTCATAAGCTTGGCCGTGCATTCATATCAATCAATCAATCAATCAATTAATATTTACTTAATACCAATATGGCCTTCTTGTATATTGTTCTTAAAGATATGTAGAAAACTTTTATATAAACATTTTATAATATTTTTGCTTTTTTCATTGAAAAACTTGAAGCTAAAACACACCATTTTTACTATGGATTCATATGGAAATCAGTGAAAAGTTATACCACTAAAAAAGCTTCTAAAAAATACGTCATTAAGATTATGGCTCTATACTCTAGAAGGCTCTGATAGTACACCAAATAGCTGCGTGAAAGCTGAGAGGACCACTCCTCTTCTATAGTAAGCTAATTTGAAGAGTGATTCGAAAAATAAAAGCGAAAGAAGATTTGAAATCTTGATGAAAGTTTATTTTCAGATCGGTATGCATAGTAGACATACCGCCCTTAAGGAGATTCCCGACACTCAGGAGTATATTCAAAAACGAACAAAATCAAACAAAAACAAAAAACTTATTATGACTTTTCGATTAAAGTCGATTTCGCTTGTTCCGTTCTCTGCCATGTAGTCGAAGTTTTAGCGAATTATATGGAACACATATTAAACTCTTAATAATTTCAATTTTATTTTATTTATCGCATAAATGTCATTTTCTATTTGAAAGATAAATGGCAATATCAAGTAATGTATGTAATTCGCTAACAGTTCGACAACATAGCTGCTTTCGATATATAGGAAGTTATCAAAGGTATAATAAGAAGTTTAGTGGCTTTAGTCTGATTAGAATGACCGCAAATAAATTTTTCGTAACCCCCATTCAGATTTCCTCTTCATAAATAATTCGGAATATTATTTTTTTTTTATTGTAATTTAGGGCTAAAAGAGTCTAATATCCAATTATAAAACTAAAACTCGTACAGATTTGGCCAAATTAAATAAAAATTGAATTTATACTGGCGATTAGAGAATTAAATAGACCAAATAGATTTTTTAACAAAAAATTTTCTCTGAAATTGACGTTCCCTTAAAAATTTAAATTAACTTAACAAACACAAAGAGATAAATTAAATCCTTGAATCACTTGCACCCGCAATTTCTCCGAAAAAAGAAACATAAATCGATAAGTTAAATTTAATTTTTCTATTTTTATAGTATTTGGATTATGATGATAAAAATTATGAGGGTAAACCCTATACGAGTTTATGTTATAGAAAATCATAAACATTACTTTTAATTAAGTTGCAAAATTTATTATTCTGATTCACCCATAATGTAAATATTTTGCTCATCTAGTACAAAACAATAATTTAGTGTACTAATTGACAACGTTAGATTGTGATAAATAAAAACATTGTATAGGCAATAGGCACTTATGTACTCCCCTTTTCTCGCCTCGTTACGTAATTTTGTTTTACTAGAGTTGTATGAGGATGTTTGTACATTGTACAAAGTACAAAGATTTGTTTGTTTTACCTTTATGATTACAAAATCGTTTGTAGAAGTTGCAACAAGGGTTGCATTTGGATCTAATAAATAAGTACAAATATATGTATGTAATATGTAGGTTTGATCATAGGGTGGCGAAAAATATTTACAAAACTGAAGATTTTCAATCAAGTTTCACGATGCGCAATTATTCGGCAAAATAACTCTTAAAAAGCCTACCGATAACGCCTCCTACAAGAAAATAGAAGCATTCGCGAATCGAATGACACCAATATCACCTCAACAGAAAGTTGGCCCACCAGATCCTGACTTACGACATTCAAAACTAATTTTACGTAAAAGAGTTCGGTTGCGTCCCAAACATAGCCTACCCATTTTTTATCGATTCACGTTGTTAAAATAGTTTAATCATATTATGTACTAAATTTGATATTAAAGAGAACGTGTTTCTTCTGTGTGAATTGTGACCAAATTGGATTTGCATTTTAATTTGTGCCTCTTATAAACGCAAACGAAAAAGAAAACTGCAGCTTGGATTGTTTGCGATTCCCTTCCAATAAATCTACCTTATGTTAATTAAACCATTCTCGAAGAAAAGTCTTTTTTAAGGAATTTAAACATTTTACAAGATTTAAGGATTTCATGAATTTAAAATAATTTTAATTGTCCAGTAAAAATGTACAAAGGAGTCGAAAGTTCAGTTGTATTTTCCAGATAACTTTCACTTTATGTTTTTTAGGGTGCAGATTACGAAAAAAGTAGATTTCGCAACTAGAGGTTTGGAGCTTCACCCTAGAAATGCAAAAACACTGCTTTATGGCGGTTTGTCGTGTTTAAAGCATAATGCCCTAAATGTAGTATTTATAATTTTTATTAAAAAATTGAGAAAATTTACGTTCAAATCAAAAAAAATCATACGGCTTATTATAGGGGTTAAAATTACCCCTAAATAGCTTATAATTTTAAAACAAACATTTTTTAATTTTTTCTTAAGAAGTAATAACTACCTTTATAAAGTGGAAACTACCTTTGAAGGGTAAAAATTTAATAATAATAATAAAAATCCGGTTTTTCTATTATAAGGCAAAATTAGACTAAAATTTTAAATAATTTAGGGAAAATAAACTTTCTTCCTTTTAGCTAATACTGCTTCTCCCCTCCCCCCTCCTTCCAAGGAGTTGAATTTATCCATAAATTGTTGATAATGCTTAAATAAATAGTTTTTCAATTTTTTCCTTTAAGGGGCTTTTTGTTGCTATTCGTATGGATGACCTGCACCCCATTGCATAAAAAAAACAACATCCATCTTTAAAAGGGGAAAATTATCCCCGAAGAAGAATGAATACTTAATAATAATAATAAAATTTGGGTTTTTTCGTATTATACGGCAGAAATAATTGAAGTTAAAATTAACTTTCAGCCTTCTCCTACAACATCAAACTCCACGGGGGTCAATTTTTAAATAAAATTTACAAAGCGTTTTTTTTATTTCTATTTCTCCTTAAAGTCGAGACAATTTTGATAAATTTTAATGGTAAATTAATATCTACCGTTTTAGCAAGAATATAATTCCCCCAAAGGAGTCAGGAGTCTCATTTGATAACTGGTTATTTGAACCCCCCTTGGATCATCCTGAAAGGATGAACATTTATTCTCCTTTAAATTATTGGAAGAGGGGGAAGGGTAAAGTTTGACCTAATTTTGCCGTATAATAGAAAAAACGTTTTTTATTATTATTATTATTGTTAAATTGTCACCCTCCTTCGGGGGCATTTTTCACCTTATAAAGGTAGATATTTTTTGTATGTGTGCAGCGCTGTTAATTTTTACAAATAGCAACAAATAAAAAAAGAATTAAGAAGTAAAGATATTTATTGTAAAATTTTGCGCTATTTAGCGTAATTTCAACCCTATGGATTTTTTTTAATTCGTATGTAAATTTATATATGTGGAGGTTCACACCAAAACGCTATATTGCTTAGAAAATAAGTTGCGTATGCAGATTGGTTCCAATTACTGAATTCTATCGGAAACTTGACTGAAGTTGCAGGAACACGGGTCAAATTTCGTAATAGACCGTTATGATATCGACGAATTGCACCAAAATATAACAATTTTACTGGATAAAGTTGCTGCTATTTTCGTCACAACAAATCGTAACATTTTCTCCATACTTTTACGTACTTTGCCATTACTGGTCCCAACAAAACGTAACATTTTCCTTTACAAAAAAAAACTAGAGGGCTTCGCCACCTGCACTCATTCTATGCGGAAATTCTATGAAAATTATTTTGTGACATGCAGATACCTATTTAATACCTTGAGTGTCACCATAAAAAAATCTTTTCACATTATAATCCAATCCAGATACTCACGTTTGCAATTTTAAAACGTAGTCGTATCAAAATATTGCAGGCAAAGTGAGGATAATACAACTTAAATAGTATGTTTAAATAAAAATCAGTAACGTGTAACAAACGGTGAAGCACGTAGCAGCTGATTGTATTAGTGAGAATATATATACATAGTTGGTACTGTGAATACATGTAGGATCATCGTTATTATCTCTTTATTTATGTTATTCCATACTCCGTTACTCCTTGTTGGAATATTCGATCGAAGAGAGCTGAGGCACTATCATGAAATCCGGATGGTAAATTTTAGCGGTAAGAAACAATTCTATGAAAAATCTAGAATAAATTCAAAAAATGGTCAAAGTTACCCAAGTTAATTTGTATCAAATTGCAAATTTGTGATCGTCATGAAAATATGTCTGTCGCATACAAATTTGTCGATAACTTTCACTTATTTGCAATTTTATACTGTAACGGTGACACCTAGTATGAAATAAAATAAGTTAAATTAATAGCTCAATGTTTAACTGTACTAAAATGGAATTTTCCATGATAAAATTGTTCTAAATGTTTCTACGCTATTCTAACTAGAAAAGTCATGAGCTTTCTAGAAGTTTGGTTTGTGTATATAGAAAGGCGAACGAAGTCGAATTGGATTATTAGTATTTGGTAAGCGATAGTGTAAAGATTAAAAAGAAATTAAAAAGTTATTTAAAAAGTGTTTTTGTGCGAAATAAAATTTGTAAGTGTTCAGTAAAATTGTGTGAATAATTTATATAAAGTGATTTTGTGAATTAAAATTAATAAATTGTGTTGTAATAATTTTCGTGTGAAAATAAATAAATTCGTTGTTGAAAAATTTAATTGATTTTGATTTATTCACAATCTGGTGATACGAACCTTGAGTGACAAGGCAAAAACGTAACAATACTAAATAACTTGGGTAACTTTGACCATTTTTTGAATTTATTCTAAATTTTTCATAGAACTGTCTATTACCGTTAAAAGTTACCGTCCGGATTTCATGATAGCGCCCCAAACGAGAAAACAAAATAAAACATTATAGCTTTGTTTGTGAAGAAATATAGTGTTTAATGAGATTTTGATTAAAAGACCGTATCATTGAGTCAACTGTGGGCCAACTTAACCAAGGTCAACGAAAGCGTGTGTCGCAATGGCAAGATAAGAGACGAGAAGCATGTGCTAAAAGAAAGTGTTTACAATGACGTTTCGATTCGCTTTTCTTCAAAGTTTTTATCCATACCATAATATGTCATAATAAGGATCCTTTAGCATTGCAGTTCAAGAAGCCCTGCGATCATAAAGGAAAAAGTAAATGTAAATGTCAAACTGTCAGTATTATGGACCCTATAAAACAAAGGGAATTTCTGTATAAGAATAAAGGCAAAGTTCCATAAGATCAATTTTTGACACGATTTATTGCACCCACTATTGTTGAACACAACAGCATCGCCCATCTACATCTGAAAAACATAAACCCCGAAAATTTTCATGTGCCTATTTGGTGTTAAATAAAAAGAAGCCGACTTGTGTGTGCAAAAAATTCTTTCAGGCGACATTTTTAATTAATAATCACCGACTAAATACCATTGCAAAGACGTTGTACAATGGAGATATACCTAAGGAAAACCGAGGTGGTGATAGAAAGGTAATAAAACACAGCGCCAAGCGAGAAAAAGTTATCATGTTTTTGAAGTATATTCCTGAAAAAGAGAGCCACTACAACAGATAGAAATCTGTTCGCTGTTATTTGTCAAGTGAGTTTAGTATAGCAAAACTACGAAAAATGTATAATGATTCAGTTGATGAAACACTCAAAATAAAGAAAACCATTTTTCTGGAAAATATTTAATACTTTGAATATTGGATTTTCTACTCCAGCATCTGATGTTTGTGGAACTTGTTTCATGCTAAAAAACAAAATAAAATCAGAGAAAGATGAAATGAAGAAACAGGAATACAGAACTCAGCACTGGGTACATAAATTAAAAGCGAACACATTTTATAAATTACTTAAAAAAGATGTACCTAAGTCACTAACACTGTGCTTTGACCTGCAACAGGTACAGCCGTTACCTAAATCTCCGATAGGGGATGCATTTTATTTAAGACAACTAAGTCTTTGTACAATGTGTGTGAGTGACTGCAAGGGATACTAAAAACCCTACGTTTTACCAGTGAAGTGAAGATCAAGCTGGACGTAGATCAGCATGTGTAAGTTCAGCATTGCTCAATCATGTAGAGAATATTGAATTTGAAGATGTAGAAACATTGGGATTGTTTTGCGATGGCTGCGGGGGTCAAAACAAAAATCAACATTTACTTCACAGCTTGATGTTTTGGCTCCTACACAAACCACCTTCATCACTGCAAAAAATTGAACTATATTTTCCAGTTAGAGGACATAGTTTTTTACCGGCCTATCGAGTCTCTGCCCGCCTCGAAAAAGACTTGAGAAAAATGGCAATTATTGCAAAAAAGATCACTATTGTGAAATTTATTCCAAACAAGGCAATGTAAAGACTTTGGGAAATGATTGGCATTTGTATGATGTCAAGACATTAGGTCAGCAGCTAAAACAGATAAATGGTATACAAAACATGAAGCGTGTATTTTTTAAAAGATCACAAAATCACCGTCAATGCTTACTAAAAACCTATGAAAAATTCATAAATGAAAGTAATGAAAAGTACATATCCTATTTAAAGAGAGGAAAACTGTTTCCAACAATAATGCCAAGTGTTGCCTTAGGGAATAAAGTTTCTAATGAGAAAAAGAAAGATATATCTAATTTACTGGTGAAGCAGTTCGGTGAGACATGGAGAGATTTTGAAGATTTGGAATTCTTTAAAACGCTGTTGGACGGAGAGCGGCCAACTCCTAGAATTGAACAGATTCAAGCTGATCCACTTGTCGAAATTTGTGATTGTTACGATTATGCTCTTAGAATTTAAGTTTTTATAATAAAATAGAATAATATCTCTTAAATTTATTTTTTTATTCATATCAAAAAGTAACATTTCTACAATGGCCCAACCAAAACGCTACATTACCAATTAGTTGCACCAAAACGTAACATTTTTTTAAATGGTATATAATTATCATGGCGTTGAAAGCAAAAATATTCAAATTATGATTGACCCAATTTATCTATGCTTATACAAGAAATAGTTTCCCCTTTGTGGAATAGAGCTTGCTTTAGACATTAATGACGTAATCAAATTTTCTCAAATTGTTTAAAATCATTTATGATTGAAATGTAGCGTTTTGGTGTGGACCTCCACATATAAGGATAAAAATTACATTTGGTTACAGGGCGCATATTGATAAAAATAAAAGTCACAAGCGGAGTGGGTCACAAGCGGAGTAGATTTTAAAGTAAAATGTCTTTGGGGATACCAAAAAAATAAATATCAACAAGCGTTATGCTTGTCATCGATAAGCCATTAATTTACTGAGTTATAATTTTGTATTATTTTATGGTATATCTAAAAGAAGCAACATTCAGGAGTTTTTAAATTTCAAGATATCACGATTTTA
The DNA here is from genome assembly GCA_958295665.1 of Tipula vernalis. Lineage (NCBI taxonomy): Eukaryota > Metazoa > Arthropoda > Insecta > Diptera > Tipulidae > Tipula > Tipula vernalis. The sequence continues at coordinate 174,438,947 of OY282558.1, read as the reverse complement.
TAGGGTTAGGAAAACCGGTCAAAACCTGAACTATCTCTCAGTGTTGGTTTCATACAAACAATAGTTAGATGAGGATTTAAAACCCCGGAAAAAAGATGGTAATATTGAAATGTCAACTCCCCTCACCCCTAACAACACTTCCCATTCGGAGGTCACCCGTTGGCTCCTCGAGAGTATGTGTTTGAATGCCTGTGTTTATCTACGTTACTAGGCTTTAAAATTGTTTTCGAATAAGTGTTTGAATTTTAAACCAGTAACGTTTTGACAATGAGCTACTTAGTCATCGTTGATATAGACTAGGTACTGTTCTCCTGATGCACGAGGAATCTAAAAGACAATGATTTAACAGCGCGCAAAGCACTTCTAGTGCAGGTGTGACTTTTTGAATGTCAATCGATGGTCACCGAATATTATTGCTATTTGAATACTGCATGAAATTTCGATGCAACCAATGAAACAGAACAGTGTTGACCAACGATAGGGGTGGAATGATCTCTGAATTCTATATTCTGAACTTTTCGGTTTTCCTCGTCCATAAAATGTTGGTAATTTGTATAAACTTAACTACTATTGGCAACCGGAAAGGAAAATGTCTGATCTATACTTTTAATGAATGCGACGCGATGGATTTTAGCAGTAGTAAAAACATATAGAAGGAGTCGGGTTCCATCCAAATATTATCAAGTAAAAGTTAGAGTGTTCATCTAGCGCCTTGCCATATTTGGATGTGATATTACGTGTGTGTACCGAATGAAATTTGTGGTTTGTAAATGAAGAATTAAAAATAAACGGCAATAGATAATCATTATTATTATTTTATTGTTTTGTTGTACATATTGTATACTTTTTAATTAAAAATAGCCGTTTGGACTTTTTGTTCATTTTACGGCGAAATCTCACTTTTCCCAAATGGAAGCTGTTAGCTTCTGGATGATATCTTCAGTGACTCTGGCAGATCCCCGTTTACATCTGTTAATTTTTCAACAGCTATGGTAGTAATTGATTCGTCCAATTCTTCATCTTTCTTTCTGATGTGATATTGGGGACTTGGAAGTATGTTGAGAAATCCATATTAACGTAGGTCTCGTCGTCCATTACGATACAAGAATATTTCCATTCGTTCAATCATTTGTTAAGATTCTTTGGTCGATCTATCCCTCTATTAAATTGTTCAACACTTCTTTTTGGGATTTTGACTTCTTATATATTCGTAGATTATTTCTGGTTTTATCTTGTTCCACCATCGATTTGGTTGTTTTGGTTTTTCTGGCCAAATCCCGCACAGATATCGAAGGATGTTTGGTAATGACGCTTACAATTTTCTGATCCAACATTTTATTTCGAGTACCTTTCTTTGCTCCGGATATGGGCTTAGGTGATACAGAAAGATTGAAATGACATTTATTTTTTACATTTGAAACTCCGGCAAATTTAGCAATTTTTTTATTAGTATACTCCAGACGATCATTGCACAATCTAATTATTAAGTCACGTTTTTCTGCCTCTGATTCGTCCATTTCGAAATAAATAAAAAAATGCACAATTTGACGTTTATTCGTTTTTTTTTCAATTGTTTTTCTACAAAATAACGGTACTATTTTTTTTCCTTTGCGCAGTAACCCATGAGATAACATAAATTTGGGAATCACAAATTTCATTCGGTACGAAAGGTAGCTGAGTATATTCGAGAGACGATATTCGAGAGCCCCTCATGTGTGCGATATTCGACCCTATAAATATGACAATAATATGACATTCGACTAGATTGTTGACCCAGTTTGGGCTAGATGTGCTAAAGGTAAGAGACTACTCATCTCGTCAGGTGAAGTCAATAAGTGAACAAAAAAAAGTTAAAGCTTTTACTTACATTTTTGCAAGAATTTTACCCGTTAGCAAATGATAGTCTTCAGGTTTTACTTTATCTTTAAATCTTTAACTTGGATTTTTCAAGTTTTTCACTTGGTAAATATTTAAGTAAAAGCATTTACTTTTTTTATTCACTTCACCCAATATTTGAACATTAAGTAAAACCATTTTTTTCATTCATTTCATTAAAAGACTATACATAAAGCGTATTGACAGATCCGGTCTGCCATCTTTGAAATTATATCTTTTACTTACTTTGAGTGCGGTTTAACTAAACGTGCTTAGCTAAACCCGTTTCGGTAATCTACCACGAATCCAGATGTCTTGACACATTGGGGTCTAAATAAACATGAAATACCATATAGTGGCACATCTATTGTACTGAAACACGTTTGCATTAAATTATTTATTTTCATCGTGCACAGTTATATACTGTTTTATCTCAATGTGTGTATTTAAAAAAAAAGTTATTTTTTTATAGGAAATTCTACTAAATGTCAATAATGTTACAAAATCGTACATACTTACATTTTCATTAAACTCATTATTTCAATATAAACTTCAATATAATATTACAATAGATTAACAATAGACGGAACCAAAATTGTCAATTATGCATCGTTCTTAAGAATTGAATGTTTCCTCGTTCTATGATTTCTTTCTAGAGGCATAATATTTAAAGTTGATGGTGAAGGCTGACAGATTAATAATCGAAGCATTAAAAAACAGCATTGAACATTGGTGAAATATAGCGGGATTTACATGAAAGAGTGACGTGAAACTGTCCCACAGACTCCATTACGTTCGGTTTAGCGCAACCATTCGAATTACAAATGAACGAAATTATTTTTCATTACTAATGGGAAGGAATAACCTCTCAAATTAAACGTGTCCAAATGAGACGTACCTAATGGAATACGTTTTACTTTTCACATTTAGTGCTTCATATATTGATTAGAATAGCATTTCATGATAGAGATGAAAGATAGAGAAGAAGATGCAGTGCAAATGAATATTTTAAAAACGTTTTGAAATAAGAGTCTTGTTCTGTAATATGCACAATACTATCATAAAAGATTTATTTAGTACTTCAATTGCGCTAAACACTTGTGCAAATTTAAATATTACACAATGCATATTAATCCAAGCACTTTCTTTATAAATGAGCGCCTGGCAATGAATAGCGTAACGTAGTCTTGAAGTGAAAAATCGAAAATTTAGTCAAAAGAATTGGCCAGAGGACAGCATAACAATAATTTTAAGAATTTTTTAGTTTCAAATTTTTCAAGAAACTAACAAATTTAAAAAATTTGGTCAAACTATAAAAGCATCAAGAAATTTTCCGAATTTAATTAAGCCAAATTACAAAAAAAAATCCGAATTACCAAATTTAATACATTTTTAAACCAAACCAGAATTTCAATAAAATTGTGTCCATTAAATGCGTTTTTTATCACATTAAAATGTACACAATAAAAATCGTGGCGAACAAAATGTTATAAAATATTTTCTTAATTTATGTCCACCCTGTACATAATATATCTGCAAAAAGGGAAAAAGGATGGTAAATCCCAAATACTGCAAACAATTTTTTTTTTACCCTAATAACAACGAATAAGAGAGAAAATTATAATATTTGTGTACTGGCAAAAATTATATTCTCCTTGCAAAATTAGCTTGCAACCGCAACAACAAGAACAAAGGAAAATCAATAATAGTTTTCCACTTAAAATTGTAAAAACCAAAACATAGGATTGCCAAATTTGTATAGTCGGAGACTCGGAAGTAGAGTCTGGACTAAAAATGGTATAGTCTTTTTTTTTTTTTTTTTTGTTAAGATGAAAGCGAAGATTTTTTTAAACCGTGACCAACCTGATTGTAGTTTTGGTGGAAAGTACCAAGTTCCGTACTCCTCAACACAACAGTCATTATGATGCTTTTATATCAGGAGATAAACGAGTCAAACCAAAATTTAAAGCATTTTAAATCGTTTCTCAACAGCGATATTTCTTTAGTATTTCTGGTAAAAATTGTAAAGTTTCCAAATTGTAGACCCGCAATAAATCGGCGTTTGTCGGTTGGGAATAATTGTTCCGAATTACAATTTGACTCTTGCAAGATTTGCTAACAAATAGTTTCCAAAATGTTTTTAAATTAATCTTAATCCATAAGCTACACTATAAATCTTTATCCATAAGCTACCGATCTGCAGGGCAAACAGAAAATCAATCGAGTCAAGACAATGTCCCCAGAGCGGTAAAACATTTTCAACATTTTTTCCAAACATTGCTATGAAGTGGTTACTCGTTCGTGTTTTTGATCGATATTGGATGAACCACCAATCTTGTTTAACCTTTTTCTCTTTTGAAATGTTTACGCTGTCAACAATCTCACTCAACTTTTCAATCATTTCTGGTATTGTCACCTCCTCTCTAAAAAATGTTGTTGTGTGACGACAGCATCCACATCCGTTTTGATATCGGTCACAAAATGCAGAATACGTCAATTTTGTTAATTGTGAAATGCAAACTAAATAAATGACTTCAATGACTGTTGGATTCGGTTTTAACGGTTTTAACTTGTACACAAATTGATTTGGTTAAAACAAATTTTTGTTTTATTTTATTTGTAAACTTCTAATTTTCATTAGGGAGCATTTACACTTGTTTCAAAACCAACCAACTGTTCCGCTCTAATATAAATCAATAGAAGTAAGTTATTTGAAAATTTGAAATAGCTCGGTTAGAGCCCATAGCGAAGAAAAACTGGTTAAGGTTAACCGATATATCTAAGCGCTTCCGTTAATCGTAGCGATATTAACCGGTTTTTACCAATTAGAAAATGTATACTGAAGCTTTTACAGCACTTCAAGTTAACAGCAAATTATTCAGTTATTGTAATCCACACCTACTAGGGTAGGTAACCACTGTGTGTTATGCATCTCCCGCATTTCGAGTTACGAGTTTCCAGAACTCATAATCCATAATCGAGAAATCGTGATTATTGAGAACATGAAATGTTTTACATACACGCCTTTATCACTTTCCAGAAAAATCTTGAAACTCATGTATTGCTTACAAAATCGCCCTCCAAGCGTCCCGATTTTCGGAGTTGGGTGTTTTGATTTATCGTGAATGGGTGTTTTGATTTATTTGTAGCGAAAACCATATGACAATTGTGAGATACATGTAATTGCTTTTCCTTTTTCAGAGTGCCCACTTGACAAAACTAAAATACAGTGAGTCACATGCATATACATTATTAAAATATAGTGATACCACTGATACATGTACATTACAACTCCCCTCACTTAAAAATAATTTTACAAATTCAACCTGTTTGGGGGTTTCCTAACACGTATTAGGCGAGAATGAACAACTGGTTAATCACACAAATCATTATCAAATTCATAAAACGGATCATTCGATTCATTAAAAGAATCTTCGCGGAAACTATTCTCTCGCTCGAACGTGTCCGAAACTGAATTACTATTTTCATTTCCAAAATTATTTTTAATTACTTTGTCATTATTATTAAACAAATGTTTAATTCTTACATCCTCACGACTAACAATGCCGCTCGGCTCACCAATCAATGCATCAGAATTTTGAACGGATATGTACTTCAGTTATTACGAAGTATTTGATTTAGATGACGTTTGACTTTCTTACCATTTTCAAGCTCGCACAAATATGTCCTAGAACCCAAAACTTTAAAAACCCTAGCCGGCATCCATCCTTTTTCGTTTGGATTTCTGTAATCTCTAACCACTATACTCTCCATGACCTTGAATCTAGCTGTGCGCCTTCCTTGATAATTTTGGACTTGTTTTGCTAAACTCGAATCAATACTCCGATTAGCTTCAGTATTATCACAACTTGATGTACTTAATGGGTTAATCAAATCGAATCTTGTCTTAATGTTCCTTCCACACATTATGAAAGCAGGCGACTCGCCAGTTGAACAATGCTTTGAGACAAGATAGTCAAATAAATATCGCTGAACTACCATCCCTAAATTTTGAGACTCGTTATGCGAAATTGCATAATCTAAAGCTGTTGTCAACCCTTTTTTAAAACCTTTTAACGCATTCTCCACAGCACCATTCGATGCAGGATGCCCCGGTGGAACTGGGATAAATTTTATTCCGTTTAACTCAACGAAATCTCTAAAAAGCTTAGATGTAAACTGAGTTCCACAATCAGAACATATAACATCGGGTAACCCAAAACGCGCAAAAACCTCCCGCAACTTAGCTACCGTAAACTCCGCAGTAATAACCTTTGTTTGGAAAACTTCTATCCATTTGGAAAAAGAATTAGTAACTAAAAAATAATTATTATTATCCTTGGAACCCGCAAAGTCGACATGAATTCTTGATCAAACCTTTCCCGTATTTTCACAGGGTTTAAGTGTGCTCTTAGCAGGATCGGGTCTGACGAACAAACATGATGTACAACCTTTAATCAGATTTTCCAAATCCGCGTCTATCCCTGGCCACCACATATACGAACGCAATCGATTTGCTCTTCACTATACCTAAATGCGAAGCGTGAAGAATTTACCATACGCGTGAGCAAAGTGTTAGGAATTACAATCCTATGACCCCACATCAATATCTCAGATTCCTTTATTAATTCGTCTTTCCTCATGAAAAATGGTTTAAACTCAACACTAGTCAAATCTTTGAAACTATTCACCTTGACAGCTTGCAGAACTTTACACAAAATTACATCCTTAGCAGTTTCCTCAGCAGTATCAGCTCCTTTCTGTCATCCTCAGATTTCCCGACATTTCACCAAGCAATCCTAATAATAAGGCTTAAGATCAGTCCTTATAATGAAAGTGTTACCAATTAAATACTGGTAAAATTTAGATGTTGAAAATACTATTGCTAATGCTTCCTTTTCAATCACACTATAACTCATTTCCGCCTTTGAAAGCGTCCGACTTCAAAATGCCACTGATCTCTCGTCACCATTTAGTAATCCATGTGAAATTACGCCTGAAATTCCATAGCTTGATGCATCAGTATTCAAAATTATTGGATACTGATCATTAAAATGAGCCAAAGTAACTTCGGTCGTAATTTCCCTTCTGTTTTTCTCAAAAGAAGTTTGACACTCCAAATTCCAATCAAAATGGACGTTCCTATAAATTGAAGACATCTTTTGTGCCAAATTGGGTATAAACTTTGAATAATAATTCACTAAACCACGAAAAGCTCGGGTTTCTGTGATATTCGTCGGCCTTGTAAAATGAGCTATTGCCTCCATACGCTCCCCTGACTTCGATAAATCGTTGTCTGAAACCGTGTGACCAAGATATTTAATCTCGTCTTGAAAAACTGACATTTGTCCCTTCGTAACTTTAACCCGGCCTCCGAAAGTCGTTGAAAAACTAAACCTAAATTGGTTAGATGTTCTTCAGTGGTTCTGTTCGTGACTATTATGTCGTCCAAAAAATTGACGACCACCTGGTATACCCAAAAGCAATTTTTCCATTTCATGCTGGAATATACCTGTTGACGGTTTGATGCCAAATGGCAATCTATTTACTGCAAACACACCCTTGTGAGTTCTCCATGCGACCAGTTTACTTGATTCTTCGTCAAGTTTAAACTGATTGTAGGCTGCTTCCATGTCCAATTTTGAAAAATGAACTCCCCCTTGCAGTTGGTTAAATACCTCTTCTACCCGGGGTAAAGGATTTTTATTATCGACGATAAATTTATTTAGCTAATATTTAAACCATTTGCTGTATCATCTAGCGGAAATTTATATGAAACTCGATAAAATATCTGTTTACAGTGTAGCTTACTATGAAAATAACTTATTTCGCTTATTGTCGATGTGTGAAATGTTATAAAATGAAAAAGACTTGATGGAAACTAAATGGAAACATTTTTTTCATTAAATTTTTTCATAGAACCAGGATTGATTCCCTGATCTCTTAATTTCTATTGAATCTTAATGTTGCTGAACAAACGCCAATTTGAAAAATTGACAAATTAAAGGAACTTAGTTGTCAAAATGATGAAGTACAAAGCAAATGCGAGAAACCCGAAGAGCAATCAGACGAAAACATTGGCGGTGTTTTAATCGTTATCTGCGTGGGAATCGCAATGACGTGTATAACATTTCGTTTACACATTTACACATTACTGACCCAGAAAATTTATTATAAGTTAAACCAATGCATAGGTCAGTTAGATTAATAATTAAGCTTCAATTTAATTTCTTTTTGGTCTCTCTACGTCAACTTTCTGCTGACATATCGGACTTTGAATGAAAAAAGAACCAACGATTACACATTAAATTTTAGGGCAGTCCTACAAGATCCTTTAATGATTATTTGAGAACAAATTTTTTTTTTTTTTCACCCTCAATACTAATCTGAAAAAGTACAAAAAAACCGACTTTATATGTTTTTTTAGTAAATCTACTGTTACTTTACAAATATTGATGAGAAGACTAATATTACCAGGTCGCCTTACAGCTTAATATGCCCGTAATAGCTCTGTGTTATTTTCAAATTGAACCATCCAACCGTTTTTCCGGACGGATTGATCAAAGCTTCACAAAACAATTAAAGGAACAAGTGATCATCAAGATAAAAAAACAATTTTTTCGACTTTTTTCACATTTTGCATTAGTTACATGTTAACCCTTACGATCGAACGATTTTTTTGTTATACTCGCTCATAAGACGACAGAAAATTAGATGATGTTTTGGAATATGGCGAACTAGGATGGAACTCGGCTCTTTTTTCATTCAAAGTAAGATATCTCAGCAAAAGGTTGATATAGAGAGACCAAAAGAAATTAAATTGAAGCTTAATTGACAAGCTAACTGACCTATGCATTGGTTTAACTCGAAAGAAATTTTCCGAGCCCATGGGTCCTTTCAGAAAAAAAAATTGGTAAATTTTTAGAGATTTGAAGCTTTAAAATGGTTTTCTTTATATCTCTTTAATACCGTTTTTCACAAAGATACAGTTCTTCAAAAAACACTAAAAAAAACTGAAAAAAATTTGGGTTCCCTTAATTTTTTGGAGTAGTATATATCTGCTAGAAAAAGCTTTCGGTTTACTAATTAGCACTTTTGTTAACAGCCAGTAATATGTAGACCAACAGATTTCGGGAAATTGAAAGCCATAAAGAAATGATCAAATATTTATGTATATAGAAATATAAGAATGTAATAATCTTGGATTCAAGAAAACAATTAATTTTATTTAATCATATAAAACTTGCTAAGGAGTAGAGCTTACAGAAAATTTTTCGAGTTGCTATGCCGTTGAATCTAAATTAATAGGCATGAAGTTATTCGATATTCATATATTCGACATTTTTGTGAACAAACATATTTCTCGATATTACTCGAGATTTGCAAAGGTTTGATTTTGATGTCATAGAATTTGTAAGATTCATCGGTATTTATGTATATTGTTTGCTCAATAAATTTGAATGTTTTTTTAGTCACTGTTGGAAAATGCATTACATTTTATTTAAAACCATTTTATGCGTCGCAGGCGTAAAATTTTGATTAGTTCATCAAGTAACTTGATCGATCCTAGGATTCCCAAAAATCAAATTCAACCAAAAAAAGTAAAATTGCTGTTGAAAGAATAATTTTAACCAAATTTGAAAATATCCCGATTTATGATAGCTTCATCATTTTACCTTGTATCAAATAATAGTCTCGCTTGCATGCACAATTCAAATTGCTTTATTCTCCAATTAAACAGCGAATGTCACCGTTTTTGCATATAGCAGTCTTATGTTGCTGATTATTGTAATTGAAAATGTGATGAAGAGAAAGAGATGAGCATAATGAGGCTGATTGCCAATTGGTTATGGCTCGCTCAAAGAATTGATGCGGAAACAAACAAAAAAATTGTTTACTGCGGTGTTTATTTTGTACGGAAATGTCTGGTTTTTTTACGCATGTAATCATGGACCAGCCCGCCTATGCAGGTCGACCTGAAAATGGAAATGCCGCCTTTATTAGGCCTTCAAGATTCTATTTTCGAAATTTAATAAAGATAAATCATTACAGCGCCAATTATGTTTCAATATAGCAAGAACTTGACGAAAAATTGGCTATTTTGTTGTGAAATCGGGCATTAGTATTTCAACTTTACTACGTAGATTAACTTCAAACAACTTTCATTTCAGTTTTCTGGAATAAAATTAACTTCTTACACCATGTGAGTAATGTTATTGGATAATGCGAGTTTGAAAGAGACGATAAATTATTTATTCAAAAATCGAATTTAAATGCATCATTAAAGCACAGAACGAACTGTCATTCAATAATGATGTATTTTACTCCCTAGTGATTAAATTAGATGGTCTACTAGATGCCTTAATAAAAATAACGAATAATGGAAAGAACACAAAAATTTACTTTCAATTTCAATAAAAACTCATATTTAAGTTAAACATGAAAGCAATTTTTAAATTTAAGTCATGTCGTAGAAAAAGTCGAATTAGAAAGAACAATATAAATTTACAATATATGATATAGGTAATAATAAAAACCAGATATAAGAAAAACGTATTAGGAAGAAACAGAACGTATTAGGAAGCGCAAAATGACTCAAGTTAAACGATTTTGACAAATTAGCAATGAAAACTCGATTACAACTTAAAAACTTCGGGTAAATTTTATGTAAGAAAAACTACTTACTAAAAATAATTTGAGAAAAAATTATATTTTTGATAATAATCAAGTCGTAGAAAAAATATCGTGTACAACCAAAGCCTTCTAGAGTATAGACCCATAATCATAGTGACGTATTTTTAGAAGCTTTTTAGTGGTATAACTTTTCACTGATTTCCATAGGGATCCATAGTAAAAATAGTGTTTTTTAGCTCCAAGTTTTTCAATGAAAAAAGCAAAAATATTATAAAAGTTTTCTACGTATATTTAACAACAATATGTTAATTGCAGAAATATTAAAACGAAATTATTTCTAAAATATATTTTTTCGAACTTTCATTTTGAAAAATACATCAAAGTTGGCTCTGACGAATTAAAATAATACTTGCTAAATTTATCTTTAGTTTTACTAATGTACGACAGATGTCTAAGATGTTTACAGAAAAATACGAAAAAATATTATTTTATCACAAAATTATCATACGTTCTTAAGCCCTATTCACATGTACCACGATTTTTCTCGTACGAGTAAAAATGATTCACCAATTTATCTTAAATTATATGGTAAAATAAATTCTAGTCACTTAAAAAATATTTAATAAACAAATCCGAATAAAATTAAATTTTCAAATTTCTTAGCAAACCCACATTTCCTAACAAAAATTGCAAAATAACGTTTACTCGCGAGAACTTTTCAATATTGCAGTGCTTCTGCATATCGACAATCGCGCATATTGCAGTTTTATGCTTCAGCGTTAAATAAAATCGTAGAAATTTAACCTCACTTTTATTTGAATTGACATTTTTGTCGTTTGTTTTTTTTACTTTTAGTTAGTGTCGTTTAGTTTAAAATATTTGTATTATCATCAGAAATTATAGGTTTTGTTTTATTAAATTATCTCATAAACTTTGTTTATGTTTTATTACTTAATAAATTATTATTGTGATTGATCGAAGTATTGAATTGTGATTTTGTAAGAATGAATAAGAAACAATTCGATGAAAAATTATTTATGGAAGTGGTAATAAGTAATTTATAATAAGCAATCGAAAGATTATAAAAACCGATGCAAGAAGGAAGATACTTGGGTGGCAATCCGTTACGCATTGGCCATAGTAAGTAGGTAATTATGGGCTTATATTGAATTTCAATTACATATACAGAATTTCTTTTTTGTTGCAGTGTCTTTATGTAAGGCCAGGTGGAAAAACTTGCCCGATCAATTTAGTGCTGCTTTCAAGCAAACTACCATCCCTAGTAGCTCAAAAGCACCAAAAAAAAACCTTGTAATTGGGCTTATTTTGAAATTCTGCAGCTTCTTGTACCATTCATAGAAGTACCCAGGTAAAACTTATATAACTAAAATTTTAAATAGATAATATTATTGTTGTTTTTATTTAGCACGAGAGACAGCCATAAAACTGATCATACAACATCATCACAGACAATCGGAACAATACCGCTTACAATACAACCAGTGCCATTCCAACGTGGGCCCCACAGCAGTACCCCGCAGCCCAGATTGAAGCGACAGAAGAGACATTTTAGTGATACAATCGAAGAGAGATTAGATTATTTGGTAGACCGACCCGACTCGCCACAGCTTAATCAGTTCTTTTCATCAGTGGCTGCGGACTTCAAAACGGTTCAAAATGATCCTCCATGTCTGCGGCAATATACCGAATAAATTCTCAACCACACGAGTTTAATAGGAATATAGGTAAAATCTTAAATGGAATTTATAGGTCAATAGTTTAAACCTGTAATTAAAAATCCTGTTCCTTGTGGACAAGCTTTGACCAGGAAATGGCCGCATGATGCTCATCTTTAGTCCGAATCCTTCGTCAGCGATTATCACTTATGGTAACGGCTTAACCGTTCCAGGTAAAGGTTCATCATCCGGTATATTAAGAATATTGGGGGAATGTAACCAAGCTTATCCAAATTCGCAAGACACAAATACTGTTGAATCAGCATTGGAACCATATGCACCAATGTTAACCATTAGCAATTTGTATTTGGCATCAACTGCGGCCATACGATTTGTCGAGAAGGTTTTCTTATAATTGAAATATAGACTTCCGGTATTGTTAGGGGCGAAAGAATGAATGTGTTTTCCGTCGATAGCCGCGCAGCAGTTTGGAAAGTTCCAATGGTCTAAGAACTCCTTAGAAATACGCCTCCAATCTTCTTCAGATCTTTTCGATGGTATGGCTATCTCTCGAAATACCTCAATTACAGCGATAAGGGTTTTGGTTTACAGTTGAAAATATTGTAGAGCTGCCCATCCGAAATCAAAAACCAAATCTGTATAGCTTGTTCCGACAATTGCAAAAACAAATAATTATTTTTAAAATAAACTTTTTTACGATAAATCGCGCCTCATGTGTAAGGCAACGCGTTAATCGTTGGAACAGCTGTCAAAATTTTCTCGTACGAGAGAAATCGCGATGCATATGAATAGGCCTTTAATATTTTGTGAATTGGTTTTGCTTTTCCTACAATTTTTCAACTTGAAATTTCCCCAGGTGGTAATTTTTAGTACCATTTTAACAAATTTTGACGGCCATCACTGCCATCTATGTATATTGACTTAATGACCAAACGAATTGTAGTAAGCTTTTTTATCTCAATTTGACCAGAATGCTGTTGTTATGAGTTTTTTTTTAAATTTTGCTTTAAATAAATCAATTATTACAAGAAAATGAAAACGATTTACTTAAACGACATTCATATATGTTGAAATTCAAACATTTATGAAAGTATTTCAGAAATCATAATTAAGAATTTGCAACGTTTTCATTTAAAAATTTGTCTTATGAAGAAAAGTGATTTCCCATATGTTTTGTGTGTTTTACTATGAAAATTTCCGTTTTTTCCTCGTTTCTAATTCCCTTATAAAAGCTCAGATGTTTTGATTATGGCTCTATAAAATACAGGGGTGCTCTGCTAATATACCATTTTTCTCACCAAATTAAAAACAATTAAAAAACGCAAACTTAATGCAGAGAAAAATATTGTAAAACAATTCAAAATAAACAAGTTGTAAACAATTTAATATTCTTTAATTTTGCTTAATACAAAGAATATAAAATTAGCCGAAAAAAAAACATTTTATTAAATTGTTTCAATTTAGAATATACATTTATGGTATGAACAAATTTATTTAGAAAATAGTTTATTTAATTTTTTATTATGGTCATCATAAATATTGATTTGTGGTAAAACCACGTGTATGTCATTATTTTTTACCTAAATCCGTCTGCCCTACCTTAATAACAAGTTTTTCTTCATATTTTTCATAAGTTTTATGGATTCAATGATCTTAATCTGTGGCTTAGAAATAGGTCAACATACATACATATGTATTAAAGAAATAATCTACATAAAATCACGTAAGCATGAAGGCCGGATACTTTAATAATAAAATATTAACCCGAAATATTTTTGAAATGTAGGTGTATGAAAATTATAGTCTTTGACAGGGAGTTCACTATAGCAACATAAATTTAAATAATAGAAATAAATAGAACAAATTCCAAAACTCTTTCAGTTAGAACATTAAAAATAATTGCTCAATTAATTTGTATCAATTATCTTAATTACAATTTAATTTCTAATTAATTTAGTCTTAATAAGGTTTCTTTGGAATATTTTCAGCACATTTACTTGAAGTGCAACCATCAGTAACGTGATTTAAAATTTATATGAACATTTTATTGCTGTATTTTGAACTAATTAGAACTTAAATATGGATTAATTAGAAACTTCAGATGTTAATTAAAACAACAGTTCTAATTAAAAACTAATATACAAGGTTTGAAGATTTTTACGTAAGTATTACGAATTTGAGCTGTATACTTGGTTATTTTCTAGTCTGGTTCTTTAAACTAAACTTTAGCCTGAGCAACTAAGCTGACTTTCATTCAAAGAAATTTTGCATATATGTACAAAACAAATCGGGTACAACATACAAAACTCGTAAAAGAAGAAAAGAGAAAAAACTATGTATAATTAAAAAATCAATCGGCATAAGCAACCCGAGAAAAATGTCTATAAGTTTTTTATAAGTTACTATAAAATTCCGACATGACATATTCAAAATTAGTAAAGTTTACAATATTAAGGTTATTAAACCGTTAAGAACTTATTTAAGATATCACCTTTTGATATTTTTAATCTCCAAAAGTGATCCAATGCAACAACCGACGGTTTAAGAATATCAGTTTTACTTATTTACAAACTAAAATAATTAAAAGTTTTCTTATGGGTGTAGTTTGAATTATTTGCTATGACAAATTAGTAGGCTGATTTTGTTTCTGTTTCGTTTTTGTCATACAATTTTTTGTTCGAGCTATCTAGTTCCTTTTACTGACTGTTTAAGAATAGTGTGTTGTGAAAATTGTTTTGTATTTTGATGTTTCCTTCAGTTTGCGGCTTGCGCGGTTATTTCGTTGCGTTAAGTACTTACTTGAAGCTATTACTTTGTATCGTCTTTTCAAAACATTTGGTATACAAAATCTATGTTTAATTTTAGTTTTATTGTTATTGAAGCGACTGTAAATATTAACAAACATTTGTTAAACAGCCCATTCCCAATACGATTAGTCGTACAACAAGTCATATGTCTTCAGTTGTTTCGACAGATTGAGGAAGATTGAGGAGCTATAGTACAACCTGCAGTACGACGTGGTCCTGTAGCATGGCATAAATAAGTTGTAAAACTTGCCGCACATCCAGACATGTTGATATGATTTGTCAAGGGAGTCATTTTAGCAAAGTTGTAAGAACAAATCGTACAATAATCGGATCGAAAAAGCATACCCGAATGTTGGAAAATTGTCTACGATTTATCTATTAAATTATATGTACAACTAGTTGTGACCAATCGTATCGTGTATGGGTTTTATAATTGATTTTTTGATTCATATCCGGCATTCCAAACGAAATTAAGGTCGATGTTTTCCGATAAGTTTTTGTTTTACTAAACCATTTTCAATATCACGTCAACAACTAATAAAATTCAATATCACGTCAACAACTTTCATCATCTCATACAGACAGTTTAAGATTAAGTAAATTTTTTTACCACTAAATCATTACTCTACACCACAATTAATCATAAATATGTACATAAATACAATTAATTCGTGTTTATATATAATTAATTCGTGTAATATCTCTAACGTACCGATCCAATATACCAATTAAGTGTGTTTTACAAATAACACGAAGAATATTAGTATTCTTTGTAAACCATATTAAATTGGTTTATTGTACCGGTACATTAGAGAAATTTAGAGTAATGATTTGGTGGTAAAAAATAAAACCTAAGTTAATCAAAATTATATAAAGGTTAACGCGTCAAGTACGCCGCGTCATTGAAAATAAATAAATTAATTTTATAAAAAGATTCAAATGTTTCATAATTTTAATAAGCAAATATTCATTAATTGAAATTTTAACACAAATAGATTATGAACATGACGCACCACGCTTAATGTGGCCCATCCTTATGTGCTTAGTCAGGTCATTCTCGTATAAAAGCAACACAGATTTGCTCGGATCAACAGATGTGTCCACAATTATAGTTCTATTGAAAAAAAAAAACGAAACTGGGTGAAACCACAGGTTTCAAGACGAGATTGTACTCGTATAGGGGTTAAAATAATCATTCAAATAAATTCTATTTAATTTACTAATTTAATTATAATTTATTAAAATTTCATTGCTTTCGTATTCCGAAATTAATATTTTGTGTGACATTGGAAGTATTGGATTTTCTATGAACCGCCAATACACGGTATTTACAGGTGAAAATATGAAACCGGTGAAATTTGTTTAAAGTTGGGTTACTTTTGAAATCATGCCACCAGCGGCACGGCGTGTGTCACTAGCTCATCAGTTATGATGCCGACCACAAAAGTAGTTTATAGATGAAAAAATTATCCCTAATAATTTTTATTATGTAGGTTCAAAACGGCGCCCCGTAGGGGTAATCAAAACCGCTGTGTAACAAGTGTAGTGCGGAATTACTTTTCTTAATTTACATTAAATGTTTAATAAAGCTGTATTTTTTTTCTCTGGTTGTTACCATAACCTAGATGGGCAAGGTTTCAAGGTGGTTGCTTATGTGGTGTTCTAGTTCTCTAGGACATAAAAACTTCGTCAGATTGATCCTCCCATTTTAAATTGTATTAGCTTTACTGATAAAGTGGAATACCTGGATCTTACTTTGGACGGCAAACTTAGCTGGAAGCCTTATTTCAGAAAGGGTAAAGAAAGCTACTACAGCGGAGTCGTAATTAAGGAGTCGGACTATTTTAGCGGAGTCAGAAAAATCTACTGACCAACTCTGACTCACCATTTTATATTTTTTACTTTTTTCTCCTAAAATGCACCTTTCCCTTAGTTAGAAAAACACTCCAATTAGTATATTTGACCCCGGGTCAATTTTTTTAAAGAATGGGGTAGTGTAATGTTTTACTTAGGAAAAATCTCAAATATCCTCGCAACAGATAACGAGATATTCCAGATTAAAATGATCCGGGTCAGATCAAAATTTATATGTAAAAGCAACTTTGATCGAACATTTTGGATCACATATGGTGATCTAAAAATTAGTCCATCTATTAAAATGTAGTTGAACAATAATTTTGCAAAGCGATGAAGAATATGATGAATACAGTACGAGTATGAAGAGGCAGTTCAAGCCGAAACGAGACGGAAAATTGAAATTTGGTGTTTGTTTGTTCATGAGACAGGATCTGGTTTGGTTCAAACGTCAAGAAATGCGTCTATTTTTGGCGGAAATTTATGTCGGCCCGAAGGTTAGAGTATTATTAA
Source organism: Tipula vernalis (assembly GCA_958295665.1). Taxonomy (NCBI): domain Eukaryota; kingdom Metazoa; phylum Arthropoda; class Insecta; order Diptera; family Tipulidae; genus Tipula; species Tipula vernalis. The sequence continues at coordinate 174,421,567 of OY282558.1, read as the reverse complement.
GGGATGATAAACAAAATAGAGGCAAACCGGTGTTATATAATTTGGCAATCGTTTAACCCTTACTAACGTGTGAATGAGGAATCCGGTAGTAATGTTGTAAGTAGTGATTCAGTATCTACCCTTCAGTAGACATGAGTTATTGGATTTGTATATTATTTTTCGTTTTATTTATTAGCATTGCTTTGATGATGATGGTGGTAACATTAAAAGTGATACCGGCGATGATGATTTGGTGCTGGATGGTCATGCATTCGATGAAGAATTGAGAGATTATGCAGTAGAATGCAATGAAACTGTTGACGATGTCGTGGGTATTGAAGAGGATGCAGATCTGGAGCCTGACGCTGTTGATGATGTACCACTGACTGCAAATTATATGGCCCACGCTTGAATGAACTGCCATTGTAACAAAAATTAATAGCACGCGATGGCACAGAATGCGCAAAAAAACATTTCTGACTTATTAAACCAGTTCTCGCAATGTTCTTCATGAATTAGGTATGTACATATTATTCAATTCAGCATTATTGTTCATTTCTCTATAATGTTCTTGTCTTTTGCGCAGGTGACCTACATTGAAACGATTAAATACTCATGTCAATACATTCAATTCCATTGTCACACAGCCAATGAAGACCGTAATCATTTCTCATACCAATCGCAAAAACCTGGTGCCTTATTACGAAATTTTCGATAGCGTTCTTTTTCGATAATATCGAGAGTTTCGATGACATCGAAAATAGCTATTATGAAATAATCGATATTGAAAATCACCTCAATTTAAATGTGACATTATAGAAATATTTATATATAAAAAATTTACTTGGTACATATGTATTCATATGTGTACATAAGACATTTACTTGGCACATACTTGGCATATACGTAAATATAAGACATTTATTTGGAACTTGGCCATGTCTTATCTTATGGTGAAATTGGTGAAATTTAACATGTGCGTTCCAAATAGGATTCTAAAACGTATTTAGATGAAGTTCTGGAACATGGCCAAGTATGATGGAACAGGCCTATTTCTCAACCAATCATGATGAAACTTGGCATGTGCGTTTGAAATGGGATTTTCATATCATTTTTGGATGAAGTTCTGGAATATGGCCAAGTATGACGGAATTTGCCTATTTCACAACCGATTATGTGCGTTAGAAATAGGATTCTAAAATGATTTTTGGGTGAGGTTCTGGAATATGGCCAAGTAAAATGAAACTTGCCTAATTATCAACCAAATATGATGAAATTTGACATTTGCGTTGCAAATGGAATTCTAAAACGATTTTTGAATGAAGTTCTGTAATATTGCCAAGTATGACGAAACTTTACTATTTCTCAACCGATTACGATGAAATTCGACAAGTGCGTTGGAAATAGGAGTTTAAAATGATTTATAGAAAAGTCATTAACAAATAACCATTTTAATATCCCATTTCCAACGCACATGTCGAATTTCATCTAATCGTTTAAGGAATAGGCAATTTCTATCATACTTGGCTATATTCCAGAACTTCATCCTAAAATCATATTAGAATCCCATTTCAATCGCAAGTGTCAAATTTCACTAAAAACGATTAAGGAACAGCCAAATTCCATGAAAATTAGCCATATTCCCGAACTTCCTCTAAAAATCATTTAAGATCCCCATTTCCATCGTGAATTTCACCCAAATCGCATAAGAAATGGCCAAGTTCCTTCCTAATTGGCCATATTCCAGAACTGTATCTAAAAATCATTTTAGAATCCCATTTCCATTGGAAATGCTGAATTTCATCAAAATCGGATAAGAAATAGAATCCCAAGAAAATTTTTATAAAAAAAAAATCATAAATCCTCACGGACAAGCTTTTTGGTCCCGTCGATATCCGTTGTAGTGAGGTTTCTCTGTAATATAATATTAATATAAATAAAAGTTTATTTGCAACTTACATTTCTGAAAAATATATTTTTATTTATTAAGTATTGCAATTTAATTCTATTAAATTACGTTGATGAAATAAAATGGTCGTCACCTCAAGAGCAGTCGAAAATTTTCAATATTATCGAGAAAAAAACGAAATCGAAAAATTTCGTAATAGCTCATTTTCGATACTATCGACAAAATACACTATTGAAAATTTCATAATAGGGCCCCTGCTACTTGCTACCTTTTATGGAATAAAAAAATCCACATTGCGATGAACGACAATGACAAAATATTGATGAGATCGAATTCGACGCATTCTTGGCTATATTGCTGATCGTGGGTGTACACAAATCAAATAGCGAACTTCTAAGTGAGAGGTGGACACGCCAGGCGAACTGCATTTATTGTGCCTCAATGAGCCGAGAGCGTTTCAAAGCCCTATTGACACCAATTCGATTTTATGATGCGATTACACGAGAATCGAAAAAGGCGTCTGATAAGGCGGCACCTATATCCGAATTGTGGTTGATGATGGCCACATGGCTGGTTTCGTGGACGCGTGTCGTTCAAACAATACATACCGTCAAAACCGGCTAAATATTGTTTGAAGGTGTTTTGGGTCGCCCGACGCGAGATCACACTATCCGTTGGGTAGCATGATCCAAATAGGGCGGCAACCCGAAGTCGTCTGGTACGTAATATGGGTAAGAATGTTGTTCTTCAGTTAGTGAAACCATATGAAAATAGTGCCGAGACATCACAATTCATAACTTTTTCATTTCATTGCCTCTGGCTGACATGCGCAAGGACAAATGCTATGTCGCCAAGGAACTAATGTGGAAGAAAGGGGATATTGTCGATACATCTGTCTACGCAATCCGCGATAATTGCACAATTACCGCATATATCGCGCAATGCATTCATCTTGCCGTATGAAAACCCAAGGAAAATACTATATTTGCCCATGCCAGCGCAATACACGTAAGCGATGCATGGTATGCAACAAACCAGTGCGATCAGTGAAGCAAATCCAACGTGTAGGTAAAATAAATACAAAAAATGAAAAAAACGAAAGACTTTTATTCACTCATTTCTATATTTAGATACATTTTGAATGGAAATATATCCTAGGCAACCCGGGACTCTGCCGTCTATATAAGGAGGTAGTTGTGAAAAAGACTCTCAAAATTCGAACACATCTTAAAATCATCTAAAAAGAATTGTTAGAGATGTCAGGGAACTTGAAGCTTCTAGCTCTACGCATTCTATTAAAGTTTTTGGTTTTAATACTGAAAAACCACCCGGGGGGAATGTGCGGTCTATTAAGGGTTAAAATGGTTTTTAGATATTGCCGAAAAGCTCACAGTCATAGTGACCAGCTTTCATCTTCATCTATTTATTAATATTTTGATTACATCTAGAAATTGAAGTTGAAGTTAGAGTCGAAGTCAGAGTCGAAGTCGTAGATGGGATCGAAGACGGAGTCGGGGTCGGAGTTGTAGTCGAATAGTCAATTTTCAATACATCAGGGTCGGAGTCGATGTCGAAGAATTATTTTACCAACTCCGCAGCCCTGGTAAAATCGCTATTAGGAAAAGATGGTGTCTTCAGCTCCACATCGTACACTGGCTCTATAGCTTAGTCATAAGGCCCATACTTTTACATGGGATTATTGTTTGGTGGCCAGCCTTAAGCAGTATGGCCAACCTAAAGTCGCAGATGGAAATTCAGAGAACTTCCACCTTGTCCATTAGTCGAGCACACCCAATCAAGCATTGGAGGCTTTTTCTCATCTCATACTTCATTTCGTCGCTGGCGAATCTCAATGAGTTGGATGGTTCGACGAGTAGAGTTGAGGAATTTATAGGTGGTATGGCTACGAACCATATTTGTGTTATAACCGTATTAACCTACAGTAACTAACTTACCATCACTTAGGTTTGAATACATTTTTAACGCCCCTCATCTAATCTGCGCATGGCAGGAGCAATTAAAAGTACTGTAATTAAATGCATTAACGAGATACTAATGTATTAGCAATCACCGAAAGAGTGGCAATATCATTTTAAAAAGGAAGCTCATTTTAAAATGTTTCCATTAGGTGGAATTCATGAAGCTCCAACTGTCAATAGGGTAGTATTAAGTTTAAAACACATAATTCCCGCAGTTTTTGTATAGAATGAAATAACTTTAAAGAGCGATAGATTTAGAGTGAAACTTCACTAGCGCAGGCAAAGCAAATAAATGCAGTTCGAAAGTGAGTTAAGCCCATTTTAAAAATTAAATTTATTTCTAACAGGTAAGAAAAAATATTTTAAAATTGAGTGGAGGGGTAACTTTGTATTTTTATTGTAGGGTCTTAATTCAAAAAATCGTTTTAAGTCTAACAATCAAACTTTTTCTTGAAGTATAAGAAATGCTCTTGCTCCGAATGCATTTCTTCACATACGAGTACCATATACAATTAAAGGCAACTTCGAATTTAGTGCATTCTTAACAGCATCATTTAAAATGTTTACAGCTTGCAGCTCGTATATTCATACTAGTATCTAAGATTTTTGTATACTTTTTGGTGAACTTTTTGTGGAATTTTTTTCCAACCGGATCGACTTACAGAGTAGACTCGAATGACTCGAAAATAAAGGTGACTGTTGGAAAAAAGTGTTTCAGTATAAAGTTTTTTGGTTTTGAGGGTACACAACTTAATTATTTTGGATAAACACTGATAAATGACTGACAATGAGAATTAAATGTTCTGTAATTAGTATGACAGTAGCTGGTTAATTTTAACAGCACTAAAATAGTGGATAATTTTATTTTATAAAAAAAATAATAACGGAATCTAAGGAATGTCGATCGGCTTATTTAACATAGAATTGAATGAAACTTTTAATGTTTATTATTTATTAATATTCTAAAAAGCACAACATTAAAAAATGCTGTAATTGGAATGAATTTAGGAGAATGGTAAACCGGTATATTCATCGTCAACGAATACAAAAATCAGTAGTTGCAATTAGTTGAGTAACTTTCACTTCCATTTCTACAAAAGGATAGCTTTACAAAAGAATTAAATTCAATTTAACGGCATCAACAAAAATAAAGCTAACACTACCTCACCAGTAAAAATAAATCTTTACTAAAACCAACCAAAAATATTATCAGAAACGTCAAAAACAATAATTAGTTACTGTGATAATTTGATTACATACAATATACAAAATAATATCATAATTATTACAGCAGAAATGTTTAGCACAAAATTCATACATGTCCTAGGTATGTGGTTGCTTAAACGAAAATAGAACACATTTAGGCGATTTTGAATCATGTTACAACTTACTGTGGGTAACTGAAATTCATGTTTACTTCTAAAAATTGTGCTACACACGAAAAATACTTTTTAGTTGTATACTAGTTTCAGAGCTATTCAAAAATATAAAAAAATTTCACCATTTTGATTCATAAAATATGCAAATGAAAATCGTTCAATATTCCTAAAGTTTTGAGTGTTCAATTATTCTGTGTTCTGTAATTATAAGGGCGTAACTTGACTTATTCTATATATTGTTTATGAAATAGTATGGTAATACAAAAAGGGATTGCAAGCATAAAAAAAATAATTTTTCTACTCCTGGGCGTCAGTTCTGTTTCTGTGAAAAAAATAAAATGAAAAATGGTGCTATGTAGTTAGCCTCCAATTTTAACACATTTTATTTTTTCGGTTTGTAGCTACTCTGAAATTTAATATAGAAATTGTATAACGAAGAAACAGTAAACGACAAATAATAACACCAGACACTTATTTACCGACATTTGAACCAAAAGGCTAATATTTTTCAGGTGGAGTAATTTTTGTGTATCAATAAGCCACTAATTTTTGTACGTATGTTGATAGGTTACGTATGGTACCCTAACTTAATTAAGTTGTAAGATGCAAGTTAAATGATCGTAACTCGATACCCCAATGATTTAATTTAGGCTTTGTTTTTTTTATAGAGTACATACTAATTTGGTTGTAACATTTAAATAGCAGTCATTTACTTGAGGAATTTGTAATTTGATATTTTACCCTGAAGTTTTGTATGTCCATATTTTTATTCCAAACACGTCATAATTTCGAATTTACGAAAATGGGGTATTAGGAATTTCATAAAATTTGAAATGTTCTGTTTAGTTTCAAATTATTTTAAAATGTCTAGAATCTGAAGAGTCGTCAAATATAGTTCAAATTCGAAACGTGTGAAGCGCAATTCTTAAATCATTAAAATCATTTAATTTCTTATACAGTTGGCAAAACTCTTAATTTTAGTTTACTAGCTATATCGAAGTTGTTTCGAAAAACTATTTGTCTTCTTCTATAATTATGAAATCCTAAATTAATTCTGATATTGTAAATTTACAGATTTTGAAAATAAGAGTCCACGCCTTTAGAATTTAGAATTAAAGAAGCTTAGCGAATAATAAAACTTCAAAATTAGGACTGAAAAGGACTATATTGGTCTCTTCAGCATATTTACAGAAAGGCTGCCATATTTTGGGGTTAATTCATTCAAGGCAAGCAGCAATTAAATAACGGAGGCCTCCCGAACACTAAATTTAGTAGGGCTTCGTCAAAGGCTTGCTTTTCGTTGGCGCTTAACAGCAAACTATGGACCGTCTTTTTTATTTTATTTGTAGGCTTCCCTAAAATTCGATCAGCGGTTTTAACTACACTTGGCACTGAACATTCCACATCACAGTCTTAAATCTGTACTTCATTATTTTTTAAAGAAGATGCTTCTAGAAGAAAGAATCGTTTAAATATTGTGCTTTGAATTCTAATACCTCAAACAGATTGACGGCGCTAAACTGCAAACTAGCGAAGTTTGTTGAGTTGAACTTAAATTTGGTCAAAATAAATCATTAAACAAATACAAATAGTCATTACCATATGAGGTTGCAAAAAATCATTAGGGCGAAGAGAAGCGAAGTCTATTATCTGTTGAGGTATTAATCATTCATTTTGAAGTTTGGAATTTCTTAAAACAATATAAAAAATTGATTGACAGTTCTCATTTTTAAAATAAATATCGATGTGTCGTTAAGTTTTAATATACATAGTAAAGGAGCATTTTTTTATTAATATCGTGAAGAAAAAATTTGATGAAGAAAATTTAATTTAATTTAATTTAATTATATTTAATAGTTTCTGTGTTTTTGTGTTTAACTCTGAATCTATAAATAATCAGTGTACTATAAGTGTTTTGAATGTGGTTGTGCTACAAAAGAACTGTACTTTTGTTGTGTTGTTTGTGATAAATCAATTGATTTTAAGTGTTTTGGCATCCAAAGCAAAACTACCTTCGATTTAATTTTTCAACTAAAAAATCTTCGTTATATTTGTAACGATTGTGATGATCTGCTTAAAGTCCAAATGGATTTATTTTCAAAGATAACAGATTCATTCTTTCAATGTTATTAACACAAACATTCATAACCTCCAAAGTGATCTAATTTCCATGAGTTCAAAATTATCCAATATTAAAAATCGTCATAATAGCGGTACTTCCAAGTCTATAAATAAAACCAGTAATATTAAAGCTAATGACATCACGAATGTAAGTGTGGCTGTTTCTCAATCTATTCAACAATTAACCAATAGCGGTGGGTGCAACGGTAGTCATATAAATATTAATAATAAAGTTAATGATAATAATGGTACCGTAGCTCAGATTCAGTCTGAACGGGCTACAAATTTATTACCGACGATGATGACTAATAATGATTGTATGAATCAAACTAAAACTAAAACCTCAATTATAAACATGAGTTTGTAAAAAATAATCTTCAAATTTCGGATGCTACTTGTATACGGATCAATAAAGATTCGCAGAATGGAGTAGGAGCGCCTTATATTTCGTCTAAAATAAGTGTGCCACTTGAATCCTTTGAGATTATTATGAATGCTGATTTATGGCCGGAACATGTACTTATCAAGGAATTCAACTTCAATCAAAATAGAAGAAATTTTCGGGAAGGTCGGCGGCTCCCTCAACGAGTGCCTTAAGCACAAACATATCAACACCTAAGAATATTGATTTAGGAAACAATTTTATATATTTTCAAAATGTTCGCGGTATTGCCTCTATAAATCCGCTGAGTTCTATCGCTTTGTCGCCGCTTCTATGTAGCCCGTTTACGTGATTGTAGAGACCAATTTAAATCCGAATATATATAGTTCTGAGTATTTTCCGACAGACTATGTTGTATACAGGTGTGACCACTCGGCACTATCTAGTGTCAAATCAAGTGGAGGAGGTGTATTGATAACAGTTCATTCATCTATTGTAAGTGTGGCAGTTGACAGTGATCCAACAATTGAACTTTTACGCATCAAGTTAAATATATTTAAGAAAAATATTTTCATTATTGGCCATAACATTCCACCGAGGTCTTCATCTGAAGTTTATATACGACATATACAAACTGTTTGTATAATATAATTTATAAACTCAACTCAGATGGCAACGTGCTGATAGTTGGCGATTTCAACTTGCCAAAGGTTGAATGGCTGGTAGGTGATGACGTAAACTGCGTCATTCCGTACAATGTTAAGTCGGAGGCTGAATCAATATATATTGATTCCATTTTGTCATTTGGTCTAGTTCAGATAAATAACGTTTCTAACTATGTATAATGGTAAATTTCTGGACTTGTTTTTTGCTAACTCTGCCAATCTATTTGTGATAAAGTTGGCACCAGTTCCGTATATCATCAACGATGTCAACCACAAATCTATGGAAATCAATTTAAACGTATCAGAGCTTTTGGTGTCTAATTTTAATACTAATAATTGTAGATCTATTATATTATGGATATTGACCGCGACGTGCAAATTTTCTATGACATTTTATTCATTGGCTTCGACAGGTTTGTACCGGTTTCTAATAAAAAAGTTAATCGTAATAATCCTCCGTGGTTTAACAACGATCTAATAAACCTACGTAATCGTAAGAAAAAATTATATCGAAGATGGAAGTTATCCGGAAACGCTGACGACAGATTAGCATTTTTAATTTTTCGAAACATTTTGACGATTTGCATTATATTGCTTATAAAATTTTTATTATTAAGGCTCAAAATAATATGACTTCAAATCCAAAATCATTTTGGAATTTCGTTGACTCCAAAAGGAAAACTTTTGGATTTCCATCAACTATGCGGTTCAATGATGTTACTATGTAATAATTCTGGGGATATTGCTGACTTATTTGCTTCATTTTTTTCAAAATATATATAGTCGGACTGAACAAATATGTTAGTGCAGAAGGTAGTTGTACCAACTTTTGTTTGTACACACCTCACATATCTCCAGAGGATATCGTTAAATCCCTCCATTTGTTTAAGGATGGAAATTTTAGTAATGAAATGGCTCTGCCTTTGTCAATTTTATTTAATGATTCACTTTTAAAATGTGTTTTTACGGTTGCCTGGAAATCGTCTCATATTGTACCGATATTTAAATCTGGTAATAGGAGTGATATTTCTAACTACAGGGTATTTCGTTATTGTCAGCCATTCCTAAATTATTTGAGTCAATTGTGTGTGATTATATGTTTTTTGGACTAAAGTCGTTTATTGTAGATGAGCAACATGGTTTTTTCCGTGGGCGTCCTACTGTGTCAAATTTAGTGGAGTTTACGAAACATGCCACGGAGGTGATTGAGAGTAATACTCAACTGACAAATCATTTACACCGACTTCAATAAGGGGTTTGACTCAATTAATCACATTATTGTTTTGTAAAAATTAAAATCCTTCGGAATTAATGATAATTTAATCAAATGGCTTGAGTCGTAACTCACTTGGCGGGTACAGTCTGTAGCAATTAACAACAGTTTTTCTAAACCAATTTATGTTTATTCTGGAATACCTCAGGGCTCACATTTTGGTCCACTTATTTTCATAATATTTGTAAATTATATCACAAAAAGCATAAAATTTTCCCGATGTCTAATATATGCTGACGACCTAAAAATATTTTCTCCTATTCGTAGTCTATCTGATGCAGTTAAATTACAAATGGATATAGACGGATTAAGCTCTTGGTATAAGAATAATTTATTACATTTGAATGTAGCTGAGTGCAAAATGGTGACGTTTACACGTTCATCTTCGCATCTTATTTATAATTACAACATTGCAAATAACACTTTGAATCGTGTTAACGAAATAAGGGATCTTGGAATTATATTCACTTCTACATTATCATTTAATCGTCATTTTGACATGATGTGTGCCAAAGCCAATTCTATGTTGGGATTTTTAAAACATAGTATGAAAGAGTTTAATAATCCTAGGGTATTTGTTTGCGTGTATCAATTTCTTGTACGCTCACAGCTCGAATATGCATCATGCGTATGGTATCCACGTTATAATGATCACATAAGCATTTATTTTTTAAGCATATAAAACTGGGGAGTTTCACCGTCGCTTACCTTGGTGGGAAAATGTTAGGAATGAAGGTAGCTTCATATGTAGATAGATGTAAATCTTTGAAAATTGAGCCACTTGAAATTCGTCGTCAGCATGCTGGAGTTATTTTTATTTCCGATTTACTTAACGGTAATATTTTGAGTGCATACTTGTTAATGAACCTAAAATTGTATGCTCCTATTAAAAACCTACGCACTCGCACACTCTTGAAAATTGATTTTCACCGAACGAATTATGGAAGCGACGAGCCTTTGAATTCTATGTCGAAACTTTATAACGAACTTTGCATATTTTGCGACTTTAACATGACGAAAGTGGAAATCAGACAATCATTGAAAAAAAATTATTTCAGTTGAATAATTTATTTGTGCTTTTAATAATTTAATTTTTTGAGAAAATTGTATTTTTTGTTATTATTAGTCAAAATTGTACTGGAGCTTATGGTTCCGAATAAATTTTTCTTTTTAAAAAAAAAACAACAAGAAATACTAAAATATGAAAACAACGCGGCGCATACGAGCCCTGGCTGCGAGTTTACGTAAATATTCTTCGGAAAAATTTTCTGCAATTTAAAAATATTGTATATGCAAAACAAAAGAATTTTATTCGGAAGGGGAAATTTGTTTACGAAATAGACTGCGAGCCTGCTGAAAATTTTTCATCAGAACATTTACGTAAACTCGCACTGAGTGTTATTGTTACCATGACAACTTATAAAACCTTTTAATATTAATTATTCCATAGAAAAATATATTTTTTGAAATATTATCTTAGTAGGTTTTGCTCGTCGAGTTTGAAATATAGTAAAAAAAATTCTGAGTGCGATAGATTTCCGTGTGCTTAAATAAATATTCGATTTTTTTTTTTAAATAAAAATAAAACTCGAAAATATTTATTCGAAAACACTTGATGAAGTAAAAAAGTATCGTATTCAACTCGCGTGTAATGGTTATTACTGATTCGGATAATTACGACACTCGCTATCGCTCGAGCCGCAAACTTCATCCTCTTAATTAATAGCTGGTCATTACACGTATAAAATAAATATTAATTAGTTCAAACGATAAGCCTTTTAATTCAAAGTGAAATTAAGTTTTGTTTAGTTTAAAGAGATATTCACACAGTAACCCTTTATACATTCTATTGGTGTTGTAAATTTTACAGGTAAGTCCTTTAAAGAAAACTAACAAATTTTCTGTTTAGAATTATTGTGAAATAAATTGTTCATTAAGATTATTTAGCTAATGTCGTTTTCCACTTACACATAGGGCATCCAATACCGGTATACCGGAAACCGAAATACCGGTATACCGGAACATTTTTCAGTACCGGTATTGAGCGATCAATACCGGTATTTCGGCATTTAAATTTTTATTGAGATATTTGCCCAGTATTCATTGAATTGTAATTAAAGTCAGAATTCTTATAGGAATCGTAAAAAGTCAAATGTTTTAAAAACTCTTGAAAATTTATAAACAAAGCAAAGTTCAGGAAGAGTAACGCAATATATATTTTGGAGTTGGAATAATCTAACCGTATAGCTCATTCGTATGATTGTTGTTTCACTCTACAAAAAACCAAACTGAATGCAAACCAACAAAAATGACGTTCCAAAAATTTTGCTCCATTAATAAATAAAATTAGAAAGATTGTAAAGTTGTTTCGACGATCACCGACCAAAAATCTTGTATAAAATCTTACGTTAAACCGAATTCGGCAAAGTACAATCTGAAATCTTAGAACCAAAAACAAGATCGACTAGCTTAGTTTTTATGATGTAGAGGTTTTATAAATTAAGAAATTGCATCTTAAAAGCTCCGATCGAAGTCAAATCAACTATCAGTTTTACCGAAACAGGCGTTCCTGGAATATAGAATCAACGGTTTCTAACTAAGATTTTCCCAGTCAAACTGGCAGTAGAAGCGTTATGTCGGAGGGATGCTACTCTTCTGTCAGCTGACTGTACCCTGGAATTCAGGACCATTAGCTGACCGAATGAAAACCTCTTTGGTCCAGAGAATCATAGAAAGACGAACTTATCTTGCCTTTTGTAATATTTGCACAAAGGTAAGCAAGTCCAAAGCATTTTTGGCTTGGACGTCAATTTTAATCGACTAACTAGAAACGAAATAGTTAATATAACGGAAACGGGCGTTCCTAGAGTATAGAATAAACGGTTTCTAACTAAAACTTTCCCAGTCAAACTGGCATTAGAAGCGTTATGTCGGAGGGATGCTACTCTTCTGTCAGCTGACTGTACCCTGGAATTCAGGACCATTAGCTGACCGAATGAAAACCTCTTTGGTCCAGAGAATCATAGAAAGACGAACTTATCTTGCCTTTTGCAATAATTGCACAAAGGTAAGCAAGTCCAAAACATTTTTGGCTTGGATGTCAATTTTAATCGACTAACTAGAAACGAAATAGTTAATATAACTGTCCATTTTATACAGCGGCTTTCTTCAACCCCAGCTCCAGATGAAGCTTCATACTCAACATCAGAAATTGTTGTTGATAGTGGCGCCCCCAAGCGCGAAGGGAAATCTTTATCGATAAGATTGCAAGAAAGGCTTCATGTTGCAATAAACAATGCGGTTAACAAGAAAATTGCACAATAAGTAAATCGAGGTTGATTATGTTATTAGGTATGTACATATATTATTTAAAACTATTTTTTTTAATGCTCGATATTTTTAAAATGTTACATAAACAATACCGGTATTAATACCGGTATTCATATTTTGGACAGAAATTGGATGCCCTACTTACACACTACTCTACTCTACAGCTACTCCAATCCGCCGTCTTGAAATCCGTCTAAATTGGCGGAGTAGTAAACTACTCTAACTAATACATTTACATCTACATGCATTGCATTGCATTGCAAAGTTGACGTAATATAGTAATTTGACAATTAATACGTACATATATTCACACACCCATACAAAAAAGCAGTAATTTAAAAATATTTTTTTGTATGTTCCACTTAAAATGTCAAAAAACTGTCTTTTTGACAGCTCTTTCTACTCCTGTTCTACCCTTTCGCTACTCTTTGTTGTAACTTGAAAACGACATTACTGCAGCACTCCCAGTAATAATTTATTTGGAAAAATAGAATTCATATTTTCTGTTAAATATTTTTGTTAGAACAAATTTTGTGACACGAGACAAACATAAATAGATCGGAGCCATTTAATGTTGTGATTAGGGGACTACATATTTCCCAGTTGTATACATAACGTATCACAAACTCGAATCGATGACCGTGATTTGGATCCAACTTATAATATCGAGAGAAAAACTCCTGAAGCATCATCCGATTCATGCGAGAATAATACTGATGAGAAATTCAAAAATCTAGGCAACAAAATCGAAATTCTGGTAAGCAATACAAAACTGCAAAAGGTGTTCAAAATGAAGCTAGACAATGTCTTGAAAATGTTCTTTGTGAAGCAGAATTTGTTTTTTTGAATAGTTAGTCAAAAGTTATTTAATTTTCCAGGATAGGTCTCACTTAACGATTTGCAGTAAAGCAATACATTAATACAGCCTTCCCTCGTAGGAGTCGTTGAATATTTCTCTAATGTAAAAGGCTATCTTGTTTTTGGCCATCTATACTGTAAAATAAATGCGATTTACTGGAACTTTAGGAATCATTTGTGTGACATCAAACGAACACCAATTACTGGAATGTTATAATTTAAACAAGAAAAAGGATTTAATTTCTTTATTACCTTTGATCTCTCCCGAATTTTAGAGTATTTCTTACTATTATCACTTTTTTTTTTTTTTTTTTTTTTTTTTTAAATCTATGCAATCTTTTTTGGGGCTCAAGGCACTCCCAACTCTTTCGCAGTTAATTTTACCGTCCTACTTTACGCAGTAGTAGCCAAATCGAGGACGTACGGCTATAGACCCGCTTTGTATAAACCACCTGCACATTGCATTGCTTCATGCCAACCTATAGTGCTGACATGAAAGGTGGGTCGGCCCATGGATTCTGCACTCTCAACAGGGGGTCATAGTTGTGTTCATCGTCATCACCGATCGTAATCAGATGATGAAAAATCCCTTTTGCATCCCGCCCCTATCGGGATTCGAACCCGGTACCTCCCGATCCAAACGCCGTAGCTTTAACCACTACGCCGTTTGCTCGGTCTATTATTACTTGGTGGTTTGGCATCTATTGAAGGGGAGGACCAAAGTTGAGTAGATTAATCTACCAGCTCCGTAAACTTCCAGTAGGGTGTGCATCACGTGAGCTGTTCTGGTCTTGTCATTAGGTAGCTGCGTAATTGGTACAATTGTGTAAGAGGTAACCTGTTCACAATTCGCAAGTGTACGTACTGCCTCCTCTTGATAACCACTGGTAACTAAGGCCATTTGGTACAGGCTAAAGTACGGCACTAAAGGAGAAAACCTTGACAAAAAACCCTAATCTAAGGTGGAACAGCATATGCCGATGGATGAATGGCTGATAGGTTAATCAGTAAAAAATATGCGGACTCTGGATACCAGGCATCCTCCAGTTTTATTTAGCCTTCCTGTAGTAAAGCTGGGTGACCTAGAGGCGATTTGCAATTCCCAGCAACTCGTAAGAGTAAAAGCAAACGGAATACGGGGCAGGAGTAGGAATATACGGGAGTGGGACAACCCTCCCGAGGCCCTTGGGCTCCAATGCTACCGTCTTTCTAGCGGAACTACATGCTGTAGTAAACATCTAGGAGGGAGAGCAATAAGCCCAGATAGTATGTATCACGTACCGGGAGGCAGTATTGTCAGGTTCATTAAGAACCTGAATATTGAATGGATGGATAACTAAGCAGAGTCCAGCACGTGAAGCAGTGCGAAGTGGCTGATCACCCGCATGGCCCTCCAATAATAATAATAATACTATTGTCACTTTTCCCACTATATCGAAGTTATAATGGGTAAGTATTGTAATCGCAAAAAATGGTCTTCCACATTTTCATATTTCTCGACGTAACCTAGTAAGACCCCAAAACATCGACTAAAAAAGTCGAGTTTGCCCTTCGTCCTTCCAGTCACACATTTTTGTTATTTTTGGTTTTCACCCCATTCTCACAAATATTGACAGTTTCAGTTGAAATTTTGCACAAAGCAAGGTTTTAGTTAAAAGCAGTTTGTGGTAACTTTTGGGATGGACCGCTGGTATTTTTTTGTAAACAAATAGCACATGTTTAAAAGTTTTAAAATTCTTTAGTCCCTTGTCGTTTATGTAAGCCCACACAAAAAAGTTACCTAACGAAAGTTAGCGTTTACATCATGCGACCTAAGCGGTTTAGATTGGATGTACTATATAGTCTGAAAACTAAATATGTGACGATGTAAACTACCACATTAACATTTTATTGATTGAAATTTCAGTGACATGTTGAGAGATAAATTATTTGTGAATTGTGTTATTGGAATCGACCCTAAAGGTATTTTTTCCTAGTAACAAATTCTCTTAGGCTGGAAACACACCGAATTAGACAAAACGTTTTTTTCTTGTCTTAAAGCGACTTGCGGCCAAAATGCATACGATTGTATAGCGCTATGCACACTGAATCAGGCAAAACAATTTTACGTCAAACATTTTTTTTATAAAACATAAAACGGCAAACATTGTACTGTGCTTTATGAGTCCATTCACACATAATAAAGCAAAATTGTGTTAAGTCAAATTTGACTAATGAAACATGATTGAAGGTGTTCATACTCCATAAATCAATGTGTTAATTCACACTGATACAAATCAAAGCAACACAACACAAAACTGATTGAATCAAAAAAAGAAAGTGTTTGAAGTCGTTTCGTGGTTTCTGTTTTATAAATCAAATTAATAAGGATTTTTGTGGTACAAAAAAACTTGTATTAAAATACAATATACCTACTTACAATATATATATACCTACATTATACATACTGCCGAATCTTTAGGTTGGTTTATCATATTTATATATAAAATAATAAGCATATAATACAAAATCATCCTCTGACTCCGACGACATTTTGTATTCTATGAAATCAATTCACACCAACCTATAAAGCAACACGAGACAATTTGACTAAAAACAATTTGTTTGATTGAATGTGCACTATGTTTAGAGAAATCGTCTTGCCTACACAAAGCAAAAACGTTTTGTCTAATTCGGTGTGTTTCCAGCCTTAGTGTTAAAGTTCGTATAAAAATTTTAGTAGATAGTAACTGCGGGACGCCCTTAAATGGTATGATGAAATTAGGGCGGCGGAGGCTGAGAGGAGAGCCGATAGGTAATACAGAAAATGTAATTATTTAATTATTTATTTATTTATTCCATGATGATGGGGCTACACACAGACTAAGGCCAATTACGTGTATCCAATGAAGAATAAGAATAATTCTATGATAATATCATAGTTACAATAACATCAATAATAATAATACAAATACAAGAAGTAATAAATTCAAAATATACCAAAAGTTTAAAAGAAACCATTAAATTATGACATTAACAAACAGGCAACACTATAGCAACTACAAAATCAGTCACTTGGAACATATTAAAAAATTGTAATAAAACAGTGTTTTCTTAATATTTATGTAATGAATCCAAACACAATCAACAGACCAAATTGGAGAGGCAAGATCTATATTGGTTCAAAGATAGCGAAAACAATGAAGCGATGAAATCTGGATAGTGGATTCACAAAACCTAAATTTGTTCGCGACGATACAGGTAAAAATAGTTGATCATTTCTGAGCAAATAACCTGGAATTTAGAAATTAACATCGCTTAGCACGATAGTGTCCATTTTAGAATTTAATAGCTTATAAAACAATAAGGCGTCTAACACTAGCCTGCTATTCAGCAAGTTGCCATGCTAAATATCTCAAGTCTGGTAATATATGAGGTACAGTTTTAAAAATTAGAAACTTCGTAAATTTCCTTTGCAGCCGGTCAACTTGTTCACTATAAATTTCGTAGAATGGGTTCAAAATTTGCGAAGCGTATTCTATTTTACTTCTTACTAGACTATTGTGTAATATTGTTAGGCCTGCGGAATTACGAAATTCTCTTCATCTGCGAAAAATAAACCCAAGAACTGTATGTGCTTTCGAGCAGATTGAGTCAATATGTTTCTCGAATGTCAATTTGGTGTTGAAAATAACGACTAAGTGAGCAATTTGAGTAGGTTAGGTTAGGTTGGAGTGGCTGCTTAGGCACACTTAGACCGGTGACGGTCCATTGTGATACCACAGAATATATCCCCTTTACCCCTATTGGAACCATTTCGAGCTACTGATGTAGTGCAAGACGTCCCGCACTTTAATGTTTTCGAGATCCGAGAGGCAGTCCATCCTGAACTTACCCAAGTGTTTGTGCCTTCTGAGTGTCAATGCTGGACACGCGCACAGGAAGTGGACCAACGTCTCTTCCTCCTCTTCGCCCAAGCAGCTTCTGCAGAAGTCATTTGCCTCCAGACCCAGTCTTCTTGCATGTTCTCCAAAAAGGCAGTGTCCCGTGAGAATTCCTACGACCGTTCTTAATTCACGTCTGCGTAGGGATATTAATGCCCTAGTGCGCCCCAAGTAGAGCTTTGGCCAAACTTGTTTTGCAACTATACAGGTGAGGGTGTTAGACCACCTTTCCCCCGCTGAGGATAGCACTTGCTTCCCAAGTGCTTGTCTCAGCGCTGTGAAAGGCCTCCCCAGACTTGCCTTTTCCTTTTGCAGCTGGAGAGTCGTACCATGCCTAGCAAGTTCATCCGCCCTGCAGTTCCCCATGACGCCCGAGTGACCTGGGACCCAGATTACCTGGATATTGAAATGCTTACCCATCTCATTTAGAGATGGGTGACAACTCAACGCCACCCGTGACGCCAAAGACACCGATTCTAACGACCGGATCGCCGCTTGACTGTCCACATAGATTGTGATATCATCTGAGGATACCACATTATGCTTCAACCACGTCATGACCTTCTCAATCGCTACAATCGTACACGCTGCAGTAATCAGGGAAACGAATAGAAATGTTTACATTTAATCTGTCACAGAATACTCCAGCTCCTACTTTGGCGTCCAGCTTGGAGCCATCTGTGAAGAATTGCAGCGCTTCGGTTTCCGATAACGATCTATCCCTCCAGGATTCCCTTGAAGGGAAGGAGGTCCGAAATCGCTTCTCGAATCGTAGAGTAGGTTTAATGTAATCAAGATTCGCCAGCTCATCCTTCAACGATCTAACGATAGTAGAGTGTCCTATACTAAGACACCTCCACTGAGAGACGGGTGCAAGTCGTACAGCCGTATTTGCCGCCATCTGTTTGCCAAAAATGTCGACCGGAAGAAGGTGCAACATAACCTCTAAGGCACTTGTCGGTGTCGACCTCAATGCCCTGCTAACAAGCATACAGGCCGTTTGAGTAACTCTCCTTAAGTTCTAATCACCAAACATTTTTCAGTATTCAAATTAAGTTTATTTACAAGGCACCAGTTTGCGTTTATCAAAATCCATTTGCAGAGAAAGAGGATTAGTAATACTAAATGTCAAGGAGATGTATCGATCACAAATAATTCATGCTAATTCGATTTTTTTATTTGTATTTCATTCATTTGTATTGTTCGAATGTCTAAAACGATATTTCAGACTGAATTATATCAGCCAATTATCAAGTTGCTCACTTAATGTTGTTTTCTGTACAAACGTCACAAATCTTTAGAAAAGAAGAGGTGTCCAAATTTAAACCGGTGTGAAGTTTTTGGACACTTTTTTTTTGGGACAAAAATTTAAGCGAGTGTACTGTGAAGTTTTTGGACATAATTAAGATTTTAGAAAAATTAAAATTTTGGACATATATTTATGCGGGTGTACATCATTTAACAGTGTATTTAACAAAAATAACGTTATTCAAATAAAATAGGCCTCAAATAATTACTAACAATCATTTCTAATTTTCTTTTCAACAATTCAACGAATTAAGCCACCATAGGGCCTTTGCAAAAAATTTTGAAAGTTGTTAATAAATCGCCGAATTTCGTTTGGAATAAGGACGTTGTTCTCTATTATACCAAATAGCATAAATCTCAGAGATTGGCTCATATAGTGACTATATAGGTTGTCAAGGGCATACATTGCGGAATTGAAATCACTCGGTGCCATTTTGATATGAGCCGTAGGGCTCTTGCAAAAAATTTTTGAATATTAATAAATCGCCGAATTTCGTTTGGAATAAGGACGTTGTTCTCTATTATACCAAATAGCACAAATCTCAGAGATTGGCTCATATAGTGACTATATAGGTTGTAAAGGGCATACATTGCGGAATTTAAATCACTCAGTGCCATTTTGATATGAGCCGTAGGGCTCTTGCAAAAAAATGTTGAATGTTGTTAATAAATCGACGAATTTCGTTTGGAACAAGGACGTTGTTCTCTATTATACCAAATAGCAAAAATCTCAGAGATTGGCTCATATAGTGACTATATAGGTTGTAAAGGGCATACATTGCGGAATTGAAATCACTCAATGCCATTTTGATATGAGCCGTAGGGCTCTTACAAAAAAATTTTGAATGTTGTTAATAAATCGACGAATTTCGTTTGGAACAAGGACGTTGTTCTCTATTATACCAAATAGCACATATCTCAGAGATTGGCTCATATAGTGACTATATAGGTTGTAAAAGGCATACATTGCGGATTTTAAATCAATCAGTGCCATTTTGATATGAGCCGTAGGGCTCTTGCAAAAAAATGTTGAATGTTGTTAATAAATCGATGAATTTCGTGTGGAATAAGGACGTTGTTCTCTATTATACCAAATAGCACAAATCTCAGAGATTGGCTCATATAGTGACTATATAGGTTGTAAAGGGCATACATTGTGGAATTTAAATCACTCAGTTTCAGTTTGATATGAGCCGTAGGGCTCTTGCAAAAAAATTTTGAATGTTGTTAATAAATCGACGAATTTTGTTTGGAATAAGGACGTTGTTCTCTATTATACCAAATAGCATAAATCTCAGAGATTGGCTCATATAGTGACTATATAGGTTGTCAAGGGCATACATTGCGGAATTGAAATCACTCGGTGCCATTTTGATATGAGCCGTAGGGCTCTTGCAAAAAAATTTTGAATGTTAATAAATCGCCGAATTTCGTTTGGAATAAGGACGTTGTTCTCTATTATACCAAATAGCACAAATCTCAGAGATTGGCTCATATAGTGACTATATAGGTTGTAAAAAGGCATACATTGCGGAATTTAAATCACTCAGTGCCATTTTGATATGAGCCGTAGGGCTCTTGCAAAATAATGTTGAATGTTGTTAATAAATCGATGAATTTCGTTTGGAACAAGGACGTTGTTCTCTATTATACCAAAAAGCAAAAATCTCAGAGATTGGCTCATATAGTGACTATATAGGTTGTAAAGGGCATACATTGCGGAATTGAAATCACTCAATGCCATTTTGATATGAGCCGTAGGGCTCTTGCAAAAAAATTTTGAATGTTAATAAATCGCCGAATTTCGTTTGGAATAAGGACGTTGTTCTCTATTATACCAAATAGCAAAAATTTCAGAGATTGGCTCATATAGTGACTATATAGGTTGTAAAGGACATACATTGCGGAATTGAAATCAATCAGTGCCATTTTGATATGAGCCGTAGGGCTCTTGCAAAAAAATGTTGAATGTTGTTAATAAATCGATGAATTTCGTGTGGAATAAGGACGTTGTTCTCTATTATACCAAATAGCACAAATCTCAGAGATTGCCTCATATAGTGACTATACAGGTTGTCAAGGGCATACATTGCGGAATTAAAATCACTCGGTGCCATTTTGATATGAGCCGTATGGCTCTTGCAAAAAAATTTTGAATGTTGTTAATAAATCGACGAATTTCGTTTGGAACAAGGACGTTGTTCTCTATTATACCAAATAACAAAAATTTCAGAGATTGGCTCATATAGTGACTATATACGTTGTAAAGGGCATACATTGCGGAATTGAAATCAATCAGTGCCATTTTGATATGAGCCGTAGGGCTCTTGCAAAAAAATGTTGAATGTTGTTAATAAATCGATGAATTTCGTGTGGAATAAGGACGTTGTTCTCTATTATACCAAATAGCACAAATCTCGGAGATTGTCTCATATAGTGACTACATAGGTTGTAAACGGCATACATTGTGGAATTGAAATCACTCAATGCCATTTTGATATGAGCCGTAGGGCTCATACAAAAAAATTTTGAATGTTGTTAATAAATCGACGAATTTCGTTTGGAACAAGGACGTTGTTCTCTATTATACCAAAAAGCAAAAATCTCAGAGATTGGCTCATATAGTGACTATATAGGTTGTAAAGGGCATACATTGCGGAATTGAAATCACTCAATGCCATTTTGATATGAGCCGTAGGGCTCATACAAAAAAATTTTGAATGTTGTTAATAAATCGACGAATTTCGTTTGGAACAAGGACGTTGTTCTCTATTATACCAAAAAGCAAAAATTTCAGAGATTGGCTCATATAGTGACTATATAGGTTGTAAAGGACATACATTGCGGAATTGAAATCAATCAGTGCCATTTTGATATGAGCCGTAGGGCTCTTGCAAAAAAATGTTGAATGTTGTTAATAAATCGATGAATTTCGTGTGGAATAAGGACGTTGTTCTCTATTATACCAAATAGCACAAATCTCAGAGATTGGCTCATATAGTGACTATATAGGTTGTAAAGGGCATACATTGCGGAATTGAAATCACTCAATGCCATTTTGATATGAGCCGTAGGGCTCTTACAAAAAAATTTTGAATGTTGTTAATAAATCGACGAATTTCGTTTGGAACAAGGACGTTGTTCTCTATTATACCAAATAGCATAAATCTCAGAGATTGGCTCATATAGTGACTATATAGGTTGTCAAGATCATACATTGCGGAATTGAAATCACTCAGTGCCATTTTGATATGAGCCGTAGGGCTCTTGCAAAAAAATTTTGAAAGTTAATAAATCGCCGAATTTCGTTTGGAACAAGGACGTTGTTCTCTATTATACCAAATAGCATAAATCTCAGAGATTGGCTCATATAGTGACTATATAGGTTGTAAAAGGCATACAATGCGGAATTTAAATCACTCAGTGCCATTTTGATATGAGCCGTAGGGCTCTTGCAAAAAAATGTTGAATGTTGTTAATAAATCGATGAATTTCGTTTGGAACAAGGACGTTGTTCTCTATTATACCAAAAAGCAAAAATCTCAGAGATTGGCTCATATAGTGACTATATAGGTTGTAAAGGGCATACATTGCGGAATTGAAATCACTCAATGTTATTTTGATATGAGCCGTAGGGCTCTTACAAAAAAATTTTGAATGTTGTTAATAAATCGACGAATTTCGTTTGGAACAAGGACGTTGTTCTCTATTATACCAAATAGCACAAATCTCAGAGATTGGCTCATATAGTGACTATATAGGTTGTAAAAGGCATACATTGCGGAATTGAAATCACTCAATGCCATTTTGATATGAGCCGTAGGGCTCTTACAAAAAAATTTTGAATGTTGTTAATAAATCGACGAATTTCGTTTGGAACAAGGACGTTGTTCTCTATTATACCAAATAGCACATATCTCAGAGATTGGTTCATATAGTGACTATATAGGTTGTAAAAGGCATACATTGCGGATTTTAAATCAATCAGTGCCATTTTGATATGAGCCGTAGGGCTCTTGCAAAAAAATGTTGAATGTTGTTAATAAATCGATGAATTTCGTGTGGAATAAGGACGTTGTTCTCTATTATACCAAATAGCACAAATCTCAGAGATTGGCTCATATAGTGACTATATAGGTTGTAAAGGGCATACATTGCGGGATTGAAATCACTCAATGCCATTTTGATATGAGCCGTAGGGCTCTTACAAAAAAATTTTGAATGTTGTTAATAAATCGACGAATTTCGTTTGGAACAAGGACGTTGTTCTCTATTATACCAAATAGCATAAATCTCAGAGATTGGCTCATATAGTGACTACATAGGTTGTCAAGGGCATACATTGCGGAATTTAAATCACTCAGTTTCAGTTTGATATGAGCCGTAGGGCTCTTGCAAAAAAATTTTGAATGTTGTTAATAAATCGACGAATTTTGTTTGGAATAAGGACGTTGTTCTCTATTATACCAAATAGCATAAATCTCAGAGATTGGCTCATATAGTGACTATATAGGTTGTAAAGGGCATACATTGCGGAATTGAAATCACTCAATGCCATTTTGATATGAGCCGTAGGGCTCTTACAAAAAAATTTTGAATGTTGTTAATAAATCGACGAATTTCGTTTGGAACAAGGACGTTGTTCTCTATTATACCAAAAAGCAAAAATTTCAGAGATTAGCTCATATAGTGACTATATAGGTTGTAAAGGACATACATTGCGGAATTGAAATCAATAAGTGCCATTTTGATATGAGCCGTAGGGCTCTTACAAAAAAATTTTGAATGTTGTTAATAAATCGACGAATTTCGTTTGGAATAAGGACGTTGTTCTCTATTATACCAAATAGCATAAATCTCAGAGATTGGCTCATATAGTGACTATATAGGTTGTAAAGGGCATACATTGCGGAATTGAAATCACTCAGTGCCATTTTGATATGAGCCGTAGGGCTCTTTCAAAAAAATTTTGAATGTTAATAAATCGACGAATTTCGTTTGGAATAAGGACGTTGTTCTCTATTATACAAAATAGAGAACAACGTCCTTGTTCCAAACAAAATTCTGTGATTTATTAACTTTCAAAATTTTTTTGCGAGAGCCCTACGGCTCATATCAAAATGGCACTGAGTGATTTGAACTCCGCAATGTATGTCCTTTACAACCTATATAGTCACTATATGAGACAATCTCTGAGATTTATGCTATTTGGTATAATAGAGAACAACGTCCTTATTCCAAACGAAATTCGTTAATTTCCTAAATTTCTTTACAAGAGCCCTACAACTCATATCAAAATATGAAAGTGGTGCTGGATTGATTTGTTGAAAAGCGTTTTGGAAATGAGTGTTAGAACATATTTGAGGCTTGTTTTA
Organism: Tipula vernalis; assembly: GCA_958295665.1. Taxonomy (NCBI): domain Eukaryota; kingdom Metazoa; phylum Arthropoda; class Insecta; order Diptera; family Tipulidae; genus Tipula; species Tipula vernalis. The sequence goes on along the minus strand of OY282558.1, from coordinate 174,397,086 downwards.
TTTGAATACTTTTATTTTTGGTTAATACATTGTTAAAATAAGTATGTACACTCGCATAAACATTTGTCCAAAAACTAATTTTTAATTTTGTCCAAAAAATTCACAATGTATACTCGCATAAATGTTTGTCTAAAAAAGTGTCCAAAAACTTCACACCGGTCAAATTTAAGACATCTTTTAAGGACCTTCCTGCTCAAAATTACACAAAATTATTGTAAAATGTAAATAATTAGTTTCGCGACGTTTAAATATATACTTTTATGAGATGACGTTTTGTGTGAAAAGTGTCATCCGAGGAATTAGTTTTCCATCCATACAAATGACACTGCACATTGTGTATTTACCGAAAAATTGTTCAAAATCCTAACCTTTAAATAGGTCTGCTAATGTTAACTAAATGACAAATTAAACAATAATTGAAATTATTATCGTCTAGAATTAAAAATTATTTCGCTCCAACATCTCAATGTTTTAAGCGCTGTAATCACTTAACCCAGACTACAGACAAAATACATCGTTTTTTTGTCGATTACTTGAATGTATAATTGAAACAGAATTAACTTAATCTCCATCGTCCATACTATAAGAAAATCTAAGTTTGCTAGTTAATCGAGATTACTAGTCATATTCCTGTAAGTTTTGCTGAATTAAAAGGTCTTAAGTTGATCAGCAGTCAATTTCCATTGTTTCTTATATGGGATCAAAATGACTTAAGATTAATCTTTCCAAAACAAAAAGAAGAACTAAAAGGGGTTATACGAGGAACTAAGTTTTTTACTCATAACTGATAAAAATGCGAAGGTAAATATAACGTTGGTCAAAGGTTAAGAAGCTAGTTTACATAACTGGTAACAGGCTGAAATCGGAATAGAAAACTCATTTCTTACATTTTAAATAAATACCGGCACATGGATCACTAATTTTTTCCACTGAGCACTAATTTGCATGAATTCAGTTGTAACGGTTCATTCGCATTTCAAATTGTAAAATGCTCCGCTGATGAATTTTCTTCAATCAAAATCAAAAGACCGAGTCATGTTTTCCAAGAGGTATATTAAAATCCGAGTAAAACCCGAGTTTTTCGATTTTAAGGTACACAGTGATGAGGCAGGTATAAAATAAAATTGTTGTTAAACTAATTGCCCTCGGTTATTTGGCCCAGGTTATTACAGTTTACGGCTGTTATCATTTTAATATGTGGTTTGAGTTGTAAATTCTATGGGTTCTTGATTTCATGGCTTTTTGACAGGATCTGTTAAGGCAAAAACAAATTAACTCAAAGTCACTAAATGACGCTAAAATTATAATAAAATAACTTTCAAACCTTTAGGAAAAAGGAGCTTTACCTTAATCAAACTTTTCGGCCAATTGTTTATCGCTTTTTTCAAGTGTACAGAATACGTTAAAAAACTGATTTCCAATTCAAATCAAATTTGAGTGAAATATAATGCTTTCAGATTTACTACTACGTATATTTTCTGTACTAATTTAAATGGATTAATCGGATTAAAATCGGCCGATTTCAAAAGGGGAACTTTTTATTGCCGCATATTGGTACTAAATCATAAATTTAATGAAAGCTATAAAAATTAAATCTCGGTAGTATAGTTGTGAAATTTCAAATAATTAAAATTAGTAATAAGCATTAAAGAGTAACATCAAATTTTTATCGATTGATCAAAATTTGTCTAAATTTGTTTGCAAAAATTCCAAATACTTATTTCATCTTTACTATGTTTAAAGCATAATTATGTAAAACAACAAATAAAAAATTTAAATCACAATGTACTTCCTTTAGAACTTGATTGGCTCCAAGGCCAAATAAACAACCAATCTATTCTATCTTATAATTTATAAATTCTTTAAATCGAATATGATGTTTTGACCTCAAAAAAAATTACCTTAACAATTTTATTTTAACCATTATTAGGTTTTGTTTTTATACACCAAAAATTTAAAAAATTAAAACACTTAATTTTTCACACACACTTTACAGGTATAACTCGTACAACTATTAATCTAATACACGTAATTTTCAATTTATTTTCATTAACAATGTTACAAAAAAAAATTAAAGATAATCACAGACACAAATTCAATCTTCACAATAATATATTTGCCACAACCGTTTATTGTTATTATTAATAAAATGTTAACAACACCACGTCACAAAATTTAAAAACTTAATTCTTAAATCTTGTACATATATTCATCGGACGAACTATCAAAACAAACTATTTATTTTTTTCTTAATCCCAATGGTATATACCATCTATCATATTAAAACAAACTATGCAGACTTATAGTAGAGTAGAGTAATCATCACCATCTTCATTAACAAGCCATTAACATATAAGCTGTTATACTCGTACAAGAGAATACAACACAAAATCGTCATCACAACGTTGCATTTTGGGTTATCCCCGCCGATTTTTTTTTTTTTTTATTAAATTCGTCTCGTATTTAATCAAGCAGAAGCTGTACGGTTGGTTATCCCCTCTGTTTAAATAGTTTTGGTTTATGCTTTTTACCAATGACTAATATACGAGAATAAAAAGTAATAAGGGCCATGAATGAAATGATACAAACTTCGAGAGAAAATTGTGTTGGTATGTACTCGTGTGTAATGAGATTTTTGTGATGTTTGTATGAAATTTCTTTCTTCAACATTTCTCTTCTTAATAATTCCCCTCGATAGTTATCATATTAAGCGATGGTGTTTGTTCGTTTGTTCTTCTATCGCACACATACATTATAGAAGTATGTTTTTTGGTAGTAAGAAATATTTTTTGTTGCTCGTCTGTGGTAAACTGTATAAAAAAATGAGGTATGGTCGCACACGGCTTGCTTTTACGAAAGAGGTCGAAATACGATATCAGAGACGACATGTTCTACCTTCACTATTTTCAATGTTCGATAGGCCTTGTATCTCTTTTTTAAAGAATAAAATTGTACGCTATCTCGCTTATTTAATTACGTTTTTTCTATTAGGCTCTCAACTTGTTCGATTTATCATGCCATTTCTTCTCCACTTTATCACCAATGTAAGGAATGGTAAGGAATGGTTCAGACTATTCAAAAGTGAAAACGTTCAAAACAGACAATTTGCAAGCATTATTGGATGAAGACAACACTGAAACTGAAAACCGACTTGCAGTAGTATTAAATGTTACAACAGAAAGAAAGAAAATGGCTTTGACGTTAGTTGAAAGAAAAGGACGAGTGTCTTTCATTACTTTCTCGCTACGAAAAAAAAAAATGTTTCTTTATCAGATTGCGATTGGTGATGAAAGGTGGATCTATTTCGACAATCCAAAAAGCAAAAAGTCGTGGGTAGATCCTGGCCAACCATCAACATCAAAGATAAAGCAAAATTCTATAGCTTTAAAATCTAAGTTTGTCGATACCTCGTTATTAAATGTAGCTGGCTTAAACATACAAAGTCAGGTCCCAAATATTGGCGAGATTCGTGACATTTTTAATGGTACACTGAAAAAAATCCTGCATCAATGTAGGCAAAAACTGCATTAATAGTAAGAAAAATTCGTTAAAACTGAGCCGATACGACCCTTCGTTAATAGAACGAATATCATATAGTGAAAGAGATAAAATTTTTTATTTTAATCTTGACTACTTACGTTGTAGTATTTATGATTCGATTCATATAAGATACGAAAAATGTTGTAATTTTAATGCAGCTGTTAGCATTTGTGGATGAATAGGTGTTCTTATTATTAACGTAAGAAATAGAAGATAAGATGAAATTTTTCATAATACTAATGAAATGGTAAATCACATTAAAAAACAAATTCATACAGTTAAGTTAGAAATTCATTATTCATATGTAGGAAGAATGGAGTGCTCAGTGGTTATGAATAATTCACAAATATGATGATTATTTTCATAAATATATTTTGAAAATAATTCATAAAATGCAGGAACGGGTTCATAATTGATAATCAAAATTACATAATATTTATATATAGTGATTTATAGTAAGAATACAAATTTTTGTGTTGTTTGATAACTAAATTCGTAAAATCTGTACAGCGCAGTTGTAAGGAAATAAAAAACTTAAAATTTCGTTTTGTAATTCCTTTATTTTTTTGGTTTCTTCTATTCGTTCTTAAAATGCAGTAAATTTAATTTCATAAAAATAAACTTTAATTTTAAAATAAATATATTGACATTATGCAATTATGAAATTTGATATATTCGGACAAACAAAAATGTAATGAAATCGTTACGGATATGAATTTATTCATAATGTTCAAGTACTATAGAGCCACTTTCGTTAATATGATGAACAATAAGTATTTAAAATAAATTTTCATCATAGTCTTATTCATAAATATTATGAACTGTTCATAAATATGTTTTTTTAATAAAAATCATGCAAGTTTCACTAATACGCAAACAACATGTGAATGTATTCTACGTATAGTGCAATAAACTAAACTATTTTTTTAATGTATGAACTGTGATTCGTACTATTAACGCACAAATTTTCATGAATTTTTCTAAATTTTTTTTTTTTTTACGTAAATATAGTAATTTTTACTTGAATAGTACGAATTATGGTTAATGAACGCCATTCGTAAATAAAATGCACGATATTTTTTTCAGTGTACTTCAGTCGATATACTTTGTTTTTCTGACACATTTTTAAACCTAAATTTCCCTTAATTAACGTGTTTTATTTATGTATAGGTGATCATATTAAGGCTAGAGTAGTTACCATGCTTTCTTCCATTTCAGAATTGTTAGTCTTGAATTTAGGGTTTCTGTTTGTCAATGTTTTCAAAAATGGTCGTAAAATCTTATTCGGTACCGTCCATAACGCTATAAAAACTAGTAAGAGGTCGAATGCCCAATTTAAAGAATCCATTGTAGATTTAGAAAGTTTTTATTTATTTCTCTTGTTGGTTCGATTAAATATATATATTTGGTGACTTCAATTTCGATATCCTCAAAAATTCCGCCTTCCTTCGGGATTACTTGAATATTTTAAATAGTCTTAATTTATCCGTAAACAACACGGTTGAACCAACGTTGAACCAATTTTATGTTGTCCAAAGGTGCCTGTTATACCCTTGTTGACCACATCATCTCTTTTATTACCTTTTAAAGTATCAAAGTATAAAGCGTGGTTTTTAAATTATTATTTTTTTTTTTTGGATAAGATAATCTATCAATAAATTTTGACTTTTCCAGAAATTCCATTCTAATTTTAAAATTAAATCTCTCTTTTCCAGAAAACTTTAAAATTAAACGTTAGTCTTTCCGAATTTTTCAAAATGAAATCATCGTTTTCCAGAAATTCCACTCCAATTTTAAAATTAAACATCCCTCTCCCATAATGTTTTAAAATTAAATTTTCCTTTTCTAAATATTCCATTCTATTTTTAAAATTAAATCTTCCTTTTCCAGAATGTTTTAAACTTAAACCATTCTAATTTTAAATTCAATCTTCCTTTTTATCGTTTCCATTCTAATTTTAAATTCAATCTTCCTTTTCCAGAATATTTTGAAATTAAACCTTAGTGTTTCAGAATTTTTTAAAATGAAATCTTGCTTTTCAAGAAATTCCATTCTAATTTTTCAGAAATTCCATTCTAATTTTAAAATTAAAGCTCCCTCTCCCATAATATTTTGAAATGAGATGTTCCTCTTCCAGGAATTTCATTCTAATTTTAAAATTAAACCTCCCTTTCCGATAATGTTTTGAAATGAAATGTTCCTTTACCAGGAATTCCAATCTAATTTTAATGTTTTAAAATTAAATTTTCTATTTCCAAAAATTCCATTCTAATTTTAATTTAACTTTTCCTTTTCCAGAATATTTTGAAATTAAACCGTAGACTTTCAGAATTTTTTAAAATGAAATCTCCGTTTTCCAGGAATTCCATTCTAATTTTAAAATTAAACCTCCCTTTCCCATAATATTTTAAAATTAAAGTTTCCTTTTCCAAAAATTCCATTCTAATTTTAATTTAAATCTTCCTTTTCCAGAATATTTTGAAATTAAACCGTGGTCTTTGCGAATTTTTTAAAATGAAATCTTCGTTTTCCATAAATTCTATTCCAATTTTAAAATTAAACCTCCCTCTCCCATAATGTTTTAAACTTAAATATGTATCGATTCTAATTTTAATTTCAATCTCCCTTTTCCAGAATATTTTGAAATTAAACCTTGGTCTTTCAAAAATTTTTGAAATGAAATCTCCGTTTTCCAGAAATTCCATTCTAATTTTAAAATTAAATTTCCCTTTCCCATAGTATTTTGAAATGAGATGTTCCTCTTCCGGAAATTCCATTCTAATTTTAAAATCAAATCTACAAGAGAGGATTATTATTATTATTATTGGGGGGCCGTGCGGGCGATCAGCCACTTCGCACTGCGACCTAAAAGATCTGTTGTGCTGACCCCTGCTTAATTATCCGTCCAGTTAATATTCAGGTTCTTAATGAACCTGACAATACTGCCTCCCGGTACGTGATACATACTATCTGGGCTTATTGCTCTCCCTCCTAGATGTTTACTACAGCATGTAGTTCCGCTAGAAAGACGGTAGCATTGGAGCTCAAGGACCTCGATAGGGTTGTCCCACTCCCGTATATTCCTACTCCTGCCCCGTATTCCGTTTGATTTTACTCTTACGAGTTGCTGGGAATTGCAAATCACCTGTAGGTCACCCAGCTTTACTACAGGAAGGCTAAATAAAACTGGAGGGTGCCTGGTATCCAGAGTCCGCATATTTTGGGCTGATTAACCTATCAGCCATTCATCTTTCGGCATATGCTGTTCCACCTTAGGGTTTTTTGTCAAGGTTTTCTCCTTTAGCGCCGTACTTCAGCCTGTGCCAAATGGCCAAAAATGTGCCAAGTGGCCTTAGTTACCAGTGGTTGCCACGAGGAGGCAGTACGTACACTTGCAAATTGTGAACAGGTTACCCCTTACACAATTGTACCCATCACGCAGCTGCCTAATGACAAGAACAGAACAGCTCACGTGATGCGCACCCTACTGGAAGGTTACGGAGCTGGTAGATTAATCTACACAACTTTGATTCCCCCCTTCAATAGACGCCAAACCACCTACAAGAAAGGATGATCGCCGAGATAATTTGGAAAAGCGAGCCACTAATAATATAATATATTGGACAATTAAGACACACTCGATAATGACAATGAAATGCCGAAAAGGGTGAATTAAAAATGATTACTTCTACATTTTGTTACCAAAATTTTTGTTGCTGCAAGGCAATTTGTGTTAGCCTTACTAACGAAAGGGTCTGCCATCAAAAATGATTTCAAACTCCAATTCTTATTTTGAATTGATGAATTTATGTCACATTATTAACTCCAACTCATACGCATAGACGTTATTTGTCAATAAGCGAGTATTTATTCAGGTCAACTATCTCTCTGCGCAATTCTACACAACCAATTTAAAACCGCTAAGGATTTTCCATGTTAGAGTCTTTGCTACACAATTCATTCTCAAATTCTTGCATTTATCAATTAGCAACGACAAAAACAAAATTGATATTTTTTCATTCGCTAATTTTTCTTTTAAACAGTTCAACATTCTCGTTTTGGATTTCATAACAACAAGTAGTGTTAATATGATCAACAGTTGTGATTAATATTAATAATTAATAAATAAGACGTACAAAAAAAATTAATTAATTAAACATTTACCAAAGTGATTTTCGTAAAATACAGTTAAAGGTCCTACATTCATCGCAGAGAAGAAAATGGTCCGAAAAATTACGTCCATAGAAGAATTCTTCTAAAGTTACCTCAATCTACCCTCCAATTCAACTCGCTAATCAATCCCTTGCTGAACGCCCTAATCCTTTACTGAACCCCAACCTAATTTGCAACTCAACGCAAAACTCAATCCTCAAATCAACACGGTCTGAAAATTTACATGCGTATGAACTCAATTCACAACAAATCAAGCTAACTTCCAATTAAACCCTTACCACAACTCCAAACAAATTCCCAGCTAAACCGCTGATTTAACCTCAACTCAACCCCAACTCAACCCTAGATCAATCCTAAACTCAACTCCTAAATCAATGTGGTATGGAAACTATAAGTGTACATGAACTCAATTCAAATGAACTCAAGCTAACTCTAACCCTACCATCAATTCAACCCCCAAATAGATCCCCAACTGAATCTCACTCAGCTCGACCCTCAAATCAACCCCAAGTCAACCCCAAACTCAAAACCTAACTCAATCGCCAAACCAGCATAAACAAAAAAATGGGTCAACATAGGTCGAAAATCACGTAGTTAATACCACGTTTTAATAACCGTGGTTTTGTTTCAATTCTTATGGTAGGTACTCGATCCTGTTCGCGTACAGTTTTCAAAAGGATTTCAATTGTCCATCTTAGCCATTGAAACAGAACGGTGAAAAAACACAAATCGGAAGCCGGTCTTGAGGTACCGTATATACAAACGACAGACTGCTGACTGACGGACCTTTTTCTTCTTTTTTTGCTTTTTCTGACTCAGGGACGTTCAAAATGTAACACAGTTGCGAGAAGTATCAATACGAAACTTATAATAGGAGTCGGAACCAATTTTCATATGCGTTTGCTGTGAGATTCAGCACATGTCGGAATATACTATTTTAAATTCATATTTAAATAGTCAAAATAAAAAAGTTTCCCCAATTGTGTATGAAATTATTGGGCGTTCAAACATTTTATGTTATGTTATGTTATTTTGGTTTTTTCAATGCAAATTCATATAAGAAGCGGGGAAATAAAATAACAACATGAATTTTATTGTTTCAGAATTTGGCCCAATATTCCAAGAGAAAAAGAGTTTCCCCTTATTATTTTAATAAAATAATTTTGTTTATCTTGTGTATTATACAGTTCGCAATTAAGGGGCATTTCATGTACATGTGTAAATGTGTGCAAGATTTTGCTTTTGCCATAAATGAATGCAGCATAAACATAAGAGAACTCCCTCACCATTACTTGTTAAATAACATAATACAAGCGATTCTCAACTTACGTCGTTTGTACATTAATTCATTATTTTACTTCTTGCACAAAATAAGACGGTTCAAAAGTTGGATTCGATTTACTAAGACTAAAACTAGATTTGGACAGGCCGACGCGACATCCAGGAAAACACACTACACATTTTTTTGGCTGCAGTTACTGGTGCTTAAAATGAATTATTTTCAATTGAAGTTGCTCATGTACAAATATCAAGCAGTGAATTTAACCCAGTTGTAGTCTAAGTGATTTTCGTCACTTGACGGATACAATTTATTTTATTTAAACAATTTTCTTTCAATGTGCAAACAACCGGCAAGGTTTTTCCGTTGTTTAAAACGTACATAAATAAAACCATTCAGATGAAGAATGGATAGTAAAAAAATGTCTGAAAATGATAAATTAACGAAACAAACGAGTAATTCGTTGCAAAAAAAATTTCTGTTTAACATCGGAACAACATTCAGGCTCATTTTCCACTCTTGAGCCAACTGGTTGGTTTTAGGGTAAAACTGCTCAACGTGAAGAGAGTTAGAAATTAGCATTAAAAAACAAACCTCAACATACTTGTCAATTAAATGTAGATAACAAAGAAAACTGACCTAAACAAAATTTGCTTGAGAAAATTGTTATCGTTAAATCCGATAAGATTTTTAGGAAAGACTTAGAGTATATCGATCGTGTTCCAGGTGTATTATTACTATTAAGGAGATATTTATTTCAGGACCATTAATAAGACAGCAAGATAGGGAAGTTGAAATATTTGAAATCGGCATTAATGATATACTCGTATGTATATCAGTTAATCGATTAAACAGTATAAAAGACTGAACCAGTAGAATAAATACATTCAACAATAAATACCCATTAAAGAAAGCTATAAAATAAGGGAAAATTGAAAAGGTTAAAGGATGAATTCCGTAACCGGGCGATTCGACTAGTACAATTCAACTAGACATAATTCGATTGGGCACATTCCAACTGAAACAATTCCACTTGGTATAATTCCAACTCGACTAGGGAGCAATTTAACTGGTTTACACACAATTAAATTTTCTAGCCGTGAACACTCGCTTTAGGATCAGGTGACGAAGGCGTATCCGCGTATCCTCGCCCAGCCATTGTCTTTTTCTGACAGCATTTTCATATGTTATCCACTTTACATCCCTAGTAAAAATATTGGCCAAGAAAGCTGATTTCATTGCCGTGATTATTAACGGCAATCAACATTCTGTTAAACTTTGGGCCTGTTTCATTTTAGTTTTTCCAAAAATTTAATTACCTATATGTTTTATTTTCTATGTTATTTTTAAAATTTATGTATTTGTCTTGATGCGTGAACCTGGGGAACTTGTGATGCCCGTTGAAACATTTGGAAAAAGAAATTGGCAGCAAGCAGCAGGAAATTCGTTAATTGTTCTTTAGATATGGGATTACGATACGAACTGCAATATTGCACAAAAATGGGACCAGTCTGTATCGTGTTATTTGGTTACATTACAGTGGAATTCTATTGTGAATAAGCTGAAAAAGTTAATATTCTCGAAAAGGAGTTCCTCAAAACTCTAAAAGAAGATTTGCTTCGAGATTTGATCAAAAAAAACAGCGTATCCAATACAAGAAGATTGGACCGAAATAAAGCGAATGTATATACCACTGGCTGGAGTTTGAGGGGATGGGTAAAGCTGAAGCTGCAGATTTATTAATTTTAACATGTTAAACCACTTCATCTTACACAATCCGTTATGAATGAGCTCCTGCTCAAAATAGGTTGTGTAGGTATGGGGTGGTCTCTAAGCAAAATTTATGTAGACAAGCAAATAAATAAAAAATAAATTAATTAAATTAAATAAAAGAATTTTCAGTGAGAGTGTGCGGTACCCATACTGCAAACTTTGATACTTTCCCTAGTTTCTCAAGATGGCGCCACACAGTTGATTAAGATATATTTAGCTTCTCTGCTAATTCTCGCGTTATTTGGCGAGGGTTTTGTTCTACCAAAATTTTCAATCTTTCGTCGTCCACATCAGAAGACCGACCCGGCCTTGCATGATCATAGTGTCATATGTCTGAAACGGAATTTAGTAAACCAATTTCTCATTGCTGCCAATTTTTTCAGCTGTTACCCTAGCGTTGTTTCCAAGCTTAAACACTCACAACGTAACATGTCTAAAATGCACTTTGGAATTTTCGATTTTTACAACTTATATATTATACGAAAATGTATGTTACCACTGTCCAACTTCTAAATTCAGAATGACTAACCCATACCTACTCTTTAGAAATAAAACAATCAGCCTACAATAATTAACAGGTTCTGAGAAATTTAAAATTACTGCTACCTGAATCGGTAAGTGCTTATGAATCAAACCAATAATTGAAGGGTTTTTGTTAAATGGGGCATTTCGAAAGTAAATTGGCTTTGTTCAGTTTAAACCCGAAGCGTCGCCATTCCACCATTTTCCACCTCCTCTAATTATATTCATTTGTGAATGCTCAACTGCAATGTGTGACACGGAAAGTATTAGGACCTATGTTTGAATATATTTTACCATTTCATATCAGATCATAATTATCTAATGTTAAGCAGTTTTATATCACTAAAATTCTCTTCCTAATCAGTATTTACGAAAGCCATCATCGGAAACGCTGATAAAATGATTACTAAAGTCTAAAAATTAATTGGTTTAGTAATTAACGTTCAATTTTTAAAATTTAATTCCAACACGAGCTTTCGTTTTTCTTTAAAGCGTAGTTGTCGGGTTCAAACCCACTGTAAATAAACAGAAAATGTAAAAATACCTTTTTACAGTGATATTTTCTACATATTAAAATAGTTTCATAAAGTTATCAGCATTTGAAAGATGAGAAGACAGCAGTTTTCAAACCTTAACTGCAATTTAGTTTTAATCTGGTTTTTTAAGTATCACGATTACGTTTAATCCAAGTATTTTTACACCTTCGATAGCTCAGTTGGTAGAGCGGTGGACTGTAGAAAGAAAAAGTAGTAATCCATAGGTCGCTGGTTCAAATCCGGCTCGAAGGAAAAACTTTTTTATAAAAATTTTACAATAATTAATTTAAGCAGATTACATTTTCTTTATTTACCTCTAAACTAATTTTTTTATGGTTTAGATACACATTTGATTATTTAATTAATAATTAAAAATTGATTTGTAATAAATCTCATTTTTTTATATATTTTTATTTTTGAGATCTTGACAGTTAAAAACCTTACACATAAATAATCTAATCTACCATTAGCGTTTATAAATAATGATGTTTATCGTTAGAATCACCCTCCGTGTTTTGGGTGAATTTTTATTCCCTAGGATTTCTTCCATGAGTAGAACATCTCCATTGGTTTGTTTATCTAAAAATAGAGATTGAAACAGACAATAATGGTGCGTTAGTGTAGTCCTATGGTAGATTTTTTTAAATTTACCAGGTTTACCTTCCAAAACTTCTCGTTAACTTGCTGGAGAGTTTGGTTTCCGCTTAGTACGACCAATTGTGTTGGATTGGTTGCAACATAAATACAAAAATTTACCAGAGAATATGATTCTGGTAATTGAGTATCTAAATCAAGCGTTAAACGCATAGCCAAATACTTACTTAAATGGTCAACAGATGCATTTGCTGTAGTCTTTATATATCGAACAGAATTTTCTTTAAGCGCTTTCATCAATTGATTGTCACCGGCCATTTCGGTAGGATGTGGTTTAAATACAAGTTCAATTTCATCATTCATACCTAATTCAGAGTTTCCTTCACCTTCCGTGTCAATGTTCGAGTCATTCCCCTCGGTACGACAATCAAGTTCACTATTACTCTCAGATTCTTCGGAACGTTCGGAATTTGTTAGAACTGATCGAGCCCTTTTGATTTTACTCCCATAACTCATATTCGAGTTGACTGGTGATGGTGTACTTCGCACAGACGGGGGATTGGACGCTTGTCGCATTGATTCTCCCATCGATCCAGCTGAACTGGATGATGTTTCACGATTTCCGGAATCAGTCGCATTACCATTGACCGCGTTACCATTTTGAGTTCCGCTTCCAATTACACCATTGCTGCCGTTGCTAGGCACAGCATTTCCGTTCGTCGCCACCGTATTATTATTCTGTGAATTGATCCTTTCTCCACTTCGGGATTCTCTTTCAATTGTACCATTTCCCACCCCACCATCTTCGAAATTTTTTCGAACCCTTTGTGGTCGATTCTGCGACTGCAATTTAATGCCCTCATTAATCGAATTTACAAGCGCCTGTTGTGAATGACTTTGATTAAATTTAGCCAAAACTCGTTCTTGATGCGCTTCGTATTCATCACGGCACGGGTATATTTTTGCAATCAATAAATCAAAATTTGGATCTGGTCGGAGTGAACGTTTGGACACTAATTTCTTGCGACACGTTGGGCATTCCTTATTGCCGGAGCGAAGTGCCGTAATAATACAATCGGAACAAAAGCGATGGAGGCATTCCTTTGTTGTCATCGTTTTCTTTAACATATCCAAACAAATTGGACACATCAATTCACTATGTAAACTGCGAGGTGAAACGGCAATTTCTGTATTATCGGTGATCGCCTCTTGTGGAGTTCGGTGTAGCTCGTACAATGATAAATCCCATGTTTTATTTTGCAGAGGTTCTAATGACGCCATATTACGTCCTAAATGTTTTGGATTTTTGACTTCAACTACGATTTTGACATAAATACGTACTAGAATTTATTTACGTTTACGCTTAATGATAATACTTCATAATAGAGGCGCTTTACATGTCGATAAAGTAGATAATTTATTTTATCGTATTGGGGTGTACACCTTTGGAAATTCTGTAATACTCCTGTAAGACGGAAATACATTTTAATGGGGGAAAATCACTAAAAAACCGAAAATAACATTTTATATAAATTTAAATATTTCAATTATGAACTTTATGTTGTATGCACCTACCGATGTTTTTATTAAACTAGTTAATGCATTTTTAATTAATTTATAGTTAACGACGAAAATAACTCGACAATTCTCAAAAATAAGTTTCAGTTTTCCAATACTTGACTACATTTCAAAAAAAAATCTAAATAAAAATGAATTACCTACTACATATGTACTATTAAAACGCAATGCAACTGTTTTTTTTTCAAATGCGTTTTCGAAGACGGAATGTCATTCGTCCCCTTGATGTTCCGCCTTAGAGGACCACATATTTACAAAATTCAAATTTCGTTGAATGGAACAGATCAATTTGTATTTTTTTATTTTAATACATATAACATATATGCTTACAATTTACAAAATTTAAATAAACGATTTTACTTAATATTTGCGACTTACTTATAACAATTTCTGGTTGTCTAACGCGAAAAAGAAAACGTACATAGAACCTAAAAGGTTGAGTCTTTCAACGGCGAATCGGTTGAACGAAATGCTTAAATTCAAATATTATTTTGGCGGATCGGCTAAATTTCAATTGGAGCCAAAAAGTAATTATTTCAAAATAATTAAATAGAAAGGAATGAATTTCCATTAAAATAATGTTAAAAACATTAAAATGAATTATTTAACGAAATTTTTAAACATAAGCCTATGGTCGTCTCTCATGGTCTCATTACAAACTAATTTAGAAGTTTATAGCCAAACTAGCTTAGACAAAGCTAGCTTAGATGAAGGATTTCGTTTGGATCAAAAATTTCGAAAGATTTCGTTTGGATCGGAAAATTTAACGATAAGAGATACCGAAACGTACTCATAAACAATACAAATTGCGATAGCTTAACAGATGAAGGAAATGGAGCAGAATTCAAAGCAAATAACCAATATAATATTCGGCTTATATCTCTATGACGGTACCGATTTGTAGTTAAACATATTACCTTATATTGAACATGGTGCGAGTCGACTGTCGAGTTAAGCTTTATTGCACGTTTAACCTTCACTACGTACAAGGCTGGGCAGTAACGAATTACATCAAGTTACAATTTGTAACTTGTACATATTTTAATTACCTACTCATTTTCAAAGTAACGGTATCTTGTATTTTAATTACTTCAGTTTTTGTAATTTCCTGTTTAAATTATTATAAAGCTTATTAAAATCTGGTTGCAGAGCCATCGGTATAAACCTTAATGTGAATGATCATTGTTGTAATGATACGTTTTTTCATTAAATGAATTTTGTCAAATCAAATTTATCAATTTATAAATGCAAAATAATTGTAATTTGTAAAAGTTACTAAAATTGTATTTTTTAATTACTCCACTTGAAAGTAATTGTAATTTGTGAGTTTGCTGTAATTTGTAAAAGTATTTTAATTACTCAGTGTAATGTAGTTTGCCCAGCCTTCACTACTTATATGTACACTACAAACAACTCCTTACATAGAGGTGTAGAATCTATAATTTTTAAGGAAATTATTGGAAAGAATTTCATCAACTATGGCAGCTTACAAATGTGACATCAACCCCGCTTTAAGAAAGGTTTGCGGAGATTAAGATTAATATCAACGATCATATCGCGCTACTTGTATTGAATTACTTTGCGATGATTAACAATTAATCACTACTACTATTAGGTATTAAATAACTATTAGGAATTTGAAGATTTATATATCAATTTTTAAATTTAATAAGCAAGCCCACGATTTTCCATATAAATAGTTATTAATTTGACATTCTTGCCGACAATAGACATCTACTTAAGTTATGTTTCTAAACTTCTATTCCTTTACTCTTTTACTAAGTGTTTTTGTTGCAAAACCTTTATCTGCACTAAGATACTTTCTCAATTAATTTAAAAAAATTAAAAATTATAAAGTAGACAAACTGAGTTTTGTAAAGAATTTTGTACTTTTGTTTCGATTGACCTGCACACTTTACGTACGTGATATTCCCTGTAATTAATAAACTTTAGACAACTCAACGCATCCATTATTTAAGCAAGTTTACTAATCGCTGTAAAATGCATATTGTTTACTTTATTCTGGTTGAAGTAGCAAAATTAAAAGGTTTACAATTATTGTACTTAGTTCCAGGGCGTTTTATGTATCTATATGGTCATCTATCCTCTTCTGTTCAGTAGCTCCCACTCTTTCAATGATCAAATGTCGATCCCGTATACCTCATTTACCAGATCAATATCATCTGCTGTTCCGTGGATCGACCAAGAGGCAGTGCCCCCTCCTCTCTCAAATGTTAATAAATCATCAAAGATCAAACACATTTGAAAGACACATTTTTATTAATTCGAATACAATAAATAACCTAAAATAAATACAAAATTATCATTCTTTTTTTATTTTATCTTGAAGGCGCAGCCTAAAATTTCGATAAACAATATCGGTTTCTATTTCTCGAGCACATTCGGTTTGTATATCTTTCAGACAATTTAAAATATCATCAGCATCCGATTCTTCATTTTCAACCAAATTTCTTAAATCACACTCTAGTGAATAATCGGGACACAATTCTTGTATCCGGTCATATTTATCGAAACCGCTTTCTGGTGTCTCAATAACTTTATCACAAATTTCATAGCATTCCAACATATCTATAGAATAAGGAACATCCCTTTGGTGGCCTAACATGGCAAATTTCCGAAATAATTGATTTCCTAATTTATTCTTTATAACACCTCGTACATCAGCTAATAATATATTTTTGACGTCATCCTCTGTTAATTCGGTACAGTTGCAAAAACATCTAATTATTTTTTTAGCAGCCTGCAACGAAAAAATAAAATAAAATTAAAATGTTTGGTTTTGTTTAAAAAGTGAATACATTAAAACTAACAACAACAACTACTCTAAAATGAGTCAGCTGCATAAGATTAAATTGCTCGATGGTTTTTTATGGTAACAAAAGCACATCTGGTAAATACTTCCGATCGATGCCCTAATAATCAATAAATTTTGTTGAACATACAAACGTGTTTCGTTGGTATGGTGCAATGGAATTGATAATGATCATAATTAAAACGTTAATGAATTTTTGCTCATCTGTATCATAATTATAGTGTAGATAATGTGAACGCGCTAATTAGTTTATAAGTTTTTATTTATTACAATGACAGTTTTGAAATGATATATATAGTTCCATTCTATAAGATTGTATAGGTATTAATGGTTTGAAATTTTAATTTAATTAACAAAATATAACCCCTTAATTTATTGATCAATACCTCACAAAGTCGTAGTAAATATGCTTACTTTAGTGCCTTTCCTTCAGAAGAATAAAAAAATCCCATTTTTCGAGATATTGAAAGCCTGTTTTTACTTAAAAACTATTAAATTATAAATTGTTTAAAGATTCGAACTCGCGTAACAATGAGTATACGAGTACAACCGCATTGAAAGAACAAACGTTTCTTGGATACAATAGAAACTGTTTTAAAATATTGTAAACTTAAATGGTTTATTGTTAAACTTTCCAAAATAACCGAGCAATGCCTATGTAGCCATGGATTTACAAAGTTTGAAGTTTTTGTGCTTATATATATTTATCTAACTAACTAATAATAAACCACAAAAATTACTTTTATTTTCACAAAATAAAAGACTTTTGTTGTCTAAGCAAATTATAGAAAAAATTTAATATTTCTGCGCTTCGATGAATAAGAGTTTCGTATTACAATGAGTATGATCTTCAAAAATATGTATGTGATAAATATTAATGAATGGGAATGTAATTAGATTACAGAATTGTTGTCCTCAGAGGTGGAGTTCTGCTCTTAACTGTGTTCGAATAATAATTAATTCGATCGTGGGAGTGGGAGTGGAAGAATAAACTTAGCGCGATCCATAAAGTCGCGAAATAAAAACCAAGAAATAAAACACAAATCACTTTATTTTAATCGAGTTTTATTTCTTTTTACCACGGTTTACATGTAAATTATTATAAATATTATCACACTCACAAAGTTATGCTTTTCTAAGAAACTGAAATTTGAAAGTAATCCTAATATTACCGCATTATCTAATCTCCATAATTCTTAGATTATTGAATATGAATCAATATGAAATTGAAAGGAAAAAGTCAAATTGTATATTCCCATAGATATGATTAATTGTACAAACTGATTCATTACAACATTTATGTTAAGACTGAGAGAAAACAGAAATTACAAAAATTTAAACAAACATTTACTTAGTAAAAATAGATTAAATCTCAACAAGGTTTGGACAAAGTTAAAGAAAGATAACGTTCGAGACAACGCTGAAAGATACTAACGAAAAGTTGATCTATCGCGGAATTTATTTAATAATATAACTCCCGCAACGTAAATATGTACATACATTATTTTACACAAAAATATTTAAAGTAAAGTCGATCACAATGTTTTTGTAATCAAAATGTCACCGTAGACGATTGATATGAATATTTAATATCCGGCTGCCACTGCATTTTGGTGTAATTAATTGGAACCGCAGCTTGATAAGTAAAATTCTTATCATCATCTTACCACCGACATTCCCTTACCACCGACACCAAGTGTTTTTTTTTTAAAGATAAAGATTTACGTAATTTGAATATAAAATATTAGTAATCAAAGCTAAATTGGTCAATTTTCTTATTGCTCTATAAATGAACTCATTTAAGTTATTTCATGAAAAAATGTAAATATTGAAGTAGAAAGTGAGTGACACGCAATCTATTCAATACGAAAATGTGTCAACGATAACTAGAATAAGGTGATGTCGCAAAACAGCTGGACATTCAATTCCCTACCACGAGTAAACTTTTGTCCTACTCTAATTTATTAAGCGGCGGAGTTCTCTAAGTTTTCCAAAAACATGACTCGTAAGACACTGAAGCCAGAAAATTCAAATAAAAACAAGGTGCTAGTCATCAATACCCTTCTTCCTTATTTTCTCAGAAAATGAATCTTTTTATCTCTCTGCTCTAATATGGATGTGAATAATTCAACATTACCCAAATTTAGCGTAAAGTAACTCTTAAAATTTGATAGTTCCTAGGTATTGAGTTCATCAAAAATAATTGGCATAAATTCTCTCTAGCATATTATTTTCATTTCTGGGGGCGAAAACAAAAATTCGAGCTTCTATTTTAACTATAAGCGCATTTATGTACGTCACTATATATGGGTGGTGCGCCGTTCTAAAACTGAACAAGCCTGATTAGCAGCGCCGTACCACTTTCTGAAAGAGATTGTAATGGGCTTGCACCTACATATTCTTTATTTGAAGTTTCTAGCTTCTGTGATATATAAATTAAAAAATAGGTGAACTTTTTTCAGTACACCCTGTAAAGGGTAACATACAACACCACTCGGCCGAACTCGAAAAAAACCTCAAAAAACCACCTACTTTATACTTTATTAATTTTGTAGGTGTGGAAACATCACGGTAGCAAGTAGTTTTATACTTCGTAATATTGCAGCTACCTACACTCACCGGCAGAGAAAACGGGCCAACCTAAAAAAAAATTTTTGTTGAAACGAATATCTTTTAAACCGTTTTACCTATAAACTTGAAACGAAAATCAAATTCAAAGTCATTCGAAAATCAAATTCAAAGTCAGAATACATCTTGAACCGTACTAGCTGGAAACTTTAACCGTTTCGCTGAAGGTACATGGAGCGTAATGCTCCCCGTACATCACCAAACTCGTTCTCGCCCATCAGGAAACCGCAAACAAAAGTTCGATTCTTCGCTTAATAAGACTTGGGTCTAATCAGGTTTAGTCCAATTTTCATGTTGCCTAGCATATTGTAGTCGAGCAACCCTGTAACCTAGAATTTGGTTTTTGGTTTCCAAGTTTCCAGCTAGTAAGTAGCAATAGGTATGCACACTTGAAAATTTAGTTAAAAGCCGTATTATGGGATAAGTAAAAAATTCAGCCATCTGATTAGACAACGTATGCTGCTCTGACAAAGGAACAGTCGCCTTCTTTACTACTTTGAATCCAGGACAAGGAAATAATGGTTGCAAAGCGGATCGCTTTTCGTTTGTCCCAGCACTTCCCGTGAGCATACACTATCCTCAGGTTTGGACCTAGACAATATAATATATTAGTTAAAAAAAAATCTGAAACCGAAGCGAACAACAGAGAGAATTCTCGATACTACTAAGCCAAAAATATATACGACACATACTTCATTATTAGTTTGTATTGTATCGGCTACTCCAAAATTAAAAGGTTTATAATTTTATTATGCTTTAGTTACAGAAATTAAGAACCATTTGAGCAAAATCGAGGGCTGAACAAACGCATCTAACCACCAATCAAATTAAACGATATAAATATTTTGCAACAAACCAAAGTCAAATACTCAGGTTTGCACCTGGATAGAAGGGTGGCGTGAAAAAAAATGATTGATAAGAAGAAGGTATCAGGTTCATTAGACGATAAAGTTTTGGTCAACGTACGGTATTAAATAATGAGATTGTATTAGTGCATATTACAACGTATATTACAACGATGCCGTTGTCAAATTTGCCTTACTCTGTTTAGTATTGAGTTATTTCAAGTTCAAAAGTGCCAAAACACGCTTTTTGACACTTCTAGGTTAGAATATATCAAAAATCTGACTGATAGGGTAATTCTGTGGCCGAATTGGGATTCAGCGCAAAAATTACTTCGGATACGGCTTGTTCAATAAAATAATATAATCGAAACGACGAGTATAATTAAAAATAACGAACGGACCCCACGGATTAAAATAAATTTTATCCGGCTATACTGACTATGTATTATTGCAAATGGTGGTACGCTTTCAAGGCCATATTAAAACAGAAAGATAAACACAAGAACTGGAAAGTGGAATAACTTTAGAACCAACAGCAATTCGATAAATCTTTTTCGGCTATTTTAGTTAGAAATGACCTCCCCTGTCTTTAGAATATCACTATTTCTCAAAGCATTATAATAATAAGTTTACTGTGTTTCTTTGTTAGTAAATTTTCGCTGAAACCAACCATAGTTTTGCTTTAATTACGAAAAACATACAATACCCGAAAATTTTATTTTTATTTTTATATTAAGCCACTTTGAATGTATCGCTTTCAAATTGAGAGTTTCTCAGCGTTAAATTATTGGGCCTTCTTTTAATCTTCCATCGACTTCTTTAAAAGTGAAGCATCATACACTTGAGAATTATTAAAGTCTTTATAGAATCAAAGACAGCCAAACATAACTAATTTTAAAAAGATAAAAAAAATATACATATTTACACTGCATCAAAAAATTGTCCGTACAGCACTCGCTTAAAAAAATATTAATAAAAAACAACAATTACAAATCAAACAAAAAATTCAGTTTTTATTTTTTTAAAACTCAAATTACATTTAAGAACCTGAAAATAATAATAATCATGATATAAATTAATTTACTTTCACATTTGATATGATTTGCTGTTTAAATCGCCTAAAACGATGTCAAATAATTGTTCGTACACACAAAGAAGTTGAGGGAATTTGGTAAAAAAGTTAGGTCTAATATTTAGTGTTGTAACCTATTCATGCAATGCACTTTGCAACCTTCTTTTCATTGAGAAAGCCAACTACCGAGTTATTTCGGGGCGAATTTTTGACCCATTCCTCGACAATGACCAGTTTTAATTGTTCCTTATCGCTAATTTGGTGTGCACGGTTCTTTCGCTCCAAATAATGGCATAAATTATCAATGGGGTTGAGATCTGGTGTTGGGGAGGATGAAGAAGTGTTGACTTTACATTGCACAATAACCATTCCTTGATCAGCTTTGACGAATGCTTCGTGTCATTGTCATGTATGGGGCGAAAATCTTGCCCATGTCCTATTTTCTCAGCACTTATTAACAAATTATCCTTCAAAATATCCAAATAATTAAACTGGTTCATTATGGTTTCAATGAAGGTCAAATGTCATCCACCTCTTCAGCTAAAAGCTCTCCAAACCATTATACTTCCGCCACAATGTTTTATTCAAGTTCAGTGTGTAGTGTGTAGTTTTCGCCACACAATAACTCGACCATCTAAACCAAAAACGTTAAATTTACTATCGTCCGAGGGAATAACATTTTCCCAGAACTCTTCGGGCTCACTCACATATCCCAATGCATATTCCAAGTGCTTTTAATTTTTTTTGTGTCGGCAAATACATTTCTTGCGTGTCGCACATCGGCGATACTCTTGTTTATGCAAAATATTGCGTATTTACTAATTAACTTTTACGCAAAAAAAAAAAATTCGTAATTTACCGTTAGTTGAAAAGAGCGGTACAACAAATAATAAATTGTTAATGTGCTAGTGCTAATTTTCACAAAAGTGCAAGTGTGCGGACAATTATTTGAGATCGTTATGGGATATTTAAATAATAAATCATATCAAACGTAAAAGTAAATTAATTTGCATCATGATAGTTATTATTTTCAGATTGTTAAATGTAATTTGAGTTTTAAAAAAAAAACAAAAACGGAGGGATGTACGGACAATTTTTTGAGACAGTGTATATCTAAGAATGAACGTAGAAAGCAATAATTCCATTAGTGCAAATTAATTGTATTTAATTAATTTACTATTTTTGACTCTTGAATAACATAAAAATGAAATGACACTCGCTTAAATCGTTCAACTTAAGAAGGTGATTTGGGTAGAGCTAAATTAAATTCTGAATCAGATTTTTTTTTTTGTGACATTTCAAGAATAGCTTCATTTCTTGAGATGTGATCTAGTCTGAATCAGATTATGTTGCATGAAACAGGTCACGGGTGGCATGTTGTAACATTACTTTCGATTCGAATTCGATAGAGTTTATGTCTCTTGTTTCAAGAATGAAGTTGTACTCTATTTCGCTTCTTGAGTATGCTTTTTCTATTGCTATCTCAGTTTCTTGCGTACTTTTCCTTTCTTTTACATCGATAAAGTATCACAAACAAAAATTTGGGTGATAAAGAATCAAGAATGTAAGTAGAAATAGAATGTTGTTTAATTTGAGCAAGCTTAGATAGCAGCAAAAAAAGCATAATTGAAAAGCGAAATAGAGTACAATTTTATTCTTGAAATAAGAAACACAACTCTTTCGAAATTGATTCGAAAGTGATGTTACAACATCCCATCCCAGAAATGCAAATAAGTAAGCGGTTAAAATTTTGATCCAGTAGCCCATTTTGATTAGTAGTTTAATGTTTCTTATTGTTTTCAATGTTAATTTTCACCTGATCCAGATCATTGGGGAAAAAGTCTGTAGAGATTGTTTGTCATTTTTGATTACATTTCTCTTTTGAAGTTGAATAAATTTAAAATACTTAAATAATGAAGTTTATTTAACTACATATTGGCTATTATTATCTATGATCTTTTGCCATTTTTCGGGAAGTTTCATAATTCGATCGGTGTAGAACTTCTGTGGTTTATCGGTGAAAAACTTGGAAACATGATTTTCACAGTGCTTTTTTGAAGCCAACTTTAGACCATAAAGGTAGTTTTGCAGAGATCGAAATAAATGGGATCTGCAATGTCCGGGCTGTTCCCAGCCAAGCTCTCTAAATTTTTGCCGGCTCATCAAAGATGTGTGTGGTCTGGCGTTTTCATGATGAAAGACAACACTCTTTCTATTGATCAATTCTGGCCGGTTTTTCCAATCCCAACATACGTGGTGGCTCACCTTCCTTTAACCATGATCTTTCTCGAACGACATTCTCGTATTTTACCCATTTTTCACCGCATAACATTAGCTTTCTTCTCTAGTGACGAAAGTAAGTTCATTCATATTGACAATTGGAGCCGTGATTTTAGGCAAAATATTTATTGAAACTCGGCTGCAAAAAATTTCCGCTATACCATATTTTAGTCGTTCTGCGAGCGCTAATGCTAAATTTTTTTGGTACCTACAATTTTATTTTGTTCCTATAGGTAGTGCTTTCTCGATTGAGAACTGTTAAAGTATGTCTAAGTGACATCTAGCATTAAAAATAATAAAGTGATTCAGTATTATGAAATATATATTCGAGATTTGGCTAGAGACCGTAATGTAAATCCCACAAATAAGGCTGGTAAATAAATATTAGTTGAACACAACTGAACTTTACAAAAAAAAAAAAAAAAATCATTTTTAATTAATAAACAAAAGAATATTTTTCGTTCGTTTATCCCTATCAAGCTTTAATTTTTTGTCGCCAGATCTACAAAACGTTCCCTATCGTCAATAAAAGCCGTCTTCCAATGTGAAAAATTTGCTACTTGGAAGTACTGGTGAGTACATGGCCATCTCTTTAATTGTTTCTTTTGTCTTTTGTAGTTGCATATTAGGCCCGATTCTGCCTTCCAAAATTGTATGTTATGGTATGTTATTTTTGTTTTTTCAATACAAATTCATATAGGAAGCGGGGAAATAAAATAACCTAACATGAATTTTATCGTTCCAGAATCGGGCCCATTATGTATATTAAAGGCGATAAATAAAATTAGATTGAAAATATGCCAAGATAATTGACATACTCGTATAATGAAGGGAAAGCATTGATATTTAAATATATTTTTCTTAAAAATGTAACATCAACAACAAAATAATTTTGTTGTTAATTTGACATTTAACATTACCAAAAAACAAAAAAACTCGAACATATAAAAAACTCTCGAAAAATATCGAAAAAATTCTAAAACCCATCTATTGGAATTTTCGCAACTAAAATCCACCTAGGGTAAATTTTATGCATAAATACTTCTGTTTTCTACACCATCGTGTGAGAATGAGTAGTTAGTTGTGAGTAGCTACAAGCAGGGATGAAATTTACATAAATCCCAAAGTACTAAAATGTTGAGCAACAGAGGACTAAATTACGCTTTAAAGTACTTTTAAATTTTTTTGATGGGTTAACATATTTCAGCGATAGAAGTCGGCACAGATAATTTGTTTAGAATTACGGGCTTCCTACATCAAGCACGAATTACGAAGGCGAGTAAACATTTTTTTTAGACTTATGATATTAAAATCACTTACATATGTATAACAATTTTTGGCTATTTATAATATTAATGTAATGTTTTCAATCAAATTAAATTTAATTAATTCGAAAATTACTTCAAAATTAGAGAAAAACGGAATTCGCTCGTAGTATGGCATTTTACATTTGAATTTCATTTTTATCTGACTCTTTTTCTCTAATTTGTTGCTATTAATCAATCTCTCGGCATTATTCCGTTCAATGCAGATGAGCTATTGTAAAAGTTCCGCGTTATTATACGTCAATCATCCCGGGCCATTCTAATAATGATACACCTGTCACTGTTGAATTTGCGAGTGCTCCAATTCAACTGCCGCAAGCAGAGTTTATTGTTGGCTCATGCGACGATACCGATGATACTATCAAAGCTGTTCCGAATAGGAAGTTTATTTATGCCTCAAAATTCGGTAACATACCACTGAACCGGCTGCTTTACGGAAATTTCTAAGTATGGTAAGCTGGTAATCTCTGACGATGAGATTGAGTGTCGGGTGCTTGTGTCAGTTGGCCTTGACGTTAGTCGGCTCAATTTCATTTCGTTCAAAATCGCCGTTGATTTAGTCCATTTCAGCAAACTCTTTCAACTACACATATGGCCTGCCGGAGCATTGGTCCGAGAGTTTGTACCTCGTACAAAAAACTTCAGACTGGCGCTTGTGGAATAATACCGTGATCTACCAATGTTAAAGTAAAGTTTTCTATCGACCTAAACTCCATAATATTATGCCCACCATTTCATCAAATAATTCCAGCAACAATAATCTACACGTATCTATATTGTCTTATAACTAGGACATCATTATTTTTACGGAGACCTTATGCTACATCGTTTTTCGTAGTGATCGCGATTCAAATATTAGAGAGATCACTGGTAGTGGTGTGATCGTCGCCGTCAATTGTGACTATGGTGAGTCAATTTGGGAGTCTATATACCATTTGGTAGTACTTCAGACTTTTACCCAGGATTTATTGAATTTATTGCCAATAATGTTCAACCACTATTTAATAAAACTGATCAAGTGTTGATTATGGGCGACTTAATTCTGCCAAAAACCTCTTGGTGCTGGATCGATGACCAGTTTATGGGATCATCCGTTGATATCACTTCTAGCTGTGTTAGAAAGTTTTGCGATTTTGTAACGCATCAATTCAATACTATTTTTAACGAGTTTGAACGTATTTGGGACTTAGTTTTTCCATCTTGCGAATTCATCAACGTATGGTAGAATCTTGTCCGGAAGTAGCGGAACATTACACGCCACTTTTAATTAAATTTTAATTTTTGGATTATGATTTTTGTAATTTAATTGAGAGCGATTTTAAATTTGATTTTAGGAATGCTGATCTGGTGTCGCTAAACAACTTTTTTGATAATGTTGATTGGACAGCTTTATTTCACTTATTGGCCATTTCGGTTGCTGTTTCAAAGTTTTATAGTATTATGACGAATGGTTTTGAATTATTCGTTCCAAAGGTTGTTGTGGGTTCGATGTATGCAGAAAATTACCGCTTAAAAAGTAGCAGTTCAATTACCGCTTAAAAAACCTCACAAATCGTAAGTCTAGAACATTTAAGAATTATAAGCGTTCTGGGGATATTAACGACAAATCTAGATATCGTGATTTATGCAAAGCGTTTAAGTACCTCACCGTTTTTATTTACAAAATGTATGTTTTCCAGATCTAAAGTGAAATTTTGATTAATACTAAACGGTTTTTTTGCATTTATAAATCAAAAAAGAAATTCACGTGGCTATCCGAGGATTATGTCATGCACTAATGTTTCATTCTCAGGTCCTCATAAAATATGTGACGCGTTTGCCAAATTTTTTCAGGCCTCTTTTGATAACTCTGATATGTCTAACATTTCAGGTATCATTGATGGTCGCTAAGTGTGCGCTTTCTTTGTCTGTACCATTACTTTATTTGTTTAATAAGAGTTTTTCAAGGGGAGTGTTTCCCGATATTTGAGAAAAACATTTATAGTTTCTATATTTAAATCTTTTAGAAGGAGTGATATTGCATGCTACGGAGATATCTCAATTCTCTCGGTTACACCTAAACTTTTTGAATCGTTAATAAAATCTATAATTGAGATTCATCTTATTAAACATATAAGTCAACTCGGCTTCGTTCGGTGTAAATCAACAATTACTAATTTGATGGTTTTTTGGGGTAATGTTTTCGAGACTGTTGAAAACCGTGCCCAGGTTGATGTTGTCTACACTGATTTTTCGAAAGCTTTGATTGAGTTCGGGTCCGATTTCTTTCCAATAAAATGGATCGATCACGCTTATCTAGCATATAGGCCCGATATATAAGTGATCTTGGCGTTATTTTTTCGTGCAACCTTACATTTAATAATCATGTGGACTACATTACAAACCTCTAATGATTTGGGATCCGTTCTATCACACCCATTTCGAGAGAATCGAAAGTATTAAAAAATAATTTTTGATTTATGCATTACGTCGTTTACCTAACTTGAACTATGGTTTTGTTACAAACTTTAGAAAGCAGACGCTTGCCCACCAAAATTACAACGAAAACGCGTTATTATGTTAGTTTGCCGTCGCTTTTCGGTCGTTTCGGCGATTAGATTTGAATTTAATCGAAATTGGAAGAGTTGGCCTATGAAAAAAGAATTGGTTCTTCCTAAGGTGCTGTGTAACGTTTACAGAAAAAATGTAATATAAATATTTTTTGAAAGGACTGAAATGTTGAACAAAAGTATCGAAGTACTTTTTACTTTCAAAAGAACCGAAAAAAGTACTAAATGATCAACTTTTTCATCCCTGGCTACAAGTTCTCGTGAGTACCTTACTACCATGAATGGAAGGCAGCTAATAATGTGCCCGATTCTGAAACGTTTAAATTAATGTTATGTTATTTTATTTCCTCGCTTTCTATTTGAATTTGTGTTGAAAAAACCAAAATAACATAACATAATAAATAATTTTGGAAGGCAGAATCGTGCTTAATATTAGGCCCGATTCTGCTTTTCAAAATTGTATGTTATGTTATGTTATTTAGGTTTTTTCAATACAAATTCAATAGGAAGCGGGGAAATAAAATAACATGAATTTTAATGTTTCAGAATCAAGCCCAATAATAGAATAAAATTTAAACAGCTCCCGTCTAGATGCCTGGTTTTATTTGTTTCGTGTAATTTTCTGGTTTTCGATTCAAGATGAAGTACAGATATGCTTTTACTAAAAAGATCGTGTTTCACACGCCGAAAATCTTTTTTTGATTTTCGGCTGCGTCTGTTAGTAAACCTGTTAGTAAACCAACAAAAGCGCCAACTTTAATATCAATACGGTCGTCCTAAAATCAAAAGCGGTATCTATGAATGGCAACAAATTGAGAAATTAAAGCATTGCAGTTTAGTTAGCGCTAGGCAAAATTCAAGATAACTTATTTAATTAAGGTGGTTTCTATAATAAAATGGCAACAACTAAAAACCAGATTACCGATTTTTTATAGGTACCGCGTGTGATTGGGTTGGCTACAAAATCTCGTTTTTGGAAAATGGGGAATTTAATTTTAAAATAAATATAAATAAAAACCGACATTTTTAAAAACCCTTTTAAGGCTATTAGTATAATATAAGGAAGTTAAGATCAACACTAATACTCCGAGAATTGGTTCCGAGTTCGATAATTTGGTAGGAAAAGAGAAACAGAATGACTGAACCATCAGGACCAGGTTCGTGTTTTAGAAATCTGGAACAGGGTTTATCATTTATAGCCTCCCTAAAACACCTTGGCGTGTGAGACTAGCGAACGTACAACATCTTCAAAATTCAAGAATGTTTCCGAACGGACACCCCGCTTTTACAACTTAGAATAAATCCCGACCAATTTTCTTCAAATTTTTTATGCAATTAGACATGTCGTTAGGTATTTTGTATGACATAAATCATATAAGTATGTAAATACTTAATCCATGACGTTTTACAGAGAAACCGAATTTTGGTTATTGTATTTATCATTACAGATGTAGCTATATCTTTTTTATAAATAGATACATAATTTCCAACGCAAATCGCAAATCACGTAAAAGGTATGTACTCTGTATTATTACGATCAGGTACATCGCTTCAACAGCTCGAAAAAGTGATTTAAAAAAAAACAATTGCGATGATCTACCTAATGATAGGTTGTACATGAAAAAATAATTGTACATGAAATTTAAAAACAAAGATCGATCAATGCGTTAAACATTTGATTAAAATTAAAATAAAACCACTTTTGGCATATTTATGGAAAAAACATACAACCGATCAAACGACACAGTGGATTGTAATGTATCGCGTTTAAGTCGCACAAGGGGAAGAAAGCAAAAGAGAGTTTTATCATCTGACTAAGATCGGTGATGACGGTGAACACATATATGACTACCCACAACCCATGCCTCACTCCCCCCCCCCCTTACAGCGCATAATTCATGGATCCGAGTGCTCCGACCCTCAACACTGATTACAAAGATATAAACAAACGTTATTAACTTGCGGGCTTCAAATATTTAAACTTTTTACCTGTTTTCTCTATCTAAAGTCTGTGATTCATGAACTAAAATGCGCTTACCTTTCAAATTAGATAGATAAACAAACAATGCTATCTTTTATTGTCTTAACAATAAATAACATTACTAAATTCACATCATTCGTTATTATTTCTATTTATAATTTTAGTAGTGAACTTATCGACAAAATAAAAATTGTTCAGCCGTGTAATTTGGTATTTTTGAATAAAACTGATAGATTGAAATATGTATGTAAAAGAAAATAATTAAATACAAAAATTACCTTTGCCATTACAGCTGTTTCGGTTTGTTTTGCTCGTCTTTAAAAATTTGTATAATAATCCAACCGTATGATCGTTTCGTATTTTGGGCAATATTCTCATGAACACAATACACTTTTTCCAAATTCAATTTTTTTATTATGTATTTCTCACAGTTTTTTTTTTAATAAACCCCTTCTTGTACACAAACAATTTTATTTATAACATATTTATACACCTTTACACGAATAGAACATGCGCGCGATTTTTTTTTTTTTTTTGTTTTAGGGGAAATAAATCCATATGGTGACGAGATGACACCCAAATACTTGATTATTCACAAATCACAACCCAAACTACTATTGTTATGGATTAATATTAATTTTTGTTTTGCGTTTGAACTTCTTATCAAGGTGACTCATTTTCCTAGACTATAAATATCCTTTTATTTTACACTCATTGCGGCTTACGCAATAGAATTCAAGTCGGAAAATATTCATCATTGGTAAGTTACTCGTATTATCAAAATAAATTAAAATTAAATTATTCACTCTGGATAATTATAATATCATCACTGCAGTTAATTAAAAATCGGTTTAGTTTATTTTGTAATAAATTTATTTATTACTATATTATTTTACTTCTACTGAATGAAACGAAACGCACATGCTTCATGACCGTAGAACAGTTCGAATAACAACTAAAGAAAATTTATAAAAAAAAAAAACGAAACAAAAATAAACACAAAACGAAAAATCGTTAGTACTTTTTGTGTTATTATTGATCGACGCTCGTCACACACACGCCACATAAAAAAAAAAAAAATACAGTGGTGGAACATTGTGCCATTCGTTATGCTGCGATGCGAGAATTACAAAATCTATCGATTTATTTCGTTTATTTTAGTTTTCTCATTTAATTAGATACTCTACTTAACATTAGTTAACAGCTGCATGTTATGTCATTTCCCAATTCCTATTTGAATTTGTATTCAAAAAACAAAACATAACATATGTAACATTTTGGAAAACAGAATCCAACAGTGTTCATTGTTTTGCAGCAAAGCGTTTTGTGGTTTCAAAAATTCACAAATATATTCTCAATTTTTTTAATTTGGTTTAAATACACATTGCTTAAATCACAAATGTATTTATTTTCATCCCAACCGAAAATTAATAATGAAAATGCCAGTTTAATTCGTTCGTTTTTAACCTTCACCTTGTCGGTATTTACCTGGGTAAAGATCGGAAAATTAAGTTTTGAATAATTCATTGCTTCTTTAATAATTCATTATCCCCATTTTAAAACCGCTACGAATCAGTGACTAAATTTCGCCATTTTTACAGAAAATTTGAAAACTATAACAATACTATATACTAATGTTTCACTGCCAAATTTTTACAAATTTTGTTATTTTTCGACCACCTCGACAATACCCCGGTAAAGAATTTTTTTCCTATAAGCTTACTATAAAAATTAAAGAACTTTTTGGTCGTTTATTAAATTAGGTATATCACATTATATTATTCAATAATATATTGTAGTCATAATATATCACAATTTAGTTTACAATTCAGTGAAATAAATTAAAAATAAATAAAAATGTTCAGATAAAATTATGGAAAGATTAGAAAAAAGAAAAACTTAGAAATTAGAAATTAGTTCGCCATATGGCATTGTTGGCACTGGGTTTGGGTGAGGCTGTGTGCTTGACAGATTGGTTTTTGGCACTGAACACAAATTTTTCTTGTGGATCTTTTCTTTTTCTGTTCACTGTAGCACATAAAACATTGGCCTTTATGTGTTAGCCGACCAGATGCGTCACGATCCATTAACTTATCCGGTATAAATTGAACATCACTGTAACCTTGTACCTCTTCAATTGAAGCGGCTAGAACACATTGTATTGCACTTCTCGTGGCATAATGACTTACAAATCTTGGAAGTAAGGCTCTCTTTTTTATAAGAGGAACACAGAGGCTTCCAACCAGTTGTTCTAAAAATTGACGACGACGACTGGTTTTTACAGTTTCTTTATTTGATGGATTATTGGTCGTAAAAATAATGTAAGCTACAAGTCCCGCTATATCGATAATGTTGAAAAACATTGCAAGGGGCCAGCGATTGGTTTTACGTTTTGTCGTATACTGCGATAACATATTGTCCATAGTATCGACTGCACCTTTGGTTGAATTATAATATAGAATTATCTCAGGTTTTTGCTTCGTTCCAGAAATACTGTCGTCGTTATGTTGGGTTGACAATAATACCACAGCCTTGTTTGTTTTTGGTACATAAGAGCAGAGCACCATTTTTTCTCCAAAACCAAATTTGCTGGACAAAACCTCTCTGGTCCTTGATGGTTTGAATTCCTCGGGTATACAGCTTTTATTTTTTTTCATCGTGCCAACTATTGATAGGTTCCATGCCAGCAAATCTTTTGCCAGTGGCAGAGAAGTAAAAAAATTGTCTGTTGTAACATTGCGCCCACTATTTTGTAAGGAGCTATCTGCTCCTTGACCACACGCTCACCTTGATTTTTGTCCCGCACGTTTCCAATTTTTCCTGTGTATATTTGCCCATTCAACGGGTATGCAGTATCGGAGTCAAAGGCCCACCATATTTTGACTCCGTACTTGGAGGGTTTAGAGGGGATGTATATTGCGTAAATTTTGTTCGCCCTCTAAACGGAAACAACTGTTCATCGACTATTATTGATTTGTAAGGTCTAAAATTAAGTTTCAAATTTGCATTTAATAGTTCAAAAATTTTGCTGATCGGTGCTGCCTTATCCGTTTCCATTCGAATCTGTCGAGTGGCATCGAAGTCGAAACGAATGAAACGCGTAATGTTATAAAATCGTCGTACAGACATTATAGCTCGATACAAAGGGTAGGAATTTTTTTTCCAGAGCTACGTTATTGGTTCGTAATTGGACTTGTGAGCTTCAATGACAATTAGAAGACCTATATACGCTAAGAATTCTTCCTCCTGTAGCGGTTCCCAGACCAATGGTTGTTTATCAGGATGCACTGTATTATATTTACTATATTCGTTCTGCGCCTTTCTATTGGTATTCCTACAAATTATTGTTTGCATTGAGCTGCTAAATAACGTAGCAAATGTATCTACGTCATTCAAATTTTTGGTGTTAGGATGAGGACCCATAAATGAAGATTCACGAATAACATTGTGAACAAGCAAACGATGTGAACTCGGTTTTGTTTTGCTCCATTTGGTACCATCTTTACCAATATAAAATTCGTTAACGTTTTCCGTGCCACCGACTGAGTTTACGTTTTCACTGTTGTCATCTACATTGTTAGCTGCTACAATCTCTTCGTCGTCAGCTTCTGAGTCAGTATTCTCATTCATTTCAGGCATAACCTCTTCAATTTCCATATCTGAAACGTCAGCATCATTTGTGTGGAAATAATCCGGGTCAATATCGTCGTCATCGAAAAGATCACGCTCATCATCTCCCGAATCCGAATCTGAATTCTCTGTAACACTATATAGATATTTTTGTTTTTCTTCATACGTTAGTCTGCAATATATAATAGTAGTAGGTGTTACGTAATAAACCGTTATTTTGTAATTTTTAGCAATAGTTATACAACTTTTTTGATTATATATATGTTCATATTACCTGCTCTTGCTGCTCATTTGAACACCTGACCAATATTCTATTTTCTTTTTATTCATTTTTTATATTTTACACGTGCACACTACCGTTAATAAAAAATAAATCAGTTTGATCTGCACTCACTAAAACTCAAACACGAACTAAATTATATTTGAGTTTGAGGTAAAAACACGAATAATTAATAAAACAAAAATGAATAACAACACAGAAAACAGGGTAGCACTGCAATATTCTATACAAAATATAAGCAATATTATATGAACTGCATTTTTCTTTACCCGGGTAGTCGTTGTCAAGATTGCGGATTTTTCTTTGTCGACAAAGTGAAGGTTAAACGTTTCGCGTGAATGTCCTCAATCGCTGTAGAATTTTAATTTAGAATTGAAACACTGCGATCCAATTTTAGTTTATTTTATCGTCCAAAAGTTGCCTGCTGAAACATTTGGGGTTGTGGGAGACGACAACCGGAGGTTCAACTGAAATACCACAATTCGAAGAATTACAACATTTTTTGAACAGCCATATTAAAACTTTAGAAGCGATTGCTGAAAACAAATCAGCGACATTACCTCCTAAATCAGTAAAAAATATCTCGAAATTTAACGGTGAAACTTTTAGGTCATCAAAACATAAAAAAATCATTCTATTTAATCAACAAAGAAGATGATATATACAATAAAAGCAGCAATAATATTGTTTGTATTGTTTGTAATGACAATCATATTCTTCGCAAATGTTCACAATTCCTCTCTATGTCTACGACATCACGACGATTCACAGTTAAAGGACGTCAAGTTTACACGAATTGTATCGCAAACAATCATACAATCACAGCTTGCAGAAGCAGATGTAATCGCCGATGTGGGGAACGTCGTCATACGTTGTTACACCTCCAGGTACTCGATAAACTTACTAATATAACAACAAAATCTGATGCGTCACATTCAGATCCACACAACAAACATTACGAAAGGACGGTTTTTAGCAACCGCAATTAATAGTAAAGGTGGAAACCGCATCGAGCCGCAAAGTTATTGAATCTACCGAAGGAGTCAATCAAAATGATTATTACGGGAATTGGTGACATTAAGGCAGATTCTTGAAACCAAATCATGCACACAACGGTGTTCTAAATTCAATAATTATCAAACTAATATTTCAGCATTTGTAATACAGAAGCCATCACTGGTGTTGAATGGCCACATATTCAGAATATCGCTTTAGCAAATCCTGAGTTTTACAAACCAGCTAAAATTTATCTAAGATTGTGAAGTGAAGTTTATGCTGATATAATAATTGCCTGATTAAGGAAAAGTGACGGCCTGCCTTCAGCCCAGAATATGCAACTTGGCTGGATTTTCATTGCAGCCATCAACAATTCAAACGAAAGTCAGCTGAAAATTAGTATGTACTTTATGTAATTACCAAGGTGCAAATTGATTCCGCTATTCGGAAATTATGCGAGAATGATCTGGTTCCAATGAAACGAGAGATGAAGCCGGAAAATAAATGGTGCGAAAATGTCTATAACGAAACTCATTTTCGGGAACCATCGTGTCGGTATGGAGTTCGTTTACCTATTAAGGAATATTTAACACAAGGCGCTACAGTGGGTAAATCTCGTCATATTGCAATTAAACAATGTAGTCAATTGGAATGACGATTTGTCAGAGATCCAAATTTCCATGCCGATTACAATAAATGTTTTAATGAATATTTTGAAAACGGACAAGTGGAACTGGTTAGCACTTCCGAAGATGAGAAGATAAGCATCGTTAGTTGTTACCTTCCTCAGCATGCTGTTACAAAGGAATCGAGCACCACAACCAAGATGAGAATAGTGTTCAATGCATTTAGAAAAACAACTAATGGGAATTCGCTTAATGACATTATACATCCAGGTCCAGCATTGCAGAGTGATTTATCCTCCATGATTTTCAAATTAAATATCCTATAGCTGTTCTAATGAATTCTAATTACGTATATGACGTTTTCGCTGGAGCAAATAATGTCGAACATGCACTAGAACTACAAAATCAGTTGATCCGTACTTTCCAAGAAGCCAAATTCCACCTCCGAAAATGGGCTAACAATGATGAGCAATTGCTAAAGCCTATTCCTGAAGAAGATCGTGAGGTTCACATACCCCTAGCATTAAATTCAGAAGAGTCAATAAAACTCTTGGAATTTATTGGAAACCATCAGAAGATACGTTTTCATTCAAATTCCACTTTGACGCGCAAGTTGAGATAAGTAAACCGGCAACAAAACGTAATATTATATCAACAATAGCTCGATTATATGACCCGCTTGGCTTTATCACTCCTGAAATATTGCCGGCGAAATTGATCATGCAAGGTTTGTGGATTTGAACGCTTGGATTGGGACGATGTGATTTCGGATAATTTATGGGAAAAATGGTATCATTACGTTCATGATCTTAAATATTTATTGCAGAGTAAAATCCCACGTTGGGTAGCAGTTACAGGTACATTAACCCAACGGACACCCGAGTTACACGCATTCTCCGATGCATCTGACAAACCCTACACAACACGTATTTATCTGCGAGTGTCATCCGCGACAATACAAATTTCAACTGCCACCTGCTAACATCAAAATCAAAAATCGATCCATCCATACCTCGAGTTGAATTAATGGGTACGGTATTAGCCGACTTAGTATATCATGTCATTCGAAATCTACGACTTTCACAAAAGCCGACATTTTATACTTGCACTGATCGGGAAATCGTTTTGCATTGGTTGAAAGGAAACAACACACGTTGGGAAATATTTGAAATTATTAACCTCTCCTTGTGGTGGAAAGGGCCAAAATTATTGCAACGACCAAAGGAAAAATGGCCACATACAAAGCTTCAACTCGAAGATTTTGGCGAAATGGAAGAACGGCGAATTTATGTGCACAACGTCAACACCACGGAACAATTACAACCTCTACAACGGTTTTCCTCATACAATAAATTAATTCGCATAAATGCTCTTCTGCAAATGTTTATCCGAAAACTGCATCGCAAAGAATCGAATTTACCTTTGACAGTCAAACAATTAGACCAAGCTCGTGCTCACTGGATACGAGCCATTCAACAACATGAATTTTGCGCTGAAAGATATGCGTTACTGAATGGAAAATTAATATCCACGAAAAGCAATCTGCTGAACTTAAACTCGCTTTTGGACGACCAACAAATTCTGACGGTAAGAGGTCGATTAGAGCATTCTATAACGAGTTACGATGAAAAATTCCCAATAATACTGGCGTCAAAAAATGAGTTCACTAATATGCTGAGTTCACTAATATGGAAAAAAATTTGGATTACCAATGCAAGAAAAAAGTTCGTTTCTTATTGCAGAAACTGCCGAGCAGCAAATGGGAGTTCTTCCGGTACCGCGAGTTAAACCCACCTTTGTGTTCAGTTCAACGGGGGTTGACTTCGCTGGTCCTGTCAACGTTAAAGCATCTAAAGGCCGTGGGAAAACTACATATATAAAGGATATATGTCCATATTTATACGCTTATATTTATGAGAGCGATACACGTCGAGCTCGTCAGTGACATGGAGACAGCAACATTCCTTGACGCACTTAAAAGATTTCTAGCAAGAAGAAATATATGTTCCCATATTTATAGTGACTGTGGGACAACCTTCTTGGGTGCGACCAATCAATTAAAATCCCAAGAAAAATTGTGGTTGAATACAATGGACAAGAGTAACCTACCATTCCTAATTAACCTGGGGTAAAATCCGTGAAATAACACTTGAAGCGAGTTTGTGGTGATAGATCTTAGACCTTTGAAAAGTGGATAACCGTTCTCACGGAGATAGAAGGTTGTTTAAATAGTTGACCGTTGAGAGCATTCACGATTTAACAGCCATTCAACCGAACCATTTTCTGAATGGAGACACCCCGAGAGATTTACCTGAACCAGACGCAGTATCAATAATTAACATCCCGAGCAGATGGCGTGAAATTATGCAGGTGAAACAAAATTTTTGGCGAGGGTGGAGTGCAGAGTATTTGAACCAACTGCTATCTCGACCCAAGTGGTTACAGCCCATACGAACAATAATTTTAAAAATTAAAGCAAACATTCACTTCGTGGTGGTATAACCACAATTAGGATTACTTACGGAGTACATGCGAAGCAATCCAAATTTTATTTAATATCATTATTATTTTCTTTAAATATAGTTGGAAAATGATTTAAGTATAAAAATGAACCATAAGAGGTCCTGCATTTGTTAGCATGAGTTTATATTATAATAACTTCCGAGTTATCATGGGCCCCATAATGTTGGATCTTAATTCTCTAACTTCATATTACTTCCGAATTAAATGTACAAACTAAAACCCTTTGTAACCACGCTATGGGTGCATCCAGGTCTCCCGTCATGTGGACATCGAAAATCTACCGATGAAAAAAATGACCTTTAAACTATTAAATTGCCATGAAATTTTGAATATATCACGTGCGTTCAAGTCTCAACACGTTGATTTTACCCAACATGTTGCCATAACCAACATTTGGTTGAGTTGAATGGACCCAGTGACTATTAACAACGGTGAATCTTGGTTTTCCATACTTAACGTATTTTTACTCACTTCCCCAACAACCTTTTCTTACAAAATATAATTCAGATAAGGTGCTTAAAAATGTTTTACAATTATTTTATTAGTCGACATAAAAATTTTACTTGATCTATTCAGAATAATAATTGTTTTTTTTTACAAATTTTAAAGGTTACCCGATAAAGGAGCAGCTTGTTCAGGATAAATTAGTTTTGCTGGTTAACAAGCTACGGTTAACCAGCCGAATTTATATTATCGTAGCTTTGTATTGTTGGAACTAAAATGTCATAGTTTGAAATGCCATCAATAACGAAGAACCACAAAATATAGGTAATAACACTCGTCTTTGGGGGCAACTTTTGGCTACGTTCGCTAATACTAAAGGTCATCCAGCTCAACCTCGACAATATGAAGTAAATTAAGCGTATATTCGATCCAAACGATAATAATTTTTTATGTATGAAAGTTGTAATCGTATAGAACATAGTAAATAATATTGGAGACACCTGCAATATCGAAAAGAGAGAAAAACTTTATTATTGATGCAATCTTTATAACCACATAGGATGTAAAGAAGTTTGATATGGGATGGGGTGATATCAGAACTCGAAAAATGGAAGCTCCGAGTTTTTTGTTGATACTTGAGGCTGCTTTCGACAGCTGATAATTGGTTTTATAGGTTTATGTATCTCTTATGTATAGTGAAATTTTTGATTTTTTGATTTTTAAAATCGATTTCGATATAAACTTATGTATATCATACTTAGTTGACCGCTACTAAAACTTTATTTAATAAAAAATAAATTATCAATTCAAAGTTTTCTACGTTGAATTTGAAAATTGTTACGCTTGCTTAAGAATTTAAAATAAAATAATAAATTTTGGTGGTTGTGATATTAATTTTTGAGTTCAACATGAACGTGTTGTTTCTATTTTTGTAAATTATTAATTATTCCATCCGATCCAATAAGTCACATTCCAAATTCGTGTTCATGTCTTGGTAATTTTACCAATATGCCAATGAGTTTTGAGTTTTATGCTTATAATAAACCGATTGTCTTCCGATGGGCAGTCCACTGTCCGTCCGGCACATTGGCTAAAATTTATTTAAATTATTTCGAAAATAAATTTATTATCAACAACTTAAAGATATCGTTTACTGGCATAGTTACGTAGACGATATGCTGATCCTATTTACGAGTACAATCAGAGATCTAAATCAATTTTTAAATTATTTAAACTAATTACATCAAAATATTAAGTTTACTTTGGAAATTGAAAATAATAAAAATATACATTTCTTGGATTTAAATGCAACTTATTAAATTCAAAATTTTTAGAAAAATAACCCAGCCACACGATCCATGAGAAGTCAAACCATCCATACCGGCTAAATAGCATTAATATGACGATTAATTAAACACAATCAAGTTCCTTGCGAGTGAAAACGGTTACAAATCAGCAAAAATTGACTTGATTAATTCAATTTGTCGAAACAAAATGAAATACAGACAGTCAACTACTTTGCGTTTTAATAAAGATGTTCAACCAAAATATGTCAGTGTAGAGTTTAATAAAAATTCTAGTTAATATGTTCAAAAACTTTTTCAAAATCATAGTTACAAAATTGCTTCTGCTCAGGGTAAATATACATATTTAAGTAGATATACTTGACTCTCTTAAATGAAGTGCACATCTCCATATTATGTGGGAACTCAGTAATAAAGGTGGTTTGTGTTGTTTTTAACTAAAAAACGATTGTCAACTATTTTGTTCTTCGTTGACTTTGTTTTGACGTTTGTATTTGGATATCCGTTTAGATTTCAATTGTTTCATTATGTAATCGGATTATAAACCCTTCATGGAAGGAGAATTTGGATTGATGTAAATAAACACTATATGCCCCTTGAGTCATATATGTACATAATTGCTTACTGTAGCCTGCGGTTTAGGATAGGTTGTAGCGTTTCTAGAAATTTCGAGGAAACCACTGCCGATTGTTATATTTTATCAGTGATTTCTCGCCATATTGGCTTGAGAATCATTGTAATAAATAAATCTGGTTTAAGAACATTTTGAAAACTGTCATCGCAACCATCTAGACAGGTTGTATGTCGTTGCTCTGTCCGCAAGAATGGCATTTCCTATCTATCACCACTTTGAAATCTATAAAATCCTAAAATGCAATTTTGTTGTGATATTAAAGACGAAAAAATATAAAAAAAATGTTTAAGACATTCTTTCTAGAAAACACGTTTTTTGTACACATTCTTA
Organism: Tipula vernalis; assembly: GCA_958295665.1. Classification (NCBI taxonomy): domain Eukaryota; kingdom Metazoa; phylum Arthropoda; class Insecta; order Diptera; family Tipulidae; genus Tipula; species Tipula vernalis. The sequence goes on along the minus strand of OY282558.1, from coordinate 174,356,811 downwards.
ATCGTCATTACATCTAATACTAATCTTAAATTCCTACAGTTGAACGATGAACTTAACGGTTAACTTAGCTGTAAGAGGTATTATTAGACAATTATTAGGTTGTAATCATTGGACCTGGCTCACATCAAGAATGAATTTAGAAGAATTTTTTCCTGACTATTGTCTCTTATAAGGTTACCTACGACTTCGACGCCGATCTCAAAAACCGGGGTGTATTGATTGCCATAAATAATTATATTCCTAGTGAACTGGTCGCCGGCACCCTAGTTTGAATATAATCACCACACATCAATTAAGATAAATAGTTGTTTTCATGTAACTTGCTACTCTTTTCCACATTCTAATAATTTTCATAGCAATTTCAGTAATTCCGATTTTGCTTCCTTCAACGGATTTCTGATCAGTGCGGCGTCTTTGACTTTCTTCAACGTGGAAGTAATTTGAATAAAACTATTTAGTCTGTGTAGACTGAGCAAAGTGGTAGTAAGTTTGAATTTCATTTTTGTACAACATTTTTTTTTTTGGTTTATTCCACCACAAAAGGCATTGCCACAGCTATTTTTCGCGCGCCGCGATTTTTTTTTCTATTTTCAAATTTTACCTGAATTAAAACAAATTTGATTGTAAATGTTTGAAGAAACTATCAAATTCAATTTCAATCTATAACATCTTCTAATAACTTTTTTGGAAAATATAATTATTCAAAATATACGCGCGAAATTTTAATATTCGCGCGACAAAATTTAAAATTTATAATTTACAAAAAAATTAATAAGACGTTTTATAAAATGCAATTTAATTTGATAGTTTCATCAAACATTAGAATCAAATTTGTTTTAATATTTCAGAAAATTTGAAAATAGAAAAAAATCGCGTCGCACGAAAAATAACTGTGGCCAATGCCTTAACTTTTAATTTAAAGGGTTTAAAAAATAAATTGTTGTACGACGTGTCCCAGAAAGCGGGCTGGGCGAAAAAACTAAAAATTAAAGTTTTGTGGTTCATGCGAAAAAAGGAAGTTATCGCCAAGTATCGAGAAGAAACACAACCATGTTACAACAATTAAAAACTAAATAATTAATTGATACAATTATTCTTAATTAATAATAATTGATATTTTTTACAAAAATAGAAATCATCGTCGAAGTAATCATTATTTTCACTATTTTGTTTACTATTTCTGTTTGTTTCGTTAAATAGAATATGGAAATAAATATAATTATATGCCTTGTCTTGACGCTATAATTAATTACAGTACTAAAAATTAATATTTTGATCATAAATTGGATTTTCCGTCTTGACGGTATAAGTAAACTACTATACTCCCTCCTATCAGTGAATACGCGAACCAATATATGGGTTAGCCCCTTAATCTTGCATTACAAAATCTTGCATTTCAAAATCTTGCATTACAAAATCTTGCATTACAAAATCTTGCATTACAAAATCTTGCATTACAAAATCTTGCATTACAAAATCTTGCATTACAAAATCTTGCATTACAAAATCTTGCATAACAATTTCCCGTACATTTATAGAATCGCGCGCGCGATTCTATAAATGTACGGGAAATTGTTATGCAAGATAACAAATTGCTGAAAAATTGGACGGTGGTTCCACAAAAATTATATTGGGGGCCTCAATCATACACCAATATATATGCCACAATTCTGGTCTATTTCCGATGCAGATGTAGGATCAGAAAACTTCGCGCGATTCTATAAATGTACGGGAAATTGTTATGCAAGATAACAAATCGCATTGACAAAATTCTACTGTATAATGATAATTGCAATCACATAGTAACAATAATAAAATAAAATTAAAGTTGCCTTTTTTTATTGCAATCATCGTTAGCGTTACTAGCGGAATCAAGTTGCTGGATCATGGATGGAATTATCGACGTAGTTCCATCCATCATGCGGCAACTCTTTTCAATTCACGGGTGTGTTTAGGGGCAAATTGTACCTTTAATATTTTGCTTAATGAGCAAAAAAATTCTGAAGGTTTAAGACAGATTTTTTTTTAACTTAAAGAAAGTCAGCTTGGAACTGGGTATTAATTGAAATCCAAGGAGAGTCATAACAGATTTCGAAAAGCCAATTGTGTCATCAGCTTCAACATTTTTCCCCGAAGTAACGATTAAAGGTTGCCTTTTCCACTTCGGGCAAATAATTTGGCGAAGGATACAAAAGCAACGGTTTGTGGCTAGATACGCCAGTTCTGAGGATTTTTCAATCCAAATTCGGATGCTGAAAAGTTTGGCTTTCGTTCCACCAAACGAAATACCTGGATATTATCAACATTTATATGAACAATTTGATGAGAACAGTGGAGCGAAATTAATTGGACGGTGGTTCCACAAAAATTGTATTGGGGGCCTCAATCATACACCAAGATATATGCTACAATTCTGGTCTATTGCCGATGCAGATATAAGATCAGAAAACTTCCCACGGACCGAAAACAGTGTCGAAGCTTGGCACCGACGCCTTAAAGTTGTGGTTGGATAACGGCATGCTGGAGTATACCGAATCATTGAAAATTTATCAGAGGAACTAATTGTGGCAAAAGCTCAAATTGATAAGGTGAAATCCAGAGAACGCCTTTCAAAGAAAGAAAAGGCAATAATCAAAAATAGAAAAATAAAACGTATCATTAAAAAAAGGGAAAGAGTCAGTAAAACTGATTTTTTAAAAAGAATCGGGCATAATATTATCCTTTTTTAATTGCTTTACAATTTATTTTATTTAATTTATTTTTAATTATATTATACAATTATAACTTTTCTTCTGTTTTTTTTTTGTGAATAAAATTGCTATAATTTAATATAAACTCAAAACTGACTTATTTCGATTTTCAATTGACTTTTATGAATACGCAATATTATGTTAGATACTAAAGACAGGTACAGATACTAAAACTGCAAAATTTTGAAATGCAAGATTTTGTACTAGCAAGATTTTGTACTTGCAAGATTTTATAACTGCAAGATTTTGGTTTGGCAAGATTTTGATTTGCATGATTTTTAAAAAATGCAAGATTTTGTACTTGCAAGATTTTGTAATGCAAGATTTCGGGGTGCTCCCCCAATATATTTATTGTTATAAATGTCAAAATGTGAATAAAAAATATTTTTAGTTTGTTTTGAACCAGTAAGCGTCAAAAAGTGTTTAAAGTATCTTAAAAATATCTTTACTATTTACTTAAAGAAAATGGATCCAAGGGAGTTCCTAAATCTGAATAATTTATATTTAAGAAGTTTAAAGAACAAAAAGATCAGGAAAAAACAAAATCAAAGGCTTCGACTTTTGATTAATCACTGTGCTGACCTTCAAATGAAAATAAATGCGGCTATAATTTGTGTAGTAACATCAAGGTCCAGTAATTCAAACAAAATTTGGGTGATGCCAGAGTTGTTGCCACCAAAGTCAGAAGGGCACTGGGAAATGGTAGGTCGAAATTTGCCGGACAGCAGATTTCAAAAAAAATATCGTGTAAATAGGAAAACTTTCGACTATATATGTAATGTTGTTCGTGGAGATTTGTATCGGTCTAATACCATTATGAGGGAAGCTACGAGTGTCGAGAAACATGTAATAATTGCTCTAAACATATTGAAAAGCAACTGCGATTTAGGTACTGTTGCGGACCTGTATAAGGTTGGTAAAAGTAGCGTGGGTCATATTTTACAAGAATTTTGTGATTCTTTGGTGAAAAATTTATATGAGCAAGAGGTTCGTTTTCGCGTGACAGAAATCGAACAGGATTCCATAAGCAAAATTTTTTTTAATAACTGGAAATTTCCCGGAACATTCGGCGCATTAGATGGTACGCATATTCCGATTAAGAAACTAGAAACATCAGGTGAAGACTATTTTAATTATAAACACTACTACTCTATTGTAGTATTAGCCCTTACCGATGCTAATTATTGCTTCAGGTACTTATATTGTATATTTATTCAATTTTAATGTATATTATTTTAATTAATAATTACTGTTTTATCTTCTTTTTAAGATATATTAATGTTGGTAGGCCTGGCGGAGTTCATGATGCTGTAGTATTTAGGGACTCAAAATTGTCAGAATATTTTGAAAGAAATACTATTAAAAACCACATAATAGCAGATGGGGCATTTCCTTTGCGTAATTGGTTACTTAAACCATATCCGGGTACAGAGTTGACACCCATTAAAGAGCATTTCAATTTTCGTCTAAGCTCAGCAGGAATGACAATTGAAGATAGTTTTGGTAGACTGAAAGGAAGAATGAGAATTCTTTCAAAGAGGATGGATTTTTCATTGGAAAATTGTTAACAAATTGTTAAGGCTTGTGTAATAATACATAATTTATGTGAACGCAATAGATGCCAATTTTATGCCAGTTGGCTACACAAATCCCAGGTTAATGCTGCAGATTTTAATGTCCCCCAAAGAATAATTTCGGATAGGAGGAATGCAGATGGCCTGAGTAAACGTGACTCATTAGCTAAGATGCTATTTCAAGAAATACAAAAGTAAAATAATTGTACATATATTATAGAAAATATATTATAACAAAAAATACAAAAATTTTATTTAATTTTATTTCATCACAATTCATCACAATTTGGTTTGAATTCAGTCACTTTACTATCTACGTAATTATTTAGCATTTGACTCCAAGAAACGGATCATTGCCTCTGCCACTTTTTCATTTTGTTCGTGTTCTTTTTCTTCCCTTTTGTCTCGTTTTTCTTCGATTTGCAATAGCTTCTCCAAAACGTTTTGATTCTTTTGGCTTAAAGCTATAAGGCTTTCGATGGCATCGTCATTTTTTTTGCGTTTGCTTGTTTTAGAAGCGGCGCGCACTGAATTGCTGGTGCCACTATAATCCGGTTCCTCTAAGAGTTGTGACTCCGATAAATTACTCTTACGGGAAGAAATTGAAAATCTTGACTGAGGAGTCGAAAAACTTGACTCAAGATCAAGATTTTCGGTTTCATCTTCCAAGTATTGCACTTCACCATACAAATTGTCCATATCAATACTGGCATTCGAATATCTAAAATAAAAATAATTGTATTTGACATGTGTGAATGGGTATGTATATGTATAGTCAAACAACTTACGAGATTTCGGTTGTGTCGCTATTAGATCCTTCTATGAAACTATCTTGTCCTAGATGACTATTGTACTTGTCTTTGACTCCAAGTATCTCATGTAACTTGCTGATTCACCTGAAATATTTAATAACATCATCTTGAAATGGAATCCTTCATAATTTCAATTTTTTGCAATTTCATCATCCATAATTTCAATTATTAATTGATAAAAACTATATGTACCTGATTTTGGCTTTGTTTTGTTGTAGATTTGTTTAAGGTTATTTATTTTGTTTCTAATTTCTTTAGGAGTCCTATTATAATTAAACAGACTCATTTCATCAGCAATTTTGGTATATATAACGATGTGCTTTTTACACTTTTCGAACATGTTGATTATTTGGTGTTCGCCCCATATATCTATTAATTTTGACGTTTCATCATCACAAAAATGTTTTTTATGTATTTGAGCCATTTTAATTTTAACAAATTTTTGTTTAACAAATTTATTTTGACAAATATTTGACACTTTTCATATAGCGATTGAAGCGATCCACGCGCTTTTTCCGGCAAGTCAAAGTTATGTGCCAATTAATTATGGGTATTTAGGATAATTAATTATAGTACTAAACTGTACCAAAATTTAAAAAGTTATGATCATAATTCGAATTATGATCCAATTAATTATAGCGTCAAGACAGAGCTATAAATTGGGTTCTTATTTTTACATCATAAATATCCACGGGAACACAATACCTTTCTTAATTTTAATAAGGCGTGTATGAAAGGTGATTAGTCCGAAAAGTGATGTGAATTAACCCTTTATCAAGTGTCCCACATGATTGGGGGCAGCGTTAACAGGAACGCTACATCGCAACTCTGGAATAGAAAGATGCGTTCCATTGACTAGAAGCAAGTCTTGCTTCCCAGAATCTTGATTTAACAGAGAACTGGTGTAACCTTCAGAAAATTCGGAATAAGCTTCACACATCACACAGGTTGTGTGGCGCCGAGTTTTATCCCATGCTTTTCGCCATGCCCATAAGGAGTACAACAATTTGAACTGGTTGCTACATACCAACTATATGTTGCGGCTCAAGAAGGACTTGCCATCTGAGCCAAAAGTGTTTTTGGAAATTAACGTTATACGAGAGATTTTGACCTTTTAAAGTTTACAGAAGTAGACGTTCGCGTTTATTTGTACCATCTGAATGTTAGAAAGGATGCTGGGTATGACAGATTTTCATCTACCCTGTTCAAGAGGTACTCAAAGAGTTAGCTTCTACGATTACCTTTTTATTTAATGGAAGTCATTGCAGGGGAATTACTCCTAACCTATGCTTTTTGAATCTAGTTTACACTTTTCTAATTGCTAGATTGGAAAGTTTTCATTGTGAATTTATCTCTAGCAGGTGGTTTTCCTGTTTTAACATTTTGTCAAAATAATGGGGTTTCCTACTCACTGTTTTCGGGCGATAACAGATGTGGGTTGGTTTAGCTTTTATTCATAATGTTTATAAATGACGTTATCAATTGTGTGAAGTTTGCCAAATGCTCGTTTTTGCAGGCGACATATGAAAATATTTGTCCCAATCATAAACGTATCTGATTACCAAGATACACATTTATCTGAATAGATTTTGCAGCTAGATAGTATCTAACAACATTCCTGCATGATAGCGTTATGAATAGAATCGAGTATTGGTTCGAGCTAAAGCTTTAGGTAACCTTTTACTCGGTGCGGCTGTTCCATCCTACCTGGCCATATTCTAGAACTTTATCTAAAACTCATTTTAGAATCCCATTTCCACTGCACATGTCAAATTTCACTAAAATCCATTAAAGTTCCGTCCTACTTGGCCATATTCCAGAACTTTATCTAAACTCATTTAAGAATTCCATTTCTAATGCATATGTAAAATTTCATCATAATCGGTTTAGGAATAACCAAATTCCGTCCTACTTGGCCATATTTCAGAACTTCATCTAAAAATCATTTTAGAATCCCATTTCCAACGCACATTTCAAATTTCACTAAAACCCGTTAAGAAATAGATAAGCTCCATCTTAATTGGCCATATAATTTGCTAAAGGTTCAATTTTTAATGTAAAAGGATTAAGTTGAAGTGTAAAAGGTTCAATTTGAAGTGTAAAACCTGCATTAAAAAATTTTATTTTCGAGTTTAAAATCAGCCGAGCGAATTTATTTCTCTAATGAAATATTTATTTTAAAATAAATGCAAAGTATGTACAATGGAAATTGTACACAATGCCAAAATGTCCGAAAAAGTGGGGATAGTATTAGAGATTGCAATTTTATTTCTCTTCCTCTGTAACTGGGATAATATTCTGTGTAAACACAGAAATGGTTCTCGGCATGTGAAATGACCATCTAATATTTGAATTTTTAGTAAGCGATGGAATAACTGCGCCTGCGTCTGTGATGTTTTCAAAATTGGTATCACAATGAATGAGTCCATTTATTTTATAATTGATTTTTACCCCAAAAAATGAATACACCCGGCCTCTTGACAGAGAAGGTCTACCATGTACACTCTACAGAATTAGTGGAAAAATTAGCACAATCTTGTTTAAGAGAATAATTTTTAGTTTTTGGTCAAATTTAGTATCGACTGAACATAAACTTAAAAGAAAAATTATTTCTTAATCCAATGAAGTCATGATCTGATTTAATCTAATTTGTATTTTTTAAAATGTTGGTAAAAAAAAAACGCAATTCAAAATTTTTTTTTAATTTGCTGAGATAAAAACATTCTTGAGACACTATGTTTGTGCTCTAAAAATAATGGAATTTGTTATTCTGTCAATCGCCTCATGCTATACACTATCCATTGTGAACTCTTGCTCAAGATAAATTGTGAAGGTACAGGATGAATATCTATCGGTTTAAAAAATTAGAATGTAGGTTGGTTGCCAAATTTATATTCTTCAAATTTTTTGCAAACAAATCTCGCAGGGGTGCTATAAAACCTCGTGCCGGCAATGGCTAGACCATCGACACATCACACGAATCGTCTGTGCTGAGTTGCTGTCATGTTTCAACATTTCCGTCCGTGCTCGTTGGTTCCGTCGACGGGATAACTTTTTTATAAAATTACCGATTGTAATCACTCTAGTTAATAATATTATAAATAAATAAGTAATTGCAAACTGCCGTTGGTTAAACAATTCCTTAATATTCCAAGTTTTATAATAGCAACCGATATCTAAAAATTATCGCTCAATTATTTTCGGTAAAAGGCATATGGTTACCTTTCTCATAATAAATCCATTACTTTACGTATTTACTTAATTCCTAGAAAGAACGCATGTTTTAATTCCTGCTAAAACTATCTTGCAAATAGATCATAAAATATTTAAAAAATATAATTTTTGTTTAAAACAACACATTAAACAAAATTGCCGCCAACATTAGAGGAATGAAATTCCGAATATGTACTCCTAATCAACAGTCACACAGGAAATGTGCATAAATATATGACTGGTTGCCGATGATATCAGTAATTTCGCATTTTACGTCACACACTAAAATGAACAACACACGTAGTATTTTATCTCTTTGTACTATTATACAGTATTATGTATGGTACTTCGTGGTATACACTTTAGGTATTTTTATTTGATTTTAAATTTTTAATTCTAAAAAACCAAAATAACGATTAGTTTATTTTTAAAATTCAACACATGTTTTATCAGTTACTATATGAAAACTATTTAGTAAAACATACTTGTACATTTTAATCTTTTTCACATTGTTAAAATACTTGTTTTTACAACGTCAGCCGCAGACAATTTTAGTTAACGTAAAAAAGAACATCTCCAAGTTGTATATTAAATACATAAATCAACCGTAAGATTTAATTTTGGCTGTATAACATAACACATTTTTGGTTAAAAACGTTAATGCGTTTAATGGCTGCGATATATTCCAAGGTTATGGTTGATATGTTTCTTAACCCATTGCTTTATAATTAAAATTCTATTGTTACAATTTTAAATTCACACGCTTTGAATGACAAGGTGGATGGTTTGGTGTTTAATTATGATATACCATGTTGCCATCTATATTAAACTTATGTTATGTGTTTTGTTAGGTTTCGACCGGTTAACGTAACACAATTTATTTATTGCTAGAAGGAAATGTATAAAGGGCATTATTAGCATTTTTGCATAAGCAAAACTAAAAGGGAAACATCATTCTGTGAAATATTTGATACATAGCAAAAAATTGTTAATTAAACGATCATGAGGTTTTGGGTAAAGCCAAACGACATGAAAAGTTTTAATTCATACTTCAATTTTCGGAAAATTCCTTGAGTCTTTATTCTCTAAGAAACGTTTCATCCTCCGTATGCCCTGATAATATTATTTTGAAAAATCGAAAGTTTCGATTCGACACGAAATTATTACGTCAAAAGTTCGGCCTAACTTTTAAATGAGTTAAAGTTAATTTTGTTCCTGGGTGCGGGTTAGCGTGAACCAAGACATTTATATAATATTCATTTTTACACTGAAAGAATAAAAAGGATTAATGTTTCCTCGAAAACCCGACGAATCAACTACTCATCAACCAAATCAGATTGAGTCATGATAATTTATGTCCGTGAGTGAACCCTTATGAAGACCTGGCTCACACAACAAGCATTTATCCTACACCGTTGTTTCAATGTTTAGTTCTACATACTCGTATATATTCCATATGATAATATTTTAATCTTTGATTTTAGAAACAGTGATTATGACTCTCTATCAGTGAATATCTCGGAAATATTTCCTGGGACTTCCTTTACAATGGGAAGGATATCGAAATTTTGACCGATCTGCTCTACGAAATATTTGTTAATAAATATAATTCGTATCATGAAAAGTGGCTCGACAGAAAGCTAATTTATTTATCCGTAAGACCATTATCATGTTTGGTATTTGTTTAAGAGTTCAAGGTCATTTAAATTAATTACTTAGGTTCAAAAGGGTTAAAATATTGAAATTGTGTCAAAAATATGACCAAAAATTTCATTAGTTCAAAACCACTTTTCTTTCGATGCTTTGAAAGTGCCTGTCTTTCTAAACCCATGGTATCTCTATGCTAAAGGCGGAGAATTGAAAAGGTTTTGGAAGCTGTACCGTCGCAGAGAGTGAAACCGAAATGTTTTTCGTTCCGGTTTAGGGTTACGTTCCCAAATTTATTTTTTCGTTTCGGTTCTGTTTCGGTTTGTTAATTTTTTTCTGGTTTCGTTTCGTTTCGGGTTCAAAACCGGTTTAAAACCTGTTCAAGATAGCACCACTTAAATATGTATAATAGGAATTATAATTATAAAATCATTCCATTACATAATGTCTACAGCCTCCAAGCTTTACGAACATATTTATTAAGGTATATTAAGATATACCGTTGTAAGTTGGGTGCTTGTTCTCCTCGTGGGAACGTATCAAAAAAGTTTCGAGTAAGAATTAAACCTGGCCGAATTGCCTTTAATTTGATTTAAATTTTATTTTTAAGCGATAACAATTGAACGAGATAATATTTCAAATTTAGTGTAAAACTGAAGAGTTTAGAAGCCAATAAATGTGTTTGTACTTGTAACCATGGGGGTCTGGCGTCTTCTGGAAGGGGGGAATAAAGCTGTGTATACCAGCTCCGTAACCTTCCTTTAGGGTGAGCTCCAGCAGGCTGTTCTAGGTCATGTTTTAGGCAGTCCTGTCTGTGGGCCCACGATCTGCGCGAGGGGTAACCTGAGCGTGATTCGCAAGTGTACGTACTACCTCCTCGCGGTGACCTCCGGAAACAGTTGGCTCGTTTACCGAACAACAGGCTAAAGTGCGACGCTATAAAGGATGGTATAATCCTTGAAAAAAAAAAATCTAAGGTGAGACACGTCCGCCGAGGGATGAATGATCATGGGTTAGTTGGTCACTAGCACGGAACTCCGGATACTAGGGGACCTTCGGTTTCAATCAGCCTTACCACGGCAAGAGGCGCTACCGTGGCGGACCTTTCATTCCTCAAACAAATCAACACTGCATGGATTTAATTAAAAACGAAAAAAATAAGGGGGGTGCTCCTTTAAACGCACCAATCTCAGAAGATGTCAAGGACCATTCAGGCCCTGCTTCTGAGATCAAAAAATTAATAGAAAACTCTAGCACGGACGTAGTGGTGGGCTCTCCTATACATGGCACTCTATTGCCTGAAATGAATACCCAATCCACGTCGACAACGGCCGAAATAAATAACGATCTTGAGGAATTGGAGCCCCATTCTAATTCGGTCCCATCTAATTCGGTCAGAGGTCCTCCGTGACGCTGCCTTGCAGCAATGTAAGGAGAATATCAGGGACAGAATTGTCCCAACAAATAAGAGAAACGGCCGACACGGCCACAAGTTATAGTAATGCAGTGAAAACTATCAGGTTGGAGATTACCGACCAAGGCTTCCCTGAAACAAAACTGGGCATTGCCCAGATTCTGGCAATACAGGATGCCATAATGGTGTTAGCCAAATTTTCTGGGATGTCGCACCAGAAACGATTGGCTCACGGTCAACTGTGCCGATGAAGACACGGCAGGGTGGCTTAGGGCCACAGTGCCCTTACTTAAGCCATGGGATGGGGATCCCTGAAGGCAGTCGGGGAGAAGGAGTTGCCTCGCCCATAGATGATCGTCTGGCGATCCAGAATAAGGTCCTAAGAGACGCAGATTGGAGGATTATTGCGAGGAAGGAGTGAGAAGGCGACCTCCTTCAAATTACGATGTCCGTTTCATACAAAATGGCGGAGATACTCAAGGGCTCCAAGTACAGAGTCAGCTGGATGTTTGGCTCTGTACAGTTCCGCCTAAAGAAGGAGGGGGCGATGGATGCAGTCAAGGGGAGAGTGGCGGAGCCGAATCTGCCCGGCACGTCAAGGGCAGCTTTGGATGAGAATTCTGGTCGCGGTGGTGAGGTCACTAGGCCGGAAGAGGCCAGGAGACCTGGCACCTCCGGAACAGGGAGACCGGCCAAACCGAAGAAGACCGAGATCTATATAATCTCGGACAGCCAGGCAGCTCTGCTAGCCTTAGGAGCTTCAGTGTTCAACTTGAAATTGATCTGGAGCTACTACTGTAATTTATTAGAACTTGGTAAAGCAAACAAGTCACCCTTTTGTGGTCTCCTGGTCACTCCACCATTAAAGGAAATGAGGCAGCAGACCGATGTGCAAAAATGGGAGCAAGCCGAGATTTCCTGAGTCCCAGTCCTAGTATTGCTTTTTCCAAAATCCACTTGGCAGATGGTATAAGGGACTGAGAGCAGAACTATAGGAAATTACTCTGGGAGTCCTCCATTGGGATGAGACAGGCCAAGAAATTATTCAGTTATAATATTATATATACAGCATTGGCCAAAATTATAAAGCACCCCTCCCAAATTGCAGTATCTACAAAACGAATGAAGACAAAAATTAAAACTCAATATTTTTAGGAAATACTTTTTATATTTTATTAATTTTAGTATTTTGTAGGTCCTCCTTTGGCTTTGATGACAGCCAGGACTCTTTTATTCATCGACCGTACTTTTATTCATCGACCGTGGGCGGGCCAGTCCATGACTCGAATTTGTTTTTTTCGAAACCAACTCATCGTAACGCGGGAAGTATGGCAGGGGGCATTATCCTGTTGATAAATTATCGAAGAACTATCCGTTTCCCCAAAGATTTGCCGAATTGAGGCATTCAATGCAGCCTCGAGGACGGTAACGTAGTTGGTACTGTTCATCGGACCCTCACAAAACAACAGTTTTCCCACCCCTGATGATGCCATACAACCCCACACCATCAGTTTACCCCCTCCATGCTTTACGGTAGGCACTATACAATCAGGATTGTATGCTTCCCCGACTCTTCTTCTTACGATGGTTGCGCCAGGAGTTCCAAAAATCTATAAGAATTCCATCAAATTTAACATAAATTTCTCTATTAATTCTTTTAAAATACATAGCACAATTTTTTATTTTTTTTTTTGACTAATTATTTTTTAATATTTATTTTTTATATTTACCTCAAAAGTAGATTCATCTGACCAAACAACTCTCGCCCAATCCACGTCATTCCAATGTTTGTGTTCTCGAGCCCATCTCAAGCGACTTTTTATGTTGGTAAGTGAGAGCAAAGGTTTTTTCTTGCTTTACAACCTTTCAATCCAGCTTGCAGGAGCCTTCTTCTAACTGTCCGTGCCGAAATGTGAACTTCTTGTTCTGTTAAATGCTCTGCAGCTATCTCAGCAGATGTTTTTCTTCGGTTTTTGAGAGATTTTCGCACAATTTGTCGATCGTCTCTTACCGAAGTGATACGATTTCTGCCTGAGCGTAGTTTATAGGCATAGTCCCCGGTCTCTTTAACCCTTTTCAATGTAGATTGAACTGCTCCACGAGAGCATTTTAATTTTTGGGATATTTTAATTTGGCTTACACCCTGGGAATCCAACAACACAATTTGTGCCCTTATTCCTTCACTGAGTTGGCACGCTTTAGGCATAATTATCACAAACACACTTTTTTTCTCAAAAAACTTACGAAAACTCTTTTTGATTTAAAACACTTTATGTGAAGACTGCACACGATCAAATACAAAACTAAAATAAAAAAGTTTTACGACGCTACAACTTCTTGTTAAGAACCTAAAACAAAACAAAAATTGGTTATTTTCAATAATTAAGGGTCGCATTCGGTGGGATGACTCGTTCGTTAACACCCATTGTTTAGAAAGACATAATATTAATATATAATGCTAATAGATAGGGGTGCTTTATATTTTTGGCCAATGCTGTACGTCTGGGAGAGGCACCGAGGATGGACCGCCAATCCCTAAGATCCCTTACCTGGTTTTAACAGGGCACGGCCCTTTTAACGGCCATCTACATAAAATGGGAAGGTCCCTTCCGAACCAGTGCAGATTCTGTGACTGCGGTAAGGAGACATCGGAACACCTACTCTTCACATGCGATGCTATATTCTAAAAAGAATCAAGTTCCTCAATGCGTACATACTCCAGTGGCCTAACGCCGACCCACTGGATATGCATCAGGTAGCGGCGTTTATCAAGGACATAGACCTACATTTCACGTAGGAATCTCTAGGGATGTACAATAGGCTCAATGGTCGCAGTGCTCTGGGCTATAAATACCCACCCTTTTGGGGGAAAAAAAAATTTGCAACCATTTGCCGTTCGTATAAGTAACAATTTTAGTGCTCCTTTGATATTCATTCTCTTCTTCGTCGTTACATATTACGTTTTATAAACTCTTCGTTGGGCGCTAATAGAGAATTTATTATTTCGGTCTAAAAAGACCAAAGTATTGAAATCCTGTCAAAAATGATCAAAAATTTGGTTGGTCCAAAATCACTTTTCTCGACGTTTTGAAAGTCCTGAGTCTAAAAAAGCAAAAAAAAAAAATGTGCGTCCGTCTGTCTGGATGTCTGTATATCTGTACCCATGCTATCTCGAGAACGTCTTGTTCGATTTAGAATTTTTTTTGCCAATCTGTTTCTATGGTCAAGGCCGACATTTGAAAAGCTTTTGGAACCTGTGCATCAAGAGGGTCGGGTACCTGCCATACGAATTGACCCGAAATACCTGGTTGTAGAAATATTTACGAATTTTTTATGTATGCTGGTTTGATTATTAAATTAGGCATTGAATTTGAGGTTTATTTGAAGGTTAAGTTAGGAATCAGTTTACAGGTTGAGTTAAAGTTGAGTTGAAGTTGAGTTGGGGATCTATAGGATATAGTGACTTGTGACTGGACTATTCTGGTTTGAGGAGTGAGTTTGGCGTAAGAGCGAGTTTGCGGTATAGTTGAGGGTTAAGTTGGGTTCCGTTTGCGAGTTGAATTAGAGTTGAGTTGCAGTTTGGTTAGGTTGGATTAGGGTTTAGTGAGCAGTTGAGCAATCTATATATATAGGAAAACCTCACTACAACGGAAATAGACGGGACAAAAAACGTTGTCCGTTAAACTGAGGATTTGTGATATTTTTATAAAAATGTTATTGGGATTCTATATCTTATCCGATTTTGATAAAGTCCAGCCTTTCCAGTTGAAATGGGATATTGAAATGATTTTTAGACGAAGTTCTGGAATATGGCCAAGTAAGATGGAACTTGGCTATTCCTTAATTAATTATGATGAAATTTGACATGTGCGTTGGAAATGGGATTCTAAAATGATTTTTGGATACAGTTCTGGAATATGGCCAAGTAGGATGGAACTTGGCTATTCCTTAACCAATTATGATGAAATTTGCATATGCAAAGAGTTCATTTAAGAGTTCATCTCGGGATTAATGTGAGAGTTGAATTAATCTAGAACGAAGTTCTGACCACCATGAGGTTTCAGCCCTTTATATTTTTTGTATTTATGTTTTCACTTGGATTTATAATAATCTCCTTGTTTTATATATTTCTAGTAGGAGTAGGAGAATTTATTTTTAGTTCTGTTCAGGGTTGAGTTGGAGGTTAGCTTGATTTGTTTTGTCTTGAGTTTATGTGCGAATGAGTATTTCGAGTCGCTTTGATTTGAGGATTGAGTAGGACGTTGAGTTTAGGATTAAGTTGAGAGTTGAATTAGGAGTTGAGGGGTTGAGGTGAGGTTAAGCGAGAGAATCAGTTGCGAATTTATTTGGGGAGAGTTGTATGTTGAGTTGGAAGTTAAGCTGATGCCAATCAACACTCATTGCGGGCTGTTTCAGGTTAATCGCTTTCCACCAAACGTTAAAACGGCTCCCGGCATTTTCCAACAATTAATGGACACTATGACAGGCGGCATCGACGGTGTTTTCCCTTGGATCGACGACATTATCATCGGAGGCAAAGACGATAAACAGCACCGCGAGCGCCTTTTCAACGTTTTAAGCCGCAAGCAAGAATATGGCTTCACTCTCAAACCATGAAAATGCTCGTTCGGTCAGAAGTCCGTCGAGTTTCTGAGCCATATCATTGACGAAACCGGAATCCGGCCAAATCCAGCCAAGTTGGAAGTCACACAGCAGCTGCCACCGCCATTGGACGCTACCCAGCTGCGCGCTTTCTTGGGTGCGGTAAACTGGTATGGCAAGTTCATACCCAAACTCAAGGAAATGCGCGGGCCACTCGATGAACTGCTGAAAGACGAAGTCGAATACGAGTGGACCAAAGCCCAAGACACTGCATTCAGCCAGCTAAAGGAAGTGCTCGCATCTGATTTGGCTCTAACGCACTACGACCCAGCCAAGAAAATTATTGTCGCAGCAGATGCGTCCAGCTATGGATGGGGCGGTGTATTCATGCACCAACTGGATGACGGTATCAGGAAGCCCGTCATGCACGTATCGGGATCATTTACGAAGGCGGAAAAAAATTATGCCCAGGTTGAGGCGTTGGCCCTGGTGCGGACAATCAAAAAAATGCCATCGTTTCGTGTACGGCCGCAAATTTGATCTGCAGATAGACCATCAGCCGCTGCTAGCCATCTTCGGTGCGAAAAGTGGTATTCCAATATACACCGCCAACCGCCTACAGCGATACGCAGAGAACCTTCTTGATTACGATTTTGAGATCAGGGGGCCTATTCTCGAATTTCACATCCATTTTCCACATGTGGACATCTGTCAAAGTTGTCAAAAAATGGTTCGAAAATTGTAATTCGTATATAAAACACATGCGGCATTGACATTTTCCTAAATGGGGAATTTTTCCACATGCTTATACCCATTCGGAAATATTCCCTTAGTACCGAAAAAATTTAATTTTTATGAGTTTTGACAAATGTCCACATGTGGAAAATGGATGTGGAATTCGAGAATAGGTCCCCAGGTATGTAGACACAAAAAGCTTCGCATATGTCGATTTCATTTCGAGATTATTCGCGACATAACCGCTGCTCGAGTCCGAAGATACCGTCATTGCAACCGTTTCGTGATTGACACTGCTAAATCGCTGCCAGTCAACTTTGGGGACATCCAAAAGGCGACCGCAGAAAGCAGCATGCTTCAAAAGGTCGCGCAATATGTCACATATGGCTGGCCACGCCAGCAGAAGCTTATTCCCGACTCAGCAGCAGCACATTTCTTCAATCGCAAGTCGGAGTTGTCGGTAGCGCAGGGATGTCTGTCCCTCGGCGATCGAATCATCATTCCAGACAGATTCCACAACCAATTGTTGAACGAACTACACGACGGGCATCCAGGGGTTGTACGCATGAAACTGCTCGCGCGAAGCAAGTTTTTCTGGCCGGGTATGGATGGAGCGATCGAACAAGTGGTGCGCCAATGCAGCGATTGTGCAATCAATGCAAAGTCTCCAACAAAATGTACGCTTCAGGCCTAGCCGAGTCCCAGGGAAGCTTGGTCACGAATCCACATCGACTACGCCAGGCCAATCAATGATTTCTACTATCTGGTCATCGTCGACGCTTTCTCCAACTGGCCAGAGATTTTCAAAATGCGCAGCACCACCGCAGCTAAAACAATCGATAATTTGTGCAAAGTTTTCGCACGCCAAGGCATCTTCGAAACTATCGTCTCCGACAACGGTCCGCAATTTGTCTCGGCTGAGTTCAAACGGTTCTGTGAGGCGAATGGCATCAAACATTTGACATCAGCGCCCTATCATCCCCAATCAAACGGGCGCGCGGAACGTTTCGTCGGCACGCTCAAAACTGGCCTAAAAAAACTCAAAGGCAAGGGCAACGCGGAACATGTCCTGCGCAAATTCCTCACGTGCTATCGCGACAAATCACCGTTCCAATTGATGACCGGGCGAGAAATGCGCACCAAGCTGGACTTAATTAAGCCACCACCAGTGCACAACGATGGATGAAATGTTGAAATGGAGGAGCGATTCAACGCTCACCACGGCGCGAAGCACAAAGAATTCAAGGCTGGCGAGAGCGTGTTCTTCAAGTGTATGAATGGTGGTTTGGCGTCTATTGGAGGGGGGGATCAAAGTTGAGTAGATTAATCTACCAGCTCCGTAGCCTTCCAATAGGGTGCGCATCACATGAGCTGTTCTGGTCTTGTCATTAGGCAGCTGTGTGATGGGTACAATTGTGTAAGGGGGAACCTCTTCACAATTTGCAAGTGTACGTACTGCCTCCTCGTGGCAACCACTGGTAACTAAGGCCACTTGGCACATTTTTGGCCATTTGGCACAGGCTAAAGTACGGCGCTAAAGGAGAAAACCTTGACAAAAAACCCTAATCTAAGGTGGAACAGCATATGCCGAAAGATGAATGGCTGATAGGTTAATCAGCCCAAAATATGCGGACTCTGGATACCAGGCACCCTCCAGTTTTATTTAGCCTTCCTGTAGTAAAGCTGAGTGACCTACAGGTGATTTGCAATTCCCAGCAACTCGTAAGAGTAAAATCAAACGGAATACGGGGCAGGAGTAGGAATATACGGGAGTGGGACAACCCTCTCGAGGTCCTTGAGCTCCAATGCTACCGTCTTTCTAGCGGAACTACATGCTGTAGTAAACATCTAGGAGGGAGAGCAATAAGCCCAGATAGTATGTGTCACGTACCGGGAGGCAGTATTGTCAGGTTCATTAAGAACCTGAATATTGACTGGACGGATAATTAAGCAGAAGCCAGCACAATAGATCTTTTAGGTCGCAGTGCGAAGTGGCTGATCGCCCGCATGGCCCTCCAATAATAATAATAAGTGTATGAATGGCAACGATTGAACCTGGCAGGCCGGTACAATAATTGAACGCCGAGGAAAAGTCAACTACATGGTCCAAGCACAGATGAAGACTAGCGAACGAAAGGTCACGTGCCACGCCAATCAATTGCAAACGCGTTTCACGGCTGGGCCACCATCAGAAGAAGACAACGTCTTGATGGACACTTTCGAGTTGCGACCAACGCAACGTATAGTGGAACCGATCATTGTTCCGCAACAACTACTCTCAGGGGAGGAACCAGGGCCAGCACTAGGTGCAGAGACACAGCACGGTGCAGAGCCACAGCACAGTGCAGAGCCACAGCAATCCCGTAGGTCCCAGCGAACAACAGCTAGAAAGCTACCGTCGCGTTTTGCTGATTACGAGTTGGCGCCGACGGCCACTCTAAACGAGGAGAACTGTGAGGTGTGCTACTGTATGGCACGTGCGACTGTACGGCAGACAACGCAACTAGAAAAGGTAGCGGTGAGTAGTGGAAGGGGAGATTTACTAGTAGAAGCAGAGTACGAAACCGAGATACACGTGTAAAAGTGAATTAATAAATATAAAAGGTTAAACAAATATATATATAGTTTTATTCCGGACAACTGAAGTTGTCACAGATTTATTGTTGTTATTTTATATTTTCTAATTTAAAATCAGTTGCCGCATCTAGCACAATATATTTTTCATTCGAAAAAGAAACTCAAATATATGTCAGCCTACAAAAAATAAATCGTCCTAGGCACGCCTAACCAGTCTTAAATACCAAAATAGAAAAAATTAAATCCTACCAATATTAATAAAAGCGATCGAGTCCCGCTCGATTTTCCTATAATAAAAAAACGAGCAATTCCGGCCTGACCAAGTTTTTACTTCGAGTATGTAGTACTAAATTTTAATTTTTATTAAAATGTCCTACTTCCTACGTACACAATGAAACAAAAGACTACATTATCGCCCAATTCAATCTATATCTTAAAAACTGAATGACTACAATCAAATTTTCTATTGTCAAAATATTTTTTTTCCACCCATTACAGCTTGCAATCGTCGAGGCATAGATGACACCAAATTTGATATTGTTTCAGGTGTAAGTTCTGCCTAAGTTTATTTTAGAGCTTAGAGTTCCCAGCTACTAATATCATATTTTCGAACTTGTCGTCCTATATTTCCAAAGATGGCCTGTTGTGTTAAAGTCTGGTCGTTGAGTGTGAAATTTAGTTGTTTAGAAACATTGTACAGCAACCAATCCTTTACAACTACCGATATATGTTTCCGGTCATTATCCTTCTGAAAGATCGAAGGAGACTCATAGATGGCTGAAGCTCATCTTTTAATATGTTCGTTAATAGAAGCTGTCAAAATGACATATGGTACACTACGGCATAAGGTACACTATAACATTTTTCAAAACAGCATATGGTACACTACGGCATATTTCATAACGGAATATGGTACACTAAGACATATAGTACACTACGGCATGTGGTAAGCTAAGGCATATTTCAAAACGGCGATCATAAGATTTCCGACAATTTTCGTTTATATTTGCCTCATTACAATGAAGATGGAAAAGCCCAACAGGTAATAAATAAATTATACATTCAGTTAGTGATTCTGTTGTACTTCGACAGTAGTTTTCTTTAAATAACCACAAAACTAGAAAGCGGTTACTAACTGAAAATATAAGTGGAACAAGACATCTGCTGTACTACGTGAGTTTGGTCAAAAAAACAAAACAAAAAAGTTAAAATCTGGATTTCTCCACATATCTTCGTAAAAAATAACCCTTAAGAAGGCCATAAGAACAATCACTATAAAAATAAAACAATAATAAGCGAATTAGCTAAAAACCTTGCTAATTATTGATGTTTTCTATTTCCGCTGGGAGAGTAAATTTATTTTCATTAAGTGAAGTTCACTTAATAGTGAAGCAAAATTATATTAACATTGATAGGTCAAATGACCGGTTGTGGTAGGTAAGATAGTCTACACATTTTGAACAGAAGTGAATACTGAAAAATTTATTGTACGTATATTATTAGAAAAGTCATGAAGTATAAAGGCGATGCCAATGACGTTAGATATAGGACATTCTAATCGATATTTTAAAAATGGGTCAAATGACCCGGGCATGGTAGGTTTAGTGTTAACCCTTCCGCGTGGAGTGCCGTACACGTGTACGTCATTACAAAATACGGACTTTAACAAGACACCGTGAATTATTTTAGATGCTATTTGTATAAAGTAAATTTAAAAGTTTTCTCCCACGCGGAAGGGTTAATATATGGTAACTTTATTAGTTGATGATTAAAACCATTTTAGAATCCCATTTTCATCGCACTTGTTGAATTTCATCATAATCGGTTAAGAAATAGATGATTTCCATCCTTACTGGTCATATTCCAGAATTTCATCTAAAACGTATTTTAGAATCCAATTTCCATCATACTTGTCAAATTTCATCATAATCGTTAATAAATAGCCTAGTTCCATCAAAATCCTTTTTAGAATCTCATTTCCATCGTATATGTTGAATTTCATCATAAACGGTTAAGAAACAGTCAAGCTCCATCAAAATTGGCCATATGCCAGAACTTCATCTAAAATCAGTTTTAGAAGCCCTTTTCCATCATATATGTTCAATTTCATATTCGGTTAATAAATAAGCAAGTTCCATTAGACCATGTGCCATATTAAAATATGCCGACGTTTACCTTATGCCATAGTGTACCGTATGCTGTACTGAAATATGCGGTTTTGAAATATTCCGTTTTGAAATATGCCATAGTGTACTTTATGCCGTAGTGTAACACATGCCTTATTGAAATATGCCATGTTGAACGGATCCCGTTTTACATAACTATAAAAATTACTTTTCCAGATTTTCAAATCTCTCTTATTTTATAATTTATTTAATTAAACAACTCTCATACAGTCATAAGAAAACTATAATTTCCCTATCCCTGTCGACTGCATTTAACAATACACGTCAGCAATTTCTCTCAAAGACTTCTAAATGCGATTGACTGTAAACTGAGATTTTCTCCGAATAATAATAACATATCATATTCGTTTCCCTGTGTGTAACATGTAACATCACGTACGCTTTATTATTGTATAGGAATAGGACTACAGTAAATTTTATTTTCTCATGAAAGAGAATTAGATGAGAGTACAAACTACAAAATATAATAGAGAACACTTTTAATAAGCATTCATTTTTATTTTATTTTCTCGCATTTGTAAAGTAAAATAGCTGCCGTTGTGTCAAATTGTATCGTACGTATTTTCTCACAAAATAAATGTACAAAATTTAGTGATACAAAAGTTTGTTGAAATTAACAAAATGGATAAACGTATTGAACGATTTTTAAACGATCATAATTTAATACAACATCGCGATAATTTTCTACGTAAGTACATATTTAAAGCTTTAATAATGTATGAAATGAACACATGTTTGTAGTGTTGTTGTAGTATGCTATATGTTTCTTTACTTACTGTACTATAAATGAAAAAACAAAACAACTGTTTTGGTTTTTGTGTACACCATGTACCATGAAGAGTAAATTTTTTGGTTTCTCTTTTAATAATGGAAGTTGTAATGTGTATATTTCGAATTAGATTAGGATTGACTATTTTACTGTATTATACATTTTTTTATTTTTGGTTACACACCATTTTCAAACAAAAAAAATTGAAATTGTATGTATATAAAAATATTTCGTTCTCTCGCAAGTTATACAGAGTAACAGAGAGCACGGTTACAGGAAAAAGTTGACGAACGTAGAGAGTTAATGGGAATGTAATAAATGAAATCTTTATATTGTGTATGTATTAGTAAATTTATCGCTCTCTATTGTTCCATATTTTTCTCATGCTTAGATCCGCGGCAGATTTTCTATAACTACATAGAGTAAATACATAAAAACGTTGTTGTATCAACAAATTATTTTGAAACATTTTACTACAGTTTCATATAAACTACCTATCAAATCGATCGAAATTTAAATTTTATAATATACACATACATATACAAAAATAATGTACGTGTACGAAAACGAACTGCAACTGCGCGTTTGTTTTTATTTGTGTTTTACTCTCTTTGGTTGATTTTTTAAGCCATAGGAGCAAAATAATTTAAATTGAAACAGGGCAATTCATAATGAAATGAAGCTCTAGTTATTAAACCGCTTTACTAGTTTGTTTACTGATATATCGAGGTTTTGTTTGAATTTCTGCGGTTGTTAAACTTAAACTTTGAACAATGCGGCAATTACCATGTTTCCAGGAACGAGCTTGAGTTAGGTTGGATTGAAAGTGACTTAGGTTGAGTTGAAAGTTTAACGGCCAGCCATTATTATATTAGATTCTTAATTTTTTTAAATATTTTTTTGTTGTAATAATAAAAGTCCCTAATATATATTCGCCGCGCCATTTTAGTTTTCAACTCTACTCAATTCCACTAGCTTACGTTTATTTTTTTTTCGTTGAGTTTAAAATAACTTAACGAAAACCTAATTCCAACCTCGTTTCCCTGAACATTAAGTTTTGGTTTCGACGTTCGACCTCAAATCTCGTTGGAATATTTACAACGGGAAATATTTTTTTGTATGGTTGTGTCCATACAAAAAAAATATTTCCCGTTGTAAAAATTACAACAAGATTTGCGGTCGAAACCAAGACTATAACTCAAACTCCACCCAGTTTGAACCTTACAGGGAAATAAAATAAATGAAGTTCCTTCAACTTTATTTGTGTTCTAATGCTGTGTGCCTTAATCGACTAAACATCACTTTTAAAACATCTTTTCTGTTTTACATTTCGGCTTAAGTTTCGTAATTATTTTCATATATTTATTATGTTTAAATTTAAACTATTTTAATATACATATTGTCACTATTTTTACCATACATAGCACTGGTCGACAAAGAAAAAGTAACAGAAACACGGATAGTCATTTCCGACGTATTTTTCGATGCTGAATCCGAATCTGGTCGCAGAAGTGCCCTAAAAGTGCAAAAAGACTGTTTTAATGGGATTTCAATATTTTATTGTATTGTTACGGAATTTCAGCAGTAAGAACCAACGGTTCCATCGCAGAGTACCATCCATCCCTTGCTTTATCTATTACCGAGATATCGCAAATGAAATAATGTGCGCACTAATAAATTCCCATATCGTGGTTAAGTTGTATAACATATAAGTTCATACATTAGTCGTTTAAGGGGATGAATGGTACTTTGCGATGGAACCATTGGTTTTTACTGCTGAAATTCCCTAACAATACAGTAAAATATTGAAAAGCCTTTTAGGTTAGGATATTTGCGGTTTTGAGGTTTTATTTTTTATTCAGCACAATGACATTTGCGATCTAAAAAAAAGGGCGAGTTCGTGCTCAACTCGCAAAAGATTTCTGTGAAAACATTTATGCATAAATATCTTAAATCATTTCAAGCCATTTCCATTTTAGCTCGGCCATTTTAGCCTCTGCGCAAAGACGGCTGTTGTTCGCTCAATACTTGAGACCTGATTGAATTTCTCACGCACATGTGCAACAAATTGAACGAAAAAAAAAATGAAATGCTTGTAGATGCTTATTGAAAAATCGTATTCGCCATATAATTCATCTCTTCTATTAGTACTCAAGAAAAACTGTAAAGACATTAAGGGTTGGAAAGTGGTTGTGGACTTTAGGAAAATTAATAAAAAAGTAATTTCCGATACATTCCCATTACCATTTCAAACGCTTACCGTTTGGTTTAAAAGTGCCAGCAAATATTTTTCAACTGATGATGACGATTCGTCGACGATTTAGTTGTTTTTGGATGTTCATTAAGACACCACAATTCCAATTTAGTAAAAATATTTGAACGTTTACGAAATTTTAACCTAAAATTAAACTCCGAAAAATGTAAGTTTCTTAAAAAAACAGTAACTTACCTAGGGGTTCGAATTTCAAATCGATGTATTTTACCTGACCCATCGAAATTCAAAATTTTCAAAAATTACCCAATACACAAAATGAAGATGAGATTCGACGATTTGTTGCATTTTGCAATTGCTAGAGGCGATTTATAAAAAACTATGCAAAAATTGCGGAACCATTGAATAAATTGCCAGGTAAATCCCAAGAAACATTTGACTTATTGAAGATAATGTTAAACCCCCTTTATTGCAATTTGACTTGGAAGTTGAGTACATCAAAGGAAAGTCAAATGTATACGCAGTTGCATTATCCCGAATTGTTATTGACAGTGATGAACTAAAACAATTTATAGTCAATACTATCACGTGAAGTAAGGTCGGACGAACATCTCAAAATAATCAATGCTTCCAAGAGCCTGATCAACTTGCGGAGTCTGGAAATTTAAAAATATACATACTCGGCTATACTTGCAAGCCAAACTAAAGGTTTTCGTAAACTAGAATTTCATACTACCTTGATCAACAAGTTCCCGGAATAACCACCGCGTGGCGCTCCCATCGTTCCGATTTGAGTTCTGTTTTTTTTGTTAAGTTGGTACATCTGTTGTTGATAATTGAACAACATTTGTAATTTATTTCACAATTTTATAGATATCATACACCAGCGTTGCATTCCGGTAAAGAAAATTCTCGATTTTAATCCAGCAACACCCTGGCTTAACACTAAAATTATTAAGCTAAGCACATTGAGAGATGAAGCCCATCAATTATGGAAAAAGCACCGTGATCTTGGTCACAAAGCTAAGTATTGTAACTATAGAAATTAAGTTACTAGCCTTATCCGTGAATGTAAACCAAAATATTATTTCGGTAATCCAAGGGTTACCATGAAGTGGCTTTGGAATAATCTTAGATCAGTTGGCATTGCATGTTCTACTAGTGTCGTGTTACCATTAATGAATTCTAATGATGATTCTATGTCTGGATTTCAAAGTTCACCGTTCCAATTTAAATGCGTCACAAACCTTGATGTAGTGAATCTAATTGGAAAAATTAAATCAAACGCGGCTGGACATGATGGATGACCCTTAAGTATCTAAAATTAATACTGCCGTTAATTTTATCTTATCTAACTTTTATAATTAATAAGTGTATTACTAACTCGTATTGTCCAATATTATGGAAAAAGGCCTTAGTTATCCCTTTAAATAAAAGTAAAGACGTTCACAATTTACATATGATCTATGATCAATAAGTATTACCCCTATTCTATCTAAGGTGTTTGAATTGGCTTTAAAGGATCAAATTTCGTGTATCCTTAATGCATCTAAATCTTTTGCGGTAATTGTCCTCTTGGATTTTTCCAACCTGCAAAAGCTTAAATTATTTTATAATTTTTCGGGCTGTGCTATTCGTTTATTATCTTCCTATCTGTCGGATAGGACTCAGATTGTAAATTTATTAGGGTCATTATCACAAACAGCTTCGGTTACTTGTGGAGTCCCTCAGGGGTCTATTATTGGGCCAATATTATTTTCCCTTTTCATTAATGATTTAGCTGATTGCATTTCTCGTTCAAAATTCCATTTCTACGCGGACGATGTTCAATTATATATTGATGGTTGATTAAAAAATATAAATGAAATTTTTTCAAAAATTAATGAAGATCTGCGAGGTATTTGTTCTTGGTCAACGTCAAATGGTCTTATGTTAAATACAAAAAAAACACAGGCCATGTTAATTTGTAGAAGCAATTACTTGGATATAATACCGGATTTATATATTAATAATGATAAATTAGCATCAGTTGATACAGTTTGTAATCTGGGTATACGCATGAATAGCAGTTTCACTTGGAGCGACCACTTTATTGAAACCTGTCGCAAGCTAAACTCTATTTTGTATGGCTTGTGTCGCTATGACCACAGTACTCCCGACCAGAGAACCTGTATAATAGTTGAGCGAATCCAATAATCGAGCCTGTGGCCCAGACATTCTGCTAATTCGGTTTAACGTCGGTTCTTCACTGTCAAGCCTACTGAATAGCTTTGTTGCATTGTCCTCAGTATTTGGCTTAGTATATGCAACTAACTGTGAGTCTGCTATTGGTTCGGATCTCTCGACAAAGCATGGCTTTAGTCGGTCTACTGATAATCTAACCTTTAATAGTTTGCTTTCTTTCGAATCCCAACAGTTTGGAAAGCCCTGAAAATAGCGCCGACTCAAATGAGCCTTGGTCCGTAACAATAGATTCGGGAACGCCAAAACGAGCTACCCAACCACTCAATATAGCCAGCGCCCGACTATGCTCAAATGCATTTGCGTGAATCCCTGAGATACAAGTGGAAAATTTCCCAAGGCGTTTGTGGTATGTTTAGTGATTTTTGAATTCTGCCAGTCTAAACAGCATGATGCCATTTAATGCACACCTTTATTAATAGAAGGCCAAATAAATTTGTCAGTGGCCAGTTTAGCGGATGCAGAACTTCAGGGGTGAGCCAACTCAAGGATTGAATTAAAAACAATTTCCATGAGATCTTTTAATTCGGAATCGCCAAGCTGTGCATCAATAATTGGTTTTTAATCAACGATCAAGGGTATAGTGATTTCACAGATTCGTGATAGCATGTCGGCCACGACGTTTTCCATACTAGAGACTTGTTGAAGAATATCGGCGGTAAACTGCCTGATGTAATTTAACTGGCAAAATTGCCTAGGGCAGGCTTTAGCCGAATTTTGCTTTGAAGGCGAATATCAACGGCGTATCGATAATCCCTGAACAGCGTGAATAATCGTCTTTCAAGTAGATGTCGAAAATGTTTGATTGTCGAATAAGCTGCCAATAATTCGCGGTCGTAGGCGCTGCGTTTCGGTTAGCCTCACGTAGAATATAGCAAGTGGTTGCCAATCTTCCGAAGCTTTTTGTTGGACAACCGCATCAATTATAACAGCAAGCTGTGCTTCTGATTTTGGGTGTACAAAAAGAGTGGTTTCGGCCAACTGCTGCTTGCAGTAGTTGAACGCCTCTATAGTTTCCTCTGTCCAACTAACTTTGCCTTTGTCGTTCCCCTTAAGGCATTGCCACATGCAACCGGTATTTCAAACCGTCAAATCCAATTTTTGACAAAATTGTTTCATTTTCAACATCAAAATTAGTAAAAAATAGTTCGGATCTATAAGCTTTATCTTATTCTTAGAAAATTTTATTAAAATTGATTTAATTTCATTCAAAAAACTCCAATTTTATACTATGTCGGACGAATTTTAGCGGCAAGATAAAAAATTGGAGTATTTTGAATGAAATTAAATAATTTTTAATACAATTTTCTATGAATATGGTGGAGCTTATAGAATTGAACTATTTGTTAATAACTTTCATATTTCAAAGTGAAGCTACTTTGCCATAAATAGGATTTAATGTTTTGAAATGCCGGTTTTCTGTTTTGCATGGGGCAACGCCTTTACTACCTTTAAGATAGTCGTTCAGTAAAGCCTGATTACCCCGACATGTGGTATGAACCGCCGATACAAATTCAGTACGACCCAAAAATCGCCTAAACTGCTTAATCGTCTCAGATGATATTTAATTATCTGTGCATTTAAAGTATGATCAATAAAATTTATTGCGCTCTTAGCAAACACACACATGTCAATTTTATTCTCTAGACCTGCGTACATCAATCGCTGAAATATAATTCTTAAGTGGTCCTGATATTCTTGAAATGTACGCGACGCAACCAATAAGTCATCGATGTAGACTAAACAAAGATCCTCTGAAAATAGAATGCAAAAAGCGTTGGAAGGATTGGGCAGCGTTTCGCAAACCAAACTTCATATTTATAAACTCAAAGAATCCGGAAGGCATCGTAATCGCCGTTTTAGGAATGGCACTTGTTTAAATCCTACAATTGAGGAATTGCCTATTGGTCAGGCTGAGCTATATTATTAAGAGACCGGTAGTCATCGCAAGGTCTCCACTCTACATTTTTCTTCAAGACCAGGTGAAGAGGACTCGACCACGGACTGTTAGAGGGTCTGCATATTTTACTTTTATTTTTTTATATTTTTTTTATTTTTCTGAATGTTAATTAATTCATGTAATTTCTAATAAGCTACCGGTGATTAGACCATTCTAAATGTGTTTTTATTAACACGTAGAAATATATTAGTATTTACGAACAATCATTCAACGAAACCTACTAATAGACAGAATTCTATTTATTTAATTTTTTAATTTATATGATTTTAATATGTTCCGAAGATTGTAAGAGAATTCAATCCAGTTCCGAACTGATAAGCTTATGATTATGAAAAAATCAATCTTCTCATCAGGCCCGCCGACTGGACTGATTATACCACAATTTACATTCTAAATTATACAGAATGTACTGTACATTATGTACGAGCGAATCATACTAATACAGATAAATTCTCTTACAATTTTTTCTTCTTTACGACATTCACACAGCTCTATTTCTGTGTAAGCTAATTTTACTTTTTTTTTTAATTTTTTTGAACGTTAATTGTCTGCCCAGCGATTGCATAACTTCAATTTCCCTCTTTGCAATGCAAAGTTTTTCCGGAGAAAGACGTCTTGTCAGAATGTGAGACCGGATGCTTAACCTGTTTTTGAATTATCGAACTAATGTGTATGATTTTCCTCGAGACTTATCTTTTGTGATGATGGGAGTACCGAAAACTCTGCTCCGGTGTCAATACCATAAAATATCTGTTACATGGAGACGTTATCATAAATTGTTAGGCGACACTAGATTTGGTTGTCACGACTCGGCGATGACACGTCATACGTGTGGCGACGTAGTAGTTATAATAATAATCAGTAAAAATAAAAACAGGTTCACAGTACCGAAATAAAAACATAGAAATCAGGTGCACAACCCTGTTCCTTTTGCCATAGAAAAAAAAAATTCCACCACCGATAGGCGTCGTGAAGTATTCTTTTCTACTCGAAAAATAAAATAAAAATAAAAAAACACTTAACAAAGAAATACGTAGCAAGCAACACATATATACAGTTTTGTGCGCGATATTCGATTAAAGTAACAAATAAGAAAAAAATAAATAATTATCGTGACTTAATGTGGGCACCCATATAATTGATTGATTGATTGATTAAGAATGTACGGCCAAGCATTATAGCAAGACTCCCGGACTCCCGGGCACATACCGTACACCCTTTCACACATAACAAAACCGAAGGATTGGATAGGATTATTAGTAGGGACAGACTCGACCCGGTTACTGACACCAAAGCGATCGATAGTTATTAAATTATTAATATAATAAATAGGTTAGCACAAGACAGCACAATCTAACTACATTATTAGATGATCATTTCTCTGGAATCCAGGGCCGGATACTCAGGACTCGCTAAATCTAAATCAGGACTTAAAAAAATTATTAATGTTGTAATGTCCCCCCTGTTCGCCTTTCATTAATTTACCTGATTAAATATTTAAGAAAATTAAAATTACTAAGCTAAGATTACAAAAACAGCGCTTATTTTATTTTTCCTGGTATTTCCTTCTATATCTAATTAATTAATTATTACATACTGCAACAAGAATAAAAATAAACGTTAAAAACCATTTTAAACATAAAATTTTACTTAAAACTAATCCTACCGATCAAGAAATAGAGAATAAATAATTAAAAATTCAATTATTTTATAAAATTTATAATAAATAATATAAAAATGATAATGTTACAGTATCACAACAGCCTAGAATCATCAATAATACATTTAGGTACTATAAGTATATCAAGAATCAACAAATAAAATCAATATATAATTTCCCAGGCAACTCTGAAAACTAATTTTAATTAGTAAATCACCATAATATCAAAGTAAAATCTAATTTTGAAATTCAGGGTTAATTTAATCCCTATATTAAAGATTGATTCTGGAACTATCTTATATTCTGAAAATTGAATTATTTATTAGCAAATTAAGGAAGAGAAACCTTTATATAGTAGTTTATATAGTTTATATAGAGGTATATATAAACTGGAGGGTTATATTGATGCACAGATTGAACGTTTTATACGGGAACATGTTTTTCGCTGTTTGATTAACACAAAAAATCACAAGCACTGTATGCAATTGTATTACCAAACTTTATTATTTTTTAGTTTAATGGTTTTAATTTAATACAAAATTTTATTTACAGAAATTAAATGTAAAGTTTACATATGTTATGTAATTAATTTAATGAGAAAAATGACTGCCGAAAATGGCGTCGGTTTGCTTTATTTGTCTTCTTTTCGAGAGTTACAGAAGAATTAAATTTTGTTTTTATATAAATGAATAAAATCGTTTTTGACAGGAAAAAGAAAAAGGTACTAAAATAAATATTACCAGATGAAATAGTTTTCTGTTGACATTGACATTTTAACTTATAAGCAACGAATTTAGAACTCGGTACGCTACAGAATATAATACATCGAAGACTCGATCACGTTCGAATCGAATTCCCAAATAGCCTCCCTAATCTGTCCCGTCAAAAACGGGACATTTGGCAAGTCTATCCACATAATACAATTGCTATTTATTGTTCAAACATGTATTATGCCGACTGGCTTTTTAGAAGCGTGCAACTCCATGACATTACCGCTGGTACTTTCATAGTCCACTATTTGGCAGCATATATCTTACATACAAAACATAAGTGGAGCTGATGACATTGATTCGCCTTGTTTCTTAACTGAAAATCTTTCAAATATGAAGTGTATAAAATAGATTTGTGTATAATTGTTTAATCATATAAAAATATAACCTCCATATGTCGTGTCGATCGAGTTTTGTGTGTATGACTGTAAATAGAGAATTTTTCATAATATCTCTCTATATAATAACATGTATGGAGAGGGAAGGGACTACAGCAAATTTCATTTTTTCATTAAAGAGAATTAAATGAGAGTACAAAGAAACTAAAAAGTAAAATAGAACACGCTCGATGACATTTATTTTGTTTTCTCTAATTTATAAAGTAGCTGCTGTTGTGTCAATTATTTTTATCATATTTGCTCGCAAAATAAATGTACAAAATTTAGTGATACAAAAGTTTGTTGAAATTAACAAAATGGATAAACGTATTGAACGATTTTTAAATGATCATAATTTAATACAACATCGCGATAATTTTCTACGTAAGTATATTACGCCTTATTTTATAATGTATGTATGTACTTACATATTTTTATAGTGTTGTTGTTGTATCCTATATGTTTTACTCTTTACTGTATTGTAAACGAAAAAACAAAAAAGCGACTCTTTTGATTTCTGTATGAAGAGTAAATTTTTGGTTTCTCTTTTAATAATAATCAAGTTGGCGAATGTGTGTATTTCGAATTGGATTTTTGTTTTGTTTTGTCTACACATAAACACACCATTTACAAACAAAAACAAATTGTGAAAAATGTAGAAATATTTCATTCTCTCGCAAGTTATAAATTGAGCGCATTTAGACTTTTAGAGTAGAGTCAATGAATGTAGTGTATAGTGTTTCTATTAAGAATATAAAATAAGAAAATAACTTGACATGAGAATGTAATATGTTTGTATAGGTAATAAGTTTATCGCTCCCTCTTAATTGTTCCAAATTCTCGATCTTTCAATTTTTCTTAAGCTTAGATCGAATTCGGAAATAGGTCCTGCTGAATATCTTCTTTCATTTTTTCTTATGTTGATAAATAATTATTCGATTTATCCATCCCATATAAAAAGTTTAGAATAGTTTTTGTTGCGTAAAGCAAAATGCGAAAAATTCGATAAGTTGGAAACTTCCCAGATATTTAGACATACATTTTTAGATACATTTTGATGTTTCTTCTCTAATATTTTATTGAAAATTTGCTCCTTACCAAATATTTCACCTTCATCTATAGATAATGAGTGGCTATTATTGAAGTTACATGTTCAACTGAAATAATTACCGACTGAAACTTAACGAAAAGTCTAACATGTAAACTGCAACCCCAACCGAAATTGTGACTGAAATGATGACCGAGTCAGTGTAATATGTACATAACTTCGGACTGACTGAAATGACATTTCACAAGCTTATTTCAAGTAAGAAGTTAGAAGAATAAATCATCAATTGAAGTACAAAACTCATAATGAGTTAAAAAAAAAGAAATTTGTGGTCAGATGAAGAAGTGGATATTTTACTAGCTGTGTTGGCTTTGTTTTTGTTTACTTTAATTTTGCTTTTATATAATTTGACATTTAAACGTCGTCTTGGTCACAAAATTAGAAACACATGTAACTTTCGACTGAAAGGTTCGTTCAGTCAATTTTCAGTTCACAACTCGGTCGGTCATGTTTCGGTTCAACATGTAACTTCAGTATATGTATTTCCATGCAAATGATTTGACAATGCGCTGTGTGACGGTTTAAACTCATATTTGAAATCGTTAATATGTTGGTAAACTCGTTTTTTTTAAATTTGGTTTTGTTTGACCAAATACTCTTTAGCACAAGAACATTGTAATTTATATATGTGGTAATAATCCAAAACAACATACATAACTCGAACATGAGTTTTGTAGTATTTCAAATTTAGGCGAAATAATTTTAATGATACTTTTAGTTGTCGCGCGCATCGGTATTTGTTGTAAACAGTTAGAAGCTCGATATTTTTGCTTGAAATACTCGATCTTTTTATTTTCGACGAATTTTGAAAAAGTACGTCTATGAATTGGAAAAGTATGTCCGTGTGTAGCATTTTTTTCGAATTTCGAAAATTGATATATTTCAGATTCGGATTCCTCATACCCAAGTTACTATTAGAGAGTATTGTTAAAAAGTTTGTAACTCTTACCATTCAAGAGATAAAGAGATTTCTTAATAAATAGAGATAATTTACGTTATAAAATTAATATTTTAGGATCAAAAACGCTTATACTCTAAAAAGATCGAAAGCTCGAGATTTGTAAAATCAACAGCTCTACTTCCGACTTGTTCGATTCATCGTGCTATTTCTTTTCCACTTCATCACCAAATTTTTTTTTTGATTCCTTACCGATTACGATGGAATTAAATAATATAGAAAATTATACCAATAGACGGAGATCGAAATAGGTAAAGCGTTATTGAGAAAACGAAAAAAAAGAGATACAATGTTCGATCGAACCTCGAAAATAGTGATGGTAGAACATGTCACTCCTGGGGATGAATCCTAAATTTTAATTTTTTTTCCACGTCATATCGCTTTTGCTCGTTTGAGTAATTTATTGTTCAAACCAATAACATGAATATCACAGTAACTGTCGCAAATGGTGAATACCACATTTCTCAACGGTGGGGGGGAGGGGCGAATCCCAAATTTTAATTGTTTTGTTATGTCACATCTTGTTTGCTCGTTTTATTTTCAAACCCATAATATAAATATCACAGGGATTGTCGTAAGATGCTGTAATATTTTTAGTTTCGGTTACGGATAGCAATGGGGATTGCTCGTCGTTGGGAACTTTATTTTCCGCTTAGGTCTAATAAAACCACGCGGTTAACCTTCACTGCATCACCAAGATATTCTCGCCCTTTTAGCCAGTTGTAACTGTAAATAAAATCCTAATCATTCACATTAGAGCAACACTTTAACAAAATCCAGGGCAGAGTTTCGATTTAATCTTGCAGAGGTTTAAATTAAAGTGGAAGATATTCACGATCTAGCAAGATCAAAAATGTATAGCAGCGTGCTATAAATGAGAGAAAACTGACGGGGATAAATATCAAGGTGATTTTGTCAACAAATTGTTGAACCACTTAAGAAGTGTTATAAAGAAACAACAAAAATTGACCAAGTGCCTACAAAACATAAGTGACTAAATCATTATTGAATTAACCACCGATTTACCGTTTTGTTTTTAAGTTTTCCATATTATGTATGTGCACAAATAATTTTGTTAATCACTAAATTAGCTGTAATTTTTGCTAGAGTTAAAATTTAAATTTTTTTTGATTGAAATGGAAAGCAGAATAATTTTAACTAAATTAAATTGAATATTTTCGAAAAGTTTATTATTTGTGTAATTTTTAAAGCTTTTTATGTTACATTACATTAAAAATTGAGCATGCATTAATAATTTTGTCAGGAATATATATTTGATTTGGTTGATCTTACAAAAATAACAAGGCATTTTCTTCTAAAAACTGGAATTTTCCATAATAAAACTGTTTTAAATAGGTATTTCTACGATATTCTTATTCGAAAAGTCATGAACTTTCTAGAAGTTTTGGTTTGAGTACGAGTATATAAAAAGCTGACGAGATCGATAGTAAGCGATAATGTAAATATTAAAAAGTGAATTAGTGAGGTATAAAAAGTAAAAGTGATCAGTAAAATTTAAAGTGATTTAAAAGTGATTTAAAATTAAAAAGTGAAGTAGTGAGGTATAAAAAGTAAAAGTGATCAGTAAAATTTGTGCAAATATTACAAAAAGTGATTTTATGAATTATTATTAATAAATTGTTTGAATTAATTTTTGGTGTTAAAAAAATTAATTCGTTTGTGTTAAACTGAAGTGTTTTGTTTTATTTACAATCCAGTGCATCGAACCTTGATTGACAAGACAAAAACGTAACAATTGGTGACAGCGGTGGGATTGTGAATAATAAAATAGAGAAAATAATTCTCTGCGAATTAAAAGTTCCAGAATGTAGAACGAACTTGAGGAACGCAGTTTGGCCTTGGCCACTGATGGTAGTAAAGGAGAACGCCACGGAGAGAGAAACGTTAAACGCTGACCATCATGATTTTGGCGTAGAAGTAATTATGCGGCAACCTTAGAGAAGACAAGAGGTGAAACAAAAACATTGGTCGAAACAGTACAGGTACCTTCTGGAAGTTTCGATTTGTCGCAGTTAATGGCAGGTACGAATCAAATGATGGAATAACAAAACGTGCAACAATCGGAGTCAATAAACCAGTCAAATCTCGAAATTGAGCAGTCAAACCAAATAGTAGAACAACAAAAGGTTGACATTCAACACCAAATTGAACAATTAATCCAAGAAATGGTGATGGTCAAAAGAGAATGGACGAGAAGTTTCTCGAATTATCTATACAATCGTACACGACGAAATAGAGAAACTGCAAACGGTATCAAAACAGAAGTTTTACAGGTTGAAGAGAGATTTCAAACGGAGATTCAACAGGTGGAACATAAATTACAAGCTGAATTTCAAACAGAGTTTCAACGTCTCGAGTAAGAATTAACTGATTTCAAGGCAAGTGGAACAACCACGGAAATGATACAGGCCGTTTAATCGATCAAATTAAAGCCACCAACATTTGACGGGACAACATCCTTCGGCATTTTCAAATTTCAATTTGAAACAGCGACCAATCAAAATCATTCGAGCGATGAACATCGTGTCGCAGCGTTAATAGTGGCCCTTAAAGGTGAAGCAGCAAAGGCTTTAAAACTATTCCGGAACGGAATGTAGCGGTGACCACAAGCGTGAAATCTATCGCATGGAATTGAAAATCCGCTACCAAAAGGGAGGAGAATCACTACAGGAATTTTCATCAGCAATTAAGCGACTAGTCCATCTAGCACATACAAGTACGTCGTTTATATGGAAAGACTTAAAATTGACGCATTCATTGACGGTATTCGAGATCCAGAGACACGCAAGGCGGTGATGTTGCCATCTAAATCTACCTTCGTGGAAACCATCGCTTGTGCATTAACGAACGAGACTGTACAAGCCATCACTAGATCATCAATGAAAATACGCTGAGTAGAAATTTACACCAGTATTAACAACGAGCGGTTGGCACCAAGATATCGAGACGGAAGCAGCAAGAGAAGTAAGAGAAAAACGGCAAGGTTCGGCAACTTGGAAAGGGCATCCAGCGTAGAGCAAAAATCGGACGAACGAATGGCAACAGTCGGAAAGGTGGGAAGATTACAAATCAGTTTGAACAAACAGAAGCTGGTTTTGCCGTCTGGTTGCCCTATATATAACTTCATTCTTGGTGCGAGTGTAGCACGAGGCGGAAGAAGCGTAACAATCAAGGCCAATGTCGATGGGAGGAAGTGTATCATTGCGCTGGATACAGGAGCAACCCACACAATTGTACGGGAAGACGTGATCGGAGGAGCTGTGCAGCTGGCTGATGGGTTAAAATTGAGAATAGCAAATGAGGGTGAATGGCTTTGTGTTGGATTTTGGACGAGGAATATTGAGTAGCGATAACACCGAGCTGCCACTTAAATTCAACGGTATGGATGCGACAGTAAGGCGAGTAACAGTCAGCCATCGCGAATAGCTACCATCGAAGTCAGAAACAATTGTGGAGGAAACCAATAAGCATCAGGTTAAACAGATATTGGGTGAGAAGTGCCGGGTTGTGCAAAGAGGAGTGCGAATGTGGGGCGAATGGATAAAATATCGATAAGACATATGGGCAAATAACTAAAGATTCCAGGAAGGGCAATTGGTATGACTTCACAACCCGCATCGAAAGAAGGGGAATTCATCGTTGAAATTTCAGCCTACATGGACGCAACCCAAAACGGAAAGTAATTCATTTAAGGCGTCTGACCCTATACAAAGGGGGTGATTTAGGCTAGAGGTAGTGTTACAGTGACACCTAGGGTATAATAGAATAAGTTAAATTAATAGCGCAGAGTTTAACAGTACTAAACTGGAATTTTCCATGATAAAACTGTTCTAAATGTTTCTAGACTATTCTTACTGGAAATGTCATGAAATTTCTAGAAGTTTACGTGAGTATATAAAAAGCGAACGGGATCGAATTAGATTCATTAGTAGGTATTTGGTAAGCGACAATATAAGGATTAAAAAGTGATTTAAAAAGTGAATTAGTAACATTTGTGTAAATATTACAAAAAGTGATTTTGGAATTATTGTTAATAAATTGTGTTGAATTAACTTTTGGTTTTAAATAAATAAATTCGTTTGTGTTAAATGGAAGTGTTTTATTTTTTTCACAATCCAGTGATACGAACGTGGATTGAAGACGCGAAAACGTAACAGTATGTATATGTGGTTCTACGTTTAAAGGTTATGTCTCATAACCTGCCGTATTTTTATTAAAAAACTTAAAAAACAAAGCTAAAAAAAGAGGAAATTAATTCATTATTAAATCTCCCCTTTTCCAGAATTTCACACGAATATGGAAATTTTTGTCAACAGGATATTACGTGTTTCCGAGTTTAAACTTGGTTCATTAGATTCGTTCTTGAAGCCTTCTTTCGGCGGTAGGGATGATCCTAAAGACGTGTTTCAAAGTATACTTAATAATTTCCTTGTGGACCTATTTTATCATTAAATCTCGATTAATATCCACATTTCTTACGTACCAAGGTGTATCAACAATAGTACAGCCCCAGCTGGATTACCGTATGTCCAACAGCTTTCAGAATTTTCAGAAATAAAAAAAAAATAAAGACGCGATTTATGGTGGATAGTTAGCTCTCAGTTTCTGTTTTGAATTAATTTCTATTAGAATCCAGTTAACTTTTCGATTTGTGACGTTGATGAGAACGAATTTCGTATTTGCCGGTTGCACCTAAGCTTTTTTGCCGAAATTTATCAAACCTGGCTCAATTGTTTGTGGTAAAAACTCGTTCCTGTCTTGTTCGAAGCATATCTGTCACGTACACAATTTCGGATTCTTTCGCTTTGCTGCAACCAGTCATTGATTTTATTAAATCGGGTATTCATCTCAACTAATAAAGCGCTGAAAAAATACATCTGATACGTACATCTGATTTAATTTTTAACAGTGCTCTAGTGAGGCTATCGATTAGAGCAATGTCTTTGAACAACGTGTTACGCTCCACAGTAACTAACTTGAAAGGTTCGAATAAGCAGCATAATTCATTGTGAATAAGTCTTTACTCTTTCAAGTGGCCTGTTGAGGACACCTCGGTGCAGCATTCATACATTATTTCAACTGTCCCATTCGCTAAAGCAAGCAATATTATAAAACGAATTATTATTCTTTTGGTTTAAATCTTATATTTTACATTTACTTATGGCAAATAACTAAAAGTATGTATAAGCTTTCCCAACATTCCGCCCATCAGTTGGTTCTGAAAATGCTTCAATTCCCTAGCCACATTAGTGCTTCGGTTGAAGAATTCGACCAGTATAGCATAGCTTTTGATAAAAATTAGCCTAATTTACCTTATTGGGTCTTGAAATGCTAAGTTAAACATTAAGCGCAAAATTGACAGTCCAATGTTTGTTATTATTGTAATAAAATCTGCATTATGTAAAATATCTTTTATGGTTAAAATAGAAATGTCATACAGCAATGGTGGAAGCTGTCTACTAAGAGTGGTTCGATGTATCCTATATGTATAGAATAGGGTAAAAAAAGTATTGGTTTTAGCGCTTGAGACACACAGCTCGGCGGTCATAGCCGAATTCACATCAATTAAACCAAAAATCATTAGAATTCTTAGCCACTTGATCAAGATGCACACATGGATGCTTAAAAACTTAACCCCCTTATATTCACTTTCACATGACTGATGTCTTTGGCTACTGCCTAAAGAGTTTGGAGTGGCTCGGTCTCCAAGATTTTTATAATTATACAACTTTTTTAATTTTTATTTTTTCAGATTTTGATTTCGCTACATTTCTAAATTTAAACACTGAAGCAATATCTGAATTAATATCTCCTATATCGGACAGGACTAGATTACTAAAAGCTTTAAATTCTTTTATAAATGGCACTGATGAGACAGATTTGCCTTGTGTCTTAACTAATAATGAGTGCGAAATAGATTTGTGTTCGATCAGTGAACAGGTGCTACCAGAAATCTCAACATTTATTCCACGAGAGAAACGAAAGTCTACAGAAATACTACAATTAGAGCATCCTTCATTAACAATAACAAAAATTCCAAAAATTACCGAGGCTGAATCAGTTGGAATAAAACAAGAACCACAAGTTATCGAAATCATTGAAATGATAAGCGATACTGACACAGATGATGAAAATATTAGTTGTGATAATGATGCACAGATGATATGTGAAGAGAATACAAAAGTGAAAACCAGAGAAAGCTATAACACACAAAAGAATTTTTTGACAAAATTAATTAAGCAAATGGTTTGATTTCTTTATTGATTTAACTGAATAACAATAAATATTATTATAATAAATTACATTTCTAGGACTTGAAGGCGATTCGTGGCTTGGATATGAAAATTTTATTCGCCATTTACGACAAACGAAAATTTTTTAATGACCGCGAACGAACGCTCTTATCTGAAATTATAATCAAAGCTATTTTACGACTTGATTCAACGTTGCAGTAAGTAGTTTCTACAAATATGCATGTACCTATGTATGATAAATAAATAAATTTTAGATTGGAGAAAGCACAATTTCATATACTGGCAAAACTTGTTGTGGAAACGTTTCCTCAGGAATCCATCACTCCTTATTTCATAAATAAACACCATTTCAATATGCCCGGTACGGCCGATAGAGGTACTTTGTACACGGCATTTAAAAAGTATCAAGCCATTTTAGCAACATCAGGGTTTGCAATTGCCAAAATAGCTACTCCTGAACCAACAAAATCTGCACACCAAACAACTAAAACTAGCATAATAAACCCAAATAAAGAATTAAACATCGAGAGCGCCTTGAACAAATTTAAATCTGACGTGGAATTAGAATATGAATTTATTCGATCGCGAAGTGAACGTTTAGAAATGACCAAAAACGATAATTCCAGAGGAAAATTCTCTACAGTTCAATATGTACGGATGTATAAGGTCCTTCAAACACCAGGGGGTTATAAATTGGTAGGTTTTTAATGTGTTATGCTTGTTAAGTAACTAATTTTATTTTATTTTAAGATAATGAAGGACGCAGAATATCTCTTTCCTAATTTAAAAAGTTTTGTTAGTAATTTCGGAGATATAGCACGTAATATAATTCACTACGCGAAAAGTTTATTTTGGACGGATCCATACGTGACTAAATTATTAAGATACTCTCAATTTGAAATTTCTGAAGATAATCAGAAATTGATGGCTATTTTGTTGTTACCATATGTGTTGCCTAAAGCTACAATTGAAACTAGAAATAACACATTTGATACATCCCCATTGGCATCAGCTGTTCAATTTATTCGTCTATTTCGAGTAAATACCACCCGATAATGAATAATTCATAAATAATGATGACATGATTAATAATTTCAGGATAAGACAGAAGAAACACAGCTATACGGAAAATTATTTCAAGAAGAACCCAGATTTATTGGCGGTCTCCTGAATTTAAATTTGAAAATATACGGTGAATTTGATAATATTTATAGCATTATATTGCGAGTCGGAACAGTGGATTATGAGTTTAAAAATCCATTACATGCAGTTGAAGCCTATTTTAAGATGTTCTTGGGAATGAATTTACAATATCCAATTTTTGCTCCACATATTTTTTATTTTTTTGGAATTTTAGCTTTTGATTTTAACAGGCCAAGAACATCGTGTGGCGTATATGATTGTGTCGTACCATTTTTAAAATTGTTTGGGAAGGTTTAACCAACGTGAAAAAGTAGTTCTTAAATAATTAATTAAATCCTAAAATAAAAATCTCTCCTTGTATATAAAAATAAATTTAAATAAATATAGCTATGTACATTCAAAAAAAGTTAAGAATTTAAAAAATTATTAAATTTTATTTTATTTATTTTTGTGGAGAACACGAATTCCAAAACAGTAAAGATTTCTTGTTTCGGGTTATATGAGAAATTTCGGAAACTGACATTTTTTTTTTTACTCGAACGACCCTTATCTTATAAATCGTCCTTTATATGTCGTTAGCCAAATCAACCATTTACAGTTTACATATAAATCTAATCCAAAGCCGTCGAATTACAGACTCAAAACTTATTTATGACTACGGCTTATCGAACAGCTTACTATTTGGCCTTGGTTTGGTAACCTATTTTGGTCTTTTTTTATCTATGGAACAATTGTTGGAATTTCGGAGTTGTATTAACCGTAGAAAAATATTAGTTCGAAATATTTGATATTACTTCGATGTACAGTTTGTGGGGTACTTGTTTGGGGGTCACACTGTTTCTGCCACACGTGTCTACACTCCATTCAGAGCTGCGACGCGCTGTATCGTTCAACTTGTATCGGATCAGAAGGTTGTGAAAACATGCTGCGTTATATGGTTTTATTCGCTGGGTTTTAATATATGAATTCAAGGGAGTTCAATACACTTTTTATGTTTAACCAAAATGGCTGATTTTAATTCTCATGTAAAAATGTCGTTTTTATACACATGTATGACGCTACTGCAAAACTACTGAAAAACCAAAAACGAAACGATGTTTTATGTTTGATCGGCACAGAGAGAACCTGTATAATAGGCGGGCGAATCCAATAATCGAGCCGGTGGGCTAGTCATTCTGTCAGTTCCGTTTAACGTAAGTTCTTCACTGACAAGCCTACCGAACAGCTTTGTCGCATTGTCCTTGATTATAGCTACTCGTATGTAGGTTTCGAAATTATTCTGGGTATGTTGTTGCCGACTGGCTCAAGTGAAGTGGGTGCGTACATCAGATTAGGGCTTAAAGTTACCTAAGTCAATTTTCTTTCACGAGTACCTATTTTGTCCACAATCTCAGAATCAGAGTAATGCTGGGAGTCGTATTATCACCCAGGAAGTGATTTCTCGTTGTTGATCCATCAGTATTTGGATTAGTATATGCAACTAACTCTGAGGTTGCCGTTGGTTCGAACCTCTCGACAAAGCATGGCTTTAGTCGGTCTACTGACAATCTAATCTGCCTAAGTTTAATGTTGATAACAAAAATTTTTTCCGCACGACTAATTACGAA
Source organism: Tipula vernalis (assembly GCA_958295665.1). Taxonomy (NCBI): domain Eukaryota; kingdom Metazoa; phylum Arthropoda; class Insecta; order Diptera; family Tipulidae; genus Tipula; species Tipula vernalis. The sequence goes on along the minus strand of OY282558.1, from coordinate 174,314,221 downwards.
ATACGGACCGTCATAGGGTCATTGCAATGATTTACTTCGATCATCAGATGGGTGGCGAGTGTAGGCGGATGAGGTCGCAATTTTGAAGTATTCTCCAAGAGACACGACAAAATCTGATTGCAGCTTTAGAACCTTTGGGTCCTCAACCAACTGTCCTGGTATTCGTATCGTAGTAGTAGGCGAGTTTAGCCGACGTTGTCTTAAAATCCTCGCGAAAAACTGTCCGAAGCCCAACAAAATTGTGGGAAGAGATCGTGTCCAGTCCGGTCTGTTATGACTTATAATTGTAGCTATTAGTGTGATTTTCCTCAAGACTTATCTTTCGTGATGACGGGAGTACCGAAAATTCTGCTCCGGTGTCAGTACCATAAGATATCTGTTACGTGAAGACTTATCATAAATTGTTAGGCGACCTAGATTTGGTTGTGATGACTCGGCGATGACACGTCATAAGACTTAACTATTTTTCTGAATCATATATGGTAAAGTCGTAAAATTTACAAGTAGGTATGCATACAATGGTACCAGCAAATTCCATCTCTAACGATTGTATGCGTACGTGATATAGAACCTGGGGGCCAAGTAATTTGTTCTCAATTGACAAATTTTATATAAAAAAAAGTCGAATTTATTTCACATTAAAATTACATTTTTACCTAAATACACAGTAGAATCCCTGATCAATATCAATACCGCGAATCCTAACTGGCTGGTTCAATTTTACCAAACCGGAATTATGGCCGATTTGGAAAAAGCGATTCAACAGATACATGTCCGTGAGCGGAATGTTGTCGAAACCGGACAAAGACCAGATTGATTTGTTCGTATACATAATGGGAGAAAAAAGTGAGGAAATATTAGTCCAGTTTCAGAAGTTGCCTGTAACACTTGCAGAGGCGTTGGATAGTTTTGATAGTTATTTCCGGCCCAAATCAAACATAATTTTCGAACGCTATAGGTTCAATAAAAGAATACAAGGGCAAGGAGAATCGATAGACGATTTTATCACGGATTTACATACGTTGGCAGAAAATTGCGAGTATGGACTTTTAAAGGAAGATCTTATAAGAGATCGCATCGTAGTCGGTATGTTAGATATTAAGGTCAGCGAAACAATGCAACTCAAATCAACGTTAACTTTGAAAGAGGCTGTTGATACTGCACGTCAGGTAGAATTGCAGCATAAACAAAACAAAATAATTAGAGACAAATTGGGGACATCAATGGTAAATAAAATAGTTTCTTTCAAAGACTATGACCGAGGACGATCGAAATCAGCCGGTCCTTCTAATACGTCATCAACGCAGCGGGTAGGTGGGGATAACAAACAGAATTCCATATCGTTCAAGGAAAAATCTTGTTGTTTTTGTGGAGGGCCATATCATCAACGAGACAAATGTGTGGCGAGAAACCAAAACTGTCGGAGCTGTGGAATCAAGGGCCATTTTTCGAAGGTATGTCGTTCTCAAAAATATTCAGCTAGACATTCTCATCGAGACAAAATACATAATATTAAAACTAATTAATATAGATAATAATAACGATACTAACCCTAGGAATAGTTTAAATTTACATGTTGGTCATGATAGTAGCATTAGCTCAGGCGCATGGTGCGTTAATATTGTAATTGTGGAGTTTAATGAGAAGTGTTTGAGATTCTTGATTGATACAGGTGCCGATTGTCTATGTCTGCCTGACTGCATGGTTCCTCGGGAGTTTTTGGGGAACATGTCCCACTCACACACGATTCTTCGTGGACCAGATGGTAATGCTCTTGTTGTAATGGGTACACTACCCCTCAATCTCGTTTATAATGGAAAGCGACATTTATTCGATGTATTTATTATTCGACAATTAGAAATTCCCATACTAGGACGTCAAGCGCTTCAATTGCTGAAAATAATTTAACCTCCGGTTACCAATTCGATAGTTGCGAGTGTTAACAACCAATGTTCGATTGACGTTGAACGGGAATACCTTTTTTTATTTAATGACATCGGAGAATTCAAGGGCGAGATGTCCATCAAACTAAAACCCAACGCTATCCCATTTGTACAAAGTATCCCTCGTGTAGTAGCCATACCTCTTATGGACAAATTAGAAAAAGAAATTAATCGATTGGTGTCTCTGAATATTATTGAGCCAGTCGAGGAAATCACAGAATGGGTTTCTCCAATAGTAGTCGTTCCTAAGTCTAATGAGGAAATACGTTTATGTGTTGATTATACACAACTCAATAAATCGGTTAAACGTTCGTATTTTCCAATACCAAAGGTGGAGTCTACACTGTCAAGGCTGAAGGGAGCCAAATATTTTTCGAAAATTGACGCTAATAAGGGCTTTTATCAAATAAGACTCGATAGAGAAAGTCAATTCTTGACATGATTCATCTGTCCCTTTGGGAGATTCATATTCAAGCGACTTCCTTTTGGAATCACGTGTGCTCCTGAATATTTTGTGAGCAAATTTTCTAAAGTTTTAATGGGAATTAAGCAAGTTGTCTTTCACGTAGATGATATTCTTGTCTTCTCTCAAATACTGGAAGAACACGAACAGGTGTTGAGAACAGTTTTGTCAAAACTCCAAGAGGAAGGCATAACAATTAACAGAGAGAAATCACAGTTTTGTGTGGGCCGAATAAAATATCTCGGACATATTCTTTCCGATAAAGGCATCTCAATTGACCAAGACAGAGTCAAAGCTTTGCTGGATTTTCCTCAACCAAAGGATAAGACGGAATTGCTTCGTTTTCTGGGAATGATAAATTTTGTCGCTAAATTCCTTGATAGTAGATCTCAGCTGCTGGAACCACTAAACGTGTTATTAAGAGATAATAATCCATTTATTTGGGGAAAAATTCAAGAAAAGACGTTTCTGGAAGTAAACAAATTGCTATCCAGCTCTCCGGTCTTAGCCTATTATGATCAGAAAATTATTATCAGCGCTGATGCATCTTCATATGGTAATATGGTATCGGAGGGTGTTTGATGCAAGAGAACGAAAATGGAAATCGAGAGCGAGTCGCATATATATCGAGAACTATGACGGAGACAGAACGTAATTACGCTCAAATTGAACGCGAAGCACTCAGTCTAACATGGGCAGCTGAAAAGTTATCTGAGTATATCACGGGTATCAAGGTGGTCCTCGAAACCGATCACAAACCTTTGGTTGAAATTTTACAGACCAAGAACTTAGATGTTCTTACTCCTCGTCTTCAACGATTTCGAATGCGTTTGATGAGATATGAGTATATCGTGGTTTACATTCCAGGGAAATTTATGGAGATTGCGGATGCACTCTCTCGGGGTCCCATTCCTCATGACGACCCGTTTGAAGAGCTAGCTATCGAAACTCAAGCATTTGTTAACTTCGTCATTGGGAGTAGTCAAATACGAGATCAATATTTAGAGAAAATCTCTAAAGCTCAATTAGAAGATCCAGTTTGTAAAAATTTAAGGTTGTATAGTGCAGATGGTTGGCCTTCTCGTCATAAAATTCCAGATTTCATTTTGCCATATTACCAATATCGATTCGACATCTCGTATACAAAGGATTTACTATTAAAAAATAATCGTATTGTAATCCCGGCTGCTCTTCAGAAAGAGGTCTTGGAATATATCCATCAAGGCCATCAGGGGATCGTCAAATGTCGACGTCGCGCACAAAGCTCTGTATGGTGGGTAGGATTAAGCTCACAAATTGATGTCGTTGTAAAAAACTGTCCTAATTGTATAGAAGAGAGGATCAATCAAAAAGAAACTTTCTGTGCAGAATCGTTTCCTACTCGACCGATGGAGAAAATAGCCGCGGATTTGTATAAATGTGACAAGTGGTTTCTAATAATCACACATTATTACTCTAGATTCTTCGAATTATTTTCTCTTACATCCATGACAGAAGATATCATAATTGGAAAAGTCAAGGAGATGTTCTCCCGACATGGAATTTGTTCCATTCTAAGGACTGACAACGGTCCTCAGTTTTCACACCGTTTTAAACAATTCGCTCGTGATTTCAATTTTGTTCACATAACAAGCAGACCCCATTATGCTCAGTCGAATGGTGCAGTCGAGGCAGCGGTAGACACGGCAAAGAAGTTGATTAAGAGAAACAAAGATTTGGACATACACACGAGACTCACATTCCAACACACGAGAGTCTCTGAGGCCGAACCTGAGAGTGTGAGCGACAATTCACACGTGAACGAGAATCAGATTGATGATTCATTACAAGAAATTGATGTGCCTCAGGAGTCCCAGGTCACTGGGTTGTCCTCTCCTAGACCACAAAGAGATCGGCGACCTCCAGTATGGATGACAGATTATCAGTAAATTTAAGTAACAATAATATGTAATCAAATGAAAAAAAATGTAAATGAATTTAATCAATTTTAATTTAAATGTATATACATTCATACTGAATAGTATCTCAAAAGGGGGGATGTTGTGTTATTGTCATGTTACTGTATAAAACACACTCCCTTTATATGAATTGTTTCTAAATTAACTTTATGGTATTGTATAAGCAGCGTGTCATGGTACACACAGAATAAATACCCTTCTATGAAATAAAGATTAATAATTATAAATGTAATATCGTGTATTATTTTATCGTATAACAAAATACTCTTGTGGTTGCTTAAGATGGTCTTATGGATTTGTGGGTGCGAATTTTTTAACAATATCTGACATTATCCGGGCTAACTCCGGTGAATTGCTCTACAGGACCACAAGTTCAACCATGTTTTTTTTTTTTTTTTTTTTTTTTTTGTTAAAATTATCCCCACGGAATGCTTGAATTAACTTCAAGTTTTGTAAACAGATGACGGATTGTCACATTTATCATCTATTTAAAAAAAAATCGTCGGTCGCGTGTTTGAGAAAATCTCTTTGGCATCCCTTTATCAATATTTGTGAGATTGGGAGGATAAACAAAACTAGAACAACAATGCATGAAGGATGGAAGGGCAGAAATGGTAATGTTTTTAATCGATGTTTTGTCGTCTTGGTAGCCTAATTCCTCGAGAAATGTGAAAATCTGGAACAAATTTTTTCGCGATCACAAAACTGGCCCATTATAACATTATTGTAGCGGGAAAATCAGTGATTCAATTTTAAAACACCAAAAATTTCGGCAATTTGAACTTCATGATTTTTGATTTTTATATAGTGTGCATATAGCGCAAAGGGTAGCTCCAAAGTATCGCAAAAAGTTTAAAAAACATCGCTTGGAGTAAAGTTCGGCAAATTCGAGAAATAAATAGATAATTGATCCAAGATAAGTGTTTTGGGTTTACATATTGGAGTAAATATTAAAATTATAAATTCTTATAAAATTGTAATCAAAATTTAATATTTTCGTCCCGAAATATATACAACGGTAAAAATATAAAGGGCTGAAATCTTATGAGGTGTTCAGAACTCTTAAATCAATCTTCAGCTCAACCTCCAACTCAATCGCAACACAACCCTAAACACAATCACTAAATTAACTGCCAATCCAACCCTCAACTCAATGACAAAATCAACTCCGACTCCAAATCAACTTCCAACACAACCCTTAACCTAACCCCAAATCAACCCTTAAATAATTCCCCAACCGAACAACTCACTTAACCCCAATGCAAGCTCACTAAACCCTAACTTAAGTTCAACTCAACTTAGCTCGAAACAAATATCAACCCTCTGCTCAACTCCACACTTAATGGCCAACCCAATGACAAAATCAACTCGATTCGAGAGCTACATGGGTGTACGAACACAACTCAATCTACGATGGTACCGTCATACCATCATACCATATTTACATCATACCATCGTTCTATGAAACCACCATAAAATCATACCAATGTAACATCAAGCCAACATACCATCATCCCATCTTACAATCTTAATGTCATACCATCATAACGTTATACCATCATATCATCATATCTATGCTATCAGAAAATGCAGTTGTGAAGCCCTCTCAACTGGAAAACCAACCTACTGGCCAACTGATCCAAACAAAGTACCAGATCTGATTGATTTCTTCATAAGAAAGAACATATTTGTAAATTATGTACAAGTGGATGAAAGCCACGACTTAAACTCTGATCAAATACTTCTAATGTTAAGTGAAAAAATCATTCAGAAAGAAAGAAACCCATTCCTAGTAAATAATCACACTAATTGGGCATGCTTTAGACTATCGCTAGAAGAAAAAATTAACTTAATGGTTCCATTAAAGACTGAAGAACAATTAGACAAAGAAGTTCACAAATTTGTAAACAATGTACAGCAATCAGCTTGGGAAAATACTCCTGAAATTAAAACGAAAATCAAGGAAAACAACTACCCTATGGAAATTAGGGAACTCCTCGCAGAAAAAAGAAGAGCGAGAATAGTATGGCAACAAACAAGGGCCCCCCAAGATAAAACTCATTTGAACAATCTCACTCAACAATTAAGAAGAGAGATCAAAGAATTGAAAGATGAATCAATTAGCAACTATTTAAAAAAATTAACTAATGATAACAGTTCTGATTATTCTCTTTGGAAAGCAACCAAAAGAATCAAAAGACCAATAATGCAGATTCCCCCAATAAAAATAGCAGGTGAGAAATGGGCTAGAAATAATGAAGACAAAGCTCGAGAATTTGCCGAACACCTCGAAAAAATATTCCAGCCACATGAAGACCAAACGTTGGAAGCCGAGATAATAACTGAACAAGCTGTGCAAGAAAGTAAAGAAATCCCACCCACAACAGCCCAACATGTTGGAGAGAATAAACAAAGCTACTATAGCTTTGTAGTCCTGTAGGAATGCCATTGGTCATAGATGGGGTATGAAGCCGGAGCTGGTACACTGGCTCTACACCGCTGTAGTGAGACCTGTACTCATGTACTGGGTGGGTGTTTGGTGGCCAGCTCTGGACAAGGTAACTTATAAAAGTAAGATTGAGAGAGTGCAAAGAACGGCCTGTATGCTTGTTAGCGGGGCATTGAGGTCGACACCGACAAGTGCCTTAGAGGTTATGTTGCACCTTCTTCCAGTCGACATTTTTGGCAAACATATGGCGGCAAATACGACTGTACGACTTGCAGCCGTCTCTCAGTGGAGGTGTCTTAGTATAGGTGTTATATCTTAACCACCAGTGTAAACTCATCATGTAAAACTATTAGTGTAAAGACGATTGATAGCTATATTCATTCCAAATATACATATACTTTTTTGTACGCCATTATAATAAAGAGAGTCAGTCAGCAATCCCAGTTAATATACTGCGTTTTACTTATCTACAAAATACATAACAAGTTGGTGGTTGATCGTTTCGAAAATGCTATTGGACTGGTAGAAAATGGCGAGGGAAATAAGGTTAGTTATCTCCTGATGTACATGGGCGGTAATGCGTACAACGTGTTGTGCGATAAAATTGCTCCTGCGAAAGCCAAAGATCAACAGTACAAGGAAATTGTGGCTAAATTGAAGGCTTATTACGAACCAACACCGAATGAAATATTGGAAAACTATCGATTCCATTTACGTAAGCAAAAAGACCATGAAAATTGTAATGAATTTCTGGTGGCGTTGCGTCATATGTCAACCGAGTGTAAATTTGGTGCACATTTAGACACTGCTTTGCGGAATCAATTCGTGTTCGGTATGAAAAATGAACGTATTTTAAATCGGTTATTGGAAAAGCAAGATTTAACGTTGGAAAAGGCATTAAGCACTGCGAAATCGATGGAAGCATCGGAACGAGGTGGCGTTGAAATTTACAAATGCAAAGACCCGAATACAGTTAATCATGTCAAAATACATACGAAAAAGAAGAAGTCATACAGTGGTAAAGACGGAGGCGGTACAAACGGCGATGCGAAGAAATCGAATGAAGTGGCTACTACCACAAATACAAATAGTGGCAGAAAATGTTTTCGGTGCGGCAAACCGGATCATTTAGCCAACAAATGCACATTCATAAATGCAAATTGCAATTTCTGCAAACAAAAAGGTCATTTAGAAAGAGTTTGCATGAAAAAAAAACAAATGCGAAGCACATCAATTGGAAGAAGTTCAAAATAGTATGCAGATCAGTGAAATTTTGCTCATTGAAAATAAAAATGATGACGCAAGCACCCGCTAGCAAACCGCTAGTAGAAAGGTTTTAGTCCTTGCTATGGTCGATTGGAACGATTAAAATGGATGATGTGAGTAAAAATACCCTATAAATCGTTTATGTTTTGCAATTGCTGTCAAAACTTTGGTGCGGCGAACAATTAAAAATAAAAATGAAAGACAATGAGAAGACAAAAAAAAATTGGACATTCGCCGAAACTAAGCCTTTAATTCATATTTATGGAAACAGGCAGGAATATTACACACAATAGTTAACGTAAAACGTACAACAGAAACGGAAACAAGAGTTTAATTTCTCAAACATCCAGTAATATTAAATATTTAGTAGCAATTACATTTTTTTTAACAACGACGTTTTAACGTACATATTGAAAAATGCGATAGGAAATTTTTTACTTTTGACACAACAAAAATAAATATTTTTGACATAAGAAACCTGTTTATCAAGCGGTTCTACAATCCACCGTCTAGCGGCGAAATTATGCGTAACTGCTTCTAACTGCTCGTGAAAAATAACAAGAGCAGTTACGAGTAGTTCCTTGAGCGAAGACAAAAACCTTTCTACTAGCGGTTTGCTAGCGGGTGCTTGCGGTTGGTCGATTGGAAAACAACTAATGATATTCCTTTTACATTTGAAATAGATACCGGTAGTCCAGTTACGATTATTAATTTGGACGATGTACGTCGATATTTTAGTTCATTGATTTTACAACCCAACGATACAGAATTGGAAAGTTACACCGAAGCCAGACTGGACATATTGGGATTCACTTACGTCAAGGTTGAAACCGACTAATTGCACACAGATTTGAAACTGTACATTGCTCGATCACGACGAAATCCGTTGTGGGACGTGAATGGCTAAGACAAATTAAATTGGATTGGGCCAAGAATTTTAAGCAGTTTCAACAGGAACAGAAGGGGGAGTAAGTACATTGCAATCAAATATACATGCTGCAATAAAATGCGAAAAAAATTTGAAATTACAATCGCTGCTACAAAAATACGAAAAATTATTTTCAAATACAATGGGTAGCATCACTGGTTTTAAAGCACATTTACACGTGAAAAGTAATGCCGTTCCAGTGTTCATAAAGTCACGTCGGGTTCCATTTCCATTAATGCAATCAGTGGAAAAGGAATTGGATAAATTAGTTGAGGACGATATTATGGAAAAAGTGGACACTAGCGATTGGGCTACACCAGTTGTGTCTGTGCGCAAAGCGAATAATCGAGTCCGTATATGCGGCGACTACAAAGTGACAATCAGTCCATGGTTAGAAATCGATGAATACCCATTGCCATCTATTGATGAATTGTTTGCGTCTATGGCCGGTGGCGAGAAGTTTTCAAAAATCGATTTGTCAACATATTTACAATTGGAAATACATCCAGATGACAGAAAATTGCTTACCTTAGACACACATAAAGGATTGTATCGTCCTAAACGTTTAATGTTTGGGGTGGCTTCTGCTCCAGCGAAATGGCAAAAATACATGGAACAATTATTAAGAGACATTGATGGCGTAGTTGTATTTTTAACTGCTCCTGATGATATTACACATTTGCTACGTGTATAAGAGGTTTTCAAAAGATTAAATGAAAGGAATATGCGGGTGAATTTGGACAAATCGGAATTTATGAAGGACCGAATTGAATATTGTGGATATTTAATTGATCGCCACGGTATTCATAAAATGTCAAGTAAAATGGATGCCATACAACAGATGAAACGTCCTACATCAAAGGAAGAAGTGCGATCATTTCCAAAATTACCACTAGTGTTAGCGGTTGATGCAAGTCCGTACGGTGTAGGGGCTGTGTTGAGTCATACATTTCCAGATGGCACAGAGAGGCCAATTCAATATGCATCACAAACGTTATCCGATGTTCAAAAATCGATCGTGAGGCATATGCAATTATTTTTGGTGTCAAGAAATTTTATCAGTACATTTTTGGCAGAAAATTTACATTGTGTACGGACAACAAACCGATTGGTCAAATCATTTCACCGAACGCAAGTTTACCTGTACTATCTACTACAAGAATGCAACACTACGCTATATTCTTAAGTTCATTTGATTACGTGGTACGGCATAAAAAATCAAATGAAAATGCTGACGCGATGTCTCGATTACCAGTTCCGAATACAACCAATACCATCGAAGAAACAGATGTAATCGAAATTAATGCAATCGAAAATTTGCCAGTGACTACAATCGAACTTGATGAAGCTACAAAAAAGGATCCGACCGTGAACAATTTAATACATGCGTTGAAAATTGGTCGCGAGTGCAATGGAACTGATCGTTTTGGTATCAACCAAACTGAATTTACATTACAACAGGATTGTCTAATGCGTGGTATACGTGTGTACGTACCAACGGAATTACGAAAGCAAGTGTTGGATGAATTACACACTGCACATTTTGGTATGACTAAAATGAAGGCATTGGCAAGAGGCTATTGCTGGTGGAATAATATGGACAAAGAAATTGAAGAAATGGTGATAAATTGTAATTTGTGTCAATCACATCGTGCTCAACCGAGTAAATTACATCCAGTCCATTGTTGGGAAACGCCAACAAAACCATTTCAACGTGTGCATGGAGATTTTGCGGGACCTATACACGGACAATATTTGTTCGTGTTGGTCGATGCGTAAACAAAATGACCAGAAGTTCATATTTTGCCGAATATTACTGCGGATACAACCATTCAAACATGTCGGGAAATTTTCTCAACATTTGGTATTCCATCAGTTTTTGTTAGTTATTGGGGTACGCAATTTGTATCGCATGAATTCAAAAAATTTTTTCAATCAAATGGTATCCAACATAAACAAGGTGCACCATATCATCCGAGTACGAATGGACAAGCAGAAATTTACGTGAAAATGGTTAAAGACAAACTAAAAACTATTAAAGCTAAACGAAGTGATTTACGAATGGAAGTTGCAAATATTTTGTTGTCTTACAGACGAAGTATATGTACATCCTGCTACTGGGCGATCACCATCAATGCTTATGTTTGGTCGACAAATATGTTCCCGTTTAGATCTAATGATGCCAGTCGAAAAACAAATAAACAAATCGCATGAATGCAATCAACCAAAACCGAAATTGAATATTGCCGATCGTGTTGCTGTGCGTGATTATTTATCTAAAAACAAATGGCAATTCGGCAGGATCATCGACAAAGTGGGTGTTTTACATTTTCAAGTGAAATTGGATGATGGTCGTGAGTGGAAGCGACACATTGAACAAATACGAAAAGTTGGTGATAATTTGCAACCATTACCTGGTATTCAACAAGATCTCGATGATTTGATACAAAATCAAAATACAACAGATCAACAAAATAATGTAAAAACACAGCCATCTATGCAAGATGATAATTCAACAACCGAAAATGAATCATCAAACATTCCTACAGAAATTCCAAATACATCGATACCATCTATACAACACAGGCAACAGTCGTTTCTGGAATGTCAAGTGGAATTGTGCAAACGGAGGCTCTAGTAAAGTTGCGGCGATCCACACGACAACGAAAGGCGCCGAAATGTTTAGATTGCTAACATACAAAAGGTACGAAATTATATTCACAGAAGAATTACTTGCGAGGGGAAGAGCTGTTATATCTTAACCATCAGTGTAAACTCATCATGTAAAACCATTAGAGTAAAGACGATTGATAGGAATATTCATTCCAAACATACATATACTTTTTTGTACGCCATTATAATAAAGAGAGTCAGTCAGCAATCCCAGTTAATATACTGCGTTTTACTTATCTACAAAATACATAACAATAGGACACTCTACTATTGTTAGATCGTTGAAGGATGAGCTGGCGAATCTTGACTACATTAAACCTACTCTACGCTGCGAGAAGCGATTTCGGACCTCCTTCCCTTCAAGGGAATCCTGGAGGGATGGACCGTTATCGGAAACCGAAGCGTTGCAATTCTTCACAGATGGCTCCAAGCTAGACGGCAAAGTGGGAGCTGGAGTATTCTGTGACAAATTAAATGTAAACATTTCTATTCGTCTCCCTGATTACTGCAGCGTGTACCAAACTGAAGTCGTAGCGATTGAGGTGGTCATGACGTGGTTGAAGCATAATGTGTTATCCTCAGACGATATCACAATCTATGTGGACAGTCAAGCGGCGATCCGGTCATTAGAATCGGTGTCTTTGGCGTCACGGGTGGCGTTGAGTTGTCACTCATCTCTAAATGAGATGGGTGAGCATTTCAATATCCAGGTAATCTGGGTCCCAGGTCACTGGGGCGTCATGGGGAACTGCAGGGCGGATGAACTTGCTAGGCATGGTACGACTCTCCAGCTACAACCGGAAAGGGGAAGCCTGGGGAGGCCTATCATAGCGCTGAGACAAGCACTTGGGAAGCAGGCGCTATCCTCAGCGGGGGAAAGGTGGTCAAACACACTCACCTGTAAAGTTGCAAGACAAGTTTGGCCAAAGCTGGACTTGGGGCGCACTAGAGCATTAATATCCCTACGCAGACGTGAATTAAGAACGGTCGTAGGAATTCTCACGGGACACTGCCTTTTTGGAGAACATGCAAGAAGGCTGGGTCTGGAGGCAAATGAATTCTGCAGAAGCTGCTTGGACGAAGAGGAGGAAGAGACGTTGGTCCACTTCCTTTGCTCGTGTCCAGCATTGGCTCTCAGAAGGCACAAACACTTAGGTAAGTTCAGGATGGACTGCCTCTCGGATCTCGAAAACATTAAAGTGCGGGACGTCTTACGCTACATAAGTAGCTCGAAATGGTTCCAATAGGGGTAAAAGGGGATACATCCTGTGGTATCACAATGGACCGTCACCGGTCTAAGTGTGCGTAAGCAGCCACTCCAACCTAACCTAACCTTGGTTTTTGTTTGAAAATTCGAAAAACCTCAACCACATGTTTAGAAATAGTAGGTGTTAACCACATTTTCCAAAATTGTTTTGAATGACCTTGAATTTGGGTATTGTTTCATGTTTCTAGTCAGTGCGGTTCAAAAGATATTCGCAGCAAAAAAACAAATTTTTTCTTTGCCGGTCAGTGTACTAGTTAATTATAACTATCTTCAAGGTGTATAAAACATGGTTCATGTAACACTTGTGAACACATGTTCTGCGGAGAGTGCGTGCCCTAGAAATTGTACTTCCGATTTGGAGAAGTAACATTTATCGGTATTGTTTATAAGTTCAGCATCGCTTAATTAGGAAAAAATAATTTCTAGGTGATCAAAATGTTCGTTAATTATGGTTGATGCTACTACCTACCAATATGTCGTCGAGATAGATAAAACAGAAATTTAAACCTTGTAATACCAAATGCATAAATCTCTGAAAAGTACTGCCAGCGTTTCTCGACCCGAACGTCACACGAGTAAACTCATAAACTCCGACCAGGTGGCCCCAAAAATATGCCATTCCTTGTAATTGTTGCATGAAATGGTGTATGCACCATTATTGTTTAAGCCGCGATAATAGCCATAAGTGCTGCGGGCTCGCCCAAGTACTATCCGAACCCCGACAGATACCCTGATCCACCATATACTCAATTCCTTCTTGCCGATTACCCGTTTCTTGGTGTCCTTTCCAGTTTCGAGAAAACTGGAGGGCCGCGAGTTATTATATGGTGTGTGACGTTATGTTTGACTGCTGACAATATCTGTTGCTGGTGTGTTATCGTTTTGTACTTTTCCAACAACTGAATAACTCGTGGATCGAATTTGTTCGCGTTGATCGCTCGAATGGTTGGTACCGCCGTATTAACAATAAAATTGCCGTTTATGTTTCGAGTAACCTGCTTTGTTGGATATCGACTAAGTAGTATTCCTGACTGATTCAAGAAATCGGCTCATATTATTGGCCTTGTAACCTCAGCGATTATGAACGTCCATGTACATTTTCGGCACAGCCCTAAATCCAGATTGATCAGTCATTTGCCGAATTCTTCGCCGAGTCTAGTGTAAAATCATGGTTGATTGCTCTGATCGGCTGCGATGAGGGTAAGACAGATATTTCGGCACCTGTCTCTATAATGTATGTGCTGTTGGACAATTTAACGTAAATTTTGAGACAGCAGTTGGATTGGGCCAAGTTATTTGTTTTGAAATCTGAAAATCTTGGATAGGTCGGTTTGCAGTTTCGTGCTGCCTCCTGAAATCTAACGTGGAAGAAACATGTCGTGGATCGTCGTTATTATTTTTAATTATGTTTATTAGAGATGAAGTAGTGTTCCTGTTCGATTTTTCTCGGTTACACGAGTAACTCCTTGACAGCTTACAATTGGTGTAGAAATATCTTGGTTGTTTTCTCGGGCGCCGTGCTTCGATTGATTACTATTCGAAATTGATTACAATTATTGTATTTCGATGTCAATATAATTTAATAATAAAGAAGATACATATAACCGTGTGAACGCCACAGTATCGATATTAACAAATCATCACTCCTGATTGAGGAGTTTTTTTTATGTTGTTTGACAAATAAATCAAACGAGAGATTAGTTCACTAATAGCGCTTAGTCTCTAATCTTGAACTTAACACATAACACATCGATTCGACTTAACTTTCGTTAGTTTATTTATAAATATTAAAAACTTCACAAAAAAATCAATCAGTCAACAATTATTGTTGTTGTTGACCTTTTTTGACATCGCACATCACTGAATAGGGTCCATTATAAAATGAATGAACAGAAAAATAAAATGTACAACTCACATACAAAAAAATTAATTTTTTATTGTATGTATATTCTTAACGCAAGCACATCTCCTTGGTCGTCATAGTGGTATTTAAATTGTAACAATCAAGCAAAGGAAGCGGAAAGAATAAAAACGTATGTAAGTATTTCCATTTTCCTCCGACGAAACTTACAGCCTTCTTACAGACAGTGAGCAAATCAATACTGACACTTTTCTCCCTCTCAGATTTCAACCTTTATATTTTTATGCGTATGCGTAAACGTCACACGACGACACCGTAAAATACATATACAGCGCTCTCTCTGTATTTTTTTGGGTTTTATATTTTCTCAAACAAGAGAATTAAATGAGAATACGGAGTTGAAATTTTATTTTGTAATTTTGTTTCTCGCGTCGACATTAATAAACTAGCAGTTGAAGTGTCAATTTTTACTATAAAATTGTATGTAATTTTTTAAAGTAAAAGATGGATACAGATATTAATCGGTTTTTAGATGAACACAATTTGTTGCGATATCACGAGAATTTTATAAGTAAGTACATTAACTGTAATACAAGTAATATTATGAAAACTTAGACTTTATCTATTCTATGCAGCTCTTACTGTAAACAAAAAAAATGATTTTTGTTTGTGTGCGAAAGAACCAACATTGTTGGCATTGTTTCTCTTTTAATAATCAAAACTTGCTTGAAAACATTGAAATGTGTTTTTCTTTTGTATTATGTTTTCGGATTACAACAAAAGTATTGTATAAAATATTTCATTCTCCCTCATTGAATCATATTTTTTTTGTAGAGCGTAGAGATTTTTAATATTTGTTTAATGTAAATGTATTTGAGGAGCAAAACAAAAATATAGTAAATATAGGGTGCACTCAAAAATTTAGCCAACTGAATATAATTGTGCAGCATTTCGTTCAAAAAGTAATTCTCCAGTAAAATATTCGGAATTCGACAGTGAAAATGCAGTTCTTGTAAACTTTTTAATTATAAGACTGTATTTAAAAATTGAGCATTCGATATTGTATCAAAATAGGTGATTTTGCATCATTCATTGTTAAGTTCTTATACTGTCTTACTAAACATGTTTTGTTATACGTGCATAAATAACTACACAACATACAGAAGATTCATTTTGAGAAAATCGAGGTAAAAGTTTTGAAATTGGTGTTACCTATATTGCAGTAAAAATGAAAAGTATTTTTCTTATTTCGTGTTTCTCTTGATTGGCATCAATAACCCAATTTGGTCAAAAATGTAGCTCTAGTTTTGTATATAAATCATATTGTTACGGTAACACCTAGGGTATAATAGGATAAGTTAAATTAATAGCGCAAAGTTTTACGTACTGTACTAAACTGAAATTTTCCATAATAAAACTGTTCTAAATGTTTCTAGACTATTCTTACTGGAAAAGTCATGAAATCTCTAGAAGTTTTGGTTTGATTATATAAAAAACGAACGAGATCGAGAACGAGATGTGAACTCAAATTTAAATATTTTATCACCTACTTTTTTGATATTTCGGTAAAGTATATATCAAAAAAGTATTAGTATATTACGTTGTAATGTGAACTCTAACTAATAACTATGTGTTAATGTCATTCCTATATTTGTTGTCAAAACAAAAATTTATTACGATTTTTTTGTTAAACTACAATTTCGGGTGTTAATCAAATAGTTTGCCGACAAATCTAATAGAGTTTGAGAAGAAATTCACAACACATAAACTGAATTGAATACAGAAACCTATCTGTCAAAACAACAAACTTTTATACTATGCGTTCACACTTCAAATCGCAACGCTAGTGTGAACTGCAGCGGAAAAATAATTAAATAGCAAAAAAGTACATACTTATTAGGTACGTATAATGTAAACGTGGTATTAGATTCATTAGTATTTGGTAAACGATAGTGTAAAAATTAAAACCGAATTAAAAAGTGACTTAAACAGTGTTGTAGTGCGATTTAAGAATTATATGTTATCAGTAAAATTTGTGCAAATATTATAAAAAGTGATTTTGGAATTATTGTTAATAAATTGTGTTATATTGATTTTTGTGTTCAATAAATAAATTTGTTTGTGTTAAATTGAAGTGATTTGTTTTATTCACAATCCAGTGATACGAACCTTGATTGACAAAAACGTGACAATTGGTTAAAGCAGTGTGATTGTGAATAGTAAAACATAGAAAATGATTCTCTCCGAATTAAGAGTTCCAGAATTGAAGAAGGAACTCGAGAAACGAGGTTTGCACACTGATGGTAGTAAAGCAGCTTTACAAGCGCGACTATGTGACGCCCTGCAGAAAGAAGGGTTAGATGTGGATCATCATGAATTTGAAAAGGAAATAACTGTTGCGGAAAGTGTAGAGCAGAAAGCAGAAGAAAAACAACCGTTGGTTGAAGGGACACAAGTACCTTCTAGAAGTTTCGATTTGTCGCAGTTAATGGCGGGGCTGTTGTCACCTAAAGCGACCTTCGCGGAATCCATCCTTTGTACGTTGACGAACGAGACTGCACAAGCCATCACCAAACCATTAATAAAAATACGCCGAGCGGAAATCGACACCAGCATAAACACCGAGCGGTCTTGTTGGATTGAACGGAAATGCCGGAAATGCTCAGTAGAATGCAAACATTGTGGACACGTTGAAGCAAAAGAAGGCATCATTAATTAGGTAAAAGCAATTAGATGACACGGATTTGTCGGTATCATTGACTGGAAGGAAAAGAACCACCAGCCCTCTTGGGGCGGAATCGCGGACAAAACTGCCATTGTCAAGGCTTATTGGGCTCAATGGGTTAGCCTCCGAATAGAGAATGGGTGTTTAAAACGAATGTGGCAAAGCACAGATGGCAAAGTGAAGCAGTTGTTGCCACCTTGGGGGCCACCTAGGAATTTATAAAACACTAGCCAAGGATACGTCAACGATTCTACTGGGTAGGATGTAGACAGTCAGTGATAGAATGGTGCCAAAAATATGACCGATGTGTAGCGGTCGTGGAACCATGAAACAGTACAACTTCGGAGAACCATTCGATGCGATGCAGGCAGGACTACTTTTGATTGCAAATTTATATACCAATATGTATTTTTGTTTGAATGTATACTATCCGTGTGAAAACATTTAAAACTGATTGCGAATATTCGCAAAGCTACTTAGGTGAAAATCCAGAGTTTTGTTGGAAATTCATAGAATTCTGTAAGGCAAAAGTAAAAAGTATTTCATTAGGGATGCGGTGTGTTATGCCATCGTCCCAAAATCAGTTTCGAATTGCAAAATAAGTGAAATGTCACGAATCATGCTTACACGAATTAGATGTATTCGGGTTCAAAAATACCAATGACACTAATTAATATATTTTTTTTCGTATTCGTATTCAGAAATAGGGGCCTAGGCTAAAACTTTTTTTCGGGAAGTTTTTGATGATTTATTTGAAAGAAAATACACATAAAAATCAAAGAAATGTCTTTAATTCAACACAACGCAGGCTCCAATTAGGTATGGAAGGATTTATTAAAAACAAAATAGATTCACAATTATTTTGACTATCTTAATTCGGCAGTTTTTTCAATTTAAAACAAACGTAGCTTTTGTTGAGTTTTGAAATAATTTTTACTGACTTCATTATAACTCAAACATTTTAAACTTAAGGTTGTTCGCATCTTCCGTCGATTTATCTGCGTATCCAAAAAGTACTTCATCATAAAATTGTTGAGTATATTCTGGTACTAAGAAAAAATTTACTAGCTTCTTTACATAATTCAACTTTTGTTTTGAAACTTTGTTTCTCTTTGTTTCGCGTCAGTGGCTCAGATATTATTGAAAAATGCGCCACAAATTTCCTAAATGGCCTAAAAATTTCGAACTTCATGGTCATTTTTCAGTATCGGAAAATTATTTACGGCCGTAATCTTATCTTCTTCTCTCTCTTCAAGAATCTCTCAAGTAGTTCCAATTCCAACCCACTTTTTATATGGACTCTGGGTAAAATTGTATCGTCCACGTATACGATAATCTCATTATCCATCTCTTCGTTGGCTAACCCGAACGGTATTCGGTTACATTTATAGTGGCAAAAACGTTGAAATATTTTTCCTACTAGTCTTGGCAACAAATCATCGATCTGAGGCGTTGGAAAACGAAAACGATTCTTTACGGTCTGGTCGTTGAGACGCCGACAACCGATGCATATTTTATCTTCACTCTTCTTCACAAGAACGATTGTGAGAGAGATAATTCTGGCATATCTACAGCAAAACTTAAAAAGATATTCGAACTAACAAAAAATCTTCATTGTAAAGGAATATATGAGTGAAGAAAAGTCAATTGAAGAAGTAAAGCAGGTATTTCAAGCACAATTTAAAAGAAATTTAAAATATTCGGGACAGTTAAAAATTAACAGCGACGTCGACCTCCATCAAAAAATATTCCCCAAAAACAAAAGCGAACACTTTCTCTTATTGAAGATAATCCAAGGATATCTAATTATCTATTCGAAAACTTTCCAGAGTTGCCAAGTTTCTTGCACAAGTACATATAAAATCATTCGAAATTTAAAGTATCGTCCATACAGAATCATAAAAAAAAAGTTTAAGAGCTTACAGGAAGAGATAAAGTGAATCGTCTTTCTTTTGCACAAAACTTTTTGGAACACGCAAACGGAGATTACATCTTGAGGAATATCTGGTTTAGTGATGAAGCACACTTCTACCTTACAGAGAATGCAACATGGTGCTCGTATGTATACTGCAGATGTGATTTTGGATCACTTGCACGATTTTTTTTGATAATAGTCATCTCGAATTGCTTTGCTGACAATCTTAATGGAGGTTTCCAATGGTCACCGTATTCACCGGATTTAAACCCCTGAGACTTTTTTCTATGGGACTATTTAAAAGGTCCGGTGTACATTGATAATACATGAGATGGGAGTGAATTGGAGGAATACGCGATTCAAAAGAACGTAAGTGAAACTACGACTGATCTCTTCCGAATTATTAATTTCATACCTAAAAGGCTAGAAAAAATCATTAATGAAAATGAGGGACCTACCATATTCTAACCTTAGTACACCACTTAACATGCTTTATGTAAAATAAAAATATATTTATAAATTTTAAATGGTTTTTATTGTTTTACAAAAAAACGCAGAGTAGGGTTTTGAATAGGACACGCTGTATAATACTATCGCAATCCTATTTCTTTATATCGCTCGTTGTTGTCTTTGTGTGATGTCTTTGCTGATTCAACCGGTTCCTTATTATGAATATCGTCAACTAAACTAATCTTATTATTAGCTAAATTAGGTCGTTGCCTCTTTTAATACCAAATTTTATAAGATTTTTCGATGGTTATATCTGGATTGTCTAATGAACTTCGATCTACCATAATTTCGTCTTTTTGCATTTCATTAGAAACGAACAAAAGTTCCACATCTGTATTTATATTATCAATCTTAATTCGTGTTAATAATTGTTGAAAACCTCTCAAAATTTGTTTATGCGGAACCTAAATCTATAAAACGTTTGACTAATATTCCATCAAGTTTAATCATTTTATGATATTCCTCAATTAATTCTATCCGATTGACACTTTTTACCGAATCACCTGTTCTATTGGTTTTGTTATTCGAGTAAAATCTTTTTTTTCCTACATGAAACCTCGTAGTGACCTTCCACTCTACAATACGAGCATAAATATCCCTTTTCAGTACATTGATGAGATAATTGTCCAAATTTGTGATATTTGAAGCATTTGGTTTTTTCTGAACTAACACTGTTAACATATTTACCTAAATTATTTTCGGCGACGTTGGAGCAAAACGTTTTTGTTTCATTATACTCTCATATCCTTTAATCTGATTGGCTAACTGTATTGTGCTACTAAACTGTTGTACGGTTAACGATTTAACGAGGTCTGGCTGCATCACTAAGATCAGCGTATGTATATCTGACGATATCGGCTTAGTCTAAATTACCTTAACTTCCAAGACTTTTAACCCTATATATCCCATAAATGTTTCGTCCGTTTTCTTTTTACACGAGCATAACATTAAATAAAGAACGGCTGCAGTTCCTGTACTGTTACTGACATCGACCTGGGTCCTAGGCTCAATTCATTTAAATTTTACATATAATTCTAATATTTTTGACCTGTTCTGTCCACTCCAAGACGGAAATTGTACTCACTTCAGGATCAAAATCGGTTAGCGCTTACATAACGGGGTCTAAAATTGATTGAGACATGATCTGATCTGGATCAGATCAAACGTCAATAAATGCGGCTATTATAACTCTGATAGCTAGTTTAATGAAATATTATAATAAACTAAGTTTGTGGCGGTTTTTTTTAATAGATGGCTTTAGAGTAAACTGACCAGACCCTGGTCGCTTTCACAGAAATATTGCACAAGCTAAATGTATGTGTAAGGTTTTTTGCAGGTTTCGATAATGTAGGAAATTGTGGTGCAAATATTCGTTTCTTGGGATGGATTTTTGAGTGGGACAACTCAGTATACTGAACAGACGTCCCACGCAACGTGGGCCTGTAAAAGTCACTTGGCTCAGTTTGTTTGCCCAGAAGTCCCAGAAGTTCTACAATGATGGCATAATAGTTTTAAATAAAAATGGCAAAAGTTTATCGATCAAAATGGCACATGTTTGGTTCAATAAAGTTCAATTAAAATATAAGAAAAATGTGTTTGAATTTTGATGACAAAACGCCACAAACTTTTTCTTTGACCCAATATTATTCTAACAACTTCGGGTTTGCATCATCATATTGTAGTATAATACTATTATGCTATTACACCATGGCGTGGAAACACGGTATATAATACAATAAATTCATAGCAAATCTAACTAAGGAAGCCACTTTCTGCGCCTTACTCGCATAATGAAACAGAATTTCTTACTTTTAGGCATCTCAACTCAAGCAAAGCGCTAGACCGAGAGAGATGCCTCCCCGCTATTGATG
Organism: Tipula vernalis; assembly: GCA_958295665.1. Lineage (NCBI taxonomy): Eukaryota > Metazoa > Arthropoda > Insecta > Diptera > Tipulidae > Tipula > Tipula vernalis. Next base: position 174,292,392 of record OY282558.1, on the reverse strand, counting down.
TCTGTTAACCAAAAAGTAGTAATTCGAAAAGTACGTGTCCGATTTTTATGAAACAAAGACAACTGATAGACCTTGGCCAAATAAGAAAAACATGGTATGGCTAAGATCTCTAGGTGGTCGGTTTCCAAAGTTATAGATGCGTAAAGATTTCCTTTACAATACATTCACGTAAAAAACTAAAACAACAAAAGTTATAGAGACCCAACGAATACGACTTTGTGTTTGGGCGGTAAATACGATGGTTGAAAATATGTCGATTTCATCTCAAAATTCCAATGGAACTGATGGTTTATTATAATACGATGGAATTTGTTTGCGTACGATGATTCTCGGCAAAATTCATATAAATTCTCGTTTGCCATTTTGATGCGTCGTGATCTTTTCGATTTTTTTTAATTTTTCGGATTTATATTTTCGACGATAATTTATTATTTAAACCGTATGTATTTTATTGCACTTCTTAATCATACTACTTTTGGTAACCTCGGCGAATAAATTTAAAACACGTTGATTTCGAACAGAACATAACTCAGTTTATTACCTTTGTTTTAGCGGCGATGTCAAGATTAACTCCCTCTTTTTCTGAAAAGTGACAACTAAAAAGATCTTCTATTACAGCAGTACATCCGCGATGTTCGGTACATGCCATAGATGACGTTACTTAATAAAACGGAAATGGTGGGGCTACTTTAACAAAAGTCCACAATATATAAAATAAAAGACTCATACACAATAATGTCAGTTCCGATCGCTATTTATCTACTCCACCTCGACAATTTTGCTAACTCAAAAATTTAAAACTTGATCCTAATGTGGTATTCAATTTATTCTCCATCTTTCTTAGAAGTTTCCGCTTTACATTCAAATTTCAAATTTGTGTCGTTCTGTTTTGTAAAAGTGCAGAATTAAACAATAAAATTTTATAGAAATGATGATGCGGAAATTCTTATACGATTTTTAACAAAAAATATCGATTTAGCCCATCACTAGCGGAAGTACGAAATCAAAATTAGCAGAACATCTGCACCGAACACAAATAATATTGTACGTATCAATCAATACACTGGTTAACAAGGGTCAGGTAACAGAAATAAGAATAGTCATTTCCGCTGTATTTTTCGATGCTAAATCCGAATCTGGTCACAGAATTGCCCTATCACAAGTCTATTTTCATGGATTTTAAATATTTTACTGTACTGTTAGGGAATTTCAGCAGTAAAAACCAATTGTTCCATCGTAAAGTAGCACTCATCTCCTCTTATTTCCAATTTTAAACGTCTAAATATCTTTATCTATTACCGAAATATCGTAATGTGCAACTAATAAATTCGCATATCTTGGTTAAGGTGTGTGACATACAAGTTCATGCAAAAGCAAATCTTCAATCCTTTCAGCAAAACGTATACATAGTTGGAAATTTTCTTCCATTTTTATGGCGGAAAAAACTTTTTTACACGTATATAACTAAATTTAACAACGTAAATGCGTCTGAACGGTAGCAATGACCTTGCAAAACTGATAGATACTGTTTGTACTTGCTCTAATAAGTACCTAAACATTTTTAGGGTAATCAATACATATGTATGTACATTATGGCGACCTATAATCGCCACCGGAGTTACAAAGGAATTTACCAAGTCAACATATTGTCGCGAACGGAGAAGAATGGCTTAAAAATGACATTCAAAATACAGTGGAATCGCTTAACGAGCACCTCGCGTAACGAGCAAAACAAATTTTGTAAGACCTGGATGTGCTGTGCGTTTAATATACATATAATATATTTCGTTATTGTAGAAACATCATTGTTGAAGTCGTAAAGCAAAGTGTTACACTTCTCTAGTATTATGTTTACAATGTTGCTATACAGCACAATTATTATTCAGCGCTTTCAGCGTGACATCCCCCTTATTAATTTAAACAAATACACCCTATGCCCTTTTTATTTTTATTTTTTTTAAATTTCAATTAACCCGTTAGTTCAATTAAGGTTTGTTTTTAAAAACTACTTTATAAATCTAATCGTTGTGGTGGTTTTAAGGTGCTATTCCATGGACTGATTGACTGAGTTGACTGAAAAGCTGATAGCAACAAAATTACATTAGAGTGACAAAGACAAATTTTTTTTTTTTTTTTTTAAACATTTTATGGTTAAAATTTAACAGCGTAGTGTGCTTATCTGAAATAAACAATTCATTGTAACTCGACCTTTCATCAAACCTATAATAAATTATTTTCGCATTGAATTGAACGTCAAAATGATTTGTGAAAACGTAAAAATTCGGTTCATTACGCTAATTTTTCAATAATTTCCAAATACAATAAAATCATTACAATTACAATATCAAAAATCATGAAAGTAACACACAAAGATTCCATTAATGAAGGTAGCGATCGAAGTAAAAGAAAGAAAATAACTGAAACAATTACAACTAAAGTCGCCAAAGATGTATACGCGGTAAACATAACCTGAAATTATAGTTTGGTATACATTTTATTTATTTAAATTTTAATTTAGAACGTTATTAATTTTGAGGAAAATGAGGCGAGGCAACGATCGGTCGAAAAGGATTCTCAGCTTTTCCATCAAACGTGCGAAGAATTGCGAAAAACATTTGATACGGTTGCTGTAGCCAAGCGGACCCCTAACAATGAACAGTCAAAACAAGAAATTTTTGATAAGCGCATAGAAGGTTCCCTACTTTTTGTGCTGCTTAAAAAATTGAATCGCTTGGATAAAGTTCGGTTCCGTGATAATCGTGAGGCACTGCAAAAGGAGAAGTTACGCGTCGATAGCAATCGACTGCAATTGCAAAATTTGCTGTACGAGGCCGATCATTTGAATAAAGAAATTTAACGATGTTACCAATTTAAAAGTCAGGATGAAGAAATCCAGTTGGTACCTGAAGTTGAATTTTACGAAAATGCACCAGATACGGTGGCCCGGCCAGATAAAACTAAAAATGATGAACATGCCAAAAGATTGGCCCGTTTAGAATGGGAGTTGCAGCAACGGAAGGAACTTTCTGCATTGTACAATGAACTGCTAAAGGAAAAGGATAAAGTGGCCCAGGATATTAATACAAAAACCGATCGAATGGAGTCCTTAGTACTACATAGATTTTGCGAGCACAATAAAATCATCGTATTCGATTCGAATTTCTAGTAATTTAGTACAATGTACCGCAATAACTTGTCTCGACTATTTGAATCAATTGAGCTTGTCGCCCAGCGAGTCATCGTTCGATGATGATGATTGTAATGTGAATGAAAATGATTTATTTTATTGTGTTGTGTTAACACGAAGTTCGGCGAAGTTGGAGTGCTACATAAATATTCCATGTGATTATCCAAAATCACTTGCCTTATGGAAATTACAACTGCATTGGAATGGGAAACAAAATGCGGCGAATAATTCTGCCATTCGCGAAATGGAATTTTGGATTAACTCAACTGTTCGGGATACAAAGAATACGGCAAAATTGTTGGAGAAGCAGATGGAGCGTGCGCTTTGTTGTCTTGACATCTATTTGGAGACTGAAGGATTGATGTTTAATACAGCTGAATTTGTTCCAGATAAAACGTTTATTAAATCGTTTCGTGGACGGCAACGATCAAGGCCATTTAGGTTGGTCGATAGTAATGATGGATGTTGTGTATTTACACAGATTCAAGATTAAAAATATAGTTCGGAATTTTTAACATGTTTATTGATCAATAAAAGCAAAGTAATTACTATTTCGAATACATAAATCATATTTTGTTTTCTGCTTTCATGCATTTTGACCGGCATTAATTGAAAATTTCTTCTCAGTTTATCTCTTGAATCCAATGAGTTTTTCCTTGACAAAAATGTTTGCTTCTGTATCCATTAAATACGAAGTTTTTTTTTTCGGGCGATAGGTACCGCATTTTCAACTTTCCCAATCGTCAATTGAAACGTTATTTATTTTCTTCAATCTTTATTGGAGTAAATATTAAAAGAAACATTCGATTCTAAAATTCAATTTGACACTTTGAAAAATTGACTAAATGGCATGGTGATAAATAACAACCATAGATATTAAAACTCTATTCCATTAATAAATTATTTTTATAGTTAAATTCTTTTCCATAAAGAAACTTTATAGTAAAATTCTCTTCCATGCGATAATTTTATGTATGTAGTTTGCTCGACTGCCATAAAAAGTATTCGATTTGATACTTTTTATGGCAGTTCACACTGCTAAAACTCAAATATTTTTTGACTGAGTAAAATTTTTTGTTTCATTTGTACAACCACAAAATATAATCTCTTTTCTTGCTTTATATTGACTGAGTCAGTCAATCAGTCCATGGAATAGCACCTTTATAATTCTTCCATACCTTGTTGTAACTGTATGCCGGGTGGCCTCACCGTTATTTGATGTTGGAGAGTTATTCAACTGAGATTACATCCTCGGCTGGATACTATTATTGCTTGTTATTCGAAATGTGCCCTCGTGATCTGGTATGCTTGAAGTGTTTGGACTGCTATCTACGGCTAACTTGCGTTCCTGTTTAATTTCTGCTTTCGTTTTATGAATGTGAATAGTGTTGCGACGATATGATTTTCCGTTGTTGGCACGAATATTATATGAACGCGGATAATCCGTAGAGCTTTCAACTGTTGCTCCGATCCATGTGACCAACCTGTACACGAACTTTTTCTCCAGGTCTAAATTCTTTAGAAACTTTTGTTTTCTGGTCAGCATAAACTTTTTGATTTTTTCGAATTCTTGTCAACTCTTCTTTAACGTCATACTCAACAATTTTCGGTGTTAATTTTGTTACGGAAACCGGTAACATCGATCTGGTATTTCTACTCAACAAACGTTGATTAGGCGAACCTAATTCGTTGTTTCTCGGTGCGTTGCGATAATTTAACAACGCCAAATGTATGTCTGAGCTGCCCTTAGCACATTTTTTCAACATATTTTTCGCTATCTGTGCGTATCGCTCACTTAATCCGTTTGATCTTGGATAATAAGGCGATGATGTGCGATGATTTATCGACCAGTCTCTCACAAAATCAATGAATTCTTTGCTGGCAAATTGGGATCCATTATCACTTTTGATAGTGACTGGTATACCGTGCACAGAGAACCAGGACTTGAGCTTCTTGATGACCTCACCAGTTGTACTATGCTTCAATTTTTCAAGTCGGAAGAATCCGGAATAACTATCGGCCAGTAACAAATATTCTTGTTCCTGGAAATAGAAAATATCTACTCCTACTATTTCAAAAGGTAGACTGGGAACTTCCTTTAGCATCAACGGTTCTTTAGGTTTTGATGGTTGCATAGACTGGCAGATGCTACATTTGCATATATATTCGACGATATCATTACTCATACCTTTCCAGTAAACGTTTTCACGTGCCAATCTGAGACACTTTTGCTCACCGAAATGGCCAGAATGAATACTGCGTAATATGCGCGGTACTTGATCCTTTGAAATTATTACTTCTGTTCCTTTGAACAAAACTCCGCCGTAGTACGAGATTCTGTCCCGAAAATTCCAATAATGCTTTACATTAGCAGGTACTTCTTTTTGGTTGTTTGGCCATCCGTTCAGTACCACTGAAATTAAGCTTTGAAGTTCTACATCTTCTTCCGTCGAAGAAATCATGTCTTTAAACGCTTTATTTGTCATGTTCAATACTATATGAACCTGTAACTCATCTTCATCTGGATATATGCTGTTCTTGCAATCCCGACTTAAAGTGTCTGCGATATAAAGACTCGTCCCTTTTTTTATAATTTATGTTTGGTGAATAAGGCATGACGTCAAACAAGATTCGTTGCAATCTTTGTGGTGCCGTATGAACTGGCTTTCGGAAGATTATTTCCAAAGGTTTATGGTCAGACTCTATAGTCAGCCTCTTACCGTATATATATGAATGGAATTTCTGGCAGGCATATCGTATAGCGGCCGCCTCCTTTCCTTTTCTATCTGTGGATAGTTTAGTTGGGCAGGAGTCAACGCCTTTGATGCGTATGCGACTGGCTGCTCATTTTGCAGAAGTACGGCCCCAAAGCTTTTGCTGCTTGAATCTACTTGCAATGTGACCTCCGCTTTAGCGTCAAAAAACTTCAAAACAGACGTTGTTGAAAATTTTTGCTTTAGCACTCGAAATGCCGCCTCCTGTTCCTCCGTCCACTACAAAATTCTACATTCTTGTGCAATAGCGCTCGCAATGGCTGTGTTATACCGGACAGATTTTCAATGAATTTGCCCAAATATGTGGCCATTCCTAATATCCTTTGCAGTTCCTTTTTATTAGTAGGTTCCTTCAGATTATTGATTGCCTGAATTTTGTCCGGATCCGCAGATAGACCATTTTCATTTAAACGATGTCCGAGGAATTTGATCTCAGTAGCCTCGAAAATGCATTTTTCTTTATTTAATTTTAGCCCCACATGATTCAACTTCCTCACAACGCGGTTTGTAATGTCTCTTAGTTTATCCTTTGTCTCGGCGTAAATTAGTATATCGTCCATTGAAACTTCAGTGTTTTCAAACTATTCCAGAATTTGACTCATTCGGTCTTGGAACACTTCCGGTGCTGAAGCCAAACCGAACGGTAGCCGTTTGAACGAATATCGCCCCCAAGGTGTTGCCATATTTAAATATTTTTCTGTTCTCTCTGAGACACGGATTTGCCAAAACCCCTTTTTGCAGTCTAATAGAGTGAAAAACCTAGCTTTTTGAATTCGAGTGACAATTTCCTTGATTGTACACAACGGGTGATATCTTCTAAGGATATTTTTGTTTACATGCGTCAAGTCAACGCAAACACGCAGTTTACCATTTCGCCTAACTACCACCATTGGAGATACTGCTGGTGTAGCTCCTTGAGTCTTGATTAAAACTGCAGCTTTAACTGCTTCCTCGATGTATTTCTTCGTTTCCTCCCGAAGTGTAATGGCCAATGTTCGCGCCGGAAAAATTTGAAATTTTGGATCGTCAATAAGATCTATGTCGTATTCATAATCCTTTAGACATCCCAGACCCTCAAAAATGGCTCCTTCGATCTCCGAAACTCTAACGATCAATTTCAATTTCTCGCATTCAGTTTTTCCTAATATTGGGCTGACATTTGCATCTACCACTATAAACTTCAGTTTACGGTTTTTATTTCGCACTATACAATCAATTAAACTTTCCCCCACTACCTCGATTGGATGGTCTCCGAACGTTACAATCCTTTTTGTATGTGACTCATCGATTTTTACTCCAATTTTATCAACAATAGATTTGGGAAGCACGTTACACTGCGCTCCGGTGTCTAGCTTGAAATTAATGCTAATTGCATCATTTAGCTTGACAGCTTCGTAATAAATATTTTCGTTGTCTTTATTCGTAATGGTATTAACTAGGCTTTGACTTTTGAATCAGTTGGTCGTCTTTTTTTATTTATTTTTCCTTAAAAATAATTTTTTTTAGTCACTTTGTATTTTTATTAAACTATAAACTAATACTCCTATTATCTTGGGGACCCGTCGATGGTGATACGTGAAGTTCTGATGACTCCTGATAGTAAAATAATCGGAAATGTATGCAGCAGTTACAGGGGAGATGAGAGTAGTGATTACCAGAGTTGAGGGACAATATTGTGATCTTGGCTGCAGATATGGTAACACATACAAAACACGCTATTGCCGTTGACTTCATGTTAGCCTATCCTTTGATGGAAGAGTTGCTGATGAAGAAAGGAAAACTTTCCCTTCGAGGAAGAATCCACGTTCTTAAATTATTTGTTATTCTTTAATTCTTTTGGTACACTCCATTATGAATGAGCTCTTGCTCAAAATGGAGTGTGCCAAAAACAATATAAATTAATTTGTAAATAAATAAATAAATAAATAAATATTTATGCAAAAGTTTGATAATTCATTCTCTAACTCCGAATCGGTTGCGTCATCTCGAATAGATTTGTTTTCATCTCCAATGAGGTTAACTTTTTTCGAATAGCAAAACTTTGCGAAGTGGCCTTTATGTTTACATTTGTCACATGTTTTTTGATAAGCTGGACAAGATTTTCTGCCGTGAATTGTGCCACAATGTTTACAGTTCCACATTCGGCTTTTATTCACCTTCTCACTGACTGCACTGTTTTTTGATGCATTTTCTGGTTTTGTGTTATTTTTATATTTCCTACACAATATATTATCTACTGTTTTTATTTGTGTATTATCGAATTTATTCAGTTGTTTGGTCGTTATTTTACTAACTCGACATATTTGTATGGCTTTAGCTAACGTCAGGTCTTCTATTTCTAAAAGTTTTTCGCGCACAGCACCATTAGTAATTCCTACGACTATTTTATCACGAACCAAATCATCGTTGAGATCTTTAAAATCACAATACTTTGCTTTTAACTGGATTTTAGTTAAAAATTCGTCGAAAAATGTTTCATCTTGAACCATTTTGTTAAACTCATAGCGTTCAAATGTTATGTTTAATTTTGGCTCGAAATATTCGTTAAATTTAGCTTGAATTTTAACTAAATTTTTGCTGTCGTCTTTTGTTAAATTGAACGAATTAAATATATTTACTGCATCAATTCCCAGCGATGACATGAACGTAGCTACCAGAATAGATTCTGTTTTTATATTCAGTTGCGCAGCCTCAGCAAACCATTTGTACTGCTGCATGAAATTTTTCCACGTGATCGGCATCGGTCCATTTATATTTAAGAATTTCGGTGGTCTCAAAAAACTTGCACCGGCATTTGCGTTTTCTTCATCACCAGCCATCTTTATTTCGTTGTTAATAAAAGAAAAGTGTTTCGCTTTTTTTTCGATTATATAGAATGTTGGTTTTCGTGAGAAACTTTGTATAAAAACTTGAAAATGACGATATTATCAGTTTATTTTTATATTTTTCACTATTAAAATTTAAATAATAACTCCGATGATTCCCGATTAATTTTTTATTTATTTTAGTCTTTTAGACACCATGTAGAAACATCATTGTTGAAGACGTAAAGCAAAGTGCTCTTTATTTATTATTTCAGTTTACACTTCTCTAGTACTATGTTTACAATGTTGCTATACAGCACAATTCTTATTCAGCGCTTTCAGCGTGACAGTTATTTAAAACAAAATTAACGAGCAAGATCCTAGAAAGAATTAGCTCGTTAACCGAGGTACTACTGCATAAATACACATTGTATATTATGCTAAACATAGAAATTTGAAATTGTTTCGACCTTCCTAGGTTCGGTGGAACACTTTCTGTTGAATTTTAAAAATTATCGGGCCGCCGAATCAACAGCATCTTCACCTTCACAAGCAAAGTTACCGAAATATTTGTTTACGTGTTTACTCTATTCTATACCTACTGCGAGAAACTTAGAAATAAATTATATTGCAGTTCAAGGGAGTATTATCAAGCTTGGTTTTTTAGATGACCCCATAGAAAAAATCACGCTGTGGACAAAGAAATCTGGAATTAAAATATTCAAATTAACAAATTCTTTCGTGACTGTGTAAAACTTTTGTATTTTCTGCACAAATTTGATACATTTTTATACGTAACAAAATATTATGAATTATAATAAGATTGTTTACTTTTATTTTGCAGATTTTGATTTCGCCACATTTCTTAATTTGAACATTGAAACAATATCTGAACTAATACCTTCTGCATCTGACTGTGCTAAGTTGCATAAAGCATTAATTAATGTTAGGAATGGGTCCGACTCTAATGACCTTGGTTCAGTTTGTGTCATCACTGAAAAACTTACAGAACATGAAGTCTATGAATTAGACTTGAGTTCGTTTGCTCATGGAAACGTGTTACCAGAATTCTTAGAATTTATTCCTGTAGAGAAACCAAAATCTAATGTGTTACTACAGCAGGAGGATCAACCGTCGTTAGCAATAACAAAACTCCCAAAAATTGAAAAGGCTGAGTCAGTAAGTGAGACAATAAAAGAAGAATCAGAAGATATCGAAATCATTGAAATAATTAATAATGGAAACGTGTTACCCGAATTATTAGAAGCGAAACGAAATAGTAACGTATTATTACAACCGGAGGTACAACCATCTTTAATAATAGCAAAACTACCACAAATCGGAAAGGCTGAGTCAATAAATGTTGCAATAGAACAAGAAACAGAAGTTATCGAAATTATTAGTGATAGTGACACTGACGAAGATGACAGTTGTAATGAGATACAAGTATTATCCGATGGTACCACGGAAAGTGACATTGAAAGAAGGAAAGAAAAGTATATTTTGAAAAAGTTTATTAATAAAATGGTAAGATATTTAGTTTGGGAGATAATCAATTTAATTAAACTAATTATTTAAATTTTGTAGGATTTGAAGGAAATCGATGATTTAGATATGAACATTCTATTCTCCATCTATAATAAAACAAACTCGTTTAACGACCGTCAACGTATACTTTTATCTGAAATTATAATAAAAGAAGTTTTATTAAACGACACAACGTTGCTGTAAGTTGATTTTTTAAATTATATATTTTTCATTCATAATAATATAGCTCTAAATAAATTATAGAATAACGAAAGTAGATTTTCATAGACTTGCGAAACTTATTGTGAAAACGTTTCCTCAAGAATCCATCACACCATATTTCAAGCAAACTAAATATTTTAATCGAGAGACTAATCTCGATAAAGGTAGTTTATATACGGCTTATAAAAAGTATCAAACTATTTTGGCATCGGCAGGATTTTCTATTGCAAAGGAGCCTAAACAACCAACAAAGCGAAGAATATTTACGCGCCAGAAACGTCCACAACTAAATGCACAATCGGATCATCAAGCAAGGATCTACGAATTGAAATCCATTACTGAATTAGAAAAGGAATTTATCGAATCGCGCAGTGAAAGACTTAGAATGAAGGTAATTGACCAATCAAGAGGCAAATTTACACCAATTAAATATGTCGAAATGTACAAAATTCTTGAATTAAATACTGGTTATGAATTGGTAGGTGGAAATATTTCGTGCTTGTTAAAAGCTTGTTAAATGATTTTTTTTTTTTTTTTTTAGATAATGAAGGATGCAGAATTTCTGTTTCCCAAGCTAAAAAGCTATGTTAGCGATTTTGGAAAAATAGCGCATAATATAATAGAGCACGCCAAAGAACATGTTAGAATAAAAGTCGATGACTATGTATATAATTTATTAAAATATGCAAAAAATGATATTTCTGAGGATAAAGAGAAATTCATGGCTATTTTATTATTACCGTATGTGTTGCCTTTATCTGCGAAAAATACATCCCATTTGGCAGCAGCCGTTCAATTTGTTCGTCTGTTTAGAGTAAGTAAAATGCGTAAATTGTTGTTACTACATTAGAGAATGAGCAGTATAACGCCTTTAAAAATTTCAGAATGAGTCGGAAGAAACCCGAATATATGCAGAACTATTTGAGGAAGATCCCAAATATATTAAAGGACTTATAAATGTGAATTTGAAAATATTTGGTGATTTTAATAGTATTTATCGCATGATAGTGAGGGTTGGCAAAACCGACTATGAGTTTCAAAATCCATTGCAAGCAATTGAAGTCTATTTTAAGATGATACTAGGAATGGAAATGGCATATCCAAATCAGGCTCAACATATATTTCACTTTTTAGGATATATTGCTTTTGGTATCGGAAGAACAGAAGAAGGTAGCAATGAAATACATGAATGTCTCTTACCGTATTATAACTTGTTCAATAAAAATTGATTAAATAATTATTATTTATAAAAATAAATGCTAAGCCTTCATTTTATAGACTTAAGAATTGAATAAAAATGTATACATTTGAATTTTTTGCTATAGTACACTAAGACCCGGGTTTTCGACTAAGCTGTTCAATCTAAGATCTGACAGTAGTACTACAGAAAATTTGTTGTAATAAATGAGATAACCAAATTAGTGTGTGATAAAATAATCCGTATTTATATCAAATGCCACAGCATTCTAATATAGTGTTGATCAAGCGAAATTCATGGTCACCGCGAGGGGGCAGACACGCGGAGACTTCATTTCAGGAGAAACATAATATGAGAGGGTGAAAGAGTCGAAATATCTAGGAGCACTGATCAGTGTAAAAACTCGGCTATCGAGCATTTTACGCCAATATTAAAATATTCGTCTCCTCATACATTGCGCAAATTAAAACTGGACATCTGCAAAGTGCTGATAAGACCAATTATCACCTTTGGTTGCGAGTCCTGGGCACTGACTGAGCGTAAAATAATTTGAGTCCCATCGAAGAGGGACCCATGTACAGAGTGCGAAACAATCACTAGATCAGAAAACATCTTGATAAAGTTGTCTTTATCGAATTCATAAAATCATTACGATTAAGATGGGTTGGACAAGTTCTTCGTGCGCAAAATTAGCCCACCAAACAGTGACTAGGCGTTCTCCTGCAATAGATCTAACTATTTGGAGGAGCTTCGTTGAGAAAATCCCTCCATGAGATGTCGCGCTAGAGGGAGGTTTCGCGAAAAAACGAATTTCTATCTTTATAGTATTAAAACAAGTAAAAATGGACAGTTCAAAACAAGGTATTGCAATATGTTTAATTAAATTTAAGCATAACTTTGTTTTACTTTTATTGTAAACATTAAATTATTCTGGTATTTTAGATATTAAGAAGAGAGATTGTTAAGAGTTCTGCAATTCAGTTACTTTTTAAAAATAGCAGTAAGAACAAAATTCGCCGTTCATTAGTAATATAAGACAATATTTATTTGTAGGAATAGGTAATTCGCAGCAGCTGTTGGTATTTTTTGGATAAATAAAAAAAACGGGTAAACGAAAATTTCTACCAAATTACAGGCCTTTTTGGCTCCACACTCTATTAATGTGTGTTCAGTATGTTACATTAAAGAAATTTAGAAGGGTTTGTGTCTTTGTAGTGTGAACACCAACAACGATTTTTACAACCCCAATATTTTTACAGCCCTTCTACTTAAAGAAGTCTAATTAGACGAATTTTAAACTTATTATCTAAACTTAAAACAAAAGAAACGGTGAGTGTTTGCTAAATGTGTGAGTCCATCAATCAAAGATACTAAACGAAACAAAAGCAGCTCTACATGTGATGAGATTTACAATATTTGCGGGTTATAAAATCCAAAATAAATCCAATAACTGGAAATGCCTTGGCATCTTTTAACTGAATCGTAACTTGGATAGTTCTAAATGTTTCAATTATTTTTACATAGTAGGTAATTGTCTTTAGTAAATTCCTTTAACAAGACAGTAAACAGTCAAATATTGGAGGTACCTTTATTTTTCTTGCCGTATTACTTGATTGAGTCGGTTTTTTGACTTCCTCTGGCAAATTAGCGGGTATATAAAATGATTCTGCTATCTTCTTTGGTTGCACTTTCGGGATGGCTTTTGGCCAAGGCCCATCCTTCTTTACCTCGACGTAGATATTACTGCGTGGTTACAGCTGATATGATTGACTTTTGAGATCGCGTTTAAGCGGTTGGAACGCTTGACTCATGAGATTGCGTTTCAGGCGGTCCAATGGTTGGATAACGACTTACAGATATAATTACTTCTAATCGATCAATGCTTCAGAAGAACATCCTGTACGATTTTAAGTGAAAAGAATTAAAATAAACTATGTAAATTTAAAAAAAAAGCAATTGACAAAATTGATTTTATTTAGTAATAAGATGGAATGATTACTTACAATAAGACCAGAATCACTTTGTTTAAAACATTTTACCGAACATTATTCAATATTTTAATATTAGAAAAAAATTACGATTTAAACTATGTCAAATACTGTTTTTACCATTATTGGAACGTTTTTCTTTAACCTGTTTTCGCCATTGAAGCCATTTAACAACATCTTTATTATCTTGGTTACCCCGTTCTTCAAGTTGTTGATAATAAGCTTCCCGCAATATTTTAAATGCTTGCAAATTACGATATGGTAACTGTGTGACTGGATCGAAATAACGCGCTGGCAGTCCGGTAATGGCACAAGTTCGTCTCCTAATTGCATGTTTCTGAACAGGCTTAAATATTGCATAAAACACTTTCTCGTCCAAATCATTTTCAAACGTAATAAACGTACGTTCGCATCGTGAATTTATTTTATCTTTTCTAATATTCCCGTCCACCTCCTTTTCCAAATCGACTTTAATATTTTTGATAGTGTCTTTGTTTTCAGTTTTTTCATCCATGCATGGCATAGTCAGTGAATGATACCGAATAACAGGGCCGGTAAAGACACGCTTGGTAGGTCGTGTTTTCTTTTTTTCTAGTTCCATTTTTTTAAATTTCTCCAAAGATTTTAGATTTTCCTTTTCGGTAATAGCTACTTCTTCCAAAAGTTCATCTTGCGTTGGCATGTAATCATCAATTTTAACTTTACGTTTTTTCTTTTGAGATTGACGTTCCTTCAGCCTGACCTGAGTTTGGGCTGATTTTAGCGCTGTAGATTTACGGAATATTTTTTTACCCGTATCATGTATTGTAAATTTTGGTTTTCTCTGAATTTTTTTTACAATTTTCTTTTCAATCTTTTTTACCTGTTTGATCACTTTCTTAGGTGGAGGCTCCTAAATGACAAAATAGATCTACAATCTGATATATAAAAATAGACATACAATTATTATTTACTCGATAAGCTTTTGTATTAACAACTTTGCGTTTCCTCTTTGGGGCATCTTCCTCATTATCAGAAACAGGCTCATCATTTTCATCAATACTAAAATCTGAATCGACAACATCTTCTTCATCATCTTTTTGCCTAAAATGTCAAAACAACGTTGATTTAATATTCATTTTAAAGGCAATGTACAAAAATTATGTTACTTACTCATAGTCATTGTCGTCCTCCACTTCATTAAATCCACCATAAGATGTTTTATAAAAATCATCTTCCTCTTCTTCATCTAATAATTTAGAAATTTTGTTGCCGGCATTCGAACGCCTTTCTCTTTGTGCAGCCATTTTAATATTTTTGATGTAAAGTCAAGAATCAAACAAAATATTTTGACAGATAAACAAACAAACCCTACAGACATAAAAATGGTGTTACATTAAAGCGGTACAAAAGGCCCGAGTTTTGATTTTATGAACGCCAAGAATCGAGATAGAAGATTTGCCTCAATTCCACTTTGAATCAAATACTAAAGATACATGTTAAACCGAAAGTGATCTGACTGAGTTTTATCTGAACGTGATCTGACTGAAAATTTGGGTTGGTGTTTACATGGGACTGTTTTGTTTGATCTGAGCTGACAGTTCAAATGTCACTTTGTTCTAAAATTACATTTAAATTATTTAAAATAATTTAAAAACTACTTGGAAAATGTATAAAAACATTTTGCCCTTTTAACAGTATGAAAAAATCTGTCAGTTCAACTAAACTAAAGTTTACATGTTTAACTCAATATACAAACTGACTCAACCAACCAAATTTGAGTTGACCGAACTCAGACTACTTTCAGATAACTTTCAGTCAAGTCACCGTTTACATGTTGAATTTATCTCGGACGTTTTCAGTCAGATCACTTTCGGTTTAACATGTATCTTTACTAAAAGTTTGTCAGTAAAAATAACTTGAGAAAAAAATATAAAATCGGTGGTTGTGTGAACGAGGCACACAACGGAGTCAGTAAAGATTTTACTTACAAAAAATGTGTATCTTGATCGAAATTAAAAACTTGCACTCTGCACTGAGATCGAAATTAAACAAAAAATTGTGTGATTGTGAAAAATTGACTGAGCTGACTTGAAGTTGGAACAAGATAAAAAAAATAGTCCATCAGAGAGACAAAGACAAAGTATTTTGTTATTGTTTTTTTATAGCAAATTTTATGGATACATCTTGACAGCAAACAAAAACATAACCAAGAATTATTTAAAAAAATTATGAATTAGTGTTAATTCGAGTATTTTTACGACTTAAAATAATCTAAAAAATTAATTATTATTAATACTCATATCAGAATTATTTTTTCGAATATTTTCGATCACACATTAGACTTTACCAAAAAAATTCAAACTTTAAAATTGCCTTATACCACGTTTACATTATACGTACCTAATAAGTATGTAGTTTTTTGCTATTTAATTATTTTTCCGCTGCTTCACACTATTGTTGCGATTTGTAGTGTGAACGCATACTGTAAAAGTTTGTTGTTTTGACAGATAGACTTTTGTATTCAATTCAGTTTATGTGTTGTGAATTTCTTCTCAAATTCTATTAGATTTGTCGGCAAATTATTTGATTTACACCCGAAATTGCAGTTAGAAATATAAAAACGTAATAAATTTTTGTTTTGATAACAAATATACGAATGACATTAACATACATATAGTTATTAGTTAGGGTTCACATTACAACGTAATATACTAATACTTTTTTGATACATACTTTACCGAAATATCAAAAAGTATATGATAAAATATTTAAATATTTAAATTTGAGTTAACATGACGATACTTTTTTGCTGCATACTTTTATTCTACTAATGTAAACGTGACATTAGGGTTTTGACAGCAAACAAAAACATAACCTAGAATAACCAAGAATTATTAGAAAAATGAAGTATTACTGTTAATTCGATTATTTTCACGTTTCAAAATAATCTAAAAATTTAATTATTATTAATACTCATATCAGAATTATTTTATTCAAATTATTTCCGCCATAAAATACAAAATTAAAAAAAAATCTTTCCCATAAACATGCCAAACAATTAAAATTATCAGCGTGTGCGAGAAATATTTTTTATCGATACACAATATTTATGTACATGTATTAGTTGGACTGCCATAAATGTTCTTGATTTGATACTTTTTTTTAATTTCGACCTCAGTCCACTAACACAGATACACATTTTTTGTAAGTTAAAACTTGGCTGACTCCGTTGTGTGTCTCGTTCACACAACCACCGATTTTATAATTTTATCTCAAGTTATTTTTACTGACAAACTTTGATTCACAGTGGAATTCAGGCATTAGTGGTAAAACAAATCTTAACCAAATTTTTAGTTTCAATACCTGAATTTTTTCGGTACCAAGGGAATATTTCTGAATGGGTATAAGCAGGTTTAAGAAATTCCCCATATAGGAAAATGTCTATGCCTCATGTGTTTTAATAAGAATTACAATTTCCAGAAGTTTTGATGAATTTTGACAGATGTCCACATGTGGAAAATGGATGTGAAATTTGAGGAAAGGGCCACAAGAATCGAATTGACAAGAAAATACACGGAAAAAATTTGACCAAAATTTGGTTAATTTTTGCTGTTGCTTTGACCAGCCGTAACCAAATAAAATGCATTAAAGCGTGATTTACACGTTCCAACAATGTTTCCCAACAAAAAATGAAGAGATTAGTATATCGCGAATCCCATTTGAAAGACAAGAAATATATAATCAAACAAAATTTTGTTGGACTTTTTTTCTTGTTTTTTTAACTTTGTTTCCATAAAAAATTTTTTGGACTATAAAATATACTCGACCCGAGTATATTTTAAGGAAACAAACAACAACAAACACATTAAAAATGGTGATTTGTAAAATTTTTATAGCGCTTTATTATTATTTTTTTAAATTTTTATTTAAAATTAAAATTTACGTTCGAACAATTTTCATTTTAGCCAAGAAAAGTCGTAATTTTGATAAATAAAGTCAAAAATTACATTGTCGATTTTATACCGCCAAAAAATTATAGCATGTCCGACATTTTTGTTTTTTTTTTCTTATAAATTTTTGTTTAAAAATGGAAGTTTACTTTCGAAAAGCTTTATTTTAGCCAGAAAAGTTGTAATTTTGAAACATAAAGTTGTATTATCGCCCTATTCGACATCGTAGATTTTATACCGCCACAAAGTTATAGCATGACCGACATTTTCGTTTTAAATTTTTCTCTTTTTATCGCATGTAAATATTTTCTATTGCGTGTAGCTCTAAGGCCCTTTCCGAAAGTTATACTTATTTATTTAGACCTACTTATTTAAATAAGTATGTTGCCAAGGTAACTTAAAATAAGTATGTTCTTACAAAAAAAAAATCTTAAACGAAAACCAAAATTCTGTTAATTTCATTGCATACATATTGTGATATTATGTAGTAATTAAGTTTTATAAAAAATTTAATTTAAAAAATTATTTTATAGTTACAAAATATTCAAAATAAAAAATAAGTATGTGAAATCAATTCGGATGATTTTACATACTTATTTAAGATGGCGGCAAATAAGTATGTCTAAATAAATAAGTATAACTTTCGGAAAGGGCATAAGTCTCAACAAAATAAGTTGGAAAAACATTGTTGGAACGTGTAAATCACGCATAACTCATTTTGGTTAAAAGCAATACACTTGCTATAAATTTGGTTGCAAGCAGTAAACACATTTATTTCAACTCTATGGACGTGTCCGAATTCTGTGACATAAATATTTTTGCTGTAATAATTATGACATTATTTTGAATGCAGCCAAATTATCAAAGCCAATACGTGTTATAAATTTGGCACTTCTGCAATAATATTCATAATAAAAAGCGCGCAATACCAATAATTAAGCCATAATACGTTAATTTATTTCTAAAAAAATAGTACAAATAGAACTTATTACAAAATATGGGACTTGGTTTTTTTTTGTGATAAATGAGTGCGTTTTATGGTAAAACCACAGAATACAGTCAGAAGAGACAACGCGTTTTTGTATGGAAAAATTTGGACTCATTTTTTTGACCTTGATTTGCCGAAGGTAAGAGAAAGTTTGGTTATGTATTCTTTGGTTTACTGGTTTTCATTTGAAATAATAAAAATTGAGAATCTTTAACAGTCTAGTTAGTGAAATTATTTGATAAGTTATGTTTTGACAGCATAATTTGTATTAACTACTATAATAATCAAAAATAATTATACTTGAATGTCCATAAAAGAAGGTAAGATGAAAAAAAAAAAATTGATCCACGCAATGTCTATTCTGGGGTGAGATGTTGTAACCATCACGTTTTTCGCGTCGATGCATTTTCGATAGAATAACTGTACTGCTTTGTTAAAAATATAAAATTTTAAAACAATTTAGTTCTAAAATACCGTTATTCTATCGAAAATGGATCGAAGCGAAAAACGTGATGGTTACAACATCTCACCCCTGGTTAATCTTTCTTCTGTGGTAAAACGTTGTAAAAAATATCATAATATTTTTTGTCACTTTTGCCCGACAACACGACTAATAATATCTTCAAATGTCAAACAAAAGTATTTCAATGCTATAAAAAAATTAGTTGTTTTTTATGGCTGTATGATACTCACTTTTTTTCCCACTTTTTCAGTGACTAGGAAAGACAAACGGAGTGAGAGAAAAAATATATATACAAAATATTTGTGAGAGTGAGTGTATACAACATAGATTTGAAAAAAATATAGAAACGTCACAAAAAAAGTGGTAGCTCAATTTTTCTAGCAGCTGCTAGAAA
This sequence comes from Tipula vernalis, assembly GCA_958295665.1. NCBI lineage: Eukaryota > Metazoa > Arthropoda > Insecta > Diptera > Tipulidae > Tipula > Tipula vernalis. Next base: position 174,272,915 of record OY282558.1, on the reverse strand, counting down.
AAGCTTTTTCTAGCAGCTGCTTTTTCTAGCAGCTGCTAACTAGTTAATCGAGCAAATAAAGCAAAAAAAGAATTGAATTTGATTCTTTTTTTTGACATTAGATACTTTTTTCTGATATTTCTACCAAAAAAAATTTGTGTACAATAGAAAATAATATATAAATTAACTTTACGTATAAATTATGTAGCTGCAATTAATTGCGGCAGCTAATGCAAATTTATTATGCGCGGGCCTCATATTTCTTACGTAAAAAATCAATTATGATCCAAAAAATAAATGTTCTTGAAAATGGCTACTTCGTCGCATAAAAAAATGTTGATTCTATTTACATATTTTCCTAGTGTTCAGTCGGGCAAAAGTGATAAAATTTATCATGATATTTTTTATCACGTTTTGCCATAAAACGCACTCATTTATCACCAAAAAAAACCAAGTTTTTTTTTGGTTTTAGCTGTCAAAATAAATACATATTTGAAAACAAAATATTTGGCTTTTTATTGTGGTGTGATGTTTTTAATAATATTCAGGAAGGGTATTGTTTATTATTTTATAAAAAATCGCGATGAATTGGTTTTGATGTTGCCCAAATAAAGATGCTCTACAGAAGTTTGACGTGTAAAATCACTTTTTTCATTTTGGTTATTCTGTAGGGCATGACATAAAATACAACGAAATGAAGTTAGGGTAATAAAAAATATCATGATATTTTTTATCACTTTTGCCCGACTGAACACGACCTTTGTTTATCCGAAACTTCAAAATATTTGCATATAGTATTGTCTACACTACCCTTCTCTGTTTCGCTTTACTAGTTTTGCAGCACTTTATTGCACTTGAAAAAAAGTGAGTATCATACAGCCATTAACATTTGTCACTTGTGGTTAGGTTAAAAAAAATGTATCCAAGAAAATTATTCAGAAAATTATACAATATGGGGAGAACCACCACCTCGTCCAAAAACTTCATTTCGTCGTACAAATAACAAGTATTTTATCATCAACTTCCAGATTTTTTTCTACTTGGTTTTAATTTTTTACGTTGTACATATGTATGTACATATTTCGTAGATTCCTTATTTTTTTCATTATACATATGATCAACATTTACGTTTATTTCGTTCACTGTTTACTGTAAAACAGAATTTTTTTATGTTGACCCATCCGTCTATAATTTTTGTGGGTTATCTTCCATAAAACTTCATTTTTGCGTTACACAAGTCGATTGATTAATCGCACTATACTTTGGGTATTAAAAGACATTTTTTAATCAATAATAATACGAATAATTTAAAAAAAATGGGTTTAATTTATGATTTTTTGCTATATCGCGATGTTTCAACTTAAGAGAACAATTTCAAATGGCAAAACATAACCTCAAACATTAATTTTTTATGACATTTCATAATAATTTACTAATAAAATTACGTGAAAGAGCCTCCTGATAATTTGCTAATAGTGTCAAAATGCGTATAATATACACACACATCCATTGATTAAATTTATATCATGATAGAAAATATCAGTGAATTTGCATAGAGTAGACGGCGTGTAAAAATTGGTATTTCTTTGTAATCGTTTTAAAATCCTTTTGGAAATTTGTGTGTGCTGCAAAAAGTCAGTTATATCAGGAAGCGAAGAATATAAAATGGCCAGCTCCTCTTCAAATAAAAATCTAAAATTTCTTGTTTTCGTTTAATTTTAACATGTTTTTTTTCTATCACAAATGCTAGGTATTCTCAAATCCAATTTTATTTTTTTAATTACCTAAATTATATATATATATATATATATATATATATATATATATATATATATATATATATATATATATATATATATATATATATATATATATATATATATATATATATATATATATATATATATATATATATATATATATATATATATATATTTGAAAACAATTACAATATTTAATTAAATTTCTTTTTCTAAATTTCTATAATCCTTATTTGATATTTTTCAACAATCATATACCTAGAATGGTAATAATATTCTGGTACATATCTAATTCATAAGAGTTTACATAATACAACAAATGATTTTAATAACATTTAACAAAGATAGTTTTATCTATTTTCAGCAGTAACAATAATAGTAATAATTATTTTGATTTGAATAAACAATATTAAATAAAATTATGTTTTATATTTTGTAATAGTTAGATACGACAAACCCTCATACAAAGAGCCTGATTAAATATTTCGTTCATCTAAGGAGTGCTTACTGGAATGAAATAAAATAAAATGTAGCAAAAGATTCAATATAGTAATCACATTCATAAAAAATTGATGCTAAAAATTACACAATACTTTGGTTTCATAAGCGCATTTATAATGACTTTTAGTTTGACCTATAAATTCTATTTAACTAACAATTTGAACTACACAGAACATCAATAACAATATATAACATACATTTAACACAGTAAAATCTATACAAATACATCAACAAAACTGTATTGGATGATTCTAGGTTCAAAAAACGCCTAGTTTTACCGTTATGCGTTGCGTTTAAATCTGGCTGGCCATCTGTAAATTTTTTAAATTAATAACGGTGAAACTAAGTACATTTTTAAAAAAAATGTTTAAAACTAATTTCTTATTACATTTGAACATAGAACCAGGCCACATAATACAGGTTTGTGAATTTTGGGTCACCTTGTTTATAATAAATAAAGGTATTCATTTAAATTAGGGTATCTTCATCTTGGGTTTCAAATAACATTAAAAGTGAATGCTGAGATGATGAACGTTGTAAAGGTGGGCCTGTTAATGAACTATCAGGCGAAAGAAAACCTGTTTGAATACTACAGTTATCCCGATAGCCTGATGTTGATGACGTCTGCGACACAGAATCCCAAGACAACTCTCCAACAACACCTTTTGGTACCGGTGGTAATTCTTGTTCTTGTAGTGAAATATGTGGTGTAATTTCACCATGATTTTGCCGTCCACGACGTAGGCGAAATGTTTTACGACTTTGGGCTTTTGAACGCTGTAGTCTGGGTTTCTGTAACTCTCCTGAACTATCTTCAGCTGCACTATCAGGTGAAAGCGGTGTTGTCGATGTCTCACCAGACGAATGTCGAAATTCTACTGAGGAAACAAAACGTAATCTAGGTGGGTGGGATTTAAATGGGTGTTGTTGAAGCGATATTGAATTTGGGAGATGGGGAACAGAGCTACTTGCTGCTACGGTACCACTTGTTACTCCAACTATTGTTGCCGATCCAGCTGCATTTAAGCTGGGAGTTGGTGTGATCCCTTCGCCGCTATGACTGTCACTGGCACCTAAATCCCTATGCGGTGAGGTTGAATTGCTCGACAATGATTCTCGCGGAGGATGAAGCGTATTCTGAGATAGAGAATCACTCGGTGTTCCTATTCCAGTTCCACTTCTTGAATCATGAGTTACTCCAGATGATTGGTTTGACGATATTTGTTGCAAGCCAGCTCCGGTAAATAAAGATATCAATGACGGCCGTTGTTGGTGTTTTGGTATATCAGTAGAAGGTAATACTTGTGGCACATCTCTTCGTTGCTGAGGTACTATTTCGGGAACATCACGGTCTAAAAATGTAAAATTATTATAGTTTAAAATTAACTTTTAGCGAACTTAAGAAATAATACCGTATCTTCGCTCTTCTAGCTCATCGCGTAAATCCCTTAATTCGCGCTGTAATTCAAGCAACAAAGCACCACGTGATTTAATACCACCGGGTGGTGGCATACCTCTCATACGTTCTCTTATCATAAATTGCATATGCCGTTCATGATCCCCAATCGGTGGGTGATTAATCTAAAACAATATATCAACCATAATGTTTGATAAGATTTTTCACTAAATTACATACCTTGTGCAGAATGAATGGCATTAGAACAATGTAAAGTGGGGTACGGTGTGTTACAACAAATTCTAAGAAACTCCATAATTCTGGTGCTGCTTCATTGCGGCGACCAAGATCTTTCATTACGCGTACTATTCTCGGCCAATCATTTGACAATCTCTGCTCAAAACATATACAAAGTATTCGAAGTGCCAGAAATGCGGCTTGATAAAGTGTACTGGAAATTTTTGCTGGTCGTTTAGCATCACGACTCCCTGTAAATGTTAAAGATCCAGTACGTAAATCACCCACCCTACGATTAAAATGAGTACCTATTTGTGCATTTCGTCCGGCTGGTGGGCTCATCGCATTTAAAATTGCTGTAACCAAAAATGAGACATCCTCTTGCCGAAACTCACCAAAGTCTGAAACTGTATAGACTAATTAATACTATCAATAGTAATTAGACAGATTTAAATTAATTATTTATATATATAAATAATTAAATAATTATTTATATATATAAATAATTTTATTATTTCCAACCCCCTTTTCCGCTGCAAACTTTTAAACATAATGGCATCAGCAAATGCATCAAATAACCTTCAGCCTTTTCTTGACTCGCGAATTCAGAATTTCCTCCCACAAGCTGTTCAACGGAGAATGTTTCCACTGTACTGACTACTTGTAACGCAATTAGTCGAACTACTGAGGAACAAAAGAAAGCCGGTGGACTTTGAGACATTAAAGCGGCGCCAGCACTAGAAATGCCTTCAGGCGCAGCACCGGATTCGTTTATAATTAGATTTTGTAATGTCGAGAGAAGAGTTTTCATTTGTTGCCAATGTAAAACATAATGATGACGCAAAACTGTCTCCTGTACACCTTTTAATAATCCGGCAGCTGCTTCCCAATCAGTATTGCGCTAAAATAAAAATGTGTGAATTTTATTTTTGTTTTAAAATACAGTTTAAGTAAATATGGTGCTCCTAATACGGCATTTATTTTTAGTAAGAGACCCTCAATCCATATTTGTAAATATGTAAGTAAAATGTAAAACAGGCAATTAATTCACAGAAAATTAGTACAAAATTTTAACTTGTATAATTGGTAGCATACTTTTAGGGGATTTTTATTTTATTTTTATAGTAACCGAAATTGTTTAGTTCCCGCTTCATATAATGTTCGTACATATGTGAAAATGAAGCACCATTTTTCTCTATTTAAACAAATGCCAAAATATTAAACATACCCTAATTGATGGTTTTTTTGATATCTTAAGAAACACTTTGTCCAATCTACGAATCATTTGCGTTAAGCTCGGCCTCATCGAATCATTTAACCATTCTGCTCTTGGTAAAATGGATTGCATATATCGTTGTAAACCACGACATGCCATTGTATCTGGATCATATGGTGATACTTTTAAAAGGGCATGCGCTATTTCGGATAACCTCATGTGACATTTTGCATCAAGTATTTCAACTGGCTTCGTTTCTCCAATTTGTTTTTTAGCCAATTCTTGCAATCGAGTTGAAGCACGCGATATAAAATCACCAACCAATGAAAGTAATACGTCACGTGGTCGACGGTATTCTGCTCGAACAATTTCAGTATCTTCACCACTTTCCATTAGTGTTTTGTTTCTGCCAATATCACTTATGTATTTGGAATGAGATTCTTCTTCATAATCTAGACCAGGTGAACATGGGGGGCCTCGACAATTTCGTTGACTCGACCCTTTATGTTCTGGGCTATTTCGAAATGGTCCGGTATATCCTCTGTAAGAAATAATCAATTGGATAAAGTAACTGCGTATATATTTTATTTAAAATTTAACTTTACTTCGATAACCCTTCACAATTATGTACCATCGTGCGAACTGCCACGGCTAATTGAAGAATTATATCACGTTCAGATTTTCCCTCACACAATACATAAGTTGGCAGCTGAATCTGCTGCATATAGCATGGTAGTATAGCTTCTAGTATTATTAACATTTGATAACCTCTTGTACTTTCTGCCGAATACGAAACAACCATTACACAAAGTGTTATACAGTCCAGTACAGTAACCATTTCGTCCTCATCGTGATAACAAAAATCAATAGCTTTCAAGGGTTTTAGCTCTTTTACCAATTCAGCAATATTTAAAGGATCTGGCGACGGGGTTTCCAAGCTTAGTAATAAATTAAACAGACAACTAGATTGTACTTTATGTGCTTCGCCATACGAGCCCTCTTCATCAGTATCCAATATTGCGGATACCGATCCAAACATTTGTAAAATGAAAGGTTTACGATTTAATAAATAAAATTGTTTGACCGCATATTCAATTGTGGTCGTTACTAATTTATTTGTTTGGTGCAATGAATAGATTTGGAGTAAAGTGGGCATAATCATAAAATAGCCACTATTTGCAAAAATGGATTTAAAATTAAAAGCTGCGTTAATAAATGTGGCCATTACATAGCGCATGATACATGAATCTTCAGAATGGAGTAGTGCTGCGCCGGAGAGCACGTTCAAAAACAGTTGAATGTCTGCAGCATAAGCAAAATTGCCTGCCATTGCTTCAAACATTCGAGCAATTAGACGAACCCACATAAATTTATGTAAAACGTCTAAACCAAGTAATTCTTTCCCTAGGTCCCCGCGCTGGTACAAATCTAAATCAGCTTCCAATGCTTTTCGAGGGAATGAAGGTAATTTCATCAATTCTTCGTGCAGAAATACTACCCGTTGAACCACCTGTAATTATATGTTTAATTAATCGTGAAACGATTCGAACAAAATTATATTGTTTACCATATCCACATTTTTTAAAATAGCCCATGTAAGATGAACTTTTCCGATTTCGACAAACTTTCGTATCAACTCCTGCTTTTGTAAACCGTTGAAAGCATCCTCTGTCTTCATTTCTACTAATCTTAATTGTGGATATTGAGATCGTTTAAAAAAATACAAATCGCGCACATACCAGTTCGGATTCAATATTTTTTCTAAAAAAAAAAAAATCCTCGAAATCAAAATAATAACAATTAAGGAGGAAATATATGCGACTTACGAGATTTATAATCAACCAATACATGTTGACTATGCAACTTTTCGTCAATGCCAAAAAAGTCTAGTGATTCTCTTAATAACTGACAAAATTGGGTATCTTCTTGAACTGGAAATTGTGACGGTATTCCTCCTTCGTCCTTATCTTCTGGACCGTGAACGATTATTTTTTTTGCAGATGGTACATTCGCTGTAAGCAATATTGAAGCATCACATTGCTCTTTCCGTAATATTTGTTTTAAGTCTTTGAACATAATACCATGCACACTGTGAACTACCATCCATAGAATTGATAAAGCTGAACCTACCAACTAAAATAAATAAAATATTTCTAGCGAATTGAACCAGTCAGCTATTTAATTAATAAATACAAATTATTTACCTGTTGGCTACATTCATGACTGGAACGAACATAAAACATAACATAACCTATAATATAGTTGTATAAAGCAAATGCAGCTTGTTGTGGCAGTCTGGGAACAAATCTTATCAAATGTCGTAATAATTTAAACATTTGATCTTGATGGTCACGAGTCAAACGCTCTAATACATATCGTAAAAATAATGCAGAATCCTCAACAAGGCAAACCCATATCACTTGATAAGCCACTTCGTACACGGCAAACCCGTCAACGCTAACTGCAGCATCATCAAGACAATTTACAATCTGCATTACAGATGAGCAAAGAACTGAAGGAAACAGGGAATGTGCTGCATGTAAATGTGGTGCTGTTCTACTTGCTTCGCCTTCTTCTTCAACTTCTAAATGATCTTCGCCTGGTGCATGGTCTAATCCTGGTTCATGTGCCGCTTGTTGAGTAATTGGTATGGTTGTAATTAAAAAGCTTTGGCGTTCTGCTCTCTGTTTATCTTCTTGTTGCTGTAAAGCATTACGAATCGCCTCAGTTTGTTGTTTTTTTCGAGTTTTGGTTGCAGTCACCAGTGATCGCTTATAAAAATAAAAAGATCATCAATTATTCAAATAAAAGTACCAATAAACGTTAAATTTCTCGAACTCAACTTACATGTCTTTCTTGGTTTAATTGCACTTCCATATCTTTGGTTTTTTGTCGCGGGCTCCATGGTGGATCAACAACTGGAAGGCTTTCTATTCCTATTTTCGGTGAAGGTAATGTGAATTCAATTCCAGGTGGTGGAACTTTAAATGACAAATGAGCACCGTCTTCCATCCTTGGCCACACTTGATATCGGCACTTCCACAATACTTGATACCGAAGGATTGCTCCAATTCGCACATTGGGATCATTATGCTTCAAAGCCTTTTGCATAATACTTGATGCACAATTAGGTGCTCTTACAGAACCTAAGATAAATAATGCCGCCGACGAAGCTGCAGTTTCTTGATTTTCGTCAAGTAAAAGTTCCCAAACAGCTGGAATGGCTTCGACAAAATATTCTTCATTTAACATAGAGGCTCCTTTCACAATTGTTGAAATTGGTATATGAAATAAACCGCGCACTTGACTTTTTATGTATTTCAAAATGGGAATTGAATCTTTTTTAGGTTTCTGATCTTCTGGTTTTTGGTGTGGTGTTTGCGTGGTAGATTGTGCGGCTGTTGAATCTAAGAAATCTTCATGAATAATTTTATCTCGTTTTGTAACGCTATCTTTACGGCGTGATGGAGATGATTGTGAAGATATTTGGTCGGATACTTTCCTTCCACCAGCCCCCCTTAGCTTATCATTGCGAATTGTTTGCCTTAATGCTTCAACTGGATTTAATTCGGAATTGCAAATAATTCCAAATTCTTCCCCGTAAACCTAAAAATGTTAATTGGTTTTATTTTATTTATTTTATCATAAAACAATTGCCTCCTGTGAGGATTGAACTCACGACCCCTGGTTTACGAGACCAGTGCTCTACCACTGAGCTAAAGAGGCCGTTGACTAATCTAGTATTACAGTTATACATAAATACAAAGCAATATGGCTGATATTACAATTTTGCGTTATTGTTTTTTACACAATAATTTTTAGTAATAGATTATTAGTACTAAAAATTGATTAAACATTTTAGTACTTACTGTCAAATAAATTTCAATGAAAAAAAAAAACACACGGCACACATCATACCTGTCGCACTGCTTTTATCAATCGTTTTGCTGCTCTCATGTGCCTTTTATAGCAATATGGATGGCAATAATTCTGGTGAGTACAATAAAAATTAAATGAATTTATTAATTCAAGTGCTGATTTCATCCAAGGTAAATTTTTTCCAGTTTCATCCGTGTCATTTGAATCACTGGGTGATTCTGGTGGTTGATCATCGCTTAGTATTCCTGGAGATTCTTCACCACCGCTCGCTGGCCCCGGTTCAGAGGTATCACTTCGATCGGATAGTGATGATACTTTGCGGCGCGATTGTATAGAATCGGTCCGTTTGACTAAATTTATGAAAAAAATTGTGATTGAAGTTTTGAAATTTTTAATGGAAAATACTCACAATCGGTTTCCAAATCTTTTCCATCTTTAGTGCCGCGACGTAACTTTAAAGATCGACGTTTAAAAGAGCCGCCCGTTGGAGCACCAGCAGTTCCTCTACGAAGCAAAAATGGTCGGACAGGTGCAGCTCGCCTTTGGACATTGACCATTTCTTCACCTTGTAGAGTCAATGTTGTATTGCTACTTGCTTCGGATTCATTATCTGGTTCATGTAGCACGAATGATATTTTACGTTCCGTTTGAAGTGGATCACCAGCCGCTATTGATTGTAAACTTTGTGCAGACGTTTGTGAATGTCCCATGGAACTAAGGGCCATTGACCATCTTCGATTGGCATCTCTATATACTTTCTCCCACGGAGCAGGTTTTTCTTTTGTGGACAGCTTGGATGTTTTCGGTAAAGTTTGGTAGGTCTCACGTAAGAAGGATGTAATTTCAAATAGTAATACGCAAGCAACTAATTTTAATGCGATTGGACAATCATTTCCATGAGGATTTACACAAGTTTCATCTAAGAAATCTTCCTCTTCATCCTGTTGTAGCAGTTGTCTTTGTTTTTCAGGATCGTTTAATGTTGTTGCTATTTGTTCAAAATGTGTTTTTTCAGTTGCTATCAAATCTTCTAAGCGGCTGCCGAGAGCTTCGGCCCACTGAAAATTATATAAAATTATTCAACGATAGACTAAATATAAAAGCAAGCGTTTGAAAATATGACGAGGTGGCCGAGTGGTTAAGGCGTTGGACTGCTAATCCAATGTGCTCTGCACGCGTGGGTTCGAATCCCATCCTCGTCGAGTATATTTTTTTTTTTATAACAATTTTTAATTTACCTGACAAAACATTTTTCCGGCAGACCTTTGAAGTATATGAATACGCCGGGCACCTGGGGCAAGTGGTGTTCTTGCATTTATATGCGAACCAGATGGTCGAAATGCTGGCAAACTTTGTTTCATCCAAGTTGGCCATTGGCCTCTATTACACAAATGCACAAAATGAGCACATTCCAAGAGAAGCGCTGCACGGGATACGATTGGGGCTTGGGGCTGAAAAAAAAAATTTAATATTAAAATAAAAAATAGTCGCCACATTTTTTTTAATAACTATGCCTCCTGTGAGGATTGAACTCACGACCCCTGGTTTACAAGACCAGTGCTCTGCCACTGAGCTAAAGAGGCTCTTGTACGTTTGTAGCAAATTACTTATACGATGTTAATATAGAAACAGGTTTAATAATGAAATGTTAATTTGTACTAAGTTATAATAACAATTAGGTATATTTGGACTTTTTGTTATAATTTGATAAAATAAACTAAAATAAATTTTTTTGTAGGAATCTAATAATGACCAACGAGCCTTGCTTGTCATCGAAATCCAAGCTCCAGGTTGAAGAATCAGACAAAAAATTTAATACTTATATATAAAAACAAACAAACAAACAAGGGTTTAGAGTTGGGTTGGAATCTGAAAAAACAGGACGACCATGCCACTGATGTCAAACTGCCTAATCATCATTAATCAAAGTTAAATTTTATTAATGCATGCAGTATGGTAAAAGTTTGAAGCGAATCACTTTGTACCAGTTGTGTACCAGTTTTGTTATTTTTAATTAACCGAGAAGCAATACATTTTAGTAGTGGTAACTAATAAACATATTTGTGGGAATGGTGAGTTTTAGATTCTTGGAATCACGTATCTCTCTTGATATCAGTGTGGGACGGAGCGATATGAAGAAGTATCTTGATTTACCGCTAGCAACGGTTCCTTGTATTCCCTGGGTCAACTACGGACATCTAAATAGCTTTATTTGTAAATACTCGTACAATCACTATATCAGGATTATCATCCTCAAACATCTAACGAATTATTGAAATTTGGCTCCCTGCGACTATTATCTCTTTCCTAATTGGAATTTCTAAGAGTCGGAACTTCTTAAAGTGGTCATTTAAAGCGTAAATCATTCCTGAAATAGAAAATTAGAAGTTTTTTTCGAGCCACTTTTTTCGAAAGGTATCAAATAACTTGAGAAGCATTGAACTAAGCGTCACAAGCTAAAAGAAGACTAAAAAATAAAAAAAATTATTGCACCAAAAAGTATGTTTTCTTGGCGAAGCCTTTTATCACTGGTATTGGCAAAAAGTATATTTCGAAATAAAATTTACTTTGTAAAATTCTTCGATAAACCAAATTTTCTTGCGAATTGCAAGGTAATCATGTTCAAAATGTCAGTTTAATAAGACTTGTTGCAAGTCCTGCAAACGCCCAATTATATAGAATTCTACGTAATCAGTTTGATTATAAATCCGCAATTTTCTGAAGTTACACATTACGTTTGTGCAGGCAGGGTCTCATAAAATGTAAGTTGCATAGAAATCAAATCAATACTAAGTAGTTTTTCAGGATACTTTGATTTAGAGCAATTATGCCCCATTTTTTTTGTATATTCGATGGCCACAACGCATTTGCGTGAACCTTCAAAATTTCGTTTTATAAGATTATCGTTAAAGAAATTAGTGCTTGCTGTTTGTTTTTATTAAATTTGTAACCACAAAACTTTCAAACGATGCAGTTTCCGTTTCGTCAAGATCAGGATGTACGTAGTACAAAAATTGAAGAAACCAAGACAAGGAGCGATATGTTACACGCTGAAGAAATCAAAGGTACATCTCGCAATCTGTCTTCAAACGATGACAAATGAATTTATAAAACAATAAGTAATCGTCGAAACTATGAATAGGGTGGACCAAAATTAAATGAACGATTTGTTCGTTGAATAACTCGAGGAAAATAAGAAGAAAATTCTTCAAAATTACGATTGATATCTTTTATTAGCAACATTATAACTATAAATGGCCATCTCTAGCATTGATGCAAGCTTTGGCTTATTTTAACTATTTTCTGTGACGGATGTAGTGTTTCGATCGAAATGTTGGCATTTTCTTGTTAAATGTTGGCTTCCAGACCGGAAAGGTGCGGTCGATTGATGTATACTTTTCTTTTCATACACACCCACAAAAAAAGTCATATGAAACGCCGAATTTTGATATATGGCTTATTCACAAAACATTTGATGTACAATGGTCATTGTTTGACCGGCTGTGTGGCATGTGACACCATCCTGCTGAAAGTAAAGACCTTCCACATTAAGTTCGTTCAATTGTTGTGCCAAAGTGATCGAAATGCTCTTTGATTACAAACAAGCGGAGATTTATTTTCATAAAATAATTTAAGCATTTTTCGTCGCTCTATAACAAATGGTAGGTATGCATCTGCACTTCCTGAAGAATCAAACCGGACTGAGAAATGCCAAGAAATACGAAAATGGCACTACATTTGATCGTTCACTTAATTTATTTGGCCTATATTTAGGTCTATATCGGGTATTAAGCATTACCTAACTAAGTTATGATTACTTACAAGGTCTAATAAAGCTGCGATAAGCTGGGGATCCGGTACAGATCCCGGAGTGCAAACTTCTAGCAGAAATGAAAACCTTGTCATCCCTTCTTTTATCGGTTCGCATGGTACAAGCCTGCGTTCTTTGAGTACTACGACTTCTGATTCACGTGGTCCCTCGCCTAGTTCAAATGAACTACGCCGACTGAAATCTGCAAAAATTTAAATATTTTGCAAATAAAATAAGAAAAAATTAGTTAAATAAATTTTAATTGTTACTTACAGCTTCCTGACACTTCCTCGGTTCCACCAACTTTCTTTTTGCCTTTTCCAATACCAAACCTGCCTAGACGCCTTTCAACCCGTCTCCGCGCACGTTGTATACTTTTGCCAAGACCTTCACCGGCCCGACGTCCTTGTAGTTTAAATGAACTTTGTCGCATAAATGATGCAGTCAATTCGGGGCCCAAAATACCAGCTTCTAAATCTACGGAGCCACGATCCTTTGAGCCTCGAAACCATCGTACAATGCCACTTAATCTACCAACAGAATTTCGTTCCGAACTTGAAGTGGAGTCTGATAGTAAAGCACGCTCACTGTGTCTTGGTGTTAGTGTTGGACGAATTGATTGCGTTTTTCGTCGTAAATTACCCAATGGGCTTTGACTGACACGACATTGCTCTTCCAGTCCTTCAGTTTCCAGTAAACTCTGGAATATTAAATACTATTTTTGATAATTATTGTTGATGAATTTAGCCCAGAATGCTTACACTTACAGCACATGTGGATGATGTGCTTCGTTTTTTAAATAATAATTTTCTTTGGCTGCGTGCGTCGTCGCTTGTATTATAAGATTGCTGTTGTTGGGATGGTAATGAATTTTGATTTTCAATATGTTGTATGTGCCTGTAAGAAAATTTAGACAATTTTTCGAAAGTTTTTAATTTACAAATCAAATTTACCTTATTACACGAGTAGTTTGAATGTTAGGTGCTTTTTTATGTGGTCTCGGCGTAACAGCCAAAATACCACTTAAAGCTACTCGTCGAAAAGGTCCACCATGTGCACCTTTAACATACTGTATCAATTGTCTTACATCACAGTAAAGCGCCATATTCTCTTGTGTCTTTAAATCCTTGAATGTATCGACGAATTTTGTGACGAGTGTTTTAAATACAGCGGCCACAACTTGGCTTTCTGCACTACCGCTAAGTCCACTGCCAAAATTTGTTGCATAACCGCCTTGTCCACCTGATATACCGCCAAGATCAGGTGTGAGGTTTTTAAATGCTGATGGTCTTTTATGGTCTATATGAGAAACATCAACGTGCATTTATGCGCTACATTAAAGCCGAATGGATGGATTTTTTTTTTTTTTTTTATGTAAATTTGTTTTTATTTTTGAACAGAATTTTGTATAAAAAATATTTTGTAATTTGTTAATCTGCTACAGAAGGTTTAATAAAAACTTCTTCTCGGGAACCGTTATTTTATATTTCACAGTTTAGAGAACAATGGTGGAAAAACTAAGTTTGACCACGATGCTGAAGATTTACTAACATTCTTACATTGTTCTAGCTATTGAGTTCTTTTTTCGAAAATAATGATAGAATTTAGAATCGTATCCAAAAGTGAGTTAAAATGGAATTTAAAAATAATCAAGAAGATATTGATGAACAAAGCTGACATGCTTGCTTCGAGAAAACTTACTAGTGCTCAAATTCGTAATGTGTACAGAATAAATAAAAATAAAATACGAGGTATTTTATACAATTTTTGGCCTCCCTTACAATTTTCACTCAATATATTTTATAATTTTTAAAGCAGTGATCATGTATACCTTTAGCCTTGTGGTCGCAGTGCCAATTTATTTTGGAAAGACAGTTAGGTGAATATTTGTTATTTGTTTACGTAAAATTTAATTTATCAAAAGTAAACTAAAATGAGAGAACCCGTTTTCTTTAATCGAAAAACACTCCTCGTAAAAAATAATCTTCTGTGCTCATTACGTCCTTAGGTCCCGATTTAATTTAAAGGACCGCGAAAATCTTCTAGTATTTCATTAAAAAGTTTCTAAATCAGCTTCATACATAGCCTGAAATATAAATTGCTAGCTTTGTTAGATTTTTTAACCAAGTGCATCTTGTCTCATGCTATAAGCGGGTCGCTCGCGTGACATGTTTTGTTAAGCACAGTTTTATCGTATTCTTATTTCTTCTTAACTAAAATATAAATAGTGTTATGTGAATTCTTTTTTTACAAAATGGAAAATGCTTCATGCATTTTTCATTTGATTCTTTATACATTTTTCATGTCCTCTTTATTGAATTTAGAATCCATATGTGACACATTATAAGATATTTACCGTTTCAAATTATTAATTAGATTCGAATTTATCAGGGAAAAAGGAATTTACAGTTTATGGGTTGAAAATAAAATATTTAAAATAGTTTTAGTGCCACCTCAGAGATTTCTGTGCAATTTTGTCATTATCCCAAATCCAGAATCAAATGGGTTAATTGAAAAAGATTTATAATTTCCAAAGTACCAGATGATAACCTGAAAATCAATTATCTATCTGTCTTATCGGCCTTATTTACACACCTATTATCGTAATCGATTGTCATGCCTAATATTATTCCTTCTATAAACACTAGACGATTAGTATGAAAAACATCATATTGAACTGAGTTTTTACGTCTGAAGTCATTTCAAATGACTTCTTGTCACGGTATATTTTCAAGTGAGTAGTACTCGCGCTAACAGCTATTTGAATTGACTACCTAGCAGCTGTCTAGTTTTTATAGATGGAATATTTTATTTGGCATGACAAAGAATACAGGTGAGTTAGTCTGTTAGCCATATGCGTTAGTATGTTCTAGGATCGTCTTATCGAAGAACATCAAATTTGGTTTGTTTTAACTATTCTCTTTCTATACTTTATTCCAATATGAAATTTATAACGCAGGGGCTATTTGTAAATTCGTTTAGAAAGTATTCATTATTTATTATTTATTTCAATTAATTTACTGTTTAATTCTTTACTGTTTAATTCTTGTGGGATAGCTTATCTTAAATAATTTTCGAAAATATTTCTCTCCCGTTCTTTAATTTTTAAATTCAAACACGGTAAATTCCTGCATATTAATATAAAAAAAATTGCAAAGCCTCCAGATAGTGAGACTATATAGGAAAAACAAAATAAAACAATGGGCTCAGCAGATAATGGGCTGGGCATTCTTGAAATTCGATCAAAAAAGTCGCCCGTGATTTTCTAGTGAAATACGTCATTTCAGTCGAAAATTTAAAGCCTGGTTTCCATTATGAAACTTTTACTGACAGTACTTTTTACTGAATAAAAACATAAACATCGAAAATTTCATTGAATTGACACAGATCATTCTTTGTTTTTAATTTTTTTTGAAAAATTGCATTGAAAAATTGAAATATTTTTCCAGTACTGAAAAAATATACTTCGCTTCATATATTTTTCAGTAAATTTTGTCAGTAAACTATAAAAATGTCAGTATACTATAATAATTTTTTCAGTACTGTAAAACTGAAAAAGTGTTTTTTTCTCTCACACAGCATGCGAATATATATTTTTATCCCATTTTGTTTATACTGTCAGTAAATATTTCATAATGGAAATCAGGCTTTAATTGTTTCATGTCAAAGTCACCGGCGACTTTGGTATGAAACAATTTAAATTTTCGACTGAAATGACTTATTTCACTAGAAAATCACGGTCGACTTTTTTAGATCGAATTTCAAGAATATGGGCTGAGCAGATAGAGGAAAAACAAAATAAAATAATGGGCCCGATTCAATGTAAATCTTCTATTTCTATTTTCATTTATTCTTCTATTATGGTATATCAAGGAAAACTCGATTTGATTTAGAAACGAATCTACCCAATGTATTGATTATTTTAAATCGCATCTAGTTCTCATAGAAAAAGTAGCAAAATAGAAGAAAGGCCCAATATTTCTTTGTTGTTGTAACAACAATAAAACAATAATGTTTTATTTTATTTTTAATCAGTCTGCTCTCTCCGATATAATAAAAAAACAAGGCATATATCTGAACTTTGTTTGGGGATTTTTCTATTTCACATGTCGCCTTAAATGGACCCCGGTTCTTTGTAAATCTTACGACTTTATTCTTCTATTCCGTGATACTTCGATTTATATTTCACTCATTATTCAATCATTATTCACTCGGTTCGGTTAGCCATGACTTTCAAGTCAAACGGTTTTGTTTTTTTTTTTGTTAAATTTTCCTTAAGAATTAATTTAAAAAAAAAAAATGTTTGATGAATTGTGGATTATGTGAGTGCGTGATAAATTGTGCCTCGTAGCCGAAATGGCCGAATATCCAAGGCATCCCGGATCGCTTCGTGCACGGATGTTCGTAGGATTAAGGAGAGCCTTGAGTACATACAAAAGAACGCCATTTAGGAGAGGTGGTAGATAGGAAAGTGTTGGAATTCATGCCATGACAGGTAATGGCGTTTATTGTTTAAGTAAATACTATTAACTATCTATTCTGACTATGATATTTATACCGTGGTACCGAAATATCATAGTGAGATGTTTGCCAATCGGTGAATATCTCAAGATATTGATTTTCTTAGACATTTTGTTAATATAAAAATTGGTCACATTTTCGAAAAATCTAGGATTAACTAGGTAAACCCCAATAACTTTTCAAACGGGTTAGCATGATCAAAGCATACACATAGGCCTACCGAAATATCATAGTGAGATGTTTGCCGATCTGTGAAAATCTCAAGATATTGATTTTCTTAGACATTCTGTTAAGATAAAAATTGGTCACATTTTCGAAAAATCTAGGATTAACTAGGTAAACCCCAATAACTTTTCAAACGGGTTGGCGTGATCAAAGCATACACGTAGGCCTACCGAAATATCATAGTGAGATGTTTGCCGATCGGTGAAAATCTCAAGATATTGATTTTCTTAGACATGTTTAAGACAAAACTTTCCACGTTTTTGAATAATCTAGGATTAACTAGGTAAACCCCAATAACTTTTCAAACGGGTTGGCATGATCATAGCACACACACAGGCCTACCGAAATATCATAGTGAGATGTTTGCCAATCGGTGAAAATCTCAAGATATTGATTTTCTTAGACATTCTGTTAAGATAAAAATTGGTCACATTTTCGAAAAATCTAGGATTAACTAGGTAAACCCCAATAACTTTTTTAACGGGTTAGCATGATCAAAGCATACACGTAGGCCTACCGAAATATCATAGTGAGATGTTTGCCGATCGGTGAAAATCTCAAGATATTGATTTTTTTAGACATGTTTAAGACAAAACTTTTCACGTTTTTGAATAATTTAGGATTAACTAGGTAAACCCCAATAACTTTTCAAACGGGTTGGCATGATCATAGCACACACATAGGCCTACCGAAATATCATAGTGAGATGTTTGCCAATCGGTGAAAATCTCAAGATATTGATTTTCTTAGACATTTTGTTAATATAAAAATTGGTCACATTTTCGAAAAATTTAGGATTAACTAGGTAAACCCCAATAACTTTTCAAACGAGTTGGCGTGATCATAGCATACACATAGGCCTACCGAAATATCATAGTGAGATGTTTGCCGATCGGTGAAAATCTCAAGATATTGATTTTCTAAGACATGCTTAAGACAAAACTTTTCACGTTCTTGAATAATCTAGGATTAACTAGGTAAACCCCAATAACTTTTCAAACGGGTTGGCATGGTTAATGTATACACACAAACTTACCGACGACATGTGTGCCGATCGTTGAAAATCTTGAAATATCGATTTTCTTATGTATTTAATAAATATATTTCATTCGGATATTATTATAAAAAATATTTTATATTATTCGCCCGAATGATACTTTTTTAAACGCATACATATGTAAATTTGTTGTTGTTGTTAATTCTAGTTTTATTTTAGGATAAACTTCATTCGCATAATAAATAACTAAAAATTGAATTTTGTAAACGGTCCTCTTCCTAAAATTTTACCAGTGTGCTCGCCTGACATTCAATGTACATTTATTAACTTTTCTTTTCTTTACTTTTTCAATATTTCTGTGATACCTCAATATTCACTAACTTATGAAAAACTTATGAACTTCAAGAACCTACCATCAAGTTTTCACAGAAATTCTATTTACAATTTTTATTTTAAACTGTACACTTTGTTTGGTTGAAGGTGCCTTTGCGGATTTTAGGATTCAAATGTGTTGAGCAGGACTAAGAGGCTGACCCGATTTATTTCGTAATACTAAATAAAAAAAATTTCCTAATACTAAATAAAGTATTATGTAACTAATTTAAAGGACTCCCTAAAAACACTTTTTCACAGATTAACAAATTAGGAATGTATATCAAATAACAATAAAATCCTAATTAAATTTTCCAATTTATAATAATTTAGATGATTTTAATTTATGAGGTTTGCCTAAGAAGCTTAATATTACATGCGTCGAACATTTTAAAGCTTGTGATAGACATAAGATGGTTAGAAAATTACTTTACTGAATTGTTTTTTACTATATTATCCATTTAACTAAAAGCAAAATTTAAAGCATATTTAACAGGTTTTATTTATTGTAGATATTTGAACATATATTTTTGTTCAGTGCATATGAACCAATTGATTTTTGATTTATTTATTTACTTTTTTGAATGCGTGTACGATGTGCTGCACGCAGTGCAACATAAAAGCGATGAGAAATTTGTTGTTTGATTGTTGTGATCTTTGTTGTTTTAACGGTTTTACAAACTTGGAACAATTTTTGTATCGTTTAAAACTTTTTTCGTTAAAATAAATTTCGGTAGTATCGGTCGGTGAACGAAAACCCTTTACATCACATTTGCATGACTTACGATAAATACAAAAAATATGGTCGAGTTGACGCTCAACTCGCAAAAAAATTATGTGAAAACCTTTATGTAAAGTATCTATTTAATCATTTTAAGCCTCTGTTATGGGCCTGAGAAACAAATGCAGATAGAAGGCTGCTGTTCGCTCAGTATTTAAATTTTACATTTTTGGTTTAAAAAGTTCAAAGTTATTTTATTTTAGGTTTGGAGGGCGAACCTTACCGATATTAATTGTTTAATTAAAAATTGAAATCTATAATTTATTTGTTGACAACGAGAAATCCAAACGACTATATTTCAGTATAGCCATGTCTTGGTGAGTTTGAGCAAAGTACAGTTCTGTTAAGTTAATTATCTAAACATATGCTCTGTACGCTTTAAAATACACCTTTACTCATACACGGCAATCTTATTGAAGATTCCAAATTTAGACTTTTGTGAATGGTCAGGGCAAACCTGGTGAACAAAGCGAAGTGGCAATCCTGATTTGATCAGATTGAAATTTGGCAGTTCTATTAGACATAGACGATATTTTATGCTATTTATTATGTATAATATTTAATATTTGGAGTATGCGTGTTCTTTGTCTTTGTCCAAATGTATTTCCATTTGGGTTTTTTGAGTGACTTCCACTAGAAATGCATAATTTTTGTGCCTTTACACTTTAATCTGACGGAAATTGTAATTCTAATTATGTAGTTTGCAAGTTCGGTGCATTTTGTGTTCGTTATTCTCGTATATAATTTACAATTTAGCTCGTACCGGATTTTCCGTTCCTTTTTTTTACATGCAATTTTTGACTTACCCCCGCTAGAGATGTTTTCACATCAAAAAGCTTTTGTTTAAATCGACTACCTTTATTTCGTAATACCATATTTGAAAACGTTGATGTTACCCAGTGAACGATTCGCACAGCATTCTACTTTGATTAACTGAAAGATCTTGTATTTTTATTTTTTTCAAGTAGGTTCTTAAATATGCGCTGCCAATTATTAAATCGAAAATCATAAGGTTCAAATGCTATAAATATTTTCATATACACGAGTTCATTTAGAAACTTACACAAATAATGAGTCGAAAATTGGATACCTGTACCCGAATTATGATCATTAAGTAGGAAATGAGAGTTTCATATACACACATACAAGTTGGGTAATGTTCAATTTTATTATTAGGTTAATTTAGATTAGTGGGTTTTTAACTGTCACGAAAAACACACAAAAATTCGAAGAATACAAAATACGCCACACAATAACAATTTTTACTTATAAGAAACTCTCATTTCTCAATTCCTATTTTACGACCAAAATTCGATTTCTGATGAAAATAACTTTATTAGGAATAAAGCTGTGTGATTTCGACGGCCAAAGAAAATAAATTGATTCATTTAACAATTTTTGTAGTTTTCATCAAGGTTAATTCAAGGTCGACTTTATTTTTACATAATACATTTTTGTAACGTAAAGTAGATTCGAACTGTAAATTTGAAACTGAATGTTCAAACTGACCTCAACGTGCAAATTAAAACAATGCCATAAAGTCTTTATGGACATAAATGTTGTATACAATATATAGCTGAAATAAACGTTTGGACTTTAGCCTAAGTAGCAGGGAATGGACCAACCCTCTGTGGAGAACGAAGCGGTGGATTAACAGATAACCCTTAAAGCCTGTAACTGAAGAGCCACTAGTGCCTACAATTTTAATCTCGGTTAGAAGTAACTCAAATGGTTTAATAGTGGCAAAAGGCCATTGCACAAAAATATATTGCTGTAGAAACCGTCGACTTTGAAGGTAAACAACTGAACAAAGCTATGTTTTTCAATATTCACTGAACGAGGGATAGACATGTTCTATTCTTACAAATCAATTTTATTCATTGTATTGATCTTACATAGTTGATTGGTAGATTTTAATTGCAATAATAATATCAGGTTGTCCAGTACAATCTTCTCATTTGCAAGGCTACATTCAGTTATGACATCAATGCTATCAAACACAGCCTAATTTGCCACAGCATAGTAACCTTGAAATCTGAGATATACCAAAAGTTACTAAACTATAGTTTTGCGAAATCATGGTCTAGGAAAGACGCTGAGTTTAAAAACTCATTTGAACCGAATTGAATCAAGAAACAGACGAAGTTATTTTGTGGATTAAACGCAGGTTACTGTTCGGTAGGCGCAGAGGGTAATATCAGGGGCATTGGTTCATTGACGTAGATAACGATTTAACATCTTCTGGTTTTCTAGGCTCGAAATCGAAACCGATGGGATCAGATTGTTGACACGTTCATGTTTCGACAAACATTCGAGATCAGCCAGTTGATTAAAAAATCATTTGTTGGAATACTTTATAACAAGTATTACTTTGCATTTCTTGTTAGGCCAGTTCTGAATCAGGTTTGCTTATAAGAATTTTCACTAAATCAATAAATGTATTGCCTTCTTGACATTGAACTTTCAAGACTACTATTACTTGCCATTGTAAAGTACGAGAAGGCAATACATTTATATATGTAGTGGAAATTCTAACAAGCAAACTGAATTCAGAGGTGGCCCGGGTGTAGCCAATATGAAATACAAAGTAATCATTGTTATAAACCAATCTGAAATGTGATTCTTGAATCAACTTTTTAAATGGTGTAATAAATTAAAAGATTGTGATGGTTTTCAGGCTCGTGTAAAACGTCTGGGATGTCTTGTACACTTTAAATTTTCTCATAAATGACGTTTATGAATCTATTTACGATCTTCATATAAATTGCACTATAAAATTTAATACATACCAGGGTATGCTCGTGTTAATGAAAAGTAGTTCGATACTCGGGTTGACACAAAGGTTAAAGTCATTAACACTACTGCAAGATCCAAATGGATCATCGCCTAGGCAGCTAGGCGAGTAAGGCTGAGAACAAATGGAAAAGTTATTTAAAAATAAATAGGCTGATCAGCTCGAAGCTGGTTTTAAAGATTAAATATACTATTTAAAAGTTTCTAACGGGTCACCCCTTGGTTTTTAGTTGCCTTCTGATCTTTACACACAATAAACGTGTCAAATATTGATACAGATCAGAATGATATTGAGATCAGAATGAAAATGCTACAATAATCAGAGTATATTTTAACAAGAGAAATGAATTAATCCAAATTGAAATAGGACATTATGGGCCAAACCGTTAATGTTTCAGGAAATATGTCATCATTTGCTTTCTGGCGAATCACCTACTTTTTCGTTAGACATTTTGGAGTATTTACTTAATATCACGTCTCATCCCCGTTTATCACCGTTTAAATGTGCAGAAATTAACAATTATTGTTTAAACATTTTTTTAACAAGCGAAAGTCGGTCAAATACTTGTGTGTTTTTCAAGCGTTACCACCTGACAAAAGTATATTTCAGCCAAAACCGTTCCGGACAACAAACGTTTTTGAATTTGAACTTGAAATAACCTTGAAAATTTTCAATATTTTCTCTCCTCAAAATCACAAAACCATTATCAATGAAACATTTTTTTTCATCAAATTTCTAATTTTCACTTTTTTCTAAGCGTGTTTTCAAATGAACAAACGATGTATTACAAAAGCAATTAATATTTTTGCTGTTTAAACAGAAAATGAAACATAACGTTTATATAAATTATGATGAAGTTAGCTTATAAATATTATATTTTTGTTTTACTCACTGAGTGGTGATAATAAAGAACTCGGATCTACACAAAATCCAACAAAAGCATGAAAAAACTCGATTAGCTCATGTACCTGTGTGTCCTTCACCATTTTTCGTAAATATGTTTTCGACAGATTTGACGCTTGACGTAACATTCTTGACAGTATCGAGTGACACTGTGTACGAAGAAATTCTGCCGATGGTCCTCGAATTCCTATAAGCCAAATTTTAAATAAAAAAAAAAAAAAATATTATGTATTATATTTTCTGCAATTACATTAAACTTACCATCATTACATCCGTGCGGACAACCTAGGTGCAATAGGGCTCGCTTTATTATACCCATTGATAAATTATGGGCGTGTTCACCTAATTTTAAAACGCCCAGATCAAGTAAAAGTTCACATATGTTGAGTCCCGTCTCTAAAACTCGAAGTGAGCATATATTTGAGTCTCGCTTGAAGACACAATATACAGCCAACAGGACGATTTCATAATCAAGCCCGCCCTCGCGTGTTATATAAAACGAAGAGCCGGGCGCTTCACATTCATCTGTTCCGCTATACGCAATATGAGAATCGGTGTGTGAACGCAGCATTTGACTTTTAAAACCGGTTGTACTTCCTGCGGTACTTATGGCATCGAGTTGGGAGTCGAACGAACCCTTTGCAACAGAATAAATACATCTCGGTGATTATTTAGAATAATGTTGCAACAATAATAGTATATTATTTAACGTGTAAGAGGTATACATAACTGTATGCTTCTTTTTTTACTCCTGCTGCAAGTATTTTTACTATATATTTTTTTATTTAATACTAGCGGACTGTGTCCACCACACGTCGAGACGCTTCCGGCGACTTTTAATAAAGTGTTGAATTATAGGTTTTTTCAGTTTCAATTCTTACTGGTTAATTTGTATCTTCTATTTTCAGAAAATGTTGCTCCTTGTTGATAGCTCTTGATAAAGCTACATATAACTGAAAAGGCGAGAAAACTCGCTGTGGTAAATAAATACCGACTTTATAAAACGATTGATCTTATCCAGTCTCTGTTGGAATAAGCGTAACTCTCGCTATAAAAGCAAATGTTCCTTTTGCGGTACCAGTTCAAATTTTAACGAAGATTACATTTTCTTTCATTTCTAATCTACATAATACCATTGCATAACCCCTTTTTAGTATTTAAATTTCGTAATAACATAATTTTAGCTCCTATTTTCAAAATAAGTATTGGGTATATGTAAAAGTAAGATCCGTTTTTCTAATAGATGGCGTAATTGTTCTTATATGTATTGTGTGAGTCTGGTAATAAATGTTTTGTGTGTAGAAGGTGGTTGTATGTGTAGAAGGTGGTTAAGGCAATTTGAAGATGGTTAATTCGATGTTGAAGACGCATATAGTGAAGGTAGTCTACAAAAATTGCAAGTATTATTGGATGAAGAAACACACAAACGCAACAAGAATTAGCAGAAGCATTGAATATTGATTAATCCGTTGTCAGTAGACGTCTTGAATGGGAATAGTTTAAAAATTTGGGAATTGGATACCACATGAATTAACAGAAAGGCAGATGGAATGTCGAAAAATGACTTCTAAAATGTTTCTTCAAAGAGAACAAAGAAAGGGTTTTCTGGATAGACTTGTGACTGGAGATAAAAAAATGGATTTACTATGAGAATCATAAACGTAAAAAAGTTTGTGTAAAGCCTGGTGAAGCTGCTTCATCACAGCCAAAGCGAAATGTTGATTGTGATAATGTTATGCTCTGTATTTAATAATGACGAAGTCTAACGATGGCAATTAATACGTTTGAAGCGAGCTGTTCACCAGAATGGGAGAATAGACACAATAAACTAATTTTGCGGCATGACAACGCAAAACCACATACTGCAAGAGTCGTTAAAATCTACCTAGGAAGGCAGGACTGAGAAGTTCTATCCCACCCGCTATATTCGCCAGACATTGCTCCTTCGGATTATTATTTATTCCGGTCGATGCAGTCAGCCCTTCAAAACTTACCATTCACATCTTATGAAAGTATCAAAAATTGTGAAGACAAGGGCGCACTTAATGAAGGAAACAAGAAATGGGTTTCAGTTGCGGTTAAATATTTTTCTAAGAAGTTCAACCATTTCTTATTGATTTTTATGGACATCAAAATGATAAATACTTTGCAAGATGCTTAGTAGCAAAGCAGATAAGTAATTGCTCCCTTTTTCAAATCAAATTACAACCTTTTCTAATCAAAACTTGATCTGTAAAAGGATGAATTTCTTTTGCTAAATGCTTAATTTGATTTGTAAAAGAGGGGGAAATTTGGAGTGCAAAATGTATATTACGAATAAATGAACCCAGCAAACACAAAAATCTGAAATCATGATTATGAAAAAGCAGTAAATGATAATCGACCAAGTTCGTCAACAACGGAAAGTACTTATAAATATAGAAAATATTTTTTTCCAAATGATAAGCTTGATTTTATTAAAAATAATCTGGATGTTTTTGATGGAATTGGTCGGATTCCAGGCAAATGTGTTATAGAATTAAAAGAAAATTCAAAACCTAGATTAAATTATAAAAAGAGAATTCCTTTTAGTTTGCATGAGAAACTTGTGTGTTATTAGTAGGTGAATAAGCCAACCGATTGGGTGAACAATCTTCAAATTGTTGAAAAGCCGGACGGGGCATTAAGGATTTGTCTTGATCCGAAGCCATTGTATTAAACGCGAGCGCTGTATAATTCCAACGTCTGAGTCAATAGTGGGTAGATTTGGTGGGGCCGCATATTTTACGGTAATGGATTTGAAAAATGGATTTTCGCAGTTGGTTTTAGATGAAAAATGTTCTGAGCTAACTACATTTATAACGCCGTTTGGTTTGTGTAAATGGAATCGAATGCCGTTTGGATTAAGTAGTGCACCTGCATGCGATACATGATACAAATATTTGGTGATATTATGGGTGTCGAAGTATACTTTGATGATATTTGCATTACTGGTGCAACAGAACAAGAACATGATGAACGGTTGCTCAAGGTACTAGAAAGAGCCAGAGATGTTAATATTAAGTTCAACAAAAAGAAAATTCAATATAGGACAACGGAAATTTGTTTTATGGGACAACGGATTTCAGGTGGAACGATAAGGCCTGATGAAAAATATTTAAGGGCAATTAAGGAAATGCCTTTACCTACAAACAAGCACGACGTTATGCGGATTTTGGGAATGTGTAAATTTCTAGCTAAATATATTCCACACTTATCAGCATCAACCGCTAATCTTCGAGAGTTAACGAAAAATAATGTGAAGTGCCAATGGAATGATAAACATTTGCAGGAATTGGAGAAAATTAAATCAATCATTAGTACATCACCCGTACTAAAAATATTTGAACTTAAATTGCCACTGGTTATTCAAACTGATGCATCTAAAGATGACATTGGTTATGTGCTACTGCAGAATGGTCAGCCAATGGCCTATGCATCTAGAATGGAGGAGATATTTTGGTACAGTCTGATCACAAGCCTCTAGAAACGTTAATTAAACGAGATATAGACAAAGTTACGGCGAGACTCCAGAGAATGTTTATGCTATTGCTTAAATATCTGGGACTAACTATCAAATATGTATCTGGAAGGGATATGTTGGTGGCTGACTGTCTATTGCGTGCGTATTTACCGGAAGTTGGTCTAGAGGAACCTGCATTAAAATACATGGTGCACTCAATAGTCAAAAGGGTATGTGTATCAGATGAAAATAGAGACATTTTTGTACGTGCTACGCTAAATGACGAGTGCCTAAAAAATGTAATGTCGTTTTTGGCCGAGGGGTGGCCAGAATATAAAAAATTGGGTGTCGAAGAGAAAGGGTTTCATCAAATCAAAGATGAATTGAGTATTGGTAACGGTCTAGTATTCTTTGGAGACAAATTGGGTTCCACGTGAAATGAGAAAACAAACATTGAGTTGGTTGCATACTGCTCATTTGGGAATTGAAAAGATTCGTATGAGGGGCCGAAAGTTGTATTATTGGCCGGGATTATCAACCGGAATTGAAAATGTCGTTGGAGATTGTGCAATTTGTGAACAGTTTCATAGAAAGAAACATAAAGAGCCATTGGAACAACACGATGAGCCAAAGTATCCATGGGAACAAGTGGCAATTGATATATTTGATTGTGGTGGAGCATCATATTTGGCCATTGTTGACTCATACTCAAGTTGTTTGTGTTCAGAACGGTTGACAAATAAGTCGATTAGTGAAGTTATTAATGTTTTGGAAAGACGGTTTACCAAATTTGGTATACCAACGGAAATCAGATCGGATAATGTTCCATTTAATAGTTATCAATTTAAGAAATATGCAAATGAATGTAATTTTAAGTTAAAATTTTCTAGTCCAAATTACCCTCAGAGCAATGGACTGGCGGAGAAAGCGTTATCGATTGCTAAAAATTTATTGAAGAAAAACATGTTGGATGGAATGAAGGATTATCAATATCAAATTTTGGAGTAAAATGTCTCTCCTCTGCAAGATATGCTTTTGTCGCCAGCTCAATTGTTCATGGGTAGCATGTTAAAAACTAAATGTCCAGTGTCAGAGGATTCTTTAAATAAAGAAGTACTAAATAAAAATGAAATTAAAAATAAAATTAAAACTATGATTATGATAAATCGGAAATGTAAATAGGAATGATAATAGTAATGTTAGCCATGATAAAACTGGTGGTGTTTTCACTGGTGGTTTGGGCCTGGATGAAAATTATAGGGGCGCCATAGGTGAAGGCATTACCAGCGATAGTAATGGTAGTAGTAACGATAATTGTAATAGTAAATATAATGATAATAATAATAATAATAGCTTTGACTTTCGTGTCAGGCGAGCCGAAAAAAATTTTCTTGCGTGAAAAATTCAAAAAAAAAAAAAAAAATTCAAAATTGCTCTAAATTATTTAAATTCGTGATTAACAAAATTAATATTGTGGTTGTGAAAATTGTAGTTTTGGAACATTTATTGGTATGTACATTTTAGTTTAACCCAAATTAGTGATAACCCAGAGCCCGGGGGTATAACCGGGCCCCTTGCCCAATTAACTGGTGTAAATAGTTAGTAGTCTTTGGTAGACAGACTATAAACAATACCGAACCCAAGAATGGAGAAAAATTTACGTAACCGTACTATAAGGACGCTACCTGAGGAACATACGAGCTGATGGTGATCGACGGTTGAATAGGCGGGCCGCGGTCGGGATGACCCGAAACAGTACAGCCATAATTCCCCAACCTGTTAATGATGTTTCGCTGGACACTATTTTACCAGCGACCACTTTGGCAAATTTACCACGTGTTCGCATGAAATGGACGCCACAAATAAATAAATTTATCATGCGAACATATTACACTATCACACATTTAGAAACTGACACAACATCTTACAGACATACATTACACCAAATTTTTACACACAAATACCCAAACATAACTGTCACTATTCAGAATCTTGCGGATCGACGCAGAGCAATTGTTAGGAATGGCCTTCTACCCGAGTTTGTTCTTCAACAGATTAGGGATGAGGTTGCTGAAGAAATAGATAGTGGCCAAAGTGATATTGATTCTGAGGTGCCAATACAACATGCACCAAATACAAATTTACACACACAATTAGATGACGTTGCTCCTACCATAATTCGGAATACAACAATACAATCAGATACATTAACACAACAGCTTACACACATTTTTCAAAACACGCTTACACAATACACTGGATTAAATCCAACATTAAAACCACAAATACCAAAATTACATACATCAAGGAAACTTGCACAAACAGTTCACATAATTAACACCAATATTTTACCTACTTGTGTTGGTGCAGATGCAACATTTGGTGAGATTCACAATTTTGTATACTGTGCTGCTGTGACTGCAGTTAAATTTATGGGTGGTACAGTTAACAATCCCAATTATCCTAACGTGTCACCTTTGATGCCAGGTTGGGAGCAAGAATTCGTCAGGATCTGGGTCGTCTCCGCAGCAATATAAGTTAGGAAATCGATCAAGGCGACTGGTAAGGCTCGTCACAAATATTACACAGAAAGCGCAAATACATTCAACACACGAACCTTTAAATAACACAATCATTCAGTACATAGACAGACTAACACAAAAACTCCCGGCTTTGTCCGGTCGTATTGCACGGTACAGGCGAAGTCGAGACAGAAAAATACAGAACAAAATATTCTCACAAAATGAGGGAACGTTCTATAGAAAACTTGCAAAGCACGATACAGAGAACACTGATGCACAGCCGCCTTCATCTGCAGATTTACAAAGGTTTTGGTCTGGAGTCTGGGAAACAGGTGTCTCACATAATAGTGAGGCATCTTGGATCACAGATGAGGCGACCAGAACACACAATATTCCACAGATGATTTTTCCATGTATCACACAAAACAAACTTACAGACATCATAAATCATACACATAATTGGAAAGCCCCCGGTACAGATCAAATTCAAAATTATTGGTACAAGAAATTCGCAAGTGTGCATCCGTATTTAACTCAACATATAAACAAATTTATAACAAATCCGCAGGAGATGCCCGATTTTTTAACAGACGGCATTACGTATATGTTACCGAAACAAAATAATGTCATGGATCCATCCAAATACAGGCCGATCACATGTTTACAGACAATATACAAGATAATTACAACATGCATTTCGCACCGCATACAAAAACATACCTATAACAGATCATAATATATTAGCGGAGCAACAAAAAGGATGTTGGCCAGAGTCACAAGGGTGTAAAGAGCAATTAATCATTGACTCAGTGGTACTTAAACAAGCGCATACTAAGAAGCGCAATCTGTTTACAACGTTTATAGATTACCAAAAAGCCTTTGACTCTGTTCCTCACTCATGGTTGGTGAAGGTTTTGCAGTTGTACAAAATTAATCCTGATATCATTCTTTTTCTGCAGCATGCCATGAGCCATTGGAGAACGACCCTATACAACTGTCTTTTAATAATTGCAAAATTACAACAAAACAAATACAAATTAGAAGAGGTATATTTCAGGGAGACTCTTTGAGCCCTCTCTGGTTTTGCCTCTCTCTAAATCCACTCTCAAACATTTTAAACAATAGCAATTACGGATATAAAATTAAACACAACACACAAGTTTTACATACAATATCACACTTGATGTATATGGATGATATTAAACTGTACGCATCAACAAAAACACATATCCAGTCACTAACACAAATAGCACATACATTTTCCAATGACATCAAAATGCAATATGGTTTGGACAAGTGCAGGACACAGCTAATTAGCGGAGGGCGACAGGAGTTTGGGGGTATTGAACTTGAGGATGGTTCGATAATTCAATCAATGCAACAGGGGGATACTTACAAATATCTTGGCTTCCTTCAATCTCGCTATATAAATCACACAAGTACCAAAACACAAATAATACAAAAATACAAAAACAGACTTACATATATACTCAAAACATACTTAAACTCAAAGAATTCATTTAGAGCAATAAATATATATGCAATCTCAATTCTGACATATACATTTGGTATTATACACTGGACAGAAACTGATCTTCAAACGTTAGAAAGATTAACATGTACCACACTCACAAAATACAGAAAACATCACCCACAATCTGCGATAGAAAGGCTGACCCTACCTAGGAAAATAGGTGGAAGAGGCCTAATAGACATTTCCAATCTGTATCATAAAATCATACACAAGCTCCGGGAATATTTTTACTCTAAACAAAACACATCACCATTACATAACGCAATAGTTAAAGCAGACACAAAATACACACCATTAAACTTATGCCATTCTGATAGTTCAAATGAACCTAGTAGTATTACTGATCAGAATAAAATGTTAGCATGGTCTCAGAAGTCGCTCCACGGAAGGCATCAACATGACCTAAGCCAAATTCATGTCGACAATGAAGCGTAGAACAAATGGCTAAGTATTGGAGATGTCTTTCCGGAGACTGAAGGATTCATGCTGGCTATCCAGGATCAGATAATCAACACGCGGAATTATCAGAAATTCATTATACACGATACAAATACGCAATCAGACCGCTGTAGGCGTTGTGGCAGTGCATCAGAAACCATACAACACATCACTAGTGCTTGCCAGTCTCTTGCGCAGGTGGAGTATTTGCACCGAAACAATCAGGTATCAAACATAATACACCAAAAATTAGCAATTAAGTACAACCTCACAAACACAAACAGACCACCGTTACCTTATTACACATACGAGTATATACCCGAAACAGTTTTGGAAAATAATTATTATGAATTATATTATGATAGGAGCATCATCACTGATCACACAATACCACACAATAGACCGGATATTACACTAATAGATAAAAGAAACAAAACCACATACATAGTAGATATCACAATACCAAACACACATAATTTACAACACAGTTACACCGAAAAAATCACAAAATACACAACATTGGCGAATGAGGTGCGGCAGATGTGGAGAATGGACAGTGTCATTACGGTGCCCATTGTACTTTCCTCCACAGGAGTCATACCCCATTCGCTGCACAATAGCATTAATACACTTCAACTACCCAAAAACACGTACATGACACTTCAGAAAGCGGTCATTTTGAGCACGTGTAGTTTAGTCCGCAAGTTTCTGAATACACAACCAATCACACACACACAATATCAAACCATACAAACAATTAAAACAACAAATCCACCCAACAGCGCCTAACTATGCTCTTGTTTCTCTGAAGCCGTTCATAGTAGGTAAAAATCCCAACACAAGCTGAGAATGAACCCTTTAATGGGAGAATAGCATAATAATAGTACTACAGTCACCAGTGATCGACCTTATGTAACACGATACGGGCGGGTTGTTCATGAACCAGAAAAATTTGGAGAATGGATTTAAAAAAATAAAATAAAAAAAAAAGGCATGTAACAATAGTGTTGGTTGGCAGTGTAACCATGCAATGTTACCAACTTAAAAGTAAAGAGTGTTGTTGTTTCAAGGGTCGATGATGGTTGTACATTTTAGTACATATACATGTGGTTAAGGAATGGAGTAATGTGTGTTAACCTAAAAAGACATGAGCTATTAAAAGGTTAAATAAAGGTTAAATAAACATAAAAAATAATAAAAACGTAGTATTTAATAAAAACTGGAAACAGTAACAACTTAAAATATGAATTTATGTGAAATGCACTACACATTATCACTTTATGAATTTAATTTTTTTTTCTGTTTACATAGAATAAAAGGAATTTAAAATTTATCGAGTTCTAGTGCAGTTCTCATGGTAAACACGACTCCTATTGCACATACACACCCACACAAATCAGACGATAAACAAATTCTTCTCTGTTTTTTATAAGAAACACGCACCAGATGGTAGATACAAAAAAGAAGGGCGGTACTGCCTCTTTAGGTAAAAATAAAAAATAAAATAAGGGGGAAAGAAGATTCAAAAGGCACGTAGCCACAAAATCGGGTATAAAAGCAGTTTTTAGCATAATTTTAGTTATTGTTTGTTAGAAATTTGATAAAGGAGTAACATCCGATTCCGAAACGATCGTAAGTTCATTTTCAAATAAAATAAATATCATGATAAAGAAAGTGACAAAACCAAAATATTATGTTTTATTATATAAAATCTATGTGTTTGTGATATTAGTCCATGAGTAAACAACAAATATGTTAAAATAAAAAAAAAAAATAAAAAAAAAGTGGTAACATCTTACTTAAGCATCGTATTTATTATAATTTTTAAATTATGTTTATTATACTTATTAAAAGTAATTCGTTATAACGAGAAATTCTGCTTTTACACTAATACATGAAAAGTATAATTTTGGTTAACGATTATTAGGACATATTTAAGACAAACTTCACTCATGTATATAGATTTGAAGTTTGACCTAAAAAAATTCCTATTAAAAATTCTATCCCATTTAGAATGGAGAAATATTAAATATAAAAATACTTGCAAGAGCAATGGTTATATTCATTCGAATAATTGCGACGTTCGTTATTGCTTGTGTCGCAAACCTTATCCTTATGGGTACCTGCTAATAGCTATCATTATATACACCCATTGAATAATATACTGTTATTGTGTTGGCATATTATCAACCAGCGAATAATAATTTCAATCCGCGACTAATGAATGAACCTCAGATTAATAAATTCATCGTGAGTTTTGTTTGTATTCACCACGAACAAAAGCGTACTCCAAATAAACTTATTACTTAGTAAAATCAATATATTACCTGCCGTCTTAAATAATCTGGTGACGGGGTTGGCGTATGCTCTGTAACCGTTATAATAGGATTTTTGGTGAAAAATGTAGTTCTTGCGCCAGATGATTGTGACCCTCGTATTATTCGTTGTGGTTCAACATATCTGTAAAATCTTAAAAAAATGTTGCATTAAGATCAAAATAATAGCACAATAAGGCGATACTCATAAATATTAAGAAGAGAGATGAAAATGCAAGCAAGATTTCAAGTAATTTTTATTTACTTATATTTGTTTTGTTCACCATATTTTTAGAAGGATTAAAGTTGTGATGAGCATATTTGAACAATAAAATAATGAATTATTTACACGTGATACGCACATACATAAATATAAATACAAAAATATGAACGTAAATAGTGTGCTGCTAGAAAAGAAAAATTGCTTACCCGCTATCAAGAAGACAGCTGGTTATAGTGTTTCGAAGAGAATAAGGGGGTAAAATACCATAAATATATAGAATGAAAATTTAGTTTTTGTTTGTAAATATAAACCAGAGAATTTTAAAATGATTGTGAATTTTAATTTACCTTAAACTTGGCATACTTTTCCCTTTGACTAAATTCGTTGGTGGGGGACGACCAATTAATGATGCTGATCTTGAGAGATGTTCTTCTCCTGTGTCTAAGCTGCGGTGGTACTCCTAAATAATTAAAAATTAATTGCATTAAATTATGATAAAAAATATTTTTTGTTTAATTATTATCTATTAACCGGTTGGTCGAGTTGTTTTCCATTGTCCAAGCCAATACGTTCCAAAGCTCGGTCCGATTTAGAAAACATTCGTGTTTCGACAAACGTCCGCAGATCAGCCATTTTGACACGTCGCTTTTTTTCGCTTGATCTTCGTCCCGTGGGCGATGTATCTTCTGATTTAGTCCCTTGGAATGGTGATTCTAATGCGAAAGAATATTATTTATGGGCACACTTTATATAACATTTATGTGTATACCTGTCAGAAGTGCTGTAATCGGAGGCTCTGGAATTTCAATATAATCTTTAACAGTTGAACTACCACTTGGACTATCACGACTATTTGTACTACCCGGACCTTGGTATACCGAAATTTCAATTTGCGGTATTGGTAATGAGTTTGATCGTTTTCTGGGCTGAGACGGCGGTACCGAAGCCTCTTCACTGATCTCTCTCAACCGATTGTACATATAGTGTAGACTCCAATAGACTCCATCTTCTTGCCATTGATAAATGAATAAACAACGCAATACACCTACGTCTAAAAATGTGGCAGCCGCTACATCGTATTTTACAAGGGGCGGTGATTTAATTCCGCCATCATCAAATGATCCACCATCTTTTTCAGTTGAAGAACTATTTTTGGGTTTATCGTCCGACTCAATTTTATCAAAATCAAAATGACTTCTTCCGCTAGTTTTTGGCATATTGTATGATTTTGTATCCGTTCGTTTTGATCCGTACGATTGGGATTGCTGAAGAAGACTTGCATCTGCCTGAATTACAAATAAACATTATTAAAGATTTTCATTGTGCTTAACAATTTTATAATGTCTCCGTGTACTGTATAGAATGATGGATCCATAGTGCACGGTCCAGAAGGGAACCTAAATATAACAACTCGTTCCTCTTCAACACTGGATGCTTCTTCAGGTATTGTTTCGGGAAAAACAAAATCCTTTGGTGATGAAACCCACGATCCATCATCATCGTGTTTAGTTGTTTCAGATTGAGTTAAGCTTTGAGGTGAATCAATACTCGGTGGGCTTGTTTCAGTACCAGAAGGTTTGCCTGCATAAATACAAAAATGGTTATTTGATCAGGCTGAATATTTTTTATTTTTTTTTAAATAGTGAAATACGGTCAGCTTGTAGAACTTCAATGGAATTTGCAGCACTCAACGAATGTAGCAGTTGTCTTGCACGTGGTTTAACTGGTGCTATAAAACATGGTGCTCCAGGCGGACGATACTCCCACATTCCTTGCCATAGCTTAATACCATTTTCTAATCGAAAATTTTGAAAATCGGACTCTTTCAAGTGATGCGCTAGTGGTGCAAATAAATAAACAAAAAGCTGAACAATTTATTTATTAGTGAAATTAAAATGTTAGTCAAAGGTATTTGGTTACCGATATCGTTGGAACCGAAAAATGATAATTCGGTTTACCTTCATCCTTGTCAATCCGATCAACTGAATCAACATCTTCACATTCATCGGCCGCAAATAACAATATCCAATGTAGTGTGTACAATAGTTTTGTCTCAGTTGCCCCAAGATTTTGCAAATCTTTCACACTGTCAAACAAATTAATTAGCAAGAATACATTTTTGTTAATAAAAAACCAAAAAGCCTACCGATTGTGCAGTAATGCAGCAGCACATTGCATTACATGGGGTAGAGCGGCTTGAACAAATCGCCATCTTGGTATCGTTTGTAAGCCGGCCGTTAACGATTTAGATAAACCAAAATGTATATTTTGAACCAGTACTTTCTCAAAAGACTTTAACAAAAATGATAAAATTTATGAATCGTTTACAAATAATTAATTGCTTAATAATTTACCTTGCACGCCTCTTTTAGTTCCTTTAATTGTGATCGTCCAATATTTTCATAGACAAAAAATTTGTTAAATATTTAATAACGTTTTCAGATTTGGTTTATGCATAAATAATTTACAATGCCATATATGTATGCACATAGTATATTTTCGATAAGCTTAACATAAAATATGAAAAGCAAACAATAAAATCAAACATGAAACAAACAAAACATAAATTATAGTAGATAAAGGTAATCATGAGTGGTTTAGAAAACGTACAAGACAACTGTCATTTTTTTTTACATAATTAGGTATTTTTGGCTATCCACGGTCTAAATTAAAACTATACAAATGTAACCAAATTTGTTTGAAAGTTGAGTAAGGCCGGACTGATACAATTTTATGAGGATTTTTCGAAATTAATCTTCCGTTGTTAATATTAAGTGTTACTAGGGTTAACTGGGTTTGTCCACTTGCTCCCTCGTAGTTCACTTCTTCATATCTGTAATCCGGACTTTTAACCAGTGATGAGATGGCCCATCTTAATTTCTCAAATCCTTCCTGAGCAGCCATCCTCAATCTGAAGTCTATCCTTTTGAGCCCAATATGGTTGGCGTCCGTCTCTGTTGATTTTAATTACTGCGCGGGCAAAGAAGTGTCTTATCAGCTTGCAGTACTTAAGTTTCATGCATATGATGTAGTATATTATATACCATCTATGACGCTTCAGCTTCTATTATATTCAACACGACCCTCACGATAATAAGACCTTATTTCCGTGTATGTTTCCTTTACGGAGTGTAATCTTATAACTTTAACTTTGTAGCCGCGCTTTGTATAACGTGCTGACTGCTGAATTTTTGAAATTTACTAGCCACTTCGACATGTCATGATTTTTGTGGAATTGTTCGGTACAGTTAATTTTGCAAAGCAAACCGGCTTTTCAAACTGTAAAATCCATATTTCGACAAAATTGTTTCATTTGTATAAATAGTTCAAATCTATAAGTACTACCTTGTTCTTAAAAAAATTTATATAAATCGATTTAATTTCATTGAAAACCCCATTTTATGTTTTGACGGACGGGAAACTAAAAAGCTTAACGGCATATTTGAATTATTTTGAAACAATATTGTCATAAAAGTGATGGAATTGGTTGTGTGATTTGAGGTGACCGTCTCTTTTAGGTTTAACCTCGCTATTGGTTTGTAGTTTTCTCTCTTGACCAATCCCATCTGTTGCATACTTTTTGTCCTATGCCACTGATCAGATGAAGGCGATCTTCAGGCAAAAGCTTCAAAGAAGCTTTTTTGAAGAGAGGGCACTACAATGCCCTTATTGTTTTAGGATCTCTTATTCCATCCACACATACATTCATTTTAATTCTTTCAGTGTAATATCAGGACCGATTTTGTAAAAAAATTTGGTAAAGCTCCCGTTTTGTTCATCTCCATAGTTGCATTAACTAGCATGATTTTGTTGTAATTTTTACACGCTCTTACTCGGGAATCATTTTTGAAGTTTCTGCTTTTAAAGATGTCATCCGAGCATAGTTTAATTCGATCATCCAATTTTTCTACGGTGTTATCTTTAGCAGATGAAATTTCTATAAATTTCTTATTCATACGCGAAATCACATACCATGTTCTGCCATCAGTTTACTGCATAGAAGCACTCGACTGCCTCGCATCAAAATTATGCCGCCGTTTTATTTTTCGTCATTTTTGCCAGATGCTCCACCCCATAATCACAATGGAAGAATAAGGAAAATCAGGGTGCTAAGCAAACCATCGTTTCCGCTGTCCTGAAGTATTACGAAAATCCTAATATTAAGCTAGCTTTAGTTTCCTTAAGCATAATTTCGTTTTCCTACAAAAAGCGTGGAAAATAGACTTTTTCTACTCGGTCGCATGTTCCCTTCCCCTTACGGCTATGTGAGACCAACTGATTTTCCAATATAGGTAATTTTTTTTCGGTTGAATACAAAAAGCAACAATAGTTTAGTTCTCCCTATAGAATTCAAAAGCGCTTCAATTGTAGCAGATTTGGGGTTTTCAAAGAATATGTTTTCCGGTGCCATTTTACTTTGTATTTATTTTATAAGAGAAAGCCTATAAATTTGACTTGCGGTACATTAATATAAGATAGAATGAAAAACGAGATAACAATAAAATAACGACTAGAAAATAATTAAAATTGACGTAAAAGTATTTTCAGGTCAGAGCAACAACTCAGGTCAGAGCTTCAACCTACGTTTAACCCTTTTAGACTATACCCGGCTACCCGGGTAGCCAAAACAAAATATAATTGAAAATCGAATTGTCACTGCATAAATGAAATAGTATATAAAATAAATGCGTTTATAGATAAAAATAATATATTTCATCACAGATTATCAATTCATTTGGTTGTGCCGAATTGTGCTCTGATTGTCGATGTATAGTATTGGTGGACTCTGTTGAACGCAGCCCACATTACGTCATGAACTCAGCTTCGGTAGTGGAAAGGGCCACTGTCTTCTGCAGACGACTCTTCCATGTGATAATGCTCTCGCCCTGAACAAATGCATAGCCGGTTGTTGACTTTCGCGTGTCAACATCATGTACATATTCAGCATCGGAATATCTTCTCAATGTTGTTGACCATCCAGAATACTCGATTCCTCTTCCGGCCGTTTTATTCAAATATCGAAGAATGCGCTTGACTGTCCAAATGTTTGCTTACTTCTCCCATTGCATATGAAATGTCTGGTCTGGTCACGATAGCGGCAAACATAAGCGATCCAATCGCTTACCGATACGGGAAATCGACGTTGCCCTCTTCGCATTTGGTCAATATGACATTGTTGTCGGCTGGATTCGAAATGTGTTTCGAATCCTTTTCGACGATTTTCTTGATGTATGCGTTCTGATTGATGAAAATCGCCTTCTTCTTTCTGTTTCGATATATCTCCATGCCGACGTAATGACCTAACGTTGCCTCATGTCATCTCAAAATTATCTGACAGATAATTCATCACTGTCTCAACCGTGTTTCTGCATTTCGACAAAATCAATCCGTCATCCACGTAAAATAATAACATGACTCTCACACCGTTGATATAGCCGCTGAACACACATTGATCTGGAACTTCATGAATTTCTTGTTCCACACTCTGGATGCTTGCTCTCTGGATGTTCTCTTCCTCCATGTTCAGTGCTTTCGGTGCCTCCACGAAAATCTCTTCGTCCAGGTCACCGTTCTAAAACGTAGTTTTCATGTCGAACTGAAACATCACCAGATCTTCTGCTACCCACTGCTGAACCACTGGTGAAAACGCTTTACCATAATCAACTTCTTTTCGTTGTGTAAAACCTTTTGCGATAAGGCGAGCCTTGAAAATTGGACAAGATGGATTTGGCTTCAATTTATAAATCCATGAACATTCGACAACGTTGCAGTTCTTCGAACGTTTCACCAGCTCCCATGTCGAATTCTTCGTCAGTGATTGCAGCTCATCTTTCATCGCATCACGTCATTTAGCAGCTTCCTCGGAATTTAACGTTTCTTCATACGTGTTAGGCTCCAACATGACACTCGTTCACTTTCTCACACAAATTATAACGCACATTTTTGGGTACGTTTTCGATCTCATACTGATCGTTATCTGCTGTTAACGTGATATTATTTGTATCGAGTAACTCATTATCAGACATGGACGATGTATTATGTCCATTGTCATTTGTGCCGATACACTGCGAATACTGTTCCATGACTGGCGTTTCTCTTTCGTTCGTAGCTCGGTCGACGATTTCTGGATCGACACTTGCTTCTTGACATCATGATCCACATCTTTCTCATTCAGTTTTACGTTGCAGCTCACGATGATCTTCTGTGTGTCTGAATCAAACAGCCGAAAGTTCTTCGACGTGCCGTGGACTCGTATCCAGTTAGAAACACCTTCTTTGCCTTGGCGTCCCATTTTTGCGTCCACATTGCTTTGGTATTTGCACAAAGCATTGTCTACCAGAAATTCGCACATGACCCATTTCTGGTTTCACACCAAACCAATTCTCGTACGGAGTTGCGGTCGGACATTTCTTATTCAACGATCTGTTCAAGATGTACACTGCTGTTCGTACTGCTCTGGCCATAAACACTTCTGCAAACCGCTGGAAAGCAACATCGTGCGGGCGCATTCCACAACGGTATGCATCTCACGCTCCATACACGTCCATTTTGCTCAAGCGTTTACGATGCGATTCGCTCAACTGTCACTCCAGCATTCGACAGCACTCGAATACAATCTTTATTGACAAATTTAGTACCGTTGTCGAAACGAATATGCTTCACTGAATTGCTTGCGAAAAACGGTTGCACATTCGCTTTATCGTGTCCACATTCAGATGTCACAATCGATTATGCAATTGCTCAAGCGTGACAGTCGCAGGCCGAAGCCGTCGATAATAAATTCTGCTTCAGCTCAGAAACATGCTGTACGTTCTTCAGGTGTCTCTTCTCCCACACACCGTTGACCTTGGGTTCGATTAGAATTGTGCCCTTGCTACGAATCGGTAGACGAAGGCCGCTTGCGATTTGGAAAAAAACCACTCGACATCGCGCCTCTTATAATCAACGAATCATTCGACACGAGAAGACATGTGTTATGTGGCACCCGAATCAGCAGTCCAAACGTTACTGTAGTCTATTACTGTTCCACTATCGTAATCCACACAAAATGCAGCAGCGTTTTATTTTTTCGTCACTAAAAATTAAAATTTTTGAATAAGGTTGCAACAACGTATAGGAAAATATAAATTATTTAGTTTTAAAAGCAGAATGTGTATATGGCTACCTGGGTAGCCGGGTATAGAACAAAGATATTTTCTTGGGTATAGACACAAGGGTTAAAGCCGCCTTTGCTTAGGTAAATTTGAACAGATTGTCAATTTTATTAAAACTCTTCGACATCGTGTGTACCGGTTCATTGTCACCATAGTTTGTTCTGCATTTATTCATATGAGAGAACTCATTTTCCCTTAAATTCCTACTCGGTGCACCGATTTGATCGAGTAAAATATTTCCAATGAACGAACACTTTAATAGCTCTCGCCTTTTGCAATTGTTATCATGTGACAATTTTTACATCGAAGTGAATATGATGGTAATCGCTTCGGTTTAACGTGGTGCAGTAAATCTTGATCGTAACCCCCTACCACCACCATATTTAAGTTGAGATCTGACGTAGGCATAATACAGGATCTTAACCTCCGCCATCATCATTAATAACAAATCGTGATGGTGATTCATTTATTTTAAATAGAATTGGTTCATTTGCAAAAATCAGGTCTAAAATTGGGTCTAAACCGTTTTCTATCTCGCAAATTTGGCTTAGATTTGGACTGAAAACAGTATCGATGAATAGCCAATCTATTTCCGAACTCACGTTTAACGGTAAAATTTCATCCATTTCTTCGTTATAAGACCTGGTAATAGTTGGAAAACTAAAATCATCCGTGATTAAGATGGTGTCAGATGGATTAGCAGCATTTCCGATTTCCATTATCGTGTCGCAGCAGGCATTGTAAGATGATATTGGTGAGCCAGGCGGAACTTAAGCAACGTAGATACATTTTTTGACTTTTAATTGATTGCAATTTTAACACATAGCTAATTGCTCGATGGACAGGTTGGATATTTCAACTAACTCCTTCACCAGGTTTTCTAATATTTGTTTGCGGTAAAACAACATGTTGGCTAGGAAAAAATCAGAACTCAACATCCCTTTGTTAAATGGTGCTTCACAAATAATATAAACCGGATGGAGCGTTTTTAACACAAAATTGTGAAATTGAGCTGCTTTCGAAAATATTTTATGATATAACATTCAAACCTAAAGTGATACTGGTCGTTTCTAAAACAGAACGACTTCGAAAAATAACGAGAAGGGAAGATAGGATCACTATTAGAAATGGTAACAGAGATATTCTTTTTTGACCGCTAAAAAAATACATGAACCCATATCACTTTAATTGCGCAGAACTGGTCCAATAGGATTAGTAGACGTCAGCTCTTTTAATGTGGGCTGCGTAGTTGCATTTTGTACATAAAGTCAATTGTTTTCAAATAAAAATTTAAAACGAAGAATAAATTTGAAAACAATATCTCAACACACCATTGTCGTTTTGGAAAGAAGTCCACTGGAGCAACGAATCGAAGTTTATTTTGTTGGGGTCGGATAATAAGGTGTATACCTGAGACATCCGAAAAATAAAAAATTGGACCTCAGGTACACTATTGCAAGACCATAAAACACGGATGTGAGAATGTTATAGTTTGGGTAGCATTTTCCTGGTGCGCTGTTTACGAACAGATAATTTATGGGCAGCACATGAGCGACACAAAAATTGTTAAATTTTTTATTTACTTAACGCAGGACGTTCATCCGGCTGTATATGTAGCGACGTTTACCGGATTCCCACTTTCCGCCAACGTGGCCCCTTCTTGTGTGTTAAAATTACGTTATTTAGAATTCTCCACTATTCTGGTAGGTACGCCCTTTTATTTTGGATCTAAGATCATTGCTGATGACTGTCACACATACGATACAGTTCTTGGTTCTTGATCAATTAAGTAAATATTCAACGGTCTTTTTGAATATTGTAACATTTCCATCTGCGGCACTTAGAACTTGTACATCGAATATACAAAATCAAGCGCGATTCCGATCAGACTATCCAAGAATCTGGTGTGGTACCTTGTTTTGATGCTGAATAGGCTCCGCGAAAGAAGGTTGCATGAATTAAACGATGAACAGTGAGAATAAATCAAAACAATGAGAGTTTAATGAGTTTAATTTCATAATTTTTCCGAGCCTAGTTCCATTTTTTGCCTAATAGACTCGTAAACATATAATGTGGCATTCTAGTGAAGGAGAAATTTAATATTGAGTCAAAGATAATAAACTGCAGAATAGCCGCGGAACCTTAGACTCCGAACTACCGTGTTTACAGGGTGGCTGAGACCAAATGTTACTAACTTCACTCTGCTGTCATTTGTGTAGTTGTCATTTTCGCGCATTAATTTTTTGACAGATTGAAGTTTGGTTAGTTGTTTATATGTGGTCAATAAATAATTGTTCTAAATTAATATCTTAATAAAAAAATCGTAATGGAATTCAAACGTAATAGTGTAATTGCACTGTATTTGGGTGGAAATTCACAAACAGCAATAGTTCGTCAGCTCTAGCATTTGAATGTGAATAAAATGTTTGTGTATCGAACCATAACTCGATACAACGAAACTGGTAGCATCGCTAAACGCAACAGAGGCGGTCCTAAAAAGACAGCAACATCAAAAGAAATGATACGAAAGGTGAAGAAACGAATCCAACGAAATCCTCGTCAAAGTGCCAATCAATTAGCCGCACGTCTACATGTTTCACGATACAGCATTCAAACCATATTGAAAAATGAACTACACTTGAAGCCCTACAAGATACAAAAAGTTCAAGATCTTACGGAGGCACAAAAAAAAGTTAGGCTTGAAAGAACACGAGCATTGAAGGCCTTGGCCGAACGTGATGAGATTCCAAAAATTGTCTTTTCTGATGAGAAAATTTTCACCATTCAACAGCATGTGAATAAACAAAATGATCGTGTTTGGTTAGAGGACAAGTCCAACGATAATTTGGACACAAGAGTTGCCATGCGCAAGCAATCACCAGCTTATGTTATGGTTTGGGCTGCAGTTACTGCAGATGGACGCACTCCTCTGGTTTTCATCGAACATGGAGTCAAGGTAAACCAAGAGATGTACCGCCAAAAGATCCTAAACGATGCTTTGCTACCTTGGGCACGTAAACACTTTGGTACGAACCGTTGAACATTCCAACAGGACTCGGCACCGTCACACAAAGCTCGAGCGACACAGCAATTTTTACAAAATTGCGTTCCGCGGCTGATTTCGTCGAAAGAATGGCCCCCATATTCACCAGACTTGAATCCCATGGATTTCTCCATATGGTCTATTTTGGAGAGTAAGGTGTCCACTAAAAAATACGAAAGTGTTGATGCATTGAAGTCAGCTCTTGTTCGAGAATGGAATAAAATTCCGCAAGCCCACGTTCGGTCAGCATGCAATGCTTTCTATGGAAGACTGAATCAAATAATCAAAGCCAAAAGAGGTCATATCGAGCAGTAACATGTTTTTCATAAAATGTAATATGTTTTCAACATATTCCACGAAATTTCAATAAAAAATAATCAAAATTAAAAAAATTACAGCGTTTTCATTTGGTAACACTTGGTCTCAGCCACCCTGTAATTCCAATTATTTTCCTATTACCTAATTACATTTTTTACGTTATTAATTCTTCCGACTTTATTTCGTTGCCCTGTTGAATAGTTCAATATTTTTCTTAATCTCATTTCCTTGATATAATTTATTGAGATGTGAAGGATTATTGGCGGTGTCACGTCGCCAATCTTAGTTCGAGATTTACTGGAGTCTACTTACGGTATATCCGTTTATGATGAAATGCTACATTTGTTTAGAGCTTGGCTACACAGAAGTTTTTTATATGGTCGGTGGACATATACAATTACAGGTCAAGAGAACAGTTATTGAGCGCTCCTAGCATTTTATTTTCTAACAATATAAAATGACCAAACACTTGTTAGTCTTCTGTAGCATGTTACTCGCGTACAGTTTCTTATTCAACAAATCGAATCATTCATTCAACTGCAAAACATTCACTAA
Organism: Tipula vernalis; assembly: GCA_958295665.1. Lineage (NCBI taxonomy): Eukaryota > Metazoa > Arthropoda > Insecta > Diptera > Tipulidae > Tipula > Tipula vernalis. The sequence continues at coordinate 174,227,960 of OY282558.1, read as the reverse complement.
AGCTGCACATTCAGGAGAATGGATAAACATTATACGAGTTATACCAAACAAAAACCCGTCGTTTGAATAGTTGGCGCTTACAACAGACGAGATGTTAAACAACTTTGATTTATTCTGACTTATTAGTTCACTTGTTGGGAAGGCTTTGACTCATTACGTAAACGATATAATTTACAATTTTTTTTGACTCTTGTATGTAATCCTGATTATTCGGGTTTTATAGTTGTTGCCAATAGATATTAGGCTTTCAGATCTATTTATTTACCGTCAAGTCGTTTATGTTCACTTGTAGTACCTATAAAAGCTTGTTTGTAAATCGATAAATCAGCCTTGTTCTCTGGGTTTAAACTCTTTCCTAACTCAAGTCATAAATTGGTTTTTGCTATGAGCACAGTTATGATTGTTGTACAAATATGTATGTGTAAATAAATTCGGTTCAAAAAGAAGCTTCAAAATTTGTTCAAATTAATCTGTTGGATGTTTGTTCGATTATGTATGATACGCATTGCTTTATTTAAAAACAATAATTCGTCATGCCAGTGCTAGCCAGGTTTAAGCGACATTTTTCACGTTTCGAGAAAAATTGAAATAAAGTTAATTTTGGAATTTACAATGAACCTATGCAAAAATTTTGAAAAAAAATTGTATCACCACATAAAAAATATTGTTATGCTACATCTCCAATTTAAAATGTTGGCCGGAGACATACTATCTTTCAGGAAAATTGGAAAATGTAAAGACCGTTCGGGTGAAAATTAGTGTATCTCCAGCCAGTAAAAATATTTAGGTGGACTTACACCAATTTGCGGGACTTACACCAAAATGAAATTAAATTTTCTATTATGTAAAATTGTTCAATATCCACTTTCCATACGTTTCATTAATTCATTACGAAATTTCCTTAGCTTCAAAATTAAAGAACACAAGAGGATAAGTGATTTATATGAAATATGAAGCAAGAAAGGTTGTTATAGTTAAAATAATTCATTTATTAAATAAAAATTCAGATCAGTCATAAAATAATAAGTACAATAAATTCAGTATTAAAATATTAAATAAAACTTTTGATCTCATTATTTTAATTATACTCTATAGATAATATTATAATATTTTACTTAAAGTAAATTTTATAAAACTGTGCATCAGCTTCTGACATAAATCTGCACATCGATTTGATATCTTTGGTTTTCTCTACGGAACATTTATAAATAAATTTTACATTACTTTGGTTAGGTAGAGCTAACACATTATTGGAAACAGCATTTTTTCGAGTTTTCGTGTTTTTCATAATATTCCAATCTATGAACTCGCCAGCAGACTCTTTGCGATATTTTAATTAAAATGATTTTGAATAAATAATGTGCTTAATTAAAGCGAATGGAGGAAAGGTTAATGAAGAAGAGGACACATTATAATTGAAGAAATCCATTGATTTTAGTTGTATTATTTTAAGTTTCACTCTATTATAGTTCATCGATTTTAAAAGTTTTAGAAGTGTAATCGGACTATAAATTTCGATTCCTTTTAAATGTCTATCGATGCTGCTATGTATCGCATCGATTTCTTGGATCTGGGAATGCCCAGGCTCGGAAAATTTTTGCTCTATTTTAGTAATATGAGGAAACTTCTGTAAAAATTTAAGAATGTCTAATGTAGTTAGTCGATTTCTATTTTGAGGTATGCAAGAATCCGACCAAAGAATTAATTTAGTGATAGATGCATTATCTTGAACAACATTTTCCAATATTTTAACTAATGCCGATGCAATGTCATTTCCCGACCTCCCACTTAGTGCCTCGTGCCAAATAGTACAATAAGTCACGTTGTTTTTATTACAATGGCCCGTTAAATTGAAAACACTGAATTTCCTTTTATAAAAAAAACTGGACACATTGGCCTTTGGTAGCGAAAACACGTTTTGTAGATCATAAAATACGACTGCTGTAGTGTCATCCTGCATAATCCTATCATTATTTCGCTCCACTTTGGCTAAGTTATGCGAATTTCGATGTGAATCAAATATTTGTTTATCGCCATCGGTTGGATTTCTTAACAATTTAAATGCAACGCACCGGTCACATTGATCTTTTTTTGGATGATAAAATGATAAGTTCAATTCCTCGTTAACAATTTTTGCGTACATATGTAATTTCAACGGATTTTCTGTTGAATCAACGTACAACTTATACATTTTGCTTAAATTTAATCCAGTCTCAAGGTATTGTTTGGTAGAATTGGCTCGGCAATAATGGGAATCGATTACCGGAAATATCTTTATATGCTCCCGAATTCCGTTTAATTTATTTTCGGGTATTTTATATTTGACATGTTTGCCCTGCATTGTCGGCTTTGACAAACCAACATTATGTAAATGCTGATTATTATAATAATAGTATACTCTATTTTGTGAAATATCGAGAGTATTTAAGAAAAATACTTTGCAAACTCGAAACAATATTGCATTCTTTTCAAAATAGTATTCATAGGTGTCCTGCCGTCTTGAAGTTTCCTTTTTGGTCAGTTTCCTACCTGTGGCCGTTTGTTTTGTAAATTTCCCAAAAAAGTTTAATTTAGAATTTCGTTCTAGGTTCCAAAATCCTTTATGTAGTATTTCTCGCTCTGCTACATTTGTACGCGTATTCATCTCCACAAGAAGCTTGTACATCTTTGGCACGTTGCAATTCACCTCGTTGACCAGAATATTGGTCACCTTGATTTTTTTTTTGTTTCAAAATACTCCTTTTCCAACCGTCGACATTTCTTTTACGTTTACGTGATTTTCGGGATATTATATTGGATACGTCTGATAATGGTGAATTCTCATACTGATTTGACTGTCCTAATATAGAAAAAATTAAATATAGTTTGAGAACTTAAACTTTTTATATTATGGAGAAATGACAATTTCTTACTTTCCGTCAAAATATTAAGTTGATTTGGGATAGTATTTTCCGGTACGAAATCTGGATCGACGTCCGAGTCGTCAAAAGGACTGTCAGCATCAATTTCATAATCATTCATAACACTAATGAAATATAATTGATCGTTTGCAATATTATTATATTAAATTTTACCATTTACATTAAATTTTTATAATAAATCTTACCGGTATACTTCTTCTGACATTTCACGAACAGGGGAGCTATTTCCATCTTTCGATCCACTCATAACTTTTTACTTTAGCAATAATTAATATAAAATTCTAACTTTACGCACATTTACTTTTATTCAAATTCGCTTAAAGAATAATTTATTTATAGACAACGTTGAACGTTTTCGCTAGACTGAATTTTTGAACATTTTTTTCCTTTTACATAATAATTTATCACGTGCTCAAAACTCTTAATTTCTATTGGTTAAAATATGGCGATAAACCAAAATGTGAAAAACAAAATTGGAGTTAAAGTAAAATGACGAAGGAGATTAATTGAATAAAATAACTTTGAAATTATTTAATCCTGTTTTGTTCAATTGCATATACCAAAATTAGTAAAAACGATAGATACACCAAAACAAATTTTTAACTTTCGTTGTTTCTGGTGGTTACCCTAAATTTACTACTGAATATCTCGTTAAGGAGAGGAGATACAACAAAATGAATTAAAAAATCGAAAAGAGAGTATTGAGTTTAGTAAGAATCAATTACTAACTCAAAAAATTGAATTTTGGAGATAAACCAGGCTAGCACGGGTATGACGAATTCAAAACACATTTTGAGAATGCCATCTAGCGCGGATCTGGTTAAGTCGTATTATACCTTATACATTCCTGCAAAAGAAATACTTACGTTAACTTTAATTTACTACTCCATACGAGTACATAGGTGAAATTCGTCCAGAAAGTTTTTGTTTTGGTTATGCTTTATGATTGACCAAATGGTCAGCCTCTTAATTATTTATTTTGATAAGAAGGACTTTAATATGATAATATTATTGATACGTTTTTCTAAACCACTATGATCTGACAAGTAATATTAACGAAAGTTTGACATAAAACAAATGTTATATAAATAAAATAAATAAATAAAAAATTGAAAAGCATAAAAATTATTTTTTGTTGTTGATAAATATGTATATCATTTTATGTGACTTACATGATGTCCTGGTGCACGTTGACAAAACTATGTAGCAACATTAATTTTTTTTCAGAATTTTCACAATTTAAGTTTTTTTTTTTTGTAAACATTTTGAAGCATTTTGGACAAATACAAATAAATTTTTATATATTTACATATTGTGTCTAATTAATTGATAAACTAATTTGTAATTTTGTTTAAATATACAAAACTAAATATAATATTGTATGTATTAATAAACTAACAATTATTATATTCCCAATTTACAAATATGGAGATTATTATGTTTTCATTATAATTTACTTACTACGTTTGTTTACTGTTGTTGCTTGTTGATTAATTTTTGATAAATTTCCTAATTTTATGGTTTTACAAGTTTACGAGATTTTTGTTGTCTTACAACAACAAGGGTTGAATCAAACCAAATTTATATAAAGTAGTCCTTTTAAAACAATTGTATTTTTTGAGTAATTTACAATTTTGTTGGGTTGGTAGATTCTCAAAGCTTGCTTAAATACTGTGGTAATAAGTTTTTCGTTGTAGTTTTTGACTTTAGTCCCGATATAAAACGCAACCATCCGAATTACCACAGTCCCATCCCTCCCAGCAAAAGTATGTATACATTCGTTTCGTAACGAAAATGTTAAGTTTATGAACGCTTTTTTAACGATTGCAGCGCTATATTTAAATTCAAAGAAAAAACCAAATCCTCCATTTTATATTGTTGAGGCGTATGCATACCATATGGTAGTACAGTTTAAATAAATTATTCTTTGATTTAACAGTTTAATTAGTGAATAAATTTAGAATAATTTGTTGATGGTACATACATATATTGTTTTCTTTAGTATATAATTAGTTATGTATAAAATTGTATTAGTAGCAAAAAAAAAAAATTTTTGTAAAGTGAACTTTTTGTGATTTATTAGTTTCTTTAGCCGATAACATTTTTTTTTGTTAGTTTTATAATTTTTTTGAAGTATTTGAGTGTTTTGATTTTAAAATGTCGAAACAAAAAATATATCGAATAATTCGACAAGAAATTAACACTTTGTTGAATAAAACCGAATCTCATTCCGGCCCTTATAACGCCTGTGACGAAGACGATGATACACAAAACTATGTTACTCAGGACAATTATACGGCTAGTGAGAATGACGAAACACCCTTAGCTATTATAAATGAGCTTGAAAAAAATTTTGATTGAAGCACAGCGACTTCAGAATCCGAATCTGATTCAGAATTTGAGGATGAAAACAATCAATTGAGTGTGGGTAACATACAATATGAAATTTCAGAATGGAGTATAAAATTTTATATTTCCAATGAATCAGTAAATGCATTGTTTCAAATACTTAAAAATTATCACCCTCAACTCCCAAGGGATGTGAGGACATTGAAAAAGACTCCAAATAAAGTTAAAACGATTATACCTAAGGGCCAAGGAGAATATTTACACCTTGGGCTATAGAAAAGCAATTGAAAATTTTTTTTCTTAGTACCAAGTTTTACGACGATTCGTTAACTATCGACATTGGTGTAGACGGAGTGCCATTAACCAAAAGCTCTACTAATCAATTATGGCCTATTCTTTGCCGATAAGTATCACACGAAAGGGTATTCCCTATTGGCATATTTCATGGTTATAAGAAACCCTTTTGTGCTGATGCATATTTGGAGGAATTTACAAAAGAAGTTAAGGAATTATTGGAAAATGGATTTTATTACGCTAATAAGCATATTTCCTTAAAAGTTCGTGCTTTTATTTGTGATGCACCTGCAAGGTCCTTTTTATTAGGTAAGTTTAACAAGATTTATCAAAATGAATCAAGACATATCTAAATCATATTTTATTTTTCAGGAGTAAAATCACACTCTGGGTATTCTAGTTGCATCAAAGGCAAAATAATCGGAACATATTTAAAACACAAAGTTTGCTTTCTTGGAGGTGTCTCTGAGCCTAGAACAGATAATGAATTTTGATATAAAACGGATATAAACCATCACATAAAATTAAATATTAAATTAGACACACGTTCGGAATTGTCAACAGTGTTGCCACAAAAAATAAATTGAAATCGTCAAATTTCGAACAATGAAAACGTCCCAAAACGTCAAAACGTTAAAATCCCCTAGTAGCAAAAAAGTTTGATAGAAATCAGCTGTGCGAAATTTAAAATGCTTGTTAACGCATTTGCAAAGATTTAAATATAAAACGATTTTTTTTTGTTCTTATAAACAAATATTTATTATAAATAAATTGCACAAATTCAAATACATCTATGTATTTATAACACATACATATATAAAAAATAAATTTAAAATTATGTACTATTTATTAAAAATACAGCAAAAATACTGATCATTAATACATTAACAATTACATTGCACGTTATTATGTATTTAGTACATCATGTTTAGGAACTTAAAAATTAAATTATTTCAGTTTAGTACTAGGATGAATTATATTATAGTGTAAAGAACAAATGATCAAATATGCCTTAATGAAGTAAAACTATATAATATACAATTTGTCAAGCAAAAACTATTCGGAAACGTTAAGTAATAACTGTTCGTAATTGTCAAGCAAAAACGGTTCGAAAACGTTAAGTAATAACTGTTCAGTTATGTTAGGAGTAAGCGAAGAGAAAATGTATACATTTTTTTGTTTCATTTCTCTTGTGGTAAAAGTATCATTTTCTTTACATTTTCGTCACGAAAAAAATTAACGAAAGCGAAGACTTTAGTATAAGCAAGTCCTCATAAACTTTGCGTTTTCGTTACGCAATGTTTGGAGGGATATGATGGTAGAATTTGACAGAAGAGCCGGAATTATCTTTGGTAAAATTTCTTCATACAACGTGTATTTAGCCTTACGAATAAAACGATTTATTGAATTTTCACTTATCAAAATTCCATAATTTACTTAACATCTAATATTTTGGACTTCACAGGTCAATTTTCAAAGAAAAATCTAAACCATTCCAGAACGATATTTGGAAAGTACCTACTCGTATATCGACATGTTTACATTTTTATGATCCTCACATTACGTTCACTAGTGAAAAAGAAGAACAAAACAAAATACCATATTTGGGCTTAATGTTAATTCTAGAAAATAGGAAAATAAAAACCTGTTGGTCAAAATCAGAAACCAACTAGTTCGGATAAAATCTGACAATGTAACAATGAACAAACATTTATTTTTAAGAGCCTTTTGAATCAAGACAACAGTAACTACATAATAGGATCTAAAATCAGCAATAAGCTTAAATACAATTCATTTAGTCTACTGAAGGACCAAACACCAATAACGCAGCAAATAAATGTTGTAGTAATAATTATATGAGACTCCTTGCGAATATGGAAAAGTAAGTAGGCCAGACGAAGAACAATTAAAAAAAAGAATAGAGCAACATCAAAGTGATGCCAGATGTAACAAAACCATGGTCCGTATTCTTGAAATTCGATCAGACGAAAATTTAAATTGCTTTATACTAAAGTCACCGGCGACTTTTTCGGTGAATTTCAAGAATACCCATGACAAAATTATTTTGTTGCGGTTTTGGTTGCCTACAGTTGTTTTTCAGAGAAAATTTACTTTTGGTTAGTGATTTTTCCTTTCACTAAAATTGGCGCTCGGTTCCTATCGATTTGCCCATGTATATGTAAATTTATTTAAATTTAGCCTACATAACTTTAGATTGTTGGTGGAAGAAGATCAATAAAAGACAGTTGCTGTTCTACTATTTAAAAAAAAAGAAAATAAATTAATTTTTAAATTTAGACAAATTTCTTGAAGCATATTGATACAGATCTGATTAACGTTTACATTGAAAGCATGTATATAAAGTTAGCCCAGGATTCATCCCAGAAAAAAGAAATGGTAATACCACAACTATCGCGACACAAACTGTTGTGCAGGATATTATTACCATCCCAGGAAATTACTAGCATTAAAATATATTAAGTCAGCCGCCTAAAAAATAACTATGACGATAGTAGGTATTTTCCACCGTTCTAGGGACAATAATCACAACATCGAACTAAAATAAAAATGCCTTGCGATCTTTGTAATGTAATTTATTAAAATTACACATTTATAATATATCTTATGAATGTAAAACTTACATTAATAAAATTTGAAAATATTTAAAAAAAAATTTAATAAATCCTTCTAACATTTACTAAAATAGCATGAACCGAAAATGATATGGAAGTGCTGTGATGTAAAGTTAAATCTCTTCGTGATTTATCTCTTTAGATGCTATATATGGTACAATAGAAACTGTTTTAACTATGCTTCGTAAATATGTTTGTCCCATTCGATAGAAAAGAGTTGAGCTCGGATGACGATTTTTCCAAAATACAAAGACGTACAAGGATGGTACAAAGACGAATCTCACGAATCTCAGAGATTTCCTCATATTGTGACCTCATATAGTGGTAAGAGGAAATCTCTGAGATTCGTGAAATTCGTCTTTGTATAACAGCACTTCCACATAAAATTTTGCAAATTTTGGAAAAATCATCAACCGAGCCCCAACTCTTTTTTATCGAATGGGAAAACATACACTCCTGGACAAAATTAACGCATATTTTTTTTTTGTAATAAAAAAAATCCCGCTGGTCAATTTCAGTGGAATTGGTATCAAATGATCCCAAATTTATATTTTTCTCAAAAGAGGCACAAATGTGGCGTTATGGAATTATAGCGGCTACTTTTCATCGGAGAAGAAGCCGTGGAACTTTTACGGGCCGTTTTGGAGTTAGGTTCGTTTCTTTTAATCTTCGTCTAATTGTTCTGGCACTAATATTCACTTGGCGCGCACTAAGTAACTCATTTTTTAGTTTAGTAGAAGTACGCTTTCGATCACGTAACGAATTAATTTTTAAAAATCGGTCGTCATGCTCGGTTGTGCACCTTTTACGTCCTTGTCCGGGCTTTCTTTTATATTCTCCGGTCTCACGATATCGCTTAAGTATTCGTGAAGCCGAAGACTGGTTCACTTTTAATTTTCGTGCGATTTGTACTTGAGTATAATCTTCCTGATGCAACATGACGACTTTTACCGCCTCCAGCTTACGAAAGGGTGCCATATTACAATGGGTCTTATTTTAGGTGTTTGCTTTAGAACACATTTACAAGAACTAATGGTAATGCATTTACAAATAATTGATATGCAATGGAATAAAAGCCGATCGTTGCGTTGGATTTCAAACACAATTCACTCTTGATTAAGCATTTTTGAAAATTTTAATTGATTGGCTGGTGGTTTCTGATAAAAATATAAATGTGCTATCATTTAACACTAGTAGTATTAAAATTGACCAGCAGGATTTTTTTTATTACAAAAAAAAAAAAAAAAATATCCGTTAATTTTGTCCAGGAGTGTATATACGATGTATAGTCAAACCACTTTCTATTGTATATAGTGGCTATATGAAGAAATCTCTGAGATTCGTGAAATTCGTCTTTGTATCACAGCGCACGTACAATTTTTGACAATTTGGAAAAATCATCAACCGAGCCAAATATTTTTTATCGAATGGGACAAACATATTTCCGAAACATAGTCAAACCACTTTCTATTGTATATAGTCAATATATGTGGAAATCTCTGGGATTCGTGAAACTCGTCTTTGTATCACAGCGCTTACACATAGAATGGAAAAATTATCAACCGAGCCAACTCTTTTTTATCGAATGGGACAAACATATTTACGAAGCACAGTTAAACCACTTTCTATTGTATATAGTCACTATATGTGGAAATCTCTGATAATCGTGAAACTCGTCTTTGTATCACAGCGCTTCCACATACAATTTTTGACAATTTTGTAAATTTTGGAAAAATCAACAACCGAGCCCAACTCTTTTTTATCGAGTGGGAAAAACATATTTACGAAGCATAGTCAAACCACTTTCTATTGTATTGATTCACTATATGAGGAAATCTCTGATATTAGTGAAATTCATCTTTGTATCACAGCGCTTCCACATACAATTTTGTAAATTTTGGAAAAATCATCAACCGAGCCTAACTCTGTTTTATCGAATGGGCAAACGTATTTACGATGCATATTCAAACCACTATCTATTGTGTAAAATCACTATATGAGGAATTCTCTGAGATTCATGAAATTCGTCTTTGTATCACAGCAATCATCAACCGAGCCTAACTCTGTTTTATCGAATGGGCAAACATACACTTGGGTGCAAAAAAATCGCACATTGCTCAATTTTCCACAAAAGTGCAAAAATATCAAAAAAATCCAATATTTGTTTAATTTTTTTTAATGCTTAATGATTCAAAGTCTATTTCAATACCTATCCAGTGGTACCTTTTTTCTATTAATACGTGCCATCAAACTGATTTTTGGTGGTAAACATCTGAGGTATACGTTTTTGTGAATTTGTCAGCATGAAAGTTAGTACTAAAAATCGAATTAAAACTCAGAAAATCAGAAAAAATATTTTTATTAATAACGAGTATTCCCTCCTCTGGCCCGAATGACAGCTTCCATTCGATGAAGCATTGATTTCACCAAAGTTTTCACAAAATCTTCAGATATCGCCTCCCATTCCTCTACGATCGCCTGTTGCAGCTCTTGGAGACTCGTTGGAGCAACATCTCTGGCTCGAACCCTTCTTTTCAATTCGTCTCATATATGTTCGATGGGATTGAGGTCCGGGCTTCGAGCTGGCCACTCCATAACAGGCACATCCACCTCTTGAAGGTACTGGTATACTACACCAGCCGTATGCGGGCTCGCATTATCCTGCATGAACAGAAAATTTTCACCAATATACCCGGCCAAAGGTACGACATACTCCTCGAGTACTTCCTAAATGTACCGTTGAGAAGTCATTCCTTTTGACCGACCGCCAGTATTGGCTCAGGTGATGAATACAAGATCTGTCTTCGCCTGTAGTGATATGCCGCTCCAGAACATGCACGATCCACCGCCATACGAGATACGTTCTTGGATGCAACATTGTGCATATCGCTCTCCTTGTCTTCTGTATACTCTTCCGCGTCCATCGGTGCCATATAAACACATCCTGCACTCGTCAGAGAACAGGACTCTTTTCCATTCTTCTTCTGTCCAATTCAAATGCTCTCGAGCGAACTCACGACGGGCTCGTCGATGGGATGCGGTCAATTTCGGCCCGTTTGCTGGTCTGTGTACAGTCAGATTAACTTCTCGAAGTCGTCTTCTAACTGTTCACCGACTGACTTTGACTTCACGAACTTCTTGGAGCCGTCGTCCCAGTTGAACCGCATTCATATGACGATTTCGCAACGAAGTTGTTACAAGAAAGCGGTCATCACGCTGTGCTGTAGCACGAGGTCGGCCAGATCCAAGTCGCCGTCTGAAGCCACCAGTTTCCTGATATCTCTGCCACACTCGACGAACGGAGAATCGGCTCAAATTTAGTTGTCGAGCCACTTCACTTTGGTTCTGCCCCGCATCAATTAGTGCAACCACTTGTGTGGCTACCTCTGGTGTAGTATCCATTTCTTTGCTCCGGTTGAATACGTAATTAATAGAGGACCGTTCAGACTAAGCGTCGATATGCGAATGATGACAATTCCGAGCGAGATATTTCATGGCATGCTATTGTAATGATCTTGTTGAATTATTTTTAGAATTTAATTCGAAAGCCTGCTGTATGCATTTGACAAAAAATCACTTTGTTGGCATGGTACAAGTACAAAAAAGGTACCACTGGATAGGTATTGAAATAGACTTTGAATCTGCATTAAAAAAAATTAAGCAAATATTGGATTTTTTTGATATTTTTGAACTTTTGTGGAAAATTGAGCAATGTGCGATTTTTTTGCATCCAAGTGTATTTACGATGCATAGTCAAACCACTTTCTATTTTATATAGTCACTATATGAGGAAATCTCTGATAATCGTGAAATTCGTCTTTGTATCACAGCGCTTCCACATACAATTTTTGAGAATTTTGTAAATTTTGGAAAAATCAACAACCGAGCCCAACTCTTTTTTATCGAGTGGGAAAAACATATTTGCGAAGCATAGTCAAACCACTTTCTATTGTATTGATTCACTATATGAGGAAATCTCTGAGATTAGTGAAATTCATCTTTGTACCACAGCGCTTCCATATACAATTTTGTAAATTTTGGAAAAATCATCAACCGAGCCCAACTCTGTTTTATCGAATGGGACAAACATATTTGCGAAGCATAGTCAAACCACTTTCTATTGTATATCGTCACTATATGAGGAAATCTCTGAGATTAGTGAAATTCATCTTTGAATCACAGCGCTTCCACATATAATTTTTGAGAATTTTGTAAATTTGGAAAACTATCAACCAGCCCAACTCTTTTTTATTTAATGGGACAAACATATTTACGAAGCATAGTCAAACCACTTTCTATTGTATGTAGTCATTATAATGCAAAACGCAATATCATGGTCTGCACTAATCAATTAACTGCGTAATTCGACGGTTACTATCATTTTCGGAAATATGTTTCAAAATTCAGAAATCATTTTACCAAAATCGAAAAATTTAATTCAAAACTATTATTAGATAGTTCGAAATTTCCAAATTCTCATATTGTGAAGTTACAAGTTAAACTGAAATGTAGATTGATTGAAAATTTAACGAAAAGACTAAAATGTAAACTGTCGGGTTGGTCGAGTTGTTTTTATTTTTCAGTGAATATGTAACTGACTGAAATGTCAGACGCACATTTTATTTAATTTCGATACTTAATCATACAATTTAAAAGTAAACCTAAATATTTTAATTACAACTAATTTAAATACACTTTTCGGTGTTAATTGGAGTGATGTTAAATAATTTATTTATATTTGCCACTAAATGGACAATAACACACTTTTCATCTAACCTTTGGTATTTCGTTTAAAATGTAACTTAACAGAAGAAAATCGTCGTACGACTCTCGTTCTTTAAAAGAGTAATGAAAAAATGAATTAACCGATTTACTGAATTTGGTCGATTTACTCTGTGGAATTTGGTCTACAACCTAATACATGTACCTTAAACTTATTATTACAGAAGCGGTTTAATAAATTTGGTTTCCGACCCTTATCCAAAACTACGTATACAAATATTCAGATTATTTTACCCTCAAAAAATTACATTAAATCTGTTATATTTTATATAAGCATTTGGGAATTGTAAAATTTCCCAAAAGTATTTAAAACTGTTATGATCGTAATATGTAATCTAAAATTCAAAATTTCCTGTTTTGTTATCCGGTTTAGTCAGTATTAATTTTCTTCAGCATTTTCTATCGTTTTGCCGTAGCCGAAATGAAACGGTGGAAAATTATAATATTTTGTTTTTTATTTTTGATTGTCTTATAAATTTTAATCAATTATTCAAAAAGTGAATAACAATAATGAAACAGAGAGTTAAAAGAAAAATGCGTTACAACAACAGTAAACCTGAAAACATGTGGCTAAATTATAATGAAAATAAGGTGAATTCTTCCACTTTTGTTTTTGTTGTTTTCCCCATTTTACTTCATTTTCTGAAGTTTTTACGATTTTGCATTTTTAAAATCCTTAAAAATCGAGATGTTTGCTCGAACCTTCGTCAGTATGTATCTGTAAATATGATATTTTGTCGGTTTGTAAGGTGTATAAGAATTTTTTTAAATTCTAGTTTGTTTGGATTTCATAACTAATTTTTTAGTGTGAATGACGAGCAACTGTTGCTCACAAATAAAACAGTTATCCTCTTTTATCAAACGCATTTAAAAATTGACTCATAAACGTCTCGTTTCTAAATCACGAATCGAATTTAGAATTTTTTTTTTTTTTTGATTTTGTCGAAAACTTCATAGCCGTATAAAGCATTAATTTTACCGCCGAAAGTATTAACCTTAATGTTCATAAAGACTTTGAAATACATTCTGATATTTTTTCCGATAAAATGGAATAATGTTTGTAGCTCAAATGCCGCTAAATATTATTTTTATTGTTGTATACTTTTAGGACAAACTTTTTATTAAAACTATTCGTAACTTTCAAATAAAATAGAAAAAGGTTTGCACAAAATCTAAAGGTAAAAACACGAAGAAAAAACTCTTTCGTATAAAACCTTAAATTTCAAGTATACGAGCACTTATGTTACGTACAGGCTGATTAATACACACAAACGCACACGAACCATTTGGTTGCCACAGAAGTGGTTGTCAACGATGACGCCGAAGATTTCTTGTGATCGATACCAGTAGGGCCAAGAATTCGATGAGTCTCGAGGTCGGCCGAATGGGGAAATTGTTTAAACAGTTTTTTTACCTGTTTTAAGAAAAAAATATCAAGACAAGACAGCAAGTTGTTCTATCCGAAATCTTTTATCGATAGACCTTTAAGCCGCCACAAGTGTTGTACACGCAAAATCCAGCTGTATGGTTTAATATACTGGAGCAAACTTTTGAGCTATCGGGAATAAAAGCTGAAAAGACCAGATATAGCAACGCCGTCGCAGCTTTGGATTCAAGGCACCACGAGACATATCTTACGAGATAAAGGAACAAATCCTTACACCATTTTTAAAAATGAAGTTATAAGGACATTAGGCGAATCCGAAAGGTCAAAATTAAATAACTTGTTGCATGGGCTTACTTTGGGGGATCAGAAGCCATCACAGCTATTGAACAAGTTCCGTCTCAACGCTGGAGCAGCTTTTGACGAGGGAACACTCAGGCAGTTGTGGATGAAGACACTTCCACCCCAAGTATAGCTCATACTAACTACAAATCAACAAAATTTCGACATACACTGTGCCAACAAATTTAAATGCGAAAACTTCCGCCGGCACTGAAAAAACAGAAACTGACAAAAGAATAGATAAATTAACAAACATGATTTCGGAACTATGTGTCGCGTTCAAAAATACACGGTCTCGTTCAAACAGTAATTCAGGTTATATAGTCAGAAACAACGGTCTCGTTCGGTTTCGCGAAATAAAATTAATCCTAAATTTGACCAATGTTACTACCATTATAAGTATGGTAGTGATGCAAGAAAATATGTTCCCGGTTGCAAATATTATGACGCACCAAAAAATCCGGAACAGATGAAGGATTTTTAAGTTCCCATCAACAGGCAACGGCGGCCATTTATGGAAACAACATAAGTCGATTGCTCATTTTGACACGCGTTCAAAATTAAACTTCTTAATTGACACGGGCGCCGACATTTCGGTACTACCAGCCAAATTTTACAGAAACAACCTTACAACAAATTTATTCGCCGCCAATGGGACACCGGTCAAAGCTTTCGGCAATAAATTATTGAAATTGGACATTGGATTACGTAGGGAATTTATGTGGGAATTCATTGTAGCGGATGTGAACATTCCAATGATAGGCTCAGATTTTCTGAAGCATACCGGGTTGTTAGTTGACATCCAAGGACAGAGGGTAATTGACCCATTAACCTCCTTGTTTGTCAAAGGTTCCTTAACCAATGATGCAGAACAAGCTCTATCATTGTTGGACAAGTCACGGTTGCACCCAAAAATTCAAAATCTACGTTCCAAATTTCATAAAATTTCAAATGTCACCTTAAGTAAGAATTAAGTCAAGCATTCAGTAACACATCGTTTAGAGACAATAGGACCACCAACAGCGTGCAAAACGCGGAGACTAGCACCGGACAAATTAAAAATCGCAAAACAAGAATTCGAACAGTTAATGTCACAGGGCATTTGTCGTCCCAGTAGCAGTGCTTGGTCGAGTCCATTACATTAAGTAATGACAAAAAATGGTACCTGGAGACCATGTGGCGATTACAGGGCGTTGAACAATATCACGGTTCCAGACAGATATCCGATACCACACCTTCAAGACTTTTCGTATCAGCTTGAAGGGTGCACAATATTTACGTCCCTAGACCTTGTTCAAGCGTATCATCAAATTCCGATCGAACCTTCCGATATTCCAAAAACTGCTATTACGACACCCTTTGGTTTATTCGAGTTCACTAAAATAACCTTTGGCCTTAGAAATGCAGCACAAACTTTTCAAAGATTGATGCATTCAATATTGAGATTACCTTCCTAGGGCATACGGTTAATGAACAAGGCATTTCACCCACAGAGGAAAGAATCGAAATAATAAAAAATTATGAACGTCCAACTACAGTTAATCATCTCAAAAAATTTTTGAGTATGATTAATTTTTACAGGCGTTACATTCCAAACGCAGCTCTAGACCAAATTTTATTGAACGATTTCTTGAAAGGTTGCAAGAAAAACAGTAAAACTCCGATTAAATGGTCAGAGACTTCTTGCTTTTGCACATCCCTCATCCACAGCCAGGTTAGCTATTATGGTCGACGCATCGGACACATCGATTGGGGCTGTAGTCCAGCAGTATGTTGCAGGTGCTTGGCAACCACTTAGTTTTTTCTCATACGACTGAACGAAACACAACAACGGTACAGTGCTTATGACAGAAAGTTGCTTGCAGCCTATTCTGGCATCAAGCACTTCAAATATTTGTTAGAAGGTCGTGAGTTCACACTGTAAATGGATCATAAACCGTTAATTTACGCGTTTAAACAAAATCCAGAAAAAGCATCACCGCGACAATTTCGACATCTTGATTTCATCGGCCGATTTACTACCGATATACAACACATCTCCGGCATAAATAACGTCGTAGCAGATACCCTCTCACGTATTAATCAAATTTCATTTCCAGAAGGTATTGATTATACAGCAGAACTTCTGAATAATAATTCAAACACTTCACTCATTCTTAAGCAAATTCCTCTAAAATTCAACTCAAACAAAACTATTTGTTGTGATGTTTCAACTGGTATATCAAGACCTTTTATTCCAATAAGTTTTCGGAAAATTGTTTTTGAATCGTTAAATAATTTAGCATATCTGGGCATACGAGCTTCAGTGAAAATATTAACTAAAAATTTTACATGGCCCAACATCGCAAAAGATTCAAGAATAATGGCTCAAAATTATATACCATGTAAAAAATCCAAAGTTTCAAGGTATACACATTCACCTCTCGGTACATTTGTAGTTGCATCACAACGCTTTTCTGAAATTCATCTAGACATCATTGGTCCATTACCAATTTCTGGAAACAACCGTTTTTGTGTGACGTTAATAAATCGTTACACACGTTGGGCTGAGGCGATTCCAGTTCCGGACATTACTGCTGCTTCGGTTGCATTTGCTGTGTATTCAGTCTGGATAACCAGATACGGCGTTCCTGATTTCATCGTGGCTGACCAAGGCGCACAGTTTGAATCTCTTTTATTTGACGAATTAGCAAAACTATTGGGATTTCTGCACAAGCGTACTACAAGCTACAACCCTAAGTGTAACGGAATGATAGAACGGTGGCATCGAAGGTTAAAACTGCACTAATGTGTCATAGTAGAACGGACTGGAGTAGCATACTTCCGCTGATTCTATTGGGATTACGGACTACATACAGTACGGAACTGAGGACCACACCAGTGGAGCTAGTTTACGGAAGTACTCTGCGAATTCCTGGACAATTTTTTGACCAAACCACAAACAACAAAATTTTACAAACTGACTTTGTACAAAATTTAAAAAACACTTTGACGAAATTAAACCGACTCCAGCTTCCAGACATTGCACCGAAAAAAATTTTATTTCGAAAAATTTAACGGATACAACTCACGTTTTTCTACGAACAGACGCGGTACGGAAATCCTTGGACCCACCGTACACTGGACCATACAAAGTAATAAACAGAAACGAAAAAACATTTACCATTGAAGTTAACGGCAAACACAACAATGTGTCAATCGATAGACTTAAACCATGTCATTCAGAGAACATTCTAGAAAATAAAACGTTACTCAGGACGGCGAGACAACCTTGAACAGACAAGCCGACAACAAAAATACCACCACTCGCAAAGTTTCTTTCGACGTACCGGACAAAATTCCAACAACTAAAGAAACAACGTACACGAGAACAGGACGACTCATCAAAACACCATCCAGGTTCAAGGACAATTAACGAATCAATACTTGACTTACGGATAATTGTTCGGAGTGTCAATTCTCACGAATTCACTGGAGAGGGAGTATTGTGGCGTACTGATTTTTGGTGAATGGTTTGTTCGCGCCAAAATATGTACAAAATTATAGAAGCTCAAGTAATTATGGAAGAGGGAAAACGGCTGGTTCTCGGTGTGCCTGGGAAATAAATGTTTTTCTGGGAATTTTTGTTTTTATGTATAAAAATTGGAAAAAAATAAAATATTTTAGTCAGTTACAAAAAGATAAAGAAACAGTTCACATGCTTCACATAAGTCTGTTATATTAAATAAAATAATAAAAGCGAATAAATCAATGTTAAGTGCACTCTTAAGTAGCAGAACTCTACGTATCTATATACATACAAGTATCTAACGATCGCTGCGGGTGAGTTAAGTGTGTAGTGAAATCGCAGCCGCACTTCATTTCTGTTTGTATTGTGTCTAAATACACACGGTTCCACGATAACCTTAATAAGTTCGCTTGATACATGCCAACGCCAAGTGAACACAATTCTTGTGAACCCCTCTAACTAAATAAAGTAAATTGTGTAATTTAGGATACCAACAGCCTATATATCCATAAAGTGGTGACCCCGACGTGATCGGAGGGGCATAAATAACACCAAAATATGTTATAAAAATCAAGCACCTTAAGCCATCTGTGCAAACATATTTGCTGAACCGCACCACCACGGAAAACGATCGCTTAATATCGCGGTCTACATATAGCATAGGCCACAGAATAGCCTTTGATGTGCATTTTCTTTGCGGAAATAAAGCCAGCAACATTGAAAGCAGACAACGGTATCAAATTTAAAAAAAAGGACAAACAAGGAGCTCAGGGAGGAATACAGAACGGTTTCTTACGACCAGAGAACCCAGGCATACCAAGGAAAAATCGTAAGTACACGCCTTTACCTATTTTCTTGAGCTTCCTTTTTGTTTTTTTTTTAAATTAATAAAAAAAAACAAACAAAAATATTTCGGCATTTTATTCCTATATAAAATTTTGCAAAACAATTTCATTTTTTCGATTCACTACGGGCAAACCATTCACCAGGGGGTCAGTACAAATTTTTCACTTTTATCTTTTTGTTGCGTGCCAAATCTTTTATTTTAATCTGAGGACATAGCTCCCACCAGCGGTAGGTGCTCAGATTGGAATAAAGTAAACAACCCATTTCCGTAATCGGTATATTTTTTTTTTTTTTGTAAGTACTAAGAACCATACTTAAGTGAATAAATTATGTGAGTAAACATCATGTCAGACGATGCGGAGAATACTCCTCCTCAGATGAATACGTCTGAGGATTCACCTCCAGCAGTAACTTGGACGGCTGACCAAATACAACGGTACGTCAACGAACAACTACGACTGAGATTACTTGAACCAGCTTCCAGTAGTTCATCGGCAGGAGTTACATTGCCCAACACATCACAAGCCGCCGTAATAACACACAATCAGATAGGACACATCACCTTTAAGCAGCCACAAGTGTTGTATACGCAAAATCCAGCTGTATGGTTTAATATACTGGAGCAAACTTTTGAGCTATCGGGAATTAAAGCTGAAAAGACCAGATATAGCCACGCAGTTGCAGTTTTGGATTCAAGGCACCACGAGACATATCTTACGAGATAAAGGAACAAATCCTTACACCATTTTTAAAAATGAAGTTATAAGGACATTAGGCGAATCCGAACGGTTAAAATTAAATAACTTGTTGCATGGGCTTACTTTGGGGGATCAGAAGCCATCACAGCTATTGAATAAGTTCCGTCTCAACGCTGGAGCAGCTTTTGACGAGAGAACACTCAGGCAGTTGTGGATGAAGAGACTTCCACCCCAAGTACAGCTCATACTAACTACAGATCAACAAAATTTCGACATACACTGTGCCAACAAATTTAAACGCGAAAACTTCCTCCGGCACTGAAAAAACAGAAACTGACAAAAGAATAGATAAATTAACAAACATGATTTCGGAACTATGTGTCGCGTTCAAAAATACACGGTCTCGTTCAAACAGTAATTCAGGTTTTCGTCAGAAACAACGGTCTCGTTCGGTTTCGCGAAATAAAATTAATCCTAAATTTGATCAATGTTACTACCATTATAAGTATGGTAGTGATGCAAGAAAATGTGTTCAGTCATAAATTAAACTTCTTAATTGACACGGTACTACCAGCAAATTTTACAGAAACAACCTTTTGACAAATACAACAAATTTATTCGCCGCCAATGGGACACCGGTCAAAGCTTTCGGCAATAAATTATTGAAATTGGACATTGGATTACGTAGGGAATTTATGTGGGAATTCATTGTAGCGGATGTGACCATTCCAATGATAGGCTCAGATTTTCTGAAGCATACCGGGTTGTTAGTTGACATCCAAGGACAGAGGGTAATTGACCCATTAACCTCCTTGTTTGTCAAAGGTTCCTTAACCAATGATGCAGAACAAGCTCTATCATTGATGGACAAGTCACGGTTGCACCCCAAAATTCAAAATCTACTTTCCAAATTTCATAAAATTTCAAATGTCGCCTTAAGTAAGAATTTAGTCAAGCATTCAGTAACACATCGTTTAGAGACAATAGGACCACCAACAGCGTGCAAAACGCGGAGACTAGCACCGGACAAATTAAAAATCGCAAAACAAGAATTCGAACAGTTAATGTCACAGCGCATTTGTCGTCCCAGTAGCAGTGCTTGGTCGAGTCCATTACATTAAGTAATGACAAAAAATGGTACCTGGAGACCATGTGGCGATTACAGGGCGTTGAACAATATCACGGTTCCAGACAGATATCCGATACCACACCTTCAAGACTTTTCGTATCAGCTTGAAGGGTGTACAATATTTACGTCCCTAGACCTTGTTCAAGCGTATCATCAAATTCCGATCGAACCTTCCGATATTCCAAAAACTGCTATTACGACACCCTTTGGTTTATTCGAGTTCACTAAAATGACTTTTGGCCTTAGAAATGCAGCACAAACTTTTCAAAGATTGATGTATTCAATATTGTCAGGCCTCAATTTTTGCTTTGTCTATTTGGACGATGTCTTAATCGCTTCAAAATCTTTCGATGAACATTTGAAACATCCAAATGTTGTCTTACAAAAATTCTCGGAATATGGTTTGATCATTAATCCAGATAAAAGTGTTTTTGGTTCACACGAGATTACCTTCCTAGGGCATACGGTTAATGAACAAGGCATTTCACCCACACAGGAAAGAATCGAAATAATAAAAAATTATGAACGTCCAACTACAGTTAATCATCTCAAAAAATTTTTGGGTATGATTAATTTTTACAGGCGTTTCATTCCAAATGCAGCTCTAGGCCAAATTTTATTGAACGATTTCTTGAAAGGTTACAAGAAAAACAGTAAAACTCCGATTAAATGGTCAGAGACTTCTTGCTTTTGCACATCCCTCATCCACAGCCAGGTTAGCTATTATGGTCGACGCATCGGATACAGCGATTGGGGCTGTAGTCCAGCAGTATGTTGCAGGTGCTTGGCAACCACTTAGTTTTTTCTCATACGACTGAACGAAATACAACAACGGTACAGTGCTTATGACAGAGAGTTGCTTGCAGCCTATTCTGGCATCAAGCACTTCAAATATTTGTTAGAAGGTCGTGAGTTCACACTGTAAACGGATCATAAACCGTTAATTTACGCGTTTAAACAAAATCCAGAAAAAGCATCACCGCTACAATTTCGAAATCTTGATTTCATCGGCCGATTTACTACCGATATACAACACATCTTCGGCGTAAATAACGTCGTAGCAGATACCCTCTCACGTATTAATCAAATTTCATTTCCAGAAAGTATTGATTATACAGCAGAACTTCTGAATAATAATTCAAACACTTCACTCATTCTTAAGCAAATTCCTCTAAAATTCAACTCAAACAAAACTATTTGTTGTGATGTTTCAACTGGTATATCAAGACCTTTTATTCCACTAAGTTTTCGGAAAATTGTTTTTGAATCGTTACATAATTTAGCACATCCGGGCATACGAGCTTCAGTGAAAATATTAACTAAAAATTTTACATGGCCCAACATCGCAAAAGATTCAAGAGTAATGGCTCAAAATTATATACCATATAAAAAATCCAAAGTTTCAAGGTATACACATTCACCTCTCGGTACATTTGTAGTTGCATCACAACGCTTTTCTGAAATTCATCTAGACATCATTGGTCCATTACCAATTTCTGGAAACAACCGTTTTTGTGTGACGTTAATAAATCGTTACACACGTTGGGCTGAGGCGATTCCAGTTCCGGACATTACTGCTGCTTCGGTTGCATTTGCTGTGTATTCAGTCTGGATAACCAGATACGGCGTTCCTGATTTCATCGTGGCTGACCAAGGCGCACAGTTTGAATCTCTTTTATTTGACGAATTAGCAAAACTATTGGGATTTCTTCACAAGCGTACTACAAGCTACAACCCTAAGTGTAACGGAATGATAAAACGGTGGCATCGAAGGTTAAAACTGCACTAATGTGTCATAGTAGAACGGACTGGAGTAGCATACTTCCGCTGATTCTATTGGGATTACGGACTACATACAGTACGGAACTGAGGACCACACCAGCGGAGCTAGTTTACGGAAGTACTCTGCGAATTCCTGGACAATTTTTTGACCAAACCACAAACAACAAAATTTTACAAACTGACTTTGTACAAAATTTAAAAAACACTTTGACGAAATTAAACCGACTCCAGCTTCCAGACATTGCACCGAAAAATTTTTATTTCGAAAAATTTAACGGATACAACTCACGTTTTTCTACGAACAGACGCGGTACGGAAATCCTTGGACCCACCGTACACTGGACCATACAAAGTACTAAACAGAAACGAAAAAACATTTACCATTGAAGTTAACGGCAAACACAACAATGTGTCAATCGATAGACTTAAACCATGTCATTCAGAGAACATTCTAGAAAATAAAACGTTACTCAGGACGGCGAGACAACCTTGAACAGACAAGCCGATAACAAAAACACCACCACTCGCAAAGTTTCTTTCGACGTACCGGACAAAATTCCAACAACTAAAGAAACAACGTAGACGAGAACAGGACGACTCATCAAAACACCATCCAGGTTCAAGGAAAATTAACGAATCAATACTTGACTTACGGATAATTGTTCGGAGCATGAATTCTCACGAATTCACTGGAGAGGGAGTATTGTGGCGTACTGATTTTTGGTGAATGGTTTGTTCGCGCAAAAATATGTACAAAATTATAGAAGCTCAAGTAATTATGGAAGAGGGAAAACGGCTGGTTCTCGGTGTGCCTGGGAAATAAATGTTTTTCTGGGAGTTTTTGTTTTTATGTATAAAAATTGGAAAAAAATAAAATATTTTAGTCAGTTACAAAAAGATAAATAAACAGTTCACATGCTTCACATAAGTCTGTTACAGTGGTGTTCAAAAAAATAGGACAGTACATCATGTTTTTATTCAATTTAAAATTTCAAAAATTTCCTACAAACATATCTAACTATAGTTGGCCGGGTGAAGTCCCAATACAATCTACTAATAAAATGTAGATCGAGTAAACAGATATTTTTTGTAAATTTCGGGAAATCACCGAAAACAATTATAAAAATATTATTTCTGCGTTCAAAAAAATAGGACATCAGTATTAATTTGAACTTCGCTCGATACACATAAAATAATTAATTAAAATTATTACAAATTAGGTAAGTGCCATTCAAAAATTAAATATTATTTAAAAAAAAATGTAAAAATAATTATTCAGAAATTCAGAAATGGGCCGTGCAAAACATTGTAGCAATGATGAAAAGAAAATTGCACTAAAACTAAAATCGGAAGGAAAATCCATTTCCGAAATTGCTCGAATTTTGTCCAGATCACGCAATATGGTATTAAATGCCCTTAAAATAAAAAATCTTGTGGAAAAACGTGGACGCATTCGAAAAACCACAAAAAAAGAAGACGCTTTAATCGTGCGGACGGCAAAAAAAGAACCATTTATGACAGCCAGCGAAATCAAAAAGGATCTAAACTTAAATGTTTCAGATGTAACGGGAAGAAGAAGATTACTAGAGAACAAATTAAGAGGTTGTGCCGCCCAGAAAGTCCCACTTTTGTCAAAAAAGAACATTAAACAGAGGGTTAGCTTTGCAAAAAAACATCTGGCAAACACAGATCCAGAAAAGTGGAAGAAAGTATTATGGACTGATGAATCCAAGGTAAATCTCTTTGGGTTCTATGGCCGACATTATGTACGACGGCCACCGAATACAAGTTTGTTGTCAAAATACACAAAAAAAACCATAAAGCACGGCGGTGGTTCAATTATGGTATGGGGTGGTTTTTCGTGGTATGGTCCAGGGCCAATATATTGGATAAAGGAAACGATGAATGCGGATGTTTACGTTGACATACTGAATAACGTAATGCTAGAGTTTGCTGAAAATACAATGCCCTCAGGTTGGTGTTTTCAGCAAGATAATGACCCTAAACATACCTCGAGAAAGGCGAAAGCGTGGTTTAGGCAACACAATGTAGAGGTTATGGATTGGCCAGCTCAATCACCCGATCGAGAACTTATGGAGTATAGTGAAGAAAACCATTAGTACAAAAAAATACAAAAATAAGAATGAATTATGGAATACAATAAGGTCCGCCTGGGAACAAATTCCGATTAAGACTTGCCAAAATTTAGTAGAGTCTATGGACCGCCGCTGCAAAGAAGTGCTGAACAAAAAGGGTCATACAACTAAATATTAATTAATGTATTTAGTCTACTATAAAAATATCCACATGCAAGACTGAATTGAGGCCATATTTACGTATTGAAATGAACTGTCCTATTTTTTTGAACAGACTTTTTTTGAAATAAAAGTTTGATGATTTTTATTTAATTTTTTTTGTATTGAATTTAAATGGAGTCTTAGAATTTATTTATACGTATTCAAAAATATTATCTAAATAAAAAAAAAAAATTGAAAATTGACATGTAATTTTCTATTTATATTATAATTTCATTAAAAAGTGCCGTATGTCCTATTTTATTGAACACCACTATTAAATAAAATAATAAAAGCGAATAAATCAATGTTAAGTGCACCCTTAAGTAGCAGAACTCTACGTTTCTATATACATACAAGTATCTAACGATCGCTGCGGGTGAGTTAAGTGTGTAGTGAAATCGCAGCCACACTTCATTTCTATTTGTATTATGTCTAAATACACACGGTTCCACGATAACCTTAATAAGTTCGCCTGATACATGCCAACGCCAAGTGAACACACTTCTTGTGAACTCCTCTAACTAAATAAAGTAAATTGTGGAATATAGGATACCAACAGTCTATCCATAGATCTTTGGGTTTTATTTGTAGAACAACTGTAGGTAATGGTTTGTTATTTTTTCTTAAAGTGCAGAATAACCGACTTATTTACGAAAACGTGATCGCAACCCCTAAAGTGGGTAAACATCTTTTTTCGACCATTTCCCCCATTTGAACGGGACCCATTGAATTCATAATTGACAGCGATTAAAAGAGAAAGCTTCTTTTGTGCTTTCCCAATGATAAATAATTTGTACCAAACTATGTTTCCGCTTTAAATATTTAGCAGCAAAATGCATTGAAGTGCGATGGATGTGACAGCTCTAAGGAAATTATGCATCACTGCGCACTATGGTTGTTTATGAATTTATGTTTAATTATGTTTAAGTCGTATTTTATTTGCCGGCTACACTTGGAATTCAATTTTTGGTGAAATAAAGTATAGCCGCCAACAAATTTTCGTTTGTAATTATATTTGGTTTTTAGAGGTTAGTGTAGTATGAAAAATCTGGTTTTCAAATAAAATACCTAACCGAATTATTTCACAATTTGTTAACTAAATATATTAAAGTACATACTCACATTTTATAAAATAAATTAAACTACAATCAAGAAATCCGTTTGAGTGGTCAAACTGTCATTTTTTTGTTTGCTCTGAATGTGTCTATAGTTAAAATGCAAGATCGTAAATATTTTCAGATTATACAACAAAAACAAAACTGATTGAATTTTACATGTTTTTTTTTACACAATGACAAAACGAAACATTAAGAGCCATTGTTTTATACAGCAGTGCCATAATCCAAAAAAATCGCACCAAACTCTACGTTTATTACACAGATATTGAACTGAATTATTGAATTTGAAATAAATTATCAAAAAAAGAAAAGTGAATCGTAAAGATACATTATCGTACGTACAAACTGTATATGTATACATATTACGTACGTATGTTTCGGCAATAAACTGTCACTTTACAAACCATCTGACAATATGCTATATAACTTGCGTTAAACAATAAAAACGGCTTTTAATAAACATTCAGCAAAAACATAAATTATGTATTTAACACATATTAACATTTCGCATGACAGAAATTTGTCACGTACACAATATTTTAAAAAAACATAAAACCACCACAAGAACATAAAAAAAATAATGTTAGGAAGTACATACATAAGTATTGTTTTATATAAAAACTTGGTTTTGTTTTGTTTTTCATCATAAAGGGAAATTTTGTTTTAGAACATTATCGTCAGTGTATCATTTGTATTGCGGCTATTTTTGCTTTTCTCTTGACATACTGTGCATTTGAACAAATCGAGTTGTTACCGGGTTATAAAAGACAATAAAACTTTAATATTTACAATTCAGCGCGATTTTTTATGGATTGAACGGCACAGATATAAACAAACATATACATATTATGTAGGTATGTAATTATGTATATGGTGCTGGTTATTTTGTATGTTGCCATTTTATTAATTTTTTGTTCATAATTTATTTAAGTTGTACATTAATGTATTTTCTTAATTTTTAAGTCTAACAATTGCATGCGCACATTTTTATTTTGCTTTTTTACTTACCATACAGGTTGCTTCGTGCAGTTTCCCTAATTTTGGCCGGATGAACGGTAAAATTTGTCGCCACAAAAAGGTTTGAATTGATACTGGAACACCCAAATCCTGCAGGCCATCATCAAGTGAACACGTTTTGTCACCACCATTTGTTGTCATAATAAATTGTTTCTGTTTGCGAAATTTATGTTATTTTATATCATATTAACGTTTCGAAATTAATTTGTTTGGTTTTTAATGTGATTTATGTTTACTGTTTGATTGATATCGATAAGAAACTCATTAATATTTTACAGTATTTATTGGGAAAACTAAAAACTAAGTGTTGCTAGATTTAGAAATGTTAAAAAATCCGCAACCAATAAAAAACGCCTAAAAATATCACCTAATGTAGTTGTAAACATTCAGGCGCAATAAAACCAGCCCAAAAAATGATTTCTTCTAATTTGAATAACTTTTATTTAAACAAACTATTTTAAAAAATTATAGTCGTTGCTTTTTTTCAACAATGATGGTTTTTATTTGCGTTTCCAAAACATTTCAAAAGAAGAAATCTTGAAATGTAAATACCTCGTAAAGTACACTACGAATAAACTTAAAATGAAAATCAAATTACTATAGGTTCATTCAAATCCCACTCAGAAAGTGCAGACACTCTGTCGAGTGACCTACGAAATGAAATTTTTGAAAATGCAAAATTGTGTATACAAATTTTACAAATTTTACTAGAGTGACTGTAGAACGCTTTGAAATAATAAAACAATTTAACAATGCAAAATGTATGTGAAGCTAGCCCGAAACTCATCCCGAAAAAACGCGATGGCAACACTAAAATATCTCTATCGCGACAGTTTATACTCTCAGCCCGAAAAAATGTCACGATAGCGACAGAATTTACTATCACGATCAAATATCGTGATATTTTTAACTGCCAGCCCGAAATAATGCAGATAATATTTTTAATAACATTAATTTGTTGAACAAAAAATTGCGTATGTATACTCGTAGCTACAAATTTTAGATAAAGTCGTATAAATATTTCAACTCAAAAGTTTCACGACTACTTCTCATCATAAACGGCCAGATTCATTGAGGTTTCAGCTATCTTCTGTGCAACTTACAAGGAAATTATATCTGGAATTTTTGAGATATAGTCATCTGAATATTTTAGCACAAGCGATTCAAGAGCTCTTCTCATATAAGGCCTGATTCATTGAAGTTCATGCTATATTCTGTGCAACTTACAAGGAAATTGTATCTGGAATTTTTGAGATATAGTTATCTGAATATTTTAGCAAAATCGATTCACGAGCACTTCTCGTATAAGGCCTTGATTCATTGAAGTTTCAGCTATATTCTGTGCAATTTACAAGAAAATTGTATCTGGAATTTTTGAGATATAGTCATCTGAATATTTTAGCACAAGCGATTCACGAGCACTTCTCGTATAAGGCTTGATTCATTGAAGTTTCAGCTATATTCTGTGCAACTTACAAGAAAATTGTATCTGGAATTTTTGAGATATAGTCATCTGAATATTTTAACACAAGCAATTCACGAACACTTCTCATATATGGCATGATTCATTGAAGTTTCAGCTATATTCTGTGCAACTTACAAGAAAATTGTATCTGGAATTTTTGAGATATAATCATCTGAATATTTTAACACAAGCGATTTACGAGCACTTTTCGTAAAAAATTCTAATTATATAGTATATATCTAATTTTAAATTATAATACAAACATTAAAGAGCTATTTGGGAAAAAAATGTTTTTTTCCGCTATGCGAATAGGTACAACGATCCTAGATTTCTATTTCATAAAATTTATTGTCCATTTTTGTTTGCGTACTTATTATTTTACTAAACAATAACATTACAAGCGAGTTTCGAGAAGAGAAAATTAATCCTCGCGGCTTCTTTCCATGTTCCATCATTCAATTAAAGAAAATCGTAGATCGAATAACTCCGTTTGAATAAAAACAAAACGATTCCCCGAAAATTCGTCGAAACACAATTCTGCGAAACAACAATTAAACAAACAACAATTCATCGAAAACAATTAATAGAACAACATGTCAGAGAAGAACAATTTTTCGGAAATCACAATTCTTCGCAATAACAATTCATCTAAAAATAATTCACAGAAAAATAGTTAATTTCAATACCGAACGAAGAAGGAAATTGAACTCAAGCTGATCAATTTTAAGTTTCAATTTTATATACAACCGACTAAAAGGCAGTCCTCATATAGAAATAAATATTTGGGTTGGTACGAAATGTTGTACGCGTATATTGGTAACTCTTATGATTTGTTGATTTAAATTGTTTTTTGCCTCCTTTGCCTTTTGGTGTTTTGTGTATTTTACTATGAAAAGTTTGGGTTTTTCCTCGTTTCTAATTCCATTATAAAAGCTTCGTTTTTTAGACTATGGCTTTGTGTAATCAAGGTTGCTTTGCTATTAACCTCATTAATCAGTTAACATGAAGAATTTGAAAATAATAGCACTAAACGTAAATTCATTAGTAACCATTCAAAGACACAACATAATCCGCATATAATCATGATAAACAAAACAAAATTAAATTA
This sequence comes from Tipula vernalis, assembly GCA_958295665.1. Taxonomy (NCBI): domain Eukaryota; kingdom Metazoa; phylum Arthropoda; class Insecta; order Diptera; family Tipulidae; genus Tipula; species Tipula vernalis. The sequence continues at coordinate 174,198,287 of OY282558.1, read as the reverse complement.
CCAACATAAACTTAAGTTTTAAAATTATATTACTATAAGACAGGGCAGACCAGGGGCGCAACAAGGAGGAGGGACCACTATTCTAATACAGAACGCAGTTAAATTTTAAGAAATAAACAAAACTAATTTGATTTACCGCAAAACTATAGAAACCACCATAGTGAAAATACAACTCAAAAATGGGGCCAAACTGTATTTAATAGCTTTATATTGTAAAGACAGCAATGATAATGGGAATCAATTTGAAAAATAATGGAAGCTGATATTTGAGGAATTATACGTCAAAAATGTAGCAAATTATTTTGTGATGGCAGGCGCCTTAAATGCACGACACACAAACTGGTGAAATTCAATAAATAACAACAAAGGAATCCGGCTTGACCGTTGGCTAACAAACCGTAATTTCCTATATAGAACTAAACTATATAAACCAGATGCAGCTACTTACACTTCATTAGGAAGTTAAGTAGATCTAGCAATAACAGATGAGCGACTTAGTGTCATCACAAATCAACTTGGTGAAATCCCGACATTCGATTATGAAAGTTATCACAAAGGTATAGAAGTTCAAATAGAGAATATAAATAGATACTGCAGAAAATAGTTCAGAAACCACGTAACAACAAAAATACAATTTCAGAAATATGAACTAAAATGGCCAAAATGAACCGCAAAATTACAAAAATCATATCAAAAATATTTGAGAGACTGTAACCTAACTAATATCATTTCAAACATCAGGAATATTACGAATCCGGAAATTGAAGAAAATATTGAGATAATCACTGAGCTAATCAAGATATGTACTGTTAAAGTTAGCCGAAAGTTGCCAGCCGAAAGTTAAAAGTCGATAATGTAGATTGTGTTAGTCCAGCCGAAAGTAAAGAAATGGTAATGCAGATTGTGTAATCCCATCTGAAAGTTAAACGTCGATAACGCAGATTATGTTATTAACTTTCCAGCCGAAAATTAAAAATTTAGTAGTTATCAGCCGAACGTTAATTGGACACATGGATTTAAATAAAATATTTTGTAAATAGTCTTACATGGAAAACTTTGTTTAACCTAGTCGTGGAAAATATCGGAAAATCAGAAGAATCCACAAAATTTGAATAAAATCAGCCTCTAGAGTGTATATCTGAAGTTGAATCGTTTTTATGTGATTTGTCTATCGAATGAAAAAAGAACTGAAGTTCAAGTTTCCCGTGGGAAATCTCGGAAAATTCAAACAGTTTCCAGCCGAAAGTAAGAAATGGATGAATAAAATCAGCCTCTAGCGTGTTATGTCTGGAAATCGATTGCATTGATGTGACATGTCAATAGCTATTGTAGGAAAATAATTCAGTTCAATTTTCCCGTGGGAAATCTCGGAAAATTTAAAATTTTGGAAAATCGAATTTTCCGAGATTTCCCACGGGAAAATTGAACTGAATTATTTTTCTGCGATAGCTATTGACAAGTCACATCAATGCAATCCATCTCCAGACATAACACACTAGAGGCTGATTTTATACCAATTTTCTAATGATTTTTGGAAAATCGAATTTTCCAAGATTTCCTACGAGAAACTTGAACAGAATTTTCTTCCTGCAATAGCTATTAGCAAGTCACATCAATGATTTTTGGAAAATCGAATTTTCCGAGATTTCCTGCAGGAAACTTGAACTGAATTTTTTCCTGCGATAGCTATTGATAAATCACATATAAACGATTCAACTTTAGATGTACACTCTAGGGGATGATTTTACTCTAATTTTGTGAATCCTTCTGATTTTCCGATATTTTCCGACTAGGTTAAACAAAGTTATCCACGTAAGACTATTTACAAAAGTTTTTATTCCAATCCATGTACTCGTATCCTATTTACTTTCGGCTGTCAACCACCAAATTGTTTATTTTCGGCTGGAATGTTAATAACATAATCTGCATTATCGACTTTTCACTTTCGTCTGGAAACTTTCGGCTAACTTTAACAGGGTCTAAAATTAGAAGAAGAAATAATATGTAATGTTTCACAAATAAGACCATTGAAAAGCAGTACACCCATAAAAGTAGAGTCGTAACGGTATTGAAGAGATTAAAACGAGCGGGATCGCGGCCCATATACCAGCTACAATACACACGAAAATTTAAACATCATAGGACATTATATAGAGTATCATACAATATCGAATCCGCCGGTAGGTAAACGTGAACATGAAAGAGTTATCCAACAAACCATTCAACTAATTAAATTATAAAATATGCATGAGACCACAAATCACTTCGCAAAATGTATTTTCAGTAACACTAACAGGGCAATTGACGTATCAGGCGTTAATACTAAACAATATTTGATCACAACCGAGGAATTAAAAGCGATTATCAAATGTGGAAACTCAAAAAATCGTTTGGTCTTGATGAAATTCCGAATATTGCACATATTAAACAATAAAACGTTTCCTTCTTGTTGGGAAACAGCCAGAATAGTGCCAATTCTTAAGAAAAATAAAAAGGCAGAATCACCAAAAAACTACCGATCTATTAGTCTACTATCGAACATCGGGAAACTTTATGAAATAATTATAAATAATAAAATTCAGCATGTAACGAGTAATCAACTAATCCCAGATAATCAATTTGGGTTCAGGCAAGAGCACTCCACTGTTCATGCCATCACCAAAGTTACCTCGGACATCAGTTACTTACAACCTTAATAGGAAAATAAGTACCGGAGCAGTATTCTTTCACATGGAAAAGGCTTTTGAATCGGTTTGGTTCGATGAATTGTTATTCAAGTTACATAAAATGCATTTCGAACCAGATCTCATTCAAATAATTGCGGAAATGTTATACAACCGAATTAGCACACACATTTAGATTATTTAATGGCCTACAATAAGGCCGTTTAATTTGTACGTTAAAGATCTTACGTAAATGATTTAATAATTTACAGTTCGGGAATTCACAGTTTTGAATATTTTGGGCATGACTATATTGTTTATAGATGTGATAGCAATGTTGAAACAAGCTCTAAGAAATCGGGTGGTGGTACATTCTTATCTAATGATTGCTGTAGTAACATTAGGCCCAACAAGGGTTAAGCAGATTTGTGTGAAGGTTAACAAACGATGTATATTATTTATCTAAGCAGCGTACATATCACCTCATTCAAACAGTAATTATTATACGGCATGCGTCAATTCGCATATTGCCAAGCAATATAAAGTCAAATGGAGAATCCAGAAATCTTTAATGAGTGAAGTTTAAAAATAAAGAAAATTAAATCATTTGGAAAAAAAAAATTGAATTTTGCTCAAAATCTATTTATAGAGAAAATTTATTTAATCGGAACTAAAATTTCTTTAAATGTATGTACGAGTAAGTCTCATTTTTATACGTGTAGTTAAAATTAATTAATGTAGAAACGAATAGGTAAAACGGTCAATATACCAAAAAAAAAAAAATATTTCAGGTAGAGGTCATTCAAAAACGCTATACGTGTGTAGTATAAGAATTTCAACTAAAAGATAAGAAAGTTTTCGATTTTAAAATCGAATAAAATATAAAAAATTCAGTTCGTCTAATCTTTTCAAACAATTTGTTCAAGTATTGATTACGTGGTGTTGTTTATAGTGAAAGTTACTAAAATGGAATATAAAATAAACGAAACCCCTTTCGCAATGCATCAAATTGCGACCAAACTATTTAATTTGGAATATTTGTCGGATATAAGGTTTCTCATCGAAGGCAAACAAATTTTTGCGCACTCGTTGATTCTAATGGTACGTAGCACTGTATTTCAAAAACAGTTGGAAACAACTTTAGGTGATAAGAAACTTATACCAATAACTGATTGTCGATATGACGACTTTTATCAGTTCATTCGATTTATATACACTGATCAAATAAATACCAATCAAGACAATAGGGCTAGTTTGTTGAAGTTGGCGATACATTACAATGTGGTAAGATTAGTCAATAAACTGATGAACATGGCTTATTACGCTGTGCAAAAGTTGGATTTTCATAAAGCGGAAAATCACAAAGTTGATTTAAACAGAACAACTCTTAAGATCCTAATAGCTTTTTACTACAAATTTAGTTTGAATACAAATGAATTTTTATCAGTAGCTTCAGATACCGCAGAAGAAATATTAAGATTTGATCAAATCGAGAAGGGCATAACTGAATCGTATATCCTTGATGTATTAGTCCGTTGGATGGACCACTATTGCAAGAAAAATCAAATACAATTTAGAGAGTGCCGCGAAAAATTTGCTCATTTGATTAGATCAATTCGCTTTCCAACGATGTCCAGCGAGGAATTGCGGAATATTAAAACAAAATATCCGGAATTATTAACGGAAAGTGATTTTATGATATTTGCTAGCCACAAAATGTTCGAAACTAAACACGATGACGGTATATGGAATTATTCACCAAGAACCGAGATGTTACTGCCCTATGAATTGAAAACTCATCCAAATCAAATCGAATTTAAAACCAAGTTTTGCGTTTATTGTGACATGATCCTGCATGGTTTTGCAAGTGGGAAACACTGTAATACGCTTGGTAATAAGCGCATGAGCATAACAATTTCCTGTCAACAATATGACTTGAGCAAGGTAACAGAGATAAATATAGATGAGGTAGATTTAGCAGATTTTTATGGAGTTCTAAGCTTGGGCACATCAATCCATGTTCAACCTAATTTCATTTATACAATCGGATGTAAATATGAACTTATGGATAACGCAACAAGGTATTGGTCTCGTAAACCACAAACCGATTTTATCATAAATGCTCCATCAAAGTCAGTTAAAATTTTAGAAGTCCATCCCACCATGTGGGAAATATCGTTTTTCCAACCAAAAGATGCCAAATTTAATTAACCTGTAAAAATTAATAAACAAATAAACTAGATATGTTATAAAGTTTGATTGTTGTTGTTTCATTTCATTTCAAACTTAATTAATTTTATAGATGTGACGTCAAATCTCGTAAATATACGAGAAGAAATAGGATGCCGAAGAATAGATTATCACTTCATTTTGTGCTCTAAAACATTTATAAAGTGTAACCTAATGATATGTCATCAAACAAAATTATAAGCTCGAAGGCATTTCCAAATGCTGGAAGAGCTCGATATGTCATCAAAAAAAGTTGAAAACTCCTGACGGTCCGCGAAAATAAGTTACTTTTTAACGTATATTGCCAACTGACCAAATCTGTACGGTCAGTTCGGCAGAATCTTTTCTTTAACCAACTTTCAGTGTTCAAAAATACGGGAAGTATTTTTTTGTTCAGTTTTGTTGGTACAGCTTCTAGTTACTTCATTATCTATGTGGTGGCCAACTGTCAAAGTCTCTGGGATCAGTTCCATATGACTGTATTTACTAAAGCAACTTTTGTCAGAAACAATATATCTTCAAAAGAAGTTGTAAGCTCCTGATGATCCGTAAAAATAAGGAAGGTACTTTAATGCTGAGCTAGCTTCTGTTTATAATATTTAATTTATTGCGCCACTTAAAATCTCTTAAATAAATTCCTGACATAATTATTTTCGTCTTACACAGGTAACTCAGAGGGGTACGCCTACAATAATAAATGTTTTTTAATTTCATAAATAAAACTTTCTCAATCAAGGTTCTTGTCACTGGATTGTGAATAAAACAAAACGCTTCCGTTTAACACAAACGAATTTATTTATTTCACACCAAAAATTAATTCAACACAATTAGAATAATAATTCATAAAAATCACTTTTTAGAATAATTCCACAAATTTTACTGATCACTTATAATTTTTAAATTGCACTACAATACCTTTTAAATCACTTTCTAATTCCTTTTTTTAATTTGTACTCTATCGCTTATCAAATACTAATAATCCAATTCGACTTTGTTTGCGTTTTTATTTATGCGCAAGCCAAACTTCTGGAAATTTCATGACTTTTCCAGTAAGATTAGTCTAGAAACATTTAGAACAGTTTTATCATGAAAAATTATCTTTTAGTACAGTAAAACATTAAGCTATTAAGTTACCTTATTCTATTACACCCTAGGTGCACCGTAACAATATTTTATAAATACAAACATTTGAAAAATTGTTACGGTGACATCTAGGGTGTAGTAGAATAAGTTAAATTAATAGCGCAATGTTTCACTGTACTAAAATGGAATTTTCAATGATAAAACTATTCTAAATGTTTCTAGATTATTCTTACTGGAAATGTCATGAAATTTCTAGAAGTTTGGTTTGTTTATATAAGAACGCGAACGAAGTCGAATTGAATTAATTAGTATTTGGTAAGCGAAAGTATAATGATCAAAAAGTGAATTAAAAGTGATTTAAAAAGTGTTGTAGTGCGATTTAAAAATTATAAGGGTACAGTAGAATTGTGTCAAAATTATATAAAGTGAGAATTATTATAATAAATTATGTTGAATTAATTTTTGGTGTTAAATAAATAAATTCGTTGGTGATAAATTAAATTGTTTTGTTTTATTCACAATCCAGTGATTCGAACCTTGATTGACAAGGCAAAAACGTAACAATATAAATAAAACACAAATTAATAAATAATTAAAGTACATATTTAAATTATAACTAATCTTTTTAATGTTTGCTGTTTTTAATTAAAAAAAAACAATGGTTGATAGCCATTATGCGCAACAGAAGTGAAACTTTTTAGTCTACAAATTTATAGTTATCAGCTTTATAAAATATGTAGCGTTACCGCTGCAAGATTTGAAGAAAAATTCACTTGATCCTTTTGTTATACCTTAGGCTTAGATATACACAAACTAGGTAGACTAGTAGGTAGTAACTTTTCTTACGACTTATAACTCGATAATCAAAATCTAGTTGTAGAAACACGATAAACATTAAATGCAAAAAATAGTGAATGTATAAATGGGATAGCAATAGTTTAGCAAAATATACATACATATATTGATTTATATTAAATCAATGCTATAGCTTCAATCTTGAAATGATATAAAGTTTGACACAATTCTAAACATCAGTTATATAAATCGAATAAAAACTAGTAAACTTAAAAATGTTATTTATAATTGGGTTTATATGTGTGCCACTATAATTTGCAGATCTCTGCATTTGCACTAAAATTATTAAATTTAATCTCTCCTTATTGCACGATCCCTTAAAAATTTCTTAAAAAGTTCACTTCTGTCGCACATACGAGTAGTGACTAAACGCTTTTTTGGTTTTTCAATTAGGATTACTATTTACCGCACGTTTACTATAACTTCGTAATAACCGCCGATATTTTAGCTGCACAACAACCTTAATTCTTATTGGCGGTTTGTGCTATTTATATACATAAATTTAGTAGGATATCTTGTTGAATTCATTTGTAAAACGTTTGTTGATTTATTTTCGTCGTATATGCTACACGATCGTCACAAAATTTAGTTTCAAAGTTTCAATACTCTTTTTAGTTTAATACTCTTTCAATACAACTAACTCGTGGCGCTACTAGCTAAACCTTAGTCCATCAATACAATCCAATTAGTGGTAGATTAGCTAATCGAGAATTACTAATCGCCCTTAGCTTTGAGCACGTTCAAATGGCTCTTCAGCATCCTCATTGCACTTTTGTCTTAGTCGACCATATCATGTAAGTTTTATTTAGTTCATACAAAATTGAGAAGTACTTGGGCGCCGGATACCGATTTTTATTTACTCTGTATATAGGATTAAAGGTATTTACAAAAATCAGGTGGTTCTCAGACAAGCGTTAACAAATTGATAGCTCTTGGTGTGTAGGTTACTTATGAGTTACTGATAAAAGTTTTAATTTCAAAGTAAAATAACAAAACATATGTTATACAAAATTAAACTATCCAGTCCACCTTGACCTGGATAGGGATTCCGACTGCATTTTGGATGATTTTCTTAAGCATTATTTTCAGCCTTAATTTAGGCAATCAAAATAAATATAAATCATTATTAATTGCGTGCCTAACACTGAAAATGTAATAAAAAAATTCTTTTGTTATAATTTCTACAATATTATTTTATGATCGTTGTTTGAATATTTACAGTTGACCTCCAATTTACAAAACAAATTCGGTCAAAAGATCCCATCGTTTAGTGAAATTGTCTTAAATTGAAACCAACATTTCGTGAATATTGTATAATTCGTTCTAAGGGTTCATAAATGTATGAAAGTTATTGATCATTTAATTGGAAAAACCCAAGTTAACGAGATTTGATCGCACATAGCGGACATAACGTAATATAGGGGTTCGCCGTATATATTTGAGATACTCGTATAACGTACATAGTTAAGTATGTAGGTAATTTTTTTTTAATTTTTTTTTTTTTTTTTTTGCTATAATATACTTACATTTACATTCAAATGAATTTATAAATATTTAAAAATTTTGGTTACTAAGGTAAATTTCCTTAATCGCATTTTGATAATTTATGCGTCTTGGTTGGTGTTCTTCATATAAAAATTTTACTTACAATTAGTGATTCTATAAATCATTCTAACAATATAGGTTTGTCTTGCATTTTAGATGGAAGAATTATTTACCACTAAAACTCAAAAAAATTGTATGTGGTATGTACATACATATATGTATTTAAAAAAAAATTAAGAACCGCCGAAATGTAGGCTTATGAATTACATATCATGCGTTACACAAAAAAATGCTAACCAAATTATAAAATTTTAGCAGTACCTTTCGAAACTATACTGCAAATTTAAAATTAATGCCTTAAGCGCAAATCCGCAGAAAAACCAAAATAAAAACTGGCGTTCGTTTCTTCGCGGTTTCAGAAAAGTGTTTAATTGGTTGGGAAAAATTGAATTTTAATTTTTTCGGTCACAAAAACATATTTGGTACAGAAAAAATTGAGCTCTCATTTTATAGTAGATTCAATAATTTTCCAGAAGATTTTAGGGCCAAATAAAGTAAAATTTGGAAATTATTGTGAAAAAATGAAACGTTTTTGTTTTCGTTTTCCTATGGGTTTAGGTTTTATTAAAGAACACAATAAATTAAAGAATTTTGACAATAACAAGGTAATATAATTTAAAAATTGTAAATAAAAAATACGGGTTGTGTCAACAAAAGTGTGAGATGAAAAATTTTAATATGAAAACCCTAAGTAGTCTTAAAATTTTTAATTTTTTTACTTATTTATGACGCTCTTTCGAAAAAAAAAAACGTAAACGAGGTGTAAATATTCGAAACATAGAAGCTTTTTGGATTGCTTGGAATGCTTTTCTATAAAGACCCATCACAAGGGGGTGTGTATATATAAGTGGATAATTTCTTAAGTGATTCAACGTAGCGGGGAGCCTATTGAGCCGTGGGGATGATATTGATATATATTTTTTTATAAATGTCGATTGTGACGATATTATAAAAATTTTGGCACCGTACAACCATAAACCACTCGATAGGTTGAGCTAGAATTGAGCTATTTTCTGAATTATAATCGTTGGGTACCATGTTCTATTTTTTTTTCAGAAAAACACGTTGAATAAATAAGTGCACATTTCATTAGTCCACCCTGTATATAAATAATCAAAGTATGTATTAATAATTAAATATACAATGTATAAGGTAATTAAAAATTTTATAAAATAAAATATTTTGTTTTATTTTATCGAACGATGAAATTATTGTTATATTATTTTATTTTCCCACTTCCTATATTGATTTGAATGAAAAATCAAAAATAACATAACATAAAATTGTTGCACTCAGAATCGGCCCCAGTCTGATTTTGGAACTCCTTATACATATACTAATATCTTATGTGTATAAGTTTTACACTTATATTCTAAAATTATTTCTAACTGGAAATAAACAGATTTTGATATTAATAAATTTTCCTATTTATAAATTGAATTTTAAATTTTGGAATGAGTGCCGTTAGCTGTATTGTGTCTTGTCGTCGAAGACGAAATAAATTGATTATTTTTCGTAAATATTTACGAGACACTATGGATCCAATTGACATTTCGGAAACTAGGCAAATATAAGAATAATAATTAATAATTATTATTACAAATGACATATGAAACCTGTAAATCAGGTACCTAATTATCATATTACAAATCAAAAATAAAGCATTTTTCACAAAAATAATTTTACAATATAGGTTCATAGAAATGTATCGGTTACCTCCATCTATTTGTTTAAATTTCATACAGGAAATCTAAGCTTTAAGTTCCGTTTCTATTACAGATTATGATCATCAGAAGAAAATTCCGATTCATCTATCTAGAGGTATTAATTTATTTCGATTTTGATTAATAACGATTACATATAAATTATTTATATTTTATTTTAATTTGTAGATACTATCGGTACTTTAGGTAGTGGCAGTTATCAACGAAGGGTTGGGTTTGACGCGCTAGTTTGCTTGAGTCAAACAACGGTTCACAGGTGCGTCAAAAAATTCACCCGAATTACATCCACCCAGCTGGGAAATGTTCATGTCAAAATCCCGCAAACGCAAGGTGAAATCGATTCAACTTAAATAAAGTACGTAGCATTTTAGAGAAGAATCGATTTAGAAGTATAATTTATGTGACACTAAAATATGATTTTAGTTTTCATCAAGAATACCGTTTTCCAAATATAATTGGGCTTATTGATGGAACTCATATTGCGCTAACTGGATTTAGAAATCACATTGAAAATGCCTTAATCAACCGAAAAGGATTCCATTCTATAAACGTCCAGTTGGTAAATAAATTTAGATTTTTAAATATTTCACCCTAAAATCTTCTGGAAATTTATCGAATTTACTATAAAATGAGAGTTCAATTTTTTTGTACCAAATATGTTTTTGTGACCGAAAAAATTAAAATTCAATTTTCCAAACCAATTAAACACTTTTCTGAAACCGCGAAAAAACGAACGCTAGTTTTTATTTTGGTTTTTCTGCGGATTTGCGCTTAAGGCATTAATTTTAAATTTGCAGTATAGTTTCGAAAGGTACTGCTAAAATTTTATAATTTGGTTAGCATTTTTTTGTGTAACGCATGATATGTAATTCATAAGCCTACATTTCGGCGGTTCTTAATTTTTTTTTAAATACATATATGTATGTACATACCACATACAATTTTTTTGAGTTTTAGTGGTAAATAATTCTTCCATCTAAAATGCAAGACAAACCTATATTGTTAGAATGATTTATAGAATCACTAATTGTAAGTAAAATTTTTATATGAAGAACACCAACCAAGACGCATAAATTATCAAAATGCGATTAAGGAAATTTACCTTAGTAACCAAAATTTTTAAATATTTATAAATTCATTTGAATGTAAATGTAAGTATATTATAGCAAAAAAAAAAAAAAAAAAATTAAAAAAAAATTACCTACATACTTAACTATGTACGTTATACGAGTATCTCAAATATATACGGCGAACCCCTATATTACGTTATGTCCGCTATGTGCGATCAAATCTCGTTAACTTGGGTTTTTCCAATTAAATGATCAATAACTTTCATACATTTATGAACCCTTAGAACGAATTATACAATATTCACGAAATGTTGGTTTCAATTTAAGACAATTTCACTAAACGATGGGATCTTTTGACCGAATTTGTTTTGTAAATTGGAGGTCAACTGTAAATATTCAAACAACGATCATAAAATAATATTGTAGAAATTATAACAAAAGAATTTTTTTATTACATTTTCAGTGTTAGGCACGCAATTAATAATGATTTATATTTATTTTGATTGCCTAAATTAAGGCTGAAAATAATGCTTAAGAAACTAATCCAAAATGCAGTCGGAATCCCTATCCTGATAAGTACCATCAGTCAGAAATAATATGTTGACAGCGTAACAAAATAATAATTTTATATCCGTTTCAATTATCACTTAATTATAGCCTCGCCTTGATATTTCCCGTCAAATCAGTAAACATAAACACATTATTTGAATTAATTTTTCCATTTTCACTTAAAAACGAATAAAAAACCGCAATCAATTTTTTTTTGTTTTCCACTATTTTTGATTCAAATAAAATCAATAAAATTCTCTTATCGGTAACTATTATATTTTCTACGCTCCAATTACGAAAGCAGCTTATATTGAAGAAGAAAAATATTTGTTCGCCAAATTTTCTTTTTAGCGATAATAAAATATATTTTCCTTATCACCGCCGTAAAATGAATGCAAACATGTTTTAGACGGAACATTTTCATTAGGATGAAAATTTTTCACAATAGATATTTTTCAGAAAAAAAAAAAAAAAAAAAAATGTCGCCCAATAAAAATAGACATCTTAATATTATATCAATTTTATCACACCAAAACTTAAAAAAAAAATCCACAACCATAAATAAATTTTAAGACAATTTATATTTTAACATAAAAATCACAAATTTGCTATCATAATTAATAATTCACATCAATTTTCTTCTTTTCATTTAAATCACCGCACCCTCCATTTTTTTTTTCTCAATATAACTTAGAATAATAATTTTTGATAATAGATAACATTTCACTATTAAAATTACACTTTTCACCCGTTTCGCACTCCTAATTCACCGTAATAATAAATACATGGAAATAAGATATAAGAAAATGGAAAAATTAACGCGAAAATTAATTTCTACATTTTTTTTTTTATTTTTTTATTTACCTTTACACTTTAGGAAAATTATAATAAAAATTTAATGTGTGCCCTCGAAAAATTAGCACGACATTTTGTTGGGCCCCCGAAATGACGACTGAATAGATTTTGGATATGTATTTTGTTTAGGATAAAGAGCGAATAAATATTTTATCGATCGGACTTGAGATGAAAATTGGCTGAAAGGAAGATGTGATTCTGCGCCAAAAATTTATGATTTTTTGTTTGTTTTGTTTTTGTTTTGTGCTAAGCACGTGTGATAACATGTGTTTCATTCATAAAATGTTTTCGCGAATTTGATTGATAAGGAATAGGCGAGTACATAATTTCGTTGCTAGGATACACTTTCCTCTCAGTGAACATGTGGGAGAGGATACAATTAAATTTGGTTATTTTGTGGTTTGAGTGATTTGTTTACATATAAAATTACAGTGAACGAAACAATTTTTATTTGTTTACTTAAAAAACCGCCTGTTGAATAGCTTGTTGGATTTCAATGATGTATGGAGAGTTATTGCTTTAATAATAAACGTGGCTATTGTTCCCGCAGTACGGTAATCCTATTTCCGTAATTAAATGAATTGAAATGATCAAGAAAGTGCTAAACCCACAGGAAAACAAAAAGGAAAACTGCACATAATGTTTCCGCAATAACTTCCAAAGTTTTAAATTATTTTAAACCAATTTGGGTTTATTAAAATTGAAGGTAATTCTTTTTTTGACAATCGTGAATTTTCCATATATCAATTTATAATTTAAAATATTTCTAAGAAAAAGTGCGATGGTGCAAAAGCATGGTGGGAAACAAGACACCAATATGACGAGGACTACAACAGCAGCAGAAAAACTAGCGATTACATTAAGATGTTTAGCGACCAGTGCAAGTTTTATGGAATTAGATTGCAATGGCCTTTGATCCAACATAGTTTTATGGTAGAGCCTGACCAAGCGTACGTGTTAATATCTCCAAGTTTCATGGTATCCCGTATGTGCTTCATCAATTTGGCCAATAATAAAGCTGCATTTAATTCGAGGCGAGTAATGGATATCCTTGGTTTTACTGGTGCAACTCGTGTTTTGGACATTAGTAGTTGGGTTATAATTTCACCGGTATCATCCACTGTCCTACAATATACCACTGCAGCATAGGTATACTCTGATGCATCAGCAAATCCATCTCGGAATTTTTATATTTGATATTTCATTTAGCTCATCCTTGTACTTCTGTCATTCGGTGTTTATTTTTTCTGGTAAGTGTTCATTTCAGTTTATTACAGTTTTCCATACACCCTACATCATAATCTTAGCCATGATGTTTATTGGTGATAACCATCCTATGGGGTCAAAAAGTTTTGATAATTCAGATAGGAGCGAGCTTTTAGTGGGCTGGTTGTTGGTTAGCTATAGTCCGCTTATTTCGAATTCAAACAAATCTTCTGTAGGGTTGTATAGTATTCCCAACGTTTTTATGTCAGCCCTTGTAGTTCTTGTAGAACCAGTAGAGCCTCCTCAGTGTTGTCCGCGCCAGTGAGTAGGTCATCCACATAGAAGTCTGTCATGAGGATTTTAGCCGCTACAGGATATGTACCGGATCCATCCTTGGCTAGCTGAATTAACGTTCTTACAACTAGGTAATTGGCCGCGGTAGTTCCGTACGTTAAAGTCTTTAGCCTATATCCCTTCAAGGGCTCGGATGGCTACTTTCTCCACAGTATATGTTAAGCCAAACTTGACGAAACATTTTTTCTATATCGGCTGTGATGACGATCTTGTGTTTTCTCAATCGTAGTAGTATGTAAGTTAAATCCTCTTGCAATTTGGGGCCTACAGATAACTTCAGTTAGGTTAGGTTAGGTTAGGATGGAGTGGCTGCTTAGGCACACTTAGACCGGTGACGGTCCATTGTGATACCACAGAATATATCCCCTTTACCGCTATTGGAACCATTTCGAGCTACTTATGTAGTGTAAGACGTCTCGCACTTTAATGTTTTCGAGATCCGAGAGGCAGTCCATCCTGAACTTACCCAAGTGTTTGTGCCTTCTGAGCGCCAATGCTGGACACGAGCAGAGGAAGTGGACCAACGTCTCTTCCTCCTCTTCGTCCAAGCAGCTTCTGCGAAGTCATTTGACTCCAGACCCAACCTTCTTGCATGTTCTCCAAAAAGGCAGTGTCCCGTGAGAATTCCTAAGACCATTCTTAATTCACGTTTGCGTAGGAATATTAATGCTCTAGTGCGCCCCAAGTCCAGCATTGGCCAAACTTGTCTTGCAACTCTACATGTGAGGTTAAACCACCTTTTCCCCGCTGAGGATAGCGCCTGCTTCCCAAGTCTCAGCGCTGTGATAGGCCTCCCCAGACTTTCCCTTTCCGGTTGCAGCTGGAGAGTCGTACCATGCCTAGCAAGTTCATCCGCCCTGCAGTTCCCCATGACGCCCGAGGGACCTGGGACCCAGATTACCTGGATATTGAAATGCTCCCCCATCTCATTTAGAGATGAGTGACAACTCAATGCCACCCGTGACGCCAAAGACACCGATTCTAACGACCGGATCGCCGCTTGACTGTCCACATAGATTGCGATATCATCTGAGGATACCACATTATGCTTCAACCACATCATCACCTCCTCAATCGCTACGACTTCAGCTTGGTACACGCTGCAGTAATCAGGGAGACGAATAGAAATGTTTACATTTAATTTGTCACAGAATACTCCAGCTCCCACTTTGCCGTCTAGCTTGGAGCCATCTGTGAAGAATTATAACGCTTCGATTTTCGGTAACGGTCCATCCCTCCAGGATGCCCCTTGAAGGGAAGGAGGTCCGAAATCGCTTCTCGAAGTGTAGAGTAGGTTTAATGTAGTCAAGATTCGCCACCTCATCCTTCAACGATCTAACGATAGTAGAGTGTCCTGTACTAAGACACCTCCACTGAGAGATGGCTGCAAGTTGTTGTTAAAAATGTCGACCGGAAGAAGGTGCAACATAACCTCTAAGGCACTTGTCGGTGTCGACCTCAAGGCCCCGCTAACAAGCATACAGGCCGTTCTTTGCACCCTCTCAATCCTACTTTTATAGGTTACCTTGTCCAGAGCTGGGCACCAAACACCCACCCCGTACATGAGTACACGTCTCACTATAGCGGTTTAGAGCCAGTGTACCAGCTCCGGTTTCAGACCCCATCTATGACCAATAGCGTTCCTACAGGAGTACAAAGCTATAGTAGCTTTGTTTATTCTCTCCAACATATTGGGCCTCCAACTAAGCTTACTGTCCAAGATAATGCCCAGATATCTAGCACTATCAGTAAAAGCAAGTCTCGTGCCATTTAAGGTAGGAGGGACAACTACCGGGATTTTTTATTTCTTAGTGAAGAGTACCAGCTCTGTCTTGGACGGGTTAATACCAAGTCCACATTTGCCAGCCCATTTCGTAACGATTGTAAGCGCATACTGCATTACGTCTACAATCGTGCCCAGGAATTTCCCGGTAACAGCTAAAGCTACGTCGTCTGCGTAAGCGATAATTTCAATATCCTCTCTCTCCAATTCTAGTAGTAACCCGTTTACCACTATGTTCCAGAGAAGAGGGGACAGAACCCCTTCCCTGCGGGGTTCCCCTAGTTACTCGCCTGTTGATGGTGGAGTCCCCCAACTTCGAGCTAACAATCCTGCTTCCCAGCATATAATTGATTAACCTTCTCAGAGGAACGTCCACCTCCAAAAATGACAATCGCTCCTTGATTGCCTCCGCTTTCACATTATTAAAGGCGACCTCCATATCCAGGAAGGCCACCAAACAGAATTCCTTCGAATTAATCGATTTCTCAATCGTACACACCAAGGCGTGCAGAGCAGTGTCCACAGATCTACCCTTTGTGTACGCATGCTGAGACGGTGCCAACTTCCTGGCACCTCTTTTATCTCTAATGTGTACATCCAGCAGCCTTTCCAAGCTTTTCAAAAGAAAGGATGATAGAGTTATTGGTCTTAGGTCCTTAGGATAGACATGTGAGCTTTTCTCCGCTTTAGGTATAAACACCACATTGACCTCCGTTCAGTACCTAGGAATATAGCCCAGCTTCAAACACCCTTTGAATATAGCTTCCTGGTAAGGAAGAATAATTACTGAGTTGTTTTGAAGTTCTGCTGGTATAATTTGATCCGGATCAGCCGATTTAAATGGTTTAGAACCCCTCAGTGCCCATAGGATCCATTTCCTGGTTAAGATATCCTCTGTGAAGACTGACAGTGATTCCTGATGATTGCTATGCACCAACAGGTCTTCAAAGCTCCCTGGGAGGTGTGTCTCGAAGAGAAGCTCCAGAGATTCTCCACTAGAAGCTGTCCACGATCCGTCCGGTTTTATCAAAAAACTGGGACTAGCTGCACTTTTGGAAAGAATCTTCCTAACGCGAGAGGTTTCGGATACCTCTTCCATTTTATCACAGAAGATTCTCCAAGACCTCCTTTGTGCGTTTCTTAATTCTTTCTTGTAAATTCCGAGTTTCTCCTTATAGGAGTCCCAATCCTGAGCCTCTCTTGTATTTTTGGCTCTATTAAAGGCTGTCCTACAATCCTTACGATAGGTTCCCAGTTCCCTGGACCACCATACTGGTTTTGCCCTACCTCTAGGCTTAACCAGTGGGCAGGCAGCACGAAAGGACCGGTTGCATACGCAATATCCTTCAGCTCCCCAACGGTCGTCGGGGGCTCTAGAGCCCTCGACGGCAACAAACCCTCCAGTAATTCCCCATATATGCTCCAGTTGGTCCTTCTAGGGTTCCTGATGGCTTCCTGGGTAGCAGGATGAATATCGAGGCTATAGGTTAAATATCGATGATCAGAAAAGGAGTATTCCTTATCCACCCTTCAATTTTTAATCATATGAAGAATATTATTTGAGGCAAGGGTCACATCTAGAACCTCATGCCTGTTACTAGTAATAAACTAAATTAAATAATTTTGTACCCCTTGGTTCTGAGGCCACAGATTGTTATTAATCCAAGGTTCTTGGATTAGTATCACATACTCACCCGAACTAGCCAGCCTGAGGAGTAGAGCTGCCGAAGCAGCCTTAGAATAATGAAGGTTAATTTAAATTATCGTAACCTTAACCTTCTAACCTTTACCTACCTCTATGGTATATTCCTGCTACCGCAGGAATATTATTTCTCGGTATTTTGGGATGCGCCGGATTCGCCCGTCTCTCTAACCCTCATACCCTCTGTAGAGGACTTGCCAGTGCCCCCCCCCTCCCCGTCTGGCCGGGCTGCCGACATCCTCCTCCATTGGTACACCAGCTCCTTCGCTTATGTGCTTCTCCTCATCTTCCAAGTGAATCCTTGCCAGACCGAGGTCGCCGGATTCCCCCTCCCCCCTACCCTCAGCTCCTCCCCTCATGCTGCTGGTACCCCCTTCAGACCTGGGCGGGTTGCCACCATCCTCCGGTTGGCCTTCCATATGCGCTTCCGCCGCATCCTTTTTATAAACGTTGAGAGTAATTGACCCGAAACCGAAGTCAATTCGTTTCGTGAAGGAAGGCAAGGGACTCCTTATTTATTACCATAATTGATATTGTAATTTCGAGCCCCCCTTCACTTCCTCCTGCTTGACGATCTTCCAATTTCCGGTCGGAAGATTCGGGTTACTGGTCTGAATGATTTTCAAAGCCTCATCAGGGCTAGCCGGTTCGGATGGCAGCCAGACACGTGCCCTCAGCCTGCTGGGAATTTCCTCCCGGCTAACTGCCGCAAGCTTTGCGCCTGGCCATACCTCCCCTACTTTGGCTATAGCCTTTTTATAAAGCTCCACAGATCTAGAGTCCGAGCATGCAGTCATCTTCACACGCCCTTGATACCATCCCGCATCTCTGCAGGATGAGGGTGGTCCCGGATTTTCTCCCAGGACCTTTAAAAAGACGAGGTTGAGTGCATTATATACCAACCTCCATTTTCCCGCCGTGATGCTCTTATCTTCTTGACTTTCGTCAATTACGGCTAGCATCAACACATGCTCCCTCAGGACATCGCTGAACAGCTTTGTCCCTGAGTTAGAGCTCGGCTTCGTGTCAGTCAGCAACTTGGCCCGCTTGCTGTCAACTACTTCCACCTCGTCCTGGGACCGCTTTTTTTTCGACACATGGTCCCTTTCCGAGCTTCCGCAGCCCACAGTGCTCCTTGCCCACGTTACTGATGTTCTTTGCTCTTCCGTGAGCTGCCCCTCGGGGGTCGCAGCCTACTTCTCGAGAATTCGTAATGCCGAGCAGCGATTTCTGTACCGCGTTTTCGCCGGAGGAATGTCTCTCGTCCCACTCCCCTGTGCTGTGTTGGTACCGCTAACTTCCGGGGCAGGTGCCCTAGAGTCAACCACCTTTGCAACCTTAGAGGCCCCACCCGTCTGGTTCGAGGTACCTCCCTTCGCTGATACCGGCTTTTGAGGAGAGCCGGTGCTCTTGGTTTTTTTGTTGTTATATCCTTCCATTTTGATTCCCACGAGTATCGGAGAAATAAAGGTCCGCCTGCGCAGAGATCCGTATACGCAGGTAAGGCTAATTACAACTGGAGGTCGCCAGGTATCCAGAGGACTCCGTTAGCGATTGGGCTTTGTTAAATGGGCCCCCAGCCTAGTTGATCATCAGCACGGGTCGCTTAATACGTTAATCCAGCCCATTCGGCTCGCTAGCACCCCGGCCTCCCAGCACCCCTTCCCTCCGCTCCACATTCTCTCTCTCATTCACCTATTCACATGGAGAGCCCAATCCAATGGGATCCATACCATTCCCAGGGTCCCCCGTTTATAGGGTACGTACCCCACTCATCACCCGCGGAGGCTCCGGAGGTGCAGAGAGGACGTGACGCAGAGTCCGCCGTGGTTACTGGTCGATGGTTTTCTGGCGCCATCTGTTCGCCTTTCCATGCTGGGCATCATAGGCACTCAGAATTTAATGAACTGAGGTTAACCACTCCCCAGTTCCCTGAGACTCTCCCATCAGCTGGACTGCGGTTGGGGGCGGCTTATTTAATTCACCGCTAACCTACCTATCGATAGGCCATCCACTATCCACCACCTGTGACCCCTCCGATAGCTGCAGTGTGCCACGGGAATAACTTCAGTTGGTCCTCGATTGATTTTGTTGTCACCATTGTTGTTCTTGCTTGGTTGTCCAGATTACTCAGGCTACCGACTATGATCCATCCGAACTCATGTGTTTTGTGCCATTGGTTCTCAATGGTTACCGTTGATAATGCTGTTAGCTATTATCAATAAATAGTAATCTGCTCCAAGTATGAGATCAATCGGTTGAGATTGATTGTAGTATGGGTCCGCTAATTTTATGTTGCTAAGATGGGTCCATAGCCTGTTTAATATTAAAGCTTCGATGTCTAAGCTAAAGTCTCCATCAAATCTTGGCATTAGCTTTTGTTGATTGTGCGTCTACAGGTTCCTGCCTCATTTCCACCTATGCCTGAAATGTTTACATGGATTTTTTTTCATTATGTTCAGTGTATTGGCAGCTTTCGAGGATATTAGTGTTGCCTGTGATCCTGAATCAATTAGTGTTCTCATTGTGATAAGTTGTCCAGTGTCTGTAGCCACTCTCACTACTGCTGTTGGTAGTAGCACTGGACCTTGTTGGTTAACTATGAAGCTTTTTATTGCTCCTTCGTTGGTGGTGATGACCTTGACGTACAATACATCGTATCGTAGATGAGCATGAGTTGATTTTTGATGTACTGTTCTTTGGATGTTGTGTTAAACAACGTACACCAGTAGTTGTTTCGCTAATCAGTTTGTTTCTGTCTAATGTTGACATCAGTATGAATTGATTGCAGTCCTGCAATTGATGCCTTCCTTGACATATTTTACTAGACACTATGGCTGTTTTTGGCTATTGTTGGTAGAGACAACAATGAGTTGAAGTATACTTATTTGCCGGTAACCTGGTGTTGTTGTACCTTCTTGCAGTATTTCCCACGCTTTCGTATAATTGTCACCAGTTGCTGAGAGATGACTAATTAACTGGGCTGCCCCATTTTGTACACTTAACTTCAAGTATGTTATTTTTATTGTGTTGGATTGCTGGTTGTTGCTGTGGACGAGTTCTGTGAACATGTCGTTGAACGAACTCCACTGCTCATAATCGCCATTAAACGTTGGTATTTGTATTTTGGGTAGGTTTACCCTGACTTCTCCAGAAGGTATCATTGTCTCTTCCTTCTAGCTGCGCTGCAATCGTAATATTACTGAGTCCATTCTATCCTTGAGAGTCTCATAGTAGTTATTTTGGAAGACGGGAGCTGTTTGCTCTTCTTCTTCTAATTCTACTAGGGTCTCTAAGTGTAATGTATTATTATTATTATTATTATTGGGGGGGCCATGCGGGCGATCAGCCACTTCGCACTGCGACCTAAAAGATCTATTGTGCTGGCCCCTGCTTAATTATCCGTCCAGTCAATATTCAGGTTCTTAATGAACCTGACAATACTGCCTCCCGGTAAGTGATACATACTATCTGGGCATATTGCTCTCCCTCCTCGATGTTTACTACAGCATGTAGTTCCGCTAGAAAGACGGTGGCATTGGAGCTCAAGGACCTCGAGAGGGTTGTCCCACTCCCGTATATTCCTACTCCTGCCCCGTATTCCGTTTGATTTTACTCTTACGAGTTGCTGGGAATTGCAAGTCACCTATAGGTCACCCAGCTGTACTACAGGAAGGCTAAAAATAAAACTGGAGGGTGCCTGGTATCCAGAGTCCGCATATTTTGGGCTGATTAACCTATCAGCCATTCATCTTTCGGCATATGCTGTTCCACCTTAGATTAGGGTTTTTTGTCAAGGTTTTCTCCTTTAGCGCCGTACTTTGGCCTGTGCCAGATGGCCTAAAATGTGCCAAGTGGCCTTAGTTACCAGTGGTTGCCACGAGGAGGCAGTACGTACACTTGCGAATTGTGCACAGGTTACCCCTTACACAATTGTACCCATCACGCAGTAGCCTAATGACAAGACCAGAACAGCTCACGTGATGCGCACCCTACTGGAAGGTTACGGAGCTGGTAGATTAATCTACTCAACTTTGATCCCCCCCTCCAATAGACGCCAAACCACCTACCTCATAATCGCCATTAAACGTTGGTATTTGTATTTTGGGTAGGTTTACCCTGACTTCTCCAGAAGGTATCATTGTCTCTTCCTTCTAGCTGCGCTGCAATCGTAATATTACTGAGTCCATTCTATCCTTGAGAGTCTCATAGTAGTTATTTTGGAAGACGGGAGCTGTTTGCTCTTCTTCTTCTAATTCTACTAGGGTCTCTAAGTGTAATGTATCAATTACCCTTATTTCTTGTGATAATTGCTCCATTTTTAGTTTGATATATTCCATTGGACTGTTGTTGTTGCCCAATGCTTCTTCAATGGAGTTTATTTTTCTGTACATACTCCTCATCAGGACATTTTGCTTCTTGATCAGTTTCTGGTTGGTGTGTGATAAACCTTTGTTGAGATTGTCTAGCTGCTGCCGGTTGTCGGTGTTGTTGGTTGTCCATTATTTGACAGCTCATTAATGGGATCGCCGACGTGTTCCAGCTTTTCCATATTGGACAATGGTATTGTTATTAAACCATTGTTTGACGGCTCTTTAATGAGAGAGTCGACGTGCTCTAGGTTGTCCATACTGGATGGTAGTGTTGTTGTTGGCGTATTGTTTAAGCGACGACGCATCTCGGCATGTAGTTTGCTGTTTGTTTCGGTAACCGTTTTTCTTGTTGCTCTATATGGGTGACCCTCTTTTATTGGAGGAACCATCGCTATTATTTTGTCATCCCTAGCAAGATAGTAGAAGTACAGCTTTTTAAGCTCTTCTATTCTTCTTTCCAGATAGGGTTCCGACTTTCTCCGTCTTTGTTGTAATTTCTCGCTTGTATCATTATCTTCTCGCCTATCTCCTCTTGTTCTTGCAGCAACTTTTCTCTTTATATGGGTCTCGAAATTTTCTTCTTTTATTTTTGTATTTTGACACAATATGTATTGCGTTTTATTTGCTAGTTTAGTTGTTGCTAGCTCGAAGGAAAATGTGTAATTCCAACCACAGATTGGAATTGCTTATTTTTAATAATTAGCTAGGTTACCACGGGTAAGGCCAAGCTAATTTTAATGAGAGACAATATTGTTGAATATTTAATTTGTTCTGATTTTATTATTAACGAACACGCTTTATATATATATAAATTTCTTACACTAACAACAATTATATTCATTAATAAAAGCTACTGACTAGCATTTTATTAATTACATTGGTTTACGCTGAGGCAGCAATATTGTTGTACACAGTTGTTGTAGGAAGTTGGATGTTAGATATGGTTGTTGACAATACAGCTTGTTGAGCTGTTGAGCATGCCTTAACAATCATTATCTTCAAAACTCTTGAGTCATAATATACACAATAATTTTAAGTGACATTAAAATGTTTGTGCACCTCTGAAAATAATGAAGGAGAATAATCACGTAAAGACCAATTTTTAGTTATTAAAAAGTTGTAGAATTAGGCCCACATTAGGTTCACTCAATTAACCACTACAAACTTCACGACACACATTTCACATGGAATGCGTATTGGGTTGACTTCCCCTTCGTGCTTGGCTGGACCAATCGCAGCACGACGAACAGATACAAACAAACACAAAACAAAATAAAATTTGATTTAATTAAAAAATCAAAAATTAGTCTCGTCTCGGATTCGGCATCAGCTGCACGCACGATCTGCGCGGTGGTAAAAATTTGAGTTTTCATAACGTAATTAAATAGTGATGGTGAATTATAAAATAAAGTGTACAAAATTAAATAAATAAATAAATTTATGAAATATTTATAAATAAACACGATTTTTATTCAAACATAAACTGTGCGTGTAGGCACATATACAATATATTGTACACATCGTAATTGTATGCCTTATAATTGCCCCTGCCTCCGGGTCCACGCTCATTGAGCTTGTGGTAAAAAAGTTACCTAGTTGTAGAGCGGGTTACGTTAAATGATGACAATTGAGCCGGATTAAGGTGTAAAGCGGGAACTAAGGTGGAACTAAGAAGAAGAGAACCGGCCCTTTCAAAAATCCGGGCAAACCAAAAGGAAATACCTCGAACCAGATGGGAGCGGGGCTCCCTCTAGTGTAGCAAAGGGGGATGACTCTATGGTGCAGAAGCCGGGAGTCAGCTGCACCAAGCCTACGCAAGGGAAGGAAATAGGAGATGTCCCCCTCGGCGAAGCAAGGGGACAGGAACCGTTTCTCAGCGTTTAGAATCCTAGACAAGTGCCCTGCGACCACAGATGGCAAGGAGAACTGTTGGCTGCGGAACCTCAGAAAGGGAACACGTATCTAGAAGACATCGGTCCTGAAAGTCGAAAAGATAGGAACATCTCGTCGGCACTCCCAACTCTTTCGCTGTTCGCTTTTAACGTTTTTTACATCGACTCTTCTTGATTAAAGTACTCTGTCAATTCTTTCCTTCCTTTTCTTCCATGTACCGCCAGCTCGTTGCGATTAATAGATTGTGCAGCAACAATTTCTTTGATTGGTTTTGATGTAGGTTTAATATTGATTGACGGAACATATAAGTGATACACACTCGTTTCTGTCATCTCTCATTAATCTGAGTATACGATTAGCTCAAGAGTGCACCACGAGATAGACACACAGCTGCTTCGACCCGAAATAAATTTAAATTATAACAAAAATAGAGTTACCCAATTCGTCAAACTTGCGCACTACAAGATAAACGAAGACATGATCCTGCTCACTATAAGATAGAGGCAGAATTTTTTTTTGTGTACTATAAGTTAGTCCCAAAACAGTTTTATGAAAACCCCATTACTAGTATATGAGAAAGAAACTGGAAGAGATTCTCTAAAATAACCGAAATATTGAAGAGGATTCAGTGGAAATACCAGGGGTGCTATTCTTGAACCATTACGAAAACTTTCGTATTGCGAGTTAGTGTCAAAGTATTACGAAAACCCTAAAATCGTATTCTTGAAATCGAATTACGAAAATTTTCGCAACGGAACGTTACTAAAACTTTCGTAATGGTTTTTTCGTTTCCCATTGCATTTCGTAATGAAACCATTTGGATTTTTGTGTTAATTATATTGATAAGGATGTCCATAAAACTCAATATTTTCTATTCTCAATATTTTATAAAAAAGTGAAAACAAAAGCGTACCTTTTTTTCTTTGTTTCACGTGTTCTTAAAAATATGTATATTTATTTCGAGATAACGATGTACATATATATGCATTCGGTTTTGTTTACTACCTATCTAGAACAAAAGGATATTTTCTTCTAAATTTTTATATTTACATGTCGTATACCTAAATCTTGGGATATTTTTTTAAATGCTTGACCACTTTCTAATTTTAAACAATACGTGTAAGGATCAGAGATTTTTTCGTAATTGACAATTGGCTATAGCGGACAAAAATGGAATATGTGATTCAATACAACAAAAATATGTTATTTAAAGCTATATTGCTTATTTAACTTTTATATTTATTTGTTAAAATTGTAATGATTGGAAATTAATTAATGAATGTGTAATTTAAAGTGTGAATTTTATCATTCATTAAGTTTATTTGGAACAATTTTGTTTTATCATTTTAAATGCCCTGTCTTCAAACATTACGAAAATTTTCGTAATGCACAATATTTTCGTAATCGTAATGGTGAAATCATAAATTAGTATTCTTGAAGCCATTACGAAAACTACAAAGAGAGGAATAAAAAACTAAGAAGATTTCGAAAGAGATGATTAAAAATGTTAGTTTAGTTTAGTATAACTGAGAATATTAAGAGAAGCGGACGCTTTCTTTACTTAAAATTATAAATTGTTGTGAATTATTGTCAATAATGGCTTATTTATTTAATATTAAATTAAATATATTAAAAATGATTATGTATGCTACTTTTTCTTTTAAAGGGAAAATTACTTCGGTCTAAAAATACCAATGTATTGAAATCTTGTCAAAAATGGCCAAAAATTTGTTTGATCCAAAATCATTTATCTCGACGTTTTGAAAGTCCTTGAGTCCGAAAAAGAAAAAAAAAATATGTCTGTCCGTCTTTCTGGACGTCTGGATGTCTGTACCCATGATATCTCGAGAATCGCTTATCCGATTTAGAATTTTTTTTTCCAAAAATCTGTTTTTATGGTACGGCGGTACATATGATTGTATGATGGTACGATTGAACGATGATATAATGTTATGTCGTGTATGATGGCATGATGGTTTGATGGTATGGTAGTATGATGATATGATCCTATGCAATGTCACTACATAAAAAGCCATGGAAAAAAACTTGTAGTGGTGTTAAGGCAATAAAGATTTTTATTTTCCAATGGAACGTAAACACAATCATATGGGATTTTGTGTTGGCTTTATTTTCAATTTAAATGAAAATTTTTATTGATAAATAGAAATAATTTTAAATTAAATACAATCTGTTTCGTCGGCAAGTGACCCCTTGTGTGTTGGTGATAGCTTTTCACATTTTTCATCATATCTCCCAAGATATGAGCTCGATTTTAATTCTGTTTGCCGTTTTTTAAAGCTTTTGAGTCACTTTATTGGTTAATTTGCACACTAAGCCAGGTTTTAGTAAAGAATGTAACAAATTATGGGAAAATCACATTTTTTTACTTAAACGATTTTTTTATTTAAAAAAACCTCTACTGTTTTAAAAAAATGAACTGTAAGTCGAAAAAATGTCCCATGGCATGGTTATTTTATTTATAATTATTAAAACATTGTTACTACCTAACTCATAAAATATTCGAACACCAATTTGTCGAAAAAATGGCGTTTGTAGCCGTTTAGGTATAGTGATGTTATCTAACCAAATCTTTTAAATGATCGAAAACTCAAATTGGTAAGTAGTAATAAATAGTTCAGTTGTTCGCTAACCGTTCGTGTGACACTGTCACACATGTACTCTCAGTGTTCTGTGTTTTAACAATTTTAAGTTTGTGTGAAAATTAAAAGGACAGTTTGTGTTAAGTAAACGCTTAATCATTACAATGACACATTTGCGTGATCTACCACCTTCTCATGTAGCCGATATGCATTTAGTAAACCTGTTCTGTAATGGAAATGCACGCGTTGCTGTCGAAAAATACAGCCGTCGATATCCAACAGGCCAGTACTTGGGTATAGGACATTCATTGCAATACATCGACGTTTTCCCGAACAAGGATTATTCCAACAACAACACGAGCCCAGCGTGAATATTAAAGTACACGTTGGAAGAGGATTTATTACGATTAATACGCGCTGACCCTACGACAAGTATCAGCCGCCTGTCTATTAGATTAGGCATATCGAGGTCAAGACGGCCTTAATCCTTATCACTTCCGTCGTGCTCAACATCTAGGAAATGTGGACCATCGTGCCAGATCAGTTTTTTGTAACTGGATAATTTCAGAGCAAAGAAGTGATGTCAATTTTATAAGGAGAATATTGTAGACAGATAAGCTACTTTCACCAGGGCGGGTATAACAAATTATAGAAACCTCCATGTTTGCGCCGTCGAAAACCCAAACGTCTTAAGGGAGACAGCTTTCCAGAGCCAATTTGCTATAAATGTATGGGCGGGAATGATCCACGATTAACTTATCAGACCTTACGTGGTAATAAACAGGCTTGATCAACATGTATCATTAGAATTTTCAGTAATCACGTTGTCATGGAAAAAGTGCCATTGTTGAGGAGAAGGCGAATGCAGCTGCAATTAGATGGAGCTCCAGCACATTTTGCAAAATAATACGTGATAATTTTAATAAAAATAATCCACGGTGGATCGGTAGAGGAGGTCCTGTGGCCTGGCCGCCAAGGTCCCCTGATCTTACGTCCCTAGATTTTTATTTCTGACAGCAAGAATGCTGCAGCAGAAACAAGAGGCAACCCTTAACAATTGCGTTGGACAACAACTAGTGTGATCAGGAGAGCCCTTGTTTGTTTACAAGAGAGTGGAGAGCATTTGGAACATGTCATTTAATTAAAAATGTTTAATAATTTGTAATAAAAATTGTTTTTATTGATTATTAATAAAATAGTATTATTTTATTTCTTTGACTTTAATTTAAACAACTTTTTTTTTAATTTCCCTACTTTCTCTAGGTGATTTTTACCCGGTATTTTTAACAGTTAGCTAGTAAGAAAGTTTTGTCAATTTGTAGATATTATGCTGTAGATTAATAATAATAATTAAAATAATTAACTTAATGGGACATTTTCACGGTTTACAGTTCAGTTTTTTAAAAAGTAGAGGTTTTCTTTACTAAAAAAAATGTTATTTTCCCGAAATTTTTTACATTCTTTAAAAAAACCTAGCTAAGTGCGCAAACTATCAAATAAAGTGACTCATAAACTTCATCTTTTCAAAAACCACAAACAGAATTATAATCGAGCCCATAACTTGAAAATGAGACACCCACGTTAAAGGATTTTTTGCGATAATTTTACTTAAATATTCAGAATTTTCCGGCCGGTCACTTGACGACCAAACACATTGTATATCTTGCAGCTTGTACAGAATTTTAATTGAAATTAATAAAATTTTAATTAACAATTTTGCATTTTAGTAAATTGATTTTTAGAGAAATTTAGGGAAATCGTTAGGCTTCGTGTTTTTTTTTAAATTTCTTTTCGTAGATTACTAGATTAGTTTTATTATAAATCATGGCTGTTTATGTAGTAGCATTGGTAAAGTAATAAAACTAATCTAGTAATCTACGAAATGATATTTTTAAAAAAAGCACGAAGCCTGACGCTGTTTGAGAATAAAAATCAATTTACTAAAACGCAAAATTGTGAATTAAAATTTTATTAATTTAAATTAAAATTGTGGACAAGCTGCAATTCGATATATTTAATTTAAAATTGTTTATATTTATCAATAAAAATGTTCATTCAAATTGAAAATAAAGACAACACAAAATAATTCCAATATGATTTTGTTTATGTTTCATAGGAAAATAAAAATCTTTATTCGCCTGGGGATTTGACTTTTTAGACTGATGTCACGGCTGTTTATGTAGTGGCATTGTCCTATGATTCTATGGCGATATGATTTTAGATCGTACTGTCGTACGATACTATTATGGTATGATGGTATGATTGTATGACTTTACGTACCATTAGTATTAGCCGCCTGTGACGGTATATCAATCCAATTCCAATTACAACACGCGACATTTAAAAATACATCCCAAATTGTCAATTAGTATTGTAGCTATTACCCTTATTTTTAAGAAAATAATAAACATACCACAAGCAAATAGGTACCCTTTTTTTGTGGTAATAAAATAATAAATATTTAGCGAAATGTAAATACATATTATTTTTAACCATCAACAGAAATTATTGAGTTTTATGAACGTCTTTGTATGAATATAATTAAAACAAAAATCTAAATGATTTCATTACGAAATGCAATAAGAAACAAAAAAACCATCCGAAAATTTTAGTAACGTTCCGTTGCGAAAATTTTCGTAATCCGGATTTCAAGAATACCATTTTAGTAACTTACATTTTCATCTTCTCTCTCGAAATTTTATTATTTCTTTTTTCCTCTCTTCGCTATATTCGTAATGGTTTCAAGAATACTAAATTATGATTTCACCATTACTATTATGAAAATAGCATTACGAAAATTTTCGGTTACGAAAATTTTCGTAATGGTTCAAGAATAGCACCCCAGAACTAGAAATGGATCAAATATTGCAAACACTAAATGCAATCAATGAAAAGCTTCAACAAGTAAGCGTAAACAAAACGAGCACGACCAGGCACTGGCGTGCCTCAATCAAAAGGTTAAACAACCAGTAGAGGAACCACCTCGTGAGGTTGTTAACAGGGGACACGTTCTGGATCTGTTTAGAATTCCAGACCCCATCAAATCAATCCCAGCTTCGATGGAAATCGCAAGCAATTAACGGCGTGGTTTGAGATAGTGGAGGATGCTCCACTAATTCACTGGCCGCCATTTCACAAGGTTAGAGAGATAGAAGAGAAACCATAATATTGCTTGAAGGAATATGGTATCGCTGCTTGCTGTGGCCGTGGTTTATATGCAGAAATTTAAGGTTTACTCCTTTTTGTGCAATGACACACTATTGTAAATGAGCTCCTGCTCAAAATAGCGTGTCTCAAAATTTAAATTAGTCAATAAAATAAGTAAATACACTCGCCGTGTTTCAACCATTAGTACCGGAACAACAGTTTAGCTTGTATTTGCAAACTATTAATAATAAAGTAGAGGGTAAAGCAAAGGACATACTGTGCCTAGCGGCTAACCCGAAAACATTTCAAGAAGTGAAAGATATATTGTTGGATGCTTTAGGAGATCGACAAGAACTTTCATTTTATAAGTCGCAACTTTGGGCGACTAAACAAAATGAAACCATGAACATTCATGGATATTTCAATAAAGTAAAAGAGATAGTGCAGAATATTAATTAAAGCATTATCAAAACAAAATAAATTATATAATGAGTCTTGGATTGCTATTAGTAATTTCATAGATGAAGATGCATTAGCCGCCTTCGTCTCAGGACTAAGAAAACCATATTTTGGGTACGCCCAAGCAGCGAAACCGAAAGGTATCGAAGAAGCGTACGCCTTCCTTTGCAAGTTTAGTTGCAATGAGCAAATCTCAAACAGTGCAAAAAGGTCAAATCAACCCGGCGCCAAATTTATTCCCCAGAAACAAAGTACGAATAATATTGGCCAACAAAAGGCAAATGTGTTTCAAAATCAAAACAACCAATTTAACTCACAGGGCGAAAGAAGGGGTTACTCAGTAAAAGATAAACCCATCCCAATGGACGTAAATCTGTTAATGAGATCAAGAAATACGTTTAACAGAAATATTATAAATGAGGTCACGCAGGAGATACAAGACCCTCCCCAAGTGCCATTGGACTTACAAGACTACTCACAAGAAGATAATGAGTCAAATGCGGAGAATTTTCAGATAGATCTGATCTCCGACACGGAAGATTCAAATTAAATTTTCTTCCATACCTACGGTGTTACAGCAATCAATTGAAACGCACAGTAATACTATTAATCGATTCCAGCGCCAATAAAAACATAATTAGGCCAGGTATCGTATCAAACGAATTTCTTAAAATCACTCCAAAAAATATTCAACGAAATACAATAGTTACAAATATTCTAGGCACACATATAGTATTGACAAAAACTTCAAAATCAATTTACTAGGTTAAATACAATTTCATAAATTCTTCGACGGAATATTTTTATTGAATCCCAAGATTGATTATAGGTCAAATTCAATATTGTTAAATAAACAAACTTTCAAGTTTGATCGGTATTATCCGAAAAAGAATTTCTACAACCATATAGTTACAGTACAAACATCAGAAAACGGTGAATGGCTGGTACCAGAGTTCAGTAAATTAAACAGCAATAAGACCATTCAACCTGGTCTTTACAAAGCAGATAATTTTAAAACAACTCTGAGGGTGTTGACGGATAGTCCGGATCCACCAGAAAAACTCCCAAAGTTAAAATTACAAGTAAATAACTTCGAAACTATAAAACCAATCCCGGTTTACGAAAGTGAGGTAATCGATAGAAAAACTATCAAAAGTTTATTACGGTTAGAACACTTAACTGAAAAAGAGAGAACATATGTTAATCGAAACAATTTTCAAAAACCAAACAGTGCTGTTAAGAATGAAAAACTGTCATCAACAACAATTATCAAGCACAAAATCACTACTAAAGAGGAAAACATTTTAAAAATGATGTCGAAGAATAAATACAAGAATTATTAGATAGCGGAAAAATTCGCAATTCTAAAAGTCCCTACTCTTTTCTGATTTGGGTCGTTCCAAAAAAACCAGACGACTCGGGGAAAAAAAAAATTAGGGTCGTAATAGACTATTGTAAATTAAATGAAAAAACGATAGACGACCAATTTCCAATCCCACAAATAGAGGAAATACTAGACAGTTTGCGAAAATCTGAATATTTCACAACATTGGATTTAAAATCTGGTCTCCACCAGATACCAATGGAAGAAAAATCTAGGGAGAAAACTGCGTTTTCAACTGGCAAAGGTCATTTTGAGTTCTTCAGAATGCCTTTCGGTTTACAGAATGGTCCTGCCACGTTTCACGTGCTATAAATAATGTATTACAGGACTTAATAGAAAACATTTGCCATGTATACCTAGATGACATAATTATAACCGGGTACAACTTAGAAACCCATATACAGTACTCAAGAGGTTATCACACTTTAATCTTAAAATCCAATTGGAAAAGTGTGAATTCCTGAAAAAGGAGACTGTATTTCTCGGTCATATAATCACGCAAGAAGGTGTCAAACCTAATGCGGACAAAATTTAAAAGATTATAGATTGGCCATTACCGAAGAATCCGAAGGAAATTAAACAATTTCTGGGATTATCAGGATACTACAGAAGGTTCATAAAAGATTATTCCAAGATCACTAAACCTAGGACCAAGTATCTAAGAAAAGATAAGATTCTTAACATAAAAGATATTTAGACTATATAAATGATATAAATGCCTTTGAGAACCTTAAAAACATTCTAGGTATAGACCAAATACTAGCTTACCCAGACTTCACAAAACCATTTATTCTGACGACAGATGCATCAGATTACGCTCTAGGTGCGGTCTTCTCTCAAATCCAGGATAATGTGGAAAGGCCCATCGCGTTCGCCTCGCGAACACTTAATACTACGGAAATTAATTACGCCACGAATGAGAAGGAGGCATTGGCCATAATATGGGCCGTTAAAAAGTACCAACCGTACCTGTACGGTAGTAAATTCACGTTAGTACTGATCACAAGCCACTAACATTCATAAAATCCTCAGAAAAGAATTCGAAAATCCTAAGATGGAAACTCGAACTAGAAAATTAGGACTATGATGTCATATATAGGGAAGGAAAAACAAATGTTGTGGCGGATGCATTAAGCAGACGACCAATAAAAGAGCTTAACGCTAATGAAAGTACGAATAATACTACACGTGAATTCGGTAGCGTCACTATACTGACATAGAAACTGCCCACTTTGCAGATACTTCGGACGATTATTTCATTCATTTTGCAGAGAGATCAATAAACTACTACAGAAACCAACTAATCTTTAGAGTTTATAACACAGATGTGGTTATTTCAGAAACTGTTTTGCCAAAGTTTAACAGAATAATTATCTCAAAGCAATCATTCAAACTAGATGATATTACATAGGCAATCAAAAATTATCAAATGGTAGACAAACTGCCATCCTTTCTCCAGAATGCCTATACCAAAAAATTCAAGATTCTTTCAGAAGAAACTTTTCCTAAAATGGTCTTTTGGTTTTCACCACTGAAATGGTCGAAGAGGTTACCAATGAGGATCGCCAGAACGCGATAATAATATGGGAACATGAAAGAGCCCATAGGGGCATCAAAGAAGTGGAAAATCAAATGAAAAGGACATACTTCTTCCCAAAAATGAGCAGTAAGATCAAGAACCACATTAATGCATGTAACACCTGTAATATGCATAAATACGATGGAAAACCCTATAATATTAAAATATCTCCAAGACCGATTACAACAAAACCACTGGAGAGGGTACACATTGACATATTCTCCCTCAATAATATAAACTTCCTATCAATAATTGATGCTTTTTCAAGCATTCATCATTACAGATGATAAATATTAACACCACGAACCTCGTAGATGTGACAAATGATCTAACAAAATATTTCACACTTTGCGGAATTCCAAATTCCATTATCTCAGACCATGAAACCACGTTTCAATCGGCACAATTCAAAGAGTATCTAAATAACCTAAATGTTAGGTTAGAATACGCTTCATCTTCTGAATCTAACGGTCAAGTAGAGAAACCCCATTCAACTATTATTGAAATTTTGAATATAAACAAACACAAAATCCCAAACTCTAGCACCTTAACGGCTATAGAATTATCTGTCGCGTTGTGCAACAATACGGTACATTTAGCCACCGGCTTCACGCCGAACGAGGTAATATTTAATCGAAATAACACAGGAGATCCATGCACAAGCTGCAAACATATTCCAGAATGTAAGCAACAACTTACACATAGCGACAAGCAAAATGCAAAAGCTAAACCATAAAAAAGAGGAACCACCTCATTTAGTGGAAGGGGATTCAGTGTTCATAAAACCTAATATTAGAGCAAAAGGATTAAAACTCAAATTAGAAATGTAACCTCCAAAACATTCGAAACTCCTAAAAATATTAAGAGAAATAAAAACAAAATTAAAAGAGTAAAGTAAAAATAATTTTAAATTCTTTTCCATTCCAGAGAATAATATCTGTAAAATTAAAATTAAACTAAGTTAAGAGGGTTGTTAAATAAAAACACATTTAAATCTATTGTAAAGAAGTAAAAATTCAAAAGTTTTAAGGGAAATAAAGAAAATTTTAAAGATTAGCTTAAAAACAATTGTAAATTGTTATCTACCCTAAAGAATAATGTTTGTAAAATTAAAATTAATTTTTTTAACGATTTTATTTTATTTTGGTAAAACCCAAAAATTAGAAATTAAAAATTTGCATGCTAACCCCATACTACTGGTAAAAACCAATCAATGTGAGATACAAATTGGAAATATAAAAATCATACATCCAATTAATTTAACTAGCATAGAAATAGTAGAACTTGACAGCATAATAAGGCATAAAATCAAAAAATTAAACGATAACCTTCGACAAATACAACCAGTGCGAAAAAACAGACACAAACGTTGGGATAAGTTAGGATCAGCGTGGAAATGGATCGCAGGAAATCCAGACGCCGATGACCTACGATTAATCAATACTACAATGAACCAGCTCATAGATTCAAATAACCAACAGTTTCAGACAAACGAACAAGTCAACGAGAGAATTAAAATTATCACGGACGCAGTGAATTGGGCAATAAAGAACAATACGATATCAAACAGAGTGATATTAACAGAAATTGAGATGTTGGCGACGATAGTTAACATAGATACTGTTAATAGGGTCTTAGAAGACATACAAGATGACATAATCGGAAAAAAAGTGGCACTACCGAGTAGTATAGTACTTTCTTTAAAACAAATAATCATGATAAAAGATCGAATTGTTAACCAAGGTATCAACATTACTTTACCAGACGAAGCACTGGAATTTGTTACCCCAAAAATAGCGATGAACGAAGAAACACTCCTGTACATTTTCCAAATACCAGAATTAGAAGAGGACAATTCAACAGCCATGATGGTACTACCACTGATAATAAACAGCACGATCATTACAAACCACCCGCAATACCTCATCAAACGCCAACAAAAACTGTTTACAAGCTCAAATCAAAAGAACGTCGTTCAAAGGCAGCCCGATATTCAAGAGTATAACGACAAATGTATTAAACCATTAATTATGGGAACTAAAAGTTGATGTAATGTAACAGCTGAAACAAAAACAAAGATACAATTCATTTCGGAAGGAAAACTGCTAATAAATAATGCCAAATATGAGACACTAGCCTCAAACTGTGGACGCAACGATCGAATACTATCAGGGAGTGTTTTGATAACATTCTGGAACTGTTACTATAGATTTCAACATGAAAAAATTCCAGTCTTATGACATTACAAGTGAAGTACAAGAAATATAAGGAGCACTCCACAACATTCAGGCAACTCGTAACCTAGTCACGTCATTCGATATTAAAGTGATCAACCGACACAACATCCAGAATAGAAACGAGATCAAAAACGTGAACCTGAAACAAATCGACCATCGGTTTTGGATGTGGAAACTATCATAAGGAGTATCCTTATCAACAGTGGGTATATTAGCACTAATTGGTTATATTTTTATCAACAGGCGTGCTACCACAGTAAAAATACAGAAATTCAATAAATCAAATCTGAAAGAATAAAAAACAGATCAAATGGCATCATATTCGGATCTACTGACAAAAGCAGGCATTAAACTAAAGGACGCGGATGCCCTTTCTTCACCCCCGGGAGTAGTTATATTCCTGGAATCCACAGAATCAGCATAATTGAACAACATCGCTGATATACAAGAATAACCATATCGTGGGATACGTAAAGTCAGCAAAATAAAATAATTCTAAAGATGATAATGCACAACAAGACCGATCATAGAAAATAATAAAGAATGCACGTTATGCTGATCAAACAATTTTGTATTAAGACAATAAATAAAAATAGAATTATTAAGTTAAGTTTTTAATTGACCTCTATTAAAGAAACATGTAAAGAATAAAGTTAAGAAATGTAAATTCGTTTTTTTTTATTTATTTTTCTCGTGAAATCTATAACTACCTATATTTTGGGTTTTGATTAGTTTTAGTTTGAAATGTAAAAGATAAACATAAAATAAATTCACATGTTTTTAATACAACATTGAACAAAACTCTTAACTCACAACAACTACAGTTGTTCAATATCTGCGAAGAGTGCCACTTGCATTCCATAAACAAATTAAAGCACAAATAATTGAACGCGTAAAAGTTTGATGTATTTCTGGCTGATTTATTTGGTGTAAAATATAAAGTAAAATCTCGTTGTAACGAATCTAAACGAAACTAATCTATTTGGATATATCAACAGCACCAATCACACATAAAATAGAGTAGATCATGTAGGTCCAATCAATAATAATTAATAACAATTTTGTAAAATTGTCGAGAGGAAGATCACAATGAAAATTCAAATGCTTCATCAGACAGTTTGATTAAAAATTTCAGATACGTTACAATACAAATTATATTTGGTTTATTACCACTTGCAATGCTGTACAAAGCAAGTAAAGCCGACCACATCGATTGTTATCTAAATATTTCAACAAATTTTCTTACATTCAACAAGTGTATAATTTATATTTCATTTTCCCACATACTCCATAATTACAACAAACGAATAGCAAACCTGATAATATAATAATGTAGAGAATTTCCATTTCTAATTTCCTAATTCCTAATTTCCTGAGCGAATTAAATAAAAACTGTAAACTCTCATTCCATTCCATGCCGCTTTTATATATGGGCAAATAAATTGTACGATTTTAACTTTTATATCGCGTGATTCAATCAAAAACATAAAAATTTACATAAATTATGTATTTAGATAAGTTTATACATTTACAAAATCATATACATTCAGTTTATAACATGAAATAATTTATAGTTAACATTACAATAAATTTTATTGTTTTTTGATCAATTTAGTTTTATCGCGCTGTGATGATATTTGATTGGCTCGCGCGCGCGCGCGCCTTTTTAAATGATATTCCTTCCTTTTACAAGTTTTACAATGGTATGAAGTTCTTCCAGCGTTAATTCGACCTTATCTTCAGCATTATGCTCACTCGATGAATACGAATCACTACCAAATGTTGTATTTTGGTCTGTCCCATCTTTTGAAATTACATTTACGGGGACGACAACCAATTCATTATTATTTGGTTTCCTGAATATTTCCTTGTTAGGATTAAAATATCGTAAAGTTTGGAAATGGGGTTCTTTGTCAATTGTTGTAGTCGAATTGTTTATCATGTCGGGTATACAAAGTGCAAAATACCTTTGTTTAATTGGTATATTGTTTGAGTTTGTTTGTACGGATGATTTTGTTGGTGACGAAGCTAGCGGTGAAATTGGCACATTAGATTTGTTCTCCCGTGATTTTAATCTTGCGGGCTGTGGGATTTTAGTTTTTTGACGACTATCCCAAAACTGGGATTTAGTAGCTAATGGCTTTAGTACTTTTTCATCAAAATTATTTGGAGATTTATTTGTTTCGTTCATTTTTCGCATTTGATTTTGATTTAGGGTATCCGTTGAACGAATTTCATCAATATTCATAGGAGGTGGTTTGAAACAAGGATTTTGTGAATTATTAAATATTCCACGAATATTTTGCTCCAAGCTATCATTTTTTGCTACATTATCTTCAGACACTATACCTTTTGTCAGATATTTTATTGTAGATGCTAATCTTTGGCGATTAGATTCATTATTCTGTTGTTGTTGTTGTTCCCCTTTTTTGTCCGAATAACGTGGCGACTGTGTGGTTGTTCCATGTTGATTTCCCTTTTTATAGGACATGAGCAAAACAATTTCACTGTCATCGTCCTTAACCACATTAATATTTTCTGGTCTTATAATGTTGTTTCCGTTCGGTTTAGTTTTACTTTCCTTATCTACGAAGTTGTAAATTTCATCTATTGTTTTAAAACTAAATGGCTTATCCTTTTGGTTCATTTCACTCAATAATTTAAAGAAAGTTATTAGAAAAAATAAAATGTATATATAAAGAAACCGTCAAAATATTTTCGAATGATTAAAATTGCAGAGGTTACGTTGATCATTAAAAAAATGGGTTTTTGATTTGTTTTTTTTTTTTTTGGTTGGCATCTATTAAATCCACAAGCGAAGAGGAACTGAGTGAGCAAAATATTTTTTGTACTTATTTGGGTACAAAAATAAGCAAATTCTAGCAATAATTTAACAGTTTTAATTATTTTTAGGACTAGAGATCATTTTATGTCATACTTGAGATATTTATACAAATTATTTGATTTATTTAACCACAAAATAAAATAATTGCCGCAATTTTCTACGACATCACAAATCTTTATTATAAACGTGTGTCTACGAAGAGAAGTTGATGCGGGAGCTAATGAGCACACACATTAATGTTATTGAGAACAATTATATCGGAGCTCTGAACTAGTTAAAGAAAAGGTAACTTGGGAAAAGCTTACTATAAATTCCTTATTCGTACCTTCATGGAAATCATTTACAATTGGAGGGCAGCCCAAATCAAGTGATTTATGGAAACTTCCGACGAAATGTAGTCCGGCACATTTAGCAGCAGACTTTTGATATCATAAAGGAAAGTCGTGATCCATAGCTGATCCATATTTTGACACGAAGGATAACATTGACATTCTTGTTGAAACACGTCACTTAATTCAAGATGGTCAAATTAAAACCACTTCAGGCAAACCGGTC
This sequence comes from Tipula vernalis, assembly GCA_958295665.1. NCBI lineage: Eukaryota > Metazoa > Arthropoda > Insecta > Diptera > Tipulidae > Tipula > Tipula vernalis. The sequence continues at coordinate 174,159,537 of OY282558.1, read as the reverse complement.
CTGTAAAATACTATCTCTGGCCTTATAGTTTTCGGGCGGGTAAATGATACTATGACACCCAATGCGAATACACCGATGCAACGCTATAACTCTAACCAATCAGAGGGACGAAAATGTCAATATCCAGAAAAACCTAAGCTGCTGAGGAAATGGGCTACAATTGTTTGTGAAAAGCTTTTCAAACCCAACTTGCAGATAAACTGAGAATGACGATTTGCAATTGGGGTAGTTTCTATCTTCAAAGATTGACATTAAAACTGTTTACCGATATCATTCTTGAATTCGAGCAAATAAACTATTTGACTGAAGGAATAACGAATATTGGATTTTATATATCCCGCCATGGCCCATTTATGGCATAATATTGCAAACTTGCAAAAAATTGTTTTCTCATTTGACCCATCAAATTGTCAACCCTAAAGATAGTTCATATATCTATCGTCATAATTAAGTGAAACAATATCGTGGTGTCCAAATAAGAGTATTACATCTGCAAATCATTAATTGTTTGGAGGGGCATCTCACGTTTTTATTGTTAAATTTGGCTTAATTTTTTTTTAAATAAAATTCTTGCCACACTTTGTGGAAAGGATTTTATTAAAAAAAAAATTAAGCTGAAATTAACTTTAACAACTTTAAAGCTTCTTCAAAAAATGAGCGATTTGTAGATGTTATACTCTTATTTGGACACGACGATATGGCGCCAATTTTGTATTTCTTGACATTTCTCAGCCCGGTTTGATTTGTAAAAATTTACTGTGTTTTTACTGTGAAGTTTTTGGACAAAATTGAGATTTTAGAAAAATTAAGTTTTTGGACATATATTTATGCGTGTGTACATCTTTTAACAGTGTATTTAAACAAAATAAAGTTATTCAAATAAAATACAATAGGTCTCAAATAATTTCTAATATTCATTTCCAATATTCTTTTCAACAAATCAACGAGCTAACGCATAACGGAATTGATAACTTGACATTTAATTTACGGGAACGCAGTTATCATTCACGGCCGGATAATCCATGCGGAATGCAGTATTCGATTCTGTCAATGGGACACTCTAGGAATTGGGTTCCACCTTCACTTGAGCGAAATGCTGAGCAAAATGTACCCGCATCAGGAGATCAACCGATTATTAATCCTCACGAAATTAATGGAACTCAATTCCGGTCGAAGTATCCAATTATGAAAGAAGTTAATGGTCCAAATATGCCTTATCCAATTTATGTGCCTGAATACCATCAGAATCAGCGACAATCGGCTGCAAATCATTATAAGGGTCCACCACGTGTCGAAAATGCTCCAAATGCATTTAATGACTCACGCAAATTTACTGCACGTATCATTACCTCATGGAATCAAACCTTTGGAGGTTCGGTGAATGACTTACCTATTGATCGTTTTATTTTTCGGATAGAATATCTAGCAAACTCAGCAAATATTCCTTTGAATTCACTGGGGGAACATCTGGGGTCACTTCTTACCAGCACTGCGTCTGATTGGTTCTGGACTTACCTTGAACGTAAAAATTATCGTCAGTTAGATTGGTGTGAAATTAGAACCGATTTGATAGAACGATTCAATTTTGTTAGATCTGATAGGGAAATCAAAAAGGCATTACAAGCACGGAAACAAAACTATCGTAAGGAAACCATTCAGCCATTCAGAAAATAGCGTTACAAGCGAGGAGTCCTATTCCGGATTCTGAGATTTTAGAAACCTTACTAGATAATATGCGGGACGGATTAAAAATGTATCTAACAACCCGTGTGTTTCGTTCTATAAACGAGTTGTCCCAAGAATGTTGACACCTGGAGAATTAAGATGACAACATTGACGTATGGTACTGCAGCAGGGCCTTATTTAGCTAAATGAGTATTGAATGAGCTAGAAGATATATTCACCGAAACAAATTTCCTGCTGCATCCGCAGCATTCAGTAAAAGCAGTTATGTGGATGATTTGATGACCGGCACAGAATTCATCGAAAAGGCCGTAGTATTAAAAAGAAATTTAGTCCTTGTTATGTCTGAGGCTGGAATGAAAATAAGGAAGTGGATTTTTAACTCAGATGAATTTCAATTTTCAATAGAGCTGAGTCTATTAAAGATTTTATTTAATGTGAGACAATGGTAAAGGTTTTAAGACCTTAGAGGGCCAGTTTTTACTAAGAGAATAAGAGAATAGTAAAATCTTCGATCATTTAGGATGGCTATCTCCGGTAATAATAAAATAAAAATATTATTTCAGACACTTTGGCTAATTGCGGTAGATTGGGATGATGAACTATCACAAGAAGTCAAACAAAAATGGATGATAATCAGGCAGCAGATCTCGCAGTTGGAGAAAGCCCGAATACCAAGATGGTTACATACACCTGGACAAGTTATCGAACTACGTGGGTTCTGTAATACAAGCGAAAGATCGTACAAACCTAACAAAATCTATCACGGAAATTCTAGAAGTACCTGTATCAAGGACCCTTTGTTGGACTGATTCGTTTCGTAAGCAATGGCGACTTCAACACAAGATGCCAAAGAAATTCCAGTCGATGCTTCCATACCACATCAATCAATCGAGATTCAGTTACCACGCATCAAGGTTCCTGTCTTCGATGGCAATTATGGAAATCGGATGGAATTGAAAGTCTGTTCACTGATTTGATTGACAAAAATTCAAGATTGACGGATTCTCAGAAGCTCCATTACCCGAAAGCAAATCTAAATGGTGAAGCTGCTACCCTGTTGAGAACGGTGCAAATCACTGATGCTAACTACAAAGAAGCATGGATGAGCACCACCACTCGGTATAAACATCGACGTTTCATAATCGACAGTCACCTCCATCGATTCAGAAATATGCCCGCAGCCCTTTATGAATCCGCAATCGGATTGAATGGCATCAACGATACCTATACAGACATAGGGATATCATTCTCGTCAACATCATCGTTGACAAATTCGATCCAGAAACTTATCGTCAATGGGAATTGACACTAGGTTAGGTTAGGTTAGGTTTGGGTGGTGGTCCACAATGACCAGGCATAGACACAAAAATAGTCCGTAGCCATACCACGAATAATTGTTTCCTCCAACTCAACACCGACAATATAGTCGGTGGTCTTGGGAATTTGTTTGTTGCACAAAATAGATGAATGTTCTGTATTGTTGCAGGTCCACATTAAGATGGATTTCAGCCGTATGGCAGTACAAGCTGCCAACTGTTTCCCCAAGATATCTAGAGGAGTCAAAAATAGCAGAGTCTCTAGTGAATGAGTGGATGTGCTCCTCAGTGCACCACTGATCCACAGAGAGATTGTTCTCTGAACTTTTGTCAACAGCTTTTGATTGACAGGTTTTGTCCAGAGCAGGCCACCAGACTATTACCACATACAAGAGTATGGGTCTGACTACTGCGGTATAAAGCCAATGTACGATGCGGGGCTCCAGCCCCCATCCTTTCTCAATGGCATTTTTGCAAGAGTATAGCGCTACCGTAGCTTTCTTTACCCTTTCCAGAATATTAGATTTCCAATTTAATTTGCTATACAAAACGAGTGCTATCCAAATTTACACTAACTCGAACGCAGTATCCCACCTATCAAGAGCTTATGGGTCCAAGTCAAATTTGTCGCGGTCAATCACATCGTCGTCAATACGCCGGAGAAACGAGCCAACAAATTCGTTCGTCGCTACTTCGATTCCAACTAGTTCGTTGAGCTGTCCATTCCGCAGCGAGGAACACGGTGCGTTCCAGTACCGCAAATTCAAATCATTAACGTTCGATAAAAAATCCAACAGAATTCGGGAAAAGAATCTGTATTTCAACTGCCTGTGGATGGGACATCGTAGTGCAGAGTCTCTGTCAATTCTGCAACCACAGACATCATATCCTACTACATATATTGGATGGGTCATCTCGAACTCCAGTTACCAACACGAGTAAAATACCGAGTGAAAATTCACCAAATGCCGGTCATTCGAACGACGCTAGTTCAAATCACACCACTTTGCCGCTGACAGATGCCTTACTTGCAATAGCAGCTGGGATCGTCGCAAATAGAAAACAAAATTTCTCCATTCGAGCCCTGCTTGACTCCAGGTCACAAATGAATCACATTTCGGAAAACGCCATAACTCGGTTTGGCTTACAACGGAAACCGGCTTCGATCTCAATTAATGGAATCGGTGCCAGCGAAACAGTCAAATCACAATCGATCGTCGAATTCGTTTTTAAATCACGTGTTGGTATGATTTCCATCACAGCAGTAGGCGACGAAACTGGAATCTTGACATCGCAATACATCGAACCACAACAGTGGAAACATCTAGATGAGCTACAATTGGCCGATCCTCATTTCAATCGTCCTCTCAAAATCGATGTGTTGCTTGGGGCAGATGTTCTCGAAATGTTTCATATGGATGTATATGGATACACACGCTTTGGGAGCTCACAAAAGATGAAGGTCAATGTGAAAGACACTTTCAATCGACGCATTCTAGAACTAAGGAAGGAGAATATATGTTGTGCAACTCCCATTCGTGGATCAGCCATTGTCACTTGGGATTTGCTTTTCGAAGAATCTGCATAGCTACGTATCGAATACGGAGACTTCATGCATGCTTATCTCGAGCAGAATCAGATGGAGGTAGTGCTAGTCGACGACGAAGACTCTACAACTCAAAGGTTCTATCTTCCACACTACGGCGTGATACAGGAGTCAAGCTCAAAGCCCAAAATTATATGTGGTCTTTGACGCCTCACACAAGACGACTTCTGGAGTTTCGCTGAATCAAAACCTTTGTAGCGACTCACAATATATTCGTCACTACAATATATTGTTATAGTAAACGCACACAATAAATTCATTGCAATTTATTTGGTCTAAATTCAACTCGCTCAGCGCCAACGCAACCGCTGAGACAACCATAACAAAAACTGTCATTATCACTACCACCAGCGCCGCACGCGCCGAAAGAGAATACGATAATGTAATATATAGCAGCCATCACGAAAAAAACAAAACACATTTTTTAAAAAAAATAGTTCGAATAGCAGTGTCAAGAGACAACAACTTATTAAATTTAATTAATTTTTTATGCGACATCTTTTAAGTCGTCCAAAATAATTAATTTTTACGGCCTCGCGAAAGTAGTGGTAATAAATTAATTAACTAATTAAAATCAGTGAATTATAACTTTAGTTTTAAGTGTGAAAATTGAATATAAACCCGGTGTATGGGAACAAAAATAAATCAACAATTTAAGCATAAAATATGGGGTGTTATCATTTGTCCTTGGATGAATAAATGGTACAGGTGATCAACATACCATACCTTTGTATCGGTCCCAAGCTTCAACAGAATCTATTCATGATTCTCACTCGATTTCCACTACACAAATTCGTTTTCATCGTAGATATCCGACAGATATATCGACAGATTCTGGTGACCTACGATCACCAAGATTATCAACGGATCGTTTGGAGACCAACGCCTAAGGACCCAATTCAAGATTATCGTCTGCGCACATTAACTTACGGTACCAGCTGTGCTCCGTATTTGGATATACGTACGCTTCATCAGTTGGCACAGGACGAAACCATGCAATTTCCTATCGCTGCAAAGTTCGCCCTGGCTGACTTCTGTATAGACGACCAGATGGCGGGCACAAACGAAGTTAAGGACTTGCTTGAAATCCAGCAAGAAATGGTGGCATTATTAAACCGTGGCGGCTTTGAACTCCGAAAATGGTCGTCAAATTGCCAAACCCTACTCGATCAAATGTCATCAAAATACCATGAACATCGGCCGTTGCGGGAGTCGAAATGAGAAGAATCGGTCAAGCGCTTGGGTTACATTGGGCATTTAAAATCGAAGACTTTCCAGAATTGCCTGTGACAACCAAACGAATCATCCTCTCAGAGGCTTCAAGGATCTTCGACCCGCTCGGCTGGTTATGCCTGGTTATGGGTGCTCGGATTATCGTGAGATGAGGCAGTACCAAAATCACTTGCTGAAAGATAATACCGGAAGAATTTGGGATTCTATGAAACAATCAAAATCACACGTTGGATGGATCATCAAACTTGTCGCAACAATCTTTAGATACACGGTTTCAGCGACGCCTCAATGAAAGCATATGCTGCGGTCATATATGCTCGTACCACGTCAGCAGATGGATCAGTAAAAATCATCATATTAGTAGCGAAAAGCTCGTCACAAGCTCGTCAAGCATGTCTCCGCAGCTCTCTCAGCCGATGGAAAATATTATGCCGATGCAAATTATTGATCAGCTAAAGCTCGGTGAATGGTGGTACGTGTATACTCGACATAACTGCGTGTAAACGCGACACAACATTCGCTGCTTCACGATCATCACATTTGGTGGAGAGGTCCTGAATAGCTGCCGAAGCACTCGGACTTTTGGCCAACAGACAAAATCAATCATTTCTCCTTCCCATTGGAAGAATGCAGAATCATATCCATGGTCGCCATGCAGTCAAACTCTGATGGGATCTATCTACTTCTGAATCGCATTCCACTCTCGGAATATTACTTCAAGTCACGGCCTATTGTAGACGTTTCGTTTAACAATTTCGTACTATCGAAGCCGATCGCAATCCCAGTTTCATCACGGTGTCTGAGATGAATCGGTCATTCCAATTTTGGGTGCGATTTGTGCAGGGGAGTCACTTCACCGATGAAATTACAAGATGCCAATCAAGAGAAAACCTGTTGAACAAAAGTGTGCTTTATTCATGTAACCCATGTCTCTTGCCGTATCAAAGTAAGCATCCGATAATTCTGCCAAAAACTAGTTAGCATACAACGTTAATCGTGGTACAGGCACATCGAACCACACTGCACGGTGGCCAACAATTAATGTTGGAAGATCTTCGAAGCCGTTATTGAATCATCAATGTCAATCGTTCAACCACCGGTCAGCAACTAATAGCCAACCTTCCAGCACCATGCAGATGGGCAGATTGGAAGTCATTATGGAAATGTTATGGTTAGTTCAAATTAGTAGAAGAATGGAATTACATAATTACTATAATTTTGGACAACGGACAGTCGCGGCAAACATCTCAAAAGGAAAACATAAAATGTTATTTAAGTTAATAAAAGAAATATTTTAACGTTGAAGTACAGTATCATCCCCACGGAATATTTCAATTGACTTCACATTTTTTAAACAGGTTTAAGATGGATTATCACATTTATGCGCGTTTTTGAGAAAATCTATTTGTTAGTTTTTCCTTCCACTGCAACCTGTTGTATCCTAGACTCGAAAGGCCCCGAAACATAACACAAAACTGTCAATATTTGTGAGAATGGGAGCAAAAAGACAAATAACAAAAATGTATTACGATGATGTTTGGATTCCTGGTACTCTAATACGTCGGGAAACGCGGAAATGTGGAACAACTTTTGTTTTCGGGATTACAATACTTATTGTTCATTACTTCGTTATAGTGGGAACAGTAAAAAATGTAGGGCCGGAAGAACGGAAATAGGAAGGATGTACGCACCCGGTTAAAGTTAGCCGAAAGTTTCCAGCCGAAAGTAAAAAGTCGATAATGCAGATTATATCGAAAATAAACAATTTGGTGGTAGATAGCCAAAAGTAAATGTGGATTCATGGATTGCAATAAAAACTTTTGTAAATAGTCTTAGTGGAAAACTTTGTTTAACCTAGTCGTGAAAATATCGGAAAATCAGAAGAATCAACAAAATTGGAATAAAATCTGCCTCTAGAGTGTACATCTGAAGTTGAATCGTTTTTATGTGATTTGACAATAGCTATCGCAGGAAAAAATTCTGTTCATGTTTCCCGTGGGAAATCTCGGAAAATTCGATTTTCCAAAAATCATTAGAAAATTTGTATAAAATCAGCCTCTAGAGTGTTATGTCTGGAGATGGGTTGCATTGATGTGATTTGGCAATAGCTATCGCAGGAAAAAAATTCAGTCAAGTTTCCTGTGGGAAATCGATAGCTATTCACAAGTCACATCAATGCAATCCACCTCCATAAATAACACTCTTTAAGCTGATTTTATACAAATTTTTTAAGGATTTTTGGAAAATCGAATTTTCCGAGATTTCCCACGGGAAACTTCAACAGAATTTTCTCATTCGATAGCTATTGACAAATCACATAAAAACGATTCAACTTCAGATGTACACTCTAGAGGCAGATTTTATTCCAATTTTGTAGATTCTTCTGATTTTCCGATATTGCCACGACTATTTACAAACATTTTTATTTAAATCCATATATCCTATTTACTTTCTGCTGATAACAATAACATAATCTGCATCATCAATTCGGATGGGATTAAACAATCTGCATTAACATTTCTTTACTTTCGGATGTACTAACATAATCTGCATTATCGACTTTCCACTTTCGATCAACTTTTTTACTTTCGGATGATATTGCATAATCTGCATTACCATTTCTTTACTTTCGGTTGGACTAGCGCAATCTGCATTATCGACTTTCCACTTTTGGCTGGCAACCCTCGGCTAACTTTAACAGTACAAGTACACGACGTTTTTTTAATCGATGTTTTGGTTATCCTGGGAATCTTATTAGTCGAGAAATATGAAAATCTTGAACACATATTTTTCTCAATTACAAAACCTACCCGTTATAAATAACTATACGTTATATTGAGAAAAGTAAAATACCGATTTCCTCTCGAAAAATCTAGTCCCCAAATTTCCACTTATTACCGCTATATTCAAATAACTTCCTCGAACTTCCTCTATATTCCCTCCAAATCACTAATATTTAAATTCCCTAATACATAGTTAGCCAAATTGTAAACTGAGTGTAACGAATCAGTGTAAAATTAAATTAAATTTACGCAGTGTAATTTTATCGTACCTATGTGTAGGTAAGTAGTAAGATACCATATTTTACACGCCATCGAACATGTTAAGTTCTTTAGTTTAATACTTCTGACACGAAATAATTTTTTTTGGTAGTTGTATAAAATATGTACGAGTATGTAAGTACATTTTTGAGTATATGTAATGTAAACATATTATGTTTATATAGCAAGTATGTATAAGCAAGAGTAATCGTGAAGTTATTTATGAATCATATGCTAACCGCTCAACGTTTAACAAGTGACTGCTAATTTTTAATTAAAAACGTTAATTATTTATTTTGAACTTGATCTCTATTAGAAAACTGCCCACAGGCGTTGCTATAATACGGTGATCGCATAACTAAATAGCTAATTAATTTTGTTGTTGATATACAATAATAAATAAAGCCCTGTGTTACTTTGGGCCATATACAAACAAAGTTCAACATATCTTGTGTTCGTTAATCACCACCACACAAAAAAAATGTAAACATGTGCGTCTTTGTACGAATGTTTTGGTCTACATATAAATAAATTTTATGCGCATGGTTGTTATACGTCGTTATACGAACACACACAAATCGTTGAACAAACTGTGTCTGAGTCTGTAGCATTACCAAAAAAGTTCAAAACCTATTGTTTCACATTCAATGTGATACTCATACTGTTCTGTTGGTGTCTTTCTATAAATAAACGTTAATTACTAAGAAAATTTTCTTTTCTGCTTTTTACGTTTAATCGGGAAAGAGGCGAATGAAAACCTATAGACATTTTTTCATATACGACGAACGAGAATTTGTTTTTCTTGCGTAAATTAGCCGCCCAAAAAAAGTTAAGTAAAATTTTCCGTTTTCAGGTAGTTTTGTGTACATATTTTGTGTTTTGTTTTTAAGTTTCGAAAATTGTGAGAATCTATGTAGCTGGAATGAGTTGATTTTACTCATACAGGTTTCAATTTTTATAATGTTGTCACGTGGATGGCTTAAATAAATGTGTAAATTTCCAAGCCAAAATTTTGTTGATAGATCGAAATAATTCGAGACGAGTGTTATTCTTGAAGTATTTTGAAGTAATATTGTAACATAAGGTGTTCATATAGCTGACGTGTTCGACTACGAAGTTTGCTCGTTTTTCGTTTACAAGACGTTATATTTGATGGTCGAATATTTGTGATATTTTTAAATCTTATTATAATTATGAGCCAAATTTATAAAATCGCACAATATATGGATTGATTATATGGTTGTATAGAAGCGGCACATTGGAATGCGGGAATTTTTATAAGTAACATTTATTGTGGAGATACTTTATAAACAAGATATTTTCGTTGCTTGTAAGTTCTTAATAAAATCTTACTAATTAAGTAAATACATCAAATTGTTTAGGATATTTAATCAATTTATCTATTCAATTAGCTTTATTGAAAAAAGCCCGAAGTTTCATTATTGATAGATTTCACATCATTAGCAATTCCTCTGTATATTCTATTTAATCAGTCATTAAGACCAGCAGTATGTCGAAAGAAATGGAAAATAACCAGAGTGACACAAATTTTCAAAGCTAGAGCAAGAAGTGATGTTTGTTGTTACAGAGGGTTTACATCAATATCTTCAATACCTAAATTATTTGAACGGGTAATATGCAACTTGTTCAGATCTTTGGTTCCTCCTTTGGATCTTATTTAATTTACCAGCAATTCTATTACAGAAATTGAAAAACACAAGCAATTGGATGTGGTGTATACTGACTTTGCGAAAGCCTTTGACTCCTTCAGTCATTGTAAAACATTTAAACGTAGACTGAGTAAGCGCATTGAATTTATTGGGCTTGGAAATAGAAAATCAGAACTAAATCAAGATACTTGAGGGATACCACAAGCTCCCTTGTTACGTGTCTCTTTATTAGCGACCAACATGTTGAAATTGGATAGATCTCAGTGGATATTGGGGGGTGGTGCCTCTGTGAGTGTACTTGGTAAGGGCTCGCTTACGTTTCTAACAGCCGAAAATTTGCACATGAAAAAACTATATTCGCAAATTAAAACCGCGGATGGAACAAACAATAAAATTGAAGGTTTTATATGGCTTCCAGTGCAATTTGGGAACAAAACAGAAAACATAAAATTTTTTGTGGTTCCATCGCTTCAATCGCCATTATACCTAGGTATTGATTTTTGGGAGAAATTTGACATATTACCAAAAGTTTCTATCAACGAAATTACAGTTGACAATATTAAAAAAAATGATAACTCACACATTCTCCAAGAAGAAGACCAACGAAACTTAGCGAGAATTGTAAATTTGTTTCCATCATCCGCGAAAGAAGGACTTGGGAAGACCACATTACACCAACACGAGATTGAGTTGGTAAAGGGTAGTAAACCGGTGAAGCAGCGGTACTACGCAGTCTCCCCAGCCAAACAAGACGAACTTTACCGAGAAATAGACCGGATGTTGAGTTTAGGTGTTATCGAGGTCAGCAAGAGTTCGTGGAGCTCACCAGTTACAATTGTTCCAAAAGCCAACGGAAAATCTCGGCTGTGCCTCGATGCACGTAAACTCAACTCACTCACGGAAAAGGACGCATATCCTCTACCATTAATTGACGGACTTTTAGGAAGACTTTCAGAGACGAGGTACATTACGGCATTGGACTTGAAGGACGCATTCTGGCAGATACCGCTCGCGGAATCTGCCAGAGACAAGACTGCATTTACGGTACCGGGACGGCCGCTCTATCAGTTCAGGGTGATGCCGTTTGGACTGTGTAATGCAGCCCAATCAATGTGCCGTCTAATGCATAAAGTGATCCCACACGAACTTCACGAACGTATTTTTGTTTACTTGGACGATCTATTAATCATTAGCGGCACATTGAAGGAGCACCTTGAACTGTTAGAGACGGTTGCGACTTTACTGCGGACGGCTAGATTAACAATAAATATCGAAAAGAGTAAGTTCGTGATGAAGGAAATCGGATACTTAGGGTATCTGGTAGGAGAAAAAGGCCTCAGAACCGATCCTGAAAAAATCGACTCCATTGTTAATCTAGCACCACCTACAAATACGAGACAAATACGACGACTGCTGGGGATGGCTGGGTGGTACCGTCGATTTATCGAAAACTTTGCTAGTTTAACAGCACCCATCACCGAGTGCCTAAAGAAAGGGAAATTCAAGTGGACAGATGCAGCACAACAGTGTTTCGAGGAACTTAAAAGACGCCTAAGTTCAGCACCTGTTCTTATAACACCAGACTACTCACAAAGGTTTTTCATAAGATGTGATGCATGTACGGAAGGGTTAGGAGCAGTGCTCTTTCAAAAGGATGAGGATGGGAATGAAAGGCCAATTTCATTCATGTCACAGAAGTTAAATAGTGCACAACGCAACTACTCAGTGACGGAGTTAGAGTGTCTCGCGGCTATTCTTGCCATCAAGAAGTTTCGTGCTTACGTTGAGGGGCACGATTTTACCCTGATCACTGATCATGCCAGTTTAAAATGGCTAATGAGCCAACGGGACTTGAGTGGAAGACTAGCCAGGTGGAGCCTCAAGCTACAAGGCTTTCGCTTTGAGATACAACATCAGCGAGGTAAAGATAATGTAGTGCCTGATATGCTATCAAGGATCTATTGCGACGAAATTAAGGAGTTCTCCGAAAGTAAGCCGAAGGTAATAGAACAGACAGGAATGTTGAAAATCAGCAATTCAAAGGAATTTGAGGAAACGGAGTATGCACATCTTCGTAAAAAAATTGACGAGAATCCACATGATTATCCTGCCTTTAAATGTGATAACAGATACATCTATATTAGGCTGGAGCCAAAGAAACATACAGAGTTGTCAGATTTATCTATATGGAAACTGTGGGTTCCCAACGGGTTAAGACAACAGTTGATCCAGGATGAACATGACAATCCATTGGCATCTCATGGCGGAATTGCTAAAACCCTAGAGAGGTTAAGAAGATTTTTCTTTTGGCCTAGGATGGCGATTCAAGTGAGGGAATACATCAATCAATGTGAAATATGTAAAACGACGAAAGCTCCTAACCAACAAATGAGGCCGCCAATGGGAAAGCCATATTTAATTGAACGACCGTGGCAACGCATTTTCATAGACCTGTTGGGCCCTTACCCACGTTCGACCCAAGGAAAGACAATGATATTCATTGTTCTTGACCATCTAACCAAATTCGTGTTACTAAAGCCTCTTAATAAAGGAAATAGCAAAAATATTATCGATTACCTTAAGAACGAAGTGTTTTGTATGTTTGGAATCCCTCAAACAATACATTCGGATAACGGTTCACAATTTCAGAGTGCAGAATACAAAGACCTGTTAAACCACTATGGTATATTAGATTCAAAAACCGCGGTGTATTCTCCACAATCAAATGCCTCTGAAAGAGTGAATCGTTCCATTAAAAGCGTAATTAGAGCATATATATCCGAAAAACATAATACTTGGGACAAATATATTTATGAAATAAGTGCAGCACTTCGAAATGGTATCCATGAAACGGTACAACATTCGCCTCATTTCCTTTTGTTTGGATACCACCGTATAAACCATGGACGAGATTACGAGATTCTGAAGCAATTAGGTAATATTTCTGAAGGAGAAGTCTTACTCCCATTACCAACAAGACTGGCTTTGGTTCATGATGCTGTAAAACAGAACATTGCTAAAGCATACGAAAAGAGTGCACATAGATACAATTTAGGATCCCGCCCAGTTGAATTTAAGGTTGGCCAAAATGTGTACATAAGAATGCACCCGCAGAGCGATGCAATAAGACAATTTTGTGCTAAATTCGCACCACAATACATCAAGGCGACTATCTCTCGTCGAATTGGAACGGTCAATTATGAGGTAAAGGATCATACTAAACAAATTCTGGGAATTTTCCATGGAAAGGATATTAAAGCGTAGGATTTACAAAATTTTGTTAACTTCATTCCAAAAGTATTCGGTTGACAGAGAAAGCTTTGTTCGAAAATCATTTTGTTTTCAGACTCTTTGTCATACGCTTACACCGAAAACAAAGAGTCTGTCCTGTTACGGTTGTCAAATAATGTAATTTACACGATTCGACGCCCGTGCAATAATTATAACATAATGTACATCCCAATGTTAATGTTTAATTATATAGGTCAGTAAACTTTTGTATACCAAAAGTTTGGTGCAATTGATCTGGTTATTTTTTTTTGTTGTTTTGATGATTTTATATTTTTTTTGCATTAGTCATTGGTATAATACATTAAATTTGCTTTATATAACTCAAACTTAGTATTGGTTTATATACATTTATGTACATAATATATAGCTATCACACAATCGTTCGATTTGTTTTTTTTATGAAAGATGATTCCTATGTGTAACTTGGAAGACAATAGGAATGTCCAATAAATCTGTATATTAACACTGAGGGGAAGGCATATAAAGTATATATTTCTGAATAATTGAACTGGTATTGTATATTGTATTTAGTTTTTTTTTGTTATGCAGAATTATTTTTAATAAGCTCATTTTACGTGAGGCAACCGTGGTATATCATAGTTAGAAGTTCCGAAATTTAAAAAAAAAAAAAAAAAAAGTGAAAATAGTAACCTTGGGCCTAGTGAAGTAATAAAGTTTTTTTTCAGTCATCATTGGTTGATACACGATGATTTCGTGTATCAACCAATAATGATTCTGGAAGCAAGCAACATTCGTTACGTTAAATCAAACAAGGTTTAAAAAAAAAAACAGTAATAATAATAAAATTTAAAAAAAAGTAATGAGAATGAGTTTTTTTTAGCAACCAACCGCTAACAATATTAATGAACCATATTATTGTATCGCGAAAATAAATTATTAATAATAAAATTAACACGAAAATTCGAGAGATCAAAGAAAATTAGCAAAAGTTATTGAGATTAACAAGCGGTTCTTCTGGAAGCGTCTGTTGAGTGGAGAGGCCACTTGGATGGCTTATTAGGTCTACCAAATAAATACACAACTGTAAAATTAGAAAACCTTATTTGACAATAGTTCACTTATGCACCATCCATATTAGGTTATAGGGAATTACTAGAAATTTACTCTAAAGAATTCTAAAAAAAAAAAAAATGCTAACCATGCAGTTTAACGGTTAAACAACAGTTCACCACATGACCTTTCAGGTCCCTGTTTCGGCGCCATTTTGTTACGCGTCTCTTTATTAGCGACCAACATGTTGAAATTGGATAGATCTCAGTGGATATTGGGGGGTACTTATCGCTATATCTTTGATGAGACACCACAAATCATTATGTTGAATGAGTGTTACCAGAAAAAGAAACTTCAAAAAAAACTGAAAGAAAACATAACGGAACTCGCTGACCACCACATCATCATCAACCACTAAAAAGCCGCCAACTAATTCATATTAAAATATTTATTGACATTTAAGAAAAAAAAATCAAATATATTGGAAAGGTATACATCAGGAGCAATAAATAAGTTTCTTACATACTAGCATAAAAAAATTTGTTTACAAAAACTGAACTGTCTTGGTTCTTGGATCTTTAAAATCTTCAACAACGACATTCCTGAAGTAATACAATATTTTAAGGTATTAATGTTTGCAGATTATCTCAAATTTTACAGAGCTGTGAAAGCATCGGCGATAGCAAGAAACTACAGGAAGACATCGACAATCTACTAACAAATGTAAGAGTATATCGTTCCATCGGGAAGTTAACCCTGTTTTACAACAATACTAAATAAATGGTATACTTTTACAAAAATTATTCGAGAATAAAGACCTAGGAGTTACTTTCGTTGAAAACACGTGCTTTACTAAGCACATCGAGCTATGCTAGAGCAACTTCCATGCTTGGTTTTAATAAGGGGTAGACGGGGGATACGTATGACCGCGAGACAATCGAGGTCTATCGTGGTAATGCATTTTTTAGATGAAAAATCAACATTTTCGCAATCACGAATATGTAACTCGCGAGAAATATTAATTTATCGAAAAAACTTCATAGAACATTTTTTGCTTAGAATTCCTCCCTCTATCGATTTCTGCGGTTATTTTGAGTTTATGATTTTCCACCCCCATAGACGGGCAATTCGTGGAAATTTGTACACATACTCCCCACTTGAATTTCATCATAATAGGTTAAGAAACCGTGAAGTTCCTTCTTAAATGGCCATATTCGAGAACTTCCATCACGCATCCTGAATTTCATCATGATCGGTAAAGAAATCACCAAGTTCCCTAATAATTGGCCTGAATTTGACTAGAAAGATATTCATATTGTCTGAATTGGGATCTAAGGAATAGTCGGAAATGAGAGACAGGCCAATCCTAATTAGTCTCTTAAAACGAGGTTTTACAGTATATATTATCAAAAAAATAAATCGAAGAGGGGGAAATTCCGGGATTTCCCGGTCACATTTTTGATACAGAAAACAAGATTGCAGAATTCCCCGTTTTAAGATGCTGTTTACAAACAGCTGAAATTCCTATTTGAATGATTGAAATGGGAAAATGCCTTGATTAGCGCGCGTTGTCTCCGAGACAGGCGGGTGGAACTAAAGCTGAAGCTCGCTGAGTTCTTCTTAGAACATGCTCTTGAGACGCTGGCAAGTCTTCTTGTTGATCGTCCAGTGAGTCTTGCAATGAGTCGTATTCATGTACTTCCTCTTCCTTCTCCTCGGGTTCTGGGACGATTTCTGGCTCAATCTCTTGCTTTTCTGGGACCTGGATGTCAAAACTGTCCAGAAGAACGTTATGGCCATTGTCAAGATAAGTTTAGTGTTTTTAGCTGATTTGCATGAGCAACAATCTCTCGTAAATCGATTTGTACCTTGTAATTGACTGTTCCCATTTTACACACGATTTCTCCTGAAACTCAGCGCCACTGTTTGTTGCTCAAGTGGGTTTTAACGAAAACTGTGTTGCCGATCACAAACGCCTTTTCTTTAGCACCGTGGTGAGTGTTGAACTGCTGTTCCACCTTATGGTTTCATACTGCTGTAAATTTCTTAGTCGGCATAAGCAAGTCGAGCTTAATCGTCCCGTTAATCGTCATCCCGTCATCAGCTCATGCAGTAATTTTGATCCAAGGTTGTATGGCAGCGTGAAGCGGTAGTACTTAAGGAACTTTCGTAAGACTTGTCCGTCGTGCTCTGCATCTTGTAGATTTCTGTCCATTTTTAAAAGGCGATGATGACAAAATACCGGAAGCTGTTGACTGGACAACCCAATTGCGATCATGGCGCTTCTGGAATCGGTCACGACTGCAGTGTAGCTTTGATCGGTGAAAACGCGAAAAACTGTCTATGAAGAACTGTCTTCTTTCTGTCGAGCTAATAGCTTCATGCGCTCAGTACTAGGATGATCTTGATGCAGTTCTTTAAGTATTTCGCTGCGGTAGCGCTTCGAAATGATGATGCGATCAACGAAAAAATGCAACCGTTGATGACTGTGAGCGAATATCGTCAAGTAGTATGCAGTCTCAGCGTCTGGAATTTGCTCTCGTTTTTGTGGCCAACCCTTCTCAAAGCAATTTTTGCGATTAATTTCAACGTCTCGTCTCGACTTGTTTCGTATTGAATAGCTTTGAAGGTTACTGGTAGCTTCTTGGCGGTGTCGATTGCGAAGCATTCTAGTGAGCCTTTTGCAGTGATCTTTCTAATAACGAAGTCTTCGTCAGGCTTCTAGTGTTGACTAATGAGTCGACAGAAGAAATCTACGTAAGCGAAGCTTTTCGTGTTGACGTATTTCATCTCATCGTATGCGAGCAATATCAACGCGTTGCTTTGAAGGCGGCTTGCCGTGTGTACCGGAATTCCCTTCTTATTGCTGAAAATTGCGAGCAAGGGTTTATGGTCCGTTTCGAACTCGAATTAGTACTGGGCGCAGAGGATTGCCGGGCATTTCATGCATGAGACTTGCTCCTATTTCATAGCTTGAAGAAAGAATTGTCTTGAGCTCGGTTTGCTTCCCATGCAAACATAACATCATCTTGAAGAAGCTCGTCTATTCAGCTGCGATGTTTCTTGATACCAGGAGTGAATTTTCAGTACCAGCTAACTGCTCCCAGAAACGCCTGAAGTTTTATTCTAAAGTGTCTTGATCTTATCTGGGTTCGGTTTAATGCTGTTAGTGTCGATTAGTTGGCCAATAAATTCGAGCTCTTTTAGGAAACAGCAATTTTCGATTTTGAAAACTACGCACAGGTGCGAACACAAACTGCTCACAAGTCTTTCCGGAAGATTCCCGTGCTGGCTTGACTCCTGGCTGTAACCGATTGACTTGGAAAAGTTCGCAGTGAGTGTTGAAGGTCATCAGCTTGTTTGAGTCGTCGCCGAGCTCGACTTTAAAGCATCTGAGAGGTCAATTTTGATGGAGAATTTGAATGGCGATTGCTGTTCCAGTTCGAGCGAATTATTTAAGCCAGTAGAATAGTCGGCATAGATTCTAATGCGTCCATCCTTCTTCTTGACAGATTGGTCCTCAACTCAATTGGAAATTTCTGTGAAGCGTCGAGTCGGATGTTGTTGCAGACGCTGGCGATGGGAACGTTCCAAAGGTCGAGAGCTTCCATTCAGTCGCTGCCGAGGATGTTCAAGCTGGAATTTGCGACGTAGCATGGGCCGATTTCTTCTCATCCTTGGAGCCTCAACCGTTCGACGAATTTTGTTGGTTCACCAATCTTTTGCCAATTTGTCTCGGATATGATTGTCCAGTCGGAGCCAGAATCCAATTGTAAGCGAAGCTTGTAATCATCGATGACTGGTTTAACAAGGTTGCAGTTGATCTGCCGCTGAATCTACTTAGTCTTGATCGGAATCTTAGCAGAAATTCGTTCACTGTGGTACAATTATGGACTTTGTGAGCCTTTACTTTGCAAGTATCGCAGATTTTGTCCTTGCGCGGGCAATCCTTATGCCAGTGGTAATCACCGCAGAAGTAGCAGTTGTTAGGAGGCGTGTCCAATTTTTCCGTTAATTTGTGTGTGGATTTTCACCGACTTTGCTGTTGCTATCCTTCTTTATTTCTGAACATCTGCATCACTTCGCTTTTCAGTGCTGAGTTGGATTGTTGGACGATGAATTTCTCGTCCTTGAGACACGATAACCGCTTGTATCTGGATTGGGTGCTGCTACATGGGTTATTTCAAGCTCCTCGAGCTTAACGAGAAGAGTCTTCGGCTCCCATGACCACTTTGACGAATATGAGTACCTTAAAATCGACGGCTGTGCACGGTCAGCGAAACATCGGTACTCCCAGGTTGAAAACTTCTCAGTGAGCAAACTCACCCCCTGGCGGTCCGTCAATGTCTGTGCTTCCTCTGTGAAGATGTGCTCGTAGCGAGCGTAGCAGCGGTCGAACAGGTGATTCGATCGGACAGGTGCTTGGGTATTTGTGCCGCTGCTGGTCGGTGAACTGCATCCGTTGGATATGCTTGATTTGCTGGTGGAGCGTTTCGCTGCTGAACCATTTGTTCCATGAGTGCTGCCATTTGTCGTTGGTTTTCAGTCTGAGCTTCCGTCAATCGTTTGATGAGTTCTTCCATGATGCCGATGTTATGCTCACTTGTATAAATTTTTTTTTTTCAACTTTCCACATTTTCCCAAATAATATGAGTAAAATTCGCTTTATCTTCGTCCCACTATTGTGATTCTGGAGATGGTGCTATTAGGATAAATGATACACCAAGAATTACTGACGGTATAATTTATTTTTGGTTCGGTGTGTTACTTATCGTGGTGAAAATCATTCTACTGTTTTTCGATATGACATCTGCCAGGCGGGGTATGTGACGGCTTGCTAGAATAAGGTCGATCAGACTGTCACCATAAGAGCTACCCCAGGGCCCTAGACACATGCCTAGGGAAAAGAAGGAACCGAAGCATTGAGAAAACGTTTTTTAATTTAATTGTGTATACATAAAATGGTGAAAAACTCTTTTATGTATTTATTAATACGAAATGTTTTATTTTGAAAACAAAAAATAATTTAATGATCTATTACAAATTTGCAATAAAATAGAAAACTGAAACGTAATCTGATGTTGCCTAACTTTAATAATTTTATAACGTCCCAAGTGAGTAAAGAATCCAGCTCAGATTTAAACATTTATGTCTACGCGAGTAGCATTATCAATGTGGAAACCATAAAATATTTTCATATTTCCTTTGGGTTACATATTACAAACACACATCATATTTGAATGTTCTCGTACGAGAATTTATAAAAAAATTAAAAATCTATTTTTATAATATTGAATGATGACACAATTTGTTATTAAATAATTTTCCACAACTTTTTAACTATTTACATTTTTTTTTTTGCTTTTTGACTTTGTACGAGTATTTTCGTTTTTCAATTTTCACACACATAAAAAAATTGGCATCGGCTATTTTTATTATTTTGTGAAAAAGATAAATTAAAAAAAAAAAAAATGTTCGGGTTTTTCTTTAAAAATTTTTCAACACAAATCAAATTACAGGTTTGAAAATTGAGAAGCGGGAAAATGTATACGCACATATGTACAATCGGACATTTGACCTCATGTTATAGAATGCGCGCCTGCAAATACAAACAGATTTATGATCTCAATTGTATGAAAATAGTACTTAACTACATCTAAGATATTTTTTTTTTATTGTGGAAGGTAATATTTTCATTGATTCATTGACCAACGTTTATTTTATAAAAAAATTTGTCACGCTTTGTGTCATAGACGTTAAATACATAGTACATAAATTCATCAAGGAGAAGTTGGTTTAAAAAAAGATTGAATGATGCTTTAAGCGGAGAAATCCGACGGATCTAATGTGTTGTATAACAACACATTTTCCTAGTTAAAACTATTCCTATCTTGCGGTTTGCAAGTTGTCGCAGATCGTCTATTCCACAAGAATGAATACAAACAGAACTAAATAAAAAATTTTAAGATCTTATTGGTGCGCAGCACATAGCCTCTCTAGATCTAACAACTGAAATCTGGCAGTTAAGTGTAACTAAAAATCGTGCGATAACAACGACGTCTAGGTGGAGTCTTTCCGAACGTACGAGCAAACGTTGAGGAGAAGTTTCTGGATATCAGAGAATCTAATATTTCATGTTCAAAATATGGAGTCAAAATTTATAAATCCACCTGATCGGCATGTTTATTTGCTACAAAATTTGGCGCAATTCCAACGCCCTGACGCTTCGATGACTAGATTCAGTTGGAAAAGTTTTTTTCACACATTAATGCCAACAAAACAATTGGCCCTAATGGTGTTGTGGCGGCGACAAAGTCGACGCAACACAAATCACTTAGTTTTCAAAATTATAAGAAAACGGTAAAATAAAAATCCCTTCAAAACTACTCTATTCGTTTTAATTCTAAATTCCAAAATTCCCCATCTAGTAGCTCGGTCCACTACGGTGTACTGCTTTTGTCTTAAAAACAAAAAAAATACAATAACAATCATATTGGATAGACCAGAAAATGGTTAAGCCTTAACCCAAAAGAAATTAGTGATTAAAAAATATTAACCAAATTTTTATTTATAATTCCTGCCACAAGAGTCGACGTGTTTATTAAAGTTGGCAATCCTGCTGCTAATTGAGATTTTCTCGCGCCTATCAAAAGCGCATTTGAATAAAATAAACAAATAATTTAATAAAAAATGTGAATCGTGAGCCTTAATAAAAAAATTGAAAGAAAAATGGAATCGGCTGATGAAAAATTAGTCATTAAGGTTCATACATATCTAAATCAATTTGCTAAATTTGTTGCTCAGCTGATACGTTAATTAGTATTATCTTAAAAACTTCGAATTATTGTTGACTTTGTGGTAACTCATTGTTGTTTCAGACTATTCTGGAGAACATGGCGGAAACCTCGGATGAAAGCACCAGTTCAAGTGACACGTCCTCGGAATCCATCGAATCCTCAGGCAGTAATCAACAACCTAATATACCCAAACGAGCAAGAATATCGGATTTTATGAAAGTTGTTGATGAATATAATAATAAGGAATTCAAGAAGAATTTTCGATTATCACGGGAAAGTTTAGCTTCTTTAATTGGTACGTTACAATTTAATTTAATTTTAATTTACAATTTTCACCATTTCATCATGAAATGCATCATGTTACTCACACGAAATTTATTTTCTGCTGTTTTCAGCCGTTTTCGTGCAAATTAGTTTCGCCGTATCACAAATCTGGTTTTCAATTGAAAACACAATCGATATCCAACAAATTTTTGGTAGAATCGAAATCAAACATTACATTTAATGACTAGGTAGCATACGGTAAAAAAATTTCGGTTGTTAAATATTTTCGTTCGTAAATATTTTTGTTTGAGTATTTAGGAGGATAAGGCCAATAAGTACTTATTCTTGAAATCGGTGGAAATTTCCCAATGGGGATATCTACCAAAATTCCCTTACTAATTCCTTTAAAAATCTCCATGCAATTTCAACGTACAACCAAATACCGTATTCTTGAAACCAATCGGAATATTTATAAGAATATAGGGAAATTTCCACCGAATTTAAAAAAAGGGCACCTCGGAACTCAAATTTAACTTAATTACTTTTTCCAGATTTATATAAATCTTCAGATGTATGTCGTGAAAAGGTTGGAGCCCGCAAGGAACTTTACATTTTTATATGGTATGTGGCGAATACTATATATATGGGGTGGGCCATCTAGCTTTTTTTTGAACTAGCGGTTATTTTGAGTATGGTAAGGGTTATGTCACTTTTGATTTGACAGAAAGTTAGTTTTATCCTTCCGCTGAACGAAAATGGTTGTGTATTCGCTTGAACAACGCTGGGAAATATTGAAACATTACTTCGAAAATCTTGGCAAAAAAACATTTTTTCGGATGAGGCGCATTTCCATCTTGGCGGCTATGTAAACAAGCATAATTGTCGCATTTGGGGCACGGAGAACCCGCACGTGATCGTAGAGAAGCCGATGCATCCTCAACGAGTGACTGTTTGGTGCGGATTTTGGTCCGGTGGCATCATTGGGCCATTTTTCTTTGAAAATGAGGAAGGAGCCGCCGTTACTGTCAATGGTGAGCGCTACCGCGCCATGATAAACGATTTTTTGTTCCCGGCACTTGAAGAGGAGGACATAGCAACATTTGCAACGGTACACAGTTGAAAAGCTGCAGGTAAATGCACGCATGTGAGTTAAAGGAAAATTCGGTGCAGGAAAAGGGAGGTTTGGAGGCGACAGTCTGCATTATTTAAGTTATAAATCGAATTAAAATAACCCGAAACACTTTTGTTTGTGCCAACTACATTACTATTATAAGAACTAACTTTTCTCTAAACAAAGTTTATAGATAGACATTTTTTGTCATTGTTGCGCAAATTGAGGCAGTTTTAATACGCCTATTGTTAATGAAAAAATGTAGCTTTAACGTCAAAGGTGTCAAATTGTTTGATTAAAAAGAATTGGGTTATCTCATTTTTGTCATTTATGAATAACTGGTTTGCAGTACGTAATGCAATAGTCGATTAGGCTTTCTAGGAGTGTTCCTTATTTTGAACTGAATTCTTGACATTAGAATTCTTAATTACTAAATCCATATATATATATATATATATATATATATATATATATATATATATATATATATATATATATATATATATATATATATATATATATATATATATATATATATATATATATATATATATACAATATATATATATATATATATATATATATATATATATATATATATAAATATATATATATATATATTTATATATTTATATTATTCAATTGTTGATCGAAGTGATGTGAATGGTGACGTATGTGCGTCGGTACCTGAATATTCATCTAGAATTGTGATTGAATCCCAAACTCTTCCAAACGTGGCGATCCCTGCAACTGATGTTTTAACTGATGAAATTCTTTCAAAAAAATCCCACAAATGTAACTGTTCCGGTACCTCGAAAATACCATGGAATATCATGAAACGATATCATGTGACGATATCATGTCTGTTTCTGATACAACTGAATTGTCAATTTATCAACCTACATCTGAAACTAGTACATTGCCGATTTATCAGCCAGTAAACTTACAAAGCAAAAATAAAATAAAAGCTCATAAAAGTAATAAAGTTTCAGCTGAGCAGTCTACTGGTTTCTTTTCAAATTCTGCTCGTAATAAAATATTGAACAATTTTATTATTGGCACTGGTAGTGGCAGTATTTTACAGGCTCTAGAACCACGTAAACAGATTTTTGTCTCCAGAATTTATCTGGATGTTACCGAAACAAATATTAGACAACATTTACAAGAAAAATTCAATTGGTTCATTGTTTTTCAACCAAAAGTAAGAGATAATTATAAACAGAATTACTCTTCAATTAAAATAAGAGTTTCAGTTACTGTTTTTTGACAAATTGATTGCTTCAACTTCTTGGCCAGCTGGATTACTTGTGAAGGAATTCCAAAATCAAACCAAAGGCACCAACCCATTCAACAAATGGTTTTCAAACATTTTCTACCAACTATATTAAGAATAAACTAAACTGTTTTATAATCCACCAAAATATTAGAAGCTTAAGCATAAATTTTAATTTATTTATAGCAAACATTACTGTTCTTGACAAATTGCCTCAAATCATTCCCCTGTCGGAAGTCTGGATCGAGGAGTTTGAACTCGATAAGCTGAATGCTACTAGTGCCGACATTTTAAAGATAAATTTTCAATTTAATTCCGCCCGGTTTTTCGTTTTCAGTAGCACCTTAGTCCGAATACTGCTGCTGTGGTTCTCGAACTTTCTTCCTTAAATGCTTTTAAGGACTCCCTGATCATAGCCTAAATTCGACCCAAGTCTGTGGCTTCTCGTTTCTTTAATCTGGCAGTTTCCGGATAAAGCGTCTGCTTTGCGTCCTCATATTCCAATGCGGCTACAAGAGCTTCACTTGGCGTAGCTGCTTAGCCGTTGTCCGGAGAGGTAACTTCAGTTTATAATTTCTTACCGCATTGATGAATGCATCCACAGCCAAAATGTTTACAATATTCGCGGGAGCTGTGCCATATGCTAGCCTGGCAAGCCGTGTGATTTCTGCTTCTAGTTATTGTAGACTTTCACCTTTGGCTTCTTTGCGATTCCGGTACATACTGATGGTATCTGCTGCTTTATTTATTTATTTATTTATTATTTAATATATTACCTACAGTGGTATACAATCGGCAACAATAATTTAAATCAAAAAATGAAAAGTATGTACCTAACAAAATAAAAACAATAAAATGCCTATAAGGTCTTAAAAAGCTCACGTCTAAACGAATCTCTAGTCAAATTAAAATCAAAAACATCGTATGAATAATTGAAAAGTCGAGACGTGGTCAAGGCTGGCTCTGAAAGTTGATAGTTTGTTGAGCCAGAATCGATTAGTAAAAAAACCGTCACGACGACGCAGACAGCGTTCAGGAGTATAAATATTGAGTCGTGCGTAGAGTAATTCAGCACAGTCAATACGATACAAAAAAATGTCGCGGACAAATAAAACGCAAGCTGCCACACGACGCTGTTCTAAACGCTGTAATCCCAAAAGATGGTGATGGTGTACTGCGAAGTGCGTATAAAACAAATTGCTTCTGAACGCTTTCAATTCTATCAGTATGGCACTTATAAAAAGGAGACCAAACCTGCGAGGCGTACTCTAGCGGAGAACGGACAAAGGCAACATACAACGACTTTAATGTAAGCGGGTCACAAAAGTCCCTGCAGTTACGCTTTATGAAACCCAACATCATATAAGCCTTTGCTATAACAGAATCAATTTGCCTCACAAACGTCAGATCGGAAGAAAATACTACCCCAAGATCGGACATATACTCTACCCTTTCCACGACTCCATTAAACAGCGAATACCCATGAAATACCGGAGAGCGAATGCGATAGAAAGAAATAGTTTTACATTTAGCTATATTCAGGGACAATTTGTTGTTAGCTGACCAGACACAAAATGTTTCTAAATCTCTTTGCAACCTAACCGTGCGATTCTGACGTTAAGACTGTTAAGAGTATCACAGCTAAGAGAAAATTTGGTAAGAGATTTTTTTTAAGAGAGTCTCTTAATTGGTATTCTGTTGGTTGGTGTCTTAAAATATCTCTTAAAAACTCTCCAAATATTTGGTAAGCAATTTGGAGACCTGTCAAATTGTATTTTTAGATTTTTCCTTGATAAAGTTGTGATTTTTATTTCGAAAGTAAGTAATTTGATTTGTATTAAAATATTTTTTGATAATTATATTTGTAATTTAGATGGAAAAAGTACGCCAAATACGATGTCAACGAACAACGATGGAGCAACTGGAAGCATATTTATTTTTTCTGGAGGAAAACCCACAATTTAAAGCGGGGAAAAATACTCTAGAAAATACCCTTTACTTGGATCAAAAATGGGAAGAGTTGGCTACCAAATTAAATCTTCTAAAAGGGCCACTAAAAAATGGGAAAGATTGGAAAACGGTAAGCTATTTTGTTAAAAAATGTGTATTTAACATATTTTACTATTTTTTAGTCGCTTACTCACTGGAAATACCAACAATAACGAGCTCGCAAAATCACGGAAGAGATTTTAGTAACAGGGGGCGTGAAACAACAAAGACTTCCTTGTCAGCTTTTGAAGAAAGAGCTCTAAATTTATTTGGTATAGTCTCAGTTCGGGGAGATGACGCGATACCTATTATTGGCTTTGAAGTAAGACATATATGCCGTCTTACTTTGGTCACTGGAATAGTTATTGTTATAATTCTATACCAACAAAAGCTTGGTTTGAAACTATTCATTCCGGAATGAAAATACCCGGCATTGTTGTTGTAAAATTCTCAAAGTAAGACGGCAATAGTTTTAATATTAATTAAGAATTTATCAGGATTTGTTTTAGAGCACAAATCCAACGAGTGAGACAAATTATGTAGTCGAACCTGGCGTATCTGTGGACAACCCCTCGATAGAATCAGCAGTGGTCATCCCGATGCCAGGAACATCTTCCAACGTAACACCCAGACCGCTGCACCTTCATCCCGAAAACGGCAGTATTCCAACACGTTTTCATCCGCCATTTCCGATTGCATTGACAAAATTGGAAAACTGGCGGAAAATCGTGCTAAGGAGGATACATTAATGGCGGAACGACGTCTGGCAATAGACAAACAAAACGCGGATGCCATGACTAGGATGGCAGAAGCCATGTACATCCTGGCCAAACAATTTGAAAGAAAAATAGGAATGAACAAAATACGCACTCATAAAATAAGACAGAAATAAATTGAATTTAGCTGTTTGTTGTGAATAATGAATTTTTAATGAATAATGTGATAATAATGATAATATATAATAAAAGATAATAAATATTTTGTTATAAAATATAATTACTTTTTTATTAACAAAAATTATATAAATTATAATGTGTTGGTGTATTCGCTTCGCATTCTTCGACCCTCTGGCAGATAATTGTTACCTGAACTATGTTCGACTTCACTATCTTCCTCTTCATAAATTATTTCATCTTCGAACTCTTCATTGACACCGTAATCAAGAAGCATGTTATGTAAAATAATACAACTATAAATTATTGATGCGGCTTTTTCCGGTGAGTAATGTAGTGTTCGACATTTGTTCATGCACCTAAATCTGTTTTTAACAACACCAAATGCTCGTTCAGCTGTGTTTCTTGCCTTAATTTGGATAGCATTAAATTTTTCTTCTTGTCTGCTGGCTGGTTGAGGGAATGGTGTTAGCAGCCAGGGCTCCAAGGGATAACCACCATCTCCAATCAACCAATTGTATCTGCGGGTATTGTGTTGTCTTATTAGATGGATTCTTGCCGGTGTTGTTTGCCAAATTGCTGAATCATGGACGCTGCCGGGATATTTGGCGTTAGCCGAAAGAAATTTAAGATTTGAATCCACAATTTAAAAAAGAGATAAAATATATCATTAATTAAAGTAATTTTATACTCTTGTGTCTTTATATTACCGCTTCCACATTGATGCTATAGTACCCTTTTCTGTTCATGTATAGAGTCTAGCTGGTCGAATAGGATCATGTATCGGCGGGGCTACAATACCGATGTGCGTGCAATCAATAGCACCAATCACACCTTTAATGCCGAACTTGGTGTAAAATCTGTAATAATAACATGATAATGCTATAGATAAATTATATGTACATTTTATTATAAATTATTTTACCCTTCTTTAATTGCATTTTTTTGTTCCTGGTCTACGCAAAATTTAACTCGTGTTGACATATTTGACACCATTAGTTGACATATATAATTTATATTCCGGGAAATACTCGGCTGACTCATCGGAAGGAGGTAATTCGAAGCGATACTCCTTTGGTGGGAACCATGCCCCAGGAAATGTAAAGTTGACAACACCTAAAACATTAAATTATGAATACATTATTCTGCGGATTTAATATATCGGAAATAATACTAACCCGCAACGCAAATGGAATATCTGAAGGCTCTGTGTTATGCTGCTCCAATTCGTCGATTAATCCGACTGCTAATGCCTTTGGAAGTCGAAAAAATTCTTTAAAAATATTTTCGTCAACATCAAAAGGATTTGTTGAATCCCGTAAATGACGGAGATGTTGTCTTCGACTTTCCCTGAAAATTAATATACATTGTTTAGTAATAAATGCTTGTTGATAAACAAGCTAAACAAAAACAAACCCACCTCTCTTCCTCGCTTAGTAAAAGCGTTAATAGTTGTAACAACAAATCCATATGTAAAAAATTCACTAGAAATTCAAAATATATTGTTATCAACTAGGTAGCGTTATACCTATATTTATTTTAAGCAATAATACATATTGTAATTTGATTTATCTTAAAAACAAATATTTTGCAAACAAAAAATCAAATTTTAGAAAGAAAATTATAAACAACAAAATGTTTTATTTTATATTATATAAATAAGTAAAAATGTACGTAATTTATTAATTAAATATTATTGTAAAATAGTGGAACTTACCGGATTATTTATTTATTCAGATAAATAATTATTAAATTATTTATTTTTCAAAAATATTTCGCTATACAACGACACTACCAGAAACGTCAAACTTGTGATGTTCATGACCACCTATTTCGTATGTCTTAGCTAAGAGATTTTTTAAGAGAATCTCATAACTAAGAGAACCTACAGAATCGCAAAATAGTCTTAAATAAGAGGAATCTCTTAACTAATAGAAATCTCTTAGTTAAGACCTCTATGACTGTACGTCAGAATCGCACGGTAAGACAGTCAGATACACTACAAATTGGTGCAAATATTTTAAAATCGTCTGCATACAGCAGGCAATGCGCGAACTCAAAGCACTGAACAACATCATTAATAAATAATGAAAAAAGAAGAGGTCCAATATGACTTCACTCTGTGACACCTGAGGTAACTCGAAATAAAACTGAGGATGAGTCATAGATCGTAAGATACAGTCATCGATCCGAAAGATAAGATTGAAGCCACTTAGTTGGAATGAATTGACAGTTCAATTTCCCAAGCTTATTGATAAGTATCGAATGATCAATCTTATCAAAAGCCTTTGAGAACTCCGTGTACACAACATCCAGTTGTTACCTGATTGCAATACTGCTATATAAGTGACCACAAAAAAAAAATCAGGTTGGTCACTGTGGATCTTCCAGGATAAAAGCCATGTTGAGCAGGACAAATTAACATTTTCAAATGAAAAAATATAAATTTTTGTACCAATGCTTCGAATAGTTTCGGTATGGCAGAGAGTATAGCTATCCCACGGTAATTGCTGATTTCACACCTTTTGCCCGATTTGAAAATCGGGCGAATGAAGGAAATCTTCCAAGGCTCCGGGAATAACCCTGTACGGAGGCTTTCGTTTAAAATAAACGCGAGAGGAACAGCTAAACCATCCGCACAGTTTTTCATAAGGATGGGTGGAATGCCGTCATGTCCTGAGCCCTTATTCACGTCAAGTAGCGCCAAACTATCGGAGATCTCATCTACAGAAAACATCAACAGACTAAATTCCGAACAGTCACTAGATTTAGTAATAGTAGTATGAGATTGCTCATAGACAGACTTAAAATAGTTGGCTAATGAATTATAGATATCCGAGGGTCGACTTGCAGATGAGTTCTGATAAATCATAGGTGACGGAAATCTAACAACATTTCTTTTGCTGTTGATGAAATTCCAGAAATTTTTAGAATTAGTAGTAAGATGTTCTTCAATCTGCAAAATATAATTATTATAAAGAAACCGGTTTAAAATTCGAAACTCCATACGGGCTGCATTGAACCAAGAGTAAAACCTATCCCCATGTACCCTATATAATGAATGAAGTTTCGTGAGGCTCACGAAATTGCGGTTTGTCTTTTACTTTCGGAACAAACTTTTCGATGCCAGCCATGATCCGCTCGTACAGCAGACGGACAATCTTGTTCAAGTCCACTCCTCGTTGAAGAAAGCTCCAGTCCGAATTGGCTAGAAATTCGTTTAAAGAGACATAATCTGCACATCTAAAATTAAAATGAGAACCATTATTGTAAGTAAAATTAGTAACACACTTTTCATGAAATATATTTATCCAAATAGGAGTATGGTAAATGCTCGCGCAGCCAGTGAACTCCTCACAAGATGAAATCTCCGAATGTAAAACATCAGTAGCGATAACCAGGTCCAAAAACTTGCTGCAGCTGTTGGACACTCTGTTCTGTTGAGTGGTAGCAATGCTCGCAAAATATTTTATCGTATGTAACACCCTTTCGTCTGAAGAAGACGAAGTAAAAACTCCATCAACATCAAACCAAATAGCATCACGAACATTAAAGTCGCTAACAAACATAAGGTGTTCGCCAGCACCTACCAAAAGTAATACAATTGAATCAACAAAATTAGTAATCTCCACATAATAATCCAAGCTTGAGCCACTAGGAATATATACAGCGACCACGATCACGGAGGAATGGGCACGGACACGGACTGTGATAATATCTAGTTGTGAGATGACAAGCGATCATCTCGTTCAAAATCGAACACTTCACAGCAATCAACACTCCTCCACCTTTCATGCTGGTTAGGAAGTTATAACGGTCTTTCCTATGGACGACATAGTTGGATGGAAAATATTCCTCGGAATTAAAACTGGCTGTAAGCCAGGTCTCACCAATAGTTATAATGTCGTAATCATTGTCAAGAGCCCCAAGCCAAAAGGCTTTAGCTTTGCCCCGAATGCTGGATGCATTATGGTAATAAATCGACGTAAATGCCATCAGTTTAGGGTTCAAGTGACCCATGATAATACTGTTACGGTTGTCACAATTGAATTCTTGTTGGATATTCGACGGAATAATACCGGTGATAAAGTGGTTATTATGTAGGTAGTTATTACGATTATTATTATTATTATTATTATTATGCTGGTAATGACGCCGTAATATTACCCTTTCCTGAGCGTTGATGAATGGTTTAATCGCACATTCTAAAGGCCAAATGCTTCTATCAAAAACTTTATCAAAACAATCAGAATCCAGGCCAATTTTGAAAGAGATACAGTTCAGACGGCTTTTATCCACACTCCTTGCAATAAGTTCGTGGCATTCAACATTTCCAGTAGGAATTTGTAATTTGGAATAAATGTGGTTTTTTATATCATCGCACGTAGTATATGACTGCAGTGGATGTTTACGCAATCGTTACAAATAAACTTAATAAAGCGTATCGACGAGCAAGCAAAATGAAATTTTTTACCACAGCCACCAAAACAGCACAAAAAATTATTGTCAACAAAAATGACCTCGCATTTATTACACTTGTTTTTCATAATGGACGTATAAGACGCACGCGATATTAAGGTTCGATTATTGTAGAACTTAAACAATATAACGGCCCACCCGCTATGAAACAAACACTTAGACACTGCGCGTTTATTAATCAATGTACACAACAAATTAAAAAAAAACAGTTAAAAGCACAGTAAAACACCGGGAAGCACAGTAATGAAATCACGAAACAGTTTAGATTATATAAAACAAAATAGAATCACAAAATAGTTTTATATCAATACAATATGTATAAAGGACACACATTGATATGAGAATTAGATTCACGATTATTTAATTATAACTCGAATACTCATAAATCGCTAACACAAAATTAAAATTTAAATAAAAACCAATAAATACAAAATAAAAAACTTCTCAATAACTTGTTGATGATTTATTATTTTTTATTATATTATTTAGATGTTACTGGTTTGACACTGGTCAGTTACACAAAGTCAGTCGCTCCTTAAGTTCAAAATTAAGCCACTTGATAACTGCTCCGCATCCCATTTATTAGTTTTGACCGCTGCCGTAAATTGCACTTTGAAATTTGGCCAAGAAGACTAGCTATCGAATATTGGTGATTTCATGTGGCTGTAGCTGCTGTTTCGGTGATGATCTAATGATGTCGGCTGTATGCTACCTTCTCCATGCTGCGCAAGAGGAGTATCCTTTCCTTTTTTTAGCTCCATTACTTAATTTTGAAGTTTTTCCAGTTTTTTTTCCATGTTGCTCATGCCAATACTTTGAACATCGTCTATGAGCACGTTAGTTTTTGATTGTACTTCTTCGGTTGATTGTTGGAACTATGTTTTTTGTAATTGTAGAGACTGCTACAGCAGGGAAGATATATGCGATGACAACTTCTCCTCGTGTGATTTCAACTGCAGTGATATCATCTCCTCGGGTGCTGTCAGCTGCAACGTTAAGATTCTTGGAGAACTTGGTTCTGCGATGAGATCTTCTCCATTAACGTATGCTGTAGCCTCAATAATAGCGTAACTAGATCTGATTGTCCGATTGGCCGTGATGTTGAGGGGTTTTGATGTTGAGGGCTTTTTTCCCCTTTGTGTTTCCTCCACCTGAATCAATGTTTCGAGCCGCAATTGTAATTCTGATCTCGTTCCAGAAAATCGGCCTTCCTTCAGCGAGAGCCTCTTTCTGGCTTTTCTGGCTTTTCCGGATTGCAAAATCCCA
Source organism: Tipula vernalis (assembly GCA_958295665.1). Classification (NCBI taxonomy): domain Eukaryota; kingdom Metazoa; phylum Arthropoda; class Insecta; order Diptera; family Tipulidae; genus Tipula; species Tipula vernalis. The sequence continues at coordinate 174,126,611 of OY282558.1, read as the reverse complement.
CTTGACTTGATTTTATTTCACTTTACTTTTATACACTTTAATATTTGATTTTACTTTACTTATTTAAATCTGTCTGCTTGCCACTGGTGGGTGCTATGACAACAGATTTATTTCAATAGTTACACGATTTAAAGTAAACCATGTTTGCTATCGGTCGTGTTTATATATCAGTTTAATTTATTGGGTGTCATAAATCATCTTCATTCTTGGTGATTCTGTTTATGACATATTAGTGTTTGTGTCATTGTTCATTTATTCTTGAATCACTAAACCATGCCTTTTTACTAGACCATTATGAATTTGAGCGTTGGTATATAAACATCTTTCGATGTCCACAATAAATAAGTGTAATAAAAAGGTGAGCTACGATGAGCATCAAACCATCGACCTTTATGTTCATACTACGCGCCTACTGTCTGAGCTATCGCTGTTCATATCGTGAACTGGTTGTATGATGGCCATAATCATCAGAGTATCTTCAAGCTTAAATTGCAAAATTCCAGTATTCCGTAAATTAGTTGGTACGGGATTATGTAGGGGACACCATTTCCAGAGGTTAAAACCTCCACATATAGGTAGTGTTTTAAACTATTTCGGTCCTGATGATGCGTCTTTGAGCGTGTTGTTTCCAAATATGAGATTATCAACGTATAGAATTCAGTGAGAGCGATTTTGCGATTGGGTATCCACTCGTTTCTTCTTTCGCTAATTGTTCTAAAGTCCGCACCGCTAAGTAGGTCACTGCTGGCACTGCCGCAGGTCACGGTTGTAAGTTGTATTCTTGCAGCTGCTTTTCAGGAGACTTTCACCATAAAATTCGCTGATATTTCTGATCTTCTTCATGAACTTTAATTTGACAAAACATTTTTTCTAAATCTGCAGTATAGGCATACATTTATTTTCGCCAACATAAAACTATGCTCATTAAGTCCTGCTGGAGAGTCGAACCATTCAGCATCGAAGGCGAGTTTTATCGTTGAACTCTCCGGTTGAAAGACCACATGATGTCCTTAAGCGTAATCCTTCTCCATGGATTGCTGGTATTGTAGTGCCAGCTCAGGGTTCTTGGCCGGACGTTTTTCGACTTGGAGTAAGTCGATATTAAACGGAATTCTTTTTTTAAACTTCCATTGTCAGGCGTAAATAAGTTTCGTTGTAAATTTCTTCAAATTCTTTTTCTTCTTTAGTAAGACTTCTTGATTTATTTACTTCATCTAGTTCCCAAAACTTTTTTAACTGATTGTCAATTTCGTTGGTGGTTTTATAAACACTGTTTGATACATTGCCAATTTGACACTAGCAGATGTATTTCTAGTAAGAATTCATCCCTGTTTTTTTTGTTGTGCAATAGTCTCATTACACTGAAAAAATACTACATAAATGTAGACAAAAATTGCATTAAAATTAAGAAAAATTCGTAAAAACTGAGCCGATACAACCGTTCGTTAATAGTACGAAAATCATACGTTAATATAGTGAAACAAATAAATTTTTTTACTTTAATCTTGACTACTAACTTTGTAATATTTATGAATTGATTCATATAAGATACGAAAAATGTTATTATTTTAATGCTGCTAAAAGTATTTGTGGATGAACAAGTTCTTATTATTAACGTAAGAAATTAAAGATACCATGAAATTTTTCATAATACTAATGAAATGTTACATCATATTAACGAATAAATTCATAAATGTAAGTTTAGAAATTCAATATTTGTGTTTACGAAATTATTCGTTTGTAGCAAGAATGTAATACTCGATGGTTATGAATAATTCACCAATATGATGATAATTTTCGTAAATATACTGAAAATAATTCATAAAATATAGAAATGGGTTCATAATTGATACACAAAGCTATACATAATATTTATTTTCATAATATTCATTTACATAATAGGAATGTAAACTTTTGGGTCGTTTGAAGAATAGATTCGTAAAATGTAAACACCACAGTTGTAAAGAAATAAAAAACTAGAATTTCATAAAAAATAAATATAATTAGATCAAAAATGTTGCTCTTATTACATAAAAACGTTAACATAAATGAAATGTTGATTAGTCCAATTTGATGATTCCTCCCATTTTGGTGTTGTTGTGAGCAATTTAATACATGGTTAACTCCCTTTAAACTCTGTTGAGAGCGTCTTTACATGGTGAACTGCCCGGCTTCTTCTGTAAATTCAATAAATTAATAACAATCATATGTACGAGTACTATTACTTGCTAATTTTTATTACCTGACTCTGATCCAAATACTTCAAAAGCGATGCAGGCAACTATAATAAACCAGAAACACAATAAATTGATTAACATTAGTTATATAATGAATTTCGCAAACAAGTGTTCCGAGGCAATAATTTTATTTTAATAAGAACACGTGCAAAAAGATAACATGCAACACTAACATAAAATAGAATATTTACCTGATTTGCAATGTTGAGGTGGTCTTTTAAGCTGCATTGTTAATTTTGAAGCGAACTTATGTTGCCCCGATTATGTCATTCAACTTTACACATTTTTTATAGATGCTACGAATAGATTCATCCATTATCAACAATATAACAAATTCGTTTATATTATGTAATGATGAAATTTGATCTTTTTACACAAATAGAAACGCGACAGAATCATTATCATTTCATTTATGAATTTGTTCGTATTATTAATTACCCCTGAAATTTCTCTATATTGACCAAAAAAATACGTTAAATTTACAATTTAATGGTACTATTTATGAATATTTTCATCACAATTCAATTAGATAAAGAAGTGGCCGACGAATTATAATATTTATGTTTTACAGTACCTGATTCGTGAATATCACGAATAATAGGTGTTTAACATAATTTTCATATATAGTCTTATTCATACATATTATGAATTGTTCATAAATGTATTTTTTTAAAAAAATAATGAAAGTTACACTAATACGCAAACAACAAGTGAACGTATTATTCGCATAGTGCAATAAACCAACCCATTTTTTAGTTTATGAACTACGATTCGTACTATTAATGCAGACATTTTTATAAATATTTTCCAAATTTTGTTTTATTACATAAATATAGTAATTTTTACATTAATAGTACAAATTTTGGTTAATGAACACCATTCGTAAATAGAATGCACTTAATTTTTTTCAGTGTAGGTGAACCTTTTATTAGATTCGACATTATTATTTGCCCCTAGTAATCTGCGCCTAATTATATATCAATTTGGCCGGGTTCATAAAACGTTGGATCTGCCCAAATAAAATTTTTGGTATGATTCCAATAATTTGCTTTTCCTTATCAGGCATGCGGCGGGTCATGAATGAACACCATAGAGTTCACTTTGATGTTGAAGTTTGAAAAAACTGTGGACTAATGCTAAACTCTACTGTCCAACCCATTCCGGCGATGTTAACATGAATCGGTGTTTTGTAAGCTTAAGATTGTTTGCTGCGGCTGTAGCTAATTAAACGCTACGTTGTGCGGCTCAATTAGCCGTTTGCAAGTTTGTTTTGGTTGGAGTTTCGAAGTCGTGGAGTGGATTATGATGAGCACGGTTCCACGTTTCACATCTTTTGCGGCAATATCTTCACTTTACAGGATGGTTCGTTTGTCGTTGTCACATGTGTTGCCTTTTTTATAATGTTTTATTGGTGTTCTAGTTATAGTTGGTAGCGATTGAAATCTTGATTCCAGGAAACTAAAGAAATTTGAAAGAATTTTGAATTACTTGTGGGCTTTTTATTAAGAAATTCGTTTGTTTTCGATGGCTATTGTTTTGTTATAGTAGGCAATAGAAGTAAGTAGATAACAATAACCCGTATTATGATTGTCTGGCAAAATTTGAAGTATGAATGGCGGTTTTTTCAGTCGATGACATTTATTCATACATAATACTAAATGAAAAATGAACACAATACAGAGTCGTGTCGATATTTAACCGTATCTTACTGTTACAAAACGATAGCCGTGGAAAATATTCAAACTTCTTTACACAGCTTATTAAAAAAAATTACTAGAGCTCTCTATTTATAAAAATTTAATTAACAAAAACAGTATTTACAAGGGATTTTGATGATCATAACTGGCGGCACCCTTAGAACCACATCAAAAACAAGGACACTGGGCCAATTATTGTTTTAAACGTATATTAACTATAAAGATAGTTTTTATTAGGCTATTTAAAAGATAATATGGTATTCTTCATATTCTGGCTTTAAGAGCAAAACACTTTCTTCCGGCTCTAATAGAAATTTTCGTACCAACGAGATGAAGCGAATATATGAAGAAGACATTGACAACGTAAACGATCTCTATTAAACGATCTCTATAATTTATACCAAATTTTGCTTGTGCTAAGCTGCGCTACCTGTTGGATGTAATCAGATATTAACTCAGTAAGTCTATAATGGTTGATCGTAAATTCTTCTAAATAAAATCCAATATTATTAAACGAAAAAGGGATTCCACACATTCGTATGAGATGTTCACATAAATTACGCTAATTTACGTATTTGTATGATACCATCTAAATTTACCGACCCTGTAATATTAAATCTCAGAGTTGAACTGATTTGTACAGTAGTTTCTTAAGTTAATTATAGAATTTTTGTTTCTTTTTATTCTTAGATTTTTTTATTTTTTTATTTTTTTTACAGACAAATACATAAATTTCTAAATTTATAATTTCACTGCTCGGCATTTTTAACATACAATGTTAATATTATTGGCAAGGTTTTATTTTTATCTTCACTAGTCGGGCGATTTTTTTTTTTGCTTTTTTTTTAAGTCCGAACAACCCGAAGTCCAACTCCGACGGAACAGAATTTTTTTTTATTAAGTTAAGAAATTTTATAATCTTACCAGGTTAAGTTACGACGCTGTGTAAAAAAGTTTATCTTCATTCGAGTCCATAGCGGTCCGCGAGTTAATACACATTAAATAAAATGGTGAGTCTCCTATGAAAAAAAAAAAAAAAAAAAAATGAAAAATTAAAAGTTATTAAGAAATGTGATTTTGTGGACACAAAAATGAAAATCAGGATTTATAATATGAAAATATGAATAATACAAGTGAAAATCTGGAATACAATTGTGTTTAATTTAATATTGAGTACAAAATCCAAATTTTATTGGATCTCTATAATAAAAACTATAAAAATATTTTTTTTTTTGTTTTATGTGAAAATTTGAAAAGAAAATTAATCAAACATTTTTTTGTTTTACTTCATTTCATATCGGAAAATTATAGGCAGATCTTGCAGCACGTGACGTTGAAAGTAAGTAGTTTAGTCGAAAATTTTAATATCTAAAAATAGATCATCTGATCAAATAAGGAGCGATTAACAAAAAAAAAAAAAACCGACCAATCCAAATTATTTGAGAATTTGAAATATTTTTATTTTTGCGCTAAGATCAAATTACAATAAATCAGAAAATTAATTTTGTCATTTTCTTTTTGTTCTTGTTTCATTGGAAAATTTTAGGAGCAGAATTCGTATTCTCCATTTACGATGATGTTGGTGATAACACACTCGACGCCTACTACATTGGTGATGCCCTCCGTGCCCTCAACTCAAACCCCACATTAGCCACAATCGAAAAGTTGGGTGGAACAAAAAAGAAGGGTGAAAAGAAAATCAAGCTTGATGAATTTCTCCCAATCTACTCCCAAGTAAAGAAAGAGAAGGAACAAGGTTGTTACGAAGATTTCCTTGAATGTCTTAAATTATACGACAAAGAAGAAAATGGCACAATGCTCTTGGCTGAATTACAACACGCTTTACTCTCTTTGGGTAAAATTTTGCAAGTAAAAACCGTAAATCAAGTAATCTAATTGAATTTTTTTTTGTCTCTTCTAAATACAGGTGAAAAATTAGATGACGCTCAAGTTGAAGAAGTATTCAAAGACTGCATGGACCCAGAAGATGATGATGGCAATATCTTATATTCCCGTAAGTACAAATTTTATTGTTACAAAACGAAAAAAAAAAATGTGGTAATTTTTTTTTTTTTTTTATGTAATCGTAAAATATTTGTAGACATTTATTTCCAATCTAGATAATTCACACAATTTTTTTATATTTTTGTATTTTTACATGCGCTATCCATATACACACAAACACACAAAATCCTTAATTGCAATACCTAAATTTTGTAAAATTTAAATCAACCTGTATACAGCATTCCTTAAGAAGTTTATGGTATAATTTGCATACACCAACCACATCCAACCAAAAAAATATCTGTTCTCTTTTTATGTAAAAAAATATAAATTTTTTGTTTTCAAAAATTCTTATATAATAAGTCGTAAGTATTTTTAATTTTTGTGAAATAAAATTTATTTCTCTAAAAAAAAACAATTTTTGCTTCGCTCAAATTTATTTTCTATAAATAATAAACCATTTTGCTTTTCGCCAGTTATTTTTGTATTTTCTGTTAACCACTTTGCAAATAGAATTTTTTATTTTTTTTTTTGATTTTTTCGTTTGTAGGTAATAACGATAAAAATTTTATTTATAAAACTAACACAATGAAGTATTTTACTAATCATATATTTTTTAATTACCTCACTTAATTATTTACAACGTTTATCAAACTTACATGCAAAATTAATAAAAAAAAAAAAAAACAAAAAAAATTTAATTATGTACTAATAAATGTTATTTACAATTTTTTTAGCATTCCTCCGAAAGATGTGCGACGGATGGAAATCGTCATCCGGATTTATTCCACCTGAAGATTTATTGTAAAATTTAAATTAATTAAAATCAAGTATCATCTCAGCATCAACCAATATGGCGCGAATCCAATATATATTCAAGTATATATTTTAAATTGTATTTTGCACATCGAATATAATAAAATTAACATCTTAAATACAAAAGTAACATCATAATTGCGGTTTATTATTGTTATTATTATTATTATTATTATTATTATTATTATCATTGACACTTAATGGAGAAAATATACGAAACAACTTGTTAACTTTTCCGCAAAATGTTTTTTTTTTTTAATAAATCGTCTCAATAAAATCAAAGAGCAAAAACAAGAACAACAAACTTAACTAAAAACATCTTAAAAAAAAACAAATAAATTATATCTTTATTTATTGTACATTTCTTAATAAATTAATTTAATATAAATTATTATTATCATTTAATTGAACAAAACAAAAAAACTTAAAAAAAAGGCAAAAAATCCTAAAAAAATATAAAAAAAAATAAAAGTTAAATAAATTGTGTGTTATTTTAATTAAATGTTGTGTGTGTATGCGAGTATTTGTAAATTAATCCCAAAAGCAGTTTTTTTTTTTTTTTTTGATAAAAGATTAATCAATAATGGCTTTTATGACTCGATAATATTTTTTTATTGTAAGCGCTGATCAAATAGTATTTTATAACACACTGTTTTCATACAATATTAACATTTCACTTATGAGTGGACATATTCGCCTAACTAAAATGCTTATTCCTATATCTTTATTGTATTACTTTTATAGTAATCAAGATAACCATAACTATACTAAAAGTAAAAACACCCTTTATCATGAAATCCCCACAAAATGATGGTTTTTTCATATCGAATTACAACTATGCTTACGAAAAATTTTGAAAGAGTAATAACATTAAAACATCACAGAAGGCTATGAATGTGTGAATTTTTACAATGCAACAAAATTTAACAGGGTGAAGTTGCTCGCTAAATCTACTTACAGTATAAAAAAAGGCTACTGCATAGATATCTACTGCACATATTATTTTTTCAAGTTGGCCATTGACCACGAAAAAATAAAACAAAAACCAAAAAAATGAAAAATAAAAACAATAGTGATCGGCATAATAAGCCCCGCTGCATATTTCAGCTATGCTAAGCTACGCGATGTGTGCTATGTGCATAGCTTTCGGTTGTAAATAAAGAGATTTAATGGAACGTTGCACACTTGAACTAAACTATGCGAGCCAGGGATGATACAAGAGTATTTCTGATAGTACTTTTTCCATGCACCAGAGAGTACTTCTTCAGGCTCGAAAGTACTTTTTACTTGAAAAAGAAAAAAATTTCAGCTTGTTTAAAGAAGGGATTTTTGCGTTTAAGATTTTATTTAGCATTTTAGCATTTTTTTGTATTGTCAGCCCTCAATTTATTGTTAACACTAATCTAAATAAAGCGGGACATTTGGTCTCTTACAAATATAATGTCAAACTACACTGACGTGTTTTTTATATTCGTTCTTATGCTGTATAAGTTTTTTTTTTCAAAAGTCGGCAATTTTTCAACAGGGTATGGGCCAAGAAGACGCCAAAGTGATTGAAATAATTATTAACAAGTAATAATTAATAGTTCGTGTTTGTCGCGATACATTAAAAAAAAGGAAATCGTAGAAATTCAATACAAGAAAAAATAAACGTGTGTCGTTTTTTATATAGAATTGAGTTTTGTGTGTCTGCGTGTGTCGCTTAACGGTTTCGCAATAGCGAAATAAATAGTGAAATAAAAACAGAAAAGGACAATAAAAAAAATATATAGTTATAAAAATGGCGAACAATAGTGCTTGGAACGGCATAGAAAAATTGCATGGTAGTGAGAATTATCATACATGGCAATTTTCAATCAAAAATTTGCTGAAATTTAACGATTTTAGTAAATGCATCGAAACGGGAATAAAAACTGAAACAGATGAAACAAAAAAAAAGAAAAGCAAAAGCCAGAATTGAACTAAGTATTTCTCCAAGTATATTCGTACACGTTGCGAATTCAACCTCAGCAGCTGAAACATGGAAGATATTGAAAGATTTATATGATGATCGCGGTCTTTCGCGTCATATCAGTTTATTACGCAAGTTGGTGACAATACGTTTGGAAAGTTGTGATTCCATGAACGATTATATTTTACAAGCATTTGAAACTGCGAATAAATTAAACAATTCGGTTTTTCTGTGCCAGATGAGTGGCTTGGTAGCATTTTGTTGGCTGGTTTACCGAATGATTTTGCTCCTATGATAATGGGGCTTGAAAGTAGCGGCATCACAATAACGGGAGATTCAATCAAATCGAAATTACTAGATTGCGGTTATGGTTCGAAATCGGTTGGTCAAGGATCCGCATTCTTTGGAAACAGTGGTAGCAGCAATAAATCAAAATCATCGTCAAAAAGCAATGTGAAGTGTTTTAACTGTGGTTAACGTGGGCATATGGCTAAAGATTGCCGTTCGCCGAAAAGTGAGAATAAGTCACAGCCACAATATAATAAAAATATTAAAAACCAAAGCCCACATGCAAAAGTTGCATTTTTATCACTGGTTCAGGATTCGGTTCAAGTTACAAGTGCAGCATATTTTTTGAAACAGTGCCATGCAAGTGAATGGTACATAGCTAGTGGGGCATCACAGCATATGTCACCATTTGAAAATTTGTTCACCGATATAAAATCATCCGAAATTACACAAATTACTTCGGCAAATTCAAGTAAAGTTCCAGTTAAAGGTGTCGGTAAAATACAAGTGCGTGTAAACGAATTCGAGATAGATTTTAATAATGTTTTGTGCGTTCCTGGTTTATCTGCGAACTTGTTGTCAGTAGCACAAATGATAAAAAATGGTAATGAAGTCATATTAGATCAAAATGGATGTCGAATTTTCAATAAATTAAAACAGATAGTGTGTGACATTAAATCAGATAATGGTGTATATCGACTTCAGGTGCAACAAGTTAAATGTTTAGCAGCCATGACACAGACAAAGAGTGGTTTATTGTGGCATAAAAAGTTGGGTCATATAAACTTTGCGGACATGTGTAGGTTAGGTTAGGTTGGAGTGGCTGCTTACACACACTTAGACCGGTGACGGTCCATTGTGATACCACAGGATGTATCCCCTTTTACCCCTATTGGAACCATTTCGAGCTACTTATGTAGCGTAAGACGTCCCGCACTTTAATGTTTTCGAGATCCGAGGGGCAGTCCATCCTGAACTTACCTAAGTGTTTGTGCCTTCTGAGAGCCAATGCTGGACACGAGCAAAGGAAGTGGACCAACGTCTCTTCCTCTTCTTCGTCCAAGCAGCTTCTGCAGAAGTCATTAGCCTCCAGACCCAGACTTCTTGCATGTTCTCCAAAAAGGCAGTGTCCCGTGAGAATTCCTACGACCGTTCTTAATTCACGTCTGCGTAAGGATATTAATGCCCTAGTGCGCCCCAAGTCCAGCTTTGGCCAAACTTGTCTTGCAACTCTACAGGTGAGAGTGTTAGACCACCTTTCCCCCGCTGAGGATAGCGCCTGCGTCCCAAGTGCTTGTCTCAGCGCTGTGATAGGCCTCCCCAGACTTGCCCTTTCCGGTTGCAGCTGGAGAGTCGTACCATGCCTAGCAAGTTCATCTGCCCTGCAGTTCCCCATGACGCCCGAGTGACCTGGGACCCAGACTACCTGGATGTTGAAATGCTCACCCATCTCATTTAGAGATGAGTGACAACTCAACGCCACCCGTGACGCCAAAGACACCGATTCTAACGACCGGATCGCCGCTTGACTGTCCACATAGATTGTGATATCGTCTGAGGATAACACATTATGCTTCAACCACGTCATGACCTCCTCAATCGCTACGACTTCAGCTTGGTACACGCTGCAGTAATCAGGGAGACGAATAGAAATATTTACATTTAATTTGTCACAGAATACTCCAGCTCCTACTTTGCCGTCTAGCTTGGAGCCATCTGTGAAGAATTGCAACGCTTCGGTTTCCGATAACGGTCTATCCCTCCGAGATTCCCTTGAAGGGAAGGAGGTCCGGGAAGGAGGAATCGCTTCTCGAAGCGTAGAGTAGGTTTAATGTAGTCAAGACTCGCCGGCCCATCCTTCAACGATCTGACGATAGTAGAGTGTCCTATACTAAGACACCTCCACTGAGAGACGGCTGCAAGTCGTACAGCCGTATTTGCCGCCTTGAGGTCGACACCGACAAGTGCTTTAGAGGTTATGTTGCACCTTCTTCCGGTCGACATTTTTGGCGGACATGTGTAAGATGAAAAATGGTTTAGTAAATGGCATCAATTTTAATGATAAAAATGAAATTGAAATTAAAAATTATGAGGTTTGCAAAGAAGGGAAGGAAACTCGAAAACCATTTGCTATAACATTTTAGATTTGATTCATTCAGATTTAATGGGACCAATGGAAAATAAATTAATCGGTGGTGCTAAATTCATACTTACGTTTATAGATGACCATTCAAGAAAGATTTTCGTGTATTTTTTAAAAGAAAAGTCTGAAGTGTTCGATCGATTTATTGAGTTTCAAGCTGTGATTGAAAAAGAAACGGAAAAAAAACTAAAGCATTAAGACAATGGCACAGAGTACATCTATCAAAAGTTCGAGAAGTATTTTAAGATGAATGGTATCAAACATCAAACATCAGTTGCAACAAATCGAAAATTGGTGGAAAAGGCTAAATGTATGTTGTTTGATTCTGCAGGCTATTAACATAGCAACATATATAATAAATCGATCAGCAAATGCCATATTAAATACAACAACTCCAGAAGAAGTTTGGTCAGGCAATAAAGTTGATGTTAGTCATCTTCAAGTATTTGATAGTCCGGTCATGGTGCACATCCCAAAGCAAAAACGGAACAAATGGGATAAAAAGTCAAGGAAATTGGTCTTCGTGGGATTTTCTGAAAGTGCAAAAGGCTATCGTTGTGTCAATCCGATCAGTAAGAAACTTGATATCAGTCGAGATGTTGTGTTTATAAACGAAAGTGGTTCTGATCAAGTTGTTGTAACAGAAGATTCAGGTGATTTAGAATTAAAGGAGGTATCAAATGAAGTGAGAAACAACGAACAAAGTGTTCCCACAATCAACAATGAACTCGTTACCACTACTCCTGCAAAATCAACTAGTGATCCCATCGAAAGTGAATTTGAAGAAACATTGGTTCCATTTGGCAGTTCAATTGAAACGATATATGATGACGCACCCTATAAACCTATGAACACAGTGGTAGTGTAACACCATAACAAACAGTTCGAAGAACAAGTCATCCACCAAAGCAAAAGCAAATTGATGGATATGTTACATATGGTGCCTGTGGTTTACTTGCTCAAGTAGATGAGCCGATAACATATAATGAGGCGTTGAATAATGAAAACTGTGAACAATGGAAATCGGCCATGCAAGAAGAAGTTAGTTCGTTAGTCGAAAATGGGACTTGGCAGTTGGTCGATTTGCCCAAAAATCGCAAACCAATAAAATCAAAATGGGTGTTTAAACTCAAGCGTGACGAATCTGGAAATGTTACTAGATTTTAAGCAAGATTGGTTGCGAAATGTTGCTCGCAAGTCTATGGAATCGATTATGAAGAAGTGTATTCACCAGTGGTACGTTACTCATCGATTCGTTTTGTCATTGCACTTGCTGTCAAAAATTGTTTGAAGATTGATCAGTTGGATGCAGTGTCAGGATTTTTGCAGGGTGATTTAAATGAAGACATATATATGGTTCAACCGATGGTACGATGGTACAAATAAAGTCTGTAAGTTAAATAAGACGATATATGGTCTTAAACAAAGTGGACGAGTATGGAACGAGAAATTAACAAAGATGTTAAAGACATACGGCTTAAAGAAATCAATAAATGATCCGTGTGTGTTTTTTAATTATGATCTGTCTTTGATCATTACGATCTATGTTGATGACTTCCTGATTTTTTGGAAAAATCAAGTCATGTTGAACAAATTGAAAGAGGCGTTATGCAATGCATTTAAGATGAAAGACATGGGCATTGCAACTACATGTATTGGTTTGCATGTTACGTACGAGAATAATGGAATTGCCATGATCAAAAATCGTATATATCAGAAGTGATTGGTCGATTTGGTATGGCAAATTCAAATCCAGTTGCAACACCCAGTGATCCATGTCAAAAGCTGTCTATTACAATGTGCCCAACAACTGAAGAAGAAATGACGAAAATTCCTTATCAGTCATTAGTTGGTTGTTTGTTATTCATTGCACAAGGAAGTCGGCCAGACATTGCATATGCAGTAAATGATGTGAGTCGTTTCAACTCGAATTACGGACGACCACACTGGACCGCTGTAAAGAGGATATTAAGATATCTAAAAGGAACATGAGATTACAAATTGCGTTATTCAAAATCTGATGTAAAGCATTTAACCGGGTATTGCGATGCAGATTGGGCATCAGACATCGACAAGAGACGCTCTTATACTGGTTATGTTTTCCAACTAAGTATTGGTGCTATAACCTGGAATAGCAAATGGCAAAGTATTATCGCACTTTCGAGTATGGAAGCTGAATACATAGCCGCATCATGGGCGGTTAGAGAAGCGATTTGGCTACAAAATTTTGGTCGTGAATTAGATCCAGACATCGCTCAACCAGCTCATATTCAGATGGACAATCAAAGTGCCATCAATTTATCAAAATCGGATGGCTACAATCAAAGAACGAAACATATAGACATCAGGTATCATCATTTGCGACAGAAAATTGAAGATGGTACAATCAATTTAACTTATGTTTCAACGGACGACAACGCAGCAGATGTTCTTACCAAGGCTGTTAGTGGACCAAAGACGAAATTATGTTCAGTAAAGATGGGATTGAATTAATGAAGCAATAAAAAATAAAAAATAAAATGTAACACAAAATGACATGTAATTTCATATTCAATTTTTTTATTGAGTGAGGGTGTTATAAATTTAGCATTTTTTTGTATTGCCAGCCCTAAATTTATTGTTAACACTAATCTAAATAAATCGGGACATTTGGTCACTTACAAATATAATTTCAAACTACACTGACGTGTTTTTTACATTCGTTCTTATGCTGTATAAGTTTTTTTTTTTTCAAAATTCGGCAATTTTTCAACAATGGCTTAAGAAAGTAATCAACATAGATTTAATAACAAAAAGAAACTAACCGAAGTTCTACAGTCAATAATACTGTCAATACCAGTATTGTCATTATCTGCGTCAATACTCTTTTTAGTCATTTGCAGCATTACACAATCATTCCTACACATCAGTATTGTCATGATTACTGCGTATTTCTCAGTGAATAAGTAAGAAATTAAAGTGACATTAAAGTGAAAGTATACAAAATGGATTCTCAGGAAAAAGCTTGTATTGCTATAATTTTGGCTTTATCCATAAAAAAAAATGTTCGGCGCTCACGCTGGATGAAGGGTTGGCTACAAAAACGTAAAAAGTATTCACATGTAGCGCTCTTAAAAGAAATTGGTGCAACTGAAGCAGCCGATTTTAAGAATTATTTTCGAATGTGCGATGAAACATTTGTACAATTTCTGCGAATGGTTAAACCGTTTATTGTAAGGCAGGACACGAATATGAGAGAGAGCATCCCAGCGAATGAAAGGTTCGCATTAACACTTAGATACTTAGCGACTGGGAGGAATTTTGAAGATCTAAAATTCTCTGCTATCATGTCACCTGCTTCAATAAGCAATGCTATTATTGAAACATGTGAAGTGCTCATATACGTATTGCGAGATTATATAGAAGTAAGTGCTCGATTACCGAGCAAACGGCGCAGTGGTTAAAGCTACGGCGTTTGGATCGGGAGGTACCGGGTTCGAATCCCGATAGGGGCGGGATGCATTAGGGATTTTTCATCATCTGATTACGATCGGTGATGACGATGAAGTGCTCGATTGTAAGAATAGAAATACCTATTACATATTTCATTTTAAATTTGTTTTTTTATATTCAGTTTCCCACAACTTCTGACGAATGGGGTGAAATTGCCGATGATTTTGGCAAATTGCATCAGTTTTATAATACTTTAGGGTCAATCGACGGCAAGCACATTGCCATTAAAAAACCATCCAATTCCGGTTCGTTGTACTACAATTACAAAGGTTTTTATAGCATTGTACTATTGGCTATTGTAAATGCAAAAAAACAGTTTGTAATGGTAGACGTCGGAATGAATGGACGAATATATGATGGAGGAGTTATGTACTACTCGAAATTTGGGGAACTGATGCAGCAAGGAGCATTAAATTTACCAAAGCCTGGTTCGTTACCAAATACTAACGAAAAATATCCTTATGCGTTCGTCGCGGACGAGGCATTTGCATTAAATGTTAACTTGCTGAAACCATACTCACAGAAATCTTTAGATAAAGATCGATATGAGTTTAATAAACGACTATCAAGAGCACGAGTAGTTGTGGAAAACACTTTCGGTATATTGGCGTCCAGATTCGGAGTACTACAAAAACCAATTAGCCTTGAACCTCAAAAGTCCGAAATTATTACCATGGCATGTTGCTATTTGCACAACTTTCTCGCAAAAGAAGATATACAATTATACTTTGCATCAAATGAAGAAAGTACAAATAACTATAACTTTGTTGATGTCCAAAGTACTTTAAGCAGGAACAGTACATCAGATGCTAAACAAAACAGAGATAAATTATGTGCTTATTACAACAATGAAGGCAAATTGGAATAGTAACGCTCTGTTGATTGATATATGAAATTTATAAAATATAAAAATTATTACTAAAATAAAATATACGAAACATATTAAAAATTCATATTTATTTATTCTTATTAATTATTCTTATTATTCTTATTTATTATTTATTTACTCTAATTTATTTTACTCGGGTACAAAATTTGAAAAAAATCCAGAAATTGTGCTCTGTGTTTGTTCATCTGAAGGAGGTTGAGGAGAACAGTTGGGGAGAAGAGAAGAGGTTGATGATGAATTTGAGATGGTGGTTTGTGATCTAACCGGCCATGGTTCCTCATTTATTTTAACTGAATCTTTATAAAGGTTTCCCTGCCGTGCCTCAAAAATAATGTCTCCTATTGCTTTCTCAGCAAACATTCGTTGCCGAGGATCCAATGTTGTGAGCGCCTCACCCCAAGCTATGGCAATTGTTGGAACATTGTTCTTCCCCGATGTCGAACTATCCAAAAAGTCACACGCCTTCTGTAACAATTCATTTTGTTTTGACGTGTGGCTTTTTCGACGTTTATCAAGTTGCGGTGGTGGCGGTGACAATATATTTGAACGGGATACAGTAGGAGACATAGTGGGTATTGGACGTTGCCCCATGTGAATTTCACCCTCGATACTATCACTTTCAGAAACCTGAAAATAAAATAAATTTATATTATTAAACGATTTCATTTTTGAATTTTATTAATAGTGACCTCATATGTTTGCTGAATTTTTGTATTAACTGGCTTTTCAAATTTGTCCAGAAACTGGAGAGAATAAAACACCCATGAGGTTGGTTGATACACTTCATCATGACCTTTACCCGATCTCTTCGAATCCACTATTTTCTTCAATTCCTTTCTGTAATTTGATCGAAGTGTATTTATTTTCCGCCGGACATCTATTCGGTTACCACCAGCCTTGATTTTGCGAAATGTTGGTAGAAGTTTATCCAATGCATTATTTCTCTTATCTTTTCTTACATAACCAGGATTGGTTGGGTTCCACAACTCTGGTAGTGTTTCATACAGCTCTATGAAATCCCGAAGAACCTTGGTATGATCTTCACTACACTGGGTATCTTCGCTAATTATCTCCCCACAGGAGAAATCCACACTCAACTCATTATCCTCTATAACAGAATACATGTCATCATCCATTTTGATTTTTGATGATTTTAATATTTGTAATATAATAATATTCTAATTTTAATATTAGTAATATTATAAATATTCTAATATTATATTTGTAATATAATAATAATATATTTAAACTCTTTATATTTAATTAAATCTATGTATGTTTACTAGTATGTAATTTGTTAGAGAAATTTATTTAATTTGACACATTAACCTCAAATTTTTAACACGGTAGAACTAAAGAAGAGGAATGATACACGATAATAATGACGCGAACCCTACACTATCATTAATAGTGACAGTATCCCCACCACTCAACGGTATTGATGTCTCAAAATCAGAAAATCCGGATTTTCATCATTACCGACCATCATTCGTCAATACTTCAAGTTACACGATCAATAATACTGTCATTATCAGAAGGTAATGACATTATTATTGACCGTGTAATGGCTGCTTACCGAAAGGAATTTCAATAAAAAATTCTTGCTTCAATTTGTTTTTTTTTTTAAAGCTATTAATAGTTATTTACGTCAGAAATGAGTTGTTACGAGGCGACGAAGGAACTACCAATCCAGTAAAGTTCATTCATTTCTTTTAATTTAAAGAAAATAGGCCTGGTGTTTTGCTAAACCGTAATGACTCGTTTTCCGGTTTGAAATCTGTCAAGTAAACATAAAGGTAGAGACAATCTCGACGGAACGGAGATGGAATTACGCACGGAACGCAAAAAGACATCTATTAGCTATTACAATTACCTAAATCGATATATGCCAGTACAATGAGTTTAGAAGAAAAATTAATAAGTTTAGTGAGAGAAAATAAAATTTTATATGATAAGCGTAGTGGCGGTTACAAAAATGTCGACAAGAAACGCGAAATATGGAGAAAAATTGGAGAAGATTTAGGCGAAAATGGTATGAAGTGAACAATTATTTGCGCTATTTGTGTTGTTTAATTCTTAATATTTTCTGATAATTTTGTAACGACGAGATGGAGAACTTTACACGACAAATTCGTGCAAGAGTTGAAGTTAGAAAAAAAATCATCAGGTAGTCACATCAATTTAAGAGGCACTTGGGAATTCTGTGATCAAATATCGTTCCTTATAGACCATTTGTAGCCAAGAAGGTTAGTGTAATTTAACCATTCAAATAGATTAGAAATCGATTAACGACTAACCGTTTTAGTAGAACCCAAGTCAAATATCACGACCTGCTAGATGAAAGTAGCGTGGATGAAGATATATGATTGAAATTGATGACGGGTTAGATTTCGCAACCGAAAATTATTCGTCACAGTATAAAGATGATGCAATTTCTAATTTATTTAGGGCGGATGCTTCATCATCATCTTCGTCAACAAGATTATTATCGAAAAGAACCAACTCTGTCTCAGATGATAGGTCGACATCATCAAAAAAAAAAAATAATAATAATAATAATGATGCTGATGCTGAGGTCGCAAATGCGATCATTTCCACAATGGAAAGCGACGAAACACCAACAGCATCCAACCAGAGTGGAATAATTAATAATTAATTATCTTATTCAGTGCGAAATGGAAGAACTTGAAGATAATAGCATAGAATACCTCGACGTATAATTCGTTAATATAAAGGTCGATATTCTCTAGGGCTTTGAATTTACAAACAATTAAACAGTATAACTGAAATTTATGTTGATAATTGAAATTATTATTTTTTTTATAAAAAGAATTGAATTTTGAGATAATAATTAAATTTATTGCAATAAATATTATAAATTGTATTTGAATTTTACTTTTACACAAGAAATTGAAATTAATTTTATTTAATGTATTTTATTTTGCCGATTAACGGCACCCTCCTGCAGGAAATAATTTTTCAAAGAATCTCTTAACTGAAATGCATGCTTGGATGCAATATTTGAGCTTAGCCTTTTCAAAGTTGAATTTGAAGCCAGCTCATTGCGCCATGTCCCTGGTAAAATATTTCCTTCCGGATTCTCTCGATCCACGACATTTGTGTCAAAGTATGGATTATCGACACACTGGGTCTTTTTTAAAAAATTATGCATCGTTACTATCGCCAATACAATCTACAAGGAAAAAATAAATCAATAATCCATTATATTTGCGAATGATATCCGATTACCTTTTCTGCATTTTTCGGAGTACAACATATAGTGGTTCTTAAAACACGCCATCTTGCCGTTAAGATTCCAAAGGCATTTTTGATGACTACCATACCTCTTGAAATTCTATAATTATAAATTTTTTTATCTAATGTCAGATTTTATCATGGATAGGACCTCATTAAATTTTCCTTAAGAGGAAAGGTTGGATCCCCAACAAAAAATGTGGAAATGTTGTGGTAGTTCCTGGCAATTCTGAATTACGAGGGAGTGGTAGTTCATTATTCAATAGTTCTTTGCCAAATGGCGATTCTGCCAATATCCCTGTATTAAGTGAAATTGTTTAAATTATAATACAAAATTATGTATGTACATTTAAAAATATTAAACCTCCATCGCTCTGGCTTCCACAAGCACCTACATCAATCATCGTGAAATTATAGTCCGCATCACACGCTGCTAGCAAGACAATTCTGGTAAAATTCTTATAATTATAGAATTGTGACCCACTATTGGGCGGACACATTATGGAAATGTGTTTACCATCTATCGCTCCGATGCAGTTGGGTAAGTTCCAATTTTCCCAAAAATCTTTTGCAATTTTCTTATAATCGCGATGATTAGGGTTTCTAACAAATGTTGGCCCCAAAATTTTCCAAATGGCTTCACAAGTTTGAAGAACTATCTGTCGCGCGGTCGACCTTCCAACTTTAAAACTATCCCCTAGAAATTGGAAGCTTACACCTTGAGAGAGATGCCGTAATAAATTGAAACATATAAATAAACTAATTTCTACCCTAAATAATTTTATAGTGTAACACGTATTCCTCCTTATCAACTGATCTTTTATTAGAGACAATAATTCGTGAAATACAGGAACTGTCATCGTGTGCTTCACAAATTGTTCTTTGTTCCGTTTGATGGCCATAAAACCTACTTCGTAAAAACCTTTTTTAACCCTATTTAAGTTCCGGCCTAGCATAAAATCGCCTTTTTCGTTTTTTATCATGAATTAGCCACATATATGCCATTTGACACACAAGTAACATCACTTTAATTTTTTTTTAATTTAGCTGGAGTGCGTTCATAAACTCAACATTGTCGAACAATGTTACAACTGTCATTGTACAAACAACATTTCCACATACAACGAGTTACAAACGTCAAAGTAAAAATGTCAAATAAAAACGTGGAACGAAGACAATTGAAGAATCAAAACACAAAACAACAAAATATTTACACATGCTTTATAATATTATAAGAATAATGTAATGTTATTCATCTTACAGTATCGTTATCAACACGCTTGATAACGTCGTTATCAACACGCTTGCTCGTCCAAAGCAAATGAATACATTTTTTATTTCGATAATTCAATTGAATTTTTGTTTTTTCTTACATTTGACAGCTAGAAAGGCAGTATTGAATAGGATTCAAAATGACGTTTATAACAATAAGGGGAAATTTTTGGTTTAGATTTATGAACAACAAAATGCACGTTGCTGTGGTTACAAATGAGGTTTATGAACGCTTTAGAACTAATTTAATATGTTCCGAAGATTGTAAGAGAATTCAATCCAGTTTCGAACTGATGAGCTTATGATTATGAAAAAATCAATCCTCTCATCAGGCCGCGGCGACTGGACGAAATTATTTTCAGGCCGCGGCGACTGGACGAAATTATTAAATTATTTAGAAATTATAAGAATTAATTAACATTCAACAAAAATTAAAAAAAGCTTTAGAACTGTCATTGTTAACATATTGTTACAATGTAGAGTTTATGAACACAGTCCGGTAGCAATATATTTCATTTTTTTATTTTTTATTTACATCACAACGACACTTCAATCCGTTCTTACTTGCTTATTGAAAATATTTTAATTTTAGAACTTGGTCTAATGCGCTAGGTCCGCCGACTTTGTCAATTTGCATATATTTTCAAGTACTTTAACTTTTGCGCTATTGCGTTTGTGCGTTACTGCGTCGAGACGGTCTGGGGGGTAAAACGTCTGTGTAGTATTGAATAAATATGCAAAGCAAGCTTTGTTTTTTATTTTAAGAAAATTTGTTAATGACCAAAGCTGAAATTACCTGAAATAATACAAAACAAGAATATTACAAAATATAGTTTAATTAAAAGACAAATTCAATATTTACTTACGTGTTAATAATGTACATCAAATGGTCTAATCGAATCCAGCAGTTGACGTTGATCAGTAGAATAATTTTCAATCTGAAAATGAATATGAAACTTATTAGTTTTAAACTTAAAGGACAATTTGTCAATTAACCAAACCGAAGCATGATCGATAATTTGACTTTTGATTTTAGCACCAAATTATCCGATCATTTTATGGTCCTTCGAGTCGGATTTATTTATCCACCATTAACAAATTTAAGTGTAGTGAATCATACCAAATCTAGTGAAATTAACTAAATAATATAATTAATCAAGTGTTATTAACCAATCGTATAACAATCGAACTAATAAACCAAGTGAGATTTACCATTCGTAACAAATAACCAAAGGGCAAATAACACGCCTAGTGAATTTCGTGAACAATGACCTAAATGATGATACAACAGCCGATGATATCAAAGTGAGACTGTCGAACGTGGAACGCCTCCGAACTGAAATGACAAACTTTGAAGACCGCATTGTCCAATTAGATGACGAGGAAGATTTGGATGAAAATTTAGAGGAGAATTATTACAAGGTGATGGCGGGATTGAACATCAGACTTAGAAACAAGGTTAGTGCATCTGTTCCTTTAAGTGATACCATGAATGACACTGCTGGTACCAGTAGCCGAGCTGAGCTAAGATTACCGAAGATAACCTTACCTAATTTTTTTGGAGACTATACTGAATGGCAGTCGTTCTACGACTTATTCTGTTCGACTATTTACGTTAACGGAACGTTCAATATTCGGAACGAATATTGAAAACCACCGAACGTATTGATACTCGCCGAAAACGGAAATTGGATAAAACATGGAAACAGAATATCTGTGTGCAAGCAGTTTTATTTGAGAACTTGGCAATATCGCAAAAAACCTATATACACAGTCTACGAAAAAACTAATATGACTGGAACTGTGTCGAAAAGTATGAAGGGCATTAGAATTGGAAGAGTAATATCACAAAAACGGCTAGATTTAGTCTTAACATCAATAGCTTCCTTGCGGATTGCACTACCGCAGAGAAAAAACAAAGAAGAAATAACTCGATAGAAATTTAAACATTTGCAAAATGTATGATTTGTATTCCAAAAGATGTTTGGAATCAAATGAATCACCTGTAAAAATTAGTTATTGTCGGCAACTCTTTAATACCCGCCTTAACTTGGATTTTTTCAAACCCAAATCTGATACATGTGGCCTATGCGAGTTGTTTGAAATCGACAAATGTAATGTGAAAATTAAAGGAAAATGATAATAAAATTGGTAGTGCCCATTCCCTGCTTCGACATGCAAAAGATCATAACATGGCCGAAAAACAACATTGACGTATCATTTTACTTATTCAAACTCAACGTTTACAACTTGACGGCACATTTGTCCACTATAAAAGCTGTTTATTGTGCTATATGGAATGAGGCTACCATGGGACGGAGCGGCAATGACATTGCATCCTCATTTATTCAAATATTTAGAATGAGTGTTCGCTGAAAATGAAATAACTAACCTAATAACTTGGAGTGACTCTTGTGTCCCTCACAACAATAATTCATTTATCTTGTTTGCCATTCAACATTTTATTTCTATCCACCCAGAAGTAGAATCTATTGAAATGCGATTTTCTCTACCTGGTCATTCTTGCATTCAAGAAATCGATAAGGAATAAAAACAATCAACCGAAAGCAGCCTTTCCAAATACTACAAATGAATGCGGCTTAAAAATTTTGAGCTAAGTTCGAAAGTGTTTAATTATAAAACGGTATCAGTTCCTTAAAAATGTTGCAATTTACTCAAATTATATCGACTAGTCGGAGGTCTGTTGACAGCATCGCAAGAGGCAGCAAGAGAGCATATGGCGTTAACCACCATTCCCGCTTTTCTGTCAACAATGTCTGCTAGTCTTAACCCAATCTAACAAATATTAGGGACCAATAACCGATAGCAACCACTGTTTACGGTCGTTAATCAATTCAATCATTCATGTGTGGTACTTTTTTTTTACTCACACCAATTTACTCTACTCGACTCAGCTGCAGGAATCATGCCTTTAGGGGTACCAACAGCAAGTAAGGTAACAATTTCGATTTAATAAGTGGAAGCGTGATTTTAGCCTAACCCCACTTATTATACGGCATATTACCTTACTTATTACACCCTATACGATGGTCAAAAACAACGTTAACGAATAAATCCGACGCCTTAATTATTATAAACAACATTCATACAGTTCAATGCCACTAAAAAATCCTTCGTGCATTTTATACTCGATGAATCGTGAAAAACAAAAAAATCGTTTCATTTATGTCATTTATATCGAGGTACAAATTTGAACAAAATGAATCATGTATAACGAATGCGACTTATCATCTTGTATGATCTATGTAGAGAATTTCTTATTACCAGAAACGATTTCCAAAAGTGTTTCGACCAGTCAAAACGTAAAGAGCGAACGAGAAATGAGAATGTCAAGCATCACAATACCTGTGTAAAGCAATCTGCAATTGCTTCTATAAGAAATGTTTTAACACGATATTCACGAAACAACGCTTTTAGCAACCATCATTGTCAAAGCAATCACTAACGGGAGAGATAAATTTCTTAGGCTGCTATCATTGATAACAAAAGAGATAAAACAACGTAAGGATATTCATTGGATCTGAATTTATTCTAAATTATAATATTGATGTAGGAGAGTAATACTTCTAAAGCTCTTTGAAAACACCAGAAGTACTCTCTTCGCAAAAACCTCTAATTCAAAAATTACTAATTTAATGTTTCAATCTATAGATTTTGACCCCGTTCATAAAAGAAATTCGTGAGGCAACCAAATTTCATTTTTTTTTATTGAATTATGAATTGGCGAATAATAAAATAGACAAATGGTTAACGTACTAAGTATCCGAATTTGACGTAAGCTTTTCGTTTCTATTTCCACCAAGCTGACATCTAGTAGACACAAAAGATATGCAGATGCAAAAACTTTAATTTTTATTAAGCGAAGACACATCAAAACTTTACTGTTTAACCTGATTTTCATAAAGATGTCACACCAATCAGTAAAAAGTGTTTTTTTTATCACATCATTATAAGTCCAAGTTTTTTTTTTTTACAAATACAAATACAAACTACAGCTTTTATAATATTATCGCAACAAAGTGTTTTGGCTGGGAAATTTTTTTTATCTAAAGTAAAAAGAAAAAAATTTCTTTCGTTATTTATTCAATGTTCATTTAGTTTAAAACGAAACTTCATCAAAGCGTTGTCGTATGTAAAAATAAAAAAAAAATAAAATACATCAGAAGTAATTTTCTTATTTTCATCTGAAAGAAAATAAATAAAAGGAAAAGTGTGTATTAGTTTGGTATTTTCAGTAAAATATTAACCTGTGTGAATTAATTGTTATAGGAAAAAGGTGGTTCATAACGTTTTACAACGCGTAATTATACAGTGCGTGAAATTCAAGTTTAATTAAAATAAGTTACCAGTCGTACAATTTTATCTTCGACTAATTAAATATTAATTAGATTATTAAATTGTATGTTTCTTAATTAGTTCATAAAAGGTGATTTATTTTTAGTATAGTGTTGTTTGTTTTTAAGTGTTTGATTAAGTTTAATAATAATTAAAAGATAAATAGTGCGTTGACTTGGGTTTTTTTTTGGGAAGATTATAGTACATCATAAAAATGGCGGAAACTGAACAACAGCCCATCACCAATAATACAACAACAAATCCAACTAATTTACCTCCATTGTCGTTAAATACGAATGCTAAAGGTAAATTGAATAACGATGAGAAAATAATTAATTTATAAATGTGCGAAATTTAAATCTTGCACAATATTTGAATTTTTTTTTTTTTCGTTTTTGGCACCAAATATTTTGTAAATAAAAATAAAATTTGTAGTCGTATGAATAGACGGGTACGAGTATATCATATTAAACAATATATACATTATATATTGTTCATGCGTGGTACAGCCATTCAGTTTCCTTTGTATCATCGTATCTGTGTGTAAAACGATGAAAATCGCATTTTCCAGAAGTTGTTGTTGTTGTTGTTGTATTGCCTATTGCTCCATGGAGTTTGGGGTGAATGATATGTACATATTAATATGTATAAGGAACTATAATTTGAACTATTAATGAGTTTATGTAATTTTTATTGACAAATTTAAACGAACGTGTTTTGGATAACGTCATTATTAGGAAACAAATTAATTACCATATTTCAAACATTATGAACTGCACGTGACTCTAAATTTCACCGATCTCTTTTTGAAAGAAACTGATTAATTATGAATGAGATGTTGAAGAATTAAATTGTCAACCGAAATGCCTTTCCTTTTTTAAGTAAGCTGTCACCATCTCAATAAATGCCAAAGTTCGACATATTAAAATATCGATTTTCTTATAACAATTATCACCGTTCGAATTGAGGTTATTTCAGAATTTCTGAATAAAATTTTGTTATTTTAAGAACAAAAAATTCAAATCACAAGAACTAACTATTATGTATTTAGAAAGAATCAAAAATTGTAATTTGGAATTTCGGTTTACCGTAGCGTTCGACTTCAAGTTTACCAAACCAAAGAGCTATCTACCATGTACACTGAGGGAAAAAACAATGTAAATTCAACAAAAACAACGTTGAATGAAAGTAAAATGTATATGAAATGGTTTTTCTTAGTTTCAATTCCGAAAAAATTTCAAAATATAATTAAAACTAAACAATGTAGTTTTTAAATTTAACTATTTTATTTTGATTGTGCAACCTTTTACTTTTAACTATTGACCAACCTTGATTTGACGATTACAAATTATTGAATTCCATGTCAATTCAATATTTTCCAATTTTGATTTAATGTCATTAAAAGAAATATTCGTTGGTAGAGGTATTTCTTTGAAACGTCATTAAGTAATTGTTTCAATGTGAAAACAATCTTAATTTAAATTATTAACATTTTTGATTTAAAATGGGCTAACGTTGATTTAACGAAAATCGATTTATATTAATTATTGAACTTTTAATTCGTTATTTATTCGTATTACAAAAAAATCTTATATACACTAAATTTAATTCAAATAAACTTATAATATATGGTTTTCCGTTATTAATGGAGTACAAGTATAGCGGTGGTCTTGTATAATAATTTATATTTTTAATATATAATTGATCAGTATAAATATTTCCCACTTCATAAGATTGAAAATGATCATCGAATTTTTGATGTTCTGAAAACATCTTTAGCGGGGGTAAGTCAAAAATTTCATGTAAAAAAACGAACGGAAAATCCGGTACGAACGAAATTGCAAATTATTACGAGAAAAACGAACACAAAATGCACCGAACTTGCTTACTACATAATACGAATTAGAATTCCCGTCGGATTAAAATGGAAATGCAAAAAGTTATGCATGTGTAGTGTAAGTGATTCAAAAAAGTGAAATGGAAGTACATTAGAAACAAACACAATTATACGCTTACTTTAAGTATTAAATGTTATACGTCTCAGTAAGCTGTGAAAATAACACTTACAGTCACTCACAAAAATTTGCGTACACTTTAAAAATCGAACGAATTTCACAATAAAGTAAAAAATAATTAACGGCTTCTGTATCTTATATTTGCATAGGCATAAATAACAAGAAAGATGGTATTTGTTTAAAAAAAAATATTTGCTTCAATAAATAATTGACGTTTTTCTAAAATAAAAGCTCACAAAAATTTGCGTACATTTAATAATTATAAACAAAAATTTGATAGAAGATTAAAAATTACTATTTTGTTGTACGTCATTTGGCTTCCAGCATCCTCAAAGGCACAGAATTCACTAAATTCATGGTCGTGGCATAATCTATTTTCCAATCTATTAGTTTTAATTATTCTTTTGTAGTGATTCGATGTTTCTGGACTCTGCGACTTTGTTCTCCCCAGAAATGCTGTATAGGATTCAAATCTGGTGATTGATGTAGATGATTTAGTTGTTTAGGGACTCTATAGAGCGGCCATTTCTTTACTATACTCGCCGTACGCCTTGGATCGTTGTCCTGTTGGAGGTACCACTTAGAAGGAAGACCCAATTTTTCGACGCTAGACGGACATTTTTTTTTTTAAAATATCTAAATACATGTCACCAATCACATTTCCGTCGAAAAACACCGTATTTCCGACACCATTTGCTGCCATAAGCCCCAAACCATTACAGACCCAGCCCCATATTTAATTATTGGTTTTACATTTTTTCCTCAAACGCCGTATTAGCCTTCCCCCATATTTTCCGCTGGGCATTTGACCCAGAAATCTTAAACATGCTTTCATCGGAAAAATAAAATATTTTGCCACAATCTAATATCCTTGTCTTGGTACAATTTTGCCAATTCTTTCCTTTTTTTTTTCATTTTTACTGCAGAAATGAAAGGTTTCCGCACAGTACGCCAATTATATCCATTTTTCCGAAGAATACGGCGTACATTTTCTGGATAAATAGCAATCCCTGATGATTCTTCCAGTTTCCTTTCGGTACGACAATTTACGTTCCGAGGACGGCCGGTTTGCAGTTTCCGTGCTGTATTTCCACATTCTTTGACATTATTAACAATTCTTTGGATTGTAGTATGCGTTCTGTTAACGATTCCTGCAATTTCCCTGTTAGATTGCCTTCTTTAAATAATTTTACTATGACATCTCATAATTCTACTGACATCTTTCGTTTTGTGAAAGGCATTTTGTTGAAACACACTCAAAATTTGAAACGTCGACAAAACATAGATATATTTATTAAGGCTGATGGCTGCCTAGGAATTTTACTCGGTTTTAGTAAAGATAGCGGTAATTAAAGTTTAGACCATGCAAATTTTTGTGACGTTGTACGCAAATTTTTGTGACGTTGAATTTTAGAAAAACGTGAATTATTTATTGAAGCAAATATTTTTTTTTTTAACAAATACGATCTTTCTTATTATTTATGTCTATGTAAATACAAGATACAGAAGCCGTTAAGTATTTCTTGATATTTGTGTGAAATTCGTTCGATTTTTATGGTGTACGCAAATTTTTGTGAGTGACTGTACACATCAGGGATGAAAAAGTTGATACTTTAGTAATTTTTTCAGTCCTTTAGAAAATAAAAAGTACTTCGAAACTTTTGTTCAAGTTCAGTCCTTTCAAAAAATATTTATATTCGATTTTTTCTGTAAACGTAAGACAGCACCTTACGAAGAACGAATCATTTTTCGTTGGCAGACTCTTCTAAATTTAAATCTAATCGTCGAGACGGCCAGATACCGACGGCAAACGAACGTAATAACGCTTTTTCCTTGTAATTTTGACGGGCAAGGATGGTGGCCTTGTTCGTGAAATTATAATTTGTGGGTTGTGATGGTATTGCGTTTGGTGGGAGGAAAATATAGTTTTATCTGTTAATTACATATAAATTACTAAAATGGATAAGTAAATTGTTTTTAGTTTAGTTAGTATATTTTATCATTTATTTAAATTTTAATTACAACACCGAGTGAACATTTAATCCAAATTATGATACAAAAATCACTTATATAAATTGTTGTCCATTTATAATGTTAGTGTGATGTTTTCAATCAAATTATATTATTAAGTAAAAAAACGCAATTTACGATCTTTAAAAATTCTACCATAAAAAATTAAAAAACGGACGAGTTCACGCTCAACTCGCAAAAGTAATACGTAAAAACCTTTATGTATAAGTGTCCATTGAATCATTGCAAGCCTCTTCGATGGGCCTGAAAAATTAATGCAGATAGACGGCTACTTAAAGGCTACCGTTCGCTCGGTATTTAAATTGCGTTACATTTTTGGTTTACAAAGTCAATAAGTTATTCTATATTGGGTTTGGAGGACGAACCTTACCGACATTAATTGTTTAATTAAAAATCTAAACCTGCTCTCTATACGCTTTAAAATGCAATACACCACTACTCATACACGGCATTCCACATTTAGACTTTTGTGAATGGTCACCACACATTGGATGAACAAAGCAAAGTGAGATTGCTGACTTGATCAGTTTGAACTAAATAAAATTGCTATTAGATATAGACATTATTTTGACTGTAAGATCATAGGAGCTGGAAAGACCGTAGCCTGTATTCCTGCGGCTTCTTCCTTGGTGCATCTTTAGAGAATATCATTCGAATCTGTTTACCACTTTTGTAGTTATTGTTTCTTATACTCCCCGCAAAACCGAACTCAGCGACAGCATAAGCATAAACATAGCATACATGCGTAATGCATAGTATGTACCTGACAATAGTAACATAGAGGGATTTCAATGTTAGAGGGTTATACAATTTCCTTCCATTACGCCTAATGCAATCCAATAAGGAATACTCTCTGCTTACAATGTAGTCCACATGCTTATTAAATGTAAGGTTGCACGAAAAAAAACCGCCAAGCGGATCGCTGATCGACCTGATCGAGACAAGCGTGATCGACCAAAAAGTATTACTTTGCATTTGCTCGTGTTCAAGGGCAACTTAATCTGAGCGGACTAATCACAAAAGACATCAAGTTCGTCTTGCAATTGCGCAGTGTCAATTAAAGAATTAATTGTAGTATACATTTTAAAGTCGCCAGCATATAACAGACGCTTACAAAACCTGAAGCACTGAACAACATCGTTAATAAATACAGTGAACAGTAAAGGTCCCATGGCTGCCTTGAGGGACACCAGAAGGTATGACAAATTCGAAGGAACGGATCTGCGAAATACTCACACATTGATGTCTTTTGTAGACAACATAAATCGACGGTTTCCAACAGTCTCGAAAACATCGCCCCAAAAAACTATCAAATTAGTAACTGTTGATTTATTCCGAATAAAGTCGTATTGACGCGTACTTATACGTTTATTAATATGAATTTCAATTATAGATTTTACTAACGATTCAAAAAGTTTAGGTATAACCGAGAGAATTGAGATTCCTCTGTAGCATGCAATATCACTCCTTCTCCCATAGATTTAAATATAGAAACTACAAATGATTTTTCCAAATTTCAGGAAACACTCGGGAAGAAAGCGCATACTTATTCAGAATCCAACACTATCAGGACATGCACCAGCAGTGATATCTAAATTATTCAGTCCAATCATAATTTCCGCGAGTTGGATTGTAGGATATGAATTATAGCGACCATCAATGATACCTGAAAATTTAGATATATCAGAGTTATCAAAAGAGGTCTGCAAAAATTTGGCAAACGCGTCACATATTTCATGAGTACCTGAGAATAAAACATTTTGCATGACATAATCCTCAGATAGCCACGTGATTTTCTTTTTTGATTTATAAATGGAAAAAACCGCTTAGGATTAATTAAAATTTCACTTTCGATCTGTAGAACGTACATTTTGTAAAGAAAATCGGTGAAGTACTTAAATTATTTGCATAAATCACGATATCTACATATAGATTTGTCGTTAACATCCCCAGAATGCTTATAATTCTTAAATGCTCTAGATTTATGTTTTTTAAGCGGCGATTGAACCATGGATCTGTATACGTCGAACAGACCAAAACCTTTGGAACATATAATTCCAAACCATTATTCTTAATACTATAAAACTTTGAAACAGCAACCGAAATGTCCTCACTTATTGGATAAATAAAGCTGTCCGTCCGCATGTGGCGTGCGATGTCCTGCTAAATCCACCTCCTGCTAGATTAACAAGATTCTATGTCGATGAATTCGCAAGATGAAAAAATTAAGTATAAAATATGTCCAAACGTAACATTTGCAATAAATCCTTGGTAAACGTCTGACAAACATACTACCAAGCGGTATATAGACTCCCACTATAAAAAGCCAAAAAGAAGCACATTTGACCTTAACAAGAATTGACTCACCATAGTCGCAATAGAGGCTGATTTAACCAAATTCCAGGTCGTTAATAAAGGCGACGATCACACCACTCCCAGCAACCTCTCTAATATTTGAATCGCGATCACGACGAAAAACTGTGTAGCATGAAGAAAAATATTCCTCCGATTAAAAATCAGCACTCAACCAGGAGGTCTCCGTAAAAATAACGATGTCGTAGTTATAACACAAAAGAGATGAATAAATTGAATGAGATTTGGTCCGCATTCCGCTATTGTTGTGGTAATATATGTATAGACTATTGTTGCTGGAATTATTTGATAAAATGGGGAGCATAATATTATTGAGTTTAGGTCGATAGAAAACGTTACTATTAACATTGATGGATCACGGTATTATTCCACAACCGCCAGTCTGAAGTTTTTTGTACGAGGCACAAACTCTCTGACCAATGCACTGGCAGGCCATATATGAAATACATGAAATTGAGATGACTAACGTCGCGGCCAGCTGACACAAGCACCCGACACTCAATCTCATCCTCAGAAATGTCCGTAAAGAAGCCGGTTCAGTGGTGTTAGCTAATTTTGAGGCATAAATAAACTTCCTGTGCCACGTAATGATTGACTTATAACAACGCTGAACTTTTCCAATAGATCATCTACATTGGACAGAATAATGCCAAGTGATTGATTAATAGCAACAAATTAGAGAAAAAGAGTTAGGAATAAATGAAATTCAAATGTAAAATGCCATGCTACGAGCGAATTCCATTTTTCTCTAATTTTGAAGTAGTTTTCGGATTTAATTAAATTTAATTTGATTGAAAACATTACACTACTATTAATAATAGGCAAAATTTGTATATACCATATAAGTGATTTTATATCAAGTCTACAAAAAATTTTTACTCGCATTCGCAATTCCTGCTTTAAACGAATTATCTGTGCTGACTTCTAAGTCCTGGTTAATTTAGCAACAGAACACCTGTCTCTAATTCTTCACAAAATCAGTATTTAACGTTTTAACTGAACCCTCCTAAGAAACAAAAAATATTTAAATACCTTTTTGTTACTTTTAGTGACATCTATCGGTGAATTATGTTAACAAATCAAAAAAATTAAAAAGTACTTTAAAGCCCAATTTAGTCCTCTGTTGCTCAACATTTTAGTACTTTGGAATTTATGTCAATTTCATCCCTGTTATACATTGATACATAATAAAATAATAATTTTAAAATTGCATAATCGGTATCGTATCGTATGCTATGTTTATTTTAAGTATTGCTCTTGCTGTTGCTGAGTTTGGTTATGCGGGGAGTATGGAAATAAAATCTATAGAAGTATTAAACAGAATTGAATAACATTCTCCAAAAGATGCACGCTAGGCAGAAGCCGAAAGAAGACAAGCTACCATCTCTCCAGCTGATATGATTTTACAGTCAAAATAGTCTTCAAGTCTACGAATAGAGCAGTTCTACGAATAGAGAGAGGTTCCAATTTTAATAGTTTACATCGTCCCCCATAAAGAATATAATTGGGAAGATTATTTTAAGAATTGTCTTTGAACCCTTTCTATAAGATCAGAAGAATCCTGATAAAATGGGTCCCAAATAACTACGCCATAATCTAATTGCGAGCGCACCAACGTAATATACAATATTCTAATCGCATAAGGATCCCAGAAGTCTTTGGACAATCTTTTAACAAACCCTAACATGGAAAACGCCTTTACTTTATAATTATTATTCTGTATCTTGTATATCTTATAATTAATTACACAATTGGACGAACCCAAAATAAAATTATTGTCCACCACTGTTACCGCAAAAAAAATAATTATCATTTATTTTAATATTCCGATTTTAATTTTTATTTTTAATTTTTAGCAAAAATTGTCTTGCGACTTATACCACGACAAGCGAAAAGTAGATAAAAAAAAAACAAAAAAAACAATAATCCGGCGATGAATATTGTTCCCGCGAAATCGTTTTATTTTCTGTGTTGCTGCGACATGAATACAACTCGTGTTGACACACGAGAAAAATCATAATGTCAAAATTTGATGTTCTATTGAACACGAGATGGAGCCATAGAGAAATATCACTCAAGTTTAGACTGAGGAAAATAATGTTAACGAGATGGGGCAAACGTCACAAAATATAACTTAGTGTTCGATTATATTTTGTGTACATGTCATCTCGTTACATGGCGAAAGAAAATACGTTACGCAAAGAGATATCTTATGCGTAAACCCTATGTGTCTGTGGTGGTGAATGTATTGAAAATTTATATAAACAAATTATTAATTTGTTGCTTGCAATGCGTGAGCCGCTACAGGACTCCCCCGCAAGTGAGTTCCCCTCCTTAAGGAAGTTCAGTGTTAGGCTGAAAACGAACTGATTTATGTTGTCGAGAAACTGATTTCGCATCAGTGGAACATAGTATGCCGTAAGCCGGTTTAAGCCGGTCAATTAAAATTGTTTGGTTTTTTCCATTAAATTGACACGGTGAATTGCTTCCGAAGGCGTCGAATAACTTTAAACGGCCCTTCATAAGGAGGAGATAAGCCTGTGCGAACCTTGTCCGTTCTTACGAACACAAAATCACAGTTAGCAAGTGACTTGGGAACAAAAACGTCATCTTGTTTGGCTTGCCGAGTTGATTTTGGGATAAGGTTTTGCATTGTGTCACGGAGTTGATCGATAACTGTGTCGCTGGTTGGTAAAGGTGAAAGAGGATTTTCGACGAAGAACTCGCCTGGTAGCTTGATGGTTTGTCCATAAACCATTTCAGCTGGTGAGCACTTCAGATCTTCTTTTACTGTTGCTCGGATTCCCAGTAATACGATGGGTATTTCCGAACTCCAATTGATCGTGTTTCCTCTGGCCATTAACGCAGCTTTGAGTTGCCGGTGGAAGCGTTCGACCATGCCATTGGCTTGAGGATGATAAGCCGTTGTACGAATCCGATGTGAGCCAAGGAGTTTTGTTAACTCGCTGAAAAGCTTTGACTCAAACTGCGTTCCTTGATCAGTAGTGATATTAAGGGGCACGCCGAATCGTGAAACGTAATTGTTGACAAAAGTCAAGGCAATGGTTGCAGCTGACATATTGGTCATGCAGTAGGCTTCGGGCCATCGAGTAAATCGATCGACACAGGTTAGCAGGTAAGTATATCCATTAGATGGAGGAAGTGGTCCTACTATATCTATATGGATATGTTCAAAACGACCTGATGGTATTTGGAATTGTCCATGTGATGATTTGGTATGCCGTTGGACTTTGGCACGTTGGCAGGATAAACATGACTGAGCCCAATGGCTTACGTCCTTGTTCATACTAGGCCAAAAATATCGAGTAGTAATCAATTTACGAGTAGCACGGACACCAGGATGCGAAATGTTATGTAAAGTATCGAAGATGGTTCGACGCAGTGATTGTACGATGAATGGGCGATTGTACCCAGTTGATGTTTCGCAGATAATGTCGAGGCCAGGCAATTGGAAAAGCGCCAGTTTCATTGATGAACCAGAGTGACATTCGGAACCAGAAAATAAATTCTGAAGTTCTAGGTCTGCTTTTTGAGCAATTGCGATTTTGTTTAAGTCGAATTGTGTCTCGACTGCGGCCGTTTCATTGTCTGTTGTGCGAGAGAGTGTATCTGCAACAACATTGTCATGTCCGTGAACATGCTGAATGTCCGTGGTAAATTGACTAATATAATCCAAGTGGCGAGCTTGCCTCGGATTACGCTCAGTTTTAGACTGAATTGCTCTAGTCAGAGGTTTATGGTCGGTAAAAATGGTGAAGTCCCGACCCTCGACAAAATATCTGAAGTGTTTAACTGCCAGATATATTGCGAGTAATTCCCGATCAAATGCGGAATATTTCTTTTCAGCATCTGAAAGTTTCCTTGAGAAAAATCCCAATGGCTCCCAACACTCATTGTTATACTGTTGCAGCACTGCCCCAACGGCAGTGTTAGATGCGTCAGTAGTTAAACTAAGCTTTGAATCGCTCAGTGGATGTGCAAGCAGTGTTATTTTCGCAAGTTCAGCCTTAAGTGACGTAAATGCCTGTTGACATTCGTCAGTCCAAGAAAAATTCTTTGGTGTTTTGGGTTTACGTAGAAGTAAGACCAAATGGCTGTGAACTGGTGCGAGTATTTCAGCAAGTTTTGGTATGAATCGGTGATAGTAATTTACCATACCGATGAACCGCTGAATGTGCTTAATTGAGCTTGGAACTGGAAATTCCCTAATGGCACTAATTCGTTCTTCAGACGGCAGAATACCATTAGGGGTTATTTTGTGGCTGAGGAAATCAAGAGTGGATGTGCCAAAGACGCATTTTGAACTATTGATGTGAACATCAAACTCAGTTAACCTTTGGAAGAGTTGTTCCAGGTGGAGTTTGTGCTGTTCCTCACTTTGCGATGCCACAAGAATATCGTCAATGTAGACGAAAACAAAGTCTAAGTTTCGAACAACTTCGTTCATAAATCGCTGAAACGTTTGAGCGGCATTACGTAATCCAAACGGCATTCGAGTAAATTCGAACAGGCCAAAAGGAGTTGTTATTGCCGTTTTAAAAACATCTTCAGGTGAAACGGGAATCAAATGATAAGCTCTGACGAGATCGATTTTCGAAAAAATTTTACATCCATGCAAGTGCATAGAGAAATTTTGAATGTGAGGAATCGGATAACGATCCGGTATAGTCACAGTGTTTAACTGTCTATAATCCCCACATGGTCTCCAATCGAAATCTTTTTTCTTAACCATGTGTAATGGACAAGCGACAGGAGATGCAGACGGCCTGCAAATCCCTAATTCCACCATATGCTGAAATTCCGTAAATGCGGCTTTATGGCGGACTTGATCTAGTCTTCTTGGTCTTGATACAGGCAGATGTCCTGCTGTAACAATGTGATGGACCACATTGTGTCGGACTGGCACTTTATAATTTGGCTCTGCTGTAAGTTGAGGAAACTTTTTAAGCAGAGTGCCATAGCCGTTGGTGATAGAATAATGGATCGGAGTCGGTGTGTCGACGTGAACCATGTTGGCATTGATTGACAGCTTTGTCGCTGAATCAACCAGCCGTTTATTCTTTAGATCAACCAATAGTCCGAATTTACACAAGAAGTCGGCGCCAATGATGGGACGATTCACAGCAGCTAATATGAAAGCATGCGTGAAGGTTCGTTTTAGTCCCAAATCCAACTGAAGCAACTTTGTGCCGTAAGTGTGGATGTTAGTGCCATTGGCGGCCGACAGAACTAGATTTGAATTTCGTTTTAAAATATTAAATTCAGATTTATAATTATAGACTGGAATAACCGGAAGGTCAGCGCCAGTGTCGACTAAGTAAGTAATTTTGTTTATTCGATCATATGTGAATAAACGTGACGAAATTGAGTGATTCTTTATTAATCAGATCTCGCCCCTGTGTTCTGGTAGTTTTTTGAACTACCCTCGTTAACATCAATTTTATTGACGTGTTGCGACGTCGATGGTCGCGACTTATCGAAATCGCATGGCGGCACGCACTTTTTTGCAGCTGGGCCAAACTTGGTGTGGTACCAGCATCTACCGTGTCTACGCGAGTAATTTGCTGAGCTGCGGGATCTTGACCTTGATCGCGACGATTCGCGTGGTCCTTTTGATTTGTCCCGAAACAAGCCGTCTAATTTGGCTTCAAGCCGAGCAAGTCGGGCTTCGAACGAACCAGTATTTTGGCTCGTCGATGGGACGTGATCACCGCGCACAGTGGGACGGGATTGTCTATAATTGATTTGTGTAACATGGGGTTGTTGTTGTTGTCCGAGGTTGATCACATCGTACATGCGGTCAGCAGTTTTTGCTAACGTTTCGATGACCATTGTATCTGGCTGCGCAATTAAAGCAATTTTGATTATTTCTGGCATTCGCCTAATCCAGAGCGATTTAATGGTCTGCTCGTTAAAATTTTTTCCCGCTAGTGTACGTATGTGTCGTAGCGCGTCAGATGGCCTACGGTCACCAATATCTTGGCCCGAGATCAGAGCCTCTAATTGCCTCTCGGATGACGGCGCTAGTCGGTCCAACAAAATTTGCTTAAGGTTTGTATATTGATCTGAGTTTGGTGGGTTTACCAAAAAATCTGAGATACAATCGCATGTCTCTGGCGCTAGTGACGACAGAGTGTGCAAGTATTTAGATTTTTCAGTTTTGACCCCTTGAAGGTCGAATTGAATTTCAGCCAAGAGGAACCAATTCTGTGCCTTCCGTGGCCAGAATGGTTGTAGTTTCACTGTATTAGTGGCTGATACCTCTAGGGATGCTTGATCTTGTGTATCCATATGTTGGGTTTGTGGAGTATTAAGTTCGGTTTTATTGTCATCGTTGCCCATCTTAGCAATTTTAGAATCAATTATTTATTTGAAACCAATGACCGAATGTGTAATGAACCTCCAATACCCAAAAGATTGTTGATGGAAACAAAACAAAAAAAAAATTCAAAACGATAAGTTAATAAAATAAATAATCCGGCGATCAATATCGTTTCCGCGAAATCGTTTTATTTTCTGTGTTGCTGCGACATGAATACAACTCGTGTTGACACACGAGAAAAATCATAATGTCAAAATTTGATGTTCTATTGAACACGAGATGGAGCCATAGAGAAATATCACTCAAGTTTAGACTGAGGAAAATAATGTTAACGAGATGGGGCAAACGTCACAAAATATAACTTAGTGTTCGATTATATTTTGTGTACACGTCATCTCGTTAGATGGCGAAAGAAAATACGTTACGCAAAGAGATATCTTATGCGTAAACCCTATGTGTCTGTGGTGGTGAATGTATTGATAATTTATATAAACAAATTATTAATTTGTTGCTTGCAATGCGTGAGCCGCTACAAAACAATGTCCTGTTTATGAATTTGGAAGGATAAATTAGAAGCGAATGTGATACCCAAATCTTCGAAAGTGTTCACTTTCTGAATTCTATGGTCTTTGAGAAAAAATTCATAGTCAAAGTTCAAAACATTCGATCTACGGGAAAATCGCATTGTTTTACACTTCTTACTATTCAATAATAAATTTTGGTAAGTACATACATACACCAATTCGTAAAATCTGATAAATCCGACTGTAGCTCCTCTGCATCCCGAATATTCGAAATAGTTTTAAAAATTTTAATATCGTCAGCATATATAAGAGAATGAATAAAAAAGGACCCAAATGGCTTCCCTGGGGAACCCCTGACGTAATATGAATCCATCTAGACATGTAATTCCCTATCTTAACGATTTGAGTTCTGCCATCTAAGTACGAATTGATCCACCTAATAGGTAAACTATTACAGTCCAAATACTCCAATTTAAGGAATAGTAGTTTGTGATCAATTTTGTCAAAGGCCTTGCTAAAATCTGAATAAACAACCTGTACATCCATCCCCAATTCAAAAGCCGTTGAAATATAATTGGTCAGTAAAATCAAATTCGAGACAGTTGATCTGCCAGGAAGGAATCCATGTTGCTTAGAAGAAATCAAAATAAAAAAATCTTTGACTAATTTTTCAAAAAGCTTCGGCAAAACGGATAAAATACTGATGGCTCGATAATTAGTAAGTAATATCACTTCTGGAACCTGACAAAAATATTGGTTTAATTAAAGAGCATTTCCAAAATTTTGGGAAGTATCCTTGTCGAAGGCTTTTGTTAAAAAGAACTGTGATTGGAAAAGCGACAGCATGTGGTGTCATTCTAAGAACGAAGGGAGGGATGGAATCGAACCCTGCACTTTGATTGATATCAAGCGAGAGTAGACCATTCAAAACAGTATCAAGTTCCAATTGCAAGCCACTGAACAATAGCTCGATATCGGATCTGTCGTTAACGGTTTCTTTATATAAACACTCTCAAAAAAGTCAGCGAACAAGTTACAATTATCTTTCAAATTATGACCCAAACGATCATCCAAAAACATAGTAGACGGATATCCCTTAGTTTTTCTTTTATAAAATCAACGAATCTCCAGAAGCTATCAGGTCTATCCTTTATGTTCGATTCGATCTCCAAAATGTAATTGTTGTAAAGAAATTTATTCAATATTCTGAATTCATTTCTCAAGGATTCAAATACAGCGTACCTATCGCAGGAGTAGGGAAAAGTTTAAATCTCTTATGAGCCTTGTCTTTATGGTTTTCAGATTAATAAGCTGTTTATTATACCACGGTTAGAACATTATAAAATTCATCCAGTATTTCCTCTAAATGATCATTACCCTCAAATGCACTCCAATCATAATTATCAAGAAAAGCATTAAAGGAATCGTAGTCAAAATCGTAACTCATCCTTGACAATTTCACATACTTCGAAATACAGTGACACTTTTATTGGAAAGTGGTATATGCTCGACGCTCCAGCTAACTCGTCACACGTCCTCTCGACAATAACTTCTTGATCCAACGGCAAAAATACCAGGTCCAAAACATTCCCACACTTGTTCTTGACGTCCATACATTGTTTGAGACCCATTGAAAGTAATCCTAATTCAACGGAGTTAAAAAATCATCAACTCGCAATTAACATTTATCATACACCCCAAAATTAGAATCGCATAGAATATACATAACACAAACGATTAGGGAAAACGCATGTTATCTGATTCTTACTGCGATTATATCCAAATCGCAATCCGTCAATATTAAAGGTACAGATGAAAATTTATCCGCAACAGCAATTACCATCCCTCCACCTTTCTTATGTGCCTTTAAGAAGATGCCTGTTTCGACGATGAACAATGTATGATGCCGGAAAATATTCTTCCGTCTTAAAATTAGATGTTAGCCAAGAATCAACTATACAGAACACTTCATATTCATCCTCAAGTAATGATAAAAATAGATTCTTTGATTTAGAGCGAATATCGCTTGCGTTATGATAATAAATGTTTATTCTTAGAGTAGCTGAATTTACTTGATGTGGTGATGATAAGATAGTAGAATTTATAGTGGAATTTAACGGAGGTGCTGATCGAGCCGGACACCAAACACGTTTTTTGATTTCCGCAGATGACTCAATATTATTATTATTATTGGGGGGGGGGCCATGCGGGCGATCAGCCACTTCGCACTGCGACCTAAAAGATCTATTGTGCTGGCTTCTGCTTAATTATCCGTCCAGTCAATATTCAGGTTCTTAATGAACCTGACAATAGTGCCTCCCGGTACGTGATACATTCTATCTGGGCTTATTGCTCTCCCTCCTAGATGTTTACTACAGCATGTAGTTCCGCTAGAAAGACGGTAGCATTGGAGCTCAAGGACCTCGAGAGGGTTGTCCCACTCCCGTATATTCCTACTCCTGCCCCGTATTCCGTTTGATTTTACTCTTACGAGTTGCTGGGAATTGCAAATCACCTGTAGGTCACCCAGCTTTATATTTATCAACGCTGATAATATGTTGCATACTATATATCGTACTGACATACCCCTTCAAAAATATCGTGCATGATATCAAAACAAAAATTCTCATGGACATCAAATCATTCTAATTGATTGAAAATACAACTAGTTTTAAGACCGGTTTCTTTAAAATTGTTAATTGCTAAGTCTTTCATATACTCGTAGTTATCTTTATTTCTTAAAAATGATTCTATTTCAGATATACTACATTTTAAATTAAATTACTGGTGGAAAACTGATTCCCTAATTGGAGGGTTAATATAACTTAAACGTCTTTTCAATTGAACGTGTGTGACCGCTACTACTGTATTAACTCGTTTCGATCAGAATGTTTCACTACTACAATACGCTTCGCGATGATTAACTGAAGGATAAGCCGCTTATAAATCTTCTTCATTTCCACGATGTCCAACAATGTAATTCATTTCCTATGTAGGTTCAATTCATAATTTCAAATTTTTCGGCTGTTTTATTCAAATTTGTTAATATAGACACTATTGAAATTCCTGCTTTAAATAATTTTAGTTTTGAAATTTGCAGCCAAGAACCACAACCCAAACCTCTCTAACTATAATTAACTAAATTATAATGTGGGAAACTATAAATAAAGTTTGAGTTCAATAGCTGGTTTGTACTTGATTCATATTTTTTCCATAAACTCAATTCAAATATAACTTAACCCTCGACTTAACCGGAAACTCAATGTCATGTTTGAAAAGTGTTTATTTATTTATTATTTATTAAACCTACAGTAAAGTACAATCGGTAATTAAGAATTATAATGCAATACAAAAATATTAATTATCAATAGAAAAAATTTTAAATAACTCATTTCTAAATGAATTTCTTGACATATTAAAATTACAAACTTTCCAAAACAGAGATAAAAATTCACGACATTTTCAAGACTGTAGCACAGAATCAATATGTATCAATATGCGCACATAGATATTTAGCCGATGCTACGTCTCTTCGGTGATTTAATTGTTGTAATTTTAATAAATTACAGCGATCTTTATATAGTTATTCACTCTTTCAGAAGGTTAGGCCACGAAGAGCGTGTAGTACAAATTGCTTCTGAACGCTTTCAATTCTATCTGAATTAAACTGATAAAATGGTGACCAGACCTGAGAAGCGAATTCAAGAATAGACCGAACAAAGGACACATATAAAGATGTGTAAATCTAATTTTTTTTTCTCATAGTGATTGCACGGATATGGTAAATTTTAAACCCAGATTTTCAGTATTAAAAATAAGCAAAAGGGTGCAAAGAGGATAAGAATAGGCAAAAGGGTGCAAGAAAAGTTTAAATAATATTTGCAACCCCTTACTGCTTTTACGTTCTTTTTCTTTAAAGCGAAATTCCGGAGTTGCTGGTTATTTTTGGCTTTGTAAAATCACCTGGTACTCCGAAATTATGAAGTGCAGAAATGTAATATATCATTAGATGATTTTTGAAACGTTTCCCGAATGTTGTTTTTGTTTGAAGAAAGTATTAATTAGGGTGTGTATGAAACGAATCACTAAGTTTGAATTTTAATTAAATAATCACATTTTCCATCTCGGCTTGGACCGAAAAGGTGTGTCTCGTAACATCAAAATGGCTGAGACACTCACAAAACGATAAAGAAGTTTATTTTACATGGCCGGACGTCTCTTGTATGCAGAGACGAATTTATGTTTTTGCCGCCCATAGTTTATGAGCTTCTTGCCGCCTCATAAATTTTTAGGTATGTACTCGTAGTGTTACGCTTCGGTGAATTAAATGGTTTTCTAAATTGTACATAGATTTTATTTGTGTAATAAAAAAATGGTTGACTCAATTCTAAATAACAGACGAAGTTGTAAACAATAGTAAATCAGTTATTTTATATAAATACAAAGTCTACATACTTACTCGTATACATCCTCTAAATCTAAAGGGTTAAATTTTAATGCATTTTGAAATGTTTATACATTTTGACGTTTTCTATTCAATTTTATGCATTCTTCTTTTATCCCGGATTACTAAGATCGATGCCTCAAACATCTCTTTCGGTTGGGATCATACGGTTTTGGTAACCTGAAATTTCCATCATAGGGCCCGGAGGATTTTTTAAACTTGACTTCAAAAATATTTTCTTTCTAATTGTTTCATTTACATCGTATTCTTGTGATGCAAAAAAAGTGATTTAGCGTTCAGCTTTTTTCAAAACGAACATGAAATTAGTATGTATACACATTAATGTTGTTTTGAAAGTCACTCAGCTCAGATGAGCACTAAAGGAAAATGTCCGTCCGTCTGTACTATATATCTAAGTCTGGATATACCCATGGTGAATCGAGAATGACTGGTCCGATTTGGATATTTTGCGACAATCGGTTTCTATGGTCAAGGCGGAGAATTCAAAAGCTTTTGGAACCTGTACGCCAAGAGGATCGGATACCTGCCAATCCGCCATAAGAATTGACTAAAAACCACTTGGTGATTACCACGTTTACCAATTTTTTTTTTTGTTTATATGTTGGTTTAACGATTGAGTTGGGCGTGGAGGTTGGGGGATGAGTTAGGGCTTGAGTTGGGCTCTATTTGCGGGTTGGACTAGGTCGTTGAGTTGATTTGGGATAGATTGATTTTGGCGTGGAGTTTGCGGTTGATTCTAG
This sequence comes from Tipula vernalis, assembly GCA_958295665.1. Lineage (NCBI taxonomy): Eukaryota > Metazoa > Arthropoda > Insecta > Diptera > Tipulidae > Tipula > Tipula vernalis. The sequence goes on along the minus strand of OY282558.1, from coordinate 174,083,720 downwards.
GGTTGAATTGGGTTCCATTTGTGGGTTGTGTTGGGCTGAGTTGGAGTTGAGTTGGGGTAAGGTTTAAGTTTAGTGAGCTATTCAGCTGGAGGTTTATTTGTGGATTGAATTGGGGCTTCAATTAGGGTTAGCTTGAATTTAATTCGAGTTTGTATTGCAGGTGGGGTAGGGTTGAATGAGGTTGATTTGAGGTTGATGTTGAGTTGATGTTGAGTAAGCGGTTCAGTTGGGATTTTATTTGGGGTTGCGTTGAAGAGTCAGTTGGATGTTAGATGGGGTTCCTTTGATTTGTAAGAATGTAAGAATGTAGGTTTTCGAGCCGCGTTGAGTTGAGGATTGAGTTGGACCTTTAATTTGTGGTTAAGGTTAGAGGTAAGTTGGGGTTGATTTAGAGGTTCAGTTAGGATTGAGTTTAGTTCATGAACGCATAAAGTTTTCGGTAGTCTCAAGTTTGGCGTTGAGTTGACGGTTGAGTTAGAAGTTGAGTTGCGGTAGAGTTGGGGTTCAGTTGGGGATTTATTTGGCGGTTGAGTTGAGATTTGAGTCAGGAGTTAAATTGAGTTGTTTTGAGTTGAGTTCGGACCGCGTTTATTTGAGGATTGAGTCGGGCGTTTATTTCAAGGTTGCGTTGAAGGTTTAGTTGTGATCGAGTACTGAATTAGAGTTCAGTTGAACTTCGAGTTGTTGGGTTGAGTTGGGGTTAAGTTGGGGTTGAATAGGGTTTGAGTTGAGGGTGAGTTTGATTTGAGTGAGGGGTTCGGTTGGGGATTAATTTGGGGTCGGCTGGAGGGTTCAATGTGACATTAGGTTGAGTTGATTTGAGTTCATTCAGACATGTAGTTTTAGTATCGTTGAGTTTGGAATTGAGTAGAAGGTTAAGATTTTGTTCGAGCTAGAGTTTAGTTAGCTTTCATTGGGGTTAAATGATGGGTTCAGTTGGGAGAAATATTTGTAGGCTGATTCGTGGTTTGAGTTTGGCGTTGAATTTCATATTAAATTAAGTTTTGATTTGAAAGTTGATTTGTGGTGATTAAGTTGAGGGTTGGATTCTGGATTGATTTCGTTAATTCAATTGCGATTGACCCCTTCTCTCTCCGTACCATTAACTTCAAGTTATACATTAAAACTCGAACAGTTGCTAGTAGAGTCACGATGTAATAATGACTTGCTAGATGTCGTACAATAATTTTCTACCAATATGGCAAGTCTTGATGTGAGCATTGAGAATTTGGGTAGTCAAGAATATTTATTAAATTAAGAGATTGGTGAAAAAATTAATCAACAAAAGGAATATTGCAATTTAGTTCAATTTTTAAAGAAAATCATTTTTTATAAATTTAAATATAAATTTGAATTTATTTAGAAAAATCGACACTGGCAGTTTACCACGCCTAACGCCACATTTCATATTTTTTTTTTGCCTGATATGTTGACGGTAGAAAATGGTATAGGAGCGGCTGAATAAGAAATTACGGCGTTCAGTTTGGGATTGCAATGATTATATAAATGAAATGTCTGTTCGTCTTATTTGGTATAGGATGTGATATTTCCACATAGGGGAAATTTATCGTATGCAATTTTCCCCTCAATTTTGATGAGATTTTAATTTTTAGTTGATCACAGCATGGCTACACAACCTATACCCATATAACCATAAATATTGTACCTATGATCTATCAAAAAATCAATCAAAAGGAAGTTAAATTTTATCTGAATTTGTGCCAATGTGGTTGCTATTATTTAAATCCGTATAATGCTAAAGGTCCGAACAACGTTCAATTTCCTATTTTTGCCTTAATGCCGCATACTGAAAACAGTTGTTAGTAACTTTTATGGTAATTTCGCAATAGAAGAATTTAACGAACATAAAACTCTCATCGTTTTGGTATATTTTTCGAGAAATTATGGTTTTTTTAAGTTGGCATGGAGGGGAAGATTTTTTCCAAAAAAATGAGAAAATTGTATGCACCTACTTCATGCGATTATTTTTATTACCTTAAAGGCAAACATTATACATGTATCACTGCCTTAAATTGTATGTTATAGAAATACTTTTAGAGACTTGTTCACAGATGCCTGAAGTCTTTGAGCTACCTTTAGGATACGTTTCCGCTTGTTTGACAACTATTTCGCATTCACTATTGGACAAATTTACGAACTGGCACTACTAGTTGATTGGTGAACCTTGCAGACACAGATCAAAGAGTATTTATAGTTCTTATTGCTTCTCTGTTAGCAACGACAAACGTAATTTTAATTCGTTTTGTACCTTGGAACCACCCCAAAGTTTTGGCGCGGAAGTAATAGGAGAGTAAATCTCCATTATTGTCGCAAGATATTTCTTATTTTTGACTAAAATCTTGCTACTGTTGTCTTGCCATTTATTGGTTTCCATTCCAGAAGATTTTTCAATATGCCGGCGCTGGTTTATGTGTGTCTGACATCACCAGAACATCAGACAACTGTCTGGGCTTGTTGTTACATTTCTACTGTTTTCCCATCTCACTTTACTGGAGCCTAATTTTTCTTGGTCCCATTAAGTTTCTGTTAGAATATGATTGGTCCATTAAATCCTAGCCTGCTTCTAATGGCAAATTACCAGCGATATTTTCACGTGGGATATTTTAAGTGGTTCATTTGAGCCCAAAACAAACAAAAAAAATGAAAACCATCTAGTGAAAACAGACTTTTAAAACCATGCGCCTTCAGACATTTTCTAGACAAATGTTTTTGTTTTAATTATTAAAACACAAAGTTATAGTACGCTGTAACACAAGTGCGGAAAAGTTTTTAACAAACAGGTAAATTACTGCAAGAGCGAAACGAATGACCTTTCAGGAAATGTGCTACATACAACAACGATTTTCCTTTCAGTTCGTTTCCTTCTTGACCATGAAAATTGAATGTTAGAAACGAATGAAAACCCATCAAGCCTACCTCTCCAAACAATTAAAGACAAAAGAACAGTCAATTGGAAGACTTACTACCAACGGTTGTAGTCGGTTGCGTCTACCGAAATATCGGTAATTTAAAAGAAATATTCTGTCAACTGATTTTATTTATTAAACAAGCAACTTGTTCAAAATAACGGACGTTTTTCGTGAGGTTGTTGTGAAAATTTTGATCGCCGGACTTGTTCAGAAACTTGTACTCGGTGGACACTTTGGAGAGTTATCCATTTTTTCGTCGCTTACGAAAATGCACTCATTTTTATATGATGAAAAAAGAGTTTTCAAATCAGCTAAACGTGAGGATTTTAACACGACTCTATACACTATATTGAAATATGAATCATTGCCAATTTATTATAGATACTTTGGTTTAGTTTGCTTCTTAATAAAATATCATACAACCTCTTCAAAGTTGTGGAGATTCTATGTCCGAATCTAATCGATGTAAAGAGTTTAGTTATGTATAATGTTGCGCAATCCTACAATAAACCGAAAATTATTTATTTGTCTAACGAATTTCTAGTCACGTGAGAAACCCTTTCCTATTTCGTATCACACGCTGTGCTCCAATTATAATGATATAGGCACAAAGTTACACACAATTACATACGTAGATGCGGTGTGTATATAGAAAACTTGAGTTTTCTAAAATTGAATTTCTGGGGTGACGTACGCATTAAAAAATAGGGATAGTATCACTTTTATCCCCTTTTATTTTTGTTACAAAAAAATGGAAATGTAATTTTTCAAATGCAGTGACTCAGTATACAAAATGAACACTACTAAACATAATGGTGCCAAGTTCATTTTTATTAATAGTTTTGTTGACAATTCAATATCGGTTTACATTTCAACCAGAACTTCGAATTTATATACGTATACTACTTACAACAGCAACATCTTTTACGCATCTTGAATAAGTGTATGAAATCGTTCATTTATCACTCAATCTAGTTAAACCCCATCGGCGGTAATCTAACTGGGTCTCTCCGACTAATTAAACCCCACCAGCGGTAATTTAAGTAGTTGGTACGTTAATTCAGCAAATCTTAGTCTTACAAACTAAAATAAAAAGTTTGTGTTAGAGTTTAGGAAGTTTAGGAAAACCGAATTTTTTTTCGATGTTACATGTAAGTAAGTTGAACATGTTCTACTCTTCGTTCACTTTGAATGATTCATCCGCGATGATAGTTCAAGATGACTTGTCTAAATGCTCCTTCCACTAGGCATCTGGTATACAACCAGTGGCGTTGAGGGCAGGAAACCTTTGGGCAAGGCTGCACAAACTTAAGTTTTTTTAACATGTATGTACATACATGTTGTTTGAAAAATACATCCGATTTATCGAAAATTTCATGGGAAAATAGTTCAACCTCTACTTTGCAAAAGTAAAAACTTGGATTTATAGACCATCAAGCGGCCGTAGATCTATGGAATGGAGATAAGTATTTAATCTCACTGAGTTTACTGAGTTATTTGCATCAAGGGCAAGAAATTTTGTGAGGCCTCACTTTTTTAGTGAAACAAACTTTATTACTTAATGTCATAAGTATTTAAGTAACAATTTTCTAATTGGTTTAATCTGTGTGTAAATATAACGCTGCAATACAAATTTTCTAGGTATACTGCAGATAGAAAATTTTCCCGCACACATTTTGAAACACAAAATGAGTGTTGATCACCTTTGCGATAGTTTCCAATGACAACGTTCATAGAAATTATACGAACCTTCGAAGTGCGACGAAGTACTTCACGGGACTGTTATACCTTTTTCCTATAAATATTTAATGAATTGATGACAAAAAGTGATATTTTTCGAAAAATTGTTCTGCATTGCCTTATACAAATCATAGCGATTATGTTCTATGACAGTCGTTTCCAATCGAACAGACGACGTGTTTTAAATTTAATATAGGAAAAAACAAAAATGCAAATTATTTTTGAAAGATATCGTTATCTGAGTTGGAAATGTGACTGAAATGTCTGATCAATATTTGTACGCACCTGATGGTTACCCCACCCCAATATGATAAACCATTTTCGAACCAGTGGATGGTAGATACTTTTTAGCACAGGAACCGGGCAAAAATCACGCAGGAAATTGGAATATTCTTGAAGCAGGTGAGAAGTAACGTTTTAAAGAAGAGACGTGAATTTTCCAACTGAGATTCGTTTTTTAAACTCGTTGACTAATTCAATATTAATAAACTCAGAATGACACCCAGTAGATGCACATTTGGAAATATTATGATAAATCACCTGGTTAACATGTGCTGCTGATGTTGTGCCAGTCAATTTGAACAATATATATTTTGATTTATCACTTAAAATTACTAGAATTAATAAAACATGTAAAACTTTAAGGTCAGAATTAATCATAAAATCATTAGGAGATTTGCTAGTGTAAGCCAAAGCTATGTCATCGGCAAACCCGGTATAAAGACCATGCAATTTAAGTCTAAAAACCGAATTAGTATAGATCCGAAATAGCAGAGGGCCCAATACTGTACCTTCCCAATTTTTGGTTCACTTAGAGTGTGATGTATTTCAACTCTAACCGATCTGTTGGCTATGTAAGAAGCGAACCCCTTGCTAGCAACTCCATATCAAAGGCTTTAGCAGCATCAATAAATAAACCAGCACAAGCTTTACCAATGTTCGGTCCGTTATGAATTGTGTTCAAAAGTTCCAACAAGGCCAAGTTCCAAATGACTCTGTTTTTCACTGCCTTCTCTAAAATTTTCAAAATTACTTGCTGCAAGGCTAATGTTCTGTAATTGCCTTTATCATTACGATTGCCTTTTTTAAACAACGGAATTATAGTAAAAGTTTTCAGTGTTTCAGGGACTATTCCTTGTACGAAAGAAAGATTGAAAGTATGGGTAAGGACGAGGCTGACATAGTTAGCAATAGCTTTCAATATATAATTACTAAGACCATCATTGTCGACTGACTGCTTCGGTTTCAACGAGTTAATGATAGATATAATTTCATAATTGGATACGGGGGTCATAAAAAAAGTTGTACAACAGTAATCATAAGGCAAATCGTAAATAACAGACGAGTTATACAGTACCAGATTGAGCTTCTTCGTATGACCAACATGGACATTATTGGGTTATTTCAATAAATTAATATTCTGAAATCTTAAGGTCCAATGCTGCCACTTTAAGACAAGAAAGATCGTTAGACTTGAGACGAGCAAAAAAATGATCAATACAAGAAGCTCGAGACCGCAGGAAGACATAAGAAACATATAGTCATTGCAGCTATTTAGAAAATTAAGAATATCTACGTTAATATCTCCAACAATGAAGAGATTTCTTGCCTTAATATTACGAATAATTCCAGAAATTTCTTGCACAAAAGTGCATTATCAAAATTCCACTCAACTTTAACAATATCAGCGGAAGTTATATTAAAAGCAGCTAGTAAACATGATAGATTGGAATCATAATAAATAGAAATCCCACCAGACCTTTAATTGTCGTTACAAGCACCAACCAAAGTGTAACCATTTAAATTATACGAAGACAATTTATTGCTATTTATCCAAATTTCACTTAAAAATATAAACGACGGTCTTTTACTATAAGCATTTATATTGGCGACGAACAAGTCAACAATTTTTCGAAGGCTGCAAATATTTTGATGTATAATTACAAAATCAGAAAACACTACATTCTCATGGTTAGTATTTATGCTAGAAGATAACTGTTTATTCAACAAACTATAGTTTCTCAACAAACAATAGCCGAAAGGGCCAAGCCAAGAGAATAAACCGCATGCGGGAGAATATCCCAGCCCAAGTTAAAGATCACTCCCCGGGTTGCTTTTACTGTGTGTGGACTGATGTTATCTTGAAGCAACATGTCAGATCGTATCCCTTGGCCCGTGAATGCTCTTTTTTCCTCGAAGGTATCAGCCAATTTGTCCAGTTGAGCTTGATAACGTTCAGCCTTGATAGTATGACCAGCTCATTCGTAGTAGATGATTCCTTTCCAACCCCATCAGACACACAATGACACTTTCTTGGTATGAATATTGGGCTTTGCAAGGGAAGGAGATGGCTATTCTTTTTTTTTGTACCGAGAAAGCAAATTCAAACAAATATCGACTGTGGGATTTTTGTTCTCTTCGGTTAGCTCATAAGGAACCCATTTTCTACCCTTCCAACTCCTAACTATTTTTGAAGTTCTTTTAAGTTTAACATGGGTTTTCATCAAGTAAAGCTTGAAGTCCTTCATCTTCATAATATTTTTCAGAACCTGGACGTAGATCGTCTTCAAGGTTAAAATTTCTATAAAGAAACTTCGTAAATCAATTTCTATCATTTGAAGCACCAACAGAATTATCTGCCCAAGCCGAATTTCAGCAGCATTTTCCTCCAGTTTAAAACAGAATAACATTGACACTTTTAAATTTTACTTTGAAACATCCATCTCTTAAAAATTTGATACACTCTGAATGACAGCTTGTAAATGACTGAAAGTAAAATAACCAACAATGAATAAGCTATACCGGGTGATTTTTTTAACCTGATACACTCAAATATCTCGGAAAATAAGCACTCTACAAAAACAAAAATGGTAAAGATCAAAATTTAATTATTTCGTGGGGAGAAATACATTAGTGTTAAGATTAGTACCCCCCTCGTCTTTGTAGTTGGGGCGGAGGGTAACTTTGAAACTAAAACATGAACCCCTATTTTTTATTGCAGATTTAGATTCTACGGCTAAAGATACGTAGGATTTGACTGAAACATTTTTTTTCGATTCATAATAGATGGCGCTGTTATTAACGATATTCAATTGTTTTCGATTTCTCCTACTGAGAACCTACGCAAACGATTATGCAATACGTCTGCAATAAAAATACCATGGTTTTATTGTGAGTTCTCGAAATTGGTCGTCAAAAAATTTAATCATTTTGCAAATTTCGAATAACGAAAAGGGTGCTTGTTTTACATGAGTCTCCTCGCCTCATCATCTTTCAATTAAATTAAGTGCTCAAAATGATGGCCTTCGACTTCAATGCACTTATTAATCCGCATTTCAAATGACTGTACACAACTGAGAAGTATGTCTGCTTGAATTTTAGCAAAACGGTTTCTGATTCGCTAAATCATATTCTCAAGTGTTGTTCGTTTTTCAATTACAAGAAATCTGGTGATCTGGCAGACCAATTTACCAGACCTTCTCTCCCGATCCAGCGACTATTGAAATTACGATCAAGTACTGCACATGCTACCAACGAATAAGGTGCGGGATAACCATCATGTTGAAACCACATGTTCCGTTGCACTTCTAAGCTCAAGTCTTCAAATAATGTTGGCAGTTCATTTTCCAAAATATCTCGGTATATTTGACCATTCAAGTTGCCTTCAATAATGTGGGGGCCGATGAGTTTGTTGCAAATTATTCCACATCACATATTGACAGTCCAAGGATGCTGATGTTCAACTTGGCGAAGCCAGTACGGATTTTCAACGCTCCAGTAATGCATGTTGTAGCGATTAACCGTTCCATGGTTTGTAAAAGACGACTCGTCGGAGAACAACACGTAATGAAAAAAATTTGTGTTTTGCTGTATTTGTTCACGTGCCCACTGACAGAAAGTTACCCAATTTTGGAAATCAACGCCATGAAGATCTTGGTGTAAAGAGACATGGTACGGATGATACTTATGACGTTTTAAAATTTTCCAAACACTGGTCTGGGACAATCCGGAATCGCTAGCTATTTCTCGTGTACCACTATGTGATGATTATGAGCTACTGCAGCCAATACATCAATTTCATTATTTTCTCCAGTAACTGTTGCTGGACAAGTCCTTTTTTCGGTTGAACACTTCCATCAATAATAAATTGTTTGACAGTACGCTGAAATGACGCACGTGACCGAATTCTATCTGGAAAACATGAAGCGTAGGCAGTGACAGTATTATCAAGACTCCGGCCAGCTTCTCCATAAACCAGAATCATTTCAATTTTCTCTTGTACAGTTAAATATACCATTCTTAAGTAGTATTGATAGCTTTACACAGGTATGGTTGTTTTCGAAATAATCTACGGACTGAATCGGTAATTTTAAAACAAAATACACACAATTTCATTAAATTGAAAGCCGATTTAATCGCATGTTGAGAACCCATTTTCAGTAATTGAAAATTTAAGAAATACAAATTGTTTAAGACTAACTTCGAGTATTTACAATGAAACCGTGGTATTTTTATTGCAGACGTATTGCAGAATAGTTTGCGTAAGTTATCAGTAGGACAAATCGAAAAAAATTGAATATCGTCAATTACAGCGCCATCTATTGTGAATCGAAAAAAATGTTTCAGTAAAATCCTACGTATCTTTAGCCGTAGAATAGAATCTGCAATAAAAAATAGGGGTTCATATTTTAGTTTCAAAGTTACCCTCCGCCCCACCTACAAAGAGGAGGGGGAGTACTAATTTTAACACTAATGTATTTCCCCCCACGGAATAATTAAATTTTGATCTTTACCATTTTTTTCGTAGAGTGCTTATTTTCCGAGATATTTGAGTGAAAATATCACCCGGTATACCCAAACCGGTAGGCGAAATGAATGCATTTCAGTAATTTGTTTATACCAACCATCTTCAGTGCTATCTTTCCACTTTTACACCCAATAATATTACTTCGGTTCAAAGGGGCCAAACTGTTAGGTTAGGTTAGGTTTGGGTGGCGGTCCACTAGGACCAGGCATAGATACAAAAATGGTCCGTAGCCATACCACGAATAATTGTTTCCTCCAACTCATTGGAACCATTTTGAGCTGTTAACAAAGCGCTGGATACTCCTGACGTCCATCCTACAGAGGTCCGTCAGGTCCTTGAAGAAGGATGCCCCTAGAAACTTTAGTCTGTTTCGTGCCAGACGAGGGCAGGTGCAAAAAAGATGAAGTACTATCTCTTCCTCCCCTTCGTCCTCACAACTACGTCAGAAGTCATGTGAGAAGACACCAATTCTACTCGCATGCCCCCCTATGAGACAGTCTCCGTAATCACTCCAACAACCACATTGATCTGACTTCGCTGAAGTGAGATCAGCTGTTTGGATCTCGCCAAGTCCAAATTTGGCCAGACCTGCCGAATTATTATGCAAGAGGTGATACTTGACCATCTGTCATTCGTCAGCTTGCTAGCTTCTTCCTGAAGTAGCAGTTTGCATACCGCAAGAGGCATTTCATCCTTTCTGCTTTCTGAGAAGTGGTCTGTTGTATCACGTCGAGCCACTTCATCGGCGTTTACATTCCCTGTACTTATGAAATGTCCTGGCACCCATAAAATGTGGATGTTGAACTGATCTGCCATCTCGTTCAGAGATGAGAGACAGTTCTGGACTACTTTCGACGTGAGGAGGTGTGATTGAAGCGCTTTAATGGCAGCCTGACTGTCCTTAGATATGCGAATATCACAAACTGATATTACAATATACCTCAACCAGTCTACGGCTTCCATTATGGCAGTTACTTCAGCTAGAAAAATGCTACAGTAGTCGGGGAGACGGAAGGAGAGATTTAACAGAAGTTCCTCGCAGAACACTCCAGCCCAGACTTTCCCGTCCTGTTTTGAACCACCAGTGAAGAAGTTTATAACTCCTGGTTCCGAAACTGCACCCATCATCCAGTCCTCCCTGGGTGGGATCCTAGTCCGGAACTTTGTGTCAAAAGATAGTGACGGGGCAGTATAGTCGGTGGTCTTGGGAATTTGTTTGTTGCTCAAAATAGATGAGTGCCCTGTATTGTTGCAGGTCCACATTAAGATGGATTTCAGCCGTAAGGCAGTACAAGCTGCCAACTGCTTCCCTAAGATTTCTAGAGGAGTCAAAAATAGCAGAGTCTCTAGTACCTGAGTGGATGTGCTCCTCAGTGTATCACTAATCCACAGAGAGATTGGTCTCTGAACTTTTGTCAACAGCTTTTGGTTGACAGTTTTGTCCGGAGCAGGCCACCAGACTATTACCCCATACAAGAGTATGGGTCTGAATTCTGCGGTATAAAGCCAATGACGATGCGGGGCTCTAGCCCCCATCCTTTCCCAATGGCATTTTTGCAAGAGTAAAGCGCTACCGTAGCTTTCTTTACCCTTTCCAGAATATTAGGTTTCCAATTTAATTTGCTATCCAAAATGAGACCTAGAAACTTCGCTTCAACTGTAAAAGTCAATCTGAACCCAATTAAAGTGGGAGGATCGATGTGAGGAAGTTTATATTTCCTAGAGAAGAGAACCAATTCGGTTTTGTGTGGGATCACATTCAACCCACAGCCATTTGCTCATAATGAAAGATTGCCCACGAATTTTGCATAAGCTCACTAAAGGTGCCGGGATATTTACCACGGACACCAATAGCAACATCATACGCATAGGCAACCACCTTGAAGCCACCGCCCTCCAGTCTCAGCAACAGGTCATTTATGACCAAGTTCCAAAGTAGAGAGGAGAGTACGCCACCCTGCGGTGTACCTCTGCTTGCAAATCTTCTGACGGAGGATTCCCCAAAACTGGCATTTATGATCCTGCCTTTTAGCATCTGTTCTATCCAGTCCTTGAGTGATTCATCCACTCCCAGATCTGAAAGTGCCCGAGTTATAGACCCTGGAAGCACATTGTTAAAGGCCACCTCAATATCCAAGAAAGTTACCATTGCGTAGTCTCTATATTCGAAAGATTTTCCAATGAAAAATATAAGAGAATGAAGAGCAGTCTCTACAGATCTCCCCTTGCAATAGGCATTTTGAGATTTGGACAGCTTTTCCGATACAATCGTGCCTCTAATATGAGCTTCTATTTGTCTTTCCAGTGTTTTAAAAAGGAAGGAAGACAAGCTAATCGGTCTAAGATTTTTGCGATTGCAGTATGGGCGTTTTCCCGCCTTAGGTATGAAAACAACCTTCAATTCTGTCCATTTACTAGGAACGTGGCATAGTTCTAGGCTGCCTTTGAAAATTACCTCTAAACAGGAAATTGTTAGATCCGTAGTTTGTTGAATATCCGCAGGGATAATACCATCGAGTCCAGGCGACTTATATGGTTTAAAATTGTTTATCGCCCACAGGATCTTTTTTCTGCTAATAATTTGGCCTATGAGGCTACTTGCCCTTTTACCTACTGATGTGCTAGGTACAGACTCGGAACAACCAGGAAAATGAGTGTCCATCAGAAGTTCCAGCGATTCTGCACTATTAGTAGTGGTCCATATCCCATCCGGCCGTTGAAGATAACTTATGGGATGGAAGGACCAGTTGCTAGTACTTTGCGTAGCCTAGACATCTCTGAATACTTGGCACTTCTCAATTGATATTTGTAAATTTTGAAGACTTCCTTATAGGAGTCCCAGTTTACAGCAGATTTTGTTTTCCGTGCTGTTTTGAAGAGTCTTTTGCATTTTCGATGTGTTTGTTGAATCTCCTTGGACCACCAGGGTGGCCGAGATTTACCCCTAGGCCTACTAAGGGGACTAGAGCCCAGTATCGCTTCATTAAAAGCGCTGAACAACTCGTCGACCAAGCCATCGAGCACTTGAGCAGTTTTTGGAAGTTTTGGCACCGGAACTGGTAGTGAATTACCCAGAATAGTTCTAAAGGTATCCCAGTTGGTTTTCCTCCTGTTTCTGTAGATTGGACTTTTTGGAGAAGTCAAGTCCATTTCAAATTGAACATAACAATGATCAGAAAAGGAGTGGTCCTCCGAAACTCTACAGTTTAATAAACTAATAGCCAGAAAGCTAATATCCAATACTTCCTGTCTATTACTAGCTGTAAAGGTCGGCTTATTGCCTATGTTACATGAAGGTTAGTACTCAAATTTTAATCAAGGAGTAACTCCCCAGATTGTAGAGAAGTCCCTTCTCCGAAGGGATGTACACCCTGGCTCTTGGTCTGCAGGGGATCTCCTCCCTATCAATTACAGCAAGGCTGGCTCCGGGCCATACCTCGCCAAGTCCAACCACTGCTTTTTTATAAAGCAGCAGGGACCTATGATCTGCACAGGCAGTCAGTTTCACCTGATTCCTGTGCCAGCCCGCGTCCCGACAATTCGGAGTAGGTCCTGGATTTTCCGACAGGACTTTCAGATAGGTGTTGGCTAAGGCCCCTTCCACCTTGGGATTTGTCAATAACTGCCACAACCAGCTGATCCTTTAGGACCTCGTTAAAAGGTCTCATAGTGGAAGCATGGAGTTTTGTTCGCTTTGCGTTCTTAGGGCTATCTATTTCTTTTAAGCTGTGAGCCAGCTGAAGGGCCTTCCGAATTTTTCTCGGTGACTGTTTTTGCCCACGCAAGCGTGGATTTGTCCTTATCCCTTCTGTCATCTAGCGAGATAATATTTATCTTATCCAGGGCTCTCCAGGCCTTCCTCCTAATGTTATAGGTTGGTTTTGAGGAACCAGCTTCCTTCGTGCTTTGGTTCCTCCTTGTATTTCTATACTCAGATTTGGTGGCCCGAGTGGGGGGACTAGCCTCGCGTGAGCTTATGACCCGTTGTTTATTTGTAGACTTAGAGTCAGGCCTATAGACCCGAGCCTCATTGTCCACATTTTCCGTTTTTTTAGAGAGCTGGACTCTTTTTGTTGTTTTTTGTTATTATAAAATCCATAATTGTTCCCACGAGTAGCAGAGAAAGAAAGTCCATCTGTGCAAAGATCCGCAGTACATAGATAAGGCTACTTAATCCGGAGGCGTCAAGTATCCGGATCCATCGTTAGCGACTGAGCTAGTTTTAAAGCTGGGCCCCCAATCTGATCGATTATCGGCACGGAACGATTAACACCTTAACCCAGCCCAGCGATTTGTTTAAGGTTGACTCGGAGGTAACACGAGCACTTGTGGAAGTTGCAAGTTACGGAGCTGACCGCAAGTGCCAACTTGAATCCCCCGAGAAACTTCCACCTGATCACCATACTAATACATAACAAAATTCGCAATTTATATTTAAATTAAATTTTACACTTGGTGATAAAAGTTACTCGTAGAATCAACAAGTGTAATGTGTAATTAATAGTTCTGGAAAAACTTGAATTCTTTAATATTAAAACGACGGAATTTAGGAACTTAGGAGTTTTCAATAAGAGGTGCTTACTTGTGCTAGGATTACATAAACCTAAAAAGTAACAAAATCGAGAATTTACGAATTAAGGATTCAGAATGATAATTTATGGAAATTTACAATATTTAGAAAATTTGAAATTTAAATTAAAATCCGTAAAGGAATTCTAATCAAATTATGAAAATTAGAACCACCAAAACTGTGTAACGAATTAAATCTGACGGAGAAGGCGTTAACTGTCTGATGTCATCGAAGCACCGATTCCCTAATCTTCCAATCATCAAAAGGTTTACAATTCCCTAATCAGCTAGCATTGCATGCAAGCGTCAACATATTTCAGCATTTTTCAGTAAAATTCAAGGCAACCTGAAATTAATTTGAACATGAATCCAAGATCGTGCGAAGCTGGATAGTAAAGCTAATTTTCAAACATTTTTAAAACTAAAATTGGCCTTCATCGAACGATGCAGAGCGTAAATAAAATGATGAAATAACCAAACAAACTTTTTTAAATGTTGTTTGTTGTTTTTTTTTTTTTCAAAACACTACCAATTTGATTTATGACGACTTATTTCACAAATATCTATGTGCGGCTAAACTATGGATGAACATTTGAGAAATGATTATTAAAAAGTTGTTTATTTTGTTTGGTAATAAATTTGATAAATAAAACCCAAAAACGATATTACCGAATGCATTCATTTGTATACGTGTGTTCGCTTTATCAGGTGAATGATTTCAGACCTCTTACGAATGTTTTAAAAAATTTCAAAAAAGTCTGTTTACACCGGTTATGTACTCTAACAACAACAATATTTCTTGTCTAATTATAAATTTGCACAATTATTTTTCTTTTTTATCTAAAAATAAAACAACCACCACAAAACGTCAAAAAGTGACATAAATTCAACTTACTACACGTATATAAATATAACTAACCTATTTCAGTGTTGTGTACGTTAGACATTTATCTATTTGTATATGTATGTATGTGTTGTAGATGTATGTATTTCAATCAACTTATTATAAATAGATTTAATCTTATCTTAATTGAATTAATATATCGCGAAATGAATGTAAAAGTGATCGAATAACAGAAATTTAAGTGTCACTGTTGATTTTGATAACTGGCACCTCGAAATTATCTAATTTTATCGAACCATTCAAATTGGTTTGTTTTATTTAGTTTTTTTTGAGCGAAATTTATTTTTCAATGTGAATATAAGAATTTTACTAGACGTTTTTCGTCTTATTTTATACGTGTAGGAGAGAATATGAACAAGTACACACGAGTTTAGTCATTCATAAGTCATAAAACTCACTCCAACAAATATTTGGTGCGATTTTGTACACCTTTCAAAACGTTATGATTTAGAAGAAACACTTTATTGTACGGTAGTTTCTACAACTCTTGGCCCTGTGACCAGAAAGGTTAGCTACACAGTTGCTTTAAACTGATGGAGCTGTCGTTTTCATGAATAGTGGCATTTTTGGCAGCAATTTGGTTCATTAGCTTTGTTTGGAGATTTTGGAGTTCTGATTTTTTTAGTTTAGCATGTAAATGGTATATACATAGGAAACTTCTCGGACAATAAACGATCAAGCTAGAATTTAATCTATAATTTATGATCGATCAAAGCAAAACTCCCGCTCTTACACAAAATATAGCAACTCGTTTGTTTTGTTCAAGTTTGCGGGAAATTAAGGTATTAAGTTTTATATTTTTTTCGGATGATATACCCTACTTCAAAAAATTAAAGGAACAAACACTTTTCAGTTTTTTTAGTGTTTTGTGTATTTCTTTTAAGTTAAACCAATGCATAGGTCAGTTAGCAGCTAATTAAACTCCAATTTAATTTCTTTTTGGTCTCTCGACGTCATCTTGTTGCTGAAAAAATATTTTTTTGTCTTTGATCATCGATATCTCAGCAACCAATGATTGCACAGTAAATTTTAGGGCAGTCTTAAAAACTAGAGTAAATTTCCTACAAGAACCTTTAATGATTATTTGAGAATAATTTTATTTTTTCACCCTCAATACTAATTTGAAAACAGTACAAAAAAACGACTTTTTATGTTATTTTAGTAAATCCACCGTTACTTTACAAATATTGAGAAAAGACTAATGTTGCCAGGTCGTTTTACAGCTTAATGTACCACCCTGTATTAATTTGAAATTGGTCCATCCAACCATTTTTCCGGATAAATTGATCAAAGTTTCACAAAACAATTAAAGGAACAAGTGATCATCAAAATAAAAAAAAAACATTTTTGGTCGACTTTTGTCACAATTTGCATTAGTTACTTGTTAACCCTTAACGATTAAACGATTTTTTTGTAATACTCGACTATAAGCAGAGCCTTCTAGAGTATAGAACCATAATCAAGCGGTATAACTTTCCATTGATTTCCATAGGAATCCATAGTAAAAATGGTGTCTTTTACCTTTAAGTTTTTCAATGAAAAAAGCAAATATATTATAAAACGTTTATATAAATGTTTTCTACATACCTTGAACAACAACATTCAAGAAGACTATATTGTTATTGAATAAATATTAATTGCAGAAATATTAAAATTAAACTATGCCTAAAATATATTTTTCGAATTTCCATTTTGAAAAATAAATCAAAGTTGGCTCTGATAAATTAAAATAATACTTGCTAATGCTGTGTGCCTCAGAAGACTTTTCAAACTAAACTTTTGTAAAACCGAGTAATTCATGAAATATTTCAATAGATGTCACTAGGTTAAAAGTATTCAATTGTGCCTTTGCTTATACTCAACTAAACTTTTCAAATTTTATAAACAACTCAAAATATTGTAAAATTATAAATTTTTTATTATTATGTTGTAATATTATAACAAATTTAACCTTGTGCATTGTAAAGCACGAAGCATTATGGAAAATGCATTTGCACTAAAGAAATCACTATGGTGGGCCATTTTTAAAATCACTGGAATTGAAAATTAAAAATTGCGATAAGTGCCTGTTGTGTAATGTACAATATTTGCATTAATAAGAGTTTTGAGTTGAAACCGTTTGAAGTAGTCTCAGATGAATACTTCGATAATTTGAATAATAATGCAGATGATGAAACAGCTTCAGGATTATTGACATACATCAAGGAATCTTCCCGTAGAAATAAATGTAATATAATAAAACAATATGAATTCAGACTTTTATTTAAAAGTAATACTTAAAATAGTTCAGTTCCAAAGGCATAACTTGATTGTATACCAAAACGAACCCACAGTTGAACATTTCGAACGCACCCGTTAACGTGAAAACGTCAGTAAAGGTAAACATTTTTATCATGGTGAAGTTCACGAACGAGCAACGTTTGGAAAATATTTAAAATTGCTACCGCAATTCTGAGTCGGTGGTCACAACTTTAAGAGCGCTTACTCCAATTTTCGGTCGTAATAATCGTCCCACCAGACGGTCTGCATGTTATAGTGAATAAATTCGAATCAAAATATTCAATACTGGATGGTTTTGTCGCAGTGAGAGGTCGAATTACCGATAATATCGCAGCCTTAAGTGCTTCAGTTCAAAATGAGCCAAATCAATTGATTCCACACCGTTTATAGGAATTGAGAATCTTTCAAAACACATTGTGGCGAATTTTGAATAAATATCTTGGCTCACACTCTTATAAGATTAAATAACCTCAAGAGCTGAAGCCTCTTGATCATTTGAAGCGCTGAAACTTCTCCGATTGGGCCTTGATAAAGTTGGAGAAACTGAATTTTATCGAAAAATCATCGTTAGTGATGAAGCTCATTTTTGGTTGAATGGCTTTGTCAATAAGCAACATATGGGTCATTGGACAGCAACAAACCCACATGTGGTTCAAAAAACTCCATTACAACCACAAAAAGTGACCGTGTGGTGTGGATTTTATGCTGGAGGTGGAAAATTGGCTCCAAATAATCGGTCGCTGCAAAAGTGCTCGCGATGGTCATATAAACGAGATTGAATTCCATAGTTAAATGTAACATGTGTATTGCACCTGGAACATATTTTAGCCAATATAAATTTGTTTTTAAAATTTATTTCCAAAACGCTATGCGCAGAGTCAATATATTGTATATTACTGTGGCCGCTTCCGTTCAAATTTACAATGTGAGTACCTTCGCGGTCACTAACAGATTCATACCTAAAAATGTAAAAGTTGTTATATATTCTTTATCACCATGAACCTTACCCTTTAAATTATACACGCAAAATTGTCGCTTATAAAATAAGTTCGAATTGTTAGCTTAAAGGAGTTGGAAGACATTTGGCATATCAAGCATCACTCAAAGATACTGCAAAAGTCAAGGATATGGGCAAAAAAATAGAAGTGAATAAAAAATTAGTGGATATAGACCAAATCGCACGGATATAGATAAAACCACATCTAACAAAATTAAATCAAAATTTTTTTACAGCTTTGCTTTGGAGGTAGACAAAAAACGAATCTGAAGGATATAGACAAAATAAAAACAATACGACAATAAAAATTTGTGGAAATAGACAAATTTTTTAAAAAATATCTCAGAAACGATTGGAGTTAGCAGAATTTTGATAGAAAATTTGGATTCACTTTGGTCGTTTGACCCTAGGTTTAACTGACGACTTTTCACTTTTATGTCACTAAAAGTAACAAAAAGGCATTTAAACATTTTTCTTTTTCGGAGGGTTCAGTTAAAAGGATAAATGCTGATTTTGTGAAGCATTAGAGATACATATGAATTTGTTAAGAATTAGAGGCTATCCACATCAAGCATGAATTGCAAATGCGAGTAACCATTTTTTTTTTAGAATTACGATATAAAATCACTAATACATATATACAAATTTAACATACATATGTATAAAATTAGTGTGATGTTTTCAATCAAATTAAATTTAACTAAAACTGAAAATTACTTCCAAATAAGAGAAAACCAAATTCGCTCGTAGATAGTATGGCATATTACATTTGAATTTCGTGTTTCTCTAACTTTGAAGTAATTTTCGGATTTAATTAAATTTAATTTAATTGAAAATATCGCACTAACATTATAAATGGACAAACATGTTATATCAAAGTGTTTTTTGTATCATGATTTATCCATTTTAGTTATTTATAAGTAATATAATATAGATACAACTATATTCCCCTCCCACTGAACGGTCACAAGTTACAATTACAAGAACAAAATCACTATCCTTGCCCACCAAAAATACAAGAAAAAAGCGTCATTATGTTAGTACGTTTGTTTGCCGTCGGTATTGGGTCGTCCTAGCGGTTAGAATTGAATTTAGTCGAAATTCGAATAGTTGTTCAACGAAAAATGATTGGATCTTCGAAAAGAACTGACTAACGTTTAAAGAAAAAAATTAAATATAAATGTATTTTCGAAAGGACTGAAATGTTGATCAAAAGTGTCGAAGTACTTTTTATTTTCTAAAGGACCGAAAAAAGTACTAAAGGATCAACTTTTTTATCCCTGGCACACAGCATAAATATATCTTTAGTTTTACTAGTGTACGTAAGATGTCTAAAATATTTACAGAAAATTACGGAAAAAAATTGTTTAGTAACAAAATTATCACTCGTACTTAATATTTTGTGAATTTGTTTTGCTTTTCCTACAATTTTTTTACTTGACATTTCCTCAGGTGGTAATTTTTGTTATGATTTTACCAAATTTGTACGGCCATCACTGCCATCTATGTAATGTATATTGACTTAATGACGAAACGAATTGTAGTAAGCTTTTATTTCAATTTGACCAGAATGATGTTGTTATGAAAGATAAAAACGATTTACTTAAACGAGGTCATAATTAAGAATTTGTAACGTTTTCATTTAAAAATTTGCCTTAAGAAATAACGTGATTTCCAATATGTTTTATGTGTTTTACTAGGGAAAGTTTGGTTTTTTCCTCGTTTCTAAATCCTTTATAAAAGCAGTGTTTTTTAGACTATGGCTTTGTATAATCAAGGTTGCTTTGCTATAAGACGTCAGAAGGTTTAGGTTCAGGTTTAGGTGGCGGTCCACTAGAACCAGGCATAGGCACAAATGTGGTCCATAGCCAAACCACGAATAATTGTTGTACCCTAACTTATTGGAATCATTTTGAGCTGTTAACAAAGCGCTGGATACTCCTGACGTCCACCCTACAGGGGTCCGTCAGATCCTTAAAGAAGAGTGCCCCTAGAAACTTTAGTCTGTTTCGTGCCAGACAAAGGCAGGTGCAAAGAATATAAAGTACTGTCTCTTCCTCCTCTTCGTCCTCGCAACTGCGACAGTAGTTTGGATCTCGTTGATGGTGGTAATTGACCATCTATCATTCGTCAGCTTGCTAGCTTCTTCCTGAAGTAGTAGTTTCCATACCGCAAGAGACATTTCAATATCCTTTATGCTTTCTGCAAAGTGGGCCGTTGTACCATTTCGTGCCAGTTTATCGGCGTTTATGTGCCTTGTACTTATGAAATGTCCTGGCACCCATAAAATGTGGATGTTGAACTGATCTGTCATTTCGTTAACAGGTGAGAGACAGTTCTGGACTACTTTCGACGTGAGGAGGTGTCTGTATATACCTCAACCAGTCTACGACTTTCTATATGGCGGTTAATTCAAATTAGAAAATGCTACAACAGTCAGGGAGACGGAAGGAGAGATTAAACTGGAATTCCGCAGAACACCCCAGCCCCGAATTTCCCATCACGTTTTGAACCATCAGTGAAGAAGTTTGTAACTCCTCGTTGAAAACTGCACCCATCATCCGGTCCTCCCTGGATGGGATTCTAATTCGGAACTTTGTGTCAAAAGATAGTGACGGGACAGTGTATTCGGTGGTTTTGGGAATTTGTTTGTTGCACAAAATAGATGAGTGCCCTGTATTGTTGCAGGTCCACATTGAGATGGATTTCAGTCGTATGGCAGTAGAAGCCAACTCTTTCCCCAAGACATCTAGAGAAGTCAAAAATAGCAGAGTCTCCAGTGCCTGGGTGGATGTGCTCCTCAGTGCACCACTGATCCACAGAGCGATTTTAATGTACAATACGGGGCTCCAGCCCCCATCCTTTCACCAATGGCATTCTTGCAAGAGTATAGCGCTACCGTAGCTTTATTTACCCTTTCCAGAATATTAGGTTTCCAGCTCACTAAAGGGTCAGGATATTTGCCACGGACACCAATAGCAACATCATCCACATAGGTAACCACCTTGAAGCCATCGTCCTCCAGTCTCAGCAACAGGTCCTTTATGAGCAAATTCCAAAGTAGGGCATACCTTTGCTTGCAAATCTTTTGGCGGAGGATTCCCCCAAACTAGCATTTATGATCTTGACTCTTAGCATTTGATCTATCCAGTCCTTGAGTGATTCATCCACTCCCAGAACTGAAAGTGCCCGAGTTATTGCCCCTGGAAGCACGTTGTTAAAGGCGCCCTCAATATCCAAGAAGGTTACCATTGCGTAGTTAGTCTCTACACTCGAAAGATTCAATGAAATATATAAGAGAAAGAAGAGCAGTCTCTACAGATCTCCCCTCGCAATGGGCATGTTGAGATTTAGACAGCTTTTCCGGAACAATCGTGCCTCTAATATGAGCTTCTATTTGTCTTTCCAGTATTTTAGAAAGGAAGGAAGACAAGCTAATCTGTGTAAGGTCCTTGGGATTGCAGTGTGAGCCTAGTTATAAATACAACCTTCACTTCCGATAATTTGCTAGGAATGTGACACAGTTCTAGGCTGCCTTTGAAAATTACCTCTAGCCAGGAAATGCTTAGATCCGTAGTTTGTTGAATATCCGCAGGGATAATACCATCAAGTCCAGACGACTTTATGGTTTAAAACTATTTGCCGCCCACAGGATCTTTTTCCTGCTAATAATTTGGCCTGTGAGGCTACTTGCCCTTTTACCTACTGATGTGGTTCATCAGAAGTTCCAGCGATTCCGCACTATTAGTGGTTCATATCCCATCCGGCCGTTGAAGATAACTTGGGATGGAAGGACCTGTTGAGAGCAATTTGCGTAGCCTAGACAACTCCGAAGACTCCTGAATTGTGCCACAGTATTGTCTACAAGATCTGTTCTTGATACTTCTCAATTGATATTTGTAAATTCTGAGAACTTCCTTATAGAGTCCCAGTCTACAGCGGCTCTTGTTTCCTTGCTGTTTTGAAGAGTTTTTTACATTTTCAACGTGTTTGTTGAATCTCCTTGGACCACCAGGATGGCTAAGATTTACTGCTAGACCTACTAATAGGACTAGAGTTCCGGACGGCTCGTCGCTCGAAAGACGACAGAAAATTAGATGAAGTTTTGGAATATGACTTGGCTATTCCTACCCGATTTTAGTGATATTTGGTAAGCGCGATGGAAGTGGGATTCTAAAATGATTTTAGGATAAAGTTCTGGGAATATAACACACCATTTTCGGAGTTAAACTTCCAGCTTTTCCCAAAGGCTCGTCTACAATGCCAAATGATGGCAGTCGATTTTTGAAGTTTAAACTTTAAGGTGAAATTTCAAGGAAAGTTTACTGTCCAAGAGGCCACCTAAATGTTTAACGTGGTCGAATCTGTTAATCGGCCTCCGAAAAGAAAGGGCACAGTTAGACCATCAATATTTTGGTCCCTCGCAAATTTAACTAAATCGGTTTTAAAAGGATTGACGTGTAAATCCTTTTCACTGGATCACAACTCCAAAATACACAAAGCATTCTGCCTTAAGTCGGATAACCCATTCAGGTGCTTTCCAGCGACAATAATAACATGATAATCAGCGTAGCTTTGAGCAACAAAGCCTGATTTCTGAAGTTTCACTAGTAGATCGTCAATCACCAAAAGCCATAACAGGGGTGAGACCACACCTCCCTGAGGACAACTTTTGCCAACTATTACCGAAATTGAAGCATTATCCAAGTCAACCTCTATAATACAAAATTTGACCATAGAATCAATCTCATAATGTTCGGATCAATTCCGAAATTGGAACAGGCGTTAATAATCGACGAAAACGATGTACTATCATCGACAATCCTCTCTAATGCTTTAAGAAATGTTGAGGACAGACTTATGCTAGCCTTCGGTAAAAAAGACAACGTTGCTCTTGCACCAAACATGAGGAACAATGCTAAAAGCAACGCACGCTTTGGAAAGGTGGAACCGGATGTGTCACATGATTTGTACGGCTTACAGGAGAAAATACTCCAACGCAGAACTTCGAACGTAACTAACCGATCCGCTAATTCTTATTGGTTAGAAAGTGAGCAAAATCAGAGTTAACGATCCGCACACTCCGGAAAAAGAACAGAAAGAAGCAACTCGCACGCTTCTTTTTTCGAAGAAGTAAACTTGCCATTCGATAGTCGAAAAGCATCAAGCATTTAAGATTAGTATTTTTTGCTTTATTCTTCAGTTTCCTAGTATGTTTTCTTTATTTTTTAATAGCAGAGCAGCAAACAGGTCCATTCCCAATCTTTTCTTTGGTAATAAGTGGACACAAATTTTCAAACCCCGTCGAGAAAGCTTTTGTCAGCTTGGAAGCTTGTAACTCAACTTCAAGAGAGAACAGATCCCTATTGATTAGTTTACGATTACGATACGGTTTAAGAGGTGGTCTTTTAATGTTGATTTTAAAGAAATGCACCTGTGGTCAGAAGTGAGAATATCATTTGTCACCCTTCAATTTAAAATTAAGTCAACAATAGGCAACAAACACAGACTTATATCAATAACTTCCCGCCGCGTAGAACTGATAAAAGTTGGCTCACAGCCTTTATTGAGTATTTCTAGCTCAGATGAGCTTATAAAATTTAACAGAGCGAAGCCCCTGTTATTTATATTAGTGCTACCCAACCAATTAAGAGGGGAATACTTTTATCCATATTCCACTTTAACAGAGAGGATGAGAAGAATCAAATGGAAGATAAACTGAGACAACGATCAGTTTAGTTCAAGCCTTACCATATTCGAAAGTGATCAGAACCGCTGAGACTAGGGACTAGGGATTCCAATTTATTGATAAATTATATTATTTACTTCGGTTTTATCGATAATTATCGATAAATTGGAATCCCTAGCTGAGACATCAGCCGAACTCCATTCGTGAAAAAAAATGCACTGATATTATTAGAAATATAAATGCAAGCTCTAGTTTTATTGACAGAATTCTTTGAAAAAATTCTACCACTAGGAATGTTTAGTCCACAAACAGAACCATCAAGATAAGGTTCCTGAATAAAACATAGATCTGTATGCGATCCAGCAAGAAACTTCCTTAATTCAAATGAAGCTGACTTGCTGTGGCGCAAGTTAATCTGTTAAATTTCAAGCGTGGAAGTCATATTTACATACCAGCAACCATATTTTCATACCAGAAACGAAAAACGTAGAGCTTATGTTCCAGAGATAACCTTAAACAAGATCCTTTCAAGAACAATTGTATACGAAGGCTGCAACCAATAATATACTCATACGTTTTAAAGTCAACCATGAGATGCGATCCGAATCGATTGGCTATTGGCCTCTCGTTTGTACCGTACGACTTTCCAACCCTTGATCGAGATCGAGGGATCCTGGGATCCTCTGACCCAAGTGTGTAATAAAATAGGCTTCGGAAGATCACCAATGGAAAGTAGACAACCACTCCAGATATCGTTTGGCGATTTAATTTTTTATCCCATTTAACAGATCGGTGCTTATTTTCGAATTATTGGTCCGAAGATTTGTAAATAAAAATTTTAAAATGCCTTCTCAAGTTAACAATGAAGCATCTTGACGGCTTAGAGCTTCTATTGATTTTTTAACTGGTTGTAAAGCGCGCATTATATTAGAAGCAACTATGTGTATGTCAAGTTCCGGATTCCATAAGTTGCTGAGGTTTAAATCATGTAACGTTTTAAAAATTGCTGGTTTTACTCTAACAAAACGGTCTATCATGGTTTCAATGGTCTTACAATCTAATAGTAATTGCAGCTTACCACATTCGCCCTCAATTTCTTTTATATTTAATTGTAGAATATTATTCCAAACAGGCGAATATGTAAACAACTTAACAATTGTTCTTATCTTTGAGATTGTTTCGTGTATTCTCATGTTTGAATTAATTTCAATGGTGGTGTCAGCAAAAAACTCGCTACTATCATCTGAATCTGAGTCACTGTTTGAGTAACTTTCACAGATCTCGCTGCTATGTATAGTTATAGAACTTCCCTTTTTCTCGTGGAAAATAGCACAGATAGCTAAGTGTATCGCGTGATTGTAGCATAATTGCTGATAAGCTGGAGATAATTTTGCGTATTTTAGCATAACGCTGGCCCCGTCACTTGTTGTGGAAACAATATCAGATTCGTGATTTAACTCAAATGTCTGATTTTTATTCGATACCATTTCAATCGCTTTTTCAGCAGGACAAGAGCCTTCGATGTGCATCAAACCTAGATTTTCGGTTTCTCCATTTGAGTAATATAAATGAATATTTAAGTACATGCGATTTCGATAGCTAGTCCACTCGTCTATAGACAGGGCAAATTTTTGATTTTCTGCCTTCATATTAATAACCTTCGCAATTACCTCGCTTTTGACACTGTCGTAGAATTTATAAATTAAGTTCATTATATCTGAGGGATTTTTCGGTAACATAAAACCTTGCATTTCGAAACTATGTCTAATAAACGAACTTTGACAAATAGCGTTTATTGAAATTCCATCGAGTGCTGCGAGTTTCGATAGAATTCGTTCAAAATTGCGGTCTTGTTTGGGATTTTTGAAATAACAGTCAATTTGTTTAATTGTTTTACTTCCATGCATTGCCGATCCACTTGTGGAAGAATCATTTGCATGTTTCCGCTTCATAATCATATTATGTATAAGCTGGTGAGATGACGATGCAGGCCACTGGTTGACGACGCTTTACAAGCAAGAATGTTTGCACATAGACTATATATGGCTTGATCTATATTTTTCTCTGTTCTCATATTCAGTCATTTTTCGCAACGGCTAAAAAAATAATTTATTTACATTACATAGATTAAATAGTAATATTAATATTCGTTTAAACTTGTTCCCAATAAAATTTTCGCTTTTGTCGCGCATGGAATAAGCTTTACCTTCTCGAAGTTGTTTGATGTCACGTAAACAATTATCTCCTTTATTGTAGTAAACCAACTAATAAAATTTGTATTTATATGTTGTTGTCGTATGTAATAGGTACATATATGTACTAAATGTCTTATATTGTTTTATATTATTGTATTTTGGTTGAGTTCTTCACTATAAATCTTAATTCAAATAATACAACATTACTGACAGCTGCTAGATTATTATAAAATGTTAGGTTAATTTTATTTATTATTTATGCAGAATATCATTTTAGCGGTGACATCTACTTTCAAACATTAGTCCTCAATTTCTCGAAAATCTCGACCAAATTTTCTCGAAAATCTCGACCAAATTTTCTCGAGAAATGAGAATCTCGAAAATTACAAAATAAATTTTCTCGAGATTCTCGAGCAGAAACTCTAGTTCCAACTAAACCAGCAATATTACTGAATATTAGCATGTTCTCAGAAGTCACTGACATCAACATAACCTAAGCCAAATTCATGTCGACAATGAAGTGTCCAACAAATGGCTAAATATTGGAGATGTCTTTGCGGAGGCTGAAGGTTTCATGCTGGCTATCCAGGACCAGGTAATCAACACGTGGAATTATCAGCGGTTCAATATACACGATACAAATACACAAACAGACTTATGTAGGCGTTGTGTTAGTGCATCAGAAACCATAGGTACAACACATTGTTCTATTTACATTTAAATTTACTAAGATTTTGGCACACCATATTTTGAACTAATGCTCATTCACAACACAGCGTGCCAAAACACATGATTTATTTAATCACTGCAACAAATTGATGTGCCAGCTCGTCTTTAATTTCCGCCCATCAATTAGACAATGGATTTTTTTTTCTCGTCACTCAATATCAAAGCAGGGGCCGGACGACCACGGAATTATATTTTCCAAAAACTTTTCAAATTTGTAGTTTAAAGTTACAAACGTCCAATTGACGTGAACTTCAAAGCCTATCACTAGTGCTTGCCAGTCTCTTGCGCAGGCGGTGTATGTACACCGACACAATCAGGTACCAAATATAATACACCAAAAATTAGCCATTAAATATAACCTCATAAACACAAACCGACCACCGTTACCTTATTACTCATATACTTATACATAATATGTACATAAAAAGAAACAAAACCACAGTTACACAGAAAAATCACAAACTATACAACACTGGCGAATGAGGTAGGGCAAAAAACTAAAAACCTAAAAATACGTATTTGACACATCAGAAAGTAGTCATTTTGAGCACGTGTAGTTTAGTCACCAATCACCAACACATCCACCTAACAGCGCTTAGCTATGGTCTTGTTTCTTTGCAGCATCAACATTTAAATCAATAAAAATTTTCATAAAAACATTTAAATAAAAATCAACATTTTCATTCACGAATAACTCGAAAAATATTAGTTTACCGAAAGAACTTCATACCAACATTTTTTGCTTATAATTCATTCCTCTATCGATTTCTGTGGTTATTTTCAGTGTTCCCAGGGTAAAAGCATACTTCGACACTGTATAACTTTTGTTTCTTGAGTCATTCTCTATTTACTGTCCAAATTTCACGTCAATCGGTTTTGTCCGTAAGAATTCTGAGCGAAAAACCGTCAAATACTGGACTAAAAAACTTCCTATTTTCTTTGGATCTGAAGGAGAAAAAAACAAAAAATTATACCACTAAAATGCTCACTTAAAAAAATTAAAGTGTCATTAAGGCTAATCTATTTAGGTGACTCTGGTTATTATTAATATAAATAACCAGCGACAGCCGCTTGCATGAACTAATTTTTTTTTTATTTTTTATTTTTTTTTGGATTTGATGTCGCAGCTGATGATAATACACTCTATATCCGCTGATGAAAATATTAGTCTGCTCACCCGAGTAATTGTTTATATGTCACATTATGTATACCCAACAAAGTATTTCGTTTGAAAGGTCTCATGAAAATCGCAATAAAAGCAGTTTATGTCATAGTTTTTTTTTTATTTATCGGTATATGTATGTTATCTGTTATGTCTGCTAATTAAATCATTCCACCGAAAACATTGGTCAATCAATTATATTACAAACGCACAGTATATTACAACACCATTTTTTTACAGTTTAGTTTTATTTGAGTATTTAATGAATTCAGAATTGAATATTATGTATATCGATCGATTTGCTTACTTAACGAATATACGGATACATAAGTACATACGTACTCATGTAATATAATCTTTACATATTGATTAAATGATTAAGCACAATATGAGAGTTTTAGTTATATGATGTAAGAATGGCCGGTCGGCATAGACTAGTACAACAGTATAAACTATAAATTAACAGACAAAAAATGTGCACCTACGCACAGTGATGATGATGACAAACAATCGATTATTTAATAAAGTATCGATTTGCCTTCAACTCGGTCAAATAAATTTGATATTTAATTCTTCCTATATGAATAGCATACATAAGTTATTCGTTTGTATTTTGTATAATGTAAACGCCACAAAACCAAACATAATGTATTGTTTATGAATATTAATTTGACCTTATTTCTTGTTGTGATTTTATTAGTTTTAATGTGAATTTGTTAAAGTGATAAAAACGAGGGAGTCAAAAGAGCATCTATTTGTAAATGAAATAGCTCATTTAAATAAAAATGAAAATTTCGATTGTACTTGCTTAAGAGCAAAATAAAACCATTTTCTAAAATTACTAGACTCTATCAATTTCAAGATTTTCAAATTTTTTTCAGCTCTTATACGAGTAGTTTCACTCTTGAATATTTTATGCTCATGATGGTGCTTAAGTATTAGGTGTGCAAGTAGAAACTCGGTTCTGAACTTGGTTGCATTAAAAACATACTTGAACGAATCTAAATCGCCCGCCGTTTTGGATATACCATATGTAGCTTTGTCATTGTACTTTTTATGACATAAGTTTCAGTCATTTACAAGCTGTCATTCCAAGTACATCTATTTTAAGAGATGGATGTACAAGATTTCGTGATGGCAATTCCAGTCTTGAGGATGATCCATGTCCAGGTGCAGTAAAAAAATTTGAAGACTAAGAATTTTTACTGGATCAAAATCCATGTCAAACTCAAAAGGAGCTTGTAGAAAGAAAGGAAATGGTTTCCTCATAAACTGACCGAAGAAAACAGAAACCAAAGAGTTGACATCATGAATTTGCTTTTTCGGAACAAAAGAAAGAATTTTTTGCACAAAATCATTAAGGGTGATGAAAAGTGGATTTTGTAGGATAATGCTAACGGTAGAAAAGCATTGGTTGAAAAAAGACCATTTACGGACCAAGGAAAACCGAAGGTGATATTGCTGCATGACAACGCTGCGGGACGCAATTAGGCTGGGAAGTTGTCAGCCTGCGGTATGTTCTCCAGACTTGGTTTTGAGTTATGTTTTGAGTAAAGTTGAATTTGACCAAAAAAAAAGCCAAGTTTCTACTTGAACATCTTATAGAAGGGGGTTCTTAAAATCTTCTTTGAAATGTAGTTATTTTAATCTTATTGCTAAAAGCTTTACAGAAGATTTTTTAAATATTAAGAATGTTTCAATTTTTCAAGATGTATGCATTAGGTACCCTTTGTAACGTAAAGGTTAACTCAGTCAATTAAATTTGCATCCATAGAGTTTAACTACTTTACTTTTCTCTTAAGTAGGCGTCGCCTAATTTTATACTACTACCACAACATGAGTTCGTTAACTAAAGCTTCGAGTTAAGTTTAGTTTCAACAAAATATGATTTTGTGCAATGATTTTCCCCGTTTCGTTGCATTTTACTTCATATGGATAATGGCGGTGAGTATAAGTCGAATGAATTTGAGAAATACTGTGTCTTACAATCCAGCAAAATGGTGTCGCTGCTGAACGATACAATTGTACATTGATAGAAAAGGCGCGAACAATGACAATAGCAACAAAAATGTTAGGAAAATAACAAATCAAAGTCCAACGAGTGCATTCAAAGACGATCGAATCAAGTTTACACCAAATATTTGGCTGTACGGCTTATTATCTCATACCAAAACAGCAACGCAAAAAGCTAGATGTGAAGGCCGTAAAGAGTATCATGATGGGTTATGCACCAAGTGGTTATCGACTTTGGGATCCGATGAAGCATGCAATCATGATGGCTCATAATATTGACATTCTTTGAAAATGATTTGTTGAAAATTGGCACAAAAATTGTGTATGTTTCTTCAAATGGTGAAATCGACGAAAGATCAAAAACCATTGAGATGTCAGGCGATGATGGCAATCAAGAACCAGAAATCGAAAAAACAAATTATGGTTCAGTGCAGATCACGTTGAATCAACGAACGAAATGAAGGCGTAAGCAATGATAGTTTTCATGGTGCCGGTGAGCAATTGGAAAATGTAAATGAAATTGTGAATGATTAAACACAATTGCCACGTAGCAGGCGTATACGACTACCACCAGAGTGATATTTTGAAAGTTATGATATGTCAACGGCTATTTATTTTGCATTTAATGTAGAACAATGCGTGCAAAGTGATTCAACGTGTTTGTTTGAAGCGAAACAGATTGCGATTGGAGTAAATGGAAAATTGCTATTAACAATAAACTCGATGCATTGAAAAACCACTAAAGCGTAAAGCACTTCAATACAAATGGGTTTTTAAAAATAAACGAAAAGCATATTATCAAAAAATCACACTAACAACAGGACCAGATTTGGCAGCAGCGACGAAATTACTTTAGTCGTTTTACATTAATTCAACCGATCAACACTTCATGTATGCAAAACCAATTTTGAAATATTTATATGAAATCTGTATTACTGATGCAAATTTTGCAGGCGATTCGAATGCGTTCAAAGTCTTTGGATGAACCGTTCAAAGTCGATTATGCGTTCAAAGTCTTTGGATGAACCGTGAATATTTCGAGGCGCAATCGTTTATTGTACCCAATGGATTCATCGGTGATATTAAATTCTGGTGTGGCAGTTAACGGTCGGCCAATCAAAAAATAAGTCTTCCACTTGTTCGAATAGCGTGTTTAATTCTTTGTATATGAAGACTTCGTTGCCCATGATACGACGCAGGTGAAATTACGCTGATTTCACGGCCGCTTCATAAAGGCCGTCAAAATGAAGAGATCGCGGTGGTGCGAAAGTCCATTGAATTATATTTTCTTGACATATATTCTTTATGCTCTGCTGCAAGTTGGGGTCTTGAAGAAGTTGGTACAACTTGTTTAACTCAGAATTTGCTCCCAGGAAGTTTGTACCATTATCCGAAAACACCTTATTACATGAAGGCAGCCGAAGAAAGATCTGCAGCGAGTTCCAAATGGACGGTCTTGGTTGCAAAAAACAGACGAAAATTCAGAGATACGTTTTAAATGGTGCTCGGCCACGAATTCTTTGCGTAATGTGAAATGGACTAGACAGTGGAATGGGGTGACGCTGCTTCAACTCGCTCCTTCGGTAAATTTCCCATCTGTTGTACTATTGGAGTAGGATTGACTCGGCGACATCGGATACAATCTCGAAATACTTGGGTTGCTAATTTTCGATCATGGATTGGCCAAAACTGTTCACGAACCCTTGCCAATAATGCTTCAGGGCCAACATGAAGATACTTTCTGTGAAAAGACGTAATCAGAGTTTTGGTAAATGGATGGGAGGAAGGAAAAACAATAGGATATTTCGTAGAGTATGGCAGTGAGGAAAACTGCAATCTAACACCGACTCGAATCAAACCATTCGCATCAAGGAAGAGCGGTAGACCTTTCAATTGGCTTTGTAGCCCAATTTTCAGATCCGGAAAACATTCCGCTTGAACGAGATGGATTATAAGTTGCAAACATTCTTCGAAGTCTTGGCTGTTCAGAGGTCCTATGATTCGTTTTTGGTTCTCCTTGCGGATATTGTTCACGAACCTGCTGACATATGCCATCACTTTTGTCAATTTCTGGTAGTTATTGATATACTTCTGTTTTGATAGTTCTGTTATGATAGTTCTGTTTTGATATTTATGGTCAGAAATAGAGTCCTCGATGTAAGACATTTGGATTTAGAAGATTGTAATATTTGTGTAGCGGTGCTGCTCCAGACTTAGAACATAAAAGTTGCGGAAGGAACCGCCCGTTCGGTTGTGCACATCTGGTGTAAATTGGTGCACCATAGGCCGTTTCGCTCGCATCAGCGAAACCATGAAGTTCTATTATACCACTCGAAGCAATATCTTCAAATAGGAGTTCACTTTGGCTTGACTAGAGAATTGTTGTACATGAAATTGCAAGACATCTCTTTGTGGTTGCCGGAAAATCCTCAATGTCTTTATATAGTCGTTTATATAGTCTCTATATGTCTTTATGTCATCGACATACACTTCATATCGAATTACATCGCTAGCTACAGGGAAGTTCTCTTGATTGTCAATTCCATACCGTATGAGATATGGTGCTGAAGATGTACCGTACGTTACAGTTTTTAGGCGATAACTCTGTAGAGATTTAGATGTATTATTTCGCCAGTAGATCATCTGATATTTGGAGTCTCCTTCATTCATTAGTATCTGGCGGTACATCTTCGAAACGTCTGCGCTGAATGCATATTTATGTGACCTAAAACGACAAAGAACAGATACTAATACATTTTGGACCACAGGTCCCACCATCAAAATATCGTTTAACCAATATCCAGTGCTTGTTTTTGCGAAGCCGTCAAAAGCAACTCGCAACCTAGCGGTTGAACTATCTAGTTTTATTGCACAATGATGAGGAAGATAGTGGAGAAGTCCGTCAGGGTTGTAGGTTCTTGAGTAAATGGCAATCTCACGGTAAATCTACCCGTTTCATCTCGACTGAATTGCTCGACAAAATGTTTCTCGCATGAGTGATCCTTCGCACTAATTAATTTGGAGCCTTCTGCAATTGTGTCGAGTTTCCAAAACCTTTCAATGTTCTCTTCCATGGTCGTAATGGAAGATGTTTAAAAGATGGTTGCACGAAAAATGTCCTGATATAATCCAACCCAGGACGCAGTGTTTTGAAGACATGGCAAATTGTATCCTAATTTGATTTGACCGACTTTGAATAAATCGAAAAAAAATTCCGCTCCAATTAGCAGGTCGATATTTTGGGCGCTTGCAAAAGTTTGATCAGGCAATCGTAGGTGGCTGGAATAAACCAACCAGTAATATTTATCGACACGGCAAGATTCGTGATCACAGGTAGAACTAATACCTCGAGGTCAGTAGCAAAATTGGTTACCATTGATCATAGTTTAACACATCCACTGGAAGAAGATTGTATTTTAATAGACACTTGTTCTAGTGGAAGCCCCCATTAATAGACACTTCTTCTAGTGGAAGACCAATGCTAACGTTGAAGGACGTTCATCGTCTTCGTCTCGTTCTCTGCCTATACTAATCGAAAACTCTCGCTCTGGACAGTGCATTGTCACCAAAAGCCTTTTCCAACATTCCCAACGTTTTGGAAGCCGAAATTCCTTGATGAACATTTTTAAAAATCAAAAAATGCACTTTTTTTTTATATAAGTACGTACACAAGCGTAACTGTGTTAGGGGCTACCAACCTAGGAAAAAAACTACTCGTTTGGATAAGCCGCTGCGATTTAAAGTCTTTCTACTTTTTGATCATAGTAGTATTTGCAATTTGCTCTTTTCAATTTGCTTTTATGAAACAAAAAGAAACGAGCAAAATTTTGAATTTTTTTGTTTTGATTTCGCATGTGCTGTAATAAGGAATTTTTGTTTGTTTTTGATGGAAATTTTTTACTCGGTTCCGCGCTCTTATTTTTGAAATTCACCAAAACAAGTCGCCAGTGACTTTACTACAAAGCATTTTAAATTTTCGATTGAAATAACGTATTTCACTAGAGAATCATAGGCTAGTTTTTTCGGTTGAATTTCAAGAATAAGGGCCCCGTTCTCCTAGATACGGGTGACCCAAGAAGAATAACGTATGATTCACCGAATTCAATTCTTAAAAGGTGAACTCAATATAGAACTCCGCAACCTCGCTCAATTATATGTAGATTGTTGGGGCATACCCGAAAAATATTTTCAGTAACTTTATTGGTAATTTCGCAACAGAAGAACTTGACGGACATGAAATTTTCTCATATTCTGTTAATTTTTTTCCACTCCATACCAACTTAAAAAAGTATAGTTTTATTTTACTCGTATGTAAAAAATAATAAGTTTTTTAAAGGTTTGGAGTTGAGAAAAGTTGAGAAAAATTTATTTCCGTCATGTTCTTCTGTTGCGAAATTACTATAAAAGTTACTGAAATTATTTTTCGAATATGCGCCATGAAGGATTCGATCGTTGTCTGTCGTGGGGTCAACAACGATTTTTAAGTAAAATAAAAATTAAAATTATTATTAATAATGTACCTAGACATTTTAATCGAAATATAATTTACATAAGACATTTTAATTTATATACATTACTGCATTTATAAAATGTGTACAGTTTTATTGTGTTTAGTTTGTGTTTTTTCTTAAATATTATTCGTTTTTTGATAATAACTGTTACATAATTATTGTTAATCCGTAATTCATAATGTCGTGTGCAGTTTGCTAACTTAAGTTCATTAAAAATGAGAAATATGTTTATTGTGGAATTTATGGTAAAAATTTTCATCCTATATGTGCACTGACCTCAATGCGGATGACGTTAAACGTATTGCTAAGGAAAAGATTAACTGGAAATGTTCTGGATGTATTCAGTCCGTTAGTATGAATCTTAACGGTATTGAGCACACTTCTAGTTCATTGGTTCAGTAACGGAACAGTTTTTGTTAAAACCAATAATAATGATCTACATAAAATCAATGATTTATGCGACCTTGAAATTTTTCGGTAATTTACATTTTTCTTTATAATAATAAAATATACCTATTCGCAGGGTCGCAGTATTGCTTTTAGTAGTCATGATTAATCTAGATAATAGTTCTTATAGTTTTAGTTCTTCTGACCATTTTAATACTGCAGCAGTTAGCTGCTCAAAGTTTTTAATCTTTCACGGTTGTAATTATTTTATCGGAAATATGGATTTATGACTATGAATTGGATTTTTTCGACATTCCTTATTATAATTTTGTTACTTGTTACAATAATAATTATCGGTCGGGTGGGGTTGGTATTTTTTATAATTGTCATCTTAACTGTTCCTTTGAGTTAATCAATTTAGAGTCTGCTGATATCCTTAAGTTAACTGTACAAATTAATAATAATACTTTCATTATTGTTGGTGTTGATCGCCTTCAGTCTGTTTCTGTATCAAATTTTATTTCGGAGTTTTCGTCCTTCTTAAGGGTAATTAAAATAAAAATTTATTTGTTTTAGGTGATTTTAACATTAACATTTTAAATTTGCCTAATAGCAGTGACGATTATTTCTTTATGATGTCCTCTTTTGTTTTGCAGTCTCTGGTTGATTCTCCTACACGTGTTTTTAACTCTAGTGTTTCTTGTATTGGTCACTGTTTTGCTCGTATTCGTAATAACAATATGGAGTTGTTAAAAGCATCCGTTCTTCCATTGTCGATTACTGTAATTGTATTAGAAATAGTTCTGTCATCTTTCTTCTCATAATAACGGCCCATACATATCTTTTGATCTTACTAAATTTTATTCGTTAGTTTTATCGTACAATTTTTTTAACTCTCTAGATAGTGATCCTTCCGCTAGCCTTAACAATTTCGTTAGTTGCTTACGATTTTGTCATTCGAAAATCAAATACCAAGCTTGAACCTTGGATTTCTTGCTACTTGCTTAATTTAATGAAAAAAAGGAGAATTAGTATAAAATGTAGCAAACATCCTAACAACATTAGACTCAAGGAATATTTTTTGAAGTTGTCGGATAAGGTTAGTTCTTGCGTTAAAGCTGAGAAACTTAGTTACTATAACCGCAAAATTGATGATTGCGCTGGGGATAGTAAGCGTGTCTGATCGATATGATATTTTATCAAATAATCGATAAGTTTCTATTGATAGAATCTTCTATGTATTATTGATTCTGATTCTGTTTTAATTGCCAATGAATTTTCTAATTATTTTTCAAGAATTGTTAATGAGTTGATGTTGAATTTTTCATTACCGTATGCTTGTAATTTGAGTGGTAATTGTGATTTTGGTGATTCGTTTTTTATTGCGCCAGTTGACAGTGATGAAATTTTAACTATTATAAAGAGTCTAAATTCTCGAAAAAGTACTGATTTATTGGATTTTAGTTCCGATATGTGGAAGTCTGTTGGCGAATTTGTTTCTTCGGTTCTCTCTGTTCTTATAAATGACAGTTTATCTGTTGGTCTTGTCCCGGATATTTTGAAAACTTCAATTGTTATTCCACTGCCCAAAAAAGGTAATCGCTTGCTCAAAGAAAACTTTCGTCCTATTGCTCTTCAACCTATTATCTTAAAAATAATTGAAAAAGCCATGAAACCACGAATAGATAAATACCTTGCTAAACATAATTTTTTAAGTGACAATCAGTATGGCTTTAGATCTGTTAGAAGTACTGCGTCTGCCTTGGTTGAGTTTCTTAATGATGTTCATCTTCATTTGAATGATAAGCTTGAGGCTGGAGCTGTTTTCATTGACATTAAACGAGCGTTTGATATGGTTGATCATAACTTACTTCTCTATAAGCTAGATTCTATCGGTTTTCGAGGTATTTCGAAAAATAATAGCATTTGCGGATGACATGGCTTTATGTTATTCGGGGTCATGTTTGGATAATATCTCTGCCGATATCAATTATGATTTAAAATTCCTTCGTGTTTGGTTTAATCGACATGGTATGATTCTAAGTGAGAAGACTTAAATTATGTTTTTCAAGTTATCTGGGGACCCTTTGTTGAATTATATGCCTGAATTTATCTATCACCATTCTAACTGTAATTTCCTGAATTGTAATAATGATTGTTTTAGAATTGAAATTGTTAAGTCCTTCAGATTCCTCGGTCTACATTTGGATGTTGGCCTCAATTGGAAGTTGCATATTCAGCAATTAAAAAGTCAATTGGGTTCGGTTTTGCGTGCAATCTATATGTTTCGCTCTTATTTTCGCAATCTGTTTTATTAAGTTTCTATCATGCTTGTGTTGGCTCTCGTTTGAGTTATTGAATTCCCTATTGGGGTGGTGCTTTTAATTGTACGTTAATTCCAAAAAACCATATTATTCGTTCCATGTTTTTTATGAGCCGTACTGATTCCTGTTGGACAGTTTATGTTGCAAATAAATTTTTTCCCCTGCAACATCTTTATGTTCTTAGAGTTCTTCGTTTGTTTTATTATCGCAGTGGTCAAAGGGTAGTGAGGTTTGTTTCTGCGTATATTTTTCGTAATAACCTTACTTCTTTAATTGCCTGCCTTTACATATCCGATCACTGATCTCCAATTATTCATTTTTGAAGCTGGTAAAAGATTGGTTATTTGAAAGAAAGAATTTAAAACTTCTTTTTGAGGTTGTAAAATAAATTAAATAATTTTTATTTTTCATTTTTTATTTTTGTTATATCTCTTTTAATTAATTTTTTTTTTTTTAATTTTTTTGGTATTTTCTTTTTACTGTATTATCATTTTATTGTTAATTTTGTTTAATTTGTTTCTTATGTTTTTATTTTGATTTTTGCTATTTTTATTATTATTCTTATTTTAATTTGTGACCACCAATTGTTTTAGTTTTAATTTTAGAGGTTTCCAACACTGTCTTTGACAAAGGAAATCTATCTTCTTGCCATAAAATTCAATCATTTATATATTTAGTTTTGTAATTTTGTATGGTTTAAGTGAATTCATAATTAAATAAATAAATTATCGCCATGATCTAATTGATTTAGGAGCTCGAAAAAAAAAACCTAAGGGCAAATATACGACCTCATGGACACCAGTAAAGGGTGACGGTTTACGTAAATTTTGCTCTTCAGTCGTAGCTTGAATCCCGTGATTTTTAAAATTTAAAATAATATTGTATGGTAAACACGAAGATTGTAAGAGAATTTAATCCAGTTTCGAACTGCTGAGCTTATGATTATGAAAAAAACAATTTTCTTGTCAGGTTGCGGCGACTGAACTAATTGCACTTGCTGAGCGAATTATACTACTACAGCCAAATTCTCTATTTCTATGTAAGCTAATTTTATACTTTAATTTTGAATGTTAATTATTTAATTCGTGGAATTTCTCTTTTCTATTTGTTTAACATTGTGTAAAGCAATAATTTTGGAATTATATCGGAAAAACTAAATGTACGTTATTTTCTTATTTTTCAGTCAGTTTAGTGTTGAAGGCAGACATATTTTATACACCCCACTATTGAGTTTATCGAGACATTTTTCTTACAGACTTACAAATGCCTGCTGCCGCTGGAATAAAATATTACTAGTTATTAAATAAGTAACAAGTTTATTTAACAAAGCCCTAATTAACAAAACATGAAAAATCATTTTTATTGTGACAACTAAACTACTTCATTCAATATCGTCATTGATTGATTTCAGCGCAATAATATTGTAAATATTTTAGTTTTCAAGACGATGTACTCTTGTTGGTTTAAAAATAACGATTTTTTTGTTTTTTTTTTTTTTGTTATAAAACTAATTATATTTAATGTAAGTTTTAAAGTTAAATTTTGAATTTTCATTCTGTTGACTGACATTTTATCGATAAATATATGTATGTAGGTATGATGCGGAAAATTAAAATTAGCTCTTTTTATTTACAACTATGTACCTATAGTGAATTATTATTAAAATAAAATACGGAAAATAAGGCATTTACATTTAAGCTAGTACATGTTATAACTAAATATGTTGTATTTATATAGGTTGTTTCTTAGCTTGGGACTTATTATGTGCAAAAAATGTAAATACTCGTTTCTAAAGATGGGGGTTTAGAGCTTATTAGTGTATAATCTAAACTAATTAAATTGTGAACAGTAATAATATTATTAACATTGGATAAGACTTGAATACATCTTGATAGGATTTTTTCGGTAGAAAGATTTAAGAAAAAATCCATTGGCAGCAAGCTGGATTTACCTAGAAGTTCCAATTATTTGTGACGAATAACCGGCACCTTGAGTGCGTGTTTATGTAAATATTCGGCTGAAAATTTTTCAGTAGGATCGCATGAAATTTAAAAAGATTTTATTCGGAAGGGGAAATTTGTTTACGAAATATACCATGTCAATTGGTTGCCTGCTGGAGATTTTTCAGTAGAATATTTACGTAAACTGGCATTGAACAGTTAAAATTTCTCCGGTTCACAAGAAAATATGCTGTAAACGGTGTCACCAAAGGTACCAACCAAATAAATATGTATATTAGTATTTTTTTGTATTTTAGTAGAGATAGAGAAATTTCATCTTTTAGGTTGCCGGTTGCTCGTCACAAACTCAAATGAAACGTTAATGTAGTCACGTGCAAAAATTTCAGTGTAATGAGTATCCCGATTCAGATTCATTCTTTAAATATGTCATTATTCAACACAGCATTGCCAAAATATGGACTTAACACAAGAACTTATTCGAATCGGAATGGTGACCGATGTTAAGTAATTGAGTTGAATTATCATGTTTCATCTCAGGGATGAAAAACTTGATTCTACAGTACTTTTTTGATCCTTTACAAAGACTAACCATCCCAATTATTCGTACTAAATCGGGCGAGACAAGTCGGGAATGGAGGCTTGAAACCGCTATTAAACTATAAACATACATTATGTTATGGTATTGTTTTAGATTTGGGTTTATAAGTATTTATATATTTACATATTTAAATGAAACATACCTTTTTGCACTTATAATATATTTATTTAATTTTTTTTAGTTATGTATTAAATTACAATTTTATTAGGTGTAATTATCACGAGTGACGAGCAATGACTAACTTTTATCTAACTTTTACCTCTACCATACCGTTAGCTTGGGGGTGATACGGACTTGTTCGAATTCTGTGGGTTCCCAAGAATTGTATAAGGCCGTTAAAGGCGTTGAAAGAATTGTATAATGCCGTTAAAGGTTAGAGGTACCCCAAAACGTGTGATGTAGTTGTTATAAAATGTTTTGGCTACGGTAATAGCGGACATATCTATCATGGATCATTTAGTATATATGAGTACCCATTAAATGGTCGTAGAACAATATCCACGTGAACATTATCAAAACGACCTGCAGGACATTTGAAATGTTCTAATGGTGTTTTGGTATGTCTGAAAATTTTCGTTTGCTGGCATGAGGTACAACATTTGCTCCAGTAACCCGAATCTATATTCATACTTGGCCAAAAGTACTTTGAGGCTATGAGCTTGCGAATTGCTCTTATTCCTGGATGGCAAATTTTGAGTGGAGATTTTGAAAAAATCGACTTTCTGTGTGGTTTTGGTACAAATAGACGATTGATACCTTTGGAAGTTTCACACCAAATTTTCGTACCATCATCTGAAGGTGAAAAAAATTCAAATTTTAATCTATTTGACATTTGATTTGATTGAAATTTCTTTACAAGTGCTTTTAGTTCTTCATCATCTTGTTGAGAATTTGATAAAGTTTCAGTGTCTAGGGCTAAAATTGTGCACGAAGCTTCATCGCATTCAGTTCGAGAAAGCGTGTTGGCAACCACGTTCAAGGACCCTTTAATATGCCTAATATCGTTGTCAATTGAGCGATGTACTCCAGTTGTCTCGTTTGCCTCGGACTTCTGTCCGTTTTTGAATCTAAGGCTGAGGTTTTATTGACAAATAAATTGCCAATAATCCGCGATCAGAGGTTGAATATTTCTGTTCCGCCGTTGTTAACTTTTTCGAAAAGAAACGTACGCTTACGCCAAGAAGAACTACAGCCACTGCTATATTTGAATCGTCACATGTAATATTGATAGGTGCTGATGGATCCGGAAAAATCAACAAGGTTGGAGGTTGCAGAGGCAAGTTCATTTTTGATTTTTTTAAATGATTGATCACACTCTTCGGACCATGTGAAATCAGATATATTTTTGTTTTTTACAGTAAGAGCTGTTAAGTGTCTGTGAAGTGGGCAAAGAAATTCGGCTAATTTTGGTATAAATCTATGGAAGAAGTTAATCATTCTGATAAACCTTTGTAACTGTTTACTAGTAGCTGGTTGTGGAAAGTCTGTTATTGCTTCCACTCTACTTTTTGAAGGAAGTATGACTTAAAAAGTCGATTTTTTATTTGCCAAAAACATAGTTTTATGGTTTGATTGTAATGCCATAGGCCAATAACCTTTCGAATAATTGCCTCAGATGAGCGTTCTTCATGTGTTTTGCTGGTAACCAAAATGTCATCTATGTATACGAATATAAACGGCAAACCACGAGTGACTGTGTTCATAAACCGTTGGATGTCTGAGCTGCATTCTTCAGGCCGAATGTCATCCGAGGAAACTCAAACAGTCCAAACGGGGTGGTTATCGCAGTTTTAAAAATATCTTCCTTTGCTACTGGTATTTGATGGTAAGCTCTAATAAGATCAATTTTAGAAAATATTTTGTAACCCAATAAATTTTTCGAAAAATTTTGAATGTGCGGTATATAGGATATCTATCCGGCATTGTTATCGCGTTCAACCTACGATAATCGCCGCTGGGCCGCCAGTCTGCTGAATCTTTTTTCTGCACCATATGCAATGGCGACGAGACTGAAGATAAAGATTCACGACAAATTCCAAGGCCCATCATGTGGTCAAACTCTAGTTTCGCAGTTTTTTCTTTGAAAGGGTCTAATCTACGTGGACAAGAAAATGGAAGATGCCCATTTGTTAAAATATAGTGGCGTACGGAATGCTTAATAGGCTCTTGGAAATTGAGAGGTTAGACTAGCGAATTGAACTCTTTTAATAATTGCCCAAATGTGTCACATATTGAATATAATTTTGGCGACGGTGTTTGATCATGCTTTAAAAAACAATTAACTGACATTTTTGTATTTCCATCAAGTACCTTCTTCGCTTGAGATCCACTAAGATCCCAAATTTTGAAAGAAAATCCGCCCCTAATATTGGTTTTTTAATTGTTGAAACCACAAATGGATGTACACATTTTCTTCGGAGTCCTATATTTACATTAAGTAATTTGTAGCCGAAGGTTTTAATATGTTAACCGTTTGCAGCTGTAAGTGAAATGCTGCTGGTTCCATTTGTTGGTTTCGTATATGGTGATAAAGGAATAGTGGACACATCCGCTCCTGTATCTACTAAAAAATTTAAATTATTTACTGTGTCTTTGACGAATAGACGACGATTAGTTTCGCTCCAGAAACGTGTCGTCAATATTTCCGAAGCTACTTGTTTTCCGAATCAGGTATGTTCTTAAACAAAGAATAGGGTTTAATACATTTTCGAGCTTTTTGGCCGAATTTTCGATGATAAAAGCAATACTCGCTTTTAGAATCATTGTCGGTTGTGCTCTTTGTTTCCTGTTTATTTTGGTTATTAAACGTGGTGAGATTGAAGATGACTTATATTCTCTTCTAACGCAGGAAGGTTAGTTTGGTTGACACATTTGAAACAATTTGACTACACAAGTAGAATTTATCAACAGCACAAGAATTCCGTGCAATTCAACTGTATGTCTAATAATTTGTCGAAGCTAAAGAATTTAGTTGGACTGGCAAAATTTAAACTTTTTAGTTTTTTAAATTAATCAACAAAGTATTATTTTATTTGTCGATTTGAAATTTTGTATAATTATATGAGATTAAAATGGAATTTATCAGGTGTATTTCAAGTTTAACAAACTTATTTAAGTTTGTTTTTTAAAGTAATTCTAATTCTAAAATTTCGTCAAATTCAGCAATATTGTTTTGATACCCAATTCACAAATTAAAATGTTTCATCAAATTCTGAAATTCTACCAACCATTTTAGCTTCGCAATTCCATATGAACATAAAAAAAGAAAAAAATTCGAAAGTTAATTATGCTACTTCCGACAAATTTGATAAAAATAGAATCGGTCGGTGTATCTCTTACAAACAAAATTAACATCACTAAAGGGTAATAGTAGCCATATTCTTATAACACCAAATTAATTAAATACAGCTATTTGAAATGAGGTCAGTCTAAAAAAAACTCCGGGTTGCCAAACCGCTGCTGGTTTAGAATTTTTTTGTTTTCACACAAAGAAAATTGCCTTAGAACGGACTCGGGCCGCACGCTTTCTTGTCTACCAGCCCACACCATGTACGAACCGCCGCCGTATGAGACTGTTTCATCAAAACAGCACTGGGAAAATCGCTCTCCTGAACGCCGGTAGACCCCGTCTCTCATATCACAACCATGGAGACATATTCTGCACTCGTCAGTGAATAGAACGGATTTCCATTGCTCGATGTTCCAATTGATGTGTTCGCAAGCAAATTCGAGTCGCTCCTTGCTACGGCGTGTTGTAAATTTTTGGCCTCTAGCGGGCCATCTTGGAGTGAGGTTGGCTTCCTTCAAGCGTCTTCCTACTGTCCATGGACTAACAGCTGCATCTCGAACTTGTGTTAGCTCCGGCTGCACATCAATGCCCGTTAGATGGCGATTTCGGAGTGAAGTTAGGACGATAAATCGATCGTCCCTCTCAGATGTACACCGATTCCGGCTGGTATGTGGTCTCCGATTGAAGGTACCATTTTCCTGAAACCTTCTGGATACTCTTAAGACAGCAGATTGGCTTATGTATAGCTGACGAGCAACTTCTGGTTGATTGCGACCTTCTTGCAATAAAGCAACAACTTGTGCGGCTTTTCCTGGAGTAGTATCCATGATTTTAAGGAAACAACTAATAAGTGACTGATGGCCAATATCTTTCAACGTGGTAATATACAGGAAATCGCAGCACGCTAAATGTTTTCACCGAAACATCGCATTTTGCTACGATTGCTTTGATTTGAAAAGTACTGTATAGATTTTAATGATAAAGGTGTTTTTGTAAAGATAACATACTAAGCTGTCAAAAAAAAGTTATTTTACGAGATTCGGTTAAGCCATTTAAAAAAAAAATGTGTTTTTGTACGCGCGGAGGTTTGAGTCGATTTAGTTGCTCGGGACTGTAGAACAATCATTTGAAATAGTCGCAAGTTAAAACTTAGTTTAATATTTTATTTAGTATTTAATTTTATTTTATTTTTTTTATTTATTGCCTCGTCTACCACAAATGTTAATATATTTTAAAAGAACTTTACCGAAATATTTTTTATAATATTTCGTTGTATAGCTTAGAGAACCCCGCTTACTCAGAATTTATGCAATTCTTCTTGTTTCAAATTTTATTTTTAATTTTACGTCAACAAACATTAGTAAATCTTTAAACGACATTAATTCACTCATTGTAAACACAAATCTAAATGCAGCAAAGTAACCTCAACAGTCATCCAAAATAAACAAATTGCAAAATAATAAACAAATTGTGACATTGCAATACATCTCGGAGGCTACCACGATAGTTTAAACTTTACGTTACAGGAATTGTCATTAGGCGCGCCATTAGCCCTAGTATTGTTCAAAGATCTTTCTTCTACATCATTCGTTCTTGTCGTTTCCTGTGAAACTCTAGCAACCTAATTAATAATAGTTATATGATTGTCGTCGGATGTACATATAAATCGCTTTGGCATACATGAAGAATTTGAAATAAAAACTCGAAGCTCTCCTCAGAATCGAACATCAAATGGAGAATATTTGCTTC
Organism: Tipula vernalis; assembly: GCA_958295665.1. NCBI lineage: Eukaryota > Metazoa > Arthropoda > Insecta > Diptera > Tipulidae > Tipula > Tipula vernalis. The sequence continues at coordinate 174,038,886 of OY282558.1, read as the reverse complement.
GCTCTGAGACAATATCGTTCAATCAAAACGTCAATCAAACAATTGTATGCTCTTATCCTGTAAATTTGTCCTAAAAATAAATGGTTTATTTTTATATTCACACAGAGTAGTGCAGTGTAAAGTTTGCCCTTGTCTGTCCTAGAGAAAACCTTCAAAGCAAACAAGGAAACCAAAAAAATAGAAAATAAATTGAAATTGAGTTTGTGGAATTTCGCCTTTGGAGTTTTGGTTTTTAGAGTTTTGGTTTTAGGAATTTTTGGGCATGGAGTTTTGGATTTAAAATATTTGGCTTTGGAAATATGTGCGCAACCCACTCAGAATAGGGTAGCAGTGTTTATGATGCTGAGTTTATATTGATGACATTTCTGATTTGCACTTAAAGACACCCTGAACTTAGGCTAGGCAATTGAAGCACCTGGAATTCTTGTTTACGAATTAAGAGTGTGGTTCTAATGAAATTTGAATAAAGTTAGCATAGTGGCATAAACGATGCTGTTGATCGGTGCACACTGTATAATTCGGTAGTTTAACAACGCTCAGTTCCGGCTGGATGCAATTGGAAGCCTTCTAGAGAATTCGGCCGGTATTGAAAAGACCGAGAATATTTTCAATCGTTGGGAAATGTCACAGGTATTCTTCTCATCTAGATAAACTAGCAGGTTTTGAAATTCTCGAGCCTTGCCACCGAAACTTGGTACCTGAGGGGCCCGAAGAGCTTGACTTTAAAGCACAATCACTAAAAAAGCAAGTTGGGGTTTGAATCTTCTTTCTCATTAGTCTTTGCTGTGTGCTACGCAAAAGAAATAGTGCTCGACGACGCCATAAATATCCGATTACTCCTCAGCAACGAGAGTAAAAATTTCGTTTTTGATGCTCACAAAGCTTTTAAGTGATTTGTCTAATCTGGTGCGAATCTACAATTGGTCATCTCGCTTATCTAACCTTTAATATTTGATTTTTGACAAGAGCTAAACTTTATTTGATGTTTCGTCCAAGACATCTTCGGGTTTATCACTGAATGATACGCTCTTGGTAGGTCCGCGGGTGCAACCTAGTCTACAAGAAATTTTGCTCCGGTTCCGACAGTTTCGAGTGGCATTAGTAGGCGATATCGAAAAAATGTACCGACAAATGTTGGTTATAGAAGAAGACAGAAAATTTCAATGTATTGTGTGGAGGGATAAAGAGCATAGCGATTTTGAGTGTTTTCAACTAAATACCGTCACATAAGGAACAGCAGCAGCCCCGTACTTAGCAACGCGTGTGATGAAGGAGGTAGCACGTATTAGTCAGTCTAACTATCCGTTGGTTTCTCGGGTATTAATGGCGAATACATATGTTGATGATGTAATGGCTGGAGTAGATACGGTGTCAAAGGCAATCACTTTAAAAGATGAATTGACAACAGTACTATCTAGTTCCGGAATGAAACTACGCAAATGGGTTTCTAACTCAAAATAATTTTTAGAAACCATTCACACAGTGAGAAACAGATGTCTTTACTTATAAAGAAAAACTGGGGAAGCCAAACTATACAAAACGAGGAATGTTATCAGAGAGCAGTAAGATTTTTGATCCGTTAGGCTGGTTAATGCCCGTCACACTGAAAGTAAAAGGTTTATTTCAAAATATTTGGACATCACCAACGAATTGGGTCGATGAGCTGCCACCTGATATAAAGGAAACATGGATAAGTATGTGTACATAACAATCTTTCTGTTTTAGAGAACATACAAATTCCTAGATGGCTACAAGGGTTACTCAATGTTCAACTTCACGGATTTAGTGACGCGAGTTTGAGAGGGTATGCAGCGGTTATATATGCCAGATACAAAACCAAAAATAGAGATCATGAGTGCATGCTGGTTACTGCAAAATCAAGGGTAACCCCAATCAAACAACTATCGATCACAAGGCTCGAATTATGTGCTGCTCATTTCTTAGCGAAATTACTAACTACAACAGCCGCAGTGTTACGAGTTAACAAAGATGACATAATTGCATGGACCAACTCCACAATAGTGGTTGGATTGGCTAAGCGATGGTGGACAACATTTGTCGACAATAGCACATCGAAAATTTTGGTAATATTTGGGCGAAATCAATGGCATCATGTTCCAGGACACATGAATCCAGCTCATCCAGCATCCAGAGGAATTGATCCGCTCGAGTTGATAAATTTGGATATATGGTGGAAGACCTGATTTCTTAAAGAAATTAGAACATGAATGGCCATCACAACAACGTAATTACGAGACGCCAGAAGAGCAAAAACCCAAGTGGACAGCGTCAATGTCAGTAGAGGTGAAAAACACATTATATGATGAGCTACTGACCAAATTTTCAAAATGGAACCATTTAATAATGGTATTTGCTGTGATTTTTCGGTTCACATCAAATGCAAGATTAAAGGAGAAGACAATCAGAAGTGCTGTACATTTATGGACGTTATGTCCATATGTAGATAATGAAGGTCTAGTACGAGTTGAAGGACGACATCAGAAATCAAAACTATCAGATGATTCGAAGCAACCTATCATCATTTGCAACAAATCTCGTCTGGCAGAATTAATTGTGATGCACTTTCATAATAAGTACCATCATTCTGGTATCCAATTGACGTAAAGTTTCATTTTACAAAGGTTTTAGATCATTCGCGGCAAACAGATAACTAGAAAGGTTATTCGAAAATGCGCCAAATGCTTTAAGGTTAGCCCAGAAGTAAGAAGTCAACAAATGGGTGAACTACCAGCAGATAGGGTTCAATTTGTAAGGCCGTTCTTGAAGGTAGGATTGGACTATGCAGGGCCGATATACGCATATTTAAAATGAAACCGTGGACCAAAGGTGGTTAAGGTATACCTTTGTGTATTTCAGTACAAAGGCTGTACGTGTTGAAGTAGTGCAAGACCTAACAACGGATTCGTTTCTAGCAGCATTAAGGCGGTTTGCTAGAAGAGGTTTATGCAGTGACATAACTGTGGTAACAATTTTATTGGAGCTAATAATCATCTTAAGGAATTGTACACATTTATTGAACATAATAATAATCTTTTGTACTGCACTCTTCTAAAAGAGCGAATTACATGGCATTTCAAGGCGCCAAATGCACCACACTTTGGAGGTTTGTGGGAGGCGGCGGTTAAGTCATTCAAGACACAATTAAGGCGAGTTATTGAACAAACGACTCTTACACTGAAAAAAATGTTCATTCTTATTGAGTTAAATCAATATCAATCTAATAATTTCATTATTTATATAGCGCCGATAGAGAATATCTATCAATATGATAGAAAACAAATATTTTTTGTATTTTTTAATTATGAAATGAATAATATTTTATTAAAATTAACTATCAAATTATATTATCAATTATATAATGTTATAATCAAACTTATAATTAATTTTCATAATAATAATGCTTTCATTAATTTTTCAAAAACATTATCCTTTCATAGTGAAAATTTTATATCATATTGATATTTTATTAAATAATATTATTATTATTCTGATAAAAGGTTTGAAAGTAATATTTTCAAATAGAAAATAAATTTAGATGATATATCTTCCATTTTATAATATCCCATCAGAAATGTTTATTGAGTTGATAATTTTTATTACGCATTAATTATCAATTAGAAAATATATTTTAATAATAAATCTTCTGTGTGATAATACGGTTTGATGAAAATCTTTATCAAAATGAATATTTATTATCAAAAAGATATTTTCTAGTTGAAAATATTATTATTGATTATATATATATATATATATATATATATATATATATATATATATATATATATATATATATATATATATATATATATATATATATATTACAGATAATACGCATTATATATTTTCCTATGGCCTTCGATAATTTTCCGAACTTCAGATGAAAAGAAAATGAAACAGTTAAATTTTTAGTTTTTAGCAATTTTTAATTGAAATTCAGTTTTTTTTATATACATTTATACATTTACAGAAAATTAATGTTTTTTCATTTGAATAGTGCAAATATTTGATTTCATTTTTGTTTATACGGTATCAATTTTATTATTTCTCTTTTCATATTAAAATGAATTTATGTTGTAATTATTATTTAAATAATAATTAAATTAAAAGTTATTTTTAAAATTAAAAACTAATAAAAATGTCTAAATTTTTAATATTCATATTAATTATAACGAAATATATTGCAAAGACAAAATTTCCAGGATTTATTCTAGTTTATAGATTGCAAGATTATAACAATAATGTTTAATGTTTAAACTTTTTAGAATAAAAATGAATATAAGATTTATGTATAATAATTATTATTCTTTACGTTAAGGACTATGAACATTTTATATAATACAAAAAAATTTAAAAAAAATAAATAAAAATAAATTTTAGCATTAAATAATGAACACTAAAATAAAATAAATTCCAAATATTTAGAAAATAATATCGACAGTAATAATAATAATTATAATATCAGACTGAATTTTTTATTCATTTAATTTTTTTACTAATGCACTGATGGATGGATGATATTTGTCAAAAGTTGTGGTTATGTTATACATATATTGTTGCAGAAAATTCCAATATAAGATGGACTGGCTTGGATATTGCAGATTAAAAAAATTTTATATTTTAAAACAGCAGTCAATTGACTTAAGTACTGATGGCAATTTGTACTTTATTTCATCAAAATATACGATGAATTCTTTAGGTTCCTCTATAGTTCCTATTACTATAATAAAGGGTTGCACAGGCAAGTTCTGTTGAAGTTTTTTATTGATGATTTCTTCAACCTCAGCCGCGGTATCTCCGAAGACAAAAAGAGAATTTTGTGAGTCTTTGATCGAAAACTTTACAAACTGTTTGCTAGCAGTTGATGTACATGCCTCTTTTGTAACTGGCGGTATTAAGTTGTGGAGCAGGTATAATATTCCTGTTTGTTTAGCGTCTGAAATACATAAAAATAAAATTAATAAACTGACTTAGTTAATTCAGTATGGCCTTGAGCAATTAGACTTCAATGCATAGAAAACCCCAGAAATTATGAACAAATTCCCCAGAAAAATAATGCTCCAATCTAGTATTGCAAGTTATAATATTAGACACAATATATGTAAAAAACCAAAATGCTGCCTTTCATGCAAAGCCTTCCATGTACTCATACTTTCCTTGTTTCTTATTAATTACTTAGCATTTTTTTATCGTACAAATGTGCTGCAAATAATTGTATTACGAGTATGTACGTTACCGACAATTTTTGAGGTATTATTCCATTATCCTTTTGGAGTACAGGGAGGTACTTATGTATTGGGTGAAATGCTCAACTTTTGCTGTATTATTTTGGTAAATCCAAAAAAGATTTCAAATAAATTATAACAACTATTGCATTGTAAACATCTAAAAATAATTTAATTAAATCATTTCTGGTTTTATAAAATGCAATTGTTGTTGTATTTCTAAATTTACTAAAGCAATACAGCGTTTAATTATTTATTAATTTTATATTACTTTAAATAATAAAGTCGACCTTACTTTCAGATGTGCAACTATTTTTGGTAATGTTTTCCAATATCTTTTTGTTGTGGCTATCTTTTATTTTGTTGATCAAAATCGGTAAAATTTTATGACTAAATGCTTCAAAACAATCCGACAAATCTCCGGCATTTGGATACAGATTTTTAAAATCGATATCTATCTAAAATGTTAAAAATGTATTTCATTAGCAATAACAAAATCCGATTAATTATAATTCAAACCGCGTTTGAAAAATCTTACCAATTTATATCCTAAGGGCTTTTTATAATGAGGCCATTTCTTTATTACTTCATTACAATTTGCCTCAATGCTGGCAACATCCGAGGCCCTATAATTTTTGGTGGCAACCCAATGAAATTCCAATTCAGCGAAACTGCAGTTGTCATTCATTATTTCTCGTAAACTTTCTTGATGATTTACTTCTGGTTCTGATATTTAAGAAAATGGTTTTGTATTCGGTACGAGTTAATGACATAGTATGTATAAATATAATTTTTGAAAAATTACCTAAACATAAACTTAATTCGTTTCTTATCTTCTTTTCTTTCGAGGAACGCGACTCATAAACCCGCTTTCCCAAAATTCCACAATTTTTAAGATTTCTTTGGGCGTTGTAATATTTGGCTGACACTTTAGAGATTGCTGGTTTTCCAGGTTGTTTAATGTAATACATGTTCTGCAATATAATTACATACAATTAAACTTTATTTATATTTATATTTAACATTTTATTCAACTTACTAAGTCTTCTTTAGGAAATTCATCAATTATTTGCTGGGAAATGTTTTTCGCTAAGTCGCTTGACATTTTTATTTCATTTTGAATTAAAAAATTGTTTATAATATCTAATATAGATGCCCTACAAGGATCATTTAATTTATCATGAGTATTGTAATATTTCAAAATCAAACGGCCCTTAGGAGAATCCCGCAAAATGAAGGGCAAGGAAACATCTTTTTTCGAAACTTCATCACCAGTCATTGTAAATTCAGTAGAAATGGTTGAACATTGCCTTATCTGCCACTTTTTCAAGTGTGTTTCAAATTTAATTGCTATTCCCAATTGTATTTTACCACGGGAACACAAATTTAATAAATGTTCTGTAGTTAATATTTTAAGAGCCTCGATATCTATCCGTTCAGCTAAATAGAGAAAGTTAGATAAATAAAAAACAGTTTAAAGGATGAACAGTGTTAATAAGAAGATTGTTTGATAAATAAGAAAATATAATTTACCTAAAAATAGTTGATGTAAAAACCTAAATCCCCAGTTTTCTAGAAGTTGTAAAACTTGATTTGCGGCTTCTTCAGTTATTTCAGGGCTAGCTTCGTATTTAGTCGAAGAATCGTGTATTTTTGAATTTTTGTTTACTGGCTGCATTTCATGATAACTTATTGGTGAAGGAATTAATATTTCGTTAATTTGAAAATCGTCGTCATTAGATATGTTAAAATTATCCATGTTTTATTTTTAGTTTAGTAATGCTGTATATATGAGTATGTAAAATACGCTAATTTAATAATTTTAAAATTTTTGTTTTATTCTGAAAAATAATCTTCCATCTGTTAATTTATTGGGCATTATTGGAGGAGACTGAAAGTTAGATAATTTAACTACAATATCTTCAGAAATTTTTATTTTATTGCGATCTATTTCATAACTCAACATGTGTCTATCGAAGCTTTTAATTAGAATTTCGTTAAGACGTAATATAACTTCAGATTTTTTTTTTATTACGTAAATTTCTGAAATTTCGAAAAAACTATTCTTTGGTTCATGCTTGAACAGAAAATAGCCTACACTATATACCGTTCCTTTAAACTGGACTGTTTTGTAAGATATTATATCATGTTCATTCAGGCCAAAAACTGTTTCTAACTTTGAACAAAAATTAGTGGCGATTTTATGTTTTTCGTCTAAATGAAGATCAATATCTTTTTCTTTTAATAAAATATATGCAAATTTAAATTGGTACTTTTTAGCTAATGTTAATATAATATTTTTTCTGGATGTAATTGATCGAGCGTACGTCTTAAAATCTTTATGTTTCGCTTCATATCTAAAAGACCAGAAATATTTTGGTGAACCAGACTGTTCGATAATAGATGGATAGTGAGTTAACAAATGAAATTTAGGTTTCAGGGTGTCATTAAAAAGTGAAATATATTTTGAGTTATGTTCTTGTATTAAATTGCGAAGTAGAGATAATGACTCCTCAGTAAAATAACTTGAAAGAAGAAGATCGACCATTTGAACTAAACATAGTAAGAATTTCCAAACTTTGTTTGTCTTCGGAAATAAATCTCCGATTAATAAAGGCAGAAAGTGAATGAAACATTTCATTTCGCTTGCTGTCATTTTTAAACGATTACTTTTTAAATGATCTAATTTAATGGGCTTTGATTTATTGCCAATATCGATCATCCCGTAGTTAAAGTTCTGTTTTCTCTCGTTCAATAAATCTAGCGTGAAAGATGTTTGATTTATAAAATACATCAAAATTTGGCTTATATCATAGTGACATACACCTTCAAAAATATCGTGCATCAAATCCACAGAAAAATTGTTTACTACATGAAAAGATTTGATTTCATTAAAAATTGAAGATTTATAAATTCCTGTTTCTTAAAAATTGTTTTTATCGACATCTTCATTGTAGTTTTCGATATTTCTGAGTAAAGCGGAATTCTCGACGCACAATTTTTGACTAACACTTTTATGTACTTTGCAAAATCGACAAAAATAGTTGCTTGAAAAGGATTTGGAAAAATCTAGGGCACTATTAATACCCAAATTGTCATCAAGAAATAAACCTAATATAAATCTAACTTTAATTTGGCCAGCTGATGTCTCTATAATTAGTCCATCTTCCTCAAGAGAGTTTATTTGTAAAACTAAATGCTTCAAGCAAGCAGTATTCCCAAATGATTTTAGATTAGCCGTTTTTATGAAACCAGCACAATATATATTTTCTAGTTTAGAATTAGTGTTAAATGATGGGAAGCTGTAATAAATTCCTGTTATTGGTTGAGTCTGGCTCCCCAACGGATTGTTGATTTCAAAATCATCCGAATACATGAAAAAAGGAATACATATTTCATTTGGATATTTAGCTTTTTTTTGCTGCCATAAGTGGCCCTCCAAAAAGTTTGAAATGCGTTTAGCGTCAACATTAAATGTTTTTCTAGAATATTTTCAATAATTTTTTTAAATTGAAATTTTAAAGGTAGCAATATTCCTGATGTATTTATTTCTTCATAAAAAGTTTCCCCTTTACGATATATAACGCCTACGTCACTATTGATAGAAAATATTGTCAGTTTATCGATTAACCCGGTAGCAGATAAAGTTTTTAAAAGCATGAAATCAGTTCCACAGTTTAAAAATGGATTTAACAGGATTTTCTCTAAACAGTTAATATTTTCTTTCAAGCCAATATCGGCAATATTTTGTTTGAGTTCTAAATTCAGGAAATTTGCAATTGGTTTTGTAATTTGAGTAACTACTAAAGTTTGAATAAAACTAATATCCGAAATGGCAAATCTGTTAATATTGTGAAGGGAAATACAGAAGTTGACCGAAGATCGCTTGATATGATCTAATAATTCTTGGGTGTTCAGCTTCGATCTACTCGAACTAGTAATACTAGTGTCTTGTTGCAATGTTTTGTTCCTTGTATTCCCATCAGTTTCTGAAATGCTTGGGATTTTAACATCACTTTCATTCATATTTAAGTGCTTCTCAGTATAGTCAGAACGAAACGGGGCATGTTTCCGTATCACATGTTTCTTGAATGCTTTGAAATTACTAAATGATTGGGAGCAAGGTGTTTCACAACATTCATATATAGTATCACTGCTCATACTGTGCCAAAATTTAAAATGCAATTTGAGAGCTTTTATGTTTCCAAGTTCATCATTGCATTTGAAACACCTCATTTTTACAAAAAGAATTTGTAAACTAAAGTAACAAATGGAATTTAAATCAACTAAATAAACTAATTAAAAAATTAATGAACTAAACAAAAATGTTTGAGAAATCATTAATTGACTTTTAAAACGACGAAGATTTTAAGAAGATTTTATTTTTAACTTGCTATTGTGATGGTCCTAAAAATTTGTTATTAATTAATAAAACTATATTTAAATTATTATATAATACAAACCTGAATCTTTTGCCAGATTTTAATTTGTGATGCAATTTTAATTTGAACACCGACTGGAATATTATACTTTGAGAAAAATAATTTAAATACGGATAGCTTATTTCACAAAGCGCTTGTTCATCAATTGAATTTTCTAAAAGAAATTAACAAAAACATGTTATGTATAATAATTACATAATAATATAATAAATGAATTTTAAAAAATTCGTGCGAAATTGTACTTAACCTTAAAAACTGCGTGTTTCTCTAAAAAGAAGCTACACGTATAAAGGCATTTTTATCATTTGGATAAAGTATTATAAGTAAAAATTGCAAACCGTTTGAAATTTTTTTCTCGGAGGTACGCAAAAAATTATTCGAACAAATCATGTTTTCTAATGGAAACTATACAATACTTTCACAAAGAACAAAATAAAACTCTTTAACTAGGTTAAGAATTCGCACATTTTTTAAAACAGGTTAGGAAATATTTTTTGCAGAAAACAAATGCAACACGTTATTTTCCAACATAACCACACAAAACATTTTAATTATCATATTTAAACCACTCACCTACAAACTTTTCAACAATTTTATATTCATAAACTACACTTTTATTTATTTTTACATTGTGAATCAATAATTTTAACAAATCACTCATATTACTATTGTTATTCAAAATAAATTAGCAAAAAAAAACGACACGATAGCCAAAACTAAACGTCCGATCATCACGAGTTACAAAGGAAAAAGAATAAATAAAATAGACAGTCACGTAGAAACTACCGTTATTTTAGATCAGTTTGATGATAAATCTTTATCATTTATAATAATTATTATCATTTGCAATAGTTATTATCAGGTGCATCAATAATTATTATAATAATTGGATTTTTTCAGAATAATATATGTACATATATACAATAATTTAATACAATTTTATGGTCCTCTGACTATTTTGTTTTGCCGCAGCATAAAAACTTAAAATTCAATTAAATGACAATATGAATATTCTACAAGAAGGCCTGACCTTTTTTATTTTGGTTTGGCCAAGTTAAAACAAAACTATATTCCGTTCTCGTAAAATAATGCGATAGTAGTGCCTTTAAAGGTTTAATCTTGTTTTTCAATATTTAACTAACGGTAAATTATAGGCAAAAAAATAAACAATAAGATACACATATCTAGTAAAAAATGTCTCATTCGAACATATCGTCGCTACCACAGCAAACTATCGAATATGAAAATTTTCTTTTCAGGACGGCAAGAAATATTCGATAATTTAACAAAGTAACAATAAGAATAATGCGCATAATATTCCAAACTTTGCCAGAACCATTATCTATGATTCTACTAAAGCTAAAAAATCCACGATTTGCCACTGTATTATACCCAGTTCTAAAAATTATTTTTTTCACATTCAATAGATCGCGATGATAGCGACGATATGGCTGGTGATTTGTTTTACAATTTCTAAAATAATGCGGCCTATCTCTTTCTATTTTATGCTACATTTCCCTTCTAAAATGGAACAGATATAACACACCTTACCATCCTTCTTGATATTAACACTAGAACTACCAACTCGTCAAAATGACGAATTGTACATTTATTGAATTCAACTTTTTTAATTAATATGTTAATATTTTTTTGGAAGTTTATGATGAATTTTAGCATAATTACTTTGTTGTCATATTAAAAGTCATCACAGATTCCCACAAACGTATTAACATAATAATTAAAAAAATTGAATTCAATAAATGTATAACGGGTCATTTTGACCGGTCGGTAGTTCTAGTGTTAATACTTAATTTCGAGAGAGAAAACGCATTAAAACAAAGTTACTAGAAAGCAAAAGGTACAATACAAAGCAATTTTTTATTTTGCTTTTATTTTTAATGTTACCAACAATAAAACAAAATGATTTATAAAAAAAACGTGAATGGAACCAAATGATTTCCTATTTTAATGTCACGAAAATATATACTTTGTCCCGTCCTCTTGAAGTTATATCAACGCTTTATTTCAGCGGTAATTTATAATTTACTTCGTTGTATAATTTTTCAACGATAATGAAAATCATATAAAAAATGCTGGAACAGTGTTAACAAACCAAACAAAAAAGATCTGCATCAGCTGATTTAGTTTACAAAATATCATTATGTTGAGAACGTTTTATTAGGATTTTTCAGATATTAATGCATATTGACGAATTACATAACTATACATATCACACGATTTTCTTATTGCTGTTGCCTCATTTACTTATACAGGTTATTGACCTACATATAATTAATACATTTGCAAATGACGAAAATAACTGTCTAGGTTTCCACGTGATACGTAAATTTGTTTAGACATAGGGGTGGCGCTCAAGAACGATTATAATATTATCAAATTAATAATAAGAAATATTTTTATTATGATAATTTTATACTAAATTCAATTATAATTTTTGCTCGCTTCGAATTTGCAAAACTTACACAGTTCAACAATAGTTGTTTATCAATTTAATAATATTTAGTTTAACATAAAAATTATGCATGTTAAAATTATTTGTCACTTTAATAATGAAATTATTATCAAGATTTAAATGAACATTTATTTTCAAAATGAATCGAAGATTATACCTATACTGTTACCTAATACATATAACCAGAACAGAAAATCTCACTTTACGATATATAGTATGTATACTATATAGCGTTATCGTAAGACGGAATAATTCTAAAATTTCAGCATACTAAGCCATTAAGAAATTTATTTATTTGGTACAAACCGAATTGTGGTACCTCAGATTTTTTTAACTCACGATGGTTACAGTTTAGTCCAATATTTCATGATATTTAACCAAAAACATTTCTATATGAGGTTGTCAAAGACCACCAATTTGCTAAAATTTAGTAAAAAAAAACTCTTTGGACCACGACATCATCAATAATTTATTTTGCTTATAATTACAACGAAATGCCTTACATTTTATTATATCGAATAAATATTGTCATATCAATAAAAAGACTTACTTTTAAAACAATTATTATAATAATAATATTATCAAATTTATGATAAATTTTAAAATCTTCAATTTTTGTTTAATTTTTCGAGGACAAAAAAATTTATCATTTTGATAATTTTATTTTAAATTATATTATACATTTGATAAAACAATTTCATTTCGAAAATATTTTTAAAATTTACGTAGCTCAACAATACATTGTTTATCATTTTAATAATATTTCGATTAATCTAAAAATAATATTATGCATGCTAAAATTATTAGTCACTATAATAATGAAAGTGTTATCACGATTTAAACGAACATTTATTATCATAATGAATGGAATATTTTTTTCAGTGTACAATCGAAGAATTATACGCGCTGTTAGTTGAGATAGAGGAAATTTTAAATTCAAGGCCATTGGCTATCCTACCAGGAGATGAACTAAATATTCTAACACCAGCCCATTTTATCATTGGGCATTCCCTTACATTGGTGCCAAAACAAATTATCTCGGTGGCTTAAATTCTTGCTTATATTAATAAAATTATTACGAAGCTCAAACCTGAATAAATTACGATAGTAATGACGTGCTTTATTAAAAAACGGAACAGGATGTGATTCTTTTCCAATTTTAATTAGAACCCTTCCCAACTAGAACCCCTTCTATTTAAAACATAATCGCACAAAAATCTAATAATGAACAAATTATCAGATGATCTACATAATTTTGAGCAATCTTGAAAATTATTTTCGAATTTGAGTACAATTCTACGCTGACTGAGTAACTAAAACAGGAAATCCGGATTAATTTTAAAAATGTCAATTCAAATATAATTAGAAAAACCTCAATATTCTCCAAATATCAATAATGCCGCCGGTTACAAATATCAAAAATTTTAGAAACTAGAAATGTTTGAAATTTTAGAAAAGTATAAAATTGTCGAGAAAGATAGAAAATTTACGAATAATCTCGAAAAATCTTCAAAACCTATTAAATTTACGATTCAGATTTATTTCTTTAAACCTGCAAGAGCCCGAACTCCAGGTTAAGCACAAAACATGAAAAACTCGAAAAAAACTAGAAAATCAGAAATAATAAAAATCACAGAAATTTAGAACATAAACTTAAAAATCTGAGTTACTCGTTACTCCGTATAACCTCTAAATGTAACTCGGATGTTTCGAAAAATTTGGAAAATAATGAATATCTTTAAAAATATCGAACCGCCGTAGACTTTAAATAGGCTTTAAGATCTTAGAATAATCACGAAAATTATGAATAAGCTGGCCGTTTCATTATTTCCCGTATCATCAATAAAAATGTAACGGACAAAATTCGCAAAAAGTATTTAAATGAATTATTTCTCCGTGTGGTTTATGGGTAACACGAAACCTAGCAGTTTATAGGGTTTGTTTAATAATTCGCACGGTGCAGTGCAGTGTACATTTTTTGCTTTATTTCACCAATAGAAAATAAATCAAAGAAGGGTTTTCATCGGTTCACTGAAAATTGCATCTTCTGAAGGAGAAACTGAAAAAAAGCAATCGAAACGTATACGGTTTCAAAATGTATGCAAAGTGGCAATCGCCGCTAAGCAAAGAGCTTACTTGATTTTGCAGAATGATTTTGAAATTATGCCAAAGATGTGAAATTATGCCAAAGATCCGTAAAGCCAAAGAAACTTTTTAATAATCCGAATGATAACTGAAATTTTTGGAGTTTTGTTGTTCAGGTTAAAAACAACTTTCTTGGCACATTTATATCTTCGAGAACGCCGTCAAATAGCAATAATAATCTTTATTCAACCGCTCTTGAAAAACCTAATCGTTTAGCTTCTCAAATTACATTGAAATGTTATCTACCATATAAACCTATGCCAAAAGTGGTACTAGTATCTGCATTAATATATCACATTTCTTTCCGGCCTAGGCTTGTCTCCAAGATGGTTAAAGAAATAAATTTGAAAAAATCAGTGGAAAATGATGGTATCATCCCCAATAGTAAGAACTATCATACCTCCATTGCAAAACCACTCAGCAGGCTCTTCTTTCGAATCTGAATCAATATTTTTTTATGAAAACTGTTATCAATTTTGCTTGTACATGTCAACAGGTATTTTCCTATCTAAACCGCAAAATTCAAGTTGTGGTGGATGGCTTAGCCTCCCGCACCCATTCAATTAATGCAGGTGTTCCTCAGGGTTGGTTATTGTTGCCAACTACCTTTTACTTTCTTTAATGTTAATAAAATAAAGTTTGGTAATCATGAAAATTTTCGACATTGAGATTTTTGGCGTCTTATCCGTTTTGGGGTCCCATAAGTTCGAAAAATTCAGTTTCGAACTGAAGTCTGTTGTTCTGTTTGACGTTCCCTCCATCGTTCTGCCCATTTGTTTGTCGGTGTAAAATCGGCCAACCGGAAGTGATAGTTTCAGTCGATCAAAGAATTTATTTTGCAAACATCTCAAAAAATTTAAGATTTTACAGAAAAAACTATTAAAAAATTTTACAAAAATTTGCTTATATCAAGAAAGTCTTGTGTTGGCCACATCTTTGGAATTAATATTATAAACATCCAACCCGATACACTCATTTACTGACAACTGTCCCTTCCTCTCACATTAATAACACCAAAAAAACCCGCACCATGTTCGTCATCGGCTGAAAATGGAACTTTTTATGTCCCAGGACTTGACTACTATATGGTAATTAATCGGAGTATCGATAAATGGGTAGAATTCAACTACAAAATATAAGACATGCCTTATGGCCTGCATAAACGTAATAAACCCCAACCTTTCTTTTGGCGAGAACTCTGTTATAAACTTCGCATCGGTTCTTATATTGGGTTTGGTATTGTCTGGTAATCTCTTGGTTTTCTTAGGCGTTTCTTTGAATTAGTCACTATATACAAAGGGTATATTGGATCTTGCACGGACTACAACTAACATAAATGGGCAAGTACACCTCCCATACAACTGGCTCTTTAAGCGTTGAATGGCGGAAAAATTTTCTCTCTATATTCCTATCCTAACCTTTATTTCACTTTATTGATATTATGTACAAGCAAAATTGATAAACAGTTTTCATGAAAAATATTGATTCAGATTGGATTTTATTTTTAAATCGTGCGAATAAAAAACCAGACTCAAAGCTAATTTTCATAGACAACTACATAAATCTTTCACACAAAGTTAAAGCTTCCAACTATATCATAAATGTGAAATAACTCGACAACAACAATATTTGAGAAGAGCAAGAATATTTGGTAGAAGAGCAACAAATAGAATATTGGACACATTTCGAGAAATAATAACGATGGCTTTAATCATAAAGCTGCCCCAATAAAGGGATTCCAGCAATTGTCAAAAACAGCGAAAAAGCAAATTGTTTGCTAAAATCGACGATCAGGAAGATTAACGATTGATCACATTAACACCTTGATGATCATCGCAAAATAGAGTGTGGAATGGGAACTCACATTAACAGTGACTCTCGTACATACGCACACTTGGCGTCACACTAAACTCAAGAAAAGCTTCATTCACGATCCCTTGATCCTAATTGACCTTGCAGTGTACATGCAATTTGAAATAGCAAATTAGAAATCATAGGAATTGAACTTTTGGAATTTTAAAAATTGCATTTTGATTTATCAATTAGCAAAAACAGTTTTAGTAAAAAAAGCAACTTCAAAAATTTGTTGTAAACACAATGAAAAAATAATAATTTACTCAAGCATGAATTCCCTCTGACACCTGAATAGACGAACCAGCGTTAACATGATTAATCAATAAATAACTGAAAATAAAATACGATTTTTCGTAGAAAATCCATTATCCTAGATTTCCAATTTGCATGTGATGTCAATTTGATTTGTAAACATAAAAAAAAAGTTATGGAAAAACATTAGACAGAAAAAACAACTGAACGTTTGTATGAGTAATAACTTCAAAAAAAAAAATGGAGGTGTGGCCAACACACGACTTTCTTTTACGAACAGAGAATTAGTTTTAAGTAAACCTTATACTTTTTAAGATATTTGCAAAATATATTTGCTGGACCAAGGGAGTGGCCACTTCCGGTTAGCCGATTTGAAGTAAAATTCACTGGGACCTCCCAATTTATCAAAAAAGCTTAAATCTGAAGTATCAGTTCGATTGACTGACAGAAAGACACAATTTGGAAACCCACTTTTTCGGACTCAGGGGACCTCAAAACAGATAAATCTCTAAAAATCTCAAGGTCCATAATTTTCATGATTACTATACTTTATTTTACTAGAGTAAAAGAAAGTAAAAGAGACTTATATTTTTTATGTAAAGTTAGGTTGGTCTATAAGCCTGTTCACCAACCATAAAAAAATCTAATTTTTCTTATACACACCAACCAGGATGCTTATCAGAGATCCTAATTATATGATGACTTCATGATATCGTTATGATGATAAATTTAAAAAAAAAAAAAATTGTAATGAAATTAAAAATTTCAACCCATAAATGTTGACTGTCCGCAAACTAAATAATTTTTCATGACAAAGTCTAATGAAAATTCCTTGATTAACATGAACACAGAAGCTATACATACTAATAAACTACTTTAGGTATTGTTACAAATATGATGTAAAATCATGAAAACAATTTTATAATTCATGTATTAATTCGTTTTATTATTTTTGTTTTTTAAGACTTTATATAGACTCGGGACTTTGGGAGTATAATAATGGAAGAAACTATCTCCGCATGTAAAAAGTTTGTGTACATAAATATTTTTATGAATAGTATAGGAAGGTAACTACCATAGTTCTATCCTATATATACATATGTACATATATAGTACATATATACTAAAATATTATGTTGAAATTTTAATACGCTTGACACGCGAATTTCCTATTGATAATGTTCCATTATGTGACTTCGACTTATTGTTTTCGAGGTTTTTGGTTCATTTTCATTTTGAATGTTCTCTATATAATTTGATTTTGCACAAAATTATGGTATCTGTTTTATGCTGCAGGATGATCGTGCAATAAATTGGTTTATTTTGATGCTTTTATTTGGTAAAATCGATTTTTTAAATTTGTAACCATTTAAAGCTTTGAACATTGTCAGGATATTCTTATGAAATTTAACATTTCTTGATTATAGTTTTAAAGCCAGAAAATTGTCCGGTAAATTTAACTCATCTAGAGTAGACAACAAAACTACTAGCTGTATTGTTTTCACTTTCAACATAAGGTAATGATGTAAGTTGCTCCTTTAAATTTAAGTTAAGTTGGAAAATTTATTTTGTGAACATCATAAAAGAAAGAAAAAATCAAAAATCCAGTTACTTTAGATCATGTATCTATCAATTGGAATATAGTAATCCCTGTTTAATATTGCTCAAGCGAAATGAGAATAATATGCTGAACTTACCATCTGGCCAATGATCCCCTTCAAATAGAATCTACGAAATTTATCCCAAATAGAAATTTGTGTTGGCCAAGTACACGTTGCTCAAGACTATCTATCTATCTTGAACTGGAGCTAAACTATCGATTTGTGCACTTTAGTTTGTAACATTTTTCCCGATTCCTCTGTTTATGATTGACATTTATCGTAAATTCGAAGTACTTAAGGAATTTAATTAGTGAATAAAATCAATAATTACAAGCATCGTAAACAAGTTTTAGATTTTCCTCTATATAAAAAAATTAAGTCCCTTTTATTTGCGGTCGTAGAGCACCATTTCGAGTTAGGTAATTATTAAATAAATGACTCACTTGAAACTTAAAAACGGTACACACTGATCATTAAATGACAGAAATTTTGTTTCTAAATTTTTTCATGGAGTGCTACGCTAAACAAATAAAACAAAACACTTGTTGTGTTTTATTAGTTTGCTTATGTGTCGCTATATTTGATACATTTGATTGCATTCCTAGCAATTTCAGAGCATCGTTTCAATAATTTTAGATAAAATTTGATTGTTTTGATGTAAAATCATAATATCAGATACAGTAATCCTACTGTCTTCCATCGTTAAAAACGCCTAGGCGCTTTAAACAAACAGTACGCCTATTGGGCATTTTATTCGAATAAAACGTCGAGAGAGTTTTATTCAAGTTAAACTATTTAAGTTCCTAGTGTTAAGTTAACACAATTGAATCATGAAATTGACATCCTCGATGCGAAAATGTCGATCACAAATTGTTAACTTTTTCTTGCTGTTTCGAGACCCCGATTTTGGTGTAGTAAATGTATTTAACATAGTACATAACATCGATTTAGGGACTTTATAAGATCCTAAATATTTTCGTGAAATGTTTTGGCTCTTGCCAAAATGTGTCTTTACAAATGTGCCTGCGCTTAATTTTGCGTACAGCTTAACTACGTAAGCCTGTGCATTCTTCGTTGAAACTTTCAGCTATGGCTTCTTCGATCAATTCGTTCAGGGAGAAGTCATCCCTAACAAGCTATTATACACCAAATAATAATTGAAATGGAGTTCTATTAATGGTTCGCTGCCAACTGGAATTAATATAGATTTGTAATTGGTTACCAAATTTGTACTAACCTTCAGGATTGGATAAGGATATCTTTGTTAAAGCAGGTATAATAAACAGGTGTTTCCTTTCGACTTGTCCATTTCCCCTTGGTACTCCCGTCGTTATCAGCAAACGCTGAATATTTTCATTTGAACAATATGTTTTAAAATCAACAGAAGTTAAAGCCGGTACCTCTACCTAAGTCTAAGTGGGCTACCGAAGTTCGTTTTCTGTACTTCTTCTACTTCTCAATTGTTGTTATGGCCTTTACTGGATACAACCAAACACATCTTGTAAATCCGTCGATAATTTCCAAAATACAAAAAATAATGTTTTTCAGATCTTCCTTTGGTGTTGGATTCAAGAGGCATTCTTTTTTGCCCAACTTCCGCTCTGATAGTATACATAGAATACAATTCTGGATTACCTTTTGAATTTTTCCTATCAAATCAGAGGTGTAATATTTGCTTCTGATCAACTACATATTCTTTTTGTATCCAAAATGGCCTCTTTCATGGGTAGTTTTTATTAATACAAATTACATTCCTCTGGGAATACATAGGAAAATCGTAAGCGTCTTTTCCATTTCGGTATATTAACCTATCATACAAACTGTAGTTTTCAATAGGTTCATTCTCCAAGCACTTTTTGATTAAATTTAATTGTTCATCCATCACTTTTGCAATCCGGATTCGCTCAGTTAATGGGTTCTCAATGTAACCGATTATCAGGTATCAACTGAGAGCATCAGAGTGTCTGATTCGACAACCACTCCAATGTTCTATGGTGAAGTTGAAATCTTGGAAAACGTTGCCCATCTGGCGACACGTTGCGTTAGATCTCTTTTTTTTCCATCGTAACCTTAAATGCAGCACAGTCGGTTACTATTTTGATGCTAATTCCGTATAAATAAACACGAAATTTTTGTAGGGCACTGACAATAGCTAACACTTCCAAATGGTAACTATCATAGTTTTCTTGGGCTTTACTTATTCTTTTACTATAATAGTGTACCGGATGGTACAATTGATTTCATCATTCATCTGCAATAAAACTGGATCAAACCCAAATTTTGACGCGTCCATATGAACCTCTGTGTTAAGATTCGGATTAAATATGTGTAAAACAGGATGTGAGACAGTTTGGCGTTCAACTCACGAAATGCATTTTTTTCTTTTACGTCAAATTCCGAATCGTCAAAATCCAAACTTATGAAAATTATTGGTCAATCCATCTTTCGGTTGAGGATAATTCGTTACGGTGTCAGTTTTCCGAGATGACGGCTTCGTCTCTTCGTAACTAACCCATATTCATTAAAGACGTTTAATACTTCCTTTAATATACCCACGTTGATTTTACATTTTCTGATGGTATAATTAAATCATCCATATAGACCAGCAACTTGCGCTGTACAACAAAATCACGTAAAATTTCGTTTATAAATCTGTAAAAACGGTAGATGCCGTGCACAACCCAAAGGACATTCTTAGAAACTCATACTGGCCTTTTCTCGAATCTAAAAACTATATACGGCTAATTCTGCTTTTGCCTTTTCTGTTTTCCATAATTCATTTACCTCTTCCAGAATACTTGTTTGCATCTTTAGAACCATGTCTTTTATTTTTGAGTTTATAGAGCGATTATTCTAACCATGGCCAATTTTATTGTCCGAATCAATGAAAGTGCTATTAGTTTATTGATTTCGAATTTAGATTTTAACGTAAAACACTGTCACTCTATTGTTTAAAAAAAATGTTTTATATTAGGGTGTATCGGTAGATTGGAATTTGTTCCACTTCAATTTTAGCACTAACACTTTTTATAATCTTCACAAAACATTATTTCTAATCCCACTCTGGCCTGGAGGTATCGCGGTTGAGCCCCCCAATTTATAGAATTATTGGTATAAGCAAACTTTTTTTAATCAAACTTAAACTTTTATTTGGACTTGTCGGATAGACTACCCTTTTCTCTTTCTCAATTTTTATTACGTCTATTCTCATCACATTTTTACCAATATCAATTATTGAATGAACCTGTAATCTCTAGAAGAAGTCCATAGTAACTCGAAGTAGGACTCGAAAAAAAGGACTTTTCATGCCAGACACCTCGGCTTTGAGCTACAAAAATAAAAATTCTTTATCTCATTTTTGAATGTTGTAAATTGGTTTCATTTGATTGACAATGTTACATTTTACAGAAATAAATCCAATTTGTTGAAAAATAATTTATTTTTAAGTGATAATTAAAAAAAAAATCAAAATATATTGCAATGAACTTATCTGCTAAGCCAAGGCAAAGCGTTCCAAACACGACTTTAACATTTTAAAGCAGTATTAAAATTTAGCATGCTGATTGGTTGAACTAGCTGTCACTTTTTAACAATTTTCTGTTTTTGCCTAAAATGGCCTACTTGATGCGGCTATTTTGATTGCCTTAAAGGCAAAAATTATTTATGTTTCACTTCCTTAAAGCGAAGTATTTGGTCAACATAACCTACAAATTACACGTTTGGTATGACTGTTTTATATTTACCGAATAAACTAGCTCAATTGTACGTTACAAATTCAGAATACCTCAGTTCTTGCTATAATTCATGTGTAGAATGAACCAAAACAATATATTTGATAGCAACCGAATTTTCAAAGTCGACGCCACCTGTATGAAAGGGTCTCAGCTTCACATTTGTGATAACGAAATATTTTGAGGCGAGGCATCTGGTTTGAAAAGTACTTAAATGTTCAATTGAAAAACGCATTTGCAACCAAATGGAGGATATGCCCATATAAAAGCTATTTTGCTTTATATTTTGTGCAATGTTTGAACCTTTCTACAAAACATCCGCAAGCATACCTTACATTCGTCCTCGTTTTACGAAAACAACATGATATTTACGTTGAACAATTAAGTTTAATTTTCTTACTGGTATTTGGTCTTGCAGAAAAATACCAACTTCCCGAAAAGTCTCTCCTTGAGACTTATTCAATGTCATTGCTTAGGATAGCATAATGAGAAACGCGAGTATTAAAATGACCGGTAACCCGAATGAAAGCCATAGTGATTATTTCTGCTTTTGATCGAATGACCCCACAACAATTAGTGTGCCGTTGCTTAGTTCATTTTTTATTGACAAATTTTATAGGAACATTGCGATAAATCTCGGTTTTAAATTTAATATATGTGGTGGTTGGCCAAATGGATTTAACGAATTTAAACATTCTGTAGGAAACTGCAAATTATTATTTTCACTTCAATCGTTGCTCTTCACTGCGTCTGTTAAATAAAAAGTAACTTCCTGAGAAAACCATCATTAATTTCTCAAACATGATCAATCCTGGGACATATTATTAGTTATATTATGGTTTACCATATATATATAATCAACCCGACAAACAATCTCAATATTTAGTACTGAAAAATAACTGATGAGGGACTGGAGGACCGAACTGTATTTTGGCAGACTTCACTTTCCTCAAGTACTGTCAAAAAAAATCGTGTTTTGGAACACCATGGGTGGGCTCTAATGTCTGAACGAGGACCGTAGGTTACTTTACAGTCAAATTGCCGACAATTTGTAAGTGATTAAGTGACCGTTATTTTGTAGGTATCAGATACCATTATGCAGTCCCCTCACCTTTAATATGTAAGTGAAATTGTTGGATATAAAACCGTTCAATAGTCGAACATTTACATGTAAAATTTGCCGTAAATCAACTATCTCCTTGTGTATATCAGGTAACATTCTACAGTCCCTTTGCCTTTAATATATTAGTGAAAGTGTCGGATAAAAAACCGTCCAATTGACGAATATTTTTATGTGAAATTTGCCGTAAATGAGCCATTCCTTTGTGTGAATGAGGTAACATTCTACAGTCGACTTGCCGTTAATATGTAAGTGAAATTGTTGGATAAAAAACCGTCTAATTGTAGGATATTTATTTGTGAAATTTACCGTAAAGAAACCATCCTTTTTATGAATCAGATAAAATAAACTCTGCAGTTCCTCTCGCCATTTATACTATATGTTTGTAAAATTTTCGTATAGAACACCAACCAATTGTCGGAAATTTGTGCGTACAATTTTCCGTACATAAACCGTCGATAAGCGTATTTCCTTGACAAATTTACAACAACAATTGCATAGGCTAAATCCCCGCAAGAATAACATTAACCCAAAAAAAAAATTGGGTTTAATTAAATATAAATCTAATTCTTGGTTATAATACCTGCCACCAGAGTCAGATTACATATTAAATTTATATTTTTTTTCGAAAGATTGGCTTTTGTCAATTAAATCAAATTGGGTATTTTCTTGGAAAAAAAAATAAACCCAAAACAGTTCGATTTAAATTTTGGTCAACAAAATACGCTTCTTGTGTCTATATTAGATAATTGGCTCGATTCATCGTAAATATAGTTTTCTTTTCTTCTATTCTGCATTGATTAACTTGATCGATTATCAAATAATTCAGAAGTCCCTGCGGTAGTTTTAAAATTCACCTCGATTTTTCAAGAAAGAATAAAACAATAGACAAAAATAAATTTAGAAGATATGTATATGTACATTGGATCGGGTCCAATATTCAGCAGCCCTCTGGCCTTTATTATATAACTGAAATTGTCGGTTAAACCACCGTGCAGTGCAATTGTCGAAAATTTTTAAGTACATTTTCTTAATTTGAATCATTGTTATTATAGAAGGAAAATTGTAGATTGTTGCTACATTCTCTGTTAGGCGTTGAACATCTAGAACTCTACTAGATCTAGACATAAGGGCTATAATCATAAAATTCAGTACCAGGCTCATAAATCTGTAATTATATACAATGATATCAGATGTAAAAAGTTATATATTTATTTGTTCGAACTATAATTCATTGTGTAATTCATTTATTAAATTATTAATTATCTTAATATTTTACTTATATTTTACTAAATATTTTACATATCATAAAAATTATTTAATTCAAATTAAGTATAAATAAGGGAAGTGATTTAATTCTATTTATCTTATAAACTACATACATACATATTACTTAAATTAATATTCTCGGTGGCTATGGCATTATTAGATTTTAAGTAGTTGTGCGCGTTTCTCAACAGTTCCATAATGTTAACATGGTTTGTAAATACAAGCTTATTCATATATGAAATTAAAAATCAAACAGGAACGTAATTTTAGCTTGGTGTTTTGAATAGCCAAACATTAAAATTGTTATATGTGTTGGTGGTGTTGCCACTTTCATCTTCGTTTTTATTTAATTTAACTATATAATAAAATATTCCCAAATTTAATACTTATAGTAAATTAATAGCTTTATACTATTAACATAATAATATAAAGCTATTTACTATATACGAACTTCACTTGTTTCTATTCACAGAACACTTTATTTTTATTACTGAAATGAAACTGTATCACTTGACGTCGGTGAACGACTAAACCAATCTCAATTGAAATATTGAAATACATAAATAAATTATTTATTACATTTGATTTTGTTATCATTTCCAAAACAAAGGCAAACAAGAAAAGAGTAGAGAGAGAACATATACGAAATTACGAAATTATACATTAATATTACGTATTTTAGTATTTTCATTTGTTTTATTTTGTTCTTATGCTCTTCACTGTTCAGTAGTGATTCGATTAAATTGTAGTAACGCACCGTTTTGGTTGACAAAAAGATATGGTGAAGAATCGATTTTGATGATGCTTGCTGTAAAAAAATGTATAAAGTAACAAAAGGTATAAAGTAACAACACAGAAAAGAAAAATGTGAAATGGAAAAGTTTTAATTTTAATCTAGATAGTTAAGTTAAACTTTGCGTCACGAGTATCGAACTACTTTTCATTAGCATGAGCATACCCTGGTGTGTATTAAATTTTATAGTGCATTTTATATGAAAATCGTAAATATTGACCCAATTTTATTGGCGACTACTTAAAAACTCAGTATGACTCAGTACATTCTTACTGACGTAAGACCATAATCTCCTAGGATTTTTGACAAACTATTCTTGTTCAATCTTCTTGCACCTTAGGGATTGATTAATAACCATTTAAACGGAATTTAATTGTACGTGCTCATCCAATTTTTATTTTACTAAAAATCTAATTTTATATGGATAATATTGTTGAAAATCACTGTCTTTAATAAGCTTTCGTTAATAAATTATGTAAATCTGTAATCAATGCATTTACATTTTTTTTTTGCCAGCCGGAATAATGATCAATGATTTATGTTGCGTTTTATTTTCGTGTTTGAATCGGTTGTTGTCGATAAGTACATTTTTCTAAATAATCTAGTTGTGTTCACTTAATATTTACTTTCACCATGTTTTTTAAAGTCGGATAGCCTTCGTGTAAATATTTTCTGTTTCGCTTTAATTTTTCAACCGACATTTTACGGTTTTGAAACCGTGAACCCTATTGCGGTTAACAATTGTTTGTTGAGCAATCAGAACTACAGAAATGTAGTTTGTGGGTATTTCCAGAGAACATTCGCCTTTTGTTACAATGGTTTTTACCGTCGTTGAAATCAACATTTACTAAACTATGGGGCCTGTGCTAGCTCTCATATTTGTATTCAACGAAAATACAGATTTTTTTTAATGGTTAACTTTCTGTTTCCCCTTTAGCAAATTCATTTTTGTGCCGTGAATTATGTGGAAATTTGACAAAATTTTGAGTCAACTAAGGTTAAGGCTGATTTACATTCAAAAAATTTCGCAGATGCAGATGTCAAATCAAAAATTCGTTTTCTTTACACATAAAAAGTAAATTTAAACAAAAAATGTCATAAACCAATGCAAATGATTGTTTTTTTTATCTATGTAACCTGATTATAGTTATTTATTCACGCATCGACGATTTTACAGAAAAAAGATGAAACTCGACATCTGCAAAAAAAAGCAGACGAGGTTTTTTGGGTTTGTTTCTCGGGTTTCAATTGACTTTTTTAAGCAGATGATTATTTTTCTCTTTTTGTCTTTGTACTTTTTCCTATGTTGTGTTTCATTTTTTTTGCAGACGTCGATTGTCGTTGAATGTAAATCAGTCTTTAACCGATTAATCTAATCTTTCCCGAATTAAGGCGAATGAAGATTTTACTAATTTGTACTAAATTAAAAATGGTTACAGTAGCTACTCAAACGCATATGAAATGGAACTATCGAACTTAATTTTGCAATAATCTAAATAATCTCGTCATAGAATATTCAATTTCCAAGAGTAAAATCCTAGAGAATTCCATAATTCCGTAAATAATGTTGAACACATTGACTAACGGAAAATCGAATCGTGACAAGCACGTCCGCGGCGACAAATCTTTTCCATGTCCAATAAAAAAGCAAGATTAGCAAGACTTGTTGAATTATAGTAAAATTAAAGCCTACCATGCATCATGGGCCCTTCGTGGCATTGAGTGCGGAACCTCGGGGGGTTCCAACCAATTTTTTTTTTAATAATAAACATACAAAAAATTAATTAACATACAAAATATCAATTGGTATTTCTAGGTCTTTTCGTTTAAGGCATTACTTCCAAGAAACTTACAAAATGCAAAGAAATTGAAAAAAACTATTTTGCAACTACACAATGAAAATATAGTAAAATTTTGATTGGCATCCGAATTAACGAAATACTTGGGAGCGCAGATTTTCGAATTTGATGGTTTTATACTTTTTTTACATTGAAATTGCCTTAATAGGGATTATTTAAGATTACTCTTCGAATTTTGACATTGAGTTATGTCATATGTTAATGAATTACCTTTACATCGCGGTTTTGACACAAGACATCAGCTCAGGGACCAATTTTTCCGCCACCAAATATTATTATTCAATTTTTGTTGAATATTAATACGTTACAAAACACATTTCGTCTTAGGCGTCTCTGTCTTTGTTAATACTTAAAGTAGTCGTATTTGAGGACCCGAAAATCCTATTGGTTCGGTGTTCTTGGTTTACACTCTCGAAGATCTAATAAATCATAATAATTTTTTAATGCTACTGTAATGGATGACTGATTTTCGAAAACTGTTTTAATATGAACCCTCGGATAACACCAGGCTCTCCCGCACGGCCTTTACACATTACAAGACCGAAGAATAGAGAGGTTTATTAATGATTATAGAAATTTACCGGTTCGAGACACCTAAGTAGTCAATATTAGTATGTTTTTCGTTCGTTTTTTCTTTTTTTTTCACCGGTGGTTAGGGGAGAGGTGAGATTTCATGCCATCATCATTATATGTTCCAGCATATGCGGTCACCCAAATTTGTATTAACCACAACAAATGTTGCTTGATGTTGTTATGGTAGTTGTTGCGTCTCTTCTTTCTCATCTACTCACCCCTTCTTGTCAAATATTAACTCACTTAAGCAATAAAGTCAATATGAAGGCCTCACAAAGTGTAGGCCATTTTAAGTCACTCTGTGTATTGATATTATGAGATCTGAGATTTTTAGAGATTTTATGGAATATTCCTAATTTTTTCCGAAAATCAAGGATTCTAAGATGATTCGAGAATTCGAGATTATTCGAGTTTCTCGATATTATCCTTAATGTGCAAGCCGCTTTTGTTGAATTTTCCGAGGTTTTGAAGCTTATTTGAGATTGGTTAGGTATTGAGTAGTATCGTACGAGAATTTTTTTGATAATATTCTTAATGTTTTGTCTTGATTTAATTTAATCTTCCAAAAATTTTTTTAGGAAATCAGCTTTTATAGACAATACTTAAGTTTCTATTTATTTAAAAAAAAATCGGTTAGAGATTTGAGATTTTTTAATTCATTCGATATTATTCGAATTTCTCAAAGTTTATTTGAGAATATTCCGTATTATTGTTTTGTATAAATCCGAGAATTTTTTTTTTTTTTTGTTGAGTTATATTGAAAATATCAAAATTATGTTCGTCGTCACCTTTTTGTAACGATTCTCATTCCAAACTTCTTAACTATTCTTCAACTAGCCATATTTATCAATGATGTGAATTATTTTATATTTGGTGGAGATTTCGAGGTTTCCGATTTTATTTGACAGCTTTTAAAATTTTTCGCGATTATTTGAGGTTATAATAACACTCGATACTCGGCATTCTTACCGGGGTACATGCAATATTAAAGTAGTTTACGGCTTTATTCTTGTTTTCGATATTTTCAAAATTATTCGAACTTATTTGAGATTTTTTAATTCACTCGATATTATTCGAATTTCTCAAAGTTTTGTATAAATCCGTGAATTTTCGAGGTTTTAAGATTATCGAGATTAGCCAACTATTTCACAACTTCAGCAGTTTTTTTAACGTCGTGTTGCTTGGCGTTCATGTCTTTTTAGGTTTACCGGTAATCCCAGGTTGTCTACAAAATTAGAGATTATTTGGGCAATTTTTTGAGATTATTCGATATCTTAAGTAAAGACATTGATTTGTATAGCTCAGTTTTTCCAGACTTTTGACGTTATGTTTACAATAATATTAGAGATTTCAAGTTCTTTAAGATTTTTTGTTGATATTACTGAAGATTTTCGGGATTTTTTTTTAAAGGCCAAAAGGTTCATTTGGTCCAGGCCCAAGAATACCATCAAACGTTGGTTGACCGGACATCACCAACACTTTATACAACTTTTGCTTATTTTATTCTTAAGCTGAGGTGATATATTTGGGACAATAGCTGCAGTTGTTGACGTTTGATCTGATCCGGATCAAATCATGTTTCTTGAGATGTCAAAGTAATTCAAAAAGTTACCACCCGGATCAAAATTTTTAATCTCAAAACAAAGAATTGTAAAATTTTGCTTTTTCCTCTTCCTTTTCAATGTAATCTTCTATCTGATCCGGATCACTATGCCTCAAGAAATGCGGCTAATAACGAATAACATATTATATGTCAAACATATTATATGTAAAAACTCATGATTGTTAGTCATGAGTTTTTGGATTCACAAAAGTTTCACTAGAAATAAGAAATTGTAAATCAATTATTTCAGATATTTTTAGCGGGTGGAACTTGTTAGAATACATAAATACTACCTATTTTTATGACAAATGTATGCAACAACCCCTCTAAGTCTCAACGAGAATGAACCTCGTTGAACAAAACCCCTGAAATCAGAAGCAAAGTAAAGCAGCTCATCAACATTTAACACAGATTTTACTACAGCAAATGATATGATGGAATCGTTCGAGTCTTGATTATTCCAATAAGTTGGGCATCTTATGTTTGAGGTCTGACTAATAAAGCAAAATGAGTATGGCTTAGTTGATACGTACGTTTAACTTCATATTTTATTATTAAAATTAAAGATTAATAAATCTGTGGTCGCAAATAATAGTGAGTTAAGTCTCAAATTCGCATTTTTCAAAAAAAACCTTTATGAATTTAATATATGAAATCGAATGTGGAGACTAGATTCTCTGGAGAACCTCGTTCCTAGTTCGTTTCTGATAATTTGGAACATTTGTTGTCCAATTTAATTATTTTCATATTTATTTTCTATAATCTTGTAACCATGCGTACCTCATTAACGGATTGAGTGCATTTTCATTTTGCAAGTACCCATACTTCATGTTTATCGAAAAGTTGATATAATTCCTCGTCTTTCCACAATAGTTCCAATAAAGATGGGAGATATGTGTTGAACCATGCTGTAAAATCGGAACGAATTTTACAAACAAAGAAAGGCATCACACAAGTGCGGAAACTTTTTTTGAGTGCAACGGCCATACCTGATCAAAGTAGCACACATCATGAATTACTTCACCATGCACTTTTTCCCATCTAATTTTTAGAAATTGCGGTGATAAAAGGTTTCGTAATGGCTCGTGAAGTAAATTAAAATTCTAATTTTCCTTAGAACAAATACCGCATATTTTAAAAGAGTTCTGAATTACACCAGCAGGTAGTACCCAATGTAATGCAGTGACCCAATGTAACTGCTATTACTATGCATACGTGTAGGGGTTAGACAAGGCTTGTAAGTTTCGTTGGATTAAGATTAATAAAAACTTAAGTTTCTCCAATATTTTTGATTTTGCCAATTTTATGTGTGGTTTGTAATTATCCATAAGTAATAAAACTGGCTGAAAATAAAAATCAGTTTTGGCCCCATTTTTTGCGTCATTCCGCATGCCAGTACTATTCACGTTGACCAGATACTCATCACTTGCTGTTGGCTTCTTTTTTAAATTTACGAATAGCAAATGAGGGGTAAGTTTTACCATCCATCCATCCCTATTGCGAATTTCACAGTAAAGCGTTTGTGTGACAACTAAGGTTTTCGGATCAACACCTTTTCTAGCACCTTTAGTGGTTATAGTAACTTTTGCACCGCGGCACTTGATAGTTGATGATGTTTTGCAAAAATATTGAAATTTTTATTTTGGTATTAAGTCAAAAACATATTGATGGAATATCGTCACAACATTTATCATCAGGAAGAACTCGTGTTGTCGTTTGCTTTCTTGCAACAAGTGAGCTCTTGTAGCTAGAATTTATTTAGTTTCGTTTATTAAAATTAATTTAATATTTTCACACTTCCAAATGGAGAATCAAACAAAACTAATTACTATCCACATAAAAATTAGCAACTGGTTTATGCTTACAATTCGTATTTAAATCAAATATCATCGCCAGTCAGGAATCCAATGAAACACACGTTTCACCATTTTAGAATTTATTTCTAATACCGTCCGCTTTTTACGCCACTTATCGTTAAAATAAACATAGAAATTAATTTGCATTCATTTCGGTGTAAATATGCCCAAAAGCTTATTTTTAAAATATCTACAACTTTATAAAACTTTTAATTTCGTTTTAATGATGATTCCTTTCACTCAAATATAAGCACTAGTCCTCTTAAATTAATAAAAGGTCCAGTGGTCCTTCCAAACCTTTAAGAGTACAATCCCCCCCAGAGTAGGAATAAGAAAATAATATGTAGACGAAAAGTTCGATTGAAAATGGAACGAATTTGCAGATTTTTACATACCTATTACGTGAATTCTGTAAAACAAAATCTGAAAAAGGCCGATGGACCAAAAATGTCGAAATATCGGTAAAAAATCGAAAACTTTACAAATTTACCTACCGAAATAATCTCGCTAGAAGTCTAAAATGATAAAACGTGGTGAAGATTAAGCAAAATGCAGTTACTTTGCTCTATAATGTTTTTAAAGAAGCACCTTGAACATATGTACATTGTCATCCAGTAATGTGCATCTTCAATTGATGATGAATACGCTATTATGAATTTCTCTTGTGGTATTTATCAATTTTCAGTAAAGCATCTAACAACACATAACACATTATTAAACAAGGTCAAGTTTGTTTAATTTCCAAAACAGAATGAAATGTCAACGAATTAGACGCCTACGTTGATTCACATATTTTAGAATAATTCAAATGTTCTAATATAGAAGACGACTCATGAATATAATGAACATGTAAACATCGTCTATATCAGTGGTGCGCAAGCATATCGAGTATTTACGACAATTTTTTAAAGTAAATGGGGCAATAAAACTTCTAAAAAAAACAACTGATCAGCGCTTTAATTATTTATGTGTCGAGTGCCACAAAATTTAGACTCTGGCACGAGTTGTCCGCATTTTGAAAAATTATCATAAATACCCAATTCAATGGCCCGCCACTGGTAGAGAGAGAGAGAGAGATCGTGCAATTGATTTGATTGGCTCACGTATAGTGCACGAGATTTGTATTTACTAATGCCACCATAAATTTAAAATCTACTTATCATTTTCGGATGACACATTTACAAAAATAATTTCAAACATTTGTCTTTTCAACATCAAAATGCTTAATGTGAAAGGAAAACAAAATAAAACTACTAACTGCTGTCAAAAAGTAATTATTCTATATCTATCAAAAATATACGGTGACACATTTTCATCCACTCCCCTAATCAAATATATTATGAATAAAAACTAGCATGCAACGGGACGTCGAAAAGTAATTCCAAGACCCAACACATATACATCACTCGACTTCTAATGCGTTTTTGTATATGTTCTTCCAAATTCGCACCCAAATCCGAGTTACTTCAATCACATTCTAATAATTAACAAAATAAAAAATAAAAAAATTGTAAAGCATCGTCATGCGCGTCATGAAAGAATCATGTATGTAAATAGATGTACATAATTCATTTTTATTATCCCTATCGACATCTATATTATTTTTTTATAAACAAAAATGTTTCCTTACTAATTCAGTTTATATTCTTTTTTATTTTCAGGTAAGCTCAGAAACAAATTGTAAAAGCTTTACATAAACTTTGAAACGCAAAATTCGGAATTCGAAAGTTTGGTGGTTTATCAATAACAACAACAACAAAAAATAGCGTGGAAACAAAAAAAGAAAAACAATTTCAATTTCAAAACTAAAAGTAGGAGAAAACTTTGAAAATTTGTTTTGAGGACAAAATCATGTTACCAAAACAACAAAATTAATAAAAACGAAAGAAATTTAAACGTCATGCGCTTAAAAAGATTGTTTTAATATAGTTTTCGGGGTTGAATGCTACCATAACAAAAACTATTGTCAGTTCGTTTGTTGACTTTAAGGTGTTAACTGTGCTTTCAAATAATATACAACTTATAAAATTTAAAATTATTTTAAAACTATATCCCTATATTATTGTAATAAATTGTATTAGATATATATATATAAAGGTTAAAATCAACAACAGGTAAATAATAAACAACTTTAGCACTACATAATACTATAATTAAATTGCACACACAAGTAGATTTACTAAATAGATTTTAGACCTACTGCAAATAAAGTAAAATTCTTGCATGAACTCTAAACAACATGGTAAATTCCATTTATTATGATCTCATCACAGCGTATACAAAAATAGTCGGAAAATCTATATTTTTGTTTTTATTCTGAGAATCTATAGGAATACAAGTACAATGTGTTTCACTATTGGAGAATATTTAGGAACATTTTTTGACATTTAGAATTAATTTTCTAAATATGGGTAGTAAAAACATTTAGGTATTGCAAAACACCTGTCCCTCTTTATCTACTTCCGCTTTTCGAGGGGTCAATATAATTTATTGTTTTAAAGAAAATAAAAATGTTGTACTGTAACTAAATTCAATAATCGTGGATTTCATTGAAATTGTATCACTAATATTGCCTTTAATTTTAAAAGCTCCCAAGTAAAACAAAAGAAGTGTGAAAAGTAGTTTATAAATTCAATAACCGCTTGTTATCCCAAGTGCATAATATTTTCTAAACTTAAAACAAAACCATTTTCCGCACAAACTTGGACATTGATATTTGCGATCGCAGCTGAAGAACGAGTGAAATTAGTTAGAAGTGACTTTGATTTTGAGTGATATTTTTCTTCGCTTTGTCTAAATGATTTGTCACGGTTCTTCGGAAAAGGTTTTTGATAATCTTGACTTTTACAGTTAGTTTCGACATCCTAATTTCGAATTTATTCATTAATGTTAGGTATTTTTTGAAAAAGTTTATAACTCGTAATTAGTTTTAGAATTTTTTTTTTTTTTTTCAAAATTTTTATTTTACTTAGCCGGGATAGAATTATTCCAACTAACCTCCTAAATTTTCGATTTTTCCAACTAACCTCCTTGAATTCGTTCTGAATTTCAGCTAAATGTTTTCAAAATTTTAAACTTTTAATTTTGGAAATTCTCAGTGCCAACAATATAAAACAAACAACTGTACATATGCAAAAAATTCGAATTATTTTTTTTAGAAGTTAATTTGGTATTTTGGGAAATTTAAATTGTGAATTTATACAATTTTAAATTAAAGTCACAAATTTTGACTCAGAACGCGGCAACATGCTGTTTAATATCAATTTGCTGAAATCCAAATGAAATTTTCTTGGTCCTGTGTGATACATAAATGTTTACAATCCCTTTTCGTTAAATCGTCCAGTACCAGATTGAACATCAAATTAAAGGGTAAAGTTCCGCTTTTTTATTTTCGTTTTTTTTACTCTCTATATCGATCATTTCTAATCATATAGGCTTGCTTCTATCAATAATTTTAATTTTTAGAATAAACACCAAAAACTTGAAGAGGTCGGACACTTTTCGAAATTTATTTACTATACACTACTTATTATACAGTCTTACCAAAAAATTATCTGTTGAATCATTTGAAGCCTTTTCGATGAGTCTGAGAAACATCTGCATATAGACGCCCATTGTTCGTTCAATATTTAAATTAAGTTACATTTCTGGTTCGGCCACTCAATAAGTTATTCTATTTTGGGTTTGGAAGACTTTGACATTAATACTAAAATTAAAAATAGAAATTTATAATTTCTATAATTTGTTAGGATCAAGAAACACAAAATACTGTTCTTCAGTGTAGCCGAGTCTCGATGAGTATAAGCAAAGCACACTTCTGTAAAGTTAACCACCAATAAACGGGTCTAATACCCTAGACATACTGCGATTTAATAAAACCGATTTAGTGAATTTTTCGAGATGTATCAACCTCAATTTTAGCCAATTCTCTTGTTTTTGCATATAATACTTAAACTAGTTTAGTTAAATCGGATTTATTAAACCACAGTCTGTCTAGGATATTAGGGTGCCTTAAAATACTCCATTACTCATACCTGGCGATCTAGATGAAGATTCCATCTTTAGATTATTGTGAGTAGTCACGGCAAACCCGGTGATGAAATCAAAGTAGCTAGGGCTTATTCGGAATTTTTTGGTACCGATTAATCGTTTAATCGATTAAAGTGAATTTGATTTATTTAAAAAAATGTTAGGAAATATTTTTATTTTTTTGTTATTGTTTTACTCAACATTCCAATTTTAACCAAATAAAGTTGGTTTTTTAAAATTTGGTTAGTTTTAAATTTTTATCGATCAATTTACACTTTTTCGAGAAATGTTTTTTCGATTAATCTAACCATACAGAAGTGGCGTTGCTTTGTCACCTTTGGTTTTATTTGACACGGGCAGCATATTGAACGGAATAGCATAGCGGTTGGAAAGGCAGTGGCACATGTCCCTACGATTTGTTCCTTACACGCATCGTTCAAAAATATCAACCGAATTTCCTTAACACTTATAGAGCTTTTATGTTCTACAAATCACGCATAACCAAACTCAGCAACAGCATGAGAATTGAGCAAAAGTAACTAAACAATTTCAAAATTATTATTTCACTGTATGTCTGCAGCCCCGTAAGGACCGGACCCCATACGTACTAATGTTGCTTTGTAACAGACGTGAATCAAAATTGTACTAAAATGGCAAATATTAGTAGTGTGCCGAACATCTCTGTCATTTAATACAATTAAGTTGCACGATGGATGATAAATTGACAGTAATTACAATTTAATGCTTGTTGTTTCTTTATTTCTATACTATCTACTCTGAAATATCTTCGAAAAGACTGCGAAAATCACAAAACTCGTCAAATATCACGAAAATCTCAAAAAATCTCTAAAACGTCGAATAATCTAAACTAATCTCGAAAGCCTTGAAAATTTCGATAAATGTAACGAACATCTACCAATTAAACGCATAAAGCCTGTATTCCATGACCATGAGTAAAATTGACTGACAGTCAAAACAAAGAAAAGAGAAAAACGATCTGATGCCCTTATAAGAGACAAGGACAACGTTTTTTATTTTATTATTTATTTTACGGCAAAATTGTTTTTCTACAAAATAAAAAACGTTGCCTTTGTCTCTTATATGGGGCATTAGTATATTTTTCTCTTTTCGTTTTTTTTTTTACTGTCAGTCAATTTTTCTCATGGAATACAGGCTTAAGTCGAAACATTTCGAATAAAATTCGAAATGCTCTAAACAACCTTAAAAGGATATTTTCTTGGTAATTAACAAAAAAAATTAAAAAATATTGCAACAATAATTCCATTGGATAATTTTATAAATATTGGCTAATTTTCATTTTGTTTTATAGAATGCAATTTTTGTAGTATTATCTTTTAATTTTTTTATTTGAAAGTACATACCAACAAAATAAGCTTAATACCATTAAAATTTTGAACAATCACTAAATAATCTCTTGCAGTCGCGAATAATCTTCAATAATCTCAAACATATTTAATAACTGTTCGTGTAAACCTCGAGAAAAACTCAACACTAAAACTCATAAATCGAAAATAATCTATGGAAGCCAAACAAAGCGAGCACTGCAAATCAACGCATTCTCGAATGATCTCGATGCTTCTGGAAAAAACAAAATAGAGAAACTTTTTGAAAATCTCTGAATTAATTGAAACCCGGGCTGTATTTCCCAACTAGAGATGGCCGGCAATGCTAACATAAATGCATTTCTTTGTAACATTTCATGAAATAAATTTGATCAGGATCAGGTCACTTATTGTATACTCTCAAAAGGAAAATTTTTAATAAACTCAAAAAAAATTAAATCAGACGTTCAGGAAATATTTTGTAAAATTTTCAATTTTGAAAGTGAAATTTAACCTTTGCACGATTTTTGAATAGTAAAAAATTACACAAATACATGGAAAACCGTAGAAAAATTGTCTGTTTCATATCTCTGCATTAATCTCTGCATTCTTTTGAATTAGATTAGATTATGTATCGATATATTGTGCATATGTGTCGTTTTCACAGCTGTTAAATTATGTAATATTTAACGTATGCGTGGACATTTTCTTTGTTTCAAGTTTCATTTTTTTGATCCACTAATAGCCCATTTTATATTCAGTGAAATTCTTCACAATGCAAAACAAGCTAAAACGAGATAACTCGAACAAAAATTTCTAAAAACTCCTATGACAAAAACGAGACAAAAGAAAACTAGGCCTACTCTTTTTTCATACCAAATAAATTAAACTATAAGAAAACTTTTATATTATTTTGGTTCAAATAGACAGAGGCAACTACAACTTTTATTTGCAGTAACAGCTTTTCGGATTTAATTCCGAAATCCATATTTTTAAACGTCATTAAAATATCAAATTTAGTTGAGATTTTAATGGAATTTCTAAATGCTGCTGATTTGTATAAATAAACAACAACAGCAATCTACTTGGCAATCTACGTATTTCCGAAAAAATTCGGTATTAAACATAAATTTTAAGAACTAGTTTAGGTATCGATATCCACGACTATAATCATAACTACAAATTAAACCTATACTTAAAATTGACGTTTTATTGTAGTTTAAAATTACTAAAATAGGCACTATAGTCGTAGTTGCGATTTTAGTTGTGCGTGTCGATTTGGACCTTAAGTTTTTTCTCTTTTACTATTTTTGTATATTGTATTTGAATTGTTTTGCATATGCAAAATTTCATTGAATATAAATTTTGAATTACTTACTTTTCCCCATAATTTGGATTTTCAATATCTTTCGGGAATCGTAAAAGAAAACATCTTTTCTTTACATAATTTGTGTTCCTTTTGCTCATATATGATTTATGGTAGTTAGTGGAAATCCCGTTCTATTTTTAATATCAATTTTTTACTTACTTTCGCTAAAGATGTTTTCACATCAAAAACTCGGCTAAGTTCAACGAAGATGCCAGAAATATTGCCTTGCCTGAAAATCCTAGGATTTTAAAGCAAAAGTTTAAGAAACTTTTCTATTGTTTAATGTGATAAGATGGGCGTCATTTGGCCGGCTTTTCCAATTTTTTAAACTGCCCAACTCTACAAAATAACGATTAACATGATTTGACTCAAAAAATATTATTCGGATTGCGAGTAAACATTAAGAAATATTGAATTGAAACGGTATTTGAGCTTGAATCTGATAGGTAGTTTCTATGAACTCAAATGTGACGTACTCATTTCGCTTAACTGATACTATGCCCATCGCTTGTGGTATGCCCAAAACCTCAGCAATGCCTTTACAGATTCTTTTGTGTACTTTAAATTAAATTAAAATTCGGCGTTTACATTTTTTCGCGATTATCGCATTTCGCCCATATCCTCTCCTGATTTCAAATATGTTAAATAGATAATTTTCTAATGTAAATAACTGTGGATTCGATATTTAACTACTATCTATGTCTAATCACCTATTTCCAGTTGCGTAATACACCCGCAGCACTCGCAGGCGCTGAGGGCCCATGGTGGTCTAATTTTTAGAGAATGAAGAAATTATTTCTGTCATGGTTGGGTGTTTTCTTAAGAGAGGCCTAATAATTTCTTCTCCGTTGCTGAAGGTGAATATCTGAGTAACTACAAGCAATGCGACTCCTTAGAAATAAAAAATCCTCTAGGTTCTGACAGATATTTAGATTTAAAAGAAAATTCACTAAACTCGTTTAAAATCAATGCTTTCAGCATCAAATGATAACGCTTTTACTGTTTACTGGATTGATTTATTTGTAACATAAGTTTTCAACTCCAAATTTACCCCTTTTGCACTTCAAGTTCAACCATTTTACAAATCAAATTAAGTTTTGATTAGAAAATATTAGTGAAAACACTTGTGATGGTCATAAAAATCAAGGAAAAATTGTTGAAACTTTCTTCTTGAAAACAATTTCTCTCGTTAGAAGATTGCTTTAGAGAAGGAATCAATGGATAATTGAGCCAATCTAGTAAATCTCTATAATGAATTAGAGTTCTTTCGGATTATAGTTTCTCATTTACCGAATCCTTTTTAATTACTGGTATACGGTAAACAGAAATTGAATTTATCTGTTAACCGGATGGTGTTTTTTTGTTTGTTCTCGGTGGGATTCTATTGATTTTGGAAATTCTCGTCGCTTCTCCATTTCATATCCGAGATTATTCGAGTATGTAAAAGATAGTCGAATGTATTTGATTGTTCGATGTTACTCGAAAATCTTAGAGCCTATTCGAAGAATATGAATATCCAATACAGCTACGTTTTGTTGAGCTTAGCCTTAACTTGCTTAGTAGTATTTTGCTTAATAGGATTAGCAACATTAAGTGTCTTGACAAATACTTCAGTAATTTCACTAATTTTCGGAATTTTTAGAAATGTTATTCATTAATGTCCAGACTTTTCCGTATTATTGAAATTGTTCGAGATCAATTGAGATTCATATAATACGTAGATTATCCGAATTTCTCTGGGGTAATCGAGATTATTCAGTGGTTTATTCTAGATTTCTTAAGTTTTTCAAAAATTTTAGGATTATTCGAGATTTTCGAATTTATTGGAATTTTGTATGGTAATGTTCTAGGCCATAATACATATAAATCGTAATATTTAGTAGATTTCTCGAGATTATGTCAAAATTTCGATATTTTTTCGATTTCCTAGGATATTTTAAATGGATGTATGTATATTACGAGATCCCGGTTTTCAAAATCCGAATTCAAAATCCTGATTTTGGAGAATTTTAGGAGAATTTTAATTTTGAAACGAGATTTCTTAGTATACCTGTGAAACAAAAATAAAAATGAAATTTTGTGAAAACCGGGATTTTAAAAACCGGGATTTTGAAAATCGGGATTAACAAAAAAAACAGGATTTTAACAAATCAGGATTATGAAAACCGGGCTTTCGGTACACACCCATTTTAAATTATTCAAGAATGGCAGGAATTATCGCGTATAGGATTTCCTTCGGCTTTACATAATTACGGATAATTCGACATTGGAGAACTTTGTAGAATATTCAAGATACCTTGAAAATTCGACATTTTTGAGATTATTTAGAAATTATTGATATTATTTGTTTCGTATCAGATTTGAGTATTAGATTTTTTTATATAATGTACACAACATTTTGATTAATTTTAATTACTGCTAAAAACTTCCGGTAAATGCAAAATCGAAAAGTTTACCGATAAATGGTAAAGGTTTTAGATTTTTTCTTAAACCTACTCTCGAAATCAGATAATTTTAAACAATGCA
Source organism: Tipula vernalis (assembly GCA_958295665.1). NCBI lineage: Eukaryota > Metazoa > Arthropoda > Insecta > Diptera > Tipulidae > Tipula > Tipula vernalis. Next base: position 173,998,805 of record OY282558.1, on the reverse strand, counting down.
GACCTGGAGGCTGTATAATAGGAAGAAATAAGTTTTTAATTTAAGAAGGACGTAAAGCAAATTTTTATGTGAAATAAAAGCTTTGCTTATTCATAGGTAAAAGATACATTTTTAGGGGCCCAAGAAAAATGTTGCGGGAGGCCCGAAGTTTGTAGTTACGTCACTGCATCTTTCAAACTTCGTAAATTCTTTAACTTCGATGTTCAGAATTTATTAAATGTATAAATTCGTTATCTAAATATACCGTAGTTTCAACTTAACGATACACGCCCAAATTGGGATGGGGCGATACAGGGGCTAATGGGTATATTGACTGACGGCTATCGCTTTACGTCAATTACAAATCCGAGCGCTAGAGAAACCGTACCGTAAACACCGCAAAATACAAAATGTATGACGTTTCGACAAATGAACGGTGAACGCTTTGAATTGCATAAATTCCATATTTTAGTTATTATAAATGCCGATAGAAAATTTTTATAATACAGGTAATACTATTTTAATGTTATCTCTAAACGAAAAAGAAACCAGCTGATGAAGTTGTGCATTCGCCAAATTCAAACAACCTATTTATTTCCTCTCCTACATATGCCAACTTTGGCATGTTCCAAAACGTTGGTATGTTCGAAAATAAACAACTTCCAAAACAAACAAAAAATCCAAAACAAAGAGAGTTTTTCAAATATAAACTATCTGCTATGACAATTTTTTGAAATTCTAACTCTTGGTTCTTACCAAAAGTCGATTGCAAATATTTGCAAAGGGAAATTTTTTTATTTACAGGAAATTTTTTATTTACAAAGTAAAAAGATGTATGCTTGACTACTTTTGGTTGCAAATCGCATTATAAATTTGTATATTGTGTGTACCGATATATAATTTTTTTTAATGTGTACTATCCAAGTGAACGAAAATCAAATAGATTGCAAATATTTGCAATCTACTTTTGGTGAGAACGCATAGTAAGTGTACGTTTCGACAGAAAACTTCATTGTTTTTTTACAACAAATTTCACACGGATTGTATACAAACACCAACAAAAATATATATCGACACAAAATTTGTAACCTACACAAACAAAAAAAACATTCAAAATTACAACCAAGAAGTACTAATCCCTTGAACTTTTTCCTTTGTATTTTTTACATTAGTACTAAAATATAAAATTTCCTCTTTGGAATTATTGAATCACCCTATATTGTATACATATAGTATTTTTTTGACATTTATAGTATTATTTTGATTAATTCGACATGCGGATTATCATTTCTATTCTCTACTATGAATAGGTTTGAAGAATTTTACAGATTCGTGATCATTATCCGAATAAATCCCTAAATTGTGTGCGAAAATATTATAAAATGGCGTATATGCCAACATGGCGACTCAAAGTTTATTTTTTTTTTATTCTTATTACTAGATACAAAAACATAATCTAGTAAAGCTTGAATTAATAAATTATGGACATGTTCGCAATTCACGACCTTGACCTTTTTCTTCATATTCGTCCGTAAATTTGTTATTCATTTCCAACGGTTTCAAAATCGTATCAAATGTCAAAGAGCGGAAATACGTATCCAAACGAAACACCCACACAACCAAACAAAAAGATATTTCCTCACTTTTCATTCATTGAACTTTTTTTTTTTTTCAAATAATTACGCACATGCTAAAATAGAGGACTCCTTAAAGCCGCCATTAGACACTTTGCGCAACGTGAGAAAAATTTCAAAAATATATTTTTTTTTCCTTTATCTCCAATTTAGGAGCATAGGGCGTCTATTAGGCTGGACCATCTTACTCTGTTTGGAGATACTGCTTTTATCTCTACCCATGATTTTCCGACTTGTTTCGCTTCAGCTAGCAGTGTTCTCTTCCATGTCATTGCTGGTCTTACGATTTTCCTTTTTTCCTGCGGGTTCCAGTCCAATGACATCCTCGTTATATCACTTGGTGATTTTCGCAGTGTGTGGCCAATCAATCCATCCATCTCCATTTTCGTCTCTTTATTTCGGTTTCAATGTCTGACTGATTAGTTTTCCTATGCAGTTCGATATTCATTATGGTGTTGCCAGTAGCATTTCAGTATTCGTCGAAGGCATTTTGTTTACGAACACTTGTAACTTCATTTTGATTTTCCCTGTTTGCTTCCATGTCTCGCATCCATATTAATACCGATTTCACACATGAGTTGAACATTCGTAGCTTGGTCTTGCGTGACAGGACGGAAGTATTCCAGACTTTGTGTAACATGTTGAATGTATGCCTGGCTTTATTAATTCGTTTTCTTCCTCTATCCCACCTGTTTTTGCTATTGTGCAACCAAGGTATAAGAAATTGTCTACATCTTCTATTACTACATTGTTGATGTGTATTAGTGAGGTTATTCTCGAGTTGAGTCTCATTGCCTTTGTCTTCCTATTGTTTATCTTGAGACCAACTTCGTTAGCTAGGTCTGTTAGCTGTTGTACTTTCTGCTGCATGTCTGAATGTTTGTGTGTGAGAGCAAGGCATATGTCATCTGCATAGTCCAGATCATTGAGTTTACCTGTTAATCCCCGTTGGATGCCGTTAGGGGATGTGATATCTAGTTTTCGCATCACACTATCCAGCACGATCAGAAACAGCATTGGCGAGAGTACGCATCCTTGCCTTACTCCACGAGTTATAGAATGTTTCACTTTGTTTGCCTTTCTTTATAGTGAGCTCGGTTTTCAGCATCCCGATACATTTCTTGTATGAGTTCGATTAATTTCTTTGGGATGCCCATTTCACAAAGTGTCTGCCATATTGCATTTCTATCTATCGTATCAAATGCGCGTTCGAAATTGATGAAGAGCAGGTACAGTGGTGAATTCCATTCATTGGATTGTTCAGTGATCATACGAATTGTGTTGATGTGATTGTCAACCTTTCTTGGGGATTGTGACTGTCAAGCCTTCCTTCCATTTTTGTGGTATTTCACCAGAATTCCACACGTCTTGGATTATTGGTGTTAATGCGTCTGCAGCTGTAGATGAGTTTCCCTTGAATATTTCGGCGGTAATATTATCTGTTCCAGCAGCCTTATTGTTTATTGTTCTTTAGCCTCTCAATACACTTTTAGCTCCCCCTTTCGTTGGAATTTGGGTGTTGCTAGTTTACGCGTTATTGTGTTTCAATTGATGATGGGAGATTTCTGGTGCTGGTGGTGGCGTCTTCTCCGAAATATTCTTTCCATCTCCTTAACTGTGCTTCGTCCGTTGTTAAGACTTGACCATTTGCATCCCTTATAGGTGTGGTATGTTTGTAATTTTTCTCGTGCTTTTCTTACACACTGGTGTAGTGCTCGCATATTTTGGGCTGCTGCTGCCTCCTCGGCAGCTTTGAGAATACTCTCTGTATATTTTCTTCGATCATTCTCCTTGCCGTCTTTTTTTCTTCGCGTGCTGTTTCTTCGTATCTACGTTTCACCACTGCCGTATTTTGTTGGTGCAACTTATAAGTTGACAGCGTTCCTCAATTTTCCTCCAAGTATCATCGCTTATCCAGAGTTTCCAGAGTACGTCCGTGTCAGTCTTGATATAAGTCAGATTGAGTTGGATTGAAGGATTCATTGAAGGATGGAAGTTTCATTGAAGGATGGATCTTTCAATCTGTTTGTGTTAGTTAAATTTCCTTTTATTTATTGTTGCATGTTTTTGCTTTATTTGAAATTGTGCCATTTTACTTGATGATCGCTGTGTATGTCTGCGCGCGCCCCTCATTTGTTCTGACATCTTGTAAATAGATGAGGAATTTCTTATCACCATTAATTTGATTTTTGGTTCTGCCATCCGGTGATGTCCATGTGTATTTATGTATGGGTATGTTTTTGTGTGGAAATCTACTGTCGCCTTATGAACAATGGATTCACAAAATGGATTTTCACAGAAGTCGACGAGTTTTTCTCCATTTTGGTTTCGCACAGAATCTAATGCATTTTTACCCATGATAGGGGTTAAGATCGGTGTTGTCTGATTTTATTGCATTGAAATCTCCTTGTTGATTTTGACGTCGTTTCTGAGCATTCTTGCTATTGTGGGATTGCAATTGTTCATAGAATTCATCTTTCGTTATTTCATCTGCCTTAAGCACTGAATGATAGTTATGTTTCTTATTTGCGGAATTGGAATCTTGCCATTTTATATTCTGCTGTTAATTTGGCTTCCATTCCATCAATGCTTTTTCTTCGCTTTTTATTAGTGATTAATATGCCACAACCCTTGCGTGTGTCGTCTCTACCTGAGAATATCATATAATTTCCATTGCCTGTATTAATTTTTCCATCTGACTTCACTAAAGCCTAGAATATCAATGTATTAGCGTTTCATTTCTTTCTCCACTTGTGGTAGCTTTGAGGTTTCTAATAGAGTTCTGACTTTTCAGTTTCCGATTCGTGTCCGTATACCCGTATGTCCGTTATTTATCCTAGTATTCGTTTCTGTAATCAGTTTTTTATTTCAGATTAATGAATGTTTGGTCCATTGAATCCTAGCCAGTTTCCAGGGCTGCTGGATAAGGTATACTGGCATCCCAGGGGAAGATCTCATTTCATCACTTTTTGTACCTTTTCTTTACTGATGTTCACAAGCGGGAATTTGTACTAACCTTGCATATTTGTTGCTTGAAGTTATTGATGAATGGTATGGCGTCTTTTATTTCTCATCCACTCGACCCCTTCAAAAATATTTACATTTCTATTTCATATACTAAAATAAAAAACTCCCAAGGCCGCTTAGCATTGGTCCTTACTCCGCAACGATGAAAAGAAAATTATGTAGCTTCCTTTTGTTTTCATATTGTAGTTACAAATGGGGTTCGTCTTTTTAATGTGTCACATTATTTTATATTTTTTGGGGATTTTTATTGGGATTTTTATTTTTGGGAATATGAAATAATGAAAATTGTACTGAACAAGAAAAATAAAATGAGCCAATTGAGATCGTTAATAATGATAAAAATATAAATTCCAGGCAATCGTTGCGAGTAAAAATTGCGGAGTTTATGAACTCACCGATAATCAAAGGAACTTGTAATATCCAAAACTACGGTTGAAAAAATCAAATCCACTTTTGCAGTTTATAATAAACTCAAAAGGATAATTAAAAGTAGTCAAAATTGTTTATACTATGATATATTTATTTGACAGCAAATAATAATCCAAGCAAGGGTTACACTACATATATGGTACATATTTATAACACCCCACTATATTAAAACAAATCCAATTTTAATATGCATACTCTTAATTCAACTCTATTCTTTTGACACAATAATTTTGTTTTGCTGCAGATAAATTTTCCCTTATGAAATGATATGCATCATTTTTGGTGAGATGTAAAGCTCCCATATTGTAACACCTTATAGACATTGAACCATCAAGAAAAATATTTCCCAACTGTTCGTCGAACTGTTTCAACCAAATGGCTTCTTGAATTGTTAAAGTCAATGCCATACTCAGCTTCAGAACTGGATACCGCCACCGTCGGTTGCCTACGACTTCCCCAAGAGATTGCAGCAGCTTTTAACATAAAGATCTACCCGATCTTTAGGTGTCTTTTTACCTCCAACCAGTGTTCCGGTAGCAAGAGTTGAATCTGCTTACATCCCTAACGGCAAACTCAATATCTGGACGCGTGACTTATATCAGATATAATAATGCCCCATACTAGCTGCTGATTTGGTATGTTTTTAATTTGTTATTTTGTATTTTAGAAGACATTGATTTGCTTAAATTTCCATTTAGAAATGCCATATTAGCATCCATTTGGCCTATTTTATAATCATGTCTTGCTGCCAATGCTATAAGAACAACATATCGAATTACTGGAGAGTCCGTTTCATTGAAATTCACTCCAGGAGTTTGTGAACAATGCTTCACAACCAAGCGAGTTTAAACCAAATTACATTCCCATCGTAGTCACGTTTGGTCTGCTAAACCTATTTTGTTTTAATGGCCTTCTGCCCTTTAGGTAAATTTATTAAAATCCAAGTGTTGTTTTCAGCCAATGAATTTATTTCATTATTCATTGCTTCACACCATTCTTTTTCGTTATCACTTATAGCATTTTGGTAAGTTATTGGACAATCACGTGACAAAGAATAGTGACACAACTCAAAATTTCAAAAATGCTAATTTCGATTTTACTACACAATTCTCTATGGGTGTCAAAAAAAAGGAAGATCTCGCTTTGTAAAATAAATATGAAAACGCCATTATGTCAGGTTATGAAATCGATCATTGCGCATCTTTTTGACGAATTATCTCAAAAACACAATTTTTTGATTTGTGCCACATTTTTATGTCATGTGCGATATGTTATCATCAAACATTTTTAGTTGTCTTTGCCGATTTGAGCTTTTGATGACATTGTGTTCCGTAACAACTTGACCAAATGGTATATGAAATCAGGATCATTTGTTGAACCGTTTTCATTACCAACCTCAAAATTTTCTTCAGAAAAATCAGATATCCCAACTGAACCTACTGTGTTCCTTATCCATGGATATATGAGCTTCATCTACTAATTTTTGGTTGTCGTCAGAAAAAATATGGTTAACTTCCATTTTTTGAAAATTTTGATTGCTGCAAATGTCATCTTTAACTTTAGATTTATCCAGAAAAAAACGACGTCGTGTGCATGAACTATTCTATCAGATATTACATCTATATTAAACGATATCCTTTGGATTTTTCACTATAACCTACAAAAAACAACCCCTATGATTTTGAGTCCAATTTTGGTTTACCAATGCCCGTGTTATGATGTGGTGTGTGACCTGATGTTTTACTGATTTTAATTGCTGCGAATCGCATGTAATTTCCTTAAATTTTGTCAGTAATGGCATCACTCGCTCATCCACACTGTTCGTGTTGATTACTTTAATTGTTGGTACTGTGTTGTACGTTTTTCTAGCTACTGCGCAAATCGATGTAAGCGGATCGAGCAATCGATTTCTCTGTATGTCTACCAGCAGCCCTGACTGGTTCAGGAAATCCGCGCCTATTATTGGCGTGATGACGTCTGCAATTGTGAATGTCCACCTAAATTTCCTTCGTAATCCTAGAACCACATTCAGCAGCCGCCTTCCATACGTTTTGACTACCGTCCCGTTTGCCGCATGTAGATTAACTTTGGGGTTGTGATTCCTTCGGTCGCTAATGTTTGGTGGTATAACCGAAATATCGGCGCCCGTGTCGATAAGATATGTCTGGTTCGTTAATATATCGTAAATTTTGAGGCGACAATTTGCAGTGTCCCGGTCGCAAGTCGCTATCTGCACCGGTTTATCTAGTTTTTTGTCTTAAACTCGCTCCATTTCGGGCAAGAAGGTTTACAACATCGTGCAGCTTCTTTAAACCTAAAATGGTAAAAGCATATTCGCGGTGATTCATTCTCGTCTTCTTCTGTGCTTTGTTTGGCTGGAGTTATGCTTCTTCTTGGCCGTCGATTTGTGCGCGAATTGCTCGGTGAGCGGCTTCTTTGCACGTTTCGGTCCATTATGTCTAATCGACGCAGAATCTCATTTATTTGTGTGGACATGCTGTTTTCATTTGTTGCGGGTGGCTGTACTGTTGGTGGTGCTAAGGCCATCACACTTGCTTGCACCATCGTCTCTAGCACTCGGTCGGCGAGCTCTGCTAGTTTGGTTGCCGGTAATGCTTCGGCCGTCGGTGCCAACACTTCTTGAGCGCGTAGTGGTAACCTTTTCAGCCACAACGTCTTTATGAAGTCGTCTGTGACGTCGGTTCCTCCACTACTTTTCAACTTTCTCAGTAATTGGGACGGTTTGCTATCTCCCAACTCGATACCTTGCAGCAATCGATGAATCTGCGTCTGTTTGGACTCGCAAAGCCGATCCAATATTTCCTGCTTTAAATCTGTGTATAGCGTTGCCGAGCGGGGGCCGGTGATAACGTCGCTTATGTCGTTCATGACCCGATCATTCAGTGAGCTCAATACATGATGGTACTTGGTGGTTTCCTGTGCGATCTTGCCTAGTGAAAATTGCGCCTCAATAACGTGGAACCAAAGTCGCGGGTTTTGGATGGTTAACGGCGTTAACCGTACAGCAAGGGGAGCTACTGTGGCATGTGTTGGCTGTGGAATAGTGGAAGACGGGTTTGCTGCCCTTTCTGTGGGTACACCCTGTAATTCTCTCCGGATTCCTTCCTGGATTTGCTCCTCTGTATATGCTGCTTGCCTGGCATTCTCCTCGTCATCGTTTTGGTGAATAATTGGCTCACTTGCTTCTCTGCTCCCGCTATCTACGTTTGACATTCTGAATGTTTTGATGTTTGCTGCTTTAATGGCTCATCGGTCGGTCTTAATGTCACTTCACTAACGTGTTTTCCCTTTTTTTTACGGGTACGTTTTTAAATATTTACATAAATTGTCGTGTTTTCACGGTTGACAAATCCAAAAATAAATATAACAACGCAAAACGAAAAATATACAACAAGGTGAAGAAAACAACAAACAAGAAAATAACAAATATTAGTATTGGCTGATGTGGCGTACACTGATTACACTTCCAGGATAAATATGTACACCTTGAAATTGCAACAATTTTTACCACAATTTAAAAAAGCCAAATAATATGTAATGAAATTGAATTTATTAACGGAAATTAAATATAAATCAAAATGCGAAAAATACGGTTATTGGGGATCGAACGTTTATTTATTTTTTACAATTAGGAGAATTGGTATAAAATCCTCTTAAACTATGCAATTTACAGTAAACAATAATCACTTACGTTTTAAGAAATAATGCAGTGTTATTTCTGCCTGTGGCTGCCGCTGCTCCGAATTGACCAACGTCTACTGTTGTTGTGGCTGGAGTTATGTGATGTCTTCCTCGTACGGACTTCCGTGTGTCAGCTCGCTTTTTCTGTGAGCACTTGCTGTCCACCGTTTCGCCTTTTCTGTTGGGCGCCTGGTGGTTATTTGGGCTCGATATATATTTTTTGTATGACTCGTATTTCGTTACCCTGAGCTTGCCTCTGGTGGGGGCTATTACCAGGGTAATCGACACTTACGAGATCACGTCGGGGTCAACAATTTATGGCCGTATGTGTGGGTGGTTACATGCCATAATAATTTTATGATTCACTTATATAAATAATTAAATATTCACCATTTAATTTATAATGCTTTTATTTATATTTCTGAATTCTTTCTTTTTATTTTGCACAATTTTATTTTGTTTTAAAGATTTACAATTTGTCCACAGGAATAGAGCTTTTGAATTAAGGGACTATTACACAAACAATTCAAATTCAAATTCCCATTGTTTGTGATTAAAACGTTTAAATCATACTTTGAAGATAAGAAACACTATGTGCAGATTCTGAATTAGACCTCGTCTTTAATGGATTTTTCTTCCGGAGTTCCACATAAGGGTCTATGATTAGTCCAATTTTCTTTTGATTTGTTGTTAATTGTACTTTTTGCCGACGTTTCTCTATATCTCCCAGCGCCTTTCTACTAAACTTGCTCCGTCCTAATGGCGTGATATTATTTTAAAGGCGTCCGTACCATTCTCTTGGTATTACATACGACCTTTAATACCAAGAGAATTTATTATTCAGAAATTAAACCTTTAACTGCGATTTTATTAAAGCGATTCACAAATAATGTATCGATTAAATATCAATGTCACAGAAATGGGAATGTCTTTCTATATTTAAAAGCTTACTAGATATATTTTATTTTTAAATGTTGACGATATTATTTGCCACCGGCAAAGTATTTTAGGTAAATTTAGAAATTTAAATTTCATATTACACGGTAAGCTATTCATTTTGTCTTAAAGATATCTATTGTTGGAATTTGGCAGGTGTATTAACCGTAGAAAAATATTTCTTTGAAAAATTTCGACATTACCTCGGAAAACAGATCACCAAATTTGTATTATTCCTTTTTGTTACAATGAACCCCGCCCCACGCAATGCTTAAATCGACATCACATTTTGTGAACTGGTACATGGGGTCCTGGTAACCTAATTCGATGAGAAATGTGAAAATCTGAAATCTTATAGAATTTATTAAATTTATCGAAATTGTTGTATTTACAATATAAAACAAGTAAAATTTGATTTTATTGAATTATAAATTCGTTACCGGAATTACTTTTTTCCGGAATTACTTTTTCGCCAAAAATTGGATGCCCTAAAAGCCACACATGACACCAAAATTGAGCATGCATGTTTTTTCGAGGCACGACAACTCGTCGGTGAAATTAGTTATTAATCGGGCTATAAATAATGATACAGTCTTTTAAAGCTATGTATCCAATCTACCCTTGCATGCACAATTAAAATTGCTTATTTTCTCTATTTAAACAGTGAATTTAAGATGCCTAAAATGGATTCACTGAAGTGGTTCAAGAGCCTCTGGTTATTAGAGTAAATACAGATTAGAATAACTTTTCCACTTTCCCTATTCTAATCTTTCATTTTTAAATTGTATCTATCTTTAGAGTATTCAGATTTAGAATAATGCCGTAATGGAGTGAACATCCTACTGTTCAATAAAATTTAGCAAACGTAATTTATTATTGAATATTAAACAGTTGATCCACTTATAGATCCTTTCAATTAACACAACACCCACTCAGATTGTAAACTATTGATAATATGAAATTATATTGAAACGTCACCGTTCCAAAATTACCATATTTATAGTATACGGTACAATACATGTATTATGTTATGATTTATTTGCCAAAATAATAATAATAATAAAAAAAAAGGTTTTGGTTAATTTATTTTTATTGTTGTATTCATGTACATAAGTTCATTGAAATCGAAATAGATTCAACCTCGCATTCTTGTTGTATATGTACGAAATAGAAAATTACTAGTAACACACCAAGAAAATATGGTCACATCTTTTACGGTCTATATATTTGCTGTTTTTTTAAGTTTTCCAGCCAAGCACCAAAAAAAGGAATAGAATATGTAACACATAAACGTACCTTGAAGACGCTATCGTCCCAAAATCCAAAATTAATAAAACATTGTGAGTTTATTTTGAATTTTATTACTCTATACAAGAAAGAACATAATTTATTCCACCATATTGTGCCTTGATTTGGAGTAGTACTGTGATAGTAAACGAAACAGTTTACTACAACATTTCATATTGTACCTACACAAAAGTCATGCTTTGTATTCATTACTCAAAAATTACTCAAACCAAAAAAACATTTTTTCCCTGTGTTTTCTTCAATTTTTGTATTTTACTTTATTGATCTACAATACTTATTTATAGAGTTGACTTAAGTTTGTACATATATTGTTGTTGATTTTGTCTCATAATCAATATGTACATACATATATAACTAACAAACTAATTTTGGTTATCAACAGACCGTCTTTTTGTGAAATACATAGGGGTAAGGTGTGCACACTACACAAATACAAACGAGTAATTAAACTGAACGAACATAAAATTAATTTACAAAAGCAACCCGTTACCATAACAACTATTTTCTTATTGGATCATATTATACTATTCGGGCCAATAATTTTGTTTATTCGGTTTTAAAAACACAAATTGTTTTCAGTATTGTTGTTACGACATTACCAAACTTTGTTATAATTCTATAATTTGTAGGAAAGGTCAAGAAAATATCAGTTACCGCGTTTCTCACAAAATCACAACCAAACAAATGAATTAAACTGTCACAACTATCATACATAATATCGTGTGATTACAAAAATCAGACTTTCACAGAAATCGAGCATCAATTTATTTCTTGTCCTACGGGTCATTTGAGACAGAATAAGCGGCGAACGCGGATTCTCTATGTGAATGTTCAAGGTACCAAAATAAATTTTTTTGATAAACTAAATATTATAATATCTATGTTTAGTCCAGTGGTTCTAGTAGTTTTAAGATACTAAACAAGGTTGACAATTCGTATCCAACAAGATCTAATTTAAATGGTAGTTCGATCCTAGACCATGTATTTTCTAATATAGTGGGTAGTAAATTCTCTGACTATAATTAGCCAACTCATTGCTGATCACAGAAGATGAGAGTGCTTAGATCTATTCCAGTGCGATACCTTAAAGTCTTGGTGATACTGATTTTAGTGAAATGCTCTGGAAGAGTGAATTGCTGGTATTGTTTAGGTCAGTGATTACTCAAAACACCTTGAATACATTAATTAAAAGCAACAAGCAAATGCATTCATAGGTGATTCCCTGAATCCAATATGCTAGAAAGGGTGTATAAACAATGCAGAAATAAAGTATGCAATACAATTCAAAGTACCAAAACGATGTATTTTTCAGATAGAATACAAAATAATTTGGGTAACCCAAGAAGGATATGGAAAACTTTCAATGAGGTTATTTACAACAAAGCCAATAAAACAACTAAAATTAAAATACTCGTGGAAATAGCAACTAGAGACTTCGAGGGATACCCAAATATTTGTGAACGAATTAAATAAGACATTGGTTAATTTAGAGGTCTTACAAACAAGGCAAAATGTCATTAGCGAGAATCTTGGATTAGCTACTCGTAGATTGTTTAAATTAAACAAATTTAATTTTACCCCGGTTACTGAATTTGAAATGAGAAGAATAATAAAAAAAATTAAGACTGGATCGCCGGGGTATGATTCCATTTCTAAAAAGATTATCCAGAATGTTGCGGAGTATATAAGTGGGTCTTTGACCGTTATAACTAGGCTTAGGATTCTTAGGCCAAAAAATATTTTTTTTGGGAAATCCAAACCAAAAATTGGTTGGACTGTTATTCTTTTTAGAACAAATAAAAGCGAATGAACTATATATGTTACCACATATTTTGAAATATTTTTGCATACTCACATATTCTTACATATTTCCACTTAGTTTACGTTTTACCATATATTTTATGGTTTATTCAAAATATTTTTAATTTTTCTTCAAGAGCAACGTAATTCGACTTTCATAGCTTAAAATTTGAATTTTAAATTTAAGCCAACAAATACTTTTTTTTAGAAGTTAAAAAGTTTTACTTTGGCCTTAACTATGCTAAGTTAGATCAATAAATTAAGAACAAAATAAAGGTCAAATTAAAATATCTCAATAGTTTATTGCACATTATTTGACGATCTGGAGTTCTTCTAGAAAATCAAATTTTGTAATTATTGTTTTTATTCGTTAACGTAAGCGACTTTATCAAAAATGAAATGAAATAATCGACGTTGTGACATTCATCTGACTAGGGCAAAATATGGAATTGCACGTAAAAGAATTCTTCGGAATTTATATGAATCAAACAAGAGTTAAAATTCCTTAACTATAAAAACGTAGCAAATGCAATTCTACCCCATTTATGCACTTGAGCAACAGTCTTAATGCTATTCATATTCAAAATGGGACAAAAACTATTTTATAATCCGAAAAGTTATTATACTATATGTTTGATGGAAATGTTGAATGTAAATTTGATTATTAAGTGTAAATGACTAACTGCATTATTTTACCAAAATGGTAGACTAGAAATCGATTTCGAATTACAGTTAAAACAATATGGATTTGATAAAAAATTAGAGGGTAATCTAAAGGTAACAACATTAGCTTCAATTCTGAATTGAACGTAGTGATTGTGAATGAAATTTTAAGTAGAATTATAAGGCAAAATTTTAAATTTAATTTAGAAATGAAAAAATTCAGAATTCAAACATGAATTTTGGTAAAATATTGAGTGTTATTTATGAGAAAAAAGACAACATACGTTGGTGAATTTCAACATATCGAATTTCGAGCAAAAATCTGAATGGGAATTTGAATTCCCAAATGTAATTGAATAAATTCTAGAGTAGAAATTTAAATTGGATTTAAAAGTTTAAAAATTGAATTAGAATTACAAACTAGGTTTGAACAATATCTTGTGTTTAATATGAATCAAAACTTTATCGTAATTTTCAGCAAAAATTTAGTTTTAAATAGAGTTTGAATTATAATCTTTGAATAAAAATTCCAACTAGAGCTTCACTAACTATTGAGTGGATTTAAAAAAGAAACTCCTGTTATAAATCCATAAATTTTCAGTTTGAAATTAAACAGATTCTATTTTAATTGTAACTAAATGAACTACGGCGCCAACATTTTGAGTGAAATTTAAAATAGAAAGTAACAAAAAGTTTCTGGGTTACTCTATATTTTGCTTGGACTTTAAATAGTACAAATTGTTGTAGGGTGTTACTTGGGTTAAAAATTTGATTTGGAAATTTAGATTAGAAATTGATTAGCATATTCTGCTTGGGTTTGAGCAAAAATTTAAGTGTAAATTGGTTGTTCCAATAATTTTCCAAACCAAAAAAATCTTTGGTATAAATTATATATTGGAATTGAGTTACAACTCGAATTTTGATTTCACAAAATTTTGAGAGAAATATAAGTTTACATTGCACAATAGATGTACTGATTGGCTTTTCAATTAGAAAACAAAAAAATGAGAACATATTAAGTGGAGCAAAGAATAGATACATACATATGTCAAGGAAAAGTTTTAATGGATTCGAATAAAACCTTGGATGCATCCAGAATAAAATTAGATTACAATTCCATCTGGATTTGAATAAACTTTGAGTGACATTTTAATCCGAAATTAAGTTAAACTTAAAAACTGTACTTAAATTTTGATTGTAATTTTGATCACGCTCATTAAATTAAATTGAAATAAAAACTTGAGTGAAATTTAGAGTTTTAACAAATATTTAGGTATTCTACTAACTGATTATTGTAATTTTCCTTTTAGTCGTATTTAGACTAATAATTTAGTTTAAAATCAAAATGGATTCGAAAAAAATTAAGGTATTTTGTCAGAAATTTAGTTCCAAGCTGTTTTCGAAATTTTTTAATTAAGGAAATTTTAATGAGAGAAAATTAGAGTTTGAGTGAAATTTTAAGGAGAAATTGCCTTCTTTGTATTGCATTTGAGAAACACATTTTGAAAACAATTTTAGCAAAATATTTAATGCTTTTTAGGTGACTGAGTTTAAATTCTAAACACGATTTCAACAAATTTTTTAGTTCAACTAATCAGGAATCGAGTAAATGTTATAAAATAGGAGCATTTCAATTTTAAACCGTAATTGAATAAAATCTTAAGTAGGAACTTATATTAGCAATAGAGTTTAAATTACAATTTGATTTAAGCAAATGCATGAGCTTAAATTAGATTAAAACTTGAGTTTGGAATCCGGATTGCCTTTAATAACAGTTTGAGGGAATTTTAAAAATTTAGTTAAAGTCATTTGAGCAAAATTATTATTGAGAACGGAATAAAACAAGAGTTGACAAAGTTTGGACTAAAAATTTAATTTCAATCCAAGCGAGAGTTTGAGAAAAAATTTGGATGGAATCTAATTAAAAAATATTTAAAGATTGAGTTTGAATTCCAGATTTAGTTAACACAACAATCTGTTTGCAATAAAGCTAGAAATTTTATGATATTTTATTTACAAATTAAGTAAAAATTCCAACATTAATTTATGCTAAATATGCTAGATTAGAAATTTGGAATACAATTACAGCTTTAGTGTAAGTGCATTTAAGATAAATTCGACTATTATTCGAATGCTGAGTTAGAGTAGAAGTTAAAACTCTAGTTTGCGTCAAAAGATTTGATAAATTTGTATTTCGAATTGGACTGGCAAGAAAAAAATTAAATATTACTTACAATTACAAAATAGATTTGAGCAAAATTTTATGTTTAGTGAAGGCCAAATTTTGAGAAAAAGGTGTTTTTGAATTCTAAAATTTTGGTTGCACTTAGATAGAAATTTTGTGATACTTTGAATACAAATAGGCTAAGTTCCAAACTCGATTTGACAAAATTGAAGGAGGAATTAAGTTATAATTTTGAGTGAAATTTAAAATATAAAATTTACAGTTCAATTTCAGTTTTCATTTTAAAATGATACTAGAAGTGTATGTTTGATATTCCAAACTAAATTTTAACTGAAATTAGTAAAAATTTCATTACGAAACATGATTTCAATAAAATAACAAAATTTAGTATTAGTACGATTCTAAACTGTAATTGAATATAATCTTGATGGTAACTTAAATCAAAAATTGAGTTTGAATTACAATTTGAGTTGAGCAAAAACTATAAATCGCTTTAATAGCGTTAATATTTTAGTCTCAATCGTTACGGTGTCCTTTTGAAATAAGTATTGCTTACCAGTTCAAATTTTTATGTGTATGGATGTGGAACAATTTTTGGCTGCTTCTCCAACACTTTATAATCCGGGAAAGTTATTTTATCCAACTTTATAGCCAAAAACTGAATACTTTTTTGTTAATGTGTGAATTGAAATCCTCTTAAGATAAGGTCTAGTTTTGGTTTTCTTTTCAAAATTTGACCAGATATTTTTCATTTTGATCACATATTTTACCACATATTTTGCAATTTTAGTTAGTATTTTAGGAACATATTTTTGCTTTCTAAGAACCTAAAAGTCCTAAGCCTAGTTATAACCAATGGATTGTTTAATATTTCTAAATAGCTAAAGTGACTCCTAAAGTGAATAGCTTAAATGATCCGAATAACTACAGATGTATAAGTGTACTCCCAGTTTTGTCGAAGCCTCTTGATTATATTATTCACCAACAAATTTCAGAGTACCTTCAACTAACTGAAACAATAAACAAAAACCAATTTGGTTTTATACAACATTCAAATACAACGTTGGCCTGTGTTTCAGTGGTGAACTCAATACTAGCCTCGCTAGATATAGGAAACTGATTACGGCAGCACTCTTTCTTGACCTTAGCTGGAACTAATATAACATTGGATTTGACTTATCGGCAGTTAATCTAATTAACAGTTACTTGTCTGAGAGAGTACAATTTGTGGAGGTAAAATCCGGGGTGCCGCAAGGCCCAATCTTGGTCCAGTTTTATTTAATATTTATATTAATGACATTTTTGATCTGAAATTGAACGGGAAATTATTTATGTATGCGGATAACGGTATAATAGTTTATTCTTGTAAGAATCTTGGAAGAACTGAAAACTAGAATGGAAAATGATTTACTTAGCTTAATAGTATTTCGAAAATAGTCGCCTAAGATTGAATCTGAGAAAAACAAGTTGTATGATTTTTAGAGATGTTCTTCACAAGTGATCCAGAGAGTAAAGGAAGCGAAGTATTGTAGGTTTGCACCTAAATGAAAAATTATCCTGGAATAATCATATAATTCATATAAAAAATAAGCTTTCACCTTTTTTTTCTATATTTTATGGGCTGAGAAGTTTGGTCCCAACTAATCTAATAAAGGATATTTATTTTGCCCACGTACGCTCCCATCTGCTATATCTTAATCCTATATGGTCTTGTGAACCAAAAAATAAAATAAAAGAACTGGCGGTAATGCAAAATAAAGTAGTTAAAATCATGTACAACTTACGCAGAAGAACCCTGACAGAATTGCTATATGACCAGAAAATCATATCATTGGATTTGGATTCAGGAGTAAGCTCAGAGAGTACCTACTGGCTCAGGATTGAGCAAGTTCCATGGTTTTGGTTGATTTCTCTGTGAGGTACAAACTTATAAAGAAAGTAAAAAATGGAGAGTAGATATGATCATATTTTCTCAACACGTTAACGTACCTGGCTATGTTGTTCAAAATATCTTGTAAAATTTCCCTCGAGTTACAATCACAACTCATGTAAAGAAATTCACAATACAACACATGGGGGACCTATTTACGTCGGATACCTTATGAACACAGAAGCAGTTTTGCTTCCGACATACTCCCGCACGTTAAGAGAATTAGATACAAATTGTCTTAACCTTACACATGATTTGTAACTGGCAATTGTATACCATAAGTTTTATGACTGGTCCGATGAAGTCTCCATGTATTATCTTTATTTTGACTACTCTCGGCCCATCATCCATTTCATTGGAGGAAGGTTAGTTTCCCTTACTAACACGACATCGTTGATGGCAAATTTTGGTCCTTCGTTTCGCCTTGGACTGGTTCCAGAATATTCTGCCACATGTTTAACTTATTTTCTGAAATATGTTCAAGATCCGGTTCCGGAGTCGACATCAAATCCTCCGAAATGTGGAGCACTATGGTGATTGAATCTGAATTGAATATTTTTCTGTAAGCAAAAATCAAGAACATTATTAGAATTTTGTTGTTGAGCTAATTGGTTGGATAGTAGTTTAAGTGCGGAATTGCCCGATACAAAATTTGAACCGTTGTTACAACATATCAGTGAAGGTAATCCCCACCTAGCGATAAATCTGCGTAATGCAGCAATAAACGACTCTGTGTCCAAGCTACTCGAAATGCGATTTTTTATGCGGCTACCTACTATAAGTACACCGTCTGTATCAAAATAACTGTCTAACGAATTTAATTTTGAATTAAATGGAAGATTTCTATAGTGGCATAGCTTTGTTAATTCTTCGTAGAATATATTACGTTGAACCGCACGAACTTGAACTCTTTACTTTGCAAAGGTCCGCGCACAACACATTTTTCCCCATCGGATAATCGACAACATCGTAAATAAGTGCACCATGAAACGTTTCAGTTTCATGTAGGATGAACATGAATTAATTAGTTTCTGAATTACAAATTGGTGTGAAGTTAAGTTGTTACATAATAGTGGGTACATTCTACTCGGTGACCTAGGGATTATATTGTTTAATTCATATTTGATGACTGGGTCAATTGGAAGGTTCCTGATTGAGCCATGTAGGGACTTGCCATCATAACTCTGCCTGATGTAAACGCTCCGGATATACCTCTATAGTGATTAAATTCGCTGGTTTCTGCTTGCTGATTAAATAGCGCCACTGTTGAGCAGGAATGATGTCTAAAATAGTTGCCGTACGGTTCTCTACGAAAGTTTTCCATTCTAGGAATATCCGATGACAAATGCAGCACAATAGTTGAATCACTCCATGCATAGACTTCAATGGGACTTTCAGAAAATAATTCACTCTTAATAAGCTTTACTAAGTTTGCCAGAACATAAGCGCCCCACAATTCCAATCTCTTCAAACATACCTGCCTTATTGGTGCTACCTTGCCCTTAGAGCTGATTAATTGGGTACTGATTCTGCCGTCCTTACCGATTGGTCTTATGTATATCACCGACTCATATGCCTTCTCGGAGGCATCACAAAACGCGTGTATTTGTTGATTTGTTGGTGGACTGATTGAAATTCTTCATTGGCTTCCTGTGTCAATCTAAATGTATCACCCAAACCTTCTGAATATTAATCTTAAAAATCATTACCGTTGGCGCGGGCCAGCCGAGCGGATCGTATAGCTTGGAAATTTCGTATAAAACCTTTAATAACTGCGTCTGAAAGGAGAATGTGTGGATGAATTCCATATAGTACCAAGGGTTCTTGCGGCTTCGTTCTTTGTAATATCCTCGTTGAATTTCATCTCAAATAACAAATTTACGAATTCAGTTTTAAGATTTAGCTTCTTCTGAATCAGCGCCTGAAAGCAGATCGCCAATAAAAATGTCGTTCAAGATTGCATTTGACACCTTCGGGAATTTGATTGTATTGTCATCAGCTATTTGGTGCAGAGATCGGACAGCTAAAAATGTTGAACAGTTAACTCCATAAGTTATAGTTAATAGTTTATAAATTTCGGTAGCTTTCGTTGGATCGTCCCGAAATAATATTATTTGATAATTACAATCTTGGTCGCTTACCCTTATCTGTCGGTACATCTTTTCAAAGTCGGCTTCAAATACAATTCGATGCATCCGAAAGCGTAATAAGATTGTATCCACCCTTTTAATTTTTGGACCAACATGAAGTATGTCATTTAAAGATACGGAGTTCGAGCTTTTACATGACGCGTCGAATACTACACGCATTTTTGTTGTACTGTTGGTTTCCTTGTCGACTCCATGGTGCGGCATGAAGTAACGCATATCATCATCGTTTGGAAGTTGTAACCATTAGACTTTCTTCATGTGATTTAGGTTGAGATATTCTTGCATAAAGTCGATAAATTCCTTCTTGAACGCTGCGTTCTTCAAAAACTTCCGTTTCATGTCTAAGAGTGGACATTTCGCGTTCACGTATGAATTCCCCAACATTGGTTGAGGGGAAACAAATGTTAATCTTACTTAGAATCGATTATCAATAGTTTGTGTTACTGTCGCAGAGTATAATGTTTCACAATGATATTTGTTGGTGTTTGTATGAATCGCCGTTGGAAGTTCTTCCACTAGCCAGAAACGATTAAGTAACTCATTTAGGCCATCTTGCTGCACTTCGTCTTTCGCTTCACTTGAATTGATGACCCCATGTTACCCGCCACTAGCCACCCAAAATGCGATTGACACAATGTTGGTAATCCGAGAATATTTGACGAATATCCTTTGACTTCCCACAATCTCCAAAAAAATGTTTCGCTCCAATCAGAATATCGACTGGACGTGCTTCAATAAATGTGTGATGAGCAAGTTTGTATTCCTTCAATTGGTTATATCCTTCCATATAAGTGAACTAGACCCGTCTTATCATGTCAAATTCACGAATAATTCTGTTTTATAAAATATTTTTCCATTTAGTACATACACTTTTGAAAGTTATGCTCGAATATTTAGTTGTTCTATTCAACGCAAATGTCATAACGTTCTTCTAGTTTCTGCCATGCTTCCTCATAATTCTGATCGGTGGTCGTTTTATGCCTTAATAACCCAGCAGCTTCCCCACGAGGTAAACTCTTCAACTGTTGTAACTTTTGTTGGATTTTGAAATCTAGATAGTCGTGAACAGCATTAACGTAAAGGTCTCAAAAAGAGGGCCACATCTTATAATTACCGCTGAATGGTTCAATATTAATGTTAGATAGCTTTAATGCTGTTGTTGCGTTTATTGATTCGAAGAACGTCTTTTGCTGCGATACGCGATACGAAGTTCTCGCCTAGTTGCCATTTTTATTCCCGTGCGTTTGGCCAAAGCATCTTCCAACCGTGCTCGAGCTTCGTAATATTGTTCTGTGTTTTTTGTCGTCAGTGATTCATAGTTAGCATACTCTTGGAACGACAGTTCGATGTCATTGAACTCATCATGATATTTGATTAAATCTGTTAGGCGTGCTCGAATAGCATTCTCTGTAGTTTCATCATCAATTTTCTTTGCAAACCCACAAATGGCTTCCGGCTGATTGATTATATGATTTCAAATTCTAATTCCGCGATCCATGACGAATATGTCCACTTGACTTTCGATTTTAATAAACTTTACGTTTTCTTGACCAGAACCAACTGCTCTACACACACTACACTATATTCTATATAAAGCATCAATTTTTGCAACAGTAATCGAGCAATACTAATACAAGTACATCTAAAATTCTATTAAAATCCATTAAAAAATAAACAAATTCTATCCTAACTGCCCATACTCCAGAATTTCATCTAAAAATAATTTTAGAATCCCATTTCCAACAAATAAGTCAAATTTCATCATCATCGGTTGAGAAATAGGCAAGTTCCATAATACTGGGCCATATTCCAGAACAACATCCAAAACCCACAACTTTCCAACGCACCTGTCAAATTTCATAATAAGTAGTTGAGAAATAGGCAAGTTTCATCATACTTGGCTATATTCCAGAATTTCACCCAAATATTTCACTAAAATCCGTTAAGAAATAGATAACTTCCATCCTAATTGGCCATTCATTTAATTTGCTAAAGGTTTAATTTGAAATGTAAAAATTTCAATTTGAGGTTTGAAATATTAACAGTAACGTTTCTTAAGTCTTAAACAATATTTGTGTAAGGTTTGGTTCAAATCGGTCAAGTCGTGTGGATTTGTTTAAATATTATACACATATGCTGTACATACATACAAACACCCACTTTATTTTATAGATTGCTCAACTGCTCACTAAACACTGATCCAACACCATCTCAATCCCAATTTAGACCGCAAACGGCCCCCAACTCAACCCTCAACCCAACCGCAAACTCTCTTTCAACTCAATCCTCAAGCCAACATATATAAAAAATTGGTCAACTGCTCACTATATCTTAACCCAACCCCAACTCAACTCCAACTCAACTTGAACTCAACCCGCAAATTGACTCCTAACTTAAACTTCAACTCAACCCCAAACTCAATACCCAACTCAATATTCAAACCAGCATATGGTATATGTAAATAAAGAATTGGTACAGACATCCAGACCCACAGACATCCAGACAGACGGACTTATTTTTGATTTTTTAGACTCAGGGACTTTCAAAACGTCGAGAAAAGTGGTTTTGGACCAACCAAATTTTTCATCATTTTTGACAGGATTTCAATACTTTGGTCTTTTTAGACCGAACTAATATCTAATTCCATTACACTGCTAACTGAAAACAAATTAGAATTGAAACTACTTGTGGCATTAAAGAAAGAGGAAAGACAACCGACTTGTTAGGTATGTTGCAAAAATAAGAATTAACTAGAGCAGGGTCAATGTTAATTAAAACATCAGACCTACTTTTCCCTATACCATAGTTAGCTTATGGTTACGAAAGTAATAATTTTTTAATTTATATGATTTTAATATGTTCCGAAGATTGTAAGAGAATTCAATCCAGTTTCGAACTGATGAGCTTATGATTATGAAAAAATCAATCTTCTCATCAGGCCGCGGCAACTGGACCACAATTTATATTATATATAAACAGAATGTACTGGGCGTTATGTACTAGCGAATCATACTAATATAGATAAATTCTCTTACAATTTTTTCTTCTTCACGACATTCACACAGCTCTATTTCTGTGTAAGCTAATTTTGCTTTTTTAATTTTTTTTTTTTAATGTTAATTAATTCATGTAATTTCTAATATGCTACCGGTGATTAGACCATTTTAAATGTGTTTTTATTAACACGAGAAGTACATATATTAGTATTTACGAACAATCATTTAACGAAACCGACTAATACACAGAATTCTATTTATTTAATTTTTAATTTTTATGATTTTTAATATCTTCCGAAGATTATAAGAGGATTCAATCCAGTTTCGAACTGAAGAGCTTATGATTATGGCAATTTTTTAATTTTATATTTAGCTTTTCTGATGAAATTTTAAGTATAATTCCTATGGTAAACAGTGACAAACCAAAATGAGCCATTATTCAACCGTAAATTCACTTCATGAAAATACCAGTTTCTAGGTTGTTTTGTTATTTTTCATTTTATTTAAAATATGTCGGCTGGTAACTTTCGGCTGATATAGCCAAGACACTATCTGCATTACCGACATTTTATATCTTTCTGCTGAAAACTTTCGGCTAACTTTAATATTATCTGTCTTCCACCGTAAAAAACGCCTAGGCGCACACAATCATTCGTTGGGCTGACCAGATACTACATTCAACAAAACGTTATAATTACGGTTCGAAAGGTACCAGTTGAGGCGTGATAAGGTCGATTCGGGCTTCTAAGCCATAGATTTGTTTGTTTTTTTTTAGAAGTATTTATAGAATTTTAATCTCGACTGCAGACAATTTAGAGGCTTACCAACAAAAAGCAAATAACATATTCAAACTTTCTCTTCGTTATTGCAGTTCGCAGGCTTACAGGTACAAATTTTAAATGTAATAGCTCAGATATTCTTAACTGTAAGTAAAATTTAATTTATAAAATTCTAAATTTTTCCAACGCAAATTCGGTTGGCAAAATCCTAAATTCGGTTTATTTAATCACTAAATTTTTTAAGCTTCAAAATAATTCTACGGTCAATGGAATAGTGGGGTTAAAAATCGGCCCACAGGACACTCATTTAATTTTTCGTGGAATGGATTAGAGAACTGACTGCTTTCCTCTCCTACAAGTTGATAACGGAAGCAGGTAGGAATGGCAATTAGCTACTTTAATTTATATTTTAGGCAATGTGTTATCCATTATATTTTGTGTCCCCAATAGACAAATAACAATTAGAAGGCTTTTATTATTTATTATTAGTGGACCATGTGCAACCAGATCAAAAATAATCACAGTTACCTTTGATCATTCACTGAAATATTATATGAATCTTTACTTTCGGGCGGTAGGTTGACATCGATGAATTGCATTGGTTTCTGATGAAAAACTTAAGGTATTATATCATAACGGTCCTCGGGAGCTTTTCCATAAATCATATCTTGTTTGATCTCCCCCTTTTTGAATAAATTAGGGCGATCATATTTTCTTATATATATCTTATATCTTTCGGACATTGAAGTACATCGTAAGAGAAATGTGTTTATGTGTTGCGCTGTAATCATTCTATTCTTCGTTGAATAATTATAACACGACTTGTATACTCACTGTCCACAATTACAACGGCAATTTCATTGTCTTGAGGTGCATTGAATCGACGTTTATCTTCTCCAACTGGTCTTTTGTCGGCTCGAATCAGAACTTTATACTCATCGGATACAATTCGATCCAGAGCTGTTTTGAATACGTAAACCAATTGCGCGTAAACACTTGCCAAAATTTATGAGATTTGTTTGGCAATGATAACAATGATCCCATTATACGGAACTTTGGCTTGTCCTTTAATCGAAAACAAAGGACTGAATTGATGTTTTACTAGTCATGGAAGTAGCACCAAATCATGTCATTTGAAAGGAGTTTCTTCAGTAATGTAATGAAATAATTTTGATGTAGGCACTTCCAATGCTGCTAATCGAATTTTTCGAATGTTTCTATACTGAATTTCTTGGCACCGCGGGACTAACACACTTGATCCATTTTGCCAATAACACTTTCTAGTGGGATCATAACGGAATGCCTCACCCAACAAACTGTAATCTCTACTTCTTTTGGTTTGCACTTCTCGTACACTAATGTTTTGGTTTTGTTCATGCGTTGTAGCTCTACTTAGTTCATTTCGTAATCTTGTTTCTTCGGCAGTTTTTCTATGTCTGCTTGCTGAGTGTCTCACTCGATTATCTTCTTTATTTTCTGCTCGTTGTTCATTTGTTAAGTTTTCTTTCAATCTAATCCTCATATATTTCACAATAAAATCCCTTTTAATACACTGCTAACTACCTTCAACAATTCACTTTCACTTAATACGTTTAAAAATTTTCACTGAAATTTATTTCAATTCCGCTCCAATCGATTTCCAAAAGTATATTGACGCATGCGTCTCGCTATCGCCTAGATATATCCATCTGAGCTGGAACGTATCCCCATCACAGATGATTCTGGAACATTCTAGAACATTCTCCAAGATTCTAGAACGTATCGAACGTTCTGGAACAGGAAGTCCCTTTGATGGTCCAGAACAGTCTGAAACATTCTCGAACATTCCGGAGCCAGAAGTTCTTTCGAAGGCCCAGAATATTCTGGAGCATTCTAGAATAGTTCCAACATCCTGGAGCATTCTAGAACATTCTCGGACATTCTGGAAAATTTTAGAACATTCTGGTACATTCTAGAACATTCTGGAACATTCTGGAACTTTCTAGAACATTCTCGAACCTTCTGAAAGTTTCTATAACATTCTGAAACATTATCGAACCTTATATAACATTCTGAAACATTTTGTAATTTCCAACATTCTCGAACATTCTGGAAATTCTAGAACATTCTTGGAATATGCTGAAACCTTATGGAACATTCAGGATTATTCTGGCGAACAGAAAGTCCTTTCGATGGTCCAGAATCGTGTGGAACATTCTCGAACATCCTGGAATATTCTCAAACATTATGGAAAAATTAAGTACTTTCTGAAACATTCTAGAACATTCTCGAATATTCTTCTAGGACATTGAAGAATATTATGGCCAGTCTCGGCCACTTCGGCAATCGATCCCCAGCTGATTCTCCGACATCCCGTAACAAGTCCATTGGCGCGGTGCCCTTTTGTGACACCCATATCATCGAACCTAACCTCTAGTTCCAAACCGAAACACTCTTCATGGATGTGGGATAGATGACTACCATTTCAAATAACCCACATGGGGTTGCGGAGGTGCGTTGTGGAGTTAAAGCAGAACGCACGGACAAACCACACTTACATTTATTATATTGATTATGAAAATTTATTTTCACAAGTAGGTAGTAAGTTTCCAAAACAATATTTATTTAATAAGAGCCAAAGACTATCCTAATTGGCCACATCCCAGAACTTCGTATAAAAATCATCAAATTACAATCAAAAAGTTACTTTAAATTTCAGATATTTCCAATTCGAAGGAAATTATTATTTTTTAATAGAAGAATTTTAGAATTAGAGAATTACTGCATCCTGCCGGCCCCGTCGAATCCCCCTTGTATTTGAAACTTGAATGTTTGAGGTAATATCACAGAATATATATAAACAGAACAATATCTTCTATTGCGTTTTAATCCTAAGTTTGTGAACAAATATTTAAAATATGATTTAGAAGAGATAGAGAAACAATTTTGTATGGAATCAATGAAACAAAACAAAAATACAAAAATGTTTGTACCCACCTCTTTGTTTTGATCAATAAAAATCAGTACAATTTTAAAATGAAAGGGAAATCTTTACACTTTGTAATGTGTTTAAAAGAGCTAGACGTTCATAAATAAATTTTGATTTTGGTCTAGTTAGCTTTGCGAAACTTTAAAATCAAATCAAAAAATAAACAAAGGATCTCTTATTGTTTTCGATAACGGGATACCAAATCATATCAAACAAATAATAAAGACAAAAACAAAACTTGAATAAGGTTGTGTATGTGTTTATGTATCATTTCACTTTTATTTGTATAATTTTGTATCTCGTCATCAAAAACAATAAGTGGTCCTTTGTTTATTTTTTGATTTGATTTTAAATTTCGCAAAGCTAACTAGACCAAAATCAAAATTTATTTATGAACGTCTAGCTCTTTTAAACACATTACAAAGTGTAAAGATTTCCCTTTCATTTTAAAATTGTACTGATTTTTATTGATCAAAACAAAGAGGTGGGTACAAACATTTTTGTATTTTTGTTTTGTTTCATTGATTCCATACAAAATTGTTTCTCTATCTCTTCTAAATCATATTTTAAATATTTGTTCACAAACTTAGGATTAAAGCGCTATAGAAGATATTGTTCTGTTTATATACAGGGTGTCCGGGTTTGGGATGCTGATCCGTCATGGGGTGATTCCTTGGTTCATTCTGAGAAACAAATCGTATGTGGAGGGGGGATCCATTTTTGATATCCTTTGAGATACAGGGTGTTTAAAAAATTTGGTTCAGAAAAAAAGTACACCCAAATATTAAACTGTAACTTCCAAAATATTTATCGGAGAGCAACCAACTTAGTCTTATTTGGTTGGTGATCGTATAGGCTATTATTAAGGTTTAAGTGGTTATCTTGTATCTGCATCCGTTTGAGAGGTATGGTGATTTAAAGTAAAAAAAATATTTGTTTTTTATAAAATCGAGTTTTTCTCAAAAAAAACCGTTATAATTTTTTCTTTTGTTTATTTAATTTTAATTTGTCATGATCTTCTCTACAATCCCTCAATACAAAGTTTGGATCGAGGAG
Organism: Tipula vernalis; assembly: GCA_958295665.1. Classification (NCBI taxonomy): domain Eukaryota; kingdom Metazoa; phylum Arthropoda; class Insecta; order Diptera; family Tipulidae; genus Tipula; species Tipula vernalis. The sequence goes on along the minus strand of OY282558.1, from coordinate 173,971,263 downwards.
TTATAAAAGGTGCTCAAAATGTCCTCCTTGTGATTGAATACATGCTAATATTCGTTTAAGTATGCCTTTGGTTATTTCAATTCTTGGTAATTCTTCCCTTATCTGTTGTGCTGCTGTGTGTATTCGTTGTATAAGTTCTTCTTTTGTTTCAATTTCTTTGGATTATACAAGTGCCTTCATCCTTCCCCATACATAAAAATCCAATACCGTAAGATCGGGGGATCTTGCAGGCCAATGAATTGGACCATTTCTTCCAATCCAATTATTTGGATAATTTTCGTTAAAAAAATTCCTAACATTATTATGGTAGTGACAAGGTGCACCATCATGTTGGTATGTATGCGAGAATCTACATAAAATGGGAACATCATCAAAAAGGAGTGGCAAATCGTTTTGTAAAAATTGTAAATAACGTTCACAAACATAACACAGAACAAATTACATAACTCCAATCTTGTAGTGCGGTCTATCGGTAATAGTTGTTGAACGGGTGTTGTATGGTATGGATGAAGATTCTCCTTGTGCAATACTTGATGAATTCGATAGCGAGAGACGTTTAATTGTAAAGCGAGCCTCCTTATGCTAATAGAAGGATTTGCTTTTACATTACGGATTATACCTTCGTCGACATCCAAATGGTTTGGTGAGACTGAATGGGGCTCCGCCCGGGTATTCGATCTTGCTACGATATTTGGCACTCTCCTATGAATATTTATAAATACTCTTGCGTCAGGAATGCGACGTGTTGGAAATCTGAGTTGATATTTATTGCGTGCTCGTGCTGCATTACCATCGCAAAATCCGTAATCAAAATGGATATCAATGTACTCCTCACCTGAGAACTGTGCCATTATAATATTAATTTTATTAAATTAATTAAAATTTTTATTCACAACACTGATACAACACTAGATAATATCTCGAAACTAATGACTGAATCTGAAAATATTTAGTTTTTGTTGTTTCAATTTAAACAAATGAGTTGATAATCATCGCCTACTGTTTTACAGATCAAAATTTAATTGGTAAAATATTAACACTATAACATCTTTTAATTAGATTGAGAATAAACGGAATACGAAGAAAACTATGGCACGTAGGTACAAGTAATGTATTGGGGGATTGTAGAGGAGATCATGACAAATTAAAATTAAATAAACAAAAGAAAAAATTATTACCGTTTTTTTTTGAGAAAAACTCGATTTTATAAAAAACAAATATTTTTTTTTTACTTTAAATCACCATAGCTCTCAAACGGATGCAGATACAAGATAACCACTTAATTCTTAATAATAGCCTATACGATTACCAACCAAATAAGACTAAGTTGGTTGCTCTCCGATAAATATTTTGGAAGTTACAGTTTAATATTTGGGTGTACTTTTTTTCTGAACCAAATTTTTTAAACACCCTATATCTCAAAGGATATCAAAAATGGATCCCCCCTCCACATACGATTTGTTTCTCAGAATGAAACAAGGAATCACCCCATGACGGGTCAGCATCCCAAACCCGGACACCCTGTATATTCTGTGGTATTATAGCATCATAGATGAAAATTTTGGGACTTGAAATAACGAAATTAGAAAAACTAATATTGGAAAATTGGGGGTAGAAAGTGGGACAAATTTTTAAATTAAGAATTTTCAAAGAATTACGGCATTGAGTTTAAATGGAATTTACAAGAAGATTTAAATTTTGAAACAAAAACAAGCTGAGACTAAATCGTCTAATTCTGTTGGTGCAAAGTAAATCATAAAAATTTAAACAATCTCAAAACATATCAAATTTTGCTTTAAAATCAATAAATAAATTCTCATAAAAATAAACTAATTAATACTTCAAGCATAAAACCGAGGCCGTCAATTAGAATTAAATACAATTTGTATCAAAATTAAATTAGACTTTAATTATAACATGGTACAACTTTTATTTTCCATTCTTTCAACCCAAACTTTCCCTACACTATAACCACACAATTTCCCAAACATAAAACTATAATTGTTATTGTTATTTAGTTAAATTTCACTTTTTCATTGGAATATAATTTATTATTTTGATAAAACACTTTCAGCAACCACGTTTATTAAAAGTTTTTTCTGCTAATTTTACATTTTGTTTTAATGAGTTAAGTTAACAAAACAAAAACACCAAATTATTTTCTTTTCTATTTTGCATAATCAATAAATTACGATGTAGTTTAAGTCTTGACTATCTATGTATATTCTATATGTAAACCTAATGTAAATATTTTGTCATGACTTAAACTACTTAAGCTTCTGAAAAGCTTTAAATTTTCAATTGCATGTTTAATTGCAATGAGGTGCCCATTTTTGTTATAGCGCGCGGTATTTTTTGTATACTATATTTTAAAAAAACATTCTTTTGTTTTAAAAAAACGTTTATTTATTATAAAAGTACATGTGTGCTTGGATAAGTCTTAAAAACAAAAGTTTTATGAAAATTTAATGTACGGTATTGTCGAAATTAAAAACAAAAAGTTACTTTTTGGTGTAATAAAAGGAATTTCTTTAATTTGCGTTGCTACTTTTTATTGCTGTTTTGTGCTTCACCTAGATTCACCTCAATGTATGTGAAATTGGCGGTTAATGTTGTGTCGATGAGTTTTAAGTTTTATGGTTTGGCTATATAGTTTTTGTTATTAACATTTATGGCGTTTCATTTAACACATTGTTATTTATAATTGTGTGTTTTTGATTATGGAAACATTATCGTTAATTTAATATGAGTTGTCTTGTAAGAGTTCACAGCTGGTAAAATATAATTGGGAAAAAGAGAAAAATATCATCTGTTTGAAAAAGCCAATTGAAAAAGAGAAACAAAAAATCGTCCTTTGTTTTTTTCTGTAAGATCGTCGATACAAAGCAGTTTTACCATTAGTAAACTGGATAAAAATCGAGAATAAATTGTTAGACCTTTTCCTAGAGAAATACCTATACTGCCGTGCTAAGAAAAAAAGTCACAAGCGCCAAAAGTCAAAAAATGGGTTCGGGTCATATTTGGATTCTGCAAACAAATATCTACTTGTCTGCTCTTTTAAAATGTCAAATTTTGTTTATTTAATGTCATAAAATCCCATTATTTAGTAGTCAAGTTTCATAGTAAGACATGTGAAACAAAAAACAGAAAAATTGAAATTACTCAAAACTACAAAAAGGGAAATATGACTGTTTTTCTTAGCATGGTAGTATAATAGCCAAAACTTTCTCCATAGTGTATCACCCTTCGTTTGACTTCACCAGTGAATATGTTTAAGCTTTTTTTTTCGAACACTGTGTATAGGGGTTTTTAGAGCTTAAACGATTCTTATCTATTTCAACACCTTAAAAATTCACTTGCAAAGATTACAAAAAGGGCCAGTTTAGTGCCAATTTTTGATGTGAAAACATCTTTAGCGGCAGCGCAGGAATAACTAAAAAAACCTAAAATCAACACAAAATCTACACATAGACAATTGACGAATGGGAAAAATTAAAAAGCGCCTTAAGCGGACAAAAGTAAAATATGTCATAGGCCGTAACAAAAATTTGTTATATAAAGTTATATGGAAATAGTGTCTATTTCAATTACATTTTCATTGGTGAAAATTGTAATGATTGGAAAATTGAAGTAATCCAATATGTAGTTTAAGGTGTGATTTTTGTATATCTGATTGATTTGGGGCATTCCTTTCTTTTTAAATATTAGAAACGTGTACTTAAATATTGCAGAAATTTCAAAATAAGCTAGTGTTACTAAAAACATAAATGTTTTAAAAATATTAAATTCTAGATTGTATCAATATCAATAATCAAAAATCGTTTAGTGACCCACATATATATTTATAGTGAGCTTAACAATAAATTTTTGCAATTTTTAAGCACAATTTTCTGAGATTTAAAATGATAAGAATGTTAAAAATAAATCAGATTTACAAAAATCACATTTCAAACTACATATTGGATTAATTCAATTGTACAATCATTACTATTGTCATAAATAAAAATTTAATTTAAATAGACACTATTTCCATATAACTTCAAGTAGCAAATTTTTGTTACAGCCTATCACATATTTCACTATTGTCCGCTGGAGCACACCGTTCCATTCGTCAATTAGACATGCGATTACAACATAATCCGACATTTCAAAATTATCGTGAGCCGAATACGAAAAAAATTAAAAAAAAACCGCCTACTTTATTTTATTTTGTTGTGAAAATATCTAGTATATATGGCCGCAGCAGCAAGTATTTTTAATATTTGTGAAAACGAAAATCACTTAAGAGCAAAAGGAACACAAATTATAGATGTGTAGTGTAAGTGACACAAAAAAATGAAATGGAAATATATTTGAAACAAAGAGAAAGTATACACGCATACTATAAATATTTAAAAAATAATAATTTTAAAATTGTTTAATCGGTATGCTTTGTTACTAGTATTGCTGTTGCTGACTTTGGTTTTTGGGGCTTCGCGCTATCGTCTTTCCAGTTACTATAATTTCATGGTAAACTAACTTAGCGCTCTATTAGAACCGCTAAATTTAATTTATTTCAAATTGATCAGTGACAAAGCGATTTCATTTTGCTTTGCTCAGCGTGTTTGCCGTGACCATTCATTACAGTCTAAATATGGAATCTTGAACAAGTTAATTTTAACCAAAGCAAATTGAATTTTAATATTTTTTTGTATTTTAGGTTTTCATACTCCAGTGTCTATCGGAATAAAATACACAATACCTATGACGAAAACTTAATAGATGTTGATGTTTTTTGCGTGGTGGTAACCTGGCTTACTTGTAAAATCAATGTGGTTGCCTTTGTGTATACTATAGAAAATGTTACAAATTCAAGAGAATTCGTTCAGGTACTTATAGTAAAACTGAAGTCATGAAATGAAACTTCCTTCCATGACAATTCTAATACATAGTTGCTTCCATGATAATTCTAATACAAACATGACATTAAGTCAATTCATATGCTTTTTCAAAATTCCGATCTTTTTAGACGAACTAATATTGTAGTATTAATAATGGGGGAAGAATTAAATTTAATTCTGAAAAATGCAGAACAACAAGATGCAATAGAGCCTCTATAACGCGCTATGCTCCGTGAAATCTACTTTAATCATGGTTAATAATGGTTCTTGCAAGTTGTCCGTGGAATTGACTTTCGAGTCCGAGTTTTGGAAAAGTCTATTGTGGGCAATTTAACACTATCAAAGCCTGTTCGATGAATTGCTGATGTTTCACGGAAACACTGATCATGTTCGCCAAAGAACTCCAGCGAGTTGTGCAGTCCAATATTAGCTCTTTGATGAGACCGAGCTGTGTCTTGATTTTGTCTTGTAAGATTCCATTTCTTATAAAGGAAGATTTAAACTGTACCTTTCGAACATCGAATAAAGTTGCCTTCTTCAGTTCCACATATTTCAACATCCATCAATACATCACAGTCGTTTTTTTTTATATAAAGTATCACATACCACGACTGTGAATACCGAGCGTAAAACGTCGGACATTATATACCGAATTTGATCATAATAGAAGCACTGTCGCCTGTGGAATGTGAATCCGATGACATGCTATTGGTAATCTATTTCAAACGATTTTAAATGTTTAGTAACTGCTACATAATGTTGCTGTACAAGATCCAATGATTCGAACAAGCCCGGTATTGGATTATACGGATCTTGTGTTGGAGCACAATGAAAATTTAAATGTATGTAATTCTTGATTCGAGTGCTGACCCATTCAACCAATGTCAAGCTGAAACGTTGGTTATTAGATATATTATCTAACAATATAGAAATCTTTACCGATTATTAAAGAATTCATGACTTCAATACAATTACGTACGTGTATTTTATACTTTTGCATCTGTACCTACAAAATATTTGTTTAACCTTTCTTCCAATACAGTTATAATTCAGAAAAATGATGATTAATTATCTGCAACGCCATATACATCAAGACAAGTAGTACGGTCCTTTCTTAAGGCTGATTGATGTCGTGTTTGTAAGCTGCTAGCTAGTGACATTCTTTCATACAATTTCACTAAAAGTCATACATTTTAAGTTTAAATACTTAAAATAATTGTTTTAACTACAAACCAGGGCGGCTATTTGGGAATTCGATTCGAACGTGATCGAGTCTGCGTTGTATAAGATTCATATTTGATTTAAATAAGAAACGAATGAATCTGATTCAATTCAAATAAGAATCGAATACATCGAAGACTCGATCACGTTCGAATCGAATTCCCAAACAGGCCCCAGTACTATACAAGTGTTACAAGCTCAATATTATGGTGCTTTGCATAGTTCTCCTCTTCTTGGAACTGCTAAGCACTCACAATTTATATTATTTACCACCACATTACGGAACATCAACGTCGCATGAGATACACGTTGTGCTTAGTCATTTCTGCAAGGTCATATTTCATGAACTAAATTAAATTCGCTAAATTTCCGTGTATTCGAACAATGATTGTAAGTCGAGCAAACTCTTCCTTCAAGATAGTTTTGTCCAATTTGGTTATAAACTAGTTTGTAATACAAGAGATATGTATCGCGTATTAGGCTTATATTTAGAATTTATGTTAATTAAATAAATATCTCATTTTATATATTTAACAATTTTTTTTCTAATCGGTTAATTTGACTATTTACTTGTTAGCTAATTTATTTATTTTTAAACAAGTTACATTTATATTTTCCTCGAAAACAATTTAAATTTAACCGATTCGCATAATGTTGGAATTTTAACATTTCGACCGTAAACTAGCATGAGCGCCTTCCTTTTAGTACGTTTTTTAATATTGCGTATTTCACCAGCATTAAAATAAAAACGATTTTCTTAACCGGTATTCTTATATGTTGAAATTCAAACATTTGTGAAAATATCTCAGAGGTCATAACTAAGAATTTGTAACGTTTTATGATTTATATAAAAAGTTTGCTTTTTCCTCGTTTCTATTTCCTTTATAAAAGCTTCCTTTTTAGGCTCTATGGCTTATGCTCGCCGTGTATGCTCGGGAGCAATAAGCAAGCAATTGCTAAGCATTGCCGTTTAACATATAAAGAATAAAATATAAAATAAAAAAATGATTGATATTTATTTAAAACAATAACAGAAATTGTCATAGAGTTGTCTTCTTTCAAATGAAATACCTGCTTTTGTTTGGCGGTCGTCAGGTAATCGAAGGTGAGTTCAAACAAATTTGAATTTGTTTAAAACTGCTCTACACGACAGCCAATGAAACTTTTCGATTTGTTTTATCGGAACCATATCTTGATGTAAATAGAGCAAAGCATACCTAAATATACAGGCCGTCAGGTTCAGATCAATTTTAAAAGAAGCTTCCCATTCGAATCCATATAAAATTGAACATTTTTGATTAAAATTTTATGCATGAAAAATATTCGTAACATAAAATATTTTTAGGTTTATATTTAAATGAAACCTTTGAGTATAACATTTTTTAAAACCAATAACTTAAATTTAGTAATTTGATTATTTTAATTAAAATAAAATTGTAAAAATAAACTTTATCTTTGTATGGCTTTGTGAAAAATGCAGTATAAAATTATAAAAACGAAATCAATGGCGTAAGATCTTACTTACCATTTATCAAAGACTTTAAAATACAATATACCAGAAATAAACAAACTACGCACAACCACTATTTAACAACAATAAAAACCAAATGGCTTGTTTACATGAAAGAAAAAAAGTGTGTTTCTGCTCTTTAGTGTAACCTCTTTGCTTTTTAACGACATTTTTCAATTATAAAAAAAAACATGAACGAAAGGTGAGTCGTCACGAGTTGTAAAGATGTGTTTGAAAATAAAGGGGTCTTAGTAAAACATTAATTAAATATCTATAAACAAGTGTTTATTAATTGATTTTCAAATCATATATTTATCAATTATTCTTCTTGATAACGTAAAAATCAAATTAATTTATTTTCATAGAGTTTGTATGAACAAACGCGATTTCGATTGACGATAAAACATGAATAAAAGTTAAACCCAGTTAAATAATTTTTTCTGAAATGGTTATAAACCAACTCAATGTCTTACTCATTTAAAACACAGGTTTTCAAATTTCCCTATTTTCCAGCAATAATCAAAACCAAATAAGGGAAATAAAATTAAAATATATTATACAACAATAACAATATGTATTAAAAAGAGAATTGTCATGATAAATCTATATCTAAAACCAATTGTAAGAAAAAAGACAACACATCTCCGCTCAACAATCGAAGTAAGAGCCAAACAGAAAAAAATAAATTAATACAATGAGCGTAAAGAAAACAAAAAATCAAAATATTCTAGCATGCTTCGCAAATTCAAAATAACAATAGAAAGATATGTATTCCAATTCAAATTTGAATAGAGGCAAGGCAGATGATTATTTATTGTATTGTTTATAAATTTCGAGTTATGAGTTTATGACCTACATATATTACAAAAACAACAACATTTTAAAGTTCAAAAATACCTTATCTTAAGTAAATGAAAATAACCGTTTTCCCATATAGTTTCTTTGACAAGAAAAAATTGTTTGTACCTTATTTTAAGCTTAGTAAAAAATACAGTCGATACTGGATGCTCTTATTTATACAGTAGGCTCTGGTTTTATTCGCATTGTTGTCATGGAGCACGACTTTTACGAAATTTTCCGATTTTTTCCCGAATAATTGATTTCTACTCCAGAAAGAGTTTTGAATATTTTATGGGCAACTACGAGTTGACAAAGTTCTGGAATATGGCCAATTAAAATTATTTTAGAATCCCATTTTCATCGCCCATGCCAAATTTTATCATAATCGTTCAAGAAACAGCAAAGTCTCGTATCAGATAATCTTAACTGGGTGGATATTGAATTCAAATAAACGTAAAAGGATTATAAAGCTAATTACAGATGATAGTGCAAAAGAAGTGGGTGATAAGAATAAAAGAAGTTAAGCGACCATAATCTTAAGTAAACTCAAATAATTAAATAGAGAATATGGTCAGTAACTTTAGTTAAATTCAGACGAATAATGCGAGATTTTTTAATGCAAGATTTAGTAGTGCTCCTTTTTCATCATTTTAAATAGGTTTAATTTCATTTTCCAAAGATACTTGAATTTGCGCTGGAATGCACCAATTATTTGCTGGGCCCTGTCAATGGCCTTAATTTCCGCTATTGGTTAGATCCTTAGGGAGATTTACGACAGAATATCGTCGACATATGTAACTATAGCACCTAGTGTATTAACTCCACCAATTGGAAAGTAGCTTCATCCGAAACAAATTTGTATCTGCATTGTTCAATATATATGCCCATCAAGGCATCAGATAATCCATTTTGTTTTCCGAAAAATACCGATTTACAATTAAGATTGTAATGTTTATCTTGAAAGAGGCGTGAAACTTTATTGCACTAATATATGCATTATATTATAAGTATTTTGTAAAACAAATACTTTCCGAGGTATTTCGGAGTTACAAATCTTTTTCCTATAATCTTTTAATCGAAACGATCATCTAGTAATACGGGGATGGGACGTTGTAACATCACTTTCGAATCGAATTCGATAGAGTTCTGTCTCTTCTTTCAAGAATAAAATTTTACTCCATTTCGCTTTTCAATTATGCTATTTTTGCCGCTATCTCGGCTTGCTCGAATAAAACAACGTTCTATTTCTACTTATATTCATGATTATTTATCACTCAAATTTTTGTTTGTGAAACTTTATCGATGTGAAAGAAAGGAAAAGCACGCAACAAACAGGGATCGCAATAGGAAAAGCGTGATTAAAAAGCGAAATAGATTACAATTTTATTCATGAAACAACAACATCCCACCCCACTTTTACAAGAAGATGAAAAAACAGATAAATCAAGAATTGTAATTTGTAACTAATTCTAGATTGAAAAACTTAGTGCTCGGTGGTTCAGTTCTAATTTTGTTATGTACCCATAGCAGAACGGTTCTGAGAAGAAACTGGATTCGAATTGTTTCATCAGTCGTGATATTGCGAGCAGAGAGTCAAAGCGAAATTGGTTTCGTTCCTGTTTACGGCTAATTTTGCAACCCGGTGGGGAACCCGGTTCAAATCAGGTTAAAAAAAAATTAAAAATTTTAAAAATTTAGTTTACGTATTTTAGCTATTTCGAATAAATTACTCAGATTCAGTTAAAAAAAATATAGGCGCTGCGCTAACCAGCTTTGCATATGTCGTGTTTCCAGTCAAATTCTTAATATTTCGAACAATTCTTTGATTTTAGAAATGGAAAATCTTTGGCCTAGCTTAAATTTAATAAAAAATTATTTCTCGTTCCGTATCATCTAAGAACTGTTATAGTACAAGTACAAGAATCTTAGTATCAATAATTACTGGTTTCAATATAAAAATACGTTTAAAAATCTAATTTAAAAAACTTACAAACTTGTTGTCAGAAAAACAAAAAAAAAGAAACATAAAAAAAACTTAATCCAATAAAGCACTACTTTTCCTTTCAATATGAAAAGCGTCGTCGTTAATGTTAAAAAATATTCCCATTGGAATTTAAAAAATCGAAATGTGTATTGTGACGGAACACATGAGAGACAAGTACAACAACAACCAAACAACAAATGACAAGGGATATTAAAGCTACGTAAACTAAATGAAGGTACTTAATGTAGATGGGATTGATATCACAGATTTTCAAATCAATAACGACAACAACCATAATGTGTACAAGATTTACAATCAAAAATGTAATTGGAACTAGAGATATCAAAGGGCAAAACCATCAAATGGTAACAAGATCTGACAAAGGTGATTCCACCGTGGTGGTAAAATGCCCTGATTATGTGAACAAGCTACAATCTATGCTAGCATACACGAATATCTACCAAACTATTAAAAAAGACAATACTGCATCCATATAATGCAAGTTAAACCGTATGATTACAGTGTGGCTAAATGAGGGTCGGACAATGGAGGCGGAAGGTAAATTTTTAAGATGTCTTCATGGCGTGGCAGCCAAACTTTATGGTTTGCCCAAAATTCATAAACTGAACACTCCATGTATGCTCTGTCTGCCTTCATGTCCCGGATTTTGAACAACATCGTAGGAAAATCTGCAAGAAATGTAAAAAATTCAGCTGATTTTAAACAAAAAATTCAGAATAGTATCTTACCACAGGATTACATAGTTTTATCATTATATGTAGTGTCGCTTTTCACCAATATAGATTGTAGTTTAGCTTTAGTCTTGTTGAGTGATAGGTGGAAAGATAACTTGATAACTAAGCTGAAGAAAATAAAGTTTGTCGAAGCAATAGAATTTATCCTCTACAACTGCGAATTCTCCTTTAACGATAATTTTTGCAGACAGGCTTTTGGTTTCCCTATGGGTTCCCCGGTTAGCCCAGCAGTTGCCGAGTTGTTCATGGAATTTGTGGAGACGAATGTCTTGAGCTCTTTTGACTTTTCCCCTGCCTTTTATTTTCGATACGTATATGACATAATAATGGCTATCACTAAAAAAAAAGTCGATGAATTTTTCGAAACTTTTAATGGATTCAACAACAATATCAAATTCACAATAGAAATGGAAAACAATAACAAACTAGCATTTTTAGATTTGCTTATCATACATAATGCAGATGGCTCACTTTCTACTGACTGGTTTCACAAGTCAACCTGGTCTGGTAGATACTTAAATTTTAATTCTCATTAATAAATGATGGCCGGGTAAAAACCATTACGATTCCATACGTTAAGTCGCTACATGAAAAACTATCCTATTGTCTTAAAAAATGTAATTTCAGGACCGTCGGCAGAGCACATAATACATTGAGTAAGTCATTCTTTTCTGCCAAAAAAGACCCCACACGCTTGAACGATAACACAAATGTTGTATATAAAATTACTTGTAAATGCAATCAGTCGTATATTGGACAAACAAAGCAATTGTTGGGAACACGTTTTAACCAACACAAAAATGATGCAAAAAATTGCCTCAAAAAAATTTAGATCTGACCAGTCCACTTTCAAGTGCTTTACACGAATCCAATTATGAGCAAAAACATACCACAAGAAGAGTTCTTGAAATGATTCACGTTAACATGAATCCAAACTTTTTGAATAAACAATCTGATTCCACGTATCCTCAAAATACGTATAATCATTTGATTTTACATCAATAACCCGGATACCCTACATCAAGTTTGGTGTTGAATTTGTTTTGTGTATGGGTTTGTATGTATTTCTAAAATACGTATAATCATTTGGTTGGACTTGTACACCAATTCTATATCACGTTACGTAGGCATATCTGTTTTATGTATTGTCTTCATACATTTTGACATTTGATTTGTTCTACTATTGGACATTTTGTTTTCTCAACCCATTTGATTGTTTTACCCCTGATATCCCTAGTTTCAATTACATTTTTTATTGTAAATCTTGTACACATTAGGGTTGTTGTCATTATTGATTTGAACCTTTGTGACAACAATCCCATCTACATTAAGTACCTTCATTTAGTTTACGTAGCTTTAATTTCCCTTGTCATTTGTTGTTTGGTTGTTGTTCCACTTGTCTCTCATGTGTTCCATCAGAATACACATTTCGATTTTTTAAATTCCAATGGGAATATTTTTTAACATTAACGACGACGCTTTTCATACTGAAAGGAAAAATACATAGTGCTTTATGGGATGGCTGTTTTCGAAATCGATACTTATTTCATACTTATTTACTTATTCGACGCCATCTTAAATAAGAAAGTAAAATCATTCGAATTCATTTCACTTACTTATTTGACAGCAACAATAAAAATTTATTTGTTTTCAATTTTTTTCAGTTAAGGACACTGTTATCGCAACATAATACGTTTATAACACTAACGCTTGATAAAACAATGAGAGTATTGAATTTTGATGATCTCTAAATAGTTAATTATCTGAAAGAATTCATTTTTTACTTCAGTGTTCTTCAAAAGCAAATTTTAAATTTTTCGGTATCGCGCTACCTTAGAAAAATATTCATAGGCAAAATGACAAGCAATTTAGATTTTTTTGTAAGAAAGGGATAGAAAATAAGTTACCTCGATAGGATACTAATGCCCGGTTTCACAAAATAATAGCAATCTCTACTTAAATAATATTCCCTCCCTTTCTTCTTTTATTAAATTGCGATTTATTTCATAATACAAATTCAAGGCTTGCTAATTTTATTTCTTTTTTACATCAACATTTTAACTGGAGAGTTAAATATTTAACTGCCCAATTTCATCGAGCTCAATATTTAGCTGAATGCTAAATACTTCTATGTAAAAAAAAATATTATCAACTTGCATAGAATTTGTATTATGAAACAAAACGTAATTTTATAAAAGAAGAAAGGGAGAAAATACTATTTAACTAGGGATTGAATATTTTTTTGTGAATCCGGGCATTATATGAATAAGTTAGGTTCCACAAATAAGTATTCGTTTCGAAAACAGCCTTGTGTGTTTTTTATGTTTTTTTTTTTTGTTTTTTTGACAACAAGTTTGCAACAGTTCCCACAGAAAAATTATTGTATTTTTGTACTTTGCTTTTAGATTCTTTTTTTTCTGATGATGAATGGGAAAACCATTCGAAACGTTAATTAAAAATAAATGTTTTAATCATAAATAAGCTTTAAAACCAGTTTTTATTAATACTAAAACGAATAAACAGCATAATAATCCCTTCTTCATTCAAGTACAAGAATATTACGGAAGTAAGAGAGAATTAATCGTAACCATAAAACAACAAAAACATAAACGACTGAAAATATCATTCGGGTTACGGTTTGGGTCTCTCGTTGCGAGAAGCGGCTTTAATAAATGTTTGTATTTTGGCCAAAACTTTGGAGTACTGAATAATTAACGAGCAGAACGAATACTTCATTATGTATAGGATGCAAAATATGGTACAGAGTGTCAAATGTTTAGTTAATTAAGTGGCTCAGCGACATGGTTTTGTGAATATAATGGATTTGGATAATGTTTATATACTTTTGCTTGATTGTTTCCTGCTTTGGAATTACTACAGTACCCAAGTCACGATAGAAATCATGAGCCTCCTAAACAGCCTCTTATGATTTCCGATGATGAAGTGCATCACTTGAAGAGTGGGTTTCTACATACTAGAAGAAAGCAGGCGTCTGTTTGATGTGATGTGATATGTGATGTGAGTTCATTGGCTATCCTGTGTGTACCCTCCTACTCTACCACTACAATATCGAAAATAACATCTCTTTGAGCAAACTAGAAATTGCTTTTTACATTTTTCATGAATTTTATTGTATAATTAACTATTTTAAAATATATTTTGTAATAATAGACTTATTAATTAATTATTATTTATTAAAACTAAATTCATTCTTTAAAAGCTGCTTAATTCATTCAAATTGGGAGAACCCACAAATACGTAAAAAAAAATTCAATTTTCAATGTCATAGATGAGATTATAATCGAAATTAATTATTTATGTGATAGTAAGTAACACATCACGCAATTTATATTACCATTAATTAGTTCTAAATGTTTTCGACGAAATTTAAAATCCATGTACATACTTAATTATCATAATGATAACCACAACTAAATATGGTCTGATGGATATTTCCAATGTTACTTGTTGTAAAAAAAAAATGAAAATGAAAATGAAAGTTACCTTCACAAATCTAAAGCAACAAAAATTATCAGCACTAAACATTAAACTATTTATATTGTATATAAACAAAAACAACAACAAAAATTCATTTGGCATGCGATTAGATATCATTTAGCGTCTAATAAACAGCAAAGCATGAAAAGTTCTTCTACAAATTTAAAAACTATTTGGATCTAATCGTTTATAATTGAGCAATTGATTATGGAATTGTATTAAACGAATGTACAAATTCTTGAAATGACACTGCGAGGAAAACCTCAGCTATTTTAAACAAATTACTGTATTTGTATGTACTTAGTTGAAACAGATAAGATAAGATAAGATCGCGAACGTGATTAGGCAAACTTGAGTAATGTACATAATATTAGAGTAATAGACAAACCGCCAAATTTACATTTTACAAAAATAAACAAAAAATTAAACGCAAAATATGGAAAACCGCTAAAATATGTTTTCATTGCTGTGTTATTGATTGATGTAAATTTTCCATGATACAATCAGCTCCTTTTAACGTTTTTTTTTTTGTTGTATATGTACATACATAAATATAATTTACGTTTGTTATTTTGTAAATATTTATAATTACCATAGGAACAGAGAGTATACTAGAGTTTTAGCATAATACATAAATTATCCGAATGTGAATCATCACAACAATGGGAACAGGTCTCTAGAATAGAAACAGGAATTATTATTGTGTATGTATTTAGAAAATGTGTTTTAATATATGAACTGACCTAATTTTCGATAGAGAAATGTATGCTAGCTATTATTAAACATAAATTTATTGATTTGAAACCAGAGACTGGTAACCCCATTTTTTAATGTGTTTTATTAATACCTTATGTTATAGGGTTGATTTCTGTGAAAAGAAATAATTTCATTTGGTATACGGTACGTTAATAAAAACATTTTACTTAAAGAATAGAATCACCTGATCTCTGGTGTTATCTCTAGATTTTTATTGGTTTATCACTATCTATTTAATCCTTTTCTGGGATTCGAGGCACTACCAACAGTTTTACGCAGTACGCAAATTGGGGACGTAAGGTCCGTGTTGCGTAACGCTTACCAATATTGATCAGATGATGCAAAAATCTCTTTTGAATCCCGCCCCTATCGGCATTCAGACCCGGCATCGCCCGATCCAATACCGTAGGTCAGTACAGTACATACAAGTGGCAAGTAACTGTACAACAGTTATGATCTCTTATCACTCATAACTTATTGGGGAGAGGGCGATATATTATCTCCAATAGCCCAATTATTGATCTTATAATCTTCTTAATATCTAGAACTAAAATAGTCTGAGGACTTTAGGTTGAGACTAAATTAATCTGGGGCTTTAAGTACCAATTGGGATTTTGACTGAAGTCTTTGCCAGAGATTTGAATTCAGTTTCCGATAGTTCTAAGAGGATTACGAAACATTAATTATTTTTCAATTTTCTCATCAGGCCTTTCCTTTCATTCCGGTCCGTTTCGTTTTCAATAAATTGTTCGTAATAGCTAAGCACAAAGTTTTCAGTTCGTTTCGGTTTTTTTTGTTTGGGGCCAGTAGTTTCCAGTGATGACAATTTTTTTAATATATTGGATTATTTAGTCGTATTTCAGTTTGTATTTTGTGCGTTTGAGGTTACTGTTTAACTTTTTACTGAAATTTTATCAACTCTTTCGTTTCATCTCGTCTCTGAACTAACATTGTGACAATGCTTACTTTAACTTAAAGGCCGGAGCGAAACGAATCCTATATGCCTAAACCTCAACATATTGCATAATTGCCTGACAGTTTTTAAGGAATATCGTAAAATTCGCTAATACTGTAAGTCCATGGTTCATTTCTTAATAATTTAGGTAATAAATACGCTGTATCCTGATGAGATGATTGAAAACTATTAATTTTTCGTAATCCTTGTTAGATCGAAACTGAATTTGCGGAAATCTTGACTTATGTATCTGAAAATTAAAATCAAATTAATCAGTTATTTCCAAGTAAGTAATACTTATTAAACCGAACAATAACTTATTTAAATTTAAACTATGAAACAGGGTTGCCAATAGGCCGATTTTGAATCGGTCCGGCTGGTTTTCACAGCAATAAACCGATCTCCGGTCGTACAGCTGACCGGCAGAACAACTGACCGGTTTCCAAAGAAATTCAGTTAAATCATCATTTGAAATGTATCAGAGCCTGTTGGTATATGAATGCAATGCATGAATTGCAAGCGTAAAGAAATTCAGTTCAACAAAGCACGAAGCACAAATATTTAATTTCACCAACAACTTCTTGAGAAAGCTGTCTAAAGGTCGAATGGGTCGAAAAGCCGAATGGGTCCAATGGTCGAACGTGTGGAAATGCCGATTGGGTCGAAAGGCCGAATTTACATTAAATTTTCCTTCACTTAAAGGATTGAAATCAATATTTAAAACAATTGAATTTATTTCTTAATGTAAAATAATTTAAATAAATTGAAAATACGTGCTAATAAATCCTGTGTACTTAACATATTAATGAGTCAAATTTTGTCGGAAAAACAATTTATTTACCGAGCAAATGGCGCAGTGGTTAAAGCTGGGGCGGTTGGATCGGGAGATACCGGGTTCGAATCCCTATAGGGGCGGGATGCAAAAGGGTTTTTTCATCATCTGATTACGATCGGTGATGAAAATGAACACATCTATGACCCCCTGTTGAGAGTGCAGAATCCATGGGCCGACCCACCTTTCATGTCAGCACTACAGGTTGGCATGAAGCAATGCAATGTGCAGGTGGTTTTCAAAGACGGATCTGTAGCCACCCGTCCTCGATTTGGCTACTCCAGGGGTAAAGTAGGACGGCAAAAAATAAATCAAGAAATCAAACAAACAAATCAAACAAACAATTTATTTTTTATTTTATTATAATGACAAAAAAACGTAAGAAGATTTTAAGAAATAAGGCGATTTACTATTAAACATTTTTAGACAAAAATTTTGATAAAAATGTAAATTTTGGTTTTTATAAAAATATAAATTTTGAACATTTTCATTCTAAAAGATGAAAAATTAAAATCAATTTCGACACAAGCGGCCTTTCAACATTTAGCATTTCGATATAATCGGCCTTTCTTCATTCGGCCTTTCGACATATTCAGCCTTTCGACACATTCGGCCTTTCGAAATTCGGCTTTTCGATATTCGACCTTTCAACCCTTTCGGCCTTTCGACATTCGGCCTTTCGACACATTCGGCCTTTCGACACATTCGGCCTTTCG
The DNA here is from genome assembly GCA_958295665.1 of Tipula vernalis. NCBI lineage: Eukaryota > Metazoa > Arthropoda > Insecta > Diptera > Tipulidae > Tipula > Tipula vernalis. The sequence goes on along the minus strand of OY282558.1, from coordinate 173,953,316 downwards.
ACATTCGGCTTTCGACTTTTCGATATTCGGCCTTTCGTCATTCGGCCTTTCGGCCCTATTCCATTTAAACATTACCTGAAAAAAACCAAGAATACTGTAATATATTACAGATCCTAATACAACTCAACATAAAGCAACTGTACTGAATCCTTGTAAATTATTAAGTAATTCCGAACAATTTTTAATAGTATCAAAAAGTCTCCACGAATTTGTAAATTTTGCAAAAAATCTCGACGAATTAAAATCATCAAAAGTTTTGAATTAACTATAACATCATGCGAGCAACATCAACGAGCAATTAATTTCTAAAATTTCGAATTATCTTCAATGTTAATCTCGTTATACAAAGCAATCTAATTCGCCCGGTCAAATTCACAATATCCGGAATAATCTAAAATTATGTCCAGGAGCTCGGATAGTCTCAAATATTCTCAAAAAATGGCACCTATGTATATATATCAATATCCTCCAAAATTTGCTTTACTTTATATAACTCGATGCTAAGTAGATCATTCATTCTGTAATAAGATCGCTTGCAAATTTGGAGGCAAATAGCCTCGAAAAATTCGAATAATAGCTTCGCGCTATTTAAATCCGAAAATCTGGAAACCTCGATAATTCGATATTCAAATCCTTAATAATATATGTTACATAAAACTCTGTGAGAGAAACTCGATTGGACTCGAATAATCTCGAAAAGCTCGATAATCTTAATATTCTCGATAAATTCCAAATTTTTACGAAGATCTGGAATAAAATTAGAATTCTAGAATATTCTTAAAAATCAATAAATCACTAACAATTCTATAATAAAGAACATCTCAATGCTAAGCAATTCAAAACGACGACAAACGGCAGACGAAGCATAATCTCGAAAATATCGAATAACTTCAATGTCAAAACACTTAACGCTAGTCGACCCCGGAAATCTCGGTTAATCCAAAAATCTCAAAATCTCGGATTTCAAGAGTTTCAACTAACCCAATACGCTTTTTAATTTAATCGAATAGTCTCAAAAAATCTATAAAATCTCAAATAATCTGCTTAAGTAACACAAACTCGAATCATTATGATTGTTATTTGTAAGATTCAATCAGCCATTTCATTAACACATTTCGAACAAATCTTAGAATCGGTTAAGAAAATGTATACCAACCATTAAATAAGTTATGCCAGCAATCAAATTGATGACGCCTCCAGAAAATTATTTTCGCGACGTCGTGAACTTTACTTAAAAAAAGCTGAGCCCGTATTCTTGAAATTCGATCAAAAAAGTCGCCCATTATTTTCTAGTGAAATACATCATTTCAGTCGAAAATTTGAATTGTTTCATACCAAAGTCGCCGGCGACTTTTTTCGGTGAATTTCAAGAATACGGCCCCTGTGCCCGTATTCTTGAATTTCGCCGAAAAAAGTCGCCGGTGACTTTGGTATGAAACAATTTAATATTCGACTGAAATGACGTATTTCACTAGAAAATCACGAGCGACTTTTTTTGATCGAATTTCAAGAATAGCGGCCCTGGAATAAATGTTCACGTCGATTATAGAATCCAAGGGAGCGAATCAATCGCTGATCGAAAACTACATATAAAAAAAAAATGGGAAACAAAAATTGTATATCATAGTTTCATTGGAATCCCTTTGATTTTTTTTTACAAATCGTTAAAAATAAATTGTTTTAGACACGCTACAAAACCATTGCATTTGTACGGTGAATCAATTGCATGTAAATCAATAGAAGTTTTCCAGCATACTTTGATTTGCAGCAATTGTTCCCTATTTTTTTATATGCAGTTTTCGATCCACAATTGATTCTTTTCCGCGGATTCTATAATTGACGTGAATGTAACCTAACGAAGAAAAATGTTTGCTCGTTATGTTGGAAATTTATACAAACCTTTAATTAAAAGGTAAACAATTTTTCCATTGTGAATATTCGATAAGTTCGGTTTCGATTATGTAAACATTATAAGCTTACATAATCGTGTATTCTCGTAATTGCGACTTTGAGAATTGCAACTCTTGAAATTCGTTACTAGAAAATCGAAACACGAAAATACTTATTCGACACCCTACTCAAAATCGGTTAATAATGGATCGGTTAACCGAAAAGTTCAAATTAATCGATCAACCCTTAACCGGATTTGATTTTCCTATACGAGAAATGTCTTCAGCTGCTATGCCACTGAGTTTAAGCTACCTTTGGTTGTTTTTGAAGAAAATCTTAATATTCTCTTAGGCATGATGGCAAATTGAATCCTAATTGTTCAAAATTTTAATCAACTGAAGATTTTTGATCCAGCAATTTTGCTTTCGTTGGTTTCAGTGTTGCTTCGAAATAAACAGTATAATCGAGTAAATAAATAGGTTAAAGTCTGTCCTCACTCGGTTTCTTATGTTTTTTTTTTCTCCCCAACCAAGATTTAAAAACTGACGTTGTTCTATTAAGAATGACTTTCGACTTATTTTAGTTGATCAATTGCAGTCATTTTGCTTTAAATTTACACATTTCCTCATTTTGCTTTACAATGTTGTTCTGACTGTCCATCGTCAATCAACGTTATAACTTTCGACAAACCAGATTTATGAGCCATAATTCGTGTAATTGGATGGAGGAGGTAGAAAGGTTAAAATACAATTTAGATTGGTTTAATTAATTATTCACCCACTTATATTTGAAAAATTGTTTAATTAAATAGCACGGCTTTGAATTATAGAACACTTTACTTACCCGCTTTAATTTATAACAATATCTCTAAACTCTTTTGCATTTTTATTCAACAGGACGAAGAAAAAGATAAAAAAATCTGAAGAAAGCATTTTATTCTATTCTAATTATTATTAATTTATTTATAATCAGAACTTCAATATTATTTTTTTATACTTGTTGTTGGTGTTTATTTTCATCTTAAGAAATTTTATCATGGAATCTGATCCGGTAAGAATTTATATACATTAATGGCTTAAAATACCAGGTCTACAAGCACCATGACCTAGTTAAATTTAGAACTTCATAATGGATATTCGATTTTTATTCATATTCCATAAACAAAACCAATTTTATTTATTTTTTTTATATGATGACAATATTTTGTAATCACGCGCTTTTCATATAGAAACTAATAACGAAAGACAAAATTTTAACATTAACATGAATACATAAAATAATAAATTATAATAAATTTGTTGACATTCCAAAATATATTCCATTATTACAAACAGCGCTAGATCACTATAGAAACAAAATAATTCCAGACATTTACCTTAATACAGCTAAATACTGAAGATGACAGAATTATTAATTTGAACTATCATCACATATAGATAAGGCAGTCGATACAGCAACGACCACTGCAACAGCAACCGTTACAAGCTCCCCAACAAGGAACGCCTTTGAATCAAAATTTAGGACAGAGAGTAAACCCACAAAATAATCAACCAACTATAAATCCTAGTGGGGTTCGTCCAACATTACCTCCAAATGGTGTATCATATCAAAACAATGTGCAGCCACAACAACAGCAACAAATAATAAACGCTAGTGGAATATCTGGGCAACCAATAAGACAACCACCGCCATTAAGACGAGTTGATAGTCAAGCGTCTGTACAAGGAATTCCACCACAACTGATTCAACGACCTCCTTCAACCACACCCGTCGGGCAACAACAACAACAACCGTTGTACCAACAATTTGCCCCACAGCAAATATCAAAACAACCAGTACAAAATCAACCTAATCAACCACTGCTACAACAACAACAACAACAGCAACAATCGCCGCGGCCAGTTTTGAATCCACAGAATCCTTCTTTGAATCAACTTCCACGTGTACCGCTGGTGCCTAATCAAAGTCGTCCACCGTTTCCTTCGCAACAAAATTCATATCCAGTACCACCTTCATCACAAGTCCAACAACAGCCACAGACACAACAACAACAACAACAATTTTTGCCACAACAACAGACACAAATACGTCCTCAAACAATACGCCCGCAACAACCACAGCAATTTGCCAATAACCAAAATTTACCAAATACACAATTACAAAACCAACAAATATCGAATCAACAACCAAAGGTCGGACAACCACAAATCCGTCAAGCTGGGTCTAATTTACAAAGCCAAAATTCATTTGAACGATTAAAATCTCCAATGCAAGGAAGAGATTCACCCGATCGCATGTTCAATGATACAAATACTTATGGTCTGGCTGTGAACAAAGATGACGACGACGATGTTGTAATTGGTCGGGCTACAACACCCAAACCGAAACCATTGCAAAATCAAACCATCGAAGAAGAAAGTGGGAATCGTAATTCACTTGGTGGCAACACAATGACCCCAAAATCAAATGATGATTACCGAGGTACATCGTCCAGACCGGCCCAACCTGTACAACCGAACGATAGTATGAGAACGATATCATCCCGGCCTCCTTCGTCGACAGGATTGTTTCAAAATGAAAATTTGGCTGTAAAATCTGACTCGTCCAGTCCAATGAATCGTCCCAATACTAGTGCACCAGAACAAATTAACAATACATCCAGAGATGGTATATACAGAAAACCATTATTTCCTAATGAAAATACATTAACATATAAATCATTTACAACACCCACACCAACACCCACACCACCACCACAATCATCACAACCAACTTCCATGATCGCTACTGATTCACGTTCAATAATGAATCCACCATTAACAGCACGTCCACCATCAAACATTATTATTCCATCACCAAATTTAACCAATTTTAATTTAACAAAACCATTAAATCAAAACCAGCAACAACCGACATCATACTCTTCCCGTACACCAACCTCACCAAATCCTGTATTCAATCCAAATTCACAAAAATATTCAAATTCCTCACCAATTTCATTAAATGTTATTTTAAATTCGAGTTCTATTTCACCAGATCAATTGAATACCAATTCCTCACCAACAATTAAACAACAACCATCGTCACAACCACCTAGCATACAGCAATCACAATTCCAAAATCGATCACAATATTCAACGCCGTTGTCGTCCGGTGGTGACAAAGTTAAATTTAATGATAAAACACCATCCTCATATGCTTCATATGGTAATAATGATCGGCCTACAACAATTAATACGAATAATTCAAGGTCAATCGCATCATCGAAAAAGATCACATCGAAACGTAAGAAACAATAACATTTTTTTTTTCTTTTGTTTTTTGTATTTTTCTATTGTTTTTATTAAATTTGATAAACCATCCAATTTAAAGTTTGCGATCAACAATTTTTATTTTTTTTTTATTTTACAAAAATTAGATAATTTATCTGTAATTAATCGCAATAAATAATTATTTGAAATTTTTTAATTTAATTGCAGAAGGCGACAACGACAGTGGTGTAGATGAATCAACACAGGGTAATGTAAGTACATATTGTAATGAATTTAAAAACAAAAAAAAATACCCGACTTTCTTTTATGAATGGGGCCGGAATCTCTAAATATAGTCTGCTATTATTAAATAAATCTTGTGATCTTCGAAATCCTGCTGGATACTGACGTCACCAACTATTAAAACTGTTTAAAATGAGAAAAAGTACAACATTCGGTTGTTCATAATCATTAGGACCAAAAAGAAGGTTATTGGTTAGATTCGCCTGTAAGTATGCTACCAGTAACAAAATTATCTTTCATTCTCATATAAAGAAGGCGGGAATTAACGCTCCAAAACAAAGATTTTGTTTTTCTTATTTTTATTGAAATGTTTTGTTTCTGTTAATATGGTTGGGTTATGTCGTTTTCGATTCGTGTGCGTGCATTTTTGACTTCTTGAAAAATATTATTGAACATAATATATGAGTGGGCATAGCAACAAAATGACAGTTGTAGTGAAAATGACAGGGAAATGACAGTATTGGTTGTTGGTGTTAGTAAATGAGGGGTAAATCTGACAAAAAATCAACATTTATAACCGAGCAAAAATTTTACTCCGACAGCAGAAAAATCAATCGATTGCATCACAGATTGATTTTATTTGGTGAATCGAAGACGACATTAATATTGGTTTTGTAAATATTTGGTTACAAATTGTGAATAAATTTTTTTTAAGATTATTATAAAAATGGCATCGTTTATTGATTAACCACTACCCTTTTAATATTTTTGTATAAAATAAAAACAACAAAATCTTAACAGAGAATTATAGAAACACTTTACGTTTTTTCTTTTTTTTTAACTAATTCACGTTTTATTGCATTATAATATTATGCTTGTTCTACGTTCACGTTCGTTATCGTACTACCACTACTCTTCTCCACTATTCATTTCGTCAATTTCATTGTCTTCTGTCTCTTTCCTCTCGTCAATCTCTGTTTTGCCGTTTCGTTGAACAATCTCCGTTCCCTCGTCAGTGCCGTACTCTACAGCTCGTCCATCCTGACTACTGATGTCCTCATCAGCATCTACATCGTCATCTTCCAAATCCTCGATTCGACACCAGGGTTTCATTCGTTCCGGGGTTAAAACTCCCTCAAATTTCTTCTGTCCTTGTTCGGCTCCAGGTACATCAACTATGATGTAACGATCGTTCCGTAGTGTCTTGTTTACGATATATGGCCCTTGAAATTTAGGTATTACTTTCCTGGATGTGCCAGTGGCAGGTCCACCCTCCCATTTGATAAAAACCATATCACCTTCTTTATAACTCCTTGATTCCTAAGTTTTCTATCGAAGTATTCTTTATTTCTAGCGGCAGCACAGTTCATTCTCATATAAGCCATTTTTTTAAAATCATTATACTCTGCAGTCGGATTCTCGTCGGTTAATGCGAGCAACAATTTGTTCTTCAACGTGCTTCGGGGATTATAAGTCAACACCAACTGCGGTGACATTCCTGTTGTTGAATTTGGTAGGTTGTTCATTGACCATTGCAATTGATTCATTTTTAGGTCCCATTTGTTTTCTTCCTCGCCGATCGTAGCTCTTAACATAGACAAAATCGTACGGTTGTATCGTTCACATTGACCGTTCGCCCTCGGCGTCGCTGTTGCGTTCAACACATGCTTAATATCATTATCTTGACAATAGTTCTGGAATAGCTTACTTGTATATGCTGTTCCTCGGTCACTTATAATTCTGGTGGGTACTCCAAAATGAACCGTCCAATTATTCATCCTATTGGTTATTGATACAGCCGAAGTAGTTTTGACCGCCTTAATGTGGACATATTTTGTGAATGCGTCTATAGCTACTATCACATATGCATTTCCTTTCGCACTCTTCGGGAATGGTCTGTGTGGAATGGTACTGGTATCTTATCAATCGGATGAAATTCCCCTTCTTTTTGTCCCGATATTGCTTTGATATATCCGCATTCAATACAAGCAGCCATATATTTTTTAAAATAGTTTCTCATTCTTGGAAACCAAAAGTTCCTCTGAGTCATTTTCAAGGTCTTCTCGACTCCACAATGACCCATATCATCATGGTTAAGCTTTGCGATTCGCAATTTGATCATTCTAGGTACAACCCATTTGCATCCGTCGTCAGTCTTACGAAAAAGCTAACCATTTTCCGTAAAATAATCATGATGCATCTCTCGTTCATCTGCATTTTGCGATGGTCGCTTTAGGGTATTAATTATTTGTTGAATATCCTCGTCTAACCGCTGCATACCTACAAGCCAATCCGTTTCTCTATTCGTTATTTGATATACCTCTAGGCTTGCTGGATCCATCTGCTCTTCTGCTCCGTTCGTATTCCGACTTAGCGCATCCACGTGCTTCATTTGCACTCCAGGTCGATATTCTATTGTGAAATCGTAATCCGCCAGTTTCAGCCACCATCTAGCAATTCTTGGTATCAAGTCTTTCTTTGTTGAGCATGTTTGTAATGAAGTACAATCTGTTGCTAACTTAAAAGGCCTACCAATCAAATAGATCCGAAAACGTTCCAATGCTGCAACAACAGCCAGAGCTTCCAATTCATATGAATGATACTTCCGCTCACATTCGGTGGTCTGTCTACTAAAACAGGCTACGGGTCGTTTCTTCTTATACTTGTCAACTTGAAACAAAATCCCACCCATCCCTTTCGAACTAGCATCGGTAACCACTTCATGATTTAAGTTCGGATCATAGATTGCTAACGTCTCGCGGCTTCCCAGTTTAGATTTTATATATTCGAAGGCATTCGTGTGTTCGTCCGCCCAAAAAACCGATACTTTTTCCGAAGTTAGTTGTGTTAGCGGTTTCGCAACGATATTAAAGTTTTTCATAAACTTCCGGAAAAACCCCACTAATCCCATAAATTGTCGTACCTGAGTGATATCCTGCGGTTGTGAAAAATTGACAATAGCATCCGTTTTCAATTTTCCTGGTTTTATTCCCAAACCTGAAACCTCATGACCCAGAAAATATACCTTACTTTTAAAGAAATGACACTTCTTTTGATTTAGCGCGAGACTATGACGTTTCATTACATTTAAAAATCGTTCCAATTTTCCCATTCCATCCGCGATAGTCTTACTCGGGATTATTAATCTTACTTGTGCATCCTGAGAAACTCGTAATGCCCATCAGGAGTAACAAAGACAGTTATCGGTATCGAATCGGGAGACATTGATACTTGGTAATACCCCGATGCCAAATCCAAGACGGTGAAGTAGTTGGCTCCCGACAAACGTTGAAGTAGATCCTCCATAACTGGTAATGGAAATCGATCTTTCGCAGTTATCGCTTTACGCGCCGATAGTCGATGCACATTCGTTCCTCGCCGGTTTCCTTTTTGATTAGTGCAATCGGACTAGCATACGCAGAGCTTGACGGTCGTATTATATTATTTTGTAGCAGCTCTTCGATCATTTGTTTAACCTTAATCCGCTGTTGATAAGATAGACGATACGGCTGGTAATTCACTGGTGTTTCTTTCACCAGTTTTATCTCCGTCTCGGGTACATTATACTTGCCCTCCGTCCATTAAACTTGTTTTACCGATATCCGCTAGACTGCTCGCAAAACACATCTACATTTCATTTACCAATATCTCTAATTTATCTCGTTCATTTTCACTCATCTCATCACTCTTATTTATTTCGACGACATTTATCAATTTATCTTCTGCGTCAGGCATATTGCTATCAAGAGGCAGCTCTTGATATACAATTCAAAAAATAAATTATTTTTTCTTTTTATCATCGTAACGTGTTCCTAATCAATATAATTTTGACCTATTAACATCGGAGTTTTAAGAAAATCATCGTTTACTATTAATACGTCAATCATTGCTGTTACGGAGTCTATTGCAATTTCAGCGAAAAATTTCTCACGCGCGGTTGAATTTTCCCCAGCGAATCCTTTCATTTCTATGTTGCAGGCAATTCGATTCACCTTCAATTCTTTAGCGTTACTATCGCGTATCATCGTGCATTGGCTACCACTATCAATTTGGCCGATCAACACTTTACCTCCAGTTAAAATTTCTTTTGCGTACATATTTATGTTTTCGACGTCCACTGTTGCTACGCTTTTCGAAGTACATTATACTTGCCCTTTGGAATGTACTTTCTGACCAGTCACACAACGTTCGCGTCTGGATGGTTTTGAACAATTCAACGATATGTGACCCATTTCAAGGCAATTATAGCACTGAACATTATTCCGCGTCATATATAGTTTACTACTACTAAACGTGCTCACATATCAATCAATTTTATCCCATAATTGGTCCAAGTCTACTATGACTGTTGTTCGCAATGCCATGGCCAACACATACTCGTTTATGCCTTGAATAATGTATCTTATCAAAGCTTCATTAGATACTTTGTGTTTGCCAATCGCACACATTTCGTAAAAATATTCGATTAAATTTTGATCGCCTCTTCTGATTTTTATTCGTAACGATTCGTGAATATCTACATCATTTGTTTTCGGTTTGAAATTATCTTTCAGCTCAACTGCAAATTCGGTCCAAGTTAAACTACGGTTTTCAATACACTTGAACCATACATTTGCCGCACCTTTCAGTTTGGTTCCAATAACTAATAATATAAGTCGTTGATCTATTTCGTATATACGTTAAAGCGATTAACTTTTCGAAAGAAATTGTTCCGAATTTAGCACATTCGCCTTTGATGGATCGAATTCTGGTAAAATGTCCGTTATATCCTGAGGAGATAAACGAATGTTACCACTTCCTGGCCGCATTTTTTCACGATGCCGTAGCAGGTTTTCACGTTCAAGTAATTCTCGTTCTCGTTTAATTAATTCCCGTTCATGCTTTAGCAACGCAAGTTCGCCATATACACTGCGCCAATTAAAAAACGGAACAGAAATTTTCTTCGAAAAAATACCCAGATTTGAACGCTTCTATCTTGGTGAAATAACACCTTTCAAAAAAAAAATTTTGTTTCTAGTTGAAGGAAATTTTTTTTTTTTCGATACTGGAAACCGTTTTATATTTTTTTGTTTTTTTATGACATTTTTGAGTAAAACAAAAGGTGTCTAAAAAAAAAATTTGCTGATGTTTGAAACTGTAAACGAACTTGCTCGATATTTCATTCAAAAATCCAAATCGGCCAGAGAATTTGAAAACCTTGCAAAATGGTACTAGGAAATTTCTGTGCGGCCGCTCCTTGTCGAGTTATTGAAGTTTTAGAGAAAACGTATCAAAAAGCGTATACATGTTAACAAGGACATTTTTTTATCTTGTAAACTAAACACTCTACGATAAAATTTTGATGAGAGTATATTGAGCATATTTAAATCTCATTTCGAATTACATACTTTTAATAAACGACTCGGTTTATTTTTTATTAGACGTCATTTATTTAAACGAGACATTGAAAAGTTTAGTTGGCTATAAGGCACAATTGAATACTTTTAACCTAGTGACATCTATTTAAATATTGCATTAATTACTTACTGGGTTTTACAAAAGTTTAGTTTGAAAAGTCTTCTGAGGCACACAGCATTAATGTATCTTTAGTTTTACTAGTGAACGTCAGATGTCTATAGTTGCTTACAGAAAAATACAATAAAAAGATACGGGTATTTGATGGATACGAGGAATTTTTATTGTAAAAATGAGGTACATTATGGTTAGGCTAATCGTTGATTGCACATAATTCAGGATCGTAGCTATAAACTGAATTTGGCGTCTCAGGATTATGTGACTGTAGATACATTTGGCTATTTGAGTTTAGATGCACCTGTTAGGTTCATAAGTTGATTATGATTAGATGTGCTTATTTTAGCAAATGGGACGGTCGATTGAAATTCGGCACTTTCCAATTCATGGATATAACGATTTTTTGAAGTTAAGTTAGCTTCCGGATTAACTCCAAGCTCTTGCCACAAGAGCTATTTTTTGAGTATGATCTAGGATTTCAACAAACGATTCCTTCGGTAGTTTTTGTTTTCTTTATCCTAACGTGCACTCGATATGGCTTTCATTAAATTGTGTCTGAAAATGATCGACTAGATGTTAGGATTTTGTTCGCGGAATGTCCAGCACCAGTCTAATGCGTTTCCAGCAAGGAAACCACACGCCATTTCGACGACTCGATTGAGTGGGATATATGAGGTACGCGCCATGTGTTCCACGCGAAACAAAAAAATTTCGATTAGAACATCTGACGTAACTCAGATCGTACGAGACATCCTACCCGGGTTATAAATTTGATTTGATGGAGTATCATCGTTCAAATTTTGATTGAAAAATTGATCATAATCTGCTGCAAAGCTTGAGGGGTGCTGAAAATTTGCTATATTACGGACAATTACTGGGTCAAACTTAAGGGTATAAAACGTAAGATTTGTGTGATCATCGCCGGTTGATTTAGATTGAACATTACGCGAAACTGGTTGTGCATCAGGACCATGTGCTTGAGATAATTCATTCAGATTACTTATAGGGAATAAACTGCTGCTAGATAAGGCATCTCTTAAGCCTTCGTTTGAGTGGTTATAATACGCCCTAAAAGCTCTCTTAATTCGAGTACATCAATATTAGGATTTTATAGTTTTTTCAGACGTTGTTGATTGTAAATAATTCGAGTTTGATGTATTTCTCCAACGCGGATTGAATATGGTTTAATTTTAACGTGCAAAGTTTAATTTCGTCTGAGCTTTTGCGAATAGCAGTTTTATGAGGGTTATTTGGAAAGAGTATCTTGTGGAAGTTAGTATCTTCAGTGACTGGGGTGAGAATTTCATACCACGAATCTCTAATTCCACCTGAAATTCATTATTTTCCAAAAATTGGATATTCATGATTTCACAAAAAGATATAAATATTAAGATTTTTCTCTTCTCTCAGACAAATAGAAATTAATACACAAATGTTCAGGAGATGCACTAGTAAAATTATCGTACAAGAAGCATGTTTGGAAAGAATGGTTTTTATTTTTTATACTAACTATGGTAAAGAAGAGAACTGAACTCTAATGCAACTATAGAAGATAAACCCGATATACTTATAGGGTCGTATAAGCTACTAATAACAATTATGGGAATCTCCTCACAATGTACAGTCATACGTAAGACAGAAAACACAATGTCACTCGGAGGATTCACTAAATATTACAACAGAAGATGACGTAATTTTTCCGGCTATCATATTCTTGCCTCAAATTCAAACAATTCATATATAGAACAGCGATGTCGAGATCTTATGATACTTCCAAAAAAATCTCTTAACTGAAGAATAAATAATAAAAAGGATAAATGAATTTAAATTAAATAAACAAATAAAAAACAGAAATAATGAATGATTTTACAGTAGATTAACATGTGCGTATGCATTACGCACCATGCCATTAGAGTCAAAGTATTTACTACCAATGCTACTGAGCAAGCGCATTTTAATCAATCAAAAAATATGATGGAAAACTGGGCTGGAACTGAAATAATTGCTTGCCATTTTATTTGGGCGTCACCGCAACGAACTAGGGTGATACGTCCTGTATTGTCTGCTTCGTCATGGCGTGACGATTGACAACCGTCTTGGCCCTACTTGGAGAGTCAACTAGGTCGGCTCATCAAGGAAAAACAATAATGAACAAGAAAAAAAAGACGCAATCGAGGATTCGAAAATTTTTTCTTATTGAAGTTCAACAAAGGTAACCTGTGTATGCAAGGATTTATTATTCTCATCGCAACGAGAACTCATTTCATTTAATAATTTTTATTTATTGTAAAATAATTTACAGAATATTTACGACGTTTGCGGTGGTTCAATTATATTAACGCAATTTTGAATTTGGCTTCGGCCTCCCGGGAGAACCACGAAATTTTTTTTTTTTTGGTATTACCTCCAATTAGTTTCAACTTCGAAATGAGTACTGAAAATTTGGATAAGGTCGTATATACATATATCCCACATTCACAATAGATCTCATTAGGGCCTACCATCAAATCCCTATCGCCTTCGAAGATAATTTCAAAACCGCAGTAACTACACCATTCGGTTTATTTGAATTTATGAGAATGTCGTTCGGATTGCGCAACGCGCCGCAGACCTTCCAGCGCTGTATGGATGAGGTGTTGAAAGATGTCGAGGGCGTTTTTTTTATATTGACGATATTCTTATCGCCAGCAGATCAAAACAAGAGCATGCACTACATCTCAGATTAGTTTTTTAAACATTAAGCTCTCAAAATGTATATTCGGCCATGAGTGCCTCATGGCGCAGAAGAAAACTAAGCTAATTTTTACTTGGCCTGAGGTATGTTAAAAAGCAGTTACTGACGCAAAACAGGCATTAGTTACTTGTACATTACTAGTGCACCCAGGTAGTAAAGTCAAATTTAGCATAACAAGTGATGCAACGGGGACGTGCCGTCTAGCTTTTCTCTCTACGAAGTTGGTTCCATGTGAAACACGGTACTCTGCATTCGACCGAGAATTGTTGGCAATATACCTGGCGGTGAAACATTTTCGGTACTTCATCAAGGGTCCCAGGCAGGCTAGGCATCTCGATTTTATATCGCAGTTTTCAACGGATATCCTTCATATCAGCGGAAAAGACTACATGGCCGCTGACTCATTATCGGCATAAGCGAGCATGCAAACCAATCTTCAATTGAAGCTTCGGGAGGGTCACTTGATTATGTCGATACCTGTTGTGTCTGTTCTGTAATGATTTGAGGAAGTATCTCGTCTCGTTATAGAAATTGTCCATAGCATTGCCCATCGCGGCATTCACCTGTAGCTTGAGCCGGTAAAGGTAAGTTGGTCATGGGTGTGTGATGGGTTATCTATGGACCTTGAAATACCGCAGGTTTGAATAAAAATTGGTGATCATTGCGATCACAACAAGGATTGGGGGAAGAACTAGAAATGTTGAACCCGTCTACCGTGACCAACAGAAAAACAAGATCAAACGTCCAGCCTGAATGGACACTAATTTTGGCCTTAGCCACTCATGATTACTCAAGAAAACAAAAAAACAAAAAAAAACAACCTGACAAAAAAATAGTTTGATTAGTAAGTTAGTGGATCAATGGCACGTAGCTAACAAAAGAGGTGACGACGCGTTGAAGCGATTCTTTCACCCGCCTCTATGAGGCTATTAGCTGACCCGCCATTAATTGGGGCCCTTTTAATTAGTAGTTGACATCCTTATACTTACCACTATGGGATTATTTTTTTTTTTACTCTTTCAGCAAAAACGCGTTGACAAAAACAAATAAAAGGAAACCGAGCAAACGGCGCAGTGGTTTAAGCTGCGGCGTTTGGATCGGAAGGTACCGGGTTCGAATCCCGATAGGGACGGGATGCAAAAGGGATTTTTCATCATCTGATTACGATCGGTGATGACGATGAACACAACTATGACCCCCTGTTGAGAGTGGAGAATCCATGGGCCAACCCACCTTTCATGTCAGCACTATAGGTTGGCATGAAGCAATGCAATGTGCAGGTGGTTTATACAAAGCGGGCAAGAATGACGGTAAAATTAACTGCGAAAGAGTTGGGAGTGCCTTGAGCCCCAGAAATGATTGCATAGATAAAAAAAAATAAAATAAAAGGAAGATAATTTTATTATATTTTAGTTTTTATTCCCAAACTAGACTGCCTTCCTTCAGTGATTTTCGAACCTTTTATACATCAAATTTTGCTCGAAAATCACTTTTGAAAAATTTGAGAACAAAAATATGTTATTTAAAGCTATATTGCTTTAAATAACATATTTTTGTTTCGAAAATCACTTTTGCTTTGGAGCCTTAAATTTCGATAAGTTATAGAGCCACTATGTCGACTGCAAAATCTATCAATTTATTACGCGGCCACTCAGTTTCCTCATTACAATCAATCATTTCAAAAAAAAAAATTGTTTTACTCTTTTTCCCATAAAAACACTCAACACCAAATATGGATCTAACTTCTTAGCTCTTCCAGCAGTCTTTGTAACAATGGAGCAATTACTTAGAGAATGTAGACGCCAACCCCACCAACGCCTCAGCCTCCATTTGACTGCACCAACTTATCTTTTGAAATCTTACATGTCATTTTACAATATAGCGATTACAGCTTTGATTATATTCCATATTGCCGCAATAGTAAAATTATTCGATAGACTATAAATGTAGTCCGTATCCTCAATGTATTTAGAAATTGTGTGAGTTCCATTAAAAAAAAATTCTTCTTCATAGCCTTCAAATTTTGTGTAAAACCACTTCCTTATTGCGTCTTTCATAAAAAAGGAAGGATGTATTTTTGAATGGTGGGTAGCTTTTCAAATATAATAAAACAATTTTGAAATATTTGACTGAAAAATTGAATAAATTTTGAGAAAAATATAACTTAAAAATTCCCGGGATTTATGATGAAAATCCCGGGAGTCGAGTTTACACAAATTTACCTACTTTCTCAGGAAATTTAGTTTATTTTTCAAATGCAGCAACAGTTCGTCAAACGAACTGATTGACATTCTAAAATAATTAAAAAATATAACTTGTTTTTTCTTAGAGAGTTATTTAAAGTGTAGAAATGGCCAAAGCTTTATCTGAAGGTGTTTACGGGATGAACCCACCACTTCCTTTTTTCTTCATTTTTTAAGTATAAATATGCCAATGCTACAAACGCAACCACGTCACAACATGCCACGTGTCATGTGGTGTCTACAACATATCCGTAAAAGCTTTGCCTCAAGCAAAACGGAAAAGCCCAATTTTTGGCTAAGTTGATTCACTTTGCAATATGAAAATTATTAGCAAATAGTTCAAATCTATAAGTCCACCTTATTCTAAGAAAATTTTATTAAAATCAATTTAATTTCATTCAAAAAACCCCAATTTTATGTTTTGCCAGCCGTCAAGCAAAAATCCGTCCGTCGAAATGTAAAATTGGGGGTTTTTGAATGAAACTAAATCAATTTTAATAAAGCTTTCTACGAATAAGGTTGGACTTACAAATTCGAACTATTCTTTAAAAATTTTGGTATTAAAAATCAAACACTTTTGTCAATAATTGCCTTAGACTGAGGCTATAATTTTGACCCATCAAATAAAACCAATCGTCGTCGAGAAATGCAAAATGTGTAAGTCCATTTTTTTCAATTTTGCTTTTTTCGCATCAAACGAAAGGGGGGAAGATTTTGCATCGATTGCCATTTATAAAATATTAAAAAAGCTTTTTTAAGGCGAAAAATTTAGAAAATAATTTAGTGTTTGCATGTAGACGATAAGGAGAGTGAAATAGTTTTCATTGTCTTCTGAAAAAAATAGTTTTTGGACTTATACATTCTGCATTTCGACGACGCAATGTTTATATATTTCACACAAAACAAATGAACCGATTACCGTTATGCAATATTTTTTTCCTACACTTCATTTTATTAAAATGTTTAATTGTACAGTCCTAACCAAAATTATTTGTACCTGCTAAATTTTTGATGCAACTTTAAAAATTATATAAATAATAAACTATTTGAAAACATTAATTTTAATTCAATAAATTTAATTACTCTGCTTTACATTTCTATGAAATTTTTTTTTAAGATTTAGTTGTAGGAGAAATTACAGTTAAATTAGTTTTTGCCAAAATTATTTGTACCCACCAATTTGTTCTCTTTATTATTTGTGTCATATGGAAAAAATCAAAATAAAATAGTAAATCAATTAAATTTAAGAATATTTTTGGCTAATTAAATAATGATATAGTCACTCATATTTTGTTTGCAGATGGTCAGTTTTTGTTTAGCGAGGAGAGTCGTTGACGCTCAAAGAGGATAGACGTGTTTTCGTCGTCCTCTTTGTAAATTTATTGTAATGTAATTTAATTTAATTTAATTTAATTACTTTTGTTTAAGTTTTAGTGTTATATTTATGTTTTGTGTTGGTGAACAAATTAAAATTAAATTAATTAATTAATTATTATAAATAATAATAAACATTAAAATGAGTGTAGTGAAGTTTAATTTGGAAAATGTAATCCACCGGGATGCATTTAGCAGGCAATGTTTTTATTTATAATAAAAGAAATGAAAATTCTTGATTTATTAATTAATTGCATTTCATTTTGATTTTGATTTAATATGGGTACAATTGTGCACAAAATCTAAATTTTAAAATAGTAAATTTGTCGCAATTTAAGTTGCGTGGTTAATCTTCATGTCTTATTGGATTGTCACTAATACAAAAGAAGATTTTGATGTTTTGTTTTGTGTACAATTCTCTCAAATTATTCTTGAAAATTTAATAAAGGGAATTGATTTTTATACATATACATAGTTTTTAATAGTTAAATGTGTGTATCTTTTATTATAATTGAATTTTGTTTGCTGTTAGTGTATGATGTGTATTGTGTGTGTATTTAGTGAAAACAAATACAGATTAGTAAAATATATGGCCGACAAAGAGCATAAGAGATTATATGTAAATATAAATTTTCCTTATATGTGGTTGTAGTTTAGTATTGTAGTACGATTCCCCTAATTTTATCTGATATGGTTTTCGCTATCTGTGGCTAAGTTACATAAGTCATTTATGTGATATCAAAACTGGAAATTATATATAGCTATAAGCCATACGGTACAAACACTTGAGATATAGAAAGATACATTTTTATGGGTATACACAAGCCGCATTTCTTGACGTTTGATCTGATCCGGATCGGATCATGTCTCATGAAGCGACACAAAAATGCGTAAAACAAACAAACACCAAAATTCAATTTTTTTTGTCTCGTTTCGTTTTGAATCTGCCTCTTCATACTCGTACTGCATTCATTATATTCTTTGTCGCTTTACAAAATATTGTTCAACTACGGAATATTGTTCAACTATTTTTGGATCACCATTTGTGATCAAAAATGTGGTGATGGGCTGGATCGATCTTTTTTGTTAAAAATCCTATGAGAAAATAAACAAAACAGAACAAAAAAGATCGATTTAGCACATCACTACCAAAATGAATGTTGGATCAAATGTTGTTGTTGCTTCACAAGTAAATTTTGATCTGATCCGGAGCGCTCCGTCAAGAAGTGCGGCTTCAATTGCATAATCCGAATAAGTCTGTTTTGTTTTTGTGTGTTGTCTAATATCATATGAAACAGAACAAGCCATAAGCAAATATTGAGAAAATTTTTATGAGAGTATTTGTTGATTTTGATGGTGCTCTTTGTGTACTACGAGCTACACAAAAGTACGACACAAATTCTCATGTACTCCATTCAAGTAGGATTCTTATTCTTCGTATAATCGAGGAAATTTAAATTGAATGGGTAACTCAATATACATATGATACATACAGGGTTACTTATTTGGGTAGGAATAATTTTAATAAGGGACATCGAAGTTTAGTTTTAATTATATAATTTATTTTAATTATTTTATTAACTACATTGAAATTTATTAAATGTACTTAATTGATTTGAATGGTATAAAGGTTGACGCTCAAAGAGGATAGACGAGTTTTCGTCGTCCTCTTTGTAAATTTATTGTAAGTGGATGCGTCGGAACTCGGAAATGAGTGATGTGTATTTACTTTAAATTTTATAAATGTATTAATTTGTTTTATTTTTCATATGTCATATGTCATATTTCATATTTAATATTTAATATTTAATTTGATTTAATTTGATTTAATTTGATTTAATTTGATTTAATTTGATTTAATTTGATTTAATTTGATTTAATTTGATTTAATTTGATTTAATTTAATTTAATTTAATTTTTAGATGATAGCTTAGGTGCCGGTATCTGGGTATAGTCGGACCTTGGCAATAATTCTATTTTTCAGCTAGATTTTGTTATATGTAAAAGGCTATAATGATGTATGGCTAGGAGTCCGTGTGTTCATGCTATTACGTTTGGCGGTTCATAAGCATCAAATAGGAAATAAAGGAATCGCATTATAAAAGTTTTCTAATATTTATTTGGTTTTAAGTTTAATGTAGAAATTAGAAATAATTGAGTGATTTTAATTTGAATTTTCAGAAATGCAGATAATTTCTTGCTTGGCCTTAAGCAGCTAAAAGCACCCTGTTATCATGTAGTGTAAAAGTGTATGGTTGCGTGCTAAATATATGTATTATCATTTAATAAAAATTATGGTGTAAGACGGTTTTAAAAAATGAATAAATATTTAATTTTAATTATGTTTTCAAATTTGCGGAAGAATTTTTCAATCAACTAATATTAATTATGTCACCAGATTAGTTAAAAGTAAATCATTAATAATAATAATAATTTTTGATTTCCTGATTTAGATGTATAGATTTAAAGAATCCTGAGTCCTGGCATTGGATTCCTGAGGAACGAGCATCTAATCATGTACATAGTTAAAATGTGCTATCTTATGCTAACCTGTTTAACTTTTATCATTTAACATTTATTGTACTAATAATGGATTATCTATTAATTGCTTAGGTGACTGCTAACGGATTGAATCTGTCCCAACTAGTAATCTTATCTTATCTTTCGGTTGGGGAGGTGTAAATGGGGGTACGATGTGTGCCCGGGGAATAATGAAGATCCTGTTATAATAATTATTCATTTGAGTAATAAAATTTGGTATTATGGTGGTTATTAGTTTTATTTAGTTTTCAGAGTCGTCCGGGAATTTTTATATTAATTTTATTTGTTGATTCTTGATATACTTATAGTACATAATTGAATTATTAATAAGTCTAGGTGTTGCAGTGCGGTAATATTATCATTTAAATCATTTTAAATAAATTTTATAAAATAATTGAATTAATAAGTATTTATGAAAAAAAAAATAAGTATTTATGAAATTGATGAAGAAAAAAATTAATAAGTATTTATGAAATTGATGATTAGTTTTAAGTTAAATTTTTATGTTTAAATAGTTTAATGTTCATGTTAATTCTTGTAGCAGTAAATAACAATTATTTAATTGGAGATAAAAGAAACAGTAATAAGGAAATAAGTGTTGTTATTTTAAATTTCTTTTAATTATTTTATCAGGTAAATTAATGAAAGGCGGACAAAGGTATAATTAGAGCATTAATAATTTTTAAGTCCTGTTTTAGATTTAGGATTTAGGGAGTTATGAGTATCCGGCCCTGGATTCCAGAGAAATGATCATCTTATAATGTTATAAATTTAGGGAGTCCTGAGTATCCGGCCCTGGATTCCAGAGAAATGATCATCTAATAATGTAGTTAGATTGTGCTGTCTTGTGCTAATCTTTTTATTATGTTGTGTTTTGTTTATTAATGTATATTAATTAGATTAGTTTAAAGAATATTTAACGGGGTCTCTTCCTTAATATGTTAATAAATAATCCAATTTTCAGAATATAATATAGTTCCAAAATTAATCATTATTATAGGGATTAAATTAATCCTAAGTTTCAGAATTAAATTTTAGCTTGAATCAACCCTCCAGGATCAAGAAGTAGTATATTAGCTGTAGTTTAGAAATTGTGTTGTCCTGTGCTAACTATTTTACTATATAATTACTAACAATTTACTAACTATCGGCTATACCTAGGTGTCTGTAACCGGGCCGATTCTGTCACTTCTAACTATCCTATCATATCCTTCGGTTTTGTTATGTGTGAAAGAGTGCACGGTGGGACCCGGCCAGGGGTGGACATGATGCTGTCACATTTATGTGATATCGCGGGTGATTGTGCTCTCCTTGTTGTAATGGTGCTTAGGTATCTTCAGTAAGGAAAGCATTCACCTGTGTTATAAAGTTGGTGTGACAGTTTAATGACCACATCACTAACACGGGATTTCTTGCTTCATAAGCTTGGCCGTGCATTCATATCAATCAATCAGATGGTCAGTTTTTGTTTAGCCTCTATAAGATCTAGCAAGTGGTTCAAAAATTTGTTGTTAACATCACCTAGAATCTTATCCCGCTCAGTTTTCTTGGCACCCTGCTACAAATTATTGGTATATCGTAAATATCTTCCACTTTAACTTAACTCCGCAAGTTTAAATCGAAATCCTGCCCTGGCCAAGACAAATAATTATATTCAAAATTTTTGTTTAATTTCGTGGCTATGGCTTTTCTTATGTATTTTAACATTATTGTGCTGAAGAGCAAATTGAGGGCCGACTAGTTTATCATCAACCAGAATATTACTTAATCAAATAAACCGAAATAGAACATTTTCCTTGAGTAGTTCAGTTTGTAAAGCCGTGTAACATTTTATTTGCTGCCCAAGGAATCCACACTAATTGATGCTCGATGTTTATGTAATAATAAAAATATTTCCAATATTATCAAATTAGGACAAAAACGTACTAATTTGGACATAAAACAATTCTCTATAGATCAAAGGGCTTATCTTAGGATGCCGTTCACGTTTCATTTGGTGAGATAGTAAATCATATTCCGTTTGTCCGTATGCCCTATAAACTAAAACTGTTCAAGGCCTTAGTTCAATTTTGGTTTATTTCATGAAGTAACATTCCTAGTTGATTATAAACTAGTCAGGCTTCAATTTGCCCATACATAAGAAGAGTCATTGTCACGAAATTATAGAAAAATCTTGAATATAATTATTTTTCTTGGCCAGGGCAGGATTTCGATTTAAACTTGCGGCGGTTTAAATTAAAGTGTAAGATATTCATAATCTAAAAATACCAAAAATTTGTAGCATGGTGCCAAGAAAACCGAGCGGGATAATGTTCTAAGTGATGTTAACAACCAATTTTTGAACCAGTTGTTAGATGTTATAGAGGCTAAACAAAACCTGGCCATATGCATATACAAAATATGAGTGACTATATCATTATTTAATTAGCCAAAAATAATCTTAAATTTAATTGAGTTAGTATTTTATTTTGATTTTTTCCATATTGCACAAATAATATTGAAAACAAATTTGTGGGTATAAATAATTTTGGCAAAAACTAAATTAACTGTAATTTCTCCTAGAACTAAACCTCAAAAAAAAATTTGATAGAAATGTAAAGAAGGGTAATTAAATTTATTGAATTTAAATTAATGTTGATTACTACTATAATTAAACAGACATGTTTGTGTGTAACGCTCAAAGGTTACTAAATTTTTTTTTTTGAAATTTTTTTTTTCCAATTTTTTTTTTGCACAGTAAAAATAACTTAGCAGTCATCAAAAAGAAATATTAAAATTTTTTCAAAACGCCCAAAACCAAGTTAACAAACACCAATTCATCCTTAAAAGCCCTTGCTCTTTGGTTTAAGGTTTATTTAAGGTAAAATCATCCTTAAAAGCCTTTAATCTCGAACTACTTTTAAATGTGGCAACGGCCGCGGGATATTACCATTAGGTGTAATATCTTTAGCAAAACATTACATAAACATAACTAAAGTTATTCACAAAATTGTATCCGTCCTAGGACGGGCTGTACCCCCTAGTTATTTATATAATTTTTAAACTTGTTTGCGTTACGTTGCATCAAAAATTTATCAGGTACAAATAATTTTGGTTAGGATTGTATGTCTAAATCGCAAATATTTGGGTGAGGCTCTCATTTTGTCATTGAGTGTAACTTTGACAATTCATTGTACTATCATTTAATATATATTTCGATTAATTCATGAGTATCTGTTGACCGCCACAGTAGAAGTTAATTCGTCTGATCAAAGCGTTACGCTAATAAAACTTTTTTTTATGTAAATCGATTTTGAGAAATTGAGATTTTTTGCTAAAGTTTTACCTCACCTTGTGTCTTGGTTATATTTTTTACGACTTTGTAGGCACAGAAGTTTATAGTTTCCATTTTACTTATAACATATTGTTTTTAATGAGACAAACAAAATTTCTCCTGACAGCTAACCTCAAATTAAAAAAAAAACTATTGTTTTCTTACCAACAGACAAAGATTAATAGAAATAAATTTGCTTTTACGTTCTATGGGACTTATCCAAAATTTACTTCACAAATCAAAACAAATGCTAAACGTTGACATATTAATTTTCTTTTAGATGTTTTAATTCATGGCCTACTGTCTTCCTCCAAAAATAACGCCTACTTAGTTTCATTGTTCAAAAATTTAGATCACACCAGGAAAGTTTGGGTTTAAGTGGAATAGCTATTCACAATTAATTCGTTTAGGAGTTAAATCGAATTAGTAATGAGTTAAAAACCGTTCTATATTTTAATGAATTATCTCCTCTTCTATTTAAATTTGATAAGTATCTTTGAGATGAATTCGATAAAATTAATTTATTTAATTTAATACAACTATTACATGGAATATAATTAGTTCTATTCGATTCGTGGTTTAATGTAGTACAAGTAAAGCGGTGCATATTATTCCAGTGATTTTTATTAATTATTTGAATTTTAAGTGACTGTTGTGCAGAAATCAAATGGCAAAGGTAATACGTCACAGTATAATTTAAACTAATTTTACAAAAAAAAAAATTAATAATAATAATTCAATCACTACTATTTTGGAGCTAATTAAAATAAGCCAAAAAATTTTGTTTTTTTTAATTCTTTGTTCTAACATACTTCCATATCCAATTCAAAAATTAAACTTTTTAATTAACTTACATTGGATAAACTGTGTGTTATGGTGTGTACTACAATAATACTACATAATATGTAGCCATAGTCTACATAAGGTATTTAACAACAACAAAATGAAACAAATCATTAACTAAATTAATTGACAAACTTATAGAATCGAACAATATAAAATCGGCTATATTTGTAACACATGACTAAGTTTAAAAAATTCAATCTATTAAATAACGACAATATTCTCCTTACAAAAAACCAATAAGAGATCTCATTTTTAATAATTTTATTGCCGTAATTTAAAAAGTAAAACAACAAAAAACAAACGAAACTAACATTATGATCGATACAATTATTAAATTGAAAATGTTCTTTGTTTTTTTTTTTTTTTTTTTTTAACAAAATAACCGATCATATTTTTGGTGATCGTTTGCGAGAAAATTTTCGTTTTATTCGTCATTTAAGTTAGTGATACGGCAATGTTTAGTGGGAATTTAATTAAGCGAGTTGATTAAAACACAAAAAAAAACTCATAAAATTATTTAGTTTTAATTAGATCAAAATTGTTATTAATGTTGGTCTTATAAAAATAAAAACAAGTGCAAAAAGTGATCTATTTGGAGTTTTAATTTTTTATTTTAACTTAACTAACTAAATGATTAAAGGGACAAAATTAAAAAAAACTAAAGGAAAAGTAACGTTTAATTTAAAATCGAATAGTAAGGTACAGATTGTGATTTTAAATTATGAATGTTACTGAAGTTGTGATTTAAAAATTTTATTAATTTGGTTTTTGTTTCCGGAATTTCTTACCGTACATATTTTTGAAAATAATTTGTTGTTAAGTTTTGTTTTTGTCATACAATAGCTAACTAATTTTTATTGACTATTTTAAATTGCGGCTATTCTCCTACTCAATTTCACATTATCAAGATTAATCAAAACATTAATTCTAAATGATGTTATTCTTAAAAACAAAAAATCAAATATACATGTGTATGTATCAGTTAAACATTATTATTAATAATATTATAATACCAAAATGATGTAATCGTACAGCCCGGCCCCTCAAATATTAGTTATGGATGATTAAATGTTTATTTATTCACATTTCGATTTAAAATCTGAGTTTAACGAATAAATAATTGCAAAATAAATTTTACAATTTAATATTAAAATTATCAATTCTTCTGTAAAATATAATAGGAAAAACACGGACCTGTATCACCAGGATCACCTCTTAAATCACCTTCTAAAATACCGGCACCACGTCCTCCAAGCGTAGCAAGCAATAAATCAAGAAGCACATCAAAAACTCGATCATTAATATCACCTGAAACGCCAACAGATCCAACTAAAAAAAGTAAGTTCATAACGCCTAGTATAAACTATGTATGAAGCTGCAGCTGTTGTGTTAAACCAATTTAATATTTTTTTCGTTTTTTTTTTTGTTTTTTTTTAATTCAGAAATACCAATGAATAAAGTACAAGTTGGAGCTGCACCATCACCAAATTTAAAAGTTGTTAGATCAAAAATTGGTTCACTAGATAATGCTTCCTATAAACCAGGTGGTGGACAGGTGAAAATCGAAACGAAAAAACTTGATATCAAAGCGGCACCAAAAATTGCGGCGAAAAATGAACACTATCAACCTGGTGGCGGTGACAAAAAAGTAAGTATTTTGCTAACTTAATTAATTAATTAAATTGCTCTTGAA
The DNA here is from genome assembly GCA_958295665.1 of Tipula vernalis. Classification (NCBI taxonomy): domain Eukaryota; kingdom Metazoa; phylum Arthropoda; class Insecta; order Diptera; family Tipulidae; genus Tipula; species Tipula vernalis. Next base: position 173,927,677 of record OY282558.1, on the reverse strand, counting down.
TTAATAATATTAATAATAATAATAATGGTACAAGTAAAATGTTTGGGATGCTGTAAAAGTATTGGTACTATAAAAACTAATTATATGAAGTAAATACGCTTCAATTGAATTGTTTTATGTATTTGGAAGAAGTAATATTGTTGTAAGAGATAAGCTTTAATTGCACAATTGGTTTTTAGTTAATTTGATGAAAAACAGTAATTGCTGAAAAAAAATGTATACTCTTAGTAATTTATAAATAAATAGCTAACCCATTCTGCACAATATTGTATATAAGCTCCAGTATTGATGTTAGTTACCAGAAAATGTCAGCAAAAAAAATCTGCAATACCGACTTAGTTTTCGGTGGCAGACAAATTTCAGTAAGAATTTTAATGCGATGAGACTCTCTAAAAAGCTTTACGTTTAGAAATCTATTACGCAGATGTATGTTCGAAAACCAAAATCGTTGTGCGTTTTATTTTTGGTAATCGAGATTCACAAAAATTGATAAAAATGTAGGATTCGATAAAATTGTTCACAAGATTTACAATATAAGTATTATCAAAATTTATTCAATTAGATTTTGAAAAGAATAGAAAATAAAAGTGGATTTTAAATTAATGTCGACCTTGTTTTCTCAAAAATTTAGCAAAAATATTATCATATAATAAACATTTATTACAAAATTGAGAAAAATATTGGTAAAAACTAAAAATCTATAGAATTTAGTAAATTTAACCTTTTTCATTTAGTTTGACCTGAATTTCGCAGGTATTCAATATTTATACAAGCTAAAATTTTTTCCAAAATTCATATTTTCTTAATTTTTCAGACTTTTATAATTTCAAATCTGAGTCAAGTGAAACGCCTAAATTTTCTAAAGAAATTCTGTTTAAATGTTCTTACCAATCTAAAATTATAATTGAGATTCTCCGAAAATTCAAACTATAGACTAAATTTGAGTATTTACATAACTTTGTTAGCTTGTTTCGCCCACCACCAAATTATGCTCTTTAACCAGACGTATAAGAGACGCCGCATTAGATAACCGTTGCTGATAATAAAGAACAGTCCCCATTCGCTGAAATTTTAATATTCAGAAAAGCTTCGATTTGCTTTCAAGAGATTTAAACATGGTTTCCACGATGGCGAGACGAAAAAATTAGTCAAACTAAAAAGAGAAAGCAAAAATTCACCAATAGTACGATAGAGAGAAAATACAATTTTGACAGAAAAATTGGGACGTCCAGTTTTAGAAATTTTAATTCAGCACTCCGAAATAGGACGTCTAATCCGAAAAAAATTTTAGATGGATCATCTTTTTTCGGATTAGTCGCTGATTTTCGGAATTCATATTGTCAATTTGAAGAAAAAAATATTTATTTTATTATTAAATATATATATTTTTTTTTGATTGGGGGAACACATTTTTCATCGCCAGAATCACTCTCAGTGCTACTTCAAAACATAACGGCATATATTGCCATTAGTTCCTCAACAGTATCCATTTTTAACAAAATTTAATTTTAATAATCGAAACGTCAAAAATAAATAAATAAAAATTCGGAATAACGACTTGTTACAGTTTCAGTCACTCTTATGTTATTTTTCTTATTCCTTCCACTTTTTAATTTGACTAATTTTTCCGCCTCGCCATCGTGGAAACCGTGCTTAAAGCATATGTTCCCCCAATCAAAAAAAAATATATTTATTAATAAAATAAATATAAAATTTCTTTCAAATTGACAATATGAATTCCGAAAATCAGCGACTAATCCGAAAAAAGATGATCCATCTAATATTTTTTTCGGATTAGACGTCCTATTTCGGAATGCTGAATTAAAATTTTTAAAACTGGACGTCCCAATTTTTCTGTCAAAATTGTATTTTCTCTCTATCGTACTCTTGGTGAATTTTTGCTTTCTCTTTTTAGTTTGACTAATTTTTTCGCCTCGCCATCGTGGAAACCATGCTTTACTAGAGTTTCTAGAATAGTTATAATCAGAGGTGGCTACTCCTTGAATGCATAAAGAAATTCAGATTTTTCAATACTAATAAACCCATAAAGTAAAAATATTTTTGTTTAATTTCACCATCAACTTTTTGATCTAACCCAACACTAACGTTTAAGCAACTTAAATTTTTCGATATATTTTCATATGTCACACTATCACGTACAAAAACATATTTTCACTCTTTAAACGGGGAAAAAAACAATTTCATTTAATCATGCAAGTGAGGATTATAGTTGTGCAATGTTTAGAGTGTATACAGAAGATTTCTTTTGTGACTATTGACTTAAAATAAAAATAAAAATCGAATAAGATTTTTTTTAATTTGTTTTAAATTTTATTCATATTTGAGTGAATGATCAAAGCTAACTGTGATTATTTTTTTCAAATCTGGGTACGAAACTTTCTTTTTGTCTGATAGGGCAAATCAAAAATGGTTGCTACGATTTTAATAGAAAAAATATTCAAACTAGACAGATGAGTATAGCGTCCAAAATGTGCTTTATTGAACTCAGTATATTGTATCTAGTTTGGCGGCCGTTGAACTTACGGTTGTTATCATGTTGTATCACAACATATAAATTAGCAAATGTATTAACAAGCATTGATCAACTCTCAAGAGTACTTTGCGCAATTTTCAATATTATCGAAAAATTTACGAACATCTTGGATAATTTTGAATAGTCCGTAACTGTAAGAATAATTTCGATATTCCCAAAAAAAAATTCGAATATTTTCGAAAATCTCGAATAAACTTGACATAATTTTGAAAAACCTCAAAGCTATAAGCAATTGAAAACCACAAAACGAATTTTCTCGAAAAAATTAACTGGAAAATCTCAAATAACGTCGATAATTTCGAGTAACTTTGTTGAAAAGCCACTTAACACTTCAAACCCAGAAATTCAGATTAATTCGAAAAGCTTGAAACCTCGGATTTCCAGAAATCTAAATTGAACGTCAGTTAATGTTAATTTCAAAGTTTAAATCAATACAAACGAATAGAATCGAAAACCTTAAATAATTTCAAAAAATCTCGATCTCGGCGAAAAACAATAAAATACTTTCTTGCAGAAATGACAAATAACATGCGACCTCAATTGTTTCAACCTCATAAAGCTAATCTAGTTAAAACGAGATTCAGGCCACTACAAAAATTTGAATGTAATTTCTGCAGCTGTCCATGCTTGCCGAACAGCAATGTGCCTTAAAATCGGCACTTTCAAAATTGTTCAGCCTAAAACTTTCGATCCAGACCAACTGATTATAATAGTGGGCCTGCGAGAACATTCCTGTAGTTTTTTAACCAGTAGCGGCTGATGGTTTAAATTTTCACGCATACAATGTATCAAATTATTTTAGTAGAGCGGTTTTGAAAAATCCCTAAAAACCGTTTAACTGGTCTGACCCAAAACAACGCAAATGGTAAATACAACATGATGCCATACCCATCATGTCGTCCATGTTAATGGACGTAAAACGCCCAGTTATTTTCATTTTGTGTTTAATCGGAAGGTTATTAGGTTATTTTGTGTGACAATACACTTTTGTTAAAACACTCACATATTTTTGTAAATTGTCATAAACTTTACGTTAACTGCTTGATGTTTTTGAGGCTTTAGATGATTTAAAATTTTTAAAATTATTCCAGATTTGTTTCATCAGATGGATCAACGTAAAATATGGTATAATACGTTTGAGTACATACAGATACTCGCCTGATACCACCTGCTCCACCTTTATAAAGATAGACTTTCTTCCTTCTTTTTCTTATTATATAATTCACGAAACCTAATCGCAGCAGACATCAACCTTGTAAGAGTAAGGGTAAAACCTTTGGCTATATTGATAAACAGTAATTTCCTTTGTCACTCTAAGTAACATTTTAATATTCCTGATAGATAAATCGTATTTGGTGTGCTATAGTCGAGCCTTTGGGAAAACCTGGGATCTAACTCCCAAAATGCTGCCTTTCATCTACAAATCGTTGGTTCTACTGATATTATCGTATGCATCCTTGGTATGGTGGCCAGTGGTTAATTAAATTAAACTCAATATTCTGCAAATTATTCCTTGTAGGACCATTAGTGGAGCTATGGCCTGAACTCCCCTTCTTATCATGGAATCAATTCTATTCTTGCTGCGTTTCCGCTAACGTGCTTAGGGATGTGGAACATTCTTGGATCAATCGTGGGACATAAAACAATTTTTAATGATTATACGTACATACATCATTAGCACCAGATTCTCTAAATATTTTTCGATGGTGTGCCCTTCGAGAGATCAGTGGGATCTGTAGGAGTCGATAGTCTTCTTTTCTGATTCTTTTCTTCTGATAATAGTTCAGGTTATGAAATGTACTATCCTTCGTTTGATCTGAATTTATCAGGCTGCCCGGATAGGTACTTCCTAGTTTTTCAAGTGGAAGCAATTACTCTTACGCTCTGTGTAATTGACGCATTGAATCTCGCTGTTACATATAAAAATTTTGTTTTCTATGACGGACAGCTTATCTGTGCTGAATTCGTTGGATCCCTTGAAATTTGTTAAAGACTGTAAATACTTTATTCATCTTCTCTGTTCACGCAACAGGATGACGATCATATCGGTTCCTGCACAGTGTGGCAATAAGTTTAATGATATTGCTGATTCTCTAGCAAAAGCTGGCACTGGGTTTAAATTGGTCGGTCCCGAACCAGTTGCTTCCTTACCATTTAGCTATGTTAAGAAGGCGATGCTGCATTGTGAAATTTTTTATTAGTGGACCTAACTTGAGGGCCACTAGGTTTGCTTTATCTCTCGGTAGGAACCGGTTGAGTGTCTTGATCGCGACTCTTACTGTTCACGGCCATTTTAAAGTAAACCTTGTCTTGAAGACGATGATGTCTGCATTCACTTCGTGTGCAGTTGTTCTACTTTCGACGAAGTTAGGTTACAAATATTTGACTCTAGGACTATTGTTGAAGAACAGTTGTCTTCCCTGGCTTGGTACAAACTACATCAGTTTATTAAGGCAACAGCAAGATGTAAGATCAAGATTTTGATTTTTTTCAGGATATTTTATATGAAGTTAATATTTCCGAAAATTGTAAGAGAATTGAATCCAATTTCGACCCTAAGATTATGAAAAAATCGATCATCTCATTAGGTATTTAGGTCATGGTGACTGGACTGATTGTTTCACAGTTTACACTCTATATTTACAAAATGTACTCAGTACTGTGTACAAGTTGCATTAGCGAATTATACTAACACACCCAAACATATGTTAATTTCTTGGGTTTTGGTTTTTATTATTTTTATTAACCTCAAAATATTGTGCAGTGTTATTATTGCGTCACACTTCAGCGCATATTGTTCGTGGTTTTACAATGTGACATGAAAATATTTTTTATCGGTGGGGTAAAAATGAAACTCCATTGAATTTCCGCTCCTTCCTTTGTCGTATTAAGGAATATTTTCTGACTTTATTGCTAATTAGTATACAGAATTTTCAGCAATCAACTGTACCTATAGATAGTATTGTACAACGAAAATAAAAATTAAATCGAGTACACCTTACTGTAATTACATTTAAATAGCTAATTCTATTTACTTTGTTTATTGTTTTATGCTTTTTGGTGTAATATCTTGTTTGATTATAGCATTATGATGGTATATAAGCAACATTAAATTAAAAGCAAATCAACATTAAATTTAGATAGGATATCTTATTTACTCGTATTTACAATAATTAAAAACAATTTAACGAAATAATTTAATTATTTTATTTTATATAATTAATCAGTAAAATTGGCGAAGAAACTACGAAAGTCTGGTTCGCGGGAGTGGATTCAAAAATTACTAACTCATAAATTTTTTATTTTTCAGTTCCATCAGAACATATTTCGCAAATTTTTATTATAAATGTCAAACCAAATAATTTTTTTTTTGTAGATCCATAGTACAAAATTGCAATGGAATGCGAAATCAAAAATCGGATCACTAGAAAATGCAAATCATAAACCAGGGGGTGGTGACAAAAAAATTGAAACATTAAAACCTGATTTTAAGGATAAAGCAAAACCAAAGATTGGTTCCAAAGATAATCTAAAATATCAACCGGGGGGTGGCGATGTAAAGGTATGTTTTGACATTGGGTTTGTTATAGTTGTTATATTATTTTGTGTCTTTCAATTTCGGTAACTAACCGATTAAGACTCATCCAAGTGCTACGATTATGGTTATGAACCAATAAGGGAATGCGGGAATGAATTTTGCGTTTTGCATGGAATTTAATGTGAATGCCATTTCAAAATTGTGCTCCATCACAATTTAATTATCATAATAAATTAGAATGCATGAGTTTTTACTTTTAATTCATTATATTCGAATAACCATTTTATAAAATTAACCGAAATTAACCGTTTAAAAGTCAATGTAAAACTTGCTAATAGACCGCTTGGTCAGGTGGGACCACGGTAAACCAAAATAAAAATCTGATTATTGTTTAGAAAAAGATATCATTTTTCGGACTACTGTCCCGTTACTTAAGAGGGGAAGACCTAGGGTGACTGTACTCCTGAATCGGCTGGGCTTATAGTCGATTTTCTATACCGTTTTACCTCAACTCCAGCTTTTAAATGACAAAGTTTACCACCTGAAAATGCTTGCTTATTTTTTGTTATTTTTTCTACCAAATGACTGTTTTTTATTGTTAAAGAAAATGACAAAATTGGCAATGAAACTCGATACCTAGCGGTTTTTTGGTCGCTGAACACGAATTTATGATTCAAATTTACAAAATTATATAGAGAAGTAGTTTTGGGGTCGCTGATTACGGATCTAAAGTCAAAAAAATTAATACAGCATGGCGGATCGAATATGGCTGCTTTAATGTCAAAAATAGTAAGTTTTGAGGTCAAAAAACTGCAAGAAATGTCTGTGTTTAGTACTTTACAGGGGCTATATTGGATCTGCCGTTGAGAATTAAAAATGTTTTACCATAAATTCTTAAGTAGCGTCTTAAAAACCTTAGTTTACAAAGTTTAGTGCTATATTTTGAAATACTTACAGCGGCATATTTAATAACCTAAATTTAATTTTCCCTCCAAACTTCATGGACAGGAGTTTTTGCAGTCGCTGACAACTTTATGGTCAAAATGCTTATTTGAATACAATTAACCTCAAAACTTCAAAAAATTGTAATAAATCGGGTATTTTTCACATTATAGCGGCCATATTAAATTCGCCATTTTAAATTTAAGTTGTTTGACCTCAAACTCGTAATCAGTAACCCTAAAACTAATTTTCAATATGTTTTTTCTAAATTTTTTTGAATTATTATAAAACAGTTCTTAAATTAAGGTTACAGTGGCCATATTGGCGTACCGAGTTTCATTGCGCTTAATATTAATTATTGAAAAACAGTCATTCGTTAATAAAATTTAACAAAAATGATTTAAAACCGATCAAAAAATATTTCATCAAAATCCATTTAGAAGCTTCATACCATTAGAACTCATTTTATGTTCTGTCTGAAATTATTTTGGTTTTTTGTTAAGATGTTGAAGATGAATTCTGGCGTATTAGAAACAAAAAATAATTAAAATGTTTTTTGCAAGTTCAAACCATTCAAGACAAATTCAGAACTTTGTGCACGATAGGTTACTCAAACCAAACAAAACCTCAATAAATTTCAGGAACCTTTTAAATATTTTTAATTTTCAGGTACCAACCAATTCGAACCTATCAACTTTAAATCACATTCCCCTTTTAAGGAATGATCGGTTCCTGCAAATAGTAACGTCCACCGCAAGAGGACACCAGAAATTGTATCACGATCTTTTCTAATTGCAAGACAATAAAGACCCAAAGGTGATGGCTGGCCTTATCTTTTCATGCCACATTGCTCCCGTTCTGTGTGTCTTCTGAAAAAAAAAAAAACCTCTGTGTATTTGCTTTCCATTGTGACACTAATGTCGCTTCGATAATCTAAAGGCCCACTTGTTGGACCGATAATTACAACGGGGGATTCGAGCGGAAAGGCATGCCAATGTCACTCTCATAGTGAAATTTGGATCTTGCGTTAACCTACTTGATGATACAGTAGCATCGACCAAAAACCGTCTGGCCTGTTTAGCCAACGGACAGAGTCAGATTAGAGCAGTGTTCCACTATCCTTGTAATTTTCATCTGGCAGCTTAGTATTCTGGCAGCTGTCAAACGAATGTCCATAATTAGTTCAATGGTGTTTATCTTCATGTTGTTCACTGAGCCACAATATCACCATTTTCTCGGTCATCTACGTAAAACTCCCCCGGGATGGTATTGGAATTAACCTGAAACGCTTCATTGGATAATATATTGATACCCTGCTACTGGTTAGGAAACTGATGCTAAATCAAGAATAAATCTGAAGTGAGCTGAAGTTACACGCGGCTGCAGCTCAAGAAAGCAGACTTGTGCTTATACCCCTGACCTGCCCACACAAAGCTTTTCTGGAACCCTCAAATCAGGTTAAACTGGCCTCAGGTCGATTTGGATTCGATCTGCGAAAATTATCTCCCAATCAGTAACGTTCAACGTAAGGTGACTCATGCTTACCGTCGTTATATTTTGCTTCTTACTGAACTTGAACTTCACTGTTAAAGATAAAATTAAAAATTCCATTCTGTGTACAGATAGCTAATATTTCAATTCGTTGAATGTCTCCCATCATTTACATCCTATAATAGCGTTACTCACGTGATCAATCTGCTTGTATTTTGGAAAAAATAACTAAGTGAATTTCAAGTAAGATTTTGACTGAAATTGTTAAATGACCATTAATTCTCCTTACCGGAGATTTTTACCCCAGACATAATTTTGATTCGAAACATACTTTTAAGAATTAAAATTTTGAATGAAAAAATGGTAGTACGCCTCCTCCTAAAGCCGAAACCCCAGAAATAACTTCTAATAGAGTTTTTCTCTACTTTCGAAAATATTAAAGACCTTTAAATATCGGAAATGTTCCTTGTCGGTTCGGATGATTCTTTGACACGAACATTCCTCTTTATGATTTCAAAAATGAATAGTCTGGAAGATAGTTGGATTTTTCTTAAAGAACTTGCCCAAGGCTTATTTATAATTTTTCTTCTCACTTTCCATTGAAAAGCAATAACTTGTTGAGCAGTCATTCAGCCTTCCCATACCAGAAACAAGCAAAGAAGTTTGAATTTGATAGATTGTGAAACGGCGTGTTTTCGATAGTGTATTATGTCTTATTTTCTGCATTCTAAATTTACAATTATGACTGCCACACTATATCTGACTGAGTAAACGGCGCAGTGGTTAAAGCTGCGGCGGTTGGATCGGGAGGTACCGGGTTCGAATCCCTATAGGGGCGGGATGCAAAAGGGATTTTTCATCGTCTGATTACGATCGGTGATGAAGATGAACACATCTATGACCCCCTGTTGAAAATGCGGAATCCATGGGCCGACCCACCTTTCATGTCAGCACTATAGGTTGGCATGAAGCAATGCAATGTGCAGGTGGTTTAAACGAAAACGGGTCTATAGCCGTACGTCCTCGATTTGGCTACTAAAGGCGTAAGGTAGGACGTAAAAAGCGAACTGCGAAAGAGTTGGGAGGGCCTCGAGCCCCAGAACAGATTGCAGGGATGAAAACAAACAAACAAAAACAAACACTATATCTGAATTCTTCCAACCTTACCGCAGAAGTGTATATAAGTTGATGGATTTTACGCAGTCCAGTTTTGTGTTAAAATTACCTTACTGTAGTCATTTGTCGTTTAGACAATAGTTTTTTTGTTCTGGCATGGTTATGTGGTTGCAGATCGTTTTAATTTACGTATTTTACAAGACCGAAAATTCGACCAAAAAATGTCCTCATCCCTGTAATCAAAAGCGCTACCCTTTACGGTTTGATCATTGAATTTTCCACAGTAGATTATTTTTTCCGAAAGATGCCCTAATGAAAAAATAATACATCGAAATTTACATGTTTGTGAATAATCTGGTAATCCAAATAGTCATTCATTTGTAGCAAAGTTTCTTTTTTTGATGGTAAAGGTGTGTACATGGTCCAATTCTGGTGAAAAAATGTACACCACGAAATTAGCAAAATAATATAATTTTTCGTTAAAATTAATTTTTGTTTTGGTTTATTGGTAACCCTGGTCAACTTTTTTGTTCTAGTTGGAAATAATTCAACTCATACAGCTAACTTCGTGGTGTACATTTTTTCACCAGAAAATGTAGCATGTACACAGCTACACAGCTTCACAGTTGTTGATTTCAACGCTTATATTTGAAAATCAGAAGGCTTTGGAAATTTTTTTCGTACACCCATAGTGTGTGTGGGATTACCAACCAAAAATGTATTTGTATAGCGGAAAAAGTGTTTACTGTTCTTTACTGCAAATATATTTGACTGAAATGTTTTAAATGCTATGCTGCTGCTCTTGGCCCCACCTGCCTGGTTGATGCCTCAACAAAACGCCTCAACAAAGCAATGTTTATTTCAGATGTTAACCGACCATTTTGTCTACAAAAGAAAGATGTTTGCATCATTCTTTAGGTGCTGGAATCACCAGGGGATTAATTCGCTCTGGAATAGTAAAACAACGCATGTGAGGAAAAATCTTCCCTTAGGTTCCCTGATACCTTAAAAATGTGTCCTTAGAAACCGGTTAGCACTGTAGCCTCAATCACGATACAACTTTGAAAAGCAATCTGTATTCGGCAAGACCGGGAGATTTTACACTATTCAAAAACAAAATTCACTGGCATAATCATTATCTAGATTTCCTCGTTAGATTCTGTGTGTCAGCCTAATTTCGGAAGTGGGGTCTGCTGTCGAATTCACGACTGTGATAATGTCGGAAGGGATGAATGCTCCCAAATAAGGGATATTTTCTGTCATCAATTTTAAGGAACATTACAGAGAATTTACCAGCGGGCATTTCGCCTCACAAAAGAACTCCTTCTCTCTTCTTAAGGGATATTTTTTCTGTAATATTCTTGTATTCCTCTAGGCACTATTGGAAAAATCTGCCGAAAGTACCCAGTCAGTAGCACCTAAAGTATAATTTCCTCCCTTATGCGGCGTTGTGCCTCGTTTCATACATATAATAAGTTTGTAATCCTGGGGCACATAGGTCAAATTATTTTGTTTTGAAATAAAATACAGAGAAGTTTCGGTGGGTATTATTTTGGTAGCTTAAAAGCATCGTGAGCCATCTTATGTATTTCTTCAACAAGGCAACTCCACCTTATTAAGAAAATGTTTGCAGTGGCACAGGGAGTATCTAAGACATTTAACCAGATTTTGCGTCAATGCTGTTAAGGGTCTGCTTATAGACAGCAAGCCGATCTTACACAAGACTCCCTGTGCTAAAGGCTCCATATCACCCGTAACTGGGGGTCTCTAAAATGAGCTCTGTTACCCAAATCTCCTCCATATCTTGACCCAATTTTTTTTTTTTTTTTTTGTGACGAAAATTCATACAATGCAGTTTTTGATTCTAGGTCGATTCACTACCGCGATTTCAATAATCGAGCCTTGTAATTGTAGAAAATATATTCCCAATTTACACCGGTTTAACTTACGCCAGTAGAAGCATTTGAAGTCTATGTGAATGAGCAAATTGCACACCGTCGAATTCAACAATCAGCGACAGCAACTATAAAAATCAAATGAATTTGAATTATTTAAAACAAGCCATGAATGAGATTTGTCAAATTGTTACAGCAATGGTTCACCGATGTGTATGGTATATACTAAATTGAATTTACAAATCTAAATTTTATTCGACAAAATTAAAAGAAATTGAGAATCATGGTGTACCTACCATTTACCCACGTATTTGGTGATTAAGGCACACCGCGAAGCAAGGGTGAAATATGCACTTATGCTACACGGTGTCCCTGAACCAAGTTTAAATGGGCCAAAAAACCACTCTCGAATACCCTCGGCCATTGAAAGTTTCACCTTCGAGAAGTTCAAAAACGCAAAAATCAGCCAAATCCCGGGAGCCGTTTTCAAAAAAACACAATTTTAAGATTTTTTGCGCCAAAAATGAGAAAATTCGAAAAATCCGTTTTTTTTTCTTTGGAATCCCTTAATCCTTGTTCCTAATTCCTTTAAAGTTTTCTCCAAAGTTGAAAATACTTTTGAAATCGCGCCTAAAATTTTGCATGTATAATCGAATGAAATCATTGGTTGCTTGATCGCACATAAAGGTGCGTCTGTGTGCGTAAAGCACGTATTTTCAAATCATTGTTTCAAAAATACACAGGAACCTAGAGGGGGTGTCAGGCAGTAGTCGACCAGTCAATTTCAAAATAAAACATTAGCTGCGAATCGTTTACTAATAAAGTTCAGATACGGAGTGTCGTCCGAGCTATATTCTTTGTGTGGTGTACATTAATTTGTTGCTTGTGTGAAAAAATTCAAAATGCAGCGAAAGTCTAACGACCATGCCCGAACTCATGAAGAGAACCGATCCGTAATCTGTTTGTTCTGTTTAAATAAAAAGGACAAGATGTGGAATATTGTAGGCATATTGAAGAGTAGAATAAAAAATGTGGTAAATATTAATGTTGACGATAGTCGATATCCATCCGCTGTTTGTAGTACTTGCAAAAATCGTTCTTTACAAATCCAGTAAACAAGGCTTCGGAGATCAACCCACGTTGTCTTTGCCGGACTATTCTGATTTCCCGGCACTTCCATGTGCAACTAGATCTCAGGATAACATACTTTGTGAGTGCAATTTGTGTAAACTTGTGCGAGCTCAACCACGGAACATGATTCTCGGGAAAATGATGAAAAATAAAGTGGTTCATAGGACATGTAAGACATGCGGAGGAGAACTGGATACCAAGAATTTCTGCACTTCTTCAAAATGCGTTTCAACTCTGTCCGACCTAATTAAAAATAATTTATCGTTAAAAGAAAAGGAACAATTGACATCGTCAATATTGAAAGACATTTTAGTTGCACCAGAAAACTCAACAAAACAAGGACAGTTGTGTTTATTACAGAAAAGAGGGTAAAAACTACCAGTGAATACAAACAATGTTGCCAGCAGTTCGGGAACACAATCACTCGCAGCAACCGATATTTTAAAAATCAGTACAGATTTAGGTCTGTCGACAAGAAAAACAAATTCGCTGACTGCTGCGTTGCGAGTTGGTGCTGGGAAGAGGAAAATATTCCAACCCAACTTAAGACAGGACTAGTTTTTGGTAAATCATCGTCTTGATTCCTTTTTCGAGTCTCGATTTTGCGAAGTGGTGAATACCAAAATTTCCCGGGCGATAAAAAGATCTGAATGTTTTGTGTATTGCAATGATGTGCCAGGATTGGTTCTTGTAGCATTGCAGGAAGTGGATTTGAAATTCGGTCTTGACGGTGGCGGCGGATTTTTGAAAATTTGTTTATCTATTCAATTCAAATTTGATGAAGCTAATGGTAATTCGGATACCAAGAAAGCGAGACAGCAATATCAATATGGAGTACAAGCCAGGAAATTTAAGGATTCGGGTGTGATGAAATTGATCATTCTTGGAACTGTTTCTGATACGCAAGAAAATTACATGAATGCTCATACTCTCTGGTCTTGTCTGAATTTGCAATGCATTAACACGATCATTGCTACAGATCTGAAACTAGCCAATATCATGACTGCTGTTATGGCGCATTCTTGCCATTTTCCGTGTACTTGGTGTACCGCATCGAAAGAGCATTTAAATATGTGCGGAAATTACAGAACCATCGGTATCTGCCGTGAAAATTCTGCCTTCAAAAATACCGGCAGTAATAAAACTAATTCCAAGAATTTCCACAGTAACATCCACGAGCCTATATTTACAGGAAACCCAGACACGCTGATCATCGAAATAATCCCTCCACCTGAACTTCATCTGATGTTGGGAGTTGTAAACACCCTGTATAACCACATGCTGAAAGAATTCCAGCCCGATGCCGAAGAATGGGCTAAGTCCTGCAATGTGTCCAAAGATTTCGTACATGGGGCTTCCGCTTTTGCTGGAAATGCCTGCAAAACTTTGTTAAACAGGATAGATATTCTTCGGGCAAAATGTACCATCCATTGTTTGAAGTATGTCAAATGTTTTAGTGACTTTTCAAATGTCGTGAATTCGTGTTTTTCAACTTTTCTTGACGAAAAGTTTGAGGTTACGTTTCGCAATTCAAAACAAGTTATCTAGACCTGGGAGTCTCAATCACTCCGAAAGTTTTTGTTCGCATTCTTGCAAAAAAAGAGCCATATAGAGGAAAATTGAAAATTCAAAAAAAAAATTTTCGAATTTTCTCATTTTTGGCGCAAAAAATCTTAAAATTGTGTTTTTTTGAAAACGGCTCCGGGGATTTGACTGATTTTTGCCTTTTTGAACTTCTCGAAGGTGAAACTTTCAATGGACGAAGGGAAATCGAGAATGGTTTTTGGCCCATCTAAACTTGGTTCAGGGACACCGTGGCTTTATTATTTCCAAGTTTGGTATCCCAGAGCCCAGAATTATTTGTTATATTCATTGCGAATCCCCAATCGAAAGAAAAAGTTGATAATTTACACTAAGGTGAAATATCTGCGGATATATCTGATTTAGTGGTTCAAGTTAGTTCGAAATTGCAAAATTAAACTCGAATCCTTGATCTTAGATTTGGTGACACTTGGTGTATTATGGGCAGACGGAGTTAAAGCATTTGTTTAAAATTATCGGTTTCAGAAGCATAGTTTACGTAATGCATACATTTACCTTACATTATACAAAGTTGTTCAGTTCAAAACTAATATGTACTTAAGAAAGTTTTTACGAAAATCCTATACTCTATCAATGTATTGGTGCGGCATTCAACAGGCTAATTGTTCAACGTTTAATTTAGAAATTAATGATTTCGTAATTAGTGGACAGCTTCACCTCATATGATTTTTTATGCGCCTACGCCACTGCCAAAGAATCCTAGCCATTTCCAACAAAAACAAAATTTGGGGCGATCATACCTAAAATTAGAGTTGAAAACAAAGTCGTCACTGAACGCTGTATCTATGTTAGAACACGTACCACTTTCCTTAACGATTATAATCTCAATGGGCATCTGTCTATTGATTACTTTCTGAATCCTGGTCATTTTCAAAAAAAAAAATTGGGGCGATCATACTTAAAATTAGGTTTGAAGAGAAAGTCATTGTTGAACGCTGAATACAGAACAAATAACACTTTACTAAACGCTTATAACTTCGCAAGGTGATGATTTTCTTCTTCTAGACTTATTGGCAAATTGGCAAAGCCCTAGTCTATTACAAAATCATAACTAAACCGACAGTCATTGACGACATAACCGTTTACGAAAGCGTTATGTGTTCTATATTCAACTTTCAACAACGACTTCTAGTGAATCCTAGTTCTCAGTATGAAAACTCCATTTTTTATTTTTTTTTTATGGCCAGGGTTACCTATTGGTAATTGCGAAGGCGAACAGAAAAAATCATCATTAGGCTGATGGTCAAAGAGCTTTGCAAATTAATGATTTCCTAATGTTTTCAGCCAAATTCACAAGAAGCAAAACTGTGCATAAAACCGATAAATCATTATAAGAAGACCCATGCGTGGAAGATGAAAAATGCAAGAAAATGTTTCCAAAAATATTCGCACACAAAACTTTTGACAACAACAATTATTTCCAGCCTTCAATTTATGTTGGAATATTCACTTCTGGACCAATTTCCTATGCTCCAACAGCTTCCTATGAACCAACTTTAAAATAATATGAACCCTCATTATATACCAATAGATTCCCTCAACAGTTGGTAGCATTCGACAAAATTGTGAAATGTTTTTCAAGCTACGTATTACTCGCTTTATATACCAAAACAACAAACCAAAAAAGAATACAGGGTTGCTGCTAGTCTGCTACATTCCCCCTTTTAAACTTTAAAATTAATCGATAAAGTTAAAACAAATAACTTTTGGCTGTTGGTGCCGTGGTCTGCGTCGAATACGCTTTGTAGGCAATGAGGTGCTGTCGCCGGAGTACAATTTCACAGCCGAAACATGATACTTCCCCAGTATGGTTTTGTCACGATTGGCGGTTTTTGCCATAAGTAGTTGAGTTTATCACTTTGCAGATGCGATACATTCCGTCACGCCTAGTTCTTATCAGGTCAACGACTTTAAATGGTAGATGTTGACGTCGCGTGTCTGCATAATCTTTTCGCCGATCTTGCTCCCGTCCATTGATTTCACGAGCATCTTTCATCACTCCTTGTAACTTCCACAAATACGGCGAAATTTGTGGCACACAATTTTCCGATGGAATAAATCACATTTAGTGGGGTACATTACGAATTTAATACTAAGTAAATATTTCGGCCAATCAGTATAAAGATCTCCAACTAAAATTCCCAATTGAGTTTTCAGGTCCCTGTTACGACGTTCCACCGGATTGGCCTGGAGATGATACAATGGTGCTAGACTTTGCTCAATTCCCAAAAAAACATCTAGTATATTGAAAAATTTCGCTAACGAACTGCGTTCCTTTGTCAGAAATGAGTCGCCTGGGTAGACCATAACGCAAGATCACTTCGTCAATCAATGTTCTTGTACAATCTAGGGCGGTTGCTGAGATTAGCGGGAATAGTTCCACCCATCGAGTGGCAACGTCTTCGACTATTAGTATATATCAATACACGCAGTCAACCTCAGGCAATGGCCCAAAGAAACCGACAGCCTTAATTGCCATTCGTTGGGCCATGATTGGGGTTTTCAACAGCCCACTTGGCTTCAAGTATGAAACTTTTTTATTTATGATACTTCCCACAATTGCGACAGAACTCAGTGATAGAATGCCGCATTATCGGCCAGAAGTATTTCGCCTTAATCTTCGAAGAGTTCGGTCGGTAATGGCAGCGCATTAAAATTTGGAGCGATAAAGTATCCGTTGCTCCATAAGGTATCGTCGTGAAGCATACTTTCCGTAATTCGGGTCATCGTGCATCTCAAGGATGAACATAATCTTAGACTTTACCTTTTCATCTTACAACTGCAATTGTCTCAAATCGGTTGGTCCCCGCTGGGGAAAATCGATTTCAAAGGCGCTTGATTCGAAAATAGGTTCGATGGTGGTAGGTGGTCGAGACAGAGTGTCAACCACCACATTCGAGTTTCCTGTGGTACAAACAACTTTTAAAATAAATAATTGAATTAAAATGACCTACGTGGCTAAACGGTCGATGGAAAATTTCGTTGTCTGAATCCATTTCAGAGGTCGATCTCGGTCCAGACTATTATTTCAGCAACCTCTATCAAGTCTCGGAACTTGTTTAGTGTCCAAACTCAAGCGAGTGCTTCTCGTTCTGTTGTGTTGTAGTTTCTTTCTGCGGCCATCAGCAGACGGCTGGCATAATCAGTTGGCATCTCATAATATCCATTTCCTTGTCAGCCCCCAAAGCATAACAACTTCAAAATCGACGCATCCATTAGAAAACGCTTCAAACTTTCGAAAGCAGAGCATTCAGCGTCACTCCAAACCCACGGTGCGTTTTTCCTCGTCAAATTGGTCAATGAACGTGCGACATTAGAAAAATTGTTGATAAATTTCCGATACCGCGAACACCTTTGTTAAAGGTGCGAACTACATTCACCGGCGGAGTCATGTCCAAAATCACAGACAACTTATTTGGGTGGGTCTATATTCAATCGTGAGTTATAACATGTCCCATAGGAACTGGACTCTCTCAGTTCAAGATCACTTAAATGTTGGTCGAAAGTATCGGAAACTATACTACAATTATATTATCGAGGTATGCTAGAATGATGACGTTCGGCAATTCAGCTCTAAATCGGTAGATGACTCGTTGGAATGTCACCGGCGCATTCTTAAGGCCGAACGGCATTCTTTTAAAACGATATAAACCAAATGGCGTTACAGCTGGTCACAGCTACACTAAATGCCCAGTTCCAATTTTAAATACATTTGTTTCACTTATTCGACCTAATTTTGACCCACCTAAGACAAAATCAAAAGCACTTTGGAGGAAATCTTTCGATTATTGGTGATTTTTGACACACATTACTATTGTTGTTGGTCTTGGGATGCAAACTGTATGTCAAATGTATTTGACATTTGGATCTACCCAAAGGTGCCTAGTTAAAAAAATGCGGTACAAAAATACCAATCGGTTAAACTTAAAATCATACCAAATAAATGCATGTCATTGGCAAAGTTAAATTCATAACATCAAATTACCATTTGTTAGCTGTCACAAATCGATATTTAGGTAATACTTATGCTTTGCCAGTTAAAAGTTTTGCTTGTCAGTGTATAGTGCAGTCATTTTATGTAAATTAGATACAAGAACAACATCGACAACATACTAAAAATCGCAGAAAGTTGTGCTTCGGCCCATAGGTTCCTCACTTTTCAGAAGAGCAAATTTTTATTCAATACCGCGACACTCACATGCCAAATTTTTCTCAACAAGAGTTTTTCAAAAAGCAATTTGGGATTAATACTGTTCCTCTATTGTACACATTTATGTATGATGTTAACATATTTTACAATTAAATTTTTGCCACAATGATGGCGACCTTAGCACAATTTTATTTTTTAATCGATTGCAAAATTTTGGACAAAAATGACTACACTAATAATAATTTGGCTATAATTGTTTAATCCAGGCCTGGTGTATGGCCTAAATATTGTGGCATGTTCATTATGAAAAGTGTTTTTTTTTTATTATAATTTGGATTAATTTTAATATTTCTTGAACAATTTGTAGTTGCGTCTCTACTGTATGGACCTAGGGTGCAAATCATAATTTTAAACATTTTTCGTCGATTACTAATGAATCAGCCGCTACAAAATTTTTAATGTTGTAATTAATTTTTTTGTTTCTTTTCTAATTTTAATACGTTTTTTTTTTTGTTTTTTTATTAATTAACATAAATTAATATCAGACAACCGTTGTTGAGGACAAAGAAGGACCAGTAAGTAACTTATAGAAAAGAAAAATGATTTGAAAATATGTAAAAAAAAAAACAAAATATTTTTTATTGTCTGTAAGATGAAAATATTAATAAAACACTTTGCATCGTTTTGTATATATTTATGTAGTGTATTAAAAATTGTTGGCAAAATTATATAACAAATTTTTGGCACGTATAACAAATTTAAAACAAAAAAAAAATAAAACTTTAGATAGAAAATTTGATATTTTTAATGTTGGTAGAAATTTTGAAAACAATTGAAAATAAAAATTATATATAGACAACTTCAACTGGATGTACCTAAATAAAAAAGCCGTCTAAACGCCGATCTTAATCCATTTTCTGTGAATTTATTTTCAGATTCAAACCCATAAATTGGATATCAAAGCGCAAAGTAAAGTTGGATCATTGGATAATGTTAAACATAAACCAGGTGGTGGCGATATTAAAATTTTCGATGATAAGGAATATTTAAAAAATGTTGATCATCCAATCACACCAACTCCACCATCTCAGGTAAATCATGATCCTATGTCGGATTCCTTCCTTTAATTATTTCTTTCAAAAAAAAAAACAAAACAAAAAATTTTATTTAGTTTACAAAAAACCAAAATTTATTTATATGTATTATTATTAAACATTTAAGAAATTAATTAAATTAAATTATTAAGTAATAATTAATTTTGAAAAACAACAAAAAAAAAAAAAATATCAGAAAAGCGCACACATTTTATAAAATTTTATTTTCGTTTAAATTTTTTGGGCTTGGCATTAAAAAATTTTGTAGTTTTATAATATTAATACATAAAATTAATTAATACCAATATTGTTTGAGAGAGTCGATCACGCCATATAATTTTGTAATTAAATAAAATTAAAATTTAATTTTTTTATTTTTTTTTTTAAATGTTGGGAAATTAAATCGCTTTTCAAAAAGTAAATAAATTCGATGTAATTTAATTTAATAATTTGTTATGATATTAAATATCAATTTTTATTGTGTTATTATTTAATTCTTTGATTTCATGACAAACGTACTAAAGATACCCGAATATTCATTTCCTATTCGATCACCACCCCTGTCAAATCATAACTTATTTTAACGGACAGTCTACTTTCCTTTGAATTTGGCAAATATCTCGAAAAATATGCATCCTCCGGAAAACGCACGTTTTATTTACCACAAATGTGTCGATTTTAACATAGATGGCGTTGCAGTCAATGGCAGAGCGCAGTTTTATTGTTGATACAAGATACAAAATAAAATCGCTTCTAACTTCATTTTCGTATTGGCGGTACTAATGTAAATTTGGAGTATTGTTAAATAAAAAAATCAACGTCTGTACGCAGTGCGAGAAATGATAGACTGAACATGTCTTAAATTTAAAATTAATTAACCGCCATTGTTTCTTCACGCAAAAACTGATACCAGAATTGCTTTGATCAGATGATGCGTTCTCCCGCCACATTGGACTCAAGCATTGCAAATCGCTATTTTGTAGTTTTTAATTTGAATTAAAAGATATGTGGTGATTAATTATTTTAATTTAAAATTAATTGCTGTCTGAAACCCGTGATAAATATTTTTTCGTACTAATTTTTGACATTTATTTGGAAAAACCGCACACACCCAAATTATCACCGTCAATTCCTATGATAATTTTTAAAAAATCAAAAATAAATTCATTGTGTGATTGATCTATATAGTAGCCTTAGCGTTTTACTTCAAGGAAAAAGACTTTCCCCATTCGCTGTTATGCAGATGCATTTTTTTAACTATGACGTGATTTAATTCTCTTGCTGTAATTTTTGTTGTCGAATTAAATTGCGTAATTATGCATTAATAAAGGGGTAACCAGCGAATCAGTAAGAATCGTTACAGAATTTGACGAAAATATTTCCTTACCGAATATTTGACATATCAGCCACCGAATCCGTAATAACTGACAAATACAGTATTAAAATTGTAATGTGAATAGCAAAATTATTATTTTTAAGAAAAGTGTGCCGTGAAAATTTTGGTGTATTCTGACATTTCCTTCAGTTTGCGCGTTAATTTTCGCTCTCTTAAGTGACAGCCGAACTGAACGAACAGTTCTTAAAGATTCGCTGGTCAGTAACATGCACTTTCTGTATATCGCATTCTTACTTAAAGTTGTTACTGACTCGCTGGTTCACCCATAAGTCTTATTGTGAGTGTAAAAGTGTGCTGAACAACCGATAAATTTACAGAAATCGGAAATTGTTCAATGATTTATGTGAATAGTTGAATGTGCGGTTTATATATTAGTCGTTTACGAGTTTAGGCCAATTTACTATTTCTGCGGATGATAATATCTCATATCCGCTTGTTTTATTCGCATTACTTATACACTTAATTATAAATACAGACCAATTTTCAATAATATTACCTTTGTTTTCCGAATACCTCTCTCGAATCAACATTTCTTTCTCGACCAATTCTTAACAATTCTATAGCATGAATCTTAATTTTGGAATTTATCACGTCGATTATAGAATCCGCGGTAGCGAATCTATCGCGGATCGAAAACTACATAATTATAAAAAAAATAGGAAACAATTGCTGTAAATCAAAGTATCCTGGTAAACTTCTATTGATTTACATGCAGTTTCGATTTTTACACTCCCCGTACAAACGCAATAGTTTTGTAGCGTTTCTAAAACAATTTTTTGTTGACAAATTATAAAAATATCCAAAGGGATTTCAGTGAAACTATGATATAAAATTATTGTTTCCCATTTTTTGTATATGCAGTTTTCGATCCGCGATTGATTCGCTACTCTTATGCCACTACTTAGCCGCAGTATAAAGGAGCCACCAAGCTTACTTTTGGGTATACATCAATGATCAAAGGTTGTCATTTTCTAACCAAAAATCTCCGTATTCCTCGAAAATGATTGTATTTAATGTGAGACAATGGCGGGAAAATTTGCCAAAAATGTATTACACAATTCGGGACGGCATAGTGAAAAATGGTGCATGTAGGGGAATATTTTTCAAATAAATGTTAGAAATGAGTACTAGAAAATGTTTATCATAGGTTTCGGAGACAGTTTTAATGGTCTCAAGCATTACAAATCGCTATTTTGTAATTTGTAATTTGAATTAAAATTTATGGGGCGATTAATTATTTTAAATTAAAACTAATTAACCGCCACTATTTCTTTTCACAAAAACTGATACCAGAATGACTGCGATCAGATGAAGGACTCTCTCGCTACACTGGTCTCAAGCGTTGTAAATCGTTGGAATGAGAGTTTTGCGGCACGATGACTACGTTGCGATTATATTATGCGTGAGACATGAAGCCTAATGACCGACCTTATTCTTAAAGGTGTAGAGACAATCTCGATGGAACGGAGACAGAATTATTCACGGAGCGCAATAATTAATTTAGAACTGTAAAAATAAAAATGTTTCTGACATTACATTCTAGTTCACAACTAATAATTTAGCTACATAATTATATCCCGTTAAATTTGATTGGCATCACTTTAAATTGTATAAGCATAGTTACCAAGAATTCTTTCATTTTGTATTTTTTTCACATCACAAAGTAACATTTCAATCCGTTCTTGCGTGCAATATTGAAAATTATTTAATTTTAGTACTTCGTCTACCGACTTTGTCAATTCGCTTATATTTTCATGAAATTTAACTTTTACGCTATTGGGTGACTGCGCTTCAGCGTCGAGACCGTCTTAGGGGTAAAGAGTAAATTGCGTGTGACACAGGTCGAAATTTCGTTTCACTCAGTTTTTCGAACATAACGAGCTTAGTTGTTAGAGTAGTCATGCCACAAATGCCTACCCTCCTCCCCTCCCCGTTAAAGACGTTCACGCATGGAAAAATAGCAAACCTACTAATAGCGACTATACCGAACATTGGTTTGTTCTTTAAGTAACCGCAATTGAAAAATCGTAAATTGCTTAGCCTCTATTATGATTTATGAATTGGCCAACAATCGGCACGGCTATGTTGTCATTTCATTTTTCATTTGGTATTATGGATGAATAACAGATCGACACATTTATATTACCAGTTACCACATCAATTGGTCGTAATCTAAAAAGTTACCTTGTGAAAACAACAACCCCCGAGAGCTGCTCGAATGGGTCATAACTAGTGATAAAATATGGGGGCCGATTTACCTTTGAAGGAGCCCAATGCTGAAATAACTTTGGTGCCAGAAAAAAACACTTCATATGTTTTTTTTTCATTTGTTATTGTCGGAAATCATTTAACATGTCACTGTATTAGACTTCATTTAAATGTTTTTGCAAGAGTGTACATCGTAAGTAGTTCTTAATTGTTCTTAATTTGGGAAAGTGTCGCTTTGAGCAATAAGATTTGGAAATGTTTACAATAATCAACTACCGTCTTTAAGAAACTCCAACATTTCCCATTATTTTTGTTTTCTCCCTTAACGGAGTTTTCATAGAAAATTGTAGAAATGTTTCGACGAAAATTATCATGTGGAGTAAAGTTTCTATTCAGTTAAATTATGTATTTCGAATGCGACGATTTGAAATGGATTCGGGTGATCTACCAAATTTGGTGCAGCACAGATCCAATATGATAGATCAATATGCATTGCTTCTTATGGCCACGTACACCAGAACTTCCCGGATTCAGTAGAATCATCTAGCAGAGAGCCTGATTTTATCACCTTCTCACATAAGGCAACGGAAAGCTGTGCTACCTATAGGGAAAGATCGATTGATACTTCCTATAAACTTGTCGATGTCCACGTTTAGTTTGAACTGCTGCACGTAGTGCTTCACAAACGAATCATACTTGCAATTCTCGAATTATCATTTACCGAGCAATTCATCGGTTGTCTCTGACCAGCTAAACAGAATTCATTGAAGAATTTATGAGAGCCTGCAATAAGGCGAAAAGTGCACTATGGTCGACCATCGGAATTTCTCACGTCTTTTCGGCCTGGGGAGCGTCTATCCCAAAGAATATTAGCTTTGTTATGGTAGTGACATATAATATATAGATTGAAGACCGACTTACCGTCTTAAAATGGATAGCAAAATCCGTTGGAATTCGACCAGACGCAGGCTTTGCTTTACGAAGAGATGATGATTTCCAATAAAGTGTTGATTTGTACATGACCGTGTGTCATTACGACAGCTTCTGTGGCAGCCGTCTTTCACTTATGGAAGATGCTACTATTAACAAGACGTAGAATCTCCGCGACACAGTCGGCGATTCATTCTTTCGCTTGACTCATCTATGAGATTGTAATTATTGTATCATTTTTTGAATTTTGATAAAACAGTGCTTAGAACTTAAAATCAACAGGTGCATCGATAGAAGACATTGACGTGGTATGCAAAATATTGTTAACATTGCCTGGCTCGTATGATTCATTGGTGACTGCACCAAAAACATTGGAACATAAGAATTTAAATATCGATTTCGATAAAAGTTGGTTATTGGATTATTTCAACAAGAGGAAAAATTATGAGAAACCAAACGAAGAGGTGAAAGAAGAGACTAGTATAGCAATGAACACATGGAAATCTAGCTTTAAGTGTTTCAAGTGTGGAAAAGTTGGTCACAAGAAAGCCATTAATTGTTTACCATTAATGTGAAAGCCAATTAAATTAAAGCACACATTTCGTCTACTACTGAGTATGATGAAGTTTCATTTTGTGCCACAACCATAGAGGAAATTAAAACTGACAACGGTCATGCTCGCAAGTTGTTATGTAGTACAAATGGCGTTATGTACAGCTCAAATATGATGGAAGTACAATTATTATGATGGAGTATGGATTCTGGTGCAACCGATTATATCAGGATTTAGACGTTCCAGTTAAAATAGACATTGCAAAGGACGGTGTTTTAATAACTGAATCAAAAGCCGGTAAAATTGTTGGAATTATAGTTGCAAATGGAACAGAAACGTCATGTGTAATTTGTTTTCAATAGAGAAGAAATAAATTATATGAATTAGAATATAGGGGAAATTTCCAAAAGAATGATTAAATCTGTACATTGGAGTAAAATATGGACATCTGGAATCGTAGAGTGGAACATTTGAATGCGAACGATTTGCTGAAGCTAATTATATTTCTTTAAGCCATGTGTTCTTGGAAAACAAACATGAAAACCATTTTCAGAATTGAAGGAAAATCGTTCAAGTTGGCCGTTGCAGTTTATAGATGATTAGACTAATTTTATTGTAATCTATTTATTGAAATACAAAAATAAAATTTTATATATTTGAAAAATATGTTGCAATGAGTATGGCCCATTTTGGCGGTGAAACAAAAATCTCGCGACTCACAATGGACATAAAATTCATCAATTAAAAAAAAATGGTTCAATGAATGGAATTCAACAGAACAATTATAGAAAAGGCAAGAACAATGATATGGGACGCAAAATTGGATAAGCAATGTTGAAGCGAGTCTGTTTTAATTTCAGTATATTTTGTTAATAGAAGCTCGACTCGTGCATTGCAAGGTGATCATGTTAATTGTACACCGGCCGAATTACGATATGAAAAAAGACCAAACTTGTCAAAAATAAAAGTTTTCGGTTGCGTAGCATATGCATACATTCCAAAGGTGTGTAGAAGAAAATTGGATGAGAAATCAACGGATGCAGGCTATAGAATTAAATTCAAAGAAAACTTATTGTAGTTAGGGAAGTTGTGTTCAGAGAAAATTGGCAGCGTGTAATTTACAGAATCAGATTCATTCTCTTTCTCTGCATTTTCATCCTCGGTACCGAGATTGTCAATTACACGCTGCTTATTTTCGATCATGGTTATTACCTGCCCATATACCAGATAATTATCAACTATCGCTTTGATTTATTTTAATACTCTTCAAATACAAGAAAAGTTCATCCGTAGCACAATTTTGAAATAGACTAAAATATCCCACAGCAGCCGCTAAATCTGGTCTCGAAGTCATTGCAATATAATTTAGACACCCAATTAATTCTCTGTACGGCTTCATTGAACACTGAGCACTGTCCCTTGTTAGTTTAAGGTTTACCATCCATGCTGAACTTTCTTAGCACGTTGAGCAGTTCAATATTGAATCCCAGGAAATATTTAATTTCATTCATATCTCTCATTTAAAACTCATTTGACAATTTCTCCAAATTGATTTCCTTTAAACTGTTACATATTAGAACAAGAAACATGAATCCAAGTTCGTTCGCCGAAACCCCAATCGAATAATGAAATCATGGAATCGCTCATTCCATATTCTCGATGCTTGCTTCAGCCCGTACAACGCCTTGTTCAATCTACACACCGTTTTCCCAACCAAGAACCCCTCCTGTTGATGTATAAATATTTCCTCTTTCAAGTTGCCATTCAAGAAAGATGTTTTTACAATCAACAATTTTTCGTGATTCACAAGTGCAAGCAAAACACGTAACGTAGTTAATTTAGCAACTGGGCATAACCTTGATTATAGTCGAAACTAATTTTCTGTGATACCACCTGGTAATTCCGCCAATGGCCACGTATTGTTTTTCTTCAAGGACGATGATTCATCATGAATTGCATTTCGCCTTTGGGGACAATCGCTGCGTGCCTTCGCCTCCTCATAGGTTTTGGATCACTTGCAACATAACTTTCTGCACTCAAGACAAAACTTAGATTTGAAGACATATAATAAGCATATCATAAGTGCGCCAAATGCTAAAGTGCTTCATCATTTTGCGGTTTCGGATTAGGCAGGTGACAACCATGATCGAAAGTTGATGAGCGGATTCGTATTCAAAGTTTTTGATTCAACGGTGTGGTGGGCTTCAAGAAAGCAAGTAACCGTTAGTTTGTCGTCGACTTTTGTTGATGGAGTTGGGTTACAAAAACTTCGTTCTAATCAGCATTTATGAGGATAATCAATCGTAAAAAAAAAATTGCTAAAGAGCCGAGGGACCATAAGCCTATATATGTAACGTATAGATGTGAAGCATAATTTTATTCGAGAGGTAATTGAATATGGAAAGTTAAGACTTTAAATTGTAAACAGTTCACTAACTTAAGAAAAGAGTTATGGGTGAACCAGCAAGTCAGTAACAAATTTAAGTCTAAGAATGCGATATACAGAAAATGCATATTAATGACCAGCGGATCTTTAAGAACTTTTCGTTCAGTTCAGCTGTCACTTAGCAGAGCGAATACTAACGTGCAAACTGAAGTAAATGTCAGAATGCATCAAAATTTTCACGGCACACTTTTCTTAAAAAATAATAATTTTGCCATTCACATTACAATTTTAATACTGTATGTGTCATTTATTACGGATTCGGCGGCTGATAGGTCAAATGTTCTGTAATGGCTGGTCTCCACTTGTATATTTTTCTCTTGACAAAAAATAAATGACAAACGGCTCGTGACATTTTTTGTACAACTACTAACATAAAGAATATAACTAATTTCTCTCTTTGAGAATAAGAAAAAAATTTGAATTTCGTTCGTTTTTCGAATAATACAATTTTTGGCAAATTGCTTTTGTATTCCACAATTTATTATTTATGTTTTATTATAATAACACAAATTTTATTACATTTTCACCTAAAATTTATTAAAAAGCTAAAATTTTTGCCAAAAAACATCAAAATTTCATTTTATTTGTCAAAATATTCAACATAAAATGACATGAAATTGAGCATAAAATACAATTTATGCTCAAATGGCACAACGTCATGACAAAAATATTGAATATTCTGATCTTTTCCTCTCTTGACAAAATTTCAATGCGCATGCTCAAATCAATTTTTGTGTATGTATTTTGGAAAATGTACTAAAAATTGTCAAGAGGAAAAAAATGGACTAGATTTTTTTTTTGTCAAGAGAAAAATACGAGAGTGGAGACCAGCCATAAGAAAATACTTTCGTAAAATTCTGTAAGGATTCTTACTGATTCGCTGGTTACTCCTTTAGGATTATTAGATTGAGTAATTTATCTCTAACTACTATGTAATCTAATATGTACGTAGTAGCCTTATCATCTTTTGTTTTTCATGTTCTTCGTTTAGTTCTATCGTGATTCTCTAATAACATTCATCGGAGCATAATAAATCATATTGCAATAAATTAAAGCCTTTTTATTTAATCAAAACATTCATCAATTATTCACCTCGATTACAGCATCCGCGGAAGCGAATAGACCATAGATCGAACGAAAAAATTGTTGTTTGTGCGGGGAGTAATAAAAACTAAATTGCGTTTAAATCAATAGATCGTATCTGTACCACTTCATACAAAACATATCAACAATATTATGACGTTCAAATTGTTTTCCTTAACACAAACAAGTAGAGTGAAGTTGTCTAGTATTCGATCTATAGTAGTTTTCCAGGCTACTTTGATTTATAGTAATTGTTTCCTATTTTTGTAATTTGTAGCTTTCGATTCCTATTAAATACATACAATACCGAGGATCTATAATCGAGCTGATTATGAATTTATCGAAAATTTCAAAAGATATTGATGCAATGACATTTAGTATAGGGATGAAATTAAGCTTAAAAAATTTACAATTTTATAGATTTTGACTTACTGCAGATAAAACATCGATTTCATGGCATTTTCGTTTGTAAAAATTTTATAATATTAAAATAAATTTTAACACCTGGATGATCTCTAAAAGGAAGCGGTTACCGCACCTCTTCATACAAAATGTCTACTTTTACGCGGTCGTAATTTAAGGCACCATTTCAAATTAACTATAGAAAAAAGTAGCTTGCTTGATCACCGGACCGATTTAAGAAAACAAAACAAATTTTATCATAACTCTAAGGCTGCTTTGTTATAAAAAGAAAATAAAAATATTTTCTTTTTCAGTTTTAGACATAAAGTATAAACAGAACAAGAGCGATTTTTAATTTTGTCACCAGCGTCGCAATGTTACAAACTGATTTATGGGTTGTTATGTTGGTAGTTCCATATTTTTGGCAGTCAATTTTTTCATATCCTAAATTTTCGCTCCCTCAACAAGAAACAACATAACTTCAATCGCCAAAATTAATTTAAATTATTTTTTTTAATTCATTAGACATAATACCGTTAAAAAAATTAATTGATTTTGCTCTTGTTCTGTTTATACCTATAAACAATAATTTTCATGTTTACGCAAATATTCTGATGAAAAATTTTCAGCAGGCTTGTAGTCTATTTCGTAAACAAATTTCCTCTTCCGAATAAAATTCTTTTGTTTTGCATAAAAATATTTTTAAATTCCACAAAATTTTTCCGAAGAATATTTACGTAAACTCGCAGTGAGTCATTGGGCGCTTTTATGCCGCATACTAAAAAACAGTCGTCAGTAACTTTTATGGTAATTTCGCAACATAAGAACTTTTCATAGCAAAAAAAAAATATGTATTTTTAAGTCGGTATGGAGCGGGTAACAAATTACCAAAAATATGAGAAAATTGTATATCCGTCAAGTTCTTCTGTTGCGAAGTTACCAAAAAAATTACTGACGACTGTTTTTGAGTATGCAGCGTCAGGTCTCGCGCCAAGTTGGCTTTGAACATTTATTGATGGAAAAAATGACAATGGAGCCATCACATTGACAACATCTTTATTGAGAAACACTTTCAAAAATGTAAAATATTGAATTTCATGGAGTTGTTAAATTCTTCACAAAAAAAGAAAATGTGTTGAAAATATGTAATTGAAAAGGAAGAAGTTAATGGTGTCAACACATTTTCCTTTCCAACTTATTCTTTCTGCTATTCCGATTGCAACAGAATGGCTCAACAGACAAAAATGAAAATTTTTGTTTATGTCTAAAAATGAAAGGGGCAAAAAATGAAAATATGGGAAGAAATATATCCATGCCCATTTCGTGAACTTAAAAATCGGCCAGGTGAACATTTCGAAAAAAAAAAATTCAGATGCAATTTTTCAGTATAGGATGCATATTTTTATAGACATATTTGCCAATTTCCTGTTAAGTAAAAATACCACAATATTCACTTAAAAAGTTTATGCGGAAGTTTACTGTTATAAAGCAACTAATTTACTCGTAATTTTAATTTATTTATTTTTTAATAATTTTTTAGGAAGAATACGTTTATACATTTTATTAAGAAAATAAAAATAAAAATTTTTTAATTTTCGATACCAACCGGACTGTGTAAGTCATAATTATATTGCCCTAAAAATGTGTTTTGCGAGTTTCCATTTATCTAACCGTTAGACAAAAAAAAAAAAAAAAAATCTCAAGAACAGAAAACCCCTCCTCGTTTGATTTGTTTTCTTTTTATTTTTATTTTTTTGTTTGTTTATTTATTTATAATTTATTTTTAATTTTTTTTTTTTTTTAATTTTGATTTTGTCCATAACCAAATAACATCAAAATTAATTCACAGAGTCAGAGTCCTGTTCCACCACTGGACGCAGGTTCTTCGGCTGACGAAAATTTGAATCAACAAATTTAAATAAATAATTTATTAAATTAAAAGATTAGCAACAAAGAACTACAAAATTAATTTTTAAGTTTTTGATTTTTCTTTAATTTTAATTTTAATACTATTTGACTAAAAAAAAAAAAGCAAAAAAGTAATCACTAATTATTAATAAATGCAAATTACACTTAGTAACTATATAAAATATAATTTAAAAATAATTTTGTTTTAATAATCTATTTTTGGGTTAGATATTACATAAATACAATATGCTTTAAAAAAATATGTTTTTTTTTTTATTTAATTAAAATGCTGTTATATTTGTATTAATAAAATAAATAATAAATATTTAAAGCAAAAAAAAAACAAACGTTTGTTATATAACATTTTAATTTTATTAATAATTATAATATAATTTTAGTTCAATATAACCAATGCCTTGTTTATTTTAATATTATAATCATTAATTTAAAATACCATGTAACAAACAAACCTTTAAAATATTACATTTTTTTGATATTAAAATATGTTTTAATTTTGATGTGAAATTAATTTTTAATTGAAACCATTAACACGTTGTTTGGACGCTCGATTCATCGTGTGTCAAACAACGTGTCAATATAAAAACTGTGTTCTAAAATAGTTTTGAAATATTAGTGAACAAGTATTTTTTTTTATATAATTCTGGTTAATAATTTTAAATATTTATAATTCTTTTTTATTTTAGGCAATCCATCAGTAAACTTGCATTATGTTTTTACCTTTTTAAATTCTTTTTACATTTTCCACATTATTTAGTTTGTTTTCAATACCACTTTATATTTTTTTAAATTTGTAATGTTTATAATACATATTTTGTAATAAAACTATAATAATATTTTTTTTTTTTTACATTTTTTATAATATTAAATGAAATAAAGATAAAGTTATATTTAAATACAAAAATATACAATTTTCACACACAAGTAAAATTGAAATATATTTAGATTATAATTTTTGCTTTTGTAGAAATAATTGTAATACATAATTATTGTAATCTTTATAAATACTAAAAATTTGTCCAAAAGGCGGAAGGAAATTGCTTATATTTGATACGTTCCTCAAAACAAGTAAGATGGAATCAAGCCGGCCGTACGACTTTTGGTCAAAATCTTAACACTACTATTATAATTAATAAATCAAAGCCAAAAAACAAACTAAAAATGTACACGTGTGACTAAAACAAACTATACACATCAAACTTAAAATTAACACAAAATACACTGCCATAAATTCTGCCATCAAACAATTCAAAATTCATGAACCCACTAGCACTTCAGTATAAATATTATATGTAATATTAAAAAGCCTTGAATAGACTGAACTTATTGTTAGTACATACATATATTATGACATTTAGATAGCACTTTAAAGTGATGAATTGCGAACCTATAATATCTTATACTGGAGCCAATTAATAACCAATTTTTAGAACAATTTTTAGCAACCTGCCCCTCTTGTGGCATTGTAACCACATTGACCACCATTTTTATTTGTTTTTTGGCGTTTGAAAAAAAAAATATTGAAAAAGAACTTATTTATAAATTAAAATTATTATAATAACAAAAAAAAAAAACTATAAAATTATATAGAAATTAAAACCTCCAAAAAAAAATGTAATCTAGAAATAAAAATAAACCAAAAATTTTGTAGTTTTTTTTTAAATTGATTTTGTGAACTTTGGTTGCTGCGCGCTGGAGCTTTTGCTGTTTTCATTTATAGTTGTTAAATTGGTATATATAAAAATATAAAATTGCACATGTTTGTTTGGTAGTTTGATTGCTTATTTGAAAAAAAAAAAACTATATTATAGATCATGTTTTCCGAAAGGAGCAGATCGAGTGAAAGTAGTATAATGGTAAATACATTTGCCGCTAGTTGTCACTACTAAAGTAGAACGAAAGTACCTCACGTTTTCCAAAAGGTGGCATGACTAAACGATACGTATCGTTCCTTTCTTTTTCAAATACAAAAATGGAAACTATTTAAACAAATATTTATAAATAATTTAAACTAAATAAAATTGTTATTAAATTATTTTAGAAAATATTAAAAAGGAATTAAAAGCTCTAGGGGCGAAAAAACTGGAACAAAACATTTACCTACTACTTTTATTAATAATTTATTAAATCGTAAAAATATTCACATAGTCAAAAAACAACTTTATAAAATAATTTGACAGCATTAATCGTGAAACACACCGAGCAGCAGTATTAAATGAATTCAAATCATAGTTTGTGCATAAATATAGGCATTTTTTAAGAAAATAACCAATTATTTTATATTTTTAATAGAAAAAATTAAATTAAAAGTAAATGATTTGAATGTAGATGGTTCTGCCGTCGCATCAACAGGTTCCACACCCAGCAGCAAAAAACGAATGCTCTTTGCTGCTAAACATAACCTCAATAAATATGGCGTATCGTTTAGTCTCTGTTATTTTCGGGTGTAGCTATTTTTATGTCCTTCACAAAATATAGTATTAAAGTCTCGAATAATACAAAAATTAATTTTGATAAAAGTAAAAAATAAAAAATCTGGTGCGCTGCTCGGTGTAAATTGATACAAGCAGTCGATAGTGTGGATTGTTTGGGACATGGTGCGCTGCTCTTGGTGTGTTTCAACTTTTATAAGAAAAATTATCAGTAGTAGTTAGATTTAGCTCCAAGACTGCTTTCTATTATATTTGTAGTGGCAACTAGTGGCATCATCTGGAAGGTCATGTTTTCTAACAGATGGCACCGTTCGCGAAAGTAGTATTTTCTTGACAGTTTGACATGATCTATTGTTACAAACTCGCAGTTATGTTTGATTTGAGGTAAATTGGGAAGCGCAAGCGGTACGTAATTCTGTTTTAAAAAATTCGGCTTTTACAAAATTCTGTTTTTTCGAAATTCTGAATTTTTAAACATAATTTTTGTTATTAACTTATGCAACAATTGCCTACTCAGGTAATGTAAATAATTGCTGTTCGGTGCTGGGTCCATTCTTCTGGAATATTATGCTCGATGGTGTGCTTAGTCTTCGCATACCTGAAGAAGCAAAAGCGAGGGGCATTGTGGTTATGTTGGTGGTCAAATTTAAGAGAGAAGCAGAAAATATCTGTAATGGGGCCTTAGCCGGGGTCACTATATTTGGCTGAATCAAGAAAAAAAACTTGAAATTGAACAACTTGAATCCTTTGTGGTACAACTATGTATCAGTAGAAGCGATACAAGGGATACAATCTCTCTTACAATCTCAATCTATCGGAATTTTCAGTTTCGTATTATTTTTTTCTAGATAAAGGTAAACTCATTCATGATAAATTGGTTAATGCTTCGTCAACCTTGCAGGCACAGATCAAAGGAATTGATAGATGTTTCAAAAAGTTTTAAGTTATGGAAAAGGTCTAAAAATGCAAAGAAACTGAAAATCCCGTAAAAAAAAATAAATCCAGAATAAATAAATCCAGAAATACAATTACCAAAGTGGGGACTAATTAAAATTAAAATTTATAAAGGGTTTATTAAATTTGGGTTTTTCGATAAAATTCTTAATATTTATGATAATGGCCTTTCAAACACAGATCAAAGGAATTGTATCGCTCGTATCGCTAAGTTATTTTGTGATTGGCTTAATTCGTTGGATTAGTATGGTAGCGACGAATGTATTGGAGCAAATTGCGGACTTAATGCTTCATTAATGCTTCGTCAACCGGGATGGGGACAAAATTCCAAAAAAAAAAAAAAATTCCAATTCCATTATTCCAAAAATTTTATTAAATTTTTTTTCAGTTTTCCAAAGTACAAAATTCCAATTTCTAAAATTCCAATATTTTCCATAAAATTAAATTTACCCTAAAATACATCTATGACTCCTTTGAAATGCGAGTGCTGAATTTATGGGCCAATCTATCTTATATATCAGTAGTATAGGATGTCCTGGTGCTGAGTAATGTTTACATAGTCGATATAAGTAAATTGGACCTCGAACCTCTACGATTTCGCCGTAACCTGTTAAGATAGAACGTTTAATGTGATTCACTTAAGAGTTAGGAGTGCCGCCAGCTGCAGAAAAGAAGTAAAGTAAGCAAAACAATCAAACAATAAATTATATTCAAACATTTTATTTATTAATCAAAACAATTATCTTTGCCAATTTTGATAAAAATTCATATTTAGTCATTTTATATTGCTTTTTTAGCATACGTTTAATTCGTTTATATTTCATAATATTTTTTTTATTAAGAGGTCTAATTTCTTCTCCGGCTTCGATCTTTCTTATATTATTGTGTGAAAGGACTAGTTCACCTCTTAATTCTTCAATTATTTTATATACTCCACTGTGCTTTCTTTCAACTATTGTTTTTATTCGTCTATGCCAAGCTTCGACTGAGTTTTGAGTTTTAGGATAACTATTAAGAATAGACTCGTTTATGAACCAGAAATCAGGTTTATATTTTGCTTTTCCGGCAATGTAGCATTGCTTAAATTGTTTTGCGACTTTCTTCACATCTTCACATCTTCATCATCTAATGAGCGCTCAAAATCTTCGAAATATTGGGGAATGCAGTCGGGAGGTAGAAAAGCTAAAGCTTTGAGCATTCGAATTTGTTGTGAAAATTTTTCTGAATAACCATATTTTTTAGTTAATCCTAGTTTTTGAATTTTCCTCCATATTAGCTGGCCAAAATGAAAAAAGCATCCCTTAAATTTTGTATCCGGGAAAAAATCCAAAGCAGAACGATGTATGGTTATCTCGAAATCTGTTATAATGATTTGTGGACTTATGTTTACATTAAATTCGATTGCTAAACGATGTAATTCATAAAATAATTCATTATAACATATTTTATTTTTTTTGTCATTAAACAAAAAACTAAAGGAAAGACTTGTCCTTCAATAACCCCGTGAATGCTGAATAATTGTCTAAAGATTATTGGCACTACGTAAAAAGTTCCATCCATTATCCAGATTGAAGCTTGTGCTAAAAATTTAAAGCTGGTTCTTGTTCCTAAAATAATGATTTTATCGTCATTGAATGTTTTCTCGCTTAAAACAAAAAGCTCGTCATCCAAATATCTTAATTCATCTGGTATGGATATCATTATTAGGTTATTTGGTTCATTATATTTTTGAACGCTAGACCGTACTCGATAAATTTTCTTCTTTTGTGCGTTTTTATTTTGTAAATATTCACGGGCACTTGGCTCACAGCCCACAGTAACATTACGAATAATTTGTGAGGGTAAATTGGATAAGGTTTTGGCACAATTTTTCAATTTATGATTCGCCATTGACAGGTGGACTAATGCGGGTTGAGGATCATGTTCATGTTGTAATTTGTGAACAGTTATTTCATGTTTTCCGTTGGAATTTATAATGGTTTTGACAGAACTTTTACAATGAAACGATATTCTTTTCGCACATCTCCAATAGCAAATTTTTTTGTTAGATTTTTATGAGTAATCATGATAATATTGATAACCGTCAATGTATAAGCAACGGGTACCTTTATTGCTTATACTCGTACTTTCAACAATTTCCATGACTAAAATAAAAATTATGTGCGCAATACACTTATTTATATATGATAATTACATTTCATTCTAGTTTCCTTAGTTACTAACGCACAGTACATATTCCATTCCAATTTATTTTCCTCAGAATAAAGAAAAAAAATCGCGCGATTTTTTTTCGCTATTCTGAGGAAAATAAATTGGAATGGAATTTTGGATTTGGAATTTTGGATTTGGAATTTTGGGTTTGGAATTTTATGCCTGGAATATTGGGTTCTGGAAATACAACCCCAACCTGGATTTTGAAATAAATTTAGAATATTTGTTTTCAATAAGCTTTAAGCTTGACTATTAATTCGTACTTTTTGGGTTTGAACTTAACATTTTTGAGCTTTTTAATAATTTCTGGTTTTAATAAAATATTTTATGAGCATAAATTAGGTATTTGAAAAAATTGTCAAGAACTTTAGTTTTAAGAGCTTTCATTTATCAAAGCTTTTTAACAAAATATTTTATATCTTTATTTTCTATGTAAATTATTAAGAGCTTTTAGTTTTAAGAGTTTTTCAAACCAAATCATTTGACTTTCAAACTTAATTTATAAAGGAAGGTGATATTTTGGGGTTAATTTAGAGTATTTGTTTTCAATGAGCTTTAAGCTTGATAATTTATTTATACTTTCTGTCTTTCGTTAAAGTGTTTTATGAGCATAAATCATGTATTTGCAAGAAATGTCAAGAATTTTTAGTTTTAAGAGCTTTCACGTATCGAAGTTACGAGATCTCAGAAATTTGGTATTACAAAGAGTAGTTTTTCGAAAAAATTCAGAAGTAAGGGGCGCCGGTTTAGATGGTCTTAATATACTAGCCCAAACGTCAACCTCACCTCCACGTGGTACTTCCTGCTAATTAACTAACGAGGCTCTGGCGACCGAGATACGGCGGAATAACCGACCACCGAGAACATAGCAAATAATATTCTCGGCAATGACTCACTACCAACTTGTACTGGTTAGGTTGGTAGTTGATACATAACCAGTTTTAAAGCAATGAATACAATACAAAAAGGAAATAATACCCCAGGTGGTAAACCAACTACCCAGTTGGCTAATCCACCCTCTTACGAGGCTGGCTCAATGGATTCTGGGGTGAGCCATTCATTGCTAAACCCATTCGAAAGAAGTTCAATGTTGTTAAGATCACCAAACAATCATACTAACTCTGCAAATCACAGAAAGACGAAAACGCTGAACTCTGTCGAAAACTCAGTGAAGTAGATGTACTTTTAACCCAACTAAGAAGCGAAATTGAAAAACTAAAAAAGAAAATGAAGAATTGAAGAAGCCCAAACCAATGGAGATTTCTGAAAATCCGCTAACTTGTTATAATGAAGCAAGTACTCACACCAGTTATAACAATGAGTTCCTTACTGATGAAGAGGATCTCATGAGAGAAACAGATTGGGTAATGTATTAGTAACTGGTGATACTAATACCAAACAACCTCACCAGCAACAGCAACAAAATCGGCAGCAATAGGTTGTACCGAAAGAAAAGGCTTCTCCGCCAATTAATGTAATCGGCATAACAGAATTTGCTAGTATACAATCTATAATGAAATCAGTGACACCTAAGGAATATAGAGTAGTGTCACTAAACAATAACGTGTGGAAAATCAATACACCAGATTCCGATACATATCGGTAGGTAAAGAACGGTTCACATACGAAGATAAAAATGAACGCGCAATTAAGGTTATGGCCAGAGGCCTTCATCCAACGTGGTTGACTTTGACTTTCTAATCAGTTAGTCGGGGATTAATTTTATTTTTTTATTGTTCCTTAAAATAATTATTTAAATATGCCCAACCGCAATTTATCCAGCGGAAAAATCTCACGATAATACAAAGATCGGATGACTAAAGTATATACACGGCTTTCAGAATTAACGAGTCTTCCAAACGAAAATTCCAGTTGAGGATGGACTTACTTGGAGCCTGTATTAGAAGCTGACGGTGGTGTAGAAAAGGAGTTTTTATAATTTTTGTTTTTTTGGTTTTACACTTTATTATGAATGAGCGCCAATGCTCAAAATAGAGTGTACCAAAATTTATGTCAATATAAATAAATAAATAAGAAGGAGGACATAATTGAGGAACTAAAGCCAAAAGATCTGCAAATAGAAGATGCAGTAAACATCCTAAAACGAGAGAGAGAGGTGAGAACAATCAAGTCAAAAAAGGGGGCTTCCACTCTTCATGTTTACATTTAACAAAAAGGAGAAAGTTGAAAACATCTTCAACATCAAAGCAATTCTCAATATGAGGGTTAAAATAGGACCGCTAAAGAAAAACACGAGGCTAATACCTCAATGCAAAAAATGCCAAGGTTTCAATCACACGCAAAAATATTGCAGACGGGAGCCAAGATGCGTAAAATGTGCTGGAAAACACAACGCGAAAGAGTGTACAGAAAGTAGAAACACCCCTGCAAAATGTATAAACTGTAAAGGGCATCATCCTGCAAATTATAGAGGCTGTGAAGTAGCCAAAGAACTTCAAAGACTAAGAAACAAAATGCATCAGTTTTCTCAAAACCCTAAGGTTACCAGAGAGAAAGCAACTAAAACCCAAGCGGAGCCAAAACCACCAGTTACAGGTACAGAGCGGAAAAGTTATTCACAAATTGTACAGCAATCATCTAATGCTACGAATGATAACCCCCTTGAAAGGATATGTCGAAGCATAGAAGCCATAAATATACGGCTAGCAAAGCAAGAACGTGGTCTAGAAGCTTTATATAAGCGTCTAGAAATGCATCAAACCATGAACGAGGCAACAGGCCTCATAGACTAAAATGAGCAGAACATTAAGAATTGTCACCTGGAACCCGAACGGACTAGCGCAGCATGTTCCAGAGTTAGAAATTTTTTTAAATTTAGAAAAATAGATATATGCCTTATATCGGAGAGCCATTTGACAAAAATATCATTTATTAAAATACGTGATTATGAATGTTACCATGCTGTTCACCCAGGAGGAAAACCCAGAGGAGGATCAACAGTAATAATGAAAAAGAATCTCAAACACTATGAAGAACCTAGTATAGAAGAAGAAATTATGCAAGTTAAAATCATAAAAGTTGAAACTAACAATAATAATGAATACAGTATTTCCTCTATCTACTGCCCTCCACGCTATAATCTAAACAAAGAAGATTATAACAGACTCTTTAGATCACTAGGATTCAATTTTATTATTGGTGGTGACTTTAATGCAAAAAACACCTATTGGGGATCAAGACTTACAACCCATAAAGGAAAAGAGCTATTCGAAGCCGGACGAATAAATAACTGCGAGTTCCACTCTGGAGGTAAACCAACATACTGGCCTGCTGATATAAATAAAATACCAGATCTCATTGATTTTTACGTAGCGAAAGGGATCTTCGAGGATTACATGTGCATCGAAAACAGCGAAGGGATATATTCTGGTCATACACCTGTTACAATGACTCTCAGCACAATGATAATTAACAAGGATAACCTGCCTAAATTAACTAATAATAGAACTAACTGGGACCTATTCCAAGAACTAATTGAAATGCAAATAAATCTACGAGTGCCGATTAAATCACCGGTACAGTTGGAAGATAAACTAGAGGTATTTAACAGTACTATTCAACAAGCAGCACGGGAAAGTTCTCCTGCTAGTCACACCGAATCCCGTAGGAATCAAAATTATCCTATTGAGGTCAGGGAGTTAGTTAGAGAGAAACGGAAGGCAAGAAAGACCTGGCAAAGGACACGCGCCCCGGAAAACAAAAAAATCATCAATTTTCTATGCAATAAACTAAAACAACTTATAAAAGAAATTAAGAACGAAACTATTAACAAGTACTTAAATGGTGTCACCGAACATAAAGATACTAATTACTCTCTTTGGAAAGCAACAAAGGGATTAAAAAGAACCAAAATGCATGTGCCGTCTATTAAAAATGGGGAAGGAACCTGGGCCAAAAGCAACAAGCAAAAAGCTATTTTATTTTCGGCTCACTTGGAAGACACTTTTCAACCGTTACCTAGGCAAACAGCAAATGAAAACATAATAACAGTTAGCAAAATTGATTAATATAATATTCGATGTGTAACATTGCAGGAATTAAAAGATGAGAGCAAGTGTAATTCGAACGCAAAAAACCTCCAGGATATGATTTAATTACTGGACAAGTCGTAAAAGCCATTCCCTAGAAGGGACTACGAAAATTGGTTCAAATTATCAATGCTGTTTTCAGACTAAAATATGTCCCACGACAATGGAAGGTTGCTGAAGTAATTATGATCCCAAAACCAGGCAAACCAGCGAACGATAAAAAATCGTATACAGACCGATTTCACTACTTCCTGTAATTTCAAAATTATTTGAAAAATTACTGCTCAAGAGACTCAAGCCAATAATAGAAGGGAGAAATTTGATTCCAACACACCAATTTGGATTTAGAGAAAATCACTCTACGATAGAACAAGTTCACAGAATAACGGACATAATCGAAGACGCACTTGAGAATAAGAAGATATGCTCCAGCGTCTTCTTGGATGTAGCACAAGCTTTCGACAAAGTTTGGCACCAAGGACTTGAATTTAAATTGCATCGAGATCCACCTAAGCAATTCTATCAAATTCTTAAATCTTATATCGCAGACCGACATTTCCGTGTAAAATATAACCGAGAGTACTCTGAACTAAAGAGAATATCAGCAGGCATACCACAGGGTAGCGTACTGGGTCCTATATTGTACATCCTGTACACCAAAGATATGCCAAATACAGAAGGTGCCATCATAGCAACATTTGCAGACGATACAGCTATTCTGGCGACTGGAAAGTGTATATCAGAAGCAACGACCAAACTTCAAAAAGCAACCGACACAGTGAGTAGTTGGACAAAGAAATGGCGCATTAGCCTAAACGAAGTAAAATCGGTTCACGTAAACTTCACAAACCAGAAAGTTAACTGGATTCCAGTGGAACTTAATTCAAGGCCGGTTCCAAATGCAAATACAGCCAAATACCTCGGCAAGACTCTCGATTGGAAGCTTAGATGGAAAGAGCATGTTAAAAAGTAAAAAAGAAGAATTGAACATCAAATATTGGAAAATGTATTGGCTAATAGGTAGAAACTCTGAGCTTACAATACATAACAAATTGCTATTATATCAGCAAATACTTAAACCAGTATGGACCTATGGTATTCAACTTTGGGGTTGTACCAAGAAGACAAATGTACAAATGATTCAATGTTTTCAAAACAAAGTGCTGCGTGGCATTGTAAACGCACCATGGTACATTAGAAATGATAACCTCCATACGGACTTAAACATGGAATATGTAAGTGAAGAAATACAAAATCATGCGAAGAAACACATTCAGCGGATATCTTGGCACCAAAAAGCAGACATACGAAGTTTGTTGGACACCACCAATGCAGTAAGAAGACTTCAAAGGCAGAAACCTTTGGAATTGGGCAGTTGTATTTAATTAGGATAGAGAAAAATAATAACTATGTAAATTCAAACGGGAGTAACCATTGGGCTACTGCCCGTCAAATGTGAATCATAATTTAAGAAAGATAAATTACTAAATGATTTGTAAATCAGTTGTAATATTAAATATAGGAAAAAAAACGTATCGAAGATACGAGATCTCAGAAATTTAGTATTACAAAGAGTAGTTTTTCGAAAAAATTCAGAATATTTGTTCTCAATGTAAATATCATTCATCCAAAACGTGTTTTCATTTTCTAGCGTGCAGATTTAATTCTGTAGACATATAGTATTCCGGCCACCGTTCAAATAGATGAAACAGAACGTGATTCAGTAGATGAAACAGAACGTAATTCATTTGAATGGCATTAAATAAAACGAAACATCTTGCAACTCTATGCTATGACGAATATAAATTTCAAAAATATTAAGAATTTCGAAATAATCTCAAAAATGTCGAATTTTCAAAGTATCTGGAATATTCTTAAAAGTTCTCAAATATCAAATTATCCGTAATTATGTAAAACCAAAGGACATCCAATACGTGCTAATCACCGCTATGTACAACGTAAATAACCTGGATATCTATTAATATAATACAGACCCGATGTCAGTCTGTCTGTTTGTTTATCGTGGTAACGACACTATTTATTGTTCCAAGCATGCGAGTATTTTTTATTTATTTGTCCTTTTCTTTTGTCATTTGTATAAACAAACAGAATTGCTGTTCGTGTTTATTATTACATTTATTAGCTACTTTAAGAAAACGTCAACTTCCGAGCCCGAGGACAGAGAGTTTAGCAGAGGACATCGTCAAAATTCCCTCACAATTCATTTGTACCGGTTCTTTGATAGAAGAAATATTTCGAACAAATATACGTTCAGATACGATTGGGTCAATTTCGAAATCTTAATTTATTGCGTTTTGTTCGTACGCCTGTTTGCACAGGCCTTTTCTTACTAGTTATTGTATAATTTCGAATAACCTACAGGAAATCGGAGAAATATCGAAATTTTGGCATAATCTCAAAAAATCTTTTAAATATCACAATTTAGATTTATATGTGTAACTCTGCAAGTTCTTACAACCCAAATCTCGAATAATCCTAGGAATGTCGAAAAACTTAAGAAACCTAGAATAAACCGCGGAGCAATATCCGTTACCCCTAACTAATTTGAAAAATCTCTGTATTACATGAATGTCGATTGATCTCGAATAATTTCAATAAAACCGAAAAATCTGGATATTAATGAATAATATCGGAAAGACTGTAAAAATCTAGAAAACCCACGAACATTTTGAAAAATTCTGAAAATTCGTGTAAATATGGAATTATTTGTCAAGTAACTTAATGTTACTAATACTACTACGATAGTTAAGGCTAAGCTCAACAAAACAAAATGCATTTCGAACAGGCTCTAAAATTCCCACATAACATCGAACTATCAAATACAACCCTACTATAATCTCAAACATACTCGAATATTCTCGAAATCTCGAATAACCTGACGGTTTCGTATCACGCATCTCATTTCAATGATAAACTCTAAAAATCTCGAGAAATTTTAAAAAGTGATCAAAAGATGAAACAAAAGATGATATGAAATCGGGAAGCGAGAATTTCCAAAATCAGGAGAACTAAAAAAACACCTTCACTAGTTGCAAAATTAAGTTGGCAATTAAAATAGTTTTTCAAAATAAACCTGTAAATTTCATTTGTATTTACCGTTTACTGGTAATTAAAAGATCCGCTAAATGAGAAACTATAAGTTGGACGAACGCTAATTGATTATAGAGACTGACTGGTTTGGCTCAAGTAAGGGAAACAAGAATTTGTTTATAGTCGCGGTTATGTATTTTTCTAGTTTCTTCTTGATTTTTATGAACATCACAATGGTACATGGCAAGCAGACGCCATCAGATTACAATAACCTCTTTTTTTCAAATCAAATTTAACCTTTT
Source organism: Tipula vernalis (assembly GCA_958295665.1). Lineage (NCBI taxonomy): Eukaryota > Metazoa > Arthropoda > Insecta > Diptera > Tipulidae > Tipula > Tipula vernalis. The sequence continues at coordinate 173,884,221 of OY282558.1, read as the reverse complement.
GCAAAATAAATTTTATCTGTTAGCAAATCAAAATCAACTTTTTTTAATCAAAACTTGATTTGTAAAAAGTTGAATTTGTTTGGCTAAACACTCAATTGGATTTGTAAAAGGTTGAATTTTGATAAATGCAAAACGGGTAAATTAGGAGTTACGCAAATGGTATAATACAAATAAATCAACCCAGCAAACACAAAAATCGTTATCGCTTGATGTCGAAAGCTTTTATTTTAAACGAGATCTAATTTTTTTCTAAATCTGAATGTCGGTCAGAACCTAAAGGCATTTATATTTCTATCGAGTTAGAACCGAGAAGAAATGGTTGGGTCTGTCTTAAGAAAATATTTAATAGCAACAGAAACGATTTCTTCTTTTTCTAAAAATTAGACCACCCCTTTCTCTTAAGAATTTCCCAGAAATGCACCGTTCTGCAAATTTGCACTTTAACCTTAATCTGAGCTATTTAATCTTAAATTTGAACTAATAAAAGAAATCTCGCGGGCCCCAAGAACCGTGCCCCCCCCCCTTCCGCGGCTGCGGGTGCTTCGAGTACCTAGTTACGCCACTGGGGAATGGCGTTTAAGAAGAAGCCGATTTCCCCACGTAAATTTATTTAGAGAAATTTGGGTACTTGCCAATGGAAAAGAACTTAAAATTTCGTACAAAAAATTGTTATTTTAATACCAAAATCGTAAAAAGTAGGCCCTTTTCTCTGTTTTTAATGCCTAAAACATCTGTTTTCTGTTGTTGATTACTTGGTCGCACATCTCATTTAGCAACATACGACCAAGTGATTTTCCGTGATAATTTTTACAAATAACAAATACATTTTTGTCCCATTCCTTTCTCGCGCGACAAATTACCACTTTACGCTCTTGACATATAAAAAACAAGAGCTGTGTATCAAGAGCTCAAAGTGGTACTTTGTTCCGCGCGAAAGGGAATTGCTGGCGAGTAATACAGAGGCGAACAACTTTTCAAGCGCTACAAAGTACTTTACGGACATATTACACACGTTATTTTTCCTACAAAAACTTACTACATTTATCAAAAATAAAAATTGTTGTGTATTCTCTTATGCAAAGCAAAACTTTTATGTTTTAAAACAGATTTTTTCCAATCGAGCAGTCGATGCGTTTTTAAAAATTACTTGGTCGCACGTCTTCCTTATCAACAACAGAAAACAGTGGGGCAATTTGGGAATTCGATTCAAACGTATTCGAATATTCGAAGAATTGGATTATAACATGAATTGAATCAGATTCAAATTTCGTGAACCGCTAGTCTTTCAAAATATGATGACATCGATCTGAATAAGTGGTAATCAGAGGGAGTTAAGTTTGGAGAATACGCCGCATGCTGTACAACTTCCCAGCCTAAGGAGAAGATAAGTTCCTAGGTTGATTTTGCTGTATGTGGACGAGCGTTGTCATGCAGCAACATCACCTTCCGCCTTCCTTGGCCCGTAAATGGCCTTTTTCCTCCAGAACATCACTCAATTTGATCAATTGGGAGTAGTAACGTGCAACTATAACAGTTTGACCAGATTCCAGAAGCTCGTAGTAAATGACTCCTTTTCAATCCCACCAGACATACAGTAACACTTTCTTGGCATGAATATTCATGGGCTAGCCTGGATCAACCTATGATTTTCTGTAAAAAATTCGTTTTTGTACCGAGAAAGCAATTTCATGCAGGTGTCAACTCCTCCGGTTTTGGTTTTCTTCGGTCAGTTTATGAGGAATCCATTTTCCTTCCTTCTGTATATTGCTTAGTGAATAACTCCTAACTGTTCCGCAAGCTCTATTTGAGTTTGACACGGATTTAATGACTCACAGAATGTTCACCCAAAGTGGAATTAATCAATTCCATAGATTGAGCAGCAATTTTTCATTTAAAAACAGAATAGAATGCAATGGCGTAAATATTACTTATCGACCTCCATCTCTCAAAATTGATACACACGGAATGACAGGAATTCACCACGGAGGTTGCAAATAACTCAAACTTATACTATGTCATAAAAACAGCAATGACTAAGCTACATACTATATATCCAAAATATATGTATCCAAAATGGTGGGCGATTTGGATGTGTTCAAGTATGTTTTTAATGCAACCAACTTCAGAGCCGAGTTTCTACTTGCACACCTATTATAAACTGTTGTGAAACAACACAGTCAGTGCCCTACACGATTAAGGTTGAGCGTTTGACGTTGAGTTGGGATTGAGTTGGAGTTGAGTTGGGATTGAGTTTATTGGGAGTCAGCGGTTAAATTGAAAATTTATTTGTTGTTATGTAGCGGGTTGAGTTGAAAGATAGCTTGCGTTGTTTTGAGTTGAGTTCATGTACGAATGTAATTTTTCGAGTCGCGCTGATTTGAGGATTGAGTTGGACTTTGAGTTTAGGGCTAAGTTGGGGGTTGAGTTGGGGGTTTCAGTAGAGGTTGAGTTAGGATTGAATTGAGTTCATAGGCAAATACAGGTTCGAACAATGTTGGTTTAGGGATTAGGCTTGGGGTAAGTTGAGGGTCGAGTAAGGGATTGAGTTAGGGTCGAGCTTGAGTTAGGGTTAAGTGAGGAGTTTGCGGATTAATTTAGGGTGAGTTGTGGGTTGAATTGGAAGTTAGGGCGTTGAATTTGAGGTTGAGTTGATTGCTGAATATTTGTTCGAGTTGGGGTTGATTAGGTTTGAGTTGGGGTTGAGTTGATGTTTATTAAGCCGTTCAGTTAGGGATACATTTGGGCGTTGAGTTGAGATTTGAGTTATAAGTTAGCTTAACTTGTTCTGAGTTGAGTGCATGTACGCATGTAGTTTTAGGACCGTGTTGATTTGAGGATTGAGTTGGGCGTTTAGTTGGGGTTGAATTGCAGTCGAGTTTGGGTTAAGTCGGATGTCGAAATGGAGAAAAGATTCAGTTGAGTTCATGTACGCATGCGGTTTGAGTTGAACCTTTAGTTTGCGGTTGAGTTGAGGGTAGAGTTGGGGTATGAGTCAAAGGTTAAGTGGGGGTCCAGTTATAGTTGAGTTTATGCTTGGGTTGACAGTTGAGCTGAAGTTGAGCTAGGGTTAAAGAATGTTTGAGTTGCTGGGTTTAGTGGGAGGTAAAATTGAGTTGATTTGAGTTGAGTTCATACACTTATTTAGCTTTCGAGATTGAGTTGGCCGTTGTGCGTGTAATTAAGTAGAAATCAAAAATATGCACCGGAAAACACAATTTATTTAGAGTTTGGTTCTTTTAATGGCTGATTGATTCCTGCTTGTAAATTGAATTTCGCTGTGGACCTCGACGAAGAGTACTATGTGATAAAGCTGTTAATTCTTCAATTATAATTTTAGTTACAGCAGGGCAGTTATCATTTCAAATAATTTCGCTAGATGCTTATTTCATTACTAGAATATTCCTCTTCTTCAAATATAGATAAGCGTTATAAAGAGCTAGCTATACAGAAGTTTTTTTTTACAAAATTTGTGTTTTGGAAAATACAACCAAGAAAAGTTGCTAAATGCTTACTTGCTAAATTTGGTGTATCTGTATGGTCTCGGGTATGTTCAACCAGAGCACTGAGAGTTTTTTATACATCGCTTAGTTTAGTTATTCCACACGAAAGAGATTTTTTAATTCGCTAGAAGGCTGAGCACAATTAACTACCAAACATTTAAATACATTTTTATTTTGATATACCTTAAACATAACAATCAGTTTTTATAGAAAATAATTAACTTTTTATACTTAAATTAAGATAATTTGACAACACGCTTATTATTTTATAGATTCGCGTGAGCTAAACATTATTAAAACACAACAACTGAAAGGACTCTACCAGACCTAGGTCCTACGCAGCATATATCAAAAATTAAAGTAGTTTAACAATATTATGTAATCGTAACGTAATTGAGAATGCTCATCTAGTTTAGTTTGAGAGCTATTTAAAAAAAAAAATAATTTGACTTTTAGCATTGAAACTATTTTGAAATTATATATTTGAATATTTAAAGTTGGTTTAATTAGTAATGTAAGTAAGTAAATTTGATTATTTTATTTATTGCAGTCTTTTAAATTGAAAACAAAAACAGTAACATAATTAATTTTTTACTATATGTTGAACAAATGATTAAAAACTCAATAGTTAATGTAATATTTAATAAAATGCATAATAAATCAATTTTATATTCAAACAGCTCTGGAGATCACAAACGCTAACTGCATCGATATCGCTACCAGCTGAATGTTTGGTCTTATCACTAACAACACCATCGACACCATCAAAATCAAAAGCAGCAAAATCCGTTATGTTTTCCCGACCAAAATCAGCAAGAACCGCATACGATGGACGGGCTCTTCATCCCCAACCATTTCGATGTTATTAAACCAAAATATTATTTTAAATCAAACGAAACATCAAAGTTGAACATCTTTTTAATAAATGAAAAGATGAAATCAACACAAAATTCTATATTCAAATTAAAAATTAGTTGTACTATATTTAGAACATGAATAACATAAGATTTTAAACTTTTTCAACTAAAGTTATAATCTGGACCAAAATCGATAAAAATGAAAATAATTAAACAATCATATTATGATGCTTTTTCTGTTTTATATTCTTATAAAAACTGCACAAACGCACACACAAGATTCCACACACTACAGATTCCTAAAAAGAAACAATAGTGCCTTTTAAAATCAAAATTTGAATACACATTTGAGATTTAAAAAAAAAAATAAATACCTATGTATGTAGTGTAGCTGATTCACAAACAAAATAAAAACTATTAGGCAAATAAAAATTTCTTCAAAGCACATTTCAAAAATCTTTATAAAATTTAAATAAGTATTTAAAACACAAATAAAATAAATATATTAATTCAATATTATAAACAGAAAACGTGTTTCAATTTTAGTTTACCGTGTAACCGACTCTTATTGCATCTGAAAGACATGCTTTAATAATCGTTAACTGTACAAATTCGAAAATTCTCTTAAAATTCCACCGTTTTTCTTAGCTCTAAACTTCTAATTGTAATGCCAAATAATTAAATCGTTTCGTGTTTCAAGTTTTGTAGGAGCAACACCTTTGGCTACATTTTCAGCAACACTAGGTTACATGGAAGGCAGGATAGGAAAAGTTTGTTAAAAAGTACCGCTTCACTCTCACCGAGATCCTCTGGTTCCCGGCCAATTACACCACCCAATACCACTCTGAACCCAAAAAATCCTAAAATATACCAAATTGGACCAGGAGATTGACTTTCAATTTCTTGCGTCCGAAAAAATTATTTAGAACAAAGAATGGTATAAGTTCGGAATTAACTTCGCCTAAATTTCTTTTTTACCCACGCACACCATGGCATATGCGTGGGACGAGGGGCATTGCCAATATTAGTTATATAATAAAAAAATGAAATTCTGTTGTCTACATTATACGGAGGTGCATACAATCAATTCTTCTTCATCTCCGTTGCCAACACAATTACTAGAATCTTACTCGTCGAATTTGTATATCTCCTTCGCCGCCTTTCGTTCTACATCCCGGGATGCTAAAAGAGATAACCCTTACTATCTTCTCGGTGCACACGTTAATCCATCTGAATATGATCCGTCAAAAGCTTTCTTCAGCAGACTTTGTATCCTGAATTAAAAAGCGTAATTCGTCTATGTGGTTGTTAATGTTTCTGGGCGTTTTAATTTTAGGTATTGGAACCTGCATAGTTTTGAGCCACTCAGATGGTGGTTCATTATTTAGCTGGGCTTTTTCTGTGCCTTATGAGATGCGACCACTTCCACCAGGTGTTCCTGAACGAATATATTTTATGACCGACTTTACAGTAATTTTTTCGTTAGAGATGTATTAACTGCTCGAGTATGCTGTGAGGCAATTTTAATTGAATCCACAATGGTCTTCCACTGATTTAGTGTAGTTCCATGTTAAGGTCTGCTGATGTTAAGGCCTGCTGATCTGTTGTTCTTTGGTCCCACAATAAAGATATATTTAACGACTTATTGTTGGAACAAGATTCTGATGACATATTGTTTTTACGTCCAGATGTATGTTTCGCCTGATCTGTCGCCTCTCTTCTACGTTTTGCGCATTTCATCGAGATAAGACGGTGGTCACTGATCTCAGGATAAAAACCTCGGTTTTTACCGATTATATATGTATATCAACTTATTCTTTTTCCGGTTACTATGTGATGTACATGGGAGTAACTGTGACCATCAGTCTATATTGTCCTGGTTCTTCTTCGCCCCAGATGTTTTATGAAATAAATTTTGACAAACTTTTTCCTTTTTGATCCGCTGTACCTTAAAGACCTGCCTACCGACTATAGTATATTAACCCTTTCCTTTTTGTGCCTGGGTCGTTCCCAAGGTACCAGGTGTAGTTGTCACATGAACAGATGTTTCTGCTGGTCACTGCCCCCACGAATATTCTATGTGCCAAAGCAAAACGTATTGCGAGAGCTACTGGAAATAAATTTCCCATTTTCTTATGACTGTTCGACAATGATGTACAGAATATTTACTGGCTCCATATTCTGATGGATGTTATTGTCAATATTTTGAATCGAAGCGGGTTAAGATTCAATTGGGTAACCTTCGTTAAGTTCTAAGTTGTCGTAATGATATCCGTGATACAACAGATTTATCTCCGAAATACAGTAACCAGTGCGGTTCGCGTTCCATAATAGAGAACGTTGATTTTCAACATTTTTAAATTTGCTATGGCCGACAAATAACAGGAGTCCACTTTTGTTGGGATGTAGTAACTATTGAGTTTATTTTTAATAAATTCGACAACTTCCATGCGTAGATTAGCAGCCGCATCACTCCAATTGCGAATACGGTTATATTCACTGGAAAGTTATTACTGTTTAGAGTATTTTATTGCATATACCAGGTATGTATATATGAAACCGGCACTTACCAATAAATGCCGCCACCAGTCAATGTACCTTTTGACAAATCGCGTCATCGGCGCCATTGTGTCCTTTTGACATCTGTCAACAACATGGAATTCATAACCATACAAGTTTCATACAATAACGCATGTTTTTTACATGTTAAAAATGTCGAGTTTTGTGCCTACATATTACGATTACGATTTGAGGACATTATTGATTTTTTCTTATCATTTGAAGAAAACTGCTGCAGAGTCACATCGAATGCTTGTTGAAGCTTACGGTTAGCATGCTCTTGGTAAATCATAATGCTATGACTGGTTTAATAAATTCAAAAGTGGTAATTTTGACATGAGAAACGAAGAACGTGGAAGACCACAAAAAAGTTTGAAGACAGTGAATTGCAAGCATTGTTGGATGACGCAAAAACAACTCGCAAATCAATTGAATGTGTCACGAGAAGCCGGCTCCATACATTTAAAAGTCATGGGAAAGATCCAAAAGCTGGGAAAATGGGTTCCGCATAAACTGAATGAAAGACAACAGGAAAATCGAAAAACCACTTGCGAAATGTTGCTCGCCAGATACAAAAGAAAGTCATTTCTCTATCGAATTGTGTCTGGCGATGAAAAATGGATCTATTTTGAGAATTTAAAGCGCAAAATGTCTTGGCTTGATCCAGGACAACCATCAACATCGACTGCAAGGCCAAATCGCTTCGGACGGAAGACATTGCTCTGTATTTGGTGGGATCAGAAGACTGTGATTTATTTTGAGCTGCTAAAACCTTGTGAAACCGTAAATACTAAACGCTACAAACAACAAATGATCAATTTGAATCGAGTTTTGCGTGAGAAACGACCAAAGTATGATAAAAGGCAACAGAAAGTGGAAGATCAAGGAAACGTTGGAACCACTTAATTGGGAAATACTCTCACATTCGGCTTACTCGCCAGACTTGGCTCCGTCCGATTACCACTTATTTCGTATTACCACTTATATTCGATACCACTTCCTCAAACAAGGCGAGAATTAGCAGAGAAGCTCAATAGATCTCAACCAACTGTGTGGCGTCACCTTGAGAAACTATGTAGTATCACCGCTTGGAGTCTGGGTACCATACAGTTTCACTGAAAACAATAAGATGAATAGCATGGTGATTGCCGTTAATAATCTCTCACTGGACAAGTATAAGCCCTCGTTACCCTGCGAACTGCCCCGCCTACTTTGGAACTTGCTCATAAATGACCTGTTGCTACGACTGGTGGACAGTGGCTTCAAGGTGGTTGCCTATGCGGATGATGTTGCTATTGGTGTCCGTGGTAAATATCCCGGCACCCTTAGTGAGCTTACGCAAAATGCAGTCGACATTCTTTCATTATGGGCCAATGGCTGTGGATTGAATGTGAACCCACACAAAACCGAATTGGTTCTCTTCTCTAGGAATTATAAACTCCTCCCACTTTAAATGGGTTCAGCTTGACTTTTACGGATGAAGCGAAGTTTCTGGGTCTCGTTTTGGATAGCAAATTAAATTGAAAACCTAATGTTCTGGAAAGGGTAAAGAAAGCTATACGGTAGCGATATACTCTTGCAAAAATCCCATTAGGAAAGGATGGTGGCTGGAGCCCCGCATCGTACATTGGCTTTACACCGCAGTGGTCAGACCCACAATTTTGTATGGGGTAATAGTCTGGTGGCCTCTCCGGATAAAACTGTCAACCAAAAGCTGTTGACAAAAGTTCAGAGAACAATCTCTCTGTGGATAAGTGGTGCACTGAGGAGCACATCCACTCAGCCACTGGAAACTGCTATTTTTGACTCCGCTAGGTATCTTGGCGAAACAGTTGGCAGCTTCTACTGCCATACGGCTGAAATCCACTTCAATGTAGACCTACTACTCATTTATATTGTGTAACAAACAAATTCCCAAGACCATCAACTATGCTGTCTCATCACTATCTTTCGACACAAAGTTCCGAACTAGGATCCCATCCATGGAGGACTGGATGATGGGTGCAGTTTTGGAACCAGGAGTTATAAACTTCTTCACTGATTGTTCAAAACGGGACGAGAAAGTCGGGGCTGGTTGTTCTACGAGGAACTTTTGTTAAATCTCTCCTTCCGTCTCCCCGACTACTGTAGCATTTTTCAAGCTGAAGTAACTGCCCTAAAGGAAGTCGTAGACTGGTTGAGGTATAATGTAATATCGGCTTATGATATTCGCTTATATACGAACAGTCAGGCTGCTATTAAAGTGCTTTAATCACACCTCCTCACCTCAAAAGTAGTCAAGAACGAGATGACCGGACAGATCAGTATTGAAATCCCTCTTGCGGTATGCAAACTGCTGATTCAGGAAGAAGCTAGTAAGTTGACGAACGACAGATGGTCAACTTTTATATCATGCGTAATAACTCGGCAGGTCTCCTCTTCAGTGACCTGACGGACCTCAGTAGGATGGACGTCAAGAGTATCCAGCGCTTCATTAACAGCTCAAAATGGTTGGAGGATAAAGTACAATTCGTCATATGGCTACGGACCATTTTTGTGTTTATGCCTGGTCCTAGTGGGCCGCCACCTAAACCTAACCTAACCTACCTGATTCTAAAGTTAGTGTTCAAGGCAAAAAAAATGTATTGTGTGTAACTGATGAATTTCAACAGCCGCAACAAGTGCCAGAAAACCTTATTGAGAAGCGTCCAGCGTTGATTAATCGACGACTAGTTCTGATACTATATGACAATGCTAGGCTTCACACTGCTAGGATCACCCAGGAAAAAACATTGGAACTAGGTTAGTCCACTTTAACTCACCCGCCGTTCTCACCAGACATTACACCAATCGATTACCAAGTTTTTCGATCGCTTCAAAATTCCCTTAATGGATTGACAAGTTGCCAGATAGATGGCAATTAGTTATAAATTATAATGGTGATTATAAATTATAGATTAGTTTTCGAAATTGTCATTTCTATGGTGAAATAAAGTTGAAGTCCAAAATCGTGAATTATTTATGAATCAACTCAAAAAAACCAAAAATTAATCGACTTATTGAAGTTGAGCAACATAAAAATAATATATCGACGGCTAGACCGCATTACGTGTATTTACTTTTTGTTATATTTTTACAGCAGGATTATAATCCTGACTGGATTTGCTGGAGCATACTCTACAATGAACTAACAAAATTGAATAATATTGTTCACGTTTGAGCATTTTATGGGCACAAATTTAATTAAAAAAGGCAGCAAGCACTAATTTTTCCACCGATAACCAAATAAAACGATTTTGAGAAATTTTGTAGATACACGGTAATGCGTTTTAGCTATCAAAATGGGTTAAAATACAAAAGGGTTTCTTGGATGGCAAACGTCTAAACCTCAGCAAATTATAAATAAAATAAAATTTATTACGTTCCAATGTACAGAATTAGAAGGCAGAAAAATTTGTAAGATAAAATATATTTATAAAATTTATAAAGTTTACAAATATTTAAAAATAAACTTGGTATTTTTTAAAACCTCGCAATAATTTTTATATTATAAAAGAAAAAAAAAGTTGCAAGATTTCAATAATAGAGAAACCCATGATTTTTTAAATATCAATTTATTCAAACAAACAAATATTAAAATGTGTCTGCAAATCCGTTGACCCAAAATTAAAACAATGTTGACTGTTAAAATTGTTCATAATTTATTTTTCTTTAATTTACATCTGCAATAGAAAATTTTAATGAATTATAATATTTTATTTGTTAATTTTTATTAAAACAAACAGAAATTATATGTATATTTACGGCTCCAATTTTTGTGTATCCTTATTTTTAATTACTTGGACTTTATTTAAATTTATCAAAAAAATTTTCCTCATTTTCTTAAGAAATTAATTAAAATATCTAATTTCAATTTTTAATTTATTTACTTAAATTTCCAGTCATTATGTTTAGTTCTTTACAAACTTTTATCTCTTGATTTAAATTTTATATTTATATGTATGTATTAAAAAATTCAGCCGCTAAAAAATTATCTAAACTGTAAAACAAAATATATGGCAAGTATTGTATTGTTGCTTTTCAAAATTAGGAATTCTAAAGTCTTGGTAAAACGAATAAAACAAATTAAAAGAATCAAAATTAGGAGCGAGTTTCGAAACTTTCACAGCATTGCGATTAGATAAAAGGAAGACAATGAAGCAAATACTATTTTTTGGACGGATAAATAATGTTGAATAAAATTCCTAATTATGATAAGCATACTTTTGAAAATATTAAAAATATACCTAATAATTAATAAACCTTTATTATTAATATAACAAATAATTAAAAATGAATTTTGGTGTTGCGTTGGAAGCTTAGAGTTGCTTAAATTTAATATGGTGCTTCAGACAAATCTATTATCACACGTGATTTTTTGTTTATTTAATTTTCTGTTATTCTTCTACGTGTACTTTTAATTTTAACTACGGAACGACGAACGAAATTAAAATCGTAATTACACAGAGGATTCGAAAAAAAGGCAAACCGCATTTAAAGGTAAGTGCAAATACAAATTTTAATATTGTTATTGGCGGCCAAATTCACTATTACCTTAAACTTTCAGTTCAGTGGGAAATAAGAACGTTTGTACAAAAATTCTTAAGTCTAGAGTCAGAGAAGTCTAAATTACCTTTTGTAATATTTTTGTAATTTTATCCATTATCTGTTACAAAATCGGGTCAAATACATTTTTAAAAAGAAATCCATTATTTCAGTACTTCTTACCTATATAAAAACGAAATGTAAGTTGAACGTTTTTCAAAATAAACTGCATCGCGCTAATTTATAATAATAACTTTATAATAGACGAAATGAAAGTTAAATAATAAAATGGAGCCAAAAATAGTTAAAAACTTTTTTTGTCGTGTGTTGGACAACCCATATTACATCCAAAATAAATGCTACAAAATTTAAAAAAAAAAAAAACGCAAACCAAATAATAGGACCCTAATAAAAAACATGTACTTTTGCGGTTTTCTTAGAACTCCGAAATAATTTATTATCATTGATCTGTGTTATGTTTACAAAAAACTAACCGAATAAGAATATTTATTGAACCTCAGGGCTCGATTTTGCGTCCAACCGATTCCTTACACATATATATAATTTATAGATTAGAATAAATACATGCTTGTATAACTAGATGTAATTGAATATAGATTTTTAATTGTTAGTCAATGGTTAATTGAATGTTAATTTAATCTTCTCTTTCCCTCTTTTACGAAAAACCCCAACTAATAATAATTAATTATTTAAGATTCTAATTTTTAAAACTTTTATCTTTTTTGTTTTATGAATAATTAATTTAATTAATCTATTCATTTATAATTTAATATCAAAGTTCATAATAATTGTTTGCCATTTATAATATTTAGTCCATAATAGCTGTATATGGTAAACTACTATGTTTTGGCTTTGTTTTATTGATAAATACTTTTATTGCCCCACTAAAATCTGCACTCACTAAAACATAACCACAACCTTTTTTATGTTGTTCGACAAGAGGATCGGGTGTATAATTTTGTGCTTCCTCGGAAGACATTTCATCTGGATCTGGTTTAATAATTGCCTCTGGATGTGGAGCGAAAATAGCACAAGTAACTGTTGCATTGTGTGCTTTAATACCTTCCCAAAAATCATTGCGATCACGTCGAACCTACATCAAATCAAATAATAATCGTGATAAATTATTTGGCGCGTTGAAAATAAACTGGGAATGCTTACCGAACTCAATTTTGCATAATCATGATGGGTTTTCCATATATAAATTTGTTGATTTTCCGAACCGGAAATTATATATTTACCGTCGTGGCTGAATGACGCTTTGATTTGTGATGATGCATTTAAATATCCTTTATATTTACAACTTAAATTTAAATCGCGTAAATCATATAAACGTATTCGGCTATCATTTGATGTCACCAAGATTTTATCTTCACCTGAAAAAATGAAATGAATATTAAAATTAAAAAAAAAAAAAAAAAAAAAAATGAGAAATGAACAAATTAATTATACCTGGCATTGGCTCGATTCCACTAATTTTTCTACCTGTTGAATTACGACCCCTCGTTGATCTTACGTGAATTTGTGTATGGTACTTCAGTTGATCAGTTGTATAAAATATGCAACGTCCATCGTAAGATCCAACTACAGCAAATTTTCCATTCTGACAAAAGTTTGCTGCCGTAATTAATTTCGTCTGACCATCCAGTTCGTTCCATAAGGCAACTTTTTTATCTGGAATATTCCATAATCTTAGTTTACCATCTAAGCTTCCACTTAAAAAATATCGATCATCACGTGGATGGAATGCAATCGCCGTAACAAAATCAATATGTTGAAAACAACATAAACATTCTTTTCGCGAAATATGCCATAACCGTACTGTTTTATCCATTGAACTTGATAAAATGAAATAATTTTTTGACCATGATACGTCTAGTAGATCAGACGTATGGCCGGAATATGTACAGAATGCCTTCGGCATAAATGGTCCAATTGATTTTTCTGCCGCAGTTGCCATTGCGATTGCTTCTTCTGTGGAGGATGATTGCGAAACTAAAGATTCTTGTGATGGCGTAGGTGATGATTTCTGATCTGTATTATATTTAGTTCTCATGTCTTGGAAAAATGGATAGGCATCTTTTAGTACCCAAATTCGTAAATATTTATCTTGTCCAGCTGTTGCCAATAAACGACCACATGAACTGAATTTCATACACCATACTGCACCGGTATGTTCGCCAGACAAGTCCTAAAATCAAAAATATGTCACAGAGTTAGCAAACAAATGTAATTAATGTAAATTTTTTGATTACCTGAACATGTTGTAATTTTGCAAATTCGTATGGCCCCTTATTAGTGTTCGACGCTTTAATCTTAATATTTTGTTCAGGATTAACAACATCCACGACATCAGCAACATCTTCTTTGTGCCTTGCATGTGATACTTCAGACGCAATAGATCTTGCTTTATCAACAGTTTTTCTCATTGCTGAACCAAAATATCTTCGTATTCTTTCGGTTTTTCTTTTTATTCGACTGCTCTCCTCATAATCATTTTCATCTTCTTCAGCTGGTGGTACTTCTGCTGGTATATCAACGCCGGCTTCTTCATCCATTTCAGGCACTTCACTTGTTAGTCTCATTATATGGAAGGATAATGGATTCATTTTTTCTTTTAATTCGGGAAGTTTATCTTCAATAACAGACAATGGAAAATTTTCACCCGTATCTAAATTTTTTACAGGAACTTGTTGTAAAATTTCTATATCAGATAATTGCTTACCAGAATCGGTACGGGTACGAACTGGTACGTTTAATTGTTTTATAATTTCTTCGTCACCAGCTGATTTACGTCTTTCTTTAGAATTTTTTGTTTTTAAAGACGATAGGTGTTCGTACCTAATTCAATTAAAAAAAAAAACAATTCAACAACATTTTATTAGCCTATCATTCATTTGTATTGTAAGGTTTAATTTCTAATTTCTCTAAAAATACTTGCAACAAAACAATATCGTCCAGCATTTTGTCTATAAAAACCAAATTGTTTCAAAAACAAATAAAAAAATATATTTTTTTTTAGAAATCCAAATCTGTGTCAGAGAGGCAAGTGTTTAAAGCAAACCACCGAAAATAAACGATTTCAGATTTAATAATTCAGAAACGGCAGCTGTTTAGTAGATTAGTGCAAATTTAGCTATTGCAGTAAGTAAAAGCTGTCTTCATTAACATAAACATTAATGAATCTTTATATATAAGGAGCTGTAGTATTAGAAAGTAAAATTTCAGAACCTTAATAAATTGTGATATTTTATAATTACGGTTGAGTGCAATATTTAGAATAACGAATTACCACATTTTGACTTGTATGAATGACAATAAAATTAAGTTGCCAACCCCATTTCATTAATGATTAATAAAATGAGTCAAAAGTTTAGGTGTAATTTAGGTTAATTATAGATGGTCGAAATAAATAAGGTTGAAAGAGATTTTAACAAACATGCATTTATAGTGGTAACATTATGTTACCGAACTTATGTTAAAGCAATTTCATTTTTTTACTTTTATTTTTGGTCTATTGGTAATGTAGGAGCTTGGTCATATTGTTAGATTAATATGTTAAATAAACCACTGGCACCTTCTAATATTTAGGTACCTTAATTAATAAAATAAAAAAAGCGTTACAAATTAATCGAATACCATTCATTAATTTTTTTTTTTTTTTTTTTCAAGCAGAAAATAAATTATTTGGCCACATTTCTTGATTTTATTATTAAAGTGTTAAGTTTATAAACAAAATATCAAAAATTATACAGCAGAGAAAAATTATAAATAAGTTAATCGCATTAGATTAGTAACCATCACTACCATCAGTCTTTTTATGTTAAATTCAAACAAAAAAAAAAAATTGTAACAAAAAATATAAACAAATGCAACATACCTTGAACCGCTTCCGAGACTATTTGTGCCTGTTCCAGAAAAATTAACTCTATCACGAGAAGTTGATTGAAATATTTCAGCTTGTATACGTTCTATTTCATCACAAGATGGCCCATCGGCTTTATTAGTTACTTCATCTTGCGGTTTAACCACATATCGTCCACGTGTTGCTTTATATAAATTTAAACTCTGCGTAGGATCAATTGAACTGACACGGCTTGGAGCTGAATTACTTTTAGCTGAATTCGACGGGCTTGGTCGAGAATTTATAGATGTTGTTGAATTACCAAGTGAATTATAAATTCGATTTAATGATGCACTTTTATAGGTTTTACTTCCACCAATTTCATCGTTGGCACTTGCCATATTATGATGTTCATTATTAGAAAATTCATGTTCTAATTCTCTTTGTAATTTTTCAATAGCCGTTTCCTTTTTAGTAATCGATGGTGTTGGTTCTGGTTTGCTTTTAATTGATTTACTATCAATTTCACTATCACTATTATCAACAATATAATTATAATTTGTGTTACTCTTCGTCATAGTTTGATCATCTTTTTGATTATCATCATTTTGTCCGCCAATTGATGCTAAATCATCATTTGGATTAAAATTTTCCGATGAACTTGTCGATAATTTTTTTGTATTACGTTTTTTTCTAGGCGGTACTACGGGTCTAGATGGTACTAGATTATCTGATGTTTTTGAATGGGCCAGCTTTGTACTAGCTATTACATCGGGTTCTATATAAATTTTTTTATCTGTGATTGTTTATGTTTATTAAATTTTTAATGATTGACTTATGAATTTTAGTAAATTTTTGATTAAATTAAAATGAATATGAAAACAAAAAATAGTAATGCATACACATATGTACATACAAACATTTAATATGTTTTAACAATATTAGAGCGCACACTATGGAGTACAGTTCTTTCATTTGAATCTAACTAACTCTCTTATTTGCGGTCTAATATAAACGTTATATTTTTTTTTTTTTAATTAAATCTAAAATGCCACTACTACCAATCAATTTTGATTATAACAATATAACAAATTAATAAAATTACAGGAGAACATCTAGAAATACAGTAACTATTGTAGAAATTTTTGTTATAATCACAATTGACATAAAAATTAAAAAGCATGAAAGTACCCATTAAAGTACAAAATATTTTCGACCATAATATCATGTAAATAAACCAGAAACCAAATCGAAAATATAAATTAAAAAGAATAAAATATTTTAATCGAAATATTGTATGTACGATCATGCAAAAAAAAACGATTGTTTTACCTTGAAAATTCATTTTTGAAGCACTACATGTATCACTGACCAATTGCTGTTGATGATGTGTGGTTGATGATGATGCTGACGATTCGACACTTTCGTTTGTTTTTACCGATAGTGTATCGATTTTATTTGAAACTTGATTTTCCAAATCTGTTTCGCTTAATTGAGATATTTGTGACAGCTGCGATTGTATAAGCTGTGAACTACTTGATTTTGTAAGTAAATTATTGACAGACTCACGACCAACACTCATTGCTGAAGGATCTATGTTTCCAGCTAATATTCGACCAACGCGACCTAGCGAGGTCATACTTTGAATACTTGCAGTGTCGTGTTCGATAATGCGAAATTTGTGTGTTGTCCGCTGTGGATAGACCCCTTCTGAAGAACTGTTCTGAAAAATCATAAAATTGCAAATTAAACTAAACCAGTGAAAAAATGCTGTTTCCTTTTCCGTCAGGTGACAGTATTTATGTATATGTGTCTCTTATATAATTAGCTATAATTTAATTTGAATTTAAAGTTGCATCACCAATATTGAAAAAATTTAATTTGCCAGTTTACTTTCCTGCACTACCCACTAAACTTAATTGAATCAAAGCCATAATCTTACATTAAAGAAACATTGGCAACATTAACTGTGATTTAGGTATTTACATTATATCTTTCAATAAATCAGCAATTCCTAATCCAAAATTCCAAAAAACGACAACGGTGTAAGATTAAATATAATATTTACTGAAATAGTGCATATACAGGTATGTGTACTTATCAAATTATTTTATAAACCTGATACATTTTATTTACTGATAAAAATTTGGAAATACGATTTTTATGAAATCATATCTAAATGTTGATTTTATATACATAGTTTAATATAATTCAAGCGTTAAAGTAAATTATGTAGGCCCAACAGACTAAGTACCTTAAATTTTCAATGATGGGATATGACAATGTTGAATCTTGTACAACGTCTAAAAAAATTACCAAATAAAACAAAATTAGGTCTCCTATGATGTTTAATTTAGCAGTTATTGATACGCCATTTGATTTAGCAAGTTAATATTAAAGCTGGCTCTAAAATATCCATAATTTCTTTCTGATATCTTACTTATCGGTTTAATAAGACTAAAATAATCTAAAATGTATATAACTTAACCGAGCCAAGGAAATGTAACTTGTGATGCCCTTCTTTCCTACGTTTTCTTATACTAACAAGAGTTTTAGAATCGGCATCATTTAAAAGTGCTTCTCAAAGAAGAGTTTTCAATTTTAATTTGTACAATAATTTCGACTTCAAGATGTTAGTTTTGTGCATTATTGTTATTTAGCAAGAAGTTTTACTACATTAATAAATAAAATAAATTTTATTGCAAACTACTAGAATAACGTATATCTGACAAAGTGACAACAACCATTTAATAAATGGTATAAACCAGTAGTAAATAGCCAACAAAATAAAACGCCAAATACATGAAGAAAAGGTCATTCGTTTAATATTTTTTGATGACCCCAAAATTCCATTGAAATTAAATTTAAATTAACTATAGATTTATATCGTTCAAACCAGAACAATTAATTCATTATTGGAATTCTTGTACTTCTATTTTTTATATTTTTAATTAATTTACACTTACTTGTGATTCGGGCGTTAAAGTATTTCCAATATTTTCGTCATCCTCATTTTGCATTGTTTGCCTTATGTCACGAAATCTTTGCCGTCCCGTCTGGAATAGTAATTTAGTATGTAAAGCGAAATATTTTAAGATTTTGAATTCAACTATTAATTTATTTACTGGTTTTGGTTCCACAAATTCCATAATATCTTCCGTGGATATTTTTGCCAAATTTGGTTGCGATTGGTATACTTTTGACTGTTCTTGAACACTTGCCATTTTATTCATCTCGGTTGGAAATTTAAAACCGTCATCTTTTGTAACTGCCGTTGATGAAACTTTCGGGGATTTTTTTCTACGAAAAAACATTATTATTGATCATATACTTATATGTACTAGTTTCACTTTTATTAATAATTTTTTATTATGTTTCATTTAGAAATTATATATTGAGACTGTCTGTTATCGTGCTTTATTTTTTAGGGTATTCAATTTTTAATTTTTATTATTGTTTTTTTTCGCTAAAAAAAAAATAGATAATGATTTTAAAGATAAGACCCAGTGCAGTACTGCACCCGAATTCCGGTTCGATGACAAATGAGAATGATAAATGAGTTGACTTTTTTTTCGACCAGTCGGTTCCCATTATCAGAAAATTTCCGATTCCCATTCTACAAATGAGTTTTCGCTTACTATAAATTTTATAGCATGCGTGTTTTGGTTAATTGTATGTTTTTGACAGAAAGTAAACAATAATATTTTGACAAAACTAAAATTTTTTTAACGCGAGCATTCAATAAATTAATAATAAAAATCGTCGAGGAAGGCTGCACATACCAAAAATGTCCAAATAATTTGTGACGCAGATCTAATGATCTTAAATGTGAATGGACGGTATGGAGGATCGGCGCAGGATAATTTCGTGTCGAACAACTCTCTCATTAAAAAAAAATGACCGACCATTTTGAAAATGGTGGAAGAAATACATATTTGCTTGGTAAATTAATTAAACATTAAATGTACAAATTTACAGTGTTTTTATTTAACTATTTCTTACAATTTTAGGTGATAGCGGATATGGTCAGCAACCATGGCTGATGACCCCGTTTGCAGATCCAATTGATGCGCGACATGAAAAATATAATGTCGCCCACAAAAAAACAAAGCATCTAGTGGAACGATGCATCGGTGTGCTAAAATCGAGGTTCCGATGTCGTAGTAAACAACGAATGCTTGTGTATTTCCCACAAAAGGCAGGATTAATCATTAATTCGTGTGCAATCCTGCACAATATTATGATGCTGCATGGTGTTCCACTTCCACCAGAAGAGGATATTTTGGCAGAAATGGACGATGAACCAGCGAATCCAGAAACAGAGGATCCCGCAAGAATTCTTGTTGTTGGAAGACAAATAAGAGAGGCTGTAGCGAATTCGTTTATAGTTTAAAAAAATGTTATTAAATGATATTGTAATAAATTAAATGCATATAAATTATATCATATATTACAACAATTTTTTAATTCGTTTTAATAATAAATAATAAATTAGTCCCCACTCAAGTAATCTCCATGCAGCGCGATGGATTCTTTTTCTTTTAAAACCAACTCGCGTCTTCTTATCATTAACTCTTCTTTATCTATTTGAATTTCAACAAGTTTTCGTTCTCATGAAAAAAAGAATTATGGTCTTTTTGGCATTATTTACGAGTTTTATTTTCTCGGTGATCAAACGGGAATCGCGTTTCCTGAGTTTTTAGACCAATAGGATTTTTTATACAATTAAAACCCATATGAGAAATTTATCATGGAACCGGAATTCGGGTGCTGGAAGGGGAAATTGCTGCAAATTTTAAACGGCGTGGTGAATTTCTCTGCAATAGAATTTTTATGTTTAGTAGCCTGAGAAATTACATTATCTAAATGTAAATATGTTCGCTCGGTATTTATAATAATACATTTGAGTGGAAAGAGATTTTCCTTGTAAGCCTAAAGCGATAGCAAACGAAGCGCATTGGAAAAATCCAATTTTGGGCATTGTTAATTAAGAATTCAAGGTAACAAATACGTGGCCAGATAAAGATACATCTTGTCACTCTTGGTACACAATGATATTAGGAACCCAACGATTATTATGATGCATATAATATTTCGGTTAGTTTATCTGGAAAAACTTATTGTCTTTATTATTCATTTGCCGCAAATAAATATTGGTTTAGCGTTTAACCGCAAATAATCAAAACCAAACTAGTAGAGTTTCTCTTGACATTCTGTGAAGAACGATGACAACTTGACTCAAAAATAGTAAGATAGAGAACTTCACCTAGATATTAAAATCTTCCACAAATTACCTAATAAGGACTTTAATCGCGGTACATTCAACTTTTATGTATTATTACAAATTTATAAAATAGCAAAATATTAACAAAAAAACTCGACCCTGAACATGTTTAATATTTTATTAATTCAATCAAATTTGGTCGTGAAATGAAAAATGAGCATTTTATTTTTTTTTTTTTTTTTTTTTGTTTAGTACTTAAATTTAATTCAATTGAAAACTGATAAGAAAACAATTCGTCCATAAATCCGTGATATACACGACAAGCTATTATTACAGGGAAGATATAATTTTTATTGAATAAGTTAAAATGTCATGCTTGTGAAATAAATCATACAATGTTTGCCACTTACTTCCCGTTGCCTTTTGGGGTTAGATCTTCAGCATCATAAAATTCTTCGGAACTATCAGATTCTTGTGTCATAGACATTTTGCCTTTTCACTTTTTTCTCTCTTTGCAATCTTTTTTATTATTTTTTTTGTGTATTTTAACTTTAAACTAATTTCAAAATTTTTTCTACATATATTTTATAAAAATTTACATAAATAATACATTTTATTCTAAAGAAAATAGAAAAACAATACAAAAAATAATTTAAAAATATGTGTATTAACCAAAAGAAAAAGAATTTTAATATTTTTTTTCATATGTTGAAAACGTCAAATGGAAATGTCATTTTGACAATGACAGTTTTGTTTTTCTTGGAAAATATTTAATTTTTATTAATGCTGGTGCCACCTATGATTCGCTATATATAGCTAGGATTTTTAGTGTTTTCATCATAAAAAACTGTTAGTGGTAAGCTGTATTTCCATGAGAACATTTTAATTCGAATAATTATATTGGATTATTTCTTCTCAAGGAAACAGCACGCGAATTATTTTTTCGATTTCATTTTTTTTCGTTTTTGACTTGTCCGATTTAGATGTACATACCAACATTTTTTGCCCAAAAAAAATGAAGATATTAGTATATGTATTTCGATTTTCACGAGCTATTTAATTCGAGCTCGAACAAATAAAATACGTAACTGCTTGAATGAAAAACGGAAAAAAATACCAACATTGAATATTTCGCGGCTTATTCTGTTAAGAAAAAAATAACTCCAAAATAATTCGAATTAATTTTTTCTCAACAAAATACAGCTTTTTTTTAACTTTGCTAGTACGTAGAAAAATAAAATTCTGACTATAAAATATACTCGACCCGACGCAATGTCTATTCTCGTTAATCTTCTTCTGTGACCCGAACGACCCCGAGTAATTTTATAGTAACAAACAACAACAAACACAATAAAAATGGCGATTTGTGAAATTTCATAGCGCTTTATTTTATTTATCTTTTAAATTTACGTTCGAAAATTTTTCATTTTACGCGGAAAACTCATAATATTCGTAGCATTAATGCGAAAGGCCAAAACAACAGTTACAGAAATAGTATATAAGCTCGATTTTATGACGGATCACTAAATAAAATACATTAATTTAGTTTAGATTTTTGTTATACATATTTGTATATAATATTAATTAATTTAAATTAAAATTTATAAAATCTAAACTAAACAATTTTATATTTAAATCCAAATGTACATTAATTTTTTCCTTTCCTTCAAATTCTACCATGGTGTAAGACTGGTCGTGTACTCGTGTTCAGTCGGACAAAAATGATAAAAATATCATGATATTTTTTATCGCGTTTTCCCATAAAACGCACTCATTTATCACAAAAAAAATCAAGTTTTTGTTTGGTTTTAGGTATGAAAATAAATATGTACATACATACGAGGGCGGATTGAAAATGAAGCTACCTAAGTAGGAAAACAAAATTTTTTTTTTGCCAAAAACCATTTATTTCTCAACATAGTCTCCATTTAATTCGACACACTTAGACGATATTCCAATTTTTTTATACCATCTGAATAATACGATTTCGGGAACCCCTCAAAATACGCGTTAGTTTCGATAATCACTTCTTCGTTTGAGATGAATCTTTGTCCTGCGAGCCATTTTTTCAAGTTTGGAAACAGGAAAAAGTCACTAGGAGCTAAATCTGGACTATAAGGTGGATGATCAACCAATTCGAAGTTTATTTCACGTAATTTTAGCATCGTATCTAATGCTGTGTGAACCGGTGCGTTGTCTTGAAGAAAAAGCACTTGTTTCTTCTTTAAATGTGGTCGTTTTTCCTTGATTGCATCAACCAATTGATCCAATAATGCACGATAATACTTTCCTGTGATTGTGGATCCTTTTTCAAGATAATCGATGAGCAATATTCCGTGTGCATCCCAAAATATAGTGGCCATAACCTTGCCAGCCGATTTCACTGCCTTTGCCTTCTTCGGAGCACTTCCACCAGCTTCCACCCATTGTTTCGATTGATTTTTGGTTTCAGGTGTGTAGTGGACCCACGTTTCATCAACAGTAATTAATCGACGCCAAAAATCAAC
This sequence comes from Tipula vernalis, assembly GCA_958295665.1. NCBI lineage: Eukaryota > Metazoa > Arthropoda > Insecta > Diptera > Tipulidae > Tipula > Tipula vernalis. The sequence goes on along the minus strand of OY282558.1, from coordinate 173,861,146 downwards.
AGGATTACGCTTTATCATGTCCAAACACCGCTGTGAAGTGGTCTGTCGAACTCGTTTTTGTTCGACACTGAGCAAACGCGGCACCCATCTTGCCGATAGCTTTTTCATATGCAAATGTTCATGCAAAATGTTGAACACACGTTCATATGATATGTTTACCATTTCAACAATCTCACGCAACTTGACTCGGCGATCATTCATAACGATATCGAGGATTTTCTTGATATTTTCTTCAGTAACCACCTCTTTTGGCCTTCCTGTTGATGGTATTGTTGCAGTGCTTCTTCGGCCGCGTTTAAATTCAGCAATCCAATATTTTACCATGTAATCTGACGGAGCAGACTCACCGTAATGTTTATCGAGCTTTTCTTTTGTCTCTTTCGCCGTTTTCCCTTTCAAATAATAGTGTTTAATCACTGCACGAAATTCGTTTTTTTCCATTTTTCAAGAAACACGAAAGTTGCTTACTTCAAACGACTACAACAAATAAACTAATCGATGAATTTGGGTGAAATTATTTTAACAGCTGACGTTTGACAGATCGCAATTTCTAAAAAACAAAAATTTTTGTGTTTATGCTGCCATCTAGCGCTAGGTAGCTTCATTTTCAATCCGCCCTCGTATTTGAAAATAAAATATTTGTCTTTTGATTGTCGTGTGATATTTTTAATATTTTTCAGGAAGTATCGTGATCGTATCGCGATAAAGTGGTTTTGATGTTGCCCAACTGAAGATGCTCTACAGAAGTTTGACGTGTAAAATCCCTTTTTCAGTTTGGTTGTTTTGTCGGGCAAGACATAAAATACAACGAAGTAAAGTTAGGGTAATAAAAAATATCATGATATTTTTTATCAATTTTGCCCGACTGAACACGACCACTGTGGTAATTTGAATGAGTGTGTTGTATGGCGTGTTTTACGTCAAAAGACCAGACCCTAACTAAATAAAATAAAATAAACTATCCTGGATGTTGGGTGGTTTGGCGTCTATTGTTGAGTAGATTAATCTACCAGCTCCGTAACCTTCCAGTAGGGTGCGCATCACGTGAGCTGTTCAGTCATGTATCAAGCAGCTGCTTGATCTGCCTCCTCGTGGAAACCACTGGTAACTGAGGCCATTTGCAGTAGTAAGTACGGCGCTAAAGGAGAAATCCTTGTCAAAAGATCCTAATCTAAGGTGGAACAGCATATGCCGATGGTTGAAAGGCTGATAGGTTAATCAGTCCAAGTATGCGGACTCTGGATACCCGGCACCCTCCAGTTTTAATTAGCCTTCCTGTAGTAAAACTGGGTGACCTATATGTAATGAAAGGCTTGGTGTTACTTTTTAGACTGGCTTTTATTCAATTCAGTTCAGTGTATCGACATTACTGTATAACAGTTGGAACACTAGTTCCAATGCTAAGCACAAGATATCGCTTGTAACATCTCCCTTTTCTTATGTAGTATTATAAGGATTACAATGAATAAAACTAATAATGAATATAATTTAAAATGATTTCATACTATTCCTCCTTTTTTTTTTTTTTTTTTTTTTATATACGTTATTTCTTCATACTAACTATATAAGTAATATAATATTTATGATTAGTTTTAATACTAAGCCATGACTGAACTCAAAGATCCAACCTTTGTGGTGCTTTACTAACTCTTCTCGATCTATTGTTTCACCGATACCTTTATTCGACCTCTCACTATTTATAACCTGTTTGTCATCACCAGTGCTTTTAACCGTATCTTGTGAACTGTCTTCTACATGTATGAATTTTTTTTCACGTTTGATTGGTTCTATCAACCTGGTTTTGCGAAGATGATGAGAGTTACGTCTGTATTGACTTCCATCATCGGACTGCACTATCACCGATCTTGGAGCTCGCAGCTTTTCCATTACTGCCCCTGTAATCCAATTTCTAGGACCCATTTGAATACAAACTTTCTCATTGAATATTGGATCTTGCCGAACCTTCGTGTTTTTATCAGCATAATTTTTTTGCTTGTTTCTTAGATTGGTTAGATTTTCCTTCACCCCTTGAATTATTTTAGGTTCCAGAAGCTGCTTGCCAATTGGAAGATTTGTTCTTGTCAATCTGCTCATTAGCCTTTGATTGGGAGACTCTAGGCAATTATGAATTATCTCTAGGTGTATTACGCAAATTTTGTAGTGCAATATAGAAATCCGTATTGTCTTTGACGCATTTTTTCATCATTAGTTTAGCTGTCTGAACTGCTCGTTCTGCCAAACCATTTGCTCTTGGAAACTGAGGACTCGATGTCTTGTGCTCAAAATTCCACTTTTGGCTGAATTCCAAAAATTCTCTAGCCGAATATTGAGGACCATTATTACTTTCAGTATTCTAGATGTACCATGGGTAGCAAATATTTTCTTTAATATTTGTATTACCTCAGCTGACATCATGTTATTAAGTTTCTCTATTTCGAAGAAACCGGAGTAACTGTCCACCACCACTAAATACGTTTCACCATTTAAGTGAAACAGGTCTGTTGCCACTATTTCAAATGGTAGACTTGGAACTTCTTTACTCATGATAGGTTCTTTGATATTACTTTTTTGTGTTTGCTGACACACTGCACATTGTTCTACGAAGTCAATCGTATCCTGTGTTAACCCTTTCCAGTAGAATAATTGACGAGCTCTTTTCATCGTTGATTGTATACCATGATGACCTGTATGCACAGCAGCTAACGTCTTTTTTATTCGAGCCTTAGGCACTATTATTTTTTCCCCTTTAAATAAGATATCATCGTATACTGCCAGTTCCTCTTTAAAATTTGCAAAATGTTCAATATCTCTTGGTATTTCTGAATTATTCTCAGGCCAGAAGGTGTGTTTCGTTTTTTATTTCTGCCCTCAAATTTTCTATTGCATTGTCCGACATTGGGACAATTACACTAATTTCCAGATCTTCTTGTTCCGTTTGCTTTGGATTATCACAATCTCGACTTAAAGCATCTGCTAATGGTATATCTCTCCCTTTTTTGTATATTATTTGAGGTGAATATGGCAGTATATCAAACAAAATTCTTTGAAGCCGAGCAGGAGCAGGCTGAATTGGCTTTTTGAATATCGATTCCAAAGGTTTATGATCTGTCTCAATAATCAATTGTTTCCCATGTATATACTCATGAAATTTTTTAACTGAGAAACGTATTGCTGTAGCTTCCTTTTCTATTTGTGGGTAGTTTTGTTTACACTCACTTAATGATCTTGATGCTTTATCTGACACTATGTAATTAAAGCCCTCTAATCTAAACAAAAAAAGCGATTCGGAAAAAACGATACGATAGCGATATGTAAACGATGCTTAATTTCTTATAACACACTACGCACTTTATTTTTATTTTTACTCCCATATAAACAACGAAAATAAAAATTGTACATTGTGCGTTTCTCACTTGCAAAGCGGACAGCGATATTTGTATAAAAAGAAATTAAAATCATTACGAAATATTTGGTGTTATAAGTTTTACAAAGTAATTCTATATTTCTTTTCCAATTTGTTTAAACCATTTTTATTTATTAATTTAATCCTTATTGTTTATTTTTTAAGATGTGAGCAAATTTTACCACTACCGATTGAATTAAGGAGCGAAGTATTATGAAACCCGATACAATTAAACCGTCAAACATATATCGATTTCGAATCGCAAAAACGATTCGTAAACGATATTTTGTATGAACAACAAACATCATTTTCGTATCGTAAACGAATCGCTTTGTTTAGTGGGATGCTTGGTGTTACTTTTTAGACTGGCTTTTATTCAATTCAGTTCAGTGTATCGACATTACTGTATAACAATATTAAGTATAACAATATTACTGTATAACAGTTGGAACACTAGTTCCAATGCTAAGCATAAGATATCGCTTGTGACACTATAGGCGATTTTTCATTCCCAGCAACTCGTAAAAGTAAAATCAAATGGAAGATGGGCAGAGGTAGGATTATACAGGAGTGGGACAGCGCTCTCGAAGTCCTTGGGTACCAATGCTATCGTCTTTCTAGCAGAACTACATGCTGTAGTAAACAACTAGGAGGGAGAGCAATAAGCCCATATAGTACGTATCACGTACCGGCCGGCAGAATTATCAGGTTCATTAAGAGTTTGAATATTGACTGGACGGATAATTAAATAAAGAAGGGTCCAAGCACAAAAGATCTTTTAGGTCGCAGTGCGAGGTGGCTTAACGCCCACATGGCCCTTCAATAATAGTAATCGATCGTTAAATTTTGCGAATGTTGCTTTTCTTAAAAATAACTAAATCAGCTCCCTGGCGCTCCGAGCATAATAATATTTTTGCCTTTCCTTTTTTGTTTAAATTTATTTTGGATTTCCAATTAAGTTATTTCTGATCAAAAGCGAATCCGATACTGGCCACTTTGTTCTTACAAGTCTGCAAAAAATAATTCTGATGGAGTAATATGCATAACCGTCAAAGGTGTTGAATTATATTCCAATAAACGATATTGGAATTTATGGCCCTTTTTCAGCGACCATTGCTTTGATATCTTGCGCTTGAGAATTTAAATTGAATCTCACATTCGACAGAGAAGCGTTCGAATTAAGCCGATCCAAATGCACTATTGTCACATTTCATGATTGTTGGATATCCATGTTTATCAAATAGCCGACAAATTACACCGATAATGTGTTTTGATGTTTTATTTTGAACATTAATGGCCATAAGGTAATTTGAGTATGCATTAATGTGTGCAATGTAATCAAGACCAGCCTATTTGAATAGTTCCATTGCCACTATATGAAACGGATATTTCAGGATTTGGGTTGGAGATTCAACATACGTTGAAATCGCTTTGTTAGGTCATCAATATCATGCTTGAGCAATGTTTCCAAAGGCTTGTGATCACATTCGACAGTAGATTCCCGCCCGAATGCAAAAACATTTGCAGAATACCTTTCCAATTTGTGGAGGATTCGTGAAGCATATGCCACAGCATGTCCGTTTTGAACAAAACCCAATCCATCCTTGGCTTTATACGATTATACGTTTTGGATCATAGATAGCCAGCACTGGTTCAGATGTTACGATGCCAAGCAAATTTTTGAATTCCGTTTCATGTTTTTCTTCCAATCAAATTCTACATTATGTCGTGTTAAATTTCGTAATTCCGCTGATTGCTTTGACAGATTTTTAATAAATCTTGCGAGAAGACCAAAGAATCTTAAAAAGTCCGAATTATTGTCCGGTTTTTTCATTTCAAAAATTGCGTTCCGATATTTCAAATCCGCTTTAATTTTTCCTTTCGATAAAATATTTTCCATGAATTTTATTTTCCGTTATCGATATTGAATTTTTTCCGAGTTAAACTTTACATTATTTATCCGCGCTCTATTCATTACCTTGCTTATTTTTCGCGCAAATCAAAATAAACAACGACTTCCCGAAAATATCCAAAAATTTTAATCATTTCCTGTTGAAACATTTCCGGCGGGCAATTAAGGACACACGATGGAATCTAAATCTACCGAAAGGAGTCATAAATGTTGTCAAATCCGAGCAGTTATTGCTTTGTTTTCGTTAAAATCTTCTGGTTCTTGACCGAATGTACCGTACCTTACAATACTATTTTCAATTTAAAAAATTCAAAAACATTTTTAATGGGCTGCCAAAATTAAAATTAAATTTTTTCGGTTTTAAATAATTTTTATCGGAGGAAAAAATTAAATTTTCATTTTCTCGGTCAATTATAAATTTTTTGGAATTTTTTAAATTGAAAATGGCACTGTATGGTATATTCGGTTATGAACAAAACGATTTTAACGAAAACCTGGCAATAATTTTGGAATTATATACAAACAACTAAACCCGATTTTTCTTTTCGTTTTTCAGTGGGTAGCGGCTTAAACGAAAAGAAATTCGGATTTAATTCTATGTGTTCGCTAATATGAAACTATTTTTATTTTAGCGGTGCTTCGAACGGCGTGTACCATATGTGTTTGGGGCTATTATGTGAAGCAAATTTTTGATGTTATGTTATACTCATTTCGTATGTTCCAATAGACCATTTAGCCAAGACATATTTTTCTCACTTATCAGTACTTACGGTGGTCGATTGGAAAGCCGCTTTAGTGTAATTTTAGAATATGGTAGTCATGGCATCTATTAGGGGCATGTATATCCGGTGAGCTTTCTGTTTTTATTTTAATCAGCCCTCCGAGTGTGCGCGGCATGTGAGGAGGAATCCGATCATGATTCGCAAGTGAACTTCCTGTCTCCTCGTGGAGACCATTGGAAACTGTTTGTCATATTACAACAGACTAACGTACGGTGTACCATATTACAGAAGGAAACCTTTAAAAAAACCTAATCTAAGGTGGAACAGCGTACGCCGATAGATGAATGCCAAGAACCCTCCAGTTTCAATTAGCCTTCCTGTGGTAGAGCTGGGTGTCCTACAGGTGACTCTCCAATCCCAGAAACTCGTAGAAATCAAAATAAATAGAAACGTTTTTAATAAGCATGGTGACGCATCTAAAGCGTCACAACCCAGCGGTAGTTCCATCGTGAGACCGAGGACCTCAGCCCTCTTTCCACTGCTCTTTTCACTAATCACAATTAATATTAAAGAATAAACTTTATATTCGGATCGATCCCAATCTATACATTGAACTGTCGGATACCTCCTTGTGGAAACTGTGCGTTCCCAATAGTATGAGTTTAGTTCGCCAAAAACATTGTAAATCAACCGTCTCACAAGGAATTAATAAGAAAACTTTGGAACCCCTGCATAAATTTTACTTCTGGCCAAAGAAGCGTAAGCATGCAATTGCGAAATTTTTTAAAACAACCAATAGATCAAGGCGACCGAAAATGGGACAAACCTACTTTACTGAGCGTCTATTTCAAAAATTGTATGTGAATCTGTTATGTCCATAACCTGCTATGGATTATTACGTGCCCGAACGTAACTTAATTTTATATTCACATTTTTCTCCACCTAAAATGGTTTTACTAATCCAACTTGATGCTTCGTTTTAATTCACTGGTGGTATAACTTGCGATCCTGGGAAGCAGTATTGGATGGTACTGCCGTGCTAAGAAAAAAAAGTCACAAACGCCAAAAGATGAAAAATGCGTTAGGGGCATAGCAAATACCTATTTTTCTGTTTTTTTTAAAAGCCAAATATCCTTCATTAAATGACATAAAATCACGTTATTTAGTAGTCAAGTTTGTTATAAGGAGAATAAAAAGAATAATTGAAATTACTCAAAACTACAAATGGCAAATATGACTTTTTTTCTTAGCACGGCAGGGTAGATGCAGAACTTTTATTAAAAGGCGTGGGAGATTTTCGTAGTCGTGAGACCACAGTTTTATTGAGGAGGCAAAAAAAATGATTTAAATCATTTTTCTATGTTCGATTAGGAAGAAACTGGACGTGACGAAAGGGACCACGGAAAACCTGGAGGAGTTGTAAAATCACTTTCGATTCGAATTTGTTAGAGCTTATGTCTTTTGTTTCAAGAATAAAATCGTACTCTATTTCGCTTTTTAACTATGCTTTTTCTATTGTGATCTCTTTTTGTTGCATACTTTTTCTTTCCTTTAACGACCAAAAAAGCATAGTTGTAAAACGATATAGAGTAAAATTTGATTCTTGAAACAAGAGCAAAACCTGCTAAAATTCTCTATTTAGAGAGAGAATCTCTCTAAAGAGAAAATTTTTGCAGGTTTTGAACTTGCACCCTAACTCTCGTAGTCGTGTTATTTCAGGTGACGTGACTTAAGTTACGTCACGTCGCATGAAAATTCATATTCTAGAAGTCGATTCAAGTGACATCACTGTAACTAAAAGATATCAGTAAAATAACAAATAAAATCGTTTTAGAATAAAATCTATTAATTTTTACAACTTATTTAAACAAGTGAAGGTGGTTTGGCGCCTATTGGAGGGGAGACCAAAGTTGAACAGATTAATCTACCAGCTCCGTAGTCTTCCAGTAGAGTGCGCATCACGTGAGCTGTTATGGTCATGTATTACGCAGCTGCGTGATGGGTACAATTGTGTAAGGGGTAGCCTGGTCACACTTCGCAAGTGTACGTGCTGCCTCCTCGTGGCAACCACTGGTAATTGAGGCCATCTGGCACATTTTTGGCCATTTGCCACTGGCTAAAGTATACGCTAAAGGAGAAACTCTTGACAAAAAAACATAATCTAAGGTGGAACAGCATATGCCGATGGATGAATGGTTAATAGGTTAATCAGTCAGGTCAAGCACTCGGACTCTCGATACCAGGCACCCTCCAGTTTTATTTAGCCTTCCTGTAGTAAAGCTGGGTGACCTACAAGTGATTTTCATTCCCAGCAACTCGTAAGAGTAAACTCAAATGGAATATGGGCAGGGGTAGGAATATACGGAAGTGGGACAGCCCTCTCGAAGTCCTTGTATACCAATGCTACCGTCTTTCTAGCAGAACTACATGCTGTAATAAATATAAAATATCTAGGAGGGAGAGCAATAAGCCCAGATCGTATGTATCACGTACCGGCTGGCAGTATGATCAGGTCCATTTAGAGCCTGAATATTGACTGAAGGGATAATTAAAAAATATGCGGACTCTGAATACCAGGCACCCTTCAGTTTTATTTAGCCTTCCTGTAGTAAAGCTGGGTAACCTAAAGGTGACTTTCCATTCCCAGCAACTCGTAAGAGTAAAATTAAAACGGAAGACGGGGCAGCGGTAGGAATATACGGGAGTGGGACATCCTTCTCGAAGTCCTTGGATACCAATGCTACCGTCTTTCTAGCAGATCTACATGCTGCAGTAAACATCTAGGAGGGAGAGCCATAAGCCCCCAGCTTCAGTAAGAGCCTGAATATTGACTGGACAGATAATTAAACAGGGTTCGACCACAAAAGATCGAGATGGTTGAATGCCCACATGGCCCTTCATGAATAATAATAATAATAAACAAATGAACAAAATTACGCAATTAAAAAAATTTTTAAAAAATATTAGGACTAAAATTTTGCCCTTTCATTTTATAATAGTCTCCTTTTAGCTACAAAGCTACAAAATTCAAGTGACATCTGTCGTATATAGTGACTAGGCGTAACAAACGACTATGGGAATTGGGGTGCAAGAGACAAACTCTATCGAATTCGATTGAAAGCGACGTTACAACATCCTACCCCTGTATTAGTAGCAGTTTATTTTTATTTTAAATCGAAATTTTGTTACTGTGATTCCAGTTGCGACTTGCGACCATAAAGAGGTTATAGGTAATTGCACTATTAGAAACGTTAGGAAGAACTACGAATTTTATCCTTGAACTCTTAAAGAAAACAATATAAATTTTACAACTTTCTAAATTAATCTTAAATATGTATGCATTTATTTCAAAAGTTATGTTTTATTCGAACGGCTATCTTTGTCTTTTCGAATTAAATTTTCCACATTCTTTCTTATTTCATCTGATTGATTTGATTTTCTTTTGTTATGACTAAGAACATTTTTCAAAGTATTCCTTAAAAATCGCTTATTTGTTCTGCCCGGAATTGGTTTTGTCCACCCAGAAGGTCCAATTTCGTTAGCTATTTTGGACTTCTTTGCAATTTCTTTATTAATTTCATCTATTGCCATTCTGAAATAAAATTAAAAATCAGATTTAACCTGTTTTACTTTTATATTTTATATAAAATTCTATACATACTTTGTCAATATATCATCATATTTAACTAATAATTCTGATTTTTTAACATTTTTTTCTGAATTTTTATTAGTTTCCATTAAAGAATGTGAAATTTGGAGCAGAATGAACATTGACGTTCGACAATCGTAAACAAAAACAATCACCACCCTGCTGAATCTGCATTATTGACTCTGCATTATTATTATTCAGCAAGGCTGCCACCATTTTTATTTTAAGAATTTATTGAGAAATTTATTGATAATTTTAATTAATTACTATTTAAAATATTATTATGTTAAGTGATTTAGCATCATCTTCAAATGGTAAGGAAAAATTTCAACTTGAAAATAAAGAATTCAAAACTTTTCGAGCAAAGATTTTTCGAGACATGACGAGATAATCGATTGTTATGTGTCCATCATTTGACATTTCTACTACGGATTGTTATGGTGGGAATAGATTCTAAAGATTGGAGCAGTGAATGAATGGGCAATGGAATCTCTAGTTGGTTTTCTATCAATCAGTGATTTAACTTAATTCTGCCTCATACCTCCGGCACTACTTGTGTGTCAAGAGGTTTTTCTTCAAATTCCATTTTTTTACCATTTCAAACTTGTAAATTGAGTTAGTGGTGGTCACAGCTGGTTTAATTCATCAATTACCACCTTATTCTTCTTTCAATATAAACTAGCTTATTAAATATTGTTTAAAATCAACCTATATTGTACCCAAAAGAGGTGACGATATTATCAAAGCGGTTTTTTCTCTCCAGTTGACTTAATTGAACTCTGACTATAATAGTTGCAACTTACAACTCAATTTAATTCTAACTTCCAGTAGAAACTGGTTTTAAAGAAATCTCGACATTTTCCAGATGCCATCTATATTGATAGTAAAATGGACATCGAACGCATGGAGTCACCAATCCAGAGCAGCGGCTTGCCGATGGTTATAAAACGAGAAGAAAATGTTAAATACAAAACACTCTTAATCCCCAATGGAATGCGTAGCTCATACTGGAAATATTTTGGCTTTCCTTCGGAAGACGGTCGTACATATTTAACTAAACAAAAAGTTGTATGTGCCCTTTGCAGCACCCTCCTGGCTTACAATAAAAATACAACCAATTTAAAATCTCATCTTAAGTCGAAGCATCGAGATGTCGTGAAAAATGCTGATTTAATAATTCGACCAAAAAAGGAAATTCAAAAAACTGTTAAAATGGAGCCAATGAATTTTAAAATTGCGTTAGTCACTAGCATGTCACCGACCTCATCGAATATAGCACCAGAACCGCAAACGAATTTACCAATAGATGATTTAGAATTTGAGCCAGGCGAAATTCCCGAACCAAATATCAGCAGTGATTTATTCATAATCGATGACGAGGATTCGTGTACCTCGAATAATCTAGCAGATGAAATAGTTCAGTATGACGAAATTAACCCGGAAATTCTGAATATAACAAGCTCTGGCCATTCCGTTGTAGAAGAAAGTAATATATACACGATCGATTTAATCACTGATATCATCATAACTGATCTGCTGCCAATATCAACCATATCTGGAACAGGATTTAAAAATCTAATGCTCAACTGTTTACCACAGCCCATTCCAAAAACATTCGAAATAGAATCACAAGTGAATGCTTTGGTCGAAAAACGCAAAAGCATTGTCCAGAGCAACATAATAAACCTAACAAAAACTAAACAATTCTCCATAATTTTGAATAAGTTCAAAATTTATACGCAAGACGAGTACTTAGTGGCTATTGTAAATTTTATAAATATCGAGACAGTAATCCAAAAACAAGATCTCGATATCGAGTTGGATGTGTCGAAAATCGAACAGAAGTGTTACGTCTATAATATTGTACCAATTTGTAATAACGAAGTAAATTATAGTGAGTTGTTGACGAATCTGAACTTGATGAAATGTAATTCGATCATAATCAACTACTTTAATCATTCAAATCTGATCGATTTCTTGCTTGATAATAATCTGAATAACAATAAGATCATAATCGTGCCTGATTTTTTGGATATCATTAAGAATTTGATCAAGAATATATTTTGTAGTAACAATTCCGGTTTGAGTATGATTTTCAGAAAGGTATGCAACTCGAGCTATGGGAATTTTAACTGGTACAGCCGATGGATGATGCTGGAGAATTATTTGACTCGAAATTCGGATAGTCGTGGTGACGATGAGTTGTCGAATTTGGTTGGTATGATAATCGACTGTTTAAGGCCGCTTAAAGTAACGCTCGATTTATTGCAAAATGACTATATAATTCCTAATGCGTCGCTTATAAAACCGCTTACCAAGCAACTGCTCGAAAATCATTTTAAGCTGGATTACGAGAATGATCACTCGATAATACACGAAATAAAGGATATGGTGAATACCGAACTTAATTCCCGGCTAATTGATACCCCAATACTATCGGTTCTTTCATTTTTGGATCCAAGATTCACACATTTGCTAACATCATCCGAAATCGAATATGTACGAGAATTTTTGCGCGAAAAGTTGGAAGAAATTACTGTAGAAGACAAAAGGAAATCAATAAAAAAATTTGGCACCGCCAATAAATCAAATTCATCGAAAGGATCATCATCAGGGCTTGACTACTTTTTCATGTTGAAAAATCCAAAATCGGCCAAATCAACCAATAAATTCGATCACGATTTTGAGAAATTTATGAACGAAGCGGCTACATCACTGGAACAGTGTCCGATTTCGTGGTGGGCCGAATTTGGCTATTTTTATCCGTCCCTGTCGCAGTTGGCTAAAATTTATACAAACATCCCAGCATGTTATTTGGAACAGCATAAAATTGGAACCGAGGACTATGTTAAATTTCATAAAAAACGATATTTACTGGATGAGTGTACCGAGAATGTGTTGTACCTGCATTTGACCGAGCCGTACATACCGTGGATTGAGTAGAATATAATGGCGTAATAATTTATTAGGCTTTGATTTTGAAATGAGCGTTTTATTAAAATTTGTAATTATTTACCTACCTAATCCTTCCTAGTATTTGTGATGATACATTTAAGGAGGTGTCTTGAAGCTGCTCTCAATTTTATAAGTAAGCCAGATTGCAAGATTTGAAATTATCGTCAACTAGTAATTACCAACAAGTTAAAAGATTGCTTGAATTTCCAACATAACGAACGTTTTTCGATTGTGAATGCACTTAATTTTTCGATCCAGTCAAATCTGCGTTATCGATTCTGGTCTAACGTGCGCTGAATATTTAATGGTGCGTTCCGCACCGTAGTCGCATTATGTTTGCAAACACCTATAAATAGATGTCGCGATCATCGTTCAATATCGATTAATCTCGAAATATTGAATACGCATTGTAAACAAAATTCGGTCGATTTTCATTAGAAGAAAAAAGAAAAAGATACTGCTACCGAAGTTTTTAGAAGAGCATACAAATAGAAAAAAGAAAAAAGTTAATAAACACAAAAAAAAATAATTTTTATATTACAAAATATATAATTACAAAAGAAGTCTGTGATAAATTATAATTTTAATTTTAAAATAATTTAAAGTAAATAATAAATATAAATATAAAAGTTTTTTTTAACTATTATTATGGCTAGCAAATTTGAGATGTAAGAAAATTCTGTTTTTTCTTTCCTTTTTTTGTGTGTGAGGAAATGTCAACGTGCTAAATTTCTATTTTTATATTAAATCGCATTTTTATCACTTAAAATTTAGATGAATTATGCGAATTTAGCTTATATTTATTAGTATTTTTAATGATTGCTTTTAAAATTGGTGAAAAAATGTGAAATAATTTGAAATTCACATGATAAACATTAGGCTTAACATAACCTTACTTTCTATTGGATGGTCTCCGAAATATGTTGATATATAAAAGGAGGCTGAAAATTAATTTTTATAATTTTCTTTTCATTTTAGAACAAAAACATATATTAGTGATAGTGATGATAGCGACACGGAAGAAATTGACGTCGATAAATTACCTCCTCTCGAGGTTGGACCGGGAGAACATAAATTACAATACAGTTATTGTTTGTGGTATTCAAAGAAAGGTCCTCATCGGCAATCCGGGACACAGATAAAAGCGACAGAAGTAAATATTATCTATAGGGCATTACTGTATTTATAGACTGTTTATTCCAATTTTTATTATTATAGGAATACAGTAAATCGTTGCATTTTGTGGGCCGCTGCGGTAGTGTTGAGCAGTGGTGGTCTCTATATACTCACCTTGTTAGACCTACCGCGTTAAAGCCTTATAGAGAACTGCATCTATTTAAGGTAAACATTTGAATTATTAATGTTGTATTTCACTCAACTTTTTTTTTCTATTCTAGAGTGGTATCAAGCCGATGTGGGAAGATCCAGGTAATGCTAAAGGTGGAAAGTGGGTTATCCGATTACGTAAAGCAAAAATTGATCGTGCTTGGGAAAATGTTTGCATGGCAATGCTAGGTGAACAATTTTTAGTTGGGCCAGAAATATGTGGCGTTGTATTGTCGACGAAATTTCCGGTAAGTTACCAAACTCTCCTAACACCATTTAAATGGAACAACCAGTTAAGATTACATCTTTCTTATTATTATTGAGTTCCAGGAAGATTTACTGTCGATTTGGAATAAAACGGCAACGGATCAAGCGAGCACATCACGAATTCGAGATACGCTGCGCAGAATTTTAAATTTACCTCCAACGACTTTAATGGAATACAAGACACACTGTGATAGTTTAAAGTATACATTATAATTGTTCACCCAATTCACTGGCTTAACCTATTTTACATTTTTCCAGAGCATCTAAAACTATGTTAAAAAGTTGAAAAATCAGATTTGTGTTCATCCAATTCAAAGTATAAAACACGACTATACAAAACAGCAAATAGAAAATTTATAAAAATATTAAAAAACCAGATAAGAAGACCTGAAATTGAAACGTTTTACAAGAGAAATTTGTACATAATAATAACAGAATCACCACCAACTTAACATTTTCATAATAAAATTCCAGCAATTTTACAAAATTCAAATAACTAATTTCCGTAAAATTCGCGTCATAAACCTTTACTAAATTTTTCTCTTTTAAAATTTGAAAAAGAAGTTTAATTTTATCCAGATTATAACTAAAAAAAAAATGTTTAAAAACAACCAGAAAATACATTGTAAAATAAAAACAAAAATATTTTTAAACGCGGATTTTTATTTTTGGAATTTAAATGTATATTTCTATTTTAGGTGATAGACGAAAAGATTTAAATTCAAGAATGTTTAGAAAATGGATAAGAGCAATTTAGAATATGTACTGTTTTCGAAGAGTTTAGAAAAGGCTAACTAATCCTGCATAAAACGGAATAATGGGTATCATGGTGGTAACCTCTGCTGAAAATATCAAAAACTGGTATACATACAATATTTATAATCGGGCAGCACTATATTTCAATTTTCCACACTTCAGTTTGACAGTGGTGGTGTTGGTAATCTCTCTAAAAAGTGACAAGACAATTTTTTTTTTTATTAATTTAAATAAAATCGAGAAGAACAAAGTTTTAATTTTTTCCATCATCTTTAATGTGCCATTAAGTTTATAAATAAGGAAAAAATATATTTTTACAGTTGATATTAATAAATTTAGTGTAACATTATTTATTAAATTATTTTTTCATTGATAAAAGTAAGTTAATCGTCACAAATGTTTTGTTTTGGATTTGATGCAGGCGTTGTCATTCTGATTTTTTTTTATTTTCATTTTCGGTTTTTCTTTTGTAAATGATACTGTGAATTAATAGTCATATTATGAAGTTTTTTTTTATTGTTGTTAATTTTCTAAAAAAATAATTAATTGATTTTTTTTATTATATTTGGTTTACTCTAGATTTAAAAATTCTTTAATTTGATTGTGTTCTCTTCTAGAAATGTCTTCAGGAAGACCAATTAAATGTGTTGTTGTCGGCGATGGTACTGTTGGTAAAACATGTATGTTAATTTCGTATACAACAGATAGTTTTCCTGGTGAATATGTCCCTACTGTGTAAGTTTAGTTAGATTACCGTTTACTTTTAATTTTCATCCATTGAACTTACTTTTTCAGATTTGATAATTATTCGGCCCCAATGGTTGTGGACGGAATACAAGTATCACTGGGCCTTTGGGATACCGCAGGGCAAGAAGACTATGATAGACTTAGACCATTATCATATCCTCAAACAGATGTATTTCTGATATGTTTTAGTGTTGCAAGGTAAGCCTACTTTTAAGGGCATAAAATTACTCATATTAACAACGATAGGTAATTAGAAAACACAACTGTAACTACCAAAACTCTATGTTAGACATCCAAACTGCCTTAACAATTGTAGTTGGATGTATAAAAATACAAAGGACCTAACCAACGTAACATGGGCTTATTTGATTAATTTAGCTGTTTCGGGAGCTTGAGCCCAAAGCTACTGGCAAATGCCATCGCATAACCATCACACTACGAATCATAAAATTACTTGAACAAGTGTTCATTTTGTGGATATATTCTGAATATTTTCGGCGCCTATTTAGACAAAAATCTGTCTGGAATGAAAATGCAGGGAAGTGGCTATATAATTTATCATTTTTAGTCGAAATCCTATGGAAATTATTTAGTAAAAAGAAATGCTTCGAGCAATGTCAATTTCGTTGTAGACTTTGTAGCAAATTGATGTTTTTCTATCTGCGGTTTCGAAACCGAGCAAAATGAATATATCATACTTTTTGGAATGTGGAAAATTAAATTTCTGAATCGCTACTGGCGGTTCCTGTTTAAATCGCAACCGAAATGTCCAAAAAGTTTCGTAAAACACTTGGGTGTTTTTTTTTTTACTCATTCTACTATTTGAGTTTTGCTAAAAAACTTACTTGTTTTGTGATGTTATCGAGATGTTTATATTAATTGTAAATGTAAACATCGATAAAATCATAAAAGAAGTTTTAAGAAATGTCAAAAATTAGCAAAGCACAAAAAGTACAATGAGTAAAAAAAAAAATTGGTATCACTGTCGTGAGATCACATATTTTTAATTTCACGAGATAGGGCTTCATTATTCAAACCATGATTCATCGTGTTTCCCTAATTTTATTGCTTTCACAC
This sequence comes from Tipula vernalis, assembly GCA_958295665.1. NCBI lineage: Eukaryota > Metazoa > Arthropoda > Insecta > Diptera > Tipulidae > Tipula > Tipula vernalis. Next base: position 173,844,332 of record OY282558.1, on the reverse strand, counting down.
CAAAGAAAATATTTAACTATATCTTGAGGCAACTAAAGGGCTGAATCCTTGCGCCTCAAGGGCGTTGAAATTTAACATTGTATTTACATATGTACGCCTGTGGTATGGCTTCATTCCATTGTGAAAAATTTACTAATTGCACGAAAAACAGAAGACAAAAAAAAAAAATTCTTTAGAGTGACAAAAGCGAATGATTTATTTTGTATTATACATCAAGCGTTTACGGTAAATAATTAGGAAGTGTATACAGTGCTTATCGCCGCTAACTAAAGTACCGTAAAGTTAGAAGTATCGTAGTAGGGTCCGAGATGTATTACAATGTCACTTGTCATTTGTTTATTTTGAAAGAGTGTTGATGTTGAGGTAATGGGGGAACCAGCGAGTCAGTAACAACTTTAAGTAAGCACGCGATATACAGAAAGTGCATATTACTCACCAGCGAATCTTTAAGAACTTTTCGTTCAGTTCAACCGTCACTTAAGAGCGAAAATTAACGCGCAAACTGAAGCATATGTCAGAATACATCAAAATTTTCAAAGCATATTTTTTTTAAAAATAATAAATTTTGCTATTCACATTAGAATTTTAATACTGTATTTGTGAGTTTTTACGGATTCGGTGGCCGATGTGTCAAATATTCTGTAAGGAAATAATTTCGCTAGTTACCCCTTTAGTTTGATCCCTTTAGATTTGTGATTGTTTTATTGTATGATATTATGCAAAAATCACTGGAATGAGTGAATTTATGTCGTTAAAAGATTTACTAACGTTTGTTGAATAGTATGAAAAACAACATTTCAGGAAGAATTGTATAAATTCTGGAAAAACGGTTCTTTGGGGGCGGTAGCCCCTATCCTCTAAGATATACAACAAAATAAAATTACATTAAAAAATTGTTATATTTACAAAAGTTGCTTTTTTTAACGTTTGTGGTATTTTCAGAAGAAACGATAAGGGCGAAAAAACTATTTGATCTCTGTCTGCAAGGTTGACATGCAATTATTATTGATAAAAATTTTGAAAATATTAATCTTTGCTAGTATAAGAAATGTTTGGAAAAAGTTCTTTTAAACTATTTTAACATTTGTGGTACTATCAGATGAAGCGATAAAAGCGATAAAAACTCTTTGATCTGTGTCTACAAAGTTGACGAAGCAATTATTATTAGAATTCGAAGCAATTATTATTAGAATATATTTCATCATTAGAAAATAATTTTCATTTTGAAATTCCTCGTCTATGGTCATGAGATCTCCAACATTTAGACAAATGTTATGTAGTACGCAGCAAACGGCGATAACTTTATTACAAGTTTTTAAATTAAGTTCCAGTGAACGAAGGAAAATGCATCTCCACCTAGTCTTCATTTGTCCAAATGTCTGTTCGACAGCTATTCTTGCTTTACTGTGAAGGTGGTTACATTTTTTTTGCTTCGGGGTTAACGAACGGTTTTCCGTAAATGGGAATAAATATAGGATCACGCGTCAACTGATATCCACTGTCACCCAGTAAATAATAATCTCGTGCAGGATATCTTCTATTCAAATATAAGTTGCTGTTCCTTAATACTCTTTGATCGTGAACCGATCCTGGCCACCCAATGCAGACATGCAAAATTTTGTATTCTGCATCACAAACAGCTATATAAATAAACACAGTTCAACTATGGATATACAAAGTTATATTTAAAAAAGAATATTACGTACCTTGCAATTGAATGCTGTAGTCCAATTTTCTATTAATATATTCATCATGCCGATCGGTTGGACATTTTATTTTGATATGCGTTCCATCGATAGCATCAACGGCCTGATGGAAAGCGTGTGAGCCTACGCGATTAGCAAATTTGAGGCCTTTGCTCTGAAGCTTATCTTCATTAGGCAATACAATAATGTGTTTGATTAAGTTCAATATCATATCCAGCGAACGCTGGGTAATATTGAATACTGTTGTTGTTGGCATGTTAAAAGCAGTACTAGCCACACGGTAGCTTGTTCCTGCCGCCAACCAAAACAAAGTAACTCCCAGTTCCACTTGTAGATCATTCCGTGGCGTTTCGACGGATAAAGTTCCACTAATTTTTGGAACGCCTCTTTCGAGACACGTAAGTGTTTTTTTATTAATAGTGGGTCCCATTCTAGTATTGCGTCATATTCATAGAGCAGTATTTCAACCCCTGATATAAGTAGATATAAATATTATTTTAAATTTATGAATTACAATTTAAAAAAAAAAATTATACCTCCCACATTTTTCGTTTTTCCAGACACTTCAACAGATCTTTATCGCCATCCATTAATTTGATGCTCAGTTTCATATTTTTATTTGTTAAATAATTTAATGACAAAAATTGTTTTTTGTCGTCCATTTTATTTATTAATTTAATTAAGATTTTATTTGACCAAAAAAAAACTACAGACACAATTTTTTGTTATTATCAGCTGTCAAAATAAGTCGGCAAAATGAATTGGAACGAGTTTACCGACTTATTTAAGATGGCGTAAAATAAGTCAATAAGTTTGAAATAAGTCGGTAATTGGAAAAGACCCTAAGATCAATATTATACTTGTACACATCCGATTTACATGTAACCAACAAAGTAATAATCACTCCTATTATGATTGAACAGTCGATCGACAATTGACGAATGGAAAAGTTTAAAAAGCGCCTTAAGCGGACAAAAGTAAAATATGTGATAGGCTGTAACCAAAATTTGCTATATGAAGTTATATGGAAATAGTGTCTATTTCAATTACATTTTCATTTGTGAAAATTGTAATGATTGGAAAATTGAAGTAATCCAATATGTAGTTTGAAGTGTGATTTTTGTATATCTGATTGATTTGGGACATTCTTTTCATTTTAAATATTAGAAACGTGTACTTAAATATTGCAGAAATTTCAAAATAAGCTAGTGTTATTAAAAACATAAATGTTTTAAAAATATTAAATTTTAGATTGTATTAATAAATCAAAGCGTGGTAACTGTGGTTAAAGATAAAGCCCAAAATCGTTTAGTGACCCACATATATATTTATAGTGAGCTTAACAATAAATTTCTGCAATTTTTAAGCACAATTTTCTGATATTTAAAATGATAATAATGTTAAAAATGTAGCAAATTTTTGTTACAGCCTATTTCACTATTGTCCGCTGGAGCACACCATTCCATTCGTCACTTGCGTTTCTGTTTTTTTTTTCATTTGATAAAAACAATACGAAAAAGGAAAAGGGAACACATTGTCGCATCGTTTGTCGATCGATTCGACCATCATAATAGGGGTGACTATCAACTTGTCGACAAAACAAATCAACTCACGTCAAGTGGAATTAAACGATATAAGTATATAATCCTCAACAAACTAAGGTCAAATACTTAGGTTTGGACCTAAATAGGAAGCTGACGTGGAAAAACATATTGAAACAAAGCACAACCAAATAAAAATAAGGTTTTCTAAAATATATTGGCTAAAATAAATAAAGTCCTACTACAAAAAGCGATAATCAACTCCATAAGAATATGTGGTATTCAGTTATGTGGATCTGCCAGCGCTTCAGACAGAGAACTCCTGCAATGGACCCTGGCTTCATGGTACATTCGAAATAGTAACATAAACCATGACCCTGGAATTAAAACCAAAGAAACGAAGAATTCAGTTCAAAATATTACTCAAAACTAGAGACATTCCAACGAATTCGCCAGAGCTATGCTAAAACAGCCGCGATTTAGATGACTGAGAAGAACAGATTCACTATGACTAATGAACCTGTAAAATTAAATGTTCAGGTTATACATATAACTAAATTCAAACTACTTAAATTATGAACACTAATAATGAGTATTAATATTGGTTAATACTTAAAAAATGTAATAATTTAATTTAATTCCACTTTTTTATGAATATTTTTAGACTTTAACGTCACTTGTTCTGCATATTACTCGGAAATTCCATACAAATTGTATTTATGTTGTAATTTGGTGCCCTTTCCAAAAAGTTTTGTATATTATTTTCTAAGTTTGGTAAATGGACTGTTACTTGGAGGAGAAGGTTATTTTTTTTCTGGTGAAAATATTTCTACATAAAAAGTACGTAATTCACCTTAAGTAATCGTATTTCTTTAAAAAATATTTACAAATTTCGTCATTTTTGCCCATAAGCACCGTTGTGGAGAAGCGCCGTACCGATCGGCTCATTTCACTAGCGACTCGCAAATTTATTCCCTTCAATTTGGTTAGTTCAATAAAACCGCAGGCAGATGATAGAGAAATGTCGACCTTTGACGATGATTTGTCCAATGAATGAAGCGACCAAAATTTTCATTTATTTACATTCGTTCAATAGGGGATTCATAAAAAACTTAGACACCACCATTAGACGTTTTACAAAATTTAAAGAAAACAAACTTATCGAAACTTACCAAATTTATAAATAATAACTATTTAATTATTAATTAATTTACAAATAATTTCACGGTTTAAGTATGTTTTCCTTAAATTTTGTGAAACGACTGGTGGTGTTTTAGTATAAGTGTTTGGTTATTTATTTATTTACCAGCACTAACAAATAGCATAGGTTACAAAATACTAATAGATTCTGTATATAAAGAAATGTTACAAATTTTTATTATTTCGAATAGGATTCTTAAAAAGATCTCTTGAAATGTTAAAATCGAAAAGTTCTGAATATTGGTTTAGATACATATACGCGGTTCATCCGTTCTCACGGTCAGCTTTTAATATAAGTGACAAATATCTACTTATCTAATTAATGTTTTTATAAATCGCAATGATCTCAACGAACGTTAGTCGACTGGCATTAATGATCTACTGTATCCATTCTTAATCCTGTACATTTTTTATTGCAGCTATTTCTCGTTGTTTCTCTCTCTCTCCCTCTCTATTTCTCAATCTCTTTCTCCCTCTCTTTTCTCCCTTTTTCCCTTCTTTGGCTCGCTTCCTCTCGCTCTCGTTCTCTTCCTCGCTCTCGCACTCCCTAGCTCGTTCTCACTCCTTCTCGCGCCATCCGTTCCTCTATCTCTCTCACTCCCTCTTAATTTTCTCTCCCTCTCCTCCCTATCTGCCTCTCTTTATCTCTTTCTCTATCGCAGCTCAGATTGAATTTTCAATTTCAATTCCAAATGAAATTTTTAACCCTTTGGGCACCGACAAGCGTGATCGCGTTCTTCATGCATATGCGAAACCAGAAGGGCTATCACACTCCTCCCAATAAACCATTGCATCATTGCAAAAACGAATAGACGAGCGGAAAAGTGGATAAAGTGCATCTTGTAAGCGGGTTTATAAGTCAAAATAATATAAACAAACTTTTGCCGTAAGCATAATATTTAACTAAACAGTTTTAAAGCGTAGCCTTACGAAACTATTATGTGATAGGTGCCGTGCATTCAAAATACAAAGTTTTGATTTATACTGAATAATATATGTATGTATTTACTAAAAGTAGAACTAAATTTTTTATCTACCATAAATAAAATATTTCTAGTAGAGCTAGCTCAAAATATAGAGTAGGTGTATGTTCCGCATTATAAATTTAGATTCATATATTTAAAATGAGTAATTGATATAAGTACTAAATCATACACTGCGCCAAAAAAAAAAACGGAACGGAATTTTTTTTCGAAAAATACCCAGATTTGAACGCTTTTTGTTTTTTATGACCTTTTTGCTGTTTGAGACTGTAAACGAACTTGCTTAATATTTCATTCCCAAATCCAAATTAGCCATTTTATAGAGAATTTAGAAACCTTGAAAATGATGCTGTGGAAATTTCTGTATGACGACTTCTTGTCGAGTTATTGAAGTTTTAGAGAAAACGTATCAAAAAGCGTATAAACGTTAACAAGTACATTTTTTTATCTTGTAAACTAAGCACTCTTCGATAAAATTTTAAGTTTCTTTAAATTTTACGTCATTTTACGGAAAATTTATCGCATAGTTATTTGAAGAGTCAAGCTAGATGAATCGAAAAGAACAATTACTCGTTCGCGCTACAAAAATTGTGGCTTTAATTGAAACCGAACTTATCGTGAAATTGGGGGAATCTGTATTATTAGTGTGTCTGTTGTGAACCGGACTTGGCATCGATATTTAGAAACAGGCAGTGTGAGTCGACGTGAAGGACCCGGGCCGCTATTCTTGAAATTCGATCAAAAACGTTACCCGTGATTTTCTAGTGAAATACGTCATTTCAGTAGAAAATTTAAATTGTTTCATACCAAAGTCACCGGCAACTTTTTCGGCGAATTTCAGGAATACGGGCGCTGGTCGACCAAGAAAAACTACACCAAGAGAATATCGAGTTATCCTAAGTGTTATTTCAACAAGATATAACCGTTCAAATCTGGGTATTTTTTCGAAAAAAAATTTTTGGCGCGTTGTTTTTAGTAGACGAACAAAATTTATTTTTTTAAGTGCCAAATTTCCGAGAAAAGCTATAATGTGTATTCAATCTTGAACGGCGGACACACAATTTCGAAATTTGAAAATACAAATCGAAATGTTGGTCAAAATATAAAAATAAATAAATAAGTACAAAAATTACAAAACAATGTGCTACGAATCACAAAAAGGGTCTTTCTTGATCATTTAAGAAAAAAGTTCTTCGAAAATCAGACAATTATCGTTTTGCTTCTGATCATGTTATCATTAAATATGCGATTATAACCGGCTGTGGCACACCAAAAAATGTTGATTCAGATAAACGAAGCTTTGAACCGAAGAATCCGTCAACCTTTAAGTTGCAACCGAATTCAAAACTAGAAAAAAGTTAATCTCAAATAGATCTGTGTTTTTTGGTAATCTTGTCTAATCTACATTACTTTCCAACATTTTTATAATAACTTTTGTGTTTATTTTACAGTCCATCATCGTTTGAAAATGTTACATCAAAATGGTATCCAGAAATTAAACATCATTGTCCTGATGCTCCAATAATATTAGTAGGTACAAAAATTGATTTAAGAGAAGATCGAGAAACATTAAGCGCATTAGCCGAACAAGGATTATCACCATTAAAACGTGAGCAAGGGCAAAAATTGGCAAATAAAATTAGAGCAGTAAAATATATGGAATGTTCCGCATTAACACAGCGTGGACTAAAACAGGTTTTTGATGAGGCTGTTCGAGCAGTATTACGGCCTGAACCACAAAAGCGCCGTCAACGAAAATGTGTTGTAATGTAAAATTTACAATTTTGGTTTATTATTATTATTATTATTTTAATGTTACACTTTATACATTAGTTATTATTTTAACTGACATTTTTTTTTCTAATATTTTAGATTATTTTATATACATATTTTTTACAAAAAAAAACGAAAATAAGAACAAGAGTAATATACATCATGATATTATTAACCTCAAATTGCGGTGCCATTTTAATTAAATGTTTTATATAATTTTTAGGCCTAACTAACAAATGAAAAGAAACAAATTGACTGAATCTCAAAGTAAATCCTAGTTAAATGTTCCATTTGATCCACATTAGCGAGATAATTTTTTTAATTTATCTCCTTTGATCCATAACTTTGAAGTTAACATATTGTCTCACAAAAACAAAAAAAAATTCTAGATATCACAAAACTGGGCATTGAATTTTTATTTTTTAATTAAAACTAATTTTTTATACATATATTTTATTTCGTTCTTTACCGCCATAACAATATTATGTATTTAATTTTTGTTTTTACTAAAATTATGATAGTTTTTAAATTGTTTATTTAATAATGTATTTGTGTTTTTTTTTACCTATTTTCTATTTATCTTTTTTAAATTTACTAACAAAATATTCGATCATACAAACACAAAATAATTCATTTAAAATTTTAACAGTTAAGTTAACACAAAATGTTAATTGATAAATTTAAATTCTATTGCAGCTTAAGATATTTTAATTAATGTTTTTAAAAGATTCTTACATTATTGTAACACGTACATACATGGATAAAAGTTTTGAGAGTTTAATATTTATAATTTTAGTTGACTATTATAGATCTAAGTACCTATTATAGATCTAAATTAATTTTTTCCAATCATATTCCTGTTAGTTGCTTGATCGGCTAGCAACCAAGTATTTTTCAAATGAAAAACATAAAAAAAAGAAAAATGCATGTTTAAACAAAATTGTCAAAATTTTACCATAGTAAATGATTAACTCGAATGATATATTTAATCAAGTAGTTATATTTTTCATCAAGTAGCAAAAGTTGCTTTGCTAGCCTAGCCGATCGAGCATCAACCATTTTGTATATATTCGCAGGTTGATTACACACAAAATAATCTCAAATGTATTAGGAGTATATTATATGTATTCTTGTCGTTCTCTTTTGCGACCTGTAAAAATTAAAGACACCGTATGGAAAACAATTGAAATTAAAAAAAAATTGTTGTATTCTCGTTATATTTCGTTACACAAACCTTGATAAATAATATTTCGTTTAAAAATAAAATTAAATAAAAATTTAAGTACTTTTGTTTTACCAATTTCTATCGATTTTGTGAAATAAATAATTTTGAATTTGTCAGCTCAAACAAAAGATTCTGAGTTTACAACAAACAATTATTTCAATTTAAAGTACAGTCGAAACTCGATTATCCGGGATGCTCGGGACCGAACGTTTCCCGGATAATCAAAGATCCCGGTTGATCGAATTTTTCAGTTTTATAAAAAAATACACAATATACATATGTAGATAGATATATGCTTAACACAGAAACAACACTGTTGCCAAAATTTACGAAAAGAATAAAAATGAAAAATCCCGGTTAATAAATTGAAAATCTGGATAAACAAGTGACTCAAAAAATCGACTGTGTAAAAAAAAATCACGGATAATAGAGGTTTACGGATAATCGGATTCCGGAAAATCGAGTTTCGACGATACACATTCAGATCGAATAAAACATTCTCAATATAATTTTTTTTTAAATTAACCATTAGGATAGGAAATCAAATTTCAAACTTTTATGCATGTACGTTCGTCCAAATCTAAGGTAAAAGGCAGCTAATATAAGTGCATAATGTTTTATATGATATCAATCAACACATCACATGACATATTTTCCGTTTGATTTTATTTTATACAATAATAGCTATTAATCTCATTTATATTTTTATAATAAACTTTTAAATTAAAAATCCAACAATGCATTTATTCAGTGTTTAGTTGCGATTCAAGCTACAAGATTTTTTTTTTTTGTTCAAAATTATTGTAAGCGAAACTTTTTTTTCTAACAACATTTTTATGTTAGTTTTTTTATAATTTTAATTAACTACGCTATAACGATACGCTTTATAAACAATTATGAAATCATCAAATTAAGTCATATTACAAATTTGTTAACGTAGTTTAAGTAATTGCTTCTGATATTCTCTATTTTTTTATATAAATTAAAATTTTTGTCAATTAATCGTTTTTTTTATTTTTGTTTTAGGATGTTTAAAAATTAATTTTGGAATTTATTTTAATTATAAGTTTACTTGTACTATCAAAATTGTTGACAACATATTCTATATAAACATGCAAACAAATTAAACGAAAAAAACAATGAAATATTTTATTTAAATAAAAAAAATAGTATAAATAATTTAAGCTAACTAATAAAAAAATAATAAAAAACAGCAGCAAATTTTTAATGAACTACAAATATTTATATTTTTTTATGAGATAAACATGCTTAATACCAAAGTTATTTAATTTTTGTATTCCTAAGTTAAAAGTTAAAAATATTAAAAGTACGAAAATTAGAAATCTATTACACTATAAATGAATTAAGAAGCAAATAGGAAGATAAGAATTCTAGTCACCGTTAAGCTCAAGATTAGTGAAAAATAAATTTCTGCTACAGAAAATTAGTTTGAGGACTTTGCAGCAGAATTTTTTGTTTTGTCATTCGTTAAACGAGCTCCAGTTAAATAATTTGTTTTATTAAAACATTTTTTATTTCAATTAAATCGGATTTATTTGGTGATGATTATTAATTAGATTTCTAGTCCGTGTAAATTTTTAATTTTTCTTTTTCGTTTATTAATAATATTAATTAATAATTACTCATATTTTTCAAATTAAAATAGATTTAATTAATATAAATTCGTTAACATTTTTTTTTTTGTAAATTTCTCACACAATCAAACATGAAAACAGAATTGAATACAATAAGAATACTCTTAGGATAATTATAAAAAAGGAAGTATATTTTATAAAAAAAAAAAAAAAAAAAAAACAAACAAAAAACAGTTAGAAATCTAATTTGCATGAAATTAAAAAACAAATATAAAAATAATATCTAACTAAGCAACTATGATTTTTAATTAATTTTATTATTTTAATTTTTATATAATTCAATTGTAAAAAAATTATAGTTAAAATAACATAAGTGAACTATAGTAATCTTGTTAATTTATATAATTGTATCATTGTTTTTAATATATATTTTTTTATAATTGAAATAAATAAATAATTTTCAGTTTTTCTTTTGTCTAAATTAAAATTATTATAATTTTTTTTTTTTGTATTTAAAAAATGGTAAAAATTATGAATCTGTACTAAAAAAAGCTAAAACAAAGAAATTTACTAGTTTGTAATAAAATATTTGAAAAAATATTTTTGGTATTTTGAGAACTTCAACGTTGTTTGCAACTATATAATTCACTTGACTTGTTCTAAGCAACGATTATCATATCACTTACATTATCGAATAGTAAAAAAATGCTTAATGAATGCATTTATCGCTCGGTGTACCTAAACTTTACTCGTCGTAGGAGCAATCGGGTTAATTTCGGTATAATTTTCAGCTATACACCAGGGATGAAATTGGCATAAATTCCAAAGTACTAAAATGTTGAGCAACAGTGGACTAAATTGGGCTTTAAAGTACTTTTAAATTTTTCGATGTGTTTACGTATCGTCTGCTCAGAATTATCCTTGTCGTTATATGCATTTTGCCTATATTGGAGCATTTGAAAATTAATTTAAGTTAGCTGGAAAGTCAAAGATGTTCCTGAGATTTATTAGAAGAAAGCTTAATTACGAAGTAAAATGCTTGAAACTCAAAAATTATTTTAACTATTTGAGTTTCAAATTTAATAGTTTTCAGCCAACTTTTCTTAAAAGGCTTGTCTATTTCGTTACGATTTTGTCTATTTCCTCGATTTTTGTGAATATTAATTTTTAGCATACATCAAGCAAGAAATGCTTATTAAAACTATAATATAAAACAAAATTTTAAAACCTATTTCTTTACATCTACTCTCCACCTGCCATTAACATCAAGTTATACCATTAAAATTCGAATAGTTGCTAGTGTGAAGTTCGCGAACGAGCAACGTTTGGAAATTATTTAAAATTCCTACCGCAATTCTGAGTCGGTGGTCGCAACTTTAAGAGCGCATACTCCAATTTTCGGTAGTATAATAATTGTCCCACCAGACGGGCTCTGCATATTATACTCGTAGTGGATAAATTCGAGTCAAAATATTCAATATTGGATGTTTTTGTGCCAGTAATAGGTCAAATTACCGATAATATCGCAGCCTTAAGTGCTTCAGTTCAAAATGAGCCAAATCAATTGATTCCACACCGTTTATAGGAATTCTAAATCTCTCAAAACACATTGTGGCGACTTTTGAGTAAAGATCTTGGCTCACACCCTTACAAGATTAAATAACCTCAATAGCTGAAGCCTCTTGATCATTTGAAGCGCTGAAACTTCTCCGATTGGGCCTTGCTAAAGTTTGGAGAAACAGAATTTCATCGAAAAATCATCGTCAGCGAATGAAGCTCATTTTTGGCTTAATGGCTTTGTCAATAAGCAACATATGCATCATTGGACAGCAACAAACCCACATCTGCTTCAAAAAACTCTATTACAATCACAAAAAGTGACCCTGTGGTGTGGATTTGATGCAGGAGGTGGAAAATTGGCTCCAACAATCGGTCGCTGCAAACGTGCTTGCGATGGTCATATAAACGAGATCGAATTCCATAGTTAAATGTAACATGTGTATCTAAATTATTCTGTGTTTCTCTCCCTATGGAAAAACCCGATATAAATTTGTTTTTAAAATTCCTTTCCAAAACGCTATGCGCATAGTCAATATCTTGTATATTGCTGTGGCCGCTTCCGAAAATGTCTGTTTAATCCAGTTATGGGCAGTGAGCTTGTATTTAAAAGTTTCTGTAGAGCAATGGTTATAATGCTAATCCATTTTTGCAGCACACACCTATCTGGACAATAAATGATGGTTTATACTTTCGGATGAGATCGGATTCGGATTAATTTAGTTTCCCAACATTTTTATTACCGCGTTTGCAATGTGAGTACCGTCGCGGCCACTAGCAGATTCTTACCTAAAAATGTGAAAGTTGTTACATATTTCGAATTAGTATGTACAAAATTCCATTTAAAACTTCCTTATCACCATGAACCTTTCCCTTTAAATTATAAACGCAAAATTTTCGCTTATAAAAGAAGTTTAAGTTGTTAGCTGAAAGGAGTTGGAAGATATTTTGCAAATCAGAGCTGAAAATTCTAAATAGTTTGTCTTAGGTAATTTTTATTCAGAATATGTGCCTCCATTTATCGCAGGACGATAGAACACCAAATTAAATTGTTTGTTGAACGTATCTCTGTATTTCCATTTTTTGATGTTAATGTCAGGAGATTTAATCTTAAATAAGTTGAACATATTGCTGATGTTGAGTGAGCATTCCTCAAGGATACTGCAAAACTCAAGGATAAAAAAAAATTAAACTGAAGAAAAATTAGCGGATATAGACCAAATCGCACGGATATAGATAAAACCACATCTAACAAAATTAAATCAACATTTTTTTTACAGATTTGCTCTGGAGGTAGGCAAAAAACTAATCTCAAGGATACAGACAATATAAAACAATGAGAAAATTTGATCGTTTTACCCTAGGTTTACCCTAAAATTGGACATAGACAACAATAATTTTAAAACAACGATATTTCACTAACTGACGAATTTTCACTTTTATATCACTAAAAGTTGCAAAAAGGTATTTAAACATTTTGCTATGTCGGAGGGTTCAATTAAAAGGCTAAATGCTGATTTTGTGAAGCAATGCAGACAGATATGAATTTGTTAAGAATTAAAGGCTATCCACATCAAGCAAGAATTGCGAATGCGAGTAAACATTTTTTGTATATAAAATCACTACAGCTAAGCACAAAAATTTTATAAAAAAATGTTCACTCGCATTTAGAATTCGCACTTGGTATTGTGATTAAAATTTAAACAAAGGATGAAATTTACTAAATAAACTAAAAATCATTTACTTATCCATTTTAGTTATTTATAAGTAATATAAAATCTATATTCCCCTCCCACTGAACGGCCACAAGTTACAGTTACAAGAACAAGACCACTATCCTTGCCCACAAAAATTACAAGGAAACAGCGTTATTAGCGTAATCGTCCTGGCGGTTAGAATTTAATTTAGTCGAAATTCGAATAGTTGTTCAACGAAAAATGATTCGATCTTCGAAAAGGACTGCCTAACGTTTACAGAAAAAATTCAATATAAATATTTTTTCGAAAGGACTGAAATTTTGATTAAAAGTATCGAAGTACTTTTTATTTTCTAAAGGACCGAAAAAAGTACTAAAGGATCAACTTTTTCATCCCTGCTATATATACACTTCTATTCCCTTAGTCGTGTCACTTGTACCGACAATCAAATTTTGAGTTGACAAACATTCTTTTATGTCGAATCCACGACTAAGAGAATACCAATTTAAAGTTAAAGAGATACGACAATTGCCACGTCGAATGAACTGACATGACCAAGGGAATAGAAGTTAGTGTTTAGTCATTTTGAGCTACAGATTAATTAGTAATAAAGGTGCCTGATTCCGAATCGTTGCAAGTGATAGCAACAATCCAAGGAGAGACAATTGCATATTTTAGATTGTTGACAGAGTGTGTGGGCTATGATGGCCCAGGAGATCTTCAATAAAACTGGATTATTCAATAATTCAGTGACTCTATCATGAATTTTTTTCAATATCGAATCATTCGAAAATATAGACAGATCATTGTGACCAGCGTATTTTTTTGCAAATAAAAAAGTCGCCTTATTTCATATATCATGTTTGTTTTTTATTTTATATTGAAAATTTATTGCGAAAGATTACATGGTCTTTCGAGCCGAATTTCTGAGCGTCATTCGAAATCTATTGGCTGAAAAATAGTAAATTAACGAATTAGTGAAAGTAACCACGTTCAACACTAGTAAAACCAGGGCTGTGGAGTCGGAGCCGCGGAGTTTATGTTTATTTTCGTATTTTTAAAGGAGTCGGAGCCATGTGGAATTGACCGACTTCGGCTCCAGATTTTTGTTTGTTTTTATTCCTATTTTCCTACGTATCTCAAATATTTTTATATGAATTACCGCAGTTAAAATTAATAAAAGTTTTATTAGCTGAAATTGCGGTAAATTTAATAAATTTGGGTCGAGATTTTTGTGAAATCTTTAATTTTTTCCAATTTTGTATTAAACACGCAAATCGAAATAAATATTTTGTCATCACATTTCACGGAAAATTATTGATGTTAAACCAAACAAAAAATTGAAAAAATATCAAGAAGAATTAATATGGACTTTGACGAAACTTTAACAAGCTAAAATTTGTACATAGACCTTTTCAAACCAATAAAAAAAAAAAAAAAAATCTTGGAGTGTCAAAAAAAATTGCAAAATTTTCGCGATCTTACAGCTACTCTTCTACTCGCTTAGAGCCATACCCGAAAATGTTTTTTTTTATGTAGAATTCCACTCAAATATGGAAGATTGAAGCCAGAAATCGATGATATTTCCGTTCGTTGGCAAAAGAATTGTATGTTTATGAAGCAACTGGAAGAATCGCAAATAACCTTTGGTTTATTTCTATGTTTTCTTTTAAAAAACAAGGTAACTGAAAATGTCACAATAGCTTTTAGGAAAATATTCAAAATCTGAAAGTTATTTTTGAAAATTTAGAAAATTGTCGAGTTATTTCCATTCATAACTCAAAATCGATGAGAAAAACACAGATTTAAAAAAAAAATGGAAAGCTATTGTCATTAAGTAAAACCCTCTTACATTTTTTCAAACAATATCCACGTCACCGTTATAGATTCTATGTATTTTGAATAACAGCTCAACAAATAATCCTACGGATGATCCGAGTCCCCTCTTTTAACAGATGATTTTCTCCAGCAACCACCGACATGTTACCTACCTCCTTTCCCTAAGACTGAAACTCTGCGTACTTGTAGAAGTTCCACAGTATAGAGATGACCTATTGTTACTCGTTCCGCCTGTTAAGAAAAAGGGGAACTAACTTCTTACGAAATTGAATTGTATCGTCAGATTATTGACTTTATAGAAAGATATCTTTGGAATAAAATTGTGGCTAATCTTAAATGCACCATATAGCAGCTTTCCCCGATAAATAATCTAATATTGATATTGTACAGAAAAGGCTAATATGGTGTCCCTGCGGTGACCTTTGCAAATTAACGCCAGTTACTGCCAGCTTCACAAATTAAATATATATTTGGTGTCGGAGCTGGAGTCGGAGTTGGAGCCGTAATTGGAGCCGGAATTGGAGCCGGAGCTGGAGCCGGAGTCATTAATCATTCTATAAATTTCCGGAGTCGGAGCCGAACATTTTTTTTCAGATTCCACAACCCTGAGTAAAACTATGAGTGAATAAAACATTAACATCCAGCAAAATATTTGTTGCTGGAGGATTGAAATGATTGAACGTGCTTACATCGTATTTAGAGAAATTGAGGATCTTGAGGATCAATTATTGAATTATCCGGACCAAATTTCTAATACAGAGGATTTTGAAGAGCAATAC
The DNA here is from genome assembly GCA_958295665.1 of Tipula vernalis. Lineage (NCBI taxonomy): Eukaryota > Metazoa > Arthropoda > Insecta > Diptera > Tipulidae > Tipula > Tipula vernalis. The sequence continues at coordinate 173,828,437 of OY282558.1, read as the reverse complement.
CTTCGTGTGAAGTAACAATTCCATGCACATGTTGGTCGTCGGGAATTTTCAGCACATGTGTTACTTACGGACGCCATAAGGAAATTTGTTGAAGGACAGAAGTCATTCTTATAAGAGCCGTCAGATCGCAGTTTCTCGAAGAGTGATGGAATTAAATTACACGAATGAGTGTACCTTCATTTTCCGGAAAGTATTCGGACTTTCCTTTGTTTAAGAATCTATTTCAAGCTACAATACATACTAATAGTTCTGTGACCAATGCACAAAATTTAGAATACCTGAAAGGTTTGCTGCAATCGGACACTGCCGCGTTAGGTAAGCACATAGCTGTTACGAATGCAAACTATCTCGAAACATGGAAAAAGATTTGTGAAAGATAGGTATAATAAGAAAATATGTACTTATAATTCCAGAGCTCATTAAAAAGGTTACTTATCAAGCCTCGATCATTATTTTAAATGTGAATAATTTAAGATACATACAAGTTCTGTTGTTGAAGTTATCAGAGGTCTCAAAGGATTAGGTCCCTAAGCTCTAACTCGCGACCCTTGGGCAATATTCTAGAGGGGAAGCGTGACATGGAACCAAAGCATGCATGGACCAAATATTCAAACGATATTGAATTTCCAACAATTGAAAACTTTTGACGTTTTTGAAATCGAGTAGACATTTCAATATTTGCCGACGACGCCATCATACTACGCTACAGCAAGCTATTTAAGGAGAACCATCCAACAAGGTTAACTTGCTCCAGACTAACGTCGACAGAGTAAAGACTGCACAACGAAATTGAATGATAGTACCATTCGACCACTCATATTGGGAACAATTTCCAGTCAATTTTGCCGACTGTCTTGCTAAACTCTGGATCACAAGCATCTTTTATTACTGAGGAGGCATGTTAGAAGCAAATACAAACACCGAGGAAAGATGCAAGATTCTTACTCTCTGGATTGTCTACATCTAATGTTATCAGTAAAGGCACAAACTAAAGCTGTCAAACCGGAATTGAAGCATTAATTTTGGATAAACTACGACAGCATTTCCATCTAGTGACTTCTCAACAAATAGTTGGGAGCATCCTGAACATGTCAAGTTAGCAGATTCGTTATTCAACAAGCCAAAAAAAAATTGACATTCTAGTTCTTGGAGAAAGATCTAAAATTGGAAAGGAGGATCTCACAGCAATCAAAACAATATTTCAGAACTATGTATCATATGGCGATAGAAAATGACTGAATACGTTATACTCGCAAGATTCATATTTAACAAGTTCAACCAAATCATTGACCGTGGTAGATATCAAGGGTCCAGTTTTATGTCACTCGCTCTAAAAACTAACAATAGCAAAACAAAGTACATCACAACACTCCGAAGAACTTCTAGAAGTACTTTCGTGATCACTTTTTGGTCAAGGATTCTAGTACAATGCGTTAATATAGAGCCCGAGATATCTTTGGGGGTGTGGAAAAAGCGTTATGTCATGAAAACAATGAAAATACTCTTCCGTGTATTTCTTCATTAATGCCATTTATTCTCGCAATTATGTCGTAGCTTCGGATACGTTGATACTTGTTTAATCTGTGGCCATAGTTTTCTAATTTAATATTTTTATTTTTTTAAATTACCTTCGAAAAATACTTTACCTATTTTTGTATAATCTAGAGATGTAGGTATATATACTTGTTTCTCAGTATTCACAGATTTAAATTAAGTCTATTTTGCGTTAATAACAATTTATTACTTTTAATTAAATAAGAAATTCGTTAACGTGCAGTACTTTAAAATCGTCAATTGTTAATTTTTTCGAACAATTTTGATTGCTGTACTCTAATCCTATAATTTCTCTTGGAATTGTTTGAATATAACCATTCCGTGAAAATATATGTTTAACAGTGGGAGGCACATTTAACTGCAAGTACACGAATAAGGCAGGAGCAACAACTCGACTTTCAATTGCTACATGTGATACGTTTAGGGTGCACGTTTCCGATACGATTTTTAACTGAAATGAATTCGAAAAAGTATATTTTAAAATGGAAAATGTATAATAATTTGGATTGCTATCTTGGATTACTTCTAGTTTGGGATCTTCAATTCCAATTGCATCCTTTAAATAATCCAGTAATACAAAGTTCCGTGCAACTGTTTTGTTTGCTTCGTTCCGTAATCGAAGTTCTAGGAACCCATTTTGTCGTGTTATAACACCATCAAGTAGTGCACTTAAGGCAATTGGTGTAAGTTGTAAGGCTGAATTTGGTAGCTAGAATATATAATTGTTTTAATTGTACAATTTATTGAGGTATCCCTTATTTACTTACTACAGTGGCTGTTAATTCGAAATGTTTTTGTTCAATTATTTCGTTAAATTTGTAAACTAAAATTTTTATATTAAATTCGGTTTGCGACTTTTCATCATCATCTCGAATAATATTAAGGCATAATTGGTTTTTTGGATTTATATGCCCGAACAGATAAATCGGAGCTAAAAATTCCCTTGCCCAGTTATGAAGGATCTAGAAATTAAAATTGTTATAAATTATTTGAAAATATCCTAAATTTTAATATTTTACTTTAAACTGGCCAAAATGATCAATACTTGACCATGATGGGGCTACCCAAACATCATTGAGTTGCCAATATAAGGCTCCCATTGTATTCATGATACTGCTACGAGATCCTCTGCAAGCAAATAATGCAAATAACTCTACAATTTTACTAATTCAATAACCGTATTTACCGATAGACTTCTGTTTCAGTTTTCACAACCATAGCTTGACTTAACTGACTAAAATATATAAATATTTCTGTGTAGTTAGGATGGGAGGTTGGTGGTAATATTAAATGCCTCCTAATCAATACAACAATGGGGTTGTCCCCAAACGGAAAATGTTGCCTATGATACATTAAATCACGTAAATTATCATTTTTGCCAATTGTTGCGTTCCAACTATGTATCGCTGGGTAGCTTTGGAATCCATATTCGGAACAAAATCTAGGTTTTCGATAAATGTTTGGATTCCATCCATCTAAATCATAATTGTAGTAGTGTACTAAAAATATACTTTTCTTTAACATTTTGTCAAACAATCAAACTTAATACAATTTTTATTCTTAATGTATACTTACTATCACCATAGTGATCATCTTGAGGATTGCGTGATATAAAATTATCAAGAATATTTCTCTTCCCATTTGATGGCGATGATGTTAAAAATTCTCTTGATTTATCAATCGACTCGACCACTTCTTTAATCACACTTACATAAAGCATCCTATACTCATCTGAAAACCGGTCTAGTTCGCTTGCCGTGCCATACCAATTTTGCACCAATGCTGCCTCATTTTCATTATTACCCGCCCAAACCGCAATACTAGGATGCCATTGCAGCCGCCTAACATTTTGTTGGATTTCTTCACGGACTGAACTATTCAACAATTATTAATTTAGTTTTTAACGTAATTATTTTTGTTTTTCATTTTACTTACTTTAAAAATGGTTTTGTTGCTGGGTACATAGCACATGCAAACATCATATCTTGCCAAATTAGTATGCCGTATGTGTCAGCTAAGTCATAAAAATGATCATGTTCGTATAATCCGCCGCCCCAAACTCGCATCATATTTATATGAATATATTTAGCAGATTTCATCAAATGTTGAACATACCTATGATCATTCGATTTTTCTGGTAGAATTCTAGACGGAATCCAATTCGTCCCTTTCATAAAAATATCTTTTCCATTTACCCGGAAAAAGAATGAAAGTCCATTTTGAAGTGGCTGTTGAATCAATTCCACGGTGCGAAACCCGATTCGAATAATTTTTTGCGCTCTCATATATCGTATCTGTTGATGGTATTCATTTTCATTTTGGAACATAACATGAACATAATAAAGTGTTTGAAATCCGTGTCCGTTTGGCCACCAAAGATCAACATCAAATTTGTTTATTTTCAAGTCCATATCATATTCGATCATACCATTTAAAGATTTTTCTTGAATTTTGGTCTCAAAAATTTTATCAATATCACTGCATTAAATTGTACACAGAAGATAAATATTAATAAACAAAAGTTAATTAGCTTATCGTAACTTACGGTAATTCTACAATTAAATCACCCAGCACGTGAACACTATCGAAACCGGTTTCAATAAAAATTTTTAATTTAACAATAAAATTTTCATTCCCATCGATTATTTGATAGTTTATGTCCCGTATAAATATTGCATCGTAATATTCCAGTTGAACTGATTTCCAGATGCCAATAGATGGTGCGGCTAATCCCCAATCCCAGGCAAAACTGGCTTGCATTTTTCTTAACATATTCATGTGACAGAATCCATTATATCGATCTACCGGACATTCAGGAGGTACCGTTCCATTCATTGATTTTGCAATCCGTTCTGCTTCTAATATTGGTGATTTAAAAGATACCCTTAAGTGATTTTCATCTTTCAAAATTCCCCGCACATCGTAACTGTACCGCACAAACATATTAGCGGTTTCACCTAGTTTAACATTGTTTAGGTGAATTGTCGAAATTGTGTCAACCCCTTTAAATGTTAGTACGATGTGTCGCCTATTTAGTACCTTAGCTGGATATTTAGAAATGAGAAAATATCAACGTTATTATTAGTTGGAAGTTTATTATTTGCCTTTAAAAATAATACTTACGATCAACATTAAAATTTAATGAATATGTCCAAGAGTCGAGACCGACCCATTTTAAATTAACATCATTATATGAATTTAAAATCGAACCGGTTATTTTATTATTTTCCAAAGCTGTAAATATTCCGGATGGGATTGTTTCATTTTTGATTAAAATACCTGGAAAATAAATTTAAATGCTTTCATTACTATAAAATATATAAAAGATGTGATGGAACCTACATTAAATATAGTTTGTATTATAAAGCTCTGTTAATGTTAGATTTAAAGAATTGCCAAGTAAACGCGTATATTCAAAATTATTAGAAGTTCGAAGATCTATCAATCATCTAATTGCACCTTTCTCATTATTTATCCTGTTGCTACTTAACAGAGTATAATGCTCTTATTTGTTTAATTATTTATTTCACTTACATATGTTTAATTAAGGATTGTTCATCCCGTCAAAATAACATTACATTTAAAAACAAGAAGATCAAAAAATTTAATTTAATCAAAAATCTTTTTTCCTTATAGTAACGACGTTTCTTTTTTAATACCTACAGCTAAGTATGCTGCTCGAGCTAAGTTACAATCAATGATTATGCATATCATACATTCTGCTACAAGGCTAAAACTAATTAAAAACAAAGTAAAATAACCAAAGTGACGACAAAAAAGGGGCGTGCTTTTATAACATTGCTGAATCAGTCATCACAAATCGCCGCTAAATCGATTGAGCATTTGAATGAGTTAGCCAACCAACATCCACAGTATTCCTCATCGTCTGAAACTCATCAGCAGAAATCAGCTTGATCTCATTATTACTAATAAACCAGAGGAAATGATCCGTCTTAATCAAACGAGCGTTCCGGGCGTCAGCAAACATGATTTGATTTTTTGTTATTATGAAATGTACATTGAAAAACAAAATATTGCTTGTTCAACACCTTGTTGCTTGATCTTTCAAACTTATCAATTCTGCAGAATTGCTTGCTGATGTCCAACAAACTAATTGGTCTCTTGTGCATAATTTACCAAATGTGAATGCTCGAATTAATAATTTGAGCAAGCGTCTACGTACCTTATACCATAATCATGTTTCACTAAGGAAAATCAAATCCAAATCTAAAACCTTTCCGGCATGGTTTAATTCAGAGTTGACGATGACATTTCTTGAAAGTGACTTAGCTTATTGGCAGTGGAAAATCACTAGGGCAAATGAATCTAAGTTGACGTATAACAGACTACGCAATATATCCAATAGAATCTGCAGAGATGCTAAACGCTCTTATTTTAATAAAATATTACCTACCTAAACTGTCACAGAAAATGATTTGGAGAAATTTAGCTGATTAATGATTATTTTACTTCCGTACACTCTGTTTTACTAATCCTTTACCAATGTTTGATCTACCACTTTCAATCTCTACTGGGTGAAGATTTCACCGTGTCAATATGAGTGAAGTCGATGATGCCATATATAGTATTAAATCAAGTGGTATCGGAATGGATGGTATTTGTCCTAAATTCACAAAACTTATCCTACCTTGTATTATTGATGTAATAACTCATTCATTTAATCATATTATAACGACATCTATTTTCCCGTTGGCTTGGAAAGAGGCAAAAGTTAGTTCAATTCCTAAAAAATACAAGATAAAATCAGTACAAGATCTTAGACCAATTAGCCTTTTTCCATTTCTATCAAAGGTCTTTGAGAAACCAATTCAACAACAAATATTCAAATATTTAGAACTAAATAATATATTCCGTAAATGTCATTCAACGAGGTCACTTTTAAAAGTGCATACAGATTTACTAAAGCATCTGGATAATAAAAAAGCTGGTGGCGTACTTATTTACTAGATTTCTCAAAGGCATTTGATCCAGTATCACATGCATTGCACAAACTTAGGCAAAGCTTCAATTTTTCTACACAAGCTGCTAACTTAATGTCATCTTACTTACAATTTAGGTCTTAGGCAAGAGGGCTAATTGTATCTCTTACTTTGCCTCATCTCACCTTATGGTTGTGCTGTTAGGTCGAAATTATTAACTCATAATAAACAATAGATAAATTGGAAATGATTTTTAATTCCTGCATCAGATTTGTTTTGGACTTAGAAAATTTAATCGATCTCACGCTTGATAAATATATACATAGATATTAGGGTGGTCCAAAATAATTTTTTGTGGTTTTTCAGTTTGGCTACCCCGTAAATTTGTAACATGTATTCATAGCAATAACATTGTATAATTTTAGTTGGCTACCTTTAGCGGAAGAGGGGATGCTCAATCGAGTGATGGTTTTGAAATTTTTGTGAAAAATTCATGATCTTGATTTTTGGTTACAGGTCAGTTTCGTGTTTTAAATTAATCGAATCTAGTTTAACACTTGTGTATATACCTGATTACCCTGTTAATACATCCTCGATGTCAGATTTCTCATTGTGTCTACTCGTTGCCGAAGGAAGGGGAATAAATTCTTCGTCTACTAAATCATCATTTTCATAATTAAAAATTTCATCTTCTTCGTCATTTGTGGTACTTGTCTGATGAGCTAGTTGCCTTTGACTTGTTTTCGGACAAGCAAATTGTTCAAAGAATGGATGTTGACGGCGGTTCTCGTTTATTACGAAGTGACTCTGCTAAACTATCCACGGAAGCCACATTAGAAGCCTTTGCATCGCAAATAACACTGAAAACGCTCTCAGTTCTAGACATCAAGGACTCAGTCTTACAATTACCTCCTGAGACTTGAGGTGACAATGTTGATTACCTTCAAGGGAAAAGTTGCATAAGAAGTTTGTGTGTGGTTAACGACACTGCGGATATAGGAGCTTACAATTATTTGAAGATTACAATACGTTACTCACTAAGGATGAGGAATAAAAACAATTTTTACTTCATGTCGTTGAACAGAACAGAAAAATCGTTACTACTGAAACATCCAAAGAAGTGCTTTATAACATTTTGTGTGTTTGAATACTATTTTTGATTAAAAAATCTTACTTTTAATACATAGTTTACGTTTTTTACTTAATATCCTGACGAGTTCTTTTCCAGGATTTTTTTCATAAAATACAAATATTTCAAAGTCGATGAGCACCCATCCACTTGTATATAAGATAAGTGGCTGAGTTTTGAACACATAATAGGAACGGTAGGTGTAACAAAACAAGAGGGTGGCGAGACTTCTATTTAAACATTTTTTTTCGCCATATAAGTATGGACCACCCTGATACACAAATTTTAATATTTTTATACAAAATTACCAACTTATCTTTACTCAGAGATTGTATTTGCAAGATCAACAAGAACACTTAACCTAATTGTGCTTAAATTCTTCTACAATTTTTTTCGAATGTGCGCTTCTTTGCTCATACAATTAAGCTTTGGAACGTGAGGTGTTAGTTTCGCGCATTTCTGAGTCTGGCCTAATGAATGAACATGATTTTATTATTATCGTGCATATTTTTATTATAATTATCATTATTTATTGGGTGTACAAATAAATTTCCGACCTTTTTTACTGAAATAAAAGACATTAGTTTGTGGAGAAAATGAAAGACTGTTTTATTCAAAGTATGCTCCTTCGGAAGCTATAACCTTCGCCCATCGTTCAGGCAGTAAACGGTTTTCTCGAAGGAAGAAGTCTGGTGGTTTCGAGGCGATCCAGTCATCGACCCATTTTTTGACGTTTTCATATGAAGTGAAGTGCAATATATTATTATTGTTTTTAGTACCTATTATGATCGTTGCTATCATTTTTTTTTATGCTATTTACAACTGTAGAGAGTTGTTTATAACTCTTTTAAGTTAAGACATTTTGTCTTTGTTGTAATTTTAAAATTAAAAATAAATAAATAAATAAGTTAAATTCTACCGGCGTGAAGTTGCTGACAAAAAATAACAAATAACAAAAAATTTGTATGTATTATAAATATTCAAAACAAAATTCTTATTGGAATGAACTGAGTGATTTCTTTCCGTTAAGTTTCTAGCAAATAATTAAAACGTAATTATTTGATTCCAAACATAACACTTCCAAACAGAAAAAATGGTTTTAAATTCCCATTAAAACGTAACTGAATGAGTACTTCCATGTAAAGCTTAGAAGAAAAAGTTTTTTCGAAACGGAGGATTTGGAATCTTGTCAATGACAGTTTTGTACTTGAAATATTGAGTATTTTCTATTGATGGACCATTAACAAGCAATGCCAGAGATTTAGGTAAGGCTCGGCTGTATGGGCACAATATCCAAAAGAAGTTTTTTCGAAACGGATGATTGGGAATCTTGTTAGTGGCCGTTTTGCACTTTAAATATTGAGTATTTTCTATTGATCGATCATTAACAAGCAATGCCAGAGATTTGGGTAAGGTTCGACTATGTAGGTCATATAAGCTAAGGTATGGGGCACAATATCCAAAAGAAGCCTTCGAAACGGAAGGTTTGGAATCTTATTAATGACAGTTTTCCACTTACAATGTTGAGTATTTTCTATTGGGGCCCATTAACAAGCATTGCCACAGATCTGGGCAAGGTTCGGCTATATAGGTCATATAAGCCAAGGTAAAGGGTTCATTATCCAGAAGCAATTTTTTCGAAATGGACGATTTGGAATTTTCTTAATAGCAGTTTTCCACTTATGATGAGTGTAATGAATTGATTTGAATAAACAACACAGAATAGTGGACTGTAATTTTCTTTTTTATTTCATTTTTATTAACAACATGTGGTTTTTCGTGAACGTGTGTAAGCAACCAAAAAAAAAAAAAAAACTAAACTCTCATCCTTTTTTTCTTTTCTTTTCCTTTTTTGTTAACTTCGTTTTGTTGTATTCATGCGACATCTATATCCCAATGAACAGAAAAAAGATATTACAAAATAATGGTTTCCCTATAAACACAAATTCAATTCTCCGCGTCAACCATACCGCGCCACCTTGAAAGACGATACTTTCAAAAATATTACAAAAAAAATGATTTTAAATCGATAGATGTCACATGAGTCAACTTCAAAGCTGTGTCAACCTAATTACATTTAACTTATAACTAATTTTTTACTTGATTGAAAATTATGTACTAATAATTAATTAGAGACATCATTACACTCAATCGGCAATTTTGCAAGCTTAGTAACTGTGCGTTTGTATACACCCTTCATTGTATGAATCTCCGCGACCCTTACCCTTCCGTCAGTTCCCGGAAACACGCTATTCACCACTCCCATAAACCACTGAATAAGAAGGTAAGTTGTCGTCAACAACCAAAACGACGTCACCTGGTCTTAAGTTATCAGAATCTGCTTTCCACTTTTGCCTATGTTGCAGTGTGTGCAAATATTCCGTTGAATATCGTTTCCATAAATCTTGTGTAAGTTTAGTGATTTTTTGCCAATTCAAAAGTCTGTTAGAAGGTTGCTCTACATACAATGGTTCAGGATTAGCAACGATTGGCCAATGTATTAAGAAATGTGCCGGAGTTAATGGTAATGGGTCGGATGGATCATTTGAAAGAGCAACAAGTGGTCTTGAGTTCAGTATACCCTCTACCATTATTATCAATGTGTTCAACTCCTCATAGCTGAAATTTACGTCCTTGGTAATTCGGCGGATATGCGTTTTGAAGCTTTTTATTGAAGATTCCCACAAACCTCCGAAGTTTGGGGCTCTCGGCGGAATGCATTTTTATTTGATGGATTCCGTAATACAAAACTCGGAAATCACCTTCTGATTCTGTTGAAGATTAAATTCGTTGAATGCTGCTTGTAACTCCTTGTTGTATCCAACGAAATTAGTTCCGTTGTCTGACCAAATGATATTTGGTTTTCTTCTGCGATATAGAAAACGTTTTAATGCCAAAATGAATTTGTCTGACGACAAATCTGTATGCATTTAGTGCAGAAGCAAACAAATAAAACAACATAAACCTTGTCAGGTGTTCGTTGTCTCTTTACTTGTTTTACGTAAAACGGACCACAAAAATCAACTCCCGTAATTGAAAATGGTGCTAATGGTTCGGCACGTTCTGGGGGCAAATTACCCATGACCTGGTATTTAATTACTGGTTTTAATTTAAAACATTCGATACAATTCCGAATTGTGTGGTTGGATCGATCCTGCATTTATTGGCCAGTACTTTTGGCGAACAAAACTAATTAGTAATGCAACACCTGCATGTGCATATTTCTTATGGTATTCTCTAAATAAGGCTTTGGTAATATGGTTATGATCTGGTAAGAGAATTTGATGTTTCATTTCTAATGGTAAATTTGTGTTTGATAGCCTCCCGCCTATTCTTATGACTTCACCGTCAAGAAATGGGTTAAGCAATTTAATTTTGCTTGTTGTATGAATCGGCCGATTTGCTTTGACACAATGGTACTCATCACTAAAATGTTCCATCTGAATTAAATGTACAATTTTCAATGTTGCCGATTCAAGATTCTTGATTGATAGGCCACTTGAATGTGGTGATTTAGTTTTGCAAATTTTTAAAAAACGCTGAATATATGCCACAATCCTCACAGTCTTAGAAAATGAACTATATTTATATAGCCACTTATTTGATTTTTCGTTGATTTTTCCCCCCATCAGAACGAAACTAGCGCCATTAATCTTATATGGTTCGAGAAATCGTGACGATTTATTTTTTAATTCTAATTTTGACCAATTTATTGTATTACGACTTATTTCATATGGTTTGGATTCATGAGTAATATCCATTAATGATATTGGTCCTCTCCACCAAAGTTCAAGTCCCGCCAACTCATTTGGCAATGAGCCCCTTGATATTAAATCCGCAGGGTTGTTATGTGAATCTATGTAACACCACAAATAATTCGCTGTTAGTTCTTTGATTTCGCTCACCCTGTTGGCTACAAAGGTTTTCAATAATTTTGGATCGGTTTGTATCCACGATAACGTAATTTGAATATCACTCCATAAGGAAACTGTATTGAAATTGATTCCAAGTGACTGTATTACACGATGTGCGAGCTGTGTCAATAATTGAGCGGCACACAGTTCCAAACGTGGTACGGTAATTACCTTTAACGGTACGTTATTCATCACATCAATACTACGAACATATATGCATGCTCCATAGGCATCCTGAGAAGCGTCAGCATATCCATGTAGTTCCAATCGTATCGGTTCTGCACAAGCTATGTGTCTCGGTATGTTAAATTTCTTTACTAAATGTAATTCGTTCATTAATTTATTCCACGTCCTTAATGATTCTTCATCGAGTGTCTCGTCCCAACCTTTGTTTAATCTCCACAAATCCTTTATTATTAATTTTGCACATGTGATGATAGGTGAAATGAAACCCAACGGGTCAAATAACCTTGATATACGAGAAAAAATTGTTCTTTTTGTATTTGACAAAGTTGCATCGTCATTTATATCGAAGAAAAATTGATCTTCTCTTGGTTGCCAAAAAAGCCCTAGTGCTTTAATCGTCTCTGTATTATTCAACTCATTCTGAAGAATTTCACGGTCACATACTGGTATATCTTGAAGTACAAAATCATCATTTGAACTCCATTTGTGTAAATGGAATCCACCCTTAGCTAATACACGACACAACTCTTGAACTCTTTCACGTTATATATTGATATTGTCTGCACCTGTTAATATGTCATTAACATAAAAATCACGTTTCACAATGGATGCCAATTCACTTTCTGCACATTCGTCGTCTACTAATTGATTTAACGTACGGGTAGTTAAGAACGGCACCGATGCTGTTCCGTATGTAACAGTTAAAAGTTCAAATGTTTTGATTTTATCAAATGGATTAGGACGCCAAAATATTCGTTGAAGTGGCACCTGTGTGGAATCTACTAGTACCTGACGATACATTTTTGAAATGTCTGCTGTGATTACTTAACGATATTTCCTAAAACGTAAAACTATATCAAACAATTCAGATTGTGTACTTGGGCCAGCGCACATCACTTCATTTAAGGATAAACCATTTGCACTCCTTGCAGACGCGTCAAAAACCACTCGAAGTTTTGTGCTGCTACTCGTGGGTTTTAACACTGGGGCAGATAATGTTTCATCACTGACGGATTATCGAAATCCTCGTTCACCTCTTTCATATGATTTAAATTTAGATGCTCTGCCATGAACTTACAGTACTGTTCCTTTAATAACTCGTTCTGCTGCAATTTCTTTTCAATAATTAAAAATCTATGTAAAGCCAAATGCTTAGTATCGCACAATCTCGTTATGTTCTCGCGTAGTGGCAACTTAACGATATAACAACCTTGCTGATTTCTCTTCACATGCTTAGTATAAGTTTCTTCACAAAATCTTTCTTCAGTTGACCAAAAGGTTGTTTGTGGAATATTCTCGATCTCCCAAAAACTTCTGATTGAATTGTTAAGTTGTTGTAATGTCATTGTGGAGTTGTCCAAAACACTTGAGTCAGAAAAGAACGTTAAATTTTGTTCGGCTGAATTAAGATATGCACCCACCTACTATAAATCCGAGTTTTGATCCTATAAAGTAGGGCAAATTGTTCTTGATTTTTATTTTCCTGAATCCAAGAACATTCCAAAACGTTTCTAATCCCAACAACAAATCCACTGGTCTGGAATCTCCGAACTCTGGATCAGCAAGAGTGACGTCCCTTGGAATAAACCAACGTGATACATCAATATTTTTTGCTGGAAGATGTCCCGCAATACTGTCAACTACAAGCATTTGTAACTTTTCACAATAGTTATTTAATCGTGACTTCACCTTTGTGCTGATACAGCTTGTAATGTTTACTCTACCACCGTTTAACGTATGTACTTGATTCTGAATTTCCGTCGAATTAAGCTTTAACATGTGGGTTAAATCTTTTGTTATGTAATTCTCTGAACTTGCACTGTCTAGCAGCGCACGATAATGTGATTTCCCTCGGCCATCCATTATCAGGACCAATGCCGTTGCAAATATTTTTGTGGTTCCTGAATTCCACCTTTTACCGAACATGGTTGATCTATCTTGATCTGAAGGATCTGCTTCAGTAGTTAACGCCGTCACTATATTTTGATTACTCGTTCCTTCGTGATTTTTATTGCACACTCTACACTTACTGGCTTTACCAAATTTATTTGAATGGCCAGATCCAAGACAGTTGAAACATCTTCTGGATTTAGCAACAAACGCATTCCTGCCCAAAGGCGTCATACTAATAAAACTATCACACCTATAAAGCGGATGTTCCTTTTCACTGCACAACAAACACTGACTCTGTGATATGTCTGATAACATCCTTTGCTTCACCAGCTATGAGATCATCTAGATAGGTGAACCTCAAAATATTGTCAAGCGACTTGTTGTTGTGAATTAAGGATATGAATTTCTGCTTAAATGTTATCCACTCAGTTTGGTTTCCATCAAAAGGTTTGATTTTAGTTTCCGGTAATTTTAGTAACCGTGCTGTAGGATTTACAGCCACATATCGTTTGTCTTCTTGTTCAGACTCTGCTTTTGCTGTGTGTTATGCACTTCGTCGAACTTTTTCAACTCGGCGTGACGTGATTTCAATTGCCAACTCAAACTCATGTACACTTCCTCAAACTCGGTAAACCTATCAAGCACTTCTTGAAACGTGTTATCCGATAACTCGGCCGCAATTTCTGTTAAGGAATGAAAATCACTCCATATCTGTTCTAACTATTGCTGTCTAGTCTGCAACTCAATTGCACTCTGAACGCCGCCATCTAATAATGTCTCAACATAATTATTTATATTTTTGATTCTTGATTGTATAATACAAAGCTTTTTCTCAAACTTAACCTTAAACAATTCTAAATTTTCATTATGCTCTGGAGCATTTGATTTTCGACCATGTGTCATGATGAGACTTGTGCATACAATATTACTTTTTTTTTTTTTTCAAATGAACAATTTTAATTACTAATGATACATTTTTTAAACTTAACTTTAACTAGATGTTTACAATTTTGTTAAATTATGTTACAGAAATTAATGTAATCCTAAATTTTTATGGTTATGTTACCGTATGACTGACTCACCCGACGATGCACTGAATGTTCTAAACCTGACACTGGACCGCAACGATCTTCCTTAATGATGAATTATTAAACTGTGTTTAACCTCACGCGATTGATGATTGATGTTGTGCACGACCTTAGTTAACTGTGATATACCGTAATGAGCAAATCACCTCGTGCTCAACTATGATGTAACTATATATGCAAGTTGCCAAACAATGACTTGCTAAACTTAAAAATGCTTGATTCCGATTGATACTGTTAACTTCTTCTGCCACAGAATTGACTATGATTCAGGATTCTTGACAACTACCTGATATCCAACACGATGAACCCGTTCTGAATTAGGTTATGTATTGCACGTGTTTACACAAATTAATTGGTTTGATAACCTCACAAATCTACTTGATTTAATAACACCATAAAATCATGCTCGATCAGGACCAATGTAATGAATTGATTTGAATAAACAACACAGAATAGTGGACTGTAATTTTCTTATTTATTTTATTTTTACTAACAACATGTGGTTCTTCGTGAACGTGTGTAAGCAACCAAAAAAAAAATAAACTAAATTCTCATCCTTTTGTTTCTTTTCTTTTCCTTTTTTGTTAACTTCGTTTTGTTGTATTCATGCGACATCTATATCCCAATGAACAGAAAAAAGATATTACAAAATAATGGTTTCCCTATAAAAACAAATTCAATTCACAGCGTCAACCAATGAGTATTTTTTTTTGATAGCCCATTAACAAGCACTACCTGAAATTTGGGCAAGGTTAGGCTTGGCAGTGGAACGATATCGCAAAATTTCGTTAGCAGACATTATTATGCACTAAAATTTAACGTCAAATCAATTATCCGTTCGCACAATGAAAAGAAAATAAATACCGTCTTTCATATTTTACACAATTTGTTTTAAGTAACACAAGTGTTCTACTATCATATAATATACGCCATACGGCATTAATATCGTTAATTGATTGAATGATTGAAGTGTACGACCAAGCCCAGACCTGTCTCCCGGATGACGCCGGGCCCACCATACACCCATTACACAAAACAATAACGAAGGATATAAAAAGTATATTAATGTTATAGATTCAACCCGGTTACAGACACCTACAATATGTAGTCGATAGTTAGTAAAATTGTTGTTTGTAAAAGAGCCATTAACAAGATTCCAAATCCTTCGTTTCGAAAAAACTTCTTCTGGATAATGTGCCCCAAACCTTGGCTTATATGACCTATATAGCCGAGCCTTGCCCAAATCTCTGGCAGTGCTTGTTAATGGGCCCCCAATAGAAAATACTCAATATTTTAAGTGCAAAACGGCCATTAACAGGATTCCAAATCCTCCGTTTCGAAAAAACTTCTTCTGATTAATGTGCCCCATACATTGACTTATTTGACCTTTGTAACCGAATCTTGCCCAAATCTTTGGCTGTGCTTGTTAATGGGCCCCCAATAGAAAATACTCAATATTTTAAATACAAAACTGCCATTAGCAAGATTCCATAACCTGCGTTTGGAAAAAACTTCTTCTGGATGATGTGCCCTATACCTCGGCTTATATGGCCTATATAGCTGAACCTTTCACAAACCTAATGCGAGTGATTGTTATTTTGGCCATAATAGAAAATACTCAAAAAGTTTATTGAAAATTACTAATACATTTATTATTAATTTTATAATTTTTTCAATTAAATTACATTTAAAAATAACTAAGTTTGGGGTAAGAGCTGACGCCACAAAGTTAGAAGCCTTTATGGCCAATCGAGTACCTAAGATTAGAGATAATTTGCCTCAGCTACGTACCAACATCCTTATACAAGGGTTTCACAAGTACAATCCGACAACGACAAGGACAGCGCGGAAGATATTATTTGTCTTATAATAACCGCTGAAGACAAAGCAAACTCACTACATGAATTAATTGATAAAATTACAAGCATTCATAAGTTGTAGCATATATTTGTGTACTGCCAAAGATTCATAAAACTACATGATCATAAAGAATGCCGAAAGAAGGGACGGTACCAGAACTGAAGCTCACAGAAGCCCAGATAATTAGGATTGAACAACATCGGTACTTCCGTAAAGAATTTCAGGCATTGATGAAAAGGAAGACGACAATACTTCATCGGGGCATATAAATAACATTAACAAACATTCGCAATAAATTCTGGATCATTAATAGCAGAAATCTGGCATGGTACATTATACAGAAATCACACAATACACAAATCACGCAATAAATTCTGGATCATTAATAGCAAAAATCTGGCATGGTACATTATACAGAAGTTCTTCAGAGTGACTCCTTCTCGGCCGTTCAGCAAAGGTGGGTATTACTTATGCCGGACCGATTCAACCAAAGAACATAATAGGAAAAGGTCAAACCACATACAAAGGGTACATGACGGTGTTTTTGTGCATGGCCTTCAAGGCCATGCATGTAGAAGTAGTCAGCTGATTAATAACAGAAGCATTTATAGCAGCCTACCGCAGATTCACGTCACGTAGGGGTTTTTCTACAGACATCTATTCGGACAATCGAGTGTTGAAACAACCGAGCAAGAAGATTGCAACTCTAGAACCAGAAATTTCAAGGTTATTACAACAGAATGAAACAACCTGGCAATTTATACCACCCACTGCACCAAATTTTTGGTAGAATATGGGAGGCAGGGTAAAATCACTGAAGACCTACATGAAGAAGGTCAAAGGAAGACCGAAGTCCATTGGAAATTATTGTTGAATGAATCAAATATTTCTTGGGTAGGTTATCAACTATTCGTCGAGCCAACCGAGTGTTGATATCATCAAAAGGCACCACGTTGCTGGAAAACAAATTTCCACTAATCGCTGCTGGAAAAAATTCGAATCTAGTCCCATCGGTAGCCCACATATCCCTAACATGACACATACTGTAAAAAAGTGTTTCGAAGCTCTCAAGAGAAGATTTCATAAATTTTGAAAATTCCGTTAATGTTTGGTATTGGTCTAAAAATATTGTCAGCATTTCTCCTTGTTATTTTATAAGGTGTTTTTTTCCTTACAATATACTTCCATCCTTCCCCACCAAGTTATCATTCATTTAGTGAGTTTAATTCAACCAGCGTGACTGTATCCTTCCAATTGAAAAACTCAACTAAAATAATTTCAATTTGACACATAAAGGTTGTGGTTAGATTACATGAAGTATGAAGTTTGTTGCAATTCGTTTTCTTTGAGGCGTGCGTAAATAAGAACCTTTGGAAACTTTACGTTAGCCACTCGAGTTCGGTTGTTCATAAATAGGAAATCTTTACCTCCTCCTGTCTGTTCGGCTTTTTAAACGGAGTTAACAATCAACGTGTTAAACGTAGTTTATCCACATATAAAATTATAAATGCTCATCTGAATTGCAAATTAGTTGTATGTTTAGACTTGGGGTTACCATTTAACAACCTTTAATAGGTTATCTAAATATGAACAATCCAAAGCGTCGTTAGCAGTCCTGAGATTTTTGGATAATTTGGTAGTTCTAAGGTAACTTTAAATTTTCAAAGTCAAATATCAAAAGTTGTTTTCTTTTGGTTGTATCTATAGAGGGTATAAATAAGTTTTGAAGTTTTTTTTACAATTTCGAATCTTGATTCAGACAAATTGGTACAATGTATTTTATTCAAAGTATTGTCCATCGTTAGCTACGACATTTTCCCATCTTTCAGGCAGCATACTGATTCCACGTCGAAAAAAATTCCTCGTCTTCTGAGGCGATCCAAGAATCGACCCAATTTTTGGCTTCTTCGTAAGCAGTGAAGTGCCGTTCGGCCAGGCCATGAGTTATCTACCGGAACAAATTGTAGTCGGAAGGAGCAATGTCTGGTAAATACGGCGGGTGGGGTAGGATATCCCATTGAAGCGCCTCCAAAGTTTCCTTCAGTTAGATCTCTTCGAAATGATCCCACTAGATGCACATCATTAGCTACTTATCATGAATATTCGGTTTGGCCGTTGTAATTGATGCAGGACCGGGCTTACCCCACGATTTTCTGCGCTTTGGGTTGTCGTAGTGGATCCACTTTTCGTCCCCCGTCACGATTCCATACAAAATCCTTCCGATTTTATCTTTGGAGCAGTTGTTCGCACGTGAAAAAACGGGGTTCGACGTTTCTTGGCTTGAGTTCATATGAAACCCAATTTCCTTATTTTTGCACCATAGCTATGGTCTTGAGACGGTTTTGAATCCCTTGTTGAGTCACTCCCGAAGTTACGGCGAGCTCCTTTTGAGTTTGACATGAATCTTGCTCCAATAACGCCTCCAACTCAGCGTCTTCATACTTTACTGATCTCCCTTCGCGTTCTTTCTTTGTCACAGGTGGCAAAATCACCACTTTTAAAACGCCAGAACCAGTGCTTACATGTTTCTATTGATGGAGCACGTCCATCAGCTGTAATTTTTTTCAAATTAAAACAAAAAAACAGCGCTTCCCGCAAATTATGTTTTGTTGGCACAAGGGGTTGACATGGTTAGAGCACAAAACAAAATATGTTGTTTACACTTCAGCGAAATGACACATACTGATTTTTAACATGAATGGCGTTCGTGGTGATTTTTCTTTTATCGAATATTAATATTTTCGTCCATTCAAGTCTTCTTATACACAACCTTGAATAATAGCCACAACTTCATAAAGTAAATTCAAGTTAATGCAGTAAACTCAATTACTTGTTTTTATTCAGTCTACCCAAACACGATGCCTACCATAAATTGTGTTTACATATATTAGATAAACTGTTTTGAATAAAACCCCAAGGTATTATTTATGGGAGAAGACTAGTTTCGAATAAATGATACGATTAATAATAATCCAAATTTCATAAATTCTAACATATTATAGAGAACATTTAAAGATATTCTAGAATATAAAGACATGGGTAAAAGCAAAATTAAACTTAAGACTAACTTTCAAAATCGTTTAAGATCTTTTAGTTATTTACATGACACATCTCTATAATGGAATACAAAATTTAATTAATTACACCAAATTTTATTCCAATTACAATCGACGAATCCGGCTGTTGATCTTAATGCTCCACTAATTTTCATACCATAGTTATTTAATTCTTTTTTTACAGTTTACGACTTGGATAAAAATTGGGATCTAAATAATATAAAATGTTCATCAAAACAAACTGTTGAATTGACATATCTATTATTATTATTCTGAATGTACATCTTAAACTAGAATTAAATTAACTATCACGAGCGCATGGTCGTAGTCACGTATTACCTTAAAAAATCGTTTAGTAATGTTATTATTCTTCAGTTTGTTTTATACACAAATATTTCAATATTCTGCCTATGCTGTCGGCAAACTTCGCACCCCTTTTATGAATAACTATTTATTCAAATGATTATTCCAATTTATGGTACGCGAGTCACATTCTAATTTTAGTTTTATATTTTTATTTATAATTCTAAATTAAGACGATTAGGACTAACAATGATTGCCCCATATATGAGTATATTGCATTTATGAATTAATTTAATTTTTTTTATTTATTTACGTAAGTGGTGCGAACTGCAAATAAATATATCTATGTATACAGGAATTTTTATAGAACCCATTAATCTCGTGAAGTGTTGACCAAGGAGGAGCATTTCGAAATCTCGATTTTAAAAAATCTCGGTTTTTATTTATTTGTAAAATTAAATTCTCCATATTCCAGGATTTATAAAAATCCAGATTTTGTAGCACCGAGATTTTGAAAACCGAGATTTTATAGCCAGCCCAGGAAAACTTAATTCAAAATAATGAGGACCTTGCCTTTTTCAATTTTCATACTACTTTTTAACTTTAGTTTTGAGTCTGGATTGATTCTTTTCATAAGATGAGTTTGTTTTGAATTTGGCAATTTTGACTTAAATTTCGGCTAAAGTTAAGCTTTATTTAAACAATTGTTTGTTTTTTACTTTTCCTACTAGAACGAAATGGGTAAGTATTATAATCGCGAAAACAATTTTGTTCCACATTTTCACATTTCTCGACGAATTAGGTTACCAGTGGCACTAATCTGGTTTTCCCAGGGAATTGCGAATTGGGAAATGATTTATTGTCAGTTTTTAGTGTATTTTGGTTTTCTTTTTTCCAAAGCATACTAAATTTTGGGGAAAAATAGTTCCATTTCATAGCAGTTTTGTTGTATGTATATTTTTCTCTAAAAATTTGTCTGGGAATTATTTTTTCCTAAAACATGAACAAAATACCAATCGTTCAGTATGCTCTGGAAAAAAAACCAAAATACACCAAAAACTGACAATAATTCAATTCCCAAATCGTAATTCCCCAGGAAAACCAGAATAGTGCCACAGGACTGCCGATTTTGAAACGGTTGGAAAAGCATTGCTGCTTTAAGAATATGTACTTCAGAATCGCGAGAAGAAAGAATGCTCGTCAAGGACGTGAATTCCGAATATATCCGTAATTTATGAATTAAAGATTTATTAGATTATGTTTAGAATTTAAAAATGTACATCATGGATCACTTTTTTACTATTACAGAAGGTCATTATGGCAAGCCTCATTCCTAAAATTCCTCAAACCTATTTGTAATAACAATTGTCGTAAAATAACAATTAAAAACCATCTAGACATTAATACTTTTTGGTTGTAATTTTGGGTGATTTTTTATTTGTGTGGGTTATAAATTTTGTGACGATACACATTTTTTTTGTGCCTGTGTACTATCCGTGTGAGCTGCTTTGTAAAAATAACAACGAACTTTTCTTTCGAAACGTACACTTAGTGTACGTTTCGTGAGGAATTTTATGGCAAGTACCCAAATCTCTAGATCGAAAATACATATATTACAAAATGTCAACATGGCAGGTGATGATGAATTGCATCTGTTTTATAGTATTATTTTCTTTTATTTTTAAATTAAAAGATTTATTTATTTTACTTGTTTAAGAAATTATATTTATTATATATTTCATTAAAATATACATGTGTCCATCTTACTCAAGTTAGTCTAGTTTTTCTACTACTTATACATATAATTAGTGTTACCTAATGTATTATTTATTAGTTGTCAATAATACCAACAGGTATCACATACATCATCTTCCCCCTTTAGAGGTTTAATTCATAAATTATTTTATCTTATATCTAAACATTGTTTTTATATACATAATAGTATTTAACTTTATTAATTTTAAATTTATAAATTCAATTTGTCGGGAGGGTTAATTACTCTACCGAATCTATTAGTATAATTATTTGAATACTGATTTACATTTATACTGTATATGCTGCGAGTCGAGTCGAGTTTAATCCGAGTTTAACTCTACGGAGTCGAGTTATTTTCTAACCAACTCTAGGTGTATATGCTGCAGAGTTAAACATATGCAGAGTTCAAATAGGATTGAAACCGAGTTAAAAAAAATTGAACAAAATATCATTTCGGATGATAATAAGATTGATTATTCTTTTTGTTGATCGCCATATATGTTATTGTCATTTTTCCAGCGATATTATGTCTAAAAAATTGTAATTTTCAATCAAACTCCATGAAAATTACGGGATAGACCACCGAAATGTCGGAGTAATTTTTTCGAAAAAATAACCAAAACAAAAATTTATTATTAAAATTAATTAATTAAAATCTTAATAAATAAGATATTTAAAATAAAATAATGAATTTAATTGAAAAAATTAAAACGAATATTTTTTATATTGGTGCAAGAATTTTTCTTTAATTTTGTTGTTGTTTTTTTAACTCTACTCTATGCGTATATAGTGCATTTTTTAGAGTAGAGTTTAACTCGACTCTACAAATTATTAGGTCGAGTCGAGTTTAACTCGACTCCGTATATAGTGAGAGTTAAACTCGGATTAAACTCGACTCGACTCGCAGCATAAACAGTATAATTATTGTTACTATTTACATTTATCAGATTATTCCGAGGATTATTAATATTCGAATTTTCATTACCATTGTATGAATTTCCAAAATCGCAATGCGTGTCCCTAAAATTTGGAACATTTGCAGATTTACGAAGATGTCTGGTGTTTCTTCGTTTAATACGACCGTTTTCATCTTTAATGATAAAAGAACGTGGTGTTTCGTGTTTTTGTATGACAACTCCCGGTTCGTAAACCTTACCGTTTTGGAATACTATATTATCCCCTTCTTTTAAATCTAATCGGTTTCTAGCAGACTTGTCATAGTATTTCCCGATTTCGACCTTTCGAGCTCTTAAGCTATCTTGTACATTTGGAACAATCTTTGGTATTAAAACATTATCTGAGATTGGAATACGAGAACGTGTTAAACGACTCATTAACATCTCATTTGGTGATGCTTTTAAACCTGGTGTCGGCGTGTTACGATATTCTAAGAGAAATAATTCAACATCGGTTTCGGTTTCTATTGATTTCTTCAGCATGGTTTTGCAGATACCTACTGCTTTTTCTGATTGGCACACCGTGGACTTGAAGTTACAATGTTGAATTTCCATTCATTGGAAATTTTTTTAAATTCGTAACTGTTAAATGGGACATTGTCACTAATAAATGACTGTGAGATTCCGTGAGTATAGAATATGTCTTTTAATTTGTTAATTATCTCGAGAGCGGTTTTATTTTCAATCGGTTTTAACTCTATGTATTTAGAATAATAGTCAACCAAAACTAAATAGCTTCTGTTGCTTAATTCCAACATGTCCGCTCCTACCTTTTGGAATGGTAGATTTGGCACTTCATGAGCTATCATTTTTTGTTTAATGTTAGAATTTTGGTATTTTTCACATATTTGACAACTTTTTACTTCATTTTCATCTGCCTCCATATTTGGCCAGTAAAATATGGTCTTGGCATGAGCTATTGATTTACATATTCCAAAATGTGATTGGTGAACGGTTTTGATCATTTTTAAACGGAGTGACAAGGGTACTATTATTCTGTCTTTGTAGTAAACTAAATTGTCCTCAACATAAATTTCATTTTGTTTGTTCCAATAAATTCGAAGAGAATTGGCTACATTCTTCTTATGATGGCTTCAACCCGTATGATATGTGTTTATTAAATCCAATAAAATTGAATCTTTCAAAGTTTCAGTCTGGAATTCAGTTTTCCATTCGTCTGACATGTTAATGATGTGAACTATGTCAGCTAAGTCTTGATCTGCAAGATTTTCGTCAACTACTTGGGTGGATGCTCCAGAGAAAGCGTCGGCAATGTGCATATATTTGCCTGGTAGATACACCACTTCTAATTTTAGCGGAATTCCTGTCGGCAGCGCCATGTTATATTATTTTCTTTTATTTTTAAATTTAAAGATTTATTTATTTTACTTGTTTAAGAAATTATATTTATTATATATTTCATTAAAATATACATGTGTCCATCTTACTCAAGTTAGTCTAGTTTTTCTAATGTCATATACTTTTTTATGCCAGCAAACATCAGCCGTATGATCCCATTTACCACAATTTATGCATTTTTTGGTAACCGGGCGATTCCACTAGCACAATTCCACTAGACACAATTCCACTGGACGCAATTCCACTGGGACAATTCCACTTGGCACAATTCGACTGGGGAACAATTTAACTTGCCTTATAACTTGTATAGTTACACTAATGAAAGGCAAACACACAATTTAATATTTTATTGGTCTAACTGAAACTTAATTACAAAGATAATTATAACTATGGATTTTAAATTAATGAAAACTGCAATGTGTAAAGAAGCTAATTGATAATAAAGTAAGGGGATACCTTTCGAAAAAATGGTAAAGATACAATGGTAAAAAAATGTTTCTGTTGCTGCAGTTATTACGATTCTAGGCTTATTCCACTAGCATAATTCCACTAGACACGATTCCACTGCAGACAATTCGTGTTTTCGTTCAATTCGTGTTTAACATTCGTAGTTCTTTAACTAAGTTTAACTTTTTTATAATTAAACGAATTTAACTTGCACAATTTAACTTTTTGATAATCAAACGCATTTAGGATGGTAAATCGCCGCGCGATTTACCATCCTAAATGCGTTTGATTATCAAAAAGTTAAATTGTGCAAGTTGAATTGTGCAAGTTGAATTGTGAAAGTTGAATTGTGCCAAGTGGAATTGTGCCCAGTGGAATTGTGCCAAGTGGAATTGTGCCAGTGGAATTGCTTGCAGTGGAATTGTGTCTAGTGGAATTGTGCTAGTGGAATAGGCCTAGAATCCATTTTTTACCCTTATTATGACATTCACCCAACTTATGATTTTTATTACATTTTTTGCACGAAATCGTACTTAATTGTTGATTGGGTACTGAATGATATTTATTATTACTACCACCCGTATTATTTTTGTTGGGTGCATAACTGTTTGCAAATGTATTTTGATTACCCACAGGACGTATGTCGGGCATATTATGTTGCCGTTTTGTTTGTGGCGTAAATGAATTGGTTTGAAATCTATTTCTATTACTACAAACTTCTGAAACTATTTTATTACTATTTTTTGTTTGCACACACCTGATTTGTTTACGTGTTATTTCTGCGGCACGACAACATTCGATGGCTTTCCTGGTCGGTGATATATTGAGTCGGCTTGGTTGCCAAATTCGCAATCCTTAACAAGTTTTTGAATTTCTGTTAGAAATTCATCGAATGGTTCTCGCTCCATCTGGTTGCATGTATAAAAGGTAAATCTCAAGAATATTATGTTTTTCCTTGGGTTGCAATATCCTCGAATTTTTTTAACGTATCTTCATTTGTCTTCTTTTCTTTTCCAGTGAACTTGAAATTGTTGTAGATTTCTATTGCTTGTGGTCCCTTAGTATTTAATAAAAGAGCACATTTTCTTTTATCTGAGCTTTCTGTGAGGTCTGCGGCTTCCAAATAGATTTCAAAAATTTGTTTGAATCGTAGCCATTCCTCATTGAGACTTCCCTTGAATTTTAAGGGTTGCGGTTTCATGAAATCCATTTTTAGGTTATGTTTCTGCACGTTTTTTTTTTTTTTTTTAACTTTGCACTTACGTTATTTATTTAATTGACTTTACGTTATTTGGGAATTTTTAAGTGGAAAGTACGGATTCGCTTACCATTTTTTTCATGGATCTTCGTAATTTGAAATATTTTATGGACCGGTTTAGTCGTGGATTTTGGATCATCGCTGTTTCGATAAGACGTGGAATTGCTTGGTTTAGATGTCTCTCTTTGTGTTGGATTCTCTCTTTAATATCATACGGTATAACTCCGGATCCGTGTTGGTGGCTACTTCCTCGACTGAACGACTGGGTGGCAGGTTCGTTGTTATCGGGGAATTCAGCATCCCAGTACTGCTGAAGTCCCTCCCTAAGTTTCCCTTTTGAAAAGTTTTGCATCGCAAACACTGGGACTTTATGATGTTTGGGATTCCACATCCGAAACAAAAACGATATTTTATCGGCTCTACACAGTCCTTATAGAAGTGCCCTGCCGTCATACAATTCCAGCAAGTGTTGGGCGACGAAGGTTTTTCCATATTTGCATATCTAGGATTCGAGGAACTGGTGACCGCACATACAGAATCAGAGAATTGTGGCTGCTCAGAAATATTATATACAAAAGTACCGCTGCACTCATTATTCCCAATCACCTCCATTTCGTTTACTTGGCGAGATCTAGCTTGGTGATAGATTTCTGGGCTCCATCCGATTCTGCTCCATGTCTCTTCCACGGTTACACACTTGTTTACCATTTCCGTAATATTTGAAAACTGGTGTCCCGCAAACTTTGCCTGCAAACCTCCCCGCATATTTCTGCTTAAAAGATTAATGAGTTCGATGTCTGTCAATGGCTGCATCAAGGATAATGTTATACCACGAACTGCATCGTAGAAGTCAAGAAATGATTCATTAATACGTTGTTTGCGACGCTCTAGTGTTTGTTTGACATCTTCATCAGTTCTCCTAGCTTTAAAGCGTTGTACCATTGCTTGGCTTAGTATATTCCAATCCACAATGCCGTAAGTTTCTTGAAATTCCCAGTACCAATTTAGCGCTCTGTCTTTCAACAACACACTAAAATTCGCCGCTAGTCTATCTTTACTCAATCCGTTTTCCTCAGCCATTCTTTGCACTCGATACAAGAACCTCTCCACCGGTAACTCGTTTTTTCCATCCCCATGGTAGACCATCTTCCAATTATAAATTTCCAGATGTTGTTTCGGAAATCTTAAATTTGGGTTGGATGAAGCGACATTTACTGTGGAAGTTTCCCATGGCTGTTCCTGTAATGGTGGAGGTAGATGTGGATTAAAATCCGCAGGTAGATTGTTGTTCGGTAGGTACTGATTCTGAGGTATAAAAATATTTGTGGGTTTCTGAGGATTATTAGCTGGCGGCGTATTGGTGAGGCTCAATTTTCTAATAAGACTGTCCACGATCAAATCCACTCTATCATCCGTCATTAAATCTGGGATTTCCTGTTGATTGGTTGGTAATTCGATAAGGTTACCTCCCTGTGATGTCCCGGGCGATTGCTGATTATCTATATTTTGATTTGATTCTATCATTCCTTCATTTGACTCATTGTCTGAGTTATCCGGATTGTGTACTATTTCGCCAAAACTTCCTTCAGTGAATTTTGCATTTCAGCTGAAACTGCTTGTTTCATACGGATATCTTCTAAGCAACTCAATAATTTTTGGCATGCTATACCCAATTTTTCTGCCACTGACGTTACTGATTTTCAAGATTTGATTCTGCCGAGACGGTTCCCAACATGCAAGACACCGGTTGTTAGTTGTTCCACTGACTCTGCTTCAAATCCAGGCTCCTGTGAAATTTCTTGAAGCTGGTTCTCTATAGCTTTCAATTTTTCACTGCAAATTTTAACTTCCCGTATTGGACTTTTCGCTGCGGACTTATGTGCACGAACTGGTGGATTCAGATCACCTGCAACTTCTTTTTCCAATGTTTCCTTTAATTTACTCATTTTTTTTGTAACATTGCCGGTTATATTTCTGAGCTCGCATTCAATAGCGAGTTCGTCGCAATCCAAATATTGTATATTCATTTTAATTGGACTCACTTTGTCGGTAACAATCTGATTTAAATTTACAGAATTATAATTTTTAAATTTTCGCGATACGATACGATACGATAGGAAAATTAAGTTAATTTATATTTTATTATCACTAATTCAATAGCTGGACTAATACATTTACGATAAATAAATAAGATACATGCTGTGATTAAAACAAAAAAACTGAAACTAATAACAAAAACAAACATCGTTCCATATTTATTCCATTGTACGGACTGAAATCCCATTTAATATGAACGCCATATCAAAATGGATGAAAACATTCATTAACGTCTTTGACGGAATTGGCGTTCTCAAATGGATTTTAGCAAGAATGATTACGTATGTACATGTATTCCGTTTAGGCAAACAACACGGTCGAACTACTATGAGTGAACGTATTGATATCCGAATATACATATTATACAAATATTAATCTGAAACTACATACAAAAACATGATACACTTACTAAGCTATAAATCAAGGTTACGGTCAACCAACATTTTCTTAAGGAAAATGGAAATTAGCAGAGTATATCAAACATGCATTTCTGAACCCTTAGACCACATCCAAACATTGCATTCAAACGCAACTGCGGATAACAACGCGGAGATCTAAGACCCCAAAATAAATAGAATAAATATTAAACCACAAAACAAACTAAATAAATTAATAAATTAATTGAATAAACAAGACTAAACGGAAACTAAAAATAACTGTCAGCATGGGTTACTGTCAATTTCGTCTTTTAAAAAAATTTGTTTGGGCGCCACTGTAACGGAATGGTTACAATTCGGTTGAATTTTCATTCCATCAACAGAACATCTCTGAGGCTCTCACATCAGTGACCGCAGCACGTTCGCCGGCTAGGTGAGGTCGGTTGGGCGGAGTAATTGTCACTAGCCACAGAGATCTAGAAGTGCTGCTGTAATTAACCCACACTGACGATCTGGTAATAAATAGACATGGAACGATGTAACACTAACAATAAATTAACACTTTAAACCGGATTAAAAGTTTATAATTAGTTCTAAAGAAGCGGAACAAAACAAAAACAATTTTAAGTATCACAGCCATTTCCTTGTGTGGTCAAGGTGTTGGACCACATGCACTCCACCCTCCCCACAGGCAATACCATGCATACAAATTTGATTTGCCCCATTATAATGTATTAGTCCACGCTATTCATATTTATCTAGACATACTGATTTTCGTTACGACTGCAAAAAATTTACGATAATGGTAGGTGAATACAAATAAAAAAAAAAAGAAAGAAAGGAACACATGAACGAATATGATCAAACAAGTCAAAATAAAATATAAGAATTCGAATGAAAGAAATTAACTTTTATGGTCACTACTTAATTATTGATAAATAATGGTTGATACAATTAGATTACAATTAATTTATGAAGTTTAGCATAATAAGAAAAAAATGATAATTATTATAAAATCACGTAAGACTTATTCTAATGTGTGGATCCGCGGTCCGTATTCATAATTTAAGTTTAGCTTTAAATATCTATATAATACAGTTAAATTGACACAACAGTTATTACTTAATAATATAGTTTATATTATCCAAGTTTATAAAGAAGAATGAATTGTAAATATCGACTTATATAATAATTTAATATAATATAATATATAATTTAATTAAGCAATTAAATAGGCATTAATAAATATTTAGTAAATAAAAATAAAATAAGGTAATAAATAAACAAAAAAAAAACTTATCGGATTGGTGATAGTGATGATGGCGTCTTCATTAAAAATATCTCAGTGCCATTTGCGTTTTCAAATTTTGCAATATATCCGACAAACGTCATTGGGCAACAATAAAAAAAAAACTGTCGCGGGATGCCTTACCCGGTAACAAAGTCTGTCCACTGTATTCCTGTTTTGTTTTTCTTAAATGTAATTTTAACAAATTACAACGCACGAGATAATGAATAAACTTTACACAGACTTTGTAATTCGCGGAGGCACTGTATCACTAAAAAAAAATTAAGGAAAACAAATTTTGTAGCCATGAATAAGACTCTAATAATTTCACAAAAATCTCTTAAATTATCTGAATTCTTGAACTATCAGATAAGATAAGTAAAACATTAATAAATACCTTTTCCCGCGACTATTACAGATTTAAAAATTTCCAACAAAAATTTTCAGACTATTGCGAAACAAAATACAGCCTCATCAATATGGCCACTTTATATGTGCAGTAAAATTTTGTTTTTGATTTTGCACTTGATATTTTTTATTATGTATTTTAATTACGATCACTGTTTCTGTACAAGTACAACCACCAAATGATCAATTATTGTTTTACTGCATTATTCAAACAGTATTTGATCGATTGGTTTGGGTGGGGAATCCAAAAGAAGAAATCAACAAACAGACAAAATCATCACCATCTATCACAATTTATGCACATTAACCAATTATACCAATAAAACAATAATGACCATGGTTACACGGTAGATTGTTACAAATCTGATTAGATAAAACAAAAACAGAATTTGAACCGATCTCATCATATTCGCTTAAGTATGTTGATTTAAAGTAATGAAAATTCATCCGCCTGGAACATTTTACATGTTACAGTCTTTAGTCGGCAGCGCCATGTTATATTATTTTCTTTTATTTTTAAATTAAAAGATTTATTTATTTTACTTGTTTAAGGAATTATATTTATTATATATTTCATTAAAATATACATGGGTCCATCTTACTCAAGTTAGTCTAGTTTTTCTACTACTTATATAATTAGTGTTACCTAATGTATTATTTATTAGTTGTCAATAATACCACCAGGTATCACGTACATCAGCATCTATGCCAATGGCTCAAAGATTTAATATAAAATACTAATTATACATGTGTATTTTTAAATTCAAAAACATTCTAATAAATTTTGAATTAATAAATTTTGAATATGATTGGAAATCACGTCCTTCGCAAACTCTCTTCTTGCGATTCTTAAAAGCATTTTTAAAGCAGCAGTGGAACTCAACCGTAAACTTGGCGTTCATACACGACCACCCTCTAAACAAAGTGATTCATTTACGATACGAATATGATGTTTGTTGTTCATATATAATTTCGTTTACGAATCGTTTTTGCGATTCAAAATCGATATGTTGACGAATCCAACGTCCCATGATAATTAGAATTTTTTACGATACGTTTACGACGCTTACTTTTTATGTCGTAAACAGATCTAACTATGCGATATATTTACGTATCGTATTTCTCGTGTTGGTTACGATTGTATTTATTTTGGATTAGAAAAAATAAAAAAACAGTTTTATAATACGATTAATTTTTATTTTATTTATTTGAAATATTATATTAAAATAATTATTACATTACATATAATAAATAAAATTTACTTTTTTATATGACGGTTTAATTGTATCAGGTTTCAAAACATTTCGCTCCTCAATTCAATCGGCAGTAGTAAAATTTGCTCACATCCTTAAAAATAAACAATTAGTATAAGGATTAAATTAATAAACAAAAATGGTTTAAACAAGTTGGCAAAGAAATATATAATTACTTTCTGAAACTCACAACACCAAATATTTCCTAATGATTTTAGTTTCTTTTGACATAAATATAGCCGTCCGCTTTTGTTTTAGGTTAAACTTGAATTGAAATGGCGAGTAAGAGAACACGCAATATACAATTTTTATTTTCGTTGTTTTTATGGGAATAGAAATGAAAATAAGAAAGTGCGTGGTGTGATGTAAAAAAAATATGTATCGTTCTCATATCGCAATAGTATCGTTTTTTCCGAATCGCTTTTTTTTTGTTTAGAGGGCAGTTTCAAAATTGTGTCAAACGTCAAAAAATAGAAATATACATATTTCAAACGAAATACTCACACAACCGTACAAAATCATATTTCCATTTGTAAAAATTGCAACGATATCTGCGGTCGAAATCAAGACTTACGCTGTGGACGAAAACTCGGGTAAATCATTTAGAACAGTAAAAATTAGCTTTAGTAAAAGTGTACCTTTGAGGAAGGGCAAATTCTCCAGTCTGATGTCAAAATCGGTTTGATGGGTAAAATTGCATGGTAATTAGGTACCTAAAATGGTTTAAATGGTTAAAATAAATGTCAACATGTTAAAATCATTAAAGTACTTTTCATACCAGGAGCCTCGCCTCGAAATATTTAGCTACCACAAATGCGAAGCTGGACCCTTTCATACCGGTGGCGTTGGCTTTGAACATTCGGTTGCTATCAAATATTTTATTTAGGTCTATTTTACACGTGAATTATAGCAAGAACTGATATACTCTAAATTTGTAACGTACATATGAGCTTGATTTTTTGGTACGTATGAAATATTTGTGAAAAAAATGTGATTTGTAGGTTATGTTGAGAAAGCACTTCGCTTTGTACTATTTTAGAAAGTCGCAATTTTTGTTAGTCGAATATTTTTTTTTTTTTTTAAATTATCACCTAAAAATAAATTATTTTTCAACAAATTGAATTTATTACTATAAAATTAAACGGTATCAATCGAATAAAACTAATTTACATGGTTAAAAAACGAAATAAAAATTTTTTATTAAAGAAACACAAAGCCGAGGCGCCTGGTATGAAAAGTACTTTATGGAAATTATTGATAATTATGATAATTAATTCAGAAATTATGTAAATATATTGGTATATTTCTAAAATTGAAACTATGTGAATATTTACTTATGTACTCATTTGCAATTTACCCTACTTTTTAGTACAGAACTTTCGTTTATCACTTACACTGTTTAAAGAAAAAGGTAAATTAGGCGTTTACCTGAGTTTTCGCCTGCAGCCTTAGTGTTCTAAAAACTTAAACTACTTTGCTGATGGCAAATAATATCGTCATCATTGAACAATAAAATATATCTAGTAAGCTTTGAAATATAAATTCTTTCTGTGATATTTTATTGATTGAAATTTCAATGGCGTCATGTTGATCGCCTTTAAAGCTGTATTTATGACATAGGAAGATAGGAAGATTGACACCAAATCATTTAAAATGTGACAAGCCTCGCCTACTAGTTCCATGCTCGAGTTGAAAAATTTTTTACTTTGAGCAAAAGATGTCACAGAATTACCAACTAAAAGAAACAAAAATTCAAAATTATAAGCAATAATTTTGTCCACCTTTGCTCATTTTTGACAGCTGGTTTAAAAAAAAATCTGCTTTGTTTCGTAATAGAAAATAAATTTCATTTTTTCGTTTTATTTAATTTATTAATTAATTCATTATTTAAAATTAGAATAATTGTTTGTCTTGATAAAGACATTTTGGTCATTTGGTTAGAAAAACAAATTAAAATGACGCCATAAAAATAGGTGCGAATGGAATACTCTACAACTACTCTTTATTTAACAAAATATAAACCAAATTTAACACGGGAAACTAACTTTAAATTATTTAATAATTGAAACCAAAGCAACCTTGATTATACAAAGCCATAGTCTAAAAACCGAAGCTTTTATAAGGGAATTAGAAACGAGGGAAAAACCAAACTTTTCATAGTAAAACGCACAAATCATATGGGAAATCACTTTTTACCTAAGACAAATTTTTAAATGAAAACGTCACAAATTCTTAATTATGATTTCTGAAATTGTTCATAAAATGTTTGAATTTCAACATATATGAATGTCGTTTAGTAAATCGTTTCCATTTTCTTGTAATAATTGATTTATTTAAACCAAAATATAAAAAAAAATTCATAACAACAGCATTCTGGTCAAATTGAAATAAAAGCTTACTACAATTCATTTGGTCATTAAGTAAATATACATTACATAGATGGCAGTGATGGCCGTAAAAATTTGGTAAGATCGTACCAAAAATTACCACCTGGGAAAATTTCAAGTTCAAAAATTGTAAGAAAAGCAAACCAAATTCACAAAATATAGAAACGTGTGATAATTTTGGGATTAAATATTTTTTTTTCGTATTTTTCTGTAAACATTTTAGACATCTTACGTACACTAGTAAAACTAAAGATAAATTTAGCAAGTATTATTTTAATTCATCAGAGCCAACTTTGATGTATTTTTCAAAATGAAAGTTCGAATAATATATTTTAGAAATAATTTAATTTTAATATTTCTGCTATTAATATTTGTTTAATACCAATATAGCCTTCTTATATATTGTTCTTAAAGATATGTAGGAAACTATTATATAAACATTTTATAATATTTTTGCTTTTTTCATTAAAAAACTTGAAGCTAAAAAACACCATTTTTACTATGGATTCCTATGGAAATCAGGGAAAAGTGATACCACTAAAAAAGCTTATCAAAAATACGTCCTGCAGATTATGGCTCTATACTCTAGAAGACTCTGTTGAAACACGACAAAAAAAAGAAGTAACATTTTAAATAAAACACTTGTTTAATATTTCGCAAAATTTCAAATTTTGCGAAATATTAAACAAGTGTTTTATTTAAAATGTTATTAAATCAATCTTCTCATCAGGCCGCGGCGACTGGACTGATTATACCACAATTTACATTCTATATATACAGAATGTGCTGTGCGTTAAGTACTAGCGATACAGATGAACTCTCTTACAATTTTTCTTCTTCACAATATCCACACAGCTCTATTTCTGTGTACGCTAATTTTTACTTTATTAATTTTTTGTTGAATGTTGTTTTTGTTCATCTGTATTAGTATGATTCGCTAGTACTTAACGCACAGCACATTCTATATATAGAGAATGTAAATTGTGGTATAATCAGTTTAGTCGCCGCGCCCTGTTGAGAAGATTGATTTTTTCATAATCATAAGCTCATCAGTTCGAAACTGGATTGAATTCTCTTACAATCTTCTGAACATATTAAACTCATCAAATTAAATAAATAGAATTCTGTCTATTAGTCGGTTTCGTTGAATTACTGTTCGTACTCGTATATACTAATATACTTCTAGTGTTAATAAAAGCACATTTAAAAAGGTCTAATTACCGGTAGCATATTAGAAATTACATGAATTAATTAACATTCAACAAAAAATTAATAAAGTGTTTCGTCAAGTGCCGACGGCAATAAGTGGTGTTAACAATAAAAAAAAGAAATTCAAATGAAAAACGATCTAAGCACATGAAGAAAAGTAAAAATTTCAAAATAATCACAACACAATAAAAAAGCTCGATTGCTAGTACACAAGAAAAATTGAAATTGAACAAAAATATAAAACATCCAATCGACCTGAAAATCAGAGCCTTCTTCTCATTTGGCAAATAAAATGGCGTAAATTAGACTTATTTATTTTGAGCAAATCATTAGTGACTAACTACTCAATACTACGGTATTAATAATATGGTATCTTCCTATGTCATAAACACAGCTTGAAGGTGTTGTTTCTGAGTAATAAATTCTCTTGATATTAAAGGTCGTATATAAATCGTAATAGCAAATTACTATGGGCCGCCTTTAAAATAATATCACGCTTTTAGGGCGGAAGAAGTTGAGGAGATAGGCGGTAGTAGGACGGTCACGAAAGATAATTGACGTTAATTCTGATTTTGTGTTATTGCTTTGTTTAATTTTTTTTTTACATTCCCGAATAGTCGTAGTTATAACAACCAATTCTCATGTTGCTTAAATGGTGAAGATGAAAGGTCGGAGATGAAAAATGGTGAATGCGATTTTAATTGCTGTTCAATTCGTTTCAGTTCCAAATAATCTAACATTAATTGTGAGTCTGTGACTTGGCCAATTGAGAGTACAACATCTATATTATTATGCCAAATTGTGATATTGGGGAAGAGGTCTCCAAATTTAACAAAGCCCGTGGCATCTTTTAAGGACATTGTTCGAAATAACATGAAATCTTTGTAAAATTTAAATGGTTGGTTTGGTGATCTCTAACAGTTGGTTTGGTGATCTATATTTGTGAGAAAACTGTTTCCTCGTATTTAATTTTATTTCAATTAAAATTCATAATTCTTTGGTTTATTTGCTATACAATTTATATGTAATAAAGTAAAGAGCTCCTTATAGATAAGCACTTATAGTGGAGCAGGTTAAGAATTAATTATCAAGGTTTAACAATTTTTTAGTTGATAAAGCATACTCAAAGACTTTAATAAAAAACAATATACAAGCTCAAACAACAACAAATTGTATACTTCAGAGTTAGTTTTCGATTGTACAGAGTGTTCTACGGAAAGCGATCAAAGCGGAAAAAGTACGGTCGCTTTTAATTTGATCATACATGAAAATAGAGTTATTTTGACTGGAGAACGATACCATTACTTGATTGAACATTTTTCGACACCAGAATTAGGTACTCAACATGAGGTGCCACATCGCATACAGCCTAATTTAACCAACGGTGATCAAAAAAATCATTTTCATGTTGATTAATTTAAAACACGGACAAAGCTGATAAAAGTAACAAAATTTGTCCAATGGCAGATTGTAGAACGCATTGTAACAAACAAATCGAAATTGCCTTACGCCAATTTTCTAATAATAAGATCACATTTCCCAAAGTTCCTTTTTAGGTTTAGTCAATTGTAAACAAACACTTATGATTTAATGATTTTATGCTAGATTTTCTGAAAATAATTAATTGATTTTAACATTACCAACACATAACATATTGTTACGGTGAAACCTAGAGTGTAATAGAATAAGTTAAATTAATAGCTCAATATTTTACTGTACTAAAATGGAATTTTCCATGATAAAACTGTTCTAAATGTTTCTGGACTATTCTTACTGGAAAAGTCATGAACTTTCTAGAAGTTTGGTTTGTGTATATAAAAAGGCGAACGAGATCGAATTGGAATTGTTAGTGTTTGGTAAGCGATATTCTGAAGATTAAAAAAGGAATTAAAAAGTGATTTAAAAAGTGTTTTAGTGCGATATAAAAGTTATAAATGATCGGCAAAATTGTGCAAAAATGAAAAAAAGTGAATTTGTGAATTATAGTTAAAAAAAATTGGCTTGTAATAAATCTTGTGTTCAATAAATAATTTCGTTGGTGATAAAATGAATTGTTCTGTTTTTATTCACAATCCAGTGATTCGAACCTTGATTGACAAGGCGGTAACGTAGCAGTTATAGCGGGAATTAACGAAACATTTCTTCCGCGTATTGTAGGTACGACCATATTTGCACTTGTTCCTGGACGGGACCTTACCCAAGTTAGCCTTGTATGTAAATTAAACCCACTTTCGTCGATAAAAAATATTTTCTTACGATTTTCAGGCGCGTTTTGAGTAAAATTGAGTGCATACTCTTTCCGCAAATCTAGTGCCTTCGGTTTGTTCACGCTTCAACAAGTTGTAAACTATTGTGAAACATAAAACGACGATTAAATATTCCCTTTTTATAAATGTATAAATAATAATAATCGTTTAGGAAGTCGAACTCATGGAAGACGATTACCTCTTCATATCATCAGAAAAAGAGTCATATTATTTAGAACTTGCAAGCTATCAAATTTTAGAATTGACTTAACAAGGCGCTTGCCGCTATCGTTATCAACGAAACTAAACTGGAAACAATGGGCCTACCTATGTATAAACTCCAGCGAACATATAAACAACGTTCATTATAACTGTATTCTTGATTATTCTTAATAAAATACTTTTACATTTTAAAAAATATTTAATTTCTTTTTTGGTCACTCCGTTTCTCACCCACAAACCGAATCAAAAAAATAAATACTTTATCGACAAACATAACTACAAAAAAAATAAAAAGAATAAAATAAAAAATTAAAAAAAATTATTAAATTTATAAGCAATGTGCTTTAAGTTTCTTAAAAGTCACCGTTCGTAAAAGAAATTCGTGTGTTGTCCGCACTTCAATTTTTTTTACTACGGGGCAAAAAGAAAGAAGAGCTGCAAAGAGAGTAAAAAACATTTGCACAACAATTGCATTCATTTGGTGGTATCGCAAGGTGGGGCACTTTGAATCAGCTCAAAGATCGTTATCAGTCCGTCTTCCTAAGATGTCATTGTTTAAACAGAACGTACAGGAACAGTATGAACAGCCTTTCGTGTATGAACGAACTAACGAGAAATTCAAAATTTAAACGGTTGGTATTTTTCATATTTGAATTCCCTTTTCAGCTGTCAATAATAGAACAATTCCCGTTAATATTAAATTTTTCGTTTTACGGTTCGACCATTGATGAGACCAATATTTTAGGTCTGAAGGTGGTTAAACTCCGTGTGAAGGTCATTGAATCTCAATATTTTGAGACTACATTTCGATTTCTTATATCAGCGATCCATAAAGTACGACCCGCTCACCAGATCCGACCAACCTCCTACTAATATCCAAGCATTGAAAAGCTAAATAAACACGAAGTTGCAACCAAAGTTAATTTTCATATATCTCATTTGTTGGCAAAACAAATTTAAAAATTTTTCTCAGGAAATGTGTCTTTCACTGTGAATCAATTCGAAATATTTGAGCGCAATTAGTGCCTCTTAACGGCTTGGAAGGAACGTTAATAAATTAAATATTTTTAAAGAATTTGAAAAAACTTTAGAGAAGTTAATTTTGATATGTGTAACATAAAAAGGATTGGTCGGAAAAATATTAAAATCTCATCAAAATCTGGGATAGTCAAAATCTTAAGGTATTATATCTTTTGGGTTTTCATAAAAGTGCTAACTGTTGATTTTGAGTTCACGAATTGTGC
Organism: Tipula vernalis; assembly: GCA_958295665.1. Classification (NCBI taxonomy): domain Eukaryota; kingdom Metazoa; phylum Arthropoda; class Insecta; order Diptera; family Tipulidae; genus Tipula; species Tipula vernalis. Next base: position 173,790,008 of record OY282558.1, on the reverse strand, counting down.
TGAAATTTTGAAGCAATGATTAATCACTCAAAATCGTCATTATTATTGAATTTATACAAACCAATATTTACGCGACAAGTTCTCGTCTGCATCATATCATTGTCACCCAAAATGTAATCATAAATAACTACTATAAGCATAATAATTTATTTGTATTATATCAATACTATATACCAAGATCGTAAAATATATTTTTATGTACTCAACAATTTATTTATTTATTATATTTTATATTCTTCTCCAGACAATGATGTTGCTAATCAATAATATTTGTCGCCAATAGCATAGACCAAACTCGAAACCATAAGAAATATAATAAGAAGATTTTAGGAATAAAATAATCGAAACACAAAATAAGGTCATCAGTTCAGAGATTGAATTGATGATGATTATCAAGTTGTACAAATGGACAAGAGTCGAAATAAAAATGAAGAGATATTTAAGGGTATGTGTAATATGTAAGTAAGTACATAAATGGTTTTTTGATGTTATGTTATATCTGATTTAATGTTCACACACGTGTTAAGGTCACATGGTTTATTAAATTTAATTAATCGCTTCCATATCAAATAAAAAAATCACCTGTATATTGTTTTACCGATTCGTTGCAAATAGCCGTTTACTTAAATACGTAAATAATTTTACTTTAGCGTGGCTTATTCAAAAAATTTGAAACAGTAATTGTTCTCGGTAAATTTCAAATTAATTAGCTATTTGTCGTATATTTAATAGTTACTATGCAGCAGATATGATCGAGAAGCAGAACACTTTAGTTTATCATCTGGCTTGAGGCTCGACGATCGAAGCTTTTTTAACTTATTCCCAAAGATTTTATCAGAATAGAAATAAATTAACAAACTTTCACCTTTCGAAGAATTTTAAAACATTAGATGTTCAAATATATTTTGCAATTAACTAAATTTTATTTAATTTTTTTAAAAATTTTAAAGTTTTAAAAAGCCTCGTTTAAACAGAAACCCTAGTAGAACTCTACCAGTTCTAAGAACATATTTACGTAAAATCGTCGAAATCAAAATTTAAATTTGCAAAATTACTTTTGAAAATTCTGGGCCTTACCACGAGTTACGGTGGAGTGAAAATTGTTTCTTCACCGTAATTTCCGTACCCTAGAATAAGTAGAAAGAAGCCAGAAAATGACAATTTTTAAAATGAAAATATTTGGTAATTCCAATGGAGCTAATAATACCAACAACATCTCGGGTTGAATTAACCGCTCGTTATGAATGAGTTTTGCAATTTTAAGAATAAAATGTGAGCTGTATTGGCTGGAGAAATCATATTATTTAAAGTCAATCGCAACATTTCATGTTTTTTATCGAACCTTCGAGCATAAAGATAGACGTATATGAGAGAGAGTGTGTGGAATTCAAAACAGATGCAAAGATAATAAAAAAACGCAAAACTATTTCTATCAAACATTTTTGACCTCGTAACAGATGGTAAAATATAACAGAAAACCTCCCAGGCGTAACGTAACATAAAACTAAATTTTTCAATTAACAAAACGGCCTCACAGAGATATTAGGCCCGATTCTGTCTTCCAAAATTTTATGTTATGTTATGTCATTTTTGTTTTTTCAATACAAAATCAAATAGGAAGCACCGAAATAAAATAACATAGCATGAATTTTAACGTGCTAGAATCGGGCCCATTTTCTATTCTCTGTATACCACTTATTGTGTGACTCTTCAAAAATGCCCAAATAACGATGAACTTGCCGTAAAAATGTATAAATTTAGGATAAAAATGATGTGTTGAATTTGTTTTGCTTTTCGTAGTAAATTAAGTTTGAAACGATTCCGGCTGAATTATTCTAAAAACACCCGCTTACAATAAATTTTGTGATTTAAAGTATGTATTAACAATACACTAAACTCATAAATAAGCATTAATTTTAAGATCTGTTCACCCGTTTGTTAACGTTTTATTAAGATAGTCCCAAAATCGACTAATTTTCGCATAAAAATAGTTTATAACTTATTCGAAGCAAGTTGGTAACACCTGTAAGTGGTTCTCAGACACACATTTTTTAAGTGTTCTTAAATCGTTCTCCACCACCCAGTATATTTCGGCAACGCCTGCTTTTTATTGTAAGCGACTTTTTTTGATGTGAAAACATCTTTAGCGGCTGGAGTAAGTAAAAAATTGTATGTAAATCATGTTACGGAAACATATGTGCCGAACGAATAATAGTGCATCGATGTGTGAATATTGACCAGGGACCGTATTCTTGAAATTCACCGAAAAAATTCGCCGGTGACTTTGGTATGAAACAATTTAAATTTTCGACTGAAATAATGTATTTCACTAGAAAATAATGGGCGACTTTTTTTGGTCGAATTTCAAGAATACGGGCCCAGAGAAAAAAATAAGTAAACCTAAAATCAACACAAAATCTGCGCATACACATGCAATATACAACATCATCCGGCATTTCAAAATCATCGTGAGCTGAATACGGGAAAAAATTAAAAAAAACCGCCTACTTTATCTTATTTTGTTGTGAAAATTTCTACTATATACGGCGAAAGCGGCAAGAATTTTTGAAAACGAAAATCACACGAGCAAAAGGAGCACAAATTATGCATGTGTAGTGTAAGTAACTCAAAAAAATGAAATGGAAATAGCGAGCTGTGAAAATTGCACATATACATTGATAGATAATAGAATATTACTTTTCAAATTGTTTAATCGCTATGTCTTGTTATTAGTATATTGGTCATGCTGTTGCTGAGTTTGGTTATGGGGAGCTTCGCGCTAGCGTCTTTCCAATTGCTACGATTTTACGGTCAATATTGCGGCCTAACAGAACCGCTCAGTTAATTTTATTTTAAACTGATCAGTGACAAAGCGATGCGATTTTGCTTTGTTCAGCGAGTTTGCCGTGACCATTCACTACTATTGAATCTTGTACAAGATTGCCGGGTATGAGTAATGGTATATTTTAAAGCGTACATGGCAAGTTTTGGTGATTAACTTAACAGAACTGCACTTTGCTCATGCTCCATTAATGTCAGTAAGGTTGGTCTTCAAATCCAATATAGAATAACTTATTGACAGGAGTTTCTCAGCATCATCAAAATGGCTTGAAATGATTCAATAGATATTTATATACAAAAATGGTTTCACATAAATCTTTTGCGTTGGGCGAACTCGCTCGTTATTTTTTACTCGGCCGAGAATATCCTGTAAGTTTTATTTCGTTCTCAGATAGTCAAAATATTGATTTTTTTAATGGGGCTCTCATCCAACTTGGTGCATGTAACCTCTTTGCGAAGGCAGGGCAATGATGTTAATAAAAAGCAAGTAGTTGTGAGATAAGCACCAACAAAATTGATAGCTCTTGGTCTAGAAGTATCGTTAAGCGAACTTTACGACGTCAATAAAAATATTATTACTGATAAGATCATTACCTCCAAAAGATTTGTGTTGTTACTCCTTCATTATTTTTCAAATGTACACAATAATTATAAGTGACATTAAAATGATTGTCGTAAGAGTAAAGCACAAGAGTATTGATAATATACAAATATTTTTGAATATTGGTCTAAAATGAAGAATCGGTCTAAAACGACCAAAGTATTGAAATTCTGTTAAAAATGACAAAAAATTTAGTTGGTCCAAAACCATTTTTCTCGACGTTTTGAAAGCTCCTGAGTCTGAAAAAGCAAAAAAAAAAAAAATTTCGTCCGTCTGTCTATACGTCTGGATGTCTGCAAGTCTGGATATCTGTATTCGGACGCAAGAGGAAGAACATGAATTTCAAAAATTGAAAATTCTAGTCGCCGATACAAAATCTCTAAAATATTTTGAAGTCGGAAAACAGTTCACTGTAGAGTGTGATTGAAGCAGCACTGGATTAGTATAAGATTACAACCATTCGTGTCGGGTGTTAATATATATCTTTTTTTTTTTTTTTTTTTTTGTTTCTTAATTTTTTGTGGTCAAGCAATAATATATATCTTTATTGGTATTCACATGTATCTGACAGTTGTACATAGGTTAAGGTGGATTTACATTACTAGATTAAGGTAAGCTTACATAGAATCGTTACATCCCCCTTGTTTTTTTTTTTTTGTTTACATATTATTACATATTATTATATTACATATAAATAGTCTTACTTAATTCTAAATTTCATTTTCTTTATTTTTATTATTATCTTTTTCAGGATGGTTAGCTTATGTAATCTTATAAAAATATAATTCAATTATAACTAATTTTATATAAATCCAAACTAATCTTTTACTTTCTTTTACTCTAGTAAAATAAAGTATAGTAATCATGAAAATTTTCGACCTTGAGATTTTTAGAGATTTATTTGTTTTGAGGTCCCCTGAGTCCGAAAAAGTTGGTTTCGAAATGGTGTCTGTCTGTCAGTCTGTCAGTCTGTCAGTCTGTCAGTCTGTCTGTGTCCTCTCTACAGCCCAGATGGTTTAACCAATCGAACTGAAACTTCAGATTTAAGCTTTTTTGATAAATTGAGAGGTCCCAGTGAATTTTACTCCAAATCGGCTAACCGGAAGTGGCCACTCCCTTGGTCCAGAAAATTTATTTTGCAAATATCTTAAAAGTGTAAGGTTTACAAAAAATTACTAAAAACAAAATGTTTCCAAAAATTAAAAACAAATAAAAATTAAAAATTAAAAAAAAAAAATTAAAAATTTAAAAATTAAAAAAAAAAAATTAAGAAAAAAATAAAATTTTTCAAAATTCTCTGTTCGTAAAAGAAAGTCGTGTGTTGGCCACACCTCCATTTTTTATTTTATTTTTATTGTTCAACGCCAAGGAACGAACCGTGCAATTTTATTACTTATCTCACCTGACCTGTAGATTCAATCTTGACAATGGTTTAGTTACCCTTCCCAATCGTGTAGTTATTACTTCTGTATTACGGTCTCCTAGTTCAGTATCTGAATTATTTCGTTGACTTCTTCGAGATTCACAGTCATTATTTTCTGTCGTTATTCGGGTTGATTTACTTCTTTTTGAGTCATCCGAAGTGTCCGGGGTGATCTCCGTTTTAGGTTTGATGTGAGCTATAGTATTAGCCAAATGATGTTTGTTTCTACGGAATGTTCGCTCATCGTCTGTTTTCACTATCAGCGACCGTGGTGCATCTGGTTTATCTATAACTGTACCTGACGTCCACTCTCTATGTCCTGTTTGTATTCTGATTCTGTCATTGATTTTTAAATCCGGAGCTTCTTTAGTCCCTTTGTCGGCATAGATTTTTTGTTTCTGTCTTACTCGTTGTAAATTTTCTGTGACATTTTCAATTGATCTTGGCTTAAGAAGATCTTTTTTGATCGGTAGATTCGTTCGAGTCATTCTGCTTAGCAATCTCTGATTCGGTGATTCTAGGCTATTATCCCTTGGCATGTTTCTCAGATTTTGCAATGCTTTATAAATGTCTGTCTTGTCTTTGGAACATTTTCTTAGTAGTGACTTAACGGTTTGAACGGCTCGTTCCGCCAAACCATTAGCCCTTGGGAAATGTGGACTAGATGTTTCCTGAAGAAATTCCCAATTCCCTGCGAAAGTTTTAAACTCACGTGATGAGAATTGTGGGCCGTTATCGCTCTCTAGCACTTCTGGCGTTCCGTGTATAGCGAACGATTTCTTCAGAATTTTTATTACTTCCGCAGACGTGCTAGTTTGTAATTTTTCGAAGTCCACATACCCTGAGTAGCTATCCAATATTACCAGATGTTCTTGTGATTCGAATGTAAATATGTCGGTTGCTACTCTTTGCCACGGATATTCTGGAATTTCCTTGTTCAAGATTCGTTCTTTTACATTTTTCCTTTGTGTTTGTTGACATATTGAGCATTTCTGTATGAAGTCAATCACATCCTTGGATAAGTTTTTCCAATAGAATAATTGTCTTATCCGTTTCAGTGTGCTCATAATGCCCAAGTGACCAGTGTGTGCTGTGTTTAGTATTTTTTCAATTTGTGTGTTTGGCACTACTATTTTGTCACCTTTAAAGATAATTCCCTCGTATACAGCCAGTTCCTCCTTGAAATTAATAAAATGCCTAATACTTTGCGAGATGTCCCTTTCCTTATCAGGGCACCCATTTATGATATATGAGACAATCTGACATCTTTGTCCATTTTGACATCTTCTGTCAATTTATACTGCGTTTCTGTGACATAGGCATAGGATTATTTGTATTTGTAACTCTTCCTCCTCCGTATTGTCGAGTTCCGTGATGCAATCTCTGCTTAATGTATCCGCGATTGGTATCTCAGTACCTTTCTTGTACTCGTATACTACGTTAGGTGCATATTGCAGCACATCGAATATTATTCTACGTAATCTAGCTGGAGCATGCTCGATTGTCCTTTTAAAGATTGTTTCTAAAGGCTTTTGGTCTGTCTCTATTTCCAGGCATTTACCGTATATGTACTCGTGGAACTTATTACAAGCAAATTTTATGGCTGTCGCTTCTTTCTCGATCTGCGAATAGTTTTGTTGCGCTTGGGTTAGAGCTTTTGATGCATATGCTATAGGTTGGTCATTTTGCATTAATACCGCACCCATTGCTTTTTGACTTGCGTCTACTGACAATTTAACGTCTGCATTGACATCATAATATCTCAAGACTGGAGCTGAAGCTAAAAGTTGCTTTTAATTTGTCGAATGCTTGCTGTTGTTCATTATCCCATACAAAGCTAACTTTCTTTTTCACTAATTCCCTGAGTGGCGAAGTAATTTCAGAACAATTGGGGATAAATTTAGCTACATACGTAACCATTCCCAGAAACCTTTGTAGTTGCTTCGTATTTTTGGGTGTCTCGATTTTTCCGATGACCTCAATCTTTTCATCATCTGGTGTTAGCCCTTCAGATGATAAAATATGCCCTAGGAATTTAAGTTTTTTTTTATTGAACAAGCATTTGTCTCTATTTAGCTTCAAGCCAGCTGATGTGAGTTTTTTAATCACCTGTATAACGACCCCATGGTGTCGAAAACGCCAGATATTTCTGCATTCTTTCGGTGACTTTGATTTGCCAGAATCCACGTTTACAGTCTAAAAGCGTAAATAATTTTGATCCTTTAACTCGTGCTTTTTAGTGGATAATGACGTCTAAGAATATTTTTATTTATGTTAGAAGGATCTATACATACTCGCATCTTATTTTTTTTCTTATAATGACCATTGGTGACACCATTGGCGTCGGTTCTTTGATTGGTTTAATGACGCCTAGTTTAGTCATGTTTTCTAATTCGTTTTTTACATCATTTCTTATAGCGTGCGGGATACGTCTCGGCGAGATAACTACAAGGTCCGGATTAGCTTTGAGATCAATATCATAAGCGTAATTTTTCAAACAACCTAGTCCTTCGAATACATGCTAAACTTTCATCATTCGATTGTATGTTTATTTCGTCCGTTCGTTTTACTAGACCAAAATATGGTATCTCAAGAACGGCTTGCCGGATGTGGAATTTTTTCTCGCCAACCGGTTTCTATAGTCAAAGCGGAGATTTGAAAAGCTTTTGGAAACTGTACGTCAAGAGGGTGAGGTACCTGCCATACGAATTGAATCAAAACACCTGGTTATATAAAAATATTTACGAATTTTTTTGTATATGCTGGTTTGATTATTGAATTGGGCATTGAATTTGGGGTTGATTTTACGGTGAAGTTAGGGGTCAATTTGCGGGTTGAGTTGAAGTAGAGTTGGAGTTGAGATGGGGTTGGATATACAAATATTTACGATTTTTTTATATATGCTGGTTGAGGGTTAAGTTAGGGGTCAATTTGGGGAGGATGTTCAAAAATCATTCTACTGGCGCAGAATTCCAGGTTTGCGACAGGCGAAGAAATTTATATCACCTTCGTCTGTCAGGGTTAAGGAGTGTCTTGAACTTAGGAAACCTGAGTTGAGGCTGGTTACTGGATTCCTCACAGGTCATGTCCCCTTAAGGTATCACCTTAAGAATATGGGCCTAATTACGACAGATGGATGCCGCTTCTGCGATCTGGAAGCGGAATCAGCGGAACATGTTCTGTGCCAATATCCAACCTTTCCAGCAAAGACTGCAACATCTAGGAGGGAGAACATTGAGCCCGGATAGTATGTATCTTGTACCGGCCAGTAGTATTATCAGATTCATTAAGAGCCTGAATATTGACTGGACGGATAATTAAGTAGGGTTCAGCACAATTGATCTTTTAGGCCGCAGTGCGAGATGGCTTATAGCCCACAAGGCCCTTCAATCAATAATAATAATAATAGGGGTCAATTTTCGGGTTGAGTTGAAGTTGAAGTGGGGTTGGATATAAAAATATTTAAAAATTGTTTTGTATATACTGGTTTGATTATTGAATTGGGCATTGAATTTGGGGTTGATTTGAAGGTTAAGTTAGGGATCAATTTCCGGGTTGAGTTGAAGTTGAGTTGGGGTTAGATAGGATATAGTAAGTTGTTGACCAATGAATTAGGGTTGAGTTGCGGTTTAGTTGTGGTTAGATTAGGGTTTAGTGAGCAGTTGAGCAATCTATTACAGGAAACCCTCACTACAACGGAAATCGACGGGACCAAAAAAGTTGTCCGTTGTAGCGAGGTGTCCGTTAAACTGAGGATTTGTGATTAAAATTTCATTGGGATTCTATATCTTATCCGATTTTGATGAAATCCAGCATTTCCAATTGAAATGGGATTCTCAAATGATTTTTACACGGAGTTCTGGAATATGGCCAAGTAGGATGGAACTTGGCTATTCCTTAATTGATTATGATGAAATTTGACATTTACATTGGAAATGGGATTCTGAAATGATTTTCGGACAAAGTTCTGGAATATGGCCGAATATGATGGAACTTGCCTATTTCTCAACCGATAATAATGAAATTTGACATTTGTGTTGAAAATGGGATTCTACAATGATTTTTAGATACAGTTGTGGAATATGGCAAGGTAGGATGGAACATGGCGGTTTTTTAACCGATTATGATGAAATTAGACATGTGCGTTGGGAATGGGTTTCTAAAATGATTTTTGGATAAAGCTCTGGAATATGGGCAGGTAAGATGGGACTTGGCTTCCACAACTTTATCTAAAAATAGAATTCCATTTCCAATGCAGATGTCAAATTTCTTTTATTTATTTTTTTTGGCCATTTTCCAGAATTTTATCCAAAAATCATTTAAGAATCCCATTTCAATCATGGATGTAAATTTCACTAAAACCGGCTAAGAAATAGCCAAGTTCCATCCTAATTGGCCATACAAATAATTTACAAAGATTCAATTTGAAATGTAAAAAGCTAAATTTGAAATGTTAGTAAAAGAAACAAATTAAAGAGTAAAAGTTTCAATTTGAAATGTACTCGTAACACTTGTATCATCACAAAAATATCTGTCCGTGTCCGCTCTAATAAATTGTCAGCTTATGTAAGGGAGGTTTTCATTGAAAAACTTCACTTGCATGGGACTGAAAAGTTTATCCGTTGAAGGGAGGATTCCGCTAAATTGAGTGTCCGTTGAAATGAGGTTTAAAAGTTAGTGTTTATATATACATATGTACAGTATATACATATGTGTGATATTTAAACAAATGCACACACATTGAACGATTTGAACCAAACTTTAAACAAATATTGTTTATGACTTAAGAAAGGCCACTGTTAATATCTCAAACATTCATCTTCTTCTTGAGAGATATAATGGTATGATGGTTTGTATATAAGAATTGTGTGATGGTGATGGTAATGGTGATGTTGGTACGATGATGATGATGGTATGAGTTGAGCAGGGGGGTTGAGATTTGGTTCGAGCTAAGTTGATTTGAAGTTGAGTTAGGATTTAGTTAGCCTGCATTGGGGTTAAGTGAGTTGTTCGGTTGCGGAATTATTTAAGAGTTGATTTGGAGTTAGGTTAAAGGTTGATTTGAAAGTTGATTTGGGGTTGATTTGAAAGTTGATTTAGGGTTGATTTGGTGATTGATTTGTGATTCCGATTAGAATTAAGTTGCGATTGAGATGAAAGTTGATTTGTATATTGAATTGGAGGTTGAGCTGAAGATTGGCTTACAAGATTCTTTTCGAATTAATCAAGACTGAAGTTCTGACCACCTCATGATGTTTCAGCCCTTTATTTGTTGTTCTACGTTTCGGCGTTCGATATTTTTTGAAATTATTTAACACACCAACCATCACCAACAGCAAGTTTGATTTTTAGTGGTATTTTTACATACATATATGAAAATTAATTCTTCCATTTAAAATTGCAAACCAAACCAACATATATCGTTAGAATGGTTCATAGACTTACCAATATATTTTTTATATGAAGAAAACCGTAGACGAATAAATTATCAAAATGCTATTATACTATCCGATTCATTACTAATTGAGATGAGAAAATTTAAGATAACGTAAATGTTCATTGCCATATAAAACCAATTAAAATTATTTTTTTGGATTTTTTTTCGGTTATTTAATTCAATTATAAATAACGTTTCATTTAATATAAATTTCATAAACAAATTCATAACTGTAACGCAAATAAATTCAATTAAACTAGATAAAAAAGTATTTGTGATTCATATTTTTGATACAAAACTATTTGTGATAAGCAGACAAATTTAAAAATAATTAGTAAATCAATTAAATTTAAAATTATTTTTGACTAATTAAATAGTGATTTAGTCACTTATAATTTGTGAACCATTGGAACATTTTTATTATGTCTCTATAGCGTCTCGGAAGTGGTCCAAAAATTTGATCATAAAATCACATCGAATCTTATCCTTACGCGTTATTATGCTGAATAGCAAATTGAGGGCCGACTAATTTTCCAACAAATGGGAATGCTACATCATTCAATAAACCGAAATTGTGCATTGACCTTGATGCGTTGTAGTTTATAGAACACATAGCCAAACAAAATTATGATTTACTGTGAGGAAACAAAATGTGAACGTCATTATATTGATTGCGAATTGAACTCCGGAGAATTGTGCTATGTCCAAATTAGTGTGTTTTGGCGTTAATTAAAAAATATGGAAATAGTATATTGTTTAACAAGTGAAGAAAACGAGTCATTGCAATACGAAAGTGAATTTTGCAGTCTGAGCGATAGCGAGGGCTATCTAATAAATTAATAATCAATAAATTTTATATTAGAAACTAATTAAAGAATATACACCTCTTAAATCTCAGATATAAATTCTATTAAAATTCATCCACAAACGTACCATCTAGTTCCATTTGAAGCTGGAGACGTAGTACACTGCCTGTATTGGTTGTCTATGTAAATGGTGAAACAATGTTTATAATAAATTAAAAATTTTGGTTACAGTTTCGCTGATCGGTACTTTTCTCTACGAGAAAATCTTAAAAATCTCAAAACGATAATCTAAAAATATCTGTGATTTCGTGGAGAGTTGTGGTGGTCTTAAAACAGTTTGTCCACGACTAACGTATAATATACACATTATACGTTTGTTTCTTCAAGTTAGTTTATCTAGTAGTCCCTTCTTCCATTATTCACTACTACCAAATAAAAATTTCATTTTTGAAATTTTATCTAGTAGTCTCTTGCTATTTTCATTATTATTAAATTGAGACGTCAAAATGTCGACGTAAATTATTTTAGGTTTATTTAAAGGATTTGATAATAAAATACAATTTTTTATCGGTCGTGGACAAAGTATCGTATTATACTCGCATATAATGGCTGTTATTCACTCAGATGATTTACGACACTCGTCTGTCGGCTCGTGTCGGTAAACTTCATCTTCTTGAATAACAGCTATTATTATATGCTCGTTGAATAATATACTATTTAATATTCAAATTTGGTTCAATATTTTCAGAGCGACAGCGCTGGTCGTAAATCATCTGAGTGAATAACAGCCATTATATGCGAGTAGAATACGATACTTTGCCCACGACCGACATTTTGACGTCTCAATCTCAATTTAATAATAATGAAAATAGCAAGAGACTACTAGATAAAAGTTCAAATTTTCAAATTTTTATTTGGTAGTAGTGAATAATGGAAGAAGGGACTACTAGATAAACTAGCAGTGAATAATGGTTATCATTATAATTGACGAAACAAACATATAATGAGTATATTATACGTTAGTCGTGGATAAGTGTTTTTTTGACTATGTGAGTCTTTTCTACGATTGAATAAATTATTAATAATCGTAGAGTTAATGTTTTGTTCCAGTTGTTTTCGCCCCTCTTGCTTTTAACTCCTTTTTAATATTTTCTAAAATAATTTAATAACGATTTTATTTTGTTTAAATTATTTATAAATATTTGCTTATATAATTAAGTACACAAAAGTCATGGGACACTTTGAAATATGCTTTTATGGGTAAAAATATGCTTTTCATTCCCAATATATCATAACGGTACTTAATTTTTGAATCAGCAACTACAGCAAACAGCAGTTAATAACAAATGCAATTGCTGCTTTTTAAAATTAAAAGTGCCGTTTTGACACATAAAGGAAGAAAATCATAATTTTTACGGGTATCCTATGACTTTTGTTGAGCACTAACATGATTAATTCTTAGTTTATCAGTTGTGTCCATTTTTGTATTTGAAAAAAAAAGGTACGATACGTATGAATGAAGTTTACCATTGGTGTCGTTTAGTGCTGCCACCTTTTGGAAAATGTGAAGTAGTTTCGTTCTACTTTAGTAGTAACAGAAAGCATCGTAATATATTAATATTCCCATACTTTCTGGTAGTAACAACTAGCGGCATGAATTTAACATTATACTACTTTCGCTCGATCTGCTCCCTTTCGGAAAACATGATCAGGGGGTCAATTCTCGTTCCGTGAAAAGTATTTTCAGTGAGAAATACATATGTCCGATTAAAATGAAAAAATGAAAAAATGACATCAAAATCTTTTCATACGAATACAACTTTCTCACCGATCATTTTGGCGGTGAGAACATCATAAATATGGAAATAAAATTCTATAAAAATTAAATCGGTATTTTTAGCTTTAAATGTGCATGGAAACTATAATTTGATTCACTTTAAACTTAACTAATAAGTAAATCTATTGAAAACTATTCCGTTTATTTAAGAAAAGCCTCCAAATAATTAATTTAGTTAAGTTTTAAAAATAATTTGGTCATTTTAATAATTTATTTTATATTTTGACAGACAATGACGAAAATTGATTAACTAAATCTACTTTATCATTTATTTAGGTAATATTTAAACCATTTGCTGTATCATCTAGCGGAACAAGATAAAATGTCTGTTTACAGTGTAGACATCGAGAATTGCTTATTGTCGTTGTGTGAAATATTATAAATCAAAAAGACTTGGAAACAAAATGGAAATATTTTTTTCATTAGATTTTTTCATAGAACGAGAATTGATCCCCTACATCAAGAAATGTGGCTAATATTGATCAATTCATTTTAATGAATATGTACTTACATTAAGCAAAAAAAAAAACAAATCACCTGCATACTTGCATATACAATATCCGAAATACGTACGGCAGACCTCTGAATTACGTTAATTCCGCTATGTGCGATCAGCATAGGAACCAAGCGCAAATTTTAGCGAAAAAAACCTCGATATAAATTTATTGTAGTTGGCTAGAAAAACGTACGTTCAACTTTAAAATATTTTTTTTTACAGCAGAAGCCTGTGCAATTTTTATTCATTTTGCTATGTTTACAAAATACTTTGACGTTTTGAAAAAATTTTTGTGTCATAAAGATTAGACGCTGATATTTTTAGTCTGCGCGATTTTAATTTTTTCCAATTAAACATATATTGATTAAATTTTAGGTATCTAATATGAGAGTTTAAAAAATCTTTTGGCCAATGTGCACCAAATATTGTAAACTCTTCTGCGGATATACCGGCATATGCCGTCAAACAAACATGCTGCTATATATCATTTAAATAAAATAAATCTATAAAATGGAACTTTCCAATGAATTGACAAAAATTGCAACTGAAATTTTATCTTTACGTTCCAGTCCCAGCAAAACGTCGTTTGACTTTAATTTTGACTCATTTAAAGTTGCATAGTGTTTTAAATTCTCGAACTTTCTTTGAAAATTTAGCGATTGTCTCAGCAGATCCAGCAATATTTTTGTTTATCCGCGAAAGATTAAAGGGTAAAACGGAATTCAAATTTTCTGCAATAAGGTTCCAAAAAGGTTCTGTCTTTTTGTCGGTTGTCTATTGCCCTTTAAGGAAAACCTATTATTATGAAATTACATAAAAAAGTGAGGCATTGGTTTACCGTGAATAAACAGAAAAAGCTTCTCAACTAATTGACTAAATTAATTTAGCAAACTTTAGCACAGTTAGCATTTAAACAAAATTATTAATCCAGTGGTATATACGAGAAATGCAAATTTTGCTTTTGTTAAAAAGTATAAAGAATAATTTATTTGGTTTAAAAATATATAAACGACTTTTTAAAATTTTATAAGTACCCGCAATACGTACAATACGTACTAATAAGATTTTCTCTAATATATCGAGTTTTTTAATTTGGTTTCATGCACGAAATTATTTTGCAGCAGTTTTGGTTGCATTCAATTTTTTTTTTTTTTAAATAAAATTTTATATCGAATTTTTTCTCTCTAAAATTTGCGCTTGGTTCCTATGCAGATCTCATTATGCAACTAGGGTTTTTTCAATTAACTGATCAATAACTTTGATACATTTATGAAACCTTAAAACGAATTACACAATATTCACGCAATTTTGATTTCAATTTAAGGCAATTTCACTAAACGATGAGATCTTTTGACTGAATTTGTTTTGTAAATTGGAGGTTAACAGTAAATATTCAAACAACGATAATAAAATAATATTGTACAAATTATACCAAAAGAATTTTTTTTTTTTATTACATTTTCAGTGATAGGTACGAATTCATATATTTTATATGTACATACTTTTATTGCCTAAATTAAGATTAAAAATCATAAGCTTAAGAAAATGACCCAAAATGCAGTCGGAATCGCTATCCTGTTTTCGTTTTTGTATTTTGGACGATGTTTGTTAATGAGCAATCGTCCAAATTTACAGAACGAACAATTACCCACGCCCAAAGTGAGGAATCTTCCAACAAGATTGCCATTTTAGGGAAATTTTTCATTTATGGGTTTTACGCGATTTGGTTTTGGAAGATTATTTGTAGCATTTACATATGTAGATAGTTGCTAAGTGAGAATGAGCGGATGCTTTTAATTTAGACACAACTTACAGATTTTATTTTCCCACTGGACAAAAAAATTTCTTACTGTACAATTTCTGCAGACTGCACATTAAAATAAGGCGTGGCAGTTTTGCGGTTGTCTTCACATAGTTTCAACAAATTATTGCTGCGATAATCTAACATACATACATATGTCTAGACGAGAATTCTGTTCATCCAAATTTCGGTGGTTAAAAATATATATGGGCCTTTTGTAGAGATGTAATTTTCAATCCAATTTTTTTCTTTTGTTGTCATTTTATTTAGAAGCACAATAATAATAATTTTACTTATTGTAAGAATAATAACAGTTGGAAATTAAATATAACAGTTGGAAATTAATGAGTAATAACAGTTGGAAATTAAATATAACAGTTAGAAATTAAATATAACAATTGGAAATTAAATTAAATGCCTTGAGCAACATAAATAGTATTTTTTGGATTATAATGACTAATTTCATATTCACATTTCTTTGTTTTTAAAAGAATCTAGAGGAAATGTTGTGGTAGCTTATTATATAGTTCCAAGCCTTTATAAAAGAAGCTATTCGATGAGGTTTCATGTAAAAAATTAGGTAGGGGTCGGAAGTGGTGTGCAAATCTCTCTTCTCTTCCTGAAACTTCAATATTCAATGGAACTGGTATATTGTACTTCATCATATTATTTTTTATTTTATATTCCAATAGAATGAACTCATAATCGACCAATTTATTAATAGGTAGAATCTTCTCTGAATACAGATGGATAAAAGATGTATGTTTCCTTAAACCGAATTATGCTTTGGTTGTCTTATTTTATATAAGTTGTAATTCTTGAATGACAGTTTTATTAGCGAATCTGTATACTTAAATTAAATAATTTAAATAAATGAAAGCGAAAATAAGAAAAAAATGGAGGTATGGCCAACACACGACTTTCTTTTACGAACAGAGAATTTTGAGAAATTTTATTTTTATTTTATTTTTTTTATTTATTGGAAACATTTTGTATTAAGTAGTTTTTTGTAAACCTTATACTTTTCAAGATATTTGCAAAATAAATTTTCTGGACCAAGGGAGTGGCCACTTCCGGTTAGCCGATTACGAGTAAAATTCACTGGGACCTCCCAATTTATCAGAAAACCTGAAATCTGAAGTTTCAGTTCGATTGGTTAAACCATCTGGGCCGTAGAGAGGACACGGACTGACAGACAGACACCATTTCCAAACCCACTTTTTCGGACTCAGGGGACCTCAAAACAGATAAATCTCTAAAAATCTCAAGGTCCAAAATTTTCATGATTACCATACTTGATTTTACTTACGTAAAAGAAAGTAATAAATATTTTCCAAAACGGTTTATGTAATAGATTTACTGGTACGGCGGAAAACACTTATTAACGGAACCAGTTTTCTCTTTATATTCTTTGTATGATGGGACCTTCCTAATAACAACATCCTTAAACACGATTTCCGAAAATACATGTGGTTCGAAACTTAATTTTCTAAAAGAAAACATCATGAAGTTGGTCTTTGCCAGTGGTTTTAAGTAATTTTCTAAGGTGGTTAAATCTGATAACATATCAGTTTTCATTTCGAGCATCATCGGCAAAATGTTGAAGTGTCCTTTTAGGGGTATTAAAAATATGTCGTTAATATAAATTTAGAATAAAAAGCGGGCCCAATATTGACCTTTGAGGTATGCCATTTGAGCAAACAATACCCTTCGATACCCCAGACGATTTTGCAGATTACTCAATAACAATAAATGAGCAAAACTCCAACTTTCCTTTTAATTTCCAAATTCATGTACAAGGTGCTTATCAGATTAAAACAGGCAGACAAAGTGCTACTGTATTTTTAAAATCCATATTGATGTCTGTTAATAAGATCATGGCACTGATAAAGAATTAGTTATCTGCTTGTGTATACAGCGTTCGAAAATTTTGAAAAGCACTGGTAGGACTTAATATAATCGCTTGAATTGGTTCTTGAGCCATCTTTAAAAACAGGAGTAATTTTTAACTAAATTAACCGGAAAAGTGTTTTTGAGGGTGTAGTGTACTCATGTAGTTTCCGAATCGAGTTGATTTCGAGATTGGGTTGGCCGTTAAGTGTCGAGTTGAGTAGAGAGTTTAGTAAATGTGTAACGTTCGGCGTTGGTCGACCGCTCCAAGTTGTACACGGTGTGCATTCCGGATTGTTTTTTTTTTATGACACATACACAGACGATTTAATTATAACTATTATTATTTTTTTTTTCTATGTTGGGGAAGCAACCTGCTTATCCCGTTGTTTGATTTGTATTTTTTTTTATTTTATTTTGTTTGATCGAATGATCAACGGTTCTTAATTTTGGTATAAATTGGGATAATTGACAACGCACGGGAGAATTCTGATTTGAGATTTTTGTTGAATTTTGGTGGACATAGTGAATCTCGAAATTATTAAGTTTTATTTTGAAAATAACTTAATTTTTTTTTTTTTTTTAAAAGTTTGTGAAATAAAGTTTGTGATAAACCAATAAGCTTAAAAAAATATTTAAGCTTCTTTTGATATTGGTTTAAAATAGTGCTTGATCAATATAAGGAAAATCTATCTTATGATGATCTAAGTTATCGTGAATAGTAGTTATTAAAAACTGTTTTGCACGCACTTATAGCGTAGTAATCGTTAAGGTTGTACTTTTTGGTCGAAAATTCGATAGTGCAACTCGTTGACAGCGTTTTTTTTTTACTGCAAAGCCTTGATACCGTAATTATTAGGTACGAGCTAACAAATTGTGTAATTAAAAATTAAATAAAAACCCAAAATAGTAATATTTAATAATAAATTAAATACTAATTCTTAAATAATAAATTAATAATAATTAAATCTCATAAAATAAAAATAAAAACGTTAAAAACTAAAAACAATAAAACAATATAGTGTTATAACGTGTAAAGTGATTGGCATAAACTTGAATGTGGTCATCTAAATAATCTGGTAAATTAATAGTGATTTTAAACTAAATTAACAATAAAGTTTATACCTATACGAAGTAAAAGAAAATTAAACTAAAAATTAAAATGTTATAGTTTATAAAATAATTTGTGTGGTGTACAATAAAATTAAAATTAATACAAATTTAATTTTGTTACTTCGATTAAAATTTCTGAAATTATTTGGAAACAAAAAAATATGGAGCCCAGCCGAACATCGAAGAAGCGTCAACGGCAGCCATGTTAAGCTAAGATTGTTATTTCTTTTTATTATTTAAGCTATATATTTAAATTAATTTTTCTTTAAAGCTTTCAATTATCTATATTCATTAATTTAGTTCATTTGTTTTTTTTTTACATTAGTTTTGTTTTTCTATGAATTAGAATTAGTTCAAATCTTTAGAATATTCTATATTAATTAATTAAGTATTTGATTATGTTGGCGGTAATCAACTTTTTATAGTGGATTGACTTGAGGAAGTAACAAGTTTTCATTAGCTTCATTTTTTTCCTAATCTTCCTATAAATGGTTGGTTATGGCGAATATACATGACGTCATTTAAGTTTAATTCATTAAATAATTTATATTTTCTAAATTTTTTTTTTTTTTTTGTTTGTTTATTGATTATTATCGGGTTAAAGTATTCATTTGTTTTTGTGATTCACTTATGTTACGCTATTGTTTCGGTTCGCTCGTAATTTTCTTTTCAGTATGTGAAGCTGAAAGCTTTATTTCGGGGATGATGTGCGTTAGGTGAGTGTTATAGCGAAGCTGAGTCGTTCTTCTACCGTCCTTTGTTAATTTTCATATTTCGATTTTCTGTATGTTCTCCTTTACGGTCTAAACAGACATAGTCAAGCTTTGGAAATTCCCACCCCAATACCCTGAGTTCTAGCTGGCTTAAAATAACCATACCAAAGCCTCTGTCTATGTAAAAATTTCTGATAACAGCCGATAGCACTCTATCGGTAATGTTACATTGGCACCCAAACAAACGGCTTTCCTTCCCCAATCCTGTTTCTTAATTCCACACATTGCATTAATTGTATACACTGTTGATAGAGTGATGCTCTATTTCAGTTAATTAAATTAATTTTTTTTTGTTATTTTCTTCAATTTTATCCCCTTTTGTTTTTTTTTTGTCTAAATACATTCAAGTTTTCGCCTGCATGTACATAAGAAGCTGCATCTAGGGAATCTGTTGAATCAGTTTCACGAGTTATGTGTAAGCGGTAATTTTTTTTTTTTTTTAAGTATTATCGCTACCGCAGTTATTACCATTTCATTGAAATGTATAGATTTTTAATTGTTAGACTTAGCGATATGCTTCCTCTTATGAACCAAACATTTCAAACTCTCGCATTGATTTCTATTTTTAAGTATTGAATTCAATGTTAGGTATAGGGTTTGATTTGGAAAACTTTAAAATTCAGACACATAGGCATGAATCTAATACAAATGTATTGTTAAATCATATTGTTTAATGTTCTCTGAAATATTTTATTTATTTTTATTTCCCCATCCCGTTCCACCAGGTAGATGAAGGCTCACTAACTATGACATTTTTCGTATTCGCATCATCCTTGATCAAAATAATATTTATTTAAATCCTAATTTATATCATTAATTAAAAATCTGTGTATTAAGTTATATTAATTTATTTTTTATTTTTTATTATCTTTCGAAATTAGATCGAATTTTCTAATACAAATCAAATAATTTAAACTTCTTTTATATCAATTCGCTAGTATTGTTTAATGTTTTTATTTTTTTTTATTTTAGGTTTGTTACACCGATAATTTACGTTCGGTTTCGTTATATATTCATTGACCACTCTACTTTTACATACATTGAAAAACGTAGACCCTGACATACCACCAAGATTAACCCAAATTTTTTGGAATCTGATGAATTTTTGGTAGTGTCAAGTTCGTCAAATTAAAGGATCGCTGATGTATCAGCTCAGAGAACTTCAAGAAGCTCGCGTTGAGGAGTCTCATCGAACAGACGAGGTTATCTTCGGAGCTCATCCTAAGGCATACCGAAATCCACGTCAAGAATTAGCTGTATGCTCTGGTAAACTAAAAGACATTCTAGCAACATTGGAAGATATCATGTCACAGGAAGACTCTAAACGAATACAAGATTTATGCATTATTTACTCAAGGATTTTACACATTGAAGGGAGATTAAAACGTATAGGCAATTCGAAGAATGCTAGTAAACAAGCATTGAAACTATTAGAGCTATGTAGTAAACTTATTGCATTACTGAACGAATTAAAAAAGCCTGAAGTTGACTTGGAGAAACCAATTAAATCAATACAGGAAATTCAGTTAAATGAACCATCGAGAACTCCGGTGAAGACGACAACGATAGCCTGAAGCAGCTCGGTGCCACAATTTACACCGACAAGAAGAAACGCAGAAACAAAAATACCTATGAAACAACACCTTTTTGATTATGTGAAGAAATTGACCTTCACTACAGCGAGGAGAAAGTGAGAGGAGAAATTCGTATAATCAACACCGATCCTGTGTTCAGACTCCTTTGCCCATAACCCATATACTTGAAAGGCGAAGTGAAGAAACAAATAAATAACTGTTGGAAGATGAGATAATTCTATCATTTGAATATCTATATAACTCCCCGGTACAGATAGCACCAAAAAAGAGACGCATCAGATTACCGGAAACTAAATTCTGTTACTATAGCCTCCCATTTGGCCTCCCATTCCCACATTCGAAACTCCAGTTAATATATTCCGCAATCAGCTATCAATCTTACCAAATAATAAATTCTTTTCCAAAATATTCCAGGCACATTATTACAGAACTAAGTTTTTCAAATTCAGACATTATACATTTTTTTAAACGTTAACTCAATCCACTTACGATTAACGGATTGAAGACAACGGAACCTATAATGGGAAAAGCTCAAGAAGTGTAGATGGTACAAGTTATTACGGATGAGGACCAGCAAGAGGAAATAATATTATCTGTCCATCGACAAGCACATCATAATGCTGAAGAAAATCGAAATCAAATAATTGAAAATTATTACTTCCCAAGGATGACCAGGAAAATTAAGTTACTGGTCAAGCGTTGTGTTACATGCCAGGAGAATAAGTATGATCGTCATCCAAATAAACCTATATTCTTCCTATAAACCTAATCTATCTCCTCCGCTCCATCTAGATATTTATTCAACAGAAAATAAATTGGCGTTAACCGTTAAAGTTTAGAGCTACGGAACACCAGAAATCTATAATGTCAATGATGGAAGATGGGTTAAGCATTTCAAAACTCCTCCAGATAAAAGTGGGGTGAATGGTCAAGTGGAAAGATTTCATTCGACACTCTCAGAAATGATTAGACGTCTAAAGGCTGATGGGGTAGAACGAACTTTTAATTAATTACTCGAGAAAGCGGATAAAGATAAAACAAACCGTACTCCGATCAAAGCTACCAAGCAGGTCAAGTCATACAAATATCACAATTAACGGGGCGATTCAAACCGGAAGAGTAATTCACAAAAACAATATTAAACCCTAATAAAAACACTTATTTTTATTACAGTTACGCCTTAACACACTTGCAGAAATTCAAATTCTTGATTACAGAAACTCTCAAGTTATCTCAATTAGCACAGGTCAAGCAAAAATACAGGACGGAAATTTCAAATTAATCCATGTAATCGAACTAGACAAACACCAAAATTACATAGACACGATGCAATCCATACTGGACATAAGACATGACATTAGATCACCCGTTGCACCTCTATTTAAAGCACGAACTCTTGGAATTACAGACATTGCTGGACAGTCCTAGAACACATAAATTCAAACGATCATTGAACTTTATATATGTGCATAGTTATAAACCGATTATACAGCGAAAGAATCAATAATATTATAAAAATGGCCAATTTCATTATTAACGAAATATACAAAGAACGAAACGAACTAAACGACCCAATAGCACTAAATATTCAATATAATTTATGCCATATTAAGTATGCAATTCCTTGGGCTAGAACAGAGATTATAAATTCACACGTTTTATCAAATTCTGAAATTAAATTAGCCATTAATACACTGGTAACCGAAAATTTACCAAATAGTATACTTTACATTGTGTACATTCCAAACCGGTCAAAAAAAACGATAAGATGACCGAAATTGAGTACGAAAATTCTATTAAAAGTCACGATAAGATTTATAGTATTATTAACGCATGTGAAACAGTCATTTCGCTTTCAATTTGTAGCTAAAATAATGTCTTAGAAATAAGGAATTCTTCTTGTTTTGTTCAAAAGTCGGACTTCCAAATGTAAACACATCAATAATCAACATATGTATTACAACAGTCAACGATATATCAGAAAGTCGTAGTTCTACTGATTCGATGGGGACATTAATATTAAATAATGGAACATATCAGATCAAATTCAGCAATTCAACCTTATCAGGAAGCAATATCTTCATTTCCGACGAAAAAACGACCATTCAAGTGCTTCCACCCATTCTGCAGCCGACGCCCAAAGAAAGCGAACTCAAGGAAATACTTTCATTACAAATGAAGAATAATACTAATCACATCGGGTTCCTTAAAAAGAAGGGAGTCACCGAGCAATTCACGAGCTGGGGATTCTCAATAGTCATCATTATGAGTATAGCGTTCGTCACTACGAAATGTATCAAAAATAAGAAATTACGAATCATTAATACAACAAACATCGAGAATACCTGTTAACAATACCCGAGGGAGCCTCAGGCCACAGACGGAAATTTTATGAAAAACCGTTAGTTAACACACACATAGTAAGTAGGTTTCCACAGCACTAATTATTATTATTTTTTTTAATCAAAAATCTAATTATAAATTAACTTATATAGAGAAGAAGAAGAAGAAGATGTGCTAAGATAAAATAATTGTGTGATAAACCATAAACTCAGGATTTGTCCCTAGGTAGTCACCAGCGATTCATATTGCAGCAGATTTGCCTCCCTTGTAGTAAAATATTTATGTTTTCCGTCATCCCAAGACTAGTATTTCAATAAAATTTGATTTATAGTATAGTGTAGTATTTATTACTCACTTAAATCAAGGTTAAAATATTAATTGATTTTTAACCTCGAACTATAGATTATTCCAAAATAAGAAATCCTTTAAGGCGATATACTCGGCTAATGGTAGGAAAATTTCAATATCAAATCACAAATGCACAAGCATGTTGTTTATATAAAAATTTGAATACTCCACAAAGTTTTGATAAGTCAGTTCTATAAAATAAACAAAATTTACAATTTAATCTCTACCAACATTTATTTGTACATATGTATGTGTGAATCCCAGCCGCCAAATAGTCTATCGAAAACTCAATGTAGTTTTGCATTTAATAATCACATCTTTATAGAATGTATGTCTAAACATAAATAATAATAGCATTTTGATTTTGCTTTTAGTTAAGTGAATAATTAAAATTATGACGGTTGAAAACGTACCATGGTATTTGGAAAGTATGGGGCCTAAACCAAAATCCTAAACCAATGTGTTCTTCAAAATCTTTCAAATATTCAAGACATTGAGCTTGAATTCGAATATTCTTTCGTTCTTGCTCAAGCAAAAAATAAAAAAAATTATACGACGGTAATTTTTGTTCTATGATCTAATGATAGAAATTAAAATTTGTTTGACTGGTTACAGTTAACAAAACTATCTAACTAATTTCATAATTTGTGTTTTACATTTACTTTGTTAGAGTTATATTTTTAAATAATTTATTTAATGTGTTAACTACTATTAAGTGTAATTTAAAATGAATTGTGTGCTCGCTGAACCGAAATACTCAATTACATTTTGCCGGGTATACCAGATGTATCGAGTTTACTGGTTAAAACCCATCCTTTGAAATCAATGTAACCAGTCAATATACAAATAAATAAATCTCACCTTAACTTTAAGGTGATAGTCTCAAAACTAAGTTTCATATAATACTCACTTCCATTTGAATTTTGTATATCCCAATTATTATGCAATAAAATTGTCTCACACCATATAAAACTAACAAAATTTATTGAAATATATATTTTCAAAAACCACTTTTTAACACAATCCATGTTGCGGCTAAAATTACACCTGTACTAATATGTCACAAAGCACGGCAAACGATGCTAATTATTAGTAAACAAACCACTAAATTAACTGTACTTATGTGTATAAGTAGTTAATAATAATAAATAAACCGATTTCAACTTAATTTAATTTATGGTTAAAACTTAAAGGTTTTTTTTAATTAAATTAAAAATTGTTCACAAGAAACCGGCAATCAATAAAATAAAGTTTTTACTTATTTTGTAGGAAAAAAATCGCGATATTAGTTTATTAGTTTTTTCGTCTTGAGTTCTTCCAACTAAAGTGAGTTCGAAATACTACAATGCTTTGATTAAAAAAAAAAAAAAACTTAAATTTGAATCACTGTGTTTACATTTGCTTTCTTGCATTACGTTTCTCCGCTTTCAAGTAAACAAAAAAAAATATTATGTCCTTGAAATATTTTGTCAAAAAAAGAATTACAAATTTCCACACCCTAAAATGAATTTGTAGGTAAACAGGAAATAAACGTAATGCAAGAAAGCAAATATAAACCCAGTGTATGTCTACCGAACAGCGAGGTACTACAGCTCGCACGCAGAACTAAATAATTTACAAAATTTATGTGCTTCCTTCTACTATGTGCACATCGAGAGAACTGAAAGAAAATTATAAAAATTACTACTTCTGCTCAACTATAGTTCAAACAACAACAAAACCAAATTGAAATATATAAAAACCTAGATAGTGTGTAGAAAACTAAAAACTATATACATACATACTATACACCACATTTATTATCATTTTCGTTTTTTTTTTTTTTTCTGATAATAAATTGTTGGTACATTTCTCAGTTTCGCAAACCGTTACAATTGTCCATCGATTCGAGCAATTTCATCAATCATCTCAATTCAAGCAAAGCTTCTAGAGCGAGAGAGATGATTTTCATGAAACAAAGACAGACTAAAGCATCTTCTTGACCAGACAAGAAAAAAATCATATGGTTTTGATTTGGATTCCTAATACCATTGACAGACACAAATATTATCGCGATAATCTCAGATCGCGATTTCAATTTCATTTTAGAAATGACATCAAAAACTAAATAACACTTTCTGTCTCTTTTGTATTTCATGTTTATCGAGTTTGTACAACTAGATTACGATAATCAAGTTATGAAGCGCGGTAATCCTGAAAGCTTTAAAATAACTACATAATCTCGAATTCGCGATTAGCTAGTTTGTGTCTGTCGTGGCTCAGGCGTACGAAGATCTACTTTACAATAAATACAAGTAAAAACCAATAAAAGTTTGTTTGTATCTTTCCAAACTTTTCTGAGGTTTAAGGCACACCCATCTCTTTCACAGTTTGCTTTTAACGTCATACCTTATGCATTGCTATAATAGTTCTGTTTTGTGCAGACCACCATCTTTCCAATATTTTCCAAAATGTATACAAGCCGGAGTATGACTTTCATAAGCAGACATCAAAATTCTGTTGTTTTTCATTTTTTTCATTCATTAAAGCGTGATATTCACGTTCATGCATTTTTTCCATGCCAAAAATGAAGAGATTAGTATATCACAATTTTCATATGAAAGACAAGAACAGAAATACTGACATGCAAAATTTTGCATGGTTTTTTTTTTTTGAGCTATTGTTACTATAAAAAAATTAAAAATAAAAATCTTACTATAAAATATATTTAATCCGACTATATTTTTGAATTTTTATAGTAACAAACAACAACAAACACATAAAAATTATATTTTGAAAACGACAATCATGTCGAATTGTAAGTAAGTTTTACAATTTTTTAATTTTAACTTAATTTATTTTCGTTTACATTTATTATTTTAGTAAAAAAAGTTGTAATTTTAAGTAACGAGTTGGTGTAGCGGCGCCGGCTGTTTATTCAACAAATGATGGTATGTGTATTAATAAAAATGAAATAAATTTTAGGTTATGAATACAACCTATTGATTGTAAAATTTAATTTCCAGAAAACGAGTGCTTCTGTAATGAAGAATACCTATTCATAGATGAAGAATGCGAGCAAGAAACAGGAAATGTCGCCACAGCGACTGAGTATTGTAAATATATCTTGAATTAATGTATATTTGTTTAAAACTGTACGCTTAGTTCAAATATTTTATTTTCAAATTCTGATATCTTCTTCCCCGACGTAAACGAACTCGATATACCAATAGGTGTGTACAGAATAAATTATAAATGAAACTATAGGGGAATTTTTCCATTATGCCGATATTGTCGGCACCGATATCGATATGTTGACGACGATACCGTAAATACCGACGTCCGATAAAAAATATCGGTGTATCGGCACGAAAATGTCGAATTTTGTGCCAAAAAACAACATTTGCGGGAAGTTTTACTTCATTATTTTCTGTTGAAGAAAAGTGCAGCGGAAACAAATCGTTTGCTTGTGGAAGTTTACGGTGAACATGCTCCATCGAAAACAACATGCAAAGAGTGGTTTCAACGATTCAAAGTTGGTGATTTTGACGTAAGAGACAAAGAACGTGAAGGCAGACCAAGAAAATTTGAAGATACAGAATTGGAAGAATTGCTTGATGTGGACCCTTGTCAGACTGAAAAACAATTGGCAGAAGATTTGAATATTACCCAACAATGTGTTTCGCAACGTATACATATGCAATGGGATTGGTTCAGAAGCTGGGAAATTGGGTGCCACACAAATTGAAAGAAAGGGACATGGAACGTCGGAAAACCATGTGCGAATTGTTGCTTCAACGACAACAAAGGAAGGGGTTTTTGAATCGGATCATCACTGGGGATGAAAAATGGATCCATTATTGTCACAGGCGATATCTTGTGCTTAGCATTGGAACTAGTGTTCCAACTGTTATACAGTAATATTGTTATACTTAATATTGTTATACAGTAATGTCGATACAATGAACTGAATTGAATAAAAGCCAGTCTAAAACGTAACACCAAGCCTTTCATTACATGGTGTCAGATAATGTTTTAAGAAGAGAAAAATTTGAATGAGTCCAATTAAAATGAGTAATAAAATGATAAGAAATTAATATTATCAGATAAAAAATTGCGATAATCAATATTAAAGTAAAAATAGACGCGGATGATCATTAATTAAAAGGATAAACGGAGATACAAATAATAGTAATCCAATTACAGTTCGTGTTAAAAATAATAAGAAGTGAATATTATCAAAAAAAAAAGCGTGATAATTAAGTTAAAGATAATAACAGATCTGGATGGGCATTAATTCATCAAAAGATAATTGAACGCAAAAAATTATTGAGAAAAATCCAAGGATGGATGCCATGCTTTGAGTGATTTTATATTGTGATATACGGGGATATAAGTATATACAGAGACATATGAATAAATAACATACGACGTGTAATAATAAAATGGAAGGCATTAAAGCACCAAAGCCATTAATAGTGCTTCCAAGTGGCACAGATTATGATTCGTGGTTGGATCAATTTGAATTCTATGCAGCAGCCATAGAGTTAAGTACTTTTCATACCAGGCGCCTCGCCTCGAAATATTTAGTTACCACAAATGCGAAGCTGAGACCCTTTCATATCGGTGGCGTTGGCTTTGAACATTCGGTTGCTATCAAATATTTTATTTAGGTCTATTTTACACGTGAATTATAGCAAGAACTGAGATATTCTCAATTTGTAACGTACATATGAGCTAGATTTTTTGGTAATTATGAAATATCTGTGCAAAAAATGTGATTTGTAGGTTATGTTGAGAAAGCACTTCGCTTTGTACTACTTTAAAATCTCGCAGTCGAGTGTGGAACGCATTGCCTTGGCTTTGTAGTTAACTTCATTGTAATATATATGGTTTTTTTTTAAATTATCACTTAAAAATAAATTATTTTTCAACAAATTGAATTTATTACTATAAAATTAAACGGTATCAATCGAATAAAACTAATTTACATAATTAAAAAACGAAATAAAAAATTTTAATTTACGAAGCTCAAAGCCGAGGCGTCTGGTATGAAAAGTACTTTAGAGAAAAAATCGGAGATCGTGCAATTTGCGACGTTCATGACGACAATAGGACCAGCAGCGCAAAATATTTTTAAGACGTTCCAAATCAAAGATGAAGACAAAAAATGCAGTGTATTGAAAGAAAAGTTCAAGACATATTTCAATCCAAAATCAAATATAACATTTGAACGTTATGTATTTAACACAATAGTGCAAAAAGAGGATCAAACGTTTGAGGAATTTTTGATGAGCTGTAGAGCACAAATAATCAAATGCAAATTTGGAGAATTAAAGGATGAACTACTAATGGACAAGGTTGTAATTGGGGTGCATTCGCAGAAAATCAGGGAAAGATTGCTGTCAGATGAGAAATGAACGCTGGAAAAAACAATAGGTGTATGCAGATCAAATGAAATTGCAACACGACAAATGTCGACAATGTCATCGAACACGGAACAATTGGTGGACTTTATAGGCAAAAATAGGTCCAACAATGCAAATAACTTGAGTGAGTACAAAAATAAAAATGTTAGTAGTAGTTCTCAAAGTTTAAATAAAAATGAATTAATTGAGTGTCAATATTGTAAGAGAAATCACATGCCAAGTAAAACACAATGTCCAGCATTTGGTGAAAAATGCTTGAATTGTGGTAAATTTAATCATTTTAAGATTGCATGTAGAAGAAACAATTTTAGAAAGAATACAGTAAATGTGGTTGAGAATGAACATGTTAATAGTGACATGGATGATGAAGTTTATTTGATTCAAAGTATTGGTTCATTGAGTGGATCAAGAGACGAGTTTTTTGAGGATATTAAGATTAAAAATATTAGTTTTAGTTTTAAATTAGACACAGGAGCCCAATGTAATGTGATGAGTTTGAATGATTGCAAAAAGCTGAGAGTAGATATGCATGAATCAAAAACTAAGAAACTTATCACATTTGGGGGAAATTTTATCAAGGTAATTGGGGAAATTTCAGTGAAGGTATTATTCAAAAAAGTAGTTTCAAATATAATTTTGAAAATTGTAAAAGAGGATGTAGTTCCCATTTTAGGCTGGAAAACGTGTAAAGAGTTAACTTTAGTCACTAGAAATTTTAATGACAATTGTAAAGTTAATGAAATTGAAATCAGAGATGTAATTTTTGAGGGTTTAGGTTGTATTAAGAATTATGTGTATGATATCGATCTGATCGCCGATCCTAAGTTCGACATAATCCCGCCTAGAAGAATCCCATACTCAATCAGAGATACAGTCAAGTCAGAATTGGATAACATGGAACAACTAAATGTTATAAAAAAAACAATTGAACCAACTCCGGCAGTTTCTCCAATTGTCATTGTTAAGAAAAATAACAAAATCAGAATTTGTATGGATCCAAGCCAAGTAAATAATAATATCTTGAGAAGGCACCATCCGCTGAAGACATTAGAGGAAATATCAGCAACAATTGCTAATTCTAAATTTTTCACGGCTTCAAAGAATTTTGTTTGATATACTGCCATATTCACCTCAAATAATATACAAAAACGGGAGAGATATACTATTAGCAGATGCTTTAAGTCGTGATTGTGATAATACAAAGCAAACGGAACAAGAATATCTGGAAATTAGTGTAATTGTCCCAATGTCGGACAATGCAATAGAAAATTTGGGGGCAGAAATAGAAAACGAAACACACCTTCAGACATTGAAAAGTTATATCTTGAAATTCTGGCCTGAGAATAATCCAGAAATACCAAGAGATATTGAACATTTTGCAAATTTTAAAGAGGAACTGGCAGTATACGATGATATCTTATTTAAAGGTTAAAAAATAATAGTGCCTAAGGCTAATAAAAAAGACGTTAGCTGCTGTGCATACAGGTCATCATGGTATACAATCAACGATGAAAAGAGCTCGTCAATTATTCTACTGGAAAGGGTTAACGCAGGATACGATTGACTTCGTAGAACAATGTGCAATGTGTCAGCAAACACAAAAAAGTAATATCAAAGAACCTATTATGAGTAAAGAAGTTCCAAGTCTACCATTTGAAATAGTGGCAACAGCCCTGTTTCACTTAAATGGTGAAACGTATTTAGTGGTGGTGGACAGTTACTCCGGTTTCTTCGAAATAGATAAACTTAATAACATGATGTCAGCCGAGGTAATACAAATATTAAAGAAAATATTTGCTACCCATGGTACACCTAGAATACTGGAAAGTGATAATGGTCCTCAATATTCGGCTAGAGAATTTTTGGAATTCAGCAAAAAGTGGAATTTTGAGCACAAGACATCGAGTCCTCAGTTTCCAAGAGCAAATGGTTTGGCAGAACGAGAAGTTCAGACAGCTACACTAATGATGAAAAAATGCGTCAAAGACAATACGGATTTCTATCTTGCACTACAAAATATGCGTAATACACCTAGAGATAATTGCCTAGAGTCTCCCAATCAAAGGCTAATGAGCAGATTGACAAGAACAAATCTTCCAATTGGCAAGCAGCTTCTGGAACCTAAAATAATCCAAGGGGTGAAGGAAAATCTAACCAATCTAAGAAACAAGCACAAAAATTATGCTGATAAAAACACGAAGATTCGGCAAGATCCAATACTCAATGAGAAAGTTTGTATTCAAATGGGTCCTAGAAATTGGATTACAGGGGCAGTAATGGAAAAGCTGCGAGCTCCAAGATCGGTGATAGTGCAGTCCGATGATGGAAGTCGATACAGACGTAACTCTCATCATCTTCGCAAAACCAGGTTGATAGAACCAATCAAACGTGAAAATAAATTCATACATATAGAAGACAGTTCACAAGATACGGTTAAAAGCACTGGTGATGACAAACAGGTTATAAATAGTGAGAGGTCGAATAAAGGTATCGGTGAAACAGTAACTAGATCGGGAAGAGTTAGTAAGGCACCACAAAGGTTGGATCTTTGAGTTCAGTCATGGCTTAGTATTAAAACTAATCATAAATATTATATTACAAATATAGTTAGTATGAAGAAATAACGTATATAAAAGCTAATCATTTTAAATTATATTCATTATTAGTTTTATTCATTGTAATCTTTATAATATTACATAAGAAAAGGGAGATGTCACAAGCGATATCTTGTGCTTAGCGTTGAAACTAGTGTTCCAACTGTTATACAGCAATATTGTTATACTTAATATTGTTATATAGTAATTCGATACACTGAACTGAATTGAATAAAAGCCAGTCTAAAACGTAACACCAAGCCTTTCATTACAATTATGACAATCCAAAGCGCAAACCAGCATGGGTCAAGCCAGGTGAACCAGGGCCGTCGACGCCAAAAGCAAATATCCATGGTTTGAAGGTGATGCTTTGTATTTGGTGGGATATGAATGGTGTCATCTATTATGAGCTGCTGAAAGAGCGTGAAACCATTACTGGACAAGTTTATCGACGACAACTGATGGCTTTAAAGCAAACTCTAGCTGCAAAACGACCGGAATGGCACAAAAGGCACAATAAGATTATTTTGCAACATGACAATGCTAGGCCACATGTTGCTGTACCTGTCAAAAATTACTTGGACAAGCAGAACTGGGAAATTCTACCCCACCCGCCGTATTCACCAGACATTGCGCCCTCTGATTACCACTTGTTCATGTCGATGCAATCAGCCCTGGCACAGCAGCACTTCACTTTGTAGCGACTCACAATTATATTGGTTGTTCATCACTACAATCAATTAATTATACGCATCACATTAAAATTAAATATAAACAAATACGGTGGAATACATCGAAATTAAATACATCAATTCTATGGCGGATCGAATTCACATTAAATACATATAAATATAGTGGATCACATTCATACGAAATACATCAATTATATAGCGGATCACATCAATTAAATAACGACAATCAAATACCAACAACGGGAATATTTTGTTGGTTAAAAACAACATTAACGAACAACAGTACCGCTGGAAACGTCAGCAGCAGCAGCTTCAACAGCAACAACAACATAAGGGAAACCGCAAGTTGATAACATTTTTTTAAAACATATTTCTCATTTATTTTAACTTTCTGAGTTTATCAAAGTATTAAAGTAACGTAGTGTAAAATTTTTTTTTTTAATATTACGCTTTGTTTTATGCAAAATTTCATACCCATTATAATTGTGAATTCGTAAAAAAAGGCAATAACAAACAAATCCGCTTGACCCACAACAATATATTTTTCTCCCAATCGGGTAGAGTCGGCCACTAACACCCAAACAAATACCCGACTATTTATATTAGATCAAAATTCCAAACTGAATTTTTTAATAGATACTAATGCTGACCTTTCGATCATTCCAGATTCGATTTTTCGTAAATCTATCATCCCTCATATGAAAAATCCCGAACTAGTCTTATCGGCTGCTAATGGTTCCGGTATTAATACTTACGGAACCAAACTCCTCCAAATTAACATCGGACTCAAAAGAACCTTCACACATGCATTTACAATTGCTGCTGTGAATCGTCCGATGATTGGAGCCGATGTCCTGGTAAAATTTGGCTTACTTGTCGACCTTCGGCGTAAACGGCTGGTTGATTCAGCGACTCAGCTGTCAGTCAATGCCGTCGTGGTGGAAACCACCACACCAACGCCGATTCACTATTGTGACGAAAGTCACAATAAATCATCACCGGCGTAGGGTTAATTTTATTTTTTTTTGCATGTAACGTTGTGTTACACTGCGTGGGGAAGACAAGAAAAATGATAAGGGGAATGGATTTGAGTTTGGACGTGATTGAAAAAAAATAAAAATTAGGCAGTTGAGAAATTAAATTAAAGATAGTCGGAACACAAAAAAAAACAATAAATTCAAAATTAAGAATTAAAGTAAAAAAAAAAAAAAGCGGAAGATTTAATTATTGAAGTTGTTACATAAAAAAAAAAAAAACTTTTTTTTAAACGTTTTATCTTTGGAAAAAATTAAAAAAAAGAATAAAATAAAAGTGGAATAAAAACCGTTTCATTTTTTTTGTAAATAGTTAAGTGCTAAAAAACTAGTGATAAGTAAGGATAAGTCTAATGTTAATTAATGCAAAATAGAACATAAAATTATAATACCAAAACCAAATAAAAAAAACACACGAGCTTATAGCGTTTGCTCTAACTGTAAGTTGTGAAAAACCGTGAATACGCATGCGCTTGGGAATGATATTGTGTTTGGTGATATACTAATTAAATAAACTAATTGTTTCTAATAATTATACTAATATCTATAATAAAGTTAATAATAATTAAAACTACGATGACCAAATTTAATGAATCACAACTAATAGGTTATTAATATTAGTGCTAATTTAATACTGAAATCATTGGTGCTGATAATACATAGTTTAAGCAAAGACTATTTATGTTTTAGTGTTTTTGGGTTACGTTGAGTTTTGGGTGTGAACTATAGATATCATTATACGAAATCAATAAAACAGTAAAAACTTTGATATTGAATTTATAGCTATAAATTATAAACCCAACAAAACCAAATAAAAAAAACGGCGACCCTACCCAAATTAAATTACAGTGCTTAAATATTATTGTGTAATTTACAATCAGTTAATAATACTAACGTTTAAACAAGTACGTCACAACCTGCAGAATCACTGGATGCTTACACCAGGGGAAACCAACATTTTTTTTTGGTTCTAATTTAAGATAAGTTTTTTTTGTATTCTAAATTACATTTTAATGTTATTTAATTTTTTTTTTTTTTTGATGAAATTAACAATTTACAAATATTTCAATAACTAGGATTAGGGTAGTAGGGTTTAGGTTAAGTAACTTAGTTTTACTGTTGTAAACCAAATTTATTTTATTTTTTTTCTTATTTACCTTATATACTATATTTGTTTAATTCCACAATTTCCATTAATAAATTATGAATTATAGAGCCAATTGTAATTCAATAATTAAATTTCTGCCTGTTGTAATGTTGAGTTTGAGATAGACGCAGTCAAATAGTGGGATGGAACTAGGGTGAGTCTTGTCATTGGGTAAGTTGCATTGTCATTGTCGTTCAACTTTCATTATTGTTTTTTTCGTCCTATTTTCCTTTTCTATTTTCCTTTAGCGGTCTTTCACGAAGTATTCAAGCTTTCAGAAACCCCACACCCCTCGTCCTGAGCTCTAGCCGGCCAAGATGACCGCCTGAAAGCCTCTGAATGCTCATCAATTCTGTAGCGGTAACGTTACACTATACAGTCGACAACGGCTACGGTAATCTGCTCAAGCAATTTCCTTCACTAACAGCAGAACCGAACTACAATTTGCCAGTCAAACATAACGTGGTACATCACATAGTCACGGAAGGCCATCTTCCAGTGTCACGACCACGAAGACTAGATAAAGTGCGTCACAAAGCAGCGCTCACAGAATTCCAACACATGGTGGAATTAAGGGTTTTGTCGAACATCGTCATCTCCCGTCTCATGTCCACTTCACATGGTGAAAAGAAAGATAACGATTGGAGACCGTGTGGGGATTATCGTAGACTTAACACGGTTACGACACCGGATCGCTATCCGATTCCCCACATTCAAAATTTCTCCATGCATTTGCATGGTTGTAAAATTTTCTCTAAAATCGATCTGGTCAGAGCGTACCATCTCATTCCCGTCGCACCTAAAGACGTTCATAAAACGGCAATCACTACACCATTTGGCCTATTCGAATTCACACGAATGCCATTTGGATTACGCAATGCCGCTCAAACGTTTCAGCGTTTCATGAACGAAGTTGTTCATAAACTTGATTTCGTATTCGTCTACATTGATGACATACTTGTGGCATCTAAATCTGAGGAAGAACACGATCCGCACTTAAACCAACTATTCAAAAAGTTAGTGGAGTTTGACGTACACATCAAGACCGCCAAATGCGTATTTGGAGTAACAACTCTTGACTTCCTCAGCCACAAAATTAGTCCCGATGGTATACGGCCATCCGACGAACGAATCAAGGCAATTGCCGAATTCCCAGCTCCGCAAACAATCAAACATATTCAGCGTTCAGTCGGCATGATAAATTATTATCACCGATTTATACCTAAACTCGCTGATATTTTGGCACCTATTCATAACCACTTGGCAGATCTAAAAAAAATGCCCAAGACAGCCAAGAACTTCACTTGGCCTGACGAATGCCAACACGCATTCACGTCATTAAAATCTGAATTAGCCAAAATAACACTCCTCGCGCATCCACTGAGCGACTCAAAGCTCAGCATTACAACGGATACGTCGAACACTGCAGTCGGGGCAGTTTTGCAACAATGCAAGAACAATCAATGGGAACCCTTGGGATTTTATTCCAAGAAATTATCGGATGCCGAAAACAAATATTCCGCATTCGATAGGGAATTACTCGCAATATATCAGGCAGTTATTAAACACTTTCGATATTTTGTCGAGGGTCGCGAGTTTACATACAATTTACACCGACCATAAGCCTCTGACTAGAGCAATTCAGTCTAAAACTGAACGTAGTCCAAGGCAAACAAGACACTTGGATTACATAAGTCAATTCACCACTGACATCCAGCATGTGCAAGGTAAAGACAATGTGGTCGCGAATACACTTTCCCGCACCACAGACAACGAAATGGCCACAGTCGAGACTCACTTCGACTACCAAAAAATAATTAAGGCACAAAAACATGACTTAGAACTTCAGAATTTACTTTCTGGTTCCAGATGTCCCATTAGCACATCTTATAAGCTAGAGCTTTTTAAATTTAAACAATTTAAATTTATCGACACATATTCAACTCACTCAGCGCTAACGCAATCGCTGACATAATCACACTCATTATTGCCACACCAGCGCCGCGTACGTTAATACCCAAAACAATAAAAGCTGTATTCGGCGCCAATCTACCTTGTCATTTTTATTACGAAGACATTTTTATTATTTTCGAATTCCTACCTTCTTCACGTAATAAACGTACCTCAAAAAGTATGTCATATTAAAAAGAATTTAATAACGAAGTTAGTGTGCAGTTGAACAAAAATTAAAGTAATTTTTAGTGTAATAGTTGGGTGAATCTATAAAATAAAATTATAACGAGTTCAAAAACAATAAATATCTCGCTATTGGCGAGAATTATACAAATTTCATTCGTGCATTTTTTTCTACACATGGGAATACAACAACGGCACATAATTAAATAATGCCGTAAAAACTCAGATAACCCAACACAGCATCTCGTATAACTTCATATGAAAACATCAAAATATGGGTCGATGAATGGATCGCCTCGAAACCACCAGACTTCTTCCTTCGGGGAAACCGTTTATTGCCTGAACGATGGGCGAAGGTTATAGCTTCCGAAGGAGTATACTTTGAATAAAACATTCTGTCATTTTCTAGACAAACTAATGTCTTTTATTTCAGTTAAAAAGGTCGAAAATTTATTTGTACACCCAATATAAAAGGCCAATTGTAAAATTAAGCAAGCTGCCGATTGAGGAAAAACTAGAAGAAACTTCCAGTTCAACAACCTAGACAATAAGCACAGAATATGGCACTTGAGATAGCGAATCGCTTTTAGCTATAAACGACAATCATAGCAGTTGAAGGTTAAAACCAACAAGAATCACCTTACGTTAACAATCCTATATATCTGCAGCATTTTAGAGCAATGAAAGTTGTTATCGAAATAACTCCATTTAACCACTCAACGGGTATTTACTTCGAGGAATTAGGTAAACTCGAGCTGGTTGCTATGAAATGGATTTTATTCTAATAGAACCGTACATGGTTTGCAAGGAAGAACCTAGAGTGAACTGCAGAATAATCGTACAACAGGTTCAGTGGCAATTTAGCAAACAAGCAATCGCTTGAGAGGACAATGAACTGAAATTTTCAACCATGTATAGGATTCGTCTAAAGAGTGTGAAGCCCAATTTGAAAACATAAACAACGAAAAGCATCTAATGGTGCTGATGAAAAATCAAACCACTGAATCCAAATACAAATCTCACAACGACTTTTTTAACAACTTAATAAAAGTCAACACTCAAACAGGAAACGAGCCAGTTGCAAGAATACCGAATATACGAAGAAATGGTGTGTTCCTCGCAATTTCTTTGCGAGATATGATCAATTTTCAACATAGTAACCACCAAAATACTCAATTTTAAATCAGCTATGCAACTGTAACATTTGTCACTCGACTGTATAGGGGACCAAGCATTAAGTAAGTGTCCCGGAGGATGCCGAGCCCTCCGTGAATTCTTGTTACAGTTAACATAGCGGAAGGATTGGAAAGGTATGTTAAAATTAATTATTAGTATTTTGTTGTTAGTGTAATGTATGTAATAAGATATTTAGGAAAAGACAACACAATTTTTAAACTAAATATCCGCTGAATGTTTGAAGGTTTTGGAATGCTTAATCAGGTTCCACGGGTTCTTTTCTGAAAATCGAAATCGACATTAATAAATTATTTTTAAACATTACTTAACCAAACATGAAAATTATTTTAAATTTAAATCTCTGAAACAAATTCTAACCTAAACGTGTCATAAAGCGTGTTTTTGTCACTTTTCTCCTTGAAATTACTCAAGGCCAAAAAGAGTTAGGACAAGACAGGTTTTGGAACGCTAAACACGATCCCGTTGTCAAATTTCCTCTATCTCTTTTTAGTTTTGAGTTATTTCAAGTGTAAAAGTGCGAAAAACACGTTTTTTGACACATATAGGTTAGAATATCTCAAAAACCTGACGTGATAGGGGAGTTCTGTGACCAGATTCGGTTTTAGCGCGCATAAGATTACTTCGGATACGACTGTTCAACCCTTTTTTTTGCTGCCCTGTGTAATTTTAATAGCATGGCGATTTTATGGTAGAGATCTTTTTATTTTTGTATTTTATGACGGAAAATGTTCGAAAAAAAAAATTTAATCTGCTCAGTCAATTATTCACAGTGGAATACGGGCATGAGTTGTTAAAGAAATGCAAACAAACGCATACATGACAAAAAAATTGTGTCAACTTCATTTATTTGTACATATTTTCATATTTTGTTTTTTATAGTTTTTCGCGGCACAACACTTTTATCGAGTTTCCCGCACTACTTTTATCTATAACGATATATTTAAAAATGAAACAAACACGATTTAAATAGAGATAAACAATAAAAGCTATTTTAATTTATGACTTTAAACAGAGGAAAATATTGCACATCCATACACAATGACGTTTTCCAA
This sequence comes from Tipula vernalis, assembly GCA_958295665.1. Lineage (NCBI taxonomy): Eukaryota > Metazoa > Arthropoda > Insecta > Diptera > Tipulidae > Tipula > Tipula vernalis. The sequence continues at coordinate 173,751,444 of OY282558.1, read as the reverse complement.
TCGCCTCTATGGTTTATGAACCGTAATACAGCAAATTATTCCAAATAGATTAAACTTGTTGTAAGTAGTACCAAATAACAGTCGTATGAAAATTAAAATTCACTTTACACGAATGGAGTGCTGTTCAAATGTGAAAGGAGGATTTTGAAAATGTTTTCTGGTTCATGTTAATAAAGCGTAATTTAAAATCAATCTTTGATAAACATCGGCATTAATTTTTGTGTTTGGTAGCAGACAAATTAGCGGTGAACGACGGTTCAGTGAAAACTGCACAAACCATCACCTGTGTCTGTGTGTTTTCATGTCACTCTCAAATGCTCTTTGAGCGAAAAATTAACTAGTTACCATCGGAAGCAATAACGCTCATTTTGTTTGTTAAAAAATTGTTCAATACTGAAGGTTTTCAACTGAAAAGCACGATCTTCCATAAACCATGCAACGTTAATTTCATATTCTCCCATTCCTATTAGTGTTGGAATAAAAGATTCATCAAACAGCTCTAAATAATTGCTGAAGTTGTTTTCCCCCTAAAACAACCATTACCCCCAAAACAGTCTAGACATTGCAGCGCAAAAACGCAACAGCGCAAAAGTTCAATTAATTATTGACTATATAGATTAGTAGATTTTGTGGGGAGTATACAAAATAGGATTTATGGCCATTAATTAGTTTTAAATAATGGATTTATTACCATACAAATATTTTAGGGCATGTTAGGTAGTTGTAGGTTATTTTAATGTCAAAAACGTGCGTCGAGATTGTCAGTAAAATTTATAATTTGACAGTGCTAAACTAATTTTTGCGTTCGTTGCGTAATTCCGTCTCCGTTCCGTCGAGATTGTCTCCAACTTTACAATACCTTTAGCCGATAAATCACACCAAACAGTTACCTTTTGAGGGTGTAATGGCGATTCCTGGAGTTCCGTGTCGTTTTCTGTACTCCTGGGACTTTCTGTGAGGTCAAGATGTAACTCCGTTTAGATGTTCCAAAAATTTTTGGGAGAAAGCAAGACGATTCACTTCATTTCAGAAAGCTGTTGAACTTTTTGGATTTTGTATGGACGATAATTTAAATTTCGAATGATTTTATGTATACTTGTAAGGGAAACTTTGGTAACACTGGAAAGTTTTCGAATAAATATAAATATGGCAGATTTACCGGGCGATTCTTGTTGAAAGTAGGCTTGAAACTCCCGCTTTATTTCATCAATGCACTTTTTTCACTCAAAATTTGTCTACAATGAAGATTTTTTGTTCGTTTGAATATTTCATTTTGTAATGTTGTTCATTTAATGTGAATGAAAATTCAGTAGTGATTAAAATATTACAATTGAACCAAAAATTGGGAGAAGCGCGCTTATGAGTTTTAAAGAAATATTAACATCAAGAGCCTGCTCCAAAACCGCTAAGGCGTGGAAGAAAATCGATATTATGAGTGACAAATTGACTGCAAATTTAGACAGCTATTATATGGAAAATATTCTAATCTATATTCATATTAGATTTAACATATCAATGATAATGAATTTTCCATATGGAGATTGTAGTTCAGTTGTACGAGTGAGGGTAAGGAAGGATATAATAAAAAAGCATGTTTCTTTAAGTTTATTTTATGAAGTTAAATTGTGTGTTTTATTCATGTAAATATAAAACCATAACATGGTGTCAGATGTGTAATAAAATGGTACAAATAAATAAATAATTACTTAACTACGTGTTGGACAAATAATTTTCATCGAAAATAAATTAATTTTCCTTAAATAAAACTCAAACTAAAAAAAGAAAAAAAAAGTGAGGTTAAGTTCTTGTTAAATAGTAAAAATAATTCAGAAATTTGTCTCAAAAATGGATGAAGAACTTACAGAAGTTATTAAACTGTTCACTAAAAGTTGTAATGGCATTAATGAAAACATGCAGTTGGTAAATCAAGGTCTAAAAGCATTACGTGAGGATTTTAATAAAAAACATGTTTACGATCACAGTACACCAATGCAGCATGTACCATTCCCGAAGCCACTGGAAACTCAAGACAATATCGACGAAAATTTTGAATTATTCAAAAGAATTGGCACGAATATGTGACTGCAGCTGGCATTGATAAATGGCCCGTCACGGAAGAATAAAAGAAAATCAATTTGCTGTTGACACTCGTTGGAGAAGAAGCGAAAATTAAATATACACATTTTTCATTAACCGAAGAGGAAAATGACACAACGGAAAATGTTCTAAATCTGATTGGAAGTCGTCTAGTGTCAAAAAGGAACGTGTTATACGATAGATATTTGTTCCACACCTGTAGTCAGAATGATAACGAATCGTTCGATACATATTTGATTCGTTTGCGCAAAATCATCGACGTGTGTAAATACAATCAAGGCGTCACAGCTGATCACTTGTTGCGGGACCGTATAGCATTTGACATTAGAGATACGAATTTTTAAAGGAGATTTCTATCACAAGATCGCGATACTTTAACACTGGATAAGATAATTAAAGAGGTTAAAGTCAGCGAGGTTACGGAGGATCGATTTAAATCCATAATAGATGACAAATTTACAAAAGTTAATAAAGTGATGCTGTGAATAAAATAACGAATGATGACAGTATAAGTCTAAGTGATAAGGATCCGAAGTATAAAAGTCTTTTAAATCAAGCCAATCAAATCATACAGACGTATAGCGACGTATTCGAGGATTATGGACACTTACCAGGAGAAGTGGAAATAGAAGTGGATGAAACAGTGAAGCCTGTTATTCAGTCTCCTCGTCGTATACCCTTGGCATTATGAGCACAGTTAAAAGCCGAATTAGATGGACTTATCAAAGAGGGTATAATCGCACCTGAAAAAGCTAACACAAAGTGGATTAGTAATATAATACTTGTTAAGAAAGCGAACTCATTTAGGATCTGTCTAGATCCCATACCTCTAAATATCGCAATAAAAAGGCCTCATCGTCAGAGTACAACAATTGATGAAATCTTGCCTAGGCTTGGAAAAGCAAAAGTATTCTTCACGGTCGATACAACTAAGGGTTTTTGGCAGTTGAAATTGTCAGAAGCGAGCAGTAAGTTAACAACCTTTTGGACTTTGTTTGGACGAATGAGATGGTTGCGATGTGCTTTTGGTATATCATCGGCTCCGGAACTGTTCCAGATGAAAATGTATGAAATTGTATGAGTGTGAAGTTTATGCTAAAAAAAATAACAAAAAATTACACTGTTAAATTAACTATTTTCCAATTGGAATTTAAATGATATGAAAATTTAAATTTTTTGTAATTTTGGATTTTTCGTACCACCAAATAGATTCTTTTCATCAGGAAATAGGTTCTTTTCATCGTTTTCAGATAGCTGGACCATCTGTTTATATCATTAACCAAAAGCATCCAATTGTGTAGAACATTACTTGTTATATTTCAGATAATTTAAAAGTTGACTGAAATTTGAGGGTTTAAAGAATTATTTAGCGCCGATCCTGGAAATGTCCCGAAGGCCCCGCATATTTCTTAGAACAGCTAAGCCATAAAGCGCCCAATGTCACCAAGCCGATCCAATTATGATGAACTATAATATATTTCACAGTTTTTGAAAATTTTAAAAATTGTTCATTATTTTAAAAGTTTTATATCGCCGACCGCAGAGATGTCCACAAAGTTTTGCCCATATTTTCGGATAACTTGGCTATGTGCCAGTCTATGTGGTCAACCTTAACCAATTGTGATGAACTATACTATACTTCACAGAATTTCGAATTTTTAATAATTTTATTGGTTATAAAAATTGCTGTATCTCCAATCACAGAGATGTCCACAAGGTCTAGCCTATATTTTCGGATAACTTGGCCATATGCTAGTCTACGTGGTCAATCTTATTCAATTGTGATGAACTATACTATACTTCACAGAATTTCGAATTTTTAATAATTTTATTAGTTATATAAATAGTTGTATCTCTGATCACAGAGATGTCCACAAGGTCTGGGATATATTTTTGGATAACTTGGCCATATGCCAGTCTACGTGGTCAATCTTATTCAATTGTGATGAACTATACTATACTTCACAGAATTTCGAATTTTTAATAATTTTAATAGTTTTATAAATTGTTGTATCTCCGATCACAGAGATGTCCACAAGGTCTAGCCTATATTTTTAAATAACTGGACCATATGCTACTCTACGTGGTCAATATTATTCAATTGTGATGAACTATACTATACTTCACAGAATTTCGAATTTTTAATAATTTTATTAGTTTTATAAATTTTTGTATCTCTGATCACAGAGATGTCCACAAGGTCTGGGCTATATTTTCGGATAACTTGGCCATATGTTATTCTACGTGGTCAATATTATTTAATTGTGATGAACTATACTATACTTGACAGAATTTCAAATTTTTAATAATTTTATTAGTTTTATAAATTTTTGTATATCTGATCACAGAGATATCCACAAGCTCTGGCCTATATTTTTGGATAACTTAACCATATGCCAGTCTACGTGGTCAATATTATTCAATTGTAATGAACTATACTATACTTCACAGAATTTAGAATTTTTAATAATTTTATTAGTTTTTAAAATTGTTGTATCTCTGATCACAGAGATGTCCACAAGGTCTTGCCTAAATTTTCGGATAACTTGGCCATATGTAAGTCTACGTGGTCAATATTATTCAATTGTGATGAACTATACTATACTTCACAGAATTTAGAATTTTTAATAATTTTATTAGTTTTATAAATGGTTGTATCTCTGATCACAGAGATATCCACAAGGTCTGGGCTATATTTTTGGATAACTTGGCCATATGCCAGTCTACATGGTCAATCTTATTCAATTGTGATGAACTATACTATACTTCACAGAATTTAGAATTTTTAATAATTTTAATAGTTTTATAAATTGTTGTATCTCCGATCACAGAGATGTCCACAAGGTCTAGCCTATATTTTTAAATAACTGGACCATATGCTAGTCTACGTGGTCAATCTTATTCAATTGTGATGAACTATACTATACTTCACAGAATTTCGAATTTTTAATAATTTTATTAGTTTTATAAATTTTTGTATCTCTGATCACAGAGATGTCCACAAGGTCTGGGCTATATTTTCGGATAACTTGGCCATATGTTATTCTACGTGGTCAATATTATTTAATTGTGATGAAATATACTATACTTCACAGAATTTCAAATTTTTAATAATTTTATTAGTTTTATAAATTTTTGTATATCTGATCACAGAGATGTCCACAAGGTCTGGCCTATATTTTTGGATAACTTAACCATATGTCAGTCTACGTGGTCAATATTATTCAATTGTAATGAACTATACTATACTTCACAGAATTTCGAATTTTTAATAATTTTATTGTTTTTAAAATTGTTGTATCTCCAATCACAGAGATGTCCACAAGGTCTTGCCTATATTTTTGGATAACTTAACCATATGCCAGTCTACGTGGTCAATATTATTCAATTGTAATGAACTATACTATACTTCACAGATTTTCGAATTTTTAATAAATTTATTGTTTTTAAAATTGTTGTATCTCTGATCACAGAGATGTCCACAAGGTCTTGCCTAAATTTTCGGATAACTTGGCCATATGTGAGTCTACGTGGTCAATATTATTCAATTGTGATGAACTATACTATACTTCACAGAATTTCGAATTTTTAATAATTTTAATAGTTTTATAAATTGTTGTATCTCCGATCACAGAGATGTCCACAAGGTCTAGCCTATATTTTTAAATAACTGGACCATATGCTACTCTACGTGGTCAATGTTATTCAATTGTGATGAACTATACTATACCTCACAGAATTTAGAATTTTTAATAATTTTATTAGTTTTATAAATTGTTGTATCTCTGATCACAGAGATGTCCACAAGGTCTGGGCTATATTTTTGGATAACTTGGCCATATGCCAGTCTTCATGGTCAATCTTATTCAATTGTGATGAACTATACTATACTTCACAGACTTTCGAATTTTTAATAATTTTAATAGTTTTATAAATTGTTGTATCTCCGATCACAGAGATGTCCACAAGGTCTAGCCTATATTTTTAAATAACTGGACCATATGCTACTCTACGTGGTCAATCTTATTCAATTGTGATGAACTATACTATACCTCACAGAATTTAGAATTTTTTATAATTTTATTAGTTTTATAAATTGTTGTATCTCTGATCACAGAGATGTCCACAAGGTCTGGCCTATATTTTCGGATAACTTGGCCATATGCCAGTCTACGTGGTCAATATTATTCAATTGTGATGAACTATACTATACTTCACAGAATTTAGAATTTTTAATAATTTTATTAGTTTTGTAAATTGTTGTATCTCCGATCACAGAGATGTCCACAAGGTCTGGCCTATATTTTTGGATAACTTGACCATATGCCAGTCTACGTGGTCAATCTTGCTTAATTGTGATGAACTATACTATACTTCACACTTTCACAAGTATAGAAAAGTTCATCACAATTGAATAATATTGACCACGTAGACTGGCATATGGCCAAGTTATCCGAAAATATAGGCAAGACCTTGTGGACATCCCTGTGATTGGAGATACAACAATTTTTAAAACCAATAAAATTAATAAAAATTCGAAATTCTGTGAAGTATAGTATAGTTCATCACAATTGAATAAGATTGACCACGTATACTAGCTTATAGTCAAGTTATCCAAAAATATAGGACGGACCTTGTGGACATCTCTGTGATCGGAGATACAACAATTTACAAAACTAATAAAATTATTAAAAATTCTAAATTCTGTGAAGTATAGTATAGTTCATCACAATTGAATAATATTGACCACGTAGACTGGCATATGGCCAAGTTATCCGAAAATATAGGCCAGACCTTGTGGACATCTCTGTGATCAGAGATACAACAATTTATAAAACTAATAAAATTATAAAAAATTCTAAATTCTGTGAGGTATAGTATAGTTCATCACAATTGAATAAGATTGACCATGTAGAATAACATATGGCCAAGTTATCTGAAAATACAGGCAAGACCTTGTGGACATCCCTGTGATTGGAGATACAACAATTTTTAAAACCAATAAAATTATTAAAAATTCTAAATTCTGTGAAGTATAGTATAGTTCATCACAATTGAATAAGATTAACCACGTAGACTAGCATACGGTCAAGTTATCCAAAAATATAGGCCAGACCTTGTCGACATCTCTGTGATCGGAGATACAACAATTTATAAAACTATTAAAATTATTAAAAATTCTAAATTCTGTGAAGTATAGTATAGTTCATCACAATTGAATAAGATTGACCACGTAGACTGGCATATGGTCAAGTTATCCAAAAATATAGGCCAGACCTTGTGGACATCTCTGTGATCGGAGATACAACAATTTATAAAACTAATAAAATTATTAAAAATTCTAAATTCTGTGAAGTATAGTATAGTTCATCACAATTGAATAAGATTGACAACGTAGAGTAGCATATGGTCAAGTTATCCAAAAATATAGGCTAGACCTTGTGGACATCTCTGTGATCGGAGATACAACAATTTATAAAACTATTAAAATTATTAAAAATTCTAAATTCTGTGAAATATATTATAGTTCATCACAATTGAATAATATTGACCACGTAAACTGGCATATGGTCAAGTTATCCAAAAATATAGGCCAGACCTTGTGGACATCTCTGTGATCAGAGATACAACAGTTTATAAAACCTCTGTGAAGTATAGTATAGTTCATCACAATTGAATAAGATTGACCACGTAGAGTAGCATATGGTCAAGTTATCCAAAAATGTAGGCCAGACCTTGTGGACATCTCTGTGATTGGAGATACAATTTTTAAAAAAATAAAATTATTAAAAATTCTAAATTCTGTGAAGTATAGTATAGTTCATCACAATTGAATAAGATTGACCAAGTAGGCTGGCATACGGCCAAGTTATCCGACAATATGGGCAAGATCTTGTGGACATCTCTGCGGTCGGCGATATAAAACTTTTAAAATAATAAAAAAATTATTTGAAATTCCAAAAATTGTGAAATATATTATAGTTCATCATAATTGGATCAGCTTGGAGACATTGACCGGACTGCTATATGGCTTAGCTATTCTAAGAAATGTGCGGGGCCTTCGGGACATTTCCAGGATCGGCGCTAAATAATTCTTTAAACCATCAAATTTCAGTCAACTTTTAAATTGTCTGAAATATAGTAGGTAATGTTCAACGCAATTGGATGCTTTTGGTTAACGATATAAACAGATGGTCCAGCTATCTGAAAAGGATGAAAAGAACCTGTTTTCTGATGAAAAGAATCTGTTTGGTGGTACTTAAAATCCAAAATTACAAAAAATTTAAATTTTCATATCATTTAAATTCCAATTGGAAAATAGTTAATTTAACAGTGTAATTTTTTGTTATTTTTTTTTTTAGCATAAACTTCACACTCATTGAAATTGTACATGACTTAAAGGGTATTGAAATACTAGCTAATAGGTGATACTATGGCCGAAGCAATAATGGATCATAATGTAAAATTGGAGAAGTTACTAATACGTTTGCGTGAGAATAATTGCAAACTTAGGAAAAAGAAATTAAACCTCTGTTGTTCAGAAGTAACATTTTTCGGGCATGTGTTATCAAATATAGGTCTAAAAGCTGATGAAACGAAAATTTCAACAATAAAAAATATGCCATCGCCTAACGATAAGTTGGATTTGCTAAGATTTCTAGGAATGCTGAACTATTTAGGAAGATACATAAAAAATATAAGCGCAGAAAGCTCCGTTCTTCGAAAATTAAAAATCGAAAAGGCAGAATGGAAATGGATGCAAGAGGAAGAACATGAATTTCAAAAATTGAAAATGCTAGTCGCTGATACAAAATCTCTTCAAAATATTTAGAAGTCGGAAAGCAGCAATGGATTAGGAGTTGTTGTTCTTCAGGATGAACAAGTAATCGCGTATGCATCTCGTACGCTAACAGCAGCGGAAAAAAATTATGCTATGATCGAGAAAGAGTTGTTGGCCATAGTGTTTGCATGTGTACAATTCGATCAGCTCATCGTTGGCAATGTAACAACTCTGATAAAGACCGATCATAAACGGCTCATATCAATATTCAATAAACCACTGTTAAAAGCATCAAAGCGATTGCAGTTAATGCTTATGGTACTCCAGCGCTACAACATTGAACTGAAATTTATCGAGGGTAAAAAGAACGTGATTGCTGATACATTATCTAGGGCATCATGAGAGATACCAGATGATTTTAATTTTATTGATCAGTCAAACATTTTTAAAGTAAAAGTAGCTGAAAACAAGGTTTTCAAAAGATTTCGGAAAATTAATTTAGTCGAATCACTAAAAATCTCAGATGAAAGAATTGATAACATAAAAACAGAAACCATGAAAGATCAGTCGTTGCAAAAATTAATTCCTTTCATTTGTAATGGATGGCCAAATCGAATATATGAAGTCCCAGACGATATATACGATTATATTATAAATACAAACATGAACTTTCAATGCAAGATGGATTGATATTTAGAAATCGTAAAATATTAATTCCTTATAGTCTACGGAAAATTATGGTTGAGAAAGTTCACGTTGCACATAACGGCATAGAGACGTCGATCAAATTGGCGAAGGATAATATTTTCTGGCCGAATATGTCAACGGAAATAAAAGAAAAAGTTCAAATGTGTGATATCTGCGTGAAGTATTCGAGTTCACAATCTAATCCACACATATCCATTCCAGTATATATGTATCAATGGATGTGCTCGCGACAAAATTAAAAGGAAAAGCATATAATATGGTTGTTACTGTGGACCACTACTCCGATTTTTTTGAACTTGAGGTTTTAAGAGATTTAACACCGGGTGCTGTAATAGAATAATTCAAAATAAATTTTAGTCTAGTAATGGTACCATAACATTTATCACCGTACATACTGTCAAACAATAACAAATAACAAATAAAATCTCATATTTTGTGTAAATGTGCTTGGTTCGGGATTAAGATCAAAATGAAATCCTAAGATTTCGAGTAAATGTTTGAAAATTTAGTGAATATAAAATGAATTTAACGTTGATTGCGCTTATACCTAGCTTAAATGTGATTTTGACGATTATCAAAAATTATGAGAAATCTTCGGAAATTGTAACAATTTCTTGAAATGCAATCACAAATTATAATCCCTTTAAAATAAAATTCTTCTATACTGTTTTAACTATCGTAAAATTATTTGTAAATTTGTCGGAAATTTTACGACACACTCCGCTTTTTCTGTGACCTTTTAACAACGCAACAAATTATTTGTTGTCTGTCTGTTATTTGAATGAAATAAATAAATTCATTCAACAATATAAATCAAGCGATGTTTTTATTTATACTTGACCTTTTCAAATGATCTTTAAACATACAACAAACGATTAACATGTGTGAACAAACCTCCATATCTTATCTAAAATACATAAATGTAATTTTACATATTTGGAATTTTGGATATGTAAACGAGCATTTATAATATTTGGTTGACCAAGTCAAATGGTTTGGTTTGCATTTAAATGAGAATACGGTTTATTAATACATATATTCGTCTTTAAACATTGCCATATGAATTTTGTTTTTAACTATTAACAAATAATTTAACAAATTTAATTGAAGAATAAGATATTCGTGAAAAAAAAAATTGACATCATTTAATTATCTGAAATTTAGGCAGTTTTACAATATAGTATCAGCTTTAGGGGATCGTAAAACCAATACACCATTTCCTACTAATGTAATAACAGACCCAACTTGGAATATCTGCTTTTCTGGACAATCCGATGGACCAGCCGTTTACGATTTCATGTTTTAGATTATAAACTTTCGCCAGCATAGATAATATTACATTGAACCGTGTAGACACCTTATGCCTAAATTATTAGTCAGCACCGCAGAAAAGTGCTCAATAGCAGATAACAGCAATATTGATTATCTATAGTTGAGGGCAAGAATTAAGTTAATTAAATAATTAGTTCGAAGTTTATTTAGTGTTGTGGCGTTCTACTCATGAGTTTGCTTTAACTGAAGCAGCCCGTATTCCGGGTGTTGCATTTTTGGGAAATGACCGTGGTGGTGTAAAGTGGAAAGTTTTAGATAAATGGTATCGTGGGCACTACAGATTTTTTCTTTATTCAAGCTTATATTGATAATAATTCTATTCTATTTGGAGTTAGTTATAACGTTTTTCTGACTTTTTCATTGGCTTCAGTAATTTAAAAAAATAAAACATCTTAGGTTAGGTTAGGTTAGGTTGGAGTGGCTGCTTACGCACACTTAGACCGGTGACGGTCCATTGTGATACCACGGGATGTATCCCCTTTTACCCCTATTGGAACCATTTCGAGCTACTTATGTAGCGTAAGACGTCCCACACTTTAATGTTTTCGAGATCCGAGAGGCAGTCCATCCTGAACTTACCTAAGTGTTTGTGCCTTCTGAGAGCCAATGCTGGACACGAGCAAAGGAAGTGGACCAACATCTCTTCCTCCTCTTCGTCCAAGCAGCTTCTGCAGAAGTCATTAGCCTCCAGACCCAGCCTTCTTGCATGTTCTCCAAAAAGGCAGTGTCCCGTGAGAATTCCTACGACCGTTCTTAATTCACGTCTTCGTAAGGATATTAATGCCCTAGTGCGCCCCAAGTCCAGCTTTGGCCAAACTTGTCTTGCAACTCTGCAGGTGAGGGCGTTAGACCACCTTTCCCCCGCTGAGGATAGCGCCTGCTTCCCAAGTGCTTGTCTCAGCGCTGTGATAGGCCTCCCCAGACTTGCCCTTTCCGGTTGCAGCTGGAGATTCGTACCATGCCTAGCAAGTTCATCGGCCCTGCAGTTCCCCATGACGCCCGAGTGACCTGGGACCCAGACTACCTGGATGTTGAAATGCTCACCCATCTCATTTAGAGATGAGTGACAACTCAACGCCACCCGTGACGCCAAAGACACCGATTCTAACGACCGGATCGCCGCTTGACTGTCCACATAGATTGTGATATCGTCTGAGGATAACACATTATGCTTGAACCACGTCATAACCTCCTCAATCGCTACGACTTCAGCTTGGTACACGCTGCAGTAATCAGGGAGACGAATAGAAATATTTACATTTAATTTGTCACAGAATACTCCAGCTCCTACTTTGCCGTCTAGCTTGGAGCCATCTGTGAAGAATTGCAACGCTTCGGTTTCCGATAACGGTCTATCCCTCCAGGATTCCCTTGAAGGGAAGGAGGTCCGAAATCGCTTCTCGAAGCGTAGAGTAGGTTTAATGTAGTCAAGATTCGCCAGCTCATCCTTCAACGATCTGACGATAGTAGAGTGTCCTATACTAAGACACCTCCACTGAGAGACGGCAGCAAGTCGTACAGCCGTATTTGCCTCCATCTGTTTGCCAAAAATGTCGACCGGAAGAAGGTGCAACATAACCTCTAAGGCACTTGTCGGTGTCGACCTCAATGCCCCGCTAACAAGCATACAGGCTGTTCTTTGCACTCTCTCAATCTTACTTTTGTAAGTTACCTTGTCCAGAGCTGGCCACCAAACACCCACCCCGTGCATGAGTACAGGTCTCACTACGGCGGTGTAGAGCCAGTGTACCAGCTCCGGCTTCAGACCCCATCTATGACCAATGGCGTTCCTACAGGAGTACAAAGCAATAGTAGCTTTGTTTATTCTCTCCAACATGTTGGGCTTCCAACTAAGCTTACTGTCCAAGATAATGCCCAGATATCTAGCTCTATCAGTAAAAGCAAGTCTCGTGCCAGTTAAGGTAGGAGGGACAACTACCGGGATTTTGTATTTCTTAGTAAAGAGTACCAGCTCTGTCTTGGACGGGTTAATACCAAGTCCACATTTGCCAGCCCATTTCGTAACGATGGTAAGCGCATTCTGCATTACGTCTACAATCGTGCCCAGGAATTTCCCGGTAACAGCTAAAGCTACGTCATCTGCGTACGCGATAACTCCAATACCCTCTCTCTCCAATTCAAGTAGTAACCCGTTTACCACTATGTTCCAGAGAAGAGGGGACAGAACCCCCCTGCGGAGTTCCCGTAGTTACTCGCCTCTTGAAGGTGGAGTCCCCCAACTTCGAGCTAACAATCCTGCTTCCCAGCATATAATTGATTAACCCTATCAGAGGAACGTCCACCTCCAAAAATGACAATCCCTCCTTGATTGCCTCCGCTTTCACATTATTGAAGGCGCCTTCTATATCCAGGAAGGCCACCAAACAGAATTCCTTCGAATTAATCGATTTCTCAATCGTCGACACCAAGGCGTGCAGAGCCGTGTCCACAGATCTACCCTTTGTGTACGCGTGCTGAGACGATGCCCACTTCCTGGCACCTATTTTATCTCTGATGTATACATCCAGCAGCCTTTCCAAGGTTTTCAAAAGAAAGGATGATAGAGTTATTGGTCTTTGGTCCTTAGGATAGACATGTGAGCTTTTCCCCGCTTTCGGTATGAACACCACATTGACCTCCGTCCAGTACCTAGGAATATAGCCCAGCTTCAAACACCCTTTGAATATAGCTTCCAGGTAAGGAAGAATAATTACTGAGTTGTTTTGAAGTTCCGCTGGTATAATTTGATCCGGACCAGCCGATTTAAATGGTTTAAAACCCCTCAGTGCCCATAGGATCCGTTTTCTGGTTACGATATCCTCTGTGGTTACTGACAGTGGTTCCTGATGATTGCTACGCACCAACAGGTCTTCAAAGCTCCCTGGGAAGTGTGTCTCGAAGAGAAGCTCCAGAGATTCTCCACTAGAAGCTGTCCAAGATCCGTCCGGTTTTATCAAAAAACTAGGACTAGATGTACTTTTGGAAAGAATCTTCCTAAGGCGGGAGGTTTCGGATACCTCTTCCATATTATCACAGAAGATTCTCCAAGACCTCCTTTGTGCCTTTCTTAATTCTTTCTTATAAATTCCGAGTTTCTCCTTATAGGAGTCCCAATCCTGAGCCTCCCTTGTGTTTTTGGCTCTATTAAAGGCTATCCTACAAGCCTTTCGATAGGTTCCCAGTTCCCTGGACCACCATACCGGTTTTTGCCTACCCCTAGGCTTAGCCAGTGGGCAGGCAGCGCGAAAGGATCGGTTGCATGCGCTAGTAACGCTAGCCACCATGTCGTCCAGCTCCCCAACGGTCGTCGGGGGCTCCATAGCCCTCGTCGGTAACATTTCCTCCAATAATTCCCCATATTTGCTCCAGTTGGTCCTTCTAGGGTTCCTGAAGGCTTCCCGGGTAGCAGGGTGAATATCGAGGCTATAGGTTAAATATCGATGATCAGAAAAGGAGTGTTCCTTATCCACCCTCCAATTTTTAACCATATGAAGAATATTATTTGAGGCAAGGGTCACGTCTAGAACCTCCTGCCTGTTACTAGTAATAAATGTGGGTTCCCGCCGAATATTACACACTGAAAGGTTAGTACTCATCAAATAATCAAAAAGCGACTCACCTCTTTCATTAATGTCTGTGCTTCCCCAGATAGTGTGATGCGCATTAGCATCCACTCCCAGTACCACACCTACCTTTGATTGTTCCGCTTTACGGATCAGCTCCTCCAGGTTATCCGGAGGAACCTCCTTCTCCCGGTCCATGTAGGCTGAAACTAGCCAGAATCTACAAGTGCCTACTTCCAGGCTAACTGCAGTAGTGTCACCATTGCTGTATTGAGAGAGAAGGAAAAGATTAATATTATTTTTCCCAAGAATACAAGATCTGATGTTCCCAGACGTACTAGAGGATATAATTTTGTACCCGTTGGTTCTGAGGCCACAGATCCTGTTATTGTCAATCCAAGGTTCTTGGATTAGTATCACATCCTCACCCGAACTAGTCAGCCTAAGGAGTAGAGCTTCCGAAGCAGCCTTAGAATGGTGAAGGTTAATTTGAGTTATCTTAATCATAACCATTTCACCTCTACCTACCTCTATGATAAATTCCTGCTACCGCAGGAATATTAATTCCCGGTAATTTGGGATGCGCCGGATACGCCCGTCTCGCCACCCCTCATACCCTCTATAGAGGACTTGTCAGTGCCCCCCCGTCTGGCCGGGCTGTCGACATCCTCCTCCATCGGTACACCAGCTCCTTCGCTTATGTGCACCTCCTCATCCTTCGAGAGAGTCCTTGCCCTACCGAGGTCGCCGGATTCACTCTCCCCCCTACCCTCAGCTTCTTCCCCCATGCTGCTGGTACCCCCTTCAGGCCTGGGCGGGTTGCCACCGTCCTCCGGTTGGCCTCCCGTACGCGCTTCCGCCCCATCCTTCTTATAAACGTTGAGAGTAATTGACCCGAAACCGAAGGCAATTACTCCCTTCGTTTTGTGAAGGAGGGCAAGGGACTCCTTATTTATCACCATGATTGATAATTTGGAGCCCCCCTTGGCCTCCTCCTGCTTGACGATCTTTCAATTTCCGGTCGGAAGATTCGGGTTACTGGCCTGAATGATTTTCAAAGCCCCGTCCGGGCTAGCCGGTTCGGATGGCAGCCATACACGTGCCCTCCGCCTGCTGGGAATTTCCTCCCGGCTAACTGCCGCAAGCTTTGCGCCTGGCCACACCTCCCCTACTTTGGCTATAGCCTTTTTGTACAGATCCACAGATCTAGAGTCCGAGCATGCAGTCATCTTTACACGCCCTTGATACCATCCCGCATCTCTGCAGGATGGGGGTGGTCCCGGATTTTCACCCAGGACCTTTAAAAAGACGAGGTCGAGTGCATTATACACCAACCTCCATTTTTCCGCCGTGATGCTCCCATCTTCTTGACTTTCGTCAATGACGGCTAGCATCAACACATGCTCCCTCAGGACCTCGCTGAACAGCTTTGTCCCTGAGTTGGAGCTCGGCTTCTTTTCAGTCACCAACTTGGCCCGCTTGCTGTTGACTACTTCCACCTCGTCCTGGGACCGCTGTCTTTTCGACATATGGTCCCTTTCCGAGCTTCCGCAGCCCACAGTGCTCCTTGCCCAAGCTACTGATCTTCTTTGCTCTTCCGTAAGCTGCCCCTCGGGGGTCGCAGCCCACTTCTCGAGAATTCGGAGCGCCGAGCGGCGATTCCTGTATCGCCTTTTCGCCGGAGGAATGTCTCTCGTCCCACTCCCCTGTGCTGCGTTGGTACCGCTAACTCCCGGGACTTGTGCCCTAGAGTCAACCACCTTTGCAACCTTAGAGGCCCCACCCGTCTGGTTCGAGGTACCTCCCTCCGCTGATACCGGCTTTTGAGGAGAGCCGGTGCCCTTTGGTTTTGTTTTTGATCTATCCATTGGATTCCCACGAGTATCGGAGAAATAAAGGTCCGCCTGCGCAGAGATCCGTATACGCAGGTAAGGCTAATTACAACTGGAGGTCGCCAGGTATCCAGAGGGCTCCGTTAGCGACTAAGCTTTGTTAAATGGGCCCCCAGCCTAGTTGACCATCAGCACGGGTCGCTTAACGCCTTAATCCAGCGCATTCGGCTCGCTCGCACCCCGGCCTCCCTGCACCCCCTTCCCTCCGCCCATTCTGTCCCCCATTCACCTAATCACATGGAGAACCCAATCCAATGTGATCCATTCCATTCACCGGGTCACCCGTTTATAGGGTCCCCCACTCATCACCCGCGGAGACTCCAGAGGTGCAGAGAGGACGTGACGCCTAGTCCGCCGTGGTTATTGGTCGATGGTTTTCTGGCGCCATCTGTTCGCCTTTCCATGCTGGGCATCATAGGCACTCAGAATTTAATGAACTGAGGTTAACCAAGGTAAGGAGTGAGGTTAACATCTTAAAAAGTGTTTAAATTTGCGAATATTTTGGCGGCCAACAATTCACACATATAATTTTTCGAACCTATTCAAATAATCGTGTTGAAACTTAAATTTAAGAAAAATAAATAAATAATTAGCACCTTGACTTCCTATGGCTATCAATTATGGTATGCTAGCCAGGTACGTTCACTCGCAAGAACATGGCTTTAAAATATGATAGCTGTTCCGTTAGATAGATTCGTGGCATGAGACTTTTATAGTGAAAATAGCACGAATTACAAAAAAATTTAGGTCGGTTGATTAACATTCGTAAATTTGGCTAATAAATAAATAAATATCGTAAAATTTTAAGGAAAAGGTTTAATATCTCCCTTCGTTCATACTATAGTAACCAACAACAACCTAAAGGGTATCCCGATAAGTATTTTGGTTTTCTATTGGCACATACACAAAAATCTGATGCATTTCGACCCTATCACATTGCAATAAAATTAAATATAAAAAAATTTCTTCTTATTGGAACATGCTTTAAAAACTTAAATACTTTTATAATGCACATACATAGATATGTACTGCAGCTTATAATATTAAAGAAATAACTATTTAAAACGAGAATAAGCGATGATAAAATTATTACATTGTGAGACGAAAATTTTGGAAGAGGTGGGGTAAAAAGAAAATCCTAACATGTATTGTCTGGGAAATTATACTGGAAACTAAATGGAAATACAGATTATTTTGTGTGTTTGAATGGACTAAAAAAAATGAGAAAAGCAGTTTCGGTTTGTTTAGAGTAACAAAAAAAAATGTATGATTCAGAATAAAAATGATTCATACGGTTAAAAGATTTGCTTTAAAACTTAATACTCTTGCATTTTTTCATGTTCACATAATACACATAGTATGTACATGGTATTGAAAATTAAGCGTCAGCGATGTTAGGTGCCGTTTAAGATATAAATGTGAACGAAACTTATTGTATGGCACCGCAGACGACCTATTTCTAATCTTTTAACTGAGATAACCAAAATCGTGCCCTTTAATTGGTTAACTTAATTGAGCCCATTACTTAATACCTTTACGTGTCAACGATAAGGCTCCTTCCATCAATTGTCTACAACGGATTGTCTCATTCAACACACAAAACATGACCTAGGGAATGTAATCAACCGTGCGGCTATTCGAATACTCCAACCAACTAATCTATAAACAAACACAAATCTTTTAATTTCGCAATTTTCTTGTGTTTACACTGTGGTCTATAAAGGCTCATATGTAGTCGATGGTTTAGAAAATAGAGGATCAGTGATGCGGAACAAAGATTAAACCAATAACTTAAGTTCAGATAAATATTCAACACGGCTTCAAAATTGTGCAGACGAATGTCGGAACTGCCAGGTTTTTTTTGCATGAAATCTGCATCAACCATCTGTATCACCATCGTCACTTGTTGCCATATATTACAAGCATGAGAATGATTATTCTCTCAAAAACTCGGTGCTCGACCATTTGTCTTGAATTATAATTGGTGTCTTTCCAATTGACCACCGCAAGTACTTATAAGTACTTAAGGTTCATATTTTTGCTAGAATATCTATGTATAGTAAATCTAGTAGAGATAAACCATAATTGCTTGCAGTCGATTGGAAAGCTACTATTAAATTCAGATTCTAGAAGTTCTGTTATAAGTTAGTTTAAGAAATGTTAACAACTTATGTTGTTCCAAAAGATGTCATTAGAAAGCATGAGTTTCACTTTCGAATATTTTGTAGAAAGTGTTTGAATAAATCAATAGTTCTAGAGAAAAATGGAAGAGGTTCAGCTGGCTCATTCAGAGATGGTACACATTCATCAATTAAAACATTGGGGTGCAAGCTATAATCATAACATTCATCGTAATTGAATGCTACCAACTTTAATTCGGCCCTGAATCGATTGTTTTCAAGCCGTGTGTCACTTCCAGATAGGAAGAGGACATAGCTTTGATATCGAACGTTTCAATGATCCAGTTGAAGTTTTAACAGTAGCAACGCGAGTATGTCCGTCATGGCCAGGGTATATTTCGACGACTCTTCCCATCTTCCATTTTAGCGGAGGAAGATTATCTTCTCTGATTAGAACCAATTCACCAGGAGCTACTGATTTAGTAGCTGATGTCCACTTCCTTCTATGCTGCAGCTCACATAAGTACTCTCTGGAGCACCGAGACCAAAAATGTTGCTGTAATTATTGAACCAATCTCCAACGGCGTACAATAGAAATATTTTCATTTGTTATAAAAAGACGACCAATCAGAAAATGAGCAGGGGTCAGGACATCTAGATCGTCAGGACTCGATGATGCTGGTGTAAGTGGTCGAGAGTTTAACACCGCTTCGACTTGTTTGATGATGGTGTTCAATTCTTCAAAAGTAAGCGACGCGTTGCCCACGACTCGGAGAAGATGTTGCTTTGAAGATTTTACGGCGGCTTCATACAGGCCACCGAAATGCGGAGATGATGGAGGTTGAAAATGCCAAGTGATGCTGTTGTCTTGGCAAAACTTTGACACTTCTAGTTGATGTTGTTGGGGCATGAAAAGGTTACGTATTTCTTGAAGTTCGGAGTAAGCGCCTACAAAGTTTGTTCTGTTGTCGGAATATAAGTGATGACACATCCCTCGCAATAAACCTCTTTAATGCTCCTATTAAAGCATCTGTGGTCATGTCAGACACCAGCTCCAAATGTACAGCTTTCACGGAAAAACATACGAAGATTGCGAGATATGCTTTTCTAGGTTTCTTTCCTTGGACCTTATAGAGGATGTAAAAAGGGCCACAGTAATCTACCCCGATTACACTAAATGGTGGTCAATTGTTGATTCCATGAGTCGGTAGGTTACCCATCAATTGATTGGTAGATCTCGGATGCAACTTGAGACACCTAATACACGAATGATATGTCTTACTAGCCAATTGACGTCCTTTTAAAGACCAAAATTTTGGACGGATTGCTGCTAACATAGCTTGAGGTCCGGCATGCAACAATCTAGAATGATACTCGGAAAATAAATTTAGTGTGAAAGGATGTTTAAATGGAAGAAGTATAGGGTGTTTGGAATAGAAAGGTAATGAAGATTTTTGTAGGCGGCCACCGACTCGTAATATATTTTGATTGTCGAGGAAAGGAGACAAGGAATTTAGACGATTTTTTGTCGGTAAGCGTTTTGATGACAGCATTCTTATTTCATCATGAAATGCTATACCTTAAACAATTTTGACTATACTATGAAGACTGTTCTCAAGCTCATTAATTGATAGAGACCCTTCTGTTCTTTCTTCCAATTTGCCTCGCAGTCGACCATGTAAACGACAGTTAGAAATGAATCGGTTGATCCAAACCACGATGTTGCGTAGACTTCTGAAATTATTTCTATATTTTATGGAGTCGATTAAATTATTTCTATAGGTCGTGCTTGATTCTTCGATGGAAACTCATACAGATTTTTCGATCCGGCGTTCAGGCAGAGGCACCTCAACTAGAAGCTTTGATTGTATCCAATTTTGAGCATCTGTAGATAAAAATTGGGGTCCATTAAACCAAGTTGAACATTTGGGCAACTCTTCTGGCATGATCCCTCTCGAGACAATATCTGCAGGATTTTGTTCGGATTTTACATGGTTCCAGCTGTTGACGTTTGTAAGTTGTTGAATACTGGAAACTCGGTTGGCAACGAATGTATTCCACGACGAAGATTCAGATCTGAGCCAATGGAGGACGATGATTGAATCGGTCCAATAAAAAATGTTATTGATTTCAAAGTTAATTATAGCGAGTACCCGATGTGCCGGATCGGCAAGAAGATAGGCAGCGCAGAGTTCTAAGCGTGGAATAGTAGTTTTTCGTAATGGAGATACTCGTGATTTTGAGCATAAGAGTGTGACTACTATTTCGCCGTCTTGGATCACACATCTTGAATAAATGGTTGCTTGAAGATGAACCATTGAATAGATGCCGTTTGATTTTAAGATGGTTAAGCTGAAGAAGTTGTTCTCTGAAGATTTCCCATTTGGTATGTAAATGCTGTGGCAAAGGTTCATCCCAATCGCCTTTGAGCTGCCACAGCTGCTGTAGAAATAGTTTACCGAGGGTGATAACTGGAGCCGTTAGACCAAGAGGATAAAAAATACGTGCGATGTCTGCGATAACAGTTCGCTTTGTGATTTTTGTTCTTTCAATGAGTGTGACACGAAAATGTAGTTCATCGGCTTCAGGTTGCCAGTACATGCCTAATGTTTTGACGTACTCGCAATCATTGATTTGAAGAAATGATTCACGATCTTCTGGACGGACTTCACGTAGAATATCTGGTGAATTGGAACACCATTTGCGAAGAGTCATTTTAGCGGTACCTAGCATGGAAGTAATTTGTGTTCTCATTTCTTGAAGTTCCGATAGAGAATTGGATCCCGTTAACAGATCATCTACGTCCATATCATTACAAATGGTGTCACTTGCAAGTGGATAAGTATCTATAGATAATTGTTGCAAGCAGCGGGTTGCAAGATAGGGAGCTGAAGCACTTCCGTAAGTTACGGTTGTCAGCCTGTAGACTTGTAGATCATCTGATGGTGTATCACGCCAAAAGATGTATTGCAGATGGGAATCTGACTCATCGATCCAAATTTGTCTGTACATTTTAGACACATCGTCTATGCGCTATGAATCGTATTAGGATGCTGAAGAAATTGTTTTGAACCACTGGTCCGACCATCAGGATGTCATTAAGAGACTTACCGGATGTCGTCTTCGCAGACCCGTCGAATACCACTCTTAATTTGGTGGTAGAGCTCTTAGGCTTTAATATACAGTGGTGTGGTAAAAAATAGTGGTTAACCGACATCTTTGTCTCTGAGACTAATTGCATATGCCCTAACCTCCTATACTCTCGGATGAACTCCCCATAAGCCTCTTTAAGTTCTTGATTTTGAATGCGCTCTAGAATCGCCGAACATAGATGGAGACGTTTTGAGAGGAAGCTTGACGATAAATCTTGAAATGGACTTCACATTTTTCCTCGATTATAGTGAACTTTTGAATAGATGATGGATTCTCTAGCTTCCAAAAACTCTCGACGATATCATCACAAATTTGGTCATTGAATTTCTCGTCCATGGTAGATAAATTACAGAAATGAGTTTGATTGGAAGCGCTAACTTTGCCCGATACTATCCACCCTAGAAGTGTGTTTTGAAGAGTCGGAAATTCATCAACTAACCTTATTTGTCCTATTGAAAGCAAACTTAAGAAAATCTCAGCTCCTATCAGTAGATCGATCTGTTGTGGCTGATGGAATTGTGGGTCGGCAAGCTGTATGTTCTTTGGAATAGGCCAAGACTCAATGTTTATGGTAGAAATAGGTTGGCACCCTGTTATTTTTGGTAAAATAAACACATCAATATTTGTAGAATAGTTATTAATTTGAGATTGTAAAGTGATTGTTGATGATGTTCAGCGACTTGACGTACTTGACTCTCCTATTCCAATAACTGATAAATGGCATTTGTTTCGTTTAAGTCCAAGTTGAGTCGCAAGTGATTCCGTTATAAAATTAATCTGTGATGCGGAGTCTAACAATGCCCTACACAAAACTGGTGATCTATTTACATCAAGAAGCTTGACTACTGCTGTAGATAGTATGACGTACGATCTTGAATTTGATTTAGAATTCTTGAGTACAAAGTTTACGGGATTCGTAGATACGTGGGCAACTGCAGCTGAAGACTTCGATATATCAGCGTTTGTAGATGATTGTGACTTTACAGGAACACTTATTGAGGAGTCATGGTGAATGAGGGTATGGTGCCTTCCATTGCACTTCCGGCATTGTTCTGTATTACCACAGGCTTTGAGACTATGATCAGCGCTGAGACAATTCTCACAAAGCTTTAAAATTACAACTTGTTTGAAACGATCGTCGGGTGAAAGAGTCAGAAATCGCGACCATCTAAAAATTGTGTGTCAAGGCTTTTTGCGGAATGTACACTGGTATTTAGGTGTGACTTTAGACGAAGAAGACCCAGTGCTTGTATGTGCAAAGTTTTTAATTGGTCGCTGTTGATTGTTTTGATGACGGACAGAGCCGGTGGTATGACTACTTAGTTGACTGTGAGTAGAACTATCAAGTGAGTGACATCTTTTAGTGAGAAAAGCCATCATCTCCTCTAAAGTAGCAAGTCTTGTTGCCGGTGCTTCATCATTCCATATCGCCAATGTATCTGGATCTAACTTAGTACACATAATATATATTTTCAGGTCATCCCATTGTAACGTAGGTCATTTAAGACTTGCAAGCACACTTAAATTTGAATTTATTGTATCAATCAATTCTCTAAGATTTGATACTGATGGCTTAGTAATTGGTTTGAAGTTAAAAATTTTATGAAGATGACCACTGCATATAATTCTTATTTAAAAGTTTGTTAGCCTTTGGATAATTGTCGGTTGTGATTTCAAGAGATGATACTGTTCGTTCTGCCTCACTACCAGATTCAAGATAACCTTTGAGGTATTGAAATTTGGTTAAATCATCGAAAGCGAAATTACTATGAACAAGTGACGTAAATGATTCAATGAATTCTAAATATTTATTTATGTCACCAGAAAACGATTTTAATTGTATTCGCGGATAATTTAAACGGAATTTTGATTCGGTTGAACTGGTGTGGCCTTAATTTCGAGATCACTTATTTTCGAGCGTATCGCTAGTAATAATGCCGGTTTAATTACGTGACATAATTCCTCGATTTCAGCGCGTGTTGCCGAATTTCTTTCTTCAGTATCATAACTTTCAATGCTTGATTGAACGGTATTAAATAAATCTATGTGGCTTTCTAGACTTTGAAGACGAACCTCTAATTCGGGTGAAGAAGCGTCTTTAAGTTTGTCATTCACGAATTTCTCAATTCGTTTAATTTGTTCAATGAGCACCTTCTAGAGTATAGAGCCATAATCATAATGACGTATTTTTTAGAAGCTTTTTTAGTGGTATAACTTTTCATTGATTTCCATAGGAATCCATAGTAAAAATGGTGTTTTTGAGCTTCAAGTTTTTCAATGAAAAAAGCAAATATATTATAAAACGTTAATATAAATGTTTTCTACGTACCTGGAACAACAACATTCAAGAAGACTATATTGTTATTGAATAAATATTAGTTGCAGAAATATTAAAATTAAACTATGCCTAAAATATATTTTTCGAATTTCCATTTTGAAAAATAAATCAAAGTTGGCTCTGATGAATTAAAATAATACTTGCTAAATTTATCTTTAGTTTTACTAGTGTACGTAAGATGTCTAAAATATTTACAGAAAAATAGGAAAAAAATTATTTAGTCACAAAATTATCACTTGTACTTAATATTTTGTGAATTTGTTTTGTTTTTCCTACAATTTTTTTACTTGAAATTTCCTCAACTGGTAATTTTTGGTATGATTTTACCAAATTTTTACGGAGATCACTGCCATCTATGTAATGTATATTGACTTAATGATCAAACGAATTGTAGTAAGCTTTTTTTTAATTTGACCAGAATGCTGTTGTTAAGAAATTTTTTTATATTTTGGTTTAAATAATTCAATTATTACAAGAAAATGAAAACGATTTACTTAAACGACATTCATATATGTTGAAATTCAAATATTTATGAAAGTATTTCAGAAATCATAATTAAGAATTTGTAACATTTTCATTTAAAAGTTTGTCTTAGGAAAAAAAGTGATTTCCCATATGTTTTGTGTATTTTACTATGAAAAGTTTGGTTTTTTCCTCGTTTCTAATTCCTTTATAAAAGCTGTGTTTTTTAGACTATGGCTTTGTATAATCAGAACCATCTTGATATGAATAGAGCCGGCATGTAAAAAATGAACTTAAAATAAAGGACATAGAAACACTAAAAAATAATTTATTTTCATAGAGTTTGTATGAAAAAACGCGATTTCGATTGACGAAAAAATATGAATTAAAAATTAAACCTAGATAAATAATTTTTTCTGAAATCACTAATAAACAACTCAATGACTAACTCATTTAAAGCACAGATTCTCAAGCTTCCCCATTTTCCAGATATAATCAAAAGAAAATAAGGGAATTAAATTAAAAAACGTTCTACAACAACAACAACAATATGTATAAAAAGAGAATATTCTATTTAATGACGTCATCACTTATTCACATACAACTAAAATCAATGGTAAAAAAAAGACAATACGTTGAACAGCCAAAATTAAAGTAAATCAAAGAGAGTCAAAGAGAAAAAATTATAATAATATGCATTAAGCGAGAAGAAATCAAAAAATCAAATCAACCCAGATTGTTATGCAACACAAATAAACGACATAACCAACATTAATTGTAATATAAATGCCTTATTTATTTCTCAAGTATTAGAAATATTATTTAAATTAAGTCACAGCTGAAAATAAATACAACATGATTAATATTTGGCATCGATTTTTATTCCCAAAAATTAATGACCGATTCAAAATAAGTTTTTGTTTAGAATATTTGAATTGTCATAACATTGGAGAGCGGTGTATAAAATAAAATAGCTCTTACTTATTATTCCCATTCCTAGATGTCACTTACACACATTTACACATTTATTTATTTATTTTTATAAACACAATTAAAAACAACAGGGATTCGGGCTGAGTAAACGATTTGAAAGAAAACTTTTTACGTAAAATTACCATAATTTCTTTCATAGCAATGGTTTAATTTTAGTAAATTTATAAAAAAATTATATTAAATTAATTATTATTACAATTTAATTATTACTACAGAGGGAAGCCACCAAAATATGTTTAACCAAATGAAAAATCAGACCGATTTTAGAATCCGACCGGTTCGATCACCTATTTGATTCTTTTTATAAGTTTTTCATTGTATGCGACATCTATGGTTTAAACAAAATGTCGTTAATAAAGCATTGCCACATGATATGAATCTGTATTCGGACAGAATTTTGTCATGTGAAAATGCTTTTAGAAGGAGACTAAAAAGAGATGGTTATAATTGTTTATAAATTTTATGTTATGACGTATTTTACAACAACAACATTCCATAAAAGTTTAGCAATAGTTTATATTCCAAGAGGATTTTCACTAAGAAATAAACTCTTTCATGATTCGATTTTTCAATCAAATAAAATTACATGTTTTATGAACATTTTCGTATAAAAATAATGTAAAAGCTCATAATTCTTATAGACTAAAAATGTAAATGAAAACAATCGTTTTCCCATATAGTTTCATACTAAAGAAAAAATTGTATGTACTTTATTTTAAGCTTAGTAAAAAATACAGTCAATGTGGAGGCTCTTATTTATAGAGTAGGCTCTGGTATAATCAAGGTTGCTTTGGTACTACACGTTGAGTTTTTAATTTAGCTAACTTTGCAGTCATTTTTACACCACTTTTATTTTCCTAAACACTCTCGAAAATTTAAATAAAAGAACACTATTCACTTTATATGTAAACAGAGAACAATCCACAAATATTTTGATTTAAAAGAAATAAAAAATGATTTTTACCTCTATATGTTGATATTCAGTTATAATGAACGGTTCCGAAACTCCTCGTGGACGATTTAAAATTCCAATTTTTTTCTCGATTGATGGCTAGGTACGAATGACTTACGTGAACAATTTGTAGAAACTTAACGGTATGTTGAAGATAATTAGACTGTAGAAATGATACGGTGAATATCTGAAGAAATTCTTGAAGAAAATGAATATTTTGAAGAATGCTGATGTAGAATTTTGAGGATATGTAGATTGTAGATAGTAGAATGAAGATTTTACAGGATACTGCAGGAATGGATCCCACTTCTGACACCAATGTTTAAACGTTCCAAGCGTTTTTGAATACGACAGGATGAAATGGATGTACCCCTGAAGATACTATAACGTCACCGATGCGCTTCATTTGATGCAGTTCAGACTTTAGTGTTTATTAAAACTCAATATTTTTATTAATTTTTAGTTTTGAATTTTATTTATAAATTTTTATGTTTTTGATCTGAGAGCACTCAATGCAGAATGTAGAATGATATTTTTTTAAGGCAAGTACAAAAATATAATTTTCTATAGTTAATTATTTTATGATGATTCACATCGTATGATACAATTTCGGTTTTATTACAAATTACGGTACAACGCGGATTTATTGATTTAAAGATTAAATTTAACGAATTTTACTGTAACAAAATAAAAATTTTATGGCTAAATGAACAGAGCTGAAATGGATAATTTTAAAGTTATGAATTACAAATTGAGTAGAAGATATTATGCTTGTAGATTAAACACAATTCATGTTGCTCAGTTACTTCAGCTGCTCCTAACTCACGATTTCTCGAACGATTTCAAGACGAATTTCACGTTGATCAAGGGTTTCGGCCACTCTTGTGGCTTTCATGTTCTTCGATTTTGCTGTGACTTGTCTAATAGATCTTTTTTCGGGTGACATATTTTCGCCTTTCAGATTGACAAATTTGTCAACTGAAACAGAAATCTAATAAGAAAGTATGTATGTATTTGCACTTGAAGCAACATTTCACCCGAATGATATTCACCAATAATTGTATTGTTCTAATTAGTGCGTAAATAATCGGGAGTAACGGGTATTTGGATGTGTTTTCTATTTCTATTGAGTATTTACACAAAACAACTACAAAACATGTTCATTTCGAAACGTTTCACTGCGAACTGTGTTTGAACATGACATTACGAAAAACAACAGAAATGTTTGAAACTAAACCCTAACTATAATATTATAGAAAACGTTTAAATATTTCGAAATTTGTAACATTGAGTTAACACCTGACATTTAATTGTTGATTTTTTAAATGAAATTACCATTTCGGCTATAAAATGCTTTCTAAATATCTTGTTTATTTCCAACTTTTCAAAATAAAATAGAAAAAGTCATCTAGTGTGAAAAGTCTTAATTACGACCAAACGGCGCAGTGGTTAAAGCTGCGGCGTTTGGATCGGGAGGTACCGGGTTCTCGAATCCCGATTTTTCATCATCTGATTACGATCGGTGATGACGATGAACCCAACTATGACACCCTGTTGAGAGTGCAGAATCCAGGAGCCGTCCCACCTTTCATGTCAGCACTATAGGTTGGCATGAAGCAATGTGTTAAGTAGGACGGTAAAAGTAAACTGCGAAAGAGTTGGGAGTGCCTTGAGCCCCAGAACAGATTGCATAACTTTTTTGGAATTATTTGCAGTTGTTGTTGTAAATTTCTCATTGAAATACAGCTTTTGAAAATTATCAAAAAATATGATTTTTGAACTCAAATTTAGTCGCATTTTAAACGGAACACCTTGTACATGAATCAATAAATGTTTAGAAACGTTCAGATTTTTACAATTTTGAGCTGTTTAAATCGTCAAATTCGGGATATAAAATTATAAATATAATTCTTTAATTCTGCAATCCAGATCGTTATTTTTGAAAAATATAAGTGTATGACTGAAAATCAGAGAAAACATTTGTTGATTTTAGACCACCTTTTTTATGATATCAAAGAATCACTCTTTCTGTAAAAGTGAATCTCAGCGTCCGTTAGTTTACATTGATACACATATTTAATAAAATAGGCTCTGCTTTTTTCGATATCGCGGTGAAACTACTGCTGTCGGAGATAGGAATTGTATCAACAGCTAAGAAGCACTAATGTTCTCTTTGTTCTAGCTTCTAGCTCATGAGTTGTCCAAATCCGAAAATATTCCTAAAGGAAATATTGTAGTCGTCTCTTATTTAAACAAAATGTGATGTTTGCTTTTTGGTCGTCTTCACGATTTATGCATTTGATGATTAGAAGGGTAATTTACTCGACAAATTGCTTACACCAAACGATTTAAAATAAAAGTTCAATTTTATTGTAAACTTTAAACTATAAATTATTTCTTCTTTTATTTATAATATGTAATTCAGACTCGTGTGTTCGTCTCGGTAACTAAAAATTGACTGACTCATTATATTTATACAAAACAAAAGAAAGAGAAACGAGACAACACGAGTATTTTACATACAGTGTAGGTATAGTAGTATTAAATACAGCACCGCCTTGATCAACGGTTACATCGATTTCTGTTTTGCTACAGGCTCCCCCTCTTGACTACTTAATCGTCTCGATGGTAGTTCAGCACGACGTCTTCTTCCCCTTTTCCGAACGATTGGTTCAGATGAGTTTTCTTGGCCGGCATATGGTGTTAAAGCTGAGGTATGATATCTACCAATAACACTTTTATTCCTATGAGCCGTCTCAAGTTCAATCGTGGAGGATGATATAACCTTGGATACCCGGTAGGGTCCATCGCGTCTTGGAGCAAATTTCTTTGAAAATTTTTTATTAGCATTACTTAATAAATGGGACTGAACTAAAACCAAATCCCCCACCTTATGTTGTCGTCCAAGGCGACGGGATTTATCTGCCCCTGCTTTTCGCTTGTCTTGCTGGTTTTCATTATGGTCGCGAACTTCTTTAATTTTATTCTGAAGTCTCCATAAATAAGGAGTGATTTGTGGAATAAAATTTTCCGACTCAATGATGGGCCTTATGTCCATGGCTACATCTTCTAGTACTCGAAGTTCCCTTCCGAAAGTCACAAATGCTGGCGTTTGTCCGGTAGAATCGGTTCTGGTAGTGTTCAACGCGAATCTAATTGAGGATATATTTTCTGCCCATCGTGTATGATCAGTTTGAGTTAAAATTGCAAGTTGCACCTTTAAATCGCGATTCTTTCGTTCAACAGGATTCGCCTCCGGATGATATACTGGTATTAAATTTTGAGTAATATGGAAACACTGTGACACGTGTTGCATTACATCGCTAATGAATTGTGATCCATTATCAGAAATCATTCTCCTCGGCAGCCCATACCTCATAAAAATGTCACTAATCAAAACTTTGGCACATGCCTCTGCTGTTGCAACACAAAGCGGAAACAACTCAACCCATCGACTTGCAGTATCCTCTATAATCAATATCCACTTATATCCTTCTGCGGTAATCGGGAGTGGGCCAAATAAATCGATCGCTAGAACCTCAAATCGTTGCTGCATAACTGGCGTTTTGACTAATCCACTTGGTTTTAGGTTACTGGGTTTAAATTTTTGGCACTCATTGCAATATCTGACATATTCAGCGATATATTTTCGCATTCCTTTCCAGTGATATTTAGAGCGAATTTTATTTATGGTACGTTCCACACCATAATGACCTGCGGTTGGACTATCATGATAAATCTTTAGAACATGTTCCCGCAAAACAGCCGGTATTACCAATTGCGCATCCTCTGTCTCTTGATCCGGAGCATAACGAAACAAGATGCCTGATTCCATTAAATGCCCACGTCCTGTCCAGTTTCCTATATCGGGATGATCCAGCTGCTCAAAACAAGTTATAATCTTCTCCAATTCGTCGTCTTCCAACTGAAGTTTCCTTATATCCTTAGTAGCATAAGTTGGAAAGTCAATTTGAAATGAACTTATTTCGCAATCTTATTAATTTTCATCATATGGTGGTCTAGACAAAGTGTCTGATACCAGATTAGCTTTACCAGGCGTATATATAAATTTTAAATTAAATCCTTGGATGAGCAACACCCATCGCGCAAGGCGACCAGATGGTGACTTTAAGG
Source organism: Tipula vernalis (assembly GCA_958295665.1). Taxonomy (NCBI): domain Eukaryota; kingdom Metazoa; phylum Arthropoda; class Insecta; order Diptera; family Tipulidae; genus Tipula; species Tipula vernalis. The sequence continues at coordinate 173,720,919 of OY282558.1, read as the reverse complement.
TGTCATTAGCCATTTGAGTGGTTGATGATCGGTTCCGATTGTTACTTCTGCCCCATCAATATAACGCCTAAATTAGTTTAAAGCCCACACAACTGCTAACGCTTCTCGTTCTGTCGTACTATAATTTTTCTCAGCGGGCAGTAATAGACGACTGGCATACTCAATTAGGCATGAACGCCTCAATTAGGCATCCTCCCCCTGGAGTAACACAGCACCGACGGCGTAGTTACTAGCATCGGTTCGCAAAATATATGGTTTGGTTTCATCTGCCTGCTGAAGGATGGGCGCATTAATTAACAACCGTTTTAACGAATCGAAAGCTCGCTGATGGGCATTATTCCATGCCCATACCGATTTTTTTTTTTGTTAAGTCGCTCAAAGGTTGTGATACTTCTGGAAATTCCTGGAACGATCTTCCTATACCAAGAACACGTCTGCAAAAAAGATTTCACTTCCCTTACATTCCGTGGCACGTCGCGCTCTGAAATTGCGGAAACCTTATCGGGGTCAGTGCTAATACCTTCGCCATTTATAACATGACCGAGAAACCTAAACTCTCTCGATAGAAAAAACATTTTTCGCGGTTAGCTCGTAATTTAAATTGCATCAAACGATTAATAACTTTCTCCAAATCTGACAAATGTTGTTGAAAGGACTCTGAAAGAATGACAATATCATCCAGATATGCCAAAATTGTGACCTCTGGGATTCCCGACTTAAATCTATCGACCATCCGCTGGAATGTCGCGGGCGCATTTTCATCCGCTTAAAACGATACAACCCAAACGAATACATAAAAGCGGTTTTATCACGATCCGAAAAGCGAACTGGAACTTGCCAATACCCACACCGCAAATCAATCGTCGACATAAAAAGAGTTTTCTTAGCCAAATGCAAGAGTTCGTCAATCCTTGGCATTGGGTACTTATCTGATGTCGTTATGGCATTAAGCCGCCTATAATCTACACAAAATCGATAAGAAGCATTAGGTTTTTTCACAAGTACCACCGGAGACGCCCAAGGTGACTCACATTCCTCTATTATCTCATCTTTTAACATTTGGTCCAACTCTTGGCGTATAATGTTGCGTTTCTCCAAAGACATTTTATAGGCAGGACCAAAAACAGGAATGTTATCACTAGTATCTATACAGTGCTCCGCACATGTACTAGGAACTCCCCCTAGCGAAAAAACGGTTTCATTTTGTTCAAGAAATTTATTTATTTCTCCCCGTTGTAAATCGGTAAGAGAACATCCCTCATCAGCCCTGAGCACATTCAAAGAAGAAATATCAGTAGATAGTTTCTGATTGGTATTTTCGAATTTCAAACTAAATTCTGTTTCTGAATCATGAAACTTTTTATGATTCGGGACTACGTAACTTATTATGATTCGGGAATTTTTAATAAAATCTATCCCCAGGAGTGTCTTAGTATTGTCGGCGCCTGGCAAAACAATAAAAGTGGTAGGAATCATCCGACCCTCTAACACAACATCAGTTTTCGTAAATAATATTTGTTGCTGTTTCTGTATCCCATCCGCCAAAACAATATTTAAATCCTGAGATTCGAAAGTAGCACCCTTATCTAGTAAAATTTTATAAAGCGAAAGAGACGCAATACTCAATTTTGCAGCGGTGTCGATTACACCACATCCATTTGAACCTAATATAGAAATATTCAACACCGGCCTTGGCTTAGGACTTAAAGTAGTTCCCAAAATATTATATTCTGAGATTGAACAACTCAAGGAAACTGAATCAAATTCAGCAGCTAACGGATTATGGAAATCCACAGTTGAAGCGCTAAAAGCCGCAGGAGGTGACTTATTAGCACTAAAACTTGATGAACTGCATTTTGGACATGTACTTCGCACATATCCCGGTGTACCACAGCCATAACAACTATAAGTAGATTTAGTTGGCTCCTGAGCCGAATTTCCTAATTTTTCAGTTTTACTCTTATTGAAACTTTTCGAATCTTTAGGCTTCTTTCGACATTCCTGAATTACATGACCTTTCTTTTTACAATATTTGCAGAAAGTCTCCAAACCAACATTTTGAACCTTTTCTTTTAGTTGATTTTCATCTTCATAAAATTCTTCCTCTATTCGAGCCAATTTTATTAATTCATCAAATTTTGTAAATGACTCTCGTTTAATTCTTGAGCGTACACGCTTTGACAACAATCCATACACCATATCCAACTGTACGGTTTCTGTCAACGATTCTGGGGGTAATTGTGAAAACAATGCGCATATATTACAAATGAAGAGATCCGTTTTCATTGTTTCCGCCTGAAAAACAGACAATAATAACTCCAGAGCATCCCGTGGCGTACTGCAGCTATCGGGGGGGTCACAGGTGGTGGATAGTGGACGGCCTATCGATAGGTAGGCTAGCGGTGAATTAAATAAGCCGCCCCCAACCGCAGTCCAGCTGGGGGGAGAGTCTCAGGGAACTGGGGAGTGGTTAACCTGAGTTCATTAAATTCTGAGTGCCTATGATGCCCAGCATGGAAAGGCGAACAGATGGCGCCAGAAAACCATCGACCAATAACCACGGCGGACTGGGCGTCACGTCCTCTCTGCACCTCCGGAGTCTCCGCGGGTGATGAGTGGGGGACCCTATAAACGGGTGACCCGGTGAATGGAATGGATCCCATTGGATTGGGCTCTCCATGTGATTAGGTGAATGGGGGAGAGAATGGGCGGAGGGAAGGGGGTGCAGGGAGGCTGGGGTGCTAGCGAGCCGAATGGGCTGGATTAAGGCGTTAAGCGACCCGTGCTGATGGTCTACTAGGCTGGGGGCCCATTTAACAAAGCCCAGTCGCTAACGGAGCCCTCTGGATACCTGGCGACCTCCAGTTGTAATTAGCCTTACCTGCGTATACGGATCTCTGCGCAGGCGGACCTTTATTTCTCCGATACTCGTGGGAATCAAATGGTAAGATCAAACACAAAACCAAAGGGCACCGGCTCTCCTCAAAAGCCGGTATCAGCGGAGGGAGGCACCTCGAACCAGACGGGTGGGGCCTCTAAGGTTGCAAAGGTGGTTGACTCTAGGGCACAAGTCCCGGGAGTCAGCGGTACCAACGCAGCACAGGGGAGTGGGACGAGAGACATTCCTCCGGCGAAAAGGCGATATAGGAATCGCCGCTCGGCAATCCGAATTCTCGAGAAGTGGGCTGCGACCCCCGAGGGGCAGCTTACGGAAGAGCAAAGAAGATCAGTAGCTTGGGCAAGGAGCACTGTGGGCTGCGGAAGCTCGGAAAGGGACCATATGTCGAAAAGACAGCGGTCCCAGGACGAGGTGGAAGTAGTCAACAGCAAGCGGGCCAAGTTGGTGACTGAAAAGAAGCCGAGCTCCAACTCAGGGACAAAGCTGTTCAGCGAGGTCCTGAGGGAGCATGTGTTGATGCTAGCCGTCATTGACGAAAGTCAAGAAGATGGGAGCATCACGGCGGAAAATGGAGGTTGGTGTATAATGCACTCAACCTCGTCTTTTTAAAGGTCCTGGGTGAAAATCCGGGACCACCCCCATCCTGCAGAGATGCGGGATGGTATCAAGGGCGTGTAAAGATGACTGCATGCTCGGACTCTAGATCTGTGGATCTGTACAAAAAGGCTATAGCCAAAGTAGGGGAGGTGTGGCCAGGCGCAAAGCTTGCGGCAGTTAGCCGGGAGGAAATTCCCAGCAGGCCGCGGGCACGTGTATGGCTGCCATCCGAACCGGCTAGCCCGGACGGGGCTTTGAAAATCATTCAGGCCAGTAACCCGAATCTTCCGACAGGAAATTGGAAGATCGTCAATCAGGAGGAGGCCAAGGGGGGCTCGAAATTATCAATCATGGTGATAAATAAGGAGTCCCTTGCCCTCCTTCACAAAACGAAGGGAGTAATTGACTTCGGTTTCGGGTCAATTACTCTCAACGTTTATAAGAAGGATGGGGCGGAAGCGCGTACGGGAGGCCAACCGGAGGACGGTGGCAACCCGCCCAGGCCTGAAGGGGGTACCAGCAGCATGGGGGAAGAAGCTGAGGGTAGGGGGGAGAGTGAGTCCGGCGACCTTGGGAGGGCAAGGACTCTCTCGAAGGATGAGGAGGTGCACATAAGCGAAGGAGCTGGTGTACCGATGGAGGAGGATGTCGACAGCCCGGCCAGACGGGGGGCACTGACAAGTCCCCTATAGAGGGTACGAGGGGTGGCGAGACGGGCGTATCCGGCGCATCCCAAATTACCGGGAATTAATATTCCTGCGGTAGCAGGAATTTATCATGGAGGTAGGTAGAGGTGAAATGGTTATGATTAAGATAACTCAAATTAACCTTCACCATTCTAAGGCTGCTTCGGCAGCTCTACTCCTCAGGCTGACTAGTTCGGGTGAGGATGTGATACTAATCCAAGAACCTTGGATTAACAACAACAGGATCTGTGGCCTCAGAACCAAGGGGTATAAAATTATATCCTCTAATAAGTCTGGGAAGATCAGATCTTGTATTCTTGGGAAAAATAATATTAATCTTTTCCTTCTCTCTCAATACAGCAATGGTGACACTACTGCAGTTAGCCTGGAAGTAGGCACTTGTAGATTCTGGCTGGTTTCAGCCTACATGGACCGGGAGAAGGAGGTTCCTCCGGATAACCTGGAGGAGCTGATCCGTAAAGCGGAACAATCAAAGGTAGGTGTGGTACTGGGAGTGGATGCTAATGCGCATCACACTATCTGGGGAAGCACAGACATTAATGAAAGAGGTGAGTCGCTTTTTGATTATTTGATGAGTACTAACCTTTCAGTGTGTAATATTGGGCGGGAACCCACATTTATTACTAGTAACAGGCAGGAGGTTCTAGACGTGACCCTTGCCTCAAATAATATTCTTCATATGGTTAAAAATTAGAGGGTGGATAAGGAACACTCCTTTTCTGATCATCGATATTTAACCTATAGCCTCGATATTCACCCTGCTACCCGGGAAGCCTTCAGGAACCCTAGAAGGACCAACTGGAGCAAATATGGAGAATTATTGGAGGAAATGTTACCGACGAGGGCTATGGAGCCCCCGACGACCGTTGGGGAGCTGGAGGACATGGTGGCTAGCGTTACTAGCGCATGCAACCGATCCTTTCGCGCTGCCTGCCCACTGGCTAAGCCTAGGGGTAGGCAAAAACCGGTATGGTGGTCCAGGGAACTGGGAACCTATCGAAAGGCTTGTAGGATAGCCTTTAATAGAGCCAAAAATACAAGGGAGGCTCAGGATTGGGACTCCTATAAGGAGAAACTCGGAACTTATAAAAAAGAATTAAGAAAGGCACAAAGGAGGTCTTGGAGAATCTTCTGTGATAATATGGAAGAGGTATCCGAAACCTCCCGCCTTAGGAAGATTCTTTCCAAAAGTACATCTAGTCCTAGTTTTTTGATAAAACCGGACGGATCTTGGACAACTTCTAGTGGAGAGTCTCTGGAGCTTCTCTTCGAGACACACTTCCCAGGGAGCTTTGAAGACCTGTTGGTGCGTAGTAATCATCAGGAATCACTGTCAGTAACCACAGAGGATATCGTAACCAGAAAACGGATCCTATGGGCACTGAGGGGTTTTAAACCATTTAAATCGGCTGGTCCGGATCAAATTATACCAGCGGAACTTCAAAACAACTCAGTAATTATTCTTCCCTACCTGGAAGCTATATTCAAAGGGTGTTTGAAGCTGGGCTATATTCCTAGGTACTGGACGGAGGTCAATGTGGTGTTCATACCGAAAGCGGGGAAAAGCTCACATGTCTATCCTAAGGACCTAAGACCAATAACTCTATCATCCTTTCTTTTGAAAACATTGGAAAGGCTGCTGGATGTATACATCAGAGATAAAATAGGTGCCAGGAAGTGGGCATCGTCTCAGCACGCGTACACAAAGGGTAGATCTGTGGACACTGCTCTGCACGCCTTAGTGTCTACGATTGAGAAATCAATTAATTCGAAGGAATTCTGTTTGGTGGCCTTCCTGGATATAGAAGGCGCCTTTAATAATGTGAAAGCGGAGGCAATCAAGGAGGGATTGTCATTTTTGGAGGTGGACGTTCCTCTGATAGGGTTAATCAATTATATGCTGGGAAGCAGGATTGTTAGCTCGAAGTTGGGGGACTCCACCTTAAAGAGGCGAGTAACTAGGGGAACTCCGCAGGGGGGGGTTCTGTCCCCTCTTCTCTGGAACATAGTGGTAAACGGGTTACTACTTGAATTGGAGAGAGAGGGTATTGAAGTTATTGCGTACGCAGATGACGTAGCTTTAGCTGTTACCGGGAAATTCCTGGGCACGATTGTAGACGTAATGCAGAATGCGCTTACCATCGTTACGAAATGGGCTGGCAAATGTGGACTTGGTATTAACCCGTCCAAGACAGAGCTGGTACTCTTTACTAAGAAATACAAAATCCCGGTAGTTGTCCCTCCTACCTTAAATGGCACGAGACTTGCTTTTACTGATAGAGCTAGATATCTGGGCATTATCTTGGACAGTAAGCTTAGTTGGAAGCCCAACATGTTGGAGAGAATAAACAAAGCTACTATTGCTTTGTACTCCTGTAGGAACGCCATTGGTCATAGATGGGGTCTGAAGCCGGAGCTGGTACACTGGCTCTACACCGCCGTAGTGAGACCTGTACTCATGTACGGGGTGGGTGTTTGGTGGCCAGCTCTGGACAAGATAACTTACAAAAGTAAGATTGAAAGAATGCAAAGAACGGCCTGTATGCTTGTTAGCGGGGCATTGAGGTCGACACCGACAAGTGCCTTAGAGGTTATGTTGCACCTTCTTCCTGTCGACATTTTTGGCAAACAGATGGCGGCAAATACGGCTGTACGACTTGCAGCCGTCTCTCAGTGGAGGTGTCTTAGTATAGGACACTCTACTATCGTCAGATCGTTGAAGGATGAGCTGGCGAATCTTGACTACATTAAACCTACTCTACGCTTCGAAAAGCGATTTCGGACCTCCTTCCCTTCAAGGAAATCCTGGAGGGATAGACCTTCATCGGAAACTGAAGCGTTGCAATTCTTCACAGATGGCTCCAAGCTAGACGGCAAAGTAGGAGCTGGAGTATTCTGTGACAAATTAAATGTAAATATTTCTATTCGTCTCCCTGATTACTGCAGCGTGTACCAAGCTGAAGTCGTAGCGATTGAGGAGGTCATGACGTGGTTGAAGCATAATGTGTTATCCTCAGACGATATCACAATCTATGTGGACAGTCAAGCGGCGATCCGGACGTTAGAATCGGTGTCTTTGGCGTCACGGGTGGCGTTGAGTTGTCACTCATCTCTAAATGAGATGGGTGAGCATTTCAACATCCAGGTAGTCTGGGTCCCAGGTCACTCGGGCGTCATGGGGAACTGCAGGGCAGATGAACTTGCTAGGCATGGTACGACTCTCCAGCTGCTCACGGGACACTGCCTTTTTGGAGAACATGCAAGAAGGCTGGGTCTGGAGGCTAATGACTTCTGCAGAAGCTGCTTGGACGAAGAGGAGGAAGAGACGTTGGTCCACTTCCTTTGCTCGTGTCCAGCATTGGCTCTCAGAAGGCACAAACACTTAGGTAAGTTCAGGATGGACTGCCTCTCGGATCTCGAAAACATTAAAGTGCGGGACGTCGTACGCTACATAAGTAGCTCGAAATGGTTCCAATAGGGGTAAAAGGAGATACATCCTGTGGTATCACAATGGACCGTCACCGGTCTAAGTGTGCGTAAGCAGCCACTCCAACCTAACCTAACTCCAGAGCATCATCAAATGATGCTACGGTACTCTTCACTCCATACCACCAATTTGCAGCGGTGCCCTCAAGCAACATCGGCAAACCCATTAAAGCATTCCCCTCCGAAATATGCGTACAGTCCTTATAAATTTGTATTGCATCTATATAAATGCTTCGACACTAACTGATTTTTCACCATTGAACCGGGACGTACACTTTGCAAAATTACCTGTATTCATTTGCATATTTTGAGGGCTTATTGTTCCATCATTATTTTGTTGTTTCACCATGTTCAACAATTTCCGAAACTGATCGTCAGTCATTACAACACAAATCAATCAGTCAATTGATATAAAGGCAGGTTATTGGCAAGTGATCTTTCATCACGCCCTTCAGATTTTTCGTTTTCGAAGGAAGGCTTTCGGCTTAAAAAGGCTTTTTCACAGCACTTAACAATTTAAAACCAGTCCCGTTTCTTAATTCAAATGGCATTTTGGTTTAGGAAAATTTTTAATGAATTTTCTTCTATTGTAAAGCCTTTGCGTCAAATGATGACAAAGAATGTTAAGTGGAAATACCATAATGAGAAATTCAGAGCAAAACCAACTTTATTTTATTAAAAGTTATTATTTCATATATGCTACCTTTCTTTAGCATTAGGCATAGGCATCCTCCCTCCAGACCAGGTGTATCATAAACGTACGGTTTACGAAGACTTTGCTATACTAAGGTGTTCGTAAACGTTACACTAAAACAGTACGAAAATAGTACGTAATGTGTACTTTTGTCACATGAGAAGTGAAACAAATTTGCGAAGACTTGTGTATGTATTAGTATGTATAAAAGTGTTCATAACGTGTACGCTTAAACGTAATGTGTACGAACTGCTTAAGCGTAACATTGACGAACGGTTTAGTGCGAATTGCCCCATTTAATTACAATAAAACAATTTTTTTAAATCAATCTTATCTTTTATTAGTATTTTTCTTCAAATAAGCCGCAACACAAGATACAACGTGCCGAATTTGTTAATTAATCTTTTTCTGAAATGAAATAAAATGTTTCAATCATAGATGAAGTACTTCGAGTATTAGGTTAGGTTAGGTTGGAGTGGCTGCTTACGCACACTTAGACCGGTGACGGTCCATTGTGATACCACAGGATGTATCCCCTTTTACCCCTATTGGAACCATTTCGAGCTACTTATGTAGCGTAAGACGTCCCGCACTTTAATGTTTTCGAGATCCGAGAGGCAGTCCATCCTGAACTTACCTAAGTGTTTGTGCCTTCTGAGAGCCAATGCTGGACACGAGCAAAGGAAGTGGACCAACGTCTCTTCCTCCTCTTCGTCCAAGCAGCTTCTGCAGTAGTCATTAGCCTCCAGACCCAGCCTTCTTGCATGTTCTCCAAAAAGGCAGTGTCCCGTGAGTATTCCTACGACCGTTCTTAATTCACGTCTTCGTAAGGATATTAATGCCCTAGTGCGCCCCAAGTCCAGCTTTGGCCAAACTTGTCTTGCAACTCTACAGGTTAGGGTGTTAGACCACCTTTCCCCCGCTGAGGATAGCGCCTGCTTCCCAAGTGCTTGTCTCAGCGCTGTGATAGGCCTCCCCAGACTTGCCCTTTCCGGTTGCAGCTGGAGAGTCGTACCATGCCTAGCAAGTTCATCTGCCCTGCAGTTCCCCATGACGCCCGAGTGACCTGGGACCCAGACTACCTGGATGTTGAAATGCTCACCCATCTCATTTAGAGATGAGTGACAACTCAACGCCACCCGTGACGCCAAAGACACCGATTCTAACGACCGGATCGCCGCTTGACTGTCCACATAGATTGTGATATCGTCTGAGGATAACACATTATGCTTCAACCACGTCATGACCTCCTCAATCGCTACGACTTCAGCTTGGTACACGCTGCAGTAATCAGGGAGACGAATAGAAATATTTACATTTAATTTGTCACAGAATACTCCAGCTCCTACTTTGCCGTCTAGCTTGGAGCCATCTGTGAAGAATTGCAACGCTTCAGTTTCCGATGAAGGTCTATCCCTCCAGGATTCCCTTGAAGGGAAGGAGGTCCGAAATCGCTTTTCGAAGCGTAGAGTAGGTTTAATGTAGTCAAGATTCGCCAGCTCATCCTTCAACGATCTGACGATAGTAGAGTGTCCTATACTAAGACACCTCCACTGAGAGACGGCTGCAAGTCGTACAGCCGTATTTGCCGCCATCTGTTTGCCAAAAATGTCGACAGGAAGAAGGTGCAACATAACCTCTAAGGCACTTGTCGGTGTCGACCTCAATGCCCCGCTAAGAAGCATACAGGCCTTTCTTTGCATTCTCTCAATCTTACTTTTGTAAGTTATCTTGTCCAGAGCTGGCCACCAAACACCCACCCCGTACATGAGTACAGGTCTCACTACGGCGGTGTAGAGCCAGTGTACCAGCTCCGGCTTCAGACCCCATCTATGACCAATGGCGTTCCTACAGGAGTACAAAGCAATAGTAGCTTTGTTTATTCTCTCCAACATGTTGGGCTTCCAACTAAGCTTACTGTCCAAGATAATGCCCAGATATCTAGCTCTATCAGTAAAAGCAAGTCTCGTGCCATTTAAGGTAGGAGGGACAACTACCGGGATTTTGTATTTCTTAGTAAAGAGTACCAGCTCTGTCTTGGACGGGTTAATACCAAGTCCACATTTGCCAGCCCATTTCGTAACGATGGTAAGCGCATTCTGCATTACGTCTACAATCGTGCCCAGGAATTTCCCGGTAACAGCTAAAGCTACGTCATCTGCGTACGCAATAACTTCAATACCCTCTCTCTCCAATTCAAGTAGTAACCCGTTTACTACTATGTTCCAGAGAAGAGGGGACAGAACCCCCCCCTGCGGAGTTCCCCTAGTTACTCGCCTCTTTAAGGTGGAGTCCCCCAACTTCGAGCTAACAATCCTGCTTCCCAGCATATAATTGATTAACCCTATCAGAGGAACGTCCACCTCCAAAAATGACAATCCCTCCTTGATTACCTCCGCTTTCACATTATTAAAGGCGCCTTCTATATCCAGGAAGGCCACCAAACAGAATTCCTTCGAATTAATCGATTTCTCAATCGTAGACACCAAGGCGTGCAGAGCAGTGTCCACAGATCTACACTTTGTCTACGCGTGCTGAGACGATGCCCACTTCCTGGCACCTATTTTATCTCTGATGTATACATCCAGCAGCCTTTCCAATGTTTTCAAAAGAAAGGATGATAGAGTTATTGGTCTTAGGTCCTTAGGATAGACATGTGAGCTTTTCCCCGCTTTCGGTATGAACACCACATTGACCTCCGTCCAGTACCTAGGAATATAGCCCAGCTTCAAACACCCTTTGAATATAGCTTCCAGGTAGGGTAGAATAATTACTGAGTTGTTTTGAAGTTCCGCTGGTATAATTTGATCCGGACCAGCCGATTTAAATGGTTTAAAACCCCTCAGTGCCCATAGGATCCGTTTTCTGGTTACGATATCCTCTGTGGTTACTGACAGTGATTCCTGATGATTAAAACGCACCAACAGGTCTTCAAAGCTCCCTGGGAAGTGTGTCTCGAAGAGAAGCTCCAGAGATTCTCCACTAGAAGTTGTCCAAGATCCGTCCGGTTTTATCAAAAAACTAGGACTAGATGTACTTTTGGAAAGAATCTTCCTAAGGCGGGAGGTTTCGGATACCTCTTCCATATTATCACAGAAGATTCTCCAAGACCTCCTTTGTGCCTTTCTTAATTCTTTCTTATAAGTTCCGAGTTTCTCCTTATAGGAGTCCCAATCCTGAGCCTCCCTTGTATTTTTGGCTCTATTAAAGGCTATCCTACAAGCCTTTCGATAGGTTCCCAGTTCCCTGGACCACCATACCGGTTTTTGCCTACCCCTAGGCTTAGCCAGTGGGCAGGCAGCGCGAAAGGATCGGTTGCATGCGCTAGTAACACTAGCCACCATGTCCTCCAGCTCCCCAACGGTCGTCGGGGGCTCCATAGCCCTCGTCGGTAACATTTCCTCCAATAATTCCCCATATTTGCTCCAGTTGGTCCTTCTAGGGTTCCTGAAGGCTTCCCGGGTAGCAGGGTGAATATCGAGGCTATAGGTTAAATATCGATGATCAGAAAAGGAGTGTTCCTTATCCACCCTCCAATTTTTAACCATATGAAGAATATTATTTGAGGCAAGGGTCACGTCTAGAACCTCCTGCCTGTTACTAGTAATAAATGTGGGTTCCCGCCCAATATTACACACTGAAAGGTTAGTACTCATCAAATAATCAAAAAGCGACTCACCTCTTTCATTAATGTCTGTGCTTCCCCAGATAGTGTGATGCGCATTAGCATCCACTCCCAGTACCACACCTACCTTTGATTGTTCCGCTTTACGGATCAGCTCCTCCAGGTTATCCGGAGGAACCTCCTTCTCCCGGTCCATGTAGGCTGAAACCAGCCAGAATCTACAAGTGCCTACTTCCAGGCTAACTGCAGTAGTGTCACCATTGCTGTATTGAGAGAGAAGGAAAAGATTAATATTGTTTTTCCCAAGAATACAAGATCTGATCTTCCCAGACTTACTAGAGGATATAATTTTATACCCCTTGGTTCTGAGGCCACAGATCCTGTTGTTGTTAATCCAAGGTTCTTGGATTAGTATCACATCCTCACCCAAACTAGTCAGCCTGAGGAGTAGAGCTGCCGAAGCAGCCTTAGAATGGTGAAGGTTAATTTGAGTTATCTTAATCATAACCATTTCACCTCTACCTACCTCCATGATAAATTCCTGCTACCGCAGGAATATTAATTCCCGGTAATTTGGGATGCGCCGGATACGCCCGTCTCGCCACCCCTCGTACCCTCTATAGAGGACTTGTCAATGCCCCCCCGTCTGGCCGGGCTGTCGACATCCTCCTCCATCGGTACACCAGCTCCTTCGCTTATGTGCACCTCCACTTCGAGTATTACTTAAATAGTAATTCGTTTATCGTATTATACCTTTCAAAATATTCATTATAATGATTTTTATATGATATTATGGATATAGGCTGCTCTTGAATGCGACGAAAAACTAACAATAATTATCAGAAGTTTTTATATTTTCACAATACGACAACTTTAATTTAATTTGTACAAAAAAAATTGAAAATACAACAAAGCCGCAAGATATAATTGACAGCACTGTGTATAGAGAATGAAAATGCAGTAGTGTGTTGTAATAAGAACCTTTCGTAAACTGTTCGTAAACGAAATAATTTTGATGTATACATTTTGGCGCGGGAGGGCTACAGTGGCAAAATGTCAAATTTCTGCCTATTATAAAATTTTAGATAATGGCTTTGACAAAGTTTCGAATATACCCTCCCGGCGCAAAAATGTATACAGCAAAAATGTACAGCGTACGAACAGTTTACGAACGCTTTTTTTTATAATACACTACTACATTTACATTCTCTATACACAGTGCTGTCAATTATATCTTGCGGCTTTGTTTTATTTTCAATTTTTTTTGTACAAATTAAATTAAAGTTGTCGTATTGTGAAAATATAAAAACTTCTGATAATTATTGTTAGTTTTTCGTGGCATTCAAGAGCAGCACTATATCCATAATATCGTATAAAAATAATTGTAATGAATATTTTAAAAGGTATTTAAGTAATACTCGAAGTACTTCATCTATGATTGAAACATTTTATTTCATTTCAGAAAAAGATTAATTAACAAATTTGGCACGTTGTGTCTTGTGTTGTGGCTCACTTGAAGAAAAATACAAATAAAAGATAAGATTTAAAAAATTGTTTTATTCTAATTAAATGGGGCAATTCGCACTAAACCGTTCGTCAATGTTACGCTTAAGTAGTTCGTAAACATTACGTTTAAGCGTACACATTATGAACACTTTTATACATACTAATACATACAAATGTCTTCGCAAATTTGTTTCACTTCTCATGTGACAAAAGTACACATTACGTACTATATTCGTACTGTTTTAGTGTAACGTTTACGAACACCTTAGTATAGCAAAGTCTTCGTAAACCGTACGTTTATGATACACCTGGTCTGGAGGGTAAGCACGTTTCTCTCAATGTTACTCTTTCAAAGTAACGATTTTTTAATTAACCATCCTGAACAGAACATTTTCACATTCGATAGTTTGACATTTTAGCGACGATATGGTCAGAGCCAGGGAATAAAACAAAAAATAACAGAATCAACTGAAACATTAAGCAGATGCGAAGCGGCTACCTCATCAAGATTTTGAAGAAGGTGATCTGGCTGCTTACGTCCCTCAGAGGTGCCGGTGATCATTCGCTACTAATCCTACTTTAGTTTAGTTAATCAATTAGGCACACGGCGTAAGTAGCTAGGTGGTGCTGCTTAATAAGACTGTCCTGATGTTGGTGAGGACACGTAACCTAATTTCCCTTTTAGTATTATTTATAAGTTATTTGACTGTATGATTAGTCGTCTACCTTTGTTTTAGTCATTTGCGAATATCAAATAGGGTCTTGTTCTTTTATTAATTAATTAAAAATGTATATGAAAGGCGTAAAAGTGTAGAAATTTATTAATTGAACAAAAAAAAACCTTATTTGTTTTAAAAAGTTAATAGAATCGTATAATGCATTATGTGTATAATGACGATAAAAAATTGGCCAAATTGGACCCCAAATGTCTGGTGCTCTATTTAGGCAGCTGCCTAAAAGTGGGCCTAATGGAATACTTTTCTTTAATTTTATTCGAAATTAGAATATATCCATTATAACCAAAAAATCTAAGCTTAATATCTCGACAAAAATAAAACGCCTCAATTCTCAAACACAATGCCATTTTAATTGCTTCTAATTTTATGTTTGCAAATATTATCCAGTTTTTTCAAATTTTGTTGAGGTCCGGCTTTAAAAGGTTAAAAATAATTTATAGCTAGAAAAAGAAAGGTTTGAGTCCAAACTAAAATAATTTCCTATGTTTTTATATTACTCCGACATCGGACAACCCATTTTTCCTTGTTTTGTGATTTCTTTGTAAACAGCTGATGTAATTTGACATTTTAGTTGTCATTATATTTTTAACACTCCAACAATCCAAACAATGAAATGAGAAAACGAAATACATAATTCGCATTTAAGAAAAAGTGTTTCTTTGTAATTAGTAATTAAATTTAATATTTTGTCTATAATATCTAAAAAGTGGATATAATAAGTGATTTGGGAATAGTTTCCCTAACTCTATGCTTTCTATTCTGCATCTGCTTCGTGTCTAATCGAATTAATCGAACAAGATTATATTACTCAGTTATTCTGTATTTCAATGTTTTTATCGAAAAAATGGATTCAGTATTTGAATCATATTTAGGAGGCACAGAGGGTACCCTAGAACCAGACGACATACCAAAAACGAATGAACCAGTATGGATTTTGGGCAAAAAATATAATGCAATTCAAGGTGATTAGAATGGTTCGATGTCGTCAAAATTTGTTTTTTTTTTAATTTTTGTTTATTGGCTCTGATAATAATGACTCGACCTAAATTTTTTCATTTTAATTTTGTAAACAAAATGCCATTTTGATTAAAATTAGTTCATTTCTTTATTCTATTCCCCCAGAATTAGATTTGATAAGACGCGATGTGCAGTCACGATTGTGGTGCACCTATCGACGAGGTTTTGTACCACTAGGGGAATCACAATTAACCAGCGATCGTGGTTGGGGATGTACACTGAGGTGTGGACAGATGGTTTTAGCACAAGCCTTAATAGATTTACATTTAGGACGTGATTGGTTTTGGACACACGAAACTCGGGATCCGACATATTTAAAAATTGTAAATCGTTTCGAGGATACAAGACAATCCTCATTCTCTATACATCAAATAGCGTTAATGGGTAATTCAGAGGATAAAAAAGTTGGCCAATGGTTTGGACCGAATACGGCTGCACAAGTTTTAAAAAAATTAATTAGGTATGATGAATGGTGTGCACTGACAATTCATGTTGCACTCGATAATACGGTTGCGACAGATGAGATTTACGAACTATGTACAGAAGAAGATTTGTCTTGGAAACCATTATTACTCATTGTACCCTTACGTTTAGGCTTAAATGAAATTAATTCGATATATTTCAATGCATTAAAAAAATGTTTTCAACTACCTGGAACGGTAGGAATGATCGGTGGCCGCCCAAATCAGGCATTATATTTTATTGGATATGTTGGTAATGAGGCCCTATACTTAGATCCACATACAACACAAAAAGCTGGAACCGTTGGCACCAAATCAAACGAATTTGAAATCGATACGGACGAAACGTTTCATATTAAGTATGCTTCGCGGATAAACTTTAGCTCAATGGATCCTTCGTCGGCTGTGGTAAGTCCGAACTTTGTAAATAAAATTTAGTATCAAAGCCTAATACGAAATTCAATTTGTGCGTTTTTAAGTGTTTTCTGTGCCGCACAAAAGACGAATTTGAAACGTTATGTAAATACTTCAAGGAAATGGAATTAGAAAATCAACCTTTATTTGAAATTGTAACATCACGACCAACCCCATACGTGTCACAATCCTCAACCGATCCAGATTCATTATTGCAACCGGATGAGTTTGAGCAGCTTGATAATGTTAAACCGTTAGATGAATCTGATGAAGACTTTGAGTTTATTGCTTAACAGACAATTTATGCAAATTTTATTATAGATTTATTAAAATTAATTTTATTATTAAGTTTTTAATACAAAGGCAACAAATTTTTTTCTGATTCTCTGCGCTAATTATTTTTAATATTATATTTAATTTACTTTACCTAAATGGTATTTAAATATAGTACGTACATATACGATTTTTTTGTTTGATTTTAACATACTTTTGTGTATTACGAGTAATCACCCAAACAATGATTGAAATGTCTTCATTTGAGGTATTAATCTTCTGATAATGAACCTTCCTTTTAACTATCTAATTAAAAACAATAATTTTTTAGTATGCAAATTTCATCAAAGCCATAAACGCAGGAAACCAACAGAAAAATTGTATTCACTGGCACAAGTCACAAATTTTACCAGTAAAGGTTTTTTATCTATTCAAAACTCTTTCGTGTTATCAGACGTCTTCATTTACATGACGTTAGTACGAAAATAAAATAAATCATCAACAGATTCTATCAATATTTCAATAAAAACAAGGCAAGATAAGATAGCAAACCTTTCCAGCGTTTGCTTGCCCCTAATAGATTCACAAGCAAACTAAGAAATTGTAAAAAGAATTCGAGCTAAAATTTTTACTTAGAAATTTTAAAGATTAACGGGTTGAGACTTTTTTGCCGTGAAAAAAATGGTTATTAGGAAGATACATTAATTTTTATTTTACAATTTCTTAAGCAAAACATTTATTTATTATTATGCATTTATATTATTTATTCCCAAGTAATATACTGATTAGCCCATTCAATATAATCTGGTACGTGTGCAAAAACTTGTGGCCTGTCTGGAAAACCACAAGGAACAAATCCCCAGGATACCACCCCCATTAATACAATGGTATCATTTTCGAAGCGTTGTACAAATGGACCACCTGAATCGCCTGAACAGATACTCAGCCCACCAGTTAATGGTCCCGTACACATATTGCTTTTTCCCAAAGCCGTAACTCCAATACTTCGAAGTAATTGGTCACATTGATTCCATTCGACAATTGGTAATTCGGCAACTTGTAATAGGGTGGGACTAATATGACTTTCAGTATAAGAAATTGATCCCCAACCGGTGGCTGTTCCTAAACCTGAGGCTAAATAACCGCTTGGTGGTAGCTGAATTGGTTGCACATATGAATTGAATACAAATGGTGTTGTTACACGGAACTAAAAAGAAAAAAATTACTTAGTTCATTCACTTAATATAAACTTTATTTGATACATACCACAGCTATATCATGAGGCTCAACGCCACCAGTATAATCTGGATGTAACCATTGTTGTGCAATTGTGGTTTTCTGTTGTACTCCAATTTCAATAGAATTGGGTTCTGCGATATTAATACGTCCAGCAAAAATTTCCATACGGCCAAATGGTGGGGCAACAGTAATGCAATGGGCAGCCGACAATATAAAATATCTGTTAATAATGGCACCACCGCACATATGTTGTGGTGTTCCCCAGGGGAAATTCCAAAAGAAATTCCATTGCAATGTAACCTGGTATGGAAATTCACCTAATTGGGCATCACGCCCGCCAACAATACGTCCACTTACGAAACCCACTTGTTCCGATTGCGTACTAGATATTACTGCGCATAATCCACTATCAACGAGTAATCCATAAATCAGCACTACGAACAACCAGTTTTTCACTTTGGTAAACATTTTCGAATAAAACTAAACCAAATTTACAAGTTAAGACCTTTTTATACAAATCAGTCGGGTGTACACCGTTAATCATTATCAGATACCGAAGTAGCATAATACAAGTGGACAACTGGTGATTAGATAAAACTTCTAAACAGTCTTGTTAAATTTTATAAAAATTAACCAATCTTGATTAATAATATAATACTTTATCAATTATTGTCAGTTGAATTTATTACAATACTACATTGAATTTATCAAATCGAAAGTCTGTGCAGGCGTTTAATATCAATGGTTGCTCTATAAGTATTTATTAGTGATACGAGGTTTTAAGATGATGGAAATATCTAAAAGGTAATAATTATAACTAGGGTATGGATATTCTCATCGAAACATCAACAATTATAAAAACATCGAAATCATTCAAGAGGCAGACGAAGAAAATGCGACCTTGGAATCAATACGTGGATGTGGCTTGTTTTAAAAATTTACAATGGTAGCCAAATTAGAACATGGTGGTGGAATCTTTGGTTAAATCTATTGAAATTTTGGGTGTTTCTTCTATCAAAAACAAAACGACTAAGGATTAACCTATATTCACCCCTATAGCGTCTGACAGACTTGTATTAAAGCATTGTGAGACCTCGATACACTCGATGAGGATGCACCCTATGAGTACTTTCCGTCAAATTTTGTTTTGACCAATATTTGCTTGGGCAGCGCCAACTGTACTGTACGGGAACAAAACCGTTACCATCGAAATAAATCAAAAATATGCACAAAAATTCCGGAATTTTGAATTAACTACCGCATTCGAGACGTATGTATACATATATACTCCAAAAGCACAATTTTTAACTACCTTTAATTTTCTAACGACAGTAATCGCACATGATAACATTTTCAAAATTTGTCCCCGATACAAGTGACGCCACTACAGGCAAAACCTAGAAGCTAGTTTTAGAAAATCACTCATTGACCGGATATAAAATCCACACATTTTACAGGTGTTACTTTGATAACGGTAATTTATTATTAGCCAAATAAAAATAAATTTAATCATTTTATTATGTTATTTGTGCACATATTGCTAACAATAATAATAAAACAATCAATGGATACTGAAACAGGAAAATTCCCAGTCTTTATTATACATTTTTTAGAAGTGGTTTGTCTAAAATTCATAGTACAATAAACAATCTTATCGACTTATTTTGCACCCAAGTATTATTGGTCACAAAATAATCGGACGTTCAGATTTAGCTGCTTATAATATCGAGAAATGACCATTTTACGATTTCTGGTGATCGTAAAATCTGAAAATCAATTTCATTCGGTAATCTCGATCACGAGCTTATTTACAATCTTACATGTGGTCGACGTTCATGAAATCAAGATTGTTTCTTATCAATAGGTTTCTTATTTTAGCAGAGAAAAAACTCAAAATAAAAGACTATCGCGTGCAAGTCACATTTGATGTAATGTTAGTCTGATTTAGATCGTATATGAAGTGGTGGTCGTTGAAAGGCCGGATTCAGATTACGATGATCGATTGAACAGCTCGCAGATGAAGATGCTAGTAAAACCACACAGGTGAAAATCGCTATAAATGCCATGCCTTCAATATATTTTACACATCCACGGGAATTTCATTTGCGAAACACCATACCGTTCATCACGAATTAAAGTCATTTGTATGTGCTGCTTGAAATAAATATAACACCGGGCTGCCTAACCTATAATATTAAGAGCTGCATAACCACGGGACCGTCAAAATTTAGGTTTAGCACGTAACTTCATAAATTATTACGATTAAATAAAATGGTTGAAATATGGATTTGGTTTTGATTTGTAATGTTTTCATCTTTTGAGCCATTTTTTGAGGAAGTCACCGTTAAAAAACTTCGACTATTCAAAACGCTTATTAAGCTCGACCTCAGTTAGGCGTAGTTTTTAGGGGGCGTCTAAAAACTCGCATATAACTCAGTTTCTGGCTCCGGGTCAAGCAATATGCAACATGTAGGTGGCCAACGCAAAACGACCTATCTACATAAATTAATAATAAGTACAAGCTTAACCCTCAAGTTTATTTCTATCATCTGTCTTAGCCTCAATATCAAAACATTCATATATTGTATAATTTACAACACCAACCGCTTACCTTATGTAAACATTATCATTTCCTCTGCAAAGACCTTTGGTTTAAGTTTTCATACTTACTCCTTTTCTGGGATCGCCGATAGATCTGTTTCGCGGTTCCCTTCACAGATTTGTCGGCGCAGTTTTAATGAGGTGCAGCTTACACAAGTGAGGCCCACTTTCTTAGAATTACACCCAAGGCTCCAGCATTTCCACAACCCCTCAGCGCCACCCTCAGACGCTCAACGTGCTCCACCTTCGACACTCCAGTTATGAAAATTTTGGCTTTTAATTGCAACAACTGCGAAATGATTAGTCCCACAATGAAAAATTTTGTTTTCTACGGGTCCAGAACCAGACGCCGAGGCTAATAATTATTCTTTTTAAAACTAACTTAGAGCCAAAATACTAGAAAGTTAATCCCTGTTAAACAGAACACCATAAACTATTACCTGTAAACGGGATTACTCCATTTATTTATCGGTTTGAATTTGTAAAAGAT
This sequence comes from Tipula vernalis, assembly GCA_958295665.1. Lineage (NCBI taxonomy): Eukaryota > Metazoa > Arthropoda > Insecta > Diptera > Tipulidae > Tipula > Tipula vernalis. The sequence goes on along the minus strand of OY282558.1, from coordinate 173,700,173 downwards.
CATTGGATTTGGTATGTAACCGAATCTGACCAATTTAACCAACTATAACATTGATTAGTAAAAGAAAAAATTTAAAATCTATAATTTTACCACATTTACAGTAAAAAATTGAATTAAAATTTACAATTTAAACTCTTCTACTTTCACTTCTAAAACTGTTCTTCGCTAAGGCTACTCGAATTCTCCTGGATCAGACCAAATGTCGCAATATTCCTTTTTCTGATCATAGCTTCCTCAAACTTGTAGCGGAGAGCAAAGGCTTCTTCCACTAGTACGGTAATGCACTAAAATAAATTATTTGGAGATTTCCTGTCAGTAGATTTCGGAAGCATGACTACCATACTAAGAGAACATCAGCAAACATCATTATTTGTTCTCAACTTTCCGCTTCCGTCTTAGATGGCTGTAGATCTTGGTTGGCACCAAATGCTCTTCAAGTTCCATTTAGCTGCAAGTGCAACACCCTATACACATAAAAAATTACTCACCCGTGGTGCCATCTATTATGAGTACAAAAAACCTAATTAAATAAACTTACAAATTATATGGAAAAGAAATGTAGAAAAAAACGAAAAAAAAGGAAAAAAAAGAGCATAGCGTCCATCGAAGAAGAAAGTCACGCGGGGATAAAATTAAAATAAAAAATAAAATAAAAGTAAAACAACAATTTAGTTTGATTTATAGTAAAGTAATAAAGTAATAAATAAATTATTGATTATATAAATAATAGTAATTAGTATAATTACTAAATTTTGGTGGGTTAACCTACAAAATAATTGGCGCACAACGAAGGCAACGCCTTATACCGAGCCCCTTGGCGTCTCACACTGTTTTTTCACAAATAGGCGTCACACAAGTAATAAATTGGCGGCCTTTAAACAGGAAATGTGTTACACAAGCAGCTTCATGTTTTCGTCTTAAATAGCTAATACCAATATGTTCATATTTTTTCGTCGGATGATTTAAGTCGACTTCTCCTAGCACGAACATATTCTGTAACGTTATTTCTGTTGGCTTAGCGACTCAGTCGTCGAGCCATTCATTCCTTGGCCTCAGCATGATTATTGTTTACGTTGGGGTTCTTTTGACAGACCATTATTGTACCAATATAGGTACAACTCATTACTGGAGTTGTTTCATTCATTAAAGTTGGAAACTCCATACAAATTTTGCTAGATGAGTTTCATTTTTTTTTTACAATTTTAATCCTTGTGAGCTGAGACGGTTATTTTGATTGGAAATTTGATCTTCAAGTCGTCATAGATTATTTTACGAAATAAAATGTGCTCGCTGTCACTGCCTATAGTTCAGTGGAATAATGTTCGTTGTTGCTGAGCTGGTGTAAACTGTTTGGGCCTAAGTATGCTGCAGACTCAGTTGCCAGTCGATTTAAACATTACAGTTTCCCACAATAAATTTAATAGGTTTATGGGACTCGTGTATTTTTTGTGGAAAACAACTCCCATAAAAAATTAAGTATTTACTTATTTTAACAAATTATATTTTATTCAATATTTATTTTTACACAAACTAGGTAAATTATTCAATCACTCGTTTGCCACTTAAAATAAAAATATCAATTACAAAAAATAGATTAATTTAGATTAAACTTCGCGAGTCTGTTTTATGTCGTGTAACTCGTGTGTCGATTGCATTACGAATACCTCATTCATTTTTCGTATTTGCTTCATCACCCTGCGGTGCATTATCATAATTTTGATTCACGTTGTACCTTCGATTTTCTAAAGGGCAGCGAACCTATTTTTTTCTATTCAAATAGTTCACGGAGCGCCCACAGGTTTTTATATTTTTTTTTTGTTCGCAAAGAATCGCAAAGTCTTCACGTCTATGGTTGATTGCTTTTCTTCCATAAGTTCAGGGTGCTCCTATTTCTTAGTTTGGAGGTTATCCATCAACCATCCAGGAGGTGGTAACTAGTTATTTGATCTACGTAAAATAGAGGAGCAGAAAACATTGGAAAATCCGTTGAATATTATTTGCCGAGTGAAATAACGGAAAGTAGATTATGACGTAAAAAGACAATCAATATGTAAAAAAAAAGTTTCTCTAAAACTCATAAATTTAAGGTTCTGTCTTGCAATTGGAGGAGTATTACAAGTAGGAAGTTTTGCTGTAAACAGCTAATTTTGAAATTCCGTTCCGTTCCAAGGATTTTCGTTTACTGAGATATTGTATAAAATTATCTTATGAAATCATTTACAGAGAATTTTCTTTCCGTTCATTCAATTCGTTTTATAGGATTTTTATGTATGTACATTTCGTTAAACTATATTGAAAACAAACACCTTTTGCTAAACCAAGAAAATTTCAAAAAACTGCACTTAACACCTCACAACAGTCTGAAGATCTCAAGATGACAAACAAGACAATCCAAACTTATGTTCGATCCGGGCCTATTTTGAGGACTTTTTCTTTCTTTGCCTATACTGTTACAAAAGGATAGCGGTCGCACATAGTCGTCGAATTGCTTAGTAAGGTCTGTGTTCTTAAGTCCAAATATCGATTTATATATGTCGATTTTTAAATGTAAATAAAACAATAGTTTATGGCATTAAGCATAGAGTACAACGTCGTTCATTGTCCAGCACGACTTTGCTTGGTGGTACGTATTCGGGAGGTCCAATTTTCGATGACTTTGTCGCATAAATCTAGCGACTTTATCGCATAAATCTCGGCAATGTCGCAGTTTCAGTTTGTAAGAAGTATGGGACCGATGGTTCCGCCAGACCAAAATCCGCATCAAACAGTGACTTTCTCGGGATGCATTTAGTGCTGTTGTATCTCGTGTGGATTGGTACCACCCTAAATCCGACAATGGGGCTCGTCGCTACAGATGATTTTTTTTTGGCGAAATTTGGGTCAATTTCCAACTGCTGCAAAGCCCAATCCAGTTGGATTTTATGCGCCAAGTTAAAGTCGCAGAAAGGCCAAGTTCCTGTGTAAACGACGAGAAAATATGACTGCATCGAGCTTTCCCGTACACTCTCACACACAGCAGCGATGTTTTGCGTTTCGGTAACGTACAGGTGTTGCCTGATTATCTACCCAACCGGTTGACTCGAATTTGACCACCAAACGTCGAATAGTCGACTCGGCAGGACGGTTGCGGCGAGGATAGAAATTAGGTAGTGCGCAGAATGTTTCTCGAACAGAGCACTGGGTTTGAAAATAAAACTTGATGATTTGCATTTGGATTTGAAATTTGACAGGTGTTGGTTGCTTTAACAACATGGGTGCTATAACCTAACAAATTTCGACCTATTGAAAAACACTTTACACAAAGTTTTAATTATTGAAGCTAATACGCTACTTTATGAATGTTGTGTATTTTATGCCGGATGGTAATTCTTTCTTTAATTTAAAACGCTTCAATTAATTTTCTTTATTTTTCTTTAATCACCAACGTACACTTCTATATCTTTTCTTACACTGTACTTTTTCTTAATCCTAAGTTTAGTTTTACAATTCATCCTCATGACATCTATATTTGAATATTTAAATTAACTCCAAACATTACATCAGAGCCTTCTAGAGTATAGAGCCATAATCTTTATGACGTATTTGTTAGAAGCTTTTTTAGTGGTATAATTTTTCACTGATTTCCATAGGAATCCATAGTAAAAATGGTGTTTTTTAGCTTCAAGTTTTTCAATGAAAAAAGCAAAAATATTATAAAATGTTTATATAAAAGTTTTCTACATATCTTTAACAACAATTTACAAGAAGGCTACATTGGTATTAAGTAAATATTGGTTGCAGAAATGTTAAAATTAAATTATTTCTCAAATATATTTTTCGAACTTTCATTTTGAAACATACATCAAAGTTGGCTCTGACAAATTAAAATAATACTTGCTAAATTTATCTTTAGTTTTACTAGTGTACGTAAGATGTCTTAAATGTTAACAGAAAAACACGAAAAAGTTATCTAATCACAAAATTATCACATGTTCGTATATTTTGTGAATTTGTTTTGCTTTTCCTACAATTTTTGAACTTGAAATTTCCCCAGGTTTTAATTTTTGGCACGATTTTTCCAAATTTTTACGGCCATCACTGCCATCTATGTAATGTATATTGACTTAATGACCAAACGAATCGTAGTAAGCTTTTATTTCAATTTGACCAGAATGCTGTTGTTATGAATTTTTTTTAATATTTTGATATAAATAAATCAATTATTACAAGAAAATGAAAACGATTTACTTAAACGATATTCATATATGTTGTAATTCAAACATTTATGAAAAGTATTTCAGAAATCATAATTAAGAATTTGTAACGTTTTCATTTAAAAATTTGTCTTAGGGAAAAAAGTGATTTCCCATTTGTTTTGTGTGTTTTACAATGAAAAGTTTCGTTTTTCCCTCGTTTCTAATTCCCTTATAAAAGCTCAGATTTTTGATTATGGCTCTATAAAATACAGGGTGCTCTGATTACATCCGCCACTCCTAAGAATGTACATACACAAAAGAAAAATAAACAAAAATCCAATACCAGCTTTAAATTTAAATCTTCTAAAACAATATTATAAAAAATGCTGGTTTTCTTAATTAATAATATGATCCCTTTACATTAATTTTATATCTATAATAATTCATTCAGTTATGCAAATTACATCTATTATTATTTTTATACAGACTAAAACAACACATAGTCCTCCAACTTTTTAGGTTTGCAAATCTGCAATCTATCGCGTAATCCCTGATTTTCTCCCCAACTCTGATTCTGTTCCCTATTACTGATCACCGAATTTTCCACATTATTCCCTTCTACAAACTCTTCCAATTCAAAATCATGATTAACCATAGTTGACTCATTATTTACAAGATGTCTATTACCTGAAACGCTATCATTGATAGCTTCAGTTCCATTACCCCCATGGTAGAACATCACAATATTAAATTCTCGATTCTCCTCATTTGAAACTGGTTTCCTTTTCTGAATTTCCTCAACATCGTCTAAATCTTGTGCCTCCATTACTCGCCTTCCATCTCGTATTCCCACTTTATTATTAAGACTTAACATATTATTTCTAACCCATCCTCTAATCTGATTCACATGTATTATCTGATTATTCATCAATCTACACACATATGGTATACTCTTGGCCCCAACTGTTTCTTTATTGTTGCTTTAATCCATTTTTTATTGGACCTGTAGTTTCGGATTAACACTTCATCCTTCTCATTGAACCTCCGACCCCCTTCATTCAAACAGATTACTGTCCCAAACATTTTCCTTTCCAGGTCTAGGCAACAGCAAATCCAACTTTATTTTAGGCTTAAAATTCAGAACTAATGACGTTGGAGCAGCCTTTGTTGTACAATGAGCTACATTTCTATAATCAGAAAGAGCACAACATGTTGTCCACATTTCCCGGACTTTTGTCAAACCACGCAGTATACAAGGCCTTCTTGACCGTTTTTACGGCATTCTCAGCTGCCCCATTTGTGGCAGGAAAATATGTCGGTGTCAACGAATGCTTTATGCACAAATTTCTTAAACGCAGCTGATACAAACTGTGACCCGTTGTTACTTATAATTTGTTCCGGTAAACCAAATCGTGAAAATACATTCGACAAACAACGAATTGTGAATTCCGTGGTTGGACTGGAAGTGTTAAAAACCTCAATCCACTTACTAAAAGCATTTAATATAACTATTAAATATCTATTACACATAGGTCCCGCAAAATCAATATGGATCCTCTTACAGGATAATACATTTATGGAATTCTCGCATTTTCTTATTAATACCTTCACCTCCTTATCCGTTTTTGGCCACCATACATATGACCGGAATATTGATTTTGTCTTAACCATACCTAAATGAGTTTGAAGCACTTGATGCAATAACTGCTGTCTGAGAGTACTTGGAACTATCTCACCCGATGTCCAAACATTAACACTTCCTCTTCCATGACTAACTCATCTTTCTTTACTAAATACGATCCAAATTTATTCTTATCCAAATCATCAAAACAATTGCTCTTCACCGCCTTCATCACTTCCATTAGCTCACCATCCTTCTCAGTTTCCTGCCTTATCATATCCCAACTTGGAGGTAAACTATCATTTGCACATACATACTTGAAATAGTTAACCTCTTCAGTACTTGGCGGCTTAACCTCAGATGGAAACCGAGACAGAGCATCAGCACAGTTCTGTCCTGACTTTATATATTCAATTGTGTAATTAAAGGCAGAAAGATGAAATGCCCATCGCTGCAATCGACTTGTCGACATTTGAGGAATCCCACGATGCTCCCCAAAAATTGCTATAAGTGGCTTATGGTCTGTTACCAATACAAAATGCCTTCCTATCAAATACTTGAAAAACTTCTTGGTCGCAAACAAATTGCCAGTGCCTCTTTTTCAATGACTCCGTAATTCATCTCACTATCAGACAATATTCTCGACGCAAACTCAATTGGTCTTTCAACTTTATTTTCGTATCTATGGGACAGAACCGCTCCTATACCAACTTTGGAGGCATCACAAGGAAGTACTAATTCCTACTCTGGACTATACTTGACCAACACTCTATCCAACATAATCTCATCCTAAACCTCCCTAAAGGCTTTATCACATTTCTCATTCCATTCAAAACCTTCTCCCTGTTTCAATAAATCATAAATTGGATACATTTTTGTGGACAAACTTTATATACATTTACCAAAATAGTTCATCACTAGACCACAAAACGATCTAACTTCCGTAATGGTTTTTGGAATTGGAAAGTCTCTAACTGTATATTTACTACTTGCCCTGTGTATACCTTTCCTCGAAATTACTATATATATATCCTAAATACCCGATTACACTCTTCCCAAATTCACATTTCGACGCATTAACTCGAAGACCTGAATCTAATAACTTCTTTAGAACACTATTTAAACTTCTGTTATGACTTTCCATATCCTTCGCAAATATTAAAACATCATCTAAAAAGCAGATAACACTCTTTACATCTTTCAAAACCATTTCGATCTCTCCGGTTTAACACCAAAGGGCAAACGATTCATTCTAAAATTTCCAATATGCGTACTCCATAAAACCAAATTTTTTGACTCTTCCTCCGAATCCAGCTGGTAATAAGCCCTATCCAAGCCTAATTTCGAAAAAACTCTTGCATCTCGTAACTTATATAACATATCCTCAATATTAGGTAACCCATAGTTTGTCTCCTTCAAATATTTATTCAAAGTCACCTTGTAATCGGCACATATCCTTATATTCCCATCTTCTTTTAATATCGGAACCAAAGGTTTACCCCAATTTGTAGTTTCAATTCTTTCTATTATCCCTGCCTTTTCTAATTTTGTTAATTCCTTTTCCACTTCTGGTAGAAACGCAAATGGAACTTTTCCAGCCGGAACATACTTAGGAGTAACTCCCTCTACCATAACTAAACGAACTTTCACGTTCTTAAATTTCCCTAATTCGCCATCAAATAATACCCATTAACAATTTGATCTATATGGTCAGATCCCTCTACATTATCTAATTGGTTAATTTCAATTTGCTTTATATCGAACGACCGGAAAAAATCACGACCTAAAATAGAAGTCTGCACTCTAGAATTTTAAATTTCTTTTTTACACCATTATACGTTACAGGCACATAAATACACCCACGTAGTTTTAGCATGTTTCCACTATAATCTTTCACCATAGTAGAATCTTTTAACAACTTACCATGCGATAACTCATCACCATAAACCTTTCCAGGAATCGCTGAAATCGAAGCTCCAGTATCTACCATAAACTTAATTGGTTCATTTTCAATTGTCAAATGCAGCTCAATTGCAGAATTACATTCAGAACCGTTATAATAAATTTCGTTAAAATCCCTGGTATTACTTGAGGAGTGTCTGATCAAAAGTGGCTATTTACATTTTCCAAAATGATATTTTTTTTTTTCTATCAGGGCAGGATTTTTTAATTGAAATAGACCAAAAGTGGCTATTTCCAGCATGGACCAAAAATTCCCAATTTCTCTATGAAAAATATCCCTAAAATTCTTGATTTTGGCCAAAACAAGCTGATTTACTACAAAAAAGTGATCAAAAGTAAGTAGCAAAAAGTAAGATGTAAATAAATAGCCACTTTTGATCAGACACTTCTCACTTGAAAACAAATCATCCTTTGCAACATTGAATGAATTACCATTTACAATTTGAACTACCCTATTAATATCCACTCTTTTAACACTAAGATCTACTCCTGGTTCTTCATTACAATTATCACATTTTTTTTTTTTATATTCACCTTCTCGCCCAATGCAGCTTCGTCACTCCTCAATATGCAATTTGACTCCTCCTCTCCAACTATGGTGCATACCTTCTGCATGTGACCCCGTACATTACACCTTCTGCATATTACATTCTTAAACCGACAATAATTATTCAAATGGTTATTGTACCCGCAATGTATACATCTTACACCCTTTTGTTGTTGATCCACTGACTGTTGTGTTCCTATTCTTGGTGTAACTCTTTTATCATTGTCATTATTTTGTTTACCCGACATTTGTTGTGGACAACATAGACTATATATAAATTGATATGTGTCATTTCCGCAAAAGTTTAATAATGCCGCTTTTTTCTGGTTGTCACCCTCTATTTTAAATACAGTAATAAACTGCTCAAATCGTCCTTTGTACACTTTCCAGCTGTCTCGCTTATAATTAACCGGTGGCATGTGGCCCCATAGTGATTTGAGGTTATCACTCATTTTTTGTTTTTACTTTATTTACCAAAAATAATCTTATTATTATTTAATTTGTGGGTTTTTCTTTTACCTCGTCGCCAATGTTGTGTATTTTATGCCGGATGGTAATTCTTTCTTTAGATTTAAAATGCTTCAATTAATTTTCTTTATTTTTCTTTAATCACCAACGTACACTTCTATATCTTTTCTTACACTGTACTTTTTCTTAATCCTAGGTTAGGTTAGGTTAGGTTGGAGTGGCTGCTTAGGCACACTTAGACCATTGACGGTCCATTGTGATACCACAGAATATATCCCCTTTACCCCTATTGGAACCATTTCGAGCTACTTATGTAGTGTAAGACGTCCCGCACTTTAATGTTTTCGAGATCCGAGAGGCAGTCCATCCTGAACTTACCCAAGTGTTTGTGCCTTCTGAGTGCCAATGCTGGACACGAGCAGAGGAAGTGGACCAACGTCTCTTCCTCCTCTTCGTCCAAGCAGCTTCTGCAGAAGTCATTTGCCTCCAGACCCAGCCTTCTTGCATGTTCTCCAAAAAGACAGTGTTCCGTGAGAATTTGTACGACCGTTCTTAATTCACGTCTGCGTAGGGATATTAATGCCCTAGTACGCCCCAAGTCCAGCTTTGGCCAAACTTGTCTTGCAACTCTACAGGTGAGGGTGTTAGACCACCTTTTCCCCGCTGAGGATAGCGCCTGCTTCCCAAGTGCTTGTCTCAGCGCTGTGATAGGCCTCCCCACACCTGCCCTTTTCGGTTGCAGCTGGAGAGTCGTACCATGCCTAGCAAATAGCAAGTTCATCCGCCCTGCAGTTCCCTCCAGATTACCTGGCTATTGAAATGCTCACCCATCTCATTTAGAGATGAGTGACAACTCAACGTCACCCGTGACGCCAAAGACACATCCTAAGTTTAGTTTTACAATTCATCCTCATGACATCTATATTTGAATATTTAAATTAACTCCATACACATTACAATGAATCTCCAATGTGACATTATTATTACTTATAGAGGCAAATCGTGGTTTAAATGTGGGAGGCCGTGTGAAGGGACGGAATATAATTAAATTTTCCGAGACTTTTTTAGTCCGACATTATTTCCAACATTAGAACAAAATAGTTCAGTTGGGTGTGATGGATTAAGATATTTGAACCAGAAATTAATTTATTTGAAGTCGACGAATAATTTGAAGTCGATTGAAGCATTGCGTGGGTGTCATTTTAATAAAAAAACTAACTTGTTAATTCCAACAATTATTCCACAGATGTCTTTAAAATAAAATGAAGAGGTAACCGTGTAACATGAAATTTAAATTTCTAAATTTAGCTAAAATACTTTGCTGGTGGCAAATTATCTCGTCATTATTCAAAAATAAAATATATCTAGTAATCTTTGAAAAATAAATTATTTCTGTGACGTTTTATTGACATTTTATTGATTGAAATTTCAACGACATGTTTATCGATACATTATTTGCGAATTGCTTTAACAAAAACGCATTTAAAGGTATTATTTCTGAGTAGTAAATTCAGGCTCTTAATGAACCTGTAATACTGTCTATGAGAGAGTTGTCCCATTCTCATATACTCATACCCCTGATCCGTCATCACATTTTGATTTTACTCTTACGAGTTGCTGGGATGGAAAGTCGCCTGTAGTTCACCCAGCTTTACTAAATGAAGGCTAAATAAAACTGGAGGATGCCTGTGTTGCAGTTAAGCGATTCACAACTTTCGAGGTCTAACTATATTTGGGTTTTATTTTCATCACACTAAATCATGTTTTCTCGCGAAAGTATTAACTTGGTAATCTTTTGTGCTCAATTTGAAAATTAAATTCGCAAATACGTATAATAAGATAACGTATAAAACAATAAATGCAATTATTTTCTTTTATCGTTGTGTCTTCGACTACAGAACGAAATCAGTCTCGACTGTGCTATTTCAATAGTTGAATGTGTAAAAATTTTAAGTGAATAAATAATTTGCGATTATTACAAACAATAAAATGACAAATAAATTGGTGGAAATCCCCGCAAGTGATTGGATTCAATTACGCGATTTATACAAAGTTGAGTGGCCTAAACATATGCTGGGCTATTATACAGTAGATAATTATATACGATGGGTAAATAAACTGCCGAATATAAAAAATTTAAAATTTTGGAGTTTAAACGGTGACTGGATAAGCGATGGTACATTCATTGTGACTGTAATTATATGAATTGCTAAAGTGTATTTTATAAGCCTTTCTTATTTGTTTATTTGTTTTAGGACCGATATCAAGTACTACTAAATAGCTTGGATGATAGTGGATTTCGTATTTTATTGGCACTTTCTCTTTTAGATTGGTCAAAAGGTTTGAAAGTTTCGTCATACATGGCTAGACATCATAATGCAGTGCTGAATGTGATTAAATCAAAAAATTTGAAAACAGATTTTGATTCACCTGTACATCTATTTTACTTCCCTAAAGAAAGAGCTGGCACTTTGAATTTCAATCCGCCTGAAGGGATTACGCTTCATCCCCTTACCATGGAAAATGCTGAACTCGTTAATAATGTATGGCCAAATAGGCATGTTGGTTCTAAATTTTTCATCAAGCGTATAATAAATTTAAATACAAATATTGGAGCTTATGCAAAGGACGGTGAATTAGTCTCTATGTGTTTAAGATTACAATGCGGTGCATTGGGGGCATTACAAACCTTAGAGTCCCATCAACGACGTGGTTTGGCTACAGTGGTAACAATTGCAATGGTTAAAAAGCTAGCCGAATTAGATATGGACACATTTGCGTTAGTTGGACCGCAGAATTTTAGTTCGAAACGTACATTTGAAAAAATTGGATTCCAGATCATCGATAATGCATATTTCACACGAACGCAACCAATTCAACCGCCATTTGTGTGGCAAGATGATTCAGATGAAGAATAATTCAATAGAAACAAGATTGTATAACGAATGTTGGTTATATTAAATGCGTTTGTTAATTTACAAATTACAATTATACTAGATATTTTTAGTTTGGCTCATGAGTCATGTTGAAATCTGTGATAAATCAAAATGTACATTTTTTCTAAGAATACGAATGATGATGGTGTGTATGCTTCATTAAAAAAATACCGGATTGGACCGGCCTTTTTCAGATCTGAATCGACTAGTATCTTCTTAATACTCAACATGCAACAAAGGCCTTAGATGTAGCCTTTAAAAGAAGTTGTGGAGTTGTGGGCAATGTAGGGAGTAAAGGAAAATCGTCCACTTGGATTTGATAGCTTTGCAAGCCTTGCTATCGTTTAGTAAATTCGTCGTGTTGCCCAAGAGGTTATGTCCAAATCGGTCCGTCACTGACCAAATTTTTTCGTTAAATATGGTTCTTTCCTAATACTACGAACTATCCCGTAATATACCCCAGGGGCTTGTGGGTTTCAGGTAAACATATATGGAAATAACTGGAAATACCTGAAAAAATAATACATACGTATCTACTGTGTCATAACGGTCTGTTAAAATTGAGAACAAACTAATATATATAATCTCGTTTTTGAATCTAAGACGTACATGATATCTATAAAGATAAGTTTCGGGAGTTAAATTTATCGTGTCGAAACGCATTTGGATTGCTTGATTATTTCCATACATTTCATAGAAAATTCGATTTGTTTGAAAATCTCCTTACTATAAATCAACAATTTTTGAGCCAAAAGAAGCCCAAAATCTGCAATTGTGCTCCGATTGCGGTTCTTGATACCTCTAAGGATAGGTTTCGGGACCTATAGTTCCTGTGCCAACGCACAATTAGATTGCTTGATTATTTCCATACATTTCCTAGAAAATTCGATATGTTTGAAAATCTCTTTACTAAAAATCAACAATTTTTGAGCCAAAAGAAGCCCAAAATCTGCAATTGTGCTCCGATTGCGGTTCTTGATACCTCTAAGGACAGGTTTCGGGACCTATAGTTGCTGTGCCAACGCACAATTAGATTAATTGATTATTTCCATACATTTCATAGAAAATTCGATTGTTTGCAAACCTCTTTACTATAAATCAACAATTTTTGAGCCAAAAGAAACCCAAAATCTGCAATTGTGCTCCGATTGCGGTTCTTGATATCTCTAAGGATAGGTTTCGGTACCTATAGTTGCTGTGCCAACGCGCATTTCGAGTCCTTGATTATTTTCATAATTTTCATAGAAAATTCGATTTGTTTGAAAATCTCTTTACTATAAATCAACAATTTTTGAGCCAAAAGAAACCCAAAATCTGCAATTGTGCTCCGATTGCGGTTCTTGATACCTCTAAGGACAGGTTTCGGGACCTATAATTGCTGTACCAACGCGCAATTAGATTGCTTGATTATTTCCATACATTTCATAGAAAATTCGATTTGTTTGAAAATCTTTTTACTATAAATCAACAATTTTTGAGCCAAAAGAAACGCAAAATCTGCAATTGTGCTCCGATTGCGGTTCTTGATACCTCTAAGGACAGGTTTCGGGACCTATAGTTGCTATGCCAACGCACAATTAGATTAATTGATTATTTCCATACATTTCATAGAAAATTCGATTTGTTTGCAAACCTCTTTACTATAAATCAACAATTTTTGAGCCAAAAGAAACCCAAAATCTGCAATTGTGCTCCGATTGCGGTTCTTGATATCTCTAAGGATAGGTTTCGGGACCTATAGTTGCTGTGCCAACGCACAATTAGATTAATTGATTATTTCCATACATTTCATAGAAAATTCGATTTGTTTGAAAATCTCTTTGCTATAAATCAACAATTTTTGAGCCAAAAGAAGCCCAAAATCTGCAATTGTGCTCCGATTGCGGTTCTTGATACCTCTAAGGACAGGTTTCGGGACCTATAGTTGCTGTGCCAACGCACAATTAGATTAATTGATTATTTCCATACATTTCATAGAAAATTCGATTTGTTTGCAAACCTCTTTACTATAAATCAACAATTTTTGAGCCAAAAGAAGCCCAAAATCTGCAATTGTGCTCCGATTGCGGTTCTTGATACCTCTAAGGACAGGTTTCGGGACCTATAGTTGCTGTGCCAACGCACAATTAGATTAATTGATTATTTCCATACATTTCATAGAAAATTCGATTTGTTTGCAAACCTCTTTACTATAAATCAACAATTTTTGAGCCAAAAGAAGCCCAAAATCTGCAATTGTGCTCCGATTGCGGTTCTTGATACCTCTAAGGACAAGTTTCGGGACCTATAGTTGCTGTGCCAACGCACAATTAGATTAATTGATTATTTCCATACATTTCCTAGAAAATTCGATATGTTTGAAAATCTCTTTACTAAAAATCAACAATTTTTGAGCCAAAAGAAGCCCAAAATCTACAATTGTGCTCCGATTGCGGTTCTTGATACCTCTAAGGACAGGTTTCGGGACCTATAGTTGCTGTGCCAACGCACAATTAGATTAATTGATTATTTCCATACATTTCATAGAAAATTCGATTTGTTTGCAAACCTCTTTACTATAAATCAACAATTTTTGAGCCAAAAGAAACCCAAAATCTACAATTGTGCTCCGATTGCGGTTCTTGATACCTCTAAGGACAGGTTTCGGGACCTATAGTTGCTGTGCCAACGCACAATTAGATTAATTGATTATTTCCATACATTTCATAGAAAATTCGATTTGTTTGAAAATCTCTTTACTATAAATCAACAATTTTTGAGCCAAAAGAAGCCCAAAATCTGCAATTGTGCTCCGATTGCGGTTCTTGATACCTCTAAGGACAGGTTTCGGGACCTATAGTTGCTGTGCCAACGCACAATTAGATTAATTGATTATTTCCATACATTTCATAGAAAATTCGATTTGTTTGAAAATCTCCTTACTATAAATCAACAATTTTTGAGCCAAAAGAAGCCCAAAATCTGCAATTGTGCTCCGATTGCGGTTCTTGATACCTCTAAGGATAGGTTTCGGGACCTATAGTTCCTGTGCCAACGCACAATTAGATTGCTTGATTATTTCCATACATTTCCTAGAAAATTCGATATGTTTGAAAATCTCTTTACTAAAAATCAACAATTTTTGAGCCAAAAGAAGCCCAAAATCTGCAATTGTGCTCCGATTGCGGTTCTTGATACCTCTAAGGACAGGTTTCGGGACCTATAGTTGCTGTGCCAACGCACAATTAGATTAATTGATTATTTCCATACATTTCATAGAAAATTCGATTGTTTGCAAACCTCTTTACTATAAATCAACAATTTTTGAGCCAAAAGAAGCCCAAAATCTGCAATTGTGCTCCGATTGCGGTTCTTGATACCTCTAAGGACAGGTTTCGGGACCTATAGTTGCTGTGCCAACGCACAATTAGATTAATTGATTATTTCCATACATTTCATAGAAAATTCGATTTGTTTGAAAATCTCTTTACTATAAATCAACAATTTTTGAGCCAAAAGAAGCCCAAAATCTGCAATTGTGCTCCGATTGCGGTTCTTGATACCTCTAAGGACAGGTTTCGGGACCTATAGTTGCTGTGCCAACGCACAATTAGATTAATTGATTATTTCCATACATTTCATAGAAAATTCGATTTGTTTGCAAACCTCTTTACTATAAATCAACAATTTTTGAGCCAAAAGAAGCCCAAAATCTGCAATTGTGCTCCGATTGCGGTTCTTGATACCTCTAAGGACAGGTTTCGGGACCTATAGTTGCTGTGCCAACGCACAATTAGATTAATTGATTATTTCCATACATTTCATAGAAAATTCGATTTGTTTGAAAATCTCTTTACTATAAATCAACAATTTTTGAGCCAAAAGAAGCCCAAAATCTGCAATTGTGCTCCGATTGCGGTTCTTGATACCTCTAAGGACAGGTTTCGGGACCTATAGTTGCTGTGCCAACGCACAATTAGATTAATTGATTATTTCCATACATTTCATAGAAAATTCGATTTGTTTGAAAATCTCCTTACTATAAATCAACAATTTTTGAGCCAAAAGAAACCCAAAATCTGCAATTGTGCTCCGATTGCGGTTCTTGATACCTCTAAGGATAGGTTTCGGGACCTATAGTTGCTGTGCCAACGCACAATTAGATATCTTGATTATTTCCATACATTTCCTAGAAAATTCGATATGTTTGAAAATCTCTTTACTAAAAATCAACAATTTTTGAGCCAAAAGAAACCCAAAATCTGCAATTGTGCTCCGATTGCGGTTCTTGATACCTCTAAGGACAGGTTTCGGGACCTATAGTTGCTGTGCCAACGCACAATTAGATTGCTTGATTATTTCCATACATTTCATAGAAAATTCGATTTGTTTGAAAATCTCCTTACTATAAATCAACAATTTTTGAGCCAAAAGAAGCCCAAAATCTGCAATTGTGCTCCGATTGCGGTTCTTGATACTTCTAAGGACAGGTTTCGGGACTTATAGTTGCTGTGCCAACGCACAATTAGATTAAATGATTATTTCCATACATTTCATAGAAAATTCGATTTGTTTGAAAATCTCTTTACTATAAATCAACAATTTTTGAGCCAAAAGAAACCCAAAATCTGCAATTGTGCTCCGATTGCGGTTCTTGATACCTCTAAGGACAGGTTTTGGGACCTATAGTTGCTGTGCCAACGCACAATTAGATTAATTGATTATTTCCATACATTTCCTAGAAAATTCGATATGTTTGAAAATCTCCTTACTATAAATCAACAATTTTTGAGCCAAAAGAAGCCCAAAATCTGCAATTGTGCTCCGATTGCGGTTCTTGATACTTCTAAGGACAGGTTTCGGGACTTATAGTTGCTGTGCCAACGCACAATTAGATTAAATGATTATTTCCATACATTTCATAGAAAATTCGATTTGTTTGAAAATCTCTTTACTATAAATCAACAATTTTTGAGCCAAAAGAAACCCAAAATCTGCAATTGTGCTCCGATTGCGGTTCTTGATACCTCTAAGGACAGGTTTCGGGACCTATAGTTGCTGTGCCAACGCACAATTAGATTAATTGATTATTTCCATACATTTCATAGAAAATTCGATTTGTTTGAAAACCTCTTTACTATAAATCAACAATTTATGAGCCAAAAGAAGCCCAAAATCTGCAATTGTGCTCCGATTGCGGTTCTTGATACCTCTAAGGACAGGTTTCGGGACCTATAGTTGCTGTGCCAACGCACAATTAGATTAATTGATTATTTCCATACATTTCATAGAAAATTCGATTTGTTTGAAAATCTCCTTACTATAAATCAACAATTTTTGAGCCAAAAGAAACCCAAAATCTGCAATTGTGCTCCGATTGCGGTTCTTGATACCTCTAAGGATAGGTTTCGGGACCTATAGTTGCTGTGCCAACGCACAATTAGATTTATTTCCATACATTTCATAGAAAATTCGATTTGTTTGAAAATCTCTTTACTATAAATCAACAATTTTTGAGCCAAAAGAAACCCAAAATCTGCAATTGTGCTCCGATTGCGGTTCTTGATACCTCTAAGGACAGGTTTCGGGACCTATAGTTGCTGTGCCAACGCACAATTAGATTAATTGATTATTTCCATACATTTCATAGAAAATTCGATTTGTTTGAAAATCTCTTTACTATAAATCAACAATTTTTGAGCCAAAAGAAGCCCAAAATCTGCAATTGTGCTCCGATTGCGGTTCTTGATACCTCTAAGGACAGGTTTCGGGACCTATAGTTGCTGTGCCAACGCACAATTAGATTAATTGATTATTTCCATACATTTCATAGAAAATTCGATATGTTTGAAAATCTCTTTACTAAAAATCAACAATTTTTGAGCCAAAAGAAGCCCAAAATCTGCAATTGTGCTCCGATTGCGGTTCTTGATACCTCTAAGGACAGGTTTCGGGACCTATAGTTGCTGTGCCAACGCACAATTAGATTTATTTCCATACATTTCATAGAAAATTCGATTTGTTTGAAAATCTCTTTACTATAAATCAACAATTTTTGAGCCAAAAGAAACCCAAAATCTGCAATTGTGCTCCGATTGCGGTTCTTGATACCTCTAAGGACAGGTTTCGGGACCTATAGTTGCTGTGCCAACGCACAATTAGATTAATTGATTATTTCCATACATTTCCTAGAAAATTCGATATGTTTGAAAATCTCTTTACTAAAAATCAACAATTTTTGAGCCAAAAGAAACCCAAAATCTGCAATTGTGCTCCGATTGCGGTTCTTGATACCTCTAAGGACAGGTTTCGGGACCTATAGTTGCTGTGCCAACGCACAATTAGATTAATTGATTATTTCCATACATTTCATAGAAAATTCGATTTGTTTGAAAATCTCTTTACTATAAATCAACAATTTTTGAGCCAAAAGAAGCCCAAAATCTGCAATTGTGCTCCGATTGCGGTTCTTGATACTTCTAAGGACAGGTTTCGGGACTTATAGTTGCTGTGCCAACGCACAATTAGATTAAATGATTATTTCCATACATTTCATAGAAAATTCGATTTGTTTGAAAATCTCTTTACTATAAATCAACAATTTTTGAGCCAAAAGAAACCCAAAATCTGCAATTGTGCTCCGATTGCGGTTCTTGATACCTCTAAGGACAGGTTTCGGGACCTATAGTTGCTGTG
This sequence comes from Tipula vernalis, assembly GCA_958295665.1. Classification (NCBI taxonomy): domain Eukaryota; kingdom Metazoa; phylum Arthropoda; class Insecta; order Diptera; family Tipulidae; genus Tipula; species Tipula vernalis. The sequence continues at coordinate 173,681,789 of OY282558.1, read as the reverse complement.
CCAACGCACAATTAGATTAATTGATTATTTCCATACATTTCATAGAAAATTCGATTTGTTTGCAAACCTCTTTACTATAAATCAACAATTTTTGAGCCAAAAGAAGCCCAAAATCTGCAATTGTGCTCCGATTGCGGTTCTTGATACCTCTAAGGACAGGTTTCGGGACCTATAGTTGCTGTGCCAACGCACAATTAGATTAATTGATTATTTCCATACATTTCATAGAAAATTCGATTTGTTTGAAAATCTCCTTACTATAAATCAACAATTTTTGAGCCAAAAGAAACCCAAAATCTGCAATTGTGCTCCGATTGCGGTTCTTGATACCTCTAAGGATAGGTTTCGGGACCTATAGTTGCTGTGCCAACGCACAATTAGATTGCTTGATTATTTCCATACATTTCATAGAAAATTCGATATGTTTGAAAATCTCTTTACTAAAAATCAACAATTTTTGAGCCAAAAGAAGCCCAAAATCTGCAATTGTGCTCCGATTGCGGTTCTTGATACCTCTAAGGACAGGTTTCGGGACCTATAGTTGCTGTGCCAACGCACAATTAGATTAATTGATTATTTCCATACATTTCATAGAAAATTCGATTTGTTTGAAAATCTCTTTACTATAAATCAACAATTTTTGAGCCAAAAGAAACCCAAAATCTGCAATTGTGCTCCGATTGCGGTTCTTGATACCTCTAAGGATAGGTTTCGGGACCTATAGTTGCTGTGCCAACGCACAATTAGATATCTTGATTATTTCCATACATTTCCTAGAAAATTCGATATGTTTGAAAATCTCTTTACTAAAAATCAACAATTTTTGAGCCAAAAGAAACCCAAAATCTGCAATTGTGCTCCGATTGCGGTTCTTGATACCTCTAAGGACAGGTTTCGGGACCTATAGTTGCTGTGCCAACGCACAATTAGATTGCTTGATTATTTCCATACATTTCATAGAAAATTCGATTTGTTTGAAAATCTCTTTACTATAAATCAACAATTTTTGAGCCAAAAGAAACCCAAAATCTGAAATTGTGCTCCGATTGCGGTTCTTGATACCTCTAAGGACAGGTTTCGGGACCTATAGTTGCTGTGCCAACGCACAATTAGATTAATTGATTATTTCCATACATTTCCTAGAAAATTCGATATGTTTGAAAATCTCTTTACTAAAAATCAACAATTTTTGAGCCAAAAGAAACCCAAAATCTGCAATTGTGCTCCGATTGCGGTTCTTGATACCTCTAAGGATAGGTTTCGGGACCTATAGTTGCTGTGCCAACGCACAATTAGATTTATTTCCATACATTTCATAGAAAATTCGATTTGTTTGAAAATCTCTTTACTATAAATCAACAATTTTTGAGCCAAAAGAAACCCAAAATCTGCAATTGTGCTCCGATTGCGGTTCTTGATACCTCTAAGGACAGGTTTCGGGACCTATAGTTGCTGTGCCAACGCACAATTAGATTAATTGATTATTTCCATACATTTCATAGAAAATTCGATTTGTTTGAAAACCTCTTTACTATAAATCAACAATTTATGAGCCAAAAGAAGCCCAAAATCTGCAATTGTGCTCCGATTGCGGTTCTTGATACCTCTAAGGACAGGTTTCGGGACCTATAGTTGCTGTGCCAACGCACAATTAGATTAATTGATTATTTCCATACATTTCATAGAAAATTCGATTTGTTTGAAAATCTCCTTACTATAAATCAACAATTTTTGAGCCAAAAGAAACCCAAAATCTGCAATTGTGCTCCGATTGCGGTTCTTGATACCTCTAAGGACAGGTTTCGGGACCTATAGTTGCTGTGCCAACGCACAATTAGATTAATTGATTATTTCCATACATTTCATAGAAAATTCGATTTGTTTGCAAACCTCTTTACTATAAATCAACAATTTTTGAGCCAAAAGAAGCCCAAAATCTGCAATTGTGCTCCGATTGCGGTTCTTGATACCTCTAAGGACAGGTTTCGGGACCTATAGTTGCTGTGCCAACGCACAATTAGATTAATTGATTATTTCCATACATTTCATAGAAAATTCGATTTGTTTGAAAATCTCCTTACTATAAATCAACAATTTTTGAGCCAAAAGAAACCCAAAATCTGCAATTGTGCTCCGATTGCGGTTCTTGATACCTCTAAGGATAGGTTTCGGGACCTATAGTTGCTGTGCCAACGCACAATTAGATTAATTGATTATTTCCATACATTTCATAGAAAATTCGATTTGTTTGAAAATCTCCTTACTATAAATCAACAATTTTTGAGCCAAAAGAAGCCCAAAATCTGCAATTGTGCTCCGATTGCGGTTCTTGATACCTCTAAGGACAGGTTTCGGGACCTATAGTTGCTGTGCCAACGCACAATTAGATTAATTGATTATTTCCATACATTTCATAGAAAATTCGATTTGTTTGAAAATCTCCTTACTATAAATCAACAATTTTTGAGCCAAAAGAAACCCAAAATCTGCAATTGTGCTCCGATTGCGGTTCTTGATACCTCTAAGGACAGGTTTCGGGACCTATAGTTGCTGTGCCAACGCACAATTAGATTAATTGATTATTTCCATACATTTCATAGAAAATTCGATTTGTTTGAAAATCTCTTTACTATAAATCAACAATTTTTGAGCCAAAAGAAGCCCAAAATCTGCAATTGTGCTCCGATTGCGGTTCTTGATACTTCTAAGGACAGGTTTCGGGACTTATAGTTGCTGTGCCAACGCACAATTAGATTAAATGATTATTTCCATACATTTCATAGAAAATTCGATTTGTTTGAAAATCTCTTTACTATAAATCAACAATTTTTGAGCCAAAAGAAACCCAAAATCTGCAATTGTGCTCCGATTGCGGTTCTTGATACCTCTAAGGACAGGTTTCGGGACCTATAGTTGCTGTGCCAACGCACAATTAGATTAATTGATTATTTCCATACATTTCATAGAAAATTCGATTTGTTTGCAAACCTCTTTACTATAAATCAACAATTTTTGAGCCAAAAGAAGCCCAAAATCTGCAATTGTGCTCCGATTGCGGTTCTTGATACCTCTAAGGACAGGTTTCGGGACCTATAGTTGCTGTGCCAACGCACAATTAGATTAATTGATTATTTCCATACATTTCATAGAAAATTCGATTTGTTTGAAAATCTCCTTACTATAAATCAACAATTTTTGAGCCAAAAGAAACCCAAAATCTGCAATTGTGCTCCGATTGCGGTTCTTGATACCTCTAAGGATAGGTTTCGGGACCTATAGTTGCTGTGCCAACGCACAATTAGATTGCTTGATTATTTCCATACATTTCATAGAAAATTCGATATGTTTGAAAATCTCTTTACTAAAAATCAACAATTTTTGAGCCAAAAGAAGCCCAAAATCTGCAATTGTGCTCCGATTGCGGTTCTTGATACCTCTAAGGACAGGTTTCGGGACCTATAGTTGCTGTGCCAACGCACAATTAGATTAATTGATTATTTCCATACATTTCATAGAAAATTCGATTTGTTTGAAAATCTCTTTACTATAAATCAACAATTTTTGAGCCAAAAGAAACCCAAAATCTGCAATTGTGCTCCGATTGCGGTTCTTGATACCTCTAAGGATAGGTTTCGGGACCTATAGTTGCTGTGCCAACGCACAATTAGATATCTTGATTATTTCCATACATTTCCTAGAAAATTCGATATGTTTGAAAATCTCTTTACTAAAAATCAACAATTTTTGAGCCAAAAGAAACCCAAAATCTGCAATTGTGCTCCGATTGCGGTTCTTGATACCTCTAAGGACAGGTTTCGGGACCTATAGTTGCTGTGCCAACGCACAATTAGATTGCTTGATTATTTCCATACATTTCATAGAAAATTCGATTTGTTTGAAAATCTCTTTACTATAAATCAACAATTTTTGAGCCAAAAGAAACCCAAAATCTGAAATTGTGCTCCGATTGCGGTTCTTGATACCTCTAAGGACAGGTTTCGGGACCTATAGTTGCTGTGCCAACGCACAATTAGATTAATTGATTATTTCCATACATTTCCTAGAAAATTCGATATGTTTGAAAATCTCTTTACTAAAAATCAACAATTTTTGAGCCAAAAGAAACCCAAAATCTGCAATTGTGCTCCGATTGCGGTTCTTGATACCTCTAAGGATAGGTTTCGGGACCTATAGTTGCTGTGCCAACGCACAATTAGATTTATTTCCATACATTTCATAGAAAATTCGATTTGTTTGAAAATCTCTTTACTATAAATCAACAATTTTTGAGCCAAAAGAAGCCCAAAATCTGCAATTGTGCTCCGATTGCGGTTCTTGATACTTCTAAGGACAGGTTTCGGGACTTATAGTTGCTGTGCCAACGCACAATTAGATTAAATGATTATTTCCATACATTTCATAGAAAATTCGATTTGTTTGAAAATCTCTTTACTATAAATCAACAATTTTTGAGCCAAAAGAAACCCAAAATCTGCAATTGTGCTCCGATTGCGGTTCTTGATACCTCTAAGGACAGGTTTCGGGACCTATAGTTGCTGTGCCAACGCACAATTAGATTAATTGATTATTTCCATACATTTCATAGAAAATTCGATTTGTTTGCAAACCTCTTTACTATAAATCAACAATTTTTGAGCCAAAAGAAGCCCAAAATCTGCAATTGTGCTCCGATTGCGGTTCTTGATACCTCTAAGGACAGGTTTCGGGACCTATAGTTGCTGTGCCAACGCACAATTAGATTAATTGATTATTTCCATACATTTCATAGAAAATTCGATTTGTTTGAAAATCTCCTTACTATAAATCAACAATTTTTGAGCCAAAAGAAACCCAAAATCTGCAATTGTGCTCCGATTGCGGTTCTTGATACCTCTAAGGATAGGTTTCGGGACCTATAGTTGCTGTGCCAACGCACAATTAGATTGCTTGATTATTTCCATACATTTCATAGAAAATTCGATATGTTTGAAAATCTCTTTACTAAAAATCAACAATTTTTGAGCCAAAAGAAGCCCAAAATCTGCAATTGTGCTCCGATTGCGGTTCTTGATACCTCTAAGGACAGGTTTCGGGACCTATAGTTGCTGTGCCAACGCACAATTAGATTAATTGATTATTTCCATACATTTCATAGAAAATTCGATTTGTTTGAAAATCTCTTTACTATAAATCAACAATTTTTGAGCCAAAAGAAACCCAAAATCTGCAATTGTGCTCCGATTGCGGTTCTTGATACCTCTAAGGATAGGTTTCGGGACCTATAGTTGCTGTGCCAACGCACAATTAGATATCTTGATTATTTCCATACATTTCCTAGAAAATTCGATATGTTTGAAAATCTCTTTACTAAAAATCAACAATTTTTGAGCCAAAAGAAACCCAAAATCTGCAATTGTGCTCCGATTGCGGTTCTTGATACCTCTAAGGACAGGTTTCGGGACCTATAGTTGCTGTGCCAACGCACAATTAGATTGCTTGATTATTTCCATACATTTCATAGAAAATTCGATTTGTTTGAAAATCTCTTTACTATAAATCAACAATTTTTGAGCCAAAAGAAACCCAAAATCTGAAATTGTGCTCCGATTGCGGTTCTTGATACCTCTAAGGACAGGTTTCGGGACCTATAGTTGCTGTGCCAACGCACAATTAGATTAATTGATTATTTCCATACATTTCCTAGAAAATTCGATATGTTTGAAAATCTCTTTACTAAAAATCAACAATTTTTGAGCCAAAAGAAACCCAAAATCTGCAATTGTGCTCCGATTGCGGTTCTTGATACCTCTAAGGACAGGTTTCGGGACCTATAGTTGCTGTGCCAACGCACAATTAGATTGCTTGATTATTTCCATACATTTCATAGAAAATTCGATTTGTTTGCAAACCTCTTTACTAAAAATCAACAATTTTTGAGCCAAAAGAAGCCCAAAATCTGCAATTGTGCTCCGATTGCGGTTCTTGATACTTCTAAGGACAGGTTTCGGGACTTATAGTTGCTGTGCCAACGCACAATTAGATTAAATGATTATTTCCATACATTTCATAGAAAATTCGATTTGTTTGAAAATCTCTTTACTATAAATCAACAATTTTTGAGCCAAAAGAAACCCAAAATCTGCAATTGTGCTCCGATTGCGGTTCTTGATACCTCTAAGGACAGGTTTCGGGACCTATAGTTGCTGTGCCAACGCACAATTAGATTAATTGATTATTTCCATACATTTCCTAGAAAATTCGATATGTTTGAAAATCTCTTTACTAAAAATCAACAATTTTTGAGCCAAAAGAAACCCAAAATCTGCAATTGTGCTCCGATTGCGGTTCTTGATACCTCTAAGGACAGGTTTCGGGACCTATAGTTGCTGTGCCAACGCACAATTAGATTAATTGATTATTTCCATACATTTCATAGAAAATTCGATTTGTTTGCAAACCTCTTTACTATAAATCAACAATTTTTGAGCCAAAAGAAGCCCAAAATCTGCAATTGTGCTCCGATTGCGGTTCTTGATACCTCTAAGGACAGGTTTCGGGACCTATAGTTGCTGTGCCAACGCACAATTAGATTAATTGATTATTTCCATACATTTCATAGAAAATTCGATTTGTTTGAAAATCTCTTTACTATAAATCAACAATTTTTGAGCCAAAAGAAACCCAAAATCTGCAATTGTGCTCCGATTGCGGTTCTTGATACCTCTAAGGATAGGTTTCGGGACCTATAGTTGCTGTGCCAACGCACAATTAGATTAATTGATTATTTCCATACATTTCATAGAAAATTCGATTTGTTTGAAAATCTCTTTACTATAAATCAACAATTTTTGAGCCAAAAGAAACCCAAAATCTGCAATTGTGCTCCGATTGCGGTTCTTGATACCTCTAAGGATAGGTTTCGGGACCTATAGTTGCTGTGCCAACGCGCAATTAGATTGCTTGATTATTTCCATACATTTCATAGGAAATTCGATTTGTTTGAAAATCTCTTTACTATAAATCAACAATTTTTGAGCCAAAAGAAGCCCAAAATCTGCAATTGTGCTCCGATTGTGGTTCTTGATACCTCTAAGGACAGGTTTCGGGACCTATAATTGCTGTACCAACGCACAATTAGATTGCTTGATTATTTCCATACATTTCATAGAAAATTCGATTTGTTTGAAAATCTCTTTACTATAAATCAACAATTTTTGAGCCAAAAGAAACCCAAAATCTGCAATTGTGCTCCGATTGCGGTTCTTGATACCTCTAGGCACAGGTTTCGGGACCTATAATTGCTGTGCGAAGGCGCAATTAGATTGCTTGATTATTTCCATACATTTCATAGAAAATTCGATTTGTTTAAAAATCTCTTTACTATAAATCAACAATTTTTGAGCCAAAAGAAGCCCAAAATCTGCAATTGTGCTCCGATTGCGGTTCTTGATACCTCTAAGCACAGGTTTCGGGACCTATAGTTGCTGTACCAACGCACAATTAGATTGCTTGATTATTTTCATACATTTCATAGAAAATTCGATTTGTTTAAAAATCTCTTTACTATAAATCAACAATTTTTGAGCCAAAAGAAGCCCAAAATCTGCAATTGTGCTCCGATTGCGGTTCTTGATACCTCTAAGAACAGGTTTCGGGACCTATAATTGCTGTACCAACGCGCAAATAGATTGCTAGATTATTTCCATATATTTTATAGGAAATTCGATTTGTTTGAAAATCTGTTTACTATAAATCAACAATTTTTGAGCCAAAAGAAGCCCAAAATCTGAAATTGTGCTCCGATTGTGGTTCTTGATGCCTCTAAGCACAGGTTTCGGGACCTATAGTTGCTGTACCAATGCACAACTAGATTGCTTGATTATTTCCATACATTTCATAGGAAATTCGATTTGTTTGAAAATCTCCTTGCTATAAATCAACAATTTTTGAGCCAAAAGAAACCCAAAATCTGCAATTGTGCTCCGATTGCGGTTCTTGATACCTCTAAGGACAGGTTTCGGGATTTATAGTTGCTGGGCCAACGCACAATTAGATGGCTTGATTGTTTCCATACATTCATAGCAAATTCGATTTGTTTGAAAATCTCTTTACTATAAATCAACAATTTTTGAGCCAAAAGATACCCAAAATCTGCAATTGTGCTCCGATTGTGGTTCTTGATGCTTCTAAGGACAGGTTTCGGGACCTATAGTTGCTGGGCCAACGCACAATTAGATAATTAGATGGCTTGATTGTTTCCATACATTTCATAGCAAATTCGATTTGTTTGAAAATCTCTTTACTATAAATCAACAATTTTTGAGCCAAAAGAAACCCAAAATCTGCAATTGTGCTCCGATTGCGGTTCTTGATACCTCTAAGGACAGGTTTCGGGACCTATAATTGCTGTGCCAACGCGCAATTAGATTGCTTGATATTTCCATACATTTCATAGGAAATTCGATTTGTTTGAAAATCTCTTTACTATAAATCAACAATTTTTGAGCCAAAAGAAACCCAAAATCTGCAATTGTGCTCCGATTGCGGTTCTTGATACCTCTAAGGACAGGTTTCGGGACCTATAATTGCTGTACCAACCCACAATTAGATTGCTTGATTATTTCCATACATTTCATAGGAAATTCGATTTGTTTGAAAATCTCTTTACTATAAAAATCAACAATTTTTGAGCCAAAAGAAACCCAAAATCTGCAATTGTGCTCCGATTGCGGTTTTTGATACCTCTAAGGACAGGTTTCGGGACCTATAATTGCTGTACCAACGCGCAATTAGATTGCTTGATTATTTCCATATATTTCATAGAAAATTCGATTTGTTTGAAAATCTCCTTACTATAAAATCAACAATTTTTGAGCCAAAAGAAACCCAAAATCTGCAATTGTGCTCCGATTGCGGTTCTTGATACCTCTAAGGACAGGTTTCGGGATTTATAGTTGCTGGGCCAACGCACAATTAGATGGCTTGATTATTTCCATACATTTCATAGCAAATTCGATTTGTTTGAAAATCTCTTTACTATAAATCAACAATTTTTGAGCCAAAAGAAGCCCAAAATCTGCAATTGTGCTCCGATTGCGGTTCTTGATACCTCTAAGGACAGGTTTCGGGACCTATAATTGCTGTACCAACGCACAATTAGATTGCTTGATTATTTCCATACATTTCATAGAAAATTCGATTTGTTTGAAAATCTCTTTACTATAAATCAACAATTTTTGAGCCAAAAGAAACCCAAAATCTGCAATTGTGCTCCGATTGCGGTTCTTGATACCTCTAGGCACAGGTTTCGGGACCTATAATTGCTGTACCAACGCGCAATTAGATTGCTTGATTATTTCCATACATTTCATACGAAATTCGATTTGTTTGAAAATCTCCTTACTATAAATCAACAATTTTTGAGCCAAAAGAAACCCAAAATCTGCAATTGTGCTCCGATTGCGGTTCTTGATACCTCTAAGGGCAGGTTTCGGGATTTATAGTTGCTGGGCCAACGCACAATTAGATGGCTTGATTGTTTCCATACATTCATAGCAAATTCGATTTGTTTGAAAATCTCTTTACTATAAATCAACAATTTTTGAGCCAAAAGATACCCAAAATCTGCAATTGTGCTCCGATTGTGGTTCTTGATACTTCTAAGGACAGGTTTCGGGACCTATAGTTGCTGGGCCAACGCACAATTAGATAATTAGATGGCTTGATTGTTTCCATACATTTCATAGCAAATTCGATTTGTTTGAAAATCTCTTTACTATAAATCAACAATTTTTGAGCCAAAAGAAACCCAAAATCTGCAATTGTGCTCCGATTGCGGTTCTTGATACCTCTAAGGACAGGTTTCGGGACCTATAATTGCTGTACCAACGCGCAATTAGATTGCTTGATTTTTTCCATACATTTCATAGGAAATTCGATTTCTTTGAAAATCTCTTTACTATAAATCAACAATTTTTGAGCCAAAAGAAGCCCAAAATCTGCAATTGTGCTCCGATTGCGGTTCTTGATACCTCTAAGGACAGGTTTCGGGACCTATAATTGCTGTACCAACGCGCAATTAGATTGCTTGATTATTTCCATACATTTCATAGGAAATTCGATTTGTTTGAAAATCTCTTTACTATAAATCAACAATTTTTGAGCCAAAAGAAGCCCAAAATCTGCAATTGTGCTCCGATTGCGGTTCTTGATACCTCTAAGGACAGGTTTCGGGACCTATAATTGCTGTGCCAAGGCGCAATTAGATTGCTTGATTATTTCCATACATTTCATAGAAAATTCGATTTGTTTAAAAATCTCTTTACTATAAATCAACAATTTTTGAGCCAAAAGAAGCCCAAAATCTGCAATTGTGCTCCGATTGCGGTTCTTGATACCTCTAAGGACAGGTTTCGGGACCTATAATTGCTGTACCAACGCGCAATTAGATTGCTTGATTATTTCCATACATTTCATAGAAAATTCGATTTGTTTAAAAATCTCTTTACTATAAATCAACAATTTTTGAGCCAAAAGAAACCCAAAATCTGCAATTGTGCTCAGATTGCGGTTCTTGATACCTCTAAGGACAGGTTTCGGGACCTATAGTTGCTGGGCCAACGCACAATTAGATGGCTTGATTGTTTCCATACATTTCATAGCAAATTCGATTTGTTTGAAAATTTCGTAAGGAGCCCAAAATCTGCAATTGTGCTCCGATTGCGGTTATTGATACCTCTAAGGACAGGTTTCGGGACCTATAATTGCTGTACCAACGCGCAATTAGATTGCTTGATTATTTCCATACATTTCATAGAAAATTCGATTTGTTTGAAAATCTCTTTACTATAAATCAACAATTTTTGAGCCAAAAGAAACCCAAAATCTGCAATTGTGCTCCGATTGCGGTTCTTGATACCTCCAAGGACAGGATTTAGGACCTATAGTTGCTGTGCCAACGCACAATTAGATTGCTTGATTATTTCCATACATTTCATAGAAAATTCGATTTGTTTGAAAATCTCTTTACTATAAATCAACAATTTTTGAGCCAAAAGAAACCCAAAATCTGCAATTGTGCTCCGATTGCGGTTCTTGATACCTCCAAGGACAGGATTTAGGACCTATAATTGCTGTACCAACGCGCAATTAGATTGCTTGATTATTTCCATACATTTCATAGAAAATTCGATTTGTTTGAAAATCTCTTTACTATAAATCAACAATTTTTGAGCCAAAAGAAACCCAAAATCTGCAATTGTGCTCCGATTGCGGTTCTTGATACCTCCAAGGACAGGATTTAGGACCTATAGTTGCTGTGCCAACGCACAATTAGATTGCTTGATTATTTCCATACATTTCATAGAAAATTCGATTTGTTTGAAAATCTCTTTACTATAAATCAACAATTTTTGAGCCAAAAGAAACCCAAAATCTGCAATTGTGCTCCGATTGCGGTTCTTGATACCTCCAAGGACAGGATTTAGGACCTATAGTTGCTGTGCCAACGCGAAATTAGATTGTTTGATTGACCATCTGGTTTGTGAGGGTTTGTATGTGCAAAATGATATTAATTACGGATTTACAATGAGGTCGTAAATTTTGTTGTGGCCAATTTCTCGTTTAGTAAAAATGGGTTATATTGTTCTAAGATATATTGTTATATCGTTCCTTGTATATTTCCAGTTCTTCTAATCTGTTCATTAGTAACCCTTTCCGTATTCTGTGTAATACCTGTGGGTTTGTGTTGATGTCATTGTAATTATGTTTTTCTGTAGTCAAGTGTTGTGTATTTTCGAGTCGATTTTTGGTTTTCCGATTTCTTTTATATGTTCTGTAAACCTAACTTGAAAACTTCTACCAGTTTGTCCGATGTAGAATTTGGGGCAGTCATTACAAGTATTCTTATAGATTCCGGTGTCTATTGGTGTATTTATGTTACGTTGTTTGAGTCGATTCCCTAATTTGTTGTTTGTTTTAAATGCCATTGTGTATCCGTGTTTTTTAAAAATCTTCGTTATATTCTTGTTGATGTTATTATTGTACTCTATGGTGATGTATTTCTCTGTTTGTTCAATTTGCTTGCTTAACATGGTCATCATATTCTGTTGTTTCTTCAAATCACAAATTTACCTATTGTTCATTTTGTCAATTAAGTCCGTGTTATAACTGTTTTTTATTGCTATGTGTTTAATGATTTTTAGTTCTTCCATATAGTCCTGATTGTTCATCGGGATCGTGTTTAGTCTATTTATTAAAAAATTGAACGTTGCCATCTTATGCTGGTATGGGTGGTTAGATGATTTGTCAATGGCGTGATCCGTTTGCGTGGCTTTTCTGTATATTTTGAATGTATGCTTGTTGTTAACATTTGTTACTGTCAAGTCTAAACAATTAATGGCTTTGATCGTCTCTGATTCTAGCGTAAATTTTATGTTCGGATGTTTGTTGTTTATGTTCTTGTGAAGATTGCTGTTATTGCAATACCGGTGATTGGGTTAGTTTTCATCACGTGTAGATATTATCTGTTTTCTCTTTGCCGTACAATTCAGTGACACCTTGTATCTTTATTGCTCGTTGGAGCATTGAGATCATCGATGGCATTTGCGGTTTTCAATAAATTCATAAGATCATGCGTTAACAGTGTAACGTTGATTGATATCCGTCCCCTCGTTGTCCATGAAGTAAATTTGTAAAAACTAGGAGTTGTTATTTATTTGATACCTACAGTGACTACAATCGGTACAAACAATTACGGCTAACTAATACAATACAATTGTTAAAAAGCTTAAATAAAACATTCTTGAACAAATCTCTCGACAAGGAAAATCAAAAACTTGAGAAACTGAATTGAAAACCCGTGATATTCTTAGGATCGGTTTCGAAAGATCATAGTTTGTTGGCACCAGGTCAATGAATAAAATCCCATCACGTTGACGCATTCGGCGTTCGTATTTAGTAGAGGGAGAAGTGAACCGATTTTATGGTGAACTTTTAATTTGTCCTTGTACTTTAAACATTAGCATGAAACATTTATCGTTAGCAACATGTGTTGCACCAAAAGATGCCACCCATCTAGAGATAATTTGCCCAGTTAACCTATTTACCGTTATTGCGAATTGAAAAACAGAAATATTTTTTGGTTCATTTTCATCAGCCCATGTTCACTGCTTTTGAATCATCTGCGATTTTTATTCAAAGTGCCACTTATAATGTGAGCATCCAGGCGATTTTGTAATACGTGATATAGTGTTGGCACAGTTAATACAACCCGGGTTCCAAGCTTCGAGCTAATGCAATCACTAAATGGTACTGGTGGTTTTGCAGTTTTAGTCAATGGTGGCGTTGGGCAACGCAATAATTACATACATATATTACGATTCATTGCACCGGGGATCTAATTTCATTGTATTGTAGCAAAGTGGCGATAAACTATTCGTGTAATAAATTTATATACCCAATCTAAACGACGGGTAGTGTTTTTTTATTTTATTTTAATCAATCACGTTAATTGAATTGATAAGGGGTCGTTTCTTATCTTTACTTCTAAGATGGTCGCAATAAAAAATTTAATAATTTTTATTAATTTTATTCAAAAAAAAAAACAACATGCATTTTCTATTTATTTAGAAAAGAATAATAATTAATATTAAATAATACAAAATAAAATAATTTCTAACTTTTCTTAATAATTTCCTAATACATAAATATTTATTTATACAAAATTTTCAAAACATTTTACAAATCTACAAAGAAAAACCAAAAAAAATAGAAAAAAAACTTAATTCTACAATTATTACTTTTTTTTTTTTACAATAAAAACACAATTCTAATTAATTTTTAATAGGTAATTAATAATGAAAAAAAAAATATTTAACGGAAACAAAAAATTAACACTGTGCTATTTCTAACGGGTGGGGGCAAAAAAAAAAAATACATACAATGTAAAGTATTAAATATGGTTTGAGTTTATGATAAGTTGCTCAATATGTGTAAATCGTATTTATTATATCAACATTTAGGATGATTAAATATATAAATTTATGCTTTTTTATTTTATGTTTAAATTAAATTTGGTAATTTTTGTTTAATTATTTACGATTTTATTTAATTAAAATTACTTATATAGCCTCTATTAATAGATATCGGTTCTTTGATGTATTATATTTCTAATTCAAAATTTCTTAAATGTTCTACGTCCTTCCCATTTAAAGGAGGGGGTGAACATAATAATTTATTTGCATTAGTTTTTAAATATTCACCTTCATAACTATTTTCTAAATTATTATTATTGTTATTATGGTTATTATTAATATTACTTAATAAGGTATTGTTAACATTATTATTATTATTATTATTACCATTACGATTTAAACGTAATTTCATTGTTAAACTTTTAGGTGATATAATTTTTGTTGTTGTTGTGTTGGTCGCTGCTGAAGCTGGTGGAATAAACCCTTCACTACTCGATTGTGGTAATGCGTTTAAGGATTCACAACTACCGAGCGAAGTCAATAAACTTGATGGATTATATACTGGTGTATAGACTGATGCAAAGTTTACTTCTGAAACACAAAATTAATTTGTCAATAAAAACAATTCATACAAAAATGATTTTTACAAAATAATGATTAATTAATTTTTGATATTGGTAATTTCTAAATGAATGATACACTACAAATTAAGATGGCAAAATAAGCACAGCTAAAGCCAAAAATATGTTTAATTCTAAGCAGAGCGCGAATCGTAAATAAATCAGAATGAATCACTAAATTTATAAAGAAATTAAAAATTCAAGTCACAAACTCCGGAATTGATTAGCACAACATTTTTCAATCATTTGTCAACTGGCACTGCCATCAACATCGTCAACAACAAACGAGTAAAATTACCAATACCAAAATTATGGGATCACCATACCTTCGACTGAGTTAATTCTTGGTTGAATTTCGTGTTTCGTTCTGCCTTGGTTTTGTTTAAGAACAACAGAATTACTTTTACGCAGATTACGTTCGTCATGCTGTTAGTGAAGACACAATCAAAAACTCTGGTTACAATTTAAAAAAAAAAAAAACGCTTTTTAATTTTAGTTTTAATATGAACGACTTTGTGCCAAAGCTTCGCGAAAGCTTTTATTGTATTAATATTTAATTTTCTATTAAAAAGCGGTTATGATATTGATAAAATCAAGCAAATTAAAACTAAAATTGATGACAAAAGAACTACATTCTGCAGTAAACAAAAACAAACAAAAAAAAAACAGATCAACTTACCACATTAGCCGGGTTTGTATCTTTTGACGCTGTTATACTATTCACTGAGCTCACATCAACATCGTCCGACATTAAATGAGCTCTCAACTGTTTGTTCCTAAGTAAAATATAAAAATAAATTATTTTATTGATCTAGCGAATTATAAAATCATCAAAATATGGACGTACCTCATTTCAAGTTGATGTATTATATGCTGCGATTGTTTGATTTGTTGTGTTGCCATTTTTAGCTTGTCCTCGAGTGATGCAGCTTCAACACATTTGGACGAGTATTTCTCCGAAAGTGATAAAATTTCTAAACGAACATCTTCCAATTCATGTTCCTTTTCTTTGGGATCAGCTAAAGTGTTGCCGCCCAATTGGAATTGTTTTATGAATTCTTGTTTAAATCGGGTTACCTCACGTTGAACTTCGTTTTGATGTGCTTTACGCATTGCATCCAAGGCTGCAAGTGTTGCCTGAAAAAATAAAACAATCGTTGATTAATGTTCATCTTTGAATAAATCAATTAGGTAAATTTTGGTGGAGTCACAACACAACAACTCATTTTGTTTTAGTGATCAACATGAAACATTGAAGTGTTGAAGGATATCGAATGAAAGATACTAACAACGGACAGTGCTCTACAAAATGTATTGGCAGAACACCAGAATATTTCACTTCAACAATGAAAGAAAGGCTGCAGAAAATAATGCAACAAACAAATACATGCTCGTCACAGTGATGAAACTAAATACTCGAGAGGGAGGGAATGGGGTAGCCTAGATATAAAGGTCCCTTCAATGTAATTTTGATTTTTGTACGCAAGGCCTACAGAAAAATGATGAAATATCTTCCCAATGAGTATATCACAAATCTCAAATTTTGCTGAGTCATTAAAGATGTGTGTTGTCTGGCATTGTCGTGATGGAAGACGACGCCTATCCTTTTGATCAATTCTGGTCGCTTTATCTCAATTGCTCGTTTTAATCGCATTAGCTAGTTGTTGACCGTTTGTGCAGCTTCATTAATCTTGAACCATGATCTTAATCGCACATTGTTGTCGTATGTGACCCATTTTTCATCGCCCGTTGTTATCAATCTTTGCAAAACTGATTCGATTTCGTTTCCTTTCAGCAGCAATTCTTAGATGGAAATTCGGTCCAATCAATTGTTCACTCTTACTTCATTTGGTACCGAAATATGGATCTTTTTCTATCCAGCCTTATGCAAATGGTTTAAAACTGTTTTTGGTTTATGTTTGGTTTCGCAGAGATGTTATAAGATGAAGTGTGCCGGTCTTCTTCAATTTTTTGGAGAATTTCATCGACTTTTTCAACGGTTGGTTGACTAGGGCGCGGCGCGGCTTTAACGTGCAACTGATTTTGATAAAGCACATTCACTATAAACACCACGATTTTTTTACAAGCCTGCGAAGCGTTACCGCCTTGGTCGAAGTGATATTGTAAAATGTAGCAAAATAATTCAGAATTTTGGCTGATTTTCAAAACGAAATTACTTTCGAATGGATTAACAAATGTCACAAAGTTTATTTTATAGTAATCTATGGACTGTCACATTTCAAATGCCCTATAGTATGACCTGATAAGATATTATGACCAAAGCCATGCGACTGTGAAGCCATCGATGGGAAAAACGCAACAAACTTTTTTCTTGACCCAATATATGTACAAAGTAAGAACGATACATGATTATGCGTTACATGGTTAGTTACCACAGATAAAATAAGCTACTATTCATCGAGTGGACATTTGAAACCAATCAGGAGTTAAAAATCAAAATTCTTCGAGAACTAAAGTAATATTTCGGTATACAGTCGAGAAAGTCGAAAAAGGTATATTTCATATGTAGCAAGAGGAATATATCATGAACACCTTGCAAGGATATGGTTCAGTCGACATAGTGGAACCTAAGATTTCGAGAGAAAAGGCTTACAGAAGTGCCGTAGGATCTGTGTTAAATTTGTCAACAAATGACAGACATCAAACAACGTCAAAAGTGGCAAGAAAATGCGCCAAACTAACAACGCTGATTTTGGAACGAGACAAGCCGTCTCTTCCGATATTAAAAACTAACCTCAAAAAAGCTAAAATAGGGAAGCATTAGAGTCGATTAATTTTCTTTCTAATAGTGTAGCAATATTATAATATAATTTATTTTGTTATTTGTACATGAATTTCGATAATGAATCTTTACGTTCAATAATGAACGTGATTTTGACATTTTTAATAAAATGAATTTCAGGAGTCCTATTCAAACATTTCGATTACAAAACCCACTGAAAATTCTTTGCAGAGCATTTGCGATTTCTACATAATATTAGTTTAACCAAAAATAATTCATAAACAAACATTGTAATTTACAGCCTTTGTGGCTGTCATGGGCGCTTTCTGTTCGGCTAATTGTTGGCATTGGCAACATGTTGAGTAAAATCAACATGTTGAGGTATGAATGCAATTGATAGGCCAAAATTTATATGGCAACAACACTAATGTGATAAATTTATTAATTTATGGCAACAGTACTGATGTGATAACAGTCTACATAAATGTTTATCAGCAGGTTCGTTATTAATTAAAATTAATAAAATTATTTCAATTACATAAATATTATACATCTAGTAACTACAAATATTTAATCCAGTAAGAAACTGTTTAAAGTAGTCAAAAATTTATTGGGTTATTACAACCTCAAATTAATATCTACCATTCCCCTGTTTAAGGCGTTTTCTACTATAGACTTCCTAAAACTGAATTTATAAAACATAATGGGCTTAAACCTCACGAGTTAATCTGAATTTCGGTACTGAAAATTAACTAAACTCCCAAATCAATCCCTAATTGAGCCTTTCAACTCAATTATCAGCTTACTCTCAACTTACAACTCAAGCTCCAACTCAATCTCAACGCAATCACTATGTCGGCCGAGAACCCAACTGTCAACTCAATCCTCAATTCAACCTCAAATCAACTTTCAAATCAATCCTTAACCTAACCATAAATAATTTCAAACCACTTACTCAACCACAATGCAAGTTAACTCAACCCTAACTCAACTTCAAGTTAACTTAGCTCGAACCAAATCTCAACCTTCTACTCAACTCCATACTCAATGTCCAATTCAATTCCGAACTCAACTCGATTCGAAAGCTGCAAGCGTGTTTGAACTCAACTCATATCAACTAAATCAAGTGGGAGGTTACTCCGACTAAATTAACTTCAACTCAAACCCTATTAAACAATAAATCGATCTCAACCCAACCCTAAATCTAACAATAACTCAACCGCAACTCAGAACTTGATTCGAGAACTACACGCGTCGATGAACTTAACTACACCTGTCCCTCGATTAACACGGTACTTGATTAACACGAATTTGATTTAACACGGTCAACGAATTGAGACAAAGTCTTGATTAACACACGCACAGAAGTTTCGCCGCGTTAATCAAGTACCGTGTGAATCGAGGGACAGGTGTATTATTGAGTTACACGATAGTTAGGCGGAACGTAATTGCCGTGTTAATCGAGGGACAGGTGTACTTAACTCAATCGTCAAATCAACACGGTCCGAAAAACAACTTGCATACATCAACTTACTCAACTCAGAACATGTCAGACTAACTTCCTTCAACTCAACCTCATAATAAATTCCCAACTGAACAACAGAACGATCCCCAATTCAATCCCAACCCAACCCTAATCAACTTCAACTCGACCACAAATTCTTTAACTTTAACTTAAAATCAACGCCTTACTCAACCACCAAATCAACATAGTCCGAGTGTACCTCATGCTTACTTGAACTCAACTCAAATTAATTTTCAACTCAACCTACAACTCTCCCCAAATAAATCCACAACTGAGCCGCTCACTAAACCTCAATTCAACCGCAACTCAACTACCAACTCAACCCTCAACTCAATCCTTAAACCTCAACTCAATCCCAATCCCTGACCCTTAACTCAACCTCTAACTCAATCCTCAACTCAAGCCTTAATTTAACCCAAAACTCAACGTACAACTCAATACTTAAATCAACGTGACTCGAACAACTTAATTCTTACATGAACTCAAATCAAACCACCCCAGGCTAACTTCCAACTTAACTCTTAACTTAACACCAAACGAATTCCCAATTTAACCGCTGACTCGTACTCAACTCAATCCCAACTCAGCTCTCATTCAACTGCATCTCAGCCATAGTCGAACCCTAACTTAACTTAAACTCGAGCCGCAAAAACTACATGTGTACTTGAACTCAACTGAAGTTAACTCTAATTCAATCATTAATTCAGCACGCAATCCTCAGATGAATTGCTCACTAAACCTTAACCATACAGTATACAAAAAATTACTCAACTCAACCTGCATTCAACCCATTACCGGAACCAACACAACCGCCAACTCAACGGCTAACTCAATCCTCAAACCAGAATATATAAAAAATTGGTCAACGTGGTAATATTACTACTTAGTTTTAGGTCAATTATTCTTAATCAGGTACCCGATCTTCTTAAGGTACAGCTTCCAAAAGCTTTTCAATTCTTCGCTTCTTCATGGTCAACAGAAATGGTTTGGCGAAAACAAATTCAAATCGGATTAGCCGTTCTCCGAATACCATCGCTACAGGCAGACACCATGATTTACAGACAGACATTTTTTTTTGGCTTTTCGGCTTTTAAAAATGGTTTTAAACCAACAAACTTTTTTACTTTAACACTATAACGAAGAACTTTGTATTAACTTTGAGAAAAATTTGAATCTAGAATAGATGGAGCTGCACTGGAAGAGAAAACTGCCAAAAAGATTTTCTCAAAACCAGGACCGACAATTTTTTGGTTATGTTAATGATAAATGTGATAATCCATTTTAAGAAAAAACTGTTTACCGAGGTAATATCAAAATTTTATACGGTTAATAGAATTTCCAAATTTCAAATACTTTGCTGCCGGCAAATAACATTTAAAAATTAAATATATCTAGTAGGCTTTGAAATATCACTTCTTTCTGTGACGTTTTATTGACATTTCATGACATTTCATGACATTTTATTGATTGAAATTTCAACGACATGACGTCGTCGATACATTATTTGTGAATATGTTTAATAAAATCGCCTTTACAGGTATTATTTCTGAGTAATAAATTCTCTTGATATTAAATGTCGTATACAAATCTTAGTTGCAAATTACTATGGGACGCCCTTAAAGTAATAACCCTATTAGATGATATACTATAGAAAATGAAAAGCAATGTGACGAGGAGGTGTGACATCAATCAATTGTGTTTTATTTGTTTATATTGACCAGGGGACTGGGATTTTGCGCAAAAGGCGAGAAACGAGTTTTGGTTGATTTCTCGCCTTTCAATTTTGTCCGACAGTTTTTTTTCGATTTTGCACAAATAGACAAAATAAATGGCGAGAAAATTGATACTACTTTAATTTAATTGTCAAAAATACATTTTATTGACAAGATTGTTTAAATTTGTGATTTGATAAAAATGAATTTCTAAAAAAACATGCTATTTTCCTACTTCTCACCATGTGAGAATCTACACATGGTCGAAAATAAAAGCGAGAGCGAGCGTCTACTCGCATAGTGCAAAATCGCTTTTTTTCGCTTTTAGCTAAAATTCGCTCAAAAAGGGCTACTCGCTGTGTGTAAAATACGGGCCCTGAACAAATGGCCGGAGTAATTTAAATTCTTAATGATTTTCAACAGTATACTAGAGATTTATAACTGGATCTACCCGACGCTCTTGACCTACAGGTTCCAAAAGCTTTTCAATTCTCCGCATTGACCACAGAAACAGATTGGTGAAAACAAAAAAAAAACTAATCGGACAAGCCGCTCTCGAGACACCATGGGTATAGACAGACATCCACACAGACGGATGGAAATTTTAGCTTTTTCAGACTCAAGCCGTATTTTCCATGGATACTGCACTAGAACTCGATAAACTTTAAATTCCTTTTATTCTACGTAAACCGAAAAAAAATTAAATTCATAAAGCGTGAATATGTAGTCTATTTGACATAAATACACGTTTTAAGTTTAACAATTCCCCCTTCAGTTATTTCATCAATATTTTCAAATTTCTTGCTGATGTCATTACACGCAATTACACTCGATAAATTCATGGGTTTATCAAGTGTAACTAAAAAATAAGCTATAATTGTAATTATTGCTGTAACGGCTTAAAATGTGGATTTATGTTAAATAAACTACACATTAGAACTTTATGAATTTATATTTTAATCTGTTTACATAGAATAAAAGGAATTTAAAATTTATCGAGTTCTAGTGCAGTTCTCATGGAAAACACGACATCAGTGACTTTCAAAACGTCAAGAAAAATCCTTTTTTAAAAATGGTCTAACTAAATTTTTGATTGAATTTGAACAGTATACTAAAGATATACAGCCTTGGCCAAAAGTATTGAGCACCCTATAAATTTCACACGTACACGATAAGTATAGCAGAAAACAAACCATTTTGTGGGAGGATGATTTTTTTCAGCATCTAAAAAGGTTTAAAAAAAATGACTTACACAGCTGCTGGCAATAAAACATTTGGTGCAATAAAATTTGTGATTTTACCATTTCTGTATTTATTTATCAGTTCGCTACTTTCGCTTATTGTAAACACATCCAGTGATCTAGTGCGCTTTTCGTGTTTCATATTGTTAAATATAGACAGATACAGCTTCTGCATGAGCAAGGGAAATCACAGGTAGAAATTTCTAAAACTGTGAAATGTTCACGCCGATCTGTGCAATATGCTATTGAGCGATTTTCCGCAACCTGATCACATAGTAATAGGCACAGAACCGGACGCAAATGCATCACCACAGACCGTGAGCACCGAAATCTAGTGAGAGAGTCATTGAAATTTAGAAAAAAAAATTCTTCAGACCTTAGTGCTGAGTGGTCAGTAGAAATTAAAAAACAATTTCTTCTCGAACCACTCGTAGAAGGCTTCAGGAAGCTGACCTGAGAGGCTGTAAAGCCAGGAAGAAACCATGGCTCTCCGAAAACAACAAGAAAGCTTGGTATAAATGGGCCCAAAAATACCAAAGTTTGACCGAAGATTGGTCAAATATCGTTTGGTCAGACGAATCAAACTTTCAGGTAAGTTAGTCAATTTTATGCCCTATTAAAATTAAACAATATGATTTTAAATTAAAGTTTATGGTTGAAAATATTTTAGTTTTTCGAAGTCTTAATATTTTTTCTTTATTTCAGATTTCTTGTACTCCTGCGCCCCTATTTCTGAATACGAATATGAACAAAAAATCTACGAATTCAGTTTATTTCTTGTACGAATTCGCGTGAGCATGATTCGTGATAAAATTTCCCTTATTTCACAATCACAGTACGAATTCGAGCAGTTTTTGTTCGTTCATGAACGGATTTTGGTTCGATGACATAATAGTTAACGACACCAAAATTAAACAAGTAAAAAATTTATATTTCTAATTTTTAAAAGAAATACAAATTTTTAAAAACTAAAAACCAATTTTTTTTAATTGAAAATATTTTTTATTTAACAAAATTTCACATATTTTATGTATTATGTAAAATAATATGGCGCGGATTCGATTTTATTCACGTAGCCAATTAAAAACTAAATTGATGCCAAAAATTTGACATATTTATGTTTATTTTCAGTTTTACACTGTCATTTTAAGGATGTTTCACGTAAAACAAAATTTCCCTTTGCCTACACTACAAAAATTAAAATAGGTCATACGTTCATATTCAGAAATACCAATTAATTTTCGTATCGAATAGCATTTTCGTTTCGTATACAAATTCGTATCGTATTCAGAAATGGAAGCCCTGGTGTGACGTTTGTGCGTCGCCGCATTGGCGAAGAAATTAGCCCAGAGTGTGTGGTACCAACCGTAAAATACGGCGGAGGCAGCATAATGGTCTGGGGCTGCATGACTCTTTCTGGAGTTGGCGAAATGTTCGTGTTTGAGGGCTGCATGAACTCTTTAAAATACATAAACGTCCTTGAATCTGCGTTGCTGCCCTCATTTTCAACACTTTTTAGTGAAACGAACATGGCTGGCGTTAAATTCCAGCAAGATAACGCGCCATATCACAAAGCTGCTCGCACAATGGCATGGTTTCGAGAAAAAGGCATTGAGCTTCTGGAGTGGTCTGCCCAGTCCCCAAACCTAAACCCCATATAACATTTATGGGGTTAATTAAAAGGCAAAATCAGGCGCCACAAAATAAACAGAAAAGAGGAGCTAAAATGCCACCTGCGCCAAGAATGGAACTATATACGTCCTGAAGAGTGTAAAAAACTTGTCAGCTCCAGTGCTAAATGACACATGCCTAATAAACCAAGCATTATGAGTAAGTTGCATTTTACCGATCAGTCAATTAAAACTGTTTTTTAACTATGTAATTGGTTCTACTATTTAGTGGAAACATCTAAAATATCGCCAAACCAGGTAAATATTTCCAGATTAGTGATGTTTGATTTTGAATGTTTTCATTTATGAGATTCAGTACGAAATTTTTTGGTAAGCGCGAATAAGATGAATTTTAAGAATATGGAAATTTAAATTTTTGACTGAGATTACGTAAGGTATTTCAGGTAGGTATTAAACATTGATGATGTGTGTCTTATTTGATAAAAATTAAATTAGAAATCATGTTGGAACCACCATCGCAATCTGAGGAATTTTTTTTAGCCCAGAATTTGTTGCTCAGTTGACTTTCAATAAAATTGAGTTTTTAATGTTTTTGCTTTGCGCATTTATTTTATAATGGAAAATCTGAATTTCTTTACGAATGCGACACATGCATTGCATACCACCAGTGTCTTACCCAGAAACACATTAAGGGAAGGATTTAAACGAAAAATAAAACCCAACCTCTGCGAGGCATTACAACAATAGATTAGCCGTCGTAATTTTTGAAGTAGTTCGTCTAAAACTTCGTCAATTGAAATATTAATAATACGATGAGTGTATCATAACCAGGTTAAAAACCAGAACGTTTCGACTTAAAAAATCAGGACAAAACCAGTCAAAACTCTTGTATGAATGTTTCAAATATCATGGAAAAATAATATCATGGAACATCACTTATGACGACATGAACCACCATTCAGCTTATTACGTCAACACTATTCGAACTAATTGTGGTCGATACTGTAAATGAATAATTATTGACAATTTGGATGTTCCATAAACAGCCTTTCCAAACAATTTTCTCCACTTCTAGCGCCAAATGGAACACGAACCTTTGTCGATGGATTTTAATGAAATTTTTTATCTAAGATAATAGGTCGATTCTATAAACAGTTCCTATCTAAAACAGATTAAATCACGTTCAGAAAAAATTCGTGGACCATGTGATTGGGCTGAAGTTGGATTTTTTAAGTAAAACATTTACGTTACAAATAATTACTCGTTAATTGGGGAAGAATTATAAAGGTTTCCGTTGCACTTACAACTAATTGAAATTGATTACTTTCTTTGCTCCACTGAATTAAGAACAAAATTTGACAGAGTGCTTCTGTCTGAATTATTTCGACGATTTTTCATTACCTACAATAAATTATTTCATTCTGCCTTATAGTTGGGCTTTTTTTTTTGATTTGGAATCTTTTAAATTTATGTACTTATTCGATCCGTAAGTTACTAGCATTGATTGTAATATTTTTCAAGTGCTCTTATGGGTTTTTAAGGTTACTTCAGTTTCTTGAAGTTTCTTCAGTTTCTCATATTTGGTTCAAAAAGATTTTTATAATCAAAATAATGCCCTACACTTTACTTATAATGTTTATAGGGAAACTATTTTTTGTTTAAACTTTTGTAGTGCTTTTTTCTATTCTGGCATATAAATTCGTTAGAACAGGGACGTATAATTTGAAACACTATCAAACTTTAAATAGGTTAAAATTAAAATCAAATAACTTTTTTCTGGGACTACACAGAAATTTGTTTGTAGGTATCTTGAACGATGACTCTTGACTCATATTTAAAAAAAAAAATGATTTTTAGAACAGGACATGGGATAGGGGATTTTTTTAACTCATCCAAATAGATAATTGATGCATAAATATTAATACAGGCTCTCAAATCTCTCTTTAAATTAATGATGCTGCTTAAATAATTGTTCTTACCCTTAATAAAATCACGCTCTATGCGTTAATCCAAATGGAATTATTGAAAGCTAGTTTGATTTACAACGGAAGCGGAAAATCCCCCAAAATTTCACCGTTTAATTGTAAGCCGTATATTTCATTGGTTTTTAGAATTAAAATTTTGATTTGACATGGGCTGTTACGAATCTTCATGTGTCGTATGGTTGCTATGAAAATTAATTATTTGAAAGTTACTTAAAAATTTGATTGAAAGATAGTTTTATAAATTATTAGGTTGTGTGTTAAGTTGATTAAAGGTTCGATCTAACAAGAAGGTTGATGCAGGGCACCAATTTATTCGAAATTGTCGCAAACTATGAAACCACCAATGAAATATATTTGATTTAGAATTTTCAAATACAATTTGATGACTTTCTCGCTCTGAAATAATATCAATGTAATACAGAAAAGATTAACTTACTTGTGTTTCTTCAGCCAATGCCTGCTCCTTATCCGATAACAATTCTTGAATTTCATTCCGGTGCTTCTCCCCCAACTCTGCAATAATCCGCCGATGTGACGATTCCATTGCGGCTAAACCCTTTTCACACAGTGCCCTTAATTGTTCAATTTCCTTTTGATAACGCTTCCGTAACGATTCCTCATTTCGCAAATTATTTTCGCTCACCAAATTATCATCATCATCATTATCATCGCTATTCTCATGATTGTTATTACTGTCGTTATTGTTGATGATAAATTTACCGTTAAAATTCTCCTGAATCTGTTCAATATGAATTTGATGTTCATTTTCCAAGTATTCCAAATGTTTTTCCAATTTTTTAATACGTTCCTTCTCCTTGTCCAAATTCTCTTGTAAAGTTTTATTCTCCATCTTTAGTTTAGTACAATCATCCCTGCAAGAATTGAGCTTTGTAATTTCCGTCAGCTTATTGTTTATATCAATTTGATATAAATTAATTTTTGAATTTAAATTTTTAATTTCCGCCTCAAATTTAACAATTAGCTGCGTTTTCTTGCTCAACTCATTGATAATCAGCAGTTTGTCGTCGTTGAGCAATTTCATTTTGTTGTTAGTTTCGCTAAGGTTTAGCTTGAGTTGGGCCTGATTTGCCTCAAAATTTTGATTTAATTCTACAATTTTATTATCGTACAATGATTTAGTATCGACTAGAGATTTTTCTAATTTTTTACAATTCGGACATAATTTATTGGTTAAATTTAATTTTTTTATTTCCTCGGTTATCGAATCGATACGCCCAATTAATTTATTATTTTTTACATAAATATTTTTAAATGTTAAAGTTTCATTATCATTACCACTAATATTATTATTTATTTCACTATTATTATTATTGTTATTGTTGATTAATTTTTCTAAATTAATTATCGAATTTTCCAATTTAATAACCGAATTGGAAATTTCATTCAAATCGACCTTATTAATTAAATTATCGTAACAAAAATATTTGTACAGAAAATTAAAATCGGCTTCGGCTAGAATGTCATCCGGATTGGAAATTTCTAAATTTTCTGCTAATTCCGAAAATAAATTTTCATATTTTTGGAGCTTACTTAAATTAACTAATAAATCTTTGGAAGGTAACTTATCTTTGGATGATGGTGACGCTGATAATGATGATGACGGGGATTCAGTGGCGGCGGGCTGTAAATGAGGCGGTGTATATTCACCTTTTAAAATATTTATGCGCGCATCAATTAACGCCTTGTGTGCCACAATATCAGCAAATTCACATAGTAATTGACGGCCTTCACTAACATTGTGATCTTGACTCAGATGTATATTCCACTGTCCCTTTTTCATTTTGTCTAAATACTCTTCGTACATTTTGTTCAGCTGCGTGATCACCAGATCCATTTCTTTGCGCAACGTATCTTGTACTGAATCGGCGAAATTTTCAAAAGTAATCCGTTCACTATGCGTCAGTGTATAGCCGAACGATGGTATAATTAAATTTTCGTAACGTTCTGCATGTCGCAACATAATATTCGATATTTCGGATTGTATTAATTCTGAATTTACAGTTTCCTGTGCTTGTCGCCATGCTTCTTGCACCGCACCATGAATCGCATCATTTGATGATATATAATTTAAGGTCTCGGCCGCTAATCCAGATGACAACGTTTCGATTGCATTGTTTTTGTATCGCATCACAATCACATTTAATTCGTTCTGTTGTCGCAATAATTCGTCCAATATGGCCGAATTTACCGGTGTTATTTCGGGAATTTTTAATTTTCCAATTCGACGTGCTGATAATACTAGACGTCGGGCCAAAACCGATGCCAAAATATCAATACTTCCATTTGGTTTGATCGAACATTTTCCTCCCAATTTCAATTTCAGCAAAGCCAATAATTGGGACGTTTCACTTATTTCCGATCTCGTTTCTTTTTCTCCATATTCGAGGGACGTGTTATTGTCACCACGCACTATTGATTCACGTAACTTACCGAATACAACACTTTCGAACGCAATTCGCTCGGCTAATAATTCCAAATCTTTTGATTGATATAATTCATTGCGTTCACGCAGCATTCGTCGCTGTTTTAACAAATCGTTTAATTTTGTTCTTAACTGGGCCTCCAATTGTACCAGAGCTAATTTGATCGGACTTGTTTCGGGCAGCAATATGATATTATCTTGAGCACTACTAATCACACAATTTTCACACGAGTCTTTTAGCATTTTTCCTGCTTCGGATAAACATTTTTCAATGAATTTTAACGTATCCTTTTTATCGGTGATTGGCGATACTGATCGTCTTGTGCGATGGCTCGTATGTGACTTCAAATTTTGTAGTTGGCCCAAACTTTGTTCGATACGATCACGTGTCGCGATCACAATACCCTCCAATGATTTAAGGCGATCGATTAGATGGTCGGTCATTTTAGGACTTTGACTAGACGATTGGTTTTGGTGAATGTTAGTACTATTGTTATTAGTATTGCTGTTAATACTTTCATTGCTGTGGTTATCAACTCGCTTTTCTAGAGTGTTCAGCCTAAGTAATACTTGTATTGGTTCAGAACTGATGGATGAATTGTCTAATGATTTTCGTCGCAGTCGTGATGATTTTTTAAGACTAACGCGATCTTCTGTTTTGCTGCTGTTACCTTCAATGGCGTCAATTTTATTCTCCAACTCTATCACTTTCTCTTCAAATTCTTTGGGTAACGATAGCGATTCTCGTCCTTTTAACGAGAGTGAACGTCGTTTTTCTGTAGATTTAGCGAGTTTTGACTTTAAACTACGTACTTGACGCTCTGCCGTATAATATTTAGATGTTAAATCTTGAATCCGGGCAGCCATCATATTATTTTGCGACTCGTCTTCTACTTTTCGACATTCCAAATCTTGTTTTAGGGCTGCGTGAACTATTTCCAGCGAATCATATTGATTTTGAGCTTCCTTCAGCTCTTTTTTCATTAGCTTGATTTCATGTACTGCTTTTTCAAAACGATGCTTAAGTTCGTTATACTCCTCCGCTAGATAGTCTCGCTCCAAAGTGAACGGATCAAATTCACTTAAGCTGGTGAGATCACTAAGGGAGCTCATTCGTTTGTTCATTTTTATCCGATTTAAGCTTGAAATACTGCTCGACTTGGACGATGACTGATTATTGTTCTCCAAATTGTTTAGTTTTTTGTACATAATTTCGTTCTCTTCAATACCCCGTGCTAGTTTGTCCTCTAGATCGCGAATAATTTTATGATTTTCCTCGAGTTCTAATGTTAGTCGCTCGATATAATCTTGTGCTTGATTTTTATTTTCGGTTAGTTGCTTGCCTAGATTATCTCGTGCCTTTTCCGCTTCCCTAATCCTTTTTGTTAAATCTGTTTCGGTCTTTTCAAGTGTTGTAATCAATGTGGTTACACGATTTTCTTGTTCCTGAGCTTCGCCCTTCAACAGGGATAATTCTTTTTCGGCTGAAACGAGCCTTAGTTCAATCTCGGGATCAACAATTTGGCCAATTTCCTCCTCGACAGGATGAATAATGATCATTTCATCTGATCCCACACTATCGATCGTTGATCGCCGTGATGTTGGTGGAGATGATCGTGATCGTTTATTGTTTTGTGTTACATTATGTCCACCATACAGACGTGGTGAATTTGAATTTGAACGTGATCTTAATCTATCTTTGGTTCGTGTTGTTGTAATTGCGGTTAGTGGAATTGGAGGCGATGTTGAAATTGGTGAACCCCAATCGACACTATCACGTCGCCCACCTTCGGACGCCGTACGATATTCTTCGTCCGATGAGAATAATATTGATTTTGGTGTTAGGGGTGTGATTGGTGATTTAACTGTATTGTTACTATTACTACTAGTATTTACAACTACTGTACTATTATTGTTACTATTACTACTACTATTACTATTATTCTTTTCTATTTCACATATTTTTAGGTCATCCGTTGTATTACTTTGATCAGAACTATTTTTATCCGTACTAGTATTACTCGTTTCTTTCTTTGTTGTTAGTCCAGCTGCTGTTTTTAGTACGTTGATCCAATTATTTCGTATGTTTGATGAAACGGTCGCCAATATTATACGTCTGTTATCCCATGTCATTAATTGAAACCCGTAATTTTGCTGCAACTGCGTTTCCTGTATCCCGGTTAAACTATTAACATCGAGAACACCATCTAAAACGCCGCGCTCTTCAGCCACCGGATCACGATAATAGAATAATGCAGCACCGTGAAGTGTAAACCAATGACGCGTCCATTCCCCACCTCGACTGTCTTGTTTCATGAGCCAACCTTTTTTCGAATTAAGAATTACCTCGTCTGATGGTATATTTACCCGTAACTCTTGATTTTTATTTAATAAATAATTTACTGGCATATCGTCTAGGTTACAACCACCATCAGGATCACCACGCTCATTATGTTGTTGTTTACTATTGTTATTACTATTACTAATATTACTATTGACACTACTGCTATTTTGACTAGTAATTTCCGTTCGGGTTCCTGATTTTTTTTTCACAATTGCCGATACAATTGATGGGGCTGATGATTTGGCGGTTGACTGTTGTGTATTTATTGATAAACTTTGGGGACGATTTTGTTGTTGTGATGATTTTAGGATAACATCACGGGTTGGTTTCTCATCGGCGATAATTATGTCTGTGATTACTGGTGCTGTTGTTACGATTATTGGACTTGATGTTGTATTCCATCGATTTTGGTTGTATGTTGTGAGCGTGTTTGCGATATCCTTTAGTTTGTCGTCACAATGCACTTTCTCGATCAAAAGACAGGGTCCTGGAAAAAACGAAAAAAAAAATAGAATTAAAATTATGTGAAAATTAAATTAATTAATAAAGGCGTCCGTCAATTCCGGCGTCCGTTGTTACATTATCAGAAACGGTTCTCGGATCAAAAAAGAAACTTTCTAATATCTAACGCCGTTTTGAACTCCGTTCAAATTTTGGCATAATCTACTTTTGACAAAATCTGTCATGATGTAAATTCTGGAAAAGGCAAGTCTTAATTTTGAAACCTAACCGGACGCGTTGAGAGTAAAATGTCACGTAAAATCGTTACGACGTGCTTTACAACGTTTTGTGACTGAAAACTGACGAATTCAAACTTTCACGGTATATTCGATTGGGCAATATAAAATTGTGTAAAACCTTAAATAAAAATTGAGGCTTTTTCGACTTGTACGACGGAAATGCTGTACGATGGAAGGCTGGGGTCCAGCTCGCGACTTATTCGCGACTTAAGTCATTTAGTGATCCAATTCAAACCGAGACTTATTTCAACCTAACCATACATTTGTGAGGAATTTTGTGAGCCAAAATAAATATTACCATAAAATGAAAAACATCGTTAGGTAATTTATTAGATATTCTATTTAGCAGAAATATAATAATGATAAAATTAGAAGTTTAATAATTTTTATACGTTGCCGCTCTA
This sequence comes from Tipula vernalis, assembly GCA_958295665.1. NCBI lineage: Eukaryota > Metazoa > Arthropoda > Insecta > Diptera > Tipulidae > Tipula > Tipula vernalis. The sequence goes on along the minus strand of OY282558.1, from coordinate 173,650,428 downwards.
TAAATACCATAACCTGGGAAATTTTTTAAAATAACAGAGCAACGTAATTTAAATCAGAAAATAATTTTAATAGACGACTTTCATTTTTGTGGAAACTCTCCCAAATAAGTCAAGAAAGTCTACAAAATGTCTCCTCGCGAGGTTACTTATTGTAGACTTTCAAATAAGACAGTATCCACTAAATAAGTCGGGAATTGTAATCCAGCCCTCCCAATGTGCCCTAAGGGAATGGAATTTGTTCATGTCTTAATAAACGATTATAATGAAATTTTATAGTTACGACATTAGACGACACGATAATGACAAGACGCCGCTGATTTATTGGTGGCGATATCGTCGGATCACAAATTCACACACATAGATGTACATAGATGTATAAGAAACGCTTATCCATTCGACGATTATCTGACACGCGGATATTTTTTTTATCGGACGATAAATCGGGACGTTCTAACAGATATAATACTTTAATTATGGGATTTAGGCAGAAACGCTTCATTATAAATCGTTTTTCATTGTCAGACAATTTATCAATTTAATAAATTAATGCCGTTACAGTGCAACGAAAATTATATAAGTTAATTAGTCAACAACTGTCGAAAATATAGTATTGACTAAATTATAATTAATAATTCAAGTGAGGAAAATCCAGAACATTCCAACATGGCCACCAACTCGAATAGTGTATCGATGCGCAGCATACAGCCAATAATTTTTAATGAAAATATTGCTCGAGACTGGAAGAATTGGATACAAATATTTAAATAGCATTCAGTAGCTACGGGTTTAGAAACTAAAGCTGAGGAAATTCGAATAGCTACATTAATGGCGTCGATTGGATTGGATGCAGTAAATATGGACAACACGTTTAACCTCACGGACGATGAAAGCAAATCGTAAAAGGAATGTACTATATGAAAGATATTCATTTAATAGAATGCAACAACAAGATGGCGAAACGATAGATGAGTTTGCTACTAAAATCAAGGCTCAAGCAATACTTTGTGAGTATGATACTCTCGTCCGAGACAAAATTGTGATTGGGATTTTGTCAGATACGGTACGTGAAAAATTACTCTCCGAAGATGGACTCACTTTAGATAGAGCAATAAATATTTGCAAATCTAGTGAAATAGCCTCAAAACAGTTGAAGGACATTAAGGGTGAACATAACATCGATGCATTAGCTAGAAAAAACGTGCTAAAAAAATCGAAAACCGATAGCGACGAATTTGATTGTACCAGGTGTAACACGCGTCATGGGAAAAAATCCTGTCCAGCGTATGGTAAAAAGTGTGCAAAGTGCAATAAAAAAGGGCATTTTGCAAAGTCATGTCGGGTTCAAATTGATAAAAGCAATTGTAAAAATAATACCAAGAATAATGCTCGTGCTGATACAGTAAAGTCTAATTCAGATGAAGAAATTGAAATGTTCGTGAATAGTGTGTCCAATGATGATAAAGACTGGACCGAGGTATTAAAAATTAACGACATAAATCTAAAAGTAAAATTAGATTCACGTGCACAGTGTAATGTTTTAAGTAAAAATATTGCAGAAAAATGAAAAGCCAAAGTGAATCGATCAAACACAAAAGGCTAGTCGCATATAATGAGCAAAAAATAGAGGTTCTTGGCAAAATTACAGTAATGTGTATAACGAAATCTAATTCAACACCAAAAGAAGTAGTGTTTAAAATAATAAATGAAAATTTTATGTCAATATTGGGAAAAAAATCTTGTGAAGATTTAGGACTAATTTATCGAGTGCGTAGTGTGTCGAATGATGACGACGAAATTTTCAAAGGACTCGGATGTCTAAAAAATTATAAATATGACATTGATTTAATCGAGAATCCTAAATTCGAAATCAGACCAGCAAGAAGAATACCACATTCCATTAGGGACATTATTAAACTGGAACTTGATAAAATGGAAAAAATGAAAGTTATCGTAAGGGTCAATGAACCAACACCAGCAGTAAGTCGAATGAGTATAGTTCGTAAAAACGAAAAGATCAGAATCTGTATGGATCCGACTGATCTAAATCGCAATATTTTACGACGCCAGTATCCATTAAATACAATTGAAGAAATATCTGCCAGATTAGGTGGGTCAAAATATTTCACACTACTAGATTGTATGCGTGGTTTTTGGCAAATACAGGTTACTGAAAGAACACAAAAATATTTAACGTTTGCTACACCTTGGGGACGTTATTCTTGCTTACGATTGCCATTTGGACTTTCATCAGCACCGGAAGTATTTAGCGAGGCGATGAATAATATACTGAAAAATATAAGCGGAGTAGAAATTTCTATGGATGACATACTTATCCATGCACCTACTAAAGAAAAGTTGGCACAGATTACGGAAGTAGTACTGAGGATATTGAGAGAAGCAGGACTGAAACTAAAAGATAAGTGTAAATTCCAAGTTCAAACTTTTATCATTATCTAACTATAACCGGTATAATTATCATATTACAACCTCAACCAACACAGGGTCCGTACGGTCGTCTATAGAAATGCCTGTCCACACCATTAGTGAGCGGCTATGAAATGGTACTCTTGTGGACATGGCACATTCCGCATATTACTCTCCGGATCTCCACCATACTCTTTCACGCCCATCCGGTAATCCCCAGACTGAACCTTGATTCATCAGTGAACAACGCGGGCTTTCAGTCGTCCGTAGTCCAACGGACGTGGTTACGGGGAAAAGTCAGACGATTTTTTCGATGGACTGGGAGTAGCTCTGCCCCTGTAGCAGCTCTTCTGGACTGTACTCCATATTAATTTAATCTTCGCGATGCTGTGCTGACTAAAATATTGACACCACGTACCTATGCCAACTGTTTATTACACTTTGTTGCTGTGATTGGATTTAAAATCAAAAATACGGTTTATACCGTAGTTCAAGTACTCCATGCAAAAATAAAACGCGATTAGCTGAAATCGAGGTTGATATACTGCGACTAATGCTGTGTGCCTCAGAAGACTTTTCAAACTAAACTTTTATAAGACTCAGTAATTCATGCAATATTTAAATAGATGTCACTAGGTTAAAAGTTTTCAATTGTGCCTTAAAGCCAGCTAAACTTTTCGATGCCTCGTTAAAATAAATGACGTCTAATAAAAAAAACCGAGTCGTTTAACAAGAAGTTCAATGGCGTTAAATCGCATGATCTTGGTGGCCAATTCACGTCTGTTCTTCGAGAAATTATTCGATTATTAAATTTCTCTTTCAAAATATCCATTTATTGCATTGGTGTGTGGAATGTTCTCCCAATTGACTCAGCAAAAGTTGTTGGTTTGAGGATTAATTGCTGTGAACGACGACGAATTGATGTCCTTGGCTCTTCAGCAACACTTGTTTTAACAGCTGGCATATTTTTACTTGAACGACCACTACGATAATAAATTTTGCTTCTCTGATCTTGAACTGATCCAGTTTCTTCAAAATTATCAATGATAAGTTTAATAGCATATTTACAAGCATACGAGTACATTTGCTAATGGTAATGCTTATATCCGCAAACACTTAAGACTGTTTGCTCATTCACTTAATAAACTATGCTGTATATTCGCCCAACATAAAACTTTGTGTTTCAAATTTTCAATAAAATTCCATGTTTCTATGTTTCTATATTGACTGACCAGTGCAGCGAGCTATAGGATCACTGGTATAAGTTTAAATTGATATTGTTTACAAAATTCTTGATACTCGTATGTTTGTGAAGCTTGCACCAAAGGTAATAAAATTTAATCGACTATCGGTCACTAATATATATTTGAAAGCGTTAGGTGCTATCGATGGATGTCACATAAAAATTGTTGTACCGACTGCGTTACACTGTCAATATATAAATCGTAAACTTGATTACATTATTAATTTAATGGCAGTATGCGATAATTCTGGTAAATTTATTAATATTTGTTGTGCCCCCGGGTTCCGTACATGACCAAAGGGTTCTACGGAATAGTCAATTATATCGCAAACAAGAATTCCCACCTCATGGATTTTTTTCTATTAGGTAACGATTGATTTAAGTGTTCATTAGATCCGGCAGCTAAGATCGGAGTTTTGAAGGAAGGAGAGAACCATTGAAATTCATTTTTTTCGTCGGACAATTTTTATTGATAAATTTAATTAAAAATAATAAATCAAGACTAATTAACAAAGTTTTTTACCGTAGCTTTCATAAGCTACAACTAAAGACTACTGGTCGTAATCATGTGACGCATTTTAATTGCACGTTTTTTTACTAGATTAAGAATAACGAACAAAACAGAGGTAACGGTTTTATTGTTGTTATCTGTTTTACAGTTATTTCAAAAAGCAATAATGTAATCTCAAATGCATGTAAAAGTAATATTCTAATTGCAGAAATATGGAAGTTAATGACATTTGAAATCAATATAATAGGTGTCGTAATTAAGTGAAGCGGAATGTATAATCATTAGGTTGCTACATTTTTTTTTTTGTAATTTTCGACAGTCTTCTGTGGTGATTTGAGCTTCCTCCAACTTTCCATTACTTACTACGTATTTTAAACTGTATGTCATACAAATTGAAAAGTCGTCGAAAAGTAACCTCGTAAAGTGCGTTTTCACCAAGCATCTATGAGGAAATAGCGAAAGCTTCAAAATTTGAAAAGTTTAGTTTGAAAAGTCTTCTGAGGCATACAGCATAAACTCGCAAAATTCACTAAATCCGTTTTAATAAATCGCAGTATGTCAATCGTATTATTTCACATTTTATGATAAATGTCAGAATTTATCTTAAAATTTGGCCGAGTTATAACAAAGTCTTTGGCCGAGTTATAACAAACGTTCACCAACACGTTATAAATATGGTTCAAAAGTCTCAGTTGAAACCCGGTAACTGTCGATTTCGGCCTCTAAGCAGTGTTCAAAGAAACATATTGGTTATGAACGAACAAGATCACAAATTGCTGGTTCAAAATTAAACCAACTTGTCAAATGGAGGAATTAGCTACATAAAACTTGCCTATTGCGATACATCTATTGGAAGATTTCCCACTATTAAAAAAAAAAAAAAAAAAAAAATGCTCGAATAATTGTCAAGTAATTATTATAATTATACCAAATTATTATTATTTATATAAACAAAATTTTAAATCGTGATTGAAATGAGTTGATTGTTAAATAATACAAAATTATTTTAGAAAAAAATTAATTCGAAAATATTTGTTATAAGAAAGTTGAATTTTAAATATTTTAAATCAAAGTTCAAGGTGTAGAGGTATAGGTAAACACAAAATTATTAGAGCTGAAACTTATATTGAGAAGAAACAATTGTTTGCCAATCTTTAAATAAAATATGCATCAGATCTTAGATATTAAGAGGTGGTCGTATTTCTCGTAACATTTAGCAATTAAAACCAATTACAAGGGCATATATACCTAAATTAGGTATTACCCACACGCGAACTAAACGAAACCGAAAGGATTATTATTTATCAAGCACTATTAAAATGATTGATACAAGACAATTAATTTCATGAAATAATTTCAATTAAATCCATTTTATTCGCGCGTATTGATCTACTAATTCTGATAAAAATTATGTTTGGATGTATTTCATTCTTTAAATGCCTTTAATCGCTAGTTGTACATGTTCAAGTAATTAAACGGATTAATCCGCCCAGTATTGTCGTTGTAATTTTATTTGCTGCAGGATTGCGCTTTGCATAGTCATACATTGTTGCTAAGGTGCAAGCGATTCGTGAAATTGATATAACTAATTAATATTTTTGTGCGTGTGTAAATCTGTTGTTGGTACATCATGGTACAGGGCAAGCACCAGGGGAATTACTTTCACGCCTTTACTACACATAATTAATTTTTTAGAGTAAATGTAATACATGTGCATTACACAAACTCATGTAATTGATATACTTGATTCAAGCATCGTAGCATAAATTACACAATCTCAAAATTCATTAGACCAAATCGTTTATAACAAACAAATTTTCATCTAATTTTTTGAAATGTAATTACTTTCTTTTAACTATATATGTAAATTTGAGTAACGACGCCGAATTTTATTAACTTTTTCTTTTAGTTTTTATTAAAGAAATAAATTAAAATTAAAAAAATTTCAATGATTTACTTTTTAATGAATCAATGAGTACCCTTCCGGGTGTAGAATGTATAGGTACTCGAATGTAGATTTAGATGAATTATTTTTCATAAGACGTTAATTGAATGTTGGTATAATACGTATATAATTTGCTGGTTGTGGAGTGAAATGGTGCCAAGAAATTTTTTTTTTTTTTTTTTTTGTTATACTTACATATACCATATCCATAGCTGAACTAATCAATTAATCAAACATTTTGTCGGATTTTATGTCGAATATAACTGCGTATGTATACAAAAGCTTTTGGTTTATAAGTTAGTCGTGTGGAAATTTTTGATTAGTCGTTTTGTAATTTTTTTTTTGTTTGCTAAATTAACACACATTTTGAGACTCCTATATGAAATTGTATGATATTGTATTTTGCAGGTTCTATCGAAAGTAAATATAATATTGCATTGTACACACTTTTTAATGTACTGGCAATTTGCTGTATGCTTTCACTTTCTATAAATGGGTCGAAAAATTCGTTAAAGACAATTTTTTATACTTAGAAGTAACCTTAGGTGGCTTCCAATACATATAATCGAACCAACCTTAGTTATTTCTCTAACAGTCTGTGGTTCCACAAAATAAGAATCAGAATCGTGGTTTAGTGAAGTGTGTTTGCAAACTCTTCATTAGTTTTGCACTTTTTAAAAAAAATTTATTAAAATTTTTGGTACGTGTGATTTTCGTTAAGCGCCAATATGGTAAAGGCGCCGAAACCATAAACTCGCTGACCCACATAAACTCGCTAAACTACCTCGATCTAATAAAAAAGTGTTCGACTTTCTTGATTGCACCACGCCTGAATGATATGAGGATAATATTTTTACTTATTACCTGGAAAAAACGAACTTTCAATCTCCCGAATCTTTACATTTCTCAAGCAGATTCATCGATATATGTACAAGATGCAGTTTTTTTCTCAAATATTGTAGCGACCTTCTTTTGGTAGTGCCGTGTGCGGGTGTCCGACAGTCGTATGCATCAAGAAATTGCAACGATTTCGTGTACTAATAAAAAATATAAAAACGAAGGCTTCAAAATGTTTTTGACATTATTTTCATGTTAGAAATGCGACTTTTAGATGCAGCATGTCAGGTTTAGTCAGGCATTTTTTTAGAATGTACAGAACAGTGATTGGCCAAGAAAAACAAACAATCAAATAAGATCTTGGAAGTCTGATGCGAAGGAAACTGTCAATAGAATAATGGTTGATCGAGAATTAGTTGGTCCTAAGTTAATAGAAAGCTGTAATAAACAAGAACAATTTTTTGTTATTTTAACACTTTTAATAATACATTAAGTTGCGAAACAGAACTTGGCTCTTATTCCGAGGAACAGGAGTTGTGTGTTAACTTTCAAAATTGAATTATTTGGAAGTTTTGGATCATGTTATAACATGAAATACTGTGTACTTGAACTTTTGAAATTGGAAATCTTTAGATGTACATATGTTACCTGGAGGGTCTTTCAATAAGAGTGTCATTGGCAGCTGTCATTTCTTAAATTTGACAAGTTTTGCATCACTTACTTGTAAATAGCTATCTTTAAAGCTTGATATCATAGAACCCTAAACAATTGCTTAACGTTTTTAAATTGTGAAAAGTTATTATCAAAATTATATTTCAGTTCATTTCATTCATGGTGCACTTCGAAACAGTTTAGGTAGACGTTACCCAGGCAAGCGAATGAACAATTCGATGAATTATTGATAAATTTCAAAGTATGTAGTTGTTCTATTATTAATACGCCAAGTTCAAAAATGATTGCCAGCAATACAATATATATTCCCAATATTTTGGTGGTTTGGCGTCTATTGGAGGGGGGGACCAAAGTTGCGTAGATTAATCTACCAGCTCCGTAACCTTCCAGTAGGGTGCGCATCACGTGAGCTGTTCTGGTCATGTATTAGGCAGCTTCGTGATGGGTACAGTTGTGTAAGGGGTAACCTGTTCACAATTTGCAAGTGTACGTGCTGCCTCCTCATGCCAACCACTGGTAACTAAGGCAATTTGGCACATTTTTGGCCATTTGGCACAGGCTAAAGTACGGCGCTAAAGGAGAAAACCGTGACGAAAATAAAAAAAAAAGTAAAAAACATTGCACACAGAACTATACAATGAAACATGAAAACCGTAGTATACCGTAGTATACCGTAGTAACACCATCAATAATATTTTCTTCGGAGTGACATTTCGGAGTAAATCGGCGGAGTTCAGCCACTATACCTTGACTACTTGACTACTTTTCGATAGGCATGCTACACTAAAATAAAATGCTAATACAATATAATACAAGAGAAGGTAAAAATTAACAACTTTAGTGTAACGTGCACATTAAAAAGACCTTAAGAAACCAATGACATACTAAAATGTGTACTAAAGGTTGCTGTGATTGTGTTATAAATGATTGATGGAATTGAAGTAAAATCCATTCATTTGGGTTTGTGTTTCAGGTTGGTGACAAAGTGTAATTACTGACAATTTGTTTCATCATTGCCTGCATTACCGCAATCATACATAAACCGCAGAAACGACAATTCAAATCAATATATTTAAAAATTAAGTTAGAGCATGCATTATAGTAAAAAATCGAATCCAATTCGACGTATCGAGCCATTTTTTCTGGAACGGATCATAATTAAAAGAATGTTCTTATGGGCAGTTTCACAAAAAAATACCAATCTCCGGCTAAATAATATTGGGCCCGATTCTGGAACGATAAAATCCATGTTATGTTATTTTATTTCCCCGTACATAACATACAATTTTTGAACTCAGAATCTGGCCCATTATTACTGTCCTTATAAGTTAATGTTTCTGTAGCTACATATGTAATAAGAAAGTTTAGTGACAAGGAAGCGCAATAGTTTAAATCGTTACCGATGCTTAATATGTAACCTGGATCAAGGACGTGGAGAATGCGCCAGGAGAAAGCCAGGATGAAGAATAGCAGCAATAAGTAGACTAAGAATCTTCCGCAGAAACGAAGAAAACTATGGAGATTAAACGTTTTACCAAATTCAGTGCAACAAATCGTTCAAAAACGGTTTAGTTAGGCCAAAGTGCACCAATCTAGTTAGTGGAAAAAACCATTTCTACAAGAAGAATCAGAAGAGTTATTTGGTTCAAGTTTAGCCAAAATGAGTACAAAGTGAATGAATTTATGAAACTAAGTATATGAGAGGATCATAATGAAGGTACAGCATTTGCACATACAAATTGGGAATTTAAGCAGGATTCTAGTCAGTGCTGTAAATTAGAACGTCAGCCATTTGAACCCCGATCTAAATATACTAAACTCAATTGTACGTTGATAATTGCATGGTACTTTAAAGCAAGAAATAGGGTCTGGCATGTAGGCTAAGTTCATCAAACCATATCAGGCGGATGAAATTTGAATAAGTGTGAGATTGAGCAATTAGAGAAGTTATTCAAGCTCTATAAAATGAGTCCTTAAATAATACTGCGTAAGGTTCCTAGCGGTTAAAAGCTAAATTAACTGTTACACTGTTACTGTTGTAAATCAAAGTTGTTTTAATCCCGAAGGCTGGCAAGTTCCATTATACGGACCCTAAGTCATTTCGACCTATTAGTCTGTCTTCTTTACGACTTTAGACAGATTTATTTACAGTTACTTGCAATATGCTTAATAAGTTGATAAGTCCTGTGAAACTGCTCTACATGAACATGTCTCTAGGATTAAACGATCCCTCAATAATAGAGAAATTCTTGTGGGTACTTTTCTGGATCTTGCTGGAGCTTTTGATAGCTCCAACAAACTTCGTTTGTTACGAATACTAAATCCTGTGCTAATTTTGGCGTTGATCGCAAAATTGTTATATGAATCTATGTTTAAGTCTCGCATTGTTGAGTTTGGGCTGGATGGCTTACCATCTTCTGCTGTTGTAGCTTTTTGGCCCTTGACAAGCTACCTGCTATACTCCAGCATTCTGGTTGCATTGTCCAAAGCTATGCGGCTTACTATGTTATTACAGTTTCAGATAAATACACGGTTTACACGTCAATCCGTATACGATTGATTTGATTGTCTTTACTATAGGCAGATAAATATTGAAGTTGTCTCTGTTCCCCCTCTTTTTGGAAAAACGATCACTTATTTTAGTGTCTTCTTCTACAGTAAACTCTCAGGAATTACCACCTTCATTGGAAAATTCAAAAGGCTGCCGCCTTATTTAGGCAGTGTAGACGAGCATTGGCCTGAGCTCCAAAATGTTGATGTTTATTTATAAATCGTTGGCTTTACCAATCGTCTCATACGCCTCCATTGTTTGGTAGCCAATAATCAAATTAAAGACTTCTTTAATCAAATTTAATGGACTACAAAATATGGCTTGGAGCCTATTATGTGTTTGCTCCAATTGAATATCTTCATTCTACGTACTGCTTGCTTTGCGGTGTTTCACTTGAGGTGGACTGGTACGTGGAGTGCTTTGGGTGTAACTGTGGGGTGCTTAGTGATGTATTTGGAACTTGCTGCCCTCTGAATGGTTTCAGATCGTTTATAAAGAGGAAAAGAAATCTATTTTTAAAATTTTTAAGGATTTTGATGACGTTTTCTTTATAGAAGGCGATTTCCTTTTTATGACAAAAGCAACTTCTCACAAAATTCCTCTAATTGAAAATGCTCAACCAATTCATACTAAACCCTATCGCTTACCAGAAGCAATGCAACGCGAAATTTCACAACAAATTTCTGAAATGTTAAACAAAGGTATTATACGCGCGAGCACTAGTCCCTGGAATTCACCACTTTTGGTCATCCCCAAAAAATACATAGGCGATTTAATGATATTACTATCGGTTCCGTCTTTCCTCTCCCAAACATATCAGAGATCCTCGACCAGCTTGGTAAATGCTCCTATATCAGTTCGTTGGATGTAGCTGATGGATATCACCAAATCGGTACAGAGGAGAACGACCGCCAAAAAATGAGATTTAAATAGTACGAGCACTGGTCATTACGAGTTGATCGCATGCCTTTTGGCCTGAAAGGAGCACGATTAACCTTTCAGAGAATGATGAACAATGTATGGGCCGGAATAAATAACATTGTTCTGTATGGGTATGAGCTTGACGACTACAACAAAAAATTATTCAGTATTCTGGAGCTGCTTCGAAAATTTAATCTCAAGGTACAACCGAAAAAGTACAAATTTCTTAGAAAAGAAATATTCTATTTAGTTCACGTCATAAATACTACTGGCATAAGGCCAGACCTATCCAAAATCGAAGCTGTGCAGAATTTCCCCACTCCAGCAAATCAAAAACAATTGAAAGCGTTCTTAGGGCTAGCGTCATATTACACGAAATTTATTGACAATTTTTCAAATATATCACAACACCTCACTGATAGTCTAAAAAAAACTAAAAGCTTTGATTGGACTATTAATTGTGGTAATTCTTTCAATAAATTAAAACAGGCACTCAAAACTGCACCTGTTCTGCAGTTTTCAGACTTCACCAAGATATTCATGTTAACGGTGGATGCTAGTGACTATGCAATTGGTGCTATACAAAACGTTCAGTCCGGTGATGAGGAACATGATCTGCCAATCGCATATGCGAGCAGAGTTTTGAACCAAGCAGAGCGCCATTATCCCACCATAAAGGAAGAGTATTTAGCCATTATTTTCGCTGTTAGAAAATTAGACCTTATTTCTATGGACGACCTTTCATTATTGTAACCGACCATCGACCCCTCACATGGCTCAAAAACATTTCAAATCCCTCTTCAGTTCTCATTAAATGGAGATTTGAATTGGAGGAATATGATTGCAGATAGTGCACAAATCGGGAATTTTAAATTCAAATGCCGATGCACTGAGTCGTAATCCTCAGTATCAAACAGTCAATCACCAAACTGAGGAAATTCACGTCATTACTAGAGCCCAGTATCAAAAAGAAATGAAAATGCCAAATTCAGATTCCATTTTAAATAAAACTGAGATTGCTTCGCACGTTAATTTGCACCTCTAGTGCAGTTCATGGTGCTAAGTAGAGGTAAGTAAAAAGGTAGGTTACCTACCCTCCCTTGGCCTAAATTAATTCAGTTTGCCAACGTAGCAGTACACATCCGTACTTTCATTTTAAAAAGCAAAAAATACTTACCGTCAAATGATTAAAGCAAGCATGACCGTCGGTGTCTTTGCTAAAGTATTTACCAGCAACTGCTCTTGATATGAAAAGAACATGATGATTAGAAAAGAACAAAATGCGACACTTATGGGAAGTAATATAAATCCTGACAATTCCATGATTTAATACTTATGTTCTAAATATGTTTTCTTGTCATTTCCAAATTTGTAATTTGTTAAAAACTACTGCTGAGAGAGCGAGACAAAATATTTGTTTACTTTTTGTGCTTTCGTAAATCTTATATTTGTAAATCCTGTGCAAGTATAATTCTCTGTGGTAAAACGGAAACGAGGAAAAATCTGACGCAACTGGGCTCGTGTAAGCACGCTAATAAAGATTGCATATTTCTTTTAGTGTTTCTGTTTAGCGTTAAATTGTCATTTATTAAGTTTTCACTTCATTTTTTTATATAATTCGAGAGGTGAAATATTGAAACTGTTTCCTAAATTTAAATTAAATAATCTTATTAAATTATCAAAAAAGCAAAACAAATAATGTTTTCATTAACACAAAATTACCTGATAACTGTGATAACACAACCTATTTAAAAATCTTATTAAAGTTAGTCAAAATTATAATAACGTTATAGTAGCGTTATTATAACGTTACAAAACCTTTATACTAGCGTTAAACTATATAATAACGCTAGTACAACGTTATTGTAATTTTGAATAACGCTATACAACATGCTAATGTGGAGTTCGATTTTACAAACAAAATCAATCTAATGTCAGTAGTGTGTTATGGCCGGTTCTAGAACACTTGGGTGCAGGTACGATGACGTATAGTATACATTCAGGGACAAATACACACATTCGGGGCAAATACACACATTCAGGGCAAATACATACATACATTCAATACTTCGACGCTCTATTTATAAATAACGCTCACCGATGTATGCTATTATCCTGAAAGTATACTTTGTAATGACTAATTTACACACGAATGTATACAATTACGCTGAAGCTATGGTATAAATATAACTTTATACTTGAATGTACGCAATTCACTACTGAATGTACGTAAAAAATTCATTTACACTGAAAGTATGCAATTCCTGCCTGAATTACACAATTCCCCTAAAAGAAAGCTTATAAATTTACCCTAATTATATGCAATTCACAAGTCAAATCCCCTGAAAGTATGCTTGTAATATATATAAATTACCACCTGATTACCAATGTACGCAATATATTCCCATATGTATGTGTAATGTGCTATTATCAAAAAATTCTCATTTTTAATCGCTCCGGAAATTTTACGAATTCATGTTATTAAAATAATTTTTGTGACAAAATCCGTGTAATTTTGTGCATCATCAAACTATAGATTTACTGGTTAACATAACCTCAAAAAAATTCACATGCTGCTACAAATCATGCTGCTTGTGGGTACGAAGATAATTCTGTGGACGAAGGATTTTCAGCTTCATCTATAAAATTTCACGTCAAACGTGTTATATGGTACACAAAACAAAGAGTAATGAGCACTCTGCACTTATAATAAACAAAGAAGTATGGTTTTAGATCCCCTGAAACTAAATGATGTTTTGGTATACCACCAAAATAACGAGTGTGAAGTTTGTCCGAAATTTATCCTAACTTTTTTCACTTGAGAATGTATTGGTTAATTAAATTAAATCTCTCGTTATTATGAATTTTTTTTTAAAGTTTGAGATTTTTAATATTATTTTTGTCTTTATAGTTCGCAAGCTCTTGCCTCGCGTACCATTGGATTCGTTACCATTTTTCTACCGATTGTGAGAAACTTGAAAAAACTGAGACGTGTTATCGAGTTACGGTATTTCGATCCTTATTGATGATTCGCGAGCACTTGTTACATAGGGAGATGGTTGGATTCGTTGAAGCTTTATCTACGGTTCGTGAGATTTTCGAAAATTTGCCATGACGCTATTTCGCTGGTTCGTGTGATTTTCGAAAATTTTTCATGACGCTATTTCAAATTATGGTCTTTAGAAGTAATCCTTATGGCAGATTCGAAGTATTGCCTGGAATTGACGAAGAAACAAAACACGTAATTCTGAAAGACTCTCCATTTTTTGTAAGGTACAATGAATTAATTAATAATGTAAAAGGCGAAATCAAACAATACGATGAGGGGAAAAACATAAATTGTACTGCGATGATTTTATGTTTTATACTAAAAGATATATGCGTTTTTTACTATTATGGGCCACAATTTTTCTGCGGAAATTTGGCTTGGAAAAAAGAATTTCTAACGCAACAGTGGAAAGTTGGTTCAATTATTAAAAAACCATTTAATCAATGAACGATTTTTAAAATTAGGCCGTTTTATTAGTTATCAGTTTAACACTAAAATCAGTAGAATTGGCTCCGTATTCAAAATCAAAGAAAAGGAAACAAAAAGAAATCGAAAAAACATGTGGAATGAGCACACCGAGCTTAATCCGAGCCGACGAGAAGAGCCCGTAAGGCGATGACCATGAAGAAAGTTTGAGTAGAAAAAAAAATGACTCCCAAATACTCAGGCAAAAGAGCTTTACGACGCTTCCTGCTGCCAAAGCTAAACGCTTGCTACCGGATGCCAGATGATTATTACCAAAAAATGGTTGATGGAGAGTACAACATCATAGTGTTCAAATTTAATTTTTATGATTTGCTCGAAACCTAGAACTGTAGAGAGAGAGCTTCAACGAATCCAACGCTATGCGATAAGTGATCGCGAATCTGCCATAAGGATCACTTCTAAAGACCCGTAGAGAGAGCTTCAACGAATCCAACGCTATGCGTATACAATCCTGCATAGACTGTGTTTTCGATTACAATTTTAAATATTTGTTTGCTTTTGAGATGGAAAAAATACAATTTTCGGTTTTTAAGAGTCGCATATTCACTACAGGCAGCAGTCACAAAATATAAAAATGTTTTACATTTTGCAAAAAAAATCATAATAACGAGATATTTTATTTATTAAACCAATACATTCTCAGACGTAAAAAAATAGGACAATTTTTGGACAAACTTCACGCCCGTCGACAAATGCGTGAAGTTTGTCCTAAATTTGTCCCAAATTTTGTTTTTGTAATTTTAGGACAAAGCCAGGGTGATTCTATTGGAGGTAACAATTTAAATTTGATAAACTTGATATGTTTATTTCAATACAAAGTCTCAATATATACATTAAACTGGAAAAATGATATCGTCCAAATGGCTGCCAAGGCCGGCCTTACAGACTTCCGCCCCTTTTAATGAAAAATTGCATTACTTGTTGGCATAAATTATCCAGTAGTTCATAAATAACGAGTCGAATTTTATCATTTAGGAAAGGACTAATTGCTGAGAACGATTGCAGAGATGGTGCTTGACAGTTTGTCACGAACACTGTTACTCACTCGCAGTGTGTTTGACCCGGTTCGGTCGAATTGTTGGTTAAATTTTCAGTTACAGGTTTTAACAATTAAAATGCGTTATTCTGTCATATTCGTATACCGAAGAGATTATAACATACAACAGGCCAAGTCTCAATCAAATTTATATCCAAAAAAAAAAAAAAAAAAATGCAAATTCACTGTCCACAATTTGAAGCAAATTTGAATTTAATTTTGATACAAAATTTAAGCGTAATTTGAGTTGCACATCGAATAATAAAATTAAGATTGAAAGATTGTGTTAACCTAAATTCTGCTTGAGCAAAAAAATAAAAAAAAACAAATGAACCCTGCCACAGTTAACACACACACACACACACACATACACACAGTTATGTATCAAATCTCAATGAAATTCATCACAATTTCACAATTATTAAATAATTTTAATTTTATTTTCTATTGAATTTTTTTTTTGTTGCCATTTTTTATGTAATTGAAGATTTACATTTTATTCTTTGGTTTTTTGTTGTTATTTTTTTTTTTACCGTAGTATTTTGCGATTTGCGAATTATTTAAATGGTAAATATTTCTTCTTCACTTTGTTTTGGTTTGCTTTTTTTTATATACATTTTTATTTCTTTTGATCAAGGTAAATTGAAATCACCTGAAATATTTTAAGAAAATAACGAATACAATCGCGATTACGAAATGATTTTTTATTTTTTTATTATACAATAATTTTTTTTTTTTTTTTTACTTTAGTTTTGGTCTTTAAATAAAATGTAAACATAAATTTGCATTGTAAAATGTCAATTAAATATTTTGTTGTGATTTTGTTGTTGTTGGTAGTTAAGAATAATAATATATGGGCTGTAATTTGTCATAATTCATCAAAGATAGCGGTCTCAATTAGCCTATATAGAAATTTGGATAAATTAGCTAAATTCTTTTTTCTAATTAACCGGAGCTCATTCACCTGAAAACTTCAGAACCCGACTACAACGACCATTTCATCATTTCAATTTAATTTTTTTTTTTTTTTCGTGTTTTGTAATTTATTTTATCGATTTCGTGTTCATTGAAAGTTGTTTGTTTATGACCACCACATATGACAAGTCCTACATATCGAGATACCAATTATACGAGAGTAAAGTGTAACAACGAGATTAACTAAACGTCAATTTATTTTAGATGGGGAATAACGTTTTTTTTTTTCATTTTCGAGTTAAGTGGCAGAACATATTTTTTTATTTTTTTTAAATCTAGTTTAGTTGGTGTTTTGTTGTAATTTAAGAAAGTAGACGAGTTGGAATTTTATTTTACAACTGTATGTACCTACATGTAGTACATTATATCAAGAAACTAATTAGGATCCCTAAATGTGTAAATGCAAAATGTGACCTTTTAACTATGCATGATGATCTGACTGACAAAAATCGTTTCTTTAAAAAGTTGAATGACTTAGGAATAATAAATGTTTTGGTTATTCTTAAATACATACATATGTATCGTATTATTTATAATGATTATAAATAATAATAATAACGTTTTTTTGGATAGATTCCAATAAACAAAGCAAATGTGTATAGCTTAGCTGTAACACAAGAAACACTGTGTTATAGTCTATCAAAAAGTGATTAATCAGATAAGAACCAAAATGTAATTTTATATTTACATGCGGGTTTTTGAGTTGTGTAGGTACCATACATACATACATACATACCTCTATGCTATGACGACGTGTATCGAATCGATAAGAAAATGTAAAATAAATTAAAATTGTAAGCGTTAGTAATTTACTTCCTTAATTACCCGTTTTCGGAGATTTATAATTAGTACGAGATATAATTACATATTCAGGTGGTATTGGGAGGTGTTATACCATCAAATTAACTTGTTTAATTGTAAGGCGGGTTGCTTGATATATCGGTGCGTGTACATGTATAACGATTAAAGTAAAAATGATTTGTAATTTGCCGGCAGTTAGGTTTAAGAAATTATTAAGAAATCGAATTATGGCTTAGATGTTTGTTTTTTTTAATAATGTTCGTCATTTTTTGGTCCAGACAATTTCTTAAGAACAACGTTCCGAATATTTGTCAAAATTATAAACCTAACATGTTTATATCAGCTTGACGTTTAACGGAAAATTTATATTCAGAATGCTCCCTTCAATCAATTTATGACAGTAACAAGTAGTTATTGAACGAGAATAACAAAGCTGTACTGTATGTCATTCGTCTCATCACAGTGTGTGAGGCCACAAAACAAAATGGCGATATCATATGATCGCCGACTAGCACACTTGTTTTGCCTTGTGGTAGTGTTGACAATATAGCCGTTCTGTAAAAAAAGAAGGTGCACAATCCTTGGTACTTCCGCGAATGTAGGACGGCAATGCCCTTAAAGAAATGCATTAAAGAAAGTAAAAGTAAAAATGAAATGCCTGAAATTTTGGAGTCCGAAATCAGCGACCATATTGATTTTTTTCACTTATTGTGAAATTAACACATAGTCTCAGTAGAATATCTGGAACAAAAGATTTCCAACACCGTTGGCATAAAGGAAGGCGACAATATGATAGCTTTAAGGCTGAAGGTATCGTTAGTTGTCGTCGTTATCATTGTCTCATAAATCGAATAAGAAATCTATGGTTCGAGTTATACAACGGTATAACTTTCACACACTTTTCCTAATAGGCAAATATTGACCCTAAACTCTCTTATTCAGCTCAATTTTGAATCTAATCTCTTTTTAATGCTTATTGCAGGTGGTTTGGCGACTATTGGAGGGGGGGATCAAAGTTGAGTAGATTAATCTACCAGCTCCGTAACCTTCTAGTAGGGTGCGCATCACGTGAGCTGTTCTGGTCTTGTCATTAGGCAGCTGCGTGATGGGTACAATTGTGTAAGGGGTAACCTGTTCACAATTCGCAAGTGTACGTACTGCCTCCTCGTGGCAACCACTGGTAACTAAGGCCACTTGGCACATTTTTGGCCATTTGGCACAGGCTAAAGTACGGCACTAAAGGAGAAAACCTTGACAAAAAACCCTAATCTAAGGTGGAACAGCATATGCCGAAAGATGAATGGCTGATAGGTTAATCAGCCCAAAATATGCGGACTCTGGAAACCAGGCACCCTCCAGTTTTATTTAGCCTTCCTGTAGTAAAGCTGGGTGACCTACAGGTGATTTGCAATTCCGAGCAACTCGTAAGAGTAAAATCAAACGGAATACGGGGCAGGAGTAGGAATATACGAGAATGGGACAACCCTCTCGAGGTCCTTGAGCTCCAATGCTACCGTCTTTCTAGCGGAACTACATGCTGTAGTAAACATCTAGGAGGGAGAGCAATAAGCCCAGATAGTATGTATCACGTACCGGGAGGCAGTATCGTCAGGTTCATTAAGAACCTGAATATTGACTGGACGGATAATTAAGCAGAGGCCAGCACAATAGATCTTTTAGGTCGCAGTGCGAAGTGGCTGATCGCCCGCATGGCCTCCCCAATAATAATAATAATAATGCTTATTGCATGTAAAATTGATATTTGTTGAACCAAACTTTTGTAGAATATTGGTGAAATGCATTAAAAATGAAAAAAACGTAAGTTCCTTAGTCCGGATTGAAGGCACTTGACCTTAGCTGAATCCGTTTATAACCAGTATATCAAGCACCAAATAGACAAATCTAGAAAAAAGGGCCGTATCAGATTTACAAAGCCATCTGACTTTTTCAGATTTTGATCATTAGAACTTGGATAAAAATTCGTGTTAGGTTTTATGAAAGCTAAATGTTGTGAGTTGTAGTTACCGCCTACATGGTATTCAAAAAACATTCAACAAAAAAAAATCACACACAATATTAATATTGACGATAAAAAAAACAATGACAGTGCATCGACATCAGATGACAATAAAATAAACAGTGATGTAGGTCAGTGTTTAGTACAAACGGAAATAGACTGGTATATTACTGTCCGATCAAAACGAAGAAGAAGCCCTAGATCAGCGGCCAGTGCAAGCGCGAATAAATTCACTAAGCTAGCTAGCGTTGAATTAACGCATGGTAATAGGTATTCTTGCTTGGTTGTTGACAAGCCACCGCCCGAAAAAACTTCAAAGCTGCGAATCCACCACCAGTCTATTTGAGGGAAGAATTAAATAGAGAACTTACTAAAACGATCGAGTTTATTACTGAAGGTGCATTTTATATTTCCGGGATCAAAAGAGGAGATATAAAAGAGCGTTAATTAAACATTTTGACCAAGTTAGTAAACATTACTACACGTATCAACTAAAGAGCCAAAAAGGATTGGTTGTTGTGTTAAAAGGAATAGAGAGTTACGTGGATGCAAATGAAATTCAAGATGCCCTCACTGAAAAAGGTTTCCAGTGCAAAACTATTACCAATATTTTTAATCGGGAGAAGGTTCCTCAACCATTGTTTCGTCTGGAATTAGAAACAGACAATAAAAAGGTTAAAGGCAACCATGCAATATTTGACCTAAAATATCTACTGCACAGAAGGGTTACCATCGAGGAAACCAGGAAAAGAAATGGGCCGGTACGTGCCAAGAATATCGGAACACTAGAGCCTATTGCACTTTGAACGATGTTTGTGTTATATTTGGTGAGTTCCATAATTCAAAGGTTTGCAACAAAGCAAAAAATGAAGCATCAAATGAACTGCGATGGAAATGATACAGCTAATTATAAAGGGTGTCCAATTTATCTAGAATTGAAAATGAGAATCAATCCAAAGCCGCGAGCAGAGCAGCGAATCCTTAATCTTCATTCTTCAGCTAGAAAAGAAGCACGGCTAGAAAATGTAAACAGAAACACTCGAAATGGAAATCAGTACGCAACTGTAAACTGGGTTTCATACCCAAGTGTTTTTAAAGGTACCACTGCTAAAGTGCAAGCAAGTAAAGAGGGAAACATCACAACAGCTTTAACCAAATTGACTAATATGATGCAAAGCTCCATGGCGATGATGGAGAGAACCATGGATCTAATGATGCAGAATATGAGCACGCTGATGCAGATGGTCGTAAAAAGCCAAAAATGACCATCATCAAAATAGCCATATGGAATGCAAACGTACTAGCACAACACAAAGCGGAGGTACATGCATTCCTCACTGAGCACAATATTGACATAATGTTAATATCAGAAACACGCTTCACCAAAAATATCTATTTCAAAATTAATGGGTACTCTATTTATGACACCAAGCACCCAGATGGTAAAGCACATGGAGGCACTGCTGTATTGATTAAGCGAAAATTAAAACAATATGAACTTACGAAATATGAGAAAGAACATGTACAATCAACGAGCATCTGTCTGCAGGAGTGGTCTGGAAACTGCGTCATATCGGCAGTGTACTGCCCTCCAAAACATGCCATAAAAAAACTCCGGTTCTTGGATTATTTCAGCCAGCTGGGTAATACATTTCTTGCGGGCGGTGATTACAACGCTAAACATACTCATTGGGGTTTCAGATTAACATCGCCGAAAGGCAAACAACTTTATGTTGCTATAGATGAACAGTCCCTGGATTATTTATCTGCCGGTAATCCAACTTACTGGCTCACGGATAGAAAAAAAATTCCTAATTTAATTGACTTTTGTGTAACTAAGGGCATTCCAAGTACATATGCTAAGGTCACCGATTGCTATGATCTGTCTTCTGATCACTCGCCGGTAATAGTATAGGAGGCTAGTCGAACAAAATTGTCTACTTAATATTCCTCTGATTACACCAGCTGGTATTGATGTGGCGGCAGAAAATCTAAAACATGTCTTGACATTATCCGCTGAAACGGCTACACCCGGCATAAGCAGTTCTGAAAAAGTTTATAAACTGTCACGAATATACAGGAACTAATACACGAAAAGCGACAAATTCGCCGTCAATGGCAGCAAACAAAATCACCGTTATTGAAATGGGAGTTAAATCGAGCTATTAAGGGCCTAAGATTTGCTTTGCGGGAAGAAGGAAACCAGCGCATAAAGAACTGAGAGGACAGATTATTCTTTGTGGAAAGCAACAAAAAATTTAAAAAGGCCAACAAATTCGAATCCACCGATTAGACTACCAAATGGAAATTGGGCGAGAAGTGATGAAGAAAAAGCCAATGCTTTTGCTGCTCATCTAACAACAGTATTCGTCCCACACGAAGAAGATAATTATTTCGTGCCACCCCAGCCAATGGATGATGGTTTATCCTACAAACCTATAAAGTATAATTGGAAGAAAGTTAAGAATACAATTAAAGCTTGCATAAGCCCGAAAAAGGCACCAGGAAATGATCTCATTACTGGAAAAATGATAAGGGAATTGCCAGATAAATGCATAAAACCAATAACATTTGTATTCAATGCGATCATGCGAACCAGTTATATTCCTCAAAAATGGAAGATATCTTTGATCACAATGATACATAAGGTAGGGAAAAATGAAACGCAAATCTCATCATATAGTCCAATAAGCATGCTGCCCACAATCTCAAAGCTATTTGAAAAAATGTTATTAACGAAATTGAAAGAATATTAGAAGAACGGCGCCTTATTCCAGACCATCAATTTGGATTCCGAAACCAACATGATACTATAGAGCAAGTACACAGAATAGTAAATGCAATCAAAATCACCTTCGAGGAAAAGAAATATTGTTCTGCTGCCTTTTTGGATATCGCCCAAGCTTTTGATAAAGTTTGGCACGATGGACTAATTTACAAAATTAAAGAGCTTCTACCGAAAAAATTTCACTCAGTTTTGGGACACTATCTTCTTCAAAGGAAATACTTGGTCAAACAAAACAGCGGAACTACTTGCTTAAATGATATTAATGCAGGTGTCCCGCAAGGTAGCGTTATAGGACCAATATTATACTTGTTGAACACAGCTGATATACCTGTAACCAACAAACTAATCAACAAATCAACTCACGTCACATTCACGCTAATCAAACGCATCTGCCCACCAGTGAAATTAAACGATAAAAATATTCCTCAACAAACGAAGGTAAAATACTTAGGTTTGCATCTGGATAGAAGGTTAATGTGGAAAAATCATATTGAAACAAAGCGCAATCAAATAAAAATTACATTTTCCAAAATGTATTGGCTGATGGGAAGAAAATCTCAGTTGTCATTAGCCAATAAAGTTTTACTGTACAAAGCGATAATCAAACCCATATGAACATATGGTATTCAGTTATGGGGATCCACCAACGCTTCAAACAGAGAACTCCTGCGACTAACCCAAGCGAAAATACTTCGCAGTATTACCAATGCTCCTTGCGTACATTCGAAATAGTAATATATATCAGGACCTTGGGATTAAAACCGTTAAAGAAACAATTAAAGAATTCAGTTCGAAATATACTCAAAAACTAGAAGCACATCCTTTGCGTCACTTCTGATATTTTGCAGCAGTCAATCACTTTATCTAAAAAAAGGTCAGGAATCTCCATTAATTTCCGTTTTAAATGGTCATTCGAGATCCCAACAATTATTTTATCACGAAGAAGTTCATTTGACATTTCAATGTCCCGATAATCACAATATTCTAATAGCTTTTGCAATCTAATTAGATATTGATCGAAAGTTTCATTTTGTAGTTGATTACACGAATTGAATGAATATCGATCATAAATTACATTCGATTTGGATAAGATGCAATTTTTGATTTGTTTAAAAGCTTCTGTGTCGGACATTTTGTCTTGGGCTATCAATCCGAAATCCATATATTTTTTCATTGCTCCAGTTCCAATTGTTGAAAACATCAGACTCAGCTCTTTGAGTTTGCTTGTCTTCTCCCCATTTATCCATACCTGTGGCAACGCAGTAATTATTCCACGTGGTCTCGAAGACTTTGATATTTTCACGAATGTCCCCTGCGAAATCAAGTGGGATTGGTCGAGGAATACTATGTGGATACATTTGTTAGCTCTTCTATTGTCTTAGCTTGAATTTTAAAGAAATCCATAAGAGCTTTCGTATTCGCCATTTTGTATATGTACGCTATATAATTCGATGCGAAATTCTAACCTCAAATATAAATAATCTTATTTTAGACGAGAAAACTATTTTTGTGCAAGAAAAAAAACTTTATACGACATCACACTCTGACACCATGTTATAATGTTGATGTATTTATGATATATTTAAATAAAACACTCACAGTAATTACTAATTATATTTATTTATTAGGGAGCGGTTAATATGGATTATATTGTTCTCCTGGAAAGATACAAACATTTTTAGAGATATACCGAAACTATAAATATGTTTGGGCGAACAGAAAGTAAACAAATCCTAGCGTACTATATATAGTTAAAAATATACCGCCAATTATAGCATTCTGCTACAAGCTCTAAACGTGCAGGTTTATAAAATGAGCTCCAATCTATGTTACCGCAAGCGGACCATGAACACTGAATGTGAATTCGCTCGAGTTTGGTGTTCTTTATGGACGGCGTAAAATTCAAAATCAACACGATGGGCGATGAATATGCGAGACGCGACTTTTGTTTCTGTTTACGTTCAGGCGTATTTGGGTCTTAGGGTTAAGCATTGATATATACAACTATATACATTTTTCTAGATATAATACTTTTTCTAAAACTAATCATAAATCAAACCAAACATAGTTTTCATCTGTGCATTGAAGGAAATATCAAATGCCATCCTACAAGCGAACGTATAGTGTCGATCAAAGGATGTTCGTTTGACGCGTAGGACACTCTGAATCGCCAATGCACGAACGGCTAACATTCGCTGTTTGACGTTAATTCGTCGTTTATTCGGCCAATGTGTACCCGACTTAAACATTTATCGCGCCTAAATTGTTTCTGCTCTATGCACCGGGCAACTAGCATACTTTTTGGGCATGTCCTGAATAAAATACTAAACGAATTGCGCAAAATTCATATGTCAGATCAGAAATTCTTTCTCTAAAGTTTTTAAAAGAATCTAGGGAGTACATTTCATCAATTCTGTACATTTATTTCAGTCTATTTAAATCACAAGTTTAATATAGGAAATTTGTTTATATATTTGTCTGAAATTAGAATGTTTGATTTTCAATTTTCTACAAATTCTAACAAAGTTTCTTCGCTCCAAATTCCGTAAATGTTAATAGAAAATTTTGCTAATTTCGTTCATTTTAAAAATGTTTGAACTTAGGTAGGTTTTGGAAATTTTCAAGTTTCATAAAGTTTTGAATATTAGGAGCAATTTGTGAGATTCACATTGACTTCTTGAATATTTTTTTCAGCTGTAGAAATTAGATGATGTGTTCCGTTTTAATTGGAATTTCTTGAATCATCCGTATAGACAAAACATGCATTGGCATTTAAATTCAATATCTTTCGACTACTGAACAGTGTAAATTTGGTAATCACCTTAATTGCCCAAAATAAATATTTTTAGCTATTATAACGAAACGCATTGAAAAACATTACTTAATCCCTTACTTGTACAAGCTTTCTCACACCATCTAGTTTGCTTAAGATTAAATTAAACATTTCATGTCATGAAATATTTTTGAAGTGAGTTTTAGTTGGCAAATTTAGAACATTACTTTTCTCAATATGGAAAAAATGTTCGATTTTAAGAATATTGGTAAAGCTTTCCCTGATATGTTACAATTTATAGAGGTTGAAAATCATTTGGTTTCCATTCATCTTATAGAGTTGTGTTGTCTACCTCCAATAAGAATCTTACTACTTTTTCAATGTTGAGAATAGAGCTGAACTTTTAAGCGAGAGTCAATATTATTTCGACATTTAGGATTTTTTCAGAGGCTGCGTATGCCATCTAAAGCTTTAATAGTCTAAACGATGACGCGAAAACGAAGCGCACATACTCGTTTATGATGAAAAAGAAGATCTAATCCAATTTATCAATCAACACACCCAGATGAAAGTGTAAAATGTAATATATAGCATATTAATTCGATACCAGTTCAAGTTTAGCTGATTACAGTTTCTCTTCACAACATCTCAATTACTATAAACTCATAAAGAAGTACATAAGGAATTCATCTTTGAAAATGGAAGTACAGAAATAGTCACGGAATAAGTTTATTATTTGTATATTTTTTTAGACACCGGCGAATCCAAAAAATGACAAAAATGTATTACATCAATTCTAAATTAAACACTCATGTATACCTTTCAAATAACAAATTTCAATCTTGATACTGTATGGCGTGGCTGTATTACAACAGTTTCAATAATTAGATTACATAATTATTATGTATTTTGCTATGTATGTTAGTACATAAGGATACACCCAAAAAGTGTTAAAACAATAATAATAATTAGATATAATAATATTAAACAATATATAGTATGGAATGAACGTGAGAACAATTCTATTGATCGATCTCTTGGTACTTTTATACGAGTACATAACATTTTTTTTTTTAACCTAACCTCAATAAATCTAACTATAATTTTCACCTTCTACTTTATACTTTTATTACTCTACTACCATATATTCTTATTAAAGTGAAATCACACTTAATTCAATTTATAATAATAATCATAATATTATTATTATTATGTTGTTGTTGTTCTAATACAAGTTGTAATTACAACTTTAATTTTTAGTTTTATAATGTTTGAAGCTCGTATGAGAATTAAAATTGATCTTGCATGTATATGTTGTATATTAGATCGATGTATGTACGATCAATCGATCGATCATTTTAAATATGTGTTGTGAAATTTATAAATACATATGCACTAAGTAGAAGGAGTATACATATTATTTGGAACGTTACGTACTTACATATATGGTAAAATCAAAGGTCAAGTTTTTGTGTTGCAATTTTTTTATCTTATCTAACTATCGATGTTTATGATTTTTTATAAGTAACAGTAGTTTATTTAAATCTAAGAACATGATAAACAGAGACAATAGTATCTAGTCTCCTTGCAACTCGATGCACTTAATCGAACTGTTCTCAAGTTTCTTCAGCTCGTAGCATTTGCTACTCTTCAAAATAGGGTTCTGTTTCATCGATTACTTCGAAAACGAAGAAATACTAGCTGACCGCAATTATACGAATTAAAATTTGGGCAAAATCTTGAGAAATTTGTAAGATTTACAAAATTCGAAATTTAGTTGCCAATCATATAAGGTTGTAGATTTTATCGCTGAATAAAATACTTTGTTTAGTTTATTTATTATTATTGATTTAGTATAAACTTTTGGCACATTCTGTTTTGAGCAGGAGCTCATTCATAACAGAGATGCACTAAAAGAGTTTAATAACATAATATGAAAATTACAAAGTTGTTTAACGCCACGATCATGGCACCAGCTATTCAGTTCGATTAGGCAGTCCGCATCTTCATCTCGAATTATTGCATCAGGATTTCCCAATTGCAATTCCCCGCAATTCCCGAGTCTCACTGGGTTTCCTTAACGATAAACAGCAACGGTGGTTGCAAATTAGAATTTTGAAAATTTACAATAGATATCCAAAAATTAATTTTACAAAATAGCAAATTCAAGTTGACTCTAAAGTCAAAGCCAACTCGACTTTGTTCTGTTTCAGCTGTTTTAGAGTTCCATTCTTGGAATCACTTTTAACTGTTGATAAGATTCTAGAATTGAATTTTTATTGACATTCTTATCAGATATTACCTGAGTAACACTTTAATTATTTTATTATTTACAATATCAGTAATTGTGTTCAAAATATTCTTTTTATGACAAAATTGCCTAAATATAATTTGAGTGGGGCATTCCTGAATATTTTAATCACATTTTTATTTTAAAGTATTCGATAGTAATTTCTACGGAGATTCATTCATTATTGGATATACGAGTAGACAAATAAATGTTGAAATTATTATATTTAAAAATTTAAATTTGTTCTATTGCTTTACAAAATATTTTATTTCAAAATTTCCAGCATGAACTGAATTCTTCAAAAAAATGGATGTCTAAAATTCTTAAACTGAAAACCTTATGTTGTGTGCCTCAGGTCGATTTTTTTTTTTGCCTAAGTTTTCGTGTTTTGACTAAAACTCATTTTATTTTTTAACATGGTCAGTTACCTTTCAGCTCGACACACTTAGTCCAACGTTTTTCCAATTTCCCGATCCCTTCCAAAAAAATAGAACTTCGGCAACTCTTCAAAATATGCGTTTGTTTCAGCATCATTTGAGCCAAATTTTTTTGTTGCCAAACCATTTTTGTCTTATTCGGAAATAGGAAATAATCGCTGGGGGACAAATTTGGGGGTCTATTATGAAAAATTTCGACCGCGTTTTTTTTTCCGAACATGTCGAGAACTCCCCTATTATGAAATAAAACAATTATATGACATCGTATTGTTTTAGATAAAGACGAATATTATACGACTTCTCTTGAGGTGACGAGACGTGTTAAAAAATAAGTGTTAAAATAATTTTAAGTATTTCAATACGTTTTAATTTAATTTAATATAAATAATTCTTTTAAGAAAATAATTTAGTAAAACGAAACGATAAATCCAAAAAAAACAATTGATGTTTTCAGTTTGACAGCTTAAATCAAATAGTTTCGCCGATTTTATTTGTATGACATTATAATATAATTTATTAATAAAAATTATTAATTTACATTTACATTTAGAATCAAATTTATTTTAATTCCAGTAAAATTGGTAAATAGAAAAAAAATCGCGTCACGCGGAAAGTAGCTGTGGCAATGCCTTAAAGCTGAGGTTATTTTCAATCTAGTCGAGTAATTCATAATAGCTATTTTCGACGTTGTTGAATTTGCCGATAACGTCGAAAAAAAACGCGGTCGAAAATTTTCATAAAAGACCCCCAGGGGGTCGAATACTATTGGAATACACGAGTCCTTATGTGCATCCACTTAGCCAAACAGAGTACTTAATGCTGAACAAAGCAAACCACCATAATCGGAAATAAAACAAAAGAAACTTTTGTCTTGCGAGAGCCCATTTATGTTATTTAATATTCACAAAAAGACTAAACTCTAATACATAAAAACAAGAGAGAGAAAAATAAAAATGCAAAAACAAAACGCCTACTTCCAGAGCCTTCTAGAGTATAGAGCCATAATCTTAATGACGTATTTTTTAGAAGCTTTTTTAGTGGTATAAATTTTCAATGATTTCCATAGGAATCCATAGTAAAATGGTGTCTTTTAGCTTCAAGTTTTTCAATGAAAAAAGCAAAAATATTATAAAATGTTTATATAAAAGTTTTCTACATATCTTTAAGAACAATATACAAAAAGGCTATTGGTATTAAGTAAATATTAATTGCAGAAATATTAAAATTAAATTATTTCTAAAATATATTTGGTCGAACTTTCATTTTGAAAAATACATCAAAGTTGGCTCTGACAAATTAAAATAATATTTGCTAAATTTATCTTTAGTCTTACTAGTGTACGTAAGATGTCTAAAATGATTACAGAAAAATACGAAAAAACAATTATTTAATCGCAAAATTATCACACGTTCCTATATTTTGTGAATTTGTTTTGCTTTTCCTACAATTTTTGAACTTGAAATTTCCCCAGGTGGTAATTTTTCGTACGATTTTTCCAAATTTTTACGGCCATCACTGCCATCTATGTAATCTGTATTGACTTAAATGACCAAACGAATCGTAGTAAGCTTTTATTTTAATTTGACCAGAATGCAGTTGTTATGAATTTTTTTTAATATTTTGGTTTAAAATTTTGGTTTTGTAATAAATCAATTATTACAAGAAAATGAAAACGATTTACTTAAACGATATTCATATATGTTGAAATTCAAACATTTATGAAAGTATTTCAGAAATCATAATTAAGAATTTGTAACGTTTTCATTTAAAAATATGTCTTAGGAAAAAAAGTGATTTCCCATATGTTTTGTGTGTTTTACTATGAAAAGTTTCGTTTTTTCCTCGTTTCTAATTCCCTTATAAAAGCTCAGATTTTTTGATTATGGCTCTATAAAATACAGGGTGCTCTGCTACTTCACCTCAATCGATTTTGGACTGTCAACAAATAATTCAAAATGTCCATATAACTTATTTCAACAAATACTTCATGAAATTTAGCTATGGCGACTACACTTCTTCGCCAAATGTCATCGTTTATTTAGTAAATCGAGGTGAAATCGGTCCAATAAGTCTGCATATTATTTTCCGTTTATTATTTTGCCTTTTTAAGGTAATCGATTCGCCGGAGAAATCCACTATGTCAACTATTCCTTGGTGTCCGGGGTATAGTATTAAAGATCGCTACACTTTCCTTTGAAGTTGGCAATCGATTACGTTTGTGATCAATTGTAAGTAAACGCGGCACTCAACACGAGGATAACTTTTTTATGTCTAAATATTTTACCAAGAAGTTACATACTTACCCTCATTGAAATGCCCACAACCTTGGTAATCTCACGCACTCTACACTATTCTATAAACACTATTTCCAAGGGCATTGAGTGAAAATTCAAATTAAAATTATTACCACAAAACGGAGCACGTAAGAAAAGATTTCAAAGCTGTGTGAGGAGCGTATAGATGATAAATCATTCTGCGCAAAAGCAGCACAGGATACCACCTACCTTGCTTATTTTTGTGCCAAACTCGGCAAATTAAGTAATAGGTGCCGATTTTTATATGCTTCACAAATATAACCTCTTTGCCCCGACGTCGATGGAAGACGTTCTAGCCGAACGTGAGTAGAGAATGATATTACTTTACACTTATCAAAGGCAAATTATTTGTCACAGACCAGTCACAAAATATGTATGTTAAATTTGTTCTGCTTACGTTGAATATCAATAGAAGCATTAATATTCGTTTATATTTTAAGGTCATCGGCATTTAAAAGGTACTTACAAAAATTAGAATACTTTAATAAAAATTGTAAAAAGTAATTGATCAAGATAACCTCCTTGTGGGCCGTCAGAAGGTACATTATAAGTTAAAGATTTCCAACTTAAAATATTTACGTATTGCTTACGTTCCCAAATGTATGAGGTTTAATCTACGAATATGAGGGGAAATTAGAACCGAAATTAACCAAAATTATATAATCCGATTTGTCAAACCATTAGGTTGGTATTCGTTCACCTGCCTTTAAAAAGTCGATTCGTTCACCTGCCTTGATAAAGCCATTAGGTTAGTATTCGTT
Source organism: Tipula vernalis (assembly GCA_958295665.1). Classification (NCBI taxonomy): domain Eukaryota; kingdom Metazoa; phylum Arthropoda; class Insecta; order Diptera; family Tipulidae; genus Tipula; species Tipula vernalis. The sequence goes on along the minus strand of OY282558.1, from coordinate 173,619,596 downwards.
TACCTGCCCTTAAAAATCCGATTCAGCCTATTTAAAAATAGGCCGAATAAAACATTCCTTCCAAATTTCAGGGAGTAAACCACTCGTAGACTCAAATTAAACAAATGAAGTAATGGTTCAAGCAGAAAATCTACGCAAAAATTTAATTAAAACTGGAGTGTGGTATACCATATACTTGAATGCCGTGCTAAATTTGGACAGAATTTAATATCAGGAAAATATTCTTAAGAATTTACGTGTCTATAATAAATATGTAGACTGCTATAGAATTGGCTGACAGGAGTATTAATGGAAGCAAAAATATCCGATAGTTTGCAGTTGTCTGCGTTAACTGGAATATTATATTGTAAAATTATATATTGCCTGGATTATTCAGAAATTGATCATTTTTTGCCGGTCATTGGAAATAATGCGTTGAATTAATGTGTCTGACGGGCAAAAGTTTGGTTGTATCGCTTTCACAATATTTTCATCTTTACAATCCAACTTTAAAAGAGATACAATTTATTGAATTTATACCGCAGTTTTTAAAATCCCAGTCCCAAATATTTGCGCATAATTCGAAGTAATCGTGTTATCATCTTGCCCTTCAGGTACCGACCTTCAGGTTTTACTGGCTGAAGTTGACGATTTACCGCCAATGGCTTTGTTCTTGAATCTTTCTACATAAGAAACTCACAAGAAGTAATCAAATCTTAAGTTAAAACTATTACATATTTTAAGTCTTAACCAATGTTAATACTTATTGTTAGGGCTCACAATTTAATTAATTTAGACTATACTTATATGTATATATCGAATTAAATTTACAGGTTCACAGGTTCATCAGTTCGAGTGGATCTCCCTGGCCAATTCGTTGGAATGTGCTTCTAATTTTGAGTAACATTTCGAACTGAATTCTTTAATTGTTTCTTTAACGGTTTTAATCCCAAGGTCGTGATGTATATTACTATTTCGAATGTACCACGGAGCATTGGTAATACTGCGAAGTATTTTCGCTTGGGTTCGTCGCAGGAGTTCTCTGTTTGAAGCGTTGGTGGATCCCCATAACTGAATACCATATGTCCACATGAGTTTGATTATCGCTTGTACAGTAAAACTTTATTGGCTAATGACAACTGAGATTTTCTTCCCATCAGCCAATATATTTTGGAAAATGTAATTTTTATTTGATTGCGCTTTGTTTCAATATGATTTTTCCACGTGAACCTTCTATCCAGATGTAAACCTAAGTATTTTACCTTCGTTTGTTGAGGAATATTTTTATCATTTAATTTCACTGGTGGGCAGATGCGTTTGTTTAGCGTAAATGTGATGTGAGTTAATTTGTTTTCTTTCACTTTTATTCGCCATGCCTTTAGCCAGTTCGCGACCTTGTTTAAATGATTCTGTAATTCCTTTGAGGCAATTTAAGGATTAGTGTGAGACACCAGGATAGCCGTGTCATCGACAAATGTTGACATTATTACTTTGTTGGTTACAGGTATATCAGCTGTGTTCAACAAGTATAATATTGGCCCTAGAACGCTACCTTGCGGGACAACCTGCATTAATATCATTTAAGCAAGAAGTTGCGCTGTTTTTTTTTGACCATGTATTGCCTTTGAAGAAGATAGTTTCCCAAAACTGAGTGAAATTTTTGCGGTAGAAGCTCTTTAATTTTGTAAATTAATCCATCGTGCCAAACTTTATCAAAAGCTTGGGCGATATTCAAAAAGGCAGCAGAACAATATTTCTTTTCCTCGAAGGTGATTCTGATTGCATTTACAATTCTGTGTACTTGCTATGCAGTACCATGTTGGTTTCGGAATCCAAATCAATGGTCTGGAATAATGCGCCGTTCTTCTAATATTGGTTTCAATTTTGTTAATAACATTTTTTCAAATAGCTTTGAGATTGTGGGCAGCATGCTTATTGGACTATATGATGAGATTTGCGTTTCATTTTTCCCTACCTTATGTATCATTGTGATCAAAGATATCTTCCACTTTTGAAGAATATAACTGGTTCGTATGATCGCGTTGAATACAAATGATATTAGTTTTATGCATTTTTCTGGCAATTCCCTTATCATTTTTCCAGTAATGAGATCATGTCCTGGTGCCTTTTTCGGGCTTATGCAAGTTTTAATTGTATTCTCAACTTTCTTCTAATTATACTTTATAGGTTTGTAGAATAAACCATCATCCATTTGCTGGGGTGGCACGAAATAATTATCAATATTCGTTTTGCAATGCAAAAAAAAACATTTCGAAGCTGCATGCCGAAAAACTTGAATAAACGTCAAAATCGAAATCGTGTGAATGAGATAAATATACAAAATGAAGTGTCTAGTAATAACGAAAGTGACCACATAGCAGTCGCAAAAATAGAGGAAAACAACACAGACATACCGTCAAATAACATGGTTACGGCGCGTTTACTTCTAAAATTTGGACATAACTGGAGAAACGATGATATGATTGATACAGGTTCAAATACAATAGTGTACCACAACAGTTCGCACGAGTAAACACTTTTTTGCAATTATTATTAGGCAATGGGAGTTTTCTAAAAAAATTGTTTATTATTTTAAATTTGAAATCGTTTTACTAACTATTTTTTAAGTAACTAGTACATATTTTGGAATAGGGCCGAAAGGCCAAATGTCGAAAGGCCAAATGTGTCGAAAGGCGGAATTTGTCAAAAGGCCGAATGTCGAAAGGCCGAAACGGTCGAAAGGCCAAATATCGAAAAGCCGAATTTCGAGAGGCCGAATGTGTCGAAAGGCCGAATGTGTCGAAAGGCCGAATGTCGAAAGGCCGTTTGTGTCCAAATTGATTTTAATTTTGGGTTGGCAACCTATTCCCGAATAAAATAATACAAAAACTTGAAATCCCGAAAAAAAAAATCCAGAAAAAAAAAAAAAAAATCCAGAAACACAATTATCGTGCGTTTTAAGTGCGACCCGTTAAAGCTAAAATTTATAAAATGTCTTTAAAATATAAGTTTTTCCTTAAAGTTCTTAATATTTATGGTAATGAAAATTGCTTCATCAACCTTTCAGACACCGAGCAAACGGCGCAGTGGTTAAAGCTGTGGCGGTTGGATCGGGAGGTACCGGGTTCGAATCCCTATAGGGGCGGGATGCAAAAGGGATTTTTCATCATCTGATTGCGATCGGTGATGAAGATGAACACATCTATGACCCCCTGTTGAGAGTGCAGAATCCATGGGCCGACCCACCTTTCATGTCAGCACTACGGGTTGGCATGAAGCAATGCAATGTGCAGGTGGTTTTCAAAGACGGATCTGTAGCCGCCCGTCCTCGATTTGGCTACTCCAGGCGTAAGGTAGGACGGTAAAAAATAAATCAAGAAACAAAAAAAAAAAAAAAAAAAAAAAAAAACCTTTCAGACACAGATCAAAGGAATTGTATCGCTCATATCGCTTCTACTGATAGTTCTACCACAAATGTTTCAAATTATTTCGTGGTTGGCTCAATTCGTTGGGTTAGTATGGTATCGACGAAGATATTTTAGCGAATTATAGATTTAATGCTTCGTTAATGCATCGTCAACCTTGCAGACACAGATCAAAGGAATTGTATCGCTCGTATCCCTTCTTCTGATAGATGTACCACAAATATTTCAAGTGATGACAAAAGTCTAAAAATCAGGGCTGTGGAGTCGGAGCCGGAGTCGGAGCCGCGGAGCTTATGTTTATTTTCGTATTTTTAAAGGAGCCGGAGTCGGAGCCGGAGCCATGAGAAATTGACCGACTCCGGCTCCGGATATTTGTTTGTTTTTATTCCTATTTTCCTGTTCTTCTACTAAGCTAAATTATTTATATATATGCGTTAGCGCAGTTTACATTGAAATTCCAAATCAGATTAGCCGAAGTTAGGGTTTCCTCTCGATAAATCTTCTTCTGTTTTAAACTCTCGAAATATCGAGAAATGTAATTTTAAATTTTCGTGCAGAAGTTTGGGTCGAGATTTTCGATGAAATCCTAATTTTTTCCAATTTTATATTAAGCAAGCAAATCTAATTAAATATTTTATCATCACATTTCACGGAAAATTACTGATGTTAAACCAAACCAAAATATCCAAAAAAACTCAGGAAGAATTAACAGGGACTTATGGAATCTGAAAAATTTCAAACATGTTGCGGGCTTTGCAATCGGTGATAAATCAATAGAAACTTTGACTGATTTCGTACGAAATTTAAATGTAACGTCGGATTATTGACTTTAAAGAAAGATATCCTTGAAATTGTGGCTTCTCTTAAACGCACCGTTTAGTAGCTTTCCCGATAAATATCGTAATATTGTATAGAATAGGCTAATATAGTATCGCTGCTTAGTCCCTGAGTGGTACCGGAATATTTGATAAATTTTAGTTGCTTCGGTAGCTCTGACTTTGTACAGAATATTCCTTTGGCGTCGTTCGTCCGTTCAAACTATATATTCCAACCCCGTGGTCTTACCTAAGCCATCTTATCATCAACTTTTGTTTATTTAGGTATTCGTTACGCCAAAATGTAAGCAAGCACTTCTACAAATTATATAGAAAAAAATTGTAGAAGTTAGAAGGTATGTCTTGATAAAATTATCAATATAAGTATTTTTCAATATAAAAAAATACCACAGTTACTGCCTGCTTGCCAAACGGCAATAATTTTTGAACCCATAAATAACCGATTCACGGAAATGATAATTTGGTCTAAGCATAGAAAGATATATATTTGGTATCGGAGCAGGAGCTGGAGTCGGAGTTGGAGCCGGAGTTGGAGCCGGAGTTGGAGCCGGAGCTGGAGCCGGAGTCGGAGTTGGAGCCGGAGTCGTTAATAAATCTATAAATTCCCGGAGTCGGAGCGGGAGCCGGAGCCAAACATTTTCTCTCGAACACCACAGCCCAGCTAAAAATGCCTATAAAATTTAATTTTTTTCATTTACTTCAAACACAATATTTTTTCTGGATTTTTCTCTGGATTGCCTTCCTGATAATTTCTATATTTTTTTCGGGATTTTTTTTTCTGAATTTTTAATTTCCAATTATTCTGGATTTTAAATTTCTGGATTTTTTTTTTCCAGGCAAATGTAGTGATGATCCCTTTAATTTTTCATCTTTTCATGAATGAAAATTTTCAAAATTTATATTTTCATGAAAACCAAAATTTATATTTTTATCAAAATTTTTGTAGTATAAAAAGGTTTAATAGTAAATCGCTTTAAATATTAAAATCTCCTTACATTTTTTTTGTCATTTAATTAAAAATTAATTAATTATAGTAAAAAAAGAAAAATAAATACATTTTTTGCCCGACAAAATTTCATCACATTAATATGCTACATACACACGACTTATTAGCACGTTTTCAATTTATTTAAATCATTTTACATTTAAAAATAAATTTAATGGTTTTAAATATTGATTTCAATCAATTAAGTGAAGGAAAATTTTATGAAAATTCGACCTTTCGACTCAATCGACCTTTCCACACGTTCGGGCATTCGACCTATACACATTCGGCCTTCCGACACATTCGGCCTATAGACATTCGGCCTTTCAACAGTTTCGGCCTTTCGACCCAATCCACCATTAAACATTCGGCCTTCCGACACATTCGGCAATACGACATTCGGCCTTTCGACATTCGGCCTTTCGACATTCGGCCTTTCGACATTCGGCCTTCCAACCCATTGGGGCTTTCGACATGCGGCCTTTCGACATTCGGCCTTTCAACATCGAACGCATATTTTACCATGGAATTTAAGAGAAATCGGTGAATCATTTTTACTCGTACGAGCAAAATCGCCGTTCATCTGAAAAGGCCATAATTACATAAAGAAAAATCGCCACTATAGTAAAATTAGTAAATAAATGAACTCCATTTTAGTACTGGTCGGAAACTTTACGGTTACACTAATTTACGTTTTGTGAAAAAGGAAGGGAGGGGGAGGGGGAGGGGCGGTGCTACTTGGATTATTCGAGACTACCAAATTAAAATTATTTGAGATTTTACCGCATACTTTGCGTTGCACTTTGGCAGCGCAATTTAGCGATACAAATAATTAAGGCCCTTTTGCGCTTTTGTATTAAGCTCCTTTAAATTTCTAAATTTTGATTTAGCACAATGAATTAAGCGAACGAAATCACAATATGAAAGAGTTTACCAAGTAAGAAGCATATACCAATTTAACCAGCATTTAGCAATCCTCTGCTACATATCGACGATTCTATTCCAACATAATGAATTAAGCCAATCAAAATTCAAAAGAACCTCAAAAGAAAAATTGAATTTTAAAGAACCAGTTTAAGTATAGCTTAAAGAGTAAATAACGTTACTAACTAAACATAAATTAAATCCGTAATTATGATCCTATTTACTATAGCCTAATTTCACGGTTCTGTTCGGTTGGCTTTTCAAGGTAATTCGACATTTTGCAGATTCTGAAATTATTTAGAGATCTTGCTTAGTTCTTTCCTTTTTGGAAAACTTTACCCTGGCGAAGTTTTCAGGTTATTCGTTTACTTCGAGTTTTTTGAAAATTTTTCGACGATCGGATATACATAATATGTAGCGTTAGGTTATTTAAGAATATTTTTATAAAATCATTGGTTTTAATCAAGGATTTATTCGTTGATAATTTATAAGGCTAAGATAAACATCTTCAAATGGATAACGCAAATTTCTCTTGCGGATATAATTGTTGGTTGTGTAAAACAGGTTTAAAATAAGATTTCCAGATAATAGAAGAGATGTCTGGACGAATTTGAGAATATCATCCATCATATTGTGGGTAGTTGTTATACTGAAATGTTGAAAATTATTTAACAAACATTTTTAATTCATTTAAATTAGGTTGCATGGTTATGCTAGGGTTGCAAAAAACAAAGCAAAAGTATAGTACAGACTGAATTGAAGGACATTATTAATTAAAACAAATTTTATTGCAAGAAATTCATCAATACAAATTAAATTTGCTTTGTACCAGAAAAATGGAACAATGCTTGAGTTACAGTACGTTCTGGCCCAAGGGGTGCCCAGGCACCTAGCATATTTAAGGTTGGAGTTAAAGGAAATATCCTACATAGAATTCCAAAACGAATCGAAAAACCGGCTCAGCAAAGGAAGTATAGGAACTCGTTTAAGACTTTTTAATAAAAATGGAATTTTGCAATATGGAACTCGGTTGGTTAACTTATTAAGCACCTTAAACTAAATTTAATAGTTGTAAAAGTTCTGATAGTGTTGCGTAAAAAGTAAAGGAGGTTTTTTCATTTCCAGATTTGATTGGCACTTCGATGAAGGAAATTTCCAATTACCATGGCTTTTGCCACAACAAAGCACAAGGTAAAATACTGGAAAAGATTCGATGATCCTGACATAAATAAGTATCCAGTAGGGCATCCAATTTCTGTCCCAAATATGAATACCGGTATTTCGGTATTACTTGACGACAAAACCGCGAGACCGTTAACACTTATAAAAAACATTGAACATTTAAAAAAGTAGTTTTGTTCAACTTTATTATAAAATTTTAAGGCCAGACTTTTTCAAATTTAATTGTAATTTAAATATATTTCTAATTGAGCGCTAGCGACCTGAAATTTCGTGTACCTTCCTAAAATTTTATTAGCTACCGATATATGAAAAAAAAACAGAACCGAAAACCTATACAAGGATAATTATAATAGTGTTATGATATACACATTGTTTTCGTACCTCATGAGTCTGGCCAGACTCCCTATACATTTTATATCTAAGTTGATGGAATTTTTCATGTTGTTCACTTTTTATTGGTAATTTTCCATTCAAACTGCCACTAGTATTCTATCAGCATTCTCTGCACACATAAACGTAAATATCCAGATGCACACATACTATTGAGCGATACTTTTTCGACGTTTTCTTTGTTGTTTTCTATACAAACTTCTCTTTCTATTCTGGTAACAGTGAGTAGATGTGCGCATGTTCAAATGTGTAGATTCACGTTTGCGTTATTTCTTTTATACTCATTCGGATCAGATCAGTTGATTAGTGAACGTTGAAGGTTGAACTCACAACACATTAGTGGTAATAAAACATATTTTACGTGCAAAATTTTTATTATTATTCGCTTTTCTCAAAATGAGTGATGAAGTAGAATTTATTTGTAATACGCAACAACGGATAATTGGTAATTTAGATTCCGCATTTTTTGAACGAAGAAATCGATCCATTCGCTGACGAAAACGATGATAATGATACAGATTATGTGCCAAATGAAGGCGATGCTTCTGATATTGGGAACGAAATGGTCATCGAACCAAATGAAATATTTACCAGTGATGATGACGAAGAGGAAATACAGTCCGAAACTCAACATCAGAGTACTGCTGAAGATTGTTTGTATGGTAAAAATGGCACAAAATGGAATAAAAAGAAACCAAATGCTCTTATTCGTCTGCGTCAACACAATATTATACGTTTTTGAGCTGGACCCAAGGAACAAAATTCTATTCCAATTGAAGTATTCAAGAAATTTTTCACATAAAATATTGTGAATGAATATGGCTAATCCTGATACAAAACGAAAAAACAAAAAATTTGAAAGGATGTACCGAAAGTGAATTGGATGCATTTATTGCAATATTTTTGGCTGGTGGTGTTCACATAATAATATGCAAAAGTCAGACGTTTTGTGACGTACAGATGGCCTACCCATCCAATACTCCTACCCAATTCCGTCCCCACCCCTACCCAATTCCGTGCATTAACACGATTTATTCGGTTTGATGATGGGCGAATTCGTCCTTATCGTTTGCTAAGTGACAAAGCCGCACCAATTCGTGACATATGGAATTATTTGAATGAAAACCTCGCCAAGCTATAGTTCTTCTTCTCGCCGCAAGCGAATATAACAATTCATGAACAACTGTTTCAATATCATGGCAAAACTAGATTCACTCAATATATACCATCGAAACCAGCGAAATATGGAATGAAAATTTGGTGATCGAGAAGAAGGAGCTGAACGTGAAGTGAATCAAGGCGAAAATGTTATGTTACAACTCGCAAAAACGTACAAAAACAGCGGCTGTCCAATTATCGCTGACAATTTCTTCACCACATTGGAACGAGTTAAGCGACTGGCCCAACTTGGTCTAGCATTCGTTGGCACCATTCGATCCAATAAAAGATGTATCCCTGATGAAACTAGAAAGCATCCCTGTCGTCCAATTCTTTCATCTTGTTTTGGATTTTAAAATAATTTGGTTTTAATTTGCAGCTACGTGCCAAAAAAGAAAGAATGTGTGAACTTACTTTCCACCATGCCATACACAAAATTATGTCAAGGCCAAGCAATGAAACCCGAAGCAATTTTGTATTTTAATGCAAATTACACTCGGTCACTAGTTTCACATCAAAACGACCAACAAAAAGGAGGTATAAATGTGACTGACTATCCGAACATTTGCCTAACGGAGAGTTTAATATATTATAGGCACGTTTAAATAATATACATAATAACATCATCAAACGTCGATTTAATTTGTGTGCAATTTTCTTATTGACCTCATTGTTGATTGCAACATCAAGCCGTTCTGGCAATCTTAACGATAAAGATTTCTCTTCGCGCATGGGGCTTCACTATCAACATCACTTTTTAATGTTGAGTATGAAGCTTCAACTGGAGCTGGGGTTGAAGAAAGCTCTTGTATAAGATGGACAGTTATATTAACTATTTCGTTTCTAGTTAAAAATGTTTTCGGTCAGCTAATGGTCCTTCTCGCAAATGTTGAAGCATGAATGCCAGGGTAGCCTCAGCCGACAGAAGACGCTTGTACAGCCGGTTTGACTAGTAAAATTATAGCATACCATTGATTTTATACTCTGGAACTCAATTTCGGTAAAGCTGATAGTTGATTTGACTTTGATCAGAGCTTTTAAGATGCTATTTTTTAATTTATAAAAGCGCTCCAGCATAAAAAGTAAGCTATTCCTTCAAATTTTGTATCTAAGATAGAGTGGAATCGTCGAAACAGCTATACAATCTTTCTAATTTTGTTTATTAATGGAGTCAAATTATTAGATCGTCGTTTGTGTTATTTTTTATTCAGTTTGGTTTTTTGTCGAGTAAAACATCAATCATATGAATCCTATGGTTAGATTGTCTCTTTATGTCACTATCAACAGGACATTGGAATGTATTAATTCAATGAATATTGGGCGAATAATCGATAAAAATGTAAATACCGAAATACCGATATTGATCTCTCAATATCGGTAATAATAAAAATGGTCAGTATACCGGTATTTCGGTTCCGCGTATACCGGTATTGGATGCCCTAGTATCCAGTAATGGCTTGATGTATTTGGCGTTATCAAGAACATGGCAATATAAGTGATTCTTATGTATTTCATATATAGTATATTTAAGTGTATCGGGCTGAAACCAAAGTTTGTATTATCAACCAAATATTTGAATATTCAGTTGGGCAACGATTCCGCTCCAGTGCTGTCGAAGTGAGTACGATCGGAGTATTTGTACTACTTTCGCCAATTGCGTACTCCTGTACTCCACTATTTGATTTTGTCTTCCCCTTTTCTAATAACTGCTATACTAAAAAACCTTTATACAATATTTCAACTTATCGGCTTTTGCTTGCAATAATTATAATAGACTAGGAACTCTATGTATATAAAAATAATACTATAAGACAATTTCAGTAGTTGTTTTTGTATAGAAGTCTGGATTTATGCAGTGCGATATGAGAAATTTCATTCGTCTAATACGCCTTGACATCAATATTATCAAATCATTTGCTTACGTTTGAATAAAATCCTGACTCTCATGCATCTTTCTTGTCTGGCAAGGTTAAATGCTGACAGCAGAAATTATCTGTCAGTTTTATTAGCCTAGCTAGGATCTAGGAGCATGTCTTACATGATCCTGGTTCCCTAAATTTATTAGCAGCAATGCAAAAAATTCTGAAGGGAACAGAAAAATATTAATTTCAACAAAATTTAATTCGAACTCCAGCCTAAATGACTGGTCCAAAAAATTATTTAGAGCGTGATTTAAAATATTTAAGGTTTGAAACTCTTTATACAGAATCGGCTTAACACCTTCGAAATAAAATTTCACTAAAATATATCGACAAATGAGTGTATTCCATTTGGTGCAGGAGGCGAAGAAAATTGTCTGGGTTGGCTGTGCATGGCAAACCAAAATTAGCAAATCTAATTTTTGATTTATGGTATCGATCATAATACCATTAGTACAATACGATTATAGAATTCACGAAATATTGCAGATAATAAATTTCACTAAAATCCATCAACAAAAAAAATTTGGCGAATATCATTTTTGATTAAAAGTTTCAAAAAATATTCGAATTTGAGTCATTCCTTAATTAAGAAATCCGATCCCAGATGATATGGCCGAAGGAATATTTTAGAGCCGCATTTAATAAATGTTATATTAGGAACTGCTTAAAAATCAACTTAATATCTCAAATTTCAGTTATAAATTCTATTAAAATCTATTCACAAACGTTCCACCAAGTTCCATTTGAAGCTGGAGACGTAGTACATCGACTGGATTGGTTGTCTAAGTAAAAAGCGAAAAATTGGTTAAACAATGTTTCTAATAAATGGAAATAAACCAAAATATCATTAAAGGTGTTCCACAATATTTCTTCAATTTAATTCTTATTTTATTTAACATATCCGAGCCCAAATGAGGTGACCCAAGAAATTTTCAGAACCGGCTTAACAACTTAGATATAAAATTTATCGGGTTTTTTACGGTTTCGCTGGTCGGAACTCTTATCTACGAGAAAAACTAAACAATCTCAAAACGATAATCTAAAAATATCTGTGATTTCGTGAAGAGTTGTGACCGTGTTAGATAAATTGCTCGAAGCCAATAAATAAAACAGTTTTCTTTTAATATTCAAATTTGGCTCAAAAACTAAAATCAATTTTAGTGTAATTTGCTGGATCGTGATTTTTTTCTAACACAAAACACCAACAATTGTTTATGTCTAAGGCCTGATACGCTGCGAAATGGGAGTTTTCGTATTGAAATACAAATGTCTCTATTTTATTTCTACACATTTTTCACCATTTTTATCTTCCTGGGCCCCTATTCTCGAATTCCACATTCATTTTCCAGATGCGGACATCTGTCAAAATTCATAAAAACTATGGACTTTTTTCAGTACTACTTCGCTATGGAATTTATTGGGTACTAAGGGAATATTTCCGAATGGGTATAAGCAGGTGAAGAAATTCCCCATATATGAAAAAGTCAATAATTACATTGTGTATTTTGACAGATGTCCACATGTGGAAAATTTTTGTGGAATTCGAGAATAGGGCGCCCGGACGATAAATGTGAAGATTTGACAATTTCATTTCAATTTCTGCGTTTTGAGGATAAACAACTATCGAAGTGAATTTTATTGTATTTGTGAATTTTATTGTACTGTCAGAGGCAACATGAAGTTATATGCAATAAAATATTTACGAAACTCGTCATACTAAATTTTCACATCAGATTTATCTTAATATTTTTGGAGACCAGTGAAAATTTCATTTCACTTGAACAGCGTATTAGGCTTAAGGTATAACTATTTTACTTCGTAAGTACTCCCTTCCGACAAGAAATGCACCCCTAAAAATTTGAAACGTACTCCATTTAAAGTTTTCAGAGCGACAGCACAGTTCCGCTCGTTTGCTGATTGGAATTTCGCAAATGAGGTTAAATGAGATTAACCTTAATCTATTTTCGCGGTCGGTGGGCTGAGTGTGTTCTTTCTTATGACCCGATTGGATTGCTTTGCAATATGCTAACCGGATGTGTATGAGATAATAAAGTACATATATTAGTTCTCAGTACAATAATTAAAAATATCAAATGACAATAATAAAAATATGAATATGAATATAATTCTATAATTTTGTTGCTACACAAATGGCATTTAGAAATAGAATTAATTCTAAAACATGATTTTGAATAGAATAGCAAAAAAATTTTTCTTTTTTTATAAAATTTTAATAATCATGATTATTGTGGATATAATTTTATCAGAACATGCATGTACATACTTATTTACAATAAACATGTACATATTATAAATTACAAATTAGAAAATGTGGTAACTAATAATAATAATTGTTATGGTAAAATAACTAATAATAGTAATAATAATAATTATATTCTCTATTTTATTTTTAAATGCAACATCTTTCATCTAATTTCATGTAATGAGCACAAATTTGATCGATAAAATTGAATTTGATTGGAAATTGTGGTTTGTAATACTTATATTTAATATATTCAACGATCGTAATTTGTAATAGAAAACTAATTTCTATACATATTAATGCATACACAATTAGGTATTAATTAGATTGGCTATTGATCATAAATCGTTTCAAAAAGGTGTTAATATGTCAGAAAATGAATTAGTTGCTTTTATTAGGATTTGCCCATTCACCAATGGCTATACTTATGAATATTGTTATTATCATTATTAATTATAGGGAATTTAGAGCGTTGTAAAAATAAAAAAAAAAAATAAAATATTAATTTTGAATTAATACTTTTCGATCGTAAAATTAAGTTTTGCTTTGCATTTTTAATAACAAATTTTTATTTTAATTTTATTACTTTTCGAACTGAGATCATAGTTTTTTTTAATAATAAATTATAATTTCTAATTCGATTCTAAATGCCAGTCTTCATTTTCGTTTTATCTTGAGGTAAGTAATGGTAATTAAATTGTTTTTATAAGAGTCTAGTTTCCTGAATTGTTACCTATAGTTTATTAAGAATAAAAAAATCCAAAAAATGTTATTCGCATTAGAGACCATACAACTTTGATTAAAAGAGGCCTGCCTACTTATTAAATATTCTGATCCGCCACTTTTATTCTGAATAGGTTTACATAAATTAATAAACAATTCTAACTAACATAGACTATTTAGCGAATTAAAGAAATTAGTAGTTATGCCGTGCTATCAAATCAAAAGATTATATTTTTAAATTCCTGTTAATCAAAACAAAATGGATGGCCAATTTAAATATAAAAAAAATCATTAAAAAATGTTCAAATTAAAACAAACCGATTTCAAATTTGTATATAAATCAAAATCAAAATTATCGAATAAAACCAGTTGATCTATGAATCATCCAGCAAACGACATAATCACGATTTTGATATGCTATATGTATTTACTATATGTGTATGAACTTTATCTTTAATGATTCATTTCACCACCATGTTCTTGATGTAGCATTAAACGTTTAATTCGGTTGTTCGGTTGCTTCTAAATAAGTTCAAGAACATAATTTCTGGAAATCTTAGAAATACAACCTCCTAAAACCATTGACGCTCTGCTTTTTTGTTATACCTCAATAAACCCTATAACCTAGGCTTTTCAATGTATCATGAGCGTTCACAACAAATCGCGCTGATTTTACTCAATATGTTGGCAAAAGTTGGCGGAGCTGAATTCACCCAATTTCAATGAGTTTTACTTTTCCCGCTATAACGAAGTTATAAGCGGTAAGTATTGTAATCACGAAAAAAATTTTGTTACTGACTTTCATATTTCTCGCCGATTTAGGTTACCAGCAGGACATCAAAACATCGATTAAAAAAATGTCATGTCCGTATTTCCTTCGTTCCAGTCACTAATTTTTGTTATTCAAAAAATGTTTGAGGTTGCAATAAAATAGATTTGATTAGCATAACCAAAGGTTTCTAAAAAACGGGGGTCTAATAGCTAAACAAGGTTGTCGTTACTAAAGCAATTCATGATATGGAGAATTAAATCAATTTAGTGTCACTATACCACAGAAAAGATCGACTTTAACAAAAATATTTTAAAAGCAGTCAGCCAAAATCCAACAGCGTTGTCTATAGTCGAAAAAGGCTTGCAAACCGATCCTGATGGTGAGCTTTTTCAGTGAGTTTGGAAAGTAAATGCTTTCCCTACAGGTGAACCTTAATTGAACTTTAAAGATCAGGAGTGCAAAGAATAGGCTCTGCTTAATCGTTGAAGTTTCGATAGACAAATGTGGAATCGTCTTCAGTCGCAATTAGGCGAGTCTCTTCATTAAGGAAGTGTTTATTAATATAAAATTGTGTAGTCTGAAATGAAGTAATGGTTATGCAATCTTTTTTGGGGCTCAAGGCCCTCCCAACTCTTTCGCAGTTCATTTTACCGTCCTACTTTACGCCGCAATAGTCAAATCGAGGACGTACGGCTATAGACCCGCGTTTGTTTAAACCACCTGCATATTGCATTGCTTCTTGCCAGCCTATAGTGCTAACATGAAAGGTGGGTCGGCCCATGGATTCTGCACACTCAACAGGGGGTCATAGATGTGTTCATCGTCATCACCGATCGTAATCAGATGATGAAAAATCCCGTTTGCATCCCGCCCCTATCGAGGGGCGGGAAATCAATGTTAGCTCAAGTTTATCACGTGGTGAAGTATGGGCGTATTGTTGCTAACAAAAGTTGTCTTAAATATTTGGAATCTGTAGAAAAGGTCAAACTTTAATGAAGAGGTTACTAATTTATAGGGTTATCAGACTTTTACTTGGACTGACCGGGACAAAAAAAAATTAGGGTAGGGCGTTAGGTATTTTGCATCATCATCGGTGATGTTTTCTGCTATTTAAACCGTCAGCTTTCTTTTATGAACTGGTTAGTATAGTGCTTGGTTCGTTCGTAATAATTGATGGAGTTGTTTATGAGGAATTTGTCGATTCTCGTTGTGTTTTTATCACTGTACAGTTTCGAGTTATTGACGTATCCCTAGGTATCCGGTTTACGGTTGATGTTGGTGCAAATTCTGACCATTCTTTACTAAAATTGGCGTAATTTTTCCATTTGGGCCGAAGATTATTCAGACCAGGCTGGGAAACCAAATGGCAGGATCAGTCGGATTAGTTGTTTATAACAGAATAGTTTCATTTTTTTTTTTTTTTTTTTTTTTGTAATTTGCATCTGTAGTGAAGTATTATTTAAATGGTATTGTTGGAGATGATTGCCTTCTGTACGGATTATTCTATCTGATTGTACGGTTTAAATCATTCTGTTATCACGATGCCAAAATATTTGCGTTGTCCACTTTGAGCATTATGTTTTTGTAGTTTGTTCTTGATATCTGCTGAACATTTTATTGCCTATGAAGCTTATTGCCTCACACTTACCGATGTTAATTTTGATTTTCCACTTCCTGAATTACTCGATTATCACCTTCAGATGAAAGTTGAGATCAGGTTCATTTTGCTTTAAGTTTCTCCTTGCCATGTAGATCACAATATCATCTGCATAATACTCCATAAACTAGTTTAAGTATTCTATGCAAAAACAAAGGGTTTAGCTAAAATTGAGGTTGACACACTGCGACTAATCTCGAAAAATTCACTAAATCGGTTTTATTAAATCGCAGTGCGTCTAGGGTATGAGTCAATGTTTTGATTGTGATTAGTTGAGGATTAAGGACTGGTAAGTCAGAAGTATATAGAACATATTGGATCGGCTCTAAAATTGATCCTGGAAGTACCCCTTCATGAACTGTAAATACTCTAGAAAGTCCGTCCTCTGCCTTACTTGATGCGGTCTGTTCGAAAGAAATTATGTATTACTCTAATGAGACCTGGCCCAAATCTTAACTTGATCACTTTATGTATTATTCCGTTAATCCGGACGGTGTCAAATGCCTTTTACAGATACCCTAATGTTGCGCTGGTTTGATTTAATTTAAGAGGTACGTCACTTCTCAAGATTACAGCCGCCCATGCGTTGTAGGGTGAGATGCACGAAAGCCAAATTGACTGTCGAGTATAAGTCCAAATTCTTCACAATGGTTTTGGAATTTTTCAAGTAAAAATTTCTCATATAGTTTACTGATACTTGAGAGTAAAGAAATCTGCCTGTAATTCGTGGGAATGTCAGGCGGTTTACCTTTTTTGTGGTTTGGGACAATCCAATTCAAACTAACTGGAAAGTACCCAATAATAGCAACGAGTGGTTTATGATTACCGTATGTAGCTCCCTGAATTTTTTGGATAGTTTTTGAGCGCATAATTCCGAACTTTATCCCGCCGTGCTGATTTTTCCTATTTCTGGATTTTATGAAGGCTTTAATTTCTGACGGTCTGGTAATTCTCATTGGAGTGTCCGGATTTTAACAATGTTTATCTGAGGTAATCTGTTCGCTATTTGAGATTTAGACTGTAGAGGTGATTTGTTCATATTTAAGTAATTATTGACATGTTCATCTACCGACTCTGTAAATCTGTCATACTAAATCACATTATTTACGTCTTGGGTAAGTGGAGCTTGTTAGTGTTGGGATTTAGTTAGTAGTGCTACTGTTTAGCTTAATGCTAAAGGGTTTGGATTTCCAGTGATTTTCATAGTATTAATTAACTCTATGATGATAGTATTCGGGTTGTATATCTGAGCTTTGATTATATAGCTGAGAGAATATCTGTTTCTAAACGGAACATGTTTTATCCAGCGTCCTACTCACTGGTATATTAATATTATTAAGCCTAGAGTCTAGATAATTAAAAATTCAAAGATATTATTTGAACGGCTGAGTGTTCTGATTCAAAGTCTATTTTTTTCAAGTTAGGGAAACTGTGTTAATCATGGTGCACTATAAGACCATGACAAATTAAGAAGAGATTAGATATGAGCTAGTGTCTCTTGGATGCTAGGTAGGTAGGTCCAAGCGCAACAGATTTATATCGTCTGACATACAATTACGATTAAATCCATTTGTTTAGGGCATCACACCGTAACGATGTACTAAAGTCTAATTTTTTTTACTTTATAACAAAAAAACAGGAAAATCGGGACCATTGGATGTCCTGAAGAGATCTTTCGGGACATCGGGACTATTATCGAAAAACCGGGACAATCCCGGAAAACCGGGACGTCTGGTAACCCTGTAATTTATTATTTATTATTTAATTTTATTTATTTTGAAAGAACATTTCAGACAGGATCGCACATCTATTCATCGGGATTCGGGCAAGGTGTTGGTCCATCAATGGACTAACTCAAAACCCTTGTAATTGACGTATCCACAGAAGCGTTCTTAAGTTTTAAATTTTTTTTAAAGTGATTTGTAGCTGACCGAGGCTTGGTAAAGACAAATTTTTCAGATAATGAAACAAATTTGAAGGATGCGACCAACCAAATGAGTAACCAATTCATTTCACCAGATGAAATTTACCAACAATCAATCTTCAACAGTTTTAACATTCAACAAAAGTAATTTGGTTAATGGATCATAAACCATCGCTCCACATAAAACTATTTTCGTTTCTAGTCTTCCTAAATATATTTCCGAAGCCGAGGTTAAATCTTACCTGACAGATAAATTTAATATCGAGGATGTTAACTAACAGCGTATCTTGCGTACGAAGTTTACTATAATTTTTAAAAACGTACAACCATTAGCTAACTTCAGCAACTTATTACAAACATGCGCGTGTATAAAATGGACGCGTGTTATGCAACTAATTCATTATTATACCAGGCTAATTATTATACCAGGATGTAAATCGATCAAACTTTAATGTGTTAAATAATAATTTCCATCGACCAAGTACCGCTGTGAACCGCATACAGGGTGTCACCATCATTATTATTTTTATTTTTTGAAAATTCAACTGAATTAACAACAGGGTTACAAACCGCTTAACTAAAAATTTAATATTACATATATTTAAAATTCAATTATAAAGTTTCGAATGGGACCCGGAACCTGGTTTAGAGATTTCTTGATATTTTTGAGAACCAGAACCTACCTAAATTAACTCAAAAGTCGGGACCGATTCAAAATTAAGTTTTCAAAATTGAAAAACAAATAAAACAGAATAACTTCAATATGGCGACTTTTGGCCTTAAATTAATTTTAGCGCACTACGAATTCAATTAAAAAAAATACGTTACCTATTTGTACATTTATTTGTGTATCCCCGAACTCGAATCTGAACCTAAAGCCGAACCCAATATTTTTTAGACCTGAATATTAGCCAGAGTTCCATAGACTGCTTTAAATGTAGCTTGCTAATACCACAGATAAGACTGTCAGATGTTTCAAGCCTTGATTTGCTACACTTGCTGGCTAACAATTGGCTCACTCAGACCGAAGTCAAGAACGACCCACATTTTAAATTCATAATAAATATTCGTGTGGGCATAATACACACACAAATGAGGTTTCTCCTTGGGTTGTTTGATGTAGTGAATATAATTCACTAGATCAGTACGTTCTGGCCAAATACTTAATATAAATGTCGAGAATTGTATTTTTGTAGCTAGGTCGTAGCTACCTGATGAGTAGACCAATTTTTCAGTACGAAACCAAACTACCAACATTGGAACTCAAGGAGGGTTCTCATTTTTGAAGAGTAATACATCGGTATAACGGTTGGGCTAAAGAACGGAGAGGGGGGTTGGAGGAGAGCGGAATGACATTTACTTTTTACAATAGATATATTATGAGCGATTGGCCTCTGTATTTTTCTGATTTACCAAATCGAAAATATTGGGAATGTCAAGAACAATTAATATATTTGCCTATAAAAAGTTCATATCACCGGCTATGAAGAAATAACCGAATTGTTAACCACGCATTCAACGTTGTTAATTATGATACAAATTGAAAATGATACGGAAAACCAAGATTCTTGAGCTTCAATAAAATGATTTTGTGCTAAACTAACATGTACTTCACTATGATTGCCATTGAATTTAGGTATTGGAAACAACGGTTTGCTGTTAATATTCTGTAAGTAAGTATTGATGAACAATATAAGCAAATTTGGTTCATGGAAAATGTTTAGTTTAATATTGCAACCTGTTTTAAAAATGAAAATTGTCAGTTTTGGAACAGTTTTGGTTTTTGTTGTTGTTTTATCGAAACATTTAGAGAGTTTTAGAATAAAACATAATCGTTGAAATCGGTGTGTTATATAATATGGACAGTTTTGAAACAAAACAGGTAATGTAAAATAGATAGTTTTGGAACACATAATATGAAGAATTTGGAGAGTTCTGGAAGATTTCATTGCTCTCATCGAGACCTTTTATTTGATATAACATACGTGATTTTTTGAAAAAATGCGTTTTAGGCAGTTTTGGAAACTGGTGCTTCATATATCCAATATTTCTACATAGCTTAGGAATACAGGATAATTTTGCAATTATAGACATCCAACTTGGGACAAAAATTCCAAAAGATGGCGATTTTTTAAATAGAGTTGCGAAGATAAGGGCCAATCTATCAATTAATTTTTTTATCTCTGAGCACAATCAATCGGAGTAGTTAACATCAGGCTCGAAATCGTTAAAAACGCCTAATTGGAAAAAAGTATAATCCGGTTTAATTGTGAAACGGTACGAGATTTTAGAATCTATGTTACCGTTTTAATTCTCCTAACAAAATACATCTAAAACGGGTGGAAGGCAGATGTCAATCGTAGAAAGAACCAAGCCACCTCCCGCAACCAAACAAAATTAAATTATTCTTGGTATTATACTAATCTGTAATGAACTAGAGTTGGACATATGCACATGAATCATTATACTATAGATCAGATAGACTCCATTGAAAATAACAGTAGACCTCATTTTTGGCTCTAACATAAAGAATTGTATTTTCTATTCTAAGAAAAATATCTTCAGAAGCCATATCATTTTGAAAAGGCCTTAGTTTAGTTGTTATAGTCAAATATATCTGAGTTTATATTTTCGCCAGTAATATATTCGAAACAGCGATTAAATAGATCACTCTTTCAGAAAAATGTAAACTCGTATTTGTTCTCGCAATAGTCTAGCCACCAGAGGGCTTCAAACTTGAAAAAACGTCTTTTTTATATAACCAATTGCTCTATTTGTTGTAAATATTTATAATTATTTAATTGAAATTTTGCTAATGACTTTCAAACAAATAATTGAAAACATTGCAAACCCAGATGGTTATAGCTACTCATAAAAGTTACCCAAATTGATTTGCCACCACAACTAATTTTTTACAAATAGCTAGATTTATCTCTTAGTTGTCATTCAAATAAGTGCATATCCCGAAATGTTCGCTTTGCAGTTTGGCCAACGAGCCCTAGTTACTTAATTAAACCAGATGGCCTGTGGACAACGTCTAGTGGGAAATCATTGGCGCTTCTGTTGGATACCCATTTCCCAGGTAGTGTGGATGTGTCGGCGGAGCTTGGTAGGAATAGAGAAAAATTATCTTCGGGGTGCCCGGAGGAAATCGTGTGCAAAAACCGGATCCTAGGGGCACTAAACGGCCTTAAACCCTATAGATCGGCAGGCCCGGACGGTATCATCCCAACGGAATTGCAAAAACACTCGTCGATCATTCTCCTATGGCTGGAGGTGATCTTCAGGGGGTGTCTAAATCTGAATTATATTCCTAGGAAATGGACGGAGGTTAGGGTGATTTTCATCCCGAAAACGAGGAAGAATTCACATGCCTACCCAAAGAACCTAAGACCTATAACTCTATCATCCTTTCTGTTGAAAACATTGGAAAGACTGATCGACGTGTACATACGTGCAAAAATAAAACCCAGTAATTGGGCGACTTCTCAGCATGCTTACTGGAAAGGGAGATCTATGGGCACGGCTCTGCATTCCCTGGTGCGAACAATTGAGAAATCAATCCACTCGTACTGTATGGTAGCCTTCCTCGATATAGAGGGCGCCATTAACAATGTCAGGACGAAGGCAGTTCGGGAAGGACTGTCTTTTTTAGATGTGGACTACCCCTTAGGGAGGTTGATAAATCAGATGCTAGAATGCAGGATTATTAACGCGGATATGGGGGAATCCACCATTAGGAGGCGAGTAGTTAGAGGAACTCCGCAAGGTGGTGTCCTATCACCTCTTCTCTGGAACATAGTTATCAATGGATTACTTTTGGAACTGGAGAGGGAGGGAATAGGGGTAATAGCGTAGGCAGATGACGTAGCGATCGTGATCTCGGGGAAGTACTTAGGCACGATTAAGGAAGTCATGCAACACGCCCTCGTAATCATTACAAAGTGGGCCAGCAAATGTGGGCTGGGTATAAATCCATCCAAAACAGAGCTGGTACTCTTCACAAAGAAATATAAAATTCCGGTAGTCGCCTTTCCTACCTTAAATGGCACGGCACTGGCCTTTACTGATAAGGCAAGATTTCTGGGCATAATCTTGGACAGTAAGCTAAATTGGATGCCCAATATTTTAGAGAGAGTAAAGAAGTCCACCATGGCTCTGTACTCATGTAGGAACGCCGTCGGTAGGAGATGGGGTCTAAAACCAGAGCTGGTACACTGGCTCGTCACAGCTGTAGTCAGACTGATTCTGATGTACGGGGTGAGTGTGTGGTGCCCAGCACTAAACAAGAAAACTTATAAGAATAAGGTAGAGAAGGTACAGAGAATGGGCTGCTTGCTTATAAGCGGGGCACAGAGGACAATCCCTACACGTGCTCTGGAGGCTATGTTCTACCTTCTTCCTGTCGACATCTTTGGTAAGCAGAGAGCGGCAACTAGGCAGATGTGGAGAATAGTGACTACACGATACCGATTGTATGCTTTGAAAAAGGTTTCCGGACTCTTCTCCCCTCAAGCGAATCCTGGGGGAACAGGTCAATAACAGAAACTGGAAGTATACAATTCTTTATTAACGGCTGAAAGCTAGACGGTAAAGTCGGAGCAGGAGTCTATTGTGACAAATTAAATATGAATATATCCGTTCGTCTTCCTGATCACTACAGTGTGTACCAGGCGGAGGTGGTAGCGATTGAGGAAGCGCTGACTTGGTTGAAGCATAATGTCATATCCACAAGGGATATAACAATATATGTGGACAGTCAGGCGGCAATCAAGTCACTGGAATCAGTTTCTCTGACGTCCGTGGGGGCATTGAAGTGCCACTCATGTCTTAACGAGATGAGTGAGCATTCAAATATCCAGATAGTCTGGGTCCCTGGTCACTCGGACGTACTGGGGAAATGTAGGGCGGAGAACTGGCAAGGCAAGGTACAACTCTCCAATTGAAACCGGAAAGGACAAATCTGCGGAGGCCCTTAGCAGCGTTTTATAGGGCGCTTAGAAATGAGGTGATAGCCTCGGCACAGAAGAGGTGGACTAACACCATAACATGCTATGTAGCGCGGCAAGTCTGGCCGAAACTGACTTAAGTATAGTCGTGGGGGTGCTCACAGGACACTGCCTCATTGGGGAGCATGCGAGGAGGTTTGGGTCAATGGCAAATGTCTTCTGTAGAAGCTGTATGGATGAGGAGGAGGAAGAGACTCTGAGCCACTTCCTCTGCTTATGCCCGGCGCTAGCTTACAGGAGGCATAAACATCTGGCCAAATATAGTTTGAACGGCCTTATGTATCTCGAGAACTGCAATGTGCCAGATATCTTACGCTACATAAGTACCTCAAAATGGTTCCAATGAAGGTGTAAGGGGGTAGGATCCCTTGGTATCACAACAGCCACTCTAACCTAACCTAACCCTTGGCCATCAAAGTGCTACAAGTTCTACATTATTGTTTTCCTCTGAGTTATTGGAAGGAACATAATGTTAATACTCTTCTGATCGTGTTTCATCTTGAAACTCCAAGGCACCCCCGATAGGAAATCGACTAAGGAGTTAGACAGTTATAAAGTTTAGTTTTAAATTATTTTTATGATTTTAAACCGTTTGATTAGGATTATGCATAACCGGAATTACGCAACCGGACTATCACCTGTTCAATCCTCAGTTAAGAAATTTGTGAAGCAAATTTTTTCTAGTGACGGTCAAATTGAAAATGAACTTTGCACAACTGCTTACCAATATAATAATCAATGTTTGTCTTTATCTGAAGTTGAAATTGGTAGGTTTTAAACGTAGATGTGGACCAGATGAAATACCATAATTTATGCTTAAATGTGTAGCACCTTATATTGTAAATCCTTTATGTTACCTACATTTCCAGTATGGCTCCTTCAGTGTTAAACCGACATCAACCAGTATTTTTCAACACGAATTTTTTTGGTACAGTTCGATTCAAATATTTTGCAGAAAACAACGTAAGATTCTCATTTTGGTCCAATTATATTTTTGAATGATAACCATTGAGATTTTTAACTTTTGTAATTCCCTTTTGTTTTATCCAAAATGGATGGAAGGTATGGTATATTGTACTACGCCGAAAATTAGATAGAGGCCCGTGTAGTTGAAAATCGGAAATTTGCAGACTTGATTTAGAAGTCTGGTCTGGATAAACAAACTCCTAGTAAGAGTATGCAGTTGGAAAGAGAATATAGTTGGTAAATTAATAACAATGAAGCTTGTACAATTTCCATTCACTTCATCCCATCATGGTTTTATGTTCGTCAACAGAAATAATTGGTATAGGAGTTTTGTAGCAACAGATGAAAAATATGTTTAGGAATGGGTTATTCGATATCGAAAAATCCAGCTTCCTTGAATCAGACCATCCACAATTAGCAAGTTTCTCATTCAATAATTAGGGGGGCTGCTCCGACAGTTAGGATCGATGGATTAGTTCCATCGGATTAAAATTTGTGTTAGCCTTAAGGATTTGTCAAATTTGCTAAAAAAATATGATGTCAATTGACATTTTAAAATCACCGCTATGACACAACAAACGAGTACATACATCTAAATAAGAGATTATATTTCCTTTAAGATATTAACCGCATGGTATTACCTATAGCCTATAAAATACAAAATACTTTCATAATAAAAAAAAAGTCAGATCAAGTATCGATAACTACTCAAGAATAAAAATATAAAAATTGTTGTGACAACAAATAATTCACCTTGAATGCAATTTTACTTGCTCATACACCATCTTATATAATACAGCAACATCAGTCAAACATGTATAATAATCGTGGTGTGATACCTTAAGAAAATTAATAATTATATACATATATATGGTATGTATATAAAACGATATACATCTTTTTTTATTTTTGTATCATCGTATAATAATGATAGTATTAAATTAAAATACAAAACACAAAACACCGATTGTGTTGAGCTGCAGTGATAAACTATTTGATGATTACGGTAATGCGATACGGTAGTTTATCGCGTCTATTTTATTTTAATGTAGAAAGACGACTTTGAACAAAAAAAAAACTAAATAAATATTCTTTTGTGTTAAAAGGCAAAAATTGAAAATTCTGCAGAATATCCTTAAGGGAACTTTCAAGTAATAAATCTGCTATATATTTAAGTGCGACACACCGGCAGGATACATTATTAACCGCACTATTATTGATTTCTTTCAGTTTTTATTTTATTTTATAGGTAAGACGCATACATTACAAGACGGTAGTGCGTCTATGTGTAAATGCAATAACAACTTGACAGTTAAAGAATTAGTATTCCGTTTTTATTTATTTATTTATTTTTTGAACCGTTTATGTTTGTGATCAGTGCGCGGGATCATAAAAAACCAGACTGATTTATAAGTACTTCAATATTATTTTATAATTGTGAAATACATAATCATAAAAACTAAAAAAATAATTATGTTAATATAATTTATTTATATACATATCATTAAATTATACATGTATGTATGTATGTACAGTTTAAAGATAATTATTTTAAGAATTTTGTTGCTTATTTAGTACATAATATAATATACAAACAAAAAAATTAACGATCACGAACGATTTTTAATGTTTTGTAATTTTGTTATCGTAAAATTTATGAGAAACGACTATTTTTCAATAGCATTTTCACTATTTTTTTTAATTTTACTTTTTATTTTAATTTGGCTGTCTTCAAGCGCTGAAGGTCTTTGAAAGATAGAATTTATGTGTGTTTTGGATTGGTAGAAAAAAAAATTTTTAACGAGCTTTCAACGAAAGTACAAATCTTTTATTTTATCTTATTTAAAGATTACGTTAAATAATTAAGTTGACAAAGAATGACTCACGTATGATGTTAGAGCATATTCAACAATAAAATCTTTCGAAATAAATTCTCGGTAAAACGAATATTTGATTTCGATTAGACTAAAATCTCTGATGCCAAGCTTTTTATTACATTAAGATGGAATATAAATTTTTCAATTAATTAATTTTAATTTAAAAATGCAAAATTTTAATAGAATTCAAATTTTTGATTTATTTGAATCATTAACACTTTCACAATTAATTAAGACTTGCTTAATTATAATTTAAATTCACTCATTTGTAACGATTAAACTGATAAATAAAAGCACAACAATTTTTCTTTCAAAAATACCGTTATAGTTGTTTAGCCTTCCTTCTTATTCTGGTATTCTGGATGTTATAGTTGTTAGTACTTTTCTCGCTACATCATCGACTGCACATAAATTATTTTAACTACTTAAAGATCACAAGAAAATAATATAAAAATCATTTAGTATGTAAAACCTGCTTTATATTATTGAAAGTACAGCGGATTGTAAAATTTCAATACTTAGAACGTGAATAGGTTTCCAAATTGAGTTGTTTGTGAACAAATTTAAGTTCAAAAATATTTTTTATATTAACAAGAGGACTTCGCCCCAAGCCATTCGCTACGCCCCACAAGTGGCTTTAACATTAAAATACGTACTTCTAGTTCAACTTCATTTAGTCCTCATTTTCTAGTTTTTGGCCAATATTTCATCTCCGACTGCTTGATTGTGCGGATCAAAATACTGTATATGCATCGGATAAATCTGATCGTTTGGAATTAGTTCAAGAACGGGTTCTGCCGCATCTGACACTTGCTTTTACAACCTCGACAATTTGCTGTTGGAGATGGATATTTGTACGTATGTATGTTCAAGGTGACTGAGGCGCTTTAATGCTCAATTAGCACCTAAATTTACTGAAGGGGGGGGGGGGGTGGAAAGAACTTACCAATCAAAGATCTTTTAAAATAATCACACTCGCCCTATCGCAGAAGTACTCTAACAAATGAAATTGCGCCGACGAATGCTTTTGATTATATTCCAATCACCTTTACAAAATCACGTTTAAGATTTTTATTTCATAATTGTAAGAGCATTAATCTTAGGGTCATGAATTTTTCCCACGATGTTATGACCGGGTCATATATAGCTGGAAACACTGTTCAGTCAGGTTTGTTTGTGTTTACATATTTTGATTGTCAAAACAGACCGGTACCAATAGAAAGAATAAAAAAATCATTTGAAGATTTATAATTATGGTCATATAGGTTAGAGTGGTAAACCATAGATGGCTCCGAATACAGTTAGTTACAGGATCGCTCACCTTAACCATGGGCGTTTTTATATATATATATATACGTTACCCATTTTGTTAAGTAAATACTTTAATAAAAATTGTCTTCTTATCTGTCAAATTTTCACGTGAGATACACATAACAAGAAATAAAAAGAAGAAACCCCAAATTAACTGTGAACGACTGCAAGCAACTCTTCATCAGGTGGTTTAGAAAGCGGGATAAGGCGCCATCGATTTGCCATCGCAGTAGCGCCGATAGCAGACGTGAAATTGTAGCGAGGTCAATAATCTGTACGGCAATTTTAGCGATAGCTAAACCTAATAAGTATTGCTTTTTATCTTTTGCTTATTTATCTTTATTTTTTTTTTACGAGCTGCTGTGCGCAGACGTTGTATCTTTTCGTTCCTAATACTGGTTATCGAGTACGCAGAGGTCTGAGTGTTCGTCAGCTGGAACGAAGTAGCGGCATACTTTTGTTCGAGGTTTGAGCTCAAATCAGTTTGGTTATGTTGTGTTTTTTTCGTTTTGTTGTGCTTTGTTATAGTAAAGTAAATATCTAAGTAACAATTCTTGTAATTTGCAATTTTTTTTTCGCTTTAAATACAAACTTAAAATTCGTTATAACAATGAAAACTTTTAAAATGACCGTTTAGAATATTCATAGATCTCAGGAAGAAGGCATCATGTGGCGGATGCGTGCAGTGAGCACCACCAAACTCCTACTCCTACACTGAGCGTGAGCCGATCAAATGCTGCAGTTGGTGACTTCTACGTTCTGATAACGCGTGACTGCAAGGTCGTAGAATTACAAATGTTAGAGTCTAAAGGAAGGCCATTACAACAACTTCAAATTGGTTTCCCATTAATTACCCGGATTTTTATGTAAATACATATTTTTGCAAATAAATGCATATTTGCTCTAGAATTTAAACAATATGCATATATTTGTATGTTTTCTAGTGATCATGATTTGTGTGAAATGAGGAGTGTCTGATCAAAAGTGGCTATTTACATTTTCCAAAATGATATTTTTTTTTTCTATCAGGGCAGACTTTTTTAATTTAGATAGACCAAAAGTGGCTATTTCCAGCATGGACCAAAAATTCCCAATTTCTCTATGAACAATACCCCTAAAATTCTTGATTTTGGCCAAAACAAGCTATTTACTACAAAAAAGTGATCAAAAGTAAGTAGCAAAAAGTAAGATGCCACTTTTGATCAGACACTCCTCAAATATGGTTAAAATTCCAGGTGAATTCCACCAATTTTTAGTACTTTTCTACGGGTGTGAAGTTTGTCCCAAAAAAAATACATATACGTATACAAATCCAATTAAAATTTTCAAAACCAAATATGTGTTAGTAATTACACTGTAAAATTTAATATGTAAAGAGATAACTATACAACGTTGAAAAGAGATAATATGATAAACGTATTTTCAAATTCGGTTCATATAAGGTTTTTATTTATTATTTAAATGTGAAGTTTTACCAAAAAATATTGACGAATGGACTATGTGCTCTAGCGGAGAAAAGTGAAATATGTGATAAGTATATGGAAATATTTTCTATTTAATTTTAATTTTATTTAGTTAATATCTAATTAATTATTTTTTAGTTTAAAGTGTGATTCTCGTTTACTTGATTGAACCATTTTATCGTTTTAAATTTAATCTTTTTGAAACATTTATGTTTTTAGTAACATTAGCTTAATATCAAATTTCTGATATTTTTAACAACCAATTTTTGGCATTTAAAATTATAAAATATTACGAAATGAATCAAACATACCAAAATAACATTTTAAACTGCATATTGGATTTATTAGATGCACCATTCTTTAAAATTTTGACAGCCTAATGTTTCAACAACCAATCGAGCCATAAGCCATTTTCAAACGGAGCGGATGAAAATGTTTAATAATTTTTTGAACGTCGTAACGATTTTATTTGTTTGAGTAGTTTACGAATCGGTCAATATCAGATATGCTGGAGTTTGTAGGGTAATGACCATACATACAAATGATAGCCTAATGTTTCGTGAACCCATTTGCTTTCCAGAATTTGTAACATTTACCATAAACAAATATTTTTCGTATTTACCATTTTGATCTACATGCTTGTCGAAATCTTTAGGCGTTTCAGGACGGTTGTCTAACGCCAATGTCAAAAATTGGTTTAATCTTGTGAAAAATCATTACACCGAAAATAAAAAATTAAAGGTTTGGCAGATTTGTAAGCCTGTTAAATGAAAAAACTGGCAATAATTTAAAACGAATCGAATTTTCACAGATTTGGCCATCCACACCAAAATTGGAAACTATTAAAATTCCTAAGAAACATTGCCATTTACCTGATCCCTTACAATTTGATAATAATACGGATTCCATTCACGAAGAGATGCCGCAAAAAAAAAAAACATACAAGTCTCCCAGACATATAGGAGAACGGGTGATAAAAAGATACTCATCGAAGCAATTATTCGTTCAGAAACCAATAAAAATCAGCCGTAATAAAAAATAAAAAGTCGGAAAGTTCCAAATTAGAACAATCCACTTCGGATTTATTCAAAAGTATGGCAACCGAACCGGTGTCAATATTATCAAATGGATTTGTTTATCATGACGTCGATAATAAACGAATAAGCGTGACTGAAACGTGCGATTTCGATTCAGTAACCCAAATTTTATATTCGGCGGCAATTGATATAGAGTACTATAGGTATTTATTTCTGTCGCACAATAACAATACTTATTTTAAGTTTATCTCAGAATTAGTAAGTAAGGGAATCAAACAAGAAACCTATATCACACGCTCGATAATTCTAATGAAATCCTTCCCAAGTTTAATTTTAAAATACAAATCAAATACTGAAACCACACTGTCAATGGTTTCAAATATACTACAAATAGCCAAAAACCTTATGGACTCTTCGCTTTATGTCGAATATGTATGTACCGATGCTTGCGATAAATTGTCAAAAGAAATATTTCATTTATCAATTGAGTATCTTGAATTCTGCGAAAATGATTTCAAACGTATTGAAAATAAAATAAGATTACCACATGCAACTTGCCAAAGTTGCCAAAACCGCATTACTACCAAGACATTAAAATCACAGAATGGAATTGTTATAATCGATGTTGAGCCATTGAATAATATAGTACAACTGTCTATAAAATAAAATTAGAAGACGTTCAATCTGATATAAGCTTAGTCGAAGGAAAGGTTCTCTGAAAGGAAATAGTAAATTATCTGAAAGAAATAGTAAATGATCATCATCCATCGGTTGCTGGTAGCGTTGGACATTATACTGCTTACATAAGAAGACCTAACGGCGTATGGGAATGTCACGATGACCCCCGAAAATTTACAAGCCAACTAAAACCCGATTATTCTATTAATCTTTCAATTTTAATTTATATGAAAAACTAAATCGAAAAACAGCAAATGAAGAGAATTCATCAATCAAATACTAGCCAGATATTTCAATAAATTCATTTGCATATAAATGCAAATGATGATATACCCCCGATCGATTACTAGGCAGAAATCTCAATGAATTTGTTTTCATAATTCAATTGACGATACATCGCAATAAATAAAATCGATACGACGTTCGAAAAATTATTAAACATTTTCATCCCTCCGTTTGGAAATGGCTAATGGCTCGATTGGTTCATGAAACATTAGGCTATTATTACTATTTTGTATGTATGGTCATTACCCGACAAACTCTAGGATAACTGATATTGACCGATTCTTAAGCTACTCAAACAAATAAAATTGATACGACATTCAAAAAATTATTAAACATTTTCATCCCTTCCTTTTGAAAATGACTTATGACTCGATTAGTTCATGA
Source organism: Tipula vernalis (assembly GCA_958295665.1). Classification (NCBI taxonomy): domain Eukaryota; kingdom Metazoa; phylum Arthropoda; class Insecta; order Diptera; family Tipulidae; genus Tipula; species Tipula vernalis. The sequence continues at coordinate 173,588,446 of OY282558.1, read as the reverse complement.
AACACTAGGCTATCATTTGTATGTATGGTCATTACCCGACAAACTCTACAACCCTTCGTGTGTAATTAAATTTATTAATTTTGTACCTTTTCCACAATTTTTGTTCCTGAAAATTGCACTCAAAATTCTTATAAGAAACTTTTATAACAGTGTATTTTCTAATACATGCTTATTTTTGTTATTTGGGACAAACTTCACAGCCGTACTTTTCTTTCATTTTTTACCGAAAAGAATAACAGAATATAATCGTTTAACAATGAAAGTGAACTTGTTTCTATGGTTTTAACGTATCTGGAGGTGGAAAGGAGCTTTTCCAAACATACTTAAGCTTTGTTAAGCGATGGCGATAATCGCTTACATTTTAAAATTTAAAAAATAATTTCATTGTTTACTGCAAACACCGAAATCGATTTTTGTGATTGAGACAAATTAAAAAATTTATAGAAATTATCGAGTTTACAGAGTTTAAAGAATTTGTAGAATTTTTAAAATTTACGAAGTTCATTGATTTTATAAAATTTACAGAATTTGAAGTATTTATAAAATTTATAGTATTCATAGAAATTAGGGAAATTTTAGAAAACATAAAAAAATTTTTAAAAACAATTTGAATTTGTAGAATTTTTTGAATTCTGTCAGTTAAAACTTATAGTACACATAAAATCTACAAAATTTAAAGAATTTTTGAAATTTACAAAATTGATAGAATTTTTAATATTTATGGAAATCAAAAATTTAGAGTTGGAAGACTTATTAAAATTTATAGAATTTGTCGTGTTTTCAGAATTTACAGAATTTAAAGAACTTACTGAATTTTTAGGCTGTATAGAACTCAAAGAATTAATAGAACTTATAGAATTTACAGAATTTATTGGATTTAAAGAAGATTCATAAAATTAAAATAAATTAAAGAATTTATGGAAATATTAAAGTTTAAAGAATTTGTTGAATTTTTAAAATTTGTACAATTCAAAGAATTTCTAGAAATAGTGGAATTTTTAAAATAAGTCAAATTTGAATTTGTATTATAGAACAATTTATAGAACCCATAGAATCTATAAAAATTAAAGAATTTATAAAATTTGAAAAAATTTACAGTATTTATTTTTGAATTTGATGGAATTTATAAAATTCATAAAATTGTAATTATTATAGAGAAAACTATACGGTTTATAAACAAATTAGAATTTATACATTATTGGATTCATGGAATTTATAGAATTTATAAAATATTTGGGACTTATAGAATTTAAAAAACTTATTGAATTTATAAAATTATTAAAGTTTATAGGATTTATCGAATTTTTTGAAAGTAAAATTTGCAGTATTTGAGGAATATAAACAATTTATAATTTATAGAACTTACAAAATTTAAGGAATTTTTAAAATTGATCAAATTTATAGAATTTGTAAAATTGATAGAATTTATGAAATTTATAGCATTCACAGAATATGATTATACAAATTATGAAATTTTTAGAAACATTTAAATTTGTGTAAACTACAATATTATAGAATTTATGTAAATTATAAAATTTTTAGTTTTTGTCAGAGTTTAAAATGCGATTTCATTTTGCTCTTCGCTCTTCATTTTTGTTCAAGAGCCATAATAAAAACTATTAAAAAGCTCTTTATAAAGAGCGATATTGTAAAACAAAAAATTTCGCTTTGAATAACTGGAGCATTATTTTTATTATAAGGCTCTTGCTTTTCCACTATTGCGTTTGTATTATCATATTTTCGCTCTTTGTTATTGCGCTATTGAGAAAATAAATACGCTCTGCTCTGATGAATAAAAATGTTATTATTATATTGCTCTTGCTCTTGTTATTACGGCAAACGATTACATTCAAAACCTTCTAAATTTCTTTAGAAAACCAGATTATTTTATTAGCGAACAGATGCACGGGCATTGGAAATGGGATTCTAAAATGATTTTTGGGTAAAATTCTGGAATATGGCCAACTAGGATGGAACTTGGCTATTCCTTAACTGATTTTAGTGAAATTTGACACGCGCGATGTAAATGGGATTCTAAATTGATTTTTAGGTGAAGTTCGGGGATATGGCCAATTAGGATGGATTTATCATTATAGGGTAAGAGCGTAAAAGCAAACTGAAAAAAAATTTTTATTGGGAGCAAGAGCGAAAATTTTTATAAAATTGTTGTTAGTTTTTGTTATATACATATTTACCGTTAACAGTACATATTTCAAGATTTTTCTATTTTTACCATAGATTGGCCTAATGTTTTGACAGAATATCAAGGAACACGTTGATGATTGTAACAGCACAATCGTTTTTAAAACATTCAAAGCGGACCTATTTTACTCTGATTTTTTCAAGGCCTACTATGAGTCATCCCTCACCAATTATATAACCGACGAACTGTGCTTCTTTTAGAATAAATTTACTTTTATCGATATTAATGGCTATAGCCACTTTCGACAAAAGTAATGTATGTTCATCAAACGTTTCTGCAACAACTAGTAAATCAGTCAGGTAAACAAATGTCGTTTGCATTTACGTTAAAACTGGTTAATTACGTGGGTATTTTAGCCTCGTTCACCGTAGACATGTCGTTCAACCGTATTGGCAATACTAGTAAGAAGCAGGTCTAGACACCAGAATTTAAGAATTAGTTGGAACGAAAAAACAGAAACAAAATCTATAGAATTCACAAGAAAATAAACCTGTTGAAATGCAGGAAAAAGTCAGGTTTTTCAAGTCAACGCAAATCAGGTAATGACTGAATTTAGGTGTAAGTACTGTTTTGAGTGGCTTCATTGCTGATACAGTGGTAAGAAATGATACAATGGTAATATGGTATATTAAAATTTTAATTATATTTATTTTGTCCCGCTCTACCCCATATTGTGGTCAGTGGCGAAACGTCAAATCAGAAAATATTCGTTTTTAAGGAAATAGGCGGAATGGAGTAACTAAATATACGTTTAGACTATTCAGAACGAATAAATGAAACCATACGAAAAACCATGAATTAAACGATTTGTTCATTTATGCTAAAATTGTTAACAGATTTTTATTTTAAAATTGAACCGTGCTTACCACAACTGTTCCTTTTGGTCAAACTCAACTTTAAAAATGAATGAATGATTTATTTAGAGACAATTTGCAATGACTCTTCTAACAAATAAAAATGCAGCACAGTTTAAGAAATAAATTAAATGAAATAAGCCTAGACTTCATTTTCAAATGGCTTGAAGCCCGTTTCGTGTCTGGGTAGAACACTGAATGATAAATTGGTTCAATTATATCTGTACGATTTTGCAGTACAACTTTCAGTACGGTAAATTGAAACGTCTGTGTTGGCCTTTACGGCAGCAGAAATTTTAAAATCTTGCATGCACACCAAACAACGACAAGCTACATCGACCGCATATGTGGTGCCGGATTTACGGTTACTTCGATAAAATTTCATAAGTTACACTTTTGCCCAGGTGGTACGGATAAAATTATAAAAGATCAGTACCGTACAAAACCATGTATTTTACATATTTTTAAAGAAAAGCGAAATCAAAAAGAAGCACAGTTCTTCCAGGTAATTGTAACCTTGCTTTCTTATTAATGATTGCCCTCTGAAGTTGTAATTTACAAATTCATTTAATTCTTAATCCACTTAATCCACGATATTCCCCACAAACGTGGAATATTTATGTTCCTTAGTTTAGTATGACTAATAGCTTGTGAATTTGTGATATAGAGCTCTGAAGCGGAAAATGCGTTTTAGTAAGTATCTCAAGAAATATATTCGAAATCATTACACGACGTAAGCCGTGTTTTCCATAAGAACTCCACTAGAACTCGATAAACTTTAAATTCCTTTTAATCTATGGAAACCGAAAAAAAATTAATTCATGAAGTGCTAATGTGTAGTGCGTTTAACATAAATACACATTGTAACATGTTATAGCAATAAATAATTACAATTATTACGTATTTTTTAGTTACACATGATAAACCCCTGAATCTATCGAGTGTGGTCGCGTGTAATGATCTCACACAAAAATAAGAAAATATTGATGAAATAACTGTTATACACTGTAACGTGTTTTTATGTTAAATACACTACAAATTTAGGGTTTGCAGACCGGGTTTACCCGGTCTTAAAAACCCGGGTTTTTGCAAATTTGATGAACCCGAAAACTCGGTTTTTTTACTTAAAGCCCGGATTTATATTTCAAAATAAATTCTATTCAAAATACATTATAATTAAAATGTATTAATTAAAACACAAACAGATAAATTCCGCTGAACATAGGATGATATTGTTGAGGATAATATAGGAAAGTTATATGTATATATATATCACTTGCGCGAAAGGTTTGCAGGTTCGAAACCCCGGATTTTTACACGCGCACAAAAAAGTAGCGTGTGGAAGCAAGTCTTAAATCAATTCAATGTAAAGGTGGTTCAGCGTCAGCTTTAAAAAAGCACTTCAAAATCGTACATACAATTGAGAGTGATGATGAATCGTCAGAAAAGCCAGGACTATCGTGGAAAAAACCATCTACTAATCAATACTATCATACACCAAACGTAAAACGATGGACGATTTTATTTCGCGATTGGTGGAAGAGGATGGACTTACTATTCGGCAAATTATTAGGTCTATGTTTATTCGAAAAATTTTGATTTTTCGAGAGTTTGAGTCACCTAAATCAGAGAATACAACAATGAGTATAATTATTAATTTTTCAAAGGCTAAAGAATTGGAAGTGAAACAGGAATTAAAAATGAAGAACGCAAAATATTCACTAACCTTTGATGAATGGACCAGCACCAGAAGTCGGCGATACTTAAATGTAAATTTACACAATTCAAATCAAAAATGTTTTAATTTAGGTCTTGTGCGAATTTACGGGAGTTGTCATTCGGAGGAAATCAAGGAGTTATTAACCACAAAACTTGAAGACTTTGGTATACTTTGGTCAGATATCATAGCGACAACATGCGACGGTGCAAGTGTGAATCTTAAATTTGGCAGAGAATCTGAACCGGAAATCATCATTTGCATAAATCAAAGTATTCATTTGGCTCTTTTTGATGCAATAATTAGGAGATAAAAATATCTCAAATGTATATACTAATGGTGGTTCACAACATTGATTCTTTTGAGGAAAGTAGGATGACGAAAACATAGAAATAGATTATAACGATGACAAACTTCACAATTGTACTGAAGCAACACGAAGTATAGTTACAGTACATGGCCAAATTAATATGAACTTTATATTTTTTTAAATATTTATTTAACTACTGTACATTTTTTTTCAAACCAAAGGAGACTTTTGTTACATATTTATATCCCTTTGTTTTGCACAGAAAAACATTTTCCCGTTATTACGGGTTTTGTCGTATTAATTGTTTCGTTTTTGTTCCATTTCAATTTTGTAATCGATTGTGATATATTGTGTTTAAACCTCGTGTACACCTTAAAAAATATTCAAATTATTATTTTTTAGAAGTGTAGTTATTATACTTTCAAGTGTAAGTAATATTTAATTATTTAAAATATGTTTACATATCTAATTTTTCATTTATTGAACCACAGTCATCATGGGAAGAAAACCAGACATGTCTGTCATTACAAAACGATATGTGATTAAATTATTAAGGTAACAAAAAATGCGATATGAATTAAGGTAACAAAAACGTGGTTTCTTTAAAAAATTTCCACCGAATACTTAATTTTTAAAAAGTTCATATTAATTTGGCCACGTACTGTACATTTTTAAAAAATCTCCCATCCATAACACATGTTTACAAAATTAGGTAAAGGAAAAGACTCGTTGGAATTCTATTTTTAATATGGTGGGATGTGGAAAACTTGCTTTGAAAGATCTTAGACATCTTAAGGAACTCTCACAAATTGACTTTGATTTATTGAATGATTTTCGAAATGGACTATCACCAATTAAATTAGTAGTTGAAGCATTAGGACGGGAGGATGCCACTCTGATTACAGCAGAATCAGTAATTATTTTTATGTTCAAGAAAATTGAAAATTTGAATTCAAATATTGGACTAAAACTGCTAGATGCGCTCAAACTAAGAATTATAGAGACTCGTCTAGTTGGAACAAACACGCAGATACCCTTCCGTATAGTACAAAATCACAAATATTGGAATACGGAGGAAAATTGTTTAAACGGTTATTTAATGTTACATCAGTAACCGCCGGTGCTTTACCAATTGAATGTTGCGATGTTTCTGTCAAACTATCAATGGCCGAAGAATTGAATTTGGTTATTAAAACTGCCTCTTTGCAGCAATCAAAACAAACCCTCCAATGTGTAATTTATTTAAAAAGTGCGCAATGTTCGAGTTTTCAGGTGAAATGACCAATCGATATCGCCAACTTCGACTAACGCAGAAAGATTATTCTCAATTACAGGTAATATTTGTACTAAAACCAGAACACGCTTGGGTGATAATACAATACATGCTTTAGCATTTTTAAAACGTTTTTTTTTGCAATATGATTAAAATTTTGCATTAGGATACATATTTAATTTAAATATATTAAACAATTGGTTTTTATTTACTTTGCGATTGAACTGTTTATTATTTATTTTACCCGAAAACCCGGGTTTTAAAATTTCCGAGTTTTTGCAAACCCTATACATATTGCCGCTTTATGAATTTTTTTTTCGGTTTACATAAAACAAAACGAAATTTAAAGTTTATCGAGTTCTAGTGCAGTACTCATGGAAAACACGGCTGTAATGACTATGGAAAGTAGTGACTGCAAAGTGAAAAATTGGGTTTTCTTAAAAAAGGTTAAAATCTTTTGTTAAACGTTTTCCATTAGAATTTTTAAAGGGAATAACAATGGTCTAATTCTAAAAGAACTTAAATTATTTTGTTTGCTAGTCGATCTTCCCAAGATTAATTAAATTAATTGAAGTAATGGTTAGAGCTTACCTCGCCGCGATATAAAATACTGTAAATTTCAAATATTAAATAGATTCTCAAGAAATTAATTATCTTAACAAATTACAAGGAATTTCACGTTTTAAAAAAATTTACAAATTTAAATTAGAGATAATTACCAAATTTAAAAATTATCAAGCGAATTTTCTTAAACTTAGTCTTGTTCTCATAAAATTCATTAAAGGTTTAGTTTGCATTTAGTGTAATTTTTTTATGTATGGACCGCGTCGATCTTCCAACAAAGCTAAAATGAACAAAAAATTTTTGGTCGTAAAATGACACTTGAGAGCTACGACTTTTAATCAGCTACCCAAGCAGTATTAAAATGAAACCAACCAACAAGAAATGTAACTATTGCACATCTGGTAGGTAGTAGTAATGGTATGCACTATTGTCCAGTAATGGTAATGGTATGCACTACTGTAAATTCTGTTTGAAAATAAACCCAGGAAATTTTTCCAGGAAGATTACGCGCTCATAATTTGTTGGATAAGAGAAGTGGTTGTAAACCAGAGACTGTCCTAAATATGTCAAATAAATTAAAATATCTATGTTTACGAAACTGATCGTTCTGAAGAGTGTGTTGAGATTTGCTGAAAAATACTTTAACAGATTTTGGTAATTCACATTACAAAACGAAACAAAACATTTTGCAAATATCAATTTGTGTTAATCGCTAAATGATCTTGTTTCCAACGAGAACAATTTTAGAATGGATTTCACAGGCCGCAAATTAAACAAAACCTAAACTTAAATCTACAAACATAAACTAGAGAGAAAATATTGGGAAATATGTATCTGTATATAAACATTAATGTTGTCAATTTGGGTGTGACACATGCGACATACGAAAAATGTTAAAATCGTGGTGCGCGCACATTTTTTTTTTATTCAAAAAATAAGAAAAATTGAAAGATCTTTATATACAATTTCGAAATTCAACCTTACATTTTAAAACAAATTATCACATTTTATCCTTTTACTTCGGATTTGTTTTTGTTTTTAACAACAAAACTTTAAAAATAAATAAATTTATTAAGCGAAATAAAAAGTATAAAACAAATTCTTTAAACGTGATTCTATAATCAATTTTATATTGTTGCTGCTATATGAATGTATACACGTATATATAGTATATTGTATTAAACTATTAACTTCTGTTGTAATTTGATTAATTTTTATGTTTAAGAAATAAACATTACAAAATTAATAACATTACAATAAATCAATTTTTTTTTTATAGTATGGAAACTAAACGCTATTATACATTCAAACATATTCTAGTTTCTAAACATATGTACATGTGCGCGCAAGAGTTTAAACTGATTGATGATCGATCAATTAAATAAGCATGTCTAAGTTTTAAAAACACAAAACACGGTATTTCCGCTTATGTTTAAAAATGTACAATTCGAACGACTCAAAAAAAAAAAATGTAGGCGAAATTTACGAGAAATTATTACAAGGTTTTAGAACGTTTTAAAATACTTATCTGCGCGCTTTACAATATTTTCATCGTCTCTGTCGTATACTCGCGTATCGTATAATATGTGCAATGTACCTACCTGTAAAAAAGAAATAAAAATCATAGTTATTGTTTTTTGTATAAAATCAAATTACAAAATTAAAGATTTTAGTAAAAATGATATAGCGCAATAATAAAATTTACTGGCACATTCCATTCTTCACTTGTTAAAATTGAAATATAAATCTATATTGTAAGTCGTTTACTTTCCTGAAACAATAAATTGGATAAAAAAATAAAAACGTTTAACACTTAATGACCATGATTTTCATAAATATGTGTGACCATCAAGGGTTTACCGCAAAAATAATATAAAATACAACAGATATATGTGCATAGTTATTATTATATGCATACATGCAATAAAATGAAAAAAATTATCGTTAATAAAAGTATTAAGCATTTAGACTAATCCTTGACAATTGTGCGCATATATACTTATGTATGTACAAACGAATAAATTATAAGAAGAAAAGAGTTTATAGAAATTATGTAAATGTTGAATGTAACAATTATACCACCTATAACAGCTTTCAGAGGGGTAACATGTTAAAATCTTTATCTTTTCTTCAACAAATGTTTGTGTATTATTATTTTCCAGTTATACGTACATATATAAACATTTCAGCTAATTTACTAATTTGTTGCTTACACAAAATGTTTAAAAATTACATATTCCGAAGACGTTTGATAAATAAGCGCGATAATGTAATAATCGTTACTGACGACAACAATGTTATTTCAAAGGTTTGAAGTAATTTTTGTAAAGGGTGGCCAAAAAATATTACTATTGGTTTAGACACAATTTTATATAGATCAATAAAAATTGCTCTAGATCCAATTTTTGTGTTCTATTGATGCGAAAAAATCAAATTTTTTTTTTGATCTAGATCAAATTTCAGAAATTTCGATTTTTTTAAAGATTAATCATCACCAAAACAAAAAAAAAACAAAAACACGTGCGAAAAAAGCTGTTTCAGAATGATTCATAAAAATTAGAATTATGAATATGGAATTTTAGGCCAAAGTGTGTGTGTGTGAAAAAACTTAAGAAAATCAATTTTGTTAACGGTTTCACTTGAATTAATTGGAATTTTAATTCACTTAATGCATTTAAAATCATTCTAAGACCTTTCAATTAATTCTTTTTAATTGATTTGATTTGACGAGCAAGCCTGCTGAGCTCGAATTCCGGATGATCACCGGGGGAATTCAAAGCTTTCGATATTAAAATGTTTTGTACTACGTAGGTGCTATATATGAATTCAGCATTAATGTGACGAAGCCTAATTAAACGTAGAAAGGGTGGGTTGCTGATTTGCAAAGGCGGCACAAGAAATTTTGGATGATCCAATTAGAACATCTGCTTCGGCCAAAAGTCAAAAACTCAAGTAAATTATCTCAAAATCTGCACTCAGCAGTTTTTGGGTCGCTGATTACGAATGAGCATGTAGAGCATGGTTTGCTCACTTCAGTTTTGAAAATTTTGATGTCAAAGATGCTCCTTGCTCTGATCGACCAATCACTGAAGAAGTCGATGGAATCTTACAAAATATCGAACAAAAACCGACACATAACCATCCATGACATTGGTAAGTAATTAAATATCAATCACAATCAGTTTTATAACATTTGCGTATGGCTGGATAGACAAAGAAGTTCTATGTTTGGATGCCGAATGGATTGCCGAAGAAAAATCTGATTGACTGAATTTCCATCAGCGAATCGCTACTGAAACGCAACGAAATCGACCCATTTTTGAAGCAAACCATTACTGATAATGAAAAACGGATAAAATATGAGAATGTCGTTTGAAAAGATCATGATTAAACAAAGGTGAACCACCCCAAGCGACCTCAAAGCCAGGATTGACGCCCGTACATTAAGAGGTTTTGAAACCTGGTCAAACGATTGATTCTAATCTATACTGCCAGCAATTAATCAGATTGCACCCAGCAATTAAAAAAAAACGGCCAGAATTGATCAAAAGAAAGCTGGTTGTGTTCCATCATGACTACGCCAGACCACACACATTTTTGATGACCCGGTATAGGCCGGACCTTGCACCCTCTGACTACCATTTGTTTCGATGACTGCAAAACTCCCTTGATGGTCTAAAGTTGGCTTCAAAAAAGGACTGTAAAAATCACTTGAATAAGTTTTTCGCCGATAAACTACAGAAGTTATACACCGATGGTATTCTGAAACTTCTCGAAAAATGGGAAAAGGTCATAGATAATAATTGGTAATATGTTGTTAAATAAAACTGACTTTGAATACAATAAAAATTTAATCAAAAAATTACAAAAAGTTTCTCAATACTTTTCCCCAACCTATTTTTCAAAAACTTCAATAAAATCCGAAGAAGCAGTTTAAAGTAGCCAATTTTTTTATTTGAAAGGTAATACTTTCACCTACAATCTCTGATAAGTTATACAATCGAACACGACAGAACAACATACATTTTTGATAATAACATATCGTAGGGAAAAATACTAAATTACATATATCATTATTAGTTAATAACAAACCAATTTGATAAATGAAGCAACTTGTATAATGGTGGAAAATAATGTTAACAATATTTTAGACAATCTAAAATTAACAACTGCAAGCATTAGTTTCCGTACATACACAAATGATGAAAACGCTCTGAATGTGCGAGCGCGTTTGAAAACTCATGTTGTTCAAAAGAACAAAAACTTCAATTTATCTTTTATTTTCGTTGATATAGGAAAGTTCCAACATATTAGCTCTTCATAACAGAATTGGGAATCAGAGTCGTGATTAAAGATGGTTCAGTTCAACAAGTTCTTCTTACACTCAAAGCAGGTGAAATGCAAAAATTACAAAAAGCAAAACCATCAAATTTTGCTTTAATGTATTGCTTTAATGTAATCGAACTAATTCAAACGTGAATGGGTCATAGATTTGGTTGCCAAAGCCAGTGGGTCCATTTGACTATGTGATGACTTGCGATAACCAACACGCGACATCCAGAAAAGGTTACGCAACTTGAAGCTATTATGTATCAGTGAAACCAACTACTCTAATAAGTTTATTCGTAATTTCCAGTGATCACAGCGTGGCTTAACATACTACGTCATGAAGATGATTTGGTTTGGACAGGGGAGCAAAAACGAATTGAGTCTCTTATGGAATAACCGAGATAAAATGGCTAAATTCTTCCAAAGACAAGGTGAACCCCAACGTAATCAAGTGCAACATGTATAGACGATTACAATAACGGATCGGCAAGTGAAATCGGCATAGAAACATTTTTTTCGACCGGGTTCAAAATTGCTTGATTTTTGTTACTTGGGAACATAAGCAGAACAACCAATAAAGTAGCATCTATCTCTTTAAACAAGTTGTTTAACTGTTGTAAGAAATACACCAACGGATCCTGTTTCTCCATATTGCAATGTAGTTGGGGGAATTGTAATTATTAACCCGTAAGCCATTAATCTAAAACCCTTGATGAAACTTCAGAATTCAATTCGAGTATTTCAAAAATGAATTTATTTTAGAGTTTAATCATTATTAGTAACGTTAGAGAATGGTCAACTTAAGAAACTTTTTAAACTTGACATACCACTTAAAAATTTTATAAAATGCGAAATCAAATTCGTACAATTTCAAATTCAAAATAAAAATTGGACTTTTTTTAGCTTTAACTAAATCTTTTCCAACTAAAATTTCAAAATTCAGGGTCATGTATTTATTTATTGCATAATTTTTGTTTCCGTTAATTGAAATTTTTTGTATAAAATGACGAGGAATTGTTCCACCTTGTTATTACGTTTTAAGAGCTGATATGGTTTCACTTTGTCATAAAAAAATTTAATTCCTCCCTTTAAAGTAGATGCAGTTGGAGCCTCACAATATTTTAACATTGGCCTACCTAGATTTTTTAAATAGTTTACAGTAAAATTGCAACCTTAAAGTTAAAGAATTAAAATTTCAGAGTTTGCAAATATTTTTTTTGATAATTGACTTCGCGGCTTAAATTGCGACCGGCCTCTCGGGAACTTTTCCGATATACCGCTAACCCAGTTCGACACTGTATGATTATGCTTAGAAATTTATTAAATTGGAAATTCAATAATATAAACAAATCAGAGATTAAAAATCAATCCACACCAGAATTAGAAAATGTTGGCTATTTTATAGTTTAAATTCTTTTTGTTCAAAACTAGAAATTTTTAAAATGATAATAATCGTAATTTGAAAGTTGACTCGATTTTGTGAAAACGGCCTGAAATTGTATTCTGAGTCCGTTAATAATTTCTAGTTCTTAGAATCAATTTATTGAAATTTTGAAATTCGATTTTTTTTCAGATTTTGTTACAATTTTTAGATTATCCAAAAAATCTAAATTACAAATTCTTAGGGATTGTAAGTTTCAAAATTCATAAATACCATAAATACTATAATCCTAATAATCAAACTTTTAAAATTTTTAAGTATGTGATATTGACTATTTAAGATTCCTGGTTAGATGACAGCTTTCATGTTTCTTAATTGATACATTTCAAAATTTCTAAATAATTTTGACGAATTTAAAAAAATTAAGATTTATATTTAGAATTGAAACTTAGACAAGGTCAAATCAAACATTTGCAAATATTTTGAAAAAATTTTAACTACTACTATTTTAATATTTTGAAAAACGTTTGTTTCAGAAATTTTTCCGAGCTTCATAAAAGTTTATTGTTATAGGTATTTAAATAATTAAAAAACTTCCAATTTCTTAAAATTTCAATATACTCAAATTATGTTTTCTTTTTTGAATTTATTTCTATATTGAATTTTTATAAGGTTTTAGATTTTTCAGAATTAATGAAATCTCTAAAATGTTCTAAACTGAAGGGTTGTTCTCAAAGTGAACTGTGAACTAAAATTCACATATAGTCACAGACTAAAATACTAAAATTTGAATACTTCTAGAATACAGTGTACACTTTGTTAACTTAACATAAAGATCGCACTGATGAGTTGTACTCATTGAAGGATACATAGACACCTTAGGTTCAATGAACACATACCTCGCCATGCGGCCGCTCTTTATACGGCTTTTCGCTAAAACGGCCTCTTAGAATTATGGTACAGTTTCGTTCTAAGGTCAAACAAATTTGTTATACGGCAAAAAAAAGAGAAAAATCGGGAAACCCCGATTTAATGCATTTTAATGTAGAAGCGGAAGAAAAAATAAAATACGGGTTATTATAAACAAGATGTTTTTTGAATTGTCTATATCGTATATTTTTTACCATAAAATGTCGCAAACACGATCTTTACAGACTTTAGACAAGGCATCGACTTTAGCCAAGAGAAGCCGAAAACCTGTTACACTAGAAACTAAATTAGAAGTTTCGCATAGAAGCTGGAGAACAAATTGTAGAAATTTGTAGGGCATTGCGACTTGAAAAATCTACCGTTCAAACAATTCAGAATAATAAGGAGAAAATAAAGGAACATTTGCAATCAGCAGCAGCGTTAAGTGTTTCAAAATTAACTCGTTAAACAATACACTGCTTGTGGAACGGAAAAAACGGGGAAATTATTACGCGTTTGGATTGAAGACAACAACCAACGGAGAACTCCAATTAGCCAAATAATTATTCAAGAAAAGGCAAAAAGCATTTTTGAAAAGTGACGATCCAGATGGCGTGGTTGATTTAAACAATTTAAAAATCGACATAATTTACACAATTTAAAGATGAAATGTGAGGCAGCTATCCTAACATTCTGACACAACTCAATGAAAGAGATGGATACCTTCCAGAACAAGTTTTTAATGTTGATGAAACCAGGTTCTACTGGAAGCGTATGCCTGAAAAAACTTTCATTTCAAAGAACGAAAAGGCTGCATCTGGATATAAGGTGTCCAAATAACGATTAACCTTGCTTCTTGGTGGCAATGGTGCAAGTGATTTTAAGCTTAAACCGCTTGTGATTCATATTTTAGAAAAACCAAGATCCTAGCGTTGAACAAGATTTAATTTCTTGTCATTTGGAGATCCAACTAAAAAGCTTGGTTGACCACGATTCCCTTTGAAAATTGGTTTAAAAATTACTTTTGCCTTGAAGTAATAAAATATTTGCAAAGCAAAAATTTAAGCAACAAGGTTCTGCTTCTTATAGATAAATTGAATTTCTGCCTAGAAACATTACAGTCTTAATCCAGCCAATGGATCAGTGTGTCCTAGCCATGTTTAAAGCATATTATTTATGCAGAACTTTTCGGAAACTGATTAACAAGATAGATGGTAGATCTTTGCTCACAGAATTTTGGCAAAATATAACATGAGAGATATGATCGAAATATTGGCGAGTTAAAGAAAGAGTTGAAATCAACCCCAATGAACGGCAAATGATCATGACGCTCTCTTCTAGAAATTCGGCAAAACATGTTGAACCTAGAATCTGAACTTGGTTTTGAGGAATTAGTAGAAGTTGATATGGTAACCGTCTCATCATTAGATGAGGAGGTAGAATCAGATATTTGTTGAAAGTTTATGTTAAAGTATTTATAACAAGTGCTTTCTTGCTTTGAAAAAAGAATAAACATCTTACGTTAAAATGACCCCGATGAAGGAAGAATCACTAAAGCTTGACGAGGCGTTGATACAGCTATTAATTGCTACAACGATATGCATATACATAGAAGCATAAAAAGGCAAAACAACTAACGTTGCACAAATTTTTTAAGGCTGATTCTTCCGAAGCGGTGGCTAATGGTTATGAAAGTGATATGAAGAGTTATTAAGAGTTTTTCATTTTTATTAAATGTTATTTTATTTAAATGAATTTTCCATTGTGCTTTAGCTACAATAATATTGAAATAGATAAATGTTTCCAAGAAAACCACAAAATTATGCATTTTCGACTAAAAACTAATCTTTTTGTATAAAGTTTTTAAAAAATTGGAACATATCTTATCGAATTTGAATGGAATTGTATGAAAATGTATGATTCGTTTTACAGCATTTCGGTTTACGGCCAAATTTCCCGGAACATATCTAGGGCGTAAAGCGAGGTATGAGATAATATTTCATATTGACTCATATTGAAATATTAAAATTTCGTTAAACTACAACGAAATTAAACATTCCAAAATATTCAATATTCAATGTAGTCCAGGCAACGAAGACCAAAAAATACTAAATAGCGGAAATAATTCATGTAGAAGCCAAAATTGGTACAGTTGTAGGGGAAGGTGTCCTTAACAACATACTAAAAGTACTGAGGGGTGGCGGTGAAGCTAAGGGTGGGGGGATCTCGAAAGGTACTTTTTTCAATTTTTCGTTAATAACTCAAAAACCACTGCTTCTATCAAAAAAATGTCTATTTACTAAATTAATCTACATAAAATTCTCTACAATAAAGATTTGCTACACTTTTTTGATAGGATCTAAGCTTAAGGAAAAATGGAGGGGGTAAATAGAAAATTTAAAAAAAAAATAGTTTTTGCTCGTGCTCGTCCCTTTATTCAGTTTACAATCAACCTCCTTGTTGATCGTGAGTCTTCAAAAAATCTGCTTTTATTACATTCAATATTTGCACGCGTTTAATATAAGATTATTATTTCCAGTGTGTATGTGACTATGGCTGAGAAGTGTTTAATTTGTGAGAGTGAAGTTGAAAGTGATTTGTGCAACTTTGGAAAAAAGGGATAATTGGATTAGTGAAGGCAAGTGTGTTAAGGAAAGATGGGAAAGAGAAAGGTTTCAGGGGTAAGATAAATGGTGTTGTTCATAACTCTTGCAGAAGAGAATACGTCAGAAGTGACTCAATAAAAAGGTTTTTGCGAGACACTCTCTCAGACGAACCTTCAACATCATGTGATGCTTCGTCTTTGCATTCAAGACAAATAAAATTTGATTTTAAAACAAAGTGTTTTTTCTGCACGGAAACGTATGACGAAGAGAAGGAGATTAAAAAACCGTATGCTAAGCGTCGAACAGTTTTTTATGTTCGTACGGTTGCGTTTTACAATTCTATTTTGAATCGTGGGCAGGAAAGAAAGGATAAGTGGGGAAACGATGTAATGAGACGTATCTGTACTGTTAGGGATCTACACGAGAAAAGCTGGACGTCCACAAGATGAAGGGATTTCAGAAGCAATGGAAGAAATATATAATTATATTGAAAGGACTGATAATTGCCAATACTCTATGGACGAGTTATTGGAACAGGTTATTGCAAGGGAACTACCACATGTGAAGACCATTAATGAGAGAATGAGGGAAAAATATGGGGACCAAATTTTTTTCAGTACTATTCGCACCAGACAAACTGTCGTCTCCTTTCGTAGTTTTAGTGATAAAATCTTGAGCGACTCATGGTACACTTCAAGGTGTAAAGATGAACAAAGAGAACGTGAGAGGATTGTACAAAAAGCTGCTTAGATTATCTTGGAAGACATTGAATCCATGGCTTACGACAACAGTGTTTATCCCCCTTCATCTAGCTTCTGCAGTGAGGCTGAACAATTAATACCTAAATCTCTTAGAGTCTTCATGGACTGCATTGCAAGGAAAAAAGGTCGAAAGAGGCAGTGGGGAAAAAGATGACAACTATTGCTCATGCTCTTATTGCTGCTGTTCGCCCTCGATGTTTCATATCCCCAATTCTGACCAGCATCGCTTTGTTCATATACAGAAAATTCGGATCAAAGAAAATATATATCCTTAAGCTGTAATTATTTCATTTTTAACAATAAAACTTTTTTTTTATAATTTTCTATTTACCCCCTCCATATTTCCTTAAGCTTTGGCCCTATCAAAAAAGTGTAGACAATCTTTATTGTAGATAATTTTATGTAGATTAATTTAATGTATATACATTTTTTTGATAGAAGCAGTGGTTTTTGAGTTATTAACGAAAAATTGAAAAAAAGGACCTTTCGAGACCCCCCCCCCACCCTTAGCTTCACCGCCACCCCTACAACTGTACCAATTTTGGCTTCTACATGAATTATTTCCGCTATTTTTCCTTCGTTGCCTGGACTATGACTGGACTGTAAAAAAATAAGTAAATGCTTTTACTAGCACAATTGTTGGTAAATAACTTGCACTTACAATTTTAATATTGGTATTATTTTGATATAAAAAATGGAGGTGGGGCCAACACACGACTTTCTTTTACGAACAGAGAATTTTGAGAAATTTTATGTTTTTTTATAATGTTTAAACTTTTTTTTTTTAACAACTTTTTGGACCAAAGGAGTGGCCACTTCCGGTTAGCCGATTTGGAGTAAAATTCACTGAGACTTCCCAATTTATCAAAAATCTGAAGTTTCAGTTCGATTGGTTAAACTATCTGGTCTGTAGAGAGGACACAGACTGACTGACAGACTGACAGACTGCTAGGCAGACTCCATTTCGAAACTCACTTTTTCGAACTCAGGGGACCTCAAAACAGATAAATCTCTAAAAATCTCAAGTTCCAAAATTTTCATGATTACTATACTTTATTTTACTAGAGTAAAAGAAAGTAAAAAGCATGAATTGTTCTAAGGCCGTTGAAATTTTTTTAGATTTTACATTTGAATTTGTATTTGAGTTTTACGTATCTTTTCTTGCGTGCTAACTATGTACTACATTCCTTTTAGTTAATTTAACGCAAAGAATTTAACTTAATTGCGTTCCATCTTTTGAAAGAACTCCATGTTCCAGTTTCGCATTTCATCAGTCAGAAGTTTTTATTTAAAGTAAACTTCAATGGGGTAAAGTTGCTAGTTCCGTGGTACGTGCTGGTACCTATTATTAAAATGATTAAAATTTATATCACACCCTGTGACAAACCAAATACATTTCACGTTTCTTTTCACAAGAAATAAAGAAAACTAAAAACAAAAAGTTTTATTTCAATTGAAACAAAATACTTTTATTTTTTAAACAATTTGTTCAGATTCTATCCTAGGAGAGTCTTAGTTCAAGTTATTTACCTCCTCGTTAAAAAAAAAGAAAGACGAAATATGAAATAAATGTTAATAAAAATTGAAAAATTGGAAATCTTCTTGTACATCTTTCGCAACAAAAAAAAAAAAAAAAAAAACTTCTCTCAACACTTTAATAAAAATCTTGGACATTATAATTTAACACGACAAGTCTAGACATTTTGTTGTTATATTTGAAATGAATAAATTAGTTATTATCCTATTTATCTATATCTTATTCCTGGGTTACAAAACAACAAGTACTCTAAAGTACTCGTTTAAGTACATTTTGTAAGAAAGAAATAATTATCGTACATATTGATTTTTTTTTTTGCTTTTGTTTTATACGTGAGTATGTAAAACTCCAGCTGTGAGAAGATGATATTTAACTATGTTGCTTGAGAAAAAAAAAAAAAAAATAAAATAGAAATTCACCAAATACATAGATATGGTGAATTGGCAACATAAATTATTGTGTTAATAATTTGTATGTAATTTTTGTTTTACTAATAAATAATAATTTTTATCATTTTTATCCAAACTGGATGTTCGCGAGTGTGAGACGTTTAACAGCCTACATAAAAATAAAAGGATTCATTTTTTTTACGGTAGTTGTTGCACATATAAACATGAAACCTTTAAATGCATTACCAACAAACAAACAAAAAATGTGGCTACGATAGGCCTCTTTCAAATTTAATGGTTTACAGTGTAATGGCTCATTTGATTGTATCAAAGTGATCAAGAAGTAATTGCCGTTTTATATTCGTCTTGAATGGATTTTTTTTTTTATGTCTTCATCGCGGTGTGCACACATAAAATTTCTTCTGGTAATTTACAGTTTTTCTTATAACGTATAAACTTATATTCTCCGATATAAAATTAGCTATATAATGTAACTAAAAATAAATCTGCTTTTTTTACTTTCACGTTTCAAATCACAATCCGAATAAAAAAAAAAAAAATTATGTATGTACACGCGGTTATTGAACTCACACCTCACATATACGTATATACAGTTTATCCCGCAAATTCGATAGTCACTTAATAAAAAATATGTATTAAAAAAAATTGTGTGTCTGTAAGGTACGTGTACACCGAAGAAAGATAAATTACCATTTCGTTCGGATGTCACTTAAATTATTTTTATTTTTAAGAATATTAACAAATAAAAAAAAAAAAAACGAAAGAAACGAAGATTTTGAAACGCCTCCCTCATTTTGTGGAATTTCTGTTTTCATTTTAACTTTCAATTGAAAAATACGAAATCCGAGATGATCTATTACTCCATATATGGATATATGGGTACATAATAATAATAATATGCTTCATTCATACATACATACATACATAAATACATACATATACATATTGAATTCTCATTTCAACAATTATAATAATTATTATGCCTGTCTCTCTGGGAAGGACCATTTGTTATATCATTTCGATGTTTTATTTATTTATTTACGAGTTGAATTCAGCAAAGGTCAGGAATAATAAATTCTTCTTCCTTTTGCCAAACAATTTTAATTAAAAATTTTTATTTTTGTAGTTTTTTGGCATTTTAAATTTTGTTGAAAATATAAAATTAAATAAATAAAACATTTAATGATGTATGTATGTATATGTATCGTTGTACAAGCATTTGGCCGGAATGTTTTTAAAATTTGTAATTATTTTATTGACAGGAGAAATTAATTGGTTTAACAAAACAATTCAGCTTGGATTTTCTTTGTTTCAAAATGCTTGTAATTGCTTGGATAAGGTATTTAGAATTTTTGGAATAGTCGTACATGCGATGTGCCAATAATGTAATATGTTAAGTTGGAAAATCATTTATGCCTCAATATGCTACATTATGTTATTAACCACCAGAAAATCTCCTGGCAAGGATGCTTTTCATTTTATACAAGGTTGGTAGCCATTAATAATTAAACATACGATACGAATATTTATCGTATTTGAATTTGACGGTATTTATTCAGACTTTCAAATTTTGATTTGATTAATATCGTCTTACTGTGAGTGCGTGATCGTGGCTTGAAACGGTATTAATAGCATAACGGGCAGCAAATGAACAACTTTAAGGTGAAGGAACTTACAAGATTTATGCAAATCATTATTCCGTTGAGCTCTCCGTGATTGTTTTCTGAATCAAGAATACAACCTTAAGAAATGAAACCAAATTAAATAAATTTAAAATCCAACATTACATAATTCACTCAAATTTGTTTCATTATTTGTTAAATAAACCAATAGTGAATTGATTAACACTAAGATGAGATTTGAGTAGTCTGTGTAGCTGTGGTTGTTTCAACCCTATCTATACCCTAGATTCTATCATGGTGCTCAATAAATTGATGTCCTTTGATCTTTGAGACGGTCTTTTCTATAGTATCGGATAAAACGAAGGAAGAAACATTAAACGGGATTGCGCTGCTTAGGTAAAATCCTTCACCTGGATAATTTTATAACAAAATCAACAGATAAATCATTATAATAAAATAATATCGAATGGCACATGTAGCACCTACAAATTCTGCGTATTCAGTCAAGAGCTCATAAATAATTTTATGACCGACTATACCCGAACTAGGGTTTCTCAAATGGGATCCCCGATAGTGTTAGTAGTCTTTTAGCTAAAATCCGCATAGGAAATTCTGAGATCTCGTTTTCAGTATCACAAGTGTGAACGGGAAATCCCGGGATTTCCCGGTTTTCGTTTTTTTTATTTTTATAACGGCATAGGAATAGTATATTACAGTAAAACCTAGGAGGTTTAAGAGCCTAATTTTGGATTGTTCTGTCTCTGATTTCCGATTGCCTTTAGATCTGAATTTAGAAAGTTTAAAAATATCCCGTCTAGAAGTTTATCCATCAAAAGCATTTTCAAGTCAAATTCAGGCTGATTAGGAATGAACTTGGATATTTAAAAACCAATTATGATGAAATTCGATTTGCACGATGGAAATGGAATTCTAGTTCTAGAATATGGCCAATTAGGAAGGAACTTAGCCTTTTATTAACCGATTATGATAAAATTTAGGATAGATGATGGCAATGGGATTCTAAAATTAGCTTTGGATGAAGTTCTGGAATATGGCTAAATTAGGAAGGAGTTGACCGTTTCTTAACCTTTTATGATGAAATCCAGCATGCACGACGGAAATGGGATTCTCAAATGATTTTTACATAAAGTTCTTGGTGAATCGCCAAGGAACTTGGTGATTTCTTAACCGATTATGAAGAATTTCAGGATGCATGATGGAAATGGGATTGTAAAATTAGTTTGAGATAAAATTCTGGAATATGTTCAATTAGGAAGGAGCTTAGCCGTTTCTTTACCAGTCATGATGAAATTTGCCATGCACGATGGAAATGAGATTCTAACATGAGTTTTAGATGAAGTTCTGAAATATGGCCAATTAGGTAGGAAGGTGACTATGATGTAAAAAAATATTATTCAGAAGAAGTGGTGGAATTTGGTGAGTCAGAAGGAACTTTGCTGTTTAACTGACTATAATGAAACCAGATTTGTACCATGAAAATTGGATTAGAATATGGCCAATTATGAAGAAGCTCGGTTATTTCTAATAAATGGCCAATTGTGAAGAAGTTCGGTTATTTCTATCAAATCGGTAAAGAAACAACATAAGTTCCTTCTTAACTGGCCATATTCCAGAACTTCATGTAAAAGTCGTTTCAGCACCCCATTTCATCATAATCGGTTAGGAAACGGCCAAGTGCTTCCTAATTGGTTATATTCCAGAACTTCATCTAAAACCCACTTTAGAATCGCTTGGCTAAGAGAGCTTTCAAAGACTGTGGCTGCAATTTTGCTTATTAACGAAGCCGCTGGGCCAAAATAAGCTTCATCGCTCAGAATGATTTCAAGATGAAAATCAAGATGTTCGTGAAGTTTGTTTAGAGCCCAATCAGAGAAGTTACGTCGCAGTAGATGATCGTGTGGAATTGACTGATTTGGGTTCTCATTCACACTCTCGCTTACAGTAGAAATATTCTCAGCACTCGCATTCACGAAGTGAATATGTTGATTCGAATTTTTTCACAAATCGTTCAATGGTTTGTCTAGTTGGACGATTATTAAGATTGAAAATTTGGATTAGCGCACGTAAAGTTGTGCTAACAGAATACGAACTTTGATAAAAATTTGGATAATTTGTAGGCGTTGTTGAAGCGTGTATTGTTCCTTGATTAAACGGTAAACTTCACGAGATACACAAAAAAATCGTGTATAAAAATGCGTTGCCCTTAATGAAAAACCCGGTAAGACAAATAGGTAGGATTAGGATATGTTCGGGACACGGTCGGAAGATTGTACGTATTATAAGTGTTATGCCTAGTAATAGTGTAGCCGTCTAATACATAGTAAATAAGATTATAGGTTGATGAAACAAATAGCCAGAAATTGAAATGATTGAAAATTGATTATTTCTTAATTCAAAATTCTTAAATTTGCATGTATATATTTTTATTTCCTCCGCGAGAGGCGCTCTTTTATTATTATTCACTTACTCCCCATTAATCACTCATTTTCACTCATATTCCACTCATTATTCACTCAGTATTCTCCTCATTATTCACTGATTATTCACTTATTAATCATATATTATTCACTCATTCTCTCATTATTTACTGAATATTTACTCATTATTCACTCAATATTAACTGATTCATTGTTTATTGATTATTTACTCATTATTTGATCATTTTTTACTCGTTATCCACTAATTATTCACTGCCTATTCTTACATTATTTACTGATAGTTGACTAATTATTCATTCATAATTCACCCATTAAACACGCGTTGTTCACTGATTAATGATGAACATCATCCACTGAAATATTCAGTGAATATTCACTCTTTATGCTAACTCATCCCTCTTTTGTTCTGCAGGAGTGGCGGTTTTTTCGCGGATAATTGAACATTATGAAATTTTGTTAAAAATCTTATTTTTTTTCACTAATGTACAGCCAGTACAGATACAGTTTATCACAAATTTTTTTGTATGAAATAGGCAGATTTGAAAATTGTGACCTTCCTGCTCGCTCACTACAAAAGTCACGAATCTTGAAATTATGTATTAGAAATATATTATTTCAGCCTTCATCTATCCGAATCTGTTAGAGCATTTTCGATATCTTTTTTAGTTTTCGGTTATTAACAAAAGTCTGATACACACTGTACTGAGAAGTGGGACATCAAAATTAGGATTGACGTATTTTAGGATTGAATATTTTTTGCAGGAATTGTGCTGGTATTTCTAATTTTGCCTTTGCAATTTTTGTTATGGAATGTTTAACCATTAAAAATTGTATTCCACTTATTTTAAATTGACTTATTTATAAGTCTAGCTTAAAGTATGAAGAAGACTTTGGTTGTGTGAGACCATAGATGTTTATCCTATGACTCACACAACCATAATCCGAAACTTTGCTTTTACTAAGGGAAGTTGTAGCCCAAAGGTAGTAAATAAAGAGTATTGGTTGGAAAAGGTTTTATTTCTAATGTTTTATTATTTATTTGAGGTGCCGAATCTCTAGCTCTTTTACGTTTTTAATCCGTACAACCACTCCAAATCGAGTTAACATATATTAGACACGATATTTTATTTTAACGTGGTTCAACGTTACATGACTTATTTTAAACCAATGTTTAAGTGATAGCAGGTCATGTTGGATCTATTAGAGGAGTTTCTCTAAGACTATATTATGTCATCTCCGTCTATGAGGCACTCCAAGAGTTAGTATCTTTACCGAGAGAGATTTACACAACAGACCAAGAAACCTGCAGCAGATCAAGAATTTAATTTGTTAAAAATCAATGATACATGTGACATTGCGGAAGTCCTAAAGGAATAAGCTTGATTGCACAAAACAAGGTGTTATGTTTGAAAAAATCTGAAACTGAGTGAGACTTTAAAGAATTTTGGTTTAATGGAATCTGGATATAACCCGTGTGTTTCCTACAATAATGCGGCAAGTGGACAGTTTTTAATAATCACAGTTTATGTGGATGATCCTTTAATTTTTTTCCAATAAAACGAGATAATCTTATAAATTAAAATACTTTAAAAAAACAATTTTGCTTGAAAGAATATAATCCAGTTAAAACTTGATGTGCATATTAAACTTTGCAAATTGCACTTTGCAGTGTCCAAAATCAAACCAAGAATTAATTGGAAACACCAAGAATTAATTACACACCAAGAATTAATTTGAAGTTTGTTATATACAGTACAAATATGTTGACCTGACAAATGTTACGTCGTGAATTTTTTGAACTCGGTCGGAGATACTTGAAAAGTAATCAATATATGAAGACGAACAAGCCATTTCCAGGTAAACTCAATTCTATTGGAGATGTTAGATAGAGAACATAATTTAAAATTCTGTATTTTGTAGATTGAAATAAAATGAATGTGTTTCATTTATTGTGCAAATAAAATCTTCTATTTTCTTCGTAACACAACAATAAGTCAGTTTATGATTAATTAAAGTACTAATCCCATTCCTACTTCGAATTCCATACTACCGAATAATTTTATTTATTGAACAAACGATCATGAGAATTGGCTTTTGGGAAAAACTATAAAATGAGAGTTTTAGATGAACGATATCTAAATTTAACCAGTAGGATTTATTTAAGTCAACAAATTTGTTTTCCTTCTGCATTGCCCAATTTTCGGTTGACTATAGTGCATCAAAGTTACGCTGTTTATTACCCACTCCTCTAAATCGTTTAATTTGTGTCAGTAGTGTGTTTTAGCCGGTTCTAGAACACTTGGGCGCAGGTATTATGACGTAATAGTATCCATTCAGGGGCAAATACATACACTCAGGGGAAACACATACATTCAGGGCAAATAATACATTCAGCGATAATTTATTTTATAAGCATACTTTCAGACTACATTTCGGTGGCATTGCATACATTCAGGTGTTAGATTATATTACAAGCATACTTTTAGGCGTAAACCCATACAGGTGGTAATTTATATTACAAGCAATGTATGCTATTACCCCTGAATGTATGGCATTATGCCTGAAGGCACGCTGGCAATATAACTTAACCCCTAAATGTTTGCAATGCCACCTGAAAGTATGCTTGTAAAATAAATTACCCTGTTATCACACCTGCACCCAAGTGTTCTACAACCGGCCAAAACACACTACTTGTATCTCATACATTTATACAAAGTACGCAGCTGCATTACCGAATACATGTTCGATAATTTGAAGAAAATTAGGAACACTAAAAATTTCATTCTGGATCATTTTTAAAATTGTCGAACTTTTTGATTATTATTTTATTAAGTAAATTTATTGTTTTCACAGAAAACAAACTGTGAAATAAACCAATAGGCAATAGAAATAATCAAAAATAATCATTCTCCAAGGAAAACCGCCGAAACTGAATGAAAATTGAAATTTGCTGCAAGAAATTCAGTATAGACAAAATGCAGTAATAATTTAACACCATGCTTAAAATAAAATCTCAACTTTCACGGCAAACATCTCAGACAAGAGCAGTTAAAATACGCCGAGCGGAAGAGTCCTTCCCTGAAACTAAGAGTCATAGAGAGTACAAATCACAAGCGGATGCTATAGGGAGTCCAGTACTGAATAGACGCAGCGGCTCGCCAGCGAAAACATTAGAACATCGTAGGCCCGTGCTAGGAAATCTAATTCTGCATGCTCTGAGCGGCGTACTAGCATTAGATAGCATATCTCAGAAGCACATAATAGGGAACCTAGCATCGAACGTTCGCAGCGACTTGCTTGCCTAAATATAAGAGCATCGCAGGCGCATGCTAGATAATCTAGCTGTGAACGCTCCGAGCAACTTGCTAGCCTTATACAGCATCAGCATGACTCAGATGCACGTGCTAGGGAAACTAGCACCGAACGTTCCCAGCGCCTAGCCGCAGAATGATAACGGATATCTATCTATCGGAATTGTTACTCACTGATCGGAATATATCAGCTTTCAGTTATGATCCAAATATAGATTATGCTCAGCAAAACACTGTAAAAATTGGACAAATGAACAAAACTTGCCCTAAGTGCTTTGCTAAGAAATAGAGTGATGAAGCTAACGGTATGTGTTGTAATGGAGGCAAAGTGTTTCTCCCTAATATACAGGAACCAACACAACCAATAAAAGACAATAACATATGCAGGTATAATACACTGTTTCAGATGACATCATTCGGTGCTAAAGAAATTCGCGAAGGAAATTTTTTTTCAGGACAAAGTGCGCAGTTTCTACAGATTTATTTCATATCTGAGGCCGATCAATTATCGATACGATCTAATCAACGAGTTGCAGTCTGCATTAAGCAGCCATAATTTATACATTCGCAGTTTCAAATACAACTTAGAGCATAACTTTTCATCGGACAACTTAAAATTAATAATTTACGCTGACCGCACCCCCAATATCAATATCAAGGAAGATACAATTCACCTACGGTAAACGAAGTTGCAGTCTTATTAGTTGACCAAGACAAAGGACCTAGGGATATAGTGATTGATGAATTACATCGTGCGTACGATCCTTTGCAATATACACTTTAATGTTTGTAAAAGGCGAAGATGGTTATTATTTGACAGTCCCTCAACAAAATTAAGCGAGGAATAAAACTGTTTCATGTATGCAGTTTTATGCGTAAAGGATGATGATCAGAGCTGACTGTTTTAATCCCTTACATTATTACAGACATTTGTTCAGTCAATACTGTGTTGACATGATGGCTAAAATAATATCAGAAAGACTAAATTACATACGTTAAAATCAACAACAACTGAGAGCTGACGACTAAAACCATTTAAGAGATGCTTTAAATTAGGATGCTAATGCGAACCCTGCAAATATTGGACAACACGTCATCATGACATAATTTCCAGGGTATTCCATTTAAAGATGAAAATTTTCAAGTTATTCACAAAAGATGAGATATTCGGTGAAGTCAAATGCCATATGCTCAGTCTTTAGTGGCAAAAACGCGGATTACCACACTGTGATATGTTGTTTTGGTTGGAAAGAAAAATACAACCAGATAAAATTGACAGTGTAATAGTTGCTGAATGAGCAGATAAAGATGACGATCCAGTATTATTCGATATTGCCACCAAAAATATGGTGCATGGACCCTGCGAAGATCAAAATATAACATCACCATATATGAAAAACGGTATTTGTTCAAAAAACTACTATCGGAGTTTCGTCAACGACACCCAGACCGGAGAGGATGGGTATCCAGTATATCGTTGCCGTGACGCTGAAAATGGAGGTCAGAAAACCACACTCTTAGCTACCTTCGAGCTCTACAACAAGGACGAATTTGCAAAACTCTATTGTACCACGAAGTCGTACACTAATATACGTAGGCTAATAAAATATCCTCAAGAAAAAGGCGCAGTCAAAACGTAGGTGGGCATCCAGGCATAAAGAAATACGCTGCTTTGGGAAGAATATGTATATGGTGTGCATCCTTCTCAATCTGAGTGTTTATATCTCAGAATGTTACTGCATCATGTAAGTGGTCCAACCTCATTCTAGGACTTAAAAACTGTAAATTGAGTTGTCAAAGAAACGTATCAAGCAACTTGCCGAGATAGAGGTTTGCTCGTCATTCTACTATATTGTCATCCATCTGAACCATTAAAATTGTGGGACAACTTCAAAGAAATTTTTGTGAAGAGATCAGACAGGTGTTTGATGCAATAATTGACAGTCTGACGAATAATAGAGGCAAACTATTTTTTTTTTGGACACCCCAGGTGGCACGGAAAAGCCAAGCCCTCACCAATTTATTACTAGCCCAGGTAAGATTCCTTCTTCAAATTTGAGCACTAACTATGCTAGGTCGGATGGTTCACAGTCTGCATCATCTTATAGAAGCAGTATTTTCTGGCCTGAAAAACTTACTCGAAAGAGACCTTCATTGGCTGTGTTCAAGGGCAATATTATCGTTTAAGAACGACAGTCTCCCAGTCCACTATCCACAAGAACTTTTAAATTCGCTTAATCCTTCTGGCTTGCCATCTCACGAACTGCCATTAAAAGTCGATACGTCTATCAAGCTTTTAAGACATTTTAGCCCTCCTAACATGTGCAATGGCACAAGGCTACTAATTAAAGACTTAAAAGACAACTTAACTGTGGCGACCATCTTCACTGGGCCTGCAGCCGGCCAACTGGCAAACATCCCGAGGATTCCAATGATTCTCACAGACTTGCCATATCTTTCAAACGGCTGCAATTTCGCGTGAAAACATGGTTGGCGTAAACAGGGACAAACCTTCTCTTTGACCTTCTCATAATGTTTTTATCATGGCCAACTATTGTATATGTTGGTTCATCATGAGTTGGAATTCCAGAGAAACAGTACATTTTGCTACCAAAAAATAACACGACGTCAAACATTGTGTACAGAAAAGCTCTAAGCCACTAATAAATTTAAATACGTCTACCACAGATAACAACAGAAATCATAAAAAAAATCGCGCAAAAAATTACAAAAAAAATATAAAAAACATTCTCGCGATTTTCATGTGCATGTTAAAAAAATTAACAATGAAAATTTATGTGATTTTTAAATAAAAATACTTAGTTTAGGAGAGTGATAAAAATTTGTATATTGATTTTTTACTGATACTCTTATAGGCACAACTAGTATCTAATAAAGCGAAAACCCTAATTTTGTTTGTTAATAGTACAATGAAAAATATTTTAAGAATTTTGATTTATTTTTCCAAAGTTTTTTAAAAGTCTGAAAAAGACTGAAAATTCAAGAAACCCGATCGATGGTGTTACTCAATTTAATGTTTAAAAAAAAAGATTGTGAACTTCGCTAGGGGAAGATATTGAGTTGGGGAGGACAGTTTGATCTGCCAGGTGAAGAAGATCAACGGTTTTTAAAACAAAAAGTGCATGAATGTTCTCAGATATTTGCTGACCCTGTAAATAACTTCTAGTTTTGCTAATTAATTTTTTATTTTATATAATAAAATTAAAAAAAAAAAACCTTTTATTGAATTAGTTAACCTTAATGACCATAATAACATTAATATTCCATTCTATTTTAATTAAAACACATCCGATCATCAATTAAAAATTTTGTTTTTGTTTTTTTTTTTTTAAAAATATATAAAACAGCATTATGACTCATCTTTTGCAATCATTGTACCTTGTACATATATAAACACAATTAAATTATAAATTTCAATTAAATTCAATAATTTACAAAATAATAAATAATAACAATATAATATACACACAACAATAGTTAAAGATTTATAATTTATAAATTCTTATAAATGGCGAATAAAAAATGTATCACAATAAATCATAACAATGTAACACTACAGAACGTATGCACATAATATACAGATAAAACAAGCGCGAGATATTTATTTAAAGTTGTCACCAAGTGTAAAGGATTATAATTATCCTTCATCTACCTAGGTACGAGCATAAGATAAGCAAAAAAAAAAAAGGTGTGACATTTCATGTACCTACATATGTAGCATGTGTACCTCTAGTACATACATTGGATTACCTAATCATTATAGGTTAGTCTCTCTTGTATTTTTGTATGTATAGATTCAATTTGTTTATTATGTCTTTTATGCAAGTCTTTCCGTTCATGAGAATATAATTCGAATTGATTCTAATAAGCAAGGTCATATGCATTGCAATTTTAATTTTTTTTTTTTTTTTTTTGCAACTTCTATATAAATTATTTAATTATATGATTTACACACGAACTTCATGTTGTCTTATATATTTATTTAAATTTATTTTTGCTTTTATTTAAGAATAATTTATTACATTTTTTTTTCATTGTTGTAGTTGTTATAATTAACAGGTTTTTATTATAAGTATTATTAAATGGAACGACAAAATTGTGACTACAAAACATTTTTTTTTTGCGGCTGTTTGAAAATCATTTTACTTTCTTTGGTGTTTCGGTATAAGTAGTTTAAAATTATATAAAACAACAAAATATAAATTAAAGAATTTATTGGGTTAAAACAATTGTTATATGGGCCGTAGAGTTTATGGGGTCACGATAATTGTTGAAGTTATTTACATAAAATGTCATCAATGTCAACTGACATTTAATTATTATTATTTTTTTTTTATTTTTTTTATGTTATCATCTATTGGCATATTTACGATATTATTTTGACGACCAATTTATTACCCAGCCAAGGGCATTTCAAGTGACAAGTTGTTGATAAAAATATGACATGTGGAAATACAATATGCGTATGCACACAAACATTGTGAGCGAAAGATAAAATAGAAAAATAGCCGTTGGGGGACTGGGATGTGACAAATTTATGGTAAAATGTGTCGATATATTTGTTGTGCGGTTGTGGAGGCGGAAAACTGGAATATATTTTTTTTTTAGTGTCTTTTAATATTTCTAGACTTATTTGGTAACTGTAACTATCTATAGTAATAATTTCATAAAAATTACTGCACGTCAAAGACAAATATGGTAAAAAAAAAATATTGACTTGACGCATCGAAAAACCGCAGACTTGTATTAAATTCCATTGTGTTGCACACACTCAATATACATATATTTTATGATTAATTGTTAATTAAAATTCCTAAACAATATTGGTAATTAATTTAACTTAACGACTGCGTTATTAAGCTCTTGCAGTGATCTTCGAAAATTAATGAGTTCCTATAACCAAATTATTAAAAAAATATTCCGGCATTCACCTCCATCGATTTACTTCATTAATTTTAATAAAAAATGATTTTACATTTATCTATATATAGTCGACTTAATAACTACTGTGTTGAATTACTATTTAAATTAATCGGCTCAGCATTTTGATCGATTATGTATTTCAATATTATGAAAAACCATTAATTATCAATCAGCTGTAAATTTCGAGTTCGGTCAACGAACGATTATTCCTTAGCCGTTTTAAAGATTACCATATGTTAGATATATGCGTTTTAACTAATTTCGTTTGCTGACATTGTTGCAAAACAAACTTTTTCTATTCAAAACGTGGTTTATCGATTCATACATACCAGTGTTGTGTCTTTTGATTTTTATTATAACAAGTACGCCTAGGAATTTCTTCCTTAATGTGTATTTGCGAATATGCAACAACATGCAGTAATGCGAAAGAAAAGGGAATGAACACGGAAGAAATGATAAGAGAATTTCTGTATGTTACATGACATCGGAATAGCCTAGTCGCAGTGAAACTGGACCGGAACCACTAGAACTGTCAATAAAATAAATGCAAAAACCGCTAAGAGCACTAAGCGGTTCTTTCAATGGTTGTTCCGGTTTTTTAATAGAATATGAATTAAATTCGCGATATAAAATTTTTTGAAATTGAAATTTTATGGAACTATTGGAGAATCGGAACCGGAACAGATTACTATTTAAAATACTTAAAACTGAACCGGTACCAAACAGAAGTTAAAATAAAGCGAAGGAACCAAACCGAAACTTTGATCCCTTGAAATATTTTAAGGAGTTTCACAGCTCTGTTTTGATTTCGAAATCATTCGACATGCTCGATTCTGAACACGGTAGAACGTAGTTAACAGAATTATATTTCAGTCTGATACATTTTATAAATTTGTAAAAGTTTGCAAGCCGTTGTCAGGGGAGTAGTAAAGCAGTGCACTTAGTAATAAATATTGTTGGGAATAACGGAATTGACAGAAAAGTAGTAAATTAATGTGTAAGTGCGTATTCGGTGGTTAGCCGTTGTTTATTTTTATTTATTTATTTTTTGTCACGTCACACAATTAAAATTGTTATTAATAATTTTGGCACGAAAAATTATATGATAACACTTAGATAACACTAACAAAACAAATTGCACAAATAAATAAACTGTGTACTATAACACAATAGAAACAATTATTTGTGCTAATTATTTTATTGCGCTACAATGCTCGATGAAGACTGACAATCTTTTAGTAACTCGCGTGTGAGTATTTTAGTGGCGCTCTGTCGTGAACGTAAGAAATTCTTGTCAACAATTTTTATAGGCTCAGATTTCGAGATGGGCTTCCATCACACATTGTTTTATTAATAACAGATATTTTGAAAATTAGTATTCAACCTAACGTTGTCAAAGAGAGAACAAGTAAATTTTTTGTCTGGCTATCATAATTTCTAAAACTCGGTCACCTATTTGAAAAAGAGAAAGTAGTGGTCGAAAATCAACAGAAATCGATCAACCCCACAATTATTGAATTTTGGGGAACATAGGTTTCAATAAACGGATTCACTCTAATGAAGTGATTTAGAATTTAAAGACTTTAGAACAACTTATCATCAAAAATGTTGGTGGGTATGTTGCTCTAAATCATCGGTATTTTCTCAATTTTTATCGTCGTCTTGTTTTCCTATATATGTACGTTTAATGTGAGATCTGGTTTCATTCAGTAGTTTTAAATTCCAAATTTTTTATGGATAATTATCTAGTACTTAGTGCTACAATCTGGTGGTGGTGCGTGCTGGCGGCTGTGCATAACTCAATTTTAAACTGTCAAGTATTAAGCCTGAATTATAACATTGAATTTTTTGCTTTGAAATTGTTATGGACTGGAGTGCTAGTGATATTTATAGTTTACACTGTGATAACATTCACCATTTTGTTGCGGATTGTAATATAAATGACATAATGTGTTTTAGGAGATTTCAATACTCCTGGCATAATAAAGCGCACCGATCATGACAATCTGTCCCACGTCTTCCCGACCAATATTTTTAACGGTGATGAGCTCATTTTTATTGACTCTATGTCATTGCTAGATTTTCATCGAATTTGTAAAATCACTAATATAAATGACCGGGTTCTTGATTTAGTATTTATGAATGATCAATGTCGCCATTTGTTCCAGAGAGATTACACCATTATAGATTGGAGATCGATTTTGACTGTTTGAAGCAGTTTTGTAAATTCAATGATCATGAACAACCTACACACTTAAAAAAATATTGCTAATGTAATGTAAATTGCATTAAATATAGGTCCAGTGGAAGGCTGTATTATAAAGTAATACAAAGATTGCATTAAAAAGGATTTAATACAATTTACATTAACTTGTAATACAGCAATTACATTAAATTTTAGTGCAATTTTCCATTAGAATGTAAAGCAAGTTGTAAAAGAACCGTCAATCATGTGCTTTAAAATGTATCAAAGACTGCATTAATACAATATTTTAGAAGTATTAAATTTTAAGGCAAGTTGCATTGAAAGTTGCTAAGGTTTAGCACTTTTTTTCCGGGTTTGGTCATTTGGTCTTTGTTTTTGGTGCCTTGAGGGTCGAAATCTCAGAAAGCAGTTTAGTAGGTGGTCTACTTCACTTTTTAGTCGCCTAAGGTAATAAATTATAAATTAAGAACTGAAAAGCTTACATTTAACATAATAGACATTGTCGAATTCAGAAAAGCCAATTATTTTATTTGTCACTTAGTCGGTTTGATTTAGCGAATTTTATATCAGTAAAGCAAAACACACTTGTATGAATTTATTATTCATATGTACATTTAAGTCCGCTTATTTTAGCGAATTTTATGTTGGTATAATTTTTCAATTTGAGCAGGTTGCTTTAAAATGTTTAATAGTTTTATAAAAAATATTTTTTAATGCAAATACTGCCTTAGAAATCTTCATAATTGCGTTAAAATTCATTTTAATGCAATCATTACTTTACAATTTAATAATAACTTGTATTACATGAGTCATAATGCAACGCTTGCATTAAAAATTAAAGTAATTTTTTTAAGTGTGTACGATGAATTATAATTATTATAAATGGCTTTTGATAAATATGTGCCTAAAAGTTATAATTGGATGAATAACCATCTACCGTGGTTTAATAATAACTTGATCAATTTAAAAAATAGGAAGAATAAAGCTCACTAAGTTAAATGGTGATAATATACTACAAATATATTAAATCATTCCGGCTGTTACGTCGAAATTTTGATAATCAGGATCAGCTCGCTTGCAGAAGCGATATCTCAAATCTTGAAAATAATTTGAACAACTATTTGCGGATTTTTTTTCGAGCTGTCCACGATGATGGGGCTAGTCCCGCTTCGACATCCCACTTGGGACACCGTATCATAATAATCTAATAGGATTGCCGTATATTTCTGTGACTGACGTCATTGATGGTATATGCAAAATGATATATGGATGTGGTTTTGATAATATACCGACGATTGCCTTTACCTTTGGTTTTCAATGCTTCACTGAAGTGTGGCATATTTCCTGCGAGATGGTAGAAGTCAATCATTACCCCAATCTTCAAATCTGGCAAACTTTATGACATCAAAAATTATCGGAGAATATTCCTACTAATTATAACTAATCGGGCTTGTATTAGCGTGAACGAAAGCAAGTGATTAGAATAAATGGTATTACATTTAAATCCATTGATGTTCACTCAGGCATTCCTCAGGGTTCTCACCTTGAACCTGTGCTATTTATCATATTTATCGAATATTGCGGCAGTGAACTTTATGCGGACGACCTGAACATATCAAAAATCATAACTACTTCGCAACAATGTATGGAACTGCAGAGTGACCTAGATTTATTATAGAAATGGACCATTACGAATAAATAAGACTTAAATCTAGAAAAATGTAAGGTTGTGAGTTTCTTTAGAATGGGAAAGATGATTACTCATCCTTATACCATTAACAATCATCCGCTCGAAAGATTGACGACATTTAAGGATTTGGAAGTCATCTTGGACCATCAGTTGAATTTCCGGGGTCATATTAACTGAAATCAATTGATTTTTTCGGTTTTTTATAGACAAATATATTAATTGTACATGGCAATCCCAATATTTTCGATTTGGTAAATCAGATAAATAAAGAAGTCAATCCCTCGTAACATATCTACAGAAAAAAATAGAAATATCTTTCCCCCTCTCCGTAATTTTAGCCCAAGGCCCAAAGAGTTATATCAATGTATTACTCTGCAAAAATGGGAATCCTCCATGAGTTCTTTATGTTGGTAGTTTGGTTTCTTACTGAAAAGTTGGTCTACTCATCAGGTAGCTACGACCAAACTACAAAAAATTCCACTCTAGCCACTTACATTAAGTATCTGGCCAGAACGTACTGAAATAGCGAATTATTATTCACTACATCAAATATCATTTGCAGATTGGTACATTGGTATAACTCTTTGGGCCTTCAGCCAAAATTACGGGGAGGAGGGAAGATATTTCTACTTTTTTTCAGTAGATATATTATGAGCGAATGGCCTCTGTATTTTTCTGATTTGCCAAATCGAAAATATTGGGATTGCCATGAACAATTAATATATTTGTCTATAAAAAATGCCGAAAAATCAACTGATTACAGACAGACAAATT
This sequence comes from Tipula vernalis, assembly GCA_958295665.1. Classification (NCBI taxonomy): domain Eukaryota; kingdom Metazoa; phylum Arthropoda; class Insecta; order Diptera; family Tipulidae; genus Tipula; species Tipula vernalis. Next base: position 173,552,586 of record OY282558.1, on the reverse strand, counting down.
AAATTCTTAATAATTGGGTAATTGTTTTATTAATAACGGATATTTTGAAAATCTTACAAACAATTATGATAATTTATTATTCAACCTAACGTTGTCAAAGAGGGAACAAGTAAATTTTTTTTGCCCGGCTATCATCATTTCTAAAACTCAGACACCTATTTATGGGAAAAGGGACCCTATTGTTAAAACATCATAGCAAAAAGAGAAAGTAGTGGTCGAAAATCAACAGAAATCGATGAACCCCACAAATTCACCCGGGAGGATCATGTATTTCATTTTAATACAATAAGGGATGTTGTAATTTACGCCTTGAAAAATAAAATTGTTTGTAGGATTTTTTGAATATTGATTCAATTTTGGGGAACATAGGTTTCAATAAACGGATTCACTCTAATGGAGTGAATTTAGAATTTAAAGACTGTAGCACAATTTATTATCAAAATTGTTAAGGGTATGTGCTCTAAATTATCGTTATTTTCTTAATTTTTATCGTCGTTTTGTTTTTCTATATACGTATAATGTGAGATCTGGTTTCATTCGGAAGTTTTAAGTTCCGATTTTTTTACGGATAATTATCTAGTAGATAGTGCTACAATCTGGTGGTGGTGGTGTGCTGGCGGCTGTGCATAACTCAAAAATGAAATTGTTATGCACTGTAAAATCTTTATATTTATATGTGGCGTACATTCCACCTCATAATGCTAGTGAGATTTTTAGTTTACACTGTGATAACTTTCACCATTTTGTTGCGGATTGTAATATAAATGACATAATGTGGTAACTTCTGGCATAATATGGTGCACCGATCATGACAATTCGTCGCACGTCTTCCCGACCAATATTTTTAACGGCGATGAGCTCATTTTTATTGACTCTATGTCAATGCCAGATCGATTTTGACTGTTGAAGCTATTTTGTAAATTCAATAATCATGAACAACCTACGATGGGTTATAATTATGTGCCTAAAAGTTATAATCGGATGAATAACCATCTACCGTGGTTTAATAATAACTTGATCAATTGAAAAAATAGGAAGAATAAGGCTCAGTTATGTCGAAATTTTGATAATCAGCATCAGCTCGCTTACAGAAGGTATATCTCAAATCTTGAAGATAATTTGACATTGGATACTAAGTTGTTTAAACGGAAATCGGGTATCCACAGACGATGTCTCTGAAGTCTGAATGATTCTACTGCTAACAATGTCAACGATATATAAGAACTAGGATGGGGCTAGTCCCGCTTCGACATCCCACTTGGGACACCGTATTATAATAATCTAATAGGATTGCCGTATATTTCTGTGACTGACGTCATTGATGGTATATCCAAAATGAAATATGGATGTGGTTTTGATAATATACCCACAATTGCCTTTATCTTTGGTTTTCAATGCTTTACTGAAGTATGGCATATTTCCTGCGAGATGGTAGAAGTCAATCATTAACTCAATCTTCAAATCTGGTAAACTTTATGACATCAAAAATTATCGGAGAATATCAATACTAATTATAACTAATCGGGCTCGTACTTGCGTGAACGAAAGCAAGTGGTTAGAATAAATGGTATTACATTTAAAACCATTGATGTTCACTCAGGCATTCCTCAGGGTTCTCACCTTGGACCTGTGCTATTTATCATATTTATCGATGAAATTGCATCAATGTTCAAATATTGCGGTTGTGAACTTTTATGATGATGACCTGAAAATATCAAAAATCATAACTCCTTCGCAACAATGTATGGAACTGCACAGTGACCTAGATTTATTATATAAATGGAATATTACGAATAAATTAGACTTAAATCTAGAAAAATGTAGGGTTGTGATTTTCTTCAGGAAAGGAAAGATGATTATTCATCCTTGTAACATTAATAATCATTCGCTCGAAAGATTGACGACATTTAAGGATTTGGGAGTCATCTTGGACAATCAGTTGAATTTCCGGGATCATATTAACTTAAATGTAGCTAATTCTAATAGATTACTTGGCTTCGTTTGTCGTACCACTAAGGATTTTTAAATCCACTTTCCATTAAGTGTTTGTACTGTTCTCTTGTACGGTCCAACCTGGAGTATACATCGATTATTTGGGATCCAATGTACAAAATTGATATCGATCGAATTGAACGAGTACAAATACAATTAATCCTATACCTACTTGCTTCACAAAACGAAGTGGCCGTTTCATCTTAAACTTCCAATGTGGCAGAATAAAAGGAATTTACCAACTTATACTGCGTAAGTTGCGGTTTCTATGTTCATCGCTGATGTTTGAAATAGTGCAGTTTATTTCACTGAATTTCTTGCCAATATAGATATTTATATACCCGTAAACCAGTTCGAGTCAAACATTTAATTTATTTACCGACTTTTAAGTCTAATTACGCACACAATGCTCCTATTTCGGCTAGTTAATGTTAATTTTAATGAATTCGATTTCGACTTATCCAAACGTTTATTTAAAAAGCAAATTAAATGTAAATTGTAAGAGCACTTTGATTAAGAGCACTGACGCATTTTAATCCTCCTTTTCGTGTTAAATGCGTGTCACAAACGCAAAAACTGGGCTGATGATGTGGTATAATAACGACTTTGGAGTCTATTTTAAGGTGGAATTTACGTTTTGAATCTTTCTTCTGTTAATAGTTGTGTAACATTCGTGTATTATAAATTTGACAATCCATGAAACTGCTTGGAAATATGGAAGTTTTAGTCAAGATTTTGAGAAGATGACGGAATTTTTCCACATACTGTAAAACAAAAAAATGAACTTTCGATGTGAGTTTTGCATGCTTGTGGCAAAAAAGCTTTTTCAAGTAAAATTACACAATTCGTTGATTTAAACATGAATTTCCATTTAATTACACATTTTTATTGTAAATTTTCATAAAAATGTGATATTACGGGTTTTGGTTTATAATAATATTACACACTGTTTGAGACAATTTTTTGTCTCAATTGAAATTTACCTGAAAACACTGTAATTACACAATTGTTTTGGTAAGCAAACATAAATTACATTTGTTGCCCAAATTTGCTTTAAATCAACAACTTTTACAATCGTTGTTTAATATTACAAGACATTTAATGTATTTTTCAACATTGCATGAAAAGTATGTAACAACATGAAATTTAATATGTACATTAATTTCCTTCCTTCATGATTGAAGTGAATTTACAAAAGTAAGTCGAATGTTGTGCATAAAATAAATTGGACCAACAAATTTAATTAGTTAAAATATACTATATAATTTCATTAAAATTAATTATTCGTATTGTAAAATGTAAAATGAGTGACACAAGATTATTGGAAATTAAGAAATTAAAATAATAAATTGTTTATTAATTATAATAAATTGTTATAAACGTTTCCTCGTGTCAATATCTATGGTATAATAAAGTATATTTTTGAAACAGGTAAATTGCAATAATTTGTGCGTCTTCTCATTTAAAAAACGATAAATCAGAAAAAGACGTTGTTTTTAAACGTTTTTACAACAAACATGTTATGATGGAACGTTGAATAATTCTAATAATTATCAATCAAACATTTATAGACTTTACATAACAAAATCGAAAGGAATAGAGCGGATTTATTTTAAACAGAGTAGATTTGTTCTCAAATGTGCTACGACATGTGATGAAAACTTTGCAAAGGTCATATTCTCATGAAATCACATATCTAATCTCTAGATGTTTAAAAACTTTTACAAAACAAAAAACCCAAGAATTACTAGACAAGTTAGACAAGTACCCGGAACAGCCAACGACATTGAGTGCAACACCAAACTTTATTACCTTAAAAAACGTTGTTAAAGGTTCTGCGGTAACATCAAAAATGTAATCTCAGTTTTATTATTAAAACTTAAAAGCGTATCAGAAGTATTAACGGACCGACCAAATGGCATAGTGACTGAAGCTATGGCGTTCGGATCATCTGATTACGATCAACACAACTATAGTCCCCTGTTGAGAGTGCAGAATTCACAGGGCGACCCACCTTTTATGTCAGCACTATAGGCTGGCAAGAAGCAATGCATTTGGCTACTAAAAAAAACTATTCAGCTACTCTTTGGCTACTCAATACATCCTAAATTAAATTTGGCGTTCCAACTCTTTATCGCATTCTACAATAAAACCTTTAAAAATTAATTTGGGTATAAACAATTAATATACACCCTGCTTTTATTATTACATTCCAATATTGGAAATATTAAATTTTTTTTTTGAGAAATTCCCAAATCAAACCGCAGTTTACTTGAAATAAAGAAAAACAGTATTCCAAACTTTAAAATGTGGATAATCAAACCAAAACATAAACTCTTAGTTAGGCGTTTATTTTATTACAGGCAACTTTCTTGTCCACAACAGTAGATCACAAATCATTAAAAAAAATGCTGTTTGGTATGTAGGTTTATGTATATCAAATCGAAGGCTTCCTAGAAAACTTCTGTTTAGCTGAATATTTCTGTAGGTATTGGTTTAAAACATTAAGAGATTTTAAAAGTAAGTTAGAACCAAATCCTCGTGCACTATTACGCCTCAAAGTTAGGACCTGTAGAGTTAACACAATGTAAGAGTAATAATGCTCTATAATAAAAAATTCAATCATAGTGCAACCAAAGATTTCATTAAACTTAGCTGATTGATCATATTTTACTCGGTCCATTAATGTACCTCACAACATTGTTCAACGTAACTTGCAACATATCACTTGGTTAAGGTAGAATCACAACTTAAAAAAAGAAAATCGCAATACAGTACATGGGGAATTACTAATGATCTAGCAAGCAAAATTCGGACTCTTTTTGGTCAGATATTATTATAGAGCTTGTAGAATTCGCTCATTTGCTGCAACTCAAAAATTACTATTGTTCAGGCAACACTTTTAAAACTATTGAATTGTAATACTTTCCGGCAATAATTTTAAAACGACCTATGGGTATAATTTAGAGATATATTGGGGAATATGTTGACAGAAGTGCAGTTTGGAATATTTTATTGCATGAGGTAGGTCGTTTATAAAATGGGAAAATAATGTAGGGCCAAGTATAGTTACTTAAAAACAAACCTGATTGTATACGCTCAGGTTCCGATTCGTTCCCATTTGTGACCTTTTGATATCTATTAAATAGCTAAACATAAGTTTCAGTGATGTATTATCAAAGTCGAAGAAAACAATCAACTTCTGTAGTAATTATAAATGGTCGAAATTAATTTAGATAAATACTGATTGATTTGATTACGAAGAATAAAATCTCGAAATTCTTGAATAAAATCGAAATCAAACTAATTGGTGTAAGATTATCCAAAGAATTAATACCCCTCTTATTCATAACTGAAATTACCATATTCATTTTCCAGACAACTCGAAATTTAGAACACATTATTAGTGAGCTAGGTCAAAGGTGATATAATATATGGGGTAAAATATTTTTTAGAAAATTCGTTTCATTGTTAATTTACTATTTCCAAAAAATTATTTGTGTTTTGAAATTTTAATTAAGCTAAACGATATAATTCAAGATAGAAATTTAAGGAATTCAAACTGTAAGTTTACCCACTGTTCCCAAACAATTTATTTATTTAAATTTGCTTCATTTTTTTTTTGTATCGAAAACTTTATTCGTGTTTTTCTCGAAACCATGTTTTCAAAGTTGTGGTACATGATTATATAAAATCTATTGAACAGATTAATTGTCTTCAATATGAAAAGAAAATTAAAAAAATTCTCTATATTGTCTGAGAGTCACTCTGGTGTGCAAAAAAAAATTATAAAAAATCACTGCTTTTGTGCTCTTGACCAGGACACCCCTTAACGTAATAAGCATGACTCCTCGTTAGTATACTTTTAGCAATACTACACATATGTAAGTCATGGGGCAGCACATTGGTTACTAACTATTTTTTAGTCGGGACACAATTATTATGAATATAATACAGGCAATAGTTGACGGCCGAAAAGTTATTCATAACAATTTGAGTATCCAACTACTTAGAGATTAGCAAGGGAATTAAGCAGAACTAACATTTTAATGAGTCCGGAACGAACAATACCAAGTTTCCATGATCGAAATAACCTAGGTTAAATCAGGTTTACGTGCATCGAAACACTTGTTAGAAGGTTGTCATATTCGTTTGAGTTAGATTCTATCTGTCAAACAATTTTTTAAAATTAAAAATGGCGCTTATGGGACAAAAAGGTATCGTGATCAATCTAATGATGATTTATCAAATCGAAAACCAAATTTTGGTTTTGTTCAACACACAATTTTATTTTTTTATTCTATCGAAATATTTTTTTTTACATGGAAACATGGTATAGGTCAAGTTGTAAAAACATGAAAACATTAATTCGGAAAACAAACAAAAAATTAAATTGAATGTAATTTTTCGAAACACTTTTACATGTTTCGGTATTTAAAAAAAAAAACATTAACTGAAATGATCAGCAGCTGTATTCTGAAAAAAACGTAACTAGCTGATTTACGTTTTTTTGACAGTTAAAAACATGAATCGCAAAATTAACGTTATTTCCTATTCTGATTGAAGAAAAACGTGCACGTTTCCGACGTTAAAAAAACCCACGTTTTTTGGTTGGGTTTTTGAAACGTTTTTCGTTTTTTGTAATATTAAAACTAAAATAATTTGCTTAGCGTTAAGTGTTGGAGCTTAACAATAATAATAATTCAGTACACAGGACATGTAAGATAATAAGCGGAGCACTCCAGTGACAAGCAAACAGCGGGATAGAGGATATGCTAAGATGATTTGAAGAAAACAAAACTAACAGTCATATCTTATTACCAAATATTTTTATTTTAATTTTTGTTAATTAACCTTCTATTAGATTTCATTTAAAAGATTCAAAAGAAATTCGAGCACGGTTTGGCCAATCCGACAATGTTATTAATTATTATGAATATATTGATGTTATACTCGTATATTATGAATCCGCTGGAAGCATTACTATATTAAATGTGTATAATTTAAAATTAATAAACATTTCAGTTCGGTGGCTTTCTTGTTGTCGCCTGTTCACCAAAAAATAAATTTTATTGCTGTTATATTCGCAAACAGACTTGTGTCAAATGGCATAATTTGACAGACCATTTTGCTGTTTTCCTGTATTCTATGTTTTTTTCGATGTTCGTTAACTTTTTTTATCGGAATAGGAATTTGACAAAAAAGAAACGTTCACGTTAAGGAACATCACTTTACCCATCACGTTTTTTTTACTTTTTTTCAGAAAACAGCCGCAGGTCATATCGTAATTTATATGATAAACGCGACCCCACTTTCATTAGAACTAATCATATTCTATTGCGATTATCTCTCTGAACTGTGGGTAGAACAGAGTAAAGCTGTTCTATGGAAGGAATATGGCTTGGAAATGGGATTTTGCTTTATGGCCTTTATACTTCAGACATGATGGGTTTAACGACCAAATTTTCAATTAGTGGCCATGATTTCGGAATGATGCCTCACATAACACTTCAGAAGATGGATTTCCTAAAATTGTTGGTTTCTATACATGTATATTCTGTAACTTTAAAATTGATCTTGTTTTTGTATAATATATTCGTGATATCTGTGGAAAATATAAACGCTTTGACTAAGTCATTATCAGGATATATGACCAAAATAAAAGATTTGATCAAATTATTACAACACTTAAGGCAAATAATTTGAAAAATTTACCTTGGCCCGAAGCATTTTGATTATGACCTGGAGACAGGAGGTTTAGTCTCAGGTCCGAAATCGCTGGGAGAAAATGACACAGTTGGCAAACTATTACTTCGATAGCCACAATTGGTGAAGTTGTTAAAGTTTCTCAGAAATAAAATATAATAATAAGAAAGTTAATGAGGCAAAACTTCTATCAATTTGCTTTACTATCGTTAGAAGCCATTGGAAAAATCAAAGTCACATATCATGCTGCACTTCCTCGAACTGAGAATCATGTTTTGAGAAAACTGATCGGAAACATCATTAAATATAGCACTATCACTCACTTATTAAATTATGTTTATCATTAAATAAATTCTTAGGACTAAGTTTTGAAAGCATGCATCAATCTTTTAAACAGATTACATCAGCGTTGCTCCTTCCGAACTTTCCACCTCTTTTTCTTTTATAACCCTTATCATCGAACATGTGGAATATGCAACATTAACATGAGTGGTTTTAGAACGTCTTAAAAGCAGCTCCTTCTATACTGTTATTGAGTGTTAAAGTTGGCGTTTTTGTTTCTACTGTAAAAATGTACGTGTTGTCAGGCTACACTTTTAATCCTAGACAAGACCGTACTTTTAATACTGACTTCACTATTAAAAGTAATTGGTGGAACATCATCGCTTAATAAAAAAGTAAAAGACGAAAACCGTACAAAAGCTGCATAAAATATTTCAACGACATTTTAAATCTTAAAATTGTAATTCAAATATTTGTACTTATTACTTGTAAAATTAGTTTAAGATAAATTTTGTTCATTGGTGATAAGGGGTATATGTTATTCAGCTTAGAAAAGACTTTGTTTGACTCGCAATCTTTGCACAGCCTTTATCACATTGGCGTGATATTTGTATTGTACGAATTACATTGCAATTACCAACAGTTGGGGGAGTTGACTGGATTCATTGACACCATGAGCATAATAATTCTATTGGGGACTTTGGAAGAGCTTTTTTGAAAATTAGAAATGAAGAGTTAAAAATTGTTGATTATGCATTTAAATGTCCGGCAAGAAAAATTAATTTTAATAAACTGAGTTATATGTAAACTCACTAAAACCAGAAAACCTTCAAATAGATTTTGAAATAACGGTTGAATCAGAGAAATATGATATAATTAAAAGGAGAAGCCAGTTTCTATAGTTGAGAGATGGAATAATTTATCGAAAGATGAACAAACGAAAATTTCGATATTATATTACGGAAGCTATATACATATATACACTGGAGAAAATAGAACTGACCCCACGTCTTTTGCATTTTATTAACATTTTTTATGAGAGGTTTTGTGAACAAAATTTGTAGCTCAATGAAATCTATCTTTGATTTTTAATAATTAAAATTCTGTCAATCTTGTATTTATAAAGAATTGAAAGTGGCATGAAATTATCTAATGTTGAAGCCACTAAAATAACTGCTTATAAGCGCACACAATTAAAAAGTAGGATCACCAGGGATATGGAGGTATGGAAAAAAGTTCTGAATAAATTTAATCTAGATGGCCCAGACTTACTTCAGTTCTATTGCCATAACATGCGAAAATCTGTTGATGCATGAGCCGTAACTTTAGTAGCGAGACGGCTACGATTCAGTATGGTTTTGCTTACACCGACAAGGTATTACTTGCTTGGATTACAACAAAAATGAAATCAGTGGACTACTTGAACGTTTTGGAGCCTTCTGGAACATATGCGCACCATTTTCCGAATCTTGTAAAATATTGGTTCCGCGGCCTGCATGCAGTCCAGCCTTAAATCCAATAGAGAACTTCAGGGAGATAGTTGTGCGTCAGGGTTATCAAAATAGAAAACAATTTTGCACAGTTGGCGAGCTGAAGGATCGCATAAACGCTGTTTAGATGGAAATCGAGCCAAATACTCTCAGGGATTTAATCAGCCACTCACTACTAGCGATTAAAAATAGTTAGTATTTTAGTAACATAAATTATAGTTAGTAACGAAAATACAACTATAAAATGAATTATTTGATTTTATTCAAGGACAAATAAAACATAATAAAATTATATTTCGAATTGTTTGCAGTTCATCAAGAATATCTCTAATGAAAAAAGACACAGAATACATTTGAAATATTTGGTTAGGACACAGAATAAACCAAAAATAATCTAAATCAAAAATCATATGTAAAAAAATATTTTTCTAAAAGCCACGCGCTTATTGTCAAGGGTACTAAAAAATAAAAAATAATTTTTCCATCACTCGGACAATAAAAGCGTGGGCACTTGTGAAATAGATCTACATAGATATAAATGACAGAGGTTGGTTGTTGATAAAGGAAAAGCGCCCACGCTTTTATTTTCTGAGTGATGTAAAAATGATTTTTTACTTTTTACTACATTTGAATATAAGGGTGGCTTTTAACGGTCTTAAACGAATTTAAATTGCAAATGTGCATTTTCATGTAAAATTTAGCGAAACGGTTTTGCAAAAATTTACATTTTCATTTAGGTATCTTTATGCAAAATAACTTGAGAAATCGAAATTGTTATAAATTACTCTGCTCGTCCAATTCTTTTATTTGATACTCATGTCAAGAGAGTGATAAAAGAAATTTATTCCGCCATATTGCTTTTAAAATGACGTGAGTCAAACCCTTTCATTTGATACCCATGTCAAGGAGATTGTTTAAAAATAGTTAATCCATTACCTCAGGGCGACCGCCTTATTAGATTTATTAGGACGTCACTGAACTTTCCGTTTTCTACTCGTCAACCCCTTCCAATTGATTCCCATATCAAGGGGGCTGTTAAAAAAAGGTAGTCCGCCATATTTAGGCGGCGGCCATTTTGAGCATCTGTATTGCAATATTGTACTGTCACCAGAACGTGAAAAGGAGGTGTGTTCAAAATTTCAGCTCAATTCGATATTGTGAAGTGGGATAAATATAGATTATACAATTTTGCCCACACAAACAACAAACAAGCCAACAAAAAGGTTAAGTTAATTAAATAAACGTGGTAAAAATATAATATCTTTTACTATTAGAATTACAAGAAACATAGTTTATTATGCCTTTTTAAGCCTCTCTCTCCCTCTCTTGCTAGCATGAAATTAGTGCGTAACATTGAAAAATATCAAAATTGTTAAAGTCTCGATTTTTTTAAACTCTTTGGTACTAGACGGACATTGTCCGATTTTGATGTGTTGTTTTGATATTTATACATAAAAAATCCTCCATTCGTCATAATATTTTGTATTGACAATACGAATAGTAAGAATAAAACGTTGAATGCATGTAATTCTGATATACGAAGAATTCGTGTATGCATGATACATTACAAATTGCCCTTAGTTCATAAACAGATTTTTGTTTGATGAGATAATAATACGTCAATGACACGTCACATCTAAGATGTACACTAAAAATTTGTATTTTTAAAATTGTTTTCATTTTTAAATCTTATTTTTGCTTTTAATTATATTTATATTTTGTGATAAAAAACGCACGTATTGGATTTTACTCACAAACTAAACTGACGTCAAAAATTGATCGTATTTTCGTCTGTCTTCAGTTTTACACTGTCATTTTCAATGCAATTTCGAACATGCACCCTACAAAGCATCCGTATTTTAATAACAAAGTTGTCGTATTTTAAGCTGGTATTCCATGAGAAAAATTGACTTACTGTGACAATCTGATGCCCCATATCAGAGATAAAGAGAACATTTTTTTTTATCTTTAATAGAAAACAATTTTGCTGGAAAGTTGTGTGGACAATTGTACGGAAAACAAAAAAATAATAATTTAGACGTAAAGTGTTCGAATAATTTGGATTCGGCATCAAAATCTGTGAATGATTTAATTATGGACTGGGATGAAGAACAACATGATAAAGGTAATAAATATTTGGAAACAGGATTGGCTGAATGGGGAGCAAAATACCATACAACAAATGAGGCAATGAATTCGTTACTCACATTACTGAGAAAATATCATCCAGGCCTTCCAAAAGACTGTAATCTCAAAAAACCAGAGTTAATACTGATCATATTTACACTTTGGTCTTGGACACAAATTGGAAATGTTATTGGAAAAATACAAAAATTTTAAGGAAGAGTTATTAATTGACATTGGTATCGATGGTGTACCTCTATCCAAAAGCTCCAATATCCAGTTATGGCCTATATTAGGAAATGTGGCAGGTTTGGAAGAAGAATTTTTGATTGGAGCTTATGACGGGTACACGAAACCTAACAATAGTAATATTTTCTCGGGGGAATTTGTGAAGGAACCCAAAGATTTTCAAACAAATGAAAACATAACTCTTTTATATAACAAGTAAAAGGAGACACTGTTACATTGATCAAAGGATGGTTTGATTTGAACCGATGTCGGATTTCGAAATAGGCAACAAATTCATTATCATAAAATGTATGGTAAATGAAATCGAGCTGGAAAAAATTAACATTGGATGCGTGTATCACAATTTCCTTTAGTCTTTATGCATCGCGTTCATCTCAATGTCATGCGACAAACTTTAAGATATTGGATATCTATTAAGAAAAAATTGACGGAAAAATAAGAGTAATAAAATTATCGATACCCAAGGAGTTTTCCAGAAAACCACTATCACTAAAAAAGCTGGATAGATTGGAAGCAATGGAGTGAATATGTGAAAGCTCATGGAGTGATTATGTGAAAATTTTTGGAAGTTTGTATGGAGAGCATTCACTATCATATAGTATATGTATACCAGGAGAAAACTTTTTAGAGTATATAGAGCGGCTAGAAAACTATTTAGAATTAAATAGTGTAGATCATGACAAATTCAAGGAGTTATTATGCTAGTTCGGTTGCTAGTGCGCAATTATCGAGGGCATGTAAGCCAAAAAAAGCCGAAGCAATTTAACTATGAGGAAATAATAAAGAAGTGTAAAGAACTGTTTACGAGAAAGGTGTCCAGTTATGTAAATGCAGTAAAATTCAACAAAAGAATACAACAAAGAGGCGAAACAATACATGATTTTGCCATGGAATTAATAATGCTGGCGGAAGAATGCCAATTCGGGGCATATAAGGATAAGGCGCTTAAGAACCAATTGATTATGGGGATAATGAATAAGCGGCTTAAAGCGCAGCTTATGTCACTAGAGGAGTTGAAAACGTTCGACGATATGTTGCAAAAGTGTGTAGCTGCGGAAATAATTTCAAAAGATGTGGAATTGAACATGAAAATGGCATGGGAGGAACAAGATGTAAATAAAGTATACCATAAAAGTCGGGATAATGATCGAGATGTGGGAAGACAAACGTCCAGTCACTCACACAATTCATCAGGTCGCGGTAGTCAGAATTATTTTTATGAGTCAAAACAACAGAATAGCAATAGGAAACCATCGCAAAGCAACAAAAGGAATTTCAAATGCTATGCTTGCCAGGAATTTGGTCACACGGCGAGAGAGTGTCCATCACAAGGAGCATCATCAACAAATAAATATATAAATAGTGCACGTAATGAGAATTATCCAAAGGGAGATGGAGTTAAATCAGTGAGCGAAAATCAAAATGTCGGTGAAATCGAACTCGAAAATTTTGACTTTGGACAATTGTCATTGCATGAAATTGATAAAGCTAGTTTTAATAACATTACTAAAGATGATCGTGAAGTAGCATCAAGAATTAATAATAGCAAAATTGATGATTTGGTCACAAATGAAAATGTACAGTTAAAGAAAACTAAGCAGTGCGATAGTTAAGTTACATTAAATTAAATTCTGTTAATTGTGCACAAGTAAATATGAAATATTCAAACGTGGAATTTATAGATATTATTATAGAAAATAAATTAGTTAAGATGGAGATAGACACTGGAGCTTGCGTGAGCCTTTGCACAAGGGATCAGTATCAAATAAATTTTGCTCAAATTAAGTTAGAAAAAGTTGAAATTCCATTATCAGTTGTAACAGGGGATGCCATTAATATAATGGGAAAAATCCAAGTAAATGCAAAAATGTAGGTAAAAGTTAGAGATAAACGGGTAAAGTTAATAATTGTAGATACACCAAAAAAATGTTCCCTTTATGTCGTCGGGATTGGCTCGATATATTCTATGCTGATTGGCGTGATTGGTTTAGGATTAAAAGGATAGATGGTTGTCGAGAATTTCGGAATAAGTTTCTTTTGGAACTTAAAACAGATTTTGAGGTGGTATTTAATGGTGATCTGAGAACACCAATTAAAGATTTTGTAGTTAACATACCGTTACTGGAGAATTCAAAGCCAATTTTCCATAGAGCATATACCTTACCGTTCAGTTTAAGAGGGAAAGTCGAAAAGAATTAGAGCTGTTGCAGCGTGATGGTATTATTGAACCGGTTATTGTATCCGAATGGGCTTCGCCGATAGTTATAGTGCTGAAACAAAATGGTCAGATTAGAATATGTGGGGATTGTTCAGTGACAGTTAATAAATTAGTAAAACCGCAGTATTATCCTTTACCTGTTATTGATGAGGTACTTGCGAGTTTAGCGGGTTGTAAATTTTTTGAGTCGCTTGATTTAAAGGGTGCGTATACACAATTAAAATTGAGTAATGAAGCTCAACAATTATTAACAATTAATACATTATGGATCAAATTTTAAATAACATTCCTAATACGTATTGTTATATTGATGATATTTTGATTGGTGATGTGACATTAGAAGGGTTGCGTGATAAATTAGTGTTGGTTTTGCAGAAGTTACGTAATTATGGCGTGAAAGTTAGCTATGGAAAATGTAAATTTTTTGAAGATAAGTTAACTTATTTAGGACATGAGTTATCTGCATCAGGTGTTAGGACCTTGTAGTGATAAAGTCAAGGCAATTGTTGAAGCACCTTCGCCGAGTAGTGTAACACAACTAAAGTCATTCATTGGTTTATTAAACTACTACTCGAAGTTTTTACCGAAGCTAAATCAAAAGTGTAGTGTTTTTTTATAGTTTACTACAGAAGAATGCAAAATGGGATTGGGATAGCAAATGCCAGGGTGTGTTTGAGCAATGCAAACATGATAAATTAAATAGTCAAATTTTGGAATTTTATGATCCGAAGAAAGAAATTAGGATAGTTTGTGATGCAAGTGATGCAGGTCTAAGTGGCATATTATGTCATGTGATAGATAACGTTGAGAAACCGGTATTTTTCGTTTCAAGAACTTTGACTAGAGCAGAAAAGAATTATCCAATATTACATTAGCGGTAGTTTTCTCTATGGAAAAATTTTATAAGTATATATATGGCATCTGGTAACAATATACAGTGATCATAAACCTTTAGAGGGTATTTTTTGCCAAGCAAAAGGGCAACCATCAGTAATAGCGTGTCGATTACAAAAATTCATAAACCGACTTGTAATTTTTGGTTACGTATTGAAGTATAGGAAGGGAAGTGAAAACGGGAATGCTGACTGTCTCAGCTCCCTACCAATAAATGAAAAACTTTCTGAAGAGGATCAGTCAGAACAATTGATTTGCGAAATTGATCACATAGAAAACGGTGATGTTACCAAAATTATTATTATTGAATTAGTGAAACGTAAAAGAGATGATGACTTATATTTGAGTGAGTTACGTGATTATATTGTGAATGGTTGGAACCAAAGTAATGTTCCCTCAGTGTACAAAAATTATTATTTGAAAAACTAAGGTTTATCAGTTGAAAAGGGTTGCATTCTATATGGTGAACGTTTAGTGATTCCAAAGAGTATTCAGTAGAACGTGTTGAAATTAATGCATTGCAATCACACAGGGATTGTTAGGATGAAGGTGTTAGCTAAACAATATTTTTATTGGGAAGGAATAGATGGTGATATAGCAAAATTTGTAGGACAATGTGAATCGTGTCAGCTAACAAGCTATGATAAACGAAATAAAGTTTATTCAAACTGGCCCATAGTAAAGTATCCGTTTCAAAGAATTCATGTTGACTTCTTCTATTTACAAGGGCAAGAGTTTCTTATAGTCATAGATGCTTACAGTAGATGGTTGGAGATTATTCTTTTGAATGGAACCAATGTACATAAAGTAATAGGAAAGCTACGAGTATAATCTATTTTTAGAGTGTTTGGGTTGTCGGAGTAGTTAGTTTCGGACAATGGCCCTCCATTTGGAAGTGAAGATTTTAAGGAGTATTGTAGTAAGAACGATATTAAATTAACACACATTCCACCCTATCACCCTGCTAGTAATGGTCGTGTTGAAAGATCGGTGCAAACTACAAACTCAGTTCTGAAGAAATATGTTTTGGATAGTGAAAGGTCGCAAAATAGTTTTGATGTAAAAAAATCGGTTGACAAGTTTTTAAAAAATTACAACAATTTACCCTGCACAGACGAACATTTTGTTCCAGCAGTAAAAATATTTAGTTATAAGCCAAGAAACTTGTTAGATCTTATTAAACTATGGAAACAAAATACAAATAGATTTGAAGGTGAATGTGGTAATACAAAAGGTTTTGATAAAAAAGATATATCAGTAAACAAAATGAACTAGAATCTGTTACTAGAACTGTTTCGAGGTTATCTGAATGCCGAATCTATTACATTTTTTTTACAGCAAATTCAAGCCAGGCTCCGTGGTCCAGAAAGAACCCCTCCATCCGCTGCAACCTAGCCGGCTGCAAAATACTGTACTGGAGCAACCACCGGAAAGCCTGTGGCAGATTTCGTCGAATATGTAAGTTGAATGTTTTCGAAATCTGTTACAACAGGGCTGCACCAGAATTTTTTTTTTGCAAAAGAATATAAATATTGGTCGGTCTCTCAGTGGGCTATGGTAATCTGGTCGAATGAGACCAAAATTAACCGATTGGGCTTGGATCTATTCTATTACCACATAACGTCAATAAAACATTAAAGCTTGGAGGTGTTTCCATAATGGTATGGTGATGCATGATGGTTCATAGCATTGGTCAGATACCCAAAATCGAGGGTAGAATGACTTCAGCCTCCTACATTCAAATTTTGGAAGAAAATCTTCTTCAGAGCGTGAGAAATTGGCAGTATAACATTGGGGATATTATTTTTCAACAAGATAACGACCCCAAACATACCGATTGTAACGTTGGATTGACCGCCTCAATCTTCCGACCTTAACCCCCATCGACCATCTCTGTGGCGAGCTTAAAAGAGCACTTGCTGATTTTGCAATAACTTCGCGTACTGTAGAGGAACTTTAGGGGAGAGTTCAGTTAAAATTGGTCGGTATTTCGGCGAAAACGGTCAGAAAGCTGGTAGAAAACATGCCGAATAGGATAACTGCAGTTTTGAAAGGCAAAGGAGGTTATACCAAATACTAATTAAGATTATAAGTTAGCCACAAAATTGATCACACTTAATAATTTCTATTATTAATTTATTATTGATATTTGTGATGTTAAAAATGAATTGTTTTTTTAATTTTTTAAATAATTATTTGATAAATTGTTGAATTTAAAAAGGAAAAATTAAAAAAATTTGTTTAATTAGATTTTGGCATAACAAAACATTAGCGTCTTATGAAATCGTGATCAATTATGAGAGTCACTGTATATTTCTGATGAGCTAAGAACAACATACTCTTAGTTTAGAGCTCAATCCAGTTTAGTTTTTAAGTCAATGAATTTTTTTATCATATTATATGATCATATGATGAATATGATTATAACACTTATATAATTACATAAGCTTATAATACGATAAATAAAAAATAAAAAAAAAATAAAAAATCAATATGATAAATAAAAAGAGGTCATTTGTTGCAAGGAACTACGTTCTACATTTCAAAAAGAAATCCGTTTTATATTTACATAGAATTTTGTATGAAATGTACAAAAAAATCCGTGTGATTCTCACATAGAAATCAGTGCGATTTATATTCGGAAATCCATATACTATTCCTCAATTCTAGCTCATTAACACATTTACATACTCAGAATTTTTGTCGCACTTTTCTTCGGCTAATGGTACGGAAATCCGTGTACATATCTTAATGGAATCCACGTTCCTAGTAGGTTTTTCGTTGTGATTATCGCACGGATTTCCGTGCAAAATGTTTAGTGTTTATTGAGTATTGTCATTTAAAGATGATATTCAGGAGTTAACAAGACAATGCGATATTAATAGCTAGGCAATTAAATTCCTACCTTACGCCATATAATTTTCAATTCATCATGCATTTGAATAATGGATACAGAGAGCAATTATCAAAGACATAAATCAGTATAAAATAAGCAAACATAGATTTGTTTAGATTATAAATGTACATCTTTATCAAACAGTAACGATCTAAAATAATTTAAAATTAAAATATTTGACGATCATCATCATCATCATCATCATCTGTTGATGGAGGGACACAAACAAACTGATTATGATTTTCAATTTGCATACCTGCAATAATGCGCTGAAAGGCTAAACAAATTTTGCATATGCGCGCGTATTATATACTTTATAACGAGATGATCACTATCAATTTGATCGTTGATTTATTTAAAAATAAAAAATAAAAAAAAAAAAAAAATAAAAATCTAAGCATTTTTTTTTTTTTCAAATCCTATTAATTTATTTACCTTTCCAGATTAGCATTGAATCAATTTCTTATCGTCGCATATAAATTTTAACTTCCTTGACATTGGCAACGAAAATGTTAATTAAATTTTTTTTGTTTTTGTTGGTTTTTTTTGCAGCATTACAACCATATCATTTTCAATTTAATTAATTCCTACTAGATTCGTATACGATTGTATTCCGAGAGATGAAAAATTTCTTGAAATTTTTTGTTGTTGTTACAAACGAAATAATAATAATAATAATACAAAAATAAGTGTTGATTTGTTGTAATTGAAAATAAAAATAAGTTAAAATAACAGAAATAGTTTTTTCTGGCCTTATTATCATTATTATTATTATTATTATTATTATTATTATGTATTTTGATTGTTTGTTTTTAAAGAAGTTATTATTTTCATTCACATTTTTTATTTTTTTTTTTGTTACGTTTTTGAAATTGAAATTGAAAGAAAAATTCGTTTTTCTTAGTGTGGTGTGTATGTACATCTACTTTGTGTTTTATGTTTGATTATTACAATAATGACTATAATGATCTTCAATCGTCATGAATATTTATAAATCTACCACCAAAACCAATGATGTTGATGATGAAAAATTATTATTATTTCCATGTTATTGTTTTTGTTGCGTTATATATACATAAATTCATCATTTTTGATGAGAGATGAGGAGGAAAAACAACGCGAGTTCGTGAAATATTTTTCTTAATATTGATATTTCATTTTGATGAGATCATGATGTGTTTTGGATTCAAGGTTGTAGAGTAGTTAGTTAGTTGAACCTGTGTGTTGTGTGATTGAATTACATTGTTTTGTATACATATATTATGTAGGTATGAATATCCATATTAACTATTATATTTTTATTTTTTTTTAAAATACAAAATATGATTAAATTTAATAATAGTGCTTTTCGCGTATATATTATACTATAAAGGTAAGAGATGATTGGAAGCTTATACCACACTATACTATATCACAACTTACCCTCTAGTGTGTAGTGTATAGTATTGAAAATACCCTTTACGAGTTTATGAATGTATACGTTAATTATGGGAAAATTAAAATTGTTATTGACATTTTAAACGAGTATAGAATAAAAGTTTATTTAAGTTACACAGGAAACTAATAATAATTGCTTTCTTGAAATACAATTTTTTTTTTTTAAATAAAAACCCATTTATGGAGACGCCGTTTTGTATCGCTATCATTTTTAGACCACATACATATGTACATTACCCCGCCACTGAATTATCACCGATTGCATTTCTAAAGAATTTTGATAATTTTATGAGCACTGAGTGTTATTTTTTCTGGGTAAAAGGATAATTATAAATTGGGTAATCCCAAATTTCCAGATGTTCATACAAAATAGCAATTATAAAAGTACATCCCTTATTTTAAAAAAGTTATAAATATTCAAAGTGAAAAAAACAAGCAAAATTCTGTGAGTAAGTGAAATTCAAGTTAATGACATTGGAAGTTTTGGAAAATTGAGAAGTGAAGTGAAGTTACTAATATCAATACAGGCCAAGGGAGGAAGCGCACCAAATATTCAAATTTAATCGAAATTTATTTTTTTAATATTAAAACAACCATGTACCATGTATGTTGTAATTCAATGGCGGAGTACTGTATGTGACAAATAATTACACTCAAATAACCATGTACCATGTATGTTGTAATTCAATGGCGGAGTACTGTATGTGACAAATAATTACAATCCTAAATAAATCGCTAATTTACATACATACATATTTACATGTACATTATATTTTATTTCAATAATAAACGATCATATTTCAATTAAACAAGCAATTAGAGATGATATATAAAAAAAAATTAAAAATTTAAATATCTACATAAATTTAATTGACCTTTTACATAAAAATATTTTTTTTTTTTTTTTTTTAATTAAAAATTATTATTGAAATAAATTTTTATGAAACGTTTCGACAAGTGCGCTTAAGACGATTTATTACTTTTGACTTTATTTATTTCATTTGCTACATGCATGTAGCTGTATAATGAGTTAATTACAAGTTTGTACTGAGGTTATTTTTTAAAGCGCGAAACTGTGTGGTTGTGGTAATATTTGTTTTACTCCTTTAGAATAGATTAACCTTGAGTAAACCGATTTAATTATACATTTTAATTATACACACAAGTTGATTAATTTAGGTTTAATTAATGAGATGACAAAATTTACTTTAACATTGTTTGCAATTTGCGTATATGTGTTTCGAGTAAGAGGTCAACTAATTTGCTTGCAAACAAATATGTTAATTGTTCATTTTTGAATTAGTATTTGGATATTTGATAGGTCACTATACTAATAGATTTTTTATATAAAAAAGAATACGACTTTTAGAAAGATCTTTTGAAATGTTAAAATCGGAAAGTTCTAAATATTGGTTAAAATATTTTGAAGTATGCGCGACCGGTTCATCAACTGTCGTTAGGGTTGCCATTTGTACCTCTTTAGAGAGTACAGTACTTCTCTTCTGGTTCCGAATTTATAATGTATGTACTTATTTTCTGTAATTTGTAAAGAAGTAGACAAATTTACTTCTTATAGCTAATAGAAACGCGATAAATGGGACTAATTTGAATTAAAAATTAAAACATTTTTTGGAAGTAATTTTCCGTATTGCTTTATAAAATGATAACGAATATGTATTTTTATTCCATTCAACAAAATATTTTTCTGTTGTAGTTTGAACATTTAAATTTAAAAATGTGAAGCAAGTAGCTAGAATTGGCTAAGCGCTAGTTCAACTAGCTAAGCGCTAGTTCAACATTAGCTAATTCCTTTCTATTTCAATATTATTTATTAAGTATGGTTAGTGAACAAATCCGTAAATATATTGAAGATCCTCTGTTTTTATTCAGTTTAGTGAAAGTACAAATGGCCCCATTATAAGTAATTTCCAACTATAAGTTGTGCTATCTTCGTACAGATGGAGCCATCATTGCCATTTTTATGCTGTGTGCCTCAGAAGACTTTTCAAACTAAACTTTTCAAATTTTGAAGCTTTCGCTATTTCCTCATAGATACTAGATGAAAAGTCAATTTACGAGGTTACTTTTCGACAAATTTTCAATTTGTATGACGTACTGTTTAAAACATGTAGTATGCGTAGTATGTAAATGTAATTGAAAAACAAAAAATTTTCAATTTCAGTGATTTTAAAAAAATCGCCCGCCATCGGTTTTCGTTATTCCAAATGCAATATGAAAATTAGTACCAAATATGAATTCGCATCTATCTTATAAACATTTTTTGTAATTTTTGTTTGAAAATTAGTACCAAAATAATAATGCAACATATTTTATTTTATTTTTAGGGAAAAACAAGAAATCTCTATTTTCCAGATATTTATTTTGTTTTATTTTTATTTTATTTTCCAGGAAAAATAATAAAATGTAGCACTGGATTAAAAAAATGAAATGAGCATTTTCCAAAATAAGCGCTTAAACTGGAAATATCTCACTGGATATCAATCAAAAAATTAAAAAATAAGCGCTTACAAAAAAAATGGAATGAGCATTATTTACTCTGTTTTATTTTTGATTTATTTTTCAGGAAAAATTATGAAATTATCATTTTCTTTAATTATGTATATATGTCCAAGAAAAGTTACGTCAAAATTTCCAAAAATTAGTGCTAATATTATATAATAGATGGCACTAATTAGCAAAGACTCAAACATTTCTAAACCAAAGAAACAAATAACATTATATACCATAAACTTGAACCATTTTAGTACAAGTTGTGTCCAAATTTAGCAACTACTAAAACCATTTTGCATAGTTTCCCATCATTTCCGCTGGATTCAATTTGGCGCCAATGTCGTTTCTTTAACGTAAAATATCTATACTTGTTCCAATACCGACACCACGAATTCGTGGCGCCACTAGCTAAACCTTAGCCTACCAATGCAGTTATAGCTAATCGCGCTTAGATGCTCTAGTCTGTCAATGGTATTAAACTCTTCACCTTATGTCTTTTTTGGACGAGTAATAAAGTTGCCGGACAACATGGCAGCTCTTCAGGCTTTGATTTTTGAGTCAGGTAGACGTCCTCTTTATATTTTTCTTCAAAAGTATTTTTTTTTCTGATACTTATCAAAATCGTTTTAAAATTTCGCTAACTATGCTGAAATGCCAACTCTGCGGAAACTGATGATGCATACATTTTCATGATAGATTTGGATTTTATGATAGAGGTCGGAATGGTACCAGTGAAACAATTGGACCGATTTGCTGTGATCTTGCCTTATATGCTGGAAATGTATTGCTTTATGACCTCTTCTTATTTCTTGAATATTGACACTTTATTATGAATGAGTTTATATGCTAAAAATAAAGTGTCGCAAAATGTACATTGTAAATAAATAAAAACATGCAACATAGTCTGTTAATGAAGAGGCCAATTATCAGTTTTTTGTGTCATTATACCGAGATAATTTTTATCTCGGTATAATGAAGCCAAAAGGACCGGATAAATTTATTTTCTTTATTGAAATTTCGACTATAAACTAAAATTTCCATTTTAGCGAATGGAAATTCGAAGCAAACTTCATTATACTGAACATTTCGTTAAACTGGTGTTAGTTCTGTATTACATACATATATTTAAGAGACAAACTATTTTGTACAAAAAATTACGGTTTTTAACTACAGTGGTGAGATTTTGTAAAGACTTTTCTATGCAATTGGTAAAATAGGATCCGTGACATTCCCGGGGGAGAGAATTTGTTTTTTACATTTTGAAAATAAATATTTATGCCCTTTTCAAATAAGATTTTTTTATATTTTGGTACACACCTTGGTTAACTAGGTGAAAAACGACTAAATCTGGACGAATTCTGAAACCAGTTGGAAAAACCAGAACATTTCAAGATAGAAAAACCGATAAGTCTCGATTTGATTAAAAAAAAAGATATATAAAATTGGTTTGGTGGCGATTGGTTATATCATCCACTGGTTACAAAACGTGGTGAAATTTCTTCTAGAAAAGTTTCAAGCCCGCTACCTTGTTTCATAATTTGGATGTATTCCAACTAATACAATAATCGTCAAATATGTTGATTAAGTCAAATACTAGATTTCAATAGAATGGTGCATAATCGCACCAGTTCCATTTTTGGGCAGGGTTGGATTTTCTTAAATAAAACATAGCCATAAATAATGCGGAACACGACTAATGATACTTTGGTGCAAAAATTCAAACCAAAATCAAAAAATTTGATTTGCCAAAGAGAATTTTTTTCTACTTATGTATGTGGTATATAACTAATCCAGGCTTTACTAGTGAAAATTTTTCAATTATATAACGTAAGGCTGGGCTGGGATCAACATTTTTAAAATAAAACATAAAATAACAGCCAAACCAGCCAATTTCCTCCGCCTCCAGCAATCACACATTTGTGGATGTATTTCAGATGTTAAGCCAACGAAAAAAGTCTTCTATAAAAGTTCCCAATCTTAAATAAATTAAATTACGTCCTGAAGATGTTTTGGACCAAGTCATTTGGAATGGAGTTCCCACAAAAGTTTGAAAAAGCAGAAAATGTCTGTATAAATATACATACTCCTCATACCAGTTGGTTCCAGAAATGCACTTCTTTTTCTAAAATTTTATCTGGTAGCTCTAACTGTCGTGGACGAAGAATTTTCGTAGGTACGTAAAATGAATATAAATCAAGCAATTTCAATTAACAAAAGAAATATATAATGTCTTGAGAGCGTATGGGTCAGAAAATTGACGAGCATATCTCTTTACGAAACCAAGCATCGAGCCGGCCCTAGCTACAATCATTTCAATTTGATTAGTAAAACTTAGATTACATACTCTATTAATCTCTCTATCAATTTCCACGTCTTGTAAACTGTTCGGAGCTACAATTAAATTCTTAATAGTTCCAAATGACATAGTTTTACATTTGGAGATATTGAGAGTTAAACGATTTTGGACAGTCCAATCACTAAACCGATTAAGGTACTGTTTTACCTGTTTACATTTTTAGGTCATCTGCATATAACAGACACTTACAAAACTTGAAAAATATAACAATATCATTAACAAACGGAATAAATAATAATGGACCTAAATTTTGACCAATACGTATACCAGATGAGACCTTCGCAGATAAAATAGCTATTCCTCTATAATTCTCAATTGAAGTTTTTGTCCTAAATTTAAATACTGTGACTATATAAGAGGGTTTCCAGCACTGGAGAAAAATACCATGCCTAAGGCTGTAATTAAATAAATGAGCTAAATGGCTACTCAGAGCCCATGGACATTTTAGTATTAAGTCCAACTAAAGTTGAAACATTACCAATTAAATATACGGTTTTAAAAAACGTTGCAAATAATTCACAAACAGAATTTAGATCATGAGCTTGCCTATTATTATAACTCATGTGTAAAGGATAACCAACAGACTTTCTTTTAGAGTTAATATAATGCCAAAAACACTACGGATTCGACTTGATACCTTGATTCAATTTCTAACAAGTAGTTAACCATGCATAAATTGATTCAAAACCTTAAACTCATACAAATGTGATTTTACGGTTATATAAATTAACAAGTTTCTTGTTGAACCACTTTTCACGAATAGATCCATCGCCGTATACATAATTTCGATATCCTTCGGTGTAAGTATTCCGTCAGTTCGTTTCCAATTTAAGTTTGGAAAGTTAAAATCTCCCACGATGCACAAACTATCATTATCTATATCGACAAATTCATTAAGGAATTCACATGTAAATTTCCGGGGAATATACATAGCACAAACGAAAAGATTTCCTTTAGCCATATTTACCTTTACTAAATGGAATACAATATCATAGCTATTAATAGACCACCAACAACATCCAGATATTCTCCAGTTTCGAGCCGATCTCTGCGGAAAACTATATAATATGAAGGAAAGAATTTACTTATTCAGAATAGCAGGAACCAGTCATATCTCAGTTATGACTATGATGTCATAATCCTCCTTCTATAACCGATGTAAAAAATTTATCCAGTTTTGTACGCATTCCGCCAGTGTTGTGGTAATATATATTAAACCAATATTGGTCCTTAGTTCCTAATTTCCCTCTTTTTCGACACCATTATTAACATCAACAGTATAAATATCGTTGTTGTTATTACTGTTATTTGTAAAAACTTTGAAAACCGAAGAGGAATAATTTTCTAATCCTTGTAGTATTAATGTATTTTTTCAATCCCAAAGACTAAAATTAATTGTGAAATCAGGAAAAAATTGGCATTTTATAATTATTTTGGGGCTAGGTCAACAAAAAAAGTTGTTGTATGAATAAACCAATGTTCGCCTTAACCAATTTGTTGTTATTGTTCTTATCTTTGGATTCATCGAGGAAATTAATTTTACTTCGAAAAGGAACCCAATAGTTTTCAGTTTGTAAAAGGAATTACGAACAATTACAGTAAATAGACAAAGGAAACTGCTTATGAAAAACGTTTTCCCTTATAGTAACAATGATTTTTAATAAAATTTTAGAAGATTGATTTCGAATAGCTTCTTCATCCGATCTTTTTAACAATTATTTTCCGACAACAACCATATAAATATTTAAAAATAACTAACGCGAGGAGCTATCTGAAATCGAACATATAAAGTATTTTTAAAAATCACTGTTACTATAAGGAAAAAAATAATTCCAATTAAATTACATTTAAAAAGTAACTAAGCGATAAAAAATAAACACAAGGAGACAAAATGGATTATTATTATTATTATTATTGGAGGGCCATGCGGGCGATCAGCCACTTCGCACTGCTACCTAAAAGATCTATTGTGCTGGACCCTGCTTAATTATCCGTCCAGTCAATATTCAGGTTCTTAATGAACCTGACAATACTGCCTCCCGGTACCTGATACATACTATCTGAGCTTATTGCTCTCCCTCCTAGATGTTTACTACAACATGTAGTTCCGCTAAAAAGACGGTAGCATTGGAGCCCAAGGACTTAGAGAGGGTTCTCCCACTCCCGTATATTCCTACTCCTGCCCCGTATTTCGTTTGATTTTACTCTTACGAGTTGCTGGGAATTGCAAATCGCCTGTAGATCACCCAGCTTTACTACAGGAAGGCTAAATAAAACTGGAGGGTGCCTGGTATCCAGAGTCCGCATATTTTGGACTGATTAACCTATCAGCCATTCATCCATTGGCATATGCTGTTCCACCTTAGATTAGGGTTTTTTGTCAAGGTTTTTTCCTTCAGCGCCATACTTTAGCCTGTGAAAAATGGCCAAAAATGTGCCAAATGGCCTTAGTTACCAGTGGTTGCCACGAGGAGGCAGCACGTACACTTGCAAATCGTCCTTACACAACTGTATCCATCACGCAGCTGCCTAATGACAAGACCAGAACAGCTCACGTGATGCGCACCCTACTGGAAGGTTACGGAGCTGGTAGATTAATCTACTCAACTTTGGTCCTCCCCTCCAATAGACGCCAAACCACCAGACAAAATGGATATATTACATTATAAATGAAGCACAGGAAACATAACGAGAAAATCGTTAGATACGGAAGGCACCCTTGACAAGAGATTGGAAGAATGAACGGGACCCTGTACGAACGTTACCTGCTATACAAAAACGTTAAAAAACTGATGGTCACTGATATTAACGAATTCACCAACGTTCAGAGGAATTATTGAATAAAACTCGCTTAATTCCAATTCACCTAAAATCATTAAACTGAGAATTTTTGATAAAATAAAGTATTAGAACTATATTTGAATTTCACACTTGTCTCGTTCTTGAGCAATATAACTTCCAAGTTGTTCCAAAAAGTAGTTTTTCGGATGAATATTGGGAATTGCCGAAGGAGTGCCGCGAGTAACTCTTGTTAGTTTGATAAACGTTTTCAGCCGAGTGTCATACAATATCCTGTATTCGATAGTAAATAAATTATTATAATTACTACTAATTACATCCAAAAAAAGTCGAACAAATAAAAAACTACGCAAGTTTATACTGCTGCGCACATACTATATTCTAAAAAGAAATAGGACGTGCAATTTTACAAAGTAAGACGTCAAAAGTTTGTTTACGTCCTACATTATTTTTTCATCAAGCATTCGCAACAAATATTAATACTGTCCGAGAAAGCTAACCTTTCGAACTGCTGTCTTAAACATAAAACATTTTAAAGAAAAATTATTATCACAAAATGCGCTTACTTCAGGAACTTTCGAGAATGTGATTTTGAAAGTGTGAGAGTCATGAATTTTGAAATTTTGTTTTACCGATGAGGTGACAACATTTAAGTAGCCAGAATGTGTTAATCGACATAAGTGGCTCAATCGTACTGGCTTGTTGAGAGTCCAGAGGAGCCCAGTTGAACGGGGTAGTTCCAGCAATAATAGCGATATGGATATATGTAAGGAAATTTTACTCAGTATCCTCGAAAGGTAAACGTTTTGGCTGGAATATTGTGTAACCAAATTATGCGGCAAAATACTTAGATTTGTTAAGAAATTAAATATTGTATTACCAGCTATTCGAAACGTTGTTTGAGGTGCATTTGAAAAAGTTTGGTTCCAACAAGAATTGTTGTCAATCATGTTATTTTTATTTATCCTCATTTTGTTTTAAATGTCGGAAAATTTCTAAATGAAACCGTTGTTAGTCGATTGATTGGTAGAGGAGACAAGGTCCGAGCAATTACACTTAGTGTGATTCCATAGAAATAAAAATTCCTGTCAGAACCTAATATATTTTTAAATTTAGAAGAAAACTCGCTAAACTGACTTAAATTTTCAGCAATATTGAAGTACTTTCGGCTGCAGAAACGATAACTCCTTATGCGACCACCCAGCTCCCGGTTGATTAACCAGCTTTACTGCTAAACAGCTTCCAAGGTACCATTGTGATCTTCATAACAATCAAGAAGAAACTGTTGAATCTGCCTTCCTAGAAAAATATTTAACAGCGACTGAAAACAGTTTCTTGCTTTAGACATTAGAAGTGTCTTTATCTGTATAAAAGGAGAGTTTAGCCAAAATATTGGTATTCAGTTGAGACTTTTGGAACAATAATGTATAGAATAGGTCTTCAGTCGTTTGAAATTTTCTTGAGGTTTTTGGAACTTGGATGTTTCTTAACAATTTCAACACCTACAAAGTTTAAGGGGTACGTAAATGAGCGTACAATTTCTTGAATCAAATCAGATAACTATAACCAGTGCGAGGCTGGATAATAGGAATGAATAAGTTTTTAATTAAAAAACCTTGTTAAGCACAGTTTTCTATTACAATAAAAGCGTGCTTGCTCATGGTTTAAGGAACATTTTAAGATATCCAATAAACATGTGCGTGAGGGGGAGGCTGGAAATAACTAGTCGCTTGGAGCTAATTCCAGTAGTACTCAATCTCCAACATTTTAAGCTACACGATTCGATGAAATAAGGCTTTAAAATTTTTTAATTTTTTTGGATCGATCTGATAATTTATTTTATTTATTTGACGTCCAAAATGTTGAACGCTACAAACGAACAATGGTAAATATTGTCTCAACAATGGTAAATAATTTTTTTTAAAGTGAATTGTAAATAGCCATTATTAATTTTATTAACTGTTTCTTGTTTATTAATGTGTAATTTTGATTTTTTGTGTTAGGGATCGCTATGCTAATCAATTTTCTTGGTTTCGGTGTTATTACAAAATAGGAGATCATTTTTGTGACATAAACGAAAAATGGAAAAGGTCAATTGCCTTCAAGCTCCATTCTTTTGTTTGCCGGTTTTGACTTTTAGCCTCAAATTTTAATCTCCAGGTTAATGCTACAACAATTCTTATATTCCAGACACAACGAATTGAAAAAAGATTCTGACACTTGGCCAATTAGGGCAGGTTGAATAGAATTTAATTTAAAATCCGGTTCCTATACTTAAAAGCTTAATCTTAGAGAAAGTTCTTTAGTTGAACAACAATTTGGAATTTTATATTCGATAATTTCATCCTTGTATTTTGTCACCTTTGAAGTTTCGTTGCTGTGACTATTTTGTGATATAATTTTTAGTCACAATTAATTAGTATTTGAATATTAGTATTTAAAAAATTAATTTTATTCAATTAAATCATGATTTGCAATTCTCGTAATTGTTAGGGGGAAATTTGTTTGTCCATTTGTTCTATAAATATACGAAATCTAATTACAATCGGTTTTCAACGAGAATTGGCGGAAAATCTTAATTAGCTTTGAATAAAAAATAATTTTTGAAATGCGACTAATGGTCATTTCTATATAAAATATTTATAATAATAATTTAATCCACTAGAATCGTTTAAATGATTAACTCGATCATATAATAACAACAACAAAATTAAATTCCATTCATTATAATAAAAAAAAAAAAAGCAAATGATTTAGTGTGCTGATGCACGTACACAACAAAATACTTGTTAACCAATTTAATTACATTAATTATGTTGACATGTCAAAACAACAGCACGATGCGTGAGTTTTAAAAAAAAAAAAAAAGTTTTTTATGATTATTTTTCAATCAAACAAGGTAGCCTCAAGGAGCTAAGATCGTATGTAGTTATATACATAAGCTGTTCATCTTAATTATCCTATCTTGTTAATAAATAAATTCACGTAGGATGATATCTGTAATACTTATAATTAATGGATCAATTTTATTAAAGCGACTGTCATAATTACGAATTAAACAGTAAACTTTTTTTTTTTTTTTTTGATTCAGTTAATTAAGAAATCTTTATAAAATTAATTTTGTTTTCTCTTTTATTTGACTGCAATGTGCGCGCGCGCATGTAAAAGTTCAATGTACAGTTAAATAATTTTAATTTGATCAAAATGTTAAAAATAAAAAAAATTATTGTAAATATTACACTGTTTATTTTAATAATTTAATATTTTAATTATGGTTTTGTGTATTGTGTTTAAAATTGTGTATTGTGATTCATCCATAAATAAAATTTTCGTACACAAAGCATATACTTATCGAATGGGGGTCAATATAATTCGATGGATGTGCATTTAAAAAAAAAAATTGAAATTTAAGAATTAAGACAAACATTAAATATTTATTCAGAATAATACACTCGCACACAACATTAGCATATTGCTAATTGCATACTTGGTCAGATGAAAGACATGATCCAGTTCAATGACTGTTATGGATATTGAACAAAATGTTAAACAGACAGTTTGATTTTAAAGTTTTTTATATTCATAAATAAATTTAACACCAATTGTTTCCAATGTCCAGCGAAACTAAAAATTATCCGATATTGAGGGAGCAAAACAGATGGCGGATTAACCCAATAATGAAATGGGAGCGAAACAGAATGGCTGTTATAAATCTGCCGACACATTTAAAAAAATAGAGTCTAGTAGATAGATTCCGGTTATGGGGAATTATTTTGTGGAATGAAATTTTGTGCTAAATGAAAATTTTGCAATTCGGTTCAGTGAATTGAGAAAAAAAATTCCGCCGTATTTCCTAAATTTTTAAATTGAGTTTTGGCAGGCAAAAGTTGAAAATTTTTAATATTACAATTCTTTTTAATTCTAAATTCTAAATCCATTATCTACTCCTATTTTAAATTAATAAATTAAATGGTAAAAATTTAGAAGGGCTTACCATTGCCTTCGGAAAAATTTTTTCAAACCTATATATCGTTCGCCTGGAGTAGCCAAGGAAGAACCAGAAAAGGAATAATGAATATAGTTTCTATCCTTTTTCTTCTTTGCCTAGTAAAAGTGAACGAAATAGTTTTCGATAGTTTAATGATATGTTTTCGACAATTTAATGATTCAAAATGATGTGAAACTTTTAAAATTTCGAGTTTTGCCAATCCCGTTTTTATCGCGATTCTCGTAAAATGGTTGAAATTTTTAATTGTTTAAAACATAACTTTTTTGGTTTGTGCATACTTCGAAATTTAATTATGTACTATGTATTTCAATTTACAATGAAGTAAAAGAAAAGATTAAATATTTGTTTTTGAGATTTTATTTCTATGGCATAATTACTTTTACAGGTAAAGGAAAATCGATTTCGGAATTTATTCCTTCATTAGTTTCGAGTCTACTATGACATTTTTTAAATTTATGTTTGATACTTTCAGAAAATACACCAATCTTAACAAGATTTTTTGTTTTAATTCATGAGCTTAGCATAATGCTTCAAATATGACAATCCACCCAAATTTCCAAAATTTAACCAAGGCGATGTGATAGTTAAGTCTTAAGCGAGTAGTTTGGTTGACCCTAAACGTACAAGCATTTGACTCTAATTGTTACTTTAACTGCCTATCTATTATCAATATTTCTAAGTTTTTTCATTTTAGTAAGGGGGTTTTATAATTATGGCCTCATTTATTTTAATATTCCAATCTCTTTGATATTTCACTAATTTCCCTATGTGAGCCCCGACTTTTTTAGCTGCTACAACGGGGCACATTGATTTACTAAAAACCATAGAATCATCAGAATACAATAGAGCTACTATTTCAGAATTTTGAGAAATGGGTTTGTCATTGATAAATATGTAAAATAGAGGTAGATCTAGTCTTGTACCTAACGGTACCCTCTTTGCTTCTCTTGATAATTTAAG
Organism: Tipula vernalis; assembly: GCA_958295665.1. NCBI lineage: Eukaryota > Metazoa > Arthropoda > Insecta > Diptera > Tipulidae > Tipula > Tipula vernalis. The sequence continues at coordinate 173,520,663 of OY282558.1, read as the reverse complement.
ATATTTAACCTTTCCTTTTCGATCGCTCAGGAAGCTATTAATTAATCTGTTTAAATTTGGGAATGACACTGTCGAGCCACAGCCACAAACCTTCTCCTGTCCAATGAGGCTGCTATTCCTTATCTGAAGTAACTATAGGCGGCCACTAAAAGGAGTGACCAGTTCTGAATCCGAATTGATTTTCTGGGATAAGTGAAGATTCCCCATAAATATGGTCGTTTATATTACACAAGATTACCCGCTCAAGTATGTTCCCTAAATTGTTTTTCTAGCTAATCAGCCTAAAATTATTATTATTATTATTTCATTTCATTTCTTGATTTAAAAATAAAAAGATCATGGACTACCTGCCGTAATTTGTCGGTTCCGTCATCATATCCAGAAGTTCCAGAAGTTAACTGACCAAAAAAATCGTTCTATGTCGACAATTTGAATAATCCAACCTGTAATCTCATTCTCAACTTATGTATACGTTTCCTCGTGAGACATTTGACAGCTTTGGTGCCATGTAAAGATAAAACCTTCGAAATCTCTATCTATAACAACATATGCCAGTAACACTATTTGGTATGCGAGTATTATAAGTACCTATGCGTAGTGTGAGTATGGAAATTTTGGCTACGAATGAAAAAAAAGTTTAGGACTTGAATATAAAGATGTCTAAGGGGAAGTAAATTTATTTGCCGAAGCAATGAGAGCGTTGGAGTTCTTCTAGGACATCCATAAATCAGCTTGACAATTCATTTTTGTGCAATGAACCGATCATCACTATTTGAAAAGAAGATGCCACCCAACATGAAATATCGTATATTACATGATACCGTATCAAAGCATGATATAGCTACCGTAGCAATTATAACATTTTTTCGGACGCTGTTGAGGTGGGCATCCCAGTTTAATTTAGAGTCAACTGTTAAGCCTAAGTATTTAAACTCAGTATTTCATCAATGGTAAAACACTGTGATGTAGACTGATTTTTCACACATGAGTATGGATGATATGCTATAGCGCCGAAGTTTAACACATCTTCTCACTGACAGCAAAAGTATTAGAGAAGAACCATTTTCCTAACAGATTGAAATCGTTTTCCATAAGCAATTTCAAATCTAAGGTACCTGCCTTCGATGAGAAAGCTAGATGAGAATTGAAATAAACCAGGAATAAATTAGGCCGGTCCAAGAATGGAGCCTTGGAGGACGCCACTGTTTATAACCTCCGGGCTGCCCAAGGTATCACTGATTTTTACTATCTTACCAATCGTAGATTTTGCCTCTAATCCCAATGTGAAATAGTTTCGATAGCAGTAGTGACTGCAGGTTTTTCTGAGTTTTTGCTTGGAGAGTAAATTTGACTAAGCAGGGCAGCAGTGGGGATTTCCCAGTTGTGAAATTAAATTGGTTGCAGTGAAAGAACTTGATTTTAACAACCGATGTTTTATTAATTTGTCCAACATTTTCGAGAAAGTGCTTAGCAGAAAGATCGGCCTATAATTATTTAATAACAACACATCTCCCTTTATAAGATTGGAATCACTGTTGTAATTTTCAGCAAGTCTGGAACTATAACATGGTTCAGACTTAAATTGAAAATATAATTCAGTATTGAGGCAAAAATTATTTAATTCATCAACAATTAATTGTGACGACGTTACGACAGTATATATGTAAGTGTTGTCCTGATAAATTTGGGTGATTTCGTTCTATGATGATTTCCGCCCCAAAACATCATCAACTAGTTTCCATATAAGTTTCGAACTCTTATATGCTGACTCAAATTTTGATTTGTAATAAAGATCTTTTGTGATTTTAACTTCTTTTTTTGGTACCTCTGCTAAGTTCATTAACTTGTTTTTCTACTTTGTTAATCCACTGGTTTTTCTGATTTGGAGCGTTCAAGTATGGGTAAAATAGTGACTTCTTAAAATAAGTGACCATTTTTTTTGTTAATGATTAGTGTTAAATTTTTGATAAAAGGTAGATTTTTTGTTTAGGAAGTTACAGATACCATTCGGGCCGTGGATTTCTTACTATTGATGCATCTAATTATTTATTTAATAGCCAGAGATTTGGTAAGAAGAGGTTATGATCTGATACTGAGCTGGATAGGTTGTCTTTGGTGAATAACGTAAATTCACATGCTTATATATATTTTCCCGTGTGATTATCTCTGTGCAGTTGTCTATTTCCTTTCTTCTATCGTTTTTGTCCTCAATTATTTGAATTTGGTCTAATTTTTGAAACCAGGTGATGGCACCGACCAAATTTTAAGAATCTCATAGAGTTTGATCTTGATTTCTACCGCCATGTGGTCAGAGAAACCAATTATATTACTGGTTGAAAGTATCTGTTGGATGGAGAATCAATTTTTAAGTCACTTGACGTTAGATACTGCTCCAAAAAGAAACCCAACTCCTGAAATTTTGGTCGTTTCGGAACTAAGTGAGTCAACTGAGCCAATGATTGTCCATATCTTTGGCAAAATAAGCATAAAATTTAATTTTGCAAGCGGATTTATATCTTTACAATTCTACAGCGTTACAATGTGTTTGAAATAGCTTCACCACAACTTTTATATCTGTTGTTTGCAATATACTTTGATCAACATCTATTATTAATGTACTTCCTTTAACAGTAGTGGTTCCTTTCACCCCGGTAATGAATACGTGGTAGATATTTCCTCTCTCTCTGTTTCGAATTCTGTTTTGAGGTGTTACTGGACATTTATCATATTTAGGATCAATGGTCCTATTCTTGAACCTTTACGAACATTTTCGTAATGCGGGTTAGTATAAAGGTATTACGAAAATCCTAGTTTACACTAGCTCGCAATTCGAAAATTTTCGTAATAGTTCAAGAATACCACATATTCGAATGTAACTAACTGCCGTTATTTTCGCGCATCACTATCACAAGATTTTTTTCATGCTACATAGATATCTAATGGATTTTCTAAAAATGGTTCGGAGATTACTGCATCAAACACTTTACCGCCTGCTTCAATTTTAGGCAACACTTAAGAAAATCTGTTCTGGGCATCACATATTCCTATACTACTGTTCCCTCGTAAGTATGCTCCACTACATTAAGCTTTCGTATAACTTTTTTTTTCATATTTCAATGTCTCTATCAAAACCGTTTCTTTTCTTACATGCTGCTTTCAACCTATTTCAGCTTTTCGCCACGATTGTTATTGTGTAGATTATAGAAGGAGCTTGGATACCTTGAAGGGGCGCTCAATTATATTTTTGCATTTTTATTACCTTGAATCCATTCTACAATATTATTTTCCAAATACATATATTATTTATTTACTAGGCGACGGGGCTATTTCAATATTATTGGTCACTAACTTCAAGGATTTTTTGTTCTTGTTTGTTTCCTAAGATTTATGACTAAATGACCATGGAAGGTTCATCTCTCATCTCAATTACATTATTTTTATGTTACTTCATCCTATATAATATTGTTGTATTAATATTTAGTCCGCCTTTTGAAATAAGGTTATTAATTAATACTGTTTTGGCGTTGTCTATTTGGAGTTCTGCCAGCCTGTCTAATTATCGCCCTTTTTCATTTTTCAATCTGTTTAGCTGAGTGTTGTTCAGGTTTTAGTGTTTTTATATGTTGGGCGTAATATGATTTTATGACTTTTTTACTAATGATATTGACATATTCTATTTTATACTATGGAAAAATTTCTACCTGTTTGATCAATATATAATATGAACAGCCGTCGCAAGTTAGTTTGTACTGATTCATGCCAATGTTCTATTAAAATTTTTTATTATGTACTGTTTCTTTTCCTGTGCGGTTGTATACCCGAATTTGTTGAATATTTTTTCTACGTTTTACTAGGGTATCTATTACACTCCACCCTATTGTACCGTGTTTTATGGTGTTAAATAATTCTTATTATACATCGGTATACGGTTCTTGGGTATCTATTACACTGTACCCTAATGTACCGTGTTTTATGGTGATAAATAATTCTTATTACTCATCGGTATACGGTTCTTCGTTGACCACATAATTGAATGCTAAGATTTTGTGTTGGTTGCTGGCAGGCTTTTTGCATTGTTCGATCCGTTTTTATAATTTAAATGGGTGTGTTGATTTATTATTATTGATTATGAGGTTGCAAAAATGTTATTTTATTAGAGTTTTTGTTCGTAAAGTAAATTGTATAGTCTACCTACATTATATTTCACAAGTGTAAAGCACTGATTACTTTAGTTGAGGCGTATTATTAAACTTTTATAATTTTTTACTTCCTAATGACTAGCAACTTCTTTTTTTTAATTCTTTTTTTGGAATCAAGTAAAAGTACCTATAACAATGATAAACACAAAAATTAACAAAAAATTTGAAATTGAAGGTAGTCGAATTTGGAATAGATAACCATTCCCAAATGCCAGGACCTGGTCGACTCTATGGATGTGCCGATGCAGAAAAGTAATTAGAGAGAAAGGTCACACGACTAATACTACTCTATAAAATGCATATTAGTTAGTTGATCAATTTAGACTAAATTTAAGTTCAACATTCCATTTATCATTTTGTTTAACTTCGAGAGCTTCTTGGGACTAAATTTCTGACCAAAAATTTTAATCTTTTTCAAATTCATTTTGATTTTAAACTATAAGTTACTAGAGTGAATACCAATATACCATTCATTTGTTAAAACTTTGTTAAAACTATAAATTTCACTCATGTTTTCATTTCAATTTAATTCAATGAGCGTGATCAAAATTACAATTAACAAACATTCAAGTACAGTTTGGAAGTTTAACTCAATTCGGATTAAAATGTCCCTCACAGTTGATTCAAATCCGATGAAATTATAATCTAATTTTATTCTGGACGCATCCAAGGTTTTATTCGAATCCGTAAAAACTATTTTCTTTTCCAGTCTAATTTTTTGATCTAATTCAAATTGGTTTCAAAATACATATGTATTTTGGTTTTCCTTTGACATATCTATTCTTTGCTACACCTAATTTGCTCTGATTTTCTTGTTTTCTAATTGAAAATCCACTCAGAAAATCTATTGTGCAATGTAAACTTACAGTATATTTCTCTCAAAACTTTGTGAAATCAATTAATATTCGAGTTATAATTCAATTCCTTTATAAAATTTTATCAAAGATTTTATTTGGTTTGGAATGTCAAAACCATTTTTTTAAATTTAAATTCCTAATTCAAATTTACCTCAAAATTTCCGATACGTTTGTTGGTTGTCAAATCAATCAATCAACCCAAGTAACACTGTACAACAATTGATACTATTTAAATTCCATGCAAAGTGTAGCTAGTTTAATCCCGGAAACATTTTCTTGATTTCTATTTTAAATTTAACTCAAAATATTAATTAAAATTGTATCTGTTTAATTTCGAACTGTAGACTTATGGATTTAAAAACCGTAGTTTTTTTTTTTTTTTTTTGAATCCACTCAATATTTAGTCATAACCTGGTTGAATTTTTATTAAAAGATTGTAATTCAAACTCGTTTTATAGCAAAGTAACTAAGTAAATATGGTAACATGTAGGGCTCATTCGCTTTTATTTGTTCTAAAAAGAATAACTGTACAACAAATTTTTGGTTTCGATTTCGCAAAAAAAATATTTTTTTACCTAAGAATGCTAAACCTACTAATAACACATACTAAAGATACATGTTAAACCGAAAGTGGTCTGACTGAAAATGTCCGAGATAAATTCAACATTAAAACGGCGGCTTGACTGAAAGCAAAGATTACTAACAAGAAGATCTTCTTGTTAATAATCTTTGCTTTCAGTCAAGCCGCCGTGTACATGTTGAATTTATCTCGGACGTTTTCAGTCAAACCACTTTCGGTTTAACATGTATCTTTTGTAACAATTAATGGGTTCCGAGGGCACCACATTTTTACGGCTGTGAACAATTTCTTAAATCATTCCTAAATGAAACAAATTTGAATGTATTGGTGTGTATTTAAACAAAAATAAAGAGCACGAAAACATTTAGGCGAAATTAATTTTTAATACATATTTAAATTAAAAATAAACCCATTCATATAGATTTATATTTCGTAAAAAATCGAATTTTATTAAAAAATTCAAAAATAAACTAGCTTTACATTAAGTTTTAATTTATAATCTAAAACTGTCGTTTCTTGAAAACATTCATTATCAGTCGGAAATAAATTGCAAAAGAATGCAGATTTTATGAGGTGTATATGTATCGCCCCATAGTTTTCTGTTAGTTCGATCGATTGTCAGTACTCAGAAATTTTTCCAGACTTCTGTCATTGTTTTGGAATAATTAAAATTGGGCCCGAAATAAACGACTCAAATATGTAGATATTACTTCATTTTATTAGTTTAACGGAATACAATTCCCGATTTTGCCAGATGTACATCGATCCCACTACATTTTTCTGTAAGCCCTTTCTATTGCCAGTACTAAGACACTTTTTCAGATTTTTGGCATTGTTCTGGAATGACCAAAATTGGTCACGAAATAAACGACTCAAATATGTAGATTTTACTTTATTTTATTAGTTTAACGGAATACAATTCCCGATTTTGCCAGGTGGACATCGATCCCACTACATTTTTCTGTAAGCCCTTTCTATTGCCAGTACTAAGACACTTTTTCAGATTTTTGGCATTGTTCTGGAATGACCAAAATTGGTCACGAAATAAACGACTCAAATATGTAGATTTTACTTTATTTTATTAATTTAACGGAATACAACTCTCGATTTTGCCAGGTGGACATAGATCCCACTATATTTTTCTGTAAGCCCTATCTATTGCCAGTACTAACACACTTTTTCAAATTTTTGGCATTGTTCTAGATTGACCAAAATTGGGCCCGAAATAAACGACTCAAATATGTAGATATTACTTCATTTTATTAATTTAACGGAATACAACTCCCGATTTTGCCAGGTGGACATCGATCCCACTACATTTTTCTGTAAGCCCTATCTATTGCCTGTACTAACACACTTTTTCAGATTTTTGGCATCGTTCTGGAATGGCCAAAATTGGGCCCGAAATAAACGACTGAAATATGTAGATATTACTTCATTTTATTAGTTTAACGGAATACAACTCCCACCTCCGATCACACTATATTTTTCTGTAAGTCCTATCTATTGCGCTTAAGTTATGCAACTAAATAAATCTGTTTTATACGCTCTCAAAAAAACTACTTCTCATCCTTTATCTCCTGACCGAAAGTTAATATCGTTAATTAAAAAAGCGCAGCAGTTCGTAAAAGAATTAAAAACAGCATGGAATGAAGAAAGTGAGTATTCTTGCACAGAAGTAACGTACAACTTTCCAATTCAAAGAGATGGATACAATTGCGGACCACTAATTCTGTATGGTATTGATTTGAACCCAAATAGCAACCATAGACCAGACATTCATTCCGAAAATGATAATGATCATTTTAAACATATCGCTTTACTTGGAAGAAACAACAGCAAATAGTTCGGACTGCATAAAAATAAATTGTTTAATATGTTTTGAACCAATTAAAACTTTAGATTCTATTATCGAATGTCTGCAGTGCTTGCGTAAAATTCATAATACTTGTAACATAAATCAAGTAGTGTCAAAATGGGACCATTTATGCAAATTTTGTTGAAGTAAGGTGTACATAAATATTGATAAGTCAAAATAACCAATACATACTATGCAACACTACTTCATTCCAGTTAATTCAGTTACTCCATTTTATTAATTTTCAAAATAAAAACCAACAACAAGGAAACCCTCTATGATTACAGCTTTGACGTTGCAGAGTGGCTTAAATGAAGCAAAAAGACATGAGAAGAGCTTCAAACAAATATAATCACTAATCAATAACAACTACAAGCCGAAATCTTTTTGAATATATTCGTAAAGACAAACTCAATTGTAGATTCAAAATCAGCCAACCACTAGACGAAATTTATTTATTCATAAATACTTGCAAATGATAAGACGAACAGGAACATATAGTGGGATCGATCTCCACTTCGCAAAATTTGGAGTTGTATTCCGTTAAATTAATAAAATGAAGTAATATCCATATATTTGAGTCGTTTATTTCGGGCCAAATTTCGACCATTCCAGAATAATGTCAAAAATCTAAAATAGTTTGTTAGTACTGGCAATATATAGGGCTTACAGAAAAATCTGGAGTTTTATTCCGTTAAATTAATAAAATAAGGAAAGTAATACGTCGGGCCAAATTTTGCAATGACGAAAATCTGAAAAAATTCGTCAGTAGCATTTTGTGAAATATACAGGAAAGAAATTGTAGTGGGCTAAATGTTTACCTGACAAAACCTGGAGTTGCATTTAATTTGAATATAAATTAATTCAATAATTTATTAAACTATATTACGCCTAAATGTTTTTTCGTTTTCAATTAAATTTTGTTTCTCACAAATCCAAACAAAGCGGTTTTATTTCAGGAATGATTTATGAATTTTTTCACAGCCGTCCTCCGGCTTATGAAATTTTTCCTAAACGTTTTTGTATTTAGGATTAATCTTGGAAATATTTCACGCGCATACATTTTCGGATTTTGTTATTTCGGTTTAATTAGCCAAAAATAAATTTAAATTTAATTGATTTAATGTTTTCATTTTATTTTTTCCATATCGCACAAATATTTTTATATAAAATTAAATTAACTGTAATTTTTCTTAGAATTAAAATTTAAAAAATATGTTGATTGTGTTGAGTGAAAAAATTAATTTAATTTAATTAAAATTATTAATTTTCAAGAATTTATATATTTAGTTTGTGCTAAGTCGCATTAAACATTTAGCTTGCACAAATGTCGGATATCAGAGGAAATGATAGCTAAAATATTTCATAAAATTAGAAAAGAAAAGAAACTTCAACAGTATTCCTTAAAGAAGTTTTGATTCCATTAATGAGGAAGCAATCATAATACTGATAAGAAATTTGAATATTAAGAAAGTTTATTTTAATGTTGCCAGGTTAGATTTGTAGTCAATTTGACCTTTGCCATGATCATTAAAAAGGTACAGGGAAAAAAATACAAGTGAAAGTGTAGATCTTTCGTCAAGAGCCAATGCTTTAAGTGAAATGATTTTATAACGTAAAAGTTAAAATGGCCAATGGCATAAAAATATAAAAAAAAGTTTATTCTTAATATAAATGCCAAAAAAGGTTGTTCGGATCGTGATGAAACTGATAAGAGAAATAAAAATGTTTCATTTGAATCGTAAAAAAATTTACGATGGAAAAGTTATTGTGAGTTTTGTGAACCTAAGATAAATTTGAAAACTTATAGACCTTAAAATTAATTAATGGATTTATTCTTAAAACCAGAATGATTTCATGTAAATGTAATTAACGACGGTATTTTACGACTGTAATCCTATAAAATATAAGAAATCTTACTCGCGTAAGTTCACTAGTTTACGGAAACTTCCATGCCATTTCATTCAATTTAAAGCAAGCATCTTGAATTCGACAAATAACGCTATACAATGTGTATTTTGCCATTACATAATAATTAATTCGAGCTATAAATAAAAAACCGTACATCTTTCTTGCTCTACTTAGTTTCGCCAAAACGACATTATGTAAGAATAAAACAAATGTCTCAACATTTAAAATTGCCTCAGGTGAAATATAAATAATTTTTTGTGTTGTATATTGATTGCAGACCAAATAGAAATACAAACCATCTTTGTCATTATCAATTTTTTTTTTGTATCGTGTCGCGCACGAACCTTTACATATAACAAAATTTATATTTGCTTACCTGTATCTGTTGAATCCTGAGATGTTGGTGGTGTAGGTTGTTGGGTCTGCTGTTGTGGTCCATTTGCATTACTATTATTATTATTACTATTATTAATATTGTTTGAATTACGATTACGATTTCGTATTCTTGTCTGTGCTTTACCCTCTGGATAGAGTTTATCACGTGTAGGAGGTGATTTTGATGATATTGGCTGATCAATATAAACTATAAATAAAAAAAATAAAAAAATCCTTATTAGTCCCTAGTACGCAAGGATCTGTTAATTAAACAAAACAATGTAAACTGATTTGTTTTTACTTTATGCAATAAAAGATGTAATAAATAAAATTATCACCTGCGGCCTGATAGAAAGAGGAAAATACCGCGCACGCTAGTTTATGTACATATAGCAAAAAGAAATCAAATTGGTTCCCAATATAGCTTTATACAACTTATTATTTTTCATTTTAGATAAGATTTAAATTTTTTCTATAATTAATTTAAATTTAATTTCAATAAAAAATCATTCAAGCTGAAAATTGAAATTTCACAATTTACAATTTATTGTGTATATAGTAGATACAAAATGATCATCGATGGTTACCGCATTTTTAATGAAATTTAAATAATCGACCACCTACACGCGCGCTGATCAATAAGCAAATTTCTTAATTTCAAGTATTTTTTATTTTTTTTTTTTAGTCTTCTGGCGCACAACCTTGAACAAATCAACTATTTATATAATACAGAGGTGGTGAAACTTTGCATTTTTGGACAAATATTAGTATTTTGATTTCTATTGCCACGTAGCCGCCACTTTGCCCACCACAGAAGTATAGTGCATTTATTCGCTTTAAAATAGTAGCTTTCTTTTATACTCGTACAATACACAAAAAATTGAAACAATTCTATTGTTAATACAGCTAAGTTGTCATTTTTGTAAAAAAAAATCGTAATAATACAATTTTCAATTTAATTCACATATGGTTGCCATTACAAAAGAAAAAAAAACGTTGCGCTATACAAAAGCCTAGAAAAAAGTTATAAATAAAAAATAATTAAATTAATAATCAAAACTAACTTTCTCTATCAGTTAAGAATTTTTTTCTTTCACATAAATTTTGATTAAGCTTTTTTTCTCCAACTGATCTGATCTTATAAAAAAAAAAAAAAAAAATTATGGAAAGCTAGTACTTTGTGATTAAATAATTAAAATTGAAATAAATATTCCGATTTTTATAACCTTAAGGTGAAATTGATTTGTTTTATACGTATATGTATATATATTGTGGTACAAAAACAATAATAAATAATCGCGAAGGAAAGAAAATTTATAGTGCGCGATTCTAAAATATGGTTGGTGGCTTAAGGGCTCTCACCGATTTAAATTTAATTTTTTTTTGATGTATTACTTAAGTTTATACATAAAAAGCCATAGATCACATATGAAATCTAACTAAACAACACAAATACATATATTATGATTTAGTGCCAAAATTTGATCGAAATCTAATAAATTAGAAAAACTAATTTAGTTTAGAAATTTTATGGCATAATAAAAATAATTTTTATCATATCCACTAATAAACATAAAAATAAAAACAATTTTTGAAAGTTTACTTAAGTAATAATTAGTTTGAATACTCATTCGTATAATTTTATATAATTATTAAATTATGTAAATTTAATTTAATTGAAATTCACAAGAGAAGGGAATCTAATCGCGCAAAACACATATTTTATTGAAAATGAAAGTTTTCCATATTTTTAAATAATTTTAATAATAATTAATATAATAGAAAATATAATTATAATTGTACAAATTGTTGTGTTATGTGTAAAAATATTTCAAATCAAGATGCTAACTCTAGCGAAAAAATAATTAATCATTACGGGTGCGGTTTATAATGGTACATGCCTCCTGAATGGGTTTAAGTATAGATAATATTATAAGCTGCAGTTTGATAATATTAGGAATGGATAATTAAGATTTTTTAATTAATTTGTGTTAGCAGAAATTGCAAAATTTAATTACTATAGAAACTAAAGAAAACGTATCGTTACAGGTAATCTTTAATGCTTGACCTAATTAACCAGTTTTTTAGGACTATACACTAGTTCTCTCGTGTTTAGAACATAATTAACGTGATTTTGGTCACATTTGGTGTGCCAAAAATCATTAAATTCTTGATGAATTTTTACAATTAAACAATTACGTAAATTTGAAGAAATTTACAAATCTAACCAACTTGCAAATTTTCAAAAGTTTTTAGAATTTTATTTTTAAAAATTTAAGAAATTATTTAAATCTTTCGAATATGAGGCAATGTACTAACAACACAAATCGAATTTTTAATTGTTATAAATTTTTGGGGTGTTTGAAATTCTTATTTGGAATTGTAGTACTGATTTTTGAGAAAATAGAGTTTAGAAATTTTGAAATTTAAAAGTAGTGTAATGCATGGTCCGGCCCTTCTTTGAACTTATACCTTATGTAATAATATTGGTTGCCACTAGATGTCATTGTTAGTTCTATAATGTATTTTAACCAAATAAACTACGCATGAGGTTAACTGTTAAATGAAAGTCTTTTAATTTATAATAATTGCCACAATTATTACATGGTGTCAGAAGGAAAATCGGAAATCTAATTGGAAACGAAGTTTAATAAGCGGATTATTGAAAATTAGTGAAATTTTGTGGATTATTTGGAAAACGAATTGTGTTCGAGATCGAGCAAAGGAAGCGGTGACGTCACGTTGTGAAATAGCGGACCTTATTGTAATTTGTGGTGAAACGAGTCATCGTTGTAAAATATTTATCGTAAATATTTTGGATTAGTTTTGGAAAAATCGAACATTAACACAAAATAATGTCGAGCGAACGGTTACCAGTGGAATTGGATTGCGCGAATTTGGAAAAGGGGTGGTCAATGTGGAAACGTATATTTTTAGATTCGCGGACTATTGGTCTAAAATAATTTATCTAAACCAATTTAACTAAAGCAATTTACCTAAAATCATTTTATCTAAAAGCAATTTATCTAAAAACAATTTACCTAAAAACAATTTATCTAAAAACAATTCATCTAAAAACAATTCGTCTAAAGCAATTCGTCTAAAACAGTTTACCTAAAACAATTTAACTAAAACCAATTTAACTAAAAACCATTTGTCTAAGAACAATTCGTCTAAAGCAATTTAACTAAAAACAATTTATCTAAAAACAATTTATCTAAAAACAATTTATCTAAAAACAATTTATCTAAAAACAATTCGTCTAAAGCAATTCGTCTAAAACAGTTTACCTAAAACAATTTAACTAAAAACAATTCGTCTAAACACAATGCATCTAAAAACAATTTGTCTAAAACCAATTCGTCTAAAGCAATTTAACTAATGCTGGGTTTCCATCGTCATAGTATAATAGCATAATAGTATTATACTATTATACTATGACGATGGAAACCCGAAGTTGATAGTATAATAGTTTATTATAATATTTCATTATACTAGCTATCAAAAATATAATAGGTAGCAAATTGTAATTTTAACAGTGCAAACATGGCAGTGTACAGGCTTGTTTGAATTCTTTTTGAAATTAATTTTTTTTAAGCTGTGGTTCTAGTGCGTTTTTTATATTACTTCAAGTAATATTTATTAGGTAATTATCAATATGCATAAAATATGGGTTTTAATAATTTTTCGCTATCAAAATAATGAATTGCGTCCAAGTTCCCATACAAAAATTTAAAACGATTTTAACTTCACACCAAATGATGGAAACACGATAGGGAAAAATAGTATAATAGTATTATACTATTTTGCTTTTATACTATTGACGATGGAAACGTGGTATAAAACAGTTTACTAAACAATTTAACTAAAACCGATTTAACTGAAAATAATTCGTCTAAAAACAACTTACAGGGCATTCACAATGCAAATAGTTTTTACCTTTTACTTTCAGGTTTGTATGAATTTCCAACATAATGAATTAAAATTGTTGCTCGTTATGTTGGAAATTCATACAAACCTAAGTAAAAGATAAAATAATTGTGAATGCTCTGTTAATTAACACCAATTTTTCTAACCATGATTCATATAGAACGATCCGTGTTATATCCGCTGATTTAAAACTGATTTAAAACACAACATAGGAAAAAGTACAAAGACAAAAAGAGACAAAATAATCACCTGCTTAAAAAAGTCAAGTGAAACCAGAGAAACAAACCTAAAAAACCTCGTCTGCTTTTTTTGCAGATGTCGCGTTTCATCTTTTTTCTGTAAAATCATCGATGCGCGAAAACGTCATATTATTTGACATTTAGATTGATTTATTTTGCCAATCGAACTCATATTATAAATCATGCATGCATAAGACGAAATATACAATTTTTCGGGCAATTTTTATTAGTTACATTCCAGCTTTGCCAACCGCTATTACCCGCTAGTAGAGAAGTTCTTGTCTTTGATAAATTATCTAGTCATAACCACTTTTGCTATTTTTCCATGGCTATACCCACTATAGTTAGAAGAAGTTGCGCTTAATTTCGTCGCTAGGTGGATAACTGTAGAACCGGTCATCTTTTGCTTAAGAAATTTGTTAATTTAAACCGTTTAGGTTATCTAATCAAAGAGAAATATTTTTATTTATAATAATCACTAAAACTGTTTTAAAAAATCCACAATAAAAATCACGTCTATATGTATCGATTTAAAATCACAGCAAAAAATTAATTTTTAACTCATAATATTCAAAAAAAAATTTTAGGTTATGTTTTACTATTTTGTGAGTTCACATAGCAAAGACAAAACCTTACTACTAGCGGGAACTAGCGGTTAGTCGATTAGAAAGCAACTATTGATAAAATTTGTGGAGACACATTTTTACAAACTTTTTTTTGGAGTGGCCAAGAATACGTCAGTAATTATTTCAATTTCAATAATTTTAGATAAATTGGGACGAATTGTTTTAGACGAATTTATCCTCATCTGAAGAATTTTTTTTAGGAAAATTATTTTTAGGTGCATTGGTTTTAGTTAAATTGTTTTAGACGAATTGTTTTTAGATGAATTGTGTTTAGACAAATTGTTTTTAGGTAAATAGTTTTAGTTAAATTGTTTTAGACTAATTGTTTTTAGATGAATTGTTTTTAGACAAATTGTTTTTAGTTAAATTGTTTTTAGTTAAATTGTTTTAGGTAAACTGTTTTAGACGAATTGCTTTAGATGAATTGTTTTTAGATGAATTGCTTTCAGATAAATTGTTTTTAGATAAATTGTTTTTAGATAAATTGATTTTAGACGAATTATATTTAGATTAACTGTTTTTAGATGAAATGTTTTTAGATGAATTGTTTTTAGATAAAATGTTTTAGATAAATTGTTTTTAGATAAACTGTTTTAGATAAAAAATCCGTTTTCCACATTTTTAATGTAAATGATGGCAACGGGAAAAAATGTTAAAACTGAATCGGAAAAATAGCAACATTTCTGTGGTTAATTGGTTCCCAGGTGATGGAGATATATAACACATTGTTCCCGAACGATTGAACAACGGATGGGCTTCTTGGAAATCAGAATGCTGTCATTGAACCAGTTGCTGTTCAAACGGTAAATGCAAACGAAAATGCGCAAGACAATAAAGGTGCTAAGGCTGTGGTACCAAATACCAATATTCCAAGAACTTTGGATGAGATGTTGAAAGCGTTTAACATACTAATGGAATCGTTCAAATTTCACAACATTGTGCAAAAAAGAAAAACAACCATTTGTAAAGTTCAAAACAGAACTTCGCAAACAAATTGAATTTTGTGAGTACAAATTGGAAGGAAAATCGTACAACGAGCGTATGTTGAAGGAGCGAATCGTCATTGGGGTGAATGATAAAAAATTGCAATTAAAATTGTTGAAAGGAAAGGATGAATCATTGCAAAAAGTCATTGAAACGTGCAAAATGTACGAAGCTGCTAATGCACATAAGGCGTTGTTGAACACAAACAGTCAACCATGTGTTAATAGTGTAGCTGAATATCGGCCAAAGGAAACAATCGATGCTGTAATACGTCTTTGTTACAATTGTGGTAATGATTTCACAGCAAATCATTTACAATCATACAAAGCCAAGGATATCAATTGCCGGTCATGTGGAGGTAAGGGCCATTTCCAGCGTTTTTGTAAATCGAAGGGTAAGGAAACAGACAGCAATGGAACCAAATTCGGAAGCACGTTTGGAAACCGTAAGCCGAATAATAACAGTAATCGAAAACAACAACAACAATCAGTTAACTGGGATAGCTCAAGTAATCGTGTACAAATTAGTGATGGAAGTGCGAATAGGGTTATTAAAGTAGATCTTATTTATAGAATAAATTCAAGTAATATTGCCAACCATATGAAGCGATGGTATAAGGAGTATCAAGTAGGAAATCAATTAGTTAAGTTTAAACTCGACACGGGATCTGGAAAATTGGAAAATAAGAATGGAAATTATTCGATTTATGATTATAATGCAAATAAGTAAATGTTTTTGGAACGGTCAAATTAACATGTTTCGATCAGAAAGCCAAAATGGAATGGTCTTCTCACTTTATTGCTGTCGATGACGTTTGTGAACCGATACTCGGTCTCGAATCATGTGAAAGATTTGGATTAGTCAAACGAATTGATGTTGGTTCTGTTGCGTGTTTGTCACAAACACAAGGGGAATTTTTGAAAAACAATCGTGATGTCTTTGAAGGTTTGGGTAAATTTCCGGGATCGTTTTCGATAAATATGAAGGAAAATACAAAGCCGGTACTTCACTATAAGAAACGGATACCAAACTCTTTGTAGGTTAGAATGGTAAAGGATGGAATCATTTCACCTGTTGATTACCCGACTGACTGGGTTAATAATTTACAAATAGTCGAAAAGCCTAACTCAAGTGAACTGCGAATTTGTTTGGATCCGAAACCACTCAATGAGTGCATCAGGCGTGAACATTTTTTGATTCCAACGATTGATGATTTGACGTCTGGTTTGGCAGATTAACGCGTTTTTTCAGTTTTGTACTTGAAGAGTGGCTATTGGCAAATGGAATTGGACGTAGTGAGCTCCGATTTAACAACATTCATGACTCCGTTTGGGAGATATAAATTCAATCGCGTGCCATTTGGGCTTAATTTTGTACCGGAATTATTTCAACATGAAATATTTAAAATGTTGGGAGACATTGTGGGAGTGATAATTTATTTTGATGATGTGGGTATTTGCGCGAAAACGGAAGAAGAACACGATCGGATAATGGAAAAGGTCATGGAAAGGGCGCGTAAATACAAAATTAAATTTAACCCGGATAAATTTCAATATCGAAAGCGTGAGGTTAAATTTATGGGTCATATCTTGTTTGAAGGAAAGTTTAAGGCGAATTTAAAGTATCGTGACGCAATTTTAAAGATGAAGAAGCCGGGGGATAAAGCGGCCGTTTCAAGATTTTTGGGTCTTCTTAAATATTTAGCTAAATTCTCACGCGAAACGATGTTACATTTGAATGGACGGAAAATCATGATCGGGAATTCAGCGAATTACTTGATATCGTAGCATCGGAACCGGTGTTGGCGATGTATGATCCGAATTTGTCAGTCAGATAGATTGGGTTGTGTAATTGTTCAGAGAGGACACCCAGTAGCAAATGCGTCTCGGACGCATGTCAGCGATCACAACCCTTTGGAAACATTGGTCAGGCGGGATATTGATGATGTGACAATGCGGCTTCAGCGTATGCTCATGTCACTTTTGAAATATCCAAAGATGACTGTTGTTTAAAAGCCGGGCAAAGAAATGCTTGTGGCTGACTGCCTGTCACGGGCTCAACTATCGGAATGTCAAGAAGACACGGATTTATCGGGAATCATTCATTCAGTAACTAAATCAGCGTGCTTATCGAAAAAAAATTATGATTTGTACCGTTCAACCATTGAACGAGATTAAATTTTTTTGCGAGTTTATCGATATGTAGAGAACGGTTGGCCGAATTATCATCTGCTGGATGATCTGAGCCGTATGTTTCACAAATTCAAGAATGAACTTCATTGTGAAAATGGCTTACTCTTTCGAGATCATCGACTCGTGATTCCAAAAGAATTACAAGGTAAACTTAGCAAGTGGTTACATGCACCACATTTTGGGAGTCGAAAAAACTATTGCACGTGCAAGAATGCTTTATTACTGGCCTAATATGAACGGTCAGATAAGGGAAATGGTTGCATCTTGTGCCATTTGTGAAAAGTTTACGCGTAGCAGCCAAAAAGAAGAACTAGTTCAAGAAGAGCTACCAAAGTATCCGTTTCATATAGTGTCGATGGATCTGTTTGAGTATACTGGACAGGACTTCTTCTCTGTTATCGATGCATATTCGGGATATTTAATTGTTGAACATTTGAAGCACAAAACAGCGCGTCATATCATTGGAAGATTGAAAAGTGGGTTTGATAGAATCGGATATCCAACTGTAGTAAGATCGGATAATGTACCATTTAACTCACGGGAAATTGAGGAATTTGCAAATGATTACAATATGATAACGAAGTTCTCGAGTCCTCGGTATCCACAAAGCAATGGATTAGCTGAGAAAGGTGTTGCGATTGCTAAAAACATTTTGAAACGTTGTGTTGAAGATAGAGACACGGAAAATTATCAGCATCGAATTTTAGAATATAACACAACTCCTGTGGCACCGATCATACATCGTTAGGGATAATTTTGATAATTATTTTAGACGCAATAACGAAGTGAATGGGGGAGAAGTAATTTGAAGAAAATGTTAGATGTAAGGTTGCGGGTCAGGATAAGTTGAAACCTATTAAAATTGTACCGCCATTTGGGCGTAACGTACAGGAGAATGTTAATGATGGCAATGAACCAAGTATTTGTGATGTGGATGAGCCAGCCTGACCAGTGTTGAATGAGAGTAATGCAGCATCAGATGAATATCAGACCGCTAGTAGTTCTGATTCAGAAGCAGGGTCAGCCAGCGATCAAGAGATACCTGAACCAGTTATAGCTGATGAGTCGGGGGGTCAGTCGCATTCGTCGTCCACCTCAGAGATATGGTTGGGATTAAGTTAATGTAACAACCATTAGATTTAAATAATTTACTAGAACTTATTTGGATATCATGTCAATTTCAAATTTCAATTTCTTTCAAAAGAAAAAAGCGTGTAATAATATTGGCTGCCACTAGATGTCATTGTTAGTTCTATAGTTGTACGTCAAACAGCATCAGGGCAACAAGAACGCATGAGATTAACTGTTAAATGAACACTACGCATGAGATTAACTGTTAAATGAAAGTCTTTTAATTTATAATAATTGCCACAATGATTGTTTCAAATTGGCAACATAAACAACACATTTCAAACGCAGAAACAAAATAAATATAACTAGAGCTTGCCTAAGCCTGGCCGCAGTAACACCTACTGGTCACAAAAAACAAAAATATTTTACTATTCGCAGACGACAGCAAGAAGTAAATATGTGCAAATACTTACACATATATAATACACTTAATGTGCCAACATATTACATTTTTGCTAAAATTTAATATTCCGTAACAAATTACTAATTATTATTGTTCGTAATAATTATATGAAAGCCACACATAAATTGTGTAACTCGAATACAAAACAGAATAAAATATATTTTTGCCGCATAGCAGACATACGTATACAAAACCTATACTATATATTCAAAGTTGGTGGTAAAGATTTTCAAGCTCAACCTTTTCTTTGTATAATTTAGATTTATGTTTAATGTTTTGATATTAAAAAAAAAAAAAAAAACAAGAAACTTTAAAGGAATAAAATTGCATTCCATCATCATTATCATCATCAGTATATTCCCGCACACTCTTGGGATTTGCTAAATATTTTTGTTTTAATCCGGTTTTATCAAAATTTCGGTTGAATCATTCCTATACCCGCGATTTTTTTTTATTTTTATTTTTTTTATGTTGGCAGGTTAAATATTATTTCTATATATAGAAGAATAGAAAAATGTAATTTCCTTCTGATTAAAGTGGAACTAAAGGGTTTGTGAACGTATAGACGATAGAGAGCATCACAACAATACAAAAAAAAATTTAATTTATTTTAAATTATGATGTTGGTGGTGTGCCGTTTCATCACAGAAGGAGTCTATCTCTATTATATAATGTAGAGTGTTTTAATGGCGCGCTAGGTAATTAACGAAATGATTTTTTTATTTTTATAATTGATTTTCAATGGATTAGGATTAGGCATACTCGATTCGAAATGATTGTGAGCTACTTCTTGAGGGAATATTGAACTGTGCACCGCGCTTTAAATGTTTGGATACACTTTACAATAGATTTAATTTATTTTCAAGGACAATGGTCATGATGAGTAATTTTGTTAGATTTTGAAAATGTTGTTTGAAGAGATCATCAATGATCAAGCATGTATGTATATTCTTGTGTACATAGTGGCGTGATCGCTATAGTTCAATTGAAACTAATTTGTTGAATGATTTTTATAAATGTGACTTCCGTTTAATGAAGATTTGTTAATTAAACTTCAACATAATAGAATAGTAAAGGAGTTTTCTAAAATTACGTTGTAGATTTAACTAAACAAATAGCAACACTCTTCTCAATTTCAATCCTCAAGTCTGGTTTTCTATCTGTGAAGCTATCTTTCAGACAACTTTCTTTCTTGTTCTGAAAAAATAGTTATCTTAATTCAAAATGTTTATTCAAAATGGCTTACGCTCGAAGATCAATTTAGAGATGCATTTCATAACAACGATGCTTAAAGCTGCTAATTTGAATCGACATCCTCCATCAAGTGAAACGAGTTACAGCGCAGCTTGGAGCAAGCTAAAAGCCATTCATGAATCAATCTTACCTTTCAAGGTTCTAATGTGAAATAATTACGAAGTATATACGATACATCTGATGAAATGCTAAGGGCAATTCGGGAAATGTGGCTAATTTTTTTGTTTCCTTTTTCACAATTTTTTTTGGCATTTTCGAATCCCGTACAGTTGCCAAACGACCACCAGCATCATTACCTAAACATATTCAGATCAAAAGTGATAAGACACATCTATATACAACCGCTATTACTCAAAATATGCGCTGAAGATAATTTAATATTCCGGAGTAAACATTTTCGGGATCAAGAAAGATCATTACGAAGAGATGTCGTGCAAAAACATCATTTGTGTTTTAATTGTTTACGGCTGAACCATACTGCCGATAGCTGCTCGTCGAAAGCACGATGCTATATTTGTCAACCATAATATACTACATGTGCGAGAAAAGGGGCCATTTCAATAAACAATGAATACCGTTAACAAACATGATTTCCATAACAACGTAAAAGTAAGGTCCAGCATATTGCTCTACTATCAATCAATGCAATAATCAACTAACTCAACTAGAAGCTTCCAGCAATTGTTAAACAACTGTCAACTCTGAAACAACCAACAAGCCATCTAATTCTAATCTACCAACAAATACATGAAACTATTCCAAGTTTTCATACAAAAATTGAGTCGTTAGATTCGGAAAACCAATTGATCGAAATATTTTGGAAGGTTGCCGATATCCAGGATAAGCCTATTCACAGGTTAGATGAACATCCGTGTGAAAAACATTTCATTGATACTAACTACCACAAAATGATCAAATGGACGCTACATAGTGCGGTTACCATTTATAAAAGCACCAGAGTCGCTTGGCTATTCATTGCATAACGCTACCAAGCGGCTTTTCAGTATGGAACGAAAATTTATTAGGAACAACTTTGGGTCACATGCAAGTAGTACCTAAGGCCGAGACCAGTCGACACAATTTTTAATTACCGCACCACGACGTTGCAAAAGAAGCAAGCACCACCACAAAACTTAGAGTGGTTGATCGTGAAGGGCAAACCATGTATTATCAGATTCTTATTCATCCTGATGCTGCTGATTATACATCGAACAGTACCGGTTACATACTGCAACTTATGGGACACTTTGTGCTTCCTCTTTAGCCGTACGTACGTTATATCAGCTCGCTGACTATTATAATAATGAGTTTCCCGAAGCGTCAAACATTTTACAATGCGATTTTTATGTGGATGATTTGATTACTGGCTGTAAAAACGCTAGGATTGATTTGGTGTCCAACACGTGACCTTTTCCAATTTAAGGTGCATCTTGATAATGGAACTTTCCCCACAAAGAGAAGTTTATTGTCGGGAGTCCTCAAGAATTTTCGATCCTCTTGGGTGGTTATATCCCGTAGTCGTGGTAGTAAAGATAATTTTTCAGCGTTTACGGATTACTAAAATTCAGTGGGACGAAGTATTACCTCCTGTTATAAATTTTGATTACACTTCCTTGTTGTACTATACCACGGTTATTGAGTAACCAACATTTCTCCAAACAACTTTATGTATTCACAGATGCATCGGAAAGAGCATGTGGAGCTGTTGTATATTTGAGAATAGATAATCAAACGAATGTACTACTAGGTATTCGAATGGTTGCAGCAAAATTTAAAGTAGCAACCCTCAAAGCAGCTGAACTGAAATTATCGATGCTGGAACAGCAGGGGCCCATACAAGTACATCATATTAACAGTTGTGTAAATGTGAGAATTATTTAGCAAAGTGAACAGTTTGCTTAAGATTAAAAGGATTCTGGCATACACATGGCGATATATTCGAAGATTAATGGTGGGTAAGCAACTAAGAAGTACGGGAAGTCACCAGTGTAGAACACCTACAAATTATTGCGTAAGGGCAGGGTCCATATAACAGACAGTATCGCTTCAGCTTTACCAATCGACGTGGCTGAACTCAATTGGGCAGAAAGATTATATGTCAAACGGGCACAAATTGAATTCAAGCAAGACATTGCTGACATTCAACGTATGTGTCTGATAATAGTAAATTATTGTTACTTACACCATTTCTCGACGAACATCGTGTAACACGATGTGGATAAGTTTACATAATTAAGGAATAATTTGCATGTAGTGAACATCTTGAAATTCCCAAGCAAAACACAGATAAATTTGTTAAAGTTAGACCAATTATAAACGCCAATTATAAGTGGTGTCTATTGACGAACAAATAATTCCATACAGTGGGCAACTCTCAACAAAACAAAAATTGAGGTGTGGCCAACACACGACTTTCTTTTACGAACAGAGAATTTTGAGAAATTTAATTTTTTTCTTAATTTTTTTTTTAATTTTTAAATTTAAAATTTTTTTATTTTTTATTTTTATTTGTTTTTAATTTTTGGAAACATTTTGTATTATGTAGTTTTTTGTAAACCTTATGCTTTTTAAGATATTTGCAAAATAAATTTTCGGGACCAAGGGAGTGGCCACTTCCGGTTAGCCGATTTGGAGTAAAATTCACTGGGACCTCCCAATTTATTAAAAAAGCTTAAATCTGAAGTTTCAGTTCGATTGGTTAAACCATCTGGGCTGTATAGAGGATACAGACTGACAGACAGACTAACAGACAGACAAACAGACACCATTTCGAAACCCAATTTTTTTTTTACCCCTCATATTTTTGTATAAATTTTCTTTAAATGAATCGTTACTGCAATGGTTACAAATTCTCTAAACATCGATCTCGTACTATAACAGGTCATTTATGGGGATTGTGACGTAAATAACTATGATTGAAAATCATTTTATTTTACAATTTGGTAAGAAAATAAAAGATTTATAGGGTTGGGAATACAACTATATAAATTGTGCAAAATTCTACGACAAAGTGATTATTACAGCAATAATATTTAGATTGCTATGCAAAATACGTAAAATAATAAATTTTACCACATCATTAACAATTTATATTAAAAATGGCAAGTTTAAATATCCGTTGCGTCCATTCAAATTGAAAAAACAATTAACGCCGCACCGAAGAAAACAAAAGAATATTTATGCTGCCAGAAAACACAATATCGAACATGAAACTCTATGAAACGGAATAGCAAATATGTTGTAAGAAATTTTTTCAATGGATACCAATTTAAAGATATCGAGTTTAGAAAAGCGAGAAAAGGTCGAAATTTCGGACAGAAAGAGCCCCAAATCTTTCCTGAAAAAATGCAAATATTTTGGGACACCTGACGGTTTGCAAAAAAAAATGTGACATTTATGCCAAAGAATTAGCTTGTAAAGGCAATGAAGGAGCTTTTACCAATATTTGTTCTTTTAAGCGAGAATTGAATAATTTTGGTAAACCGACAGTGAAACCGATTGAATATACATAATCCCATTTTTTCAAAAGTTAGTTAAAGTGGTAATAAACAATTCTGTGACAGCAAATAATTAATCCTAAATTAGGAGGATGCCAATCCCAATAGACCTTTATTAAGAACTGAAAGGGAAGCGGCCTAAAAGTGATACCAGCGAATGCTTACTTCTTATGCCAAGTCTTAACTGGCAGCTTGCTGGTTGAAAATTGCAAACCACTGTTACCGATCAAATTCGAACGTTCAGCCTTATCTTCTTATGCAACACATACACAACAGACATGCCGAAATTGTTAGCTCAATATAAAGAACAGATGTGATTTGTATTGAGTTAAACAGTAAATTGCAATCCGGCTTTAACGAGGCAACGAATATAACTCATCCAAAAGTCGTTTATCAAAATTGCATATTTCACGTCCAAGAGATGTTTGCTAATGTTATATATGTTCAATTCAACCAAATAAAACAGCCGTGTAAACAAAACTTTATCAAACTTGCATAACAAATAAATCAATTGAATAAATTCTGATTTAACCGGATGATCGAAAGTTGTATTCTCTCACTAAATGCAACACGTGCTCTAATTAACGATCGATAATTTTTTATTTATTACTTGAATTTCCAACGCGGTTCTAACTCATAATCGATGATAGCTGTTATTCACGAAAATGAAGTTTACCGACACGAGCCATTAGGCAAGTGTCGTAAATCATCTGAGTGAATAACAGCCACTATATGCCACTATATGCTATAGCACAGAAGAA
Organism: Tipula vernalis; assembly: GCA_958295665.1. Classification (NCBI taxonomy): domain Eukaryota; kingdom Metazoa; phylum Arthropoda; class Insecta; order Diptera; family Tipulidae; genus Tipula; species Tipula vernalis. The sequence goes on along the minus strand of OY282558.1, from coordinate 173,495,866 downwards.
AGATTAACCAGAACAGTCATAACGCTGTTTTTATATGGACAAATTTGGACTAATTTTTTTGACCTTGATTTGCCGAAGGTAAGAGAAAGTTGGGTTATGTATTCTTTGGTTTACTAGTTTTTATTTGAAATAATAAAAATTGAGAATCCTTAACAGTATAGTTAGTGAAATTATTTGACAAGTTTTGTTTTGACAGCATAATTTGTATTAAATATTCAAAAAATTCATAATATTCGAAAATAATTATACTTCAATGTCCAAAAAAGAAGGTAAGATGAAAAAAAAAATTTGATCCACGCAATGTCTATTCTGGTTAATCTTTCTTCTGTGGTATTAGTGAATAATGGAAAAAGGGACTACTAGATAAACTAGCAGTGATGGCTGGTCTCCACTTGTATATTTTTCTCTTGACAAAAAATAAATGACAAACGGCTCGTGACATTTTTTGTACAACTACTAACATAAAGAATATAACTAATCTCTCTCTTTGAGAATGAGAAAAAAAATTTGAATTTGGTTCGTTTTTCGAATAATACAATTTTTGGCATATTACTTTTGTATTCCACGATTTATTATTTATGTTTTATTTTTATAACACAAATTTTATTACATTTTCACAACATAAAATTAAACATTATAAGTTATAGGCCGATATCATTGCTCTCTGTATTTGGTAAAATTATTGAGAAGCTAACAGGTTCCAGAATCAGCAGTTTCTTCAGTATGGAGTTAGAAAATCTAGAAGTACGGAAAATGCTTTGTTGGAATTTACAAATTTTCTGAATAAAGCCTGATTTCCATTACGAAAGTATTTTGATCAGTAAAACTAAAGCGAGATAAAAATATAGATTTACTTGAGGTGTTGAGAGGGAACATTTTTTTCAGTACTCAAAAAAATTGTTTTTACTGTACTATGTAACCATAATTTACTGGTGTATAACCATAATTTAAGGAAAGAAGGAAGGATATTTTTACAGTATTTTACAATACATCTACATAAAGATTGTGTAAGGATAGACAATTTTTCTCGCACACTGAAGCAAATACTATAAAAAAAATTAAGTTTACCCCACTTCGATATTTTTATGGTATAAAGTGACGTTTGGATAAAAACACTCCAAATAAATTTAATATATGTACAGAAAGTTTTGTGACATACATATATATTAAGTAAATGAAAAATTATTAAATATTAAATTATTATTTATATTAAATACCTACTTAGCTATATTGTAATGAACAAAATTTTACAAAATGTATTGATGTTAACAAAAATCTGTCAAAATATACCATACAATTTTACTATGAAAAAAATTACCGTCTTTGTTGTCACTCTAATGGAATTTTTGATTATCTTAACTCCTCCTGTTTTTTTCAGTAAAATATACAAGTCAGTAAGATTTTCTCATGGAAATCAAGCTTAAGGGTCTGGATCAAAGAAATTCGATTGCTGCTGTTTTGAGCATTTTTTCACTGCAAAAACTTTTCTATGTTGGTTTTCGTGGTATTACATAGTATCGGGTTCAATTATGGTCCTGGTCGGTCACAGGTTGTTAAAATCAATGGTGCTTGAGTGAAGGCATCAATATTAATAATGATGGTCCACCGCTATTTTTAATTTATTTAAATTCTATTTTCCAAATAAATTGTAACTATAAGTTTATAGCTTATGCTTACGATTTTGGGTTTCTGTATAATCATCCTATTCGCAGTATAAATATTCAAAATATGAAGTCTTGAACAATGAAACAAAAGGTATGTTTTTTAAATTAAATTACAATACTGTCATTGATCCGGACATTGTTTATCATGATGCTCATGGTGATCAAGTTGCTTGTATTGATACTAGTTTTAAAATCGAATTCGTTAAATCTTTTAAATATCTCGGCTATGGAAGGACCATATTGACTCTCTCCGCAAGTATCTAGCGTTCGTTATCAGTAAAATGTACACCTTACGGCTGGTAGGCCCTATATCAGTTTTAAAAAATATTTATTTTGCTAGAATTGTAATATTGGAAGAATTTGTATTTCGCACCAAACTGTATTATGTACATTATATTTAGTAAATAAGTTCATCTAAATTTTTATGGTTAAGTTTTAACATAATAAAAGTCAATGTGTATTAACAAATTAAATAAAATAACAAAACCAACGAAATTTACAATTGTTCACCTTTATAAAAATTATCATCAACTCGGGAAATCATATATGATTAATCATTTCGTATCCCGACATTTTGGTCCTTCGAGCCGGATATTTGGCACCATCATCAACTGATTTCACCACATCAACTATTGCAATTCATGCTTCTTACACCAGATAAGTAGTGAATTTATATTACTTAGTTCAAATCGCTACTCGCTTAATTACTTGCCGTGGTCGCATGAATTGATGCTCATATTGTGGAGTTTAAACGTATCAATTAAAAATTATTCAGAGCTCTCGCCTGTGAATTGCTAACTGTGTCCTTTAAGTTAGTCACGATAAAATCGCCATTTTGATAGTCCACGTGGTTACCTATATCAACTTAAACAAGATAATAGGGTTTGTGCAGTAAATTTGTGCTTGTACTATAAATTAAATTCGGTGTAAAGGTTCGCTATTATGAGTGATATAAGTGCATTAAAACGGCAAAAGGCTGCCAACAAAGGCAAGTTAACGTTTGTGTTGAACTCGTTTAAAATTCAACCAAGTGATCTATCATTAGAAGAATGCAAAGCGAAATTATTTCGAGTAGAGACGTTAATGAACCAATTTACGGAACTAGAAAATAACATTCTTGCTGACGATAATACCTATGAACCAGATATGGAGTACGAGGCGAATTAATATAAAGCAATTACACAACTTAATAAAATGATTCGAAAACTTGGAATCGATAGTGGTTATCTGAATTCTAGCATGGACAATACCGTTAACGCCACACACGCTGGAGTCGCAGTCAGACTACCCAAAATAAATATACCGTCATTTAGTGGTGAGTACACTGAGTGGCAATCGTTTCAGGATCTCTATGTTTCTACAATTCACGATTGAAACGCTCTTACGCCTGTTCAGAAATTTCAGTATCTGAAAGGGCTTCTCCGTGGTGAAGCTGCTAGTTTGCTACGCCACTTCAGCATTACCGAATGCAACTACATTAAAGCTTGGCAAAAACTGCGACTACGATATGATAGGAAAAAATACACCAATAACGCATTCATTAAATCATTTATAGATCAACCAGCCATTAGTTCAGCAAATCACTCCAATGTAACGTCCGTGACTTAATTATATTTTATTGACGAAGTTAGATAATGAGTCAAGAAATCAATGGGCAACAATCACGGCAGAAAATCAGGTACTTACGACTCAAGAGTTATTTGAGTTCTTGTTGCGAAGAAGCGATGCCTTAGCATCCAGTCACAGTTCAGTCAAACAACCGCATGTAACCAAACAGTTACCAATCAAAGGTCATGTTGTCACCGATAGGCCAAATTGTCCGATGTGTCATTCAACAGATCACTCGATTTACCAATGCTCGCAATTCAATGAATTAAATGTAATAAATCGACGTGAATGGACTAAACAGAGCAAAAGATGCTTCAACTGTTTGGGCGAACGACATTCGGTCTTCAGATGTTTATCAAAACGGCGATGTACAATTTGTAAAGCAAGGCATCATACGCTTTTACATGAAGATCAAATCGATGCCACAAACAAAATAAGTATGCAAGATGAAAAAATCCCTGTTGGGCCTTACCAAAACCAAACACAGTTTTGACAAGTTACGGCCAGGCGCCAACTGTCCAATCTATACTACCAACTGCCATTGCAAAGGTGGTGAGTTTTTCTGGAACTCTGTTGTGCTGTCGCACACTCTTGGATTCTGGCTCCCAGGCAAGCTTCATCACTGAATCATGTATTCAGCACTTGGGCATACGTCGTAAGAACGGAAGAATTACCGTACGAGGTCTAAGTTGCGTGGACGCAGGCACCACTTAGGAGTTATAACAGGTGCATTGAGAATTTAGATGCTTGGAGTACATTACCCTTAGCAGACCCATCATTTAGTAACTCTAGTGAGATCGATATTCTAATCGGCGTCGACCACTTTTTCAACATATTAATCGATGGTCAGATTAGAATAAGTAAAAATATGCCCGTCCTTCAAAATACGATTTTCGGTTGAGTTGCAGCAGAAAATCTTGTTAACAATGATTCAAATGAGAACAACGTTATAAGTGGATTTACAACAAACCTATCTGATTTTGATATCGATCAAACTTTACGCAGATTTTGGGAGGTTGAAGAAGTTGTACCTAAATCCAAATTGACTGAGAAAGAGCAATTTTGTGAAAACCATTTTCGAGAGAATTTATCGAACGCAGAAGATGGACGATTTATAGTAAAATTGCCATTCAAGCAAAACACAAATATCTTAGGAAAATCATTACCCATCGCAATTCGTCGATTACGGAGCATGGAACGGAAATTTCAAAGAGATCCATGGCTACACGATGAATATAAGAACTTCTTAAATGAATATATTAAATTGGGGCATATGATAGAATTACCATCAACAGAGAGCAGAAATGTTGGAGTGTACCTTCCTCACCATACAGTATTGAAATAATCCAGTACCACCAGTAAAGTTCGAGTTGTCTTTAAATAATTGTCTGGCCGTGGGTTCGACAATACAACCATCATTAACAGAAATTCTGTTGCGTTTCCGAGAACAAGCCGTTGTCTTCGCAGCTGATATCGAAAAGATGTATCGACAAGTCTGGGTAATTGATGATGATACTAATTTTCAAAGGATAGTATGGAGAAACCATCCAACCGAACCAATTCGACACTATAAGCTGCGTATCGTAACCTAAGGAACATCGTCTGCTCCATTTCTCGCTACGAGAGCTCTTCGAGAGATTGGCTTGCAAAACGTCACGTTCAACCCAACGATAGCTAAAGCAATCCTCGAAGACTTCTATGTGGACGACTTATTATCTGGGACCGACTCTATCGCCACAGCAATAGAATTAAAAGAAGGAATAGATGCAGCTCTACGTGCCAAAGGGTTTCTGCTACGTAAATGGGTATCAAACGCAGATGAGTTGAAAGATCGAATAAAAAACAATGATGATATTCAAATCAGTGACAAATCAGACATCCTGCAGGTTTTGGGTCTACGCTGGAGTCCACAACAAGATTCACTCCATTTTTATGTGGATATAGAAGAAACAACATACATTACCAAACGAAAGGTACTATCCAACGCGGGTAGAATATTTGACCCGTTAGGCTGGTTGGCACTTGTTATAATACGCGTAAAAATCTTCATACAACAACTTTGGATGTTTGACCTAGGATGGGATGACCCTTTAAACGAGGAACTAATAAACCGATGGAAAGAAATTTAACAAAACTTACATCTTGTCCAAGACATAAGCATAAATCGGTTTATAGGATGCGTAAATCCCACTCATATTGAACTACATGGATTTTGTGATGCAAGCGAACGTGCATATGCAGCGGCAATCTACTTCCGTTTGACATCAAGTGATGGAGCAGTCTATGTAAATCTCATAACAAGTAAAACCAAAGTAGCACCAATCAAACAGCTATCAATTCCGCGTCTAGAATTATGTGGTGCTGTGCTACTTACAAAACTGATAAAGGTCGTGATAAAAAATTCTTCATTTCAGTTTAATGAAATTGTTGCCTGGGCCGACTCTAAAATAGTACTTGACTGGCTATCTTCGCATCCACAGCGTTGGAAGACATTTGTTGGGAATCGAACGTCAGAAATCCTTGAATCATTCATTACCTCGTGACAACTGGAAATATATTCGTTCAGCTGACAATCCGGCAGATTGTGCCTCACTAGTGTAATTCCACAAATACTAAAAGAATTGAATCTTTGGTGGAAAGGATCGAGTTGGTTAAGCCGTGATAAGGATACGTGGGCATCTCCATAAACCAGCAGTGAAGCAAAAACGGAAGAACTCCGAAATCAATCGTTTAACCTTATCATCAACGAAAATTTAATTGCCAACTTGTCTGAGAGGTATACTCGTCTTTTAACAAACTACTACGAGTCATTGCTACTATCTACAGATTTGTAAATAATTGTAAATCACCGAGCCATACACGTAAAAAGAGCAAAGTATTCACCCGAGATGAGTTAATAATATCAAAAAATGTAATTTTAAAATCTGTCCAAATGCAGCACTTCCTCAATGAATTCAACAGCCTGGCAAAGTTTGCCAGCACATCCACGTCAAGTAAATTAAAAACATTAAGTCCATTTATCGATTAATAAGGGATTTTCCGAGTCGGTGGCAGAATTTCAAATTCAAATGCCAGTTACGATGCAAAACACATCAGTCCATTACGTCATCACGAATAATTGAAGAAGCTCATCGAAACTATAAGCATGCTGGAGCTACATTGTTGTTGGCTAACCTTAGACAACACTATTGGATCATAGGAGCAAAACGCATGATTCGTCAAATCATTGGTACGAAGATGAGAGCCAAACGTGTGTACGAAGATGAGAGCCAAAACAGAAGTTCAAATCATGGCAGATTTACCAGCAGCAAGATCCGAATTCATCAGACCATTTCTAAAAGTTGGTGTCGACTATGCTGGTCCACTGTCAATACACTTGACTAGGGGTCGTGGGCAAAAGAGGTATATGGCATAAATATGTATATTTATTTGCCTCAGTGTCTAAGCCGTTCATCTAGAATTAGTAGGGGATTTAAGCAGTGATTCATTTTTGGTTGCACTAAAACGATTTGTCGCGAGAAGGGGTATCAGCACCGACATATACTCAGATAATGGTACCAACTTCGTGGGCGCCAATAAGATTCTTCAGAAAAACTTTAACAAAATAATGAAAGAATCTAATGAATGTTCTCAGTTTCTTTCCAGAAATTTTATTACATAGCATTTCAATCCTCCCAGTGCCCCTAGTTTTGGTGGTCTCTGGGAAAGCGCAGTTAAATCTATAAAATTCCATCTTAAGAGAATCATAGGTGCTAGCATTATTACTATGGAAGAAATGATCACCCTGTTGGTAGAGGTTGAGGCGATACTAAACAGCAGACCGCTGTGTGTTTTATCATCAGACGATTTAGACGTGTTGACACCATCGCATTTTTTAATTGGACATTCTAACGCCAAAATTCCCGAAACAAGTACATATGATATGCAATTGAATTATAATCGGAGATGGCAAAATGTTCAACGCATATCGCAAATTCGCAACAGTTTTCCAAACGATGGCACGACGAGTATTTGACATCGTTACAACAACGAGTGAAATGGCTTACAACCAAGAAAAATATTAAAATAGGTGATATCGACATTATCAAAGAAGATGACGTCCCATCAACTCATTGGCATCTAGGAAAGGTGGTAAACTCAATTACATCCAGGCAAGGACAATATTGTACGTGTTGTTACATTAAAAACGAAATACAGCATATTAAAGCGACCAATCAACAAGTTGTGTATCCTTCCGATTGAATCGGATGATTCAAGGCCCGCGGCATGTTTGGTGATGCAGCCTGTACCAGTTGTATCCGGTCGCACGTTTTGAAGATCTGCTTAGTGTTTGTAATTTATCATCAAAGCCTAAATGAAGGCAACATTAAATTATATACAACTAGGTGATTTACCAATTTTAATGAATTGTAATATTGGGAAAATTTGTATTTCGCACCAAACTGTATTATGTACATTATATTTAGTAAATAAGTTCATGTAAATTTTTATGGTTAAGTTTTGACATAATAAAAGTCAATGTGTATCGCTCTCTTATCATTCAACAATTGAAGCGACAACACCTTTATATATCAGTCACAAATAAAATAAAATAATAAAACCAACGAAATTTACAATTGTTCACCTTTATAAAAATTATCATCAACTCGGGAAATCATATACGATAATTCATTTCGTATCCCGACAGTACCCAACTGACGCGTTTATTTCAAATATTTTTTATCTCTAGCCCCCATACATTTTATTTTCCCAAAAAAAATTTAAAACCCAAAAACAAAATCAATAGTTGCTGGTTTTATCTTTAATTGGAAACTAGATAAAAATTACGTTAATAGAATTTATTATGTTAGCTAATTAATTATCTCCAATTTACATAACAAGAATTAACCCATTAAAAATCATGATGATTCAAAACCAATGTACCATTTCGAAATATCAATAATCTTCACATTTTTAATTGTCAAGTTATAGTTATCGTTGGTCTTTAATTGGGATAACTTTTACTTTGAACTTTTAAATCAGATTAACCACACCGCGCACCTCACAACTAATTTACACGTGTGTATAAAAATTGAAATAATTCTGGAATTATTATTTAATTTATTTAAATTCACTCTTCAAATATTAACTTTCTATTTTATTTAAAAAAAAAATTTGTTTTTATTTTTTATTTCTAATCATCTTTTTTGTGTTACATATGCGAGACCCTACACACTAGAAAAAAAGTCTGAAATGTATTTATACTTATCTCTTAATAATCGACTAAAAGCTCGGGAACATTAAAATTTCAACAGTTCTTATATACAGCCCACACTTAACCAACAAATACAAAAATTTGTATTTCTAAATTATGTATCCATTTTTAAATAAAAAAAAAAACAAATTAATTAAAATTTATGTTGAAAAATTGAAAATTATCGTGACTACAACCGCCTTCACTTTTGGTTTTGTGTTCTCTCTAGAGTGTATTTTCCATAAAGAGAAAATTATTGATGGTTTTTTTTTTTATGACAAAGAAGACTTAGAAAATAATTTCCACCAATTTGTATGATAAAATTTTCGTGACTTAAAAATTCTAGAAATTATATTATTTATTCATCAATATAAGAGATCGCGTACAGGTAAAAAATTATAAAATATAGTATAACAAGAGGAAATAATAAATTCAATCGATCAATTCATATCGAAATTTATGTATTTATTGTAGCTTTCTATTATTTTGTAATATTGCGATTGACAAATGTAACATACATAATTTCCATATAAGAGAGTACAAATATGTACAAAGTACAATATATAAAATAAATTTTTTTTATTTTTTTTTCATGTGAAATTCGTGACTCCCCTTATAAACACGACAAACGAGATTATTGTTTTGAACTGTCGAGACTAAATCACTTTCAATTTGGGGCATGCCTGTACAATTATTTTAAAAACGATGAGACACTTGATAATGCACAGTTTCATATTTTTTGGTTTACAACTGACATTATAGCATAAAATTTTTGTCATGTGTTATGTTGAAATAACACGTGACACTCCCTTTCTTGAGCACAAAAAAAAAACGATCAATACATTTTTTTTTTGTACTTCTTGCTTTAGTTAAATTGTACATATTTCGAAAACAAAAACAGTCAAGCATGTGAAAAATTAAAAATAAAAATTTGTGGGACTATTATGTGAAATGAGGCATTTTAATTTTCATTTCCATATAATCCACTACTGTGCACATGCATAATGACATCAAGTCTACTACTATTAATTTTTGACCCAATTCCAAATCCAATTGTTATTGTAAGAATAAAATAAGCGAACATTAAATCATTTAAATTTCAAAATTTTCACAAATGAAAAATTTCTAACAATAAATAAATTATTATTTACTGTTCTATTATTATAATTTTCTTTTCTAGAATTTTTTTTTTGTTATTTACACAGACGTAATTATGTACATACATGTATGAATATTATTTTAATTTTAAAAATTCCGACATTATGAGTCTTCAAAATCCTCATAATTGCATTAGCGTAAACGTAAAAAAATGTTTCACTAAAATGTGTGATTCATTGTTATTTACGTTTCGTTTAAAAATTGGAATGTTAGTAATAATTATTGTATTTCGTGGGTAGAGGATACGTTTATATAATTGCACGCTCATATTATATCTGGGAATTAAATGTAACTAAATACGCGTCATAAGAAGCAACATTAATTTGCATATTAACTTTCAGTTTCAAAATTTCTGCCATGTACAGTGAGATATACATTTTTTATATTTTTCAAGTGCCCATAATCAACATACAGGATTTTATCATCTCGGGTCTACTATATACGCAATCGAATAGAAAGTTGATCAATTGGAAATTAATCTTATTATTGGCAGGAAGTGATAAAAAATTGCAGTTTTTCAATTTGATTTAATTAAAATTGCAATAAACAATTTATGGGCTTATTACCTTGTAAATAACACAAAAAAAAAATCATAAAAAACAAACTTGCAATTAGAAATATAGTTACTTTCTTTATACTTACCAGCGTTCCATCATTAAAGATTTGTTTTTTTTTTGTTTTAACTTCTGTTTTATTTGTATAAAAATGGAAATTAATTAAACGATTAAGCTTGCGAATTAATTAAACGATCAATGAGCTTGAGAGATTCTTTGATCAAGGAAATGAATTACATTTCATTTTTAATTACTATTTAAAATTATAATTGTTTTACATTTAAGACCAATAACTACAAATGGGATAAACGGGGTTTATCTTATCCGGTGGTTTTGTTGCAATCAATCATCTTTCAAAGTATAATGTTCTCATTAAACACCTTAGTGTATAGATTCAACTCAACTTTTTTTTCCGAAAGTTGCCATTTCTCATTATTGTGGACTGATTGGAATAAAAAACAAACTTACAGATCAATTTAAATGATCAGTTTTGTGAGAAACCGCGCGGTGGAAGACTATAGGCTTGGATATTTAGTTCAATAAAAAATGAACCTAGATTATGACGTTAAAGTCAACTTATCACATTAAACTAAACATTTTAAAACCCGTCAGCAATTAATCAAATTCAAGTGAAATCAAAATTGTTGCAATTGATTGAAGAAATTGGAGTTCATCAAAACTATTATGTTTAAAAACTCAAAATATTCAGGAAATTCTTCTGGAGTTTGCTACCCTCAGTACTAAAAACTGAAAATCTCGATTTATTACTAACAGCCAAACAAAAAATTACCTTTTTTAACTGGCCCAATAAATAGCTGGTGGTTCAGCTATATCTTTACAAAATTTTAGGAAATTTATCAATGAGGTTCTAGGGTACTACATTGTACCAACCCGTTTCTATAACATTTATTAGTAAATTCTAACAGTACAATGAGCGTGTTTTTTTATTAGCTCCGGATAGCTGGTATCCGGAGCAGCTAATTTTTTGTTATAAAACTTATGTTTGACAAGCTATTTATACATATAAATAATTAATTTAAAACTAATCTATAATTTTTAATTCAACTTTTTAACGAAAAACCTATAAACAAATATTTAGCTCTACCTATTTATCTGGAGCTGCTATTCGGAGCTGCTATCCGGAGCAAAGGGAAATTTGAAATATTTTTGATTTTTGTACAACCCTAATTGTGGCAAACTTCATTTTGGTTTAAAAATTTTGATAGATGTCAAATTCAAATGTCATATGGTTGTATGACATTTCTTCCAAATAAAAAATCATCGGGAGATTGATGAGGAATACTTTAAAGTAGAAGCTGCAAAAATATTTTTAAAAGCTGGAAATCAAAACGATAATCGAGATGCATCATTGTCGGAAGGTGAGGAAGATGAAGATAAATAATATTTTGATGAAATGGACATGCCTGGAACAAAAGTTAAGTCGATTCAAAACAAAGAATTACTGTACGTATTCTACGTACTCGTATATGTGAAAACACAGCTTAATATCACAGAAATTTGAACCCCAATTCGGCATATTATGATCCAAAACACGTTCTATGAGGGATATTACTGATCCAAAATCACATCCTTGGGCCCTATTCTCGAATTCCACATCCATTTTCCACATGCGGACATCTGTCAAAATGCACAAAACGTTCGGAAATTTTAATTCGTATATAAAACACTTGATATATGGCCATTTTCCTATATGGAGAATTTCTTCCACCTGCTTATACCCATTCGGAAATATTCCCTTAATACCAAAAAAATTCAATTTTTATGAATTTTGACTGATGTCCAAAAAACGGAAAACAGCTGAAACGGATACAATTTATTCAAAGTGTGCGCCAAAATCATTGGCTTTGGTAGCTCGCGTTTTATATCGGAGAAAATGTTCACCAAGAGATAGGTATTCAGGTCTTTTGAATCTAACTAAAAGGGACCCTCTATTTTTAGTAGTATTTTACACCAATTGAATTTATTGCAAATCCCGGTACATAATGGGCCTATCTAGGATCGGATAACGCCGCAGTTATGTCTGGCCAATTTAATGGGGTTCAAGCAAGATTAAAAAGGCTAGAGTTTGAGAAGGAGAAATAGGTGAAGATTGTTACTCGGATTGCTGTAAAATGTTTCCTACCTAGCGGCAGCGGAATTACCTTGTACAAAATTTTAATTTGCGGTCATGTAACATGTCAAGGATATACGAACAGCAAGCAAACGATTTAAGTTTGTAAGTTATATTCGAAGGAGGACACAAATTGTGATATAATAAAACTGAATCTTTGAATAAAATAAATTAGCCTTACTGGAAATCAAATCGTGGAAGATAAAAAATTTTTAAGAAGCATAAATACATGTTGGATTATTTGTATTATATTCAGTGATTATTCATATGTACATCTTTTCATATCGGCTTCGAATGATTTGTTTCTCTTGTCCTTTAATGATTTTTCCACTTCGAGAATATTTACCATAAGCTTCCCAAGCAAATATTTCTGCTTTAGAATATTTTTCCATGTCTCCAGTACACAACTCAACTCTAATAAAATTAATTAATTTATTTAATTCTAAACTTAGTGAACAAAAATTATTTACTCTTCAGGATGTGATTTTGGATCAGGGATATCCCTCATAGAACGTGTTTTGGATCATAATATGCCGAATTAGGGTTCAAATTTCTATGATATTAAGCTGTACGTAGAATACGTACAGTAACTCTTTGTTTTAAATCGGCTTGACTTTTGTACCAGGCATGTCCATTTCATCAAAATATTATTTATCTTCATCTTCGTCGATTATCCCTTTGCTTTCCAGATTTTAAAAATCTTTTTGCAGCTTCTACATTAACGTATTCCTCAACAATCTCCCGATGATTTTTAGATAGTTTTATTCCGATTTTTTATTTGGAAGAAATGTCATACAACTGCATGAAGTTAGGTAAAATTTTAGTTTTTTGTTCAATAGCGACACATGTGTATAATAGCAAAACTTTCAATACAAATTTCCCATGTGCTCCCGATAGCTTGCTATCCGGAGCTAATAAAAAAACGCGCTCAATGTTGACGTTTGTTTGGATTTACACATATATAATTTGATCAGTTTCGTTTTATTGTCAGAGACGATCGAGTAAAAGTGCAGTGTGTGTTGGTTTTTTTATAATAACTCACCGGATAAAAAAATGACACAACCTACATATTTTTTTTTTTACCAAAGTTTTAAAATGTAAGTACCTCTTGAACCGCAATTGATGAAAAATGATGAAATAATAAAAAAAAAAATTAGGAAATCGCCCCCTCGGAGTAAAATTATTTCGTTTATTTTTCGCGACATACTGTAAATTAGGTCTTGAACGGTGGCCCGAGAGATTAAGCCATGCTTCGAAGGTCTTTTATTGTCCCTGGTTCGATATAGCAATTTTTAAATTTTTTATGCGTTTTTTGTATCTAATTTCTGACCAATTCACTTTCCATTCGTTATGCGTGGGCCGGCCTTGTCTTGCATAAATATGGATCGACGCCGATAAATGGGCCAAATGGCATACATATTCACTAAGAATTTGCAATTGCAGTAGAATTTGTTAAGGTTATTAAATTATAATGAAATTGACATAATTTACCAATAATGATAATTTACAGTTAGAGATTTCGATTTCCCTAGAAATTTTGTTTCCCGACGAATTTTTTTTCAAGAATTTGGGGTTTGCAAATTTTTTCTCGAGCATCTTGTGAATTCTCAGGAATTTTTAAATTTTTTAAATTAGTAAAAAATTATCAAAAAGAATAATTTCAATAGCCATTGATTTATTTCATGTTTCCTGACGAAGAGACAGTTCTTTCATTTTGAGTTTTAGAATGGACCGAAGAAAAAACAGAGCATTTTTATTGCATTGATGCAATTACAAGCATTGATTTTTATTGCTCTTGGGGCCTCGAGTAATTTGAGAAGCAAAGAAAAATCGTGGCTTGCACAATAATTTATAACTGAGCAGGTCTGAAAATCGTCACGTAGTAAGTCAGATTCGCCTTCAGGTATTCCCGAGCTTTGTAAAAGACTGTAAAATTTTTTTAATTCAAAATGAATGAGTCCATTTATTTTATCATTGATTTTTAACCCGAAAAATTAAATTATTTACACCTGGCCCTCTTGGTGGAGAAGGCCGGCCTTTTACTCTATCTAGGCTTAGTGAAAACATCAACACTTAAACGAACTTCTTTTTTCATTATTTCGACTTCGAAATTATTCAATTTAAGTTTTTCGGTCAAATTTAGTAAAGGCTAAACCTGAATTTAAAAGAAAAATGATTTTGAAATCCAACGATGTCGAGAAACGAGGTTCAATAATTATTTTAAAGCCTCGAGAAAACCATCACAATCTCTACCTTTCCACTCTTTGGCCTTTGTTAATGCTGACTCTTGCGGCACTTTAGGCTAAGATGGCCGCAAAATTAGAAACAATGATAATCTAGAATACTAGATATTTGTTTTGAAACCGCCTGAGCCCGAAAAAACAAAACAGAAATGTTCGTCCGTCTGTCTATACTTCTATGGTCAAGGCGGAGAATTGAAAATCTTTTAGAACATGTACAGCACGAAGGTGGAGTACCTGTCATACTAATTGAACCAAAATCCCCTGGTTTACAAATATTTACCAATTTTTTATATATTATGTTGGTTTATATTGAGTTGGATACTGAATTTCGAGTTGACTTGAAGTTTTGAGTTAGAGGTCAATTTGCGATTTGAGTTCAATTTGCGGTTTGAGTTGAAGTTGAATTGGAGTTGAGTTGGGGTTGAATTACGATATAATGAGTTTGGATTGGATTAGGGTTTAGTGAGCAGTTGAGAAATTGATATACATATATAAAAGTGAGTGTGGTATAATGGAATAATGGTATAATGGTACGATGGTTCGGGGGTATAGGGGCATGATTGTCTGATGGAATAATGGAATGATGGAATAATGCCATGATGGAAAAATGGTATGCCGGAATGATGGAATAATGGTATGATGGAATGATTTAAGGAATGGGTTGGACGTTGAGTTTGGGGTTAAGTTAATGTTGAGTTGGAGGTCGAGTTAAACCCAAGCGGTTTCCAGACCGTGTTAGTTTAGGGATTGAGTTGAATTGGGATTGAGTTCTGGTTTACGTAGGGTCCAGTTGCGGATTTATTTCCATGAAGTTAAAATAAATTTTAATACAATTAAATTTTGTGGTGTGTTCATCATTTTTATCCATTGAAATATTCATTGGCATAAGTGTCCGCCGCCATAGCGGGCACGCTAAATTATTTGACAGAATCTCCAAAATCTAAAAAGAATCCCAGTCAAAAAAGATTTTAGTTGAATGCTTTCAGTTTAAAAATCCAACCAACCAATAGGTATTCCAGTCCAATAATTTGTGGCTAAAATACCTTTCAAGAAGGTTGTTAAGTCCAAATACACAAACGGCATTTCTTCTTTCTTGACTGAATTGTTTTTGACTATATTCCCGGTGAAACATTTTGCCTGGAATTCCTTTGCACTTGCTTCACTGAATCTCCTTTTAAAAATGTATTTCAATCACAAATCCAAAAAGAAATCCAGTTAACTTGAAAGGCTTTTTAATTAACTTAATTCCGAAATGGTATTTCAGTCTGAAACTATTTTGATTCAGTTGGGAGAGTTGTAGGATAGGTTGGAAATTAGCTTGAGTTGAGTTCACATACGCATATATTTTTCGGACCATTGGTTGAATTGAGATTTGAGTTTTAAGTTAGCTTGACTTGTTCTGAGTTGAGCTCATGTAAGTGTTTTATTTTTCGAACCGTGTTGAATTGAGGATTGACTTGTGGTAGAGTAGAGGCCTGAGTTAGGATGGAGCGATGGGGTGAAGTTAGGGATTTATAAGGGAGTTGAGTCGGGGGTTCCGGTGGAGATTAGATTGTTGAGATCATGTACTCATCTAGTTTTCGAACCGTGTTCACTTAGTATTTGAGCTGAATGTTGAGTTTGGGTTGAGTTGAGGGTTAAATTGGGGTTGAGTTGAAGGTTGAATTGGGTATGAGTTATAGTTAAGTTTAGGGTTGGGTTGGGTTGAGGTCGAGTTAGGGTTGAATAGGGTTTGAGTTGAAGTTGTGTTGGATTTGAGTTTTAGGGTTTAATTTGGGGTCGAGTTTAGGGTTTAGTGGGAGGTTAGATTAAGTTGATTTTAGTTAAGTTCATATACTCATGTAGATTTCGTCGCGATTAGCTAGCTTACGCTGGGGTTAAGTAAGAGCGAAAGTCTATTTGAGGTTGATTTGGTGATTTAGTTGAGGGCGGGGGGTTAACGGTTAATTTGGTGATTGCGTTTAGGATTGTGTTGCGATTGAGTTGGAGGTTATTGTAAATTAAGTGTGAGATTGAGCTGATGATTGAACTAAGGGTTTCAGTTAGGGATTGATTTGGAATTTGAGTTAATTTTCAGTATCAAAGTTCTGGGTTTCAGCCCTTTATATTTTGTTTGTTTACATTTCTGTATGAGTTAAACGAGAATTATTAAAAGTTGATTGGTTGCATTAGATAGAAATTAATCTTTGAAATTTATTTTTAAATTTAGTTATCAATTTTAATATTTCGATATTATTTATTAAGAGCCATCCACCAGAAACGAGGAAACTGATAGTACGGAAATATTGTAAATGAAATGCAACAACGCGATAGTTTAAGCTATTAAAACCTATAATGAAAAACGGAGCCAGAAAACAACGAGCTCCAAAAGCAACGAAAATATAAGGTTTGCTTAGGAGTAATCCCTTTTGGACCTTCAGGAAAATAAATAGAGCCATATCACCTCAAATTGCGCACGGTTCATCGGACAGGTCTATTAGCATTTCAAGCCAATTATTTCCACACAAATTTTCATGGAGCGACGAACATAAGTTTAGGTTGTTTGAGTTGGAAGGTAAAAATTGGAACCCAGATAAACTATTAAGACCATAAAGCATGGAGGGGGGATTATGTACAAAGATACCGTGGAAAATGTGACGGAGGAAACATGCCAGGATCGTTTATTTTGCATCAGGATAACGATCCTAAACACACTGCTTAGTAAAGCGTTGGTTTACGGATCAGAAAATTGATGTTTTGGGCAGAAGACCGCTGACCTTAACCCAATCGAGGTCACTTATGGGCAGAAATTGAGGAAGTAATAAAAAAGGAAAGTTCCTGAAATTCATTTGGCGTAACTTTCTAGTTATTTATGTCAGTTTTTGTATAACTAAAGTCACCAACCAAAGGCTATCCCACTAACGGAGCCCGAAAATTACGGTCCCTTGAAATTCACGGTCTGCCTAGGCGTTAGTCTGCATCTATTTGCTTTCAGCGACTTTTGTAATTCAACCCCCAATTATTAGTAAATCTAGAAAGGAGTCTTAAATAAGCAATTAAACAAGGTATACCTCTAAAAATGTGTTAAGTATTTGTGCATCCCACTCAATCCACAAGGTTGAGTATCGCTTTAAGCTCCACAATACTAAAGATTTAATTTAAAGCCTGGTTAAAAAATTGGACAAAATTTCATCGTACATGGGCTTTGGGTTGGCTAGGGATATTAAATTCGGAGCAGACCTTTTTGAAATTCATTTTTTTCGAATTTTTAGTCTAATCAAGACCACTGCACTGGTCCAAGTTAAAAAAATGTTACAAGGCAAATATTATATTGTTTGAGACGTTGGCAAAACAAATTGTCTGGGCCATGGAATCTGAAACTTACAGTTGGCCGATTTTTGTTGGCCGTAATGTATCCATATGCTGTTAAACTTTCGTTTTCAATAAAGTTAAGCTTCGTTTGCGCTTCAACGTTCGTTCGTATCTGATGTGTGCATAAATCTCTTTTCCATCCTCAACTGTTCACCCAGCATGTTTGAGTGCAAATTGAAAACGTGCAACACACGATAGCAATTTTGGCCCAAGCACAGATCTATATGCATCTAAATTTTCGTTTGCCAACCTTCATCTCACCGAACGTTCACGTGCCCCACCTCTCGACTCGAAGACATTGTTGAGCTTTAAGTGAAACGATTTAATAAGATTGTTATCTTTAAAAGTCGATCGTCACGAGCGGCAGTGACCTTTGGCCGACCTGATCATGGTTTCACAAAAAAGTTTAATATTTCGGAAAGTAGTTCTTAGAGGGGTCCAATTATTATGGTAACATATCGAACGGTACGGCCATCATCTACTAGAGCCACAGATCTAACCATGTCTACAATGCTCATGCTCATTTTAATCTAACATAATACACAACTTTACATTTTTTATGTAGCCCCACTTTTCACTTTCACGCTTTCCATCGCTCGGAAAAAATCCAACTGAATAATTGTACAGTCGTTACGTACTCAGCTTTTGAAATATTATAGCAGTACACAGGCCAACAAGGGTCTGGTAACAGACAACAGAATAGTCATTTCCGCCGTATTTTTCGACGCTGAATCCGAATCTGACCACATTATTGCCCTATCACGTCAGGATGAGATATCCTAACCTAAAATTGCAAAAAAGAGATTTTTATGTGTTAACCTTCTTTTGCTAAATAAAATGTGTATTTTGTAAGTTAACAGAAATTATCAAGAGTTCTTTTGCCTTTATGCTTGAATTTGCTTTTGTTTCAAGTTTCCCACTGTAGCGATTCAGGAGGTATTGAAACTTGAAACTTTGATGATTCCATGCTTTTGAAAAAGTAAAAAAAACCCTTTGCCTATAAATATTTTCAAAATAATTTAAATGAGCTTGCATTTGGGTTTTGTTTGAAATTTCTGTTGTTTATCTGGTGAAGTTTAGGTGATAGTAAAAAGTGATCACCACCTAAATTGGTATTTTATAAAGTGATCACTAACTAGAAGTACTAAAACTGTTACATCGAGCAACAAAAAAATTTGAAATGTCAAATAATGTCAACTTGGTAAAACAAGTTTTAGTTGTTTTAGCTGTTTTATAATTGTCGAAAACAACAGCAAATCCTGAACCTGATAAAGCAAATCGAGAAACGGTTGAAATGTTGCACTCACAATTCGACTCTACATAATAAACGCGATCGTGGCTTGCTTCTATCAAAATCGGTTGTATACTGAAGAGCTGCTATGCCCAACGAAGGTGGTTGTGCGATATTCACAAGTGCCCATATAAATTCTGCCCAGTTTGTTTAAAATGCGAGGGAGATCATCACGGAATCAACTAAACAAATAGTGGTGGAAAAGAATTATCCGGCATTTATGGCAGCTCTTTTTACGAAAGAAACGTTTTCAAGTCTAGTGAAAATTGTGCCAGAGACTATTTGACTCAAGAGCAGTGAAATTTTAAAGGCTTAAATTCTTGAGCGAAATTATACACAACGAAAACTCAGGTTGTTAATAACATTGGTGTAAATCTAAGGTTGAACGTCAAATAAAAACATAATTTTTGGCAAAGTTTTCCTAACGATGATTATCTTTGAAATTATTCAACGATCCTAATTGGCCTTGGCAACAAACATTTACGGCACATACTCGATTGGGTAGGATTGCCGGAGCAAAATTTTCAAGATTATGTTTTGAATGAGAAAGTTTTGATGAAGATGTTGACAAGAATGTTGACGTACATCAGAAATAACAACGGCGAAATGATATTTGACATCTACAACCAATTTTAGGAATGGTCGCTGGTGGATAGTCTATATAGCTCTGGAAAACGCCGCACAACTTGTAAATGGTAAAGAGCCGATTACAACAACATATAATTAATGGTTTTATCAAAAAAGGCCAAGTGATGGTATCAGATCGAACATTGGTTTATCACATTATGGTGGGGCAATGCTAATTGGTGCCTTTGCCTAACATCATTTTTAATTTTAGAGAAGGAAGGTTCGCCTATGGAGGTAAAATACGTGAAATGTTTCTACAAATAACGCAATATACTATATATTCGTGATCGAAATGCTAATCGGTTAATTGAACATCTTCCTGATGCCGTTCGAGCAATTAACGAAAGTACTTACACGGAAGAAATTCTTCGAAGTCACAAAAGCATTCAAAAAGTAAGCGAATTGTTGAAATTGTTTCACCAACTGAGTGATTCACGTTCGACGATAAATCAAAGCAATCAGGAGTATTAGAATTAAAGTGGAATAACTCGAAAGTTCCATGATGAAAGAAGTATTTAGCTCCATTCTGTGGGAGCGTAGAAAATTTCTTGAAGTACACTTCTGAGAATTTGCTATAAATTATATTTAGAACATTTCAGCCCTATTACCCGTAAAACAATTTTCGTCCATCGCGACATTTTCACCCTTAAAAGAGACGAAAAATCTGTTAAAGACGTAAATGTCTTCAGCAAAATCATAAAAATATAATAAAAATAAAAAACAGACAGAATTGGCTTTAAATTGCAAAACAGAAACATATTAGAGCCGTAACTGGCCATAAATAAAATTATGAAATACAAAATTGGGACGAACTTGTCCGTGAATCCAAATGAGGAACAAATAAGAGGCGAAAATGGTAAAATAACGTGACATTTCCCACTAATAATGCAAACCACGTTTAGTTGCAAATCATCCTTCGTGCGTAACACAATTTATTCAAGTGAAAGTTTAGTTCAATATTACAATAATTGGTAATTATACAAATATTATATTTTTTATTTATTAATTAATTACGTAAGTGATGTGAAATGTATATCCAAATGTAACACACAAATATGTATAATAAAACTGGTTAAAACGGTGCCTAAAATATTTAGGTAAGCCACCCAGTATGTATTTATTTGTATTCTTCCGTGTCACATAAACATCTCGTGTGTCGCCTGCCTGTTTTGGCTCAATGTTTGTACATACATTTATTGTAGATATAATATATGACTCCCTGAATTAATTTCGCCGAAAAATCAACTGTAGCCAACGCAGGCGCGTTTTGCCTTTGACGATAAAATAATTCCGATGGCGCTTTGTCTTTGAGGCTAAAATAATTACGGTCACCGCTTAGCTCATGCATTCAAACGTTTCATAGTGAGCCTATTTCTACTAATTCTGTCATGATACGAAATTATGTTATATATTGTATTTTCCGGCGGAATTAATTCACGTGAAAATAATTCGGCTCCTCAAAATACAGGGTGTTTTTTTGTGCTGAGTTTAAATATTTTAAGGGGTGAATCCTTGATTAATTTCAAGCAAAAAGTTTTCCTAATGGGGGGGGGGTCCATTTTTAATATTTACTAATCAAAATTAATCAAGGAATCACCTCTGAAAATATTTAGACTCAAGTACAAAACAACCTGTATATGTATGTGCTAAGTTTTTTTGTGTCCTAATTTTTGTTTTGTATTTTCATTTTACCTATCATTTAGATTAAAGTTAAAATTATTAATAGATTGTGGCAAATAATTAGATATTTTCAAAAATGCCGGGGTACAGAAAACATATTCTCGAGCTTAAACGTGATTCCCTTAAACGTCGTATAAATCGAGGAAGTATTCTTGCAAATAATAAGAGTCAAATAGTCTCACAACAACCTACCTACGAAAATGATAATTGTCAGCTACAATCCAATCGAGAATCAAATTAAATTCAGAAAACGATGATGATGAAGAGTTTTTATTGGACCACGCTAATGATTATAATCATAATTGCTTTAATCTAAATAATGAAGTGGAACATAATACCGATGGCTCAGAAAAAATAAACACTTATGAGTTACTTGTATTAAGTGGGCATTACAAAATAATATTACAATGATAGCTTTAAATGAAATGTTACAATTTTTTAAATCAAATGGACATCCCCGCTTACCAATAGATAGCCGAACAGTATTAAATACACCCAACCGCAAAACAATTATAAATGTAAATCCAGGAAGATAAGCGCACGATTTTTGGCAAACACAGAAAACTTACCAATGGATATATTCATCGATTTTAATATTGATGGTCTGCCAATTAGCAAGAGTTCGAATAGTTGTTTTTGGCTAATTTTAGGCAGATCATCTATCAGCAAACGAATTTTCGTTAAAGGAATTTATCATGGGTTCAAGAAACCTAACGAATTTAACGAGTTTCTTCGACCGTTTGTTGATGAATTAAAGGATATATGTGTTAGTTTTAGTTATAAAACTTGCCCAATTAACATTAAAATCAACAATTTTATTTGCGATACACCAGCAAGGAGTAGTTTTTTGGGAATAAAGTCACATACAGCCTATTTTGGATGCAATAGATGTATACTCAAGAAGGAGACCACATTAAAAATCGGATGACCTTTCCCGAAAATCAAGCAACAAGAAGAACGGATAGCTCATTTCGATGTAAATCTGATGAAAATCACCACAATACTATTTCCATTTTAGAAGAACTTCCCATAAATATGGTTGACCAATTCCCGTACGACTATCTACACGTAGTTTGCTTAGGAGTAGTCAAAAGATTTTTGCGTATGTGGATGGGGCACTTCTGAGTCTCTTTTGCTTTCAAGCCAGATAGAACGAATTTCCGGTTGTTTAAATTCTATTTCAGTCCGTCGACCGAGTGAATTTCAACGAAAATTGAGACCCCTATCTCAATTGTCTTATTTTAAAGGTACAGAATATAGCTGCTTCTAACTGTATGCTTCACCTTTTGTATTACGCAATACATTATCAGAAGACAAGTACAATCATTTTATGTTGTTACATGTAGCAATTCGACTGCTCTCCACTGATAATTTATCAAAAAATTTGATAAACTTATGTAAAACTATTTTAAATGAATTTATTAATGGGGTAAAGAGTTTATACGGTGCACATCATTTGGTTTTTAATATGCATGCACTTTCGCATTTGCCAGAAGACATTGATAAAAATGGAAGCATTAACATGTTTAGTTCATTTCCATTCGAAAGTTTTATGTTTAAAATAAAATCATTATTACGAAAAAAATAGTCAACCACTATCGCAGATCTACAATCGGCTGATGGAACTGAGTGAAATACCAGAAGCAAGATATTGTAATGACAAAGTATTCCCAATTTTAAAGCGACAAAGGACTATAATTACAAGGGAGAGTACAAAAACTATCTTTAAAGAAATTGTTTTTAAGGATTTGATATTGAAAATATATAAACTATTGCTAATATGAATTTACAAAATTGTGGGGATATTAATGCAACCATTATAAATGCAGATTTGAACTCGCCGGCAACAATATCCATTGAAAATGAACACAACCATGCTATTATTATAGAAAACAATCGAGGCATAAGTTACGAACAAGAAACCATAATTTTTAGTCAAGATAACAATCAGGATGACCATCAGAGCTTAAATGGTAACGACAATCTAGATAATTTAGAAAATATGCAAAAAAAAATATTTAAAATTAATTTGTCTTTTTTAAGGTCAATTGCGTAGATGGAATGCAACAATAATCCCAAATTACGACGACAAAGAATCTGGCGTACTACTTCAGGATACTAACACAGCAGTTTCCAGTATTTTAACAAAGACTATCTCCGAATTAACGGACCAAATTAAGTTGTTAAATCACCGAATACTTGAAATGGAGAAAACCAATTGTTCACCTTTTACCAGATCTAATAGCCTTCATGAGAAAAAATACCACTAACTCAATTGAAAAAGATCCTTCTTTTAAATCACCAAAACTTCCATTTTCTAGTATAAATGAAGTAAAGCAGTTTAATTTCAGATTAATAGACAGAACCTTCAGCGATCAAATGGTATATGAAAAAAAAGTTTGATGTTAATGTAAACATTCAATTAATGCCATTGAATTTGTAGCTAATTATTCTCAAATCGGAGGTAGGGGGACGAAAAGTAAATAAAAATATTCGTAATATTCTCGAAAAGCTGATCGAACCTGAAACATTACATCAGTTTACATGGACAGGGCAGTCAATATTAAGAAAGGTATGTATATAAATATAATTTTTTTTGTATTAAGTGATCAAGTTTACTAATTATTAATTTCTTATTTTAGAAAAAAATAAAAAGGCATTTTCGGACATGAATCATTTAATTAATTTAATTGAAACTACCATCAATTGTCGTTTTCAGGAACTGGGATTTCCTGAAATAAGCAAAATCGACTTACGAAAAAATTGTGTCGACGTTTTAAAACGGGCTGCTGAGCGCTATAAATACGGACAAAATAAAGCTATTACTGCCGGTTAAAAATGTCATAATTCGTCATTAGCTTTAAATTATTAATTGAATTTTTATATTTTTGTATGAATAATTAATTTACGTAATCATATACATAGGTATATATGTATATTGTATCGGATACCCGATACCCGGGTAATACGAGACCTAACTTTAAATTACAATTTTTAATGTGATTTCATATGCAATACATGAAAGAGTATAATAATATATGGATAAATAGTGTAGCCGACATTTAATGTATTTATTTCCTACGAGAACTTTCGAATTATTTAACCAATTGCCGAACGTTGGAGGCCCAATGAGTGGCTTCACGCAATAGTTAGTTGCAATTTTTACAAACCATTGCTAACCGACGATATCAACAAATTTTGTCTGTTTAAAATAACAGAATATTTAATTATTTGATTGGTAAAGTATCGATAAATACATATATATTAAATTAATTAGGTAAATATACAATATATTTAATGTAACTAATATCTAAAAATTTAAATAAACAACGGAAACATCTAGTTGAAGCCCAATAGAAATGACTAATAAATGTGCACCGGAATTCCTTTGCGTCCATTTATTGGTGAACCGAAGAAGACTAACAAAGGACTCACATTAAGCAACATTGTCTGGCAATCAATATTGACTTTCATTTGCTAATCGGATTAGACTACAGCTAATTTGGCAACCATTTGTCCATCGATTGCAACGATCAAATGGAAGACGAATCTGTTGTGACGAAAATGTCTTTAAATTTCGTCCATATTCCGGCTAAGATTAGACGAACAAATGACTGAACCATTGACCGACATTTGACTTATTTCGTCTCTAATGGTCGTACAGCCAATTTTCAGACTTTTAATGGTCATAAAATCTAAAATTGTTTGACGGATATGTTTTTTGTTAAAATGAGTTTATTAAAGAGAGAGAAAAAGACACTAGCGTTATTTCCTCGATTCCTTTCATTTTGTATTTTTCCCCATTTCATGTCTAACCTATTCTACACTACTTCCTTTGGGGATTCGGATTTATTGAAATGGAAAGCAAAAAAAAAAAAAAAACTTCTAGCAGTGCCAATTAGTAAATCCTAACTTTTTTGTTTTACCTTTTATCGCCATTTACTGTCATAATTTAATGATACTTCACGTCGTAGAACAACGGAATAGAGAATCTCTCTAGACACCAGCAAATTGAATGAAAATTTCATTTAGAAAATGTATTTGATTCTTCATTGGAAACGTAAATAAAAATTACATGTGGTTTAATTCGCGTAACCAATACCAAGAAAAAAAAATATCGATCGCACTTGGTATAATTAAAAAAACTTTTTGTTGATTAAAAAACCAAAATGTTTATTTAATAAATTGATGACTAAGAGTAAACTTAAATTGATTTTCCTTATTGATATTTTGTATACGCGTAATATAAACCAGACAGTATTATTTTTACAAACAGATGGGCAAGAAATATTAATTTGGAAAGCATAAGCCATTGACATCAAACATTCACCTTAGTGTAATTCTGTTTTTTTTTTTTTACCTGCAATTGTGTTTCATTCAAATAATTACATGTAATAACACAAACAAAAAAAATAGAATTGTAAATAGTCGGAACAAAAAATGCGCTTTCAATTTTCTTTCTAATGGTGGAATAATGAAAGTAGTTACATTTGCTAAAGTATTTTGTGTCGTGAAGACACTTGTCTATTGTTTTTCATATTCTGCTTTATGTGCGCTTATTGTGTATATTGTCTTACAAATTTTCCTATACACATTTATACAATTTCTTATGGTTATTATTGTGCTCGGCATGTATATATGGATAGACAAGGGAGCAATTTAGAATAAATCGATATTTTATTTTCTCCAGCATAATGATTTTATAATTACATTAGGTTGATTTTATTTTAAATTGATTTTAACTACTATTTGTGTATGTGTGTGTTTATGTAGTGACCTTTTTTGTATTGTAACGACTTCTTGTATTTATTATTTATGTAATTTTGCCGAGCTCTATATAATGAAGTGTTATGGTTCATCCAAAATCGTAAATACTATTTAAAGGATTGAGCAATTGAGATAAATAGAAAAATACAAAACTTATTTTATGATCGGAACTAATTGTAGCACACACAACAAACATCAAAAGAATCGATGAAAATGGGTATTACACTTAAGATGCAATTATTTATTCAAATATATTTAAAAAAAAATCGTTTTGTCTTACCTTTGAAGTATAAATCTCTTATATACACATTTATATACGTGCATTTGTAATAAACCAACCAAACGTACCATAAAACGCACCAGCAAGATAAAAATGTTGTTTATATATTTTCTGTGTATTTATTTTTAGTTTTCCATTTTTTTTTATAATTACCAAAAACCCAATTTTGAAATAAAACATTTAAATTAGAGGGACTGGAGATTGTAACTCTATAGTAAACAGAAATGAAGACGAAATGAATAATTTGTCTTGTGCAAAGTGTTTTTTTTTTTTGGTAATCTTTGTATACTTTATTGTATATTATGTAAAGAAGGACTGTTCATAAACAAACTGCTATGTAGTGAAAGATTGAAGTTGGCATTTTTATTACTGGCTAGTATAATGCACAGCCAATATTATGACTCAGAAAAATAATAAAAAAAAAAAAAAAAATTAACGTCTTTCAATTTACAAAAATTTTTGTGTCTTATGTAGCACACAATAAGTCGTTCTTCCAGATGATAATCATAAAAATTTCAATTGGCTCGTTTTTATTTCGTAAAATTAAATTTTTTAAATATATTATAATGATTATAGAGTTCTTCATCAATTTTAAGTGGTTGCCACTTTATAAATATTTTTTTTTTTTTTTGACTTTTGGCAAACTGAATCGAGTGTATAATAATATTGAAACTAAGTGTTTATTTGAAGTTCGATACAAAAATTTTATGTTCCTTTATATATATATATATATATATATATATATATATATATATATATATATATATATATATATATATATATATATATATATATATATATATATATATATATATATATATATATATATATATATATATATATATATATATATATATATATATATATATATATATATATATATATATATATATATATATATATATATATATATATATATATATATATATATATATATATATATATATATATATATATATATATATATATATATATATATATATATATATATATATATATATATATATATATATATATATATATATATATATATATATATATATATATATATATTGTATTTACTTTGGTTCATTAGCATAATATATAAAATTTTAACTATCCGCGAAATTTATACTCCAATAACGCATATCAATAAAATTATTTTAGCACCTTATATAAATGAGCATTTGGGACCGAATATACATGCAAGTTTATTTCCAGTTTCGAGTATTGTATAAACAAAATTCTGAGCTTGCAAGTTCGAAAACAATCAAGCCTCTCCTTTCCCACAAATTCCATTAAGTTGAGGTGTTAATTATGACTTGGAATGGTACTTTGAAATTATTGCACAAACAATATTCGGTGATTAATTTCACTACCGTGGCAGAAATTAACTTTTTTCAAATTTTTAAAATCCAGAATCAAATTGCACTTTAGTCCAGAAGACTAGATTGTAATTACATAAAATAAATAAATATATAATTGTTTTATAAATTTCAGCATTAAGGCCCGTATTTTTAAAGAAGGATAAATCGGCGGATTAATCCACAGTTTTCGAAAATCCACTGATTTAGCCGAGGTTACTTTAGGTAATTTTAAACTTGGATAAATCCGTGGATTTTTTGTCTCGTAATTTTAGACGGAGCTAAAATCGGCAATAGTCGATACCGATTTTCGAATTAATATCTGCTTGCTGGGACTTTTGTCAATTTTTATGTTTGTTTTTTCTCTCAATATTTTCTGTTTTCTATTCGTTGTCAATATAATTTCGTGATTTGTGCAAGAAAAAAATGAAATGGAAAGCGAGCGGTGCACATAAGGTTTAAATGTTATTATTTTACAAATCGAAAAATATAAATGAAAAGGATAGACTCCTTTTAGTGGAATTAGTGGAGAAGCAGAAATATGTAATTGAATGTGAAATGACCGATTCGATTTCTAAAAAAAAAATAAATTGGAAACTTGAGAGGCAGTACACAAAGCATATAATTCGCGGCGTGTTGGTGCAGAAAAATACACAGCAACTAAAAGTGGCCTACACAAATTTAAAGGAAAAGTTACGCAAAGATGTAGCAGCCGAACGTTTGGAGAGGTTTAAGACGGGAGGCGGTCTCTGCTAAAAAACGGTTAAGGAAGACCCAATTTTGAGCATTGTGGGAAACAGTATCATCCCAAACTGTAATACATACGACTCCTGCGCTAATCTTATTGGTGATACGGTATATTATATTCAGTGAAATCCCGCTATAGCAAACCCCGTTTTTAAAAAATCATCCGGTTATTACAAATTGCTTCGGATATAACAAACTTCGATAATAACACTATAGCAAATTTTTCGCATACGAGTTTACTATAAATATAAAAAAAATCTGTTTATAGGAAGAATTCTTCAACTACGAATTTCTAAGCAGTGAAAAACAGTTGAATAGAAGCAGTGAAGCATCTGTACAAAAAGAGTTGATAGCGACTCAGCTAACTACTGTTCTATCTACACCTAATACCCAATGCAGTGTTCGCGATGAGGGTTTGCGTCCCGGGAATTACCAGGAATTTAAGAAACTAAAAGCATTCCTGTTTCCCCGGAATGTCGTGAATATTTCCCGGGAACGCAAATTCCAATTTCTAGACTCCACCGTGCCAATTTTATCTTCATGGAATTATTCAGAAAGTCGTCGATGATAGGTGCAACGCTAAAAACAACAAAGGCACCTTATAGAGTTAGATAGAGTGTAAAGAACTGAATATTATGTTAGCTAGCCATATCCGCTGAAGTACTTTAGATAGTACGTTGCAACAGTTCATTAGTAAAAATAGCACTTCGCGAACTGAAAATATACGAAATGAGGATGAACGAATATTGAGCAATGCCGTCGAGCTATAAAATGTTCTTAAACCGCTGAAGATAACTTCAAACACCCAAAGCTGTAACGACTTCGGCGTTATTGTTAACAAATTTAAAAGAACAGGCAACTATTATTGACCAGAGACGTTAAAACTTCAAAAATAAATATTCGCCATAAGAAGAAATAAAGATGTTGCCTTGTTAATAAAATTAATCCATTTGGTATGAGCTCAAAATCCAAAATGACCATTGTCATGACCATTTCTCCCATGGTAGGACCATTGGAAACAAACAAAGAAATAGAATTCAGTCAAAAGAAGAGCTGAACATACACAGCCTATCTACAGAATTTAACCAAACTGTCGCACTGTTTATGTAGAAGCGACGAATTTTTAATTGCAAAAATTGAGCTACTGATTTAATAGCCCATTAAAAATCGGTGTTTAGATCAATCAAAAAGATGATAAAAGCACAATACAACCGCACTACCTAATCAAGGTTATTAAGAATAATAAAATTTTGAAAGCCCAGGATATGCGGTCAAATAAGCTGTTTAATAGAAATATTAATTTTGTGCAAAACTGATTAAACTAAAGTTTACATTGAAAATAGCTGTTTGGTTTAATAATCTAGTTTAGACGTAACGACCGTGTCTTGGTTGTCCTTATCGTGTTCTATATTATTCTTTTTATTAATGCGGATGTCAAAAATCTTAAAATTTAGCAACACGCACCAGTCCTAAGGTAACCTTTGGCTTAGCAAAACCTGTTGGGTTATTCTTAAATTATGTTAATTGTTCGTAAAAATATCTTATTGTTACTGTTGTTTCGGTTTTCGATAATTAAAAAAACTCTTAACAGAGCTTTAGCCAGTTTAATATTCAATACAAAACTAAGCAGCTAGCAAATATGTATGTACATGAGCTACAAATTTGTAATTATTAAAAATTTCTTAGTAAAAATAGAATTTTGTTTGGTATGGAAGATATCAAAATATAAAACTGAATAACATATTTATAAAATAAGCAACCTGTAAAAAATGCATTACTAAGTCACTTGCTCTAAATTATCAGCAATTTAAAATAAATCAACTTTAAATTAGAGTGATATAAATAGACGATTTTACATTTTCAACAATTTAGTGTTACGTATTTCAAACATTGCAGATTTCCGTTTAAGCTGCTTATAAAAAAAATTTGAATGCAGTACTAACTGAGCAACATATTTTGCGTGCGACCTCTTTCATAATTTTGAGCAACCTCATGAATTTGGATACCCCATTCAATAGAATGAGTTATTTTCGATGGTTGCTCCATGGTCTAATTTTAATACATAACCTAAAAATTGATCAACACAATTAATTTGAGCTCAGCTTTGATTTAAGCAAAACTAAATAAAGTAAAAGATTGCATAACTTTTTTAACAATTTCGGAAACTGAGCAATTAATTTTAGCCTCTAAAATTAGGCTGCTAAATAGGTAATCATAGTTGTTAACCAAATTCAAGTCAAAGGTCGTTTAACCTCAATAAATGTGTTACACACAATAATTGAGCAACCCTCGAAAGTAAATTTCTTCTAAGGACAGCTTGTTTTACTATTCTTGACTTATTTATACTTTACCATTCAGAACGAATTTACCCCTAACTAGGGTATTGCTTAAGCCTTGAGCCAAACTAATTATAGTTTCCAACTATTTAAACAGTTTAAAAAATTAGCTGAGAAATATTGTACTAAATGAACAATTCGAAGTAATTGCATTGGGATCGTTGTTACTCTACATCATCCGTGACGCGCATTTTCTTCAAAAAAAGAAATCTAGAAAGTGTAGCAGTAGTAAAATTGTAATGCTATAGCAAGCCAATTTGCAAAATCATAAAACACGATTAGTAATTATTTATTGTAAATTTGGAACACGATTGGTTGACGCAGGTCTCTCAGTGCTGCTTGTCTATCCTTCTAACAAAGGAGTTAATGCAACAACTTATAGAATGCATCTACTGAGTCTTTATGTATATTTTGGACAAAGAATTATTTGGCTTTTAACGTATAAAAACCTGTGTTACATTTTTCGGTCAGTATGTGAGAAGGTTCGTCAGCTATATAACTGTCAAATTGAATTTTATTTTTGAAATTGTAATTTGTAGATAATTTTAAAGAATCGCATACTTCTACGTAAGTAGAATGACCCATGCTGATTAGGGTTAATAAAATTAATTTTATTATTAAAAATAACTTTTCTAAAAACGCGTCATTATTTTATACTTTTAATAAGGGCGTGGTAAAAATAAATGTAAACAAATCGTAAGGTTTCAAAGGACTACAAATTAACTAAATTTGTTTTGTAATAATTTTAAATTAAAAGTGCACGTTTTTTACAAATTACAATATTTACTTTGCACCGACACCGACCCGCACATTGGGTGTATTAGTATTAGCGATGCACAAACACGGTATAAAATAAATATTCATATTTTATATTTAAATTTTATGTAAAACTCACTAACACACTGACACAAGTCAATGTACATTTCTTTTATGGTATCTGTCATATGAGAGAACAGCTTGGCTTGTATAATACATTTGTGGTGGTTTTATAAAAATCATGATTTTGAAAAAATTACGTTTAAAGTTGCAAAATATTTGAAGTAACATGGACCAAACATGGACAAATTTTAAAATCCCGAAAGTACACAACGTACGGTAAACTGTAGCATCAATACAAAATGGCATATGGTATACAGTACAGCATAAGGTTTACTATGGCATATTTGGTTTCTTAAATTGTATTATAAAAATTTTATGATGATAAAAGTCATTTCAGAATCCCATTCACATTATCCGCTTTTCTCAAGCACCAACAAATTTTTACAATATATTCATTGTTGTATTTTTATTTGGTTATCAATTGGAACTTAGAACCGTGAGTGTTCAACTTAGACAGATTACACCGTATTTTCTTAACGTCATATTGAAATATGCTGTTTTGAAATATGCCCTAGTGTACCTTATGCCGTAGTATCGTATTCCGTTTTGAAATATTCCGTATTGAACCATACCGTAATGAAGGAATCCCGTATTTTTCGGCTACAAATAAAGTCCAGATATAACCTCAAAAAATAAGATCTTATTTTTTTTAATCACTAAAAAATTTTGAGAAAAACAAAAATATTTCCCAGTATCCCAGTAAGTGTATGAGTACATGAGATTGACGTACATTAGAAAAATATGAAATAATCTGAGGAAAGTGGAAGGTATCCAAATTTTAAAAAGAATTTATTTTTACGGAGAAGCAGGGAAGACACGAGGTAATGACGTATGTATAATGGTATAATGGCGGGATCTGAAAATTATATGACAATCTCACTCACTATAAATAAAAAGAAAATTTCCGTGGTCATAAAACAAAATCGCCTAAGTCACCTTAAGACAAAATTTATTTTCAATACTCAACATTTTCTATCTCTCCTCCAACTTCACTAAATTTCACTTAGGTCGCAAGCCATAGTAGCTTTAACCGGCTTAACTCAAAAATGAATTTAATATTCAACCTTTTCTACCTCTCTAAAAAAATTATCAAATTTGGCTTAAGCGATTTTGTCTTGCGATCACGGGTTTATTCCTAATCTAATTTTTAAAGAAAAAGCTTATTTCTGAAAATTTGACCAAAAGGGTTTCCAAACTAAAACAAATATTTTTTTTTATCTGTAGAGAGACTTTTTGAAAACTTCTCCTCAATCTTTTCTTCTTAGATTAAAAATTTACTTCTTCT
Organism: Tipula vernalis; assembly: GCA_958295665.1. Lineage (NCBI taxonomy): Eukaryota > Metazoa > Arthropoda > Insecta > Diptera > Tipulidae > Tipula > Tipula vernalis. The sequence goes on along the minus strand of OY282558.1, from coordinate 173,462,689 downwards.
TTCGATTTTTATACAGTCTCTATAACTTTAGAAATTTAGTTTTAATTGAAATCGAAAATTTGAGTAATTTATTTCAGTTTTCATTAAATTTCATTCAAGTATAACAACAATAAGTGTATTTTGGTTTATTGCTCCTTAAAATATGCTAAATCGTAATTTTGCTAAAATTATTATAAAACTACCATTTACTGTGTTGGCACAAAAATTGTACGCTTTTCTAATAGTTCCAACACTGCGTCAAAGTACTTTTCGCACTTGTGCGTAAAATATCTTATGCAACTAAGAAAAAAAAAATATTTCACGTAATGTTTGAACATTTCGATTGAACATTTTAAATTATTCGAATAGCTTAGACAGCACAATACTTATATTGTTTGCAGTCAGTACAGATATTTATGCCGCATCCTCAAAAACTGTCATCAGTAACTTTTATGGTAATTTACCTCAGCTTTTTTCAAAAATTACTAGGAAAAATGTAGCCGTCAAGTTCTAATGTTGCGAAATTGCCATAAAAGTTACAGATGACATTTTTTTGAGGATGCGGCATCAGAATGAATTTATAAAATACCTATAATTTGTTCTTTGCAAATTCGATAAATTGTTACCAAATTCAAAGCTGGAGTTCCAAGAATTTTCTTAACACTCCAATTCTCATAGTCGCAACACGTCATTTTTCATGACTATATAGTCACATCACACCAATTTTGCGATTCTCTCAGTCGTTTGTTACGACTAAAGTCACTTTATACGACAGATGTCACTTGAGTTTTGCAAGTGGCAGGCAAATACCACAAAATGTTATATTGTTGTTATAGAACGATTTTATTTCTAATTTGCCATAAAATTTCTAATTTTATTTCGAATTTACATAATGCAGCATCGCTATGATGAACAATTCAAGGGTCATTTTCCTCGAATTTTATCATTATGCCCATTTAGATGGATTTGATATTTTGATAAAAAAGTTCAATTGTCTGCTGGATTATTTTGTTCTTTTATTTACAGAAATATTCGAGACAAATTAATCCGAGATCTTCTTATTGGAACATTTTTATGTTACTTGAATAAACGGTTTTGGAGTTTTCTTGAATGATTTTAAAGGTTTTATTCATCTAAAATTCTCTTTTTTTTATTTTTATTTTTTTTTTAAATTATTTGAAAATGGTGAGCGTACTTGAGATTTGGCATGCGGTGTTGAGTTACCAAGGGTTTCAAAAAGGTGCTTCCTGTTGATTTGCAAAGCGTTCAGTCTAAATTTGTTGCTTCATGAAAGTTACAGATTCTTCGAAAATTTCCGATTTCTTAATCGAAATTCTATTTTTTATTGTGTATCGCGTGATTCTCTATCCTAAGTTTGATAGGGTTACACTGGGTTTCACTTACAAGAAAACCAAAAACATTTTTTTGTCTCTAAAGAAAACGAAATTTGAAATATAGGTGAGTCTGGTAAAAAATTCACCTCGTTTTTATCGAAAATGGTTAGGAAATACAGGGAAAATACCCAATATGAAAGTTTTCAGACAGAAGACGGAAATTTGTTTGGCGACCTTGGATGACCTTAATTATGAAGATACGTGCAAAAAAGGTATTTTTTTTAATGGGTCGGCGTACTTTTGAGCCACCCTGTTGATAGTTCTCAATTACGGCAGTACCTGAGCCTGCAAAAGTGAGCCAATACGTTAAAAACGCCTTTTTTGCTCGTATTTTCAAAACTAAGGTCATTTAAAGTCATCGAAGGTTACCAAAAAATTTCCATTTTTCGTCTGGTAACTTTGATAATAGATATATTTCTAACAATTTTCGAGAAAACGAGGGGAACTGTTTACTAGATTCAGTCTTTTTTTATAGAATAGCACCTGCAAAAAATCGTTGAATGTAAATCTCTCAAAATGCGTTGATTTTGTTGGAAAATCACAAGTCACTAACTTAATTATTAAAGTTAAAGATTACTCAACGACATATGGACCTTCCTAAACGCCTTTATTAAGATCAATTTAGAAACAAATCTATACTCAACGGGAATTTTGGTTAGCCTGGCCTAAAGTATGGTTTTCAGTCAATCCAAGGTATCTTCAAACTAATTAGCTATTGTAGATAAACTAGCTTTCGTTAAAAACAAAATAAGGCAACCAAAATGGATAAAGGGCGGTTCACTAAACGGATAAATCATTTTTGCTATATGTATAGCAAAGCAGAGAGTAACATGAAAACTGAATGACTATCAATCATAAATGCAAGGGTTGATAAATTACTTTATTAATCGAATACTATTGTCATATTAGGTATGTATATGAATTCCTACTTTATATATACATTGTCCATAAATGGCATTTGAGATATCTCACAGTTGAGAGAATTGTTAAAATTGTTTATTAATACGGCACTTTAAAACCATTAATCCAAAGTTTTGGAACAATTTTACGTTGTGCCTTCAACAATTTTGAACCGCCCTAAAAATACTCATAATTATCAAAATATCCATACAAAAACATGCAGCAATTGGAATTCAATTTATTCCAAATGACCTTAAATATTTTTAATTCCCATGAAGATCAACCTGTCACTGGTAAAATATTTAATGAAAGTAAACGAATATAATTTTCGACAATTAATCATTAATTACTTAAAAACCGAAATATAATGAATGAAAGTCAAACAGCATCAACCAAAAAAAATGTATAAAGGTAGATGATGAAATCTTCATAACCTGCCTCTGACTTTTACAAAATATTGTGTAACTCAAGGAATGATAAAAAAACACTGTTGATTAAAATAAATCGATAATCACGATCCATTATTATTATAACTTTCTTTCTCAATATTAATAATAACAATAATAATAATAGTAATATAATAAGGAATGATCATAAAACAATTTTCCCATCGATTTTTGACCTAAACGACATTTTCACCAAAAACAAAATATCTTCATCATCTTTTAAATTTACAATAACAACAACAACAACAACAACAATCCAATAAAATAATAAGAGTCTATAAAATTTCTTAATTTTATCTTTTTTATTTTTATTTTTTGTTTTGTCTTTAAATAACACAAAATACCGCCCATTCATTACTTAACAATGTAAAATATATTTAATTCTATTACACAACACACTAAGTCTTATATATAGAAATATGTAGTTGTATATAATAATAAGAAGTTGCACGAGTTCATTCCACCTTACTCGTTGCCGCTGCTGCTGCCTGCCTATATATTTTATTCACACACTCAACACACAATTTTCAACTGTTTTACTATTTAAGGCAAAGTGTATTCTCTTGAGTGTGCGGCGCGCGCATTGATAAATTTACGTAATTGACCAACATAAAATTACACCAAAGCGTTAGCCTACTTCTTATACCATAATATGTATTATATATACGAATATATAACAACCTCATTAAATTAACTACACTACATACCACACTAAGTTTGCCTTTAAGATAAATTTTAGATTACACTCATTAATTTAATTTTTTTTATTTGTTTGTCTTACTTACTTTTGTTTGTTTTACTTAATTAATTTTTTGTTTAAACATTGTCGGGAGAGCGCATTAGGAATAAAAAAAAATCGATAAAAATTTTTTTGTAGGAAATTTATTTTTGAATTGCAAGCAATTAAAAGTTATTTTCGGTTCAAAAATTGATGAGTTTGAATTTTTTAAATTAGAAAATCACAACCGAACCATATTTAAATTGTTTTCAGTTTCGGATTAGTGATACTTTGCACACAGCAATTTTGGTATATCTTCAGACAATAGTTAATACTTAAACAAACCAGATTATGATAAGAAAATTTATTTTGAGCTGAGTCAACACAATTTTTAGCGATAAAACTTCTGAAAAAATTGGCCAGTCACTGATGGAGGCTTATGGATTTTAAAATGTGTTTCCTAAAAGCACATGTCGCAATTGATTTGATTTCGACCTTACATAAAATGTGGAAACTTAAATTATCACTGCTCGGTGGTCACTTTGAGTGTGATCACCACAGTGATCTTATTCCTTCTGCCTATTTTTTACCGATGTTTGGTAATTGGAATTTAAGAACTTAAGACATTATTAAAATGTTTAGTGAAAATGTAGAAATTTAAAAAAAAAATTAAATTGGAAATTTAGAAAATTTTGCAATAGAAATATTTTGAGATATAAAATGAAATCGGAATTTCAACTCAGTAGTTTTAGAATTTAATTAATTATAATTTTTCTAAAAATGGTATTAACAATTTGAGGATAACCACTCTTTAGATTTATTAATTAGATGTCGATTTATGCAAGCTCACAACTTCAACGATTAAATCAGTCGATCTAATGGCCGCATGACAGTCACATTCTCGAGGTTTTTTAAGCGGCTAAAAAGTCAAATGGAGAGAGAAAATACTTGTCAGAGTGAGTAAAGGTATACAAAGAAATAAAAGTTTTCTAGCAGAACACTTCTTTTTCTGACGTTTAATAATTTTTTCTGACATTTGACCGTGACGTGTGATTTTCTAAAAGCATTTTTTTTATTTACACACTTTTTTAGGATCTTGAGAAAAATTATTTAATATTATTGTGTTCATTATAAATGTCTGAATCAAATCAAATGGAATGTTGAATCGAAAACGATAGAAGAAGAAAGGGAGTCATGATCAAATCAGCAATAAGATGAACAAAAGGATTTGCACACTGTCGGATAGTCAGGCGGCACTTAAAACACCTACTTAAACAAATTGCTTTAAACCTAAAACGCTTCATGAATCCCGAGTAGCCATAAGTATGCTGGCTAATAAGAACAAAGTGCTTTTGTAATGTCATCAAGCCTCAGAACAAGGAAATGGAGAAAAACTGAAAATATTTAGAAAGTGAACACAAATTAAGAAACTCGAAAAGTTCTAGAGTAAAAGAGAGTCGAAGAGACGAGTCAAAGATGCCATAGGGCTAAGCTAGAGGAAACTGAACTATTTGTTTACTATAATGTGGTCACAACATTCAAATAGTATAGGAAAGCCCTTTATTGAGGATAAACGTTGTTGGAGCAAGCAATGCCATCCAAAATAATCTCTATACTTCTTAGAGAATTTGAAACTTTTACAGTACAAAAAAAGGGTTTGTTGATAATTTCATCAAATTAGCAAGAGGACCCTGTGTTATCAACTTATTATTGTTTTTTCGTAGTTGGATCTTATCTATGTACATAAGCGATGCTAACACTTATTAAATTTGCAGAACTTGGCGGGCCAAACTATTTTAAAATCATATTCAACGTAAAAATCAAAACGCGCAAATATCAGTTAAGCCATTTGTTGTCATGACTGCAATTAATTAAATTTATCCCGTATTCCCTGTAGATCATTAACTGTATCTGGAATTGTTGGTCACCCTCGATAACTTTCCTAACTGGCACTCCTCCTAGGTTCAGTGTGGGGTTATGGTTTCACAGAACAAAAAAGATGACACCACGAAAGGTATGTGGACTGGTTAAGGCAGTCAGTGATTTTTCAAAAAATATTAATCGAAGTACGATTCATATCTCTGTTAAGGATTTCAGACAGCTAAAACCATTACAAAACTGCGCAATGTGAATTGGTAAAGGGTGGGCCAATATGATTTTCACCATGTGAATAGTAAATAAAAAATGATTGCGTTGGAATGATTTTGATTGCTTTGTTGAATCATGCTTATTGATCGATAACAATTATGTGGTAATTGCTAATTTTTTGGCCCCAAATTGAATGATATGGATGAGGACGGTATCTGGTTTCAACAAGATGGCGCCACATGCTATACAAAGCAAGCTTAATTGGGACGAGATAATAAGGCATATTGGTGGAATTGAAGTAGCAATTATGCGAGGATGTTTAATTAGCATGATTCAATAAAGAAATTAAATTCATTCCAACGCAATAATTTTTTATTTACTATTGACATGGTGAAAGTGTTATTGGTCCACCCTGAATAAGGGGAAACTTAAGAATTTGTATTCTTTTTGTTTAGCAAACCATTAGTTAACGGGTAATTTTTCCGATGAACAATGTAATCTTGCTAACCCAGTTGGCATTCATTTAAAAATGAACAAATTTGATAAAAATGTAAGCTTCCACAATATTATTAATAAAGAATTAATAAAGAAATTATTGGAAGTATTTCCACTTTAATGAAAAATTCAAATTTTTGTCAAAATATCTAGAGAAATAAGTTATTTAAAATTAATTCAGAATATTATTAAGAATGGTTTGAAATCACTTTTAAAAGAAACAAAACATTTTTTCGAAATAGTGATAGTGGATTACACCATGTGGCCGTTAAGGTTTCATAAAGCGAGTTAATCATCACCTAATCCTTCAAACTTTGGTAGGGTTATTTTAAATAACAGCTGAGTTTATCCGCCTAATCGAAGCCCGAAATACGCTTAAAAGCAGCTCCCAATTATATTGGTCCATTTCCAAAACAATTTTGTAATGTTGCCGATTTATGGTGAACAAAATCATTCTCCAGCCATTGGAGAACGACCCTACAACTGTCTTTTAATAATTGCAAAATTACAACAAAACAAATACAAATTAGAAGAGGTATATTTCAGGGAGACTCTTTGAGCCCTCTCTGGTTTTGCCTCTCTCTAAATCCACTCTCAAACATTTTAAACAATAGCAATTACTGATATAAAATTAAACACAACACACAAGTTTTACATACAATATCACACTTGATGTATATGGATGATATTAAATTGTACGCATCAACAAAAACACATATCCAGTCACTAACACAAATAGCACATACATTTTCCAATGACATCAAAATGCAGTTTGGTTTGGACAAGTGCAGGACACAGCTAATTAGCGGAGGGCGACAGGACTTTGTGGTATCGAACTTGAGGATAGTTCGATAATTCCATCAATGCAAGGGGGGGGGGATACTTACAAATATCTTGGCTTCCTTCAATCTCGCTGTATAAATCACACAAGTACCAAAACACAAATAATACAAAAAGACAGACTTACACATATACTAAAAACATACTTAAACTCAAAGAATTCATTTAGAGTAATAAATATATACGAATCCCAATTCTGACATACCATATACATTTGGTATTATACACTGGACAGAAACTGATCTTCAAACGTTAGAAAGATTAACACGTACCACACTCACAAAATTCAAAAAACATCACCCACGATCTGCGATAGAAAGGCTGACCCTACCTAGGAAAATAGGTGGAAGAGGCCTAATAGACATGTCCAATCTGCATCACAAAATCATACACAAGCTCCGGGAATATTTTTACTCTAAACAAAACACATCACCACTACATTAAACTTATGCCATTCTGATAGTTCAAATGAACCAAGTAATATTACTGATCAGGATAAAATGTTAGCATGGTCTCAGAAGTCGCTCCACGGAAGGCATCAACATGACCTAAGCCAAATTCATGTCGACAATGAAGCGTCGAACAATTGGCTAAGTATTGGAGATGTCTTTGCGGAGACTGAAGGATTCATGCTGGCTATCCAGAATCAGATAATCAACACGCGGAATTATCAGAAATTCATTATACACGATACAAATACACAATCAGACCGCTGTAGGCGTTGTGGCAGTGCATCAGAAACCATACAACACATCACTAGTGCTTGCCAGTCTCTTGCGCAGGTGGAGTATTTGCACCGACACAATCAGGTATCAAACATAATACACCAAAAATTAGCAATTAAGTACAACCTCACAAACACAAACAGATCACCGTTATCTTATTACACATATGTATATACCCGAAACATAGAAAAAATCACAAAATACACAATATTAGCGAATGAGATGCGGCAGATGTGGAGAACGGACAGTGTAATTACGGTGCCCATTGTACTTTCCTCCACGGGAGTCATACCTCATTCGCTGCACAATAGCATTAATACACTTCAACTACCTAAAAACACGTACATGACACTTCAGAAAGCGGTCATTTTGAGCACGTGTAGTTTAGTCCGCAAGTTTCTGAATACACAACCAATCTCACACACACACACACACACACACACACACACACACACACACACACACACACACACACACACACACACACACACAATATCAAACCGCACAAACAATTAATACAACACAAATCCACCCAACAGCGCCTAACTATGCTCTTGTTTCTCTGAAGCCGTTCATAGTAGGTAAAAATCCCAGCACAAGCTGAGAGTGAACCCTTTAATGGGAGAATAGCATAATAATAATAATAATAGTAATAATAATAATAATAATAAACAATAATAATAATAATGAGATAATAATAATAATAATAATTAACATACAAAATTTCAGGTGAAACTGGTGCACTTCTTCGCTATTGTCAGAAATAATTTAATGCTCATCTCCTAGTAAGTTAGAGAGAGGCATCCTGCATTTTTAAACAGGTGTAGATGTGTAATGCGTTTCAGGCCTAGTGGTAGGCTATTCCAAGTTTGAGCTCCATTAATAAAAAACGATTTCGCTCTAAGTGTTGTTTTAAAACGGGGCAGTATAATAGATGGATTTCTTAGAAATTTTCCAACTTGCACTTTATCAATTAAATAATCCGCGGATTTACCATGCATTACGTTATACAAGAAAAAACATTGTCTAAATTTCAGATAATTCTCGAAGGTACATCCTAATAAGTTTTTTGAAAATGGTGTAATGTGATCATATCTGGACAAATTATAAACATATCTTGTAATGGAATTAAAGGCAACATTGCGTGTTCTACGATGTTCGTAACTTAGGACTCCCATTGCTAGATCAGCATATGTTACATGAGTAATTAGTAAAGAATGGGCTAATGCTTTTTTTGTTTTAATAGGGGTAGATTTTTTAAATTTGGATAGTCTTTTCAACCCGGCATAAATATTAGAACAAATATGGCTTACGTGTGAATCCCATGAAAGGGTTGAGTTCATAATGAATCCCAAATTACGTGCCTTATCGACAAATGGTACAGTGTCTTTATCAATAACCACAGGTTGGTATTTAATATTTTCATTACTAGTGTTTATAGGCAAAACTTGTGACTTAGAATAATTTAACTGCAGTTCATTAATTTTAGCCCATTCAGAAATAGCCTCGATATCAGCATTAACAAACGTGGTAATACGCTCAATACAATCAACTTTGTTACATGTATATATTTGCAGATCATCAGCATAAAGATGATACGGAAGCATAAACAATATAGGCCCAAGTATCGATCCTTGCGGCACCCCGCGCACTACATTGACACATCATGATTTTTCATCACCACAACTGACGCACTGGGAACGACCGCTTAGATAGATTTTAATTAATTTAATCGCGTGCGATTATAAATTAATAAGAAGCATAATACCATGAGTCAATGTATCAGAAGCCTTGGAAAAGTCAAGTAAAACCAATAGTGCAACATGACTCTTATCTAGAGCAGCAAGAATGTCGTCCGTTATTTTAAGTAGCGCTATTGCCGTACTGTGTTTAACCCTGAAACCAGATTGAAATTTGTTAATCATTTCATTATTCTCCAAATTATGGACTATTTGATCACACATCACTATTTCAAGAACTTTGGATAACATAGGTAATATGCTAATGGGTCTAAAGTCCTTAACATCTTTAGGATTTGAACACTTGGCAATCGGCACAACTCTCGAAATTTTCCATTGAGAAGGAAATCGCGATCACTTAAACAACTATTAATCAAATAGCAAAGAACTGGTGAGATATATTCTAAAATCAATTTAATAAATTTTAATGGAATTCCGTCGTCACCAATTGAGTTGGACTTAATTCGCAACACGTTCATTAGCTGAAAAATGAGGAGTTGTTACAGCTACATCTCTACACAGACCAAGGTTACGGATATTATTCCACATATTTCTGTGCGGCAAATTGTGGTGAAGCATTTTATTCAGGAATTTGGATTTCGCTGATCTAATGAGAATTTGACATTGCTTCTATTTTTACAAAAGGCTATACGGTTCTCACTCGTTTTATTATATTTCCAAAGCTTATAACATATTTATTCGTTTAGGAGCAATAAAAGTTTTAATTGGAACATGTTTATCAAATAAGCCAAGAATGTATTTATTAAGTAACGAAAATTTCTGGTCAATGGTTTCGGCTTCAAATATGGATTCCCAATACATATTAAGGCAGTCATAAGCCAACGCTTCATAATTAATGTTTTTATAAGATCTATGTATATCGAAATGTAGTAATTGGAGCTTTAACCACCGGCAAAGAATATGATAAATAGATAAAATCATGATCAAAAATCGACACATCCAGTTGCACAAGTCTTTCTATTTTAGAACTATCCTTAGTAATGATTAGATCTAGTAACGATGCACTTTGATAACTGTCCGAAAAATATGTAGGTTGGTTATTAGGAAGGTAACTTAGGTTTTGACTGACGAGAACATTTTTGAACTGATCCGCAGGATTACCATTTTTAAGCATATCTATATTGAAGTCACCAGCTATTAAAATATCATCATAACTAGAAAGTGATGATAGAACATCTTCTAAGGCACCCACATTTCCACCTCTAGTATTATATACCACACCAACTACAATGAACAAATCATTAATAAAAACTTCTATGAACAAAAATTCAGTTAAACCATTATTAGACTGATCAAGGATCTTATCACCTGTTTTTGGCGAACATCACCTTACCTTGGGTATATATGGTACATTTCCGATCAATTATAATTTAGCCGGTGAAGCCAAAAAATGGTCGGAAACCCCATATTAAGACTGATCAATTCCATAAAAAGACCGGCCATATAGTTTAAAAAAAGTCATCGACGAAAGAAAAATTATGACGCACCTGACCCACCAAACTATTACGTTACGTATTAAACGCAAATTTTCATCTTGAAGTTGACGACGTTGTTGTTTGCTGATTATTTACTGCATTGTATCTTAAGACAAAACGAAAACGAATACTGTTAAGGACTATTGTCAGAGATATGTTGATGCAGAATTGGTATGTCGTCAAGCATAATTTGGCTATTATGCCTACCTACCTTAGCCAAACCATTCGAAGAAGGAGAAATCTTAGACGTGATGGATCCCGATCATCATCAACTGTTGGACAAAGAGACACATTCTGAAGAAGAACAAAAATGTTAACGAACAAGTCTGAAACGAATGGTACAAACGAATTGAGCAGAGTACGAAAGACCAACAATTAAGATTGCTGTCCTGAGAACGAAAGTGCGAAATTGTTGACGAAGGTACCGCCATGTCGAAAATAATTTATTTTGGAAAGCAGATAAAAGAGCATTCTGCCCCAATTACAATTTACTTTTTTACATTTTTCTCAAACAATTTTTAATCTTAAATTTACAATACATACGTTAAACTTTTTAAGTAGCACTGTTGCTATTTAAAGAAATTTCAACATTAATTTCATTTATTTAATTTTTGAAATTTTGAAAAACTTTGTAGTTTATTAAACTTTTAAAAATTATTAAAATTTGAAATTTAATTTAATTAAAAATCTGATTTTCAGAATCAATAACTATTTCCCTAATACTACTATTACTAGTTAAATAATTAGTGAACACCGAATCCTGTTTGTTAGCCGTGATTATTAATTTTCAATGTTAAAAAAATGTAGAGGTTTTAACTTTAATGTCACGATTAATTCAGTGTATAAGGACTTCATTATAAGAAAAAATATAAACTTTTAAGCTTACACATGCTTAAAAAAAGAATCAAATTAATTTAAATTAAGTATAAAAAGAGTCAAGACCAAACACAAATCCAAGTCATTGAGAAATTCCAACGACCGACAAAAAAGATGTTCTCATACGAATTTATACACTTCAATTAAATTGATCATACAATTAATTATAATTTGTTTTTTTTAATTGTCAAGTTCATACCAAAACCTTGTACACAAAATTGTTTTATATAAATTATGTATATCGAAATCTGCACCACCATTCATCATCTTACATATACCAAAAACCAAACCAAACAAAACGAAACGATAAATTAAAAAAAACAACGTCGTAAAAAATATCACCTTAAGTCCTAAATAAATTACAAATAAAAAAAAAAATATTTACTTGCACTTTCCCGCGAACTACATACAGGGTAAATTCAACATATTAAAATTAAATTAATATTTTATACCAGCTACATTTTAATCTGATTTAAATTACATTTTAGTTATTTAATCTTCTATACAACACACAAAAAATATAAATCGAAATGAAAAGGTGAAATCGATGAGACTTACACATGTATATGCTTTCGAGTACAATGTACGACCGATATATTTTATATAGAAAGTAAAACCTATAACAAGTGTAAATTTATATAAAATTGACATTGAATTAAATTACGAAAACCAATTTAAAATCGAAAACTCCAAAAAAAAAATTTGAAATTTTAAATGGTTTCATTTTAGCAAGGTGAATTTTATCTAGATTCGCAAAATCTCACCTTTTTTAACGTTTTTCTATCTTACTTCCAAGAAATTGACCAGACCACAAAAAGCAAAAAAGAAAAAGGTTCGGGTTTGATAAATCGATTATATCAACCAAACTCTGAGAATTAAATTATGAATGTGTCTGAACGCAAAAAAAAAAAAAAATTAAATTGAATTCACAAAAAAACACTTACCTCGGCTACTGTTTGACGAATTAATGTTGCCCGAATTACTGGTACTATTCTCATTCGAAACATTTTTATCATTTTCATCGGCGGGCGGTATTTTCCACGAATCAATATTTACCACCGTTAACGGTGTAACAGTTGTAGGCGATTGTATAATTTCTGGATGATACGAATTATGACGATTTCGTGATGTTTTTGTTTGCACCTGTGTCGAAATAATGGTTGTTGCTTGACCACCGGGAAATGTAGCATTTCTTTTGTGACGCCCTTTGGTTTTGGGGAATGCACCTAATACATTTAACCACCATTTTGCCTCCTCGGGACATGTACCCTTCACAAATGTAACACGGTCAGGCGCCGTAATCGCTAACGAATTTGTATGACCGGTTACATCTTCGGCCGTTGTCACCTCTATTACTTTGGTCATATCGATACAAGCTTGTGGTATTGTTTCGGCCTGAAAATAAAGACGACGAAACAAAATTGTACATTAAAACATTTGCAACAATCTAATATTATTGTAAAATAAGTACACCAAAAAATTGTATGTATATAATTAATTATTTTGAATTCAACACACAATCATTTTTTTGTATAAAATTATAATTTTATTGATATAAACATAAGATAAAATAATTTTGTTTGTATTTGTATGAGAAAAGCATAAGAATTATGTGAAGGCTTTCTTTTAAAGTTAAAAAAAAAATTAAAAATTATGATTGAGTGTTTTTCAATTTTATACATTTTATTTAGGTTTTCTCAAGGAGAGCTTGGCAAGAAAGAGTATTTCAATATTCTTATATGTCGTTTAATTACCTAATTGTATGTTTAAAAAAAAAATAAAAATCTCATAATTTAAAAACCATAAATGAATAAGATTGATTCGTGTTTAATAAATAAAAATATGTGGCTTTGTTTGAGTGTGTGCGCTTTTACTCGTCTATGCGATGATATTGTAATGACGAAATTTGAACAGGTATATGCAATTGAGGTTATACATACTCTACAGATATTAAATCTTTAAAATATTTGTACGTTTCTTTAGTAGGTAATTCCACATGGGTCAAAATTTTTGTATTGTATTTATGTACCTAGACGGATTCAAGGCAATATTTAAGAAGTATGAACGTTGTTTTCATTTATAACTCAAGTACTTATATTCGAAAGGTGTAACTTTTTAATTAAGCATAAAAATGAATTTGAAGTGTTACGGCAAATCGTACAGATAATTAAATCGATTTATCGTACTGCGATCTGGACACAATTTGGCAGTTAAATGGCTCTCATTATTATTGAAGTAAATTCATTTCTCAATATTCTCATAAAAATCGACCAAATCGCACTATGGTTTTTTGAGAGGCCTATGTGTTCATAAGCAATTCCATTTAGAAAGCTAAATGGTTTTACCTACTAAAATTGGGAAAAAAAATCTTAAGATGGAATTTTTTAGTTTGGATTAAATTTCCCAAATTTCTGATATATAAAATTTCTAATAATGCCAATTTTAATGGGCCCAATTAGCTTTTTAAATGAATCGAAATGATTAAAGTACATGCAAAGAGTATACCAAAATACACAGGCCTACCAAAAATCAGTCAAATGATTGTTGTTTGAAAATCTTGAGATATGGCTTTTCTTAGAAAATTCGCGCAAAACACGCGCAAAAGTTTAATAAAATTTTTATTGCGAACGTCACTGCCGACAGGTACGATTAAATTCAGATTATCGGGACCAATCATGAAATAAGAACGGAACCTATTTCTGACATAGCACTTATTTCTAACACCTTTGGTTATTATATCAGTTTTGCTTAAAATTGAGCGACGAAAATCAAATAAAATGTTTGCTGGGTTTTAGATAAACTCATTCCATATCGATATTGATCGGACAATACTATTTGTAGACCAGTGTTTGCTTAATTTAAATAAATTCATTCGTGCACTGACAGTTCTCGTCAACGGACATACTATTTTGATAATTAAATTGCAAATCTAATTTAGTGATAATTTAAAAGAAAATGAATTTTATTTTTACGCAAGTGTATATGTATGTGTATAGAAGAATATTGAATTTTCAACATTTTTATTCAAAACCCGCGTTAAATTATGTTATTTTATGATTAAGTTTAGGTGTTATTAATACGTTCCAGATTCATAGTAGTAACCCATTTCTGACACCTGTGTCAAAAATAGGGATATGCGTTATTTTACTGTAACTTATTTCTGACACATTGTGTCAGATAAAGGAAACGGCATTATTTTAATGTAACCTATTTCTGGCATGGCCTCGGCTATACCTAATATGAATAGCACAAACGCTTTTATTTTTTATTTTGAATTCTAGAATATCAAAGAAGAATGAAGTATACCAAGGAAGATGTGCTAAAAGCACTCGATGCAATAAAAGATGGGATGTCCGTTAAAAGTGCAAGGAAACAATTTGGTATTCCAAGAGCTGCACTAAAAAGTCTGGGAAATATGCAATTGACAAAAAAAGTGGCCCTGGAACCACCACAAATTTCAGAGTGCGGTTTTCCAACTACAAAAGCGCAATTGCTAGCTAGCGTTCAGCTTTACTTAAATAAATCAGCAAGAATCACCCAGTTTAAAATAATAAACCAAGCAAGAAATGGTATTATGCTTTCTTGAAAATACACCCGGAATTGGTGCGCCGAAAATGCCAAAAGTTGACACCACCTCGAGCGGGAATTACAGAAAAAAAGATACGTGATTGGCACGGAGAAGTGGCTTCTTTCCTATCAGCAAATGGTTATGAGGGTGTTGTGCGTAATCCCTCTATAATATTCAACATGGATGAAACCGCTTTCTACATGTCTCCAAAATCTGAGGACATCATCGTTAGAAAGGGTGCCAAGGTAACGCATTCTGTGGCGGGCAATGACGAAAAGGGCAAGGAATGGTACCGTACCCAATGATAATGCACACGCAAAAACGTATTCCATATCCGGTGGTTCGTAGTACTCCAAAAGGTTGGGGACTTGGACGCTCTAATAACGGCTGGATGACTGGCGAGTCATTTTTTGAGTATATTGCCAATGTATTCAACAAATGGCTTGATGAAAATCAAATCGAACGGCCAGTGATACTCTTTGTAGACGGACATTCTTCACACTTGACGATGAACGTCAGTGAATTTTGCAGAGATCACAAGATCATCTTAGTATCGCTGTACCCAAATGCAACTCAGCTGTTACAGCCAATGGATGTAGCCGTTTTTCGTCCCTTGAAAGCCGTTTGGAGAGCACAGGTATATTTTATTGTATATCAACTTATATGAATAATATACCTAATTACTTAGTTGTCTTATTTACAGGTGCAGGAGTGGAGAGACATCACAAGAAACATCAAAGTAAAAAAATCGGATTTCGCACCAATATTGGAAAAAGTAATTGGCATGAGTAACATAGCGGATAATATATCACAAACTATTAGTCTCAACGCAAACGACTGTAACTGTTAATGTAGTAGGAGTACCCGATTATGTTCCACCGCTCGCAACCTCTACCACACTCAATAATATTTCCGACATCAACTGCTTGCAAGTCAACAAATATGGAATGCTGCAAAATTTTGAAAAGCAGATTGATTCAAATTTAATGGTGCAATTCCTAATATCAGGTGACACATGGTATGGATCCATTGAAAACAAGGGTTTATTTGATATTTGGAAAAAAATGTTTAATTCATACGATAGAAATGAATTACAAGATGATAGTCATGTGGATATAACTGACGTCAATGTGGAACTGCAAACCATTGGTATCAATGAAATCGATGATGTTGATGATTGTCGAGTCTTTAATTTAGTTGATGGCTCTATAATAATTGAGGCTCAAATGAACGACTTGTTCCAAAACGAGTTATGATCCGTTCTGGAAGACAATGAAAACATTTGCATGCACACTTCTGAAACAGATATTCCTAATTCAGAAGATGCTCCCAGATCGCTCAATTTAGATGTAGACCCTCTTTCATCCGAACCCTCGAGCGTATTTCTCTCAAATAATGAAGAGCATTCAGACATCCGCGGAGAAGTTTCCCCTCAAAAGGTATTAGTGACCATTATGGATGATGATGCGCCAACACCGTTCAAATCATCTTTTTTTGGCCAAATGAAGATAAAGGCAAGTTGCCTTTCAAACGTCCACGAATTAAAGTTCCAAACGTGGCCACTTCAGATGAATGGTTGGCTTACTACAAAAAGAAACAGCTCATCAAAGAAAATGAGGAAAAGGCAAAAGCAGAAGCAAACATCGGGGAAAAAAAGGCCAACTGAAACAAAATAAAAATAAAATTGTGAAAAAAAGTTTGGAGGAACCTAACATAAAAACAAAAACGATAGGTATTCCAGAAATTAAAGCTGGTAGCTATGTCATATTTATGTATGAGCAGGAATATTTCCCAGGCATTGTTATTGCGGTAGCGGAAGATAAAGCGTTGATAAGTTCTATGAGTTTCAGTGGTCAGTTTCGATTCAAAGGGCCAGAAAAAGAGGATCGTTTGTGGTACAAAACCGAGGACATAGTGGAAATAATGCCGCAGTCAATTCAGGAGAATAATAGGGGAATGTTCAAAGTTCCAGAAATGGGAAAATTTAATAAAATTGTGCAACAAAGGAATTTAAAAACGCTCATTAAAATCGTACATACATACATAGTACAAATGTTAATATAGTCAATTAATTTTTAGTCTTAAATATAAGTACTGAACTGAAGTGATACTTGAATATTAAATATAAATATTTTATTTTTTTAAGCGGAAATGTACTAAATAAAATTTTGTTTAATTAAAAATAATGTGTGTTAAGTACTTCCTTCTGAAATGTAGGTGTCACAAATAGGTGACGAGATGTTACGCAATAGGTGCCTTTGGCTTTTGGTATGTCAGAAATAGGTGAAAACTGGGACCCTATATTTATTGCAAATATTTACATTTCTTCACTAGTTTTTGCAAAGTTCTTATTTTTAGAAGTGATATCTACTAATAATAAATATATAATTGCGTAGGAATCGAAAATCTAACTTAAAAGCTATTTTTGCTAAGTTTTCAAAATTGATTCTTTTTCAAATATCTATTAAAGTGTCAGAAATGGGTGCCGTCACTTAAATCATATCATGTTAAGCTCATTATTGATAAGATTAAAAATTTAACAAAGATATGCGATGGATACTTAATCTTAAAAGTTTAAAATCAAGAATGGAACTACGGAAGGCATGTCAGTTTAAACATGTTGAATATGCGAACATTTACCTTATTTTTACAAAGTTAATTTTTTGAGAAAAGGAAATTTGGGAAAATATCAATACAAGAATTTTCTAGCAGTGCAAGACAAAACTGCAAGACAATTTCTGCAGATATTTAAACTTGCCTGACAGAAAAGATGAAGAAGCAGACGCCAGATGTACTAAAATTTGCAAGCTTAAATGAGAACAGGAATTATTTTACACTGTAGATTTTATGGTCAAGAGGTGGCCTTACGCTAAAAAAAAAAGATTTCAGAATATTGATTGTAAGGCGTATTGCACCATTGAAATGCCATATTCTATGGCATAAAATCCATACTTCCATACATCTTTCTTATCTGGTAAGTATAAGTGTCTGGAGAAATTGTTTTAAAGTATAATTTTTTTTATTTAGGTCTTAATCTAAACATTAAGCAAAACAAACAAGTTAAGAATATTGATTTCTATTTTCAGGGCGTATTGCATGTCTGAAACTATGGGTGTGAAGTTTCCAACAAAAAAACCAAAATTTATATGTATTGGTGCAATGGATGTACAGAAAAAAAATTTAATAGTTATTAACTACTTAATTATAGGCATAAAACAATTATGAAAATATTACTTAAATAATAAATAATTAAAATATTAAATATTAAAGAAAATATTAAATAATTTAATAATTATAAAAAGTCTTTTGTGGGTGAATCTGAAAATTGTTGAATCTTTTTGTGAGTTATAGATTTTAGTTGTTTGCTGTACTGAAGATTGCCCAAATCATAGAGTTTTTCCCGGGTTGTGACATAGGCCACCAGTTAGCTTAAGGAGTATGCATTGATTTAAAATTAGTTAGATTTGATTATGACAATAAAAAGTCTTTTGTGGGTGAATCTGAAAATTGTTGAAATTTTTTTATTTTTTATTTATGAATTTTAGAGGTTTGCTGTACTGAAGATAGCTCAAATCACAGAGTTTTCCCGGGTTGTGACATAGGCCACTAGTTAGCTTAAAGAGTGTAATTTGATTTAAAATTAGTAAGATTTGATTATGACAAAAATAAAATTAGTAAGATTTGAGTATGCCCAAATCACAGCAACCTTGTGTACAGCAAACCTCTAAAATCCATAAATCAAAAAAAAAAAAATTTCAACAATTTTCAGATTCACCCATAAAAGACTTTTTATTGTCATAATCAAATCTTACTAATTTTAAATCAAAGAACACTCCTTAGGCTAACTAGTGGCCTATGTCACAACCCGGGAAAAACTCTATGATTTGGGCAATCTTCAGTACAGCAAACCTCTAAAATTCATAAATCACAAAAAAAAAAAAAATTCAACAATTTTCAGATTCACCTACAAAAGACTTGTTATTGTCATAATCAAATCTAACTAGTTAGTTTGTCTAAGCAATAGCACTGAAGTTTGAAGTAAAAGACTGCAGACATATTTTTGATAAGGAAGCCCGACTCGAAACTTTTACGATGGTAATAGTTTTGAGGGTAACGATTTAGCAACCCTTAAAATATTAAGAATTTTGATTGTGCGTTTGCAAAATTAACAATAATATCACAGATTTAGGATGGGTGTTATCGAAAAGATGAGGAATATATGATAATCATGAAACTAAACTCTATACTGGTCAATTTCTGTGCTCTTTCGCGTGTATCCAAAATCAATGTGTGTTGACACTACGAAATTGTACGGTCAAATAAGGGTACGAGTAGAGGCTTCAAATTTTCAACGAATTCTTGCCCATCGACCATTTTCGGCTAACAATGGTGACGTTTTAAAAATTCTACTAAATTAAACCTCGATCAGTACAATGTTTTTTATATTTCAGATTTGCAAGAGTAAATATATCGGACAATTGATCACATGACGGTTTACGTCTTAGTTCAATTTCCTTATTCATTATAGCCTCTCTCACGAAGCAATATTTCACATCAATATGTTTCACCCTTTTATGTCCTCGGGGTTCCTCTGCTAATTTGATACATGACTGGTTATCCTCAAATATTATTGCTGTATCACATTTCAAATTAAGTTCATTTAATAAATTACGAAGCCATTTTGCTTCACAAATACCCTGTGCTAAAGCTAGATATTCAGCTTCTGTCGAAGACAAACTTACTGTTGGCTGTTTCCTGCAAGCCCAACTTACTGTGTTGCCAAACACTTTAAATACGTAACCAGATCCGTATACCCAACCAATTCATTCGCTCCCTTACCTTGAATATACCGCAATATCCTTTTAGCCTCTTTAAAATGTTCGGACGAATAACAACTTTGGAATCGGCTTAAGTAATTTATAGCAGCACATAAATCTGGTCTGGTTGTTAATGCGGCATATGTCAGACAGACGATTAATTCACGATATGGAATGTCACTATCACCTAAATTTCCTCTTGCTAAATCTAAACCAACTTCCATTGGTGTATTGATTGCTTTACAATTATTCATATTGAATTTCTGCAACACATCTTTCAAATATCTTGCTTGAGCTTCCGGTATCTTTGTCACGAACCATATGTATTCCAAGAAACATGTCAATTTCGCCAACATCTGTCATGTCAAACTCCCTTGAAAGTAATTCCTTAATAACCGCCACTGTTTGAATGTGCTTTGCAATAATTAAAAGATCATCAACATACAAGAGAATATAACACAATTCGTCATTAGCGGCTCTGACGTACAAACACTGATCTGAAACACACGGTTGAAACCCAATCTTAACAATAAACTCGTTAAATCTTTCATAGCACACACGTGATGCCTGCTTCAGACCATATAATGATTTGTTTAATTTACAGACTCTTGATGTATCTTTTATGAATCCAGGTGGTTGCTGCATATATATATAACTTCATTCAACTGGCCATTCAAAAATGAACATTTGACATCCATTTGATGAATTTCATAATTAAATTGTGTCGCAATTGATAATAAAATTCTAAAAGTAGATATTTTCGCCGTTGGTGAGTACGTTTCGTTATAATCGAATCCTTTCGTTTGAGAGAAACCTCGCGCAACCAAACTTGCTTTATATTTATCAATATCCCCATTTGATTTTCTTTTCAATTTAAAAATCTATTTACACGTAATTGGTCTAATTTCTAGTCAACGATGATATTCTTCTTCGATTGCCTTCTTCCATTCTGCCCAATCGTCACGTAATTTTGCTTCTTCAATTGATGTTGGATGTGCATCCATTTCGAAATCATCAAATCGTTTAGGTAACTTTTGTTCCCGTTGACACTGTCAGCACTATTTTCCTCATTACTTTCATTTGTAGATTTATTTATTTGAACACACGATGTTGTCTTCTTCTTTTAACTCAGGTAAAATTTGAGGAATAGTAATCTCCTCCGCATCTGCATAAATAATTTTACTACGACACAAAACTGATTTTTCGTCAAAAATAACATTACGCCCAATTACAAGATTATTTTGCTCTAAATCCCAAAGTCGATAACCCGATGATGTATAACCCAACATAATGCACTTTGAAGAATTTTTAGAAAACTTCCCCCTTTTTTCAGCTGGAATATAATTGTAACACGTTGAACCAAATATTCGAATATTTGATAAATTTGGTTTAGTTTTGTACCACATTTCTGCAGGAGTTTTATTAATAAATTGGCTACCACATGCGGAAGTGGGGACACGATTCTTAAGATACTCATCGCCAGTGCCTTATCCTGTAAAGTTCTATTTAAGCGTTCAGCCAGCGAATTTATCTCTGGATTGTAAGGTACAGTATGTATCAATTGTACACCTTTCTCTTTACAATAAGCTTTGAATTCATTTGAAGTATATTCACCACGATTATCCGTTTTCATTTTTGCAATTTTGCGACCATGTAACGCTTCAGCCATTGCTGTGAATTCCTTGAATTTATCTATTGTTTGGCTTTTATGATTAACGAGATAAACCATTGATGCACGAGAGTAATCATCTGTAAATGTCACAAAATACTTCGAGCCATCCCAAGCTGATTGTGACATTGGGCCACATACATCACTAGGTATCAACTCCAAAATTCGAGATGAACGCGGACTATCTTGACCCTACATACACTACAGTTATCAACAACAATTGATGCAATTAAGCCGAGCATTGAAGCTCAAACGCCCGCAATATGCCAAAAGACATGACAAAGTTATCTTTCAGCACGACAGCGCTCGGCCACATGTTGCAAAAATCGTCAAGGAAACTTTGGAGTCAATGGGATGCCCCACCTCAACCGCCGTATTCCCCAGGCATTGCCCCTTCCAAATACTGCTTGAGCAGCACTTCACTGCTTACGAAGAACGACATACGTGTCTGTTTACCAATGACACACGTTTCACATAGTTCTGAAATAATATTGGTGCTTATTTTATCCATTCCCCGAACCATTTTGCGTAGAATTATCTTTTTCATATCGGAAGGATTTAGATGTCCCAGACGAAAATGCCATAAATGTTGTGTCATATTGTTTAAATTATCTGCACTTGTAATTCCGGCAAAACAGTTTGATCGACAAAAAACTTAACCTCATTTAAATTTCCATTAGCATGTCCAAGAAACATTGTTTTTCCATTAAACGAAATATGTGCGATATCATCCTTAAATTCAATTTTGTAACCTTTTTTAGTTAACGATCTTATCGAAAGCAGGTTATATTTTAAATCTTTAACATATAAAACATGATTAATGGTTCGCGTTAAAGTGTCTCCATTAAAAAAGGTTTTAATTAAAATGTTACCACACTGCTCTGCACGCATACTTTGACTTTTCTTTGCAACACAAATATTGATTCCATCAATGTCATTTAATATACAAAAATATGACTTGTCATTCACCATGTGTTCTGTTGCACCAGAATCTAGTACAAATTTTATTTCTCTCTCGTTCCCATCTATTATTGTTTTACCTACAATAACTTTCGTGTTTAAACACCTCGAACGTCTGTTCATCGGACCATACACATAAAATTGTGTCATCCATACTTTGCGAAGCGCCATTTGCTTTTTCACTATTCTTACCGAAAACACAATTTGATTTTATATGCCCTGGTTTACCGCATTTATAGCAAATTATTTTTGATTTGAAATTTCTGGTTTGCATTGCATTCGCTTCATTTCTTATACCACGAATAGAATTATCTGATGAATTCCTTTTTCCATATTAATCTATTAATCGACATTTTACAAATTCCAATGTTAAATTCTTAGGATCAATAGTTTCTAATGCCGTAACCAAGTTGTCGAAACTACTTGGTAAAGACAGCAACAGATGACAAATCGAAATCTCGAATTTTTTTATCAAAATTGAGAAAATGATCTCTAATATTTTAACTTTCACTATATTTCAATGTAAGTAGTTCTTTTCTTAACAGTAACTGTCCAGCCACGCTTTTTCTTTCGAACACAGCAATCAAATGGTTGTGCATTCCCTTTTCCGTTATCTTGTCTTTCACGTATTCTAATTGACTATCATGGAGTGACTGTACCAAATAAGAAATACACTGCTTCTCTTCCTTCTTAACTTTTCCTTTTTCATCAATCTTTGCTTCAATTAGAATGTCTTGCAGATCCTTTTCAATATACTTCTTTAGGTCGTATTGATCCAACAATATACTGAATCGATACTTCCAGTTACTAAAATTCGTTCCATCGAATAAGGGAATCAATAACTTATTTATATTTGAATTCTCCATTATTTTGATTCGGTGCTGGGCCCATAACCTATTATATTTTATGGTCACTTAAACACAAGGTTTGAACGAAAATACAACTCAACTTTATTTCTTTTAATATTCTTTATTATGTGACCGTTTACTTGTGAAAACAAATATGAACTGAACTCTTCTATTACAATATAAATTCAATACAATAATATGACAAAACATAAACGCAATACAAAGTTTAATTCAAATTACATATACTAACAACTTGAACGGGACATCGACATCACATTTTTAGCAATACGATCGTCGGTTCAAATAGTTTAAATCCATAAATGAAGACGAACTTACAATATTTTAGGTGGAATTATATTAAGAAAACGGGTTACGAATAGCCCTTACTTCCATGTGAATTTTCAGATTTAATTATGTTTAATAACATACATATGATACCGCAGTGAAGGTTCTAGGATTAGCATGGAATCCTAATAGGGCATATTATAGAATTTAAAATTGATATGATAAAATAAACATAAAGAACTACAAAGAAAACACTGTTGTCAGAATAGCGGTCAGAATCGGTATTACCTCAAAAATTGTTGCTTCTCAAATTAGGTTGAGATAATTAGTTACCCCATACCTAAAATCGAGAAGTTTTAGGCAACTCGACACAAGTTAGCATACCAGGTCAAATTTTATGGAGAGAATAGGAAATTAGACCTTGAAAATATAACGAATAATGAAGGAGATTAGCAAGAAACTCTTACACGGACAAAATGGAGCGTGACTATCATATACAGACAAGGTATTCTCAGAGTTTGCGGTAGCATTCTAGCATTTTTTTCAAATTTCAATTCCAATAGGCCCTCGTCGCAATCCTCTCTGCAAAAGTAGGAAACTGAATAGAAAACGGCATAAGCATGATAGCGACAGACATTCTGTCTTTGTAAGTAAGTTACAAAAGCGATCCATTTAAAGATTATATTGAATTAAATCGCTGCGATTTTTTGGTCGAAGAAAGAGATTGAGATTTCGCGATAAACTTACTTGATTTCTCAAGAAATCAAGGATTTGTTTGCGCCGACTTTAATTGATTTCTCGAGAATTCGGAAATGAATTAGTTTTCTAAACCTGAATTAACCACACCAATAAAACAACTTAGTTAAAAACAAGTTTTCCTTATGTGGGAGAGATCTTTTCTTCGGAAAGAACATCTCAAACCTAAAAATACATAAAAGCACAAAATTATACCTAAAGGGAATTACAGACTGTAAAAATATTAAAAAATTCGGCAAATATAATTTATCTGTTTTCGAAGTGAAATTACTTATCATGAAAATTTAAAAAAACAGGAAAGCTAAGTGAGTACCAAATCACTCACTGAATTCAAGAAGAAGCTGCATTTATATGAGAAAATTGAAAGCAACTAAAATTACTAAACTATTCCTTATTATTCTGGTGGCTACTAGCACATTTAGGCCGAGATTATAAGAGTAAGCGTAACGGTTTAAAATGCTATTCTTCTGATGATTTCGGTCACAAAGCATCACAGTGCATGAAAGAGAGGCCCCAAGAGAAAATTATCTTTTCAGTTTTGAGTTGAGCGCCTGCGTGACAATGCCAAATATATAATCATTTACGAAAATATATTTTACGCAACGATCGATAGCAGTATTACTACCTAATAAATTTAATTTCAATTCAGTCAAGATAAATGGTGCACAGGTTCACAGTATATTATGTACATTTTAGGATTGTTTAAAGTCAATGTGTCTGTATTGTAGAAGATGGGCTAATGCTAATTGATGTAATACTTAATAATGCATTGAAGCAAAAACTCATCACGATTTTTACATATGAAGGGAAATCATAGTGACAAAGTTTCATCCAAATATTATGGTTCCGTATTTACAGGAAGATGATGACTTTCAGGTAGGCAATTACAACTCTTAGCAAAGACAAATGAAAAATACAAGAATTGAAATGGTGATTTTAGTGGAAGATGTTAAGCCAGCTTTAAAAAACAAATAGCATGGAGTTATCTAGAACAGCATATCAAGCTATGTGAGTCCAACGTCATGGTGAATTAAAGGGATGGTAGTAAATGTTACGTGTAAACTACAGTGAATTGAACGAGAAGGTAGTTAGATATCCTGCGAGAAATAATTTGATCAGCTGAGAGACGCGAAATATGAATACCTCCATGATCCCGTGGCTGAAGAATCTGTTCAGTATAAGGCTTTTATAACTAGTTTTGGTTATTTTAAATTTCTACGAGTTCCAGCAACTAAAAAATTCTCTATTCAAAAATTTGAGAAAAGTCTGGAAAGATGCCTAGGACTTACCCGATGGTTTAGGAAGTTCATGAAAGAATTTGTACTGATCGCTAAGCCACTTATCAGAAATGTTACGAAGTCAGGAACATTTTGAATTTCGGCTCAATCAAATGACGAGCTTCGACCAATTAAAGAATTCTTTGACTAGTATATTTTAGATGAAGAAAATAAGATAAATGAGCAGTCAAGCAAATGTATTGTCACACAAGGAGTCATACAAGACGTATGATATAGCGGGAGGGGTGCGGGTTATGATATATAACTTTGTTGGTTGTACATCCCAGATATATATTGTATGCATTGGCTGAACATTGCTGATGACATTGTATAGAACCAAGTATCCGTTTTAATCTGTCAACAGTATTAAAAAAGAGATAACCTGCGAAATGCTCGTCTTTAGTTGAAAAAAATAACTTTAATTTTTAATGCAAGCCTCTCATTACGACTTATGGTAATGCAAGTTATTATTAAATTGTAAAGTATGATTGCGTTAAAATGAATTTTAATGCAATTATGAGGATTTCTAAAGCAGTATTTGCATTAAAAAATATTTTTAATACAACTATTAAACATTTTAAAGCAACCTGCTCAAATTGAAATATTATACCAACATAAAATTCGCTAAAACAATATGAATATATGAATAATAAGAGCAAGCACGAGTTTTGCACTACTGGTATTAAATTCACTAAATCAAACCGACTTCATGACATCATGACATATAAGCAGCTTAATAAATCTTTAATAATTTAGTTTTCCGGATTCGAAAATATCTATTATGTTTCAACGTAAGCTTTTCAGTTCTTAATTTTTAAGTTATTACCTTGGGCGACCATAAAGTGAATTAGGCTAGCCCGCCCATTGAAAGATGAGATGAACATGAAATTTTTATTTTTTATTTTATTTTTTTAAGTAAACTGCTCTTTGAGATTTCGACCCTCAACCTAAAGGCACCAAAAACAAAGAACAACCCCGGAAAAACAAAAAAAAAATCGCCTAAAATTGCGGAGCTTTTAATGCAATTTGCTTTAAAATTTAATACTTATAAAATATTTTATTAATGCAGTCTTTGATAAATTTTAATGCTGTTGATTGACGGTTTTCCTACAATTTGCTTTTTATTCTAATGGAATGTTGCATTCACATTTAATCTAATTACTGTATTACATATCAATGCAAATTGTATCAAACTAATTTTTAATGCAAGCTTTGTATCATTTTGTAATACAGTCTTGCACTGGACCTATATGTAATGCAATTTGCATTACATAAGCAATATTTTTTCAACTGTGAGGATAATTAATAAAATAATGGAAAACCCCAATATATGTATGTCGGTCTTGGAACGTTTAAAACTGAGAAAATCGATAGATTTAAATAAAAAAATACTTATTGGACAAATCCAGTACTAACTTATTATTCTTAGCAGTCATAAAAAATTAAACAATCATCTCTGCCTTAAACTTCCTATTCGTTCATTGTTTTTCTAAAATTAGATAAACGTAACTAGAATTATGCGATTGTACGATCAGTTTCGTTCCGCTTGATGTTACATTGGTTCTCTTTGGTTGTAGGCTCAAAGTGCGAAAATTCTGGAAAACGGGACAATTTAATTTTGACCCACCCTTTATGTAAGGTACAAAACGAATTAACACAACCTTAAATCAGTTAACTTTCTAATACAGTACCAAAAAGAATTTGGAAGGCATCGTTTTATAGGTATGAAAAAAGGTGGTTTGGCGTCTATTGGGGAGGGGGGGGGGAAGTAGCTCCGTAACCTTCCAGTAGGATGCGCATCATTGGTTTTGGTCATGTATTAGGCAGCTGCGTGATGGGTATAATTGTGTAAGGGGTAACCTGTTCACAATTCGCAAGTGTACGTGTTGCCTCCTCGTGGCAACCACGTGGGCATTTGGCACAGGCTAAAGTACGGCACTAAAGGAGAAAATCTTGACAAAAAACCCTAATCTAAGGTGGAACAGCATATGCCGATGGATGAATAGCTGATAGGTTAATCAGTCCAAAATATGCAGACTCTGGATACCAGACACCCTTCAGTTTTATTTAGCGTTCTTGTAGTAAAGCTGGGTGACCTACAGGCGTTTTGCAATTCCCAGCAACTCGTAAGAGTAAAATCGAAAGGAAGACGGGAGTGGGACAGCCCTCTCGATGTCTTTGGGCTCCAATGCTACCATCTTTCTAGCGGAACTACATGCTGTAGTTAACATCTAGGAGGGATAGCAATAAGCCCAGATAGTATGTATCACGTACCGGCTGGTTCATTAAGAACTTGAATATTGGCTGGACGGATAATTAAGCAGGGTCCAGCACAATAGATCTTTTAGGTTGCAGTGCGAGGTGGCTGATCGCCGACATGGCCCTCCAATAATAATAATAATAGGTATGCAAGAATGTAATTTTGTTTCTAGATGCAAAAGAGAAGTGCTAAAAATATTGTTTTGCTCTGTGAAATGGACCGGTGCCACATCCCATCCTAAATCTATTAAAATAAATTTTTCTAGATTCTCAAAAAACTTTGAAAAACTCCATTGGGCAACGCGCAATATAGAATAACTATTCCGATGGCCCTCATACTTATTCCAGATTGCTACATTTTGTGGCTTGATTCATAAATAATAACCGCGTTGTCCCCTTGATTTTTTTTTTCGAAGTTTTACTGCTCTATTTATTTTGAATGTTGGGTAAAAATGCCCATTTGGGTTGGACACTGAATAGCGGATGAATAGCTTAAAAATTACCTCAACTATTATAAAATTATTAATTGGAATTTGTGATCAAAGAGATGAAATAAAGAGTTATATATAATGAAGCAATTTTATTTCCAAAAAATTTTTTCTTATTATTCTAAGGTATCTAAAATCCGCCAAACGAATTGGAATTGGTTGGATATTACTGCGCTGGTGTATATATTTCTATAATACAACATACTCGTCTATCGGACAAATTTGATCGAAGTTTAATCGATAGTTTTTCAAAGTTAAATTTTTAGAATCGTAATTAGGCTACGCTTCTGATTCTTTGTTTAAATCTCATCACATGACAACACCCGGATCAACATGTGTACTGTACCTTTACAAAAAAAAAAAAAAAAAAAAAACAACTAACATCGAAATCAATTACATCAGCACATTAAAACTACAAAATCATTACAATGTATAATAATATACAAGTCGAATATAAACCTTAAGTCCATATCAAATTGATTAGCTTCTTGAATTTTTATATATTTTTGTTAGTTTCATTTTCATTTGACTCCAATTCTTAATTATCATGAAATGCATATTATGTTTCGATTTTTATTGTTGTAGTTATTCTTTGTATTAAAAACTAAAAATACATGAGTCTGTCCTTTTTGGAAATATACGATACGAGTACAAAACTATCGATTTCTTATACACATTTATAACCGCCATATATAAGATTGTGTCAGATTAGATTGCCAAAATGATCAAAATACAACATATTTTCAAGTTATTATAATCAGGCAATATGCATGCGAAATGTCCAGTCATATATTTTTATTAAGGGATCATTACAAGATACGCAAATTGAACACGCCAAAAAATATATATTTTTGGAAGTCGTCTGCGAGATATTGTTTTGATTCCACAGCAGGATATTTTTTTGTATAATCGGGTATCGGTATGTACGAAACTGAAACTGAAGAATCAAAAACCTTGGTTCATTATTATTTATTCATGTTTTAAGACTTGTTGTGTTTCGTGTAAGTTACCTTGTCATATTCCTCCTTTTACTTTTTTCTTTTAAAAAAAAAAGTTTAATAAAATACCGACCAACATAACCAGACGTTTGGGTATTCGTACACATAACAACAAAAAAAATTATTTAGAGGTGATTTTTGGTTTTGTTTCTTTTAATTGTGTTTGATCGATTAGATTCTTATACTCAAGTATGTACTTATGCATATACTTATGTTATAACAACTAGCAGGTGTTTCTTTACACGTATAGTTTAAATTAGTGAAAGGTATATGATTTGGAGGCTTTATTATTGAGTATGGGCTTTAATTGTATATCTAAGTAACAAACATGTACATTATCGAATATTCGAATCTGTATGGTAATTTAATAGTTTTTTGCAGGTAGCTGATCGTTTTAATTAAATTTAAATGTTAAATTTCCTATAGCACTTATTTTTTAAAGATCAATAATAATAGTTTCAATAAAAAACCAATTACTTACATGTTCATCAACAGAATATGTTAATTCACCGTCATCGTACAAAACAAACCATCGTCTTTGCCATCTCTGAAAAAAAAAAAAAAATAAACAAAAATTAAATTATTTAATCGATTTATCTTTTATACACGATCAATTTGATTAGAGATTAAAAATTACAAAAATTGATTTTCTGAGAAGTGCGCGATTTTCAATTTAACTCAAAATTTTCTTAGAATCCCAAAACAAAATCGCTGCATCCAATTAGGTATGAATTAGCTCTGCCGGTCCTAATGGGATTTTAATTAATTTCTATATAAAACAGAAACATTTTAAACCGCATCTGAATTATTCAAAATAAGTATTTCCTTTAAGATTTTATTGTTTAGTGAATTTATCATTTATAATAACTATTCACGTATTGAATACAAAGATTTTTTTTTTTAGTACGTGATCATACAGACTTGATTTGTTGTTAAAAGAGACTTTCTGTTTGTAGAGATTAGAATCAGAATACGTTTACAAAAACAAAACAAAAAATGTTTAGAAATTCATTGTTGGTAATTTATCCATCAGTTTGCCGCTCTTTTTTTTTTATTCTCCTATATGTACGATATAACGACATACCATATACTATATGACTGTTTTATTAATTTATTCAAATTTGACATAAAAGTTATTTTTTAAAATAACGCTTTGTGTGTATGATTTGTGAATGTTTTACTTATGATTGGTCTGTCCTTTTGACAAAAGTCTTAATATTCTAAGGTGTGACCAATATGTAAAATTTTTAAAATAATTTACAGTATTTAGATGTCGAACAATTATGTGCCAGTGACGTACCGAAGAGAATGTAATTTTATACATATTACATATATGATTAGTTGGACATCGTTTTTAGTGAAACAAACGAAATCAATTGCAGATCAGACAAAATCTAAACTGTTACAACATTTTTTCTAAATTCTATACTTTTAGACATAACGTATTATTTTGAAGGTATTATACACTAACCTAATGGCTTAAAAATGACCGAGATCATACGGCAAGTTTACATTACAAGTAATAATTTTAAGTTCGAGAATGTTCATTAAACCGTAATTGAACGCCAGTTAATTAATTTACAAGTTAGAATTTAGTGATTATTCTCTGCCAAATTACAATCTCTTTGTTTGCTGTAACAACTCATATGCCTCAGGTGGTGTAGCTGTGTTTGCTAAAAGTGATTATTCTTGTACATCAGCTAGTTTTAATCTCTTAAGTGCCCATATAATAAAACTGGAGGTAACCGTGTATAATGATAGTTATACTATACTTTGTATTTATAGATTTCACGAATATGATCTCCAAACAAATGTCTTTTTGAATGAATTAGATGAGATGTTGCAAAGTACTAAAGGTAAAAATTTACTTGTGTTAGGTGACATAAACTTGGATATATTAAAAAAGTGTTCGGACACTAATAATTATTTGTTTCTGTTAGCCTCTCATGGGTTGAAACCGTATGTCAATGAGCCTACTCGTATTTCAGGGAGCACAATGACGTGTATTGATCATGTATTCAATCGCTTCCATAGAAATAACAATTCAACAGTTGATTGTTCAATTCTCGGTTATAACATTACTGATCATTATACGATCAATATTAAAATATCACTGAATATACCTGAAGTCAAATCTGATGGTAAATATATTCCATTTATTATTCGTAAAACCAACAAAACTCAATAAATTGCTTAAGTTTGAATTTTGGGAATCGGTCTATTCCGAAAATGATGCTTCTATAGCATACGACAATTTTGTTAAAATATTTCCGCCAAAACCACCGTAAACAACAAACATCCTTCCTCCGAATGTTAAACTTGGAAAATTGTATCAAAAAGTATGTTCAGGAATGATATTAAGTTTACGTGCGAAAATTATTATGCTAGTGAGCTTCATAAATGTTCCGGTAATGGTGAGTAAAGGATGAGTGGGCAACAGTTAATAAAATTTTGAATAAAACCACTAAATCGAACACGATTGTTGAACTTGACATGGATGACGGTATACCATAATTCAAAACCGTGTTGATATTGCGAATAATTTCAATGATTATTTTGTTAATTGTGCTACCAATTCAAACATGCTCATGTAACAGTTTTGACCTTCTAACTTATGAAATTTGTCAACCTAATAGTTTCTTCTTTGAATCTTTCACTGAAATAAACTTTGAATCTAACACTTATGTAGTCTGATAATACTACTAATAGTCTAATTAAGCAGAATGCTTATTTCATTGTTGATGTTTTAACATATTTATTTAATTTAAGTGTTAATTCTGGCATTTTTCCAGCTAGTTTAAAGGCTGCGGAAATTATTCCGATATTTAAGAAAGGGAACCGAAAATTGATGTCCAACTATAGGCCGATTTCTTTACTTCCCCACGATTGCAAAATTATTTGAAAAACTCATGAAAAAACGAATATTATCGTTTTTAAATAAAAATAATTTTTTTAGCAATTGTCAGTTCGGGTTTAGAGAGGGTAGGTCTACTGAAGTGGCTTTATTGAAATTTTGTGAAGTAGTCTATGATGGTTTAAATGCAAATAAAAGTACTGCTGCTATATTTTTGGACATGACAAAAGCGTTTGATATGGTTGACCATCAAATACTTCTGAACAAGCTTCATGCTATTGGCTTTAGAGGGAACACTTTTAAATGGTTTTCAAGTTATTTAATGAAAATACACCAAAGAGTTAAACTGAATGGTATATTTAGCGATGTACAGTTGGTAGTTTCAGGCGTTCCTCAAGGCTCCGTTTTAGGTCCCGTTCTATTTTTAATATTCATTAACTCAATTTTTAAACAAAAATTCAATGGTAATGTTGCTGCTTTCGCCGACGATTTAGCATTCACTTATACCAATGATAACTATTTTTTACCAAATCTTGATATGAATTATGATCTCCATGTTATGAGGCAATGGTTTACCGCGCACAAGCTACTTGTTAGTGAGAAAACTAAAATGATCTTCTTCAAACTAACTGGATCAACTATTTACGATTGTGATATTTTCTATCATTCAGCAGATTGCTTAAAACATACAATGAGTATCCAAAATTGTGACCGATGTATTATTGCAAACCGATTAGATTATCCCTGCTCTGTGAAATGTTTTAAAATTGAATCCATAAAAGCCCTAAAATACTTAGGTCTAGTTATTGATATGAATCTTAGCTGGAAGAAGCATGCACATAGGGTACAGAATTATATGATATCCGCAATTCGCAAAATTTACCAATTGAAGTCATTGTTTTTCCAGAAAATTCTTATGCTGGTATATCATGGTATCGTTCAATCTAAATTGCAGTATGGTATTGTTTGTTGGGGAGGTAAGTATTTTAATACAATTGAACCAATTTTGTTAGCGCAGAAACATGTAATTAGAATAATATGTGGTAAAAATAAGTTAACTAGTAGTTGGCCATTATTTTGTAGTCTTCGTGTTCTCTCATTAAGGCATTTATATATTTACAGGGTTCTAAAAATGTTTTTTGTTAGATATAACCTTAGAATGAACATAAAATCTTTTGTTACTGTGCCTAGCCATAACAAACAGCATTTTTTTTACTTTTACACGGTTTCGGCTCCATCTTTATTTAATTCCTTACCTCAGTTCACTCGGGATTCGAAAAAGTTGTTAGTGTATCTAAAGTGCATTGTAGATTGGCTATTCGGTATTGACATTTTAAAAATAGAATGTCTCTTTAAAGTTATTAAATAATGATTTTAACAGGGCATAATACATTTGTAAATTTAAACTGTATTTTTGTAATTTGAATATACTAGAGAAATACTTAATTCAAAAAAAGATAATAATAATTAAATTATTCATTAATAATCCCATAACTATTAATTAAATAAATAAATGTTACTTAAAGGATCATTTGCCTCTAGTTGTTTTCGTCTAACTGAAGAATGCATCCTAGTCATCTCTAACAAAATGTTTTTTTTTGTTTTTTATAAAAATGTACAGATTTTTGTAACTTTTAAATTATGTATCTTAAGATTTTATTTGTTACTGTAAAAGGAAATTGATGTATGTATATTTTTAAATTTATTATTGTAAAATTTTGTAAATATTTTAGGAATTGATGAATAAAATTTAATAAAAAAATAAAAAAAAAATAATAAAAGTAAATAAAGTAAAAAGTTATTCGAAACTTATTCTAACGTTAAACCAATCGTCGAAAATATGGCATTTGCGAAGGTAATTAATTATAGTTGGGTTATCTTGTGATTTGGTTAAAAACCATTCAACCCACATTCGCAAGGTTTGCATTAAAAAACTTATAATTTACGAAGAGGTGAAATTATTAAGAGCTTGGTCATTTCAATTTCGATCTGACTATCTTGGTCAGATATGAACAATTTATTCTCAGTCGACAACAAGCGATGGCACTTGCCAAATTAAAATACACAGCAAGCATACAATGCTAATAGAACCAATATTGGTTGGGTCGTCGACGACACTATCAACCGTCTCCCTACCTAAAACAAGAACAAGAGCTATAACTACAATCGACAAGCTCAAACTAAATTGTTCTGCCGGAGATATCACATTAGCAAATTCAACAATAACGAACAATATAACCTTAAATCATCTCATTAGTTCAATTTTTTATTTCATGAGGTATTATTTTGAATGAATTGAACAACTTAATAATTGAAATTTAATTATTAGTGACCAAATTAGTAGGTAGGGAGACGATTGAGCCCAGACAGTCTGCTTAATACAACTGGCTTCTCCAATCAATATTAGTGAACAAATTAGTATGTAAGGAGATGATTGAGCCAGACAGTCTGCAGACCATTAGTGACCAAATTTGGAACTAAAATGGTGTTCGTAATATTACTGCGGAATTAGTGGTTTATACCTCAGTTAATGATCATCATTTTAGTAAAGAATATTCAATATAACATACATTTAGGCCAAATATTTTTTCGACACAGAAAATTGTTTATGATTGTAGTTATCGCTCTTGTTCTTTTTATTAAGATATAAGCTTAAGGAAGGCACAACTTTGGGGATTACTCGAATATGCCTCAATTTTGAGGTTTATGAGTTTTTGTTATATAGAACCTGTGCTAATATGATATAAGCTAATAATTCGAGTTAAGCCGTTACGCGATTCCCCATTATTCTTGGTATCTTTTTTAAATAGTACTGTGCAAAAGGGAATAATTCAGTAAAATTATAACTTACGTTTAGCATAAGGGAATAACTTATAAATTTGATGTGTCAAATAAAAATTCTATAGCTTTAGTTTTAAAATAAATATTTTACAAAAACATATCTCATGATATTTTCTTCATCAAACGAAACATTTTTTTTGCTTAGTATAAAATAAGTTATTATCTCTGAAATTAAAATTTGTGTATTTGTGTAGTTGTGTCACTAAGTTGATGAACAAAAAAAAATCACTAATAATGACTTACATACCGTTGAGTGAAAATCAATAAATTGAATTATAGTGAAATTCACTTATAACGCCCTCAGATACAACGACCTTTCACTTTGATCACACATTTTGATTTTTTGAATCATTCAAAGAAGGGATGTTGTTGCACAATTTCAATTAAATTTGAATTGCCCATATTTGTTCGACTTCGACGCTTGCTGTGGTGGTGGTTGTGACGACTAGAAGCAGTATAGTCGAAATAAATGGATATGGTAGTAAGAGCACCATACATGAGTTCATGAAAAAAAGTTCAATTTACTTCGCGTTTAGTGTCGCGTTATTGTATTCGTGCAGCTACGTCGTCAAATTCGAATTTCACCTTAAGTGCTGTGAGAGTATGTATACTCAAAGTAGAGCCGTACCGAACCGAGTTAAAGCGGTCATTTTTCGTGGGAAAAATACATGAACAATGTCCGCTACGTTTTTCTTTGGTTTTTTGTTTAACGTACATTGGTTTTTATGAAGTTTGGGACATTTTTGCATTATGAAGTCGCCTTAAACTGAGATGAAAAAAATGCCCTTAAAATAAATAAAGCAGAGCACGAATTATTTGGGGTATTGGTGCACGACGAAAAAATAGTACAAAATAGTTAAATAATAGAAAAAAAAATGTTTCCTTTTAAATTTTTAAATTAGCTTGGAAATCTCCGTTATTTTCTAGAATATTTAAAAATTAAATCTTCCTTTTGCAGGGTTTCTGGATCTCCATTCTAATTTTTAAATATTCTGTATAATTTATATTTCCATTCTATTTTTAAATTAGAATGGAAATCTCTTTTCTTCAGCATATTTGAAAAATAAATCTGTATTTTTAAGAATTTCTGGAAAAGGTAGATTAATAGTCGAGTTAAATACAACTATAACAACAAAAATTTATCAGCTGCATAAAAAGTTAATTTCTAACAGAGAAACAAACCCCGATAATCATCGTCTGGTATAGATGTCGAGTTTCATGTTTTTTTTAATAACTTTAATAAGCATACACATCTCAGAAAACCAAAAATTTATAGTGTTTTCTGACATTTTTTGATTAAATTTAGCTGTTGAGTATAAAGAAAACGATATTTTGATTTGAAATTTGCATCTGCGAAAATCTTCAAATATAAATCAGCCTCTAATTTTAGAATATCTCAAGTTTCCAGAATATTTTAAAATTAAATCCTCCCGTTCCAGAATTTCTTTTTTCCTAAATTTTCCATTCAAGTTTATTGGGGTCTCTTAAAAAATACCCCAAAAATGAAGAAATGCCCCAAATGTTCTTAACAAACCATTTAGAGCATTTTTTCCTTGTTTTTTGGGACATTTATGCATTGGTAATTCTTTCAATTAAAGAAAGATGAATGACTGACAACTATAGTAATGATACATGTCGGTTTTGTTATCAGTTCTGTTTAACTAAAATTTTAAATATATTAGTTGCCAATTGCTATTAATTTTGTGTTTTTTAATATAGTTCGTAAAATAATTCGTCCATTATAAAAAAAAAATCCATTCAAAAAGACCGCTTAAAAAAACACAACATTTTTTCTCGCATTGAACCTTATTTGCTTTTAGCTTTGACTTAGCTCGACTTTGTATGAAGTTGTATGATCCTAATTTTATCATATTGCTTCTCACATCAATTGCTTGGAGTTCCGCTCTGCTTTGACCAACCATTCTGGCCGTACCATAAGACTAAAAAACTAGATACCCATTTGGACTGTGAGGCTTGGACCCATTTTTGGTTGTGAAACTTTTGAGAACTTTAGTTCCAAAAATTCAACTTTAAGTATTTTCAGAATTGCTAGGATTTCTAATAACTTTAAGAAATCAAATAAAAATTTAATATTTATTCTAGGGTTTAGATTTTTTCTTCTAAAATTATTTTAGAATTTCAATAATGTGGGAAATTCTAAAACTTTGAAACAAAAAAACCTTTTTTTTTTTTCTTTAATTGAAAATTTTCAGAATAATCAGAATTTTTAAAAATTTAAGATTTAAAAAACTTCTGAGTTTTGCCAAATTCTATGAATGCAAAAGAAGTTTTCTTTCAAACTTATATCGAAATTGTGAAGAATTGTGACAAGTTAAGGAATGTAAAATTCTAAGCTTTGTCATTTTCAATAACTGCCATTTAACCTATGGCTAGGTGTCCGTTGAAATTTATCTGCTTGACGACGAATGCCAACAATTTCATGTTGCGTTTTTTTAAACTTTAACATCAATCAATGACCCTCATTTCAATCAATGACTTAGGTCATCAGTTTTAGTAAGACACCTGTTAAATATTCTAATAACATTTATTTTTTAACAATTTAAACTGAACATAAACCATTTTTCAAAAACGTAAAGTAGCTGTTATAGGATCCAGGCCTTCATTATTTTTAAAAACACACTTACTACCACTTACTACCCCTCAACATAACTGAAAGTGCGAACCTCCTGTGAACCTCCTCTTCATATAACACCCGATACAGGAGAGTTTAGAGCACTTTTAAAATAACACGAAAGGAATGAGTTAAACCTGCAAATTCAGCATTTAAAATCGAAACAAAATATTGAAGAATTAAATTTAGAGATAAAATAATCCAACACCACTCCAATAAAATGTCAATACAACTACAAATATATCATACATAATCAGATTGACCTTCGAAAATAACTAATCATAGTTTTGAAATTGATGGAAATCATGACCTAATTCCAGGAAATCATAACCTTAGCAAAGTTTTATTTAAATTTGGAAAATTTTTAGTTTGTATATTTAGAAACTGACAATCATGGGCGCAGCTGTCTCTTTAAACGTTAAGTAATTTTCACTTTACGAATAAACAACATATGTATGTAGTTCAAAATTCTTGTTTTTATTCAACTAATTTACAGTATCATCATTTCGTCAAAAAATTAACCTAAAAATGGGATTTTATTTAAACGGTATTATAGTAGATTAAACAATGAATTTGCAATAGGCTACAAAAAAACACTTTATTCGGCAACGTAGCTGTTAAATTTACAAACAATATTTAGCCTAAATCTTTTAATTGCACAACTTCTAAAATTTTTCTATATATAGAGTAATTAAACTCTACGGGTACAAACTTGTTTACTTATATCACAAATATACAACTTATTTCAAATACTCTTTACAACAACAACAAGGAAAATAATAACAAAACTATAACATTATTTGTCACACCTTACTCTGTCGTATTTAGAGCGCGCAAAACACTTTTTATAAATTACACACACACACACACACACATATACATACATATAAATGTACTTCACTAAGTAAATAAACATATGTTTTGTGTGTTGATCTTTTATTTAGCTCAAATTAAAACTTGACTTAATTATAACGAAATAAGCAGCAAAAATATATAAAAAAATAAAAATAATTATTGATTGATTGTTACCTTGAAGTTAGCTTAACGATATGAAAGAATAATTAAGGTAAGTCAACATGTGGTAGGTCCGTTTTAAATCTCTCATGCAAAAAATAAAAATAAAAACTAGCGATCAGATTATAATACATAATAACACCGATTTGATAGGTAGCTTAAATAATACAGCAC
The DNA here is from genome assembly GCA_958295665.1 of Tipula vernalis. Lineage (NCBI taxonomy): Eukaryota > Metazoa > Arthropoda > Insecta > Diptera > Tipulidae > Tipula > Tipula vernalis. Next base: position 173,423,553 of record OY282558.1, on the reverse strand, counting down.
CTCTGGTGACTTAACGAAAAAGAAAAACAAAAATTAAAATCCACCCACCATCCAACTTTTTTATTATTTTTTATTTTTTTTTTTTTATGAAATATAATAACTAACTACAATTGAAACAAATATAATTAGTTTCAAACTAATATTTTGATAGATTTCAAATGATTGATTTATTTATTTTTTTTAAATCGTTTAACTATTGACTTTGACTTTCAAAAATCTAAAGTTTCTCAAGGGGTTTCATATTTCTTTTGTTTCACTCGAGTTGTAACAATTAATTAAAAGTCTATGACTATTGTAATATAACCTTCAGCACTTAACTTTTCCTGATTAATTTAAATTATATACCGATGGGACACTAAAGTACGTAAAATCACTTTATTCTGACATTAACAAAAGTATTTTAATATGTTTAAATTAAACAACAATATATCACTAATTTCGTCCATTCGTTATGTGTTGCTGCTATAATTTTGCACGCACCATCATATCAACAATTTTCATATTACCAAAGTTATTCAAATTTCTTAAGAGAGATTTTAAATGATTAAGATTGACTGATGATGAAGGTTAAGTACTCAGATAATTATAAAAATCATATGCACAATATACATAAATAAATTCATTCAATTAACAAATCTTAAGTAGGTACTCATCTTAAAGATATAATCAGTGACTTTACGTCTTACAAGATTAAGCATTTCATTCATTTGTTTAAGTGTAGGTATATGGCAGCAATAAAATATACTTGGTGAATACAAAATAAGATAAAAAAATAATTTGATAAAACATATTTTGGATATACAGTATGTTGGTCATTAGTTATTTGTCGTGTGAACGCAAATTTTTGTTTAAAGCTGGTTTATTGAACTTTGAGTCTTATTCAAATAACTATAATATTGAACGCAAAAGTTTGTAAAATTAAACATTTGTTGTCGAAAGTAAAAAAACTAAAGTACGTCCCACAATTTAACAAAGTTATTAAAATATGTTAAAGGAGGAAAGGTAACAAGACCCTTAAATTTAATGAAGCAAAGTTAATAAATATCTTAATAGCAAGAAGTTACAAATTATGAGACTTATAATTAAATACATTTAACATTTATTAACGAAATCCAAACACTAAAACATGTCACACAGGCTAACAAAATTATTAAAATTTGTTATTTTGGCTAAAGTATGCTTACTTGGTACGTCGAGAAAATCAGGTAAGACGTATATTTTTTGAAAATTTTCGAATATAAGATTGTGTATCTATAGTTTTTAGGAGGTGGAAGCCAAATTTTCCCGGAAAACTACCTCATTTTCCGAGATTCATTTTCACTATTTCTAAAAATATTTTGATGTAATTTTATTCAAAATGTGTATCTCAATAGTTTTTCGACAGTGCAAGCAGTTTTTCCGGGAACATTTTGCTATTTAAAAAATGTTTTTTTACTTAGTTCAGAATTATAAATAAAATTTGAAACAGGAAGAATTGTATAAATTCTGGAAAAGCGGCCGTTTGGAGGCGGCAGCCCCATCCTCTAAGGTTTACAACCCTGGTGCTACTTTAAAAATTAACTCACAAAAAAAAAATAAAAAATATATTATGTAATTATTTAGTTTTATTCATTTTTATTTGTATTTATAGGCTCTTTTCAACTTGAAATTTTTGTGGTACAACTATCAGCAGAAGCGGTAAGAGCAATACAATTAATTCCTTTGATCTCTGCCTGCAAGGTTGACGAAGCATTTTTCAATTTAACATAAATTCGCTCCAATACATTCATCGATGCTATACTAACCACAACTTGAAACATTTATGGTGAAAGTGGAACTATCAGTAGAAGCGTTACGATTGATATAATTCCATCTATTTAAAAAGAAATTTTACCTGTACTTCAAAATTTAACTCACAAGTAAAATAAAAAAAACTTTAAAAAAAGAGAGTCTCTAAATATAAATAAAAATGAATGAGCGAGAATGAGAGAGCGAGCAAAGTTAAACACGTACACAATTTTTTACAATTTGTAATTTCTTCTGTGAGTTAATTTTTGAAGTAACCCCAAAAAATGTTATGTTTAAAAAATTTACAGTTTTTAGCATTTGTATAAGAGAGAAGCGATAAGAGCGATAAAAACTTTTTGATCTGTGTCTGAAAGGTTGACGAAGCCATTTTTATTATCAAAAATAAATAAAATAAAAAGTGAAAATTTTCTCGGGAAAGTGATAATTCTTCTCGAAAATTTGGCTTGCACCACCTAAAAACTATACATACACAATCTTCCATTCGAAAATTTTCAAAAATTATACGTCTTACCTGAATTTCTCGACGTAACCGGTAAGTAAACTAACGTCAAAATTTTTATTTATCAATAAAGGTTCCACAAATTTTGTTTTGTTTTAAATTACGAGGCTTGAAATTGTGTACCTATTAATTAAGGAACCACGACTTGACAGGTAGAAGTTAAATATTATGGGACTTCCAATTAAATTAACTTAATATTTGTCAAGGAAAGTCAAAAAATAAAATTTGATCCACAATCTAACAAAGTTATTAAAATTTGCTAAATGAGGGAAAGTAACAATATCGTTACATTTAACGAAGTAAAGATAATAAATTTCTACCGAAAAATGTAACAAACATGTAACAATGTAACAAACAGGTTCCAAGACATTATCAACATTTTTAGGCTTTATTATTATTATTATTTTTAATATAGTATACACTACACCCCACTTCTAATTTGATATTTTACACTGAAGTTTTGTACATCCATACTTATAAAATTCGGTTTTTAAAGTTCGTACTAAGACAAAATACAAGAAAATTTGAAACAGACGATATTAAAATATTTAAGTAAGAAGTAATTACACAAGTTATCTCGAATTTTGAAATCTTGAAAAGAACAAACAATTCATAATTTCAACAATTTCACCAACAAACTGTATTTGTTAAATTTATGAAAATGCGATATTTCATAAAATTTAAAATGATCTATATAGTTTCAAGTTGTATTTTTGAATTTACAAATTCTCTTTATTTTGAAATGTCTAGAATCTAAAGAATCAACATATATCGATCATGTTCTAAAAGTGTGCAATCTAAAAACATTAAAACAACATTTTAGTTTCATACAGTTGGTAAAACTCTTAAATTTAATTTACTACATCGAAATTTGAATTTTTAAATGTACTTGTTTCGAAAAACTATTTGTATTCTGACATAATTTTGAAATCCTAGATTCAATAGGATATTCTAAATTTACAGATTTTTAAAATACAATGTGAGTAGAAATCAGGTGCTTGAATTTAGGACTCAAGTAGCTTAGGGAATTATAAAATTTGGAAATTAAGACTGAAAAGGACTATTTTGGAAATTTAGGAATTATGTCGATTTTAAGAATTCAAGAAATTTACAATAAGAAATTTGAGGCTTATTTATAGAGATTACCGATAGTAATGTGAAAATTATATAATTTTGTTTCTTGCATTCAAAAAAATAAAAATGGTTGACTAGATGTAAATGAAAAGGCTTTTTTTCATCGGATTTTTTTCATAGAACGAGAATTGATCACCAGGACCTAACAGGAAGAAGTTACGAATACATAATTTAACATTTGTTAAAGTCAAAAATAAAATATATTCCACAATCTAACAAACTTATTAAAATTTGTTAACTGGGAGAAGGTAACAAGGCCCTTATATTTAAACAAGCAATAATAATAAATATCTATCAGTTAACGTAATGTTCACATATGTAGGTTCCATAATTTGTACCTTTTCAACATAGGTTCCACAAACTGTTTGGCCGAAATTATGATACTTGAGATTTTTTAACTATTAATTGACGAACCAAGATCTAATAGGAGGAAGTAATAATAATATTGTTAAAATTTTGAGATTAAAATTTTGATACTTGGAATTAAATGAGTCGTTATTTTCCTAAATGTTGATAACCCAAATGTTGAAAGAAATCCTAATCTAACACCTGACCATTCCTTCTGAATTATATGTTTAATAATTTTAGCTTTGGTGGATTGTGGTTAGTGATCTTGATGTGTTTCATTTAGGTGTGTAGTACCATAAAGTATGTGCTTTGCTACCAGACGCCTCGCCTCAAAATCCTTAGTTACCACAAATATGGAGCTTAGGCTATTTCCCAAACCGATACTTATTTCGTACTTATTGACTTATTTGCGGCCATCTTAAATAAGTAAGTAAAACCGTTCCAATTGATTTGAGTTACTTATTTTGACAGCGACGTCAAAACAACAGAAATTAACAAAATATTTGTGTGGTATTACAACAATCATTTATTTAAAAATATGTATTCAGACATTAGTTTAATAAAAAATACTTTACATCGCGTATTATATTGTTTCCTTTTTCTGTTAATAATTACAAAAGTTTTTATTTTTATTAAAATGTTATTGACAATTTTAAAATAAACACAAATAAAAGTTTGAGAATGTTGACGTGTTTGACATATTCAATTTAGATTTTCTTGGTAGAAAAGGACAGAAAATAAGTACCTCGCCAGCTTACTTATTTGAATAAGTTAGGTCCCACAAATAAGTATCAGTTTGGGAAACAGCTTTACTTACTTATTTGTGGAACCTAAGTTATTAGATAAGAAATTATATTAAATAGGTTAGGTAAGGGCCTTAAACCCTCTTTCATACCATTGCCGTACATTTTGAACATTCGATTGCTTTCAAATATTTTGTTAAGATTCATTTGACACCTGAATTATAATATAATAGAACTTATGTAGATATTCTGAATTGGTATCGAACTTAAGAGCTAGATTCTTCGGTAAATATAAAACAGTCGTGCCAAATATTTGATTTCTAGCTTATATTTACAAATTTCTTCGCTTTGTACTTCTTTAAAATGTTGTAATCACATGTGGAACGCATTGCTTTGGCTTTACAGATAGCTTCATTGCAATATGTTTTGAGTTTTTTTTAAATTATAACAAAAATAAATTATTTTTCAACAAATTGAATTATTTCTATGAAATTAAACGTTATCATTTAAATAGTTAATCCAAAAGATGATAGATTGACGAGTTAATACACTACTTTGGGGTAACTTTCGTATATTTATTTGTTACATTCATGCCTAGCATATCTGGTTTTCTCATAATTTCCACACCCAAAAGCAGAGTTAAAATTGATTTTTAATATTTTATTGTACAATATAAACATTTGTGAGGAACATAAATTCAAATTAAAGAAAATTGTAAATCTTTTTTTATAATTTACATTCTAGCTCACTTAGAGTCTATTCACACCGAACGCGAATAGCGAATTGCGAGTAAAATTTTTTTGATAATTATGACATAAAATAGAATTGTTTACATACGTTTTATCTACTAATTAAAATTAAATAACAATTTAAATCAAATTTGATCAAATTTTCCTAAAAACTATGTAAACATAAAATAAAATCCGTAAATTCGTATCTAATGTGAATTTACAAGGAAATTCGCAAAAGAAAAAATACATTCCACTCGCATTCCACAAAGTCTTTATTCGTACGAATATTAATGCTCGTACTAGTATTTTTCCATAACCTCAAAATTAATTTGAATTATCTACGCTGTCACTAGAGTTTTGTGTGCGCCAAAAAATTAAACAATATTAAAATACCGCGAAGAAAATCCAAAATATAAAGAAAAACGTGGAATACCATTTCATATTTAGTATAAAGATATTATTAATATGGATACATCGGCTAAAATTGATTTGGAGGAGATATGAATCAATGAGGTGAGCGCGCATTCGTGCTTATTTAATAAAAAAGATGCCGATTACAGCAACCGTACTAAAATAAATAAAATATGGGAGGAAATATCCCATTTACTAAATTATCCAGGTAATTGAATTATTATTTCATTTTATGATAATAAAAAATAATTTTTTTGTATATATGCTCGTAGTTCCACAATTCAAAAGTAAATGGAAAAATATGAAAGACACTTTTTTTCACTACGTACAATTAGAAAAAAATACTCCAAGTGGCAGTCGTGCGGAAAAAAAAAATTAAATGGGTGCATTATGATGCGTTGCAATTCTTATTGCCATGTTTAGATGAGCCGAGGTATTTATTAAATATATATAATAATAAGTAACATAAGCTCAATAATTCACGTTGAATCTCGCACCTTTCAGCACCATTTCAAATAGAAACTGGACCTGTAGAGAAAATCAAAATATTAAAAGAGAAAAAACAAAAAAGTAATGTGGAGGATGTGATTTTGCAAGCAATACAAAGCTTGGATGATGACAAGCAGCCTGAACCAGTAACGGAGTCTAAATTATTTCTGGATAGTTTAGTTATTAGATTTGAGCGACTATCACAAATGAATCGCTCATTTATTCAATTTAAAATATTAGAATTGCTTCACCAAATAGAATTTGAATCTAGCGAGTTGTATTAATGAACCTGTTGTTTTGTAATCGATAACCGAAGTGTGACAATTTAACACTAGAACTAACGATCCGTCAAAATGACGGATTTACATTTATTGAATTTATTTTGTTTTATTATTAAGTTAGAATTATTTTAGAAATTTATGATGACTTTTAATATATCAATAAAGTAATTATATTAAAAATCATCAAAAATTTCCAAAACAATTCTACCATAATAATTAAAAAAAATGAATTCAATAAATGAAAATCGGTCATTTTGACCGGTCGGTAGTTCTAGTGTTAATTGTGATAATCGAATTGTATAATGTATTCGGTTATGTACCTAGGGTTATGTATATTTACATACCAGTGCATATATGCACATAATTTTTTATACTGAATTATTTTCAAAGATTTTAATGAATTATTTTATTATTTTGAGATTTAATTTTATTTACTTTAAAAGAAAAGAAATGAATAAAAAAACAACATTTTATATTTTTTAAAAAAGGCTATTTTATTTAAAATTCAATCAACAATTAATTTATTGTATTATTTTATTTTGCCATGGAACTTGGCCGGCATTTGAACACCATTCTGAAAAATGTTCCCGTATTTAGAAAGCTGAAAAGGGTCGATTAACAATCGCTTCATTCGTGGGTATTTCAACATTCATATTAAAATTTGTTTGATCTCGAGGCATTCGCAAGAGATTGTGTAATGTAACACAGGCCGTCACAATTAATTTACAATTGCGCTCGTTATTCTCTATTCTTTTGAGCAATATGCGCCAAGTATGGGCACAAATGCCAAAAGCGCTCTCCACCACACGCCTAGCCCGACTCAATCTGCAAACAAATATATAGTATGTATTTAAGTTACATAAATATATTTATTTCTTCAAACATAATTGTTTACCTGTAATTAAAAATTCTCCTTTTATGTGTCAGGTTTTTGCCAGGATATGGACGTAAAATTGTTTCTTTTAAGCCAAAAGCCTCATCGGCAATAATTACATTTGGCAGTTTTTCTGTTAGATTTGGCAACGAAGTGTAAGATGGTAGATTTAGCTTTGAATTATTATGGAGCCATAATTTGCCAAATGACGATTGAGCGAATATTGTCGAGTCTGACATACTTCCATACCCCCCAATGTCAACCATTAAAAAGCGATAATCAGCATCAACCAATGCCATTAACACCATGGAGAATCGCTTCTTATAATTGAAATATTGACTTCCTGAATTTTTAAAAGCAAAAGAGTCTATATGCTTACCATCTAACGCGCCTAAGCAGTTGGGAAAGTTCCATTTTTTTTAAATTTGCTTCCTAACCTCAATCCAACGATTTTCTGTTAAATTTGGAATGGCAATCGGCATTAAAATCTTCTTAATAATTTCAAGGGTTTGAAATACAATTTTATGGACAGTCGAGTGTCCCAAGAAGAAATGTGTCGCTAAGTCTTTTAATGTCCATCCCGATGCTAAAAACCTATAAATTTTTAATTGAATTAGATAATGACTGAATTCTTTATGTACGTCTACATATTTACCTTAACGTAACAGTTAATTTCTCTTTCAGCTGGATTGATTCTCTAAAGTTTGTAGCTTTTGGTCGTAAAGAAGGTTCCAAATACTTTAAAATTTTCATAAATTTTGCTTTATCCATCCGAAAAAACGTATAGTATAAATGTGGATATTTTCCAATTCTAACACTACTCGCCTATAACATCCATTTTCAATTTTATTTTTCAAATAAGGATGTACCTTGTCCTTCTGTTTGTTTGCTTGCGTAAATAAATGTAAGCGAAACTTAAAATTTTTATTTTTCGAATTAATTGAGTTTTACTTTTTATTGCAGCCATTATACATATATAATTCATGAATGACATAAAATTACTCGCGGTTGGTGTGAATCGAATTTGCGAATTCGCGTTTGGAATTTATTCGCAACTCGCGATTCGCGTTCGATATGAATAGACTCTTAAAACATAAAAATAAAAATATTCGAAGGTTCCAAGGACTCATATAAAAAGTTTACGCATCTAGGTCGAGCACTCCTCCTCTTGTAGGGAGAAAGAAGAGGCAGAATGGAGTTTCATAAGTACTCCAAAACTATAAATCATGAGTTAAACCTGACACAATTATCTCTAATTTGACATTTATTTTATTTTTATACGATAATAATTGACTGAATTATTCTAATTTTAATTTTTGCTTTACGTACGCTAACAATTTGTTTAAAGGTAAGTGGCAAAAAATTAATCCGAACTCTTAAACTAATAATGTATCGATCTCTCTAAAGCAGTGAAACTCAAAATTCGGCCAGTGGATCGAATCTCGTTCATTCTTAAAATTGTAAGCCCACGACACCGAATTTGCTAATAGACTTTAAACTAATTGGAACACAGGCTAATATTATTAATTTAATCCAGAATGACTAGGGAACATATCAAAAAGTTAATAGAAATTACTGCGGAATCTGACGTAAATCAACATTTTTTGGCGTAATTTGTGAAAAAGATAGATAGGCGGGAAAACATAAAAAGTCTGAAACTGAAAATATTTTCAATTTATTTTTGATACTTGAATTGTGCCAAAATCACTTCTCGGCAAATATTATAATTTGGAAAGCAGCTGCTGATTTAAATATTCACGCTCTTGTTTAAATTCTGGAAATGGGAAATATACACCGATTTTTCCGAAAAATATTTCCTGTCTTTCGTATTTTAGACCCGAGAGCTCGTGGAAATAGCGCTACAAAAATGACAAAGAAAAAATATCACGTAATATTTTAACTTCCGGTCCTCTTCCCCAGAATCTAGAGAATAGCTATTAACTATTATTGCAGCTTTGGAATGCAAGTTTTTAGTTCTCCCCATTTTTTAAATTTTGGTAGGACCTAGATAAACAATTCATAAAATTTAAAAAAATCGGGAGAACTAAAAACCTGTATTTAGCAAAAACTTTTTGCAGATTCTCACAATGTTTCTTGTAACAAGACGAAATTTATTGAGGCATCAAAAATATTGCCAACTTTTGGCAGCTCATAAACATACAAACAGACAAACATATTCTCTAATGAAGCAAAGCTAACAGGATATCAAATTTTACAAGTGGAATAAGCACCTTTGCGCTCCTATCATCTACAGTCACATGCAGGATATTTAGATAATTGCTTCTATCTTTAATAATTTCTGTAAATTTCACTTTTTGTCCGGAGGAAAAATAAATTTAGACGCCATTGTTGCTCCGTTACTTCACTTTTCCTTGTTCTCAAAATCGTATAAGCGTCTGATCAATTTTACAGTGTTATTGATGTAGTAGCGTATTGATGTACTGTCATTGATTATCTCTTGAAGGCAAAACAACACTAAACTTTTAATTGTTTACCACTTAAAATCAAATTCACCAATTATTCGTAATATTTAATTAAAAATAATATTAATTATATTATAATAATAATATTAATTATTTAGTTATTGGTGAGATAACAAATATCGTGAACCTTACGTGCAACCTTTGATTAGCTCTTCTGCGAAACAATACATAAAACAATGGAAAGTGTCGAGTAGGTTGGTAGACTTGTCCGCCTCTACGCTTTTAGCCAGGTCTATTTTTCCTGGATTATATCTTCAGAATGACATTTCTCGTTTAACTTTTATGAAAAGATTCTGAATACATATTCCTACTATTCTTTTGAAGAACAGCATCAGAAATCAACAAGCAACTTCTTAAATAACTGATAGGCACCACAGGTACTACCTTAATGCTTTACTGCACAATTGTAGTGTACGGTTCACGTTCTTCAGAAAGGATGAGAAGTGAGGCACAACTATAAACTACTGCAAAACTTGTAGTTATATTTAAATCATTACTAATTAGCTGCGTCACCACAACTTATATAAGAGTCATACTACTTATTGTCTGCCGCGCAATGAGTATAGTGCAAAGTGATATAAAAACAAGTTTTTACCACGAGGTTTTGATTCACCGCCAATTAAGCGTTAAAAACAATACAGTATTTATGTCAATAAAAGGATTACTGAAAAGTATTATAAATATTTATTTGAGTTCAATTCACCAAAACTACTTATCGCCACACACTATAATATTTACACAACATTTGATATATCGTTAAAAATGCTAAAAACCTGTTTTATCGTTAAGTAAATACTTATTAAATTCGATATAATTAATTTGGTATTATACTTTCAGACCGCAATACACTATCAAAACTCAAGTACTTGTTGTTAAACGTTGAATTCATCAATTTTATGTAATCCAACTATTGATTTTATATAATCAATTAAATCAATAATAAAAATAAACATTAAAAAACGTAAAACCAAATCTTAAAAGTTATGTAACGTATGTGTACTATCTCTCAACTTTTGAATAATGTACATAAGCGCAAAAGAATTAAACGAAAAAAAAATAAATAAATAAAAATTATTATTAATGTACAATAACATGCGCGCACCTGTTTGCTGAAACGTTAATAATTACATTTAAGAGCAAAAAAAAAAATAAAAATTGTATAATCTTAAATTACTTTAAGTCGTTAATATTTTATTTTTTGTCAATTCCAAGGTTTTATTATTTTAATGTTTTATTTATTTATAATTATTGTGATTTGATTGATGCATGACGTCAATGTATGTTCTATCCACATACTGACGTTGAGAGAGAGAGGTACACAACATGATGTGTGTGACATACAAATTATTACACCATCCTTTTAGGAGTGTCGTGCCGATATAATAATGAAGTGCAGATTTCTTAAGATTTTTTTAAAATTAATTTTGGAACATAATGATGACCTAGTTTTAATTTATTTTTAAATTTGTATTTGTATTTATACATACACACTTGGAAATTAAACAAAATATTGCGTTGCGTGATTTTTAAAAGATGTTTTTGTCGACTGTTAAATATTTTGGTAATTTTTCAACTACTCTTATGCGAGGGGTCGATCTACAGTAACTACTAGGCCGTAATTCGGGACCTTTGATTTTTAGGAGTCGCCAACCTAGATGTACATATAAGGTTCAGCCGCCAAGGCCCTGTGGTAGGGAGTTGGGAGTCTCTTTAAAGAGACACAAAATCAAATCGAAAAAGACTCGCCAAACGCGTTGGATGGGAAATGACTTACTCCCAAAATAACCTAATTTGAAAAGAATAACAGAATTGTATTTTAACAATTTCAAGAAATTGAAGAAATTTTACACATTTCAATAATTTTAAGGTTAGAATTTTAAAATTTTCCACAAATCTATTAATTTAACAAAATTTCATGATTTTCAACAAAATTGCATTTTGAACTAACAATTTCAAGAAAAACCTTCTGACCGTTACACTTTGGAGAATTTTCTCGGAGGGCTCTCCAAATTTGTAAAATATTAAAATACCAATATTAAAAAAGAGTTACTTTCAAGAATTGAAAGAATATTATGATTCTAATCATGGAAATAATTTGACGATTGGTAGGAAAGTGAAAATTTTGCGACGATCATTTATTGATAATAAGGCCATTTAAATTTTTCATTTCTTATTTTCTTTGGTGTTGCTCCGGAAAGTGCCATTTTACTGGAGGATACACCATTTCCAGGACGAAATATGCCAGTCCTGGAAGCCTGCAGATCCAGTTTAATACTTTAAAAGGCGTATACGGTATTTTTTCTGCATCCAAAACAAATCAAAACCAGTGGCGTAGCTAAATGGTGTGCGTTATAAATTTTGGGCTTCCTTGCAAAATTATTCGTGGGCCCCTAAACACGCTTCTTATACTTATGATTTTATGAACAAGTAAAGCTTTTAGTTAGAAACCTTTTTGTTCCTTTGTTCAGTCCAGCATTAATTAACAGTATCTGATTTCGAGAGTAGACCAAACAGAACTTAATTCATTTCAATGACCTCAAACAAAACGAAACATCTTGCAATCAACTCGAATATAATTGGAAAAATATCAAGAATTTGTAAATAATCACAAAAAAGTCGAATTTTCAAAGTATCTAGAATATTCTAGAATGTTCTCAAATATCGAATACATTAGAAATGTCGAAAAATTTAATAAATATATAATAAACCGTGGAACAATATCGATTACCCTAGAATTGTTCTAGGGCCTAGAAAATTCGAATAATCTCTATATTATGTGAATCTCGATTGATCTCGAACAAATATCAATGAATAATTTCGAAAAGCCTGTAAAAATCTAGAAAACCTATGAACATTTCGTGAAATCCCGAAAATTCTTGGAAATATTTCGAATTATTTGTCAAGTAACTTTATTCTTTGAATAGGCTCTAAGATTCTCGAGTGACATCGAACTATCAAATAAACCCGATAATCTCAAACATACTGGACTTTTTCGAAACAACGAATCACCAATTAAGTCTTGAACATCAAGCATCTCATTTCCATGCTATACTCCAATAATCTCGACAGATTTTAAAAAGTGATCAAAAGATGAATTCGGACAGAAGGAGATATGAAATCGGGAAGCAACAAGAATTTCCAAAATCAGAACCCCACCAAAAAAAACACCATCACTAATTGCAAAATTAATTTGGAATTTGCATTTTCTTTATTTATGTTTAAGGGGTTAGTGCTAGTTACAATTTTGAAAAAATCGATTTTTTCTTCTTGCATTTCCTAAAAGTACAACATTTTAAAAGAATTCCCTGAAAATTGTAGACAAATCGGAGTATTATTTAAGAAAATATATAACTTTGAGTCGACCCACCTCAATTTGTAATTTACAAAATACGATGTTATTACGATACCATGTGACAGTGGCTTATATGATCATAAAAGAGAGAAAATTAAAACGAGACCGAAATTCGAATAATAATAATGAGATAGAGAGAAAACAAAAAATTGAAAAAAAAAAAAAAAAAATATTTTAATGTGTATTTTAGAGTAACAGCTGTTCTTACATCACTTGATCGTGAAACGTCGAGTTGTGTACATGTTCTGTTACTCTCCTCTTGTTATGTCGTTCTGTTTGAAGTACTCGCAATTTCTAGAGTGCAAAATGGACAAAAAAGTTTCAAGCGAAGGAAGAAAGAAACATGCCGTTTATAAATCAAGAGCCGAGAAAAGAAAGGAGGTTTTTAATCCAAAAACTGCGGAAGCTGACGATGGCGGAGCGAGCACGTCAGCAAAAAAAACTAAAGGATCACGACGAATATCATGTCTCAAAAACGGATGCAGTTGACTATCGAATTATAAATTTTGTCACTGTTTTTTCGGCGATAACAAGTCTTGTTAAATGTGCAAAGTGTGATGGTAAAATGTCTTTTGGCATAGCAAGCGAACGTGGTCTTGGTTTTCAAATTTCTGTTGTGTGTGATAACTGTGCTCCTGAATACATATCATCGAGTTATTTTGTCGGACATTTTTTTTGAGATAAATCGAAGATTTATATTAGCAATGCGTACGATAGGCATTGGTTTGAAAGGTATAACAAAATTTGCGAGCGATGTCTTGTTTGGTGTCGTATCGCTAATAGGACATTATACTGGCAAAGTTATTGATATACTTGTAAAAAGTTCTTATTGCAAGGCTTGTGAATTGCGGAAAGATAAAAAAACACTGCTGAGTATAAAGAATGGTATGCATCACATGAAGAAACTTGTTCGGCAAATTACACAGGATCTGCGGGAAAGACGGAAGTCGATTCTGTTGTTGAAATGTTTTGTCGTTCAGTGAAAAATATTGGAGTAAGATTTTTAAGTTACGTCGGGGACGGATACTCGAAGACTTACTCTGGCATTCTTCGAGCTGTTCCTTATGAAAAAAACCATTGTGTCGAAGAAGGAATGCGTTGGCTACATTCAAAAACGGATCGGTGCGCGTCTACGTGAATGTAATAAGAACCAGAAAGGACTCGGCGGTAAGGGAAAACTTACTGGCAATGTAATTGATAAATTGTCCGAGTATTTTGGCAAGGCTATTCGTGATAATTGTGATTCTGTTAAGAAAATGAAAAATGCCATTTGGGCCACGTTCTACCACAAAAGTTCAACCGACGCAAAGCCGCTTCATCACAAATCTCCACCATATGCTGAGTTGTGCTCTCAAGTATCAACGAGCAAAGGCGGATAAGAATTTACGCTCTTTCAAACACGATTACAATACCTTACCAGATAAAATATTAGCTGCAATAAAATCTATTTATGAAGATCTTACGAAGGATGAATTGTTATAGATTGGAGGATTTTTGCAGAACAGCAACGATAGTTTCAACCAAAGTGTTTGAAAGGTCATGACGAAAACATTACCTGCTAGCTTTTCCACCGTCAGCATAGCCGCCTACATTGCTACCTATACCTTTAACGAAGGTACATATGGATTTATAACGCTTATGTTTGTTATATAAATTTTATGTAATTTTTCACACACCAGTTTTGTATAATTTATTTAAAAAGTTTAATTTTTACATTTTTCATCATTTTATGTTTTGATTACCACCGTGCGATGGTATGTCGCCGTGTTGAAGATCGAGAGCAGACTGATTTTTTAATTTTTATTTTGTCTTATCATTTGTTGTCTCTTCGTGTGGAAGAGACAGTAGTTCAGTTGTTTATTCGTGTATTGTTTTGCGTTTTATTTTGGTTCGCGTGTGAACTAATCTGTGCGGCGGAGAACGCATTTATACGTGCGCAAATGCGTGAACCGCCAGATTGTTAGCAGTTTTTGATGCTATAGGGATTAAGTTGGGACCACACGCCCATGCATTTGCCAAGCTGGATGATTCTGCTCGAGTCCAATTAGCCAGCCTACGTTCGCTGGAAAACACGCGGGAGGCAAGGATAGCTCAAAGACGGAAGAAAATCGATCCCCTTCAACATTTTAATTTCAGATGATCACCTTTTTATTTGGACCCCTCGCAGATTGGTCGTATCTTGCTTATTTATTATTATTTTGCAATACAAATTTTATTGTTACTTCTTCAAATATAAGTTATTTGGAAGCCATATGGAAAAACATCTATCAATAAGTATTAGGATTTACCTTCAAAAAAAATTTCCAAGAAAACCTTTTTTTGGCGCTATGACTAGCCCTCACCCCTTATATAATTTTTTCAAAATACCGGTTAAATGAGAAACTATAAGTCGAGCGAACACTATTTCACTGTAGAGACTGACTGGTTTCCTTGAAACCTCCCTTCATTACAAATAAATCAACCTAGCAAACACTAAAATCTGTTTCGTTTGATTTCGCAAACTTTGATTTCAAACGAGTTTAGCAAATTTTCTTCTAAATCTAAATATCTTCAATACCTAACGGCATTTTTAATTCTATCAAGTCAGATTACGTATAATTACACTGAGATTCAACTTCAGCAACCGAGAAGAAATTGTGCTGCGAGTAT
This sequence comes from Tipula vernalis, assembly GCA_958295665.1. Lineage (NCBI taxonomy): Eukaryota > Metazoa > Arthropoda > Insecta > Diptera > Tipulidae > Tipula > Tipula vernalis. Next base: position 173,407,771 of record OY282558.1, on the reverse strand, counting down.
ACACCACTGACCAGAACTTAAATCACTGCCTGTTACAGTTTCACACAACGAAAAGTTCTTCAGTTTTCATTCAATTTTTGATATTTTCAAGTTATTCTGGCTAATTTCGAAATTCTGTATATTTCCAACTACATATTTTAAATTCTATTAATTGTGTATTTATTTTATTGGGAATACTTTACAGATTTCTGACTTTAGCTCAAGTTTGCATCACAGTGATCAGATTTCACACTTAATTTTAAGTTTTTTCCAGACGATAAAATAAATCTTCCATTCACCTCATTTTTTACATGTGAAGCATTCAGTTCGCAAGTAAAAAATAAGCTGAACAGAAGCCCTTACTAGCTTCACTCAATAGATTCGTATTAGGTATAACAGAGAATATTCAAAATTAATTTTTGCATTATCCGATGGATGCAATCCTGCCGCGATTTCAAATAGTGTACTACTTCAATCAAATTTCCAAATATTTAAATTATGTACTTTATCATGTGAATTTTCTTAATTTTCTTAATTCTAATTATTTCTATAAAATTGTTTTAGCGAGCGCCATCACAGTGCATATAATTTATTTCATATACTTTTAGCTCAAAAGGCCAAACAAGTAGAAAATCTGGTCACCTTACCAACATCAGTGTCCCGTGTACTGAATTTTTAAAATTCTCAAAATTAAAACGTAAAATTTAAGCTTGATTTTGAAATTTACGCATTTACGATCATAATCTCGATAGAGTTGATGCAACAAGCTCCTGAAAAATATTTAAAATATTTTGAATTTCGAATCACTCTTTCTGGTCCTGTGACACACTAAAACCTTTAACATGATTTTAAACTAAAAATTTCGAAACAACCTATCTACAGATATTAATAACAACTACATATTTCTAAATTTCATACAAATTGACGAATATTTTAAATTAAATAATGAATAATTCGTGTGATAAATTAATATCGATTTTACAAATTTCATTTGAACAAATTGAACTGAAACTAAGGTCGACGTTGAGTTTAAATAAAAAGTCTAAATAAAAACCCATAATTGTCCGTCACCGTATGTCAGATGCATATTATACAAATTGCTTGAAAAGTTATATAAACAAAAGATAACAAAAAATAGTTTTCTTTCTTAAAAACATCTGGATAATTGGAATTTCAATCATATTTGAAAGTACATACATATATTGAGTATGTCAGATTGAAAAATTTGATAATTTTCTTATTAAATTTTTTCCAACTCTTTTTACGGTAGCCAAGTTTTTTTCTGTATTGTTTATGTTGGTCGTACAATTTTATTCATTATCGAAAATTAAGTTGTGATTAATTTATTGCCTGTTACAACAGCTGTAATATATAATTAACTTTCCACAATTTCAATTTTTTAAGAAATATTCTTGTAAGAATGTGTGTTAGTGTATTTGTTAAATGGTACAACAGGAACAAATGTGTAGTACGCATTCCAAATCATTTCTTTTCCTACCTTATACATTATATCGATGCAAGTATCTTTCGCACCGTCGACTACTTACTATGCGTACTACCAATCGACTGCAAAATTTCATTCTCGCAGAATAACACGAAACCAATTAAGAGTCCACACCAAAATAAAAATAAATAAATTATACGTCTGGTCCCTCCGTGTTCTTTGTACAATCATGTTATTTTGTTAAAAGGTTTTTTCCGTAACATTATTTTCATCTCATACACAAAACACAGTCCCGTTAGAAACGTTAGAAGAATATAAATAAACAGATATATGATTGTCTATTTTTGGATATAAAAAAAAAAACTTCAAATAAAAACGCGAGAAACCAGAAGAGACGCGAAGACAAATTCTAAACGACTTTCTTAATACCAATAGCTGCTATACATTTTGTTAATTTTAGACCATATTAACCTTCCACGGTTAGAATTTTTAGATTAAAAAACGCTTTGAACATTTTTATTTTATTTTATATATAGTGGCTGAAATTTATGTACTACTTTAATTTTTTTTGCATAAATTAGATGAATTTTGTATGAAAATCTTATAAGATGTGACTAGAATACAAATGGAAATGTCTATGTGATAATGACATTTGAACTCGAGTTTGTACATTTCTAGAAATATGGTATGTGTGTGTTTACAGAACAAGAAAACAATGGTTAATTGGATTACTGAAATTTAGCAAATTAACCGAGCAGTAACTTAGCTCCACTAAATAAGAAGCTTCGAGCTTTTAAATTGGCCGCACAACGAATGGTTTTGCTCTCGAATTTGACATGCGTTGTAACTGAGTCGGGCGAACTGATACAGGCTAATCTAAAATCATTAATCGTTCCTTATCGAAAGTTGAACTTTAAACTACGAATTTCAATTCATTTACTTGTTTTCCAGTAAAATATCTAGAATTTCTGAGTTGAATATTGTTAAAACGTAAATATTTAAAAAAAAATTGATATTTAGGATGAAATTTATTATTATAATGAAAATTAAGAACAACTGAAATTAATAAATTTAGTAAAGCTACAAGAGTTTTATTAAGAATTAAAACTCTAGCCTAATTTTATGATGTACAAATCGAACTTTACCAAAAGGAATTTGAAATTTCAATCATTTTTTAAATTTTTGGAAGAAGCTCGAAGTTTTGACCCTTCTAATTAATTTCCTGAACAATTCAGTAACGAACGAGAATGAGTAAATTAATCCAAAACTGGAAATTTATTACGAATTTAGTACAAAAATTTAGAAAGACTTGTTAACAAAATTTTTAAATAGATTTTAGTGCCAGTTAGACTACGTATATTTAGCCGGATTTCATTAGATCGAATTTCCGGACAACCTCAATATTTCATTATAGTTTAATACATATTTCGGAACAAATTAATTCAAGATCTTTGAAAATTATGAAAATTTGAAAAACCAAATTTGCAACTACTTTTAAAACTTGGATGGAATCTGGAAATTGTGGTAAGAAGTGAATTTCTAATCTAAAATCCAACAGAATTCAAAAAATTTAGAATTTAGCTGAGCTTCAAGCATTTCTAAGAAAAATGAAAATTCTGTCAAAATTTTCATCTCATTAATTTTCTGAGAATGAGCGATTTAATTCAGGATTGGAAATTTATTTTGAACTTCATAAAAACTTTAGGACGAATTATCACCAACATTAATATTAAACTTAAATGCCTTTTATAACAAAGAAGGATTAACAACATCTGATTTCTTTGACGTCTTTTAAAGCTCAGCCAAAATTTTTCGATATCTTTTAATCGGAAGTCGTCGCTTTATTCCTAAATATAGCTTAACAATAATTAGGCTAAATTGAAATTGAAATTAGGCCGAATTTAATTGGATCCAATTTCCGGACAACGTCAACATTTGATTAGTTAATTTAATAAATATTTTGCAAAAAATTAGAGAATTTATAAAAATTTCGAAAATTATAAGTTTCGATTTGGAAATTATGAAAATTGGAAGACCCAAAAAAAAAAATTGGACATTTCTTTTAAATCTTGGATGGAATCTGGAAATTATGATCTGAAGTGAATTTCAAATCTAAAATCCAATAGAATTGATTACTTTCAAGAATATTCAGACCAACTTAAAGTAATAAATTTACAATTTTAAAAAGAGTTTCAAAGTAAACCGAGTGAATCAACTTTCAAAACTCAAACAAAAACTTAAATATTAAACACGGAATTTCAAATTTCAACCCAATTTTGAAAATTTGGTTAGTGCTAAAGCCATTTTTGAGTTTTTTGGAAACGCCCTAAAGTTTTGACTCTTTCCCATTCTTTGGATTCGTAAAAATTAGTGCCGTAATCCTATCCATTCGTTCCTAAATTTAGACTACAAATAATTAGATTAAATTTCCTATTGGAATTAGGCTGAGTTTCATTCGGTTGAATTATCGGAGAATCTCAACATTTAAACAAAAAAAAAAATTCTAATTTAAATTCGAAATTAAAGGTTTCGATTTGAAAATTATGAATAGGGGTTTCAAATACATAATATAATAATATATCTATAATACTTAAGTATTTGTAACGTTGGATTGGATTCGTATTCGAAATATTTCCATTTCTAATTCAAACCTTATATATATCGGATATAAGGATATACATTCAACCTGATAAAAATGCTGACTAACATATTTAGTTGATATAAAATGAAAGAACAGCGATGGTTCAAAGTTTAAAAATTGCAAGCTGATTTGAGATTTTGAAATTTTCATTAATTCCGTGAAAATAGCAACTGTGACACATGATTTTGGATTTTCGAAGACTGAGATTTTTCATTCAAACTTATAAAAATTAGATAATCAAAATTGCCAATGGTATTTGAGAATTTTAAAGGTTTTTCTAACTTAATATTTGCGCTTTTATAATTATTAACACGATTTAGATGAAACATTTACGAACTTTAGAATTTTGTATTTACAACATTTACCACAGCTTTCGTCTAAAAATTTCTCAAAACGGAAGCGTTTCAGGTATTTTTTTGTATTTTTTTTTTGTTATTTCAAAAAAAAAATTCGAGATTGATAATTTTCGTTGCTGGAAGCTTATGTTAATTAGGTTGAATTGCAAATTCAGCAGATCAGACTATATTATGCTGATATTTTTATGCAACACAAAATTTTAGTTAGTTGTAAATAAGAATTTAGGAATGTTCCATATTTTTCCGCCCTTTCCTTAATTTTTGAAAATTTACCATAATATTCTGACTTTTGAAATGTCTGTCTCAGGAGATTTCAAAATTTTTGAATTTGTTATTCGATATATGTAAAAGTAAGTTCCGCTTTCCTAATAGATGACGTAATTGTTCTTATATGTATTGTGTGAATCTGGTAATACGTGTTTCTGAAAAGTCTCTTCATAACCTTGAAAACGTAGCGTAGTATATGCCATTTGATTAAAATATGAACAACATAGGTTTTTATTCGATTTAAAACAGAGAGTTTTGTGCCAAATGATCGTCATTTGCGGGAATTTTTGTTGTATTTTTTTGCTGTGATCAACCAGCATCACCAGGCTTTACCTAAGCTTTTTACTTTTAGGATGCTCGTAGTAAATCCATTTTTCATCTCCAGTCACAAGTCGATGCAGAAAACTCATTTTTTGTTGTCTTTGAAGAAGCATTTCAGAAATGATTTTTCGACATTCCATCTGCCTTTCCATCCTTAAATTTGTTCGGCCTACCTTCACGTTGTGCGTCTTCAACATCGAATAAACTTTCTTCAAATTGCCTAAACCACCTGCTACACATACTATCAGAAAAGCATGTTCACCTGTAGCTTCTACAAGTAAACGATGACTTTCGGCAACGCTTTTCTTTATGGTAAAAAAGTACAACAAATATTCCCGCAAATGACGATTATTTAGCACAAAACTCTCCATTTTAAATCGAATAAAAAACTGTGAAATGTCATACTATATACTACGTTTTGAAGGTTATGAAGGGACTTTTCAAAAACATGCATTACCAGATTCAGATAATACATATAAGAACAATTACGCCATCTATTAGAAAGACGGAACTTAATTTTACATATACCCAATATTTTTGTAACGTATTTGAACTTTAATATGATTCCAGGTATTTTGCCGATGTCTTGGTGCTGCAAAGTTTGAAAAACATAATTTCGTTATTTGTGTATGAATTAAAAACTTTCAAAATTTCATAATTTTTTTATGAACCATTACACCATTTTGCTTATAATAAAGGCAACACAAGGATTTGCGGAGAGCTAGTTACATTAATTGTTCAAAAAACGAGATTTGACTGGGTTTTTTTTTCTTTTATACGGGGTGAGCTATACTATCCCTGTGCACCGCGACCATTGAGGTCTATTGTGCATCCCCAGAAGGTTTCACGTAAAGTGTAGGTTCAAGTCCTTGATAAACGCCACCAGCTCATGCATATTTAAAGGGCCGGCATTAGGCCACTGTATTGTGTATGCATGGAGGAATTTAAGTCTTTTCGGATGTTTCCCTTTCCAGGTTGCAGAATCTACAACGGTATATAGGGAACTTTCCCAATTTCTCCAGGTGCCTATTCTGGAATTCCACATCCATTTTCCACATTTGGACATCTGTCAAAGTTCACACAAAAACGTTCGAAAAATGTAATTCACATGCGGCATGGTCATTTTCCTATATGGGGAATTTTTTCCACCTGCTTATACCCATTCGGAAATATTCCCTTAGTACCGAAAAAATTCAATTTTTATGAATTTTGACAGATGTCCACATGTGGAAAATGGATGTGGAATTCGAGAATAGGCCCCCAGATGTCCATTAAAAGGGCCATGTCCTATTAAGTACCATATGAGGGATTTTAGAGACTGTCTATCCATCTTGATTGCCTGATCTAAACGTCTAAGATCATAGCTTACTAGTTTTTTGGTCTGTCTCATCCCAATGGAGGACTCCCAGAATATTTTCGTATGTTTTTGTTCCCAATTCTTTATGCCATTTGCCAGATGGCTCTTAGAGTAACCAATACTAGGCTCGGGGCCAAGGAAAGAGCTCTCCGCTGCCTCTTTTGCACAGCGGTCTGCCGCCTCGTTTCCATGTATATCGGAATAGCCGGGGGATCACATTACTTTATTCTCCCTGCTGAGTTCTAGAAGGTTGCGATAGCAGCCCCAGATTATTTTGGAATAGAAGACAGATGCTCCTAAGGCAAGCAATGCCGCCTGGCTGTCCGATATTACGTAAATCTCGGGTTTTCTATATTTTTTTGTGAAACATCAAAGCACACATACCTCGATCGCAAATATCTCTGCTTTTAAATCTGTGGGGGTTTTACCCAATGGAATACAGAGTTCGAGACCCGGCCCGATTATACCCGCACCCGTACCAACCCCTGATTTTGAACCGTCAGTGTACCACATGGAGGCGTGACGGAGTAAGGAGGAGATGATACTCCCCGCTTGTTCCCTGTTGGGTATCTCAATCGTGAAATTCCTCTGGCAGTCAATATTTTTAACCATCACGTCTGATAGTTGGATTATTTCCTCGTCCAGATTCAATTTCTCCAGGATGCTATTATGTCCTAGTCTAATAGTTTTAATTTGAGATGTTATTTTTAGATTGACTGGCCTTGAACCAGCTACTCTTTTAAGGTGCAAGTGTACTTACGATGGTTGAGTATAACCAAAGTGCCATTTGGGGATTCAGACCCCACGTTTTGCCAATCATTCTTTGGCAAGTGAAATGCGGCCTATTTGTCTTATTTGTGATATATTTTAAAAACGGGTTCCATGTCAGTTTCTGATCAAGTATCACTCCCAGGTACTTAACCTCCGTCGCCATTTGGAGAATTTCCCCATTTAGAGATAGAGGTGGGAGAATTGTTTTCCTCCGATTTGTAAAGAAAGTACAAATAATTTTGTTGAGGTTTACTCTAAGCCCCGTCTCAATACACCAGTCGCTTACCAACTCGAGGGCATATTGCATACGTTCCGCTATTGTTGTTGTCCGCGTAGGTGATATTCGAGAAGTGAGAGTTTTTTAATCTTATGAGTAGTCCATCCATCACGAATAGCCACAAAAGGGGTGAGAGAACTCCACCCTGGGGACAACCCCTGGTAGCCGCAATCGTGATGGTTTTATCACCAAAGGATGCCGTTATCCTCCTGTTTCTAAGCATATTGATTATCCATTCTATGGTGGAGGAATCTATTCCCCTTGCATGTGCTTGTTCTTGAATCATTTCGAACTTGGTATTGTCACAAGCCCCTTGAATATCGATGAAGGAGCACAACAAAACCTCTTTATTCCGAAGTGTATCTTCGATATTTATTGTCAGCTTGTGGAGCGCTGTTTCTGTCGATCTCCCAGTCTGATATATGCATGTTGACTGAGGTCTAGAAGATGCCTTAGAAGGGCATTGGATCTAATATATAGGCCCAGTATCTTCTACATGTTTTTCAGAATAAATGATGTGAGGCTAATGAGTCTATAAGACCTGACGTCCTCTGCGGATCTTCTTCCCGTTTTCGGGATAAAAATCACCCGCACCTCCCTCCAGCTTCTTGGAACATATTGTAAGTTGTAGGTGGCTCTAAAGAGCCTAATCAAATAAGGCAACAGTATTTGTAGATCTTGCTGTAAAAATGCAGGATATATAAAATCCCCTCCCGGCGATTTAAAGGGACCAAAGGAATTGACGGCCCATTTTATTTTTCCGGGAGTGAAGATATCTCTTGAGAACCTGTAAGCTTCCCTTGGAATCAGGTAGGGATGCACGCTGTCTAAATCGAGTTCTTCCTGGCCTCAAAGGACAGTACACTCTGAGAAGTGGCCTTTCACCAGGCATTCGAAAGTTTCCTCCCTGGATGTAGTTGTCTCTCCATTCGGTTTCCTTACAGATCCCAACGGATTTCTGTGGTCCAAGGAGAGTACCTTCTGGAGTCGACAAGCTGCAGGCAGCCTATCTATTTTTCACAGAAGTCTCTCCAGCCCGACCGCTTGCTTTTCCTAAGTGCGACGTTATACTGGGTAAGAGACATTCGATAGGTTATCCAATCGTTTGTCCTCTTAGCCCCGTTGAAAAGTTTATGAACCTCTCGTCTTTTGGTTTCCAGGGTGTGGTTCCACCAAGGAACGTCCCTTGTCGCCCTAATACGAACCAGGGGTGAACTTGAGTGGTAGACATCAATAATTGCCTCGGTAACATTGCTTGAAACTCTATCGAGATCCTTAATAGAGTTGTTGTTGGGTTGTAGACCAGTTACGTTATCATAAAGTCTTTCATTATAGACTGGCCAATTAGTACGTTTTGGTATTCTTACTACCGATTCGTTTTTTGAAGGGGTTGACGACAGTTGTCAAAATATTAACTACCACAAACCTACATGCATAAGCCAGTTAAATTACATCTCAAAGGAATTTTGGGAAATTGACGAAATTTGTACGCAAACTCTGTTAACCAAATACAGTCTTGATAATATTCCTTTCAAGGAGGTGTTCCACAATTTAATAACAAGCTAGATCAAAGTTTTTACTTCCCCCTTCAAACAATTTTTTTTCACAATAACGTGAATTTGGGATCACCAATAACTTTTCGCTATCTGTTGGATAGCGAGAAAAATACCGCCAATAAAATCAAAACTGAAAATCAAAAGTAGCCTTAAAATAATGTCATGTACACTGACAAATGTCAAGAGCTGGAATTAAATGAGTACATTTATGACGTCAAATGTGTGCGTTTATAGTATATTTGACAGAGGAATTCATAATGAGAAAGTTGAAAAGAACATATCGAAATATTTTAAGACTCGCTGCAGAAATCATGATTGGAGCCCAGTAAAAGGCGAATTTCGTTTTAAAATGTCTTGATGAAATAAAACCAGCTATGCCCACTAGCCTGGATGTCCATCCTTATTTTAACATAATATTTCAGAAGTTGTGTCTTTTTGAACTTTAAATAACATCAACAACATCTGAGAATTGGTTAAGGGTAAAAAATGAAATGTCACTTATGTAGAATTTCCAGGCGGCTTCCGTGAAATATTAGGATAGCGATCGCTAGAACGAAAGTATCCTGTTGAATTAATTGTTGTTAACGATGAAGGAATCAATGGGTTTCTTCTCACCAATATAACTCCAAGTGACGTTTAGTGCCAGTTGACCTTAGCACTTTCCAATTGTAGTGGGATGGTCTCAGTTTTTATTCGGTTAGACTAATTACATTGGCAAGCTCAACATCAAATATTAGCCGTGCTAACGAATAACACTATTAACCACAATTCTATCAAAATCAATCGAATAAAAACAGCTCATGGAAACCTTCCATATCAACACGGATTAATTACGAGCACCTTCTCTTAAACTTGACGGTTTTTGGTAAGCGCTCTTGTTGTTCCTATAAGTGTAGTTTTTTTCTTCAATAATTAAAACACAGAAGAAATATGTGGTAATACAAGGAAAGAAACATACAGTAAACAATTAAGTTTAAAAGTCAAGGATATTAAGTGGAAGTAATAGCACGGTAGCAATTAGGTCAAAGCAGGCAAATACCCCCAGGAACTGAACCTCGTTTTCAACCGCTCAAACTATTTTGGTTAACGTAAATTATTATAATATATCGTGTTAAATGCATTAATACATTACTTGAAAAATAAAAATAAGTTTTTCTTATCGATTCTACAACAAGTTTTAATGAATTAGAGAACTTGTATCACCTGTACCTTAAAATTAAAGATAGATTAACTAATAGTATAATTTTGAGTGAACATGGAACCAACCAGTTTTTTTGACTGAAACCATCTAATCTTTTTAATAAATTACTATAAATATCACAGCATGCCACAAACCAAAACAAGACAGACAACCACAAAGCATTCAGTTATCTTCGGTCTTTTATATAAATAAATGAGGTTCGCCCGAAACAATAGCAACGTTAATTAAACTTTATCACCTGTTCCACCTTATTTACTCTCGTAGACATACAGAGTATATTAACCTATAATCTCGTATTCTTCTAATTAAGATTTATTTTTATAATTTTTATTTTTTTATTTTTATAGGAAACGAATAAAATTTTGTGACCAAAACTGAAAATTATATCCATTTTATCATAATTTTATGTAGCCAAGCATATGAAAGATGATTTTCCAGTTTTTAAAAGAATAAAAAAAAAAAAACTTCTCCGTATGGTACTTTAGAGACACAGCACAGACAGACAGGGTAGAGAGACGTTCATATATCTAGCTTAAGTTAATTTCTTTCATAATTTATTTACTTTGTGTATACTACTTATGTAAAAGAAAATTTAAATATTCACCGTTTATAATTTTTTTTTTATAATATTACATAAATTTATTAATTATTTTAATTACGAGAACGAGTAAATTTTCAACAAAAATCGTGAGAATTTTTTAATTAATGACGAAATTGACTTCCTTAATAAAATTTTTGGTGTTTGCAATGTGCCGCAAATTTAAGAAATCGTTTTTTTTATGCATTCGTAATTACGTTATCTGGTGCGACAAATAATTATCTTGATACGTAGAATGCTTGACTTTTGTCGCGGAAGTTGATGCGTTCTTATTTCTAACCTCGTACATTCTCATTTTGCCCCCTTATGATAATTTTGTAATTTCATGCATGAATTTGTGTTATTAAAAATGAGAAAGTTATTTTTTGTTGCAGTAAAATAATATTTTACAATTTAAATTGGAGTTTAAGAATGCTCCTCTCGTCTCTCGACAGATATGCGATATAATAGCAAAAGTACTGAGACGTTGACATTTTTGTGCAACACGTAAATTACAATTATAAATCTCTGACCTTGAATGTGTGTGTATATCTGTGTGTCTTACTTTATATCCGTGCGTTCATAATATTTCTTATCTCGTCTTACCTGAAAATAAAATAAAAAAATTGTATTAATTTCATAAACCATAACTAACAACGTTCCTGTCAACTGTAAATTTATAGTATTTATCTTCCAATATGCAAATTCATCCACCATAAATATATCATTCAGCCATACATAGTTATATATGCATTACCTATACACAATCGACAAATTAATCAAAATATAAATTATAAATTTAACAAGATCATACAATACATCTTTTTATGCCTCAATGCCAAAGCGATCAATATTGATCAATCTAGCTAGCTATGTGTACGAGAATACGATCTAAATGTATATAGTAAATTTACATTCTAAATTCTTCATATTATCGTATATAAGAAGAAGGATGTAACAGCAAGTCATTTATTGATTATAATATAGAGATAACGACATGATTATATAACGGTGAAAAATAGATGTGATTAGTCATCATGCGCTAAAAGAGCTTTCAATCAAAATCTTGATGTACTCCATGTTTATGTATGTAAGCGGAAAATGAATTTTATACACAGTCGTACGTATTTACGTAGCTATATGTATAATTAACATACAGAATTTAATTATGTCACGTGGACAAAAATATGATTGGAACATTTGTATTTATATCTTATACATAACAAACATATACATAAAAAATTTACTGTTACACTTGGATGTGAGATAATATTTTTATTAACTAGCGTATGTATAAATAAAAAAAATAAAAAAAACGAACAAGAAGATGGTGAAGAAAATATTTTTTAAGAGCTAAGAAGTTAGTCAATTTTTGTTATAATAAATGCTGCTCGTCGCTAATGTTAGTTTTCTTAAGACTTTTTTGAGAGAGAGTATATTACAAAAGTAAAATTGAATAGAAATAAGATTAAAATAAAAAGGTTAACAATTTTTAACATATTTAATTTTATTATGATTGCATTTTTATTGTGATTTCTTTCTATTTTCTTTTCAATTTCTTCTTTCGATCATCGTGGAAGATCAGTGTTTTTATTTGGCCAATGAACTTTTTGTTTTGCTAATTTTCAGTATGAAAAATTTATTGGAAATCTCCTCTTGTGATAATACGACTATAGCTGTGATATTTTTTTCATATCGATTATTATTCGAAAATATTTAATTGTAACACTAGAACTTGTCGAGAAATGTTCAACTTGTAACCTCTATTGATCGCGTGGCTATGCATGGTCGGCTAGCAACTGCGGTGTCCTAATGATATTTACCATTATTTGCAATTTCCTTTCAGGTAGCCTGAAGAACAGGTAGTCTGTAGAAATATCAGATATGCCACAGTAATAAATAATAATTAAAAAATTAAAAATAATTTCAAGTATGGATTTTAAATTGAATTTGCCGAATAAAATTTAAAAATTTAATATTTTTTATCTAGAATATTAGAGTTAAATCAGAAAAATTTTATAAAAGAATTTGAAAATTCAATTCTACAATATGTGATCACTAAAAAAACGGAATCATTTAGAAAAAACAAAGACGTTTTTTCTTTCTTTAGAGTCGATTAGCCGGTTTAGGCACAAAAATAATTAATTCAAAACTGTTGCAACAAAAATGAAACAATGGCTGGAATGTATAATTCTAGTAATTATTCGTTATTCACTCGAACTTTTGTTAGAAAAAGCATTTCCTTATTTTTTGCATCCAGCGTAATAGTGAAGGCCAATATCTACAACTTAACTTTATATGTACATCACGACTTAATCTACACCGGTGTGTGTAATGTAAATGATGTTATACTATATATACAAATGTATGTTAGGTTGGTAGCACTGAAATAAAGCATTATTGATTCACCGATGTGCGTATCATTACATGGTGTCAGAAGTGGGATTATTGATTTTACGAGACAAAAATGTGATAACTAATTAAAAGCGAATAATACTAAAATAATAAAGTAAAAAGAATAATAAATACCAGCGAAATACGAAAACGTAAGCAAAAAAAAAAAAAATTGATAAAAATCAACAAAACATTAAAAAGTGATAGGTAAAATCTTTGACAAGATGGCTGAAATAAAACCACCAAAAAATTTTATTATCACAAGCCGTGACGCCTCAAATTCATGGAAGCAATGGTTGCAACAATTCGAATGGTTCGAAATAGCAACAGAATTGTCAAAAAAATCACCGACAATATAATGTGCTACGTTTATCACAATTTATAATAACCTTAAATTGTAAAAGGATGAACAAAACTATTTAGCCGTACTAAAAAAAAATAAACGGAATATTTTGTTCCAAAAAAAAACATTACGTTCGAAAGATATACGTTCAACAATATGCGACAAGAATCAGGTGAATCATTTGATGATTTTTATAATTAAATCTTAAAACAGTCTAAAAATTGTGACTTCAGTGGATTAGCAGAAGACTTGGTCAAAGATAAAATCGTGATTGGGGTTAGTGATAATAAATTACGACAAAAGTTACTCGCGGCGGATAAATTAGATTTAAATAAAGCAGTAAATTGTTGCAGAGCTGCTGAACAGGCACAAATGCAAGTAAAAATACTGGAATCAAAAACAGATACATTAGCTGTTAATATAATGAAATCTCAAAAATGGCAGAAGAGCAATGACAATGAGAAGACCAAATCACAAATAAGCACAATAAATTGCAAGAGAATGCGGTTCAAATCACGAGCAAGGTAAATGCCCAGCATTCAAAGAAATTTGTACGAAGTGTCAAATCAAGGGACACACGTCATTGCCGAAGCTAGTAGTGATGAGGAGGAACTTCTCGTATGTTCAATATTGGATAATATTCAATCTGAGAGTGATTGGATTGAAAATATTACGATTAATAGTAAAAATACTAAAGTCAAAATCGACAATGGCGCAAGATGCAATGTAATGGCTGAAAATCAAGCAAAATCGTTAAAAATACAAATTAATTCCAGCGAAACTAAATATATTGTGTATTTTACGGATCACAAAATGCAAATGCTTGGTGAAATTACAACAATCTACTCGAACGGGACAAATCAGCATCCAGTAACATTCAAAATAGTTCATAAGCCAATGATTACTATAATTGGATATGACAGTGCTAAGAAACTAAATTTCATAAGTCAAATAAATGAAGTGAAATTACCCGACCTATATCAAGGTCTCGGATGCGTTAAAAATTTTGAGTACGACATAGATCTCATAGACAATCCATCATTCGACATTAAACCAGCACGGAAAGTTCCACTGATAAAAATGGAAAAATGGGTGTAATCAAAAAAATGACAGAGCCTACTCCAGTAGTCAGCCCAATGGTCGTGGTTAAAAAGAATAAAAAAATTCGAATATGCATTGATCCGAGTGATGTGAACAAATGTATAAAACGACGCCACTATCCTCTAAATACGTTAGAAGAAATCGCAGCAAAAATATATGGCGCAAAATTGTTTACCAAGCTAGATTGCAACAAAGGTTTTTGGCAAATAAAGGTAAGTAAGCAAAAGGACGGAGAAATACTTAACCTTTGCAACGCCATGGGGTAGATATTGCTGTACAAGATTGCCTTTTGGTCTTTCATCCGCACCTGAGGTGTTCCAAGAGATGATGTCATCGTTACTTCAAGACATCGAGAACGTCGAGTGCTCTATGGACGACCTTCTCATTTACGCTACGTCGGAAGAAAAACTAGATGAGATAACGCTAAAAGTGTTTGAAAAATTTGCTGGTATAGTATTAAATAAACACAAATGCCAGTTTAAAAAAGAGTCCATCAAGTTTTTAGGCCATATTTTAACGACTAATGGTATCGAAGCTGATCCGGATAAGGTCGAGACCATAAATAGATTGAAACAACCAACAAATAAGGAAGAATTGCAAAGAATATTGGGAATGGTAACATACCTCTATAAATTTATTCCTAATTTGTCATCAATAACTGATCCATTACGAGAACTACTAAGCAAAGACGTTGTTTGGAATTGGGAAGCACATCATACAAGCGTTTTTGAAAAAATCAAAATACGATTGAAACATAACCGGTACTCGCATATTACAATGTAAATAACGATGTCTTACTAACAGTAAGACGATGGTTGGTGTAGCTAAAGAATCGACAAGCAATCTTTCGACAGAGGCAATCAAGCAGTGAATTATCGCATATAAAATTCTCATTCTTATGATCAACTACTCCGACAAAACTCGGAAGTCCGAATTATTTAAACTGTCGAATCGTAAACCGGATCGAGACTTATATTTAGAATCCAACCGCCCCTCACAAAAAATTTTAAAGATTCACATTTATCAATAATATAGCTATAAGTGTGACGGATTTGTTGTATATTGACGGATCTCAGTAGAATTTATTCCTAAATAGGATGGTTGAGATTTTTATTGCCATGAAGTAAGTTGAAGAATCGGCTCAACGATTGATGCTTGTAAATAAGTCCTTCAAGAAGGAACCAATTTGCCAAAAAGTGGGGTTTCTTAGTGCAACTCCTATTAGAGGCCAATTTTAAATTATGTTTACAAGGAAACTGACACCACAAGAAAATACCTTGAAAGACTTCGTTTTTGAATCAGACACATCGAAAAAGGATTCTGAGCAAACTGCAAGCTTTTTCCGTTTCGTCAAAATAAAATGGTGATGTCAGCCGATATCCCCGGTATATGCAATTCCAAAATTATGTTTGGTGACCTTTTTGCTATATTGTAATTGGAACAAGGGCCGATTTTATATCAAGAAAAAATCTGTTGGTTTAGCGAAGGTTTTAGAGTGCCAAATAGTGTAACATGTTATACTAAATGGAATCCATTTTTTTTTTAAACCATAATAGTATAACTAGGTATGTATATTATTAGGCGCATGTAGTAAGCTAAATAATGTACCAGAATGGTATACTAATTGGAAATACTGGGAAACTGCCAGTTTAGGATTTAATTAGGTGTTTATAATAAAAACATTTTCTTATTTGTTAGTACCTATTACTTTTTTTGTAAATAAAATCATTAAAAACTATGTACTCCTTCATGTGCACCTACAAAAATAAACAAACCGTGTTGAAGGTTTTGCTTTTCGTCATGCACTTCGCATTCCACGATGTTTCTTAATTTTGATTTTAATTCTCCCCGTTCTGCAGTACCGCAGCATGATTTACCGCCTTGCTAACGAACTCAACCATCGCTTCACACGATGGTCGTAACCATTCATTCCATTCGTTATGTAACGCTTATTTAAACGAATGGTTTACTGCCACAACTGAAGCCAGCAAAAAATACGTTGTTTTAGGGGGAATGAATATAATTTCAGTGTTGCATGCTTTTTTAAGCCTCTTTACTACTTCATCTTATTTGTGTGTTGTTGTATTTCCCAAAAATTGTCTACGTTTGGCAAAAACACCGATTATCCATTGTTTGTGTAACCTTTGTGTTTACACTACCCCTTCAGCAACTGTAACGTTTATATTTTTAGACAAATCTAGCACGGAAGTTCTCCTAATTCCTTTAAATATAATAAGGGTTTTTATTGCGAGATGTAAAGCGAGATTTCGTGATTCCTGTAGTATATATGACCTTCAACATTCCGTTCACCTTTAATAAAGTTCTAGCGCTGCACAAGTCTCAATCCAAATTAAAATTTGTCAAAAATATAGTGCTACGGTTTTTTGTCTGCAATTTGGCAAATATTTGTTTAGGAAAACTTATTAATCTCTAAATATTGTTGGCTGATGTGTTTTCCTTCTCGACGAAATTTTATTTATCCTGCACGCACCTCGTATCCACTTATTACTGCATTTAAATTCATTTAATCCGATAACCCTCCTTTAATCCGTTAAGGTTTGAAAGATAATTTGGTTTCATTTTTTAACTATGCAGTTACTAATTTGACATTTTTTGAGTATCCGCATTTTGGGGCCAACAAATATCAAGGAAATTGTATGCCTCCGATCGAAGCACTAGAGATGGACATTATTATTATTTATTATATTTATTGACATGCTATAAATTATGTTTCAAAGTTTTACAAAACAGTGATTACAAAAGTGATAATTTTTTGACATGAAAAAAAAAATCTGATTACAAAACGAGAATCCTTTACCCAACAAACAATAATTTCGAATTCTCTAAATAAAAAAGATAAAAACAAAACTTAACATACAAAATACTAATCAGTTATCAGTAATAAAAAAAAATCAATAAGTATCCATATTAGAAGTAATATCTAGCGGTAGCAAAAAACTAAAAAAAAAATGATAACACAAAATAAATACGCGCTGGAATTTCCAACCTGTTACCATTTAATTTAAGTATAAACATAGAATTAGTATTGTTATATCTCATTTTCATATTTAACGTAAAACACACTAATTTTTATACTGTCAAAATTTCTATATTGCTTGTATAATAAAAACACAAAAGTGTTCATTCCATTCATTCCATTATAAACGCCATTCCATAAAGTTGTGTTCTCAAATAAAGTTGTGTAATTCCTAAATAATAAATTAAATATTTGTAAATATAAAAGTGGCGACGAGGATTAAACAAAATGCCTACGGATCAAGAAATTTTACAAATTCTTAAAAGCCAACAAGAATTTAAACAATCATTTTTGGCGGCTCAAACAAAACAAGAGTGGCTACAACAATTTTCCCGTTTTTCCCGTTTAATGTGCAGAAACATCATTGGAAATCTAACCTCTAAATTATCAGACCATTTTACGTCAAAAATACATATTTTGGCTGCGCGTTATGAATTTCACAAAACGAAAATGAAACCAAACCAATCCTACTCAGACTGGGTAGCGGATTTACGTGGTATCGCACGCCATTGCATTTTAACGTGTAAAAAAGCAAATTGTTGCACATCGTTCGTTGACGAATTAATTCGCGATATAATTGTAATAAATACACCACACGATACAGTGAGAACCACGTGTTTACAAAAAAATAATCCCACTTTAGATGAAGTGTTGGGAATCGCTGTCGCGTATGAAACTACCGTTAAAACATGTAAAATCATAAAAGGTGAAACGTCAATGGATATAAATAAAATTGATTTACCTCGTGCTGATAATCGAAATAGTGATGTGAAATATAATTTAATTACAAGTGAAAATTTTTATAAATCCTGTCCCCAGTGCATAGACGAATATGAAAGATCAAAATGCAAATATTTTGATGCCACTTGCAATAGCTGTAATAAAAAAGGACATATTTACACCGTTTGCATGTTTAGCGGGCGTGGTCGAAGGTCATTCAGGTATCGTGAACCATATCGAAATTACAGTCAGAATCGACAACGTAGGCAATCACCCCAAGGTTTGCTTCCTAACTCACAGCGCCGCAGAAGTTCAAGCCCTCGAGACATTTCATTATCACCACGTAGACGAGGATCCGCTCATTCAATAAACGTTTTTTCAAATAGTGATGGCGCACTCGCGGGTTATTGCCCTTTTAGTAAAATTTGGATTGGATTGAAAATAAATGGACATCCAATTTCGTTTCAAGTGGACACGGGAGCTATTGTTCAATTATTGGACTTGCAACTTATGCACGGATGGGATTTCCAAAATGTAATCCATCTTCAAAAATAGTAAGAGCGTACGGAGGAAACGTCATTCCAATTAAGGGTACTTTGAATGTCACAGTGTTGTATAATAAGTTGGAAAAACAATTAGCTTTATTTGTCGTCGATCCCAATGATTGTATTAACCTTATGGGACTAGATTGGTTCAAAGAATAAAATTTTAGTATCAACCACAACCAAACTAATATATTCACAATTGATGTACAACCTGATAATAATTTAAATGCCCAGCTTATGGACATTTGCAAAAGTCACCACGAGTTATTTAATCCTGAAACCATTGGACACTGTACGTCATTTCAAGCGGATATAAATCTTAAACCGGACGCAATACCAAAGTATTTCAAAGCTCGAGTTCTACCATTTGCTATCCAAAACAAAGTAAAAGATGAGTTATCAAGACTAGTAAAACAAAATATTTTAAAACCGGCCAAGACCACACAATGGGCAACACCTATTGTCCCGGTACCAAAACCAAATGGTGATATTCGCAAATGTGCGGATTTCAAAATTTCGGTTAATCCACAAATTGAAGCCGACCGACATCCCATTCGCAGAATCGAAGAGTTATTCTGTAAGCTAGAAGGTGATGTTTACTTCACAAAAATTGATTTACAGGATGCATATTTACAAGTAGAGTTATCTTACAGATCAATGAAATTTATGGTAATTAATATTCCGTTCGGATTGTACGAATACCAACGGTTACCATTCGGTATTTCAAGTGTACCAGGCATTTTTCAAAGATTAATGGAACAACTAACTGTCGACATCGAGTTTTGTGCAGTTTATCTTGATGATGTCATAATATCTGGCAGAACAAATGCTGAACACATAAACATCCTGAAATTATTATTGAGCCGTTTGGAAGAAAATGGATTTCGATCCCGATTAAATAAATGTGAGTTCGCCAAATCTGATATAGAATACCTAGGACATATCATCAGTAAAGACGGCATTCGATTATCTTCGCGTGGGTTAGAGGCTATAAAAAATTTACCGCGCCCTTAAAATGTAAAAGAAGTGGAATCATTTATAGGAAAAATTAATTATTATAATAATGAGGGGCTAGCCGCCCCTCTAAACCATCTCAGAGGCAAGAATGTCAATTTTCAGTGGACAGAACTACAAGAGGAATTATTTAAAAAATTAAAAGTTGTAATAATGAATGCGGATCTACTGGCACATTTCCAGCAAGATTGGCCTATGGTATTGGAGCTGTTATTTCCTATCGATATCCAGACGGTTCAGAGCACCCGATCCCTTTCGCTTCGAAAACCCTAAACAAAACACAACAGCGATATTCACAAATAGAGAAGGAGGCCCTCTCGATTATTTATGGAGTTACCAAATTTAACCAATACTTGCAAGGACGCAAATTTCAGTTGATGACGGATCACAAACCACTTATCTCCTTATTCCACCCAAACAAACAACTCCCGGTATACTCTATTAATAAATTACAACGATGGGCTATTATTTTGATGGAATATGAGTACAAAATTATTTACAAACCAACACATCACAACGGAAATGCAGACGCACTCTCACGACTGCCTTGTGGTCCAGACACCTGGTTCGATGCTAGTGAACAGGCTTGTTATAGTGTGGACGGCGATTATCAATCATTATTTGTTGATTATCCAATAAATTCCCAGATTGTCGGAAAACAAAGTAAATCTAATCGAATCCTCTCTAAAATAAATGAGTTTATACAAAATGGTTGGCCAAATCGCGTATTTTAGACGCAGAGATAGTTTAAGCTGTTTTAACAATATTATCTTATTACAGACAGTGCATCATACTGGTGTTGTCATTCCAGATACCATGCACAACAAGGTTCTAGCACTAGTCCACGAAGGACATTGAGGCACAACCAAAATGAAGCACTTCGCTACTGCTGGTGGCCATCGCTCGATCGCGATATTGAGGAACTCGTAAAAAATTGCGAAAGTTACCAATTCAACGCCTGCGCACCGAAAAAAGAGTATACCAGTTGGCCAACTCCGAGTGGACCTTGGCAACGATTACACATTGATTACGCAGGGCCGTTCATGGGAACAATGTGATTACTCTGTGTTGGTGGTGCCTGTGCCAAATACCCATTCATCAGCCCGATGATAACTACTTCATCAAATAGCACTATTCGCGCTCTAAAACAAATATTTGCAATTGTGGGATTGCCGATCACCATTGTTAGTGAATTTCAAGTGAATTTCAAATGTTCTGTAAACAAAATTCAATCGAACATGTTACGTCCGCTTCGTCCCACCCGGAATCAAATGGCGAAGCCGAACGTTCGTTAAAAAAAATTGCTTTAACAATACTGACTGTGACACTGCCTTAATAAAATTTTTGTCAACTTACTGAGCAACCCCTTTACCAGGTATGGATCAATCGCCAGCTGAGTTACTCCATGGACGCCAACCGAGGACATTGTTAACTACCATTTTACCTAGGATAGAGCAGGGGAATTTCGAAGGGTCAAATAAATTCAAAACAAATAATCCAGTTTACGCAAGAGACTACTCATCAAGAGGGCAGATGTAGCGAAAGGCGTTCATAAAGGCATGCCTAGGAACCAAGTTGTATTTGGTAGAAACAAATCTTGGTATATGGAGAAGACACCAAAACCAGCTTCGCCCAAGAAGTTCAGTTTCGAGATCAACATCCGACGAGTCAAACACCGATAACACCCAAACTTCGGATAGTAACAAAACCATACAATTCAACAACTTTATGGTACCTACACCGCAAAAGGAGACTGGGACGTTACCCATGGAGGATTCAACTATGGCTAGATTGGAAACAAATGAAACAAATCCATCTCCGAGCACCATGGAGATCGAAGAACCATCGACGTCCATTGCAGTTCCATCCACTGAGACCGATACGCCAGTTTCAATCCTGAGAAGATCAACGCGACCAAAAAACAAAACTGCACGCTTGGATTTATAATACTGTAAAAATTTCTATATTGCTTGTATAATAAAAACACAAAAGTGTTCATTCCATTCATTCCATTATAAACGCCATTCCATAAAGTTGTGTTCTCAAATAAAGTTGTGTAATTCCTAAATAATAAATTAAATATTTTTAAATATAAAAAATATAAATTAGAAACAGCAGAGAACCTAGCACTGATACTTTTAGGAATTTTAGAACTGTGGATATTGGAATACCACTCGATATTAGAATTCGAAGTTACATAGAAGTTTAAAGAAAAGCAATTATTGCCAATGTAAAACACTTTGAACGAGAATATTATGTTATGACTGTAAAGAGTTTCTCGCACAAAACTCTTGGGTTTACACATACTATACCCAGAAGCAAACGATAACCCATTGAAAATATTATGGCAACCAAATTTATCAGTTAATTCTCATTATTTGCCTAAAATAAAATTGAGACGATTTAATTATGATAAAGAGCATTGGATGAACTTTCGTGATGCCGTTTCTATAGTGATCACTGAAAATACAAATATTTCAGAGACTGAAAAATTTAAATTTTTGAATGAGTAACGGTCTCTATTTGAAATGAAATTTTCAGTGGTCTCCAAAAATAGCAAGATACAATGTGTATAATCTGTATAATGTGTAGAGATAAAATAGAGACATCTGTATTCTAATACGAAAACCCCCATTTCGCTACCTAAACTGCGTACCACAAAGTGAAATTCAGCGGTGAAATTTTCATTTTCGTTTTCGCTTGTAAGGCGTTAAAAGAAAAGAGAATCAGTCGCATTTTGTTTGTAAAAACTAGTGGAAAGTAAAATAAAAAATTACAGTCTACAAAATAAATAGGAACGCTTTGCAGATTTAAATTCGTAAACGAAACTCCTGAAAAAATATTGAGAAACAGCGGTTTGGGTGGATATTCTCGGTAGTACCATTTGGTAGCACCAAATTTTATTTGTTGAATTTCGTAAAATCGAAATTTTTGGGAGTTACTTATCAGATAATTCAATTAAGTAAATTGGGTCGATCGGTATTCTTTATTTCTTCCGCAGTGATCTCTCTAAATTACAACTTCCAACTTTTATAAAATAAAGAAAACCAAATCTGTACCAAATTTTGATTAACGGAAACACTGTGATTAATAAGAGTGTCTGTGGTTTTCATAGCTTACCGAATTTTACAATATACCTTTCCGCTCAATCCTCACTTAAATAAATGACTTCTAATTAATAATAATATAGGTAAAGGTTTAACCATATCGGGTTATTAAATAAAACCCAAAATTATAACCAGACGATGAATAATATTTCCTGCCTCCATCTAAAAATTTGAGATGACTAAAACTGGGTTAATGTAATTTATGAAATATCGTTATATAATTTAATAATAATTGAACACATTTTAAACTCAGCAAACGATACACATTCATTAATCAAATACCTAAATTTGTTATAAATACATACTTCCGGTACTGTAGAAACCTTGAACCTCAAATTTTCGCTATCTAATACATTTATCTTGTTTAAAAAATACCAAGACCCTACCCAGTATCGATACACAATGAAAAATTAAACATTATTAGCGCATAAACATATTTGCTTATCTCTGGTTCTTATTTGAATACAACATTAACACTTTATTATTGTAACCATACCACTCTAACCGTCTTTTAATTTATGAACCCACACTTTAGTTAGCGCAACATATGTGTATTTATCCACATATTGTACTTATTTAAAAACATTGAAAATATGATTAATTATCACAATATGAAAACCGCGAAATGAACAGCAACGAAACAACAAAATTTTAATTGCAATATATTGCATCATGCATTTAATTTGAAGAATATAAATTATTGTCCGTTAAATGGGCTTATGATGTTATGTTTCTTTCTTCAAAAAAAAAAAAATCTTAAGAATTTTACATAAATTTAAGTGAGATGGTGAAAAATCATGATCGGTTTAATGAACAATAAATAAGCCAGGGTGTTACAATATGACGCATAATGACATATGAATTATCGTTTTTGTAATTAAAACTTTTTTTTTTTTGGAATTTTGGTTGTGGGTTTTGCACTATCTACATACATATATACCATATATGTATATTACTCTTTAGCAACCAATTCAAAGTCAAAAGTCATTAAGATTTGTAATTAATAATGCATAAGGTAATAGCGGGATTTTTATTATTCCCCAAAAACCTCATCAATCTACATTCTTATTTAAACTTATACAAATGGGTTCTCAAATCAAAGAATAATTTGCGTGATTCACAAAAACGTAATTTTTCAATTTTTCGATCAATTATAACGAATGTATGATTTCCGTTTATGATTGTCTTTTCAATTTATAAGAAAGACAGCAAGCATACACAGTTAAGTAACCCAAAACAACAAGTACATATGTACATAATATATTCAAAGTCAAAAGTGCACGATTAATTATGAACTATCAAAATTGGTTTTGGTTTGGAGATATACAGTCGAACGGGGAAGAAGTACAAATAAAAAAAAAAAAATAAGAAAAAAGGTCACCCAAGACGTGAAATTTTGTTTGTGGTTTTATATTTGGTGTTGGGGTTTTTCTTTATTTGGACTTTTGTGTGCATAGTGGAAATTATCTCTCTTGTTTTGCTGCTGACAGGTGAATAGAATTTGGAAAGTTACGACCTTGTGTTTGTATTTATATGTTTGATAAGATTTCATAAGAAATTCCAAAGGCTTTTATACCGCACAACGTACATATACTTATACGGATCCAGCCCATTATTATTTGGTAATTAAACATATATACCTACATGTTGAGAATGATTGATTCTTATTTTATAAGTTACACCATTGCATACGTTAAAATATAAAAATTATATTTTTTTATTCATTTTAATTGATTGTTATCACGCAACTCGTGATGAGATAAAATAAAAAGAAACCACAGTCAGAAAGAAAAAAAAACCACTTGCTAATTTTACATAAAATTAATCTCTTTCAAATCAAAAACGAACAAGACGCATCGCGAGACAAAGCAGTAGGAATCATCATCAAAACTGAAAAATTAGAAATGAAAATGTTTTTTTTTTTTTAAATACACAAACTCTGCACAAATAAACAATTTTCATTGATTTTATACCATACAAATTTTAAAAAGAACTCAATTGATCGATTGTAATAAAATTCCTTTCTGCAAAACAAGCGTATTGTATTCCCATTTTGTCATCTTGATTCAAAATCATTTTCAGCGTACATATTCGAAAATGCGGTTTGTCAAATTTCGCCGTATTTGACATCTCAATGTAACACAGTTTATAAAAGTTCAAAACAAAAGGTATTTTGACATTTTCTTGTTTTTGTGTTTAGTGTATCTCAAAATAGAAAAGTTTAACTTTGAAAACAAAATCCAACATCTCTGTTTGTTTATTTATTTGTTATGTTTTTAAATGTCATCGAACCATATATAGGCAACTTCTAATCAAATAAAATAAAATTATGATCTTCAAATACCTACAAAAAAAAAATACTTTCGTTTAGCGCGCACGCGGTACTTACTTTAATCATCCCAAAAATATACGAACAATTTATTGATCACGATATTATTGTTTTAAAAAAATTAAAAACTCTCTCTTTCATGATTACAATATATTCGCGTACTTTACAATCCGTATGATTTTATCAAAATTGTCGATCAATCAATATATTATAATAATAATAAAATAAGAAAATTCAATAAATTACATATGTACCATAATATGATCGTGACATAATTATTATATATTATATATGTACATGATCACCGTTATATTTAGATCACAAGACATAAATTGGAGTAATATCATATCATGTCTACCTACCGCGCGCTTACTTGGTTATATATAATTTTACTGTTAAAAAATGATTATAGGACAGCAGCGTGTAAATCTTTAAGTATTTATAGATCACGTATATTGAATATATAATATATAGAGATCGTCGTCATAATGACGATCCATCAAAAAATTTTGTATTTACAATGTACATATTCCAAAAAAATAAATAAAATTTAGATTTTGTTTTTGTTGTCCATAATCACGATCGATTGGATTTGATCGCGCGGATGAATCATTTAATATATTATATTATATATAAATATATTATGATCTACATATTTGTTGTTGTATATAGTAAATGTGTGGAAGAGTCGATTGAGTCTTGCAAGGTTATAAGAGAATTGTAAAGTAATTTTTATGAAGATCATTAATTTAAAACCAATTATGGATTGCTTATTGTATACGATCGAAAATTATGATGACGATGATCGTGAGGGGCAAATATTTTTTTTCTCTTTATATAAATTGGGACTATTAGTATTTATTTTATAATATTTTGTAATTTTTCTTCGTTTTTTTTCTGTTATTAATGTCGTCAAGTACGTTCACTTTAATTATGTATATAGGGTTTGAGATGTTTAGTGGGAAACTTTAAACATTTTAAATTTGATCTTTCCTAATTTTTGAGGTTATTCTTATTATAGGTTGTGGGTTTAACAGAATGGATGAAGAAAACATGAGAAGATAAAATTAAGCAAATGTTAAATTTAGGAAATTAGACTCTTTCTCTTTATAATTTTGTGGCAAAATTTCTAAATTCCAATTTTTCATAACACGTAATTATCAAAATTTTGAATTTATCTAAGTAGCAATAAATTCCAAAAATATGCAGGTGGCTTAAGATTTTCAAGTTTTAATTAAGTTCAAAATAAGACACAAAATAAAACAGGAAAAGTTAAAAATTAAAAAAAACACGCGACAAAAGTCAAAAGGAACAAAATGAGAGAGTTGAAAGTATTTGCAAACGAAAACGTTTAAAGATAGAGAACACTGCTGGAAACTATTTTAGAGAAAACGGTGAACAAGGCCACCAACGGCATTCAATATCCGTGAACTTCCAGCACTCTACCATGTTTTTTTATGCAGGAACAATCAATGGGACAAGCTTTAAGATGCTGTTGATACAGTAAAATGTGGGTGGAACTGGAGAAATCAATATTTCCTCTCTTTTCTGAATTTATTTAAATTAAATATTTTAGAAACCAAAACATTATCAAAATTCGATTTAATTTGAGGATATAAAAGACAAAGCAAAAATTTAATTTTACAAGAATTAGCACCGGCTCAGTAGGCATTTTAGACTTGGATTTGAAACTTACAACATTACGTTTCAAAATAGCTAATATTCATAATATAATCAATTAGAATCGAAATTTTTATAGAGCAATGAAAAAATAAGAAGTTAAAAAATAAGAATATGAAAACTTGAGGTTTAATTTTTTCAAAAATTCGACTGGAAATTTTCCAGATATTACAAACTTGCAAATTTTGATATTTTGAAATTTTTACAATCCTAGAAAATTCAGAAGGCTCAGTTTTTTCGAAATTTTACAAATAATTTCCAAGAAATTTATGATTTATGAATATTTTGAAAGGATACCTAAAATTAAAAATCTGCATAAGCTAAATCGAAATTTTTAAGTTCAACATAAACTATGAATTTTAAGTTTTATTTATTTGGAAGAAATTTAAAAAGGCTTATTATTTACAAAATTCAATTTGAAATTTTCAAAAAATATTAATTAATAGTAAATTTAGTAAGCCAGTTCAGCTAAAGCAACACTTACGGATTACAAAAATTGAAGAAACGTGAGGAAGAATTGCGGAACCATATTTTGAATCAAAATTTATAAAGTTCAACATTCGATTTATGAAGCTTCAGACAGCTGAATATTTTTAAATTGTTGTTTAAAAAGTTCAAAGCACTTGAAATCTTAAAACCAAAATTATAAACAGAAACAAATCGGAAGGCAAAATATTTTGACAAATTGACTAACATTAGCAAATTTTGATAGTTTCAAGGTTTATGATTATCGAACGAATTTTGATAAGATCAACCCTACTCCAGACACCCATAATCACAAATTAAGACAATTTTAGAATATATAAACGTAATTTATGAAAATTAATAAATATTCTAATTTTGAATCAATATCTAAAGTTCATAATTCGATTTAGTTTTAAGAAAGGTCCGAAAATTATTTCAAAATGAGACTTAAATATTTCAAAATATTTAAAATAGCTAAAATTGAAAATTTTGGTATTTAGTATGGAAAAATTACACCAAATTATTGAAGGCAAATTTATTCACAAAACTCGAATTCGTTAAAACATTTCCGGAAGCAAAATTTTATCAAAATTTCATTTTAAATTTCCACGATATTAAAATATACTTTGACTTAATATTTAAGACTTAATATTATCAAAATTCGATTTGAGATTCCGAAAATATTTATAAATACCAAATTTTGCAACTGCAAATTGAACTCATTAAGCATGTTCAAGGTCAAAATGAAAACGTTCGTATGTTCGCGCACAATATTGAGAAAACTTTATCTGCACTTAATAGTGCTGCATTCGTAGGGAAGGCAAAAAGAGTGCCAAAGTAATAAATAGCTTGAACGAAGCAACTGCTTTCCGCTCGTTTCAAGACGGACTGCATCATTCCATTGCGGTCATAGTGAAAGCCTGTCGTTTCAAGAGACTGAAGGAAGCTGTCGATAAAGCCATAGAAGAGGAAATGTCATTTATGAACAAACCTAGATTTCAGTCAACGGCTATTAAATGCCAATTATGTTCCAAAGTAGGTAACATCGCTAAAGATTGTTTCTAACTGAACAAGCCAAGTTCAACTCATATTTCAATCTCACCAAATTCTCGGAATAGCGTGCCAAGTAATGGAAAACCAGTGACAAACTTCCAAACTAGCACAAATCCAGTGAGGTGTTTATATTGTAAAAATATAGGACATATGCTGAAAGATTGCAGAAAGCGGATATATAATAATCAGCGAAGAGAAAATTCCAATACACCTTCACACAAATATATAAATGGCGCGGAAAACTGTCAGGAACTCGTTCAGAAGAATCAGGATACAGTTGTCCGAGTTCAAAACCTGTAAATCTGTGCCGTTCTTACTCTACTCCCTCTCTAACAATATTGTCGTAAACTATTTTGAAAATAATTTTGAATCTGATATTTCCGTACTAAATTTGTTTGATGAGAATAATTTCGAGGTTGCCACTAATTCTTCTAATTCTGAGCTTTAATCTGTTAGTGGAGATATCGATTTGTCATCCGCCAACGTCTAATGAATACCCAAAAATACTATACCACTCATCAAATAATAATTCCGTCAATGCAAAATACGTCACTCTAAATATGGACATATCCGATAACCCTATTTTATACTTTCTTATTGACACAGGAGTTAATGTCAGTCATATAAAAAAAAAACTTCAGTTTAACCTTGAGCAGTTTGTCATCCCGAGTTTAAGTGTCAAATAAAGGGCATTACGTCAGAAAAAATTGAAACATTAGCACTTTGTCACAGTAAATTATTAGTAGGTGATTCAAAAATATACCAGAAAATTCATAGAAATTTTAGTTCTGGACTCATTCCCAATTCAGTCAGATGGTATTTTAGAAAAAGACTTCCTGCAAGACAATAAATGTATTATCGATTACAATAGTTCTACTCTTCAATTTCGGTTTCAAGGTGTAGAACATCAGTTACCGCTTTGTGGGTTGCCGAAATTAGTTGTAGAGCTAGAAATTTCAAACGAAACACTTCCTCCCCGAGTCGAAAAGATTATACACGTTCCTAATCCTAGTCAAATTAACAAAGATTATATCTGTATCTCGCATGAAATTACAAATGGTGTGTATATTGCCAGTTCAGTAGTCAATGTCGCTCTTAACAAAGTCCCAATAAGTTTAGTTAATACAAACGATTACGCTATTAACGTCGGACAGATGAAAATAAGTTTTGAATCGGTTAATTCATATGAACTTTTCAACATTGGAAGTTGGAATCCGAACGTAGAAGACAGATTAAACAAACTCGGCAAGAATCTAAATTTCAGCCATCTAAATGGAAAAGAAAAATCATCTATATTGAAAAATTGTCGCGATTTCAATGATGTATTTTATTTAGAGGGCGATACTGTACAAAATTCCCAACCGATTCACATTAAACCTTACCGCTTACCTGAGGCAACACTCGACGAAATTGATAAACAGGTTGATGAAATGCTAAAAAAAAAAATTATCGAAAACAGTCCCAGTCCCTGGAATTCTCCCTTGTTAATCATTCCAAAAAAAGTTGCCGGTGATCGAAAATGGCGATTGGTGGTAGATTTCCGTAAGTTAAGCAACATCACTGTTGACTAATTTTATCCTCTGCCAAACATAACCAAGATTTTGGACCAGTTAGGCAAAGCAAACTATTTTACGACATTGGATTTGGCAAACGGTTATGTTAACAGCGTTTACCACTCGAACTGGTCATTTCCATTTTCTGCGAGTGCCGTTTAGTCTAAAAGGGGCACCTATAACATTTCAGCGTATGATGAATACGATATAATTAGGTTTAAACGGTCTCAGATGTTTTGTGTATCTTGACGACGTGGTAATTTACGGTTACGACCTTCAAGACAATAACTCAAAGTTAATTGATGTTTTGAAACGTTTACGTTTATATAATCTAAAATTACAGCCTAGCAAGTGTCAGTTTCTAAAAACCGAAATTTGTTATTTGGGACATATTGTGACGAAGGACGGTGTTAAACCTGACCCATCTAAAGTAGGTAAGTGCTATAATGAAATACCCTACACCGACAAATGCTAAAGATATCAGATGTTTTCTTGGATTTTCTGGTTACTACCGGAGATTCATTAAAGATTACTCTAAAATTTCAGAACCCCTGAGTCGATTATTGCGTAAAAATATAAAGTTCGAATGGAATGCTCATTTCGACGAAGCTTTCCATAAATTAAGGAACTCTGTTATGTCATCCCCTATACTGCAACGTCCACACTTCGGAAAAACCTTCATTTTAACCACGGACACTAGTGATTACGCCATTGGAGCGGTACTTTCCTAATTATTTAATGAACAAGTCTTACCAATTTCTTTCGCCAGTAGACTTCTAAATGATACCGAGAAAAAATACCCTACAGTCGAGAAAAAGCTTTTAGCCATTGTTTAGGCTACTCAAAGGTTACATCCATCCCTACACAGCAGACACTTATAACATCTTAAATTCAATCATAAACTAGGAAGTTCATTAAACAGATCATTATCACTCTGCAAATATATTTTATAATAACTTTAAATTGGAGGGAAATCGCTGCACTCTGCTAAAAAATTGGTGAATTCAATGAAGTACAAAAAATTTTCAAAAAATTCCAAAACAAAATTTTAGATTTTTATGTTAAAAATCAAAATTTAATAAGTTTAAATTGAAATTGCAAATGTTGAAATTACAAAAATATTACATAAAATTGAATTAAAATTTTGAATGCTTAATATTGGCAAATTATAAAACAAAACATAAAATTTCCAATTTCTAATTTCAATATTCGATCAACACAGTGTTTTTTTTAACTTCCAGGAATATTCAGAAAGCTTAATAGTTTTAAACTGTGATTGGAAATTTTCAAGAAATAAAAAACTAGGAAATTTGTAAAGTTCAAATTTTGACAAATTAGCTAACATTAACAAACTTTGATGGTTTGAAAGTTCACAATTTCCAGAAAATTTAAAACATTTTAAAAAGAGATGCTAAACTACCCTAATTTTGCCAGTCTTAATAATTTTAAATGTGAATTTCTAAAGTTTATCTCTATTGAATGAATTTGAATAAGTTTTATGAAAAATCAACCAAGAAATTTATGATTTATAAATATTTTGAACAGTCATCTAAAATTACAAATCTGGATTTTTTTAGTTGAGATTTTTAAGTCAATTATACCAAATATTTAGTATAGAATTTTCTAAAATTGAACGAAAAGCAAATTTATGGGAAACTGTTTTATTTTTATCAACATTTCTAAAGAATATTCGATTTATTTAGTTTTAAGAAATTTCGGAAAAGTTGAAGATGAAGTGAAATCATGATATTTTAAAACGAAATTCAGAATAGTTTGAAGAAAATTGGCAAATTTTGAATCCAAATTTCTAAAGTTAAAGTACGGATTTTGAATTTTACAAGTTTACGAAATTTCGAAGGTTAAAGTATAAAATTCATTAGGGGTTCCATACAAATTTAGAAAGATTTAGTTTTTCAAAATTCGACAGGAATTTCTAAAAAATTATAAGATTGCCAATTTTGAATTGAAATTTGCAAAATTCAACATTCGATAAATCAAAAATTCATTTTTAATAAGCAAAGGCTCTGCCGAAAGCAGAGTGAGTTATTAACAAAAACATATCTTTAAAAACCATCAAAATTTGTTGCGCTACTGCACAATAATTGAAATAACTAAATATTCGTGTACACTTATATTCTCTATTGCAGTAAAGTTAAATTATAATCGCCGCAATGATGCAATAGAGATGGGGCAAAAGCAAAAAATAAAAATAAACTTAACCCAAAGATAGTAAAACACACAATTGTTTCGTTCTGCGGTGGTATACACGGATTTTTTGATGGATATATACATTTATTCATGCTGCACATAAAAATACTGAGATTGCGTTTTTAACTAAAGGAATTTTATTGTCTTCCGTCTTTCTTTTATTTTATTATTTCTTATCTTGCAATTATTATTACCATTTTGTTGGTAGTTTAAATGGTATTTCGATTTTTTCTTTTTTTTCTTTTAATTTAATTTAATCTTATTTATTATGTATGTATGTGCATAGTTTTTGTTGTGCTGTTTAATCAAAATTAAATGAAATTCGAAATAATACGTTACGTACAAATAACAATAGATTGAAAGTTTTTCTCTTTTCATTTTCTTGCTGTTTACAGTAATTTCGCGAATTTTGTATTTTTTTTTTTTTATCGATTATATTTATCGTGATCAATGTAAATAATTTTCAGCAAATGTGTGGTAATTCGGTAAATTTAACTCGGCCATCCTGAAATCACCTTGAGACTTCGACAAATACTTTCATTTTTCAAATTTTTGTGGATTATAAGAATACAACTCTTAAAATTTCTTGATAAGATACTTCGCCATTTGAATAATAAAATAATTCTTTAATCAATACGATTCATTAAACGTCATTAACATTTTTTTTTTATTTAAAGTCGTGATATTTCATACATTTGGCATTAAGTTTTAGATATTTCGTTTTGGTGATGCTATACATTTTTATTTTTATTCTCATCATGCATATCTATACCGCCGAATCAAGAAATTCCGATTGCAAAAGAAGCGGTAAACGTTTTTGTTTTTCGCTCGAGGTCCTTTTGTTTCAAGGTAATAAATTGTAACATTTGTTTTTTCTGTTGGGAGGTTAACAAACTTGCCAAATCATTTTTAATCACCATGCAAATTTACCAAAAAAAAAAAAAAAGTTGACAAATATTTAATTAAAAACAATTATTTATTGTGGATTTTGCGAGCATAAGTCAAGCCAAACATTGATTTGTTGAATATTTTCTTATCATTAAGAGAGACAAAACAAGAAAAAGATTTTAATTTGTTAATGTCAACATAAATTAAAATAAAAATAAATGTTGATGAGGAATTTATCGTGTACCTGATGTTGTGTGTTTTATTTTTATTTTTATTAAACTAAATTTTACAAGGGTTCATGGAATCTTAATTAATTAAGTTGGTGATGATGAAGCGTAAAATTTGTAAGTACTTTGAAACAATGTTTCCAAGAATTGAGTAATAAATGTGCGTCATATAAAACAAAAAATATTGACCCCATCTGCTATAAAAAACGTTTAAAAATTTAAAGAAACAATGAGTCTATTAAAATTGATCACATTTTGTACCAAAATTGATACATCGGCGTGGGTCTTGGTAATGTCCAAAATTAATTAAATTGCGTGCTTTGAACCCACCACTAACCGAAAACATTTTGTGTCAGTGTACGCACGCGCGAGATCTCAATAAGCATGACTTTGGTTTTAATCAAATTAAATTTAAATCAAATAAAAAAATATTTTGTTTTCAAACTTTCTCTGTCATAAAAATATCTGTATACATAGTTGTGTGTTTTCAAAGTATGCATTGTTGTAATTGGGCTTGGCATTTTATAGTTTTTTTTTTTTCGTGTATTCATGTTTCAATATATGTTTTAATGTCTGATCACATAAATTATTGGATTAATTTAAAATTTATTGTTCCTTCCCGCTTGTTGTCAATGTGTGACACAGACTTACGACTTTTTAATTCTTAATTGAGAAATTCATTATTGGATTTTTGAATTCTATATTCAATTTATTTTCTTGTATCGATCTGTCAATTAGATCATTAGATTGTGTTAACTTTCGAAAATTGCATCAATTTCTCTTTGAACTACATATACATCAATTACAGACGAAGGTGCTACAACAATCACATAAAATCATTGAAATTCGGTAAAGTAATAACAATCAAATTTACGAAAACAATTTTAACTTCCTGCCTTGCAGATTATTATTTTACATTTACATACCAATTAATAATATATAAAAATTCTAAGTCGGTTGTGACTTTAAAATATTTCAATTTTATTAAAAAAGGCCGACATACTCGTACAATGAGACAGAGGCAGATGGGCGGATTTAAATAAAGCACAAAAAAAAAGTAAAAGTATTCCACGCACTCACAACCGTATATCTAACAAACAATCATTTTTTAATTAATGTTAATCAAATCAACTAATACTCTAACCATATATAGAGAAAGATTTACTTTCATTTGCTTTATAAACAAAATTCAAGCAGCGTAATCTTCAAATAATCCCCCCCAAAAAAAAAAGTTCAAATCATCTCGAAAATCAATAAGGCGCCTCTTAACATCATAAATTAGAATTAGAATTTTTAAAGAAAAACCAAAATCTACATTTTCACACACCTATTTTGAAAGCACTAAGAGCAGCAGCATATGTTCTTTTGTGCTGTTGTGCTTTTTACACAAAAGACTTGTATGTGTACTATAATAATGATCGATTCCCTGTCGATTCCTCCGCAAGTTAAATAAAATATACATAATAATAAAAAAATAAAAAATGGTAATGATAATGATAATAATGATCATCATAGAGAGTAACAACAATAATAATAATAGCAGCAGACTATCAGGCTAAAAACTATTAAAGTTCATTCACTTAACAATATTTTAATAATTTTTTTTTTTTAATATGAAAATAATATTTCATCATCTTCAAATATGATCATCATCTTCATGATCATGTACATACTATACCAAATACATGATATTAAGACGTTGCGTATGTTATGTGTACGATCAGAAAAAAATATTTTCTCATAAATTTAAATTAACTAAAGTATCAATAAAATGCATTAAACCCGATCAAATTAACAACACGTAAGGACAAATGACGTACGACTTTGTATGTATATGTTTTCTAATCACGATTAATAATAGCTTTCTAGTTCAACTGTAATGTAATTATATAGTCTTACAAATAACTGGTGCATTGATTTTTTTTTTATTGTTTTATTTATTATAAGAAAAACTTCCTCTTTGCGAGAAGCGCGGCTTACAGTAGATACGAAATTTCATTTATGGAAATGAACTCTACTATTTAGAGAGAATCAATTATGACTATTTGTATTTATCTACTGTATCTACTTTTTCCAATCTCTTAACTACAATAAGTACGTATATGCATGTGATTATCATGTGCGTGCAACTAATTTGTTATTTCTTCGCGATCTAATTGTTTTCTTCCAAGTAACATTTCTTCTAATATTTATTTCGTCTATAAACATAAAATAGTTTTCTCCTTTAATAATAACAATGTTATCGTTGCAAAACAGCAAATTCTGATACCTGTATAGTTTGTTATGTTTATAATGCCAATAATTGGATTTGTATAAGTGTAAATACATTATTAGATAACCTCAAGGAAATAAATTGAAGCCGCACGGCATCGCCGCATACATATCTTATAAAGTTCAGCAACAATTCTAAATATTTTTACAATAAAACCCAAAATATTTACTTTTAAATACCAAATGGGTACCGAAAGCAAACGGATAACATCTGAAAAATGTATTTTACATAAAATATAACCACAAAATTGATCGATTTTTAATAAGAGATTGATTCGTTTATGATGAAGAGTAGAAGAATAATAACAAGTAAATAGATGTTTGAAGAATTTCAAACAAACAAATCTTTTATGAAATGAAAAGCACCGCAAAACATTTTTTATTTAAATATATTATCAAAATTAGTTATTTTGAGAGGTATCATTTTGAATAAAATATTATGTTGGGGCATAAATTCTGGAATGATTGTTTATGGCAAACAGCTTCTTTGAATAGTGTCCTCTGAGAATAACATTTGGAAAGTTGGCAAAATATGGAATCATTACACATTAAACTTTCAGAAACACTTTTTAAATATTTTCTTGCCTTGAAAGATAAATGATAAAAAAAAATACCGTTAACTATTCAATACTTATTCTAGAATTTAAACACAACGACAAGACATTTTTATGGTAAAAAAGTCAAAGAGGGTAATAAAGAAATGAACTTACATAAATCTTTATTGTTACCGTCATTCATATTTCTATAAATGAGGAAGCCAAACGTAATGTATTTGAAATAAAAATTTTAAAAGTGAAAACGTAGCTCGAATTTCCTTCATATTATGCATGTTTGATCTAAACCAGGTCAGTTTTTCTTGTTAATGAAAAAATCTATCGGCTCATCCGTCGATTGTCATTTCGTCACTTGGTTCCCAAAATTACAAGACTAACCCTCATTTGTTTGGAGAAATGTACGTCATTGTTAGAGGGGAAAATCCCTTCCTCGCGCTCCCTCCATAGATAAAAAAGTTAAGCGAGGAATACAGGAGTAAGAAAATTAGTATCAATATGTCGCACTGCGCCTCGCTTATTCGTCCTCTTTACCTAGATACAGATATAATCTTCAGTTATACCACTGATTTACCACCTTGATCAAAAAGTTCCCGGAATTTATTCAGAAAATTTAAAATACAAGTTAAATCTATATTCAAATCTAAATCTATATTGTCCCCTTCAAAGTAACCCCATCGACTACAACACACTTATGCCAGCGCTTGATCCAATCCTCGAAACATTTTTTATATTCGGTTTTCGGTATGTCCATCAGTGCTTCCTGCGATTTTTTCATTATTTCCTATCGGCTGCTGACACGCGTTCCCCGTAATGGTTTTTTAATTTGATTGAACAGAAAGAAGTCACAGGGAGCCAAATCAGATGAATTCGGTGGCTGTTGGATGGTATTTGTTGCATTTTTCGTCAAAAAATTACGAATAATGATGGCACTGTGCGACGGTGCGTTATCATGGTGCAAAATCCACGAGTTTTTTGCCCACAATTCTGGTCTCTTTCGGCGTATTGCTTCACGCAAACGTCTCATAACGCCCGAATAATACTCTTTGTTTACGGTCTGGCCTTCTGGCAAAAATTTATGATGCACTACACCGTTGTAATCCATGAAAACCGTGAACATTGCCTTCTTTTTTGACTAAAAACGACGTGGTTTTTTTGGTCTCGGCTCATTTGGTGAACGCCATTCACTTGCCTGATGTCTGGATTGCGTGTCGTACTTATAAGCCCACGTCTCGTCTCCAGTAATGATCCTTTTGATGAATGTGGGATCGGATTCAGCCTCGCAAATCATGTCTTTTGCGACGTCAACACGGTCTCTTTTTTTGCATGAACTTGAGGTCTTTTGGCACCAACTTTGTTGCTACACGACGGAAACCCAAATCATTAACCAAAATGTCTTGGACGGATCCATAGGCAATGTTCAAGTCCTCCGCTATCTCTCTGATGGTTAATTTGCGGTTATTGACCAACATTTCTTTTACTTTATCAATGTTTTTGTCGGTTTTCGATGTCGATGGTCTGCCACTGCGTTCATCATCTTCGATTGACTCATGACCACTTTTAAACCACTCGTGCCACTGGTAAACGACCGTTTTCTTTAGAGAATCGTTGCCGAAACACTTTTCCAACATTTCCAACGTTCGCGCACCATTAAATCCGTTTTTTACGCAAAATTTAATACAAGTTCGTTGTTGCAAATTTAAATCCATTTCTAAAATTGTAAATAATCGCCAACACACAGAGATAGATGTACTCTTGACTACGTAACTTTTGCAAATGTCAAGCTATGACGCTAAGATTTAGAGGGAATATCAACAACAGATGCACCAGCTTAACAAAAAAACAGAACTCAAATCGGAACGATGGGAGCGCCACACGGTTATTCCGGGAACTTTTTGGTGGTATATCTTTACAGGAACGCGAAACCCGCACCGGACTCCTTAGCTAAGAAAATAACCTTAAACACATTTTTTTAGGTTAGCTCTACTATGCAGGTCGTTGTGGTCCGCAATTAGAAATATAACCCACAATTAATCGGAAAGGAGGCTTGTCGTTGCCCTCCCTCCGCGTTCTTTGCGTAGTTCCAAAATAAACGTCAGTTTACAGTAATTTATAATTCTAAGGGTTGGTTAATTCTGTGACCGGTCCTTAGGGCACTACTATGAAATCGACCGTATTCCGCATTGCTTGCGAGTCTGCGGATCCAATCCGGGCTTGGTGACGTATTCTCTAGGGACAAAATCACGTGGGACATAATTCCTAGGGTACACAATCCCGAGGGGAGTAAAACCCGAAATCTCGAATAAAATTAAATTGATTTTAAATGATTTTATGAAAGAAACAGCTAAAATGAAATATAAAAAGAACCAAGCGATTTTACGAGGGAGGAAAATTTAAAAAGGTTTACAGAAGTTAAAATTAAAATTTATAAAATGTCTATAAAATTTGATTTTTTCCATAAATATTCTTAATATTTATGATAATGGAAATTGCTTCGTCAATCTTTCAGCTTCTTCTGAAACTTCTACCAAAAATGTTTCAAGTTGTGTTGTGATTGGCTTAATTCGTTGGGTTAGTAAGGTATCGACGAATACATTGGAGCGAACTGCGGATTTATGTTAAATTGGTTAATGTTTCGCCAACCTAATTGTATCCGTTCGTAAGGTTTAAAAATGCCTTTCAATTATTCTGAATTTTAACATTTTTGGATTTTTTTGGTTAGACAAATGTAAAGATCCAAAAAACTGCCACTAACAGAGCGACATGAAACAATAATTTCCCTTTGCGATTATTTGCAATCTATTTTATGTCAGAATTAATAGTAACTGTTGGTTTTCACAATCTCTTGGATAGCCTTCCAGGGATGATATCTTATAACCATCACTATTTTCAATGTTCGATTTTTCGTGTGTAAACAAACATCTTTAAATCAAGGGAAAATTGCACCAGTTGTGCAACAACAAGATTTTGAAATTTTCATAGGTTTTCGAGATTTTGTACTCTACGGATTTTCTATCTTCGGGATTTAGTATCCTCGGCATCTTGTATCCTTGAGATTTTGTATCCTCAGGATTTTGTACCCTCGAGATTTTGTAGCCTCGGGATTTTGATTCTCAAAATTTTGTTCTCTCTCTCTCTCTGCGATTCGCTTCATAGCGAAGTATTAGGAAATCACACTATCGCATATCATAATCCCCCTTCAGGAAATTTGTTTTGTTATTTTTTTTTGCCATAGTTTTTGGATTTTCTGTTAAAACATTGAATGATATTCTAATTTGTATTAAATTTAAATCGTCACTAACAAAGGTTATAATGAAGCTATAAGCTATAAGCTAGCAATGAACTATTGGAATATGTGTTGTTGTTCAATTTTGGTTTTATGTTTCTTGGTAATAAACAATTTAATTACTAAAAAAACAAATTTATTTATTAACAAACCACTAAAAAATTATCATATTTCTGATAAGGCGATTCAGTCAAGTCTAAAGATTTGCCTAAAGCTGGTGACCTAATTTGTATAAAACTACTAATTGGATACCCTCAGTTGAGTTTCACAAACAATTAAATAATTAATATATTGAAATAATTTTGGATAGATAAATTACCATAGAATATTGGTCATATATCAGGCAGAGAAATTTTACAACTTTTTCTAATGTAGAAATAAATATAGAAAATTCCAATTGATTATTCAATTGAACCAGTAATTCAACCATAAAGAAAAATACCAAAATCTCACTAGAGCAGAAAGTCGATAATAAATTCAAGTCGATAATAGTATTTTACGATACAATCTAACTATCAAACTTCATTAAAAAACAAATCTTGCAACGGATCGTAATTTTATTAGTGAAATCCTTAATAGACTTTCTAAAATAATTCAAATAGTTTAGTTAAGACCTTTCAATGTAAAGAGTTACAGTTTATTTCAAGATAAATTTTATTATCTTTTATTCTGAAAATTTACATGGATTCATTAAATTTAACATTACAGTGCGATAATATTTAAAAAAAATTTAGATTTAAAAAATGAAAACGTTACCTTATGAATTAAATTTTGAAAATATTATCTTTTTTCGTAGTTATTTCCAGGCTTAACTTTCCGAAACCGCTTATTAATTCTCTTACAATTTTCAGAATATTATTTTCAAATTTTAATTGAAAGGTTTATTTATTTAATGGTATAGAAAGTTTTAATTCTTAATTAAAAATTGTAAATATTGTTTGCAATTTTATTTTAAATACTAAATCAATACAATAAAATTAAATATTATCTAACTAATTTTTGAAACCTATTGGTTTATTGATAATAAATTCAACACTTGTTCTAATTAATTCAGAAATTAATTTTTTTACGAGTTTAATTCAATTTTTTTATGAATATTTTCCGACTTTAATTCATCTTGTTCTGTGACGAAAAGTCGGAAACTCGGTACGCTTGCTGCTGTGTTTTCAGGAGTGTTAATAAGTATCAGATTGCACCTCTTATAATTTAAGACAATTGTTAACTAAGTGTAAAGGAATATTCTGTCCAAAAATATAAAATAAATTAAATTCAATAGAAATATTATACCAACCAAAACCAAAAAAAAACTTTGGAGACAATCATAAAAAAGGAAATAGATTTGATTTGAGATGAACAGCGACTTGGAATTTATTTAAGAATTAGCGTTGAAACATCTATTAACAATAAAACCAACTACATAGATTGGAGTCCGAAAATCCAATCTTAAGGACCGGACAATTGCCAGTTGATTTTTAGCCAGCAAAAATCTTTAATAGAGATTTAAAGACAAGATGTACAATAATTAATTCACATTTGTTTTAGTTCTAAATTCAATAATAATTTAATAAGGAAATTCTAAAATATTTGGAATTTTTTGACTCAAATTCCACAGATTTGTTCTTATCGTCTCCCAATAGGAAATCTGTCAACATGCAAATGAATTAAATTTTTAGGAAAGAAATACGTTTTCGTTTCTTTCTTATTTCCTCAATACATAAGAAAGAGAAAGATAATATTTATATTTCGTAGATTGATAGCATGTTGACTAATAGACAAACTGATGACTTGTCTTATAGTAATCTCACAAGATAT
This sequence comes from Tipula vernalis, assembly GCA_958295665.1. Taxonomy (NCBI): domain Eukaryota; kingdom Metazoa; phylum Arthropoda; class Insecta; order Diptera; family Tipulidae; genus Tipula; species Tipula vernalis. The sequence goes on along the minus strand of OY282558.1, from coordinate 173,366,440 downwards.
TCATCTAATTTTACAACATCTGAGACAGATATTGGACATTTCCCATTTTTCTATCCCATTCATTCTATTACGCCGCATTTATAAACAACATAGAAACCAAAAATGGTGTATTATTTTTCATTAACCTTCGCATGAACAGTATCTACCGGGGTAGATATCACAATTTTCCTTTCTCAATAACTCAGTAAGATTTCATCCAATCATTATCCGGCATCAGCTATGTATGTGAATAATTTTCTGAAATAAATTGAAAAATTATTCACATAGCTGACACCGGATAATGATTGGATGAAAACTTACTGAGTTATTGAGAAAGGAAAATTGTGATACCTACCCCGGTAGATACTGCTCATGCGAAGGTTAATTTAGTTTGTGTTCTTGCATTTCTTTGTGTATTTGTTCTTGTTTTGTTTTTGCTGCGTTGTTATAGTAATAATTATTTACGGTAATTTAATCAAAATCATATTTATTAAAATTTAATTAGTGTACTAAGGAACAAAATTATAACGTTTAGAAACAGTCTTACAGAAATAAATTTCTGTTCGTATCGGATTGAAATATACACCTAATCCTCCATTTTGTTTTTCATGTTTTATAAAACTGAAAATATTTATTTGTATATAATATAGTTCTTTTTTAAATAATAAGTGAAATTATAAATTAATCTGTTTAATTACATTAGAGTAAGTTAGTGTGTAATTTTGGTAATTATGAATAAATTCAAAGGATGTTCGAAAAGTAATTTTTATACAAAATTAAAAAATTCGTAAGATTTAGTAAATAAACAATGGCTAGAAGGCAAATTAAGATTGAGGATAGTGTAATTGATATTCGAAATAAGTGTGTTAAAAATAATGTGGCGAGTGAAGAAGAGTTAGTAAATAATGGGGATTCATTTATTGCGGATAATGGAAATTGTTTTGTTCTACGGGAAAATGAAGTGGCTAGTGAAAATGATTTAATCCCAAACAGCGAATCTGAAGTTAAAGTCAGTATTGACAAAAAGTTAGCATCGTGGGCTGTACAGCATAATATAACTAGAGCTGCATTTGAAGATTTAATTAAAATATTAAACGATTCAAAAATAATCACTACAGCAAGATCGTCCAAAAAAAAAACATTATTAAAATGCACTGGTGATATGCCTGTAATAAAGTCAATATCAGGCGGTAATTATATGCATTATGGAATTCAAAATTCAGTTTCCAACTTATACTTTCCAGAAGAAATTTTACGAAGTATAAATGAATTTTGTATAGATGTGGGCATTGACGGAATTACACTATTTAAGAGTAGTTCGACTACATTATGGCCCATTTTGGGTTCAGTAGTAGATTTTCCGAATTTAAATCCATTTTTTAGAGGATTTTGTGGAGGATATAACAGTATTAAGTAAAAATGGTATTTTAATTAACCGTCGATTAAATAAAAATTTTTCTGTTCGACTTTTCACGTGTGATGCCCCCGCCAGATCATTTTTGGCGGGAACAAAAGGACACACGTCTTTTGATGGTTGCGGTAAATGTTGCCAAAAAGGATTAAAGATTAATGGGCGTGTTAGTTTTTCAACAAGAACTTCAGACAGTAGAACCGACGAATCATTTTTCAACAGACAACATCTGGAACACCATTGCGTCGAATTTCACAACAAACAAAATGTATTGGAGAATATTATTGGTATGGTGTCACAGTTTCCGGTAGAACCCATGCATTTATTTGATTTGGGCATAATGAAAAAATTATTGTATATTTGGACTGATTCAAAATACGGATCAAAGTTTAAGATGGCGAAAAGTAACTCATTACGAATATCCAACCAACTTATGAATTTCGAAGAATTCATTCCAAAGGAATTTCAACGAAAACCAAGATCTCTGAAAGAATTACCTAGGTGAAAGCTGGAAGGCCACTGAACTCCGACAATTTGCTCTATATACTGGAGTAGTGGTATTAAAAGATTTGATTGAGCCTCAACTATACCAACATTTTTTGTATTTTTTTGCTCGTACCGAATGTTGTCTCATCCAAGTGATTGCAAAGAAAATACACATACAACCCAAAAATTACTTTAAAATTTTGTCACCGATTTTGCATCAATTTACGGAGAACATCTAGTATCCTACAACATTTATAATGTACTACATATGTATAACCGAGTGTATACAGCAATATGGATGTTTAACTTCCTTTTCAGCTTACAAATTTGAAAATTATTTGCAGCTATTAAACAAAAAAAAATTCGAAAGCAAACACACATTTTGCAACAAATCTATAATCGAACTTCCGAAATAAATACGTTTACACAATTTCAAAACCCTCAAACATTCACAACATTTTTTATTGGAAGTGCAAGGGCAGATAGTTACTGTGTTATTAATTCTGATATTTACTTTTCATATTTGCGCGTGGAAAATGAAACTATTGTGGGATATATAGTAAATTCAAAATGAAAAAGGACTTTTTTAAATATCCAGTATTATCATCATTCCTTGGAATTTATGAAGTTTCTGATTTAAGTGATGAATCAAGCTGAGTTCGTACTTCAATTTGTTCGTTCATTCATTCAATAATTTTGTTTTGACAAATTCATACTATGCTAAAATTACAGAACGATTTTGTCGCCATCTACTATTGAAAATTTTTTAATTTTTTGATATTTGAGATATTATTCGAGTTTTTTATTGTAATCAACACACGCTGTATTTATTATTCACACACGGAACTCTTTGTAGTTTTATTTGATAATTTTTTTTTGTCTTTGTTTGATGGAAAATTCAATGATATTTTATTTTTGATTTTTTCTGTTGGACAATTTTTCATTTTTGTACCATGTTGTCTCTTTCACTCTTTGTTCGTTCAGTCAAAAAGTTAAAGTTAAACTATCTCTTGTGAAAAAATTCAGAAGAAAAAATTTGTCATTTTTGAGCAATATGATTGATCGAAAAAAATGTTTGAATGAATGAATGAACGAACAAATTGAAGTATGAACTCAGCTTAAGAAACATTTAACATTGGTGATATTGATTATAAAATTGTTGCGCTGCCGTATAAAACTGCTTATGTTTTCATTCCACTTTTACATTTGCAAAATTAATTTAACATCATATTCGAATTATACATAATTTATACTAAAACACACTTCTATTTGTATTATTCGAAACAGGAAAATGGCAGAATCAAATGATTTATTTAGTTTGGCCCAATCTACTGACGTACAATTAGAGGAAAATTCAATGTCTCAATACACAATTCGTGAGTGTATTTTCTTAAATTGCATTTGGACTGAAATTAAAAATATTAATTTAACTTTTCCTATCCAAACAATTATTTGGCAGGTTCAACAAATGAAACATATTGCACACAAATGGGCGACAATTATGATAGCCCAACAACACTTAAACCAGGAAAAATAATAGTAGAAACATTGCCACCACGTAAAATAAACACTAATATAAATACCCAAAAAAGAAAATTTACATTAAATATGCCGAAATATATTCCACATCCTACTTGTCATTCGTCAACCAATATCCCAATTAAAAGTTTAAATGTGAGCACTCAGACTGACTTCAAAGGTACCGAAATATCACAGAATTACACAGGTGTGTATATTAATTTTTGTAAAATATTAAACATTTCTCAATTTAACCAAATGTTATATTAAAATTTTAATATTTTTTCCCCAATTTCAGCTGTTTTACAAAATTTCTTGATTAAACGATTTTCTCAATTGAATACTAGATTGAAGAAAATAGAAAATATGATTGAAGCAAAAACACATCTAGATTTACAGATACCGTTGCCAGTATCCTCAATTGAAGCAATGGACGATTTGGAAATGAAATTAACGGATGAAAATTTTAAACATAAATAAGTAAGTAATAAAATAACATATTCCTGTCCTATAATTCTAACAATTTATACTAAAACTTTTTGTATAGAGGAGCTACGTCACAAAAATACACGGCAAGGATCAGGACTATGCGCGTATTATTAAACATTTATTTTCTGATGAATTACTGTTCCAATAAAATTGGAATGGTGAGAAAGGCAAACGAGGGTTGAAATTCCTGTCAATTTTTTCCGAAGTTTTATTTGGTAAGCATTGGAAATTAGCATCTTTCTCTGTTTAAAGACTGCGCGCTTCATGTATATTATTCATTTCATAATGTTAACTAATGTTTATAAAATAATTTATATAATATATATATATATATATATATATATATATATATATATATATAGATATATATATATATATATATATATATATATATATATATATATATATATATATATATATATATATATATATATATATATATATATATATACTGGTATATATATTAAATATCTATAACGAATGTACAAATGTTTTCTTTATTTTTTCGTTTAGATGCAATTGGGGAAGATTCTTTGGCTGTGTACGAGAATAAAATTAGAACTGTTATAAAGCGTACACATCAGAGAACTATTAAAAAGAAACAGTCGAAAAATAAATAGTTACTCGTAGTTTTGTCATAATTTCGTTAGTTTTTATGTTCTATTTTTTTTAAACTAGAAATACAATTAAAGTCTGAATTTTATTTTATTAAGTTTTAATTCGAATTTAACTGTATTATATTTACTAATCAAATACGGTAAAATATTTTGATAGTATTATTAATATATATATTAATATTTAATTATTTTTGAATTTTATTATAGAGTAATATTGAATTTATTTATATGTTGTTTAATTAACTACTTTTAAGCAAATAGTTTATCATAACATGTTATAATCATAATTTTATATCTAAATAATTAACTGTTATTATAAATAACGTTTCGGACACATCTCATATATTTTTATAAATAAATTTGATTTCATTTATTCTTCACAAAAAATAATATATTTTGTAAATTTTATTTTATAGAAAATCTAAAATATTTTAAAGGAACATAATGTATATATTAAATTTATTTACAGTAATTAATTGTTTTTTATAATAAATGATTTTTTATATCAAATTTTTTTGAGGCACATAGTAATCAGTCTTGATTTGTCACATACGATTCTTCTATGAACTGTCACATACGATTCATCTATGAACTGTCTTATACTGATTCCCGCCTTGTGATAAAATTCGATATGCGTGTCATTCGAGACAGTCATGCATGAGTCATTAGTCTGTCTAGTATGACTTTCCTGCTGGGCTTAAGTTGAGCAAGTAGTTACATAATAATTTACCGGTAAATCACTGCCGGCAATTTACCGATAAATCACTTCCCTTTAAATGCAAGTTTAAAATATCTTTAAAAGGAAGTGATTTACCGGTAAATTACCGATAAACCAGCAAATCGATCGAATTGCTACCATTTACTGGTAAATGACGATTTCGGTAAATTTGCAGTCACACTAGATGTGTCAGAAGCCAAACGACTAATTCCAATTTTTGAATTTTTTTTTTATTTTCCTTTTATTAGCTTTGATTATTCGTTTTATAAGCTAATAAAACGAAATTAAAATTTTTTCAAAAATTGCAGTTAAGATGTTTGGCTTCTTTCTGGCACGTCCAATTATTTCAAAAGTTTGAAGAAATTCGAGGTGAACCTCTCAATTTGATTTTTTTAAAATTCAATTCAAAATTTAAAAATTTGACATAATATCCTTAATTTTATTGAATGTTGTGCGTTTTGTAATCAAGTTTTTCTATGTAGTTCGAATGGTGAACTTTTAAAACCAAATTTCACTTGTTTTAGCCAAATATGTGTCTAGTCTAAAATTTAAGGAAATTTTAATTCCATCCATTAAACAAAACGGTATTCTTCTTCACGAAAAATATTTGTAGAAAAAACAATTGATATTTTACCAAACTGGTTAATTTTTACCCTTAAGACCCGTGATTTATAACTTCGGATGATTTAGAAATTGCGATTTAACGTCTCAGTTCACCATAAATTTGTATTATGAATAAATAGTTTCCACGAAATTTTAGATTCATTTCATTAAAAATCTGGTTCATTGAACATAAACTTTTGAACTTTCTACTATGGGATTGCTAGCGTGATTTAGATTTCTTGAACCGTGTCAAGAGTAATTTATACTTTTGGGAAATATACCAATTTCAAGCCTCTTATCAATTACTGTGTCATAATTTAAATGTCGTGTCAAATTTCCATGTCTCTCTATAACATAAAAAATTATAACAACATCTACATATACTAATCTTGTGTTACACATGTTTTCGCAACATAAATTTATTAAATTACCAATTGACACACTAATTGTAATGCGGTAGCTCTATACTAGCTATAAACACATTAATTCCCACATGAAAACATAAATAATTTATCTCAATTACAAAAGGAAAAATATAGAAAATTGATTATTTCGTTAATTATTATTACAGTAATCGATCTTTTAACCTCAAATTATTTCTTTTACTTTTTTTTTGTATTTTTTGTTTTTGTTTCTAATTTTACATAAGAAAATGTCAAATTGGTTTACAGTTTTAGCTTTCCCCATATATAAAAATATATACACACACACACACGTATGAATATATAATAGAAAACCATTTCTAATGACAAATATTATTAGGTTGGCACACGTTTCTTTTGTACATATAAATATACCGTATATCTGCATATGTTTTATACGTGAGCTTATTCAACCATTCAAGCATATGGCCTAGATAATATCACGATGCGATTAAAGAATACACAAAATTTATCGGTTTTATATGGAATATGGATGAAATTTGATAGTAAAGAAGCGATGAATACTTATTCTAAACAATGTGTTCTTATTTGTACGTATATATGTGGATACATAAAATTGTTTGCAATACCTGAAACAACATACAAAATAAAAATGTTATCAAAAATATTTTTTTTTTATAAACAGGTGAACACAATTAAAAAGTGTGATTACAAATCAAGAAGATAATTTAATTTGTGCACATACGATAAGATAAGAGAAATTCGAACAAAATATAATCAGCGCTAAAAGTGAAAGTATATAAAATTGTCTGAATAAATAAATTTGTACATATGTACGCATTAGAAAATGATATCTTAGCATCTTCAATTAAAAATAGCGTATATAATGGGGTGATATGACCGTGCTCCAAATCCATGACATATAATTAATTTTATTGTTATTATTATTTGATAGAGCCAATTAAAATTACATATATAAACAATATATTGTTTTTGCCACATAAAAATTTATGCAAATTTCATTCATTGTCAATTTTGTCGCTGTTGCGATTTTATTTAATATTTTATAGGTTGGGCAACTTGAACGACTAATTTTTTTTTTTGTAATTTTTTTATAAAATATGAGATGTTTAATTCAGGAATATATTCTAAGGTTATGAGATTTTTTATTTAATCTTGAAATTTGTAATTAATTACATCGTGAACTCTAATAAGTCATTGACCCAGGTACATATAATCCTCATCACGTTTGTACTTAATATATAAGTATACAATGAATTGTGCGATTGCGTAACATTTAGTTTTCATGATTTTTTTTTCCCAATAAATATATACAATTATACTCGTATACATAAACGAGAGATGACATTTAGTATAGAACAAAAAATGTCAACGTTAATTAAAATCATAAATTAATTAATAAAAAAATAAACTAGCGATAGAGCGAAACAAAAATTAAACTTTCATTTGCAATAATATTTTGTCACGCGATTTTCTATTTTGCAATAACAAAAATTCACGATTTTATGTTTTGTTTTGTTTTTAAATAAAAATATATTTCATAATTTTATTTTATTTTTTAATTTAAATAAATAAATAACGAATAAAAATTTTAGTACTTTTATCATTTTCTCATTTTTTAGTACTCTATACTCGAATTTATGGTGGAAATAAGACGTGCAGCTTAGAAAAAATATGTGGTGCGATGTGAAACATATTTTTAATAACAGCATGAAGACTGTTTTATGAGATTTCGCGACCTAAGAGCCGATTTTGATAAGCAAAAAACAAGATGAAGTAGCCGCGCACGCGCAGATGATGTAAAATTATTGGGTAAAACGTCAAACTCAATTTAAACGAACACCGTGCACAATAAAAACAAACCTAATAAATTACCACAATATTTTATGTCACAATAATATATCGAATATTATTTTATAACACATAATAATAAATGAAATGTCTTTAACTTAAAAATTATTTGTTTTTTTTTTCTTTTTAAGAAAACTTTTAACAAAATGATTGTATGCAAATTAGGCTTTTTAGTATTTTTGTTGTAATAATTTTTTTTTTTTTTTTTTGTTTCTTATAATCGTCTTCGTTGTTTGATCTGATAAATAGGGTTTGACTGTTTATTATTATAAGACATTTAGAAAATTCCCAGAAACTTCAAAATCTAATTAAAATTCTGTTCGCTAGTTATAAAATAAATACCAACAAAAAATTAAGACATTTTTTTTTTTTTAGAAGTTCGCGTTGGAATTAACTTGGTGTATTTGTAAGTGGGACGTGCCTAAACGAATCTATTTTGTTATATTGTAAATTACGGTTACTTTACATAATTTGTTTGTGTGTGTGTGTAGTTTCAAAGTTATTTATGAAACAACCATATCACACCATACCGCATACAAATATTTCTACGCGATCATCTTTAAATTAATGATCACGAACGACTTTTTGCACATTATCTATATCAGCAGCTTTTGTTTAACGGCATATAAACCTAACTGCGACTGCGATCGCTTGATAGATAAAACTACTGAAGAATTTAAATATTTTAAATTTGATCATATCGATCGCTATACAAAAAATTTGGCTACAGTTTGCTAGAAAATATTAGAAACGAATAATGTTTATCAGTTTTTTGCTTTTATTTGTGCTCATATATCTTCAAATATTGATTGATTGATTTTTATATGATCTGATTTATTTTTTAATTTATCGCGAACACGCAAACTTGTCCCTTTATAAAATAAGTAGTCGTGTCTTCTACTTTCTTTATATTGTTATGTTATATTAAATTTTTTTATCATTTTAATCATGAAAAATGGTGGAATAATTGAGATCGTACGATGAACCTAAACATGTATACATATTTATTGACCAACGATATATATAAGAAAGTGTGTTTCACAGTACACAAAAAAATTAAACATTTTTAAAAACCTGTTCTGATAATTTCGTTTTTTTTTTTTTTGAATTTTATTTTAGCGGCATAACTCGCGATCGCGAGTTTCATCTTCTTTGATCAATCGACTGCAATTAAGTATATGGTCGCAATTATCAAATTTGTGTGAAGATACATGGTTCATGAGATGACACACGTATACATTTTTATCGAGGCGACGACGACTACCATAAATAGAAAGCGGTTGTGTTACACAAAAATTGAAAAGTAAATTAGTGCGCGCTGCGGACAAATATTATCTGGCGATTGGTATACGCATACTTGCACGCGAGTGAAATTTTACGACACTTATTTATAATAAAAACGCGCCCATTGAACCATTAATAACGAGATTCGCGCGAATCAAAATACATTAATCCGGAAATTAATAGCATAAATTACCACTTCATATTCAGTTCTAGCAAAAACTATGAACATACAAACGATACAAGAAATGCTTTTAATTTTTTTAACAACATTCAAAGAATTACAATATACAAGATTTATAAAAAAAACTTAACATAATTTTGTTTGATAGTCATCAAGAGAGTCAAATCTGTATCTTTTTTTTTTTTTTTTACAAGTTTAAAAGTAGGAAAAAACTGTAAGAAAAGTATAATCATAACAATAATACTAAGACGTCGAGAAGACGAAGAAATCTGTATTATACAAAATTTGTTGTACAGTTACGTTTAAAGTTAAAGAAAACAAAAAGATTTTTTTTTTATAATTATGATGATCATGTTGTTGATGATCAGCTTATATGATCAAGTGAATTTCTTTCTTGTGTTTATTTTCTTCTACATTGCTGTACTCTAAGAAAGTACACAAGAAGTATGTACAAATTATTCATTCACCTGACCTGAAGGATGAATAATAAACATAAAAAAGAAATGATATAATATTACAATTTACTCGTACAAGAGTAACAACATACCAAACAACAACACAAAAAGATCATCATCGTTGTCGCGTTAAGATTATTTTAACTGCAAACATGATACTTGTCAGTTTTCATAGGTTTAACAAGTGTTTTGATTTTCTTGGTTTTTTTAATACTTTGTCTGTGCGCAAGACATAAAATGGAAAAATTGAACAGTTGAAAAGGTCGACAAATTTATTTTCATTGTTATTAGATTATTACAAAGATCGTTTAGCTTTTGAATCTGTAATGTAAAACATATTTTAGACCAAAGTAAACTTGAATAGATCAGATCATCAACTTCGGGCCAAAAAGGAATTTCACATGTGGTGCGAGCATATTTACTTACATCACTATATTGCAATTTTGCTATGAAGTCATTACACCGCGCTATTACTCAACAAATTACCTTATAATTACGATCTCCGTAAGACCTTTGCTGATCTATTCACAAAAAAAAACCGACTCTCATCGGGTGTGTATATTGTATAATTTCTACACGATTAAATCATTTCAATGACAATTGAAAATATATGTACGTAAAACTAAAACGTAAACTGATCATATGGTGACTTATAAACAAATTCAATTTCTTATGCGCGGTTGTTAGATTATCGCGAGCGGCTTTTAACTCAATTTGCTTAGTTTATGTTATTTTTTTTTTTTTAGACAAAGTTGATTAACCTAGGTGCGAATTGTAATTGAATTTTTTGTTTTTTGTAATTAATTCGATGTGGTGTCAATGATGTGACATTCAATTTTAAGGAGAGCTATTATACACAATTTACAATTATACAATATAATGCCTCCCACCTTCGCTTTGTATATAAAAGCTATTGCACAAATTTCATAATTACCGTTTAAATAACTCACAGACCAAAGTGATTTGTATTGTTAGTTAATAGAATTTTTTTTATTATATCTTAAGGAATATGTATATACGAAGAATAAGAAATATAATAAAAAATCTATTACCAGCCTTAAGGGGAATTTGATTATTATTACTGTTATTACATTACCATTATTATACAATATAATAATTTTTTCTAATATAAAAAACTTAAAATGACATTAACGTGAAGTATGTTCACTCTATCCCTATATATACATATGTACATATACATATATATCGTAAAGCCGTATATCCAATTCCAGTCTAGTTTCTTACGTCTACCGGTTAAAATCTATTATTATTGTGATGGGTGCCCGGCAGTTTCTATTTTTTTTTTTTTTTTTGTTTAGTTGTGTACCATGAATGAAAAGCATAATAAAATATAAAGAATAGCAGTTTGTATTAAACGATGGATTTGTTGAGTTGCATTGTGGATGGGAGTCGTATAGAATCTCTACAAATAATTATGATGTAGGATATAACTATTATCTCGCGGTTTTGAAAAAAGGAAATTGGTACTTGTTAAAAATATTATTAATTTTAATTGATTTATATAGCGTGTGTTTAGAAATGTTACCGGTTTACCACTATTTACTGATATTGATTTATAAGAAAGTCACGTTACGTCGCTTAAGTATTAAACATAATTATAAAAAGTGAAAAGGTTATGGAAATAAGCTTTAATTATCCCACGGATCGTGAATTTTAATCCGAAATAAATGTTAAAATTATTTCAAACCAATAGCCTTATTTGCAAACAAATTTAACTGCGAGATAACGTGAAAATATGAAACGAAAAAATCACAAAGTTTACCAGTTTTCACGTTTACATATTATCTTACTTTTTATAGAATAAGGATGCAGGAAGATACTGAATATGGACTGAAAAGTTTTCCGTATCGGCAATAAAACACAATCGCGTTTTTGATCGGTAGTTAGCGAACGCCGCACCCGTCTTGCTTTAAACTTTTTCATACGCAAACGTACAGGCAAAATATTTGCTATAGGTTCTTTTGAAATCGTTACGTTGTCAACAATCTCACACAACTTCAATTTACAATCACTCAATTGACGATTGCTAATGTAAGAAAAGTGCCTCTTTCGGAAGATAGAAAAATAGACCAGACACATATGTATACATATATTTTTATATTAACGCAACCATAGTAAATGTGTCATCAGAGCTCCTGTGAAAAATAGAAAAAAATGAGGTAAATAATTCGAATTTGAATTTTATCCATTGTTCACAAAATACAGAATACGTCAATTTTGTTGCTTGTGAAATGCAAACTAAATGACAAATATACTTGAAAATGGAAATGACGCCTAATAAAGGGTTGACTTTTTTGAAATTTAATAATAATAACTCATTATAGTGCCATCTATGTGTCAATACAAATCAATTTAAACTAATATAAATATTCTTACAAGACGAGCTGACATTAAACAATTGGGACACTTATTGTTGCTTACTACACTGAAAAAAATATAGTGCATTTTATTTACGAATGGCGTTTATTAACCATAATTCGTATTATTAATGTAAAAATTACTATATTTACGTAAAAAAACAAAATTTAGAAATTTTCATTAAAATTTGTGCGTTAATAGTACGAATCACAGTTCATAAACTAAAAAATGGTTTAGTTTATTGTATTTTATCCATGATTTTATTAAAAAAACATATTTATGAACAGTTCATAATATTTATGAATAAGACTATGATGAAAATTTATTTTAAATACTTATTGTTCATCATATTAACGAAAGTGGCTCTATAGTACTTGAACATTACGAATAAATTGATATGCGTAACGATTTCATTACATTTAAATTTGTCCGAATATATCAGATTTCATAATTGCATAATGTACATATATGAATTTGTTCGTATTATTAATGATTGGATGAATCTATTCTAGCATCTACGAAAATTACGTAAAGTTGAATTATAATTGGGACAACGAAATAAATTAAATAGAATTCGCTTTATTATTAACTATTATCGTGCGGCTTGAAAGGACCATTTACATAGTTTGAAAAATCGTGAGAAATTAAAATAATTTTTGTGTGATGAAAATCAGGTAAATATGGTATTTTATTTCCGTGTTTTCGTTTTAATAAGAACTTAAATAAAATCATCGCTTTTGTGATCGATGATTAATTCTTATCCCGTGAAATTAAAACGAAAACACTTTTGTATGAAAAACCCTAAAATTCATTGTATAAATAATGTGTACATTTATAATTTATGTGATTTATTATTGTGTTAGTAATACCTCTGCTTTTTATAGTGCGCCTGTAAGAAAATGTTTACTATTCCAAACTTTCCCGATCCTGCAAAACAAGATATTTCAGCAACACAGAGAAAATCATGAATTAAACTCGCTTTTGGAGTACCTCCCTTACCCCTTTTGGAGTAAATAAAAATACCTACATGTAATATTTATTGATTTTACAGAATTGCAAATTACTATCGAATTTCAAAAGGAAAATGGGAGAAAGCAATAATTTCGAATGTGACCTGTGTTATTTAAAAATTAAAGTTTATTTTTATGAAATTAAATTGACTTCATTTTAAGGACAAATAGAAGAAATCAAAAAAATAAAGGAATTACAAAACGAAATTTTAAGTTTTTCATTTATTTTCAACTGTGCTGTAAAGATTTTACGAATTTGGTCATCAAACAACACAAAAATTTTCATTCTTACTATGAATTACTAAATATAAATATTATGTAATTTTGATTATCAATTATGAACCCGTTCCTGTATTTTATGAATTATTTTCAATATATTTATGAAAATAATCAACATGTTTGTGAATTATTCTTAACCACTGCACACTCCGTTCTTCCTACATATGAATAATGAATTTCTAACTTAAATGTATGAATTTATTCGTTAATGTGATTTACCATTTCATTAATATTATGAACATTTTCATCTTATCTTCTATTTCTTACGTTAATAATAAGAACCTCTTCATCCACAAATGCTATTAGCTGCAGAATTGCAGAATTAATTTTTTGAAGAATTATGAAGGCTTAGGTTTCATGATGTGTATGCGTGTGTGTGTAACTGTACGAGTGTATTTGGTTATGCATGTGTTTGTGTGTATATGTGTATATGTGTGAGTGTGTGCATGCATTTATAGGTGTGTCTATGTGTGCCTGTAAGTTGGTTGTGTGTAAGAGAGTGTGTGAAGGTTTATCTGGGTGTGTGTGTGTCCTTTTACCTGTAGGTGGGTGAAAATCTTCGAAATACACTGTGTGTCCGTGTAATTAGTATAGTGCCGGATTTTTACTGGTTTGATATTTCTTTGGGAGGTGGGGTTGGATTGGACCTTTTTTATTATGTTTATGTTATGAACCACTATTAGTTTTCCTCGCGCGCTCAAGGCACTCTAACTTAACCAAAGGTTCTGCTGCGAAGCTACAAATAGCAGATCAGTAATCATTTGGGCCCACCATATGTAAGTTGATGTTCTCCGGAGTCGGGCAAAAGAAAAATACGTATTCTGAGTCTCTCCCTTACGGCTCGGCCACTCGAACATATCGTCGTGTCCGAACCAATACAGGTGTGTACGGAAATATCCATGCCCGATCAGCAGCTGGGTCAGATTTCAGATAGAAGTCAACTTCACCTTGTTGGCGGTTTAACCAAGTACATATCTATCATTGGTATGAGGTAAAATGTCCATCATCCCTTATCACGTTCGTTCTAATGTTGTTGCCATTCAGATTACGATTCGCCCTAGCCGTTGTTTGGAATCCGTTAAGGAGTAGCTTATTTCGCTTCCTTGCCAATAGATCAATTTGTCACATTCCCACTACATTCGCGCGAGCGAAATATATGGATCAATCAAACAACAGTTCTATCTTAGATAACCACTGTTGGATAAAGTCTATGACCTCGTTACAAATATTTTCTTCTTCGGCCTTAAATTTGGCAACCAACTTAACCGCAAAACCCCCAGCTTTTGCTTTCTCACTTAAGCGAAATCTAAGCCCACCATTATACAAAATATTCTATAACAATGGACTCAGCACCGAAAAATAAATATTTTATCTGAGTAGATAATTGATGAATAAGTTAATGACCACTAATATGTTTAAAAATACAGAATTTTCTAAAACAGAATTTTGCAAAACGGAATTTTTGATAGCAGAATTTTTTGAGAAACAAAAATTTCGAAAAAACAGAATTTTGTAAAAACAGAATTTTTTAAAACAGGATTACGTACCGATCCCGTTCCACTATATTAACGTATGAATTTCGTTCTATTAACGAAGGGTCGTATCGGCTCAGTTTTAACGAATTTTTCTTACTATTAATGCAGTTTTTGTCTACATTGATGGAGGATTTTTTTTAGTGTAGTGATGGCATTAGCTTGTTTATAATACAGCAAAAGAAACGGAAATTTGTCGTTGGAGCAAACGTAATTATTTAGTAGTGCTAGATTTTCTGAAAGCAGTCATTGTTTAGAAAAATAAATGATTTTGAAAAATCTACAAAAATTCGAAAATCTTGAATTATTAACAAATAACCTATAAGATTTCGTTTCTAACGTAACGGCTTTACACTTTTGAGATTTGCATTTATCATTCTTACGTTTTTTAAAGATTCTTCGGAGACCCTTATTCTCAAATTTCTAGGGTATTGTAACATCTCGAAAAAGCTCCAAAATTTCTAATTTTTCTGTAAGTCTGCAAAAGCCTACTTGAACATGGATAACGCGACCTAAAATTACTAAATGCTTTACCCACTACTTAAAGCTATGCAAATCTCAATTAATCTGGAATATTATCTAAGTAATTTCGAAAATTTTAAGAATACCGTAATAGCTCAAAACCTCTGCTCATTCTCGAATAAGAAATTACATTCGAGAAGATCGAAATATCTAGAAAATCTTCGTGAAAGCTTTTCAAGCCGGCTTACATCCGGCCACGGTCGAGACTCGCGCGACTGTCTCACAATCATCAAAGCACAAAAAATTGACCTATAGAACTTCAGAAATTCTTATGGTTCTGAATGTCACATTAGTTAATCACAGAACTAGAAGTTTTCGTCATCCTGGTGGCAAACTCTCCTTCAAAATTCATAATTGTTAACAAACGCCCCCACAAACACATGCAGACATGCAGTCAACCAATCATAAAAAAATTAGCAAAGGATAAACAGAGACATACTCCCATAGGCAAAAGTCTTGTTTTTCCTCTCAATAGTCAAAACAAATAAAACAAAAAAAATACAAACACTCCAAAACCTATTCCAAGTGATATCCAAAATTACGCTTAGTAACTTTAAGTCACCTAGTCTAACGAATATCGCTGACTCTCCACTCATCTACTTGTATCAAACATTCCAGTCATTATTACAGAAACCTTAAATACAGCTCTGCCTACCAACTCAATACATTAAAGTTCGGAAATGCACAAAAATACGCAATTGGAATTCAAGCTAAAGTGAAAAGCGGCTTTTGATCGAATATCAAGTTATCTGGTGGATTCGTCGATGAAAATGTTCTTTCATCTCAATGAAACATTGACACAAGCAATAAACCGACCACAAGCAAGTCATCTCACCATATTCTCCTCCCTACAAAAGTCCATATTATGTGTGTATACTATACGTCGACTCTTCAATCAATTCACGCTATTTTCTAAATCTAAAACTTGTCGCTCGATCAAATATCACGCCACGAATACACAAATCGATCTGAATTTCCTAAACGATTAAAATATATTTCGCTGAAAAAACATATCAATATCTTGGGCTAGCCCCCTAGATTCCAAACTCCGATTGAAAATATCGTGACTACTAATAAACTACTAAACTATTTGTTGAAGAACATCAGAGAATTCATATATCAAGATTGAAGAATTTATCAAAGCCCGTCGATGAAAGGTGTGTGACTATAATAAAAGCAATAGGAGATCTAACAAAGAATTAACCTTTCCATGTACGCGATAAAATAAGATTACAATACGTATACAATATATATTCTAGTTGTTACCCCCCCTCCCCAACACGCCCTCTCTAAATTGGAGAAAAAAAATACAAAAATAATAAATTGTATTTAAAACCAAAACCAATATGTAATAAAAGACGTACTGGTCAACTATGTGGGGGGGGGCGGTACGGGGGGCTAAGTCACCCATCAGCTGCTCTTGAAGTGTTGCTTTATTTCTAATGCATGTTGTATATTTGTGAGCGATTTTTCTAACTAAGTTCCAGAACATTGGACGTGCCTAGTGATCAGAAAAGAGTGCTCTGGATGATGGTACTGCAAATGCAATCCTTGTATGGCATTGCTGTAAATGTAGCAAATAGATATAACTACCTAACTGTCTGTTTTGAATCAAGTGACGCTAAATCGTGGATTGTAAAAATGACGCTAATTATTGTAATGTGGCCATCATCGTCGTTAAATGGGTTCAGAAAGTTTTAGTTACTGACAAACAAGCTGAGGGCCTAATCCCGAACATTTTGGTTTTACCAATACTATTTGTTTCACAAAATGTTGAAGGGATTTATGTGTTTGGGAGTAAGCCCCTGGTTCTCAGTGGGTCTTGAATACTAATTTTCAACTGAACTCAATGTCAGCTAATTTTATCATCGTCTTTGAATGTTTGATTTGACTGTTTTCTCGTTCTGGCTTGGGTAATCTGGTTTTAGTAACAACCCGCTTCGTGATAACAAGAGATTTTAGAAATTTGTGCTCGTTTGAAAATCTTGTAATTGCTTATAGAGGTTTCTCTTCAAATGTTGGCGTCGTATTAGCTACAAAGTTCGGGGGCAAGTGTGAGGGGTGCGGCGAAGACGATTCTGGAATCGGACCAAGCCGTATATATTTTCGATGTTCTTCTCTAAGCCATAGGTACTTCCGATGTTCATCTCTAAAGTTTCTTGAACTGACTACGTAAGGTCCGTCAAAAGTACTGCGCGATGGTGTATTATGGTTTTACTAAGAGGTGCCACTGTGATCTTGGCTGAAATTAAAGAAACCTTCATTAAATTGTCACTTAACAATTTACTACAGATTTTCTGATATTTTGGACAAGGAATTCTAATATTTTGCAGATGTGGTAGATCGCTACGAAGGAAAACCTTTCGATCGTTTAGTAATTCGTCGTCCCAATATAATTTCGTGAGCCATAAGATTTGAAACAGGAATTTGACTAGACAAACTTTGTCACTTAGCAACTACTGGCTCGCCTTTCAACATTACTTGAAAGCAAAAATTTACCAGCAGTGAGTTTCACTAGAGACCAAAGCGTCTTATTTCATTTCGTCTTTTCTTCAATTTTTTGGGAGTTAATTCTCTTTCGTCTTCAAGTAATGGTGGATAGTTAGAAGTTCATTTTCGCAACGGCAAACCAGACTCAGACAGAAGTTCCAGCTTTCATTGAATCTGCACAGCCCATAATATCATCCATGTATAAGTTGTCTTTGATCCGATTAGCTGCTTCAGAATGCTTTATCTATTCCAAAAATTGCAGTTTTTAGTTGTACCGGTTTGACTTAATCAATATGGTAAATCTTCCATTTCTCACATCCTTCGCAGAGAGAGTTTAATATTAGCTTCAACTTGAGAAGTTTTAGTTGTGTGATTCGGTGATAAAATCATATCACTCATACTAGTAACAATTTATCCACAAATTGTATTTACAGCTATTGCTCTATTGCCAGCACAAGCCACCTTCCCATCGCCTATGACTTGAAAGAAGTAACCAGCTCTGATCAAAAAATCGATCTTTCGATCGATTCGAGACACCCAGCCATTCTGGATCTACAATTCGTCATGCTTAACTTGGGTTCATTTATTTTTTAAAAGATCATCTAACTTATATTTAATTGAGAAAGTTAGGTTTGATTCCACGTTGTTTGTGATGGAGAACATTTCTCTGCACACATACGTAATTTTTTATTTTTTGTCGCTATATTCGACATTTCAATGCAGAGCTCTCATGATCAAAATAACTCAACTACACTACCAGAAATCGCACAATCTTTTGAAACACAATAGCTAGGGAATTTTAGGATTCTTTCAGTTCAGTTGCTCGAACAATCTGGATTCAACATTAACCATAGCCACCAATTTTTTTCATCATGAAGCAGAGCCTAGCAATCTCAATTTATTTACCAAAAATACTCTGATATAAAACTACGTTTGGATCAGGAAGAAAAGAAAACATTTCACAAAATCATTGTATCTGGGAGATGAGCCACAAAAGTTGGATAGTGAGGGGCGGATGCAGAATGTTCAAGTTTCACAGTTCTGTGAATTGCTGTGCTTCGCCTAATCTTAATGATATATTTTCTTAACCATTTATAATTTTGTTCTTTCGTTTCATCAAAGCTCTATTTACTCAGCAGTACAATTCGAGTTAGATTTAACTTTAGCAAGATGCAGTGAATATTTTCTATTCTTAAGACAGTTTTTTATTGGTATGAACGCCATATATTTAGTTTTCCTAATTAAAACTTAAGCTACTTCGAATTAATTTTTAAAGGCGCAGTACACGCTAGACGCTACTTAATATAAAAATTTAGCAAAGCATTTTTGCTAAAACCAAAATTCAAATATCCGCATATTTCAGGTATCTTTCTGCTCTCAATTAAATGTAGAGCAATTTAAATCTTGTATTGCTAATACACACAAATAAAACATCTTATCTTTCTTATCACAAACTACTTAAAATTTGTGGTTAATTATGGTAACACAATTTCGTGGCAACTGTCAAATTACTTACAAAAAATGGCCAGAATAAAACCGAATAGATACGTCATCTATTATCTTTTACAGACATAGATCACGTTAAAATACAATACATTCCGTACGCAGGTAAGTCATAAATAAATATTTTCAATAAATAACGAAAACAAAAGAAAATCTAGAATCCACATATTTGTAGCTTTCCATTTTCTCGCAAAACTGTTCTTTTATGAGAACTTGTAACAAGATCCGCCTAAGTAAAATAAACAAATTTTTATTTAACGCAAACAAGTTCATCTTCTTATCAGCGCTCGAGCAACAGAAGAATGACAAGACAATTAATCGCAATTTGCTCTTTTTAGTTCAGTCGCATAAAAGAATCTCAGAACGAGAACATCTTAAAATGAAATTGTTCACGTTAAGTCCGAGTACAAAATCGCAGCTACTCGCTGGCCTTTGTGGTAAGTAAATAATAAAGCAGATAATTAATTGTGCTAATCGATTAAAATTTTTATGGATAACCATTTCATTTCACAATTTAGTTAATATCATTGCATTTTCACATGGTACAATGTTGGGATGGCTGTCACCATTTATGCCATTATTAAAATCCGATGAGTCACCGCTACCAACAGGTGCCTTAACTATGGAAGAAATTTCATGGATTGGTGCTGTCGTTTGTTTTGGTGGATTTACTGGAAATTTCGTGTTTAGCTTTATGGGCGAAATGCTTGGCCGTAAAAAAGTGCTGCTGATTTTGTGTTTACCCCAATTAATATTTTGGCTGTTGATAAAATTCGCCACATCTGTATGGTTTTTGTATGCGGCACGTGTATTTGCAGGAACGGGAGGTGGTGGTATATTTTTAACAGTGCCCCTGTATATAAACGAAATTGCAGAAGCTGAGTAAGTTCAGATGCATGTCAAATTCGTATATTTAAAGTGAAATTAAACAAATTTTTTACAGCAAACGCGGTGGATTGGGATCACTACTTTTGTTGTGTCTAAATTTTGGTACCGTCCTATCATTCACATTAGCCCTATTTATTGACTACAATACATTTCCCCTCGTCATGATCGCCATACCAATTGTATTTTTCATAACATTCAGCCAATTCCCGGAAACACCACACGACTTAATACGACACAAAAAAATTGATGAAGCCGAAGTATCACTACAATTTTATCGCGGCATCACGAGCAAAATGGAATGCCCAAAACATGTGTACGATGAATTTGAAAGAATCAAAGAGAGTGTGCAAAATTCGAAACAGAAGGAAGGATCTCAGCTGCATCTAAGCGATTTCTGTAAGTAATGAAATATTATACATGCGCAAGGAACCAAAAAACTAAAAAAATCTAATCTTTTCAATTAATTTTAGTTAACAAAAAGGCGGCAACTGGATTAACAATTGGATTCGTGCTCATGATATTAAATCAATTTAGTGGCGGTTTTGTTATAATTAACTACACCGAATATATATTCCGATCGGCTGGTTCTAGTATAGAGCCACGATATGCTTCCATTATAATCGCAGTAATACAAATTTGCGGTACATATTCAGCCACAATGCTGGTGGATCGAGTAGGACGCAAAATTCTGCTCACCATATCGTGTATCGGTACATCAACGGGACTTATTACACTGGGATTGTTTTCATATTTCAATGATAATGGATATGAAGTGCAAGCATTTGCTTTTTTACCACTGTTAAGTTTATCGGTTGTAATTTATTTGGCATGTTTAGGACTTTTAACCTTACCGTTCGTAGTATTGGGTGAAGTGCTACCCGCAAAAATTCGTTCAATAGGTTCAAGCATATGTTTGGGGAGTTTAACAATGATATCGTTTCTTGTTTTGAAAATGTTTCCGATTATATCGGAAAATGTTGGACTGCACGGATGCGTATGGATATTTGGTGGTGTATGCGCGGTTGGAACAATATTTATTGTATTCATGTTACCAGAAACGAAAGGTAAAATATTGGATGGTGATGATAGTGTAGTGGTTGAAGCAACATCTAGATCGAGAAGAACAACAATCGAAATAAAAGTGATTTAAATTCGTAAATGAAGTATTTTAATGTCGGATGAATCATTCAAATGAAACTTGTGTACAATATTCACCTGGGGCACCAAAACAAACTGAAACCTTAATCTAATCTGAGTACGTTGAATTATCTATTTCGCAAAATTTTTGGGTATTGTCTGATGTAAAAACCCTAATCTACTGATTAAATTAATTAATAAAGTTTGCAAAATCGTATGTGTAATATGAGCCACGATAAATTATAATTTAGTCATAACAATTGAGTCATATGTGTTTATCAAAAATTGCAATGCTATTCACCCCGCAAACCAAAATACATTATGCATGATTAAATAAGATTGATTAAATTAATTTTTTCATCACTTTTAATATTGGTTGCGTTCCATGCGATAGATCAAAGGCACAATTTTACCGAAATATAATTGTAATTATAATTGATTGTCAAAAGACATTGAACTCCGCCCAACGATTGATTATGAGTTCATCCATTTTTGACAATAAAAAAAAAGAAGACAGCTTCTTAAAAATAATTTAAGTTAATTTGAAGCAAAATATTTTTTATCACAATACGTGTACTTTCATCACATAATTTTTATCATTAGTCCGATTGATCACGACGATCGTATTTTTATTTTTTTTATTTTTTTATCAAATATAAGATATATGTTCATAATCAATCATCAGCAGAGTAACAATCGATCATTTAGCTATTTAGTTTTACAAAAAAAAGTTTAACAATTGGATAATCATCAATCAAAAAAAAAAAAAAAAACAAGAATGAAACACAATAAACCATTTTCTCTTGAGTTAATATTTGATCGCAGTTCTGTTGTACTTGGAAATTAGATTTCATCCACATCAAACAATTGCGCAATTTAATTTCGGCGGTCATTATCATTAAAACTAAAATCCACTTTCTCTCTAAATGTACAGCCATTGTTAAACAGTGCTCCACGGAACGATAGATTTTATTTACTAAATTATAAACAATAATTAAACATCGAAGGCACAAAACAATGAAATTAAAACATTTCAATCAATTTTGCCATTTTTATTTTTTACCGCTGATTTCCTCAACACATTTTTCATTTTTACTACAATTTGTAGTCTGGCTTCTAGCGCATAAAAAATATATGAGAACAAAACGTAAAACACAAAATGAAATACAAAAATTCACTTACCATCTCATTTAGTAAAGTCAATCAATGTCTTTCTTGTTGATATTTTCTTTGCTTCCACATAATAATACTAATGGTAATTAATGGGGTAGACAATTATAGGACGAAGGAAAATGTACCTTAGGGCCAACAAAACTATAAAACAAAAAAAAATTCGTTTGGTCTGCGCACATAAAATTAAAGTAACCAAATAGAATCGCGCGTAATTCGTTTAAAAACAGAATTCAAGATAATAAAGTATAAAACAAAGTTAATAACTTTTAAGGTGGTTTTATAATTGCAGTAGATTATTATGACATAGAATGTCTTCCTACATAAAAATTTATAAAGTTAACTGTGTGATGTGTATCTCTCTCAGATTTTTTTTCTACTTTCCTTCCTCTTCTTTATATAAAATTATAATTGAAATTATTTTATTTTTTATTTCTACTATTATTCTTCACTTTTTTTATGTCTTTTTATAAATAATTGCATTTATCAAGAAATTCTTGTTAGTTTTCTTATTTTTAAAATTTCATCTTATTTTTAAATTATAAACACAGAAGAACAAAATTCACCTTACTTTCAAGTTGGCTTTCTTTGAAATATAGCAATTACCATTTATTTCTAACCAATTGTTTTACAAATCATAATCGTCGAAAATAAAAACATTAAAATTGCGTATTTAATTTAACGTAAATTATTGTACATAATTAAGTTAAAAATTAATTACACATCAAACCACCTGTTCCTCGAGTATATTGAAACATCTTTCTAATATTAATTTATTTGTTCACCATTCACTACTCTACTCTACTTTTAAGTCTCTGTGGCGAAATAATAACAAATTTAATTAAAATTAATATTATAAATTTTAATTACTTTAACGCGAGCAGAATATCATTCGATTTTTATTTTTTTATTTCAACAAAATCAACATACACACACACACATATATATTATACACACAACTTTCTAACGCAATTATAAAGTTTTTTGTTGTGTATGTTTTCTATACATACGTACATATTATGGAATTTTAAGTTGTTTTTTGTGTTAACCCTTTGTAACCTAATATGAGAGATTTGTGACAAAATGTTTAAAAAATTTAATCCAATAAATAATTTGGAAACTTACCTTTGTTCTGTATAAAGGATTACTAAAATCCCAATCAGGTGCAACAAATAAATATCCACATTTTGATACTTTTCTTGAGGCCTGAAATTAAATAAAAAATTAATTAAATTAGGATGTTTTAGTCTAATATAGCATATAATAGTGTAAGAAAATATTAACGTAGGTGAATGTGCTTATACATAGATTTACATATGTACGTACAGCTTCCGCATTTTGCAAATTACAAAGATTTATCTTGCTCATCAAATTCAAATTTTCCCAAAACTGATGCAATTATTAATTTAAAAAAAAAAAATTTAATTTAACTTTAAATTTATTTATGTTAGATTTACAATCCAAACTGTATCATTACGTCGAGGTTTAACGCAAGTTAAGCAACTAGCGAAAACTAAACGGATATTTTCAAATGTTGAAACAATTGGCTATTTACTGAAATTTTGAAGCTTTTTACATATTTTGAATTTTTTAAGGAAAGGAAGCCTGACAACATCAGGCCATTTACCTACACATTATTTTGCTTGCTTCTGGGCCCAAACTAATTTTGAGCTCTATTACAAGCCAACTCAACAGCTTGCTGAATAGTAATACAGTGTGGCCAGCTTCCTATAAACTTTTGAAACCCTTTGTGTTTTGGGTTACTCAACAAAAGTAGTTTTGGTAAAGTAGTCTATTTGAATTACTTATCCCAATAACTACTGCAACAAATTCCGAGACACCTTCTTTACTGTTAATAAACAATTTTAGTTTTAAAATCGTTCACCAGATGTCGAACACGTTGCATTAAAAGGCAAATTCAAACCTAAATTTTCACTGCCTGCCTCTCCCATTTACTATTTCTCCTACCCCACCTTTATTTTCCTCGTGGGCTCAGCGGAGGATTGCGATTTCTCGAAGAAATTTGTTTCTGGAGAAATCGAGAAATTTCTTAATATATCACAAAACTATAGAAGATCACTTAGAAGCATAAACGCTTCAATGAAGTGAAAACGCAATAATGAGGGCCCGCACTGTAGTGTTCACAAGAAGTAAAATAAACAAGTTCGGGTAGAAAGTAAAACAAATATTAATCTGGAGAAGACAGTTGTGCTACAAAAACAAGCATCGGCATAGGCCATGGTCATGGTCGCTCGTTTTTATTGATCGGGGCTTGAAAATCTAGCAGGCTGTGCACCGTAAAAATAGCTTAAAAGGAGAAGAGTTGCCCACGTTGTTTACATGGGCACGTAAGCAGTTCGGTTCCAGACCAAGGACGTTCCAGCAAGGTGCAGTTCCGAGACTTATTTTGGCTCAGCAATGGTCCCTTTATTCACAAGATGCTAATCCGATGGATTTCTCGACTTGGAATAATTTTTACAGTAATCAGCGCTACAATATATTTTGCAATTATGTAAACCAGGGTTGTGGAGTCTGAAAAAAATATTCGGCACCGGCTCCAGCTTTAACTCCGGAAATTTATTGATTGATTAACGACTCCAGCTCCAGCTCCGGCTCCGGCTCCAGCCCCGGCTCCAACTCCGACTCCAGCTCCGACACCAAATATATATTTAGTTTGGCAAGCTGGCAGTAACTGACGGCTATTTGCAAAGGTCACCGCAGGGGAACCATATTAGCCTTTTCTGTTTAATATCGATATTAGATTATTTATCGGGGAAAGCTGCTATATGGTGCATTTAAGACTAGCCACAATTTTATTCCAATGATATCTTTCTATAAAGTCAATAATCTGAGGATACATTTCAATTTCGTACGAAGTTAGTTCCCCTTTTTACAGGCGGAATGAGTAACAATAGGTCATCTCTAAACTGTGGAACTTCTACAAGTACGCAGAGTTTCCGTCTTAGGGAGAGGAGGTAGCATGTCGGTGGTTGCTGGAGGAAATCATCTGTTGAGCTGTTACTCAAAATACATAGAATCTGTAACGGTGACGTGGATATTGTTTGAAAAAACGTAAGAGGGTTTTACTTAATGACAGTAACTTTTCATTTTTTTTTGTTCAGTTTTATTTCATAACCATTTGTGCTT
Organism: Tipula vernalis; assembly: GCA_958295665.1. Classification (NCBI taxonomy): domain Eukaryota; kingdom Metazoa; phylum Arthropoda; class Insecta; order Diptera; family Tipulidae; genus Tipula; species Tipula vernalis. Next base: position 173,340,387 of record OY282558.1, on the reverse strand, counting down.
TTCAAACTAATCTGTGTTTTTTTCATCGATTTTGAGTTATGGATGGAAATAACTCGACAAAATTTTCAAAAATAAGTTTCAGATTTTGAATATTTTTCTAAAAGGTACTGTGAAATTTTCAGTTACTTTGTTTTTTAAAAGAAATCATAGAAATAATCTAAAGGTTATTTGCGATTTTTCCAGTTGCTTTATAAACATACAATTCTTTTGCCAACGAACGAAAAATGTCATCGATTTCTGGCTCAAATTGCATTCTTCCATATTTGAGTTGAGTTCTGCATAAAAAAAAAATTTCGGGTATGGCTTCAGCTCTAGAAGAGTAGCTGTAAGATCGCGTTGAGAGATTTTGAATAAGCGTTGGCTATTTTGCAATTTTTTTTGAAACCCCAGGATTTTATTTCATTGATTTGTAAGATAAATTGGTTTGAAAAGGTTTATGTACAAATTTTAAGTAAGTAATTTAAGTATGCCCAACAGCAAAGTTAACAATAAAGCATCCTAGCTTGTTAAAGTTTCGTCAAAGTCCATATTAATTCTTCTTGAAATTTTTCCAATTTTTTGTTTGGTAATATTTATTTCGATTTGCGTGCTTAATACAAAATTGGAAAAAATTAAAGATTTCACAAAAATTTGGACCCAAATTTTTTAAATTTACCGAAATTTCGGCTAATACGATTTGGAATGCCAAATTGAACTGCGGTAATTCTTATAAAAATATTTGAGATACGTAGGAAAATAGGAATAAAAACAAACGAAACAAACGTCAATTCCACACGGCCCCGACTCCGGCTCCTTTAAAAATACGAAATTTAACATAACCTCCGTGGCTCCAACTCCAGCTCCGGCTCCGACTACACAGCCCTGATGTAAACTATTGCACATTTTATTTTTTCCTAAATCGAACTTAAAAATCGAACTTAGTATTTCTAAAGATATTTCGACCATTTGGTCAACAAAGGATAGACCAATTTTAATAAGAAAAAATCGTTACACATTCTGCACGGTAAAACCGCCGCCATTAAAATTTAAAAGCAGGCAAAAAAAAAAGAAAAATAAACCATTTTATATTTTGGGGTTCGCCGGTAAAACAACAAAAGATCAAATGATACCCTAACAAAACGACACACTGATAAAACGGTAACATGACACATTGGCAAAATGACAAACGATTTTTTTTTTTTTTTTTTTTTTTTAAGTAATGACCGGTTTAAGTAAAGATGTCTTGATGACTGCAAAATCACCTTGAGATGATTTGAAAAGGAAGATTTTACATTCTAATTTTTAAATTAAATTTCCTTTTTCCAGCAAAAAATATTTTATTAATTCCAACGGTCAATTGTCAGACAAAAAAATTACTGAAAAATGCCAATTTTATATATTGTGTCGTTTTATCTGGTTACCACACTTTGGTAATATCTGAATCCTGTAATACATTAAGCAAACACCGCTTCAAGCGACACAACAAACCGTTTTTAAAAAAACTTTTAGGTGTGAAAACCTTTACCACTGAAGTAGAAAAAACGAAACCTGGAAATTTTTTTGTTTTCTTGATATATATATTTATATCTTGACGGCCTTTAACGGACAAAAACCATTGCACGCGACTCGATGCTATTTTCATAAAAGTATTTTGATTTGTGGAAATCGCAGTCGTCAAAGTGGAGATAAAGAAAAAAAATATGCCCAAAAAACAACTTAAATCCAGAATTTTAGCCAAAAGCAACTTTTTGTTCGGTTTTTTCGTCTGAGTGCCTGGACTATATTATACTGTACATAGTTTTTGGTTTGGTTATGTTTATTCTTTCAAAGTTATATCCTTAAAGTAATTTCAGTCAACATTTTCCGATTGTGAGCTTTATTAACCTAAATAAGTAGCCATTTCTTCATATTTTACCAAAAAATGTAGTAAATTGTATTGCTTGATTGAAAAAACGCGAGTTATAATGCTCCAAACTTGAATCGAATATTTTAAACTATCGATTAACTAGATCCATAGTTGTCAGGCTTTTCAAGTTTAGTGTATGGTTGTAGAATTTTGAAAATTTCAATTAAGAAACCTGGTCAACTTACAATATACTTGGACCTTAACCATTCTTCGAATTGTAAATTAATAGCATAATACTGCAAAAGATACCTTTTCAAAATTGAAGCAAAACTAAATTTCCCGGGAGGCGAAGAATAGAAAAAATCGAAAATTCTCAATCTACCCCATCCCTAGCCTCTCATCGTTGCGACAAGTTTTCGATTAACAGCAAAGCACTTGCTGAGTGGTTCTAAAATGAAAACGTGCTTTCAATTATCCGACAGGGCCTGAAGATGATGACGCCATGAACCCTCTATTCTCAAAACTAGACCATATCATAGAATTTAAAAAAATTCTTTAACAAAACTTTCCGGATTGTTAATTTTTAAAAATGAAAATATTCCCTGCTTTTCTTTTATTAGTTTATTCCTTTCAAGAGTATAGCCTAGAATTTGTTATTGTTTGTGATTTTAAAGCTTGATTCATAACATCGGCAGCGACATAGTAAAAATACCATAGTATTTATTTACGAACTCTCAATCAATCAAATCACTTTAAATGACATAAGCTCCTCCTACTTGTTCCTTACTCGAGTTGAAAAATTTCTTACTTTGAGCAAAGGGTAGCGCAGGGTTACCAACCAAAAAACAAAAAAAAACAAAATTATTAGCAATATTTTGCTCTTAGTACAAAACGCGCTAAATAGTTTATGTTCAAAAGGCGCTAAATAGCTTTTTTTGACGTTTTATTTGATTTGATTTTCTGTTATTTAAAATTTATGTTTATGTGTTTTGTTGTGCAAATAAAAATTAAAAATTACAAAATATTAAATTAAAAATATAATATAATAAATTTAATAAAAATAAAAATTAATGAAACCCGGTTAAAACAATTAAATTAAAATGATGCTAATAAAAAGTTTAATAAAAGCAAATTTAAAATTTATAGGCAAAAAATATAAAATTAAAAAACTGAAAAACTTGTAAAATGAACTAAAAATTGAAATGAGAAACAAGAAAATAAATTAAGAACGTTATAGAAACCCGACAAAAAATTAAAAATATTTTCAAAATCTCACAATAATCACAAATGGTATTAACACAGGCAAAGGCCAAACACAAATTGAAATATGTATGAGAAATATCACAAATAAAATGACGTACAAAATATACAAATATTTTGAGCAAAACCATCAGCTACTAACTTCAACTCAATACTATAGTATTTTTCCTATGTCGCTCCCGATGTTATGAACCAAGCTTAAGAGTTCATTTTCTTCCCCATAAAAAGTATTTGAAGTAATTTCTTTAGCAAATGCTGCATCTGCGTATATTTGTATTGGGCCGAAATAAAATATTTCTTCGTATGTTTTTTACCTGATAGAATATGATAACTGACCAGATATACATTGCAAATTACCAAATAATTTAAAATTACCTAATAATTAAAACCTAATAATCCAGTTAACCTTTGCAAAAGTCCAACTATTCAAACAGTCCAAAATTTCGAGAGTTAACCTAATTTGGAAGCACCACTTGGTGTACAATTTAGAGGACTTTATTCTCAGGCCCATGCCTAAGGGAAATCTAACAATCCAGAAGTATCTGCTTTCCGTGATAAGTTTCTTGAGATTTACCTGAACTGTGTGATTCGGTGAAATTGAAAATGGTTGGTAGTAAAAAATAATGCCTTTCTGAGTGAAAATAACAATTAAATATGTACTTTATTTCCCTTTCTTTCAACTTTGGATTTTCTGTTAAATTCAAATTATAATTTTCAAATTGTAATTGTAATGTGTTAGAAAAATTAGTGCTGGTGTATCATAATCATTTTAAACGTGTAGCGAGTTTCGTAGAGAAATTATTAAAATTATCAGAAAAACCATACTCTAGGATATTTGAATATTTTGGCACTAAAAACGCTTTTTGTGTTATATCGCCGAGATTTAACGATTCTGATGTTATGTTATTCATGATATCTAAAACCCTTACATTTTTCTAGGGTCATTTTTGGTCGGATACTTATTCTTCAATATTTAATTTTTAGGGTAAGTAGTGGTAAAATAATAAGTAAACTAACTTCTTATCATTGTGAAGCAGTGCCCAATGTGTCAAAAATATTAGAATATTGACAATTTTAAATTTCAGCTATCTGGGAGAAACGTTAGAAAAATATTTTATGGAGAAATCAAGAAAGAGTTAAAATTAATCTAAGGATTCAAAGTTCACCTATTCTGTAGGCGACTAGACAGACAAGGCTGTACACATTTGTGGTAATCCAAAGCCTTCCAATGCTTACTAAAAATTCTAATATAATGTTTACAGTACTGGCTGAAATGACAGTTTTTCTGTATCTTAAAGTAAGGTGTAATCCGGTAGGTTTTGTAAATCATTTTCCTTTTATAAGGATTGCGGTCATTACAGAGTTATTGTACTCTCAGAACTTCGGCATTTTTTGTTGAATTGGTTTTCACTGCACACAACTGACTTGATTCAATTTTCAGAATTCCGCAGCTATAGCTTTTATACGTTCTATAGAATCTCATTGTATAGTTTGAACTGTCAGAAAACTACAGTTAACATTTCATGTAAGTATTTTAGATGGCTCCAGAATGGGAAAAGTTTAATAATTCGTAATTCGTTAATAAAAAAAACAGTTTTAAGGGGAAGTATAATTAGAATTGGAGGCGGTATGCTGGGGCCTTGGGTAGTCTGAAGGTTTTTGTTGAAGCTAGAAAGAGGACCTCCAAACAATGTTATTATTAATAAGATGATCGAAGAATACAAATTCTCGAGTTAGCCGATTCAGTGAGAATCTTCCCTCGATAAAGCTGACCACAAGGCAAATGCGGTTTGTGATCACAACCGACCAACGACCAAATCGAAGATTTATCATGGTCAAAGCCTTTGATATTACCTTTGGCAGCTAAAATACTAGAATTTCTAATAATATTGAGGACATGTTGAACCAGCTTCTGAAGGGTAATGAATTTAAAATAACCTTATCATTATCACCTCAAACGGCCAAATGCTCAAACGAAGTTATTAATACCAAATTATCTCTCCGTCCTAGACAAACTTTTGTACTAGCTCTTAGGTTGATTCTAATTAAACAGTGTTGATCAATAGTTAACAGTGTTGATTGTGAAATTAATTTTCTATTTCTGATAAGCTATGGAAAACTTCAAAAATTAATTTTATTAATAACATTTTCGCAATAATCAAACTCGAAACATACAATACAGTAATATATCATCAACAAAAAAAAAAAAAATTAAAAAAAAAAAATTCACCTCATGCAGTTGCGTCATATGTGTGCAAACACAATATTATATTGTGTTACAAATCAATTCAATCTAGATATTGTTGTTATAAAACCACAATATCATATTGATTATATCGTGCATTATAGTAAAATCTAATTATTTAGCAATAAATTGTTGCATAACCAATGTTTAATTTTAGAAATTGACATACAATTAATTAAAATTAATTAAGAAATTTCAGATCAACAAACTTAGTTTTATTTCGATACATTTATGCATATAACTTCTACCGTCATATTTGTAATTAAACTCAATCAGTACGTAATAAAATAATTTAATTAATTAATTAATAAAATATTTAAGGAAGTAAAAGTCGGACATGCGATACAAAAAAATGTATTCACTAAGCATAATACGTGTATATATGTATGTAGATAAGTGTTATTGAAGTGAAAAAAATGAAAAAGCTTTTTAAAGATAATTGCGAGGTTTTATAATAATCTGATTAAAAAAATGTAAATTAGATCAAACGGAAATTTTTATGCTCTAAACAAGACAAAATTACTCTATTAAGTCGTAATCTACATTTACTATTGGTACAATAAAAAATAAAATAAAATCATTTAGATTTTGTTTTGTTGTTGTTGTTGGCTCTTTGGTATTTATGCAAGTTGGTAAACTCGTGTAAGAAGAAATTAGAAGCTTTTATAGAGAAAGAATCGATTTGTCTTGAACGAAAAATTAGACCGCAAATATACTTAATACAGGTAATCTTTTTCTGCGCACGACTTTGTTGTGTTGAAAAGCCTCATAAATATCTATTTAACAGAACAGGTTAACTTCTTTACTTGAGATAAATTATACAGAATGTTTTATATTGGGACGGCCTGAAATGTCAGCATGAATATCATAAAAGAGCAATTATAACAGGCACCTTATATAAGATACGCTGAATTTCAAAATTTAAATCTAACAATCCTCCTCCAATTTTACAGCTGTAGTAGCAAAATTTTGTTAAAAAAAATTTTAAAAACTCATTACTTCGTTACAAGATTTTATTGAAAACTTAAAAAAAAAATGGGTTCTCCAACCAAAATGTAAACTTTGAAATATTGGATTTTGTAAAATTATTAAAGTTGGTAAAAATTGGAAAAATTCTTAGAAGTTGTTAAGATGCCAGTGCAGTCTACATCAATGATCAGAAGACAGAAACCATCAGAAAATGAGGAAAAATACACATAACTTGAGGTGACGGCCACACCAACCAACCAACTAACAAAACTGAATTATTCTATACCGCGAAAGAAGCAAATAATGTTTAACAAATCGGAAGCAAAAGCATCCTTCTACATCCCTTCACAAAAATCATCAAAAACATTGATTTCATCATTAATTTACTCTCACCGAAAAGATTAAGTGGCGTTACATAAATGTTTGTAGCCGTAAAGCGACCGGTATAATACTACTCTAATGACTGCCTAGAAAAAAAGATGCCGAAAACTAATGTCGAATTCTGTTGGGGAAAAAAAATTAATCCTCGATCGACTTAAATAAACTCTATCAGCTATTCTATGCAGTAAAAAGCGATTAAATAAAATCATTAATTTACTTTAATCATTAAATGTTTGTAGCCGTAAAGCGACCGGCATAATACTACTCTAATGACCACCTAGAAAAAGATGCCGAAAACTAATGTCGAATTCTTTGAGGAAAAAAATTTATCTTGATCAAAAAATTGATCTACGATTAAACTCAAAAAGCTCACTTATCGGTTTTATTAAATCGCAGTATGTTAAGGCTGCTAAAACGGAACCAAGGCGGAATCAAAAGCTAAAAGCTCTATCGTGTAAACTCGCTGGAAAAATACCTGGGGTTTCCTCAACCAAGCTTATAAAGAACGCGAAGTTCTTGTCAGTTCCACCGTTAAAAGTGTTAAATTATTCCATAGTAAAGATCTGGGTCAGATTATTTGAAGTTTTGAGATCATCCATCATGCGAAATACTACTGTATTAGAAACTTTTCTTAAATAATTCGAAATTATCCTAAAATTAGTTGGCCTACGATACAAAAAAAATTCTACCTAAGCATCTACTAATCATATACCAAGATAGCTCATGCTGTGATAACTTAAATCAGCGTCATCGTAATGCGATTTCTGTCATCACTATGTCATGGAGATTGATATGTAACCTGCTGATAACAAGAAAATAATACTTCATGGCCTTCATGGTCAATAATTTTTCCGACGGAGAGTGTATAAATACCAATATTGTTAATTCTGAAACTTAAGTATACTGGAAAAAAATCCGAGTTATATTTTCACAAAAAGCAAAAATTTTGTTAAAAATTGTTTAATTTCACTTCGAAGTTTTAAATTTTAGAAATTCGATTTGTCAAATACCACCTTCAACATTTTTAAAATTCGAATTCAAATTTTCAGGCATTCTTAAATGTTGTTGAAAAAAAAATCTGAATTATAAAATTAACAATATAACTGAATTACTGTATTTCAGGTTTCACAACTAAAAACTTCTAATTTTTAATTTAATTTTTACTTAAAGCTAAATAATCTGACCAAAGTAAAACGAAGTTGAAGTTTCCAATTTCATTTATTTTCAAGTGAAATAGAAAATGACTTTTTGTTTTGGTGAACTTTCATTTAACATACATGTCAACGTAAACAATTATCGATGTGTATGTTTTTACAAAACCAACTATTATTACTATTCTTGTGATTTTCAGTATGAAATGTATAACATTTACGTCAACATTTCCCATTTAAATAATGTTAGAAACGTTCTTTCGCATTGAAACTAATTTGGAGAGTTTGGTAGCGCGCCACCTCTGATTCGTTGATCTAAGCTTATTACTCGCCGATTGATGAAAGTAACGGTACATTAGACTATGGTAATTTCTGTGTCGTGATGCTACCCCTACCCCTTTAAGGTAAGTTAGTGAAGAAACGCGCGTTTTTTTGTTGCTAATGGTACTAAAGCATATAAAAATTGCATTATCTTCAGGTTATGGCCAGGCAATACCATTTTTTAATCTTTGAATTAATGTTTGCTGCCTGTTATTTGTCAGTAAAGGATCAGGCCTTCTAATGCATTATCCCGCGGCAACTGGCTAAATGTTGCTCTCCTTTAAAGCTTTGCCATACTCTACTATATTTGTAGGGTTGCCAGACGTTCCGATTTAAGCAAGATTGTTTCGATTTCATACGAATTTATCTAAATCTAAATAATGTTCGTGTTTGAGATTATTGAAATTTTCGTCGCGTAACGTTTAGTTAACAGTAAAGATGGTTGATTTACGGAGATTATTCTAGCTTTTTGAGATTAATGAAGATGTTGCTTGATGTTACTCGTAAAGGCTTACTTGTAGATAATTTAAATAAAATTTTACAGGATTCAAAAAGGATTTTGAGTATTTTTTTTTTTAAATTCAAAAGATTATGACTTAATTGAAACTGAATTTCACAGCTACATAATTTGTCTTCACACATAAATATGTACCTCTACTAGTACTAGAACAAAATATCAGACAGTATTAGAATTTATCGTTGTAGCTTTCGCAGATATTTATTTTCGAGGAGATCGAGTGAGTAGAACTCTATGGAAACGCAAATAAATATTTTAAACGAAGGGCACGTAAGCAAAAACATTTTAATTTCAATTTTCTCATTATGTATACTTACACCGTTTAAATTCAAATCAAATTAAAATTCAATAGTCATTCGGCGTCGATTTTAGATTAAATTTTTCACACACATTTAAATTTATTTCGATAGAGTTTAATAAAATTTCGTTTTGGAACGTATTAGAAATCTAACTGTCCAGTTTTTTTTATTTTTTTTGGATTTTAATTTATGAGCTTGAAAATACAAAATATTCAAAAAAACCAAAAGATTTAAATAAAAAAGTAATAACTACTTTGACATTGAATTTATATATAACGCGTTCGTTCGTATAATATTAAAATACAGTGGTGTAATAAAGTGGGTGTACACCATCTTATTGTGGTTGAGAAATACTAAACCATTAAACATAGGTGGATTTTTCTATTCGCGGAGAAATTTTCATGTGAAAAAACATTTTACAATTAGAACCCCACACGGCCAAGCTACATACAAGTACACATTGTTCTAAACCTAATTTAGACATTTGGTCGACATTGTTAAGTATGCTTCATTGTTAATGACTCAGTACGTTAAAAATAAAATTCTCTTATGTATACTACAACAATCTAAAATAAATTCTTCAAACCACCTGGACTTTTGTTTTCTTTAGATTTATTTATATCGACATCTAAGATTTTTATTTTTGGTAGCAAAAGAGTAGATCTATTATTCAATTTATACCGAACAAAGTATATAAACCCATACAAAGAGACACACACACTAAGAGCACAACGTATTTTTAAACCCAAGCAAAATATAAGACAATCAACTTGTCTTTCAACCAAAAATACAATAAAAATATTAAAAACCTTAAATGAAAATATCTGGTACACCTGTGTTTTTGGTATCTTATTCTTGAAAATGTATTGTAGTTTATTTTATATAAATTCATATTGTATTGTGCTGTAAATGGAACTTAGTGAAAATTAGAATTTGTATTAGAAACCTTAAAACACACCCAAAAGCAATACTTTACATATTACGTTACAGACTGTAAAGCTACTTCCAATAGTCAACCAAAAACCTATAAAGCTTTTTAAATCCAACAACAGCGCCGTATCAAAACAAAAAATTAAATTTTAACGAAAAATTCTTCCTTCTTCCTTCACAAACATTGGAATTTTCTGTGCCTTTGAAATAAAATCGTGACTTTAAAGACATTTCAATGGGTCGCGCGCGAAACTTAAGTAAATGTTTTTTTTATTTGTTGCTTTTATTATTATTATTTGCGAAAAAAAAATCAAGAAATTATAAAATTCCAGAAGACAAACGATTGTCATAATAATAATCTTTAAGTTATAACAGCAACAACATCTAAGTCGAATCTGATAACACAGCAAAATGAAAAACTACTATACTCGTACACAAATACACTGTGTGTGAAAATGATGTTTCATTTGTAGTTTTTCTTGTGCACGCTGCTCTTTTATAGTCTTGGTAGTCGTTGTCGTCATTATGTCTCGTTTGATTGAAATTTTTTCAAGTCTTAAGTCTTTTTACTCAATAAGTATAGAAAGCAAAAATAAACTACACTCGATAAATGTTTTGTATTCTTAAGTTCGCGCAGACTAAAAATAAAATATATTAAAATCTCAATATTGAATTAGTTAAATTGAAAATCGTGAAATAACATAAAATACGTGATTCTTTCGAAAAACGATGACACAAGTTACATGCATGATCTAGTAAAATTATGTATTGCTTAAAAAAAAATTTGTTTTTTCTTTTTTTAATTTCTTTCACTCCGAGGCACGCGGCACTATTTCTTTTTGGTCGCATGTATAGTAAGTAGGTAATCGACCAAATTTGGAGTTATTTCTTTCTTTTTAAAAATGGGGGGGTTTGTGTATAGAAACGGCGCCATAGATTTCTACACGTGCATTATATGGTAATAAGTTGCACTATACAGTACACAATCACAAAATGTTTCGAACATAAAATTTTGTCCATGACTGTAGATTGTATGTATAGATTTAAGTATAGCTAACCCAAGCACTTTAAATAATTTCAAGATCACATTAATTATATCATATGCAAATAAATAATTATTAAAATTTTTGCAAACACAATTTTTTTTTTTTTTTGTAGTTAGCTGAGATCATCAGAATTTTATTTTCCAAACAACTAAACCAACAACAAACACATACTAACGTTTTAACGCGAAATACATAAATTTTATTTAAATTTGAACGGATGTTTATAAAGTAAAAAACACAAAAAAAAAATGGAAAAATTTCCTTTTCAGCAAATAGTGTATACATATTGAAGATATACACGTTAGACACATTATACGCTGTGTGTGCGCCCTGAAATACTACAATGCCATCGTTAAAATTCTACAAAAAAAAAAAAAAATTCAAATTAGTGGATTATTGAAATGCTTTTTTTGGAATTTTCGTTTTTAATTGGGTAACGTAAGCTGTGTGAAAGGTCGGCCTATATGCAAATTAATTAATTCGAATTGGTTTGGAAGCGTAGTTGAAAGCCTTGTAATTTAACCAATTTTACAAATCAGCATATTTTGAGCCTAACTGATATGGACCGATGACCTAAATAATCAAAACTCCCAAATTGAAAGCACTCAACACAAAAAATTTGTGATCCAAACAATTTATACAATTTTCTGAAATTTAATTTCTCAAATTATATTCCGATTTGTAATTTTGTGTTTCTCCAAATCATTTTTCAGCTTCCAAGCAGAAACAGCTTCATATTTTAAAGGTCATCTCTGGAAACCCAAACATCCCCCTTAAATAGTGTAATTCATCAATTTAACGTGGTTGTTGGTGAGTGGCGAGGTGGTCTCTAAATACTAAGTCAAGACGTTAAATTCAAGTTTTAATCCCCGAACCTAAATTCTAATTGTCAAATGTTGTGGTCTCTAAATACTAAGTCAAGACGTTAAATTCAAGTCTTAATCCCCGAACCTAAATTCTAATTGTCAAAGTTATGAACCAAAAAAATCAGCAGCTTTCCATACTTCAGCTAATCTCCTCAACTCAAAGATTCTCGAAATATTTTTTTATTTAAATATAATATTTTGGTAAATTTTCAAAAATTACGGAAAAAATTTAGTTACAAGAAACTTCAGTGGGTTGCTTATTCCACCTACCTTGCAGTGTTAAAAATACAAATTTTACTCATATCGAAGAAAATATTAAAAATGTTTCAAACCTAAGTATCCTGCTGTAAATATTTTTAAATCATAACCTTAAATTTTACACAGACACGATTTAAAATGTAAAGTTCGAAAGCTTCCAGCATGGTTTTATTAGCCTCCAGAATTGGCAAACCAGCATTTCTTAAACTTCTACCATCCATCTTAAAATCGTATCTGAAATTGTCTGAAATTTTATCAAATTTTGAGAATCCCACAGTACATTATGACAATTCTCATAATTAACAAATAACATCTAGAGTAAATTCAAAAATGTATTTATTTTATTATTTTACCAAACTCTTGTGAAAGCTAAACTTTTGGACGGATAGGATATATTTTAAAAGTAATCAGAAGAACTTTAAAATGTTCTTAACTAAGAGACTCTTTTTTATGTAATAAAATTCTATAAAATTATAAATTCCCAAACTTCTGTTATTCCCAAATTTCAAGCAATTTCTTATAAAACATTTTAAATTTCGTAAAAAAATCTTAGACGAGAATCTGTCAAATTCGGAGATTTAACGGAGATTTAAAATTGTTTTCAAAATTTTCGAAAATCGAATTAATTTAAGGTCCAAAAGTCTAATACTTTGAAGTGACAAAATTCTAAATTCCGCTAAAACTATGATATGGAAAAAAAAATTTGAAAATTATTCAAAACTTTCTTTGAATTTTCGATAACAGTAGAGTTTGTAATGCCTTGCAAATCTAAAGAAATTTTTCTTAAAATAAATATTCCAAATTCTTAAAATTTGCCAGATTTTTAATTCCATCCGTTTTCAACCTTGAATTTTTTTATTTCAGAATTTAGAAAATTCTGAAGTTTCATAATTAAAAATTTTAGAACCATATTTCTGAAAATGATTTAATTTTGACATAAGTATTTAAGAATTTAACAATCTAGAATGTGTTTAGTTTTAATAATCTTAAGTTTAGATCATCTGAATTTCTAAGGTTTATTGATTATAATTTAGAAGTTGAGGACTTACTTTAACTTAATTTCTAATTTTGGAATCAAGTTTGGAATGAGCTTCCGTTGGGAATTTGAAGAATTATTAATATTGTTTGAATTTTTCTTTTGATTTTAGAAATTTAACAGCGTATTTCTAAAATGTTAAAGTAGTTTTTTTGCTAGAATTTAGATTTTACAAGTGTACATTCTGTATCATTAACAAATTTTGAAGGTAAGGAATTTGAAATTTCCGGGCTTTTGCTAAGTCCTTTTACCGTTCCACAATATTGTTGAACTGTTTTTCTTAAATTCAAGACTTCCTTTATACAAATCTTAGTTCGTAATTAAGATCGACATATCGCGGCCTTAAATGTTCGAAACAGCTTTGTGTAAGTTATAAGTCTCCCCTAATGTACTCCTCTACAGTAAGCGCGCAATAGCATTTCCGGTAAAAGTTCCGACTGCCTAAACGACAAAAAAAACTGATAGTGTTTCTGAACGAGAGTTTACCTATAAACCACCGACTGATGTTTAGATTAAATGTGCTTAGTTGATTATAGTTTAACGAGGTTTTAGTTTATTTATATTTGTACCATCACAGCAACGAAAAAACATTCTCGGTTGAGTCGTAAATCGTTCGTCTTTGGTGGTGAATTCCGACACACTCCTTCAGTTGTAAGATGTGCATTAAAGCCGGCGAGCTACACGATGGTCGCAAATCTAACTGAATCTATACAGCCTGATTTCAAATTATTATTGATGGAAAATATTGAAAGAGGTCTATTGGGAAAATACGAGGCTTACAGATCGAACTCATATTTTTATTTTTTTTTTAATTGTGACCGCGAAAGAAATTTCCCAGTGAGTTCTAGGAGAGGTAGCATCAAACCTCAACGGTTATCCGTTTTACCGTGTGATGTTCGTCTTGATTCTTGAAGGAAAAGCATTAAGGTAAATGTCGCAAAACTTACGGGTTTGATTATTTGTATATTAATTGTAGAATGTATGTATTTGTAAACAAACCATTTTGCTTTCATCTAATTTGAGTATTTTTTTATGTATTTATTGTGGATCGTTTGTTGTCCCTAATGCCCTTATTAGATCTAGCTTCGATATGTATACCATTCGAAGTCTGCTTCAAAGCAATCGACCAATGATAAATCACTTTGTTCTCTGATTTTTTATATTCTGGGGCTCAAGGCACTCCAAACTCTTTCGCAGTTCATTTTTACCGTCCTACTTTACGCAGTAGTAGTCAAATCGAGGACGTTTTTTGTTTAAACCACCTGCACATTGCATTGCTTCATGTCAGCCTATAGTACTGACATGAAACGTGGGTCGGCCCATTTATTCTGCACTCTATCGGGATTCGAACCCGGTACCACCCGATCCAAATGCCGCTACTTTAACCACAGTGTCGTTTGGTTGGATTCAATTATTATGATTTGAACAATTTCAACCTAATCTGACTGGATGATTTTGCATGAAAGGCGAAAAGCGAATTTATATCTTTGTCTCCAAGAATAAATGTTGACTCTGTTTCTCTCTCTCATTTGATGGCGAATAATGACAATGACTTTCTATTTCAATTACATTCAACTGCATCTCTATCCAAGGTACATTTTCGAAATGGAGGAAAATAGAAAGAGAGAGAGAGAGAGAGAGCGATAAAGAGAGTCCATACTTAATATAACTGGCTCAGATCGCTATAGGAAACATCAAACGAGTGAAACAGTATAAAAATGTAATCCTGAAAAAATTACTTAAGCTCACTTCTCAACTTTTGTGCAAAATCCTTGAAACACTTTTGTATTGGTTTTTACAATTTTGTAAAATGTATGTTGGTTGAATCAAATTCAATAAAATTTCGTATGAGGAACCCGACTGTGGCCTTTTGGCCTCCACTCAACAAAAAACTTTCTATTGGCAAAATACTTGTTGCTCCTCGCTTTATCAGCATGTGGCTTTTTATTAAAAATTGTTAAGTGTATATTGCACTTTTAGCACTTCAAAGATTTTACTGGCCGTGTGAACAGTCATACCCATACTTCACCGTGCCTAGAGCATTGGTCTTCTTTAGAATACCCTTTAGCGTCATAAAACCTCCATTAAGTACAAAAAATATTCCTAAGGGCACCTAATTTGGACCGCGTCTTCCGCATTTGAGGCATGAGTGCAATTTGTTAAACATGCAATTCTTCATTAAATTTGGTTAATAAAACTGATCTACCAAGTAATTTTACCAAAAAATACCTACAGAAGTAAGTTGCCCTAATTTGGATCTACATTTTTTGCTTGGTCTAATCCAACAAATTTCATCAATTAATTTACCTTTCCAAATGCAAATACAGCCAAATACCTCGGCATGACTCTCGATTGCAAGCTTAGATGGAAAGAGCATGTTAAAAAGAAAAAAGAAGAATTGAACATTAAATATAGGAAAATGTATTGGCTAATAGGTAGAAACTCTGAGCTTACAATACATAACAAATTGCTATTATATCAGCAAATACTTAAACCAGTATGGAACTACGGTATTCAACTTTGGGGTTGTACCAAGAAGACAAATGTACAAATGATTCAATGTTTTCAAAACAAAGTGCTGCGTGGCATTGTAAACGCACCATGGTACATTAGAAATGATAACCTCCATAGGGACTTAAATATGGAATATGTAAGTGAAGAAATACAAAATCATGCGAAGAAACACATTCAGCGGATATCTCGGCACCAAAATGCAGACATACGAAGTTTGTTGGATACCACCAATGCAGTAAGAAGACTTCAAAGGCAGAAACCTTTGGAATTGGGCAGTTGTATTTAATTCGGATAGAGAAAAATAATTACTATGTAAATTCAAACAGGAGTAACCATTGGGCTACTGCCCGTCAAATGTGAATCTTCATTTAAGAAAGATAAATTACTAAATGATTTGTAAATCAGTTGTAATATTAAATAAAGGGAAAAAAAAATTAATTTACCCGTCTACTTATGACTAATTATTTATGTATGGCTAATCAAGTTCATTTTCAAAAAACCAGATTTAAAAAAACCTAGATCCGAATTACCTCATCTTAAAACAGCGTATTACGTTTTTAGTTTGAAATTACATTTGACTAATATAATTAATATGAATTTAAAATTTTGACTTTGTGAACATAAAATGGATCGCGCGATGCGCAATCGGACAAGTAAGTAAGTAATTAAAAATTGGTACAACGATCCACATTCTGGTCGTTTGTCTTAAGTAGTAAACTTCAAGTCAAAATAAATTTTCTGTTTGGTCTCTTACAGGAGTTACATTAGCCCTTTGGTGACAAGCATGTTACAAATCGTGTTTGGTTGTCAAGCTTTCTAAGGTCACATATTGATCATTTTGTTGATAATTTGAGAGAGGTTATAAATTGGTATTACGTTAACTTGAAATTGTAAGAAGGCCTACACTGATCATTACCATGACTTTCATTAGCCATTTGCAGACATGCACATCACACATTAGCCATTGTCTTGACCGAAAAACCAAATATCATTGATCATTAATATGACTTATTCTAGCCATTTGGAGACACACCAGTCACAAATTGGGCATTGTGTTGACCACTAAGCCTTAGGGGGTCGCATATTGAGGAATATGTTGAACACATAGTCATAAGATATTATGTGTTGGTATTATGTAAGACATGAACCTTTAAGAAGGCGTATTAATATGACTTACATTAGCCATGTTGATCACTAAGTGATAATTCATTAATGTAACCATTGTATTGGGCAGTATGAGACAAATTTAAATCGTGTACCGCTTTGTTGGAATATCTGAACCACCACCACATCAAAGTAGAAACATTCTGGCATTGAATATATTTAGTAGAACCGTTTCTCCAAAACGCTACTAACACATTAGATAAACTACATATTCGCTTTTTAAGGTTCCTTTAGAAATAGAACTGGTTACTAGCCTAAAATACATTACTAAAATAAATAAATGTTTATGAATGGTAAATTCATTTTGCAAACTTCAAGTAATAAATTCATTCAGCTTAATTGAAATAATGGTTTACAGTAGTTATTGCAATTCGTAGTTTTTTTCTAAGTTCTGTAATTCTCTAAAACAATTTTATAAAAATAGTTTCTTATATAAATTTTTCAAACAAATTTCCAATTAAGAAGCTCAACACTTAAATTCGGATTTCGGCGGCATCTATTGCAGGGAGCCGATATGACACTAAATCGGCCAAGAATTCTTTTTGAAATATGAGGAATTTCGATTATGTAAATTACAAAATTTTATTATTAATTTTCCCAATTTCGTGTTTTAGTTATGCATTTTTGTTATTAAATTTATGTGAACGTGTATAATGTAGTTGGAACGTGGTTTTAATATTAATTACCATGTCATTGTCATTTAATCTATTTGAAAATAGTTTACGGAAATTTCGCATTATTACAAAAAAAAAAAAAAATATTTCACATCCTACATAGATTTTACAAAAACAAACAAGGCTGTTAACGTGTACCTTTGATTAGATTTTGGGCAAGTAGTACCCTTACCTTATATATATATATATATATATATATATATATATATATATATATATATATATATATATATATATATATATATATATATATTTATATATATATATATAAATATATATTATATATATGTAAGTGGGATCACCCTGTGATTCCATTTAAAATATTATAAAATAATTGCATTATGTATTAACGTTATATACTTGTTTCTATTTAATTGTATTAGTGTACATGATTTATGTAATTTCGATTCTTTCTGAAAAAATGATTTTTAGTCTTGACCGGTCAATCATCAATAAATAAATTAAATTTAGTTGCTGCATTTTTATTTATATATATATATATATATATATATATATATATATATATATATATATATATATATATATATATATATATATATATATATATTGTGACGGTGACACCTAGTGTGTAATAGAATAAGTAAAACTAATAGCTCAATGTTTACTGTACTAAATGGAATTTTCCATGATAAAAATTGTTACGTAATGTTTCTACGCTATTCCAACTGGAAAAGTCGTGAACTTTCGAGAAGCTTGGTTTGTGTATATAAAAAGGCGAACAAGATCGAATTGGATTATTAGTATTTGGAACGCGATAGTGTAAAGTTGTAAGAATAAGTAATATTTGGAAAGCGATAGTATAAAGATTAAAAAGGAATTAAAAAGTGATTTAAAAAGTGTTTTTGTGCGAAATAAAAAGTAAAAGTGATTAGTAAAATTTGAGAATAATTTATATAAAGTGATTTTGTGAATTTTGATTGATAAACTGTGTTGTAATAAATTTTGTGAAATAAATAAATTCGTTGGTGATAAATTGAATTGAGTTTGTATTATTCACAATCCAGTGATACGAACCTTGATTGACAAGGCAAAAACGTAACATTTGGTGACAGCGGTGGGATTGTGAATACAAAGATAAAGAAAATGATTCTCAACGAATTAAAAGTTCCAGAATTAAAAAGAGAACTAGAGAAACGGGGTTTGGCTACTGATGGTACTAAAGCAGCTTTACAAGCGCGACTACGTGAGGCCATGCAGAACGAAGGGCTGGACGCGGAACATTATGATTTTGGAGAGAAAGTAACGGATGCAGCAACCATAGAGCAGAAAGCAGAAGATAAACAACCGTTGGTCGAAAAGACACAAGAACATTCTGGAAGTTTCGATTTGTCGCAGTTAATAGTTGCTATGAACCAGATGACAGGACAGATGAGTCTAATGAAACAACAAAACGAACGACAGCTAGGAGAAATTAAAAATCAAATGGAACAACAAATAGGGAAAATTGAACAACCAATCCAGGAAATTGCAGATGGGCAAAAGAGAATGGACGAGAAACTTCTCGAATTATCTACTAACATACACGGCGAAGTGGAGAAGCTACAAATGGAAATTCAAAAGGTTGACGAAAAATTAAAAACGAAGGTTCAACATGTTGAAGAGAAATTGCAAACGGAGATTCAACAAGTTGTGGAAAAATGTCAACGTCTCGAGAAAGATCTAACTGATGTCAAGGCAAGTGGAACAACGACGCAAGTGGTACAGACCGTTCAATCAGTTAAGTTAAAACCACCAAACTTCGACGGTACATCATCTTTCGGCATTTTCAAATTTCAATTTGAAACGGCAGCCAATCAAAACCGTTGGAATGATGAACATCTTGTCGCAGCGTTAATAGTGGCCCTTAAAGGTGAAGCAGCGGAGGCCTTACAAACAATTCCGGAAAAAGATCGCAACAGTTATCTCGAAATTATGAAGGCGCTGGATAGGAAGTACGGCAGTGACCACAAGCGTGAAATCTATCGAATGGAATTGAAAAGCCGCTACCAAAAGGGAGGAGAATCACTACAGGAATTTTCATCGGCAATTGAGCGATTAGTACATCTAGCACATACCAGTACGTCGGCCGATTATATGGAAAGGCTTAAAATTGACGCATTCATTGACGGCATTCGAGATCCAGAAACACGCAGGGCGGTGATGTTGTCACCTAAAGCAACCTTTGCGGAAACCATCGCTTGTGCGTTAACAAATGAAACTGCACAAGCCATCACCAAACCGTCAATGAAAATACGCCGAGTAGAAATCGATACAAGCATAAACAACGAGCGGTCAACACCAAGATACCGAGATGGAAGCGGCAAAATCAAATGTTGGGCATGTGATAAGGTCGGTCACATCTCTCGCGACTGCTGGGAATTAAGAAGAAAAAGGGGAAGATCACCATCTCCTATGCAGCGACGACCAAGCGGGGAGCAGGCGTTGGCTAGGCAAGAAGGCCAAATGACGGCGGAGCCGTTAAACTACAACGAGTCAGCTTAAAGGGGCAGAAGCTGACTCCCACAACCGATTGCCCCATAACCTCCATCCGCGTTTCGAAAGTAGCAAGAGGCGGTGACAGCTTAACAATCAAAGGCGACATTGATGGCACGGATTGCATCATCACTCTGGATACGGGAGCAAATCGCACGATTGTCCGTAAAGATCTGATCGATGGAGATGTACAACCAGCTAATGGATTGAAGTTACAAACAGCAACTGGAGGTAGTTCAATAATAAAAGGCAAAAAGATCGTGAAAATAAAAATCGGGAGAACTCTTTTCCAACACGAAGTGCTGATTGCAGATATTGTGGATGAAGTCATAATGGGGATGGACTTCATGAGGGCAAATGGCTTCGTGGTGGATGTTGGACGAGGAGTTTTAAGTTACGATAACATCGAGTTGCCACTTCAATCTAGCAGTGCCGGAGCAACTATCAGGCGAATTATTATTGATCATCGGGAGAAGCTGCCACCGAATTCGGAGACGATCCTATGGGGAAAATTGGAGGGAGGTTCTGGGTCACCCAGGTTGTGGGTTGTGGAAGCTAACGAAGAGGAGAACGGAGCCAAGGAAATTATAATCGGGAAAGCCCTAGTTAAACCAGACAACGACTATAGAGTACCAATTAGGACTCTAAATCTCTCGGATAAGACGAAAACCATCAAGAAAGGGACTGTCATCGGAAAATGTAACGAGGTTTCAACTATAGTAAAGTGTGAACAGAGAAGTCCGGTTGAAAAAGCCGACATGCAAGGGCAGAAAGAAATGGTAGAACAACTTATGCAGAAATGGACCGAAGATCTTACCGAGGCACAGAAAAATTCTGCACATCAACTACTCAAACGGTACACGTCCATATTCTGCAGTACATCGGATAATAACGGAAGGACCTCAATGGTAAAGCACCGCATTGATACGGGAGCAGAGATGCCAATTCGTCAACCACCCAGGAGACTACCTTTGGCAAAACAACAAGAAGTCAATCGAATGGTAACAGATATGCAGGCAGCAGGAGTAATTGAACCATCTAATAGCCCATGGAGCTCACCGGTAGTATTGGTCGAGAAGAAGGACGGTAGCATGAGATTTTGCGTTGATTACCGAAAACTCAATGCTGTGACGAAAAAAGATAGCTACCCACTGCCAAGGATCGATGACACGTTAGACACATTATCGGGTGCTCAAATATTTTCGACATTAGATCTACAAAGCGGCTATTGGCAGGTGGAAGTCCATGAGGAAGATCGCGAGAAAACAGCGTTCAGTGTGGGTAACGGACTTTGGCAATTTAATGTTATGCCGTTCGGATTATGTAATGCCCCTGCGACTTTTGAACGATTAATGGAGCGCGTGTTAAAGGGGTTACATTGGAAGACTTGCCTAATATATCTGGACGACATCATCGTTATGGGGAAGGATTTTGACGAGCATCTAAAGAACTTGGCGGAAGTTTTGGATCGGATACAGGCTGCCGGATTGAAGTTAAGTCCAAAGAAGTGTAAGCTGTTCAGAACTGAAGTCAAATATTTGGGTCATCTCGTAACGATTAATGGAATTCACACCGACGAAGAAAAGATTGCAGCGGTTAAGAACTGGCCAAGACCTAAAAATTTACACGAATTACGAAGCTTTCTCGGATTGTGCACCTATTATAGACGCTTCGTGCCAGGATTCGCCAACATCGCCAAGAGTTTACACGAGTTGACCAGGAAGAACAAGGCATTCGAATGGAAGAATGACCAGGAAGAAGCATTCGTGGAACTAAGGAGACGGTTGTGTGCCGCGCCAATCCTCGCGTACCCTATACCCAACGTGAAATTTATTTTGGACACCGATGCAAGTAATGACGGTATAGGAGGTGTGTTATCACAGGAAATTAATGGTCAAGAAAGAGTTATTGCGTACTTCTCCAAAACATTATCAAAACCGGAGCGTAATTACTGCGTGACACGGAAAGAATTGTTGGCTATAGTGGAGTGTGTCAAGCATTTCCATAAGTATCTTTATGGCCAAAAATTCCATTTACGGACAGATCACGGCGCTTTACGGTGGCTGTTACAATTTAAGAATCCAGAGGGACAAGTAGCACGCTGGATCGAACGTCTTCAAAGCTACGATTTCCAAATTGAACATCGGAAGGGAAGTGCACACAGAAATGCCGACGCATTATCAAGACGGCCGTGTCCAGTAGAATGTAAACATTGTGGCCATGTTGAAGCAAAGGAAGGCATCATCGACGTTAGGCTTACGCAAGTGCTGCCTGATGAGGAGTGGACCGACGAAATGATCAGGAAAGAGCAATTGGATGATACGGATTTATCAGTTATAATGGAATGGAAGGAAAAGGAACACCGGCCAACTTGGAGCGAGATCGCGGACAAAACTCCCATTGTCAAGGCTTATTGGGCTCAATGGGATAGCCTCCGTCTTGAGAATGGCTGTTTAAAACGATTGTGGGAAAGCACGGATGGCAAAGTGAAGCAATTGTTGCTGGTGATACCAAAGTGCCGGATTGTAGAAATTCTGAATGAGTATCATGGAGGAGCAAGTGGGGGCCACCTTGGAATTAATAAAACTCTAGCAAAGATACGTCAACGATTCTACTGGGCAGGATGTAGGCAGTCTGTGATAGAATGGTGCCAAAAATGTGACCAATGTGCGGCGGTGAAGGGACCCGCACGCAAAAGTCGTGGAACCATGAAGCAATATAACGTTGGAGCACCATTCGAAAGAATTGCAATGGATGTAGCGGGCCCATTTCCCACCACTGAGAGCGGCAACAAATATGTGCTAGTAATCATGGATTATTTCAGCAAATGGCCGGAGGTGTACCCCATTCCCAATCAGGAGACGACAACAATAGCTGATGCCGTGGTAAACAATTGGATTAGCAGATTTGGAGTGCCGATGGAGATTCATACCGATCAAGGACGGAATTTTGAATCGGTGGTGTTTCAAGAAATATGCCAGATGCTCGGTATAAATAAAACGAGAACAACGCCTTTGCATCCACAGTCTGACGGTATGGTGGAAAGATTCAATGGTACATTGGAGGAATATCTAGCAAAGGTCGTTGAGAAAAACCAACGCAACTGGGATCGACATATACCGATGTTTCTGATGGCCTATCGATCAGCTATACATGACACAACCGGAATGACACCAGCTAAAACGTTATTTGGAGATAATCTACGGTTACCTGGAGATCTAAAGTTTGGGGCTGTACCATCATCGGCTTTATGTGGACAAGATTACGTAGACCGAATGAAAGAGGAACTTAATGAGATTCATCAATTTGTACGGGAGAAAATACGGATGTCAAGTGACCGGATGAAGGCTCGATATGACATACGAGCAAATAACCAGGGCTTCCAGGAAGGGCAATTAGTATGGCTTCACAACCCGCAACGGAAAAAGGGATTATCACCGAAGCTGCAACCAGCATGGGAAGGACCTTATACTGTCATCACAAGGATGAACGACGTGGTTTATCGGATACGGAAGGGACATCGAGGTAAACCAAAGGTGGTGCATTTGGAGAGGCTGGCCCTATACAGAGGAGGTGATTTGGGTCCTGTTCGGGACGAACAGGCTTAGGTGAGGGGTAGTGTGACGGTGACACCTAGTGTGTAATAGAATAAGTAAAACTAATAGCTCAATGTTTACTGTACTAAATGGAATTTTCCATGATAAAAATTGTTACGTAATGTTTCTACGCTATTCCAACTGGAAAAGTCGTGAACTTTCGAGAAGCTTGGTTTGTGTATATAAAAAGGCGAACAAGATCGAATTGGATTATTAGTATTTGGAACGCGATAGTGTAAAGTTGTAAGAATAAGTAATATTTGGAAAGCGATAGTATAAAGATTAAAAAGGAATTAAAAAGTGATTTAAAAAGTGTTTTTGTGCGAAATAAAAAGTAAAAGTGATTAGTAAAATTTGAGAATAATTTATATAAAGTGATTTTGTGAATTTTGATTGATAAACTGTGTTGTAATAAATTTTGTGAAATAAATAAATTCGTTGGTGATAAATTGAATTGAGTTTGTATTATTCACAATCCAGTGATACGAACCTTGATTGACAAGGCAAAAACGTAACAATATATATATATATATATATATACGAGGGCGGATTGAAAATGAAGCTACCTAGCGCTAGATGGCAGCACAAACACGTTTTTTAGAAATTGCGATCTGTCAAACGTCAGCTGTTCAAATTCATCGATTAGTTTATTTGTTGTAGTCGTTTGAAGTAAGCAACTTTTGTGTTTCTTGAAAAATGGAAAAAAACGAATTTCGTGCAGTGATTAAACACTATTATTTGAAAGGGAAAACGGCGAAAGAGACAAAAGAAAAACTCGATAAACATTACGGTGAGTCTGCTCCGTCAGATTACATGGTAAAATATTGGATTGCTGAATTTAAACGCGGCCGAAGAAGCACTGCAACAATACCATCAACAGGAAGGCCAAAAGAGGTGGTTACTGAAGAAAATATCAAGAAAATCCTCGATATCGTTATGAATGATCGCCGAGTCAAGTTGCGTGAGATTGTTGAAATGGTAAACATATCATATGAACGTGTGTTCAACATTTTGCATGAACATTTGCATATGAAAAAGCTATCGGCAAGATGGGTGCCGCGTTTGCTCAGTGTCGAACAAAAACGAGTTCGACAGACCATTTCACAGCGGTGTTTGGACATGATAAAGCGTAATCCTGTTGATTTTTGGATTCGATTAATTACTGTTGATGAAACGTGGGTCCACCACTACACACCTGAAACCAAAAATCAATCGAAACAATGGGTGGAAGCTGGTGGAAGTGCTCCGAAGAAGGCAAAGGCAGTGAAATCGGCTGGCAAGGTTATGGCCACTATATTTTGGGATGCACACGGAATATTGCTCATCGATTATCTTGAAAAAGGATCCACAATCACAGGAAAGTATTATCGTGCATTATTGGATCAATTGGTTGATGCAATCAAGGAAAAACGACCACATTTAAAGAAGAAAAAAGTGTTCTTTCTCCAAGACAACGCACCGGTTCACACAGCATTAGATACGATGCTAAAATTACGTGAAATACACTTCGAATTGGTTGATCATCCACCTTATAGTCCAGATTTAGCTCCTAGTGACTTTTTCCTGTTTCTAAACTTGAAAAAATGGCTCGCAGGACAAAGATTCATCTCAAAACGAAGAAGTGATTATCGAAACTAACGCGTATTTTGAGGGGTTCCCGAAATCGTATTATTCAGATGGTATAAAAAAGTTGGAATATCGTCTTACTAAGTGTGTAGAATTAAATGGAGACTATGTTGAGAAATAAATGGTTTTTGGCAAAAAAAAATTTTGTTTTCCTACTTAGGTAGCTTCATTTTCAATCCGCCCTCGTACATATATATATATATATATATATTATATATATATATATATATATATATATATATATATATATATATATATATATATATATATATATATATATATATATATATATATATATATATATATATATATATATATATATATATATATATATATATATATATATATATATATATATATATTTATATATATATATATATATATATATATATATATATATATATATGTCAAACTCAAATACTTCGATGATTAACCTAACACGTAATCATTCGTCGAAGTCAAACGTATATAAGTATTGCCCACATATCTTCGCAGATACAATCAATTAATTGACCATACACAATAAAATTCCTCACGATATTGTGTTGTTATCATACTCAATCTCGTTTCCAATTTCAATTGAAAATTTTTTCTTCTTTTTTGTACTTAAAAAATATTTGCCCATATATACGCCAAACTAATTTTTAACGTTTTTTATTTTTTTTTGGGTGAAAGGCATTTCATTTTCTTATGAATTTTCTCTCAAAGAAAAGTGAATCTTCACAATTCATTGTTATAAATTCATGAAAAAATAAAAATTTGTAGTTGAACTTTGAAAAATTGAAAGTGAAATTTGTGTTATTGTTGAAAATATGTATAAAAGAGATTTTATTTTCCAGATAAATTTACAAAAAAATATCTGGCGGTTATATTCTCTTTTATGTATGGATTTTTTATTTTTTTTTACTACAATAAACGTATTTCTTCGGTTATGTTGTGTGCCTTATGGAAAGTAGGTTTGGTTTTGATTTTCATCTCAAAAAAAAAAAAAATTTTTCACTGAACATACTTTACATGTAAGTTAGGTTGCGCTTATTAAATTCACTTTATAATTGTTCGATAATAAATAATTTATATTATTATTATTATTAATAAAAAAAATAAAATTTCTTCTTATTATTGTTATTATATTGTAAAATAAAATATAATAATTTTTTTATTCGTTTTTATTCTTCTTGTATATTATACTTCGCGATTTGACCTAAATTTTAAGATGAAGTTGAAGAAATTATTGTGAGAAAATATTTAAGAAAATAAAAAAAATTAAATTAATGTAATAAGCATCTATATATGTATATATTATAAATGGAGGAGAGACAGGTTGATTTGTTTTTTTTTCTCTGCAAAACAGAGTTATTTTGAGGTGTTTCTTCTCTATACATGAGTTTTCTGACTTTATAAGATGTGAATTAATTTGCATAATTGATGTGTTTGAATAGTTTAGATTATTATTATTGTTACTTGCAAATATCACGTAAAAGAATTTTATAGATAAGTGGGATAACGGTATTTTTAAGTCATTGCGTCATATTATTATTATTGATGTGGCCTCCAAGATTCTGCACTTTTGATCTGTCCCAATTATTTATTATTACGAAATAAATTAAATTTTTATAACACAACGAAATTAAGTCAGAGACGACGGTCAGTGAGTTACTTAATCTTTTAGAAAACTAGTTCAATTCGACCGGAACTCCAAAATTGACCACGCATTGACAAAATATTGATATAAATAAACGAGTAGTTTTTATAACTTTCAGCTTCTACATTTTTATTTTATTTTTTATTTTGAGACCTCAAACCACATACTTTAAACAACTCTTATCAACAAAACGAAAAATACTTCCAAAATATTGATAAGACTTTAACAATACGAACTCTACACGTTGATACGTCTGACCTACTCACACAAACAATCTCGACTTTTTTATCAATAAAACCAAGAAATGCGTCTTTGGGTAAAAATAAAACAATCCACAAAAAATAACGAACCAGTAAAATTGGAGTCAGAAGTCATTTAATGTAACCTAAAAGAAGGGTTTTAACTTAATTTTATTCTTGTTGAACGAATAAGAGGTCAGTTGAGCCAAACATGACCATATTTTGCTTTTCTGTTATACAAACACAACAAAAATGTAGTTGAGAGATACGAGTTGATATAGCAAAAAAAAAAATGTCGCACGCGATGTATTATTCAATGGAAAATAATAAACTCTATACGTATTAAATAAACAGTTAATTTTCTAGATACAGCGCGAATTCAATGGTATTTGTTACACAGCAATAATTGTAATTCTATATATTGATATCTTATGTATTTTTATGTTATGTACACACAAAGATATCATTCATGATTGAAGGAGATTTTTGTTGTTGTATATACATATAATATTAACGCGCGATTTTGGTAACAAACGTATAAGAAACTTATATTGATTCATAAATAAATAAACAGCAATAATTGTAAATTTATGTCACGATTGCAATTAAAAAAAAAAAAAAAAAAAAACTTGCGAGATAAATTTCTATCGAAAGTTTATATTATAAGTTTGATAAGATTTATATCGAGCCACAAAATGTTGCCAAGATAATTTTTTTATGTGACTATTTACAATGTATCTCTCATCTATTAATCAAAGTGTGCAACACTACACTTATGTATATGAATGTAATGTAATAGGGCGTTGTTTATCCGATTGAACTGAAAAATTGTATTTCTCTCCTTAAAAGTGTCTGCCATATACTTAGTGACACAAAATTTTACTTTACCATGTTAAGAATATCATACAAGATAATATAGGTACATTCATAGAAGATGTCACAATAAAATTCTTTTTATTATTTCAAGAAAATAAATTTTATATAAAAATAATTTTTTTTACCATATTAAACCACAAAAAGTTCTAGTCTCTAAGAAAAATAAAATCTTGTAAGATGCAATAAAATTGAATAGAAAAATACAAACAGAATCTTTATTTTGTATCAAGGAAGATTGGTTGTTTGTTGTGTGTACACAACACATATTATATACAAAACAACAAAATAATGATTTTTCAGGTCAAGTTGAAGTTTAAATCTAATAATTTAAAGAAACTCTTTTGTATCTCTATATATTGTACAAACTTAAACAGTTATTGGATATTGTGGCTGATTTAAAGTTATCCGCGGACAAATTCTTTCCGTATGAAAACAATACAAATTGATTGTAATCTTAAAAGAATACAACAACAACAAAAAAATCGTTTTATGCAGACATAAATTCATCAATCTATTGTTTGTTATGGATTTATTATTAATATATTTAACCTATGGCCATATGGCTGGAAAGTAGCGCAACGATTGTGAAATAATATATAGTTTTGTAGGTACGCGGTGGATATCTATAAGATGAAAAATATTATAAGATTATTTATTGCTCAAGGTATGTACATATGTATATGTGTTTTGGCATAGTTATCTTAAAAAATACTTCTGAAAATATTTTTGTGATCATCACTTCTTTATATAACACGTCTTTCTAGACGGATGCTGATGATTTCTATAAATTAATAAAATTTAGTTCAAAATTGTTGACTCAAAAATATTAGCAACACTTTCTTGTTTATTTCGGTTTAGATAATTAATCTTTAGCAAGAATTCGGAGAAAACTTCACTTTATCAAAATTAATTGACATAGTGACGGTGCTTAAACGAAAAGATTTTTTTGAATCACTAATTAACTAATGTAGATTTAAATTTTCAAATTTTCTAAATTCCAATTAAATTTTTTTTTTTTTACTTAAGTATAAGAAGCCTAATCATCAAATTTTTAATGTTTAGAAAATCTAGCTTATAATTCCCAAAACTCCAAATAACCAATTTTCTAAAATTTCTTAAATTTCGTTAATTCTGAAGCTTAATAAATATTTAATTTAATTAAATCTTTAACAACTAAATTTTTTTTTTTTAACTTATATTTATTTGGCATAATTTAATACAAAGGGTAATTTAACACTTAATTAGTAACTAAAATTTTGAGCTTAACCTCCTTGGCTTTACTTCAAATAGGATTTTATTTGTTTCTTTAAGTTATAAAATACATATGTGGGGGACATCGTAATACAATTTAAATAGAATATTTATTCTAGTAGTTTGCCATCTTATTCTACCTTAACCTAAATACTTAAACTAATCAAAAGTTAAACATTCAATTTTAATTTAAGTTATTAATTAATTAGTTATAAACATTATATGTCTAGCTTCAGAAATTAAATTTTCTATAAACCTCATATCGGTTTCACGATGAACTCTTATCGTTCTATATCGAATAGGAACTTTTAGGATCAATTTCAGAAATTTGTTTTGAAGAATCTGAATTTTATTTTTATTTGTGTTTTTTGCGGGTGACCATATGGGTGAACCATATGCATAACTCTTAAAACCATTACTTTATATAGTAGTATTTTATTTCAGAAGCTAAGTTGACTATTCTTATTTAGAAGTGGATATATGACTTTTAACAATTTTTCACATTTTTCTTTAATACAAGTATGCTTCAGATGGTTGCCAAAGGTCAACTTTGGATCTAGAATTAGGCCTAGACAGCGTACTTCCGATTTCCATTGAAGTTTAGCACCATTCAGAACTAAAGGTAGCTGGGGAATTTTTTCTGGTGCACGATATCTTATAAAGTAAATGCTTTCACATTTACTAGTATTTATCTTTAGTTTCCAATTTGTAAAATAAGAGTTAAGTGCATTTAGATAGCCGTTAAGTTTGGATATTATGTTATTGGCAAGAACATTGGAGTAGTATATCGCAGTATCATCAGCAAATAAAGCTAATTGGCAATATTTAAATCTAGGAATTTATCTTTAGTTTCCAATTTGTAAAATAAGAGTTAAGTGCATTTAGATAGCCGTTAAGTTTGGATATTATGTTATTGGCAAGAACATTGGAGTAGTATATCGCAGTATCATCAGCAAATAAAGCTAATTGGCAATATTTAAATCTAGGAATATCATTAATAAATATGTTAAATAACAGAGGAGCTAATACGGAACCTTGCGGGAGACCAGCAGGAATATTCATTAGACTGGATTTTTCATTATATATTTGTACATAAAACTTCCTGTTCTTTAAGTAGGAATCTATAATTTTAATTAGGTATTTCGGAAAATTGCACGTTGTCATTTTGTGGATAAGACCGTTGCTCCATACTGTATCAAAAGCTCGATAGAGGTCTAACAATGCCAGCCCTGTGGATTTTTTATTGATACGATTTTCCCTTACGTATTGTACTATTCTGTGCACTTGATGTACCTCAGAATGCCCAGATCTGAAACTAAATTGCTGATTTATAAGGAATTCGTTATCTTCCATGAATGATTGTAATCGAATTTTGATAAGATTCTCAAACCTTGCTTATAGAGCTTAGAAGGCTTATAGGCCTATAGTATTCAGGATTATTGGATTCCTTATTGGGTTTGAGAATTGGAGTAACTTTTGCTATTTTCCAGGAATTTAGGAAATAACACAATTTTAAACAACTATTAAAAATTAGCAGGAGAGTTTTAACACCACAGTCCGGCAACTATTTAACAAAATGTTGGGAATATCATCCATCCCAGATGCTTTATACGGTCGAAGGGTTTTAATAATATGTTGTGGATGATAGTTAGTTATTAATTGTTGGCAGCTAATATTGACGTCACATTCATGAATGGACCCATAATTATGAGTGGATTGATAAACATAATGAAAGGTATTTGCGAGCGCTGTACACTTTTGTGAGTTTAACAATAGTTTTACTGAGGTTTCACTTTCCTGAATTTGCAGTGGTGGTATTGGTCTTCTTTTCGTTTTAACAAACTTAGCAGTATTCCAATATTTTTTGGATCCCTTTTCAAGGTCCATCAGCTGGGCTTGCCAGGATTTGTTCAGTAAGTCTAAGATCTTATGTTTTATTGCTCTGGTTAGCATGTTAACAAAGCTTTTAACAGTTCTACTTCTGGTCCTAAGCCATGTGCGCCTTAAACAATTTCTGAGCTTGATTTGAGCCAATATATCTTCTGTTAAATTTATTTTATTTATGTTGGTCAATGGGGTGACAGGAATTAAGTTGTCTCTAGCATTTTTAATGGACTCTAAAAATAAATCGATCATCGAGTCAATTTCAGGAGAAGTGTTCAAGGGATTTGTTTGATCAAAACAATTTAGTGACCCCTCCCTCTATATGCTGTTTGTATTTAGTCCAATCACCGCCGGAGTAATTAATTCGGTAGTTAATTGGGTTTTTATAAGCTAGACTGAAATTGTAAGCACATACGACTGGGAGGTGATCTGATGCCAGTTCAGGTAGACTTTTAATTTCCATTTTATGTTCTGGTTGGTTTGTTAAGATGAAATTGATAATACTAGCAGTAGAATTGGGTCTAACAAAGGTCGGATCCAATGGTGCCACGGTAGAGCAATTTTGAGAGCTACTTATGTGACTATGAGATTCCGACCACCTTCATTAGACCTGACACAGTTCCACATGGGATGTCGGCAATTAAAATCGCCTCCTAAAATGTAATTTGTTCAATTTTGAGTCAATTTTTTTATTTCGCTTTTAAAAGTGGGTCCATTTGTTTTTGGACAATAACATGCGGTAATTCGAACGGAAGTTCCATTTACATGTTTAACTGATATCGCGAGATTTCCAATAGTTGAAAGATTTTGATCCGGTAAAAGTGAATGTTGTATATTCGATTTTATTAAGATCCCAACACCTCCAAATAATCTCTTAATTCTATCGTTTCTATAGAAAGTGTAATCTGGAAAAGAACAGTTTAAGTGTGGTTTAAGATGCGTTTCCGTCAATAACATAAACATCGGAAACATCGTCTGCATTGGGTGACCCTTTTTTGCAACATCCCATCGCACTACAGTATGAGCAACGTATTTGTGGTTCCTCAATTGGTTAAGGTTGTATTCCCCTTTTTTAAATGACACAAAGTACCTATACCGTGGCACCTTGTTTTGAAATTGTTTTATGTATTTTAGTGGGTTTGAGATTTATATCCGATAAACATTTCAATAATTCGTTGTCTTCCATAGTGTGAAGGCAATATAATATGAATGTACTCAATTTAAGGTTGTCCATCGTAAATGAATAAAATTCTGTTTTATTTTCGGCAAGCCATTGTTTAATATTATTGAAGTCAACGAGTTTTTCAGCAGTAATTTTGCTACCGGTCTTTAAATTTTTGATGAGATATTGTTATCCCGTTACTTTCCATATATTTATGGATTAAAGCTGAATTCGCAGGCGTCATTATAGGTGGTAACTTAGTTGGTTTGGGCTTAGAAACCTTTATTTTTATTTGAGATTCACTCATTGTGTTAAATTACTCAAAACGTTGACTAGTAGGAACGTTATATACACATCCATTATTATTTTTAAATTGTTTATGATAAGGTGCACCACTAGGTTCAGATTGTCTATCCACAGAACCATCTACATTCAGCCCCATAATAGGGGACAGGTCACGCACTTCACTAATTTGCACTTATATAGTATAGTTTATTCAACTTCCCGTTAGACAAATATTAAATGTAATTTGTAGAACAAAACAAATAATACATTTTGTATCACAATAGGATTTAACTTTTATTAGACTTCACTGTTCGAGAGGCAAACATAAACTAACAACTTAATTCATAATTTAAAAAAATTAAATTTTGAGTGTCATTTCGAATTATAGAATCTTCGATGTTTGTTTGAAAGAATTTAGTTCAATTAAAGCGGTCCAACCCTGTTTTCAGCACCAGTTAGCAGACCATAAATAACACAAACAATAGTATATTATATAACAAGTCCGGTATGTCGCATTTTGCTGAACGAGTAGCAAAGTTCCAAGACGTGCGAATGACATAACGGGCGAGATGCGCGCGTTATTTTTTCTGTAACCTAAACATCTAGCGTCATCTAGTTATGGCGTAAGGCACAAAATTACCCTAAAAATTTATATAGGATGGAGGTATTATTAAATCATGAGAAAATCCCTTAAATTTTGGGGCATTTTTTCATTTTAAGGATATTTTTTCATTTAGTTTTTAGGGTATAATGAAATGGGGTTTAATTTCATTTGAAAAATGCCGCAAATTGAATCGAGAATCGAGCGAAAAAATCATATTGAAATCGCCTGCAAATTTACTAACTAACTACTACTACTAATTGCTTCGTCAACCAGAAACAGATCAAAGAGTGTTTATCGTTCTAATTACGTTAGAATAAAAATCAAATTCCCATTGTCCAATGGTCATAGCATACTGTCATCTGTCTGTAAAACATTATAAAAGTACTCAAATCGAGCCGAAAAATCAGTTTGAATACGTCTACTTTCTGTGCGATTGCAGACAAATGATGACAATTAATGATTTCCAAATTTCAAACATCTGTTCTCCGACCAATGAAGTTAATAGTTGACATACACTAACGACAAGGTAATAATGGCATGTAAGGATGGATAGTGACATCATTTCAAAAATGGATTTAAGTCTTTCCTTGGTACTGGAATTTGTACATTCTAAAAGATTTGGTAATTGGGACTTTATGACGGTTAGATTTTCATGCAGAATTTGGAGCTTAAATTATTCGTGATCAAAGCTGAGTTATCAAAGTTACCTACAAATATCTTCACTATTATAAGCAATGAGAGAGCGTCTCCATCGAATGTATTGCAACTGGAGATTTTAAGGCTGCGTGTAGTGTCATTGATTTTATAATAAATAC
Source organism: Tipula vernalis (assembly GCA_958295665.1). Taxonomy (NCBI): domain Eukaryota; kingdom Metazoa; phylum Arthropoda; class Insecta; order Diptera; family Tipulidae; genus Tipula; species Tipula vernalis. Next base: position 173,306,458 of record OY282558.1, on the reverse strand, counting down.
AATTAATAACAATATAACAACAACAACTTAAATTCATTTGCAACGTCATTCATTATCATAATGACCTCTGAATCGTGTGGAAAGTGTAATAAAGCAGATGAAATAACTGCACCAACTATATCTTGTAATGGATTTTGTGATTCTTTTTTTCATTCTGAATGTGTTCCCGTTGATCGTTCAACTGTTAATGTGATAGCGAAGAATCCAAATGTTCTGTGGTTGTGTAATAATTGTATGGTGGTGTTGGCGAGTATTACAAAAAAAGGAGAGGCGGTTGTACAAAATTGTATTGCTCAACATTTTGTACGATTGGAACAAGAAATAGCTTCTAATCGTAAAATTATTCAGGATTTTCTCCATGATATTGGTCAACGTGTATGTGTGGCACCTCTTCCAACTCAACCTTTAGATTCAACATTAACAAATTATAATTATAATGATCCAACGGTTACAATTAATAATGGCCAAGATCCACCACCCGAACCTTCCAATGGCCCGCTATCTGGATCCGTTGAATCTGAAGTTGTAATTGGAACTGCTGCTGCCGACCCTGATTCTTTAGAAACTATATCTGCTGTGATCCCTAAAAAATGGTTGTTTGTATCCAGAATCTCATCTTCGACTACTGATGAACAATTTAAAAACTTTGTGAAACGGAAATTTCAAATCTCCGGTTCCAACTGTCAAAGGATTGAACCGAGATATAAAGATAGAGATTATGTTTCGTATAAAATAGCCGTGGACGCCTCTATATTGGATAGTTTGCTTTTACCATCATCGTGGCCACTAAATATTCTTGTTAAGGAATACGAGTTTCGTCGTGGAAATTTTCGTCAACGAAACCTTGCCCGATTTCGGGATTAACTACTTGCACCACCTCGACTTCAACACCTCGAGGAGATAAAACGCTAACTATTTATTATCATGTCATCTAAATCATCTAGATTTTTTAATTACGTTATTAGTACTGAATATGATATATACAAAATTACGGAAACCAATTTATCATAAATCAATTATTGGTACCGAATTTTTTTCTTCAAATTGTATTGTGCATCGCTGCGACCGTTCATCTATCAATAGTCTAAAATCATCAGGAGGAGGCGTTTTAATTGCAGTTAATAAAAGGATTACTAGCCAAATGTTACGAACTCCACCATCATTCGAATGTGTTGCGGTACAGTTGGATATGATCGTCCAAACCATTGTGATCGTAACAATTTATATACCACCGTATGCTACTCTGGAGGTTTATACGTCTTTTATTGAGTTTAAAACTCAATAAACTTTACAGCACGCGAGCTGCTCGCAGATGTCAAGATAAATTGGCCCCGATCAGAGGTTTATGGGATAAGTAGATCGAAATATTGCCAACCCTATACAATCCTGGCGAAAATTTTACGATTGGCGAACAATTTATTGCGTTTCGAGGACGATGCCCTTTTTGGCAATATATGCCAAACTAGCCTGTCAAATACGGTATTTATGTGTGGAACAACAAAATATATACAGCGAATGAGCGGGGAGTGTGCCTGAACAAAAACAGAGAGAACTCAAAGTAAGAAATGTAATTTTCGATAACTTTTAACGTCTTACCAACTAGGACAAATGCTGTTAAAAAGAAATATTAAGACTAGAATATGGCATCAATTCCTACAAAACTTCTCGATGTAAAAGGAAACGCGGTATTCTCCTCAACGTTTGCATTTACTGGGACACAACATTGGTTTCGTGTAGCCCCCCCCCCCCCCCCCCCCAAAAAAAAATAAGTGTGTTATACTGCACAGCACTTCGCACAAAATCAAAGATGTGACCAGCGATACAAAAAATAGCCTATTATTATATTGGATCATAGTGAAACCAAAGGAGGAGTAGGCACCATTAATAAAAAAATTACAGCTTACACATTACACAAGTAAAAGAAAAACCATTAGATGCCCGTCATTAAAAAACATGATTCCAACATAGAATATAAAAGAAAACCATAGAAGACGAGTTTTTATTGAATCCTTAGGTGATTCTTTGGTAAAACCTCATATAGCGAGAAGAGTTTACATGTCTAGAGCTCAGAATATAATAACTGCTTTGTGATTCAAAAAGTTAACACACTTTTTGAATTTTAAATATATTTTCATGGAATATTAGTTACTACTTCAGTTTAAGGGCAAACTGATATAGGTGGACTATGGTGCTGGGTATTAACGATAGTGATTGGCAACAGTTCAAACTCTCTTTAATCTATCAGTGAAATATGTCATTCGTCAGCTCAATATAGCACAGCGCATATTGCCATATCATTTCCCTGAAAGAAGTTCTGCTTCCGTTGAAATTAAGAGCCCAACAAATTGGCCTTCAGAAACATGACCACCACGAGAAGGCAGACGTGTAGAGACTTCATTTCAGGAGATATACAATATGAAAAGGTGAATGAGTTCAAATATGAAAAAAAAAAATGAATTCATAAAATCTCACGGGTAAGATGGCTTAGATACGTTCTTCGTTCGCAAAATCTAACCACTAAATAGGCCTTGAAGTTGGTATCAATGAAAGTAGGACCTCGTGAGGTACCTAAACATCCTCGTTCACCGTGTCTGGCGTTCTCTTGCGGTGGATCAAACTATTTGGAGGAACATCGTTGAGGCAACCAAATCCATTCGTGTGAAATAGCGCCAGCGGAAAAAGAAGGCAGAAGTTTGCCATTAATTTAGCTTTAAGGCAAAATTACAATTACTACTGGGGTCAAAAAGTAGGAATACTTTTCAATTTAAATCGCACGGGTTTATCCAAACGAGTAGTGTTTTTTCTTTAGGTTGGTAGCACCCTAACAGACATCTGTTTAAAATTTGGTGTCAATATCTATAGTAGTTAATGAGATACACTTGGTTCCATTCATCAATCAACTTTTGGTTTTTGCTTCACGATAATATGTCGCCTAACACTGTTTTGATTGCACGTGACTATTTGGCCAAAAATTTAACCCATATCGTAGCAACTGTCTCGAAGGCTGGAAAAAACCTTGGCATAAGTGTATTTTAGGCATAAGGCTTACTACTTTTTGATCACAATGTTATATCTTTTCTTGATGGTCCTTATGAATAAAACTCCAGCCAAACCTAACTTTGTTCCTTAAATAAATGCTTCTACAAATGTTTGTAACGACTTACCACTCCATTTCAGATACTTTTAAATTCAACTTTCTTACGCTTAAAATCCAAATGAAGCACTTACCTGAAAATAATAAAAAAAAAATATAAATCAATAATGGAAAAAGTGCAAAGTCGATTTATACGTCATCACACCAAATGAAATTTCTCATTCTTTATTTTTATTATCTTATTTTATTGTTGTAAGCCGATTGTATTTATATAACAATAAAAAAAAAATGTATCAGTTCATAGAAGAAAAAATAGAGAAAATTACCCTCAAGCACGAATTGACTTAATAGACTTAAGATTTTGACTTAAATTAAAATAAAACTATAGTAATCGTAATCTTTCTATAAAATAAAACTCCTTCAGAAGTTTAATTCAATATAATTGAAATTTAAATCATTTAAAAGCTACGTCATCGCGTGAATATTGTGCCAACTTTATATAGAAAGGATCTATACTTATGTACGACGGTACTGATTGACATTAGACAATACGAAAAACAAAAAATACACAAAAAAAATTACATGTCAAGTAAATTTTAGTGTTTCAAAATTTGAACAATATTCAAACCCGTATCAACTGTCTTGGAAATGCAAAAAAAAAAAATTGTAAATTCCATAAGTCGCACATAGTGTAATTTATGATTAAATAATATTTTGCAAGATTTTCTAATGATTTATGCGCAATACAAAAATAAAATATGTTTCTAAACAGACAGCTTAGTAATTATCATTTAACAGTTAATTAAGTTTCTCTATATGCGCGCACAACCAACACGATCCGGAAATATTTTTTTATTGTACATAGCAAACTTACATATATGTATGTAATTACGAAAGGTAAAGCATATATGAATAATATAAATTATAATTTGCGGCCCTTCCTTAAATTATTTAAATAAATTAAACCACCAAACAATGAAATCGAATCTTATAAAGGATGCGGTTTAAAACTTAAGTTACATAGTATGCAAACAACAACAAAAGCTTAAAATGTATTAAAATTCAATTCACATCCTTTTCTTTTCAATCTTCAAGTATAGTTTAATATTATCTTCATCTTATTTAACCCTTTATTAGTCTTATTATATATTATATTTTTCAAAACCAGTATGTATTGCTCTTTCTTCATAATTTCTTAATTACACAATCTAATACACTCCATAATTGGTTCATACTTGCTTAGTGCCTATAAGTATATTAATGATGAAAGGAAGTAGAATGAAACTGATTTAGGCTAAAACTGAATACTGTACATAATAATCTTTGTTGTACCAAGCAGCAACAATAAAAATTGTGTGACAAAACATGTTTTTCTTCCCCGAGAGGCTTACATACATATACACTTATGTCCAGAAAATAAAGTCAAGTTTTTTTTCTTATTTTGTTCCAACAATAATGCAAATAAATGTAATATATATTATAGAAGACTGGAGAGTTAAAGTTGAGTCAACTGACCCAAGCCAAAGAAATACACGCATGCATATAACACACAACAAGAAAATTATTGCAAAAAATTCTCATAGAATAAATTTTCTTTATTAAAAAAAAAAAAAAATCTTATTTTGATCCAAAAATGGTAGAACTAGATCTTTATGGGGAATCAGAAAATATAAGAAGAATACAATAAAAAAAAAAAAAAATTGTTACAGATTGGATATACTCGTATTAATAATAGGCTGCACCGTACCGTGGTTTATGGACAAGATTTTATATAACTCAAGCCTTTTATATAATTCAACTTTAGTAATCGTGCTAATACTACATGTGGCCCCATTTTAAGACAATCTATTTTACAAAATCCCCAACCCACAATACTCTTTTTCCAATACATTACAATAAACTCGCATTTACATATTCCAAAGTTCTTAGAGAGGTAGGTAATCTGAAAATAATAAAGCAATTAGTCTTTTTTTTATTTTTACAAAATCACTCAATTGTGTTGTAGCATCGTACAGAGACAATAGTTATTATTGTTGTGTATGTACTTAGGATAGAGAAACCTGAAAAAAAAAAACTTCCAACGCGCAATAATATCGTTCAAGAGATGGCAATTATTTTGCTTCAACACAATAAAAATTTTCCTAAAAAATGGAAATGTATAAATTTCAATTTCTATTGTTTTGTATTGTGACATTTTGATAGAGACGACGACGTCTTATAATATAAAACAAAGTGGAGGAGTGGTATTTTGTCTTCGCCGAATGCAAGATTAAATTATATTGTATTCTTCCGGTATGTGCACAACCTTACCATATGCAAGTATATATATAAGTATATGAAAATTTTACATATTTGTTGTCGTCATTCAACCAAACCAAAGATGAATTAATAGATTAATTAAAAGGGCATTATGAAAGATTGTGCAACCGTGCGAGACGAAGACGGTGACCACAGAGAAAGTGATTTATTGATTACCGGAAGAATATCACCACGCGCATTCAGTAAGGTGATAATAAATTAATGATGATGAGACATAATAATTTATAATCGCCACCCAAACCTATGACTTTAGGTTTTTGCTTGTACACACATATCAATTGAAACCTTTAAAGACATTACATTTTTTTTTCTAAGACTTCTTTTAATAATTCTGTCTTAATAATACGTTAGTTATTTTAAAGGTTTCACAATCGATTATAGATAAAAATAAATGAAAATATTAAAGAATTTTAAGAATGCGTTGCTGTACACAAGCAAAATGACGGTTATGTTTTTTTTTTTTTTAGTTATGAATGGATTTTTTTTTAATACATTCGACCTGAACCTTTAAATCATATTGCGTACACATATCTCAATCAAAAATCGTTTTATGTTTTATGTGTAACATGTTATATGAAAAGAGAAAACATTCTGAAATAACTCATAAGAAATCTGTAACAACTTAACACAAAAAAGAGAAATTCAACCAATTTCAATTTTTTTTTTTTTTTGAAGTGTTGATTTGATAGTGATAAGAAATTTTTCGTTAAAAAGAAAATTTTTCAATTTAGTTATAAATGAAAAGTTGAAATATATTTGTACATATTTAGATTAACAACATACTCGTACTTAAATGTTTTTATTTTCATTTTATTTTTAAAAAATTAGGTGTTAGGTTTGATTGTTGTATCGAAAATAAATAAACGTAATGATTTCTGAATAACTGATTTCGAAAATCGATTGTTATCGTGCCGACGCGCTATGTAATCAATAAAATTTTATTTTTCTACATATACTTACGTACATGCGATGAAAATACAACTATGTATAGTAAACATATTTTACTATTATGGCGAAATATATTGTAAAGTTTACAAACAAAAAACTTGACGTGTTTTGTAAATATTTGTAATATAATTTTGGTTGAATTGCAAAATCGACGACTTTAATTTATTGGTTTCTTCTTATAAATGCTTGGCAAAACTGTTGGAACTTAAGTCTCACACTTAAAATATATTTCATACACATTATTTACAAAAAGGAGTTAAATTAAAGTACAATGTAAATAAAAACTAGTTAAAACTCTTGTTTAAAATAATAATTTTTCAATGATTTCCAACTTCTTCATGGCAAGATTTGGTAGCCTCAACGATGTTCCTCCAAATAGCTCGATCCGCCGCAAGAGAACGCCAGACCCGGTGACCGATTGTGTTTGGGTCCGTTCAACGTAGTCAATCCATCGGGTAAGTGGTCTCGAATTTGTGAACGAAGTAGATGCCCGTGATTCATTCCATCGAAGGGAGATAAAAACAATATCTTTCAACTGACGCTACCTCAACAGAATTAGCTTTTGCAATCATGGAGTCAATGTGTCGATTAAATGTTAACGTTTGGCTAAAAATAGCACCAAGATATTTCATCCCAACCACTCTTTTCAAACTATCTTATAAAGATAGAATTAACCAGCCAATTTAATACACTTTGTAATATCTTTTAAATGTAATAAAAAAATATAAAGGGCTGAAACCTCACTTGGTGAACAGAATTTTGGTCCTGAAAATTAACTCAACTCCAAAATCAATCCTTAACTGAACCTCCTAACACAATATTCAGCTCAACCTCCAACTCAATTTACAACAAAAAAGAACGTAATCACCAAATCAACCGCCAACCCAACCCTCTACTCAAACATGAAATCGACAATTTAATCAACCTTTAATTTAGCACCAAATCAACCCCCAAATAATTCCCAAATCGAACTTCTTACTTAACCTCAACGTAAGCTAACTAAACCTTAACTCAACTTCAACTGAACTTAGCTTGAACCAAACCTCAACCCTCCACTCAACCCAACTCTTAACGGCAAACCTAACCTAAAATCAACTCGATCCGAAAGATACATGCCTGAATGAACTCAACTAAAATCAACTCATTATAACCTGCCACAAAAACCTAAGCTCGACCCCAAATTAAACCATAAGACCGAACTCAACCCCCAATTTACCCTCAACTCAACCCAAATCTCAATATTCAGCTCAAACTCTAAACCATCCCCATCACCATCACCATCACCATCACTATCACTATCACTATCACCATCACCATCAGCAACACCATCACCATCAGCAACACCATCACCATCACAATCACTATCACTAATCACTATCACTATCACCATTACCATCACCATCACCATCACTATGACAATGACCATGACCATGGCCATTACCATTACCAATAGCATCACCGCGAGTAGATTTGTTTAAATAAAACAAATACATATCCATACATGCGTACAAACGCTCACTTTTATACATAAAACCTTAATCCAACCCCAACTCAACTCGAACTCAATCTCAATTCAACCCGCAAAAGGAACCCAACTCAACCGCAAAGTTAATACTAAACTCAATCGTTAAACCAGCTTATATAAAATATTGGTTAACTGCTCATTACATCCTAACCCAACCCCAACTCAACTCCAACTCATTTTCAACTCAACCCGCAAATTTGCCACTAGGTTAACCTTCAAGCCAACCCCAAATTCAGTATATAACTCAATATTCAAATCGGCATATATGTATAACAAATTAGTAAATATTCATATAACCAGGTGGTTTGGGTCAATTCGTATGAACCCGACCCACTTGATGTACAGGTTCCAAAAGCTTTTCCACTATCAGCCTTGACCATAGAAAAAGATTGGCGAAAAATAAATATAAATCGGACAAGCCGGGCATCCAGAGTTCTAGACATCCAGATGTCCAGACAGACTTTCAAAACGTCGAGAAAAGTGGTTTTGAACCAACCAAATATTTGTTCATTTTTGACAGGATTTCAATACTTACCACTGAATTTTTAGACCGAAGTAAATTAGAGAGCCGAGATGTGGGCGCACTGAGGCATCCCGGAATGCTTACTATTTGAATCAGATAGAAAATTAGTTATTTTTACTAATTTGCAAACTGCCTACTTCGAAACAAATTGTCAGCTTCATAGTGCTTCTCGGCGAATGTTGCAAATGTTGATATAACGAAGATGTTAATGAGAATAATGAAAAGAATGAATGACGTATAGTAGCCTGAGTATTTTGATTGCAAATGATTTTTATATGGATTACAATTTACAGTTTTCTTTTCCTACTTTTGAATTTCTATAAAATTTAATAAAGTTAACATTTTACGTTGATTGAATGTATAGCTTTCAATGTGGACTAGAGAAGCGGTGGGTTTCGATCAATGTTCTGTGAAAACGCTTATTTTGACCGACTTAACAAATAACACACACTCTTAAGACGCTTGATCTACAATATAATAACAAAATATGACGATGTGCTGTTATGAGGAAACATCATCAAAACAAACCAAAAACATTCGTCCAATTTGTGCCATCTCTTTGTGCCAACGAAATATACGATATATCGACAATTTTCTGGAAACCGCCGTTAAGCGAAGTATTGTTGAAGTTTAATTTTGAACCGCTTTCAGGAACGTTTTAATAGAAGTTTCAATTTGCCGCCATATTCATCAAATTATAATTTTAAACGCATACATGTATACTACGATTTTCTCCTAATCGGCTATTTAAAAGATAGGATGCACGCATTGACAATCAACGGAACTTAAGTGAAACTGTTTGATCGGTTCTGGTTTATCTGTTGTAAGTACTTATATGTCTTATTTATAGGTCTAGTCGCATTTTAAATGGAATACCTTTTTGTCACCAAAAAGCGTTTTAGCAGAAATTGGTTGAGAAAAAATTTATTTTTGGTTTCAAAAAGGTAATAAAATTATAGAATTCGTTTCTAGATGGAAGTCAAAATTTTTTTTTTTTCTTGCACATTCTTATGCTAAATAGGGAAAACAAAAGAAACTTTTATTTAAAACAATTCTTTATTGGACTTTTTTGAAGAAACCATCAGTTATGCTAATTTGAGTAGATTCACCCTGTAATGTTACAGCAAAACCCCAAATAGGCGAAACTAGAATTGCCCAGTGAAATTTAGTTTCAATAAATGTTTGTTGAATTATACTCCCAATTTAATGGTAATACCCAGCTCTACGAATTTGTTTAATAGGCCTATGTGTGATATTTTTGGCCTATTTTGTACTTATCCTGGTTGTGACTAAAGTTCTTTACTAAAATTAATTTTAACTGAATTAAAGTTTTGATGGTAACAAGGATTCACAATTGAAAATAAACTAATATTTCATCAAATATATAAGTACTTAAATAGGTAGTAGTTATTTCTAAAATACGAATTTTACAAAAGTTTGTTCATAATTAAAAGTTAGAAAAAATATCAGCCTTTCGTTCGGCCATTCGACATTTGGTGCTTTGACACTTCCGGCCTTTAAACCCACTAGTCTGACCAGGCTAAACTTGTTTGCCTTAAAGCCCAACAAATATAATGCGAAATTGTACTTGGAAACTTAACTTCCAACACAATAAACGATTTGCTGAACAATAAGACGTTTTCAGAACTTTAATTCTTTTCCGAATGAAAAAATTTAAATAATCTCAGAATTAAAATTTTAATTGTTCTGGGCATCAAAAAAATTAGTGCTAAACCTTTACACCATCTAACAGTTTAAAATTTGAGGATTAAATTTCTAAAATCAAAACTCTCAAAGGTTAGACAATAATAAAAAAAGTTAGATAAAATTCCAAATTGTAAATTCACTAGAGATTTAAAATATTAAAGCGGACACGTTCTCTTTTAATTTTATAAACTTGAATTTTCAAAATGTCAACAGCAAATTTTAAAAGATTTACATAAAATTAACTATTACTACTAAGTAGGGCTTGGGTCCCGGGAAATCCCGCGATGAAATTCCCGGAAATTTAAGAAATTAAAAGTATTCCCGTTTTCCGGGAATGTTGTGAATATTTCCTGAGAATGCAAAATCTAATTTCAATCAGAAAGTCACCGGTAATGGGTGCAACGCTATAAAAAATAAAGTCACCTTACAGGGTATAGAGAGAGAGAGAGTGTAAAAACTGAATATTAAGTTAGATGGCCATCTCCGCTTTAGAGAGTACGTTGGAATGGTTTTTTAGTAAAAATAGCACTTCAGAACTGAAAATATACGAAATGAGGGATGAGCGAATAGTGAGCAATGCCATCTGGCTACAAAATGTTCTTAAACCGCTAAAGGACAACTATTAATGACCACAGACTTTCAACTTCTAAAAGAAAAGCTAGCTATTAGAAGAAAAAATAAAGATGTTACCTCGATAATAAAATTCGTCCAAGATCCAGAGTTGGAGCCAAAGTAAATTATGGATGATGCATTTGGGATTAGCTGACAATCCGAAATGACCTGTAAATCCGAAATGGCCTGAAATATTAGAAGAACGAGGCTGAAATTCAGGTCAGTGCTTCAGATAGTTTGAACGACTAATGGCTGGTTCCTTTCGTTTCCCTGATTTTAAGAAGCTTTCACGACCTGGATGGGTACCACCAAAATCCCACCCCAGACTGTATCATAGCCGGGTAAAATTGCTGCTGGTGGTCTAGCTGGTGGCACTACAGTGTAAAAAAAAAGAAGAAAAATCGAAAGACGGAAGACAATGCTCTGTATTTGGTGGGATCAGAAGAGTGTGATTTATTTTGAGCGGTCAAAACCTGGTGAAACAGTAAATACTAAACGCTACCAACAACAAATGGTCAATTTCAATCGAGTTTTGCGTGAAAAACCACTAGCATATGTGTAAGATAAAAGGCAACACAAAATGGTTTTGCTTCATGCTAATGAACCATCACACAAAGCAAAACCGGTTAATGAAACGTTGGAAGCATTTAATTGGGAAATACTTTCATATGCGGCTTACTTGCCAGACTTGGCTCTAGCTCGTTTACTAAATTTTATAGTTTCTTTAACTGAATTTCTAAAATTTAATCGGTTTTTTACAGGATTTTTAATTGTACATATGTTGAAGAAACGGTTCCACCCAAAAAAGATCGAAAAATTAAAAAGATTAAAAGCGAGGTTGATGAGCATTCTGAAAAATGTAAATTTAATTTTAAGATTAGAATGGAAATCTCTCTTTACGAGAATATTTTCAAATTAAACCTTTCTTTTCCAGAATTTCTAGAAAAGAAAGTTAATTTTAAAATATTGGGGTAAATATTCTTTAAAAGGCGGGTTTAAAAGGAGTTCCATCCTAATTTTAAAATTAAATCTCAATTTTCCAGAAGCTACATTTCGATCTTTCGGTTTTGCTACTTTTTGATCTTTTTGGTCTTTTTCGTCCATCGATTTTTTTGTTTCCGATTTTTTGTTTTTGATCTTACCAACATTTTTTGCTCATACCAAAATAAAAAACTGTGATTTTAAATTTCACGGTAGCTCCGTGTGTTTTATCGGATGTAATGCGTTATTGTTCAAATCCCTTTCATTAAAATTTAAAGATAGACACTTTCTGAATACCCTGCGACCTGATGGTAGTGTAGCAAACGACACAGTTGAAAAGGGATGGTAGGGTTGCATATTCAATTATTTTTAATGTTCTACATTTTTAATTTTTATAAATATCAGATTTTTAAATTTACTTAAGTTCAAATGTAAAATGTAACACCGGCGTGAAGTTTTCGACAGAATTCAAATTAACAAATTTCAAAAATGTAGCTAAACAAATTTAGCAAATAGTGTAGTTGTACACAAGAAATGTAGCAGGATTAAAAAATACACAGAGTATGAAATTAAAAATTATTTTTAATGGACTATAGACTAATACAATAAAAATTAAATTTCACTTAGTAAAATAAATAAATTAAAACTAATTGGTGTAGTGGTCAATTAATGGCCAGTTAAAAGAAATCCTAGAGATGTCTAAGTAAATCTGAGTATTCCATATTATTGTTTGCTTTTAGTAGAACATTTCTTCTACTAATCATTTTATCGCGACCCTCAAGGGGTGAGAAAATTGACCAAGTGAATTATTGACCATTACACTTTATTTGTATAAAATAAAAATGTGGTGATGCGATATCTCACCCCTTGAGGGTCGCGTTAAAATGATTAGTGGAAGAAATGTTCTACTAAAAGCAAACAATAATATGGAATACTCAGATTTACTTAGACATCTCTAGGATTTCTTGCAACTGGCCAAAAGTGACCATTACACTTTATTTGTATAAAATAAAAGTGTGGAAATGCGATATCTCACTCCTTGAGGGTCGCGTTAAAATGATTAATGGAAGAAATGTTCTACTAAAAGCAAACAATAATACGGAATACTCAGATTTTCTAAGGCATCGCTAGGATTTCTTGTAACTGGCCAAAAGTGACCTTTACACTTTATTTGTATAAAATAAAAGTGTGGAAATGCGATATCTCACCTATTGAGGGTCGCGTTAAAATGATTAATAGACCAAATGTTCTACTAAAAGCAAACAATAATATGGAATACTCAGATTAACTTAGACATCTCTAGGATTTCTTGTAACTGGCCAAAAGTGACCATTACACTTTATTTGTATAAAATAAAAGTGTGAAAATGCGATATCTCACCCCTTGAGGGTCACGTTGAAACGATTAGTGGACCAAATGTTCTACTAAAAGCAAACAATAATATGAAATACTCAGATTTTCTTAGGCATCTCTAGGATTTCTTGTAACTGGCCAAAAGTGACCATTACACTTTATTTGTATAAAATAAAAGTGTGGAAATGCGATATCTGACCCCTTGAGGGTCGCGGTAAAATGATTAATGGACCAAATGTTCTACTAAAAGCAAACAATAATATGGCATACTCAGATTTACTTAGACATCTCTAGGATTTCTTGCAACTGGCCAAAAGTGACCATTACACTTTATTTGTATAAAATAAAAGTGTGGAAATGCGATATCTCACCCCTTGAGGGTCGCGGTAAAATGATTAATGGAACAAATGTTCTACTAAAAGCAAGCAATAATATGGCATACTCAGATTTACTTAGACATCTCTAGGATTTCTTGTAACTGGCCAAAAGTGACCTTTACACTTTATTTGTATAAAATAAAAGTGTGGAAATGCGATATCTCACTCCTTGAGGGTCGCGTTAAAATCAATATTGGACCAAATGTTCTACTAAAGTCAAACAATAATATGGAATATTCAGATTTACTTAGACATCTCTAGAATTTCTTGTAACTGGCCAAAAGTGACCATTACACTTTATTTGTATAAAATAAAAGTGTACTTAGATAGAAATGGGATTTACTTAGACATCTCTAGGATTTCTTGCAACTGGCCAATAATTGACCATTAAGCAATTAGTATTAATTTATTTATTTTATTAAGTGAAATTTAATTTTTATTTTATTAGGCTATAGTTCATTAAAAATAATTTTTAATTTCATACTCGGTGTAATTTTTAATCCCGCTACATTTCTTGTGTACAACTACACTATTTGCTAAATTTGTGTAGCTACATTTTTGAAATCTATTAATTTGTGTAGATACACTTCTGAATTCTGTGGAAAACTTCACACCGGTAAATGTAACAATAGCAACAACTCCTCGCAAAATCAATCAACTTACAGATTGCAATACAAGTTATTTACTTCATAAAATCTGTGTAAATTCGCTTAGGATTTCCTGGAGACCTTCATTATCGTAAACATTTTCACCGACTTGAAAATCTGCAGGTAAATCAATTTTGTACAGATACGACATCCTTAGTCTTTATGAATGATTTTGAGCACTTTGTGTTGCAAAATGTTTGATGTTGCAATGTTTGATTAATCGGAACGTTGTACACATTCCGTTTTATTTACATTTTTCATTCACTCAAAGACTGAGTAAATATTTTTTTTTCATCATTACATTACGCTAATGGATTACTAATGAGACAGAAAATCTGTTTACAAAAACAAATCCAAACGGGTTTTTTATCGATTAATTTGGGTATAAAAGTAATAAAATGGACGGTGATTTTTCTTTTCCACTTTTGTAATCTTTGGAATTTTTGGAAAAAATCGAATCTTTAATTTTTCGTAAGCTGACAAATATTTTTTTTTTTAATTAAAAATAAACGATTTCTACATAATCATTCGTTTATTTCAAATAATACAATTATTAGTGTATCTCACAGGAAGCATTTGTTTAACTTAACAAAATTACTTGGTAAACAAAACACAAAAAATTCCTAAAAGTCGTGATTTAGCCTCTGGTAATATGACTAATCACCAATTTTGAGAAATTATTTGTTTGTACGAATCCATTGTGGCAACTAATTATTACGTACAAATAATTTAATTAAATAAATTAAAAACATAATGATTTTTCTATTAACAATACAAAATCAAAGCTCCATTTTATTATTCATTTGGAATAAGTAATTAAGGTAAAAAGACTTTTTACAACAGAATTTTATAAAAGTGTTGCCAAACCCGTTTTACAAGATTTCATTTTTTTTTTTTTTATTCAACTCAACAGAATTTTTAGGAAGCCTCCAGCTCTTATACTAGGTAGGCATCGTTAAATGTTCAATATAACCACATTATATTTCCTGTACGATTATAGATTCCAACAACAAACCAAGTTGGTTATAAAACTTTTACGTCTCATCTTCAACATAATTCATATTTTGGGATCATAAAAATACAAAAAAATGTTTTTGAATTAACCGATATTTTCAAAGAGAGAGATGAGGAGATTAATTTCACGGATAAAAATTATAATAACTATGAAATTTAATCTTTTCATAATTTAATTTTATCTTAAGGCACAATAAAACAAGAAGAATACAAAATAATCAAAGGAAGAAGAACATTATTATGATAAATAGTATGAAATTCCCTTAACCTAATTTCTTATGATACATTTTTTTTTTTAGTTCTACTCTATAACCGTCTAATGTTGTAATTTAATATCAGCGTGTAACATATTTTCTTTCCGTAATATTGTGTGTGTTACGCTATGTTGCGTCTTTTAATCAGTTTATGTGTTTTTTACTGTACAAATGGTAATTTTATCGTTACGGTGACAAAACCCATCTATAAACAACTATGGAATTACATTACAGATTACTGTAAAGTTGCAGCTCGCGTATTATGTGTGACACGGTAGTAGCGGTTGGCCATTGTCAAATTTTGTATATGCAAGTATTTTTTTATAAGGGTCGTGTAAGTATGTTAAGTTTGACGAATATTACGAATCACGTACGATACATATTTACTTATGTAAATGCATTCATCTTTTTTAATTATGATTGATTTCGTTTTGTTTGTAGTTGATTTGTAACCATGCCCTAGGACAAGAATTTTATTAGATATTATAAAAAGTAATAATTCTAACATAAAGATAAATCAAACAAGGTTTTCGTTTTATGTAGAATTTTAGGGCCATTTATATATGTATGTATGTATCCGAGTTTTTTTGATGTGTAAACATCTTACCGCGCGCTATGCACTTTTCGAATATGAGGGTAATTCGATAAAAATGCAACGGAAATGGGTAAGGAGAAATGACGTCGTTCATATTATAATAAAAATAATAAAAAAATCTGGATTGCTTTGATATACATAATAAAAATTTCCATATACTTGTTTGCTTCTTATGTATTGGTGATGAACTTGATCAAACAAGCGCGGTCGCCATATTGATTTAAAATATAACAAAAAATTCAAAAAAGTTCAAAAAAAAATTTTACTCCGTTTTTTATAATATTGTCTTAATTTTGTGAATGCAAATCTTATAAATGCTTTGCAATTCTAAAAAATGCATAGCTGTAAAATTCAGTTTGAAAAATGATCGGGTTTGCAAATTATTGGACTTCAAAAATTCCAAATTACCGGAAATTAATTTGATTTAAAATAATGAATGTGGTTTATAAGTGCCACCTGGTGTCTATTGACTTTACATCATATTATTTGTAGTTTGTTATTGTGTAGTGCAACAGTTGACATTGTTTAATTTCAAAACATTAATAAAATTTCATCAAAAGTGAAATAATTCATTCAGTGAAGATAGTAAGTATTGTTAAATTATTTTATGATTGTTGAAATTAACTATATGGAAACAAAACACCAAAAATTTTTAATTCCCATAGCAAAAATAAAAAATTGAAAACAAAATAGTGTACAGATTCGTTCACTAAAAGTTCCCCGTAAATCACAAAATCGTTTACCGATTTTGTTTATTTTGACATAATATGTATAATATTTATGTAAAATTAGAAAAATAATAATAAAAATGCATAATTATATCATTTGGAATTAATAATAACAAAATAATGTATCCAGATTCCTTTAGTTTCTATTCAGCTAACGTGTGAAAAATCTGTGCAGTTTAATTCGGAACCACCATTATGTAGTTTTGTTTGGTCTTAGTTTTAGTGTAATGCACAGAATTCTTATACTGAAGGTCAAACTTTTATTATTATGTTTTTGGAGTAACAAGAGACATGCAATTTTTGATTGCGTTTTCTAAGGTAACTCGAATGAATTAATTTAAAAAAAAAAATTTATTTTGAAGTTATGTTACAGTAGTTTTATTTGAAACTATGTATGGTGCCTATTTTTGTTGTTTTGATAGCACCACCGAAGGTGAATATTGCAAAAACGTTGTATTGGTGGCTTATGGAGTTATTAATTTACAATTGATCGATTTTAAGAAGAAAAAGCCAAAGAACAAGTTTCTCAAAAATAACGTAAAATAACCAAAAATATTCAGAAGGGTCCAGATCTGAATAGAAAATATCCTAATATCAATAATAATAATAACATTTTTGAGTCAATATGTTAAGATTTAGTTAGTTAACTGTATACAATTAATATGAGTACTTGTTTTAAAGTTTGATAAATAGTGTTAAATTGTAAGACAAAAACAATCCAAATAAAAATTTTATCTAGAAGTTAATAAATGGTGCGTTCTTGGTTGATGTCATTATAATGAAATTTAATTTGATTTAAAAATGTGCATTTAAATACGCATTTCGGACGCACCAAACTTTTAATGGTGTATAAGCAATTCTGTGTATCATTGCATAAGTTAAAAAAATTGTTTAATTAAGAAAATTATTGTTAAATTAATTAAGAAAATCCACATTTTTCAGAAATGGGTAAAACAAATGCAGAATATATGAGAGAATATAAGAAACGGAAACGTGAGGAAAAGCTACAAACTGGAGGACCAGAGCCGAAAAAAATTGCACGTAGCAGTACCGAACGGTCACGAAACCGGAGAGATTGTGTTGTAAACTCGTGTTTAGTTTCAGCGCCATCTACAAGTACATCCAATATAATATCGAACATTGTCGAATTCTCCAAAGCTCACGCTGAGTTTAAAAAAAAATTCTTGAATAACAACTTTGGTGCTATATGTAGTGTGTGCGATCGGTTGTGGTACGAAAGTGATGTCAGAAACCCACCACCATGTTCCACAGGTATTCTCACAGCCGAATTTCCCCAAATTAATCTTGAAACAGCTCTCGTTTGTGGTACTTGCTATTTATCACTCAGCAAAACTAAAATCCCAAATTTATCTAAATCAAATGGCTTCACTTATCCATTGAAGCCAGCCCATCTGCCGGAACTGGATCTAATAACAGAGCGCTTGATCTCACCACGACTACCTTTCATGACCATTAGAAGGCTTCGACATGGTAATGGCCAATATGGAATTTTAGGACAAGTGATTAACGTGCCTGTATCAGTAAATAACATGGTTAATTTACTTCCACGTGAACTCGACGATGATTACGCCATTAACGTACACATAAAACGTAAACAAATTCACAAATCAAATTATCTGATGGGGTTTGTTAAAAAGAGCGTTGTGAAATCTTGGCTCGAATATTTGGTTCAGCAAGAACTATACAAATATTATGATGTTAATATCAACGAATCGTTCTTCTCTGCTGAAGAGTTGCCAGTAGTTCAGATGGACCGTTCTGAATTAAGTGAATTGGTAGATATGGAAGAAAATTTGATAGCTCAGCAGCAGACTTTGCTCTGGAATGAGGAAATGTATCTCCGAATTGCTCCGGGAGAAAATAGCTTGCCTAAATGCATTCTATTTGATGAGCACTGCGAGGAACTGTCGTTCCCTTCCATCTATCTTGGGCAATTCAGAGCATTTAAGGAACAAATCAGGGTAACACCGTTTATGATGGCAACAAGCGAGCTGCGAAGAGCTGATCGACGAGGGGTAAGTCCGACTCACTTGCTATATATGGCAATGAAAATTATGCGTATACGCACGCGCGATTCTCTGCAGGTAGCCTTCAAATTTGTTGGTAGAGACAATACGTTGACAAGAGCGCAAATACAATCTGAAGACTACATTCATGGATGTATCGAGAACAATTTAGCGTTCTTACGTCATATCCCGAACTCAACGTATTACTGGGCAACACGTAAGCGAGATCTGTTTGCGATGATTCGACAACTTGGTAAGCCGACATTCTTCCTTACAATGAGCGCAAACGAAATTGGATGGCCGAAGTTAATTAAACTGCTTTATAAGCTTAAAAATAATGGTGCTGAGATCGACGCTGATGCATTCCATCAACTTCACTACATCACAAAAGCCACACTTGTAAACGAAGATCCAGTCACTTGCGCAATTCATTTTAATAAACTGGTGGACACCATAATAGGAATTCTGCAATCAAAATGTTTTAGTCCATTTGGTGTGAATTACGTATCACATTTTTTCAAACGTATTGAATTTCAGCATCGCGGTAGTCCGCACGCTCATATTCTGCTATGGCTAAAAGATTCTCCTCGAGATGCTCTAGGTTCAGATATGCCTGCGGCAATAAATCTAATCAATCGGCTAATATCTGTCTCACAGGAAAACGCATCCGGACACGTCAAGCTACAGCATCACAAGCATACGTTTACTTGCTATAAAAGGATGAGCAATGCTGCGGGACAAAAATGTCGTTTCGAGGCACCGTTCATGCCAAGCCGATCAACTGTTATCCTCGTTCCTATGGCTACGAGTGATACTCGGCGAAATAATCTCGCAAAGCTATACAATCAACTGTGGAAAGCACTTGAAGAAAATGATTATATAGATATCGACCACTTCTTCAAAGATCACAATATTAATTCAAATGAATTTTATCTCGATGTATTAAGAGCTGGCATCACGAGACCCAAGGTTTTCCTCAAACGGAATACAACTGAAAAATGGATCAATCCGTTTAATCCATTTATTTTGAATTGTCTTGGTTCCAACACCGATATTCAGTTCATAATCGAAGAATACTCATGTGCGGCATATGTAGTTGAGTACGTAAATAAGACAAACCGAGGGATTAGTAATCTGCAACGTAAGATTATCACGACGATGAATGAACATCCTGAGTTCGATTTCGTGGAGATAACTCGGAAACTCAGTATCGATATGCTGAACGCAGTTGAAATAACTAGTCAAGAAGCAGCATGGTATTTGCTGCGACTACCAATGTCATTGAGTTCGGTGGCCGTTCTTTACCTTCCAACTGTTTGGCCAATAGAAAGACAACGCTTAAAGAAAACAATCGATCAAATGGAAAAAGAGGAGATTGACGATGATTCTACTGATGTATGGAAGACAAATTTGTTTGAAAAATACGAAAAGAGGCCGGTAGAGCTAGAGGATTTGAGTCTGGCACGAGCAGCTGCCAATTACACTGTGGTCAATACGACGTGGAAGCGACGCCAAGTAGGTCCTCGAATAATCCGCTATCGTAATTACGATATGGCGGCTGAAGTTGATGAGTATAAACGTGAAATGGTCACACTATATCTACCATTTCGCAATGAAGAATTGGAAATTCTGGCTGAGAAGAAGTTTCTGCGGTTATATGAGGAAAACGAGGCGATTATTCTGCAGCACAGAAAAGAATTTGAGTCAGATCTGGACATAGGAAAGACCATTGAGATCTGCCGGCAAATGTGTATCGCTAACAAAGAATCAGACTTACTATCAACTCGTGTCGCCGAAGCTGATCCATTTTCCGATTTCGATCTTGCTGCAAATGCGGAAATTAATTCAGACATAAGACTAGCCTTACTTAACCGCCTTGGGCCAATTGTGAAGAAACGCCAGAATCTTATGTTAAAAGAGGATTTTAACAATTTAATGCGCTTGTCTAATATTCGGCAAAAGGGACTTATCATGCACGTCATAAGTACTCTTCTCGATAAAACTAACGTTGAGCCGTTGCAAATTTTTTTCACTGGACCCGCAGGCTGTGGAAAAACGTTTGTGATCAAATTGTTAATGGAGATTTACAATCGCTTTAATGAAACCGATGGCTATTGTAACGCTTATCTTACATGCGCGTCGACTGGCAAAGCAGCAGTAGCCATCGATGGGCTCACGGTCCACACTGCATTAAAAATTTCAATCGGAAAGAACTTGCCACTATCCAATGAAGTGGTTCAACAATATCGAACGCTTTTCAAATACGTTCGATGTATTATTATCGACGAAATAAGCATGATGTCAGCGGAACTGTTACATCAGGTCGACGCAAGATTGAAGCAAATTACGGGAGACTTCGTTCACAACTTTGGTGGAAAAGATATTTTTTTGATAGGAGATTTGCGACAACTGCCTCCCGTCCGGGCAACTCCAATTTTCCAGCAGATCAAGGCGAGTGTCGTTGGCCCTACACTATGGCGAGGCTTTAAATTCTATGAGCTGGATCAAGTCATGCGACAGTCGAACGCTCAATTCTCTTGTGTTCTCACTAAAATTGGCAATGGTGAAAAGCTGGAGCCCGTCGAGCAGAATCTGGTCCAATCCCGATTTTTCACAAAGGCACGGGCGGATGAACTTTGTCCTAATGGTGTCAGACTCTTTTTGAGAAATAGGGACGTAAACGCATATAATCAGTATGTGCTCAATGCAGCTCCAGATAAGATCGTTTCCATATCGAACGACGGTTTTACTGGGTATCACAGTACCGAACAGCTGTCATTTGTGCGACAGAAGCTGCATAAAATGGAGTTGATTGATACAGGGGGTTTGCCCTACGAGCTCATACTTGTAATTGGTCAACCTTATTTGATCACAACTAATATCGATGTGGCAGATGGATTGTCGAACGGAACTTACGGCCACTTAAAATTTGTTGAGAGAATTGAAAATATTACCGAAAATGACAACTCGAACATTGGAGACGTCAAACGAATCTGGATAAAATTTTCGGGTAATCCAAGAATTGGCCAAAATGCTAGAAAACTTGCAGCAAAGTATATGCAGAATAAAAACATACCCGGAGAATTAGTTCCAATCGCTCGAAGAACTTCTTCTATTTACCTCAACAATAATCGAACTATTGTTGCAAAGCGCAATCATTTTCCTCTCACGCCCGCCTGTGCCATGACAATTCATAAATCACAAGGTGGCACGTTTGATGTTATTGTATATACGTATGAAAAGGGGCACGCTCAGCAACTCGTATACGTTGCCTTATCAAGAGTCACGAGTATCGAAGGTCTCTTTATAGTATCACCTACGGATGAGCATGTGTTTTACCACGGACTCAAAAATGCAGTTTCTACAATTTCACTTCGAAACGAGTTCCTGCGCCTTACCACAAACTCATTACGTACGTGCCAGGAAAATATATACGATTTTATCAATAATAAAATCTCATTCTTTACTTTTAATTGCCAAAGCCTGAGAGCACATTGCAACGACTTCAGTGACGAGATAACTCAAAATTGCACTCTGCTCATGCTCTCCGAGACATGGCTGGACGACAACGAACAAATTGATATTCCAAATTTTTTTTATTATTGTTGTGTTCAATTTAAACGACCACAGAAGCGGGCTGCTGGCGTAGCCATTTATAAACATCGAACCAGTTCTCAAGTTGTCACTCCAATCATGGACGTAACCTACCGCCAAGCAACTGGATTAGGAGTAGAATTACAAGATATCGGGGATATATGCGCTGCTGTATGTGAACTTCCAAATTCGAGGACATTCCTTTCAGTAGTTGTGTATATCTCACCAAATCAGCCTGTCCCGAAGATTATCGACTTTATTCAATTTGTACTCCTACCATTTACTGAAAGTGGTTCGGCTCTACTAAAAAAGGACTATCACCTTCGGCCGATGATTCTGAGTGGCGATTTTAATATAAATTTTAACATGCCGACGGCCGAACCGCTAATTACGTTTCTAAAGGACACGTTTCAACTTGAAATGAACTCTAAAAGAGACGTCCCTACTACTCCATCCGGCACAGTTATTGATGCAGTATTTCAACGGTTTTTGAGTGATTTGGAATCTCAAATATATATTTCTTATTTTAGTTTTCATAAACCTATTGTATCGATCTTACCATAGAGATATAGTTTTATAAAATATTTTGTTAAAATGAATAAAGCAATTATTAAATATTATTTCAAAATTATTAAAAAAAAATTATTAGTTCCATGTTCCTTAATAGCCAACATATTTCACCAAATATTTCTCATTTAGTACTAGAAAGCATGAAAAAATTATATTTCTGTGTCAAAAAATATTAAATTATATTATATTGGTGTATTTTATACGGCAATGATTTAGGAGTCGTTACGTCAAAACCAACAGAAATGTCTAAAAATAAACATTTGTGTTGGTTTTGGGTGATTACAATTATACACAGTAACGTCGACGAAATTGGAAATATCAGAAAAATATGTTTTTTCCGTTTTCATGAGAGATGGTAAATAATGGTTCCACCTCACTTCCAGAAAACGTCCTGTCTATTTCCCCAAACGCTTTAAGATGTTTACACATATCTTTCCCGAGTACTGACAGACTCGCTCGCGTTTTTTTTTAAATGCCTTACCTTTATTTAATGTATATGTATGTACATTGTGGTACAACGAGTATGGTAGATTTTGATGACCCGGTTTCTTATATACCATACATAAATGTTTATTATTCATAAAATTGTCCTCAATTTTATACGACATACATACATATTATGTATAAGTATAAGAGTAAATCTGTTCGATCGTGCTAATCTCGAAATTCCAACGTTTGAGGTATTAAGTTACCTGCTATTCTAGATTTTATTTTAGGTACAGACCATAGTATAAAATACCTGGATACATACTATGTACATAATCAAAATCGCGTGACTCGCCATGAAGAAATCCAAAACCGATATTCTTGTTAATGATGATGACACCCAAAAAATAAAATAAAAAAATGATGTAAACAAGATGCTTGATGAAAATCTCTTTACAATTATGGGGCGCTTCGTGAGTCAGGCACACAGACATATTTTGTTTAGAGAACAAAAAATATAACATTTGTTTCACAGCATGAGGATCAATTTTATGTATAATCATGAAAGGATCAATTTATTGATCGTTTGTAAACTTATAACAAAAAAATTATATTATAAGGTAAGTTATGTACTCGTACAGTGTTTACCTGATGTTACAAAAAAAAAAAAAAACCGAAATAATATGTTTTATTCGTTATGCAAGTTAATGATACAAGTAGAAACATAACCAAACATAAAAAAAAAAAAAAAATTATAATTATCACAATTATAATAAAATAAACGAAAAATTGTTTTATTGCCCGACCATTTGTATACGTTATCTGTTTGCATGTGCGTGATTCTGTTTGTTTGTATACAAAAGCGACGCGTCTTGGAAGAATTAGATAAGAAATTTGTTAAATAATAAATATTTGAGGTTAGATATTAAAAATTTTTTTTGTAAGCTCGATTTTAATGTTGAAATTTCTATTGTTTTGATGTTTTGATCGAACCAAGGCACAAACATACTCAACATGGGAGTGATGACGACGAGAGTAGAGAGGCGGACGGATGGATCTAACAAAGTTGAATATCAACTATTTTTTAGTTTTTTTTTTTTTATAAAATTTTGTTGCTTTATTTTGTTTGTTATAATAGCTTGTGACGGTATGTTGTTTTGTATATAAAAAGATACAAATTAAATTTATGAAGTGAAAATTGTTTCAGCCTTGAACTGTATGTATACGTGTACGCACAAAGCTACGAAATTTTTGGGTATTTTAATTAGAAGCTGTACCAAAAATTAAGGCCAAAGGTGAGGATACCAAGGAGAATGACATATATTGAACAGCCAAGCATGACAATATTTGATGATACAAAACCGGCATTACTGCCCTCAAGTGCATTAAACAGAAATTTTCATATTCCATTACTTTATGTACAAAAGGCCAAACAATCTTAAAATAATTTTTTTTAAAGATTACGGTCAGCTATAGCTATGTATGTGTACACATATTGAGTTTAAAAAAATAATTTCCCCAATTTTATGTGTGTATATATTAAATATTTATATACAAACAGCAATTAAAATCCAGTTTCGTTGGTCTCGTCGATCGAGTGTTTCGGTACAAATTACAATTACATACTGATAATGACATAAAGAAAATATTCTTATTGTTTTTCTTATTTTCATTCATGATATTATGCTGGCTGTCTGTCTGTCTGCATCGCTTTATATTTATATATATTTTAATTGAATTATGAGTCAAATAATAATTTTTAACGTTCACAAATCGTAATTCTGTTTACGTTCCATAAATCGTTGTGTGCGCGCTCATATTATGCATATAAAAATAAGATATTTTATTTTATATTTTTGCCATCCATCGTCGTCGACGTCTTATTGCATTTTTAATAAAATAAATATTGAAAGAAAAATTATCTTACATATTAATAAAAAAAACGGTCATTGATGATGAGATATACGTACGACTGATTGATATTCATATTTTGCATATATCTAAGTCAGACTCTCTAGAAATTACCATATATGGTTCATGTCACACTCATCGAACGAGGACAACATTTATATTATAAACATAAAAGGTTATCTTAATAAGCAAACCGGTGAATTGCCTTGATACATTTATTTGATTTCAATCGTATAAATTCTAAATTTAATTAAATGCCTAAAACAAAAAGTACAAATATTTATTTAATCCTGGAGGTAGTTTACGTTGCAAGGTTGTTATAATGAAAAACAAAATCCTTCATTATTACTGTCTTAATTAACGATAAATCGGCATGTTTGGTGTGCTTTTTTGTATTAATTAATTAGCAATCGCTCAAATTAATGCAAGGTTGTAAAATACCGAGTATAAATAATAATTAATCATTCTAGTATTTTTTAAAAGATTTATTGTTAAGTTAAACTTAGCACGACTTACAAAATTACTAAATTTTAGTAAATCTCATGCACAAAAGTTATTACGTTTTCCACGAAACCGTAATGAATCAAAAATGTGGATCTATGAATGAATCAACATACAAAATTCGGCGCCACTCAACTGTTGAATTCATACCATCATGATGCGATCATCGCATTATTGCGGTTCAATGTAATATTAAAATCGTCATCATTAGTATATTGTGAAGGTGTAAATATTTTACAGTCCTCAAACTACCAGTGTTTTTAATAAAATAAAAAAAATAAAAAAACGAAAATACCACATAAACCACACGATCGATTGAGGTCATACGAGCATTTATATTATATTTTAATACGGTGCACGGTACAAATAAATTGGGTTACAATAATACATTAAACCTACACACATGATGCACGCAAATTATGTTCAAGATTATAGATCCTAATTAATACAAATTAATTATTTTTGTTTAATTCTATTAATCATCATTTTGTATTAATATGCGATCATTGTTTAAAAATTAAAAGATCTCGTTTCTTAATAAGCAGAAATAAAATTAACATTCATTGATCTATAATAAGAATAAGACAACGCGAAAAAATAATTTACAAAAAAAAAAAAAACGCAATATAGCCTTTTAGCGCAGAATATTATACAACAACAAAATTTAATACACACGTTTACCATTTTCCAGACAATTAGACCGTAGGCTAAACAACTGAACTGATCGTGTTTTCTTTTTTTTTTTCGTGTAATTGTAATACTTTCAATATACGTGTGTATAAAAAATATAAATTTAAGGTAAGCAATTTTTGTATATATGTATGTATGTACGAGTAGATATTGCAATCATATCCGTTGGAATTTAAGTCAGTGGTTTCTAAACAAAACAAAAAAAAAAATGTTTATAAAAAATCGCGATCGAGTATCGCGAAAAACACATGTTATTAGAAAATTATTATATTTTCTCGAATACAAATTTTTTTTACCATTTTAGAATATAATGTTATATTATATTATGTATTTATAGATAAAAAAAAAAAAAAAAACAATTGCTTTAAACTAACATAGTTAAAATAAATAAAGTTATTGTTTATATTACACATTTATATTTTTCTAATATAATATACCGTTATAATATAAACCCAAGTCAATATAATGGCGGTTAAAAAATAAAAATGAAATTTAGTGTGCGGTCGCGTTTATTTGTTTAAAAAAAAAATAATAATAATGCTTACATATACAAAATTGGAAAAAAATTAATTAATTATTTAACAATAATAATTTATTGTTTCCAATCGATAAATATTTTTTTTTTTTTTTTTTTGTTCGGGAGATAGACCGCACACACAAAATTTTGTAGTACGATCATATTTCACTACTAAATTTCATTGATCATTTAAATAAATGATTTTTTTTTTGCTTTTGTTTGAGTACAACAAGCACGCACACAAACGACCATTATAAGTATGTACGTACATACATATATAAGTTGAAACAAAAACCTTGGAGACAAACATTAATATCAGACAACAAAACTTTATATAATTTTTAAATAAACAAATGAATTTTTTGTGTAACCTTCGCTGGATTATAAATTATCTTTTAAAACGCGTGATCGTAATTGTTTGGGTAAACTGTGTGTGCGTGCATGTTATTTAATCGCGCGACACTATAGTTTAGCTATGATATATAAATCCAACTGATTAATTAACGTCTCTAAACTCTAAAGTAGCACAAAACTTATTGCTCTACTAAAATGCCCAAAGATTGTTTAATGTTGTTATCACAATGCTAATTAACATTGATTTTTGTATTACACTATACGTAATGCTTTTTAACACGTTGAATGGCGTGGGGTCACCGCTTACCGGTAGTAATAAACGTGCGTGGGGTCACCAGTTACCGGCACTAATATAAATATTTATAGAAGACAAAAAAAACAGTTTTAGATGCGTGCATATTGCGATGGCGTGGTTTTCTTTTTCTCAGTAGCACCGCACGTGAACCTCGGTATTTTGCTGACACATCTTGGTTCGTAGCGCGTTCGATACAGTTGATTACCCAAATAATTTTTCAACATAATATTTAATGCATAAGAACAAGTTCAGGCTAGGGTCACGGGCAAATCATGTAATATTAATGTGGCATTCAACGTGTTAAGGTAGACATGGAAGCTTGCCTAATTAAATTATTGTTTTATAATAAGCAAGTAAAGCATGATGTTATAAATTATGCTTATTTGAAAATCTTGTTAGACTGATCAGTATCGATACTCACAATGCGTTTTCGAACTTATCGATCATTTGACATCATCGGTTAGCAAAATTTAAGAGAGTTCTTTTAAAAACTTTTAAAACATTACACGGCAGTGAACGGTTGTTATCCTAAGGAATATTTGCAGAAAACCAAAAATGATATCCATAGCGGTTAAAGCATAATTTGAACAAAGAAAATTTGCAAAAACCAAAGCAAGAGATTGTATCACAAAACGAATACAGAAATAGAGGAAATATAATGCCAATGAAAGATACAGATCATAACGTGATAATTTTCATTTTCAATACAAGATGATTTTCTATTGGCCTACGTCATTATTACCGTTGCAAATAATCCTGAGGACTTCTCTGAGGAATCTCTGAGGAATTCACTCCTTACTAAACAGTGTTAGTCTCAATGACCATCGGCGTAAAACTGATTTTCTATATTGTTCATTAATAACAGATTTCAGCCTCTGAAAATGTAAAATTCGGTTTAACCAGCGATCCTTTTTAATTTGTCTGGGGCAAGTTTGGAAGAATGTCGACGCAAGTACATAAGATCTGAGATATTTTAGTACATACTATTATTGGACTACTTTCAATACCGTATTTAAACATATCAGAAATTTGTTTTTCAATAGTAATACAAACTATGATTTGGACAAACATTACATCAGTGCCATGAAGGTCATCTTGGTGTAGGAAATATGTTAGATAAGATATGACCGAAAAACACCAAAACCAAATTTACAAATTTGTTAAAAAATCAATAATGACTTATCATTTGGACTTTATCGGTCAAGAATACGAAAACAATTATTTAGGAAGGAAAATAAAGCATTCTATTGTGAACTTGGAATTCGGTTTCATTCAATAGCACCTGCATTTCGATATTAAAAACATTATTGGACATAATGTTTTCAATATCGAAATGCAGGTACTATTGAATGAAATCGTATTTCACCTTCCACCCCAGGCATTGATTAACAAAATGATTTAAAAAGCTTCAATAAATTATGGAAGCTTTACAAGTTTTTACAAGTTTAAAAGAAAGATACTTGCATTCGACTACAATTTTCGCCATATCTCTTATACTTTGAGAATACGTAAGCTACTCTTTTACTCTTTACTTTGAGAATACGTAAGCTACTAAAAGTCCATGTTTACCTATGAGGTAATATATTCGTAGCATCGATAAGAAAAAATCTTATTTTAAACAAAATTATATTTTGACTTTTCAACGTTATCTTCCAGCACTAATACATTTTCCAAGTCTTTCTGATAATTTACTTAATCGCTAGAAAAATATTTTTATTCATCACCTCTATTTTCAGTGGTTCGAATTATAAGATTTTTTTTTTACTTTTTTCGCTGGGTAGCAAATCTGGATTCTAGTAAAATGGGTCGGGTGAGGCATTTCTTCAAAGCAGTACTCATGCAGAGCAGCTTGAGCAATTCTGGCTTCGTCGACTGGAGCATTCTTGTGGAGAACCTCTATTTTGCTTCTGTCTTTACCGATACGTTTTGTCCTGATAAGACTCTTCTATTTGAAGTGTTGAATTCTTGACGCTTGAGTCTTCTTCTTCTTTGGTGTAGGTTCCCCCATTATAATGTTGTTTATAAAATTACCAGATCATTTTGGTTCAACATTAATTTTTTTTTCGAAGTTTCGTTACAAACATTATTGTTCTATTGAGCAACCTAACATGGCACCCATCGAACTTTTTGATTTTGATAGAGGCAGATGTTCTTCTAAAATGATAAATGCACTTCGAACAGAAAGCCGTTTAGCTAGTTTTCCGATGGACCTCAAATATAACAAACCCTGCTAAAATTACAAATACTGAATATTGAATACCACACATAAAATAAAACTTAAATTAAATTATGTTCTTGAATGTGTCGCTATTTATCCTAATCAACCTTAAGAGTGAAATAAAAGACCAACAACAATCAACCTTAAGAGTGAAAATATCAAAATTCACTACAATTTTCAGTGCATGCTTTTCTTGGTGGAAAGCTATCCGAAAGCATTTCGGGCCATCAATCTGTCCTCAAATTTTCTTAAAGCAGTAGAGAGGATGTCGACAGATTATTAGAGATAATTATTTATCTAACTCCCCACTCAGTAACATCAACAAGTTTAAAGAGGTTCTCGTTGATTATTTCCTGGACATTTCAGAAGCCTTTGATAATAATCGTTTTCTTCAAATACTAATGTCTTCACCAAATTTGGTATTGATTAAGATTTGGATTTGGAAAGTCCAAAGCTTGTCTTCAGGTAGGCGAGCCCTCAACCTTCTTACGGCTTTTGTTTATTGACTATCTACTATCACTATGCTGATGATAACAATTTAGTGCAGTACGCTTTTGTTATTGAGCGGGCGTAGTGTGTTGGAAAAGGCTAAATCTGATTTAATTGTATTTACTAGGTATTGGTGGTCTAATTGCTCCCTCTCTTTCTGGGAACATAAACATCAAAAGAGAACTGCCATCTTTTGGCAATCTAGACGAACATAGCATTGGTGGTTTGATCCTGGAAATATTGTCTTTCATCTAAAAATTGTTGCTCCTTGCGATGTTATCGTAAGCTTTCTTGGTATGGTTGGTGGCCAGTGATAAAATTAAACACTTCAATTATTAAACTCATTGGTCTACAATTATTGCTTGTAGGACTATTACTAGTGCTATGGCCACAACTACGCTTCTTTTATAGTTGCCTTTTTTCATTCTAGGCACAACAGGTTATGATGCGTTTCGGCTGAGGTGTATACGGACATAAAACAATACTACTGACGACCCTCGCTATAATATTGGTTCAGGTTATAAAATCAAAATAACAAAAATTTTAAATAAAATTTTTCGGAACAAGCTACACATTTTGTTGTAACAACAGAGTGTTCATCACAAATGGGAAGGTTGCACATCGTACAGCTTTTACGAGTTTTCCGTTTTCTCTAGGGTGTTGAGTTTTTGCAGATAACACAATCTCCTACAACTGCAATTCGAACCGAAGCATCCCTTAGAGGGCTTGGCGTTTCCAACCGCTGATTAGGAATTGGTTTTCCTAATATGCACTCTATCCCCGATTTTGTTGAAAATCCTCTGAAAAAATTTGGGGTGCTTGATCTACTGTAAATGGAGGGCATCGCCAACTGTTTTCCAAGGTCTTGAAGAAAAATTCTTCGTCCGTGGGTTATGGCCTGAGATTGAGGATTATTTTCCCGGTAAATTATATAGGCAGCTAATGCTGCAATATCAACAATATTGAAAAAAAATGCCTTGGGCCATCTTTGGGGTTTCCTTTTTACCGTGTAATGCGACATCAACTTGTCCATGTTGTCGAACCCTCCCTTAGTACTATTATAGTAATGTATAATATCTGGTTTATTGAGTGAGCCCGACGTTGAATTACAATGGTGCAACGTTGACAAAAGTATAACGGCTTTGTTTTTTTTAGGCACATACGAACTTAAGGTAATATCATCTGAACTAAATTCAAATACCGATCACATCTCCGGCCGCGAATTAGATGAAAGCATTTCTTTAGGTAAAAAAGGCTTATTCTTTTTTACCGTACCAACAATTGAAAGGTCCCATGACATCAAAAGCCGAGCTAAAGGCAATGTAGTAAAAAAATTATCAGTTACTATATTCCTTCCAGATCCTTTGAATTGGTAACACAAGTCTTTCACGACTCTTTCACTTTGGTTTACTTATCTACCCGAAGAAGATTTGCCAGTATAAATTTGCCCTGTGAGAGGATAAGAACTTCGTGAATCACAATCCCACCAAACTTTTATCCGGTATTTTCCTGGTTTTGCAGGCATATATTGGAAATCACTGGCTTCGTAATTTGAACGTAAGTTTGCATTTAGCATAACGAATATATCTGAAATTCAAACGTTCTTGTCTGCTATTTACATTATCAAACTGTAAAAACCAATTTATTGCCAAAACCGGTTCAGTGACATCAGGCATCAGTTTTCCACATTTCCTTTGAATATTCTGAATTAGAATATGTTACGCCAGCCGTAATAAGAATGCCAATGTACGTGTGTCAACGGCTTCTATGTTTTTGCTGGTTTTAATGGATTTTTCCGAATAAATGATTCCGAGGGAAATGAGATCAGAGAGAGATGAATGTATTATCCATTTGAAAAACCAATGTTTGTCGAATAGAAATTTCGCGAATGCAACAAAAGATATCTTTATTTTCTTTCCACAAACACAAAATCCAGAATCGAAACGAATTTCAAAATCAAATGGGGGAATAGTTACATTTTTAAGTGATATTCGTATAAATCTGATAGGGTTACCCGGGGTAACCCTTAATTGATTAATGTAAGAAAAAAGATGCATAGACACAAGGGTTAACAGATTGACGATTATAACGGTTTCTGCCCATTGTACACATTAAGGAAATGAGATTGATAATTCTTTAGCAAAAGGCGGGGCTAGGTTTACATTTTTCGACTCGAACCAGTTGCTACCTACCACTTAACTACGTTAAGAAGGCGATCAAAAACTGCAATTTAAGCGAACAAAAATATTAGGGACTTGCCATTTCTATGTAGGCGCTGTATGGATGCAGATAAAGCGTAAGGTGCTGTATGTATGCAGATTTCCGGTCTTCGTCGAAGTTAGGTTGTAAGTATTTAAGTCCATATCTACTATTTCAGATCAGTTGCCTTCCATGTCTTGGCTCAAACGGCCCCGTTTTACTAACGCTATAGCAAGTGTTTTCGGTTTAAGACCAAATCCATCGCGCACAACATAAGCTCTTTCCGGCATTGAGTGCTGAACTTCAGTTGGTTCCGAAAAAATTATTAAACTTAGATTATGTAATAGGATTTCACTAAAGTGCGAGTTTAAGGTTTCCTTAGAGCAAAATTTTTGAAATTTTTAGTGAGCTTAATATAAAAATAAAAGACCACGGAAAATCGCAACATTTAATATAATCATTTAGAAAACGTTTTATTAGTCAAAGGTAACAAACTTTCAGTGGAAGGTGAAGAATGCTTTACAATACTTGTTTAAGCCGGTTTTTGTGTGGCTTTCTTCGCTCTGTACTCACATTTCTAATCGGTTTTCCATTGTGCCCTCTTAAGCCTTGCAACAAAATCTTTAGTTTTATTTTAACCTCTTAGCCAATTATCAGAAGTGTTTATACCTTGATGTATTTTGTAGGTGAGCAACACGACCAGAAAAATGAAAAGAACACAATACTATTTTATTTATTTATTTATTATATTCCTCGATTTAACCGTGTTGCTCGAACGAGAGTTGGTTGAAGAAGAAAGAAAAACGATGACAGCTTTTGACAGCTGGTTGAAGTGTTGTCCGATGTTGTGGTTGTTTTAGTGTTGTCGGACGTGTATATTTGATATGTTGTGTCCACCGGTAGGTGGTGACACAGTCGACGAAATGACGTTCATTTGACGTCTCCAACATTGCCGGCCGCCCTAAAGTATTTGAAGACTTTAGTGATTATTATGATGATTATCCAAGATAGGCAGCAGGCACAGCTTTGTGACGGGTCGTTTGTACACGCCATTCTGACCCTTTAAAGTGAATACTCGAACTCGGCCATCAGATCCTGGATGTGTTTGGATTATTCTCCCCAGTGACCATTTCGAAGGTGGAATGCTTTCCTCTTTGATGAGGACTAACTGACCGATGACGACGTTGTCATTGCCTCTGATCCACTTTGGTCGTTGTTGTAGGCGAGAAAGGTATTCTGTCGACCAAATTCTCCAGAAGTGCTGGTACATTTTTTGCAGCTGCTGGTAGCGGTTGAGACGATTCGTTTGTACATCGAGTAATGTTGGTTCTGGCATCGTGAGTGGTGCCTCTCCGATTAAGAAGTGCCCTGGAGTTAGGATCGTGTAATCATCAGGGTCGTTCGACATTGGACACAATGGTCGCGAGTTTAGGCACGCCTCGATCTGGCACAGCAGCGTTGTCAACTCTTCGAACGTGAGTAAGGTTTCACCCATGATACGTCGTAAATGGTGCTTAATCGATTTGACGCCTGCTTCCCACAGTCCGCCGAAGTGCGGAGAAGCCGGAGGAATAAAGTTCCATGTCGTACCATCCTGAGCCAATAGTTCGGCGATCTCCGGAGTGACCTCTCTCTTGCTTTGTTGATGTATGAATGCCAGTTGACGATTCGCTCCGACGAAGTTCGTTGCGCAGTCGCTGTATAGGTTTGCAATTTTTCCTCTGCGCGCGGTGAACCTTTTAAAAGATGCGATGAAGGCATTAGTGGTAAGTTCGGACACCAACTCCAAATGTAGCGCCTTCGTCGATAGGCACACGAAGACACAAATATATCCCTTCGTCGACGCGCCGCCACGACCTTTGCGTAGTTTGATGGATATTGGACCGGCATAGTCCACACCGCTGTGAAGGAATGGTCTCGACGGAGTAACTCGAGCCGATGGGAGATTAGCCATCAGTTGCTGACTCGTCGTTGTGCGATGGCGAAAGCATACAACACATTTATGTATGTGCGAACGCACCAACGTTTTGATGCCCAAGATCCAGTAGTGCTTTCGTATATGTCCCAACATCAGCTGTGGACCACAGTGTAGTGTCGTTCGGTGTGCTTGTGAGATGAGCAGGCTGGTAAGCTGGTTGTCCTTGGGAAGGATTATCGGATGCTTCCTGTTGTATGGTAAATTAGATTCCTTGAGCCGCCCTCCGACCCGCAATATGCCGTCGCTGCCGACGAAAGGGTTCAGAGATCGGAGTGGGCTTTTGTCTAGTAGATGTTCTCCGGATTGGCATCTTGATATCTCGTCCGCGAAATGGGTTTCTTGAACCAGCTTGACCCAGAACTCGAATGACCAATTGAGCTCAGGCACAGTGATGAAGCCTTTCGGACGCGTTGCTGGGCTTTGACGACAATAATGAATGAAACGTCTGCAGCACGCCGTGACACGAAGTAATTTCCCAAGCGATGAATGGCGAGCGAGTAAGTTATGTAAGTCGTTGTGAGAAGTCACGATTTCTGCATGCGTTGCGATCATTGAGTTTTTTCGCTCATCTATGTTAGTGTAGGCCTCGCTTGTTCTTTGGCGTGGCCATTGACTAGGTTCTTCTCGTAGCCAAACAGGACCTGTCCACCACAGTGGGTGGCTGTGCAGTAATGAAGGTTCGACACCACGAGACGCGCAATCAGCGGGGTTGTGTTTGGTGTCGACATAATTCCAATCGGTAGGTTGAAGGTAATCCATGATTCGTGAAACCCGGTTGGCCACAAACGTCTTCCAGCGATTTGGCGGGCTCCGTAGCCAACCAAGTACAACTTGCGAGTCGGTCCATGCGTACAGTTGAACCTGTGACACGTCGAGTGATTGAACGATATTGTGTATGAGTTTGGCGAGAAGTAAGCTAGCACAAAGCTCCAGACGTGGCAAGCTGACCGTTTTCAATGGTGCGACCTTGGTCTTTGATGTCAGCATTGTGATTTTTGCGGATCCATTTGGCAACGTTATACGAGCATACACAACTGCTGCGTATGCTTTCTCAGAAGCATCGCTGAATCCGTGAATTTGAAGATTACTGCGATTTGGCGAATGATTTATCCAGCGATCGATTCTGAGAGACTCTAGTGATTTCAGGCTGTCGCGATAATTGAGCCATCTTTGTGCGATTGATGTTGGAACTGCTTCATCCCACGACATGCCGAGCACCCATAATTCCTGTAGTATGATTTTCGCGATGATTGTAGTTGGAGATACCCATCCGAGCGGATCGAATATCCTTGACGCCTGCGATAGTATCGTTCGTTTGGTTGGCGTGCGAAATTCTGATGTTGGGCTAATATTGAATCCGAAACAATCTGCCGAAGGGGACCAATGTACACCAAGTGTTTTGACTGAATCGTCCCAGTTTAGCTCGAGTTCACCCTGATGCTCGCGGAATTCGATTGGTATCTCGTTTAGAAGTTGCTGGCTGTTTGAAGACCACTTTCGTAGTTCGAAGCCACCACATCGTAGCAGTTGCACCATTTGCCTCTGGATTTCAATTAGATTCGCGATGTTGTCTGAGCCGGTCATCAGATCGTCAACGTAAAAATCTGTCGATGCGACGTTGGCTGCAATTGGGTATTTCTCCTGCTCGTCTCGTGCTAACTGATGAATGGTTCGAATTGCGAGATACGGAGCGCTGGCAGTACCATAAGTGACCGTGCACAAACGATAATCACGAACTGGCTCATGTGGGGACGGTCGCCATACGATCCTCTGATAATTTCTGTGTTCGGGCGCCATCAGGATCTGCCGATACATCTGCTTAATATCTGAAACGAAAACGAATTTGTGTTTGCGAAAACGAGTTAGTATTTCGAAGACATTTTGTTGCAGCTTGGGACCAGTGCGAAGCTTCTGATTAAGCGATATGCCGGTTGTTGTTTTGTGCGAGGCATCAAATACCACTCGCAGTTTGCGCTGCATGACGCCGTGATGGGGAAGATAGCACGTCTGCTCCGACGAGTTGTTGTGATCTTCAGCTAGCACTTCCTCCATGTGACCCGATTCCAGGTAGTCCTGCATGAACTTGTTGTATTTATCATGTAGTTGTTGATTCTTGGCAAACCGGCGTTCCATCTGTTGTAATCGCAGCACTGCATCCTCTCGTGATCTGCCAAGGGGTGACGAGTTTTCGTTGAATGGTAAGAATACTGTGTATCTTCCGTCTTTGTTGCGATAATGTGTCGATTCGTAGTGGCGTTCGCATTCTGACTCATCGTGTGTTAATTCTCGAGTTGAACGAACGTCTTCGATTTCCCAAAATGACCTCAGTGTCTTGTCGATGGTGTTGTAGTCGTCGATCGTAGCTACTAGACTGGATGGTTGATTGGTTGTTCTGCGCTCCACCTTGCCGAATAGGATGTAGCCGAATTTTGTATTTTGTGCAAATGGTGAACCGTTGACTCCGCTGATGCAACCATCCTTCTGAAGCATTCCAATGACATCAGCTCCAAGCAAAATGTCTATCTTATTGGGAAGATAGTAGTGAGGATCGGCAAGTTCTAATTGATTTAAATGTGACCATTGATGTGTGTAGATTGGTTGTGATGGCAATATGCCTGTGATCTTCTCGACGATCAGAGCTGTAATCGTGGTTGAAAATGTTGGATCGATTCTAGAGTGTAGTACGAAGTCGGTAATTGAACGCGAGATAGACGCCTCCCTTGCACAAATTCCATTGATTTTAACTGTGGCTGGTCTTCTCGCTAATCCGATGCGATTTGCTGCACTCTCCGATATAAAACTGACCTGGGATCCCGAATCCAATAGAGCTCGAACGATGAAATTTTGATTGGAGTGCGATACGATAGCGATTGCTGTGGCAAGCAGAACATCCGTGAATGGCGATGCGACGTGGTTCGTAGTGACCGGAGTTTCTGATGATGATTCGACGGATGATGATTGAGGATTTGGATTCGAGTTGTGTAATAGCGTATGGTGTCTTTTATTGCAAACACGGCACATGGTGGATTTGCAATCCGAACTGGTGTGGCCTTTGCGCAGGCAGTTGAAGCACAGTCTCTTTTCTCGTACAAGATTTGACCTTCCTTCGAATGTAAGAGGTTTGAACTGATCGCACTGGAACACGTTGTGAGATCCAGCACAAACTTGACACGGTACGATGCGAGAGTCCGAAGTAACGACGAGTGAACGAGTTGATTGCGTGTCAGGTTTGCGAAATGCTCGAGTGCGTGGCGAATGCGTTGATGATGGAACCTCTTTAATCGACTGTGATGTGCTTGATTCAGTTCTTGTCATGGAAATCATCTCCAATGATTGCCATCGGGCGTTCAGAAATTTGATCAGATCTTCGTATGATGGATACTCGGATCGAGTTAGTGTTATCTCCCACTGTCGGTGGGTTTCTGGATCCAAGTTATCGGCAATGATATGAATCAAGATAATATCCCATGTGGTGACCGGTACTCCCAAAACCTTAAGACTGCGAACGGTATCGGTCGTTGTGTCAATGATCTTGCGCAATCCCACAGCTGATTCGACTTGAAGAGCAGGCATAGTTCTGAATTGTCGAAGATGACTATCGATGATGAATCGACGATGATTATATCGATCCCGTAGAATGCGCCATGCTTCCTCGTAATTCTCGTTGGTGATGCTCACGGACTTCAGCAACGATGCTGCATCTCCAGTTAAATTCGCCTTTAAGTAGTGCAACTTCTGCGAATTTGTTAACTGTTTGTGTTTGTGAACTATGTCGACAAATAAATTTTCGAATTCAGGCCAATTCGTGTATTCGCCGTCAAAAATTGGAATTTTGATTCGAGGCAGCTGTGTATCGAACGACTGTTGTGCGTGTGCAGGTCTAACGTCATCCTGCCGATTCTCGATGGTGACTGCCAGTTGTCTCTTAATTGTCTTGAAATTCGATGTTGCCACGAGGTAATATTCTTCGGCTTGCTCGCGTGTCCCGTACTCTCTCTCAAGTTCTTCATTACCGCATACAGCTTCGATCTGATCTTGTATGTCGCTGAATTCCTTGAAACGGGACGCCACGTGGTCCATCTGCGTCTGTACAAAGTCCTCGCTTACGCCTGGTGTGTCAATTGAGAGCTCCTTGCTCTTGCGTGCTGCTCTTTCGAGTACCCGTTGTAGCGATGCTTGCTTGACTCGAGCCGTCATTGTCACTAGGTTATGTACGTTTCACCAACCGAACTTATGCACACGAAATTTTAATAATTTGCACTGTTTGAACTTTGCACGCACTTAACTACAACAAAAGTTCTTACCCACGAGGTTTGTTGTTACTTCTTCAAGATTTGTAATGGCACGGCACGATGATAGTAACCACGATGTTGATTGTTAGCGGATTTGTATATCCGGCTCGAAGGACCAAAATGTTGATGTATTTTGTAGGTGAGCAACACGACCAGAAAAATGAAAAGAACACAATACTATTTTATTTATTTATTTATTATATTCCTCGATTTAACCGTGTTGCTCGAACGAGAGTTGGTTGAAGAAGAAAGAAAAACGATGACAGCTTTTGACAGCTGGTTGAAGTGTTGTCCGATGTTGTGGTTGTTTTAGTGTTGTCGGACGTGTATATTTGATATGTTGTGTCCACCGGTAGGTGGTGACACAGTCGACGAAATGACGTTCATTTGACGTCTCCAACAGTGCTGTATGTATGCAGATTTCCGGTCTTCGTCGAAGTTAGGTTGTAAGTATTTAAGTCCATATCTACTATTTCAGATCAGTTGCCTTCCATGTCTTGGCTCAAACGGCCCCGTTTTACTAACGCTATAGCAAGTGTTTTCGGTTTAAGACCAAATCCATCGCGCACAACATAAGCTCTTTCCGGCATTGAGTGCTGAACTTCAGTTGATTCCGAAAAAATTATTAAACTTAGATTATGTAATAGGATTTCACTAAAGTGCGAGTTTAAGGTTTCCTTAGAG
The DNA here is from genome assembly GCA_958295665.1 of Tipula vernalis. Lineage (NCBI taxonomy): Eukaryota > Metazoa > Arthropoda > Insecta > Diptera > Tipulidae > Tipula > Tipula vernalis. The sequence goes on along the minus strand of OY282558.1, from coordinate 173,267,036 downwards.
CAAAATTTTTGAAATTTTTAGTGAGCTTAATATAAAAATAAAAGACCACGGAAAATCGCAACATTTAATATAATCATTTAGAAAACGTTTTATTAGTCAAAGGTAACAAACTTTCAGTGGAAGGTGAAGAATGCTTTACAATACTTGTTTAAGCCGGTTTTTGTGTGGCTTTCTTCGCTCTGTACTCACATTTCTAATCGGTTTTCCATTGTGCCCTCTTAAGCCTTGCAACAAAATCTTTATTTTTATTTTAACCTCTTAGCCAATTATCAGAAGTGTTTATACCTGAAGAACGTGCAGACCACAGGACCTAAAAGAGGAGTTTATGGAGCTCTCTTATAGCGTTACCAGACTGCGGTTTAGTAAATCCGATTTAGCCAAACTATATCAGGTACTTTATGAAACAAAACGCGATTAGCAAATGCGCGGTTGTGGGGTTGACCCACTACGGCTAAACTCGAAAAATTTAATAAGCCCGACTGCTTAGAAATAAAGTAATTAAAGTCACCTGGTTACTCTGACCGTCCTTCACGCAAGCATTAGAATTGCTGAACGCTATCGAACTGAATACACATAGTAGTAGTTTCTGTTCTAATTCAGAATCGTTCAACGAAGGTGTATTAGAGAGCACAACACGGTCACTAATCACGTTATATAATTACATAGAAGGAAACGAACTCAAGAGTGCAAGAAAAAAAATCTCAAGCCAAGAAAAACGATCCGTGACAAGTCCTGTCTCGCTAACAACCAAATATAACCTTTATAATTGTTAGGTGATTTGATTCGAAATGACTTCGAACTTTAACTAATTTGTATTTTTTATGTTTTTTTATTTTTTAAATGTCAAATAGCAACCACTGGTGAAAATCGATTAGAATATATTGTTTATACGATAAAACGGAAGTTTACCATTCACCAAATAATACGTGAATGCCAACTTGCATAAATTTAGCAATATTACATTTTCGGATCTTCACCTTGAAAACAACAATAATAATCTTTGATCAAATTTAAAAGTCACCACCATAAATATGATGGTGCGCAATACAACGTCGCTTTATAAGAATCCATAACAATAATTTGGTTATTGGATTAGTTAGATTTGTGGCAGAATTGGTTGTCGGAAAACGACCTTCAACCCTTTAAGTGTATCATTGTTTGAAACACCTTAACAAAATCAAAACATGACCGCAATTTACGATTCCAAAAATCAACTACCTATCAGACCATGAAGATCACTTTCAAATTAAAAATATTTAATCGAGAATAAAACATAAATATGAAAAGCAAAACCCTGATTATTATTATTATGTTTAGCTAACTAACTAGCAAAGGTAAAATGATTTTTTAGATTTATTAGAAACCTAACAAATAAATAAAAAATGGATTGTATATGTTTATAATGATATAGCGTGTTCGGCGTGCGGCTCAACATCAAAAAATAATTAATAGACTTGGACAAAACAACCATATCATTTTATTGCGATCGAATTACACAACAACTACACAATAACGTAAAATCATAAAAAAATTAACAGCAAATTTTAATTATAAACTATTTTGTGGATTAAATATTTTAATATGCTCGAAGTACAAGAGAGTAAGAAGAGCATACAATATTGCAAATTGTCATTAAAGAAAATTAAAACTGAATATTATAATCCATATAAGATATTCATTTCCGCATTGCGTGCAAAACAACTCAAGAAAATTGCTGCAAAAACAAAACGAAAATAACACCGTCTTATGTATCGAGTAAATATTATAAATATATGTGTATACGACAATATGTATAGCTGTGACTAAGTAGTATAATGAATATCTTACCCGATTACATTCCAAAGCAGCAGCGCTGTGTTCCTCACGTTGCCGAAAACAGTGACTGCATTTACTTTTATTGAAAATATTAGGTGAAAATTTGCGACAATCCACGGTGCGGCTACCCATTTTGTATATTTTCAAAATTATTATTCACTTCGTGTGATATCCGCAATATAATTATGAAAACTATCTTACAAACTATAACACACTTAATACCAATTTTTTTTTTTTTTATCTTTTCTAATTCAAAATAAACTTATAACTCTAAACATAATATGATAGACATGATCAGCACATTTTTAAACAACAAACATTTTTTTTTTTACATTTTGTAATACACAAATTATATTTCATTTATATTTATTTATAAACACTAAAATATTTGGCACACAAACAAAATATTCACTGATCACCTTTTCACACAGAAGTAAAAAAAAAACAAAAAAAAAACTACACAACAAAATTAAAACGGGAAAACCCGTTAATTAATAAAAATTCACGTGTAACTCAATAATAATAATAATAACAGTATTGTTGAATCCAAATTATAAATAATAATCACATTTTTAAAACACAATATAATATAATAATAATAAAAACATCAATTAGAATAAAATTTGATTTTCGTTCGAATAGCAAAAAATCGTAAATATAACAAAAAAAAAATTAATTCCACTTCTTTACACGACCGACGACGTTTCACAACTAAATTTATTTTTGTTTCATAAATTGTTTCGTTTCGATTTCATTTTTTTGCTGTTTGTGTTTTTTAAACACGACACGATCAATTCACAAAGTATGCGACGAAAACTAAAAACAACCTAAAATAAAAGTACGAAAGAAAAGAAAGAGAAATGAAAAAAGAGAATTGAGTATACATATTTATGAGAAATATGAATAAAACAAAAAAAAAAAAAAACAAAAAACAAATTTGTAGTTTGATTTCTGTTCAACACATAAAAAATCTCAAATCGATACGATCAATATATTGATCTCATTTCGTTTTGTTATTTTTTGTTTTTGTTTTGTAGTTCTCAATTTCTCATGCGCATAGCATTGCGCCAGCGGGAGCAAACTTTAGTTTTTCGTGCGCATTGCGCACATACAAAAATTCTCATTCATGCTCAATTTTATTTGTGTTTTTGCTGTTTTGTTGTGATTTTATTTTCTTAAGTCAACTTTCGTTCATTATTTTCTTGATTTTGTTTCATTTATATTTTATACGCAATATACTTGTATTAAATTTTGTAAAATTAAATGTGCCCAAACGCAGAACGTTTCTATACAATATTTTTGAGTAATGATCAAAGTAGGATAACAGTCCTTTAATTTTTCGGCTGAGAGAATATCAATGGTAAAAGGCTTAGGAATGTTGTGATGTGACACGTTTGTGCAGTATCTGTGAAAATACGCAAAACGTTTGTGTTCATGGTCTATAGGTGTGTTGTAGCAGCCATTTATTTTGCTTTGATGCTTTTTGACGGAATTGCGGAGAGGTACATGAAGAAAAAGGAAAAAATACTATTGTGTTTGTGACGGTACAGAGTATCCGCTGGTAAAACAGAATCGCTTTCGGTCCGCTAATATCACAATCTGTTTGCAGTCCAGATATTGGCCGTCAGAGTTAAATCTTGTCGCTTTTCTGTTTTTGACAGAAAGAAAGAGAGCAAATAAAAATAAAATCATTTTTGATCCGAGTAAAATCAGTTTTCGAGTTAAAACGAAATCGCTAACCGATTAAGCGTAATAATTTTGTAACGTTTTCTATTAAATATTAATTAAACTAAATAAAACTTTTTTAAGTGTAAAACAAACGCTTCGGTTTTTTTATTGAATTATATTGTGGAAGGTGCGTCGGCCGCCATTACAACGAGCACGCCACTCATATACGGACGAGATTACGATCATCGACCACCATAACCACAATCTGGTGACCTTCGACGCGGAAAACGTATAGCGAAAATCATTACAGCAAATTTCTCGAAAATTACAACAACGGGCAATAATTGCAAAACGCGCAGTAAAGCGGTACCAACTGTACAACCTGGTGGAATTACCAACCGGTACCAATACAAAATTTTCAACAATCGGAACGCAGTGTCAAACGACATGCTGGATATCTGTCGAGCGACAATACAATACAATTAACGTATAAGCAGTTAACAGCAGAACTGGGGCCAACAAAAGCAGCACAATACACGTCATATCTCCAATCAACAATTACACATGGTAAGCGATTTATTTTGTTATACTCCGAACTGATTTGTTAGGTTAGTTTTTTAATTGTGGTCAATTGACAACGCGAAAAGGTCGTTCGACGGGTAGCTCTCATTCAGTAATCAATTAATTTTTTTCACTACCGCGCGCCTTTTATCTGATCTTCGGCAGTGTTAACAAGTTTTTTTTTCTTTCCGAATCGCACGTGTGCAGCTCTTGACCAAGAAACAATAAGATGCGTCCGCAACACAGTGTTAAACCGTCCCGAAAAAGACAAATACGTTTCTCTGAAGGCGACCATAGTCAGCAGACTATGTGAATCAGCACGGAGCAAATTAAACCGCCTGCTGCCCGCTCTCCAGCTCGGAGACAAGAAACCATCACAGTTGTTGCGCGAGATGCAAGCATTATCGGTGGATCAGATAACCGAATCAATGTTACGAACGTTATGGCTGCAGCGGTTACCTACAAGCATCGAGGAGATTTTGCCGAGCATGGAGGATTGCGAACTGGAAAAAATCGCCGCAACAGCAGACAAAATAATGGAGATTCACAGGCCCACTGGCATCTATAACATCTCCAATTCACAAATTACGACGAACGAGGCTAAACACCCACTGTCAGGCAGCATCAACGCGCTAACAAAACATTTCGACGATTGGATGAAAAGCGAAAGGAAATCCCGGGACGACAATCGGGGAAGCTTCGATACGTCCGGCGTCCGCACAGCAAAACTCGATCGGATTCACAAGTCAGATCTTACCCAAATTGCTGGTATCACTTTAAGTTCGGCACAAATGCCAAAAAATCCAACAAACCGTGCAAGTTCGAACAGGATCGGATTTCGCCCGGGACGGAAAACCAATAGGCTCTTCACTCTTCGCGGCAAGTGACAGCAGCCATTTATGCCGCCTAATTGTAATCGAAACGGTAACGAAACAGCAATTTCTCATCGATACGGGAATTGAACTGCCCGTCGTACCGCAAGGCATGCAACGGAATGGTTGAACGGTGGCACCGCAGCTTAAAAACGTCTATAATATGTGTCAACGATCCGCAGTGGACCAGATCATTGCCACTCGTATTGTTAGGTTTAAGAACCGCTTTCGGGACGATTTCGAGGCTACATCAGCTGAGTTGGAGTATGGCGAGAAATGACGCCTGCCCGGAGATATGATACAGCCATCAACATTTACAACTCAAAATCAGGTTGTCTCACAAATACAAAAATTTTTCAGGAATATCCAGCCGACAGCGCCATCACGACACGTCAGCAAACCAAAAATCTTTGTCTTCAAGGATCTCGCGACGTGCTCACACGTACTGTAGTTCGTACGGATGCATTACACAGGGCACTACAGCCTCCATACCAAGGCCCTTACGTGGTATTGTGCCGGTCGGAGAAATATTTCACAGTCCTGGTGAAGGGATCGGTTAAACCCTTGTTTTATCGAGGGTTACGAGCATGGCAGGGCGGAAAAGACCGAACTGACAACTGGTGCGGATAGTGCAGACAAACATCCCGACAATCCTTCTGTTCCAGAATCAAACGTACCAACAGGGCCAAACAACAAGAATGACCATGTTATAACAAAAAACGGGTGATATTCAACCTGGACAAGCCTTCAGAAAAGAAACCGGTTGCTACATCACGATTAGGGCGCAGCATCAAAGTACCCTCTCGTTACGACTGATCGTTCCCTGCGTTCACTAAGGGTGGGGCGGTACAGAGTATCCACTGGTAAAACAGAAACGCTTTCGGTTTTCGCGGTTTTCGAGTTAAAACGAAATCGCTAACCGATTAAGCGTAATAATTTTGTAACGTTTTCTATTAAATATTAATTAAACTAAATAAAATTTTTGTAAGTGTAAAACAAACGCTTCGGTTTTTTTATTGAATTATATTGTGGAAGGTGCGTCGGCCGCCATTACAACGAGCACGCCACTCATATACGGACGAGATTACGATAGTCGATAAAACGATAGTCTTCGAAAATAGCTCATCGGTACTGCTTTTGATAATAAAACAGGAGGTTTAATTGAACAATCCATTGTTCGGTAAATCATGGAATACAACAGTGACGACTAGGATTAGCTGATTTCACACGAATACAAATCGAAAATTGATGCTGAATAATAATTAAAAGGATGGTCGAACGACAGGAAAAATCCAGCGAGACAATTGTGCAAAAACCCCCAAATCCATTTTTTTTAAAAATTGTGTTAATGATGCCAAACGATAGATGGCATTGTCTTATATACGATAAACATGCATCATCATCGGAAAAATAGGTAATTCCTATATGAAACATGACTTTAAAATCATGGTTAGATGCAAAAACCACTAATTCCATCGTAACATCTGTTTCAAAAATCCATAATTCCACTATGAAATGTTATTGTCAAAAATCAACAAATCCTTTGCATCACCAAGTCTTTTTAAAAATTTGAGTTACAAAAAACGACATATCCTATTGAAATTTTACCGTTAGTATTATTGTCAATTATATGTACAGTTAGAAAGAAGTTTCAACAGGAGTAGGTTGTGTGATGAAATATTGTGTGTTTTTAGTAAATTGCTATGATTTTAATCAAAATTAGTGTGTTTTGAACGACCAATAAAATTAGAAAATGGAAAATCTTGAGAGAGCAACTGCTGTCAGTGAGAGTGGTGGCAAATCACGTAAAATTCGAATAAATAAAAGCTCTTGGAAAAGGCATCAATACAAGAATAATATAGGTAGGTATTTGAGCAAACTTGGTTAAACTAATTTGAATAATTATTCTGGTTTTATTATTTTCATTGATGTAACACATATAGTATGAAAAAGTTACATAAAATGCCGACATGCAAATACGCCGGATCGAAAGTAAAATGCTCGAGTCTCAGGGGCAGAGATGCGTTGGAATTTTCAAAATTATTTTATGTTTCTCATAACAAAATAGAAAAAGACAAATTCATATTAACCTGTTGTAATATAAAACCACCAGCAAGAACCGACCGGAAGAAAGATAATTCAACCATATCTAGAAAAATAACAATAGAACATTTCATTCCCAAAACAAATGGGGTTAGAATACGGGTTTGCCCAAAGGCTTTAATTGATATTTTAAATATTTCCAAATACCGTGTTCTCGGCGTCTACAAGCGGTTTTATGAACAGCGTTCTCTTCCGACTGAAACGCGCGGTGGTGATCGCAGCAGTTCACTATTGCCGCTCGAGAAATGCTGGGCGTCAATATTTGACAGGCGATTTATCAATAAACAGGATGTATCGCATTTATATCGCCGATAATCCACCCGAGTTACATGTAAAACCCAGTTATTTCCGTGCAATTTTTAATACGAGTTGCAATCTGGGGTTCAAATCACCATCGACTGACAAATGTTCCACTTGCCTAATGTACTCGGAGCAACTAAAAGTGGCTACTGACCCTAAAATAAAATAAAATCTAATGATACATAAAAGAATTCATAAATTGCGGGCTCGGGCATTTTATCAGCTAGCAAAATAGGAAGTCAAGGAAATGTTAACAATATCATTTGACTGCCAGAAGAACATGGTTCTTCCAAAAGTCCAGACCAGGCAACGTACTTTTCTAGACACTTATATTCATACAATTTTGGAGTTGTGCAAGGTTCTTCAACTGCCAAACTTAATAAAGAAAATATTTTTTTTTTATGTATGGCTGGAAAACGAACACTCTAAGGGATCCCATAAAATAGCTTCGGCGCTATACCACCGATTATGCGCATCTAATCTTGATGGGATATAAATCGTGCGGCTCATCTGTGATGGATGTGGCGCGCAAAACAAGAATTCTGCAGTTATGGGGATGCTTTCATTTTGGCTCAAGGAAATCGCACTGGTACAGGTTACCGAAATTCAAATTATATTTCCAATCCCTGGCCACTCGTATATTCCCCCGGAGAGAGTCTTTGCTCAGCTGGAGAAGAAAGTAAAATCAAGAGAACGGATAATAACACCACAGGAATACTTCGATTTATTTGTGGAAAATGGACAGGTTATTCGGCTTGGATCTAATTCATGTAAAGTGCAAGATTGGAAAGCTGCGACAGCTGAATGCTTTGAAACTCCAGGACAGTGGCATTTTAAGTTTAATAAGGCGAAAAGGTTCATTATTACCAACAAATCGAGCAAGATTCATATACGTGGCGAAGCGTCATATCGATCAGATCTTGGGGTGGGCAAATCGGTAGTTAAAAGAGGAAAAACTATTTCTCAAATGAGGCCAGAAATTTTAGAAGTAGAAGTACCTATAAAACAGGCCAAAAAGGAAGATGTTAATAACCTTTTAAAAAAACACCGGCGAAAATTGGATAGATATGAATGAATTACAATTTTTAGCAATAGACGCCCGGTGCCTTTTGCAGCAGCTAAACCGATAGAAAATGAGCTCAAGAGATTGCAGTTGTTGGGAGTAATCAGTCCGATCGATTACTCGGATTTCGCCGCACCACTCGTAACCATCAACTAAAAGGACCGAAGAATACGTATTACAAATGAGACGACAGACACGTTCTACACAGGTGGAGATGGATGAAGTGTCAAAAAATGTGTCTGAACTAAAGGTACATTTCTTTACATTGACGATTTTACTGCTGGAGGAAGTGACGAAAAGAACCATCGCGACGATATTTTCGATGCATTGAAGAATTCGCCGAATTCAAGAGAACGGGTTTCGGCTAAACCTCGAAAAGTGTTTGTTTGGCCAGGAAAAGTTGAAGTTTCTGGGCCACATCGTCAACGCAAATGGCTTACGGCTAAAGTTTAAGAAGGTACTTGCGTCGTGGTTGGCGTTAACCCATTACGCCCCGACGTAAAAAATCATTGTGGCGGCGGACGTCACGCACGCTGCCTCGTTCTTTAAGCAGAAAAAACTACCTGCAGGTCCAGCGAGAGGCTTTCTCGTTAATGTTCGCTTTGAAAAAGTTTCATCGATACATCCACGGTGCGGTAAGTTCAAGCTTGAGACCGATCACAAACCGCCGTTGGCTATTTTTAGATCAAAAATGGCCATTTCGGTGTACACGGCTAACCGGTTGCAGCAATATGCACTCATCCTGCTCATGTATGATTTTTCCATCAATTACGTGGAAGGGGTTTGAAATCAAGTCACTGAAAAAAAAACGTACGCATATTCAATAAAAAAGATTATTGTTGCAATGAATTTTTTAATAATTTGGATCCTTAAACTTTGTTGATTGATAGAATAAACTCAATGTTATTAGTTTAGAATATCATTTCTTAAAAGCTAACAAATTAATATATACAATGTAACTATTCATATTTTTTTGTCAAAAAATTTAATAAATTTTTTAATTAATTCAACGAACATAAAATTATCATTTTGTAACCAATTTGGTTGATCTTACAATTTTTTATCGAATCAATGTACCAATTTAATAGAAGTTTCACGAAATGTTATGATATGGTTTATATTATTAATGAATTAGTTAATTAATCATACAAATATTTATGAAACAAAATTATTGATGCAACATCTATATTTATTAATTTAAATAACTAATTCATTGCCACAATGTAATAATAGATTTGAATTGATTTAAATCAACAAATAAATTAAGCCATTAAAAAATGTATTTAGTTTATAATTAATTGTTTGTTTGTTTCTATATCTGCAATCTTTTCTGGGGCTCTCTCTAGGCACTCCCAACTCTTTCACAGTTCGCTTTTTACGCCCTATCTTAACGCAGCAGTAGCTAAATCGAGGACGTACGGCTATAGAACCGTTTTCGTTTAAACCACCTGTGTGTGCTGACATGAAAGGTGGGTCGGCCCATCGATTCCGCACTCTCATAGATGTGTTCATCTTCATCACCGATCGAAATCAGTTGATGAAAAATTCCTTTTGCATATCGCCTCTATAGGGATTCGAACCCGGTACCTCCCGATCCAACCGCTGCAGCTTTAACCACTGCGCCGTTTGCTCCGTTACTTTATAATTTTGTTTATTATGTATATCAAGAAAGAAACTTAAATTTATTTTAAATGAAATTTGAACTGACTGGAGAATGAAATATTTATTTCATTTATATGCGTTACAGGTTTAATCCATGGATTCTGAATAAAAGATTAAAATGGATTTTTTTATAAAATAAAACAAGTGTACAAACTATTTTTTATCTATTAAAAAATGAAGTTCAATTATTCAAAAAATACCTTTCCACTTGTAACAACTTGTCTTGGGTTACATAATAGCAGAGCCTTCTAGAGTATAGAGCCATAATCAAAATGACGTATTTTTTAGAAGCTTTTTTAGTGGTATAACTTTTCATTGATTTCCATAGGAATCCATAGCAAAAATGGTGTTTTTTAGCTGCAAGTTTTTCATTGAAAAAAGCAAAAATATTATAAAATGTTTACATAAAAGTTGTCTACATATCTTCAGCAACAATTTACAAGAAGGCTTTATTGGTATTAAATAAATATTAATTGCAGAAATATTAAAATTAAATTATTTCTAAAATATATTTTTCGAACTTTCATTTTGAAAAATACATCAAAGTTGGCTCTGACGAATTAAAATAATACTTTGCTTAATTTCTAAAATATATTTTTCGAACTTTCATTTTGAAAAATACATCAAAGTTGGCTCTGACGAATTAAAATAATACTTGCTAAATTTATCTTTAGTTTTACTAGTGTACGTAAGATGTCTTAAATGTTTATAGAAAAATACGAAAAAAAGTTATTTAATCATAAAATTAACGAACGTTCATATATTTTGTGAATTTCTTTTGCTTTTCCTACAATTTTTGAACTTGAATTTTCCCCAGGTGGTAATTTTTGGTACAATTTTACCAAATTTTTACTGCCATCACTGCCATCTATGTAATGTATATTGACTTAATGACCAAATGAATTGTAGTAAGCTTTTATTTTAATTTGACCAGAATGCTGTTGTTATGAAATTTTTTTATATTTTGGTTTAAATAATTCAATTATTACAAGAAAATGAAAACGATTTACTTAAACGACATTCATATATGTTGAAATTCAAATATTTATGAAAGTATTTCAGAAATCATAATTAAGAATTTGTAACGTTTCCATTTAAAAATTTGTCTTAGGAAAAAAGGTGATTTCCCATATGTTTTGTGTATTTTACTATGAAAAGTTTGGTTATTTCCTCGTTTCTAATTCCTTTATAAAAGCTGTGTTTTTTAGATTATGGCTTTGTATAATCAAGGTTGCTTTGATAATAGTCGCTATTCTCTTAATAACAAGTGAGAAACCGAATGCCTACTGCATGATTTTAATTTTCTTTCCTGTAATCACAAAACGAAATAGATCATATTTTTGAAATATAGGCTACATAATGGGAACAGTCTGGCCTCGTTGAATTGCGACTGTAAAATACTGAAGCAACCAGAGTTCAGCGAAAAGAGAGGAGAATCAAGCAGGACGCTAAGACGAATACATGAAACGCAAACAAGAAACAGACCTAAGCAATATGTTATAGATTCTCTAGAGTGTTGTGGTAATTTGCTTGTAGTCCCGTATAGCCTCTCGATTCGCATCGCTTTTCGCGTTTACTCTGGTCGCTGCCTACGAATGAAAGATTAATTTAGGGAATAATTAAGAACAAATTCGAAATCAGGTTAAAACCTCATTCAAATTCTCACTCTGAATTTCAGTCTAAAACACCATTACCACCAGACAATTTGTTTGGAAATTTTATATAAATATTATTTTCGATGAATGAATAAAGTTTTTATATAATTTAAGAAATAAGTTCTAAAACAATAAAGTGTTAATGCCCAATCACGATTGAATAACAGCAATTTTAAAACAATTAAATAGTTTATCGATTCAATGAATTATTCTTTCAGAAAATCATTTAAATACGTATATTTAATCCAATAATCATTTCTCAAATGGAATAAACTGGTTTTTACTAGTTTTTTCTTATTAACTTAGTTTATAAAGTTGTTAAAACTTTTATTAACTTGCCTACATTTCAAGATATCAACGAGAAATCGGTCAATAAATGTCTATTAATTGAATTGACGATCCGGTTATTAATTTATAATCGTGTTTATTTTAGAATTAATGTGACCAGTTAATAAATTCATTGGTTCAAAGAATTTTTCTTCCGAAAAATTTAATGAAAGGGATTCATTGAATTATTTTTTTCAGTGACATCATTGGAAATTTGACGAACATAAAAAACGAAAACGTGCCGCGTAAAAAACGCAAAAATTAGAACGGAAGAGAACACCGCCGGGTGTTCCACAATTGATTTAGCAAAGCAATTGCCGAAACAACATGTGGAAATATTGAGAAAGGTATCCGTCCTCATCAAAAACGGTTAGCCGCAATCACCAAAGCAGGCAAGGAAGCCAGAGGTTGCAAAACTCATCGCTCGACGAGGAGAACTAAATGCGATCGCATTGTTATTCCGAGTCGTAACGATATATGTATGTATTTGCCCAAGTTATGCAAATTTCGAAGTTATAAAAACTGATTTGTATATGAAAAGCGGTTTTAGTCTTTCGCGAAATGACGAGCGTCAAAAAATCATAGAATTTGATTTAGGCACCACATAGAATAGAATGCTAAAGGTTTCATCAAAATGTATGATTCCGGCTCCTCGAATGAAATATTTAGCTTTCATGACTGACTTGATTACGGGATTTATAAAAAATTCGAAAAGTGCGCGACTTCTAAAAAGAATAAACATAAGCCAAAATTAAGTTGTGGATGTGGATGTGAGGTAGGGTTTGCAGGTAACCTGTAAATATGGATGTATGTATAGGTGCTTGCGTGGGTAGAGGTGTGGAGGTTCTTCGGGTACGAGTATAAGTCTGAGTGTGAGAGAAATGTGGTAAAGTTGTTGGTTAGGGTGTGACGTCGGTGTTGTGTTGGTGTGGTATGGGTGGGTAGCATCTTTTGCTTACAGCAAACCTTTTGCAAACCGAATCGTTTTCATCAGCTGAGATAGTAAGAACGCAGCACCCAACACAAGATGTGTTATGCTCAAAATGCTTAAGGGAGCAACTTTAGTTACAACTGCCACTATTTGACAGAGCGCAGAATTTGAACGTAAACACCCTTAGAGTAAGCTGCCTTGAAACCATGTAAAACCTTATTTGACGTGATTGGATTTGGATGGAATCGTGTGATATTTTAATTTCGAGTTTTCATTTTTTGATCTAGTTATAATCATTTATCGACAAAAAACTATGGCAGTTCATCTCCCCAATTTCACGGGAACCACTCAACTTGGTGGCTGATTAAGAAACCAGACCATAAACTAGCAATCTGCGGTTCTCACGTTGTTGAACACAATTTAGTGTGATTAATGTTGCTTGCGACCCTAAATCAAGCAATTTTGGAGTAACAAATTCAAGTGGCTAATATTACGACGAAAGTGACCGAATTCTGCTCTGGGGGCGCTGGACACGTGGTTTACAACCAGTTTGCGAGTTTATAATACGAGGTAAAGTAAAGCGGCATTATACCGTCTTTAAACAAGGAATCATCAGAACTGAATCCGAACGGACTTAGTTACACAATGTCTTACACAGTTTAACATTAGGAGACAAAAAACCATCCCAGCAGCTAGAACAGCTGAAAATGAACACAGCAATCACATTCAATAACGACTCATTTAGACGACTATGGAAGCAGATACAGCTGGTACATGTTGGTGCATTTAATGGCTGCTCATAATAGATCAAATAATCTAGACCAGAAAAATAGAAACCAATGAATGTTATTATCATAGGCGTTTCAGAGAACGGGCTGACAAATGCGTGTCAGGATGTAAGCAACACGATTCATTTTTATTATTATTGTTGTGGGGCCATGTGGGTGTTGAGCCGCCTCGCACGGCGACCAAAGGTCTTTTGTGCTTGGACCCTGCTTAATTATCCGGCCAGTGAATATTCAGGCTCTTAATAAACCTAATAAAACTGCCGACCGGTACATGATACATACTATCTGAGCATATTGCTCTCCCTCCTAGATGTTTACTACAGCACGTAGTTCTGCTAGAAGGACGGTAACATTGGTACCAAAGGACTTCGAGAGAGCAGTCCCACCCTCGTATATTCCTACCCATGCCCTGTCTTATGTTTTGATTTTACTCTTACGAGTTGCTGGGAATGGAAATTCGCCTGTAGGTCACCCAGCTTTACTACAGGAAAGCTAGATTAGGGTTTTTCTTGTCAAGGATTTCTCCTTTAGCGCCGTACATTAGCCTGTGCAAAAGGTGAAATTGTGCAAAATGGCCTTAGTTATCAGTGGTTTCCACGAGGAGGCAGCACGTACCCTTGCGAATTGTGATCAGACCTCTTACACAATTGTACCCATCATGCAGCTGCCTAATACATGACCAGAACAGGTCACGTGATGTGCACCCTACTGGAACGTTACGGAGCTGGAAGATTGACCTACTCAACTTTGGTCTCCCCTCCAATAGATGACAAACCACCACCATTCATTTACATCAAAAGCAAATTCTAATAGCCATCACTCAAAAAAACTAGATTACCATCAGCATTCCATAACGGATGTTGATGGGAAAAGCTCAAGTTTTCTGTTAATAACAAGTTTTTAATAGACATAGGAGTCAATGTATAGAAGGCGAAAGAGAGCACCATGTGAACGAACGATTTTTTAAAGGTCAGATATGAAAAAAGAGCTGCATTATAGATCCTATAACGACATTATTTTCCGTCGGGTCAATTACTCAAATACAAAGATTTGCATTATCCTTGGTAGATAAAGCAACAGTCAATCCGGAGATTTTAGAAGTATTAACGAAATTCGCGGAATTAACACGTGAGTCATTAAATACAACACAGTATAAACACAACGTGGCACATTGCATTGAGACAGGTGGGCCGCATGTGGCGAACCAACGTGTTGCCAACCTGAATCCGGACGGACCTAAAAGTTTTATGTTATCTCTGTTATCTGTTTGTTACAGTTTTTAGTTAAAATCATAAAATAGGTAGTTGCTATAATTTCGGCAAAAATTATCAATATTTGTGAGAATAGGAGTGTAAACAAAATTTAAAAAAATGTATGACTGGAAGTATGGTTAATCGATGTTTTGGGGTCCTGGTAACCTAATTCGTTGATCAATGTGAAAATATCGAACAAAATTTTTTCGCGTTGGCATTAAATTACTTACCCATTATAACTTATGAGTAACGTTTAAATAATAAACCTGCAGGGATTCTAAAAAATACATAATTGTTATTCCAGGATAAAAGTAAACATAAAGCAGCTAGAATCATTCCGACACTTACTATCAGTCCTCTGTAGACAAATATAAATCACAATCAATCAAATCTTATAATATTAAGCAAAAATCTTCATTTTGAGTATTTCGAAACCCAGACTATGCAGATTCAGCAGAGAATTATGATACTAATACGTAACACTGGACCTTAAATTTAATCTAAATTTACCAAGTATAGATTAATTCTAACGAAGAAGATAAAGTTTAGAATTTGTATTAAATCGCATGAAATTGATAAAGTTCCTAATTTTTAAAGAATATAATTATAATGAAAGTAAATTTTTTCGAATCTCGATTATCATGAACCAAATCCGTCATAATCGCCATACATTTTGCAGCGAAAAACATGTTGTTTAAATTCACAATCTAAGACTGTGAAATCGGCCCATACTCTAAAAATGTAAATTAGAATTTTGACAACAAAAGAATACAGCCAAGATATATTCAGTTAAATCAATTGTATCAAATAAAATCAAAATTTTACATAAAGTAATAGTTATATGCTTATTCATAACCCAGTTAAAAAAAAAAATTGATAAAATCATTTTTTTTCACTGTACATAATTCACAAATCAAACTTCAAACCAAAAACATGCTTCCACGCATTTCATCTGTTAAATCGCACTATATTTACAGTGGGTTGCAAATGTATTAGGAACACGTCGAATATTTTGAGGACATACTGAATCCAAGCGGCTTATGTATGTACTACAAGAAACGAATTTTAACTTTGTACTAAACAATATATGTACTAAAAGTACATTATTTATCTAAATTAGATATCTCTTCAGAAAAAACTATTTCTAGCAGTGCTAGCTCAAAATATTGGTATAGGTAATATTTAGTACTTATAATATTTAGTACACAAACAAAAGTTAGTGTTTCAAGTGGAATTGGACTTGAAAAATAATTTTTATCTGGGTATTCAAATGTTAGGTATTGAATTAACCTAAATTTACACCGCTCTGAGACTCCAAATGAAAGAAATGAAAAACGAATAACGCGGAACAATAAATTATTTCGGTATTTTGAGGTAGCACAGCTGGAAACAGCTTTTTTCTGAAGATGTAGTATTTCTAAGGTAGATAAATAAAATATTTCTATTTTTAGTATATATAATATTATTTAGTAGAAAGCTATAATTTGAGTTTTGAATGCACCTAATATTTAAAATAGCGCCTGGAATTATTTGGTAGCCCACTACAGCATTACTTTTATGAGTACGACTGTGCTTGTCGTAGTTGCAGCAGACCGCGAGAGGAAATCATTTTTTTATTTTTTTACAGAATAGTTTACAATACACATTATTGTAATCGTATGTACAGAAAATTTGCATTGATTCCTCCTGTACAATTAGGTATTTTACACACCACTTTTACACAACAACAGCAATAATATTAATTACAATAATAAACAGCAACTATATACATACTTATGTATAATACAACTCTATGTACAGCTGTATATTTATATACAAAATAGTCGCCTCTTCTACATACATAGAAATCTTAACATCACAAGCAACAAAAATAACCTGTCTCTGTCCTCAATTTTGATTTTTTTAATTTTTTTTTTTTTTATTATAGTTGACGATCATAAGTTTTTTATTTTTCTTCTTGATCATCAGCATCATCATTATCATCATTATCGTCATCATCTTGATCATTTCTTTTGTGTAACGAAACGATCTTAAGTTCTCCGAAAAATGTTTATGTTTTATTCTCCATAGATTTTGGTTTTTTCGTATACATTTGGAGGAATATTATTACGATTACGCGAGCGCCTAAGAAACACAAATTTATGGTGATCAAATTAAAGAAACAAAAGAGAGTATTGTATGTGGTGTTTCTTCTTAATGTCCATATAACGAAAAATATTACGAAGACGGCGACGACGTCGAGATATAACGCAAAAGAACGTTACGATATTATTGGTACAGTGTATAGTAAGAAAATAGAATTCATGATGTGTGATGTGTGAAGATAATAAGCATATACAGCTTCCGTGAACATGTTTATTTAGGTGATTTAACATGCATTTGTGATCTACTATGTATGAGTAAATTCGTAAGATCTTTGTTTGAATAGGAATTGATCAGATGGAAATGATTTTTTTTTGTTATTGTTGTTTAATTAGGTAAATATAATTAGGGAAATTCATGGTGAGTGATGATCGATCGTTTTTTTTTTTTTTTTTGTTGTGTAGCTTTTATGTATTTCCTTAGTTCAATTATTTATGGTTCTTTTTATGTACGCATTGGTTTTGTAATAATTCTTGAATGAAGATTAAGTGTTACTCATGTATTCGAATGTGATGTGTGCGGTCAATTTTATGTAGTTTTGTCTTTCTATATTTGATTTTCACACTTTGAAGTAGCGCGGTCAGGTTTACGAAACTTTTTTATATTTTAAATTTTTTTAAAATTATGTTGGTTGCAAAAGAAAAACTTCGCTAAGCAAAGTTTACGAAATACTATCGAAGTTTGTGATCTTCCACCCGAAATCCGCTTACTTTTTGTAGTCACATTTCTTAGCACCTTGTTGTTCAATGTAGTTGGAACTAAAATCCGGAAATTGGGTCTTGTTTTTCATCGAAAGCTGGGAAGGCCTGAATAAGTACTTGAAAAGATTCGGCCGTCTTTTTGCAACTAACTATTCAAATAGCTTCAAAAAGGAACAGAAACTTACTATTTAAATGCCTTTTATTTAACAATATTTTTACCGAAACAGCATAAGCGATTCTAAAATAAGTGACCAAATTAGTTCAAAGTTTTAAAATACAGAAAGTTTGAAAAAGGATACAAATTATATTTTTTGTTTTGTTTTTTGGGGAGGGGGGTTGAAACCACAAAAAATAACAAGTTTCAATTCAAGTAAATTATTAGAAAAAATTAGAACAAATCCAAAACAGTTTTGGAAATATTTTATTTTGACCTTCAACAATATCAGCACCTCAAACGCCACAGAGATAGCGGACATGTTTGCTGCATTTTTTTTTAAATCTGTCTATCGATCAACCGCCAGTATCAATCACTCCTATAGTCATATCTGTAATTTGGTAAATCCGTTGTGCAAACTATGTTCAATCATTTCTTAACCACTGCTGTGCTTCCCGAAAAATGGAAAATCTCTAAAATAACTCCAATCTGTAAATAAGGCAATCAACTTAGGAGGAATATCAACTTCATCATCAATTCCTAAATTATTTGAACTAGTTGTATGCAACGCTTTTAAATCAACACTAATACGTCATACATCTGTCAACCAGCAAGGGTTTATGCCTGGCAGGTCTACATCTGCTAGCCTGGCTGAATTCACCAGCCAAGTAATAATGCTAGATAGAAAAACATCATGAAGTAGACATAGCTTATACGGATTTCAGTAAGGCATAAAGCACTCCAAAGTCTATTTAAATTTGTATGTTCATTAGAATACATTAATTGGTTCAAATTATACTTAATAAACCGTATACAATTGATCGATTGATTATGAGTGTACGGCCAAGCATTATAGCAGGATCTCGCAGACTCCCGGACCCACACCGTACACCCGTACACATATAACAAAACCGAAGGATTGGATAGGATTATTAATTGGGACAGACTCGACTTGGTTACAGACACAATATATAATAAATAGGTTAGTACAAGACAGCACAATCTAACTAAATTATTAAATGATCATTTCTCTGGAATCCAGGGCCGGATACTCAGTACTCCCTAAATCTAAAACACGACTTAAAAATGATTAATGTTGTAATTTCACACCTGTCCGCTTTTTATTAATTTACCTGGTAAAATATTTAAGAAATATTTAAATAACAACACTATACAATTATTACGTTATACTATACAATCAAAAGCAGTAAAAACTTAATTAATTTCTTGTGAGTGTGTAATTATAGTTTTTTAGTGTCACTAGTAGTAAGAATAACGGTACACGTGAAATTCGCGGTAATACAGTGCTTTCAAGGTCACACATATAAACGGTTTCTCGAATTTGCTCGACTGTTTTCTTTTTCAATAATTGTTGCTTTATTTGATTTAAATAAATCTCCATTATATCTAGGTTCGTAAGACAATTAACCAAATTAAATGAGCGATTATCTAAAATTGAAATATATGCAACTTCAGCGCGCGATAAAGATATAACGGACATAACAGTGAACATTAAAATATTAGCTGAAATATGAACTGATTTCCGTTCAATTGCTCCAAACCTACCCGATGATTCTGAATGCGTTACACTAGAAACTGAAGTTGAGAATAATTATAAAACCATCAGAGCCATGTTATTGAAATTACAATTGAAGCAACGCAATATTAACCCCAAAATTGAGGAATATAATCCGATTTTAAAGGAGTTAGTTGAGCAACAACGTACGTTCTTAGAGCAATGCTCTTTGTTTGCTGATACTAATAATCGCACTGGGAATAGAATAACGGGAGAGGTTAAGTTTCCCAAATTATCATTAACAATTTTTGATGGAACTAACTATCAGAATTCACCAGCTTACAAAGATTTTTTCTTAACAACAATACATAAAAATTCTAGCTTAATTAAAATTCAAAAATACCAATACTTAATCCAAAGTCTGAAAGGAAAGGCCATAGAATTAATCGATGGATTGACTCTTTCTAATGAGACCTACGACGAAGCATGGGAAAAATTAAATTCTCGGTACAATAAACCAGATAAAATAGCCTTTTCATACATTAGCTCGTTTATTAACCAACCATCAACTTCAAGGCCTTCTGCGTTACAAGTTAGAAGAATTTACGAGTCAGCCGATGAAGCAATTGGAGGTCTACGTGCTCTAGGTGAGCAAGCAGAAAAAAGGGATATATGGGTAATATATTTGTTACTGAATAAACTAGACCCCGAAAGCAGACTGCTCTGGTCAAGAGAAGCTACATGTTTCGAGATGCCCACTTTAAAATCATTTTTTAAATTTCTAAATAATAGGGCGGCTGAACTGGAGAACGCACAATTACCATCAAAACCGTATTTTAAGCATTTGTCTGCAATATCTTGCACTCAGTTCGTTGATCAAAATCAGCTGTGTCACAATTGTTTAAACTCTGGTCATTTAACAAATAATTGTTCATCCAAATATGTGTGTCGTTTATGCTCCATGAAGCATCGTACTTTGTTGCACAATCAAAGAAAACTCAATTTTTCTGACCTTAAATTAGCCGAAGCCGGTTCATACCACATATTACCAGAACATCACAACACGTATTGTCCACCATCAAACATACAGGAATCATCTCCAGCAATTACCAATCACCTAAAATCAAGCAGTGACTGATTCATCTTGTGTTATGAACCAGCTATCAACTCAATGCAATATCATTCAACATCCAAACACCAATCAACATTTTGGCACCAATCAACTAACAAGCTTCAATCAACAAGGATATCCTAATCCACATTCAAACTTCAATTAACAATCGGTTTCCAACACAAACCACTCCAACCAACAAACAAATTTCAAATTACACTCAAACTTCAATGAACATAATCTTCCAATAAGCAATAGCCAGCAATCATTTCCTTCTGTAACATCTGTGCCCAAATTTCCCTGCCAGGGTAGATTTATCATCAAGATATAATAATAAGGCAATCACGATCAATGCTCTAGTCTAACCAAATTTAACATCGATGATACTACATGAAAAGTATACAATTTCTCGAACTAGCTGATCATATAGACATAATTATTGGAACAGATTATTTCTTTAAAACTCTAGAAAACGAAACAGTTTCTGAAAATAACTTCCCCGTTGCTCATAAGTCAATTTTCGGATGGTGGGACCTTTAAATGAACCACAACAGCAACGTCCAAATGCAACTCATCTTACGACTCTTCTGTCCAATGTTGAAGCAAATGTATAGATCATATTTTACAGAAATTTTGGATAGCTGAGGAATTGAGCGATATAAGACCTTATACGCCAGAAGAAACCCAATGCGAGCGATCTTACGTAAACACCACTTCTCGAAACGAGTTCGGTCGAATCGTAGTTCAGATTCCTTTCAATTTAAATCCACCTCTATTGGGAAATTTCCTCCTTCCAGCGATATCAAGATTATATTCCATAGAAAGGAAATTCGCGCATGATGAGAGATGAAAATGGATTACATGCAATTCATGTCCGAATGTGAAAGTTTGGGACATATGCCACACCACGCTGTTCGAAAAGAAAGTAGTACGACAACAAAACTTCGTATTGTGTTTAATGCGTTCTGCAAATCAACTTCCGGAGTGTCTCTGAATGACACTATGCTTGTAGGTCCGACCATTCAAAATAGCCTGACAGATATTATAATAAGATTCCGAAAACATGAATTTGTATGCACAGCCGACATCGAAAAAATGTTTCGGCCAATTCACGTCTACAAGAAGCATTGTGATTATCAACGCATAGTTTAACGAACAAGCCCATCAGAACCAATCACGCATTATCGTCTAGTGACTGTTACTTGCGGCACAGCTTCTGCTGCATTCCTAGCTACGCGGTCACTACATCAGTTGGCCATTGAGCAAGAAAAAGATTATCCAATGATTGAGCAAGAAACAGATTATCCAGTGATCTAATGAGTGGCGCTGCAAGCTTGATTGAAGCGCAAATAATCCGGGACGAGGTAAACAGCATTTTAAAATCTTATGGGCTCCATCTTCGGAAATGGTCTCCCAATTCACCTCTCTTTCTTAGGGATTTACCAACCGAAGACAAAGAAATTAAACCTCTCAATGAAGATGAAGATCCAACTTACTATATATTAATCTTCTTGGTATTCAATGGAATCCTCAACAAGACACATTCTTCACATTCACGTTCTATAGATTTAATTGGATTTTCAGATGCTTCCGTTCGTTGTCTTAACAAAGATGGATCTATAAAAGTCAACCTATTAACTTCTAAAACACGTGCCGCGCCTATAAAAAGCATCTCCTTGCCACGCTTAGATTTAAACGCTGCTTTACTGCCAACTAGATTAATGAAATCTGTAAAAGACTCCATGATAGTTCTAGCATGGCTAGAATCATTTCCTAAAACTTGGAAAACATTTTTCAGTAACCGTGTTTCAGAAATCATCGACTTTTGGCCTCGACATAATTGAAACCATATCCGAACTACAGAGAATCCAGCAGACCTAGCCACCAGAAGTATTTATCCTGAAGATATCGTCTCACAAAGATCATGGTGGTGTGAACCGCATTGGCTTAAGAGAAGTGAAAATGAATGGCCGGTAACTAACGCTATTTTGAGAGATTCTAAAACAGTTCAAAAGTAAAAACGCAATTGAAAAACCTTCGTCGTAACTTCGGACTCGGCTTTCGAAGACTCTTTTCACGAATCATTGATAAAAAGTTTCTCGTCTTGGTCAAAATTAATAAACATAACCGCAATATGTATGAGGTTCATCAAAATATTAAAGAAAGGGTCGAAGTCTGCAAAATCGAAATGTTCCACAGTGCAGGAGCTGACAGACGCTGAAAATATTTATATTACACATGTTCGGCAACAACACTTTGCCGAAGAAATAAAATGTTTAGAATCTAACCACCAATCTAAAACATCTAAATCACAATTATCCACCCTTGATCCATTCCTCGATGGAGAAATACTTCGAGTCGGAGGAAGGTTACGAAATTCACTTCTACGTACAGAGACTAAACACCCTATCATACTACCGTATTATCACACTAAATACTTACATGCTAATACGACATCGCCTATAACCGTTTGGATTGTAAATTGCAACAGAGCAGTGAAGACCGCTATTCACAGATGCCTAATTTGTTTTAGATACAAATAATACAAATCAGTTTATGGGCGATTTGCCAGCTTCCCGGCCATTGCTTCACAGCAGCGTAGATTTACAAATAATACAAATCAGTTTATGGGCGATTTGCCAGCTTCCCGGCCATTGCTTCACAGCAGCGTAGATTTTGCGGGGCCGATACATTTAAAGCTACGAAAAGGACGATGTCGCCAAACTTACAAAGGATATATCGTGCTAATCATCTTTTTATCGACTAAGGCAATTCATCTTGATGTTGCAACCGATTTATCAAGTCAAGAATTTTTAGCTGTACTTAGAAGATTCACATGGAAGGTATAAAGGATGTAATAAATTCTTAAAGGAGGAAGGAATCATCTGACATTTTGTACCACCACTTTCACCCCATTTCGGCGGGATCTGGGCATTCAATGTTAAAAGTGTCAAATATTATTTAAAACGCGTGGTTGGGAACAAATTACTTACCTACGATGAGCTTTCAACATTACTTATTCAAATTGAAGCACTTTTAAATTCCCGAAGAATTATTTAACGTGCCTTAATCAACGTCCAAAATGGCAGCATCGTTCACCAAATTTATGTGAAGGTGACATTGTACTTTTGATAGATAGCAATGTGCCGCTAGGCCAATGGCCATTAGGCAAAATCATAAAGCTACATCCAGGACAGGATTCACTGGTCCGAGTTGCCTCGGTCAAAACTAAATCGGATGAATTTAAAAGAAACATAACCAAACTATGCCGTCTGCCGACTAATATTTAAATTTTTACTAATTATATTTCAAGTTAACACGTCTCTTAACATATTTCTTTAATTCTAGAAACCTAGATCATTTCATCAAATCGAGCATTGATTATCAATATCTTGAATTAATATTCAAGCGGGGGGAGCATGGACAATCCTATCAACCAACGAAACTTTTGAACCATCCAAATAATCATCAAAATAGTCATCAATATCAAGAGTATATAACCATTCGATTAGCTACGTACTTACACAAACATTTGAAGCTGTTAAGTGTTTACTTTATTTGTATTTAACCCCTGTTTGTATATCTTATTCCTTTAATACATATGTACGACAACCAATGTAAAATAACGTTGCCAATGAATATTTACAAAAAAATTCGTATGATCAGTCGAGTTTCAACCTTTGTGTAAAAATCAATAAAATAAAAAATTATTATAACGTTGTAAATTGTGGTGTATTATTTTTATTACTATCCAAATTCCCTGGATATAATCATTAAGTTCCGAATTGTGGAATATTCTACGTAATTCTCATCAAACACCTGCATCTATTATTAAGCATCGAGTCAACTGGATCCATTAACAACATTCAACAATTTTCCAAATGTCAAATATTTAACTAATTTTCTGTCGTAACACGAATGACGTAAGTGTTGCCAGGCTCTAAATAATCGGTAGTTGAAATTGCAAACGTTAGATGGACCACCCATTACAATAATATGAGCTGAATTGCTCACTACTTAATAGAAGAGGGAATCGAGGTTGAAATTGATAGGTGAACATAAAACCCACTTCTTCTCCTCTTGATCTCCTAAACAACGTATGTAGAAACGTTTGGTACAAAAAAATGTTTGTTCGCTTTTTGTTCGCCTTACACGAAGCGTGGATAACTTCATCTTGTCACCGAAAATAAGTGCATTTGATTCTTGTGGTATCTTGCGTTCATATTTTCACTTTGAGTTTTGTAGTAAATTAACTTGCAACGAACGTTGCAAAGCAGCAATAGACGTTGTGTTAGGCACCTGGAATATCTCCATTTCAACAAAATCTCCAATATTCCCGAATATCCTCGAAAACACAAGAATCTTGAGTTATCTTGCCATATCCATTAATTACACTTATGCAGTTTGTCTTAAATTAGAATTAGAAACGAACAAAAGCTCGTAAATAAATAAATCGAAGGTTGATGACATTTAGGCGAGACTCTCTCAAAAATTCATGTAAAAGTGATGTACGGCACAAACTCACTGAAAAATGAAAAGACTACATTTCGTTATTTCGCAATAATTCTAACTTGATCGTATGTACCATAAAATACTATGAAAATTTCCTTTTTTCTGTACTAAAATTTTTTTGCTTCCAGAAAAACAAAAATTCCGTGAAACATGAAATATGATAAGTGAAAAGTAAACGTAAAACATGATAAGTTAAACGTTAAAAGTGAAAAGCGAAACATGAAAAGTGAAACTTGACTAGTGAAAAGTGCTACGGGATAAGTAAAGCGATAAATGAGTAACGTGAAAAGATGATGATGATAAGTGTAACGTGATAAGTGAAAGGTCGAAACTAAAGCGTGATAAGTGAAACGTTAAAATAAAATGTGAAACTGAGACAAACTGAGACGTGAAACGTGAAATACGAAATTGAAACGTGAAATCAAATCATCGTTATAAGTGAAACATTAAGCTGCCACTTGAATCTTTGATATCATATTACCCCCCCCCCCCCCTTAAAGTATACAAAAGAAAAATCGCCAAGAAGCAAGTTTTTTTTAAATATATCAAATTTTTGAAAGGTTATTTGAGTACTAATACAATGTGGATGATGTTAGATTATCCTCATTTCAACAAGACCTACTAAACCCATTACCGTTGGGGTCCGTTCACCGCGAAAATGGATCTCCATGTCTAGATCGAAAGCTACTGTAACTGACAACGACTTTAATGAATTTATCAAATATACTTTTAGGTAGCGTAACGGAATTGACATAAAATACGATAATATAAAGTTAGTATTCGCTCCGAGTCTTTTGGAGCTTTAATAAGAATCGATGCTTGAGAGGAACACTTAGTAATAAAGAATGTCTGTTTCAACCAAAAACATTTTCGGAGAGTTCGCCATCATGGTTACATGGATCTTAAAAACAAGTTTATTTACTATCAAAATGTTTGTGGTATTGTTATTCTACCACTTCGCTTTAAATTTCTCTACGAAATGTATTACTTATTTCTCAAATAGTTAAGGTCTGATAACAGCTTAGCATATAGGACATTTTGATGGCTGCTTTTTTAAAGCTTTTCAAGAAAATTCGAGTTTTTACGTATGCTCATCAAAGACGTGTTCTTTATCAGTTCCTCAGTTTTTACAAAATTTTCAGGATTTACCCAATCATCATCTGAATAGATTCTGCCCAAGAATAAATCTAAATTTGTTCTGTGACAGTAAATAAATTTATACATGATTTTATTATTTCAATAAGAATTAAATTAAATTAAAGGCAACTAAGGAGAAATGTTGGTCCTAGGTGATTTCAATTTACATATGATAAAGTGGATTTAGGATGAGGAGACAATATATAACCATATATCTATAAAATCGAGTGTTGTAACCACTTGTATTGGTTCGAAGATATTACTAAAACTTATTCAGGTCAACGATGTTCCCAATAACAATGAAGCACGCTTGGATTTATCTTTTACCAATGCAGCCAGTTTGTTTCATAAACTCGACATTCAAAACCTTGTTTCTTCCAAACTAAGGTCACCAAACAAATTTCTTTCTTCTGTCTGTCAACTTTGATAATGGATATTTTCTCTGAATCTATTTCTTTTCTTACCCATTTTCGAGAAAAGGAGGTGCAATTTTTACCAGACTCACCATAAATAATTAAAGTTTCTAGATGTGGATTGAATCTATATCTAAATATTACAGTAACGTAAGTATTGCGACATTAACAGGACAAAGAAAGCATTAAATCGGTCATTAAAACAAGAATATTTGCAATAACTTCTTATTTTTTCTAACATTTTCATTTCTCCCAAGATTTTTTTTATATTATTTTGATGTAAAGTATGAGACGGCAAATGTCTGTAGACTGATTCGCAGTGAGTATATGTACAAGGAAGCAAGTCCGTTTAAAACTGGGCTTCAATTGCAACAGCTGTTCTTCATAAGAGCAGCTTCCGATGCACCTGACCGCTTGTTGACAGAGGACATCAAACACTTGCTTTTTGAAGATCTTCTGGTGGATTATATGGCGTTAATAGCTCCACCGAACTAGGAATAAAAAGATTGCGCTGGGCTCATCACCAGTTTGTGATTTCTTAATCCTTCTCTTGGAACTTTGGTCGGCGGTGAAGAGCTCAAAATCTACGAAACAATATTTCGTCAGAATACTAAATCTAATTACTTCGAAATTGAGAAGCATGAGCATTCGACTGTGCTCTGAATATCGAAGACTGGCATACTAGTGTTAAATCAAAAAAATAGGTAGAACCGCCCAATCGAGGCTCGAAGTTCCCCTTATCTTTGACGATTTCACGACCTGGGAATTTTTCGCTTCCAACAAGTAGGCTTATATGGAAAATAGACCAACGAAATACTTTCAGTCATACAAATTATGTACAAATTGTTTAAATAGTGGGCATCAAAGTGAGTTTGGTAACTCTCTATTGCTATAGTCAATGTTTGGAGCTCGACTGGAATGATATATCCTTGTCGTGTGCTACTGGATAATGGTTCGCAGTCCAATTTAATCACAGAATCTTTATGTCAAAAGAATAATTTGCCACGGGAAAATGTTTCGATACTAGTTAGTGGTATTAACCAGTTAATGACCCAAGTAAGGTATGCAACAAAAATAACTTTGAATTGACCTAAAATGATTTTGAATAGTTATTCCTAAAATAACTGGCAATTTGCCATTTCATACAGTTAAATTCGATACACCGAGACTTCTAACAACATTTGAGCATTTAGCAGACCATGAATTATTTCTGCCTCAAAAAATCAATTTGTTTTTCGGCGCGGAATATAAGATAGTGATAATAAAGATAATAAAGAAAATCCAAGCAAGGAAATATAAATACTAACAAGGAAAATAAAAATGCAGAAGGCAGATTGGGTTAGACAAATGGAATGCTATAATTGTTTCCAAAAAGACATATTGCCAGTAATTGTACATTACCCAGACGGAAACCAACTTGTCAACGGTGTAAAAAAATTGGGCATAAAGAAGAACAATGCAAGGTGGAGGTCGAAACGTCAACATTATATATGGAATCCGAATCATTGATGATGAAGGGCGATTAAAGGTGAAACCTATTATTAATAATAAATTAGTGGAGGAACGGGTTTTGATAGACTCCGGTAGTAATGTGAGTATTATCAAGGAAGGTTTAATAGGAAAAATCAAATTAAATCCAATACCAGACGATAATGTTGTGGGTATTAATGGTAGTGGATTAATAAGTTTAGGTAGTTGGCCCGGTCAAATTATTATTAATAATATTATTTACAATGTAAATTTTAGAGTGGTATCTGATAAAACAGTGAAAATAAATATAATTTTGGGAAGGCATTTTTTGAAATTAAATGGGATAAATGTTGTAAAGATACAGAACAAGATTGTTGATACAAATTTTATTAAAGACGTGATGATGGAGATTATTAGTTCATTTGAAATGTTTGTGTTAGATGAGGTAGGACTGGATATAGGTGACAATAAGGAAACCATAAGTCGTAGCAAGGAGGTAGATCGAATTTATAAAGAGAATTATTTAGAGAAAAATACGAATAGTGAGAGCCAGATTAAGTATCAGGCAGAGATAAGACTACGAGAGATCAAAATAATTACAGCAAGACCGAAGCGTCTTAGCTATTATGAAAGTGAAGAATTAAAAAAGTTGACTAATGACTTGTTGGAATCAGGAGTTATTAGGATTAGTGAGTCACCTTATACAAGTAGAGTAGTTATGGTTAAAGAGAAAGATTATAGTTACCGAATGTGCATTAACTTATAGACCACTAAATAAAATTGTAGAAAGAATTTATTATCCTATGCCGGTAGTGGAGGATATAGTACAAAGATTAAATGGAAAGAGATATTTTACAATGCTGGATTTGAGAAATGGTTTTTATCACGTAGATTTGAAAGAAGAGTCGAAGAAGTTTACCGCGTTTGTAACAGATCAGGGACAATTTGAATTTAACAAATTACCTTTTGGTTATACAAATTCTCCAGCTCATTTTGTGAAATATATAGAGCTTGTTTTAGATAAGTTAATGAAGGATAATAAGGTCATAGTTTTTATGGATGATATTCTATTAGCAACCGAAAGTATTGAAGAACATTTAGTCATAATGGAGGAATTATTTATTAAATTACATAAAGGCAAGTGTCATTTTCTAAAAACAAAAATTGAGTAGTTAGGATACAATGTGAGTTCAGAAGGAATTACTTTGAGTGGTAAGCATGTAGAGAGTGTAACGAAGTATCTTGTACCTACGAACGTTAAAAGTGAGACACAATTACACACGGATGCATCAAGTTCAGGATACGGAGCAGTATTTTTGCAAAAACAGAAAGATGAAGAATGTCATCCTGTTATGTTTTATAGTCGGAAAACAACAGATGCAGAGTCTAGGTTGCATAGTTTTGAACTAGAGACATTAGCTTTAGTTTATGCGATTAAAAGGTTTAGGCCGTATTTATTTCGAAAACAGTTTACGGTAGTGACAGATTGCAATGCTTTAAAATTAATATTGAGCAAAAGGGACATGAATAGTAAAATTGAACGTTGGGCATTATTTTTAGAAGAATTTGATTTTGAAGTAGTACATAGGACAGGAGATAGAATGAAACATGAGCAAACATATATTACATGAACATGGAGAAAAAAGATTTATTTTTAGAAAAGATGTATATTAGGCAGTTGGAGGATGTAAACATACTGAAATTAAAGAAACGAATACAAAGTATATAAGTGAAATGATATGAAATAAGGGACGGGATAGTGTATAGGAAGAACGGGCAAAAACTACAATTAATGGTATCTGAAAAACTGGTTGGATCAGTGATGCAAAGGCATCATGATAATATGGGGCATATGGGTTGTGAAGAAACTTGCGAGGTAATCAGGCGACAATTTTATTTCACTAATATGAGGGATAAACTAGTAAAATACTATATATTAACAATTGTATAGTTTGTATATCTTATAATCCAAAACCAATATCAAAGGAAGCTTTGTTGCATTTGGTGGATAAAGGTTACGGTCCGTTTGAAACCTTACATTTAGATTATTTAGTACCTTTAGAAAAAACAAGCAGAAAAAATATGCATATGTCTTCAGCAGTAGACGCGTTCACTAAATACACAGAACTTTTTCCCACCAGGACAACAAACACGGCGGAAGTATGTAGTAAGAATTTGAAAACCTACTTTACAAATTATAGTGTTCCAAATCGAATAGTAACAGAAAGGGGGACAGTTTTTTTTCAAAATAATTCGAAAAATTTATGAAGGTATAATTCATGTTAAGATTGCTACAGCATCACCTAATTCCAATGGTCAGGCTGAGAGGTATAATAGGACGATGGTACCATTATTAGCTAAGTTAACTTATGAGTTTGGAAAAGGCGGATTACGTATTGAATAATACTAAGAATAAATCGATTAATGAAGTACCATCTAAGGTATTATTTGGTGTAATACAGCGAAGTTCACGTTTTAAGGAAGTAGAGACTAGGTTACAAGAAGAAAGTCGAAATATTACTAGTATTACAGAAAATGTTAGAAATGCTATAGAAAAGCAAGCCAAATACAATAAGGATTATTATGATGCAAAGGTGCGTAAGGTAATAAAATATATGGAAGGTACTTATCTCTCTCTAACTATTATTCTAGAAGGAATATAAGTTTTTTACTTGGATGTCATGTTAAAGAGTTCTAAAATAATTGTATTGCGTTTTGTTGAAGTTAAAGAGAGCTAAGCTTTATTAAAGAAATTATAATAGCTTACAAGTAAAACAGGATTCCACCGGCCGATACATGGTTTTGCATCCAACAAAACGAAATCTATCTGATCTTGATCAATCGAAACAGATAGCATATCGACAGTTTGTAAGTCTTGCAGCAGACAAACGAGTCGAAATACATGTCGAAAAGCATCGATCTAGTAGTAGCACAACAATGTTATGTGTCATTTTTAACTATTCCCAAATCACAAGTTCAGGCCTATCTCTAACCGATGTTTTAATGGTAGATTCATCTATACAACAGAACCTTCTAGCAATTATGCTAATCTTCCGGAAACATCGTATTGCTCTGGGCAAATTAATGTTTGTGAAAAAAAAAGAAATTTACAAAAAATATGGTGGCGTGATTTCTCTAGTAAGGAGCTCCACATCTCATCATCAACTGAACACGATGACGTATAAGCATGCCAGCGACCCATTTCTCGCGATAAGAGCAAAATTTTCATCACTGACTTCTACGTCAATGATCTTGTCTCCGGTACTCAAACAATCTAGAATACCAAGCAAATCTCACTTGAACGAGCTTCTACTAAAGGGGGATTTAAATAACGAAAATGGTGCTCAAACTCGAAAATAGTAATTCGAAACAACGACTCAAATCGTCTCCTGCAATGTATTCGACTTTTGTTATCATTGCATATCTTATATACAAGATCTTACTCCAACCGATAGATAAGTAAATGTTCCAACAGAGTTTATCCCTCCGATGATACAAAAATATTCCGATTAGCCGATATTGCTTCGGATCAGTGCTCTTTGATTGCGTTTTGTAAACAATTCAAAACTTCCTAAAATTAAGCGTATTATAGGTCAAATTACAAGACGTGAAATCGATCAAGCTTTAATAACGTTAGTGAAATATGTACAAACACAGTCAAAAAATTAAATCTCGTTTTAGACCAAACTGGAGTGCTTCGGTTAAGTAACCGAACTGAAATTTATAATACAACAACAAGCATCCAATTCTTCTGCTTGGTAGCGATGTATTAGCAGAAAGCATCGTTCGTGAACATATTCGTAATCTTTATTCTGGTCCTCAGGCGTTGTTAAATATAATCAGATAACGGTTCTGGGTGACTAATGGCAGGAATTTATGTTGCAGAATTGTTTTCCAGTGTACACAATGTTTCGAGCAAAGCCGAAAGGCATTGATCAACTTATGGGCGAACTACCTTCAATTAAAATACAATACGACAACGAAACCATATATAGCTTTGTTTATATGTTTTACAACAAAGGCATGCCATATAAAATTAGTTCAATATCTGTTAATTCGTTCATTTAAATCAGCTTTACGTCATTTCGTTTCCACAAGGGGTCGATGCCCGAACCTTTATAGTGACAACACGACCAATTTTATCGGCGCTAAATCAGAATTAAATGATTTAAAGCGTCAATACTAAGTTTTAAAATTTTGTACAGACGAGTGTATTTAATGGAATGCAATTCCCATAAGGTCCCCACATTTCGGTGGATTGTGGGAAGCTACAATAAAATCAGCAAATACAATTTAAAGCGCATAATTGACAATTCTCCAATGACTCTTGAACATCTAAATACCTTTGTCGTACAAGTTGAGGCCTGCCTAAACTGTATGCCGTTCAACTATGACAGCGTTAATACCTGGCCACTTTCTGATTGGTGATCCCATTACAGCCTGCCTGTACTATCGTTGTTTCATTTAAATTTCAACTGGTTACTTCACTGGTAACGAATTCAATACGCCATGGAACTGTTTTGGTAGAGACGGTCAACTGATTAGGTATTCACAGAAAAGAGCTCCTCCAAATACATAAATGACATACACCACATGCAAATTTTAAAATTGATCACTAGTTTTGCTTAAATAGGATAATATCTATGGATTATAGCAAGAATGATAGCAACGTATGCGGGTTCTTTACCTTGGTCAAATGTTTCCTGAAATGATATGGAAATGCATGCAATTTAGTTTCGCCGGTCGCCGGCGTTTAATATTTTTAGTATTGATAAACTGAGTGAATTGCTTGGTTTCCAGGTTATTAGATATTTTTCAGATAATTCGAATTTTAAGGTTATTTACTTTCATGATTATTTTCGAGTTTATTGAAGATTATTGATTAAAGAAGATTAATATAGGCAATCCGATATTTTGTAAAATCCTGAGATTATTCGAGACTTCTCCAGAGATTTATCGGATTACTTCATACAAATATTATTCGAAATGTTAGATTTTAGCATTGGTTTACCGAGTTCAGATATCGTTACTCCAGAATCTTCGAGATTTTAGAGAATTGCGGGATTTTCATGATTATTCTTAAGTTTTGTGATTCCAGAGGACTTATCGAAAGTTTTCCAATCACAAAGCAAAGCCATAGATTATTCTCGGCGATGGTTTACTGATAGATTTGTAGTACAAAAATAATTTGGTTATTTCTTAATTGATATTAAAGAAACTACCAGTTCCGTGGAGCTGGGAATGTGATCCTAAAATGATTTTAAGACTTAAATAAGTTCTGGGATATGGCCAACTACGATGAATTTCGCATTTTATAGCCGCTTACGGCGAAATCTCTCATTTTCGATAGAGACGCGAACTTTTCATAAAATTCTGGAATTGGCCAATTTGGATGGAAATTGGCTGGGAATGCGATCCGCTTACGGCGAAATCTCCCATTTACGATGGAGACAGGAACTTTTCATAAAATTCTGGAATTGGCCGATTTGGATGGAACTTGGCTGGGAATGCGATCCTAAAAGGATTTTAAGACTTAAAGAAGTTCTGTGATAAGGCCAATTACGATGGATTTAGCATTGTATAGCCGCTTATGGCGAAATCTCCCATTTACGGTGCGATGGAGACGGGAACATTTCATAAAATTCTGGAATTGGCCAATTTGGATGGAACTTGGCTGGGAATGAGATCATAAAATGATTCTAAGACTTAAAGAAATTCTGGGATATGGCATATTACGATGGATTTCCCATTTTTTTCACGATGGAGACGGGAAGTTTTCATTAAATTTTGGAATTGGCCAATTTGGATGGAGATTGGTTGGGAATGCGATCCTAAAATGATTTTAAGACTTAAAGAAGTTCTGGGATATGGCCAATTACGATGGATTTCGCATTTTATAACCGCTTACGGCGAAATATCCCATTAACAGTGCGATGGAGACGGGAACTTTTCATAAAATTCTGGAATTGGCCAATTTGGATGGAACTTGGCTGGGAATGCGATCATAAAATGATTTAAAGATTAAAAGAAGTTCTGGGATATGGCCAATTACGATGGATTTCGCATTTTATAGCCGCTTACGGCGAAATCTCCCATTTAGGATGGAGACGGGAACTTTTCATACAATTCTGGAATTGGCCAATTTGGATGGAACTTGGCTGGGAATGCAATCCTAAAACGATTTTAAGACTTAAAGAAATTCTGGGATATGGCCAATTACCATGGATTTCGCATTTTATAGCCGCTTACGGCGAAATCTCCCATTTACAATAGAGACGGGAACTTTTCAGAAAATTCTGGAATTGGCCAATTTGGATGGAACTTGGCTGGGAATGCGATCATAAAATGATTTTAAGACTTAAAGAAGTTCTGGGATATGGCCAATTACGATGGATTTCGCATTTTATACCCGTTTACGGCGAAATCTCCCATTTGCGATGGAAACGGGAACATTTCATACAATTCTGGAATTGGCCAATTTGGATGGAACTTGGCTGGGAATGCGATCCTAAAGCGATTTTAAGACTTAAAGAAATTCTGGGATATGGCCAATTACCATGGATTTCGCATTTTATAGCCGCTTACGGCGAAATCTCCCATTTACAATAGAGACGGGAACTTTTCAGAAAATTCTGGAATTGGCCAATTTGGATGGAACTTGGCTGGGAATGCGATCATTTAATGATTTTAAGACTTAAAGAAGTTCTGGGATATGGCCAATTACGATGGATTTCGCATTTTATAGCCGCTTACGGCGAAATCTCCCATTTACGATGGAGACGGGAACTTTTCATAAAATTCTGGAATTGACCAATTTGGATGGAACTTGGCTGGGAATGCGATCCTAAAATGATTTTAAGACTTAAATAAATTCTGAGATATGGCCAATTACGATGGATTTCGCATTTTATAGCCGCTTACAGCGAAATCTCCCATTTACGATGGAGACGGGAACTTTTCATAAAATTCTGGAATTGGCCAATTTGGATAGAACTTGGCTGGGAATGCGATTCTTAAATGATTTTAAGACTTAAATAAATTCTGGGATATGGCCAATTACCATGGATTTCGCATTTTATAGCCGCTTACGGCGAAATCTCCCATTTACGATGGAGACGGGAACTTTTCATAAAATTCTGGAATTGGCCAATTTCGATGGAACTTGGCTAGGAATGCGATCCTAAAATGATTTTAAGACTTAAATAAGTTCTGGGATATGGCCAATTACGATGGATTTCGCATTTTATAGCTGCTTACAGCGAAATCTCCCATTTAGGATGGAGACTGGAAATGGCCTAAAATTCTGGAATTGGCCAATTTGAATGGAACTTGGCTGTTTCGTAACAAAGTTTAGTTAGGGTGAAACTAAGGTATTTGTAGGTAGTTTGGCGTCTTTTGGTGGGGGACCAAAGTTGAGTAGGTTAATCTACCAGCTCCGTAACCTTCCAGTAGGTACAACTGTCTAAGGGGTAACCTGGCCACAATTCGCAAGTGTACGTGCTCCTTCTCTTGTCACATTTTGGCCATTTGGCACAGGCTAATTGGTACGGCACTAAAGGAGACATCCTTGACAAACAATCCAGTCTAAGGTGGAACAGCATATGCCGATAGGTAGGCGGATTCTGGATACCAGGTACCCTTCAGTTTTATTTATCCTTCCTGTAATAACGCTGGATGACCTACAGGCGAATTTCCATTCCCAGTAACTCGTAAGAGTAAAATCCAAACGGAAGACGGGGCAGGGGTAGGAATATATGGCAGCGGGATTGCCCTCTCGAAATTTTTGGGTCCCAATGCTACCATATTTCTAGCAGAAGTACATAATCTAGTAAACATATAGGAGGGAGAGCAATGAACCCAGATAGTATGTATCCCGTACCGGTCAGCAATATTATCAAGTTCACTAAGAGCCTGAATTTTGACTGGACGGATAATTAAGCAGGGTCCAAGCCCACAAGGCCCTTCAACAATAATAATAATAATAAGGTTTTTATAAACCGATTATTTTGTACTTTTGGAAATGGCATTCTAAAATAATTTTTAGGTCGAGTTCTCAAATTTGGCCAATTAAGACGAAACTTGGCTATTTCTTAATAGATTTCGATGAAATTCAGCAAGTAAGTGGAACTTTGACGGCGGGAATTTGTACACTTAAAGAAAAGTACTTTTATAAAGACAACGTCGGCTATTTGCGACAAATTAAAAAAAATTGGAACAACCAAAACTTAAGATGGTTTTACGTAAATTTTTCCTATGAAAGCTTGACCATTTAAATTGGTTACCAAATTTTACAACACAAATACGATCTTTCTGATGATCTTTAACATTTGTATATTGATTATTTGTACATAGTTCCAAATTTGAACCAACTCCAAATGAACGGTATCAAAATAATTACTATTAATTATAATTAAAGTATAAAACTGAATTGTTTCACATAACTGAAATTATACGGTAAATCATAACTCAAAATATTTAATTGCATTGCATATCACAAACGTGCCTTACCTTACTTGTAAAGTTGTGTCGGCGAAAGTAGCATCTACCTAACACCTTGCCATTAAAAATATTTCCATATCCAACTATTTAAAACTATTTCAATTTAAATATAAAAATTGAATAGAACCAATTTTTGTTTTAAATTGTCATCGTTCATTGAACCAAAAATCATAAAATATTTGTATTGTCTAAAACTGAATAACTATTGTTCACTCACCAACACGAAATACTAAAATCTTAATTTGATTAGAATATATATAATAAATAATAGTAATAATAGATAGTTATCTAATCCAATTTTGGAAATGGTTCGTGTTTTAAATCGAAATCACTTTTTTTTTGTTATGCGGCTCTATTATATCGTTTTGTTGTGACGCATTCGGTGTACTAAAGATGAAATGCCAATAATTCCTGTTAGAGAAGATGATATTTGCGATTTGTTTTGTTTTGTTAAATAATCGCAAATAATCACGATACAACTACTCATCATTTTGACCTAGAATAACATTGAACGCAGAACATAAAAGTAATCGGTTGTGCGAAATGAATCAATGCGCAGACAACCATTATAAATTCCCAAATGTCGTTAAACTTTCATCACCCTCGATATAAAATTTAAAAGAATTACCATGATAATTGAATCATCAATTCTTCGACTTTTTTATTTTTATTGGTAAGAATAAAGCTTTACAATGCTTTTTTGAGGTGGAAACTGTAATTTAGGTTTAGCTGGTTTTGTAAATCAAAAATACCAACATGATCTTGATACTTGAATATTGTAAATTTAGATCGCCCACGCTCTATAATATTTCTATTGTTATACAATTTTATTTATTTATTATTTATTGTAATTGTTCCTTTACTATAATTATTTAGTTTTGTCAAGAAATACTTTTTTTTTTGTATTTGTATGTGTACACGTAATAATTAATTAAAATTTTTGTATCGTGTGGATTTCGATTCAATTATGCATAAAAATATTTTTAAATTAAATTAATTTATATTTTATGCTAATAATTTCTAATATTTTGTAAGAATTGAGTTTCTAAAGAAACGTATTTTGTATTGTGACGTACATAAGTATATTTAGGTATATCTAGCGATACACTTAAGTGTTGATGTAATGTGGGCAATTAATTTAAAACCAACATCTTCCTTTCCCTGCAACCCACACAGCAAACATATAAGAGATTTTGTATTGTCTTCGTACGAGAATTTAATAGTTATTTACAAAAAATTTTGAATATTTAATTATATTTTGTAAAAATCAAATGTTGATTAAGATTAGCATAAAATTGAGATGCGATGGATAGGATGGGATGATGGTAAATACACCTACAACAGTGTGTTTGAATTTTGTATGACGGATTTTGGTAACCGTTTCCTATCTATACAACATCAACCCACATATTGTGAACACTTCACTAAAAACACACTTTCTCGTTCCTGTTAGAAATTTCGCGTTATGTTTTTAATATATTTTGTAACGTTTTCTATGCACTGGGCGTTTGTTTAACAGGGTATTTCAAGAAAAAATTAATATATGAGCGACAAGATCCTGCCCTAAGCTATATAAAACGAATCTCAGAGATTGGCTCGGACATTATTTAGAACGTAAATATGACATATTATAG
The DNA here is from genome assembly GCA_958295665.1 of Tipula vernalis. Lineage (NCBI taxonomy): Eukaryota > Metazoa > Arthropoda > Insecta > Diptera > Tipulidae > Tipula > Tipula vernalis. The sequence goes on along the minus strand of OY282558.1, from coordinate 173,228,749 downwards.
AGTTTCCAATTCTGTTCGTGTTATTCCATAATTTTGGGTTGGGCTTTGATGACAAATCATGGTTTTCCACTTACTTGATCGTCGTGGTAATATTTGAAAATCTGTCATCAAAGTCCAACCCTAAATTAAGGAATGAAACGTACGAATTTGGAATGCCTAACGAGCCCTCTCCAATTTCTCAACGACTTTGTATTAAAATATGCTAAATCTGATAGCATTAAATCAGGTGATTTATCCTAAAATGCTGAATAATTTGTCGATAAATCTAATAAGCCACCAATTTTACCTAAAAAAAGAGTTAATCTAAATACATTTATACATGAATATAAATTTTAGTTGAAAGATAGTGTTAAATTACATATAAACTTGTAACGAGATCCGAATATTTCGTAACCAGACACGGAATCAGAGGTTTGGTGCGGTCTAGTAGCTGGCTAGAGCTCATGGTGTGTCGTGGGGGTTTCCAGAATAAATCCCATGCTTGAATAACCGCATGAGGAAAAGAGTCACAAAAAGAAACCAAAGAAAGAAAAAACGAAACATTGTTTGCCTCATCCTCAGGAGCTAAAGCGAATTATAAATTAGGTGCAGTCGTTCGAGATGACAACACCCCACTCGATCTCCGCGTACTCTGCTAAGAAGGCCCCTTATCACCGAACAGGTACGCCATACAAAAGTAAAGACAGAGAAAAAAAAAATAACAGAAATTAAAAAAAATCAACCAAAACGTAAGAAACCGGAATAATAATCAAAGCTATTAGTGCACACCTGTAAAATGGATAACAGAACCCATGAGGGATTATCTAAGGAAATGAAAATAAATTACAATTTAACGTAACTATTGCAATTACGAGAGAAACAGCAACTGTAACTGTATATTAAAGAAAATTTGGAACCGACGCTACCAAAATTTATTGAACAACGGTATGGTGTGTATTAGATTACGAGCTGAAAATAGAACGTTATGTGACAAAAAAATATATAATAAACGAAAACGGGCAACGCGACAGTCAAAGTCGGCTAATAAAAAAAATCAACAACGGTACCTCCAAATGAGGTCCAGCAAGAAAAGTTCTGGATCAAAAATAATGCTAAAGCAACCTGAATTTACAGTAAATTATCAAAACAAAAATTTTACAAATGATACCAAGTTAAATTTATATGTTGTTTTCGTTGTACTTTTACTACCTGTTTTCAGACCTGTCCGTTTGATTGATAGGGTTGCCGCAATTATCACGATTCACACACTGCAATTTTTTTTTGTTGTAAGTGAAACACCATCTCTACATAGAGTGATCTACACTGAACGTTGAGATGCACCTCAATCGTATATCACAGCGAGATACGATAAAACTTTGGACGTTTGGCCCCAATAGTACTTCCGTCTTAGAGAATAGCAATTAGCAACCACTCACCAGAATGTTCGATAAACAGAGTTAGGATTATTTTATATCGCCTTTTTTTATCACAATTGGCACTAGAACACTCAGCTCCGTTTATCCGCTATAACCTTCATTACTATAATTTTTTTCCTTCTGTTTCTCTTTATTTCTGTTTAGGATGGATCACTACACAATCAGTTTCACGAGGTAGATATCACTCACCGAAACAACCGATATTACGGTAATACTTTGAATGTTTTAATTCCTTTTATTTTTTATTTTTTTATACTACCGAAACACTTCTGATAGCTTTCCTAATTAAGCTCACAATTAATATTCTTTACAATAAAAAATCCAAAAAAATTAAGCAAAAAAAAATTATATCACCAAAAGACAAGTTTTTTTTATAAACTCCAAACTTGACTGATTTTATTCTCTTTATTTTTTATTTTTTGATTTAAAAAAAAAAAATAAATCCGACTCACATTGCTCTTCTAATAGCGTACACGCACACACCAATATAAATTAGAAAAAAAAAATCAAATGTTCTCGTAAATGAATGTTCCAGAATAACGGTTGCAATAGTACAAAAATCACTATATCTCTTTCCACATGATGCACCCTACATCATCATGAATGATTGGTGCACGTGACATCCATAATACTTGCCTCGAATAATATTTCCCACAATACAATAAAAAAAAAACAAACGAACATTATATTTAGTATAACAACATCACGAACAGAGATAAACACCAGTACACTACTCAAAACAAAAAACAAATGCAGCGATGGTTACGCAACCAGGGCGGCGTAACAAACTTTACACTTTTTGAAGTTTTTTCAAGTTTCAGTCTCGAATTGAAGGGTTACTTATTATTCACGTATCAAGATGATTTTCTTATAAACTTTATTGTAGAGTTACCTGAATTAATTAACCCTTATGTCTATTTTGGGTTACTCCGGTAACCTTTTCGAATTTAATCGATAAAATTTCTATTTTATCAATGGAATTTTGGCTCTAGGGCCTAGGAATGTCAAAATCATATAATTGTAATAGCTACATTTTTAAGTGATATTCGAATAAATCTGATAAGGTTACCTGGGTAAACCTTAGTTGATTAACGTATGTAAAAATATTCATAGACATAAGGGTTAAGCAATATAATTCGTGTAACTGCTTTTGTATAAAAATATATAACAAAAATTCCGACATCGGTGAGCATAAAAATGAGAGATTATCTACGCTTTACAAATCTGTAATTATCAAATTGGTTTTATAACCTCACATATTATTTATTCTTTGTTCTTTTTTATTTAAGAATACCACCCCCGTGTTTCCATTGCTTTTTAATTTAATTGTTTTCATATTTAAATCGTGAAGTTAAAGATGCTACATCCTTAAATACTAACCATTTACCCCTGGTAACTTAACAAATCATTAATGATTATTTATTAAAAAATGAGGAGTTTATACTAAAAGAATACAGCGCAAATCAAACTCTTCGCACAATTAAAGCATGGTTTCCACGATGGCGAGGCGAAAAAATTAGTCAAACTAAAAAGAGAAAGCAAAAATTCACCAATAGAACGATAGAGAGAAAATACCATTTTGACAGAAAAATTGGGACGTCCAGTTTTAAAAATTTTATTTCAGCACTCCGAAATAGGACGTCTAATCCGAAAAAAAAAGATTAGATGGATCATCTTTTTTCGGATTAGTCCCTGATTTTCGGAATTCACATTGTCAATTTGAAGAAAATGTTATATTTATTTTATTATTAAATGCATTTTTTTTTTTGATTTGGGGAACACATTTTTCATCGCCAGAATCACTCTCAGTGCTATTTGAAAACATAACGGCGTATATTGCCATTAGTATCCATCACAGTATCCATTTTTAACAAAATTTAATTTTAATATTCGAAACGTCAAAAATAAATAAATAAAAATTCGGAGTAATGACTTGTTGCAGTTTCATTCACTCTTATGTTATTTTTTTTTATTCCTTCCTCTTTTTAATTTGACTAATTTTTTCGCCTCGCCATCGTGGAAACCATGCTTTACGGAAAAACAGTTTACTCTTGTCGACAAAAATGCCAAAATAGCGGTTGCTACTGCAGCTATCGAATTGTTTCCATATTGTTTTCTTGTTATAAACAGGAGAATAGTAACATTGGAGGAATTGATTTCTTTTATAGTCCAGATCCGTACCATTCATAGTATTTACTATACATACGAAGTTAAAACACATCAATACGAAAAGAAGAACTTTGAAAAGAAATATTCAACGCCAAAGGAAAGCGAAATCCACACAGAAGAAACTTTAATAGTTATTGAAGATAGCGCTATGGTTGAAAAGCTGGAATTTTTAAGAAAACTGTGACCTAAAGCTGCAAAGACAGCAAGTATTGACTAAATTGAAAACCACGCTAAAAAAACGCAGACAAATTAGCCAAACTGAAGATGTGAAATATTTTAAAGAATTTCCGTATTTTTCGAAGCACCCGAGCTTATAGAATTTCCGGCTAAGGCCACTAATTTGATCGATAACTGGACGAAATATAGCTGTGTTATAGGCTCAGTTGTAGATCATAAAGTACAGAAATATTTTCAACGAACTTACTTAATTTTTCTTTTCTATAATTTTTACCTTATATAAACATGTAAATAATTAGGTTGCAAAATACAAAACATATGATTTATATAACATATGATCTCAAATTATTATTAATACAAGACACTTTTAACACCTGGATTATCATCAAACCGCAATCTAAGCCACTCCCTAATATTAAAATGTAATTCTATAAATAGACATTTGCAACGAAAACGGAAAAAAAGAAATTACGATAATAATTATATTATGTACCTACCCATTTTCTTTTCCATCCTAATAATTCGCTAGTACTAGAACAACATGCCTCTTTCATACATATAAGAAACATCAGCGTTAATTCGTCATTCTATATTAATATAGAAATCTCGAATCGAACGACGAAAAAAGTTAACTCTCAGGTCTGTTATATCAATAAAAGTGTATAAGTAAAATATAAAACTTGGAAAAGGAGATTTTCAATTTTCACCTATTTATGTTTCTCTACAGACCTTTGAATTATTTATATATATATATATATATATATATATATATATATATATATATATATAAAAATACGACCACGTAGGAAATTCTCATGTTTGTTTATTTAAAATAAAAAAATATAACTATATACACGTCATCACACATTACATCACATTATTTAAACCAAAACCCACTCACTAACCACCTCCCACTTCATGACATCAACCAATCACAACCCACATTATAACATAGGCCACACCCAACATCTGGATTTTAAAAATTGACTATCATCTGGATTATGATCAAACCGCCACCCTACTACTCATGTGGGATTACGTATGATCCTGCAGATTGATACCTCTTACAGCAAAAGGAAAATTTTGTAGCCGCCTAGCATTTGAAAAGGGTGCTGAAGAGTAACATAAATTTCAACAGATAAATTATTTAAAATTCATATTACACTGTAATTTTCTTTAAATTGTCATAGATCGGATTCAGTTACGAGGAATATGTAGAACATATTCACGCAAAAAATACACAACCGAAATCTATATCGATGGCCATTTATTGTTTATTCCATTAAACTGCAATTTCTTCCAGTTGTTAGGTCTTCTATTTTTAACCATAAATACCATTTAAGTCTTCACTCATTTTGGACATTCTTGCAAGAATGTATTTATCAGATTCCTGGCGTTAAGGTAACTAATAGAGTAAAGGAAATTTATATAAAATTTAAACAATTTTTGGAAGTTATTTTCATTTTTTTTTCTATTACATATGTACATAATTAAATTGTTAATTATCGTTTCCCTTATGATACGCACTTGTTATATAATAGTATATTATTCAGCGAGCATATTATGATAGCTGTTATTCACGAAGATGAAGTTTACCGACACGAGCCGATAGGCGCGATAAATCATCTGAGTGAATAACAGCCACTATACGCGAGTAGAATACGATACTTTGTCCATGACCGGAAAAAAATATTGTATTTTATAATGAAATCCTTGAAATAATCTTAAAATAATTTCCGTCGACATTTTGACGTTTCAATTTAATAATATTGAAAATGGCAGGAGACTTCTTTTGTCCACGACTAACGTATAATATACTCATTTAACGTTTGTTTCTTCAATTATAATGATATCCATTATTCACTGCTAGTTTATCTAGTAGTCTGTTCTTCCATTATTCACTACTACCAAGTAAAAATTTCATTTTTGAAATTTTATCTAGTAGTCTCTTGCCATTTTCATTATTATTAAACTGATGGCTGGTCTCCACTTGTATATTTTTCTCTTGACAAAAAATAAATGACAAACGGCTGGTGACATTTTTTTACCACTACTAACATAAAGAATATAGCTAATTTTTCTCTTTGAGAATAAGAAAAAAATTTGAATTTGGTTCGTTTTTCGAATAATACAATTTTTTCGCATATTACTTTTGTATTCCACGATTTATTATTTATATCTTATTTTAATAACACAAATTTTATTATATTTTGACCTAAAATTCATTAAAAGGACAAAATTTTGTGAAAAAAGAATGAAAATTTCATTTTATTTGTCAAAATATTCAACATAAAATGACATGAAATTGAGCATAAAAAACAATTTATGCTCAAATGGCACAACGTCATGGCAAAAATATTGAATATTCTGATCTTTTCCTCTCTTGACAAAATTTCAATGCGCATGCTCAAATCCATTTTTGTGTATGTTTTTTGGAAAATGTACTAAAAATTGTCATGAGGAAAAAAATGGACTAGATTTTTTTTTTGTCAAGAGAAAAATACGAAAGTGGAGACCAGCCATGAGACGTCAAAATATCAACGGACATTATTTTAGGTTTATTTAAATGATTTGATAATAAATAGTATATTATTCAACAATCATATAATGATAGCTGTTATTCACGAAGATGAAGTTTACCGACACGAGCCGATAGGCGAGTGTCGTAAATCATCTGAGTGAATAACAGCCATTATATGCGAGTAGAATACGATACTTTGTCCACAACCGATAAAAAATTGTATTTTATTATCAAATCCTTTAAATAAACCTTAAATAATTTCAGTCGACATTTTGACGTCTCAATTTAATAATAATGAAAATAGCAAGAGACTACTAGATAAAATTTCAAAAATGAAATTTTTATTAGTAATGATTAATGGAAGAAGGGACTACTAGAAAAACTAGCAGTGAATAATGGATATCATTATAATTGAAGAAACAAACGTATAATGAGTATATTATACGTTAGTTGTGGATAAATACAATTTTTTATCGGTCGCGGACAAAGTATCGTATTCTACTCGCATATAATGGCTGTTGCTCACTCAGATGATTTACGACACTCGCCTATCGGCTCGTGTTGGTAAACTTCATCTTCGTGAATCACAGCTATCATTATATGCTTGTTGAATAATATACTATGGTAGTAGTGAATAATGGAAGAACAGACTACTAGATAAACTAGCAGTGAATAATGGATATCATTATAATTGAAGAAACAAACGTATAATGAGTATATTATACGTTAGTCGTGGACAAATTATATTATAAGCGTAGATAATTTAATATTGAAGCTTATAAAATATTACCCCTTAGTAATAAAGAAATTTAGCATCTATTTGGCTTTTAAAGTCAACCCTAAACAAAAACTTTGGTTCAAATTATTTGTGTTATTTTAAAACTAAGTTAGTCTTATTGTTTCTATTACTATAAGGGCTATTGAATTATAAATTAAGTGACATAATTTTCAAAACTGTATAAAATATTGTTAAAATTATCATAAATAAGATAATAATAATGTTAAGGTAATTAACATTTAAATTATTTTCACTATTCATTTTCTTTCTTCATTTGTTGTTTATTGTTTTCCTTTGTTGTTTAGTTTTTCCTATTAAAGTGTCACCGAATATTTGAAATCGCTGTTTTGAAATAATATTGAATTATTTACGTTTTTAAAACTTAATTTAGTTCTAATAATAATTATCATTACTATTGGATTTAATTTTTTAATAAAAATTAACAAAATATAATTAAATTTAGGTTTTTTTGTTTTAAATAAAGATAACTAATCCCTAAATATTTGGTAGGTATACTCGTAGGTATTCAAATAAATCCATTTTCTTATACCATCAGCATCACATAATTGTTTTATTGTGAACCACGGCAAAAAAATGTAGATTACAATTTTAACCCTCTAAAAGTTTTACTCGGTGTTGAGACAAGAATTCAATTTGATCTAATATAATGGTTTTGTATTAAAATATGTTTAAACATTTTTAGTATGTATTTCATTAAACCTTTTATTCTAAAATGCTTCGTAAAAAATCTAGTAGGTCATTAATTTAATCTCAAATTAAAGTTAATTTAAAGGTTTACCTTTGGATACATTTCATTTATTATCCGTATTTACGATAAAAACTGTACTAAAAAGAGGTTATGGACGGTTAACTTATTCCATAGCCAACTTACACATGTATATCATAGCCGTAAGGTAGAAATATAAGCTTTCTATAAGAAGTGAATATTTTTCTGTTTCCCATAAGAATCAATGTAAAATTGGTAGTTTTGATTTATAGGTTTATTAATGAAAATTCGAATAAATGTAGCACATTTTTTTTAATTTGCATGTCTAATATGTTTCGTAGATATGGTTTAAAACTCGTCGAAGAAAATATTTCTACATTTTAAAATATATTGAAAAAAAACCTTTCCATTCTCAACAACTGCACACAAACTATTAAATCTTTATATAAAAAAAATATAAACAAATAGAATCATCCTTGTCTTCCCTATTTAAAACCAGAACCATCTTGATGTAAATAGAGCCCGCATGTGAAAAATAATCTTAAAATAAGGGACATAGAAACATACTATTAAAGTTAGCCGAAAGTTGTCAGCAGAAAGTTATAAAATGTCGGTAATGCAGATAGTGTCTTGGCTATCTCAGCCGAAAGATACCAGCCGACACATTTCAGCCGAAACATATTTTAAATAAAATGAAAAATTAATAAAGGTATTTTCATGAAGTGATTTTACGGCTGAATAAAGGCTCATTTTGGTTTTATTCAGAAAAGCTAAATATAAAATGTAAAAATTTGGATAAATTCAAACTTTAAAGTGTCATATCTGGAAAGTAGTTCAGTTAGTGTGCCTAGCCAACATTTATCAGTAGAAAAATTATTAAGCTAAGGTTCATGTGGGAAGCTCGGGAAAATTCGTTTGAATGAAAAGCCCATATAAAATTACAAAGTTTGTATAAAATCAACCTTTAAAGTGTCATGTCTGTAAAGTATTTCAATTAGTGTGCCTTACCAAAAATTATCCCTAGAAATTAGGAAACATTTTAATTTTATATGGGATTATCATTCAAACGAATTTGCCCAAGCTCCGCACATGGAACTTGGCTTAGTAATTTTTCTAGTGATAATTATTGGTAAGGCACACTAATTGAAATATTTTCCAGACATGGCACTTTAATGGTCGAATTTATACACATTTTTTAATTTTATATGGGATTTGCATTCAAACGAAACTTACCCTGATAATTTTTCTAGGAATAATTGTTGGTATCGTACGCTAATTGAAATGCTTTCCAGATGTGACACTTTAAAAGTTGAATTTATACCAATTTTTACATTTTATATTTAGCTTTGCTGATGAAACTTAAAGTATAATTCCTATGGTAAACAGTGACAAACCAAAATGAGCCTTTATTCAGCCGTAAAATCACTTCCTCATTTTATTTGAAATATGTTGCGGCTGAAATATGTCGGCTGGTAACTTTCGGCTGATATGGCCAAGGCACTATCTGCATTACCGACATTTTGTATCTTTCGGCTGAAAACATTCGGCTAACTTTAACAAGGTCATAGAAACACAAAAAAATTCTTTATTTTAATAGAGTTTGTACGAAAAAAAGCGATTTCAATTGACGAAAAAACATGAATTAAAAGTTAAGCCCAGTTAAATGTTTTTTCTAACACACAGTTAAAAAACAACACAATTTCTTACTCATTTAAAACACAGATTCTCAAATTTCCCAATTTTCCAGCAATTATCAAAAGAAAATAAGGGAAATTAAATTACAAAATTTTCTACAACAATAACAATAAGTAAACAAAACAGGAAAATTTAATTAATGACGTCATCATATACACATCTAAAACCCATGGTAAGAAAAAAGACAACACAAAATTTTATATTAAATAAAAAAGAGCCAAACATAAAAAAAAATCAAATCAATACAATGAGCGTGAAGAAAAGAAAAAAATCAAAACAATCTAGTATGCTTCGCCAATTCAAAATAACAATAGAACGATATTCAATTTCAAATTTGAATAGAGCCAATGGAAGAGATGATTATTGTATTGTTTATAAATTTCGAGTTATGAGTTTATACAGAGCACCCTGTATTTTATAGAGCCGTAATCAAAAAATCTGAGCTTTTATAAGGGAATTAGAATCGAGGAAAAAACAGAAGTTTTCATAGTAAAACACACAAAACATATGGGGAATCACTTTTTTTCCTAAGAAAAATTTTTAAATGAAAACGTTACAAATTCTTAATTATGATTTCTGTAATACTTTCATAAATGTTTGAATTTCAACATATATGAATGTCGTTTAAGTAAATCGTTTTCATTTTCTTGTAATAATTGATTTATTTAAACCAAAATATAAAAAAAATTTCATAACAACTGGTCAAGCATTCTGGTCAAATTAAAATAAAAGCTTACTACGATTCGTTTGGCCATTAAGTCAATATACATTACATAGATGGCAGTGATGGCCGTAAAAATTTGGAATAATCGTACCAAAAATTACCACCTGTGGAAATTTAAAGTTCAAAAATTGTAGGAAAAGCAAAACAAATTCACAAAATATAGGAACGTGTGATAATTTTGCGATTAAATAATTTTTTTTCGTATTTTTCTGTAACCATTTTAGACATCTTACGTACACTAGTAAAACTAAAGATAAATTTATCAAGTATTATTTTAATTTGTCAGAGCCAACTTTGATGTATTTTTCAAAATGAAAGTTCGATAAAAATATTTTAGAAATAATTTAATTTTAATATTTCTGCTATTAATATTTACTTAATACCAATATGACCTTCTTGGATATATTGTTCTTAAAGATACATATATAGAAAACTTTTATATAAACATTTCATAATATTTTTGCTTTTTTCATTGAAAAACTTGAAGCTACAAAACACCATTTATACTATGGATTCCTATGGAAATCCGTGGAAAGTTATACCACTAAAAAAGCTTCTAAAAAATACGTCATTAAGATTATGGCTCTATACTCTAGAAGGCTCTGGTTTATGGCGTATATTACAAAAACAACTTTAAATTTCAAAAATACGTTATTTTTCAAGAGGATTTTCACTGAGTTAATAAACATTTTTATGACTCGATTTTTCAATCAAATAAAATTACATGTCAGGTGAATATTTTCGTATAAAAACAAAACAAAAGCTCATAATTCTAATAAACTAAAATTGTAAATGAAAATAATCCTTCTCCCACATATTTTGTTGGTAAAGAAAAAATTGTGTATACATAATTTTAAGCCTAGTAAAAAATACAGTCGATACAGTAGGCTGTTATTTATAAAGTAGGCTCTGATAAAACCAGCAAAAGAGACAAGGAAAGGTTAAAAGAAAAAGCTCATAAATAATAAATAAAAAACCATTTAGATTATCTTTGTCGAAAACAAATAAAAGTGATAAATGGAAACTTAAAAAGTAAAAATGGGGAAACATGTAAATAGAAAACAAAAAATTCATAGATATCTTTGTCTCATCTACATATAGAAAACAAAAACAAACAAAAATGGCGACAACACGATAAAATAAACATAAAAACACGTGTTAAGACAAAAAAAATAAGAACAATAGACATCCTTGTCGTTCCAATAGAAAACCAAAATGTATACGCTCTAATCTCCCCATATTGAATTTATTATGAGTTAAATTCTCTAAAGTTTTAAAAATAAATTTTAGTTTTGCAATATTTTCCTCCATTTCTCCAGAAAATCTAAATAAAAATGAGTAATTACTACTAACAGCTACTGCCGACTTTTTATTTCAAATGTGTTGGTTCTCAAAAACCACAAAAATGCTTATTTCAAAATTGTTTGAAATTTAGAAGTTATTAAATTGTTTAAATTCTATAAATTCTCTAAATCCGTCCAAATTTAAATTTTTTTAAATTCTTTAAATTTTATTTTACGAAGAGAATAAATTGTTAAGAGTTCTGCAATTTAGTTTCGATCTAATGAGGATTGTGAAAAATAAAACATTATTCAATCATCTCATCAGGCTATGGTGACTGAACTGCTAATTTACACTGATTTTTTGATTCTAGGCCTATTCCACTAGCACAATTCCACTAGACACAGTTCTACTGCGCACAATTCCACTGGTACAATTCCACTTGGCACAATTCCACTGGGCACAATTCAACTTGCACAATTCAACTTGCACAATTCAACTGACACAATTCAATTTGCACAAATTAACTTTTTGATAATCAAACGCATTTAGGATGGTAAACCGAATTATCAAAAAGTTAAACTTAAAAGCTACCTGAAGAAAAGAACTACAAATGTTAAATACGGATTGAACGAAAATACGAATTGTATGCAGTGAAATTGTGTCTAGTGGAATTGTGCTAGTGGAATAAGCCTAGAATCGTAATAACTACAGCAACATAAATATTTTTTACCATTGCTATCTTCACCATTTTTTTAAAAGCCATCCCCTTCTTTTATTATCAATTTACTTTTTTACATATTGCAGTTTTTATTAATTTAAAATTCATAGTTATAATTATATTCGTAATTATGTTTCAATCACACCAATAAAATATTAAAGTGTGTGTTTGCGTTTCATTAGTGTAACTTGTCAAGTTATAATGCAAGTTAAATTGTGCAAGTTAAATAGTTCCCCAGTCGAATTGTGCCAAGTGGAATTGTGCCAGTGGAATTGCGTCCAGTGGAATTGTGTCTAGTGGAATTGTGCTAGTGGAATCGCCCGGCTACCGATTTTTTCCTATATATATGAATGCACCATGTAGTATTAGCGAATTTTAAAATTCTCTTTAAAAACTTTTAACAATTTCAATTTTATTGTGTTTAAGCGTTTAACGCATAGCGTACTGAGATGATTGAAATTATTTATTTTTCTTATAATTGTCTATCTGGCTAATTCCGGAATAACCTAATGTTTCAAATTTTATTTTATTTAAATTCTCTAAATTTTAAACGGGGGAGTGAGAGTGAACATTCAAAGAGGATAGACGTGTTTTATCTTTCCTCTTCAACATTTAATTTTATTTTATTTTTATTTTTTAATTATGTGATGTTAGTGTGAAATGTTATGCATATACTTTATATACATATGTATATACGTTTCAATTTTAATTTTAATTCTAATTCAGTTCAATTTTATTTAAAGTGAAATAATAATTAAAGTGTAATTTTGGAAAATGCAATCCACCGGGATGCATTTATCAGGCAATGTTTTATATTTATAGATAAAGAACTCAAAATTCTTGATTTCTTGATTAAGTGCATGATTTTGACTTTTGTGTGGTTGTACATGGAATTTAATTACTAAAATCTAATAATTGAATCGTATTAAAATTGATTTGAACTTAATTTGATATACGTAGTTAATTTCATATCTTATTTTAGTTTTACACCTACTTGAATGTGTGCTTGTGTTTTATTTTATGTACAATCGAAACAAATATATTCCTGAATATTATTTCATCGAATAGGAATATTGGTATTTATCAGGCAATGTGTTGAATTTATAGTGAAAGAAATCAAATTTCTTGATTTCTTGATTAATTGCATGATTTTGATTATAATGTTTGTGTAATTGTATCTAAAATCTAAATATAAATTTCTCATATTTTATTTTATGTACAGTACAACTGACACAAATATATTTTTGAAGCTTCATACATAGCAAAACCAACAAAACTGTTTATACAGGCCGTCTCGTTCGCTCACTACACAGATCCTATCAAGAAAATGTACTCTATATTATTAATACATTTTTTATTTTTGAAAAAATAAAATAAAATAAAACACTGAATATTTTTTATCTTATAGTGATTAAAATTTTCTATATTTTTATATATACGGACTAGTTTCGAGCAGCCAAGCATGTCAACAGTCTTAAATATTCTAAATTTAATGTTGAATGCCGTTGAATGTTTTAATGTTGAATGTTCCATTTAATGTTGAATGTTCTTCAGCTCTATTCAATCTTTCACTTTTGGGCATTCTATGTAGAATTTCTACATTACTATCAAAGCTGGAACAATTGTGGTGTTGTTGTGTCAGATGTTGTGCGAAGTTAGATGTTATGTTGGGTTTTCGTTTTATTTAATTTAATTTTTTCAAAATTAAAAATTTATTAGTAAATAAGTGATAAAAGTGCACACACAAATGGATCTCCTCCAAAATAGTAATCTATATTATTGGTTTTTGTCATATAATATTTAAATAATAACAAAAAAGAGAGATATTTTTGTTGGTTTTGGTATAATCGTCACAAATATTTTCCTGTATGATACATAGAACAGGAATGTTTGTATGTTCATGTTGTAATGAAAACATGATACGTCTCATGCTACGCACGTGGAAGATTGGTTGAAAATATTTACCTTCTCTATATGTGTTGATGGTTTAATATACACGATTCTGTTATTTTTATTTTGGTGTTGTTTTCTCTCTTTGTGTTTTTTGTATTCATGAGACAACTGTAGTGCTCTCGATAAAACATGAACTATACAACACAACGAACATTTTAGTGTATTCAACTCAAATAGGATTCTTATACTCCTTATAATCGAGTAAGTTTGAGTCGGATCGGAAAATTTCCATATATGATCTATATAAAATAGTTTATTTAGGTATGATTAATTTTTATACAGGGTATTATAAACTGCATTACATTATATTAATTATATTAAATTAATTTAATTAATATTAAAAGAAAAATTAATTGATATGTCAAAGATATTAGCCAAATGTGCCTCTAAAGATCGGTTTACATTGAAATCAACTGCTCAATCTGAGGATATTAAAGATTTCGTAATGAGCGGAATTATAATATGGCTAAAAGTGTAACAACAGTGCAGAAATGTGTAATAGAATTGTTTATTTTGTAATAAAAAAATTACGAGAATTAAAACAGGATATTACCAATGGCACTAGTATGAAGCGATATATGAATATAAGGACTTGTATTTGAATGTAACCCTTCTTTCCGACGCAACCCAAAATGTTCTTGCTTTGGTTCCTATTGTGGGAAGTTGTGTGTGAGGTTTCCATAAATTTAGATGTCGAGTTGTAGCATCCACACATGATGGTGCAGTCGTGATGGTAAAGAATGATTGATTGATTGATTGATTGTGAGTGTACGGCCAAGCATTATAGCAAGTCTCCCGGACTCCCGGACACACACCGTACACCCGTTTACACATAACAAAACCGAAGGATAGGATAGGATTATTAGTTGGGACAGACTCGACCCGGTTACAGACACCAATGCGATCGATAGTTAGTAAATAGACGGCACAAAAGACAACACAATCTAACTACATTTTTAGATGATCATTTCTCTGGAATCCAGGGCCGGATACTCAGGACTCCCTAAACCTAAATTAAAAATTATTCATGTTGTAATTTCCCCCTGTTCGCCTTTCATTAATTTACCTGATAAAATAATTAAGAAAATCTAAAATTACTAAGCTAAAATTATAATTATAATTACAATTACAGTAGAACTCGCTTAAAGCGAACACTCAAGGGACACAGTTTTGTTCACTATAGCCGGCTGTTCATTTTAATCAAATATTCGTTTACGTTTATAAACGTAGTTCTTTGTTTGTAGTGTATAAGAAAAAATAAGTGTTCGTGCAAATTCAAGGCACACAACTATATGACAAAACTATATGATCATTATAAGCTTTTGTTCGTTATATACATGGTTTGGTATAAACGGATTCTACTGTATTATAAAAAACATCATTATAACAAAATAAAGATAAATTTAAATAAAATAAAGTTGAAATTAAACTTTCATGATTTATTATGAGTGTACGACCAAGCATCATAGCAGGATCTCCCGGACTCCCGGGCCCATGCCGTATACCCGTACACACATAACAAAACCGAAGGATTGGATAGGATTATTAGTTGGGACAGACTCGACCCGGTTACAGACACCAATGCGATAGATAGTTAGTAAATTATTAGTACAATATATAATAAATAGGTTAGCACAAGACAGCACAATCTAACTACATTATTAGATGATTATTTCTTTGGAATCCAGGGCCGGATACTCAGGACTCCCTAAATCCTAAATCTAAAACAGGGCTTAAAAAAGTATTAATTATTAATGTTGTAATTTCATCCTTGTCCGTCTTTCATTAATTTACCTGATAAAATATTTAATAAAACTTTAAAATAACAGCGCTTATTTCCATATTAATGGTCCTTTTATATCCAATTAAAAATTATTACTTACTGCAACAAGAATTAACATAAACATTAAACCGTTTAAACATAAAATTTTACTTAAAACTAATCAGAAATTTCCTACCGATCAAGAAAAAGAGAATAAATAATTAAAAATTCAATTATTTTATAGAATTTATAATAAATAATTTAAAAATGATAATGTTACAGCACCACAACAGCCTAAAATCATCAATTATTCAGTTAGTACTATAAGTAGTATATCAAGAATGAACAAATAAAATCAATATATAATTTCCCAGGCAATTCTGAAAACTAATTTTAATTAATAAATCACCATAATATTAAAGCTAATTCTGAATTTCAGGATTAATTTAATCTCCATATGAAAGATTGATTCTGGAACTACGAGTATGTTATATTCTGAAAATTGAATTATTTTTTAGCAAATTAAGGAAGAGAAACCTATAAATATTTTTAATCTAAATTAATTATTATATATTAATGAGCAAAACACAATATATTTCATAGAAGAATTACAAAAATTAACATTTTATGAAATTGCCCATGTAAAGTCTCCCACTTCTAAGCTAAAATTCCAAAAGAATGTTTAAAAATTTTAAATTGTTAAGTTATAATTTAAATTCACAGCACTTGTTCCATTTGTTACCATTCTCCTGTAAATAGTTAATTAATTGTTTGCCTACTGCAACTAGATTTAAAAATAAAAGTTGAAAATTTATATTTAACCAAACTATTAAATTTAAATTAATCGGCAATTTCCTACAAATCTAGAAAAAGGAAATTAATAATGTAGAAATAAATTATTTATTTATAAAAGTATATAATATAATTTAAACATTGATCATAATACGTACATTATTGTTACGCCGGATCAGAAAAAAAAAGACAAAAAATTTTGGCATGGCGTCGAATTGTGTCTAATGAAATACTGTGTCTGATAAAAATTGTCAAAAGAAAATTTTTTTGTTAAAATATAAATAAATAAACATTGAGTCAAAAATTTGATAATAGTTTAAAGTAATAAATGTTTAGTAGTTTCTAAATAGATAAGAAAACTTTGCGTGAATAAATTATTTCAAAAAAAAAAAACTAAAGGAAAAATATTGTTATAAAATAAATAAATAAAAATAAAAAAAAACAAAATTATTTATTGTGGATGAGTGCGAAAAGGAGAGAACCCAATCAAATATACATGAAAATACACAGTGGTGCATTTTGGCTTTCCTTGTATAATTTCCCTGAAAATTCCTTAAATCGAGCAAATAATAAATACGTGTGTCAGCACCGGTGTGAAATCTTCTGTTTTGCGAGAATTTCGTTGGTTTTGTGTGGTGCGTTGGTGTATTGAGGCAGATCATTCCCGCCGGTTTGGGCAGGGCAACTATTGAGAGGGGGATCCTGCGTCGGCGCTGGTTGCGGTGTGGTCGGACGGGCCAATACAGGGTAAGAACAAAGAAAGGTACGTTAGTAAGGGAAAACAAACTGTGAATTTTGAATTGTAACAGTTGTTTTTCCTCCATTTATTTTCTATATATTGTATATTGATTCTGTGCGGTCATACTCGTGATTCGTGGGGGTGCACCGATTGGGTGTAAGCCTCACCCAGAGCAATTATCTCGCCCATTTCTTTTTTTTTTTCTCCGTCGTTTTGGAAGGCTGGCGTTTTGAGTTTTCACGGCTTTTCCGTTGTTTTTGGGTGTGGTTCGACCACATAGCGGTCCACTTTTTCATTTCAGGTACTTTAGTGTTATTTTGTTTTTTTTTTTGATTTTTTTTACCGTGATTAGTGAAAGTGAAATTTTTGATATAACGTAGAATCAGTGGTAACGTAATTTATCTTATCGAAATTTTCAGTTTTTGCTTTTACCGTAACCAACATTTGTGTTTGCTTTGAATTTTTTTACGGTCGAGTGCTAAGCGCATCATGTGCGCGTGAATAAATATTTGATCGGATGATGTGGGGTGTAGTCATGTGAAGGGTCGGCCCTTTTCCACCCTTTTCCGTGCGTACCGTTCGTTCCTCCAGGACAGGCTGTGCTGGAGGGCGGCACGCCACATGAGTTGATCGCGTCGGGGTGACGGTCTCGTTCCGGGGGATTGTCGCTGGGATTGTCATGCGGGCGTCCCTCCTTCATAAATGGCATCGGTGGCCGTCGCGACTGGGAAACAGCATCCCAGTAGGCGGGCCGATGAGGGGAGGCCCGTGTGGCAGTCACGGCGGTAGTCGCCTGGGATTGAGACTGTCACTCCGGATCGATCACTCCCGGTTTATCATTTTCTTTTTGCCGCTGAGGCCGTGGCAACTTAATTTTTAATTTCCATTTGTCCCTCCAATTTTATTTTCATGCGGTTATTCAAGCATGAGTTTATGTCTGAGAATCCCCACGCCGCACCGTGAGCTCTAGCCAGCTACTATACCGCATCAGACCACTACTCTCATGTCTGTTAACGTAATCCCTTGGGGATTGCGTTACAAATTCAAAGCCATCAGAAAGTCTATCTGTATTAAAAAAACAACGTTATACCCTAGACAGACGTGTTTTAATAAATCCGAATTTGCAAACTAGTTTAAGTATTCTGTGGAAAAACAAAGGGATTAGCTAAAATCGCGGTTGACACACTGCGACTAATCTCGAAAAATTCACTAAATCGGTTTTAGTAAATCGCAGTGTGTCTAGGGCATAACCTTTGTGAAGTTGGCCCAAAATTCTATCCCAAAAAATTTAAATTTTAAGCACTGGCAATACCATTATACATGTTATGATATAAGGAAAGCTATCACGATAGAAAAAATAAAATTTATGAATAATGATTACAATAAATCTGTTTTTGCATCTACAATGTCCAGTGGCCCTATTCTGGTAATTCCCGGGGAATAGAAATTTTAAATTTTGTTGCAGTATTATTCCCTTTTCCCCAAAGTGTATTCTGGTGTTCGGGAAAGATTTTTTATTGGGAAAAAATTATTCCCCATTACAACAGTTTTGACGTTTGTTTTTCCACACCGATTTTATGAATGAATGGATGGGGAATAGATTTTTAACGAAAATGTTTGTTTATATGTAGTTGTTATTAATAATTAATAATATTAATACTGTTAATAATTTTAAAGATAGTATTATAATAAATAAGAGTTATTATAATAATTTTGATACAACTAAATTTATTTCCCCTGTATATTTATTCCCCAATTGACAGAATGCACTTTAAGAAAATGGGGAATAAAAAGTTGGAAATATGTATCTGGGAATATCTGCTGTAAAAAAAATTATTGCCCGTTCCCCGGGAATTACCAGAATAGGGCCACAGTACTACATAATATAACATTAAAAAAAATATGAAATCAATTACAAACATATAATACGAAAACAGAAAATCAGAAAAATATTAATTTGTACTCGAAATATCTTAATTGAACTACATATATTGTAAAATAAATAATTATTACTTATTTCTGTTTAATTTCCAAAGAGATTAAATTAAAAATTTGTAAAGTTAGGTTTGCGTGTAAAAAAGAAGCAAAATCTCATTGGGATCTCATAGCTGTCAAGAAATGTCACTTCTTCATATTTCTTAAAAGTTAGGGTGTTGAACATCGATCAGATTATGATTTTCTAATAGATTTGATCTTTACCTTCATGGTTCCAACGAATCAGACCAATGTCATTAGGATTTCATAGCCAGAATAGCCCATATAGATATTCCCGTCAAGAAATGCCACTTCTTCGTCATATATCGCGAAAGTTAGGGTGTTGAACATCGATCAGACTATGATTTTCTAATAGATCTGATCTTTGCTTTCACGGTTCCAACGAATCAAACCAGTGTCATTAGGATTTCATAGCCAGAATGGCCTATATACATAGTCCCATCAAGAAATGTAAATTTATCGTAATATAACTCAGAAGTAAGGGTATTAAACATCGATCAGACTATGATTTTCTAATATACCTGATCTTTACCTTCATGGTTCTAACGAATCAGACCAATGTCATTGGGATCTCATAGCCAGAATGGCCCATATAGATAGCCCCGACAAGAAATGTCACTTCTTCGTCATATATCTCGAAAATTAGGGTGTTGAACATCGATCTAGCTATTATTTTCTAATAGATCTGATCTTTACCTTCATGGTTCCAACGAATCAGATCAATATCATTGGGATCTCATAGCCAGAATGGCCCCTATACATAGTCCCATCAAGAAATGTTACTTCATTTTAATATAATTCGGAAGTAAGGGTGTTAAACATCGATCAGACTATGATTTTCTAATAGATCTGATCTTTGCTTTCACGGTTCCAAATCAAACCAGTAACTTTGGGATCTCATGGCCAGAATGGCCTATATAGATAGCCCCGTCAAAAAATATCACTTCATCGTAATATATCTCGGAAGTGAGGGTGTTGAACATCAGTCTAGCTATGATTTTCTAATAGACCTGATTTTTACCTTCATGGTTCCAACGAATCATACCAATGTCATTTTAAAATAAATCGATCAAAGAAATATATATATTTTTGAACGATACAAATCAATAATACCAAAAAAAAGTTTGAAAAATCTGTCAATAAAGCCAGTTAAGGGTATAACTTCACTAGACATATTAAAAAAAAAGAAATTTGGAAAAAGAAACCAATCAATAATCGATCGCAATCCAATTTTGATTTAAAAAATATTATAGATTTTAATAAAAAATCGAAAGAAGAACAATTGGGGCTATCCACGAAATTACTTATGGATCAATCTGATTCTAAACAATTGAAATCTAAAAAAGAGAAGAATGAGGAACCGCTACAATTTGGTAAAGGGTTTCTACGAAATGGATCTTTAGACGATAGATCCATTTATAAAAATACATGCGCATTTGACTCATTTATTCAATGTCTTTGCAATGCTAGCCGTTTCATGATTTCTTTTGAAGAATTAAATCCGATGCAAAAATTGGTTAACGTAATGTGTGGAGAACACAATTCTTACCAATTAGAAAAACTACGTCATGATGCTTTATGTGATATAAAAAAAATGTAAGATATGATTTATGACTTAAAGTAAATTGCGAGTCAAATATAACATTAGTGTCTGATTATTTGTTGAAAAAAGAACCTAGTCTTACAACAGAATTTTATTGTCCCAAGTGCTTCAAAGAGACAACAGAGAAACGTCCTTATATACAAATAGATATTTGTATTGTATTCGAAGAAACTGGCATAAAAAATTTACAAAATTGTCTTATCTTTTCCCTCCGAAGCCGTGTTGTAGTGAAACAATTTACGCAAAAACGTCAAATTGAATGGATTCGTAGCACTAAACACAGAATATTTAAACTGTCATAATCAACCGATGGTTCAATTAAATGATATTCCGTCAACAATATTATTGAATGGAGTAACATTCAGTTTTAAGTTCCCTGGTAAACTATATAGCCAAACAGAAACATTTTACGGCTTACTGCAGAAACCAGTGTAACTGGGAACTTTATGATGATTTAAGCAGCACGGTTATTAAAATACGCAGTGTTACTCATAAGGTTAAACCGCATTTATTAACATACACTAAGACATAAACAAACATTATATTTTATAATTAAAGTCAATTTAACAATTAAATCAATTTATAACCTAAAAATATATCAAATTCCAACCAATATTTGGTATTCATTTGTTTTTTTTTTTTTTTTTTTTTTTAGATAAGTGTACAATTACGACTTGAGAGTTTTAAGATACAATGAGATAAGTCCAAATTACGGACTTGAGAATTTGAGACACCGGAAACCACAACACAATACTAAGTTGTGAAATTTTTTCTCGTCATCACCGGGAATCGAACTCAGGACCCTAATATGCTAAAGTGGTTGCTTTACCACCGCACACTCAGTGAGACATTTAGGTTTCACAACGTATCACCTAAGAATAGTTACATATGTATGGGAATTAAAACCATTTACTAATTAAAATCTATTATACTCACAAGTGACTAGTGAATAACCACTTTTGTCTGATTCGTTACAACCATGAAGGTAAAGATTAGATCTATTAGAAAATCATAGTCTGATCGATGTTCAACACCCTAACTTTCGAGATATATGACGAAGAAGTTACAATTCTTGACAGGACTATATATATATGGGTCATTCTGGCTATGAGATCCTAATGACATTGGTCTGATTCGTTGGAACCATGAAGGTAAAGATCAGGTCTATTAGAAAATCATAGTCTGATCGATGTTTAACACCCTTACTTCCGAGTTATATTAAGATGAAGTGACATTTCTTGATGGGACTATGTATATGGGCCATTCTGGCTATGAAATCCCAATGACATTGGTCTGATTTGTTGGAACCATGAAGGTAAAGATCAGATCTATTAGAAAATCATAATCTGATCGATGTTCAACACCCTAACTTTCGAGATATACTATATGACGAAGAAGTGACATTTCTTGACGGGACTATCTATATGGGCCATTCTGGCTATGAAATCCTAATGACATTGGTCTGATTCGTTGGAACCATGAAGATCAGATCTATTAGAAAATCATAATCTGATCGATGTTCAACACCCTAACTTTTAAGAAATATGAAGAAGTGACATTTCTTGACAGCACTAAAAATATGGCCCATTCTGGCCATTCATGGCATCTTCTGACAACCATTAAGGTAAATAACAGATATTTTATAAAATCATTTAAGAAGATTGTTGATTACTGCTATCTCGAATGAATTTGCTTCTTCTTTCTTGTGACTTATTCCACTTTTAAATTGATAAATAATAAATTATTTTTATTTTATATTTATGTTTATTTATTAATTTTCTTATAGTGAAATTATTATTGACGTTTTTTATTAGAATCGATTTCGATTACAAGTAATAATAGTAATAATTTAAAAATAAGGAAATTAATAAATAAACAATAAATATAAAATAAATAAAAGTTTATTTTAGTTTAATTATCAAGCTTAGTGCTGTAAATTTATTAAATTATAATTCATATAATATGAATTAAATTTTGAAATTTTTGTATAACTTCCTAATCATTTTATTTTATATTTACCGTATATTAAAATCTTTAGTTTCGCGATAGTTTTATTTTTGGGCTGAGAGTTACCGTAGTGAAAGTTTTAGCTATCATGCGAGTATTTTTTTTGGGCTGACATTGGAAATTTTGTAATGATAGAATTTTTTTTGGGCTATAGTTTCGTAAATATTGGTCGTTATAAAAGTTTTTTTGGCCTGCCACTATAAATTGCCATTTTAGTGTTACCATAGTATTGCTTTGGGATAGAATTTTGGGCCAACTTCACATACATCAGGGCATTAGGGTGAGTTGGTCAAATGGAAAACCATATAAAAAAATTTAAAATTTCTCTATTCTCACACCATAACATAATATTTTATTTTATTGTTTTAATACGTCACGGCTAGTAATTTCGCATACATGGACAAAAGCATAATGATCGTAAAAAAATGAATAAAATCAGGTTAGCTACCTATTTTTTAAAATTTTAAAGATTTTTTAGTCTATAGTAAAGTTAAAAAAAACTATCTGTTTTATACTGTTCCATAACTCTAAAAATAGGCACCCGATTTTTATAAACTGTAGCCTAAAACCACCAACAGAAAATACCTTGTATAATGGCTTCTGAGGTACAAAATTAAGTTAAAGGTGAATGATGAGTTTATCAATTCCATTAAATCGAGTTTTTAATATTCCACATACCGTTTGTACCTGAATAATTCCCAAAGTCATAGTTTTAAATTATTTTAGCTACACGGGTTCTACGTGTGCCAAACCGACAGACTAATGTATATAATCAAATGATTGTTTTTTTTCTTGTTACTTCAAATTCCATTGCCATTTTAAACCAAATTTGAATAAACTGTTAATCAAATTGGACAAACACTATAGATTTGTAATTAACTGTATGATTCGTTGAAAATTAAATTATAAATTTTAAATCAAGGAAACGAGATTAACAATAAAAAAATTAAATAGTTTCCGCGTTTAAATCATAACAACACCTGTAATTAGTCAAAAGTTAAAAACTATTTGGTAATCGAATTAAACATTTCAAGGGTATCAGATTTACTCTTAAATGGAAATAAAGTTTTTTTTTTTCTTTCTGTGTTCTTATCTATTATGTACACCAAGTGTTTTAATAAACCGTTACAAAAATTATTATGACCGCAGCAATTTTGTTTTGCGTCGTATGTATGTACACGTATCGATTTGAAAAGAAACACACGCGCGGACTTCTTTTTATACGATTTTAATTGAAAACAATTTTCTACCGCATTACCGCACAATGACTGTGCTCTCGACTCGACATGCAAATTGAATAGAATTCATATATGTACATAGATAGAGTCGTATATATACTAAACACCGGCGGCTGAATTACAATGGGTTAACAATATACATATACATAAATACATATTCGTACATATGTATGTATATTCCTTGATTTATTGTACATAGAAATATTTTTAAAACTATTTGCAAAACAATTATAAACATAATTATGCAAATTTATTATTCTTATGTGCGATTACGTGTATGTACGAAATACGTATTTACAATCCGATATAGGTCAAATGTGTAGATGAATTTTAATTTGAAAATTATATGTGGGTTTTGATGAATGTCGCGCGATGGCATCGTTAAATCTATGTATTTGGTAAATTGGGATTAGTACAGGAAATCAAAAATATTTGTTATGCATAATTTAAATTTAAATTGGGAATAATCGTTTTTGGTTTTGCTGCCATAGAATATCTAATGAATTGTAAATGGCTTAGTTGGATTTGGGTGTGTTTAGCATTATTTTCGGTATACACAGTTACATTTTACTTATCCGTATCCTTTGGTAAATTTAAAATAATGCTCGAGCTTAAGGGGCTAGTTGCTGTAAAAGTCATAAAGATCATTTTACGGATAAGGCTAAAAATCGTTCTTTCTGTAAATAGATTTGTAATCTCACAAAAGAGGTAAACACGGAGAACAAGTGTAATTTCTGGTTGTTAATTGGGCGCATTCAACACACATTGAGTCTTGAGATATTCTAATATGTAGAATATTTCACTGAAACCTGAGCCTCACTAAAATACGTAGACCCTGTCTAGGTAGGTTCTACCTGTGCTAGAAGTGGCCGTGATAAGCGAAAAGATAATAAATTATATACAAAAAATACACCTATATGTATGCCAGCAACACTACATACTTACAGTGAGTCATGGTCAAACTCATACACTATTCGCCCAATATTGATTGAATCGTATAAAGTCAAATTTTTTATAAATTCTTGTAAATTTATAAACAAAGCAAGGTTCAGGAAGAGTAACACAATATAATATCTTCTATTTTGTGAGTACTTAGTACAATCTAACCGTATAGCTCATTCGTATGATTGATGTTTCACTCTACGAAAAATCAAACTGAATGAAAAACAACAGAAAGGACGTTCCAATAATTTTGCTTCATTAATAAATAAAATTAGAAAGATTGTAAAGTTGTTTCGGCGATTACCCACCAAAAATGTTAGTCTAAAATCTTACTTTAAACTGAATTCGGCAAAGACCTATCTGTAATCTTAGAACCAAAAACAAGAAGGAAAACTTACTTTTTATGATGGAGCGGTTTTATAAATTAAGAAATTGCATCTCAAATCAACTATCAGCTTTACCGAAACGGGCGTTTCTAGAGAATAGAATCAATGGTTTCTAACTATGTATGATTCTACCAGCCAAACTGGTAGTAGAAGGATTGTGTCAGAGGAATCCCACTCTTCTGTCTGTTGACGCTACCCTGGCATTCATGGTTTAACCTTTGGGAGAAGGACCATTAGCTGACCGAATGAAAACCTCTTTGGTCCAGAGAATCATAGAAAGACGAACTTATTTTCCCCTTTGCAATATTTGCACAAATGTAAGCAAGTCCAAAGCATTTTTGGCTCGGACGTCAATTTTAATCGACTAACTAGAAAAGAAATTTTTAATATAATTGTCCATCTTATAAAGTGGTTTTCTTCAACCCCTGCTCAAGATGAAGCTTCATACTCAACATCAGAAAGTTACGTTGATAGTGAAACTCATAAGCGCAAAGGGAAATCCTTATCGATAAGATTGCAAGAAAGGCTTGACGTTGTAATAAACAAAGAGGTTAACAAGAAAAATTGCACAAAAAGTAAATCGAGGTTGATTATGTTATTATGTATACTATTTAAAACTATTTTTATTAATGCTCGATGGTTCTATAAGTGTTCGGCATTAATACCGGTATCTCGGTTTTGTTGTCAAGTAATACCGAAATACCGATATTCATACTTTCGACAGAAATTGGATGCCCTAATTTGGGACACATCATCGATGAGAGAGGAGTATCCGAGTGGATCCCGAAAAGGTTGAAGCGATTAGGTCTTATCCCGTGCCTAAAACCATTAAACAGTTGCGTTGGTTCCTTGGCATGAGCGGCTGGTATCGGCGATCCATAGGTAAATTTCCATCCGTGACAGCGCCTTTAACTGATGTGTTGAAAAACAAATCTAAATTAAACTGGAATAACCTTGCGCATGATGCGTTTGTTGAGCTAAAACGTCTGTTGACCACCGCTCCCATTTTGGTACACCCTGTTTATACTAAACCATTTTACATTCAGGTTGATACATCATCTACCGCAGTTGGAGGAGTTTTGTTCCAGTATCATGAAGGCGAAGAGCACCTCATAGCATTCTACTCCCATAAACTGAACGCAGCGCAACGAAAATACAACGTTACAGAGTTAGAGTGCCTATGTGGAGGGATTTGAATTTACGATAATCACTGACCACGTAAGTCTCAATTGGTTAATAAACCAAGCGGATCTTTCCGGTCGTTTGGCAAGATGGAGCTTAAAGATGCAAGGGTTCCAATTGAAAATTGAACATCGGAAGGGTACCTTGAATACAGTTCCGGACGCGCTTCAGCGGCAATTTTACTGGAGTGCAATGGCATCTGATGTAAAAGAATTCATAAACAAGTGCCAATTGTGTAGAATGTCGAAACCCGTTAACTACTCTTTACAGCCTAATATGGGACATCAAATCGAAGTTACTCGACCATTCCAGCGGCTATACATGGATTTTTTGGGTCCGTATCCAAGATCTATGCAGGGTAATTGTTTCTTTCTTGTCATTTTAGATGATTACTCGAGGTTTGTATTGTTGAAGCCACTCCGTGAAGCATCCGCTTCCTTGTTAACTTCTTATGTGGAAAATGAAGTTTTTAAATTTTCCGTGCCACAATCAGTTTTTACTGACAATGGGAAACAATTAAAATCGAATCTTTTTCAAATTTTGCTGTCAAAACATGGAGTGAAACACATTCGCACCCCGTTTCACGCACCGCAGAGTAACGCTTCCGAACGCGTCAATCGGTCTATATTCACGGCCGTTCGAACATATGTTTCCAACAACCATGTTGATTGGAATGCTCATTTGGTGGAGGTCGCGTCGACATTGCGCAATGTGGTCCATACTAGCACTGGTTATTCCCCGCATTATTGGTATTCGGGCAACATTTTATCACCCACGGTACGGACTACTCCTTACGTAATTTACTGAGGTTGAATCTGGATAACGAATTGTCCATTTCGTCCGCGTCTCTCAGACTGAGTTTAGTTCGCGATAAAGTTTTGAAAAACCTTAAGTCAGCCTACGAGAAACACGAAAAGTTGTACAACATAAGGTATAACACACCTATGTACAACATAGGTCAACAAGTCTACGTTCGGACGTTCGTCCAAAGCGATGCAGCGAAGCGTTATTCAGTGAAATTTGCGCCTAAGTTTGTCCCGGAAGCTATAAACGGTCGAGTGGGTAATGTTGCTTGCCAACTAATCAATCCCGAGGGTAAAAACATAGGCATTTACCACCAAAGAGACATCCGGAGTTAACGAGTTTTCGGATTTTTTTCTTTATATCGGGTATACAATTGGAACCTGACAATGAGACATCTCAGGGTGTGGGTCGTCCCCAGGATGTAACGAGCGTGCCGCTTTGACGTTGACGCGATGAGTACCAAATAGCCGGTTATGCAACTTTCACGACCTTGGATGGACACCACCACAATCCCACCCCAGACTGCGTCCTAGCCAGAGCAAATGCTGCAGGTGGTGACTCCAGGGTATATCTGTTAACGGTGATCCGCTAGGTTAAACCGTTAAAAGTGTTATCCGGTGGGGTGCCGGGTGTATTCATCGAGGTTTGTCCGGCATACTGGACTGGTTTCGGTGGAAGTACCTGACATGCTTCGTGACATAATTTCAATTAGGAATCTTAACTGATCTAACCAAATACGATAATTTAACATAATTTTCAATAAACAAATTTCTTTTAAACGATGTGTTTCAAAAATTTTAAAATTCCTTAAGCCGACCAAATTGTTAATCGTGCCAAGTTAGGGACGCGTGCCACGCATTTGGGATCACTGTGCTAGATTCTGTTATGCAACCAGATTTTTTTTTTAAGTTGCTAATAAATAAATAAAGCAAAATATACCTCGGCATTACTTACATGAGGGTCAAACTAAATTTATCTTTATTAATTTTTAAAAATGATGACGAACCTTGCGCATCATTATTTCCACTTCCTTTCTGTTTGCACTTGGTTAAAATAGACAATTAAATGCATATATTTTGATTTAAGTATCGAAAACACAATTTTATAGTATCATAGAAAATAAAAAACGAACAAAATTATCTAACGATTTGTTACTTCTGTGAATGGTGTGTACCAATAACAATAAATTTAAATTAAAAAAGTAAAGCTACTTGCATATGTAACTACGAAACAATTAAAATCAATTATTTACAATAAATAAGAAACCTACCTGTCGTATAATTTCCTGCGAAATGTTTAATTTAAGCGAAAAATTTCTTTTGATCAATCAAACATAAGCGCACGCATTTTAACCAAAATCAATCAATTTAACACGATCATATAAAAGTGGTGGATCTGTTAAATAATTAATCTGTGAGTGAACTTCGCCGATTCGTTATGTGTGCGCGCCATTTTTTTTTTTTTTTTGGTGTGGTAATTTTTCACATGAGTTTATTAGCCTGATGAACTTCGCACTTGGAGGTGTGTGAAATTCTTTTGAACTTTATGAACGTAATGTATTATATTGTATAATTGAATAATGATGATTATCATTATTTTTGACCACCTGTAGTTCTATAATACACAATTTTAGTTTTAATGGGTTACGAATTATTCGATTTAAGCACTCATAAATAAATGTAGTTTTGTCGCCTGATCCAACAAAATTTTGAAATCCATTTGGGTTTTTTTTTTAAAATATTATATAGAGTCGGATTTTTATGATGGTGCCCAGGGGAGTGATTGTCATTTTCGCAACATGAGTTTAAATTACATTTGCATGAATGACATGTTGACTTATGTATGTAATTTCTCCACATTTAAATACATCCCAAATTATACATACATATATGCAGAGTTAATTGATTTTCACTGAAAGCCGTGTTATATATTTTATGTCGGGTGTGGCAGAATATATGTAACCAATTAAAAATAATAATCTGTACCATCAAAATTTCCAATCGTTTTTTTTTTAATGTCAGAATGTGCATACAAAATGTGCATAAATGAAAATGTATGTAAACACATTTTTTTTTTTTTTGGCATTTAGCCAAATTTGAATACAAAACTCCCAATGAGTCATACCTTTTTTATAAAAATAAATGTAGTGTTGCACAAAACATAAAGTTCATTTGTTTCAAAAGAAAATGTTTCCTATAATGTTAGTACTTTTTCACGATCAAATGTTACAAGAAAGATCGTATCATAACCACATGTACATTGTGTACCATAGTAAGTGTAGTAAACAAATCATGAAAATTTAATACATGAAGCTTAAAGGTGTAGAGCTGTAGATAGAGTATGTTTAAAAAACAAAACAAACAAAAATTCTCAACGATTATCATGTTATTTATGGTTTCTTAATAAACATAAAAATTCATATTTTATAGTTAATTTTATAATTTTAATTTAAATTACAGAAGAAGGAAAAAAGTGTAAGCAAATTACCTGATACTGTCAATGTCTCAATATAATACAAAAGTTGTATAAACATATTTTTGTTTTATAAATGTAATATTCTTCTTTTAATACAAATTTTAGTTCGTTCCATAAATTTAAATTGCACGTCATGCCGCAAAGAGAAATTTACGAGGTAGAGCAGCATGTACCTAAGTACATATTTCGAGCTCTATAAATAGTACCAGTGACTACCTGCTACACAACATAAAAATACCGAACTATTTTTTTCTAATTAGCAAAATTGCTCACTAAACATAAATTACATTAAAAGCAGACGAGGTTCAATTGT
The DNA here is from genome assembly GCA_958295665.1 of Tipula vernalis. Classification (NCBI taxonomy): domain Eukaryota; kingdom Metazoa; phylum Arthropoda; class Insecta; order Diptera; family Tipulidae; genus Tipula; species Tipula vernalis. Next base: position 173,198,350 of record OY282558.1, on the reverse strand, counting down.
ACTCGTCAAGGTAATATTTATCGGACAAATATTTAACATTAATTTAATTTGTAGCCCTGAAAGGCAGCCGGTAGTAACTATGTACAACAAGATATTTACGACAGATTAACGGCTTTGTTTCAATAAGGAACAACATCTCGTATAAAACAAATTAAATTTTCACTTTCAGCACAGGTAAACATAGTACGGATAATTATCTTGTACGCAAACCTGGTCGAAAATTTGGTGCGCATCAGATTTGAGTACAATCTGATTGTTCCTTGTCTGTGCTTTCATTTATTACCACTAATTTATGTTATCTCTGGCTGCTTAATGTAATGTCGGCAAGCACTTAAAAACCTGATTATGGATGGAAAATGGATATCGATTGATTTTTTTTAAAGTACTTGGAGATACGTATAATCACAACAATGTGTTTCTTAATTAATCTACACGCGTATACGATTTTAGCTTTTCCAAAATTTAACGGAGACCAATTATAAGTTGCTGTGGACCTATTATAAAGGAAAACCATACAGATTTTCCGAAATCTAGGGGAATAGGTAGTTAGGATTGAACATTTATGAATTCGCTTCCACTATGGTTGTATATCGATTTTCCAAAACTTTCCTGCTGTTCCCGAAAAGCGCGCATTCTAACGGAGACCAATTATAAGTTGCTGTGGACCTACTCTAAAGGAAAACCATACAGATTTTCCGAAATCTAGGGGAATAGGTAGTTAGGATTGAACATTTCTGAATTCGCTTCCACTATGGTTGTATATCGATTTTCCAAAATTTTCCTGCTGTTCCCGAAAAGCGCGCATTCTAACAGAGACCAATTATGAGTTGCTGTGGACCTGTTCTAAAGGAAAACTATACAGATTTTCCGAAATCTAGGGGAATAGGTAGCTAGGATTGAACATTTCAGAATTCGCTTCCACTATGGTTGTATATCGATTTTCCAAAATTTTGGAATTCAGAAATGTTCAATCCTAACTACCTGTTCCCTTAGATTTCGGAAAATCTATATGATTTTCCTTTAGAGTAGGTCTACAGTAACTCACAATTGGTTTCTGTTGGAGTGCGCGCTTTTCAGGAACAGCGGGAAAATTTTGGAAAATCGGTATTCAATCATACTACACGTTAATTCAGAAATGTTCAATCCTAACTACCTGTTCCCTTAGATTTCGGAAAATCTATATGATCTTCCTTTAGAGTAGGTCTAAAGTAACTCACAATTGGTTTCTGTTGGAGTGCGCGCTTTTCAGGAACAGCGGGAAAATTTTGGAAAATCGGTATTCAATCATACTACACGTGAATTCAGAAATGTTCAATCCTAACTACCTATTCCCCTAGATTTCGAAAAATCTGTATGGTTTTCCTTTAGAATAGGTCCACAGTATCTCATAATTGGTTTCCGTTAGAATGCGCGCTTTTCGGGAACAGCAGTTGGGAATGAAGTAAATAGTGGAAGTGAATTCAGAAATTTTCAATCCTATACTATAACTCAAAATAGTTTTGTTGTAAATTGAGCTCTTCTTAGGGAAAACAGGAAACTATTAATTTGAAATGCCACAATATTGTATAAGAATTTATGTGTTTGTCTTTTGATTTTTAAACTTCTCAAAGCTAAGGAGCCTTGTTATCTTTATAGGAAATTGCTGGTTAGTAGGGTTTATTCCTCTAACTTCCTCCTAATTCCGGCCAAAAGTTTGTAGGTCATTAAGCAAATCCTTTTATGTTAGGGGAGTTTATTTTTGGGATTCAATTCTATTGCAAATTAAAAGGTTATAATCAGCAGGATTATTTAAGTCAACATTTTTCTAGTGGGATGATTGAGGGCAATACATACGTAGCTTTTTAAATTATTTTTATTAACGTTTTCGTTATTGTTAATTTTTAATTATTTCACCTCTTGCTGTACATTTTATTGTAAATGAGCTACTGCTCAAAATAGAATGTGTAGGCATAAGGTGGAAATTGTTTGAAAAAATTCAAGAGGTTTTTATGCCTAAAGGGCTAACCAGCGAATCAGTAAGAATCCTTACAGAATTTGACGAAATTATTTCTATACAGAATATTTGACAAGTTGCCCACCGAATCTGTAACAATTGACAAATACAGTATTGAAATTGTAATGTGAATATCAAAATTTATTATTTTTAAGAAAAGTATGCTTTGAAAATTTTGATGTATCCTTCAGTTTGCGCGTTAATTTTCGCTCTGTTAAGTGACATCTGAACTGAACGAAAAGTTCTTTAAGATTCGCTGGTCAGTAACACGTATTTTCTATATGTATATCGCTTTCTTACTTAAAGTTGTTACTGACTCGCTGGTTCCCTCATAATGGAAGCAACTTCATTATTTTTTTGTTCCGATTACTTTGTTTCCAAGTGTGCTTTTCCTTTTAATACTGAAATATTAATAAAATACAACAAATAAATAAATAATAACCGATAAAAATAAAACAACCAATAAAATGCCCAATTAAAATGAATTTTTGTATATTATTTTCACAAATACACTCACAAATATTTAGGAATAGGAAAAATTTCACGTTTCTGCACAAATTCGTGAAGTTTTTCCTAAAACGTTCCTAACTTTTTTTAGGAATAATCTAGCAAATACTTCACGCGAACTTATTATTAAGGAAAAACAATACCGTCGTACTAGTTAGATGAATTTCCACATCATCTTAGAATGAGTCAACTTCGGTAAAAACCAATTATATGTAAATAAACATAAAATTAAATTAATAGTATTTGTAGAAATTAGTGTCAACAATTTTTAGTGAAGGGAGAGACCATTTCAATATTTCTTAAGAAACAGGACGTTACTTCATTGGAGTTGCTGGTGCTATAGATGGCTCGCGCATTTAAATCAACCAGCTAGTTGGAAATTCAAATGAGTATTACAACAGAATAGGAATTCAATCGATTGTGTCTAACAACATAAATTAATGTGCATATATATTTTGGCTATTTGTGATAATTACTGCAATAGATAATTCATTATTAACACCTTAGGAACACGCAGTTTAGGGTTGTGCTTACACCCCTTTTTGACTAATTTAGTAACAGCTTATAAAACGAATGGAAACTTAATAACAGCCCAAACTAACTTTAATATCAAACAGTCGTCGGCAAGGGTGTTTATTGAGAGGTATTTTGAATATGAAAAGGGACATTTAGAAAATTAAAATTTAAGATATTAGTAACCTGGAGATGAGTAATGAAATTATCTCCGCAAGTAATATATTGCAAAATATTATAAGAGTAGAAGCCTCAAGGGGTGATATTACAAACTAGACTAAGTATTGAAATCCTGTCAAAAACGACGAAAAGTTTGGTGGGTCAAAAACCATTTTTCTCGACGTTTTGAAAGCCCCTGACTCTGGAAAAGCAAAAAAAAAAATATAAAGGGCTGAAACCTCATGAGGCGGCCAGAACTTCGGTCTTGATTAATTCAACTCCCAAATCAATCCCAAAATGAATCTCTTAACTGACTCGTGCCAGTTTGAGCCCACATAACTTTAGTTCATGAGTGGAGATTTTGGGGGTAAAGCTAAGATGATATTTGCCATTTACATACATATTTAACATTTCTAATTAATTTCATAAAGCAATTATTTCTATATTCAAGCTCGAATAGGTTATTTTGTGTTCTGGCCAAAAATGGTTAAGAAATTAATTTTCAATCAATCAATTCAAGAATCAATTTTTAAACCATTTTGTATAATAGTTGGCTTCGAAAAATATTCAGAAAAGCCAGGAAATTATTATTTAACCATAAATATTCTATCGATAAAAATTGGTCTGCAAATATTTGGTTTTATAACATGTGAATATTTTTTTATATCATGTGTTATAAATTATGTGAAAATTGCTTGCTTGCTAAGCTTAACAACTAAACGAATATGCAGCACATGTTAGAGAAAACATCACACGATCCTACATCTAGATAGTAGTCAACCAACCTCCGGTGAAAATGCAACTTGTGGAAATACTAGTTCAGTAACAAATGCTTTTTACCGACCACAAAAATATTAGTAGAGAGTCAACAAGGAGAAGGAAAAATATGTCAGGCTTTATTGGACTCCAGATCGCAAACATCCTTCAAAATCGAGGAGTGTTTTCAACACCTTGGCATAAAGAAGAAAAATGGCAGAGTTTTGATTTAAGGATTGAATGATGCAACGTCCGGTGGGTCAAAAAGTGTAGCTACATTACGCATCAGCTCAAATTTTGGGGTGCAGAGCGAAACAACCAGAGTTTTTATTGTGCCGAAAATTTCGTCTTATCAACCTGTAATTAAGTGGGAAATGGATAAGGAAGTGCAGAAACTAAAATAGGCTAGTCCGAATTTTCACAAGGGTGAGAAGATTGAAGTATTACTCGGAAGTGATATTAAATCTCTTTATAAAACAATCTCTACGCTCAAAATACAAGGCTTGGCTGGATAATAGCTGGAACACCAATTCAATTCGAAGGTGGTATTACAGAGATTCCAATTAATCTGCACCTAGATTTAGAGGCATATCTCAAACGGTTTTGGGAGACTGAAGAGGTAAGCCAGGTTGCTCTTCCATACACGAAGGAGGAAGAGTTTTGTGTACAACACTAGAAGCGGACAGTTCAACGATGTGATGATGGCAAGTATATGGTTAGTTTGCCATTTAAAAAGGATGTACCAGAATTAAGAGATTCACGAACAATAGCGATAAAACGGTTTTGCATCAATATTTCAGTTTCTGGAAGAATACCTAGCTACAATTGAAGCATATGGAGACTGCCCAGCCTGCAAATTTAAATGAATATTATTTACTCCACCATAGCATTCTAAGAGAGAAAAACACGACTACCAAGATAAGAGTAGTATTTGATGAATCAGCGAAAACGACAAATAGAATATCGTCAAATGATGAGTTGGCAGTGGGTCCTACGGTGCAGTTAAGTTTGGTGGAGATAATCCATAGATTCCGGAAGCATAAAATAATTTTCACGACAGATATAGGAAAAATGTTTCGCCAAATCTGGATGAATCCAATTGATAGAGCGTATCAAAAAATAATTTGGAGGAAAATCCCATAGATACCCTTAATACGTACCAGTTAAGCACTGTAACATACGGAACGGCTTGTGCTCCATACTTAGGTATGCAAACCTTAATGCAACTCGCATCAGATTACAAAGCAGATTATCCCAAGGCAGCTGAAGTGATAAAATATGATTTTTATGTTGATGTTCTGATGTCTGGAGCTGACAGCATGGAAGAAGCAATCACAATTTGCCAAGAGCCAATCGCGATTTTAAGTAAACTGAAGCCTCCTCTACGTAAATGGGCATCTAATAGTGAAAAGCTACTTAACAGTATTCCAGAAGTCAACAGGGACTTTTCGGTATTGAATCTTGAAGATGAATCGCAGGCAGTTTCAAAATTAGGATTAAAATATTCTCCCATTAATAACACATTTTGCTTCAAGATACAACGGTGTGACGGAAAATTAACTAAGCGAAAAATCCTATTGGATGGTTGTCGCCAGCTACAATCAAACCAAAGATGTTGTTTCAGAAACTTTGAATTCAATGAGTTGAATGGGATGACGAGTTACCAACTTCAGATCAATCTTTCAGATCAGATCAAGTATGATCAAACTTGACGATATCCGAATAGTTAGATGGCTCTATTCTCATGGCCAAGAAGCTGAATTACATGGATTTGCAGATGCCTCTGAGAATGCCTATGCTGCAGTGGTTTACAGTAGAGTGAGAACTAAAACGGGTTTCGTAGTTAACATTGTTAGTGCCAAGATGAGAGAGCGCCAATTAAATCAATTAGTATCCGACGCCTCGAGCTTTGTGCTGCTGCCTTACTCACAAAACTGATGATATCATTATTAGAACCCTTAAGCACTAACAACACAATTGAATTTTATCTGTGGATTGACCCAACTTTAGTCCTGAACTGGATTTCATCATGCCCAAGAAGATGGCAAACCTACGTAGCCAATTGAGTGTCGTACTTTTTGCAACATACCAATAGAAGCCAGGGAATTATGTGAAATCGATAGAAAATCCAGCGGATTGCGCATCACCGGGCATGTTTCCAGACGATCTAGTCTCCTTCAAATTATGGAGGTGTGGTCCAGAATGGTTGAGGCAATCGGAAAGTGATTGGCCGTGCCAAAGGGCGTTGAACCCTGAATTCACAGACGAAGCATAAAACGAGGAAATAAAGAACACGATTTTAATGTTAAACGTAGATATATGTATTAGATTGCTTCCAGATCAATATGCTCTTGTCAATCGGTTGTTAGAAGTGATTTTCACATGTGGTTGGGGTATTGGCTCGAATTTTTAGATGGTTTAAAAGGAGACGTTCACTAAAAATGACGACAAAGTGAGCGCTCCCAACTATATCGAAACACCCACTGAAGCTGTTCATTTCGTACTTAGAGCCGAGAGTAGGAGGGCGATTACAAAATGCAAATGTTCCATATGAAGTAAAACATCCAATAATCTTACCTGCTAAGCACCGTGTTACGACGTTAATTATAAGCCTTATTAGCATCTATAATCAAGCAACAGTATTATGTCCTTAGAGGGAAAAATGAAATACGTCAAATAATTGGAAGATGTATTAGTTGCTGTATAGACTAAAGGCACAACAACAAAAGCAATTGATGGGTCAGCTGCCGACATGTCGAGTAGTACAGTATCGTCCATTTTATGTGACTGGCTAAACTATACGGGTCCTTTAAAACTGAAGGCGTCAAAATTGCGAGGCGTTTTCAGAAAGAGGGAGGAACGATATCCGGGCGGTTGGGAGAGGTTGAGATTCCATTCCATCATCATCATGTTCATGCGGTCAACTAAATTTGTATTGACCATTGCAAATCTTTCTTGTCGTTGTTGTGATAGTTGTTGCGTCTCTTCTTTCTCCTCTACTCGCCCTCAGCTTAATCCATTAGGCTGATATGGTTTCGACGAATGTATTGGAGCAAATTTCGAATTTAATGCTTCGTTAACTTTGCAAACCCAGAACAAAGTAATTGTATTGCTCGCATCGCTTCTACTGACAGATGTAGCACAAATGTTTCAAGTGATGACAAAAGTTGAGCAAAATTGAATTCTTTTTCATTTATTTTAAACAAAATATTTTTTCTGGATTGCTTTCTGGTAATTTCTAAATTTTTTTTCGGGATTTTTTTCCGGATCAGATAAATCTTGTAGTAGTCTTTTTCAGGCAAACGCTGATGAATTATCACACACTAACCCAACAAATTAAGCCAACCAAAACACCACTTGAAACAATTGTCGTAGAACTATCAGTAGAAGCGATACGAGCGATACAATTCCTTTGATCTGTGTTGACGAAGCAATTTCTACTGTTACAAATGGGAACCATCATATTCCCGTACGAAGAAATCCCGAAAAAAAATATCGAAAAATACAAAATAAACTGCCCCATCGAAAATGAAGACTCCATTAAATTTTTGATAACTACAATATGAAAACAAAAGAAATCTACATAATTTCATTGTCCAATCCTTAGCGACTTTGGGGAATTTTTTATTTTAGTACAAATAAATATTAACGTAAATATTTTTGAAATTTTTCTGACGTTTTCCTTTCATCCTTGCCCAAAGAGTCCAATGCTAAGCGGCTTTGGAGAATTCTCTATTTTAGTATGTGAATAATTATTAAAAAACATAAATTTTTCAAAAATGCTCCAATTTCTATGAATGTTAGATTTTTAAAAAAATCATTAAATTGGGGGTTTGGGGCGGCAGTCATCTTAGGTATAAAACGGATTAAAATAATATTTCAAACATTTGTGTTGAAAAATACAAAGTAAGTTGCCCCATCGAAAAGGAAGACCCTTAATGAAAGGCCGCTTTAAACTTTTGTTAACTATACAATATGAAAACAAAAAATGGAATCTACATAATTTCATGTCATCCTTGCGCGGAAAGGACCAATGCTAAGCGGCTTGGGATAGTTTTTTGTTTTAATACGTGGAATACAAACGTAAATATTTTTAAAAATGGAAATATTTTTGAAATTTTTCTGACGTTTTGATGAAGTTCTGGAGTATGGCCAATTAAGGTGGAACTTGACTATTTCTTAACGGATTGTACTGAAATTTATTCATTTAATAGAATTTCAACAACAACGTCAAGCAACACTACCTACAGTTAGTACAAATTTGGGTGACCGCATGCGAACATGATGATGGAACGAAATCTCGCCCCCCTCTCACAACCGCCGATGGAAAAAATGGTGGAGGGGAATAATAATAGTTGTTTCCAGCTTTTCAGAAAAAAAAAAAAAAAAAAAAAAAAAAGTTTACGGTGCCAGGAAATTTGTGTTGTCATTGTGTCTTCTTACAGGTTGGAGCAGTAGAGATGAACTTTAAAATTGTATTGTCTTGTGTTAAATAAATTACTAAAAAAAAAAAAAAAAATATGTTACTAACAAATTTACTAACTATCAACTAGGAACCGGGTTGTGTCTTTGTTGCTAACATTCCTTTCCCATCCCCTCGATCTTGTTACATGTAAAAAGGTGTACGACGGCGGCCTGGCCAGGGCCGGATATCACAACTTATTAGACTTATGTGGTTATCGATGTGGCGCCTTTCTTTACGGGGTTTGGCTTTATGAAGAATGGTGTCGTGTTTGTGTAACATGGGTATTAGTGGTGTGGTATTCGCATTTATAATACGGGAGACTTGCTTAATGCTTGATCGTACATCGCAATCAATCAATCAATCAAACCTAATGAACTTTTCCTTACGCGTGTAAACATCTAGATTTCAACATCAACGATAGGATTGTATTGCTTGCTGATCAATTACAAAGCGTTGTCACTGAATTTTCTAAATTTTATGGATCTCTTAATTAAACGATTTCAGAGTTGGTAGTTAATAAATTAGATTGTTGTTCCTATTCTGGACCAATTTTATTCGGATTCGATTGCCTCCATGCCAGCTGCCTCTATTCCGAACCAATCTTATGGGGATTTAGCAATAAACTTTTCTTCGATTGCAACTGAAGCTACATTTATGGATAGTCAAGCATCTGTTTCAAATTTAAATCAATGTAGTACTGAGCTTGGAACTGTACCTATTGTTCGGAGAAAGTACTTATATGTAAGCCGATTCCATCCAGATACTACCGCTGAATCTATTATTAATTAGATTGCCAGTAAAAGTTTGTCTTCGAACCGATCTGACATTTGTGTCATTTAAGTTTGGAATTATTCAAGATTGTTTCGACGGTAGGCCTCTAATCAACTGTAGTGAGAAAATAACTAATAGTCCAATTTTAGATTCTAATGCAATTATTGAAATCAATGGTACTAACAATCTAACCAACAATTTATCTGTTTTTTCCTTGCATTGGTATGCGGTCGAAATCAAAAGATTTTTATCTAGGTCTGTTGGAATGCAATTACGATGTCATTATTTTAACCGAAACTTAAACTTTAACTTAAATTTATTGATTTCAACACTCCTGAGTATTTTTCGTCAGATTTTTCTGCTTTCCGACGTGATCGTTATAGTTTTAGTGCACGTCTTAAGGGTGGCGGGGTTCTAATTGCTGTTTTTCTCTGATCCAAAATTATAATATATAGCCGTTAGGCTAAACTTAAACAAACATCTTTTAATTATCTGTGCGGTCTATTGCCCTTGCAATTCTAGTATTTCGTTCTACAACGAATTGGTGGAGAGTCTAACTAATAATATACTCCCTTTTTCGAACGAAAATACGAGGGAGTTGATTTTTGCACTGGTTTGTGATTACATGGCTAGCTTTGGTGCGTCTCAGATTAATATTTTACCCAACAGTTCAGGCAGCTATTTAGATTTGACGTTTTACACCAATAAGCTCCATTATAAAATGGAATCGATCTTGCTCGATCGACATCTGGTATGAAACCTGTAATAACCACAATTTCGCTAAAAATCCTGTCAAATATTGAAATTGATTGCGCAATTGAATGATTCAATGATTTATTTATCTCGGCTATCGAAAAATATATTCCTAAAATAAATATAATGCGGTCATTAAGTCGTAAAGATCCATGTTACACAAAAGAACTCAAGAATCTTGAGGAGCAACGTAATAAAGCCCACCGGAAGTTTAATTGTACTGGTTCCGCTGTGCATTTTATACAGTTTAAAAACATTAGAAAGCAATTTACTTGCTTAAATTACATTATTGAGTAAGTTTTCGAAATTTGTTAAACTGAAAAGTCGAGCTAACGGTCCACCTATTTCCAGTTACAATTTGTAGTTTCTTTGCCAACTATTTCAGCGGTGTTTTTGTTAAAGATACCAAAAATAGTTCGTGTGAACCAAGAACTAAATTTTCTAAATTTTTGTTTTCGCAACATGTTTGAGAATGCGCTTCAAAATATGGATGGCTCTAAAGGTACGGGTCTTGATGGTCTGCTAGCATCATTGATTAAGGCTGGCGCAACTGGTCTATCGGCTCCACTTTGTTATTTATTTAATCAGAGTCTAAGTCAGGAAAATTTTCCAGAGCTTTGGAAAGTTTCATACATTGGACCGGTCTATAAAAAGGGTCCTCGCAATGATGTAACAAATTATTGTGGAATTGCCATAATATCCTGTATTCCTAAGCTAGATGTGTTATTTTTGCTGGGTCGATCAACTGTTACTAGTTTAGCACTTTTTCAGGATTATTTAACTAAACATGGTCGATGTAGTCTATTTCTGCAGCTATAGAGTCTATACTACAGCTTTCGACCGGCTGAATCACCGACTTTTGTTGGATAAGCTTAGTAAATTTAACTGCGACATTCTTACTTATCAAATCGTAGAATGTATATAAAAATTTATGACACATCATCTGAATGTTTCACGGTTTTTTCAGGAGTACTTCAAGGCAGTCGTTTAGGGCTTTTGCTATTTTTGTTATATGTTAATGTCTATTATTTGCTGATGATATGAAAATATTTTGTAATATATCTTGCGAATTGGATCGGGATCTATTCCAAAGAGACTTGAACGCCTTTTTACGAACGTTATTTTCTTGATCATCAGATATTCGAACGGGTCCACTTAGTTAATGATTTGGGGGTGATTTTCAGCTCTGATCTAAAGTTCAACTGTCATATTGATTCTGTTATTAGCACGGCTTACTTTATGCTGGGATTTATCAAACGTAACTCGAAAGAATTTCATGATACGCTGACCTTCAAATCATTATATACTTTATTTGTCAGGCCACTAATCGAGTATGCCAGTGTTATATGGTCTCCTTTCTATGAGTCTCACTCAAGTAGAATTTAGAGCATCCAAAAGCAATTTTTATTATGTGTAAAAATTTAAATTATTGCCGTATATTGATCGCTGATGTCTTTTGGGTCTTCAAACATTATCTTCAAGGCGTAGCTGTGCGAGTGACACTTTTGCACGCGACATTCTTTGGGGAAAAGTTGATTGTGCAGACTTGCTTTCACTTTTTAACAGTTAGGTATGCTCCACAGCGCTATTTATGTTCACGGGATTTACTTTTAATTCCGACGATAACTACTAACTGTTGTTATTACAGTTCAGTTATTCGTAGTCAACGTTATCTTAATGATGAATCAAAATATTTTAATTTTAATATTTAACGTGTTGTATTCAAACACTCAAAGTTAACTCTAGCAAAATAAAGTATAGTAATCATGAAAATTTTGTACCTTGAGATTTTTAGAGATTTATCTGTTTTGAGGTCCCCTGAGTCCGAAAAAGTGGGTTTCGAAATGGTATCTGTCAGTCTGTGTCCTCTCTACAGACCAGATGGTTTAACCAATTGCACTGAAACTTCAGATTTAAGCTTTTTTGGGAATTTATTTTGCAAATATCTTAAAAAGTATAAAGTTTACAAAAAACTATTTAATACAAAATGTTTCCAAAAATTAAAAACAAATAAAAATATAAAATAAAAAATTACAAGTGTGGAATAGTAAAATTGGAGCAGGACTGATTGTGGAAATTATGTAGGTAATCCACAAAAACAAATTACTTAGTCCTGTTAATATCCATCCGTGCTGCAATAAATATTATTGTAACACGATTCTTCATTACTTCCGTAAGTACATACTGCAGTAATAGGACCTTCAATATTATTTTCAGAATTTAATTTAAACGTCAGAATTTGATTGAGAGTTGTAAGTTGCCAATTAAACAAAACACCGGTTGAATGTACGATATTCTTCAATAATGAATTTACATCCCAGACTTATTAATTATTATAAAACATCTGTACCAGATCATTTTATACAAAATAATATTTTTTCAACGATAATATTTAGGTTAATATACGTACATGTGACATTTCTTGAAATAAAAACAAAAAATAAAAACAAATTCGAAATTTTTAATTATACTTACACAAAATGTAAGTACAGTGCCAAAACCTTATACAAAAAAAAAAAGAGTTTACATAATTGAGTGTTATTCATCTCTCAAGAGGCAGAAAGTAATAAGAATAATGAAAAAGAAAACAAAATTGTCGGAAATGACACAACATCAGAGATGCATGCATTTCTAAATTTTTTTTATTTTTATTTTTTTGTTGTATGTAACAACTCATGTACACGCTTTCTATCTTAGCAAAGGTGCACCTTAGTACATATAGAGATATAGAAATATTTTAATCGATAATCACCATCATGTGCAGCAGCAGCGGTACCATCAAATCTACATCGTGGAAAAATATGTTGTTTACATGTTATGTAAATTTGTGTAATTTACAATAATACATAAATCATTATCGGTTGTTGTTATATAATAGAAATAATTAGTTTTATTTAACTGTGAATTGTTGTTCTTGCTTTTCTATGTGAAAAATGATTATGCAAATCAATCATCCAGCGATTGATAAAAGTTATAATTAAGAAGCTGCTGCAAGACATTTTTAGTGAACGGAATGTGGTTAGATTAACTTGTTATTATATGTATGTGAATGTGTGTATCTATAATAGATAGGTGGTAATATAATCACCCTCTAATGACACTGACATTCTAAATAATATATTGTATGAGTAAGATAATATGAGATTAGAAAAAATGCATTAACGTACGTACAACAGACAATAATGTATTTTATAAACAGATGTAGATTGATACATACACTCCATGTTTTAATTAAATTGACCCTCAAAATATTATTTTAGTACATATTGCGCTTTAACCAAAGTTAATTTAATTATAACAAATAAATTTTATGACATTTTTCAATTTACATTAAAAAAAATTAATTAAATTTATTTCAATCGAATTACAGCCCGACCAAATGTTTATTTCGTTTTTTTTTATTTTACTGTCTGGACTATTTTTAACGAAAATATTTAAGAAGTTCCCTTTCTTCTTATACTCATGTACATATGTACATACACACATTAAATGTATTCAATTTTATTCTTTCTTTTGTTTGACCGAGAAGACAAAAAATTTAATTGTAATTTAATTACTAAATCTTAATGTAAAGAAAATATTTTGAAATTGTATATAAGCGATAGGAGATTTTGAAATTGGTGACCGCAGGGTTAAAAAATAGTCGTTTTTTATTTATAATTAAGTGGGAAGTAAAGCGAGTCGTAAAATGTTTCGCTAAGTTGATTACGTAGGTAATTTCTTTCTTCCCACAGTAAACAATACAAACTTTGATTAGCAATTATAGTACGCAAGGACCTTCTAGTTTCAGGACTACATTTATTTTACGCAAATGCTGCTGGAAACAGAAACAAAATTTAAAACGTCCTGATAGAAAGTTGGCCAACAAGCGTCACGAAAATTTGTCAAAATTTGTTCCGGAATTTGAAATTTTAGTGGAGGGAAGCAAAAGGGATGAACTAACTCTTGGGTCGACACATCGTATACTAATACATATTAATATACATAGATGGTGATGGCGCAAAATTAGATAAATTATAAGCCAAAAAATTAAACAAAAATTCACAAGAATTTCCTTTAGTTGATCCGTCTTGTCTTGATGGCAAAGTGAAAAGAGAACGATTTTATAATAATTATGAGAGTCATGCTTTTTGTGTACTAGTTTTTAAGGCAATTACTAGTACATCAATGGAAATTTTGTACATCGCACTACTCATTGCAATGATCATAATCTACTACATAAATGACATCATAACCAATTGTTCTGATTGTGCCAAGTGACAAATTGGCTTTACAGACTAATACCAAAATGTAAGGTTATGCCTATATAAGTTATACAATGACAATGACATAATCATAGATAATGATAACAACCAGTTTATGTTATTATTTTACACTTTCAACAATGTTTCTGGCAGTTTAATTAAACCTAATGACGAGAGAGTAGGATATAGTGCTCCGTTTCACTTTTCTGCTATGATAACCTCTACCAAATAACACAATTGTTGACCTTCATATACATCAATAGTGTTAATTGGTAGAGGATATATTTTCGAAATTGGTTGTTTTATGCATTTAGATTTAACCTTGAGTGTAACAGCTCTTCTCAAGAATCTTTGCCAAAGGCCATTTCGACGGTGGAAAATTAAGGTGCTTTACTAGAACATTTGTGTCGTTTTTGTAATCGAATTAAATAGTCTGTTAACCAGCGATGCTAAAAATGCTGGTAAATTCTTTGAGTTAATTGTCACTGGAAACAGTGATTTTCATTTGAGATCAGAGTTAATTCAGGAACAGGCACATTAGTCCACATGGACAATAGGGACACTATTTATGGCACACCGTGGTCATGAGTTAAGAGCACATTTTATTTGGGTAAGTACGGTGCTCATTTTCTCGTAGATTAACACCTCGTAGTTTACTGGAATAAAATGCCAAGTTGTTCCGTCATTAGCTAGGTAAATCCAATTGTAATTGCCTCATTGCTTTGAAATGGCTAGCTTTTTTCATCGTGTGTCGAGACTTAAACGTTTTAAAGGCTGCAATAAAGGAATTATTGGTAAGGTCACTTACAATTTTCAAGTGTACGGCTTTTGTTCAAAGCTACACGAATACGCTGATACAGCCCTTAATTCACACTAAATACAAACATGAACTTTGTCCGGAATCAATCCTAAAAACTAATGACAACAATTATTCGAACATGTAGTAGTGTAAAAGCTGATACATTATCGTTTTAACGAACTTTTCTTATTAATAATAAATGAAAGATTTTTTTATAGGTTAGTTTAAACATTAAAGTAAGTATCATTTTATGTCAAATGTTCTTCTTATTCAAAAAGGTGTAAAGACTGGGCAACCATGCCTTCGAGCAATCTATTAATATGAGAAATGCACGTATTAGTGATTTTCCGAATTTTCTTGCGAAAATCTTAGGGAAGCGAGGATCAAAATGACCTACAACAGAAATTGTTAATTGACCTAAGCTACCCGAAAAATAATCCAGTTTTAGAAAAAGTAGAAAAATCGATTACGATTGATTATAATACGATTACGATTGACGATAATACGATTTACCTTAAATTGGAAAAAGGGTTACTGACCTTATTTTCAAATTTTCGTTGGCTTTATTTCAATTTGAAAAATAAATAAAGTCATTTGGCTTACGATACATTTCAAACACAGGGTCTATTAAAGCGTATCTTACTAGAAAAATAGAGGGACCAAAAATTATGTCAGATTTCGAAGAATCTGGAAGCCTAAAAAATGTTCACAGACAGAAAATTGTATTATATTTAGCCGCCTTGATCCATGAAAATTTCGGATTTAAGCCTTTAAAAGAACAGCAGCTGGCTGTTGCAGAAGCGTGTGTAAAATTGTTTCCGTGTTGAAACTTGCTTTACAATTCACATTTCTCGTTATTTCTTTCAATCTAATTGTTCGTTAATTAATTACTCTTCAATTCAACTATTAGTTGATTTCTGCAGATAAAATTAAAAACGAAAGAGTCAAGAAGAAGGACATAGAAAACAATTTTGAACCCCAAGCAGACGAGAACAACGATTCTTCAAATACGCTGGAATAAGGTCCACCGGAAGACGTCGAAAGAGATTTACATACTTTAAAATCAGCCTCTCTTCCAGACGAGATACCGCTCGAACAAAAAAAATATTAAAAACGACCCTAGATTATCGGAAATTAGAAAGTAAAAAAAAACTATTCCATTTACAATAACTGTCGTTACTTTTTTGTGTGTCCGGAATTAGTAAGTGAAATATATAATATCTTTTAAGGAAATTTGGATCAACACAAAGCTTAAGCAAAGATTGGCAATCTTGTTATATACGGAATTTGATAAGCTCCAAACTGTAAAATCAAAATATCCTACATATTCTAATTTTTTCAATATATCACAGGTTGGGACATCTAGATCTGTCATTTGTCAATTTACTGCGGCTGTTGCCACCATCTCCAGCAGGGCGAGTTAAATTCCATCTGAAGACAGATGAGCAGGCCGTTAATAATCTAATTATTCATCAACAGGTAAGTTATTTTTGTATTTTTTTTTGTAAAATGTTTAGCTTCCGAATGGTTATTTGTGTGTTATGGCTAATTTACATCTTAAATTTTTGTTTATGCGCTGTTGAAAGATATCCGAGAAAAATCAATATTCACTATTTCCTTACATAAAAATTTGAGAGTGAACTACTGAGACCGTTGTATTCAATAGTAAATGGGAAAACACCTATTTTCGGAATATGTGGGAAAAGCTGAAATGACGGACTGGTTAATCTTTTCCATTACTTTTCCGGAACGTTTCCAACCAAATTTATATTAAAACGTAGTAACATTTTGTAAGAAAAAAATAAAATTATAAAAAAATGTCCTTCTCATTTTTATGGATTTGCACGCACTTGATGGTTTTTCTATTAGGAAATTACAAAAATGTATAGCGGTTCACACCCCATCAGCACTACAATGTATTCACTCCACTCAACACACTCATTATTTCACACACATTCGTTATCTTTTATATAATAAATTTCTCTGGTGTATTGGGTAGATTTACCCGTCGTGCTCAAACGCAGCAAGACGGACACAAACGAAATCACGAACACAAAACAAAATCAAATAAATTTAATTATTTTTTTCTCATCACTCTCATCACAATTTTGTAAGTGACGACACATCGCTCGCCGTAAATTATAAATCAAAAATAAAAAATTAAATTGTGTGTACAATTATTTATTGTGTTCTACATTGGTGACCATGACCACCAACGGCCGTGGTTACGGCAACTAGAACACGTGGATAATTTTGTTGTATATTTTTATTTTTAAAACACATATTTATAACAAACATGGAGTCACACCACGTCACGCGAGCATATTTAAAAATACGTCAACCAAACAATTCACATATGGAGGTCCGTCCACACCATCACACAAACACCGATCACCTCAACGAACAGGACCAGCGGCGGTGAGACAACCACCTTCATCACCGCTATCGCCATCATCAGCGCCATCGCCACCATCACCGCAATCGCCACCATTACCGCCATCGGATGTTTAACAACAGGTACAACGAAGTCAGCGCCAAGCAGCAACGTTGACATCAACGGTAACGCCCATCATCGCCATCATTGCTGCGTTCGATGACATCATCACCAACAGTGAAAATTACAACAATAGCAAAAACAGTCATACATTTTTTTTTTTATAAATTTGTAAATTTTTCACCATTTTATTTCCTTTTTTCCGGGTTAATTTCTTTTTTTTCAAAATTTTTTTCAACACCCGGCTACGTCAAGACCGAGACTGGCCTCAAAGTGGCCACAGCCAGGACTCCTTTCTTGGCCCGCCACAACGCTGACTTGAGACTGCAGAATTACTTTCTGGTCTGGCATGTCACAGCTTTGCTCCTCCAACATGAAAACTCGGTCGATGCACCGTTTCACCTTCACTTGTGTTAACTCTGACATCTTAAAACAGATTTGTTCGCGGCGCGAAAGTACCAACCAATAGTTGGTCGACGCCTCTTGCCCCCATCCTATCAGGTGTAGACTTCGACGAACATCCTCCTTTTCCGCTGGCTACCATGACACAATCATCGACCAACCGCACATCAAGGCCACATTCTGCCCCCTTTTCCACCATCGCGGCACATCGTATAGATTAGTGTCCTTACGAGATAAGACACTTCAATCGAGCAATCGCCACAAATGTTCTACTGATCAAATATCAGCAGGCACTCGAACACACCGACAGCCCGACACCAACCATGTTTCACAGAGAGCGTTAAATCACTTGCGGAGTAGCTCTGTAACGGTTCACAGCATCAGCACTACAATGTATTCACTTCACTCAACACACGGGTCATCACTTCACACACATTCGTCATCTTTTATATAATAAATTTCTCTGATGTATTGACAACATAGCACGACGGACACAAACGAAATCAGGAACACAAAACAAAAGCAAATAAATTTTATTATTTTTTTCCGAGCGGCGTTTGTTTAATGCCGTGTGGCCATTAAATTGTTTTTTTTTGGAAATAAAAATATTAAGGTCATAGACCTTTGAGTTTTAATAATATAGTTTTATTAGTGCTGTGTGGCTTTTGTTTTTTTTTTAATATAAGTATTTCTATAAAATTAAACTTTTTTCATTTTTCTTTATTCGTTCCGAATTATATGGTAAACTTGGTAAACGGATTAAATTTTACTGTACGTTCTTTATTAATTCAGGATAGTGCGTGATTCATCGGTAATATTTAAAAAAAAAACATTTTTTTTTGATAAATGGTGTGGCGATAATAATGTGCGTGAAACTGTTAAACGAAAAAAAAACAATCAGAAATTGATTTATAGTATTTAACGGAACAAATGGAAGTAATTTCTTAGTGCCAGTAAAATTTATTGGGTTAACGGAAAGAAAAATAGTGCAAATTAAATACAGTGATATATAAATAAGCGCTAAGTATGTTGGCGACCCTGCCAATCAAGGTAGGCCCTAAATATCTGTGGCAGAAACCGCGTCAGTTAACGGAGGTATTGGGCAGGGCAACGCATTTTTTGAGGAAGATCCTGCGACGAAAGCCTGGAAAAAAGGTCGGACGGGCCTCTACGGTAACAAAATTTGGTTACATCAAACAAACTGTAAATTTTTTTTTTCTTAAATTATGTGTAACGTAAATGACCTGCTGGCTTTAAATCTTGATTTTTTTTCTGACGGACCTCACTTAGAGGTACCGCTACTCTGACTTAACGTAACGATTTTTTTTGTAAGCTTAGTGAGCCTGATTCTAGTTTTGTTACGGTTTGTTTTATCTTTTTTATTATATAACATTATATTTTTTTTGAGGTGGGTTTATGGCGTGTACACAAATTTTACATGCCCGTTTAGAGTATATTTCCCACCTCGATTTCATTTTCAGCTTTTCACCAAATTATTTTTCATTCAGTTTTTTTTTTAATTCCGCTATTTTCTTTCGTTTCGTTTGGCATGGTTTGACTTTTTTGTTTTTGTAACGGTTTCAATTCAAGTTTTTTTTGCTTTTGTTAATACAGTGAACAGTGATAATTAATTTTGTGCAGTAGACCCAGTGATTAATTTTTTTATTCTATTATCTAGTCATATTTTATGTACCGTTGTTAAGTGAATGGTGGCGTGCCGTTCGTTCCTCCAGGACAGGCTGTGCTGGAGGGCGGCACGCTATATGTGATGGTCGTACTGGGGCGACGGTTTCCGTTCCGGGGGATCGTCGTTAGGTCTGTCATCCAGGTGTCCTTCCAAACATTATTGGCATCGGTAATCTTTGTGACTGGGAAACAGTATCCCAATAGGCGGACCGATGAGGTGAGACCCCTTTGGTAGACATGACGGGGATCGCCGGGGATTGAAGCTGTCACTCCTGGACGATAACACCTGGTTTATTATATCCTTAGCTACTGAGGCCGTGGCATAAATAGTTTCAATCTCACTTTTTCACTTCTGTCTTTCACTCTTTCACTTCTGTATGGGAATATGTCTGGGAAACCCCACACCGCACCGTGAGCTCTAGCCAGCTACTATACCACACCAGACCTCTATTCTCATGTCTGTTAATGAAGCCCTTGCGGTTTCGTTACAATTTCTAGGATATTTATAGATTTGTCCACTTCTATCTACAATGTGCATTTTATGTTTTTATGTATGTTGTTTATATGTTTGTGAAGCTTATCCAATTGCCTTAGTGAACACTGGAATAATATTAAGATATCATTAACGTATCTGCGCCAGTAAAGTATAATATTTTTGTGTTTATTTTATAACACAAACATTAGAAATCACTCAAAATCTCCATATTGAAATCCACATAGATGTAATAAAGGTCAATGAAGTCATACAATTATTAAGAACCATTAATAAGTTTCCAAAATTATTAGACAGTCCATTATCGAGAACATTAGCCAATATACACATAAATTATATTGAGATCACTAATATCATGAATAGCCAAAATAAACACCAAAATAATATACTTTACTGGCACAGGTACGTTGATGATATCTTAATATTATTCCAGGGTTCACTAAGGCAATTGGATAAGCATCAGAAACACATAAACAATCTACATAAAAACATAAACTTTACGTTGGAGATAGAAGTGGACAAATATAAAAATTTCCCAGATATCACAATTAAAAATCAAAAACACGAAATTAAAATATTTAGAAAATTAAATCAAGCAGACCAAACAATAGACAAAACATCATATCATCCACCACAATACAAATATTCGGCATATAATCATATGATATACCGATTGAATCCAATGAACGAAAACAATCATATGGAAGAGTTAGGCATAATAATAATGATTGCCGTGGAAAATAGATATGACGAAAATTTAAACAAAAAATACGACAACAACAAATTAAAAAGAAAATTGGGTACATTTCAAAAGAACGATTTAGAAAGTGTAGTTTAAAAATTAACGTGCAATGACTGTTCAAAAATTTTAAATCGGACAAACCGGGCGTTCATTCCGTCAGAGGTTCATAGAACATATGCAAGAAATCAACAGCAGAACATCTTTGTACAGAAAAACATACACACGCAAATTTCGAAAATAACTTTTCAATTCTACACAAATTTCCAAAGGGCAGTATAATGAACCGAATGGAAGAAATCGAAATATATAAACACCGCAATAATCCACTCTTACTAAACGACAAACGATACACAAAAACGAACAAAATTTATGATATACATATAAATAACGGTCTTCCAATAATAAAATAAATAATATCACTTAAAAGAAAGCCTTTTAAATTTGTTGTTTTTAATATTTATTTGTATCATTTGTGAATAAATTTTAAAAAACAATAAATTGAATGTTTTTAATTTAGAAAAACAAAAAGTATTTGTGTTTAGTGAATTATTATCAAAAGGTGAACAAGTTCATTTAAATTAATCACATTTCAACACTAGCGTAACAGCTTTTCTTTAAATTTGGATAGTTTAGGTTTACCCGATACAACAATTAATAACATATTGAGTTACCGCATTAAATTAGTTCAAGCTATTTCGATTATTTACGCACTAGATTTTGGAAACAACTACAGCAGTCAGTAAGCCGCACGAAACAGTTTCTGACCAAACATAAACGAAGTGTTTATTTATTCTTAAACAGTCATCTTTTTATCAAAATAACCAGAACAAACGGCAAAAATCTTTAGAAAATAAATTTTGAACATTTTGGAGGATCTCTGAACGGAGTAATTTAAATTCTTAAGAATTTTCAATAGCATACTAGAAATGTATAACTGGATCTGGAATTGTTAACGAACACATTTAAAAAATGGCGAATGTAATTTTTCTTCGAAGATCTTAAATTTGGTTTGGTGATTCATAACGGACGCTTTGTGAGAAAAGTGTCATTCGAGGAGTTGGATGGACCCTAATTTTTTATATGAAATCGTGAATGTTACTGATAAAATCGATTTATTTATCTAAATAAAAAATTGAGTAAGCTAGTTTAAATTATGCAAAAACATAGAAGCAATAAAGTTTGTGGACAAAATTACTCTCCATCATTTTCCAATAGGTCCAAGTGACTAACTGTTTCTATCCGTCTCCAAATAATTCTCTGTTATTTGTAGGGGAAGTCCTTGATTCGTTTCATGCGTCTTGCTAAATTTTAACACCCTTTCCCCAATATCACAATGGTATAATTATTGAAATTCCCAATTTCAAATTAAAAATTCTGATTATTTCACAGTTAAATACGAATTAAATACATAAAAAATAGAATAGTTAAAAGAATTAGCAAATTACCTTTTTGCTATCCTATATAATTAAAGAACATATTAAAAGAGATAGGTAAAAACAACCTAGATTTCAAATTTGATCCAGGTGCAGAGTAGATTTATTGAGAAATTCTGGAATCTGGGTTGATTTTACCTATAACTTTATGCTCTTTAAATCTTTCTTTAAAAAACGGCCTGTGTTTTGCCTGTTCCTGCCTGTTTCATCGCAAAACAAACTTGTTGCCATCGGACAAAGAAAACCAAAATTATATTTATACATTGTTCGTAAAGGACTTGTGAAATCCCGTGATATCCCGGGATTGTTTAAAACTTGATACCGATTCCCGGAATTAGAAAAACTGATTTGAAGAGAGACTGTGTTGAAAGCTGTTTTAGATGGTTGTTATAACTCTTGGAAGGACTTGGACAACGATTGGGCGACAAATTTTTATTTTATTTTACGCAACACCTTCAACAACGACGTCAAGCAACATTTGCTATGGTTAGTATAAATTTGGGTAACCGTATGGGGGAATATGATGATGTAACGAAATTTCGCCCTCCGTCCCCCAACCGCACAATAGGAAAAATAGTGGAGACACAAAACAAAAAAAAAATAAAACCGGGTCGACTCTTTAATACTAACACACCTTCGCTTTCCTTCGATCTTGTTATTTGTAAAAGGGTGTACGGTGGACCGGGTGTTTCGCGAAAACTTGCCTTAGGCTTGGTCGTACATGCTTGGATAAAATTCAATACTGTACCTTTTGTTGGTTTTTTAACCCCATTTTATATGGAGTAGTGTTCCTACTTGCAAAATGTATACCGGTTTTGAGAACAATGCTGATAAGTTCCGAAAATATAAACATTTTTGATAAAAATATAAAAATGTCGAACAGACATCAACGCGAAAAAAGCGATGGTTAGAACATGTTAGCATCGCCTTTTTAAAATCACTAATTTCGTGCTTTATTAGATTCCAGTTGAAATTAATCAGACAAATAGCATGAACAGAGTGTGATTTAGCTAAACATGCTTAGCTAAACACATTTAGGTAATCTACCACTAATCTAAAATTCCATTAATTCATCCAGTATTACTTATTAGATCCTCTACCTGAAACTAAACATTGAAATATTTAGGTGAATTCAATAATTTTATTTAATACACTAGTTTTTTTGTTAAATTGCAATTTGGTGAAATGGTTGTTGAATACCCTGTTTATAAAGGGTGTCGCAAAATCAACGGAAGATTTAAGTTTGCCGCTATTTGTGCAGTAAATTGTTGGCAACCTTGAAAAAAAAATTTTCACGATACAACGACGCGTTTTCATTATTGAGCAATATCTCAAAAATAATGAAAGTTTGGCGGCCACAGTTCGATAATTTCACACAAAATATGGTCGGAATAGTGTTTTAACTTCGTCAACTGTAAAGAGATTAATTGAAAAATTCAGGGAGACTGGATCAGTTTGAGACGCTAAAAAGACTGATCGTCCAAAAACAAGCCGTTCAAATGTCAATATCGAAGCAGTGTGTGAGAATGTTGGTGAAAATCCCAGAACATCAATTCGGCGTCGTGGACAAGAATTGCAAATTTCAAGAAGCTCTCTACAGCGTATACTCACAAAAGATCTGGGTTGCCATCCTTACAAAATTCAATTAACACAACAACTGAAGCTACAGCGAAGAGAGTTCGTTGAATGGATTATTGAACATCAACAAGTGGATGCTGGTTTTTCGAGCAAAATCATCCTAAAATTGCCGTGTTTGGGGTTCGGAGCATGTGTCACTGTTTGGTGCGGATTTTAGGCTGGAGGCATCACTGAAACATTCTTTTTTGAAAATAAGGCTGGTCAAGCAGTGACTGTTACTGGTGCTCGATATTGCGATATGATAACACAGTTCTTTCTGCCGAAATTGGATGATATTGATGTGGCCAATATGTGGTTTCAACAAGACGGTGCCACATGCCATACATCCCATGAAACAATTCAATAACTGCATGAGACATTTCGGTGATCAGAATTGGCCCCCTAGTCGTGTGATTGAATACCATTAGATTTCTTTTTATGGGGTTATTTGAAGTCAAAGGTGTATGTCAAAAAGCCTACATACAACCACCATAATGGTCATGGAAAATTTCGACAAAAGAGTGCGTATGTGCCAGCAAAGCCGTAGAGGCCATTTGCCCGATGTGTTATTCCATAAATAACCCTATCAACTGTGTTTTCTATTTAATTTAATTCTTGCGTTAATTTTGGGACACCCTTTATAATACTTTGTGGGAAAATATTCGTCAGAGTAGAAATGTGTGTTTGTATTTGATTTCTATGGCGTGCCAAATTTGACCACGAATTCTCTTTTAATTTGCTTCGAAAATCAAAGGCTAAGAGGATTCAAAAATGGGGACAAGAATAACAGGTGAAACATGCTTCACAAGACTAAACAAATAAGCCCAAGATCACTGCTACGGAGTATAAAACATGGCTGAGAGAGAGAGAGAGCTCAAGGGAGTAAAGTGCTTCGTTAGATTTACTTGTACCTTTTGAAGGAGTCCAATTTCTATAAGTAACAGCATGAAACCGGTCCTCATGATTGGAAATTGTGTTCTCGGAAAAATTGGACTCTCATCTTTCTACTTTTTAAAACAAATTCAGGTGTACAAATTTGTAAACTTTTGAAATACTTCACGAAACTAAAACCCATCGTGTAGATAAGGTATTCCCTAAATGAGTCATCTGACGCTTGACCGCGATTTGATCTACTAATTAAAAGTGAGAAGTGATAAAATGAATTCCTAACTTTAAAAAGAAATTGACTTGAAAATCATATCAAACATTGAGAGCGTAGAAATATAGGCGAGCACGAGAGGAGAAAAACATTCCAACGAACGAAACAAAAGTGCTCAAGGCCATAAAATAAAAGACACGGAGGAGCGGCATACACGAGTTTTATGAGGTGAGTAGCTAGATTCTTTCACTATGTTACTATTCAATAAGGTGAAAACAATCACTTTCCTAGTGAACCACAACTATTTTTGAATCAAAAAACTAAAGCCTATTAGAATTTGGTAGCAAGTAAAATGTAGGCAAAGTTATTATTAACTATCAGGGGCTTCAAATGTAACTTTAAATAAAACCGGGCAGACTAAAAAACCCACAAAAAACTGTTTGATTGACATTATTTTTAGATGCAGACAAAAATATAAACTTTCATGTAATAAACATTAATATTGTGACCAAAAAATGTACCACCCGTAAACACAAACTGCTATAAACTACTGTAATAAAATACAACAACAAAACAAAAAATGTAATTTATATTTAATTAAAACTAAAAATCATTCAGCAACAATTTTATGATCGCTCTAAATAATTTCGGTTTAAAAATAGAATTTATCATCTTCTACTGTGTGTGTGTATGCTCGTTGCAGCATTTCAAAATATGTGTACAAGTCAGAACAAGGAAAATTATTTTCTTCTAATAGAATAAAAAAAAATAAAAATTTGGTTGGAATATAATACGTCTTTTGACAATCTACTTACAAATATTTATTAATAAATTAAAATTTTTCAAACTTAAAATCTTCATAAATCAGTCGGTTTGGTGTATTATGTTGGGATTTATAAATAAAAATTAACCATGACAAAATTTTCCATTTTCGTTATAAATAAAGATCACTTCATAAATCACATTAAGATCACCATGAAACATAAAAAAATACAACATAATTCATAATATCGTGCATTACACAAATACAATAAAGCTGGACTATGAAGGCGATGACAATTTTAAGCGCAAGAATATTATGCGAAGAAGCAGGTTCATGGTTATTACGTTTATTTCATAATATCATTTTCTCAATATTTACTTCTTGGTTGTTTGATTTTATGAGTATCATCTCCTCCTCTTCTCCGCACACTAAATCTAAAGTGCGATGAGCATAAAATTAGAATAAAACAATGTCAATGTTGTATGCCGATAGAAAGTTAAACAAAATTGTTTGTCTTTAAAATATAAAAAATCACAAAAATTAAGAACATGGAATTCAATATGACATTTTAGTCGTGTGTAGGTTGTTACACTTTCGGATCGATTTTTTTTTTTTGTTTTCTTTTGTGCGCTTGAGACTAAATATTCAATAGATTTTAATCTCAAGCACACCAATCCCAAAAAAAAAAAAATTTACAATTTGGTGTTGTTGTTGTTATTTAGTTTTAATGTTTGATTGGCATATAATTTGATGAACAACCATATAATTGTATTTTGGAAGACAATAAAACTATTACTTTCTTTTAACTTTGATCTTTAAGAAATTGAATTTACAAAATGAAGATTATGACTTTCTGTTTCGATGAGAAATGAAAAATTCAAAATACATGATAAAATGCAGTTTGATCTTCTTCGTGAATATGGTTTACATAACGTCTCG
This sequence comes from Tipula vernalis, assembly GCA_958295665.1. Lineage (NCBI taxonomy): Eukaryota > Metazoa > Arthropoda > Insecta > Diptera > Tipulidae > Tipula > Tipula vernalis. The sequence continues at coordinate 173,171,722 of OY282558.1, read as the reverse complement.
TTATGTTTTATGTGAAAATGAATTTTATATTAAAAATTATGATTTTCCGCTATAGTTGAGCAATGACAAAAGAATTTATTTACCCACGAACTCATTTAGTTACTGAAATCAAAATCTTCAGCATAATAGCTGAACTTTTAAAAATCACTCTGCTGCTGTTGGGTTTATGACGGTTCCTTTTGAGAATCAATTTCACAATCCTTTCCTGTATTTTCGTCGGTTCTATTCTAACGCAACGATTTAAGCCAACCAAAATCCACTAGGAACAGTTGTGATTCAAATATCAGTTTAAGAACCAATACCACTCCTTTCTTCTGTGTCCGCAAAGTTGAAAAAGCAATTAACAGCTTCCTTCCCGCAAAGGAGGAAATAGATTTAGGACCTTGATTTCAAGCTTATTTTAAAAAAGCTACACAAGCGATTGGTCTCAAAAGTGTTCAAAAGTATATAAACAAAAATTATTAAAGAATAAAGACCTCCTGAATGTATTATGAATTGGTAAACTTCAGTCAGAACATTTTGAACAAATTTGGTGTAATTTGCACAAATTTTTTAACTCGCTGGATTAGACGTTGAAATAAAACACCGTAGCACCAAAATGAAACCACTTAATTTATTTTAATTTAATTCAAAATTTGAATACCAATAATAATTTAAACTTTATTTTTACAATTCAATAAACTCCTTTTAATCGCTTTGTTTAATCACTTGTATTTGCTTTTACCAGAATTCATGAACATTCTCCCGGCCTTATAGGTACTACCTTAAAACATCTTCAACTGGAAGTAAAACCACCTTATTTAGTGGTCGTTTATATTCGCTGTTTGCCGTCTTAATTGTCACAACTCTGATGTGACCATCTTCGCCAGGATGAACTTCTTTTATGCGACCGATGGCCCACTTGCAAGGAGGTAAAAATTGTTCCTTGAAAAAAACCACATCACCAATTTTTAAATTGCTTTGTGTTATTTGCCATTTATTTCGTTGATGTAGGTTGTGTAAATATTCCGTACTGAAACGCATCCAAAATGTAAATGTTCGATGTTGAATTGTACCCCACATCTTAGATAATTTAACTGGTAAATTCTCTCCGTACGGCTCCAGTAAACTGGTTATGGGTGCTCCAATCAACAGGTGAGCTGGGGTTAAAGCCTCATACGATTCATCGCTTGTTGATAATGTTGTAATGAGTCGAGGATTCAAAATTGCTTCTATGTTGCAAAGTAACGTGGTCAGCTCTTTATAAGTAAAATTTATGTTTCCCGTTGCCTTCACCAAGTGAGTTTTTACGGACTTTACTGCCGATTCCCAAATTTTAGCCAAGTGAGGTGCCAGTGGTGGTGTGTAATGCCAAGTTATTATATTTTCCGACAGATATGTACCAATGTTCTTAATGAATTCATCCGATGATATTAATTTTTGAACCTCATTTTGATGTCGATTTGCTGTTTGGTACATTTGTTGCAGTTTTCTGTCTGCTCCAACATAATTGGACCCATTATCGCTGTGTATGTTGGAAGGAACACCTCGTCTTGCAAAAAGCGCCTTAAAGGCTCAATGAACCCATCGGTCGTACAATCGGTGACCACTTCTATATGAATCACCTTTGTCACAAGGCAAATGAAAATGGCAATATAACCCTTGGACATTTTAGCGCCGCGACCTCTTCTATTTGCGAATGAAATCGCTCCAGTGAAATCAACGCCTGTGTTTTCAAAAGGTCTTGCCGGACTGACTGGCATCTTAGGTAGTTGCCCCATTAATTGTGTCGGTGACTTTCCTCTGTGTCTCCCGCATGTAACACACTGCTTGACTATCTGGTTGACCATAGTTTTGCCATTGATAATACAGAACCTTTGACTTAAAATATGAAAAGTTAGGGAAGGACCAGGATGGAGGAACTTTAAATGAATGAATGTAGCAATCATTTTCCTGAGGATGGAATTTTTATGCAAAATAATTGGATGTTTTGTTGCGAAACTGCAACTGGTTCTCTCCAATCTGCCGCCTACTCGTAAGGTTCCATTTTCATCAAGAAACGGATTTAGAGACTTCAGAGTGCTCTGTTTTTCCAATGACAAATTTTTGTTCAATCGCTTAATGTCATCTTTGAAATCGTCTTGCTGAACATATTGTATTATGATTTCTTCCGCTTGTGAAAGTTCAGACGAAGTTAAATATGGGAGAGTAATCGCAATGTCGTGTTTATGTTTTGAATTTCTCGCAATGAAATTCTTTACAAATCGATTTATTGTTGCTAAAATTCGTATTAACTTGGGTTATGATGAAAACTTAGTGTCTAATTTCAGTATCAATGTTGGATTCAACTCTGTATCCTCTCTGAGTTCTTTTTCCTTTGGCCACATTGTTTTTGGCTGTGATAGCCATTCCGCCCCTTGCCACCACAACTTGTATCCGCCTAATTAGAATGGAAATAATCCTCGCGTTGCTATGTCGGCAGGGTTATCGTTTGATTTTACGCGGGACCATTTTTCTCGCGGACATGACGTTAAAATTTGTGATGTCCTATTACCAACAAAACATGTCCATTTGCTTGGATGATCACTAAGCCAAGATAACACGATAGATGAATCCGTCCATGCAAAAACATTATGTTTTATATGTTGCATTGAGTTTGATACATCCATTAACAGTGTCGTTCCTAAGACTGCAGCGCATAATTCCACCCTTGGTAACGATTTTTGTTTTATAGGTGCCACCTTGGTTTTCGCCGTGATGAGACTAACTCGTATAATATTTTGCTGACAAATGCTACTATACAATAGACAGCTGCGGCGTATGCCTTTTCGCTTGAGTCTACAAAAACATGGAATTCCACCGTTCCTGAGGATTGAATCCAACGCGCAATTTTTAAATTTTCAAAACATGGAAATTCATTTCTAATTTTGATGTACTGTTTTTTAGTTGTTTCCGGAAGTTCATCATCCCAATCCAATTTTTGTAGCCATAACTGTTGGAAAAGTTTCTTTACAAGAATGGTCGAAGGGGGCAGCCATCCTAAAGGATCAAAAATTGTAGATGCATCCGACAACATGCTTCGTTTAGTCGCTGAAGTGATTTCAATACCTTTTACCTTAAAAGAGAAATAGTCGCGTTGAGGAAACCACTGTAAACCAAGAATTTTTATTGCATTCCTATTTTCCCATTTCCTATTCCTACACTATTTTTTAATTTTAGCATTAAATCGATGGAATCGCAGCCAGTCAGCAAATCGTCGACATAAAAATCATTTTTAATTATTTGAGCTGCCTCAGGATAATTAATCATGTTGTCTAAAGCCAATTGGACTAAGCATCTAGTTGCCAAAAATGGCGCAGAAGCAGTACCATAGGTAACAGTGATTAATTAAAAATGTTTAAGCTTCTCATCTGGATCGCAGCGCCATAGGATTCTCTGATAGTTGGCATCATCTTCATCAACACGCACCTGACGATACATTTTCTCAATGTCTGCAGTTACTACATGTTTGTGTGTTCTAAATCGCAATAATATATCCCAAAGAGATGATTGTATTGATGGTCATCATCGCATCGTTTAGAGCGATTCCTGTCGATCATCGTGACGATCCATCAAATACCACGCGAACTTTTGTTGTGCTACTGCTTGTTTTCTTTACTGGTTCTTCAATTTTCCAAAACCTTTTAAGAACTTCGTCTAATCTAATTTCTAAATTTAATGAGATATGTTGTACTGATGTGGTATTTAACAAACTCGACTTTCCAGACACGATATACCCGAACATGGTGTTTTGAGCAATAACAGAAGAGTCTGGATTAGTTTGCTTCCCAGCTCTGCTAGGTTTAATTCACTAATGAATTGAAGCTGTGCGGTGTCAAATTTTGATGAAAGTAGCCCTATCGGTAATTTCTCCAAAATAGCAACTCCTCTCGTTATAATGCCTGATGAGCAATCCCGCTGTAGGTATTTGTGCTCCTTGCTTCGGTAAATGTAACTGATTAAAAAACCTTTCATCAATGAAGGACGCTTGAAACCCACTGTCTAAAAGAACCCTGACAAGTCGCATTTGTCCTAACCCGTCTCTAACCTTTACAATTGTTGTGGGTAGGATCACTTGTATATTTAAATTAGCCAGGTAATTATTCGAACTATTTTCGCTGTTTCATGAGGTTTGCGAGTTAACTGGTAATTCGGTGTTCACGTTAGCGACTATCGGTTTTGACACAGATTGATTTTGCTTACCAATGTCATCTGAATGTAGCAAAGCGTTGTGTTTTCGATTGCACTTGGAACATTTCATTTTTAATTTGCAAAAATCAGAGCGATGAGTACCTCTCATGCAATTAAAACACAGATTTTTCTCTGCAATTATACCTCGACGAGATGATACGTCTAGTGCCAGAAACCTTTCGCATCTATACAGCAAATGTGGTTGATCACACAGTGGACAGGTGGTTGCTGCCAAGACGTTCGAACTCGTGATTACATTACTGGATTTTATGATCTTCTTTGATACTGGTTCTGCACGTTCCAATGCGTTGCTATACCCGTTGAGAAATGTCGTAAATTCATTGATGGTTGGAAACTGTTTCTCGCCTGCTTTCAATGCCGAAGCCTTTCTTGTCTCTTCGTCGCACTTTTCTAATAATAAATAAATTAGGCAACCGTCGCGAGTTTCTGCTCCATGGCCCATGCCGCTAAACCTCTCAAAACTTCATCAGTAGTATCCACCATGCGCCTGATTTTCTTTGAAGAACAATGAATACGCGGTTGACTCAAAAATTGTCGAATCAGATTTGCCATGATATGATCCTTGTGATCATATCTCTTCACAATTTTCTCCCATGTGCTTTCATAGTTGGCATCCGATATTGACACGTGTTTTACTATATTCGCTGCTTCTCCATCTAAGAGTCCCTTTAAATATTTAAATGTATGCACCTTTGATAATGACTCGTTATTAAGGATCGTCGCTTTAAAAAGATCCTTAAATGAAGGAAAGTCCGCGTAGTTCCCATAAAATGGCGGAATTGAAATTTTCGGTAGTTGCTGCTGAACAAATGTTTGCATGGTGGAACTAAACTGCTGATGTAAATCGTTAAACATGTTGTTGCGCTTGTTCGATTCCGTTTGAAATTTCGCCATTAGCATTATGTATCTTTCATCAACCTCTCCAAGTGCTGAAGGTTGCGCCGGATAAGCAGTAAGTCTATCCTCAACGATTATAATAACTATTATTTATTGCAATACTATCTTTAAAATTATTAGGTAATTTAACCCTTACAAACGATATTAATTTTATACATATAAACAAACATTTTCGTTAAAAATCTATTTCCCATAAAATCGGTGTTGAAAAACAAACGTCAAAACTGCTGTAATTGGGAATAATTTTTTTCCAATAAGAAATCTTTCGTGAACACCAGAATACACTTTGGGGAAAAGGAAATAATACTGCAACAAAATTTAAAATTTATATTCCCCGGGAATTACCAGAATAGGGCCACTGGTCACAGAATATATTTATCGTTTTGTTAAAAGTTTCTATTTGTGAATTTCTGCTGTTGGTACTTGAGAGATATGCTCTCGTAAAGCGCTTAAACGAAATTCTTGCTGTTCAGCAGTCTCGTTTGCTCTTACTGGAGACATATATTCGCGTGTGGTTTTCATACGAGCCTTTCACTGTTCAGTAGATTCGGCTCCTCGTATTTCAGACATGTGTTGACGAACTTTTTCAATTCGTGCATCGTGTTCTCGCAGGTTTTAAACAACGTTCTGTCACAACATAAGTTTTATGGCAGTCTTTATAAAGTTTTTGTCATGTTGTTCCCACGAGTACCGAAGAAATATCTGTCGACCCCTACAAGCGCTTCGTTTAGAAGTGTAATAGCTGATATACAATAGGGTTCGCCCCGGTGCCCTCAGGTGGTACGTTCACGACATCATGTTTGATATACCCTGATGCCACTCAGTCCTCGGCACGGCCTCACCTTGGCTAAGGTGTTTGGAGGTATGCACCACTTACTTCAGCTTGAAGCTTACTTGTGCCTAACGAAACACTTATGGTTATGATACAATTTTATAATCCTTGCAGTTTCTTATTAACAAGCCTTAAATTGTTAAATTTAGTGATTACTAATTTTTATGGTGTAAGGGGCTGATTTTTAAATTAATACCAAACACCAGAGAAACCTGACCTGGTTTTCGGAAACTTCAAGCACGTCTTGTACTAACTAATTTATCGTATATTACTAACGAAAAGAAAATATTGATTGAGATTTATTTTGTATTCAGAAGTTCCCGAGAAATTTGTTTCAGCTTCCAGAAATTTTAAATATCCAACGGATATGTAGTTTGGAATGTAGTTGTCTTGATTTTTTCTCTTCCTTAATTTAGAAGCACATATTAGCTCATACTTAATACTTTAAGGCTAAGGAGACAAACGATAAGATACAGCGTCGACTGGCGATCCAGAATAAGGACCTAAGAGACGCAGACTGGAGAATTATTGCGAGGAAGGAGCGAGAAGGCGACCTCCTTGGGGTGATTGATACAGTCAAGGGGAGAGTGGTGGAGCCGAATCTGCCCGGCACGTCAAGGGAAGCTTTGGCTGAAAACGTGAGCCGCGGTGGTGGGGTCACTGAGACGGGGGAGGCCAGGAGACCTGGCACCTTCGTAACAGGGAGACCATCCAAACCGGGCCGAGAAAAGAGCGGGAAGAGCCATGGGCTAACCCCTAGAGGAAGGGTGGCACAGCAACCAAGCAAACCAGGCTCACCAGAGCCTAAGACATAAAAAAAAAAAAAAATACACATCATGGTGATACACACCAAACCTGCAATAATAACGAATCTGTGATTCGTGCAGATTAATCTACATCGATCGAAGACGGCTACAAACAACCTAAACCGTATTTTTATGATCAAGGACTCATACAGGAGTCACTCAAAAATTTGTCATTGGTTGCGACGTTAATGCACACCACATAGTTTGGGAAAGCAGCAACACCAATTTAAGAGGTGAGCAACTTTTTGAATTCTGTCTTAATAACAACTTACAAGTTAACAATAAAGGGAGTGATGCGACCTTTGTGAATGCGGTTAGAAGAGAGGTACTGGATCTTACCCTGTCAGACATTGGTACCTCCAGTGCAATTCTCGACTGGCATGTGTCCAAGAAAGCATCCCTCTCAGATCATATGTACATCAGGTTTGATATCAATATCCTTTCGAGACTAGAGTTGATAGTAAGGATACCAAAACGCACCAACTGGCCAGTCTATAACGACAGCCTTTGGATAACTTATCTGGTCTACAGACCACGATAAACTCTGCCGAAGACCTCGACAGAGTTGCAAATGACGTTACAGAGGCAATAATTAATGCCTACCACTCAAGATCACCCCTGGTGCGTATTAGAGGAATGTTCCTTGGTGGAACAAAAACTTGGAAAACATGTAGCGGAAACATTTTACACCGCACAAATTGTTTACATGCAACTACAATATCCCCTAAATTAGTTACGTCATCATACTCATCAACGTTTTGTTATTTGTTACCACGGTTAATAATAAATCAGTGGTTACTCGGTCGTTGACAAATAAAGACACAACAATAATTGTATATATATTATATGTTGTGTAGAATTCAAATAAAACTAATATGTGGCTTTCAATTTAATATTAATACAATAATTATATCATATGTCGTATATTTAAATAACTGATAATAATAAATTAATAATAAATAATTAATAAAATTGCGTTCTGTGTTTGTTTCACTGAAATAAATAACTTACCTACATACAGACAAGTGACGCGAATGGAGTCTGTATGTAAAGTTATATTGGTGACCATCGACAATAAAATTAAATTAAAATTATAATAATTACAGTGAAACATTAAAATATAGATTGAAACATAAATTACATAAAAACTATAATAATAATAAAAAGAACTAAACAGTGTTGGCTCGCTATAAGAAGTCAAGTTATCACATAGTCACGCCGAATTCGACCTTACGGTAAAAATAATAGAAAATCATCCGTAGTTTTCAAAGCCGGATTCGATCAACAGAAACCACGATCAACATTGCGCAACATATTTTGTATTTTGGATATACAAAATACAAAAATTTAAAAATCCAGACGAACTTTAGATTACCAGAAAGTTGTACAAAAACAAATATATAAATACATATATTCCCGCATCATATTAGCAAAACGGAATCATCATTACAGTAAAATTGCCGTTTTACCATTGCATAAACACAACAATTGAAGAGGATCGTTGAACTGATATAAAAATAATTTGTAAATATTACTAACAAATTATGTTTTCAATATTTTATAAATAGATAAATTAATCAAAATATTTTGTCCTATTTAGTGTACATCTATAGTAAATGTTCAATTGTGTAAAATCTTGTAAAAATTGAACGCCACACATACATATATTTATATATATGTATATACATTTTTTGTTTCTTGGACATATTTTAGTTTATTTTGTTGTTGTTGTTCTTATTAACATTTAAAAAAAAAAAAAAAAAATCTCGAATAATTAATTATGTCGGATGATGGGAAGGATAACGGAAATAATACAAGCAGTGAGGAAGCTAAGTTGGATGATAACAATTTGGAAAATCTGCCAAATGAAAATACAGATGCTGATTCTAGCATTGATTCAGTTAAGATAAAATTACCTCCATTTTGGTCCCACAATCCACAGGTATGGTTTTTTCAAGCTGAAGCTCAATTCAGTATTTACAAAATTTCTTCTGATTTGACTAAATACTTTTTAATCATTAGTGTATTACCTTCGGACATTTGCGATAATATTATAGATATTTTATCTAACCCTCCTACGGAACAAAGATATATTACGCTTAAAAACGCTCTTTTACAACGTCATTCATTATCGGAAGAAAAGCGTTTAGAAAAGTTAATAGAGCGTGAAGACCTTGGTGATAAGAAACCGTCAGACGCTTATAGATCCATGCAAATATTAGCCGGAAGTAGTGTTAGTGAAAATATTATTAAAAATTTATGGTTTCGTCGACTTCCTCAAATTGTTAATATTACATTAATATCTGTTGGTGATAAACCTATCAACGAATTATTATCGATAGCTGATAAAATATATGAAGCGTCACGGTGTAACAATAATATTGCTGAAGTTGGCCAATCTAGTCAAAATAAACAAAGTCAAGCATCCAGCTCACCACACGTAACCGATTTTGAAAAGCAGTTAGCTAACATTGAATCCATGATGTTACAAATGACTACGCGAGAACATCAACGCTCATTTCGATCACAATCCCCAGACCGTTATCGCAGACGTTCTAGGTCTCGAAGTATTGGTTCAAATAATTTTATTTGTTGGTACCATAGAAGATTTGGGGATCGTGCTCGCAGATGTTTTTGTAAAAATTCTGGTCCGACACAAAATTCACAATCTGAGAATAACCCAAAATAATTCAATCGACTGTCGCAGCGACGGACAGGCGATTGAATTTTAGCAGTCGCTTAATAGTTCATGATACCAATAATAACTTATCCTTTCTTATCGACACAGGTGCGGATCTATCGATAATTCCGTTTAAAACATCTTTACGTAACAATGCAACGCGGGATGAGAATCTAATTTTAACTGCAGCCAATGGTTCGACCATTAATACGTACGGCACGAGATTACTGAGTGTTAATTTAGGATTGCGTCGTAATTTTACGCATCCGTTTGTAATGGCTCAAGTTACTAAGCCTATCATTGGGGCAGATTTTTTAAATAAATTTGGATTGTTGGTGGATATTAAAAAGAAACGGTTAATTGACTCTGAGACCACTCTTTCGGTTAGAGCAATAACAATCGATAATACCACACCAACACCATTCAGTTTTGTAGTGAACAATAATTTTTCTGAAATTTTGAAAGAATTTCCAAACCTAATTTCCACCCCAAATTACAATGCAAGAATTAATCATTCAGTTGTGCATCATATTGTTACGAAGGGCCAGCTACCTTATTCCAAGCCACGAAGATTAAATCCAACTAAGCATAAAGCTGCGTTACTTGAATTTAGGCACATGGTTGAATTGGGAATTTGTAGGCCCTCTAGCTCGTCGGTCTCATCAGCATTACACATGGTTGCAAAGAAGCAAAGCTCTGACTGGCGTCCTTGCGGAGATTACCGCAGGTTGAATGCCATCACCGTTCCCGATCGGTATCCTTTACCGCACTTGCAAAATTTTTCAATGTTCCTAAATGAGTGTCGGATATTTTCAAAGGTTGATCTAGTAAGGGCTTACCATCTTATACCGGTAGCGCCAGATGATGTTTTTAAGACAGCCATAACAACACCCTTTGGGTTATATGAATATACGAGAATGCCGTTTGGTTTGCGAAATGCGGCCCAAACGTTCCAACGTTTTATAAACATGGTGATAGGCGATTTAAATTTCGCATTTGTTTATATAGACGACATTTTAATCGCAAGCAAAGATGAAATTCAACATAAAGAGCATTTACGTTTATTATTCAATCGGTTATCTGAATATAATGTCACTATTAATATCACAAAATGCGTGTTTGGTACGCAATCACTTGAGTTTCTCGGTCATAAAATAACATCACATGGAATTTTTCCAGCTGACCACCGAATCGAAGCCATTAGAGATTTTCCGTCACCGAATTCGATTAGACAAATACAAAGATTTATCGGCATGATAAATTTTTACCATCGATTTATACCGCAACTAGCAGTAATGCTAGCCCCATTACATTCTCATCTCAATGCATTGCAAAGGCTGCCAAAGAATGGCAAAAATTTTTCATGGCCTAATGATTGTGAGGAAGCGTTTAAAAAAGCCAAGAATGCGCTATGCAATGTCAGTTTGTTAGCTCATCCAATTGAAAACGCTTTAATAAGTTTAACAACAGATGCTTCAAATATTGCTGTGGGTGCGGTTCTTCACCAATTAAATAATAAAGCATGGGAGCCTTTAGGATTTTATTCCAAAAAGCTTTCCCCAGCAGAAATTAAATATTCTGCGTTTGATAGGGAGTTGTTGGCAGTATATCAAGCTATAAAACATTTCAGGTTTTTCTTGGAAGGTCGCGATTTTACTGTATATACTGACCACAAGCCGTTGACCCAAGCTTTATCATCAAAAACTGAACGTTCTCCTAGACAAGCAAGACATTTGGATTACATCAGCCAATTTACGTCCAACATACAGTATGTTGCCGGTAAAGAAAACTCTGTCGCTGATGCTTTATCCAGAATTAACGAGACAGAATTATATGCCACATACAGTAAATTAATTGATTTTAAAACATTAGCTGATCTTCAGACATCGGATGATCATCTGAAGACTCTTCTGTTAAACACTAACATAAGCTCGTCCTATAAGCTGAAAAAAGTTAAACTACCCGACATTGAAATTTATTGTGAAATTTCCACTGGTGCTTACCGTCCATATGTAGTCGAAATAATGCGACGGCCTATATTTGAAAAATTACATTCTCTTTCGCACCCAGGAATTCACGGTTCTCGAAAATTGATATCATCTCGATATTTCTGGCCGAATCTTAACAAAGATGTTGGATTATGGGCAAAATCGTGCATAGTTTGTCAAAAATCCAAAGTGCATAAGCACACACGATCTGAATTTGGTCGGTTCGACGTGCCAGCGGGTAGATTTGAACATATTCAAATGGACATTGTAGGTCCTTTGCCACAATCGAGAAACAACTCATATATTCTCACTATCATTGATAGATATACTCGATGGCCCGAGGCGTATCCTATTCCGGATATGACAGCATTAACAGTAGCCAGTACTTTCGTAGAACAATACATTCCAAGATTCGGAGTTCCTTGCAAAATTACTACTGACCAAGGAAGTCAGTTTGAATCAAAACTTTTTGCAGAGCTAACTAACTTAATTGGATCTCATAGAATTCGAACTACTCCATATCATCCTCAAGCCAACGGAATGATCGAAAGGTTTCATCGTCATTTGAAGGCATCACTGAAGGCCAGAGGAAATACCACGAACTGGAGTATTGACTTGGCAATTGTGCTTCTTGGAATTCGTGCTGCCGTTAGAGACGACATAAAATGTACACCTGCTGAGCTTGTTTATGGGCAAACATTAAAGCTTCCTGGCGAATTAATTATCCAATCTCCAACAGATACAACAGCTGATTCAAACAGCCTAATTGAACATCTACGTAGTGCTATGAAATCATTGTTACCAACCGATACTCGACAATGTAAACAAAGCAATATGTTCATTCCAAAAAACTTGGACAACTGCGAATTTGTTTTTGTAAGGGTGGACAAAGTTAAGACTGGTTTCAGTTCTCCTTATGAAGGTCCTTACAAGGTGATACGTCGATTCAGAAAACATTTTGTTATTCTAAAAAACGATAAAAATGTAAGCATATCTATTGATAGAATAAAACCTGCGTTTGGAATTTTAACATCGGCAGTAAAAAAAGAAAACAACCAAATTAAAACCATAACTTTTAAGGATTAGCCCATTTCTTAAATCTTACTGTTTCCTTCGGAATCAGCACTTGGAGGAGGGTGATGTAGCGGAAACATTTTACACCGTACAAATTGTTTACATGCAACTACAATATCCCCTAAATTAGTTACGTCATCATACTCATCAACGTTTTGTTATTTGTTACCACGGTTAATAATAAATCAGTGGTTACTCGGTCGTTGACAAATAAAGACACAACAATAATTGTATATATATTATATGTTGTGTAGAATTCAAATAAAACTAATATGTAGCTTTCAATTTAATATTAATACAATAATTATATCATATGTCGTATATTTAAATAACTGATAATAATAAATTAATAATAAATAATTAATAAAATTGCGTTCTGTGTTTGTTTCACTGAAATAAATAACTTACCTACATACAGACAAGTGACGCGAATGGAGTCTGTATGTAAAGTTATAAACATGAGACGGAATGTCCGTAAACTTTTTAATAGGGCTAAGAGGACTATTGATTGGACTACATATCAGAAATCCCTTACCCAATACAAAATAGCTCTTAGGCAGAGCAAAAGACTAAGCTGGAGAAACTTCTGTAAGAAAATAGACAAACTACCTATGGCGTGTCGACTTCAGAAGGCACTCTCCTTGGAGCACAGGAATCCCTTGGGATCTGTTAGCAAACCAAGTGGAGAGAAACCACAACCAGGGAGGAGACTCTAGAATGTCTAGTGAGAGGTCACTTTCCAGATTGTGTAGTACTGAGGGATCAGGAAGAATCCAACGCAAGTAGCGTACATCCGCATTTGATTCCAAAAGGGACTCACGAGTTCTCGAGGCAGTTTTTTACGCCGGAACGGATAGGCTGGGCAGTCAAATCATTTGGCCCTTTCAAATCACCGGGGAGGGGACTGCGTATACCCTGCCTTTCTACAGCAAGGACTGCAGACTTTGCTGCATTATCTTACTATACTCTTCAGAGCCAGCTACAGCTTGGAATATGTTCCAAAATGCTAGCTAGAGGGAGGTTCGGGTGATTTTTATCCCAAAAGCGGGAAAAAAGATCGTCGGAGAAGATTAAGTCTTATAGACCTATCAGCCTCACATCATTTTTACTGAAAACCATGGAGACAATTCTGGTACTTTGTATCAGATCCAACACTCTCCAAAGATACCCTCTGGATTCTAGGCAGCATGCCTACCAAGCAGGGAAATCAACAGAAAGCGGCTCTACACGAGCTGACATAGGAAATCGAAGATACGCTCCGGAATAAAGAATTATTACTATTGATATCCAATGGATATATAGTTTCGAGGTAATTCAGGAACAATCACTAACAAGGGATATATACCCCTCCATCGTAAGGTGGATTATAAACTTGCTAAAATACAGGAGGATTACGGCATCTTTTGAAGACAAAACTATCACTGTAGCGGCCACCAAGGGTTACCCCCAGGGAGGTGTTCTCTCTCCCTTATTGTGGCTGATCGTGATGGTTCAATTACTTACCAGACTGAGAAATTTAGACTTCTCGAACATTACCTATGCGGTCGACCTAGTCTGATGTTTAGGGGCAGATTCGCAAATATAGTAGGGGGCATGCAACAAGCCCTAGAGGTAGTAAATGATTAGTGCACGGAGGTGGGCCTTACGGTAAATCCCAACAAGGTCAGGGGTCACTATCTTTACTAACCGGAGGAAAACTGTCCTCCCGCCGGTAGCCCTTGGGGGAGGGGTAAATCTCTAACTGTCAACGGAGGTTAAATATCTGGGTGAATCCCCACTTAAATTATATCACAAACAAGGCAAATAAGGCCTACTTCACCTGCCAAAGAATGATTGGCAAAACGTGAGGACTGAGCCCTTAAATGTTGGTTTGGCTATATCGGGCCGTCATAAGACCTATGGTCTCTTATGCGGCGTTTGTGTGGTGGCCAAAGACGGAGTTGACTGGTGCACGGAAAATATTGGACAAGATCCTGATGTTAATCTGTGTGGGTGCAACTGGAGCAATGAGGACTTGTTCAACAGCTGCCCTTGAGAGAATACTGGGGCTCTTACCACTGCACCTACACATTAAAAAAGTAGCCGGCTCAAGAGGTCTGATCCTAAAAATTATAGCCACAACAGTATCCTACATAAATTAAATTTTAAGGAGGAATTGATCCAACTATCGGATTTGATCGTAAGGACAATAGACTGTCGGAGGAATTTTACTATTAGTTTGCCGGATAGGGCACTGGTAGAGAATATTACCTCCTCCCTCCTCCGCCATGCTTCTGTAGGGTATATGGATGGGTCAAAAGCAGACGGGGCACCGGTGCAGAGATAGTCGGGCCCGACCTAGAGGTATGCATACCACTGGGTAGCACTCCCACAGTTTTTCAGGCAGAGACCTTTGCTATTGAGGTATGTGTGCTTCAATGTCTCAAAAAGAAATATAAGAAGACCGAGATCTATATAATTTCGGACAGCCAGGCAGCTCTGATAGCCTTAGGAGCTTCAGTGTTCAACTCGAAATTGATATGGAGCTGCTACTGTAATTTATTAGAACTGAGTAATGCAAACAAAGTCACCCTTTTGTGGTCACCTGGCCACTCCATCATTAGAGGAAATGAGGCAGCAGAACGATGTGCCAAAATGGGAGCAACCCAAGATTTCCTAGGTCCCAGTCCTAGTATTGCTTTTTCCATAACCCACTTGGCAGATTGTATAAGGGACTGGGAGCAGCACTATAGGAAATTAGTCTGAGAGTCCACCATTGGGATGAGACAGGCCAAGAAATTATTCAGTTATAATATTATACGTCTGCGACAGGCACCAAGGATGGACCGCCAATCCCTAAGATTCCTTACCTGATTTTTAACAGGGCACGGCCCTTTTAACGGCCATCTACATAAAATGGGAAGGTCCCTTACGGAACAGTGCAGATTCTGTGACTGCGGTAAGGAGACATTAGAACACCTACTATTCACATGCGATGCTCTCATCTAAAAAAGATTCAAGTTCCTCAATGCGCACATAATCCAGTGGCCTAACGCCGACCCATTGGATATGCATCAGGTAGCCGCGTTCTGTAGGAATGCGCAATAGGCCTCAATGGTCGCAGCGCTCTAGGCGACGAAACACCCACCCTTAAGCAAAACAAAAACAAAAAAAATACTTTAGGAACTAATAATCGTCTTATCATTTTAATTTTGGTTACTTGTACAAGACAGATTAAGCTTCTATAATCTTAGTAGCAGTTCGAAGCTAAATTGTAGTTCTAAGTTCCGCCAGTGAGCAGTATGTGAGCAGAAGTGCCCAGAAATCTGATTTACCAAACTAATAAATGTTATTTCAGAATGCAATTTTAATTTTTAATAAACCATGTAATAACCGAGTCAATTTCTATCATTACTAACTAAACCTCTTTATGTTGTGTGGCCGGCAGGTATTCGTTATAGCTTGGTCGAACACTCCAATCAAAAAGTTTCCGGATTTCGATTTTCTGAGACATAAATTACCAGATTTAAAGAGCTAAAGAAATCCAAGCTTACGTAGTTCATAAATTGATTTGCGCATTCTATAATTTGCAAATTTAC
The DNA here is from genome assembly GCA_958295665.1 of Tipula vernalis. NCBI lineage: Eukaryota > Metazoa > Arthropoda > Insecta > Diptera > Tipulidae > Tipula > Tipula vernalis. The sequence continues at coordinate 173,155,637 of OY282558.1, read as the reverse complement.
CTATTCAATAAATATAAATTAATACAACACAATTAAATAATTAATTTACACATTTGGTGCATAATACTATACCGACTATACCGGTTTTTGTGTTTTTGGAAACAAAACTATATAATAAATTTGCATAACTTGCAGATAATAGAGGTGACATAAAAATTATAAACGGCGCAAGGTGTGATTCATCGCCAAGAACTTTAAAAGTGACGCCAAAAAATGTCAGCAACACATTGTATACGAATATGCGATAATGACATGGTCAACTGGTTAAAAGTTCAAAAAAGTTAAAAGAAACGTTAAACGTTGAATCATTTCAATTTCATCAATCAGGTTATAAATTTAACAATCATATTATAGCCATGAAGAATTAACATCAAAATTATTATCTTTCCGTTGACATAAAAATGATTCCATAGTGACATAAATTTATGATTAGTTTAATGTATTTTTATGAAAAGTTTTTTCATGCATATACCATTATGTGTGATTTGACATTGATTGGATTATATTATTGGCTGGCGTTTTAAAATATATATGTAGTTTTTTACGGTGAGCACAGATTTTATTTCTTTTTGTTGAAAGACCTTTTGGTTGCAGTCTGACCTTATTGTATTCGAACATATGATTGAGTTAAATATGATCGTTTCTCGATAAGAATAAGTGACGGTAGCACGCAGTTAATTTTTTTTTTTTTTATATTCCCAAGAAAGAGAAATTATTTTACAAAACGATTTGTACAAGACACACATATAAAGTAAATACAATGAACTTATGACTTAAGTGACACTAAAAAAAAAAAAAAACTCTCACCCAAAATTCGTTTTTGACTATACGTACAAAATTCACTAAATAAAAACACTTTTACTTCTATTGTCTTGTGTGAGTGTGCAACATTAATGATTCTGCAATAAAAGTATGTAATAGAAAAAACACTCTACAAACTCGATTTTATGTTTGTTGCTTTCTGGTTTTTACTTCAAGATAATAACAATGAGATAATTTTCATTCATAACAAAAGTGATACTTTGCAATTGTATCATCATAACAGTTAAGTAATTCGATAAATTAATTGTTTTAGAAAATTTAGTGTCTACATAACAGCGTGCGGTTACCACACAATTATTTTGATTGACATTTATTTTAACACCCAAAATGAAATTTTGCCTTCACAATTTATATGTATGAAGCGCCATATAAATCGAACTAAAACAAACCAAATACTTGCACGTACACAATTTTCGGGAAGAAAATAAACGAAATTCTTCTTTGACATGTGCCCGTTATCCAAGCTTATTATACACATAATACATAACAATAAAGAGAGTATCAACATCATATCGATAAGAATAAGAAGTTTTTATGTAACAAAGAAAAAAAATTGAGATGTGAAATAAATGGTCAAACAATATAAGGAAGAAGAATACAAACTGGAAAATGAAGAATTTGTATATTTTTTTTTTTATGTAAAGGTACGAGCACGATAATAAGAAAAGGCCAAAGAATAATTCTTTCTTAATGCACTAATTTGTATGATCAAAGATAATCATATTGACGATCAACGAATTTTCGAATGGACGGTTTTGATGTTGAAATCTCATGTAAATAAAAAAAATAAAAAAAAATAAGACAATGAGGATGATATCATAAATTTTAAATTCTTAACATCGAAAAACTCTAATTACAGCACATAGTTTATATAACAACAATGAGAAATTAAACATTTTTATATACCTATAGGATCCCTCGCGTTGAAATGTATATTCTCTCACTGATTTGCTATTGTGTGTACTTAACGGTGAATGTTAACAAGATATATTATGCTTGTATATCCATATAAGTAAATGCAAAATAGTCTAACTGCATTTTATAACGGCTTAAATCGCCTGTGGGATGAATGAGATGATGATTCAGCTAAAGTTTAAATGTTTAGGGTATGCCTAGGTAATGATTGCTTATCAAAACTGAATTCATTTACTTCGACAAAAGAAAATGAAAATTCCTGGTAAGGGCAAATATACTCAATTTAAATTCTGAATTGGTAGATATAATTATTTGTTCAATGCTTCAGTCTGAAGCATCATAAAACGTCACAGAAAGAATTGAGATTTAAATGCTTACTGGATATTTTTTGTTAAAATATTGTATATTATTTGCCATCAGCAAAGTCGAGAGGAAATCGAGTAGGGCATTTTTAGGCCATAAATTGAGGCTCTTCAGTTAAGTATTGTTCCTTTTATTTACTTTTTCTAGGTATATTTTACTTTAGTCCTGTTTTGCTTCTATCGTTTTAGATTTCTGATGAAGGGAACATTACTTTTTTTTTGTAAGTATTGCCTATCAAGTTTGGTCCCAAATATTGACAAGGTTCGTTACATTTTTAATGGTGCTTCAGTTAATATACTTTGTTTTTCTGATAGGTGATCATATTAAGGCTAGATTAGTTACCACCATACCTTCCTCCATTTCAGAATTATTAGTATCGGATTTAAAGATTTTGTTTGTTAATATTTTCATAAATGGTCGTAAAATCTTATTCAGCACCATCTATAATACCCTAGATACACTGCGATTTAATAAAACCGATTAGTGAAATTTTAAAAGATTTATCGCAGAGCAGTGTGTCAACCTCAACTTATACCCTAGACAGACGGTGGTTTAATAAATCCGATTTAGCTCGAAAAATCTCGAAAAATTTACTAAATTGGTTTTATTAAATCGCATTGTGTCTGGGGTAATATACCCTAGACCCACTGCGATTTAATAAAACCGATTTAGTGAATTTTTCGAGATTAGTCGCAGTGTGTCAACCACGATTTAGCTAATCCCTTTGTTTTTCCATATAATACTTAAACTAGTTTAGCTAAATCGGATTTATTAAACCACAGTCTGTCTAGGGTATTACCCTTCAAAAATTAGTAAAAGGTCGTATGCCCATAATAATAAATCTCTTGTAGATTTAGAAAGTTGGTTTAGTTATTCCCTTGTATGTAGGCTTGATGAAATGTATACATATATCAGGGTACTTCAATTTCGATACCTTCCAAAATCCGTCTATGCATCTTTTAAATAGTCTTTATTTATCCGTACCAACTTTTGTGGTTCAACCACTACCGGTGCCTCTTTTTCCCTTATAGACTATTTCATCTCTTTACTATTAACTCTATTTGTTTTTTTCAATCAGTTGTCCCTGGGTATAGGATCTCAGCACGATCTTTTAGTTTTTTTTTTGTGAATTGTTACTCTCCACCTAAACCTGGTAGTGAAAGCTTTAGAAATTTTTTTTTAAGAGGATATTTTCTTCCTCAGTTCTTTGGCAACTAGCCAAACGGTCACTCTTAAAGCGAAATTTCCGAGGTTTTGTTAGGTCATGATTAATATTTTAAATCGAATAAATTTATTTTTTCCTAACGGTTTTGTTAAAATATTCGAATTTTGCATTTCAAATTTACAATAATAAATCTTAATTATTCCAGAATTTACCTTTTTCATTAATAAAATTGTATTTAACATCTATGTATTTACTTCTTTTGTTTATAATCCCGCTTCCAATCATTTTAATGGCACTTTGATTATCAATGAATAAACTTATATTTATCTGTTGATCACTGATTAATTCTTCGATTATGGATTTGAGATAAAATAATTTTAAGTACTTTTGCGTCTATCCAAATCTCCAGCAAAATCGGCATCGCAACATGCGATCAAATTCAAATCAGTTTCATTGTTGAATTTAATTCCGTCACTGGTTACTCCATTCAAATATCTAAATATACGTTTTATATTTTGTATGTTTTGTGTCTACTTGCATATACTACTGCAAATGCTAGATCAGGCTTAGTTTTGTTTGATAGATAAAGTAAGCTGCCCACTGCCTCTCAGTAAGGGTAGTTTGCTTCATCTAAATCATTATCTGAAGTTTGGTCCTTATATGGTAAAACCGGTGTTGTCACTGTTTTAGATTCTAGCATTTTAAATTTTTCCAGAATTTTTCTAGAATATTTTTGCTGAATTAACTTTATTTCTCCGGCCGGCCGGGTGTTTTTATAATCTCCATACCGAGAAATATATCAGGATCATAGTTAATTGTCATTTCAAAATTGGCCTTCAGTTCATCCAATAGTATATCCATTTCCTGTTTGTTGTCTAAAATTATTAATCCATCGACAATATAAATGGCTAGTAACATCGATGAATCTTGTTTCTTAAACAAACATCTATCTGATTTTAAGGGTTCCATTCCTTTGTTAAATAGAAAAGTAGTTAATATCTTATTCCAGTTTAATGGGGCTAGTTTGAGACCATAAAGCGCTTTTTGTAATTTGCAAATTTTATAACCCATGTCATATCCTTCCGGTGGTTCCATGTAAATCGTTTCTTCAAGATGTCCTTCAAGAAACGCTGATGTTACGTCAAATTTAATAATATTTTTTTTTTTGTGGCTAAGGCGAAAAGTATTCTCAGTAAACTTTCGTTAACTACCGGACTAAAAACTTCCCCATAGTTAATTCCGCTTTTTTGTTCACAACCTCTGATAACCAGCCTAGCTTTATGTTTACCATCGTCTTTTACCCTAAATAGCCAACGACTACTTAGTACTTTATCTGTTTTGGCTCTTTCTTGATTAACGATAGTCCAAGTTGTATTGCTTCTATCCCATTCTTACCAGGTCCACTGATGGCTTGCTTCCTCATAAGTTAACAATACGTAGCCCTTAAACTTTTCTGGTAATATTTTATTTCTTTCACTGCGACGAGTGTCAGCTGTTTCCTTTGTTGTTACAATTTGATGGGTTCGAATTTCTTATTTAATCTCTTCGGCAGGTTCAGCATTTTACTTTTGTATTTTTTTTTTTACTGGACTTTCAAAAATTACATTCCTTCAAACAAATTTTATCTATGGTTGAGGTAGGACTTCTATTTAGTAAGTATACTGCTGTACGAACTGCTTCTCCCTACATCTTATTTTCCAAATTCGAATCATAAAGAAAAGCCCTTGATTTCTCTAGAAGAATCCTATTGAGTCTCTCTGCTTTCTCGTTAAGCTGTGACGTGTGCGCCGTAGTGTAATCAAGAACAATCCCTCTTTGACTACACCAACCCTTGATGCAGTTTCTCACATATACGCCTCCTGAGTCACCTCTGGGTTTGGACACTTTTAAATTCTACTTTGCTTCGACTTCTGCTACGTAATTTTTGACAATGTTGGCTATATCGCTTTTATTATTTAATAAATAGAACATCCTGAAGTGCGTATAATCATCTAAAAAATTGATGACGTATTTCTTGTTATCCCAAGTTGAAGGTGAAATTGGGCCACAGAGATCAGTGTGAACCAATTGTTTCGCTTTTACACAGACTTTACTATGTGTTAATGAGCCTTTTTAAATGTTGAAGACTTAAATGGCCTAACTTCTTGTGCCATACATTTAAGTGTTACTTCATATAGACCTGTTTTATTTTTGTCACTCTTCCTAACTGTTGTATTATTTATTTTTATGGCTACTGAGTTTTTCATGAAGCTAGCTTCTCCTCCAGTTGATGTTATTGCATTCACATTGAGGAAGTTTTTACTTAATTCCGGTACATAAAGAACTTTGTTTAATGCACCTTTATCCGTTTCAATTCTTCAGATGGCTTCAGCATGCATATACTCCGAATGTTTGGCTATACTTATTTCAGTAGACGATTTAGTCACCGATTTTTAAAAATCCTTTCGATTCATCATGTGAGATGAGGATCCTGAGCCCACTATCCAAGAGATTTCATCACTTTCTTGATTTTTTGAAGTTTGTGTAAAAAATGCAAACTTTTTCTCTCTGCATATTTTACATGAAACGCTTTGATTCCTCGAGTTATTTTTGTTAGGACAGAATCAAACAATACGGTTTCCTTTCCATATAAAACCTTCCTTCTCTGAAGATTGGAAAGCCACGGGTTGATTTGGTTTATCTGCTTTGGTGTCACGAGATTCTTCTCCTAATAGCCGTGCTGTTAGATTTGTAATCGTTCTGCTATTGACTTGTGTAGATTCCCAAGATGTTATAAACTGCTTAAAATTTTCCGGCAACGTTGTGAGTGTTTTTGTCATAAGTATTGTATCATTAATTTTGGTATTGAGTGCATTTAGGCGAAACACAATATTTTCAAGATGGCTTACGTGCGTAGCGAGATCGTTGTTTTTATTATATGAATAGTTGTAAAATTCTTGAAGTAAATTTCACTTTTGATGAGATGTATCATAACTAATTATGTGCATAAGCGATTGTCTACTTATGGTCGACATTATTATTTTCTGCACTTTGGCATCCGCCTTTGTCTATTTTTCCACGCAGTGGAAGCGTGCTGGACCCATTTCAAAGACAAGGCGTCTGGTATGAATAGTACTTTGCAGTGTTATACCATAAAACGACAAAGTAGACACATACAAACTAGATAATCGCACATTCTACATTATCTAGTTATTTTTCTCAATCTGTAGCTACTTGATATTAGCAAACCTAGCTATAATTAGAAGCAGTATAATTTATCAATATTGACCTTAAATTAAGACTTTAGCTTGAGCACGAAAGCGAAATCGTGATCGTGAATTGTTGTAAAATGAATTTTACTTAGGACGAACATTTTCTTCCAGAGAAATTCGTCTATGTAGTTGTACATACATATACATAACTATGTAAAATGTGTATTGATTTGTTTTCGTTACACGATTGGTTTTCCGAATATAGAAATTTATATTATGCGGACCATACACGCTACGACTAGTTGTACAACTAAGGTGAGCCGTAATAAAATCGTACCGTGTGTGGAGCAGTATGCAGACTTATGTGACAGCCTGGATTCACAGTCGCAAAAAATCAAAAAAAAAAATTTGATTTTTAGAGGCCGAGTCAATAATCACACAAACTAGTTGCTGCATTTGTTGTGGAGCTGTTTGACAGATTTTTGTTAATATTGTTGTTCTCATTTGTGTAACGTGCAGTGCTACAATAACTAATAGGAACATAAATACATTTTTATTATATACTTGTAAGATAGATATTTTAAAAAATTTTGAAAATAAGTCTAAATCAAAAACGAATATGGAAAAAATCAGTGGAGTTGTTAACGTTTTGGGCGAAATTTTTTTTGAATTGTACTAAAAGTATACCGATTTTATGGCAATCGACTAACGAGAAATACAAAAACAAATACCTAAACCGGAAGGCGTGGAATGAATTATTGACACTACAACATTAGAAAATCTAAAAATTAAAATTAATAATATTAAAACGCAATATAGTGCCCTCAACAAAATCTATGAACCGTCGATTTGGTTTTAGGACGTGTTACCATTTTTAAAGGACGATGTGATGCCTTCAACAGCTATATAACCACTATGGATGTCCATGTATATGATGAAGACCAACTCGATACTCCAGTAACTCTGCTGATATGGAATTTCTACAAATTCCCAGAAAGAACCTAACGATGCGGAAACATACGCCAAGTCCTAGGCGTGTTCGTACCGAAAATTGTCTATTGAACAGAAAATTTACGAGAAAAAGGCCATTGAGGAAATATTGTTTTCAATCAATTGGAAAAATGGACAATAAATTGGTTGGCGATGAACCCTCGATGGCGATAGACGTGTTTTAGTCTGTCTCCGTAAGTGAAACTAATTTTTTTATTTTGTTTTATTTTAAATTTAAATTAGATTAAATTAAATTAATTTATATTAAATTAGTGTTAATAGAAAACTGTGAAAATTACTTTAAAAGTGTTAAATAAAAAATAGTGTTTATGAAATGATTTGGGGTTGACTGGGGGAATTGATGTTTAAATTCAAAATGTTGAAATATACATACATTGTGAATTTCGATTTTTATTTTCGATTACAATTACGATCATTTCCATAATCTTCATTAATTTCCAAAAATTTTATTTAGTTAATTTAAAGTGGGAAACGTGAGGAAACGTGGTTGAAAAATAAGTAACGGTATCGATTTGGAATTGTTATTAAGGCATTTTCATGTCACATCTACTGGTCCATATGTGTATGTACATATATATGCAAAACCTGTTAAAATTCACTTTATAGCCTGCTTGTTTTGCTGATATGCAGACACACATTTGTAAATATCACACTTTAGGTGTAGCAGCAGAGCACCCTGTATTTTATAGAGCCATAATCAAAAAATCTGAGCTTTTATAAGGGAATTAGAAACGAGGAAAAAACGGAACTTTTCATAGTAAAACACACAAAACATATGGGAAATCACTTTTTTTCCTAAGACAAATTTTTAAATGAAAACGTTACAAATTCTTAATTATGATTTCTGAAATACTTTCATAAATGTTTGAATTTCAACATAATATGAATATCGTTTAAGTAAATCGTTTTCATTTTCTTGTAATAATTGATTTATTTAAACAAAAATATTTAAAAAAATTCATAACAACAGCATTCTGGTCAAATTGAAATAAAAGCTTACTACGATTCGTTTGGTCACTAAGTCAATATACATTACATAGATGGCAGTGATGGCCGTAAAAATTTGGAAAAATCGTAGTAAAAATTAACATTCGGGGGAAATTTCAAGTTCAAAAATTGTAGGAAAATCAAAACAAATTCACAAAATATAGGAACATGTGATAATTTTGCGATTTTTTTTTTACTTATTTTTCTGTAACCATTTTAGACATCTTACGTACACTAGTAAAACTAAAGATAAATTTAGCAAGTATTATTTTAATTTGTCAGAGCCAACTTTGATGTATTTTTCAAATGAAAGTTCGATAAAATATATTTTAGAAATAATTTAATTTTAATATTTCTGCAATTAATATTTACTTAATACCAATATGTCCTTCTTGTATATTGTTCTTTGCTTTTTTCATTGAAAAACTTGAAACTAAAAGACACCATTTTTACTATGGATTCCTATGGAAATCAGTGAAAAGTTATACCACTAAAAAAGCTTCTAAAAAATACATCATTAAGATTATGGCTGTATACTCTAGAAGGCTCTGAAAAACAAATTAAAATTTATTTGTTTATCATTAACACCTCATAATGTATATATCACCACACACTGCTAACGTCGTTTCTTAATGACATTTTTACAGCCTAATGATATTTGTGCATGACTCGGATTGTTTTTTGACGACACATTTTACTTTCTTTTAGTTTCGCAGTAGGCGATTCTTTGGACGTGTCCGAAGTTTGTGATAATTATTTCAGCTGTAATAATTATGACATTATTTTGTATGCAACCAAATTATTACAGCCACTGCCTGCAGTATCGTTATTTTTATTCTAAAAAAAATAGTAGAAATTTATTTTAAAGTTTTTAAAAAGTAGTAACAGTCAAGGTATAGACGGAGAACTAAATAAAAGTATCTGTGTGTATTTACATAAATATAGTATGTACTAATAAATTTTTTTGTTATAGTGAGCGAAGAAGAAACTTATAGAATAATAAAAGCCCGGACGGAAAAGGATCATCTTTGTTCCCAAAAATTTTATAGGAGGAATGAGAATTGGACGTAAGTTATTATTGATATTAAAAAAATAAACCATTGTTTAATGTTCTAAATATTTCAGAAGTATTAAAGATATCACGAAATTGTATGATTTTACCGCTGAACAACTGCGGATAAAATGGAATAATTTATTTAAATAATATAAAGTAAGTAAAATGTTTCTGCTTTAATTATATAAATATTTAATAATATTTTTTTAATTATAGGAGTTAGTAAATCCTCCTACAGGGGTGCAGACCGAGGATGGTGAGGTAACGGCTGCCAATTGGGAATTTTTCGATAAAATGCATTCCTTTGCAGCTAGCCGTCACACTATGCATCCACCGTTGGCATGGCACAGTAAAAAAGGAGCATATATTGAAAATTCCCAAAATTCGTTTACTGGTACTGGTGTAATAAACGCGCCGTTACCAGAACCAGTAATTGAATCGGAACCCAATCCGATAAATTTAGAAGGAAGGGAACCAGAGCGCATTTCGAAACCGGGCAGTAGTCGACAGCAACCGGGCAGCAGTCGACAGCTAGCCCGAAATTAAATTAGGGAATCACCAACCCAGCTACCAAAGAGAAGATGCTCTCAACAAGAAATTTTAAAAAAATATAAGAGTGAGTGTAAAAGACACAGAAAAGAAAGCAGATGCTTTTTTAATTTTTTAGAGGGGTTTTCCAATTTTATAGGAATACCATTCAAACCGCCTTCTGAATCTGAATCTTCAGAAGATTCAGATTAATGTATATATGTATATATTTTTATCTTAGGCTGTGGATTATTATTAGAAATTGAATTACTGAATTATTTACTGAATTATTTATTGAATTACTTATTGATTTACGGATTTTTTTGTTTTTGTTATGACATATTGAAAAAACTGAATTTTTATTAATGAATTAAATTTTTATTTATGAATTGAATTTCAATAAATGTATTTATTATTAAACTTGGTTTTTATTATCTAGAGCTTAAAACCATTTGAAAGAGTTGGTCTCTTAATTGAATACCCGACTGCTGATCTCTGTCTAAAGTATAGACAATTTCCTCTGCATTGGGTTCGCTGAATGCTTCAAGATCTGCATCTAATAATAAAGGCCTATTATTATTTGCCATTATGCAGATATTATGAAACGTAAAGCAAGCGGCAACTGTCTTGACAATGTTTTCAATTATCAGTTGTAACGCCCAAAAATTGATCTCCAGCGTACTGTCATTTTTCTAAAAGCGCTCTCTACAATATTGCGTGCAGCGTTAAAGACTTTATTAAACATTTTTTGATCAATATTTAAGTTGCGCTCTTTAAACGGAGTTACAATGGCAATTGGTTGCATTCTACATGGATAACCACTATCTCCCAATAAGAAATAACCTGGCGGTGAACCCGCAAATCAAAAACCCGCGAATCGTGAACTAAACCCAGATACCCAATGAAAACATCCACAAACTTAAAATTAGAATCGCAAATGGCTGGTTATTGAATGGAGTACTTCAACTTGCGATTTATGTATTGATCGTGTAGCAGTACTGGGTACACTATTTCGACATGAGTTCCATCAATAGCACCTGCTGCCTTCTTAAAAATTGTTGTTTGTGCTCGTCGATTGAAATTATGACCAATACTTGGTAATTTATCTTCGTCTGGCACCTTTATAACCCGCTATTAACTGCGGTAAAATCTAACAATTTACGAACAATATCACAAACAGTGGACCTTGGTAAGTCTGTTGCTGCTGCATATAGCTTGTGCCACTTGCCAACCAGAGCAAAAATACTACTAGTTCCATTTCTGGCCCCCAACCGAGATTTTTATTTGGAAGAAACTTGCTGATTTCCCTAAAAGTTGTTGATGATATTCTTGGACGTATGTATGTAGTTGACTGAACAATGCTGTTGGTGAAAGGCTTGGTGTACATTGTTGGTCGGTACAATCAGTAAAAAATTATAACTTTAACAAACAACAGTACATTTATCAGTTTGAGTTGAAATACCTGTGTTGTTAAGAGATCTATTATAATAGGACGTGCCTGGTTCCGGCTTCTTCGTAATAAATTCATATATATTACAATTAAAATATATATGACAATATTTGGGTCAAACTCCAATTCAATCATTTTTTAAATCAATTTTAATAAAATCGCGCTCAAAATGTTTACGTTTGTTTATTTTCGAATGTCAAAATGATATCGGTATTCGGATGCAAACGAACTTATTACAAAATATGGAAGAGAAAATTATTTCACTTGACAGGAGTCAATTATTATAAAAAAAAAAATTATTACAAATTTCGGACACGTCCTTTATGTTTTCTACACTGTATTCACAACCGTTTATATACACGATGACGTTTCACTAATAGTTACAATCAGTGGTTGACCTTGACCTATTGGGACAGCAATAGTATACAAATCATTGGGCTTTCTACAGAGAGAATTTTAACAGGTTTTGGTCATAATACAAAACATGAGAAAATGTGTTGTTGTGTTATATATCGGCGATATGTGATGTTGTTACTCCTTTGTGCCGCCTGTTTCAGAATATAAAATATGTTCTCGCTTTTCGAAAAATTTACGAAAAATTCGGTTAATGAAATTTAGATGTATAACCAATCCCTCGCTTAACGAATTAACTCGTCCCAAAAAATTGCACCTAAATCGCAATTTCGTTAAACGAATTTTTCGTCAAATTTCCGAAAATTCGTAAAAAGAGATTTCGTATATCGAGGGATGGGTGTATTTGAAGTTATATTTGTGAAAACAATAACAAATAAAAAAGCGAGGTTATGTTTACTCATTTGACAGCATTTTACTTATTTTATTGTGAAATTTTTACCGTAAAAAGATAAAAAATATTGATTTAGATTAAAACGCAACTATTCGCATCAAAATATAACCACAAATGATTTATGAAAATAGCGTCTTATTTTTATTTATCTAGTTTTGACCTTTACATTTCTATGTATTTGTGAAGCTTTGGTGAAATCTACCAAAATATCCGGATTTGTGACAAATAATCTGGATCAAAAAAAAAAGCTCAGTTTAGTTTTTCGAAAGAACATGTAATGTCAAATTTTCAAAAAAGATCAAAAAAAAAATTAATTTATTGATTTCTTTTTTCCCAAAGAATTCGAAATTTGTTTAAATTTTGATTTACTTTTGTTTTGTATTTTATTTCGCTCTGTTTCGAAAAGATATAAATAGCACGAAAATAAAAATTTGACTTCACCAAAGTTTATACATTTATCGAAAAACAAGTGGCCATTGGTTTCTACTGTTAGATGCTTGAAGGTTTCGCTAATACCATGAAATTGTTTTTTTTTTATCTTTTAAATAACAAGTCTATTACAACTTATAAATTATGAAACAAGTAACACAAAGGGTATCTTCGATTATAACTTTGAAACCGGGTTTTTTTGCTATTTTATATACTGATTTTGAATTTTTACTGCAATTGTAATTTGTGAAACTGTGAGATAAATTTTAAATTTTCTGGTATATTTCATAATTGGAAAATTCTATGGTGCTTCTAGAGTAATTATTTCTGCCATGATGTCGTGAGCGATAGTGATATAAAATTTTGGGGAATTGGTTTTTGTAATATAACTTTCGAGCAAATTTGATGTATAATTTGCACAGCTTGTAGGGCGCTAGATCAAATTATAATAAAATCACGGTAGCAGCAAATAAGGTACACGATTTATTTGAGCAATTAATTTGAATAAATTAAATTGAATAAGGCATTATTATTATTATTATTAATTGTTAATTAATTCGTTATAAAATAAATGTATTAAATTGTTCAATTTATGATTTATTTTATTCTGAATAAATATTTGCCTGATATATAATTCGACTTTTTTAATAGTAACCGCTTAGATGATCGCCTTTTTAAGAATGACCAAAATTTGTAAATCATTCTTCTCCGCTAATTTTTTCCCGGGAAAATCTCTTTCCAAAACCCGTTTTTGTGGTTGTAAGTCACTGAACAACGTTTAAATAAATTTACTGGTGACATCTCTGATAAAACATTATAACTTCGTAAATGTCTAAAGTGACATCTTACAGTTAATAGATGAGTTAAACTTATCGAGTACACTTATTTGACAATTAAGCTACAAATTTAATCTAAAATTATTGAGTTGCAATAAAAAGCTGTACAATCAATGAAATAAAGTGTCAAAATCATAAACAACTAGAAAGAAATACGTAAATAAGCTAAGTATTAAAATTATAGTGAAAATTACTTAATATTGTTACGGTGACACCTAGGGTATAATAACATAAGTTAAATTAATTGATCGTGTGATTAGTATATTTTTTTCCATGAGAGGTCTGGTCGTTACGGAGTCAAAATTTTTGTTTACATTTTTTTTATATAGCCCAAAACAGCTCTAATAAAAATATAAAAAATTAATGAAAATTACCATGATACGTGCAAAATAAAATAATTGATTAACAAAAGAATAATTATTATATTTTTAACATAAAATAACTATAAAAAACTTTGGGCCTACTAGAATTGGTTGTTTAAACACAGACCAATATTTACCGACCAAACGGCGCAGTGGTTGAAGCTGCGGAGGTTGGATCGGGAGGTACCGGGTTCGAATCCCGATAAAGGCGGGATGTAAAAGGGATTTTTCTTCATCTGATTATGATCGGTGATGAAGATGAACACATTTATGACCCCCTGTTGAGAGTGCAGAATCCATGGGCCGAGCCACCTTTCATGTCAGCACTATAGGTTGGCATGAAGCAATGCAATGTGCCGGTGGTTTATACAAAACGGGTCTATAGCCGTACATCCTCGATTTGGCTACTAATGCGTAAAGTAGGACGATAAAAGTAAACTGCGAAAGAGTTGGGAGTGCCTTGAGCCCCAAAACAGGTTGCATGGATTGCGTTGCATTGCATAGACCAATATTTGAAATTTGTGAGGTTATGTCAGATGGTTTATGTCCGTTTTTGTTTAAAAATTTAAATTTTTTTTGCCCATTAGTATTAAGAGTTACCGATGGAACATTCTTTTCGTGAAATTTGATATTGCAAGCAGCTAAAATGGTTCTTATAACATATAATTTACTACACAAAACTTAAATAATTGTTGATTTTTATATTTGGTTTTTCTAGCAAATGTAACGGCGAACCATTTATTTTATGTTAAAATTTAACAAATGGTTCTTTTGTTAATAAAAACATTTAATTATTCTTCGCGTCGAGGTCGATTTCATTCTTTTTTTTAAATTTTTGTTAGAGTTGTTTTGGGCCAAACTCCATATCAAAAAAAAATGTAAACAAAACTTATTGACCCCGTAACGATGAGACATCTCATGGAAAATGTTTAAAGCCATGTACTAAAACACGATCTACAGGGAAAAGAATACTGTACTAAAATGGAATTTTCCATGATAAAACTGTTATAAATGTTTCTACACTATTCTTACTCGGAAAGTCATCAAATTTTTAGAAGTTTTGGTTTAAGTATATAAGGAGCGAACGAGATCGAATTGGATGAATTAGTATTTGGCAAGTGATAGTGTGAAGTTTAAAATGAAATTGAAAAGTGATTTGGTGCGATATAAAAATTATAAGTGGACAGTAAAATTGTGCAAATATTAAAATAAAGTAATTTTGTGAATTATCATGAATAAATTGTGTTGTAATAATTTTTGTGTGAAATAAATAAATTCGTTGGTAATAAATTGAATTGTTGTATTTGTATTCTCAATCCAGTGATTCGAACCTGTTGATTGTTGATATTAAGCCACAAGTCACTCTTTAGTTTCTTAAAATTATCAAATTTTTAACTTTTGCAACCGCGATCAATTTTTTTTTTATTTATTATATACATTACACACATTGACTATTATCTAGTAAACAACAAAACATTTTATTAAAAGTAGCTATGGTAGTAAAATCGACCCCACGCTCTACAGTAAAATAATCAATTGTTAAAAATTCTAAAGCTAACCGTTTGGTCATAGGAAGTTTTCTATTTCCTTTGAGTATAACTTTTTTGATAATTTAAGAAATATGTCCGCTTCGTCATCTAAACTACCATATTGCTTAAGCAATGCTTGCTTCAATCTCTCGATAAGGAATCTATTTGCACATCCTTTGGACACTTGGAGTTTGATGGCTTCGAGTATAGCAGAAAGAATTGGCAACAGAATTCTGAAAAGTCATTAATGAAGTGAAAATTTGATTATTTCACTTTTAACTCTCTTGAAGCGCTTTTATGGTTTGTGGTTTTGCGCCCTGCTAAAAATTACAACAAATTTTACAGTAAAAACTTTTGGGGTTTTCACCCAAATGTTAGAAATTAGTAATAGAATATTTCGTTGAAGAATTTTATTTACTAATACTAACTTTGCTCTGAGTACACTCGGCAATTGCACAGGTTTCTTTCTCCGTGTTTCATCAATCGCATTTTTTTTTATATTGTAAACGTGAAATTACGAAATTACTTTTTTTAGACAAACCAAATTAATAATTTTTTTTTTTTTTTTTATATTGTAGAGTAATGCCTGTCGTCAATACCCAGTAAGGGATGCTTAAAACGAATTATTTAATATTTCTACTAAACAGGAAGTCTGGGTTGTCACATATACCCTTTTTGGAAGTGTATTTGAGATGCAATCCATGAAATCAATTAAAATTGACGGTGTGGAACAAATTAATGGACCATCACAAAATGACTTTGCTGAAGCAGCATCAGTTACGGCAGCGAGTCGGGCGCATGCAAATTCTCCGCAATACGACTGATTTGCAGATTGCCAATATATGTGTTTAAAATTTTCAAAATTAAAATTGACAATAAATTGGTTTGGTGTTCCAAACTGAACAATTTCAAAAACTGATTGATTTCGATTTATCAAATAATAATTATAACATGTATGAAACATATCGGCAATTGAAAATTTTAAAAAATATTCGAAATAATTATTTCATGATCAATGATAAAAATAATATAAATCAAAAATTGCCAAGAATTATAGCCATTCATCAATTAAATGCTGCGCACAACCGCCAGCAATCAATTTTGTTCGAATCAATTCAAAACCAATATGCAAAACTCCTTTAGTGGGCGACCAACCCTAGAAGTTCGGCCATTCAGGACAATTGTACATCCGGATTAATATCCGTGGATTGTGTCCGTGTTCACGAAACGAACCGATTGGGATCTTGATTGTCAAGGAACGCTTATTGACCATGAAACTGTAATACCTAACTGGTCCAAGTTGTGTAATAAATACGGAGGGCGAAAAGGTTTTCCTAAACAATTTACGAATTTTACCGAAAAAATACGATAAAAATTTAACAACCGATGTAAATGAACTTCTCGAAATTCGTGAAATCATTTTAAGTGAAAATTTTTTTTGGTGGTTTGGCGTCTATTGGAGGGGGGATCAAAGTTGAGTAGATTAATCTACCAGCTCCGTAACCTTCCAGTAGGGTGCACATCACGTTAGCTGTTCTGGTCTTGTCATTAGGCAGCTCCGTGATGGGTACAATTGTGTAAGGGGTAACCTGTTCACAATTCGCAAGTGTACGTACTGCCTCCTCGTGGCAACCACTGGTAACTAAGGCCACTTGGCACATTTTTGGCCATTTGGCACAGGCTAAAGTACGGCGCTAAAGGAGAAAACCTTGACAAAAAACCCTAATCTAAGGTGGAACAGCATATGCCGAAAGATGAATGGCTGATAGGTTAATCAGCCCAAAATATGCGGACTCTGGATACCAGGCACCCTCCAGTTTTATTTAGCCTTCCTGTAGTAAAGCTGGGTGACCTACAGGTGATTTGCAATTCCGAGCAACTCGTAAGAGTAAAATCAAACGGAATACGGGGCAGGAGTAGGAATATACGAGAGTGGGACAACCCTCTCGAGGTCCTTGAGCTCCAATGCTACCGTCTTTCTAGCGGAACTACATGCTGTAGTGAACATCTAGGAGGGAGAGCAATAAGCCCAGATAGTATGTATCACGTACCGGGAGGCAGTATCGTCAGGTTCATTAAGAATCTGAATATTGACTGGACGGATAATTAAGCAGGGGCCAGCACAATAGATCTTTTAGGTCGCAGTGCGAAGTGGCTGATCGCCCGCATGCCCCCCCCCAATAATAATAATAATAATAATAATAAGTGAAAATTACAACAAACCATATTTTGAACATGATATTGCATTAATTAAACTAAAAAAGCCGTTTGTATTATTTGGTAATGATACGATCCCAATTTATACTATAAATAATTATAATTTATCCAGCGATTTAACTGGAGTTGTAAATTAAACAGAAGATGGTTATTTTGTTCGTATTTCATGTGTTTATATTTAGGTAACTGGATTTGGATTTGACCGATCTTCAAAGCCGTTGACGCAATTGAGCCAGGCAAATATTGAAAGATTACGTCCGGATGTTTGCCGCAGACGTGATAGTTACTTTAGAGTGTATCTAAATGAGATTTCTTATTGTGCGGCCTATGTTAACGGTGAGAATATATCATGTTAAATTAATTGTTAATGATGGTAAAATGTATATTTTATTTGTAGGTACAAATATTTGCCCAGATATGGCTGGAAGTGGAATGTATGTAAAAATTCGCGATGTCTGGATGTTAAATGGAATTGTTACCATTGGTGTTGGTAGTGGCGAACGATGTTCTTTATCAGCTGTATCTTTGTATTCGGATGTTGCGGCGCCACATGGTTTGATTGAAGCCAACAGGGCATAAATAATGAACCAACATTTTTTAAATAAGTTTTTTTTTTATATTTATAAAAAAATTTTTAAAACATTTAAAAAATTAAAAACAAAATATTTAATAAATTTAAATATTATAAATCGTATAACTTTTTTTATTATAAACTATTAATTATTAGTATTCACTAAATTATTTGGATTAAAATTGAAAGCGAATAACCTACAGTCTTATAAGATTACAGAAATGGTTGCATATAGTCAATACTTGGTTGTCAAAGTATTACAAGCATATTTTATTAGCTGCTGGCCAGTCATTTCGATGAGTCCAATGATTATTAACTTTATTTTATTTTTGTGTATTAAGTCTTACGGGTACGAGTAACTTACAATAAAATTGTTATGTTTATTTGGAAAATCTATGTATCGTACAGAGAGAGTAACACCGCGCATCGCTTACGTTGGAAAATTGACACTAAATTGTGTTTCACCTTTGCCCTCATCTTCCAATTCAACAAGTACATAACTTTCAGTCACGCAGCTCTACACCCGTTTCCGGAGCATCTTTTACAAGACCATCAAAATGGTATGGGAGTGGAAAGCATTTCGTGACAGAGTAGCTTCAAGTTGCATGAGAGACTGGCTTGGTAAATTTTCTAAATTTGTGTATATAGTTGCCCGGCGTTTTACAGGACGCTAGTGTTACTGTTGCAGCTTTTCCGGGACAAACCTGCATATGTGTGAGAAATACACGAAAACATGATGCCATAATTCCAAATGTGTTTTCAACTTTCAGTCGTGCTGAACTCAGACATTGGTTAAAATGTTATTCATTTGTTGAGAAATTTGCGTTGGCAAATAGTTTAAATAAATTATCAAAAGCAAACCAAACACATCGTCTCCAACAAATACATATGGCAAATTTTTTCCACCAGAGTATTCAGGCTGGGGAGTGGAGGTAGGTTTAGCTGGCGTAATTTATTGGAAAATGTTGATTGTAGTAGCACTCCTCCGTCAAAAATTTTGTCATCGAGTCAGAATTTTTGCGAGTCGAATCTGTGAAATCAGAGCATGTATGTGCAAATAGTTCAACAGTGTTGTACGATTCAGTTGTATTTACAACTAGTCTTAGCATGCATTTTCCGCTTTACACTTACACGAACGTCACAGAATTTCGTTTCAATATTCTTTTGTTTTTTTTTCGAATCATAACCTGCCTAAAAAAATGTCTCTTCCAAAAAACTCAAGATACGAAAGAGGAAAATGAAAATATGAAGCGATACCGATCAGTTTAAATTTCAGTTACGTGTCATCACAATTCACAACCGTTATTAGTTACAAAAATTATTCGAGGTTATGCACATACAAAATTACAGAGCATCGAACTCTCTTTTCCGTGTAAATTAAATTCACAATCTAAAAGTTTTTTTTTTTTAATTTTAATACTTTTTAGCCTATTAAAAACAAAATGCGTAAAGAAAATAAGACCGAAGATCGAAAAAGAAACTTTATTTCATTGGAACTCAAAATTAAAATTATGGACTGTCTTGCGAGAGGCGAAGGTGCAATTGGTATATCCGAAAAAATTGCGAAGCTACAATTAGAACTGGCCATTTCAACATAAAAAACTGGCATTTCAACATATTTTGAATGAAGCTGAACAAAAAACCTTTCCATCGTTGATGCATAAAAACGATTCTTTAGCCACAACTCAATCGCGAGAATCGATATTTAATGCTTTCTGGAAAACCATTTGGTCCGCATGCGTCAAAACTGAAAATTCGTTACCAGAAAGAAACTTCGTGAAGGCTATTTTTAGCTAAAAATTTAGAACACTATTTTATAGCGAACGATCCGGATCTAGAACTAGCTTTAAAGTTCCAGCGCGACATACAAAGCTGTACAGCTGGGTATCAAGAATTGCATAAGAAACTGATAAAACCAATAACACAAACACCGATAGGTTTCCTAACAAGTTAATACTTACCCATTACAATTTCGTTATGATAACATTTTCGGAAGGAATAGGACAGTCTACACCTAGTGGATCACAACGGTTTTTCAGGTTACAATTCTGACGTATGGCTTAGTACGTTTATGGCAGCGATACCATTCCAATTAACATTCTGTTTAATTCTCAAATTTTTCAAGCAACCAAAATAGTTAAATGTTAGAGCTTTTTAGAACATCAAGGCTACGATCATTCTTCAAAATTTAAAATTATTAAACTTTTGGTTAGGCAACGATAGCAAGCAGCTTTTGGTATTCCTTTAATTTGAAAATTTCGAAAACCTCATGTAACAGTGTAACGTTCTTGAACAATTTATTACAACATAAACCCCATAAACTATTGTTGAATGCATATTATAATTTCCGCCATGCGATATTTTTTTTTTTTTTGCATATCTAAACGTTGAGAAAACACACATTCCTTCACATAAACAGCATAGAATCATAATAATAAAAAATATGGACACGTGCATCTAATTTATACTTTCTTTTCAATTAATAAAACACAAAAAGACGAATGTTTTTTATTACAACAAAAATTAATGCGAAATGAAATGCTTGACGTTTCGAGGAGGAACGCGATTCAATTTACAATAAAGAGGCCTAGTGTATGGTCGCGTTGTTTTATTTGTTACCGCGAAATTAATATATGTACGTACGAGTACATAATGCTCGTACTCGTACACACACATCAAACAACAAAATTGAATAGAATTTCTAATTTTTTTTTATCTTTTTATTGCCATATGCATTACCTATAGAGACGAACAATGCTTTCAGAGACAATTCCTTTTGTTATGTTTTCATTTGCTAATTGATTTGTTATTTCTATGCATTATAATATGGCATGATAAATGCCTGTGCCGTTGAATGTGATTAGAAATATTACGTGCATGTATACTGAAAATAGACATTGTTCCTTTCAAGAATAATATTGCGTACAAATATAGTATGTGCTCGAAATCAAATTATTTTGTAACCTTAATAAATTTCTTCTGAATTTTTTTTTTTTAAACTCGAGATGATAAATGGCAATTTTTAAAACATTTTTAATGGGTTACAGATGCACAAAAAACAAACTCCAAGAACATTCAAAAAAGATAAATAAACGATTTTACATCATAATTTTATTCTGTAATAAAATAAATTAATTTATCTCTTTTTCTCAAATAACAAGAATTTTTCTTTTAATCTGTCATGCATAATTTTTTTCAATTTCATTTGTGGGTTTGTAACAAAATAATGAAAATGCGAGTCCCAAGGGAATTTTTCATTTATTTCTGGAATGGACTATGTACATCTACAGCTGTCGGCCTGCGTGTGTTTTTTTTAAATTGAAAATTCCAAAGATGCGACACAGAAGCATTGCGCAGGGCGGTTTACGATGTTGATTGATAATATCGATAATTTAAAACTAATTTTGGAAAACAATTTAATAACAACATATTTTTTGAAACAACATAACTCTAGTTATGTAGTTTTTGGTGGTCTAGGTGTGAAGCTGTGTGGGGGGAATCAAGTTGATACTAGTTATCACCTCGGGATCTTGCAGCTTCCACAGGTGTTCGTGTTACCTCCCCGCGGTAAAAATCGGGCAACTAGCTCATCTGTGTCTTTGACTGGATGGGTTAGGCTAAAACACGGCGCTAAGCAGCTGGGCCGGGTTAAGGTGTCAATCGTATCGTGCTGAGAACCAACCTGGCTGGGGCCCAGTCTAAAATCTAGCTCAGTCTCTGACGGTGTATCCGGACACATGGGCACTCCGGATTATCTAGCCTTATCTGTGTATCGCGGATCTCTGCACAGACTGACATTTTCTTTTCTCCGCTACTCGTGAGATTCTTATGAAAGATCTACACAGAAAGATAGAGGACGGGACCACACCTAGAAACTACGGCTGGATGGACATCGGCTTCTAAGCCCCGTCCTGAAAGCCAAGTTTTGAATCGGGGCATAAGCAAAAATATTGCTGGTCTCTCTATTACAACAATTGCTGGGGGAGCGTTGACCTATAGGCCTGGTTCAAAAACAGTAGTAATTAAGCAAAACATTAGCTCGCATAAAGCTAATTCCTCTAACACTTTGGGAAAAGACAAAAGTTCTAGCAAAATTGGTCCCGGAGTACCAAATTCTGAGATGTCTAGATCCTTGGGGACACTATGTCGACTCCAGGAGGACTTGGTGTCAGACTCGCCTTTGGGCGGGGAATTCCGACACGACGGTGGTGGAGGCGATTGTGTAGATTGATGCTGAGGCTGCTGCAGATCAATTTACACCACTGCAAGGTAGCATACCGTGCTGAGACAGCCTGCCGAAGTGAGCAAGACAAAAACATTCAATCACCCCACCAGGAAATACTTCATCACGTTGTGATCAAACATGCCCTCAAAAAAAAAAAACAAAAAAAAAATGACAGTAAATAAAATGAGAAAAATATAAAGGGGAACCTCATAAGGTGATCAGAACTTCGGTCTTCATTAATTCAATTCAAAAATCATTTTAAAATCCAATTTCCAACTCTCATGTCAAATTTCATCATATTCGGTTGAGAAATAGGCCAGTTCCATCATACTTGGCCATATTCCAAAACTTTATCCGAAAATAATTTTAAAATCACATTTCCGAGGCACAAGCCGAATTTCCAAAAAAACATTTTAGAATCCCATTTCCAATATACAATTGGTTGAGAAATAGGCAAGTTCCCTCATACTTGGCTATATTCCAGAACTTAAACCAAAAATCAAACACATAATTATGTTGTACATACATACAAACGCTCACTTATATAGATTGCTCAACTGCTCACTAAGCACTAATCCAATCCCAACGCAACCCCAATTCAACCCGCAAACGTAGTTATTTTGGGTCAATTCGTGTGGCAGGTACCCGACTCTCTTGATACACAGATTCCAAAAGCTTTTCAAATCTCGCCCTTGACCGTAGGAACAGATTGGCAAAAAAAAAATTCTAAATCGAACAAGCCGTTCTCGATATACCATGGGCATAGACCAACAGACATCCAGACAGACGGACGGACATTTTTTTTTTTTTGCTTGTTTAGACTCAGGGACTTTTAAAACGTCGAGAAAAGTGGTTTTGGACCAACCAAATTTTTGATCATTTTTGGTAGAATTTCAATACTTTTATCTTTTTAGACCGAAGTAATTGGTTAATATTTCTATAACCAGGTATTTTGGGTCAATTCGTATGGTAGGTACCCGACCCTCTTGACGCACATGTTCCAAAAGCTTTTCAAATATCGGCATGGACCATAGAAACAGATAGGCAAAAACAATTCTAAATCGAACAAGTCATTCTCGAGATACCATTGGTACAGACCAACAGACATCCAGACAGACGGACAGACATTTTTTTTTTGCTTTTATATAATCAGGGACTTGCAATACGTCGAGAAAAGTGGTTTTGGACCAACCAAATTTCAATACTTTGGTCTTTTTAGACCGAAGTAAGCTCAGAAAAATCACCAAAGCACTAAGCGCTCATCAACAAAACAAAGGGACAATTCAAACGGGCATACAAGAAAAAATTTTGGCAACAAACATTACCATTAAATATAATAGATTGGCATCACAAATAATATTTTGGAACAAGCTATGAGAAAACAAACAAATATTTTTGAAGGACTTAATTAAATACTGTGACGATAAACATTGGCATCAAAATTAATAAATTGTCAACAAATATAATATTTTGGAACAAAACAATGAAAATATAAACAAATAATTTTCAGCGTCAAAAAAATAGTTTAGCGACAAAGAGTAGCATCAAAAAATAGAAGTAAGCCGCAAATATAATATGTGGTTAAATTATTAAGGTTATATAAAAAAATATATTTCAGCATCAAACAGAAAATTTTGCCGACAATAAAAAAAACACAAAATTGAATTTTCATTTTTTTATTCTAATGGCTTTTAAAGCTGTCGGAAATTCCCAACAAACAATCCACACGGAAACCGGAATGTTTTCAACTTTAAAATCGCACGATGTACCCCCTAAACAGGTGAGCGGCGCTAACTATTACATTCACAAGTTTTTATTATGCTGTCCGAATATGTTTAATAATTTTTTTGGCGTATTTCCCCACCTTATATACAAAAAATTAGTAACTTTTTAGAATATAAACACACAATATAAATTTACCTTTTTAGGCTGTTTTCCAAACGATATTTATTTACTTTCTTATATGTGGAACCTAACTTTTTCAACGTAATTTCTTATGGAATAAGTTAGGTTGGAAAACAGCCTTAGTGTAGAATGAGTTTCGAAAAACCTGAAGTCTTTTGGAATGCGCCTACCTTCAAATACACCATAATCCACTACTGAAGTGGATTTGATAATTAGCTTTCATATATGTATATGTCTTTTCACACGTATCAGAGATTGCTAATTTGACTGAAGCGCAATTAGCTTCATTTCGAATGTTACAAATTAGTGTCATTATTTTTCACATCACTGTATATAATACTCAGCAATAATACAGAGCAATTCGATTTTATTTCAATTTACGCAGCAGTAGAGAGTGATCTTTCAAAGATTTGGTAGAAGCCGAACCGAAATCGTCATAAGTGCCACATAAGTATCGGTTTCGAAAACAGCCTAATACCCCCCCCCCCCCCCCAGACACAATTTAGCTAATCGTGAATTCGAGATTATTTGGTTATTTTTTTCAGTCTGTCACAACACGATTTTAAAGCTTTCAGGATTGCTGCGCTTCGTAGCTTGGTTATAGTAATCTAGTTGTACAAACTCGATAAACATGAAATACAAAAAAGAGAAGACAGGAAGTGCAAGTGAGATAGAATTATTTGTTTTGATCTCATTTCTAAAATGAAATTGAAATCGCGATCTGAGATAGATTATAGCGATTATCTTAAGTACTAACTTATTTTTGGAACCTCAAAAACAAATTTGAAATAAGTAAGTAATTGGAAAAGAGCCTTAGTCATAATTTTTATATACATAATTATATTAAATTTCACTTATCATATAAAAATAGACGAAATAGCGTTGCCGTATGCTGTTGGAAAAATCAAATACATTATCTAAAATTAATTTTTTTCCAATTCTCCTAATAATCTCAATTTAATACCCCACCTGCGTCAAATAGTTTTCAACGCTTTACATTTTGGTGGATGACTTTTTCAACAATATCTCGTCGATACTTTCATTCGAGTTGAACGTAATCGCCTCCAATAGATCAAATTTAATCAAAAAACTATTTTAGCCGATCAGTACGCATGTGTTACCCGACTTATATACCTAGCTGCGAAACAGAATACAATTGTTGGTGAAAAAATAATACTACCATCATCATTCACCGGATCAACGCGTTACTATACTGAACATTTCGAAGAGCAAAGGCTATTGTTTGTCGTCTTGGATCGCCAGATTTCTTCATCACCATGACTTGTAATCCCGATTGGCCAGAAATTAAAGAAGCAACGCATATTACTATATATCTGATAATGGAGTTATCATACAGCAGTCCGCTCAAGATCGTCCCGATCTCGTCGCTCGAATTGCGAAACAAAAATTTGATGAAATTATCAATGATTTGGATAAAAAATAGATATTTGGAAAGGTGGCCGCATATGTGTATACAATCGCATTTCAAAAACGTGGACTACCACATATGCATTTGCTGTTGATCATGAATCCTGAAGATCGAATCCATAATCCAGAAGAAATTGATGATCTAATTTTAGCTGAAATTCCAAATACCGACGCCCCGGAATTGCGAGAATTAGTGTTAAATTGGATGATTCATAATCCGTGCGCAGTGGAGTTAAATCCAGATGCTACATGTATGGTCAATAAAAATGGAAAATTGCAGTGCCGCTTCGGTTTTCCAATGCAATTCAAAGAAGTAACATCTCTAGCAGATGATGAAAAACCAAAGTATCGTCGTCGTAATGAGCACAAATTCGACCAAAATAATAGAGAAGAATTTTCACATGAATTTGCAGTATATGGAAAAGATAAGGATAATCGCCGAGTTATACGAGATAATCGTCATGTGACCACATATAATGCTTATTTGCTGAAAAATGTTGAATATGTTGGCAGGTCCAGTAAAATATTTATATAATACAAAGGACACGATTGCGCTTCAATAAAGGTTGTCGAAAATCAACGGAGTTTAATTTATAATGAAGCAGACACCTATGTGGAAGGTCGCTGCATTACACAAAGAAAGAGTCATATCGTTCAGCGCTTGAATATTCATTGACGTGGCGAATATCGAATGCAAGATATTGACCAAGCTCAAGAAGATCTGGCAGATATTGGACAAAAAGGTTTAATGTTAGAAGCGTATTTTCGACATAACCAGGCGTTGAAGCAAATGCAAACAAACCAGAATTACTACTACTATTGGGAAATGCCCGAACGGGATGGAAAAACGAGTACATGGGAACCCCGAATCCGTCGATTGCGTGTCATTGGTCGAATATACAACGTAAATTATATTACTCAACCAGAATGCTTCCATTTGCGAGTATTTCTCTATCATGTGAACGACGCAACAAGTTTTGATGATCTCCTTACTGTGAATGACATTCGTTATGCGACATACAAACAAGCTTGCCTAGCTCATGGCCTCGCCTTCGACGATAAGCAGTGGATAGATGGTCTAGAAGAATCAGCACTGTCCAAAATGCCTTCGGTAATGCGAATACTCTTCGTTCAGATTCTTATTTTTGGATATCCCGAAGATCCAAAAGGTCTCTGGGAAATATTCAAAAATCAGTTGGCTGAAGATTTTATTCTGCAAGCACGATGAAATAATAGATCTTAGGATGCTGCAATCAAACGTGCTTATCGTATTATTGCATTAAAGTTAAATACGACGGCAACAGAAGGTCGAAATTTTCGTTTCTGGGTGGAACGTTATGGTATGGACGACATTGACAATTACGAAGATGACCAAAACATGGACGTTCTAAATTCTGATGAGTCAGCTGCTACTGGAGAACGCATGTATCGGCTTCTACAAGGAAAACAGATTGAAATTGTGGACAGTATTTTACGTGCAGCCAATGACTCTAACTATATTAGAAACAAAATGTTTTTTCATAGATGGACCAGGCGGTACCGGTAAAACCTTCGTGTATAAGACCTTGTATCACTTACTTTGTGGCCAAAATCGCAAAGTAAATTGTATGGCATTTACTGGAATCGCATCAACTCTATTGTCTGCTGGACAAACATCACACAAGACATTTGGTCTGAAAGTTCCACTTTCGTCAGATTCAATTTCCAGCATTAAACCTGGTTCAGTCAAAGCTACAGAACTCGCTCACGTTGATGTTTTCCTTATGGATGAGGCACCGATGTTACCAAAGTATGGTTTACAAAATATGGATCAGTTGTTGCGGTCTATTTCAAATCCAAACTTGCCATTTGGAGGGAAAATTTTAGTCGCTGGAGGTGATTTCCGTCAGTGCTTACATGTTCAACTTCGAAGCAACCGTAGTGCAACACTCGATTTGTCGATCAAAAAAAGTCATCTCTGGAAGCATTTCAAAAAATGTTCGTTAAAAAAAAATATGCGTGTCGATCTCGAATAGGAAGCATTCGCAAAGTATATCCTGAAACTGGGAAATGGAAATCTTACAAAAAATGACTTCAATGAAATCGAATTACCTGAGGATATAATTTCCAGTGGTAAATCAAAATTACGATGGAATGAAGGAACGTGTTCTTCTCGCGCTGCTGAACAAAGAAGTCAGTAATATTAATGCTGAGATCATCGATCGTATAAAAGTCATGATTCTATGAAGGATAAACAGGAAGGAGGTATTGAAATTGCTGATTTGCCACCCCATGAATTAAAACTAATGAAAAATACGATAATTATGCTAATGCGTAATTTAGATAATTCGAAGGGTATGTGCAATGGAACACGGCTGATTGTTACCGAATTATGTAACAACGTAGTTAAAGCAAAAATAATTACTGAGGAAAGCTGTATAAGAAGAAATAAAGCTGGATAAGAAGTACACATTCCTCGAAGTACGTTCGACTCCAGTAAAGGTCAACTTGGATGTACAATACAAACGTTCGAATTTGTTGGCGTCGACCTTCGTACACCTGTCTTTAATCACGGTATGTTGTACGTAGCATTTTCCCGTTTTAAACGATAAAATAACTTGAAAGTTCTGTTACCAACTGAAAATGAACGTCGCACGTATAATGTTGTGTAAAAAGAAGCATTGAACGCTCCTGATGAAACTTCTATAAGTCTTGATAGTGACAGCGACGACGGTTACCTCGGAAACATCGATTTTTATGTCTCAGCCGAATAAAATAAAATGAAATTAAAGTTGTTTTGCGAAAGAGATTAAAAAAACTGTCTTTCTTCTACACATATTAAAGTAACTTTAAAGCAAAAAAAAGAAAACGATTTTTTGAAGGTTCTAAATGGTTTTCTCCCGTTAAACCATTGATACGATATACCTCTAAAACCACTGTTGTATAGGTGTAGTAAAAATAACTTGTGATATACCATATCAAAAGCCCTCTTAATATCAATAAAACAGCACCAATACACTTCACCCATTTAAATTAATATCAACCCCATTCAAAAATCAATTAGATCTGACTCTGATTGTGTTATTTCCAGACCTAAAGCCGTATTGATAATTATTTAGAACACTATATCTAGAAAAGAAGGTATCAAGATCAACCCGCAACTTTAAAGCCTTTTTCAAAATTTTCATAATTGTGGGCTATAAAGAAATAGGACGATAGTTATCCTTAAGAAGATTATCAACCTTTTTGAAAAAAGGAATTACAACTGCAGTTTTCATGAATCGGGAATACTATCATTCACCAAACTTTGATTGATAAAATGTATCAAAATTGGAGATATACTTTCTATGGTATATTTTAACATGTTGGGACTTGTATCGTGAATATCTCTACTATTACCGGATTTTAAACCATTAATTATACCAACAATTTCAGTAACATCTACAGGATTAATAAAAAAAAATTCTGAGATATTGACTTCGCTATGATTTTGACGTGATTATTATTAAACAAACAATTCGTATACAATCCGTAAGAACCAATGAATCACTTGACATAATTTATTAATAGAATTACCAACACCATCATCGAAAATTTGATTAACAACCGACCATTTCTTCTTACTATATTTAGAACAGTGTGGGCTATTACATATTGTGGTAGTACGTGAATTTGCCAGAATGTATTTTATCAAATTAAATTTTTAGTTCTACATTTATAATAGTAATTTGAGCTAAATTGTAGTTCCATGTTCCGACAGTGACCTATACTTTATTTATTGACTTATTTAAAAAATTTTGAGATACTCATTTTGAGCAAAAGCTCATTTACAATACAGTATCTGTGTAGACCAAGATGAAGACAACATATACTAGTAAAACTTCTGGATGGCTCTTCGGCATTATTGAAACTTTATTTCGACATTTGCACTGTTCCAAAGAGTGACTAACCGGATGAAGCAAACCAATTAAATAAGTAGCTGATACTAATTTTATTTATTATTTTAGATCGCCTCTGAGTCACTATTTTGTAAGCTGTAAATTATGATTACGATTTTCAGTAGTATCCAGAAATCTGATCCAGCAAACTAATAAATGTTATTTCAGAATTCAGTTTTAATATTTTAGAAACCATAAAATTAGATTAGAAATGTATTGTCGTTGTATTATTAACCATTGTCTATCCTATACTTAGGTGTCTGTGACCGGATAAATTTCTATCATTACTAACTAAACCTCTCCAAATGTTCTTTATGTTCTGTGTAATATGGTGTTCGGTGAGGTCCGACTATCCCCGGGAGGTCTTGCTTATGGCTTGGTCGAACATTCTAATCAATCAATTGTGCAGAGTGTCCTCATTTGTAAGAAGTAGTATTGCAAAGATTTGGTTTGCGTTATTTGCCCTCGCCTAATTTTGAATCGATATCTAACTGTTCATTGCCGTGTATTTCCGTTATTTTCCCTTTCTACTTTTCCATTATCCACTAAGTTGTGAATCATAAACTACAGGTTTACCGTATAAAATTAAGAAACCCAGTTCCCGTGCAGTATCAGTGTAAAAATTGTAACTTACCGGAAGTTTATCCAAACACAAGCGAGCAACCTCGGCAATGCAAGCACCCTATAAGCAAGAAATTTTGGTTTGAAATTAAAATAAGCTTAAAACGGCAGTCGTTAGTTGAAGAATGGCACATTGAGAAGAGAAACGGGTTAGCCCTTAAGGCCAATAAAATAAACGTAAATAAAAAAATAAAAATGGAAGTGTGGAGAAAACATACGACTTTCTTTTACGAACAGAGAATTTTGAAAAATTTTATTTTTTTTTATAATTTTTAAATTTTTTTTTAATTTTTGGAAACATTTTGTATTAAGTAGTTTTTTGTAAACCTTATACTTTTTAAGATATTTGCAAAATACATTTTCTGGATCAAAGAAGTGGCCACTTCCGGTTAACCGATTTGGAGTAAAATTCACTGGGACCTACCAATTTATCAAAAAAGCTTAAATCTGAAGTTTCAGTTCGATTGGTTAAACCATCTGGGCTGTAGAGAGGACCCAGACTGACAGACAGACACCATTTCGAAACCCACTTTTGCGGACTCAGGGGACCTCAAAACAGATAAATCTCTAAAAATCTCAAGGTCCAAAATTTTCATGATTACTATACTTTATTTTACTAGAATAAAAGAAAGTAAAAAACAGTTGACGTTTGAAGTCGCCTACTTTTTTTTCAATGCCTTCTAGATATACAATTCGTACTGCTTCAAGCAAAAATATTTTACTTTGCTCGATGGCAATAAGTAAGTGTTCGAAAAATGAGAGAGTAGAAATCATAAAATTGGCGTAAGAAGCTAATAGTAGTTGTTTTAATATATTATACGAGTATTCTTGCAAATATGTAAATGTACATCCTTTCATTTATTTTCGTGATTTGTTTTATACTCGCCCTTTAACGCAAAGTGGCTAATGTCTGGTTCAAGATTTTAAAACCAGAGAACAGGGCCCTATTGCACCAACTACTTATCACCTATTACTTATCAACTTATCATAAGTTAGTTTTTTTGATAATGATAAGTGTTTCACCAAAAATAACAAAATCTCACTCACTTATCAATTTGAAAACTTATCAAATTTTGATAATGATAAGTGATAAGTGTTGCATATCAGATTGTCTATAACTTATCAATTTACAAATTATCAAATTTTTATGATAAGTTGTAATGATCTAAACAAAAATACTATAAATGTGATAGTGTTTGCAAAATAATATGCTTACCGCACATTTTATATGTTAAACAATAGTTTTGTACCTATATAGCAAAACAATTAAAAAATTGTTATTCTGTAATTTAATAACAACAACCATTTTTTGCATGTATATAATAATGCATGAAGAGAAACCTTTCTCAATTGAGAGTTCTTATTTCAGTGTTTAGAATCAATTGTAAAAGTTTTCTTTTATTGCTTTTAAAATAAATTCTCTTTTCTAACTGTACATAATTTTTCAGCAGTACTTTAACGTAAACAATTTATTTTCATAACAAATGAATTAAGAGAATTCCTATTAACAAATATATTGAATTTAACTACATTATCCAAAATTTACAATCGTCATATACAAACCAAAATGATTTTCCACTATTCGTCTCGTCCGCTTAAGAGCACGATTGAATTTTTGCTCTATGGCATCATCATGATTTCTTCGCATTGCTGAGATAAGCCAATCTTTAAGGGAAAGCACTATCGTCCAAAATCACCGTCTAGAGTCACGGAGACTATCTGGCCAATTTGAATTTACTGCATAAAAGCTGCGGTCTGGGCCGCACACCATCATTGCATTCTGTGAATGTTTTCCATATGTCGATTCGCAAAGTGTTCTTCATTGACCGTATACGTGCTCAATTTGTTCATGTGACAAACGAAAATTTTTTATCTTCTTCTTTCGTTTTCATGCTCGAATAATCTTTCGAACCGACGCATTTATTTATAAAAGTTATTTTTTCATTTAATAAATTTCAGTTTTTGTTCACTAAAGTTGATATAATACCTATATTTGATAGATTTTTATTAATTTTAAAATATCGCAAAACAACTGTAACTTATAAGGACGTGTCCGATTTAGCGGTATAAATATTGAAATTAAAGTTATTATACACTTGAAAACACACTGTTACATGTATTGTTATTATCATTTATAATCATTTGAATAATAAATAATTTTATTGAAAAATGTGTTTGTACTCTTTTAAAATTGAACAAAAGTTCTCATCTTACAATAACAGCAAAAAAAAAATCCACTACAATTTGTAGCTCTTATCAATTTTTTGGAGTAGTGAATTTTTCTTATTGATATTTTGGATAAGTTATCATTAAAGTAGTCGATTATTGATAAGTTAAAACTTTTGGTGCAACCGAACTACGAAAAAAATATCAACAACCTCAAACTTATCGCTTATCAAAATATTACTTATCATTTATCATTTCGCAAATTGGTGCAACTTAATTGTGATAAGTGAGTGCTTATCACTTATTATAACTCAATTAAATACTTATCAAATTTCAATTTGGTACAACAGAAAATTATCAAAAATTATGATAAGTTGATAAGTAATAAGTGATAAGTAGTTGGTGCAATAGGGCCCAGGTCATTAGCACGTAAACAAATTCCAAATTTGACATTTTCCTTATTGGTTTTGGTCCAAAATAATCAAACTGCAACTTCATGTTTAAACTTTTTTCATAAATTTTGGAGTCCCAGCTCCCAGATTCTGTGAATCAGAAAATTTGTTTTGCAAATATCTCAATTTACAGAAAAAAATAAAAAAATCTTAATAAGTTTCTCAAAATTCACCTTTGTGATATTTTGGTGATATACACCTGATGGTATGTCGCTGAAGATTCCTTGGCCACTGACGAGATACAGTTTATTTCCGAATTTGAAACAAATAACGTGGACTCGCGCCATGGTGGACTCCGACATACCCCTTTAATCGTTCGTAAAAGAAAGTTTGTTAGCCGCACCTCTATTTTCTTTTGTTTTTTTTTTTTTGAAACCAGTTTGAATTTAATAGATTTTATGTAAACCTTATACTTTTTAAGATATTTGCAAAATAAATTTTCTGGACCAAGGGAGTGGCCACTTCCGGTTAGCCGATTTGGAGTAAGATTCACTGGGACCTCCCAATAGACACCATTTCGAAACCCACTTTTTCGGACTTAGCGGACCTCAAAACAGATAAATCTCTAAAAATCTCAAGGTCTAAAATTTTCATGATTACTATACTTTATTTTACTAGAGTAAAAGAAAGTAAAAATCATATGTTAAGCCGTTCGTCGCGGGGCCGCTATTTAAATTTAACAACAACTTCTGAGATTGCTCCACATTACAATAAAAGTGTTCAACTAAATAGAGTTTGATGGTTTACAATAAATTCCACGTCAATTTTATTTATTTGTTTTATTCATTTATTTTTTCTTCGCCAATTAATGAAGCAACTCAGAGCAGTATAATAACTTAGTTAGACACTCGTAAATCATAATTATGTATGTACATACATATATAAAATGTACAGGCGCATACAAATATAATTTATATTTTGCGAATCAAATTGACGTAATTTCGTAATAATCCCACATGCAATAAAAAGAAAAGTCGTTGTAACGATTGCAATTTACTATATAAAAATCAACAACAAAACACAAGACTTATAATTATTTTACGATATTTCTACAACTTCAAATGGTTTACATAAAACTTTTTTTTTATTTTTTACCTGTACTTACAATTATTATTATTATTACTATTTTTTAACTACTATATATTACTACGTTATTTAATAATAGGTAATAATATTGTTTTAATAATTTTTATTATCATTTCAAATTTGTAATTGCAACCACTTACTGTGAATTTGTCCATTAAAAATTGTTAAAAGAGAACAAATTCTTTTTTAATTTTATTTTTATAAGTATTTGAAATGTCGAAAATATTGTATTCAAATTGCAATAAAATATAAATTTGCGATTTATGATTAAAACGTGTCATAAACATTTATACGGCTTGGAAATAGGAATCTTCATATACATAATTGTAATGTGTTTGTGTGTGTGTATGTGTATTTGTAAGGCTGGATAGATAAAATCGATCACTTCAATTGTTGTATTAAATTACCTGCAAGCCCGAAATATAAATTACAAGATATAATATATGTAATAATAATAAATACTACAACATAAAATGTAATAAAAGAAATATCAATTTACATTTAAAGAATAACTCTGGTAATTACATGTAATTGATTAATTGATTTGTAATAGAATTTGTATATATAAAGGCTTATACAACATATAAGACAATAATTGATGGTTAAAATAATGTTTTTTTGTGCCTAGAGGTTATTGAACAGGTAATTTAATTATTTATTTTGTTGCTTCGAAAATTAATGTTCGTTTCAAGGAATATTTTACTTCATTTGTTGCTGTTTATTACAAAAATAAATGGAAGGGGCCTAATATTTTGTACCTGGCAGTATTTTGTAGAAGTACGCTGACACATTTCAAGGTCGTAACTTTTCTTGCAAACATTGACGAACACGTCCAATACTCCCTTTAAAAATAACAAAACTTAAAAATAAAACCAAAAAAAATGATATCATGCTAGTAAGAAACTAGACGCACGCGTCGGCTGAGTGCGGGAACCTCATGAGCATTCAAAAGCCAATTTCAAGCGAGTTATATACAATGTATTTACTAAGACCGAATAAAAATGATGCAAATTACAACAGACATTTTGAATTTAAAGTAGAATTTCTTGTCATGCCATTTCAAATCATGGCTTTTTTCTGTTATATCGTCGTTTGTGAATTATACTACTGTTCTAAACAATAATAATAAACCAACATAATAATCGTTTTCCAATCGACCAACCGTGAGCACCCGCTAGTAGAATGGTTTTTGTCTTCGCTAAATTTGCTATTTTAGTAAAATATTCACAAGTACTAAAAAGTAGATACTAAATGGAACGCAAAACACAAAAGTCAAAGCAAAACATAAGCAACAATTTTTTTATATTTATAATTTAGTACATATTATATCCGCAATAAAAAAGCTAAGCTATAACAAATTTTATTGTTAACACTTATTGCCGTCGGCACTTGACGAAACACATTTAATAACATTTTAAATAAAACACTTGTTTAATATTTCGCAAATTTGAGATATAATTTATTCTCAATCGATTTTGACTTGCTAGGTCATCATCAGGAGTTAAACTAACAGTTGCTTACAAAAATGGTGGTTTAAATATAAAAGTACTAATAATAAAAAACACACAAAGATTAACAATCATAAAAAAAAAATTTTATAACTAAAATTTTAACCAAAAAAATAAACTAATACAAACCAAAAATATAAGCAAATTGAAGGAAAAGGCATAACATCTATCATAAAATAATTTAGGGGTGCGAGTAGAAAGAGAGAATAAAAGAGAAATAAAAGAGAATATTATTTTATGAAGGCCGATTATGAAACAACACAGGATCAGTGAGCGGTGAAAATCGAATCTCTCTTTGTTCATTTAAGATATCTTGGTTAAAAAATAGCTTTCCTATTTTCGTTCGATTCTAGGGTATCTAAACGCCTACCTTTATTTTGTATATGCAAAATATCTAAATTATTCATGGGTGAGGAATGGTTTTGTTGAATTAAATGATTATGAAAAAAAGACTCTTTAGGCCCTGATAAATGTTCATTGGTTCTGATTTTAAAATTACGTCCTGTCTGTCCAATATAACTGAAACTACAATCATTACAATCAATTTTGTAAACACCTGACTTGGAAAGGATATCTGTTTTTTCTATGTTGTTAAAAATTAATTTCTTAATAGTGTTTCTATTATAAAAGGCAAACCTAATGTCACTAAATCGGGATATAATGTTATTCAGTCTCTGGCTAGTTTTACCAACATAACCTAAACGACGCCAAACCAGGGATGATGTGTTTTCCGTGGGGTAAATACTATTTAACGTTTTTTTTTTAAATTTTTTGTTCAATAATTTAATTCTGGTTTGCTCTGTATAACTGTTATTGGTGGCTATTTTCAGAATAAACCTCAATTCTTTATTATAATTTGTGTTCGTCAATGGGATGGTAATTAATCTGTCCAAAAATGAGTGGAAACCTGACATTTTAATGTTATGAGGATGGTTAGATGAACTAGGGATGATGGCGTCCGTATACGTTGGTTTATGATATATGCTAGAATCTAAGGAAGAATTAGTTCATGTTATCGTCATGTCCAAAAAATTAATTGAGTAGTTGTCTTCAATTTCAAGTGTAAAATCTATGCTGCGATATTGGGAATTCAACCAAGTAAGAAAAGAATTAAGCAGTATGTCAGTACCGTTCCAAAGACATAAAACGTCGTCAACATATCTGTACCAAAAAATAATATGTTGTTATAACTAAAATAATTTTGTTTAATGCAAGTATCAAAAATAAATTTCAGTTCGTTACGGAGAGACAAATCTAAAACATCGCGGTCTAGGTAACTATTGACAACTTCTGTCAGAATATTAATAGGATAGAAGTAAAAAGGCTAACTACATCAAAGGAAATGTTCATAACCGAAAATTTCCAACCATCGTTACCAAAAACTGTTTTACACTTATTAATACATTTACTGACCGATAGTTCAAAAGAAAAAGTTGGATCTTTTTTATGCTCTATTGCCTTGCTGACTGAAATAAAATCATAGATTTTACTTATATAGTCTGCGTTATTGAGGATTGTAATTGTATTGCCTTTATCAGCCTTACAAGCTATCAAGTCAAAATCACACAACTTTTTCTTTATTGAACTTAT
Organism: Tipula vernalis; assembly: GCA_958295665.1. Lineage (NCBI taxonomy): Eukaryota > Metazoa > Arthropoda > Insecta > Diptera > Tipulidae > Tipula > Tipula vernalis. The sequence continues at coordinate 173,118,504 of OY282558.1, read as the reverse complement.
TGTTTTTTTTTTGTATAATTATTATTATTAGAAGAAGAAGAAAAACACTCACTCATACCTTTTTTTAATCTGCAGTGCACATGTTGATTTTAGCTGGATCGATTCGTTATATAAAGCTGACTCTGCGTCTACTGCAAGATTCTGGAACGAATGCAGGTTGTTATTTACTGGTGGAGAATAGTTGATTCCTTTGCTCAAAAGCTCGATTTCTGAGTTGTTGAACGCAACACCAGATAAGTTTTTGAAACGTGGATGAAAATGAAATTCATCTGTGCAACCTGCGTTATCGCTGTTTGGTGGTTGCACCTCAGGAAAATTCCACGTCTCACGTATTGGACATGCGACAGTTCAGCTGTTTCTTCACGCACCTTCCTATCATAACTGTCAAATTCAGCCGCGTGTAAGCGAGCTAGCAACCCAGTATGTACAACTTTTAGATGTAAAGATAAATTGTCTCTTGTAGATACCATTTACGGAGGACATTATCTCTCCAATTACAGTTGGAAATTTTCCTGAGGTAGTGAGGTGCAACCACCAAACAGCGATAACAGAAACACTATTAAGAAATTAATTTTTAACAACATTGGACAGACAGGACGTAATTTTAAAATCAGAGCCAATGAACATTTATCAGGGCTTAAAGAGTCTTTTTTCATAATCATTTAATCCAACAAAACCATTCCTCACCCAAGAATAATTTAGATATTTTGCATATACAAAATAATAGTAGGCGTTTAGATACCCTAGAATCGTACGAAATTAGGAAAGCTATTTTTTAACCAAGATATCTTAAATGAACAAAGAGAGATTCGATTTTCACCCCTCACTCATCCTGTGTTGTTTCATAATCGGCCTTCATATAAAAATATTCTCTTTTATTTCTCTTTTATGGCTACTCGCACCCCTAAATTATTTTATGATAGATGTTATGCCTTTTTTCTTCAATTTGCTTATATTTTTGGTTTGTATTAGTTTATTTTTATGGTTAAAATTTTAGTTATACATATATAGTATATTTTTAAAAAAAAATTTTTTATGATTGTTAATCTTTGTGTGTTTTTTATTACTAGTACTTTTATATTTAAACCAACATTTTTGTAAGTAACTGTTAGTTTAACTCCTGATGATAACCTAGCAAGTCGAAATCGATTGAGAATAAATTATATCTCAAATTTGCGAAATATTAAACAAGTGTTTTATTTAAAATGTTATAACAAATTTTATTTAAAACTTTATTTTCTAAATACCCACTCCAATTTATAGAATAAAGAAAATTGTAAAACAGTAAGAAACTGGTCATATCACGAGGGAAAGGCGTTAATAAGTACATACGAAAATAGGAAAGACGAATTTTTCAAGTGTAGGAAAAAAAAAATTGTTTTGTGCAAAAATGTTAACGGATTTAACGGATTTTCCACTGACAATATTAATAAGAATTAAATATAAAAATGCCAAAGATCTTGAAACTGGAACAAGCACGAATAAAATTTTATATTTGGACGACATAGATACAATATTTCACGGCAGTCCGACTGTACATTCAAACAACATCGTAACTATTAGAATTAAAGAAACACCAAATGAAGCTTCCAACAGTACAAATATTTCAAAAAACAACTACGATTTTAACGAATATGTGGAAATTAAGGTTTCTAACAGTAAAAAACCAAATAGACTGTTGTAGGAAAACCAAATTATTACGCGGAGAAATTAAAATTGTTCGAAAAATACCTTCAGGACAAGGAAGCGGCCAAGGAGCAAACACACCAACAATTATATGATATAATATAATTAAAGAATTATTAAATTTATTTAAAATGAAATAAAATGTTTTGAATTTTTTGATTTAAATTAGTAAATTTTTATTGTTTAATTCATTAAATATATCCAGTTTTGTTCTCATATTTTCTCCTCCTTCGGAAATGGAAGATCATTTGTTGGTTGTGGTTTTTGGTATTCTTCCATTTCATCCTCGACGTATCCCTCTAAAATGTACAAGTTGTGCAAAACGTAAGCACCTACCACACAATTTGTAATAAATGGTATATTGGGACGTGCAAAAAACAGTAATCGTCTAAAGCGACTTTTTAAAAGACCGAATGGATTTTCTACTATGATTTTACAGTAGCTGAATGAAAATTTGTTGAACTTAATTTTTTTCGCGCTCAGATTCATAAAATCTGTAAATGGGTAACTAAATAGTCACCGGTAAGCTGAATCCCCTAATAGAATATGGTCATGTGTCTACAGTTACGATTAGAGTTAACTGTGTTGAAAAAATGTGAACGCCGACACATTCGAGCATCATGCATTAACCCCAGCTCACCGCAATGAATGTCGATACATTTTTCGTCAGCATCGACGATGCCTTGTAACAGGATGCTGTAATATTTGTTTCGGTTGTAGAACGCCTCTATGTTTTCCTTTGGACGGTTAATCCGAATGTGGCAACCGTCTATGGCTCCGTTTCATTCTTAAAAATTTAAATTAATTAGCTCGCGTGTCTTGCTCTATTGGCCTGTTGATGTATCGGTTAGTAATGGATACAATCCATTCCAAAACTTTATGTAAAACACGAAAAACTGAGCTTTTGGTGATTTTCATCACAATCGGAGGATGAAGATGAGGAAGACGGAACAAAAACAGTCTAATAAACACTCATCACTGCTGCACTATCAAATGATAATGCCTTTCTTATTTATAATTTATTAAGAGATTAATTTTAATAAGTTAAATGTTATTATTTATAATACTGTTACGAACTGGGCTTCTGAGTTCGTCTGGATTTTGCAAATAAAAGCACTGTGCACTTTATGTCACTTTGAATTGAGTTTATTTCACTTTTCTTTTATACACTTTGTTTCTGTACCAATAGGTCGGGTTCCAAATTCTTCTCAAAACTTGGTACAGAAAATGAAGGTTCAATAAAACTTGCTGGTGTGGTTAGTTGGTCGTTAACAAAAACCCTTGGTTTTAAGTACAACTATCGTGTACTATCGCTCGAAATAATTTATTTTAATTTTTTGGTTGTGAACGCTTTGATGGTTGATTTTAGAAGACAGAGATTTTTCTTTTTCTTTAATTTTACAAAATTTTCTTATTATAGTAACATTATTGTTAATTTTTATGGTTGCTGGCAGATGGCCAAAAATCTATACAACATTTAAAAGTTTTGTAAATTAAGATTAATTAACATTTATAATGTTTTTAATGTGAATATGTATGCATTCAGGGTAATTTATGTGTCATTATTAAAACATAAACAAATTTAACCAAAAGGTAAACAAGGTAAATTTCATAATTAAATTTAAATCTAAATTAATTCAAGTTTTGTTTGATTTCAGATTAAAACATAAATTTAAGGTATTACATAACAATATAAGATAAGTATTCAAAATGTATTAATTAAGTAAAATAGAAAATTTAACTATAGTAATTTGATTTTAGGTTATGATGCATATTATGGAAATTACAGTGGTATTTCGATGGAACATCAAATTTAAGATAAGTGTCTGGTAATGTGCTGTATACATATAAATTCTTCTAATTTTTTTTTTTCTTTATTTTTTAGGGTTTGTCAGCTTCAGTGGCTTCAACACACTTTAATATTTGCTTTAACTTTTACTTATTTAAATCTATCTGCTTGCCACTGGTGGGGGCTATGACAACAGATTTATTTCACTTATTACACGATTTAAAGTAAACCAAAAACTGTCCCCCGCTTATCATCGGTCGTGTTTATATACCAGTTTAATACTGCTCCCGAAATTTACGTTGTCTTTCAAGTCCTTAAAAAAATGGTTGTTATCGATCATGTAGGTGAGTTGGGATATGACGAAGTACGAGTAGTTAGTTCAGGTATATTTATTTATTTTACATTTTTTACATTATTTATCAATTTTCTTATGACTTATGCACAATAATCATAGATTATTAATATTATGATCTCCGTTCATTGCAGCTTTCAGTCAATTTAGCATTAATGAAGGACCCATTGTTTTATATGATGCAATTACCGAATGTGAAATACCTTTTGATATTTTTAGTACATACATAAAGCAAATTTTAAATTCCAGTGGTATTTTACATATCAAAATAGTACCAATTGATTTTTAAAATGTTGAATTACAAAATCATGAATTTAGCAGCAATTTGTTAGAAATTCAAGATAAAGAATCAGAACAAATTATATTTGAAGCACAATCAAGCAGCAATAGCACCGAAGAATTGGTAAGTTACCTAATCCTAATAATAGCACTAATCTGGAAGTGTAAACTAAATATTTTCAACATTATAGGATATTATTGAAATTATAAATAAGCATTGCCTTAAACTGATTAAGAAAGTTAAATCATCTTTAGTATTGACGCCTTTTGAACGAAATGAACTATCTTCAACTATCATTAAACAAAAATTGAACTATAAGCCATCTAAATCGTAAGCGAAAGTTTATTAAATAATAAAATAATGTATCACAAGTTGAAACAAAATTCTATTCCAATTTTTATAGGTTAAACAGGGAGGACTTTATTCAACTATCAAAACAAATTGTTGATGTGTTTCCACAAGAAGTTCCAGAACATATTGTATCCCATCAACGGGATCTATAATAGCTAAAGGCAAACTTTATAACTGTTATCACAATTATAGGTGTCAGCTAAATCGAGCTGGTGTAGTTCGGAGAAGAAGCAGATCATCTACTGCGCTAGCTCAACGGCTTCCGCAGCAGATAGTGAAATAACTAATTAAGGTGAGTATATATATATATATATTGTTACGTTTTTGCCTTGTCAAATAAGGTTCGTATCACTGGATTGTGAATAATACAAACTCAATTCAATTTATCACCAACGAATTTATTTATTTCACAAAATTTATTACAACACAGTTTATCAATAAAAATTCACAAAATCACTTTATATAAATTATTCTTAAATTTTACTGATCACTTTTACTTTATTTATCGCACTACAACACTTTTTAAATCACTTTTTAATTCCTTTTAATCTTTATACTATCGCTTACCAAATATTACTAATAATCTTACAAGTTTACACTATCGCGTTCCAAATACGAATAATCCAATTCGATCTTGTTCGCCTTTTTATATACACAAACCAAGCTTCTCGAAAGTTCACGACTTTTCCAGTTGGAATAGCGTAGAAACATTACGTAACAATTTTTATCATGGAAAATTCCATTTAGTACAGTAAACATTGAGCTATTAGTTTTACTTATTCTATTGCACACTAGGTGTCACCGTCACAATATATATATATATATATATATATATATATATATATATATATATATATATATATATATATATATATGTATATATATATATATATATATATATATATATATATATATATATATATATATATATATATATATATATATATATATATATATATATATATATATATATATATATATATGTATATGTTTATATATATATATATATATATACATATATATATATATATATATATATATATATATACATATATATATATATATATATATATATATATATATATATATATATATATATATATATATATATATATATATATATATATATATATATATATATATATACATATATATATATATATATATATATATATATATATATATATATATATATATATATATATATATATATATATATATATATATATATATATATATATATATATTAGGGTGATCCTTGTTTGTATGGGACAAAAAAATGTAGAGATATCTAACGGGACACCCCCTAGAAATGTGAGGTTATGCTAAAAACTTAAACAGAAAAAATATTGGGTCAATCGAAGTTGTCAATTTTTTTCAATTTTTCACTTTCAAACGAACAGAAAAATGATTTTAAATTTTTTCTCAGCCTAAATCAAAATTATGGTGAATAGAAGCTATAATTACCTTTCCAAAACCTTAAAGATGTCGAACAAATCATCGGTTAACAAATGGCGACTTTATTCCCAATTTTCGAAACTAATAAAAACTCAAATAATAAACGGTTTTTTTTAAATCGTGAATTTTATATTCAAAACTACAAAAAAATAAATAAATAAATAGCAATGAGATGTAACGACTAAGCAAAGGAATATTTTATGATGTTATAAAAATCGCATTAGTCATAGGGACTTAACATAGTTATGTTTTATGATGTCATTATGATTCATCTCAGTAGTTATTGTATTTAAATCCGCCTACCACATTAATTATGACCTGCTATGGCCAATATGTTCATACAGTCATATAATATATAGAGAAGAGAAATGCAAATTAATTTCAGTTTAGATTCAAATCTCGCGAATAAAGGACACAAATTTGTAATAACTAAATCTAGTCCATTTAAGAGTTTTATTAATATTTTTAAGAAAGTGCTACTAAAATTGACAAAATGGCATGTAATTTACGGTCCACTACAGAAATTTATCTTCTTGGCCATGAGTTCTGTCAAATTATTGGTGCTAAGTTACCCTCAAATAAGCAAGTGATGTGTCTTTTTTTTACAATCACCGTACTGTGAAATTAACAATTCTGACAATCCAGGAAGTGTCTATTTTTTGGTCAAAAGCACGAAACCCAGTGAAAAAGGAACAACATTCCATTGAAAAATTGGAAAAATTGCATGATGAGCGGAAAAATCTCCTAAAGAACAAAAATAAAACCTCCAAAAGTTTACCGTGAACAAGAAAATGCATTTAATAGTAAACTGGATGATATTTTTGATATCGCACTTATCAATACCTTGTCCATGATGACCAGTGAAAACGACAAGCGATTCCTCTTGTCGCAGCGTGAGAAATGGCGTCCCGGATATTAGACTGGAGCCAGACAATATCAAATTGAAAGAGAAAAGCGGAAATCGGAACGTAGGGAGGCAGAAAAAAAACGTAAACGAAGATATCTTGAAGAAAAAGTAAATCAATTCCAATAGACTCACAAGCATTATTTTCGTCATCGGAGAGTGACAGCGAAAGTATACCTGATAACGACATGAACTTCGAAAATATTGGTTTGTCCGTACTAAGCGCAGAAGGAGCCCGTAGAGGAAGCAAATATTTTATTACTCCTAGAATATTGTCAGCTTTGGATAAGTGGAAGATTAGTGGTCGTGCAGCAATGCATTTAATCAGGCCCGTTGCCGAAAGTTTTGGACATTCTATTGATTAACTCGTTTTGAATAGAACAATACTGAGGCGTCCTCGTGAAACAAATAGAGTAGAAATAGAAGCATCAGTTAAGTCGACTTTCAAGTTTACAACAAGCGTAGTACATTGGGATGGAAAATTACGCCTGGAGTTATCTGGAACGGAGACCGTGGATCGTTTGCCGGTGATTATTTCTCATATAGATGGAGAACAATTATTGGGCGTTCCCAAAATATCAAGATCAACTGGTTCGGAAATGGCGGAGGCTGTTTTCCAAAGCTTAATCGATTGGAGAGTAGCTGACGTTGTCGTGGCGGCTTTCTTTCATACCACATATTCAAATTCTGGAAGATTAAATGGAGCAGCTATTATTTTAGAGCAGAAACTGTAACAAAGTTTATTATATCTTCCTTGTCGACATCACATATGTGAAATTACATTGCGTGCGGCAATTGAATCAAAAATGGGCATTACATCAGGAGTAAATATTCCGTTATTTGTGAGATTCAAGAATTACTGGAATTCCTTGAATAAAGATAATTTCAAAGCAGGCATAGATGATTCCAACGTTCATATATAATTAAATGATGTGAAAGCGGAATTAGCGGGTGGTTTTTGTAAGAACGAATTGGCAAAGAAACATGCTCGGGATGATTACAAAGAATTATTGGAAATCACTCTAATTTTTTGGGGTATGATGCCAAATGAAAATGCCCGTTTCCGTCTGCCAGGGCATATGCATCATGCTCGCTGGATGTCCAAGGCCATTTATGTGTTGAACAACACTTGAGAAGAATTTACGGTACATTTGCATTTTTGTCGTACGATTTTATGTGAAAATTTCGTTCCATTGCACTAAAGCACCAAAGCTGTATTTGAACTATTTATGAGATATTTATTTCTACAAAACACCTGATGAAAAGTTGGCGATGGCTGTACTAAATAAAATGTGTGGTCATTTGTGGTACTTGTCCGACGAAAGCGTCTCTAGTGCAGAGAATCGAAGAATGGTGAAACAGTTGAATATGATGAGGGATGTAGAGGCCGAGTCTAGTAAGCGCGTCGAGTTGAAAATTGATGATTCATTACGAAACAACTGGCAGATTTTGCTACACCAAACACTGACGATTTTTTTAAATGGTTCAAGATTTCCACAGATTTCTTAAATTAAGATCCGGGTATGTGGCCTCAGGATGATAATTTCAAGAATGGAATGAAGATTAGTAGTCAAATAAAAGTCGTAAATGATATTGCAGAACGTAGTGTTAATACAAGATTATAATAAGAAATTAACAAAAAATGAAGATGAAATGCAGTATTTACTACAAGTCGTAAAGGACTACTCATAGGAGTTTCCAACCCATACCAATCCTACATTGATTATTTTCATTATAAAAATTAAAACATAATATCATTGTATAGGAGAAACAATATGCGTTTATAATAAAAAAACAATAGTAATAATTTGTCTAGTTTTTGTATTTTGAGATTTGGCCATAAAGTCGCTATTTGTGAACCGATTTTTGATATCTTTGATGTTTTGGAAAGGTAATTATCTCTTCTATTCACCACAATTTTGATTTAGGCTTAGAAAATTTTTAAAATAATTTTTATGCTCGTTTGAAATTGAAAAATTTAAAAAAATACCGTTTTAATCGAATTTCGCGCTCAAGTCGCGACCTCTAAACCATCCTCGATTGTCCCAATATTTTTTCTGTTTAAGTTTTTAGCATAACCTCACATTTCTAGGGGGTGTCCCGTTAGATATTGGAACTTTCGAAAATAAGGGCCACCCTAATATACATACATATATATATATATTTATATATATATTCGAAATATATTTTTTTTTTCATTTTTAACAGATACAATTGACACCTAGATAGAAGATGATATTGAATATGTGAAACTCAATGTTCCAAATAGTTCGGATGAATTTGTTGAGAAATGGCGACAAACCCACAAATTTCGACAAAATCTATTAAGAAGCTCTATGCCGACAATTGAATATATTGAACTGTTTCCCGGCTTAAAAACATCTGAAATTAAACATTTGGTAAGAACTGAGTGCAACCAAAAATAGCCTAAAATGTTTACAAATTTTTATTTTACAGATGAAAATAGATTTAAAAATAAAGTACACTGACTTTGATCCAGACGCCATACGGAATTGGCATAATATTTACCCAAACATCGGGACAGCGTTGTTAAAAGTTTATGCCAACGTATAGCAGCCGCGGAAGAAGGTATTTATTGTCACATCAAGGTACATTTCAATTAGGATGCTTTAAAGCTTATTTTCAAAACTTAATTTTAATTTTTTAACAGCAGAAAAAATCGCGTTAGCATTTTTGGTTCTACCATATAATTTTCCAGCGAATGGAAAACGAACTTACGGCAACGGGAGAGTATCAAACATTGAGATTCAGCAATCATTCATTTCATTACATAAGGTATAAATTTGTATAATACTGAAAATTTTGAAAAATTATTCTTTAAAATTAAATTTTTTTACAGACTGCTGTTGAATCATTCGAGGCAGAGGCTATTCCGGAGGCACCTAAGGTTATTTTTGTGGGAAATCCAATTAGCATTGCGTATGTTTTAGTTGTGGGGGAGAGGTACATGTATTGTAATCCCGTGGAAGCTGTTGAATGCTGTTTTTATTTGTATATGAGTCTAAATATCAAATATCCAATTGCATGTAAATCTATTTGGCATTTTATTCAAAAAGGAATTTTCAAAATCAAAACAGAATTTGATGAAAATATTCCATGTGTGCTCACACTAATTAACGATATGCAGAGTAATAATTAATTTTAGTTACACGTTTTTATATTATTGTTTTATCTATATAATTGAATTTTGAATTTAAATATGACAACAATTATCTGTACAATTTGTAATGTCTTTTTCGCTGATAAAGCCGATTGTCTACGGCATATTACGATACTGCATAAACACATTGAAAATTTTCATTGTATTTATACAGATTGCACGAAGAAATTTTCGCTTCGAAATTCATTTAGTCAGAGTTGCCGTACAAACTTAACTGCTACGTCAGAATTAAATGATGTTCCTGCTTCATCGTTTTCAAATTCTGTCAATCCAATCTCCATAGCCGAGTTAAATGACAAATTTGTTTATTCTCATGGCAATTCTACAATGCCTTACAATTCCCTCACTCCAGTAGATGTAATTAATCAAATGTCTGAGACTGATTTTAAAAATTTACTGTGATGATAAAATTTACAGGAAGAAAGCGTTTCAAATTTTACAGTTAACGTCCAACTTTTATTCTAGTTTCATAAAAAAGTCTTTGCCGTTAACAAATATTGATAGTCCAGCTCTTTCTTCCTTAACTCTTTTGAATTCCAAAATTCTTAGATCAGAGTATTTGTTAATGAAGGAACTTAAACGATTAGTTTTTTTCATTGCAAATAAACCACTCACGTAATTCATTTAGAAAATCAAGAATTTTTAGACAATTTGAACAAATTTGGTAGTAAAAAAAATTTATTACACAATGCAAATTATTCCGCTAACCAGTCTATTTACAGTTTTATTTAATAAAACATTATATTTAAATCATATTTGGGCATACATTTAAAATTTAAAATTTTCTAATAAATCTACGATGCATAATTATGTTGAAAGTGAGGATTGGAGAGGAATTGTCGATTCCCTTCCCCATTATGATAATGTGCAATACCTACCGTTATTTCTATACTATGACGATTATGAGCCAAATAATGTTTTGGGATATAGGTGTGGTGATAAAAAAATTGGCGCTTTTCACGTAAAGATACCTGTATTACCAACACATCTTAATTCCAAAGTTGTCGTCAATATTTCTTGCCAGTTTGGTACCGGTATTTATGTAGAACAAAGAAATATTACAATAAAATTCGTAGTTTGTGCTATATTAGGCGATAATTTAGGTCTGAATTTCATATTAGGATTCAATGAAAGCTTTAACTCAAGGTACTTTTGCAGAATTTGTAAAACTCCATCTGAAATTACTCAACAACTTTGCAATGACAATTTGTGTGAAATTAGATCTAGAGAAAATTATGTATTAGACTTACAAATTGGGAATGAGTCTGAAACAGGCATTAAAGAAAATTGTGCATTCAATTCGTTAAAATGATTTCATGTTACAACTAATGTAACCGTTGACGTGATGCATGACTTTTTGGAAGGAATTTGTCATTACGACTTATTATTAATACTAAAATAAATTTAGCATTTTCGCATGTAGTACTCAACAATGACTATAAATATTTAAATATTCTAGTAGAAGAACATAATATATTATATTTGAAATTATCATGTTCACACTTAAAGCCCAAATTTCATATTCTTACACACTATGGACGAATAATGCAAAAAATTGGACCCTTAGTTCAACTTAGTTCAAGCAGGTTTGAATCATATCACCAAAAATTTAAAAAAATTATTAATATATCCAAAAGCAAAATAAATATTTTGTATACTACAGCACTTAGAAACCAAATAGCTTTGACATACGAATTAATCAATTTCCCATGTCTCGAACATGAAATAATTCCTGATAAATTAAAAAGTTAACAGATAAAACTATTGCAACAAATTTTAAATTTATTTGTTGGGCCCTGTTTTTTGACAAAATATATAAAACTTGACAATTATTTAATAAGGATTGAATGATAATGGGGATCCCAAATTCGCAATTATAAAACCAATTGTTTGTTATGAAAGACGTTATTTTATTTGCGTCGAAGATTTAGATGTTTTCGGTTTCAATACATATTACTTTAGTTATGAAATTGAATTTACAGGGTATTTTCATACTTTTTGCCGCTAACGAAAAATTTAGTAAAAAATTCTCACAGTTTACACGTGAGTATTATATCTAATAAAAATATTTTTGTTATTAATTATTTCCAGAACTATAATTGAATTAATTGTTATTATTTGTAACTTTATGTAAATAAAAGCTAAATATTGTAGCATATATTTTTGTTTTAATTGTAGTTTATTATATCATTTGATAAAATGCGTATACTATGCATGATAATTCCCTAACCAAAATTTATTAAATTAACCATATTATTATAAAAGCATTGCTATTTATATTATAATTAAGTTAACATTTCTTTGATATCGTCAAACTATAAGTGTGCTAAATGTCAATTCAGATATGATAGAAATTATCATGAACTTATTAAAATAAAAATTGAAATATGTTTGGGATTATAAAATTTGCTTAAGCGCATTCATTTTAAATTTAGTAAATTGTATCATATTCCCGATCATGTGCCAATTACTTATTTGATAAAATTAATCATATTCCTACGCATTTATCATATTCGTTTATTATAAATATGATGGTCACCACATATGATAAAATAATTCATATTTTTTTTCTGAGTGCATAACCTCAAGACTAACAAAACCACCTTTTGAACGGTTTTCATATCAAATTAACCTAGCGGAAATTGTTGGCGTAACTACTACCAGCAGACTACTCGAGTGAGTAGTTGAAATCAGTGGTAAGTACTTATGAGTACTTTGCTAGCGAAAATGGAATGAACGGGTAGTTTTATTTGTTATATTATGTAAAGCTGAGTGCGAAAATCTTACGAGCATTCGAAAGGCACTTTCCAGCGAGTTACGACCTATAAAGTGTGCGGGTTTCCTGAATTTTGTTAAGAATAAACATAATGAGATTTGAAGCTCTCAGTCTTGATTTTATTGAGAGAATTGTGTTGTACATGAGGGGGTATTTGAGGATTGTCATTTAATGCTCCAATAACAATGACTGTTAGAGAGCTGGGCAAAATGCCTCGCGGGATTGTTTTCCGCCCCGGAGTCAGTGTTCTGGATTTGATGTGTAACGAAATCTTAAGATTTCGTTATCAGACACGGGATCAGAGGTCTGGTGCGGTATAGTAGCTGGCTAAAGCCCTCGGTGTGTCGTGGGGGTTTCCAGACATGATCCCATGCTTGAATAACTGCATGATGAGAAAAGGAATTAAACAAAAAACCAAAAGAAAGGAAAAATGAAACATTGTGTGCCACGCTCTCAGGAGTTAAAGAAAATAATAAATTGTGTGCCGTCGTGTGAGATAACAGCACCATTCCGCTTAATCCCCGACCAGTCTATAAGGAAGGCCTCATTATTATGGGTCCCCTATAGACCACTCGGCGCGAAATCAGTCATCTCCCGAAAACGATTAGCACATGTGTCGTGCTGCTCGCTCCGACACCCTGCCGAAGTGAGTAGCACGACCGGAAAGAGATGGAGAGCCAACCATCCGCAAGTACCCTACCTCACAACACATTCAATCACTCCAATAGAAATGTCTTCCTCATGGTGTGAAAGAACATAACCTCAATACCAAACAAAATGACAACAAACAGAGAGGAAAACTCCTGAAAACAGAAGTATCCAGAGAAAGTAGCAAATTGATAACACCCACCGGTAAAATAAACAACGGAACTATTATGGATAATTAATGACCAATGCGATAATCAATAACGGTAAGTAACAAAAAACATGTGAAAAAAAAGTTTGAAAATAACGTCGAATATGTTTCGAGAAAAAAAATTAAATAACTGAGACTATAAATTTAGTAAAGAATATAATGAATGAAAATCCGAAAACACATCAGTCAAATCCAGCTCACCATACCATAAAATTAATAGAAATTTATCAAAATTTTCAATACTTAGAATAATCATATAATCAATAAATTCTAAATTTACGTTAATAAACAAAATTAAAAAATGACAGCAATCATCAAAACTTTAAAATTACATGAATTAGCAGAAACACTTTTAACATAACAATAAAAACTAATGAGATTTTTTTTTCCAAAACAATGTAGTTTTCGTTTTCTGTAAATGACACAATACCTGTCCCAGATCCGCCCGATCTGATCTCGCTGATCCGCCACGTGATACAGGATCCCCCTCTACACCTTCAACACCATAATACACGTACAGACTTGAATTTTTATGTTCACTATGTGAATTATACAGAAAAAGTGTTTCGACATAACTTCACTTGACTTTATACTTTTCCTTGACATTCATCAAATTCAAGAAAACTTTTATTCAACTTTTTTTACTTTTTCCTTTTGTATTATTTGCAAAAACTTTTTAAAATCAAACCAAAATGTTTAACACCACGAATGTACTTATTTATTGACAAAAATAACTTATATAATTAATTTTTTATTTTACTATATGAATTTTTTTTCTCTCAAATATATTTACTATTTTTATTAATACACAATTTAATCAGAGTAGTATCACAAAAACAAAAGAACTACTCATCTAAAAACTCCAACCTGAACTGCCCTGATTTCTCTTTCAAATTTCTTTTCTATCTCCTCATCATAACCTGCTAAAATTCTCTCTTTAGAGAGAATTTTAGCAGGTTATGCTCCTCATCCAAAAAAAAAAAAAAACAAAAAACCCGATTGGCTTGTTCTCGTAATCGCGTGATCCACACACACATCAATCCCAAAATTAAACATGAAAAAAAAGATAAATACTCTCATGTCGGAATGTTCTCGAATATCGCATCACAAATAAACACTACGCACACTTTCCTCTTACATACCATACACTCAAAACAAATAAACGATTGGTGCACGCAACGCCACTACATAAAAAGCCATGACAAAAAAAATGTGTGGTAGTATGTGTTAAGGGTACAAACATTTTTATTTTTCTATGGAAAGTAAAAAAAATCATATAGGATTTTCAAACACATTTTTGTATATCGGCTCTATTTTCAATTTAAATCAACATTTTTATTTACAAATATAAATAATTTGATATCAAATATATCGAAGTGTAAATTGTGAACAATTTTGATTGAAATTAATAATCATTTGTTAAGTAATTTTGCATTTTTATAAAAATATTTTTTTCTCAAGACATCGCCGTGCTTCGTGTTCCTCTAAACATTTCATTTTCATAAAAAATTTATTATGATTAGAGGAACACGAAGCATGCCGATGTATTGAGAAAAAAATATTTTTATAAAAATGCAAAATTACTTAATAAATGATTATTAATTTCAATCAAAATTGTTCGCAATTTACATTTCGATATATTTGATATCAAATTATTTATATTTGTAAATAAAAATGTTCATTTAAATTGAAAATAAAGACAATATAAAAAAATGTATTTGAAAATCCCATATGATTTTGTTTACGTTTCATAGGAAAATAAAAACCTTTATTCCCCTCTTTATATTAGTGATTCGACTTTTTTAAACTGATGTCACGGCTATTTATGTAGTGGCATTGGTGCACGTAATATTCAACTATATAGTGTTGGTTGTGTACATATATGCCTTCATAAAATAATTGACCAACACTAATTTGGTTTTGTTTTTGTACAATGAAATATGAAGAGAAAAAACAAAATATGTATACATAACTTAACAACAACAATTTACATCACGGCAACGCCGAATAATAATATCGAATAAAAACAAAACCTATTTATGTGTATGATTTGCATTGGAAAAATAAAATTACAATAACAACAATCATTGTGTCATTCGTCATATTCGAGATGAATATGATGAGATACATTATCATTTATTTTATTTTTATTTATTAATTATTAAATTATTTATTTATTATTTTATTAATTACATGTTCATTGGTGAACATTTTATTAATAAGACATTTATTAAATGGGTCTAAATATAGAACAATCTCATGCAGGGTACTTCGTAATGGAATCGTCCGAATGTATCTGACTCTGTTGGTTAATATTGATCAGCGGAGTGTGCCCATACTTAATGGTAAATATCCAGGTGAACTGAACATGGATAGACCATTATTGGTCCAACGTTGTTCGTTTGCAAAATCGAACGGGCCATTGCCATATTATTATTATTAATGAAACCTCCACCACCGCGCATTTTATTCAAATTTTGTAGAGAATGTTTTCACAATCCTTGCAAAAAATGGCGGATCTCATTTGGCATTTTCCATTTCGGCTTCCGCCATGAATGGTGAAATGAACCAGTAATAATTCAGTCTTACCATTTTCAATTCATTTTAATTTGTGCAAACAAAACTTGCATCACCCACTCCAACGACTACTTTACTGTGAAATTGCAAAAAAATAAACAATCTCCAAAGCCCGTGACCAGAAACAGAAATACATGACAAATGGCGTAACTACATAGTGGACTTAATAATTTGTTAACAAGCTGAATCTGGAAATAAACATGAATTTAATACAAAATTAAGGTAACTGAAAAATACTAGTAGCTACCGCTTTCAGTGGAAACAATTGTCCGATTGATCTCATAGTCTTGATGTACTTATGTGATAAAGATAATCTACGACACGATACTGGGAGGTAATGAACATGCGCCGAACGGCTGTCATCAAGTGCTCAGGGCACCAAATTAAATTCTCATCGGAAATAAAGGCTCGAGATAATAACAACCGCCGTTAATAGTGCCATTATAGTGAGGACATTTTCGCTTAAAACGCGTAAAATACCACAAATAAAAACTAATTTTTTACCAATCACGCCCATGAGTGGCGATGAAAATAAATTCAAAATTTCCCGGCTGGACGATATGCACGATTTAATCGCGCATCCAATTTATAATCTAGCTCATTAAAATGTCATAGATATAGTTGACCATATCGTGTTCAGCATCTCATTTCTAAAGTTCCAGGTTCTCGTTTAATAAACTCACCATACTTAAAAAAGAAATACATCGACTGCCACAGAAGTACTAACGGGCAAGAGTATTAAATTTGTCACAACAAAACACATTATTTGTCGTGACAATTTTGTTCGCCGATTAGATTCTTTGTACTCATCTTTCAGATGGCTGTTATTCTCGAATGGTAACATTGGTCCTCGAAATAATATCAACTCGATATTATAATGAAGAGTTCGACTCAGGCAAATCGTGAAATATTGAGATTATAAACAAATTATTTACGTCTTAAATCTTAAGCGCTCTGTTAAAAAACATTTATATATCCCAATACTGTATCACATGGTTTAATACTTTAATGGTGCACATCACACCAGAAATCCCATTTTAGAAAATCCAAGATTTCTATATATAATTCGGACCATTGGGATTGTGTAATTTTGTACCTGTAATTAGAAAATTTGTGCATAGCGTACTTTAGGAAATAGGATGGGATTTCTCACGTGATTATCACACCAGTATTCCGTTTATACAATAAAACATATTTGTCGGTGTATAATGATTGTGCAAAATTTTGCGTTACTAGAATCGGCCATAGAACATGCACAATTGATCAAAATCGTGGTTTTTCGAAGAGGTTATATGGACGATTTCCAGAAATCCCACCTTTTATTAACATTCGAATTAAAACAAAGTGTAGTTAATATTGTGGCCAAGATTGACATTTGTACATATTACACTTTAGCCAGAATCGGCCATAGAACATCCACAATTGATCAAAATCTTGGCCAGAATATTAACTATACACTTTGTTTTAATTCGAATGTTAATAAATGGTGGGATTTCTGGAAATCGCCCATATAATCTATTCGAAAAACCACGATTTTGATCAATTGTGGATGTTCTATGGCCGATTCTGGCCAATATAAACTATTTTCAAGGTTAGTTTTGTAAAGCACAATTTTGCACAATCATCATACACCGAAAAATATATTTTATTAGTTAAACGGAATACTAAACGAATAGTATATGGGATTTCTGGTGTGATAATCACTTGAGAAATCCCATCCTACTTCATTAAGTACGCTATGCAGAAATTTTCTAATTACAGGCACAAAATTTCACAATCCCGATGGTCCGAATTATATATAAAAATCTTTGGTTTTCTAAAATGGGATTTCTGGTGTGATGTACACGTTTAATGAGGCGAAATAATCAAAATAGAAACGAAAGTATTAACGCAAACCATGTAAAACCACTTACGGCCGATAATTCTATCAGAAAACAATATGACATAAATGTTTGTCGTACGGATGTTTTCGATAATCTACTGCGTTTGACATTTAAGGAAAAGGATTAATAACCTATCTTTATTACACTCGTAGAATGTAAAAATATTAAACCACGACAAGTACCGACCGGTACAAGATGCATACTATCTGGGCTCATTGTTCTCCCTCCTATATGTTGCAGTCTTTGGGCATTGGCACAGAACATGTTCCGGTGATTTCCCTTCCAGATCGCAAAAGCGGCATCCGTCGGTCGTACTTAGGCCCATCTTTTAAAGGTGATACCTTAAAGGGACGTAACCTGTGAAGAAGCCAGTAAGCAGCCTCAACTCAGGTTTCCTAAGTTCAAGACACTCCTTAACCCTGGCTGACGAAGGTAATATAAATTTCTTCGCAACCCATGAAATCCTGCGCCAGTAGGAAAACTTTTGAGCATCCTCCCAGAGTTTTGCCGCTGCCCTAAGGTGCCCCTTAGTGACGCCACAGAAGGGCTCTGGTCCAATAAATGGAGAGGCAGAATACTCGCGGGCGAGGCTATCAGCTATCTCATTTCCTTGGATTGCAGTTTGACCTGGCACCCACAAAAGATGTGTGATAACCTTCAGACAATCCTGTACTAGCCTTGACTCAACGGTACAAGAACTAAGAGCCTTTAGGAGCGATTGGCTGTCTGATACAATATAAACATTTGCATCGTTTAGGCCTTTTGCTATGCCTATCCTAGCGCAAAGTTCTATAGCTAGTGCTTCTGCTTGAAAAACGGAAGTATTGGTACTCAAGGACTTTGGGACGGCAGTGCCACTCCCGTGAATTCCTATTCCTGCCCCATCTTCCGTTTTTCATCCATTTGTAAACCATACTATTGATCCTCGCTCGAAGGATGATCCCGCTGCATTCCACACACCCCGGTCAGGTAACCTAACACAAAATGGTTTGTGGAAGTCCAGTTCAGATTCCCTCACAGAAATTCCTCCAGGTAGCCATATTGCTTCTTCTTAATTCGAGATTATACTCCGTCATGGCCATCCTATACTCGCCCTATTCACCGGTGCGTTTAGCCTTGTTGAATAATCTTCTCGATTTTTCCCACAGTTTACCCAGCGTCCCGTTCCACCAAGGGACCATCTTTGTGGACTCTCTGCGCTTAACCGGGCAGCTGTTCTCGTAAGCCAAGTGTTTAGACTTATGCAGCTGGTTTGAACAGAACTCCAGATCTTCTGGAGACTCTATGTTCCCCACAACCGAGAGCATTTATGATTCGAGTGAAACTCGAAAGAAGAAGAGAATAAGAGCCCCAGTCGGTCAGGTTAGTTTTGGAATTCTGATTTCCTGCCCTTGCATGGTCTCGGCTGCCAAATCGAATCTGATATGCAAGTGATCCGATAAAGAAGCCTCTTCAGACACATGCTAGTTTTTAAGTAAGTCGCTAAAATGCGGACTAGCACGGACTAGGGTTCCTTCCCCTATTGAGAATGTCTACATTATTTGAGATCAGAAATTCAAAAAGGTACTCACCCCTGTTTTGATGTCTAGTATTGGATGTCGGGTATTCCAGAAAAACCCTTTGACTTTGGGTATTTTGATTTGTGTTAAACAAATTCCGTCGGCGGAACGTCGTACAATTGATGCAAATATTGCTTATTATTCACCATAAACAGGCTTGTAGGGGCATAGGGCATCGATTTAGCTAGATCAATTTGAATCAATTACAGGTTTTAAAATACTGATCTACACGAAAAAGAAAACTTTAAGTGCGAGTTTGTGTCATTTTGTTTTGTTTTCGATAATTCTGAATGTGTAACGATTTTTGACTGTACAAGAACCACGTCGTATAGTGAGAACTTCGATGATTATTGTTAGGAAATTTAGAGTACTTCTTTATTTAACCCTTATTTATGTCTATTTTGGGTTACCCGGGAAACCTTTTCGACTTTAATCGATAAAATTTCTATTTTATCAATGGAATTTTGGCTCTAAGGCCTAGGAATGGCAAAATCATTTAATTGTAACAGTTAAATTTTTAAGTAATATTCGAATTGTTACTTTGAGCCGATGATTAAAAATTACTTTTTGCACGATTATCAAAATAATAAAATAAGACAACGTGCTAGATAGACTGCTAGATTTGGTGTGTTTTTATTACAACAAATGTCCAAAAGACTTAAGGTTGGTTTACATATTTTTACATAATATGTTTGACAAATTTAGGTTGCGTTCACATTAAACATTAACAAGAAATGCTAATTTAATATTACTATAAATGTTGTACAAACTAACACCCTTCTAAACATGTAGTTACATTAAATTAAACCAATTGCACTGGTGTATTTAGCCAACTTTGGTCCATCTAGTGGCTTCGTCAGCATATCCACAATCTTATTGTCAGTTGGACAATAAATCGCAGTTATCTTGTTCGAAGTTATGTAGTCATGTACGAATTTGTATTTGATGTCAATATGTTTTACACGCTGATGACAAATTTGATTGTTAAGCAATTTTATACATCCTTGATTGTCTTCGAATATATTGATTGGAGTTTCAATCGTCTCGTCCACATTATTTAATAAGCTCTCTATCCAGATTAGATCGCGTACTGCTTCAGAAAATGCGATGAATTCTGCTTCTGTCGAAGACAAAGAGACAGATGTTTGATTTCGACTAACCCACGAGATCAAAGCACCATTGAAAATAAAACAATACCCACTACTGGATTTCCCGTCAATATGGTCTCCGGCCCAATCGGCGTCAACGTAGCATTTGAAACTTAGATCGTTTTCTTCGTTTCCCAATTTAAGCTTTAGGGATTTGGTAGCTTTCAAATATCTGAAAACTCTCTCTACCTCATTCCAGTCGCATCGTTTTGGGTCACTCACACGTCTTGCCAATATTGACGTTGCAATGGAGATATCCGGCCTAGTGTTGGTAGATAAGTACATAGTAAAGATCCGATTCCACTCCGATAGATTTCGTTTATCGGTACAGACGAGTTTTTGGCATCCTCCAAATTGAATTCACGAAGCTTGTTTAAGGTATATTTCTCTTGATTTAAATAGAACATGCCTTTATCATCTTTGTTGAATTGGATACCAAGATAGGATTGTAAATTTCCGAGATTTTTTATGATAAAATTGTTATTCATAGAAATTTCAAAAACATGAATTAGTTTGATATTTGTTGAGACTACAACAAAATCATCGACATGGTTAGATACATATATAACATCTCGTTCGGTTTTCTTTTTGTACAGACATAGGTCGTTATCAATTTGTACATACCTGTTCTCCTTCATAATAGTGTCAAACTTCTTGTTCCATTTTTTGCGCCCTGTTTGAGACCATATAAATTTTTAATAAGTTTACATACTTGAGTACTGTCACCCATCGTGCATCCTTTCGGCTGTTTCATGTAGACGTTATGCGATAGATCTCCATTTAAGTATGCAGTTTGAATGTCAAAATGTTTAACTTCCATCTCCCTTTTCCTGCTACTGCCAAAAGAATCTTCAATGTCGTCGGGCCAGCTACGGGTGCAAAAACTTCGTCGTAATCTCGACCAAATTTTTGTGAAAAACCTTGTGCTACCAAACGAGCTTTGAATCGAACGATCTTATTTTCTTGATCGGTTTTCTTCTTATAGACCCATTTGGAACCAATTGCATTTTCTCCTGGTGGTAATTTAGTTATTTTCCAAGTTCCAAAATTATGAAGTGAGTCCATCTCTTCATTCATAGCCGTTATCCAATTTTCAGAATTTGGGCCATTTATTGCTTCTTCATATGTAGTGGCACACTCTTATTTGGCCTTGTAGAATGTCGTGTAGATTGCTCTTCTTCCCCTTCTGGATCATTCCTTCATTTTGAGATGCTTCTTCATTGAGTTGGTGTTCATCGCTGTCTGCTGATTTCGTTTGATGGTCGCTCGAGATGTCAATGGTAGTTTGATTATATATGTATATCGGTTTCAATAAATTTAACATCAAGGCAAATCTTAATTTTGTGTGTGTTAACATCCAAAAATGGATATCCTTTCGTACCGAACTCATAACCCATGAAGAATAATTTTTCAGCTGTGTTATCCAACTTTTTACGCTGTTCTTTCGGGACGTGTGCATATACAAGTGCTCCAAAAGTATGAAAATAATTTAAATCTGGTAATTTACCATGCCACATCTCATACGGAGTAGTTTTTAAGCTTCTAGTTGGTAGATGATTGATTATGTGATTCGCCGTAGTCACCGCTTCGCCACAATACTGTTTATGCAAACCTGAGCTTGTCAACATGCACCGTGTCATTTCAATTAAGGTCCGATTTTCACGTTCAGCAACTCCGTTTTGTTCTGGCGTGTTAGGTACCGTAAACTGAAATTTAATTCCTTTTAATTTTAGATAGTTCCGCAGTTCGTTATCCACATATATTCACCACCTCTGTCTGACCTAATTACTTTAGGTGACATGCCGTATTGCGTTTTCATCATATATTTAGTATATATGTATATATAATATATTCAGTATATATTTATTACTTCTTGGTGTTGGTATTTGTAATGATCCACATACGTCGGTGTGTATTAGATCTAATTTACCCGCTGACCTAGTAAATGATTTTTGCGGAAATGAATCTCTGGTTTTCTTACATTGAAGACAGATTTCACACGTATCATTATGGTCGCAATTAGCTATCTTCATGTTTGCTGCAAATTCTACCATTTTCCTTATATCGATTGAATTGCGATGGCCAAGTACCTTATTCCATTCATGAATGCATTTCGATTTTCCTGGTTGAATTACATTGAGCGCTTGTTGATTCAACTTCTAGACATCATTGGTGGATTTAAGGATAAATAATGTTTTTCCGTTCTTGTCGATTTCACATTGTTTTCCTTTAAACGTGATGGTGCAACCGCTTTTAGCTAGTTTGCTAACTGACTGAATTTGTTTAAGCCTTCGAAAAACGACTCGTCGCTGCTCATGTGTGCGGATGCTCCTGAGTCTACACACCATTCAGATATATTTACTTTAATCTGATGATTAGCGAGTAAGCATACGTACGCTTCGAGAAGTATTCTGTATTCGAGAGTATTTTGTATCCGCTTACCAAAAACGAAAAATACAAAAAATTTTGTTGTCAATATTTTCAAGTTGCTAGTAAATGGAGTATTTAGCCACGAAGAAAATACCTCAAAAAAACTATTTTGAAACGTGCGTAACAATAAATCAATAAACATTTTTTTTTTCAATGTTGTTTCGAATAATTTGTAATTAGTGTGGTATTACAAAAATTTAACGCTAAATGGATTTGATTGAATATTATGTTTTGGTATAGTTATTGAATTCGAAATTATTGTTGTATGGTATCTCGCGGTGGAAAGGTGAACTACACAAAAAATAAAAACTACAATAAAATGAAAACTTGATTGATTTATATGAAATTGGCAATGTTAACGCAAAACAAGTCAAAAATTGAAAGTTATCAGTACATACAAGTATGTTATACTTTATTTACTTTGAATTCATTCAAAGTGAAACTTTGTAATTTTTGTTTAGTTTTTAAACGTAAGTCGATTTTTTTTTTGTATTTCAATTTTAAAATGACAGAAAAAAATTTTATTAAATGGAATTTTTAATCGGAAAACACTTTCTAATACAACATGTCATTTAGCTTTGGATGTCCCATCCATATTTGTGACACTTAGTATAATTGAATATTGAGGATATATTTGATTCTAACGAACATATTGTTATTAATGTAATTTATGCAAAATTATATATTCAAATCAAATACACATCTACTCCACACCCTTGAATTGTACTCAAACTTTTATCGACAGTATCATAAATATTTCAAATTTTCTAAGACATTTTGTCGATATACGTCTACACGCATGCATATAAAGACACAAATATCAATCGTGTTTGAAAATAACTTCATTTTGATAAATTGCCTTAAATTACCATAAAAATTAGATAGACAACAGGAAGATCATATTTTGCAAGATAATTTATGTCGTTGCTTGATAAAGGAAACCTAACGTAATACTCGTAATATCTCTTAAAAACAATCGTGTTTGGAATAGATTCCAAGTACACATTTTCATTAATATTACTGGACACGGATCGCGATTAATAAACAATAGGCAGTTAGCAAATATGTTTTTTATAGCATGGACGTGTTAACGTATTCATTTGTGTTTCGAGACTATAAAGATGCACAGTTCAAAAGATCAAGATATTATTTTATCTCCTTTCGAAGGTTATATTTGGTAAACATTCTTGACCCATGCAATTTAATGCGTCAATTCAAAGCCAAAGAATTATTTAGAAATTGTTATAGACGAGCTATAAGCGACCTTTTAACATTTAGAGAGCAATTGAATAAGCGCCTAATTATTTACTTTGCGCACTATAATGAAGATTTATGTTGATCTAAGTAGGGACCACCCTGCTAAAATTTTGTACTGCCAATGGGACAGATTTGGTCAGTACACCGTCCCCTCTTTTGGCGACAATCGAAGCTATAGGGACAACTTAAATTTTGAATCATGTACTATAAAGTAAGTTGTTAAACTACTCCCTATTTCAGACAGATAGTCGATTATTTTACAGAGATAATGCAAATGCAGTTTGTGCTAAAGTTTTCAAACCAACAAATTGGTTATGTAATCGAAAATTTTAAAAATGGCTGATTGGGAGTTCTTTGAACAAATTACGCACGATAAAACAGATATCGGAGATGCTAAGTTCACCTACTCACAAAATGAACTGTCTGAAAACCCACGTGGTACGCTCGGCAGGCAAACTATTAGGCCACTTAGAAGCAACTGGAGGCAACTATGAAGCAGCATGGGAAATATTGGAGGACAGATTCAATAACAAAAGATTACTTGTCTTCACCCTCTTAAATACCATGCTCAACCAACCATCTAGTAACGCAGAATCAGCCAATGCTATAAAACATGACATAACAACTGAGTGTGAATCTATATGCAATTCGAAATTTGGGAACAGACACCGATTTATGGAGTCCTTTTGTCGTTTTGATAAAATCAAAAAGATTGGATTATGAATCATGACGCTTGTACGAGAACCCAATAGATAACCCAAGAGCCATTCAAAGTACCAGCCGGTTTTTAAGTTCTTAGAAAGACATTTCCAACCTCTAGAAACCACAGGTGCTAACAGAAGTATACCAGTACAACGTGCATTTATAACAACGACAAAAAATAGAATTGAAATATGTTCGCGTTTCAAGGGATGAAGCGATAGCGAGAAGAGTCAAATGGTCATGATGTTGCGACAGATAAACTCTACATAGATTATGATCCATATAGAGTTTGTCTGTTGCAAGATCATCCAACAGCAAACTGTCACAATAAGAAAATTGTTCCAGCTGAAAAGGAGCACATCTTACATTACTGCACCTAACACGACAAGAGAAAGGAATCAGCAGCAAGCCAACTAACAACGATATAACGTAATCTCGTACTATATAGAACTCGTGAAAGTGAACAATATCCATGGGGGTTTCAATTTACTACAAACACTAATTGACCCAGGATCAAAAGTAACGTTCATTACGGAGGACGCAGCACAACAGTTGGGCTTGCTAAAAACAAATTACACCGAATTACATCATCAAATTACAACTGACATACACTCCGACAGTCACAAAAACACTACCAGATAAAACCGCAATAGAATCAAACAACGAAATTCAAGATGTAAATCTTCTTGCAGATACAACTTTAGATAGGCTAGGACCTTGTAACGGCCAGCATCGCTTGACGTTTCAAGGGTTTAATACCCCTGTGGGAATAGAATTGTGGCCAGTTAAGAAAAAAAAAACAAGTTATTGTAAAGGGGAAAACCAACTGGATGGTCCCGTTCAAAAATTGTAGAAAAAAAAAATGAAGAATCATTTTTGTGATGGGGAGGCTAAGTATTGTTATCAAATTTTATTGATGGGTATAAAAAAAATGAACATTTTAAAATTTTTTTTAGTCGGTTTCAAAATTTTTGGATGACCTTATCGAAGAGGATAATAATCCAACAATAAGTTATAAAATTAAAAGATTTAAAATTAATTTTTTTTTTTGGTTTTGCTACCAGATTGATCAGTTGATTATTAAAGAAAAAAAAAAGAAAAGTCAAATCAGTTTGTTTAGCTTTAATTAAGTTTTTTTTTCTAAGTTTGTGGCTTATACGGCAAAGTTTCCATATATTGTGGTAGTTTAATTTTCTAAAAATAATTAAAAATATGGTTGGACTTGAGACCATGATTAGAAAAACAAAAATGTTTGAAACTCTATCATCGGGCGATAACTGTGTTATGTATCCGTTGTAATTTAATATCTATAATTTTGGATTGAAAAAAAAAACTATTCAAAAACAATAAAAAAGTGAATGAATTCAATAACGAATATCAATAATTTATATAAAAATGAAAATTCAAAGTAGATTTAGTGAAAAATAAATTAACAAACAATAAGTGAAATTAAATAAAAATAACTCAGATCATAGTTTTGTGTATAAACTTTGTAGTGATAAAACTAACATACTATGATTAAATACATTGAGCCTACTGGATTATTGGCTGCGAGCTCGTATCAAATTAAGATAAGATTTTTATAATACCTTTTGATGTTTTATTATATTATACATATTATTATTATTATTATTAATATTTTTAAGTACATACATTTTCTTAGATTTACTATGATGAGGGTAAATAGTTAAATTTATAGCAATTCATTTTTTTTGTCAATACCTTTTTAGTTTATATTTGCTATTTTCCTCTCATCTTTGTATTACACATGACGTCATTAGGTTAAGTTAATTTCTCTAAAGTTTATTCATTCATGATTTTATTGCTTTCTTTGTTTTTTTTGTAGTGCAATAAATTAGTTAAAAGAAAATTATCTTTCTCCTCTTTTTCAAATTTTTTTATGAGTTTCCTATTTTTTTTATTTTTTTTGATGGTTTTTCGGTTCATTCTCGTTCTTTTCGTAAAGTGTTGCTTTTCAGCATGAGACGCTAACCGAGCGTATTAAGATGAATTGGTAAGTGTATTCGCAGCCATATGGTGAGTTGATCCTGTCTTGTTTCCTTTCTAGTTTTTTTGTCTCCTTCAGTATTCCTTTTTTTCTTTGTCCTCACGGTCTTACAAGATTCCCTGATGCTTTGAAAACCCCACCCCAATCCACTGAGCTCTAGCCGGCTACATATGACCGTTCAAAGCCTCTCCGGGAATAAAATAATTTCTGTTAACTGGCCGATATTAACAGTCGGTCATGTTACAACCTATTGATATGAAGGCATAAAAAGGGATCCGTATCAGATAATATTTGGGCCGTCTAAGCCACAACAATAAAATGCCTGCAGCAAAATTCTTCTGGGATTCAGAAGAGCTGCATCCGCAACGGGGGCGAAATAAAGTCAAGATTCCATTTAATAGTAATATTCTCAATGAAAACGATTTAGGACAACCAAAGCAAAGGCCAGCAGCTAGACTGCTATTTACGGAAAAGCGCCTTAAAAAAGAAGCAGGATTTAGGCGAGTTTATCATAAATGTATGCGTGAATACATTGAACTAAAACATATGGAGCGGATATACGATGTTTTGACGTTGCATTCTTCACACACTTACTACTTAACGCATCATGCCGTCATAAAAACGGACAGTACAACAAACAAACTGAGAGTAGTATCTAACGCTTCGTGTAAAACAACTACGAATGTTTCTCCCAACGAGTTGATACTTGTTAGGCCAACGATTCGGGATGAGTTAACACAAAACTACTTAACTGGAGAAAGTATTGGTACGTTTTTACTGCTGACATCAAAAAAATGTTCCGGCAAATCAACATAGCCAAACCAGATTCAAATTTCCAACTAATATTATGGCGGACTTCTGAGAACCAGAAAATAGAAACGAATAGATTAAGCACCGAAACATGCGGAACTACATCCGCAACTGACGGTACTGCAAAATATCTTGTCGGATCACAACTCGTCTTAAGAGATTTTTATGTGGATGATCATTTAACGGGGGCACATGTCATAGTCTAGAATGAGTAACTGCTCAGAAACAGATATTTGGAGGACTGAGTTTGACAACACTGTAAAACCCTAGGGTAAAAACTGGCAATGCCAAAACCTGATGCCGAGTCACAAAACTTATAATATACACGGAAAAGTCGAACCAGGAATATCATGGGTTTATCGACGCATCAAGCCAAGCATACGCTGCAATAGTTTATGCCAAATTTAAAAACACAATACGCTTCATTGCTGCAAAAACAAAGGTAGCACCCTTAAATCAGACAATGTCAGTTTCGAGACTGGAATTAAATGAAACCTTATTACTATCAAAACTACTTATTAAAGTGAGAACAGCCTTCGATTGCAGCAACGCAAATAAAACATACTGCTGGACCGACTGTATGGCCTTATTGGATTGGATAAAAGGAAAACCACAAAATCAGTTAGGTAGCTCGACCTGACTTTGCCTCACTCTAGTGGGAAGGTTCAACGTGGTTAAAACTGTCAACATGTCCAATAACCAGTACAGATACTCAAGAGCTAGAATCAGCCAGAGACGCTGAAAGAAAGCTAATACGTTTTATTGTCTCAACTGTAAAGCAGTCGATAGATTTTCTTCATTAGTGCGACTTGTTTGCGATATAGCATACTTCCATCGTTTCTTATCAAATCTAGAAAAAAAAAAAAAATAAGGGATGGTCTCATCTGAAACCAGGGCTGCAATAAAGTCAATCATTAAATAACAAGTAAGGATATTGCAATAATAGAACTCAAACTCTTTGTCAAGACCAGACATCGCCAATCTAACATTTGATGAAAAACATTCAATAATATTACCTGGAACTCATCAATTCTGGAAATTGATCGTCAAAGAAGCACACGACAAAACGCTCCATTGGGGATAACAGGACACTTTTTAGCTACTTAAGATGAAATTACTCGTTGTGTAATCCATAATTGATTGGTATGTAGCAGAGTAAACGACCTCCCAACAATTAATTTGAATATTACCAACTAAAAGAGTCTTGCATTAATCTCCATTCACCAACAGTGGAGTAGATCATGCCGGTCCCATCAGTTTTAAGCTAGGGCGCTGCAACAAAATTAATATGCAGATACGCTGTATTAATATACACAAAGGCTGTTCGCCTTGAACTAATCAGCGATTTAACAACGGAAGCTTATTCTTTGCAGCCTTTAAACTTTTGACATCCGGAAGAGGTTTACGCCTAAAATTATTCAGCGATTCCGGCACAAATTTTGCGGATCCTAGTAAAATATTAAAGAAGCAACAACAAAGTAAAGAATTCAAGGGGGAAGCTCTCATATTGGTGGAATATGGAAGGCCGGAGTGAAGTGGATAAACAACATATTAGAAAGATTCTTGGGGCCATTCACTAACTTTTGAAGAACCCTCAACCACATCAGCCCATATAAAAGCGGGTCTTAACTCAAAACCTTTAGCTATACACTAGCAATGATATAGATGATTCGGCATTAACTTCACACCACTTTTTAATAGGCAGACTAATGAAAGATATGAATTTGAATAATTTGCTTCATTTTAAATTGTAACCTCAAGTTTTAATTTTTTTTTTTAAAACCCAAATTTTACTTCGAAACATGAAAACTTTATATCCCAACATCTTAAAAACTAAAATTGTTTTGAACAAAATTCAGTGTTATCGAAAGTTTTTAAGATTTTTCAACTAGTAATTTTCGATACAATCAACCAATTTGAAAGTTACATCATTTACCAATTTTATAATATATTCAAAATTTGAAATTTTATTTAGAATCTTGAATCAGTTTGAAATATCCAACGCTAACGAAACGTTTTAAAGAAATTGAAAATTTTGAAGACAAGTTTGACAAGCTGAGATATGAATTTTCAAATTGTATTAAAGTGACTTTTTGAAATTACAAAATTACTTAATTTCATATAGACCAATTTTATAAATTTTCATATTTCTAAATTCCTAACATTTCCTTTAAATTTAGATTCTAAATTTTTGCGGATTTATATCGGATATTAACCTTGATTTAGAATGAATCTTAACCAATTTTTTGATTTGAATTTCTTGGTTAATACTTTGTAAAGAAACACCACTAACAGAGAACAAACTCCTCAGAGACACTGCATTAGCAGATCTCCATGTAGCCGGCTGAGTTCATGACTGAGATGTGGGGTTTTCCAAAGCTTAAATAGAGGTAGATTAACCGCGTACACTAAATAAAAAAAAAAAAAAAAAACACAACGTGCCAGCCCAACAGATTAGAAATCGATTTCGAATTACAATTAAAACACGATGGATTTGACTAAAATTAGAGGGAAATCTAAATGTAACAAAATTACCTTCAATTTTGAATTGGACGTAATGATTATGAATGAAATTTTAAGTAGAATAATTAGGCAAAATTTTAAGTTTCATTTAGAAATGAAAAAAATTCAGAATTCAAACATGGCTTTTAGTAAAATATTGCGTGCCATTTATCTTGTGTTTAATTTGAATCAAATCAAAATCTAATCGTAGCTTTCAGCAGAAATTCAATTATAGATAGAGTTTGAATTCCAATCTTTGAATAAAAATTTCAACAAGGGCTTCACTAAATATTGAGTGGATTTAGAAAAAAAAAATCGGTTTTAAATCCATAAGCTTTCAGTTTGAAATTAAATAGATACAATTTTAAGTCAATTACAATTCCAACTACGACGACAATCACATTTTGAGTGAATTTTAAATAATAAAATGTTTCTGGATTAAACTACATTTTGCATTGAATTTAAATAGTACAAATTGTTGTACAGTGTTACTTGGGTTAAAAATTGATTTTGAAATTTAGATTAGAAATTGATTAGCTGCTCGGTTTTGAGCAAAAATTTGAGTGTAAATTTCCTGTTCCAAACATAGATTTAAACATAAGTTTAATTGTAATTAAGTAAGAATTGAGTTGCAATACATGATTTGATCTCAAAAACCAACAAAATTCCTTTGAATTTAATTTGGAAATTTGAATCGGAAATTTTGAGTGAAATTTGAGTTAGGAATTTAAATTTAAAAACATGGTTTTGGCATTCAAAACCAAATAAAATCTTTGGTATAAATTTTATATAGGAATTGAGTTACAACTCGCGTTTTGATTTCACAAAATTTTGAGAGAAATATATGTTTACATTGCACAATAGATGTACTGAGTGGGTTTTTAATTAGAAATTTAAAAAATGAGAGCAACTTAGGTGGAGCAAAAAATAGATACATATATCAAGGGGAAACCAGAATACAGATTATAAAACCGGAAAAGAAAATATTTTAAATAAAATCGAATAAAAGCTTGGATGCATCCAAAATCAAATTAGATTACAATCCCATCTGGATTTGAATAAAATTTGAGTGAAATTTTAATCCGAAATTTAATTAAACTTCCAAACTGTACTTGAATGTTAATCGTAATTTTGATGAATGGATCAATGTTGATTGAAATTGAAATAAAAACTCGAGTGAAATTTAAACTTTTAAAAAATATTTATGTATTCTACTAATTGATTATGGCAATTTTCCTTTTAATACGCGAGTGGTATTCAGACTAGTAAATTATTAGTTTAAAATCAAAATGGATTCGAAATAAATTAAGATTTTTAGTCAGAAATTTAGTTCGAAGCTGTTTTCGAAGTTCAACAAAATGATAAATGGAATTTTGGACAAAAATCTAGTCTAAATTATTCAACTGCATTCGACAAAGAGGAAATTGATTAGGATAACGAAATTTTAAGAGAGAAAATTAGCTTGATTTCCAAATTCGATATAATGAGTTTGAGTGAAATTTTAAGTAGAAATTGTATTCTTTATTGCATTTGAGATGCACATTTTGGAAACAATTTTAGCAAAATATTTAATACACTTTATGTAACTGAGTTTTAATTCTAAAGACGGTTTCAACAAATTTTTTAGTTCAACTAGAAAATCAGGAATCGAGCACAAATCTACATTTTTTTAAATAAAAATCTACATTCTTTCTTCGTAATGGAATAAAATCTTACGTAGAAACTTACTTTAGTAATAGAGTTTAAATTACAATTTGATTTAAGCAAATACATCAGCTTAAATTAGCTTAAAACTAGAGTTTGGAATCCGGACTGCCTTTAATAACAGTTTCAGTGAATTTTAAAAATTTAGTTAAAATTATTCGAGCAAAACTTTTATTTATAACACGGTAAAACAAGATTTGAACAAAGTTTACAATTTAATTAAAAAATATTTAAAAATTGAGTTTGAATTCCAAATTTAATTACTACAAAATTCTGATTGCAATTAAACCAGACATTTTATCATATTTTGTTTACAAGTTAAGTAAAAATTCCAATCTATATTTGTCTAAATTTGATTAGAAATTTGGAGTACAGCTTCAACGCATGTGCAAGCAAGTGCATTCAAGAAAAAATCGAGTGTTATTAGAAATGCTGAGTTAGAGTAGAATTTAAAACTCTAGTTTGCGTCAAAAGGTTTGTTAAATTTGTATCAGAATTTTGAGCAGAAATCTGAGTAAGTATAGAAGTAGCTATATGAATTTTAAGCAGTAATTGAGTAAAATGTTGAGTATAAATTAAATTTGAATAATAATTTGGACTTGAGCAAAAATATAACTCTAATGTAATTTTTAGTTTAAGAGTTGAGTTTGTATTGCACTGGCAAGCGAAAAATTAAAGATTAAGTTACAATTATAAAAGGGCAAAATTCTGAGAAAAATTTGTTTTTAAATTCCAAAATTTTGGTTGCAATAAGATAGAAATTTTATTATATTTTGAATACAAATAGGCTAAGTTCCAAACTCAATTTGACAAAATTTAAGGAGGAATTGAGATATAATTTTGTTTGAAATTTAAAATACAAAATTTACAGATTAATTTCAGTGGTCACTTTAAAATGATACGAGAAGTGTAAGTTTGATATTCAAAACTAAATTTTAATTGAAATTAGTAAAAATTGCAATACGAAACATGATGTATAAAAGAATATGAATTCTAAACTGTAATTGAATATAATCGTTATTTAGTTTAAAATTTGCTTTAATAGCGTGAATATTTTAGTTTCAGTTACGGTGTTCTTTTTAAGTGTATGGATGTGGAACCATTGTCGGCTACTTCTCCAGCACTTTGTTACCCAGTAAAGTTAGTTTATCCAACTTTGTAGCCAATAACTTACTACATTTTTGTTTATGAGTGAATTGAAACCTTCTTAAGATAAGGTCTAGTTTTGGTTTTCATTTCAAAATTTGACCACATTTTTCATTTTAATCATATACTTTGCAATTTTAATTACATATTTTAGGCACATCATTCACGGATGAAAGAAAAATTTGGCCAAACCAATAAACAACAGAGCCTGCAAAAAATTCACAAGCTATTTAAAGAAAATCTATGAAAACTACCCAGAAATTGCACAGAAAGTTACGTTACATAAATCCATAATCAAAGAAAATTTTAATCTAATAACATTTACCCGCGATATTTGATTTTTTGTTGGTTGAGTCAAATTTACCAACGGTAATCAAAACAAGAATCTTGTCTCATTACATACGTCCACTTCCTTACAACACATCCAACCTGTATCGCATAATTGACAATTTTATTAGCCGTCGATAATTTAAGAAATAGCAATGCAGCAATTCACGGTATAGCTTACAGTAATTTGACAATTTATTTGCCGACAGAAACTCAATTCTGTTAATGGCAGTAATAAGTTGGACTATTAAATTTTTTTTTGTTTTGTTCCCTTTATCTATCGAAAAAATAACAATTTAAATTGAAACAAATTGAATTCAAATTTGTATTTAAGAGTTTTTATTCGTAAAGGAGTCTGGTTCGACCAAATTGTAACATTTGAAGGTGCTTTGACATTTAACCAATTAATCTGCTTTCGTGTACCTAGTGAAACATATTCTGGGTTAAATTAATAAATCTCTCTCAATATTATTCATTTAAATAGCATAGCAGTGCTAAATGTTTATTTGGGTTAGGGTCAAACAAAATTGTTTGTTATATTCACAAAATAAATATTAAAATTTAATGACGTATTCGTATGCAATTTTTATCGTTATCTTTTTATATAAAGAAAACCAAATTTCAAGTTCTGTAAATTAATTTGATAAACCCGTTTATTTACTGATGATATAATAAATGGAGATACCTTCCAAAATATGTAAATGAAATGGTAATAGAAAATGCAGTAGCATTGCACAATATTATTTCAATCGGATTAGCTTACAAATACGTCGAACGGCCAGGACAGATGGCCAATGACTTTGCTTCTATATGAAAGATTGACGGATGATAAAAAATAAAATGTCGATTCAACTCCTATTCTATCTAAGTTGTTTGAATTGGCTTTAAAGGATCAAATTTCATTGTATCTTAGTGAGTCATATTTATTAAAACGTTATCAATCTGGATTCCGAAAGTTTCATAGTACAACTTCCGCCTTGGTTAATGTTGTAGATGATATCTCGTGTATCCTTAATGCACCTAAATCTTTTGCGGTAATTGTCCTCTTGGATTTTTCCAAGGCGTTTGATTTTATTAATCATTAGCTTCTCCTGCAAAAGCTTAAATTATTTTATAATTTTTCGGGCTGCACTATTCGTTTATTATCTTCCTATCTATCGCATATGACTTAGATTGTAAATTTATTAGGGACATTATCACAAACAGGTCCGGTTACTTGTGGAGCCCATCAGGGGTCTATTATTGGGCCAATATTATTTTCCCTTTTCATTAATGATTTAGCTGATTGCATTTCTGGTTCAAAATTCCATTTCTACTCGGACGATGTTCAATTATATATTGGTGGTTCATTAGAAAATATAAATGAAAGTTTTTCAAAAATTAATGAAGATCTGCGAAGTATTTATTCTTGGTCAACGTCAAGTGGTCTTATGTTAAATACAAAGAAAACACAGGCCAGGTTTGTTTGTAGAAGCACTTAGTTGGGTATAATGCCGGATTTATATGTTAATAATGATAAATTAGCATAAGTTGATACAGCTTGTAATCTGGGCCTTCGCATGAATAGCAATTTCACTTGGAGCGACCACATCATTGAAACCTGTCGCAAGCTAAACTCTATTCTGTATGGCTTAAGACTTCATAGAAAGATTTGTCCGGAGAACTTAAGACTATATCTGGTTAAAACGTTGGTCATCCCGCACGTTACATACTGTGATGTGATTCACTAAGTATTAGTTTGCTTCAAAAAGTTTTCAATAAATTAGTCAGATATACCTATAACCTACGCAAGCTTGATCATATAGTATTTCATTTTATTCAAATAATATTCTTGGTTGCAGTTTAAATTTTCATAAATTAGTTTTTTTATATAAGTTGCTTAAGGTGAAACAGCCAGTTTATCTATTTGATAAGGTCAGAATGGGTAGGTCTGCTCGAACTTAATGTTTATTGTTGCCGCCAAATATACAAAATAATGTTTTCAATTATTCACCATTGGTCATAGGTTATGTTTTATGGAATCGATTGCCGGTTGAAGTTAGATGTGTAAGCTCAATTAGTGTTTTAATTATATAAAAATAAATAATTTGACTTGATTTGTATAAAAAATATTTAATACTAGTTTGTAAGAAATTTTAAATGTTTGATGGATGTATTGTATGGAAGGGTGGAAAAGCCATGAGCTTATGCCCGTTTAATATAAATAAATAAACTGACTATCAGAAAATCCTACTATTTTATACAAACAACTAAGCATGCCAAAGACCCTCTTACTAATACTAACTAAATGGTCACCACAAGTAAGAGTATTATTAATAAATAAGCCTTTAATCCCTAACAGTATTTAAATATTCAATTAGCGAACCCTGCAGAAAAATACCAGGAAAGGACGAGGTATATAACGGTTTTTTATAAATTATAATCGACTGAGATTTATTCGCATTTAAAACAAGCCTGTTAGAGACCGACCAACTAACGATATTACTTAAATCTTCATTTATTATCAGAGGAATATTCCTAACAATAGAATCCTGATCTAAACGACTATTTCTATAAATTTGAATGTCATCAGCGAAAATATGAAATGAACAATGTTGAATAGATAATTCTATATCATTTATGTACATAGAAAATAATAGAGGACCCAGCACTGAACCCTGAGGCACACCGGAAATTACAGGAAGGAAATCAGATAAGGGGTTGTCGAACAAAAACTGCCTGAGAACGATTGGAAAGATAGTTAAAAATTAATTTGGCAGCAGAAACCGAAAATCTAAACTGAGATAAGAGTTTATTAAAAAGAATTCTGTGATTAATAGAATCAAAGACCATAGGAAAATCTAACAAACTTAAAGAATTAATTCCCTATTATTCATATTACGCCTAATATCATCACATACATTTAATAACGCAGTAGAAGTGCTATGAAATTTTCTAAAGCCAGATTGGAAGCAACTAATTAAACTGTTGCTATGTAAATGCGATTGAATTTGATTTTTAACAACTATCTCAGTGGTCAGTTGTGAAGTTGCTCGGAGGATTCAATTTGCACTTGCGGTCAACTCCGTAACTTGCAACTTTCACAAGTGCTCGTGCTACCTCCACGTGGTGACCGCTGGTAACTAGATTGCTGATTCTTTGGCTTCTAGGATAAAACACGGCGCTAAAGGAGTCTACCTTAAATAAATCGCTGGGCTGGGTTAAGGTGTTAATCGTACCGTGTCGATAATCGACTAGACTGGGGGCCCAGCTTTAGAACTAGCTCAGTCGCTAACGGCGGATCCGGATACTTGGCGCCCTCCAGATTAAGTAACTTTATCTGTGTACTGCGGATCTCCGCACAGATGGACACTTCTTTCTCCGCTACTCGTAGGAACAATTATGGATCTTGATAAGAACAAAAAACAACAAAAAGAGTCCGGCTTTCTAAAAAATCCGGAAAATGTGGACAACGAGACTCGGGTCTGTAGGCCTGACTCTAAGTCTACAAATAAACAACGGGTCATAAGCTCAAGCGAGGCTGGTCCTTCCACCCGGGTCACCAAATCTGAGTATACAAATACAAAGCGGAACCAAAGCACGAACGAAGCTGGCTCCTCAAAACTAACCTATAATACTAGGAGGAATGCCTGGGGGGCTCTGGATAAGATAAATAAAATCTCGCCAGAAGACAGAACGGATAAGGACAAAGCCACGCTTGTGTGGGTAAAAAAAGTCACCGAGAACAAGTCGGAAGGCCCGTCAGCTGGCTCGCAGCTTAAAAGAAATGGATCTCAGGAGGAAAGTCCTAAGATCGCAAAGCAAACAAAACTCCATGCTTCCGCTATGAGGCCTATTAACGAGGTCCTCAAGGATCAGCTGGTTGTGGCAGTTATTGACAAATAACAAGAGGATGGCAGTATCACGCCCGCAAATTGGGGGAAGGTGGAAGGGGCCTTAGCCACCACCTGAAAGTCCTGGCGGAAAATCCAGGATCTGCCCAGGACTTGTCGGGATGCGGGCTGGCACATGAATCAGGTGAAACTGACTGCCTGTGCAGATCAGAGGTCCCTGCTGCTTTATAAAAAGGCAGTGGGGGGACTTGGCGAGGTATGGCCCGGAGCCAGCCTTCCTGTGATTGATAGGGAGGAGATTCCCTGCAGACCAAGAGCTAGGGTGTACATCCCTTCGAAGCCTAGTGATCCGAAGTTGATACTCCAGTTTTTACAGGTTGCCAACCCGGAGTCGCCAACGCACAACTGGAAAGTTGCTAAGCTCGAGGAGGCAACGGCTAACTATAGGTCAGCTGTTATCATCTTAAACAGGGAGTCATTGACTGCACTGGAAAAAAACGACGGTTTAATCAACTATGGTTTCAGTGCAGTCACACTCAAGGTGTACAAGAAGGACGCGGACAAGCCGGAGGCTCCGCATTCATCTTCAGAAAATACCGCGGTGCTTGATAGTTCATCTGCGTGCGCGGATGTAGCCATGGAATCAATGCCCATGGAATCTTTAAAGAGGCTCTCAGAGGACTTCTCATCAGGGGATGACTCTGATGTTACTTTGGTGGAGAAGAGGCTGTAGAAATGACACAGATATTTCTTTAAGTTAACTTTCACCACTATAAGGCAGCATCAGCTGCTCTAATTTTAAAAATTGGGAAAGAAGCGACAGATGTCGTCTTCATCAAGAAACTATGGGTCACTGAATACCGGGTAATTGGGCTCAAGACTCCCTATTATAGATTAATGCACGCGAAAAAAGAAGGTAAGTTTCGGTCGTAAATTCTCATTAAAAATAACATAAGTTATTTTCTGTTATCAGGTTTCAGTAACGGAGATGCAGCAGCGGTCAGCATTGAGGTCGATAAACGAAACCTCTGGCTAGTATCAGCTTACCTGGCTTATGATGAAGTGGATACTCCACCAATCATTATAGGTGAGCTAATCTTGGAGGCTCAGAAGCCTAAGGTTGGAGTCATCCTTGGGAGTGATGCAATTGCTCATCACACGATCTGGGGAAGTACGGACTCAAATAAACGAGGTGAGTTACTCCTTGATTACATTTTAAGTACTAACCTTCATATATGTAACATAGGCAATAAGCCGACCTTTATACCTAGTAATAGACAGGAGGTATTGGATATTACTCTTGTCTCAAGCTTTTTGACGATTAGTCTATTAAACTGGAGAGTGTCTGAAGACTACTTCAATTATGATCATTGTTATCTTAAATTTGAAATGGACTTGACTTCTCCAAAAAGTCCAATCTACAGAAACAGGAGGAAAATTAACTGGGATACCTTTAAAACTATTCTGGGTAATTCACTACCAGTTCCGGTACTAAAACCTACAAAAACTGCGCAAGAGCTCGATGGTTTGGTGGACGAATTGACCAGCGCTTTTAATGAAGCGATACTGCGCTCTAGTACCGTTAGTTGGCCTAGGGGTAAGTTTCAGCCACCCTGGTGGTCCAAGGAGATCAACAAACACGTCGAAAATACAAAAGAATCTTCAAAACAGCACGGAAAACAAAAGCGGCTGTAGACTGGGACTCCTATAAAAAAAGTCCTCAAAATTTACAAATATCAATTGAGAAGTGCCAAGAACAACTCTTGGAGGCTATACTGTGGCAAAATTCAGGAGTCTTCGGAGATGTCTAGGCTACGCAAACTACTAGCAACTGGTCCTTCCATCCCAAGTTATCTTCAACGGCCGGATTAGATATGGAACTTCTGATGGAGACTCATTTTCCTGGTTTTTCCGAATCTGTACCTAGCACATCAGTATGTAAAAGGGCAAGTAGCCTCATAGGCCAAATTATTAGCAGAAAAAAGATCCTGTGGGCGATAAACAGTTTTAAACCATATAAGTCGCCTGGACTCGATGGTATTATCCCTGCGGATATTCAACAAACTACGGATCTGACAATTTCCTGGTTAGAGGTAATTTTCAATGGCAGCCTAGAACTATGTCACATTCCTAGTAAATGGAGAGAAGTGAAGGTTGTGTTCATACCTAAGGCGGGAAACGCTCACACTGCAATCCCAAAGACATTAGACCGATTAGCTTGTCTTACTTCCTATTTAAAACACTGGAAAGACAAATAGAAGCTCATATTAGAGGCACGATTGTGTCGGAAAAGCTGTATAAATCTCAGCATGCCTATTACAAGGGGAGATCTGTAGATACTGCTCTTCATTCTCTTGTATATTTCATTGAAAAATCTTTCGAATATAGAGACTTCTCAATGGTAACCTTCTTGGGTGTTGAGGGAGCCTTTAACAATGTGCTTCCAGGGGCTATAACTCGATCACTCAAGGACTGGATAGATCAAATGCTAAGAGGCAGGATCCTAAATGCTAGTTTTAGGGAATTCTCCGTCAGAAGATTTGCAAGCAGAGGTACACCACAGGGTGGCGTACTGTCCCCCCTACTTTGGAACTTGGTGATAAATGATCTGTAATGAGACTGGAGAACAGTGGCTTCAAGGTGGTTGCCTATGCAGATGATGTTGCTATTGGTGTCCGTGGTAAATATCCCGGCACCCTTAGTGAGCCTATGCAGAATGCCCTGGGCACTCTTTTATTATAGGCCAATGGCTGTGTGTTGATTGTAAACCCACACAAAACCGAATTAGTTCCCATCTCCCACTTTAAATAGGTTCAGCTTGACTTTTACGGTTGAAACGAAGTTTCTGGGTTTCGTTTTGGATAGCAAATTATATTGGAAACCCAATATTCTGGAAAGGGTAAAGAAAGCTACAGTAACGGTATACTCTTGCAAAAATCCCATTGGGAAAGGATGGGGGCTGGAGCCCCGTATCGTACATTGGCTTAATACCGCAGTAGTCAGACCTATACTATTGTATGGGGTAATAGTCTGGAGGCCTGCTCTGGACCAAACTGTCAACCAAAAGCTGTAGACAAAAGTTCAGAGAACAATCTCTCTGTGGATCAGTGGTGCACTGAGGAGCACATCCACTAAGACACTAGAGACTCTGCTATTTTTGACTCCTCTAGATATCTTGGGGGAACTGGGGGAACAGTTGGCAGCTTGTACTGCTATACGGCTGAAATCCATTTAATGTGGACCTGCAACAATACAGGGTACTTATCTATTTTGTGCAACAAACAAATTCCCAAGACCACCGACTATACTATCCCGTCACTATCTGTTGACACAAAGTTCCGGACTAGGATCCCATCCAGGGAGGACTGAATGATGGGTGCAGTTTTGGAACTAGCAGTTACAAACTTCGTCACTGATGGTTCAAAACGGAACGGGAAAGTCGGGGCTGGGGTGTTCTGCGAGGAACTTCTGTTAAATCTCACCTTCCGTCTCCCCGACTAATGTAGCATTTTTCAAGCTGAAGTAACTGCCATAAAGTATATTGAAATGTCGGTTTATGATATTCGCATATATACGGATAGTCAGGTTGCCATTAAAGCGTTTCAATCATACCTCCTCACATCGAAAGTAGTCCAGAACTGTCTCTCATCTCTTAACGAGATGGCAGATCAGTTCAACATTCACATTTTATGGGTGCCAGGACATTTCTTAAGTACAGGGAATATAAACGCCGATGAACTGGCTCAACGTGGTACAACGGACCACTTCTCAGAAAGCAGAAAGGATATTGAAATGCTTCTTGCGGTATTCAAACTGCTGCTTCAGGAAGAAGCTCGCAAGCTGACGAATGACAGATGGTCAAGTATCACCTGTTGCGTAATAATTCAGCAGGTCTGGCCAAAGTTGGAGTTGGCGAGATGCAAACAGCTGATCCCACTTCAGCGAAGTCAGAACAGTGTGGTTGTTGGAGTGATTACGGGGCACTGTCTCATAGGGAGGCATGCGAGTAGACTTGGTGTCTTCTCACATGACTACTGTCGCAGTTGCGAGGACGAAGAGGAGGAAGAGCCAGTACTTCATCTTCTTTGCACCTGCCCTCGTCTGGCACAAAACAGACTAAAGTTTATAGGCGCGCCCCTCTTTATGGACCTGACGGACCTCTGTAGGATGGACGTCAGGAGTATCCAGCGCTTTGTTAACAGCTCAAAATGGTTCCAATTAGTTGGAGGAAACAATTATTCGTGGTATGGCTACGGAC
This sequence comes from Tipula vernalis, assembly GCA_958295665.1. Classification (NCBI taxonomy): domain Eukaryota; kingdom Metazoa; phylum Arthropoda; class Insecta; order Diptera; family Tipulidae; genus Tipula; species Tipula vernalis. The sequence goes on along the minus strand of OY282558.1, from coordinate 173,076,727 downwards.
CATTTTTGTGTCTATGCCTGGTCCTAGTAGACCGCCACCAAAACCTAACCTAACCTATTAATAACCACTTTTCTTTAAGTTGGAAACAATTTAAAAAATTAATGCTAACGCGTATTTCTATTCCCATGTGAAATTAAAACAAAATCAAAACACTCTTCCTATTTGAATGAAGCTGTCAATTTATTTCATCGCAATTAATTAAATTAATTATCAATTATATTTCATTTACTTAAGAGATAAACAAAATCTTACTTAAGTATGCATTTTTATGTTCATCGCTAATTGCTGCCTCTTGTTACAAATTCGATCTCGTTTGTTATTATGCTGCTGCTGCTAATTTATTAAATGTAATCAACTCGATTAAACCATATCCCGCGGTTCCATATAATATTATTATTTTTATTTGTGTGATTTGTAAAAAAAAAAAATCATAACAACATAAAAAGGTAAAAACAAAAACATAAAATGAAAAATTCCAACCGCTTTCACTTTTCATCATCATCATCATCATAATCATAATCATCAACAATGGACGTATAATTGAACTAATTAATTCAAATTAATTTTTTAATGTACAAAAACAAAAATTATTAATGTTTAATAAAAAATTAGCGTATAATTTAGATATGGGTGGAGAGGTGCACCGATATAATCGTCAAGGGCGGAAAAATCAAACGAAGTGAAATCGAAAGCGTTTCATGTATTTTATGCAAATAAAACATGTGTATACGTACATATGTATGTATATTTGTATGCACAAGTTTCAATAACCTCCCTCGTGCTAGACCCCATATGCACAATTTATATGCAATTAAGGAATTAATTACTGACAATTAGTTATAAATCTTAATTTATGTATACGCAAAAGTGAAATTTATTTCAATTTACCGACAATTTCATTTTTATACAATAATTGGGCATATAACAATATTTGTTTGTGTTTTCTACTAATATTCGATATTTTGCTTTTCTGTTTGATTAGAGTCTAGACAAAATAAATTTTGATTAAGAAATTTATATTTTTAAATTGATTTGACGATCCATAGAGAATAGAGTAAGATTGACTTGTATGTATGTACATATGTACGTATAGGAGATAGTTGAAATATTTAATATTTTGGATCAATTGAAATTAATTGAATATAAAACATAATTAGATGGTATTTCAAATTTGGTGATAGATGTACCGCGCAAATTTGCTGGACAAGGTGAAAATTATCTAGAGGTCGTATTTGATTAAACCGGCACACAAAAAAAAATTTTTTTTGAACCCGAGGTCTAACATCTCATTTCTTATGTATCTTAATACGCTGAATACGAATCCGATATCCGTTTTGCTCCATCATCCACCAGTTTTCCAAGAAACCCCATTTTGGGTCAAAATTTCCCAAGAAAATACCAAAGTCTATTTTTTGTACCGTTTACTCGAGATATATCGTTTCCGGAGTATTTTTAACCGCAAAAAAGGATTCCGTAGTCCAAATTTACTTGTGACACTTCAGTAAGCCAAAAAAAGTCCAACTTTAGGTCAAAATGGTCAAAAAAATTCAAAAGTAATTTACCTTTCTATTTTAATGTTAATAATTGCCCCAGACGCACAACTCAAGCGAGATGTAAAACTCACACTTGAATTATGACAAGCAAACTGAAATTCAGGGAGTATAAATTACAAATAGAAGACAAATAAGACAAATTCGCGGCTTGTGTGACTGAAACAAAGTTACTGCCAATTGAAAAGTGAAACTTAACTAAGAAAGTTTAGCTGAAACGAGTTCCCTGCTTGCTGCAGTTTGAGTTTGTCTGCTAAAGATTGAGTTACAGTTTGTGGCTTCTCTTCAACTTTTGTACCTTGACCTATCATGAGCGTTCAAGTAAAGTTTTATTGATGTCATTTCTTCCGTTTATAACGTTTTCTCTTGTCCTCGAATGACCTATGAAGTGGATTTCTACGTCTTTTTCTCTCTTGAGCATCCAACAATATTCCGCTAACATGTTAACATCCTACCTTACCTGATACCTCCTTTTCATTTCCCTTACATCCTGATGGAAGCGCTCCCCTTGCTGTTCACTATAGTTGTCTAAATGGTCAGGAAAGTAATCAAGATGGGAATCCAAAAAATAGAACTTTAAGTTCATAAGACATCCCAATTGCCTGTAATTTTCTATCAACTTTTTCTAAGAAGTTTTCACAAACTTCTCTGAAACTGAGCCAGGCAGCTTTCTCATTTTGTTGCACGGTTTTAACGAAATATTTGTCTTGAAATAGTTTTCGTATTTGATCTTCTTTAATTTTAGCCTCTATCAGCTTTGGAAATTGTTATGCTACGAGTATGTATTGGATACATTAACGTTTTTTATCTAATGCCTTCACATATTGTTTCATCAGCCCAAGTTTTATGTGTGGAGGTAAGAGAATTTTTGACATTAGGTTTTCCTAGCTAAATACAGTCTCTTAGCGGCCACTGTTTTTTAATGTAATGGTTTTCTCGATCTCTATTATTCCAGAGACATTTAAAACAAGAGTACTTCACAAAACCAGGCTACTGCCCTAGCAGTGTTGTTATAATTTTTAAATCCCCACAAACTTGTCAATTGTGCTCCGAGTACTTGATTTTTTGCAAAATACCATATATCCTAGATCTACATACTTCTGTCCCACTAGTGAACTATTGGGACAGTGGCATATTTATTTCCATTTAGCAGTAGTACCGCTTTTAGGCTGAGTTTTGAGGAGTCAATGAATAATCGTTAGGTTTGTAAATTTTAGGTTTTAAATCATTCATCAGTACTGGTATATTTGTGCAATACACCAATGAAGTTTTTTTATCTTTGGTAAAGTCCTTCCAAAATTCCTTTTCTTTTTCTCGATAAATTGAAGATTTTGTTCCAGGGACTACCAAGTTTCGACTATTCAGTTCACTAACTAAGTCTTTAATACATCTTTTGGTAATGCATTGTAACGGTCAGCTCGAGTATTGCACAATATTTTAAAAATTGTGATATCCTGCAATCCAACCGTTAACAGATCTCTCGAGAATTTGGTTGGTGGGACAGCATATTGCCGGCTAGGTGGCAGCCGTATTGGGTGGGATCTTTCCACCAATTCTCAAGAGCTAGTTAATGCTGTACTATACTATTACGACGAACACCAGCACACGTAAACGCACTAATGACCATTGACAAAAAAAAACACTATCACAGCCCGTCACATCACGCTTAAAAAAAAAACAGAACAAAAATACCACTAAGTAGCGTGACCTTTGATGGTTTGATCACGTTTCATCACCCACACCTCCATATAGTTCAACTTCACAATCTGGAAGTTCCCTGTGTGGTACATACCTCAGATCATCAGGTTACAGTTATGGAATGTTTATTCCATTTTTAAGTCACTATACACTTTGCACTAAAATTTCCCGAACATGACACCACGCATAACCGCTATGTAAGAAAATATTCGAGCACGTATTTAAGCAACACTTTTGTACACTACACAACTTTCATCCGAAACGAAAAAGGTCTTAGATGTTTGGTAAAGTAAAATAAAAATAAATTTAAATTTTAGACATATGTATAAATTGTATAATTAGTAATATATAAAAAAAATTAGCTTGAAACAATAAATAACATAATTAAATAAATAAAGAAATAAATAATTTTATATATTGTAAAATTTAATGCAGTACATTTTCAACTACATGAATGGTTCGAACCGTCCCCTTTCAATTTTCTTATTTTCTATTACAGCTTATTAAATGTATGGTTTTAATTTAATTAATAATAATGATAACGTACAAATTAAATATTGTTAAATTATAATTTAAGGTAATGTAAAAAGTAACTTGCTTTTAAATCTAAGTTTTTGTTTAATTAATTTACATTACGTATAAATTGTACACGCCATTGACCGACATCATTGTTGTATACCACTGACGATGGTTAACTATGGTATTTTGTTATCCAATGTGTTTATTATTTAATTTTATTTTGTGTCGGCCAATATTATGAATTAATAATTCAAATTTGGATATTATATATATAATAATAATAATAAACAGTAATATATACTTATGTATATATTCTTATTAATTACGCTTACCAAGAGTACCGGGCTAAGCTGTGCAAACTTGCCACAATTTGTTTTGGTTTTTGACCCGTTTCTGTAGAAAAATTAATAAACAAAACGCCAAACTAAATATTACACTACCCAAACAGAACACAAAAATTAACTATTTACCTTGGTAAGCGTTTTACACGTAAAGATAAAATAATCTCGTGTTCAACCAACAGTTGATTAAATTTGGTCTTAAGTACCGGAACAACCTTTGCACCACTATTTAAAATACACAGCTTTTATTTATTTTTTGTTTTTATTATTTTTATTATTACTGGTAATTTGGTTTCACGACAATGGCAAGAATGATAATAAATGATATACGAAATTATTTTACCTTTCCAACCAATAATTTCTATTTGTTGTTGTAGGTTTATTTATTTTATACCTTTTTTTTTTACCAGGGGAATTTCCAGTTTGCTAATCAGCTTCCCCTTACTTAACAAACATAAAAAGTACCATCCGTCGTTCAAGAGAGTTGTGCATTGTAGAAAAAAAATATTATGTATAGTGCGTGACTAAATTATGAAGACATGCGCTGTTCTTGTTATGTGCGTTGAACACAATTTTTAAAATCATACCAAAATGGAACATCCCAATGTTACAGCATATCTCATAATCAAATTATTGACGTCATTCTGAGTGAATAGTATTGGAACTTTCTCTTCTTTAGGTGCAATTACTCTTCTTCACTCTCTTCCGTTTCATTTTCACTGCTATAAAATTCTTCCCCGCTGGACGCTTATGTGATGGAGCAAAACGAACATCGGATTCGTGCTGAAGCGCATCAAAATACATAAGAATTTACATGTCAGACCTCGGATTCAGAAATTTGCAGCATTACAGCAACATTAAAAGCAGAGCGTAGCTATACAATTTGCGAAATATTAGTCCTTTATAAAATCGAATATTTGTTTGCTGCGTGTCGTTCGCCATTATTGTGATACGAAAATTTTATTTTTTAATCTGTCCTTAAGTCCAGTTGGGAGCCACTCCATCGTTTTTAAGTTCGTTACGACAAAATTGTATATTATTTAACATGAGAAATAATTAGTGCTACATTCTCAAGTGCGTCGAAAAACTTCTTTGGTATACAACATTTACGAATTTGCGACCGTCCATTGTGTTAGTGGCTAGTATTTCGTTACCGTCATCTTACCATGACGCCATGTGTTGTGTGAAGAAGAAATTCATCCAGCTCCCGAAATTGCAGCTTCCTAAATTCTCCGGAAATTACGCCGAATGGTCTTCAAAAACAAATTTACGTCCATGGTAGTTGATTATACAGATTTAACAGAGGTGGATTGTTCGGTTTCGCTTTCTCAAATCATGCCTTCTGGAAGGCGCTAAACGTACCATTCCTCAAATGGAAGTGTCGAGTGAGAATTTCAAAAGCGCTTGGTCAGCACTGTTGGACCACTGCGAGAACAAGGCGCTCATGTTCCAGGCTCACATCAATGATATTATTGAGATGTAATGTATTGCTGAAAGCTGAAAATTTGCTGATTTGCTGCATGCTGTCGAAGTTGCCATCAAGTGGGAGGAGTGTTCAACCAAGGATATACCGATATGGGAAGGATTTTGTGCATTTTTTGGAGAAACGTGCTTCCACTTTAGAAAAAATTGATTACAATAAAAAACAAACTGGCCGAGTTCCCGTGCAGTCGTCAGCCGCCGGTTCATCTAATCAAAATCGTCGTAGCCACTCGGCCCTAGTGTCATCGAATCTGGTTAGGTTATCTCCCTGTATAAAGTGCAACTCACCTACTCACGCAATCATTGCCGGTTCCAGTTTTTCCGCTCTCTCTCTCTCTCTCTCTCTCACGTTGAGCGATGTCATTACGCAAGCAGAAATCGGATTTGCGTGTTGTGAGGAAAGCATTCTGCGAGAAACTGTCGAGTTTCTGTGTGTTAACGGTACCATAAACGTCACCAGAAAACCCAGCCATCAATGTGCTTTATAAGCAAGGTTCACCGGTCCCACGTCGTGCATTTTTAGATAGTGGGGCATCAGGAAACTCCATTTCCGAGAGGTTTGGGCAGACATTAAACATAGAACGGCATTAACTGATTATATCTGTAAAAAAGTAAAACTAAAACTGGCAGTAAAATAAAACTGGCTGACCCATTATATTTCAAGCCCCATAATGTCGATCTGCTTATTGGAGCCGCACTATTTAGGGATCTATTGCTTCCTGGGAAAAAGATACTGGGTCAACACCTTCCAATACTACAGGAAACCAAATTTGGATGGACAACTAGCGGTCAACATCATTCATGGCATCGATCTGCCAGAACCGCATTTGCAAGTGCTGTCGATAGAAATTCCTCGCTGGAAAAATTAAATAATACGGAAAAACTGGTGCAGTCTTTTTGGGAGATCGAAACATATCATGTTGCAGGATTGGAAATACTTAAGTTCAAAAAACGAAGAATGAAGGACCATTATGTTCGGTCCGATTGCCGTTTTCGAAAAATCCATTGTGTTTGGGCAAATCTTATAATATTGCAATGCAGCGCTTTGTGAACTTTACGAAGAGGCTTTACCGCTTACCCAAAATGAGAGCAATCTATTCGAAATTTATTCGAGAGTACAAGACGCTGAGCCACTTGGAGGTCGTCATGGCCGTTTTCAAGATGGCAAGTTCGAGCACAAAATTGAGGGTAGTTTTCGACGGCTCGTTGAATGATATTCTGCATTCTGGACCAGAAATTCAAAAAGATTTCTTCGTAACTCTTTTGCGATTCATGTGGTTTTGGTATATTTTCAACCAAGATGATCCAAGATGATAAGGACACTTCATCGCTTAGCGACAGATAAAGAATAACGTTTTGCAATCGGCGCTCGAGTGCTCCGTCAGAATTTTTATATTGATGATATGATGGTGGGCGCAAATTTAATCGGGAAGCTTTTGGAGATTAGAAAACATAAATGTCTGGAGGCGGGAGGCTTCTCATTATCCAAATTCTGTTGCAATGAAGAAGCGATCATTCAAACAATAGATACCCAGATTGACACCCTTTCCGAAATGGCAAGTTTGTTTGATCCACTAGGATTGTTATGTCCAATAATAACCCGTGCAAAAATTTTCTACCAAGATATTTAAAAGCAAAAATTGGATTGGGGCAAGGAGTTAAGTGCGGAGCGGTCAGCTGGGCGAACCCGATTTCGCACTGAATTGCGGTCACTTGGGACTATTACGATTCCAAGGTTTGTGTACAGCGACTTCAAAGGCACCAGTCCGGTAATTCGAATGATTTGTGCCAAATCATGGGTGGCGCCCATCAAAACTATTACGATCGCCAATCTGGAGCTGTTGGCTGCCAAATTGTCGGCTAAAGAGCGAGGTTTTGAATGACATCAGGATTTCCGCTGAATATTATTGAACCGATACTTTAATCTGTCTGTGCTGGTTAAATAAAGAGGCCCATAATTGGAACACATTTGTTGCTCATTGCGTGTCAAAACTCAACAAACAACCAAAATTGTGTGTTGGCGTCACATCCCAGGTGAAATGAACACTGCCGACATCGGCAGTCGTGGTGTCATGTCGAGCGAGCTTTCCAATTATAGTATATGGTTAAACGGCACTGAGTTTCTGATGAGGAGGGGCGATGCAGCTTGACAATTGCTCTAATGGGGAAACCTATTCAAGATATTATCGACTGAATGAGCTTCTCCAGCAACTTCAGGGGTATTCGAAGGAGCTTTTTGTCGTAATGCGTTTTATTCTAGGCTGCCGCAAGTTACCCTCTCCAACTTATTCGAAAGAAACCGAGGTCGAGTATCGATTCCTGCGCAACATCCAACGGGTAGCCTTCCCTGATGATTAGACGAAGCTGCCAAGAAGGAAGAATCAAGAAGGCTAATCTTAATATTTTCATCGTTACAGGACATTGCATTCGGGTCCACAGACTGTTCTTACGACTGTCCGGTCACGATATTGGATTCTAAATGAACTTGCTGCGTGTCGCAGTATTATTCGAAAGTATGTTTGGTGTTAATGAGTCACAAAATACGTTACGGATCAAGTTTAATTTGTTGGCCTAAACTTAAAAGTATGTATTGTAATAAGAAGTAATAATTGAATTGAACTTATTATTCCTAACTGCTCTTTGCACTGCTTTGAATGCTACTTGTGATGCTGGTTCTCCGTAAGGATAAAGAATTACATATGTCATTTTGGATCAAGATTTAGACTTAAGATATCGAGATCGGCAAACATGATTTTTGTTATCAGGATTTGCTGGATAAATACGGATATTGCGTCCAAATGGCGCACGCCGCCATTATTCATGAAAACGTAATACCATATTCACTACACGCACCGTTCGATTATCTTCCACGGGTTTTTATTTTTAATTTTCCTCAACTTGTCGCATCAATCGATACGATGTGGCGTTCACGGTCCAGTGAACGAAAAGAGCGATCGATTTAATATTTAATAGCTGACGGGCACCTCTGATTTTCTGGCAAAGTCATATACTGTTTTAACACAGTAACACAGTTGCTTTCTGAAGGATACAAATATGAGAAACGATGGTAACTTTAACTCGGAACCTTTGACAAACATATAGAACTATTATCGGGATATAAGTTATAAAGGAAATTTTGATTCTGAGTTTTCATGGCGTCAGGCAGCAAAGAATAAAAATGTCCGGATACGACAATCCATTGTCAATTAATTGTATTGGCTTAGCTTAGGAAGCTTAACTTTGCCTTTGTAGCAGAAGTTGTTGAGATTTTAGTCGTCTGGTTGTTCCTTTATGGAATTAAGTGATTTGCAAAAGTGACAAATATTCAATCCATCGCTTAACAGTCGTGCCGTATAACATAATTTTCATCAAACAATTCAGTTCAGGCGCACGTCGAGCTTTTACTGCTTTAAGCGTTTCATTTATTCGACTACCGTTTTCATTTGACGATGATTTAATTATGCCAGAGCGGTTGCATATATCGAGCTTTTTTTACCGCATGTTGATTACACCAACGCTGCTATATTTCCCTCTTAATTTACTAACTTATGTTAATATATGGCTTTTCCCCGTTGGTGTTCCATAGTAGCTAGTAAGTTGAACTACATCTTTACAGTAGATTTTAGATCAGCACCATGCTGTGTACTCTAACAATTACAAGCTTAAAACCTTTGATTCTTTTAAATCTGTGTACTTTGTCTACGTTGTATGGTATAACAGCTGAGTTGCTGGAGCCTTTCTTTATATGTCTGTGCATTTTGCTGAATTTAATTTAGGTGAATCGTAAGGTTATTCCGAGATACTTAACTGTGCTCGCATATGGCATAATTTCTCGATTTATGGTCGCAGGAATATGTTCCGGTCGGGTCGCCTGTTTGTAAAGTTGATGTGTTATTCGCCTTCTTTCCGACATACGATATTGGTGACCTTTTGACGTTAATCTAATAAAACTAACGTTTCATCAAAAATTTCAACGTGGTTGCAGACTTGCAGTAAACCAGTGGCTTTGTTTCGGATAATATTAATAAATGAAGCCGTGTGGACGGACGTGTGGTACGATATTATCGTACAAATATCAGCCAACAGGTACGTAATCAAAATTGCTGTATGTTAAAGCACAAAACTGTCGTGTAATTTTATTAAATTATAGAAAATCATCGAGAATATATTTTCGAAACATCATAACAGTCATGATATTTGTGATTAAACCAATTGCGCCTACGAGATAATAGTTTGCTGATCGGATTGCAACATTGCAACGTGTTGTCTCAACCAACAGGAGCCAAACATCAGTTTTACAGGTTTAATTGTCTACCAGTTTGAGTAACTGCAACATGCTTGTGCTAAACCAACTAAATTAACAAACAACATTTGGAAAGCAGTAAAGCAAAAATCAGCCGAAATAGCGGCAAATTGATAACACCAAATATTAACGGTACTGAGCATCATTGGAATACACGTGTGTTTAGAGTTCCATATTTTACGACTTTAACATCAGATTAGGATATCATTTTATTTTTAACATTTATCATTTTATTTAAAAATTTTATCGTGGTAATTTTATTTTCATATACACACTTAATATTTATGTCGGACGACGATAAACCTACAGTTAAGGAAAATACTGAAACCATCGCAAGTGTCAAAATGCCAAATTTTTTGCCAGAGCAACCCTATGGCTTGGTTTGCTTTAGTAGAATCTACTTTTGTGATAAACAATATTAAATCTGACGATTTGAAATACCACCATATCTTCACGGATCTTCCAGAAGATGTAATCAATTCGGTTACGGATTTAACATTCAATCCCCCAAAAATCAATAAATATGATCAGATTAAATCGATTATAATGACTCGTCATACTTAAAAGATAGTGAAGGAAAGCGGTTAGCAAAATTGTTAAACAGTATTGATATAGGTGACGAAACTCCTTCTCAATATTATCGAAAAGTTGAGAATATCTCTGGATCAACAGAGATAGTTACCAAAAATCTGTTAAAGCAAATTTGGATGAATGGATTACCACCTGCATCAAAAAGCATTCTAGCTGCTTTTAATCAGGACGATATCGCCAATTTGTTAAATACGGCAGATAAAGTTCATGAAGTCGAAAGATCGCAAGTTTTAGTGGAGGTCAGAAACATTTCAAGTTCCTCTATAGTTTCAACAATCGAGTAATTAATCGACAAAAAGTTTGCACAGTTATCCATTGCTTCAACTTCCCAAGCGTTTAATAGGGGCAGATAACAAATCGAAATCTCAATTCACAGGTATCTCAATAACAGGTATCACAGCATCGGTAGATACCCCGACTCCCAAGCATTACAGCATCGAAAATAAATTTGGAGTATTGCTCAAGAATTATCCAATTATATATATATCCAATTATGTATATTGAACGAAGAAGAACATATATATCATTTAGAACAAGTGTTTCAGCGGTTAAGTGATTTCGATCTTAAAGTGAAAGTTTCAAAATGTGTATTAAGAAAGCAAACTCTCGAATTATACCTCACGTTATTTCGAAAAATGGAATAGTGTCTTCTAAGCATCGAGTGGATGCAATATCTGCTCTTCAACCACCGAAATCTATCAAAGAAATTCAAAAGTTTTTAGGAATGATAAACTATTATCATCGATTTCTTCATTACATTGCTGACATTCTTGCTTCCATCCATACACATTTAGCGGAATTGCATAAACTCCCTAAACATAGTAAATCATTTTATTGGTCAGATGATTGTCATGACGCGTTTGAACGAGCAAAATCGACTTTATCTACGGTTACAATGCTAGCTCACCCAATTAGTGATGCAAATCTGAGTGTAACAACAGATAGTTGGAGTGTAGCCATTGGTGCAGTGTTGCAACAATTTGGGAACCACTTTCGTTTTTCTCTCGAAAGCTGCAAGCAGCAGAAACCAGATATTCTGCGTTTGATCGCGAGTTGTTAGCTTTATACTCATCTATAAAAGATTTCAGGCATCTAGTAAAGGGTCGACAATTTTGTATGTTTACTGATCACAAACCTCTCGTAACTGCAATAATGTCCAAGACGGAACGAGGCATTTAGAGTATATAGCACAATTCACCAATAACATTCAACACATCAATGGTAAAGATAATTATGTCGCTGATTATCTTTCTCGATCATGTAGCACCGACAACGCAGTAATCGAACATACGTAAGAAAATGACGATGAACTGAAATCGATCGTCTCCAACTCAGATAAAAATAAACGGAAAATGGAAAACGTTATTCTTTCAAAATCAGATAACAACATTTGGTGCGAAACTTCATTAGGAAAGAATCGCCCGTATATTCCAAGTTTGATGAGAAAAGACATTTTTGACACTTTGCACAATTTATCACACCCCGGAATTAGGGCCACAAGAAAATTAATATCATCACGATATTTTTGGCCAAGTTTGAATATCGATGCAGGATATTGGGCGAAAAACTGCATAAACTGTGAAAAGTCGAAAGTGTATAGGTACGTAAAATCCTCCATACAGCCTATCGTTCCACCCGAAGGTGGTTTTGAACATATCCACATGGATTTGGTAGGCCCTCTTCCTCCTTGGAATGGTTACATTTATATCTTAACTATTAATAACAGGTTTACAAGATGGCCCGAGGCATATCCAATAAAGGAAGCAACTGCAGCAGCTGTTGCTCGAACGTTTATCCGAGAATATATTTCTCGTTTCGGATGCCCGCAAGAAACTACTACGGATCAAGGGGTTCAATTCGAATCCAAACTGTTCGCGGAATTAAATAAAGTTATAGGATGTCACCGAATCAGAACCACAAGAAGAGAGAACGCGTACACAGGCAGCTGAAAGAATCTTTGAAAGCTAGGTGTAACACGGTTAGCTGGACTGATGAATTACATCTCGCCTTATTGGGAATGCGAACCTCTATAAAGGACGATTTGAAATGTTCAGCAGCAGATTTGGTTTATGGACAAGCATTAAAAGTTCCAGGTCAACTCGTCGTGAAATCGCCTACAAATGAAACTGTTAGTCCATCAAACGTTGTTGATATATTACGAAAATATATGCGTAATTTGAAACATCAGCCACCTGGTATTCCTAGTCAAACTCAAACTTATGTTCCAGATGATTTAAATACGTGCGAATGTGTATTAATTCGAGTGAACGGCAAGCATCAATCTATTTCCATAGACAGATTAAAGCCTGCCTATAAAATCACATCTCAACAAAATCACAAGTTCTACAAAGGGCGAAACTAAACACAGAGTTGCTTTTCACGAGCGCGCCATTATAAACCATTATTAACAAATGTATGATTGTCGTTTCTCCTTTTGGCATATTACGTGCGTTTTTCGAAATTTAATACTTATTGGCTTTCACTGCGTTCATCTGGAGAGGGGGTTAGGTAGTGATCAAATAATAATTTGAACCCTACATTGAATTTGATACTTCGGTCACTGTACAAAATTATATATCGATGACGTAATTATTATTCATCTCATTTTGGTTATCTTGCACTCTCATTGAATACTGGTGGTGATAATTAAATAATAAAAAATAAATATTATATTGTTTAAATATTGTAATCACCGAGCAAACGGCGCAGTGGTTAAAGCTGCGGCGTTTGGATCGGGAGGTACCGGGCTCGAATCCCGATAGGGGCGAGATGCAAAAGGGATTTTTCATCATCTGATTACGATCGGTGATGACAATGAACACATCTATGACCCCCTGTTGAGAGTGCAGAATCCATGGGCCGAACCACACTTCATGTCAGCACTATCCCTGTTAAAGTTAGCCGAAAGTTTCCAGCCGAAAATGAAAAGTCGACAATGCAGATTATGTTATTGACATTCCAGCTGAAAATAAATCAGCCTCTAGAGTGGTATGTCTGGAGATGGATTGCATTGATGTGAATTATCTATAGCTATCGCAGGAAAAAAATTCAGTTCAAATTTCCCATGGAAATCTCTGAAAATTCGATTTTCCAAAAATTATTAGAAAATTTGTATAAAATCAGCCACTAGAGTGTTAAGCCTGGAAATGGATTGCATTGATGTGACTTGTCAATAGCTATCGCAGGAAAAAAATTCAGTTCAAGTTTCCGTGGGAAATCTCGGAAAATTAAATTTTCCAAAAATTATTTCAAAATTGGTATAAAATCAGCCTCTAGAGTGTTATGTCTGGAGATGGATTGCATTGATGAGATTTGTCAATAGCATCGCAGGAAAAAAATTAAGATTTCCGTGGTAAATCTCGGAAAATTCAAAACAGTTTCCAGCCGAAAGTAACAAATGGATGAATAAAATCAGCCTCTAAAGTGTTATGTCTGCAGATGGATTACATTTATGTGACTTGTCAATAGCCTCTAGATTGTTATGTCTGGAGATGGATTCAATTGATGTGTCTTGTCAATAGCTATCGCAGGAAAAAAATTCAGTTCAATTTTCCCGTGGGAAATCTCGGAAAATTCAATTTTCCAAAAATTATTACAAAATTGGTATAAAATCAGCCTAAGAGTGTTATGTCTTTAGATGGACCTCAATAGCTATCGCAGGAAAAAAATTCAGTTGAAGTTTCCCGTGAGCAATCTCGGAAAATTCGATTTTCCAAAAATTATTAGACAATTTTTATAAAATCAGCCTCTAGAGTGTTATGTCTGGAGATGGATTGCATTGATGTGATTTGTCAAAAGCTATCGCAGGAAAAAAATTCAGTCCAAGTTTCCCGTGGGAAATCTCGGAAAATTCGATTTTCCAAAAATTATTAGAAAATTTGTATAAAATCAGCCACTAGAGTGTTAAGCCTGGAAATGGATTGCATTGATGTGACTTGTCAATAGCTATCGCAGGAAAAAAATTCAGTTCAAGTTTCCGTGGGAAATCTCGGAAAATTAAATTTTCCAAAAATTATTAGACAAATTTTTATAAAATCAGCCTCTAGAGTGTTATGTCTGGAGATGGATTACATTGATGTGACTTGTCAATAGCTATCGCAAGAAAAAAAATTCATTAAAATTAACCGAATTTTTTGAATACGGACATTAATCTGATAAATTAATTGTGTTAGAATCATTTCTTGTTTCTAGTTGGATTTCATTTAAGTTTCAGTTGTTTGTATTTTTAATTTTTTAATAATTTTTGGAAAATCGAATTTTCCGAGATTTCCCACGGGAAACTTGAACTGAATTTTTATCCTGCGATAGCTATTGACAAGTCAAATCAATGCAATCCATCTCCAGACATAACACTCTAGAGGCTGATTTTATTCATCCATTTCTTACTTTCGGCTGGAAACTTTTTTGAATTTTCCGAGATTTACCACGGGAAACTTGAACTGAATTTTTTCCTGCGATAGCTATTGAGTAATCACATCAATGAATCCATCTCCAGACATAACACTCTAGAGGCTGATTTTATATAAATTTTCTAATAATTTTTGGAAAATCGAATTTTCCGAGATTTCTCACGAGAAACTTGAACTGAATTTTTTTCCTGCAATAGCTATTGACAAGTCACATCAATGCAATCCATTTCCAGACATAACATTCTAGAGGCCGATTTTATGCAAATTTTATAATGATTTTTATAAAATCGAATTTTCCGAGATTTCCCACGAGAACCTTGAACTGAATTTTTTTCCTACGATAGCTATTGACAAATCAAATCAATGCAATCCATCTCCATGCATAGCACTCTAGAGGCTGATTTTATACAAATTTTCTAATGATTTTTGGAAAATCGAATTTACCAAGATTTCCCACGGGAAACTTGAACTGAATTTTTTTCCTGCGATAGCTATTGACAAATCACATCAATGCAATCCATCTCCAGACATAACACTCTTAGGCTGATTTTATACAAATTTTCTAATAATTTTGGAAAATCGAATTTTCCAAGATTTTCCATGGGAAACTTGAACAGAATTGTTTTATTCGATAGCTATTGACAAATCACATAAAAACGGTTTAGTTTCAGATATATACTCTAGAGGCTGATTTTATTCCAATTTTGTATATTCTTCTGATTTTCCGATATTTTCTACGAAGCAAAGTTTTACAAGTAAATTTATTTACAAAAATTTTTATTTAAATCTAGCTATGTATCCTATTTACTTTCGGCTGATAACTACTAAATTTTTTATTTTCGGAAAGATTGTTATTTCATAATCTGCATTATCGACTTTCTACTTTCGGTTGGGATTAGACGATCTGCATTATCTTTTTTATACTTTCGGTTGGACTAACACAATCTGCATTATCGACTTTTTACTTTCGGCTAACTTTAACAGTATTCAGTACTATAGGTTGGCATGAAGGAATGCAATGTGCAGGTGGTTTATACAAAGCGGGTCTATAGCCGTACGTCCTCGATTTGGCTACTACTGCGTAAAGTAGGACGGTAAAATTAACTGCGAAAGAGTTGGGAGTGCCTTGAGCCCCAGAAAAAGATTGCATAGATTAAAAAAAATATAAAAATATTGTAACCATAAAGGAATAATTAATTAATTATAAATTAATAAAATAAAATAGTTGTGCGTGTGTTTTATTTATCACGAACACATAAATCGTATAAACGATGGAAAATATCGACACCCCGACATACGATACCTTCATTTGACGGTCACTGCCTTGTTTGTTATTTGTCGCTGTCGGAGATCCTATTTTCTACTCATTTCCTAGGTTAGTGCAACGCTTCATCAATAAAATAGTGCAGAGAAGCATCAAAACCATTCCGTTTCAAGTTATGATTGGAGCAAAGGTGTAACATAAGCAAGATATCGCTGCTTTGCGTTTCTCTCAAATTTTACTAAAAAATTCACTCGCTCAAAAATTCGATAATAGAGTACCGAAATTCCAGGAACTCTGCCAAATCAAGGATAATTCTAAATGTTTAAATGGCTAGCTTGTTGGCAATTTGTTATAGGTTGGGAATCCTAACGTTTCATTTAGGTCAGATGTAAAGGAGGAATCGCCACTCGATAGATGATTAATCGGAATTCAACCAGCCCATCCAACCAGTCAGTTGTGAAACCAACATAATTAAAAACTACCACTCTCCTATAACCAGGTCTCCGCAGTATCGGGCCCTTCAACATCGGCAAAACGACGGGGAAAAAATTCATTTAAAACTACATTCTGGCGGCTACTCGAATTGTTTATAGAACGAAGAACTAACAATCTATACAACTAATTAAGTTAACAAGCTATCGAGATACATCGATATGAACATAAAATCTAAACTTGATTAAGCTTCACCAAATATTTAAACTAAATGTTCTTATGTATATAATTGACTCTTCCTTCTTGGTGTATATATTACATTCCCGTATTAACTTATATTCTCAATGTATCAATCAAATATTTTTTTTTCATATAACAAAAACGGTTACAAACGCACAATAAGGCAATCAAAATCCTAACAACACAACGTACTCGTACAAATATTACTGACTAACTTTAAGTATATCATATAGTATATATAAGCCATAAAACGTATTCCGTACATTTTAAACGACATTTTAATTAAAAATTCATAAGACGTACGTACGTACGTTCAAAATCAACACACAATTGAAGAAATAACAGATTTTCTTCTTGCATATTCTTATAAGAATGCTGCCACTACCAAAAAAAACAAAAAAATACAAATTTGTAATTATTGGGCTTTTTGTTCTTCACGTCCGCAACCGAGGCATTCGTATATGTTTTCAAATCATTTCTTTTAATATGATTTATGTTTTAAATGTACAAATTATCCATTTGTTTAAAACTTTAAACAGAATATAACAATCAGCTTAATAATAAAATATTTCGTAATGTGTACTTACGGTATAACAAATTTCATTTAAATTAATCAAATGTAGGTTTATGAAATTTTTAAACGAATTCCTTTTTAATTTGGTCAAAAGTTTATGTGTGATGTTCAGCATTTTATTGGATGTATTTATACAATGGTTAATGGTAATTAATTAATAAACATATTGTTTACTCAAGATATTCTTGACTTAAGAGTGGTGAATGTTCAATTCTCACTTAATTAATCCTATAAGTTCATAATTTCACATACTTCTCTGAATGAGACCCGACTTTCATTTGATTAGCGTCAACAGGCTATGTTTTCAACAATAAAGGTATCATGATTTCTACTGATTCCAAATGTAGCCGATAAGAATACAGGATAAACCTGCGGTAGGCTTTGTATTTTGCATCAATTTTCTTCAAAAACATCATCAACAAAAATCTTTTATGTCTAGAGAGTGGAGAGTGCAATATTCCTTTCTTGCGAAACAGTTTTCAGACAAATATAATTCCTCATTTTTGATCATCGCGTTGAATTCCTTGATTTTTCTTTAAATTTGAGAAGCCCCGTATTGGTGTATTTAGAATATCTGTAACCTTTCTGTTGAGATACTAAACACAATTTAAGATTACCGACCAAACAGCACAGTGGTTAATGCTGCGGCTCGCAGGCACGGAATACTAAATGGATTGGTTGGAGTGCAGAATTAATAGACCAGCCACTTTTCATGGCAGAACGATAAGCTGGTAAGAAGCAGTGCAATATGCAGGAGGACTATTGCGATACGCCCTCAATTTGGCTACTGCATAAGGTAGAACGTTAAAAGCGAACTGCGAAATGGCTGAGTGTGCCTTGAGCCCCATAAAATATTGCAAAGATAGAAACAAACCGGCTTGACGCTTGACCTTATTAATTTTTACTGTAAAATTTGATGATTTTTTAAATTACGAAATAAATTTAAAATAATTTAAATAAAAAAGAATCTACAATTGAACAGAGGTGATTCAGGCGCCAGAAAAATGGAAATTCTTATACAGAGCCGCGGTGGTTCTCATTAAACTTAATTTTATTTTAACTTTACAAGTGAAGTATTTTCTTTATTAAAACTAATGCCTTAAGCCACTAAATGATCATTGTTAATTGAAAGATTAAGGGGCCATTACACTTTCTTGATCGAAAATTTTAATAATTTTAATGGGACGGGATGATGCACGAGCTGTCCAAATTGTACTGGACTTGCTGGAATTAATCGACAAGGAACGTGATGAACTTGTTTACTATGCGGATAATGTTTTCAATCGGCCTGCCATACTGACTGCCACAAAAAACAACCAAATAAAACTTCTGCACAGCAGTAGATCAAAATTTTCCAAACGGCTTCCATGAGGCTGCCAAAAACCCCTATAAAAAATCATTTTAAAAAAAATTTAAAAATTGTTTAAAGACGTAAAACATATTTCAGAAAAATGACGGACTCAAAACATGTCTTTTTATATTAATTTATCAAATTACTATAAAAAGACATGTTTTGAGTCCGTCATTTTTCTGAAATATGTTTCACGTCTTTAAACAATTTTTAAATTTTTTTTAAAATGATTTTTTATAGGGGTTTTTGGCAGCCTCATGGAAGCCGTTTGGAAAATTTTGATCTACTGCTGTGCAGAAGTTTTATTTGGTTGTTTTTTGTGGCAGTCAGTATGGCAGGCCGATTGAAAACATTATCCGCATAGTAAACAAGTTCATCACGTTCCTTGTCGATTAATTCCAGCAAGTCCAGTACAATTTGGACAGCTCGTGCATATGCGTGACTGGAAAGAATTCTTTCGACGCAATTTTATGCGTAAATCAACTTAAAAAGCTCTTCAATCCCACTATCAGACATGATCATACCAATTGTTCCCATAAAAGAGATTATTAGATGGAATCCACCGAGCCTCACTAAGACGTTTTTCAAATCCGATCCAGTAGCTCCCACAATATCGCGAGCTTTCCAGTAAAGTGACCGATCAAATGTGACGAAGGTAGTTTTCTGATCGCAGCGCTTGCATTTCTCGACAGCTACGAGATGCGAAGTAAGGATATTGTTGTAATTCGATGGCGGCGCATTGATAAACGGAAGGCAGATAGTTCTTGAGCGTTAATATTGCATATTGGTGGTTACTTTCTCCATAAAATTAATTCACCTTGGAATTCCGACAGAGTAGCCCCATTTTCCGTAAAACTAAATTAAATCTGGTACTGTAGGTGCAACGTCGTTCGAAAGTTGGCGAAGAGCTTCGATATTGGCAACAGTTATGGAATGTGAGGCTGCCGATTTATGTTTATTATAAGAGAGTACTGGAACCATGTCCATAACTGTGCAACTTCTGAAACCGCGGAAAAATGCGCGGAATTGGAGTCTCACGCTCGATAGCTGTGTGGGAACCCACACAATGTATTCCACCCATTGCGTGAAATGTTCCATGACCGTCAAAGGTGTTGATGTTGAAGTCCGTATTGTCGAACACGAATTGGGAAAACGAATTTTCCAAAATTTTGCATTCAGCTCGATGAATTGTCATTTGTTTTCCAAAGTCTCAGGAACAGCTGCTTCGACATCTTTCACGAATTCATCGGATGGGGGATAATTATTTTTATCGTATATGACACCTCTAATGTCCTCGCAGACAATCCTTGCAGTTTCGCGAGTAACTCGTAGCGTTTCTTCACGAAACTCCTTTTATTTTTGTCTTCATACCATTTCGCCGAAAGTATCTTAAATCCGGCATTCCGAAAATAAATCACGCAATCGCTTCCTTATTTATCGTTAATCAGAATGTCGTTCTGATATAAGGAACGAAGTCTCCTTTTATTTAATCCATCAATTCATCCATAGAAAAATGACATTTGTCGCAATTCTCCTGTAGAAAAGAGTAAATTTCCTCGTCGTCCTTTCTTAATGTTCTTAATAGGTAGTGAGTGTATCGGCAATTTCTGTTGATCGTTGATTGCTTCTCCACAAAATAAGCATATACTATATTTTTAAAATCAAAAACAGGTATGAGGTGCAGTTGTTCTTCGGGTTCTTCATGCACATTCAGATTTACTTCGTTGAGAGGCAAACGACGCTAGTCGTTCATTGCTGTATTTTTTGTAGCACGCATTGTTAATGTTCATTGAATCGATAGTTTGTAACATACGTTGATATTTCTCATGTCCTCTTTTCACTCTCCCCGGTAAAAGAGTTTGAACAGCTTTCTTCTTAGCCAAATAAATTTCTTGAATCAAAGCTTTGTTGTAAATAAAACAATCACCCATTTTCACAAAGTTTTTGAAACACGTACGCCCGCTTCGTGACTGAACAAAAAAATAACAAAACTGCATTGCAGGCAAAACCTGCAAATGCTCTCTTTAGAAAGCCAGCTTGTTTTGATGATATAGAGACAAATAGATACATATATCAACCTTTAGGCATAGTAGTCACGGCATAGTAGGTATTAAAATACTCTGCAAGTTTTATAGTAGACATTTTTTCGATATGTATTAAGAGAAAGGTGAAAACAGGAAAAACCAAGTTTTAATCTCAACGATCATCGGTAGGTGAAAAATCCATATAAACTAAATTGTAGAGCCTAAAAAAAGTGGATAATCGCAATTTTCATACCATGATGGAGTTATCATAAAAAAACAAAATATACCCCTTTTCACAAGATGGCGGAAACTGCTACCAGGATATCTTGGTCGAAAATTTCAAGTTAAGCTTTTTCAGGCCCCCACACAATAGTTTTGACAAACGAATTTTCATATATGAAATCTACTTATTCAATCTGCAATGCCTGCTGCATACCAAATTCCTTTTGACTGATGGGCCTCGTTTTGAAGTATTCTTTCGTCTCTCTGTGCGATTGTGGCCTCTCTGGCGACATCGATGAGGTTGCAAAAGATAAGTCAGCACGCCACGCGGTCGATTTGGCCTACCTTATACTTGCGCTATAATCGTCGATAACTTCGAAAATATTTGGAATTTTTCTCTGAAATTTTCAGAGGATGCATATCATTGAAATATAATATTTTCCGATATGTTTCTTTTTAAGAGTGTAAATCAGCACTGATAAACCTGATTTTTGTTGGTCTCCGATGTATTCCGAATTCCAAGTTATGTCCTGTTCTCATGACTTTGACATCTAAAAAGGTTAGAACTTCATCTTTTTCCAGGCAGAGAAAATTATTTCCTCATTAGTTATTTGTATGTGCGAGGGCTGGCCGAATACTAATGGTAATTGATCTAGTTACATATATCAGCTTGTGCCCAGTTTAATATTTTTAAACCAATTTTTATTTTTTTACTTGCTCTGGAGTAAATATTTCCTCTGTGAATTCATCTGTTTGCAGCTCTTTCTTTTCTTTATATTTTGGTGCAACTTGTTCAATGCTACACACTACAAAAATAATATACATAAAATCAAATTTTTCATCAGTATTTGTGTTTTTCACCAAAGATTCTAAGTTGACATTCTTCCACACAACAATACTTGTTTCTTGCAGTAGATACGTTTTCTTTCTCCAGGGTGTGCAGCATTCAGAAAAGTATTTTCATAACCAACAACAAATCGTTATTCACAAAATGTTCGGTGCAAATTTTTTTTAATTTTTAAAACTAAACGCGATTTTTCTTTTCGTTTTTCAGTGGATAAAGCGCTTAAGTTAACTAAGACTGTGTCCAAAACCTATTATAAATATTTTTTAATTGTTACATATTTTTGAGGTTTATTTGAAAAACATTCGTACATCCACAATTTTTAATAATTTGCACAACTGTAATAATTATTTGGTAAATTTTCCCGCCTCACATATTTGTGTTTCATTTTAATTACAATAATTTCTAATGGGTTAGATTTTTAGACAGAAAATGTCATGGAAGAGAGCAACCTTTTTCTATTGTAGTGGTTAGATAATGGTACGGGTCAAAAAATGTTACACATGTAATTTTAGGAGTGTCAGAGATTGGTCGAAAACACCGTTGTTGTTTTTAACTGGATAAAAATGTTCTGTTCACGATATTCTTTATATGCAGCAAACAATTTTCAAAAATTTTACTCGACGTCATCATATTCTGTTATGCGACAGCGAATGAACATATTTTATTACTTGAAATCGGAAACAAACATATTTTGTAACTATTTCCATATCTGTTCCATTATAAATCTTAAATGCCGCTATTCGTCTTACTTCTTCGGGCTTATGGAAACCTGGCAAAGAGAAGGCAAATTTCTGGCTGCTAATTTCTCTTTGAAACCAGTACAACACTGTCAAAGCGCATCGATCTATGGGCAAGTAATATAGTTAATTTTAAAGCTTCTTTTGATAATATAACAACTGTTTAGATTTTAGCTTAATGCTTTTGCAAAGTTCTTATTAATTTTTTAATAACAAACCCAACTTTTCGACGGTATACTACGACATACTCAAGGACACAATTTACACAATAATTTAAACTAAACATTTTTATAACGAATGTTTTCCTAACGTAACTAGGAAACTTTTAAAATTGAAAAGCACTCAGTTTAACCGAAATAACTACATAGTGAGGCAAGTTAAAATGTAAACACAAAAAAAAATTTCCAAAGAACATTTTCAATATGGTATCGCAATAATTTAACAAAAATTTGGAAACTTTGTGTCCATTTCATATATTTTGAGATAGATGTTTCTCGATACAAATGCTTTCCAAAATTAAACTTTTATGAGATATTGCTCTTTATCCAGAATTTTAGCGTCCTCCTTGCTCCTCAATTTAACTTTTTTAAAATGAAATAATTTCTCGCAGATTTAATTCAGATTTTAAAAGAGTTTGATTTATAATGAAAGAAAAAATAAATAAATTGGCACACAACATATTCAAATATATGGGCGATATTAATAAATTTTCCCAATGAATTTAACTTCGCCGATAAATATGAATTTATTCCGCAACAAAAGTTAGGTGGTCGAAAGTAAAATAAGAGAACTTAAACTGGAACGACACATACACAACGTTATACCTTCACGAAAGCGAACTAAAACAAGTTATTGGATTACAAAAGATTGAAGTGAATTTAACGTCATGTAATGAAATTGAAATGTTACACATATCTTACACTTTCGTGAAGAAGTACTAAAAAACTTGTACTCCAACAATAGATTGAAATGAATTTAACTTATAAATGTCATACTAGCACAAATAAATTAAACAAATAAAAGCTGTTTTCATTGCGAAATTAATTCATCATTAAAAATAAACTTATTTCGTGGTGGATTTAATTCACATTTTATAAAATCGATGCCATGGAATTAATTCATAATCATAAATCAATTAATTTCGCGGCGAAAATGTAATGATTTATGATGATGGTGCCTATCGCTGCCACTTTCAAAATTAATACATTTATGAATTTTATTAAGTGGCCATATGAATGAGTAAGTTCCAGCAAGTTGATCGTCTTTGCCAAACGGCATCGGGTTCTTCTTGCTTACTTTGGCAGAACGAAAATATTATATTTGCAACAGCTTTGATGAAACATTGGAAAAAATACTGTGGTATTTTCCCAATGCCACTGTAGGCTGTACTTTTTAATTCTGGGAATGGATACTAATTATTGGTAATGCTAAACGCTCTTCACCAAACTTAATGGCATTACTACGTATTTTACATGCTAGGATGGAAGCATTGAATATTTGGAAATTTCTTCAGAATTCTTCTATCAAAAGACTAATAACCGCACAGGAAGATGAAGAGCGCCACTCAATAATGAATTATCTGATGATCCTCACTTGTTCTTGTTCGTTATAACGCACTAACGGAGTGGCATTCATGGCTGAAAGATTCCCCGTAATTTTGAGCAAGTTCCTTAAAAGACGTTACGGGTTTTGTTAAATTTGGAGACTCCTTCCTCAATATCATAATTGGCCATCAGCTCTTAGAAATGCAATGAATTGTTACACGTACGTAATATAAATGTAATCGAAAGGACAATACGGCGAATGTTGGGAGAAGCGGATGTTTTTCCACGAAGGCCAGCCACAGCCCCAGAAATTCTGCCACAACACAGGTTTGCTCGGCTACAATTTGCCAGGGAACATGAAAATTAGACTGAACCTGATTGCAGCCAAGTCTTATTCACCAATGAATCGAGATTTTGTTTGCGGTCTCCTGATGGGCAAGAACGAGTATGGCGACGACCGAGACAGCGTTATGCTGCGTGTACCTTTAGCGAATGGGTTCGAGGCGGATCAGTCATGGTATGGGCGGAAATTTCCATGGAAGCATGTACTGAGATTTACCTGATTCCAATCGGATATGTAACGGCCGTTCGCTATATTAGCGAAATATTTAAAGAATTTGTGTTCCCTACGCACCATTTATAGGTGATATTTCAAGCTTATGCAAGATAATGCAAGACCTCATGTTGCTAAAGTAGTAAATTAGTACTTGGCAGAGGCAAATATTTCGACGATGATATGTACGGCAAGAAGTTGTAACGACAACCTGACTACATCGCTAATTCGTATCCGCGTTTCAGAATCGTATGCCATTGTACAACCAGTCACGGGTCAGGTCATCGTTAACAGAATGTACTCAGACAGATTGACAGCTGCAGCATTTTGCCGGCTAATACTTAGTCGTAGGGGAGGGTCTTTTTTGCTGGATCTGCCTGGGTCATGAGAGCTGCAGTAAGTATGACTCGGCCTAACTCACCCTGTTTTTGATGCACGACAAACAATGTGGATAATATCTTACCGAAAAATCCAAAAGTAAAACTGGTACGGCGAATAAATTTCCAAATTTGTCTCACAATTTTGTGTTACCTCGACAATCCAAAAAATGGGTGATAAAGTCGTGCCGCGAATTGTGTCACAGCGGCAGATAAAATATTCTAAATTTGACGTGAGGTTTACCAAAAATTTCTTTGTTGATTGTAGCAACTTTTATTAATCCTTTATTTTTATATAATAATTGATGTTGTCGCCTCAACGGTAGATGAAAAAGAGAGCGAACAACCAAAAAATTTTCTTTAATTGTCAAATATACTATAAATGTTATAAACTATGCTATAACTATGTCTACATGCAATTACAAAATTCTTACGACCAAACGGCGCAAATTTTCAAATTCTTATTTTCTTGATAAAATAATAATTGGATACGTGACTTAATAATTGGTCAAATTATTATTCTCTTACATTAATAAAATAATAATTGAATATGTGACTTAATAATCCATTACAATAATATTCATTAAGGCTAATTTGCCAATCAGCAAAGTTTTCATGAGTAAAACTAAATAAATAAATTAATTCAATAAATTCTAAAAAATATGATAATAATATAGATATAAATTCAAGGTTCCAGATTACATAACTGGAATATAAATTTTTGAGCTTTCAGCTATTCCTTTAATTTGTGTTTTCTCTTTTTTTATTTTAGATATTTTGGAACAGCTGAAAGCCAAAATATTTGTACACACAAAATGGATTTTATAATATGATAAGATAACAAATACAGTGATTTAAATTATAACAATAATTTTGTTTCTGAATTTATAGTTTTGTTTTAATTTTGAAAAAAACGTTAGCGTTCTGATGGTGTGAAATTTTGGCTGCGCAGCAAACATACTCCCCCGGTTAAGCAGTTATTTGCTTAACTACTCGCTCATTAATTTGCATAGTTTGTTGATTGGACGTTTTAATTCACTCGTGCTAGTTTTCAACGTGACAACTCTGACGGCACCGTCTTGGCCCGGATGAACTTTGATAATTCGGCCTCTCGCCCACGTCAGTGATGATGCATTTTCGTTTTTAATCAAAACGAGATCGCCTTCTTTTAAATTATTTTGTTGATGCTGCCATTTGGATCGTTTTTGGAGAGAGGTGAGATATTCTAAATGCCACCTTTTCCAGAAACCTCTCGACATATTCTGTAGTAATTCCCATCGTTCACCTAATTTTAGCGTAGCATCGTTTGGACCTTTATCCGGTATTTCGAGGATCGAAGAGCCAATTAGAAAATGCCCCGGAGTTAAAATGCTCAAATCGTCTGGATCATTATTAGCGGGTGTGAGTGGCCGGGAATTCACTATAGCTTCTATCTGGATAAGTAAGGTTTGTAACTCTTCGAACGTAGGAGCTGACTCTCCCAATACTCGATGAAGATGGGTTTTAATTGATTTTACCCCTGCTTCCCATAAGCCCCCAAAATGTGGTGCTGACGGAGGAATAGTGTGCCATTCAATGTTTTGTGTACCAAGATATGCAGATACTTTTTCGTTGTGATTTTTGGATTTCAGAATCAGAAAAAACTCGTCGAACCTTCTTCGGGCTCCGATGAAATTGGTTGCGTTATCACTATATATAGCGTTTGGCACACCTCTTCTTCCTGTGAAACGCTTCAGTGATGCAATAAACGCATCAGTTGACAAATCCGCAACCACTTCGAGGTGTATTGCCTTTGTTGCCATACAAACAAACAAGCAGATATACGCTTTTAACCTTTTTGACCCTCTGCCCTTCTTGGAACTTATAGTGATAGGGCCGGCGTAGTCAACCCCAACGTTTACGAATGCTCGTGTTAATGTTACTCTTGGTGTAGGTAGATTTCCCATAATTTGCTCCCCTAATCTTGGATGACTTCTAATGCAATGTACGCAGCTATTGGATATTTTTTTTACAACGTCCTTGGCCCCAATTATCCAATATTTAGCTCTGGTTAGGAACAGCAACGTTGACGGATTTGGATGTAAATATTTTACATGTAGATATCTTATGAGCGTTTCTGTTACTTTATGTTGCTTTGGTAGGATCACTGGATGCTTCGTCGAATATATAACATTCGAAAGTGTTAGGCGGCCGCCTACTCGCAATAAACCATTATCATCGATAAAGGGGGAAAGCGATAATAATTTGCTGCATTTTTTGATTAACCTTTTGCTTTGAATTTGACTTATTTCTTCGTGAAAGGCTTCGTGTTGAGCCCATTTAGTTATTAAATCTTCGCTTTTCTGCAGATGTTGACTTGTTATGTAAGGAACTCTCTTTTTACGGCACAATTCGGCGAACCGGATACAACTGCTTAGTACTCTTAACATCAACGTATAAGAAGAAAATCTGTCAATAACATATTTTATAGAGCAAGTTCCGTTTGTAGTAACACCAGAATTCGTTGAGATTAAGAAAGTTTTTCTTTTTTCGACTGTAGTAGTTTGAAATGTAGCATTTTCATAGTTTGGCCAATACGACGGGGGTCTCTGCAGGAATTCTGGACCAGTCCACCAAATTTTATGCTTTAACAGCTCACTTGGTGATAAACCTCGACTTGCGCAGTCAGCTGGATTTAATTTTGTTGGTACGTGCTGCCAATGGCTGCTTGGTATTTTGTCAATAATAAAGCTCGTTCTATTGCCCACAAAACAATTCCACTTTCTAGGAACGTCTGAGAGCCATGATATTACCACGTTAGAGTCACTCCACGCATATAGTGCTTCTGAAGGTGTTTCAAAAATTCCGGCAACTTTGATAATAAGCCTTGTTAACAGCACGGCTCCGCACAATTCCAGACGGGGAATCGATAGTTGCTTCAAAGGCGAGACCTTAGTTTTAGCAGCAATTAGATGTACAGAAATGTCGCCGTTTGTATTGGTTGACCTTGCATATATTACTGCTGAATAAGCCTTCTCGGACGCGTCACAAAAACCATGAAACTGAACTGTACTTGTTGACTGCATCTGAATAAATCGTGGAATGCGTATACTGGAGAGACAAATTAATTCATTTCTAGCGTTGCACCATGTTCGATTGATGTCGTCTGGCAGTGGATCGTCCCATCCTAGTTTTGTTAGCCAAAGCGCCTGGAGTATGATTTTGAACATAATGGTTGCTGGAGAAAGCCACCCGAGCGGATCAAATATTTTACCACACTCTGATAGTAGTCTTCGTTTTGTTGATGGTTCAACCCGTAACTCTGGAACATTGAAGGTGAAGGCGTCATCATTCGTCAACCAGCAAATTCCTAATGTTTTGACGTATACTTCAGGATCTTCAAATGAAATGGAATTTCCTCCTCGTTTTTCAATGGGTATCTTCCTTAAGAGCTCAGGACTGTTAGAACTCCACTGCCGTAGTGGGAAACCAGCATTCGATAAAGTGGTCGACAAATCAGAGCAGAGTTTAATGGCTTCTTCAACATTATCGCATCCTGATAATAAATCGTCCACGTAGAAGTCCGTTTTGATTAAGTTTCTTAATTTGGAGGACAAATTGTGGCTGTCATTTGGTATTTGTTGCAAGGCCCTTATGGCTAGATATGCTGAACAAGTTAGCCCATATGTGACCGTTTTTAATTTGAAATGCTGCATCTCGTTATTGGGGTCTTCTCGCCACACTATTCTCTGATAGTTTTGATGTTTTGGATGAAGTGAAACCTGCCGATACATCTTTTCAATATCAGAGACAAATGCAATCTTATGTCTTCTAAATCTAGACAGTATGGAAAAAAGATCATCCTGAATTCTCGGACCTGTCATTAAAACATCATTTAAAGATAGCCCCGTGGTCGACTTGCACGAGCCATCAAAAACAACACGTAGTTTTGTGGATGTAGTGCTCACCTTGAATACGGCGTGGTGTGGTAAATAATATGCCTCCCCCCTTTTCGCTAATATTTCTCGATCAGGAATGCGAACCATGTGACCAAGCATCTCATATTCTCGCATAAACTTTGTGTACTCGTCTCTAAGGTGTATGTCCCGCTGAAATTTACGTTCCATGGCGATCATTCTGGAGGTTGCTGCCTTTATACTGTTGCCTAAATGTTTGAAATCGCCCTTTAGGGGAAGCTCTACCATATACCGACCATCAGCGAATTGATGAGTACTAGAAAAGTGTTCTTCACAAATATCATCTTCATTCGGAATATCTATCGGGATTTCTTCCACTTCCCAAAATCGCCGTAACAGTTGACAAACGTCCTCGGAAACGTTTTGAATGGTAAGACATCTAGTTGTGGAGTTAATTTGTTGATCCGCACAACCAGCTACAATCCAACCGAATAGACTGTCAAGCAGGAATACATTTGGTTCTAGCACTATCCGCCTTTCTTTTATAATTTCGTAGAATACGTCGATGCCGAGAATCATGTCAATTTGATTTGGTTCGAAAAATCTCGGATCAGCGAGACAAACTTCTTGAAGTTTAGCCATGTGATTCTCCTGGAGTATTATTGCCTGAGAAGGTAGGTGGTTAGTGAGTTTACCCAATATTAAAGCACATACTTCTATGAAGTATTCTTCATTGTATCTAGATGATAATTTTATGTTGATTTGTCCTCTAGTCCTGCCTGCTGATACTGAAGCTAAACCGTTTACTGTAATGGAAGCCTGTTTACGCTTTAATCCTAATTTTTTCGTAAGTGCTTCAGTAATAAACGAAGATTCCGATCCAGAATCTAGTAAGGCCCGAATATAATGAACATTGCCTCTAGTATCAATTGTAGACATAATCACAGTTGGTAATATTGATTGTTTATTTCCACCAACTGGTATCTTTGAAATGGCATAACTTTGTGAATCCTTTGAAATGGCATAATTTTGTGAATGCCCAGGAATTGCTGACTCAGTATTAGCGTCTTTGCTAAAGGTGTTTGAATTTACACTTGTTGGATTCGAATTGCTGTTGTCATCATGCAAGATCGTGTGGTGTTTTGCCTTGCATTTAAAACACGTATTTGTTGACGAACAGCTGATCACAGAATGGCCCGCTTTCAAACAGTTAGTGCATAAATCGTGCTTATTGATATAGCGTTTGCGAAAGTCAATATCACATCTTTGAAATTTGTAGCACCTGTGAATCGGATGTGGTTTATTACAATACAGGCACTCGACCTTGGTGCTTACTACATGTGAAACCTTTAGAAAAGTCTTGGTTGGTTTTATGGTTATATTGCAGCTTTCTAATGCGTCACATCTTTCATGAAGAAACTTTAAAAAACTATCTACACTAGGCACATCTATGTTTACTGAATGCAAAGCCCATTGCTGCCTGGTTTCATCGTCCATCTTGTTGAGTAGTAGATGCAATATCCACGGGTCACGAGCTTCGCAATCTGGTCCTAAAGCTTTTAGTCCCCGAAGCAACTCGTCCGACGTTTCCGTGATGTTTCTAAGTGATCTTGGTGAAGCCGGGTGAATAGCTGGTTGATCTGAGAACGTTTTTATTATTGTGCTTACTATCGTGCGTTTCTTATCGTATCGTTGTTTTAATTTATCCCATGCCTCTCCATAACTAGCTTCAGTAATGAAAAGATGGTTGATTAGCCGAGCCGCGCTTCCTTGAAGAAGTCCCTTTAGTATCTGAAACTTGTGCACACGTGATAGAGATTCGTTATTATGCACAGTAGCTTGAAACATATCTTTAAACGACGGCCATTGTGTGTATTCCCCATTAAACGGTGGAATATTAATTCTCGGTAATTTTACTTCGTTTGATTGACCCATCGTTTTATTATGAAATGACTCAAAATATGCCTTTTGTTGAGAATACATGTTGCTTAACGTAGTGTTCAGCTCATCATTATTCGGGTTTCCGTTACTCGCGTTTTCGTTTATTTTTCGTTTCTTTATTTCACGTAACATGGCGGCTTGAGTACTAAAGAATTTAGATTCGAATTCATCGGATTTCGAGGCCTGCTGCGGTAATAGTAGCAATTCGTCCTCGATGTTGCCAAATTCTTCCCACCATGAGTCGAGTTTCTGACGCCTTGACTCAATCTCCTCAAGTGATGTCTCATCATTCACATTCTCAATAAAAGTAGAAGCCTTTGTTAGAGAACCAAGGACTCGACCACGTTTCTGCACGAGCAAAGCAGCCATATTTGCACTCAATAAACACCTTTTTGTATAACTCAAATTAATTTAATGAAAATGTATTAAATGTTACGCAATGGATTTATGGTATATCAATATAATTAGTTATAATATTTTTACGTGCGAGTTTATATCACTGTTCACTAAATTCACAATCAATGTTCACTTGCTAAACACTTAAATAGTTTATAAATATAATCGTAAACTTACGTAAATTTATAGAATAGGTATATTCAAGTAATATACTGTAACGTAGCAAATATTGTAGATGAAAGCGTTGAAAATATAATCACTTACTCTTCTTTATTGAATTCCACGAAGAGCAGTTGTTTATTCTTAAGTAACTGGCCTTTCATCCGGCTCGAAGGACCATGTTTTTGATGCACGACAAACAATGTGGATAATATCTTACCGAAAAATCCAAAAGTAAAACTGGTACGGCGAATAAATTTCCAAATTTGTCTCACAATTTTGTGTTACCTCGACAATCCAAAAAATGGGTGATAAAGTCGTGCCGCGAATTGTGTCACAGCGGCAGATAAAATATTCCAAATTTGACGTGAGGTTTACCAAAAATTTCTTTGTTGATTGTAGCCACTTTTATTAATCCTTTATTTTTATATAATAATTGATGTTGTCGCCTCAACGGTAGATGAAAAAGAGAGCGAACAACCAAAAAATTTTCTTTAATTGTCAAATATACTATAAATGTTATAAACTATGCTATAACTATGTCTACATGCAATTACAAAATTCTTACGACCAAACGGCGCAAATTTTCAAATTCTTATTTTCTTGATAAAATAATAATTGGATACGTGACTTAATAATTGGTCAAATTATTATTCTCTTACATTAATAAAATAATAATTGAATATGTGACTTAATAATCCATTACAATAATATTCATTAAGGCTAATTTGCCAATCAGCAAAGTTTTCATGAGTAAAACTAAATAAATAAATTAATTCAATAAATTCTAAAAAATATGATAATAATATAGATATAAATTCAAGGTTCCAGATTACATAACTGGAATATAAATTTTTGAGCTTTCAGCTATTCCTTTAATTTGTGTTTTCTCTTTTTTTATTTTAGATATTTTGGAACAGCTGAAAGCCAAAATATTTGTACACACAAAATGGATTTTATAATATGATAAGATAACAAATACAGTGATTTAAATTATAACAATAATTTTGTTTCTGAATTTATAGTTTTGTTTTAATTTTGAAAAAAACGTTAGCGTTCTGATGGTGTGAAATTTTGGCTGCGCAGCAAACACACCCTAAGACACTCATCACCTGAAAGAGAATTCTTTAAAACACCATACTTTTACATTTTTCTTTTAACTAGTTACAAAAATAATTCTCGTTTATTGATATAAACATTTTTATCAAGGTCGATCTTCAAAAAAAAAAAAACACAGTAATTATAAAAATAATAACAAAACAATACGATTAGTTTAAATTTACGTTAAATAATACCAAAAAAAAACAAAACAAACATAATTTCTTTCACAGTCTCAACCGTAGATATCGTACCACTCAAAAATAATCCTGAGTTTGAACCGTTGGGCATCCGATGGTGACACGAAGAGCTCGTCGTACCCCCGTCAGATCTGAAAAGAAAAAAAATGGCGACGAAAATCGCTGGTCGTTTCACGGACGACACGCTGCCAGACTGTGAATGGAAAAAAATATTCCTTTGTTTTTTTTTCAATGTAAATGAAATAAGAAAATATTAACAATAAATTAAGTAAACAAAAAAAATAATAAGAAAGAAATTAATAAAAAAAAATATTTATAAATTAACAATAAATTGGCTTTTTAATTCTATTTGAAAAGGATACGCTGGTTTACCCCCAACCGGAATGTGCTTGCGACCGACGACTATGGAAATCCACAAACAGCTGATGTGGTTGCTTGATTTTTCTTCACACACGCGGCTTTTCTACCCGAACACAGTTACGACAGTAATGTTGACTTCTCTATAGGAGCGCGTGGAATTGGTGTTCTGGATATGTTGTTTTTTTTGTAATTTTTTATTAACAAACGTTCGTCGCGGGTCCACCACGAAACGAATAGCACAACAAAAATAATTAATGTTGTATTTGCAATGGCACGCTTTGATTTTTTCTCGTCGGTATTGCAACACCGAAAAATTTGCACTCAGATATTTATTTAGGCAAATTTCACAAATAACCAAATATGTATTAGATCACTTCGTATGCGTTATTTTATTTTGTTTCTTTGTTTCCCCAAATTAGATATTATGTAGGGTATTATTAGACGTAATATAACTAGTGGTCCGCTTATTATCGATAATTTTTTTCAAATGTCACGAATGCGTATCCCAGCGACGAAAATGCAACGAGTGTGCAGCACGAGTTGCATTTTCTAAAGCTTGGGATACGCATGAGTGACATTTGGAAAAAATTATCGATTCTTAAGAGGACCACGAGTTATATTTGGGTGGAGAATATAATGAATTGGTGTGAAAGATAAAACTTAAATTCACAACATGAAAGATTATATTTGTAATAACAAGAATTTTGATAACAAGAATTTTGTTTTTGTTGTGTGTTACTTTGATTCTAATGAATTTATTTTTATTAATAAAAATCGCCAAAAATAATAAATAGTAGGCTATTGCCATAACAACGTTTTTCCCACAGCGACAATACAACAGTGTTGTATTATCACTTATTAATAACAAAAATAACAAAAAAATTGCATAGTGAAATAGATGATTTTTAGGTATGAATTATATTCTCACTTAAATATTTATACTTTTTTTATTTTTGTTTCACACACCTTTTTAAATTATTATATTCTGTTGGTTATATAATTATGGTACACACAAAATTTGATTTTTCATACCTGGCGAACATTAATAAATTCCGGCTTTACTTTTAATGTATACACGACCGTCGTTGTGCAATGCCAAAACCAAAAAGACCTTGTCTCTTCCCTCGTTCTGTTTTCGTCGCTGTCAATGTCGCATCGTAGTTTTTTTGTTTGTTTTTCCTTTCTGTTAATGACTCTGCCATCTGCATCTGCTGACATGAAATCAAAGAAAAAATAGTACCTTCTCTCTTTGTTTTTACGCTGTTTGAGTCGATATGCAAATGCAGATCGTTACAAAGTCCCGATTTGAATCCTATAGAACATGTGTGAGACATTCCATCTCCGAAAACGATCGAACAATTCCGAAGCGCACTTTTAGACGGATGGAAAAATATCTCACAGTGCGATATCCAACAGATTATCAAAAGTATGGGACGGAGGATAACAGCGGTTATTCAAGCTCGGAGAGGCAATACACGCTACTAAACATTTCTGATTGGTTAATTATTGTTGATGAGTTTATGTTTGTGAAAATATAAATACGATTTTTAAAATTTGCCACATACCATATTCCAAGATTGTTTTAAATGACCTAGAATTTGGTTGATGTTTTATGTTTCCAGCTAGTGTGATTCAAAAGATATTCGCATCAAAAAAAAAAAAAAAAAGCATTTTAGGGTGGCCCGTTTTCTGTGCCGGTCAGTGTATCAAGAGAATTTATTACTCAGAAATAAAACCTTTAAAGGCAAGGGTCAGCCCTCTGAAATCTGCAATCGGTTCACCAAATATTTTGAGCCCGTGTACGAACCATCCACGATGTCATTTCTATCACAAAACATGTCGCCACTTGCTAATAATCGTACTGATTATAATTTATTACAATTCACTGAAACGGACGATTACGACTGCTTGTCTCTTCTTGATCTAAATAGTGGCGCTGGTCATGATGGCTTTTCACCAATCCTCATTAAAAGTTGTGCAGAAAGTTTAGTTCTTCCGCTGACTCACATCTTTAATGAAATATCCTTCATACGTTCGTTTTATGAATCTGGCAAAAGATTTGAAATTATCAAGTATTTAGGAATTGCTATTATTTCTACCATTCCCAAGCTTTTCGAAGCCATGGTGCAACAAAGATTTTTGTTTTTTCATATGAAATCTATTATTTTTCCTGTAAAACATAGGTTTTTTCCAGAAAGATCTACAGTTACCATTCTGGCCCCGGTTTGTAGTCACTTATAGAGTAGGATCGAGGCCCAACAATCTTTGTCAACGGGAGACCCCTCTGCCCAAAAATTGTTGAGATTTTTAGGACATATTTGGTCACACACAAATTGAAACCTGTCATTCTAGTTTCTGAAGCAGTACGGTTTTGAAAACGCATGACGACGGACCAATATGGCGGCTGCAAGGTGACGACCAGCTCCTGGTATGCAGTCTTATCAAGCTTACGTTCGCCCAAGTCATAATAAAATTATAGGAAAACCTGATTACTATGTATTTTGGGTCGCTGATTATGAATCCAACATCACTTTTGGCTAAAAAAGCTATGTGCCATTCCTAACCTCAAAAACGTTTAGAAAAAACAGTATCTTGTATTTATCGATGGTCGAAATCATAATAAAATTATGAGGAAAGTTTCTGTTTATAAATTTTTGCTCGCTGAATACAAATTCAACGTCACTTTAGGATCGTCCCTAACCTCAATAATCCTCTTAAAAATGCATATTTGTGTACTTAACGATCGCTGAAGTCAACACAGAATCATAAAAACAGCTTATCTTTATATATTTTTATTCGCTAGATCTACGTCTAATCTTATTTGTGACTGAAAATACACTACGTTGTTCCTAACCTAAAAAAAACCTCAAAACTGCAGTTTCTTGTGCCTAGCGATAGCTCAAATCATCATAAAATCATGAAAATGGCTTATTTTAATTCAGATTCAATTGTTTAACTCGTATCTGCCATCATCTTTAACCGAAAACGCATTTTTTTATTTCTAACCTTAAAAGCAGTTTTATGTGTTCAAGTAAACCCGCCTTTGGAAACCTGTCTGAATTTGCTTGTTTGGCAACCCTTAAAAGTGGACTTGCATTCCGTTCTAAACGACAGTTAATGATAAGATAATAATTCTCTCAAACTTTGAAGTTGATCATGCTTTTAGTTCCGGAGATGTCAGACTTCAAATTTGCGTTTAGACTCCTACTATCGATCTTATGGTAAAATATTGTAAAAACTATGATGTTACTCAAGCCTTGGTGTTATTTTCCTACCC
Source organism: Tipula vernalis (assembly GCA_958295665.1). NCBI lineage: Eukaryota > Metazoa > Arthropoda > Insecta > Diptera > Tipulidae > Tipula > Tipula vernalis. The sequence continues at coordinate 173,040,342 of OY282558.1, read as the reverse complement.
TTAGCTTTACCCAGAAACTACGACCAGGACGTGGTAGGAGTGTATTTCTTTGGGCTGCTTAATCAGCGTAAGTCTCCCCCCATCTTACGATTCGGGCTCCTTGATTAGCGTGAGTCCCCTCGCATCTCACGATCCGGATTGTTTTAATATTTATTGCGATGTATCAATTATTACATGTATTAACTGTTCTGGATATTATTTCATACATGTCATAGTTAATGCATAGAAATGATCATCTTTCATTTTGTTGTGTATACTAAAGATTTACCAAACTCTCCATCGAAGTACTTTTTAATAAATAGCTCATTAGGATGCCTTAGAGTAAAGCTATTTCTCTTTTGTAGGTCTAGGACAGCCTGTGACTTGTCAAAATGTCTCGTAAGCAAATGAGCGACTTTATAGCTTTTTTTACCCCATTGAAATAGTATTTTGGAACATAAAATATAATCAGCGGGCTTACAGAACAAACTACTTCGAGCAGCCTCTCTTTTAAATAATGCTCCAACACCTGTATACTACATATTTGTAATTTTAAGAAAAGTCTAAACTAACGAGTACTTCACCTTCTCTAAGATTTTTTTTTTTTTTTTTTCCGAGAAATACACTAAAGGTGTATAATAATAACATCAACAAAATTATAAAATTAATTAAGAAATATATAAATAAATAAAGGACTAAACATGCATTTTTAATTTTGATTAAAAATACCCCAATCTGATTTGAAATTAGAATCAAATTAATTCTTTTAAAGAATTTACTTTTTATATTATAATTGATTTGAACTTATATGGGTTTAAATTTGAATATTAATTTTTTGACAAATATTATTATGATAAAAATTATTATAAAAATTATAAAATATTTAAAATTAAAAAAAATTAAAATTAAAATTATTAATTTTAAGACTAAACTAAAACTAAAAGTTTTGAGGAGAGCGGATAGCTAATGGATTTATGGTCCTTTAAAAGCTAATCAGCTCTCCTCTAAACCAAAAATTAGACAGAAATAATGAACAAGATATAAAACAATAATTCAGCAATAAACTGAAAGTTAAAAAAAAATATAAAAAAAAAAAAATATAAAACAATGAAAATAAAATAATAAAATAAAATAAGATGAATAAACAAATTAAAAGATACAGATAATATGTCGCGTTAAAGATAATCTTCGACCCGTTCAGCCAAATACGCCTTTAAAGTTTTCTTGAAATTGTGAACATTCACAGATCTAGTAATAACAGTCGGTAAATGGTTATATACATATGGACCAAAGTACGATATGGATTTTCTACCAAATTCAGTTTTGATTTTATAACATTTTAGAAGATTAGACTTCGTAGAAGTGTGATTGCTTTCGGCTGATAAATCGAACGATCTGTTCCAGTCCACAAACTAAATTGTACTTGTGCAATGTTTTTTTTCTAATAATTGTTCTAAAAAATTTGAAAGAATTTCAATTTTTGGGCATTTTTCACACTCACCTAACCAGGGACCTGGTGGAACCCTCACCTTTTGCATAAGAACAGATAATTTCTTTTTAACAATCCTTATAGTTCATTGGTTTTGTGAATCTTCAGTGAGTTCTTTGATATTTAAAAGCATCCAATGCAAGAATACCATGCTGCGGACGGAGCTAAGTAAATTTGCAGAAACTCTGCAAGGAAAGTCTGCATAGTTTTGTTTATATGTTGTATACAACCCTCTTAACTCCATTAACAACAGTCGTTTCTGTATCAAGCTACGACCTCCGAAATTTTCACCGAAACTATGTCTCGTGTATCTTCACAGTATTCAGGTAATGTTCTATCAGCCGTCATAGTCATATTTCCTAAGATACCCTCCGACGCTCTAAGCATTTTAGATTTTTCTGCCAAGTTACCAACTGCATCCATATTCGTTTGCTATTTTATTTACAGACCATGATTGTGGGGCAATCGTGAAAATACCTAATCTTTGTGAATCTTTTGTCGATAAGTTTGCGAACTTTTTAACTCCATAAGCATCTCTTCCAATTCCATCTCTTCTAATTGCATTATTCATTTTTATTTAAATCGGAGTTGAGTTCATACAATGTCTCTGTATCGCGTTTACTACACTTACTACATATTTTTCCATCTGAAGGAAAGGAAAGAAATTATCGTTTCTGTTTTTTGGAGAAATATCGCAAATTAGAACCTTTGTGACCTGAAGCATTGTAATGGTTGCAACATCTATCATTATGTCCCTTTCTGAGTAGTTCTTCGTTTAGAGGCAGCCATCTAAAATCATCCATCTTAGAAAATTCCAAAGGGACAAACTTTTCTAGAGAAAATCCAAATTTGAATTCCGAATATCTTTCTATTGTTATTTTGTATTTGCAAAGCATGCTAGATTGTTTTGATTTTTGTTTTCATCGCGCTCGTTTTAAGGTGCTATTCCATGAGAAAATTTTACTGAACAGTAAAATTAAAGCAAGAAAAAAATATATATTTGCTAGATGGCGGAATGAAATAAAAAATCGAATCAGTAAAAAAATATTTGTGTCTGTAGTTGTAACACTCCTCTAAAAAGTATCAAATCGAGAACTTTTTATAGGAGTGTCACTAACACACGTACATAAAATTTGTATATGATAGAAAATAATTCTCGCACACACTAATAATTTTAAAAGGAGTACGATTTTATGGTGGAGATATATTTTAATTTTTTATTCTGTGATGTAAATTGTTCGAAAAAATGAAATTCTGATATGAGTATTAATAATATTTAATTTTTTAGATAATTTAGAGACGAATAAAAATCGAATAATACTAAATACATAATATTTTTAGCAATTATTGGTTATGTTTTGGTTTAATGTCAAATTTCCCCTTGAAACTTTTGCTATAAAAAAATAAAAATAAAACACACCTTGTCTTTGTCTATTATATGGTGTTTGATTTTTATTTTCTCTTTTTGGCGTATTTTACTCTTCAGTAAAATTTTCCCATGGAATAGCACCTTTATTGATTTAATTTTTTTATATTTGACTCTTAAGTGGTAACCAGCGAATCAGTAAGAATCCTTACAGAACTTGAGGAAACTATTTTCTTACAGAATATTTGACATATTGGCCACCGAATCCGTAACAATTGACAAACACATTACTAAAATTGTAATGTGAATAGCAAAATTTATTATTTTTAAGAAAAGTGTGCTGTGAAAATTTTGATATATTCTGACATATGCTTCAGTTTGCGCGTTAATTTTCGCTCTGTCAAGTGACAGCTGAACTTAACCAAAATTTATTCAAGATTCGCTGGTCAGTAATGGGTTTTGCTGGTCAGTAAATTGATTAAAAAGCTAAAATTTTGGAAACATGAAAATTTCATTTTAATTGTCAAAATATTCAACATAAAATGACATGAAATTGAGCATAAAATACAATTTATGCTCAAATGGCACGAGGCTCATGCTTTATTATTAAACATACCCGACATAAATTTTCGTTATAATTCCGTACAATCACTCATAACATTACAAACATATCAGCCGACCTCATCGATAACAATAAACCAAAATAGAAAAAAAATATTTATAATTAAATTTGAAAATGCTTTATCAACTCGATAATTTGACCTTAATTTCGAAATTCAATAAATTTAGAAGAAAAAACTTAAAAAAGAAATGTTCAATTTTCACAATCAAAATGAGTGATATTTTGGGATCAACCAAACGCACATCGGCACATACATATACGCAACACAAAGTTTTCGATTAAAAATGTTATTCACATAATGGCATTAGAAATAAATAATTAAAAATGGTACTACGTGCTCGTCTAAACATTAGAATTTATTTGTACATATAAAATAAAATAACATGTGGTGATGTGTACTCGTTTTTTTTTTTTATGTAAAAGTAATCGATACAAAAATTGCAGCATAAACTATGGATTGTAGGTTGAAACTATGTACATATGTATGTTATCATACTAAATAAGGAATGATGTTCAGATCGCCAAAATAAAATTTATTTTCAATGAAATTTAATCCATAAATGTATTCTGATGAATATACATATACAATAGATAGATGATGATGATGATTAAGCCGACTTCTATAATGAAGCAACCTTAATTTAAAACAGATTTTTTTTTTTTTTTTTTGTAATATATTTAGATGAAATTAAAAAGATTTCTCATATAGTGATAACAACTCTCGATTGTAATTGTTTTTCAATAAGCTTTTGAAGTTTTCTTTTATATATTATGTACGCTGTTGTAGTCTATGCATAAGACCACTGTAAAAGACGCTCAGTTTTTATGTTTTGTATGATTACAAAGCAGTAACGGTTAATAAGTAAAAGTTATTTTATTTTTTTAAAAGGTGTATCGAGAAGAAAAATAAATTACTAATTCGTTTTGTTTCTATACGTGTGTTGTTGCATTAGAAAACAATGAAAGTTTAAGTGAATATTAATGGTGTTGTACATAAGTGTTCTTTTGTCTATGTTGAATATTTTACTTGGTACCGCCAATGGTATACACAAAACTTAGAAGTAAATACAAATCTTTATAAGTTTTTGTGTGCGTGTGGTTTCAAAAGAGTATTTATAATTATATGTTGATTAGCTCTCTTCAAAATAACAAGCTTATAACTGTCTTCAACGATTTTTAAGTGTAATTTTTAAATTTAAGCATTTGATTATATTTGGTTTGTTGAATGTTTAGAATTAAAATTTCATTATCCCCCAGTACAACAATTAGAACTGTTTTTATTTTTATGTAGTTGTGTATAGGTTTACTAATCAGTAACTTGTATTCTAATACGAAAATAACTAGGAACTGTTATATGTAAGCTCGATGGAGCTCTATTGCGAAATATTAAATTATTGCTTATTTTGATCGCAATAATATGGATTATGTTTACTGGGTTTATTATTGCTGGTTTTCCTCATGTATAGTATGTTGGAACTTCATTTCCAAAAATAACTTTTCGCTTCCAAAGATTCGTTGATTTAAAAACGAACTCGGAGAATTTCTGGGCTCTTAAAGGTCCCTTTTACACGGTTAATATTATTGCGGAAAAACTATTTTTATCCAAGGGGATTTTCAATATTACCATTAGTGCCATGTCATTCATATCCTAAAAAAAGAAAAAACTGTAACTGATCAAGTTATCAAAACTAATAAAAGGGGGCTCCTATTGTTTATGCCATCTTTTAATAGCAAAGAAAAGGTGGAAAAAACCTTTAATATTAAGGCAGTCCTCAACATGAGAGTTTATTTATTTATTTATATCAACAGGAAAAAAAATCCTTTTTTGACAATAACATGGACATCAAATAACTACAATTTACGATCTAAATTAGCCTTAAATTGACGGCACATATCCGGAACAGGGGCATTATACTCATAATGGAACTTAAAAGTCGGTAAATAAATAAAATGTTTGACCCGAACTGTTTTACGGGGCACATGAATATCAATATTGGCAAGAAATTCTGTGAAATCAACCGCACCATTTATAACATCAGCGATGAACACAGAAGCCGCAAACTTGCGCCTGTCAATCAGTGATTCCAAATTTACAATTTTACAGATTAGGCATAAGGTGGTAAATTCCTTTTATTAATTTGCAAAAATAATTTGCGTACTCTAAATCTGTCTAATTTTCCAAGAAGAATGTCCAACTGCGGTGTATCAAATGCCATCGAAAAATCAGTAAAAATGACTTCTAGACGCAAAAGCATCAAATACTTTCGATGTCAAGCTTAACAGATTTGTATTGGTACAACGTTGCCGAATGAACCCATGTTGTTGAATTGCTAATGAAGATTTGACAATAAAATACAGATATTTAGTTGTAGGTAATTAGTTCAAATAATTTAGGTACGGATGATAGTATGGATATTCCCCGATAATTTTTGATATCATAACGTTTACCAGATTTGAAGATTGGAATAATGATTGACTTCTTCCATCTCGCAGAAAAAATTCTTCTGCCATTCTTCAGAGAAGCATTGAAAACCAAAGATAAAGGCAATGATAATGACTTACTGAGATCACAGAAATAAACGGCAATCCTATTAGAGGTGGGACTAACCCCTTCATCATGGTGTTTTTTGTAGACAGCATCTTTGCGGAAAATCCGCAAATAGTTCGCAAATATCGTTGACATTGTTAGCACTAGCATCATTCAGAGACATCGTCTATAGACAGCCGGAACATTTTCGTTTAGCATCAACGAATGTCCAAAACAACTTAGGGTTCAACGTCAAATTATCTTCAAGATTTGAGATGTAGATTCTGTAAGCGAGCCGATGCTGATTATCAAAATCCCGACGTAATTGCCGGAATGAATTAATATATATGTAGTATATTATCACCATTTAACTTAGTGAGCTTTATTCTTCCTATTTCTTAAATTGATCGAGTTATTATTAAACCACGGTGGATGGTTATTCATTCATCCGATTAGAACTTTTAGAGACATATTTATCAAATGCCTTAAACAGAACATAATATAATTCATCAACTATAAAGCATCAACACCGCTCCATTTATGATTAAAAATTTCATCCCAGCCCAGATTTTCAAAAAATATATGCAATCCAGAAATATCTGCTTTTATAAAGTTATAATTCATCATAGGTTGTTAATGATTATTGAATTTACAAAATAGCTCCAATCAGTCAAAATCAATTTCCAATCATAATTAGAATAGAATAGAAGCGTTAAGAAAATCCACTGACTTGATACCTCATGGAACTGCAAAATTTGAGAAACTAAAATAAATAGAGTAATAAATACCCTATCCAAAGAATAGTCAAGACCTCCTGGGCCAGTATTCTTAAAATTCACTAATTCGTTAAATGACATATTTTACTAGAAAGTCACCGGTGACTTTTTGGGGTGAATTTCAAGAAAAAATACAATTTTAAATGGGTATAATTCGTACTTATGTATAATTAGTTTACAATGAAATTTTCTTCTTTAGAGAAAAAATAAAATGTATTTTGCGTAATAAAAGTACTGCCTAACTCGCAACACCTACATTTGCTCGGCAACCACGACACTTCGCCTAGCATGCAAACATATTTGCTCGTCAAATAAAGTACATTCCCAATACAGTTCCAGTTTACAACACAATTACCAGTGAGTTCATTTTTTCCAAAATTTGTACAGCATGTGGAGTGGTAGGTAATATTACAATCTGGCTGCTTGTCCTTCCAAATCATGGTTAATCTGTAAAAACACATCTTTTATACGATTTCCCACAATAAGCCAATGTAACAGCTTGATGTCAACCTGTTAGGTATGATCGAAACCAATCGTTTGCCACCCATCTGAAGCCTGCACAATTCCACAGTTCGTTTTATAAAGAAGAAGATCATAATCAACCATATCGAATGCCTTCATAATTTCAATAAACAGTCCTGCCACACCTAAGTTTTGATTTAAATGTTCATAAATTGGATTAAAAAAGAATTAAGCTGCCTCTTCAGAACTATGACCCGATACTGGTTTTGATTTTACACATTTCGAAATTTTTTTTGAAGCAACGGGCAAAAGCAAAATTGGACGATAATTATTCAACAAGCCTAAATCCTCTTTTTAAATAGAGGTAACACTATAGCAGTTTATAGGAAGTTCGGGAAAATTCCCATCTCGAGACTAATAATAAAAATGTACTGCAGTGGTTTAACTATGTGTTGCGCAGTGTTACGCCACTTATGTTATCTAAAATTGTACATCAGGTAACTCCAACAAACGGCAATTTGACAACGAGAAAATAAAAAGGAAAATAGAAGAAAGAATGAGAGAATTCGTTTTTTTTTATTTTAACTAGATTTTAGTTTTTAATTTCAAAACTACAATTTTTGAAAAAAAAAAAAAAAAAAAAATGAAATTTAAGCCTTTTTTAATACGTGAACGGATCGCCATATTGAAGTTTAAACCAACCAAACCCATTTGCAATTCATTTTGGTCCTTCGATTCGAATTTAACACCGGAACGAGAGATTAATAGCAACTCAAAAATTTAATTTACCAGAAACCAGAAGATATTGTGCCGATAATACACCGATAATTTATACCGTTAAATTTGTGTACCGTTATATTTCAATCTACGTATTGCTTGTTCGTAAAATATTTAAGTAAAGGGACTAAGAATGAATCGTGGCAAAAGAAAACGTCTAATGTCTAACCAGCGATTTTGGAATATCGCTTGAACACCAAGAATTGAAATCCTTATTAGATTCCATTTCAATATCTAGCAATTCTACAAAAGATCAGGCTAAGCCTGAGTTTCTTATTAATAACACAGAAGTTTCAACTCGATATGAACCAATTAAGGTCCCATTTTTCGATGGCAAATTGAGTGAGTGGATTACATTTAGGGACACTTACCTTGCGGTATACCACAATAATCACAAATTAGGGGATGTTTTGCAGTTTACATATCTCGTTAGAAAATGAAAGAGTGAAGCACGAGCATCAATAGGCCACATAGGACTTTCAGCTGCAGCATACCGAAAGGCTTGGGCAGACCTTTGTCGATGTTATGACACGAATAGGTTAATAACTGAAGAACATGAGTGTGAAGTTATGCTAAAAAAAAATAACAAAAAATTACACTGTTAAATTAGCTATTTCCATTTGGAATTTAAATTATATGAAAATTTAAATTTTTTGTAATTTTGGGTTTTTAGTACCACCAAACAGATTCTTTTCATCGGAAAACAGGTTCTTTTCATCGTTTTCAGATAGCTGGACCATCTGTTTATATCGTTAACCAAAAGCATCCAATTGTGTTGAACATTACTATATTTCAGATAATTTAAAAGTTAACTAAATTTTGATGGTTTAAATAATTATTTAGCGCCGATCCTGGAAATGTCCCGAAGGCCCGCACATTTCTTAGAATAGCTAAGCCATATAGCGGTCAATGTCACAAAGCCGATCCAATTATGATGAACTATAATATATTTCACAATTTTTGGAATTTTTAATAATTTTCCATTATTTTAAAAGTTTTATATCGCCGACCGCAGAGATGTCCACAAGGTCTTGCCTATATTTTTGTATAACTTGACCATATGTCAGTCTACGTGGTCAATCTTATCCAATTGTGATGAACTTTGCTATACTTCACAGAATTTAGAATTTTTAATAATTTTATTTGTATTAAAAATTGTTGTATCTCCGATCACAGAGATGTCCACAAGGTCTTGTCTATATTTTAGGATAACTTGGCTATATGGTAGTCTACGTGGTCAACCTTATCCAATTGTGATGAACTATACTGTACTTCACAGAATTTAGAATTATTAATAATTTTATTGGTTTTATAAATTGTTGTATCTCTGATCACAGAGATGTCCACAAGGTCTGGCCTAAATTTTGGGATAACTTGACCATATGCCAGTCTACGTGGCCAATCTTATCCAATTGTGATGAACTATAATATACTTCACAGAATTTAGAATTTTTAATAATTTTATTTGGTTTTAAAAATTGTTGTATCTCCGATCACAGAGATGTCCACAAGGTCTTGTCTATATTTTAGGATAACTTGGCTATATGGTAGTCTACGTGGTCAACCTTATCCAATTGTGATGAACTATACTGTACTTCACAGAATTTAGAATTATTAATAATTTTATTGGTTTTATAAATTTTTGTATCTCTGATTACAGAGATGTCCATAAGGTCTGGCCTATATTTTTGGATAACTTGACGGTCTATGTGGTCAATCTTATTCAATTGTGATAAACTATACTCGGGACATTTCCAGTATCGGCGCTAAATACTTATTTAAACCATCAACTTTTAAATTATCTGAAATATAGTAATGTTCAACACAATTGGATGCTTTTGGTTAACGATATAAACAGATGGTCCAGCTATCTGAAAAGGATGAAAAGAACCTGTTTTCCGATGAAAAGAATCGGTTTGGTGGTACTAAAAATCCAAAATTACAAAAAATTTAAATTTTCATTTAATTAAAATTCCAATAGGAAAATAGCTAATTTAACAGTGTAATTTTTTGTTATATTTTTTAGCATAAACTTCACACTCTTCTGAAGAACACATTAATCAGATTCTCAATCTTCCGCATTTAGCAAAGTACAATCCCGAGGAACTATCGCAACTCCTGAATTCCACCATTAGTAACGCCACTTCATTAGAAGCTAGTGGACATGATGTTAGCGGGCTGGCCGAATTGTTTATAATCTCTTGCGTAACCAAGAAATTAACAACTTACCTTAAAAAATAATGGGAGAAAACTCTTAGCACATCTGAGACACCGACGAGGTTACAACTTTGAGAATTTCTAAGAGATAATTTAGAATTTTAAGGTCTGGAAGGCCTTACCCTAGCACAATAAAGAAACAGTAGACAAAAGTAGTACAATCCCTTGATAAACCTAAATTTTCAACCTTTGCCACTTATAAGGAGAATCTTGAAACTACACCTAATTCAAATTTTAACCGTAATCAGTCAATCAATAAACTATGTATTTTTCTAAAGAATCGTTTCATCCATTTTTCATGCGTTCAGCTATTAAGAAGCTATAAATCGAAGATAGATACAAAAATATGCTGAACCTTTGTATGAATTGTTTTGGCGCTAATACATATAAAATTGTGTTAAACAGTGTTGTAAATTGTGTCCATATAAACACAATACTCTACTGCACAGAAATAACTATACGAATACCAAATCAAGCGTGTTAGTAACAACATCTAGTCAAAAAGATGAACCCAAGTACCGCAAATTTTAAGGATTGTGATTGTAGCAAAAGCACAGTCATGTCCGTTCATACCATAACTCAAACCTTATACCAACGGCTATAATTCTTATAGTATATATGTTAGGAAAATTTTATGAATATCGAATATCATTAGATTCAGCTAACCAATCCAACTTGATTTCCGCAGAATGTGCAAACCGAATTAAATTTCATTTCAAAGGTACTAATAATGCCAGTGTATGGTTTGAATGAAACGCAAATACATATTTCTAAAAGTTTAAACCCAATTATAAAATCAAAGAATTCTGAATACAAAGAATTCAAGATTTATTAGTCGTTCCGAGTATAGCAAATTCCATTCCACAGGAAAAACTGGTCAATACCGAAAAACATAAAACTAGCAGATCCGTATTTTAAATAGCAAAACTAATTAATCTAATCTTGTAGTAAATCAGTAGTTGCACCTTTAAAAACTATTTCAATGCCGAGACTAGAATTATCTGCGGCACTTTTATTGTCTATGCTAATTTTCAAGGTTTTGGATTCAATGGAAAGAAAATTTGATTATATATATTTATAGGCCGATTCTTCTATAGTTATACAATAGATACAAATAAGCGGAACACTTGATATCAAAGATTTACAGGAAAATAAATAATTAGTTTACAAAGGTCCGCTTAACTCGTTGAACCCATTCTTGGACAAAAAAGAAGTTGTTAAGAGTTGATGGGAGACTCGCAAATGCCAACCTTAATTACGATATCAAGCACCAACTTTTATTACTACAACATCACCACTTTACTAAAATTTTGTCTCGACATGAGCATAAAAACAATTTACACGCCGTTCCACAGTTACTAGTGTCCATAATATGCCAACTTAGCTAAGCAAACTGTAAGAAACTGTATCACATGTTTTAGAGTAAATTTTACCACAACCGGGGTGGATTTATGTGGGCCAATTTTAATCAAAAACAAAAATCTACGATTCTGTTTCATGACAAAGAATGTCCATCTTGAGGTCTTATCGGATTTGACAAGTAAATGTTTTATAGCGTGTTTCAAACGTTTTATATATTGGCAGGGTAAATGTTTAACTTTGTAGTACCTATTTTGCAATTTTGTGCAAGTGAAGAATAAAATATCATCTTAAGCGCGTCGCATCCAATACGGTCACGTCAAAATTAGCTCTCATTGACCGAATATTTTGTTTAACAATAGAGAAACTTAAATTATATGTGTTGGTTGTTTCATTGCCACAATTTTCACTACAAAAGAAAGATAAATATCGTTATTACGAGTATTTGTAGAACCCTGACAATTGAGAATAAATATTAAAATTTACTTAAAAATAAAATTTTAAATTCAAAATTATACCTATAAACTATCAAGGTCCGAATTGATCCTAATAATTCGTATATCCGAACCATCCTGCTTCCTCTTTAAGATAGTGCCGCGTCTAATCCTTAAATATTTATATTTAGACTTTGATTTGCGTAGTTTTGCCTTTTTTATGAGGTGCCTCATGTAATAAGTAAGACTTAAAAAAATGGGTTGTGAAAAGTTGTAACAAGGAAATCCAGCTGAAAACTTAGTACGTAGTTTGACTTGTTGGGATGGGGGCTTGCACAGGAATCAGGTGAAGCTGACTGCATGTGCAGATCATGTGCTTTATATGAAGATAGTGGAGGAACTTGGCGAGTTATGGCCCGGAGCCAGCCTTGCTGTTATAGCTAGGGAAGAGTTCCCCTGTCGGCGAGAGGCAGGGTGAGAATCTCTTCGGAGCCTAGTGATCCAAAGGTGATACTCCAGTTACTGCAGATTTGTAACCCAGAGTTGACAATGCACAACTGGAAAGTTGCCCAGCTCGAGAAGCCCAAGGCTGACTACAGGTCAGCTGTCTTAGTTTTAAAAAGCGAGTCACTGACTGCACTGGAAAAATTAATGGTATCCCAAACTATGGTTTCAGTGCAGTCACACTAAAAATATACAAGAAGGACGCTTGAAAGCTCATCTGAGCGCCCTAAAGAAGGGGAGAGCCAGGCGGAAACTCTCTCCGCAAATACGGAGATGACAATATCCTTGGAATCATTGAAGAGGTTCTCAGAGGACTTCACATCAGGGGAGGACTCTGATAATACCGTGGAGGAGAGGAAGGTCTAGGAATGGTAACATTCTTAAAAATTAACCTGTACCACTCAACGGTAGCATCAGCTGTTCTCCTCGTAAAAATTGAAAAATAAAGGACAGATATTGCCTTGATCCAAGAACCTTGGGTCACTGAAAACCGGCTACTTGAACTCAAGACTCCCTGTTATATATTAATGCACACGAAAAAATGAGGTAGGGTTCGGTCGTGCATTCTCGTTAAGAAAATATAAGTGGTTTTCTGCTATCAAATTTCAGCAATGAAAATGTAGTAGCGGTCAGCATTGAGGTCGATAAACGGAACCTCTTTCTCGTATCAGCGTACCTAGCTTGCGATGAGGTGAATATTCCACCAGTCATTCAAGGTAAACTATTTTTGGAGGCTCAAGAGCGTAAGATTAGGGGATAATGGAAATTCTCATCGCACAATTTGGAGAAGTCCGGGCACAAATGAACGAGGTGAGTTACTCCTTGATTACATTTTAAGTACTAACCTTCATATATGTAACATAGGCATTAAGCCGACTTTCATAACTAGAAATAGACAGGAAGTATTAGATATTATATTTGGCTCAAACTTTTTGACTAATGGACGAGCTGTCCAGCGCTTTTAATGAAGCGATACTGGGCTCTAGTACTCTTAGCAGGCGTAGGAGTAAATCTCGGTCATCCTAGTGGTATTCGCTGTAGACTGGTACTCCTATAAGAAAGTTCTCAAAATTTACAAATATCAATTGAGAAGTGCCAAGAACAGATCTTGGAGATTATACAGTGGCAAAATTCAGGAGTCTTCGAAGATGTCTATACTTCGCAAAATACTATCAACTGGTCCTTCCATCGCTGGAACATCTGCTGGAAGCTTTTTTTCCTGGTTGTTCCGAATATGTACTTACCACATCAGTAGGTAATAGGGCTAGTAACCTTATTATCCCTGCGGATATTCAACAAACTACGGATCTAACCATTTCCTGGTTAAAGGTAATTTTCAAAGGCAGCCTAGAACTATGTCACATTCCTAGCAAATGGACGGAAGCGAAGGTTGTATTTATACCTAAGGCGGGAAAACGCTCAGACTGCAATCCCAAAGACCGATATTGTCGGTCGATGATAAAACATTGGAAAGACAAATAAAAGCTCATATTAGATGCACGATTGTGTTGGAAAAGCTGTCTAAATCTCAACATGCCTATTGCAAGGGGAGATCTGTAGAGACTGCTTCTTATACTCTTATATATTTCATTGAGAAATCTTTCGAGTATAGACACTTCGCAATGGTAACCATTTTTGATATTGAGGGGGCCTTTAACAAAGTGCTTCCAGGGGCTATAACTCGGGCACTTTCAAATCAGCAAGTGGATGAATCACTCAAGGACTGTATAGATCATATGCTAAGAGGCAGGACCATCAAATGCCAGTTTTCAAGCAGATGTATACCGCAGGGTGGCGTACTGAACCCCTACTTTGGAACTTGGTCATAAATGACCTATTGCCAAAACTAGAGGATTGTGGCTTCAAGGTGGTTGCCTAGGTGGATGATATTGCTATTGGTGTCTATGGTAAATATCTCGACACCCTTAGTGAGCTTATGCAAAATGCCCTGGGAACTCTTTCATTATGGGCCCATGGATGTGGGTTGAATGTGAACCCACACAAAACCGAATTGGTTCTCTTCTCCAGGAAATATAAACTTCCTTATATCGATTCTCCCACTTTAAATGGGTTCAGCTTGACTTTTATAGATGAAGCGAGGTTTCTAGGTCTCGTTTTGGATAGCAAATTAAATTAGAAATCTAATATTCTGCAAAGGATAATGAAAGCTACGGTAACGCTATACTCTTGCAAAAATGTCATTGGGAAAGGGTGGTGGCTGGAGTCCCTCGTTGTACATTTGCGATATACCGCAGTAGTCAGACCCACACTTTTGTATGGGGTAACAGTCTGGTGGCCGGCTCTGGACAAAACTGTCAACCAAGAGCTGTTTACAAAAGTTCAAAGAAAACCCTGTGTAACAAACAAATCACTATCTTTTGACACTAAGTTCCGGACTAGGATGCCATCCAGGGAGGACTGAATGACGGGTGCAGTTTTGGAACCAGGAATTATAAACTTCTTCACTGACGATTCAAAATGGGACAGGAAAGTCGGGGCCGGGGAGTTCTGCGAGGAACTTCTGTTAAATCTCTTCTTCCGTCTCCCCGAATACTGTAGCATTTTTCAAGCTGAAGTAACTGCCATAAAGGTAGCCATAGACTGGTTGAGGTATAATGTAATATTGGCTTGTGATATTCGCATATATACGGAGAGTCAATAACATGATATTAAAACGCTTCAATCACACCTCCTCACATCGAAAGTACTCCAGAACTGTTTCTCATTTCTTAACGAGATGACAGATCAGTTCGATATCCTTATTATATGGTGCCAGGACATTTCATAAGTACAGGGAATATAAAAGCCGATGAACTGGCTCTACGTAGTACAACGGACCACTTTTCAGATAGCAGAAATAAAATCGAAATGCCCCTTGCGGTATGCAAACTGCTGCTTCACGAAGAAGCTAGTAAGTTGACGAGCGACAGATGATCAAGTAGCACCTCGTTGAACTTTGCGAGATCCAACCAGCTGATCTCACTTCAGCGGAGTCAGATCAGTGTGGTTGTAGGAGTAGTTTAGGCAGGCATGCGAGTAGATTTGGTTTCTTCTCACATTACTGTCGTAGTTGCGAAGACGAAGAAGAGGAAGAGACAGTACTTCATCTTCTTTGCTCGTCTGGCACGAAACAGTTATAGTGTACCGCCACCTAAACCTAACCTAGCCTACTTTCTTTGGATAAAATTCCAAAACCATTGATTACCGATACACCAATGATTTTGTTATGTCTAATCATATAATATTGTATATACCAAACCAGAACACCTTGAAAAATCATCACTATTATATTCTCAAGCCTGGCAACTCATATAACTAATAAAAAATATTCGCAACCATAAAATAATGGAAATGATTAAAATTAAATACTTAGCAAATTACGAATTAAGTTATACCACAATATTGGAATTATTTTCCATAATAAATATTAAAAATAATTTAATAAACATTTAAAAAGTGTAAAGGCGGTAAAATCACTTCGTAGGGGATTATAGTCATAGTCATATTAACAACAATAATAATAATAATGATGAGAATATTAATAATGACGATGATCATTCATAACGTCTGATAATAACAATAAACGTGCACAGCAATTTCTTCTTCTTCTTCTTCTGTTGTAAAAGACTCCTTTTCTTTAAAAGATCTTACGATTTGTTTCAAATTATAAATGATAGTCAATTTGTTTTTTTCCTAATATACCTGAGAGAGACCTGCGAATCCACATTATTATTCGATAATTTATTATTTTATTTATTTTCAATATTTTTTTAATTAATGATTTGACCATTTGTTAGGTAATAACATATAAATTGGCCGCGCAATATAAATTTAAACATTTAAAATGATTTTTGATTAGGAACAAAAACCAAATTCTACATGTTGTTATGTATTTGTGTTTGATTATGGATGGATAGGTTGGGGCAGCAAAATCACGCTATTAAATATTTAATTTGATTGATCTAATGTTTGAGGTGATTGATTAATTTGCGAAACAGTTGGAATATTATTCAAAATTAATTATCTAACGGGAAGTCTATGTGAGTTCGTATTATACCATAAATGTATGTAAATATTGATGAATAGGTCAATAATTATTATGGGAGTGTGGTGGAATTAGTTGTCTTCCGTAAATATGATATTTTTGTAAATGTCTAATGTATGGGATTTTTTGTTGAGGGTTAGCCTTTGAACTAACAGTTTTTTTTCAGTAAATTCCTTCTAAGATGGGTACCTATATTAAAATTAGGGATTGCATTACTTACTGACTTGGTAACACAGCACCACAAACAAAACAAAACAAAATTGTACATCAGACTGGCAGCAATACATCAGTTGTCAATTCTGATGCAACTTCTATGTACAATGCCTTTGTGGCAAAACAAACAAATATCACTATAAATCCCTTTATGAGTTTTGCTCCCTTGCCCTTTTTTGAGAATCGGACCTGCATAATCCACGCCAACCACAGAGAATGGATGACTTAGTGTGATTCTCTATTCGAGTAGACTGCCCATTTGCTGTTCTGATTTTAACGTTGAGTATCGAAAGCAAGTGATACATTTATGACATACTGAACGACATAATTCCCGTCCACCCAGTATCCAATATTGATGACGAGATAGGGGGATGGAGAAACTTAAGATGCAATTATGTAATAATCATTCTGTCCGGAAGGATAATTGGATGTTTCATTTCGTACGTACAAAGTTCATTCTCCAAACGTCCGCCAACTCGCAATAAACCATTTGAGTCAATAAATAGTGCTAATGATGCGATCCGTGAGTTTGTCAATGTCAGTGCTAATTTCTATGTTTTGGACGGTCTTGATAATATTTGTTTCCGCGTCGGTGAGCTCTGATACAGTAACATGGCCGCTCAATTTGTTCTCTGATTTACTGGTAATTTTATTATAAATAAATCACCTTACGTATGCCATTGTTCGTACTAACTTTTACCAAGTTGATATTCGTTCCCATAGTGCTACAACCGGACTTTGATTAAATTTTGTCCCTACGGCGTTAAGTGATTGTTGATCACTTTGTTTTTTGGTGGCCAGTATTGTTCGTTTTCAGTTAACCACTCTGGTCCCTTCCACCACAACTTGCTATCGACTAATTACCGCGATTGTCAATGCCTTTAACATGTCTCCAACTCGCTTCGGGTACTAATTGATAAATTGCTGCTACTCTATTTGCTACATAAGTTTTCCATTTGCGTGGATGTGTTGATAACCAGGATAAAACTACTATTGAATCTATCCATAGCCGAATGGAAGCAGTTTTAAGTTGATACGCATCGAAAATCTTCCTTAATATTTTTGACAATAAATGTGCTCCACAGAGCTCCAACCTTGGTAAACTCACTTGCTTCATTGGAAGCCACTTTGCTTTTGGCCGTTAGCAATTTCACATTAATCGTTCCACTTGTTCGAGTACGGATGAAGACTGCTGCAGAATACACTAGTTCACTGGTGTCGCTAAATCCATGAAATTGGACATCATCTGTTAATTTGCATGTAAATTGAGATATGTGAATATCCTTCAATTGCCCAAACTGATGTTGAATTTGCTGCCAAGACCGATGTAGGTGGTTGACCGATGTGTGGTTAGATATAAATTTTGAAGAACATTTTTTGAGTTAACAGTGAATGGGCTTAACCATCCCAATAGGTCAAATATTTATGAGGCGATGGATAACTTGGTTCTTTTAGTATGAGCAATTGTGGATTTATTGGCAACTTTAAACGAAAACGTGTCTTGTAGGGGATTCCAGTACAAGCCTAATAGGTTTGAACTACGACCTTCTTCACTGATTTGCAACTCGGTAGCTGCTTCGCCTAGACAACGACGATTTGACCGCCACTTTCGTAAAATGAACCCCGAATCGGCTAACACTTGCGATAGTTGTTGCCTTAAATTTGTAGCTTGTACATCGTCATCTGCACCCGTTAATACATCGTCCACGTAAAAGTTGTTCCTAATAACTGATGCCACGGTTGGATATTTCTCTAAAGCTAGGCTAAAAATGGCGCCGATGCAGTGCCATATGTGACGGTTAATAGTTCATACTGATTTATTAATTCTGCCGAAGACTCCCTCCATAGAATTCGCTGCAATGATGTGTTTACTGGATCCTGATTATATGTCACCGCAAATTGCTACCTTAAATGTCCGAAATCGTAAGAGTATTGCCCAAAGTGTTTCTTGTAATGAAGGGCAACGCTTAACCGTCAAATACGACTCGCAATTTTCTTGTAGTAATATCTGTTCGCAAGGCTCCATGGTGTGGTAGATAAAACACCTCCCTGGTGTTGGCACCAATTTCATCTGCAGTTAATTTTCTCATGTGGCCAAGCAATTCGTATTCGCGCATGAACTCAATATACATTTTGTTAAATTCCACATTTCTGCTTCTCTTGCGTTCCATGGACACCAAACATTGAAATGCTATGTTATATGATTGTCTGAATGGTGCTGGGTTCGGTTTGATGGGTAGCTGCACGATAAATCGACCATTGATTTTTTTGAAGTTTGATACAAAATGGTTTTCACATAACTGATCCTCCTTTGACCAAGGAATCGGTTGAAATATCTCTTCTTGTTCCAAAACCCTGAGCAATAACGTCTCCAAACTATCGTCATTTAATGTTCTCGCGGGAAACTTTTTATACGGCATTAAGTTTTCTTCATCATTGCTTGAATTGGCGGGTGGTTTCTTTCTTCTGTTGGAAGTTCGGATCCGCCAATTGCCATTTTAGCTCTTCAACTTCACCTGAGAGCATTTCGCCACTCGTTGTTAGGGATGTTATATTTGGCAACACATACGCCTTGATTGTTATCATCTTCGATGTATTAAATCGTGAACAAATCACGAAACTTGCCTTCCCAGTTGTTGAAACGTTTGACGTTGCAAGTCCCTCAATACGAATCTTTACTTTACTTCGATGGAGTCCCAATCGCTTGATACACTTTTCAGAAATGAATGATGGTTGTAAACCTGAGTCTAATAACAAATTACACGTACGATATTGGCCATCGTTCGTTCTGGCCATTACTACTGCTGTTGGTAGCAAGGCCGCGCCTATCCCACAAATATTACCACTGACAATGCTTGTTGATTCACTAGATCCACAAGGATTATTCGGACAGGTTGCAGTATTTACTTCGCTTCCTTCTTGCATCATACTGATGTTTGTGCTCACGTCGGAATGTATAGTGTGTGATGTCTACGCTTACATTTCATACAGTATCGCTTACTGTAGCAACGATTTTAGCTTTGCTGCTTGACTACGTCTTTGTTCAGAATTTCAAGCCTTGAATGATTCGCACGCATAAATAATAATGGCTTCCCTGACAATATGTACAACACTCCTGAGCCTTTGGCATTTGTTCTACCGTTAGCTGGTGAGTCTAGACGGCGATAGCTTCGGTTATGGTAAACTTCCTTGGCTCACAGGTTTTTAATGCGTCACAGCGTTCATTGAGGAATTTGAGTAGTTCTGCAAACGTCGGAAAGTCCTTTCCCACTGATCGATCCGCCCATGCCTGTTTGGTTTCTTGATCGAATTTTTGTTGTAACTAGTAAATTAACCATGGATCCTTCCCTGCTGCATCATCTCCTAATGCTGTGTCATACCTCGCATCACCTCGTCCGATGTGTTGTGCAGCTTTCTTAATGAGATGACAGATTCCGTTCTCGCTAGTGGTTGATCCAAAAATGTTTTGATGAAGTCGTTTAATACGTGCCTATAATTTGTTTCGGATACAGTTATGTGCCTGACCAAATCTACCACCTCACCGCGAAGATAACCCATTAGATAATGGAATTTTTCCAGGCCATTTAACCCTATTTTGCTATGCACTGACGATAAATATAAATCCTTAAAACTTGGAAACTAATAATAATCACCGGAAAAAATAGGTACATTCAATTTAGGAAGGTGCGAAAAAATATGAGGTTCATCTGACGAATGAGCAATAGTTTGGTTCATTGAACTCGTAAAATTTTCCGATAATTTAGTAAGAAATTCGTTTTCCCCACATAAAATGCGCGACATAATTTTTTCCATATTGTCAGACTCTTCGGTTTACTCTGGAACCACCATTCCTTGTTTTAGTTTGGCCTTCACACTAAGATATTTTAGTTCGTAGTCAGGTAATTCCGAAGGTATGTCAAATTTCCCTAATTGGGCTTCACAAGTTACAAATTCGGTGAAGGCCCTTTCCAAGAGTCCTAATCGAGTTGACATTTCGACCACTGTAGTTTTGTCAGTCATCAAGCTCTGTGCTAGACGTCTTCTTGCTGTGAATCCCTTCTCTTGATCGGCCATGTTTTGATTTACGATTGGCGGAATAGAAAAATAGATATCCCTTTATTTTTTATTGATAGACAACACTTCACTACAATCACAGAACTATTTATTTTACCCCGATGACCCACGACAACAAAGTTCAGACGAGTAAATTACCAAAGAGTAGATGGAAGATTACAATTTTTTGCTACATGATACATACACTAAAATTTACTTACCACTTGATCGCCTCTCTTTGTCACTCCCTCGTTGCAGACAGATTCTGAAGTTGCCCTCAGAACCTAAACTGATTTTTGGTGAGGTATCACCCTCAGGTCTCACTTGATTTCTTGTTTGTCATTCCCCCGTTGCAGACAGATTCTGAAGTTGACCTCAGAACCTGAACTGATTTTTGGTGAGCAACAGTTTCCCAATTGTGTACTGTTATATGTATATGATACGAGCCACGTGTGGACGCACCGCTGAAATCTTTTCGAACTTTTCGCCAAAATTTGATATTATTATAAGACGTATGACGCCACTTTCAAAAATAACGCAGCAATAACAACGCTCGAAGAATAGTTGCCCTTGCCACTTTGATGATCCCGTACTGGTATTAACTAAATATCTATGTTCATCACATCAACCTGGCGTCGCCCCTTTGTTCACGTGGTATCGTTCCGTAAAAGTAACTTAATTGCAATTTTCGCAATCCAAACAATAACACGTTTTCGATAATTCACGATTTAATTTTTTAGGAGGTTTCAATAGATGATTTAATCGCACACCCAATTCAATTGACCCGCTTGTTTCAGGTTTCCTCTTTTACTCACTTTTTAAAATTTTTCGAGATTTTTGGAGTTTATCATCGAAATGAGATGCGCGATGTTTGAGACTTAATTGGTTATTTGTTATTATGAAACAATCAGGTTATTCGAGATTTTCGAGATTATTCGAGTATGTTTGATTTTATAGTAGGGTGTATTTGATAGTTCGATGTTATTCGAGAATTTTAGCGCCTATTCGAAGAATACGACTGTTCGATATTTAAAAAATTACCCGATAAGATCCGAGGGTTCTATTCTTATTGCATATCGTTTTGTTGAGCTTAGCCTTAACTTGCTTAGTAGTATTAGTAACATTAATTTATTTGACAAATAATTCCATATTTACACGAATTTTCGGAATTTTTCAAAACTTTCGTGGGCTTTCTAAATTTTTACAGTCTTTCCGATATTATTCATTAATATTGTGACGATTATAGCCATAATACAACAAGTTTAGGTCGAGCAGTACCAAACTGGTATGTAAACACGATCGATGGCAAGTGGGAAACAGTTTTTGGTTTACTTTAAATCGTGTAACAAGTGAAATAAATCTGTTATCATAGCCCCCTCCCCCGGGGGCAGGCGGACATATTTATATAAGTAAAGTAAAAGCGAATATTAAAGTGTATAAAAGTAAAGTGAAATAAAGTCGAGTTCAGTTCGTATCAAATTGGTGTCAGAAGTCGGATTTTGCAATCCGAATAACCCAGGTGGGTAAATGTATGTCAACAAGATGAATCTCACTGAATTGAAAGAGGCCCTCGCTGCAAGGGAAGCCCCAGTTTCTGGAACAAGGTCAGAATTACAATTGCGGCTTGAAATATTAATGCAGGTGGAGGAAACACGCAGGGAACCAAAGGAGCCAGCTTCAGAAGATCAAAATCTTTCAACATCGCAGCCAAACGGACAATCAGATCTAGCTACGCTATTATTAGGGCACAGTTGAAATCACACGGGGATAAATTGTCATCGCAGATATCTTCCCTGATGCAGCAGTCTCTACAATTATAATACAAACGGAAGAGTTCCAACAATCAATAGAAGAATTAGTATATCAGGAAATTGGAACATCTTCAAAGTACGGTTATGAGCAATGGGGCAGAAAAACTTGAAAGATTTCAAAATGAAGTAATGGAGCTAAAAACAGGAAAGGATGCCACTCTTGTGCAGCATGGAGAAGGTAGCGTACACTCAAACTCATCAAATCACCACCGAAACGGCAGCTCCAGCCAAATGAATATGGAGCCGTTAAACTAAATTCCGCCAGCTTTGAGGGGCAAAAGTTGGCCGGAGAAACAAAATGCCCCAGGACCACCATCATAATTGAACAGTTAACGCGAAACAAAATCAATCTTGTCGTTGAAGGAAGAAGGCCGAGTACGATTACTCTTGGCACCGGCGCATCAAATTCCTTGATAAGACCAGACATCAAATTCCTTGATAAGACAAGCCATTGACTGAAAGCTAGCTGCTAAGTTCATTGTGGTTAACATTATCGACGAATGCGGAATATCGCTCAACATGAAGGAGTGCTTACTACGATGGCAGAATATTGAAATATGTCTGGGCCTTACTAATGCAGGAAACGAAGTCAGAGTTATTCTAAGGGATCCTCTGGATTTTAAACTAATGTGCGAAGCCTTAGCTTCTGCATGCGTGGATGGGGATCCTGGATGCATGAAAATGGGAATATTAGAGCCAACAACAGGGATATACCGAACAGGATTACTCTATGGAAAAACACTAACATCACCCGGTCCGAATAATGAACATAACGGATCAAGCTAAACATCTAAAGTCCGGTGTCGTCCTCGGGAAAATCCAGCCTGTCGTTAGTATCGCCCAATGCAGTGTCGAGGCCAGTACCGATAAGTGCAAAGGTAATAGCGAGGCGAAGAAATCAATTCAGCGATTGATCCAGCATTTGAAAGGCGAGCAGTTTGCGAAGGCAGTACAAATATTGTCAGAATATGCCAAGGTATTTCCAAGCAGCAAGGACGAATACGGCCGAACGGTGGTGGTAAAGCACAGAATCAAAACGGGAAGTACACCACCAATTCGACAGGCACCCAGAAGACTGACACTGGCTAAACAAGAGGGGACGGGCCGAATGATACAACAGATGTGGCGGTCCATAGAGTTCACCGGTAGTTCCAGTCCAAAAGAAAGACGGGTCAATGAGATTTTGTGTAGGTTATCGAAAACTAAACGAAGTCACGAAGAAAGACCGCTACCCATTACTTAGGATAGATGATACACTAGACACACTGTCAGAATCAAAGTTATTCAGCACATTGGACTCCACTCTTCAAGGATTTTGGGAAGTTGCGATTCAATATGCCATTTGGCCTGTGCAATGCACTAGCTATATTTGAGAGACTGATAAAGCAAATTTTGAGAGGGCTGCACTAGAAGACATGTCTCGTTTACCTAGAGGATATCAATGTTATCGAAAAAAGTTTCAACGAGCACCTCAAAAATCTGTGCGAGTTGTTACGATGTATAAAGGCTGCGGGAATGAAAGTGAGCTCGGACAAGTGTGCACTCTTCAAGAACGAAGTGAAGTACTTGGGGCATATCGTGTCGGAGAAAGGAATTCGCACTGATCCAGAGAAAATAGAAGCAGTGCCGAGGAATGTGCATAAGGTTAGAAGCTTCCTGGGGCTCTGCACATACTACCGAAGATTTGTCGAAAACTTTGTCGAAACCGAGATAAGCCTTTCCAGTGGACTGAAGTCTGTTGTATGTATGTGATATGGACAATCAAGATTCGTTGTTATGTTCTTAGCGACTCCATGATGATAAATGGCATATTTTTGACGTTTTATTTTGTCAAAGAATGTTTTAGAACAGATAACATTAAGTACTAAAATTCATTGATTGAAAAAAGGGCCAACAGATGGCCCAACCTGTACGTTTGGTGACCCAAGTTGTGGGACATCAAAATGATCGAGTGTGTCGTTGACAATTATTACTCGCCGGTACTATTAGTCTTTGAATTGTTGAAAATGGCCATTGCGTGTCTAGGCAGAAATACAAAGCTCCCCACTGATAAAGATCTAAAAGCGGGCAACAGAGGAACATCGGTAGAATTCACCGTAGTAATTGACAATGTGGAAGTGACGATTGATAAGAATCTGAAATCAAAATAATTATTGATTACCCAAGTATAATCAAAGAATATAACGAGTATTGGGCGAAGTTGATTTTCTCGATAGCTGGCGGAAGGAATCAAATATTGTTACAATCTAAAAAGTATATGCGCTTATTTCACCAGCTTTTGGGCATGGCTATTGTCAATTCTTGGCTCTTGTAGGCAGATCCAAACCAAATTATAAGTTATCGAAATTTCGATTGTAACTTAGCGAGTTAATAAACTTTTAGAACTAAAGTGGAAGAAAACAACAAGTTCCCCTATTCCAGTTAAGCGAAGCAAATACGAACGTATGGTGTGGCCGTGTCGACCACAGCCCTCTATGGAACCAACAATCGTTACATGCGAGAAATGTGTAACCGCATAATAAAATCCCAACTGAATTATTTTATCAAACTACCTTACTATGCAATTAATTTTGTTTATATACTTTTACAATAAACAGCTAAATGAATTTTTAAAATTTGTAGCGTTGTAGTTTAATAAGCGCTTCATACCGAAAAATGTGATTGAATTTATAGTCGTTACTGCAACTATAACTTCTGTTATAGTAACTGTTTTCGTATTTATAAACCTCACTATAAAACCCTAGAGTCACTGTGGTTTAATAAATCCGATTTAGCTTAACTAGTTTAAGTATTCTATGGAAAAACAAAGGGATTAGCTAAAATCCAGGTTGACATACTGCGAATAATTTCGAAAAATTCATTAAATCGGTTTTATTAAATCGCAGTTTGTTTGGGGTATAACATTTGTTTGTAATGTAACAACGCTAATAGTGATCAAAATCCATCACTATAAATAGTAGTGTTTTTTTATTAGCTCCGGATAGCTGCTATCGAGAGCCGTCATATGAAAAGTGGCTCCGGATAGCGCTCCGTATAAATAGGTAGAGCCAAATATTTTTATATCAAGTTTTCGCTAAACAATTGAATTAAAAATGATAGTTTGATGTTAAATAAGTTTAGTTTACCAATAAATAGCGCGTCAAATTTAAATTTAGGCGCATAAAAATGACGGCTCTCGATAGCAGCTATCCGGAGCGAATAAAAAAACACTACTAATATTACCACAAAATTTCCAAAAAAAGAAAGTAAATTCGAAATTCGTATCGAATTTTAGACATGATTTTGAAACAATTTTCGAAAATCGTTGTCATAGTTCTTAATTGTAGTTGCATGAATGTGTTACTAAAATGAAAATAATTTTTTTATCGCATAATAAAAAGTCAAGTAACAAAGGGTTAATACAATTAACTAAATACTCTAACCTAGGTGTCACTAGTAGTAAACTTTTGCTATTGTTTAACCTATTCCATTCTAACCTAGGTGTCATAGCAACAGGATCCAAACGAAATTATTTCAGATTAAGCTAATGCATTTTAGATGGCAGTAAAGTAGCTTTAGAGAAATATTATTAAAGGTGGTTTCCAAAAGCAATTTAAATTTAAATTTTTTCGATTTTTTGTTTTAATTTGATTAGATTTATTTGATTAACTAATTAGTTTCCAGTGATGTAAAACCTTTTTGATTTTCGTCTTTTGAGCTCTTGGATTAGAACATAAAGAGAATAACAAAACGATGTGAAATTATTATTTTTTGTCGTTACAGGTTTATTGGTTATACGTGTGATGACTTTGATGTTCAGTTTATTGTAAGGATTATTAGTGAAAACTTTTCCAAACGAATACTTATTTCTGGAACCTAACTTATTGAAAAAAGTAGCCTCCCAGCAAACCAATCTTAAGCAAAACGCGGAAGACAAACTCAAGAATTGGTGTAGTAGCAAACTCAAAACAATCAAAAGAACACAAAATTTATTTGTGTCAAAGGGTCTTCAAAGAAATTACTTGTAGTCGGTATTGGTAGCACGTATAATAATTGTCTTAGGTAACATGGCTGGTGGTCGTTATTGATAACATATCGGGAGGTTGTCGTTTGTAACATGTTTTGGCATATTATTACGGTGACAACAAAGTTAGAACAGAATAAGTTAATTAATAGCATAATAGTGACCCCTAAATTAGGGTATTATAGTTAATTGCCAACTATATGGCTCGCCTAAATTTGATTGTTAATCACTTTTGCTTTTGGTTCCTACTTTCAACTAGAGTTGCTTCAATTCGTACAAAACCCGTGTTATAAAAAGCAAAAACTCATTAAAACGGCGAATTCAAGCAACTAGGGTTGAAAGTAGAAACCAAAAGCAAGGCTGATTAATTTAAGTAAGAAACCAATTGGGCCGGCCAACTAATTTTTTGTATTTTTTAGAACAGAGAATCAAATCCGGGTTTAAAAAATCATGATAGATCTAGAAGTTTGGTTTGTGTATGTAAAAATAGTAATGAGATCAAGTTGAATGGTCAATAAGTTGAATGCGATAGAGTAATGTTTAAAGCAAGTGGCTTAAAAGGAATTTAGTGTGATCAAAAAGTTATGTGTTAGTGAAATAGTGGGAATATTGTAATAACTGATTTTGTGAATTATTGTTAATATTTTTGTGTTGGATAAATAATTTAGTTTGTGATAAATTGGAGTAGCCTGCAGGGCTATTTGGGAATTCGATTCAAACGTCATCGAGTCTTCGATACATAAGATTCATATTTGATTTAAATAAGAAACGAATAAATCTGATTCAATTTAAATAGGAATCTAATATATCGAAGTCTCGATCACTTTCCAATCGAATTCCCAAATAGCCCCCCTGTTTTATTCACAAAACGAAACAGTATCATGTTCTATACCTTGATTTAATAAATATAAAATTATTTTGTATTACACACTGAAGCACTAGAGCTGTGGCTTTTGATAAATCTCGATACATCTCTATAAATTGCTTCCAGTTGTTCTCCAGATGATGCTTCCAGATGAAACCGTGCAATGCATCGAAAACTGCACATCGTTGGTTAGCTAAGATAAACGGATGATTTTTACCTGTTGATGTTTAACAATAAAGTTGTAAATCGCAAAGCAAGATGAGTTCTAGCTTAATTTCGAACTCACGGGTCGCGATGAACGTAATAATTGGGGCACCTCATCGTCAGACTGCTGAGCCTGACCAAGATCTTTTTGAGGTATAGTGTGACCTTTCACATGATCACGACAAGGTGTCTGCACCACATTGTCGTTGCCAGCAGTATATCTAATGTACATCGTAAACTGAGCGATACATGTAGTCAAGTTGTCTCGTCAAGTAATCAAAGGTCGAATACTTTTTTTTTTCTTTTACTTAGCTTACGGGAAAATAATCCTAAAGGTTGCCCACATCCAGTATACCAATGCTGTAATACAGTTCCTCTGAACTCGGACAATCTCTCAAAAAGTTTCATGAGATGTATTTTATGCTCTTCCTCATCCTTACTGACCACTAGTATGTCATAAATAAACGTAAAAACCAAATCAAGACCTTTGATCACTTCATTTATGAAGCGTTGAAATGTTTGTGCAGCGGTCCGAAGTCCGAAAGGGATTCAAGTAAATTAAAATAAACCAACTGGGGTAGTAATTGCCATTTTAGGCACATATTCGAATGCAACAGGCATCAAATGATATGTTATTACAACGTCAAATTCAAAAAATTCGATTGGATTGAGTAACGGCATTCAATCGACGGTAGTCTCTACATGGCCTTCAGTCGGTTCTGTCTTTCTTCTGAACTATGTAGAGTGGAGAAGAAACTTTAGAAGAAAACCATAAGCTGAAATCCGCATGGGCAGTCTTGTGCTCGGTCTTGCAAAAGGAAGTCGATTCTGGGTAAAAATATGATGTTGCCACATTGTGTTTAACTGAACAATTTTAATCTTGTGGAGCTAAAAGTGATTGAAATATCTTAAGTAAAGAATCTTAATCGTTATTTGCAATTGCGTGGATAGGCGAAGGTGTTTTGACCTGAGCTATCATGACTTAAACAGCTGAATTCGTCATTGAGTCAAGAAGCCGTCCTTCTCGATGTTGTTAAATCGACTAGGAGACCGTATTTCGTTAAGAAGTCAGCACCAATAATTAGTCAGTCAACTGAGACAGGTTATTTTATTCGAATTATCTCTAATAAAAAGGCGACGGTTTAACACGACGGGCATTCACGATCGGAATTTTTTTTTTTTTAATCCGAATTTTTAGTAGGCACGGTATTTCTGCGGTGTTGAATACAAGGAAGGTTAAACTTTTTACTTCCTTGCCGAACTTGTGGTGTAAATAACAGTTCTCCTTATCGTCGACGAAACGACGTCTGCTTGATTGTAGCATTTGTTGGTTGTGCTGCCAGCTACCGTTGTTGCTTCGTAAATCCTATCTGCTGTTGGCATAAGTTCATCAATTGGCATAAGTTCATCATTTTTCACCGATAGCTTGAATCGCGATAAAGAAAAGTTCGGGTAACTTGTGAAACCAAAGCGTTTCTATAAACTTTTGTCGATAGATGTATCTCCAGGTTAACCATAGACCAGTACACCTCCCTTGGTTTTCGGTTGCCAAAATCATGCCCATCCAACAACTTTTTGAGGCGAGTTTGTGCTGGCAACTACCAAGTTGTAGAGTAAAGCAACTCGATGATGCATGTCCCGTTGTTGGTTGATATAGAGTTCAAGGAGTTTTAACCTATGATGCTAATACTGCCCGCCTTGCCAATTTGAGCATTGAAGTCGTCCAAAACAATTTTAAACTCATGTTGCGGAATTTTGCTCAGAACTGTTTTCAACTGATCGTAGAAAGCGTTTTATGTTTATCTATGTTATTGCTGTGACCGAGGGCTAGTACGTAGCGGTTTAGCCTGAGTACGTTCCATGCTCCAAAATTAACATCGTATACTCTCTCACATTGGTAAATCATATTTGCTGAACTTAAGATTCTCAAATTATACGCATCGACTGAATGGTTATCATTGAATAATCGAATTACATTACTAAAGCGATATTAGTATCTGAGCAGAATCGCTGATCATCGATCCGCTGTATTTTTTTGTTTCCAAATGGGAGTGGCTCTAACCGGCGGCAATTGCCTGAAATCAGTAAAAACCAATAAAACCGATAAACCACCAATTTCCCGTTATTTCTTTCGTTACGAACAGTCGTGCCTCCTATAGCAATCGCGGCTTTCTCTGTGGATACACATGCAAGATAGGCATTACAATAACCATCCATATCCATGAATCGATTACAAATTTTCATGATGAATTAATCAGAAAAGTCTTCCCACATCCAGCAGAACCAGTCAAAAACCGTTGTAACTGGAATGGCTTTTTGAGTTAACAACCATATAACATGTTTACCAGCTCAAACTGCTTTGCGTTTCCTTTCTCATAAGCTCGAGAAACTCTGGAGTCGCCATCAAGGTGTCTTTCTTGTTCAATGAACATTAACCTGATTCCGGTCATTATTATCTGCCTGTGAATCGTTGACCTCCATCTCTTCCCGACATAACCGTGCGCAAATTTCCATCGTCTTATCAATATGTAAATTGGATTCGAATTATTTTCATCTCTCCATTGTAAGATCTTCATCTTCATCGAAAATATGCAGAAATTTCGTATCTGTCAGATCATCAGTTTCTTCAATCCTGAAAGGGATATGTAAAGTAACCATTTCCCTCTTGTATTCTGTTAACTCTTTTAACAACCTTATAATTTTTGTAATTTTTCGTCCCCTTTTGCAGTGATATTATATCGAGAAACAAACTGGGCTAGAGTGACATCCTCAACTTCCATGGCGCTTTTTTCAAACTTATCGAACCAATTCTCTTTCCATATGTGTGTATGATCATCATCAAGTTGAGTCAGTTCTTTTAACGTTTTTTTTGATTCGTTTTCGCTGTTGTGGCCAGTAAGTAGGTATATAAACAACAGTCACTGACGCTTTGGACATGGGTTCACGCAATAGAAACCAAGCAGCTTCTTGACTTAAAATTTCAACCATATTGAGTACGTTGACACTAAGTTTCTTTGTAACAGCGACAATATCGAAGTCTGAATACTCTGTTAGTCGTATTGATGTAATCGACGACGTACTGGGCGCATGAATATCCTCCAGTGATGAATTGGAAATTCATGTTGGACCCAATCACGTTTAATATAAAATGATTGAAACAATTGTGCCATTTCTCTAAAGGTTGCCAGCTCGTAAAATATTGATATAAGCGTCATCAGATATTATGTTATTGCTTTGATAAAAGTGCTCAATGTGGTTGTAGTCGTTATCCCGAGGCGTTTCGAGACGATATTGCGGAACATTCGCACGTATTTTTATAGCATGTGTGTTAATGTGATCGATCCCCAACGCATCCATGCATTATCCAACCATAATGAAGTAATTAAAAACTCTAGATTTCCCAAAAGGACTAAATTTCTTTGATTGTAATATAAGCATGATACCATTAACCAACTTATTGAAATAGTCAATCTGCTCATCTGTAGGGCTGATACTACCTGGTTTTGGAATTTATGTAGAATCCTCAGAAGATTGAGCCACCCTACCTCGTTAGCACTGACCGTCAAAAACATGGTTGGTCTTCCTAACTAGCGCATAATTGGAAATAGATCCTGCTTACGTATAGACCAATAAGCTGTAGAATTTTGTATTGACTTCATGAAAGCTAAGTTGCTTTTTAAGCAGGGGTTAATACAATCTTCAGATAATATGTGCTTTTCAATCTTCAAACCATTGCATGCTCTGAGACGCATTATTTTCATCGCAGTATAAAGAAGCTTATTTGTTAGCACCCCCTATCTGAACGAAGCAGTTCACTTGTTGCCATCATAAATGGTGTAGGTAAAGGTAAATAGCTGGAAACGACAATTCCTTTGCAAATTTGTCGAACAACAAGCTCTCTGGAACTTTATTTTCACCTGGAGCAAAAAGGAAGGCATTGAAAATATATTAATCGAAATATATCAAATTTCATGAAAAAATATGTCAACCATTTTTTGACGACAGACCTTTTAACCAGCCCATGAAGATTAAAAGTCTTCTTCTTGTCCATCAAGTGGTTTGAATAAAAGAGATAGGTACATTAATTATTTGCCCGGTTATTGTGAATTGACCGTTAAAATGTCGCAATCTACATATTTGCATAAACGGGAGCCATCGCGAAACGAGTCTCTCCTCTCAGCAATGATGTCTAAAAACTTATATATGAACATCGATTCTTAAGGAGTAAACTCCAAAAAAATGGTTTTATTACCTTGTACACAAACAAACGACTAATAGGGAAAATCTTAAAGCACTTAAACAAAGGCCACGAAGCCGATGATAGTCTCTGTGAGTTGAGCATAATAATAATTCGTATAATATGTTTCCGAGCAACAGCAAGTGGATGAATTCTAAAATTCTAAGTCCCTCCCCAGCATAGGTACTATTCAGCACACAATAAATATTTCTTAAGACTGCTAACGGACACGTTGAACGCAAAGTATAAAATGTTCGTATCAGAGCACATATGTAATTACGGAGAGTTACGATATGTGGTAACCAACGCACAGAAATGTCGACAAACAGTTCCAGGTTCTTAAACCTTCAAACGGATTCAATTTTAAAACAATCAGCACAACAAGTTATGTGATCACAACTTAAATCATTGTAAGTTTGATCCGGGTTAATAGCCACATCATTATTGAGTTTAAAAAACATAACTTTAGTTTTTATTAGCAATACATCGTTTTCTCGTTTATTATTTTGTAACTGATCATTGTACGTAAACACTAGATCATTAGTAAAAGCCATCACCTCCAATCTTAACTATACTTGAGATCTAACAGATATAGATAAGATCGAAACCACCGAAAAGAGACACCCCGAAACCCAGCATGAAGCAGTTTTTGAAATATTACTTCATGGTTAACCATATCAAAGGCTTTAGTTAAATCCACAAAATAGATGCAACTTTTTTTTTCTTATCAAGACATTCATACAGGAAATTAGTGAGTTCTAACAACGGCCCTTCAGTACTTTTCGATTTTCTAAGCTCAAACATAATTTTATTGCGGTTTCAAAAAACGAATAATAACAAAATCTAGCAAAGTTGCAGTTGCTAGGTTTAGCTTTTTGACAGAATTGTTTTCTTTCTATCTACGTTTGTTATGTTATTGTTTTTGTTCTGTTTAAATTTGACATTTATTTTAAAATAGATTTGTACATTCAAACTGCCATCTTTTTTTTTGCATTTAATTTAACTGCGATTTAACAGTAATATTTCATACTTGTGTATAACCAACCAGGCGATGTCACCATATCTCATCATTCGTTTCGGTACCTTCTGATCGAGACGCTATATCTTTATTTATAGTACTTTTGTGTCTATCTTAATTGGGTTCAAAATCAAAGACGATGGTTTTTTTCAACGTATTCAGGATGATTTGTTGACTCAAGTTAATATTTTTTATTTTATTTTACTATCGTGTTCCAAATATGAATCATTCAATTCGTCTTCACGCGTCTTTTAATTAGAGTCTTTAGATTAGATTTCAATGGACAACAGTGTAAAACAATTTAAAATAATTACTAACTATACTCTAGCCTAAATGTCCCTTACCAACTGCATTATCACGACATTAAACTAACTTCTATATTTGCCCCTAAATGTCACAGTAAAAATGTATTCGAAACCATAATATTTCATGTTATGCTAGTACACTATAGATGGCAGTAAATTAGCTTTAGAGAAATTTTATTAAGGCTGGTTACCAAAAGCCAATTTAAATATTTCTGAATTTTTATTTTTTGTTAATTTGAGATATAAGGTATAAGCTTTTATTATTATTTAGTACTACTTGCGGTTTTTGAATTAAATTTTTATGCCTGCAATAAGTCGATATTTTTAGCAATTACTTATTTACAAATTAAATCGGTTACTTTGGAACACTCTAAAACTGAATACAAACAAATTATTTCAAGGTGAAAAATCTTGGTGCTTTGATAAAATTCACATCATTTCCAGTCCAAAAATTTCCCGGTTTCTTGGAAATTACGATATTTAAAATGATAAACAAATATATGGGTGGAGAAATATGCCAAAAAAAATTATTACACTATTCGGACAGCATATTTCTCAAAAAAATTTCAAAAATAAGAATCGACTGGTGAATCTCTTACAAAACAGAAATAACATGGTTAAAGGGTACTGTAATAATAGTCGTAACAGGGCTCGACTGATCTCCAAACTATTCATTCATTTAGTATAATTCACCAACGAAATTATTTAATAATTCAGTGAAATTTGTAAAAACACAAAAAAGAACTTTAAAGCCAAATTTAGTATTTTGGTGCTGCACATTTTAGTACTTTTGGGAAATTATGCCAATTTCATCATCAATGACTGAAATTATAAATAGCGAAATACATGTTTTGTGTGTTGATGCACTTATACAACGAAGACTTGTTACCCATTTTTGTTGTAAACGTTTTTGAATTTTTGTATGTCGGTGGGCTGTGATATAGTCTCTTGAATTCAGAAAATATTACAAATACATTAAACCATACTCTATCTAATTCCATAATCATCTGAGCCGGCCAACAAATATTTTCTGACTTCAAGGGATTATATCACAGCCCACCGACATACAAAAATTCTAAAAGTTTACAACAAAAACATTAAATCATGCTCTAAGTAGAAATTATTCGCATCATTGTAGAAATTACAAAGGTGTGACTCCAAGGATGTATACGGTCTTCGTAAAGTACACAAAGACGATATTTATTTCTGTGATTAAATTATTGGTGGTAAGTTAAAAAAAAAAAATATACCTGTACAGTTACGAAGAGAGGAATAGAAAGTTTAAATGAAGCATTCAAATCAATGAAAGATACTGTGGACAAAATTTAATATACAGAAATTTCATTAATTTAAACGTGGACCTTAATTTTAATTTGGATCTTAATGATGCATGGGGCAGTATCATCAGTACACGAATCGGTTTTTCAATCGATTTTCTGACAAAAAAAAAACAAGATATCTTCCTAAATGCTATTACAAATTTGAAGAGATTACGGGATACTCGGCACTAGGAAAACCTAGGTATGAAAATTGCAGACTAGCATTTGAAGCCTTGTGAAAATTTATTAGCAAAGGCAATGAGCGCACTTTTATATTACTTGTTCTAAAGGAAAAATTTGAAGAATTCAGCGGCAATGATGTGGATTTGTAGGAGAGAGGTCCCATTTGAAACGCGATATTTCAACATGCGATATTTCGAAACGCGAAACTGTACAAAACGCGATATGGAATATTTGAAATATCGCGTTTTAAACCATATCACGTTTTAAAATATCGCGTTTCGAGTGGAACCTAGTTCAACGAAAGAAATTAAAAATGGCGAGATTGCACTAGAGATATTGAAAATATTTACGGATGAGCTACAATATAGAGCTAAGAAATTCTTTCTTATCAACAAAGAAGAGTACAATGAAAATCTTTATTAATCACTGAATGGAATACAATTGCAGGCCGAAATCGTTTATATTGCCAGTGCAGCTTGGATTATAAACATGTCATTGATGTATTAAATTCTATATGTACTCGTATGTACCTTGGTCGGATTATACACATTTCATGCTCAAGGTGGCATAAAATGCATTACACTTTCTACATCGGTTAAATTTTATGTAAAACGGTACTACGAACATCAATAGCAGGGTCATACTGAAGTTATTTTATGTACTCATGTCATATGAATCTTGGCACAATCGGATATTTCGTGAAAGAAAGCGGATTAGAAAAATTATGGGCAACAATTTAAAAAATGCAACAGTCAAACATATGATAAGTGACCATGCTTTTTTTTTTTTGCAGTAAAACGCTATTCAATTTATTGATGGATAATTCAGAAGATCTGAAATAACCTGCATATGGAATCCGTTCGAAAAATGTTGCCATATTTCCATTCTGTGGGATATAATTTATATGCAAGATTTGCTCATTTTTATTATGCGGGAAATGATTAGTAGGAAAAGTGTATATCACTAGAGAGCAGTCACTAACTTATGCGGCCGATAAAGACGATAGGAGAATGAAGACGATAGCATATTATCTCAAGGACGAGTTGCTAGCTACCGAAGAAACCATTTTAAAATGGACTATTTCAACGTAAGGAAAGTTTTATTGAACAATCATCACTAACATGTTGAGCTTCGAGACAGCTGTAAAGTAAGAGATAACCTCGACAAAAACAAATTTATTGCATGGCTTCAACAACATAATCGGGCTGGTGATCTCTTTAGTTTACCGATAGCGTTTGTTGCAGATTCTAATATCAACTACATATTATGATACCGCTCTCGAGAAAGGCGAAATTCTGTAAAGGCATTATTTGCCCAAGAAAATACAAAGTTCACTCCTATTGCAGCCCAGGTTCACATAATTAAGATAAAGAATGAAAATTTTGGTTATAAACTCGTTGCAGTCCTATTTTAAATAGGAATTGTCTTTAAGCCCGTCTTCTTTATTTAACGATGGTACTAATAACGGAAGGGAAAAAATCAAGCATCAAATCCATATTTAAAGTACAAATATCACCAGGGACAATTTTCCAACAAATTTCAGATATGTTTCTTTTGTTTGCAATTGCATACCTAAGACATCTTTCGTTTCGGGGCTCCGTGCTATACATTATATATACTGGATTTAAGGTAGGTTTGGGAACTTCATGAGGGTACAATTTTTTTCGCAGAAGTTAGAATGCGATACAAAGGGGAACAACAACAAAAATTATGTTTTCATTGTCTACAAATTATCTACGAATTTTCTACATTGTTTACTTATTGTCTACATTATCTACGTCGAAAACTATTGTCTACGCTATTGTTGACACTTGCGTGTAGATACTCTTAAAATAGACGTAGACGCCCAACACTGATTATATCTATTATATATATTACATATTATATCAAATATAAACGGTGTGAGTTTTGGAATTTACAAAACAGGGTAGCAAAAAATTTTCTTTTTCGTTTGTTAGAATTCACAAATATGTCACGATAGCAATATTTTTCGGGGCTGGGAGCAAAACTGCATAAACATTAAGTAACTATCACGATATAAATATAGTATCATGTCATCTTATAGTGTTTGGGGATAGAATTTTGGGCTAACTTCACAAAAAAATCTTAAAAACTTTCGTGACAGCAGGATTTTCGGGACTGAGAGTAAAAAGTGTCACGATAGTACTATTTAGTGTTACCATCGCATTTTTCGGGGATGAAAATTGGGCTAACTTCACATACATCGATACGTGGGATTAAGAAGACCTGTATATCATATATTTAATTTTACTCTGCTAAACCAGTAGAAGCAAAGAGAATGTAATATCAAGAGAAACGGATCTGTAGAAAAATGTTCATACAAAAAATGGGTTATGCATGGGGTTATACAACCGTATAACTCTAGTTATGTTTTTCCAATTTTAAAAATAAAACAACGGACGAATAGGAAATTTAAGGCAAAAAACCATTAGCTAAAAAATGTTGGTGTTATAACTGCTCGAAAAAACAAAAAAATTGTAGCTTCGGAACTCTTGATATTCCATACTCTTTGGTTGCGTTTAGTATTTACGGTTTAACAAGGTTTTAGCAGCTCGAAATAAATCACACTCTTCTGATCCCACCAAATACAAAGGATTGTCTTCCGTCCAACCAAATACCTCTAACGCTTTGGAATCTCAAAATAGATCCATTTTTCATCGCCAGCCACAATTCGATGGAGAAATGACTTTCTTTTGTATCTGGCGAGCAACATTTTGCAAGTGGTTTTTCGATTTTCTTGTGCTATGTATGTAAAGTTAGGGTTGCACTTCCCTATATAAAATAATTCCAAATGTTAAAGTCAAATTATGTTTAACTGTTATCTAGTTTCAATTGTTTTTTATTAATATATTACGACTAAGTTATTACAACTCATTAATCAATTTTTCTTGCTTATTTTAATTCTCTGTTAAGTTGGGCTATAACACAGTAGTTATTCTCAGTGGGCTCAGATCTTCCGGTTACATCAGCAACTTTCAGTCCTGAGGAACTAAATCAAGCGGCTTCGTTCTCTTTAGCCGTCTTGTCACTGCGCTGTCGACGTCTTTGACAATATGTTGAATATCCGTGTTTTCATGGGGTTGTAAACGCTGGATATATTTTTTGGCATTTTTTGTGATTTCTTCGCTGACGGTTTCCATCTTTAAATCCCTATGTAGATTATCGTTTCTAATATACCAAGGTGCATTAACATTGCATCGCAGTACTTTGTGCTGGAACGTTTGTATAATTTTAACGTTCGTTTTCTTTGTGCATCCCCAGAGCTGGATGCCATAGGTCCACACAGGCTTAAGTATTTGCCTGTATAATAGCAGCTTATTGTGAATGGTAAGCTCACTATTTCTTCCAATGAACCAATACATTTTTCTGAACTTTATATCCAATTCTTGCCTTTTCTTCTTGACATGCACTTTCCATTTTAACTTGGCGTCGAGCGTCATACCTAGGTATTTTGCCGTGTTCGCATGTGGTATTTCCTGCCTATTTATGTAAATAGGTAAATGATCAACTTTTAGATAGGTGAATGTTGTGTGAATTGATTTTAGCTCATTCAATTTTAATCTCCATTTTTTTGTCCATGGACAATCTCATTCACAGTGTGAATGTCTCGTTCACAGTTCCATTGTACTTCCAACCGCCAAGATTACTGTATCATCCGCAAAGGTTGCAATATCTGTTTCTCCAGTAATAGGTATGTCTCTCGTATAAAGCAAATACAAGACTGGTCCGAGCGCGCTCCCTTGTGGTACGCCTGCTTTAATTCTCTTGAGTGATGAGAACTCTCCTTCATATTTCACTCTGAAATATCTCCCTTCATTGTATGATTTTAATATCTCATAGAACTGCTTAGGAAGGTCGCGATGTAATTTATATTCCAGTCCTCGATGCCAGATTCGGTCAAAGGCCTGGGCAACATCAAGGAAAACTCCAGAACATACCTTTTTGTTTTCAAGCGTCTTCTCAATCACGTTAGTGACTCTGTGTACCTGCTCTATGGTGGAGTGTTTCTCTCTGAAACCAAATTGATGCGATAGTAACAGGTGTCTTTCTTCAATCAGAGGTCTCATCCTTTTGAGGAGTAATTTTTCGAAGAGTTTGGACAATGATGGTAATACAGATATAGGTCTGTATGACGTTTTCTCATTAGGTGGCTTTTAGGCTTAGGTATCATAATAACTTCTGCTATTTTCTACTGCTGAGGAACATATTTCATTCTAAAAGCTGAGTTAATTATGTGTAGCAACTTCTTAAGACATTTTCCTGGCAAATTTTTAATAACTTTTCCTGTAGTAAGATCGTATCCAGGAGCCTTTTTTGCATTTAGGTTATGTTTGATTTCGTTTTTGAGTTCTTTCATTGTAACTGGTTGTATGTCTAACTCATCTTCTTTTTGCATTAGAAAGGTATTTTCATCTGCTGTTTGTCTAGTCAAAGGTTGGAACGTCTCTTCCAGATGTTCAGCAAAAAGATCAGCTTTATCTTGGGGCTTTTGGCGGCACCTGCTCTTTTGGTCTCTTTAGTCCCTTTGTAGCTTTCCATAAAGAGTAATCGCTTTCTTTGTGGCCAGAAAGATTTATTAAATATTTGTTAAAGCTTACCCCTTTGGTTTCTTGTATTAACTTCTGCAACTTGTTTTTGAGCTGATTGAAGATAGTTTTGCTCTCCAGTGCTCGATTTCTATGCCAGATTTTGCGAGCTTTCCTCTTATCTGACCAGATTCCTTATTTCCAGTGTATATGTTTCATTCTTGTGAGGTTTATTTATGGCATAGGGAGTACTTTCCCATGCTGCGGTCTGAATATTGTTTATGAGCAGCTCCACTTCTCTTTCAAGTTGTGTTCGGTTTTTGATTGGGACTTGAATATCAGTACTTTCCTCAATTAACAATGCGAATTTTCCCCAATTGGTCTTCCCCCTTGCTAACCTTGGTGGCTTTTCTTTTTCAATTATTGTTTCACTGATCGTAAGTATGATTGGAGAATGATCCGAGGATAACCCTTCATTATTTTCGATGTGGATATAGTTTTCTGAAATACCTTTGGATATGAAAAAGTCAATCACATCTGGTATTTTGTTTGTATCTGTTGGCCAGTAAGTAGGAATACCACTTGAATGAAATTTGCAGTTTATTTGATGTCCAGCTTCCAATAGTTCTCTACCTTTAGGTGATATTAGTCTCGAACCCCAATGCGTATGTTTGGCATTGAAGCCTCCTCCTATGACGAAATTTGAGCCCATCATTTTGAGCATTGAGAGGTAATCATCCTTTTTAAGTTGATGCCTTGGTGGACAATATATCGCAGCAACCCACAGCTTCTTGTAATTGTTTAGTTGCACGCTAAGTGATACAATTTGCATTGTCTCTATTTTGAGTTTGACATCTTCGAAGTGTTTGATGTTTTCTCTGATGAACATTGTTGCTCCACCCCTAGCTCTTTCTGCTGGATGTATAGAATGGTACCAAGAGTAATCTTTTATTTTTGCATAAGACTTTCTAGTGAAATGGCTCTCTGCTATTAAGCATATATCAATTTTTTCTGTATTCAAAAAGATTTCTAGCTCTGGAAGAAGCTGTAGAAGTCCATTAGCATTCCAGGTTAATATTCTTAGCGTTTTGTTCATTTTTTTGGAGTGAAGGATCAGAAGATAAAGCAACTTTTTTGCTAGAAATCTCCTTAATTTTTCCTCGATATCCTACTTGTTGTTCAAGATTAACTTGTCTCTTGTTTAGAAACTCTATATTTTCTTCTATTTTAGAAAGGCGATTGACAATAGCATTCAAGGTGTTTTGCATTGTTGTCATAGCTTGTTGAATTCCAAAATTTTGATCTGTAGGCCCAGGTAGACCTTGTCATGCTGCTTGTGAGTATGAGAATCCCTCTGCCACTTTCGCACTATGGAACGTAGTGACAGTTTTTGTCGGGATTTCTTTTTCTTACGTTGCTCTCTTTAGCTGGTTTTGGTTTGCCCTATTTCGCATGTTTTGCAGTGTTTTGGCTACTTCACACCCTCTATAGCTAGCAGGATGGGTTCCTCGGCAGTTAGCACATTTTGCTGGAGTGTTCTTATCTATCACGCATTCTTTAGTGTCATGCTTTTCCGCACATTTTACGCCTCTCATCTCTCATTTTTGCGTGTGGTTGTATGCCTGACACTTTTTGCATTGTGGCATGATCCCTGTTACCTTTTTCAATGGCTCCATTCGGACAACCATTCCCAAGATATTCCTAATGTTGAATATGTTCTCAATTTTTTCTGAGTTTGCAAAGGTCAGAGTGAATAGTGGTAACTTTATTTTATTAACTTCCTTATTGACTTCCTTTCAGTTTTACACATATTAACTGCATCTAAGATCGTTATATTTTTTCTTTTGAGGTCTTCAATTATCTCATCTGGTATGCATGTTTGATGTAGACCCCTAGCAACTACTCTAATGGGTCTGGTATTTTTGCCTTCATATGTATACCATTTGAGACCTTTATCATTCAATACAGTTGAAAGTTTTCTATAACCGTCTGAATCAGGCATATTTACCCTCCAGACGTTGTTGTTTAGCGACACAAGCTTATACTCCTTTTCTGTCACTTCTTCCATTAGCGCTTGAATATCGCTAAATTTATTGACATGTGTGATATTGATTGGTGGTGGTGATTTTTCTTTCTTGGTCTTACTGATAGTTAATAATTGGTTTGCCTTTGCTCCCGATATGTTCACACTAGTGTTCATTTCTGGGGACGACTCAGCTTTCCTTTTACTGGAAGAATTTGCTTCCTATGTGTTTTTTGCTTTTTTAGAGCCCGTTTTGACTTTTTCATTATCCAATTGGTCTCTCTTTCTAAATCTTCCTCGTCGGTTTGGTACTCAATTAAGTTAGCACATTCCGCTTCTTTGTTGTTGTTTTCCTGGTTTAGGGCTTCTACTTCACCGAATCTTCATGACCAGTTTGGTAGTCCATCTTTAGATTATGTTTAAGGTTTTTAACTTCTTCTTCAAGAAGTTGTATATGGTGCTGCATCCATTGAATTGCTTTATTTAATTCTTTATTTTCTTGTCTATAGACTCGGCTAGAGCTTTGATTACTTCCTCAGATTGAGGGTTATTATTAGTTACTTGGGACGCAGTCGTAGCTGTATTTATTTGTAGTGTACAACTACTTATATTTGGAACCTTTAGAATTGGTGATCTCAACATTTTCGTGCTCTTATGAAAGTTGTTCCCTTTATTTTGCAATAGTTGGTCCCCCTCAGGATCCATGGTATCGGCATCCAACGATGATGGTTGATTTGATGCTGTTAGAGACGCATCCGTCTCGTTTTCTAATTTCGTTAGGTTATTATTATTATTTCCTATCATTTTTATTCCCACGAGTAGCACGAGAAGTAACGGTCACCCATGACAGAGCTCTGCATTATCATGGGAAGGCTACGGGTTTAAACCGAACGTCGCCCAATTCGGAGTTCACATACTAACGACTAAGCACCCTCTTAGCCACGCAGCCATCGGTGTATGTAATGCCACCTTAGCTTGGGTGTGCTAGTTTTTGGTCCGCCCCGCGTATTTTATTTCCCAGGTACCTGCCATATCTGGCAAGCTTTCCCCTATCCGCCACCTGGGGAGGCGCCTGATAGGGGAACTAGCAAACCCCACACAGGAGTTTCAATTGTGATATTTTTTGTAAATTTTAACATTGGAAAATGAAAATTAAATTTTGGAGGAGGCTCGCTTGATCCCCAACCGTAGAATAGAACACATCAAATATTATTAAAAGGAATAACTTATGTTTTTGGTAATCATCGAAAGTACAACATTGGCGACGATGATGGGATTTTTTTTTATTTAATTGAATCAGCACTACAATGGTAAATATTTTGTTACAAATTTATCGATAAATGTTTGATTGTGAAAAGTTTCTGTGATATAAAAATAAAAACGTGGTGGATAGTATTACATATTTGCATAAATTCATTCGTCATTTTCTATAACTGGATTTTTTTTTTATATAAGAGATAAGATGCCGTTAATTGGTACAATAGAAAATTTTATTCCCGATGGAGATTTTGAAGAATGTTTGATGCGAATGAATGAGATATTTAAATGCAATGATACCATGGTAAAACTAAAAGTTTCATTATTTCTTACGTTAATTGGAAAGGATACTTTTAGTATATTAAGAAAATTAGTGTATCCAGATAATCCTACGGATAAAACATTCGATTTAGGGTTTCTAAAAAGAGATCAATTACTAAACGAAATTATCTCAGAATATAACATAGAATTGAAAACGCTCGCTACCACGTCTGATTATAAAACTTTTCTGGACCGTATGCTACGTGATAAATTTGTAATTGGTCTTAAAGATCATAATATCCATAATACTATCTTTCAAAAAGCTAGTGACCATGCTTTACATTTAGAATTGACCGTGAAAGAGCAATGCAAAATACGGGAAGATACGACAATGTGGGTTAATTTAATTCAGTCAGCTGATCAAACACATCACCAAAGTTCCAGGCCACGTGGACGATCAAAATTTCGAAATTCAAGTCGAAAAAGAAATTCATCTAAGTATAGTACCTATCGTACAAATTCACGCTCCAGTTCGAGGAATCACTACAATGTTCTAGATGTCCATACAATCATTCCTCGAGTAATTCTCCTGCCGTACGTATGAGATGCTTTAACTGTGGAATTTTTGGCCATCATGCGAAGAGGTGCTCTAAACGGGACTTTAAATTTTAATAATTTAAGCATAAATTCATTTAATTTGGAAATGGTTACAGAAACTACTTTCAGGAGGTAATGGTGAGGTCGTTGGTGGTTTTCCAGTGATGGTAGAGGCTAGAAAAGTAGAATATAATACAGTTTTAACAGTTGTGAGAACCGATAAACCGTGTCATCCAATAATGGGTCGAAACTGGATGGATCTGATATATCGTAATTGGCGAAACGTTAAAAATGATACATTTACAGGTATTTACAGGTAGTTCGGATAAAGTAAATCAAGTACGAAATTTATGTCCTAATGTGTTTGATTGAAATAATTTAGGTCCTATTTTGGGATTTGAAGCTGATCTTGTTTAAAAAGATGATCATCGCTTATATAATTTACCCTTTATATTACGCGATCAAGTTAAAAAAGAGCTTGAAATGATGGTATCTAAATCTATTTTAAAATCTGTTACATTTAGTGATTGGGCAAATGGAAAAATTAGAATTTGTTGCGATTTTAAAGTTACAATAAATAGATATTTAATCACTGAACACTATCTCCTTCCCATTATTGATGAAGTTTTTTAGCAAATTATTCTTGTGTGTACTTAATCTGGAGGGAGCCTATCAA
The DNA here is from genome assembly GCA_958295665.1 of Tipula vernalis. Taxonomy (NCBI): domain Eukaryota; kingdom Metazoa; phylum Arthropoda; class Insecta; order Diptera; family Tipulidae; genus Tipula; species Tipula vernalis. Next base: position 172,996,213 of record OY282558.1, on the reverse strand, counting down.
CAACTTTCGGTTTTGGAAAGATCAAAACCTTTGTTAAATATCAATACCCATAAGGAATTATTTCAATTCCAGCGCCTCCCATTTGGGGTTAGTTCAGCCTCCTCTATATTCCAGAGAACTGGAGTCGGTATTTACGGGTGTTAATTTCGATCAATGTGACTTTTTTAAAAACAGGCTTAAATATTTAGCTCATATTATTTCTGCTGAGGGTCTCCGTCCTAATCCCTCCGAACCATCATATGCAAAAGTTTCTGAAATGTACTCGGGTGTTGGTACTTTCATTAATTCACGAAACGGTTGTTCCTGCCAATAATAAAAAATATTTGTATATAAGCGGAATCGACCCATCCGTTTCACCTGAAATGATTGTTGGCTACATTCAAAGTAAACTAGAAGATTGCTCGCCTAACGAAGTGGATTATAAATTATTACTTGCAAAGGGCCGGGTAATTGACAATTCCACTACCTTCATCTCCTTTAAAATTGGCTTAAAATTCAATATGCTAAACAGTTCTGATATGTGGCCTCGTGGTTTGTTAATTCGCCCATTTGTAAATCATTCACGACAGCCAAAATACAGAGCTGATGTAACGTTCCAACAACACCAATAACTGCCGCGATGCAACCAACACTATCAACGATTTCACCTCGATCTACTATCACAACGCCTCCAGTATTCGAGGTAAAGCTAAGGGTTTTCGTCTAGGCGTACTTGACAACGATTATGACGTCATAATAATCAGCGAGACCTGGCTTACGATAAATATGTTCTCCGAAGAATACTTCCCATCTGATTATTTCGTTCATAGAAAGGATAGATACGATTTTGACACCAGACGTAAGGTGGTGGTGTTTTGATTGTGGTAAAGAATTCGCCTAAACGATTTAGCTTAAACGTGATTGCTGTTCGAGTCAGATTGGCCAATAATACTTCGATTGTTGTAGTCGCCGTGTATATACCTTACAGATCAGACTTGGATTACTCAAACACGTTTATCATTTTCATCGACTCAGCTGTTATGCCTCTAGTTCGTCCTAGCGACCAACTTATCATTGTGGGCGACTTTAATTTACCCGGTATATCTTGGAACGATGTGGATGGCGTATTTTCTTCATCTTCCACCGATGAAAGGGCATTAGCTATCATCGATTATTTTGCTGGCATCTCAACTACAACTCATCGACAGCTCAACAGAATTAGTAACAGTCGGGGCAAATTCCTTGATCTGTTATTGGCTAATGATGTTACGCATGCCGAGATTTCTGCGTGTCCGGACTTTACTGGTTGTGGGAGCAACTACCACGTACCGATTACGATAAATATTTTTCATTCTAATTGTAAAAAAAATTATGTTTCTAATGATTTTTATTTTAATTTTAGAAAAGCCAACTTTACATCCTCGAATGAATTTCTCAGCATTTCTGATTAGGACTTCTTTCAACGCGGCGGTGATTTGAACTGTATGGTGTTAAGTTTCAACGATCTTCTCAGGTGTGGTATCGAAAAGTACGTTACGCGGGTTAAAATAAATAAAATCGGCCGTCGGAAGCCATGGTATAACAATGAGTTGGTGTTGCTCGAGAAACGACGTAATAAGCTTCATTCATTGTATAGATTGCATGGTGTTAAATATTATCCAGATTTTGATAGAGCCCGCAAGGAATTTAAGTGCCTAAACTGGTTCCTTTACAACAACTATGTATTGCGAATTGAGGAAGAGTTAACATCTAGTCCTAAGGAGTTCTGGAATTTCATTAACAGCAAGAAAAAAGTGGCTGGCTTCCCGTCTTCCATGTCTTACTAGAGCTCCGTCGCTAGTCAGCCCTTGGATATTTGTAATCTGTTTGCCAATTTTTTTGCGTCGGTATATAAACCTGTTCTGACGTCCGCTATCGTATCTCCAGCTTTGCCCACCTACGATCAATTTAATATTTTCAAGTTTACCGAGGAAGAAGTACGGGATTGCTTACTCCAGCTCGAGGTTGGAAAGGGATCGGGTTATGATGGCTTCCTGCCGATTCTGTTTAAGTGTTGTGCTGATAGTTTGACTTGTCCTATTACCTTCATATTTAATGAAAGCCTTCGTCGCGGTTTTTTCCCCGATCCTCAGTTCATTCCTATTCCGTTAGGATCTTGGGTTCTTACTCCCAATTATTTCATGTGCCATCTGGCGTGCCTCAAGGTAGTCACATTGGACCATTGTTGTTTTGATTGTTTATCAACGATGTGGTGCAATGCTTTGAGTTTGCTAACTGCCTCCTCTTCGCAGATGACATGGAAATTTTCGCCCGGGTTTCTAGTTTATCTGATTGTGTAAAGTTGCAGGAGGACTTAAACAGATTTTCTAGTTGGTCAATTAACAATAGACTGGCTCTGAACGTGAGCAAATGTAAGACGCTTTCTTTTAATCGTATCCGCTCACCCATTTTTCACCAATATCAGCTGTACAAGAAAGTGCATTTCCGATCTTGTTGTGATTTTTGCAGCTGACGCTACATTTACCAGACATGTTAACATCATTATTTCAAAGTCGTATATTATGTTGGGCTTTATTAAACGAAACTGCATGGATTTTAGGGACCCGATAACTTTAACATCACTGTATGTCACGTTTGTCCGGTCTATTTTGGAGTATGCATCTCCAGTTTGGGCGCCATCCTACCACTGTCATTCCGGGAGGATTGAGAGTGTTCAGTAGCAATTTGTTCTGTTCGCGCTCCGATATTTGCCGTTCACGCGTGCTGTGGAATATGTCCTCCCACTTTATCAAGATCGATGTAATCTTTTGAAACTGCAACGTCTAGACTATCGCCGGGACGTAGCTTCCGTGTTGTACGTGCGCGATATCATTAATTCCCGTATCGATTGTACCGTGCTACTCGCACGTCTAAAAATCTATGCTCTCGAATGCCGAATGCGTCAACGTGATGGGCTTGTACTCATTGACCTGGTGCCAACCAACTATGCTCTTTCGGAACCGATCCTGAAAATATCACGGGTGTTCAAGTCAGTTTTTGAAATTTTTCATTTTCACTTGTCGAGAGATTTGTTCAAAAATGTTTTATTTAAGTTTTTTAATAATTGTAGCTTGTAGTAATTGTTTGTACCGATTGTAGTCACTGTAGATATCCAATAAATAAATAAATACATAATCTAGAAAAATAGGAAGCCATTGCAAAAGCACGCAGTTCTATAGAAATGTCGCTGAACTTAGTTCATTTTTGGGATTGATTACTTATTATTGAAAATTTATTCCAAACTTGTCATTGCAATTACACCTTTTTTATGAACTTTTGCGAAGTGATGAATGTGAAAAAGCATTTAATATTGTGATAATATTTTAACCCATTATGATCGGAATAAACCAATGTAATTGCCTGTGATGCAAGCCCATATGGAATTGGTGCAGTATTGGCGCACGTAATTGATGGTAAAGAACGTCCAGTTTATTTGCGCCTTCCACATTAAGTGCATCCGAAAATAACTATAGCCAACTCCATAGAGAAGCTCTTGCTATAATTTTCGCTTATAATGATCATCAGCCCTGAAAACACATTTTTACCAATACAAAAAATGTATCTGCTGCTTCAAATTTTTTTGATGGTCTTCCACGTTCTTCGTTTCTCATGTCAAAATCGCCACTTTTGAATTTATTAAACCACTCATAGCATTGTGATTTGCCAACAGCATGTTCACCGTATGTAAGCACAAAACTCGACATAACATGTAAAAAACATGCGTTATTATATGAAACGTGTATGGTTATGAATTGGATGTTGTTGACAGATGTCAAATGAAAACAATGGCACCGATGACGTGGTTTGTCGAAAGGTACATTGACAGGTGGCGCCATTTATTGGTAAATTCCGGTTTCATATATACACACCTGGGGAATGGGATCAATTCTCGTTCTATGAAAAAATTGTATGAAAAAAATCTTCTCATTTCCCTTCTGTCACATCTTTTTCATTAGTTTTACTTCACGGAACAAAAATGTGCGATTCTTGTTGCCGTAATGAAAAAATGATTCAGCGTAATGCTGAATATTATTTATTTTCATTTTGTACTAGATTGCTGAATGTTTTTTGACATTTTGCTTCATCTGTCACCTGTCACACAAAATAAATAATAATTAGATGAAATTAACATTTTCCCTAAACCTAATAACTTTTAATTATAAATAATTTGAAATATAATTACAAAATAACATTGTGTTTATTATAATGAGCTTAACTATTCGAGTAATCATAGAGAGACGCAGTAATAATCAACAAAGGTATGTAATTGTTTTAACAAAAAATATTTACATAGAATTCTAACCAAACATTGCAATACAATAAATTAATTTTTTGTTTACAAAAAATTTTAAAATTTATGTAATTGTGATGTGAATTCTATTATTTGTATGTATGTACATATGTATATAACAAAAACAAATTTTTCTGTATTTCAGAGACAATATTCGTGTCATTAGAAGGCGATTAAGGGACACACAAAATCTTTTTGAGATTCTGTTAGACAGACAGTTCTTAGATTTATATAGATTCCCTAAGCCGATTTGCAGGGAGCTTATTGAATAACTTATGCCGTTACTTAACGTGACCGAACGGATTCACGCAATTCTGTGTTATTTAAAAGTGCTCTGCACATTGCGATTTTTTGCGACCGGAAGTTTCCAAAGGGGAGTTGGTCAAGACGTCATGGCAACGACGTCCCAAACGTCAGTTAGTCGGAAGCCCTCAATTTAATAGCCAACGAATATGTGCAATTTCCGACAAACTAGGAAATAATTCAATCGAAACAAAACAACAGGAATATTGAACACGTCTGCTACTGCCGGAAAGGTGTGCACTCGAAGAATGAGCCAGTTGTGTGCGATGCAAATTAAAACTATTTAATTTGAACGCGATATTTGGAGGGGTGGCGCATGATGCGTATGTATGGCGTCGCTCTAATTTAAAACCAATTTTGGAAGAAAAATACTCGAGTGGGGAGCGACATTTTTGGCTTTTAGGAGACAGCGGCTACCCCTTACAGCCATGGTTGATGACCCCTATCCAAAATGCCATTTCAGACGATGAAATTAGATATAACATACGGCATAAAAACCTGTAGTTTTGTAGAACGGTGTATATAGGTATTCTCAAAAGCAGATTCCGATGTATATCGAAGGAAAGGGTGCTATATTACACCCCAGAAAAAACCGGAAAAATAATAAACGCGTGCGCCGTCCTTCACAATATTTTAATAAAAGCTCGTGTTCCTTTACCTGATGAAATGGAAAATGATGATAACGATGCCGATGAAACTGTGACTTCAGAAATAAATTCACAATCAATTTTAACCGTAGCGCGTAGAGTACAGTCAAATATAGTTACTGAATATTTCAATTAGGTTTATTTTGTTTTAAATAAAAACAATATTCAACTGTTTTTGGTAGGTATTTTATAATTTACATTAATTTCATTTAAGGTAAGAAAAATGTTTTTAAATACATCAAGCTTTTCTTTTTCGACTTGGATTTTTCTCGCTTTAACTCGAGCTTCTTCTCGTCAAGGTTTATCAATTTCGACAAATCTTCGTGTTCATTTGAATTTGATTTGGCCCGTTTTCCAGCCTTTCTGGCTGATGGTCATGTGGTGATGGGGGTAGTGATTTTATCTACCTGTGGTGCTACATTTATGTCATCTACCACCGTTGATGGTGGGATTGACATTAATGTCCCAGAAATTAGGTATTCAACATTGTGGTTTACGTCAATAATTTTAATTAGCTATGTTGGATGAAAATTAGATTAGGGGATATATCGTTATAATGATTAAAATAAATTTAGTGTAAAATTATTATTTGTATTGGCTACACTTACTGTGTTTTATTGTGCACCAAGTTCAATTATAGTAATGTCTCCGTCGGCGGCTTTTTCGCTCCATTAACCCCGCTTTGTTATGTAACTAACTTTTAGTTCATCCAATATTTTCGCCATTTTGTCCCGTCCTTATTAGCCCCTCCTAGTCCATTTAACTCTTTCGACAAATTATTCCACGCGAGATAAACCTACATAATAATATAATAATACATTTTAGATATATGTACATATATAATAAAGATTTTAACTTCATTTAGAACCACCTATCATGAGCCAAATCCAAATTAAGCTCCAAAAAATCGACAGGAAATGCTTTTCGTGCCTCGCTAGGTCTTTAGCCTTTCGGTGTTTTTTCCATGTTTCTAAATAAAAATTTTAATAACTTTTATTTAAAATTTATACGTTTGAAGTAAATATACTTTATTTATTTATTTTACTACTACTGAAATTAGACACCATTTTGAGCGTAAGCCCATTCACAATGGAGTATATGTGGCCAAATTGATTATAAGGCTGCATGATTTTTGATTTTCCCTAAATTTCCTATCGACAGCACAGCCGAATTTCATCCGGTAACGTTTGAACATGACAATTTCTCATCTTGGCTTGGATATTTGCCAACATTCAAACTTTAAAAAATTAACACTACCAGATTGACCTATTATTTATTATCTGGCATTGCTTAGGTCTTAAGTTTAATTTGATTCATTTGGCTGGTCCACGCTTGGATTGGTAATACTTGGTAACATTTTATTAATCAAAACATTTTTTGTTTTTATTTAATTTTATGAAAACTAATTTTAAAATATATTTGATCATTTTTTTTTCATCTAAATTGTACATTTAGTATTTAGAAAAATGATTTAAAAATTTATTAATATTTTCACGACCAAAATATTCGGTGAGAAAGTTTTTTTTGATATGAAAAGATGTTGACGTCATTTTTCTCCTTCTCATGGAACATGAATCGGAAATTAACATTTCTCACTAAAAAAAATTTCATTCTACTTTTCATAGAACGAGAATTGACCCCGTAGAAAAGAGAGATTTAATTTTAAAATATTCTGGAACATGGAGATATAATTTTGCCCATATCGGCCTTTTGTCCAGATATAGGTCCGGAGTATGTCTTTAAAAATTCGGATCTCTAAGTTATTGAGAAGTGGATTAAATTTAGAGAAGAAATTTGGCCGACATCAACACACAACAAGACAAACTAAATAAAAGCTTATAAAAAAAGTAGAACTATCCAACATTTGGACAAATTTCATAAAAATTAAAATAAGAAATCGATTTTATTTTCAGAATGCAAAGAAAACATCAAAGTTAAGCTTTAATTGGTGGCTTCGAGTCTATTGGAGGGGGGACCAAAGCTGAGTAGATAGTCTAACAGGTCCGTAACCTTCAAGTAGGGTGCGCATCACGTGAGCTGTTCTGGCCATGTATAAGGCAGCTAATGATGGGTACAATTGTGTAAAGGGTAACCTGGTCACAATTCGCAAGTGTACATTTGGCACATTTTCGGCCATTTGGCACAGGCTGAAGTACAGGGCTAAAGGAGAAACCCTTGACAAAAACCCGAATCGAAGGTGGAATAGCATATGCTGATGGATGAATGGCTGATAGCTTAATCAGTCCGGCCAAGTATACGGACTCTGGATACCAGGCACCCTTCAGTTTTATTTAGCCCTCCTACAGTAAATCTGGGTAACCTATAGGCGACTTTCCATTCCCAGCAACTCGTAAGAGTAAAATCAAAACAGAAGACGGGGCAGGGGTAGGAATAAACGGAAGTGGGACAGCCATCTTGAAGTCCTTTTGTTCCAATGCTTCCGTCTTTCTAGCAGAACTACATGCTGCAGTAAACATCTAGGAGGGAGAGCAATAAGCCCAGATAGTATGTATCACGTACCGGCCGGCAGTATTATCAGATGAGCCTGAATATTGACTGGACAGATAATTAAGCAGGGTCCAAGCACAAAAGATCTTTTAGGTTGCAGTGCGAGATGGCTGAACGCCCACATGGCTCTTCAACAATAATAATAATAAGCTTTAATTAGTTTACCGTAATTATGTAAATCAAGATTTTTCGCTTTAACACGAATAAATGATGATTTGCTTATTAAATTTAGGCACCCAATTTTTTCAATCTACAAAATATGAGAGCTTGTTCTTCATCTTTACGTATTTCCTTTGCAAATTTTAAAAACGCGCGCGATATGGTGATCTTAAATTCTTAATGATTTTATGGCTATAAGCATTTTTTTTTTCATTTTCACTTTATATTTTTATTTACGATAAAGTAAACACACCACAGAAGAAGAGGAAGAAGAGTTTGTGCGCACTGAACATAAAGTAACGTAAATTATACGATTTATAATAAGCAGAAGATGATTTTTCAAATTTTATTATCTTCGACTGTATATAGTACACCAAAAAGAAATAAATGTATGTGCATACTCATACTTTTGTAATAATATTGCAGTATCCTAACTCATATGACACTTTATACAATTTGAAGACGCTTATAAAATATGTCGTTTTAAATATTCAGACAGACGTGCACGGCGATATCATGTCTAAAAAAAAAATTATTAATTTATATTTGTATTATTCACTTGGTTGGTGGTTTGCTGATTTTCTCCGTCGTCTCTTTTATTTGTCTTAATATCACATCTTTAATCCACCATCAAATTTGTCGTGTATATGTACATAAATTTATTACCAGTCTAGAGAATTTATAGCTGTGTTTTAATAGCAAAAAAAATACTGGTCCCCCAAACGGTGTTTATTTGAGTAATTACCTTCATTAAATTATTGTGATATGCTTCACAATTCTGGAAAAATTCATCGCCATTGAAAAACTTAAAAATAAAAACCTTTAATGTAGTGAAATTAGATCAAAGTTATAGAAAACGAAAGCACAATAAAAATTCTGAGTAAATGACTTTGTACTCGTATCAATTATTCATAGCCATTGCCTTAACGAAAAATACATAATTAGCTTCAAACAATATGTCATGTACCTATAATAATGTTTGAACATTTTCAGATGTCGCATGATGTTGTGGAAGCTACAATTAGAAAGGTCTTGATCCGAAACCGCCCGAAAAAGGTTTAACATTATTCACCATATATAAATATTTACCACGGTGAGGTGAAAAGTAATTTTTTTTAAATATCCTGAAGAAGATGGAAAGGACTTGATAATTTAAATATTATTCACCACCCAAAAACACACCACGGTGAGGTGGATATTGCTGTTTATCATTATAAAGGTCTTGAAGAATGCAACAATGTTTAAAGTTATATTGTTCGTGACTGTAATACAATATAACTCGTTGCAGATATCGTTGAAACTTGAAGTAAGTGTCTTTCGGTTTGAGAAATGTTCAGTATGGTGAGGTGAAAATTAATTTGTCTAACAATGCAATAATTTTACTTTTGTGACCTAAACTCAAAAAATTAATTTAATAATAAATTAGATACTCATCACAAGCTTTTATCATGAAATCTCGAATGGAATATGTAGCGGCTCACTCATCAAGTACATACATTTGTTTACCGCCACAGAATCACATATATCAGCGCTCACTCGTATCATACATTCATATTACAACCGCAACCGCTCGAACATCGATCACTGCCCTTCTTCAATTCATTTTAACTTTTACAGTGTATTGCAAATAAACGAAAAACCAAATAATTCATTTACTTTTGTTCATCGTTCCAAAACTTCGTTTCGGATACATTAATTCGTGCGTTCTTGTTTGGTGGACATTAAGTCAAATTAAAATAAAAAAATTTAATAATTTTTTTTTCTTTCCTCCGAACCATAATACCGTGGTGAAAATTATTAGCGTAATAAATTTTTTTGTAAAAAATATTTAGTAAACATTGTTTGTTATCAGTTGTGTCTGCTACACAAAAAACAAAAAAGAAATACAAAATCCTATTTCTACATTACAGTGAAATATATAGTTTTTTTAAATACCTACAAGTTAAGTGGATTACAATACTTAAAGTGTTTCATTGGTTAAACTAAATAGGTAATGTAAGACACACTTATCTGATCTGACAAATACTTATCTGAAAAATAGAATTCCGCTATATCCCTGATTTGTTATTGTTCGTGTTCTCTCTTTAATAATTTTCTGTTGATGGTTTTGGATCAGTTTTTTGTTGTTCGCTCCTTTTAATTTTTTGATAAATAAAATGGTGCGCTAGGAAAAAGTATAGGGATTGCAACTTTTTTAGCCTCCATCTTGTGTACGGTGTCCTTCTAAAGAATTTTCATCACATAAAAATATACAAAATACCAAATATTTTGCATATGTACATACCTCTTTCAAAGAAACAATGGATTTCAAAGTGTAAGTCACAAATTAGACTACATTGTGTAATTTCCCGATTTTTTCTGGAAATGCATTTTTTCCAAATTTCCTTTTGTGGTTCATCATTTGGGAAACCGAAATAAGTGATTTTCTTTCGTGCAATTTGGTACACAGCATAAAAAAGGTATGCTTTGACTGTAAATAAATTATAAATTTAGAAAAGTCTACAATAGAAAATTTGTACTATTTTTGAAATAAATCGGTTGTTTCAAATCCTTAATAGCATGTTTATTTTTTAAATAATAAAATTGAATTATTAAATCAATAACAAAAAATATTTTTATTATAGACTGCAGTAAAAATGCTACTATATCACTATGTAAAAAAGAGTGCGAACATTCAAAAAGGACAGACGTGTTTTGTATTCCCTCTTCAAAATTTAATTTAATTTAATTTTTATTTTTTATTTAAGTATTGTTAGTGTGGAATGTTATGTATGTATATGGTATACTTTATATACAAATGTATATATATTTTAATTTTAATTTTAATTCTATAATTAAAATAATAATTAAAGTGTAATTTTGGAAAATGCAATGTTTTATATTTATAGATAAAGAAATCAAAATGCATGATTTTAACTTTTGTGTGGTTGTACATGGAATTTAATTACTAAAATCTAATAATTGGAACGTATTAAAATTGATTTTAACTTAATTTGATATACGTCGTAGTTAATTTCATAACTGATTTTATTTTTACGCTTACTTGAATGTGTTCTTGTGTTTTATTTTATGTACAATCGACACAAATATATTCTTGAAGCTTGATACATAACAAAACCAACAAAAATGTTTATACAGGCCGTCTCGTTCGCTCTTTACACAGAAATGTACTATATATTATTGGGTTTTGTCATATATTGTAATATTTAAACAACAACAAAAACAGAGAGACATTTTTATTGGTTTTGGTATAGTCGTCACAAATAGTTTCCTGTATCTTAATACATAGAACAGGAATGTTTGTATGTTCGCTACAAGGGTATTATTTGTATATAATATAATGAAAACATGTTACGTCTCCTGCTACGCACATAGAAGATTGTAGAAAAATATTTACCAACAATGTGTGTTGGCGGTTTAGTATATAAGATTCTGTTATTTTTATTTTGGTGTTGTTTTTTCTCTTTGTATTCATGAAACAACTATAGTGTTATTGATAAAGCATGATCTATACAAACACAACGAAAATTTTAGTGTATTCGACTTAAATAGGATTCTTATACTACGTATAAAATAGTTTATTTAGGTATGATTAATTTTTTGTACAGGGTATTATAAACTGCATTAAATTAATTAAATTAATTTAATTAATATTAAAAGATTATCAATTAAATAAACTAATTGAGATTTGGTTTGCAACACATAATGACGCATTTATTTATGCATGCCAAATTTCGATTAAACGAATGTGAACAACGTGGAATTATGTAAAATCAAATCGAGAGGCTAAATGTATTGTACTTAATTATTAATTTAATGTATTTATTGAAGTTTAGGTTGCAGTTTTCACATACAACCGTCAATATTATGTTTTAAGAAAATAATGTTTCAATTTCCTTTCATTGGTTTATTATTTTACTTACTTTGCATGCTTGATTTTGCAGGGTAATATGTCCATAAACAGAGTTGAAGTTTTATGGGAGTATATATATGAAAGCAATTGAACGCTTTGCAAATGAAAATTTCAATAAACTCAGCCAACACCAGCATCTCCAAACCAGACAACTATCGAATTATCTTACAATTCCTTAAAATCATGCAAATTAATACCAAGCGAAAGACCAAGCGCTAATTAAATCTCGAAAATTTCAAATAATTGAAATCAGAACCATCAGGACTCAATTCTGAAACCTTAAACCTGACGATATTTTGAGTAAAAAGAAACTTTTTAAAAGACACGCCCCTAAAACTCTACTATTTTTAGTAAGTGAAATTACTACAGGCTTACTTATTTATTTTCTCGCATATTTTACCACGGGTGGTACGTTATTTGAAGTAATATTGAAAAGAAAGGAAGTGTTATAAAGAAAATTAATTTGTAATTTAAAAATAATTGTAATGAATAAATTTGCAATTTTTTTAACCTAAAATTTTTTAAATTTGGTTAAATTGAAGTTGTATACTTACGAATATTGATTTTCGGTAAAGTACAAAAAAAACAATTAAATTTCCACCAGTATATACACTATATATATATATATATATATATATATATATATATATATATATATATATATATATATATATATATATATATTTATATGTATATATATATATATATATATATATATATATATATATATATTCTCGTATATATATACATATATATAAATATATATATATATATATATATATATATATATATATATATATATATATATATATATATATAAATACATATATATAAATATATATATATATATATATATATATATATATATATATATATATATATATATATATATATATATATATATATATATATATATATATATATATATATATATATATATATATATATATATATATATCTCGCACACCGCATGCAATAAAACGATAAGTCAAAATCGTCAATTTTCAGGAGAACACTTTTTAGGTTTTTCAACTAGAACTTTTTGGACATATGTTTAATTAACAATGTTCTTTTCTGAAAATAGTTCATTCATCCAGACAAATTGGGAAGTCACTGAAAAAATATAAAAAACATGGCTTAAACAAGTAAACGCGTTACTCATCGTGTACAATTTTATTAAAACAGTATTGTAAGTACTAATTATAGTTTTTTTGACTGGGGAAATTTTAAATTCTTAAATTGAAAGTCGAGTTGTAGTTTTTATATGAGAAATGGAAAATGTTTTCACTATTGTAACTCTTATTATCGCAGTATTGCAATTGAACATTTAGTATATTTCAAAATAAAAGAAAATACATTTTAAAATAATTGTACTCAACGAGTAATATTTATTATTAATCCAAACCTACATAACAAGGCGCTAAACGAATAAAACGAAAAAAGAACACTATTCATCCGAATCTTCGTTTATATTATTTGTATGCGGCAAATTTTGATAATATGGTTTATATAAACCGGGTATATAATTTTTCTCACATAAATACATTAGGTCGGTAAATTTGCTGTCAGAAATAGGTTTATTTTCAGCGTACAACAAATGGATAAAGTCACGGTTCATTGGCTTCCGTTTGCTCCCTGGGCGTTTTGAAGTTGACGTTGGTTCGAAATATAAAATAATTTCTTTAAAATTTTCATCAAACTCATATTTGTAGAGTAGTTTATTTGGCTCATTTTTAGAAATGGATATTTCCCGAATTTTGCTTATATAAAAGACTTCGTTTTGTGTATTTTTTGTAAAAAAATTTGAGTCCGACAATTTCATGAAATTAAATATGTCGGTCTGTTCAATTCCATGTACGTTGTACGATGATCCATTCACTTTCGCGTTTCTAATAAGACTATGATATTGTGCTGGGACATAAATAGTCTTGTTTTTGCGGCTTTTCTCAATATTTGAATGAACTGAATCACCCTCATTTTGGGTGTGACCCTTTTCAAAAAATTTGTGAGAAATATCTGCTTTCAATCGGTTGGATGCCCAAGAATAAAAGGAAAATAATATTTTGTTTTTATTTTGTCCAGGGCAATTGTCCGTCCAAAAAATGAATTTACGCCCATCGTGTCTATTTTTTTCTTCCAATATAAATTTAAACAAGCAGCTACCCACTTGCGATGCACCTTAGCTAGCGATAGTTTCATCCCACAAGTAACAATGACCTTGATGACTGGCGAAATTATACACAGAAAATTATATAAATTTTCTTTTCTTTTATAGAAAAAAATACTGGTTTCATCAAAGGGGCACTGTAATACCTTCTGGAAGTCGAAACAAGCTGTGACTATATTTTTATGAAATATGGCCGATGCTTTATCAATGTTCTTTAATCTTCTTGATTCATTTTTGTTGGCGACATGTTTAGTATTAGAAACTTTGAATTTGTCTTTATCAGATGCAGACATGTTAGCATAGCTCGTGCAGTCGTTGCATTGATCCTTTTTGGGCTTAAAAAAGCCATAAATAAATTTAAAATTAAATATGTCCCTGTACTGACGTTCTGTTACATACTGTGTATTAAGGTTGTTTTCTATAATCCATATAATCCATTGAAGATACATTCTATACATTTTCGCAATAGAAAGACCACTTTCAAGATACATTTTCGTGGTTTGGGCTCTTAAATAATGCGATTCCACTGTTGGAAAAGATGTGATATGCCTTATAATATGCTTCTTTGAAATTTCTTTTAATTCATTTACTGGACGGACATATTTATCTTTTAACAAAAAATTTAAAATATTTTTACTAAACATAATTAGCAGATATTTCGAACCGGGCATTTATATTGTGAAGATCTTATAAAAGAAGATAATATAAAACAATGATATCAGAATATTGTCAGCAACTAGCATTTTGAGCCTAATTACATTACAAGAACATCAGCTAAACGAATTTGTAGGCGGAAATGAGAGAATTGTGGAAGAGCAAGTTTCAGAAAATAGTAACTCAGCAATAGCACGGATCGCTTAATTTCTCGTAGGAGTTTCAAATTCAATATGTTAGATTAAATTAAAAATATCTTACCGCGATTATCGTTGCCACCATCTCCGGCTTTCGAAATGGCAGTATCTACCACTTGATTGGAGATTGCCAATGTGTCCAAAAACATTTTTAGACACACTCGATTAGCTGTAATATTTTTCTCTTCTGGTGAAATAAGATGATACAATCAAGAAGAATTTCGCCGACTTTCTCCGCTACAGATTCTGGTAACTTTTTTTACCGATTACCTGCACACACTTGGCAATAAAATTGGCGCTCTTTGTTTCCAAGTTTATAATAAAAATTAAAAACTGAGTTTCGAACTCGCTGTGGTATTCTTTCAAGGCACGGTAATCGACACTTTCAGTGCATCCTGATTTCATCACTTTTGCGGGGACTTCGCGACCTACCGCATTTTCATATGCCTCTCTTTCAGATTTCACTCTTTCCAGCTATTGATGTTTCTCTTTCGCTTTCTTGTCTGAGTTGTATTTTTTGACGAGGCGTTGGTATTCAGAGAAGAATCCGAAGATACATTTGTATCAAGGTGGTACTCTGAATCGGTACCGTAACACGCAAATGGATCTGTAACGAAGTTTAATAAATAGGTACCTACATAAAACTCATTTCTACGTTGCAATATAGCTCTTATTGATTGAATTCGGTGCTTACCCGAATCGTTATCTTCTAAATTTAACTCTACTTCGCACAATTGTATATCCATTTATATATATTTTATTTTAAACTTTAATTTAAAAAAAAAAATAAACGATTAGCCCTATTATTTGTTGAGATAACCAACTTTAGTGAAAAAATGAAACATTTGTTTCATCCATGCAATGAAAATATAACAAGATTTTACAATGCCTACTTGCAAATATTTTTCAATAAAAAAGTGTTGTAGGTAATACTTATAGTAGTTAAAACCTAAAATTATTAGTCACATAAACAGCGATAACTTATACTTACAGTAGCATTTAAAAATTATTTGCCTACTAAGAAAACGATAATTGGAAATACGATATTGATAATTCAATTTGTTTCAACTAAGAAAACTATAACTCAAGTTATAGTATTTATCCACTTTTGATATATAATAGCTCGATAACTATGCTGATTTCAAATAAAGAAGATGTAAAATAACCCATTGTTATTGAATAACCCACGCTGCTAGGGGCAACGTGAGTTATATTTTGTATAACAAAATGTTGAGTAGTCATTGAAAAATTATTCGTAGCCAAATTGAATGAAAAACTATATTCCAAAAGTAATTAAATTAAAGTACACCATGCCAATTTAAAGAACGGTCACTATGATAAAATGTATTTCAAAATTCAATGCTCCAGCGTGGAAACACAAAATGGAACTATTTCTTAATAATTTACGAAATTTATTTCAACAAAAGTGGATAAAACGTTGTATGCCACTCGTGAGCAAAGAGATATTATCCACTCGGGATCCATTCGGCTATCGCCTCGTGGGACAAACTTATCCCTAATGGATAATATCTCGTTTTGCTCACTAGTACCATAAATAACTATTATAACTGGAATAAAAAATCAAAAATGACTTATCGTATTATTGGAAAGTTATACAGAATCCCTCGGGAGAACCTATTTTAATAAATGAGCTAAACTGGGATGTACTACTTTCTCTGAACTATATGAAAATGCAATCAAGCAATAACGCGATAAGTAGTACTTATCGTTTTATTGCATGCGGTGTGCGATATATATATATATATATATATATATATATATATATATATATATTTATATATATATATATATATATAAAATATAATAATAATGTAATTTAAAAAATATTCTGTTTTGTTATATCACTTAGCTCGTTTTCAGTTTTTAACTTTTAATGAAATATAATCCGTTTCTTTTAAAAAAATAGATTTTTTTTTTTAATTATCGACTTTATCAGAGTCATCTATATTTAAAATTAGAGACACATAATTGGCGGAAGCTCCATCTATTATAAAAACATGGAACTAACTGTTAATTATTTTCGTAGAAAAAACTGTCAGTAAACAAAATTTAATGAAATTTAAATTAAATTTTAAAGATTAATTGGTAAATTTCAAGTTTAGTTTTCACATATGGCTAATTATAAATATTAATCTACCGATCGGTGGAATAATATTTCAGAAAAAACACTATTTTAATTCAAAAAATCTAAATTTAAAAAAATTACACCGAGTTTTTACAGCGGATTACATGGTAAATCACAAAATATGCATCCCTTTTAAAAAGCTTGTTTAAAAAAATGGCGGCAGAATTAGGGCTCTTATATATATATATATATATATATATATATATATATATATATATATATATATATATATATATGTATATACCGGGTGTTTCTTTTAAACTGAGACGATCAAATATCTCAAAAAATAGCCACTCTACGGAAAAAATGTCCATAATCAAAATTTAATCATACCGCGGGGGAAATACATTAGTGCAAAAAAATAGTCCCCCACCCCCCGCTTTGTAGGTGGGGCGGGGGTAACTTTTAAACTAAGATAGGAAGCCATATTTTTTATTGCAGATACGGATTCTACGACTAAAAGTACGTATGATTTGAATGAAATATTTTGTTCGGTTCATGATAGATGGCGTTGTAATCGACGAAATTCAATTTTTTCAATTTCATCTTCTTAGAACATACGCATTCGATTCTGCAATACGTTTGAAATAAAAAACCACGTTTTCATTGGAAATACTCGAAATTCGTCATCAAAACAATTTATTCAGTTTTGTAAATCACATTTAACGTTTGTGTTATTTCTTATCTTCATGTTTTTCGTAATTGCAAAATAAACGATAAAATACTTTAGAATGGACCGTTTAACTGTGCCAGAGAAAATTGAAATGGTTCTGGTTTATGGAGAAGCTGGCAGAAATCTTGAAAATGCTGTTGCTATTTACGCTCAACGTTTTCCGGATAGGATTCATTCACGTGCTTCATTTGGCCGTACTATCAAACAATTTAATACTGATGGAAATGTTCAACCGAAAAAGAGGACCCGTAGAGCAACAGTCACTGGAGAAAATAATGAAATTGCTGTATTGGCTGCAGTGACTCATAATCCTCATGTTAGTACACGAGAAATAGTTCGCGATTCCGGATTGTCCCTCACCAGTGTTTGGAGAATGTTAAAACGGCACAAGTATCATCCATATCATGTGTCTTTACACCAAGATCTTCATGGCGCTGATTTCCAAAATCGGGTAACTTTTTGTCAATGGGCACGTGAACAAATACAACAAAACCCCAATTTTTTTCGTTGCGTAATGTTCTCTGACGAATCGTCTTTTACAAACCATGGAACGGTTAATCGACACAACATGCATTATTGGAGTGTTGAAAATCCACACTGGCTTCGCCAAGTTGAACATCAGCGCCCTTGGACTGTCAACGTGTGGTGTGGAATAATTGGTAACCAACTCATCGGCCCCCACATTATTGAAGGCAACTTGAATGGTCAAATGTACCGAAACTTTTTGGAAAATGAACTGCCAATATTAGTTGAAAATTTGAACTTAGAAGTGAGACGGAACATGTGGTTTCAACATGATGGTTGTCCTGCACACTATTCGTTGGTAGCACGTGAGGTACTTGATCGTGATTTCAATGGTCGCTGGATCGGTAGAGCTGGTCCGATAAATTGGCCCGCCAGATCACCAGATCTTACTTCGCCAGATTTCTTTTTGTGGGGCTATCTCAAAGACAAAGTTTAGAAACAAGAACCAACAACACGTGAGAACATGATTGAGCGAATCAGAAATGCGTGTGCTGAAATTCAACCAAACACACTTCTCAGTTGTGTACAATCATTGGAAATGCGTATTAATAAGTGCATTGAAGTCGCAGGCAATCATTTTGAACACTTATTTTAAGCTAAAATTATTTTATTCACCTGCCATTTACATTAATAAATTGTTTTGATGACGAATTTCGAGTATTTCCAATGAAAACGTGATGTTTTTTATTTCAAACGTATTGCAGAATCGAATGCGTGTGTTCTAAGAAGAAGAAATTGAAAAAATTGAATTTCGTCGATTACAACGCCATCTATCATGAACCGAACAAAATATTTCATTCAAATCATACGTACTTTTAGTCGTAGAATCCGTATCTGCAATAAAAAATATGGCTTCCTATCTTAGTTTAAAAGTTACCCCCGCCCCACCTACAAAGCGGGGGGTGGGGGACTATTTTTTTGCACTAATGTATTTCCCCCGCGGTATGATTAAATTTTGATTATGGACATTTTTTCCGTAGAGTGGCTATTTTTCGAGATATTTGATCGTCTCAGTTTAAAAGAAACACTCGGTATATATATATATATATATATATATATATATATATATATATATATATATATATATATATATATATATATATATATATATATATATATATATGTATATATATATATATATATATATATATATATATATATATATATATATATATATATATATATATATATATGTATATATATATATATATATATATATATAATATATATATATATATATATATATATATATATATATATATATATATATATATATATATATATACATATATATATATATAAGGTTCTGCATCTACCTACTATAAAAATTTGTGTATTTGTGTAATCGGTTTCATCGATTTGTTTATGATTTGTTAAATAAATGTGAAAATTTGAAGATGAAACTTGTCGACAGTAAAACATTTGCTAATTTGTCTATAGAAAAATGAGACGGAGATCAGATAACCATTTCACAAGCATTTCTAAAGAAATATCCCGTTAGTTTTTCTGTTGAAAAATTACCAAACATTTTACTGTTAACAGGTTTTATGTATAAGACCCTCAAAGAGCCAACTGATTTTGCTTCCTCTAACCATTTTAAAGGCTAACTCTTTCCTAGTAAAAAACAAGTTAAACAACAACACTTGTTTATTTTATTGTGAATGAATTACATTCAAAACATACAAAAATGTCACAACAAATTGTTAAAATTATATTTTCAGTTGATCTAGCTCAGGCGACCGCACATAACCGCCATATTCCCATCCAAAACATGCTTTAAATGAATTCTGCGGTAATCGTGAGCTATATCGAGTTCGTATTTTATTATTTGCTCCCAGTACAGTTATCACCTAAACTGATTGAGATCAATTTTGTATCTCCTGCTTTGATATTCAACTCATCAGTCAGCATAACAATGGAACCACACATCGGTTCCACAAAATCGATAACTTTTGTTTTTTCGTATTGTATTTTGTACCAATACACACATAAAATACTTTTCCCAATACAAAAAATTGGGGTAAACTTTTGACAGAAATTTTACTAGAATAATACCACTTATCATTAAATTTTAGAGAATCGGAAAATAGTCGCTTTACCAATTCACATATTATCTTTTTTTTTAGAGAATCAAGCTGCAGGTATCATTTATGGAGAAGATTTTAGTTATTATGACGTTATTATTGAGTTATTGTGCTCGCACAATTATTTTGCTGATGAACCCAAAAGAGGTGGTCACTTTAGTAATGAAGCAGGGTCAAATCGTCGAGTTTCGAATGTTATGTACATTTTTCTCAATTTTAAACTCCATTATGAAAAGCGGAAAGAAAACGCATTTAGTTTTCTCGATAATTGTTCTTTTCTATGGTATATATGTATAAAAATGAATGTTTGTCTGTACGTTCTTTATAGAATCGTAAACTATGCATTTGCGATCTTTAGCAAAGTTGTTGTGCATGAGCCCATGAAGGTTTCTGAGTTGGTACGACCAATTTTCGACAGATGACGCCACTGTCATTCCAATGAATTTCATATCTTGCCATGACAGTTCATGCTGATTTGAATTGAAACGAAAACAGCGAACGAATGATGACGTTTCGAGTTGTGGGTTACATAAGAATTTATGTAAATTGTGAAATTCATGTCCGGCTCACATTGAACAGACAATATTATACGTATTTTTATATTTGGGAGCGTTTTTCGACTAGTTTTGTGCATTTCATTGTGAGTTAAATTAATAATTTAGATAAATAATTCAATCGAATTGAATTTTCGTAGTTCCCGTGAGCTGATTTTATTCATTCTCTATAGTGAATTCACGAAGATCATCGAATGTGTATGTGAAGGATCTGACTGCTGATTGACGTTCCAAACGCATTTGCTGTGCAGTTTTTTTCGGATATCATCATGAGTGGAATTAAAATCGATTTCAACAATTCTCGAATGCTGATTTTTTTCACTTCAAATTTCCCTCAGCGGATTGGTGATCACCGTCAATATTAACATTTCCATCCGTGTGTGAACAGCCGGTTCAATTGGATTGGATACATTGTGAGATTCGGATTGCTGATTGACATCTAATAAATTCAAGCGCATTTTTCACGTCTTTCCCGTACAATTATGCCTCCAAAGCGACAAGCAATTGGCCGATCTACACCTCAAGCACGGAAGAAAAGAGCATTACGAGCCTCAGAATCAGACGAGCAACGAGCATTAAGGCTGGAAAATCTTCGAGTACATGCCGCTGAGACCCGTTCGTCTGAATCATCTGAACAACGAGAAGTGAGGTTGGAAACTGATCGAATGCGTACTACTCAGGCCCGTTCGTCTGAGAAAACTGAACAACGGGAAAGAAAGCTGCAAAATGTTCGAATAAACACCGCTCGATCAAGACGAACACTGTACGCTGATTTAAATCTTGGTGCATTCCATTATGACAGTAATAATGATTACAGTCTTCATCCAAGTGTCGTCATTGGAAAAATGGATAAAATTTGCATGTATTGTAGCGCCCCCTCAAATTTAAGAACGAAACGCCAGGAATGTGCTGCGCCAATGGAAAAGTTAAACTGCCAGAATTACATCCACCACCCGAAGCACTATCAACGTTGCTACCAGGTGTTACACGTGAGTCGACGCATTTCTTGGAAAACATCCGCAAATACAATTCATGTTTTCAAATGTCATCGTTCGGTGCAACGAACATCGTGCGCGAAAATTACATGGCAACATTCAGAGTCCAAGGTCAAATTTATCATCGTGCCGGATCGCTTCTACCATTGCCGGACGCAAAACACCAGTTTCTTCAAATTTATTTCATGGCAAACAGTGATGAACAAATTGAACAAAGATGTCATTATAATGCGGACACTAGACGAGAAATCGTGGCTGCGTTACAAGCCCTTTTCGATCAACACAATGAATAAGTTCAGTTGTTTAAAACCGCCATTCAACGAATGCCAGCCGATGACTACGCAGTTGTAATTCTAGCAGATAAAAGACCCGTTGGCCAACACGAAAGAACGTTCAATGCACCAACAATCGATGAAGTGGCGATCGTGATAGTTGGCGAAGAATTCGAATCGCGCGACATAATTCTTCATCGCAGAAGTGGTGACGTTCAGCGAGTCTCCGATACTCATCGCTCATACGACGGATTGCAGTATCCAATTCTGTTTTGGCGAGGAGAAGATGGATATCATTTCAACATCAAAATGAGAAATCCACAAACAGACGAGGAAACGAATAAGAAAGTCAGTGCCATGAATTATTATTCGTATCGATTGATGATTCATCAAGACGCTGAGAACCACATTCTGAAATGTCGACAATTGTTCCATCAATACATCGTCGACATGTACGCGAAGATTGAAACCGAACGACTCCTATATATTCGATTGAATCAATCGAGTTGCGTTTTGAAGAGTACAACCATTTACGAGACGCAATCGTTAATGATGGTAACGTGAATCCAAACGAATTGCACATGCATGAATACACACAAGATGCGATGACATACGTTCGCACATATGGTCGTCCAGATTTGTTCATCACATTTACATACAATCCAACATGGGATGAAATTAAAGAACTTCTGTTAGCTGGACCGTATTACCGCACGCGTATTTAAACAAAAATTGAAATATTTGATGGATTTTATTATCAAGCATCACGTTTTTGGAGAGACACGCTGCTGGATGTATTCCATTGAATGGCAGAAAAGAGGATTGCCACATGGACATATTTTGGTTTGGTTAATCAACAAAATTACGCCAGATCAAATCGACCAAATCATCTCATCAGAAATACCATATAAGGACATTGATCCAGACTTATTCGACGTCGTTACCAAAAATATGATTCATGGTCGCACTCGTGGCGCATTCAACAACAATTCATTTGATGGGAAATGCACGAAACGATACCCAAGAAACTTGGTTTCTGATACCATCACTGGCAATGACGGATGCCCACTGTATCGTCGACGATCAGTTGAGGATGGCGGCAAATCCATCGTTCTAAAAGTACGAAACATATTCACCGTTGCTCTCAAAGACCTTCAAAGCACACATTAATGTTGAGTATTGCAATTCAGTGAAGTCGATCAAATACATTTGCAAATATGTCAACAAAGGAAGCGACATGGCAGTCTTCGGAGTAGCGAATGTGGCCGCACCGCTCGATGAAATCAACCAATACCAACTTGGACGCTACATTAGCAGCAATGAAGCAGTATGGCGCATCTGATCATTTCTAATCCATGAACGACATCCAACACTAGTACACTTGGCGGTGCATCTCGAGAATGGACAGCGCGTGTACTTCACAGCAGATAATGTACGTGCAAGAGCATTGGTTCCACCGGCAACAACTTTAACTGCATTTTACTCATTGTGCCAAGATGATATTTTTGCAAAGACTCTACTTCTACACATGGAATGCATCGGCTAAAAAGTTTCAACGTCGCAAACAAGGTAAAGCAGTTGAAGGACATCCCAATTTGTATTCAAGTGACGCATGGGGTCGTCTGTACCGACATCTTTCCAAGTTTTAAGAACAGTGAACGGTCAGCTGTGCGCCACTTATCGCCAAGCTTACCAGGAACTAAATCTTCTTTAAAATGATGCACATTAGGACACTGCACTCGCTGATGCATCGAGTACTGCTCGACCACAGCAAATACGCACGTTATTTGCCATAATATTGACAACCTACTTCCCATCTAATCCAAAAGATCTTTGGGAAAAATACAAGGACTACATGAGTGAAGATATTCTACATCGTTTGCGTGCTGCGAATCAAAATCCGGACTTTCAATTCACACCAAACGTGTATAATGAGGCTTTGATTTTAATTGAAGACATATGTTTGGCAATCGCTAACAAGGCACTGGTGCAACTGGGAATGCCTGCTCCGAACCGACCAGCGAACGACCTTTTCGATCGTGATTTGCAACGAGAAACACACTTTGGGACACGAACTGGGGACATTTGTTCAGACAAATCTTCCGCAGTTGGTTCCAGAACAACGCATTGCGTATGACAGAATTATGCGTGCAATCACAGAACAAAGCGGTGGACAGTTTTTCATAGATCCGCCCGGTGGTACAGACAAGAATTTTCTTCTTTCACTCATTTTGGCAACCATACGATCACAAAATAATATTGCACTGGCCATTGCATCATTTGGAATTGCGGCAACTTTTTTGGATGGTGGCCGAACAGCGCATTCAGCATTGAAACTGCCGTTGAATTTACAAAACACTGAGGCACCAACATGCAACATCAGCAAAAACTCTGGAATGGGCAAAGTACTCCAAACGTGTCAAATTATCATATGGGACACGAATGTACAATGTCTCACAAGAAAGCATTGGAAGCGCTTGATCGTACACCGCGAGATTTGAGAAGGAACGCACGGATCTTCGGTGGCGCACTCATTTTATTGTCTGGTGATTTTCGACAAACACTGCCGGTTATACCACGTTCAACACCCGCTGATGAACTTAATGCATGTCTCAAATCATCAGTTTTATGGCGTCATTTACAGAAATTGACTTTGAAAACCAACATGCGTGTACAACTACAACGGGATGCATCGGCTGGAAATTTTACAAAACAATTAATGGATATTGGAAATGGGCGAATGCAAATTGATGAATCTACGCAATGTATCACCTTGCCAGCAAACTTCTGTATCATCACAGAAAGCATAGACAAATTGGTGCAAAAAGTTTTCCCAAACATTGCATAGAACTACAAAAATCATCAGTGGCTCAGTACGCGTGCTATATTAGCGGCCAAAAACATTGATGTCAATACTATCAACTTCATTATTCAGAATGGAATACCCGGCGATACGACAACATATAAGTTCATCGATACTGTGGTGAATCAAGACGAAGTTGTCAACTATTCAACTGAATTCTTGAATTCGCTTAATTTGCCTACCATGACTTTGCAACGGAACCAGATTCTCAGTCAAGAAAATGATGAACAATGTTATCGAGGCAACAATTTTGACTGAAAAATTCAAAGGTGAAGACGTACTGTTGCCACGTATCCCAATGATCCCGACAGATATGACATTCGAATTCAAACGTTTGCAGTTCCCGGTGCGACTCGCTTTCGCAATAACTATCAACAAAGCACAAGGACAATCGTTGCAAGTGTGTGGATTAAATTTGGAGAATCCATGCTTCTCACATGGGCAGCTCTGTGACCTGCTCACGCGTCGGAAAACCTTCTGATTTATTCGTTTACGCACCAGATGGAAAAACAAGAAATATTGTGTATCCCACGGTACTTCAATAAATATCGAATTGAAACGAAACGCTGCAATGTCACAATTTTTTCGAAATGAACAAAATCAATAAAATGACTCAAAATGAATTGAATATTTGTATAATGTCTTTCCTTCAAATTTATTTTAGTTGGTAGCGTAGCAACGCGCGCAGGGTACAGGTAGTATTTTATAAAAAAATTTTTGGTTCTTGACCGAATTTACCATGCAATACTATTTTTAATAATGTGCGGTTTCACGGACTTGCGTTTGTTTCAAAATTTAAATTAGCTTGCGTTGAATTTGTATTATATGAAACAAACGCAATTTCATAAAAGAAGAAAGAGAGGCAATATTATTTAATTGCAGATTGCAGATTTTCTGTGAAACCGATCAAATTAAATTTTAATTTTCTCAGCTAATTATATATACGGTATGGTTTACGAGGATCATTGCACTTAGTAATGTATTTCCTAGTAAAGAGTATCGGTAGGAAATTATTCTAAATATAATTGTAGGTTAAATGAAAAAAGCAAGGATAATCGATAGAGTTTGCTTTGTACATAGGATTATAATCATCAAGAAGCGAATCAATAATTATTATAAAAAGGAAATCACAAGAAATATTTTAAAAAGTTTGTTTCTCCAAACTATAAAATAAGCTCACGAAACATTTAATTGTTGAGTTTAAAATTCCAATTTATACGTTGAAAATATATGTAAGGTTTTCAGGACATAAGAACACGCACATATACATATTAAAATTGTTATAACTTGGAACTATTAAGCAAGACTAGCAACACTTACTTATTGAATGATCTGAACACAATTTAGTAAAAATTAGTCACTTTACGAAAAAGGTACACAGTTTTATTGGGATTAATAAAAATTATCACTAATACTATTATACATATATTGTCAGTTCTTAAAAAATTTAAATAGTTGGTTTACCAGCAATGGTAACTTTATATTAACAATCGTTTTCCCAACCGCTTGGCAGAACACAAGTTTGTTGAGAGTAGTTGAACACTAGACCAATTGGACATGAAGCTACTACAAATCGACCAAAAATTGTACATTCAAAGAATTGTGTTGGCTCGTGTGTTGGTTGTAAATAAGTCTGTAAGCCACTACAAGACGGGACATCACAACTTGCTGGTGTTGGAGGTTTTTGTAATTTTAGTGGAAGACCAGGTGGTGGTGGCGGTGGTGGTGGTGGTGATGGTGGTGGTGGTAGTGGTTTATCTACTGGTGGTTGTGGTGGCGGCGGTGGTGGTGGTGGTGGTGGCGGCGGTGGTGGTAGGGTTGTTATTGGTGGTGGTGGTGGTGGTGGTGGTGGTGGTGGTAGTGTTGTTATTGGTGGTGGTGGCGGTGGTGGTGGTGGTGGCGGTGGTGGTGGTGGTGATGGCGATGGTATTGTTTCTGGTGGTGGGCCTTCTATAGGTATTTCTGTTGGCGACGGATTCTTTAATGGTGGCCAGGCACTAACTTGTACCAAAAATGCCGTTAACGCAACGAACAGCAGCACTAAAATAAATTAAAAAAATTAAAATTTTATTTAATCAAATTTACTTTACTGGTTAAAAACATTCTCGCACTTACATTTCATTTTTACCATACGGTAGTCCAGAAATGAATGTACATTTTGTGAAAAAATGCCTTTTAAATAGATTAATTTAACAACAACAACAAAAATTGCTGATTAGTATCAAACAATTTTGATTTAATTTAAATGTAATACCACTTTAAGCCGTGAATTATGATAAGCGTATCATCCGTTGCTTTCATTCTAAAAATATAAAAAATTGTAAGCGATAAAGCTACTTAATTCACTTTTTCTTTTCATTTTTCAGTGGGATGTAAAACGCTTTACCCACTGAAAAACGAAAAGAAAAATCGGATTTAGGATTTTTTTCGATATAATTACAAAATTATTGCTTTGTTTTCGATAAAATCTTCTGGCTCTTGACCGAATGTCTCAAACAACACTATTTTCAATTTAAAAAATTCTAAACAACTTTTAATTAGCGGACGAAAAAAATTTTCAATTTTCATTTTCTCAGCCAATTAAATATGATTTTGAATTTTTTGAATTGAAAATAGTATTGTATGGTACATTCGGCCAAAAACCAAAAGATTTTAACGAAAACAAAGCAATATTTTGGAATTATATCGAAAAAAAAAATTACGTTCTTTCAGAGCAAATTTTACGTCAGCGGTGGGCCGGTAAAATTTATTGGAGCGTAAACGCTTTACTTTTTCTCGGAAAAACTTTCTTATTTTTAAAAAAATTTTCAGATAATTTTAATAAAACATTTGTACCAATGAAAACTTAATTAAACCTTAATTAATTATGTCTAAAGTTATAAACTAATTTATTGTTGCAAAATTTAACAAATTCAAGTTTTTCATATTTTTTGTAGCGTTTCGCTTCAAAACAACTTCCAAATGAACATCATTACATTGCCGTTATTTTTGCCACGCACCCCCCAATGAGTGTCTTAAATAAGGGGGATCTTCTTCAGATCGGTCACTTGTAGGCGCTCCAGCGGTTTCATATTTCCTCGTTTTCATCCGATTGCTCGGCATTCAGTTTAGGTTTATCTTGCGTTTACTTACTTGAATGGCGAAAAACATATTAATTTGTCGCCGGCCGGTTATCGCTAGTCAAGAAAAAATACATAAGTGTGTTGGCGGCTGGTGAAATTTTAATATTTGTATATAATTATGGCCTATAACAAAATAAAATTGCGATAAACCAATTTCTTGATAAAACTTTATCAACACAAATAGTTGAGTAATCCATCAAAGAAATTCGGCCCGCTATAGAAGGGAAAGTAATCATTAGGCCAGATTCTGAGTTAAAAAGTTATGTTATGTTAAATCTGTTTTTTCAATATAAATTCATATCGGAAGCTGGGAAATAAAATAATATAATATGGATTTTCTCGTTTCAGAATCGGTCTCATTACCATTATACTTTGGATAGGCGAAAATCTTGGCCAAATAATTTTCACAGTCCTTTTTTGAAGCTAACTTTAGAGCATCAAGCGAGTTTTGGAGAGATCGAAACAAATGGTAGTCAGAGGATGCAAGGTCATCACCAACGTACTGTACGAATTACAATAATTTACATAAAATTAGAGCTTATGCAAAAGAAATAATGTACATTAATTATGGCAAGATTACCCGCTCACAGATGGCAGTATTATCAGTATTAGTTATTTTATATCATGGAAAACATAGAAAAAATCCAGTGTAAATGAGCCACATTTAAATTGCCTGTTGGCTCGTCTCCACTTATGTATTTTTCTCTTGACAAAAAAAAATCTAGTCCATTTTTTTTCTTGTGACAATTTTTAGTACATTTTGCAAAATCCATACACAAAAATGGATTTGAGCATGCGCCTTGAAATTTGGTCAAGAGAGGAAAAGATCAGAATATTCAATATTTTTGTCATAACGTTGTACCATTTGAGCATAAATTGTATTTTATGCTCAATTTCATTTCATTTTATCAAAGAGAATACACATCACATGTGTATTCTCTTTGATTTTATGTTGAATATTTTGACAATTAAAATGAAATTTTCATTCTTTTTGACGAAATTTTGTCTTTTTAATAAATTTTAGGTGAAAATATAATAAAATTTGTGTTATTGAAATAAAACATAAATAATAAATTGTTGAATACAAAAATAATATGCCAAAAATTGTATTAATCGAAAAACGAACCAAATTCAATTTTTTTCTTATTCTTATTATTGATTGATTTGATATGCAAGAAAATTGTAGATTGAAGTGTCACTTTTCAAACGCAGCTCAGTATGACGCAATCGGATTAGAGTTACCCGGTATATGACAAATTGACAACACACACTATCTAGTGACACAATCTCTCAATTCTTTTCCATACCTTATCTTTCATAATCTGTTACAAATGAGCATATAGCTCAAAATAGATTGTGTTAAGCATGGAGTTGGTGTTTTATTCAAATTTATTGTATACAAAAAAATAAATAAATAAATAAATAAACAATACTTTACTATTGTATAAAAGGCTAAATAACGCCCGCAATTTTAGAGTAGTACCACTGAGCATAATACTATTAGAGGAGTAATTTGTATGAACGACAAATGTTCACTAAAAATAAAAACGAAACAATCTTATAAATTTCCAATATCTCCTCTTTGTTTTGATCAATAAAAATCAGTACAATTTTAAAAGGAAAGGGAAATCTTTACACTTTGTAATGTGTTTAAAAGAGATAGACGTTCATAAATAATTTTTGATTTTGGTCTAGTTAGCTTTGCGAAACTTTAAAATCAAATCAAAAAATAAACAAAGGACCACTTATTGTTTTCGATAACGGGATACCAAATCATATCAAATAAATAATAAAGACAAAAACAAAACTTGAATAAGGTTGTGTATGTGTTTATGTATCATTTCACTTTTATTTGTATATTGTATCTCGTCATCAAAAACAATAAGTGGTCCTTTGTTTATTTTTTGATTTGATTTTAAAGTTTCGCAAAGCTAACTAGACCAAAATCAAAAATTATTTATGAACGTCCATCTCTTTTTAACACATTACAAAGTGTAAAGATTTTCCTTTTCTTTTAAAATTGTACTGATTTTTATTGATCAAAACAAAGAGGTTACAAACATTTTTGTATTTTTGTTTTGTTTCATTGATTCCATACAAAATTGTTTTTCTATCTCTTCTAAATCTTATTTTAAATATTTGTTGCAAACTTAGGATTAAAGCGCAATAGAAGACATTGTTCTGTTTATATCTGTGGTTTTAGGTAAGAATTTTTAAAAATTTTGAATTACGTATTGCATAATGTAAAGTTTCTTACTCGATTGTGTTTGAATATGAATTTTACATAATATACATAATTTGTTAATTAAAAATGAATAACAATCTAATATAAAGCTTTTTTCAAATAAATTGCAAAATAACTGTTTTGTTATTCGAAATATTGCTTCGCATAAGCTTAATATGTCCAATTGTCCAGATATCTCGTTTTAAAAAACGAGATATCTGGACAATTGGACATATTTGTAAACTTGTTGTAAACAACAAGCGTTGTAAGAATTTGGTTTGGGTCGTAGAATCAAAACTATGTACATATTTAACTAAAGATATCGCGTTTTCTTCATATTTCTTTCAATACTTTTTTTATAGATTATAAGAAAAATGACTATTTTACAATTTTTATCGTTCCGTTTTGCAAAGAACGCCATAAACTTTTTTGAGTAACATTTTCATTAAAATAAAATAAAATTCAAAGCCGATTAGAGTTCGATACGTAGCTTAGGATTGTTGAATTTATGGTCGTATCCCAAGAAGTGGTTTTCTCCAGTTAACCACTTTTTGTTGAATAACCCAGAATTTTTACAATAATGGTTTTCCATTTAAATGAATAATTACTTCATTTAATATGTATCTTCCTAAATCTGTATTTCAATTACTATCGATTGCACTAGAAATAATGATGGGTTTATAGGGTTCAACTAAAGAATTCGTTATCATTTAAATTATTTATTGCCGTTGTTAAAATTTGTATAAAGTGCAAATGTAATGCATATTCGAACCTAATACATTTACGTTTTCCGTTTACATAGAAAAAAGAAGCATAAGGTTTATCGAGTTCTATGATTGATGTCGTAAAATCCTATCAGCCGCGGAGATATGGATCAGATGTTAACCCTAATGTGTAAAAAACCTGAGATTAAAGGACGATTCTGATATTTGAATTCATCGATCAAACACTGGAGTAAGAGAGGTTCTACTTCTCAACTGCGTTCAAGTTGATTTGGTTTAATATCTGCGTTCTTAACTCCATATAAAAAGAGGGTGATCTAAGCAAGGGTAGGATGATCGTAAAGAGAGATGTTAATCAAATTAAAAAAAGATTGGGTCTGTTCGAATTCGTGCAGCTGCCGAAATAGTTTTAAGGTTGTTATTTATTTGGCAATTCTTCATATTATTGGAAAGCACTTAAATGATGTATATGGAGTCGAAGAGGTATAGACAATAATAGCAGTCACGATGACGGATTAAGTGGATAATGCAAAGAGGGAGACCTTCTGATAAGAATGCTACACCAACAAAAAAGAGCTGGCTATAAAATACAAAATAAGTATCAAAATATTTTATTTTTTTTTTGTCAGAAGAACTACTCTAGGAATAAGTGAAGATGTAAACACTTCTAGTACAAAGTAGCTCTTATTCGTTCAGAAACATTAGAGAAAACCTATTTAAAAGTATTGTTTTTACGAAAAATGTAACTCTTGTTGTTGTCAGCCTATAGGCAAGGGTATAAAAAAATCAAATTCCGATTAGAGTTATATTTCCCTTAAAAGATAATGGCCCTTAATAATAGAAAAATAAACATAAGCTTAGTTTTTAAAGTCGACCCTTAACAAATATATTGCACCGACATTTTCGCTTAAGGTTGACCTTAAAACCTAAGCAGGGGGTCAATTCTCGTTCTATTAAAAGTACAATGAAAAGTGTTTTCAGTGAGAAATACACATTTCCGATTCATGTTCCATGAGAAGGAGAAAAATGACGTCAAAATCTTTTCATATGAATAAAACTTTCTCACCGACCATTTTGGCGGTGAGAACATCATAAATATGGAAATAAAATTCTATAAAAACTAAATTTGTATTTTTACCATTAAATGTGCATTGAAACTATAATATGATTCACTTTAAACTTAACTAATAAGTAAATCTATTAAAAACTATTCCGTATATTTAAGAAAAACCTCCAAATATGTAATTAATTTAGTTAAGTTTTAAAAATAATTTGGTCAATTTTATAATTTACTTTATATTTTGACAGCCAATGACAAAAACTGATTAACTAAATCTACTTTATCATTTATTTAGCTAATATTTAAACCAATTGTTGTATTACCTAGCGGAAATATACATGAAACTCGAAAAAATGTATCTTTACAGAGTAGCTTACTATGGAAATAACTTATTCAGCGTTTTTCTCACGATTCTTTTTCATTTGGACATCGAGAATCGCTTATTGTCGTTGTGTGAAATGTTATAAATGAAAAAGACTTGATGGAATCAAAATGAAAACTTTTTTTTCATTAGGTTTTTTCATAGAACGAGAATTGACCCCCTGGTAAACTTTTAAATGAAAGTTTTCTTTAATTTAAAAGTATACAACAGTTGCCTTATACTTACAATTAATTATTCCGGGTACTGTGTGTAAATTTTTAAAGAATATCTATAGGTTTTTACTAATTTCTATAGTAGTTCTTTTGATAATTTAATTCTATTTATTTATGTAAATAATTTGGTACTCATTTTGTGCCAATTCAGTAAAAAAAAAAAAAAATTTAATCCAATATTCAGCTAATTTTGTTGTCCTCGAGTGCGTAAATGTCGATCTTCATGTGCGTTTTTCCTGCCGAAATCCTAGACGTGACAGGTGTTGTTGTTTCCAACCGCACGAGAAATACCACCTCAGACAAGCCACTTTGATACCTATCTCAACGCCCCACCTCTACTGTCACCATTTTCAACCAAAAACTAAACCGCTACAAACTTACTTTTTCATCGGTAATTCTCAAAAGTTGTTTACATTTGGTAGGACGCCAAGAAATAGGCATTAACGAAAGATTTTCATTTTTCGATTATTAATAATTCTGGCCATTTTAATAAAGATACATTTAGAAACTAAACTTAAATCTCCTGGTAACCAACCTAGTAAATGAAGTATACAAGGAAGAAGAACAAAGATTTCCTTTATTTGTTCATAGTTTTTTAGTTTTCTATTGGGAGATCTTAAGTGTTTGCTAATAAAAAAAAACAGTTACTTAAAGCTTCTAGTCAACCGAGAATCAAGAACACAAGCATTCGATATGACTCTGCAGCAGTTTTCTTGAAATGATAACAAAAAATCAATGATGTCCGCAAATCGTAATATGTAGGCACATAACTCGATAATTTTAACACGTAGAAAACATGCGTTATTGTATGAAACTTTTATGGTTATAAATTGGATGTTGTTGACAGATGTCAAAAGAAAAAAATTGCGCCGTTGACGCGGTTTGTTGAAAGGTACATGAACATGTGGCGCCATTTATTGGTAAATTCCCGTTTCATATATACACACCTGGACTACACTATGTGTACCTAGTTTTAATGTCGAATTCTCCAAGCCTTCGTCGAATCGTATTGATTGAGACTTCAACAACGTTCGCACTACTAAGATCACCCCTACGAGTATTCTACGATCTATTTGTGATAATATATGTTTTTTGTATTCATGTTTTATGAAATATGAATACGGGTACCCGACATTTACCTCGAAAATATTAGTATTCGTGAAAACGCAGACTTCAGAGATAAATAGTTTTTGCGTAAAAAAATAGTACTTTATACATTTGCTCAACAAGTTTATTGGAATTCATATATTTTATTGCTTTTTGGGAAACAATATTTTTGGTTTTTCTATTTCAGAACTTCATCAAAACATCATTTTAGTTCAGACATAGCGAACAAGAAACGTCTTTATTTCAGAACTCTTTGTATGGGTCATTTAGAGGGATATGTCAAGCTTTATTTGCCAAAATCTAAAAGAAGGCAAACTCAAACCTGCAAACTTAGAAAACCCAAAAAGGGTAAAATTCAACAAATGAATCGAAAAAATCTAAACTTAAAGAAAATATTTACTGAAATATTTTCATATAATTTGAATTATTTTTTGGATTTACAGGTTTCTCTCTCTAAAATTCTGGAACCAATTGCAATTAAATAATTTCTTGTGATATAAAATGAAAAGATTGAAAGAGCTAGGTACGAATGCCTGTTTTGATAACTCTCGTTTTCTAAAGCCCAATTTCAAAATATAGATTTTTAAAATCCCGCATCGCATAAAGCGCTTTACCCACTGAAAAACGAAAAGAAAAATTGGATTTAGTATTTTCGATAAAATTGCCAAATTTTAGTTAATTTAATGCTTTGTTTTCGTTAATATCTTCTGGTTCTTGACCAAATGTATAATACTATTTTCAATTTAAAAAATTCAAAAAAACTTTTAATTGGGCTGAGCAAATGAAAATTTAATTTTTTTCGTCCCAAAAAAATTATTTAGAACCGAAAAAGTTTAATCTTCATTTTTCAGCAGATTAAAATTTTTTTTGAATTTTTAAATTGATAATAATATTGTTTGATACATTTGGTCAAGAACCAGAAAATTTTGACGAAAACAAAGCAATAAATTTGAAAATATATCGAAAAAACTAAATCCGATTTTTCTTTTCGGTTTTCAGTGGGTAAAGCGCTTAAGTCTTGTTTAAATTCTGGAAGTAAAATTTAACCTAAAAAAACACTAAAGATTTGATTTACACATAAGATTCAAAAAATTAAAAAGTGGCAAAAAACATAAAATTCGATATTTAGTAAGAACTTTGCCAGATATTGAAAATGTTGGATTAGACAATCGGTTTGATGTTTTCGACCAAATTTCACTCAAAATCTTATTTGATTTGAAACCACAAGAAGAGAATTTTTTTATGATGGTAAATAGTATCATAGTATCATTAAAATTATGGGCGAAATTAACAAAAAATATTTTTTAAATTTTGTCCCATTTGTAATTTTTATATATGGATTCTGTCGTATCTGGATTTTGTCCTATTTGGCTTTTCGCTTATGGATTCTTAAAATAATTTGAATTTTGTACCTTTAGGATTTGTTTTTGGATTTATCGATACACATGTCGAATTTCATTATAATCAGTTGAACTACCCAAGTTTCAGAGCTTTATATTAACATATTTTGAAAATTCCATTTCCATCGTAGATACACACATATTGAAATTCATCATAAACGGTTATAAAACGCCAAATTCCACCCTATGGCCATTTTTCAGAATATCAGCTAACTATTATTTTATAATCCCATTTCCATCGTACATAAATAAATGTTGAACTAAGTCCAAATCGGTTAAGAAAAAACCAGCAAGTTAGGCCTAATTGGCCAAATTTAAACTTAATTAAGATTTTAGAAATCGGTTTAATTCAAATTTGACCCTTATTCCAGAATTGTATCGATAATTAATTTTAGCATTCCGGCAAACACTTTTATCTTTACAGGGAAATGTGACGAAAAATAAATTGTTTTCATTATGTTCTTTCATTTTTATCTACGTATTCAAAATTTATGGTGTTTTCGATGGCCTGCTTAGTGAAAATTATACGTTTTGAATAGATAATTTGGCACCAATACTACAATAAACGAGTGTACGAAACAAACACAATATTGCATTATTCTGGCTTGGTATTACATTTTTGTTGGTTTTGTTTCAACGTAAAATTTAGGAACGCCTTTAAATTCTCGTTTTAATTTTTGCTTATAGAAAATACGAAAGATAGAAAGAGGTATTCTAAAATATTAGAAATTTATATGATTGTTTCGTTGAGCTCGAAATTGAAATCGAGGAAAAATCGATTTTATTTTTAGTGAACATTTGTCTTTCATACAAATTACTCCTCTATTAATATTATGCTCAATGGTAGTACGATGAAATGTTGTCTCCAGTTTATCTTTTGTTTCTATAAATGTCATCTTCAATGGTTACCCTCACTCCTCAGCCGCAAAACAATACTTGCAAACATATTTCACATTTTTTTATCAAAAATTTGAAAAAAGGTATTTCCGGAACGTTTGATTAAAACTTTTTGAATTAAAGAAAATCCCTTTCTTCGAACTACAAAGTGGATTCTACTTATTTTGTTATTAAAATTGTGCAATTAATGTTGAATTGGCCTCGTTTCGAAATTCGTCCTAGTATCATTGAGGAAGGACTTGTAGTTATTCTATGTTAGTACTATTCGATATTTTTCAGATAATTCGAGTTTGCAGGTTATGTTGCTTTGTTGATTACACATGCGTGGATTTGCATTAATATTACAGATTTATAGGCAATTTGAGAAATTTAAAAAATCTAAGATTAATCGAGACTTTTACATATCTACAGGCACATGGTGTTTTAAGTCTTCGATTATCGACAATATTCCAGTAACAAACCAAAGGCACAGATTGTTCGACATTATTTTGGAGTTTTATTATCTTTTACATAAAAACATAAAAGGAACTAAATTATAGTTTATTTAAGTAATGACTTAAATTATAGAAACCATAATTTTGTTTTTTTTGCGACGTAATGCAAAGCAAAAAACATGTAATACCATAGATACACAGGGGGAGGGGGGGGGGGGGCGGGGTGTAGGGGTTAAAAGCTCTCTTCTAATTAACAAACGAGGCCCTGTCGACCGAGTAGCAGCGAGATAACCGACTACCGATAACTTATCAAATGATGTTCTCATC
Organism: Tipula vernalis; assembly: GCA_958295665.1. Lineage (NCBI taxonomy): Eukaryota > Metazoa > Arthropoda > Insecta > Diptera > Tipulidae > Tipula > Tipula vernalis. The sequence continues at coordinate 172,959,357 of OY282558.1, read as the reverse complement.
CATGACCCACTATAAACTGATTCAGGTCGAAGTGATAGATGTAACAAGATCAAACAACCAGCAATGCAGCACAACAATAATGAGAATAATACCCCAGGTGATATGCTGAATTATTCGGTAAATTCATCCTCTGCGGAGATAGGCTCAATGGATTCTGGGGTGGGCCACTTATTGCTACCAGAAAACGTGTTTGTGTGGAGGCCTAAACTTGCTAACTCCACCCATAGTTGACTACTCCTCCCAAGCAGATAAAGAAAAAGAAATTGATTGAAATTCAGAGTTTTACTACCCAGCTACGCGGCGAAGTTATAAAGCTCAAGATAGAAAACGAGGAGCTGGAAAAGGTTCTTCAAACAAAGGTTCCGAAGAAGCCTCTGGCTTTTATAAACAACACTAAAGAACAAGAGTACCATACCGATGAAGAAGAACTTGAAAGAGAAACCGGACAATTCGCCTAGACGTTAAAAAAACGTTAAAACTAATAAAAAATCAAATAAAAAAAGGCAAGTCGGATCCTCGCCTGACGTTGTTTGCCTATAATCCACCATCAACTAGTGAAAACATTATAAATGGCACCTGCGATAACTAATACGCCCGACTCCGACACCTACAGAGCATTGGCAAACAAGCTTAATGAAGAAGGAAACGAATGGTACACATATAATGGCTCGAGGCCTTCATAAAACTTGCCCAATTGAAGACATAGTGGCGAATCTAAATCAAAGAGGGCTGCTAATAGAAAATGCAGTTAATATTCTTAAGAAAGAACGCAAAGAAAATGCTCAGGGGGGCAAAGTAATCAAAAGGAGGCTTCTATTGTTCATGCTCTCCTTTAATAATAAATAGAAAATTGAAGATACATATTTTCAATATAAAAGCTATCCTTAACATGAAAGTTAACATTGCATCACTAAGAAAAACCACCGCCAATGTGGTGACATACCGTAATGCAAGAAATGACAAAAGTTATAACCATACGAAGATATACTGCGGGCGAGAGCCATGGTGCGTGAGATGTGCTGGTAAATATTAAGCAAAAGACTGTATGGAGAATAAAAATGTACCTACAAAATGCATAAACTGCAAAGGGCAACATCCTGCCAACTACACAGGTTGTGAAGTAGCTAACACTTTACAACAATTAAGAAATAAAGCCCACCAAGTTTCACAAAATCGTGTAACATCAAACGGACGAAAACAAACCATAACTCAAGTGAAACTTAGAACTCATATTGCAAAACCACGAAGAAGTAAAATATTCTCAGAAATTGTGCAACAGAACCAACAAGCACTAGTGATAGCGTCCTCGAAAGAATACTGCGTAATGTAAAAGCCTTAAATATGCTATTATCTAAACAAGAACGAGCGTTAGAAGGCTTAAATAAACGGTTAAATAACCGCCAAGACATGGATGAAATTTCATCTATGATGTATTAAACAAAATGACTAGAACGTTAAGAATAGTCATCTGGAATGCAAATGAACTAATGCAACACATTCCATAATTAGAAATGTTCCTACACACAGAAAAAATAGATATTTGCCTAGTATTCGAGACCCATTTTACCAAAACTTCATATGTTAATATACGAGGATACCATTGTTACCACTCCATCCACAATAATAATTAAAGATAACATCAAGCATTATGAACTAGGACATATTGAAACTGCAACTATGCAAGTTATGTCTATTAAAGTACAAATAAACAATAATAAAGAATATGAGAAAGAGATTTTCAAAGCAGGAAAAGCACTTAATTGTGAGTTTCATTCTGGAAACAAGCCAACGCACTGGCCGGTGGCTAGGAATAAAATACCTGACCTCATAGACTTTTATATAACAAAAGGAATATGCGAGAACTACATTTGTGTTGAAAACAGTGAGGAACTCTCAGAATTATTTAATGATAATATCCAAAAAGCAGCTTGGAAAGGTAGTCCTACTAGCCACAAGAATATGAATAAGGCTTCAAGCTATCCTCTGAAAGTCAGAGAACTGGTTCGAGAGAAAAGGGAAGCACGCAAAGCCTGGCAGAGGAATCATGGAGTGCAAAATAAATAAGTACTCAATTATCTATGTAATAAACTCAAAAATCTAATCAAGGAAATTAAGAACACCACAATCATAAATACTTAAGTAGTCTAACTGGAGAAAAAGATACTGAGTATTCGCTTTGCAATGCTAGAAAATCTCTGAAGAGACCAAAAATGCAGGTGCCAGCAATTAAATGTGATGATGGAAGCTGGGCTAGCAGCGCCAAGCAAGAAGCCTCGCTATTTGCTGAATACCTGGAACAAACCTTCCAACCTCTGCCTAGACAATTAGTAGATGAAAATATAACTCCAGTAAACAAAGTTAATGAACTTGATATACGTAAAGTTACACTACAAGAGCTGAGAGAAGTAATCAACAGAAAATCTCCTGGATACGATCTAATTATAGGCCAACTAGTTTAAGCATTACCGGAAAAAAGACTAAGAAAATTGCTCCAAATAATCAATGCAATATTCAGACTGAAATATGTCCCAAGCCAATGGAAGGTAGCAGAGGATACGATGATACCAAAACCAAATAAACCAGCTAATGACAAAAAATCGTATAAACCGATTTCTTTGCTTCCAATAATTTCAAAAATTTTCGAAAGACTACTGTCGAAGAGGTTAAAACTAATAATAGAAGAAAGAAGTCTAATTCCTCCAAATCAATTTGGATTTAGAGAAAATCACGGCACTGTAGAACAGGTGCATAGAATTACAAACATAGTTGAAGATGTGCTTGAAAAAAAGAAAATATGTTCCAGTATCTTGTTTTGATAAAGTGTGGCATCAAGGACTAGAATTTAAGCTGCATCGAGATTTACCAAATCATTTTTGTCTGATTCTAAAATCGTACATAACCGATCGTTACTTCCGGATTAAATATGAAGGAGAATACTCTGAATTAAAGAAAATATTAGCAGGAATGCCGCAAGGCAGCACCCTAGGCCCAGTACCTTCTCTATACACGAGATTTACCAAATGCCGATGAAACAACCATTGCAACAATCGATGAAGATTCTGCAATCCTTGCAATTGGTAACTGAGCTAACATTACATAACAAATTGCTGTTATATCAGCAAGTATTAAACCAATATGGACTTATGGCACTCAGCTTTGGGGTTGTGCCAAGAAGACCACCATTAAAATAATTTACGATTTTCAAAATAAAGTCCTACGTGGCATAGTGAATGCATTGTGGTACATAAGAAATGACAACCTATATAGGGATTTAAAGATGGAATACATCAGCGAAGAAATCGAAAGACACGCAAAACAACATTTGGAGCGTCTTAGTCAACACCAAAATGACGACATCCATAGTATGCTGGAAAACACCAATTTAGTGAGGCGACTTCGAAGGACGAAACCTCTAGACTTAAGCTCAAATTGGAACCGCTAAATGAAATTAAATTTCAACTATGTATTCAACTATTCGCAATTGACAACAGATAAAAGAAATATTTTTAATATTAAAGCAAAATGAAGCTGAAATCGCCAATTTAAATAACCGAATAATGTTACTTGAAAGCAGTGCCCGTTCAAGTAAGCAATTAGCTTATTAATACGTGGAGAAATATAGACGTTTCAGGCAAAATAAAAATGGGCAATTAATGAGACAGGTATGTGCATCGGCGAATAGTTACATACCAAGAAATAGAAAAGTTTGGTGCCATGTACGAGTAAGTATTATATTTATGATTTGTTTATGAATGTCTAACAAATACTGATTAAAATGTTTTATTTTAAAGGAAACTTTTGGAAGTTTCTGGGAAGAAGAAGTCCCTACGTTTTCCGATAAACAATTTAAAGAGCGTTTCCGCATGCATCGAGTAACCTTCGACTTCATAAGCAATCACGTCGGATGCTATATAAAAAAAAGAACCCAATTCGAGGAAAGCTATACCTGTTCCCAAACGAATCGCTGTTGCATTGTATGCATTAGATTCGTCCGCAGAATACGCGACAATTCGACATCTCTTTGGTATTGGCAGAACAACTGTAGGGCAGATTACACTTCAAATGTGTGAAGCAATCAATAAGCTTCAAAATAAATCTATAAATGGATATCCACCAACAGATGAAAAAATAAAGCAGAACATAAAGAAGTTTAATTTAGAAACTTTTTTTTGTTCATTTAATCATGAATTATATAATTTTTTTGCTTTAAGACGGATGTCATATAGACGTCAGCCGGCAAGGTAACCGGCTACCACAACTACAAAAACTGGTACTCCATCGTTTTGTTCGCGGCTATTTAATAAAGGTAAATCTTTTATGTTCCTCAAAAATCATCTCAAACTAATCATTATGCTTACGTTATAGATATCGTTTTATTTATATACGCGTGCGATCGGAATAATGATGCGTTTTCTTATGGCAATTCGAAATTGAAAACGATTCATATAACCGATTTAAATATTCAAAAAAAAATATACAAAAATTATAAATAACGTAGAGGTACCAGTACTTTTAATTGGCGAACTATTCCCGTAAAACAGTGCAGAATGAAATCAAATCTAACTTTAATAAAATTTTAGGCCGTTCAAGAAGAGTGGTCGAAAACGCATTCGGCCATTTGAAAGGTAGATTCAGGAGGATCGGAAAAGGGTTGGAAGTTGCCATTACAAATACGAATACGGTCATTAAAGTATAGAGCAACCGAGTTCAATGAGTATCATAGGCGAAAAAAGTACCAGTGCCTCTAATTTAATAGTATCGTTAGCAGAGTATCTTGTAACAAATAGAACAAATCCATAAAGTTTCGAATCGTATTTCATATTTTATTAATAAATTCATTTAAAAATTCTAGCTTTGTATTTCACGTTGATCACAACCTTAAAATTTAATTTATTATTACTATTACTTATTTAATAAGAGAATTAATTAAAATATTTTGTAATTTGAGGTTTTCTTCGGCCAACAACAGCGATTTTTCGGCCGTTGTATTGGTTTTTTCTTGTTTTTCCAAACTGTCCTTCATAAATCTCGCTTATTCCGGTCTTCTTCTTATTCGATTTATTTTTTGCATTTTACCAAGCATATCTCGGTGAATAGTAACCATTTTCGTCTTCTGCCGCTTTGCGGAATTTATTTTATTGGTGCAAAAACATTGGTTAAATAATTAGTTTAGTTAAACGAATAACATCCAGCTTAGTGAGAAGAAGACTGGTTAAAGCTGGCTTGCGAGCCCTTGAAATAGTCGAGAAACAGTTTAAAACAATTTCCTGTGGGCCTAGAAGGACGCTTCTTGGACTCAAGAAATGTGGACTAACTTGATTTTCTCTTATAAATCCAAATCCAAACGGAAGAGTTGTGGCCTGGGGAGTTTTTTCTGGAGAAGAAACAGGTCGAATATGCTTCCTTAGTTCCATTACTACACCAGCATGGTGTTTATCTGCATGTCCTACATAACGAATTTGAGCCCTTTGTGTTAGAGCTTTTCGACGATACTTTCAGATTTATTTTTCAACTCCATTCAATGCTGCCAAAGTTGTGTTAACTACCATAAATTAATTTTGAATTGTAGATAATAAAATGAACTTCAGATAAACAACTTCAGGAGTTGTCCAGGCTGCGCTGGAGATAAATCAGGTGAGTCAGTTTATTACGAAATTTCCAAATTTCAAACCCGAAAATCTCTAAAAGACGGACATGACATGGGAGTATGGCTTCTTAGGTTAATCCCTTCGGCTGATATTTAAGTATTCTGTAATGTCAAGTATATATTAAATCAATCGGTTAAATTCGAAAAGCTTCTAAGGAGGGAAGCTATACAATGTATGAATTGTCAAAGGTATGGGCATGCGGCGACTGATTCTGGAATGGGATATAGGTGTGTGAAATGTTCATGTGAGCATGGTCCTGGAGAGTGTCAACGGGTAGATAAAGTTGAGGCCCCTTACTGTGTCAATTGTAAGCAGACTGGTCACCCTGTTAATTTTAGAAAATGTCCCAAGTACAAAGAGTTGTTATCTAGAAAGGAAGAATTGAGATTAAAACGTGATCAGATTAGAATAGAAAAAAAGTCAGATGTATAATAGTCAGAATATTTCATGGGAAAAACCTGTGGAGAAATGTTTGGACTTGGGTTTTCGGATACCCTACGACAATTCTATAATTTCACACACACACACACATTTAGTGCAATGACGGACCCAATTCAGGAAAACATAGCGCTCTTCGTGTTTTTTAATTATGTAATCATGTACTCAATTGATGATCATGTAAAATTGTGAAAGTGTCAGCTTACTACACTAAAAATGATGTACACGGGTTTTTGGATACTAATGATCTTACCAAAATTATGAAACTCAAGGTGGATGGACGTATTATATTAGCTTCTGGGGAAATGGTATTTCGAATAAGAGTGGGGAAGAGCTCTTTAAATGGTTTAGTGCGAAGTTTGTGACAGAGGTTGTTAAGATTGAATATTCTGATCTTCCCTCATATTATCAGAGCGGTGTGGCTCTTATCTGGATATCATTATTATGTCTAATGACTTAACTATGCATAGTTTTTCTAATTTAAGGACTATCGATTTTAAGTCTGATCACTCGGCTGTAGGCTGTAGAGCTTATGGTCTCTCTGGGATTTGGTTTACCAACGATACACCCTAGTCGGGTAACTAACTTTGGGGCTGTCGACTGGGGAAAATTTAATAAGACATTTGAGAGATAGAATCATTGATAAATCAGAGATTGATGACATCCTATCTAGACTCAGGCACTCCATTGACACTGTGGTCAGTGCTCATGTACCCACCACCCCTATTAACTATAGTATTCAGATTCCACTTCCGTCTAGTATATTGAAATTCATCAGAATTATGAACACCCTACGTAGACAGCTATTCAGACACAGATATACAGCCAGTTCAGGTCTAATTAGATCGCAAGTTAGGAATGCTAATACCAATAATCAATAATTGGAAGACTAAGTTATCTCGTATTAAAATGGATAATAATACTTTCAGGGAAATTAATAGCATGACCAGTCGGAAGGATTATAATAATATGCCTGCCTTACTTGACCCCGTAACAAATTAGAGAATAGGTAATAAAATATTGAAGGCTGACCTTTTAGGACGTACACTTAAAGCCGAAATGAAAGTATGGGAAGGGTTTCTTTTAAGAAAACTGTTGATGAAATTATATTTAATAATATCAGGTTACCATTATGCCAGATAATAAATACAGATAAGATAGATGGGGAAAAGTTTATATCTAATTAATTGAGGTTTGCCTCTACTTCAGACATAAAATCTAACATCAAGTCTAGAAATAGCATGAAGTCTTCAGGAGACAATGGACTACCAAATGTTGCGCTTAAAAAGCTATCTGGAAGAATCATTGAGATGTTGACTTTGATAATAAACCACTGTTTAAATATAGGATATTTTCCTTTACTCTGGAAACTGGCCTTGGTCGCTCCAATTTATAAGAGGAGTAAAGCCCCAGATCAGGCGTTATAGTTATAAACCAATTTCAGTTCTCTCCAGTAAGATATGTGAGAGATTTCTGTTAGGAAAGATAAGGGATCATTGTGATGAGTGTAGTATCATTCCAAATAGTCAGTTTGGTTTCCGCCAATCCTATTCCACAACTGGCGCTATCTGTTGGATATTGAGAAGGCTTTTGACACCACTTGGATTAATGGGCTGGTCCATAAGATTATTGGACTCAGGTTTGATCCAGGTGTTGTGAGGGTGGTATATAGTTTTCTTAGCAAGAGGATATACTGTCGGGGGTTTATGATGCTGAGGCGGGTGTGCCGCAGGGTTCACTTTTGGGGCCAATACTCTATACAATCTACATTGCTGACTTGCCCTCTCCTATCCATATAGACCTATCCATATTAAAACTTTCGCATATGCTGACGACCTTCAAGGTTTGTATCACTGGATTGTGAATAAAATAAAAACAATTCAATTTATCACCAACGAATTTATTTATTTAGCACCAAAAATAAATTCAATACAATTATAACAATAATAATTCGCAAAAACACTTTTATAGTATTTGGACGCATTTTATTGATCACTTTGAATTTTTAAATCACAGTATAACTATTGCTTACCAAATACTAATGATTCTAATTCAATCTCGTTTGCCTTTTATATACTCAAAACTTGTAGAAGCAGTTAGAACGTATATAGTGTAAAATTGTGCGAAAATTATATAAAGTGATTTTGTGAATTATGATAATGAATTGTGTTCAATTAATTTTTGGTGATAAATTGAATTGATTTTATTTTATTCGCAATCCAGTGATTCGAACCTTGATTGATAAAGCAAAAACGTATCCTTAAGTTAAATTAATAGCGCAAAGTTTTACTGTACTAAAATGGAATTGTCCATGATAAAACTGTTCTAAATATTTCTAGACTATTCTTACTGGAAAAGTCACGAACTTTCTAGAAGTTTTGGTTTGAGTATATAAAAAGTGAATGAGATAAAATTAGATTCGGATTAGTATTTGGTAAATGACAGTATAAAAGGCTCCAATTTATAAAAAAATATGTTTGATCAATTTTTTTACACTTCACTATATGTAGTATGAATTTGTATATGTATGTGGGGTAAGTAATGCCACTGTCGCATTTAACCCATACTAAATTACGCCGCCACTGCGAAAAACGGAGATGCCATATAAAAAGGAGAACAAAAGGGAGTCGAAACAAAAACGTTGAAGTGAGAAGAATTAAAAATAAAGAGATTATTTTCGGTATAAACGTGTTTTTATTGTGATCAGTTCGAATATAACAAAACCAAGTATAGCGATCCTACAATTTGGGGGCTCAACCTAAACGATTTAAAAAATAAAAAATTAATCATTTTTATTGGTTAAATTCAATTTTTTTAGTAAGTATGGTTATTTGCTCCGAAGGGTTGACCTGGCGGTATAATCACATGTTAACAGTGAGACGGGTTTAGAAATAAACATTTATTCAATGAAAAGTCCAATTGTGGAAAAGTGAAGTGCATATTTGTGAAGTTCGAAAAGATAAGTTTTGGAAAGTAAAGCCAAGTATCTTTATAAAGAAAAGTGAGGTTAAGTTCTGTACAGCCACGCTTACTTAAGCTATTGAAAAGAAAAGGAAAAGAACGCAACAGTTTTGATAAGGTAAAGCGAAATCAGGATACGAATTTATTTTGTATGGATGATTCCTTAAAGGTACTAACGGCTAAACAAATACAAACGATTTTGAAGAAGCATAATTTACCATTTGATTTTAAAAGAAAATCAGAGTTAGTGAAATGATTGTCAGATTTCATAGAAGGTACTAAGATGACGGGAGAAAATGCAAACGGAGAGAGTGGTTCTGGAAGTACTGAGGTTACAAACAGTAAAGGACAAGAAGGTCGTAGTGTGTATAATACCCTACCACTTCGCGAAGTTGAAGAATCGATGGTGACATTTGATGGGGAATCAGGCCAAGATGTTGATAAGTGAATAGCGGTTTTTAAAGCTAGTGCGACGGCATTTAAATGGAGTGACATACAAAAATATGTTTATTTACGTAAACTTTTGCGAGGTGCGGCAAAGCTTGCGGTAGAAGCATCCCCAGAGATAAATAACTGGGAAACACTGAAAGAATTATTACAAGAAGAACTTGCAGCTCAACTATCTAGTATGGACATACACAGAAAATTATCATCTAGAAAAAAGCAAAGCCAAGAAACGTACTTGAAATATATTTTTACCATGAAAAAAGTAGCGAACAATTTAATAGATGAAAAGTCCCTTGTGTCATATATTTTTGCAGGAATACCAGATTCAAGCTCAAATAAAATGGTGTTATACGATGCAAAAAACATACGTGAGGTAAGAGGAAAGCTAGATGTGTATAAAGAATTTATTGAGGCCAAAAGACTGGAAAATAAACTCGATTTCCAAAGAACAAAAAATATCAATTTTGTAAAACCAAAAGTCAATATCGTGGGAACTCATTGCCTTAATTGCGGAGCTATTGGCCATATTACGCAAAGCTGTCCTAATAAAAGTAAAGGAACCAGTTGCTTCAAGTGTAATAGCTTTGGGCACATTGCCAAGAATTGTTTAGACTTAGTTTCCACTACTTCTAAAGACGTAGGTCATGTGGCAGTAACTAGTATGCAGGTTGAAATGTTTGGCATTTCTATCATAGGGCTAATTGGTACAAACGGGCATTATGAATTTTTAAAAGTACCTTTTGGGCTCTGTAATGCTCCATCAGTTTTCCAAAGGTACATAAACACAATATTTCAACCATTGATAAGGGATAAGATTATGCTTCTATATATGGATGATATCATGGTTGCGGCTAACAGTGAAGCTGAAATTTAAAAAAAATTAGAAATAATATTTACGAATGCAGAAGACAATGGCTTAGAAATAAATTTTGGAAAATCAAAATTTGTTCGATCTTCGATTGATTTCTTGGGCCATATCATTTCAAATGGGTCAATCAAGCCATCAGTTGAAAAAACCAAAAGCATTAGAAATTTTCCAGAGCCAAAAACGTGCAAACAAGTTCAAAGTTTTCTCGGTTTAGGTGGATATTTCAGAAAGTTTATAGGAAACTTTGCTGCTATCGCGAAGCCTTTAAGTGATTTAACACGAAAGCATACTAAATTTGAATTTCGTACCTATCAAAAGCAGGCGTTTGAAACATTGAAGTTAAGGTTATGTGATGAACCAATTTTAAAGATGTACAACCCAAAACTGGAAACTGAATTGCATTCGGATGCAAGCAAAGAAGGATATGGAGGTGTACTTCTACAAAAACACTCAGACGATCGGAAATTTCATCCGGTGTACTATGTAAGTTTCAAAACCACAGAAGCAGAGGCGAAACGGTGCAGTTACGAATTAGAAGTTCTGGCAGTTATAAAATTTTTGGAGAAACTATGGGTTTATTCGTTAGGACTGACATTTAAAATTTATACAGATTGTAAAGCTTTTCAGTTAACGATGAAAAAGAAAGATTTATGTGCCAAAATAGCCAGGTGGGCAATGTGCTTAGAAGAGTACGACTGTGAAGTTCTACATAGGTCTGGGAATGCAATGCGTCACGTCGACGCACTGAATAGGAATCCGAGCATCTTTATAATTGAGGAAGGGATTTTACAAAAAATCAGAAATGCCCAAAGCCAAGACAAGGAATGCCAGTTAATTGCAGAAATCCTCAAAGAACGGGAATATAATGGATATTTATTGAGAAACGGGATCGTGTTTAAATTTGTCAACGGAAGTCATGTAGTCACAGTACCTAGAATTATGCAACATGAAATACTAAAAAACATTCATGAAAACGGGCATATCATTAGAAGGAAAGTGGAAGCTGAAGCGAAGCAGGACTATGACATACCAAAGTTGAGTAAGAGAATCAATGAAACAATTTCTAATTGCATATTAGCAACAAAAAATACGGAAAACAGGAAGGTTACCTTAATCCCATCGAGAAATTTGATGTTCCACTTCACACATACCATGTGGATCATCTAGGGCCATTACCATCCACCGCAAAGAATTACAAATATTTATTTGTCGTTGTTGATGGATTTGCAAAGTTCACGTGGATATATTTAATTAAAACGACGTCAACAGAAGAAGTGTTAAAAAAACTTGATCAGCAACAAGCCATATTTGGAAATCCAAAAAGAATTATTTCGGATAGGGGAACGGCTTCTACCTCGCATAATTTTGAGGAGTATTGCACTCAACAAAAGATACAGCATGTAAAAATCACAACAGGTATTCCCAGGGGAAATGGACAGGTCGACCAGAAAAGAAAATTAGTCAGAAAATTATGATTTGACCAAAATAATCGAGGAAGAGCTGATTAATGAGTTCAGTGACAAGAGGGTAGAGTTACGTGAAAACGCTAGGCAGCAGATAAAAAATCTACAGGACGAGAATAGAAAATCTTTTAACCAGAAAAGGAAGATGGCTTTACAGTATAATATAGGTGATTTAGTAGCAATAAGTCGTTTGCAGTTTGGGACAGAATTGAAAATTCGAGCGAAGTATTTGGGACCATACGAAGTAACAGCCCTTGGTGGGAACGATAGATACGATGTTAGGAAGGTAGGCGATGGCGAAAGACCGAGTGTGGGGTAAGTAATGCCACTGTCGCATTTAACCCATACTAAAATACGCCGCCACTGCGAAAAACAGAGATGCCATATAAGAAGGAGAACAAAAGGGAGTCGAAAGAAAAACGTTGAAGTGAGAAGAATTAAAAATAAAGAGATTATTTTCGGTATAAACGTGTTTTTATTGTGATCAGTTCGAATATAACAAAACCAAGTATAGCGATCCTACATGTATGTACAGTACACATACATTTTAACTCTATGATATGTACAATAGAAATGGGATTCGAACAGTTCCAATTAGAAAGGATCTATCTATATGATGAAAATGTGATGCTAAAACGATTTCTTTGATAAAACTCTTTAATAAAGTCAATTAGAATGAGACTAGGCTGTTTCTTAATCGATTTCAATTAAAGTAAAATTCCGTCTTACTGGAAATAGAATTTTAAATTATTTTAAGATGAAGTTACGGGATTTGGGCAAGAACCATTGAACGGATATTTGTAAACCGATTATGATAAAATTTTACGTATACTTTTATAAGTGGGATTCTAAAATTAATTTCAATTTTTAGTTGGCATCTGAATAATCTGAACAATTTGACGTCTAATAGTTCATAATCTCGAAACTAAGTTGAAGATCGACCAATTAGAAAATGTGAGGGTGTTGAAAAATTCGTATAGTTATCCGAAAGTATGCAAAGCGGTCGTGAATTTAACGTCACCTTGATTTCGAGAATTAAAGTTTACATCTCCTCTATTGTTAGGATATAACCATCTGTAAGGGTTACTCCGATGATATTTGATGCTTTTGATGGCCAACTCTCAGAGCCCGCCAAAGTGTGGTGTATTTAGCAGAATGAATTTAAAGGTAGTTTGATCTGCCAATAAAAATTTTGAAATTTCTTTAAAATTTTGTTTTCAATTTCTGAATAATTGATAAAAATGACTGCGCGCCCCAATAAAATTGATGTCATTATTGCTGTGGATTTCCCTGCAAATCTATATATGGTTTCTGCTAATTTATCTTGTGCCGTGAACTCGAAGTAATCATAATTCATCAATGGAAGGTTTGAAATATTTAATTCTGCTTGATGCAGGAATTTCCTTACTTGATTTAATTAGGGGTATTTCTAATTGGAAGTGTTTGAATTGTATATGACTGAAAATGACAAGCTGAGATTTCTGTATGTCTATAGTTGAATTAAAACTGATTTTACTCTGCGACCTGTTGTTGTATTGTTGCTGTTTGTTCTTGTACACACGCCTGCTTCTCGAACATTGATGTATTTTGCTGAATAATAATGGTTATTCTGAATTTGCGACTCACGTCCTATCAAGCTTTGCCGTCTATTTAAACTTCACTCTGTGCATAGCTTACTATCACCTTGCCTGTGTATAGAGTTCAATCTGACCACATAGATATCTTCATATATTTCATATGGTATGTGATGATGCATTCTACACATATGATTTTGGTGAGGACAAGATCGCTCTTGATCGTTTGCTAACATCTTGATCCTTTGCTAATGGTCTTAGCCGTCACTTCTTCACCTGTTGATTTCCGTCTTATTTTTTTAACTTTTTAACTTTCGAGGGTTAGGGAGCTGGCCAGCACTAGTTGCATAACCAATTCTTTTAGAAACGAATATCTTTAGGATAAAAGTCACAATTGATATCAAAACAAAATTTTGAAGACTTTAGTTTTCGTTTTTTTTTAAATTCCGCCTTAATAAACTCTTTGGAAAGAGCGGGTTAATTTTGTCTAAAGAATATTTTAATTCCATACTTCCCTGGTTTTGATGGTATGTACTCTCGGAAAGAACATCTCCCTCGAGTTGGAACATATTGTTAAATAAAGGTTCTCGAATGTTTGCCAAGAACATTTTCCAAACATCTCGGAATACTGCCAATCTAGCGGTTTTCAGGCGCTCCTGTCGGATATCATAGCTCGATAAAATGGACGGTATATTTCATCCAATCGCTCGTCCCAGTTCTTACGAGCGCCAGAGTGAATTAAAATGCCGATCAGAGCAAACATTTCCACCGAATTAGTATCGTACCAAGCACGGTGATTTTACTATTCATTCTATAAAACTGCCGCGCTTTTCTATTGGACCCAGCCACGATAATATTCTCCAATGTTTCTGGGATAATTTTTTGGAAAGCTGGTAACTGAGTGGTTAGATTTTTTGCTTTGTGTACCGTCAAGTCTTCTGTTTCTCGCAGTAGTAGAGAGTCGCGTGCTCGTCACAATTGGAATGTTTACGCTCCACTTGCGGAAACAATTTTTTATTTTGGGCGTAGTACTACAAATCGGTCCTAGCTTCTACGTATTTTTTTTTCTTTTCATTTTAAAATCGACTGGGGACAATTTGACCACAATACATAGAGAAAGGATTTTATCGTTTAATTTCACTGGTGATCATGTGTGTTTGTTCAGCGTGAATGTGACACGAGTTGATTTGTTTTCATTCACTTGTTTAAATCAAATATAGAAAAATGTACTGGCTCATGAGGAGCCAATATTAAATAATAAACTGCTCTTATATCGGCAGATATTGAAACCTATTTAGACATATGGTATACAGCTATGGGGTTGTACTAAGAAAACTAACGTAATTCAAACTTTTCAAAAGAAAGTCTTGTGATTACGGTCAACGCACCATGGTACATAAGGAATGATAACCTTCATAATGATTTAAAAATGAAATTCGTCAGTGAAGAAATTAAGAATAATTCGAAGAAACTCTTATAGCGTCTTAGTCAATATGAAAATGTGGATTTGCGTCGTATGCTGATCAACCCAAACCCAGTAAGAAGGCTTCGACGAACTAAGCCTGTTGAAATGTTGAACGACCAGGAAACCAACCGCAGCTTAAATACCGTTTGTAAATTCACTTATTTTATTAATATACACCGAAATGTAGAATTACAAAATACTGTGGATGATTTTCTTCAACTGGCCACTTTTATTCGGGTTCAAGAAGAAAGGGCGGTCCTTCAAACCACCGACTGTTGATTGAAATTTCGGGATTCCCCTTCCATTTTGTTGCTTCGTCCGCGATGTTGAGGTTTGTTGGGACGTGTGGTTTCTAAAATTTCGGATACCCGATAAGCCACAAATTGGCGATATCTTCGATTTTCTGATCGGATCCAACATAAAACGTTTCGTGAATCGGACCAGTAAATAACTTTTCTCGGTTTGACCGTGCGTGTGAGTCTAGAATCCATTTGCTTAATCGAGTTCCCAATACTGTCTGGGAATTGACATTGGACGTAGTAGTGCGACTTTTGTTTTAGCGCTGACGAGACAACACCGGATACCATTCAAATTTTGGACTCGGAAGAACGCAACGGCTGCGAACGCATTTTCGCTTGCGTCTACCATTACACGCAGTTGCACTGAGATTGGTGTTTCAGAAAAGTGACATCGTAGTATGCGAATATTCTCCAAGAGGGGAAGACATTTGGTCCACCGGAGCCACATATCATAGTGTTCAGAAATGATTGGGTCATCCCATCCAATATCGCATTTCCAGATTTTCTGGAGGACGATTTTCATGTAGACGATGAAAAATCCGATCAACCCGGGCGGGTCATATATCATAATTAAAACTCTCAAGACTTCTCGTTCGGTGGGTGCCCGTTCGCCTTTGATGATTTTTTCACCGGCACGTTTAACATTCAATGAGTAGAAAAATGTGTCGTCTGTTGTAGACCACCACATACCGAGGACACGAGCTTCACTTTCGCCACCTAAATTTAGATTTCTTGATTCATGTTCAGCGGATCCATTAATTTGTTGAAGAACATTTTGCGAGTTGGAGATAAATTTGTGAATGAGAAACCCACCCATTGCATGAATACGAACGACATCTTTGATGATCTTGACAGCTTCTTCTTCTATACTAAAACTAGACAACCGGTCGTTCACGTAGTGATTTTTGATGATCTCGTTAACAGCTTCTTGGCATTCTCTTGGAATAGAATTGCGTTTTCGTTCTTGATGAACTGGGCTGAGCTCGGAGAACAACATGCACCAAATGCCATAACCGTTAATATGTATATATCAGGTTTGTCGTTTAAACTTGGCCAAAGAAATCGTTGGGAGTTTTGATCTGATCAGCATCCCAAACGATTCGTGTTTTTTCCGGTTTATTCGGATTCTTGACGGGGAAAACTGGTAAATACCAGGTTCTATCATTTGTGTCATCGATTTCCGTTTGTGAAAATTTGTGCGCGTACCCACTTTGAACGTACTTCGAAATTTCGTTGTTCAGAATAACGGCTGTATCAGGTTCACGAATCATTTTGTTTTTCAAACTTGCACAACGACGAATTGCCATGGGCATGCTGTCTGGTAATTTGACATTCTCGTATCGCCAGAGAAGTCCTGTTTCATATTGATTACCGATTTTCCGTGTTGTGTTTTTCATGATGGTTCGTGCTCTTTCATCTTCTCTCGATTCGGGTAACTTTATTGGACAAGCTACACCGAAGTTTTCGATGGAGTAAAAGTCTTTGACAATATCGTGAAGTTCATCATTTGGTGATCGCAGAGCTATGCGATGAAATCTGAGAAACGGGGGTGAATTATACCCGCTTGAGCAATACGGCCCGTAAATTGCCTATCCGATTCTGGTTTTTGCTGCAACGGACTGCCCCCGATGCCCTTCGCGTAATTGAAGTGTGCTGGTTAATTGTACGTGATCCGCACTAATGAGGATCTGTGGTTTTGCGTTTGTGTACTCCTTTATTGGTAAATCGCGTAGATGTTCGTATTTTGTGATGTCGATAGGGGTCGACTGTCTTGGAAGCTCCAATGGTTTCACGGTGTGTACGTCATCCATTTGATATTGTTTCGGATTACCGATACCAGAAATTTTAAAAGAAGTACGCAAGCTGTTTATTTTGGTTCGTGTGTTTCCGCCGGTCCATTGTAATTCGAGATCTACGGTGGGGCCTTTCAATTCCAGTTGTTTGGCCAAATTTTCGTCGATCACTGTTACGTGTGAACCTTCGTCGAGGAAAGCGTAAGTTTTGACATTAAGCTTTTTGCCGAACAGAACTACTGGGACCACTCGCGAGAGTATTTGTGTTGCACCGTAATGTGTTGCGTGAGTTACGTTATCGCAACAACATCCTGTATTTAATTTCATTTAAACTAAATTATATTAAATTACTATTTTGTTCCCATCATTTATTATAACGTAAGCTAAATTCTTTAATGATAATTTTATTTGATACATTAATATACAATTCTTAGAATTATAATTATAATTAATTATTTGTTAACGTAGCACTTCTAAATACCATGTAAATCATTTTTCCATATATGATAAGTTAGTTTTACACGAACCTTCTAATAAAGAACATTAAAAATATATTAAATAGTTTTCTTTACCAAGTGATAATACTTAACTGGCGCAGTTGATAGGATATTGATATTTTTAAATATCAATATATAAAAATAAAAGTATTTATCGTAAATTTTAAAAATAATATACAAAAATAACAATAATAATATATACATAATATAAAGTAAACCAAAAAGTATATAACAAAATAAAATAATATAATAAAGTAGAAGTATATAAACGTAGATAACGAAAAAGTAAATAAGTGAAAGAGAATAAAATAATTTAAAACAAAAGTGTGTGGAAACTTTTAAACGAAAATTTCGTTTACTGTGATATAAATTGTGAAAATTTTCTATCCTAATCTATATATATATAGAAAAATATCAAGAAAATTTATTCAAGTGCATCGCATAAAAGTGAAAAAAGTAAAAATCATAAACAGAAAATAACTATAGTTGTGGTATTCAATTCACAAAAATTTCAACATCAACGGCATATTGGTGTTTAAATATTATTGACGTCACAACGGGGCGATGAACAACTGGTATTGGGCAATAATCGGCAGTTTGGTCTGGTAAGTCTTATATTTTGTTATATTCGCTATCCTTTATATAGTTATTTCCTTTTATGTTCCCACCTTTTAAAAAACTTGGTAAATTGAAGAATTCGTGTATCACTCAACCAAAACATACCGCGGATTACGGTATAAGTTTAGAACATATTAAAATTAAAAGTAATAATTTAGTATCATTTAAATTAAATTCACTCAAAATGAATCCAGACGCGAATAACGCGATTTTTAATCACTTGCGTATACCCGACGCAATTAAGGATTTACCTCGATTCGAGGGAAATACTAGAAGTCTGTATGACTTTATCGACAATGTCGAAGAAATTCTTAGTTTAATGAAGGATATTGAAGGTACAAGTTACGCTAAAATTATATTAAGGGCAATACGGAATAAGATAGTTGGACCAGCCAACGACGTCTTAAACATGTACGGGACTCCACTGACATGGACTGATATAAAAAATAATTTAACGACTCACTATTCCGATAAAAGAAATGAAACTAGTTTAATTAAAGATTTACATTCTATGACCCAAATAAATGAAACAGTTGAAAGTTTTTATTCTAAAATAATAGATATATATTCTACAATAATAAACCATATTAAAATCCATGAAACAGATAATAACGTTGTTAAATCTAAACAAACACTCTATGAGCAAATGTGTCTAAACACATTCCTATCTGGCCTTAAGGAACCTTTAGGGTCAATCATAAGGGCAATGCGACCCAGTTCACTAGCAGAAGCATTTAGCTATTGTTTGCGAGAACAAAATATCAACTATATGAAAAATAATAAAATTCACATAGTTAATAACCAACCATTCAAACTTCACGGAAATGTTGGTTCAATCTCAAAGCCACAAAATAACCGACATCTGAGACAGAATATTTCATATAACCAAATACCAACTAGGAATATTTCACCTAATTTTAACTTCAGGACACCTTCAAATAATTTTTACAACCAATCTCCAAATAATTTTAATTATCCAAGACCACCTCAAAATTTTAATAATTTTAGAACCCCACAAAATTCCAATCACAAAACCTTTCAACAATATTATAAACCTCAACAATATTCAAACCAGTTTACAAAACCCAATTATCCAAAACCAGAACCAATGGATATATCAAGTGGACATTCAAAATATAGATCCCCTAATCAATATCAAGCAAATAGAACAATTCAACCCACTAACCAGCCAAGATTTGTATCGGAAGAACTATTTAATATTGAAGGCGAATCAAATGATTCTGTGACAGATACAACAGAATTAGATTATTTAGAATCTCAAGAAGATTATTTAGAACCTCAACAAGAAATCGAAATAGACGAGGAAAATTTTCGTTTAATCGCCTCGGAGAACAAATCGGATATTTAGACATAAATAATAATAATACTAATAAAGACCATCTTCTTCCTTACATTCATATTAGGAACGGTAATAAAAATTTAAAATTTCTTATTGACACAGGTAGTTCAAAATCTTTTGTAAACCCAATTTTAATCGACGAAAAAGACTTTATTGTTATTGACCCTATAGAAATTACGACTATATTTAATAAACAGAACATAGACAAAAAACTTGTTATACCTGGACTTAAAGAATTTAGAACAAACGAAAATTTGACCTTTTATCTCTTTAAATTCCATAATTACTTTGACGGATTAATAGGTACAGAAATGATGCAACAATTAAAAATTCGACTCAATTTCATAGACAATTATTTAGAAACTGATACAGTTAAGATCCCATTACTTTCAAAGCCTTGTTTAATGTCAAAAACATATGAAATTCCCCCACACTCTAAATTAATTACACGACTACCAGTAGACTTAGAAAACGGAGACTTCTATTTAAAACCAACTATAATCACGGACGAAATACAAATTTCTGAAGGACTATACCATAGTGACAAATGGTATTCTAACATTGAAATAAAAAATACATCAAACGAACCTAAGACATTTAGGCTAGAACAACCCTTAAAAGTAGAATCAATAGAACAGAAATATTTCGAATTACATAATTATTCAATCGACCAATTTAAAAACCAAATTCTAACTAAATCAAACAGTGACCTACAAAATTTACTAAGACTGGACCACTTGAATGACGAAGAAAAAACTGAACTACTTAAAACTTGCAAAAAACATGAAGACATATTCCTTAAAGACGGTGATCTTTTAACATTCACCAACGAAATTAAACATTCTATTAACACAACAGATGATGTACCAATATACACAAAATCGTACCGTTACCCTGAAATCCACAAAGATGAAATAAAATCACAAATATCTAAAATGTTAGAACAGGGCATTATACAACCCAGTTTCTCACCCTGGTCGTCCCCCATTTGGATCGTACCAAAAAAGGCAGACGCTAGTGGAAAACAAAAATGGCGACTAGTTATAGATTATAGAAAACTGAACGATAAAACAGTAGACGATAGATACCCTCTTCCTAACATCAATGAAATTTTAGATAAACTAGGGAAATGCTTATATTTTAGTACGTTAGATTTAGCTTCCGGATTTCATCAGATTGAAATCAACAAAAGGGACATTCCCAAAACAGCTTTTAGTGTTGACAATGGGCATTACGAATTTATTCGAATGCCTTTCGGCTTAAAAAATGCGCCGTCAACGTTCCAAAGAGTAATGGATAACATTCTAAGGGAATATCAAGGGCGAATTTGTCTGTGTTATATGGACGATATTATAATCTATTCGACCTCCCTACAAGAACATACTGAAAATTTAAGTAAAATATTTCAAAGACTCAGGGAAGCAAACCTAAAAGTCCAATTGGACAAGTGCGAATTCTTACATAAGGAAATTGAATTTTTGGGCCACGTAGTGACACCGGAAGGTGTTAAACCGAACCCTAAGAAGATTAAAGCTGTAAAAGAATTCCCGTTACCCAAAACTGAAAAACAAATTAAAAGTTTTTTAGGGTTACTAGGGTATTATAGAAAGTTCTTAAAAGATTTTGCAAGAATTACAAAACCCCTCACTGAATGCTTACGAAAAGACAAAGGTATTGTTATTGATCAAACCTACTTGGAATGCTTTGAAACCTGCAAAAATTTGTTGTGTAACGACCCATTATTACAATACCCCGATTTCAACAAACCCTTTAACTTAACGACCGATGCTAGCAATTTCGCTCTAGGAGCGGTACTTTCCCAAGGACCAATAGGGTCCGATAAGCCAACGTGTTATGCCAGTAGAACTCTAACAAAAACCGAACAAAATTATAGTACAATTGAGAAGGAGTTATTAGCAATCGTCTGGGCAACGAAATACTTTAGACCGTATTTATACGGTAGGAAATTTAACATCGTAACAGACCATAAACCTTTAGTATGGCTTTTCTCGTTAAAGGAACCAAATTCCAAATTAGTAAGGTGGCGATTGAAATTAGAAGAATTTGACTACAACATACATTATAAAAAGGGGAAAATGAATACAAATGCAGATGCATTATCACGTATAGAAATTAATTTACAAGAAGAAACTAGTTCGAATGATTCAATTATTAATAATGTAGGAGATTTAGAAACCATACATTCTGGAGAGGAAAACTTAGATGAGGGAATACCAATATCTGAAAGATCGTTGAACGAATTCACGTACCAGGTTATACTAGAAAATAGTATAATAGATAAACCAGATATAAAATATAAGATATTATTTAAAACACAAAAAAGATTTATAATACGAAGAAATGACTTCATGAAAGAGGAAGTCATGTTAGAAATATTCAAAAACTATTTTATTCCGAAAAAAATAACAGGAATACTAACAGATGATGAGACCTTTAAACTCGTACAAGCAACATTTTCTAAATATTTTAGTTATTCTAAGATTAAATTAATTAGATGTAATTTTATAGTAAGAGACGTAGTAGAGAGAGATGACCAAGAAGATATAATTAGGAATTACCATATTAAATCCAACCATAGAGGTATACAAGAAACTCTCTTACACTTAAAAAGAGATTATTTCTTTCCAAAAATGAAAAATGTTATTTCTAGTATAATTAACAATTGTGAAATCTGCCAAACCTATAAATATGAAAGAAATGTTAAACAAATAAAATACGAATTAACGGAAACCCCGGATAGACCACTAAAAATATTACACATAGATGTATATGCTTCACATAAAGAAAACTTTCTAACTATAATAGATAAATTTAGTAAATTTTCAAGTGCCTACCATTTAATAGGAAGAAATAGTATTTATATAGTAAAAGCTTTAAAACATTTCATTTCCCACCATGGTATACCCGTGAAAATTATAGCAGACAATGGACAGGAATTTCTCTCAAGTATTTTTAAGGATTTTTTGAAATTATATAACATAGAAATACATTATACTACTGCAAAGAATTCCACAGGGAATTCACCAGTAGAACGTTTCCACTCAACATTAACAGAAATAATCAGAATTATATTTAATCAAGATAAGACCAAATCCATCAACGAAATAATGGACGAAGCAATTATTACATATAATAATGCCATACACTCGACGACCAAATTAACTCCATTCGAGCTACTAAATGGACATTATACCAAATCAAACCCATTAAATTTGGCAAAACAAAACAACGAATCTAGGGAAGATTTCATTAGGAACCATTCTAAAAATTATGATGATTTATGCAGGTTAGGACATAATATTAGCTTAGTAAATAAAACGAGAAACATAGAAAATTTAAATGAAAATAGAGTAGAACCAGAAAATTATGAAGTAGGTGAAGAGATTTATGAATTAGAAAACCGTAGAAATAAGTTAGCACCTAGGTTTATGAAACATATAGTTGTAAGTGATAATAAAGTAACAGTAACGACGGACAAAAGAAAGGTTCATAAGCAAAAGATAAAAAATAAACGCAATACTTAATTTATTTTCAGGACACTTAAACTTCAAAGTACGGTACAGCAAAAAATAGAAATTCATGACTTGAATAACAACAACGGACTTTTACCCCTAAAATTAGGAAATGCAAGAATAATAACGAGTTATTCGAAACTGCTTCACATAATCAACCTAACAGAGTATGACATAAATTTAAATTTAATAACAAGAAATATTGACTACTTTCACAATCAATCAATGAAATATATTGATTTTTTACCTAAACTAAATTTATTACGGAAGAAATGTCACACATTATCAAACGACTTAGATCTAATTCGGCCGAAATACAGAAACAAACGAGGACTTATCAACGGACTTGGAGGAATCATTAAAACAATAACTGGAAATATGGACTACGAAGACCACGTAGAAATTAACACCAAATTAAACAGTTTACAATCAACTCAGAATGAAATTAGTAATCAAATGAAAAATCAAATCTATATTAACACACAAATGTTGAGAAGATTTAACAATATCACAAAACACATAAACAAACAACAGGAGCATTTAGAGAAATACTTGAATAATTTTCATGACAATATAATCGAAAAATTAGATGTTATTGAACGAACCTTGCATATCAATCAATATTTTGAACAAATACTATTCAACATGGACATGTTGAGTGAACATTTGAATGATATTTCCGAATCATTACTTTTAGCCAAACTCGGGATCATATCTAAACATATCTTACACCCAACCGAAATCAATTACGTTTCCGTTATGTTAAGAGAACAAAGTGTTAATGTTTTTTCCGACGAAAACATTTACGAATTCCTCGAACTTCAAGCTTACTATAACCATACTAATATAATTTTTATTATTAAAATACCAATATTTCACCCAAATTCATTTTCTTTTTACCATTTAAAAGAATTACCAATTAACAATTCCTACACTATCCAAATTAAAACCCCGTTCCTTTTATTAAGTGAATATTTTCAACAATATGTGAATAAACCATGCCTCACCATCGAAAAGATAAGATATTGCCAAAAAGAATCCATTCAACCGAACACAGTAAATGGATGCGTCCCAAATATCATCAATAATCAACCAGCAAATTGCACCTTAATAACCAATACAGACATCGGTGACACAATAGAAATGTTTGAACCCGAACACCTGCTTATCATATCGCAAAATGAAGTTGCTATAGAAACATCGTGTGTTACCAACATAAAACACAAATCATTGAAAGGAATATTATTAATTCATTTCAAAAACTGTTCAATTTCCATAAATGGCTTCGAATACAAAAGCAGAACTCCAATATATTGGGACACGATAGAAATAATTTCAACAATATACAACGACATTCAACATCTTGAGATAGTTGAAAAACCCAACTTTCAAAAACTGAATAATTGGACATTGGAAAATTTGAAGGAAATAATTGTATTGAAACAGACCACTAATGAATCATTTAAATCTTTAATTGCAGGATTTACTATTCTTCTAATAATCATATTTTATATAATTTATAAGATTGTCAACCAATTCAATTTAATGCAATGTAGGAAGAATCCAATCCAGCAAGATGAACCCACGATTACAGCTACAACCAATGACACCACAAACCCAGCGACCTTATGGCCGTCGCTTCACTCTTAGAGGGGAGGAGTTACGTTATCGCAACAACATCCTGTATTTAATTTCATTTAAACTAAATTATATTAAATTACTATTTTGTTCCCATCATTTATTATAACGTAAGCTAAATTCTTTAATGATAATTTTATTTGATACATTAATATACAATTCTTAGAATTATAATTATAATTAATTATTTGTTAACGTAGCACTTCTAAATACCATGTAAATCATTTTTCCATATATGATAAGTTAGTTTTACACGAACCTTCTAATAAAGAACATTAAAAATATATTAAATAGTTTTCTTTACCAAGTGATAATACTTAACTCGTGCATTTTCGAAGTGGAAAGCACATGATTTGAGTACATGTCCATTTTAGTCGATGAACTTTCATCTTGTGATTCAATCGGCATTGATGTTGATTGTGTTTTTGGAAGCGATGTTGTATTCGATGACGATGGTGTATTGTTTATCGGTTCATCGGAATGAAGATTTGGGTTGTGTAAGAGATCGTTCACATTACAAACTTTATCGAAAGCACATTTGTTACGATGATTATGTAAACATCTTTAGCAAAGTTTATGTTTGTTAACAAATGACCAACGATCGGCTGGTTGCATACTCTTGAACTTTTTACAATTTTGTATTTCGTGTTCGTTGTCTTTACAAACAATACAACTGTTTTTGGATTTTTCGGTGGTCATGACGGTATATGCTGCATGTTGCCTGCACTTGACCATCGGAGTGTTTCGATTTTGTTTCGATGCGATGTTGCCGGTTTCATCATAATCATACTACCGGCTCGCTCGGCCAAATCATGCAAGTATTCGTTAAACGTTGATAAACTTACAATTTGATGATTCTGCTTGAAGGTGGCCCATTCCGTTCTCCAAGCCGCAGGTAATTTTCCGACCAATTCTTTGAGAAGTATCGGATTTGTGCTATGTTCAGTTAGACCACAGACTTCGATCATTATGCATAAATGTTGCACGGTCATTGCGAATTCGACTACACGTTCAAGGTTTTCCGGATGTATTGGTTTTTCGGTACGAGCTTGTTCGATAATAGTTTCGACGATCACTTCGGGATTACCGTACAAAACTCGTAATGTGTTCAACACGTAGGAAACCATTTCCGGAAACAAAACTTTGGATTTCACCGCTTTCAATGCTTTTCCTTTCAAACATCTTAATAGTCGATCACGATTTTCTTTATTTGTAAATCGCCCCAATCATATCGATTCGACAAATAAATTACTTTAAAATCGATATCAATATTAAATTATTTAAGTTCGTAATTCTAATGTTAAACAAATTAATATTTATTCCAATTTTAAAGTAGTTTGTGAAGTTATAATTTAGGTTGCACGTATACTTATGGCTATGATAAAATGTACATTTAAATCAATTTTCTTGCAGTGCTCGTTAACAAAAGTGTGGGAATTTGTTTGCGCATGCGTTGAAAGGCACTCACCAAAATTTCACCCATTTTAGACGTTTAGTTGTTGTTTGACAATCGTTTGAGTGTGTCGATGTGAGTATTTTGTGTGAAATGGAAAAAATCGAGTATGCACCATGATTTACCACCTTGAAATTTTAGGCAGCTGAATTTAAATATGACCGTACCAGCTTGGATGACTGAACGTTCGGAACGTCCAAAAACTGCAACCACTGACGATAACATCGCTCAACTTCACCAAATGGTGCTAGACAACCGTCGAATTAAAGTTAGAGAGATAGCTGAGGCTATGAATATTTCCAAAGAATGTACATTGGGTTCCGTGTTTGCTCACTTTGGACCAAAAACGTGTTCGAATAAACATTTCCAACGCCCTGTTGGCGCAGTTTAGGTGCAATCAAACAGAGTTTTAGTGCTGATTAATTACTGAAGATGAATCTTGGGTACGCTATTACACTTCAGAAACAAAAATACGGTCAAAACAGTAGACTGCGAAGAGGGAATCGTCTCCAAAAAATGTATAAAGGTAGCTTCTTTGGCTGGGAAAGTGATGGCAACTGTTTTCTGGGATATTCATTTTTTCTTAATAAATTAATATTATTATCTCGAAATTTAAGCTATCTTCTCAGTTTTCTTTGGTAATAAAACAGCTTAAATATGTATTTGGTAAAACACCACCTTGAGATTGTAACATATGCGCCGTCTCTCACCTCAGCAGTTACCATGGCAAAAATCCACGAATTACGGTTTGGACTGCTTGACCACCCTCCTTTCACATAAGATCAAGCCCCGAGCAACTTTTTTTATTCCTTAAGCTAAAAGTTGCCCTTCGAAAACTCAAAATTTATTTTTAATACAAATTTAAACAACTCACAGTGCACATGGATACAGTAACACTAGAAACTTTGAACTTTTAGATTTTTTTTCACTCACTTTTCGATTTTTAATGGTGGCTAATTAATATTTTATTATTAATTATCGTAACCAACCGGCGTGAATATCAATGAAAACTCCAAACCGAATTTTTTAAATACAAAATAATATTCTATGGTACATTCGGTCAAGAACCAAAATATTTTAGATAAATTTTAAATAATAAAGCAATAATGTTGGAATTGTTTCGGAAAACTTTCGTTTTTCAGTGGACTAACCGCCAATAATCGATAAAGTTTGCACGCAAGGATTATAATCATCAAGAAGCGAATCATTAATTATTAAAAGAAATCACAAGAAATATTTTAAAAAGTTTGTTTCTCCAAACTATAAAAGAAGCTCACGAAGGAATTAATTATTGAGTTTGAAATTCCATTTTATACGTTCAAAATATATGTAAGGTTTTAAGGACCTAAGTACACGCACTTACACTTATTAAAATTGTTATAACTTGAAACTATTAAGCAAGGCTAGCAACACTTGCTTATTGAATGATCTGAACAAAATTTAGTAAAAATTAGTCACTTTACAAAAAAGCAACACAGCTTTATTGGGATTAATTAAAATTATCACTAATAAAATTATACATTTATTGTCGGATGTAAGCTTCTTAAAAAATTTTAGTAGTTGGTTTACCAGCAATGGTCACTATATATTAGCAATGGTTTTGCCAACTGCTTGGCAGAACACAAGTTTGTTGAGAGTAATTGAACACTAGACCAATTGGACATGAAGCAACTACAAATCGACCGAAAAGTGTACATTTAAAGAATTGTGTTGGCTCGTGTGTTGGTTGTAAATAAATCTTTAAGCCACTACAAGACGGGACATCACAACTTGCTGGTAGTTGTGGTGGTAGTGGTGGTTGTGATATTGGTACTGGTCGTGGTGTTGTTGTTGGTGGTGTTTCTGGTGTTGGTCGTGATGTTGTTGATGGTGGTGTATTTGGTGTTGGTGGTGTTGTTGTTGTTGGTGGTGTTTCTGGTGTTTGTCGTGATGTTGTTGATGGTGGTGTTTCTGGTGTTGGTTGTGTTGTTGTTGGTGGTGTTGTTTCTTGTTCTAGTGGTGGGTCTCCTATTGGTATTTCTGTTGACGACGGATTCTTTAATGGTGGCCAGGCACTAGCTTGTACCAAAAAGGCCGTTAACGCAACGAACAGCAGCACTAAAATAAATTTAAAAAATTAAAATTTTATTTAATCAAATTCACTTGACTGGTTAAAAACATTCTCGCACTTACATTTCATTTTTACCACACGGTAGTCCAGAAGTGAATGCACATTTTGTGCAAAATACCTTTTAAATACATTAATTTAACAACAATAAAAAAAAAAAATTTGCTGATTAGCATCAAAAAATTTTGATTTAATTTAAATGTAATACCACTTTAAGCCGTTAATTATGATAAGCGTATTATCCGTTGCTTTCTTTCTAAAAATATAAAAAATTGTAAGCTTAATGCGATAAACCTTGTAGCCCAGTAAATGAAGGGTCGAATCTGAAAGTTATTCGTTGCCATTTTTATTTGCTAGTTGATGAATGGTATTTGGCACCCCCTTGAAAAACAGAATTCCAGACACGGCTGTAAAACAATATTGGATAGAATTTCAACAATGGATCTTGTGAGTACCAAAGCAAGATACCACAAAAAATGTCAATCAAAGTTTTTCAAGCCTCCACCCATCCATTCAAAGCCTGGACGTCCCAAGGATGAACATATTCTGGTGCAAATGGGCAGAGTTCTGAAGTATATTGAGGAAACTAAAGAAAAACTGTACCGCCTAGCTGATTTGCTTGAAATTTCAGGTAAGTGTTTCAAGAAACACTAAGATTTTCTTTTCAGGGCCACAAAAACTTTCAACATTGAAACAATACTTGGTTCGTTACCATATGTTGATTAGAAGTATTGTATATAGCTACGAATTATTTCTTCCCAGGTGATCCTCCTATGATTCGTGCAACCCTGATTGCATGCTTGAAAGATGAATTCGGCGAGGACCGGATAGGTTTTTGTTCTGAGAATGGTATACTGGAACAATCATATACTCCAAGGATAAAGAATATGAAGTTATGAGGGAAGAATGGAACCATAATGAACTTAACAGCGACGATGAAGAGACGAAAATTCTCAACCAAGCGGCAGCAATTATTCGGCGCCACATGCTGTCATTTCCCCGAAAGAGGGCCATGTATCCTCCAAGTGACTGCCTCCTGGCCGAAGTGGATGATAGTGTCCCAGATAAGTTACAGTATTTAATTAATAAGATTATTTTGACCGATAAAAACAAAGATCGCGCTTCTCTAAAACGAAAATAGCATCAGTCATGCAATAATGGTGACAGCTCGACCGAGGTTTTTTTTTGTCGCACTTGCAGCTCGGTTTGGGTGTAATGCTTTTCCGAAAATTTGGTTCTCGAAATCTTATCGATGATATCCTTTTTCAATTGGGAAATTGCGTGTCTTATTCGGAGGTGATGAAGTATCAAAATAGTATAATGTACGCTCAGCCCCCAAAAATCAAGAAAGGTTCCTTTGCTCAATTCATTTTTGACAATTGCGACTTTAACACAAATACGATTGACGGAAAAAATACCTTTCATGGAATTGGAGGAATTCTAGCTGTCACACCCGAAGATTGTTACGAGGCCAAGCAGCCCTTATTATGCGATATTGGTAATGTAGATAAGAAAGTCATCGATGAGCATAACAAAAATATAATTGCCGCAGTCCTTGATATTCCGGAGTTTAGTATTGCCAATATTGATAATGCGGGTTTCTTGTGGATGTATGGTAGAGCTAAGGTTTGGAAGACTTCAGGGTGGAACGGGTTCATGGGGAAATTAACCAAAAATATGCCTTATCAACGAAGTAAAGCTATCTGCTTGCCGTTTGTTAATCATCCGCCAAGTGACAATGACACAATGTTCACCGCCCTGACATATGCTGCAGAAAAATCCAAAGAATTGGGTCTTCATACCTGCTTCGTTACGTTCGACCAGCCACTCTACCAGAAAGCAACTCAAATTGTCAAATTGTCTGGTAATGCCATTTCTAGGATTATTACTAGACTGGGTGGTTTTCATATGCTTCTGTCGTATCTCGGCAGCATTGGGTTCATTATGTCCGGCAGTGGGTTAGAAGAATTGATGAGTATTTGTTACGCTGCTGGAATGTCCAAGAAAATGCTCTACGGACACGCGTATCACCGTGTGATGCGATACCATCGATTACAGCGATGTCAAAGGCTGTGCATTCACTAAAACCGCGAATGAAAAATTTATAAGTAAAATGAATGAAATTGAGGGGCGAGGAAAAACAGCCAGGTTGTGGATACAATTATACATGCGCATGTTTCAAATAGCAAAGTGTTTTCTTAAATCCGAAAAAATGGGCGATTTGATTTCTCAGTTGAAATGTATCGAGCAAATGCTTCCCTATTTCCATGCGGCCGGTCATTTAAACTACGCACGGTCGGCGCATTTGTATGTACAGGAGATGAGAAACTACCATAATTTTGTTCGAAACGAGTTTAACACAATCAGGCGTACAGACAAATTTTGGTCGGGTAACTTCACTGACATGGCAATTGAACAGGACTTCATGAGAATGGTTAAAGTTAGCGGCGGATTAGTTAACCGTGGATTCAATACGAGTGCCACTACCAAGTTCATCGCATCCCTTCCTTTCATGGTGGATATTTGTAATCAAATGGAGGAGTTTTGCGGATTCCGTTTCAACTCCAGTGACCAGCTTGTAGATGCCCGAGACAGCCGGATAGATCGCGATTACGAAGACTTGGTTAAGTTAAAGGGGTGGATTGAAATACGCAACCCGTTCCCACATACAGAAGAACTTATTTCCTTGTCCACCGGGCTCGTTGCTGGGAAAGAAGTTAATTGTCACGAAGGTTTTGCGGTTGGAACAAATAGTATCCTTATTCAAGTGCAAGGTAAGAGGTTTCTTGCTATTTCATTTACACGCAAGTTCGCGTAGTACCTCTTATAAATAAAACGTCTTCGATAAAAGTTCAGGATGAAGTTATAACATTCCCTTGTTAATTTTCCAGAGAATTTGCATGACCCAAGAAAAGTCCCCCAATAACCTAGAAAACCATTTCGATTATGAACTAGCTCCATTTCCAATGAGCATATTTGACAATGGCATGTTACGGAAAACCACTAAATCGGCTCTAATAAAGATATTCTCACCAGAAACCGCGAATATTGACAAGACTAAATGTATTCACGTTGTCGACGGGGGAATGTTGATACATCGGGTACCCTGGACGGGAAAGGAATTATTTGTTGAAATTTTCGGCAGATATGTAAAACATTTAAGAGATAATTATTCCTGGGAAGTCACAGTGGTTTTCGATGGCTATGAATGCAATCGCGATAGTATAAAAGAGTTAGAACGTTTGCGACGTGCAAACAACATGTCATGCCCTGACATAAGGTTCGAGCCTAATATGGTTTTACCATTTCCAAAGGAAAAGTTTGTCCAATAATAACAATAAAATTCGCTTCATTCAGTATTTGAAGGGTGTTCTGGAAGAGAATGGCATTTCCGTTAGACTAAGCGGTCATTGAAAGTTTTAAAAACCATAATCTTCCCCACGAGACTGTATTTCAGGACGGGCAAACTGTCATTGCGTCGATGTACAGTAATGATGAGCTTCAAGCGATTCACCAGAGACAGAAACAGAAACCAAACCGCGCTCAAACTAGCAACCTTGCCATCCAGACGTTAAGCTGCAAGTCAAAACCTTTATCGGGTATATCTGCAAGTCCAGCAGTGGCTCGGAAACGAACTGTCACCAGAAAAATGGGGATGGAAACGTGTAGGGGGTACACTCATGCCGGTCCAAACCATTAAAGACCCAGCGGTTTCGGAACTCTTAAAGATGATATTTTGTCAATGTGAGAAAGAATGTAAGGGAACATGTTCTTGCAAGAAAGCAGGGCTACCATTCTCATCTATTTGTGGATCATGTGAGTCCCGCCAGTGTACGAATTATAAAGACAGCCAAGATACGTTACCCGAAGAGGTAGAACTAGAGGAAACTCTAGAACCAGAAGGAGTTGTTGGCGAGGGCGACGTTGATGACCAAGAATTATTATTGGACTCTTGTGACGGGGACTGGTGATTTACAGATTTATGTCATAATTTCAATGTATTTTTATATATTTTTCTATAATAAATGAAATTTAAAGAAACTTTATAACTCTTTATTCCAGAAACCTCGATCCGGATGGTTGCAAAACAATTTGCAAAAATTTGCCGAGAATCTGCAAGAAATTGTTGTTGAGTATTATGGGTAAATATTCTTCACATTTTAGAAATTTTTAGTTTTCGTTAGGAAAAACCTAATGAACTTCAATACTTTGCGACATGTGCAAAACTGATTGTCGCTAGTTTCTGGCCAATTGGTGGGGTCCATCCTGCTGTGATTAATCTTATGGTCTGCTTTCCTAATAGGTATAGCTTGAGGCCTCATTTGCGAGTAAAACAATACGCTCGGAAACATAAATATCCTTCAAAATTATATGGTTTACGGCGTTTCTCATTTATGGCCCCGAGGATTTCGCCAGTGAATAGAATGTGGTGGCGCCATCTACAATTGGTTTACACAGTCCAAAACATTGAAAATAATGCATTTCCAACACCCCCCCATCTCAAATTTTGTAAAAAACTTGCATATTTCATGAGTCTCAAAATTTTGGATTTTTCAACCCGACTTTTTGCAAAAAATATAAATGTTGCGAAAAAAATCGTCAGGCCGATTTTTGTAGAAAATTAACTGATCTTCAATTTTTATCTGAACAAAAAATCTCTAACTGCCATATTTTGGGAGATATTCGCGGAAAACCGACTTTCCGGGTCTTTTAGGGCCATTTTCTCCGCTGTCACACAATATTTTTACGCAAACTCGGGCTCATTTTCAAGGGGGTGCCAAATGCCACTCATCAACTAGCAAATAAAAATGGCAACTAATAATCTATTGGTTGGCCTTTTTTCCCCCCTTCATTTACTGGACTATTAATTAATTATGTCTAAACTTATAAACTAATTTATTGTTCCAAAATTTAACAAATTAAAGTTTTCCATATTTTTTTACCGTTTCGCTTCAAAACAACTTCGATGATGTAAAGGTATATGACATAAAGCAGGAATGAACATCGTTCACACTGCACACTGCTGTTATTTTTGCCACGCACACCCGACATTACCTTTGAAAATTTTGGTAATTCTAGGTTGTTTTATATTTTATGAGTGTCTCAAATAAGCGGGATCGTTTTCAAATCGGTCACTTGTATAGGCGCTCCAGCGGTTTAATATTTCCTCGTTTTCATCCGATTGCTTGGCATTCAGTTTATGTTTATCTTGCGTTTATTTACTTGAATGGCGAAAAACACATTAATTTGTCGCCGGCTGGTTATCGCTGGTCCAGAAAAAATACATAAGTGTGTTGGCGGCCGGTGAAATTTTAATATTTGTATATAATTATGGCCTAAGCCAATTTCTTGATAAAACTTTATCGTAAAGCAGTATTTTTAAAACACAAATAGTTGAGTAATCCATCAAAGAAATTCGACCCGCTATTTAAATAGAAGGGAAAGTAATCATTAGGCCAGATTCTGAGTTAAAAAGTTTTATGTTATGTAATGTTATGTTAAATCTATTTTTTCAATATTAATTCATATCCGAAGCCGGAAAACAAAATAACATAACATGGATTTTCTCGTTTCAGAATCGGTCCCATTATCTTTACACTTTGGATCGGGGATAGATTTTTTGTCATATTTTGAAAAAATTGTTTATGGTTTATCGGCGAAAATCTTGGCCAAGTGATTTTCACAGTCCTTTTTAGAAGCTAACTTTAGAGCATCAAGCGAGTTTTGGAGAGATCGAAACAAATGGTACTCAGAGGATGCAACGTCATCACCAACGTACTATACGAATTACAATAATTTACATAAAATTAGAGCTTATACAAAAGAAATAATTTGACAGCTTTAAATTCTGAAACTTTAATGTACAATAATTATGGCAAGATTACCCGCTCACAGATGGCAGTATTATCAGTATTAGTTATTTTATACCATATGGAAAACATAGAAAAAATCCAGTGTAAATGAGCCTTTATTAAATTACCTGTTGGTTGGTCTCCACTTACGTATTTTTCTCTTGACAAAAAAAAAAATCTAGGCCATTTTTTTTCTCGTCACAATTTTTAGTACATTTTGCAAAATACATACACAAAAATGGATTTGAACATGCGCATTTTATTCCTCTAGTAGTCTTAGACAGACGTGTCACGTTTCTTTTTGTTCTTTTTTCCATCATAGGAAAAAAAAATATTAAAAAAAATTCGGATTTTGGGGCATAAATTGGGGCTCAACGGTTAAGTATTATTCCTTTGTTTATGTTAACTTGGCATTTATCACTTTGGGTGGTTTTTTGTTTCTTTTCGTTTTAGATTTCCATCCCGTTCATTTTGGATGAAGCGCTCCTTATCTTTATTTGTAAGTATTGCGCATCAGCCACGTCGCGTCGTGTTTACACTTGAGTGTATTGTCTTTTAACAACCCCAATGTAGTTTTAAAGTCTATGTTAGTGTATAAGTCATTGATAAATATAGCTAGTTTCAACGTGCAAAGTTTAGTCCTAAATATGGACGAGATTCGTCACATTTTTATTGGTGCTTCATTGGACATTCTTTGTTTCTCTGAGACCTTCGTTAATCCGCATATCCCTAATTCAGCTTTGGCCATCAAAGGTTATAATATATTTAGGAAAGATAGAGCGGTACCTCTCCTTAATTATGGTGGTTTATGTATGTTTGTAGATGATCACATTAAGGCTAGATTAATAACCATACCTTCTTCTATTTCAGAATTGTTAGTATCGGATTTAGAGTTTTTATTTGTCAATGTTTTCAATAATGGTCGTAAAATCTTATTCAGTACCGTCTATAACCCACCAAAAAACTAGTAAGAGGTCGTATGTCCAATTTAAAAAAATCACTTATAGACTTAGAAAGTTTATTTAGTTATTTCTCTTGTAGATTCGATTAAATGTATATATCAGGTGACTTTAATTTCGATATACTTCAAAATTCCGGCTTCCCTCGGGATTATTTGAATCTTTTAAATAGTCTTAATTTATCCGTACACAACACTGTGGCACCAACGTTTTCTTGTCCAACCGCTAGCGGGGCCTCTTATTCCCTTATTGATCTCTATTTGTTTTTTGAATCAGTTGCCTCTCGGTATGGGATCCCATCATGATATTTTAGTTTTTTCTGTGAACTCTTACTCTCCACCTAAACCTAAGAGCTTTAGCTTTATAGATTTTTTTAGTATAGACAATTCCCGCCTTTATTTAGTTTGTAACTCAGTTCCTTGGGAGCATATTTTTTGCCTTAGTTCTGCAACTAGGCAAATAGAATTTTTCAACTCGTATATTAGTTTAGTGTTTGATAGTTGCGTTCCGGCTAAAAAGGTTACTTGCAAAGCAAAATCTCTGCCTTGGTTGTCTCAGGAAATTTCGAATGCCATAAATATTAGAGTTAGTAAATATCGTTTATTGAAAAGGTGTCCTAATAGTCAGTCTCATTTAGATTACAAGCAGGCTTGTAACAGAGTTGTAGGGTTAATTTGAATTGCTAAACGTAATTTTTTCAAGCACAAGTTAGACTCCTCTCTTCCTCCCAAGGTTTTCTGCCGTAATGTTCGTAATTTAGGCCTAGGCAGATGCAAGATTAGTTCAAGTGGGGATTTTAAACCCAATGAAGTTAATAGTTATTTTTGCTCTAGTCTGAAATCGGGCAGTAGTACCGTCGATTTGTTCTCTAACGCGTCCTCTATTTCATTTTCGTTTTCAAATATTTCTCTCGAGGATTTACAATCTGCTATTTGGAAGGTTAAATCGGAATCTTCTGGTCTGGATAACGTCAATTTGAAATTCGTTAAGCGAGTTTTCCCTTTCGTCTCAAAATACTTGTTACATATCTTCAATTTTATTCTCACGTCCTCTTCCTATCCAGATCAGTGGAAGCTAAGTAAAATAATCCCCATCCCAAAGATCAGTAATCCTTTAGAGCTATCCCATTTTTGGCCAATTAGCATTTTAAATTTTCTCTCTAAGGCTTTCGAGATAGTTGTTAAAAATCAAATTCAATCGCAATAGTTTAATTAGTTGCTTCCAATCTGGGTTTAGAAAATTTCATAGCACTTCTACTGCGTTATTAAATGTTTGTCATGATATTAGGCGTAATATGAATAATAGGGAATTAACTTCTTTAACTTTGTTAGATTTTTTTAAGGCCTTAAGGGATTCTATTAATCATCTAATTCTTTTTAATAAACTCTTATCTCAGTTTAGATTTTCGCTTTCTGCTGCCAAATTGATTTTTAACTACCTTTCTAATCGTTCTCAGGCATCGTTTTTTCTACAATTCCTTGTCTGATTTCCTTCCTGTAATTTCCGGCGTGCCTCAGGGTTCAGTGCTGGGTCCTCTGTTATTTTCTATGTACATAAACGACATAGAATCCTCCATTCAACATTGTTCATTTCATATTTTCGCTGATGACGTTCAAATTTATAGAAATACCATATGTAGTCGTTTAGATCAGGATTCTATTGTTAGGAATATTTCTCTGTTAAATGAAGATTTAAATAATATCGTTCAGTTCAAATGTTGATTTCAATCAGCGCAGACGTGTTTATAAAAATTATAAAAAAAAAATTGTTTTGTTTTTTTTTTTTGTTTTTTATATATGGTATTGGTATATCAAAAATTTCAATTGTTCTTCTTCAAAGGAAGAATCAAATTAAACTCTTACAAGTATATTAACTTTGTTAGTGAACAGTGTAGAGCTTCACTCAATAATAGTGCTGGTGATTGCACATGAGTTAGAGTCTCTAACTCATGAATAAAAGACATTCTTCAACGGAATTGTTATCAATTGGCCTTGATGTAGATCAATCGGTGAAAAAAAACAAATCGTCAATGTCTACCACCACAACAAATAACAACGGTACCTCAATCCCGTTTTCATATGGTATTCCTACCAGTAATAGATTCCAAGGCATTTTACAAGCGGGTAATAAAAACACCATTAATTTGTGCAATAAAAATACAAATACACAAAAAATTTGGAAATTTCCTCCGGTTATTTCAAAGCTTAAATCTTCTGAAATTAGGGTGATTATGGATGACCCTTAAATCTCAAAATACGAGATGAAACCCATGTCAATTGGTTTAAAAGTTTTGGTGTATGATCCAAACCACTACACCCTACTGAAGGATTAGTTAAAGGAGAAGAAAGCCGAATTCTTCTCATACACTTTGGATGAGAATAAAACTTCTCGATACATTCTATTTGGTCTACCATCCCTTCCAGTTGATGAAGTCCATCATTATATCAAAGATACGGGGCTCACTCCGTCAAAATTGTCCAAGGTTGCTTCAAAGAACAGATCTGACGACAGCGCTCTATATTTTGTTTCTTTTCCAAAAAGTACTACATTAAGTCACTTAAGAAATCACAAATATATTGGTAACATTGCGTGTTCATGGGACTTAGCTCACAAAAAACCGGAGCGACTCACCCAATGTTTTAATTACTTCATGTTGGGTCACACATCTTCGAATTGCAACATGATACCAAAGTGTAAATTTTGCAGCCTTACACACCTGGATGATGCAGATTGTCCGATCAAAGAAACCGAATCTCAATATAAGTGTGCCAATTGCAGTGGAAATCATACAGCCAATTCAGTGTTATGCCCAAAGCGTAATGAATTTCTGCGACTTAGGGATCTTGCCAACCAAAAAGATCTTCATAAATATACGAATGAATTTCATGTTTCATCTCATAATTTCCCTGCATTGGCTGGAAAGGCTCCCGTGAACTCAAACTTCGACCAGCCTAATATTATCAGTTCATCTCCATCACAACAACCAATGTCCAGTTTATTCATTAATAATCCATCACCATCTCACCAACAAGCCGCCGGAAGTGTAAGCGGTAATAAATTATATAGTGCTAGTGAATTGTTGTTCATTTTGGAAAGTGTTATGAATGGTCTCAGGAGGTGTCAAAGCCCAGCCGAACAAGTTCAAGTTATTTATTATGGCAGAGACTGCCATTAAATATGTCTGTAAATAATAATCTAAAAGTCTCTATTTGGAACGCTCATAGCGTCAACCATAAAAAACACGAGCTTATTTATTTTCTCGACAAATATGATATAGATGTTATGCTAATCACAGAAACCTTTTTAAAACCGGGGGATTCTTTTAATATCCCTCGATTTCAGATATATAGAAATGATCGTTCGATCCAAATTGGCGGTGGAGTTGCAATTATCATTAAAAACTCAAGCAAACACTCAGTTCTCTCTATATTAGCATTGCAAAATATAGAAAATATATCTATTCTGGTATCCACGCCCAATTTAACATTAAAAATTAGTTGCTGTTATGTTCCGTATTCAAACCATCCAAACTTCAGAAGTGATCTTAGTAGGCTTACCAATTCTAACTCACCTTATTTACTTGGAGGAGATTTTAATTGTCGTCATTCCTATTGGAATTGTAGTAGATCTAAAAAGGGTGGACGTATTCTCTACGATTTCCTAATGTCCAGGTCAAATTGCGTCTTACATTTCCCAGACACTCCTACATTGCATCGTTCTAATGGGTCCAATAGCACACTAGATTTTTATTTGGCTAGCCCCTTGCGCCCCTTGCGCCCCGTTGGCTTCGTTGTAACAAAAAATGAGATGAACTCTGACCATCTCCCTGTTCTGTGTTTCATCAATACAGAAACTTTGCACTCCATCGCGACTGCAAAGATATATAGTATAACTACAAACTAGCAGATTGGTCTTCTTTTAGAAACTTTATTGAGATAAATGCTATACCAATTGATTTTGAAGACCGTGAATTAAATACAAATAAAATTGATGAATCCATAAATCAATTCACAGATTGTATTCAACAAGCGGTAGATATCTCTGTTCCCACTACATCTTCATCATCTAAGTATCAACTTATACTTTCGGATGAAGTGCTATCTTTAATCAAACTGCGCAATGTTAGGCGGAGGCAATGGATGAGAAAACGTGACCCGTTCTTCAAGAATATCGTAAAGCTATTAAATCAGGTTATAAGGCAAAAAATATATGAAATAGTTAACGTTAAATGGCAACATAAACTTGAATGTCTCGTCAAAGGTTCTAAACCTTACTGGCAAGCAATTAAACATGTAAAAAAAAATATTCTGCGACTTCACCATTAAATAATCCCCAAGACAATAGCAAAGTAATTGTCACTTCAGATAAATGTAAGATTCTTTCCAATTTTTTCCAAAAATCTAATGAAATCTCATCTGGTGTTACAGAATCCGATGATATCCGCCAAGATATTCAGTGTATTAGCGATTCCATTGAACTTGATGTTTCTAAGTTTAATGTATCAATTGAAGAGGTTAAATATATTATAAAATCCAGTCGCCCATTCAAAGCTACAGGCCCAGATAAAATTCCAAACATTCTAATAAAACATCTCCCGGAATCGGGGTATGTCTATCTGACCCAATTATTTTCCAGCTGTTTTAAGCTTTCCTATTTTCCCAATTCGTGGAAAACGGCCAAGGTGGTGGCGGTTCTGAAACCTGAAAAACCCCCGTCAGATGTCAATAGCTACCGAGCTATCAATCTACTGGACTGTTTAAGTAAAATTTTTGAATGCATTATCAAAAACAGGCTCAATGACTACATCGAATCCAATGGAGTGCTAATTCCTCAACAATTTGGTTTTCGTCACCAGCCTCAATACGTCAGATTAACCGTATTATTCAACATGTCAAAGATGAAAGACAGTCAAATAAGTCCACAGGTATGGTGCTTCTGGATCTTGAAAAAGCTTTCGATGCTGTTTGGATTAAGGGGCTATTACATAAACTATTCCAATTAAAATTTCCGTTATTTTTGATCAAAATGCTTAAATCCTACTTTGAAGATAGAAAATTCTACGTACAGATTCTGAATTCGACTTCGTCTTTAAAGCATACTTACTCGGGAGTTCCACAAGTTTCTGTGATTAGTCCCACTTTGTTTTGTATTTTTTTGAATGATGTTCCTCAGATTGAGGGTTGTGAAATTGCTCTTTTTGCTGACGACACAGCCGTATATACCTCGGATACTCACTCTCACGATATAATTCTTAGACTAAACACATATTTGAATTTGCTTGCACTTTATTTCAAAAAATGGGGTCTTAAGCTTAATGCTAATAAATCTCAAGCTATTTATTTCTCGCGCTGTAGATTACCTTCTAAATTTTCCCAGACAAATTTAATCATTAATGGTCACTCATTAAACTGGGAGAAGCAGGTTAAGTATCTGGGTATCCTCTTGGATCAAAAAGTCACTTTCCAAAATCATCTTAATTTTGTAGTCAGTAAAATCTCAAAATTATTTTTTACATTATATCCATTGCTAAATAAAAAATGTAAATTTTCATTTAATAATAAAATGCTACTTTATAAATCAGTAATTCTGAGTGTAATTTTGTATGGTTCACCATTATGGGTGTATGCGGCCAACACTTATATCAAAAAATTACAAGTTATGCAAAATTAGTTCTTAAAACTTATATTGAATGTTCCTAAAAGATATCGCACCAGAAGATTACACTCTGAAACGAATGTCAAAATGATAAAAGAGCTTTCAATTGATCATTACAACAAGTATAATAGTAAGCTTCCATTTATTGAAAATACATTAATAATTAATTTACATAATCCTTTATATAATTGTAATTAGTTAAGTTATTTATTTATTTTAAAATTAGATTTAAGTAAAATTAAGTTCATGCTACATCTTGTAACCTTTAAATTTATTATCTTTTATAAGGCATAGGTCACTAGTATATAATTAACCACAATATATATATATATATATATATATATATATATATATATATATATATTTTTTTTTTTTTTGTTTAAATGAATTCATAATAAAGCATATAAAAAAAAAAGTAATATCGTTAGTTGGTCGGTCTCTAACAGGCTCGTTTTAAACGCAAATAAATCTCAGTCGATTATAATTTATAAAAAACCGTTAGATACCTCGTTCTTTCCTGGTATTTATCTGCAGGATTCGCTAATTGAATATTCAAACACTGTTAGGGAATTAGGCTTAGTTATTAATAAAACTTTTACTTGGCGGGACCATATAGTTACTATTAGTAAGAGGGTCTTTGGCATGCTTAGTTGTTTGTAAAAAATAGTTGGGTTTTCTGATAGTCAGTTTAGGAAAAAATTGTTTTTGTCTTATCTTCTTTCTCATTTTATTTACGGTGACATAGTTTTATTCGGTATGCTTCAGGAAAATATGAATGTTCTCCAAAGATGTTTCAATGCTTGTACCAGGTTTATTTTTGGTATTAGGAAGTTCGATCATATTTCTGCCTACTCTAGCCTTGTTTTAGAATGTAGTTTATCTATTTTTTACGAATTTCGCGTTTGTCTTTTTATTTTTAAACTTCTCAAAGCTAAGGAGCCTTGTTATCTATATAGGAAATTAATGTTTAGTAGGTTTCATTCCTCTAACTTATGCCTAATTCCGGCTAAAAATTGTTGTATGTCGTTAAACAAGTCATTATATGTTAGGGGAGTTTTCCTTTGGAATTCAATTCCATTCGAAATTAAGAGATTAGGATCGGCAAAATTATTATACGTTGAAAATATATGTAAGGTTTTTAGGGCCTAAGTTAACGCACTTACACTTATTAAAATTGTTATAACTTGAAACTATTAAGCCAGGCTAGCAACACTTGTTAATTGAATGATCTGAACACAATTTAGTAAAAATTTGTCACTTTACGAAAAAGGTACACAGCTTTATTGGGATTAATTAAAATTATCACTAATAAAATTACACATTTATTGTCAGATGAAAGCTTCTTAAAAAATTGTAGTAGTTGGAAACCAGCAATCGTAACTATATATTAACAATGGTTTTCCCAACCGCTTGGCAGAACACAAGTTTGTTGAGAGTAGTTGAACACTAGACCAATTGGACATGAAGCTACTACAAATCGACCAAAAAGTGTACATTGAAAGAATTGCGTTGGCTCGTGTGTTGGTTGTAAATAAATCTGTAAGCCACTACAAGATGGGACATCACAACTTGCTGGTACTGGTGGTTGTGGTAGTGGTACTGATAGTAATATTGTTGGTGGTAATAGTGGTGGTGGTCTAACTGGTGGTGGTTGTGGTTCTTCATCTAGGGGTGGTGGTAGCGGTGGTGGTAGCGGTGGTGGTAGCGGTAGTGGTATTTCTATTGCCGAAGGATCCTTTAACGGCGGCCAGGCACTAGCTTGTACCAAAAAGGCCGTTAACGCAACAAACAGCAGCACTAAAATAAATTAAAAAAAATAAAATTTTATTTAATCAAATTCACTTAACTGCACTGCGGGTAACAAAATTCTCGTACTTACATTTCATTTTTACCACACGATAGTCCAGAAATAAATGTACATTTTGTGCAAAAATGCCTTTTAAATACATTAATTTAACCACAATAACAACAACAAAAATTGCTGATTAGTATCAGACAATTTTGAGTTAATTTAAAAGTTGTGCCACTTTAAGCCGTTAATTATGATAAGCGATCCGTTGCTTTCATTCTAAAAAATATAAAAAAATTGTAAAGCTAATGCGATAAACGTACTGAAAAACGAAAATAAAAACTGCATTTAATTTAATAATTCGCAAAACTTTATTGTATGTACCATACAATTGAACCAAAAGCCAAAGAGCGAGCCACAGTACAGAATACGAATACATCACGAGATCAAAAAGAAGATCTCGATAAAGTTAACGTCAAATAGGTTTCACAAAATCATCAAAATCGGACCAACAAAAACAGACTTTGGAGAAACTACCTTACCAGATGGATGAATGACAAACTGTTTGAACAATGGTTCAAAAAAGCATGATTGAGGTGGTCACATTCCTTCAAGAGATGTGTAGCGCTAGCGGAAGGAAGGAATCTAATCTAATGGATCGAAATAAAACTAATTAAAGCTGTATCGTTAAAATCTATTGTGATTTTGTGTGACCAAAATAATAGTAGCGTGAAACCATATGGTTGATATAAAGCACCAAAATACACTAACCTTAACTATAGTTAAAATGTCGGGCCTAAGTATGTAGTTTTTCACTAATTCACACAATCATACATGCATGCAAATATTAATTTCAATCTGGTTTAGGCGATTGACGATTAGTAGCATAAACAAACGTCGTTGATTGATTGATTTGAGTGTACGATCAAGACTACGCAAGGTTACCGGTAAGATACCGGGTCCACCGTACACCCTTTTCACATATAAGAAAACCGAACGACAGGAAAGGTATA
This sequence comes from Tipula vernalis, assembly GCA_958295665.1. NCBI lineage: Eukaryota > Metazoa > Arthropoda > Insecta > Diptera > Tipulidae > Tipula > Tipula vernalis. Next base: position 172,915,927 of record OY282558.1, on the reverse strand, counting down.
TCAGTAACAAAGAATCAAGCCGGTTCCAGACACCTAAGTAGTTGAAATTTTGAAATACAATTTCTAACTGCAGGTTCAATTGCTGCTGCAGTTCCCGTAAAGTTGATTCAGGTTTTCTTTTTTGAAATAATTCCTAAAATTTAAATCTACATTAATTTTCAAATAACTAATCATACTCTTAATAAATTAAGTTTAAATTATCAATTAATCTTTAAGTACTACCAATAATTTAAATGTTAATATTAGTAATCCGTTTCTCTTGACTACTTTAGATTTCAGAACTTGTTCCTGTAAATTTGTTGTTATGCTTGAACATCGTAACCATTTTTAATTTAAATTTAACTTAAAACTTATAAACAGTAGCTCAGAGCCGACCTAACATAATAAGTATAATTAGAATAGAATCAGCTGCTTATTCAAATGGTTTCCGCCGTACTGGTCACTGTCGCAACATAAAACTACAGTTTAGCTCAAACTACTATTATAATGAAATAATTTCTCTCTACTTTTTGCTAAAATAATTCTTCACCAACAAAAACCTTAAACCTGGTTCGACACCATTCCAAACGAAAAAGAAAAATGCATGGTATTGTTGTTGTAAAGGCCCCAAAGTAAGGCTACAATAGATTATAATTCACTATTTCGCCCAAAGTTTTATCTAAATTTATATTACAAAGTTATACAAGAAAACCAATTCCCCAAAACTGTATATCACTAATCCGACACTGTCGCTTGCGACATCGTGGCAGAAATAATGACTCTAGCAGCACCATATAATTTTTCAATTATGAAATATATCACAAAATTTAAAATTTCTCTCACAGTTTGACAATTTTAAACCTATTTCACCAATTATAATTGCAATAAAAATTCACAATCAGTATATAAAATATTAATTTAGCCGGTTTCAAAATTTATAACTTGTAATAAACTGTAAGAACTTGTATTTAAAATATCAAAAAAATAAATAAATAACCGATTTCGTGTACTAGCGAAACCTTTAAGCATCTAACAGATAGAAACCAATGGTCACAGATTTTACAACTATCGCTATATAACTACCGCGTAACTTTCATGGGCAGTTGGGATGATTGTATCTATTTAAAAATAGCGTTGTTCCGAATATCAAACAAAACACTAACAACCAAAACAACAAAATTTTAGAAATTTATGGCCACTGCTATCATTCACAATCTACCATACCGTATACCACAAACAAGAATCAAAATCAAAAACATATTCTTATGCCAATTTTACACATCAAGAAGCAACACATGGCAACATTGCTCCCGCCACCAGCACAGAATGAATATTATAATTTAAAGCGCTTAAATGATCGACATTTGAATTTAATGTATCATTCCACAGTGATGTTAGATTGTCAAGTAATCCAAAATATATTAAATTATAATGCCAAAAACCATTCCATGATGTCAGTAAGAATACTATACATTTTAGTACAGTAAAACATTGAGCTATTAATTTAAGTTATTCTATTACACCATAGGTGTCACCGTAATACTACCCCTCACATAAGCCTATTCGTTCCGAACAGGACCAAAATCACCTCCTCTCTACAGAACCAAATCTGCCTAAAAGCGCCACCGTCCGTTTACCTTCTAGTCCTTTCCTAGTCCTGTAGGGTGCCATCCATACAGGTTGCAGTTTTGACGATGAATCCTCCTTCTTTCGTTGTGCGTTGTGAAGCCATACCAATTGCCTTCCTGGAATCTTTGGTTCTCACGTATGCCATATCGAGATTTTATCGAGTCGCAAATATCTGGGTAATAACCAGATGTTCATTGGTCCCCTCCACAATTATTTCTGACTTCAATAGTAGCTCTTCGCGATAGCTGACTGTTAATCGCTTTACTGTGGGGTCCATACCATTGAATTTAAGTAGCAGCTTGGTCTTAACGCTATTTAATACACCCCGTCCAAAATCCAATACGAAGCCAGTCGCCTTCATGAAGTCCATCTCCAAAATTACTTCGTCCACAATAGCCGCAACCAGAACTTCGCGTGGGAAAAAAGTTTCACCCATCCTTATGGTCACGATCTTTTTCCCTTTTATCATTGTACTATCCTCATTTGCCATTTTTAATTTTATCCCGTCAGCCAGCTGCACAGCTGCTCCGATCAAGTCTTCTCGAACAATCGCGTGAGTTGCTCCAGTATCCAGCGTAATGATACACTTGATTGTTACGCTGCCTCCGCCTCGTGCTACACTCGTAACAGCGATGTATGTTATGGGGCAACCAGACGGTGAAGCCAGCTTCCGTTGCTCCGTGCTCTTTAGTCCGGCAATACGACAACAAAAATTGGTATGATTTTTTTTCAGCAAGGTGAGGAACTACTAGATAGCCACACCGCTTCCTCGTGCACTACAAGAAAGGCACGGCAAATAAATCAATAAATAATCAGGAAAAATTAGTTTTGCGCAGAAAAAAATTACAGAACAACTAAATACTGTCCTAGAGCAGCTACAACAAACGACTGTAAAGTCCACTAAACATGAGACAGCGTTTAGGGCAAAAACTAGACGAACAACCAAAGAAGCTTACGAATTTTTGTGTAAAATTAACGCAAATGAACATCACAATTTCAACAAGCCAAGTTACTCGATAAAGGAAGCACCAACACCAATGTAGGTGATCAAGGAATTCTTTTAATAGAAGGGTGATAAACAATCACGAATTTTTAGATATAACCGAGGAAGAAAAGAGTGATCTAAACGATGAATTTCGGATGAGGATAGGGAAAGCTAAAGTTTCTTCTGGACCTGCAATATTATTGTAATGAGTCACATCAGACAAAAGTATTGTTAATAAATACCGGTGCTAACAAAAATGTTATCAAACCAGATATCATTCAAAACAATCAAAACAGTAATTAAAACAAACGATCCATCAACTTAAGAAGAAAGGTAAAATGAACTTTCTAGGACATAACCTACCATAACAAACCTAATATGAATTAAATTTTCAGAAAATCTTCGATGTGATCTTAGGATCCCAAACGATGGCAAAAATGAACGCTATAATTGACTATAAGCCAAACACGATATCTCTAAATAACAAAACATTCAAGTTTCTTCGCTGCTATCCAGCGCAAAATCCAGTTACAAAGGATGAAAAGCATTTATTTACCAAAATATATCGTTACACGAAATGTTAGAAAGCGGTATAATCCACAACTTCGAAAGTCCTTATTCTTCCCCAATTTGGGTTAATGAAGGAAGGTCAGAGTTCTGATTGCCTACCGTAAATTGAATGAAAAGACGGTAGACGACAAGTATCCAATTCCACAAATGGATGAAATCCTGGACAACCTGAGAAAATCGGTATACTTTTCAACCTTGGATTTGAAATCCAATGGACGAAAAGTTACAGGAGAAAACGACATTCTCAACCGTAAAAAGTCATTTCGAGTTCAACAGAATGCCTTTCGGCCTAAAAAATGGTCCAACGTGCAATGAATAATGTCCTACAAGATCTAATTGGGGATATATGTCACGTACACTTAGATGATATAATTGTAGTGGGACATAACTTGGATAACCACATACAGAATCTTAATAAAGTACTCACAAGATTGTCACATTTCAATCTGAAAATCCAGCTAGATAAATGTGAATTTCTAAACCGGGAAATAGAGTTTCTCGGACTAATAATAACACAGGATGGCGTAAGACCAAATACAGACAATATATACAAACAATTTTTGACTGGCCACTACCTAAAAATCCCAAAGAAATAAAACAATTCTTAGGACTCTCAGGCTGTTATAGAAGAGTCCTGAAGGATTATTCTAAAATTACAAAGGTCTTATCTCGTATTCAAAACAACATTGAAAGACCTATCGCGTTCGCTTCACGTACCCTAAACTCTACAGTAATAAGCTATGCGACCAATGAAAAGGAAGCATTAGCCATAATAAGGGCCGTATAAAAATTTCAACCATACCTGTACGGTAACAAGTTTACACTGACAACGGGCCATAAGCCCTTAACCCTTATTAAATCATCAGACTTCGAAAATTCTCAGGTGGAGACTCGAATTGGAGAATTATAATCGATGTAATCTACAAAGAAGGAAGGGCAAATGTAGTGGCAGACGCCCTGAACAGGATGCTAACAGAAAATAATGAACTAAATTTCAACGAAGAGATAGAAACAATTCAAGTGAATCTGAAAAAAGAACAGGAAATCGCTCCGAAAAGGATAGTGACGTAGAGACTGTCCACACTGCAGATACGTCCGACGACCACTACATCCATTTTTCCGACCGCCCTATAAAATGATTTTCAAGATCTCAAATCTAGATACGGTAATTCTGGAGGATATATTCCCTAAGTTTAAAAGAACCATAAGTTCAAAGAAATTTTTGGAGAAAGGTCTTTTTGTATTCACTACACAAATGGTCGAAGACGTAATCAATGAAGGACGTCAGAATGCAATTGTAATCAAAGAACTTCAAGAAATTCCTTGTCAATACAAGCATTCGCCAAACATCTACAGATGATTCCGATTGAAACCAAGAACCTTCTAAACACAACCAATGCCTTAACGAAGTATTTCACCCAGTTCGGGATTCCCAAAGGCATTATCTCAGTTCATGAGACAATCTTCCAGTTTTGTTTCGTGACATAAGTGTGAATGGTAGGTGAATTTTCAAGTGTTTTGTATTTTGAGTTTTATTCATTTTACTAATCACTACTGGATTGTGACTATCCAATGATTGTATTCTTATACATACAAATAAATGAGTTCGATACGAATAAAATAAAATCGATGCAAGTTTAAAGTGCAAGTGAAATTATTATCAGTTAAATGTGGCGCAAGATATCTCTTCTCTCATTATCTTATAAATGGACATACCATTTAAAATTCATATTGAAATACGATAACACAAATAAATAACATGTGTGTGAATACTGGGAATTGATAACACAAATCCATTGGTTTATTATTACTATTTAATCCTATAAGTACATTAAAACGTCGTGTTAATAATGTGTATGTTGACAAGTTAATTAACCAAATCAATTATATGATATCACTCATCAATCAACATGGTGTCAAATAGTAACCAAACAATTTTTTTTATCTTTATTTGAGTTTTCTTTAAAATTTTTATATTTAGTTCTAAAAGTCAGGTGTTGCACTAGGGTAGTACTAACGTTAACCGTAATTTATTTGTTTTGTAGTTCAGTTCTGTTTTACTTTCATAACTATGTTGAACTTCATATTGTTTGGTGCTAATTAGATCGAAACTAATAAATTCGCTTTTGTAAAATTATTTCGTTGTACTCGTAATCCATGAACTGAGTCCATTACGGAGTAGATGGATTCTGTAGTAAAGTGAAATGTGACTGAGTTGACAATAGTTAAGTATACTGGTATAAGCCTAGTTAAGTATACTCTTATAGGTGAGTATAGGTCTATTTCCGTCCTTGGCTTTTCACTTCCGCTCTATTTTCCTTAATGGTCAAAGCATGTCTTAGTCATCTTCGAAAATAGCCGGCAATATTAAGAACATTGACTGGAGTAAATTTGTGTTCATTGACGAAAAGCGTATGCAACCAATTTTATTACATGAATGTGTTGGCGGTTGGTGTTGAAAAATACGGTAAACGATAATTACAGAACCTCAATTAGTTCTACATTAGGAATTCTTTTTAGCATAAACAATTTTAAGCTTTACTAATTATTCTGAAGACAAAAAATTAAATCAAAAATATAAATATATACAAAATTATTTAAATTTCTTATTGTAGCGAGATTTGCCTGGCTTGTAGTTGTTATCAATGAAATGGAAAGAAATGTTAGACCCAAAATAAATATGCTTAAGCGTATGCTAAATTCAAGTGAGTGAAAATATTTGAAAATAACAACAACAATTTTCTTACGAAAACTTGAAAAAGAATTAATCGATATAATTCCAAATTGGAAATTTAATATTTACTATTAAAACTACTATTTTACTATTTACCTCTTACTATCTACAACTATTTGAAAATTTTAGTAAAATCGTAAAAACGAAACATGTTAGGAATTTATTGGAATTTTTATTTCATTACGTACATTAAAAAAAACCAGAATTGTAACGTTGCGGAATCCAGATGCTGTTATTGAAACAGAGTTGTCGATTTTAGGAATAATACTATGGAGTCTGGATTGTAGCGAGTACCTTGCTGCGAATTGATCTACCCTGAATATTTTTTTTTTTTATTGCGGTGAATTGTGAACTGATGTACATATGTATGAGTTGCTTAATGAATGTAACGTTGGGTACAAAAAACACGAAAACACACACAAACAAATAATTTCCCCGTGCTTGATTAACGGTGGATCAAAAACGTGGGAGTTGACTTGAGTTTTAAAACAAAAAAAAAAAAAAATCTTAAAATAAGTTGTAGTATAGCTAAAAAATATAATAGTGTTAAATTAATAGTGAACATATTCAATAAATGAATAAATATGCTTAATGAAACAAATAATACAAATAGTTAATAAATAAGTTAAATAAATAAATTAACTTGGATTAACTTTCATATTCCATAAATAAAAATAAGTTAATTTAAATGGTATTTAAAAGTGTATGATACTGTTATTGATGTTGTAAGCAAAGGATTGGGGATTAATGTTCATTTGGATGAGACAGATTTATTGCTACGGAAAAATAAAAAAATCTTCTCAAACAATTTCACCTATCTACATTAGATTCATCAAAAGGCAAACTAAAGATAAAATAATTCAAGCCAAAACAACAACTCCTAGCTGGAGTGGCCATATTAATATGTGCTAATTTTGCTGGTCTATTTGAAACGAAAAAGAAAGTTCGGAAAATGTGGGTTCGTCCAATTTTCACTGAACAACAACGAAAATAGCTCATAATTTAATGGAAGAAATGAGAATGCACGACCATGAGTCATTCTTTAATTTTACAAGGATGACCATTTATTCTTTTGGCAAATTATTGAATTTAGTTGGGCCAGAGATATCTAAACAAGGCAGAACTACAGGTTGTTCATAAATCCATCCAATAGATTGGCTCTAACTTTACGGTAATTATATTATAAAAATTATTAAACATTTTGTGTCTAATTAATTTAATTTTTGGTATTTGGCTAGTGGTAGTAGCCAATGATCTCTACCCTACAATTTCCGGATTGGTAAAAGTACAGCTTGCAAAACTATATCGGAGACGCTACACACACGAAGATTGGTTAGCAATAGCGGAGGGCTTCAAGACACGTACTTTCGTAATAGTAGACGGAAAGCATATAAGAATTATTGTATGTTATTCGCGCTTATTTTGTAAGAACATTAAGAACTCAATAATTCAATTTTGTATTATAGGCACCACCAGATTCCGGTTCGGAGTTCTTTAATTACAAGAAATATTTTTCTGTAATTCTATTGGCAATATGCATAGGTGCTCAAGGACGCCAGAGTGATGGTGGAGTATTCCAAAATTCGCAAATTGGGAAACAATTTCTAAATAATACCATGAAAATACCAGGTAATAGTGAAATTTTTCATGGGGGTCCAAAATTGCCTAATTATTTACTTGGCCATGAAGCGTTTGGCCTAAAATCATGGCTAATAACACCTTATCCTGATAAATCTAGTAGTAAATTAAATTTTTAAAAACGAATTTTGAACTATCGACGGTCTAGGGTCAGACTGGTTATAGAAAATATATTTGGTATATATACGGCCAGATGGAGAATATTGCGGACATACTTGGAAACATCCGTAGATACTGCCGATAAAATCGTTAAGGCAACAGTATTTCTAAGCTATTGCCTTATGGAAGAAGAGAAAAAACGATCGCTTCAAAGGAAATACTGTCCAACAAGATTTGTGGATTACGAAAATCACGCAAATAACAAAACTATTCCTGGTTGTTGGAGAAAAAATGCAGAGCCTCTAGCTCAAATATCGAAGCAAGGTAGCTATAATGCTTCTTCAGTAGCAATGGAAACAAGAAATATTCTCGCAGAGCACTTCATAACAGATGGATCAGTACCATGGCAGTGGGATTGTGTTAAATAAAGTCGTAATATGTCGTAAAATAAAGCTGAGCTGCGTATTTCTCAGGAATAGTTAATTCTCTAAAAAATAACGTAACCAGGTTTCCCGTAAATGGTCCATGTTACATTCTATTGGCACCTTATTCGTTGTAACATTTGTTACCAGTTGTTATAATGGCAATAAGGCGATGCGGATGGTGTCGATGACGAGTTGGAACGCTCACTCAATGTTCGTTTTTTTTTTATTAGAGGAAACATTGCGACATCACTATCATCCATAAGTGTCGGTGGCGCTGTGGTGAGTGGAGTACGGTGATGTACCAATTTTTTACGTCAATTTTTTTACGCATTTTTTTACGGGTAAAAAACTTATATTTTTCCATTACTATTTAACTCTCAGCAAAAACGTAAAAAATGTAAAATACGTAGATAATGTAAAATAATATTTAAAAATGTGGCATTTGCAGCAAAAATATTTTTTTAAAGATTTCCTTTGCAATATTTATTTTTTTAAGGCAATCGATAGCAATATGATAAAATTCACATTCTATGGCAGTTCATATTGGTTATTTCGAAGAAATTAGCAAAGTTCGTTTAATAACATTAAAAGACAATACAGATAAATTTTGATAGGCTTAAACTTTAAATTCAATTTTATTTTATTAACACAAACATATTAGTTTTTCCAATTTCATTCCACTTCACAACTAAATCAACTATAATTGTAAAATCTTAGACTTTTGTATTTAAATTGTAAATTTAATATAGTCTTGATTTACAGTTAACTAATAGATTACCACGGGTGGGGTCTATTTAGTTATTGAGAATAAACAACTTGTTGTTAATATTAGAGTTAAATTCATTCTATTTTATTTTATGCAATATTCACCTTTTATATACAATTAAATGCTACTGTCAGCAACTTAGAGAAAAAGAAAATATAAAAATAAGAAATAAAATATGACACCAAACATTCCTATCCAGTAAATTTAAATGTTGTAATGTTGATGAGCCAAGGTTGCTTCAACATCATTATTGTTGTTGTAAGTAGGTTAACTGCTAGTATCAGCAAATTAGATAAAAATATAAAAATTGGACGTTGCACTGTTGATCTCAACAATAATCATCATCGTCGTCGCTCCATTGATCAGAATCTCTCAAAATTTCCTTATTATTGAGCGCAAAATAAACATAAAGTAGCTTCTTCGATCTTTGAAATGTTAATCGATTCCTAGTTGAAGTATGTATTTGATCCCAATTTGAAAAAATTCGCTCTATTTGAGCAGATGAAGCAGGAAGATTTAAAATTTTTAAAGCTAGCCTGGAAAATTCCGGATATTTCATCTCCGCTTTACTCCAGAATATATGGCATTTTTTAATACCTTTATTGAAAAGTACTTCGAGTAAGCATAGCCTCTTTTTATAGGCATGCCACTCCTCTATTCCTGCGCCTGTTAAATTTTTTAGAAGGAAATGATTTACTCTGTCTTCATAATCACCTAAAAAAAATTAAATTATATTTTAAGAGAAAATTTTTCAAGTAAAAATATGTATATTTTTAAATAATTACCGATAAGTAGGGAGTTGTCATAAAATGGGTGTAGATAGTCAATGCATACTTATTTAACGCCATATCACATCAACGTTTGTAATGATCTTGCATTTTTTGTATATTTTTGCCATTAATTTCAAACGAAAGCCACATATATGCTGCATCAGCCAATGAAGAATCGAATTTTTGGCAAAAGTTGATAAATTTGCATATATGTAGTGTCTAACATTTCCTTTTCTTCTTTAATCTTTTCGATGAATTCGTCATCGAAAATAAATGTTGATGTGGAAGACTTGACTTTTTTAGGTTTTTCCTCTATAATGATCTGCTTTAGGTACTGCAAATTGTGAAGAAGATTTTCCTATGCATCTCTATAGGAACACCATTTCTTGTCACATGCCAACCGAATTCGTTTGCCACCTTTGCTAAGCACAGCCTTCTCGAAATCGGTATGTTTAAATTCCTTTAAAATAGAAGTGGCTTGTCACGATAAATTAGCGTCAACAATGTCTTTCGCAAAAAGATTCCCCGTGTGACTGTTGCACGTTGAATGCCATACGATATGATTGAAATTTTTGCCCATTTTAATCATGGTACTGGCATTGTCCGAAACCACAGCATAAATATTTGTGTTATACAAGCTTTTTGCCAAACCAATCGATTCGCAAACTATTTCGGCTAGTTTAGCTGCGTTCTCAGATTGACCGCTTAAATCCGCATTACGCATCCGCATTACGAATAATACTTACAACTGTTTTGCTGTTGCTTGATGAGTTCTTCCATCCATCAATCAATAGCACAGAATCAGACGGTAAAGACGTACGAGAATCTGTTAAACAATTCTGGTATGTGCTATTCAATAGTCTACCGGACAAAATCCTGCGGAAAAGCATTTAACGCATAAGACGGTTCTAAAGCTTTCACTAATCTTTTGAAGTGTGGAGATTCGATATTGCTAAACGAGATGTTGCATCCATAAAAAAACTGTGCCACTATTTTGTCCAATTCTTCACGTTCTTTGGAATTACAGGAATCAACATAACCAGATAATGATTCCGAATTGTTTGTACTTTTTTTAATAGCCGTTCGTTTTTTTTGGTAGCTAGGTTTGAGAAATAGCCCTAACAAGTTCGTCCGTGGAAATGTTGATAGTCCAACATTGTTTGGCGATAGTGATAGAACGCTACTACTTGAAGGAAGAAACGAAGTTGACGTAGACGCAGCGTCACTTTCGTTTGAACTTTTTACTTCTGGTGCTTCTATATTGTTCTCTATATTAAAAACATCCATTTCGGTTGAATCGATTTTCTGCACCTCAATGTCTTCAATAGTATACGTTACAATATCCATAGTACTGGACGTGCTAGAATTTAGTATGTCGGGTTCGGAATTTTTATTATTTCCACACCTTTTCCTAAAATAATAAAATCCTTTTCAATAAACTAATCTACGTTCACGGCTGCTATTAAGATAATATTGAACTTATCGATGCGCTTTTAGTCTAGAGAGCGGTATTTTCCAAATTTTTTTTGCATATGTTGCAATGAGCCATATATTTTTTATCAGATTTCACCAACTGAAAGTCTAATTCTTTAAAATTAGTAGTTTTTGGTCTTCCGTTCGACATTTTTAATTGGAAATTATTATAAATTAAATTAGAATAAACTAGATTGAACTTATTTTCGTTTAATTCCCACAAACCTCACATTATAAATATAAATCAAACTATAATTTTAGGTTAAATTTTGACAAGTGGTGCAACACATATACAATACGCGTGGAAAAGGAATAAAAGCAATGTGTTGCATTTTGCTTAAAGCGGATTGCTGAATGATGTATATATAGTATGTGTTTGTGTATAAAGGCCGTGCCCGAACACCATGTTAAATATTCACACGTAATAATTTTTGGCATAAAACACACTCATTCGAATTATTACAATCGTTCCCTATGATACATTTTGACATATCCATGCGAAATGTTTTAGTATTGAATGGGATTAGATATAGCAACCAACAAAATAAATTTGAAGGAAAACACATGAGTCCCATCGTAAGCTCCGACCACATTTTTCAATACAGGTGTACAACATCGTCGGCTATTTAATAACTTGGAACATAATTGATTCTGTAACTGTTTGGCTATGCATTTCTATTACTGCTCCCACCATTCTACGGTTTATCTCACTGGCAAGCCGCAATAAAATAAAGCCATGAGTTCTAACTCAAGTTACCATCCATGCATTTTGCGTGATAAAAAATCTGTAATTTTGTCAACCATACCCCAGAAATCCTTAAATGTTTCTTCACTTAATATTTGACTAATAATCGGATTGTGGGATCGCGGTGTATAATGTAATCGCTTGATAATACTCGTATTAATTTAGTATTAATTCCTGAATCATTTTTACATTACAACAATAATGTATAATAATTTTGCTTACTTCAGAATTTTGATCCATTTGATTTGGTTTAAAAAAATTGGCGGGGAAATTATCACGCAAAAATTATTATTGAATTCGGCCAGTAAAAATAAAAAATATCTGCGGAGGGGAAAATTTCTCAAGTAAATGTCATAAATTATTATTTATCACGGTATTATCACAGTATTCGGGCACGGCCAAAGAATTGGTTACATTAATTTAATTTTACTATGGAAAAGAAACTTCTAAAAACCGAAATACATATATAAGTATTTTACATTTATTCGATTTTAACAATTTTTTACGTAAAATATGTAAAAAAATATTTTTTACGTCTTTTTGCCCATCACTGTGGAGTATGTGAACTTGAAGTTGATGGTGCTTCACAGATGTCCGAACTGTCTTGTTGCCTCTAACACCAAAATAAGAATAATATTGAAAATATTAAATTATTATAAATTTTGTTACTTCCGTTTAAGTAAAACTCTGACTAACATTCTAAGGTAGTTCACATGTTTCGGCTCTGGTATACATTTAAATGAATTACCATTTGATATTTTATCTTTTGATGTTTTGTACCTGATGTAGCTACTTCTTAAATTTTTGTACATTATTTTTATGAGGTCTATTTATATTTTTCAATTAGGATATTTTATCATCAATTCTTCTTTTACTTCACTCCACAGAAGAATGATTGCGGATGGTGTATGGCTTCTGATTGGCATTGTATAATCATACAAAGGAGGGCATTCAAAAATCAACTCTGGAGGCCTATTATGAACTTGATGCGAAGCGGATCGCATTTCGCATTTCTTACGATTTAACAAATACGATCTGCTTCGCAAGAGCTCATTATGAAATATCATTATCGCATATTGCATTTCCCTTCAGGATATATTTTTGGAAATTACTGTAATAAGTCAGGTTAATTGTTTATTGTTTTTATGAATATTCCAATACAAATTATTTTTGAGCAAACAAAACCGTAAATTTGATAAAAAGAAGAAACATATTAATTATCATTTAAATACATTTTATCGCTGCACAAAATAATGTTTCACTACTCAAATGCGATATTCGCCTGAGCAGTTGCATTTTCAATTTTATTTTCGCAAAAACCCGCTTTCATTTTCTATAAGTTGGCACATCATTCGACCATGAGCGGATTAAATGCGGAAAGGGTATTTCATAATACAAAAATGCGAAATAGCATGAAAATGCGAAATGCGATCCGCTTCGCATCAAGTTTATAATAGGCCTCCTGACAAATCAGCTTCAAATACATCAACATCTCATTGACGAGTTTTATATTGTCGTAAGTTTTTGTTTTTTTCGGGGTTGGCTCATTTTTTGTGTAATTATTTGTCTATATACCTATAGATTCGTTCAGCGCCTTCATCAAGCAATTCTATATCACCAGATTCATCTTCCAAATTCATTCCAAAAAATTTTATGTTATGAACACGTTGAGAGGCTACTTACTCAATTTTCTGTATTTATTTATTAAAAAACGAAATGACACGATACGAGCCAGCAATGACCTGCAAAATCCGTTTATTATCAATAAACTATTAACAATTATATTATTATAAATTTAAATAAATGGAATAGTAAAACTAACAACTTTTGACAATTCCACATAGGTTTGCTATGTTTCTTCAGGGTTGCAAATTGTCCAAACAAATGCATTTAGGAAATTTTTCAGTTGCAATGAAAAAGATGTGTGAATGACTATTTTTGATTGCAAATCACATAGTAAATTTTTGCATGTACATATTTGTAAACAATTTATGTACCGATATATAAATTTTTTTAATGTATACTATCCGTGTGAAATAAAATCAAAGCGATTGCAATTATTTGCAAACTACTTTATGTGAGAACCAATAGTTAAAGTTGATATTTATAAATATGTGTCTGCATATCAGAAAAACAAGCAAGCTTTCGAAAGAGAATTTTAGCAGGCGTATTTCTCTTTTGTTTTGTGTTTAAAATTTGTTTTTGATGTGTGCGAAGTGCGACGGCAATAGCAAATCGGAGTTTGTTTTGCTACTTTAAAAAAAAAAAAAAATTAAACAGAAGATTTAGTGAAAGAGAAGAAATATGAGGGATCGAGTTATTTTATTGAATAAAAGTCAGTCAAGTCAGGAGTTTTGTAGATGTCAGTCGATTGCTAATCTCAGTCTTGATGAGTTGTGGTAGGTGGTAGCAAAATCTTGTCTAGTGCATGTGCAATCAACAAAAAAAAATTAAAAATTAAAATGTTAATTTATAAAATCCTATTGATAAAAGTCTAATTATCAACCCTAATTGTCTCAAAGTTGATAAAGCAATAATTTTTTTTAAATCAAATTCAAAATTAGCCCCTACCTAAACCAGCTATAAATATTGTTAATCCTGAAATTAATAATATAAATTGCCCTAAATAAGTATTTTCTAATAAAATATTAAATCGAATTAATAAATAAACCCCAGCTGTTACTAAAGTAGAAGAATGAACTAAAGCTGATACTGGTGTGGGTGCAGCTATAGCTGCAGGTAACCATGAAGAAAAAGGAATTTGAGCTCTTTTAGTTATAGCTGCCAAAACTACTAACCCCCCAATTAATATTATTTCAATATCTATTTTTATTATTTCTAAATAAAATACATAATTTCAGGATCCATAATTTATTATTCAAGCAATAGCTAATAATAAAGCTACATCCCCAATTCGATTAGATAAAGCAGTTAATATTCCAGCATTAAATGACTTTACATTCTGAAAATAAATTACTATACAATAAGAAACTAATCCTAACCCATCTCACCCTAATAAAATTCTCACTAAATTAGGACTAATAATTAATAACATTATTGATAAAACAAATATTAAAACTAATAAAATAAATCGATTAATATTATAATCACCGAAAATATCTTTCGGTGAATGATATTTTTTTTGCAAACCATATCAGTGCAATAAAATTAACATTATCTATACTAAAAAGTTGAATAATTAAATTCTTGTTGCGATTGACAACGTCCATAATTTCTCGTCCATAAATATGTTCTAGTAGTTTCTAACGTGTTAAGAACAATCAATATGTCCTAGAAATTTTCTCATATGACAAAAAACATAAAAATATTGTCGAAATTTGTTGCAAATAATCAGTGAACTTAAGATTCGGTTAAACTAGTAAAAATAAAAATGTGTTAATTCGTATGCATCTCCTGATGATTTAAACTTTTGTACCATCATAAATTGCTCAAGTTACTAAAACTAATTGTAATTATATAAAACAAAATTTGTAATTAAAATAATAAAAATGTCGTCGACGAAAAAGTGGAAAGAAAATTAAAACAAAAACGAAAAACTATTAAAAAGAAACTAAGAATTTTGTTAAACCAAATCCAAACAATCCAGAATAGTGAAGAGACAGTCACCACAAAACATCAATTTTACGAAAGATTGCACAACAAAACTGAAATTATATTTGATGATAAAGAGATCACCTTACTACAGAAGGGATTAAAGTACAATTTAATACCTAATAACAACCAACGTCAACAAAACAAACATTTAATGTCAATAGAAAACGCCATAAGAAAAACAAACTTAGAACATCAATCAGATATAAGAACATTAATAGTCAACAAAATAAATAATAGAGAAAATTTAATACCTGTACATAACAACAACGAAATAAAAGTGATAAATAAAATAAATCAAAAATTACGTTTAAACAATGCAATAGTAACAAAGGCAGATAAAGGCAGCACCACGGTCATAATGAAACTCGCAGAATACAACTTAAAAATTGATGAATACATACACAACAACAATATTTTGCAATTGGATACCGACCCTACCGAACAATACAACAGAGTAATTAAAAACCAAATGAACAAATCAAAACGGTTACTAGACCGAAAACAAATTTTAAGAAATAAAATGATCAAACCAAAAGCTCCGATGATTAAAGGGCTTCCGAAGATTCACAAGCAGAATACACCTATTCGGCCATTGATAAATTTCACAACAGCACCTACATATAATATTGCAAAACACTTAAACAACTGGTTGAAAAATAACATAAAACTTAAATTTGATTATTCCGTTAAAAACAACATTGAATTGGTCAACAAAATTGAAGGCATCACTATACATCCGAACGAAAAATTAGCATCTTTTGACGTCACCAATATGTACTGCAACATACCCGTCAACGAAACAATAAATATAATGAAGGCTGCACCCTTTAACTGCTGACCCAAAACGAAATAGATCCAACAACAAGTAGTGAAATAATAAATTTATTAGAGGTAATAACTAACCAAAATTATTTTAAGCATTTAGATAAATATTATAAACAAACAGATGGCCTCCCAATGGGAAGCCCTCTGTCCGGTACATTAGCTAATTTCTACTTAAATTATATAGAACACACACATATAATCAATGCAAAAAATAAATTTCATAAATATATAAAATACTGGTTCAGATACGTTGATGATGTACTTATTTTATTTACCGGGACGCACAGACAGTTAGATTTATTACATGATTACATTAACAATATTCACGAGAAAATTAAGTTCACACTAGAATTAGAAAAAGACAAACAGATTAATTTCTTGGATTTAACTATTAAAAATGAAAACCATAAACACTTTTTTAAAATCTACAGAAAACCAACACAAACAAGTCATACTATACATAATAAATCTAACCATCCAACACAACATAAAATTTCTGCATATAGTCACATGATCCATAGACTAAACACAATACCATTATCAAATTTAGATTATAACGAAGAACTTAACAATATAAAATATATAGCTGCCAATAACGGTTACCAAATTTCCTTAATTGACAAATTAAACAGTTCTTACAAGCGTAAAAAGCAATATTTTGACAAATCCTCATTGATAACAGAAAACGAAGCCAAAATTATAAAACATATTTCCGTCGAATACAGCCAAAGCACTAGCCATATTATACGAAATATTTTTCATCAACATGGTTATAAAATAGCTTACAAAACGAACCAGAAAGTAGAACAAAAACTCAAAACGTATACCAATTATAGTAACAATGACACAGGCATTTATAAAATTACTTGTTCTGATTGCCCGTCATTTTATATAGGGCAAACCGGCCGTTCATTTGAACAAAGATTCATTGAACATGTAAAAGACGTGGGTAAACCTAAGACAGATTCACTTTTTGCTTTACACATAAATGACAAAAAACATACATACATCAACTTCGACTCTAATCTAACCGTACTATACAGAATCAATAAGGGAGACTTCATGAATCGAATTGAGGAATTTGAAATTTACAAAAACAGAAATAATATATACCTATTGAACAATAAAATAAATACAACAACAAATAAAATTTATGATTTAATTTTAAAATTAACGTAAGGTTATAAAATTTCGATACATAAATGACAAATTGTCACTGTAATACTCATTTAAGTAGAAACAAGCTGATGATGATAATGGTAATTATCGAAATCGATACTTGTTAAAAATATTAACAAAAGTTTTTAATTCCACATTAAGAAAGTTTTTATACTTATATATATATATATTAATGTAACTTTGTTTTTAATAATAAATTGTTTTTATTGTTTTAATTTTATAATTAATAAAAATGTACATAACGGACAATGTGATCTATTGTTGAGTGGTAATATGGTGTTAAAGAGAGCAAAATAGTAAAAACTAAAAATAAATTAACAAATTATCTGAACGTTAAAAATCAAATGAAGTGAAATATCTAATAATTAAAATTATAATAATTAAAAATACCTAAATAGTGAACAACATCGTTGTTGGTTGAAGATTTATAGCAGCAACCCCGCCAGTTTCACATATTTAGTCACAATTAGATACACACTAAAGTTACATTTTCTTTCCTTTTGCTCCTTAATAATAATTCTGTTGTTTATTTTTCCGGTGAATGCTTGTTGTTTTCGTGGTTTTTCTGATTGTTTCTGTTTTGAGGAATTTTCCTTTTTATCTTCTATCACTTTTTTTTTCTTTCGGCTTTGAAATCATGTTCATTCACACCATGAGGAAGTGATTCCTGATGGAGTGATTGAATGTGTTGTGAGGTAGGGTCTTTACGGCGGTTCGGCTTTCCATCTCTTTCCGATCGTGTTGCTTACTTCGGCAGGCTGTCGGAGGGAGCAGCACAATACATGTGTTAGTCGTTCCTTGGAGATGACGGTTTCTGTCCCGTAAGGTAATCGAATGATCTGTTGGAAAGGCGTCCTTCCATCCCTTATTACCATCAGTGACGGCCGCGACTGGAAAGGCAATTCCGTTAGGCGGACCGATGATAAGGGGGCCTTCGCAGCAGACTGGTCGGGAATTGAGCGGAACAATACTGTAATCTCGAACTACTGCACCCTAGTTATCATTTGCTTTAGCTCCTGAGGGCGTGGCACACAATATTTCGTTTTTCTTTTTGTGTTTTTTTTTTAATTCCATTTCTCATGCGGTTATTTAAGCATGGGATTACGTCTGGAGAAATCCACGACACGTCGAGAGCTTTAGCTAGCTACTAAACCGGACAAGACCTCTGATCCCGTGTCTATTAACGAAATCTCGCGGTTTCGTTACAAGTTATCTTTCAGAATCAAGTGTAAATGAAAGCAATTCCCTTGGATTATTAGCTAATAGTACTAATCTAGTTTCCCATTTAGCATCATTCAGCTTATAGCTACAAATTATTTTTCTAACAGAACTTTGGATTAATAGCAATGAAGCAAAATTCCACAATTTACAACACTACGATTTAATAGATCTGCAGGAGTAGCTGCCTATATTTAAAGTAACCTAATAAAATGATTTTGTTGGTGTTTTAGCTTAATTTATTTTTATTTTTTATTAATAAAAAAAATCCAACGTTTCGACAGCACATCCCGTCATTTTCAAGGTTACAATGTATACTATAATTTCAAAAAAAAAAATTCTAACGAATGTTTTTCTAAAGTAACTAGAATTCAATTTGAAATTTAGAAAATACTCAGTTTAATATAAAAATAGTTCAAGTTATACGATTAGAGTGAAACAAATTTAAATTTAGAAGATCTATAGAATGTTGTCGTAATAATTTAACAAATACTTTGAAACTTCCTGGATATTTAACAAATTTTGAGATAAATTATGATGTTTTTTAATGTAAATGCTTCCAAAATTAATCTTTTATTAAGATTTTGCTCCTTATCAAGTATCTCAGCGTCATCTATAGATAATGAGTGATTACTTCCACGTAGATGGTTTGATAAAGCGCTGTGTAACAATTTAAGCTTATACGTGGAATCGTAAATAAGTTGACGAACCCGTTTTTTTAAATTTTATTTAGTTTGACCCATATACTCTTTTCCACATGAACATTTTAATTTATATATTAAATTTGATTGTAACTCTAAAGGAATTTTGTCTTTTAATTTAGTGAATAAAACCATGTCCAAACTTTCAAATGCTCTACCAACCAGTTGTATATCTAATTTTGTAAAAGGATCTTAATTTTTTCGAAAAAAAATTTAACATACGGGGCCGAAATGAAAAGTTTGCGATTATTTTCAACGATTAAATATATCGTTGTTAATTTTTTATTTAAATATTATATGAAACTCACTTAAACCGGCACAAGTTAATGTACATTTTTTTTATGTGCAAAGTACGTATTTTGCTCCTTTTGAAAGTAAGATTTTTATTGTACAATTGTCGTCTTCTAGAGTATCTAATATTCGGATATTTTTGAACAAAATAAGTATCGTATAATAATCGAAAAGTGTTGTTAAATCAACGATAATATCACTATTATATTTAATAATTAATTAAATTATTAATTTCCTAAGTGAAGTGTACTGATTTGTGAAAATAATTTAAAATTTTGTAATAAATACTTTAATGTTTAATTAATTGAGGACGTTGAATTCAATTTGGTTTTATTCTTATTTATATGCTAAGTAATTGAAGTGTACTTATTTGTAACTTAAAATTGTGTAATAAACACTTGAGGATAAAAATTGATTGATTGATTGAATATGAGTGTACAGCCAAGCATTATAGCAGGATCTCCCGAACTTCCGGGCCCATGCCGTACATTCGTACACATATAACAAAACCGAAGGATAGGTTAGGATTATTAGTTGGGACAGACTCGACCCGGTTACAGACACCAATGCGATCGATAGTTAGTAAATTATTAGTACAATATATAATAAATAGGTTAGCACAAGACAGCACAATCTAACTACATTATTAGATGATCATTTCTCTGGAATCTAGGGCCGGATACTCAGGACTCCCTAAATCTTAAATCTAAAACAGGACTTAAAAAATTATTAATGTTGTAATTTCACCCTTGTCCGCCTTTCATTAATTTACCTAATAAAATAATCTAGAAACATTTAAAATAACAGCGCTTATTTCCTTATTAATGGTCCTTTTATATCCAATTAAATAATTATTACTTACTGCAACAAGAATTAACATAAACATTAAACCGTTTAAACATAAAAATTTTACTTAAAATTTATATAAAATGATTTAAATGATGATATTACAGCACCACAACACCTAGACTTATTAATAATTCAATAATTCAATTAGGTACTATAAATATATTAAGAATCAACAAATAAAATTAATATAAAAATTCCCAGACGACTCTGAAAACTAAACTTAATTATTAAACACCATAATAACAAATTTTATTACTTAAATGAATAATTATTATCACAGGATCTTCAGAATTCCCGGGCACACATCATTCACCCATTCATCCAACCCCAGCCGAAGGATAATTGCGAAATTTCAAACTTCGCACGATAAAATATAAAATGAATTATATATGAATAAAAATTATTATATTTCAAAAGACAAATGTATAGTATTTAAAGATTATAATGATATTTGATAATTTTTTCATATATTTAGTATCAAATCTATTCTAAGTAAATGCAGTAGAATTTGAAAAGAAAAAACAAATCGCATCGCACGAGAAATAGTTGTGGCAAAGCCTTAAGTAAAATAATAAAACAGTGAAACGAACCTTAAACATTATTTTTTAATTATTATTTTATTAAAGCAATTCAAAACATTTAGCCTTCCGGAATGTTTTTACATAATTCTACGTTGTTCACATTCGTTTAATATAAATTATGCACACAAAAATGAATACGTCATTATGTGTTGAAAACCAAATCTTAACTCAACTCAAATCATTTCCAGATTAGCATTTTATTTATATATTTAGTTAATTTATAATTTTATAGTATTAAATTAAATTAATTTAAAATCAATTTGATGCAGTTTGTAACACCCTGTAAAAAAAATTATTAATCATAACTAAATAAACTATTTTCAATGAGTTGTATAAGACGGATTCCAATTCGACTCAAACCCATTCGATTATACAAAGTATAAGAATCCTATTTGAGTCGAATACACTTAAACTTCATTGAACCTGTATAGTCATGTTTTATCAAGCCCTCCATATTTGTTCCATGAAAACAAAGACTCACAGAGCGACAAAGCAACACCAGCATACAAATAACATAATCTTATATACTAAACCACTAACACACATTGAAGGTAAATACTTTCTACCATCTTTCATGTGCATAGCAGGATACTTATCAAGTTTTCCTAATATTATAGTTACTACTCTTATACCTGATCTACGAGTATGTATGTAGATACAGGAAAATATTTGTGACGACTATACCAAAACCAACAAAAAAATTTCTTTGTTCTGTTGTTGTTCGTATATTACAAGACAAAAACCAACAATACAAACATAGTACATTTCCTTGATAGAATTTATACAAAGAGCGAAAGGGACGGCTACACAAACCTGTTGTTGGCTTTGTTATATATCATGTTTCAAGGATATTTTTTTGTCGATTGTACATAAACTACAAACACAAGAACGCCTATAAGAATGCGTAAAAATCAAATCGAATATGAAATTAACTACGACGTATGTCTATTTAAGTTAAAATTTATTTTAATTCTATTCGATTATTAGATTTTAGTAATTAAAATTGAAAGTGAATTTCATGTACAATCACACTAATAGCCTAGTGCCTGATAAATGCATCCCGGTGGATTGCATTTTCCAAAAATTCACTTTAATTATTATTACACTAAAATTGAATTCAACTAGGATTAAAATTAACATTTAAATATATATATACATATTTATGTGTATAAAGTATATACATAACACTACATAAATAAAACAAAATAAAGATAAAAATTAAATTAAATTAAATTTTTGAAGAGGATAGAAAAAACACGTCTGTCCTCTTTGACGAACATTTGCTCACCATAAAAATCAAAATGGATAAAAATCAGAAAAAATCTGGTATCAAATGTGCTGATCATTTACAGCTTTAAAGTAACCAAATCCTTGATTTTGTGGATAAGTAGAAGTGGTTTACAAAGTTTCAATTTACCGAAGCAATTAAAAATTTGTGAAAAGCATTTCGATCCAATATCGATTGGATGGAGTACGAAGGGTGAAAAATAAATCATTACCTGAATAATATTTGGTTGACTCTGAAGAAAAGATCATCGAAGTTCCCAAACATTACCAAAATATTAAGAAATATCACAATAAACACAACAGCGAACCACATAGAGAGTTACAACTTTTTCTTTTTCTTTTTTTTTTAATCAAAAACTTAATCACATTCATTAAAGACTTAAAACAACAAACAAAAAAAAAAAAAAAACTTTACAAAACTATAAACTTACTAGAAGCAATAATCACTTGTTGGGTTTTATTCACTTCCTTATTAAGTTTAAAATTGTTTTCAAAAAATAAAACAAAAACCCGCGCGCACGGTGGGCACAACATTTCTTAATCGACCTCTCGAATCACCAAAAATCTCGCTCAACATTTCTTAATCGACCTCTCGAATCACCAAAATTTATTTTACTTCGCACACACTTACCATACCAAATATGTTGAGTCTGCGAGAAAAGAAAGACAACCAAACATGTGTAAACACAAAGTTATCTTGTGCTATGTTGCACTCGCTAACAAAAAAATAATCAAAATTTTGCTCCGATCAACGATAGGTGCATTAATCCCTAAATAATCAAACAGTTTCATTAAGCGGAACCGTAAAAATTTAATCGACCCGACTATTCGATGTCTACCATCTGGACGGGCTATTGAGTTTGCCCTTCCACTATATTAGAATCGCTGTAACCTAATATAATTAGGTGGTTAGGCTATCGACGGGATACAGCATCAGCCACATTCATGCATGACGTGTGCTCCTTAACGTCGTATGCGTCTACCCGATGGAATGTTTTTCATCGGCCTTGTATCAACAAATTACACAATTTACAATTCTTGTGGTATTATATATCAGCCTTTTTTTTTAAATTAAATTGATAAATAATTAAATGATATCCGTATTATACGTTGCCTTCATTCTAAAGATAAAAAAAAAATGTAAATCTAAGAGTATTTACTTTTTAATTAATTTAAAAACACAAATTACGATAGCAAAAATGCAGTCTGGCCAAGCCTTACAATGGAGCAAAAAATTATACAAAAAAATTATTGATAAAGCTTTATCGTAAAATTATATTTGTTAACAAATAATTAAGTGATCCATCAAACATACGTGGGACTCGACATTATAATTAGAAATTTAAATAATTCTGAGTGAGTCTTTGATAATTGTTTTGTTTAAGTATCCATCGACGTCGCTCGTTAAGACATTGTTTTGCTTACACTAAACATTTTTCATTACAGTAACTAAAGTAGCTCGGGGTACGACAGTGTACCCTTAGCTTAGTTTTGTAGACCTCTTGCTAACAATACTCCCACAGAAACAAATTTAGGGTAATTTCCTTGATTGGAGATATTCTTTGTGGTATGTGATTAGGAAGGAGATAAGAAAAATTGCTCGAACATTTCCAATATGTTCGTTAAATAAACGAAACATATTTCTTATTTACATCAGGTGTAATTAGAAAAAATATGTAGGTACCATCTCAAACTGCTTTTCTTACTGTATAACTCAGTAAATATTGAAAATGGACTCCGGGCTCAAGGGTTTCCACAAATGTCTAAAATTCACATGTCTAAATAAACGGTATTGATTGCAATACACGATCAAACCCTTAGCAGATCTCCCAGTTACAGATACCTAAGTAGTCAATAGTTGGTATTGTGTTATTAGTGTTATTAAGGCCAATAAGAGTTTCTCTAAGTGAATAGTAAGTAAAAAATTATTACGTTGAAATGATTTTGATTTCTTTTAGGTAATGAGATCTAAACCAAATAGTCACCTACATTTCTTACTTTATATCTTAGTAAATATTGAAAATGGACTCTGGACTCAAGGGTTCCTACAAATGTCTAAAATTAACATGTGTAAATAAACACCAAGAACATTCGATTTAAAGTATTCAGCTACGATCCACCTCATATATGTACACGATATACACCAAATATAAAAAGTATCTCCGAAAGTATTTTTGTTTGGACACTATAAGGTAATGAGATGTAAAACAAATAATCACAATCTAGTGTTGCCAATACTGTTTTATTTTAAATCGTATTTTTGGTGAATAACTTTAAATTACTAATTCATTAATAGGGCATGTTGCCAATTATAACAAATGACATTTATCGTAAATCGTTAGAGATTAGAATTTATTTTTGATAACCTTGACTGATAAGAATATAGCTTAAATGATTAATGCGGTGACATTAATGATAGAAGATAGATTAATGATTAGAATTATGACTTAAGTTGCCTTGGTATTAATGCAAAATTTACTTATTTTCTAACGGCTGGGTTTTTTTTTATTACTCCTTTTACCATTCGGATTAGCAGCCAATAAAACTCTTTCTGTATATATTCACGAGGTTTCGATAATTTTATTATCTTCTTCTGATAGTTAAATATAATAATAAATTTGAATGGTATTAATGTGTATACCTGTACTTGTAAAACTTTGAATAAACACTTTTCTGATATTTTATGAATTTGTGAACTATTTCACAAATTTTATCCTTCACTTACAATACAGACGTATTTGAGCGAAGTGCAGTTTAAAAGTGTAAGAAATAAGTGGTAGAAAAAGTGTTAAAAAAATTTACTAACGTTAAAAAATGTAGCTACAATAGTATGTCGTAGCTACAGTTGTAGCTGTAGATTTAAAATTAATAAATGACATTTCGTTAATTTAATAAACTATTAAAAGATTTAAATACTAAAGTAAGGGCGAAAGTGCCGCATTATGCCCGATTTAGATGAAGAGAAATGTTTGCCTTAACTATGTTTGCCTGTTACACTTATTTAATTTGTCAAACTACAGTCTAACTAAATTAACGTTAAGAGCTTCTCCGGTACGTATTTATCGTTTTAAGCCCTGTAATCGTTTTAGGGGCCTTCACTATGTTGGTAGGAATTACTTCTGTGCCATTAACCAGATAAACTGAGATTGTCGAAACCTACCAAACCCCTTCGATCTGATGCCTTTTTCTACTGATATAGAGTTGAAGGTTCATTCAGTACCCAATCCATAATAGTTAAGCCACAGATGCCTGTGAGTGTTCTTTAGTATGACCCCTATATTTTGTGAATTTGTTTTGCTTTTCCTACAATTTTTGAACTTGAATTTTCCCCAGGTGGTAATTTATTACTGACCTCCGGCGACAAACACGTGTTTTTATGGATAAGCTACAGTTGGCTGGGAAGGTTCTTTTTATCACCGTTACAGAATTTTGTAAGATCGAACAAAGCTTACACGTGTTTAAAAAAAAAATTAGAATAATTTCATCCCCATTGCAATAAGCCACATCATCACCAATTATTAATATGAAAAATCAATCCATGTTATACAAAAAAAAAATTATTTTAAAGAAACCCAATAATTTTTGAAATTTATAAACAAAAACCTAATAATAGAAAAAACGTATTAAGCGATAAAATTTATAATAAAAAAAATATATGCTTTTTACGTGCATAATACGTATATACATACATATACAAATGGGTATACATATATATAATGAAAAAAAAAAAAAAAAAAAAATTAGAAATAAAACTCCCCAATCCAAAAAATGTCTTCAGAGTACTCTCAGGTAATTTAGGGTGCTGAAAATAATATATAGAATGTTTCTGCTGCTTGAACAGTAGTAAAAGTCACAGCTGAAAATAAATACAACATGATTAATATTTGGCATCGATTTTTGTTCCCAAAAATTAATGACCCATTCAAAATAAGTTTTTGTTTAGAATATTTGAATTGTCATAACATTTGAGAGCGGTGTATAAAATAAAATAGCTCTTACTTATTATTCCCATTCCTAGATGTCACTTAACACACAAATAAAAATAACAGGGATTCGGGCTGAGTAAACTATTTGAAAGAAAACTTTTTACGTAAAATTAACATAATTTCTTTCATAGCAATGGTTTAATTTTAGTAAATTTATAAAAAAATTATATTAAATTAATTATTATTACAATTAAGTTATTACTATAGAGGGAAGCCACCAAAAATATGTTTAACCGAATCAAAAATCAGACCGATTTTAGAATCCGACCGATTTTAGAATCCGACCGGTTCGATCACCTATTTGATTTTTTTTATATGTTTTTCTATGGTTTAAACAAAATGTCGTTAATAAAGCCACATTGCCACATGATATGAATCTGTATTCGGGCAGATTTTTGTCATGTGGCAATGCTTTTAGAAGGAGACTAACAAGATATGGTTATAATTGTTTATAAATTTTATGTTATGACGTGTTTTACAACAACAACATTCCATAAAAGTTTAGCAATAGTTTATATTCCAAGAGGATTTTCACTAAGAAATAAACATTTTCATGATTCGATTTTTCAATCAAATAAAATTACATGTTTTATGAACATTTTCGTATAAAAATAATGTAAAAGCTCATAATTCTTATAGATTAAAAATGTAAATGAAAACAATCGTTTTCCCATATAGTTTCTTAGTAAAGAAAAAATTTTATGTACTTTATTTTAAGCTTAGTAAAAAATACAGTCAATGTGGAGGCTCTTATTTATAGAGTAGGCTCTGCTAATACCCTTATAAAAGTTTTGTTTTTTAGATTATGGCTTTGTATAATCAGAGCCTACTCTATAAATAAGAGCCTCCACATTGACTGTATTTTTTACTAAGCTTAAAATAAAGTATATAAAATTTTTTCTTTGTATAATCAGAGCCTACTCTATAAATAAGAGCCTCCACATTGACTGTATTTTTTACTAAGCTTAAAATAAAGTACATAAAATTTTTTGTTTACTATGAAACTATATGGGAAAATTATTGTTTTCATTTACATTTTTAGTCTATAAGAATTATGAGCTTTTACATTATTTTTATACGAAAATGTTCATAAAACATGTAATTTTATTTGATTGAAAAATCGAATCATGAAAATGTTTATTTCTTAGTGAAAATCCTCTTGGAATATAAACTATTGCTAAACTTTTTTGGAATGTTGTTGTTGTAAACTACGTCATAACATAAAATTTTTAAACAATTATAACCATCTCTTTTTAGTCTCCTTCTAAAAGCATTGCCACATGACAAAAATCTGTCCGAATACAGATTCATATCATGTGGCAATGCTTTATTAACGACATTTTGTTTAAACTATAGATGTCGCCTAAATTATAAATCATATAAAAAAAATCAAATAGGTGATCGAACCGGTCGGATTCTAAAATCGGTCTGATTTTTGATTCGGTTAAACATATTTTTGGTGGCTTTTCTCTATTATAATAACTAAATTGTAATAATAATTAATTTAATATAATTTTTTTATAAATTTACTAAAATTAAACCATTGCTATGAAAGAAATTATGTTAATTTTACGTAAAAAGTTTTCTTTCAAATCGTTTACTCAGCCCGAATCCCTGTTGTTTTTATTTGTGTGTTAAGTGACATCTAGGAATGGGAATAATAAGTAAGAGCTATTTTATTTTATACACCGCTCTCAAATGTTATGACAATTCAAATATTCTAAACAAAACCTTATTTTGAATGGGTCATTAATTTTTGGGAATAAAAATCGACGCCAAATATTAATCATGTTGTATTTATTTTCAGCTGTGACTTAATTTAAATAGTATTTCTAATACTTGAGAAATAAATAAGGCATTTATATTACAGTTAATGTTTGTTGGTTATGTCGTTTATTTGTGATGCATAACAATCTGGGTTGATTTGATTTTTTTGATTTCTTCTCGCTCAATGCATATTATTATAATTTTTTCTCTCTGACTCTCTTTGATTTATTTTAATATTGGCTGTTCAACGTATTGTCTTTTTTTTACCATTGATTTTAGTTGTGAATAAGTGATGACGTCATTAAATATAATATTCTCTTGTTAGTACATATTGTTGTTGTTGTAGAACGTTTTTTAATTTAATTAACTAATTTTCTTTTGATTATATCTGGAAAATGGGGAGGCTTGAGAATCTGTGCTTTAAATGAGTTAGTCATTGAGTTGTTTATTAGTGATTTCAGAAAAAATTATTTATCTAGGTTTAATTTTTAATTCATATTTCTTCGTCAATCGAAATCGCGTTTTTTCATACAAACTCTATGAAAATAAATTATTTTTTAATGTTTGTATGTCCTTTATTTTAAGTTCATTTTTTACATGCCGGCTCTATTCATATCAAGATGGTTCTGGTATAATTAAGGTTGCTTTGATATTTTTCAACAAAATATGTGTCGTGTAATACCAGAGCCTTCTAGATTATAGAGCCATAATCATAATGACATATTTTTTAGAAGCTTTTTTAGTGGTATAACTCTTCACTGATTTCCATAGGAATCCATAGTAAAAATGGTGTTTTTTAGCTTCAAGTTTTTCAATGAAAAAACCAAATCTATTATAAAACGTTTAAATAAATATTTTCTACATACCTTGAACAACCACATTCAAGAAGACTATATTGTTATTGAATAAATATTAATTTCAGAAATATTAAAATTAAACTATGCCTAAAATTCATTTTTCGAATTTCCATTTTGAAAAATAATTCAAAGTTGGCTCTGATGAATTAAAATAATACTTGCTAAATTTATCTTTAGTTTTACTAGTGTACGTAAGATGTCTAAAATATTTACAGAAAAATGCGAAAAAAAATTATTTAGTCACAAAATTCTTACACGTTCTTAATATTTTGTTTTGCTTTTGAATTTGTTTTGCTTTTCCTTCAATTTTTTTCCTTGAAATTTCCTCAAGCGGTAATTTTTGGTACGATTTTGCCAAATTTTTACGGCAATCACTGCCATCTATGTAATGTATATTGACTTAATAACTAAACGAATCGTAGTAAGCTTTTATTTCAATTTGACCAAAATGCTGTTGGTATGAATTTTTTTTATATTTTGGTTTAAATAAATCAATTATTACAAGAAAATGAAAACGATTTACTTAAACGATATTCATATATGTTGAAATTCAAATATTTATGAAAGTATTTCAGAAATCATAATTAAGAATTTGTGATGTTTTCATTTAAAAATTTGTCTTAGGAAATAAAGGAATTAGAAACGAGGAAAAAACCAAACTTTTCATAGTAAAATACACAAAACATATGGGAAATCACTTTATTTCCTAAGACATATTTTTAAATGAAAACTTTACAAATTCTTAATTATGATTTCTGAAATAATTTCATAAATATTTGAATTTCAACATATATGAATGTCGTTTAAGTAAATAGTTTTCATTTTCTTGTAATAATTGATTTATTTAAACCAAAATATATAAAACATTTCATAACAACAGCATTCTGGTCAAATTAAAATAAAAGATTATTACTATTCGTTTGGTCATTAAGTCAATATACGTTACATAGATGGCAGTGATGGCCGTAAAAATTTGGTAAAATTGTGCCAAAACTTACCACCTGGGGAAATTTCCAGTTCAAAAATTGTAGGAAAAGCAAAACAAATTTACAAAATATTAAGAACGTGTGATAATTTTATGATTAAATAATTTGTTTTCGTATTTTTCTGTTAACATTTTAGACATCTTACGTACACTACTAAAACTATAGATAAATTTAGCAAGTATTATTTTAATTCGTCAGAGTTTTAATATTTCTGCAATTAATATTTATTTAATAACAATATAACCTTCTTGTATATTGTTGTTAGAGATATGTAGAAAACTTTTATATAAACGTTTTATAATATTTTTGCTTTTTTCATTCAAAAACTTGAAGCTAAAAAACACCATTTTTACTATGGATTCCTTTGGAAATCAGTGAAAAGTTATACCACTAAAAACGCTTCTCAAAAATATGTCATTATGATTATGGCTCTATACTCTACTAGTAGGCTCTGATAATACTCGAAAAGTGTTGTTAAATCAACTATTAATATTATATTTAATAATTAATTTAAATATTAATTTCCTAAGTGAAGTGTACTGATTTGTGAAAATAATTTAAAATTTTGTAATAAATACTTTAATGTTTAATTAATTGAGGACGTTGAATTCCATTTGGCTTAATTCTTATTTATTTCCTAAGTAAGTGAAGTGTAATTATTTCTGATAACTTAAAATTGTGTAATAAGTACTTGTGGGTAAAAATCAAAAAAGTGAAATCATGAACAGCTTTAAAGCGACCAAATCCTGATGGGAAATGTTTTACAATTTCCTTCCGAAAAGGCCCAATTTGATTTGTGGATAAGTAGAAGTGATTTACAAAGTTTCAATTTACCGAAGCAATTAAAAATTTGTGAAAAACATTTCGATCCACTATCGATTGTATGGAGTACGAAGAGTAAAAAATAAATCATTACCTGAATATTATTTGGGTGACTGAAGAAAAAATCATCGAAGTTCCCAAACATTACCAAAATATTAAGAAATATCACAATAAACACAACAGAGAACCACATAAAGATTTACAACTTTTTCTTTTTCTTTTTTTTTTATCAAAAACTTAATCACATTCATTAAAGACTTAAAACAACAAACAATCAAAAAAAAAAAAAAAACTTCACAAAACTATAAACTTGCCAAAAGCAATAATCACTTATTGGGTTTTATTCACTTCTTTCAAATCTTGCTTTTGAACTAAATTGAATTAATTTCTTAATTAAATTTTGAAATTGTTTTCAAAAAATAAAATAAAAACCCGCGTGCACGGCGGGCACGCCAAGGCCTAACGGGCTTAATATGTTCGCACCGCTCAACATTTCTTAATCTCCCTCTCGAGGCACCAAAAATTATTTTACTTCGCACACACTTACCATACCAAATATGTTGAACCGGCGAGAAAAAAAAGACAACCAAACATGTGTAAATACAAAGTTATCTTGTACTATGTTGCATGAGATAACAAAAAAAATAAAAAAATTGTTTAATGGACTAGCTCCGACCAACGGTAGGTGGACTAATCATTAAGCGGAACTGTAAAGATTTTGCCGACCCGATTACCCTAACATAGCATTTGAGGGTGTTCATATATTTTTACGAGCGCTTAAATATGTATGCTTCAAAACGTCATATGCTTCTACCCCATGGAGTGTTATTCAACGAACGGCCTTGTATCAACAAATTACACAATTTACAATTTTTGTGGTAATATATCACCTTTTTTTAAAATTAATTTGATAAATGATTAAATGATATGCGTATTATACGTTACTTTAAATTAAAAATTACATAGATAAAAAAAAATGTAAATCTAAGAGTATTTACTTTTTAATTAATTTAAAAACACAAATTACGATAGCAAAAATGCAGTTTGGCCAAGCCTTACAATGGAGCAAAAAATTATATAAAAAAAAATTATTGATAAAGCTTTATCGTAAAATTATATTTGTTAACAAATAATTAAGTGATCCATCAAACAGACGTGGGACTCGAAATTATAATAAGAAATGTAAATAATTCTGTTATTAACTTTAGTTTTTAGATTTTTCTTTATACGAATTTAAATTTTTAAAAAAAAAATCACAGTCATAAGTCTTTGATAATTGTTTTGTTTAAGTATCCATCGACCTCGCCCAACAATGTCTTAATTGTTTTGCTTACACTAAACATTGTTCATTACAGTAACTATGTAAAGTAGCTCGGGGTACGACAGCGTAACTTATTGATGATTTCAATTGATTCCCAGTATGTGGTTTAGCTTTGTTGACCTCTTGCTAACAATACTCCCACAGAGACAAATTTAGGGCAATTTCCTTAAGGTATGGTGTACTTGGAGGCCAACGATGAGGGCCATTTTAGAAAAAATATGTGTTAAGATACCATCTCAACCTACATTTCTTACTGTATATCTCAGTAAATATTGAAAATGGACTCTGGGCTCTCGACCGCATATACACCATATACACCAAATATAAAAATTATCTCCGAAAGTATTTTTGTTTGGACACTTTGAGGTAATGAGATGTAAAGCTAATAGTCACACTCTAATGTTGCCAATGTTGTTTTATTTTAAATCGAATTTTTGGTGAATAACTTTAAATTACTAATTCATTGATAAGGCATGTTGCCAATTGTAACAAACGGCATTTATCGTAAATCGTTAGAGATTAGAATTTATTTTTGATAACCTTGACTGATAAGAATATAGCTTAAATGATTAATGCGGTGACATTAATGATAGAAGATAGATTAATGATTAGAATTATGAGTTAAGCTGCTTTGGTATTAATGCAAAATTTACTTATTCTTTTAAAGGCTGGGTTTTTTTTTTATTACTCCTTTTACCATTCGGATTAGCAGGCAATAAAACTCTTTCTGTATATATGCACGAGGTTTCGATAATTTTATTATCTTCCTCTGGTTGTTAAATATATTAATAAATTTTTAAAGGTATTAATGTGGCACCCGTGATATTTTTTGAATTTGTGAACTATTTCACAAATTGTATCCTTCACTTACAATACAAACGTATTTGAGCGGAGTAAAGTTTTTAACGTTAATTTAAAGTGCAGTTTAAAAGTGTAAGAAATAAGTGGTAGAAAAAGTGTTAAAAAAATTTACTAACGTTAAAAAATGTAGCTACAATAGTATATAGTAGCTACAGTTGTAGCTGTAGATTTAAAATTAATAATGCAAAAAGTAGGACTTAATCAAAACGTTAAATTAATTTAATAAACCATTAAAAGTTTTAATTAATAAAGTAAGGGCGAAAGTGCCGCATTAAAACAAATAACACAAATCACAGAGATGCAAACATGTAGTGACTATATTCCAAGGATCGGGAATGCAGTACGCTGGTTAGTCGCATTTACGCCATTCTCCTATGATGTGTTGGGCTGCAAATTTTGTAAAAATGATTTGGAAGCGGTACCCTAATGATTTTTGCACAATTTGTTAAGTTTTACGACTAATCAGCTTATGGTATTCCCAATCTGTGGAATATAGCCACTATATGAGCACATATCTGAATTGCGTTAGCTGATAGTGCATTGCCGCTGCCAAATCATTGATTCCAAATCATTTTCGCAAGATTTGTTAATTTTTTGAAATTTTGTCATTTGAGCCCAACACATCATAGGCGAATGGGATATGCGAGATTAAACCTATTTACTGTATTCCTGATCCGTGGAATAATTTGGTTTAAATCGAAATACGAGGAAATCGTGATTTGTTGTTTATTTCTCGTTTAACGCTTTTTTGTGTAGCTACATTTTTTAACACTAATCAATTTTTTTAACACTTTTTTTCCACTTATTTCTTACACTTATTTAATTTGTGAAACTAGACTCTAAATTAACGTTACAAGCTTCTCCGGTACGTATGTGTCGTTTTAAGCGCTGTAATCGTTTTAGGGGCCTTCACTATGTTGGTAGGAATTACTTCTGTGCCATTAACAAAATAGGCTGAGATCGTCGAAACCTACCAAAGCCCTTCGATCTGATGCCTTTTTCTACTGATATAGAGTTGAAGGTTCATTCAGTTCCCAATCCATATATTTGAGCCACAGATGCATGTGAGTGTTCTTTAGTATGACCAGAACGGTCGAGGTACCCTACCTCTCATTTTTCATCAACAGTCGAATTTTAGTTTTTAGGTGAGTTAAGGAAATGTCTTCTCTTTTATTTCCCACAGCGCCGCGCCTCCCGGTGGCTTTGTTCTAGCACAGAAAACAGGTTTTCTGCTTTATTGATAGAATTTAGCAACTTTTGTCCCATCAAGGTAGCCATTTAATTTGTTGAAGACGGGGAGACGCACTTCACTTGGAATGTAGGGTCTATTTTTACTAGAAGAAGTCTCAGATCAAATGTTTTTTTCTGAAAGTTGTAATGGTATAAGGTTTATCCGATAATAGGAACCATGCCGATTTTTTGTGTTTTGTATAATAATCATGAGTTCTTCCTTGAAAACGGTTAAACACTTATTTTCAATAAAGAGCTCAAAATGCTTGATTGCGCTATAAATTGCATAGATCTCTCTATCGAATGCAGAATATGTTTGCTCGGCCTTAGTGGCCGCTTTATCTTAAGATCGAGCTCGCTAAGTTGCTAAAAAAGAATACGAAAATGTTCAAAATGCTCACTTTCGCTTCAACTGGACACAAAAATAAAATCACGTCATCAGTGACTTTGTTGGTCTGCGCTGCATTTCTCAGACCATACGCGTGAACTCAAAAAGTCGAAATGGTACTGTTACTGTGGTTTTAACATTAGCGACTGCTGCTGGTGGTAAGCTTCAATCAAATCAATTTTTGAAAAGATCCATGAAGATTTATGGTAAAATTGTGGATGTGTGGTAAAGGATACCTTGATACTTTGGACTAATATGTAAATGAGACACAGCGGATGAAGTTGAAGATTAGTAAAGCCCTAAACTCGCCATATGGTTAAATAGATTCCTAATTTTATGTTTGGTCTGGAACAAGTCTTCTTGGGCAATGACTTAACAAGGTAAGGTTAACAAAGCGATTTTAAGTCGTACTTGTCAAATTTCATCATAATCGGATAATAAATAACCGAGTTCCATTCGAATTGGCCATATTCCACTACATCATTTAAAAATAATTTTAGAATCCCATTTTCATCGAACATGCTGAATTTCAGCATAATTGGTTAAGAAACAATTTCCTATTGAATGCAGAATATCTTTGTTTGGCTGGAGATATAGGTTTTGGGGAAAAAATGATAAGGGATACCAACGTCCTCAGAAATATTGTCCCCAAACGGCACCCATCGCGATACCGGAACAGTCCGTGATTATTGCTAAGCTAGCGTTCTCTATTGGATGAACTATGAGGGTGGCGTTAACAAAGTACTATAATTTGATCATGTGAAAAGAGGATGAGTACTCCGCAGTCCACATAAATTGGGCTTTCATATCAGGTGCCCGATGAATCTGTGGTAATAATTCACAATACCGACGAATCGTTACACCTGCTTGGTAGACGTTGGGTGGCCTAAGACCATTTTAGTGATCTCATGGCTGATAAAGTTAAATCTGGATGCCCCAAATTCACATTTCGATGGTTTCATCTTAAGATCGAACTCGCTCAACATGCTCACTTGTGTAGAAGGTCTGCGCTGCATTTCTCAGACCATAAGAACTCAAAATGTCCAAATGGTACTGTTACTGCGGTTTTATGTATGTCTTCATTAGTGACATTTATGATTTATACAGGTAAGCTTTAATCAAATCAATTTTCGAGAAACTGGTGCATCCATAAAAATTCAGGTACAATTGTGGATGTGCGGCAAGGGATACCGCTCTGTGATTGCGTTGAATCGCCAGTGATCTCCTCCGTGAAGCAACGGATGAAGACGAACCCTAATCTTACAATTAGGCTCAAACAGATCTTTCCTAATTTTATGTTTTCCTGGCCAAATTTTTCTTGGGCGGAAAAAAGGGAGATGTATCTCAGTAACAAAATAACGTTCAATATTGTGGCTTGCTGGACTATTATAGTTGGTTTCTCGAGTCCAATTGGGGGAATTGGCTAATAACCTCACCGCATTTTCTATAGAAAGCGAATAATTTTGCGCTGAAAAAGCGGCTGAGATTTCTACGGCTGAGATAGTAAGTCAAGTGTTCTGATCGAGAAGGCGTTTATTCTTTAGATAAATTAAAATGCCATACCTGATGGGGAAATGTGCTCCTAAAATTGGACGTCTAACCTCCCCAATTATAAAAGCATATGTAAATGCCCTGCGATGTCCTAAATCTATTTGTAAAAGATTAGTGTGATAAGTTTTGATAGATGTTGCAATTGGCAGCAGCTAAGACATCTTGAGATTCATGAAAGCATGAATGAGGGACAACTGGCAGGTTGAATTTGTTGAGTCAAACGCTTTGACTTGAGAAGTTCAGATTTCTTATAAGGAAGAGATTCTAGAGATGGATGATTTTACTTTGAATACTATAAATGACATCAGCAAGTATCGCTGCTAGTGCGTGATAGTACCTGTTTTCCTCTTTTATATATTTTTTTTTTTGGCAAATAGTGATTCAATTTTTATAAACCAAACCTCGGGCATCTGATGCCAATAAGATCTAACGGGTATAGATGCTTTATCAATACTGTGAATCTTCATTGTCACTCATTATTCCTAATTTTACCGTTTAATTATCACTGGTCAACAAAGGTTAGGTATCAGAAACAAGAATATTAATTTCCGACATATTTTACAATGCTGAATGCGAATCTGGTCACAGAATTGCCCTATCACGTCAGCATTTTGAGATATCCTAACCTAAAATGGCAAAAAATGCTGTTTTAACGGGCTTTTATCTTACTGTATTCTTAGGGAAGCAGTAAAAACTAATGGTTCCACCGTAAAGTACAATTAATCTCCTCTCATTTCCAATTTTATACATCTAATATCTTTATATTTTACCGAGATATCGTAAATAGCCCCAATCCCACATTTCATTAATCACTCAAATTAGGAGTAATTCTAAACAAAGAACCCGGATCTAATCCTATTCTATAACGGTAATATCTGTTCGGTCAGGCTGATTTATGAAGTTTTAATGAACTCTACACCCGCAGATTTGGTTTGGAGTGCACCAATTCCATTTTTTATTCATTTGGAGTAATGAAGACTAATGATGATTCGCTAGCTTCTCGTTTAGCGAATCGGTTATCGTCTAGTGTCCTGTATTAAGACACTTTCACGCCCGGAAGAAGGTGGAAAATAGCCTGTTATTAGCGCCGTGGTTATGTTGACTGGACTTTGATAAATGGGTCCTAGAAAGGCAGATCCTTGGCTCGGATTACAGTACATGTTGATCCAGCCCATTGCTGACATTTAGCGTGACCTGCCCAGCACCTAGGTTATTGGCACTGGTTCCGTTTTTCCAGAGGTAAACCTAACTATAGCATATTAGACTTACAATTTTTCAAAAATATTATCATTTCTAAGATATAATTGAGGGCTGGCATATCCAAGAACGAATAGATACTTCGGACAGGTAATATACCATTATCATATTTTTAGTATTACTCCAAAATTGAGTGATTAATGAAATAAGGGGTTGGTGTAATCCAAGCTAAATTTGAGGTGGTAAAATTCATTAGAACTTCATGAATCGGCCTGGCTGAATAGATATTCCCGTCATCTAACCCCACAATCAAGAAAACCGATGAGAAAAAACTGCTTCTTGAAACTGGTTGGTCGGACAAATGGTACCCGTTATTTGGTACTAGTATTAAGAAAACAAATAAAAAAAAATCTGGAACGGTGTTTCGAATTACTCTAAAATTTTGCGTCTAATAGAATAATGGACTTAGAAAAGGCGAACTCTACATTAATATGTAGGTAAGTAATTATTTGTAAAATTAGTATATTAAAATCGCCTCAATGTTTGCAATTTACTAATACAGTCACATTTTTTTGTATTTTGTGTATGTTTCAGCAGAACGTTACCCAGCCCAATTGATCAAATTAAGTGATGCTCTGGAAGGAAAAAGCCTATTAACGGCCGAAGGAAGGCGGTAGGTGATATTGCTGCATGACAACGCTCGTCCACATGGCTTTCGTCCACAAGCTGGGAAGTTGCACAGCATGCGGCATATTCTCCAGACTTCACTCCCGCTGATTACCACTTATTCAGATCGATGTCATCATATTTAAAAGACCACCGGTTCTCGATTTGGTGTGCACTCAAGATATATACAAATGGAAGCCGAAAAAGTATATACATATGTATATAATAATAAGTAGATAATACACTATTACAAATAAAGACTTAACTGACTATTATTATTATTATTCCTGGTTAATTATCCGTCCAGTCCATATTCAGGCTCTTAATGAACCTTAAAATACTGCCGGCTGGTACGCGATACATACTATCTAGGCTCATTGGTATCCCTCCTAGATGTTTACTGTGGCATGTACTTCTGCTAGAAAGACGGTAGCATTGGTATCGAAGCATTTCGAGAGGGCAGCCGCACTGCCGTATATTCCTACATCTACCCCGTCTTCCGTTTTGATTTTACTCCCACAAATTGCTGGGAATGGAAAGTCGCCTATAGGTTACCCATCTTTACTACAGGAAGGCTAAATAAAACTGAAGGGTGCCAGGTCTCCACTCTCCACAGTCCGCATACTTTGGACTGATTAATCTATCAGCCATCGGCAAATGCGGTTCCACCTTAGATTAAGGATTTTGTCAAAAATATCTCCGTTAGCGCCGTACCTATGGCAAATGGCCAAAATATGCCAAATAGCCTATATTACGAATTGCGACCGGGTTACCCCTTAAACAATTGAGTTGTACCGAATGTTACGGAGCTAGTCAATTTTTTTTTCAACTCAATTAAAACCCTCCCCCCCCCCCCATTATGTCAAATTTTTAATATCAATTTAGTTTTTAATTGGCTACGTGAATAAAACCGAATCCACGCCATGCTTGACAAATAATACTTCGGTCTAAAACGACCAAACCGTGGTGTGGTCGAAAACCACTTTTCTCGACGTTTTGAAAGAGCCTAAGTCTAAAACAGCAAAAAAAAGCAAAATGTCCGTCCGTTCGATTTAGAATTTTTTTCCCAATCTGTTTCTATGGTCAAGTCCGAGATTTGAAAAGCTTTTGGCACCAAGGGGGTCGGGTACCTGCCATACGAATTGACCCAAAATATCTGGTTAAAGAAATATTTACCAATTTTGTATGCTAGTTTGAATATTGAGTTGAGTATTGAGTTTGGAGTTGAGCTGAAGATTAAGTTAGAAGTCAATTTGCGGGTTAAGTTCAAGTTGAGTTGGAGTTGAGTGGGGTTAAAATATAGTGAGCAGTTGGTCATTTCTTTATGTATGCTGTTTTAAGGATTGAGTAGAAAGAGAGTTTGCGGTTGGATTGAGGATTGAGTTGGGGGGCCGTTTGCGGGTTGAATTAGGAAACTTTTAAATAAAGTGAGTGTTTGTATGTATGTACAGCATATGTGTGTGATATTTAAACAAATCCACACGACTTGACCGATTTGAATCAAACCTTACACAAATATTGTTTAAGACTTAAGAAAGGTCACTGTTAATATCTCAAACCTCAAATTGAACCTTTTACATTTCAAACGAAACCTTTAGCAAATGAAATGAATGGCCAATTAGGATGGAACTTATCTATTTCTTAACTGATTTTAGTGAAATTTGACTTCCGCGATGGAAATGGGATTCTTGCCAATTTCTCAACCAATTGAATGAAATATGTATACATGAATATGTATGATGGAATTTGCCTATTTCTCAACCGATTATGATGAAATTTGACATGTGCGTTGGAAATGGGATTCTAAAATGATTTTTAATTCAAATCCTGGAATATGCGCCATGAACCCATATGAAACGTAAAAATTCATCGTAGTCGGTTAATAGCTAATTTACATTTCTATTGATCATATTACAGAACCTTATCCAAAAATAATTTTAGAATCTCATTTCCAATGCACTCGTCAATTTTGATCATAATCGGTTACGGAATAGCCAAAAGGTGTACAAAAGGTTCTATTTGAAATGATTGTATATAGGATACAACGTACGATGGTATGACAGTATTTATTCTAGAATGAAGGTGTGGTGGTAAGAGGGTATGATGGTATGTCGGTGTAATGGTATGACGGTTGTATTGTATAATGATATCATGGCCTGATAGTATGATGGTATGATTATATGATGGTATGATGGTACGATGTTATGATGGTTTGATTATAGGAACGGTATGATGTCACGACGGTATAGTGGTTTTTTTTTTTTTTTTGTGAGGAGGTGGAAATCCATCATGGATGAAGCACGTGCACAACACCCGCAACAGTGTGAGACTCCTACTCACCAAAACCACCTCCTAAATCCTTTCCATCCGGGACCACCGCAAGGTATTACTTCGGATGGAAGGAGTCTGTACGTATCTACTATGCTATGGATGTTCTACACAACTATTATGATTGGCGGCGATCGCGCTCCAAGCAACGTAACTTCCTTATTATAGCCGCTGCAAAATCAGCTATTGCTCTCCTTGCCTCTGGAGTAGCAAACATCACTTCGACGATGCTTTCGGGGACTATGTCGTCGACATCGAGGGATCTTACGAGTACTTCCCTGTTGTTACAGAACCGCTCGCATACGAGGAACACGTGCTCAGCGTCTTCGGGTACTCCACAGTGGTAGCAATTCGGCGAGTCCTCGTGCCCAAAACGATAGAGGTACGATCGGAAGCATCCGTGGCCTGACAAAAACTGTGTTAGGTAAAAATCGACCTCACCATGATTACGGTCTGTCCAGATGGATATTTCCGGAATAAGCCTCCTGGTCCAAGAACTCTTCTCCGAGCTGGTCCACCGTTGTTGCCATTCAGAGATGGTAGCCTCTCTGAGTATCCTCCTGTTATGCATGTGTAACGATGATGCTTCGGCCGACCCTCCATGACCCCTCTTGTACAATTTTTGTCACTCCATTGCCAACAAATCGATTGGGCACATACCCGCAATAACGCAGGCAGCCTCGTCCGGAATAGTTCTGTAGGCACTAACCGCTCAAGTGCGCAGTTGCGGTAGACTGAGCTAACTTTCCGTCGGTATGATGGTACCTGCGGCGCTTGGGCCCATATAGGGGCTGCGTAGAGGGTAATAGATGTTACAACCCCGATCAGTAGTCTTCGTTCCCTTGGCTTGGTCCGCCAACGTTTGGCATAATCCGACTTAAATCCTTACTAGTACTGGCTGATTTCTCGCTGACATACCTCGCGTGTTCCTTAAACGACAGCCTTGCATCAATTTTCACACCTAGGTACCTAATCGATGGTTTTGACACAATCGTATGTGTACCAATTTGGATCGAAAGTGTCTCTACAACCTTTTGGCTGGAAATCAGCACCGCTTCGGTTTTTTGCTCAGCCAATTGCAGACCCACTGAAGTCAGCCATTGCCGAATTAAGTCTACAGCATCTTTGCAGATGGCCTCCAGCTCGTCCTTGTATTTTGCTACTGCTATAATGGCAATATCATTGGCATAGCCAACCACCGGTTCCTCCTCGGGAACTTGAAGTGTGAGGACTTCGTCGTACATAATATTCCACAGTAGTGGTCCAAGTACAGAGCCCTGAGGGACCCCACAGGTAACTCTGTATTCCTTGCTCCCATCGTCCGTATGATATTCCAGAAAGCGATTCCTAGAATAATCCGCGATTATCCTTTGGATGTATCCAGGCACGTTCGCTTTGTTAAGGGTGCACATAATGTGTTCCCACTTTGCTGAATTGAACGCATTTTTAGTGTCCAATGTAATTACTGCGCAGTATTTTTCGTGGCCTCCCTTCCATTTCCTGCCGCTTATGGCATCCCCAGCAAAGCTGGTGACCAGTTGAATAGCATCCAATGTTGAGCGCGCCTTACGAAATCCATATTGGTTTTGAGAAAGAGCTCCATCTCTTTCAATGGCTTCTTCTAGTCGGTTGTAGAGTAATCCTTCTAAGACTTTTCCCGCTCCATCCAAAAGACAAACCGGACGAAACGATGATGGCTCTAGTGGCTGCGTTTTGCCCTTAGGTAGCAGTATCAGCCTTTGCTTCTTCAAGATGTCCGGGAATGTACCTTCTCTAAGACAGGAGTTGAACACCTCCAGAAACTCCTCACCTTACTCTTGGATTGCAGCCTTTAGGGCGACATTGGATATAAAGTCTGGTCCCGGCGCTTTCTTGGAAGGAATCCTCCTAGTTGCAGACATTAGCTCTTCGATCGTGAATAGCGAAATAACGCTAAACCTATTTCTTCCAGTGCACCACACCACTGGCTTCCCTGTGATTATTTCATAGAAGTAAATGCAATTTACAACTTAATCGCATTATCAAATTTTTATATCTAGCATCATAACACGCAGAACAAGTCAAGCGAACAAATTAGAATACCAACCGACTCCCCTTCTGCCGCATAATTACTATATACTTAAATAAATCTTACATACCGCTTTGTTATTAATGAAGTGACGAAAAATTTAATATTCAAAACCAAACATTTCCTTTTTATTTGAACCATAAATATTTACTTTTATAGTTTCGAGTTTTGTTGGAAATATTTAGTGTTGTAAATTTCTATAGGGGTGACTAATGCATTCAAATTAACCGAATATAATAAAATGGGGAAAGTTCGTGTCGTTTAATTTATTTATTTCATTTTGTTTGTACATATTTGTGTAAACAAGAAGCGCAGATGACGGGTCCGATTGGAAAATCTTTCTTTAAAAGTGGCTGAAAACAACATAACATTTGCCGCTCACACCAAACTTTTCAAATAGAACACCCGAAAATGTTATGTTATTTCGTTAAATTATTTATTTTTATGATTAATATTTTATTTATAAATTTTCATTTATTATGTGTCCCTTTTTGTTCCTTTCAAATTATTATTACTACTATTATTATTAATGTTCTTGTTTTACAAAATTCAACTTTCACTCTTTAAAAATGAAAAATCCACGTCGGTTTGATTCTATTTTCAAACGAAATCTACGTACCGGAGAAAAGCTACGCGGTACACAACAAATACCGACCACAATCTAATAAATTTATGGAAATATTGTTAGATGGAGGAATATGGAAAATTACCATACTAAAACGGTGATAATTAATTTTGGCTGAAATTTATTTCTTTTGAGATGGAGGTAAATAGTCCCGCCAACCATTGTTTTTGTTATGTTATTGCTAATAATTTTGTACCCTTCTACAGTTGGCTAAAACGAATATTCACCATCTCACAATGTTATAAGATAAACATTTCGACTTTTGTTTAAGGAATTTAAATGGTTTTGACATTTTTTGCCAAACAATTAAGACAATTTTCTTTATTGGTATAACGACAATCTAAAAAAAGATCTTAATTCAGTTTAAAATATTTTCTACTAGACCAAGGTGAAATATATTGATTGAAGGTGAAAGATTTACTTTGGATGCGAACCGTCTAGCTGGAAAATTTATGAAATATACCTATATTTAGGTATTTGGTTTCTTTCTATTAAATTCTTTAGAAATGAAAGGTGAAGAATTTTTTTTCGACCCACACCCTCGCCAATGAAAATAATATCAAATTTTACAGTTCATTAGGTATCTGAACATCCGGTGAAAATTAAATTAGTTTTCTTTTGATATGAAATGATTTTTCGATATAAAATGTTTCGATGGCTTTAATTTGGTGTAATAATTCAGTCAGACGGGTTTAACTTTTGTAACCATTTTAAACAAACAATTTGTAAATAAAATCAACTTTATAAAAAGCATTTGTACGAAATATTATCAGAAAGGGCTAATTGCCACCCTATTTTGGACGAAAAAAGGTTAGAAAATTTTACTGAACCACAGTTCAATGATGTAACGGTACACGATAAATATATCGTTATAATAACAATTAATTTGTTAATTTTTTTGACTTTTCGATTACTACGAAAGGTCAATGCATTGTCCAAGCATCTTTATAGTTGTTAATTTGAAATAAGCAGCAACAACACTTTTGATAAGGTAATAACAATAATTTCATTTGAGCATGTTGAGATAAAACGC
This sequence comes from Tipula vernalis, assembly GCA_958295665.1. NCBI lineage: Eukaryota > Metazoa > Arthropoda > Insecta > Diptera > Tipulidae > Tipula > Tipula vernalis. Next base: position 172,871,882 of record OY282558.1, on the reverse strand, counting down.
TTAAGTTATGGTGTATTTTGTTACATACCATTAAATGTGCGATTGGTTATCTTTTACTGGCAAAAGTAAAAACAAAATCTTTATAAAAGATGTGAAATTATTTTGTTTCGGTATACATTTATTTGAGTGCTAAATGTTGGATTTAAGCCACAGCCAAAAAATTTAAAAAGTTAAATTTTAAATACTAAATGTTAAATTTCTATATTTACGTTCGAAAAATTCCAATAAAAAGCTATACGATAGAATTCATGTACGTTGGTATGAATAACTAGTGACCCGGTATTTGGTTTGTCACACTTTTTCTTAACAGGGCCATTTATTAATTAAATAGCCATAACGTATACAAATTCATTGAAATTTTGTTCGTTTCTCCAAATTTTTAATCCACATACGTACAAAAGACGCACGATTTTTCAGAAGCGAACAATAACTCATTAAATTACAAGATGATCGGAACTTCGGTTCGAAAAATTACGTGCAAAATGTTGCGATGAGGCATAATCCAAACATTCAAAACAACATTCAGTGTTTAATATTTATCTGCTATTGTTACCACTTATCATTAATTATATGTGATTAGAATTCGGATCCTTGGATTAGTAACTAGGAGTAAATAAGTTTATTAAAATTTCATACTTTTAACGTGATAACGTCTTACACCGCATGTTCAGAAATTGATCGGAACAAATATGGAAACTAATACCCCAGGTGGTACACCTGTTGCTGAAGTAAATCTACCCTCTTCGGAGGTCGGTCTCATGGATTCTGGGTCAGCCATTTCTTTACTACAATTATTTTAACCAATCCCAACACATGTTGTTGAATAAATTAGCTCAGTTAAGTGAAACAGAAAAGGATAATTCACATTCCTTCCAGAGGAGTAAGAAAGTATCGAATTCTCTGATAAGAGGTGGTAGTCCCTCCATTGGGGCCAGCAGCCACAACACACGTTCTACAAACGAAGAATAGCTTCACAATGAATTATGTAAAACTAATAATGCATTCCTTGAAGTCCTCCTAAGCCAAAGGAGGACATCGGTTCTACTCCTAACCATAATATAACTTCATAGGAGAACCATACGGATGAAGACGAATTAGCTGGAAAGGAAACCGAATAATACGCCCTCCCCACCTCAATAGTAATAGATGAAGTCAAAGATTACGATTTACTGAATGAGAAAATAAAAACAATAACTACTACTGATAAGTATAAATGAAAAAAATATTAAACGAAGAAAAACATGTTTGGCACACTTTTAAAGACAAACAAATCAGACCAATTAGGGTCATGGCTAAAAACCTACACTTTAAGATTTACAGCAACTGAAGCATCAATTAAGCTAAGAAGATGAAGATATCGAAAACATTTATCAAATTAAGTAAATTTTGGGTTGCAAAGTGGTTATTCAGCTTCTAAGAAGATCTAAGCTTATACAACAATGTAAACAATGTCAAGCCTATAGACATACACAAAAATATTGCAACAGGGAACCCAGGTATGTCAAATGTTTAAGAATGTAATTTCTAAAAATAAAATTATGATGAACCAACCCGAAGTAAATATTAGTGTGTCGGGAACTACTCATGGACAATTGGGTAAAATGACTTACGCTCAAGTAATGATGAGCAACGGAAATCAAAAAAACTGCTCAAAATGACGATACAAGTCAAACACTTAAACAAATTTTGAGCAGACTAAATATATTTGATGAGCTTTCACAGAAACTAGAGTACAGCACTAAGGGAGCAATCCCTAAACAGAAAAATGGCCAATAATCTTAAAATCTTATGTTGGAATGCCAGTGGACTGATGTAACATCAAGAAGAACTGTAAGGGGTCCTGGACACAGAAAAAATCGATGTATGTATCATCACGGAAACACACTTCACTAGGCAATCAATCATTCAATTTAAACATGATCAAATATATCACACTATTCACCCTGGGAACACTGCTAACGGAGGTAGTCCTGTTATAATTAGAAATAGTATTCATCACTAAGAAGTCTTAAAATAAGAAACAGAAGAAATACAAGCAGCTGTTGTTATTGTCAAAACCAAAAGTAGTTCTATTTGTATTGCTAGTATTTACTGCCCACCGAAGCACTCAATGAAAGAAAAAAAACTATCTCAAGCTCCTCGAAAAAATGTCTACTGAGGATCCAGATTAACAACGACTAAGGGTGAAGAACTGCTAAAAGCTATCAGGAAATTCAGTTATGAAGCATTCTCAACCGTACCAGATCTGATTTATTTCTTCATAATAAAGAACATATCTGTAAATTATGTACAAGTAGATGAAAGCCATGACTTAAACTCTGATCATTCACCGATACTTCTAACTTTAAGTGAAAAAATCATTCAGAAAGAAAGAAACCCATTTCTAGTAAATAATCACACTAATTGGAAATGCTTTAGACTATCGCTAGAAGAAAAAATTAACTTAATGGTTACATTAAAGACCCAATAGCAATTGGACAAAGAAGTTCACAAATTTGTAAACGATATACAGCAATCAGCTTAGGAAAACGCCTCTGAAATTAAAAAGAAGATCAAGGGAAACAACTACCCTATGGAAATTAGGGAACTCTTAGCAGAAAAAAAGGAGAGCGCAAAGAGTATGGCCACAAACAAGGACCCCAATATAAAACTCATTTGAACAATCTCGCTCAACAATTAAGAATGGAGATAAAAAAATTGAAAGATGAATCAATCAGCAATTATTTAAGAAAATGAACTAATGGTAACAATTCTTTTAGAATTAAAAGACCAATAATGCAGAATCTTTTTTTTTTTTTTTTTAAACATCTTTATTGATATGGCTACTACAATCTTAAACATTGTTAATTCATTAGTAAGGTTGACATTAGTACTTATGAGATAAGCATAAACTTGTGTGGGTCTGCTGGACCAGTATCCAGTTCCCTTAAGATATAATATTCATACGGTTAGCTCATGTGGTTTGATTCGTTTGAGCCGCCTTACTTCGTTTGTACTGTCCAGTAGTTGTACGGCCTCGACGTTGGTGTGGTTAAGAAGCCTCTTCTCATGTTTAATGGCACATTCGCGGATGACGTCGTCTATCAATTGTATTTTTAGATCATTGTGTATTTCCCTGTTAGTCAAAAATCGGTAAGCGTTGGTGACCATTCGAAGAAATTTATTTTGGATATGTTGTATAATGTCTCTATTGGATTTATGAGTACAACCCCATAGCTACGCACCATACATCCATATTGGTTTGAAGATAGTCTGGTAGACTAGTCTTTTGCAATACAGGTTCATTTTGGAATGATGCCCAATTAACCAGTACATTTGACGTTGTTTTAATCGTATCTGTTCAGCTTTTTGTCTCACATGATGTTTCCAGTTGAGCCTTGAATCTAAATGCAGACCAAGGTATTTAGCCGATTCAGCCTGCGGCACTTGCACCCCATTGAGGTATATGTGTAGACTGTTATTTTTGTGTCGGAGCGTAAATGTCACATGGGTTGATTTGAGCTCATTAAGCCCTATTTTCCAGTCAATTGTCCATTTAATAACGTTGTTCATTGCTCGTTAAAGATTTTCCACTGCCCTTGGTTGTGATTCGTCTACTAACATAATTACAGTGTCGTCAGCGAACGTGCCGATGAGTGTTTTATTCGTTGTAGGTATGTCCGCAGTGTAGATAAGGTAGAGAAGGGGTCCCAATACGCTTCCCTGCGGAACTCCCGCTAGCGTTGGATAAAAGTCAGAACATGTTTCTTCATGGATGACTCTGAATTGGCGATCAGAGAGGTATGATTCAAGCAGCTGGCAATAGTTTTGTGGTAGCATTTTGCTCATCTTAAATGTCAATCCCTCGTGCCAAACACTATCAAAGGCCTGAGATACATCCAGAAATACGGCGAGGCAATATTTCTTTTCTTCTAACGCTTGCTCTATTACCGTAGTTTTTAGTAGTAGTTTTCCAAACAGCTTTGATAAGGTCGGAAGCAGTGAAATTGGTCTGTATGATGTTACTTCTTCGTCTGGTTTACCTGGTTTCTTCAACATAATTATTTGGGCCGTTTTGAAGAATTTGGGTACATACTTCAATCTCATACAGGCATTAAATAAGTATGTAATCATGATGATTGCTTTGCGTGGAAGTTCCTTGAATATACCCGGTGATATTTCATCAATTCCTGGTGCCTTTTTTTGGCTAAGACTTTTGTCGATTTCTTCAGCAATTTCCATTGGCGTGACCCTTTTAAAATCCTGATTTGGTTGATAGACAGGTGTTAAGTCAATGTTGGAATGAATGTCATGGGGTTGAAACTCTGTTGCTAGGTGTTGAGCAAAGAGTTCCGCTTTTTCTTTGTCATGTCGAACCCAATTGCCTTGAGCATTTCTTATAGGTGGTACTCGAACTACAGGTCGTTTAAATTTTCTGGTTGCTTTCCATAACGAGGAGTCCTTATCCATTTCTGGACCTAGCCTGCTTAAGTAGCTGTTGAAGCAATCTTGTTTGAAGCTTTTGATTAGCCAATTGACTTTGTTACTTATTCGATTGAAGGTGGTTTTGTCAGCGGGATTTCTGGTGAGATGCCATATTCTCCTTGCCTTTCTCTTCTCCTTGATTTGTTCCCTGATTTTAGCAGGGTATTTGACTTCAATCTCCGCTTTGTCCTTTAATTCTGCAGTAGCTAGACTGGCGGCCATACGAGTGTATTCAATGAAATTGTTTGTTTGTTGTTCCAATTCTTCATTACTTTTAATACTAACTTTTAATTCAACTAGCTCTTCCAGATTTTCTCTGAAGAGGTCCCAATCCGTGAATCTATTAGTAAGGTTTTGCTTCTTTTTTTTCTTGATGACTATAGCGCTTACTGACAACAGTACAGGAATGTGATCAGATGTTAAGTCGTGAATTCCTTTGACTCTAATGTAACTGGATGAAATACCTTTTATGATGAAGAAATCAAGCAGATCTGGAATTTTTCCTGCATCCGTTGGCCAATACGTTGGCCCCCTTGGAGACAGATATTCACATTTGTTTTCATGAATGGCATTGAACAAAGCATTTCCTTTCCCAGGAGAAATTAGCCTGGAACCCCAAGCTGTATGTTTTATATTATAGTCCCCTCCAATAATAAATCTTGGACCCAGCTTATTAAAGACGTTATTAAATTGTAACTTCGTTGGTGTATGGCGTGGAGGACAGTATGCTGCCGCAATATTTAGATCTGCGCCATTATATTGGATTGAGATAACAGTTGCTTGGATGTAGCTTTCTCGAATATCCTCTTGTTGATTATGTTTGATATTATTTTTAATTAGTACAGCTGAACCACCTCTGACTCTTTCACTAGGATGGGTTGTCCAGTAGGAATTAAATCCCTTTATTCTGAAAAAGCTTTTGTTGGAGAAGTGCGTTTCTGAAATAAGTGCAATATCTATGTTGTTTGTATGGAGAAATATTTCCAGTTCTTGGGCTCGTTGGTTGAGCCCATTAGCGTTCCAAGCTACAATGCGTAGGAACGAGTTAATCATTTGTGTGTATGCTGACTTTTTTTGCTAGATAATTTGGTGATTTGCGCGTAGGATAATCCAACTGTAGATGGTGTGATTGTTGTTTGTGGTTTAGCAGCTTTGGTTTGTAATCGCTGTACTACTCTTGTTCTATTATTCTGTTGACTTTTAATTTTGTTCTGATATACGCAGCATCCTATATAATTTGCAGTCTGTCCTTGTTGTTGACAAAGAGCACATGAAGGCGCGATATCTGGTTGTTTTTTGCATTTTGTCGTGTGATGATCTCCAGCACACTTAACGCATTTGGTTTGACGATAGCAAAAACTCTTGGTATGTCCAAGTTGTTGACAATTCGTACATTGTGGAATGTCCCTTGTCTTGTTAGGTGGCTCAATTTTAACTATACAGTACGCAAGTTTTTTGATGTTGTAAACTTCTTTATTGTTGTCTTTTTGTTTTAAGTCGATGTAAAACAATGGAAAGTGTTTCCTGTCTTTTACACCATTAGTTGTGACCATTTTGTATATGTTAGTAATACCTGTGACTTCATGTCCCATTTTTTCTAAGTCTGCTTTAATTACATCGTGACTAATGGAAGATGGTAAGCCTCTGATAACCACTCTAAAAGCCTTTTCGCTCTTCAGCTGATAGGTGTGATATTCTATATTTTCGGATTGGTTGCTGGGTTCTTTTTTTAATTCTTCCAGTAATTTTTTGACATTTCTGTAATCATTTTCATTTTGAAATGTAATTTTAATGTCACTATTTGAAAGCGCCTTAAAATTAGTTGATTCACTAGTGGTTTTTATTACTTTTTGTCGAAAAAGTTCGAAATTTTTGATATTGCTCACGTTAATGGGTGGAGGCAGTGGTATTTTTGGGTTTTTCTGTTCAGTGTTATTGATCACAATTTGTGTAGTATTTTTTGGAGGAGTTTTCGTTTTTGTGCGCCTGCGTTTCCTAGCATTTCTGTTATTAGCACCGGAAACTTCTTTTTCCAGTTCTTCCTCATCTGTGCAATAATCCTCTTGACTCAGAGCACTGAATCTATTATTCTGTTGAAAAACTGGAAATTGCCGCAGCAACCAGTTGGAATTATTTGATTGATGATGTTCATGTTGATTGGATGATGGCTGAATATGGTTTGAAGAAAGATTGTTAACTCGTGCTGAATCCTTAGCTATGCTATTTTTAACCTTTTCTTTTAGTGTAGAGTTTTCTCTCTTAAGTTCAGCAACTTCATTGCTCAGCTGCGCGATTAGTTTCTCCATTTTTTGAAATTTATTTAACAGCTCCTCGCTGTTTATAATATTTGTTGATGCACTCGGCATTTGTTCTGGTAATGAAGTTACTTTTTCAGTGGAGATTGCGTTGTTTGCAAATACCTTTTTTATTGGTGATCTGATTGTAATGGAGCCCTTTCGGAATGAAAGTTCTTCCTCGTTACTCTTTTGAGCGTTGATATCGCTTAGCTTATTTTTGGTAGTATCATTAGAATTATGTAGCAATGTTTGGTCCCCCCTAGAATCCATGGGACCGACCTCCGGAGAGAGTGGATTTTCCTGAACATCAGGTCTGCCACCTAGGGTATAATTTTCCTTGTTTGTTTTGTCCATTGCTTTTAGTTTTTATAGTGTTATTACACTCGCCTCTAGAAGTTCAGCCGTTGTGATACATTAAAAATGCAAAACAAACGTTGCCCAGGTGCTACCGCGTGGAGGTAAACTAGAGACAGTTGATGGTTTCTACATAGTTGCAACGTTGGAGTATAAACCAATTTATAATTGGCTATAAACGGTCAACGCCTACCCTATTGAAACACACCCAGCGCCCAAAGCGCAGAATCTTTTAATAAGAATAGCAAGTGAGAAATGGGTAGAAATAATAAAGACAAAGCTTGAGAATTTGTTGAACACTTCGAAAAAAATATTTCAGCTACATGAAGACCAAATGTTGGAAGCTAAGATAATAACTGAACAAGCTGTGCATGAAAGTAATGAAATCCTGCCGACAACACCAAATGAAGTCATGCATCAAAAAAAGTCAAAAGCTCCTGGGTACGATGTGATTACTGCAGAAATCTTAAAAGAACTGCCAAGGAAAGCTCTGGTGAAGCTCACCAATCTTGTAAATGCAGCATTTAAAATCAAATGTGTACCAAGGATGTGGAAAATTGCAGAAGTAATTATGATCGTTAAACCTGGGAAACCACCACACATAACCTCGTCTTAATTTCGATATTGCCAGTCATGTCCAAACTCTGTGAGAAGCTTCTGGTAAAAAGGTTAAATCCGATAATCAAGAGTAAAAACTTGATTCCAAATCATCAGTTCGGTTTTCGTAACCAACACTCAACAATTGTTCAAGTACAAAAAATAATCAGTTTAATTGAGGAAGCACTAGAAAAAAAAAGTCTGTTCAACAGTATTTCTAGACGTTGCACAATCCCATGATACAGTGTGGCATGAAGAACATAACCACAAGTTAAGAAATCTTCTACAAATGCAATTTGCTAAAATACTGAAATCTTAATTGTTTGATGTGTTCTGCAGGATTAAGTTAGATGATACTTTTTCTGATACCTCTTTCTCCTACTATATACTTATGATCTTTCTACATTAGAAAAGAACACAGTGGCGACTTTTCGAGATGACACGGCGATCTTAGCTGTTGGAAAGAGCAACGTAGAATCAACACAGATGGCACCACCAGCTGTAACTTAAATATATAAATGGACAAAAAGATCGAGAATAAAACTAAATCAGTTCACATCAACTTTACTAACAGACGATTCAAACATATTCCGATTACCATAAATCGGGAAATAATACCGCATGCGAACATAGCTAAGTATTTCGGCATAACCCTCGATGCTAAACTGCGATGTAAAGCACACGTCAAGTGAAAAGTGAAGAATTAAGACTTAAGTACAGAAAAATGTATTGGCTAATGGGAAGGAACTCTTCTTTATCAACATACAACAAGCTTCTACTTTATAAGCATATGGGGTTATACCAAACAGAGCAACGTAAATATCATCCAAAGATTTCAGAATATGGTATTAAGGAACACCGTGAAAAAAGTGCGGAGACATGAAGAAAGGCTCCGCCAACAAATGAACTTGAGGCAACTTTCAAACCTTTTCAGCTGGTGTGATTGTCAGCTTAAACAGCATTGTGCTGATCTAAAATACACTTCAAATAAGTGGTTTACTTCAATTTACCAGACACTATGGAACGCCAATGGGAAGAAGCCATAGATTAATTTAAGTTAGCAAATTAAGTCAGAAACAAATTGCTCATTAGTCCAGGAGACTAGATTGTAATTACATAAAATAAATAAATAAAAGGTTATTTATATAGAAAGATTAAAAAAAAAGCTTACGTTAGGCTTCATGACTCACGCATAATATTATCGCAATGACGTCATCAGGCAGCGGGGAAAGCCACGCCGCGAACCTCTGATTTCGAGCGATTTAAATGCTTGAACCACTGTAACAAGAGAATCGCTCATCCGATCGGAGCAATTCAGGTGTGAATTTTTGCATAAAGAAATAGTGGCGGTTAAATTATTTTAAATTAAAATAATTAATCTCCACATAAATTTTAATTACAACTAAAATCTGTAAAAGGGCGATTTACAAAATTTCAGAGCACCGTAAACGGGGAAAATACCTCATCTGATCGGAGCCCCTCTTATATCAATTTGTGCGTAAAGAACCTGTAACGAACCTAGAGTGTGGCATGACGGTATTCGAGGTGATCTCGTTTCTAGTAAAATAAAATGTCGTTCATTACAGAAAAATTTGCATCCATCCAGAGCTACGGTGTGGTACTGATATTCCCGGCTAATTCTCAGCGATTGGGGTGGGGTTTCCGAAGATGAATTGGAAACTTGCTAGACCACAAAAGGATAAACAAAAAAAAAAGGAAGGTTAGAGGTAGGAGGAGACCCGTAAACTATTCACCAACCTATTACCGCCCGCCGTACTCGTTTGGGAACGCCACCTTATAACGTAAATTTTTCGAATCTCACGGATTTAAAATATTTTTGTTTCTCGATTATTTGTCGTTGGATTAAGAGATCATTACGCTGAAATCTTGAAAATATTTTCATTTGGCCAACAATGGTGAAGAATGCTTATAAATATGTTTAGTAAACAGTTTTGCCAGGGGAGAATCCCAACAGCAAACCAGTGTGAGATCCGGGTACAAAAATTAGATCATACTCACTTCGATTGTACACCCTCTCACGAGAAAGTCGAGACTCACGTCGACTTTCTCCGGTCACAGTCGAGTCCGGAACTGCCTCAAAGCGGCCACTGCCAACATCTCTTGGCTGGCCCCAAAGCTCATTGACTATAGACTTCAGTATTCATTTTCTTGTCGTGACATGGAAACTCGGTCGCTGCACCATTCTTGTGTCAACTGGTATGGTGAACAGTGAGGGAAGACTAGAGGTATACAAGAGCTACTGGTCGAAGCGTCTACTCCCAACCCATCTGGTGTGTGCTTCAATGCTTCCAATGACACAGACTGCACACTCACTCGCTTGCGTCACCAGACATCTTAAACCAGCTCGGTCTATACACAGCACACTTCAGTGAAGGAAGATAAGAGGTACCCACCGATATTTGGTCGATGCCTCCTGCTCCCATCCTATTAGGTGTGGGCCTCGACGATCATCCTCCTTCACAGCTATTGACGCAAGCATCGACCGACCACATTCTCTTCGCTTTTACTCTGTCTCGGTCCATCGACTTCGTTAATGAATCTTACGAGATAAGACATTTCAACGGAGCGATCGTCACTCCTGTTCGGCTGATCAAATATCAGTCTCCGAACACACAGACAGACCGAAACCAACCTTGTTTCGAAGGGGGAACTCACTTGCGGAGGAGTCCTGTGCCGGCTCACTCATTTTCTCACATACAATTGCTGACTCGCCACATCAACTATTTCGTCCGCACAAAACAATACACCTATTCACTGGTGCAGACATACCAACTGTGTGACAAAGAAATAAAAACGAAACACAAAACAAAATAAAATTAAATTAATTAGTCTCGTCTCGGAAATTGTGCTGAATGGTGGTGGATATACAAGCTAAAATAATTTCTTGTGAAAAATTAAAATAATTTATATTAACAAAATTAACATTTACATACATTATAATAAATAATTTATAATAAAATGAATTATAATAAATTAAAATATTATTTATTATATTATAAATTAAAAGTGACGTGTTTAACTTTTATTGTAAATGGAATTTTACAAAACTTTATAAGCTATTTTGCAGCGAATAATTGCAGATAACTTTTTATTAAGATACAAACACGTTTTAAAAGTAAAGAGACTTTTGTCAAAATCATTGCATTTAGTACCAAAAATTTAATTCAAAAGAGACATCTGCTGAGAAGTACTAAAACTAAATGGGGCAGTTCTATTCCAACAAAATGGCTAGGGATCTATCGCAATGAAATGTGTATATTTTTATAGGTTTCATAGGTAATGTATATTTTTATAGGTTTCTAGAAGACTCTTTTTTCTTCATTTCGGAATTTATTGAACAAATAGTGTGTCTTGTATGATTCAAAATATATTGACTCATTTTCGTTTTTCATCGATTTATCAATATAATCAGTAGAAATTTGTAAATTTTTGATAAGCACCAATTTTTCCAATGTGTTTACTGCATACTAAAATTTTTTACCAAATTGTTTACACCGAAAAATGGGGGGCGAGTAGCAGGGACAGCAGAGACGCAACGATTTCAACATCAACGTCAAGCAACACTACCTACAGTTAGTACAAATTTGGGTGACCGCATGGGAACATGATGATGGAACGAAATCTCGCCCCCCTCTCACAACCGCCGATGGAAAAAATGGTGGAGGGGAATAATAATAGTTGTTTACAGCTTTTCAGAAAAAGAGTTTGCGGTACCAGGAAAATTTGTGTTGTCATTGTGTCTTCTTACAGGTTGGAGCAGTAAAAAAGATGAACTTTAAAATTGTATTGTCTTGTGTCAAATAAATTACTAAAAAATATATTACTAACAAATTTACTAACTATCAACTACTTAGGTGTCTGGAACCGGGTTCAGTCTTTGTTGCTAACATTCCTTTCCCATCCCTCGATCTTGTTATATGTAAAAAAAAAGGTGTACGACGGCGGCCTGGCCAGGGGCGGATATCACAACTATATTAGAACTTATGTGGTTATCGATGTGGCGCCTTTCTTTACGGGGTTTGGCTTCATGAAGAATGGTGTCGTGTTGTGTAACATGGGTATAGTGGTGTGGTATTCGCATTTATAATAAAGGAGACTTGCTTAATGCTTGATCGTACATCGCAATCAATCAATCAATCAAAATTGTTTACACCGAAAAACAAATTTTTTAATGTATACATACTACTATATGTCGATGCTTTACATCACACAAAGGCTATGTCTATTTTTACAATTTGTGGTAAATATAAAATTAAGCTTTCAGAAAGACGTTCTTTATCATTTATGGTTCAGTTATTTAATACTATAACTTTTAGAATACTATTTCCATGAACATTGAGTGAGAACTACAACTACTTTCGAAACAGAAACTAAATTAGTCTGATATTTTGAATTTATTGTTGTTTTCTTATCAGTTTATGGGTTTCTAAAAGATTTTATATCGGAAATAGTTGTGTTGAACATCAATCGAAGCAACAGATTTTGCTGTCCTAATTGGATAATTAGACATAAATGATTTGCGCTGAAATAAAAATAATTATTAGAATTTATGTAATTTAGTAATAGAAAAATGTCATTCTTAGCTTGATCATTGCATTTTTTCAATGACGTTTAGAACCGTCAAAATGTAGATGTATTGTAATATTTTAGTATTGCCGCAGATATAAGTTTTGAATATTGATCGATGCGTCATCTGTTATAATGTTATAATTTTACGTTAACTATATTTGTTGTAGTTTTTTATTTTTTTTTTGGTTAGAAAAAAGATTGCGTATGTGCATTGCAAAAAGACCACCATTGGATATGGTTGTTACAAAATTAAATTAAAACAAAATAAAGATAAATATAAAACCAAGATACAAGGCTGCGTATAAAATTAGCTGCTTTTACATTGGTCCTTCGAGCCGGATCGGGACAGCGTGGGATTGATATCAATTAATAATCAGGCACCTGTTACGAATCGACGGCGTCATTTAAGTAAGCAATTAACACAGTTTGGCGGAAGACATCTTGAGAATTTGATCCATGACGTGAATTTGAGTGGAAAATTCTAGATCGAGACAGCCGCGTGTATATTTTATATCCAGTTACAGCTGCAATCGATAAGTATCGGTTTTATATTCATTTGTAAATAACCTAGAAATATAAGCAAGAATATCCAGTTAATAAGATCATTAATTTCGAATAAAGTGGTCAAGAGTTTTCAAGTGTGTGTTGAGTAAAGTGAAACGTAACCTGACCTGCAAAAATGGACAAACTAACTAAAAGGAAATCAATAATTAAGGGCCAACTTACCAAGATGGTCAATTTTGTTGAAGCGAAAGAGGCGGAGTTACTGTATGATGAGTTAAAGGCGAGATTGGACAACGTGCATCGTTTATACTCAGAATTTGTTCAGGTCGAAGACGCAATTTTCGAAATTGATGCGAAGGTGCAGTCTGAAATGGATTTAATAGACGACAATTATTATTCACTTGTGGCCAAGATTCAAGCACTAATGCGTAATAGCACCACTACTTCGTCAAAATTAGATGAATCGATAAACAATAAATCAATCATCCAAGCGGCTTCAGACTTCAAATTACCATCATTACCGATGCCTACCTTCGATGGAAAATTGCAGGACTGGCAATCATTCTTTGACATTTTTACGTCAACAATACATGAAAACACTTCACTTACACCAGCCCAGAAGTTTAAGTATTTAAAGGGCTTGCTAAAGGGAAGCGCGCATGATCTAATTAAGCACTTCAGAGTCGATGATAGCAGTTACATCGAGGCGTACCAACGACTATTTAAAAGATATAACAGAAGGAAACCAATCGTTGAGTCGTACATTAGAAACTTGTTTGAGCAACCTAAGATGTCCAAGGGAACCTGTTCGGGCATAACACAAATCAATGATCATTTGGATGAAGTCGTAAGAGGGCTCAAAGCGTTAGGTCAAGAAGCCGAATCACGGGATCCGTGGTTGATCTACATCGTAGTGGAGAAATTAGACGAAGACACGAAGCGCGCATGGAAATACGAGACCGCTGAAACCGATTTTCCAACCCTTCAATTGCTCTTGGATTTTCTACTCAAGAAAATGAGTGCCTTAACAGAGAGTCCTACAGCCAATAGCAAACCATCGACATCAACGTCTGACAAAAGGTCTAATTTCAAATCTCAATCATCGATTAGAGCATTTCATATTCCCGCAACGGTTTCTTGCCCACTTTGTCAAGGTGAGACACATCGTCTTTTTGAATGTCCAAAGTTTAATGTGCTAAATGTTACTCAACGTCGGGAATTTCTCAAGGACAAGTTGAGATGTTTCAATTGTCTCTCCGAAACTCATTCAGCTTACCAGTGTAAATCTAAAAGAAGATGTCGACAGTGCAATAAAAAACATAACTCATTAGTGCATTTGAATGTTGAACCAGCCACCAGCTCCATACAACAAGAAACCAGCACCGATTCAACTGCTACTACTGCTCATGCTGCTTGCTATGAGAATAGTGAAGTAGTACTAACGTCGCTTGCCAATGGTAAAAACGCCATACTACCTACCGCAGTCGTACAAATTGAAAATGGGTTCAACATTTGGCAAGAAGTGCGTGGGTTACTCGATTCTGCTTCCACGCGATCATTCATAACTGAAGCATGTGTCAATAGGTTACAAATTGCCAGATCTAATGCTCGAGTTGTTATAAAGACAATCAACCAATCCAGAGCAGGTATTTCGCATGGTATGGCCAATATTAGAATAAGGTCGAGATTAGACCATGACTACATAATCGACGTAGCCGCATTAATTGTATCCAGCATAACATCAAATCTACCACCCTACGATTTGGAGGAGGCGCTTCCATTTGTTGAAGCTGTACCATTAGCTGATCCTACTTTTTACCAGGCTGGGCCTATCGATATGTTACTAGGATGTGACCATTTCCTCAATATCATAGAAAAGGGGAAGGTAACCAATACCGTGAACAATTTAGTTGCTCTAAATTCCAAGTTTGGGTGGATAGTTGGAGGTGTATGCGAGTCACTACAATCAGTAGATTCAACAGAACGGATGTTTTTCACACAAAACGAAGAATTAAATATCGATCGTCTCCTGAGGATGTTTTGGGAAATCGAGGAGGTCGGTTGTCAGCCACTCTTCACAGATGAGGAAGTTAAATGTATCACTTATTACAACGATACTGTCACCAAAACCAGTCAAGGTAGGCTAATTGTTTCCTTACCATTCAAACAGCGTCCTCCGCGGTTGGGAGATTCGTTCAATCACGCAAGGCTCAGATTCAATGCGTTGGAGAAAAGGCTGTCTAAAAACCATTCTCTACATAAGCAATACAAAGGTTTTATAGAGGAATATTTGCAATTGGGCCACATGGAGTTGATACCGACAAATGAAATTATTCAGCCAATTGGTAAGACATTCTACCTACCACATCATGGTGTGTTGAAGGAGTCGAGTTCTACGACAAAACTGCGAGTGGTATTTGATGGCTCAGCAAAGACAACAACGGGGTGCTCACTTAATGATCAATTGATGACAGGTCCTACGGTGCAGCAAAATTTAACAGAAATCTTGGTGAGATTCAGAAAATACAAATACGTATTTTCAGCTGACGTTGAAAAAATGTACCGGCAGTTTATGGTACAACGAGCAGATGCGGATTACCAAAGGATTCTATGGAGAGATTCACCAACCAAGCAACTTAGACAATATCGTCTACTTACGGTGACTTACGGCACATCTTCTGCACCATTTCTTGCAACATTTAGTCTGCAGTATATTGCTGATCACATTAGTCACAAGTTTACACAAGCAGCGACAGTGATAAAACGAGATTTCTATGTCGACGATTTAATGTCTGGAGCAAGTTCATTGGAACAAGCTTTGGAATTGCAACGAGAAATAATTGAAGCCCTTCATACTGCAGGGTTAAGATTGCGAAAGTGGTCGGCAAACCATTCTGACCTTATAAAACATCTACCAACTCAAGAGCTGGAAATATCGGAACGAGAATTTAACGATGGATTTAAAACTGTGTCAATTCTGGGTATATACTATCAACCAACTAGAGATGTTTTCAAATTTCGTGTAACCATACCTACATCGTCTCACACCACAAAACGACAGTTATTGTCCGAGGCTTCACGATTGTTCGACCCTGTTGGCTGGCTTGCTCCTGTAACCGTAGTAATCAAATGCCTATTTCAGCAACTTTGGCTGGAAAAATTAAACTGGGATGATGAAATACCAGATATCCACAAAACGAAATGGTCGAACGTTCGAAACGAATTGAAGTTACTTGAAGATTTGCAGATACCCAGATGGCTGAATACTGGAGAACAATTTGAGATTCACGGGTTCGCTGACGCATCAAATGATGCATACGCTGCAGCCTTATATTCAAGGTCAATAACGGACATCGGAGACGTAAAGGTGACCCTCATTACTGCCAAAACAAAGGTGGCACCAATAAAAACTATAAGCATACCTAAGCTAGAATTATGCGCAGCATCCCTACTGGTCAAGTTACTAGAAACCACTATCAAGTCTCTTACACTTGCAACGAGACCAGTTGTGTATTTATATTCGGATTCCACCATTGTGCTAAATTGGCTTTCTAAGCACCCGAAAAGCTGGCCTACCTACATAGCTAACAGAACAAGCCAAATTTTGACATACACAAACCGTACTCAATGGCACCATATAACGTCAAGGGAGAATCCGGTCGACTGTGCCACAAGAGGCTTGCGTCCGAGTGAACTATTAAATAATGAATTGTGGTGGAAGGGTCCGAAAATGTTGCAAATGAACCCATTCCAGCCACCCACGGAACTTCAAGAAATAGCGGTACCAGAAGATGATACATGTCAAGCGGTAACAACATTGTTGTGCAGTTCTAACTATGACGAGATTGAATGTGGCATAGATAAGTTGTCCAACAGAGTGTCAAGGTTTCCAATTATTTTGAGAGTGCTAGCCAGAATTGGAAGAGTGGCGTTCAATGCAAAGAAAATGAACATTATAAAAAATGTTGGAGTTGTATCAACTGATGAATTGTTGTGGGCTGAAACTCGGTTGTTTTTGCTGATCCAATACACAAGATTCAGAAAAGAAGTTGACTTGCTAAAGAAAGGCGTTATGTTAATAACAGGCAAACTGATCAATTTCTTTCCATTTCTAGATAGTGATGGATTACTACGAGTGAGTGGGCGACTTTCTAACGCACCAATACAGTACGACACCAAGCATCCAATAATTTTACCAGGTGACCATCCGATTGTCATGAAAATGGTGGCACATTTGCATCGAAAATTACTACATGCTGGACCGTCACAATTGTTGTGTCATATCAGAGAAAGGTTTCAGATTCTGAGAGCAAAAGAACTGGTACGGAAGGTAACACGTCAATGTATGAGATGTCATCGTCAAAAAGTTAAGGAACAGACTCAGCTAATGGGGCAACTACCTTCATCAAGGGTGTCTTTGGTGAGACCTTTTATGAGAACTGGTATTGATTACGCCGGTTCTTATCCAGTCAAGGCGCACCAATTAAGAAACTCAAAGGTCATCAAGGGCTATCTTGCTATATTTGTATGTATGGCTACCAAGGCAGTGCATCTTGAATTGGTAACAAACCTTAGCACTGAAACGTTCCTAGCTGCCTTAACAAGATTTCAGGCTGTCAGGGGAATTTGCAGTGATATTTTTTCCGACAACGGAACCAACTTCGTCGGAGCCAAAAATCAGCTACACGAGCTCGGTGAATTTTTTGAGGCGGAAGCGACAAGTAATCATCTCAAAAATTGGTCGTCAGAGCAACGCATTAATTGGCATTTCATACCTCCTGGTGCCCCAACATTTGGAGGTTTGTGGGAAGCGGCCGTGAAATCGACCAAATTCCACCTACGTCGAGTCATTGGTGACACGGTCTTAAACTACGAGGAATTACTTACACTCCTGAAACAGATCGAGGCGGTGCTAAATTCACGACCGTTATGCAGAGATGACGATGCCGATGACCCGCTCACACCGGCACACTTCTTAGTTGGGCATTCCCTGACGTTGGCACCTGAACGAAATTTAATTGATAAACCACGTAACACATTATCTCGATGGCAAATGGTGCAGAAAATGTTACAACATTTCTGGCAGCGATGGAACGGCGAATATTTAACATCACTCAACCAACTTTCTAAGTGGAAGAAAGTCAACAGTCAACCTAACGTCAATGATGTTGTCATACTGAAGGATGATAACGCACCACCAGCTAGATGGCCGTTGGCTAAGATTATTGAAGTGCATCCCGGTCCAGATAACTTAATCAGAGTTGTAACAGTCCAGACGTCAAAGGGTACATATAAGCGACCAATCCAAAAAATTTGTCTATTACCGAAGATTGACTCCATCTCCAGTGAGTCAAGGGAGGCGGAATGTTGAACATCAATCGAAGCAACAGATTTTGCTGTCCTAATTGGATAATTAGACATAAATGATTTGCGCTGAAATAAAAATAATTATTAGAATTTATGTAATTTAGTAATAGAAAAATGTCATTCTTAGCTTGATTATTGCATTTTTTCAATGACGTTTAGAACCGTCAAAATGTAGATGTATTGTAATATTTTAGTATTGCCGCAGATATAAGTTTTGAATATTGATCGATGCGTCATCTGTTATAATGTTATAATTTTACGTTAACTATATTTGTTGTAGTTTTTTATTTTTTTTTTGGTTAGAAAAAAGATTGCGTATGTGCATTGCAAAAAGACCACCATTGGATATGGTTGTTACAAAATTAAATTAAAAAAAAATAAAGATAAATATAAAACCAAGATACAAGGCTGCGTATAAAATTAGCTGCTTTTACAAGTTGAAATCTATTATTATTGTTCAATTCCAAAATTTTGGAATGTATGTGTATATTAGAATGATTCGATACAGATAATGTCAATTAGCTGTACTGTTCAAGTACCTTAAATAAAAAAAGAAGCAAAACTAGGATTATTTATAATTAATTAATTACTACAAATTATTAAACTTATCTTTATCTAATACATTTTATTTTGACAGCTTATTGGCATTGTCAAATTCGAATTCATTAAGAAGCTCAAATTATGTTACATTAAACTTTGCAACATTAACACAACACTAGTCAATAAGAGATGTCACTGTATCGTTTGCTTTTCAAAGTTTATTAATATTAGAATATTAACACAGATAGCATCTAAGTTATCTGTTAAGAAAGTTAGATGTTGAAAGGCCGAATTGGTCGCAAGGCCGACTGTCGAAAGGCCGAAAGTCGGAAGGCCGAATGTCGAAAAGCCGAATGGGTCGAATGGATGAAGGGCCGAATTTTCATTAAATTTTCCTTCATTTAATTGTTTGAAATAAATATTTAAAACCATTGAATTTATTTCTTAATGTAAAATGATTTAAATAAATTGAAAATACGTACTAATAAATACTGTGTATGTAGCATATTAAAGTGATCCAATTTTGTCGGAAAAAAAATTTATTTATTTTTCTTTTTTTTATTATAATTAATTAATTTTTAATTATATGACAAAAAGAAACGTAAGAAAATTTTAATATTTAAGACGATTTACTATTAAACATTTTTTACAAAAATTTTGATAAAAATATAAATTTTGGTTTTCATAAAAATATAAATTAGAAAAATTTTCATTCATAAAAAGATGAAAAATTAAAATCAATTTGGACACAAACGGCCTCTCAACACAATCGGCCTTTCGACATTCGGCCTTTTGACATTCGGCCTTTCGACACATTCGGACTTTAAAAATTCGGCTTTTCGATATTCGGCCGTTTGACCCTTTCGACATTCGGCCTTTCGACACATTCGGCCTTTCGATACATTCGGCCTTTCGGCCCTATTCCGTTAAGAATTGTTGGCGGTTTAGAACCAGTTTATCGTGAATTCAATGAGCGGGTACAAAAATTTATAATAAATCATCAACAAAAGCATTGGAAATAAATTTGTAAATATGTACATTCAAAGGAATACCATCATATTCCCGAACGAAAAAATTCCCATGCCCCATCGAAAAGCAAGACCCCATTAAATTTTTGTTAACTACAACATGAACAGAAATTCATGAAATGAATTTCTGTTCATGTTGTAGTTAACGAATTTCATGTCATTCTTGCGCGGAACAATGCTAAGCGGCTTTGGGGAGTTCTCCATCTCTATGAATGTTAGAATTTCAAAAAATCGTTAAAGGAGGGGTTTGGGGATGCAGGCATTTTTGGAATTTTTAATTTTTTTGGAATTTTTTTATTTTAGACAACGATACCAATCAACGATCAAACACCCAATTATTATTTTACTGGTTTTATACATTGGATTAGGAGAAAGCAACATTGTCCATAGAATCATTGGCGCCGAAACAACTACGAAATATTAAAAATCCTAAAGAATGGAGTCATAAATCATCATTCGGAATTCCGGTATTTCGGAAATTAGCTATAACGGCGATTACCTTGGAGAGACGCCACGCTAAATAAAAGCATGCGGAACGGTAGGCGATCTTCTTAAATTTTTTAAGTAAATCACTATAGGCAAAAGTAAGTAGAACAACCTTTCAATAATTTGGATATATTCTTAGAGTAAATATATAAATTATCGTGAGCAAACTATTTATTTAATTTATCATCGATCCGTTAAAATTGATACCACAAAACAATTGAGAATTTATAAAAGTAACGAACCTTAGCCAAGGAATCAATGACCAAATTATTAACCTACATTCTTGATAATTTGGAGAATGCTAGCCTAGACACACATACTTATGTTAAGCAGAAGAGAGTACAGCGGTTGCTAAACGAATTTGAGAGCATTGAAAAGGAGAAATACTTGATCTTGATTGCAGCGTCGAGTCAGATCTTCCAGATTTTGAAGACAACTAAAGAAGACAACTTTTAGAGAGTTGATGGATTCAATCGACGAAGTAGTTACAGGACTAAAGGCATTAGGTGCGGATGCCGAAAGAAGATTTACCCACCTTCATTGACTTATTACTATTCCTAGAGAAGCGCATAGATATGACTGAGTCATTAGAGGGCTACACAAAGAAGCTTATATCAGGTCGAGCGATTTAAACTGTGACAAGCATATACAGTGGCTACATCACCCGAAGTTACCGGTTGATGGACCAGATGATTGGACACCGGATATATAAATGCGACACTTATCAAGCATGAACTCGACACAAAGGTCAAAAGCAATTCAAGCAAACAATAGGTGCCTCAATTGTTCAAATGGCGGGCACCGTGTTCAAGAGTGTAGATTAACAGCGAGGTGCTATTATTGTCAAGGAAAACATCATACCACGCTACATGATTCATCAGACTAATCGAAGGCTGCAGCCAAACAAACTAATCAATCGAGCGCACAAGATTTAAGTAGCCAGAGTACACTTCAAAACATATACCATGTATCCCAAAACTATTTTATCAACTGCATTGGTAAGGATTAAAGGCGTCAATGGTCACTACCAAACATATCGTGCATTGCGAGATTCTGCATCTCAGCCATCCTTAATTTCCGAAGCACATATGCAGCATAAAGCTAGAGTGCCAAAAGCCTACGAGTAGTTCTACAAACTACTACAATTAACTCAGTGTTCCACTGAGATGATCATTAAGTCTATTTATGGTAAAGAAGCATTAGCAACACAGGTATTCATCATCCCGAAAGTAACCATCACACCCACACCATACAAAATATAAGAATGTAAAGCTGAAATGCTGAAAAAGCTGCAGTTGGCTGATCCAATGTTTAATAAAAACGGACAAATCGACCTACTTTTGGGAGTAGATGTCTTTTTCAAGTGCTTGTCAAGTTGTTTGTCAGCGCTTACAAAACAAACTTTAATATTTGTTTAATTAAACCGATTAAGATATGGAAAGAAAATCTGAACGTGGCGAATACTTCAGAACAATGTACAAGTTATTCATTCAAATGATGAGAGACTGCAACGTTGCTATCAAATATAAATCGCACATCACGGAGTATTGAAGTCAGACCGCACCACCACGAAGCTCAGAGTGGTTTTTGATGTTTCTGTAAATTCATCTACCGGGATATCATTAAGCGGCATTTTATTGGTTGGTCCCACTATGCAACCACCATTGCTCAAAATATTATTAAAGTTCCGCCAGCATGAATTTTAACTATGTGGAGATATAGAGAAGATGTACTGGCAGGTGTGGGTGTCAAAAGAACTTGATCTTAAGAATTCCAAATTATTTTTTGGCGAAATAATAATATGGCCCGGCATCAGCAGTGTACTTAGCAACGCATAGTTTAAATCAAATGAACTGCATTTAATATATTGGAAGATATGTATCTAGATGATATGACGACCGGAGCTAATAGTGCGGCGAAAATCAAAGAAATTATTAAGCAGGTAACGATTGCATTAAACAAACATGGGTTCAGAATGCGCAAATTCCTCACAAATAATTACGAGCTACGATCATTTATTCGGAACCACACCGCCAACGAAAGAGCAATGAAAGATATAGAAGAACCCTCAACCGCTTCAAATGTATTAGGTGGGTTCCTTACGAGTATATATTCAAATATACCACGAACTTACCAGAACGAGCATTCCACACTAAACGCAACTTATTATCAGATGCCAGCCGTACTTTTGATCCTCTCCTGTGATCTCTTCGGATCTACGAGCGTGCGAATAGCATGGTGGTTGCAAACAACCGATCAAGTAAGTTTATTAAGGTTCAGTGTCGCAAGTGACCAAGCTTATGCCGCAGGTGTGTACGCACTAGTTAAAGCTAAACATCATCACAGCAAAATCATGCGTAGCACTAGTGAAACAAAGAGTTTGCCACGGTTAGAATTAATGGGGAAGTTTACTGCTGGCCAATTAAATGAAAATGGTGGAATAATCGCTAACGTGCTAAATTTAACACAACATTCTAACATTTATTTATTCACAGAAATCCTAGACGGTGGACCACGTTTGTCACAAACAGAGCAAGCGAGATCATAAAATATTACAAAATTGAACATAGGTTTCTCGTTCCAGCGAAAGATAAGCCAGCTGATATCGCCTCGTAAGGTATCAGCACAACTGATCAGGTTTGGTGGCATGGACCTCATTGGCTAACTAACTTTGACAAAACCAAAACAGCACAATTAAAAGTCATTTCGTCACAAAACCTAGCAACCGAAGAATTACGAGCTTACTATTGTTGACCATTTAAGGTTCAGCCAGTGAGACGAAGAGGATAAGTGCCGACGAAGGTGTATGTCTTCTTGAGCACAAAGGCAGTTCACAATACTGTTACGGTGACACCTAGGGTGTAATAGAAAAATTTAAATTAATAGCTCAATGTTTTACTGTATTAAAATGGAATTTTAATGAACAATGTCGAATTTTATTCATTAGTTTTTGGTAAGCGAAAGTATAAGGATTAAAAAGTGAATTAGAAAGTGCTTTAAAATATGTTTTAGTGCGAAATAAAAGTTACAAGTGATCAGTAAAATTTGTACAATTATTATACAAAATGATTTTGGAATTATTATTAATAAATGGTGTTATTTTGATTTTTGATGTTAAATAAATAAATTCGTTGTGTTAAACTGAAGTGTTTTGTTTTATTCACAATCCAGTGATTCGAAGCTTGTTTGGCAAGGCAATAACGTAACAATACGGAATATTTGTCACATGCATAATTTTTGTTAAATTTTAATAAAGCTGCTATCGATTATTTAACAAATCAATCATTTTGGAAGAACACTGATTTGCAGAAAGTGATAATACACTTACACTTTGTTATTTTCCCTTGCTATTACATCCAATACTAACCGTATGTTAGATACGATCGAAATTTACTGTAAAACTAAATACAATTATAAATATTTGCAGACCCTAAAATATCATAAATCTACATTTCCAAAAATAAATTTCGCATTTCCAACCGAAACACATTTTTTTTTTGCAACAGCGAGAGAGGCAGACCAAATCGAATTTCGAATTAAATATAAATTACAAATGCGGCGTATATGACAGAGGGAGATTCCCTTCGCAAAGATGACGATGACATGGACAAAATAAAAATATTTTTTAATGGGTTTCGTGCCTGTATGTTTTTGAGACCACAGATTTTTCTGCCGACATAAAATTGCATTTCTGAATTATAAAAATGTGTCGTGCGATTGAGCAAATTGGAAACGAATTTTTACTTATGGAGTTATTTTTACTTATGGAGCTGGAAACCGCATTCCAAATTTTTTTTTTCGTTTGTTCGTTTTTTATTTAACTTTATTATCTGAAGATTGATGAGATTTTTACGAGGAAGAACTTGGAAAACAAATTGGAATATTATTCGTTATATGGAAATACGAATATTATTAAATTTTTTTTTGTATGAGATATGGAAAAGACACTTGTAAGGCGATATCCTACAAATGTATAAATAATATTTACCGTATCACACCCTTATTTACCCGTAGTACGTACATAAAGATATTGAATTATTTTATTTACGTTTCAAATTGAATATTGCACTGGTCGATCTGAAATATTTGTATTATTCCTCTTTCTATAAATATAATAGGTACGTGTAACGTTTTGAGTTCAACATACTCAAACTAAAATAGAATAGAACACTAAAAAGGGATTACCGACCCAAAAAAAAAACTGCATCAAACAATAATTCCCCTAATATAGGAGTTTTGGTAAAGTTTTATCAAATTTTGATTCTATTTAATGTATTTAATATTTGGGAATCTTTATATACAAACAGAAACACATATAGCTGTTATAATAAATAGGTAGGGTATTTTATTTGGTAAAATTTTAGTCCACCCCATATGGTACACACATGCAACGAAATATGATTATTATGATTTTCATAAGAATTTTTTTTTTATTTTATTTTGTTTGAAAATATTTGAAAAATTCACCCTTGAATTTGTAACATGTTCCAGTATAAAACACTAGTCAATGGCAGATGTATTTCGTTGTCTGCATACATATATGTATCTGTTTGGAATATTATTGATACCAATTATCAAACGGGGCACGTCAAAATTGGGTACACTTACTAAATATTTTAAAATGAGAATGTTAATTTTACAAAATTGACACCTTTGATGAATACTCCACTTTATTCAATATTAAGGGCTAAATTTTTACTAGCGCGAGTCGTTTAGACACAATGGTTAAAAATAGTTGTTTTCAAACATATATTGGAAGAAAAAGAAAACTCGTGCCCGATATGTTGAGCAATTTGCCGCATTTTCTAACCATAGAGAATCGTAATAGATTTCTCATTTATGATTCTCTATGTTCTAACCTACCTAGTATTTCTCTCAGACTATAGGCCGTCAATGCCTCTCATAAAATTCAGGGCCATAGTTTAGTTGCTAAAGTTATTGCAGACATGTCACAAAAAATTGTCATTTGTCAATTGTCACTTGATCATAAACTGCAAGTTCCCCAGTCTCCCCCCTGAACAGTTATAACTGCAAGTTCCCCAGTCTCTTTATCCTGATCAGCCAGAGAACTCCGAGCTGGGATTATTACCTTCATTCGCAATAACCTTGCTGATTTTGTCCCAGCGATATTGGGTTTTGGTCATAAAATTGATGGTTACGGTAAATTATGCAAAATTCAGTCTTAAACCAGTATCCTTATACCGCCTAGACAACCCTCCGACATCCAAAAAAGTGAGTGGCACAAATTTAACAAATTGAATAGACAAATTAATATTTATTGCGTTGACACACAAAGCAAAGTTGTTTTCACTCCAACCGCTGTAAATTTTGATTCTGAAATAATTTTATTAATAGCCGGGTCTTACTACAATAGTCTGAAGTTCCTTCAAGTTCTTATTATCTTGACGGATTCAAGAATAGAATAATAATTAAAGAGAAATAAATTATTTGGAACGTTCGAAGTCTTAACTAAACAATCAAAAGGGCGACACCAAAGATGCCTGATGGTGACCTGGAAAAAAACGTGAGATCCGAAATCTGTTCTGTCAAAGAATTAGCCAAAGCACTTCGTTAACGATCTCGAAACATAGCGGAGAGCTGTGGGTATTTTGTTAAGCAAACACCTAAGCATTCTACCAAAGTGAACCAAGAAATATTTTGGGGCCAAAATTACATCATCGGTTACACCCCATATCTCATAATGCAATCGCCGTCGTTCATCAAATCTTTTTTCGACGTTCGAAAAACGACGTTTTCTCACATATGCAAATCTGAAGTACTGGCCGGCAATAATAGAACAAAACGGTTCCCGAAACGAGTGAAATTGCCATTGAGCTATTCTTGCATGTAGCTATTCTGGCAAGTTATTGAAATGGCATCCAGCCAAATGGATCGATACTATTCAGGTTCCGATTTCTAAGATCAAAAATCCCAGATGAGGCGATTACTACCTCTGCGTGTCTTTATATAGGTGGTCTCAAAATTAACGCAAGATTTGAATTAAATAGAAAACACAGTTTTTAGTCTTTAGATTGTTATTTTTTTTATTGAATCATAAAGTACATAGGACAGGGTTATTTCATCGGGCAAATGACCTCTACGGCTTTGCTGTCACATACGCACTCTTTTGCCGAAATTTTCCATGACCATTCTGCATAAACGTGGCTGAATTTCGTTGATGCAGCGTTTAATTTCCTCCTGTAATGCACGGGTGGTTGTGGGCTTGTTGACATAGACTTTTGACTTCGAATAACCCCATAAAAAGAAATCTAATGGTGTTTAATCATCCGATCTAGGGAGCCAATTCTGATCACCGAAACGAGAGAGTACACCACCAGGAAATGTCTCATGCAGTAATTGAATTGTTTCACGGGCTGTACGGCATGTGGCACCCTCTTGTTGAAACCACATACATCAATATCATCCAATTTCGGCAGAAAGAAATGTGTTATCATTAGGCTTCAGTTGTTGTGTTAATTGAATTTTGTAAGGATGGAGACACATATCTTTTGTGAGTATACGCTGTAGAGAGCTTCTTGAAATTTGCAATTCTTATCCACGATGCCGAATTGATGTTCTGGGATTTTCACCAACACTCTCACACACTGCTTCGATATTGACATTTGAATGGCTTGTTTTTGGACGACCAGTTAACGAAGTTAAAACATTATTCTGACCATATTTTGTATGACATTTTTTAACTGTGGCCGCCAAACTTTCATTATTTTTGAGATATTGTTCAATAATGAAAACACTTCATTTTTACTAACCCTAAACTCTCAGCTGTCAAACTATTTTTTTCATTGTTGCCAACAATTTTCTGCACAAATGGCGTCAAATTCAAATCTTACGGTAATTCTGGGACATCCTTTATATTGCTGGATAGAAAGTTTATTCAAAAGTTCTCCTTGACAATTTAAGTGACTATTTCGGTTACTCCCGACCTATTAAGAGACATTTTTAACCAGTCGCTCAACCGACGATTATGTTTGCCGTTCAACGATAGTGAATTATTTCCTAAAACAATCCTAAATTTTAAAAACATTTTAGTGTATTAGTAAACCAATCAATTAATGGTAATCAATAATGGTTTATTGAAACACACAAATAAAAATTGAATATAAATCAGAGATAATAATACAATGTTAATTTATACATACTATTAACTGTAAAACCATGTCTGGAAATAAAACTATGAACAAAATGTAAACCATGGTCAATTCTTTGTAATTAGTGTCGACATTCTTTTGGAGCTAAAAGGGTTACATATGACGAAAATCACCAAAAGTTTAATTTGAACGGCTAACGTTCAATATTTAAATTTACTAAACCATTTTCGGTAGTTTGTACGGAAATGAAACTAAGAAGAAAATATAGACCATGGTCCATTCTTACCTTATGCAAATATTGGGGACATTCTCTTCGAGCTAAGATGGTTAGATATAACGAAAATCACCCAAAGTTTAAATTGAACGACTAACGTTCAATATTTAAATTTACTAAACAATCTTCGGTAGTTTGTCCGGAAATGAAACTGCTAATAAAATATAAACCATGGTCCATTCTTGACTTAAGCAAATATTGGGGACATTCTCTTGGAGCTGTGATGGTTAGATATGACGAAAATCACGCAAAGTTTAAATTGAACGACTAACGTTCAATATTTAAATTTACTAAACCATCTTCGGTAGTTTGTCCGGAAATGCAACTGCTAATAAAATATAGACCATGGTCCATTCTTGACTTTTGCTGTTATTGGGAACATGCTATTGGAGCTATGAGGGTTAGATATGACGAAAATCACCCAAAATTTAAATTGAACGACTAACGTTCCATATTTAAATTTACTAAACCATCTTCGGTAGTTTGTCCGGAAATGCAACTGCTATTAAAATATAGACCATGGTCCATTCTTGACTTTTGCTGTTGTGGGGACATTCTATTGGAGCTATGAGGGTTAAATATGACGAAAATCACCCAAAGTTTAAATTGAACGACTAACGTTCAATATTTAAATTTACTAAACCATCTTCGGTAGTTTGTCCGGAAATGAAACTGCTTGTAAAATATAGACCATGGTCCATTCTTGACCTTTGCAAATATTGGGGACATTCTATTGGAGCTATGAGGGTTAGATATGACGAAAATCACCCAAAATTTAAATTGAACGACTAACGTTCCATATTTAAATTTACTAAACAATCTTCGGTAGTTTGTCCGGAAATGAAACTGCTAATAAAATATAAACCATGGTCCATTCTTGACTTAAGCAAATATTGGGGACATTCTCTTGGAGCTGTGATGGTTAGATATGACGAAAATCACCCAAAGTTTAAATTGAACGACTAACGTTCAATATTTAAATTTACTAAACCATCTTCGGTAGTTTGTCCGGAAATGCAACTGCTAATAAAATATAGACCATGGTCCATTCTTAACTTTTGCTGTTATTGGGAACATGCTATTGGAGCTATGAGGGTTAGATATGACGAAAATCACGCAAAGTTTAAATTGAACGGCTAACGTTCAATATTTAAATTTACTAAACCATCATCGGTAGTTTGTCCGGAAATGAAACTGCTTGTAAAATATAGACCATGGTCCATTCTTGACCTTTGCAAATATTGGGGACATTCTATTGGAGCTATGAGGGTAATATATGACGAAAATCACCCAAAGTTTAAATTGAACGACTAACGTTCCATATTTAAATTTACTAAACAATCTTCGGTAGTTTGTCCGGAAATGAAACTGCTAACAAAATATAAACCATGGTCCATTCTTGACTTAAGCAAATATTGGGGACATTCTCTTGGAGCTATGAGGGTTAAATATGACGAAAATCACCCAAAGTTTAAATTGAACGATTAACGTTCAATATTCCAATTTACTAAACCATCTTCGGTAGTTTGTCCGGAAATGCAACTGCTAACAAAATATAGACCATGATCCATTCTTGACTTTTGCTGTTATTGGGGACATGCTATTGGAGCTATGAGGGTTAGATATGACGAAAATCACCCAAAGTTTAAATTGAACGACTAACGTTCAATATTTAAATTTACTAAACCATCTTCGGTAGTTTGTCCGGAAATGCAACTGCTAATAAAATATAGACCATTTTTTTTTTTTTTTTTTTTTTAAAATTCGTCCCTGCCCAAAAGCGGCTAGCACTACGACCTAAAAGATCTTTTGTGCTGTTGGGTACTGTTACTCCAGGAGCTTCTCCACCTCTCTAATAAAGGCGAGAATGCTATTTATAGAGGCCAATTTACATTTCTCCGGGGTCAGATACCTCTCTTCAAAATGAATCCACCTCCGTGTGCACAGAGCAACACACTCACATAGTATGTGTTCTGCGGTTTCTGTCTCTTCCAAACAGAGTCGGCACTCCGTCTCTGTGGACAGGTTCATTTTGTTCAAATGATATCTCAGGTTACAGTGACCTGAGAGAAAACTCACAAGTTTCCTAATATTTCCTTTGCTGAAATTGATCGCCAAATTTTTGTGGTGGAATGGTCTGATCAAAGATTTGGCTTGTCTAAGGCCGGGAATACAGTTCCAATAAGTCAAGCACTGTGTTTTTTCCCATTTACTGATTGTGTAGGTTGCAGAAGCCCACGGGATACCACAAAAAGGCTCAGGGCCAATGAGTGTAGTCGACGAGCCTGCCCGTGCAAGTTCGTCGGCTATCTCATTTCCAGTGATGCCCATGTGACCAGGCACCCACCACAACCTTACTTTGTTTTGACAAGAGAGAGATTGTAGCAGTTTATAACAACTTTGAACCGACTTGGAAACCAAGCAGTTAGAAGCCAATGCTTTCAGTGCTGCTTGGCTGTCAGACAAAATGTGGATGGATGCGCCTTTAAGACCTTTGGTCATAATAATAGAGGCGCAGATTTCGATGGCGTGAATTTCGGCTAGAAAAACACTGGGGTAAGTACCCAGTGATTTCGATATTTTGTGATTGGGTCCAAAGACACCAATGCCGACTCCACTATCTATTTTTGATCCATCAGTGTACCAGACTAGGCTGTTAGGTTCCATCTGCGGTAACCCAGTATCCCAGTCTGTTCTATCGGGGATTGTTACCACGAAATTCCTGCCAAAGCAGAGTTCTTTCGGCATAACGTCCGGGACACTAAAGAACATATTCAGGTCTGGAAGTTCATTCAAAATGTCCAGGTGACCCATATGGTCATCATGACTGTATTGATTCGCGAGCTTCAATCTAGCTGCACAGGTAGCAGCTGATTTTTTGACGTGGATATGAAGTGGAGTGAGCCCGATGAGAGCTTCCATTGCCGCCGTAGGGCAGGTGCGCATAGCACCTGTAATTCCGAGACATGCTAGTCTCTGTAATGAGGTCAGCTTGTTCATAATAACTTTTTGCTGTACCTTAGGCCACCAAACTATTGCCCCATATGTTACAATTGGCCTCACTATCATGATGTACATCCAGTAAATCATTTTTGAGTTCAGGCCCCAGGTCCTGCCGAACATACGCCGGCAGGCCCACATGGCCCTGGCCGCGCGTTCGGTAGTTGAAGTAATATGAGAGTTCCAAGTTAGTTTCTTATCTAGGACAACACCCAGATATTTGACTTCATTGGAGTATCCGATATTTATATTATTAAGACTAATTGAACCAAGGTTCAAATTACGTCTTTTGGTGAAGGGCACCAGGACTGTTTTGCTAGGGTTAATCGAAAGGCCCTCCCCAGTGCACCAATTCGAAATAACAAGCAAAGCCTGTTGCATGCTGGCGGACATCGTACGTTCATGCCCTCCAGAGACTATGATAACCAAATCGTCCGCATAACCAATGGCATCGTACCCAAGTAGATGTAAATTATCAAGCAACTCGTCGATCACGAGTGACCACAGCAAAGGGGACAGGACACCGCCCTGCGGACACCCTCTTGCTGCCGTAATCGTGACTGACTCATTACCTAATTTAGATGTAATCTTCCTACTAACCAACATGGAACTAATCCAGTGGTTAGTCGGATCGTCAATACCTCTACGCTTGATTGCCCTAGCAATTGAGTCGTATCCAGTATTGTCAAAAGCTACCTCAATATCCAGAAATGCACACAGAGCAATTTCTTTCGAGCGATAGGCTGCTTCAATCTTGGTGACAAGTAGATGCAGCGCACCCTCTGTGGATTTGCCTTTCCTATAGGCGAATTGATTTGGATTTAGAGGTCTGGTTGCCGTTAACCAGTCTCTGATATGAAGATCTATAAGTCGTTCCATGGTTTTAAGAATAAACGATGTAAGACTGATAGGTCGAAAGGACTTAGGAAGTTCACATGGCCGATTGCCAGGCTTTGGGATAAAAACCACGTTTACTTGACTCCAAGCCTGTGGTATGTGACCCCAATTGAAGCTAGTTCTAAACAAGGCCACCAGAGCAGGGGTAATCAAGTCCAGGCCTCTTTGAAGGAGGGCTGGGAAGATTCCATCTTCTCCTGGAGCCTTGAAAGGCTGAAAAGAGTTAATGGCCCATTTGACTTTATCCGGAGTAAAAAGCTTACCGGATAAACTATTAACCCAACCCATATTTACACCCATGTGTGTATCAGATATGGAGTTAGTGATTGTATTTGTGTCGCAAACAGTGCAGCCCGGAAAGTGCACTTGAAGCAGGGTTTCGAGCGACTCTTTGCGACCTGATGTATAACTACCATCGGATTTCAGAAGAAGCCCAATCCCGTTGGACTGATCTTTAGCTAGAACTTTATGGGGTCGAGCAGCTGTAGGTATATCCTCGATATTTCCACAGTTTTTCCTCCACGTGAGGCGTTTGGAACGCCTTAGTTCTGTGTTGTAACTGGTTAGGGCTTGCCTATATTCATTCCACTCATTGGAATGCTTTGCCCTATTAAATAATTTCCTAACCTTCTTACGAAGTTTAGCCAGCTGTTCGTTCCACCATGGAACTTTGCGATTAACCACAACGTTACGCACCACACAGCTGCTTTCGTAGGAAGATAGGAGCACGTCATTAAGCAGACCAGCTGCGGTTTCTAGGTCACTAATTGAACTCAAAGATGTTGGCAGCATGTCTGCTTTGATAAATAAAATATCCCTATATGTTTTCAAATTTGTAAAACAAGGGATACGACGCTCTGTTGCCTGTATGATCACTCCCGGTATATCGAACCTGATGTGCATGTGGTCCGACAGAGAAGCAAATAGAGAGAAATATAGACCATGGTCCATTCTTGACTTTTGCTGTTGTGGGGACATTCTATTGGAGCTATGAGGGTTAGATATGACGAAAATCACCCAAAGTTTAAATTGAACGACTAACGTTCAATATTTAAATTTACTAAACAATCTTCGGTAGTTTGTCCGGAAATGAAACTGCTAATAAAATATAAACCATGTTCCATTCTTGACTTAAGCAA
Organism: Tipula vernalis; assembly: GCA_958295665.1. Lineage (NCBI taxonomy): Eukaryota > Metazoa > Arthropoda > Insecta > Diptera > Tipulidae > Tipula > Tipula vernalis. Next base: position 172,839,236 of record OY282558.1, on the reverse strand, counting down.
ATATTAGGGACATTCTCTTGGAGCTGTGAGGGTTAGATATGACGAAAATCACCCAAAGTTTAAATTGAACGACTAACGTTCAATATTTAAATTTACTAAACCATCTTCGGTAGTTTGTCCGGAAATGCAACTGCTAATAAAATATAGACCATGGTCCATTCTTGACTTTTGCTGTTATTGGGAACATGCTATTGGAGCTATGAGGGTTAGATATGACGAAAATCACCCAAAGTTTAAATTGAACGACTAACGTTCAATATTTAAATTTACTAAACCATCTTCGGTAGTTTGTCCGGAAATGCAACTGCTAACAAAATATAGACCATGGTCCATTGTTGACTTTTGCTGTTATTGGGGACATGCTATTGGAGCTATGAGGGTTAGATATGACGAAAATCATCCAAAGTTTAAATTGTACGGCTAACGTTCCATATTTAAATTTACTAAACAATCTTCGGTAGTTTGTCCGGAAATGCAACTGCTAATAAAATATAGACCATGGTCCATTCTTGACATATGAAAATATTGGGGACATTCTCTTGGAGCTATGATGGTTAGATCGGACGATAATCAACCAAAGTTTAAATTGAATGACTAACGTGCCATATTTAAATTTACATTGGAGGGACTCAAAATCGTTTAGTAATTTCAAACATTGAAGGTTAGCCGTTCAATTTACTGATTTCCCTCATAACCATTTTAGCTACTAAGTAGACTATGGACCACGGTCTAGGTTTAGTAATTAGTCTTATTTCCGGACAATGTACTGAATATGGTTTAGTAATATAATTATTGAACATTAACCTTTGATTACAAGCCTGTAGTGATGTTTTACATTCAAAATTGAATGGTATCTTTTCAATTTGAATTTGATTGGCTTTTGTGAAACAACATACGTTACTAATTCATATTTACAATTTTAGATTTAGTAAAAATTTCACGTTTTAAAAAAGGCTCGTGAATTATTTGCTAAATGATTCCTAAGTATTTGTTTTTGCTTTTTGGGAAAGGTTTAGGAAAAAATTCTCACGCATGTATTACCGAGTATGAGTACATCTGCCATGTACTTAACTTGCTCCTTGTCGATATCTTCAAGATTTAGTCTATCAACAGTTTGAAATTTTCAGTCAGTCACACGGATAGTTTCGAAAATAAAAAAACTCGCACATTTTCCATGCTACATTCGATCTACATTCATGCTACATCAGGTATGCCCTGAGGGCGCTGGCTAACGAAGACGAAATGAAGTCAGTAATGAAGGCATTAACGATTTCCTATTCTAAATTGTTCACTGTCTACTACCTCCGATTGCTAAATGGCTATCTTTTTCTGAGAGTTTGCTATTTTGTCTAAGGTGCTGTACTGTTTTGTTAATATAAAACAAACTTTTGAACAAAATAAATGCGCCAATTACGAAAAACTTATAAGTATTCTCAAATTTTCTTGAACCAGCTATTGAGGAAAGAGTCTTTCGCAGAATTTCACACAAAATATAAGGACAATAAATAGAAGGGCAGCAAAATATATGAGTCTTTGGCGCATTACAATGTTCAAAGTGAACTTTTTTCATGACCGTTTGTGGTTGCAAGTGCAGCACTTTGATGAAATTTGGTCGGCGGGAATGTTTTCTGCTTCATCTTTAAGTGCTAAGCACATAGCTCAATACGTGATCCATTGACTGTTGATCGCGCAGGAAAACTAACGTAATACGTTGATTAAAGAGTTTAATTGATCATAGGAGAGAGAAGGAGAAAGAGTTTAATTGATCAAGATGACGACCTTGCCGTCCTTCGACGTCTACCGATGAACGCCACGAGAGGGAAGTCAAGGATTTGATGCTAAAAAATTGTCGATTGACAATTAGAGATCTTGTTGACATCACGAAAATTTTGGGCATGAAACTCTTGGTTTTTGCATCATGATAATGCGCCGTCTCACACTGCTTTGTTTGTACGTGACTATTTGGCCAAAATTCGACTCATATTGTTTCGGAACTATACCCTTCGCCTGATTTAGCTCGATTTGACTTCTGGCTATTCCTGAAACTCAAGAAACCGCTCCCGGGACATCGTTTTGACACTTTAAAGTTCAATAGACTTTAACAACTGTTTTGATGACTAGGAAAAACGTTGGCATAAGTGTATTCTCTCCGAAGGAGATTACTTTGAAGAGGATGAAATATATTTGTTAGAATAACAAGCCGTTTGTGCTTTATTTAAGCATCTGTGGCGACGATACGTATGCGCGTGGATTTCCATGCGAGCGATACAGCGTGAACACGTGGAGCGAGCGGCGTCATCGGTCATTAAATAACAGTACAGCCGCATACAACATACAAATATAAGCCGCATACAACATACAAATACAAGCCGAATCAACGCAGCCCACACTAATTTGACGCAAGAGTAATTCAAATGGTAATTGAAAATTGTAAGTACTAAATTTTTTTTTTCGCTTCATTCCGAGTCATAATAATAAAACACAATGTTGAGTGTGTCGTGCGTGTTTTTCGTGTTGGCCGCAGTGTTTTTAATCTTATGTTATTGTACGCGGCGTATCGTTGCCAGTGTTGGGTCTGATGACGAGGGCGAATCCTCTCGGGAGAAAGTTGTTGCACCTGCGGTCGAGCGTGACACAGAATTAATTAGTTTGTTATCTGACCAGTTGCAAAGTTTGGTTGAATCCAAGGTTCGGGAGTTATTAGACGCTCGTCTGTCCTCGACGCAAATTCCCAGTACGTTTTCCAACAATATGGGTACGTATATGTTAACGCACCAGCAGAAAAAATAGGGAAGCGTAGCGAATCCGAGGTTGCTAATTTTCCAAAATTTTCCGAAGTCGCTCATGTAGCATTTAAACCACCTCAACCCCTGTTTAACCAAAATCCGGTCGTATGGTTCGAGATACTCGAACAGCAGTTTATCATGGCAAATATTCATCGCGAACATACCAAATATTCGCATGCCTTGGGTGCTCTCGACCCACGTCTGCACGACCAGTTCGCAACTATGATTACGAGAGGCAAATTGGATGCCCCTTATACAACATTTAAACAGGAAGTCATCAGAGGTCTAGGCATTTCCGAGAAGACGAAACTTCACAATTTATTGCATGGTCTGACACTAGGTGACAGGAAACCATCTCAATTATTGGAAAAATTCCGGTTAGACGCAGGTAGCAAGTTCAATGACGAATCTATACGTCAATTATGGATGTCACGACTCCCTCAACAGGTCCAGATGGTGCTATCACCATTCGAGAAAGATCTAACCTTGACTAATTTGGCCGAACTCACCGATAATCTAATGGAAACCATGTCTCAGTTTCAATTACATTCAGTCGCTACTGGTTCCAAAACGTTGCAACCTCTGGGCAGTACACCAGATGTAGGTCAGCCGTCGGAAACCAGTCTCGATGATAGATGGGTTCAGTTTGAGTCGCGCATGATGCGTGAAGTTTCCGCATTGATTGATCGCAAATTCCAATCTCACAGTCCGTCCAGGTCGCAATCACATGAGCGGCGAAATCGTTCAAGTTCACGTGAACCTTACATAATAGTCGCCTGTTAATATTGGAAAAATATTCCAACTATAGATTCTTGATCGACACCGGAGCTGACGTATCCGTCATACCTCCTAGTTTTCAACGTAATATGTCCAACGAACAAGATTTTCAATTATACGCAGCTAACGGCTCATGCATTAAAACTTTCGGTACACGGGTACTTAAGTTAAATATTGGTCTAAGGCATAGTTTCGAGTGGAAATTCATTGTAGCAGAGGTTTCTTTACCCATTCTTGGAGCAGATTTTTTGAAGCACTATGGTATTATAGTAAGTCTTAAGGCACGGCGAATTATTGATCGTACGACGTCATTGTTTGTAATAGGTTCTTTAACGTCTTCATCGCAAGTTTCGATTTCTATATTGGATAAAGCAAATATGTCTTCAGACATTCGTACGCTATTAACCGAATTTAGTGCAATCACAGTAGAGGTAGTTACGGAGACGAATGTTAAGCACAACGTAATGCATCATTTGGAGACTCATGGACCACCGGTGTCCTGTAAAGTTCGTCGTCTGTCGCCTGAGAACCTAAACATCGCTAAACAATATTTTGAGCAAATGATAGCACAGGGTGTTTTTCGTCCCAGCAGTAGTCCGTGGTCCAGCCCGTTGCATTTAGTTAGAAAGAAGAACGGGGAATGGAGGCCATGCGCCGACTATCGCGCTCTCAATAATGTGATCATTCCAGACCGGCATCCCATACCACACCTACAGGATTTTTCATTCCAGCTAGCAGGGTGTAAAATTTTCACAACTCTGGATTTGGTACGCGCGTACCATCAGATCCCTGTTGCGCCAAATGACATTCCTAAGACGGCCATATTAACGCCATTCGGGTTGTTCGAATTTTGTAGGATGACATTCGGGCTAAGAAATGCAGCGCAATCATTTCAGAGGCTCATGCACTCGGTGTTCTTTGATATGAGTTTTTGCTTCGTCTATTTAGACGAAATCCTTATCGCATCAAAGTCGATGGAGGAGCACATAAGTCACCTTAAATTAGTTTTTCAAAGACTCTTACAGGCGGGCTTAGTTATTAACGTAGATAAATGCGTTTTCGCACATACAGAGGTATCATTTCTGGGTCATTTGGTGAACGCCAAAGGCATTCTGCCATCTCAGGAGCGAGTAAAAGTCGTTTCTCAGTTTGAACGACCAATTACCGTCCAGCAGTTAAAACGGTTTTTAGGGATGATAAATTTTTACAGGCGATTCATCCCAGCTGCCGCTCGTGATCAGGCATCGTTGAATAATTTTTTAAAGGGTTACCGAAAAAATAGTAAGGTCCCAATAGTATGGCCAGATCAAGTCGTCGAGGCTTTTGAGAATTGCAAAGTAAAGCTATGCGAGGCAACAGTTCTTGCGCATCCGGTAGCATAGATGCATCAGACACGGCAGTGGGTGCGGTAGTTCAACAATTGGTAGAGCAGGTTTGGCAACCATTGGGTTTTTTCTTAATTCGCCTTACACCAACGCAGCAAAAGTACAGTGCCTATGACCGGGAACTACTGGGAGCTTATCTAGGTATAAAACACTTTAAATATTTAATTGAAGGCCGAGAGTTTACGTTACTCACGGATCATCGCCCATTGATCTACGCTTTTAACCAGAGTCTTGACAAAGCATCTCCTAGACAACGCAGGCAGTTGGATTATATAGGGCAGTTCACAACTGATCTGAGGCATATATCTGGAGCAGATAATGTGGTGGCGGACGTACTGTCGCGAGTGGATTAAGTAGAATTGGCAGAGGGTATTGATTATTCAGCCGTTGCCGACGCGCAATCTCAGGACAAAGATCTGTTAGAATTACTGAACGATGGCAAGTCAACTTTAAAGTTTGAGCAAGTACCAATACAGTTTAGTTCGAACAAATCTCTTTGGTGTGATATGTCCACTGGTAGACCGAGACCATATATTCCGTTGCAACTCCAAAAAAAAGATTTCGATACGTTCCACAATTTGGCGCATCCGGGTGTTAAGACATCAGTACGATTACTGACCAATAATGTAGTTTGGCGGTCAATAAATAAAGATGTGAGGGTAATGGCCCAGTCATGCATAGCCGGCAGCGAGCCAAAATTAGTAGGCACACCAAATCACCTATAGGTCAATTCATACCTACAACGGAACGTTTTGCTGAGGTACACCTAGACCTCATAGGTCCCTTGCCTATATCAGAAAATAACTGCTACTGTGCAACCCTAATAGACAGGTATACTCGCTGGGCAGAGGCCATACCAGTACAAGATATTACAGCACCTACAGTCGCTTTCGCGGTTTATTCCGTGTGGATCGCACGCTTTGGCGTCCCAAATTTCATTATCACGGACCAAGGTTCGCAGTTTGAATCGCATCTTTTTAGGAAATTATCTGTTTATTTAGGTTTTGAGCATAAACGTACAACTGCGTATAACCCAAAGTGCAACGGCATGGTTGAGCGTTGGCACCGAACGTTAAAGGCCGCTATTATGTGTCATAATAGAGACGACTGGTCGAGAATTTTGCCATCTGTCCTTCTAGGGCTTAGAGCTTCATTCAGGGAAGAATTAGAAGCGTCATCGGCAGAATTAGTTTTGGGAAGCAAGCAAACATACAGTTGCACAGTCAGATTTTGTGGAAAGCCCTAAACCACATTTTGAGGAATTAGGTCCAGTCTCAGCAACACGACATGCTACAAGCAAAATATTCGTCAGCAAGGAATTAGAGGACTGTTCGCACGTATTCATAAGGACTGACTCATTGCGTAGGGCATTGCAACCACCTTACACGGGTCCAGATAAAGTCGTGGAACGTTTCACGAAGTTTTTCGATGTAGAATTTGGCAGTAAAAAAACTAGGGTGTCAATAGATAGATTGAAACCTTGTTTTTCGGAGACCTTCTGGGATGGTTGCGATGAACCAGCACACCCACAGGTCGTAGTGCCATCAGAGGCTAACAGGGAGAGTATATCGGGGGCGGCGTCGCAGCTTGTTCTTTCTCGTAAACCATTGTAAGCTGAGGGAAACAAGGAGTCGTCGTCGAACAATTCTAACCTGCAAAACTTCACAAGCTTCACGTGACACCCATACATCTTACTACCTTTGTCCAGACATCAAAATATTAGTAGTGTTCTTTATTGGATTTAAAATATTGAATAAAAAGTGTGTTACCTATTTTAGCCGTGTTACCGGTAATATTACCGGTAACATTACCAAATTTAAAAATATCGGAAATTTTACAACAGTAGTTGCACTTGTCTTTGACGACTAATGAATATTTTGGTATGGCATCTAACAACCAATTAGTGATGTTTAAATTATTCAAAGTTGAGATTTACAGCTCTGGCCAAAAATATAAAGCACCCCTATCTATTAGCATTATATATTAATATTATGTCTTTCTAAACAATGGGTGTTGACGAACGAGTCATCCCACCGAATGCGACCCTTAATTATTGAAAAACACCAATTTTTGTTTTGGTTTAGGTTCTTAACAAGAAGTTGTAGCGTCGTAAATTTTTTTTATTTTAGTTTTGTATTTGATCGTGTGCAGTCTTCACATAAAGTGTTTTAAATCAAAAAGAGTTTTCGTAAGTTTTTTGAGAAAAAATGTGTGTTTGTGATAATTATGCCTAAAGCGTGCCAACTCAGTGAAGGAATAAGGGCACAAATTGTGTTGTTGGATTCCCAGGGTGTAAGCCAAATTAAAATATCCCAAAAATTAAAATGCTCTCGTGGAGCAGTTCAATCTACATTGAAAAGGGTTAAAGAGACCGGGGACTATGCCTATAAACTACGCTCAGGCAGAAATCGTATCACTTCGGTAAGAGACGATCGACAAATTGTGCGAAAATCTCTCAAAAACCGAAAAACCGAAAAATCTGCTGAGATAGCTGCAGAGCATTTAACAGAACAAGAAGTTCACATTTCGGCACGGACAGTTAGAAGAAGGCTCCTGCAAGCTGGATTGAAAGGTTGTAAAGCAAGAAAAAACCTTTGCTCTCACTTACCAACATAAAAAGTCGCTTGAGATGGGCTCGAGAACACAAACATTGGAATGACGTGGATTGGGCGAGAGTTGTTTGGTCAGATGAATCTACTTTTGAGGTAAATATAAAAAATAAATATTAAAAATAATTAGTCAAAAAAAAAATAAAAAATTGTGCTATGTATTTTAAAAGAATTAATAGAGAAATTTATGTTAAATTTGATGGAATTCTTATAGATTTTTGGAACTCCTGGCGCAACCATCGTAAGAAGAAGAGTCGGGGGAGCATACAATCCTGATTCTATAGTGCCTACCGTAAAGCATGGAGGGGGTAAACTGATGGTGTGGGGTTGTATGGCATCATCAGGGGTGGGAAAACTGTTGTTTTGTGAGGGTCCGATGAACAGTACCAACTATGTTACCGTCCTCGAGGCTGCATTGAATGCCTCAATTCGGCATATCTTTGGGGAAACGGATAGTTCTTCGATAATTTATCAACAGGATAATTCCCCCTGCCATACTTCCCGCGTTACGATGAGTTGGTTTCGAAAAAAACAAATTCGAGTCATGGACTGGCCCGCCCAGTCACCAGACCTAAATCCCATTGAAAATTTGTGGTCAATTTAAAAAAAAAAATCAAGGATCGCAGTATGACTTCAAAGGAAGACCTCAAACGTGCGCTGACAGAGGAATGGAAAAATATATCGAGAAATACCTGCGAAAAATTAGTACGGTCGATGAATAAAAGAGCCTGGCTGTCATCAAAGCCAAAGGAGGACCTACAAAATACTAAAATTAATAAAATATAAAAAGTATTTCCTAAAAATATTGAGTTTTAATTTTTGTCTTCATTCGTTTTGTAGATACTGCAATTTGGGAGGGGTGCTTTATAATTTTGGCCAAGCTGTATATTTCACATAAGCCAAAATATCTTTAAAACGTTCTCCTCAAAAGTAGTAAAAACTCAGTTATCACCTTTTAAATATTTGCCACAGAAATATTCTGCTCAACATTTATTATTTTGGTCACAGTGTGCCTTTCATACTTCATACTTGAGCTAGAATTAATTGTCTGTATTAACATTTAGTCTTAAACTATTAATCTAAATATTCTTAAAATACATTCCTAATAAAATCTTAACGTATATTAAAATAACTTAACGTAAGATGAATGTTTAATCTTTCAATCGAATTCAATTATAAAAAAAACCAAACCATTTTTCATAAATTTCATCACCATAACGACCCCATGCCGTATACTCTTTCATTCATTCATTCAACCGAAACCATAACATCTTTGATTTCAATCCATTTTCTAACTACACAAAATTTTGAAAAGATTCTAATTAGATAAGAAGAAGAATTTTTTTTTGATTTTTGATTAAGATCGAGTAAATCTAATAAAAACATCTGGTCCGCTTTATAATATACTAGTGTATATGATGTTGTATGTATGTATCGACAAAATATTTAGGCAGATGTTAATAAAATAATCAAAAGCGAAACAAGTATTCGTCCCATTATCCCACAATACACCACTCTCTCCATTCATGTTGGAATGACGAATGTACTTACTAAACGTACAAAATATTGAATGGGGGACAACAAGACCACAACCAAAAAAAAAATCAATAATTTTATGTCGACGACTGTAGTACCTACAATACATACTTCCTATTATACAATGACTGGCATGTACCTCTTCTTCTTGCGGTTAAAATAACATAAATTTATTTCCAATTGGTCTTCGTGTAAACAGCTATCGTAGTTTTACTGTAATTTTGTGTCAAGAAAATTCATATACAAGAAGAGAATATTAAAGATGCATGAATATTGGGAAGCTGTACAAGTTGTTCTTTGTGAGAAACAGCAAGACAGAGAGTCGGATCACATTTTTTTTTTTTTTTTGGCGTGAGTAAACTAAAAAAAAAATTCTTATTGCATTCTTTTCTAACAACGATTTCAATTCTCAAATTAAACAACAACAACAAGAACCAACATGAAAATAATTTTCATTCAACCATCAACCCTCGTGTGTGAGCGAAACATTGACATGCAGCACATAGTAAAGAACCGCTTATACACAAAATAGAGAAACGTATAAAATAAACCGAGAGAGACAGAGAGAATTATAAAATAATATCCAATAGCAACAACAACGTAGAATGACAACAAAAATATTTTTTAAAAGTCTGACATGAAAATAGTCTTGAAAAAACTACGAAGTGATTTTGTAGTGTTTTAAATACGCGGTGGTACGGTGAAATATAAAATAAAATAAAATAAACTCGCGCGCGGTTTATTTCAAAAGTAACTTTGTGTGAATTTGTGTTACCAATTTGCCGGCTTCTATTAACATCATTTGTTAATAATTCTTTTTTTTTTTTTGTTGTGGGTGCGCGAATCCTACATTCCGTCGTGTGAAAATAAAAATGGAGTGTAAGCTTTGAGCCTTAATATTTTATCATATTTTGTGTTTATTTGTGTGTGTGTGTGTGTATGTTTATGAAAAATTGTGGAAAATATTCGCTAGTGTTTATTATTATTTGTGTATTAATAAAGTGTTTTGTGTGTACAACCAGTTTTTAGGTTTTGTGTGTGGATTAATTTAAATTGCAGCAAATTATATAAATTTTGATTTTTGGATAATTTTCGATTTAAGAAGAGCAAGATTTCTAAAAGGTACGTGTAATTCATTATAGATTAGCGCCAGATATTGTTTTTGCTTTAAATCGTTATAAGATAATGTACATATACAAGTGATTATAATAAAGTGGATTGATAATAAAATGGATTTATAGAAAGTAAATGCTCTAAAAACTCTGCTAACAGTCATCTTATAATTTGATCTTTAGAGTAGTTTAACAGTTGTATATTTTTTATTCATTTCTCATTTTTAAAGCGCATGACAGTTTTTCGGGGACGATTGGTTGGGGAATCATTAGTAACAGTTCATTACTTCTTTAACACTTTAGTATATTTGTGGATAGATAGTGGGTTCCAAAATCCCTAAGGTATCGTAAATGTAAGATGCTTAAATTAATGTCAGTCTGCGATAGAAATATAAAGTCTAAAAAACCGAGAGATAACTGTGTTATATCAAAACAAGCGCCATCCAGAAACTTCTCGAATATTTGATTGATTAATTTCTGGCATCCTAAATTAAGATGTATTAATAGAAATTGACAATAAAGGGATTTTGGAAATGGAAATTAAGAATATAATGTACGTTATTTAAATATCCTAAACTAAAGTAGACTATTACAAGGTTGCCTGAAAGCGCCAACCATTCAAAGAAACAAGACATTTTTTTATTCAAATTTATTTGTATTTTTCTACATAGTCTCCTTGTAAGTCTATACACTTCTCCCAGCGATGCTCCCATCTTTTCAACTCGTCCAAATAGTACTCGGCGGCATTTTTCTGCAAAATAGTTTTGTTTACTATCCTCCGTGCGCAACTTTTAGCTTAGGGAACAAAAAAAAGTCGCTCGGACTAGTTATGCGCTGAGGTGTGGGTTTTTCGGAATTTCTGCCTTCAGCTTGTCAAGTAATGATGCTTAGTATGTTCCTGTAATGGTTTTACCTTTTTGAAAATAATCGATTAAGATAACTCCATGATAACAAGCGCCATCACTTTCCCAGCCGAAGGAACAACCTTTGCCTTTTTTGGAGCTAATTCTCCCTTCGCAGTCCACTGTTTTATTAACCGTATTTTTGTTTCTGCAGTGTAATAGTCTATCCAAGTTTCATCTATACAGTAATTAATCGGCGCCAAAACTCTGATTTATTGCACCTAAGCTGCGCCAACAGAGCGTTGGAAATGTTCATTCGAACATGTTTTTGGTCCAAAGTGAGCAAATGCGGCACCCAACGTGCGGACAGTTTGATTCAATTGACAAATACAAACGATTGTCAAACAACACTCAAACGATTGCCAAACAACAATGGCTGAAATTTTGGTAAGTACCTTTAAACGCATGCGCAAACATATTCCCACACTTTTGTTAACGAGTGGTAATGATGTTTCTTTATCCTAAATTAAGTTATCTTAAGATGAAATATTCCTGAATTTTGTATAAAAATTTCACGGAGCTATTTTTTTTGACTATCCAACAACAAATTTGCTTTTTATTCTGAGCAATAATAAGGGTAGTAAATAAAATCAAATGCTTACTATGTCTTTAAAAGAGCACGCATGCAAAAATATGCAGAACGATTTCAACAATTCCTTAAAGCAAACAGCACACACTGTAGGGTCCAAAATATACTTTATTCTTTTCAGGTTATTGTATTGATTTTGACGTTCAATCTTAAATCTGGTTTGAGATAAATTTATGAAACATGCAATGTGCTATCACATCATTTGAAAAAAGCTGAAGGATTTTTAACTCTGGGAAATTATCTCTAACATGATACAACTAAACAAAGTGTTAATCGAAAAATTCCTGAACATATTCGATAATTTTGAATACTTAATCTGTAATTTAATCGGACTAACATTTACAACGATAATATCAAAAGTATCGAATAATCTCGATTTATAATTAACTCTATAACTTCGTGCAATTGAATGCCTTATAAATTTCGATTAATATTTGGATGAAAAGATATATTCCTCAAATTCCACTATTATAAAAAAACGAATATTCACCATGAAACTCGAATAAACATACTTAGATATAATTCTCGAATAATCTAGAACAAATTATCAAGAAACCACTAAGAACTTCGAATAATCTGTAATATCATGGTGTCTTGATAATCTCGAAAATCTCGAATAAAAATATTATATGGTATATCACTAAATGGTAAACAAATCTCGATATTAAGAAAATGCGCTCATGGTGGTTTACGGCTCGAAGTATCAAAATTCAAATATTACTTTAGCGAATCGGTTAAATTTAAATTGTTTTGTAACAAGTAATTAAGTATTTCAAATTAATTAAATAGTAAGGAATACATTGTCATTAAAATAATATTGTATTAAATGAATTATTTCTTATTACAATCGATTACTACATGGATTTACGAGGTCAGTTTATTATACCCTCCTCAACCAATCAATCACTAAAATAATCAAAAGTATATGATCTGATTGGTTTAAACAACCGACTTCTAGAATTCAACATTATTGTTCGAATACAAGGAAAATTTAAACATGCCGAGGAACATTAAACAATGCCTTGCAGAGATTACTAAACACAACGTGTACACCGTGCGACGTTGTTGTTTCGGAATGTGCTCGTGAATAGCACAAATTACGAACGCTTAGGAGGAGATTGCAAATAGGTTCAATATGTCCAGTAACTGAAGGGGGAAAAAAAGGACAACCTATAGATTATTAGTTACCATTTTTATTTGCTAGTTGATGAGTGGCATTTGGCACCATCTTGAAAATGTACCCGAGTTTGCGTAAAAATATTGTGTGACAGGGGGAGAAAATGGCCCTAAAAGACCCGGAATATCGGTTTTCCGCGAATATCTCCCAAAATATGGCAGTTAGAGATTTTTTGTTCAGATAAAAATTGAAGATAAGTTAATTTTCTACAAAAATAGTCCTTTTGATTTTTTTCGCAACATTAATATTTTTTGCAAAAAGTCGCGTTGAAAAATCCAAAATTTTGAGACTCATGAAATATGCAAATTTTTTACAAAATTTGAGATGGGGGGTGTTGGAAATACAATAGTTTCAATGTTTTGGACTGTGTAAACCAATTGTAGATGGCGCCACCACATTCTATCCACTGGCAAAATCCTCGGGGCCATAAATGAGAAACGCCGTACACCATATAATTTTGAAGGATATTTATGTTTCCGAGCGTCTTGTTTGTCTCGCAAATGAGGCCTCAAGCTATACCTATTAGGAAAGCTGACCATAAGATTAATCACAGGATGGACCCCACCAATTGGCCAGAAACTAGCGACAATCAGTTTTGCACATGTGGCAAAGTATTGAAGTTCATTAGGTTTTTCCTAACGAAAACTAAAAATCTCTAAAGTGTGAAGAATATTTACCCATAATACTCAACAACAATTTCTTGCAGATTCTCGGCAAATTTTTGCAAATTTTTTGGCAACCATCCGGATCGAGGTTTTTGGAAAAAAGAGTTATAAAGTTTCTTTAAATTTCATTTATAACCGAAAAATATATAAAAATACATTGAAATTATGACATAAATCTGTAAATCACCAGTCCCCGTCACTAGAGTCCAATAATAATTCTTGGTCATCAACGTCGCCCTCGCCAACAACTCCTTCTGGTTCTAGAGTTTCCTCTAGTTCTACCTCTTCGGGTAACGTATCTTGGCTGTCTTTATAATTCGAACACTGGTGGGACTCACATGAACCACAAATAGATGAGCATGGTAGCCCTGCTTTCTTGCATGAACATGTTACCTTACATTCTTTCTTACATTGACAAAATGGGAAGCTGGCAAGCCACAGAACATACAATTGGCCCTGAAATCAAACCCATCACTCGTGCGCTCCTTTTTCCTCTTGGGGCTGCTCAAATGGTCAAATCTTTTGGTCTCGTCAGAGACAAAATCGTGGCATTGGAAACTGTCGAGAATATAGCGTCTCCTGCACACTTTGTGCATTTGCAAAGACGACTGTTTTTCCAAAAATAAATGATGATTATCCTTCCTTTCCTTGCTAACAATAATCAAATTTTCTAAGCCCCGAGTTACGGTGACGGCATCATCCCCAAAAACATCTTCCTTGCAAAGGAAACACACCGGTATAGCGGAGTTAACCTCCAGTTTTGTATAACAAGAAAAGTAGACCAAGATTTGAGTCAGAATTGTTACTTGTAAACAAATGTTCTTGAATAAAAACAATATAAACAAAAATGCTCACCTTTTGCTCCAATTTGACAAGATTTGAATCTTCACTTTCTATATTTTAGGTTGGTGATGTAAATTAAACGAAAAACCTCAAAATTTGTTCAATATTCTTGACTTATCACTCCTTTTTCTATAATTGACTATAATGAGGAGCTGGCTTTGACTTTCAAGTCAGTAGGACGTTAAACTTTTTTCTTTAGTAAATTTATTGAATTTTTTCACAATTTTTATTTCAAATTGCGAGTTATTTATGCCGCTGTTAAACCGTTAAATCGATGATGTCCTTGCCGAGGTCCTTTGACGGCGAGTAGAAAGAGTATTCAAGCAGAATCTAAACGGAGGAACATCCAGCATTTGTGAGGTGTTGTGACCCTGGCTAAAAACCATTAATTTTCGTTTTTTAATACATAATTTGTTAATTATGTGGTTCATCATTTGCTGTACACTACATTATAAATGAGCTTATACGCTCAAAATCTAGTGTATAACATGGAGAAAACCTTCGTGATTAAATAAATAAATAAATAAATAAATAAATAAAATAAATAAATAAAATAATGAAATAAAACCAACGCATTTAATATCTCCAAACATTAACCAACAAAATACTACTGGGGTCGCATGAACTGTAGCAGACGACACGAGCGCCGCATAGAGCACACACGCGACGAACGACAGAAAAAATGAAAGTAATGAAATTATAGCATTACATTTAGAGACTCGGGTTTTTCCCCACGTATAAATGAGATGATTTTATATACATTGATGGAAAGGTGAGAATTTAACCTTTACAATAGTCAAGGTGTTAAAATGTCAGAAATAAAGGGCAGGGAGCAAATGCCATGAAAAGAAAAAGTGCGGTTTTTCCTTGCACAGCCGAAAAGTAGACGTTCTTAGCTTTCAAATGATATGTCATAGAGACTAATCCGATCATGTATGAATTTTTAATTGGTGGTTGTTTACAATATTTCACCACACTCCAAAAACAGCAAAAAATTGGGATTCAACAAACAAAGTTTTAATCAAAATGCAAGAAAATTAGATTATACCAATTTCACAGATAACAAAGGACCTTCTGAGGACCCATAATCAAGGAAATTTGGAGCAAATTAGTGCAATACAAAAAAAAATAGGACCAAATTCAGGGGAGGACTAAAAATGTATGGAAAAACCATATTTGACCCCTTTTTTCGATACGGCCAAAGATTAAAAACGTGACTCGAGCCACCGGATATGATAGCGGTAGATTTCCCCTTCCAGAAGAACTTTGAATAATGACAAAATTCGCATTTTTAACAAAGTTATTGAATAATTTGTCCGCCCGCTCATGTGTAAATGCACGGACTGTGCTCCCCGGTATACAACACAGAAACTCAATATTCTGGGTGCGCTTGGGCCCGTTTATCTCGAAAACGGTCAAATTTTCGAGAAAAATGATGAGAACTATTTTTGAAGGCAAGAAACTAATCTTCAATTTTTATCTGAACAAAACATCTCTAACTGCCATATTTTGGGAGATATTTGCGGAAAGCCGATTTTCCGAGTCCTTTGGGAGCCGTTTTCTCTTCCTGCCGCACAATATTTTTACGCAAACTCGGGCTCATTTTTAATGGGGTGCCCAATGCCATTCTCAACTAGCAAATAAAAATGGCAACTAGTAACTTTCAGGTTCGACCCTTCATTTACTGGATGGAAAAGCATGCAAGCTATTCGGCTTACTACTACAATTTATTATGGAGCGATATCAAAGCAACCTAGATTATAGGAAAACATTGTCTAAAATACGAAACTTTTATAAAGGAAATAAAAACGAGGAATAAACTAACTTTTCATATAAAACATATGGGAAATCACTTTTATCCTAAGACAAACTTTTAAATGAAAACGTTACAATTTCTTAATTATGATTTCTGAGATAATTTTGAAATGAAAATTTTAAGAATTTTGAATTCAGAAGGCTGATGAAAGAAAGATACATCGTTTTGCTGGATTTTCTTTTATATCCTAATAGCCTCTTAATAGATCTACGGTCTCCCTATCCAATGACTGAATCATTAATCATAAAACTATAATTAAATTAATTGAACTAATTCAATTGTCCACGAAAAAATTATAAAATTGGATAACGAAACTACCGATTTAACACTTTTAAGCAAAATTGCTATAAGTTTAATGAAAAACTACAATCATTAATTTGGGACGTGTCCAAACCTTGTGATAATTATTCCAGCTGTAATAATTATGACATTATTTTGTATGCAACCAAATTATCACAGCCACTACGTCTTGTAAATTTAACACTTCTGTAATAATATTCATAAACAAAAGCGTGCAATAACAATAACTAAGCCGTATTACGTTAAATTATTTCTAAAAAAGTACTAGTACAAATAAACTTATTACAAAATATGGAGGAGAAAATTATTTCACTCCTGTCAAAATTATTACAACAACAAAATTATCACAAACTTCGGACACGTCCTTGGAGTAATTGACTGTAGGAAGCGAGGTTAAGGGGGTTAAGGACGGAAATAACTTATAACACCTTAAAACGATTCGTAATTAACGAAATACTCGGACAAGACATAATTATAAAATCAATTATTCTTTTTTAATTTCGTTTGCTGTAAGCTTGTTCGGCTGTAAGGTAACGGAATATCGTAACGATGTCTGAAAATTTCAATTGATCTGTACCCATATCGAAACCGATTATGCAATTTAAGGCTTATGTGTACCAAAAAAAACAATAATGACGTTACAATTAGTTTTTGCGTTACACAACAGTCATATACATTCACACGAAGGCCCTTCCCGAATATTGTGATACATTTTCAAACGTTATAAATTTTGATATAACACACGCTCATCCAAAACTTTCCTATGACTCGTTTTGACGGATTCATAAGAAATATTATACGAACATATAGTGAAATTTTTCTGGGTTCTAAACCCAGCCCTTATCACGTTTCTCTAGTAAAACTCTCTCAATTAAACGGACACCACATTTGAACACGATGTTTGATCCATGTACGGTGAAACTACAGGAGAACAGAGTTTTCGATGTATCAAGATTATGATAAAATTCTTCTAATATTAAGGTTAACCGACTAATCAGTTAGTTTTATTAATCATGTTTTTGATTGTTGCTAACCTATTAATTTTATTAATGTTTTTTTATTTTAAAATTAAAAAAAAAATTAATAATAATAAAACGAATTCGACCAGAATAATTGAGGATTAGACTAATGAATCATCTTCACATTGGCCCATTTGTACTGATAATTTCATTAGTTTTGAAATCTACGATTGAAAATCTACGAACATATGGAACCGGATTGTGAGTATGCTCCATCAACCTTGCAGACACATATCAAAGGAGCTTTAGCGCTCATATCGCTTCTACTTCGATGGTTGTACAGCACAAATGTTTTGGGTCGGTTTTTAATTAGCTTTAACCGTTGTGTTGAAATAGAATTGACAAATGTATTGGAGGACATTTCGAATTTTACAATTTGCTGAAAAATGGAAACTTGATATTACAAATAGAAAGGAATGCAGTTTCAAGAATATTTTGAAAATACACCTTCGTTTTCCAGAATTACTTATAGTACGTATTAATGCCGAAAAGGTAAGATTTCAGGAAAGATGCATCAAATAATTTCATGAATATCTGATTTCTTCATGAA
Organism: Tipula vernalis; assembly: GCA_958295665.1. NCBI lineage: Eukaryota > Metazoa > Arthropoda > Insecta > Diptera > Tipulidae > Tipula > Tipula vernalis. The sequence goes on along the minus strand of OY282558.1, from coordinate 172,821,170 downwards.
TATAATTTTGAAAAGTTTAAAAGCTTAAATAGACTTCAAAAGTGGTGAACACAAATTTCAATAATCGTTTAATGAAATGTTGACTTTTCACGTTTACACATTAAGTATCTTAATTTTTAAGACTAACGTTTACACATTATCTTAATTTGTATGATTGCTTAAATTGCATTTAAAAAAAAAAATTAGGACCAATACCAGAGTTCCGGTTCTATGACAAATAGGAATGAGAAATAAATTGATTTTTTATTTGGTGTGGACGATATAAAAATCAAGTGTTTTGTCATTCTACTTTGCCATAGAATAGAAATTGGAAGTAAGTATTCAGCTAATTAAATTTTGTATTTCTATAGCCTGACTATGACTTTAAGCATACAGTACGCATCGGACAGAAAAGATTGTTGTTCATTATAGCAATTTAAAATAGCTACATTGTCAGAAAGCAATTTAATTTATGGCACCAAATCTTGGGAAATTCGGTGCCCGGTGCCTAAGAGACGTTATAAAATTGAGAGGTTGGCCAAAAAAATATTGAAAAAGAACTTTGTCTGGTTAGAATTTTAAAATATTCTACATTACATTACAAACAAAAAAAAAACTTTACCAAAAATTAGAAAGAAAATCTGGCATCAAAACCTTAAATGCATCTCTTAACAAATTAAAATCAAAAATCGACCGTACTTTATTAAAAGCAACCGAGACATTATAAACAGGTTCATTCATGGCTAAATTACTCCTCCGTATTGGTAACAGTGATGTCGTTTTGAAAATTTTACAAAAGTAATTTTTACATTTTCATGGGAATATTTCGAGGCAAAAGGAAGTAAGTGCAAACATAAAAACATTGTAGATAGTTTCCAGTATTTTGTATTTAAAAAAAATGGGAAGTGCAGTAGTACGAGTGAACTGAAAGTTGGAAAATACTCCGATAGTAGTACTTTCGACAACACTAATTGGTAATGTAAGAACAAACTCCCCACTCGATCGTAACACACGTGTTGGAACGTAAATAGAAAATAAATCGAGAATCTCATTACAATCAATTCTACAAACGAGGAGATCACGGACAAAAGTGGCACACGTCGCAGTTCTACGAATAGAGAGAGGTTCCAATTTTCATAGTTTACATCGTCCCCTATAAGGAGAAAGAATATAATTCGGAAGATTATTGTCCCTAGGTAATCTACGGAAGGCATATTTTAAGAACTGTCTTTGAACCCTTTCTATAAGATCAGAAGAATCCTGATAAAATGGGTCCCAAATAACTACGCCATAATCTAATTGCGAGCGCACCAACGTAATATACAAGATTCTAATCGCATAAGGCTCCCAGGAGTCTTTGGAGAATCTTTTAACAAACCCTAACATGGAAAACGCCTTAGAAACAATGCCCTGTATATGAATTTGGAAGGATAAATTAGAAGCGAATGCGATACACAAATCTTTGAAAGTGTTCACTTTCTCAATTCTATGGTCTTTGAGAAAAAATTCGTAGTCAAAGTTCAAAACATTCCTTATACGGGAAAATCGCATTGTTTTACACTTCTTAGTACACAATAATAAATTTTGGTAAGTAAACCAATTCGTAAAATCCGATAAATCCGACTGTAGCTCCTCTGCATCCCGAATATTCGAAATAGTTTTAAAAATTTTAATATCGTCGGCATATATAAGAATCTCAGAATACTTAATACAGTTAATTACATCATTAATAAAAAGAATGAATAAAAGGGGACCCAAATGGCTTCTCTGGGAAACCCCTGACGTAACATGAATCCGTCTAGACATGTAATTCCCTATCTTAACGATTTGAGTTCTGCCATCTAAGTATGACTTGATCCACCTAATAGGTAAACTATTACAATCCAAAGACTCCAATTTAAGGAATAGTAGTTTGTGATCAATTTTGTCAAAGGCCTTGCTAAAATCTGAATAAACAACCTGTACATCCATCCCCAATTCAAAAGCCGTTGAAATATAATTGGTCAGTAAAAACAAATTCGAGACAGTTGATGTGCCAGGAAGGAATCCATGTTGCTTAGAAGAAATAAACCTACGAGTATAAAAAAAAAAAAATCTTCGACTAATTTTTCAAAAAGCTTCGGCAAAACGGATAAAATACTGATGGCTCGATAATTAGTAATATCACTTCTGGAACCTGACTTAAATATTGGTTTAATTAAAGAGCATTTCCAAAAGTTCGGGAAGTATCCTTGTCGAAGGCTTTTGTTAAAAAGAACTGTGATTGGAAAAGCGACAGCATGTGCTGTCATTCTAAGAACCAAGGGAGGGATGGAATTAAACCCTGCACTTTGATTGACATCAAGCGAGAGTAGACCATTTAAAACAGTATCAAGTTCCAATTGCAAGGAACAATTTATATTAGCCACTGAACAATAGCTCGATATCGAATCTGTCGTTAACGGTTTCTTTACATAAACACTCTCAAAAAAGTCAGCGAACAAGTTACAATTATCTTTCAAATTATGACCCAAACGATCGTCCAAAAACATAGTAGACGGATATCCCTTAGTTTTTCTTTTAGAATCAACGAATCTCCAGAAGCTATCAGGCCTATCCTTTATGTTCGATTCGATCTCCAAAATGTAATTGTTATAAAGAAATTTATTCAATATTCTGAATTCATTTCTCAAGGATTCAAATACAGCGTACCTATCAGGAGTAGGGAAAAGTTTAAATCTCTCATGAGCCTTGTCTTTACGGTTTTTCAGATTAATAAGCTGTTTATTACTAAGCTATCAGATTAATAAGTAATAATTTATTATAAAATGTTTACTCCCTTTTCATACCAAAATGCTAATAATCGCCTTTAATTTTCTCTTTAAAATTCCTTGTAAATTGTAAATATAATGAACTTTATGAGATTGTTTAATATAAGCTTATTATAACCCAAACCCCTTATTTTAACTTATTATAACCCAAACTGAATTTTAGCATTGGCAAAAAACAAACTAGGAGGACACCTAAGATATTATTCTATTATTTACAACTAAATGAAAGTTGGAAAATGTTTGCATATTTCCAAAAAGTGATGTAGTATGGACTCATTTCTAACTATTCAACTACTTAACAAGTATTGTTCACATTTGGATGAGTCATTAACTAAGCTAGCTATATTTGTGAAAAGGGTTCTAAAAATCACCACTAATACAACCATTAAAGAGGGCCAACATGCAGTATTGGTTTGCAGAATATAAGTGAATGGTTATGTATCATCAGTCATCACTAGCTATTAAATAGTATGCTAAATAATGCTCGCACAAGCAAACAATTTATTTTATTCTATGTTGTTTGCAAGTATATAAAAATTTACACAATTGTGTGAGTTCATGTTTTATATGAAAATAAATCAATACATCGATAAACAATATTCAATATCAATTTCAGAGTGCACAGAGTGCGCAACTACATTTTCTCTCCAGTTTTGGTTTCGTTTCTATAAATCGTTATCATTTAAAAATCATTTGGGACAATTTAAATGACCGAAACAAGAAAAATTTTGTGGCAGGAAACATTAGCGTCAAAAATAATAAATTGGCAACAATTATAAAATTTTGGAACAGCAAAAAAAATCGGGACGAACTATCAAATTAAATCGATAAATTTATTTAATATTATTTTATCTATGTCTGCAAGGTTGAGTGTTGACGAAGCAATTTTAAAAATAACTCTCCATTTTCCGGAATATTTTAAAACTATAATTTTAATTTATTAATTTTTAATTTATTTATTCATAAATTTGTTGCCAATTTAAAACATAATTTTTTGTTCGCTAAACATAATTTTTTGTATTCCCTTCCCATAGTTCCAACAAATAATAATCAATATTTCAACATCACACACACACATAATCATTTTTAATGACATTAAATTACTTCATTACCTTTAGAAAATATAATAGAAGCTATTTTTTTTTCGTGATCCAATTCGGGTTTGGAATTACTTACATAATATTATATTCCTTTTTGACGACATCAGCACGTGGTAATGACGCAAACTCTACACGATCGATAATAATGACAGTATCCTCATCAAGCACCAGTAATAATGCGTCGAAATGAGAAGATGCGGCTTTGCATCATTACTGGGCATTTCCATTAATCCCTCATAATTCATTTCATCGACTTTCACGGTCAATATTAGCGTCACTCTTAGATGGTCACTCTTAGGCTGACATTAATACCCCTATTCCCTTGGTCGTGTCACTTCATTCGACGTGACAACTGTCGTGTCACTTCAACTTTAAATTGGTATTCTCTTAGTCGATCGAAGTGATAATATAAGAGAATGAAACGTAAAGGATGTTTGTCACTTCAAGCGACGATTGCCACATCGATTGACTAAGAGAATACCAAAATTTGATTGTCGGTACATGTGACAAGTGACACGACTAAGGGAATAGGGGTGTAAAAGTTACCATTTGAAGTCCTCTGTAGAGTTGAGTTTGCAAATCCGGGCCGTTACTAAGAAATTGGTAAATTAATTGTTTTGTTTTGTTGTACTTACATATTTTATCTATAATAATAAAAATGACGATTTCGATATATCTGTGAATTTTATATTCTTAAATGAAATTATCACCAACACTTGATTTAAAAAAGAAACTTCATAAAGATGAAAACGCTCGCATTCAATTCAAAATATGTCTCTAGGTAAAATGTAACACTGATAATTTAGGAAGTATACGTTTGTAAGGGTATTTGCATTGCATCTACATTGCAACTCGACATGTGGGATGGAAATGGGATTCGAATAAAGCCAATTAGAACGGATCTTGATAGGAGAGCAGATTTTTTAACCGATTTTGAAAAAAATTCACCCTGTACAATTTAAATAGGCTTATATAATGATTTTTAGATGAAGTTCTGGAATAGGGCCAATTAGGATGGAACAATTATTGGTTTACCGATATTGATTGCGGGAATGCAATTCTAAAATGATTTTTAGATGAGAAATTTTGGAATTAGGCATATTAGGATAGACTTACCTTTTTATAACTGCTTATGATGAAATTTGCCGTAAGATAGAAACGGGATGCTAAAGTGATTTGTTGATAAAATTTTCCGAGTCCGACTATGACCCTGACTCCGACTCCGACTCCAACTCCAACTTCTACATATAATCAAAATGTTATAAAATTCATAATACTGCTCGTATTCAAAGCGTTTCATCAATAGAACATAATTTAAACATTACAACAATTAAAAATCAAATTAAAGAATAATTAAAGAAATAAAAGGAACATAAAAACATAAATTAATTACGAATTTGTTCTTAAAATTAGTATGGCCTCAAGAATATTAAGACTCATACTCTTGAAGTATACTCTTCTCTTGAAGTACTTCTTTTAAACGTACATTCTCCAAGCCAAAGTTGTTTCGATTTCTCATCGTAGTTTATCGAGTTCTGATAGAAAACGCGACTATTAAAAGAACGTTACTGACTCTCCTGAGGCTGGTGGAAAATGCTTATGGTCTACAGTATCCCGCCAACAAACGAAAAGGCCAACAATGAATGGCCTGCTCTAAAATTTGCGTTAAGCTGGAAACTGTCCTAGCCTTTAACCATCCAACCCATATTATTAAACAAGCTGATTCATAACAATGTGGAAAATATTTCCAATCCCGCCTTTAATGTTGAAGGAATTGAAATAAAAAATAATAATTTTACAGTGAAATCCCGTTTAAAAAACCTCGTTTAAAAAAAAATATCCTGTTATTACAAACTGCTTCGGATAACTATAACAAATTTCGGTCTTAACACTATAAGTAGTAAATTTTTCACATATGAGTTTGCTATAAAAATCCATTAAAATTTATTTTCAAAACAAATTTTGGATTTAACAAACTGCGTTTGTTATAAACGATGACACAACAACTTCTTTGTTTTCCCTTGGGTGTTTGTTATATCAGGATTTCACTGTAAATACCTAAATCAGTATGAGAGTTTTATAGAAAACCGTAAAATATTCTTTCTTTGATTTTATTAATGATTTGTTTGCGACCACTGCCAAACCAGTACACTTTCCAGTCACTAATAATAAGTCACGATAATTTCAGTTAATGGCCAACTCTAATTAATTCTCTGTTGGTCCACCAACAAAGTCGGTTGTGAACTTAACTAATGGGTTTTGTTGGTAACAGCAAATTTATTCTACTGCTAAGAGTTTCGCAAAGCTGTTATGGATACCCTAGGACTAAGTTTGGAGTAAACTTCACGTATCTGGGCAAAAGCGCACCATATCTATTTTAATGTTTTAGATGTGTCCAAAACACTCGATGGAGAAATAATTTTTGGAGAAAAATTGGTAACTTCTTCACTTCTTCGTAATCTCTTAGATATTTGTTTTCAATTTTTTTAAGTTAGGGGTTTATATAAGTATTGTGATAGTATTTCTTACATAAACAAATTCATGATTAAATGTCATTTATATTGGAAATAGCCATATTTTTTGATGTTGTTTACAAATTTTCAGGTTTACTCCAGGTGATTCTGAAGCCAAATTCTAAAACCTAGTATTTATATTTCACTTTTTAAACCCTCAAAGTAATTCTTAGATTCTTAAACAAATTAATTTGATTAAGTAAATGCTTAAAATGTTCAAACTGTCTTAATTCTAGAATTAAAATACAACCGACGAATAGTTTGACAAATTGCTTTAAATTTCGATGATTTTTAAATGTTTGAATCGTTTGGAAAAATTAGATACTTAAGTAAGCCGCTTTCAAAAGTAAACGAGCTCCATTATAGTGAATTTAATTCCGAAATTTGTTCCATTTTTTTCAAATTTGATGATCCGGATTTTACGAATTTACATAAAGTTTAATTTACCCTAAAAATCGTTTCATTAAAAAAGTTACTTATCCCTTTGAAATTAAAAAAAAAACTTATTCCAAATTTCCAAATAAACTACTTAGTGGTCGATAATACTATATTATTGAACAAGAATATAATGATAACTGTTATTCACGGAGATGAAGTTGACCGACACGTGGCGATAGACGAGTAGAATACGATATTTTGTACACGACCGATAAAAATAATGAATTTTTTAATCAAATCCTTTAAATAATCCTAAAATAATCTCTGTCGATCTTTTGACGTCTCAAACTCTCAATTTAATTATGTATAATGAAAATGGTAAAAGATTACTACATAAAATTTCAAAATTGAATAATTTACTTGGTAGTAATGGAAATAATGGAAGAAGATACTACTTACTAGATAAACTAGCTGTGAATAATGGATATTATTATAATTGAAGAAACAAATATGTATGTATATAATGAGTATATTATACGTTAGTCGTGGACAATAGTATATTATTCAACGAGCATATAATGATAGCTGTTACTCATGAAGATGAAGTTTACCGACACGAGCCGATAGGCGAGTGTCTTAAATCATCTGAGTGAATAATAGCCATTATATGCGAGTAGAATAAGATACTGTGTCCACGATCGATCAAAAATTGTGTTTTATTATCAAATCCTTTAAATAAACCTAAAATAAATTACGTCGACATTTTGACGTCCTATGTGGTTTTGCCAAAAAAATCAAAAACACATCAAAAAAATGTCAAAAACGCATCAAAAAGCAAACTATTTGCCACAAAAAATCACCATTTTTTTGCCGTTTTTTTGATGCACATCAAAACAGAAAAATGGACATTTTTTTTTCAATTTGCACTAAGTAATACCAATGGAAGAGAAATGTCAATTTTTGTAGTAACGTCAATTTTTGTAGAAACGTCAATTTCTCATGAAACTTTTTGGCGAAACGTTAATTTTTGATTAATTATTTGGATTAAAATAAAAACAATAGTGAACATATAGTGCCTATTAAAACAAATTGAAATTATATTTAGGTGAATTTATTATTCTCAATTTCCTTAATAGAATAAACATTTTGTGCTGTGAGTGAAGACGTGAAAAAATCTAAATTACCTACATGATGGAGTTTGTTAATTTAGGAGATTACTATATTTTATCGGATGGAAATGGATGTATAATGAAAAAAAAACGGTGAAGCGTTTCTAGAGAACAAAGAAAGTAAGATTCAATTACCTTTAACATTAGTAAATATCAGTAAATCTAATTTTTAATAAATGTTTCACAGCCGGTGAAATCGTTAAGGTGAATTACAGTGAAATTGAAAAAAACCATGGTACAAGCGGATGAAAGCACGGAAAATATGCCGGTTGCACAAATGAATGAAATGTGGTCGCACAAAAGTGGAGTGAAGCGCAAATAAGTTGCATGCTAGAATTGTATGCCGACTATTTTCCGCAGGTTGGGCCTTTAAAAAAATTTAAAAAGAAAAAGGCAATGTGGGCATTTCTAGGAATGGAGATCGAAAAAAAATTTAATGTTAAGTGGTCTGGAGCTCAAGTAGAAACGAAATACCGATGCGTTATGAAACGGGTGAAAAGCAGCAACGGCAACAATAAAACCAGCGGAGAGGTATATTCCGAGTCGGGGTTTCAGGAAGAAGTAAACCGCATCGTCAGTATGGACGATTCAATAGTCCCTTCTTATGTTTTGTCCGCAAAGCGGTTTACTAGAAAAAGAACAATTTCGTCAAGCTCGACCAGATCAGGTACAATAACTCCCTCAGCAATAGAATCAATAAATGAACTACAAACTTTGCCAGCAACAAATATCGAATTACAGCTAACAAATTCCGAATCATCATCATCATTACCAGGAATAAACAACGAATTATCACCAACCCCTCCACCAACAAACAACGAATCATCACCAATTCCGCCACTAAGACGCCGAATAAGAAAGACGGCACAGGAAAAAATTGCGGAGAAATACTTTGCTCTTAAGCAAGAGAGACTAGAGAGAATGGAAAATATGATTCGAGAGACTGAAATAAAAAGAGCAGAAAGTCGCGCCTCGCGTCACGCGGATCGCATGAAACGACTCGATAAATGGATGGAGCTGCAAAGTGATAAAAAATGAATGGTGTTTGTTATTTATATATTTTTATTAAATCTTAATATTTTTATTAAATTAGTTATCTTGTTATTATTTAGTTAATCTTTTTGAATAAAAAATATATATTTGTATTGAAACTGGAACGTTAATTTTTTATTAGAATCCCTCTGCAATTGTGTTCCTTTTTATTTCCCCTAAATGTTTCAACACAACTTCATCTAAATTTTGTTCCATTCGAGCCGTGCTAGTCGTAGTTTCTGCCGAGGTACCATCAACAGGAACATCTTGCGTAACCACCTCATTTTCGTCCCATAAATCACCATCTTTTATACACATATTGTGCAGAACGCAACATTCCAATATAAATTTACACATGCGTTCTATTGAAAAAAAATCTAAACGAATGAGTTGTCTAAACCTTTATTTAAGTAAACTAAACGTGTTTTCGATTTTGACCCTCGTCTTGCAATGTTTCTTATTATATAACATCCTTTTAGCATCTAGATGCCCGTAATCCTTGTAAGGAGTCAATAGATACTCCCTCAAAGGGTACGAAGCATCTCCCATAATGTGATATTGCTCGCCGCAAATAGATGGGATTTTTTCTGATATATATGAAAGTTTATATATCCTCGCATCGTGAATTTTGCTGGGCGATCCAATAAACACATCGAGAAACTTTTTGTTGGTGTCACAAATCCCTTGCAGGGTGATTGATATTAATCCATGCCGATTCACATAGGTAGATCTTACCTTATTTACTGGCTTCGGATATATATGTAACAGCCATCTATACAGCCTATTACGTTTGGAAAACCTGCTAGCTACACTTTTAGAAATTAAATAAATTAAAATTTTTATAAAATTGAAAATTTTTCTTTATTACCTTCTCACTATCAGATGTTGGGAATTGAATATATTGGTCAGATACATCATACAAAAATTCCAAGAAGTTAGTAAGATGTGTGTGAGCAGCTGACACGGAGATGTTGAAAAGGTTTGCGACTTCCCTGTAAGTCTCCTTATTACCAGCAAACCTGAAACCAATTAAGTTATAATATTTTAGATAAATTGAAAATATTTTATTACCATAGAAAAGCTAGGCATTGTGACTCGGCTGTTACACTTTCTCTTCCAGCTTTATAAGTTTTAAAAAAAGCGGAGTTTCCAAATTTTTCAACAAGGTTGTTAGCTATTTTTCGTGATACTCGAAAATTACGACGGAACTATAAATAACAAAAAAAAAATGAATTTAGAATCAATTTAGATAAAAGAAATATCAATATATCCAAAACTTACTTCTTCATTTGAATATTTTGCTACTACATCGTTCACAAAATTCTTCACACGGTTTTTTTTCGCTCTTTGAAATATATCATTTTGGAAATTTAAAAAGTCATCATCATCGGATGACGAAAACCACAGATAATCATCTGAAGACGATGATGAAGAAGGCGCTATCAATTCTTCTAATATTTCTATTTTAGTTCCAAATTAATATTAATATTAAAGCTCTTGGAAATAAAAACAATTAAACTTTATAAAAATTCACAACTAAACTCTTTGAAATACAAATCAAGAATGCCATGACATTTTCTATACGTCAAATAGTACATGTTCATTATCACCAATACAAACATAAAAATCGTCAATTTTGGTTGAAACGTCAATTTGTTCTTTTTGGATCAAAAAATTCCAGTAAATTGGAAATGGCGAAAAGAAATCGACATTAGTTTAATAATAATGAAAATGGCAAGAGACTACTAGATAAAATTTCCAAAAATGAAATTTTTATTTGGTAGTAGTGAATAATAGAATAAGGGACTACTAAATAAACTAGCAGTGAATAATGGATATCATTATAATTGAAGAAACACACGTATAATGAGTATATTATAGGTTAGTCGTGGACAATAGTATATTATTCAACAAGGATATAATGATAGCTGTTATTCACGAAGATGAAGTTTACCGACATAAGCCGATAGGCGAGTGTCGTAAATTATCTGAGTGAATATGAACCAATATATGCGAGTAGAATACGATACTTTGTCCACGACCGATACAAAATATTGTATTTTATAATCAAATCCTTAAAATAATCCTAAAATAATTTTTGTCGACATTTTGACGTCTCAATTTAATTGTAATGAAATTGGCAAAAGACTACTAGGTAAAATTTCAAAAATGAAATTTTTACTTGGTAGTGCTGAATACCGGAAGAAGAGACTACTAGATAAGAAACAATTAATGTATAATGAGTAATTATACGTTAGTCGTGGACAAATTATATTATTTAGTGCCGACGGTGGTCTCTTTTCTGAAGGCCGGACCTTTATATTTAAGGCTTTTTAGGGAACCTATCGTTTTCATAGTATTTCATAGTTAGCATTTGGATTTATTCTGGAATTCTAGTATAAATTTCAAGCAATTTCGAAAATATGGAGTTGATTTTTTTGGAGAAAAATGGATTCACTTCCCCGTACAAAGTTCATCGTTCAAAACATTCAAAATACAAAATATCAAATTAGGGATTTAAATATAACGTTTTTGAATTGAAATTTGATATTAAAAATATGGACCGGTCTCGGATTAAGTTAAAATTGTTTTTTAGATTTTTTGATTGATTGGTGCTCAAAATAGGCAAAACGTGTATGAGGATATGGGAATTCTACTCATTGTTCAATTGCAACATCTTTCTTTTGAAAACCCTGTTTTTCAGTTGCTGACTGCTTCTTTAATGTTAATTTTATTCGTAAAAGTTAACAAGTTTGAAAAAGTAAATTTGGTAAACCCAGTTTAAACTGGTAAGTAGAGTTTATATGACGATGAATGACTGGTTTAATATTTAATTTTATACTAGAATCTTTATAAATACAACATATTGGCAAACAATTGGCCAGTCTAAATTTTGGAAGTATTTACAAGAAAGATTTATACTTCCTGAAGCAATTAAAACAGTCGAGCTATAATCTCGCTCATTTTTTACAATAATATGATGTTTACTACTTAGTACTTTACCGGTTGTTTCAAAAAAGATTTAAATCATTGAATACATTTAGTGTTTTTTTTGGTACTAATGCTTTACATTTAGTCAAGTGAAAAATCCATTGTTAAATTCTCCAATTACTTATTTGAATCAATGCGCCGGTAAGTTGAAATAAGTTATATACAAAAAATTCAACAATTTAACGAAAATTTGATTGGATTGGGTTGAATCAAATGATACTCAAATATGTAGAAGCTTTTACGTTTTCTTCCTAAATAATTTGGAGTAAACCTACACATAAGTATGTAGTTGATAAATAAAAAATTCTGAAATAAGAACTAAAATTTATAGAATTTTTAATTGTTATCGAAATGGTAAATTAAGGTGTAGTATAATTTTAGATTCAATAAAATAAAATAAAATTAAGTGAAAAAATAATTTGTATTGAATTGTTAAGAACTTTAACCTTTATTAGAGAAATTTATGTCAAATTATTTCTTCCGCCAATTCTATGACAAACGAATAAATTCCAACGATAAATTATCGGCTGAACGGCATTCATGATGCCAATTTGGTGGCAAATGTTTGATATCCGTCAAAATTTAAACGGGCGCGGATTTCAAGATGCCGCCCCAAAATTCACAATCGAACATTATTCAAATCAACCAACTGGAACCAGTGCCTAGTTTTTAATGCTGTTAGCAAAGAAAAGTGGGGCTATATTCTGTATAGAAAAGTAGCGTTTATATGTATATAAAATTGGCAAATCAAAATGAATTGAATTTACACCAGTTATAGTTTTACTCATAAAAAATAAATGATAGAAAATAGGACAATTTGAAAAGTTTGATGGTAAATTTACACATTAAAAAAGACGATGAGACTCAAAACCGAAACTTTTGCACGAAGAAGTTTCACATTGCTGTAAACGTAAAGCATTAGTACTCAAACAAACACTTCTCTAAGTTGGTTCCTGTACATACACGTATTAGTATCGAATTGAGTTTATAATGTTAAAATCAGGCTGTTTACTCACCCTATTCCCTATGAAATTGTTCATAATATTACATAAATGCGAACTAAGTACTTATCGTCTCGGCATCATACAGCTCAACAAATTCTTATACTTCAAAGTCTTTTCAAAAATATTTATAAATATTAATTAAAAATTCTTTTAAAAATTCCGTTCTATATACATAATATCCTGGCAACTCTTTCTAATTCATAAATAAATAAAATAAAATTAAAATCTGAAAAATTGTCCAAATTAATTAATGGTATTTCAACAACTTTTTTATAACATTTCAAAATAAAACTAAAAATAATTTCGAAAATCCAAAATTGACACTCATGTTAAAAATATTTATGTGATTTTCAATTAAAAAAAAAACAAAAAAAAAATGTCTTCTATTCCAAATTCAATTCTCAACTAATAAAGAATTGTTTTTTTATAATTTGTGTGACATCCAAATAGTATAAATAATTAAATTATTTAGAAGTTATATTTTTCATTTTCGAAATCAGATAAAATTTAAAATACAGATTTTATATTGTTGGTCGAAAACCATATACCTACATACCGAGTATACTGCAACAATAAATTGGATCAAGATTTAAATGAGAAAATGTTATAAGAAGATGAAAAAGAAAACCCGTAAAATAAAAATACAAAAATTCATTAAATCATGATGGTTAATGATGATGAGAACGAGATGAAAAAGATTTATTTTTTTTTAGTTTCGTGTATTAAGACCAAAATTAAAGTGTACTTCAAAGAAATACAATCTCGCAAGATTTAAACTGAACTAAAAATAAATTATAACTTTGTATTATTTTTATATACTTAGCTAGTATGGCAATGAATTTATTTTATAATATGTATATAAAAAAGGGAATGTCTTGATTTTAAAGGAAGATTATGTAGAAGCCCAATCGATATTACTCTAATAAAGACAGACATAACAATCTTAAAAATGCGTTGGCAACCAGTCAAACAAAAAAAAAAAAAAATTAAAAAATTTCACACATAAATTTTCGCGCCACAACATAACGTTCCAATCTATTTTTATAGTTTTAATTCGCTAAATCGCCACTAAATACAAAATAATTGTGCTCCCATCTCTTTTACTCTTTCGTGGGTGTATGTGTAACATACACATTGGGAAACCCATAGTATATATTATTAATCAACCAACCCAACCATGAAAAGCAAACACTATACCAAAAAATAAAAAAAATGTCATATTTCCGCTTAAAGTTCACTGAATTTGATGGTGACACAATAAAAGAACAAAATAAAATATATCGGAAAACAACGTAAAATCTGTACAAAAAAAAATACCGAATACACGAGGAAAGATAAATGAGAGAGAGAGCCACTGCGGATAAATAAAAAGTATTTTAGATGATTAGTTTCTGTTACAGTAAAACCCACCAAAAAAAAAAAAAAATTGTTACCCTATGACGATCATGTTTTTCCTTCTTAATAAGATTATCTTATATCTCACAAAAATTGACCTAAGGGTATTGCTGATTAGTGGTTATCAATATTTAACACATTTACATTAATTCTATAAATATTTTTCCGTTTCAACTAAGAACTTGAAATCATATTTGTTTTTAGCATTTTAGTCTTAATTATGCGGGCAAGCAGTGTCTGCATGTTAAACCAATTTTTTCTACGATTTACTATTTGTTAAGTATATTGTACTTTAATCGGTTACTGCATAATCTTTTATTTGAAATTGAAAGTGGTTTAAACTTAAAATTCAGTCAAGTGATAAATCCATTGTTAAATTCTCCAATTACTTATTTGAATCAACGCGCCGGTAAGTTGAAATAAGTTAAATATAAAAAATTCAACAATTTAACGAACATTTGATTGGATTGGGTTTAATCGAATGATACTCAAATATGTAGAGGCTATTGAATTAATTATTTTTGGAAATGCCTAAATAACTTGGAGTACTATATGTACTTCTAAAAAATTCTGAAATAAGAACTAAAATTTATAGAATTTTTAATTGTTATCGGGCGCGGATTTCAAGATGCCGTCCAAAATTCACAATCGAACATTATTCAAATCAACCACCTGGAACCGGTGCGAAGTTTTTATTGCTGTTAGCAAAGAAAACTTTGGCTATACATATTCACAGAAAAGTGGCGTTTATACATAAAATTGTCAGATCAAAATGAATTAAATTTACACCCGTTATAGTTTAACTCGTATAAAATAAATGATAGAAAATATGACAATTTGAAAAGATTGCGTGCTATAGAGTACAAGGGGCTTAAGTGTAAATTTACACGAGACTCAATCTCTCGGATGGAGCCCAAAGGGAGGAGAAACCATTAAAGAAATACTAAATTAATTTGGCGCAAAAGACATTGAAGACTTCTATGCAGAGCTCCAATACAGGTTGGGAACGATTTAAATCAACTGATTTAAATTATTATATTTTGAAACTCTAAAATTATTTTTTCTATTATGTATGAGAACACTGCAAAATCGTTATTTCTGAATGAAATTTTTTTATATTTCCATTGTGAATTAGTTTGTTTTATTCGTTTCATCGTTCCGTAGAAAGTCAATTTTTAGCGTGCTTATTTTGTAGTTAATTATAATAAAAATAAGTTGTTACAACTGAAATCTGAAATATATTAATTTTTATTTATTATAAATATGTATTACTAGTAGGAACAGTTTAAAACTGATAAACATTTTATAAATTGTTGTATATTTGTCAAAAAAACAAATTTCATTATAGGGTTTATTAATGACTTTTTCGGCGATTCTAATTAAACGCAAATTTAAAACTTTATCTTATTTCTATTATTAAGCGTAACGATTTATTTTTAAATTTCACTTCCATTATTAATTTTTTCATTTTTTTAGTGGGAAATATTGTTTAAAATTCTATCATATACACCGAATTTTTATTAAATAAATGAGTGGCCGAAAAAAGTTATTCTCAAAATTTCTGTGAAATATCTCAAATGTGGGAAGATTATACAACGCATTGAGCAACGGCTCCAAGCTCATATTAGAAAATATAAAATTATTCATGAAGAAAAGGAACCAAATTACACTACGGCTACAATATGCAGCACCTCATCACAACCAATAGCCGATTCAGCAACAAATTTACCTGCCCTGATTCTCTAAAAGTTTAGCTAGCTCCAAAAATGAGAAAACTACCAAAAAGCAAATCTTACTTTTATGAGTTTGCAATTTTTCTTTATTATCTTAGAAGCAATCAAATCAAAAAATTGTAAACCGATAAAAGTAAGCTTTATAATACTGGAATTTGGAGCTTTTGGAGACCATGGCTTTGTTTTTAAATATAAGGGCAATATTCGTTCTTTTATTTCAACTAATATACTTTTCCAACTTGAAATTGGAAATATTCATTTTCAAAGCGGAAATAATTATTTTCAAGTTGCTATAGAAAATTAATTATATCGGTTTTAATATTGGACTGTACGGGCCTAATCCTAAAAACCCATAATTGATAAATTCACTTTCAAGAAACACATCTTAAATAGACGTGCGACACGGAGCACTATCAATTACCATTACGGCTGGTGATTGATATTTGATTAGAACAATGCGTAGACAAGTGTACATGAACTCATTCGTTTGCAGAGTTTTAAGTACTTCTCTTCTTACTCCCTTACTTCTTACTTCCTCTTATGTGATGAATAAGCCCCACGTTTACCTATAAGAACATTGGCCCCACGGCCGCCTGCTGCAATATATCTGCAACGGCTTCCTTGATATGAAAAGATTAAAGTTGCCGTTTTTCATATTGATATGCTATCAGTTGTTCGACATATTGACATCTTTTTCTGTTAATAATTTCATTATTCGCATTTTTAGGTTCCCTTCGAATATTCTCGATCTAAATGCTTGCCCAGACATTCCACGGAGACATCAATCTAATAAGTCTGCATAAGTTTCTCTTTCATTTTCATTAAAGATATTCTTGTATTTTGTTGAACATATTGCTCCACAATATTACGATGTTCGTTTGTAAATTAACTTATTCTAATCCCATCTCGCTGCTTTTCAGCCACGTTAACCGATATATATATATATATATATATATATATATATATATATATATATATATATATATATATATATATATATATATATATATATATATATATACATATATATATATATATATATATATATATATATATATATATATATATATATATATATATATATATATATATATATATATATATATATATATATATGAAGTTGTCGTTTTCACTCGTAATATTTTTGCGAGCGCTCTCCAATCTCCACTATTGTTATACAAAGCAGAAATTTGTTTCTTAATATTATCAGCTTCCATTTACTTAATATACGGCATTTTAAGCGCAAAAATATTATTTTTATGTATCGACAATATAAAACTAAGAATAAAATAATACTGATAATACAACAAATGAAAAACTCCAACATTGCTCTGGAAAGGTATAGATCTGCCTGTAGTACTTTAATTATAGAGGCAATGGCAGATTTGGAATGGTAGATATCCCTAAGATTAGTTTATCTTAATAAAATTTCAGAAGAAGAGATTTAAGCCCAATTTACAAACTGACATCAGCAGTATATTGTAGCGCTGGTGTCGAACGAATATTTTCGAAATTTAGTTTAACACATACGGATTTAAGAAACAATCTTGCTGTGGGAAAAGCGGCTAAATTAGTGTTTGTTGAAAAATGAAGTGTTTGAAAAATGCCAATTAACACGAATCTCAGTATATTCCAATAAAATTAGCATATTTGACTATACCAATGAAATTCATTGTCAGCTAAATATGTAAAAATGTCTTGAAAATTTTAATAAAAGAATGCAGGATTGCAGAGCTAGTACAGGAGGATACCTATCAGATGGTTTTCCATTACTAACTGCAACATTTCTAATTTAACAATTAGTTCAGCTATTAAAATGTAGGTGAAAAATAATTTGGTTTTAAATCGTTGGTAGTAAAATCAATAGTAAAATGAAATACCGAACTCGATCTACTTCTACCTGTTCATACGAGTATTGTATTCGTCATAGTCATTGTAGAGGAAAAAGCGACAAAGAATATGATGAATACAATACACATATGAATAGGCAAATTCAAACGAAACAAAACAGAAAATTGACATTTGGTGTTTGTTTATTTTACACGTAGTTTGGTGTCGTTTCATTCTGGATCAGATCAAACGTCAAGAAATACGGCTACAGTAAAGTAAAAAATATCTGGTATGAACTTTTGAATATATGCAACATATTTAGCACAATTTGCAATAGATAAATTTGGTAAATTCTGTTGTATAATATTTTGAAGCCTTTGTAGGCGAAATTCGGCTTGGGTCAAATCAGTCCTGTTTTCACCTGCTATCTATGGCATTTCAATAATTGAAGCCTTAATAGCCGACCAAGCAAATTCTGTGGGGTTTAACATTGGACTGCAATTTCTCTTATCCAAAAAATGGTTCCATGTTACTTATCAACTATTCAAACGGAGGTCAATAAAATTAAAGTTCATCAGAATAGTGACAAAACTAATTCTCTTTGTGCTATACGGTCGGAACTATTAGCTTATAAGTAAGTACATTAGTGTCGAACGCGACGAGAACTCTAGCTATGAATAATTATACCTCACACGCATAGATAGGTTCGATTACAGTTCTGAACGAAAAACTTACAGCGCAACTCAGCTGAAGTGTTCAAAAATAAGGTTCGAATGCGCTTTCCAAGGTTAATGACACTTCGTGAGAGAGTATTGGCGTATTTGCTTCGATATATGTACGCGTTACGACAAATGAAGTGTGTTTTAGAGATACTAAGCTTAGCAGAATTGGAAGAAGTAGGAGATACGATTATTCGACATATGCAACCCTGTGAGGAAACGAATCCGATTGTGGAGGAAGACTGCGGACCGCTCATTGAAACTTGGACAAACACAGGAGTCATTTTTTTCACTAAAAAATTTAAATTTAAATTGTTACTTACAGGTATTCGTATAACATTGCGTACGAAAGATTTGTGTAATTACAAAGAAACTCAATAGCTTTAATAATTTTTAACGACACGAAACCTAATTTATCTGTATGAATGCAAAAATTGTCAAGGTCAAAATGTACCATTTTTGTTAATCGAAAATATCAAATAAATTTGAATGAATAACTTTGACTTTCCGTGTTGTCCTTGGTAGCTACAATCGACGAATTTCGTGTCTCTATTAAAATTGTTATTGTGCTTGATTCGCCAATTAGGTTAGGTTATTGGCCTCCTGTGTGCAAGGTGATACAATTACAATTACTTAAGTACTGCCGTTCAGGCCTAATACAACGAATGTTGCCGTTCAAAAATAACACACACTTAGAGTAGGATACAAATAATCTCACGGTGGTCTGGACTAGACTGAAATCCTTTAGCAAATTTTTGAAATTCGTAAAATTCCTTGATTCTTTCATTTTTAAAATTTTTCAAATGCTACATGTCACAATTTCAAAGTATTTACGAGTACTTAAAATGATTTGAAATTTTATCTGTTAGAACCTTGAAAAAATCCTTTCAACTTTGAAATTTAAGTATCATTTGTAAATCTTTTAGTTTCTTTAAAGTTATGAATTCCATAAAATTATTTGTCGAGTTTCTTGATATTTTTAAATTCGTGAAACACATGAAATTTTTAAAATTAAGAAAACTCGTAGAATTTTGGTATTTTTATATTTGTAAAATAGTAAAAGTAAATAAAAATTGTAAAGTAAATAAATAAAAATAAGTATTTTAAGAATAATTCAGTATTTTCACAAATTTGTTAATTTTATTTTTATTTTTACCTAAAAATTAAGGCTAATTCATTTGGTTGAAGGAAAAATTAGGAATAAACATCAATCCTGCATGTGAATCCTGCAAAAACTTTGAATTTGAAAAAAATAGAAACAATCTACTAAACTAGTCTACCAACTAGACTAAATCTAGTCGTCAATAATCTATAATATCCTGTGATTTAACAAACACCATTTTTGAGTTTAGTCCTGTTATATCAACCTCATTTTTTGCTGTTAGCAACGGTAATTGTCATTATTAATTGTTTTTGTAGTAATTTCCCGATTCATAGAAAAGCACTGGGTATAGAATAAAAATGCCCATAGACTTTTGATATGCAAAACGAATAGAGAGAAATAGAAAGCAGAACGAAACATCCTATTAAATAAGTCATGACCAACTGTACTAAAATTTAAGTAAACAAAACTTATGGCTCAACCAGCGAATCAGTAATAAAACTTGTCAAACCTTTACGGAAAACCACGAAAGTTTTTTGTTACGGAAAATTTGACAAGTTGGCTATTGAAGCTATAAATACACAGCTTGTCAATTTGTCATTGTCAATTGTTTTATTCACACAAAAAATGGTCGTTTGATTTTTATTCAATTTATAATCATTTACGTGAACGAATTTTTATTGGAAAATAATTATAAATTGCGCAGTAATTACATTGTGTTTGGTGTCAGTGGATATATTTTAAAATATTACGTGAACGTGACCTGGGACGCCTATGAAGACTTGCAGGAGCTGTTTATTGTGTTTAGAAAATTAAAAGAGCTAAAGAGATTAAAAGACCAGCAAAAGAAGAAACGGTCTTGTGCCGTTAGGCTAGCTAATCACACGAGGGATCGCTTTGGATATTTTAAGGTAACCAAATACTTTTGTATAAAGTTTTGAAAGTAACAAAATTGTTTTGTTTTTAGGTTACATTTTTGGAAATTAAAATAAACGACAGAAGTCAATTTTTTATACACACTCGCATGACGCCAGCTATTTTTGATTTGTTGTTTAATTTGATCAAGCCCCATATGGCCGAAAATACGCGAAATTTATTGAGCACGGAATTTCGTCTTGCACTGACTTTATTGTGAGTTTGAAAACTAGTTATTTAAAAAAATGTGACGCATTATATTGAAACTCGTATTTCCAGATATCTGTCCCAAGGATGTTCATTCCAATTTCTTGCATGGAGCTGGAAAGTTGGGAAGGAGACGGTGCGATTATTAGTTTATGAAACCTGTGAGGCCATATGGACTGTATTCGGAAGCCTTTACGTGACAGAACCAAAAATACATGACTCCAATTAATTGCGAATAATTTCTCTAAAAGGTGGAATTTCCCAAATTGTGTAGGAGTCGATGGGATAGTTTTGGGAAGCGACTTTATGCTGTAATCTCAGACTTCCAGAGCCAGCCGTATTACCAGGCACACAAAATACGATATCACATTTTTTCAGTTATCACATAAAAAATTCATTTCATTATACATTATATTATCACATACGTATTTCATTATACATTATATTATCACATACTTATTTTCTAATTTTGTCGGTTACGCTTAGTTGCTGTACCGTTTACTTCACTTAAATATTCCGCTCTTAAATTTTTGACGTATCTTGTTATTTCGCCTCGAGCGGTGTTTTTATACGACTCGGGCAAATCTTTGATCATTAATTTTTAGTAGTTTTTAGGAACTGGTCGTCCAGATACCTCTTTAGCCTTTTGCCTTTCTTCGAAGCTTTCCAAATACTCGTTTAATTTTGAGCAGGATTCGGCGAAGGAGTCTACTCTAGACCGTTTCAACGACCTAATATCAGAAACGGTGTCGTCTGTCTCACAAGATTCCATAATCAGGTCGCTCTAAGTCGATTTTGTTCTAAAAAAGAAAAACGTTTACATATAAAATTGTTTGATAATATCGCAATTACCATTCAACTACTAACCTTCTCGGTTGAATGAAAGGTTTTAAAAACATAAGGCTTTCATAGTATGGCCATTCCTCGACGACCGCCTCGCTACCCGTTCCATCATATTTTTTTAATTCCTTATTGAATTTTTCTCTTAAATATAACCATCTTTTCTTGCAATCGTCTTCTATGAATAAAAGGAAAAAAATTGTTAGAGTACGGAATTCACATTTGTAACTATGTACGTAATATTAAGATTTTAACTTACTTGATATTCCAGTGACTTCTGCAATTTCGATCCATTGATTTTCCTTATATATAATATTTATATATCATTTATCAGTCTTATCGTAAAGACATTTGTGGCTTTCCACAGCACTAATTAGGGAATAATAATCCATTTCTTGGTGTCTAAATCAAAAATACAATAAAATTTTCAAAATGTACAAACATATTGTTGAGGTTTTAAGTTCTCAATAAACAAAAAAAACTGCGAAATTATTTTACATTTTATTTTAAATAAAATGGGGAAACCCATTACAAAAAATTTAATATAAAATGATTCACAATTAATTTTATTAAGAAAATTAATTTTACTTAAGTACTGATAAAATGTTTACCGGGAATAATAAAAATATTTGAATAAACAAGATCGTTTGATGGTATTTGACATTTCCTTCAGTTTGCACGTAATTTTTCGCTCTATTAAGTGACAGATATATTTAACGAAACTGAACGAAAAAGTTTTTACAGTTCCGCTGGCCAGTAACAAGCAAAACCCATTTATCGCATTATTACGTTAAGTTTTACTGATTCGCTGGTTGAGCCATTACAAATCTTGGAAATAAACTGTGTGAGAAACAAAAAACTGTGCAATGAATTCTTGGATTACTAGATTAATCACAAATAAATTTGGAAATTGTATTGTAAAGAGTACCTGATCGAATTTTGTTATATTCGGTTTGCAAAATTGTAGGGTATCGAACATATAACGAAAAGCCTGACAAAACCTACTATAATATTTAACATTCCTTAAACACGAGCAATGTAAATCTCCGCGAAATAATTTTTTCAAAAGTCCGACCATCGGATTTTTTCAAAACAGACAGTAAACATCTTACTTTTCCCATTAGGTTGGGACTTTATTCGTCCAGACTGTAGTTTTAAATTTTCCGACGGATCCCTTTATTGTCTTAATGACAGTTATTCTCTACTGAGATACTAATTTCTGGCTAGAATAATGGTGTTTTTATCGTCGTTCTTCAAACGAGTGAGTAGGTACTTTTCGAATCACATATAGCGTAACGTAGAGTATTCCGGATTTAATAGCCTTTTTTTTGACTTAATAGCCTTTTTTATCCGGTTAAGTTTGATGAAAGTGATATATACATAGTTGGCAAATTGAATAGAGTTATGCCTCTTTCTAACCGAGCATAACAACAACGTCCTGCAGTTGGAAAGGAATCGTAAAACAAAGTGCGATATCAATCTATGGCATTATGCTTACCTGTTTTCTCAAACTAGTTTGCAACGGGTGAACAAAGGTTATCTTTCGCAAAACCCTGTTGTTTATACCGAATAAATTATATGATCTGCCTTGAGTGTAATATGGTTCTAACGGATTATATAATTATCTCTTCTCTCCTAAGAATCCTTTCTAGGTTTGACCGAAGTGCAACTCGGTCAGGATGAGCCTCTTACTAGCAAAATTGATCATCGGCTGGTTTTGATAAGTGTCATATCAAAACTGTACTAGAACAGGTCTCTGGGCTATTGGAGATACATCTTTGAATTTTGAATATAAACACTATAAGGATAATGTTCGTTGACCGTGTCCTTTAATATTTCATCTTAACCCGATCTTTAATATTGATTCGCACTACTCTTCAATTTTGTAGTCTTCAAAGCAAGGGTTTTGTGCTTGTTGGAGAAGTATATGAATTTTTATGCCTATCCTGCTAATCATTGTTGTCTGGGCTTCCTTGATTGATGCTTCCATATTTATTCCAATGCTCAGACCTTGGAGAACAAACAAGCATAGCGGTAATGACAAGCGGATTTGCCCGCTATCCTTCTGAAAAGTTTTAATGTTATCGGTCCAAAAATGCTTTCAATGTTATGATCGACATTTTTATAATAATGCATTCATTGTGTTTCGCAAGATTCATAAAATCAAATTACACCACCCAATGAAGTTTTGAGTCATAAAACAAGTCTTTTCTTTCTTAAACAATGAAAGTAATATTATAAAACCCTTCCGGTCATTTAAGTTTTACTTCTTTACGAACGAAAAATTACATTTTACTGTAATACCCTATAGACAGACTGTGGTTTAATAAATCCGATTTGGCTAAACTAGTTTAAGTTTCTATGCAAAAACAAAGGGATTAGCTAAATCGAGGTTGACACACTGCGGCTAATCTCGAAAAATTTACTAAATCGGTTTTATTAAATCGCAGTGTGTCTAGGGTATAAGTCATATGGACCGAACTTATTTAAGCTGCTTCTTCATTTTTGGACTTTCCAGATATGAGAATTTTTTGATAACCCTTCAGATTGTATAAGTATTTGTTGTATAGTTTGTTATTCTGCTAGCGATTTTCATGGCAGGCATCTGATTTTGTTTCTGGTTTAAGGATGAATCAGGTTTTCCGTTCCATTTTCTTCTAACAATTTTCCGTGAATTTTTAGCCAATAAATTTCGTTATTTGTTCACATAAATATTGGTAACCTTACAGTTTTGGTCTATTTTCGACCGAATGTCAATAATTCAACCGGAATAGCATCAGTGGCGTAACTACAAATTTCGCCCCCCCCCCCGCAAAATTTTTTTGGGCCCCTAAAAATGCTAATTTTCCATATGAACAAGAAAAGCTTATGTTTCACATACAAATTTGCTTTACGTTGTTTTTTAATTAAAAAATTATTTCTTCCTATTATCAGCCTCGCATTGTTTAAAATTATCTTATTTCGAGGGGAGGATTTAATAAATTGCGCAAATTTTAATGTTTACAAGTTCATATTTAGACCCTGCAGACGGTTAGTGCCCGAAAAAAATCTCAACTAATGCAGTGGAAGATAGTTTCTTTACCGGTAAAACCTTTACCAAACTTTGCGATTTTCCATTTACCTGAAGTTTTTACCAGTAATTAAAATTAATCAAAATTTTGCTTTAATTCGTTATTGAATAAAGCTGAGAAATACACAAGAAATGTGATGCATAAACCTAACACGAAACAAATATTATCAATAGCTTTGAAATTATCTCAAAAATGTCGAATTTTCAAAGAATCTTGTATTTTCCAGAAAGTTATCAAATGTCGAATTATCCGTAAATACTTATGTAAAACCGAAGGAAATTCTATGCGCAATAATCACTGCCATATGTGGAATGTAAATAACCTGAACATTCTTGAATAATTTCGAATATCCTAGGAAATCGAAGAAATATCGAAATTTTGCATAATCTGAAAAACCTACTAAACATAACAAGTTGCATATATGAAGCTCAGAACATTAGTTACCATACAAAATTCGAATAAATTAGCAAATCTCGAATAATAATAATAAAATTGTCCAAAAACTTAAGAAACCTAGCATAAACCACTGAATAATCTCGATTACCCCAGAAACATTCGAATAATCTTTGCATTTTATGAATATACTCAATAATATGAATTTCAATGATACGGGAAAGTCTGGATATTAGTGACTAATTTCGATAAGCCTGTTAGTAAACCCAAGAACATTTCGAATAATTCCGAAAATAAGTGAAATTAGCGAATTATTTGTCAAATAAGTTAATGTTACTACTCCTAAAGCAAAATGCTATTAAGCAAGATAAGGCTAAGCTCAATCAAACGTAGTAGTATCGGATAATCGTATTATTCGAATAGGCTCTAAGATTCTTAATAACTTGACTGTTTCGAAACACCAAATCACCAATTAAGCCTCGAACATTATGCATCTCATCTCCATGCCAAGCTTCAAAAATTTTGAGAAATTTTAAAAGTGATCAAAAGATGAAATCGGAGAAAAGGGGATATGAGAAATGGGCAAGCGACGAGAATTTCCAAAATCAAGAGACCGTCAACAACAAACAAAAAAAACACCATCCGTTTTACAGTTAGTTCAATTTGTATTTACCGTTTACCGGTAATCAAAATGAGCCGGTAAATGAGATACTATAAGCCGAACGCTAATTCATTATAGAGACTGACCAGTTTGGCTCAAATATCCATTGAATCCTTCTCTAACGCAAAACCACTTCTAATAAGCGAATTTTCAATCGTGGTTAGATATTTTCCTAAGAAGAAAGTTTCAACAATTTATATCTTCTTGATTTTTATGAACATTACCATGATTCTTCGCTAACTGCTTGGTAGTAATTAACTCTCTTTTGTAAATTAGATTCATCCTTGTTCAAATCATATCCAACATTTTCTGCTCAAAATTAATTTTTGATTTGTAATAGGTTTAACTTGAAGTAGAAAAGTGGTAAATTTGGAGTCTAAAATTTATATAACAAATAAATAAATCCAGCAAACACTAAAAGCGTTATCATTTGATGTCGAAAGCATTGATGTTAAACGAGTTTAGTGAATTTCCTTCTAAACGAACCTAGAGGGATTTTTATTTCTCATTAGTTGCATTACTTGTAGTTATTCAGACAATAACGTCCAGCAACCGTGAAGAAATTACTAGGCCTGCCTTAAGGAAACAGCCAACAGTGACAGAAACCTTGTTCATTCTCTAAAAATTAGGCCACCGTTTTGCTAATTTGAAAATGTGGTCTAATTTAGGGTTAATCTAATATTCAAAGACTTAATAAATATCGTGGGCCCCAATAACCATGGACTCCCCCGCGGCAACGGGTGCTGCGGGTGCCTAGTTACGCCTCTGAAGAGCACTACCTGCAAGGCACTATTTTTGTTTGTTTCGTCGTCACATCTTGTGCTACTTCCGCAGGTACACCTTCCCTCGAACCATTTTTTAACCAATTTTGCAATTCAATTTTTTTTGTTGTTCATACTCATTTGTCATGTTTAATCTTCTTCAATACGTTTAATTAGCTTTATTAAATAATGTCATTTATCATTCAGTGCTGGAAACATGTCATAGTCATTTATAGTGCGTGGAGACAATTTCTCGATTAGAAACGTTACCTACATACCAGAGTTTTGTTTAGAATCTAAATATAGGCAGGCACCATATTATCGGGGTATAATTCCTAAAAGCTACATTACCTAGCTTACTTACGCCTTAAACATTAAATCTATTTTTGGACTAACTTAGAAATGAAAACAATCAATAATCATAACATTTAAAACCAGACCACTTCTACGATTAAATTTTATGTTCTGAAATTCCTATTACAATTATATTTCTTAGGATTTAATTTCCAATTATAAAAACTCATCCTCTTTCCCAGCTCAATTAATCCCCTATACAATTTATACTTTTCATATGATACCACCGAATCCAGCATAAATAACATAAAATACTTAAACTTTTTTTATATTAATTATGACTGCGATGATTAATTATTTAACATTACCATATATACACATTACACACGCACACACCAGATAAATAAGATAAAACAGCATAACAAAACTGAAAATTCGTAACACAAATCAACAGTAACAAAAAGAAAAAAGTTAAAACCATAAATTAAAGGATTGGTTACATTCAATTAGTCTCATTTTGAATTTTTTTTTTTTTGTTTTGTTTTAATTCTGGTATAAATTTCATAATTACAGCATACTTATGACATGGAAATTTAAATTGTAAATACAATAAAACTTTGAGTGTATTTTGTATCCATAAGTACACAAGCGATTTAAATTATTAAAATTGCGCTTTATCATCATATAAAATTGATTCTACAAAATTCTTTGAAGTCGTACTCTTTTCTTGCCTAAGTGAATACATACGTAATTACAACAATCAAAAAATGATCCCAGAGTATGCTTAACAAAAAAAAAAAAAATGAGGAATGATAATAAATCCACTTTAGTTGATTACATTTTATATGTCATATACTTATGCTCCATCAGCGGTTCTTAAACATAATGTCAACATATTTTGACAACAACAAGTACTCAAGTAACTCAAGCAAATAAAAATGAATCAAATTAAAATTTTCACTTCGATGATCATGTGTTCTATTAGTTAATATGTACTAAAGCATTGTTTGTTTTTCATTTTTATGTTCTATGTTTACATAATATTATGTAGTATGCTGCCTGCTACTTTTTGTTCTGCAAACAAGAAAAAAAAAATTCTCATAGAATCGTGTGCGAAGATTTTTTTGTATTCTCTCTATGTGTACACTACACATAGAGTACATATTTTTTACAAGTACGTTTATGTTGGAAATATGATTAATTGTATTAAAGATTTTTTGTCCGCACATACATATAGTTCGAGAATGAAAACGAACGTATACGGACGATTGTCTGATGTGTGATGTCGTTTTGTACATTTTATTTTTATTTAAGTAGATTGTAATTTGTAATACTTACTTATGGGAAAGGAATGAAAAATATTTAAAAGTAATGTTCGTAAACTTAATTTGAGAGGTGAGACGAGAAAGAAAATTTTAAATACGATGAATTGTGGTTATACACGAAGTTCAGTAGTTCAACGTTAAAATAATATGCTAAGATTAAAATTGAAGCAGCTGTATCATGTGAGTTCAGGTTTCAACGTCTTGATTTTATCCAATATGTTCCCAACAGTTGGCTTATCCGAATTCTTCCCCCATTGATGCTTAAAGGTAAAACATCAAAACTGTGCTTTATTAAGCGGTATTCTATGAATGCCGATTATGAATGCTGTTTGGCAAATACCCTAATGTGTAGATTTAGTGTTTCGGCCAAATGTTCATTATTCGCCAAACTCCATCTATTTCTCATCAATTGGCGCTAAATCGATCATATTAAAATAACCAATGTTTGGTAAACAACGAATATTTTTATCGAACCACATATTCGTATGATCGGCACCAAAAATAACAAAAATTGGTTGTTTTATCGATTAATGGAGTGGTCGAACGGGACAGGTTTTGAATTTTTGGAGTTGCATGAGATTGCATCTCAGGATTAAAAGACCGTTAACGGTGTCATGTTCAATAAGGGGATTGAAAAACAAGGTTCATTAATGACATTTTGTAGAACATGTATAAAAAAAGTAAAAGATAGTTGCCTTGATAGACGTGTAACTTGTTACAATGCATATTTTCAGTAGATTCATTAAGTTTTTTAATTTAAAATCGTATATCAATAGATGACTACTTAGTTGGCATTGGAAGTGAAGCCTGCAGATCAAAATCACTTTACTTAATAAATTAAATTTTTATTTTTGATTTATTTTTAACTCCATCAAATAGCTTAATATACCTACTAAGAAGATCCATTTAATTTAGAAATCTTTTTATTTTCATATTTAAAATTAATTTAGTATTTATTTCAAATCGTATAATTATTCTAACAATATTTGTCTTACCAAAACAATTTTCCTTTACTACATTATGACATAAAAGTATTCTGCAAATTTATTTCTGACAATTCTTATTTAAATACTTGGCTTCCGTGGCACCTTATGAAGAGGTTCAAGAGAAGGTAGAATAATATTTTCTTCTTCAACAGCATTGAAGGTTTCCAAAAATGAATATTGTGACCGATATTTTTGACTTACTTATACGCAAACAATTGTGAGCATAATTCATTGCGATAATTGTTACCTTTCCTGACGGAGACTCCGTCAGGATCAGTTTTCTTAAATCGCGAAACTCGGAAGCCATTACATCAATACGATTTCTATGATATACTGAGAATGCGGGATTCGACAATTAAATACTCTGTGAATACTCTTTTCCGTTTCAATTTCCGTATAGGACCTTAACCCTCCGCCGCCGCACTGGGACGATTTCGTCCCAAGCGAATTTTCACTTGGAAGTTTCCGGAAAAACGGAAAAGGGGCAGGGCCTGGCTCCCCTCTCTAAAATAAACATAGTATAGCTATGGTCCTACAAGCGTCATTTGTCCGATCTCCGCCACTTAGTTCCTAAGAAATAGCGGCACAAATTGGTCGACCGAACGAAAACGTCCAAGTGCGACCGGCAAGAAAGGTTAAGTTAAAATACAAGAGTTCATTAATGCCTATATTAATCACTATGAAAAATCACATACAAAAATTAAATTTAGTTGTTTATCACTCGCAACCACTCAATGTGTATATCACACACATTACTAACGCCGAGTGATATTTGAGCATTTTCACTCTCTATTCTTTTGTTCTTATTTATATATAAAATGTTAAAAACATGTTTTTTGTTTTTCGAAATGATATTTTTGCAGTGAAAATGATCTTCAGTGCATTTTTCATAAAAATCCTCGATTTCCCTCACGTTGAAATTATGCATTTTCAAGTGGTCAAATAGTTATATTTTTCGGCAGAAACGGTCAAACGCCGGTTTTTCTTGAACATTAGGGTGTCTGAGAATCGTATATAAGAATCTATGGTCATTTATTTTTTACTATGGCGCATTTTTTAATTGTTTAAATTTAGGCCAAGACACGTTTTCCTAGCGTTTTCGATCAGATACCGTTTTATTGTAAAAAAAAATAATAACTTTTGTACTTAAATAATTGTGGATTCTTATTCTAGAAGGGTTCAAGAGTGTTCATACATTTTTTTTTTAGATTTTTCAAAGCGATTTGTGCGATCGCAGTTTGATTCCATTCTTTTAAATATTTCTATATTTCATAATACAGCATCCAATCAACAAAAATGGACCAGTAGTAATTGGCGTCTACAAGCCCATTAGTATGATTCTGATCTACTATTCACTGGGGAGCTATCATTTGTTTTTTTTACGAAAATGTTCGTAACTCATAACTCAAAATTTATAAACAATACAATAATCATCTCTTGCATTACCTCCATTCAAATTTGAAGTCGAATATCTTTTTATTGTTATTTTGAATTTGCGAAGCATGCTAGATTGTTTTGATTTTTTGTTTTCTTCGCACTCATTCCCAATATACAATTCGAACAGAATTACGTGCACATTCTCTTGCGAAAACCACACTCTTTCTATGAAAATAATCATAAAAAATACACGGAATTCCATACTACTCACGAAAAAATGTGCCACGAAAATTCTGGTGTATGTATAAATCCCTAAATAGAGACAAACTCGAATTATGGAAAAGCAGTGGAATTTTATCGGAAACTCGTGTTTTCTCCATTTACTTTTCCATACTAATTTTAAGCACTTTTCCGATATGAAATTTGAACAATTTTCCATCGGGATTTAAATAGGTTTCCATGGCAGATTCTTTCGCTTTTCCCGGTTAACTTGACCAATATATCCGAGTGTACGTAATGGTAGATATGAAAAATAAAATTAGTTGAATATTAAAAAAAAATTCTTTTATATTTATTTCAATTATAAACTAAAGTTAATGCATAAATAAAATATAAGAAATTATTTATATTATAATATATATCAAAACAAATATTAAATTAAATTTATGATTTCGGGGCTTTTGAAGCCAAAATAATGGAAAGCTAAAAAAACTGGAAACTAATCTCAAAATATTTAACTTTATTATTTCGGCGATTTTAAAAATTCTATCTTCAATTAAGGAATAATTACTTGAATATCTTGTAAAATATTTAATTTTTTTGTAAATCATATCTCTATAAGTATATAAATTATCCCCAAATTGTAATTTAATTCCGCATATGGTAAGATTTTATTGGTATCTGAGCAGTTTGCAATAGAAGAACCCATTTCCTCAATCCTATTGCTCAACTGCTGAAGTGGCTGGGGGTGTTTTTTTTTTTTTTTGTTAAATCTTGAATGGCATTCTCGAATTTAAAAATGCTGTAATTATCTAAGCTACCAAATTTTTTCGCATCTGCAGCTAAATGTATCAAATTATGAACATTATATAGAACGAAACCATGGCCATACATTTCTGAAGAGTTCTTAACATATTTTTGGATCATGTTTGCATCACATTCATCATATTGCACTGTTTCTCATGTTCATAATATGTTGTAGGCAAGATGTTTTACAATACCCCAGTATATAGTAAGAAAAGGTAAAAATCCGTTGGTTTCCATCTTTCTAGTTCGCCAAAATCTCGAGGCTTCCTTGTAAATTTCGATGTAATTTCAGTTTTAACTATTAGCAACCTGGTGTTGATCATATATATCCGACGTATGTTTAAAGAATAATCTGTCTTTCTGATGTGAACCCAATATTTTAAACATTGATGCATTACTCCAAGTAGGACCCAATGGTCATAATCCACTAGAAATTGAGATACCCATTGAATATTAATTCGTCCCAACTTCCAATGCGAGTCCCTCGTCGGTTTTTAAAGGTCTGTTCATTTCTAGGAAAACAACCCTCCTCTCTACAAATTCCGTACTGTCCTTACACTTCAAGTTTCAGGCATCCGTAATATCCTGGATGACTTTTCACTCCTAATATGATAGTTATCGCTGTTGCTTTGGATCATTGTCACAAACAATAGCACGAATCTCCTCACCTTAATGTGTTATTTCTGCAATAAATATCATCTGTTTGCAACATTTAAAATTCTTCCACGAATTTGGCCAAATAAACATCAGACCAGTGTGGTTTTTTATATCCTAATTGATTTGTCTGTGATTAATTTGTATTAATTCATTTGTCTGGAGAAGTGTCCTGTCTCTACTATTATATATCATGTTGTCTCTTTCTTGCCATTTTCCTTCGGTAAAAAAGTTGGAGATAGATCAACTTGATGAAAAAACACCGAAGAAACAAAATGTCATTTTCGACGAATCCTATTGGTTAAAAAAAACACAACGAACGGAACGAACACAACGATTGCGATTCATTATTTTTCCTTGTCTGCTTTGGTTTGGAATTTGTTTTCTCTTGAAGAAACAAGGACAATTTTTACAGTACGCTGCTTCGCGGTGTGAATAAAAAAATAGGCCCTGCATGAAAATCTTTGTGTAGTCGCAATAAAGAATTGTATTTGCAAATTGAAATTTGCAAACGACAGAGATAGAAAACCCCTGTACACATCAAATCGAAATTATGTGTCTTTGATATTTTGTAGTACGGAATTTAGTACGGTATTAAGTAGAGCTGTTTTTTCCACACAATAAAAGAATTGCATACTGCGGGGTTGTATTGATTTAATTTTTTTTCTGTTTGGCTCTTTCAGATTTATTTTAATTTCGATTGTTGAGCGGAGACGTGTTGTCTTTTTTGTTATTATTGGCTTTAATTGTGTGTCATTAAATTGAATTTTCTCTTGTTAATATATATTGGTATTGTTTTAGAACGTTTTTTAATTTAATTTCCCTTATTTTAGGGGAATAGGAGAATCTATCTTGTCAATGAGTAAGATATTGAGTTGTTTTTTTAGAGATTTCAGGGGTTTAACTTTTATTTCATGTTTTTTCGTCAATCGAAATCGCGTTTTTCTTACAAACTCTTAGAAAATATATTAATTTTTAGAGTTTTTATGTCCCTTATTTTAAGTTCATTTTTCACATGCCGGCCGGCTCTATTTTCATAAAGATAGTTCTGGTCGAACCTACACAATAAGGAAAATTCTGTAGGTTTTCGTAGCCTGCTACAAATTTTTTTCTAATACAATATCGAAACAATCACTGATAACGGTGACTTAGGTGACGGTGGTAGTCCAGTTAATACTCGTATTGATAGTGAGTTTCTGAAAGGGTGGTTTAGAAGCAGTAGCTAAACACATTTTAATATATAATTTTGTTTGTTTAGGCTCATCGAAAAATTTGGAAATGAAAACCTTTAAATCTCCGCTACAAAAGAGAAAAAAGTAACATTGAGACCAGCTTATACAAGAAAATCGAAGAAGTTAGCTCTATTCAGAAAGCAACACTATACAAACAGGCGAATGATTTCTTTATTAAATTTTATTGTTGTTTTAATTTTATTGTACCTAAAACATGGTACTCTTATGGTAATATCTTAGAATTATTCTTCATCATGTTTAAGATATGTATTTAGCTTTTAGTTTTCACTCCAAAAGTAGCTACATCATTGACTTCGTGCACAGTTTCCCCTTAATAAAGGTCAATGGTAAGAATTATTCAGTTTCGTTTAAAATAAATTTATTTTGTGTTATTTACAAAACCCACATACTTAGTCACTGGTGAACACATTTTGATGCATTCAATTCATATTATTTTGGTTTACCTGTTGTCTAGATATTTTTGAATTATCTGTCTATAATGTATTTTTAGCTGACAAAAAACTACTAAAATGTTTACGAGACTAAGGCACTTAGTCGTTTAATTCCAGCAGCAGTTTCAATTCCGAATTGTCATAAATTAACACTAAAAGTACCGACCGGTCAAAATGAACGGTTGCATTAATTGTTGACAAGACTTTCTCTTTATATTTCATTTGATATTTTATGATAATAAATTAATAAGTATTATGACTTTTTTAAATCTATGTATTTAATATGACAACAAATATTTAAACTCACCATACATTTCAAAATCAATACTAACATAATAATAAAAAAAAAAAAATGTTCAATAAATGACATTTTGACGGGTTGTTAGTTCTGATGTTAAAATAGGGTTAAATTTAAAACTATTTTTGACTGCTTAAATAGTGATTGAGTTAGTTGCATTTGGTAGATCAATCGATCGACATTTTTTATTACGTCTCTGTGATATTTCGCCATTATAGTTTTCGATATGATCTCGTAGAAACTTACCCCGAACTATTTTATTAGTAGCGTAAAGTAGAATTTGTGGTCTTACTAAATTTCCCCAATTTTAAACCGGAGGTATTTCCTGGGAAAGACCACTAATTGTTATAATTTAATGATAATGATGCTTTCTGGGTATTTTAGAGTATGAATATTGCCATTGAACATTTACAGTTTTTACAGCCATATAATGGGAGCACTGCGCCCATACTTTTTTTATATTTTTTTTTATCATACAGAATATTGTTAACAATTAATATTTACAAAATATAAACTTTAATAATTTATACTTAAACACATTAAAAATTTGTAATTTGGAGCTCTTTCAATCTCTTTCAGGGAAACTAAAGCTTTTGGGCTTCGGGGGAATAACTACTGGCAGGATCAACCAGAATATAAATTATGATTTTGCTTATCCCTTGTAGATCAGCGAGTTTTCCTTTCAACTTTTTAAATATAATGGTACGTTGAAATCTTCTCCATGTCTAGTGTCTGTATTACTGACTATTTCTTTCACATAAATAAATGGTTTTGTAGATAATTTGGAGTTTTGGTATTTACTACTATGTATAAAAAGCAAAGTGTTGTAACAAACCCTTTGTTTGACTCTTATCAAACTTAGAGTCTCTAACATCCATTTTATTCAAGTTAGTTTACCTAATTATAGAATACGAGTAGATTTCATTCCTCTATTTATTATCAGCAGCAGTCTTTTAATGGCTTCTTCGCTTTCAAGAAATAATATCGATGAACAGTAATCTACATGTGGTAGACAAATTGAGTTATAAACCAAAATTCGAGATGTCCTAGGTAACTTGTAATTATAATTCTACTTAAAAGTCCCATTCTCTTTCCAAATTTTTTCTCCACTACTTTAAAATACTGTCGATCGTTACTCCAAGATACTTATTTTGTTTCACTTCAGAAATTTCAACATTTTTAATTAATAATTTAGCTGCTTTTGCTAAGTGCTGTCTGTATTTAATTTTAATTTGTTCATTTTTAATCACACATGTGTATACATTTATTCAGCTAAATGTAAAAGTGTGTCATTTGCCAATAGCATCATTGGTCCAAATTCCGTAGCCGACACTAGGTCATTTATATATGAAATAAAAATTATTGGTCCTAGAACTGAGCCTTGTGGAACCCCTAATTGATTTTCCAATGCCGTTGATTCGGTTTGCTTACCTTTCGAGTTCTATTTTCCAAATATTGCTTAAACCAATTTAATTCTTCATTACGAATTCCTAAACTTAATAATTTTTTAAGTACTATAAGCGTATTTCCATGACAAATTGACAAAAACAATTGCATAGGATAAATCCCCGCAAGAATAACATGAACCCAACAAAAATTTGGGTTTATTTAAAGATAATTCTAATTTTTGGTTATGATATCTGCCACCAGATGTCACAATACATATTAAATTTATATTTTATTTCGAGGGGTTGGCTTTTGTCAATCTTAAGTGTAGTGCTTTCAACCAAAACGAGTTTGGTATTATTTTTGGTTAACGCTGGTCAAAGCAACAGCAAAAATTAACCAAAATTTGGTCTACTTTTTCTTCGTGTATTTTCTTGTCAATTCGACTCCTGTGGCAGGTATTGAAACTAAAAATTTGGTTAAGATTTGTTTAACCACTAATTTTCTTTGGGTTAAGCTAAACTATGTTTTGGTCTATCTAGTACGATTGTTGTTGTAATTTTTTTTAATTTTGGTGAAAGCAATACAACTAATATCAAATTGGTTATTTTCTTTGGAAAAAATAAACTAAAAATAATTCAAATTAAATTTTGGGCAACAAAATACGCTTTTAGTAATTTTCTGTGTATGGTCTCAAATACTCTTTGAAAATCCAGAAATACTGCTACTAAACCTTTTGCTTGCTCACTTTGATTTTTCCAATGTAGCAACATTAAATTTAAGGAAGATTCTCAACTAAGAAACATACCAATTACCGTCAGTTTAAGAAACTAGTACACATTATTTTAAGATATTTTTTAGAGCTCAAATGTGTTTTAAAATAATTTACCTTCTAATTAAAGCTAATATTGTAAACAATAGTCTAAAAGATTAATTTTAATTTGAATTGTTAAGTTTTGTCGATACTTGACCAAATTATTATTTTTTACGAAGGAAGAAATTATCGAGTCCAGTCGCTATAGCCTGATGAGATTGACTTGTAAAAAAATTAAATTTTTCGTTATTCTCACTCAGATCGAAACTGAAACTGGCAAAATTTCTCGATAATTTCTCCCTTCGTAAAAAATTAATTTTAATGTTATCATCATATTTTTATTGAAAATGAAAAGATTTTGTAACAATAAGTTTTCGCTCTTATTACCGGCATATCCGATTTATTTTTGTTCTAATTTTCGGCGACTGAGGTTCGTATTATTGGCATATTTAGATTCATGTGTAAAATATTGAAAATAAAACAACAAAATAAGAGTTTTAGAAAACAAATTATTTATTTCGGTTCAATTTTCTAAATAACGAATAACTTACAAATAAGTACTTTTAATTCACAGCTACATAGTACATTATCACATTAAAATTCTTTAAATAATAACAAACAAATTAACAAAAACCCTTAATTCACATCTGTTCTCAGGTCCTCAAGTAAAATAATTAAAATTAACAAAAAACTACAAAATGTTCTTTCGGAAGGCTTCAATTTCAGGTACGGCATATACCTCTTACATTTAAAAGTGATGGTGGAGTTATAAAGCAAGAGATTTCTTCTTCGTTATACCAAATAATATCTCTTTATTTGGCCATCTCCAGTTTTGGCCACTCATTTGCATGGTTTTTATAAATGCCTCTCCAGTTCTTATCTCCATTACAACTCCAGGAAAAAACTCTCCTTCGTATGCAACTATCACGAAATCCCCAGGACACGATGTTTTCTTAATTTATTTTACAACTGAGTTTCCTGTTATGAAATCCTGATCCTTGATTTGATGGTCTTTTAATAACTGGTTTCTGTATTTTTTCTCTTCCTTCTTTATGTTTTTTTTCGCTAATCTCTCTTTACCGCTCTTTCCAATTTTTCAGCCAGTGCTCTTTCCTTTTCCATTTCCAAATTTTTAAGATATTCAAAATATTTATTTGATGTGATTGCGACAGGTGTTATTTTCCTTCTTACATTTTTCTTCTTCTTTTCAGTAGGAGGATCCGGAAAGTGAAAAGATTTCTTAAACGGTGTGGGGAAGTCTTCTTTGAACGACAAATAAGAATAATCCGGCTGCGTAGTTGTACCGATAAGAAGTAGATCTTGTTCATCACTGTTTTTATCTGGCGTACTCATTACGAGTGCATTTGTTGCGTTCTGCGATTCTTGTTGAGCATCAATACTCAAGTTTAAATCATCAAAAAATCGTACCGTTCCGTCATTATCAACGGTACAATTTAACACCTGATTTTCTACCCATATTTGATCGTCTAACACAAGATCTAATGATTGATTTACTATTAATGATGGGTCTCAATTTTCTTTGCTTGTCAAATTAACAAGTTTGTCTTGTCTCATAATATCTTTCAAATTTTCCAGAAAAGAAAAAGATTTTCATCTTTTAACTCACCATTCCAGACTTCACCACTTTTCTGGAACATTAAAAGCTTTTCTAATGGGAGCCTTTTTTCCATAATTGCTAAAAAAGGCTGGTTGGTTTGATCCTTATTCTCATCATTCTGAGTGGGGATTTGAATGTTTTCAAAATATGATGGTGCTCTTGCATTTTCCAAAAGCTTGGTGTAGTCGATAGCTTCAGAACTAAAGGGGTATAACCCCGACGTTCTGAATCCGTTTTTAATGGTTTTGTTTTTAACTGCGCGGTCGAAGCATGTTTTAATAAATGCGCAAAATCTTCCCTGTTAAATTTTAGACTTTTGCATTCAATTTTCCAGGACCGCAATAGATTCTTCCATTTCGTTTTAACTGGGTGAAAACATGCTACATCTAGCGGTTGCAGTAAATGTGTAGCATTCGGGAGCAGTGCAATCAATATAATTCTATGCTATTTACCAAGCCGTTGCGTGAATCAGCTTCTTTAATCCAACCAAGTAACTCACTCATAGAGATTTCACGAAATTTGAAGATACTTTCAATAAAATATTTATTAAATTTACAAGCAATTTTAAATTCTTCGTCAAATTTCTCTCTGCCGAATTCAATGGTTAAAAGTGATGAACTCCACCACATTTTATTGCTGCCTTCCAAACAATTATGAATTTTACTTTTGATGTACGATTTTAAATTGCTTTGAATAAATATTTCTGCATTTTTTGTATTCTTCCCAATCATTGTCCAAATTTGCTAAGTTGGTTTTTTATTTTATTTTGTTGAAGACTTTATAAATCTGCATTAAACCATTGGTTGCTGTCGTATACTCTAGTGATTTGATTTTCCATTAACTGCCTCATAATATTGTTCAAGTTATTTTCGAGTTTTTCACTTTATCGTTTAAACCAACTCTCGAAATATCATTCCAAATAATGTTTTGTATTTGACTATGTAGGTTTTCTTTGCTGTATTTTGACCAACTTACAATAGATTTTAATTGAACAGTTTTTTTGAATTACTTCAAAATTTAATAGCAAGAGTATCATGATTAGATATCACTAAATCGATGAATGTCCTAGTCTCCATTTTTTACTTTGGTGTAGTGTTTAACAAACTGTTTCAAACCATATATACAAGCTCAATAATTTATTGCTGTATGCTAGTTGTACTGACATCTACATAATCGTATTATTCCGCTCAAATTATTTCCGAAGGAATGTTTTTCTTAAGATAAATAATCACACCCCTAGTATGTCTCGAATAAGAATTACTTACATCTTAAACATTTATTTCTAAATCTTCAATGTCATCTGTCTTACAGGGTTTCGACAATAATAAAATTTTTGGTTTGTATTCTTCTATCAATTGTTTAATCTCTTCATAATGTTTATAAAGGCTTCATATACGTTTAAGTTTAAAATTCCATACTTACAATTGGTAGCTTCATTCAATCTATCATTTGTTAGATGATCCACCGTAAACGTTGTTTTCAGTATTTCATTTGCTTTAACACAGGGAAATTTTTTTGCATTCTCTAATACTTTTACAAAACTTTTCAGTTCGGTTGAAACGTTGACATTTAAAGCATATTCTGAGCGTTATAACATCATGAATCCTGCATCGCTCCCAACCAATAGTATTCTTTTTTGTTTTCATCACTTTTTCTTATGACTCAATGTCTAACATAATTTTTATATAAATCTTATCGTTGTTTTTCACATTTTCAATCACTTTTACTATAGAATTGGGATCTAGTTCATTTTGAATAATAATTTTTTGAATTAATTCATCATTGTCCCATTTATCTTGGCTACCAACAACTTTTATGACAGGATTTTTCTGTTTTAGAATGTATTGTGCGGCCTTTGCTCGTTCTTGTTCAGTTTGGAACCTTATTGTAGAAAATTTGAATTCCGTTGGACATTGGCATCAAAAAGAATTATTCTATTTAGAATAAAACTAGAAAACTAGAAATTTCTACTTCTAAACTTTGCTAGAAAGATTTAGTCAAAACGTCAAAATATTTTGTGAACATAGAAAAGTGAATAAAAGTTCGACTTTTAATAATAAAATTAAAAACTGAACGTAGGTTTTCTAGCAAATTTCAAGAAATTTATATCGAGTTTTTTTCACAAAAATTTACGCTTTTTTCCTCATTGTTCCTACTGTTTTATTGAAAAGGTATCCCGATAGAATATAACCAACGTTGTCGAATAAACACTCACATACACCCAAAATCAATTCTGGTGTAACGACGCATAAAAGAAGCAAGACTTGTGCCAAATTATTAAATAAGTGCTAACAATTTATAAAATTTCACTCTAATTCCGTTTTTTTTCCAATAAGTCGCGTGAAATTGTTTAACCGATGAATTATGAGTGGGTATCTTTTTCCTGACATTACAACCTAAGATTAAAAGATTATTTTTCAGAAAACCAGTGATTTGCGAAGCCTACATAAGCAATACTTGGAAAAGTAAAGCAAAATGGGTGGAATTTCATGACTCAAATTTTAAAATTTGCAAAAGATTACACAGTTACACAAACAATAGTTTCAGCAAATTTGGTCGTTATATTTAAAACTCCGAAATTTTTTTTTCCCTCCCAAATTTTACTGTTGAAGCAAATAAATTTCAATATTTGGTTTTCTTCAAGATAAGGCATTTTGCTTTTTAGTTGCACATATTATTTCTCCTGTAAAACAAAACGACTATGTTTTATAATAGTATATTATTCAACGAGCATAAGGCCCGTTGCACATTTCAGCTAAGCTAAGCTACGCGTTGTGAGCTATGTGCGTAGCTTTCGGTTGTAAATAAAGAGATTTAATGGAACGTTGCACACTTGAGCTAAACTATGCGAGCTATGTTTTTTGTTTTGAGCGATGCAAACTATCTTAGCTCGAGTTGTCTTCAGCTTGCTATGTCAGCTAACATCGCTCACATATACACTGATGTTTTTATATATTTTATTATTAACTCGTAGGCTACTTAGTTATATTAGGTATCTTATCATAAATCATAATAAATGAATTATGCAGAAAAATCAATGTATGTGTGAGCGATGTAACTAGCTATAATGTGCAATGGAGTGAGCTAAGCGGTCTAAACTATGCTAATATAAACTACGTTTCTTGCTTAGCTTAGCTGAAATGTACAACGGGCCTAAGGCCCGTTACACATTTGAGCTAAGCTAAGCTAAGCGATGTGAGCTATGTTCATAGCTGTTGGTTGTAAATAAAGCATTTTAATGGATCGTTGCACATTTGAGCTAAGCTAAGCAAGCTAAGTTTTTTTATTTCGAGCGATGCAAACTAACTTAGCTCAAGCGGCGCTTGCCTTGCTATGGTCAGCTACATCGCTCACACATACATTGATGTTTTTTTTGTTTTTTATAGATTGACGCATATTTAATATTAATTCATATTGAATTTTGGATGACATTTATATTGTAGATCAAATTCAAAATAACGTGTGAATTATTGTACAATATAACACCTAAAGTTGTTTATTAATTTTATAAGTGTTAAACAGTAATTAAATTCTAAATTTACAAAGGATATTTGAAAATTTGTGTGAATTGTGATAAAAATCGTATTACGAACAAATTTAAAATAAAGTTATGATTCATAATCTATAGTGTATATTACTTTATTGTCAATTACTTATATACATAAAACAAATTAATACAGCGTAAACAGATTCGTAACGCAATGTCTATAACACAACTGGAAGAACCATACCCTGTCTTATCGTTACGTTTTAAACTTGACAGAATATGAGTCGGATTCATCTGATGATGATTTTGATTAGCTAGTCTTAGAAAAGTGGATAAAATAATTAAAGCCACTTGTGTGCTTCATAATTATTTGCGGAATAAAACAACACTAAAGGAACAAACGGATGATTTTGACTGTACAGATTTTGACGATCCCGACAGTCAACTCGTAGATTTATTGCTATCTTCTGTATGAAGTTCTAATGAAGCGTTTTTAGTAAGAAAACGTTTCTCAATGTATTTTTCCTCGCCAGAAGGATCTGTTGCATGGCAATTACAAGCTATTAAAAAAGGCAAATATTAAGTTTTTCATTTACATATTATTAAATTCAACTGAACTCTATAAAAAAATTTAGTAATGATAATAAAACAAATGTATAAAATAACCAAAATTTATAGAAAATATGTAGATGTTTTATTTATTGAATTTCAAAAATGAACTTAAACAATCTTGATTTTTATTTTGAGTATTATTTGGTGGTGTTGTGAATGAATATGTGTAGTAAGTGGAGGCATTGTTATTGTTCGTTGGGTCGATATCCTTTAAATTCGTTGGTATATCAACCATACTCGGCATTGCAACCAATTGAATCATTCCTGCAGAAAATAATAAATATTATTATATGAATTATGCCAAAATATACCATTTTATGTATTTATACCTTGAGAAGCTGTTGTAACAGAATTTTCTTCAGTAAAAGATAATGGGGTTGACCTGGAATTATGTACATCTGATGAAATCTCGGGAGTTGAACATATCGGTCTGAAATATGGTGACAACCGTGGTGACAACCGTGGTGATAATCCTAGTGATAATGATTCAGCTATTTCCTCACACTCGCTTATCACATCGAAAACTTTTCTCTTAGCTTCTCTTTGTAAATTAGGGGGAAAAGTAACCGCTGTCTCGTACATTGACAAAAAAAAAAATTGTAGAGGGCTTGATTTGCAGGTTGAGAAATATTACGTGATCTCAAGTCGTTTTTTATTATATCTCTGTTTTGCCTCATTTTTTGGTTTACCTTTATTATATTTAATATTTCATCTTCCTTAGATATTTTTTTTTTTGCAAATTCTCTCCTTTAGATGATTCTTTGTTTTGCTCACCTTTGAGAACCTTCGGAGATTTCACTAATATTGCTCTGTGAATCTCTTTTACACATAAATTTTTCCAAAAACGACATTGAGTCGTGAAATTTCCATTTTTTGGCAGCCTTGGCTGCTTGGCCACTTTTAGTTTTCATCCTCTTTCCTTTCATTCCCTTCTTTTCATGACTCTCTGTGAGAATCTCTTAGATTTTTCCATTGTTTTTTTGCTGTGGAGCCTGTAAAATATTCAAATTTATAATTATAATATGCATTACCATTTATTACTATGTATTACCATTTTCAAATAGACAGTTCAAAGCAATTTGTGCCCACATTTCATCTTTGAATTTAGTTGACTTGTAGTCCTTGTGATCAGTGTCGTATGGTTCAGGGTGACTTCGAACGCATGCAATGAGTTTTTCTAATTGTTCTGTTGTCATTGTCTACACGTTGCACTTTATATCGAGTAAAATAATAGTTTATAATTATGCACCAAATTATTTTGCACGTACCGGTATACACAGCATAAATAACTATAAGTAGTTTAAATTTGCGTTAAATGTAACAATATACGAATGTAATAAATTTTATTCAATAACTTTTTTCTTTTTAAGTTTTAATTTATTTATTTTAATCACTTTTTATTAAAACATTAATGTTTTACGGCTATTCTCGATGAAAATGTGACGCTATTTCCAGTTTTTGACCGAATACGTATAAAGTAACCTTAAACAAGCGTCAGTGAAACATTATATAAATACATCTATGTATGTGTGGCGAGCGGTGTAATTAGTATATATGTGCAACGGGGTGAACTAAGCGAGTTAAACTATGTTAATATAAACTACGTTTCTCGCTTAGCTTAGCTCAAATGTGCAACGGGCCTAATTATAATGATAGCTGTTATTCACGAAGATGAAGTTTACCGACACGAGCCGATAGGCGAGTGTCGTAAATCATCTGAGTGAATAACAACCATTATATGCGAGTAGAATACGATACTTTGTCCACGACCGATAAAAATATTGCATTTTATAATCAAATCCTTTAAATAATCCTAAAATAATTTCCGTCGACATTTTGACGTTTCAATTTAATTATAATGAAAATGGCAAAAGACTACTAGATAAAATTTCAAATTTTTATTTGGTAGTAGTGCATAATGAACGAACGGACTACTAGATAAACTAGCAGTGAATAATGGATATCATTATAATTGAAGAAACACACGTATAATTAGTATATTACATGTTAGTCGTGGACAAAATATTTTTTTCAATCGATCAGTCGAACCGCGTTTTTTTTTATTAGATATAGGAAAAAACAAAAATGTAGTTATTTGTTGTATTCAACGTCAGTAGGTCACACGTTGCTAAGGGAAACGTGCGACCAAGAAATTAAAAACATAAAAACAGCCTACTTTTCACGCTTTTTATACAGGAAATTAATTTTACCCAAATTAAGA
Source organism: Tipula vernalis (assembly GCA_958295665.1). Lineage (NCBI taxonomy): Eukaryota > Metazoa > Arthropoda > Insecta > Diptera > Tipulidae > Tipula > Tipula vernalis. Next base: position 172,776,785 of record OY282558.1, on the reverse strand, counting down.
AACGAGAACCCTTTTTAATTAAAATCTTTTTCGCTTAATTGTGTGAAATTATTCGTGGCTGATAGTTGGTTAACTATATTAAAATCATGCTTATTCTAGTATTAGCGCGCAGACATCGTATTTCTCTAATAGACAGCATTTTTTGCTTCGTTTGATTTATTATCAATGTAAAACTGGTACCGATTTTGTAAATAAATATATACAGATAGGACATTGTTTAAAAATTAATGAATTGATTGTATCATCTGTAGACACATAAATTATGTAGGCTTTAACCGCAGTATTATTTACGGTTGGAGCGAAAATTATAGTGCTATTTGTGTTAGGGTGCTAACAATTATCATAAATAATATGAACGACGTAGAATTTTGTATTTGTCATCGATAATGTTCAATTTAATTATCTTAATCTAATCCATTAAAAATCCAAAAATTTGATCAAAATAATTTTAATATGAGCCACATATATAAATAAACCCAATAATTAATGTTATCATTTTATCTAAATTTTAAGTTCTAAACACTTTTACAGAATACTGTATTATCTTAATGTCTTATCGCACAACGGATATGATAAGTTAGAAATAAGGTAAGAATTTATCGTGCGACAAAACTAGATTAGTTCGATTTGTGTGCACCTTCTTCGTCTATTTTGTTGATTCTCAATTAATTTACATTTAAATAGGAAATCAAGAAGAAAAACATAAAATTCAATCGTTCGACCGAATCAAGACAAAAATCTTCTAAATGTGATTTTTTTTTTCGATTTTGTTTGTGCCACTATTGTTGTTGACACAACTCAAATATAGATGAATAGAAAACGAAGTTTTGTTGGGTATATTATGTGTCTCTTGTTTTGATTCTAAGCCATTGTTCGTATACACATCAAAGATGATGATCATCATCATTTATTTTGATTTTTAAGATTATTAATCAATGAATGGATTTTGATTCAGTTCAATAGAATTTTCATAGATTTTTTTATCCGGTTTATATTGTATTGCTAATTTTAATGTTTGATTGATGCAAAATTATTGTACACGGAAGCTGCGGCATAATATGAAAGAGTATTATTATTTCGCCTCAATTAAGTTATTTCACACTTGATTAAATTTTGCTCATCAATCATCACAAAATTATTTACATCCGACATTTCACTCAGATAAATCGATTATATTGTATTACATACACCTCACAGTCTCACACCTATATACCTACATATGTATGTAATTTAATGTCCGATAAAACAAAAAACAAAAAAAATGTTCACCTGTTCCATCAAAAAATGATGTCGGTGGGATTACATAAATATTTGCTTCGTATATTGATTGAAATTTTTATCATCCCCCACAGTTATCCTATATAACACTATTATTATGTATTGACTTGATTTATAAAAACATTTAGTCGTGTGGATGGATTAGAAATTATTTGATTTGACATACATAAAAAAACGTAAATATAGTAATTAAATATGACGTTTGTATTAATCAATTATATAGCTTAATAATATAATTTGCCCGCAAAAACATTGTTATAATTCAAGCTTAAGCCGCACTTAAATACAAAACTCGCGTGCGCACCCAACACAATAATTAACACTTAAAGTTATTCTGGCTCCCATGCAAATGAACCATCATCATCATTATCGTCTGATGTCTAGTAAGTATTATTTATATATTTTGCGTTAGTTAAACATCTTTAAGTATCACACAAATTATGAGATCAAAAAAAATTTTGTTTTTATGTTTAATATATGTACAGTTTAAATGTTTCTCACATTCGATCAATATTTAACCAGGTTGTTTCACAAGTCCGAAATGATTTTTCAACGCTATCTATTTATTTTGATGTTTTTTCCCTCGATAAGTTTTCTCCATTTTTTTTTTTTTGTTAATTTTAATTTTATTTTTGAATTAAAAATACATAAATTAAGAAATACAAAAAGATTTTAAAAACTTTATAATGATTATGGGGCTATACCGAACAAATAATCAACACAAGAAAAAATAAAAAATTATGATGGCGAGACTTTTAATATTATTGAATTGGCGACTAATATTCAAATTATTAAATTAAAATGTTGTTAGTCCGAAATAGTTAATTTAAATACATAAAACAAAATTTGATTTTTAAATTATTTGAAATTTGGTTTTGGTTTGTTTAAGACAATACGCGGTATAATTGATATAGTTTTTTGTTTTATGAAATCGTTTGGGTGTTGTTTATTAAGGTAGCTTTGGAATGGTTATGTATGTATGGTTATGTATATACCGACAAACGTTTACGCCTATTGCGGAAGATATCTATGCGGGTAACGGTTTTCATACGTTTAGAAAAGTAAGCAAAATGCTTTGAAAGTTGGGTAAAGCCAAACCTTCTCACGCGATACACAGCTTGGCTAATCCGGTTAAAACTATTATTACTATATCCAAACTCACTTAATCTCTAAAATACGCAAAAATTGTGTCATGATACTATTGGACAAAGCATATTCTACTATTATGGAAAAATTTTCCCTTTAGCTAAAAATTGATCTCATAATTAACTCAATCCTAAATATGTCGGTTAGTTTCGTCGTCGAATTTGGAGCATCTTCACTTTTCAAATATTTCCTCGTTAACAACATTCCTCGTGCTACCAAATTGCCTTAAGTAAGCCCACAGTTATTCGAATCTGTGATGTCTCTTGTTTGCCTTACTTTCGAAAAAGCCTTGACTAAGGTCAGGGTCAGCCACAAGCATTGGCTTGGTAATTTTTTGATTATCATATGATCACAATTCCGACATGTTATGATGGACGATTTTGAGTGGTGATTCTGATACACATCTCCCTACGGACGGATTGATTTAATATCACAAGTTTTAATTTTTTTAAAACAAATACAATCATATTATGGTTTCATCAAAGGTATCAAATTTGACCAAAAAACGAAATTTTTAGTATGAGTCGAGGCAAATGATATAAGTGTTTCATTGCTCCATATTTACTATAATTCTGAATATTCAGATATACTGTTCGTTTACGGTTTCTGTGACGGAAACGCTTTCGTTGTCCGAAACAAATACCATTAACAATTTCCAAATAGGAGGCTACCTAAAAGCAGAGTGTTTAGCTTAACTTTTAGCTATTTAAAGGAGACTGAATCAGTCGATGTATGACCCCTTATGGTGTCGGTGTGCAATTCGGTGCGCAGCAGCCAGATTTCGGAGAGTGGGATGCGAATTAGCAATTCCAACCACTAGAATTTGGGGAACACTAAAAGTAAACTGATAAATTACTCGTATTATTTGCTAAGGGTGGTAGAATTGCCAAAAGATCCTTAACGAAGAAAGAAGTTTTGTGATTGGTTGGTGAATAACAGTGAAGCTCGGAGTGATTTTATATGAAATATTTTATGGACGGATGAATTCGAATTTACGAGGCATAAGGAATCATCATTTCAATCAAAATTTTCATTTAAACGTATGGCTCGGTATAATCAGTAATCGTTGGGCCATATTTTTTACTAAAACAGCTGAAAGCTAACTGTGCTACGACTTTTTAAAAAAAACCCTCTGCGATTACTTAGAGTAGACAATATGCCGATAAATGAATGCTTGAATCTATGAAACCAATTGGGTGGTTGATCAATTCCAAACTTACTAGATCAATGGATTGTTAGAGGCGAACCTATAGCTTGGTCGGCACACTCGCCGGACTTAATCCCCTTTGAATTTCTTTGTTTGGGGGCTCTTAAGCAAAAAAAGTATAACATTCTGAATATTTTGAACAAACTACCAAAAATAGTTTTATTTCTCAAACTTTCACTTCCCGTCAAATTTAAGGTAGATATGAGCTGTTAGTGTTTTGCTGTTTATTTGAATATGGGCGGAAACAAAAAGAAAGTCGTTATTACATTTTTTTGCTAGCTTTTAAATTTTCTGCAACCCCATACAGGATTATATTAATAATGTCTAACAGGGTGTCGGTAAAATGCGTTTAAGTGTTTATTTTAACGTTTTCTCGAAAACTAAACCTAACTGAAATAAACGTTACATGAGTTGACAGCTTAGATTTTTGGTGACCGATCACCTCCTGAAATGTTTCCCTTAAATTTGCAACACCCTACATATTGAGCATAGGGTTTGCCCGTTCCCGGACCTTTTACATTCCCGGGAAACGGGATTAAGATTTTGTGACTCCTGAGTAATTGTGCATGTTATATTAAAATGCAAACAATTTTAAACTTTAGGTCGAGAAATAGTAAGGAAAACGCATTAAGTAAGATTTAAAATAATTGAAAAAAAAAAAAAAAAAACGAAAGAAAAAAATGTCATGACTGATTTAATCACTCAATCGGCGGATTCCGTTTTCTCACCATGGGAAATGAAAAAATGAAATTTAAACTATCAGCGTTGATTTTACTAAACATATTGCCAGCAGTTGGCGGAGCTGAATGCGCCCAACGACGATTTAATTTTCGTTAGAAACCCAGCCGCTAATGGAAAATTCCTCTCATTTTCGGTGGTTGTCGGCTTGATAGTACAGTGGGCCGTTTTTAAATTGGGTTGTTTTCCAGTTTTGGCTTAAACTTGGCACCTTATTTTTCCTTGTGCCAGAGGCCTGCGTCGTGGCATAGCCGAAATAAAATTCGAGTCCTTTCTTATTCTCATTTTACATGGAGACAGTGTTGGTAATTCTAGAGACCCTAAAAAAAGGTCTTGAGACTAATTAATTTAGAAAAAAGCCTTGAAACTGCTTAGTTTGTTTTTTTAATAATATTTAACAGGCAACATCAAATAGTTGCTCAATTATTTAAATAGACGAAAAGTGTGAAATATTCATTCACCAACACTTCACAGTGAAAATGCAATTCCTTAAAATAAAAATAATTATTTAAAAAAAAATTAAATTGTCCATTTAGTTCCTCATTTTTCAGCAAAATTTTTAAAACTGTTTAAACTGTTGTAACCTAATTAGTTTTGCTCAAGTCATACCCGAGTTATTGGAAAATTCGTTCGGAATGATAAACGTCGATAAACGACCTTTAACTTGAATTTGGTTAACAACTATGATTACCTATTTAGCCCCCTAATTTTACAGGCTAAATTTAATTGTTCAGTTTCCAAAATTGCTTAAAAAGTTTATACAATATTTAGTTTAATAAGTTTTGCTTAAATCAAAGTTAAACAAAAAATTAATTGTGTGGATCAGTTTTTTTTGACCCATCGAAAATAACTCATTTTATTGAATGATATCCAAATTCATGATGTTGCTCAAAATATTGAAGGACGTCACACGCAAAATATTTTGCTCAGTTAGTACTACTTTCATATATTTTTTATAAGTAAATAGCTTAAACCGAAATCTGCAATGTTCGAACTACGTAACACCAAACTCTTGAAAATGTACAATTGCCTATTTATATCACTCTAATTTAAAGTTGATTTGTTTTAAATTGCTGATAATTTAGAGCAATTAACTTAGTAATGCATTTTTTACAAGTTGCTCATTTTATAAATATAATAATTAAAAATATGTAGCTCATGTAGTTGCTGGCTACTTTATTTTGTATTGAATGTTAAAGTGGTTAAAGCCCTGTTAGGAGTTTTTAAATTATCGAAAACCTTAACAACAATAACAACAGTAGCTCAATTTCGTAAACTAAAAATCCACACATATCAAAGTTTTTTTTTGCTAGGCTCAGCTGGACAGATAAAACACCAACACTTAACATCATTTAAGAGGGACTAGGGACTTTAGGACTTGGTGCGTGCCGCTCAATTTTAAAATTTTTGACATTCGCCTTAATAAAAAGGATAATATAGAACACGGTAAGAATAGGCAAGGCACGGTCGTTACTTCTAAACTACATTATTAAACCAAACAACTATTTTCAATGTAAACTTTAGTTTAATAAGTTTTGCTCAAAAATAATACAATATTTCTATTAAATGGCTTGTTTGACCATGGGTAGGTAGTGCGGTGGTATTGCGCTTTTATTATCTTTTTGACTGATCTAACAACAATTTTTAAAGTGGTATTAAATTAGTAGCTCAATTTTTGAAATTAAAAATTCGTGGCTTCTAAATACACAGTGCGATAGTTTAGTTTAATTCTTTAGATACGCTATGTACGTTTAGCTGTTCTTTTGACTGAATTCTATTTCTTTGTTTGCTTCCAATAGTCCTACCATAAACAGGCCATTTCGGATTTTGAGGTCATTTGAAATTCATCATCCATAATTTCCTTTATCCCCAACTTTGGATCTTGGACGAATTTTATTAACCAGACAACATCATTACTTCTTCAAATGGCTATTTTTTCTTTTAGAAGTTTTAAGGTCTATGGTCAATAATAGTTGCCTGTTTTTACTAAGAAGTGCTATTTTTACTAAGAAACAGTTCCAACGTACTCTCTAAAGTACTCCAGCGGATATGGCTACCTAACATAATATTCAGTTCTTTACAGTCTATCTAACTCTATAACGTGTCTTTATTTTGTATAGCGTTGTACCCATCATCGGTGGCTTTCTGATTGATTTCATGAAGTTAAAAATGCCACGGTAAAGTCTTGAAGAGCAGTCTTGAGCAGTCTATAGCTGTAACCCTTTCTACCCTATCTTTGGGTCTCTCCATTTAATCGCACGATGTGGTGCACCGTTTACAATTTTTTTATACCCATTGGTTTGTTTTGTATCGGTGATGGAAGGAAATCTTGTTAAACTGTAAGTTTTGATTATAGATTTTTGGTCTCCTGATGAAAACCATTTTGATTAAAATTAAATTTTGATACTGAGTTCGTCTGATTCGTAATCAAATGTAAACCATTTAAAGAGAAAATAATGTTTAAATCAATAAACAGTTTAAAAAAAAATTACAAAAATAAATAACGTCTACAAAAATGACTCTTTGAAACGTGAAAAATTGCTAATTAAATTATATGAAGAAGGAGTAATGCTACTAAAGGCAGCCAATAAATATCGTTACAAAAAAAATGGCGCGAGCTTATTGAGAACCAACAAAAACAACACCGTTCTTTGTAAGCCACATTGAAGGGTCATTGAAGCAAATGCAAGAGCTACCTTTAAAGACAAAAAGGATAAAGACAAAACTTCTAGAGGAAAACGTAGACCAAAGCAAATCCATGTTTTAATCCTTAGAAGAAGTAATAAAGAAACAGCGTGGAAAGTAAAATACTCGCAGAATGTTGATGATGACACTCCCCACTACTGCTGTAAGACAATCATTATTTTATATATAAAGCGTTTTAGATTTTTAGCATTTAAGTATTGTATTACAGTTTAAACGTAACCGGCCATTAAAATGCGGTTTTATTGAATTTAAGAGAGTTTTATGATTTATTATAGTTTACAGTTGTCATAATTCATTAATAAAACAAATATATGCATACTTAGTTTAATTTATTTCGGAAAATGTAGTTCAAAATAGTTTCATTCTATTCGGAAATTGGTACGTTTATTCCGAAAAATGTATTCGATTAAATATTTCTACGATGTATTATAGAGTGTTAAGGTTATTTGTTAAATCGAGACATTTGTATTCCGAATATCACGTTTCTTAACTGAATTTAAAAGTTTTAGGATTATAGTGGATGCACCACCCCAAACGTGACTACTGACTACAATTTTCAAGGCATATTAGAATGAAAGATTTACAGCTTGCTAAACTTTTCATATATTTTCCATACACCTGACTAAAAAACCGCTGGGATATCGATTGAAGGATTTCCAGCAGATAGATTGGCAGAAACCTTGGCTTTCTCCTTAGCATTTGTTATGGAAACGCTGTCTTTAATTGAATCAGAAGAAGATGTTTTTGTAAAGTTTTCAGAACAATCTTGAGCTAGCTTGACAGGCTATTATTGATGACTTGCCTTTAACTCATAATAACCGATGAACATTATGTTTATGAGGTCGATGTATTTATGCCTCGCTAACTCAATTTAATCTGAATTCTTAGAAGTAGCATGTTTGATTCTATTGTAATGTGCAAACGCCTAATTTTTTGATTTACTCGAGTTTTTTAGTAAATGGTTCCTTTGGACTTACAGTATGGTTAATGATAAATTTATCCATAAGTACCGATTGTAATAAGCACAAATTTAAAGCTGAGAATTTTCGTTTCATTAAAGGTTACCGCTTAGGAATTTGTTCCTTAGAATGTATCTCTTTACGTGCAAACGCAAAAACAACGGTATGTCTCAATGTGCTGAACAAACCCGGCACAAGTTTACAAATCTCCATTGAACACTTGCCAGAAAAACGTTTGTTTGTTGAACTTACATGAGGTGCCCACTTTTCGGGTGGTTTTGAGATCGGTCAAGTGCAACCAAGTGAACATTAGAAAGATGAGGAAAGTGTACTGTCATCAGCATTAGAATCGAATCAACAAACCTCGGTGCCACACAGGATCGAAAATCTTCGAGACATCGAGCGCACTGATTTGAGATTTATCAGATTGGTGAATAAGTCTGTTCCATTTTTCGGTGATGATGTTTATAAAGCATCTTTTGATTGATTCCGTCGAAACCCTTTATGATGATCAGAAATTTTTTAGCTGATGTTCTTCCAGGTATTTCAATAGTTGGAAATTGGTTATTGTCTCTGCAATAGCAATCGGCGATAATTAGAAGGATCAGATTTGTTGCCCTTTTTGCAGGTATGATTAACTTAAAAGCCATGAACCGAGGGGATAAGATAGATAACGGTTTATCCAAAGGTTTGCAACAGTTTGTAAGAACAATTGGAGTAAAACCGTCAAGCATCATTATCTACAAAAACAATGGCAAGCCCTGAATCTTTTGCGATACATTGATGGGGTAGCCCGCGAAATTTCAAAAAAATGTATGCTGGTTGGTTTGAATTTGCTGCAAATTTTATGGCGACAAAATCGGCCTTTTATTGTATTTAACCTTATGAACGAACGCCGATAAAGACCGCTCTTTATACGTATGAGAAGTTAGCACGAAATTTTCATCCCGAAAAGGTTTTTTTCTAAAATGAGTGGCTCAGCTAAAATTTGAGGAAATTTTCATTCCATCCAGAAAAAAATATTCAAAACTCTTAACCAAAAGGTATTCATCCCGAAAAATAATTATAAAGAAATAGATTAAGGTTTATAGTGGAATAAATATAAAATTCAAATATTTGATGATTCCTTTGGACCCAAAATATGTACATATACGCGATCAAATTTCAATTTCTAAATTTCTGTTTCCAATCTAAGAGATGTCCCCATGAAATAATGTATGGTATTTGACTTCTCAACACTTATGCAATTAGAAAAAACTTTCCTCATTAAGAAATCAGTGGGATTAATAGTGAAAATGAACCGCAACGTAAATGTATTACGAAACATAATACTTAGAATGAAATACGGCCAATTTCGAAATTTCTTGTGCCATCTCTGCGATTGGCACAAGAAATTTGAAATTGGCCATATTTCATTCTAAGTATTATGTTTCGTAATACATTTACGTTGCGGTTCATTTTCACTATTAATCCCCGTGATTTCTTAATGAGGGTAGTTTTTTCTAATTGCATAAGTGTTAAGAAGTCGGATACCATACAACATTTCTTGGGGACATCTCTGAGATCGCCACAAGAAATTTCGAAATTGGCCGTATTTCATTCTAAGTATTATGTTTCGTAATACATTTACGTTGCGGTTCATTTTCACTATTAATCCCCATGATTTCTTAAGGAGGGTGGTATTTTCTAATTGCATAAGAGTCAAGAAGTATATGATTTTAATATGTTCCGAAGATTGTAAGAGAATTTTAATAATAATAATAATAATAATGCTTTATTCAATGTATAAACCGTGGCTTTTGTACATCACACATATTTACAACAGCAGAAAATAACTTAAAATTAACAATAAATATTTCAATATCAATATAACAATAATTAGCAAATATACAACAATGGACATATATACATAATTAATTACAATATGTACAAGAACTTTGATATTAAGTTACTAATTTAAACATAACCTTTTTAAATCCGTTAATGGAACTTATATTTTTTAATTCTGTAGGCAAACTGTTCCAAGTGATAATCGCATTTATTAATCCAGAGTTATTGTAAACATTAGTTCTACTAACTGGCAAATTAACGTTCCTAGTTCTCAATGACATAGAAAAATGTAATTTATCATGCAAGTACAATGGCTGGCAAGCTGGATTGAATTCTCTTACAATCTTCGGAACATATTAAAATCATTTAATTAAATAAATAGAATTCTGTCTATTAGTCGGTTTCGTTGAATTACTGTTCGTAAATACTAATATACTTCTCGTGTTAATCGAAACACAATTAAAATGGTCTAACCACCGGTAGCATATTAGATATTACATGAATTAATTAATATTCAACAAAAAAGTAATAAAGTAAAAATTAGCGTACACAGAAATAGAGCTGTGTGAATATTGTGAAGAAGAAAAATTGTAAGAGAATTCATCTGTATTAGTTATGATTCGCTAATACTTAACGCACAGCACATTCTGTATATATAGAATGTAAATTGTGGTATAATCAGTGCAGTCGCCGCGGCCTGATGAGAAGATTGATTTTTTCATAATCATAAGCTTATCAGTTCGAAACTGAATTGAATTCTCTTACAATCTTCGGAACATATTAAAATCATATAATTAAATAAATAGAATTCTGTCTATTAGTCGGTTTCGTTGAATTACTGTTCGTAAATACTAATATACTTCTCGTGTTAATCGAAACACAATTAAAATGGTCTAACCACCGGTAGCATATTAGATATTACATGAATTAATTAATATTCAACAAAAAAGTAATAAAGTCAAGAAGTAGGATAGCATACAACATTTCTTGGGGACATCTCTGAGATTGGCACAAGAAATTTGAAATTGACCGTATTTCATTCTAAGTATTATGTTTCGTAATACATTTACGTTGCGGCTCATTTTCACTATTAATCCCTGAGATTTCTTAATGAGGGTAGTTTTTTCTAATTGTATAAGTGTTGAGAAGTCGAATACCATACATTATTTCATGGGGACATCTCTGAGATTAGCACAAGAAATTTAGAAATTGAAATTTGATCGCATATTTACGAGTAGTGTTTATTTATTTAAATGTACATATGTTGTGTCCAAAGGAATCATCAAATATTTGAATTTTATATTTATTCTTCTATAAACCTTAATCTATTTCTTTATAATTATTTTTCGGGATGAATACCGTTTGGTTAAGAGTTTTGAATATTTTTTTCAGGATGGAATGAAAATCTCCTCAAATTTTAGCTGAGACACACATTTTAGAAAAAAGCCTTTTCGGGATGAAAATTTCGTGCTAACTTCTCGTACGTGCTCTTTATTAGCCGAATCCAAAGTTTGCCGCATTTTGCCTCTAATTTTGTTAATAAGTGGTTTTTAGCTTTATTTACAGTTGCAGTGGCACGATTTCTTGCGCCGCGGTTTTGAACTCGTCGATCGTTGTGGATTATTGTCGGTTTTACCGATGGCAAAGCAAATACGCCAATCGAGCTACTGAAAGAAACAGTCCATACTAGTCTAGTCGGTACCCCTGTAATGCCACAGCTAACGTTTAGGCTGTAAACTCACATCACACGACCAAAGGGAATTCCGCGGTAATAAACCGATGGCTGGAATTTGCGAGGGGGCAACTGATACTTGTATGTGTGTGACTTGTTAGGATCTAACAGATTACTAGTGTTATTGACCCTATCTGAAACTCTTATAAGATAAACTACGAGCTGATTAAGTCAATTAAAAGCTGCAAATATTTCAGCCACTTTACCAGCCGGTGTGATGGACATTGAAATCACCTGGTACAATGATTTCGGAATCTTCTCAATGTTGAACGACGAATATTCGGGGTTTGGTAAAGACCACAATGAAAGGGCGTGTGTTTCAAGACTCGAATTTTAACCCATATAGTTGAAATAATCATTCGTACTTTGGGCTAAATAGATTGGAATATAATAACAAATATAAATGAACGAATATAGCCGACTCTCTGCGGCGAATGAAACCATACCAAGCGTAAAATAAATGTAATGAATGTGAAATAACATGGCATTCAATATCAGTAATACTTCCGCCCCACATTTTGAAAGTCTAAGAGAGGCGTCCATAAGAACCACAAAATTCCAAATTAAAAGGTAATGACTATCCTATGCCACATAGAATCTATTCTAATCTCAAGTCTTCTTGTTCCATTAAATAACGACCCAAACCGTCTGGAAATGCTCACTCCAGCACCGTTAGAGGTTTCAGGCAGTTGAATTCTTTCGAACATCCATAAATCATAAGAACAAGATAAAAATAAGCTTTATGTAAATAAAGATGAATTCTGCGTATTGAATGAAACTGGAACTTCTAAAAGAAAAGAGGCAAACGTAATATTTAACCTAAGTTGAAGTTAATTTTATTAAATTGCCAACCTTTAACATTGTTATGCTATTTGATGTTTTTACCAAATTCGCGAATTTTCAAAGTTTTATAAAGTAATGCATAAACAAATTCAAAAATTCATTATTTCAATTGAAAATAAATGTTTATTATAATAATAATTACCAACCTTGCCGAAGATAAACAAAATAATTTATTGATTCTCCTATAAACCCAAATTGCATGATGTAAAATATTCCTATATTCAGGTTTATTTGGTAAACCAAAATTTATGCATACGTACATTGTATATCTACCAAAAAGCGTAACACCATATAATGTTGATGATATGTTAAAATTATTCAAATAAACTTTGGTAAACCAACATAGAAGATTTTGGGTGTAATAAGGGAATTTCAATTTTTCATATTAATATAATAAAGATTTTTGATTTTTAAATCAAAAAGTACATATATTTAAATAATATGTAAATAAAATAACCAAAAGCTCTTATACCAAAAAATATGATGTTAATAAATCAGAAGAAGTTCATAACAAATCAAAATCATCATAAATTTTAATTAAAATCGTACATATACACTCTTACAGCAAAAAATATTTGTGTAATATATCAACCTTGACCATAATGTACATTTCACCACCTTACATACTGCCTGCCGCACTGGATCATAAAAACATGAAAAGCTCAACCAACACAAATAAATGAAACAAGTCAAGTTGTAAATCAAATGCAAACATTATTTTAGAGAGCTTTTTGGTATACATACATATACAACATATACATTTACATTTACGAAGCTCGGCATATCAGAGGTACTTTATGGTTTGCATATTTCATCTCATAAATTCACAATATACGTCATAAATCATGGTAAATATTAAAAATTGCTTGTCGTGGTTTGTTAAATTAATGTTGATTGTCATCGCGTATCATTTGAAATCTTTCACTGTACAAACATAAAAAAATTACACAAGCCAAAGGAAATGTTAAAGCTACTCGGTATTTTGTTGTTTGTGCTGATTCAGGAATATGTACTAATTTTTGGTTGGTGCGCATATATACCATATAAAAGCTTATTAATAATACTTTTTTTGTTTTTTTTTTTTAGGTTTTAAAGCTTCTGGTTTTTTTTTCATGTAATTGAATGACTCTCGTTTAGCATTTTAAATGGCTTCACTTTAACACAAATTTTTATTTTATGAGCGAAATGAATAACGTCATTATTAATATAATAAGGGGCTTCCCTTCGTCATGCCACATGCCAAATATTTTTGTAATAAGACTTGAGTTTACATTAGACATGTTGTATATGCAATTAATAAGCGAAGCACAGAATTATTTTTTTATCTCCATTCAACACATTTTCTCCGTATATATGTTTGTAGTCAGACAAACAAGGTGTATAAACTAAAAAAAAAATTAAATTAATTGCTATTTTATTATATTGTATTTCTCGTAACTTCCGCGCGATAACAAAAAACCAAATCGCGACGAATGGAAATTATTTATCTTTTGTTAGACGTAATTACTCAAAAAGCGTAAAGTTCGCTTCCTTTAGAAAATTGGTTTATGGGTCGCGCAGATTAATAAAAATTATTTTTCTATGAATTCAGCTAATAATTAGCTGGGTTGGAAAATATTTTTGATTATGGGGTGTGTTTGTATGTGTCTGTATATACACGGTAATTTAAATGCGATACCCACTCGTTAATTTTTATTTCTTTTTTAATAAAATTTTGATTCAATTTACTTTTCTCATTGTTCGGTATAAAATAAGAAAAATCATTCAACAATAAAATAAAATAAAGCCCTCACTACCTCGAGGATGCTTCGAGTATAACGAATAATTTTGAAATATTTTTTTATTTTGTTTCTACTTAACATTTTTTTTTTTGTTGGAATAAGTAATTGGTAAAATAAAAAACAAAATATTTAAAAAGTCAACTTGGAGGTTAATGGAGATTTTTGTAAAATCGATTTTATTATCATATAAAAACGTTTTTATGCATTCTGTTTATATTAAATGAACAGTGAGTGATTCACAGGAATATGAATATTTTGTAGATTTAACCAGAAAGTGAACCATTTTGAATAAGATAATATAAATCTTTTCGTTTTCATTTCAGACTTAAACATCAATCAACACATAACAAGGACACATTGTAAGTAAACATAGTTTGATAAAATATTGGATTACATTGAAGTTTTTCGTTTACCATTTCGTGTTAAACCGGCATCCGGAATTTTTCAGCGAGAAATTGAAAAGCTATTTAAGGATATAAAAGGAATGGTGTGTTTCTTGGTCGATATATTAGTGTTCGCAAAAGACATGAAAAGCCATAATAGAGTATTGGATATTGTTTTAGTAGATTATCGGATGCGGGAATGCGTGTAAATGCGGGAAAGTGTGAGTTTGGTAAGAGTGAAATTGGATATTTGCGATATGTGATTTCATATAAGGGTAAAAATACAATTAGTAGTAAGTATATGCTATTGCGGAGTTTCCAGTAGCGTCGATTTGGGAATTGGTGAATTATTTTGGTAAATTCATTGAGAATTTGTCCACCAAAATGCATTCAAAATATATAATTTGTTGAAACAAGGGGAAGGTTTCAAATGGAGCTAAGAATGTGACAAAGTGTTCAATGAAATGAAATGAAGGGGAAGATAATGTCGGGCACAGTTTGGGTAAAATACCATCCTAAACAGAAACTTGTGCTGACTTGTGATGTATCAAATGTGGAAATAGGTGCAGTGCTGTCACATAGGTTTGAAGGTGGAATAGAAAGACCAATTGAATTTGCGTCAAGAACACTTTCAGACAGTGAAAGAAATTTTGGAACATTTGAAAAATGGGCATTTTATCTTTTAACTTTTGACTACACTATTGAATACGTAAAATCGAGTGAAAATTGTGCGGATTTAAATCGTGTGTAGAAAGATAAATAAAACGAGAAAGATAGGGAGATAAGCGGCGAATTGGTAAAATTGGAACGGCGAATTGGTAAAATTTTAATGTGGGGAGAAGAAATTAGAAAATTAAGAAAGAAGACATTTTAATGTGGGGACACCGAGTGGTGATACAATAGAGTCTTAGGTAACAGCTGTTGGAACAGGTACATCGGAGTCATTTTGGGATTGTCAAAACAAAATCAATATTGCGGTCATATGTGTGGTGGCCAAATATGGATAAAGATATTGAAGTGTTAATAAGGAAATGTGCAAATTGTATAAATAAATATGTTGCCAAATCCGTCAAAAGTTACAGTTGTTCCGTGGGCGAGATCAGAGGGTCCATGGAAAAGAATTCACATTGATTTTACAGGTCCAATACGTAACAAGTTTTTTTAAATAATTTTGGATGCACTATACGTAATGGATCGAGGTATTCTATACATTAAGTCCTAAAATGGAATTTACAATACGTTGTTTGTCAGGCACGTTTGGGAGATTTGGGTTACCAGAACAAATAGTAAGTGATAATGGATCACAATTTGTCTCATTTGCGTTTGAGAATTTTATAAAGTTGAATTACATTAAGCATTCGGTGACACCTACGTATTTCCCAGCTACGAATGGTGCTGCGGAAAATGCAGTGAAAACAGTTAAGAAGGCTTTGTACACTGCTGGATTTGATAAGAATCCTGGTAATGTGGACAATATATTGTTTAATTTTCTTGCCGATTACCAAATATACAGCATTGTACAATACAACAGGAGTTGCACCAACAACGTTAGTATTGAAATATGAACCCAAAATAAAGTTAGACTTATTGTTACCGAGATCTATAAAGGATAAATGTGGAGAGAATGATTGGGAAAAGGAAAAGTACAAGCACAATAAAGTTCGTCTGTTTGAAGAAAATGATAAAGTTTTAATTCGAAACAACAGACCTAATAAGAAATGGATAGTAGCAAGGTTAGTGAAATGTTTTGGACCAAGGGTATATACTATTGAGATTGAGGTGTAAACCGGACGTTCAACAACGTTTGGCTAATTCATAATATAAACGCAGTCACTATAATTGTGACATTTATGTCTTATTTTTATTTTCTTGTTTTTTGTACTTCCGACAATAAAGCACGTTCTAATTTAATAAGCATTTTTATTATTTGTTCTAAATACAATCATTTATAATCCCAACATATACAAGTGAAATACCTAGTGGTAAAATAATACGTAGACATGTTGATCAGATTAGACGTTTATAAGTTTACAGTTTCATTAAAAAAAATGGACAAGTTACCTTTCGTTTTTGACCTTCTGGTGACCTTAGGAGGTCAAAATTGACTGCATGACAAAAAATTTCTAGAACATTGTCCCGAGAAAGGAAATACAAGTTTTTTCTCTTGAAGCCATAAAGGATAATCAAAATTGCAGACGGTGGAAAACTGGAAACACCGGGCTGTGGCATAATTGAAATCTTGTTTTGTGAAGTCTACGGAGAAACAAAATGGTCACAGTGTGGAGAGGATCAAACAGATCAGCAGAGAGAGAGAGAGAGAGAATCGAACGGTGGTTGAGGCTGCACGGTCAATGATACATGCGAAGCAGATGGATAACAAATTCTGTGCGGCGGTGGTTAACACGCCGGTTTTTGTATTAAACAGAATGGGCACGAGCAGTGTTACTGGAAAAACACCATTTGAATTATGGTACAGCAAGCCAACTGTTTTTAATCATTTAAAGGTTTTTGGTTCGGAAGTGTATGCACACATTCCGAAGCAACAAAGACAAAAACTTGAACCAAAGGCAACAAAATGCATTTTTGTTGGATATGATGAAAACATTAAGGGCTATCGCATTTGGAATCCTGAGTCAAAGAAAGTTGAATTGGCTAGAGAAGTGAAGTTTGTGGAGGCGCAGACACAAAAACTGCAACAGAGCGGAAATAGCATCGGCAATGCTGTCAATGGCAAGTGAACCATCAACTTACAATGAAGTAGTTAGATTGAAAGAGAAAGACAACTGGAGTGCGGCGATGGACGAGGAGTACGACTCGTTATTCAAAAATGAAACATGAATATTGACGCGGCCACCGAAGAATCAAAAGGTCATCGACAACAAATGGGTATATCAGATCAAGTAGAACACTGATGGCAGCATCGAGCGTTACAAGGCCAGGCTGGTTGTTAAAGAATTCACTCAGGAATATGGAATTGACTACGAGGAGACGTTCAGTGCAGTGGTAAGATAGACTTCAATTCGTGCTATATTATCGCTTGCCGCGGCGGATAAGATGAAACTTTATCAATTCGATGTGAAAACGGAGTTTTTATATGGTGAGCTGGGCGAAAAAGTATACATTAATCAGCCGGGTGACACTGCGGGAGACACTGAAACAAGACGATCAACTTCTGGAGCTATCGCTTTGTTGGGCCGATCAACTGGGAATCAACAATACAAAAGTCTGTCGCGTTATCAACAACGGAATCAGAGTACATGGCGACAGCAGCGGCTATGAAAAAATTGATCTGGCTTTACGGGTTAATTACTAAGCTGGTGAGTATGAGAGAAAAGCCAGTGGACCACAGTGGACCACCACATGGACCACCAGGGCGCAATACGTTTGGTGAAAAATCCAGAATTTTACAAAAGGACCAAACATGTTGACGTTAGATATTATTTCATACGTGAAACATATCAAAAGGGGTTGTTTGATCTCAATTATGTGCCAAAGGACGAGCAATTGGCACACATCTTTACCAAAGGATTGAACAAAGATTAAAGAATAAAAAATTAACGTAAAACAAAAATAGACAACTGCATCAAAAGGTGGGAGTGTTGAGTATATTTCGATCAGTTGTCAAACTGTGTAGAACAAGACGTGATTTTCACTTGCTTAAAACTTAAACTCTAATTTTCAGCATTACTTTTATCTAGAATCATCCATGTAAATTCACATTTTTGCCTCTAAAACATTAAAAATTCAGCACGCTAATTGGTTGAAATAGCTGTTATTATTTTTAGGGTTACGTAATTTTTTCCTGGAAGGCAAAAATTATGTTCAATTTTTCTATTATTGCCTTAAAGTAGAGATATATAAAACCATTGTTTTATATATCTCTACTTAAAGCCATTTAAAATGGCCTATTTCACGGGAATATATTTTATTGCCTTATTCAAAAAACAAACTTTTATCAAATTTGGTTTGAACAAAAAAACATTGGAAAACTACTACAATATTGCAGCGGTTTTAGGATATTTGCAATGCTTGCAATGCGTTGTCTACAGCATCCATATTGTGTCTTTTTAATCTGTTTCTAGGAAAATGTCTGTATTTATGTCATGCGGCAAAGCTGTTACAGAAAATTACTTGAAATAGATTTGATTAAACAAAAAAAGAAGCTTAGTCGCGAGCCCCAGAAAATATTAAACAAGCGAAACAAAACATACGACAATCAAACAAACAAACAAACTATAAGCAAATAAAAAACGACAAATACCAAAAAACATTAAACAAACAACAAATATTCAGGAAAGGCAAGTCACATAAGTAATATAAATCCGAAACAATAAACTACGTTGGTGTGCAAATCATTTAATTTCTATGCCGTAGGAAGGAAAGTGTACTGTTACGAAAATAATTTTTTTGCCCTTAGTTATAACTTCTACGAATTTATTGTATTCCAGTTTCGACTGCTGCATACCTTTTAGAAATATATTAAATTTCGATTTAAGTACCACATTTATGATAGTAATATTAAAAGTGAACAATATAGAAAGCGGATGTCTCAGTGTCCTTCCAACAAAGTAAAATCACTTTTAAGAATACATGCGCCAAACATACATGCGCGACTCAATGTGTTAAAACCGAAGAATAACGACTCTTTATGATCAGCAATAAAATAAAAGCGATCGATTGGTCTTCTCAAATTATATCACTATTAGTTTGCACATAAATAATATCTGAATTTACCCCCAATTAAGCGCAGAAAGCAGCAATATTACAAACAAAAATATAATGTGAAAATATAATTAATAAGTAAAAATATAATTAATAATTTTGAGGTCATTTGAAGGTTAAATTTATTTTTTAAATGGGAACCGAGATGGGTACGTAAATAATTTTGTACTACCAAAATGTAACCTGATAATTTCCCACATTTGGGAAATTATCATCAGGCAGGAACCACATATTACGGCTTCCATCTAAATTTTCATCGTCAAGCAGAATCGGTAAATCTTGATCTAAAAAATTCCGGTACTTTTATCCATTCGACATTCCTTCAAAAAAGAGGGACAAATTAAATGATCACCTAAAATTTCACATCAAACATTAGCGAACCTAGGACATTGCATTTCAATTTGTCGTAGCCATGGAGGATTTACTCCTGACCATTAATTTTCTCTGATTTGTGCGGCTAGAATAGTCAGAATTCGATGTCGATGAGTTGTCTGATGCGACAAAACTTAATATGAATGAAACTCGTCAATATCCTAATAATAGCGATCTGAGATAAGGTAAACGACTATATTATATTGCCCAAGATATCCGGGCGGAGGACTTTTCACATATAATTATTAATTTATATTTGTAGAAAAGCAATAAAAGTGTACTTATATGGACCTAGTGAACATTTTTCGTGTCTAATATGGACCAGTTAGTTCCCTTTACATTTACATTATTTTTAAGTTCTATTTCATTTGTTGGATAAACTCATGTGGCTTTTATGAGCTCTAGCTCTGCAATTGTTGTGGAAATTACATCTTGCAATGAATAAAAAAATTGGTCTTGTTTTTCAGGCCATTTCCAATTTGAACCGCTCAAGAAAACCATTTGGTTCTTGCACCAGTACAATATCTGGAAAATATTCGCCTTCATAATTAACTATGACGTACTGACCTTTCTTTATTTCAGGTTTATTCGCGTTTTGTATGCCGCTTGTAACCGTAGTCAGTGTGGTATCATCAAACTCAATATTTAAACATTTTGTCTGATTAACATCCAGATTTTCATTAGATTCAGATCCGCAAGTCGAAATGCCTAACTTGATTAAAACATTAGAAGTAGATGACATGTTTGCGTTCTTTTTCACTTGCACTTTTCAACAAATAAAATACATTTTGGTCTTCTCATTGGTTTCACATTGGCTTCACATTTTGGGCTTCATTTTGATTCAGAGGTAGTAAATTTTTCAATGGTGGTTTTTATCAAAAATGATCTTTATGGAATTGATTATAATCAACAAGATGTGTTTGTGACAATTCTTCTTTCTGAATTAACTTGCCGTAGTTTACTGCTTCCGAGTCAAAATGAAACAAAACTAGTTGTTCTGAAGTCACTTTAAATTGTAGTTGAATTGGCATGAGTGTGAAGTTTATGCTAAAAAAAATAACAAAAAATTACACTGTTAAATTAACTATTTTCCAATTGGAATTTAAATGATATGAAAATTTAAATTTTTTTGTAATTTTGGATTTTTAGTACCACCAAACAGATTCTTTTCATCAGAAAACAAGTTCTTTTCATCCTTTTCAGATAGGTGGACCATCTGTTTATATCGTTAACCAAAAGCATCCAATTGTGTTGAACATTACTATATTTCAGATAATTTAAAAGTGGACTGAATTTTGATGGTTTAAATAATTATTTAGCGCCGATCCTGGAAATGTCCCGAAGGCCCCGCATATTTCTTAGAACAGCTAAGCCATATAGCGGCCAATGTCACCAACCCGATCCAATTATGATGAACTATAATATATTTCACAGTTTTTGGAATTTTTAAAAATTTTTCATTATTTTAAAAGTTTTATATCGCCGACCGCAGAGATGTCCACAAGGTTTTGCCCTTTTTTCCGGATAACTTGGCTATGTGCAAATCTATGTGGTCAACCTTATCCAATTGTGATGAACTATACTATACTTCACAGAATTTCGAATTTTTAATAATTTTATTAGTTTTATAAATTGTTGTATCTCTGATCAAAGAGATGTCCACAAGGTCTGGCCTATATTTTTGGATAACTTGACCATGTGCCAGTCTACTTGGTCAATCTTATTCAATTGTGATGAACTATACTATACTTCACAGAATTTCGAATTTTTAATAATTTTATTAGTTTTATATATTTTTGTATCTCTGATCACAGAGATGTCCACAAGGTCTGGCCTATATTTTTGGATAACTTGACCATGTGCCAGTCTACTTGGTCAGTCTTATTCAATTGTGATGAACTATACTATACTTCACAGAATTTCGAATTTTTAATAATTTTATTAGTTTTATAAATTGTTGTATCTCCGATCACAGACATGTCCACAAGGTGTGGCCTATATTTTTGGATAACTTGGCCATATGCCAGTCTACTTGGTCAATCCTATTCAATTGTGATTAACTATACTATACTTCACAGAATTTCGAATTTTTAATAATTTTATTAGTTTTATAAATTGTTGTATCTCTGATCACAGAGATGTCCACAAGGTTTGGCCTATATTTTTAGATAACTTGATCATATGCCAGTATACTTGGTCAATCTTATTCAATTGTGATGAACTATACTATACTTCACAGAATTTCGAATTTTTAACCATTTTATTAGTTTTATAAATTGTTGTATCCCCGATCACAGAGATGTCCACAAGGTCTGGCCTATATTTTCGGCTAACTTGACCATATGTAAGTCTACGTGGTCAATCTTATTCAATTGTGATGAACTATACTATACTTCACAGAATTTCGAATTTTTAATAATTTTATTAGTTTTATAAATTGTTGTATCTCTGATCACAGAGATGTCCACAAGGTCTGGCCTATATTTTTGGATAACTTGACCATGTGCCAGTCTACTTGGTCAATCTTATTTAATTGTGATGAACTATACTATACTTCACAGAATTTAGAATTTTTAATAATTTTATTAGTTTTATAAATTTTTGTATCTCTGATCACAGAGATGTCCACAAGGTCTGGCCTATATTTTTGGATAACTTGACCATGTGCCAGTCTACTTGGTCAGTCTTATTCAATTGTGATGAACTATACTATACTTCACACAATTTCGAATTTTTAATAATTTTATTAGTTTTATAAATTGTTGTATCTCTGATCACAGAGATGTCCACAAGGTCTGGCCTATATTTTTAGATAACTTGACCATATGCCAGTCTACTTGGTCAATCCTATTCAATTGTGGTTAACTATACTATACTTCACAGAATTTCGAATTTTTAATAATTTTATTAGTTTTATAAATTGTTGTATCTCTAATCACAGAGATGTCCACAAGGTCTGGCCTATATTTTTAGATAACTTGATCATGTGCCAGTATACTTGGTCAATCTTATTCAATTGTGATGAACTATACTATACTTCACAGAATTTCGAATTTTTAATAATTTTATTAATTTTATAAATTGTTGTATCTCCGAGCACAGACATGTCCACAAGGTCTGGCCTATATTTTTCGATAACTTGGCCATATGGTAGTCTATGTGGTCAATGCTATTCAATTGTGATGAACTATACTATACTTCACAGAATTTCGAATTTTTAACCATTTTATTAGTTTTATAAATTGTTGTATCTCCGATCACAGAGATGTCCACAAGGTCTGGCCTATATTTTCGGCTAACTTGACCATATGTAAGTCTACGTGGTCAATCTTATGCAATTGTGATGAACTATACTATACTTCACAGAATTTCGAATTTTTAATAATTTTATTAGTTTTATAAATTGTTGTATCTCTGATCACAGAGATGTCCACAAGGTCTGGCCTATATTTTTGGATAACTTGACCATGTGCCAGTCTACTTGGTCAATCTTATTCAATTGTGATGAACTATACTATACTTCACAGAATTTAGAATTTTTAATAATTTTATTAGTTTTATAAATTTTTGTATCTCTGATCACAGAGATGTCCACAAGGTCTGGCCTATATTTTTGGATAACTTGACCATGTGCCAGTCTACTTGGTCAGTCTTATTCAATTGTGATGAACTATACTATACTTCACACAATTTCGAATTTTTAATAATTTTATTAGTTTTATAAATTGTTGTATCTCTGATCACAGAGATGTCCACAAGGTCTGGCCTATATTTTTAGATAACTTGACCATATGCCAGTCTACTTGGTCAATCCTATTCAATTGTGGTTAACTATACTATACTTCACAGAATTTCGAATTTTTAATAATTTTATTAGTTTTATAAATTGTTGTATCTCTAATCACAGAGATGTCCACAAGGTCTGGCCTATATTTTTAGATAACTTGATCATGTGCCAGTATACTTGGTCAATCTTATTCAATTGTGATGAACTATACTATACTTCACAGAATTTCGAATTTTTAATAATTTTATTAATTTTATAAATTATTGTATCTCCGAGCACAGACATGTCCACAAGGTCTGGCCTATATTTTTCGATAACTTGGCCATATGGTAGTCTATGTGGTCAATGCTATTCAATTGTGATGAACTATACTATACTTCACAGAATTTCGAATTTTTAACCATTTTATTAGTTTTATAAATTGTTGTATCTCCGATCACAGAGATGTCCACAAGGTCTGGCCTATATTTTCGGCTAACTTGACCATATGTAAGTCTACGTGGTCAATCTTATGCAATTGTGATGAACTATACTATACTTCACAGAATTTCGAATTTTTAATAATTTTATTAGTTTTATAAATTGTTGTATCTCTGATCACAGAGATGTCCACAAGGTCTGGCCTATATTTTTGGATAACTTGACCATGTGCCAGTGTACTTGGTCAATCTTATTCAATTGTGATGAACTATACTATACTTCACAGAATTTCGAATTTTTAATAATTTTATTAGTTTTATAAATTGTTGTATCTCTGATCACAGAGATGTCCACAAGGTCTGGCCTATATTTTTGGATAACTTAACCATGTGCCAGTCTACTTGGTCAATCTTATTCAATTGTAATGAACTATACTATACTTCACAGAATTTCGAATTTTTAATAATTTTATTAGTTTTATAGATTTTTGTATCTCCGATCACAGAGATGTCCACAAGGTGTGGCCTATATTTTTGGATAACTTGACCATATGCCAGTCTACGTGGTCAATCTTATTTAATTGTGATAAACTGTACTATACTTCACAGAATTTCGAATTTTTAATAATTTTATTGGTTTTAAAAATTGTTGTATCTCCAATCACAGAGATGTTCACAAGGTCTGGCCTACATTTTTGGATAACTTGGCCATATGCTAGTATACGTGGTTAATCTTATTCAATTGTGATGAACTATACTATACTTCACAGATATTAGAATTTTTAATAATTTTATTAGTTTAATAAATTGTAGTATCTCCGATCACAGAGATGTCCACAAGGTCTGGCCTATATTTTCGTATAACTTGACCATATGCCAGTCTACGTGGTCAATCTTATTCAATTAGGATGAACTATACTATACTGCACAGAATTCAAAATTTTTATAAATTTTATTAGTTTTATAAATTGTGATCAGAGATACAACAATTTTTTAAACCAATAAAATTATTAAAAATTCTAAATTCTGTGAAGTATAGTATAGTTCATCACAATTGAATATGATTGACCACGTAGACTGGCATATGGCCAAGTTATCCCAAAATACAGGCCAGACCTTGTGGACATCTCTGTGATTGGAGATAAAACAATTTTAAAGCCAATAAAATTATTAAAAATTAGAAATTCTGTGAAGTATAGTATAGTTCATTACAATTAAATAATATTGACCACGTAGACTTGCATATGGTCAAGTTATACGAAAATATAGGCCAGACCTTGTGGACATCTCTGTGATCGGAGATACAAAAATTTATAAAACTAATAAAATTATTTAAAATTCGAAATTCTGTGAAGTATAGTATAGTTCATCACAATTAAATAAGATTGACCAAGTAGACTGGCACATGGTCAAGTTATCCAAAAATATAGGCCAGACCTTGTGGACATCTCTTTGATCAGAGATACAAAAATTTATAAAACTAATAAAATTATTAAAAATTCTAAATTCTGTGAAGTATAGTATAGTTCATCACAATTGGATAAGGTTAACAACGTAGACTGGCACATGGCCAAGTTATCCGAAAATATGGGCAAGATCTTGTGGACATCTCTGCGGTCGTCGATATAAAACTTTTAAATAATGAAAAAATTATTTGAAATTCCAAAAACTGTGAAATATATTATAGTTCATCATAATTGGATCGGCTTGGTGACATTGACCGCTATATGGCTTAGCTATTCTGAGAAATATGCGGGGCCTTCGGGACATTTCCAGGATCGGGGCTAAATAATTATTTAAACCATCAAAATTCAGTCAACTTTTAAATTATCTGAAATATAGTAATGTTCAACACAATTGGATGCTTTTGGTTAACGATATAAACAGATGGTCCAGCTATCTGAAAAGGATGAAAAGAACCTGTTTTCTGATGAAAAGAATCTGTTTGGTGGTACTAAAAATCCAAAATTACAACAAAATTAAATTTTCATATCATTTAAATTCCAATTGGAAAATAGTTAATTTAACAGTGTAATTTTTTGTTATTTTTTTTTTAGCATAAACTTCACACTCATGAATTGGCAGCAGTGTATAAGACACTGAACAACAAGCGACCAAAGCTTTCCTTTTTCAATTTTTGTGCATAATTATGAATTAGGTGAGTTGAATTGCTCTGCAAAAGTCGCTAAGACTAAGCGCCAAATGTGAACAATGACCATCAACGAACAAGACAGAACAGGACATCTGGGAAAGCTATATTTTTCTGTTTGCCACGGTAGGAAACATTTCACATGTATTCAAAAAATACTTCGCCAGTCATCGATCTTGATTCCGATTTACCAATTGACCACTCCCTGAGCATAGTCCTGACTAAGTTCAGTGGTATTCTTGTGTAATTAAAAATCATTGGTGGTGGAAGAGTGCCATCAGCACAAGCCATTATAATAGTCGTTAAACATTCCTTTTCGTCGTTATTTATGGAGTTATACACCGGCTTTTAAATTTTTTTTTTTTCGCATGAAGACAATTTTCCTACGGATCCAAAATGAATGCACTCTCATCACAATTAAAAACACCACTGGCGTCGGTGATAACGTTAGTAAGGTTGTTGTTATTAAAATAATTTTTGACGTTTAGAAACCAAGACCGTAACTCCTCAACTATTACACTGGCGCGGCTATTTGTTATCAGGATATCGTTTAAGAAAGCCCTCATATCATCGCCTTCCTAGGCGTCCATTTTTAAAATTATTATTATAGAATTATTTGGGGGAATATAACGCGGGACAATCACAGAAAAATTCAAATAATCTCTTTATTATGTGAATTTCGATTGATCGAAACAATTTCAATAATACCAAGAAATCTAGATATTATTGAATAACTTCGGAAAGCTCGTCAAAATTTAGAAAATCCCCGAAAATTTCGAAATATTCCGAAAATTCATGGAAATATCACTTAATGTTACTAATACTACCAAGCAAAATACTAATAAGCAAGTTTAGGCTAAGCTCGACAAAACGATATGCAATAAGAATTGAATCCTCAAATAGTAATATAATTTATTAAAAATCGAACAAACATATTCTTAGAAAAGGCTCTAAGATTTTTGAGTAACATCGAACTACACTCAAATAATCTCGAAAAATCTTGAATAACCTGATAGTTTCGAAACAAAGAATCACCAACTGAGGCTCGACCATCAAAATCTCATTTCCATGCTAAATTCCAATAATCTCGAAAAATTTTAAAAACGATCAAAAGATGAAATCCGAGGTATGAAGAGTACTCCGCCAAAAACAACCGAAAACACAATAATAAAATTAAAATAGAAATGTCCCGTTATGTAAATTTTAAATGGTGGTTTACTTTATGCTTAATCTGAGCTACAATCTATCTAATCTTGACTTTGAACTAATATTCAAACGCTCGATAAATCTGGTGGGCCCCAATAGCCATGCGCCTCCCCGCAGCTGCGGGTCTACCGATACCTAGTTAGGCCACTGAGGAGAAAAACTTCTGTTAAACACAGACCTTAGATTAGTGACGGTTTATGCAAACTGATAAATTTAAAAAAATAAGCAAATAAATACAATTTTAAAGAAACATCCAAAAAATGTGATGCTTAGAAGAAAATTTGAAAAAATATGACATACCGACCACTAAAGCAAATTACTATCAACAGAAATTGGAAAATTCAAAAACAGACTTGAAGTCACAATGGCGGTTTGTTAATAATATTTTAGGAAGAAAAGAATGTTCACCAAGGATCAGTGTGATCAATGATGATACAGGACATATTGAATAATTTTTTCCTACAGTTAATAAATGATTTAAAAGCCAGTATTATGTAACCCCCTTTGGGCATATCGGAAAGGGGATATTTTTACAAATAAGTGCAAAATAGTGTCTTTTGCATTTTGTAATCTAAATGAGGAGAAAATGTTCATAGCCATTAATTCTTTAAGTCTTGTGGCTATGACAAAATTAGCAGTTTTGTCATTTAACCGTCTACAGTTCTACACTATGCAAATTCACTGATATTTTGTATCATGATATAAATTTTATCAATGTGTGTGTGTATATTATACGCATTTTGACACTATTAGCAAATTATCAGGAGGCTATTTCACGTAATTTTATTAGTAAGTTATTATGAAATGTCATAAAAAATTAATGTTTGAGGTTATGTTTTGCCATTTGAAATTGTTCTCTCAAATTGCGATGTAATAAAAAATCATAACCTAAACACAATTTTTAAGTACAGTGCGATTAATCGACATTCGACTTGTACCGCAAAAATGAAGTTTTATGGAAGATAATTCATAAAAATTGGGTTGACATAAAAAATTCTGTTTTACAACAAATAGCGAAAGAAATAAACGTAAATGTTGAAGATGTAAAGAAAATATAAGGAATCCACGAAATACATATACTGGCGAGCAAAAATGGGCGAATAAATAGGGAATTCTTATTTTTTTCAGTACTGCGGTTTTATAAAGGCAACTAAAGAAGAACCACTTTATGCGTTTTAATTTATATTTCACTAGGAAATCCTCGAATAACAAAATTAACCGTTATTTATTTAACTTATCTTTCGATAATTCAAAATTCAAAATATTGTTACGTTTTTGCCTTGTCAATCAAAGTTCGAATCACTGAATTGTGAATAAAAACAAAACAATTCAATTTATTACCAACGAATTTATTTATGTCACACAAAAATTATTACAACACAATTAATTAACGATAATTCACAAAATCACTTTACTTTAATATTCGCACAATTTTACTGATCACATATAATTTTTATTTCGCACAAAAACACTTTTTAAAGCACTTTCCAATTCCCTTTTTAATCCTTATACTTTCGCTTACCAAAAACTAATAATCCAATTCGACTTCGTTCGCCTTTTTATATACACAAACCAAACTTCTAGAAAGTTCAGGACTTTTCCAGTAAGAAAAGTGTAGACAAATTTAGAACAGATTTATCATGAAAAATTCCATTTTAGTTGAGCTATTAATTTAACTTATTCTATTACACCCTAGGTGTCACTGTCAATATTATTTTGTACATTCTTCCAATTTTGTTCGTTTTCAAAATTTTAAATTACCGCTTTTTATTTTAAATTCAAATTTACAGTCATGTATTATTATTCTGCTACATCCTATTTCGAGATATTATTCATTCGTTATTCAATCGTTGAACAGAACCAGTCGATTTTTTATTAAGTTTTAGTTATGAACAAAATACCCACGGGACTACAGATTTTATCAAATCAAAGAGGCATTCTTAAAGAAAAATTGCTAGTTGGTTTAATGTTATACCTACGACTGTCCAATTAGTTGGTCAAAGAAATGGATTGGGTAATGCGTAAAAATGAGAAAGCCACTACCAGAAGAATTAAAATGCCGTTAGAGTCAGCAGGGTCAGACAGAAAAATCGGCTTTATCCGATAAAAATGTGAAGTTTGCAAAAGGGCATAAAACTTGCAATGCGGAAGATTGGAAACGTATTAATGGGTCAGGTGAAACCAAAATAAACCGTTTCCAATCAGATGGAAAAAATACTATTGGCACATACCTGGCAATAAATAACAGAAGCAACAAGCCAAAGAAACTGTAAAACATGATGGATGAAGTTTCATGGTTTTGGGGCTGTTTTACTTGGTGGAACTTTGGTCCTTTAGTAAAAATATCTATAATAATGAGCAAGAAATTGTATTTAGCTATTTTAAAAGAAAATTTGCCAAATTTTATTGATGAATGTGCCGACCTCATCGATGAAAAAAATGTTCAACAAGACGGTGATCCCAAACTCTCTGCCAGAATCGTGCAATAATGTTTGAATGAAAAATGAAAATGTCCATCGCAAAGCGCGGATTTAAATCCGATAGTGAAATTGCGGACAACTTTTAAAAGGCGCTTGCGAGATTAAGAATAACCCTGAAAAGCGCTGAACGGTTAAAAATTCCATCCTCTATAATTGAGTATTTGGTAGAAAGTATGTCAAGAACGCTAGCAAGCGTAATTGCGAATAAAGGATTATGGACAAAATACTAATTAACTGTTGTATTATATTATACCCCAAAATGGGTCAGTGCAAAATTGGAAAAAAATACCGTGAGGGTAAAATTTTACTCGAAGGGTAAAAATAGACATTACAAATTCTTTTTGAGAAAATAAAGCAATTTTTTTTGCTCGAGAGCATTTTGCTTTACTCTAGATTTTTCATAGATTTGCTTGCTCTTTTTAAATACATAGAAATGTGAAATATCAAAGTGAATGAACAAAAACAAAACTCTATTTTGATATTTCATTTGTGGTTTATTTGAATATTTAATGCGCTTAATTAATTGGTTCCATCTTGTTGTTATCACAATAAAAAAAGTTTTACTGATCTGACTGACAGTAAAACATAACTTCACTTTTTTTGCTTTTTTTTCCGCCAACACAACTATAAAAATATTTCATATTCTTTTGGACATAAAAAAGTTACTTTCGACATGTTCGGTCTGGCCAAAATGAAAAAAAAAAATCACCATATTTTACGTCAAACTCGTTTCCTCCAAACTTCAGCTCGTTAAATATTACGTCAAACCTGACCGAAAAGCCTAAAATAAAAAATTTGGTTTTATACGTCCAACTCTACTTAAAAAACGCGGCTGTTTGTTATCAGGATATCGTTTAAGAAAGCCCTCATACCATCGCCTTCCTAGGCGTCCATTTTTAAAATTATTTGGGTGATTTAGCCTTAAGATCACCAGCTGTACGCTGTCTAGTAACTTGTCTTTAGTTGCAGGAAATCCAGCTTCAGCTGTGCGTATTATCCAATTTTTTGTTGTTCCTTCTTCATATGGTGTTAGTATGGTTGGATGGCCGATGTGTGAGCCTACCGAATAAGTACCATTCCGTTTCCTCAACAAATTTGTTTTTGGAATTTTGTATTTTTGACTAGATTTGTATACGCTCATTCCCATGTCTATGTCCTTTAATGCCGCTGTAACATCCGATTTAGTGCATTGAATTCTATGTTTTCCCATTGTAAAACTCAACCTAACTCTAATAAGGACAAAATAAATGTATTGCATTATGAACCTGTTCAAGGATGTAATATGGACCCATGTAAAAGTAAAATTAAAAGTATAGGTCCGAATTCGGTTAAATTAATCTTTAGTATTAAATACTTTTGAAACCAATACTTACTCAGCAATTTTATAAAAATGCAACACAATTGTTAATTTCACTTCACAAATTAACGAGTGATTATCCTTATATGATCCGTATTTCCATAATGGACCCCTTATTAAATAATTCGGAACAACCTTTAATGAACGTTTTGAGTAATTAATTTGATTGAAAACATTAAAATTATTTTAAAATATTGAAGGTTAAAAATGTATCTTGAATAAAAAAAATATTTGATTAAAAAAAAAAAATTAAAAACAAAAGCGTCTTTTAAAATTATTCAAATCCTTAGCTTACTTGATACGAAGTTTGCCGAATTTTTCCTTTGTTTATAGGTACATGCACTGACTGCACTATGTTTCAAAAGACACTGAAAACGTATAAACCGTTTAAATCAAACAAATTTTGTTAAAAATATTTTCGGTTTATTTTTTTACCATGTACATATTCTGCTGTTCGAAATTAAAAGACTCCCCTGTCGTTGTAGGTAGTAAATTTGGCGTTGGTAATATAATAAATATTATTTGAATAAAATACAGGACACTTAATTAACTTATAATTATTTTGAGTTTCTTTATTAATGTTTAACAACTGCTGTCCTCTGATATAATAATCATTCCCATCACATTTTTTGTTACTCGTGACCGTTGTATTATATGTATATCATCGGCAGAAGCTTATTACCATTTAATAACAAAACAAGTACTACGACCTTCAATTACGATTTACAAAAAATATTTTAAATAATGACGTTGAAGGTTGTAATACTTTTACATTATTGATTATTATAGACTAATACGAGTACATAACACTTTCCCCTTTTTAATTAAAACTATAAATTAAATAAACAAAATATTGTAATGTTGTGACTTAAACTATTTTTTACATGTAAGCACATAATCTTACAATATTAATATTTTAACCTATCGGGAGATTTTCTAACTCTTGCAGATTTTCGTACTTCCACATCATCTACAACACTTCTTTGTCTTTCTTTATTCGTTTTCGTTTGATTTGTTGTTACTACCACTTCTTTTTCTTGCTCAACATCAAGTTTTTGACTACGTTCTTCTGGACATACAATCTTTAGATTCGGATGGAACTTATCTTCGAGTTGTGACACTCTTAAATGATTTGCATGCACAAACCTAACATGATTGTTTACATTTATTAAGAACGTTAGCGGACTAACTTTTTTTAATACTATTGCTGGGACCTACTTTACATAACTTCTAAAGTGATTTTGAAACAAAACTTTATCTCCTCTTACAAAATTTGTAAAGATTTGCTTATCTCCCTCATTTTCCTTTGACTTTCCTTTTGTTATTATAATTTTATTAGTAGTTTTTTCCTGTTTATTATTATCCAAACTAAACTGAACTTTTTTTTAGGATTTATTAAATCTAGTAATATTTTTGGTTTGTAGGAATATAGCATTTCCGAAGGCGTTTTCGAGGTTGACATGCAAGGTGCATTCCGCTGCTGGATTAGGAACTTATTCAACCTTTGTTGTATTGTCAGCTGTTTAGTTTCATCTAAGAGAAATTTGTTTAAAATTGATTTTACCGTGTGTACATTGCGTTCGGCCAATCCATTAGACTCAGGATGGTAAGGTGGTGACTTAGTTATCTGAATATTAAATTTTTCTCTTTCTTCTTCTTAAATTCTTCTTTTTTTTCTTCTTTATTTTAAAAATTCAAAGGAACCGAAAGGTGGTCCGTTATCTGAAACGATTTCATTTGGTAGCCCAAATATTGAAAATGTTTTATCTAAAGCATTTATAACCGCACTAGCTGTAGTAATTTTCATTAAAATAATTTCCAAAAATTTTGTAAACGCATCGACAATTATCAAAAAATTGTTATTCTCAAACTTAAAAAATCTATATGTATTCTTTGGAAAGGATAACTTGCTTCAGGCCAACTAGTTTTTACTATTTCTTTGGGCACATTTCGGCTTTGTTGACAAACGACACAACTATTAACATATTGTTCAATGTCCCTGTCTATTTTAAACCACCACACGTAAGACCGTGCTACCATTTTCATGCGAACTATTCCGACAGCATGATTTTCATGCAATAACTCTAACACTTTAGAAGACAACGTTCTTGGGATAACTACCCGGTTCATGTAATAAAGACATTTATCTTCACACGATAAATAATCTCGTTTATTGAAATAAACTTTTAATTCTTCTGACAATTTATGAGAATCTGGCCAACCATACATGCGAATAGTTACGCTCTGCCGGAGACAAGGTACTCGACGCAAACAAGACCGGTTTCTCCACACCATTCACAAGATGGGACAAAATGGCACCCACACCATATGGACTAGCATCCGTAGCAATGACGATTGGTTTATCAGGGTGGTAAAGTTCCAACAAATTGTGTTTAAGAATTAAACCCTTACATTTTTCGAACGCCGACTGACAGCTAGGTGACCACTCAAAATTAACATCTTTCTTCAAAAGATAATATAAATCTACTAAATTGGTTGATAGATTAGGGCTGAATTTCCCATAATAGTTCAATAAGCCCAAAAAAGATTGCAACTGGGATACATTGGTTGAAGCTGGTGCATTAACAATGCCTGAATTTTTTCGTTTTTAGGACGAATTCCTTCGGCTGATAAGCTGTGACCTAGATAATTTACACTAGGCGATAATAATTTACATTTACTTAAATTTATTTGTACTTTATATCTATTTAATTTTCCCAAAACTAGCCATAATTTATTTCGACAATCTTGATGGTCCTTACCCCGCAACTAAAATGTCGTCTAAATACGAAACAACTCCTTCCAGACCCGATAGTATCTGATCCATGATGGATTGAAATATGGAGGGAGCACTTTTTAACCCGAAAGGCAGCCTTTTGTATCTAAATAAGCCCTTATGGGTATTTATGGTTAAAATATTCTCTGGACTCTTCGGAGACGAGCAACTGTTGGTATGCCCCAGTAAGCTCTATCACACAAAAATAGTTACAGTTGGCTAAACTAGCGAATATGTCGTGTACCCGAGGTAGAGGATAGTGTTCCGTTTTAACCATCTTATTTATTGT
This sequence comes from Tipula vernalis, assembly GCA_958295665.1. NCBI lineage: Eukaryota > Metazoa > Arthropoda > Insecta > Diptera > Tipulidae > Tipula > Tipula vernalis. Next base: position 172,742,625 of record OY282558.1, on the reverse strand, counting down.
GACTTTGAAGTCTACGCAGATTCGGATCTCGCCATTCGTTTTGGGGACGGAAACAATTGGACTGGCCCAATTGCTAAACTTTACGGGTTCCAAAATATCTAGCTCACACAAACGTGCTAGCTCAGCTTCTACTTTAGGCCTCAGCTGATATGCTACGGTATATCCCTTATGAAATATGGGTTTGGCACCTTCTTCCATCAGTATATCCACCTTAAAACCCTCTATCATCTGATTAATCGACCCACGGTCCATTACATTGGGAAATTCCATTTTAATTTTCTCTAAAATATCATTAGTACTTAAGTTATTTACCGAACACGTAGTTAATCCCATAAACATGGCTTTCCATTCGGGCAAAAGAACATCTAGCCAAGATCTTCCCAACAATGGCTTAAACTCACGTTCCGAATCCACAATAATTAATTCCAACCTGCACGATTTCGCTCGAAATACGGCATCAACTGTTATTTTTCCCACGACCTTGATTATCTGTCCAGTAACGGTAGAGAAAGACTCATTAATTTGATTTAATCTTATATAACTAAACTTATTTCTATACTTAACTAAACTGATGACTGAGGAGCATGCTCCGGTATCCACCTCCATTGAGACCTCCTGATTTTCTATTTGTATTATACACTCCGCCGGTTGATTCCGTTGGTTGATACTATTCATTATTTTGACAGTTCCGCCACGACTTTTACTCTGGCAAGTCTTGGATGTATGCCCATAATTATAGCAACTGTAACATTGCCAATGCTTGGCTGGACACTGACTTTCATGGTGACTATATCTCCCACACCGACTACAATTACTGCGGAGAACGTTTTGATTTTGTGGACTGGACTGGGATTTTGACTTTGACGATACGTTGGAGGTGGACTTTGATTTTGACGATACCTTGGACTTGGACTTCTAACACTATCACTTCTTTCCTGACTATGATGACTTTGATTGGATTGGCTCCGATGGCGTGACCTTGTTCTATCTGTCTGACTTATATAGTGGCACACCACGGATGGATTCATTGATTTTACTTCCTTGACAGACATTTCAATGTTCAAGGCTTTTTCACAGCATTTATCGAATTTAACATCTGGATATTGTAAAAGCTCTTGCTGGATTTCTTCGGATCGTAATCCCACAATAAACTTGTCCGTTAAAGCGTCATCCAGAAACGTTCCAAATTCACATGATTGAGCTAAAGACTTCAGCTTCACAATAAATTCGGATATCGGTTCTCCTTGTTCTTGTTTCGACTTCGATAATTTGAAACGCTCCGCTCTTTTGTTGACCTTAGGTTTGAAGTGCTGCTTCAATATGTTGACGATTTCGCCGAAATTAAGTGCGCTAGGTGCCTTTGGTGAGGCTAAACTTTTCAAAATTTTATAAGTTTCACCGCCCATAACGGTAATGAAAAGCGGTACTTTTTATCCTCTTGAACATCATTTATAAGAAAATATTGCATCAGACGGTCTTCGTACGCTTCAAAATCTTCCCCTGGGATGAATGCCTCTATACTCCCAATTAACTACATTTTTAGATTTACGTGGTTGGTTTTATTTATTTCCACTTTAATTGGAGTTGGTTTAACGAGCATCTATTCAAGCGTGCAAATGCGATTATCACAATGGCGTACTGTAAGCACACGATCAATTACTACAGACACTAAAACTTGCTTTGGTACTTAATTAATTTAATTTTTCTCACTTTAATTTTTATTTATTGAACACGCGTATTCCTTTAAATTCTCGTCGCCAATATAATATATATTATTTGAATAAAATACAGGACACTTAATTAACTTATAATTATTTTGAGTTTCTTTATTAATGTTTAACAACTGCTGTCCTCTGATATAATAGGTAAAAAGCCAGAGTATTTTGTAAAAGTACGGGCAACCCAGTTTGAAAAAAAATCAATTTGTTGCTCCTGCGGTTTTCTGTTGCCCACAAATCGTACATTTTTATAAAAAATAAAATTTAGTACTTTGCACACTGTGCTACGTCAAAGATCGTAATACTATGAATTGGTTCATTCATTCATTTATTATTCAACCACTCTTGCATTTTGAGTTACACAACATTTCATTCATACAATTCACCACCGACGATGTTTGCATACCTAATATCAAATTTACTCCATGGAAAACGGAGACGGGCGACACGATATCTGCATCTAAAACACTACTGCACTGATCTAGATCCAAGCTATTATGCTAATTTTAATGCCTGTGAAGAACATAGGGCAAAAATAAAAAAATAAAAAATTCTCGTATACGTATACATATTGATTGATAGAGAGTTCGTAAATAAATACCAAGGTATATTTCTTCCTATGTCGCTCCCGATTTTATGCATGGAGCTTAAAAATTGATTTCAGATTCTTAAACATTGCGTTTTACTCAGCCGAAATAGGAAATATTTAACACAAAGCTTTTTTTTTCTCAGTGTAACAGATCAATGTATTGTAAAGGTATGTTTTGCGTGGATCTCCTGGACCACAAATAAAAAAGAAGGGTGATTCAGCATTTAAATTACTAGACGAAGCTGGTATCTCATCAAATATTGGTTGTTGTAAAGGATTGAGTGTAGCGAATAGACGCAATATACGCAAGCAATATACATATGTACTATAAATACTATGTGTTTTATCAAACACAAAATATTCAGTAATTTCTGAGTACAAATATCGCCTTGCATTTTCATCAGTCTCAATTCCTTGTTCCTCTTGTCCGTCTTAGAAATATGCCATCTGCTCAACATGAAGGTGAACTGCAAGGGCATAAACTGGTTGTGATCGATCGTGCATCGGATTCTCAAGAAATCGCTAAATTGCTTCTGGAGTGGAAATGTATCGTGGCATCAAGAAATTGTCTGATTTCTTGATGCACTTGAAGGTGTGAATCGACAGCCCATTCTCTGCTCCATCTAAAATTTCGATACTGTGAGGATGTGCTGAATTTCTTAAAAGCTCCTGGAGATATGACAGAAAAATACGTCCTTGCTGTCCATCTGATTCCAACAAGACAGTACCTTCGTGGCAACAGTATTTAAATGTACCATCTGTTGATTTTTCCGCGAGAAAATTCAGAGATGAACAATGGATGCATTCTTGGTTCATAGAGCCACAACTGTGAATAGCCACATAACTTTTATTACATGTGGATTTCGAAATATCCTAACCTAAATGTGCAACAATTCCTACAAGAATTTAAAAAATTACAGAATTAAATTTATCATAAAAAATTCACAAATTAGAGGACAAAAATGAATTTAGTTGAATTTCTTTTTTTTCATGTAATATTTTTATAATACTAAATATGTAATGTAATTTTTATTAAAAAAATGTTATGTCGGCATCGTTCGGTATGCCTAAATATTTAAAAAAAATTATTCAGATCCCTTCAGAATTGAAGTGGAGGAAGATTTTTGTCCACAAAAAGTCATTTTTTGCCCACGACGTGCTGCAGCCCTCCTCTTCAGATTCTTCGGCTTATTGTCTGGTTCTTAATTGCAGTCTTTGTTGAGAAGCTTGAAAGAAGCGTGCTGCACCCTGCTCCTCCGATTCTTTAGCTATTTGAATCGATCTTGATAGATGAACAAAGATCAGCAATTTTTATTCTACAATATTTAGGTTCTTCAACGAACTCATGTGCGTGTACAAACAGAAGTTTGTATTCTGTATTCTGATCTCTTCGTCTTTACTGTCGCTCCATTTTCATATGCAATTTACATTCTTCTCGACTTTCATTATTCATTCTGTGATAAAATTTTCGTAACAAATTTTTCCCCTACTTTACATTTATACTCGCTTATAATATTGTGCTTTTTAATAATGGTGATGGTGATAATTCCAAGTTCGTTCAAAGAAACGATAATAATTAAGTATATATTTTACAATCAAACTTTTTATAAATCTTTTACACATTTGAATATTCACAAACTTAATATTATGCAGACACTCAAAAATAATATCGAAAATATTAAATAATATCGATATTTTCGAATAAAGTCGGTGCCAAGCAACTTTGCGCTATTTAAATATGGCAATCTGGATAATTTCAAGAATGTCGAGAAAAATAAAAAAAGTCGATAAAGGTGTCAACTCCTTAATAATATCTGTTACATAAAATTCAATGAGAGAAACTCGATTAGACTTGAGCATTTCCAAATTTTTATGGAAACCTCGAATAAATTTAGAATTCCAGAATAATCTTAGAACGACAATAAATCACTAACAATCTAAACACACACTAAACACAGAAATATATCTGGAAGACGTCGCATCATCTCGAAAATATCGAATAACTTTAATGCCAAAGCACTTAACGCTAGTCAACCCTGAAAATCTAAGTTAATCCAAACATCTCTAATCCAATGGATTCTATGCCTATTCCACTAGCACAATTCCACTAGACATAATTTCACTGCACACAATTCCATTGGGATAATTCCACTTGGCACAATTCCTCTGGGCACTATTCCACTTGGCACAATTCAACTTACACAATTCAACTTGCACATTTCAACTTGCACAATTCAACTTGCACAATTTAACTTTTTTATAATGAAACGCATTTAGGATGGTAAATCAAAAAGTTAAATTGTGCAAGTTAAATTCGTTTAATTATAAAAAAAGTTAAACTAAAAAGCTACCTGAAGAAAGAAACCGCTACGAATGTTAAATATGAATTGAACGAAAACACGAATTGTATGCAGTGAAATTGTGTCTAGTGGAATTGTGCTAGTGGAACAAGCCTAAAATCATAATAACTACAGCAACAGAAATATTTTTTACCATTGCTATCTTCACCATTTTTTTGAAAGCTATCCTCTTCTTTTTTTATCAATTAGCTTTTTTACATATTGCAGTTTTTATTATCTTCGTAATTACAGTCAGTCAAGTAAGAGCGTGGTCGGGTTAATTTATAAAAAAATTTATTTGGTGAAACTTTCATATTTATAAATATATTGTACACATTACAAACGATGATGCAATTCGGTTAATATTGTGTCCAGTCACCATCGGCGTCGATAATTGCCTGACATCTCCGAGGCATGCTTTCTACTAATTTGACGGCGTATTCTAGTGGCAACGATCTCCAGATCGCAAGATAGCTGCTTCAAAGTGTGTGTGCGTCTTCCACGAAGTTTCTGTTTAATATATGCCCACACATTTTCAATAGGGTTTGCATCAGGCGACTGCGACGGCCAATCCAATGTAACGATGCCAGATTGAGTCTTCCACTCAGTACAGAGCTTGCTGAGGTGTTTAGGATCGTTGTCCTCTTGCAGAATCCAATCTTCATTTTTGCTGATGAACCAACGTTTGGCAGATGGCAGTAAAGCCTTTTTGTAGATTTTAATCATTTTTTCGGCATTTAGGTTGTCGGTAAAGAGGTACAAAGTGCCGAATCGCTGCTTTGAGAAGCAGCCCCAAAGATGCACCTTTATTCCGTGTTTTACGGTCCGCTGAACAAGCCTATTGGTGGAAGTTGACCAGGCTCGCGTGAGGACACAACGTGCCCATACAGAACATTCATCAGTAAAAATGACATTTTCAAAATCTCTATCGATATTCTCATGCGCCCAAGCGAGTCGCTTTTTCACATGTTTTCCAGTCAACAGAGGCTTCTTCATTGTGTTGCGCCATTTCAGGTCATGAGTACGGAGATGGGTTCAGATAGTTTCGTAGGATATATCTAAACCTTTTGCCTTTAATTTTGCTTGTCCTTGCCGCAGTGTTAAACCAGGATTCCGCGAAAACAGATTTACTATTCTTTTTTCATCTTTTTTGTCCACTTTTCCTATCGAGCCACGTTCTGGTAAATCATCGACATTTTTAGCCACTTTATATCGCTGTACCCACTTATGTACAAATGCCTTCGACTTTCTCATATATTTAGCAGCCGCTGATTGCGACATTTTGGGACCTTTCGGGTGGGTGCAAAGGAACACAGCCTCGTAGCGCGACGCGTATTTAGCACTCATGGCGCTTAACGTGATTCTCTTTCAAAATATCAACGACAACTGAATCTTTGTTGACAATGCATCAAGGACAAAGCTTCCCTCTATCTGCTCGCAAAGGAATTAGAGCGAAATCTTTCATTACCTGTCGGTAATGACGACCACGCTCTTACTTGACTGACTGTATGTTTCAATCACACCAATAAAATATTAAAGTGTGTGTTTACGTTTCATTAGTGTTACTGTACAAGTTAAATTGTTCCCTAGTCGAATTGTGCCAAGTGGAATTGTGCCAGTGGAATTGCGTCCAGTGGAATTGTGTCTAGTGGAATTGTGCTAGTGGAACCGCCCGGTCTCCAATGCTAGACTAATCTAAAGGGTGATCCAATAAGAGCTTCCGTAAGTTTTTTTGAAATAAAACGCATTAAAATCAATTTAATAATCAAAACTTGTATTTGTGACGTAAGTTTGGTTTATGACATTTAATGTTTGAAAATAATTTCTTTTAAATGTTGTCCGCGACTGGCTCTTAGATGACCCATTCTATGGGTTCGAGCACTCTTTCGAGCATTTCGGCCGACATTCCGTTAATTACGCGTGTTATGTTCGCTTCTAATGCAGGAATCGATTGTGGTTTATCGATATAAACAAGTGATTTCAGATACCCCCATAAAAAGTAATCTAACGGTGTCAGATCACAAGATCTTGGAGGCCAATTCATGGGCCCCTTTCTTGATATGATGTTCTCATTAAAATTTTCTTTCAATAAATCGATAGTTTGGCCTTCTGTGTGGCACGTTGCACCATCCTCTTGAAACCACAAGTCGGCTACACCAATATCTTGAATTTTTGGCAATAAAAATTCATTGATCATTGCTCTGTAGTGTTAGCATTTTTAAAGAAATACGGTCCGATGATGCCACCTGCCCATAAACCGCACCAAACAGTGCATTTTTCAGGATACATTGGAAGCTCTTGAATCTCTTCTGGCTATTCATCAGCCCAAATATGACAATTTTGTTTGTTGACGTATCCATTCAGCCAAAAATGAGCTTCATCGCTGAACACAATTTTTCGATAAAACGGATCAATTTGGAGCTGTTCCAACGCCCTTAAACCAAATCGATGACGCAAAAGAAGGCAAACCGACATCAATTGTTGAACAAGCTGTATTTTGTATGCCTTCAAACCAATATCTCTCTTCAAAATACGTTACAATGTGCCATATGAGAGACCCAGAGCTTGAGAACGGCGACGAATTGATTGATTGCGGTCTTCACGTATACTTTCAGCTACAGCAGCAGTATTCACATTAGATACACACTCTGGTCGGGTGATAAATATCCAATAATGAAAAAGTGGTTCAAAATTTATTGATTGTTTCGCGAATAGTGCGTTCAGTTGGATGATTATGAACACCATAAAATGGTCGAAGAGCACGAAAACAATTTTCCACTGAACACTGATTTTTGAAATAAATTTCCACAATTTGTAAACGTTGTTCTCACGTAAGTCTATTCATGGTGAAATGTCAATGAATACTGAACACAAATGTCATATGAACATAACAGTTGTCACGCATGAATCCCAATGAGAATCCCAATTGGAAAAAAGTACTTCCTATTGGATCATGCTTTATGTAAGTACCACAAACTCAAATCTTTATGATTGTTATTTGTCAGGATCAATCCAACCATTTCATTAACATATTTCAAATAAATCTTAGAATCGATAACAAAATGTGTACTAACGATCAGTACCGATAACTAAGGTACGCCAATAACAAAGTAGAGATTGGAGGTGATAGTAAGTGCAGCAATCAAATTGATGACGCATCCACGAAATTAATTTCGCGACATTTAATTTTTTATAAAAAAAGCAGAAATAAAATTTTGAAATTTCTTTTTTTCGGATAATAACTGAGTATCGATCTCGAAAAGTCACTTACAATTTCCAAAATTCTGATGAATCTGTAAGTCTGTAATATGGCTGAAGTCAATGTCAGAAGTCGAGCAGACCTCCTTGTAAAGACAATTCTTTTGAAATTAATCTTATTTAAAAAATAATGTAAAATCACCAATTCTTCTGGTTATCGTTTTTCGTCATGTTATCAATTTTTAATAAATTTATCCTTTTATTAAGAAATTTATCTAAAATTAATTCTACCGTCTAAACGTCAAACGATCAAGTTCCGAAGGTCAGCTACCGGTTAAACGATTTTCATGATGACGATTTGACGGTAAATGTTCGATTTCTGTTAAAATTCGAACGGTCACGGATTTCATGTTGTCGCCCCTGGTTGCGGCAAAACGCGATTTTGAGAATTGCAGTTCTCGAAATTCGTAACTCGAAAGTCGAAACACTAAGATACTTATTCGGCACCCTACTCAAAATCGGTCAATAAGGGATCGGTTAACCGAAAAGTTAACCCATAACCGGATTTGATTTTCCTACTAGAAATGTCTTCAGCTGCTATGCCACTGAGTTTAAGCAACCTATGTCATATTTTCAAATAATTTGTTTGTAGTGTTGTATTATAGAAAAGAAACTATCTTTGGTTGTTTTGGAAGAAAATGTTAATGTTCTCTAATGAAAATTAGAGAAAATTCACTTACAAAATTGCTAAACAATTGAAACATTTAAGTCAGCAACCGCCACTATTTATTACAGCCTCTTTTGTAATTTATGCAGCCCATTTTTACAAAAGTTTGTTATCGTGTGCTCCAAAGAATTTTAGAAAACATTTTCTGTATATTTACAGTTTACCATTAGTGGTTTTAGGGAATTGATCATGGTAATTTCTAGATACTGAATAGAAGTTTTAGTTTAACCGGCATGCATTGGAAGGCTAGGGCAGGAAATTTCATCGCAGAATTAATAGTTCTTGAAAACTTCAAAATCCCCTGCTCTGAATTTCAAAATTTTATCAGAGAGAATTAATTACTGTTGGTATTAGTAGCGCCCAAAATCTCAAGAAGAAAGAATCAGAAAAAAAAAATTAAAATACCGTAAGGAATTCGAACGCACCCGTGATAATTTTCCCTGTTCGTAAAAGAACTCATGTGTTGGCCACACCTCAATATTTTACTTTCTTTTACATTAGCAGCTTTTAATTTTAGAATCCCTTGAGTCCAAAAAATTGAGTATGGAAGTGGTGTCTATTTGTCCGTGTCCTCTCTACAGGACAGACGGTTTAACCTTTAACGAACAAGGTCCTAGTGAATTTGAATGAAAATCGGCCAACCGGAAGTGGCGATTTCCACGGGCGAAAAAAAAAATAAATAAATAAATAAAAATTCAAAATTTTACAAAATTTGCTTAATAAGCTTCTCAAGATCTCACTTCAATTATTTTATTTAACGTTTATTTTTTTACCTCTGGCCGGTCTTACTATTTTAGAAAGTTGGAAAATTATCCGATCGCCTGAATATAAGAATATAATCGGATCTGTGTTAATGTATACTCCGATTAATCGGCATATAATCGGCCGATATTCTGTGTATTGTTCTATTTGGAGGCTAAACCTATTCTCTTCTTTAGGAGTGCTGGTATTTTCATGGAACTTTCCGGAAACACTTACATATTCGGCCTGTAACCTGATCGACCGGATATAGGCTGGTTGATGTATTAATATATCAATGGAATTTGGCAATATGGCCTACCAATATTTGATCGATAATTCGGCATAAAATTCGATCGGCCATTAAAGGCAATGGTCGTTTTAAAGTTGAAAACGCTTGTATTCATTTCGTAAACAGTTGACCTGTTTTCGAAAGAGTTTGTTGGCAATCGCAGTCTCTATTAAATTTTTGGGATGGAATCCTATGTTTGCTGATTGATAAAAATTCGACGAATTCTATATTTTTTAAACTTTATTTTATAAATGAAATTTTACTTTTTAGAATTTTAAAATTCTTTTAGTTAAATAAATTTTCTTTTCAAAAATGACTTTCCGATAAAATACAGAAAAACAAAAATTAAAAATTGTTGGTATCAAACCAATGTATTCCATGCACATTAGGTCCGCATTTGAATAATTTTTATGAAGCACTGACCTTGGAAGTATATTAACTTGTATAGATTGAACATTCATTTCACATATTTATATTCTTGTTATTGCCATAATCATTCAAAAGCAATCATTTTTTTTCTGATGCATTTAATTGATTAGACTCGGTAACCCAACTACCAGCATTTTGCGTAATATCAACATTACAAAGTAGTAATAAATCATAGTCAATAAAAATAAGCGAACATACACACATACACAAATAAAATTGGTCGAGCTTTTATTTTTGTTGTTTTGTTTTACGTGCGCTTTTCATCTTTATTTAATAAAAACAATTATGTATTGGCAAGTTGGTATACATGCAAATTGGAAAATTATATAGTAAAACACAGACACATGAACATGTTGATTACAATTGTTATTTTTAAAGTTAGGTTTCTGTACTATGAAAATTCGTTAAATTGACGCAACGTAAGGTAAAATTTTTGCATACACACATAGATCATAAAATAGCTCAATTTTACTATATACATACGAACAAACAAAATTGACAAATACATTGATATAATATATTTTCCAAAATGATGAATATGATTTTAGGGGTAAACAACCCTTATTGTGCGCAATCTCTGTAGAGTAGAATCCATCATGAATTTTCATATTACAACTAAACTCGAGTAATAAAAAAAAAAAAAAAAAACTCTACCCTCACAACATATTTGTCGAAACCATCTCCTCGAAAGAGTAGTATAGGTATATATAGTACAGTGGAAGTTTTGTGTTGTATATGAAAAACACCGTGTACCAATTTAGTATACGTACATATTTTCCTTAGGTTGGTAGCCTCGAAAAATTTTCGTTCAATATTTTCCTTCACTATATATACACACAAAAGGGGAAAATTTTCTTCTTTATTTTATCGATTTTACGGTACCCGTTAAAACTCATGTATAGCACAGCTCGACTATTATTTTTGTGTTACTTTGCGTTTTTTTCTCTTAAAATCTAAAAACAAAAAAAAAATAAATAAAATTAATTAAATTAAATTAAATAAATTAAAATTAATAAATAGTTTTGAATTAAACCTAACGTTAAGTATTTTTTAGAGAATAAATAAAAAATCAGTCTTGGATAATTATTTGGAAAGCATTTTTCGGATAACAAGAACATTGGGAAATAAGAGTACTTTTTGTTATTAGGCTCGGCGATTTTTTTTTTTTTTTTTTTTGTGTTAATTGTAATGAAGAAAATATAAAAAAAAAATTAAAGTGAAATTTCCAATTTAGTGATACACATAGTGAATTTTATTTAGTGAACAAAAAGTGTTTAAATTTTGGGAAATTCTCACTGTATTTGGATATTTTTGGATTATACTCGCACGTAATTAACACGGGGGGACATCATTTTTTTTTTGATAAAATTGTGTAAAAGTAAGTTTTTTTTACATCGAAGTAATTTAGACAAATAAATACTAATTTGTAAAAAGGGCGGAATTTATCGTAATTTACTAGTTTTGCCTTATATTTAGGTTTTTATATTTCAGGTTATTTTTTATCATTTACAAAAAAAAAAAATAAAAAAAAAATTCCAACATGGTTGCAGTTTTATTTTATTTTTTTGGTATGTTGTTTAGCAAGTGTAAAGCAATTTATTATGTGGAATCCTTTCTAAAAATTTTATTGCCTTAGTCGTCGCATTTTTGACAAGGATAGTATTGTGTCTGCTACCTAGCATTTTGGGTATCAAAACAAATTGTTTCGTTTTGGTGGCGCAGTCTAGTGTATGCCATTTACAAAATAAAATTGAAAATTAGAGAATTTAAGGAAAAACTGTAATGGCGGACATATCAAGTGGAAAATAAAACAAATAATAAGCCTGATTAACTAGATATATTTTTTTTTCTGCTGAGCACGGTATAAAGTTCAATGATTTTCGATTTTTTTTTTTTTTTCGATTATTAAAATATTAAATTGAGATAAAATAAATTGGGCTAAATATATTGTGACTGAAAAATTTTCTAAAACATTTATATTCTGTAATCTTTGATTTTATTTTTATTTTTTTGTTGGTACTAAACGATGATAGGTAGTCAAGACATTGAAAAGTACTTTGAAACGTGTGCCAGCAAATAAAGGCGTTGTTTATTAGAAAATTGTTAGACTAACACGTGCAGAATGAGAGTCTGGATATTGGGAAATATTGCAGGGGTGATTAATTTGTACTGTAATATTATTCACAGTTAAGAACCAATTATTTTAATATTTAGTCATACAACAATAAGAACTAAAATAATTTTTGAAATTATAACCTGCCATCATATTAAAATATTTTTTTTTTTTATGAAAAACTTTCTTCTTCAAATCCAATTATATCAAATCGAAATAAACTTTATGGTCACAAAACAAAAAAATTAAAATTTTTTTCAAATGAATCACTATGCGTTGCGGTAGCGCATATAGCTTGAACAACTATTTGATTATTATTCAAGAAACCATCATGAGACAAATGCTATATAAATGAGAAGGTGTGGATTATCATAATCACATTTCGTTAAAAATTTATTTGATTCACAAAGTGTTCAATTATTAAACCGAACTAAAATTTATATAATAATTTATATTTTATTAGTGAGATTTTGATAACGTACATAAATATTGTCTTATTAAAATATTTATATTTTTGTTATTGTTGTTGTTGTTGAAAATAATAAAAATATTATTACATATACTTAAAAACTTCTTCTTATACTTCATCATTGTCTACTCTAAATCGTCTTAGGATAAAAGAAAAAAAAAATTCAAATCAAAATATTATGTATGTTAAATATGTGTATGGTCTGCAAGAAAATTATAATGAGAAGTTAGTTTTTGTTATTGTACACCCATAAAAGATATATACACAAGGCCACCCAAATAGTTAACGTTGAAAAACAAATTTACAAATAAGACAAAACAATATACATAATAAGAATCATAATCAAGTTATTGTGTTGCAGAGATTAAGTTAATTTTTTTTTGTTTGGTTTGCGTTTAAAGAAATTTTTTTGTAAATTTACTCACCACCCGCCGCATAATTTACTAACAAAATGCTTCTAAATTTTTGTGTGTGTGTGTGTGTGTGTGTGTGTGTGTGTGTGTGTGTGTGTAGGTTTTTATACAATCTATAGTATTATACAACAATACATGTTAAATTTTCATATTGGTTAGTCGATTTCAGGAACAGGAAATTATTCATTTGGTTTTGTGTTATTTTGTTGGATTGCAAATTTGCTTGGTTAAACATTTTTGAATTTCTCCATGTTTTTTTTTTTAATGTGGAATGGGTGTATTTTATAATATGTTGTTATTAATAAAAAATATCGTGGTTTTTATTTTTTTTCTGTAAATTAATGAAGAACCTACGTAATTAACAATTTATTTGTGTAAATGGACTCATGATATCCGGATATTTAATTTAGCTTGTTAACATTTGATTTTAGCCAACTTTTTTATTTATGGTAGTTCATTGGTAGGCCCATTTTCTAAATGTGCACATTTCTAATTGATATACGTGATCTAATTGGTATACAAGATCTAAATGACCCTCTAACAAAAAAATTATGTTTTAGGATACAGCGAGGATTAAGTATAGCTAGCGAACAAATACCACTAACCCAAATAATAATTGTGTGTTACGTTTTGTTAAATGAAATAAATAAATTTAATTGAACAGAAACGTATAAATTTTACTAAATAGTTTATTGTTAAAGGAATACTGAAGTTCAGTTTTAATTAATTCCAATATTTCTAGTGCCTTTGATAAAAAGGCCTCAAAGTGAATTTCTTTTGCATACGCGGAGAAAATCGATAAAACAACCATGGATTAACACTTTTTTGCTTAGTGTAGCGCAATTTTAAGAAGGAAAATCGCTTATCGATTGCGAATTACCGTTCCATTCCACTTTTTCGAATTAAGTCAACAATTTTTGAGAAGGCTGTTTTAATAAACATGGCGGAATTTTTAAATAGTTATAGGTTTAAGGTCTCAATAAAACTAACACAGTAGCAGCTGTTATCGTCGATATACAGTCCTTAATAAAATTATTTGTGCATGCTCAATTTTTAAGGCAATGTAAAAATTATACAATTTATAAACTTTTTGAAAATATTTAATTAAATTTAATTTATTTAATTGTTCTGCTTTCTATTTCGATCCAAAAAAAAATTTAAATTTTAAATTTGTTCTCATCTTCTATCTTCTTCTTCTATATGTATACCATATATAAAGAAGAAATGTAAATTTGAAAGTATGTAGGTTCCACAAAAGCTCTTGGTCCATTCGAGCGATTGTTTTCAAATTTTACACGAATACTTTAAAGGAATCGAGAAGGAACATAAGGGGTTAGTGGTCACAAATTGTAACCCTTCCTCATGCCCCCTGTGAGGAGGCATTCACAAGTGGTATTTTTGAAACTTCACCGATTGAGCTGATTTTTGGATATTTAGTGCATACTAACTTCCAGTATTCGAATAAACATGTATCCTCCTTGGATCCAGAACAGGAATTGCATAAGAGAGCCATTTCAAATAAATTTAATTTCAAATCTCCCAAATAACTATCATGATGTTCTAAGTGATCCTTCAAATTATTTGGAACATTGCTTTGGTGGGCAATGCTGTTGTTATCTTGTATAAGTGGTTTCACTTCATTCCTGATAAGTTTCTCGTAATTTATAGCGTTGGCGTCGAGGGGACATAAGCCGCATGCTTTGAAATTATTTCGTAAATTTTCTTCAAAGCGCACGTTTTCCATTAGAGACGGTAACAAAGGCCCAAAGTCTTCTCGGCGAATTCGTGCACCATTATGCAACATCCATTGGTTGTAGTATATATGTTGCGTTAGGTAGCAAAGAAATCAAAATAATTTTTTTTGAGTTGCAAAATTCACTAAGCGCTCAGGACATATGTGAGGTATGCCCAATCCGATTCCCAAATGTTTGGCATACTCTTGGCGATAATAAGCAAAATTTCCTTGTGGGGAAGCACTACCATGGGGGGACCAAGTGTTCCCTTAGCGTTACCCATTACGAGCGTAGTTATATTTCCCTTTTCTTCATTTGACGCAAATGAATAAACGGATTTTTGACCTTTTTTGACCAAAACGGAATTTTCTTTTGGGGCTTAAAAAGAAAGCAGTTTCATCGTAATTGAAGATTCGTTCGGGATAATCAAAAATCGTTAGATATTCGTTTGTTTCTAAGTATTTGGTTATTTCGTTGGACCAGTTTCTAATTTATGCTTCGTTGACCTGCGCGCGATTTTTTATTAAATATTGTGAAACACGTTTGGAAATTGAAGGGTTTCTCTTCAAAAATTTTAGCCATATGGTTGATCTTTCGACAAAATGCTCGGTGCGCCTTGTTTTATATCGACGCTCAGGTTTTTAGTATGATGGTTGTATAACGTTGTTTTTTGAACTTTAAACGTTTTGCTGGCAGTGTGAACAGTCATGTCACATTTCACTGCTTCCAAAGCATTTTTCAATCCATCCCTTGGAATTTGTACAGCTGCACTGGATTTGGTAGGAGCCATTTTAGTTTGCCAAGTATAAATTCGTTGAAATTAACGGCCTCTAATAAATAAATTATTAACACGATCCTCAATAAGTACAACAAATTTAATTAGTAAAACCTAATTGAGATTGCGCGGTCTACTTTTGAGCCATTATTAAATTTATTTTTTAAAACTTAAAATTCTTTATTAAATTAAATTTATGAAAGTTCGGTATAAACAATTATTAATTAAAATAATTTAGGAAAATCGGTGTACATAAATTGGATCTAGAAGTTTTGCTCTAATTAATCAGATTATATACTCGTTTTATACCACAATTATTTATAAATTGAATTAACTTTAACTATAAAAAAACTAAAAAAAATGGTGAAAAAACGAAGATCCAAATTAGCTCATTTTAAAAGAACAATTGTCAACTATAAATAGTATTTCTTGGTTTTAATTATATTGGGATTTATAATATAATAAATTTCAATTAAAAATTTTGAGTTTGTGAACGGAAAATGGTTCTTGCGATCCGAAATCGGGCGATCTTGAAAATATATTGCACCGAATGTAGATCTAGTTAAATTGAACTAAACCAACGTTTTCTCGTAAAAATAAACATTGTTTTATTAAGCAGATGTTAAGTACTTACCTCTAATCATTAAATAACTAATTTTTAATAAATATAATACGGTTAAAACCTTATTTGGTAACTTCACTTCTCTTGCGAATTTTATAACGTCTTTTCACACAAGACACTTTGCTGCAACTGACATACGATGTAGTGTGCATTCGTGCATTAAAATTAATAGTTATATAAGGTTAAATGAGACAAAAATTGAACACGTGCAACTTAACACATCAATAAATATAGGTCAATATTCAATATACGAGTATGTATGTAAATCATGCGCATTTTTCTTATTTTAACAGAAAAATCATTAAAGGATCCACAATTGGTACCGCGATCTGGATTGTGGTCTTTTACCTTAATCAAAAATAAATCAACACGGTATCATTTTTTTTAACGGTGATTGTGATGGTGATGCTGATGGTAATTGTGGTGGTATAATAGTATGATGGTATAAACGTAGGATGTTATGATGATATGAAGGTACGATTGTAATATGATACACTGCTGTGGTAGTATGATGGTTCGATAGTATAAGGTTTGATGATGTAAAGGTATGATATTCAGATGGTTTGATGGTATAATGGTTGAATCTATTTTCTTCTATATATGATATGTGAAGAAAAAAGGTATGTTATTTGATCCACTAGAAATTTTGCACGAATACTTTTTACCGGTCAAAAAGAAACATAAGGTTGTTAGTGATCAAAAAATGCTACCCCTTCCTCATACTCCGCTGTGAGGAAACATTTACATTTAGTGGAATTTCTAAGACCACCGATTGAGCTGATTTTTTTGATATTTAGTGCAAAATCAAAAATAAATAGATACGTGCATCATTTTTTTTAACGGTTATGGTAATGGTGATGGTGATAGGAATGGTGATGATGGTGATGGTGATTGTGATTGTGATTATGATGGTGTAATGGTATGATGTTATAGAGGTAGGATGGTATCATGATATGAAGGTACGATGGTACCATGATACAGTGGTGTGTGATGTAAAAATATGGTGGTGCGATAGTTTGATGATGGTGATGGTTTTGTGGTTTGATGGTACGAAGGTATAATGCTATGATGGTATGATTATTATTAAGCTTATATATATATATATATATATATATATATATATATATATATATATATATATATATATATATATATATATATAAATATATATATATCTTTACAAATATTTTGATAATATAATTATGTTATATAAAAATGTCTAAGTTATCCATCCACAATATCGCATCGTCAGTCATCTGATGAATTTCCTCCAATCCGTCTTTAAATCTTCTAAATATGCATTCTTGATAAATGTGAACAATATTTTGTATAGGATGTCCACAATCACAGGCAGCTGAAATTTCATGATTGTAACGATTTAATTCAGAATTTGTCACTCCGTGGTTTGTTCTAAATCTATTGACTAAGGTCCAACGATATCTTAAATTTGTAAATCCAGGGACAACTAATGTTGAATCTTCAATTAGATGCTTGTTGACAAACTTTAATTCATTGAAAAGTGCCTTCCAATTGTTATTGATGTCATAGTTGGTTAAGTCTCCCAACTCAGCAATTTTTGTCCATAAAGGTTTTCTAGAATTCAAACGGTTTTCTATTCTTCCATCGATGTCGAAATGAATAGGTAGGTTTAAATTTCTTGTAATTTTTAAATGTTCTTTGTATAATGCTAACTGTCTTCTAAGGTGAGGTGATTCAATATTGGACAATACCGGCAGCCATGGTAATGGTGTTGTTTTAATTGTACCCGAAATAATTCGCACGCAACTATTGAGTTTTGTATCTACATGATTTGTATGGGCACTATGTTCCCAGACAGGTGAATAATATTCAGCCGTTGAATACACCAGTGAAATTGCTGATATACGTAACGTTTTAGCATTCGCACCCCATCGAGTTCCAGATAGTTTTTGGATAATGTTCACTCTTGATTTAATCTTTTGTCCAAGTTTTAAGCAATAAATTCTAAAAGTTAAAGCTCGATCCAAAGTAACTCCCAAATACATCGGATTCTGATTAAATTTGATTAAAATTCCATCCATGTAAATGAAAAAAATGCAACTTCGGTTTTGCTAGGATTCGCCTTCAGTCGCCAATTCTTGTAATAATTATTTAGTAAATCCAAATCCAATGTCAAAGTACGCTCTGCATCAACCACCGTTCTGTCATTGTATGGAAATTTGTAAGCTATTGCCAAATCATCAGCGTATAGTGAGTTGATGGTATGATGATATGAAGGTACGATGGTAACATGGTACAATTGTGTATGGAATGATGGCAAGCTGATAGGATGTTATTATGGTATGGCGCGATGGTACGATGGTGTAACTGTATTATGATATGGTGGTATGATATTTAGTATGACGGTTTTGTGGTATAATGGTATGCTGTATTATGGTATGGTTGTATGATAGTTCTATAGTATATTGTTATAATTATTTGATTATTATTGATATCGGTATCATTTATAAAATCCGCCTTTGGAGGCATGTCAAACAAATTTCAATGACAACATCCGAGTTCAACTGTAAATCTACGTCTCATCTAGGGAGTTTTTACGCCAACTTCTTCGATTATGTAAAGCAAGAAAGTAAACATAATGAAGAACTTAAGGGAAACATTTTTATTAACACAGAACTCAATTACCTGTATCATGATGGTCTTTTGGTGTGGGAGTTCTGTCTCACATGCGCATACTCAATATTTGCTTCCTGGGGACGCACCTTCCTACAAATCAATTAGGAATTAACACTAGCCAACAAATTAGCAGTACTCGATCTTCCTCATTGGGTCTTCTAGATATGTGGTTAAGTAAAAGAGAACGCACCTTCATTCCGAGAGTAGGAACTTCCAAAATTTTGTTTGTTTTATTCCGGGAGCAAAATGAAAAAAATGTGGTTTACAAGCACGCGCTGCGTTAAATCCAATAATTGAACGATGAATTGTAGTTGTGCCTTTAAAATCACTACAAATTTTAAGCGCTCTATTTTGCTTCGTCGCTATTTTGATTGGTGCAGCAAGTTGAGTGGCGCGCATCTTTCAATTCCGACTTTTACGCCAATGTATTTGTGAAAAAGTAATGGTTCGTGACTTAAAATATTTTGTTTGGACTTTTTTTCTTAAATCGAAATATATCAAATAAATAAGCATATGACAATTCCGAAAATTATTCGAAATTCAAATTTTTAACTGTTAATTTGAAATTTTGAATTTTTTCATTTTTAAAGAGTACACCAATGCAATACATTTCTACACCATTCAACCAACCAGATTTAAACTTTGCGTAGTGGTTTCATAAGAAAATTTGCAGGCTTTTGTAGTATTTTCGAAAGGGGTCTATCTCAAGGCAACGCCGGGTACTTGAACTAATATTTATATAAAAAATAGTTGATAAAATCGCAAAGAAACTTATCCCACTCGGTTTTCTCAATACCCAGATCGGGAATATATCGGCCAACTAGAAATATTACCTCAATCAATTAACCGAAATTAAACTTAGGCCTTGAATAGCAGTAGTTTGTACAGCCGCATAACCGTTTATTTCTTGCGTAAGAGCAACAAATCGAGGCAGTATCGACAGTAATTATGACTCGACGTGTCTTCCATATACTCGGCATAATACCTATGATGCTATTAAGCTTATCATGCCGTTCATATTTTTTTCCTGGCGGTTAATCATATTCCACTTAATTATATGCCTTATTGATTCTGTTCAAAACCAATGTTCAATTTTGGTTTATTGAATGAGGTAACATTCCTTTGTAGTTGATAAATTAGGTAAGACGAGTCATTTCCACGAAATTATTCAAAAATCTAGAATATAATTTAGTGGTTTCGGCTGGCGCATGGGCTCATATAGCAAGAGCAAAAATTTGTAGCAGGGTGCTAAAAGATTCGAATGAGTTTCTATGTGATTTTATCAACAAATTTTTGGACCACTTGCATACAAAACATAAGTGTGTAACTAAATCACTATTTGTTTTGCTTTTAATTTTTCCATAGTACACAAATATTTACGACAGCAAATTTGCGTGGACAAATAATTTTGCTAAGTGCTAACTTAGCCCTAATGCCCTAATCAGCATGGGTCATCTTACTTACATACAAATAAAAATGTTTGTTACATTTTAAAAAAATTTAAAACAAAATTAAAATTTAATTCGGCAACTACTTAGGATGAACTTGCCCAAGTGCTGAAATAAAAATGCACCACTTGAGCTTTTTATTTGTTGAAGAGCAAATAATCATCGCATAACATTTTTTACAAAATTTAGTACTGGAATTGGTTGACCAAAATATACACAGACCCAGTAAGTACTGTAAGTTGTTCCATTCATTAATTTCTTTATAATATTAGTGATGTAGACATGTAGCACTTAACTAAGCTTATATTTCTGTTTGGCACAACCATTTCCTGTTCTTAAGGAACACCTCAAAATTACCGCCCAATTTTGTTCTTGAGCAAGGTTCAATTTTTGAAAATACTCTAGGCCTTTTAATTTGCCGAAATCTACTAAAATATGTGAAACCCTATATTCAGCACTGTCTGTGCTAACTCGAAATTACAAAAACTACTCATATTTAACGTTGCAATGACCGTTGTGTTATGAAGTACTACACAATTTTTCTTCCCCGTTTCTTTGAGGACGTTTGTTTTCAAAATAAGGGATTCCTCAGGAATTCAATGGATTGGATGTTAACTGTCGCAAAACTACCAAATAACATTCCTTATTAGTCAAGTTTAGATGGAATGTAGTACTGGAAAGAAATCTTTCTGGAAATTGTTATATCTGATGATTAATAATACGCAAATTTCTTGACTACTGCTGACTGATCAGGCTTTGTTTTGTAATGGTGAGAAAAGGAAAAAAATCGTACGCTGCACAAAATGCATTAGATGATAGATAAACCTTTACATTGAATTTCTATTTTACCAGTAATCAGTAAAAGGACTAAATTGCTGGTTTTTCTCATATTACAATATTTACTTCATTTATATTGGAATTACTTATGGAGTCTTTTATCTTTGCTTTTTGAAAATACGCCAGCTAAACCTACATATATTCGATAAAAATAAATATTAGAATACATAAAACTCAATTTTCATAAAAATTTATTTTTCGATTACTTTTTGGCCAGTAAAATTAAAATGAAGTATTGAGAAATCTTAGGCATACTGGTTTCAGAGGCTGTATTTATATTTGAATTAATTAATTTATTTTCCAAGAGAGTACGAATTTGAAAATTTTTAAGTGATCCTGTAAATTTTTGTGCACGAGCTTTGTTATACGCTATTACTGTACAAATTATTTAACAACCGTATCTAGAATTAATCAAGATCTGCGGAGATTGGATGTAAATAGTTAACTGCTTATTATTTGAATATTATTAGCCTAACCCTAAGACTAAAGCTATTTTACTCAACCTACGATTTTGTTCTTCATGGGTCAGACAAGTGTCATTACTGAGTCCGTCAGCAATAGTAAATATCTTAAGACTAAAAGTTGATTGTAGTTTAGATGGGACGTTTCGTATTACAGCTTTCAAAACTGAACAACACTTGGTTAAGTATTAGAGAAATGTATCAACTTCGGGCTCATTCATGGCTCAGTTCGAATACTTACAATTTCTTACCACGCTTTAATACAATAGAATCAAGATTGCGCATCGGTATTTCTTGTTGGAGTGGTCCTTATTATGAGACCGAGAAAACGCTTCCACTCTTGGCTTTTGTTTGTAATGGATACCATTCTACTGCTGGACGTATATTTTATCATTAGTGGTAATTGCAATCTGAGTTGCCATAATTATAATTTAAGAAAAAAACACCGTTCGAAATAAAACAATTCCGAAATTTTTAATAAAATTAAAAACTCCACCACGAGAAATATAAAATTCCGCAAAATATTCTTATTTAAAAAAAAAGTTATAAGTCTGGCTAATACAAAATGAATCAATTGATTTTTTGCTTAACGTTACAGTGTAAGCATCTGTTTCATAGAGATTTTTATTCTCTGTATTTATTTTATATTTGATCATTGTTCTTTTAATTTTTAAAACATTTAACTCTATCACACCTCCTTATCATATCATGGCAGTTTATTTTTAAGAAGGAATGTTTACAACTGCCTCTTTTGTTCACTAGAAATTGTTGTACATAGGAACCCAGGAACCCTTTTAGCAGAATTAGGATTTCGAGAATCATTGGTGATGCAACAAAGCTAAGTAAACGGTAAGACTTTGCCACTATAAAATTAGGATGGTCTCGGATAATTATTTGATGATCCAAGGCATTTACCAAATCTTTAAATGTCTTTACTCATTCTAGCTGATATTCGCCAATATGATATGGTGGAATAGTACCCGAATAATGTCCCGGAATATCATAATCCTACGCTTGTCCAAATTTAAGGAACATTTGTTCGTACTCAACCTTTTATATAGCAAATCAATATCATTTTGCGGGTCATCTATCTTATCCAAAAAAAATCCATTAGCAAAAAATCCCGTAAACAATGAAAATAAAAACCCAGAAACAAAAAGTACGCAACATAAAATTTGTCAAAGTGCCCCAAAAGTGCCCCAAAACGGTAAAATTTAAATTTTTTTTTACAAAACTAGATTTTTGTTTAATATTTATGATCCTGGAAATTTCTTCGACAACCTTACACGGACAGATCAAATAATTGTATCGTTCGTAATGCTTCTACTGATAGAAGTACCACAAATGTTTCAACTTAGGATAAAAGTTTAAGAATACCCATAAAATTCAATTTTTTGTCTTTTATTTTAGCACTGCACATAGTTCAACTCAACAGTTTTGGATATGTTGAAATCGTCCGTCTAATTTTGTGAATATGAGTAATAACATTTATAGAAGCATTCCAGCAATTCTCAACAAACGTCCCAAATGAGAGCCCCTGAGGAACACTAGAATGAACGTCGATCGTCATAGATGTTATAGAGCTAATTAAAATCATAAATAATTTACTCCAAATCTGCAATTATTATTATTATTATTGTTGAACAGCCATGTAGGCGTTCAGCCACCTCGCACTACGACCTAAAAGATCTTTTGTGCTTGGACCCTGCTTAATTATCCGTCCAGTCAATATTCAGGCTCTTAATGAACCTGATAATAGTGCCGGCCGCTACATATTATCTGGGTTTATTGCTCTTCCTCCTAGATGTTTACTATTGCATGTACTTCTGCTAGAAAGACGGAACCATTGGTACCCAAGGATTTCGAGAGGGCAGTCCCACTTCCATATATTCTTATTCCTGCCCTGTCTGCCGTTTTGATTTTATTCTTACGAGTGGCTGGAAATGGAAAGTCGCCCAGGAAGGCTAAATAAAATTGGAGGGTGCCTGGTATCCAGAGTCCGCATATTTTGGACTGTTTAATAGCCACTCGTCCATCGCCATATGCTGTCCCAGCTGGCTTAAACATGGCCAGAACAGCTCACGTGATGCAAATCCTACGGGAAGGTTCTGAGCTGGTAGATTAATCTACTTAACTTTGGTCCCCGTCCCCCTCCAATAGACGCCAAACCACCGTCCCATTTGGCAAAGATGAGCTAAAATTGAGAGGAATCCTTAAGACCAGGAGGGATTAAAAAGGAGGGCTAACAATCGATTCGGAAATTGTCGACAATAATTTAAAAATTCTTTATTCAATATACCTATTAGACAAAATGATGAATCCTACAGCTGATTAAATTTATTTTGGCAACATCAATTTTACATAAATAATTTGTAATCTGATGGTCATAATTTACGTTTTAGTGGTTCCAAAGTAAGCAGAGTAGAATCAAGTCCACTACCAATAATAATTTTAGGCGAATTAATATTATTGATTGTAGATTGAGATATAAAATGTTCAGTCATTGTTGTTGCATTTATATATTCAACTTTGGTCTTGTCGAATGTACACATTTAGCCAGCCGTAAGAACGATTTGGTTCATAATTACTTTAACATTGCCGGTGCATGTATTAATTTCACATTTTTTGGAACTTAGTTTTTTACTTTTAAGTAACTTCTTAAAAAATGGGTCAACCAACCCTATAACATTATCAATTAGTTGAAATTTCATTTTCTATAGAAGTTATCTTTTAATATTATTAATCATAAAGCATTTTTATATTGTGAAGCAATCCATTTTTCTCAATATTTTTTCTACATTAGCGGTTTTCTCTTCAGGAGCCATTATTACAAGGCTGCTATATTAGGTTACTCTAGAAAAGGCCAGGTAAAGCTGTAGACGAGAAAAGCAATTATTTATCAGATCAATCCCTGCAATCTTCAGAGGCAACTCAAAATCAACACGATCACACCTCCAACTCAACCCTCGACTCAACTTCCAAATAAATTCCCAACTGTACCCCGTCACTCAGCCCAATTCAACATCTTACTCGACAACAACTAAACCTTCAACCCTCAACTCAACTCCCTACTCAACCCCCAAATCTCCACGGTTCAAAAAACTACATGCGTTAAAGCTAACTTCCAATACAAATCTCAATTCAAGCCCCTATTAAATATCTAACCGGTTGTAACGAAATGTGAAGCCAAATGCTTCCGGATTGTAATAAAACCAAAAAAAATTATTGTTTTGGCTCAGGTGCAATCCATTTCGTTATAGAAATATGTTTTTATCTATATGAATAGTCTATCACGGTCATTTACTTGCTTGGCTTAAGCTCGTCAGCTGGGAGTGGGATTTGATAGTATTCATAATAGATCTTGCTAGACCGTTGTACGAAGAAACAAAAATACACAGGAAGAAAAACACAAACTGATTCAGTACGCCAAAACGTTAATCAAGCCTCGTCATTTTACAACAAATACTATTAAATTTATCTACTCTTGTTTAATTTGATTTGGATTATCACAATTGGGGAATGTTTCATGTCTATTCTAGATTACAATAAATTTATATTTTTAGAATTTCAAAAAAATTAAATTTAATTAATTAAGATATTCAGAAATTAAAGTGAACATTTAAGAAATGTAATGCAAAACAAAAAAAAACTCATTTGAAATTAACAAAAAAATTGAAAATTAATTAAAGAAAAATTCAAAAAAAAAAAAAAAAAATTTTTTTTGAATAAAAAAATCAAAAGTGATAATACACAAAACAAAATTAATATCTACAACTGTAGTTCATTGATGAACGTTGAGTGATGAATTTTATGATACTTCACACGAAATTTTGTATGATCCAGGTAATTTTAAGTCATTAATTTGATCCATGTATAACTGGTGATAATACTTTCTATAATTGTGCTAATTCTGGTTTCTCATTAAATTAGTATCAAGCATTAGTCACTTATAGAATTTTGAGCCTCAGATATGGATGAATACGTTAGCATTGGAACCATGAGTTGGATTTAAATAACGAATTGTAGAACGTTATATGGTGGACTCATGGAACGAAATGAAAATACATATTACCGTTAATAAAATAACACTTACGCATTTACTGCTATGATCAGGTGTATGTACATCAGTTAACGTGATGATTTATTCACTACCATGAATGAAATGTTACAATTTAAAACACTAGATTATAATTAATGTTTTAAATATTTTTATTGTTTTTATTTATTCATTTACACAATAATAATTGGCAATATGTTTAGATATTTAAATTACAACAGTCAATCAGTAACGGTTTTTTTTCAAATTTACGTTAGATATACAAAAAAAAATTTATTGTTCAAAATTCGTGAACATACATAATTTTTAGTATGGTCACGTTTTTTTTATTTTTTTTATTTCTTTTTCTTAAAGATATTTATACTATGCACAATTATTTTATTGAATTATTTTATAGGTAACTTTATTTTGGTTTTTATTATTATTTTTAGCAACTTAACTTAACTTAACACAATAGAAATCGATACACAGTCCATATTAATATATTTTCTTTTCTCTCAGTTTTAAATGACTTGAAGTCAGTCAGCACAACCGTTCAGAAAAAAAACCAAAACTAGAATCCCTTTTTTTTCCAATTTTGTTCAGCTTTTATAGACTCAGCCATAAGCGGGAAAAAAAAAATTACATTTCGAAGATCATAAACCACTACCAAAAAAATTCGATAAAGAGGAAACGAAGTAAGGTACACTGAAAGTTAACATTGTGGTGGTCAAGTTGTATATAACAAAAAAAAATTGTCTGTTAAATTTCCGCTTAAGGGAGGTATAAATGTGAAAGTCAATATTGAACACATAAAACAAAATGGGACACCCAAAGGGCGTAATACGGTCCCTGCATCAAATTTATTTTATTTTATTTTATTTTTATTCATTCAACCATTAATTCTATAACATTAAATTACAAAAAAATCAGTACACTATTTTAAAAAACTAAAATATATTATCCAATAGTAAAGTAATAATTAATTTAATATATAAAAATCAGAAATTATTGACAAAATAACTTAAAAAGTACTAATAATGTTAAATTCAAATGGATGGAGTTTGGTAACTTCCGTGATCATAAACGATCAGTATTGGAAACCCCCTATCAAACACTTAGATAATAGTTAATGTTTGTTGTTAGGTACAACAAATAACAGAAGGGGAAAAATAAAAAATAAATTTACAAAATAGCTAGCATATTCAATTTATCGTCATTCATCAAACTAAAACTGTAAACAAAGATTCAATGTCAGTAATATTAAACAACCAATACTTCATATCATTTAAAAATTTGGACGTAACAGTAATTTCTTTGATGTTTAGAGGTAACTTATTAAAAATTACTGGTGCTGCAGATAGATAAAATACAACTAAACCCCAACGGAATTCCTAACTCAACCTCAACTCGACCCCAAGCTCAGCCCCTTCAGCAACTAAATTCCCAAATCCACCTTATCCGAAAAAACTCAACTTCAACTAACTTCCAACTCAACCCATAATTAACCCCAAATAAATCTGCTACTGTATCCTTTACTCAACCCCAACTCAACCTCCAACTCAACTTCAATCCCTAAATCAAACGCTCCGAAAACTAACTCTCAAAGTACTTAAGTAAGCTAACTTCCAACTAAACGAAAACAGCATGTGTACATGAACTTAACTCTCAAAGTACTTAAGTAAGCTAACTCAACATAACCTCAAATAAATGCCTAATTTAACCGCTTACTCAACCTCAACTCAACCCCTACTCAACTACAACTCAACCCAAGCCCAACTCCAGCTCAATTTCAACTCTACCCGAAACTGTGCCCTTAAATCTACCCTAAACAAGATAATTGAAAATGATGGAACATTTGAAAAACGGCGGTTGAGGTGAAATCTATTTTGGTACAACCTTACATGGCTCTATCTGAATCAATAATTTGAAAATAATTTTAAAGTTCTAGCATTCTGTCATTCATCAGAATTTGTTGCTCAATAGTTTCTAATAAACTATATTTTTAGGTGAGCGGCCTCTTTTGAGGTAACAGTTCCTTATTTGATTTTTTTTTTTTATGAAATAAGACACAAACTAATTGCTTTCACCAAATTATTAGGTCGCATTTTCCTAAACCGAAGTTCCAAAATAAATTGAGTTTCGGCTCAAAAAATTGGCTCAATATCGTTTAAATTTAGGTCGAATTAGACATAAATTTGCGTCCGCTCCTAACGAATCGTTTCGAGGAATTTTCAAACCAATGAGAGGGCATATGTAAATCAGCAGGAAATCAGGATTGATGAATTTCGTATTGAACAGCTTTGCTCACTAGTTGCAGAGACCCCCAGTTTTTAGGAAATTACAACTCTAAAGGGCGAGAAAATATTAAGACAAATATCCTTAGATAGTCATATACCATATATGTATATGAAAATTTAGCATACTTCGTACTTAAATTTTAGCGGTTGAAACTAAAAAAGGAAATTCAACTTCTTAAATCTCCAAGCAAATTCCATTTGGGAACTATGTATTTCGAATTTTCGAACTCTAGATTACAAGAATGGTAAGCGAATTGCAAGAAAATAGTGATGCATACTGCCATTTCAGATTATCTCAGAAACCACGTTCTTAAATTGATTTTTTTTACTTTCTATTTTCAAATTATAAGGTTCACCACATATTTACATTATGCGCTTGCAAAAATAACATAAAATACGTGTTCCCCATTATGTTGCAAAATTGTTGCCAAATATTTAATATTTATTGCGGCTAAATCGATCTCAAAACGAAAAATAAATTATTTCTTATAAGACCACCCCCCCATTAAAATTGAACCGAGTCGAAAAAGCCACATTACATACTCGTACGCGGCGCATCAAACTCAGACACATTAATAGATTGGTTTGGTTGTTATCTTTCCATTCTTTTTTTTTTTTTTAATAAGCACGTTTCATTAAACCTTATACATGTGTACAATATAGTCAAGATATAAAAATTTACCTTAATACGTTTGGTTCGTAAACACGCGCTTTTCTTATTGGTTATATATGGTTTGTATATTTAATATTCGAGTTTGGCAAATAAGAAAATTATATGTTAGGAGTGTGCAAAACACATTTCCAATTTATTATTTTTTATTTATATGTGTAGCTGGAAACTTAAATTAATTTCTAATACGTGGTTGGCTTTTGGTTTAAGATTCGAATTTATATATGTATGTACGACAGCGATTATATAAAATATTAAAGTAGTATCGATAAATTTGTGGTTATTTCTCACTTTTTGATTGTGTAGCGACGAGACATTTTGACAAATTCATTTTAATCAACGGTTTGTGATAAATTGAATTTTGTATAAAATTCCAATTAGTTTGATTGGTTTATGGATCATTTTACATTCGGGAGATATATAGAATTTGTTGTGTAAATAAATTTCCAATCAACTGTAATAAACTACAAATTACACATTTAACACCTAAAACGCCTACGGAGATGATGTTCAACATCATTTCACCGTAATTTTAATTTATTGAACCTTTTTTTCTTTTTTGAAGATTTTATTAAGAATATTAAAATTAAAACAAAGCAGATTCGATCGATATCTATTAAATTGAT
This sequence comes from Tipula vernalis, assembly GCA_958295665.1. Lineage (NCBI taxonomy): Eukaryota > Metazoa > Arthropoda > Insecta > Diptera > Tipulidae > Tipula > Tipula vernalis. Next base: position 172,713,437 of record OY282558.1, on the reverse strand, counting down.
GAGATGAAATGCGGTGATGATTTGTTTTTATTTTTATTTTCGGTTAATAAATATGGTGGGGTGCTTCAACCTTAATAAATAACCTTTCCGATTAATTGGAAGCCAATTATATGTTTGAAAATGAGTCGGTCTTGACTTTGTTTTGGTAATAATATGGTTTATACAAAACAGAAACTTTAATCTAATGGGAAATGTAAACTTAGAGGAAATGACAATTATTAAGTGTTCAGTGCAAACGTAAATAGCGTGCTTCCAGCATTTTCGAAAGACAAGCTACAGTTAGTTGGTCTGGCAAAAACCAGTCTTCAATTTTTTTTTTTTTTTTTTTAAGTCAATAAACTATTCTGAAATTTCCATTTTCTTTACACGTAAAATAATTTATTCACTACCCATGTGGTAAATATATATTACATTTCTAAAAAGTACTTATAAGAGTTTTTCATTGAATGGTTCGTGTGGCGTTCGGATGGAAAAAATAAATTCTAAGAATTTACATTTTGTACTTATTTAAAAATAAAATATTTCTTAACGAATATTTATATGAATTCTCAAGTTAGCAATTTATTTTAGGATAGAAGCAGCCCGTTCCACGCTAATCTTTGTTGCAAAAAGAGCAATTACTTATTATATACTTATTATGTAGTGTTCCCATCCCAGAATGGAAAATATTTTTTTCCTTTGGAATTCGTGAAAAAAGTCATATAACTACACAAAATTATTTCCCATCCATTGGAACACGCAGATCTAACCTTTTGGGATTTTTTGTGTCAGACAACCTTTTCGTCAACCCTGACACTCAACTTTAAAGAAACGGGGGTTTTTACACGGAGTTCCTTGATAATTTGAAACATCAATGTTTTCTCCTTACGCGATTACTCGATGTAAACTTCTCAAATTTTATCAGTGTCCCTTATTGCCTTATTTCAATTTTATTAAAAACTGTAATGGAAGGTAATAGAGAGAATTCACAAACATTATAAAATCAGCTTAAGCACAATAAATAAAATGCTTCAATTTCCAACCAAAAATAGGTTTAGGAAGGAGCGACCATTCATTAGGAACAGGAGGAACATTTAACAAAAATCGATGTACTCGCATACTTTACTTTTGAGTTCGTAAATGTGCAGTCACCAAACTGCCGAATTCTGGAAAATCTGTATGGTTTTCCTTTAAAGGACTAATATAAAATAAATGTCCACTAAAATGACCGCATTTTAGGAACAGCACGGAGGGAGTGTCATAATTAATTGAACGATTTGTTTGTTGAATAATTCAGTAACTAAAAAAAAATTCTTTACAATGACGATTGATATCTTTTATTGCCATCATTAATTTTGTTTAGTTATGAAAAATGTTGTCCTGTAATCGGCCACTATAGTTCATCTAATGGTAAAAACCTTTGCGGTTTTCTGTTAAAATTTACGATTTTCCAGTTACTGTTTACCGATAAAACAATTTTATTTGTAAAGGTTTTTAAATGTTACTCCAACCACAGGCCAATACTGACGTGTAAGGCACATTTTTCCAAGCTACATATATAAAGCCAATTAGCATTTCCATCGCTATGAAAAACTTTGCCAATCTCAAAAATTATTTTCGGCCTAACTAAGAGACTAAGAAATTGGAAAACCAAAAAAACCCTAGCCTTGGAAAACTGAATTAATGATTAGAATCTTAAATGTTTTGAAATACTCTTAAATGTTTAAAAAAAATCCGTAGCGGAAAACAAATTACAAAATCCAACTACTAATTCTGTGGTCACAAGGCGTAACCCCTTAAGTCAAATTTGATAATTTTTCTAGAGAGGTAGATAAAATTGAATATTAAATTCATTTTCGTTTATGCCGACTAAAGCTACTACGGCTTGCGACCACAGCATTTGGCCACAAGGCTTTACCACTTAAGTCAATCATTTAGTGAAGTTAGAAAAGAGCTACAAAACGTTACACACTGAAAATTATTTTTGTCTTAAGTCGACTTAAGCGGTTATGCCTTGTGACCACAGAATTATCGATCTAATTTAAGGGTTTTACTAGCAAAAAATTACGAAAAATGATTTTGGAAACTTTAAAAATTAGTCTAGTTTGACTAAGAAGTGAAAATTTAGGCTAATTTATTATGATTAGCCTAAATGTTCACTCCTTGCCCAACATTAGATCAATTTTTAATGTTAACATCAGGACAGAAAATTCAATTTATGATCATAATTTGACTTTTAGTACAACATTTAATTGTAACGTCGTCATAGCAATAGCAAAGGTGTGTGATTTAGTAATAATCTGGAAAAATTCCATAATAGATCATATTTTTAGAAAACTCCCAAAAATATCGAATTATCAGTAAAGTGCTTTACCCATTGAAAAACGAAAAGAAAAATCGGATTTAGTTTTTTCAATATAATTCCAAAATTATTGCTTTATTTTCACTAAAATCTTCTCGTTTTTGATCGAATATACCATACAATACCATTTTAAATTTAAAAAATTCAAAAACATTTTTAATTGGCTGAAAAAATGAAAATTTAATTTTTTCGGTTCTAAACAATTTTTTTCGGACGAAAAAAATTAAATTTTCATTTTCTCAGCTAATTAAAATTTTTTTGAAAAGTTTAAATTGAAAATAGTATCGTATGGTACACTCAGTCAAAAACGAGAAGTTTTTAGCGAAAACAAAGCAATAATTTTGGAATTATATCGAAAAAACTAAATCCGATTTTTCTTTTCGTTTTTCAATGGGTAAAGCACTTTAGTTTGGTATCAAGATCAGATTTGTACATGTAAGTCTGTAACTTACCGTTACTAAAATCTAAGCATAAAACAATTCTATTCGAAATTCGAAAAACTGACAAAATATAGAATTATTTCGAAAATCTCAGAAACCTACAAAAAATCTAGCATAAATTTGAATATTTTCGTTAACCCCAGGAACAATTGAATAATCTACATATGAACCACGAATGATTTGGAGTTGAGTTGAGAGTTAATTTGAGAGTTGAGATGAAGATTGAGCTGAAAATCGTTGGGTTAAGTTATGGTTTATTTAGAGTTGGGTTGATGATTGAGACGGGGTTGAGTTGGGATTGAATAGGGGAGTAAATTTTTTGTTGAGTAAACTTTTTATGTTTTTAATCTGACCAGGGAGTACGGCACATTTTAAGAATATTTGTTCGGTTGCTGTAATCGGAGCTTCTCCAATATTTGCCGACGACGTATTGTATTTTTTGGAGTTAAAATTAAAAATGTTATACAAACAATATTTTGCTTCAATTTATAAAGCAACCGTTAACGACCGAGAGTCATGGAGTTAGAAGGTTTATCGAATCGAACGGTTATAAGGATGACCGATTTTCAAAATGAGCTAGATTCAATAGTTAAGTTGGATAAAATTTATTTAAACAAACTTTTCTGAACTGAAATTTATTTTTTGTGACCCATTTGAGGGACTAGATTTTTTACTGAAACCTTGTCTAACTTGTTTGAAGACACACATTTGTCAAATACAATTTAGTTAATTTGTTATGTTGTTAATTTATTATGTTTAAAACCGAAATTTGTGTCTAATGTTACATTTTTTAATTTAAATATTTTGAATTAGACTGAAATAATTATTTTGAAAATGGATTTATCATGTACTTCTTCGTTAGATTTCCTTACTCTATGACACCTACTCTTAGTCTTATTCTACAGGACAGCCCAAAATTAAGAATATTTAGATAATTTTCAAAATACGAAGCGCTGAAGCGCTTTTTTTACGGACATACAATTCTTCTTATTTGGGAGGTTTAGTACGAAAATTTTGAACTAAATATCTTCCGAGTATTCTCAAATTATTCTAAGCAAACCGCCCTTCGCCCCCCCCCCATATCCTAAAATGCTGCTCTACTGACTAGAAAACAAAACGGAACATTAGATTCAGAATCAGTTTCAATAAAAACAAAAAAAATCAATAATCAAGAAAAATTTTCAATTTAACATAAAATCGTGAATTCTGTTCTGGACCATTAGGTTATATACAACCGAGGTTTGCTGTAATATACATCTCAGCATCGGTAGAACAGTTACCGTAAAAAACATTAATACGATATTTAAATTGTTCGTTTTACTTAAATCATTCCTTATTATAACTCACCCTGATTTTCGTCAGTTGTTCAGAGGTAACTCCAATGTAAAGGAGTAGTAATACAAATACTTTCTTAGCAAGACCAACAGTTGTTTATCTCGGAATAATACCAATTTTTTACGTGTAACGAGGAGAAACTTAAAACACAACTAAATGCTTACAGGTAGAACTTAATTTAAAAAAATGTTTGATTAAAATTTAATAATCCTTGGCTTGTTAAATGTTAATCAAATATAATATTTTTTTTTAATGAAGTTAACGTCGATTCAGTTGTGTAGAATATTATTTTTTGTAAAATATGTTTTAAAATAATACGATGGAAATGTAATTCTAAAATACTATATTATTGAGATTAACCCGCTATAACCTCGCTTTTACGCTAAAGCTTTTAACTAAAGATTTGTGACGACACAAAATTTAAAAAAATACTGTACATCCAAAATCAAAAAAGGGGGGCTGCCGAAGTAAACTAATACTCTTCAATTTTATTTTCTGTTTCATCCAAAACCAATACAAATTTGTATACCAGCCGAAACGTAACTATTATTGGTATTGGCTTATATTAGGGTTTCATAATCGGATATACCACCATAAGAATTTTCTGGGAACACAATGACTTCAATTGGTAAATTTTGCGAATTGCGGATATCGTATAATTCTGTACCCTATGTGCATGCTCCTTCCAGCTAAGATTCATATCAATAGCTAGACCTAAATATTTTAGAGCTTTTATGGATTCAATTTTAAAACATTTCACAAAGCAGGGATAATCTAATCGGTTTGCAATAATACATCGGTCACAATTTTGGGTACTCTTTGTATGTTTTAAGCAATCTGCTGAATGATAGATAATATCACAATCGTAAATAGTTGATCCAGTTAGTTTGAAGAAGATCATTTTTGTTTTCTCACTAACAAGTAGCTTGTGCGCGGTAAACCATTGCCTCATAACATGGAGATCGTAATTCATATCAAGATTTGTTAAAAAATGGTTATCATTGGTATAAGCGAATGCTAAATCGTCGGCAAAAGCAGTAACATTATCATTGAATTTTTGTTTAAAAATTGAGTTAATGAATATTAAAAATAGAACGGGACCTAAAACGGAGCCTTGAGGAACGCCTGAAACTACCAACTGTACATCGCTAAATATAGCATTCAGTTTAACTCTTTGGTGTCTTTTCATTAAATAACTTGAAAATCATTTAAAAGTGTTCCCTCTAAAACCAATAGCATGAAGCTTGTTCAGAAGTATTTGATGGTCAACCATATCAAACGGTTTTGTCATGTCCAAAAATATAGCAGCAGTACTTTTATTTGCTTTTAAACCATCATATACTACTTCACAAAATTTCAATAAAGCTACTTCAGTAGACCTACTCTCTCTAAACCCGAACTGACAATTGCTAAAAAAAATAATTTTTATTTAAAAAAGATAATATTCGTTTTTTCATGAGTTTTTCAAATAATTTTGCAATCGTGGGAAGTAAAGAAATCGGCCTATAGTTGGACATCAATTTTCGGTTCCCTTTCTTAAATATCGGAATAATTTCCGCAGCCTTTAAATTGGCTAGAAAATGCCAGAATTAACACTTAAATTCAATAAATATTTTAAAACATCAACAATGAAATAAGCATTCTGCTTAATTAGACTATTAGTAATATTATCAGAAGTACCTACATGAGTGTTTATTATCAAGAGATTGAATCATTTTATAAACTTCTATTGCAGTGAAAGATTCAAAGAAGAACTATTAGGTTGACAAATTTCATAAGTTAGAAAGTCAAAACTGTTACATAAGCATGTTTCAGAACGCAATGTTGGTATTGAATTGGTAGCACAATTAACAAAATAATCATTGAAGTGTTGTCCCTTATTTTAAGTTTATTTTTCACATGCCCTTTCTATTTACATCAAGATGCTTCTGATTATGCAAAGTCATATTCTAAAAAACGAAGATTTTATTAAGGAAGTAGAAATGAGGAAAAAACCAAACTTCCCAAACTAGTTTCCCATAAAACTTATTGGAAATCACATTTTTTCCTTAGACAAATTTTTAAATGAAAACATTACAAATTCTTAATTATGACCTCGTTTCGTCGTTTAAGTGAATCTTTTTTATCTTCTTGTAATAATTGATTTATTTAAATCAAAATGTATAAAATTTTCATAATAACATCGTTTTGAAATTTTTACGTAAAATCAAAACCACTTTTATATTCAAAATTATTTCAAATGTAATTTAATTTTGTTAATTATTTTTTCTTGGTTTTAGCGACATTAACAAACCAACCGGTAATGATTTAGTAACTCGGATGTTTCGTTTAAAATTACAACTATTTTCGATGATATAATAAAGTGAGAAAATTTTGACCAATCTCAGGTCTATTTGTCTATGTTATCGAACATCAGATAAGACGATTACCAAGTGCTTAGTGTTTATTTATTCTCCCTATCTAAAATAAAACTACGAGTAAATGTGCAAATGATATTCACAATATTAGAGGTGATAAAATACTAACAAAAATGAGCATCCATTATGATATGAGATTATTTTAAAACATTCATGGTCTGTGTTCAACATATGATGGATATCCGAAATTCAAGCGAAGAAATAATTTTATGTAGATCATTTTTCAAGGAAAACAAAGGTATTATACCATATAACTTACATTTAAGCTAGAAATTAACGCGCATGCATATTAATGTAGAATTGTGCTCCATAGTAAGGCTATTAAAGTACTTTTCATATCATTCACAAATATAGCTATTAAATATTTTATTTTTGTTACAAGATCTAAACTATTCTGAATTTGTAACATACATAAGACGAAGATTCTTGTGTAAACATAAAACAGACAAATCAAATATGTGATTATTAGTTTATGTTAATAAAAATCTGGGCTTTTAACAACTTGAATATATTGCATTCGCGTGTGGAACATATTGCTTTGGCCTTACAGGTAACTTCATTGCAATATATAGTATTTTGATTTTTGTTAAATTATATATCTACAAAATTAAACATTTTTAATCAAATTGAACTAATTTACATAATTTGAAAATTACATAAAGAATTTTTATTTTTAAAGCACAAAGCCCCAATTCTGGTATGAAAAGTACTTAAATATAATAATAAATATATTACCAAAGATTCGCGGTTCATGTTGCTCAAGAATATGTTAAAAAATGTTTTTTTCAATACTGATGAAATCGCACCCGTCCCCTATCGCACCCGCCCCCTCTCCTCTTGTGCAATTTTCAAGAATATGTTAAAAAATATTTTTTTCAAAACTGATGAAATCAGTCAACGCCTTTTGCAATTTTGAAGAATATGTTAAAAAATGTTCGCACCCGTCCCCCCTTGTGCAATTTTTGAGAATATGTTAAATTTTTTTTTTCAAAACTGGCGAAATCGCACCCGGGACCTCCTTTGGAATTTTCAAGAATATGTTAAATTTTTTTTTTCTCGCAGCCGTTCCCTCCAATTGCAAATTTCAAAAATATGTTTACAAACGTTTTTTCTAAAACTGATGAGGTTGCAATCGCCTCTCCCCCTTGTGCAATTTTCAAGAATATGTTAGAAATGTTTTTTTTTTTTCAAAACAGATGAAATCTCACTCGTCCCCCTTTGTGCAATTTGCAATTTTCAAGAATATGTTCGAAAAATGAAAACGATAATAAAGCTAGTTTGTTTAAACTTTTAGAAAATTTGACGATTTATTCACAAAGGAGTTAAGCAACTTCACATTAACTGAAATACACCTTGAATTCAAAAATCCAAAACCAAAATTTTTTCGACCACGAACTGTTCCGAAGTAAATCGAGAGTTAGACAAATTAGTCAATAAGGCATTAACACCTATTGAAACCTCGGATTACAGAACACAATTAGTTCCAATTTTAAAATCCGATGGTAACATTCGAATATGAGGTGACTATGAAGTAACGATTAACAAGTTTGTGAAGGATTTTGATCATCCATTACCACTACACCTTTTTCAATTGTAATTCAGAAAAAATCATTGTAATTCAGAAAGCGTCGATTGTAATTCAGATTAGTCAACTGTAATTAAGAAAGCATCAATTGTATTTCAGAATAGTCAATTGTAACTCAGAAAGGATCATTGTAATCCAGATAGCGTCAATTGTAATTCAGATTAATCAACTGCTTTTCAGATAACATCAATTATTGTAATTCAGAAGGTATCAATTGCGATTCAGAAAGCATTATTTGTTATTCATCAATTGTAATTTAGACACAGATAACAGACAAAAATTGTATTTAATATTAAAGAATTTACAGTATGTAGTAGTTAATATATTTTACGTAGTTAACCCAAATATAGGTAAACTACTTAATATAAACAAGTCTCTGTTCAATAACACCGCGATGCGAATTTCAGTCCAAAAATGTGCGATGTGCGACTGCGAACCGGAAAGTAACAGTATTCGTAAAAAATACGTGTAAGCGAGCAAAAACATTTATCATATGGAAAGAAAAGCAATATGAAATAGATGTAATCTTACTTTGCGATTTTTACAACAACAATGCCGCATATTTTCATTCCGGAATGAATAGTTTCAAAGCAAGTTTTTGTAGGTATATAATTATTCTTGGATCCATTTTGAAAATTTTTGTTGTTTTTTTATTTAATTTTTAATGTCAATTGGTTAAAAGTAAAAAGAAAATTATTTTCGATTTTCATTTTGAGCATAATTTGCATTTTTTGCTATAAAAACAGATATTTGCAAGAACCAGGCTAAAAAATGTGATTTCCGTCAGCCAATCTCTCAAGTCCCGAAGCAAGTTTTGTGTACAACTGACTATGTGCTTATAATCAATTATCTCGTTACATAAACGCCAGCTTTGTGGCTTTTGATAAATAAAAATTACTTTAACTAATATTTGATATCAAGACACAGGTAATCTGTGCAATCAATACTCTTCCTTTCTTATTTCGAATAGAAGAGTACCGAATATTTATTTATCAATTTATATTATTTGTAGTTTAGACATTAGAGCAAATAACGCTACGTTAGAGTACGGATTGCATTAACGTATATTTGGTTAACGCAAGTCTAGTTGCAGGTATTACTTTTCTAAATTTTCAAAAATTTACAACAGTACGATTGGCTTAAACTCACAGAGGTCCCGCACTCAATGTCGCAATGGGCACATGGCGCAAGCCAGTGATTCAAATTTAATAGACATAAGTGTACTGCATCCTTAGCTAGCAAGCTGAATGAATTTGGACTAAGGCATGGTGGGTGATAGACTAACGACCCATCAAGTTTAGAAAGTCTGGCGAGAACTATACTGCCGTCCTAGAACCAAACGCGGTATCTACAAAAAATTGGAAATTCAGTTTTTGGTTTTCTTCGTAACCTGGAATATTATTCTACCTGTTTACGGACGGAAAATTCAATATTTACATTATTTCTTCCAGAAACACGCATCATTTTATCGTATCTTTCGAAAATTTCTACCTTTTCTAAGCATGAATGAGGTATTTACATACTACTAGCTAAAAACGCAGTAACTGCTTGTGCGAATATGTACAAACCGCATTTGTTTTTAGTATTTAGTATACTGCATTTACTGTTACTTTGACTAGAAATCACCTTTTTTAGACAGCAAACATTCCAATTTACAAAGAGCTATTACCAAAACTTCAAAGCCTAATATCTCAATTTCATGTCACCAATAGATACCGCTTTTGGTTCTAGGACGGCAGTATAAAACCCCCGATGGATAAACCATAGAGAAAGAAAATATGAAGTCAAATGCGGGTGTCGCTCTAGCAATAACTATGTAGATTTCTGGTATAATCGAGCTGTAAGAATTGCGAATTTGTCTGTGCCCCACAATTGATCATCCAACACGCCGCAATTAACCGCCGAGTCCACGCCACAACCTACCGCAAATGGAATGCGATAGAACAAGCAGTATCCAGAAGTAAAGACTGCAATTGGGGCTGCAACAGAATAGTCCTACAACCAATAACCTGTTGAATATTACGTTAAGCTGTAATAAATAAAATAATTTAATTTAAAAATTTATATTAAATTCAATAAACACAAAACACTTACCATTGTGAAGGATCTTCGATAATTGACTAATAAAAAAACAAAAATCATAACGCACCATAAAAAAAGCATGTGTGACCTGTGAAATTTGGGAATGTAAGCAGCAAAAAATTTGAACCGATTTCGCCCGATACAATTATTTTTGATACTTGCGATGACAAAAATGCACTAACCCAAGTAAAATATTTGACACAACACAATCGGAAAAAGTATATTATACACCATATACGTATACGAAGCGCACATGGCACATAACACATTTTTTGGACTGAAATACATGTCCAGGCTCTGCAACAACAAGAACTCTAATATGAGTTTTCACTTCAGACTTGATTTTTGACCAAATATTCTCTATGACATTAAGCATTGGAGAGTAGAATCTCCCTAGCCGCAGAAGAGTTGCTGTTGTTCACTTGGTTTACCATATCTCGCTACTGCTGCATTAATGATGTTACCCAAACATTTGCCAAATGTGCAGTGATTGAACCTTCGTTCCATCGCTACAACGCCAGCAACCGAAATTGCTCCAATTAAACGAACGTTGGGGCCTCTTGATGTTGGAAGTTGTTACACTACTCTGGTACCAGCTCTTGAACGGTCCTTTGTTCGGCGACAAAACAAATTAAAATTTGTTTCGTCAATCCACACTATTTGTGTTCCTTGTTGGATATAACCGTTCTAAATTTAAACAAATTCGGCCCGTTTTATTTTGTTGACTTCAGAATTCGTTGCGATAGATTCACAATGAAGTTTTTTTGGTGGTGAATAGCCAGCCTTCTAGGTAATTCCCTATGGTTGACACCAATTTCAATTGGTGGAAGTTGTGTATAAACTTTTTTTTAAATTTTTTTAAGGTTACACTACAATCATTATCAACCCCTGAAACAATTAAATCAATTTTGGCTTCCGTTAGTATTTTCGGCTTAATGCTTCTTTTCGGAAACATTTTGTCACGCCCAGAAAGAACCCAGTGAAATTCGGTCTTATATCTAATGTCCAACGTTGCAGCCAAAGTTGTCCAATCCTTAACTCTGTTGCACAGCTCACAATCCTTTCACGGTCTTGGTTTGTATTTGTCTTATATTTCTTTCGTTCAGCGGTATCGATCCCTTCCAGAGGTGTCCTGCAAATAGGACAAGCTCCACCGGGCATATTGCTTATAGGATTTGCACAGTTTGAGTGGAGTAGATGTAGGCATGCTTGCAGCCGTACTACTGGAAGTCTATTCATTGAAAAACGGCAAATAGCGTAATCGTCCTTAAACTACATTTTTAATATTATTGTATTTTATTTTTTATTTGACGCGATTACCAATGTATTGACTTGGTGAAGATAATAAAAATATTTCAAACCTACCTACTACATATTACTTTTTTCAAAATACATTTTGTACAGTTGATTTATATGAATTACAGTTGACGCTATCTGAATTAAAACTGAAAAAGGTGTAGTAGATGAGATTATGATTTAATTGCAAGGTGGAAAGAGGTTCACGAAGCATGATCTATCGTGTGCGTACAATCGGCTTGAGTTTGACGAGGAAACCAAGAAGTTGTAACTTAGAGTGAGCATAAACGAGTGTCCCAAATGAATCGGATTCCATATGGCATAAAGTCGACAAGTGGAATTTTTCACGTGGGGTAATAGCTTTTGTCGATGATATCGTTGTCACGAGGTCGGATGAATGAGGTTAGTCACTTATCAAACCTAGAACAAGTTATTCAACATCTTCAAAAAGCAGGATTAAAGTTGAATAGGGACAAATATGTACCAATTCTTTAAAAGAAGAACTTCTTATTGTAAAAACATCTAAAAGTATATTACCTCAGACATTATTAATAAATACATTTGAAGAAACTTTTATTTTGCAAAAGATAGCTTTGAAAATTGTTCTAAATGTACAAATATGCACACATTTTTTACCTCTTTATAAGATAATTGAAAAAGATTTGGATAACACCAAATTATTAACAACCTCAAAAAACATAATCTTGAGATTACTAGAATAAGTGACGTACATGATTATAATGTAAGACGGCTTTTGTTTCTGCGCGGCCACAGCTTACAACTTCCGCTTTCAATACCTTTGTCCTCTGCCGGGGTCTGTTGTTATACAATAGATTGCCAAATAACGTAAGAAATGAAAGGAGTATAAAATTATTTAAACTAAGGGCACTAGTACAGTGAAACTTCGTTTATCCGGACTTCTGTTATTCGGAACTTCTATTATCCGGACGAAACAAAAGAACAAAAAAATCAGAAAAAACTATAAAAAAAAAACATTTTTTTTTATTTTCTTTTTTTTTTGTATTTTACTCTCTCTCATAATTTTTGTATAAAAAACATTATTTCTAAAAATATTATACTGTAATATTGCGTTTTTATAAGAGACCTCGAAAGTCCGGAAAATTCGATTATTCGGAAATTTGATCCCCCGAAGGTTCCGGATAAAAGAAGTTCCACTGTATATCTAAAAGTTTAATTTAGACATGATACAAAATATATTGCTATTTTACCATCCATCAAGACACTCCCATTAATAAGTCTTTTTTAATTAAGCCCTTCGAGACAACAACAGCTATTAAAAGTCGGAAACAAAAGGAAAATGGTTGTAAGTGAATACAAAATGCGTTATGCACAATGTTAGAATTAAAAATATATAATCACTATTGTACTTACCATAAATAAATTATGTATAGCGTAAAGCTAATTATTATCATATATTCTTCACAACGATTTTTAAAAATAAAGCATAAAAAAAAACAAAATAAAAAAGTTTATGTATGGCTGGTTGTAGCTGCTTGCAGCTGTTTCACGGAACTGTACCATTACATGTCCGATTTTGTCTTGGCCACCAGCATTTAGTCGTTTATAACTGTAAGCTTTTATAAATTATCCACCCGCATTTTGATTATAATACCAATGTTCGAAAATTGTTCAAAAAATCCAAGTGTCAGCATTTTAGATACCCTATTTATGATGATACGATTGTAAGTATAGAAATTAAGCGACACACGATAAAAACGTCTCATCTCATAAAGTTATTTATTCCACGTAGGTATATTGTCTTAAGTTAAAATTTAAGATATCACACATCTTTTATATATATATATATATATATATATATATATATATATATATATATATATATATATATATATATATATATATATATATATATATATATATATATATATATATATATATATATATATATATATATATATATATATATATATATATATATATATATATATATATATATATATATATATTAGATTTTTTAATATGCTTTTATCGTATTTCATCAAATCTATATGATATAATAAAATGTAAATACGAGTAGAAATAGATAAAGATATAAATACATAAATTATTTATTTCGATGAAATTTCGTTGTCTTAAGGCATATAAGCCTATACCGATTTTATATTACAAAATTGATTAAATGATAATAATTATTGGATTATTTATATTTTAAAACAAAATTTTATTATTTAATGGCATAATTGAGTATGTCTATTACAATATACATACAATTCGATAGATGCTATAATTTGTTGTTGTTTTTTTTTTTTTTTTTTTTTTTGGTGACCCCAGATGATATTCCAAATTCCGGTTCTAATTTGAAAAACAATTCATTAATTAATACAATGTAATTAATTAAATCTATAAATCGTTATAATTTGTCTTATTTAACTATTTTTTATATTTCGTTATACCTCTTTTTATGTACGTGTGTGTGTGTCTGTTTATTTATATGTGAGCCGAATGAGCAGTGGTGGGTTTAAAAAAATAAATTTGTCATTGTCTTTATAGAGGAATTTATGCTGTTTCCCCTTTTCAAACGGTATAAATAAATTTATCAAAGAGATTTTTTCTAAATATTTTAAAGAGTGAAGCTTGGGCAAAAAATAGCAAAATTTAACTACTTTAAATTCCATAATGGTTAGTGAAATGGTTGCTCGTTATGTAAAACATATTTTTGTGGTAAAAATGGATTTACATTTTTAAACTAAGTTGCAATGTAATATATGTATATATATATATAGCACATAAACAAAGACCGAACCGGAGAGCTTTTTTCCTATTTTGTTGAAATATAAAAAAAAAAAATAAATGTTGGCACAGTGACAAATAGACGGAGGAAAAGTTGTACCGGGTTTTTCTTTTCTACATAAATTTATTGAGTTTTTTATTCCATATATATTATTTAACGATGTGCAGAATAATCCTAGAAATAGTAAAGTTCAATGCCTTTTTCCGGAAACACAGTAAACAATAACAGGATTTTAACTATAAACAATTTATTTTTATTTCTTACTTGAGATTTATGTACTCGAATTTTATTGGAACCAATACAAAATACCAAAATAATGATGAAATGAATAAATTAAATATTATTAACTTAACTATTTTATTAGGTTTTAACTTCAGATTTCATTTTTTTTTTTTTTTATTCGATTCTGATTAGCACAGACATGTTTATCTTTAACGTTAATAAAAATTTGCTTAATCTGACGATTTAGGCGAGATGAGCTCTTTTTTTATGATCGCGATTAGGTTTATGGAAATCTCAAGTAGAGTTTTTTTTGTTTTTGTTTTTTTGATAGTGTGAATATGAATTATATATGTTAATTTTTTGTTTTTTTTTTGGTGTCAACACAACTTGAACTTTCATTCAAATGAAATATAAATACAAAAAAGTACAATAAATTTATTTTTTGATACGCTAATGTTATCTCACAGATCTAATTTAAAAAGATGCCTTATAAATTAGCGACCAAAAATTGACCAAAACTAATTTTTATAAATATTCATTAGTATTTATAATTTGGATTTGGATTTTTTTTTTGTTGTGTACCCTAACCAAATATAAATAAAAGCCACAAACACACAAAACTAAATAAATTAATAATCTATTTAATCAAAATTAATTAGTACTATCGATTTTGGAATGTGTTAAATATTTAAATTTTAACAAAAATCTCTCTTCTCGAGGTCGTTGTTGTATTTTATACATCTAATATGGAAATGGTGTAAGAACTGGTTCGAAATTGTCCGACGCAAACATAAAACTTATGAATCAACCTAAGTAGTTATAGTTTTATTTTTTAGTTCTTTTTGGGGGGTTATTATCTCATTTAAAATTTATAAGTTATGTAAATATGTACAACTGTTTATTCTTATTTTGTAGTGTTTTGTTCAGATTATCTATTGATTAAAGCACATGACTCATAACTATCCTCTAAATAATTCATAATTAACACAACACATTCTTATTTCCTCGCACCCCTCATCGAATTATCATTTTCTTCGAATTGATCAATAATCATAAATAATTGAGCGTGCCCATTATAACTTTGATCCCACAAATACAAATAATAATAATAAAATTAAACCCTAGACCCATATGTCCCACCTATATAAAATACGATTTTATATCAAAACTATTTTTGATGACTAATAAAAATATATAAAGCCGGCCCCAGCTTCAACTTTTTTGCTCACGTTACCAAAAAAAATCATTTATTATTTAATATACTCGAAAATGAAAAATGTTTCAAATTTTTGAACAGTCAATAATCTATAACAAAAATAAAAATATATCCCAAAACTTGTAAATATGTATGTTCGACCGAAAGGTGAAAGGTACTAAATCTAAAGGTAAACAAACAACAACTACTCTTATTATTAAAGGGTGTTGTCAACACTCTTAGTGAATTTTTACGTTTTTACTCAACAAACCAATTTTTCGATTTAAGCTCGAAAACTTTTTTGGTTTTAATTGAAGTTTTTTTTTTGTTATTGTTTCATTGTTTATTTGTGTGTGTGTATGTTTATTTTTAATCCAAAAATATAAAAATCGGAAAAGCACAAAATCACTAATGAAAATCTTATAGATATTTATTTTTGTATATACTATTTGTTACACGCAATCACAAAATCCAGACACACATATTCACAATGACAACAAGGACAGTAATTTTTGTATTGATTTTGGAACTCAAATTGTATTTGTGTACATGATAATCAATTTAATTGTGTTGAGGGTGTTTGTATTTTGCACCAACCGGACATTTTTTTTTTTTTTTGTTGCAGAATGAATATGTTGTCTTTTACAGTCACACAGATTTCAACACTTCGTGGGCTGTAAAGTAAATTCATCACTCCACGAAGAAATTTTATGCTTAATGGGATTGTGCAAATACAATTTTTTTTATGTTTCTCCCGATTTTGCAATATGCCGTAGTGTACCATATGCCGTATGGAAATAAGCAATACTGAAATGTGTCATAAGGAAACATGCCGTAATGTACCTTATGACCTAGGGCCGTATTCCGTAAAAAAATATAATGAAAAATATTTACTACTAACAGTTAGGGGATATTACGCAAGTTTTATTGAAGAGAAAACCTATTCTGGCTGTATATCGACTAACCTCACGAAACTGCTGAATTACTAAAGCTATAAAAATTGTGAATAGCAAGAAAACGAAGCGTAGAATTTCTGAAGTTTTGTATATATCCTTATTACCCAAAAGCAGTCAAAATGACTGTTTTGTGAAAGAATACCTAATGCATAAAGATATGTATTTAAAATAATTTTCAATATTATTTTATATAATTCTATATTACTTAAGGTTGTATAATATGTTTTTAGTAGGGTGTGTGCCCCGAGAATTCCCGAAAATTTAAGAAATTAAAAGGATTCCCGTTTCCTGGGAATTTTCTGAATATTTCCCGGGAATACAAAATCCAATTTCAAGAGTCCTCTATGTCGCCCCGAGAATTCCCGAAAATTTAAGAAATTAAAAGGATTCCCGTTTCCTGGGAATTTTCTGAATATTTCCCGGGAATACAAAATCCAATTTCAAGAGTCCTCTATGTCATTTTTTAACTTCGTGGAATTAATCAGAAAGTCGCCGGTGATGGGTGTAATGCACGTGAGAGACACGTTCTAGAGTTAGAGAGAGTGTATAGAACTGGATATTATGTTAGATGACCAAATCCGCTGGAGTACTTTAGACTTAGATAGTTCGTTGGAACGGTTCATTAGTAAAAATAGCACTTTCGGAACTGATAATTTACGGAATGTAGGATGAACAAATATTGAGCAATGCAAAAAACAAAATGTTTTTAAACCGGCGTAGAAATCTTCAGATACTCAAAGCCGTAGCAGCCTTAGCATTATTGTTAATAAATTGACTATATAATGTTAAAATTTCTCAAAGAAAAAATTAGCCATTAGAAGAAATGAAGATCCAGAGTTGGTAACAAAGGAAATTATGAATGATGCGTTTGGAATGAGCTCAAAAGGCGAAATGGCCTGTATGTTAGGCTGGGCTGAAAAAGGATGAAAACAATTTTTTTTTCGAAATCTATACAAGGGTAGTGTTTGAAAGGTGTGATAAGTATTAATAATTTCACTAAATTTTTGGTTTTCCATTTTTGACAATATTTAGTCACCCCTGGAGTTGACCCCCTAGAATTTTTTTTTTTTTTTAGATTGCGATAGCGTTTAATATTTGCGCAATTTGTTCCTTAACATATGTATATAAGAAATCCTAATGATGTAGCAAATTATTTATCCGAGCCCCGCTTGCTTAACTTAAGTTGGATTAAGAAATAAAACCAAAGTTTTTGTTTAATTTATATATTTCGAAAGTAATTTAATTCACATTTCTTAATAACACAATTGATCGGAATTGTTGTTCAGCACTAGAGTAGTACTGTCCCTTGTTCTCAAACGAAGGTAACTTTTTTCTGGCTTCTAACCTTGCCCGGATGTGTCCGTCTCTCGACTCCTCGCCAAATACTTTGGAAGATGCTTCCATTACCAATTTAGCGCATCTTGCAACCGCTTGTGTATGACAAGGAAAATTGTCTATAAATAAATGAGAACATTCTTCTCGCTCAACATTAGCTGTAAATCTTCATCCTTTATACTCATGGTAAGTGGCGGCGCAGTTACAGGAAATTCTTGCCAATTAATCATTTCCATATAACTTGGTGCTTGGAAATTTATTTTAGGCACTTTAAAGAAACGGACTCCATGCGGCTTCTCTAGCCTAGCTTGGACTATTCTTCTAATGCCCAGCTCCCTAATGTTACAATTTTAAGGATTTGTAATCATCGCAAGTAACAAATTTTCCGGGTGTACGAAGTAAGCGTTGGTCGAAATCATTTTGTGAATTATTTCTCTGACATCAACTGGAAACTGGCGAGAAAGTTCAATCATCTTCCACAAATGTCTGGCACCATGTAGGCACATTGGATTTTGTTTGATTTGAAACCACATGGGTGCATACACTTTTATAACGAAGCCCGTAAGAGTTTGAAAATAATTTGATGGTCCAGTAGTCGCTACATATAATGTGAACAGCCGGTTGGCAGTTGTTAGCCGTCTAGCTTGAGATAAATTCCCTGGACTAATGCTTGCTAAGCTTGAGCAACAATAACCTTCACTCGCAGCGCGACCTATCTTATAAAGATACTGCTGATCGGAACTCAAATCTTTTCTAATATACTTTGAATAGGTTGAAATTTTATCACCGGTTTCTCCTCACATTCACTCAGCTGTGCTCCTATGCATAGACGGAGCTATTGTCAAAATCATCGTATTAAAAACAACATAAAAATCCTAAATACGGAAATCGTTTGATTTATTCGAAGTGTCATCAATGACAATTTTAATAATTCGTTACGTTTAATCAATTGGGGTAGACCGGGTAACCAAAATTAAAGGGAGGGTATCCTAATAGGACACCACCGTTAAGGAACAGTAATAATAATTTACATTATTTACTCACAAACAAAGCAAATGACGATGCTCATTGACGATGCTGCAGTAAGGTAATACCCAATGGACAAATTGAAAGCCAAGAATATTTACCTCATGATACAGGAGCTGAGGAAATTCAGCCAATTACATACAAATTGTGTCAAGTAGAAAACATTGATCTAAGAAAAGCACCAGGGCATGATCTGATAAGTAGAAAAATACTTAAAAATCTTCCGAAAAAATCTATCAAACTAATAACTTACATTTTCAACGCTTTAATGAGACTTCCCTGAAATTTGGAAAAGATGGCAAATTATGATCTGAAATCAGCAACAGTGTACAACAAAAGAAATACTGCTTACGTCACAATGATTTCTGGACTTGGAGCGCGTGATTAAACAGCATGTGATTGCTGAATACGAGAGGCGTGCAAAAAGAGATGGAACTTCAAGTGATTCAGTTATGAAGACTGTAGCAAAGGTTGGTGTTTCTTTTTCTGCAAGAAACCCAATCATCAAAAGTAAAATTGCCCAAAGTACAAGGAATGGCTTGCAAAAAGGAATAGTGATAACACAGGCAAAAAGAGTACTGATGGCAAATCGACTGATAAGTTGAATAGGATTCAAGATTCGGATTTTTTTTGTTTTTGATTGGTAAGAAACAAAAGAAGGGAAACATGTTGTCAGCAATAGAGATTTTTTTACTGAATTTGATGAATCATATAAAAGTTCAGTCGAGCTGGCAAATGGTGAATCAGTGAGCGAATTTAAGATTTTTAGACGAAAGTGGATGCATTCCTAAAGCAAAAGCAATCAATGTTTTGTATGCACCAAAATTGGTTGGGAATGTACTTTCTGTCTGACGGTTGGTGAAAAATGGCCTTAAAGTCGAATTTAATGATCGAATTTGCGAAATCAGGTACAATGATCAACAAATCGGTGTAGCTGACACAGTTGGTGAATTGGATGTATTGCGTCAACCAGATTCAGTTTGTGCGGTGTTAGCACACAATGACAAATGCATACGTGAATGGCATCGAAAAATGGGACATCGTGATCCAATAGCGATTCGGAAAATGGCATCAGAAGGTACAATTACTGGATTGGAAATTATTGAATGCGGAATCAAGGAAGTTTGTGATGTGTGCATGAAAGGAAAAATGACACGGCTACCGTTTCCAAAGAAATCAGCGAGTGAGTCATCAACGGTATTGGATTTAATACATACGGACGTTTGCGGACGGACCTATGCGTACAGCGACTCCCAGTGGAAAACGTTACTTGGTCACCTTCATTGACGATTACTTGAAGACATTATGAAGCGGTTTGTCGCATTGTGTGAAAACAAGTTCGATTGAAAACCAAAAATAATGCGATCGGATCGGGGTGATGAGTACACTTCAAAGGAATACATAAACTATGTAAAGTCAAAGGGCATTCAGATCCAGTTAACGGCAGCCGACTGTCCACAACAAAATGGTAAAGCTGAACGAAAAAATCGCACTTTGATCGAAATGGCTCGTTGCTTGCTCATAGACGCGAAGTTACCAAACAGTTTTTGGGATGAGGCGATTGCCACGGCAAATTTCATTCAGAATCGTGTGATAACAAGAACAACGGACATGACACCATATGAACGGTGGAACGGCATAAAACCAGATACAGACAATTTTCACAAATTTGGTTCTAAATGTTTTGTCCATGTATCATCAGCAAAAAGAAGAAAATTGGATCATGTGGCAGCCGAAATGATTTTTCTTGGACATGACGAGCATTCAAAAGCTTATAGACAGTGGAAGACAAAAACATGATGTTGATCAAGTCGATTGCTTATCGGTTCAGGAGGAGCAACCAAATGTTGACAATGAAGTAAACATTGATGACAGTATCAGTGAATATGTTAACGCTGAGGAGGAGGTGGTTTCAACAGAAACACAAGTAAATGAACAACAAAATGATCAAATTCAACCAACGGTACGTGTTTCACAAAGAATAACAAAGGGAGTGCCACCGAAGCGTTTGATTAATGAAATACATGTGGTTAGAGAGTAAAATGAACCGAAAAATTACGATGAAGCCATCAAAAGTGACGATAAAGTGCAATGGCTTCCTGCGATGCAGGAAGAAATTGAGGCACATGAACAGAATGGACCATGGGAACTTGTTGATTTGCCGCCAGGTAAAACAGCAATTGGAAGTAAATGGGTGTTCAAGGTAAAAATCAGTGCAGATGGTGAAATGCAACGATACAAAGCCAGATTCGTAGCACAAGGATTTTTACAGAGGTACGGCGAGGATTATGACGAGGTGTTTGCGCCAGTGGTGCTTCATACAACATTCAGAACGTTGATATCAGTAAGTGTAAAAACGGTATTTCTTAATGGAAAGTTGAAAGAAACCATCTACTCGTACATGAAGCAGCAAATAATCCTGCTAAAGAGAAGCATTTATAACGATCCATGCTTGTATTCGAAGAAAGTTGGCAATGAGTTTTGCTATGTAATTATCTACGTGGATGACTTGATAACCGGCAAAAACACCAATGGATACCAATTACGGAAATTCAGACTCGACACAATCATTGGAAAATAACAAGAAATATCGATCACTGATTGGACGGTTGTTGTATTTATCAGTGAATACAAGACCTGATATTTCGGCCTGTGTTACTATTTTGGCTCAAAAGGTATCACGGCCGAGTATGGAAGATTGGAATCAACTCAAGCGTGTTGTGAAATATTTGAAGGCAACACATCAAATGAGGCTTAAGGGAAGCAACATCAAATCAAACGAATTATCACTGTTTGGATAAGCAGATGCAACATGGGATGGGAAAGATTATAGAATAAAAAAGTTATTAGTATATTTTATCCACATCGTGTTTTATTTTATTTTCATAAAGTTGTTTTCCACATTTCGGAATTAATAAGTAGTTAGATCTGTGGCAAGTAAATATCATTCAAGATATTCTACAAAGTCTTAATCAAAAGTTTGTTTATAATTAGTTTTTAAGATTTGATTGCATCTTGTGAGTTTCCTAGATAGGAAAAAAAAGTCAAAAAACGAAAATTTAACTTACAAAAATGATTAGAACGAGAGAACTCGATGTGCCTATCACTAATAACTCTAATTATACTGTGTAAAGCTATGCGATAACCTATTCCAGTTTTACGTTTGGAGTTAGTAGGTTTCCTGGCGTATCTGAAGCATTTGTTCAGCACACATCTTTCGTGCAATATTACTCTTGAGTTTTAATGTCTGAATGAGTAATAACCATTAAAAGCGAGCTGAATACGATACTTTTTCTAATCCTGC
This sequence comes from Tipula vernalis, assembly GCA_958295665.1. Lineage (NCBI taxonomy): Eukaryota > Metazoa > Arthropoda > Insecta > Diptera > Tipulidae > Tipula > Tipula vernalis. The sequence goes on along the minus strand of OY282558.1, from coordinate 172,691,130 downwards.
AAGTATTTTTATACTTCGCTATTTTGTTGTGTTGTTTGTAATGAAAATAATCCATAACTAATTAGTCAACTCGAGAGTAACAGATTATAAACTTATTACTAAACAGGAGTAGAAAATAGGTTATTCAACTTTTATGATTTGTTCGTTAATTCTTTGGTATAGTTGGTAATTTACAGAAAGATTTTACACATGCAAATAAAGGTTTTGTTGTTGTTGTTCTTAGTAAGTTTCAAGGTTGTTTACAAAATAAAGCTGTCCCTGTCCACAAGAACATGACAGAAGATAATGATAATGATGATTTACCACATGACGATATGTAAGAATTCTAAGCCTACGATGAAACAAGTTCCATAGTTATAAAGCATTATCAATCAAAGTTTTCCAACAACAATTTATGCAGACGATTAATAATACGTCTGCCCCCATCTCAAAAAATCTTATCTCGACCACGTTTTCTCCAAAATTCATTAGTTTTTCGCTTGGTCAAAATACTGAACTTAACAATTCTTCCAAAAGCAGTTAACCAAAAAAAAAATAAAAAAAAAATTGTAATTTATTGATTACGGAATAACATGTTATCCTCTCCATATAAATTATAATATTATTACAACTGTTTCGTGTAAAAAATGAAACACACTATACACGCCTTCGACCAAACACAAAAAAAAAACGGTAGATATTTCTTTTGATGAACATGCTTATTACAAGCACACAAACTACATTTTAACTTTTCGTTGTTGGGTTTTGTTTTAAAAATTAAATAAACGGTTTTGGAAACCACATTATAAATCACACACACCCACCAAAGCCATGTATTCACATCGTAACGTATCGAGTCTTGAAAATTCATCAAATTAATTACGATTTTAACTCAAAAGTTTCTAACATCATCGTTTCTAAGAAATTATGTTTCGATATATACGAGTACACTACTAAATGTACCTTTATATTTCCTTTATGATGAAATTTAATTAATTTATGTGTACGATTTACTCGCTCATTGGAATAATAAAAATTCAATTTAAAGATCTTCAGGTTTTGGGCACCCTCAAAAAATAAAATGAAATCAATTTTTGTCTTTGGGGTGGGAACAAAAAATTACATTATGCAGGGATGATTTAAAATATCATCCTTATCGTCTTTTTGTATCAAATAAAAGTCGTCTTCCCTAGGTACATACCTACATATTAAATCAATACAAATGCAATGGACGTGTGTCTTTCACGAACCTTTTTCTTTATCTAGTTGTTGTATTTTTTTTAAAGCGTGCGCAGCTTTTTTTTTTTTTTTTTTTTTGGTATAATGGTTATAAAAAATTATATAAATGCTAATTAAAATTTATGGTGTTCCGCCGCCGAAGTCACATAAACTGTCAGATTAATTGATTTGATTAAGTATAATGATTTCGTATCAATTTTAGTTGCTTACATAACGATTTGATTGGTTCTATATTTTTTTTTTGTACATAAATATGTACATAAAATGTTATTTAAGTTAATTGAAATGGTAATTAAGTTGTTAAATTATCCACTTACTCAGATATATTATTATGGTTGATTGAATGTTGTATAAACATTTTTGGTTATTTCGATTAATTTTTAATTTTTGGTTACGGTTAAGCAAAAAAAAAAAAATTGTAATTGAAGGTGAATTTTTTTGTGTAGCCTTGCGGTGAGAAACTCTCAAATCGATTAATTTCATAAATAAGCGTTTGTGACATCCGCCAACCAACGAAAAAACACTTTTGTGTAATTGACATTTTGCTCTCCATTAAGCTTTCGTCGAACATCATTCATTTCACGTTTATTTTCTGAATTAATGCTGCGCTGTAATATCATCAGCTTGATTGACAATCAATAAAATGAAAACGAAACAAAACAAGGCACCATACATTCCTAAAAAAAAACCTTAAGCTTTTATAAGAGCTTTTTTGATTGATGCGATATGATTTACATTAACTGTTTCATATTATGTTTTCGTATATCGTTATATGGGTACAGCTTAGTGTTCCAAATACACTTTACCCAAGTGTGAATGATGATTTAATTTTATATTTATCTAATGAACGATGCCGCTTCTCTGATCTGATAACAATTAACCACAACAAGAAACAGATCTACAAAACACATTTGAATTAGACAAAAAAAAAAAAAAAGAATGATTAGGCTTACGTAGGTGTAATGAGGAGATAACAATAATTCATTATGCCTATCTCTAAATACGGATGAATACATTTAAATTAATTTATACATTTTGATTATAATTATGAGATTTCAAAATGAATTTCTAGCGAGATAAATTAATATTTTAATGTATTCACAAAATTGCGCTGTAGGATATCTGTCTACATGGAAAAGATAATACCAACCAAAACCAAAAAAAAAACACTTTAGGTCTTGTGGCCGAAGTATACTTCACCAAAAAAAACCTCAAAGCTGTTTCTTGATATATGTGTACGCTAATTAAATGGATATGAAATCAAAACAAATAATATGATACTTTTCAATTATGCCCACGCTGATTTCGGAGCTCGATTTTAATAAACATACAGGTGCAATTAATTATATCCAAATATATATAAATGTATACCTTTATACAGTCGACCGTATACAATACTAATTCTTTCATCTTAATCTAATAAATAAACAAATCAATTTTTAATATTTTTAATTAATTAAAATCATAACTGCTTGTTATTTCTATTTACGACTCTGCATACGTGTGTATGTTTTTGGTATGTAAGTACGAGAGTATGTTTAACCTTAGTACACCAACAAAATAAAAATTTATTATAAATGTATCATGAGTTGTTCACTGAACTGAAATAAAAAAGTTTTCTTCTTAAATTCTTCCGATAATCCTTTTTTGTTGAAAAGTTTATTCTTCAAAAAAATTGATTCATTAAAATGTTAAAAAACATTGTTTTAATTAAAGAAATGAAATACTTATGTATTTCTTGCAGCAATGAGATTTTAAATTGTTTGTGCTTTTAAATTATTTTTATTTTTCCTATTACATGCTATTATTTAATTTCAACGTTTCTGTTATTATGAAGATAAATGATAAATTAATACACTCTACGGTATCTATAGGATGTGAAAAACTTTGGAAGTATACAAGGAAGCAGCATTAGGCAATCCGGTAGTTGCGCTCCAATGAAATGTAATCTGAATATGTATCATACCATGAACAAAGTAAAATGGCCCAAGAACCGATCACCATCTAATTATTGTTTCAAGAATCAGACCACAAAGTTACACAAAATATACTACTTACTTACGAAATAACTCTATGAGCCTGTGGTGGAAACCTTCACTCATTTATTTTAATTATAGTAAATTGGTTTTTAAAAGTTATTTCACTTCTTTAGATAGATGGTCGTTAGCAGGCGAAATAAATGAGAAATTACCCAAGGTTGAAGCATTTTTCTGATTCATTTTGAGTATGAGCTCATTAACAGCAGGGCATCAATTCGTATGAAGAGCAAAACTCATTACATTGGATACATCTTTAAATTCGACAAATTAGCTATTTAAAAAGATTTTTAGATGAACTATTATTTGTTTAGTCTTGTGGTGGAATAGAAACTGTAAACGAAGTCGTTGGTCTTATTAAACCGGCATGCGCCAAATCTTTTCATTTTAGATTCGGTATACATATTCCCAAAATTGCCAAAGATTAACTTCTAAAATTAAATCTCTTATAATTTTGTAACATTAATTTATAATAAGGTGTAATGTTCAATCCGAAAACTCATTCAACTTTAAATTTAAATTTTTTGCTTTATCAGATTGAAATGATTTCAATTTTCATTTCTAAAAATCTTCTTATCTTTAAAATTTTAAAAATTTTTTTTTCTGATTAAAATTTCGCTATTCTTATTTTTATTAGTTGCATTTGTTGTTTTAAAGCGTTCATTTCATAAAATAAAATTCATGATTTCTAGAATCTTAGAACATTTGGAACTAACACTAAAAAATTAGAAATTATTAAAGTTCATAAGATTCTGTTTATCTAAATTTTCTATTTAGTAGGCTTTAACAAAATTTCTGTTAAACTTAAATTTTTTCTTCATATTGAAATCGTTTTAATTTTAATTATTTTTAGAATTCCTGAAATTTTATTATTTTTTTTTTTTTAAATTTCAAAACAAAAATAATGCCTTGAATAAATTAAATTCACTAAAATCATGAATTTTAGAATTCCTATAATTTTTGAAAATTAAAAAAATTGAATGAATCCTGATTATCTGAATTCTTTTTATTTTAAAATGAAATTTATTGAAATACTACGAAATTCTCTACTAAATTTGTTGCTTTGTTGAAACTCTAAAAATTCTAAATATCTTAAGTTGATACAGATATCTAGAAAACCTTAAAAATTCGAAATCTACTTAAAATTTTTGAATGGATTAAAGAAACAACATAATTTCTTAATTTTCTGTAAATCCTTGTGAAAATTTAGAAAGTTTTTTTGGAATCTTAAAATTAAACAAAAAAATTTAGCTTTGAATTGAATATGAAATTATTAAAATAATTGAAATTCGCTAAAATCATAAAATTGTTTATTTATAGAACAATTAAAATTAAAATAAAAATATTTGACATTCAAGAACTTTACTTGAAATTATGATTTACTTGAATTTTCTATAAATATGTAAATTCATATTGTCGTTTGCTCGAAACTCTAGAAATTCTAAAATTCTAAATTTGGCAAAGATTTCTGGAAAAATCTAGAACTAATTTAAATTTTTAAGTTTTTCAGACTATTTCTACTAAACTCATCTATTGTATTAAACATTTTTTTTCATCTTGAAATGATTTCAATTTTATTTGCAAAATTTTTTACTTTTTAAATTCTTGCTATTCTTAAAATTATTTAAATTTGTCCGTTAAAAACGATGGAGTCTAAAAATTTTTTGAATTAAAAATAAAATTCTAGTAAAAATGAAATTTAACAAATGAATTTGTAACTCATTTTAAAATTTCAAAAAATTAATTAATTCACATTTTTATTAGAAAATTGGAAATTCTCTAAGTTTTTGAAATTTTGATTATTTCAATTTTCTTCACATTTGCAATTTTATGATTTTAATATGTTCCGAAGATTGTAAGAGAATTCAATCCAGTTTCGAACTGATGAGCTTATGATTATGAAAAAATCAATCTTCTCATCAGGCCGCGGCGACTGGACTAATTATACCACAATTTACATTCTGTATATACAGAATGTGCTGTGCGTTAAGTACTAGCGAATCATACTAATACAGATGAACTCTCTTACAATTTTTTTTCTTCACAATATTCACACAGCTCTATTTCTGTGTACGCTAATTTTTACTTTATTAATTTTTTGTTGAATGGTAATTAATTCATGTAATTTCTAATATACTACTGGTAATTAGACCATTTGAGGTGTATGAATATCGTGAAGAAGAAAAATTGTAAGAGAGTTCATCTGTATTAGTATGATTCGCTAGTACTTAACGCACAGCACATTCTGTATCTATAGAATGTAAATTGTGGTATAATCAGTCCAGTCGCCGCGGCCTGATGAGAAGATTAATTTTTTCATAATCATAAGCTCATCAGTTCGAAACTGGATTGGATTCGCTAACAATCTTCGGAACATATTAAAATCATATAAACTCTTCTATTGTATTAAACATTTTTTTTTCATCTAGAAATGATTTCAATTTTATTTGCAAAATTTTTTACTTTTTAAATTCTTGCTGTTCTTAAAATTATTTAAATTTGTCCGTTAAAAATGATGGTCTTAAAATTTTTTGAATTAAAAATATAATTCTAGTAAAAATTAAATTTAACGAATGAATTTGTAAACTTATGTTAAAATTTAAAAAAATTGATTAATTCACATTTTTATTAGAAAATTTGAAATTCTCTATGTTTTTGAAATTTTAATTATTTCAATTTTCTTCACTTTTGTATCCTGAATTGAATTTTTTTTTTTATATTATGGAAATTTCTAGATTTGCCGCTTCCTCGGAACTCTAGAAATTCTTGAATTTTTCTATAATTCTTAAAATTTTAATGTTTTTAATTTTTAAACTTTTGCTATTCTTAAATTGGTCGAATTTATTGTTTTGAAAATTCGTTAAAATCGTTAAAATCACCTTTTAAAATTCGTTAAGATCATAAAAAATTTTATGAGGTTTAAGAGCTCTTAGAATAAAAAAAATTAAAATTAAAAAGAGTTTTTAGATTAATTGTTTTCAGATAATTCGTCTAAAACAATTCATCTAAAACAATTCATATTAAAACAATTCATCTAAAGCAATTTATTAAAACAATTTTTAGATGAACTATTATTTGTTCAATCTTGTGGTGGTATATTAATAGTATTGATTACCTACAACAACAATACAGGTTCAATACACTAAACGCGTACGCATTTAGTTTAAGTCAACCACACTTTTCCTTCTTAATTAAGCTTCGCTCACTAGCGCTATTTGAACGTACATTGTTACTGGCGCTGGATAAAATCACTCGTATTAAAAAGTTTAAATTATGCAAGGTGACGTGAGAATTAACATAACAAAAATCATATTTTTGAAGTCGATGGATTTTTCATCTAATAGATAGATGTATGGCATTGACATTATTTACATGTTACAACGCTTCGTTCCACGACTTTTAAATCGCTTCAAACGGTACGATAGGGACCCACGGTTGGTGCATGTTTGCATTTTGAGCAAAAATGTTGGTACAATGCAGTTGTACTGTAAATGAATCGCCCGATTATTCGGCTTAGATTGAAATTTCGGATAAGCGACGGAATTTCGGGTGTATTTGGACTATTTTATACCATTACATAATTATAACTTAACTTCAATTAAACATCCCACATTCTATAGTTTTGTAAACAATTCTGGTTGAAGATTTGAAATATGTATATTGCGAATAGGTTACAAGTTTATCTACCACGCGGCGTGCCAAAGTAGTCTCGACGCTATCAAGCCGAATACATCGTATTATAAATTCGAACCGGTTATAGTTCATAGTTGCTGGAAAAATTTCAAACAATTTATTTATTTCTCTATAGTCTGTTGTAGTGGAATATTCGTACATTCCATTATATGATTACTGAAACTAAAGAATATTTCAAAACTTTCAATCGTGGTTCTTAAAAAGCTTGAAAATTTTGTAACAGCTATTGAAGTCTGGAAGATATTTACTGGATTTGCTCATGCTGTTTTATACGGTGATTTTTTCCATAAAGAACCGTCTTTCCCCAATAAAACATCGTCATTCTTATTGCACTCGATGCTGCCGGAATCTCCATCTTGATCCATTTCTAAGTTATGTTCACTCATAATTTTCAAATCTTCAATTTCGCTGTTGTCGGCTTGTTAAGATTGAGCGTAATCTATTTTGTTCCCGCTCGTAATCGGCCATTCTAAATACTAACCATCTCGTAAAAATAGTGAAAAATATTTCAAATGCATACCATTTCCTTGTTACTAACGTGGGTTTATTCGACCCGAATTTTCATAAAAAAATTGAGCACAAACACTTTCATTGGTAAAAAAGAAGAAAAGAGAAATATAAGAACTAGAATATAACTAGAATGTAAGTACTAAGTTTCGATTGATAAAATCAGATTAAAACTAAACACCAACCAAAATAATTTTACCTGTAACCAGAGTAGTTATGACTAGTTATAAAACAATAATAATTATCATTCTAACTTTATATTTTGGTAAACTTTGGTTTGCCTATTGTATAAATCATTCGCTGATTCAAATTTACGAGTTGAACATTTTTGACATGCCAGATAATTTGTTTTTAGACAAATCGGTTTTACATAAAACGTTATAGATAAATTTCACCTTTACAGAAAAAAAGGTGGTAATTAGACCTGCCACCTTCGGAAACTTTGGAAACGACGCACTACAAATGGGAAACGTGGCACCACAAAAATCTTCCAAACAGTAATAATTCATAATCCACATTTCTTTCTTTCGTCGCATTTTAAAATGACTGGCAAATATTTTGGGCAACTTAAATTTTTTGATTTATTTTCAGACATCACACTGTATTTAACTTATTTCACTGTAAAATTAAATCCTCTGTTTGTACATATAGAGAAAAAAGCAACTTCAAATGTGCATGCAAGTGAAAATATAATATATGAGGAAATGATATTGTTTGTGCCTCTTTGACCATAAAACTTGCTGTAGCAATATTTGCGATACTTAAACTCTCTCTTGTGAGCAAGAGTTGAAAAAAAAAAAAAAAAATATTTTTTATTTTAATTTTTGTCCCAACACAATTTTAATCTGCTGGTTCTTTTTCTTGTTGGTAATTTATAATAGAATCGATCAACTTGGTACTTGAGAGCACAGTTTTACAACTCTGTGATATTACTTAAAAAAGCTAAATAAATTCTTAATTAGCTAAACATTTTAAAATTTCATCATTTCTTCAACAACGAGTAATCTATAGAAGCCTTGTGTAATACAATAACCTCGACATTTAAATAAAATTTCGAATATTTCAGAAAACTTGAAGAAACTTAGTCATAAAATAATCTTGAAAAGTTAAGAAATTAATAATTTGAAAAAATTGTATGGGTATTTTTCAGATTATTAATTTCTTAACTTTTGAATATTATATTATAACTTTGAAAGTTTATCCAAGTTTTCCTGAAATATTCGAAATTTTATGTAAATATCGAAGTTATTTGATTATACAAGCTTTTCGCAAAACCATAAATAATCTCGATATTACGGCCATGACGGTAATTCGAATAACTTCGATATCAAACTAAACTACCCAACTCTATTTAAAACTAGAAATTTACATAAATTCAAAAATCTTGTGTCATTTGAGTATAATGCCTACTCGTAATTCAACTCCAAGCTAAACTCGAATTATATCGAAAATCTCGAATAATATCGAAAATCTCGAATAACCCGTCTATAAAATTTCGAATAATAAGCTAAAAAACCCCAAGAAAATATCGAAAATTCTGGAATATCATGCAACTCCATAACGCCTTTCAAATTTCCAGTATAAGCAAGAAACTAGAATTGACTCAAATAATTTCGAAAATTTGAATAATTGTAGGGTTTAAAATAATCGAGATATTCTCAAAAAAAAAATTGTAATGTTCCTGAAAATCTTGAATAAACTTAGATTCTTAGAATAATCTTAAAAATCTCAAAATTAGGTAACTTAAAGGAAAAAAGAAACTCTTTCTCGCAAAAATAGCTAGAATATCCCGAACAATCTCGAAAATATTGAGTAATGTTGTTCATTTTGAATAAGTTAGGTAACAAGCAAGTTATTGCTATTCAAACTCAGATATCTAGATTATTCTAAAAATCTTAAAATTTCGAATTCGGAAAATCTCGAAAAAACTCGAGAATTCTGTAAAATCCGTTCAAGTAAGCTTGATAGCCTGGAAAATCACATAAAATCTTGAAAATTTTATGTAAAAATCTTATAAATCCTGCTGTATCTATAAGTCGGTAATATGACGCAACATAACGTCAAAATTCGAGTCGAATAATCCCTATTAAAAGACGATTCTATTGTTTAAGGTTTGTAAAATTTGGATGAATTACTAGGCGCATTTTATTTGACCAAATTGAAATTGGTATTCATTTCGAAATCGCGTCCCCGCTGAATTTCGAAAAAAAAATCACGGCTAAACATGTGACTCAAAACTTTTGATTTACGACAATTATTTTGTAATTTATATTAGACACTGAGCCTTAAATAAAAAAAATCACAATCACCAAATAAACAACAATTTTTGTTATGTGTTTGTGATGTGCATGACAGACAACTGTTAGAACTTTAAAAATAAAATTTAGCGAAGATTCCATGAACCTGGTGCTAAACACAATAACTAACAAATATTATTGGATTTTGAAAACCACGTATACAGCGAGTATTCACGAATACCAAAATGGTATTGGATTCATGGCATTGTTGTTGTAAATGGTCAAATAAAATGCGCCTATTATTATGTAAGAACAACTTGCTATGGAATTGAAGCGTAGTAGGCAGCGAATTTATTTGTGGATTGATTAAAATTTTTAAATTAATCTATTTTAATTTTTCTACCACTAATATTTCCAACAGCTATGCGGTGTGGTTTAATTTGTTTGCCTACAGTTTTGTATTAGAGTGTTCCAAATGAAATTGTAAATACATAAAATTGATAAAGAAACCAATCGATTTATTCCATGAATGATAATTTAGGTCAGAAGCCACCACTGGAAATAAAGATCGGTCTCCAGCCGCCTCATCACTATCAGGAAGCTTTAGGGGAATAAAGGACCAACAAGTTTTTCTCGGTTGAATACCCACAATTCAGTGTTTGTACAAGTGAAATCAATCGGCGAATCTACAAAGCAAGAAATACATTCAATATGCTTTATGAGATCTGGAATGCGTCGGTCCCTCCGTTCAGATCAAGAAAGGGGGTGTTTGGAAATTGTAAGGTTTCATTAAAGAAATTTCTAAGTTTCTCCTCTATAGCCTTCATACTTTTTACCAATATGCAAAAATTAAACCAGAAAATTTTAACCAATGCTTAAAATGAACCGAAATTGTCAATAACGTACGTCCTCAGGTTTAATCTGCTTGTTCATAGCCAAATTAATTTTAGATCAATTGTTATAACTTTCAATTTTGTTATTTTAGCTCAATGCGTCTCAGCTCAATGTATCAGCGATGCATGCCGAGCAAATGGATAATTTATTTTTTAGCCCTTAGGTTGCGGACCGATTTCGGTGTAAATAATTCTTAACACAAAAGTCAAATTTAAAGGTCCATTTTGTTTTAAAAATACTCGTTTTGCTATTTCTCGCCTCCTTTAATGAGTTTTCAGTGTTGTATCTCAACTGTTTTCAAGATAACTTCATCTCCAAAATTTCGTTGAATTTAAATCATGCTTAAAACAAAATATACTACTTTTCTTAAATTATTTAAAACTTTCCGAAAATTGTTGAATTTGAAGTATTTATAGAATTTGAATTTGAAGTATTTACAAAATTTGGTGAATGTAATCTTTGAGCATTTGAAAAAATTAAGTTTTGAAATATTTATTTATTTATTATTAATTCACCAACTTTTATATAAAAAAAATCTGGCTATAATTTAAAAAAAAAAATAAATCTAACATAAAAAAACATAGTTAAAATTAAATTAAAAATATACACAGGTACACAAATCTAAACATTAGTTTACCAAAAATTTAGAAACAATTCAGATACGAATTTTTTAAATACATTCCCCGAGAATGAAAACCGAACGCTTCACGGATCTTGTTAAAAACAGCCGATGCATGATAAACGGGTTCACATTACCCATAACGTCTACTGCGAAATGGTAAATTGAGCTAAAAGTCCTTATTACGTCACTCATGAGAAGGGTGTATATGTATTTATTAAACAGTTGAAGTACCTCAACATTGTTAATCTTAGTAACCAAAATAAAAGATGGCACATTACTGTCCGTGGGAAGTATTCGAAGAGAAAACCTAGCAAAACGTTTTTGAACACTTTCAATATATAGTAGTCAGAATAATATGTCTTTGTTGTACCATATTCCAGTTGTGAACGTACAAACGATATTTATATAAAAAATATTTTAAATTACATGGAATGCACAGCACTCCAAAGGAGAGCGTCTGTGAGAGCAAACTATGATTAATTTTATCAAATGCCTTTTTGAAACAAGTGTTAGCAACCTGAATGTTACTACTATCCAAAAGTGCACATACTAGTATGAGCAAAAATTTGTAAAAACTAATAAATTTGTATTTGTCGATCGGCTCGGGAAAACCCCGTTTAATAATCGATGATTTCGTTACGGTAGGAAAGTATCCACTTGAAAGACTTTCATTAAATAGGAAAGTAATTGGCCTTGCGATTGCGTTAGCAGTTCGTTTTGTATACAACTGGAGGGATAAGATCAGGGTCGGCACTCTGGTTAATATTCAGTGTTAACAGTTCCGATAGTAAGTCTTCTATATTCAGATTAATCAATTTAAAATTAACGGTACTACTACATATCCACTGTACAAATCTGATAGGTTCGGCTTAGATATTTAAACAGTCTCAAAATAGTTGGCAAAAAGGTTACAAGCCTCCTGAAGCCAGTCACACGATCGGCTCTGCAAGAACATTTTTGTAGGATCTAATCCAATTTTAAAACGTTCGGTACTCCAAAATCGATCAGAATTTGACTTGATGTTTGACTCGATATCTAGAATGTAAATATTGTACAGGAATCAGTTCAAATTCTTCCTTAATGTATCATAAAAATTGTAATTAGTACTATTTGAGGACAATTTCTACTTCTTATGAGCATTATTTTTGGCGATTTTTCAGGTTAGACAATTGTTTATTATGTCATGGTTCGTTTTTAGTTCGCGAAATGATTTATCTACATATTGAGGAACAAACTTCTCAATACCTAGGTTCAAGATCACATAAAACACTTCTAACATTGAATGTAAATCATTGCTAAGTACCACATGAATCCCAATCGTCAGGAACATCAACACAAATATTAGGCGCTTACAAATTTTACAAAATTATTAGAATCCATTTGGCAAATTATATTAGTTGCTTTGAAAGGTTTAATACAAAGATTTTTAAGTTAAGTTTGATTATAATAAAATTTTGAGGATCATGCCGAAATTTTTAAATATTTTAGAAATTCGAAGAATATGAGAAATTTTAATTAATTACTTTACAGACTTATCTCTAGGTTTGGTAAAATTTAGGATTATTCGGTGTTTGTAGATTAGAGTGAATTTAACCCAATTGGAATACCAGTTTTGACAAATAAAATAATAATTGGTAAAATTTCGAGAATTTCAGAAATTGGAGAGATTTTTAAAATTTGGTCAATTTCCAATTAGGAGCTGACATTTAGGAAAATTAGGCAATTTTTAAATTTAACTGGTATTTAAGAAAAAATTTTAATTTGCAGAATTTTTCAGAAATTTGAAAATAATTTGATAAATTTGTTGAATTTTAAGATTTTTTATAACCCTTGTTTTACGAGAAGTGAAAGACTTTTGGAGATTTTAGTTTTCAAGACATTTTAGTTTACTTAAGACTGATTCTAAAAGATTTATAGAATTTTAAAATGGAAAAATTTAAGCGAATCGGTGGAAACCGTGAAACTAATTAATTCAAATCCCAAGTGTAGTTTTTGTTGAATTTAAGAAATTAGAAGAACCGCTAGGCGAGTATTTTTGGGAATTTCAGACATTTCTTGCATATTTTTAGTATACAAAATAAATATTTCAAGGATTTCAAGAACTTAAATGACTTAAAACTTTTGTGTTTGCACAGTTGGTACGTGTTTAACAAAACATTTGTAACTTGAAAAACATGCTTAATTTGAATTTCAATTAAATTTCCAAAATTTCTTCAACGTCTGCAAATTCATGAAACTTTCTCCAAATTTCGTGCAAATATTCAAATTCCGCAAATTGGGTGATTAAAAGGTTTTGTCAAACTTCAAGATTTAAATTGATGATTTAGTTAATATTGAAGAAATTTTTAAATGTTCTGAAACATTTAAAGAATTTGTGAGGTATTCCAAGATATTGAAGAATTGTTGTAAAATTTTAAGAATTTTAATGTTTTAGAGAATTAAAGCGGAACAAATTGTTGATTTGCAAAATATGAAAGATTTTAGCAAATTGAGAAGGATTTTCCGAGGATTTCTAAAGGATTTCAAGTGTAAATAGAAATTTAAAAATGAAAGACACGTAAAAATTTTTAAAGAATGTAATTTGAGGATTTCCTAGATTAGTGTTTATTGGTTAAGGAATATTTTGCAAAATAATTGAAAGAATTTCCGGATTTGAATCGCTATTGAAAAATTTGAAGAATTTTTAAATAAAGAATTTTGAAAATTTGGAAAAAATTTAATTTATTAAAAGTTGAGGAATTAGAAGATTTCTTATCTTTCAGTATAATTTTAAGCATCATAAAAATTTCAAGAATAAGAGTAATTTTAAGTATTTGCTGACTTAAGCAAACTGAAGATTCGGTTGAATTTAATAATAAGGAAGAAGGAAAAATTTTGAACGTATTGTTGGGTACATTCTGGATTTAGATGGATCAAATAGAATAGAGAGTTTATAGAATTTGCTTAAAAGTGTTTTTAGAAATTAATAATAGTAATTTTAGAGAGTTAGTAATTAATTTGACAGGATGATTTGAGGAATACGAGGAGCTACGTAATTCGAAGAAGGAACAGTTTAAGAGTAATCTGAAGAAGTTTTAAAATTAAATATTTTTTTTTTTTTAAAACATCTTTATTGATATGGCTACTACAATCTTAAACATTATTAATTCATTAGTAAGGTTGACATTAGTACTTATGAGATAAGCATAAACTTGTGTGGGTCTGCTGGACCAGTATCCAGTTCCCTTAAGATATAATATTCATACGGTTAGCTCATGTGGTTTGATTCGTTTAAGCCGCCTTACTTCGTTTGTACTGTCCAGTAGTTGTACGGCCTCGACGTTGGTGTGGTTAAGAAGCCTCTTCTCATGTTTAATGGCACATTCGCGGATGACGTCGTCTATCAATTGTATTTTTAGATCATTGTGTATTTCCTTGTTAGTCACAAATCGGTAAGCGTTGGTGACCATTCGAAGAAATTTATTTTGGCTACGTTGTATAATGTCTCTATTGGATTTATGAGTACAACCCCATAGCTGCGCACCATACATCCATATTGGTTTGAAGATAGTCTGGTAGACTAGTCTTTTGCAATACAGGTTCATTTTGGAATGATGCCCAATTAACCAGTACATTTGACGTTGTTTTAATCGTATCTGTTCAGCTTTTTGTCTCACATGATGTTTCCAGTTGAGCCTTGAATCTAAATGCAGACCAAGGTATTTAGCCGATTCAGCCTGCGGCACTTGCACCCCATTGAGGTATATGTGTAGACTGTTATTTTTGTGTCGGAGCGTAAATGTCACATGGGTTGATTTGAGCTCATTAAGCACTATTTTCCAGTCAATTGTCCATTTAATAACGTTGTTCATTGCTCGTTGAAGATTTTCCACTGCCCTTGGTTGTGATTCGTCTACTGACATAATTACAGTGTCGTCAGCGAACGTGCCGATGAATGTTTTATTCGTTGTAGGTATGTCCGCAGTGTAGATAAGGTAGAGGAGGGGTCCCAATACGCTTCCCTGCGGAACTCCCGCTAGCGTTGGATAAAAGTCAGAACATGTTTCTTCATGGATGACTCTGAATTGGCGATCAGAGAGGTATGATTCAAGCAGCTGGCAATAGTTTTGTGGTAGCATTTTGCTCATCTTAAATGTCAATCCCTCGTGCCAAACCCTATCAAAGGCCTGAGATACATCCAGAAATACGGCGGGGCAATATTTCTTTTCTTCTAACGCTTGCTCTATTACCGTAGTTATTCGATGGACTTGATCTATTGTGGAGTGGTTATTCCTGAATCCAAATTGAAAATCAGGAACGTTTACCATTGGCTTTAGACGTTTTAGTAGTAGTTTTTCAAACAGCTTTGATAAGGTCGGAAGCAGTGAAATTGGTCTGTATGATGTTACTTCTTCATCTGGTTTACCTGGTTTCTTCAACATAATTATTTGAGCCGTTTTGAAGCATTTGGGTACATACTTCAATCTCATACAGGCATTAAATAAGTATGTGATCATGATGATTGCTTTGCGTGGAAGTTCCTTGAATAGACCCGGTGATATTTCATCAATTCCTGGTGCCTTTTTTTGACTAAGACTTTTGTCGATTTCTTCAGCAATTTCCATTGGCGTGACCCTTTTAAAATCCTGATTTGGTTGATAGACAGGTGTTACGTCAATGTTGGATTGAATGTCATGGGGTTGAAACACTGTTGCTAGGTGTTGAGCAAAGAGTTCCGCTTTTTCTTTGTCATGTCGAACCCAATTGCCTTGAGCATTTCTTATAGGTGGTACTCGAACTACAGGTCGTTTAAATTTTCTTGTTGCTTTCCATAACGAGTAGTCCTTATCCATTTCTGGACCTAGCCCGCTTAAGTAGTTGTCGAAGCAATCCTGTTTGAAACTTTTGATTAGCCTATTGACTTTGTTACTTATTCGATTGAAGGTGGTTTTGTCAGCGGGATTTCTGGTGAGATGCCATATTCTCCTTGCCTTTCTCCTTTCCTTGATTTGTTCCCTGATTTCAGCAGGGTATTTGACTTCAATCTCCGCTTTGTCCTTTAATTCTGGAGTAGCTAGACTGGCGGCCATACGAGTGTATTCAATGAAATTGTTTGTTTGTTGTTCCAATTCTTCATTACTTTTAATACTAACTTTTAATTCAACTAGCTCTTCCAGTTTTTCTCTGAAGAGATCCCAATCCGTGAATCTATTAGTAAGGTTTTGCTTCTTTTTTTTCTTGATGACTATAGCGCTTACTGACAACAGTACAGGAATGTGATCAGATGTTAAGTCGTTAATTTCTTCGACACTAGTGTAACTGGATGAAATACCTTTTATGATGAAGAAATCAAGCAGATCTGGTATTTTTCCTGCATCCGTTGGCCAATACGTTGGCCCCCTTGGAGACAGATATTCACATTTGTTTTCATGAATGGCATTGAACAAAGCATTTCCTTTCCCTGGAGAAATTAGCCTGGAACCCCAAGCTGTATGTTTTATATTATAGTCCCCTCCAATAATAAATCTTGGACCGAGCTTATTAAAGACGTTATTAAATTGTAACTTCGTTGGTGTATGGCGTGGAGGACAGTATGCTGCCGCAATATTTAGATCTGCGCCATTATATTGGATTGAGATAACAGTTGCTTGGATGTAGCTTTCTCGAATATCCTCTTGTTGATTATGTTTGATATTATTTTTAATTAGTACAGCTGAACCACCTCTGGCTCTTTCACTAGGATGGGTTGTCCAGTAGGAATTAAATCCCTTTATTCTGAAAAAGCTTTTGTTGGAGAAGTGCGTTTCTGAAATAAGTGCAATATCTATGTTGTTTGTATGGAGAAATATTTCCAGTTCTTGGGCTCGTTGGTTGAGCCCATTAGCGTTCCAAGTTACAATGCGTAGGAACGAGTTAATCATTTGTGTGTATGCTGACTTTTTTTGCTAGGCGGATAGAAATTACTTTCTAGTTTTGCCACCCTTTCTGTTAAGTGACCAAGTGTCTGTTGAATTTGACTAAGCTTTTTAATAATTTCAAAGTTACTAGACTCGTTATTAACTTCTATGTGTTTGTTGTTTTGGTTTGATTCATCAGCAGATAATTTGGTGATTTGCGCGTAGGATAATCCAACTGTAGATGGTGTGATTGTTGTTTGTGGTTAAGCAGCTTTGGTTTGTAATCGCTGTACTACACGGTAAAAAATTTTGATTTCTTTTAAAACTTTTTTGACTGCATATAGGTAATAGACTTTTTCGTTTAATATTGAAACTTTGAGAAGTTTGGAACAGTAAACTCTGATGTTTGAAACAACTCAATATAACGTTTAAAATTTGTACTCGAGAAGTGTTATCTTTAGTCAACAAAGGACGAATTTAAAACCGATAAATTTTAAAACAAAACGAAAATGTCTGTAAATTAGTACCTATTTGTTGAAAAGGAAAAATTAACGTTTGAAATTTAACATACTAGGACTAGAATATAAACTTAATAGTTTGTGATCTAGTAGCAAAATTTTTTAAAAGCCATCGAAGTTTAAATTTTACACCCAAAAATTTTAAAATTATTCAAAAAAGACTTTTAAATAGAGGTGCTTTATTTAAATAAAAAACTTGAAAATTTTATTCTTATCTATTTGCGTTCTAAAAATTAAAATTAATGGTTGTACTTTGTAAACTTTCAGGTTCTCTTTAAAGTCTTTCCAAAATTGAAAAATAGACCAGAAAATGATTAATTTTAGCAACTAAAAGTTTAAAATATCATAGTTTTTCCTGGTTAATCTTTTTCAATTTTAAGAGGTCTTTTGTCACTAATAATGGAAAACAGGGATCATTTTTTTATTTTTAAATAAAATACGTTTTTACTATTTACACTTTTATTAATTAATTATTTTATTGTTAAATTCAGTTGTTAATCTTAAAATACATACTTAGAAATTTATACAAGTTTTTGAAAATAAAAAGGTGTTTTTTCTTACAACAATTTTATCGAATGTTTGTTTATTTTTTAATGTTTCAAAACAAATTATGTTGTTAGTATTTGTTTCGGTTATTTCATAATTGCAGTACAATTCATTAAATTTCTCGGTTTTAAAAAAGATGCAAATAAAATATATTTTATTTTCTAAAGAAACTATATCAATAATTTTATAAAAATCCGGATATTCATTTTCATTATGTATAAGTGTAATAAATAAGCCCATCCTATATATAAAACCACCATAAGAGAATGAACTTATTTTAAGAATTGTTGCTTCATCAGTCAAATCGAAAAATAGTTTTAATAAATCTTTATTTTCATGATATTTAATAAATTTAATTTTTCTCTTTCCAAAAGAAAATAGATCGGATACGTTTAGCTGCTTCCAAGTGTAGTACATTTTTTGTTGATGTCTGTGAGATAAAGTTTTCGCAATACTTTTATAATTGTTAAGGTAGTGAGCACTTCTTTTAAAATTACGGTGGTAGCTTTCATAACGCATGGCCCACAAATCAATTAAAGGACCCATTCTTGCAATTACAGAAGGATAATGTATCATAAAATGATGTTTAGGTAATAAATTTAAAGTCAAAGATTTTAGTATGTTGAGGTGAGAACTAATACAATTTGATAATTGTTGATGATCAGTTTTCGAAATTATTGGAGAAAATATTACTCTCATGATTTTCAGAAGCGAATTTACTGCCGGCCAAATATCATTTAATTGTTCCAAATGGTCGGCGAATATGAACGGTAAATAAGTAATTAGGCACCAATTTTGAGATGCAGAAAGACCGAGAGATATTGATTTCTTTTTAATTCTAATTGACGTTGGTTTGTTCTTTTTATCTAAAAATCCATAGTTAAAGCCTGTTATTCTATTATTAATTTGATCAAGAGTACATTTTTTTTTTTTAGTTAATTGCTCAAAAAAAAATTTTAAAACAAAAGGTACTGCTCCCTCCAGAACATCATGCATGATATCAACTGTTCCATTGTCTATAATATTGTAAGAAGAAAGTGTGTTTAAAACACAATTAAATTTCATACCAATTATATTGCTTCCGGTGGTTTGAAACGATGCTAATTGCCCTTGGTACGTTCTTAAACGGTCAGGGAATTCAGCAGTATTATTTTTAAGTTCCGCTTTTGTACAGATGCAAAATCTACAGCAATTATCAGTGTTGAATGATTGTGGGAAACCGAGTAAAGTATTTCCACCTAAATTATCATGGATCACACTAACCAAAGTACCTTTTATTGTGGTTCCATTGATAATAACCCCTTGTCTTTCTAGTACTAGTATATCATCCCGAATTAGCGTTAAAATTTTATTTATATTTGATAAGTTTCGTTTAATATCACTTACATAAAAGAGCGACACCAAATGGATATGCTCTAATTTAGAACTATACAAACGATTTAAATTTCGCAGCGAAAAATAAACGGGCTATATAATAATAAAATCTCATTTTATTTTTGTTACCGAAAACCAAATAAATAAAAATTAGATTTTAAATTCATGCTTTAGCGCAAATACTTAGAATTATTCTTCAAAGTCGAAATAACGGAAAAATGAAGTGCGCCATTATTTATCTCATAAACGGTGTCGCCTATCAGAAACTCAAATATTAAATGGTCATTTCACGTGTTGAGTACCGCAGCTAGGTTTACACGGAGTTATTGTACTCTTAGACCTTGGGCCTTCCATTTGTTTTCCCATCTACCTTCGCAGGTCCGCCATGCAGCAACAACAAAAAATTTCTTCTTGGTTATTACTCGAGATCTCGCCAGTAAGGGGCCCCCGGTTGTATTGCATCCGCTGCATTCTTTTGTGGTTGGCCGTGATATAGTATGTTGTGAATTTTTCCAGAGCATCAATGCAAAAAAATACTCTTCGGCCTATACTTCAAAATGAATGAAACGTTTCTTCGTTAGGAAACTTTAAATAAATCAATGTAATAACAGTATTTTTTTAGAAAATAGAAAAATTCTCGAAAATTTCTCCGAGATACTCTAAAACAATTTTGAAACTCTCAAATTCTCGAGAAAAAAAATTCGTCGAGAAACAAATTTCTCGATTTCTCGAGAAATAAAATTTCTCGGGAAATCAAATCTTTATATGTATATATAGGTGCAGGCTCTTCCTGAAAGGCATAAATTCAGAGCAGCCGTGAGGAGTAGAATTATAAGCAAAAGTGAAATATGGATGCCAAATATCCCAGTTTAAAGCAACGTTTTATGCAAAGTTTTGTAGATATTCACCCAAAGTTTTGTGGAATCGCTTAAATAATCCATTTGTTTGCTGATGATACGTCATTATAATGAGTATCTTAATTTTGGAAAGCTTACATATTTCTTTAAAAGTTAACTCATTAAATTAGACCCCTGCCTGGTCTCTTGAAACTTCAGCGAATGTTCTAGCTACTATTGAAGCTTCTTGATTTGGCATAGATGAAGTTCTATGGTTATTAGATTTACAAAGTTGACATGCAACTATGAAATTCCTTATTTTGTTGTACATGTCTGGAAATTTAATATAACATTTGATACGATTGTAACTACTATAAGGAAGCCTTGATGACCACCGAGAAAAGATATTTGAAAATCTTTGGTTATTTGATGTATTTGTTGCTGATCAGTAATACATTTTGTATTTAAATTTGGGTCATGGAACATAAGAGGATCAAAGTTGACTTCGTATTTGATAAGCATATTATTGGTATACGAGTAATTATCCGATTTATTAGAAGTTCTAATAATGATTCTGATTTATTTTGTAGATCGGTAGATTTTGTTATATTTTCAATATTCTCATTGTTCACAGATATCAGATTGTACTGGAAATTCAGGAGTCATAGAAGAAAATAATTTATTATTAGATTCGTTACTGGCCGAGTTCATTCCCAATTTTCTAAATTACCATTAGTTTCTCAATTGTTGTCGAGTTTTCTAAAACTTGTGAAATCTAGTAAGTAATAAATTTCTCAAATATTTAATTCAAAATTATTTAATTTAATTAATTTTTTAAGCTTTATTTATTTTAAAGAAATATTTTATTGGTTTTTTAGTTTTTTTTTTATTACTCATTTGTTAGGAACAAATCTGCGGTAGAAGTTGGCAAAGTATAAAAGTCATTCTCAGAAATCTCCACGATTCCATTACAGTTTTTGATATTTTTAATTCAATGATATTTCCGAATAGGAAATTAGCTTTTGGTCTACTCGAGATATATTGTATTTACCGTTGTTGACGACTGGCCTTGAAATTGTGGTTTTCTCGAAGTACGAGTAATTTGGTCAATGGTCTCCAAAATTATACAAAAATTGTACATAGTTGGAACCAAATTCTTTTCAGTAACCGCCTGGTGAATTTTGAGTAATTTTCAGTGTTGTTTGAACTGGCATCTTCCTACAGTGTTTATTTTTATGCGAATTATTTTATTATTTATTTTTTATTGAGTGCGATATACATAAATTAAAAACAGGTTTTGAATAAATCTAATTACAATATCTCAATTATTTTTTTGTGCTATATATTGACACTGCAGTCGATCTCTGTATTTTGTCTGTAAATGTTGTTGGCACCAAATTTATTTGTAATTTCCCATAAAATACAAAAAACTTTCTCGTTTCAACCATTAAACAAATAATTTTATTTTTCTCCAAAATTCCTAAAAACTTTAATCATAAAAAATAAAAATTTAATTTAATTTTTTGTGTTCAGAGTACAGAATATAACTATATGTATGTATATGTATTAAATGGATGTTTTTGATTTATACTAAAATAAAATTTCAATGTAAAACAAACTCCGTTAAAGTTCTAAAAGTTTTTAATTTAGATGGGCTATATTAGGTACCATCGTATCTAGAAAATCGTAATTTAATTAAGTTCTACAGCGTTTATATATTACATCCCTAAATCATTTTAAGCCTATGTAAAAGGAGTGCCACAGTCCATATTTTTATCTTTATTAGCAGCGTGTCCTAAAAAAAAATTTTATGTCTGCATAATTCTATGAATGCCATGAATTATTTATATTTTACTACAAAAAAAAAACCCAAAATAAATATTCGAAATAAGATCACGATCTCTAAAGAGACACAAAAAATTTAAATAAATACAAAATGTTATTCCTCACTTTCGAGCCGAGACGAGATGAATTTTAACATGGGCTAAAAATAAATAAATTAATGCCCCCCTATTGTTTCGTTACCCAAGAAAACCATGTTTTGTGTGTAGTTTTGGTTGGGTTATGTAATAATCGGTTTTTAACTCGTGCACATACTAAAAGGTTTTAAATGAGACGGAAATTATGGTCGGTCGTGTCTTGTTAGACTTTTTAACAGTATTAAAGACATAACGCCTACAAATAAAATAATGTAATGCGTGTACCAGATACGTTCTAAATTCTCGAATCATCCATAATAAATATCTGCTTAGTCATTAGAATGTGTGCATCGCTCATTCATACAAAGTTGTATATAATACAGAAAAAAACTCAGTTTTAAGATGATAATATAACCGATTTTCTATTTATCAATCTAATAAAAAATCATAAAAGTATGATTATGCGATGTTAAATATTACTTAGGACCAAAAAAGAAAAAAAAAACGAATTCTTATTTTGGTGCTATCAGTCAGAAATTATGTCGGCAGTTTATTAAATATTAACCAAAAGTTCTGTACTAAGATTTAATATATCGTTTAATCGACTTTATGATACAACCTAATATTTATGCTTGTATCTTATGTACATCAATATTTATTTTCGAAAAATCATTGTCATCATCATCATCATCATCATTATCATCATAAGAAACATCAATGACATTCTTCAATTCCCATTTAAGCATCATCTTGTTATATTTTTCTTGTCTTTGGTTTTTTTGTTTTGTCTTTTGTAGAGGGTGGCTATGTTTTCAAGATAAATTTTAAAAATTATTATTATTATTATCATTATTACTATTGTTATTCTAATAAAAATATATTACAGATGTTTCCTTTCCAAAGATGTATGTAAGTATGTATAATGTACAGCAAAGAAGAAAAAAATAAGGATATGAGGGTCGTTGAAAGACTTATGCATTTCATTTTAAAATCATTGTAACATAAAACGAAATCGAAAAGAATCAGATAAGAAAAAAACTTCTTCTCTCTGCGCGGTCCATCATTTATATTTATCACGATTTTTATTTTATTTTAATGGGACCGCATAGTAACGTACATTATATTCATGAAACCGAATCGGAACAGCGTTAATAATACCTAAATTAACACATTATTTTGCTGGAAATCGGTATAATAATAACGAGAACGATATACAGATACAGCGCAACCATTACACAGATCGTTTAGCGTTACTAATTAATAACAAGACGAAACAAAATATGTAGCGAGATCAATAAACTGCGTTTCTCACTGTATCATTCGTCGTTGATTGATCTTATTTCGCAATATTCTAAACTCAAAATTAATTAAAAATTCAAAAATGAGATGGCGAAATATTAAAATATTTCATATTTCGTAGATTCTCATTCCCACCATATCACAAAACCGGGTGTGATCTCGTTATAGAATGTTACATGCGCGATCTAATTATTGCGCATCAAACACGATTATGTGCGACAATCAAAATTCACCCTTTATTATTATTCCTATTTATAAATATTAATTCTAATGACAAAAAAAAATAAAAAATAATAATAATAATAATATGACAGCAATGAGGCGCCTTTGATATTCCAAACAACAACACAAAAAAACTTGATCGCGTACAAAAAAATTTTCTCGATCATATCGAAAATATACAAGCAGTCAATACAACAACAACAAAATGGTCAAAATAAATGTCACATCATAAAAATAGTTTTAAAATTTATTTTAAGAGTTGTCGGCATTTGAATGGATTTATTTTAAATAATTTTTGGGATTTTTTTTTTGTTTTTAGTTTTTTAACCAGAAAAAGATCAAGATCATGTCTAATTGGTTTCAGAAAATTAGTTTTTTTTTGTTATTACGTACATACATACATTGAATTTCAGTAATATACGAAAACTGTGGAGTTAATGATCCTAATTTTTGGTTTTTGTGATCGGAATAAGACGGAAGTTATGTATTCACATGGTCAATAAGTTACGTGTAAGATCGTTTAGTTTAACGTCTATTTTAAAAATAATTATGTTTATTTGTACCGAACAACACGAAAGAACATATTTTAATGGGAATTTAACTTATAATAAATTAAATTCTGATTTTTATAGAGGTTATATTAAATAAAAAAAAAAATCAGAAATTAGAACTAAATGAATCTAATTACGGGTATTCTTTAATTAAATTGATATCTAAATATTTATTAATACACCTAGATCGTTTAACTAAAATTTCGCTTTAACTCTAGTTTCAGCCTAATGTGTCATGTTTAATCTTAATTTCAATAAAATTTTAAATTCAGTTACTTAGCGACATAGTTTTTCCTATTACGGCTGCATTTTAGATGTGAACATCGCTAAAATAGGTCTTTCGAAACTAATTACCTTCAAAATTCTATCTAAAATTAGAAAATTAAAAGTACCTACCAGGTTACCAATATATTAATTTGGTTAACATAAAATTGGAGTTTACGACTAGGCTCTTTAATTTGAAATTTAAAATGTTTAACAAAAAACATAAAAAAGTTAATTTCTTAAATTATCCGAATTCTGAATTCTAAATATTGTTGATTCATGACATTTTTAATTCCAGAAAATATTGGTTTTAAAAAATTAGATATTTTAGGCTCAACAAAATTAAAACTTTTAAAATTTCGAATGCAGAGAATTAAAAAAATATAATTTTTATTTTTGCTCGAAAAAATCCTACGTTTTAAATTTAGAAAAAATTCGAATTTTAGATTCCAAATATGAAAATTCGAAATTTTAAAATTTAATCAAATTTTCAATGATTCTTAATGTCAATTTTTAAAATGTAAATTTCAAGGAAAGTTTTCATTTTTTGAAATCGATACACTTTGTATTGACCTCGGGTTAAAGTACGGAGGGGATTTTGATATTTCTATTTTTTTTGGTAGATATATTTATAAATGATTGGCCTCTTCATTTTTTCTGATTAACAAGCCAAAAATGTTGTGAATACCATCATTGTTAATATATTTTGTCTATAAAAAGCCGAATGAATCTTATTGATTTTAATACAGACAAACTTTCTCTTTCTATTATTTGTGTGGGCATAAAACACACAGAAATGAGGGTTTTCCATGAGTTTTTATATTTGGTGAATTTTATAATTCACTAAGTCAATGCGTTCTTGCCTCATACGCAATGTATGAAGTTAGAATTGTATTTTTGTAGTTTGGTCGTAGCTATCTGATGAGTAAACCGAACTTTTTGTTCGTGGGAGCATGTCAGTACGAAACCAAACTACCATTAAATATATAATTAAATTTATTAAAACCATTAAATTTATTAAAAGTGTTAAGGATATAATTAAATTTTTAATTCTAATATATTACTTTTCGATTGTGAAACGTGATTACAAATTTTCATAAATTTTTAATTTTGGAAGTATTAAAACTTACAGCCGCATTTTTGGGTCAAAAATATTGTTCAACCTTCTATGTAAGAAGAGTGTGAGGGTTTCAATGCTGTTGTTTGCGTTTCGATATTTCCTAAATTAATAAATAAATCTTTCCTAAACAAGGTACAATTCATACTACTTGCTTTGGTAAGGATAGTGTCTACAATTTTTGTCTTTAAGTCAAAAAAATAATCGCAACAAGTAAGTCATTTTAAATGCCTTCAAGGCTAAAACATAAAATTGAACATTGTTCTATTTGGTATAAGGCAAATTTTTTTGGCTTTATGGTAAAAATTGTGCAGTATCCCTGCCCTAATTTGTTAAATAATATATTTCATGGACCATTGATTTTAAATTTTTAACAAATTCTGTTGCAGAATTCCCCTTTTCTAATTTTTCAATTATTGAAATTTAAAAATAATATTTTAAAATTATTGCTATTAACAAAATTTTAATGTTTGATATTACGAAAAGATTCTGTTAACATTTTTCGATAATTTTATAAAATTAGAATAGAATTCTGACTAGAATTCTTCTACACTTTGTTAGCGATGTTTGCAACCGAAATGGGAAAAACCATATCATTTTATAACTGAGTTAAAATTAAATTGAAATCAAGATTAAACATGACATATTACGTTGAAACTAGAATTAACTCGAAATTTTAATTAAGAAAAATAAAACTAAACTAGATTAAAAATACCAACTCCACAGATAGAAGCCCTTTTACTAAGTTTTGGAGACCCAAACATTTTTAGATTTTTTTGAGGCTAGGGAAACCAAAATTATCCAAATTATGGTTTAATTTATAAAATGTCTATTCTTGAATCTTTCTACATAAGAAACTGAAAAGAAGTAATCAAATCTTAAACAATAATTATTACATATTTTATGTCTTAGCCAATGTTACTACTTATTGTTAGTGCTCACAATTTAATAAGTTTACTGGTCCATCAGTCTGAGTGGATAGTTCTTCTCAACCGCCTAAATCGCGGCTATTTTAGTGTGACCCTGGCCAATTCGTTGGGATGTATTTCTAGTTTCGAGTAATATTTTGAACTGACTCCTTTAATGGTTTTAATTCCAAGATCGTCATGCATGTTATTATTTCGAATACTATATACCATGGAGCATTAGTAATTCTGCAAAATATTTTCGCTTCGGTTCGTTGCAGGAGTTCTCTGTTTGAAGCGCTGGTGGAGACCTATTACTGAATACCATAGGTCCTTATTTTTAGTTTTACTATAGAAATTTTAAAGTTCGTAAAATTCTGTTTATCTTAATTTTCTATTAATTTGTAGGTTTTAACAAAATTTCTGTTAAAATTTAATTTTCTCTTCATATTGAAATCGTTTTAATTTTAATATTTAAATTCTTAATATTTTTAGAATCCCTGAAATTTTATTATTTTTTTGTAAATTTCAAATAAAAAAGAAAGCCTTGAATAAATTAAATTCACTAAAATCATGAATTTTTAGAATCCCTAAAATATATGAAAATTAAAAAAAAAATAAATCTCAAAATTCTTGGAATCCTGATTATCTGAATTCTCTTTTTTTTTAAAATGAAATTTATTGAAATACTATGAAATTCTCTAAAATTGTTGCTTTGTCGAAACTCTAGAAATTCTAAATATCTACAGTTGATACAGATATCTATAAAACCTTAAAAATTCTGAATCTCTTAAAATTTTCGAATGGATTACAGAAATAACATAATTTCTTAAGTTTCTGTAAATCCTTGTGAAAATTTTAAATTTTTTTTTGGAATGTAGACTTAAACCAACTTTTTGTTAAATTGTAATGTTTTTTTTTTTTTCATATTGAAATGTCAATTTTAACTATTAAAATTCTTATTATTTTTAGAATCCTTAATTTTTTTTGTTTTCAAATTTTAGTACATTTAAAATTGAAACAAAAATATTTGAAATTCAAGAACTTTACTTGCAATTACGATTTAAACTCTCGAAACTCTAGAAATTCTAAACTTGGCAAAGATTTCTGGAAAAATCTAGAACTAATTTAAATTTTTAATTTTTTTTCGGACTGTTTCTATTAAACTCTTCTATTGTATTAAAATTTTTCGTTCATCTTGAATGATTTCAATTTTATTTCCGAAATTTTTAAATTTTTAGAATTCTTAAAATTTTATTGTTTAAATTTGTGGCTTAAAAACGATGGTATCTTAAAATTTTTTGAATTAAGTCTAGTAAAAATGAAATTTAACGAATGAATTTGTAATTCATTTTAAAATTTCAAAAAATTAATTAATTCAAATTTTTATTAGAAAATTTGAAATCCTCAAAGTTTTTGAAATTTTTGATTATTTCAATTTTCTATAATTTGTAATTTCCTGAATTGAATTTTTTTTTAAATATTCTCGGTTTGCCGTTTCCATGAAACTCTAGAAATTCTGTAACTCTTAAAATTTTAATGTTTTTAATTTTGAAACTATCGCTATTCTTAAATTGGTTGAATTTATTGTTTTAAAAACGTTCTAAACTTCAACTTGAAATAATGAAATTCGTTAAAATCATAAAAAATTTTATGAAGTTTAAGAGCTCTTAGAACATAAAAAATTTAAATTAAACAATTCGAAATTCTTAATGTTATTGAAATTCTGAATATCTGAATTTTCTATAGATTTGTAATTCTTGTCGCCTTCGGTGGTTCAGCGAATAGAACTTTGCTTTGCAACTTGCGAGTCCAGGATTCAAATACCGGTGATGGCAAGAGAAATTTGTTACGATTGGGTGAGTATTGTGTATGTGAATCTAGCTTTTTGTTCAAAATGACATTAAATTCCCTGGAAGAGTAACATTAAAAAAATGTTTAAATTAATTTTTTGAAATGAATTTTAACTAAATTTCTAAAGTTAGTCAAAATACTTTTAAATGTCTTGAAATTAAAATTAATTGTTTTTTTTAAATGGTTTCAATTTTAATTTAAAAATTTCTGCTTATCTTTAATTTGATTGAATTTGTTAGTTAAAAATAACTTTAATTAAATACGTACTTTTAAAATAATGGAACTCGTTAAAATGAAAATTAAAATACTTGTTGCAACTAACTAACCCCTTTTTCAGTCCTAGCTACATGAAATTTAAATTAAAAAATTTAAAATTCTTGAAGTTCTTGAAACTCAGATTATCTGAATTTTCTTTAAATTTCTAATTCTCAGACATAATACATCTTGAAATATTTGCGAGTTTGCTTTGACAAACTTTCTGTTAAACTTAATTTTTTTCATATTGCAATAATTTGAATTATAATTTTTAAAATTGTTATTCTTTTGGAATTCTTAATATTCTCTCTTGTTTAAATTGTTGCTACTCTTAAATAAATTGCTAATTGATTTTTCCATTTAAAAACATTCGAATTTTATAATTTACAAGAAACGATTAATTTTGAATTAAATACGAAATTTTTGAAATAATTCAAAGCATAATCATAAATTATTTAATAATTTTTTTGGAATTCTTAGAATATTTGAAATTAAAACAAAAAAATTTAAAATTCTTAAAGTTCTTGAAATTCTGATTATCTGAATTTGCTATATTGATATACTTCACGTATAATAAAATTCTCTAAATTTGACGTTTTATCGAAACTCTAGAAATATTAAATTCCTAAGTTGGAAGAGAAATCTAGAAAACTTCAAAATTTTAAATTTTTTGATATCTTTGAAATTCTTGCAATGTTATCAATAATACCATTTTTTAAATTTTCGTGGATATTCTTGTGAAAATTTAGATTTTTTTGCAGAGTTTAGGCTTTGACAAATGTTTCATTAGGCTACGGTTACATTGGATCAGAATTCGTACGAAATTGGTTTGTACCAATACGTAAGAGACAATGGTTATATTAGAGACGCGCAATAGTTTGAGTATCCCTGGATACAAATAAGTTTTATAACTTGGGAGCTTTATTCAGAGAAATTGGTACAATGTATTTTATTCAAAGTATTGTTTATCGTTAGCTACGACTTTCCGCGATTCTGCGTCGAAAAAAAATCCTTTGTAAAATGACATATACTGATTTTTGGAGGGATTTGACGACGCTTTAATATGAATATAGTTACAAGAAGTTACGCCATCTTTTGTAAATTTCTCAAAACTTATTGGTATACCCAATAAATATAAATAAACAAGTTCATTATTTTTGGTTTGTTTCGAAATGAAAATGAATCCATCTACGAAAATTTCTTTCATATGAAAATACCAGAAGCTGTTGGGTATATGACTGTTTTTTATCTAGACCTGAAAATGGAGAATTTGGAAGATCATTTGAAGAAATCATTGGCAATGATAAAAGGTTCTTCGAATGTATCGGGATGATCCAATTTACATTTGATTACATTTTAAAAGCTGTCAAAACGAAACTATACAAGCACTCAAACTTTCGAAATTGCATTTCAGCACAAGAAAAACTGGTTTTAACATTAAGATAAGTAAAACGACTAAATCTGTGGTTTTTTGAAAAACTATACCTTTTCATTTTCAAATTTGAAATAATCATTTCCAAAATGGAAATAATCAATATCAAATTGGAAATAATCATTTCCAAAATGGAAATAATCAATATCAAATTGGAAAAGATTATTTTTAATAGGTAATGTGGGGCTTATTCTTCTTACGAAATAAGAAGAGGGGCATTTAAAACCCCGCAAGCGAATGAGTTCACACTCAATTGTTTACGCAATCCTCTAACCAAATATCAATCACCAGTTGTAATGGTAATTGATAATGCTCAATCATCGGTTATCAAGATTAGGTCCATACAGTCCAATGTTAAGTTAAATAGAATTTGCTTGGTCGGCTCTTAAGGGCTCTATTAAACAAGATTTAACAACTGAAATGCCACAGATTTCAGCAGGTGAAAATATGATAGATTTGACCCAAACGTTGAGTTTCGTTTACAACGGCTGGAAAATGGGCTTCCAATTTGATATTGATTATTTCCACTTTGGAAAAGATTATTTCCAATTTGAAAATGATTATTTCCAATTTGAAAATGATACCTTCGAATTTGAAGTTGAAAAGGTATAGTTAACTACCTTTTATCGAGTTTGAGTTATGAATGAAAATATTAAATTTCAGTTTTCCAATATTTTTCTCCATTTCTCCGGAAAATCTAGATGAACTAATCAAATGCGTTTTCTGAATTATTTGCATTTTGCAGTTAACTAGTTTCTCCAAAAAAAAAAAAAAAAAAAAAAAAAAACACAATTAAACAAACGTTTAAAACGGATTTAAAAATTATTAAGTCGAGATTGGTTGGTTCGTACTGTTCAAAATTGGTTGATTTGAAAATTCAACCATCTAAGTTGGTGCTGAAGCGAAAGGTTGAGGGTAGTATTTTGTACAACTACCAGTTGAGAAGTATGTTGACTTCGAGATAATGCTTCATGTTCTTGAAGAAGGAATTCCTGAATCTTTATTCCAATAAAGAATTTTCTATTTTATTTATTTATTTTATTTATTTATTTATTTATTTACAAATTAATTTATATTGTTTTTGGCACACTCCATTTTGAGCAAAAGCTCATTCGTAATGAAGTGTACCAAACGAATTAAAGAATAACAAATAATTTAAGAACGTGGATTCTTCCTCGAAGAGAAAGTTTTCATTTCTTCATCAGCAACTCTTCCATCAAAGGGTAGGCTAACATGAAGTCAACGGCAATAGCGTGTTTTGTATGTGTTACCATATCTGCAGCCAAGATCACAATATTGTCCCTCAACTCTGGTAATCACTACTCTCATCTCCCCTCTAACTGCTGCATACATTTCCGATTATTTTACTATTAGGAGTCATCAGAACTCCACGTATCACCATCGACGGGTCCCCAAGATAATAGGAGTATTAGTTTAATAAAAATACAAAGTGACTAAAAACAATTATTTTTAAGGAAAAATAAATAAAAAAAGACGACCAACTCACTCTATTAGTTGGTAGCTGTTTAAAATGGCTCAATTTTTGTTTTTTGATGGCCGGTAATTATTCTATTGTGTTGTGGCGTCTATTTCATTTTTTTTTTAACGGGCTGCTGGTTTGTTTGCATTTCATTCCAGTGCTGTTTGCGGTTGCTTATACAGTGCTGGTAAAAAAAAATTGGGCAAACAAATATATTGCAAATTGGAGTCTTTTTTTGTTAAAATTACAAAACTTTTGAAAGTAATTGGCTTATTGTTTCATTTTAAATACATGTATGACGTAATTTTTTGAAGAAAAAAAAATTGACCTGCAATTTAGGGGCAAAACACCGAAAAATGCCAAAATATTCAAAATACGTTTGATTGGAGTTAAGGTAATGTAATAAATTAAACACTTATTTTTTTTTTTTTTTGTTTTTTATTGATTTATAGAAGTTCAATATTTAATATTAATATTTTGTTGGACCGCCTTTTGCTTTTATTACAGCGATACACCTTCGATTCATTGAATTTGATAAATTTTTCGAAGTCGCAGGAGATATGGATTCCCAAATCATCATCAACAAACTTTTTAAAGCTTCAATCGATTCTGGGCGCTTCCTTGCTACTTTTAGCTTTATATAGACCAAATATTTTCAATTGGATTTAAGTCTGGACTGTACGGGGCCAGCTCAACACATCGATACTTTTTTCTTCGAAGTAATTTTTTACTTTTAAATGAAGAGATAAGAAAAAAAACAAGTTTTTAACAAATTATTTATGTTTATCTGAAAGCCAATTTATCTATCTACAATTCAAAATTAATAACTCACAATTTTGGCGGTATGGCACGGAGCGTTGTCCTGTTGAAAAATAAATTTGCAAGTCTCGCCAAAAAGCTGTAACACAGAAGGCTCAAATTCGTTCTGAAGGACCTGCAGATAAACAGCTGCTGTAACGCTGGAACTAAGGAAGCACAATCGACCGGTTTCATTTCCAGAAAAGCATCCCCAGACCATAACTCCTTCTTTTTTCGGTGGAAGTCTTAAAAGACATTCGTTGCTAAGTCTCTCGCCAGGTTTTCTCCTTACGAGAATTCTTCCATCTCCAACATGCAGCTTGAATTTTGATTCATCGGAGAAAATCACATCATTCCACATCTCTGGAGTCCAGTTAACATGCTCCTGGGCCCATAGCAAACGTTTTTTTTTCACTAGTAATGTGAACTCAGGCTTCTGGACTGGTTTAAGTGCTTTCAAACCAGCTTTAACAAGTCTTTTTCTCACTAAGCCGGCTGAAATTTTTTTTCCCGTTGCTCGCTCAAGATCCTGTTTTATGTCCGATGAAGTTTTAAAACGGTTCCGACGATTTTGTAATAGTATAAAACGATCTTCCACTGGCGTTGTCTTTCTGGGTCTTCCAGAGCCTTTCTTTCTTTGTGTACCGCCCATATATCGATTTATTTTAGTATTCCACGCGACAGTACTCTTAGTTGTCTCAATGTTTAATCTTTCACCTATTTCACCCGTGGTTACATTTTCTCGCGCCAAAATCAACATATTGCTTTTACACTGGTCACCAACTTTTCCCATTTTTTTTAACTAAAATTGCACTTTATTCTTTATTTGTCTAGGATCACTTACAGAATAACTTAATCTTACAAAAACGCACTATTTATACTCAGAAAACTAAATTACAGGCAATAAAACATCTGCACCCTAATGACGGCCAAGAACGGAAGGCGTAAAAAAATATAATTGCTTGCCCAATTTTTTTGCACATCAGTTGCGGGGTTGTACCGGCGTAATAAAAGCAAAAGGCGGTCCAACAAAATATTAATATGAAAGATTGAACTTCTATAAATCAATAAAAAACAAACAAAAAAATAAAAAATAAGTGTTTAATTTATTACATTACTATAACACCAATCAACGTATTTTGAATATTTTGGCATTTTTCGGTGTTTTGCCCCTAAATTGCAGGTCAATTTTTTTTCAAAAAAATTACGTCATATATGTATTTAAAATGAAACAATAAACCAATTGCCTTCAAAAGTTTTTTAATTTTAGCAAAAAAAGACTCCAATTTGCAATAAATTTGTTTGCCCAATTTTTTTTTGCCAGCACTGTAATAACCCTCTGCTGGTTTTGATAGTTCAATACCTAAGCCACCATAAAAAAACTCTCCTTCAAAGGGTTGAGGATTTAGAATGTTTCCGATTATTTTTCGGGGTATAAACTGATCTTTAACAAACAACATGTTGTCATCTTCACTTCACTTTTTCTCTAATTTAGAATGTTATTATGAATGTAAGCCTCTCCACTTGAATCGAACAACATTCCCTGCAACAAAAAATTAAATTAAAAGTAAATAAATATTTAAATAAATAAATATATGATGCTTTGTGCAATGAATATTTCAATCCTATCAAAATTATATATTTTCAAGTATTTTACCGCTGATTCTTCATTTCGATACCTGGCTTTCGCATTCCGAATGTCACACGTAAAGAACGTCATTCCTCCACAAGTAACAATAATTTTTCACAATCCATGTTGTATAGTAAATATTCCTACGAATAACTGAACAAAAAGCAAAATATTTTGTTCGTATCCAAGCACAGTACGAATTTGTGAGAATTCGTACGCAATATGCGTGAACAGTGTTACCAAACGTATAAACTTATTATAAACTTTTAAAATTTTTCGGACGAACAAATTTTCAAACGAATTCTTATTCGATGAAACTGCAGCTTTAAACTTTATTTGTTTTTCATGTTGACATTTTTTCAATTTTAGTTTTCAAAATTCTTTCTTCTTATTAATATTTTTCTAAATTTTACCTATTCTTTAAATTAATTGAAATTAAAATCTAAAAATTTAACATTCCTAAAATTTTTGAAATTCTTACAACTTTTCAGTTTTCCTCTGATTTCTGAAAATATTTAATTTTTAAAATTAATTAAACGCATCAGGTTCTTGAAATTAAAAATTTAGAAATTCTGATTGTCTGATTATTCTTAAATTTTATTATTGATATATGTATAACGAAATTCCCTAAATTCGATGTTTCTAAGAAATCTGAAAATTCTAAATTTCTTATGATTGCTTTGTGCAGAAAAATTTAAAATTCTTAAATCTCTTCAAATTCTTTTAAAATATTGTAAATGTTAATTTCCAGTAATTCTTTCGCAATTTTCTTGTATTTATTAAGTAGATCCATTTTACTTGGGAAAACTTTACTTAAAAGTAGAACGAGCTTTTTGTGTAAATTTTGAAATTTTTCAAAGAGTTAGGCCGACGAATCTTCATAGATCTTTCTTCACATTTGTCGGTTAAAAATTAAAGTTTATTTGAATTTTTTAGTAGCATCAACATTTTGGAATATTCTTAACGTTAGGTTGTCTATGAACGGTTTTTGATGTACCTTCAATCAAAATTATTTAGTACACTTTCTCAAATTCATCTGTGAAACATTGTTTTACGTAAAACCAGCATTGCCTCTTGAAATTTTAAGATTTAATTATTTTATTTGTTAAAATGTTAGCGATATTTTAATTTTCTTGTATACAATTTTAGAGGAAGCCCCTTCAATCTTTTATCTTTTTGTTGAAGTAGCTTCATCTCATTATCAAAAATTTCGAAGAGTAATATAACGCTTTCAATGAAAATGTTATTTTGAAAAAGCGATTTTCAGAATTCATACTAAAACGAGCAAACGAGTGTTTTAAATATTTTGTTTTTTGCTTTTGAAGCTTAAATCGATTTAACATACCGCTTGATAAAAACAATAAATTGTGCGAGGTTGTTTTATCGTCAAATGTATTTTTGTGAAGAATTATTCTGAAAAACGGTCTTTTCATACTATGTACATGTATACATCGATAACCAACCAGTCGGTGACAAGCATTATTCAAAATTCTTGAATATTGTAAAGTCAGATAAATATATTCTACATGACAGTACAAACACTACATCATATTTTGATCCTCGTATTGTATATGAAAATTGAGACTAGAGGAGGCACCATACATTTAAATTCTCGCCTAAACAAAGAAAGCCAAACACCAAAATATAACAGAATATTATTTGTTGTTGTTTTTTCTTCTAATTAATGCAGTGTCATTAAAACGATTACTTAGGAGTCATATACACAAACATTATGAGACAAATAACAAAAAAAAAAATTTTTTTTAATCACACTAAATTATGGAAACATGATTTTAAATTATGTTTACTTTACAAAATATTAGAAATGAATTAGAATAACATTAGGAATGCTAACATACATAGTTTGATGGACTTGGGGTACCACATAATTTTTCGTTTAGTCATGACAATGATGAACAATTTTGAATGTTATAAAATACATAAATTTTCTATTGTTTTGAAGATTGGCATAAGACGCGCTTCAAATGCAGTGTTACTTCATCAAGGATATATCCATCGGTCAATGGATTTAATAGATTTTGTTCAATGTGTCAAATTTTTTTTTTATTTTTATTTCGAGACATCTGCGGCATGTGAACCGTATCGTTGTCATATAAAATTAAGACATATCGGTCGTGTAACAACATCTATCCTTTTAAAGACAATAACAGTTATTTTTATACTACCAAATAGATAAAATGTAATTCGTTTTTTTTTTTTTGTTGCAATATTCCTAATTCTATTTTAAAGTCTTATACAGTTTTCCAATTTAATTTTTATTTGAAAGAGAGCAAGAATCTAAGAAGATGTCTAATAGAATCTAAAATTTTGTTGCTACTTTTTCAATGATGGAATTTTATTTTATCCCTTTATCGTTTTTGGTTGTTGTTGCTGTTGCTGCTGCTCCTGGTACAAAAGAATTATTTTATCAGATAATTTTCGATTATTCCACACAAAAAAAAAAGAGATGGATAAAAATAAAAAGGAGACACTGTGTATTTGAAAGATGTACAAAATAAAGAAATCTTCGGTTTTTCATTTTTAAGAAAAATTTAATTAAATTGGGAAATTTTATTTTATTTGCTTAAAGTATGTGATTTCATTACAACCTAATTTTTTTTTTTTTGGCATGTAATCCACCTATGTAGATACAATCATCTTACATTCCAGTCTGTAAAATTCATGGGGTTTATACAATATGTATCCACAACAACAACAATAATAAAATAAACAAAATTTATCATCTTCGTTGTGTTAAATTAACCGTCTAATTAACTCTTGGCGTGATACATTTTGATTTTAGCTGTCGATCGCACAGCGACCGAAATATAAAAATCATTAATAATTAACAATTTAAAATTAACATAAATATG
Organism: Tipula vernalis; assembly: GCA_958295665.1. Lineage (NCBI taxonomy): Eukaryota > Metazoa > Arthropoda > Insecta > Diptera > Tipulidae > Tipula > Tipula vernalis. The sequence continues at coordinate 172,654,174 of OY282558.1, read as the reverse complement.
TGATTTTTACGATCACCTATAAAGACGGACGTCGTCAATTTAGTGTTTTTCTATAGGTTGGGTTTTATACTTTGAAATGCATAAATATTGTAAATCATATTGATGAATTATCTAAAAACCGTTATTTTATTTCTTATTTATTTCCAGGTGATGATTGCGACGACGAACATTGATACTTAAAATAAAATATCTCATAATATTTACGTAAAAGAAACAACCATGGTAAAGGAAATGTATTCATCGACTAAACATTTTCTACTCAAGTGAAGCTAGTGTGTTTAATTACGTTGTAAAACAAAATTTTTAAATTATAGTGTTTAAGTTTTTATTGAACTTTTTAGACTTTAAAAACTTTTTAATAGTGTGTGAATTTTGTTACAACAAAAAAAAAAAAAATTACTGTGGTTTTACGTTAAAATGGAACTCGTTGCCGAGCGCGCTATGCTGCGGCACTCGAGACAAAATCCGAAAACAAACACAAATAAGATAAATAAAATTTTAAATCATTACAAATTTGGTGTCCTAATAATTATATTAATTATAACCGAAATAACATTTGCATTAGACGATACTAATGATAATTTAGCTCTAGTCCTGCCACATGATACATATCCAGGTTATAGCATTAAAAAATTTCACTCAAATTTATCGCCACCGCTGAATGATACGAATAAAACTGGCAACAGCGAAACAATATTTGGATTACAGCAACGAGGTGTTGATATTGTAACAGGTTCATCGATTAAACAGCCGTTTGCATTTCGTCTACTCGAGACAGGATTTTCAAAATATTTTACTGTGCTCGAAGATGGTATGGTGATGACAACAGCCGATTTAACACCGCTAGTTAATCGGCCGATACATTTAGTCGTTTTGGAGGAAACACCAAATTCGACGGCCACCCATCAATTACAACTTTTCGTTATGAATCGTAACGATATGTTACGTTTCCCGGGAGCCAGTTTAGATACGATCGGTGAAGTTTACGAAAATGAGTTGCGCGGCACTAAAATACATGGAATTCCAATGCTGCAGGCTAATTCAGCGAGTGGTTCTAAAGCAATAATTTATTCAATTATTGAGGGCAATGAAAATAATGCGTTTGCCTTTTTAAATACGAATACAAAAGAAATAAATGAAATTATGAAGGTTCGCGATAGCACAAAATCTGGCGTCTGGTTAGTCACCAACAAACCATTGGATAAGGAGCATAAGTCAAGCTATACGATTACAATTCAAGCATCGGACGAAGAAGAAATTAATAAAGCAATGGCCAAAACAATAATTAATATTTTGGATAAGAATGATAATCGACCCGTATTTGCCCAAGCCGAGTATCGTTTCTCGATCGCGGGCAATAAGAGTACTGATCTGGATCATGATAATTCCAGTGTGACATGGCAACGTTTTATTAGTTTGGGTAAAGTTGAGGCAACCGATATGGACGGTGATAAAGTGGCATACAAACTTTTAACGCCAAATAATATTGTGATTATTGTACCTCAAACTGGTGAATTACTGCTCGCCGGTGAACCAGACAAAACCGAAATTCTGGTCGAAGTTGAGGCACATGATTTGCGTACACCATCGCTAGCCTCAGCCAAATCGGCTAAAGTAATGATTGAATTTGTTGCGCCCGAACCCGAATCCGTACTCTTGCAACATTTACAACATGAACTTAGTTTTACGGATAAACAACAGCATTCACATCGGCGTGATAAACGTCGTGTAACACGTGCCGTACGTCCAACCAAACGTATCGAATTTACGGAAGCGGATGGTGATACCGATGGTAAAAGTGTATTCCAATTGGAAAAGGAAACACAACACGAAACATTTAAGATACGTGATGAAAATCCATGGGTTACGGTTGAACCAAATGGTGCGGTTCGCGTGAAAAAGAAGTGGGATTACGAAGAATTAGGTCCGGAGAAAACTATTGATTTTTGGGTGATTATCACAAATGCTGGACATACTGGTGAGTAATACTAAATTTAATATTTTATCTTACGCGCGCATAATTTCCGTCATTCAATTAATTTTAATTAAAATTAAAATTATCAAATAGACGAGACAACATATACAATTACAATTGTAAACGATGGCAATAACTTAACACTATGCAGACAAATTATTTAATTGAAACATTCTTTTATTTCACTGTGCAATTATAATCCCTTCGACAAGCAACAACAATAACAAAAAAAATGTATTGTAATTAATAAAAAAAAATTTTAAGATAATGAAAATTACATTTAAGAAGAAGCTGCACATAGCTATCAATATCGTCATACTAATTAAAACAAATAGTTGATAGTTTCGTTTTTCATGATGATACGATGAGTATAGCAGACGAGAATATAATTTAATTTAAATTGGTTTCGGGCGCATTGTTGTTGTATTAATATTTTGAATTAAATATGATGGAAATTATTGATTTAGAAGATAAAAAATAATTTTAATTAATTCGAAATCATTTGGTGGAAAATTGTATTTACTCGTAATTGAATTAAACATGCGAGATTGAATTTCATGGTTTTCTTTCGAAATATTTTTTTTTTTTTACTTTGGGAAATATTTTATTAAATTTTAATGTAAATAACAGGGTTGTAGCTTATTTAAAGTACCTTATTATATGGAATAGTTAAAATTCTCTGTTGCTGTACTAAAAAAATACATTCATCATTCAATCAGTCTGATTCTGATATAAGGATATGGATTTGGCCAAAATAAGAGTAAATCAATTTAATTTATCGGATTTCGTTTAATGTTGCCAAGATATCTGATTAAGCCCACAATTTTGAGTGCCACTTGAGTGTTTTATTTGACATAATCGGAATCTTAAAATTTTAATGACTTAGACAGAACCAGTTTTCTATTACAAAATTTTATTAACTTTAAGAAATTGCTTGGAACTTTTAGAAAATTGTTTGCCAATAAAAAATTCCTGAGTCGAATTGGTTAGGTAAAATATAGTTTTGTAAGTGCTTTCGCCAGTTAGGGTTATATTTTTATACGATAAACCCTAATCCCAAAATATTCTCCTTAGTTTTAACAAACTAAAGGTACAGTGTCAGCGGAATTAAAACAAAATACAATTAAATTCTAACTCCTCAATCTTGATCCTGATTTTGAAAGAAAACGATAGCTAAATGTTGAGAAGCTTCCTTACGTAAAATTATCGAACAAAATTTCATCAACAAACAACAAATTACATGAACAAATTACATTTTCAACACCCCTTAGATAGACAGGCTATATTGTATTTTTTAATTTTTGTGTGAAGCTAATATTTCCGAAAATGGTAAGAGAATTTAATCCAGTTTGTGTTTTCCTAACGTTCGATTATCTATAAAAATTTAAAATTTAACTGGTAAATTTCTAAAAAAAAAAATTCTAAGGTTTTATAATTCGAAAATCACAATAATTTTATGCCAAATTACTACAACCTACCTAAAAGGGTTGGCTTGGGAGCCCTTACATTTTCAACATAAAATCTAATCCAAAAATTTTAATCGAAGATGTGAATTTCAAAATTGTTTTAGAACTTCTAGTGTCTTTTGCAATGATGTGGAAATCTAAAATTACATTCAATCTTATGAAATTAAATTTTTGGTAGTTTAGAATTGTTTGAAATTTATTTTCTGAGACTCTTAAACAAGTTGAAAATCTACTTTAAAACATTAAAATCGTGAATTGGAATTTCTGTTTTTTTACAAATTTGTAATAGGTACATTGTTAAAAATTTCAAAACTTCATTTCGAATATCAAATATTAAAACCTCTGAAATATAAAATGTTCCTTACTCGGAACAATTGCAAAAATCAGTTGTATGTTCTAAGCACAGTCCCTATTTGCTGGTGAACGATTACAGCGCTATTTCTAGAAGACGTTAAAATTACTCACAAATTTGATTTAATTAAAATAATTGTTTGGCTAATTGGGTTCGTTATTATTTTTAATTAATTACGTTTGAGATTTCGACACCTTTCCGATCTTCCAAAAATAATTAAAATTTACGGTTACGCGAACATAGCTGTTTTTCTTGGAAAGCTGTTAGCAGTGATAATTTTGAAAAATTGAATTAACTACCTTAACAAATTAGATTTAAAAAATTCTGTAAGTATGGAAAACGAAAGAGATTTCGTTTAATCAAAAATTAGACAACCAAATCGTAAGCTTTTCTTGTACAACCACTAGCATAAAGAATAATAATATTTTCTCAGGTTGAGATTAAGGGACAAAAAATTTGTGTTTGATTCTTTTTGCGATTAATAAAATTTACATATAGTATTGGATAAAACGAAAGCACGGAATGGTTCTTTCTCAGAAGGAAGAGGAATAAAAGCCGACATTTTTGAGAAATAAGCCTTAATTATTAAATTTAATTTAACTTGAGATTTCCATTCTAATTTAAAAATTAGATATTTTAAAATTCCTAAATAAGTGAAATATGATCCTAGGATTTTATTTCGCTTTATAAAAGTGGAAACCCCATCGAAATACATTTAGGGAGCTCAAACACTTTGGTTTCGAAACTATAAGCATCAATTTTTTTTTTTGGGCAATAAAGCCTCGGGGCCTTATTTCAAGGCACTGTTTTAACACACTCGACACATTGAACCTAATTAGATTGAAATTTTGTTATTGAACGATAAATCTATTATTTTATTTGTATTTTAAAGCTGAGACAAACAAACTATCCGATAGTGTAATAGAGTGTACCTACCACAATTGCGGGAATCCGCACAAAAATTAACACTTAATCTCTTACCTGAGAGAAGCAAACTACGATACGAAAAAACGTACAGAGGTTTTCGCGACTGATGCTCTAAAAAGGGGATCCAAAAGTACACGTCTGAGAGCGTTATTTATTTAATATTGAATATATTACCTACAGTGGTATATAATCGGCAACAATAATTTAAATCAAAAAATGAAAAGTATGTACATAATAAAATAAAAACAATAAAATGCCTATAAGGTCTTAAAAAGTTCACGTCTAAACGAATCTCTAGTCAAATTAAAATCAAAAACATCGTATGAATAATTGAAAAGTCGAGACGTGGTCAAGGCTGGCTCCGAAAGTTGATAGTTTGTTGAGCCAGAATCGATTAGTAAAAAACCATCACGACGACGCAGACAACGTTCCGGAGCATAAATATTGAGTCCTGCGAGTAATTCAGCACAATCAATACGATACAATAAAATATAACGATACAATAAAATGACGCCACTCGACGCTGTTCTGAACGCTGTAATCCCAAAAGGTTGCAGCGCTCATGATTATGTGGAATAGCATAATTATTCATTGATGGTGTACTGCGAAGTGCGTTAAGACAAATTGCTTCTGAACGCTTTCAATTCTATCAGAATGGCACTTATAAAAAGGAGACCAAACCTGCGAGGCGTACTCTAGCGGAGAACGGACAAAGGCAACATACAACGACTTTAATGTAAGCAGGTCACAAAAGTCCCTGCAGTTACGCTTTATGAAACCCAACATCATATAAACCTTTGCTATAACAGAATCAATGTGCCTCACAAAGGTTGGATCGGAAGAAAATACTACCCCAAGATCGGCCATATACTCTACCCTTTCCATGACTCCATTAAACAGCGAATACCCATGAAATACCGGAGAGCGAATGCGATAGAAAGAAATAGTTTTACGTTTCGCTATATTCAAGGACAATTTGTTGTTAGCCGACCAGACACAAAATGTGTCTAAATCCCTTTGCAACCTAAGACAGTCAGATACACTATAAATTGGTGCAAATATTTTCAAATCGTCTGCATACAGCAGGCAATGCGCGAACTCAAACCGGAACTTGGGAATTTGTTTGTTGCACAAAATAGATGAGTGCCCTGTATTGTTGCAGTGCCACATTAAGATGAATTTTAGCCGTATGGCAGTACAAGCTTCCAACTGTTTCCCCAAGATATCTAGAGGAGTCAAAAATAGCAGAGTCTGTAGTGCCTGATTGGATGTGCTCCTCAGTGCACCATTGATCCACAGAGAGATTGTTCTCTGAACTTTTGTCAACAGCTTTTTGTTGACAGTTGTGTCCAGAGCAGGCCACCAGACTATTACCCCATACAAGAGTATGGGTCTGACTACTTCGGTATAAAGCCAATGTACGATGTGGGCTCCAGCCCCCATCCTTTCCCAAAGGCATTTTTGCAAGAGTATAGCGCTACCGAAGCTTTCTTTACCCTTTTTAGAATATTGGGTTTCCAATATAAATTGCGATCCAAAACGAGACCCAGAAACGTCGCTTCAACTGTAAAAGTCAAGCTGAACCCATTTAAAGTGTGAGGATCGATGTGAGGAAGTTTATATTTCCTAGAGAAGATAACCAAATCGGTTTTGTGTGGGTTCACATTCAACCCACAGCCATTGGGCCATAATGAAAGAGTGCCCAGGGCATTTTGCATAAGCTCACTAAGGGTGCCGGGATATTTACCACGGACACCAATAGCAACATCATCCGCATAGGCAACCACCTTGAAGCCACTGTCCTCCAGTCTCAGCAACAGGTCATTTATGACTAAGTTTCAAAGTAGGGGGACAGTACGCCACCCTGCGGTGTACCTCTGCTTGCAAATCTTCTGACGGAAGATTCCCCAAAACTGGCATTTATGATCCTGCCTCTTAGCATCTGATCTATCCAGTCCTTGAGTGATTCATCCACTCCCAGATCTGAAAGTGCCTGAGTTATAGCCCCTGGAAGCACATTGTTAAAGGCCCACTCAATATCCAAGAAGGTTACCATTGAGTAGTCTCTATATTCGAAAGATTTTTCAATGAAAAATACGAGAGAATGAAGGGCAGTCTCTAAAGATCTCCCCTTGCAATGGGCATGTTGATATTTGGACAGCTTTTCCGACACAATCGTGCATCTAATATGAGCTTCTATTTGTCTTTCCAGTGTTTTAAAAAGGAAGGAAGACAAGCTAATCTGTCTAAGGTCTTTGGGGGTTGCAGTGTGAGCGTTTTCCCGTCTTAGTTATGAAAACAACCTTCACTTCTGCCCATTTACTAGGAATGTGACATAGTTCTAGGCTGCCTTTGAAAATTACCTCCAACAAGGAAATTGTTAGATCCGTAGTTTGTTGAATATCCGCAAGGATAATACCACCGAGTCCAGGCGACTTATATGGTTTAAAACTGTTTATCGCCCACAGGATCTTTTTTCTGCTAATAATTTGGCCTATGAGGCTACTTATCCTTTTACCTTCTAATGTGCTAGGTACAGATTCGGAACAACCAGGATAATGAGTCTCCATCAGAAGTTCCAGCGATGCCGCACTATTAGTGGTCAATATCCCATCCGGCCGTTGAAGATCACTTGGGATGGAAGGACCAGTTGCTAGTACTTAGCGTAGCCTAGACATCTCCAAAGACACCTGAATTTTGCCACAGTATAGTCTTTAAGAGCTGTTCTTGGCACTTCTCAATTGATATTTCTAAATTTTGATGACTTCCTTATAGGAGTCCCAGTCTACAGCAGATTTTGTTTTCCGTGCTGTTTTGAAGAGTCTTTCGCATTTTCGACGTATTTGTTGAATCTCCTTGGACCACCAGGGTAGCCGAGATTTACCCCTAGGCCTGCTAATAGGATTAGAGCCCAGTATCGCTATATTAAAAGCGCTGGACGACTCGTCTATCAAGCCATCAAGCTCTTGCGCAGTTTTTGGAAGTTTTGGCACCGGAACTGGTAGTGAATTACCCAGAATAGTTCTAAAGGTATTCCAGTTGGTTTTCCTCCTGTTTCTGTAGATTGGACTTTCTGGAGAAGTCAAGTCCATTTCAAATTGAAGATAACAATGATCAGAAAAGGAGTGGTCCTCCGACACTCTTCAGTTTAATAAACTAATCGCCAGAAAGCTTGAGACAGAGTAATATCCAATACTTCCTGTCTATTATTAGTTATAAAGGTCGGCTTTATGTTCAATTGAATTTAACGTTAAGCATGTTGATATTATTATTGAAAAGTAATGCACGCAATCGGTCATTAATTGTTCCTAAATTTTGTAATGATGTTGGTACTCAAGTAAACACATTCAACATTGTTGAGGTGAACTGTCTAAATTCATCCTAAACCTTTAACTGGTTTTCCTTCTTTGCGTCGTTAAAAAACTTTCGACGATTGATTCCAAGTGTAATATTGCCGTATTTCGGAGTACAGCAATGTTCTGGCAAATGTATCAGCTTGACACAACGTAAAAAAGGCAGTCAATGTTGTAGATGGTGGTTGCGCTGCTGTTTGCAATGTATTTTCAGTTGTAAAATAAACATGTCGACCATTTTTAAGATGAACTGCTAAATGAAGACCTATTGGATGTTGTTCATGTATTGGGAAAGAGAAAATCTGTCATATTGCTTCATTACTGCTGATGTAACGCCCAATTTGATATTTAGTGATTTCATCGTTTATATTTTCAGCAGTTACTCTACACCAGCTACTCGAATTTCAATACTCAACATTTATCTGGACTTTGTAAGTTTTTGTCTGTGACATTGTGAATATGGCACGATCCAATGATTACCAACCTCAATATTTTGATTCGACTAGAATTTTGACAATTGCCGATCTGACGTTATCCTCAGTTGATCGACGACGATATAACGAATATCCATCTTTGCCTGTAACAATGTCTGAAACCAATGCTCTTGAATAATGTTTTGAACATTTTTCATCAATCAAGCATGGTTAATTGTTGTTAAATGCACCACATCGGCACATTGAATCTTCTTGTGTGATCTCCAGTAAGTGTTTTGTCAGCTTGAAACACAGTTTTATGATTATAATGACTACCTTAAAAGTTGGCATACAGTTGTCTCTGATTATATTCCTTGCACCAAACGAACTCATTTGAAAACATGAATGTATGCCTGGATTTCGGTCAAGAAATGCTTTAATTGTGGTTCTGTTCCAGAAACCAATGAGCGCAATGGTTCTGCTTGAGAATTCAATGCCGGTAGTTTGACTTTTCCACTTACACAGCACATTCCTGTTGCCTCGAATCCACTGTGTTATTGTACTCGAACTCAGCAAATTGTTAATACAAATTTTGTTGGGAATGAATTTTATTCGAACCGCCCGATTGCGGATCATTCTTATTCGATCGTCGCTGTTACATGCTTCTCGTTATTCTTCTCTATTGCAAGAATGTAATCTTAAAGTGCGTTGTCGGACCAATTCTTTTCGCTGTGTGCGCTGCTTATCACTTTTGGGTCTTCTTTCAGCCGATTTGCGTTTGGTTGCACGCGTGTCTCGACTATAAGATTTGGCGACGTTTTTTGTGAAGAAAAAACACTTTGCCAAGTTGTCGATTTCTTAATCTAACATTTTTCATGGAGAGTCACCCACGAGTCCAGAGATTAGATTAAGTTTTCGGGTACCACCGAAACAAGGTCTACAGGGTTACTCTCGTTCGGTATGAGAAGCAAATTTCTTTTATTTTTCTTGCATGGCGGAATTTGAATACTGTGTGAGTTTGCTGAGCTGACTAGGTGACCCTTTCACGAAGCGTTTGTGAATACGGGTGTTGAAATTGTGGTAGTAATTGATATCAGACCAGCTTTAGTCGCCATTGCGATTACATCGGCAGTTTTTCAAGGACGACCACCGGCGCCAATTGACGCAGCTAGTGTACCACTTAAGAGTTTGCTCTCATAAGCAAATCGTTCACGTAGATATCCTTCTGAAGTTCATTTGTGGCGACGGCTGTGGTGTCTTTATGATCAAGTGTATGTCTCTGATCTCAATCGTGAATTCGATCTTGTCAGTTCAGTGGTTTTAATTTTCTTGATGCGAAGTAGAAATTCGGTTGATTGATGATCCATACCTAGTGTTTTTAATTCATCAATGAACATCGAGTTACTGTCTACAACTCCAATCCACTATTTCGAATGACCCAGTTGGAATTGGTGAATTTCCCAAAGTTCGATGTTATTCCGATTGGCTGATAGCTCGTTATCTTCAGTAACACTTGAACACTGAAAATTGTCTAAAAATAGGTTGGTTTTTGATTTCACGATAATCGTTAAGCTGGAGAGCGATAACGTACCATTGGCTCCAATTCCGTTAATTTTCCTGCTACCTTTGCGTCTGTTAATTTTACTAAATCAGGCTGAATTCGGCTTGAAATTGACGTCATCTTGCGATAATTGTGACGAAACGGTATTATTATTGGTTTGATGCTCGCAATATTTGATTTTGTAGCAGCAGTGTGTGAGCTATTGAGCGGTCGATTACTTCAAGGAGGAACCTTAGTTCATGATTTAAACGGTAATCTTGAGGCCAAAATTATCAACCAGGCATGGTAACTCGTAGAAGTCAGGTCTATCGATAGGTTGAAATGAAAATATCGCATGGATGTGTTGTCACATATGAAATTTGTTTTATCTATTCCATGATTAAGAAGTTTGGGCGGCTTGATAAGTAATACCCGATAATTCGGAAGCTGCTATATCACCAGCAACGGTAGCATCCAGTGACTAGCTTGGTGCGATCACTTCGGGAATCGTTATTCTGAATAATTGCACCGAAAGACCCAATAAATGCTTTTCACCAGGAAGTTTGACGCCAACGGTTACTTCACCAACAGTTGCACTCAGTTAAAAGCCCGATATCTATTATTTCTTAGGCCGGTATAATCCGTTGATCGCCTTTACTCCTTGATACTCCAATTTTTCTAACAAGTTCTCGATAAACTGTTTGGGGCGGTGGACCCTCTACTATACTAGATGTATCAAATGAAAAACAAATTACACTTACAGTTTCGGCTGGGCAGGAGCTTTATACAGAAATAATAAGTTACGTTGGTTGAATTGATTGTCTAAGAGCTAACCGCATTATTTTAAAATTGTGTACTTATACTGATTTAGGGTTGAAGCTGACACGACAATACCAAAAAATGAAGTCAGAAGTCGTTTGTTAGATTTTAAGGGTAACCTAATTAACGTAACTTGTAATTTTCGAATTTGTATCTCTTAGAATTACTGTTAAGCGAATATATGTATGTAGGTCGATTTTATTTCAATGCTTTTAGGAATTTGGGCTTTGATTACAATGAGCATAAAGTCAAAATGTTATTCTGAAATATGTCATATAACTTGATTTCAATTTCAAATATGAAGGAGAGATGCTTCTTGTAACCTTCCATTAGTTATTTTAGTTTTAACTTTTAATACTCCCTACCGATTTTATTAAGATTGCATTTGACACTGTTGTGTTGAAAACTTGTTCAAACACCGCGTAATCTCTTGTTTAACCCCAACAAAAATTTGCCAGTTGTGTAAAGTGTACCAATTAAAAAACTGGATATCAGGAGATCCAACCATTAATAAAGATTATACATTCATAACGTTTGACACTAGAACTTGGCGCTTACAAGCATTAATTGCGGCAAATATAAGACACAAAATTCACCTTTATTACTCGCTATACTTAACTTGTTCAATGTTACCGAGCATTTGAATGATTTAATATTTTAAGAGCGAATAAAGCCTCGTTTACGTGTCGTCACAATTTGCTTTATCTCATTTCGCTCATCCGAATGAATATCCTTAATATTTCCACGAAATCCTTGATTGCGAGCATTAAAGCCCTTTAGTAAACGGTGTTGTCCCAGATCTGTCGTAGACAAAGTTTAGTCACTGGCCTCAGAAGTTTGACATCCTTACGCTTGAAAGTGGCTATTCTTACCAGGTCGTCAGGGGGAATTCTTTATCCTTAAGATGATAAGTTGGTCGACCGTGAAGCTGATATTCGTCTGCAAGTCTGGAAAGACTTCGGTATTGATGCCAGAGTAGCCTGCAGGTGGAGCCTAGTGTAACCCGAGCGCTTTGACCGATTCTCTATAATTTAACTCCGTGTTCGGTACTCTGGTGGCACTTAATGTAGTAGGCTGTGGAAATTTTACCACTACGTTGGGGCAATCTCGAGCAGATCTTATTATATAGATATAATTTGGATCAATTTATCAATTTGGACTGTTTCGGACTCGTTGTGTGTCAATTGATGGAGTGTGTTTATTGCTAGATAGGTTATTGTACACTAACGGCAATCTTGAATCCATCAGTAGATTTCTCCAAACGATTCGGTGATAATTTCAGTGTTCGGCTGCCAGCAGGATATGTCGATATATTTCTGATATCAGCAATGAAAACAAATTTATATTGAAGAAAGCAGATGAAAATTGTAAGCAAATCTTGTACCTTACTATTTACGTGTTGCTTCATGATGAGAGAGAGCGGATTAATTCGTATTTTCGTTGTTATCAGTTGGCTTAGCTTCTATGTGGATCAGCTCAAGATATGTTTGCAAGAACTCTCAACATTCGTCGAGACATTAGCGAGCGAAATATCGATTTTTTTAGGCGATTGTTTAGCTGCTTCTAATGTGGCCACTGTTGTATTGAGATTACATGGGAATGTAATTGTAGAACGAATTCAATGGTTGACGGCGATTTAGCTGCTTTCTGGCTACCAATTCCATTAATTGAGACCGAAACTAGTCGCCACTGTAAACCAATCCGAGTTGTGACACGTTCTGTGACGACGTGGTTGTAGAAATTGAAGTACGACGTCTTCACCGGTTTAATACGATTTAAAGTAATGGGTATTCTACTAATTTGTCAACCATTGATTCTTGTGAACCAGATCAGTGAATAAGTTTTCAAAATCTTTCCAATTTCCGTAGTAACCAACGATGGTAGTAATTTTGACTAGCAGCAGATGAATCGGTTACTTGTGGTGTCGCAGAAATTATTTAAACAAGGTTCTCAAAATTGCTTTCGCAATAAAGTAGTGCTCCTGATTCTAAGTGCGTCTGTTGAAGACTGCTCCAATACGTCTTCGCCGTAGAGTAATTTGGATATTAATCATTTCTGCCGTGAGCTCAATGTAAGGGCTGAGCTCCTTTCTTTGCTTCAGGGTCCCAAAATGGTTCTAAAATATAATGTGGTGTAAGCAAATCGATTTTAGCTGATGATACTCGATGGACCAAAATTGTTCGAATTCACTTGTCTCTACTAAATTAAGGTAAAGTACTTTAATCTTGAAAAACAAGATGTTGTTCTCTCGAAAGATCGATTAAGAAGGAATGAAAAATTTTACGGAATTTGACATTTGTAACGGTAATTGATGTGTTGCCTGATGTGATAGTCTGTTGTCATTCTGTGGCATCTCCAACATTTGGTGTTTGTTCTAAAAAATAATTTTGAACCTGAATATGGTTTTCCAACATTTTGTATCATATAAAATTTTGAAGTAACGTTTCCTAAAAGAAAAAATCTGTGTCACTGTCATTGCCCAAAAAATATTCCTAAAATTGACTTAAATCAAAATTGGATCATAAGAAGCATCCTGCACCTTATCCACTGCAATACGAAACCATATTTTACAAGCGACTTGTTTTAACTTCTGATTTTTATGCGTTGGTGACATATTTCGAAGGGAAAAAATCCCGCGGAACATTATCCCGAGGGACAAAATCCTGAGGGCACAAAATCCCGTAATCCCGAGGAAATCCCGAGGAGTGACATGTTATAATAGGCGAAGGTAAGTTTGTCCCGTTTTCAAAATCCCGCCTTCAAAGTCCCGGATGCAAAATCCTGGTTTCCAAAATCCTGATTTGAAAAATCTCGGTTTTCAAAATCCTGGTCTTCAAAATCTTGGTTTTGAAAGACACATTTTTTTTAATTCGGGCCGCCCCCCTAGTCTGGTGCAGGAGAATTTTAATTTAAAGTAAAATAAAAATCAAAACCGGGATTTTTATTTTGGCAGAACCTTGATTTTTAAAACAGGATTATGAAAAATTCAATTTTAAAAAGCGGGATTTTTTTTGGGCGCGATTTTGATTAAGCGAGAATTTGAAAGGCGCTATATCGCTGCGACCCCGTTATAACTATCACTATTTTCGATGTTCGATTTTTCGTGTGTATTTGATTTTGGAATTTTCGTAGGCTTTCGGGATTGTGTACCCTCGGGATTTTTTGAAACCCTCGGGATTTTGTACCTTCGGTATTTTGATTCTCGGGATTTTGTCTCTCTCCCGATTTTTATGTATGAAAGAAAACATATTATAAGGAATCATTATTTTGAGATGTTTAAATAAATTATCACTTCCGCTTGGATGATTTCGGCCAATAATGCAAGAATATGAGCTTTCAGACATTAGAGGTAAAACCAGTGCTACTTAAAAGTGTCTGCTGTTGTGTTATGTTGGTTATACATATGTAATTAAATAAAATTAATTATTCAGTTTATTTCACAATTTTGCCTTGTACGAACAGTAGTTTTGAAGCATGTTGGATTTTTTTTTTAATGAGTGTTACGACTATTTTAATCACAAGTCGTCACCGTTTTTATGGCTTAATCAAAATTAATGATTTTAACGTATTTAAAAAATCTCATAAAATTTTGAATGATTTAATTATTAAAATATTTAGTGTATAACAGCTTATTATAATAGTTTAATCCTATAAGCGTATTATGCATATGCAGATACAAACACACATACACACACTCGCACATAAAATCACTTAACATCCAATACATAACCAGCAGCAATAAAATCATATTTCTATTATAACACACCCAAAAACCTTAAAACTTTTATAGCAGCAACAGACAACGAAAAAGGTAATGGAATGATTTTGACCGAAAGCCATAAATCACCTTCGATTTCTAAATACTCAACATAATAAAAAACAAAGTTCTCCAACAACAAAATTGAAAATAAATTAAAATTAATTTATTTCCAAAAATAATAAAAAAATAAAAATTCTTTGAATTATAAAATTTAATCTTAATATTTATAATCGATACAAACAACAAAACAGACTCGGGAGACGCGATACAGCAACAACAACAAAAAAATGCAAATTTTGAATTTTTATTGAAATTTTATTGTGAATGAATTTCTATTGTTGTTGTTGTTGTTGTTTTTGTTTTGATAGCAACGATAAATAAGATAAAAATATTTATTTGATTATCGCTCGCATTAGGCTCTGGATGATTGAAGAACAGGTTAAGTTTACAGAGATGACAAGTTTATTGCGACCTCTTGAACTGTTTTTATTTTATTTTTTTATAATATCTCGTTTAATGGTATGTGATATGGTGGGTAGAGCGTATACCGTTTTGCATGATTTTGAGATATCGCAATGAATCTAGTTAAATAGGTTTTGTATAGCACCACACTCTACATGTGGTGTTGGCTGAGTGGCATGGTATCTCATCATGGTTTTTGTTTTTTTTTGGGGGGAATTGTTTATTGCCTTTATAATACTTAGGAGATAGAAAAGAAGCGGATATTACATTTTATCTTTTCTTTTTTGTTTGTGGATATACATTTATATATAACAATAAATTTTTAATGTTTTATAATTACATGAAAAATTATTATTTTTTATTTTGGGTAGACTAAATAACGCTTGGGTACCAAATATATTCTTTGTAGTCAGCCAGTGCTTGGAAACCTTTTTGTTTTTTATGCTATCCCATATTTTTAGAACATGATTTTTATAAACATGTGCTTAAAGTATGTGCGCCCCATTTTACCGAACAAAATTTCTATAACCTTGCTTCACATAAAAAAAAAAATTATTTCGGAATGGGAAATAAGAGCCGTATATACATTCATTATTATTTCATTATAAATGTTGTCGTTGTAAGGAAATTGATGCTACTTAAAAATTTTAAAATTAAAAATTAAAAAAAAAAAAAAACTGTAAGCTTCCTTTACAATTGACTCAATTTACACATCAGCCGAAGAATAACAGACTAAGATTGAATGTGTTTTGTTTGCGATGGTTGTTGTTGTTGTTGAATTAGAGAACATAATCTTATTAAAGATTGTTATTGAATGTCATCACATTAAAAGAATAAAAGCACCTTCGTTTTAGAATTATTAACAAAAAGAAAAAAAATATGGTAAGAAGACAACGACTACGAAGAGAAAAGTATTGTTGAGAAATAATAAGATTTTATGGTAGAATTATTTTTTTATACATATATACATATATTTAAATTTCTTCTAAGTGTTAATTTGAATTTTATCAGGTGGCTCAAATTATAGCTGTTTTATTTATATTAAAAAGAAAAAAAAAAGTTTATTACAAAATTATGACCTCAGTAATTTTATAGGTTTGGTAGATATGGATATAAAATTTCGTAAATTGTTTTTCAATATGCGCACCACACCGCATCGCAGCGGATAAAAAATGTTTATTATGGATGCGGATTTTAAATTATGGTAAACATTTGTATTACTTTACAATATTTTAAGCAGCATAACGGTAACAGAATGGAATTTATGCTTCAAAATATTATTTATGGAATCTTATTTAACTAAAAGTTTTTTGAATAAGCTCGGTCAAATATCTCATTTATTACATCATAGTAAATGGACGTTAATTGGCTAAACGCTTTCAATTATCTATTACTTAGGCATATTGCATTCGACGATTTCTAATTTCCATCTTTAAAGTATTGTTACGTTTTTGCCTTGTCAAATAAGGTGGGATAGTGAATAATACAAAATCAATTTAGTTTATCTCCAACGAATTTATTTATTTACAAAATTTATTACAACACAGTTTATCAATAAAAATTCACAAAAATCACTTTATATAAATTATTCTTATATTTTACTGTTCACTTAACATTTTTATTTCCACAAAAACAATTTTTAATTCACTTTTTAATTACTTTTTAATCTTTACACTATCGCTTACCAAATACTAATAATTCTTACAAGTTTACACTATCGCGTTCCAAATTTGAATAATCCAATTCGATCTCGTTCGCCTTTTTATATACACAAACCAAATTTCTAGAAAGCTTATGACTTTTCCAGTTAGAATAGTGTAGAAACATTTAGAACAATTTTATCATGGAAAATTCCATTTTAGTACAGTAAAACATTGAGCTACTAGTTTATCTTATTCTACACTGTGTTTCATAATGATAGCACCATCATTATTTCTCATTTTTTGTTAAAAAGAACAACAGAAAACAAAAACTACCGTTATTAGACGAAGAAACTCTCACCAAATGTTATTGTACTGTAACAAAATTATAGCACCAATCACTGTTTACTAGATTTTAGATGCGTTTGTTTTATTTTGCTCTTGCAATTTGTGATTGCAATCTATAACTCGTCTTTAAAATTAATTATTTATAACAATGGGCCGTGGTAAAAAATTAACCGACCTCGAAAAATGTCAAATTTTAGCTCACCATAGTCAAGGGAAAAGCTTGAGGTGAATTGGGGGTGAAATACACCGAAATTGTAAGATCGTATCGAATTATCTGAATAATCCTGATAATTATGGATTAAAAAACTATACGGGTAGGCCAAGAAAGATTTCTTAGAGAGCAGAGCGACGAATTACTAATGAAGTGTCCAACACTTCTAAATGTTGTCCGCAAATATTGAACCACATGTCTCAAGGCAAACCATTTGGAGAATACTAAATCGTGCTCGTAGCATTGTCCGTTCAAAATTAAGGCCGGCCCCACGATTGCTGCCACGCCACAAATCGGCTAGACTGGAATTTACCAGACTAAATATGGACAGGAACTGGGAAAGGGTAAGTAGATAATTCTGTTACATATCCTTTCATTGTAAAATTTTGTAAAACTATCAGGTTATACTTTCTGACGAAAAGAAATGGAATTTGGATGGCCCTGACGGTTTTAATGGTTATTGGCGAGATTTACGGAAGGAGCAGCAATACTTTTCCAAACGCAATTTTGGTGGTGGAAGTTTAATGGTTTGGGGAGCCATTTCTTCAAACGGATGTCTAGAACTCCAGTTCCCGTCAACAAAAATGAACAGTAAAGAATACATTACTGTTCTCCATTCTAGTCTAATACCGTTTTTACGTCAGAACTTCGAAACACAGTAGGTATTTCAACAGAATAACGCTAGCGTTCATGTTGTCGGGAGACGAAATTTTGGTTGGAGTCTGAATGTGATGAGGTTTTGGATTGGCCAGCTTGCAGTCCTAACATGAAGCCAATAGAAAACGTTTGGGGGATTCTAGTTCGGGCAGTGTATGCAAATAATCGCCAATATGATTCAATTTCGGACCTAAAGAAGGTTATCATTGAAGAGTGGAATAAAATTGAACAAAACTTACTGAAAAAACTGATAAATGGAACGAAAACCAGAATTTTTGAATTAATTTAAAAAGTGGGCAATGCCACTCACTACTGATGTGCAATTTAATACCGAATTTAATTTAAACTAATTATTTTTGAAGATGGTGCTATAATTTTGTGACACTTAAATTTTAATTAATTTAGAAAAAAATACCATTTATTAAGAAATAATTTTAAGAAATATTTTTATAATAATAAATGAATACTTTTTAATATTTTAGGTACAAAATATAACGAATAAATCTGAAATGAACTTTAAAACTTGCAGTTTTTATCGTGGTGCTATATTTATGAAACACAGTGTATTACATCCTAGGTGTCACCATCACACTACCCCTCACCTACGCCTGTTCGTCCCGAACAGGACCAAAATAACCTCCTATGTAGAGGGCCAGCCTCTCTAAATGTACCACCTTTGGTTTACCTCCTTGTCCTTTTCTTGTCCTGTAGGGTGCCGTCCATGTAGGCTGCACTTTCGACGACGAATCCATCTTCCATTATGGAACGCGGTTCCATTTCAGCCGCTTTTCGTCAAATATTCCGGCTTGGGCTTGTTTGCCATACCGATCCCTCATCGGACACTAGCACTCCTCTTCGCACAACCTGACACTTCTTACCCAATATCAGTTTAACCTGATGCTCATTGATTTCCTCAACAAATTGTTTCAGATTTCGATAGCAGCTCCTCGCAATGGCTGATTGTTACATGCCTTACTGTCACATCCGTACCGTTAAATATAAGTTTCAGCTCGATGTTATCGCTACTCAATATTCCTCGTCCAAAATCCAACATGAAGCCATTCACACTCATGTAGTCCGTTCCCGAAATGACTTCGTTAACGATATCTGCGATCATAACTTCGTGTGGGAAAAGAGTTTCATCGATCTTTAATTTCACAATCTTTTCGCCTTTTACTATTGAACTATCTCCAGTTGCTGTTTGTAACTTCAATCCATTAGCTGGTTGTATACCTCCATCGATCAAGTCTTTCCGAACAATTGTGTGGGTTGCTCCGGTATCCAGCGTAATGATACACTTCCTCCCATCAACATCCCCTTTGATTTTTACGCTGCTTCCGCCTCGTACTACACTCGTAACAGGGATGCATTTTAAGGGGCAACCGGGCAGCTTCAGTTCCTTCAAACTGACTTCTGACCTTTCCACTTTACCGACTGTTGCTATCTGTTCATCCGATTCCTGCTCTCTTCTTGGTGTTCTTTCCACAGAAGTTGGTGATCTGTGCTGCTTTCCTCTTGCTTCCACACAATCTCGCGAGATGTGGCCAATCCTGTTACATACCGAACATCTTCACTCGCTGCTTCCAGATCTTTGTCCCGACCGTTCGTCGTTTGCCCGCATAAAAGGTGGCGATCTTCTCTCTCCCTATATTACACTACGACAGTCCATAGAGATGTAACCCAACTTGTTACATTTCCAACACCTAAGCCTGCCGCTTCTAAATTTTGGTACTGTCCGCTCGATATACCCTTTAGCGTCTAAATTCATTTGGCGCCTAAATAATGACGGTCTGGTGAAGTTCTCCACAGCCTCGATAGTTAACGCAAACGCAACGGTTTCCGCGAGGGTCGCTTTAGGTGACAACATCACCGCCTTGCGTGTCTCTGGATCTCGAATGCCGTCAATGAATGCGTCAATTTTTAGCTTTTCCATATAATCGGCCGACCTGGTATGTGCTAGATGTACTAATCGCTCGATTGCCGATGAAAATTCCTGTTGTGATTCTCCTCCCTTTTGGTAGCGGCTTTTAAGTTGCATGCGATAGATTACCCTCTTGTGGTCATTGCCGTACTTCCGATCCAGCGCCTTCATAATTTCGAGATAACTGTTGCGCTCTTGTTCCGGGATGGTTTTTAAAGCCTCTGCTGCTTCTCCTTTGAGGGCCACTATTAGCGCTGCGATACGATGTTCATCATTCTAAAGATTTTGATTGGCCGCCGTTTCAAATTGAAATTTGAAAATGCCGAAATATGTTGTACCGTCAAATGTTGGTGGCTTTAACTTGATTGATTGGACGGTTTGAACCACTTGCGTCGTTGTTCCACTTGCCTTGACCTCATTTAGTTCTTTCTCGAGACGTTGAAATTGTTCTTCAACCTGCTGAACCTCCGTTTTGACAAGTTGAACTTCCGTTTGCAGTTTTTGGTCACCCTGTTGAATCTCCATTTGCAGCTTCTCCACTTCGCCGGGTATGTTAGTAGATAATTCGAGAAGAAGGAAACCGAAACTTCCATTATTATCTCCTTCTTTCTTCTCTACGGTTGCCGAATCCGTTACATTCTCTCCAAAATCATGTTCATCCGCGTCTAACCCTTCTTTCTCCATGGCACCACGTAGTCTTGCTTGTAAAACTGCTTTACTACCATCAGTGGCCAAACCCCGTTTCTCAAGTTGAGTTAATTTAGAAGCCAACCATTTCTAATGAACAACAATCGTTGGAGATGAGGAATTAGGCGGATATTAGGAAGGAATATAAAGAATAAATAAACTATTTATATGTTTCATACCAATCAGGTACACCAACTTATCCTTTAAAGGGAGGCAGCAGAAGCTGGGAATAAAGTTTTAGCAGAATTTTAAGGATATAGGAGAGGATTAATTGTTACGAGATATCCTTTATATCCTTTGTACGTAGTTCGTTTATTACGGCAAGATATTTATTTCTTCTTCCTCTGGATTCTCGAATAGATCGCTGGAGTCGGTTTCGTCTAATTCATAAAGTTCTTCCGCTGCCTTGTGCAATTCATTCAGATGAGGCAAAAGCGTTATCCATTCGGTTGATTGTTTATCGTAGTAGCTTAAATCATGTTTAAGCGAATCATTCCATGTGAAGCAAGGGCGTCCAAGTTACTTTTGGCCAGCCAGGACTACCTTAATGCGGTGCTTAGGATGTGAGTTGGTCCAGGGCGATGTATGTGTCCCCAATATTTGATTTTCTGAATCTTAATCCGTTTGGTAATTGTTCTTCCTCTTAATAATTCTCTTTGCTTTTGTGAATTTGACTGCAGTTTTTAACTCATACTTTATCATGGGGACAATTTGCATCTGCTTGACGAGACCAAGTGCTTGATAGTATCTGGCCTAGGTATCGCATTATGTTGACGTGGCGGAAAGTAATCCCTGCTAGAACTGAACTGGCGGTGGGGTCGGATCCGCAATGAGAGTCTCTGATGAGTACTGTACATTTTTGTCGATTGATTTTTAATCCCGCAATTTCCAGGTTCTCAATCATTTGATACTATTGGTGTTATGGTTCGATACTATTGATGTTACGTGATATGAGGACGATGTCATCGGCATAAGCGAGAATTATTGGTAATTGTAGGTGCTCACGCTGTTCCAAGTTTAATTCTGGAAACTGATCAGAAACCGTCGTTAATACTTCATTGAGTATGAAATTGAATAACCGAGGCGAGATTGGTCACCCTTGCTTCACTCCTTTATTTTTATTGATTTTGGTTGTGGTCACATTGAACCACTTAATTAAAGTGTGCTCCCAGAAGCATGTTTTAATTATACAGTTTATTAAATAATGAGGTGCATAATGTTGTAGACATTCAGCGATCACATTTAGATTTACGGTATCAAATGCTTTTGCTAGTTCGAGGGAGAGGACACACACTCGATGGCCAGCCCGTCATTCCTCGCCAAGAACGCGACGAATGGGAAATAGGTGGTCTTCTGTGGATTGATTAGCCAGAAAATCAGCTTAATACGAGGGTGGTAATTTCAAGTGTTCATCTAGTTTATTAAGTAGTTTTCGAATACAATTTATATCTGACGATCTGATATCTGATCCGGGGATCCCATCTATGCCAGGAGCGGTCTCGGACCGAACTTGGTTAATGGTGAACTTTATGTCCTCAGTGTTGTGTGGAGGCACCAGTGGGAAATAACCGTTCTCTTCGATTAGAGGTGGCCAAATACCCTCTGATTTTACTAATTCGTTTAGCCAGGAGGAAACTGGAATGTATTGCCTATTATACCGTGCCAATGCTCGCCGACGCTTGGGAGTCAGGGGAGCTCTTTATGTTAGAAAGTGGGCTGTAATTTTATTGGTTTCCACAATCAGCTGTTACTAGTTAATGGTTTTGTCTTCAGAGAGAGCTTCCTCGTTGGTGCTCGTTAACAATGTTTGATACTCGTTCCGGATTTTCTCATCTTTTAGTACGGACAAATTTAAGGAACTGTAGTTATTGGTTGCTGGCGATAATTTTGGTTTGGATTGTGGTGTAACGTTTGATGCAGTCAATCCATAATAAACACTCATCACTTATTTCTTTATGGAATTAGTCACCTTTGATGGATTTGACATAGATTTGCTGGTTGTGGATCTGGGTTAGAATGTGGTCCACTTGAGAATAGGATCGACCATTTGTCCAGGTGATCGTAGTTCTTCGCCGACCGGTGTGAAATGAATACGTAGTTGTACCAATTGGGTTAGCAGCTCTAAGGCGATTCCATTTCCGGTGGACTTTGGATCCAATATATAGTCTAATGTTGAAATTATTTTCGCAGATAGCCGACGATTGTACTAGGTTGTTTGTGACGGTACATACACGGAGATGAAGTGGATCGCTCTGAAGTGAGTCAGTGCGCATGGTCATCTGCAACCACTCTTGTGCATAAGGCGAATGAAAAAATGCGGTTATGTCTGGATGCCCGTGCACTGAACAAGGTTACGGTCAAAGATGCTTACCCACTTCCTCTTGTCTGGGGTTATTAGATCGATTGCCTTTTGGCAAATACCTCCCGCTTCACCGATAACTGATCTCCTTAAGAAGGGTAACAACGTTGTCTGGTCTACTAATACTCAGCAGGCTTTTGAGAATTTGAAAACAGTTGTTTCTACGGCGCTCGTGTTAACCAAGCCCAATTTTAAGATATCGTTTGTTCTGAAGGTATCGGCAGCGTTTTGTTTCAAGAGGATGACGATTGTGCGGAGGGTCCTAACCGCCGTAGTCAGTGCAAAAAGTTTAGGGGTTATATTGAGGGATATCAATTTAGGTTTATAAAATCAATTCGAAAATGTGGGTGGACAGATTAAATTTGTACATAATTGAACATATATCTTTATATCCCGGGGTAACACTGAGATAAATTTATTCTTTATTATTTCCAAATTTTGTTCCACGAGTACGTATAGAGCTCATTTCTGAAAAATGCGCCTACAATATCAAATACATTTAAATAAACTTAACGTATTTCAGAAGTAGACGTGATACAAAAAGTTTATAAAATAATACTTTGTATACCAAAGGTAAAACGTAAAGCGTCCTCATTAACTGAAATTCTGGTGTTGGAGAATAAGCTATTTTGTTGTTGGGTTTTAGACATTTGGTTCGGGACAGTGATTTACACCAAAAAAAATCGATTATTTAGCTCGTTAAGAGAATATTTTCCGGTTAAAAAACCATGACACTACGATCAATACCACCCACTCATTTAAGAGTTTGTCCAACATCCCCATAAACAGTTATTCATATACTTACGATCCCCAATTACCTGGCCATCTAGATACGTATTTATTTATTTTATACAATCTTCAATTTCAAAATTTTTTTTTCTTGTTAAGACCCAAACAGAAAATAATAGAATTTAATTAAACATTTTGAAATTTTAATGAAGCAAAGAAATACAACAATTTAATTTTTTTGCCTCTTGAGTACTGATACAATTAAAATGTTCGATTCTTTTGACGTATTGTTATTTCTGCGTATTTGGATGGGAAAAGAATTATAAAATATTGAAGAACATAAATAAAAAATGATTTTGGGAAATATGTACATAAAATCTAATTTCTGAAGATTAAAATTATAATTTTAATCAGTAATGACAAATATTGTACTTCTCAAGGAGATTGCCGAAAAATTTACATTGCTAAAATGTAATTCTAAATTGTTTTTACTTCAATCCTGGAAACCAATTCATTAGTTATTGCATTGAGTTGTGTGATGATTGTTTTGTTGAGCTTAGCTCTAACTTGCTTAATGTCACTAACTTCAAGAAATGCCCATGGGGTTTCTAGATTTACGCTGTTTGTCAGATCACTCGAGAATATCGAGGTTATTTAAATTTTAGATGATGGTGATTAGCGCATATAGCATTGAGTAGTTGGTTTCACAAACTTGCGGATAATTCGATATTTTAAAGTTTTGTAGAATTTTCAAGATACATTGAACATGTTTAAGATACTTTCGAAATTAGCGAGACTTTTATGATGCAAATTTTTGGCATTTCTCTATTCAATAATGCATTTCCCAGTTTTAACAAACTCTTACCAAGCTAATTGGTGTTGATATTCATATAACATAGTGAAATATCTAATTAATAAATGCAAGATGACGGAAGAAAACGACAAGTACACGAAAGAATGTACAGGAATTTTTAGTAGCCTCAGGTGATTTTCACCTAACTGATTTACTCTCAACAAGTTGAGAAACACAGATGGTCTACAAAAAAAAAACATAACTTTGATACCAGCCTTAAAGGAGGAGGAGGTATGTTGATCGCCGTAAAGGATTCACTTTCTGTGAGGTTCTGGCGTGTCATCCGGTATACAACATTATGGCTGCTTGTATTAAAGCCGGCATTTCGTATATGTACGTGCACTATGGATCAACTTTAGAAGTTTGTCTGGAATCTTCAGTATGTGTTGATCATTGTTGAATTCAATCTTGCCGACATTGTTTGGTTTGACGTTAACGATGTTTTCACGCCTTTTTCTAACGATACAACAATCGGCCGGCACCGATTATTTTGCTAGTAAAGCAACAGAGTAGTTAAGCAACCTTTATACAAAATTCAGTTTTTCTGAAAATTTGTCATAGCCCACAAAACCTTGATTCTTGAAACAAGAGACATACATTTTATCGAATTCGATTGAAACTGATGTTACGACATTCCACCCGTTTTCCCGGCCAATTGGGAATTAATTTATGTGACTTTTGGGTGTATTTTCCCTCTAAGCAAGCCGAATCAAAATTGACTCTTAAATGAAGTCTTCAATTTATGGGAGAGGTCAAATTTAACTCAATAAATTATTACTTAAAGCAATCCAATATATGGAGTGACCCATTTTAAAAGAACCACGCAAATAACTCCCAGGGGAAGGCCTAAATAAAGAAAAGTGTGGATTCAAAAGTTGCAAATTTTTTAGGAAGAAAACTAATGGTGACCTTCAATTTGACCTTGAGGTCAAATTTCAAGGTCAAGTCGGTTTGAATATTCTGAATCAAAGATAGCCTATTCCCTGATCGTTCAGGAAAATTTAATCTAGGTGAAAGATTAAACAATAATTGTGCATGCACAATATACGTATGAAAATAAATGTTAGCAGTTATTTGTGTCTCCTCCTCCTGGGAATCTAAAAAAATTTTGAAATTCATTTCGGGATATCAGTAAAAATAAAATAAAAATAAAAATTACGAAGGCTGCATTTTATTATAGATAAGTTTAGTTTTTGCTGGTATTTTTATCATTTTTTGAACATTTTTAAGTTCAAAACTTTCAGTGAAGTTTGAATAGGTTTCCAAATGGTTGTTGTTCAAGATTTCATTTGAAGAAAATACTTGAAGACATTTTGTATGTTTTGTAATGCATGTCCATATACGTTGGTGCCTTGTATTTTTGTGTCTTTATTACTTTTTCTTCAGCTATGCAATAGTTGTTGGGAGGTATTGCGGTCAATGAAAATATCTCATTGTATAGTGGTCGAGCTGAAATTTTTTGATGGTCCCCTTTTTGTAAATGCATGAAATTTTCAAATTTGAATGCACTGTAACTGTTGAGATATCCAATTTTTTTTGCATCATGTGATAAATAAGTTAAATTATGTACGTTGTACGAAACATTTTCAATGCCATAAAATAACGGAAAATGTTCGTCGAATCCATTCAGCAGCGCAATTTTATTTTCCATAGAATCTTCTAGGCTATTTGAAATTCTAATGCCACTGGCTAATAATAAAAAACGTTTAAAATATTTTTCTTCTAAAATATCGCTCAAAGTTGCAATACCGGTGTACTTAAAAACATCCGAAATTCGGTGGCCTTCCAGTGTCCTAAATCTTCTAAGGTACTCTGCTTTCTTGTGAATTCAAGGGTGGGGTTCAAGGTGGCATACAATTTCGAATACTTTAAGATTAACGTATGCATATTGCATAATTTGCATTTCTTTTTAATTAAGATGGTTTCTTTCTTATTTTTACCCACAACTGCAACAATTGTCTCATTACACCCAGTAAGACACAATGCTTGTAATAAATTGGGAAAGCTGAAACACATCCAATATTTCATTCTTCCAATTTTCAGAATAAACGAACATGATTGTCCTTTTGAACCTTTTCTTTGAAACCCTGGTAGGTTATTGGACGATAATTAATTCCCGGAAAGCTCATTCGGTTTTTGCTGTATACTCCTTTTATTTCGTACAGCTAAAACATCAAGAGTGGCCTTAGACCCTTAGAAAATTAAAGGTTTTTTAAAGTACCTTTTTTTTATAATTTATTGATTTTACCCAATATAAATGACCTTATTGGGACGTCACAAATAAAGCTCCATATTTTGCAAAATTCGATCTGTGACTAAATAAAAACCCCTTAGATAATTCTTTGGTTTTCTCCTCGAATTTTTCGAGGAACTCATTAGTGCGAAATTGTTTTTATATATAGTATATACTTCCAAGAATTGGCCACAATTTACTATTGGAACTTTTCGCCAACGGAACACCATCAATCCAACGTCAATATAAACGTCTCGTTGAAAAACAGGATTTCTTTCGAGAAAATTCTCAATGTTATTCATTGCTCCAACGTGGGAGTAAAACCCTCTTCTCAAAGATACAATTTCCGACCTCTCTTTATGGGGCTTTTACAAAGTAATCTTTAGGAAAGTTATGGTGATATTTACATAAAATTTATAGCAACGACTTTGATGCGCCATTGATAATGTTATGGTTACTCAACAATATCATTTGAAATACCTACAATTGTAAAATTAACCAACTGGATTAAATGGTTGTTTTGTACCATATAGTAGATTCTCACAAATACAATTAGCAGTTGATGTATTTTTACATCAAAAGTATACAAATGATCGGGCTTTCTACAGAGAGAATTTTCGAAGGTCTTGGTTTTTGGTGTAAAAAGTGTATAGTGTAAATTTTGATTCAATTTGGTTTCGTAAAAAAGAAACGGAAACGTGCATACTGTGGCGACTGGTATTTTTCAAGTTTTGGAAAAAATAATTCCCAACCAAATTTTTAGGGAAAAATAAATAACAAAATTGCTGTGAAATGGAACTATGTGGCTTATTGATTCCGAAACCTTTAGAAATAATTTTACTAACAATTGAGCTGCGCATAACTATAATTTTGGAATTGTATGTTTTCGCAGAGGTACTACCCTAGATTTACCACACAGCACTACCATTCTGAATTTATTATTTATACAACTATACGAACATATATGCGTGCACCGAATCCTTTGTCACTGACGTCACCATAACCATGGAGTTCAAGTTTGTCCAAGTTTATTGAATGTTTCTATTTTCAAGTTTCTTAATTCTTCTCGAAAATTTAACCAAATGTTTAATATATCAGCTGATACAAGACTATCCCAATCAAACCCTTGAACCCATAATTCTTTTACTCTTCGTTTAGCAGTGAAAATAACTGGACCTATTAAACCAAGGGGAAGATATTTCTCTTAGTGGATTGATGATTAGATGAAATAAAATCTATATTGTAAATGAACTGATCGCTTTCAACGTTCCAAATTATGTCAATCATTTTAATGGATTGATTCATGATGCTAATGGTATTCTAAATGACTTGGGTAAATGGTTTAATAACTTTGGGCAGTTAGAACACCATTTGCGAAGCTCAAATTTACCTTTAGCTTATAAAGTTATTAATTCCTCCTGAATTTTAATCGCTTCTTCTAAACTATTTGACCCAGTAAGAAGGTCGTCTATATAAAAGTCTGATCTTACTATCTTGCTCGCATCTAGGAAATTATATAATTCGTCTATTGCTAATTGAACCAGACACCTCGTAGCTAAATAAATTGCAGACGACTTGCCGTAAGTAGCTGTTGATAATTCAAACGATCTTGGATATTGCTCCTCACCCAGTTTCCAAAAAAAGTTTTGATAATGCCAATCATCACTGTATACTTTGACTTGGCGGTACATTTTTCTGATATCTGCCGTAAACACGTACTATATTCGTAAAATCTAAACCTCATTACTATTGACGCATTATCATTCTGAGTTTTCGGACCTACCATTAAACAATCATTTAGAGTTAAGTTGCTTGTAGTCTTGGCTTAAGGACATAATGATGCGGCAGATAATATTCTGGTTTGACGTTTTGATTATTTGTATCTACTTCTTTCAAGTGGTTTAAATTCAGGTATTCAGCCAATGAAGTGAAATATCATATTCTGTTGTCTGGTACTGGTATGTTTGAATATCTGTTTGTAATGCTGGGATTATGTTTATTGACCTTGACATAATCCACCCAATAATGGTCTCAAAGGACAAAAGGAGATTATCATTTATCCGAAAACTACCATCCAAGATCAAATCGAAAAATAACTCCGCACCAATAATAACCTCTACTCTCTCTGGGACATTAAAACTATGATCTGCTAACTGTAACCAATTTGGAATTTTCTAAGAATGACTGTATTTACCTGATGTTTTATGTGAGTTGTTCCACCATTTACACCCGAAATCGGAATATTTATAGAAGCGCGTTTCAACTGAAGAATAGTAGCAACTCGTTCACTCATTAAATTAGGTTAACTTGCGGATTCTAATACAACTCTAATGTTATTATTGTTTCCTGACATGTCACAAATATAAATAATTGCTGTGGATAACAATATTTGACTGACTTTTGATTGAATAATACATAAAACACTTTTGCTACTATTAGGTGACTGCGATACAGAACAAATGGAATGTTTGGCACAAGGTGGATTAGACTCGGAAATTGATTTCGAAACTGAACTAATATTCTTCACTATTATGATTCAAGAGTCGATCGACAATCATAATAGGGGTGATTATTTACTGTTGGAAATTCATTAAAATGTACGAGGGTTTGATGTTTTCTCAAACAAGTTTTACATCGGAAATTAGAACCACATGTTTTTGTGCTATGGCCTCTCACTAGACAATTAAAATAGAGATTAAGCTCTTTCACTTTTACGAACTTATCATGCAATGAAAGTTTTAAAAAATCGGGACATTCAAAAATTCTGTGAGTTTTGTGATAAATCAGGCACGGTACTTTGGATGATGAGAAGGTTTGAAATTGAATAGACCTATTAATTCTAATGTTTTTTGCTTTGAAACACTCAATTCTAAATTTTCGCTAACTATTGTTTGTTATACTAAAAACTGAATCGTTTATGAACACTTGGTGGCTCACCTGATTTTATTGTTGACTTCCATTTTTCTCGTGTTGTCACATCTAAAATATGGATTAACATCATTTCTGAAACTCCCATAACTGGTTGGTTTACTTCTGTTAACGCTTTCATGTGGTTATTTGCTGTTTCTGCTAACTGCCTTAACTCATACGGCGAGCTTTTAATTAGTTTCTTTAATTTGAATAAGTCACTAATATGTCTTTAAACAATATAGCGCTTATTCTTAATTCTGGATTGAAGCGCGTCTGTCAGTTAGAATTAGAAACAAACTGTTGAACGTGAACCGCCTGTCGTACATTCCGCTGAATTCGGGAAGGGGTATAGCTGAAGGTTTGAAAGCTGGTCGCACTGGGTTTTGTAGATTTTAATGCTGTCGATAATAAACCTTTGGCCTAAAAATACAGATCTTCGAACTCCGTTTCTCTTTCCTGCCCTTCCGTACGGTGGTCAACAAATTTATCCAACATGGTTTATGTTACATGATCTTGCGCATTTTCTTGCAACTCCGAGATGTTATTAGCTTTTACTATATGCCAAGCACTTTTGAATAATCTGTAACATCGCGCGACTAACATCGACGAATCATCTTCAATAATAATCTTGAAATTATCGAATAGTCTCGAAATGAAACAGCAAAGTCGTTCGTATTCGCAATTAAATCTCAAACATCCTAGAAAAATGTCATCTACATATGTAACTTAACATCCTGCAAATGTATGGTAACTCTTTGTATATGTAATGCAAATTTCAAGGAATATGGAGAAACATGAGTATTCCTGGAAAGCTAGTATATTCTTAGAACCTAACACAATCTGGACATTTATTCACATAAAATTTCGATTATTCTGGAAACACCTGGATAAACACAAAATCATAAAATAATTTTGAAAGACCTAGAAATCACTAAGAATCTCGAATAATCTGAAAATGGCCATTCAATATTTGCAAAACCTTGACTAATCCTGAAAATGTGACAATGACGAATAACTTCAATGTTAACCTACAGCAGAACTCTTCTCTGTAAGATAATTTAACTGGGGTACTATGCTTACTCGTAATTCAACTCCAACCTAAACTCAAATAATATCGAATATAAAATTTCGAATAATAAGTCAAAGAATGTATAGCAAATTTCGAGTATAAGCGAGAAACTCTAATAGAGCCAAATAAGTTCCTAAAGGTAGAATAAACATTCTGTAGTCTCAAAAATGTTGACTAACGTTGATAATTTCGAATATGTTTGATGCCAAGCAACTCAACTCTATTCAAACCCTGATAGCTTGGGGAGAGGTGGGAACGTTTTGGTTTGATGAACACCTCCCCAGCGCGGCTTCCGATCTTGTTCCTTCGAAAACATGCCGGTTTAAACTATCTTTCGATAGGATAACGATCCTAAACACACTGCAAAGTATGTGAAGTCGTAGTTTACGGGTCAAAAAATATATGTTTTCGACTGACCGTGGCAAAGGGTTCGGAAAAAATTCTGCATGGATTAAAAAAGAAAAAATCTAGGAGTTCAGATGAGATGTTTCAAAGTATTGAGGAAATCTGGAAAAACATTCCAGTGTCACACTGTCGTACATTAGTAGCCTTTCCTCCGAGATGCTGTGCGGTCGTTCTGAAATAAAAATCAATGGCTACACAACTAATGAACCACGAAATTTACGGGCCGCGTTTTAAACGAATAGTGCACCTATTAGGTGTTTTATTCAAATAAAACGCCCACAGCGCTTTATTCTGGATTAGTTTTGTAATTTAATTTTCAATTTTCTCCTTTATTTTTATTGAAGCAGGCATTTTCGGGAATAGAACCTGAATAAAGTCAGGCTAAGTTTTAATTTTTCTTATAAGTTTTGATAATTCATTTTGAGAGCTAATTAAAAGGAATACAAATAATTTTTCTAAAACACATTCATTTTCACAACAAATAGTGAATAGATGGATAAGTTTGATGATCGAAAGTTAGTCTGAAGTTATTCAGAATCTATTTCCGAAAGTGCCTAGAGCATGCGGAGCTATACAAAAAGATAAAAAATGTGTTTCCCCAAACCCTAGCAATCAAAAATGGTGATCACAAATTGTTAGACTAATTTGTCAAAAAAATAGGCACATTCGTAGATAGACCTTGGATAACTTCAGAGTAAGTTTCGACCGTTAAATTTCACTACAATAGTTTAATTTAAATAGATTTTAATATCTTTTTGGGAATGTTCTCTTTCCCACAAAAATTTGGATATGCAAAATATTTTGGTTTTATCCACCGAAGAAAAAGATTTTGATCACCAAATTATCACCACATTTATATTATTTTGTCTTACAAATTATGATTGACAATTTTGTGACACATTTGTGCGAATAACAAACCAACAAAAAAATAAAGAAACAAGAATAGTCATTTCCTCCGTTTTTTTCGATGCTGAATCCGAATCTGGGATATCCGAACCTAGAATTGCAAAAAAGGCGGTTTTTATGGATTTTCAATATTTTATTGTATTGTTAGGGAATTTCAACAGTAAAAACCAGAGATGGGTAATGTCGAAAACTACCTAACTGTTATGACACAGTTTTCGATATTTTTTGACACGAGTTCTTGACAGCCTTTCCAAACTCGTGTTTTCGGTACTTTTTCACAGGGCTTTTTGACAGCGAAAACGTATCTTTAAATAAATCTTCTTTATGCACATACTTAAAATATATGTAACTAAAGACAATTTTAGTACGCCAGAATGAAACGAAACAGAAATGAACAGTTTCAAAATTTACCTACACTTTTTTCGACAGTTTTTAACCGTTATTTATGGTTTTAGACCTATTTTTGACAAAATTGTCTCAAAGTCAGATGTTTTAACGTTTTACCCATCTCTGGTAAAAACCAATGGTGCCATCGTAAAGTACCATTCATCCACTCTCATTTCTAATTATAAACGTCTCAATATCTTTATCTATTATCGCGATATCGTGAATCAAATAAAGCCCGCACTCATATTTAGACGTTTAAAATTGAAATTGAGAGGTTTTTGGTGCTGAAACTCTCTAAGCAATGATTGCTTCAGCCTAATTCGCTTGGAATTTTAGATTAGGATGCGGCCAGGTTCGAATTTAGCATCAAATAATACGTCGGAAATAAAAATTTTTGTTTCTGTTCCTTACCCTTGTTGGTCAATGTAATTTGTGACAACTTACATTTTGATTCGTGAAGGTCATATTCTACCAAAAACCATGAAATTTTTTCTGCAAAATGTTCAGCATTTAGTCACAAATTTTCCTCACATTTTTTTGACCAATTAGCATTTTATGTGAAATTTTTATCGCGTCACCCCATCCAACATATTTTATTCATTTTTTCACAAATTTTTTTCACTAATTTCCAAATAACCAAAAATAGTGATCACAAAACCTTACACCAATTTATCGCAAAATACAAGTTCCTTTTTGCCACAACAAAAAGTTGGCAATTTGGGATAAGCGGATATTTTGTGACAAAATCTACTTCCGCAATTTGTCATAAGATTTAAGGGAATAATTTGTAAAAACTTAGATTTTGATTCGAAAATTTTACCAAATTTTACCAATTCTACCATCCGCCATATTTTATCAAAAAAAAAAAAAAATCCATTTTTCGGGTTAACTATTGGTGTTAAGGAAAATAGTCATATTTGTCTTTTTGCAGTTTTGAGTAATTTTAATTTTACTATTTTTGTTTGCCATGTCTTAATAAGAAAATTGACTATTAAATAACGTGATTTTGTGGGATTAGCTGGTACTTGTTTGCAGAATCCAAATATGCTCCTAACGCATTTTTCAAATTTTGGCGTTTGTGACTTTTTTTCTTAGCAAGGCAATATTGTTATTTCCCTCTCAATTTTGCTTAACGAAATCGTTCAGTTTATGAAGACTTGCGGATTTCCATTCGTTACTTTTTTGCGTGACAAAAATGTAAAGAAAATTACGCTTTACATACAATAAAAATGAAACGTTTCGTTAACTCGACGTATGAGAAGTTAGCACGAAATTTTCATCCCGAAAAGGCTTTTTTTTTAAATGGGTGTCACAGCTAAAATTTAAGGAAATTTTCATTCCATCCAGAAAAAATATTGAAAACTCACGTATGAGAAGTCAGCACGAAATGTTCATCCCGAAAAGGCTTTTTTTTCTAAAATGTGTCTCTCACCTAAAGGTTATGGACATTTTCATTCCATCCAGGAAAAAATATTCAAAACTGTGAAAAGGCTTTTTTTCTAAAATGTGTGTCGCAGATAAAATTTAAGAAAATTTTCATTCCATCCAGAAAAAAATATTCAAAACTCTTAACCAAACGGTATTCATCTCGAAAAATAATTGTAAAGAAATAGATTAATTCAAGTATTTGATAATTCCCTTGGACACAAAATATGTACATTTATTGTGAATAAACACTAAATACGCGGTCAAATTTCATTTTCTAAATTCCTTCCGCCGATCCCAGAGATGTCTCCTTGAAATGATGTATGAATATCCGACTTCTCAACACTTATACCGTACATCATTTCTTAGGGACATCTCTGAGATCGGCGGAAGAAATTTAGAAATTGAAATTTGACCATGTGCCTGAATGCAGTTTTATTTAACTGTAACTGTTTATTTAGTTAGGGTATATCAATGTGGGTGTACACCAACGTCATTCAATGATTTAACTTTTCTTTTTTTTTTGGATGTGACTCATATTACAAAAATTTAATTTAAAAACTGCGGGGTGGAAATTGCAATATAATATGGTTTGGAATAAAACCTTGAGAAATTTCAATGCAAGTAGCATGCTAAATAGCCATTAGCATTTTATGTGAAATTTGTGTCGCGTCACATCCACCATATTTTATTCATTTTTTCACCAATCCAAAATAACCAAAAAAAGTGATCACAAAACCTTACACCAATTTTTCGCAAAATATAAGTTCCTTTTTGCCACAACAAAAAGTTGGCAATTTGGGATAAGCGGATATTTTGTGACAAAATCTATTTCAGCAATTTATCATAAGATTTAAGGGAATAATTTGTAAAAACTTATTTTTGATTCGAAGATTTTACCAAATATTCCACGAAAACCCGACAAATTTGTTCCACAAAATACTTGTTTTTGCGTGACAAGTAGCGTCAATCCCATCTGCCATATTTAAAAAAAAAAAAAAAAAAAAAATTCATTTTTCGGGTTGACTATTCTACCGTGCTAAGGAAAAAAGTCATATTTGCCTTTTTGCAGTTTTGAGTAATTTTAATTTTACTATTTTTGTTTGCCTTGTCTTAATATGAAAATTGACTATTAAATAACGTGATTTTGTGGGATTAGATGGTACTTGTTTGTGTGAATTTTCATTCCATCCAGGAAAAAATATTCAAAACTCCGAAAAAGCTTTTTTTTTTCTAAAATGTGTGTTGCAGCTAAAATTTAAGAAAATTTTCATTCCATCCAGAAAAAAATATTCAAAACTCTTAACCAAACAATATTCATCTCGAAAAATAATTGTAAAGAAACAGATTAATTCAAGTATTTGATAATTCCCTTGGAACAAAATATGTACATTTATTGTGAATAAGCACTAAATACGTGGACAAATTTTATTTTCTAAATTTCTTCCGCCGATCCCAGAGATGTCTCCATGAAATGATGTATGAATATCCGACTTTTCAACACTTATACCGTACATCATTTCTTGGGGACATCTCTGAGATCGGCGGGAGAAATTTAGAAATTGAAATTTGACCCGGTATTTAGTGTTTATTCGCAATAAATGTACATATTTTGTGTCCAAAGGAATTATCAAATATTTGAATTAGTCTATTTCTTTACAATTATTTTTCGAGATGAATACCGATTGGTTAATAGTTTTGAATTTTTTTTGTTTCCCGATGGAATGAAAATTTCCTTAAATTTTAGCTGCGACAACCATTTTAGAAAAAAGCCTTTTCGGAGTTTTTATTATTTTTCCCGGATGGAATGAAAATTTCCTTAATCTTTAGCTGAGACACACATTTCAGAAAAAAGCCTTTTCGGGATAAAAATTTCGTGCTAGCTTCTCATACGTGTTTACTCGTAACATTTTTTTGCGTGCACTTTCTGAATAGTTTTTACGTAAAAATACTCAAAACATATTACAGTCAAATTTCCATAAATCGAATATAATAATATTGAAATTCCATTGTAATGAGTGAACATTAGTTTACTTCCTAAAAACTCATTTTGGTTAGCCATAGTGCATTTCTAAATAATAGAATTTACATTTTAGCGAATAAAAGTTCGTTGCTTTTCTTTGTTCCAAGCAACTTAATGTTCGTTATATAAAGAGATTTCACTGTATTAATTTTTAAATTTAAAGACAAATTCGACGATCACGATTTAGTACTTTTCTTGCATTTTAACCGACTCTCGAATAAAACGCCTACCCGTTATTTACGGGGTAAAACTGTAGGCACGTACCTAGTATGCCTCTTTGTATATACTAAAAATTCGTCACCACAATATTTTCAAATATAAATGATTTTAAAACAAACGAACAGTATAATGTTTATTTTGTCAACATATCAAATATATTTATTAAAACGCTTCGTTCTATTTTCCAAAATTCTATTTGATATCAATAAAATTAATTTTATTAAAAAATATAAATTCAGGATATACATTATTTAAGCATCCTTCCTGCTGTCGTCTAAAAACCGCATAACAAAATAACAAATCATCACAAACTACATTATCCTACTCATATGCAATTTCAAAAAAATTTAATTCAATTCATATATACATACAATATATAATATATCGTATATTAGAGTAATTCAATCTACCTGTCAGACTTTGTACAGCATATCAATATTATAGAGATGTACATTCTGTCAAAAAAGTATCGGTAATTGTTAAATAAAACACAAATTTTAAGTTCAATCTTAAAAATTTATTTGGTCGCCCTCAAAGTATGCCAGCGTTTAATTAATTCGTTCAATAATTTCGTTCATCGTAAAAATCGCCGTACACTAATGAGGTCGACTGGCATCATAATGAAAGGCAGTCCTACCAAAATCCCTTTAGCGCGGCCATTTTAAACTATCAATTCCCGGTACTTTTTTTACAGAATGTATTTATATAAGGAAATCGATTGAATAAAATCGTTGCTATTTGTAACCACCAACTCAAAATGTGCTTTTGTTGTAAAAAATCGATGTCGAATCAAAATTGCATTCCAATTATTTTTTCCATCTAACTATACAGCACTCGTATGTACTTATATACATTTTTTTAATATATTTATTTAGTAACACAAATATACGAAACAAAATCTGGTAATTAAAAATCATTGCACCCGTGTATCTGCGTTGAGTATACAACGTGAACGACCATTAATATTTCCGTGCCGAGGCACAAAGCCGAGAAAAAATTTCGATAATATTTTTAGATTTTCTAATCGAAATGTATAAAAATAGTTTGTATATTTATTTATATAAAATTACTGTTTATATTATAAATTTTTTAAATTATATACAAATAATGCAATAATGCATACTGTACTGCATTTTCCAATTGGAATTATGATGGAAATTATGTTTATGTATGTATATTGTTTGGGGAAAAAAAACGTTGTGATAGTTTGTTGAACTTACGCGGGGTTTATACAGTTTAAGACTTTAAGGGTCATCAACTATCCGATCGAAAATAATAATTTATTATTAGACATTACAAGTATAGCACCCGTTGTGTTCTATATATTTAAAACCATATACGGTAAAAAAAAAGCCAAGATAAAAATTAACTTTACCCAAAACATCTGCGTTATTATTATTATTGTTATGCCTGCCTTTAAAATTTTTTTTTCTTTCTTATTATAATTCTTAAGAAATCCTACAATAGAACCGTATATAGGTTGTGTTTTACACATTTATTGTTAACAAAAAAATATAAAACCTACCATGTAGTTTATACATGTGTACGTGTGTATCCGAATTCATAAGATCTCACGCGCGCACACGCCAAAGAATATTAAATTTAATACGTTTTCTGTTTCTTGGCGGTTATGGATTTTATTAAAAAAAAAAAAAAAAATGCGAGACAGTTACTTCCGGAAAATTGAAAATGTATGATGAATGTATGTTTGGTGAATAGTTTCCGTTCGTATATGTTTATAGTATATACACACAAATACACAGTAGTTTTTCTAGATTGAAAAATCGTTTTTCTTTTTCAAAAGGAGGGAAAAACCAAAATCACTATGTAAAAAACATCAAACAGGAAGAAAATATTGTACAACAAAAAAGAGTACTAACATTAACATGCAGACGTTATAATATGGAAAATTATACATGTTGTGTATTTTTTTTTTTCGGCTAGACAATTTTATTGCCAAGAAAAAAATTGTGTTTTTGTTGTTCGCTTAAAAATAATACATAAAATTATGTCATTTTGGTAATTGGACTTGGAATTGGAACCCTAAAATAGCGACAACAAAATAAAAAATAATTGAGTTAATTCATGCAAGCATGTGATGGAATTTTTGTATACAATCACATAATAAATAAAATGTATGAGAGATTTACCGACTGTTTGTCTAAAATCTAAATCGAAGAATATTTTTCATAAAGCACTGTTTATACGAATTATGACAGTAATAATATTTAACCAGATTTTTTATTTTGTTCCAAATTGTTTTTCCGACTCTCTATCTTAGTACACACGCTAAATTCAATTTTTCAAACTCAGACTGTGTATTATATATAGTATGTACATATGTATGTAATATTGTGTGCGCCAAACAATAATAACAAACAGATAAACTAAATAATGTAAACAAATTATAGTTATTAATAATTTGTGTTGTTGTGCTTTTTTTTGTTGCTACAAACACACAATCAAGCCTTTTTTAGCATTCTTTTTTTAACATTATTTTTTTGTTTTTGGTTCGCTACCTATAATTTTCCAAAACGATAAGAGTATAACAACAACAACAACAATAAATTTACGAAAGCTGATTGTGATATATCCCAAGTAATAAAAATTATTGTTGCTGATAACTACAACATGATAAAGTTTTGTTTTGTTTTATTTTGAGCTTTTTTTTGTTGTGCTATCGTGTTTTTTTTTTTTTTTTTGTACCGAGAATACACAAGCATATTTTATGTACACAACAACTATTTTCGTGTGAGTTGCAAAAAAAAAAAAAATATTGGGATGAAAATGGGAAAAATTCGAGTTATAGTAAATACTTGGAATGATAAAATGTACTGGTGTGTGTGTGTGTCTCGAATCTTTTTAATAAATTCATTTAAATTGCAACGAGGTTTTTGTTATTTTTATTCGATACCAAAGGAAGTTTTGTGGTTTTGGTATTTACAAATTGTTGTACACTTGTGAGGTTCAAGTCTAGACTTTATTGCTCTTATTTGTATTTGATTGACTAATGATCATTTGTTTACAGAATATTGTGGAAGTTAAGTAGAAGTATAATGTAGTTTACTGGTACACAAAATTTTTATACGAAACCACAATATTCTTAGTTACTCGTATATAAATCTTCTGCATAAGCAGAGCATATATTGAGGGCT
Source organism: Tipula vernalis (assembly GCA_958295665.1). Lineage (NCBI taxonomy): Eukaryota > Metazoa > Arthropoda > Insecta > Diptera > Tipulidae > Tipula > Tipula vernalis. The sequence goes on along the minus strand of OY282558.1, from coordinate 172,614,970 downwards.
AACACGCTCTCCAAGTCGAAAAGTATCGTATCGTGAGTGTCCGTTGCAGAGAATTTGTGAAAAAGATCAAGCTTACACGGACGAAAATTGAATCTTGAAACCAAAAGTTTTTATCTTATTGTTAGTTCTAAGGATTTGTAACAGTTATTGTCATCCATCCGCATTTCAATTTCATCTGATACAGAGTTCTCTCTTGTATTTCTACTTACGAGTACTAAGGATTCATAGTTAACTAAGTCACAATGCAAGAAACCCGATTAAATATGCATTACCAGAACTATAAAAATATTTAGGAACTCATGTAATGCTAGGCCATATAAATCCGGTCTCAATGTAGTAATTTTAATATTGAGTTGCGCCAAAATAATTTACCGAATTATAAGTACAAAGGATTTTCGATTATATGTGATTTTTCGAAGCTTTTAAACGTATTCGAGGTTTGTTTGAAATTAGCTATTACTTTATACATAAAGAAAATATAAAGGGCTGAAACCTAATAAGTCGGTCTTGATTAATTCAACTCCCAAAGCAATCCCGAAATGAACCTCTTAAGTCAATCTTCAGCGTAACCTCCAACTCAATTTACAACTCAACTTCTATCTCAATCGCATCATAATCCCAAACGCTATCACCAAATTAACCGCCAACCCAATTAAATCACCAAATCAACTCTTGATCAACTTTCAAATCAACTCTTAACCTAACTTCAAATGAACTACTAAATAATTCCCCAATCGGACAACTCACACCCCAATGCAAGAAAAATCTCAACTCTCTGCCCAACTCTACACTTATTTTTCAATCCAATCCCAAAATTAACTCGATTGGAAAGCTACATGCGTGTATGAACTCAATTCAATCTAACCTCCCACTAAACCCTAAACTCGACCTAAAATTAATCCCTAACCGAAAATCTCTTTCAAATCTAACTCAATTTCAACTCAAACCCTACTCACGATCATACCGGAATATCTACCGTCGTACCATCATAACCTTAAACAATCATTCCATCATACCAATATTCCATTAAGCCATCATACCATCATGACACTATACCATTAAACCATCATACAATCGTACCATTGTACCATAGTGACGTTGAATCATCCCACCATCACACCATGATGTATATCTTACCATCAATCCACCATACCTTCATACCATCACATCATCATAAAATCGTACCATCATACCATCGTACAATCATATAATCATACCATCATACCGTCCCTATAATTATACTATCATACCATCGCACCATTGTACCATCATAACATCATATAACCTTACCATTATACTGTCAGGCCATGATACCATCAAACCATCCAACCGTTATACCATTATAATACCGTCATACTATTTCAATTGCTAAACGATTAAGATTATCTCCATAATAATATTCAAGTTCCATTAGAAACTTTTCTTGCCAATCCTTCGCCTTAAATTTTGGGTTATATTTTCAGAGTATTTGCTATCAGAGCAGTAAGTTTGGCCTGGTTTAGAAAAATATTATATTCTTTTATTTATATTTCAATGATTACAATTATAATTGATACTGATCAGTGATAAGGTCTTGCTTTATTCAAGTCTCGTTAACAACTGCTGATCGTTATTTATTATTGACGTAACTTATTTTATAGACCCGTTAAGGCCACTAACATTTATACAATATGAATTTCCTATTGGTACATATTTAATGCATTGCTTATTCAATATTTTAAAGTGCGTAGCGGACACGCGCCTCAGTATTGAAACTACTAACGGGTACTGCAGAGTTTTGAAATTAGAAATATTATTTTAAATCCTCATTCCCAATCTCGAATTTCATTATAATCGGTTATGAAATATCAAAGTTCCATCCTACTTGGCCTTCTAGGACTTCATCCAAAAACTATTTTTAAATCCAATTTCCAACGCACTTGTCAAATTTCTTCGTAATCGGTTCAGAAATAAACAAATTCCATGATACTTGGCCATATTCTATTTTAGAATCCCATTGCCAATGTACAAGCCGAATTTCATCATAATTGGTCAAGAAATAGGCAATCTCCATCATACTGGGCCATATTCCAGAACTTCATTCAAAAATCATTTTAGAATCCCATTTACAACGCAAAAGTCAAATTTCATCATAATCTGTTGAGAAATAGACAAATTCCATCATACTTGATCATATTCCAGAACTTCGTCTAAAAATTATTTTAAAATCCCATTTCGAATGCACAAGCCAAAATTTATCGTAATTGGATGAGAAATAAGCAAGTTTCGTCATACTTGGCCATATTCCAGAACTACATTCAAAAATTTCCAGCGCACATGTCAAATTTCATCATAATCGGTTAAGAAATAGGCAAGTTCCATTATATTTGGCCATATTCCAGAACTTTACCTAAACATCATTTTAGAATCCCATTCCCAATGCACATGTCAAATTTCATCATAATCGGTTGAGAAATAGGCAAGTTCCATACAGGCAAGTTTTGTACATACATACAAACACTAGTCCAACACCAACTCAAACGCAATTCAACCCGCATATGACACGCAATTCAACCCTCAACCCAAACATAAACTCTCTTTCAATTCAATTCTCAAACCAGCATATATAAAACATTTGCCAAATGCTCACTATATCTAAATCCAACCTCAACTCAACTACAACTCAACTTTAACTCAACCCGCAAATTGACCCCTAACTTTACCTTCAACTCAACACCAAAATCAATGCCCAACTCAATATTGAAACCAGCATACATAACAAATTTGTAAATATTTCTATAATTGGGTGCTTTGGGTCAATTCGTATGGCATGTCCCCGACCCTGTTGACGTACAGGTTGCAAAAGCTTTTCAAATCTCCACCTTGACTATAGAAACAGATTAACGGAAAAAAAATTTAAATCCGACAAGCCGTTCTCGTAATACCATGGATACAACAGACATCCAGATATCCAGACATCCAGATAAACGGACCGACATTTTCTTTGTGCTTTTTTAGACTGACGGACTTTCAAAACGTCGATAAAAGTGGTTTTGTACCCACCTAATTTTTGGTCATTTTTGAAAGGATTTCATTACTTTGGTCTTTTTAGACCGAAGTAATTTTGCAAAATTTTATTGATTTTGCGAGATTGTTCAAGATTTTCGATATTATTCGAGCTTTATTTGGATTGAATTAAACGTAGCATTGAGATAGGTGAGATTCTTAAAATCCAAGGTTTTTCGATTAATATGTAGAATTTATTCAAAATTATCAACTTTCAGTTATCTTTAGTAAAAATATGTTTTATGCTTTAGAATTGCAACCCTTTCAGTCCTGGTGGTCATGGAGAATAACCACAAATTTTAAATCCGTTGCGCCCGGAGTTTGTTTTTTTAGAATAAAATATGGGCATGCTATATTTTCTTGGGTAACGTCTTTTTTACGTAGATAATACCACCTTTAGAAACAAGCTAGTCGATCTCCCCTCGATTCATTTTATCAGCTTTCTTATCAGGAATACATTTGCGGTGTTTTCGAACTGTTACATACGCATACGTCCCTTTTGCAAGCCAATCTATTTACAGTTGTAATGAGTTAAAGAAATTGTCGAAATAAACTTTATGATGTTTTCCAACAATATTTCTTGTAAGAGTTTTAATAACACGATGCCCTAAATATTTTTTGGTTGAGCTATTCACTTTTCCCATGTAAATTTCGTTTTCGCACACGTAGCCTGTTGAATCTGCACGAATGCACACTTTGATGCCGCGCTTCACTGGTTTCAGTGGTATGTATTGGCGAATGCTGCTTCTTCCTTTGAAACGAATCCTCTATTCTTCAATTGATTGGTTTTCGTATTTAATTGGTTTGAAGAATATTTCACACAATTTGGTCAGCATTGGCCTAATATTAGTTAATCAAAATGTTGATTCTGCTTTCTTGGTCGCCTCTCTATGAGGGCTCTCTCTAGTCTATAAGTATCACGCAGCTCAAGTTGCGAAGACCAATAATCTTTATAACTCGGTAGTTTCTTTATCCTTATAAGAATATTCAGACCGAGAAACACTTTCATTTGGGTAACAGTGGTTGTAAAAATGAATTCTGGTTACCCCTTTTTTTGTAGCGCTTATAAATTGATTTGGAACACGAGATGTTCTAGAAAATCTAAAGGATATAATTGTAAAAACACATCAATGGGAAATTTAACAGATTCATATACAGACTGAGTATATTTGGCCCTGATGATTCTGCAAATAAATTAGGCTTGTTCGCTTGATTAGGCTTGGTAGATTCGTCGTTACTATTCCATTCAGATTCATGTACGTTCATTTTGTTCGACGTCTTGTTCAAAAATTACTTCCATATGTTGTATGTCAAATAATTCATTTTGATGCGAGATTTTCGAGTTTATTCAAGTCTATTCGATTTGCTCTATATTACTTAAATTTCTGAAGTACTGTAGATGTAATGTGACTACCATACGTTCTAGTTTCCCCGGAACTGTTCTGGGTTTCAAACTTCTGCCTGGTTTCGAGAATATGTCTTACATTGTTCTTAGATAATATTCATTCAGATCGCTTAACTGATCAAAGGCAATGCAAAATACCCGAGGAACCAGAAAAATAATAATTTGAACACTTTCAATACGACGGAATGGAATAATTTACTGTAACACATGAAAAATAGTTGGAATATTTCAGATAGCCGCATAAACTAATGAACTTTGTTCTGAACTTTTAAATTTGGGCAGGACGTTTTTTGTCCTTTTTAGACAAAGGGCGAATGTGGAGCGAGTATTTCCCTTAGTATCGCTCTCGTGGAGCAAAGAAAGGAATCAATATAAATTACTTAGATGTATGTAAGATGTTTGGAACTATTTATAGAATCGGCTCACACAAAAAATTTCACTAAAACACATCGACTAATGTGTTTGTTTCATTTGGTGCTGCAGGTAGGGAAAATTGTCTAGGTTGGCTGTATATGGAAAATCAAAATTGGCATATCTAATTTCTGATAATCCATTAGTACGAGTATAGTGTTCCAAAATGGTTGCTGCTTTTGGGCCTTATTTTATTTATAAAAATCTGATTCCAGCCCAACGGCCGACCAATTCTACAGGCCATGAAATAATAGGTTTTTTATTAGGAACTATTTTTTAGGATATACAAGATATTTTAGATATAAAATTTCACTAAAATCTATCGGAAGGTATGTCTGGACTGGCTGAATAGAATTTTTGATTTAAGATGTCAACTAAAGTAGCATGGTTTAATTAAGAGATCTGTCCTAAGAGGCTATGTCCGATGGAATTTTTTAGAGCCGCAATCAATCAATTTTATTTGAGGAACAACTTAAGGAATCGACTTCATACCTAAAATCTCAGATATACAATTTTATTAAAATCCATGCACAAACGTATCAGTTTCATTTAGAACTGGGGACGTAGTAAACCGCCTAAAAAAACGAATGAAACCATTTTTTGTTTAATGGTACCGACCTTAATATCATCATATTTGTGTTGTTCCACAATATGAATTTGGACTTATTTTATTAAAAAAATCTGATTCGAGATGTTAAGAACAATGAAATTCTTCAGTGCGTGAGAAGTTTGATTTTTTATTAAGAACTACTTATAGAATTGTCTGAAAAACTCAAATATAAAATTTCACTAAAAACCATTGACCAACGTACTAGTTCCATTTGGTTCTAGAAATATAGTAAATGCCTGTGTTACTTATTTGTGTAAAAAGCAAATTTGTCTTGTACCAACAAATCTTATTTTTCGAGTTATGGTTTGTATTTATAGACCAAAGTATAACTAGTAGTGCCCCGCAATATTTGTCGAATTCTGCCCATATTTTATTTAAGAAACCTGGTCCCAGCCTCAAATGGAACTTCTACGGTTATGTACCAATTCCATTGAAATTTGGTGTCTGACGCAACCAACTTATTTAAAGATCAATGAATTACTGCGGCATACGCAAAATTTTTCTACAATGATTTCACTACAAATCTGTTTTCAAATTTCGTCCGGGTTATGTCGTCTTTCATCGGGTGGCCCCTTGTAGATGCAGTTGTTACTGAATTACAGTGATACATCGAAATTTTCGATATTATAAGGGATTTACGTGGTTTTGTTTTATGTTGTATTATGTAATAAAAATTGTTTGAGATTTTATTATTTTTTGAGATTATTGGAGATTTTCGATATAGTCTAGCTTTGAGTTGAAGAAAAACTACATTCTCGAAATTCAAAAGTTTGAGATTTCTGGGTTTCCGGAATTGAATTATTGTAGGGTTCCGTTTATTCGAAGTTTTTCGGGTAGTTTCGAAATTTGTTACAAATCATCGTGTTTGTTTAATATAACTAGAAAGGGTTGAGATACAACTATTTACAATCATTATGCAATCGAATCTATAATTTTGATTTGTTCATTAGCTATCAACTTGATCGACGCTAGATTTCCTAAAAAACAGGCTCAACCAAAAAAGTGAAGTTGTTGTTAGAACAATAATTTCAAACAAATTTAGATGATTCGTGTAAATGTTGATTTTTTTATTATGCAGGTTTTATTTACAAACCTCTACAATTACATCATGCAAATTGTCCGTGATATGAAATGTGAATTGTTGAATACCCGAAAATCGAACCCGTAGTAAAATTGTGCTTATTGTTTAAAAATTCTGGAAATTCCTATACCTCTGAAGTAGTTTGCTGCTTGAAGCGTTTGCACAATCGACAAAACACAGATGCAGTGAATGACGAAGAAAACCCTAAAATTGTATTATTTCCCAAGTTATCATATAATATACTATATGACTCAAAAGAAAGTGAATGACGTTAAAGTTTTAATTTCTAAGGCACCTGTCGCTTAATAGATTGGCCAATGCCGAATTCGTTATATCTCTAGATTTTATAAGCCCGATCATAACTGTTGTTTATTTTTTAAATTTGATAATTGAAACTGGGGTATCATTACAAAAGAATAATAAATATCACAAATTGAGTTTTTTTCAGCACGTAAACTGAGGGGGGTCGTTTACTTCAAAACCATCAAAGAAAAGGACTGTTTTCTGTATTTGTTTTATTTTATTTTATATTATTTTTTATTTCATGTTATTTAAAGTTGGTTTTAATATGTTAGCAATTTCAAAATATTTCCTTATCTTAAATCTTATTTCTCCTCTTCCTAAATCGTTATTTTGATTTCGGGTTGGAATACAAATAAGCCTAAACATTCAACATGCAAACATTTATATTCTAAGCTTATTCGAATAGATTATTCAAGAATTCTAAACATTTATTAAAGTCATTAGCTAAATCATAAAGTAAATGATTTCAAAACGGTGACAGCTAGGAACGTAGGGGATTGAAGAGGCAATCCTTAATTGACTTTAGTAGAAAATACCATATTCTATTGAATAGAAAAGACCATATTCCTTGGGATAGATTTGTCAATAAGTAAACTTGAAGTAAATTCCAGTATTTATTGCTTAAAATCTTCTATTGCTGCTTCATGGTAATTTTGATTGTTTGAAGGAGCATTGAATAATTAGTAATAATACTATTAGAATCCACTTTTCAGCAGCATTAAACATAAGCCATGGTCTTTACTCATAGCCACTATAACCTACATTGGAATACAATGGAAAACTAAATAAAGATTTACTGCATAACATTAACAGGAAATAGACAAACTAATCAACAAAGTATTCGTGTTTCCATTTTCATACAGTTTAATTAAGTGGGTTTTAATCTGGCTGTTATAAAATACATACCCTATAACGTGCATTATTATTTAAAATTTTTAAATTATAGTCACAAATCTAAAATATAAAATAATTCGCAATATATTTAAACATGTTTGATTATTATACGTATTATTATTGTACATTTTTAGAATGCACATTCTTCTAACCACTGGTAATACGCATGTTCAACGGCTGCATTAGGCTTTTCAATCATAATTTGTGTACAATCGATCGCACCAATTGAGACCGGGAAACCCAAAATTTGATAATAACCAGCTTACTCAATATTTTATTTAAAAAAATTATTAATATTAACTTACACAGATTTTACCCCATTAACTCTACTTCCGTTTGTAAAAATTTTATATATTGGTTGGCTAAAACAGAGTCGACGGCCCTTAAAATAAGATCAAACGCATCGAGATATTGTTGATTGAGATAATACCAATAAAAAATCATGCCCCGCATTTTTTTGATGTACACCTTCAAATAAAGCAAAATTTGGTTGATTTTCACATTAAACAAACAAAACTAAATATTAAGATGTACCATTCGCGACAACAGTCACGAATGCTAGAAAGTTGGTTCTAATTGTTCTATTAAATTATATACCAAATGTTTAGGAAGTCTATAATAACTAACAAACATCCGCTACGCCAAATTAAATGGATTTGGTTTATCCCTTAAACCCAATCGAGTTATTCTCTTAAGCCGAATTCTTAGATATTCCTCGGTCTCTTCTAATAAAGCACGAATCATTGTATGATGCTAAAGTTAAATTTATGTAAGCACAATGTACAAATTGTTATGTATGTCGATGCATAGAATTAAGCTTTTCTTATACAGTCATCGCTTTAATACTCTCTTTGTATTATAAAATCAGATCATGTTCTAATAAATAATCAGTTTACTAATACTCGAAATTCGGTAGAAGAAGAAAATGAAGATTTCTTTAATTCGCTTAACTTTGTTAGCGGTATTTCAAACAAACAATCGAAAGCTGAGGTGGTGCATGTATTGGTGAATAACGTGCCTATTCAAATGGAAATCGATACCGGTGCGGCGAATGTTAAAGCTGTATACCGCTGCTAACGGTGAAAAGTTGGACATTGTTGGGAAAGTGGTAGTTCGCATTAAATATGGATTACTCGTACATGAGGAACAATTGGAGCTGTTTGTGTTTCGTGCCGGACATTGGGTGCCTCATTTGGGAAGGCCATGGCTGGATAGCTTGATGCCATCGTGCCGCGAGAAATTTCGCGAGTTTTCTACGAATGTTGAGAGAGTGGGAGGGCTCGGTGAAGACTGTTCAAAGTGACTTGTGTCGGATTTAAAGAAGGATTTTCTTTCTGTGTTTTCCGAGTAGCCTGGATCCATGAATCATTTCAGGGCAACCATTGTGTTAAAGGAAGGTGCTAAGCCGATATTTTGCAAACCTTATTCTGTGCCATATGCGTTGAAAACAAAGGTGAAGTTGGAGTTGAGGGAAATGGTTGAGACTGGTGTGTTGGTTCCTGTTCAACACAGTGAATGGGCGTGCCCCATCGTTGTCATTCTAAAGAAGGGTAAGAGCCTTCGGATTTGCGTTGACTTCAAGATAACGGTAAACAAATGTGTTGATTTTCATCACTATCCGTTACCGAATCACGACGATATCTTAGCGAGTTGGATGGCGCTTATTAACAAGTTAAAGTAGCGGAGGACTCGGTAGAGTTGTTTACAATCAACACTCACATGGGGTTATTTCGATATATGAGGCTCACTTACAGTATCTCAAGTGCCCCTACCATCTTCCAAAAGATAATGGATGAAATTCTTCGAGGATTGCCCAAAACGGTTTGCTATCTCGATGACATTTTGGTAGCTGGGGTGGATGAAATGGAGTATTTACGTAACGTGAAAGCCGTTTTTCAACAACTCGTAAGGTATAATGTTCATGTTAATGAAAAAAAATGCTTATTTTTCAGACAAACAGTTGAATATTTGGATCACGATATCTATCAGTGATCGCGGAATCATGCCTAGCCCGTTCAAAATTGCTGCTATTAACAATGCTCCGGTACCTAAAAATGTCACACAGCTAATACCGTCAAAACTTGCGAAGTTTGCCAAAAATATCAAAATCTAAATCCAGCTGACTTCAAAGATGCACGGTGGCCGAATAGTGAGAGAGTGTGGTACCGAATTCATGCCGATTTTTGTCTATTTTGGGGGAAGAACTTTGTTGCTGATAATTGACTCGACATCAAAGTGGATCGAAGTCAATATAATGAATGGGACAACAACTGCTGACATTATCGTTAAACTTCAGCTTATATTTTCAACATTTGGTTTTCCGTGCGAGCTGGTAACGGATAACGGGCCACCATCCAATTCATCCGATTTCATCAAATTTTGTCAATGTAATGGCATAACACCATTGAAAAGTTCAGTATACGTACCTCAAGCTAACGGGTTGGCTGAGCGAGCCGTGCAGACGATAAAGAAGAGTCTCCAAAAGTTATCAGGGAAGGAGAAAACATCATCAATAGACGAGTTGCAGCGAGCGTTGTCCAACGTGCTATTCAATTATCGTAACACCCCAAGTACGACAAATGCCGAAACACCATTAAGTTTTCTGCTAAACTTCGACCCGAGGACACGCTTAACGCAGTTAAGGCCGGCTTTTGGAGCAACACCAGTAAAAAGTATATCCTATTCAATTAATATTAATCCTTCTAAGCCATTCGCAGAAAACGAACATGTGTATATTCGTTTAAATGCAACATATAACTGGGAGCCCGGTGTCATTCTCAAAGTTTTGGATCCATGTCGATATGTAGTCAAGGCTGGAGAGCAGATGCGTATTCTTCACCAAACTCAGATTAGGTCTAGGGGATTCGAGGTTCATAAACCGGAGCAACCGGTTCAAATATCTCCACCTGCAGATATTACTTCTCCTGTTAGGAAACCATATTAATCTGAGCAACCAGCTGACAACTTCTAAGGAGATAGAAGTTACCAAACATCTTAAGGTGCTACTAACTGAAACCAGTGTGTTACCGCCAAGCACATATCAAGAACAACCTGCGGATTCATCATTAAGACGCTTGAAGCAGGACAGAAACATGCCTAATCGACTTCAATATTAATTTAAAATTAAAGTTAAAAGTAAAATTCGTGATAATCTTTTAAATCAAGAAAAGGAAAGTGTTATGTATAGTATGTCGATGTATAGAAGTAAGCTTTTTTTATATAGTCATCTCTTTAATACTCTGTCTTTCTCTCTGTATTATAAAATCAGATCATGTTCTAATAAATAATCAGTTTATACTCAAATCTTGAATTATTCACTAGTGTTTCATTTACATACATTATACAAATCACATAATATAAATAATTAAATAAATAAATTGTTGCCTTAAATGTTGTCCGCATAAATGTCAAAAATTTGACATTCGATGAATTGCTGAACAAAATCTATGTTTGTTGAAAATAACTTTATCTATAGCGGTAAAATAAATTTATGTGTTAAACTGTTGGTATGTTAAATTTAACACGTTTACACATTGTAATTTATTTTGATTTTTAGAGAATTAAGTTACAGGAGTGAAATTCTGGCTCGATAATATGATAATGAAAAAACAAAAATATCATCGGATTTTTCATTTGCTTTTATCATTTTATTTTAACATCAATCATACATAGCTATAATACAAATGGCAGTTGGATTTAACGATGTATCTACTTATGTCAAAATTGTTGAAAAAACTAATATTTTTTCATTTTGTATTTGTCGCTGAAAAGTATTTATGACCGATGATAAAAATTATTTTCGTCGTCTATTCGTGTTTGAAGTAGGGCGTGGTTAGATTAATCGATTAATCGACCGATTAAAATTCATTAGTTAATCGGAGAATATTAAACGATAATTCGAAAAGGTAACCGATTTTAGTGTTTTTCGATAATGTGAGTACAACCTACATTTACCTACTAAATTTGGATAATGTTCACAATTACCAGTTAACGTTGGTAAATGGGGATATAATTTTATGCAGACAATTGGGGTAATAAAAATAAATTTCTAAGAAAATAATGTTTAATAGTTTTAATATTTTACTGAATTACTAAAAATAAAAAACAATAATTAATAGAAAACTAAGCGCACAGCACATTGTGTATATAAATTGTGGTATAATCAGTCCAGTCGCCGCGGCCTGATGAGAAGATTGATTTTTTCATAATCATAAGCTCATCAGTTCGAAACTGGATTGAATTCTCTTACAATCTTCGGAACATATTAAAAATCATAGAAAACTAAGATTTAACTTTGAAATATTCTGGAAAATGGAGATTTCCATTATAATTTTAAAACTAAAAGTCCATTTCCAGAATATTTTTAAAATACAACTTAATTTAATGACTTAATTTTTAAATTTGATATAATGTCTCACGACAAAACATCAATATTTTCGATTTGGAAACCAACCTGAATATTTTCGATTGCCAAGATAAAATTTCAATGCGCCATAACCAACAGTGGCTTTCCGATCGACCACCGCAATTACTTATAAGCACACCGAACCATCCCACCGACAGACCATGATGTATATCTTACCATGAATCCACCACACCTTCATAGCATCATATCATCATAAAATTGTACCATCGTACACCATCATATAATCATAACAACATATCATCATACCAATATAACATCGTACCTCATACATCATACCATTATACCATCATACCATCATATAATCTTAGCATCATACTGTCAGGCCATTATATCATCATACCGTCCAACCGTCATACCATTATACCGTCATACCATCATACCCTCATACCATCACACCATCATTCTAGAATAAATACCGTCATACCATCATACGTTGTATCATAAACTCAACTCTATCATTATAATCGAGTATTATGTTTTGATATTTTTTCATCTTTTTGTTGCCACTCCGGATCATTCGGATCCTCTTCCGGTATTAGCGAGTCCATCATTAACAAATCACTACCATTTGGATGTCCATCGATCGATGTTTCGTCCAATATTGTTGTACTAGCTATTGTTACTTCATGTTCTAAATGTGTGTTACTTATTATAATGTGAACATCAAGATGTGAACAAATGTTTGCATCATCACTATTACTATTACTGATACTATTATGGGTTTGTAAATCTTTTAAACAATTTTCGATTAATATTTTGTGTACACATACAATCATACCATTGTGTGTATATATAATCATAACATCACACAATAATATCAATCGATCATACGACTATATCATCATAACATCACACAATCATACTATCATATATACCATCTTACCACGATACGATCATACCATCGTACTGTCATACCATCATACTATGTACCATCGTACCAACATACCATCAAACCATCATACCATCTTATCATCATACGATCATATCATCATACCAATACATCATCATACCATTATACCATCTTGTAGGTTTTACACTTCAAATTGATATCCTTTCTAAACCTTTTACATTCCAAATTGAATGCTTAACAAAATACATGAGTGACCAATTAAGATGAAGCTTGGCTATTCCTTAACCGATTGCGACGAAAATATGGCAGGTGTGTTGGAAATGGGATTCTAAAATGATTTTTGGATAAAGTTCTGTAATATGGTCAATAAGAATATAACTTAGCTATTAATCGATGAATTTTGACGATTCCAACAAATAGAAGGAAATGTGACCAAAAATTATTTTTAGACGGGGTTGCGAGAAATAAGTCAATATGGATTCTATAATGTTGTCTATTTAGGTTTCTGTGAATTGTGCACCTATTGAAGTTTCTTTAAGACAACCTAAATATACTATTTCAATTGCTAAACGATCAAGCTTATCTCCATAATAATATTCAAGTTCCATTAGAAACTTTCCTTGCCAATCCTTCGCTTTAATCTTTGGGTTAAGTTTTCTGAGTATTTGCTGTCAAAGCGGTAAGTTTGGCCTTGTTTAGAAAAACATAGTTCGTAGTGGACACGCGCCTCAGTATCGAAACTAATAACACTAGTGCTGGTTTTCGGAATTAGAAATATTATTTTAAATCCGCATTCCCAATCTCGAATTTCATTATAGTCTGTTATGGAATAGCAAAGTTTCGTCCTACTTGGCCATATTCCAGAACCATCGCATATGTAATATTCCATTAAAATCGGTTAAAACATGGACAAGTTCTATCCTAACTGGCCATATTCCAAAACTTGCTTGAAAAATCATTTTAGAATCCCATTTCCAACACACGTGTCACATTTCATTATAATCGGTTGAGAAATAGGCAAGTTCCATGATACTTGGCCATATTCCAGAACTTCATCCAAAAATCATTTTAGAATCTGATTTCCAAAGCGGATGTCAAATTTGACTAAAATCCGTTATGCAATAGATAAGTTACATCCTACTTGGAGATTCATATAATTTTCTATATAGTATGTCCCATTTGGAATGTTAAAGGTTCAGTTTGAGGTTTGAGATATTAACAGTGACCTTTCTTAAGTGTTAAACAATATTTGTGTACAGTTTGGTTCAAATCGGTCAAGGCGTGTGGATTTGGACAAACGCTCACACTTACATAGATTGTTCAACTGCTCATTAAACACTAATTCAGCCACAATTCAACCCGCAAACGGCCCCCAGCTCAACCCTCAACCCAAGCGCAAACTCTAATTCAATTCAATCCTTAAACCAGCATTTATAAAACATTGGCCAACTGCTCGCTATATCTTAATCCCACCCCAACTCAACTCCAACTCAACTGCAACTCAACTTCAACTCAACCCGCAAACAAATTAGTAAATATTTATGTAACTAGTTATTTAGGTGAATTCGTATGGCAGGTACCCGACCCTCTTGACGTACAGGTTGCAAAAGCTTTTCAAATCTCCGGCTTGACCATAGAAACAGATTGGCGAAAAAAATGCTAAATCGGATGAGCCGTTCTCGAGATACCATGGGTACAGACATCCAGACATTCAGACGTTTTTAGACTCAGGGACTTTCAAAACGTCGAGAAAAGTGGGTTTTGGTTTTGGACCGACCAAATTTTTGGTCATTTTTGAGAATTTAAATTCTTTGGTCTTTTTAGACCGAAGATATTTAATTGTAAATATTTTAGTTGTCTTACTGCCATCCTTGCACAAAGGGTCCAATACTAATCGGTTTTGGGAAGTTCTCTATTTTTAGTAACAACTATGTATAAATAATTATCAAAAAACACAAGCTTTTTGAATTTTTTTAAGAATGTTGGAATTTTTTATAAAATCATAATTGCAGGGGTTTTGAACGGCGGGGGTCCGTAGTACCATCCCCTAAAGTATTTAACGAATTAAATTAACTTTTTCCAAAATTTGTTTTATTATATTGCTATTTTTTGTTTTTTTTTTGGTATTTTTTTTGAGGGGTAACGATACCAAACCCGTCAATACAGCGATAAACAATATTTGTAGACAATATTTTTTGGTATTACAAATTGTTTTCGTAGAGCAGAGTGCGGAAATATGGGACTTTACTAAGAAAATCGACGATTATTGTCTTGTAATAGTATACAAAAGAAGGATAGCTGTTGTTCGGGCGAATTAGTGTCAAAATATTACCAAAACAATGGTTTTATATCCCTGCACCCTGATTCTCCAAAAAGCAAGCTATTCTGCAAACCTGAAAACTCATAAAAAGAATAAAAAGCAAAGCCTACTTTATCGAGTTTAAATTTTTTATTTTGATATTTTTTGAAAAATTATAAAAATTCATTAAAGTAAGCTTTGCTTTTTACTAGTTCCCACGTTAACACAATTTCTTAATTTTTTGGAGAATCAGGGCGCTGAATATGAAAAGTTTTCGATAAAATATAAACATTTTACTGTTTATTGCGAAACAAAATATTTGTGCGACTCTCCAGAAATGAATTCTTGGGGGAAAATTCCCCACTTAAAAATGCGCGACAGACTAAAAACACTATTTATATATGGGGTTTCATTGGTCCTTAACAGTCCGTCGTATGGGTGGTTCCTAAAGACAAATTTGTGATTTTGATGACTTTTTATATAAATATCTTTTAATATTATGACCATGATATAAATATGACGAGGTATGTTTGACAGCTAAAACCGCGTGGAGCGTGATGTCATTTTGAGTTTATTTGGATATTTTTTAGCCAATTGGTTATGGTTTATCAGAATATTTTTAGGTTTTAGCAATGAAAAATAAGTTTCAACTACCGTACACGACAGAAAAAACACAAATCTAACCAAATGGAGTCAAAATTACGAAATATATAACTCGAAGTGACGTCACGAAAAGGAAACATGGCGCAAGATCGATTGCTAGGGACATACCTCTGTAAATATTTATATCATGATTTTCACAACAAAGATTCAAAGGATTTTTATTCTTCTGTGTTCACACAACATTCGATCCTACTTGTTTTTTTTTACCAACCATGACAATTTTAATTTTAGACAAAATTTTAGACTCACGTCTCACCTCTTTAGCCAAACAATACTTATTTACTTTTCCGTATTTCATTTATTATTTTGCCAAAATCATTATATTGTACATTTATATACATAAACGAGTATAGGTATATGTCGTACCTGAAAACTTTTCAGTTGATCAAACAATTTAACCGTACAGCACAACAGACAGTTAAGAAGTACAAAAAAAAAAATAATAAAATTCTACGTCAACAACAAACTAAAAATAAACAAAAGATTTGTAAATATCCCTTACATCCGCTTATATTGCAAAGTATTTTTTTATTTTATTGTCTCAATTGTGAATTGTGAACCTAGAACGTATTATGTGCCTAGGAAAATACAAAATTGAACGATTTTTTTAAAGGATTTTTTACGAGTATATATTTCTATTTCGTTTTTATATCCAAGCATTGAATTCCCCTTCAAGGAAATAATTCCACATATTTCATACCTTGAAGGTTTCATTTTTATTCTTTTGTTGTTATATAGTATGCGGTCTTTGTGTACATCATGTTCCACCCTAATTTTACATTTTTCTATTATTTTCAATTATCATTATTCGGGCTTTCAATGTCTGAAATGAAAAATGTAATCGATTTTGAAATTTTTCTATGAATAATACTGTCACTACCAAATGTGTACTGTGTGTACACTAAACACAATATTGATTAGAAAAGAATAATAAACTCTATAATATAAAACTAGGGGAAGGTGATTCTGAAGGCTGTATAATTGTGCGTACACACCGGATTAGATTAAAATAATGACAGTAATTTACAACTGAATTCTATTACATTTTCATATATAACTGACCTAAGCTAATAATTTTGTAGATCTCTCGTGTACACAAATTTATTTTATTTTACCCTTAAAATAATGTTAGTTTTTTGTTTTTGGATAAGGGGTTGTTGATGTGAGACCCTCTTTTAACAGATTTTAAGAATTTTGTTCTGGCGTGTGTGTGCCTGAATGCAGTTTTTTTTAACTGTAACTGTTTATTTAGTTAGGGTATATCAATGTGGGTGTGCACCAATGTCATTTAATGATTTAACTTATTTTTTTTGGATGTGACTCATATTACAAAAATTTAATATAAAAACTGCGGGGTGGAAATTAGAATATAATATGGTTTGGAATAAAACCTTGAGAAATTCCAATGCAAGTAGCATGCTAAATTGTAAAGGTCCTTATATTGGAATCATTAGCTTATTATATTAAACAATTTGTTATTATTTGACCTTTATCGTTTTTGCTTCATTATTTTAAATGTTAATAAAAAACATTGTTGCGTGCGTGTATCTAAGAAAATTTTCCACCACAACGTATCGTGTTAGGATTTTAGAAAGTTCCAAAAAAAAAAAATTGTAAAACAAAATTGTAATTTAATCTAGAATGTTGTTGAAAAACTACACATATATGGAATTACCATGATTTCCTGTTGTAACCACATAAATTAATCAAATTTCGAAAAATAAAATTAAATTTTGTTGCCTATTATTTATCATACATATGTACATACATATATTGTAATTAAATTTCAGAAGGAAATAAATAGTTATTTATTTAATTAAATTATATTGAGCTCATCGCTTTCATATAGAATTGTATATCTATATCTTCTATTTCATGTAATCACGATAAAATAATTTTTTGGTGCGGTTTTAGATATTGTGCGGTTCGATTCACTCAAACAGTACATATAATTTATAAATAAACAAATCAGAGAACGAAGAAAATTTCTCAAATGAATAAATAAATCAAATTATTCAAAAAAAATAAAAAATCGGATAACTAAAAGTTGTAATTTAATAGCGCATCGATCATGTGAAATAATTGATTGAATTATATATTATGTACATTATGTAATGGTAAAGGTTAGATTATCTTGATTTATCTACCCTGTGGTTTGCATAAAAAGAATGTAGCAAACAAAACGAGATATCCATCAAAAATGCGCATTTGCACAACTTTGGTAACAAAGTTCATCACATTTATTGAAGTATAAATTACACATACGTTGTAGGAATGTATACTATTAAGATGTTATCTCAAGTACCTTTATTTAGTTCAAATTCAATTTTATATTCCAAACTGCAACTAAACATTTTTTTATTTTTTTTGTTTATAGAGAATGGCGATAGATCACGATTTTTGTCTTCAATTCTAATTTAGCACGTCTTTGCCATCATTTACATGTTTTCATTGTTGTTTAATTTTATACACCCAATACATTATTATACTCTGTATACGCATCAACATATAATTCCGCGATTTATTATATTCCAGTTCGTGCTGGGATATTTTATAAACAATTGATTATTATTAATTATAACATTTTGTGAAAGATTAAATGTTTTGATGACAAGTTCTGTGTGATAGATTAGCATAGAATTTTTATTTTAGGTCAGCCTATAATAGTTACAGCAATTATTATGTTTGGTGGCGGTTACATAATAATAAATTTAATGAAATTTGTGATTTCATTATTTCCTCACCGTTTATAATGTATATAATTAACAAAAATTCCATACAACATTCCGAGAAATTTAAAAAAAAAAAAAAAAAAAAAATCAATAATATACTAGAGCACCTCAATTAAATAAAACGTGTTATTTAAACGACCGTATAAATTTTAATAAAAATTGGAATTTCGATAAAGTCGCGTCAATTTCACCCACGCGCTCATCCATAACACCACAGTCGTCTATAATATCGATAACTATTATTTTGCAGTCTAATTTCAATAATAATAATAATTTATTTATTTCATTTCAATACGAATAATTTGTTTTCTAATCAGATTTAGATAAATGTCACATTTGATCATGTTGAGTTATATGCGATATTATACCGCCGCGACGAATATTCACGCACCTTTCAATATTACGTAATATTACGATATGGAATGTGGAAAATCGATATGATTTAAAAGTTAATTATTTTAAACATTTTTAACATTGCCTACGGTGGTGTGGCTTCTTTGTTTATTTTCTTGTATGTATCACAAAATGTCTTAAGAAAATTAAGCAATTAAGTCCTAAACATAAAATCAATTTCGATTTACTTTTTTTTTTTTTAAATGGTTTTTAAAACAAAAGTTAATTACACATAAATCAATGGAGTGAGAAGTTAATTACAGAACTTTTGTCGTTAATTTGTAAAAATAAATTGAATTTGGTGTTATTTTATCTAATTTCTTCATTAACTGTGGTGGCGTGTAATTGTTTCATTCGACACAAAAGGTATAGGTACCTATAGAATAAAATATGTTAAGGAGGCTAAAATCGACTGTGTACATTGTTCCATTTAAAATAATAAACACAAAAATTTTTAAACATCGACAAAACAGAATATAGGAACCTGAAAATTTTAAATAGTTTATGAATAAAGATAATCAATTTAAACCTACAAATTTGACCGGTAATATCAGATTCCGCAATGCCGACGTCATATTTTAATGTTATTTAGATTTTCTATAACTAACATCATTATATCATTTCATTAAAATGTTCGAATATATTTTTAACAATTTTTAGAATTTTTGATATCTCTGCATTCGATTTTTTTTTTGGGCGATACAAAATCTGGATAATATTGCTAGAAAGCTATCTAGGGCGAGGTGGCCTTACACACATTGGACATTCTGTTTACTTATAACAAAATCGCAGCATAGGAAAGGTTCATTAACTATGACAGAATCGGCTCGGTTGCAGACACCTAGGTTTAGCCGATAGTAATATAAGGCACATTTTGTTGCAGTGCCATTAGTACAGTTCTATTGCCAAGTTTTCAACAAAGGCAATAGAACTGTAATAATGGAAAAAATAGATTACGATTGAAAGATGACGTATTTACTTCAGGATACAGACACTTACGAAATTTTACAAACATACTCTAATAAAAAAATAAACATCAAACGCTGCAAAATTATTAATGAGCTGAAAAGGAAGAGCTTGATTAACAACATACAAAAATTACACCTAAAAATTAACAATCTTCCACATATACACAAAATTAAGGCCAATCGTTTCGGCTATAAACTCAGTTATAATTTATGAAAATTTTATTGTGAAATTTTAGAACCCCTAATGCAAATAAGTAAATTTAATGTAAAATAATTCATTTATGTTTAAAGACATTTTGATATGAAATTTGGATGTAAATTAACAAAAAATGAATAGACTTATGTGTAAGTGATAAAAATTATTTTAAATATCAAAATATTTTTTCAAACTTTAAAATTCGGATTAGCTATGGCAAACCCATTATCCTTTTTTTTTTTGGTAGATATATGCCGTGTGCGGTCAACTTGTTTGACTAAATTATCGACTTTTCTAAACAGTTGGTAATTTCGTACCAGTCGTTCATAGATGGCAATATGTTTAATAAAACATGGTATGCCTGTGGTGAAATGATCTAACATCACTTCGATTCGTTTCGATACAATTTATCACATCGACAATGTGGTTTGGCGTCTATTGGAGGGGGGGATCAAAGTTGAGTAGATTAATCTACCAGCTCCGTAACCTTCCAGTAGGGTGCGCATCACGTGTGCTGTTCTGGTCTTGTCATTAGGCAGCTGCGTGATGGGTACAATTGTGTAAGGGGTAACCTGTTCACAATTCGCAAGTGTACGTACTGCCTCCTCGTGGCAACCACTGGTAACTAAGGCCACTCGGCACATCTTTGGCCATTTGGCAAAGGCTAAAGTACGGCGCTAAAGGAGAAAACCTTGACAAAAAACTCTAATCTAAGGTGGAACAGCATATGCCGAAAGATGAGTGGCTGATAGGTTAATCAGCCCAAAATATGCGGACTCTGGATACCAGGCACCCTCCAGTTTTATTTAGCCTTCCTGTAGTAAAGCTGGGTGACCTACAGGTGATTTGCAATTCCGAGCAACTCGTAAGAGTAAAATCAAACGGAATACGGGGCAGGAGTAGGAATATACGGGAGTGGGACAACCCTCTCGAGGTCCTTGAGCTCCAATGCTACCGTCTTTCTAGCGGAACTACATGCTGTAGTAAACATCTAGGAGGGAGAGCAATAAGCCCAGATAGTATGTATCACGTACCGGGAGGCAGTATCGTCAGGTTCATTAAGAACCTGAATATTGACTGGACGGATAATTAAGCAGGGGCCAGCACAATAGATCTTTTAGGTCGCAGTGCGAAGTGGCTGATCGCCCGCATGGCCTCCCATAATAATAATAATAATCACATCGACAAAAGTGATAAGTGGTATGTTGTAACTTTTTCGTTCGAAACTAATTATTTCAGTATGGTAACACTTTTTCTATGTTTAAATGGCGTCAATTTGTTGGTATGTTGCTGTCAAAGTGTCAAAGAACTAAGCAAATTGAACCAAATTTCACTGATTCGTTTAAAAAGTATTGCAACTCTTATTATGTATTGTGGCCGTTTTATTGGCGCCATTGCTGGCTTACACGACGAAACCGAAAACAGCGCAAGAAGTAACAATTTTAATTATTACATCGAAAGGCGATTCCTAAGAGACCGGTATGATATTATGGATCTCGACGAAAAAAATTATGTACGGGATCTTAACAATTATAACACCATGTCAAATTGTTAATAATACTTTAAAATTTATCGAGTCATTTAGAATTATCAAGGATGTTATTAAACATTTAATTAACTTAATTAAACCACAGATCCAAGTAGGAAAGCGCTGCTTGAAAATAGGCATTGAACTGAAATTGGCCGCGGTTCTCAATTTTTATGCGACTGGATCGTACCAACGGACAGTAGGCGATATATCACTTGATTCGATGGGCCAGTCGGTTTTATCACGTTCTGTAACTGAGCTGACGGACATTTTGGAAGGAATTATTTGTAATAAATTTATAAAGTTAAAAAACAAACAAATGTTTTTTAAAAAAACGAGCCATCCTGGCATCATCGGATGCGTTGATTGCACACATGTGAAAATTATTGCACCAAAGGACGATTACCATATCTACATCAATCGGAAAAGTAATCATTCCCTAAACGTTCAATTGGTAACTGAATTAAATTTGTTTGTTAAAGATTTACTTTAATGCTTAATATTCCTTTTTTTGGATCTGCAATTATGACCTATTAATTTTCTCGTTCTGCGCTACCTATCCTGGGTCGTCCCATGATTCGGGAATTTGGAGAGCGCAACACCTGGCTCTTAAGGGATTCGGGCTACCCACTCGAGCCGTGGCAACGCCATTTCGCCACCCTAATACCAGGGAACAAAGCTATAATTTTTTACATTCACAGGCAACGGGGTCTTAAAACCCACCTATCTGTACTTGTTTGGTGAAAGGGTATTGCGTTACAAACCGTCGAGAGTCATAAAAATTATAAATGTTTGTTGTGCTTTATTTAACATTTGTATTTAAATAAAATTAAATTAAATGAACCACCAAATCAACATGCAACATGCGAAGTCGAGTCGCAAGATGATTCTATCCCGATTCAAATTAGAAATAGATTACTAAACTGCTTTTAAGCACAAAGTTTGTTAATTGTTATACATATAAAATAATATGAAATTGCAGTTAAGTTCCATTAAGTTTTAACTCGTATCTTTTTTGCTCTATTTCAAGCATTTTCTCGTTTATATTATTGCTTTTTTTTAAAAGCTCGAAGATGCTGTTTTTGAATTTATTCATTTGGTCGCCTTGTACCTTCAACTCATCGAGTATTTTTTTTTGTACCGTGTTACGCTGCCAAGTTGGTAGAAGTGGTTGGGGTGTGCGATCTAACGGTGAATTTTCATTATTTTCTTGATTGGCGGTTTCTTCATTGTCGGTGTGTCCAAAACGCGCTCCAGAGCGACCAAAAACATAATCATTCATTTTGGTGATTTTGACAATTCTCCCCTCGAACGACGATATAATAATGATTGGAGGGCCATCACCTGTTCCTTTTTTTTCGAATACTCTTTCCTCAATTTTTTTAAAATTTTTTTTTTCATGTCCGCCCAAACCTAACCAAATATGATAGATGAAACTATGAAAATACTCTTATTTTTAACACGTATGACAAGTACAATTTACTTACTTATTTCATCGCGAATTGGAGGTCCCTGTGAATTAAGGGTTATATTGAGTTGCTGCCATATTTCCGCAATGGAATAACGACCAATTACAGTGGCAAATGCCCCTGTCAATACTTCGGGATGGTCTTCCATAAATGAAAGCATGGTTTCGAATTGCGCTGGTATTGTAGTTTTTTTTCTGTTGTTTTTCCCTGAAATTGGATGTATTTGGATATTATGTATTATGTAAATAAGTAATATATGGTATATATATATAAATAGGAATTTAAAATACTTACATTGTACTACTTCCACCAAAATTTATTTATTTATTTTTTATGCGTAAATTTTGATTATTTTCCCTTTTCCGCGGAACGGTACCACAATCGAAATGATTATTCAATTTTAATAATTAAAAATGTGAGGTTAGTTTTTTGTATCACAAGAAAATAATTTGGTGATAAAAAATCGAAAAAAGTGATGGTCGAAAATGGTAAAACATACCATTCTATCGAAATTTTCGATATATTATCGAAAATATCGAAGTTAGAACATGTCACCACTGACTTTCCATTTTCTAAGTTGCGACTTTTCGAATGTTAATCGAATGTCACCGAATTTTTATTGATATTTATGTAAAATAACTCGACATACTGCATGATATTTCGATTATGTTTTTTTGGTTTTGTGTTGCAACTTTGCTCGCAACCAACCACACAAAACTGTGAAAATTGTGCAAATACCGAATTTGAACATTGAGAGGGGTGGAATGAACCTCGGGTTGTATATTTTAGATTTTTTCGGTAATTCTTTTCGAACTAAAGCTGTACATGGTGTTGAATAAGTGCGTTGCCATATTTGGGTGTGACAGTTATATTCGAGAGATCAGTGAAATTTGGCACTAACTATCTCGGTGGAAATACATTTGATTTAAAAAAAATCGCAAAATCGGAAATTTTATCCAAATTACACGAAGCAGTACACGAATTTAATGGTTCCTCGGTCCTCTGAGCCAATTGTTTCGTAGGTTCATAGAACACTGATGGGTCCTCTTATTGAAAAATTCTAAATTATAGAATAGTACAAAAAAAACTACTTTCTTTTTGGTACCTTGATAGTTTTATTCACTTAGTTTGCATCGGTCTCAGCAATATTCGAAGCATTAGAAAACAATATTGATCATATTATTGCTGAAATACAGCGAGATTTACTTGAAAGAGTGATGTAAAATTTTGTCCACAGACTATTATGTCCGGTTTAGCGCAGCTTTATGATGCAAATATGAACCAAATTATTCTTCATTATTAATGGTAAAGAATAACCTCTCAAATACAAAAAAGTTACGGTAATTTAATAAAATTAGCCGGTTTTAACATTTTTCAAAACTTTTTTGTTGAATTATGACAACCACTTAAAAATTATTTGCACATTAATTTATATTAAAACTGTGTGTACGAGTATATAAATATTGTGTAATAAATTGTGGTATAATCAGTCCAGTCGCCGCGGCCTGATGAGAAGATTGATTTTTTCATAATCATAAGCTCATCAGTTCGAAACTGGATTGAATTCTCTTACAATCTTCGAAACATTAAAAATCATTTAATTAATTATATAAATAGAATTATGTCTATTAGTCAGTTTCGTTGAATTACTGTTCATAAATACTAATATACTTCTCGTGTTAATCGAAACACAATTAAAATGGTCTAACCACCGGTAGCATATTAGAAATTACATGAAATAATTAACATTCAACAAAAAATTAATAAAAAAGTAAAAATTAGCTTACACACAGAGCAGTGTGAATATCGTGAAGAAGAAAAAATTGTAAGAGATTTCATCTGTATTAGTACGATTCGCTAGTACTTAAATCACAGCACATTCTGTATATATAGAATGTAAATTGTGGTATAATCAGTCCAATCGCCGCGGCCTGATGAGAAGATTGATTTTTTCATAATCATAAGCTCATCAGTTCGAAACTGGATTGAATTCTCTTACAATCTTCGAAACATATTAAAAATCATTTAATTAAACTGGAATAATATTTTAGAAAGTGGAACTATAATTTGAAGTTTTCCGTCGTTAATAATGTGTTGATATACTAAACCATTTTCAGCCAAACCAAAATAAAATCGTTTTTTAATGTATTAGTAAATAGTATTCAATGTTAACCGAAATACCATTTATCGGATTAAAATTAAGCATTCAATATTATTTATTTTGAACTGTTTACTACAAATCGTTGGTTTAATAGCGAAAAGTCAAAAAACAGGTGCGGTAAATTGAAAGGGGACATTTGACTTACATTCAGCAAACAACAATAAATTCCCAGTAATTTGCCCAATATTTTTTAGTAATAAAAAACGCACCTATTGAATCATTCGTAACTTAGGAATAGAATTGGTCGAAAGTCCGGAAGGTTTATAGGCCGAATGTTGGAAGGCCGAATATTGATAAACCGAATGTCGAAAGCCCGAATGTGCCGGAAGGCCTGGATCCGTAAGTTTCATAGTACAACTTCCGCCTTGTTAATGTTGTAGATGATATCTCGGGTATCCTTAATGCACCTAAATCTTTTGCGGTAATTGTCCTCTTGGATTTTTCCAAGGCGTTTGATTCTATTAATCATCAGCTTCTCCTGCAAAAGCTTAAATTATTTTATAATTTTTCGGGCCGTGTTATTCGTTTATTATCTTCCTATCAGTCAGATAGGGCTCAGATTGTCAATTTATTAGGGTCATTATCACAAAGAACTTCGGTTGCTTGTGGAGTCCCTCAGGGGTCTATTATATATTGGTGGTTCATTAGAAAATATAAATTAAATTTTGTCAAAAATTAATGAAGACCTGCGCAGTATTTATTCTTGGTCAACGTCAAATGATCTTATGTTAAATACAAAGAAAACATAGGCCATGTTTATTTGTAGAAGCAATTCGGGTATAATACCGGATTTATATATTAATAATGATAAATTAGCATTAGTTGATACAGTTTGTATGTTGGGTCTATGCATGAATAGCAGTTTCACTTGGAGCGACCACATCATTGAAACCTGTCGCAAGCTATACTCTATTCTGTATGGCTTAAGACTTCATAAAAAGATTTGTCCGGAGAACTTAAGACTATATCTGGTTAAAACGTTGATCATCCCGCACCTTACGTACTGTGATGTCATTTATCAATAGTGTGATTCACTAAGTATTAGTTTGCTTCAAAAAGCTTTCAATAACTCAGTCAGATTTACGAGCCTATAACCTAGTCAAGTTTGATCATATTTCATTTTATTCAAATAATATTCTTACATGACGAATTGTATTTCAGGATTTTAGTTTTATGAATTTTTGTTTATCTGAACATTCTCCTTCACTTAATTCCATTCGAGTTGATTCGGCCTTTCGACAAATTCGGCCATTCGAACAATCAGATTGATAACGATTTAATAACTGTGACTCACTAAGATACAATGAAATTTGATCCTTTAAAGCCAATTCAAACACCTTAGATAGAATAGGGGTAATACTTATTGTTCTTAGATCATGTAAATTGTGAACTTTTTTACTTTTGTTTAAAGGGATAACTATGGCCTTTTTCCATAATATTGGACAATACGAGTTAGTAATATCAGAACCATCTTGATATGAATAGAGCCAGCATGTAAAAAATGAACTTAAAATAAAGGACATAGAAACACTAAAAAATAATTTATTTTCATAGAGTTTGTATGAAAAAACGCGATTTCGATTGACGAAAAAATATGAATTAAAAATTAAACCTAGATAAATAATTTTTTCTGAAATCACTAATAAACAACTCAATGACTAACTCATTTAAAGCACAGACTCTCAAGCTTCCTCATTTTCCAGATATAATCAAAAGAAAATAAGGGAATTATATTAAAAAACGTTCTACAACAACAACAATATGTATTAAAAAGAGAATATTCTATTTAATGACGTCATCACTTATTCACAACTAAAATCAATGGTAAAAAAAAGACAATACGCTGAGCAGCCAAAATTAAAATAAATCAAAGAGAGTCAAAGAGAAAAAATTATAATAATATGCATTGAGCGCGAAGAAATCAAAAAAATCAAATCAACCCAGATTGTTATGCATCACAAATAAACGACATAACCAACAAACATTAACTGCAATATAAATGCCTTATTTATTTCTCAAGTATTAAAAATATTATTGTATTTAAATTAAGACACAGCTGAAAATAAATATAACATGATTAACATTTGGCATCGATTTTTATTCCCAAAAATTAATGACCCATTCAAAATAAGTTTTTGTTTAGAATATTTGAATTGTCATAACATTGGAGAGCGGTGTATAAAATAAAATAGCTCTTACTTATTATTCCCATTCCTAGACGTCACTTAACACACAATTAAAAACAACAGGGATTCGGGCTGAGTAAACGATTTGAAAGAAAACTTTTTACGTAAAATTACCATAATTTCTTTCATAGCAATGGTTTAATTTTAGTAAATTTATAAAAAAATTATATTAAATTAATTATTATTACAATTTAATTATTACTATAGAGGGAAACCATCAAAATATGTTTAACCAAATCAAAAATCAGACCGATTTTAGAATCCGACCGGTTCGATCACCTATTTGATTCTTTTTAAAATTTTTCATTGTATGCGACATCTATGGTTTAAACAAAATGTCGTTAATAAAGCATTGCCACATGATATGAATCTGTATTCGGACAGAATTTTGTCATGTGGCAATGCTTTTAGAAGGAGACTAAAAAGAGATGGTTATAATTGTTTATAAATTTTATGTTATGACGTATTTTACAACAACAACATTCCATAAAAGTTTAGCAAAGTTTATATCCCAAGAGGATTTTCACAAAGAAATAAACTCTTTCATGATTCGATTTTTCAATCAAATAAAATTACATGTTTTATGAACATTTTCGTATAAAAATAATGTAAAAGCTCTTAATTCTTATAGACTAAAAATGTAAATAAAAACAATCGTTTTCCCATATAGTTTCATAGTAAAGAAAAAATTTTATGTACTTTATTTTAAGCTTAGTAAAAAATACAGTCAATGTGGAGGCTCTTATTTATAGAGTAGGCTCTGGTAATATACACTTATTAATTATAAAAGTTACATATTTGCCCCGTTTGATTTAATTTTTCCAATTAGATTCACTACATCAAAGTCTGTGACGCATTTAAATTAGAACGGTGAACTTTGAAATCCAGACATAGAATCATCATTAGAATTCATTAACAGTAGCACGACACTATTAGAAGGAATGGCTGAAAAGTGTAAATTGATATCATCAGCCGAAAACGGTATAGTATTACTAGAATTTTTATCAGCAATGCCAACTGATCTAAGATTATTCCAAAACCGCTTCATGGTAACCCTTGGATTACCGAAATAATATTTTTGTTTACATTCACGTATAAGGCTAGTAACTTGATTTCTATAGTTACAATACTTAGCTTTGTGACCAAGGTCACGATGCTTTTTCCATAATTGATGGGCTTCATCTCTCAATGTGCTTAATTTAATAATTTTAGTGTTAAGCCAGAAATGCAAAGCTGGTGTATGATTTATCTATAAAATTGTGAAATAAATTACAAATGTTGTGCAAATTAGCCATGCTCTTTAACATTTCAAAGTTCAGTTCCATAAAGGTATTTTCCATTAGCTCCACGTCAATATTTTTGTACACGGGGATATAGGAGTATGGTGGTTTTGGCCGTTTGAACTTTACTTGACAAATAAATCAAATAATGGTCGGAAATCGACGGAATGGAAATTTTGTCGAAGTGAATTATTCTATCAGAGTTAGCTACATTCACCAGAATTAAATCTATAAAATTTGATTCTCTTGTACATTGAAATGGAACAAAAAATAAATTGAGTATATTTAAATTGTCGAGAAATCGATTCGGGGTAGTATTTAAATTAATATTAAAAATACCGAGAATTATCACATGGGGATAGCTATTTATGTAATCCATAAACAAAGTCATAATATCGTCGATGTCATTTAATATTCTTGGTGGTGGATTATAGCCAACAATTACGGCATACTTAGTATTTTTAACGTTTAGTTCTAAAATAATAAATTCAGTCTTCCCCAAAAACAAGACGATCAACACATTTGACATTTAAAGACGATCTAAAATACACGGCCACCCCACCTCCTGATTTTTTCTTACCAGCAACACGATCATGACGTAGCATTTTATAACCCGAAATTGCAACGCTAGAAGATGATATTTTTGGATGAAGCCAAATCTCACTCAAACACAAAATATCAAAATGTTTAGTCTGCATCGAATTTCTAACTTCATCAATATGTTTCACTAAAGTTCGTACATTTAGATGGGCGGTAGAAATAAACTCATATTCATCATTGCACGGTTTATGTTGAATGGAGCTAGAAGGAGCTGAATCAGGTGATGCAGAAACTCTAAATTTAGAAATCAAATTACAAAATAGATTAGATAATAAAGCAATATAATTAATTAAATTTTCGTAACACTTAACTAACGAGAACTCGGCAAAGACACTCCCCGGTGGTTTTTTCGACTATAGTTGATAAATGCAGTGGGTTCACTCCAATTTTATACGAAATAAAATTCAGCTGACTCCTATCTTTTGTCTTTGCAATTAAGGCACAGCAAGATACGTTGTCTGCTGTTATATTAACCTTTGTTGTTATGTATCGTATAACATCCACATCTGAGGTAGAGGGATGGAGGTGAGTAGCCACAAAAAATTTATTGTTGAGCTACAGATCGCAAGTTTGATTTACTAGTATCCATTCCCACAATTAATGTTTCAAGTGGTGTAGTCTGGATATCATGAACATTTGTAGAATAATTGCATGTTTAACTGTTTTGCAATCAGCACCTGTGTCAGCAACTGTGTTAGTGATGTCATCTAACCTGTTAAACACCTGATTTGCTCTACCATCAATTTTTTTTTTAACTTGATTACATGTGTTACATATGAATTGAATGTTAGGGGTGTTATTGCACATTTTTCTGAAGCGACCGATAATGTTGAGCACTTCTGATGATGTACATTATCACAGTTACCACAGGTAATGAAGAAGTTGTCAACGCTTGCATCATCAAACTGTGCACATTTCAAGGCCATAACGTCAATTTTTAGTTTCGATGTTTTATTTATTTTATAACGAACACAACTGGTCTTATAAAACACAATATGACTAAAATCAAATCGATGGCACACGGTGGTCAATTTTATGAATGAAGAACCGTATAAAATATTTTTGCCCTGTACTTAGACAAATTATTGCAGTCACAATGAAAATAACTTGATTTGTCGAATGTTTATTAAAATTATACAGTTAATAATTTTTCACTAATTAGATCAACAGTACCAACGGATATCACTGACACTTTTATAGAATTAATTTAATTTATCGGTGAAAACCTATTTATCATATGCGATAACCTTTTTAATCGCAATAGTTTATTAAAACAATGATTCACAATTATTTAAATACAAATTATTTATTTTATTTTTATTGTTACACAGTAAAAATTACGTCTGCATCAAAATACCAATCAAAATACCAAAAAAAAAAAAAATAGTTTAAAGTTTTACAAGAAAGACAAATTGAATTTCTTTTTATTAAAACCCGGAAAACCAATTTTCACCAAAAAAGTTAAAAATGGGTAAGGACACTTTCTATATAAAATGTTAAAATATTTTTTTTGGTTTACAATTATATTGTATATGCTGAGAGTCGGGTCGAGTTTAATCCTAGTTTAACTCTCACTATATCACTATATACGGAGTCGAGTTAAACTCTACTCTAAAAATGTACTATACACGAATAGTAGAGTAGAGTTAAAAAATCAACAACAAAATTAAGGAAAAATTCATGCAAAAAGATTAAAAAATATTCGTTTTAATTTTTTCAATTATATTTATTATAATATTATCAAAAAAAATTTATTTTTTAAGATTTTAATTAATTAATTTTAATAATAAATTTTTGTTTTGGTATTTAAATTTTTATTTTTTCGAAAAAATTACTCCGACATTTCGGCGATCTAACCCGCAATTTTTATGGAGTTTGATTGAAAATTACGAAAATTAATTTATAAAATAATATCGCTGGAAAAATTACAATAATATATATGGCGATCAGCAAAAAGAATAATCAATCTTATGAACATCTGAAATGATGGGTTGATAATATATTCCCGAATAAAATAATACAAAAACTTGAAATCCCGAAAAAAAAATCCAGAAAAACAAAAATCCAGAAAACTAAAATCCAGAAACACAATTATCAAAGTGCGACCCAAGTTAAAGCTAAAACTTATAAAATGTCTTTAAATTATGAGTTTTTCCGTTAAGTTCTTAATATTTATGGCAATGGAAATTGCTTCAACAACCTTTCAGACACAGATCAAAGGAATTGTATCACTCATATCGCTTCTACTGATAGTTCTACCACAGAAGAAAGATTAACCAGAATAGACATTGCGTGGACCAAATTTTTTTTCATCTTACCTTCTTTTTAGGACATTGAAGTATAATTATTTTTGAATATTAATGTTAATACAAATTATGTTGTCAAAACAAAACTTGTCAAATAATTTCACTAACTACACTGTTAAGGATTCTAAATTTTTATTATTTCAAATCAAAACCAGTAAAACAAAGAATACATAACCCAACTTTCTCTTACCTTCGGCAAATCAAGGTCAAAAAATGAGTCCAAATTTCTCCATACAAAAACAGCGTTATATCTCTTCTGGTTGTATTCTGTGGTTCTACCACAAATATTTCAAATTATTTTGTGGTTGGCTCAATTCGTTGAATTAGTATCATATCGACGAAGGTATTTTAGCAAATTATAGATTTAATGCTTCGTTAATGCTACGTCAACCTTGCAGACACAGATCAAAGGAATTGTATCGCTCGTATCGCTTCTTCTGATAGATGTACCATAAATGTTTCAAGTGATGACAAAAGTCTAAAAATGCCTATAAAATTGAATTTTTTTCATTTATTTCAAACAAAATATTTTTCTGGATTTTTTTCTGGATTCCCTTTCTGATAATTTCTAGATTTTTTTTGTTTGGGATTTTTTTTTCTGGATTTTTAATTTTCAATTATTCTGGATTTTAAATTTCTGGATTTTTCTTTTCAGGCAAATGTAGTGATCCCCTGAAATGATTTTTTGGGGATCACTACATTTGCCTGAAAAAATAATCCAGAAATTTTGAGATCCAGAAGAATTGAAAATTAAAAATCCAGAAAAAAAATCCCGAAAAAAAAAATCTAGAAATTACTAAAGAAGCAATCCAGAAAAAAATCCAGAAAAAATATTTTGTTCAAAATAAATAAAAAATCAATTTTATAGGCATTTTTAGACTTTTGTCGTCACTTGAAACATTTATGGTAATCTATCAGAAGAAGCGATACGAGCGCGTCAATTCCTTTGATGCAAGGTTGACGAAGCATTAACGAAGAATTAAATCCGCAATTCGCTCCAATAAGAGATTCGTCGATACTATACTAACCCAACGAATTAAGCCAACCGCAAAATAATTTGAAACATTTGTGGTACAACACTCCGTAGAATCGATATGAGCGATATAATTCCTTTGATCTGTGTCTGAAAGGTTGAAGCAATTTCCATTACCATAAATATTAAGACCTTTACGGAAAAACTCAAATTTTAAGGCAATTTTATGAATTTTAATTTTAACTTGGGCCGCACTTTGATAATTGTGTTTCTGGATTTTAGTTTTCTGCATTTTTGTTTTTCGAAAGTTTTTTGTTTCTGGATATTTTATTCTAGATTTTTTTTTTCGGGTTTTTCAATTTTTGTATTATTTTTTTCTAAATAAGGGAGCCAACCCGATATTTTATTCCATTTTTTTTAACTCGATTTCAATCCTATTTGAACTCTTCATATGTTTAACTCTGCAGTATACTATATACACCTAAGAGTTGGTTAGAAAATAGCTCGACTCCGTATATAGTGAGAGTTAAACTACGTTTAAAATCGACTCGACTAGCAGCTTATACAATATAAATAATGCTAAAATGAATTGGATATAGGACACATATAAAATCATAAAATAAAAATACGAAGTAGAAAATCAAAATAAAATGCCAAATATAGTATATTTTATTTCAAAATTTCCTCATAAAATAGGATAACTGGACAAATAAGAATTAAAATATTGATAAACAAAACCTAATATTGGTCTAAAGAGTTAGAAGAATAGAAATAGATGAATTTTACGATAATGTTATAGCTACACATACGACATAATTTGTTTAAATGAAACGTTTTTAAACATGAGTGTACTCGATGGTGAGTTTTTTCTTGATACTTATATGGTTTTTCGTAGAGATAGGGATTTTAATTTGTTTAAAGATAAAAAGGATGGAGGTGGTTGCCTAGTAGCGCTAAAAAAACGTTTATTTCATATAGGTTAAATGCATGGGAGAGGTGCCCGGAGGAAGTTTGGATTTGTCTTCAACTTAAAAATCGAAACTTGTATATAAATTTGCCATACATATATCCATCCGCAACCGCAGATATTTACTTCAGGTACTTTAACAATATAAACCGTATTTTAAGTGACGACAAGGTTGATTCCAATTTTCTAATTATTGGAGATTTTAATCTTTCATGTATTTTCTGGCACGAAAGTGTTGGAAAAATTATGGAACCTTCCATAATTAATTCTAATGCCCTTTATAGAAGTATTAGCTCTAAACAATTTGTATCAGTTAGATGCACTGACTAACATAGATAGGTATCATCCCCCTTTCCTCATTGAGATGCGTCAGAAAAATAAAAAATTTACATTGGAACCGGAATTCTTATACCATGACTATTATAATTCATTGGACTTTATGTTTGGGTCATTTGAATATAAGTCAGGGAGTGGATCAATTTTATAGTATAATCAATCATATAATTAATGTTCATGTGCCAATTGTAACTTAAAAAAAATCCGAAATATATCTGTCTCATTAATACTATAAAATTAAAGACATTTTTTAAGAAAAAGTATTTAAAATCACATGATCGGGACTACTATAGTATGTTTTCAAAGTTGAGAGCCAAAGTTAAACGTGATATATCTACATGTTATAAAAAATGTATCAAAGAAGTTGAACAAAGTCGTTCACTAAATCTAGGCAAAAGTTAACTGGTAGTCCTAAAGCTATTTGTTGCCTGTTTGCCACCTCCTTCAATTCTATCTACAAATCTGGGTCGGACATCCATTCAGTAGAAATTACCTCTGCCACAGATTTAGCAATAAGAATAACTCAAGATGAAGTTTTATGTCAGTTAAGACTTTTAGACATTAGTAAAGGCAGTGGCACAGATAAACTAAGACAATTTATGAGCCACTAACCATATTGTTTAATAAATCGTTAACTGATTGCATCTTTCCAAATTATTGGAAATCTGGCATATATCAATTCTCAATTGTTGTTCTAAATTGTTTGAAAAAATAATTCATAGCAAATTGTATGATCATGTACATAAACGGATAGCTAGTGAAAAGCACGGTTTCATGAAGGGCAAATCTACGGTTAATAATTTATTCAATTTTACGGAGTATGTTTATGATTCGATAGACCACGGTTATGGTGTTGATGGTTAATCTACACGGATTTTCAAAAGGCTTTCGATACATTTAACCATAAGCTATTTTTGCAAAGCTGCTCCATTTTGGGATTAGGTGTAATTTATTGCAATGGTTTCAATCCTACCTTTCTGAGAATCGTAAATAAATAACTAATTAAATAAAAAGAACAAAAGAAGTATTATTTATATCTTAATCTATAAGAGATAGGACAATTTGGATTAAAAAATCTGAAAGAGCATATTCGATTATATAAGAATCCATTTATAAGTCATTTTTGAGGAAAATGGCCCATATGACACTATAGTATTCACGTGACGAATTATCAAAGTGAGGCCCCAAGTTAAAATTAAATTTTATAAAATGTCCATAAAATTTGAGTTTTTCCGCAAAGTTTCGTCAACCTTTCGGGCCTTCCGCCCAAAAGGAATTGTATTGCTCATCTCACTAATACTGATAGTTCTATTACAAATATTTTAAGTTATTTTGCGGTTGGCTTAATTCATTGAGTTAGCATGGTATCGACGAACGTATTAGAGAAAATTGTGGATTCGTGATAAATTGGTTAATGCTTCGTCAACCTTGCAGACGTAGTTCAAATGAATTGTATCGCTTGTATCACGTCTACTGTTTGATGTACCGGAAATGTTTTAAGTTGTAAAATTGATTTTTTTTTATTTATCTTAAACAAAATATTTTTACTGGATTTTTTTCTTAATTTTCTTGTAATTTCTATTTTTTTTTCAGGCAAATGTAGTGATCCTAAATCATTTTACATTAGAAATAAATTGAATGCTTTTAAATATTAATTTCAATAAATTAAGTGAAGGAAAATTTCATCAAAATTCGGCCTTTCGACCCAAACGATCCTCCCATATGTTCACGGCCTTTCGACAATCGGTCCTGTGACATATTCCATCTTTCGACACATTCGTTCATTAGACATTCGACCTTTCGACATTCGGCCTTTCGACATTCGGCCTTCCGATCTATTCGGCCTTTCGGCAAAACACAAGCAGCCTTCCGGCATAAGACTTTTTGTATACATTATCCTTCTCATTTTTTCACAAAGTAATACACAACTTTTTTTTGGTAAAGAAGATTGAAAAATCAAAAAAAGATGAAACAGTTTTTTCTCATAAATGCTGCACCATATTGCATTCAAATTAATACCCGATTTTTTCACTTTTCTTCGTGTTTCTATTATTTTCGAAAATAACGAAAAGATTGAATGTAGATCATCTATTATGGTCATCAAAAATGTAGCTTTGACCATATTTTGGTGATAAACATGCAGGTGGCCACAGTCAAAGTGTGGCTCTGTGATCAGTGGGGTAACTATATACCCGCAGCACCCGTAGCCGTGGAGGGCGCACGGTTAATGGGGCCCACGAGATTTATCAAGAATTCGAATATTAGTTGAAAGTTAACGTCGATAAATGATAGCTCAGATTAAGCTTAAAGTAGACCACCCTTTCAAATTTGCAAAACGGCAAACGGTATATAGGAAATTTTTTGCAGAAAAAGCGGTGGTATAGTTTTTAGACAAAGAAGAAATCGTTCCTCTTGCTATTAAATATTTTCTTAAGAAAGGCCCAACAATTTCTTCTCGGTTGCAGAAGATGAATGTCAGAATCGTAATCTGACTACATATAAATACAAATGGCTTTAGGTTCTGACATATATTTAAATTTAGACGAAAATTTGCTAAACTCATGTGAAATCAAAGCTTTCGACATCGATAACGATAACGATTTTAGTGCTTGCTGGGTTAATTTATTTGTATTATACCTTTTGCAGTCCAAATTTACCTGTACTGCACTTCAATTTCAACCTTTTACATATCAAATTAAGCCTTTTGCCAAACAAATTCAACCTTTTAGAAATCAAGTTTTGGTGTTGAATTTGATTTGCAAAAGGTCCAATGTGATTGTTTAGTTTGTGATTTACTGAAATCTGTTATTTTGAAAAGCTGTTTTACATATAAGGAAATTGCAAATTCCAAATTAATTTTGCAAATTAATTTATTTTTTTTTAATTTTTTTTTGTTTTCGGCGTGGTTCCCCAGTTTCATATCCCTTTGTTTCCTCGGATTTCACCTTTTGATCACTTTTTAAAATTTCTCGAGATTATTCGAGTATGTTTGAGATTGTCGAGTGCATTTGATAGTTCAATGTTACTCAATAATTACGAAATTATCTGATATGTTTTGAGGGTTAATTATTATTGCATATCGTTTTGCTGAGCTTATCTTTAAATTGTTTAGTAGCATTTTGTTTAGTGAAGGGGTTTTCATTTAGGTATAGAACTTTGAATTTAAATAAAACACAGAAAAATAATTTTAATGGCCATGAATGTGTCTTTATTTCAAAGATAATTTTATGCCATTAATATTTGAGTATGATTTCGGACATGTGGCCGCCGCGGCTGACGTGTACTTGTAATCAGAGGTCCATTTTTCGATCACTCTTCGCAGCATTTCTGGCGGTATTTCGGCAATAACGCGTCGAATGTTGGCGTCCAAATGTTCCATAGACTCTGACTTATCAGCGTAGATAAGTGACTTAAGATACTGGCGGTGGCCAGTTGACAGGTCCATTTCTCGATATTAATCATTCATCAAATGTTGGTTTCAGTAAATTAATTGTATCGCG
Source organism: Tipula vernalis (assembly GCA_958295665.1). NCBI lineage: Eukaryota > Metazoa > Arthropoda > Insecta > Diptera > Tipulidae > Tipula > Tipula vernalis. The sequence goes on along the minus strand of OY282558.1, from coordinate 172,577,388 downwards.
CGCTGTATGGTATATCATGTGGCCTCGTCTTGTTGGAACCACATGTCTCTCATGTCATTACCACCCAATTACACAAAAAAAAACAGTAATTATGTCTCTGTACCGGTCTCCGTTGACTGCAACGTTTTCACCAGCATTATTTTTGACCACATATGTTCACATAAAGCACACCAAACGATAATTTTTTGTGGATGTAATGGTTTTCACCAAAAATTTGCTTCATTACTGAAGAAAATTTTGTATGGGAAGTATGAATCGATGTCAATATTGGCTTCGGCCCACTCACCGAATTGGCGACGCAATCGATGGTCGTATGGTTTTAATTCCTGCACAAGTTGAATCTTGTAAGCATGTTAACCAAGGTCCTTGCAAATACCGCCATAAAGATGTTGGATCAAGTCTCAATTGTTGTGCACGACGACGAGTCTACCTACAGCTGCTACCACCACTCGTACGGGGTCTAACGTGACACGTATCATCATTTAGAGTAAATGTGGTGCGCAAGCGAGCCATAGCTAACCGAACTAACTGCTCTGATGGAGGCTTATGTCGACGCGCGTGATGAGTTTCACGAACTGAACCATTATTTTCATTGTAAATTTGAACAATATGCAAACGTTGCCCTGGCGTGAGTCTATTCATTATGAAATGGCAAACCAAACTAAACAAAAATCAATTGTCGGTTATCAAATCGGATGTGACTGAAAAAAGTGTTGCCACCTTAAAGTTCTATATCTCGAAATGATTTCGCATTAGTAACATTAAAGTACTTGGCAAATAATTCGATATTTTTGTTTGGGTTAATCGGGATTGTTCCGCGGTTTAATCTAGATTTCTTCAGTTTTTCGATATTTCCACCTAGATTCGGGATTTTTAATGATTTTCAAATTTATTTGATTTTTGTACGGACAAGTAAAAAGTAATGAACGTGTTTATATAGATGGTGTGGCAACATATAGGATTGAAAGCGATTTGTTCCGCAATGCTCGCTTACAACAATTAGATCAATTAGATTAATATTCCCAATTTTCATTATACTAAGCACCATGCATGTATTTGTCATTTAAAAATTTTGATTTATTAATTTATTCGAATTATGCGTGTTATGTTTTTACCAAATTAATATCACATTAAACATTATTATACAAAATAGAGTTTCAAAAGTGGAATTGCAACATTGAATTTCAAAGAAAATATTCCCATTGGCTTCTTCACCCTCAAATAAAAATGTATTGTCCGCATAATGACAGCAAAATGAAATTAAGTTGTTCAATTTTTTGTTGTTTTTATTTTATTTAACCAAATTATCGTTCAATTTATAGGGACAAAAACCAAATTTCCACCCGCATTTTCAACCAATTTATTTTAATTAACTTTTTTTTTTGTTTCTCTTTTTTTTTCATTTTATAATAATTTAAAACTTTTTGTTTATGGTTTTTAAAACTAAAAAAATTATATAAAATTTTCATTCCTATGTACATATGTTTGTCCCTTAGCGTATAACATAATATTTATGTGTATGTATCACAATTTAATTTGGTTATATAGGATATAATCTAAATTGAGCTATGCAAAAGATTTAAAAGGTTTTTATTTTTTGTAATTGATTTGATTCAAAAATGTTTACTTATGTGTACTTCAAATCAATAAAATATTCATTAAATTATTCAAATGCAATCACCGAATTTTTTTTTCTGACTGTTGCTTATTTATTTGTTGCGTATGGCTGTGTGTATGTATGTAAATGTCTACTGGGAATCAATCCCAAAAGCAAAATAAAATTAAAAATTACAGCTTTTCCGTTTTTATTTATTTTGGCAACAACATTTTTGTTATCACCATCATCTCTCCCAGTATTTATTGTTTGTTTGACTGCGGGGGTACTCAATCATTGAAAGGACACAAAATAATTGTATGTTCGAACAGAAAAAGATTAAAATTTTCGCATAGTTGATATTTTTTTTTTGTATTTGCGATAATTTTGGTCCCAAGAGTTTCATATATTTTAATTCAAAGATAATATACGTGTATGGTTTTTATAAAAGGAAGGATATTGGGGCGCAGGGCTATCGTGACTTTATTTTTAAACAATAATGCTTTTTGTCTGTTTATCATTAGTTGCTAAAAACGAGATTGAAATCTGATGTTTGCTTATGTAGGGACAATAAAAATTATTGTTTGGCATCCAAACGATTTATAGTTAATTACCAAATTGAAAGAGTATGTGATTTAAATTATAAAAAGGGTTAAAATATTTTTTTTCTTTTGTGTTTTATTATTTTTTATATTATTAATTTAATTCAATGGCAACCATTTCGGATAATGGGTTTCAAAACCTACTCTCGAATAAGTGATGGTCTTCTTATTATATAGTGAGAAAGATAAACACTACTATCTCACATTAAATCTTACTGTTACGGGCGAGTTTAGTTACAAAGAGTATTCACAGCTGGCTCTGAAAGATCACTCAATTTGAAATTATTACAAGAGTGGGTCGAATAGACGAGAAAGAAGAGGCGCACAAATATCCCAACAATGTTAAGCAACATTTGCTATGGTTAATGAATAATGCAAGTTTCTTATGATCGACCTGACATCGTATGCCGTTATTTAGCAACTTAATTAGTGAGACCACTAGAACATTTCTACTTTTAGAAATTTGAATTATGGTACGGCACTTAATTTCGAACCTAATAAATAAATGAAATAGAACTTAAGAATCCATTTGCAAGTGCAATTTGAACCAATTTAAAGCATTCAGAATTGCTTTGGCGCAAAGTGCTTTTTCGCTCTTGGACTAATATTAAGAATTGCCTAATCAGTTCCACCAAACTATTCCGCCTAGTCTTGCAATCAAGCAACACATAGTTTTGAAGAAAGCAATTTCGATTCGGTGAGTTTTTAAATAATTATCTTTACTTGTATTCGTGATTTTTGCAAATATTTAAAAAACACCGTCAAAATTAATCAGAGCCCCAGGACCTGCGGGTAAGCAAATAGAAAGGAAAGCAGTATTATTAAATATTTACTATGTTTTTTTTCTATCTTTGTCTATTGAAATAGGCGAACGATAACTATCGAAAATTAACGTCCTCTAGCATCAAACTGAAAGTAAAAGCTCAACTTGCATATCACAACTTAAAGATAAAGGAATTATTTCATGATTAATAGGAATTTCAACAAGATTTTGAAAATTTATGCTACATTTATAAAGATTTAAAAAATTTTGTCCAATTATACCACAAACATTAATTTGGACTGTATCGTCTACTATTTGAAAATTCATTTGCATCACACTCGGCAAGAGTTTCATGCGTTTTTTTTGATATACGAATTAATTTACATTTAGATTCGACATAAACTGTAGTATCTTCGTACAGAATCGATTTTTTTTATGAGACAGATGTCAGCTCCCGTAACTACCATAAAGGGAATATTTTTGAACTTACAAATGTCGAGATTCAAATGAATATACTTATTGATTGTATTAAAAGTATTAGTGATTTTGTTCTTTTCTACTGTCGCAATATCATGTTCGAGAGGTTTTAGTAGACGAATTTTTAGTTGGTGTTTGCTCTGGAAGCACTCGTTAGGTCTCGGACTTTCGAAGGAGTCCCTCTTTCTAGCTTCGATTTCCTTTAGAGTTTTCTAATGTGATTGGACCTTGCCGGGAATTTGAACAGTCTCTCAATTCATCACTTGACGTTTGCTTAAACGTTATCTCTTCTTCCATTGGCCTATTGACTGACTCTTATTAATTTGATAGAATCGTCAAAACCTTCTTGGAATGATTTCAATGCTATATTTGAATTAAACTTGTTTATATTTTCGGCTTGTTCAGCGCCTACTGAAGTAATGCAAGCTTTATTTTAATCATGAAGTACAGATTCAACACGGTTTGCATATGTTTTAACATCTTCATTTCCCTGTTGTCGAAGAGAGGAAAGCTCCATTTGCAGAGTCAAGAAGTTTTTTGAAATTTGCCCGCATGAATCGAGGGTTTTACACTTCAATAAATTATAAGCTTTGCCATCAATCTTAAGCCTAATTAATTCTAGAAATTGAACCTGGTCTTGTTGACGTAGTGTTTTATGAATAAATTCGCAACATGAGATAAATTAATGTAATTCATAAGGCTTTTCCGGAAAACTGGGAACTAATCTCAGTACATATTTTGGATCTGAGTGCCAAAGCCATTATTTCTCCTATATTTACGTCGTTTTCCGTTAAATTTTCTGTAAGATCCGTGGGTTCTGTTTTTAATCCCAGAAAATTGGCTAGAATTGGATGCCTCGGAATTTGATGGTTTTGATCTTTAAGGTTTGGGTCTAGAAACTTCTATGTTTATTGGGTATATGTAAAAGTAAGTTCCGTTTTTCTAATAGATGGCGTAATCGTTCTTATATGTATTTTGTGAATCTGGTAATACATGTTTTTGAAAAGTCTCTTCACAAGCTTCAAAACGTGATTAAAATGGAGAGTTTTATGCCAAATAATCGTCATTTGCGGGAAGTTTTGTTGTATTTTTTTACTGCAAAGGAAAGCGCTGCTGAAAGTCATTGCTGACAGTGAACAAACTCTTGCTGATAGTATATGTAGAAGGTGGTTTAGGCAATTTGAAAAAGGTTAATAATCACAGCCAAAGCGAAATATTCATTGTGTTAAGGTTATGCTCTGTATTTGGTGGGATATGAAAGGCGTTGTATATTACGAGCTACTCAAACCTCCCAATGATAAATTTTGGGCGCTAGCTACATTTATTATGATTCTTTTTAAGGGCCATATTCAAAATGAAAGTCCAAGCACACCAGTTTTTATTATTCCATTTCAAACATCAGGAGAAACCAAACGATATCTTTGGTTTGACGAAAATGGTTCTCGTTCAATCAAAAGGTGGTCTTACTGAGTTTGGAAAGAAAGGTAGAACGTTTCAAAGTTTCGGGCTCAGTTTTTATGGTTTGAACAGTTTTAATCTACTAAGCAGTCGACTTTTACGAAAAAGGCGAAAGCGAGTTTATTTTCTCAAGAATAAATGTTTACGCTGTTTCATTCGTTTGAAGTCGTAAGACGGATACTCAATATAATTGGCTGAGATCGCCATAGAAAAAGGGACATCAAATAAGCGAAACAATGGAAAAATGTATTATTAGAAGTAAGACAAACTCGCTTCTCACTTTTTATGTAAAATCCGGTCTCTGTTGTCGCATGTGATTAATGTTTACGATTTTGTAAAAGGGATGTTGAATGTTTCAAGTTAAATAAAATTTCGGTTGATATCAGAAACCCTTTTGGTCCTCATCCAAGAACAAAGAACTTTCTGTTGGCAAAATACTTGTTGCTCTTCGCTTTACCGGCATTTAGTTTGTTTACAAAACGGTTAAGTATGTAATGAAGTTTTAGGCAGTTTATTAGCCGTGTCAACGTGTGCGGGTGTTATTTAGTAATACACTTTCCTTAGGAATATTTTAACGAAAGGACAGTTACGCACCTGACGTTCTAAAACTGCAATGCAGCGAGCAACTGAACAATAAAATTCGTATTTGCACGTCACTTATCCCTAAAAAAAAACTAATACCAGTAACATAACATATTGTTACGTTTTCGCCTTGTCAATCAATGTTCTTATCACTGGATTGTGAATAAAATAGAACACTTCCGTTTAACACACACGAATTTAATTATTTAACACCAAAAATTAATTCAAAACAATTTAATTAATAATAATTCATAAAATCACTTTTTATAATATTTGCACAAATTTTACTGATCACTTTTACTTTTTATATGCCCCTAATTCACTTTTTTAATCATCTTTAATTCACTTTTTAATCCTTATACTATCTCTTACCAACTACTATGATTTTAATTCGATCTCATTCGATCTTTATATACTCAAACCAAAATTTCTAGAAATTTCATGACTTTTCCAGTAAGAACAGTCTAGAAACATTAAGAACAGTTTTTTCATGGAAAATTTAATTTTAGTACAGTACAATTTTGCGCTATTAATTTAATTTATTCTATGATACGCCAGGTGTCACCGTAACAATATGATTATAAATTTCTAGATATCCAATATAATCCAATAAATCTAGATATCCAATAAATTTCTAGATATCCAATAAATAATTCCCCCTCCCCGTACTTTAGCCCAAGGACTAAGAGGTATACAAATGCATTTACTATAATTCAAAAATGACAACCCTCCATGAGTTCCTATGTTGCTAGTTTAGTTTCGTAGTGAAAAATTTGTCTACTCATCAGGTAGCTACGGCCAAACTACAGAAATACAGCTCTCGCCATTCACATTAAGTATCTGGCCGTAAATATTATACTGTTTGTGCTTCATTAATTATGTCTAGTAATATAAGGGTTACTTCCCACATGAGGTACAGCTTTAAAAATTAGGAACTTCGTGATTTTCCTTTGCACTCGCTCAAATTGCTCACTATAAATTTCGTAGAATGGGTCCCAAATTTGCGAAGCGTATTCTATTTTACTTCTTACAAGACTATTGTATAAAATTGTTAGGACCTCGAGATTACGAAATTCTCTTCCTCTGCAAAAAATAAACGCCAAGAATTTTATGTGATTTCGCGCAGATTGAGTCAATGTGTTTTTCGAATGTCAATTTGTTGTCGAAAATAACGCCTAAGTCTTTCAGTAACTCTCCTTAAGTTGAAATTTGCATTATAATAACTGACAAATGACGGCCGAATTTTTTTTAAATTAAAGGCAATCACCAAACATTTTTCAGTATTCAAATTAAGTTTATTTACTAGGCACCACTTTGCAGTTTGTCATCAAGATCCATTTGCAGAGAAAGGGGAGCAGTCTGGTGGGGGCAAAAAAAAATGTTAGAAAGGTCGTTAATGAATATCGTGAACAAAAGAGGCCCAAATACATAATTTATATGAAAGCTCTATTTTGTAGCATTTCTTTTTGAGAATATCGTTCTATAAAAGCTTTTATAAAATCAGTATAAATACAGTCAACTTGAAAGCCCTTGTCTACGCTATCGAACTTGTAACTTGAGAATTCTAGAAGAGTGAGCTACTAATGCTAGATTTTACTTCTTGAAATATTAAATTATACACAAGTTTTTCAAAAATTTTACTAAATGCAGTTAAAAGAGAAATGGGCCTGTAGTTTTCAATGATACTTTTATTGGCTTTTTTTTGAAAATTGGAACCAGAAGTGCCGATTTCCACCTAGAAGGGAAAATACCAGAATTTAAGGATAAATTAAAAATATATACTAGAGGTGTAGCCAGTTGTACTCTTAGCTGAAAGGCAAAATAATTCGATATGTTTTCAGAACCCGGACCCTTGTTTACGTCAACCGAATTTAATAAATTTAGTACATCTTCCACAGTGAAAAAGGAAATACCCAATTAGTATTGGGTACATATTGTAAGCCGCTATTGGAAGCAATACTAGGTGTATAAACAAAGTAATCTTCAAACATATTATAAATAACTTTACTATTGTGAGAGTCCCTACTACCAAGTCGCATAGAGGTAGGATAATCTGATTTAGAAGTAATGCAATTAGGTTTTGCTCGATAGCTCTTAAATATTGATACTAACAAGTGCGAATTTCCTTTTTAACCAATTTACGATAGATTGAGAAAATTACATGATCATTGGGATTTTTGTAGATATGGTAGATCGAATGAAACTTATGTTTTTGATTAATTAAGTACCGTAGTTTTGAAGGATACCAATATGGAAACCTAGATCATGAATTATCCAACGAAGACTTAGGTTCTATATAAATGCTAGTTGTTGAGTACAGTTCTTTAACGGCGCTATGAACATCACGATTAGTATTGGCAAACTGTGAATCCCAATCATGGACAGATAGTTGTTCTCTAATTCGAACATAGTCTAGATGTTTTACGTTAACATACGAGTAACTAATATAAGGCAAATTGTTTTTAGAATAGCGTAGTATGTTGATAGAGTTAGAGGGATGAAAACTATCTATCTTTGAAAGAGGATCCGACCAAAACTTGACTTCTAATTTAGAACTACTTAGGTTGGAGATTAAGAATACTACCTGTGCGGTTAGCAATGTGATTGTGCTGTAATAAATTCACTAGCATTGTTGTTTCAATGAGATAATGAGGAACACGCCCCTCATAATATGAGGGATCAAGTTCATTACTATTTAGGACTCAAGTTATGCATGGCAGATCGAAGTCACCAATAATCAAAAATTTATAGTTGGCAGGTGCAATTCGAGAGGTTATCGCAGAAAAATTTACAGTTTTCATATTTGGATAATTCAGAGTTGGGTGAAAAATATACTAAGCAAATAATTAAAATTTTCCCATTAGGCATGTTAACTTTCAATCAAGCGTCATCAAAAACACTATTAAGACTAGCTAGCTCACTTACGATGAATGATTTTTTAATAGCTATCAGTGACTCGCCACCGTCTATTAAATTGATGAGAGCAAGATTGCGGTCTTTGCTAACTACATAATATCGATCATCCACAATTTCTCTATCACCGATCGAACCATTTAACCACGTTTCGGTCAAACAAACAACATCATAATCGTTGGCCAGCAAATTCAATTTAAAATTCATTAATTTAGAATTAAGTCCTCGACAATTTTGGTAGTATATATATTTCTATAGTGAAATGAACAGGAAATCGAATTTTTAGAAAATCGAATTTTCCGAGATTTCCCACGGGAAACTTGAACTGAATATTTTTCCTGCGATAGCTATTGACAAATCACATCAATGCAATCCATCTTTAGATACGTATAACACTCTAGAGGCTGAAATTTTCTAATAATTTTTGAAAAATCGAATTTTCCGAGATTTCCCACGGGAAACTTGAACTGAATTTTTTTCCTGCGATAGCTATTGACAAGTCACATCAATACAATCCATCTCCAGATAAAACACTCTAGAGGCTGATTTTATACAAATTTTCTAATAATTTTTGGAAAATCGAATTTTCCGAGATTTCCCATGGGAACCTTAAACTGAATTTTTTTCCTGCGATAGCTATTCACAAGCCTCATCAATGCAATCCATCTCCAGATATAACACTCTAGAGGCTGATTTTATACAAATTTTCTAATAATATTTGGAAAATCGAATTTTCCGAGATTTCCACGGGAAACTTGAACTGAATTTTTTTCCTGCGATAGCTATTGACAAATCTCAATTAACGGCTTGGGCTGGAGCCATTGCAGAATCCACATTTGAAGATAACATTTGAAGACAACAGTTCGGTTGATAATAAAGCTTGCTTCGTTGAGAAAAAAAAAAATTTGAGTAATCCTTCGCACCGTGAGTGGTTCATATACTATTATTCCACATAGGTTTATTTGCGCGAGCCCACCGGATAATAAATACTCTATTTATAGAACCGCTTAGTTTATTCACTTAAGAAAACGTTAATATAGGCTTGGTGAAAGCCATTAAAAGGCAATTAGAGGGGTTCTAGAAAAGGGAAAATTATTTAATCAAATCAAAATTCGGGTTCCGGTTCAAAATTAATTTTTCAAAAATTGAAAACAAAAAAAAACTAGGAAAAATCAATAAAACGAAATCAAAATAACAGAAAATTAATTATTCTGCCCCATAATTAATTATAACGTCATAATGAATTCCATTAAAAGAAAATTAATTACGGAATATTTAATTTCTTCCTTTAATAAGAAATTTTTAACTAAATAAATATATCTTTTGTTTAATTTATTTTGATTTCGAATCCCTGAGCACGAATTTTTATTCATACTATGCTATGCTGCTATGTACATATTTCTGATTATGTCATCAAAGTTTTATGTATAGAGCCTCTGCTATACAAATAATATTTTATTTTAAAGTTTATTTAGCACAATTTTTTCAATTAAGAAAAAAACAAAAAGTAGTAAATTATAAAAATTATTATTAAAAATAATGTGATAAGTTAAGAAAAAAAAAAAAAAAATTGAGTTGTTAAATATTGCACCTACCTAGCTGCTATACAACGTACATAGAGCCTTTCTCGAATTAAATTTATTCACCAGCAATAAAAATATCTCGTTAAACTTTAAAAATTCATTTTAATCCCTCGACTATGATTATTTTGTACCGCATGTTGCTTATACCCCCATTTAACAAGTGTAAAGTTTATTATATACAAAATACACAGTACGGTTATACATTGTGTTAAGTAATTTGCACGTAAAAAATTGTAATGTAAAATCCATTTTCTTTTTTGATTAAATTTTAATTTACATTTTTAAGTATTTTCATTAACTCTCGGTAAAAAAAAATAGTAATATTTGTACCACCAACCAACCTCGTTCGCTTCAATATTAAATTTACATCTTTCGGGTTTTTATGTTTGGCTGTAAGAACAAAATATTTTTGATTATAAACCCGAAGAACTTTGAATTTTTTTTTTTTTGTTTTGTTTAAATCTCCCGAGAGGATAATTGATTGAACAAAATGTCTTTAAAAATAAATTGTTTTCACAAAAGTCTGTACAGTAATATAAACTTTGTACGCTCGATGCAGTTTCTAAATTTGTTGAACATTTTTTTTTTTTCAATTTTAAAAGTTTATTATTTTCTGGTCAAGTGGACAATTTTCTTTCAATTTTGTATAATTTTATTGGTTTCTATATCAAGTCTTTACAAAATTTATATAGTCTTAAGAATCTACTATATATTGAGTCACACAAGTGTATATAAATTGAGATGCCTTAAAAAGTCTTAATCTAAAAAAAATATAAAATATTAAAGTCGAAGGTTAGTACTTAATGTAAAATATTTAAGTTGTATTTTGGTTTTAATCCAACAAGTTTATTAATTTGACCTGAAGGCTTATCGCTGTGGGTTACATTTTTCGTTCATGTTATCACTTATAAAATATATACAAAATACTGACACGCGGGCAACCATTATGTTAAATCTCCTAATTAATTGATTAAATTAAATATTTTTCGTTTTTGTTTACTTTAATTTTATTAAGTTATTAATTGTGTGGCAAGGTATTATGATTTTAAATATCTAATTTTGGTCTTTTTTTTGTCTTTCTAGGTAAGTCAATCAAAGTATTAAAGACGTAAGTATTTAATGGATTTAGTAATGGGGATTTAACGGTATTCAAAAAAAAACAAAAATTGGAATGAGCCAAATTAAAATCCCACGTTTTCCAGTTAACCAGCTTAATAAATAAAACGTTTTCCGTGAAATTTCCCTCCCATACATTTAGATATACGCCTATAACGGAAAATTCAACAAGTCATCTTCAAATTTTTAATTAAATTTTACCGAATTAGACGCTCTTTGTATGACGAATTCTCAATTCAATGAATCCAATTTGTATACATAAAATTCTATTCACGGTGTTTGTATATTGTGTATCTGTAAGCTCGAGGGAAAATTAAGCGAAAAGTATATTTGATAAGAAAAGATAAGAAATAAAATTGAATAAGAAATGTGAAAAAAACCATATAAGAAATGTATAACATCATTGAATAGTACACATATGAATGTATAAGTACTACATATAGTAATAAAGTTGAGTTAATCAATTTAATCAATCAAAATTCATTTACCTACTTATATTAGTAATGCGCAAGTAAAAGAAAAGCGTTCGATAAAATTTCTTTTAATTTAAAATTTAAAGCAAGTTAACAATTTTTTTGTTTTGTTAAGGAAACTTTTTGAATTTAATAATAGCATTTATGAATGATTAATGAATTAATAATGTATCCAATTGATAGCTCTACGAAATGTTAATTCACGTTCATTTGGTATAGTATATCATTTATCATTCAGCGCCTAGAATACTTTTGGACCAACTTTATATTATACACTTGAATATGAAACATAAACATACCATTTCTATGTAGGTATGTATATAAGATAATAAGACAGACAAATACAATAAAAAAATTGATTTTATTTTTACCCCTTGTCTCTCGTATTTCACGTCATTTAGAAAAGAATAAAAAAATGGGAAATGTGTATAGCTGTTTGTGCGCGATATGAATATGAGATGGTAGAGTAGGGAATGTGAAAATTTATGAAATGGGAAAACTCTGTTTTTGTTGTGTATTTTGTCAGACTTTGTCGAAATATGAGCGTAAAGTTGATTTTGTTTTTGTTTTGAAAGGTAAATAAAAGTTTTCGTGTTCACGTTTACTCCCCCATCTATATATGTCCATATACGATACATATACTTGATTAAAAATAAGATTTTCAGAATAAATCCTAAAATATTATAGGTGTGTATTATAGAGAGATGAATTATGTAGGGCTAAAACTTTTGTTTAACTAAAGCAGTCAACGTAAAAAAAAAAAAAAAAAAAAAAATTGTTTTTTGTCTTAAGCTTTTATAGCTTAAATTACTTAAGTCACGGAGGCGTTGAAAACTAATAATAATTAAGTTATCGTTGTTTATACGTTTAAGCCACGGATGTGAGTTTTATATCGTGAATTATGTTGAGATGTATGTTTCATTGTTGGCGCGGCTTAAACACATTTTTAGTTGAACAATTAAATTGTTAACTTAAGCCTGATTAATGGTTTGTTAAGTTTATAATAAGTTATTCAAAAGATTTGTTAGACATTTTAATTTTGGGATTATTTACTTAGATAAAATTGTAAGCGCTTAATAAATTCATTAGTTTCAAATTAAATTTGTGCCTTGTTGGGTAGAAGAAAACGGTCTAATAGGTAATGCGTTTTGGGTTTCATGATACAAAGGTTCAATAAGTTTCGATGTTTGCCTGCATCCTTTGGCGAAATTTTAGGCTATTTCACCAATTTTCGAAATTCCATCGAAATCATAGACGATTAGTTTCGATGTTTGCTGCATCCTTTAGACAAACTTTAGGCTATTTCACCAATTTTCGAAATTCCATCGAAATCATAGACGATTATTGGTTATTGTAGTGTATTCTATAATGCACAAGTTCATTTTGCTGTTTCGTAGACAACCAAAATGTTGTACCGTGAAAACTACTTATATTAGATGTCTTCAACACTTTCCTCAACTCAACAGACACCTCTCCTAAAGAGATCCTGAGTTCTAAACAAATTTTGTAGACCAAACATGAGTACGACAAGAATTATTGCTGTAGACTAAATTAAGGAGTTATTTTTTATGAAACAAATATCAAGCCATCAGTGGCGTAGCGGAAAATTTTACCTCAGTTATGCAATGTGAACTTTAGTTTCCCTTTAATGGAAAAGACATAAACTCGTAAACTTGATGAGGAAATTGTTTTAAAGCTAAAATAGTAAATCGATAGATCTCATCAGATGAAAATTCAATGTTTCATATTACAGTTTCCAACACTTTATTTTCTATAATGTACATTGTACACACATATATATATATATATATACATATATATATATATATATATATATATATATATATATATATATATATATATATATATATATATATATATATATATATATATATATATATATTCATATATATATATATATATATATATATATATATATATATATATATATATATATATATATATATATATATATATATATATATATATATATATATATATATATATATATATATATATATATATATATATATATATATGTATATATATATATATATATATTGCTAATTAAATAAAAATTAAATTAAATTCCCCAAGTTCTTCAATATATAAAATTTTATAAAATTTATTCAATTATTTAAAAATTAATTCGATTTTACGTTTTTTCTCGCAAAATATTTCGACATAAGACTTAAATTATTGAGTCTTTCTTGGCCCATAGAACTGCGCTTAAAATCTTTTATTCGTTTTAAAGCGGCAAACGATCGTTGAACAGAAACAGTTGTAGATGGAATGGTGAGTAGCAGTTTGAAAAGCTTATACAATTCCGGAAAAGACTCCTCGATTTTCAATTCTCTACTTCAAAAATTTCTTATGGTTCCCACTTGTGAAATGCTCGTTTATATTAAATCATAAATTTCGCAATAAAGTCTATTATAGCGTGTTTTAATATTTGGAATATCAAAATTTACCGCTTTGCTATTGATATTTTCTAATTCAGTTTCTTCTTCTGAAACTAACGAATATTTTTGGCGTACTTCATCTTCCTCATCACCATTTTCAAAATAATATGTAGCCGAAGTCCAAAATTTGTCAAATTCATTTCTATTTTCATTTAAAATGATTTTTAAATTTTATACTTCTTGATTCGAAAATGCTATGTCCAACACTCTCTTTCAGAGTATTTGAAATGCTTTTTCCGTTTACTTGAACACATGCAGCTGATATTGCTTGGGCGTCCCAATGTTCCAGAATATAGCTGAATAAATTTTTGATTGCGTTTCTATTCTTGTGAACCATAAAAATTAGTCCTGATGATAACTCCAACGAGTAGATGATATTTTCGGAAAACGGTTTAATAAAAGCTCATCAAATAATTAATTTCGTTTAGACGAGAGGCAAAAGAGAGCTGAAACTCCTTCCAACAATGAAAAAACAAAAAACAATTCTACAGTCTTTTATCTTCTGTACAGAATTTTGTATCACCCAATTAAACTTATGAGCATAACCATGGACGAATATAGCCTTAGGTTATTCATTACGAATTACTTGCTATACGCCATTTACAGACCCAGACATAACAGCAGTTATCCGTCATAAGTTTTTGCAATTAATTTTATTTATTATTTTGCAATTAATACTTTTAAGGCTAACACACAAAGACCTTGGTTCAAAGATCTGACGATTCATCCAGCATAATACCTAAAATTGAGTATCTTTTATTTGTTTTTTTATAGTAGTTAACAAGTTTTGGACGCAAAAGATAAAAGCATTTTGTATGGTAGGTGGCAGTCCATCAAATACTGTCGATGTTTCCAAATGTAGTTTTCAGCTAAGTCAAATTCAGCTAAGTTTTTAACAATTTCTACAAAATTACCTCTATTTTTTGACTCCTTTGATTCATCCTTTCCACGAAGAGCCATTTCCTGTCTTCCAAGGAGATAAGTAATAGAGAACAACCGCTTTGAAATTTCTCGGTTTTTCGTGACTTTTTCATTAAGCATTAAAACTGATTGTTTGACATTATTGCGTCTAATTGATGTTCGATACGGTTTTTTCCAAATATGGCTAAATCGAAAGTTGCCTTAAAATGTTTGTCAGACTTACAATGTCGTTTTATGGAGTTATGCAAATTATTTAGGTATTATAGCCTCCAGTTAACAAATTATTACAAATTGATTTTTCCTTTCAAAACAAAAGACATGGCCAACATAAAACTATAAAAAACGCTTTGAAATTCAGCTGACTAATGTTACTCAAATGAATTTATCAATTCAATATACTCAAATATTTCACCAATACTAATAGACATCTTTGTAAAAGGCATTTTAGCTTATAAATAAAATATAAAGCATACGCAAAACCAACAAAAATGCTTATACAAGCCATCTCGTTCGTTCTTTACACAGATCCTATCAATAAAATGTACACTATATTATTGGTTTCGTCATATAATATTTAAACAACAACAAAAACAGATTTGTTCGGATGGTGTATATATACAAATATAGTGTACTTTTTTATATCTTAAGTGTTTGTACTGTATGGCTTTTGTATAGACATTTTGGTTGGTTTAGGCATACGTGATCGATTTTTTTAGAAGAAGAGTGTTATGTGTCTAGTATGATCTGTTAATAAAAATTACAGCACACGTTACAGTGTGCGTAAACCGCATTTCAGAGCAAATTTACAATAGTAAGTTGTGTTTTAAGCTTTTGGTAAGTGCGAGAGATGAGGGGTATTCGAAGAAGCAAACAAATACTATGTTACAACATAAAACAAAATGTGAGGGGAATATTACCAGAACCATCTTGATGTATATAGAGCCGGCATGTTAAAAATGAACTTCAAATAAGGGATATAGAAACACTAAAAATTCATTTATTTTCATAGAGTTTATATGAAAAAACGCGATTTCGTTTGACGATAAAACATGAATAAAAAGTTAAACCCAGTTAAATAACTTTTTCTGAAATCGCTAAAAAGCAACTCAATGTCTTACTCATTTAAAACACAGGTTCTCAAATTTCCCGATTTTCCATCAATGATCAAAAGAAAATAAGGGCAATTAAATTAAAATACATTCTACAACAATAACCATATGTATTAAAAAGAGAAAATTCAATTTAATGACGTCATGATTTATCCACATCTAAAACCAATAGTAAGAAAAAAGACAACTCGTCTCCACTCAGTAATCGAATTTGAAATACATAAATCAAAAAGAACAAGAAACAATTGAATCAATACAATGTGTGTGAAGAAAACAAAAAATCAAAACAATCTAGCATGCTTCGCAAATTCAAAATAACAAATAGAATGATATTCAAATTCAAATTTGAATAAAGGCAATGAAAGAGATGATTATTGTATTGTTTATAATTTTTTAGTTATGAGTTTATGACGTATATTGCAAAAACAACAACACTTTAAAGTTCAATAATACAATCTTCAGTAAGAAATAAACATTTTCATGATTCGATTTTTCAATCAAATATTATTACATGTTAATATAAAAGCTCATCATTTTTATAGACCAATAATGTAAATGAAAACAATCGCTTTCCCATATAGTTTCATAACCAAAAAAAAATTATATGTACCTTATTTTAAGCTTAGTAAAAAGTACAGTCAACGCGGAGGCGCTTGTTTAGAGAGTAGGCTCTGGTTATACTCATATAAGAGAATAGTATTAAAATTTGTTTTGTTTCAGAGGGGATTAGCTATACATATTTTACCTATTTTTATTGTTGTGTAATAGCGATATATATATATATATATATATATATATATATATATATATATATATATATATATATATATATATATATATATATGTATATATATATATATATATATATATACCATATATATATACGAGTATGTACGTACATTCATGCATAGGTGAGACAGTGATCAATTGTTTACGTTTTGTTTAAGGCAATGCCACATGCATTAAGTTAATTATAATTTTGTGAATTTGGAACAATTTTCAAATATTACATGTTTTTTCTGTTTCGTTCTGCTTATAACAAAAACGTCTATGATTTTTAAGGCATTACGTGCACGGAGAATACGCCTCTGCATGCCATGTTAAAAACGTTTCTAAATTGAAACTTGCTGTAATAACTCGGAATTCAGCTGTCAGTTTTTTACATTAGGCATTTGAGGAAAAAAGCCCACAGGAAAATAAAATAAGACAACAAAAACCAAAATAAAACAACCCGTCATCCATTCCATGCAGATTTGGCACTAAGACTATGTGCGAAAAGTGTAATCATTTTTTGGCGTATTTCCCCACCTCACATATTTCTTGCTTCGTTTTAATTACAGTAGTTTCCGAGAAATGAATAGATGTTTGGACAAAAAAGTGTCGTGGTTGGTAAATTTATTAACGAAATCGGCACAGGAAGGCATGCACAGCAAGTCAATCGCACATTGATTTTATTCAGTAGCTGTTATTAATTGTCATAGGTATTGACTATGGTATTTTGGGTGTGTGTATTTTTCAAATAAATGTGAAAAATTTGTACTAAAAAATATTAGTAGAGGTTTCGGACACTGGTCTAAGTGTAGATATGTACCGACAGTAATTTATAAAAGTATTCATACAAAGTTATTCGTAAAGATGATACTGGGTAATATTGTATTTACTGTGGTCAACAAAGAAACCTTCTCAACTGTCAAATTCAAAAAACAATAAAAACTATTCTAAGTTATTGAACTCTGTGAGACATTAACGAAACCATTTTTTTTTATCGGCAACCGAGCCCTTGTTAAAACCACCCCTATGATGACGAATTCCTCTTTCAAGCCTAATTTTTAATTTTTCAATAAAAAATACTATTAAAGTAAGCCGAAAGATTGGTGGTTTGGCGTCTATTGGAGGGGGGGATCAAAGTTGAGTAGATTAATGTACCAGCTCCGTAACCTTCCAGTAGGGTGCGCATCACGTGAGCTGTTCTGGTCTTGTCATTAGGCAGCTGCGTGATGGGTACAATTGTGGAAGGGGTAACCTGTTTACAATTCGCAAGTGTACGTACTGCCTCCTCGTGGCAACCACTGGTAACTAAGGCCATTTGGCACATTTTAGGCCAATTGGCACAGGCTAAAGTACGGCGCTAAAGGAGAAAACCTTGACAAAAAACCCTAATCTAAGGTGGAACAGCATATGCCGAAAGATGAATGGCTGATAGGTTAATCAGCCCAAAATATGCGGACTCTGGACACCAGGCACCCTCCAGTTTTATTTAGCCTTCCTGTAGTAAAGCTGGGTGACCTACAGGTGATTTGCAATTCCGAGCAACTCGTAAGAGTAAAATCAAACGGAATACGGGGCAGGAGTAGGAATATACGAGAGTGGGACAACCCTCTCGAGGTCCTTGAGCTCCAATGCTACCGTCTTTCTAGCGGAACTACATGCTGTAGTAAACATCTAGGAGGGAGAGCAATAAGCCCAGATAGTATGTATCACGTACCGGGAGGCAGTATCGTCAGGTTCATTAAGAACCTGAATATTGACTGGACGGATAATTAAGCAGGGGCCAGCACAATAGATCTTTTAGGTCGCAGTGCGAAGTGGCTGATCGCCCGCATGGCCCCCCAATAATAATAATAATAAGCCGAAAGATTTCAGCCGATAGTAAAGATATCGATATGCAGATAGTGTCTTGGCTATCTCAGCCGAAATGTACCAGCCAACATATTTTTTGGCCGAAACATATTTTATATAAAATGAAAAATTAACAGAATAACCTAAACTGGTATTTCCATGAAATAATTCTACGGCTGCTTGCCATATAAATTATACGTTAAGATATGCCAATTCAACCATTAAAAAGTCGTATCTGGAACATATTTGAATTAGTGTTTCTAGCCAAAAATTATTCATAGAAAAAATATCAGGTCAAGTTTCTTATGGGGAGCCATGGAAAATTCGTTTGAATGAAAGGCCCATAGAAAATTTAAAAATTCTCATAAATTCATCCATCTTTAAAATGTTTGCCTGTCTGCCTGCACATTAGCGTTATCGGGGTTTCACGACAAAAATTCTGAACCGATTTTAAGCTTAGAAGTTCTCTGTAGGAGGAAACTAATATAAAGAGGAAAATTCTATGTATTTGTTTGTGTAGTACTCTGAAATTACTTATTCGATTGAAACCAAGCTTGTGCTGACGTATTATTCATGCCTCTTGAGTGACGTAGCCCACGCAGCAACGTATCTCCGAAAGTAAAGGGCGGGTAAAAATACTATATGTGTCCGGCAAAATTTGTTTTTTTGCCTAACATAAGAATTCAATATCAACAAATTATGGTTCCTTCACAGATCATTTCAAGTTCATTACAATTGTGTCCCCATCATTGAGACAAACCAGACAAGGAATGAAATAAATTAAAACGAACTCAAATTTCTTAATATCGGGTTTTCCATTTGGGACTTGACAACTTTGAATTTTCACTGTGAACAAACCAATAACCAAACTGTCAGTGTCAAAACATTTAGTAAAGACAACATTTTCATCATGGTGAAGTACACGAACGAACAACGTTTACAAATAAAATTTACTGCAAAAATTCTGAGTCGGTGACTGCAACTTCAAGAGCGTTAATTCCAATTTTCGGTCGTAATTATCGTCCCAGTAGACAAGCAATTCATAATCTAGTGAAAAAATGTGAGTCTAAATTTTCGCTGTCGGATGTTCTTGTGCCCGTGAGACAACGGGTTGGTCGAAGTGAAGAGAATATTGCTGCCGTTCAAGCGTCCATCGCAAACGAACTAAAACAGTCGATTCCACGGCCTTCTTAAGAATTGGACATCTCTCAGACCACACTTTGGCGAATTTTGCGAAAGGATCTTGGCTTGCACCCTTATAAGACAAAGTTAACACAAGAACTAAAGCCACTCGATCATATGAAGCGACGTACGTTCTCGGATTGGGCTCTGGAAATGTTGGAAGAAGATGACCAATTTGATCGCAAAATCATCTTCAGTAATGAAGCGCATTTTTGGCTAAATGGCTTCGTCAACAAACACAATATGCGTTATTGGTCAGGTGGAAACCCTCATGTGCTTCAAGAAACACCACTTCATCCACAAAAAATAACTGTAAGGTGTGGTTTTCATGCTGGTGGTGTCATTGGACCGAATTTTTTTTCGTTGATGAAAATGACCGTTACGTTACAGTCAATGGAGATCGCTACAGAGACATGATGCAACGTTATTTCTTTGGTCAATTGCATGAACTAGATATTAATGATATGTGGTTTCAACAAGACGGTGCGACATGCCACACAGCGGGTCTAACAATCGACTTATTGAAATCTAAATTCGATGAACGTGTTATATCCAGAACTGGTCCTGTCTATTGGCCGCATATATCGTGTGATTTAACACCTCTATACTTTTTTTTCTATGGGGCTACGTTACATCATTGGTCTCTGCCAACAAGCCGGCGTCGTTAGAGGAGCTCAGAGCCAATATTGAACGAGAGATAGCGGCCGTTTCCGTCGAAATGTGTGGCCGAATCATCGAAAATTGGGTTCAACGAATCGACACATGCAAACGTTCTCGTGGTGGACATAAGAACGATGTCGAATTCCATACACAAATGTTTTGATTGTACTTTGAGCCAGTAATAAAATTTTCGAGATATCTCAAATGGTTTGCGTTTTATTCAAATAAAAAGTTGTCAAATCCTTATTGGAAAACCCTTTACTTTAGAGGGAGTAGTTTACTAAGGGAGCTTTGTACATGGAGGACCGCTTAAATTAGCCCACGTACTCGTAAATATCCGGAAATGTAAGCATTCCAGCCAAAAGTCTCTGTATTGGGTGTTTCAGCTAGTCTAAAATAAATTCATAAAAACATATCAAAAAAAAAAAATCTTGTAACTTAATTTCAATTTTATGAATTAAAATAAAGATTAACAGTAGTTTTATTGCAACTATTTTTGAACAAATCTTGCTCACCATCAAGTGAATATTTAAAATTTAGTGTTTTAAATGTAAACTTCTTGATGTTTGCTTGAAACTATGGGGTGCGTGGTGGTTGTTGACGGCCCCAAAACTTATATCCCTCGTTTAGTTGGATACTGCGCTTCCGTCGTAGGGGATATAGAACTTAGGCTTTGGGCTTTTAGATGCCCAAAAATAAAGACATATCGTGAATTTTTGTAATATTAATAGTCTTTATTTTTGCACTGATTTTTATT
Organism: Tipula vernalis; assembly: GCA_958295665.1. Lineage (NCBI taxonomy): Eukaryota > Metazoa > Arthropoda > Insecta > Diptera > Tipulidae > Tipula > Tipula vernalis. The sequence goes on along the minus strand of OY282558.1, from coordinate 172,556,117 downwards.
ATTTTTGTTACAATATTTATTTTTAGTCTTTTTTAATGAGAGTATCGTCTGTGCAATACTCTGAAGCGACTGAAAATTATTTCTAATATTTTTCTTGTTTACTTTCTTATTGTTTTATTTTCCGGCTATCGCGATTTTACATTGGTTGAATTGCCTTGCAATTCATCAAACCACGTGAACAAGTGTGTGCTGATTCGCGGTTTTTCATGTAGATGGCTTCGCTATTTTCCATACGTTATATTTGTGCAGCGCCTGCTTAATGTTGTGGCGGATTGCTATTGACAGCAAAACGTCACAATACCGCAACAGCAACACAAAGCTAACGTATTTCATGGGACCGAAAAGTATACAAAAGATGTGCGGTGAAATTTAAAGTGTTTTGATTTTTATTTGTAATTTCCTCACATCGCCACAAAACTAGGCGTATTTTAATAAATAATATCATTAAATACATAAAAAGTTGTTTAAAACTACTTTTAATTTTTATTTTAATTAATAAAATTTTAAATTAAATTATTAACAGTGTGATAAAGATTGTAAAAAATTGACCAAAGATGCCAATTTTTTTAGACCAAAGTAGTGCACTCTCCACTTCCAATTGTCTCGTATGTCTTATTTTAGGTTATGAAAGATTAAATTGCACGACAAATGCGTGAACAATCTGTGGTCGCAAGGCGTAAACGCTTAAGTTAGCATAAGACAAAAATTAGTTTTTAATATTCAATGTTTTCTTCATCAAACGTGACTTAGGCGGTTACGCCTTGTGACCAAAGACTGTGGTCGCAAGGTGTAATGGCTTCTTCAATTTAATATTAAACTTTTTGTAACTCTCCTGTTAACACAGTTAACCCTACGTTGAAATTTTTTTTTCACTGGGCTCAAAATCTGAGACCGCAACGAACTATTATAGATTTTTGTTTTGGTTTTTTTTTGGTTCTGAATAAGTGCCACTTTAATGTCTACTACATACTTGCAGTGTCAGGTCACTACAAATAGGCGCCAGCGCTAAATAATCGGTCATTGGCATCGCTAAAACCATTTATCATTAAGTGATCATTAGGAAAATAGCTTCCAAATAAATGAGGTAAATATGATTATAATAAGATAGTTTTACGATATTAGTTTTATCCGCTTATTTACATAGTTTAAAATAAATAGAATAAACATTAGGTTATTCGGGAAGTAGCCAGATAGATAATTATTTTACGAAGAGAAAAAATTGTTAAGAGTTTTGCAATTCAGTTTCGATCTGACGAAAATTGTGAAAAATAATTAATTTTCAATCATCTCATTAGGCTAAAGCGACTGAACTGCTAATTTTATTGCCTTATAAATTCACAAAAATCCAATCTGAGTATTTTGTACATTGCAGTTATCATTTTTCATTTAATGCATAGTGCAAATAAAACTAGTTCCACAATCAAGTTGACTTTTGTTCATTAGGCAAAGTGATCGCCGAATTAATTTTGATCCATATAGGATTACTTATAAACAGTGGATTCGATTTAGTATAAAATATTCAGAATGTACACATGCTGTGACAAAATTTTGAAGGTCAGTAGTTTATTGTGATTTAAGGTGACGGGTTTATTTCTGTATGACCCGAAAGTCCTTCTAGCAGGAACAACGAGTGTAATTATTTCCTAAACTTTTTACTTACACACTTGTATCATCTAATGTCAAGCTTACTAATGTGTCCGTAATTTGAAAAACAAAAAAACTTAAGTCTAACACCTTCCTCTAAACAAGTTGAACGGTTTACGAAGTATAAACGAAGAATGCTCTTGTATTATTTACAGTAGTTCGTAAACGAATCATTTTAGTGACTTAAAAAAGTAGAGTTTGTAGTGTTATAATGTCAAAGTATTATTAATGTATTTGTAGTTCGAAAACACTTCACTTTTAGCGATACATTAATGTATCGTCGCTGGTGAAATGTTTATTTTTCGTATTAAGTGAAACGTAAACGTAACGCTTTTGCGAACTGTGTTAATGTAGTATAGCAGTGCATGGGAAAAAACTGTTCGTTTACAGTTCGATTAAGTTAAGTGTTATCACAGAATATATAGTATACAAACAGAACAATATCTTCTATTGCACTTTAGTCCTAAGTTTGTGAACAAATATTTAGATTAGGATTTAGAAAAGATAGAAAAACAATTTTGTTTGCAATCAATGAAACAAAAAAAAGTAGAAAAATGTTTATACCCACCTCTTTGTTTTGATCAATAAAAATCAGTACAATTTTAAAAGAAAAGAGATATCTTTACACTTTGTAATGTGTTTAAAAGAGGTAGACGTTTATAAATAATTTTTGGTTTGGTCTTGTTTAGTGAAGCTACTTTTACTCTCATTGTTTGGTGAAATCACGTTTCTTTATAATCACAGCGACCCCTCCAATAAGCGAAACGAGGAACTGAAGTGAGTGAACAACAGTGAATAGAATATGATAGAATATGCAAAATAAATGAGTTTATCGAGGATGATGTACTAGGGCTGAACTCGAAAAATCACTAAACCCAATTTATTAAATCACAGTATATCTAGGGCATAATAAATTTGACACATTGCAGTATAATAAAACCGATATAGTGAATTTTTCGAGTACAGTAGCAGAATGTCAACCTCAATATTAACTAATCGCTTCGTTTTTGCAAAGAATGCTTAAACCGGTTTAGCTAAATCGGGTTTATTAAACTGCAGTGTGCCTAGTGTATAAGAAAATTTTTTAAATTTGATTAAAAAAATCATCTCTCGACTTCAAAAGATAACGATTTTATCATTGGATATCTCACAATTCAGTCAGTTCACTAATGTCGCGGTCTATTGACGCAAAAAACTGATCTAGATAAAAATAAATGAACTGAGCTCAATTTCTACAACGAGAGAGTTCATGATTTTTTGATCCAGTTTCGGTTTTTTTTATTCAATAGAATGTGACATAAAATATTTTCATGAGTTAAATGATCTGTCAGAGATGAGGTTATGGAAAATCGAAATTTTGAGAATTTTGGATTAATGTAGATTTCCGCAATTAAGAAGGTACTAGAAATTTTTTGTTTTATTTTTTGATGATTATTTTATATGTAGACGGATTCAAAGTTTATTCGTGGTTTTTCGTGAAATTTGCAAGAGTTTAAGCTTTCTGTGACAAAACCAAAATTGCTCAAAACAAGTAAAATTATTGTTGAAACAAAAATGTAAAACAAATTTTTTTAAAAATTTTGGTTTTTCATCACTTGGTTATTTTAAACCTCGATGATTGATTTAAATATTGATTTTTTTTTTTTGCATTTTTCTGAACCAAGGTCACTAAACAAAACAGAACTTATATATTCTAAAAGACTAAATATTGCTAAAATAAGGTTTAGATCAAAGAGCTACTTATACAAAAAATTTCATTTTCTCCAGGGTAATATTTCCGCTTGCATGGACAACTCAAATGGCTTTTATTTCCATTTAGAAACTGAAGGGTTCATTAAAAGAAAATTAAGTTTCTCCTCCAAAGCCTTCAAATATTTTTCATGTTTCATTTCGTGTAATTTCTTGATTAATTCTCAAAATAAGAAAATTTTAAGCAATGCTGCAAGGAAAATGATAAAATCGTTTTGTTTTACCCCTTTTTGTTTTTCAAAATACCTCAAATATAATTTATTGATCAGAACGGGACAAACAGCATCCCGTTGATAGTGACGCCGGGACACTGGGCATTGGATTCTAAAACTGCTATGTCCCGTTGAAAACAGGACGGTCGGCAAGCCTATTATCTACACTATTATTATTTAGTCTAAAATGTTGCCGTCGTACAAACGGACCTATAAAATATGTCAGCAAAGTTAAATTTCGAAGGCCTCGGATTCACAAAATCATTTTATATACATTTAATCTGTTAAAGCCTGGCGCAGTGCCGCCAAATCTAACAGAAAGTTCGATAAAACTGTCAAGTTCAGCTAAAAACAGTTAAGAAATATTTGCAAAAAGCTCAGCGTAAAGTCAAAAAGACAGGACCAGCAAGTACATATTACATAAGTAGACCGCCTCCCCCCCCCCCTCCTATTTCACCCTGGAAGCGAGCGACTATTATGAGTCTCCTAACCATGGTAGCATATATAAACAATTGCAATCATAAATTCATTGATAATTGTCACAAAAATGATAAACTAATTTTCTTGTCAAAAGATTTAGCATCCTCTCATTATTCTAAAAATGGCGGACATTGTCCAACTTAGGTAAGCATAGCATTGACCTTGTTCCGAAAGAATGTAATCCGCCAAATGCTCCAAAACTGGGATTTAATGAAACTTTTTGCACAAATTTGCAGAGAATGGTCTACAGCAGTAAATATCACGAAAAAAATGTTGATTGACTTAAGAAGATTAAAAAAGAACAGCAGGGACTCAGAATGGTAAGTGTCCGGAAAGTTTGGAAAGCTGATCGATGTGGAGTTAAATCTTTTAGTGTTTGTCCATATACTATTCCTTATACAATAGTAGTAAAAATCAGATAGACGTTAATATGTATCATCTGCATTTCCTGATGTGGAGTGTGTTATTCGTTTGTGTACATGTTCAAAAGCTTGACGGAGTGAAAGATAAGAAAAGTTTATCTTCATGTTTTTTTTTTGAAAAATTATCAAAAATTTTGTGTCGACAGTTTCACGCAACTTAAACTTAACCAACTTAAAAAAGAAATAGAGGGCTTTTCCCTCTAGAAAAACGCACATAATTTGAAAAATTAACTTATCCCATTCGAATCCAATTTTCCTTCCTCACGGTTTTCACCAGATGAGAGTTAGCACTCGTGTTTACTTACTAACCAATTCACCGGCCGCACTCACAATGCTAAAAACAGAACCTAAAACTAAGCTTGCTGGTATTATGCCAAATTTTATGTTGGGCCTGAACTGTTGCTTAATGCAATGAAAGTAGGTTGTTCTATGAGTTTTTTGATGTTTCAGATAATTCGAATTTTCTAACGAATAATCGAAACAATATTTTCGAGATTTATTCAGATCTAAGTTTAAATCATAATTTTCGATTTATTTAGAGTGGAAGATTGCAAGATTTTATGAAATTCACGTAGTAGGCGTGGAGTTGCACTAATATTGAGTTGGCTTGAGTTTAAATTTTGCACGATTTGCCTGGCGTTTTCTCTATAATTGGGAAATATTCTAAATTTTAAAGATATTTTGAGGTTATTCGTTACATTTAACTGTCGCTAAATAGTTTTCGGACCTGTTTGTCTTTACAACTCGAAATTTTAGTATGTTTATCCAACATACAAATGAACATATTTTATTTTTATTAAGATTAGCAGTAGAAGATGAGAATATTCAACCTGCGTCTACTTCATCGTCTGTGCCTGTAGCCTTAAAAAGTTATAAAGTAATGTTTCCCAGCTATTAATCTTATTTTGGAGATTAATTTTTTATAAATGCTCGGGGCGTCATTGCTAAGAATGCTATCGCGTTTTCTTCCAAGTCTACTTTGTTAACAGTTTCTGAGAAATCGGAGTTTGAAAAACAGGTGCATTTTTTATTGGCCAACTTTACTTATCTAAAAACAATAGTGTTCCACCTAGACAAATATTTATTAGTCGTATTTATTTTTATAATTAAGGATATTTCTAATTGACTTTTTTGAATAAGGATTTTAATATTTTCGACTTAACCGATCGGTCACTTAGGGTATAATCTTCCAAAAAAAAAAAAATACAAGCCTATTGAATATAATTAATTATATTGAAGGCGGACATTTCTTTATATAATCAATCTCAAAATTTGTATTTCTTTTCTATTTTGCTAATCTTCACCGCATGGCTTATTTATTTATTTTAGTTTAGCTACTTGTAAATTTATCCCTATACATACAGAAAAACTTTGTGAAAAACTATTGAAGTGTGTTCATAGCAACAACTTCAGCCATAAGTGTAATTGTTTTCTTAGAACAAATATATATATATATATATATATATATATATATATATATATATATATATATATATATATATATATATATATATATATATATATATATATATATATATATATATATATATATATATATGTATATATATATATATATATATATATATATATATATATATAATATATATATATATATATATATATATATATACAAAACCAAGCACCCAGAGATAAGATAAATCTTCAGAAGATGAATGATGAAAATATTGTCATCGTCGACCCTATTTTCTTATATCCATACGATAGAGATTGGGTATATTCGGTTTTGAGACAGATGTGATTAAAAAAAATACAGCAACAACAATAATAATGAAATCCCTCATATACAATTTTATGAAAAATCTAAACTAATTAAAAATCGCTTAAGCAGATGAAGGGTATACTCGTATGTACAAATACGAGTATATTCTAGAGACGGTAGCAAGTTGTGTAGTTGGTTTTATTAATCAATTATTTTATTAGTTTCATGTGATCTTGATGTTAAATGAAATGAATAATGAAGATCATTAAACTTTATATGTATGTATAAGACTTGTCTTTATTTAAATTTAATTATTAACATGAAATGTTAGATTACTTGAGATAAGGCCGCTTTTTGTTAGAATAACTATAAATTTTAAAAAGATTAATGGTTAATAAGTTAATATGTGCTCGTAATGATATTTCTTGACGAATCATTACCATATGGTCACTTATTATGTGTAAACGACATTCCCATAGATCTTTTATTGTTTACATAATGAAGAGATTATTGTATACTTTGTTGTGTTTATAATACACAAACAATAATAATCTTCTTGTTCTCATACATAATCTAGCGATTTTTCATAAAAATATTTTTCTTAATGAATGTCGACCCTTGAAGTGAGCGTTATTAAACAGGACAAAAACAATATGCGCTTGTCTCAAGATGAGGTGTGTAAAACAATAGGTATTATGGCTCACACCTGAATAGAAATATGATCTGATTATTAATGTACTGCTGTTGGTATATAATGAGACGACGCTGTGTTTACTAAACTGATGCGGCATTTTCATTTATACATTGTTAAAAAAAAACTCTTATTATTTTCTTTTTGCTTTTCTTCTAAATCCACTTTCATTTTGTTGTATTTTTAGACATTTTGTTTTGTTTGGATATTCAAAATACAAAGGGGGGATGGAAAATGTACAGAATTTTCCAGAAACATTCATATACATACATTTATACTTTATATACAAATAATAAAGATTATGAGTTATGATCATTCATTTTCATCTGCCCCTATGTGTACCTTGTTGAAATCGTTTCGTTTGTATTTTGAAGTATTCTTCGGTGGATGCATCTGGTAGAGTATTGTGGAAACATAAAAAAATTGATTTTTAAATTTTATTTTATTATGGATTTTTCATGAACATTTTCCACTTTTTCGTCAATGTATTGCAGACAGTTTTGTTTTTATGTACAAATGTATGCAGTGTTGGTGTAAGGAGAAGGGGGAAATTAAATACTTTAGACAGCAATGAAATGATGCTGGGTAGTGTCTAGATGCACTTAATATTATGGGTTCTTATGATAGCATTGGAAAATTTTGTCGACAATTTTTTCTAATCTAATATTTATTTAATGTACATTAGATTTACGACACCATATGAGGTTGAAATACGTAATTTTATATGCTTCATTATGCTTCGTATGTTGTGATGCTTCTTAATGTAGATGGCAGTTTAAATACAAATAATTAAACAGGATGGATGGCTGATATAGATGAAGATTTTAAAAGATAGTTTTCGTTGAATATTTATAAATATATATTGAATAAAGATAAAATATTTGGTATAGTTGAATAAAGATAAAATAAGTTTGGATTCGTAGTCCAATATCTTCCAAAAGTCACCTCAACGGTGACTTCTTCGTTTGATGGCACAAGTTTCAGGTTCGCCGTTTCTTACAGTAAACCTTCAATTACCTTTTGGTAGTTCTCTCAACTAGTGTAACATGCCTCGTTAATGTATACAGGCATGGCTCTAACTTACTCTGCTGCAATTTGGCATTCACCAAGATAGTCTGAATTGTCTGATCCCAAATTCTGGCCAACTGTTTCAATTTGTAGAGATTTTTTTTTTTTTTTTTTTTTTTTGAGTACCGGTTGTCGCATGTACTCACGGAACTATCCATTCAAGAAAACAGTTTTGGCTTCAATATGTACCAACTTGATACTACCTTTGGCAGCGACTGAGAGAAGAAATCGAATCGTTGTTAGCGTCACGACTAGTGCAAATACTTCGCCTTACTCAGCCCTATATTTTTGAACTGGACCTTTCGATTTGAATCTGTCCTCAATTTGTATAACCACTAGCATCCGAAGGGGTTCCAATCCTTCAGTAATTTCATGTTTATTGTAACGACCCACTCTTATGATCCATATCATTTTGGCTCAAGACAGACCTTCTTTACTGCATTGTACTCTTTATGAGCGTAATACTCCGATTCGATCTGTTTCAACGCTTAATATTTGGTTCCCTTTCAAATTACTAAAGATATAGGTTTCGCCATCGATGAACCTCACTCCAAAATTTTGTTTCCATTATACTTTGCCATTTCCATCAGAATGTTTTTTGTTTCCTTTCAGCGACGCCGTTTTGCGGATGTGTGTACAGTGATGCTCTTTGGTATAGGATACATCTTACTTGGCCATAAAGCGTGAAAAATCGTCACCTGTTTATTTTCCGCCAGGGTCTGATCTAATACATTTTACTTTCCTTGAATTTTCTAAAAACTTCAGTTGTATTCCTCACCTCAATAAATAAATTGTTGTAAACCTTGAAAAGCATTGCATAATTTTCAACATATGTTCCTATTTCCGGGAGGCGTTGCCACTTACATCGAATAATTACATCTGCCCCCAGCTGCAATTCTCGTGGTCCCATCATTCGATTCACTTTCGCAAATTTGTCCTTTGAAAATAAACTTTCTTCGATTTCTGATTGACATCTTGACGTCATTCGCATTCAGGACTATCATATGAATCTTATCGTACCAGAAGACGTTTTTCAACGCCATTTATTACGCCTAATTTCGTTTGAATCAGCAATACGACGTTTTGCAATTTTCGTCTCTTTTTCTTTCAACCAATCTTTTTCCTTTGTATATTTATTTCTAAAACGCGCCGCGGTCCTGCAGAAGTTACGGCCGTGGGTTTTGGGATGAATTCTTCAATGAAGTCCCTCGCAATTTTGAAGCTTTCTTCATCCCATTTTGTGCCCTTTCGCACTTGTGAAGAATTCAGTTTCAACATTATTTCCATGGGTGGTCAATTTTTGTAACAATTTATTTATCTTGCTGACGTGCTTTACCTCGTCGCCATCTTCTTCTAAAAAGTTGCTTCTTATTGCTGTTTACACATATATTTACTCCTTTTAAAATAGTGAAACGTCGGAAGGGTTTTGTACATACAATTTCAACCAAATAACCAAATTAAAAGAAAAATTTAACTAGATAGATAGTTATCACTCAGTCCATTATTATTTGAGCCGAAGGCCTTGTAAATATATTTTGCCGGAGCAGCGGAGAGCATATTTTGATGTTATATTGTGTATTGCACTTCAGAATGTAAAGTAACGGATTTTTCACCAAATCTGAAAGATCGGATGCCTGTCTTGTGTTCACCCTTGGCCGTAAATAAGAAGTGAACATATAGAGTAGTAAAGTGTGACAAAAATCATTGGGACTGCGAGGTATCTCTATTTCCTTTCGAGGTATCGATTAAGTTTTTTGTCCTCTAGAACATGTTGACGAATAGGACCTATGCCTTTTACACTACGGATTTGTCATAGAGGTACATCAATAAAAGTGGACATTATTATCGTTCAACCATTGCCACGAGCTTGTTTATGTTTATAGTTTTGAATAAAGTGATGTGTCTGAGGGGGTCGACATTGCAAAATTACTCTACCTCTGTGACATCAACTGAAAATTGTTTCTACTGTAACTACGTATCTGCATTCATCCAGCCGTGTTAGCATGAGGAAGGGCGTTTGAATCACATCCGGCATGTTTTGGTTCAATAGGTCTTAGGATTATATTCTAATATATTGACTCCAAAATACCGTTATGTATTTCTGTACATCCAGAATTCAAGGTTTCATGCTTTATTCCTAGGTTAGGTTAGGTTTGGGTGGCGGTCCACTAGGACCAGACATAGACACAAAAAATGGTCCATAGCCATACCACAATAATTATTTCCTTCAACTCATTGGAACCATTTTGAGCTGTTAACAAAGCGCTGGATACTCCTGATGTCCATCCTACAGAGGTTCGTCAGGTCTTTGAAGAGAGGTGCCCCTAGAAACTTTAGTCTATTTCGTGCCAGACGAGGGCAGGTGCAAAGAAGATAAAGTACTGTCTCTTCCTTCTCTTCGTCCTCGCAACTACGACAGTAGTCATGTGAGAAGACACCAAGTCTACTCGCATGCCTCCCTATAAGACAGTGCCCCGTAATCACTCCAACAACCACACTGATCTAACTTCGCTGAAGTGAGATCAGCTATTTGGATCTCGCCAAGTCCAACTTTGGCCAAACCTGCCGAGTTATTACGCATGATGTGATCCTTGACCATCTGTCATTCGTCAGCTTGCTAGCTTCTTCCTGAAGCAGCAGTTTGCATACCGCAAGAAGCGTTTCAATATCCTTTCTGCTTTCTGAGAAGTAGTCCATTGTACCACGTCGAGCCAGTTCATCGGCGCTTATATTCCCTGTACTTATGAAATATCCTGGCACCCATAAAATGTGGATGTTGAACTGATCTGCCATCTCGTTAAGAGATGAGAGACAGTTCTGGACTACTTTCGACATGAGGAGGTGTGATTGAAGCGCTTTAATGGCAGCCTGACTCTCCGTATATATGCGAATATCACAAACTGATATTACATTATACCTCAACCAGTCTACGATTTCCTTTATGGCAGTTACTTCAGCTTGAAAAAATGCCACAGTAGTCGGGAAGACGGAAGGAGAGATTTAACACAAGTTCCTCGCAGAACACTCCAGCCCCGACTTTCCCGTCCCGGAACTTTGTGTCAAAAGGTAGTGACGGGACAGTATAGTCGGTGGTCTTGAAAATTTGTTTGTTGCACAAAATAGGTGAGTGCCCTGTATTGTTGCAGGTCCACATTAAGATGGATTTCAGCCGTATGGCAGTACAAGCTGCCAACTGTTTCCCCAAGATATCTAGAGGAGTCAAAAATAACAGAGTCTCTAGTGCCTGATTGGATGTGCTCCTCAGGGCACCACTGATCCACAGAGAGATTGTTCTCTGAACTTTTGTCAACAGCTTTTAGTTGACAGTTTTGTCCAGAGCAGGGCACCAGACTATTACCCCATACAAGAGTATGGGTCTGACTACTGCGGTATAAAGTCAATGTACGATGCGGGGCTGACGACCTACGATGCCCCCATCCTTTCCCAATGGCATTTTTACAAGAGTATAGCGCTACCGAATCTTTCTTTGCCCTTTCCAGAATATTGGGTTTCCAATATAATTTGCTACCCAAAACGAGACCCAGAAACTTCGCTTCAACTGTAAAAGTCAAGCTGAACCCATTTAAAGTGGGAGAATCAATGTCAGGAAGTTTATATTTTCTTGAAAAGAGAACCAATTCGGTTTTGTGTGGGTTCACATTCAACCCACAGCCATTGGCCCATAGTGAAAGAGTGCCAAGGGCAATCTGCATAAGCTCACTAAGGGTGCCGGGATATTTACCACGGACACCAATCAAACATCATCCGCATAGGCAACCACCTTGACGCCACCGTCCTCCAGTTTCAGCAATAGGTCATTTATGACCAAGTTCCAAAGTTGGGGGGACAGTACACCACCCTGCGGTGTACCTCTGCTTGCAAATCTTCTGACGGAGGATTCCCCAAAACTGGCATTTATGATCCTGCCTCTTAGCATCTGATCTATCCAGTCTTTGAGTGATTCATCCACTCCCAGATCTGAAAGTGCCCTAGTTACAGCCCCTGGAAGCATATTGTTAAAGGCCCCTTCAATATCCAAGAAGGTTACCATTGCGTAGTCTCTATATTCGAAAGATTTTTCAATGAAAAATACAAGAGAATGAAGAGCAGTCTCCACAGATCTCCCCTTGCAATAGGCATGTTGAGATTTGGACAGCTTTTCCGACACAATCGTGCCTCTAATATGAGCTTCAATTTGTCTTTCCAGTGTTTTAAAAAGGAAGAAGACAAGCTAATCGGTCTAAGATCTTTGGGATTGCAGTGTGAGCGATTTCCCGCCTTAGGTATGAAAACAACCTTCACTTCTGCCCATTTACTAGGAATGTGACATAGTTCTAGTCTGCCTTTGAAAATTATCTGTAACCAGGAAATTGTTAGATCCGTAGTTTGTTGAATATCCGCAGGGATAATACTATCGAGTCCAGGCGACTTATATGGTTTAAAACTGTTTATCGCCCACAGGATCTTTTTTCTGCTAATAATTTGGCCTATGAGACTACTTGTCCTTTTACCTACTGATGTGCTAGGTACAGATTCGGAACAACCAGGAAAATGAGTCTCCATCAGAAGTTCCAGCAATTCCGCACTATTAGGGGTCCATATCCCATCGGGCCGTTGAAGAAAAGTTGGGATGGAAGGACCAGTTGCTAGTACTTTGCGTAGTCTAGACATCTCTGAAGACTCCTGAATTTTGCCACAGTATAGTCTCCAAGAGCTGTTCTTGGCACTTCTCAGTTGATGTTTGTAAATTTTGAGGACTTCCTTATAGGAGTCCCAGTTTACAGCAGATTTTGTTTTCCGTGCTGTTTTGAAGAGTCTTTTGCATTTTCGACGTGTTTATTGAATCTCCTTGGACCACCAGGGTGGCCAAGATTTACCCCTAGGCCTGCTAAGAGGATTAGAGCTCACTATCGCTTCATTAAAAGGACTACTTTTTGGAGAAGTCGAGTCTATTTCAAATTGAAGATAACAATGATCAGAAAATGAGTGGTCCTCCGACACTCTCTAGTTTAATAGACTAATCGTCAGAAAGCTTGAGACAAGAGTAATATCCAGTACTTACTGTCTATTACTAGTTATAAAGGTCGGCTTATTGCCTATGTTACATATATGAAGGCTAGTACTTAAAATGAAATCAAGGAGTAACTCACCTCGTTCATTTGTGTCCGTACTTCCCCAGATTGTGTGATGAGCATTTGCATCACTCCCAAGGATGACTCCAACCTTGCGCTTCTGAGCCTCCAAGATTAGCTCACCTAGAATGATTGGTGGAGTATCCACTTCATCATAAGCCAGGTAAGCTGATACTAGCCAGAAGTTTGGTTTATCGACCTCAATGCTGACCGCTGCTACATCTCCGTTACTGAAATTTGATAACAGAAAACAACTTATGTTATTTTTAATGAGAATACACGACCTTACCTTACCTTCTTTTTTCGCGTGCATTAATCTGTAATAGGGAGTCTTGAGCCCAAGTACCCGGTCTTCAGTGGCCCAACGTTCCTGGATCAAGGCGACATCTGTCGCTTCTTTCGCAATTTTTAAAATTAGAGCAGCTGATGCTGCCTTGTGGTGAAGGTTACTTGAAGAAATGTCAGTGTCATCTCTACAGCCTTTTCTACACCACAGTAACATCAGAGTCATCCCCTGATGATAAGTCCTCTGAAAGCCTCTTTGAAGACTCCATGGAAGTTGACATCTCCGTGTCCGTGGAGAGAGTTTCCGCTTGGCTGGCTATCTCCGCGCACGCAGATGAGCTATCAAGCACCGCGGTAGTTTCAGAAGATGACTTCGGAGCCTCCGGCTTGTCCGCGTCCTTCTTGTACACCTTGAGTGTGACTGCACTGAAACCATAGTTGATTAAACCGTTGGTTTTTTCCAGTGCAGTCAGTGACTCCCTGTTTAAGATGATAACAGCTGACCTATAGTTAGCCTTTGCCTCCTCGAGCTTAGCAACTTTCCAGTTGTGCGTTGGCAACTCTGGGTTGCCAACCTGCAACAACTGGAGTATCACCTTCGGATCACTAGGCTCCGAAGGGATGTACACTATAGCTCTTGGTCTGCAGGGGATCGCCGCCCTATCAATCACAGCAAGGATGGCTCCGGGCTATACCTTGCTAAGTCCCCCCTGCCTTCCTATAAAGCAGCAGGGCCTCTGATCTGCACAGGCAGTCAGTTACACCTGATTCCTGTGCCAGCCCGCGTCCGGACAAGTCGGACCAGGTCCTGGATTTTCCGACAGGACTTTCAGGTAGGTGGTGGCTAAGGCCCCTTCCACCTTCCTCTAATTGGCGGGCGTGATACTGCCATCCTCTTGGGATTTGTCATTAACTGCCACAACCAGCTGATCCTTGAGGACCTCGTTAAAAAGCCTCATAGCCGAAGCATGGAGTTTTGTTCGCTTTGCGATCTTAGGACTTTCCTCCTGAGAACTATTTCTTTTAAGCTGTGAGCCAGCTGAAAATCCTTTCGACATCTTTTTCGGTGACTGTTTTTGCCCACGCAAGCTTAGCTTTGTCCTTATCCGTTCCGTCTTCTATGTTTATACAGGGCCCTCCAGGCCTTCCTCCTAGTATTATAGGTTGGTTTTGAGGATGCAGCTTCGTTCGTGCTTTGGTTACGCTTTGTATTTGTATACTCAGATTTGGTGACCCGAGTGGAGGGACCAGCCTCGCTTGAGCTTATGTCCCGTTGTTTATTTGTAGACTTAGAGTCAGGCCTACAGACCCGAGTCTCGTTGTCCACATTTTCCGGATTTTTTAGAGAGCCGGACTCTTTTTGTTGTTTTTTGTTCTTACGGTAAGTTGGTGTGGAAAATATTTAGCGATAGCATTTATGTTCATAGTTATATATCTCGCCAAAACAGCAACTAAAAAGTCACTTGCGGCTACGGTATGAATGTCCAGTTGTAAAACGGAGATGTTTCAATATAAAATAAATTTTAGAATCTCAGCTTGAAGAGAAATTTTCAAAGCGAGCTATATTGGTGGATTCACACGAGTTCGTATTTTTCCCATAGATTTTTTCCGACCTCCTATGTCAGTCAAATTACGTTTTTAGCATATAAATACATATTTAGAGTAAAGTGTGACCTCATGGATCAATTTGATTGGTTAAGAAGCTCGGACCTAGGATAGATTGAAAAACACAAATTAGTTGAAATTTTCTTCTAATGCGAAATTGCTCTATTTAGACTTTTTGAAATTTCATCAAATTTGTTTTTTTCACTAATAATAACATTTACAACTCGCTGTGAAAGTTTCACATCAAGCTGAGATCCGAAAATTTGTTTTGTACATTTTAATGAGGAAGCAAAACATTGTTTATCTTCTCACGAAAGACAATCTCAAGTAGTTTTTAATGTTATTTTATGTTTCAATAAATGGCTTGATGGAATGGGCGTTCTTTCAATTTGCTAGCAAAATTAAATTTCGAACAAAAGTATTGTCTAAACCCACCATGCGTTTCTAGTCTCACCCTGGATTTAGATAGATATCAAAAAAACAAAAAAAAAAAAAACTCAAACTACATAATAACATATTCCGAAGTCATACACTAATTTCATATCCATTTCCAATTTAATTTATGACTGAGCACGTATCCATCTCAAAACCATCAAAAACAAAAATAAAAAAGAAATTCTCGAAAGAAATTTTCTTTTCTAAATCAAATCGCCCTAATTCCTTTTTATTTTTAAACATCGGATATATATTTTCGGTTTCCGATCGTTTGGCAAACGAATAGGAAATACAAAAACAAAAGAAATAATATTTACTTATCTATTTGGAAATTCATTTCATTCATTTTTCATTTTTCCTCGTCCCGGTTCGAAGCGAGAGAGAAAAGATTTGCGAAAACAATTGTTTTACTTAAGACTTTTATCGATTCTCAATAAATTGATGTGTGGCTTGGTATGCTGTACTCTCCATATTTAAATTTCAAACACCATATTGAATTGTTTGTTTAAGAAAAACATTTTTTTTGTAAGTTTGTGGATTTTGCAATAAATAAATTTTGCACACTTTTCCTTGAATAGTGCTTTTTATGTGTGTGTGTGTGTCTCTTTGTTTATACAAAGTTTTATACACATTCCTCAAAACGTAATTTAATTTTTTTTTTTTTTCGGATGTTGAATTTTTATTAAAAAACAAAAACGAAAAAAATTGGAATCGATTCGAAAATTTGTACGGGATCAATCGAATCGTTGTAGAAATATTTATTTTAATCATTATGTAAGTTACTTACGAGGGATAAAAAGAAAAACGAAAAAAAAACTCTGCGAAATCTCAAATTATGGGTGATGGATGAAATTTTATTGATTTCATGTTGAGCTTCTTAACCCCTTTTTTTTGTGTATTCGTTTTTGGATACACAGAGATCAAAAGATATAAAGGCGCACGAATAATATCCATTACAAATCTAATAATTTGACCTCTTCTATAGAGCGTATCGGATTTTATTTTATTTTTTTTGTTTTCAAAAAGAAAATTAATTCTTGAATAAGACGAATAAATAATAATTATTAAAATTTCATTAAAAATTGAATGTAAACCGGAAAATTTGCGTTTTTTTTTTTTTTAGATGAGAAGCATAATTATGTTGGAAAAAGCAACAACTTTATACGAATAGCGGGTTTTTAGAATGAAAATAAGCATATAAACATGAAAGCACTTTTGCCCTTTTTGTTCCTTAACATATCGTGTTTTATTTGTCTGTTTTGAAAAGCTTTTATTGTATTTAACTAAATATTATGTTTCATTTTGAGTTTTCATGTTTGTACATACTCGTAGCATGGCTGTTGTTGTTGTTGTTGTTGTGAAAACAATGAATTATAAGAACTCCCATTTTTCGTTTGTATTCGCTCCGCATACGAGTATGTGCTGCTGCTGATGTTCTTATTATACAAGTTATCGCGTATATGCTGTTGTAACTGTTATCGTTAGCATCATCATTAATTTATAAATATTTTCGTTTTATGTAATTTCGAAATAATGTATGTTTTATAATTCTTGGGTATTGTTACGTGCCCACACACACACATACATATATAATATATTGTACGACTTTATAATTAGAAAATTTTCGTTGTTTTGTAAATAAATACTTGGTTTTTGTTTACAAGTACATACTAATTTTGGCGGCCTGGAACTTGTTGTTTGTCAGACATGAGATATAATAAATTAAATATCAATCTGCTGGTGCAAAAAATAAAAAGTAAAGAGGCTTTTTTCTCTCACCCACCATATTTTCCTTAATTATGAATCCAACGTCAAATTTTGTTTATAAGTTATATGAAGTGAATCTTGAATTTTAAAATATATAAACAGAACCTTACAGACTCACATAATATTGTTTAGTTAATTAAAATGTATTTTAAGCACCTTTTTGGCAAAATTTCCAGTTTTGTACTTGTATAACCAATTTTTAAAGTTTCCATATAAATACAGTGGTTGTACATAAATCATTCAATATAAATAATTAACTTTATTAATCATAAATTAAAAACTTCTGTATAGCTACAAAAATTAAGCAATATTAATTTGATTAATTCGATGATTTAAAATTGTTTGATTAATTATCGTACCATAAAAATGTAAATTGATATATAAAAATCAACCATAAAATAACAATCCACTACAAATTGAAAAAAAAAAAAAAAAATCAAAAAGTATCAAATAACCGAAAAATTGATTACAGCATTATGTTTTGTCATCATCGTTACCGTTATTTATTTATTCTTTCGCCTTCTTATAATGAGATCCATAACTTTTTTTAAATTTATTTTGGTGAGGTGTTTTATCTCCTTGTAATAAAAAAATATCGGATTTGGTTTATGTGACTTTTATTGTTGCAACTTTTTGTTTAAATATCTCTTCAAACTGTTAGGCGATAGCATTATTTCTGTGATTCATTGAAATCAGCATTTTCAAAAAGGGATAGAAACCTCGTCTCATTAGAGACGGGCAAGATTATAGTGGAAACGCTTACTTGGCCTTTCTGCTGGCAATGCGTTACTAATCCCCTTTACCTAAAAACCAACCCTCTTCAAGGGAATGCCCCACATTTGGCAAGTCTAAAGTTGCGTATTCATTTTTTTTGTTCTTTTTAACTCATTAACCATAATTTTCGGCTAAGGCCATAATTTTTTCTCCGTGCAGGGACGGTAGGTCTCTGAACGTAAAACTGCTTTGTGACTGATCGATAGTGATACTGAAGGTATGGCCCGAAAGGTTGTTTTACTAAGCCAATACAACCAAAAATGCTAAACAAAAATTGTTTTATCCCCCCACCTACTCTAACAACCCAATAGCGGCGTTTCTAAGTCCTGATGTATCGCTCACCACCAACTACGATAAAAATTCTCAAATGAAGCTAGTTGATGGTTAAATAGCTTTGGTGAGACTGATCGCAGGATAATTTCTTCTTAAGTTGGACTGAGCTTAACTCAGCCCCTCGCTACAATTTTCGGAAATAGATCCTGAATAACGTCAGGTTAAGTTTTAGTTTTTCTTATGTTGGTAAAAAATGATCAAAGTTATCCATCATATACAAAAAGTCTAGAATTTTGAGTGTAATTCATTCATTCATTGATGTGTGCTAATTACAAAAAAAATTGAAACAACAACATCTAAATTAGCTGGAAATTGTCTCATTCTTTCGTAAATAGATGGATAAGTTTAATGATCGAAAGTTAGAAATTGTTTTTGCCCAAAACCGAGTAAACCAAAATGGTGATCCCAAAATATTAGACTAGATCTTGGATAACTTCAGAGTAAGTTTCTAATAATGGTCTAATTTAATGGCCGAAACTTAATGTAAATTAAATTTTGCCACAAAAAAAGTTGAATATTCAAAATACATGTTGATTTTATCCACCAAAGAAAATAGATTTTGATCACAAAGAACATATATTGAATATTTTTTGGTTGAACTATGTGATCAGTTTTTGCGTAAAATTTTGTTAAATGTGTAATACATTGTTGATTATACAAAGCCATAGTCTAAAAAACGACGCTATTATAAGGGAATTAGAAATGAGGAAATAACCAAGCTTTTCATAGTACAACACACAAAACATATGGGAAACCACTTTTTTTCGTAACACAAATTTTTAAATGAAAACGTTACAAATTCTTAATTATGATTTCTGAAATACGTTAATAAATGTTTTGAATTCATTTTCATTTTCTTGTGACAATTGATTTATTTAAACCAAAACATGAAAAAAATTTCATTTCAATCATTCTGGTCAAATTGAAATAAAAGCTTACTACAATTCGTGTGGTCATTAAGTCAATATACATTACATAGATGGCAGTAACGGCAGTAAAAATTTGGTAAAATCGTATCAAAAATTACCACCTAGGGAAATTTTAAGTTTAAAAATTGTAGGAAAATACAAAACAAATTCATAAAATATTAAAAATGTGTGACAATATTGACGAATGGAAAAGTTTAAAAAGCGCCTTAAGCGGTCAAAAGTAAAATATGTGATAGGCTGAATTTATAGTGTCTATATAAATTCTATTTTCATTTGTGAAAATTGTTATGATTGGAAAATTGAATTAATCCGATATGTAGTTTAAAGTGTGATTTTTGTATATCTGATTCATTTGGTAGCAACTTTGGTCTAATAAAGCTTCAAAAATGTTTAGTGGCCCACTTATATATTTATAGTGAGTTTAACATTAAATTTCTGCAATTTTGAAGCACAAGTTTCTGATATTTAAAATTATAAGAATGTCCCAAAGGAATCAGATATACAAAAATCACACTTTAAACTGTATATTGGATTAATTCAATTTTCTAATCATTACAATTTTCACAACTAAGCAAATTTTTGTTACATCCTATCACATATTTCACTATTGTCCGCTAGATCACACCGTTCCATGGCGTCAATTGTATGCCTCAGAAGACATTTCAAACTAAACTTTTCAAATTTTGAAGCTTTCGCCCTCATAGATGCTTGGTGAAAAGGCAGTTTATGAGGTTATTTTTCGACGGCTTTTCAATTTGTATGACACGGTTTAAAATACGTAGTCAGTAAAGCCCGGTACACATTGAGACCGATATTCTCTTTTTTACCAAATTATATAAATAATTATTAAAAAAGTTAAAACTGTATGATTTTAATGAACGATTGTTAAAATATCGTGCATTTACTTAAAATAAAATTTAAAATTTTAACAGTTTTAATACATGATTTCAATTTATCATCGTAAATTAAAACGATAAAATGAAATATTGTATTAAATCTGTTAAAATTTTAAATTTTATTTTTAGTAAATGCACGATATTTTAACAATCGTTCATTAAAATCATACAGTTTTAACAATTTTAATAATTTTCTTATATAATTCAGTTTATAAGCAATCGGTTTCTCATCGGTCAGCTCAATATGCATTTTTACTTCATGATCATTAATATGGTTTATGTTCAGCGGAAGTTCTCCATGCTGAATCACCATTGAAATATTTCCCGGAATTAATTTTCTCATAGTAATTCCAGTCGGCGTTTGGTTTATCAAATCTCTACCCAAATCTCTACCCAATAAAAAGTCAACTGGCAATATTCCATCAGGAACTTTGTGAATTGTGGTCTCATATACTGCATCCTCTATTTTTAGCTTTGCATTAACCTACCCATGGAATATTGTGCACTCCTCGCTAAATCCGCAAATTCCCGTTCCAATGAGTTTTTTATGTGACATTAACTAATGTCGCTTCCGGTATCAACTAGTGTACAAAGTTCCTTTCCATTGAACATTACGTTTTTGACAGCTTTAGATGACCAATCATCCTGATTCTCTATGGCTGCACAAGATTTAGAACTTTGAACCATCAGATTTTTTCGCGCAATCTTTTCCTATAGATGCCTGGTTCCACCACAGTTGTAACATCTGAGCATTCTTCGGAATCTATTTGACTTTTTGTTCTCAATTGGCTTTGTTGTTACGCTCTCGATTGGTGCTTTTATCTTAATTTTTTATTTGATTTCTTCATAAATTACGAGTTTACTTTTTAAATCACTCATAGAGGTTGATCCATATAAAACCGCCTTATTATGTTCATAATATACAGTAATCGATTATCGAAGCATCTTCCAAGTTGCCGGTTTGACCTAGTTCACGCATAGCAATTAAATAATTTTTGAAAGATTTGTTGGGTTTGTATATAGAGCGACGGGGGCACAAAATAACGAACAAAATAAATTTAGTTTATGGCCACACAATGCACAATTTTTAGTATGCGGCCACAAATTTATTTAATATAATCACCAAATGTGGATAAAGTCCACCACCACTAAGCGCGATATTACTTTTTAATTATTAATTCAATTTAATTTATATTTAATTCATAATTAGTTTATAAATATATTTATAGTTATTTTTAAGAAAAATATTCTTTGAAAAGGGCGAGTATGTCGCGTCAGAAGTTGTAACGAGAGTATCTGTGTGTAAAGTTGTTCGAGACGATGAACCAAAAAAATATAAGATGAATTTGGACGTAAAAACAACGCACTGAAATAAAAGTAAAATTCAGCTAAAAGAAATAATTTGTGATTAGTTTTGAATAACCACAAAAGATGGTGGTGAAGTTGTTTGATTGTTGTACTGAAGTGTCCAAGATATTATTCAGTACAAAGTAGTGATATGTGGAATGTATTTAAGTATGGATTTCCACCAAAGAGTAACAGATTTGGGTCCAAATCTACTCTATAGCTGTCACTACTAAGCTGAGTGAGGCTGTTCAAATACAATTATATTTTATAGTCGAAATGAGTTGCATTTCGAATAATTGTAGGGATAAACGAATTGTAATAAATTTATTGAATGAGTGAATCACTACAGATTCATCTTTCTTTTTCTTCCTCTCTGCCATGCGCCACAGCAGAATTCACTTTCTTTTTGAACTCGTTGACTAAATGTGTGGTTAGATTTTGCCAGGTATCAGTAACCGCCAAACGTAAACTGTTTTTTGCTGTTCCATTTAACAGTCTTTTTGAATAAATAACTTTCTGTTCAGCATACAACAGCATCTTCGACATCCTGAATCCATTTCTCGACGGGGTAATCATCCTCCCCGCTAAAATTCGAAAGCGATTCTTCGACATCTTTAAAACTTAAGCAAGCTCCAGCAGTAGGCACGATAATACATTTTACCATTCAGCGCCATCTCCCGTGTTCGTAACTCTTCTAACTGGATATTATCTTCCTATTGGTTGCCGTTAAGTTCGCTAGCATTAGTCTCCCTACTTCTATTTGTCATATCTCCGCTGTCACCACCCTCCATCATAATGCTGCTTTTTGGTTGGTTCAATAGCCTGTATTATTTGAATTCACCGACTCGTCATTCACAATTCTGCTAAACATTTCCATCATCTTACATAAAAGCGTCCTCAATTTCAGGTGAATCATGAAGATTATTTTTTTTTTCGGTCCATCTCAGTTAAAATTTCTTAATAATTTGTTATATAATAGCAAACCTCACTTTCAGCCCCAAAATCAAAACAACTTTACTTCATATATAAACACGATAAATTATCAGAACCGTTCTAGTTCTATCTTTTATCTTCACTAAATTAAAACTCTATCCAACAACACGAATTTCCTGATATATGGAACACAAATTTAGTGATTCCGGTTAAAAAGAAACAAAATAATGACTCGCTGGATAATCTTACACCAATCAGTATGGTATCGGTATTATCTAAATCGAGATTCTAATTCGTGATCAAATTAATGACCATATTAAAAAATATAAATATTTAACACAGTTTCAATGGGGTTTCCGTAACAATCATAGTACAAGCACCGTTCTTCTTCAAGTTATTGATGATATTGCATAACATCTTGATCGAAGAAACTCTTTTGTTGTATTAGTATTGCTCGATTTTTCCAAAGCTTTTGACTGTTTAAATCATAAGTTACTGTTGCAAAAGCTAATGCTTTATTTTAACTTTGATAAAACTGCGCTTAAGCTTATGTATAGTTATTTATCGGACAGATATCAAAAAGTCTTAATAAAAGATCAGTTGTCTGATCCGCAACGTATTCCTTCTGGTGTCTTTCAGGGAACTATCCTTGGGCCGTTATTATTCTCCCTATTTATCAATGATGTACCGCAGATTTTGAAATATTCGAAATATTTTTTGTATGCAGATGATTGTCAAATTTACCTCGGGGGCGTTAAGGATAATATCTCTGAAACCTTTAATAAAATTAATAATGATTTATCCAACATATTAGATTGGTCTAATGGTTAATGGAGTCTCATTGAATATTTCAAAGACGCAGGCAATCTTCATTTCTAAGCGTGATTTTTTAGTCATCCCAGATTAGAGGGTGCTTTTTCCCGGGTTTTTTTCTTCCCGGGAAACGGGAAATTTGAAACCAATTTTCCCGGGTTTCCCGGGATTCCCGAGAAATTACAACAAAAAGAAATTATAGGTAACTCTTTTTATATATTTGTTCTCTGATTGTTTGACGACGTTGCAATTTTTTTAGTTTTAAGGGCTGCGTTTGTTGCGCCAGCCAACCTTTCGTTAATATCTGCAACCAACAGAGAGTGTTCCGATTCGTCATCTTCCCTGAATGTATCTCACCCTCCAGTTCTATTCCAAACTCTTCTTTGTTGAATAACCTATTAAAAATCTGGTTGCGAATCCGGATTATTGACGACTTTGATGATGACGGCAAGTCTGCTGTAGCAGTTGATTGTATGTCAAGAGTCTGCATATATTTGACTAAAGACACAAGATCTTGATTTCTTCGTTCTTAAATGCGACGTGATAAAACTTCCAATAACTCTGTTCAAATATTATCTTCATTTGCACGTAAAGATTGAAACAAAAACTTTAAAATCGCATCAGCTGTAACCAAATTTGCATCACGTCTTCTCAAAACTTCTACAGCTAATTTAAATGGCTGAAGCGCGTTGAAAATATTGAACAATATTGGAATATAATTGTCATTCAGTAATATTAGAGATCCCAAATCATTTATTGCCTCTCGAACTGAGTCCATCTGGGTATTTCATCTCGTAATTTTGCTTCGCATACTCTTGAAGAATTGAATTTCTTTCCGGTGATATTTTAAGAAATTTTACAATTTTTCTTACCATTTGCAATGCACCATTAACCCCTTAAGGACCAGACCCGAGATATCTCGGGACATACTATATGGTCCAAAAAGACCGTACCCGGGATAACTCGACCGGTCACATATTGTACGTTCCATTATGTATTTGCCCGAATGTATTTCGTTTCAACAGATTTATTTTATGTACATGTTGCAAATGCCGTATTAACTCGCTTGTTGACTAACCCTAGCAACTATATTGTGCTAACTGAAAGAAAAAGGCCGTGTGTCAATTGATTAAAAAATAGAAAATAGACAAAAAAATCCGAGAATTTTTAGTTTTTTTTTTCCCGGGAAACGGGAAACAAAAAATTAGGAAATTTTTAGGGAATTCCCGCTCGAGTATTCCCGGGAAGGACCCTCTATCCCAGATATATACATTGATAATAAAATAATCCCATTTCAGAATCGCGTTAATAATTTAGACACTTGTATTAACAATAGATTCACGTGGGATTCCCAGATTATCAAGGTTTGTAGTAAAATCAACTCTACATTATATGGATTGAAACTCCATAAGAACATTTGTCCTAAAACCGTTAGGATTTTGCTTGCTAAAACGTTGGTAATCCCCCATGTCTTGTATTGTGAATTTATTTACATTAGTTGCGATTGTAATTCAAGGGAAATTTTACAAGTAACTTTGAACAACATAGCCAGATACGTCAATGGATTGAGGAAATGTGATCATATCTCTGCCAAGTTTAGAGAATTATTTGGTTGCACAATGACTCAATTTTTTTTATTATAGATCATTATTGCTCCTCTATAAAATTATCAATAATCAAGTTCCTGTTTATTTATACAACAAAATAAAAATTGGTTCAGCTCGAAATAGTAATATAATACTGCCAGTTAACCGTTATAATGTTTGCAACAACTCGCCATTATTTACTATATGTTTACAAGTTGGAATCAGGTTCCGGTGGAGTTTAGAAGTGTTAAAACTTTTGCTGGATTTAAAGTTTTATTATTTGAATTTGTTAAGAATACTTAAATTGTAAACATTTTTTTTTTTTTTTTTTTTTTTTTTTGTATTCATTGTGTAAGTGTGTGGGATAGAAAAGCGATGCTACAATAAATAAGGCGCAACTGAAGTTTGCTGATTAGTTTTTGGTCCACCTCGAATATTTGATTCGCCTGGTATGTGACATATCTGGTGGGCGTTCCCCCAATCCTTCTTCATACTATTTTTATAAATTCCGGCATTTTTCTTATCCAAAGCGATTTCCCGCTTTAAATTTATCTCAAAATTGATCTAATTTATGAATAGCGTTCTATTAACTTAGCTTTTAGAGACTCATACTTGTAGGATTGGTGGTGTATTTTATATGATATCCGCGACTGTTGCGAATGCTTCTTGTGAAAGAGTTCGGATTGTCTGGCTATATTTTAACGAATTCTTAGTAATCCTGTGGTTCGTGAATTCAACTTAGGTCGCTAAGAACCACAATGTAGGCTTGTCGTTCCAGAAACAAGACAGACGGAAGCTTGATACTGAGATCTTTTGTCGATGTTCCAGCTGTGTTGTTTTCCGTTCGTCCATTTTATTGGGTTTTCTGTCGTTCGCATTTTTTTTTCAAAACGATGATCCGCTTTATAATCCGCAATAATTGATTAATGGTCCATTATATTTTCACAATTTGATGATCACGGGATTAATCGTTATTTTAAATATGTTTCCCGTTGGCCCTTTGCGCCGCTTTTATCAGTCACGGTTGTACCACGGTTGAATTTATCCTATGTGGCTTTCGTTGGACTGTAGTATCGCTAACAAATATTTGCAAGAAAATATTTAAATAGGTTGAAGGCAGTGCGCGTATTTCTTACCTGGCACGGCTTTACCTTCCCAGGTTTCGAATCTGCTAATAAATAATAAATATTTATAAATAGCTGAAAGACAAAAATATTAATCGCTTAAAATATAATCAGGTACCAATTGAAACAATTAATAAATCGAATCGCAGATGTATTACGCAATAATACGATACAGAAAAGAAACGTCTGAGGTTTCAAGTAACCATTTTTTAGCTTTTGATGAAAATGGCTTATTATAGATAAGCCTACTAACGGAATCCGACAAAACGTTAAATTTCGGAGCACTGTGAAGTAGTTGATGGTTCTTACGAAGGTTATAGCGATCATTGAAGCTTATGCTACGGGTACCACTCCGCTTATAAAAAATTTTTAAAACCTTATAAATATGCAAGTGTTGCAATGGCAAGATATTATTAAACTTAAATAAAGGCCAAGAAGGTTCGCATCGTTATTTATTCAGTATGGCTCGCAAAATCATTTCCGGCTGAATATACAACGGCCTTAAATCATTTGTCTATCCCAGTTTAGAAATGACTAGTGTCTAATATAACATTATCAAAACAGAGACTGGTCATAAATCACAAAGGAGATATAAAAAACCCTGGAAGCGGAGTTCTTGTATAAATGGAGTTTTCCAATTAAGATTCGTATCCAAATCAATACCAAGATATTTAAACCACTAACTCGATTTTAAAACAATCAGTTTGACACATATTGGTAGAGCATTTAGTAAAATTGGGATATGTTTATGTTGCTAGGTTACAACTAGGCATAATTGGGATATCATAGATTTTAAAAAAACGTACAATGTCAATCTAAAGATAGAAGTGGTATAAATTAAAAGGTCCCAACAAAGAACCTTGCGGTACATCAACGTTCAAGTTTCTAGGGTCACTAAACGTTCCATTTATGTTGACTTTTACAGTTCTCTTTTCGAGAAAATAAACTTTGTTCGAAACACTTCTAAATCCAATGTCAAAAAGAATAGATATGAGAAGTTTATGCCCGACAATGTCATAGGCGTTCGTAGCATCAACAAATAAACCCACACAAATTTTACTACGATTTAGTCCTTTGTAAATATTATTCAAGAACTACAACAAAGCCGTATCAGAACTCATATCTTGACGAAATCCATGTTGATGAGTACTAAGAATAGCAAACCGATCTAAAAATTGTGTAACTCTATTCTTGATTACTTTTTCAAAAACTTTCAGAATTACTGGTTGGAGAGCAATAGGTCTATAGTTTTCTTTACGGTTGCGGTCCCTATTTTGGAATACCGGAATAATCGTAAACGATATGAGTCTCACATGGATGACAAACATATTTAGAAATCGCTTTCAAAAAGAAATTGCCCAATCCATCATTATCGAGTGCCTTTTTTGGTTCTAACGATTCAATAATGGATACAATTTCAAAGTTAGAAACAGGTGTCATAAAAAATATTTTTGGGCAACTATCATACGGAAGATCATAGTTAACGGGCATGACATTCGTAAAATGTTTAACTCTTAAATTATCAGCAACACTTGTAAAATAGCTATTAGGCTCATTAGAAATATCGGACCCAAATGTTGGAAGGGTTCCATTATCCGAGAAAATATTTATAATCGAGCAAGCTTTATCTTTTTTTAGTTAAAATTTCATTGACTGAAACACGATTTGTGTAATAAGCATCTTTTTCTTTTTTCATATTCTCATTAATTTATTTGCATTACTGTTATAGGTTGCTTGCAGATGTGAATTAACCGGTCGGTTTTATAATTTTTTGTACAATATATTTTTATTTATTAATTTGATTGGCAAGCTCATAAGAAACACATGGCTGCAAAGCCTGACTTTTTAACATGAAAGTGTGTGCGACATTGTTCGAATAAATTCTAGAGTTTGTTAAGAGAGAGATCTACAGCCATAGATGATTGAACTTGTATCTACGACCAGATCGAAAAATAATGTGAGATGGCAAATCTTTAGGAATCTTAAGTAAAGATCAATTACTAAAGTTCGTAAAGATGAGAGATCATTTGACGAGAAATACTCAACTAACTCGTTACACGAATAGGAACATTAATGATCGATTCAATTCCGAAGGAAAACATCAAAGACGTATAATTATCAGGTTCAGATGGGAAATTGAAAATATCGATGTTGATGTCTCCAAGACAGTGGCGTAACTATAAATTTCGGGCCCCCGCAAAATTCGTCTTGGGCCCCTAAAAATGCTTCTTTTACCTGTGAACAAGTAAAGCTTTTATTTCACTTAAAAATTTGCTTTTCGTGGGGGATTTAAGAAATTAGCAAATTTTAATGTTTACAAGTTCATATTTAGACCCTGCAGACTGTTAGTGCCCGAAAAAAATCTCAACTAATGCAATGGAAGATAGTTTCTTTACCGGTAAAACTCTTTACCATTTATCGGTAAACTTTGTATTTTTCATTTACCTGAAGTTTTTACTAGTAATTAGAATTAACCAAAATGCTGCCTAAATTCGTTATTGAATAGAGTAATACACTAGACATGTGATGCTCAAACCTGACAGGAAACAAATATTATCAATAATTTCGAAATAATCTCAAAAATATCGAATTTTTTAAAGTATGTTGTATATTCTAGAATGTTCTCAAACGTCAAATTATCCGTAAATATGTAAAACCTGAACATTCATGAATAATTTGGAATATCCTGGGAAATCGAAAAAATATAGAAATATTGGCATATCTCGAAAAATCTACTAAATATCACGATTTATATGTATGAAGCTCAGAACATTACCACATAAAATCGGATAAATTCGAAAAGCTCGAATAATAATAAAATTATCGAAAAACTTAAGAAATCTAGAATAAACCACGGAATAATCTGGATTACCCCAGAAAAATTCGAATAATCTCTGTATTATATGAATCTCAATTGATCTGAAAGTCTGGATAATAATGACTAATTTCGGTAAGTCTGTTTGTACACAGACCGATTCGAAAAATTCCGAAAATTAGTGAAATTAGCGAAATATTTATCAAGTAACTTAATGTTACTAATCCTAAAGCAAACTGCTAATAAACAAGATAAGGCTAAGCTCAGTCAAACGTAGTAGCATCGGATAACTATATTATTCGAATAGGCTCCAAGATTCTCGAGCAACATCGAACAATCAAATACATTCGACAATCTCATACATACTCGAATAGTCTCGAAAATTATGAAAATCTCGAAGAACTTGACCGTTTCGAAACACCAAATTACCAATTAAGCCTCAAATATTATGCATTTCATCTCCATGCTAAACTCTAAAAATCTCGAGAAATTTTAAAAAGTGATCACAAGATGGAATCCGAGAAAAGCGGATATGTAATCGGAACGCGACGAGAATTTCCAAAATCAGGAGAATCTCAATGAGAAGAAACATCATCAGGTTTAGAATTAGTTCAATTTGTATTTACCGCTTACCGGTAGATACTATAAGCAGAACGAACTCTAATTTGTTTAGTGGTTAGATATTTTCCTAAGAAGAAAGTTTCAACAATTTATTTCTTCTTGATTTTCAATTAGCTCTCTTTTGCAAATTAGATTCATCCTTTATCAAATCATATTCAACATTTACTGATCAAAACTAAATTTGATTTGTAAAAAATTGAACTTGAATAGAATAGGAGTAAATTTGTAGTCTGAAATTTAAATAACAAATAAATAAATCCAGCAAACACTAAAAACGTCATCATTTGATGTCGCAGGCATTGATGTTAAACGAGTTTAGTGTATTTTCTTCTAAGTCTAAGTATCTGTCAACTCCTAGAGGGATTTTTATTTCTAAGGAGTCGTATTACTTGTAGTTACTCAGACAATAACCTTCAGCAAACTTGAAGAAATTATTAGGCCTGTTTTAAGAAAACAACCAACAGTGACAGAAACCTTGTTGATTCTCTAAAAATTAGACCACCGTTTTGCTAATTTGAAAATATGGTCAAATTTAAGCTTAATCTAATATACGAACGCTTGATAAATATCGTGAGCCCTAATAACAATGAATCGCCCCCCCACCCCCCAAAGATAAGAAGATTTGTTGACTTAATATTACGAAATAAAATCACTGAATTCTTGTAAAAATATATCAAGAAACGTCGCATGAAGCCTATAGATACACAAAATTACATAAAGATCATTATCCGAACTCCATTCATCCTTAACAGTATCGGCCGATGTTAAGCATTGTAAATCATTTAAATTGTATAAATCCAATTCATTCTTGTTTATCTAAACTTTACTTAAAAAAATAAAGGACGGTTTAATTCTGTATGCATTAATGTGTGCTACGAAAAATGTAAATTTTTGACGGATGCTATGAAATTAATCACTTAGTGTTTACCACAAGGATGTAAAGACCTATCACACCAAGAGTCAGCGACGGGCGTCAAATTTAAATACACGTGTTTTTGCATATTTGGGTTTCGCCGCGGTGGATGAAATTTAATTCCATATATTTTCTTGCTCAAGCTATGACTTTCTATCACTACATAAGCCTAAAAACGTGTATTTAAATTTGACGCGCGCCGCCGACGCTTGGTGTGACACGCCCTTTAGACACAGATTTTTTTTTTTATACACAATATTTATTATTAGGAGAATATTATTTATCACAGCATATCGTTATTATTGATTAAATAATTTGAGCACGGAAGGTCTCTGTACTGTAATTGATTATACAACCACGAAACGAATGTAAAATATAATGGAACCGATTTTGGTCCGAGTAGAATAAAAAAGCATAAATCAAAACGAGATTGATGACGTGCTTGTTGATTATTATCTTTTGGTATTTGTAATGGAGGTAACATAATTTTATGGTAACCGTTGATGTTGTCATTAAGAAGAACATGTTGGTGGACGGTATCCGTTATAAATATCAGAAAAATTTCAAAAATATTTACATTTGGATTTCACATACTAAAATAAAAAACTACCCAAAGCCGCTTAGCATTGGTCCTATCTGCGTAAGGATGACAAGAAATTATGTAGCTTCCTTTTTTAATGAGGCACGTTATTTTCCATTTTTTGGGATTTTTCATTTAGGGCGGGAATGGGGGGGGGGGAATTTTATTATTTGGAATATATTAAAATGTTCTACAATATAATATAACCGTAAGATATGGCACCTTATTTTAACAACCTTATTTTACAACAAACGCAACTAGACACAAAACAAAGCACTAACAATTTTCATTAATCAATAGAAGCAAAAAATAAAACTCGAGAATACAAAAAGTGGAAAAATCCTAACCAAATATACCTTCAATTTTTTCTTATTTTCCATTTGAAAAGTTTTCCATCACTCTATTATTGTATTGTATTCGTCGGAAACATAATATTAACAATAGAGACGAACACATAAATATGTATAGACTCGTATACATTTAAAATTAATTATAATTACAGTACAGCTAACAAAAAAAAAAAAAAATCCAATTTCTATATATTTTTTCCTTTTCTCGTCGAATGAAAAGGAAAATTAATCAAAAATTTTCCATTTTCTTTTCAATTTTGCAACACACAAAAAAAAGCGAACGATAAAAACGAAAAGTTTAAGTCAATTTATGTAATTATTAATATTATTATTTCAAACTTTTCTTATCACGATTTTATTGTTTATAAGTTTTGTTATTATAATTTGGGTTAAATATACATTATATGTGAGTATGTATATATAGTTGGATCAAAAGAAAGAGTTAATTCAAAAAGAAATTGCCAGAAGATTCAATATTTTATCGGTTTTACTACATAGTCGACTATACGTACGTATGAGGGGATTAAATTAAATTAAAACCAAGTACAAATGAATTAGTTTTGGTAAAATAAATTTCGAAAAAATTATATCGATAATGGTAAAATAATTATCTTGTACATGCGAAATGTAATCGATACAATTTTATAGTATTCAAAGTTTTTTAACCTTTTTTTTTTGTCACGTATATCAAGCCGACATACATAACCATAACTTTACATCTTAAGCTTCGCCTCATTTTACGATTAATTATTTAGTATCAATCGAGATACAAATACCATAATTTTAATTATGATAAATAAAATTAATGTTATTTTTAATTAAAATACTACTCTTCTGAAGAAACCTATCCAAATCTCAACATAAATTTCTAAATAGCTTAATCCAAAAAAAATTAGTTTTAAAAATGTTTTTTTTATTGAATTTTGACAAAACAAAAAATGTATGTATTATAATCAAACAAACAACAACAAACACAAATTTTGATCCGATTACAAGATTTTATTTGTTATTTATTTTTGTTAAGATCAGATTACAAATTAGAAAAATATATAAATAAATTTATTATATTTTGTTGTTGTTGTTATTATTGAATTTTAATAGATAAGATGTTAAGATAAGTTTTTTTTTTCTCTTGTTTATGTTATTATAGGTAGACAGACGCGAATGGAATGTGTTAGATGTAACGCTGATTTATTGTGAATTTGGCATATTGGAAAATTGGTTGTTGGTTTTTAATGAGAAATGTCCTATGGAGTTTGTTTTTGTTTTATTCTGGGGAAGGTAAATTATTTTAATCGTGTCTGTGCTATTATGAAATATTTGTCTAATCTTAGTCTTAATTAATGCTCATAAAAAAATTCACATGGATTTTAAAACCAATATTATTTATCGCCGAAGCTCCAAAAATAATAAATTTAAATTTACTAAATTTAGTGGAGTTGAAACTTTTCTTCTATTTTAAATAAAGTTGTTTACAAATCTCTAAACAATTTTGTATAGAAAACGTCAAGGATTTTTCTTAATTTTATTTTCAACTTGAAAAATTCACGTAATTTTTCTTAACAATTTTCAATCGACAAAACAAAATTGTTATCCAGTTTAAAAGAATATTCTGCGGCAAATAATTCCTGTTTCCAAGTGAACGTGAAGTAAAATACGTAGATCTAGCAATTATTTTGGACAAAGTAAGAAAATTTAGCAAGTAGTTGCAATTATTAACCGATTTCGCAACTTGTACCTATAACTGCGTGTGTGAGAAAATGTTTCTAATTTTCCACAATGCATTCACTGAAAGAAAAAACTGGGAAAACAAACAAAAAAATGGTTAAATTAACGATGCACTAGCACTTGTTTATTGATACTAAATTGGCCAGGTTATTTATTAAATTATAACTCAGCTTAGGTAAATTCAAACGAAATGCTACATTAATTGGCCGGTTATTGTAACCTTAGCTACTTATTTGACCTAATTAAGCTTTTAAGTTAATATTTCTAAATTATTTAAACACAATTTTAATGTCCACATAACTAAGCCGAAAGGTTAATTTTAACGAATTTTTGTACTAACCACTCAGTTAAGATAACTTTTGCTGGCGATTGAAACAACTAAGGACTAAGGTTAGTTTTAACCAAATTTTGAACTAATTGCTTAGTTTAGACAACTTTTGCTATTCATTAAAACAACTAAGCACAAACGTTAATTTTACCGAAATTTTCAATTAATTGCTCGGTTAAGATAACTTTTGCTGGCTATTAAAATAACGAAGCACAATGGTTTATATATACATATATATAAATATATGTATATACACTCCCCGACACTTGATTATCCTCCCTTGAAAATTTTTCATAAAACCTAAGATAATGCGCCTAATTATTTGAAATTTTTTCATCACCTTGGTTTCTATCTTATCTAACTTTTCAAGGACTAATACTCATACTTGCATGTAATGCGAAGTGGAAAATCCCCATTTCGATTATTTAACTTATTTAAACTGCGACACTTGATTACCCTCATCACTTTGTTTTTGACGTCGAAGGCATAAGGTGCGTGTAAATAAATTTAGTTGTGTTCAGTTAAATAGTTTTCCATTAATTTATTAAGTTTATTACCGGCTGCGGTTCATAGTGGTGAAAATGGGTCGTGGAAAAACCCTAACAAAGGTAGAAATTGGAAAAATTCTGGCGCATAAACAAGAAAATTATTCCAAACGTGCGATTTCCAAAAAAATTGGTCGCAGTTCTTGGACCATCAATAACTATCTCAAAGATTCGGAAAATTACGGAAAAAATCGAAGAGGTTGCACAGCAAGGGTGACAACAGAACGGAAACATAGAGCTATTTTGCGCGAAGCTTCGAATTCGATGCAATTTGCAAAAAAAAATAAAGCAGTAAATTAGAGTCTCAGCCAGTATCCGTACTGTTCAAAGGATAATAAAAAAGTGTTCACACCTCCGGCGACAAAAACTTAAGAAAAAACCACGTTTGCTTCAGCAACATAGAAGTGCTCGATTGGAATATTGCCGTGGACATCTGCATTGGAAGGAAGAATGGTTCCAGGTTATTTTTTCGGAGGAGTAAAAGTTTAACTTAGATGGACCAGATGGTTTTAGATATTACTTCCATGATTTGAGGAAATCGGAGCTATTTTTGTCCCGCCGCCACACCAGTGTTGGTTCCATCATGTTGTGGGCAGCAATTTCTTTTCATGGTGCTATTGATTTGGTTGTCCTGGAGGGCCGACAAAACTCGCAAAGCTACATCGAGCTCCTAGAAGTATAAAAATCAATTTTGACGAAATGTCTGAAGGCCAACGCTGGATTTTTCAGCAAGATAACGAAGCAATCCACACAGCTGCACGAGTAAAACAGTGGTTTGAAGACAATAACGTGGAAGTTTTGAATTGGCCGGCTTTGTCTCCGGATTTAAATATTATTGAAAATCTTTGGGGATGGCTATCGAGACAAATTTATTCGAATGGCAGACAATCCGAATGCCGGAATGATCTTATGACAGCTGTTATTATCTTCGTATTCGTATCGCGCAGTGTATATATTTATATATATATATATATATATATATATATATATATATATATATATATATATATATATATATATATATATATATATATAAATGCTTAGTTATTACAAAGCTCAGCAAAAGTTTTCTTAACTGCGCAATTACTTGAAAATTTCGTAAAAAACCATTGGTAATTAATTTGAAATAAAAGATACTCGTGTTATTTAAGAGACATTTGTGATGCTTAATTTACATATATATATATATATATATATATATATATATATATATATATATATATATATATATATATATATATATATATATATATATATATATATATATATATATATCAGTGGCGTAGCCTGGTTTTTGGAGGTAGGGAAGCACTTGACGTTAGGTAGTTCCGAGCTTGATCCCATTCGCTAAAAAACAATTGATTAATTATAACCCAACAATTCGGATCGTAGACCAGAGCACTATTCTTGTTTTCCCTGTGAATTGAGAATTGATTTATTATGACTTTTTTAGACTGCATATTTTGGTATTAGTTTTTCAAGAGCATACTGTAGCAATCGACACATTTTGCTTTGGAAAAATAATACCTAAACAGTCTAAAAGTGTCAGAATGTTGCTACGGCAGCTATTTGTTAATTTGATTCGATATTTTATATTGGATTCTTATTTTAAATGAATCAGTTTCGTTCGTTTCTTATTTCTAGAAGAACTTTGTACTTCGGATACATCGAACCTTGAGTCGAATACATTCGAATCGAATTCACAAATACTCTCGCAGATTAAAACTGTTGTGTGCAGTTTCATTGATATTTTTTGATTTATTTCTATAAAATTATAAAACTAATAACCATTAAAAGATAAAATAAAAATTTAAAGGAAGCTGCAAATTCATCTAAAATATCATCGTAAAAAACAAGCAATGTCTATATGTGAAAAATATTTTGCGAAAATCGTTTTGCAACTTTATACTTTCGGTAAATTACACACAGTTTTTATCGAACACCTACCAGTTTAACGAAACTTTTAGTTTAACGAATTTAGTTTCGCAACGAATTTTCATTCGCTAAACTGGAAGTTTTATTATAAGGAAATGCCCTATGTACTAACCAAATGAGTATGGAAAGAAGGAGTCTCCTTTGAGGCGTATTTTAACTCTAATATAAAGTTAAATCCATTAAGTTTGGGTGGTCACAAGTGAGCAAGTAAAATTGCGCCATCCGACGCCAACCTTAGAAGTTACCATCACTGCACCTTGTTGAAATCTATCATTGCAAACTTCTGCTAGTGCCTCCATTTTGTTTATATTTGTGACTATCGAAAAACTAAATCTTATAAAATAGAAAAGTAATGACTATCAACAAAAATTAGAGGCGTTTCAGACGCAACACAGCGTCATTACTGAGCAAATATCTAGATTAGCAAAAAATATTTTCGACAGTTACAGCCTAGTTCAGACATTTTTTCGTATATCTGTTTGTCAAAAACGTACTAATAAATTGTTAAAAAAATAGTGGTGAAGTGGAAAGGGAAATATTTTTCATAAGCCATGAGTAGCAAAGTTTCAATATCTCTACGGTTTACTACGGTTTCTGAACTAACCTTCGTAAACTACTAAATAGTTCAGACGAAATTATTAGATAGCTGCGAGCATTGGGAGGAAACTGAGCAACGGCATAATTGCCTCTTGGACACTCGCTCAGTATACCAATATGAATCAAAAAGAAGGTGTCAAATATGTACAAAGAAGCATCATACATTGTTACACTTAAATCTAACAGAGTGTAAGTTAGCCACACCAGGTATCGGACGTGTTATCAAAGAAATCTGAAGACAAATTTATTAGTACAATCATTGCCACCAACGACCTTGGTTAGGGTAAAGGATTGGTGTGGAAATAGGGTTACATACCAAATCCAAATCCAATCCAACTCTTGTTTAGTTCGGAAGCCTGTATGAATCGAGAAAGTCGGACAGACTACAAAAAGGGGTTTACATCAATCCAGATGGCCAGCCTAAACAACTACAACTCAGAATTTCACGTCGAAGTAACTGCTGCCCTTCTACCACCAACACCACACCAAAACGACTTAAGTCTAGTGACTGGCATTGAATTAGTAGATCTCGAAACAAGTAAATCAAACATAATAGTCATTTTATTGGGGTCAGATGTAATTTTTCAAATTTTAGGCGGCTATGTCAAAATTCCAAATAATAAAGGTCAAATTATCATGCAATATACCTTATTTAGATGGGTTTGGTTGGAGGCCAAGGTGATATTCGAACCATCGCTCTTCATTGTCTACAATATCAAAATATTCAGCTGATGTCAATATTACAAAACAGTTGAGAGCCTTTTGGGGTATTGGAGGAGATTACAGAGTCATCCAAATAGACGAATGACGAAGAGGAAAGTAAAGTCTATTTTGTTGCTAATACGAGGTTGAACTCGGGCATTTGGTGAAAATTAGCACAGAAAGGGTTACCCAAGATACTTGTGTATTTTTACCACATCACGGTGTTTTAAAAGAAAATGGCATCAGCACAATTTTAATATTAGTATTCGATGCACCAGCCAGAACCGCATCGGCCGCTTCGCTCAATGATGAACTCCTAGTTGGACCAACAATACAATCAAGTACTTTCGAAATAATTTTGCGGTTTCTTGAACATGCCAAGAAGACCAATGTATGTACAGAACATGGTCACTTATGGTATCGCTTCTTCCCCATTTCTTAGCAACAAGGGTTATGAAGGAATTGGTCAGACTAAACCAAAATACTTACCCGGATGCCGCAACTTTACTTAATGCTAACGTGTATTTTGAAGAACTGATGACTGTGACCCAACGATCTGCGACCATCGAAAGTTACCTGGCTTCAACATGTGATTTTTAATGAAAACTTTCACACATAAATACAACACATACACGACATCTCTTTCTAGGGCTACGGACCAATAGTCGGGTTAATTGTTCTTTTACCTACTTTTTAACAGTGTACAGGGTAAATTCAAAAATTGTATTAAAAAATTGGGTAAAATATGAAAAAACCGTTGGTTTTAACTTTTTTCATGTTTCACTGATTTTTGTTAAAATTTTCGCGTTATCCTTATATGTATTAAATGTACGTACAGGTAATAAACGAATGAAAAGCAATAAAAATATTTGACGTTTTTTCTTTGCACCTAATAGCCAGTGATTTAAACCATTCAAATCATAGTTTTTGCCCATAAAACCATTTTTACTTCTAGAGAATTGGTACTCCAATTTAGGTAAATTTGTACTAAAATCAAAATTTACTGTGCTAAATGATTTACCCGGCTATTGGTCCGCAGCCTGGGTTGTGAAAAACTAACTCATATAGGTTTTCAGACAGTTAGGTTTTTCTGATATCTTTATTTTAAGGAGCGATCGTATGGTTGTAGAATGTAAAGCAATCGAGAAAACCAAGAAATAGTAGAAGCTAATGTGAATGAAGATAATTTTATGCAGTGTAATATTTCATAGAGAAATAATCAAACGTTATTTTAGTTCGCTTCTGGAATTTTGTTCAATTAGTTTTTTACATTTAGAGCGGGTAAGTAGTTTCTTTTTTTTTTAGAAAACGATTTTGTTCGCTCTCCAGCCAATATGAAAATTTTAAAGATCTTGTGTTGAAGCATATTAGCATTTTGAGTTAGAATTATAGGGAACCAGTACTTCCCTTGCTTCCGAAGACGCTACGCCCCTGATATATATATATATATATATATATATATATATATATATATATATATATATATATATATATATATATATATATATATATATATATATATATATATATATATATATATATATATATATATATATATATATATATATATTATATATATATATATATATATATATATATATATATATATATATATATATATAAACATATATATATATATATATATATATATATATATATATATATATATATATATATATATATATATATATATATATATATATATATATATATATATATATATATATATATGTATGTATATACCTACCGATTTGCTCGGAAGAGACGTTGTGTAACAGATTTAGTGTAGTAATACCCGCTAGCTAAATTATGTTTTAGAATGAAATTCTTCAAACCTCTACGAATACATAAATTATTGGATTCCAAATGTAAAAAATAAATTTTCTAGTGTAACATAGTTGGAAATTTGATTGAAAAGAAATCATTTTCAGTGTAGTGTATTGCATGACAATTCACTTGTATTACATGATAATACACTTGCTGTATATTTACAATTACATTAATAAATTAACCCCACCTAAATTCATTTATTAATGCATATAAAAATTGCAGTTGAGTAATAAAAAACATAAAATCGCTCTCTTGCATTTTTGAACGTCGGACGCGGAACACATTAAAAATATTCGAAATAAATTCTACAAAATAAAATTTGAATTTAAAATAAAAATTCTAAGTTAAAAAGAAATCAATTATAAATTATTAATAAAAACAAACTAAATAAAAATTAATAAATAAAAGTATTTAATTAATGAAAAATCAAAACTTAAGTGCATTTTTTATTTCTACTATTTATTTAATTTTCCACGGTGTTGGAAAACACCACATTGGTGACAGCGGATAAAAAGGTAAAAAAAAAACAGTGCTAAAGAAAAAATGAAAATTATCTAAAATTAAATGTGAAAATTTTGACCGTAAAAAAAAAAAAAAAAAACTATAAAATTACATACGAATTAAACAAGAACAAAAAAAAAATAAAAACATAAAAATGGCCGAAAAATTTAAGAAATTTTTTTAATGCGATCTAACAATTGGTTAAAAATATAGTATTAAAAAATGTAATACTATAAAGTAAAATACAATTATTTTCGAAATTCTTAAAATATATAATAAAATCAAGTGGAAAATTATTCAAAAATTTTAAATAAAATAAAAAATCATAAAAGTTATAATGAAATAGTGAATGGCCGAAAAATATAAGAAATTTGATGTGAAAATAAAAAAATTATTTAAAAATAAAAATTATAAAATAAAATATTATTATTAATACAATCAAGTGGAAAGTTACAAAATATAATAATACATATGTATGTGGAAAATTGTAACAGGACAATGGTTTCAGTTAGTGGTTTTGTACTTCGGCAAAATTGAGTTTTTTTATATCATCATAAATATTCGGTACATAATAAACTCATATCTCTCGTAGAATTGAATTTCAAGCATGCACATCATCATTACTTATTGATGCATGTATTGATGTATCTGTAACTATATCTAAATATAAATCACATCATCAATATATAAAATAAACATCTATAAAATATACATCTTAACCAGTCAACGTCAACAATCAATACGTCATCCATTGTTTGGACTTCAACAGTGTCATAATTATATTGTACACCAATCATCATCCTTAAGCAGTCAACATGCATTTTTATCGGTAAATTTTTTTATTAATTTTTTTAAAAAAAAAGAAAAGTTAAATCATATCAATTAAATTAAGTTGAAAACAGTAAAATATAAGTTAATTAATTCTAACAGGTTCAAAAAAAAAAATACAAAGAATCAAAAAATATATATATATATATATAAAATAAATTTTTTTCTTATAAAATTTCTCATTTAACATACTATAAAAACAATATATTTAAAACACTATTCATAAATCCTAGATAATTAAAACGAATTATGTACATATACTGAGAAATTTTGAATTGTTCCTTTAATTTTTTTTTAATCAATAATTTAGCAATATTTTTATGATTTCTGATAATTGTATTTCTTTAAGGAATAGGAATATCTCTAGAATAGAAAATAAAAAAAAGTTAAGACGATCTAAATCTTTGGATTTTGGTAAAAAAAAAATTAACAGTCAGTTAATGTCTTTTAAGTCACAAGACGATTTAAATAAAACTGTATATACTATTGAAGATTCTGAGTCGGACGAAAATAATCAGATCGAAACAGATAATTCCAAATTAAATCCCAAACCTTTTCAACAACAACCGTATGTGTTACTTTACAATTATAAACAAGTTCATGAAAAAGTAGAAGAAACTGTAAAGGTCGAACAAAATCCAAAAAGTGAAAATACAATGCCGTTAAATATTGGACATACATTAAAAATTATACCAGCTTTCTCTGGTAACGTTAACGAATTACACAAATTTTGCGCTTGTTGCGAAATAATATGGAAACCGTTGACAACAAAAGACGACAAAGAACTTTTTATTAATTTATTAAAAACTAAATTATCCGAAAGTGCATATGAAATCGTTCGCTATAAAGATTATGATACATGGGAATCACTAAAATTAGCTTTGGAAGCCAAATTTATCAAAAGAAGATCTCAAGGGACCGTTTCTTCTGAATTAATTAGTTTAGTTCAATTGAAATCAGAAAACGTTAGGTCATTTGCAGATAGAGTAGAAAAATTGTTGTTTGAACTCGATGAAATTTGTATTGCAAAACAAGGAGTAGGTTCAGCTGAATTAATTAAAAAATTGAATGAAGCGACTGCCCTAAATTCATTTCAAGATGGATTGAACGATAATCTTAAAATAATTATAAAATCTCATCATTTTAGCGATCTTTCATCTGCGATAGCTCAAGCTGTAGAAGAAGAAGTATCGCATAAGCCCTCAAATTCTAGCAATTCTACTACAATTAATTTCAATAAAACAAATTCCTTTGTTTGTACATACTGTAAGAAATTGGGTCATTCGATTGACATGTGCTACACTAGGAAAAATGTAAACAGAAATAAATTTTCAAATTCTAATCTTCGACAAACACCTCATTATAATAATTTTAATAATTATCAAAATAGTCAAAAATATGGGCAGAGTTCTACCTCACCCAATAATTCAGAATTTCACAGCAATAATTTTCAAAAACAAACTCCTCATCAGGGACAAAACTTTCCTAATAATTACAACAAAACATTTCAAAACAGTACTTTTAAAACAACATCTCAAATGTTCTGTAACTATTGTAAAGACAATACACACACAATTAATAACTGTAATAAAAGAAGATACAATAACTCGATAAAATCAATAAGTCATTTACAATCAAATAACACAACCGAATATCAACCACAAGCATCAAGTTCAGATAATTCGGGAAACTATCACAGATCCGAACAGACAGGCCAGGACACATCTATTCGGGTCCAAAAATTGTAAATTCGTGTTCCACCCCCAATATAAATTCTATAGAAAATCAAAATTTACTTTCAAATTATTTTATTCCAGTTTCAAACTCAGCCAATATTAATCCTAATTCAAACATTTTTACGACTACAAATACATTTTCAGATACAGATAATCATAAATCAGTTTGTCTTAATGTAGATATTTTAAACAATGAAAAATCATATTTTTTAATTGACACCGGTGCTGACGTCAGTTTAATAAAAAAGCAATTTATTAAATTTGATACTAAATGTTATCCCGGTAGAAAATGTATTTTAAAAGGAATCACCGATCAAAACATTAACACACTTGCTCAAGTTAATGCCAACATAATTTTACCTTTAAATAATAAAATCAATTACAAATTTCAAATAGTTTCAAATGAATTTCCTCTCATTTGTAGCGGCATCATTGGTAAGGATTTCTTGGAGCAGTACAAATGCAAGATTGACTACTCAAATAAATGTTTGGAAATTATTCTGAATGGTTATTTGTTTTCTATTCCACTATGTTATTGCCCAGATTTTAATAAGGTAGAGATTCCGGCAAGAGCTGAAAGTATTATAAATTTACAAGTCAAAGTTGAAAATAATTTCGATTATATATGTCCAGCTCAACAAGTTTTGCCAGGTGTTTTTCTAGCTAGTTCTATAATCAAACCAATTAATAATTTTGCAACATTCAGCGTCCTAAACAATAACAATTATCCTGTACATTTGAACAACTTAGATATTAAAATAGAAAAAACAGAAAATTACGAAATTTATAAATTAAATTCGTGGTCTGATAAATTAGAAAGTCGTCTCGATTCTCTTAATTCCGAAATGGATTTATCTCATTTAAGTGATAATGAAAAAAAAAACAATCATAAAAATTTGTTGTGATTTCAACGACGTTTTTCATTTAGCCGGGGATGTTCTTTCCACCACTAATGCAATAGTTCACAAAATTCCTCTGATACCTAATAGTCAACCGATCAATAAGAAACCTTACAGATTACCAGAAGCGTCAAAGGCCGAAATTAACGCTCAAGTCAATAAAATGCTGCAAGATTCGATCATTGAGCCCAGTTTGAGTCCTTGGAACTCGCCATTATTAATAGTTCCAAAAAAATCATCTACCGACGAAAAGAAATGGCGCCTCGTAATCGATTTTCGCAAATTAAATGAAATTTCAATAAATAATGTCTTCCCATTGCCCAATATTACTGAGATATTGGATCAGCTAGGTCAATCAACATACTTTTCGACACTCGATCTTGCGAACGGGTACCACCAAGTTTTGTTGGACCCGCAAGACAAAGAGAAAACTGCTTTTAGTACTAATATGGGTCACTTCCATTTCAATCGTATGCCCTTTGGCTTAAAAGGAGCTCCCAGTACATTTCAGAGACTAATGAATCATGTTCTCTCTGGATTAAATGGAGTTAAATGTTTTGTCTATTTAGACGATGTAGTGATCTATGGGTATGATCTCGAGGATCATAACCGAAAATTAATCGAAGTTCTGTCTTGTTTTAGAAAGTTTAATCTGAAATTACAACCTTCCAAATGTAAATTTTTAAAAACTGAAATAAAATATTTAGGGCACATTATTACAAGTACCGGAATTAAACCGGATCCCCATATTGTAGAGGCAATATTAAAATATCCTCGACCAAAAAATAGAAAAGAAATTTTAACATTTTTAGGCCTATCCGGCTATTATCGGCAATTTATAAAAAATTACGCTAACATAGCTGAGCCTTTAACGAACCTTAAAAAGAAAAACATAAATTTTGTATGGAATGCTTTCACTGAAGAGGCTTTCCAAAATTTAAAAAAAAAATTAATTAATCAACCGATCTTACAATATCCAAATTTTTCCGAACACTTTTATTTGACAACAGATGCGTCAGATGTAGCTATTGGAGCAATTTTATCGCAGGTAATAGAGTCAAAGGACCTTCCAATCGCTTATGCGAGTCGTGTTCTTAATACTGCTGAGAGGAATTACCCAACCGTGAAGAAAGAGTTGCTAGCTATAGTTTGGGCTATTCGTCGGTATCGTCCATATTTGTACGGCCGAAAATTTACAGTAATCACCGACCATAAACCTCTCACGTACCTCTATTCCTCTACAAATCCAAATTCTATGATTCTAAGATGGAGATTAGAATTGGAAGAGTACGACTTCGAGAGAGTATACAAACCCGGAAAATTCAATCAAAATGTTGATGCTCTTTCAAGAATCGAAATTCCAATTGAAAAAGTAGATGTCAACGCCATAACTCGATCAATGTCTAAAAACAAAAATATTCGTGAAGAAGTATCACAAAATAATACATACACAAATCAAAATTCTACAATTTTAAATACCAATTCTACAGATTCTGATAAAATTTCCATTGAAAATATAGCTTCTGATCAAATATTAAACAATTCCGAAAATCCAAGTGTTAAAAATAATTCTCAAAATATCATTCATTTGACTGAGGAAGATGATATTAATAATATTATAAATGAGTTCCACAACACACCTGTTGGCGGACACCAGGGTGTTGTAAGAACATACAATCGTATCAAGAGTTATTATTATTTTAAAAACATGCTCAGTCGAATAAAACAGTATATAAAAGTGTGTGAAAAATGTCAACAAAATAAGCATAGTCGTAATCATAAGATGCCTATGAAATTAACAACCACCTCAAAAAAACCCTTTGAGAAAGTTTTTCTTGACGTATTTGGTCCACTCTCACAGTCATACGAAAATAACAAATATTGTTTAACAATGCAGGATGATTTGACAAAGTTTTCTGTAGCTGTAACATTGCCAAATCAGGAGACCAATACAATTGCCAAAGCGTTTGTAGAGCACCTTATTTGTAAATTCGGGTGTCCATTTTCGGTTGTAACGGATCAAGGTTCTAATTTTATGGGGCAAGTATTTCGAAATGTTTGTAAAATATTAAAAATAAAAAAAATA
Source organism: Tipula vernalis (assembly GCA_958295665.1). Taxonomy (NCBI): domain Eukaryota; kingdom Metazoa; phylum Arthropoda; class Insecta; order Diptera; family Tipulidae; genus Tipula; species Tipula vernalis. Next base: position 172,511,178 of record OY282558.1, on the reverse strand, counting down.
AATTGCACAGCATATCATGCTCAAAGTAATGGGGCACTTGAACGCTCCCATAAGACACTTGCAGAGTATTTAAGATCTTTTGTTAATCCAGATCCACTCAATTGGGATCAATGGATCCCCTTTGCTATATTTAATTATAATTCCACTCCTCATTCATCAACGGCTTACATGCCATACGAATTATTATACGGATGTAAACCAGATTTACCAACATCATTTATACAAAGGAAACCTGACGCTATATATAATTACGACGATTATAGTGCCGAACTAAAATTTAGGTTACAGAGTACTTGGCAAATAGCGAGAAATAGGTTAATTTTAAAAAAAGAAAAAGCGAAAGACTATTACGATAAAAATATTTTCTACAAACCTTTTCAAATTGGTGACAATGTTTTATTGAAAAACGAGGCACCCAAAGGGAAAACAGATAAATTATGGACAGGTCCATACACTGTTGTTGATATCCCCTCTGAACAAAATTCAAAGATTCAAGATAATAAAAAGAAAACTTTAAAGACTGTAAATAACAATCGATTGAAACATTTTTTTTGTGAATATTCATGTTCTGATTGAAATATTAATTTTTTTTATAATAACTAAATAACTAACTTTTAATTTAGAAAACTAATTTTTTTTTCTTTGCTTAATTTAAGATTTAATTGATTCAAGATTTCGCAGTAATATTTATTAAGTTTAAAAATGTAAATAAATAAAATGGAAAATCATTTAATTTAACAATTTTTTTGTTTAAAGAATAAATAAATTAGTTTGTAATTTTTTGCATACATTTATTATTTTTTTTTTGATTTTGCTGAATAGTATTGTAAAAAAAAAAAAAAAAAAAAAAAAAAAAAAAATAAACATTGTATAGCTAGGTATAATTTTTATTTTTAGTGAAAAATAATAAAAATTATTAATTTTTGTATATAAAAATAATCTATTTAACATACATGTTGAAGAAAAAAAAAAATCCAATTCTTAGAATTAAAAATTTAAAAATTTAAATATTATATTAAATAAAATTTCGTTCGTTTCGATTCCGACATTTTTAAATACGTAAAATCAAAGTTGCAAGATAAATCATTCAAATTTCATGATTTATCTTTTCTTGGGGGATAAGGTGTAGTGTATTGCATGACAATTCACTTGTATTACATGATAATACACTTGCTGTATATTTACAATTACATTAATAAATTAACCCCACCTAAATTCATTTATTAATGCATATAAAAATTGCAGTTGAGTAATAAAAAACATAAAATCGCTCTCTTGCATTTTTGAACGTCGGACGCGGAACACATTAAAAATATTCGAAATAAATTCTACAAAATAAAATTTGAATTTAAAATAAAAATTCTAAGTTAAAAAGAAATCAATTATAAATTATTAATAAAAACAAACTAAATAAAAATTAATAAATAAAAGTATTTAATTAATGAAAAATCAAAACTTAAGTGCATTTTTTATTTCTACTATTTATTTAATTTTCCACGGTGTTGGAAAACACCACATCAGTTTTAAAATAGAATAAAACAAAAATTCTTAAAAAAACATTACAACGCGGTTAATCATTGGCATATTTCGCCTTAATGATGAGATAAACTGGGGGCAACAGCAATGTTTGGTTTTATGAAAACATTTTTGTGATTCTTTCAACACCGGTGGAACCAATGCCGCTAAAAAGAACATGTTTCTATTTTATGTGTATCTAGAATATAAAATAAAAAAAATCTTTAATATTAAGGTAAAATCATCGGTTTTCAATATTTATTACCTGCAGTTAACTGCGACCTTGTCTTTTTTAGCGAATCAAATAATAAATTACTACCAGATCCTTTGACGATAGCTTTAAACCACTCTTCTATTGTATTTTTTTTTTAAATCATCCAACTTTGTATATATATATACATATATATATATATATATATATATATGTATATATAACCCCATACTTACACAATCTATTTTGAGCAGGAGCTCATTCAAAACAGATTGTGTAAGATGAGGTAGTTTAACATGTTAAAAATAAAAAATAAGCTAATCTGCATGTAATCAGTGGTAACACTCTGCATTGTAAGCCTTCGGGGCCCTCCGTTGCTGCTTGTATGCAAGCATAAAACAGATCATTATTCCCTTTATTCTCCTTACAAGAAGCATTTTGCCAGCCCTGCCAAACCACCATCCGCACCAAGCAAATTTAGTGACAATTTACTTAAATTCATCTCCCTATATACGGTAGTGTACATTTTTTAAACTGTCTTACAAAGTCAATTAACGCAACATATTTCCGATACTTAACGAGAACTACTTCTCGGAGTCGCTTCCGATTGCATTACATATGTGCCCGCAGTTAAGAGATTTCATCATAAAGCACAAATTGCACAATATCAATTCAATAAAAGAATAAATACCAATAATTATTTTTCAATAAAGTAAAAATATAAAATAAAAATAAAAATTACGTGTGCCTTAATTTTATTGCCGAACATTTTTCAGCAATAATGTTCGACTTATTACAGGATTTACTATGAACGTTGTCGCAAAAAATCGGAAAATGATGACAACAAAGTAAGGTTGTGTTTTCGACAAATCTATGGGAGGGGCTTATAATGTACTTTTTTGGCAGAAGAATTTCACTTTTGAATGTCTGAATAAAACAAGAATACTATATTATTGTCAGTTAAATTGTTTTATTAGCATTAGCGTGTTTTATACAATAATCGCATCGGCATATTTTCCGATCATTTTAATTTTCTTAGTTTGCTTCCTTTACCTTACAAAATTCCAATGTAATAAAATCATACAAAACAAGAATTACCTTTTATATGATTTAAATGGGTAGATATGTCGCAAACAGTTCTTTCGCCTTTAGAAATTATTTGATTTATTGCATTTTGCATATAACCAAATATGTTAACCAAATTTTACCTGATTCAACTTTTAAAAAATATTCATAATAGCCGAAATCCAACCCTACAGCTCAATATATGAAATACAGAAAACAAATATTTTAACTTACTGTAATCGCGTATTGGAAAAGAAAAATCGTAAAGAAGGTAATGCGCGTATACTTTACCATTATTTTAGTATGTACATAATACAAGAAAAAATTACAACAGAAACCAAAAAAATATGTTTGCACTCGAACACTATAAGTGTTTAAAGTTGTAAACCAAATTTCATTATTTTCCAATGTTTTGTACCAATAATCAAAAAACCGATTCAAGTTTTCAGCTTTGTTATACTTGAGATAAGATTATAGATGATTTAAAATAAAATAAACTATGAGGATTTCAAGGTGTAAAAATGTTAATTTATTTTAAAGGAGTACCTGATGATAACTAACAAATTTCATCGGAATTTTCAAAATATCGGAGGAACCTAATGCAGGTTTCCAGAAAATTTCAGCACCCAGCTGGAAGGTAGTATAGGAATTGTGTTCTCTCCATTTTTGCCATCGTAATGCATAGGAAGTCCAGGGCAGACAACGTACTTTCGAAACTAATTAGTGTCACGAAACGTCTATAATCTTAGTGGCTGGTCGGCGGAAATGCTTTATTTATAATATTAGTTGTGCTAAACTGTAGTTCAAGTTGCGATAGTGGCCAGTATTGCCAAAATCATTAGAATAAGTAGCTAATACTAATTATACTTATTACGTTAGATCGTCTCCGAACGACTGTTGATAAGTTCTAGGTGAAATTTAAATTAATAATGATTACAATTTAAAAAGTGTACAGAAATCTGACCCAGCAAAATAATAAACGTTATTTCAGAATGTAGTTGTTAGTCTAATAAACTACAAAATTAGATTTAGACAGCACTTAATCATGCCGCAATAACAAATTTCCCGAGGTGGGTTCTGGAATCTGAAACAGTTTTATAGTACTTAAAGATTAATTCATAACAGGTTTGTGGAAATTAAATTGAACTTAAATTTAAACTTAATTCGTTGAGAGTTAAAATCAAAGTTTATTCAATTAAATCAAAAATAAATAACTTGAATGCTTGATATTTGTTCTAAAATATTTCCTTTAATTTTATTCCCTTTATTTTTCGAATTCCAGTTCTATGCTTTTATCGAGAATAACTTAAAATATGATTTTCTCGAGAACAAGCTAAAATAAAGTTGAATTAAATATTTTTGTTTTATAATAATGAATTAAAATATGCAGTAAATTCTTCAGTTTATAAGTGAAGAATTTACTATATATTTTAACTCTTTATTAAAGTGTATAACCCTGGGTAGATGAATTTAGGTAGGAATTTGCCTCTTGATTAATCAATCGAAAATCTTGTAAATGCCATTTTTACTAATATATTTCTGTCTATAAAAAGCCGGAAAAATCATTTGACAAACAGACATACTTCTCTTAAACTTCTTAATATTGTGTGGGCATTAAACACACACAAATGAGAGTTTTCCTTAAGTTTTTTGATTTAGTGAATATAATTCGCTAAATCAGTACGTTCGTACTTGACACTATCTGTGTTAAGTAGGAATTGTATTTTTGTAGTTTGGTCGTAGCTACCTGATGACTAGACCAACTTTTTCAGTTGTACGAAACCAAACTACCAACACAATGAGCTCAAGGAAAGTTCTCATATTTTGTTCAAGGTTATAGACTTTTTATAACTCTTGGGATAAAGTACGGGGGGAGGGTATTGATATTTCTACTGTTTTGGGTAGATACATATATTATGAATATTGGCCTCTTGATTTTGTTTCTGATTAACCAATCGAAAATCTTGTGAATGCCATTTTCACTATTTGTGTCTATAAAAAAGCTGAAAAAAATCATTTCGTATTTTCTTATTATAAAAAATATCTCCCCATTTTTGAATAAAATTAAAAGAAATTTACGATCCCTTACCAAGTTCCGAATTTAGCAATCTAAAAAGTTTATTTTTCCCATTTTTTTAGTGTAGATACATAAAAGCTTATTTTGAAAAGTTTTGTTGATTAAAAGCCCAAGAAAATCTTGGCTACTTACCTGAACAGGTTAAATTTAATTTTTTTAAGTTATGTAGTCAATTTAAACATATTAGTAAAACTCACCAAATAATGTGGTAACATTTACAAAAATTATAGTGGTGAAGTGAATTTTAATAAATGAAATCAGGTTAAATTAAGGGTGAGAGCCAGAAGTCACTACAAACTTTGGAACAGCTAACAAAAAGTATTCTAACAACCGGAATATGCCACTTTAATAATTCGATAAATTAGCTTTTGTTAATTTACAAATTAGAATAGCACGCAACCCATTTGCAACTAAAATACTTTAATTTAGTTTGAACTTAAAGGTTAGCTTATGGGTGGTCTTAGTAATGTAAAGTTCCCAAATAAAAGATAAAACAAATTAAGACAATTTCACTTAAATTTGAATGAATTCTTTGTAAAATATCTAGAATATTATACTTCTTCTTGATTTGCCTTCGCAGTCGATGTTTCTCTGTATGTTGTAAGACAATTCTTATCAAAATCAATAAAACAAACTTAACAAGACATAAATATTTATCTTATGTTTTTTTTTCTTCTTCTTTGAAACCTTAAAATAACGAACGATGATGGGTAGTGTATATCATATAGAGATATATAGCTAAGCGAGAGACAAACAGATATATTACCCTCATGATTGGAAACGTATTCAATATTTACTTAAAATGGATGTATTATTTCTAAAAAGATCCATTTAATTCATCTTATAAGTGAAATTTTGTAATATGATACATTTTTGAACGAATAATTTATGATAGAAGTTTAATTGTGATTTTTTCGGCCAACGATTTGGCTACATACCTTTTAAGGCACGATGCAATGTAATTCAAAAATTGTTTCATAATATTAAACTATATTTTGTGTACAAAGTATAACGAATACAAGTGTAACCATAATAAAGTATTTACATGTAGAAATGCTGGAAAAAATTTAATTAATTTTTCATTTTACAGTTTTAACTTCTTTTATTAAAATTCAAACAATTCCGGGGTATCCAACACAAATGAAATGAGATTTCGTGATTTATTTTTTTTTTTTAATTACGACATCGAATAGCTACGTTTGGCTAACAAATTCTGCACATAATCATTCATAAGCGGAAAAATAATGAAAATGTAAACCAATTTTTCATTGTATATTGTGTAGATACGACATGTATTATACTCAATGTATATATATTGTATAATGTATAATGTATATGTTATGCTTAAGAGGAAACAACAAAAATCTAAACTTTTCTTTTTTTTCGTTTTATTGCAAGCTTTTTTAAATTATATGTGGAAACGTGAATTTTTTTTTATTTCGTTTTCCGGTTAAGGTTGGTTTGGTTGTGTTTTCCTTGCTGCAATATGTTATAAACGTAAAAAACATGTTGTGTACGTACAGTGTCGACCACGTAATCGAATACATTTTACCTTATATTGATTAAACTTATTTCTACATTTGTATTTAAGAATATTATTCTTAATCTTAAACTTTCAAATTACTTATCATTTGGTTTATCAGCATAGCATGGTTGAAACGAGCGCATCACATACAAAGCCATAAACATACAAACATATTGCTAAAAAGGATCGGTAAAAAAAAATGTTATAACTTTTTGAGTATATTTTACCGTGGTGGATTGAACAAGAAGAAGTCTTTTAAGGAAGAATCCGATTAAGAAGAAAAACTTTAGACTTACATACGTATAAATTTTCCATTTTTGTACCGTTTTGAAAATTTGCTTCTTTGTTTTTTTTTTTTTGTTAGGAAAATTATGTTTACTTTTGAAAACTTACCCTTAAGGGATTTTAAAATTAAACACAATAATATAAAAGAAAACCATTTATATATCGTATGTAATATTATGAAGATGTTCTAACAGAAAATTGCTCTAGACTTAATTTTTTTATTTTTTTTATTTTTATTCAGGTTTCATTATTGTATGTACATATGTCTGTATGTTTAAGGTTAAGGCTAATACATTATTTATACTTCTATTTTAGTGGTAAAAGTACCTATTTTTTGGTGAAGTTAATAAAAATTATGTGTACTAAAGCAAAAATAAGGATATATTTAGATTTAGTGAAAAAGGGTTATTACTACCAATAAGCTGGTGGGTGGGGTAGCTCAATTTGATTTTTTATTTATAGTTATCAGAAGGTTGGTTTGCTTTAAATTTAGGATACACCCATTTCACAGTGTTAGTGTTGAACTAATATATTTACAAAAGGTAAAAGCCTCTTATTAATTGTCCGTACATTTCGATTTTTCGGTTTAACCATTTAACCTTGTTTTGAAACACAAGTCATATCACATTTCAATTTAATTCTCACCAAAATTTTAGTTTTTAAAATTCTAAAAATTTTAACTTAGTTTTTAAATTTACAAATGTCTCCAAAATTTTAAAATTTTTAATATCCTTAACGAACTTAAAGTGTCAAGTACTTTACAGTATGGCTAAATTCAATAATTTCAAATACCTATGCAACTATAACATAAAATTTTTTAATTTTAATATTTCCACACACTTTTCAGATAAATCAAAGTTTTTCTAAACTTTCAAACTATTGAGAACTAACTTCCACAGCTGGTTATGTCCGTCTTTTGAGAGATATTTATCATGGATTTCTTGGAGAGTGGCTTGGTTTTGAGCTTCGATTGATTGATTTTTTTGAGGTAGTTGAGTCTGTATATTGGGTAATGGGTCTTCCGTTTCGGTGGGTACAATGTAGCCATATAAGGCGGTGATTGCTTATATTGGGGCGAAAGAGGTCTGATTTAATAGAATTGACATAGATATATTGATTTTTTTTGTTCTGGTTAGAATATGATCTACTTCAGAGTAGTGCCGCCCAACAGTTCGTGTGCTGATTATTCGGCGGCCTTTGGTGGTTTGTACCGATATATCTTTTGATGATGTATCTTTTGTCCCAAGAATCTTGGCTGCCAATGTGGGCGTTAAAATCTCCTACGATGACTAAATCGCGCGATTTGGGGGCAACGATCAATGATTGAGAATAGTGTAATGAAAATTTTAGAGGATTGCCGTCGATTGTATGGTGAGGTGTATGGCGGGACTAATACAGTGATGAAGAGGATTTTCCCATTATTAGGGAAATTGCCAAGTAAAGTGAATATGGCTCCAAAATTACATTTAATTCCCTTGAGTATTATGTTTGAGTTTTTTCTCATGAAAATGCCTACACCTCTCCAAGGACTATTCGGGTCTTTGGTGAGATGCCAAATATAATTTAGATACTGATATTATTTGCTTGCAAAATGTCATCGATTGCGTCGCGTTTTTGATCGCTGTTGATCCCGCGTATATTCCATGCGCCAAAACAGTAGGAGGAGGGTGTTATAGGAAATGGTGTAGTGCAAAAAGGCAGGGTGTAGTGGTGAAATTTTTTTCCAATTGATGTATAACTGCATTAAAAAGACAGTTCCCATCTGGAGTAATGGCGTGCACTTCCATTTCCATTTTATTTTGTTTTATTTTATTGATAAGTAGGAAACTGGCGTGAATTTCGTAAAATTATGATTAGAGCGCTTTTATTACAACTTTTAGTGTGTGACAGAATCAAAGATTTGATGGAGATGTCAAATTGTCAAAAGTTAGTGGTGAATAAATTTTGATGACAAGTTGTTTACATGATAGGTGACATCTATTGAGAGGATAGCGAGTTTATGGGAAATTGAAATAGCTATAATGTGGATGTAGAAGTCAGGTTTGAAGGTCGGGTTAGTACGTTTGCTTGCTTTGGTCAATAGAGGCGTAAGATTTGGATGTCCATACGTTTAGGGGTTAAACGGAAGACTTAGGGTTAATCGCTACATTTGTATTAAATTTTTGAATTTTATTTCCGTATCTTGTTTTTTTTTTTATTGTGAATTTTAAATTTTTAAATTGTTTGAGTTTCTGTATTTTGTTATTAAATAACTTTAATCGAGATTCCTGGTAGTAAGATAGGACATGACGTTGGTTTGCATTTTAGGTTTTATGGAGGGTTTTAGAGCTTTAATAATTTTTAATTTAATTTCAATAGCAGTATTTAGACATGATAAATGTCTACACAAAATAATTTGTGTTATCTTTACCTTAATTAAGTGTGTATGATTTATTTATTTGTATTGCTTATCACATTTCATCAAGGGGTGGACTTATGTAGTATTAGTGAAAGGTTGAACACTTTACTCTGAATGGTGAAGTGGACCTGGATGGCGGAGATAATTAAAAGAGGTCGCCGATACTAATTGAATTTGTTTATAAGGTCATCCCTAAACTAGCTGTTTAAATTTACAGCGATATTAATCAACTTGATGATGAATTTAATTAATATTTAATAATTAATATTTGCACTACAGCAAAAATTGCAAACAAATGAGAAATGATTGGAATGAATTGTTGTGATTGTAGATGCTATCAGTTTGCTGATATTTTGTAGGTAGTGCTATTATAGTCGTACTTTGGGTATTTTTACAACAACAATGCCGTATATTTAATGCTGTTTGGAATAGTAATTTCAAACCAAGTTGATATTAAATATGAAGTGGAGTAGCCGTAGTGGAATTGATGGTAGGATATGAACGGGCTAATCATAAGGCGGTATTTAAATAATTGATTGGTGATGTGCTTCGGCTTATGTCACATTCAGAGGTACATGAGGAGCCGGACAGCGTTCCAGAAATTGAGCATATGTTTCATACGCTATAATAATGTGTTTCAGAGTTAAAATTCAAATTTAAATAAATTAAATGGCTTATTAATATTTAGCATAACTAATTTGATTTGGATTTTTTGAGATACATGAGTATCCGGCCAAGGCTTCTAGAGAAAAAGCATCCAATCATGTAGCTTACATTGTGTTGTCTTCTGGAAATTCCGGGAGTTCCTGCTCAAGATAGAAGAGACGCAATAACTTCAACAACAATGTCAAGCAATACAGTAGAATCCGTTTATACCAAACCATCTATATAACGAACAAACGCTTATAATGATCATATAGTTCATTATAAGCGTTTGTTCGTTATAGTTAGTACATATTTGAGTGAACGCTTGGGAACAGGGTGATGGAACGAAATCTCACCTTGCCACCCCCCCCCCCCCCCCCCGATCAGCGAGGGAAAAATAGTGAAATTACAATAATAATAATTATTTAACTCCTGATTTAGATTTAGAGATAACTGAGTAACGAGTATTTAATCATGTAGTTAGATTGTGGTACTTTTGCTAAATTATTTATTTATTGGGTGTCTGTAACCGGGTCGAGTCTGTCACAACTAACAATCCTATCCTCTCCTTCGGCTTTGTTATATGTAGAACGGGTGTACGGTTTGTGCCCGGGAGTACGGGAGTTCCTGCTCAATGCTTGGCCGTACAGGATCAATCAATCAATTTCAAAATTAATAATTTTCTAAATTTTTGAAAACCAACCTTCAACCAATAATTCTGAACCCCAAGGATTTCTAAATTACTTCGGTCTAAAAAGACCAAAGTATTGAAATCCTATTAAAAATGATCAAAACGTTGGTTGGTTCAAAACCACTTTCCTCGACGTTTCGAAAATCCCTGAGTCTAATAAAGCAAAAAAAAAAGAAATGCCCGTCCGTCTGTCTGGATGTCTGTACGTCTGTACCCATGGTATCTCGAGAACGGCTTGTTCGATTTAGAATTTTTTTTCGCCAATCTATTTCTATGGTCAAGGCCGAGATTTGAAAAGCTTTTGGAACCTGTGCGTCAAGAGGGTCGGGTATCTGCCATACGAATACCAAAAATACCTGGTTATAGAAATATTTACCAATTTTTTATTATGCTAATTTGAATATTGTGTTGGGTATTGAGTTTGGGGTTGAGTTGAAGGTAAAGTTAGGGGTCAGATTTGAATATTGAATTTGCGGTTGATTTGAATTTGCGGTTGATTTGAAGGTTAAGTTAGGGGTCAATTTGCGGGTTGAGCTACAGTTGAGTTGGAGTTGAGTTGGGATTGGATATACAAATATTTACGAATATTTATATATGTTGGTTTGATTATCGAATTGGGCATTGAATTTGGGTTTGATTTGAAGGTTAAGTTAGGGATCAATTAGCGGGTTGAGTTAAAGTTGAGTGAGTTTAGCGTAAAGTTTGCGGTAAGTTGGAGGTTAAGTTGGGTTTCGTTTGCGAGTTGAATTAGGGTTGAGTTGCGGTTAAGTTGGGTTGGATTTGGGTTTAGTAAGCAGTTGAGCAATCTATATATATAGTGAAACCTCACTACAACGCTAAAATTTTATTGGGATTCTATATCTTATCCGATTTTGATGAAATCCAGTATTTCCAATGGAAATGGGATATTCAAATGATTTTTATACGAAGTTCTGGAATATGGCCAAGTAGGATAGAACTAAGATATTCCTTAATTGATTATGATGAAATTTAATATGTGCGTTGGAAATAGGTTTCTAAAATGATTTATGGATACATTTCTGGAATATGGCCAAGTAGGATGGAACTTGGCTATTCTTTAACCAATTATGATGAAATTTCCATGTGCGATGGAAATGGGATTCTTAAATGACTTTTCGATAAAGCTCTGGAATATGGCAACCGATTATGATAAAATTTGACATGTGCGTTGTAAATAGGATTCTAAAATGATTTTTAAATGAATTTCTGGAATATGGCCAATTTGGACGAAAATTGGCTATTTCTTAACTGATTTCAGTGAAATTTGACATCTGCCATGCAAATGGGATTCTAAAGTGATTTTTGGATATAGTTCTGGAATATGGCAAATTAAGATGGAACTTGGCTATTTCTTAACCGATTATGATAAAATTGGACATGTATGATGGAAATTTTGTTCTAAACTGAGTTTTTGATCTAAAAATCAATTTAGAATTCTAGAATTTCATCCAAAAATCATTTAAGAATCGAGCTTCAATCATATGGATATCAAATTTCACTAAAACCGGCTAAGAAATGGCCAAGTTCCACCCAAATTGGCCATACATGTAATTCACGAAGGTTCAATTTGAAATGTAAAAAGGTCAATTTGAAAAGTTAAGGGTTCAATTTGAAGTGTAAAAGGAACACATTAAAGTGGTAAAGTTTCAATTTGAATTGTACTCGTAAAACTTGTATCATCACAGAAATATCTGTCCGTATCCGCTCTAATAAAGTATCGGCTTATCTAAGGGAGGTATTCATTTGAAAACTCCAGTTGCATGGGACTTAAAAGTTTGTCCATTGAAGTGAGGATTCCGCTAAATTGAGTGTCTGTTGATATGAGGTTTCACTGTATTTAAAAGTGGGTGTTTATATATATGTACAGTATATATGTGTGCTATTTAAACAAATGCACACGCATTGAACGATTTGAACCAAACTTTATATAAATATTGTTTAAGATAGTGAGAGAAAAGTAAGAAAGGTTAATGTTAATATCTCAAACATTCCTTTCCTACTTGAGAGATGATAATCAGGTCTAAAGTTACTACAGAGGAATTTCTAAAACTTCAAAAATTGAGTCGATTTTTGATGACGGTATGATGGTATGAAGGTATGATGTTATGATGGTATAGTATTATGATGGTTTGTATATAAGAATTGTGTGATGGCGATAGTGGTATGATAAGGATGATGGTATGATGGTGTGATGGTATGGTGGTATGATGGTGACTGTATGATGGTATAATGGTTTGTTAGTATGATGGTATGAGTTGAGCAGAGGGTTGAGATTTGGGTCGAGTTAATTTGAGTTGAAGTTGATTTAGGGTTTAGTTAGCCTGTATTAGGGTTAAGTGAGTTGTTTGGTTGGGGAATTATTTTAGAGTTGATTTGGAGTTAGGTTAAGGGTTAGTTTGAAAGTTGATTTGGGGTTGATTTGATGGTTGATTTGAGGGTCTCGTTGGCGGCTAATTTGGTGATTGCGGTTAAAATTATGTTGGATTGAGATGGAGGTTGATTCATATATTGAGTTGAAGGCTGAGCTGAAGATTGACTTAAAAGATTCATTTCGGGATTAATATGGGAGTTGAATTAATCAAGACCGAAGTTCTGACCACCTCATGAGGTTTCAGCCCTTTATATTTTTAATGTGTGCAATCTGGATTTGAAAATCCTGCTCAGTAAAAAATCTATTTTTTATAATCCTGCTTTCCAAAGCTGATACGAAAAATTTCCGAATTTCCGAAGCTCGGTAACCCAGAAAAAAACGTCTTGATAGAGTAATATAAAATTTCAATTTCTAACCAACTTTAATTGGTACTTTTTGCTCAAATTCCATTTCGAAATAAATGCCAACATTTTAATTGCTAATTGAGTTTTACTTTTCTTATTGATGGGCTCTTTAATATTATTTTTTTAACTAACATAGATGATAATTTAAATAATTTAACGGTTGGTTTACTTGATACTTAAGACAAATGGCTCGTCAACTGTTCAAATGTCAATCTTCCACTTCATGTAAAAATCATTTTAAATGTAGGTAATTCATTTTATCCTCCAACCATTAATTCTTCAATACCATGTTTCAAAATTATTTTAGATGTTGAAAGTGTTTAGCTTGAATGATAATTAATTTTATAAACAAATTTTAAAAATTAATTGAATGACCTACCGGAGATGGCCGGTCCTCACCGGACACATAGTTAAACAAAATATAAAAAAAGTTTGGAGAGGTTTTATTAGTAAAGATAGAAATTGACCCGATTACATAGACCTAAGTATAGGCAATAGTTAGTAGCACAATGACAATACATTTCTACTCTACTTTTAGGATTTATTAAAAATGAAAACTGCATTCTGAAATCAGAAATAACACTTCTTAGTTTTCTGAATTAGATTTCTGGGTACTTTTGAAAATCGTGATTATGATTACAACTTATAAAATAGTAGCTCAGAGGCGACCTAAAATACTATATATATTTAGTATCAGCTACTTATTCAACTGATTTACACCATACTGGCCGAAAAGTTATTTACCAAGTAATGATTTAAAATATTTAACGAACATTGTATACAGGAGAACCTAAATAGCTTACAATTAGTACTAAGGGAATACCCATTATTTCCAATTTTTTCTTAATTCTTCCTACTCGTTCCCATCAAGAAATACCAACTTTAAGAATTTCAATGTATGTGTTGTTGTCTGACCAGAGTACCTCCATTTTTTCTAAATATTCAATTTTTGGCATAAGTATCGTTTTGTTACCCTTGTCAGCTTTTAACACATCAGATTCGTGGTTGTTGGATTATTTCACAAAAGTTTTTCCCAAAATAATTGTTTGATTTTGAATTTTAATTGGATTGATTGATCCGAATGTACGGCCAAGCCTAAACTCTACTCCCGGATGATACCGGGCCCTCGGTACACCCTTCACAGATAACAAGACCGAAGGGTAGGAAAGGTATGTTAATAATTATAGAAATTGACCCGGTTACAGACACCAAAGTAGTCATGGAATGTTTTTCGTTAGTTTTTTTTTCTTTCTAATATTTTTTCCACCGGCGGGGCGATTGGGGAAGCGCGAGATTTCATTCCATCATAATCATGTTCCCATGAGGTCACTCAAGTTTGTGTTAATCATACCAAATGTTGCTTGACTTATTTACTAATCTATTTTTAATCGTGTTATGGGCCGTCTCATCTAGTTCTCAAAAACCACTCCCCCACAACCGTCTTAATTTTGTGATAAGGAACAACTTCTTTTTTAAAAGATAAGCAAAACTTATTACTTAACTTTAGAATTTGTATGATGTGCACAGGAATTTCCAAATTTGTGAAATTTACGACCCACATGAGTTGGTCGAATCTCTGAATTGGGTTGCTGTATTTTACTCTTCGCACACCAAACCAAAAGATTAATTTAAAAATCCCCGTATACTAGCTCATCACGACTTTTGGTTAAATGATGAATTTTGACAAAAGTTTGTTAACCGCTTGTTGATAGGAAAAGATTTCTAGCATTCGCTAATGCCAAAATGAAGAAATTTATTTTTATTCAAATGTACAACCTTTTTTACATGAAAGCGTCTTAGTTTATACTATTTTCAAAAAATTACAAAGCTGTGCGTTTCCATGATAATCGGTTTTAGTAAAAAATTTGTAAATAAATCCCCGAATAGGGTACGAAAGCTAAAGCTTTAATTATTATTGTAGTTCAAAAATAATATTAAAGATACCAAGTTCGTTTTAATCAACGAAGTTTGCCTATTATGAGCTTCTTTGTTCTTTTATTATTAGAAATTGGTTGGATCCACCCAAGGTTCCGCACTCAATGCCACGAAGGGCCCATGGTGCAAACCAGTGATTCTATTCTAAATCGCAATAGCATGCTGTAGTCTTAGTAAACTGAAGCAGTTTAGGCCAAGGCAAGGAAGATAGCTGATCTTCAGCAATAGACCTAGAGTCAAATAATTGCAACCTAGCTCCGTTGAAAGCAGGACAACTGCACACGAAGTGAATGCAGTCATCATCGTCTTCAAGGCAATCCTCCCATAGAGCATCATGAGTTAGTCCCATGCGCTGAAGATGTACTCAACTGGTTCTTGTTGAGAGAAAAAGCAAACCTAGTGGCCCTCAAGTTAGGTCCACTAATAAAAAGTTTCGCAATGCGGCAGCTACCAGTACCAAGCCATTGCTGTTTTAATTCACTTAGAGTGCAGTTTTTGATCGCCTTCTTAAGGAACAACTATCGGTAAGGAACAACTGGTTCGGGACCGATAAATTTAAACCCAGCCCCGGCTTTTTGTAGAGAATCAGCAATATCATTGCCCTCAATGTCACAATGGGCAGGAACCCACATGATCATCACTCTATTACTTGAACAGAGAAGATCTATGTATAAAGTATTTATTCAGATTATGCAGCGAATTCAGCATAGAAAAGCTGTCTGTACAGAAAACAAAGTTTTTATCTGTAACAGCGAGATTCAGTGCCTCAATAACACAGAGCGCAAAAGCAATTGCTTCCGCTTCCAAAACTATGCAGTACCTACCCAGACAGCCTGAAAAATTCAGATCAAACTTAGAGCAGTACCATAACCAGAACTATTGGCGGTGCGAGAGCAAGTGCTCAAGAAAATCCAGTGATCTCCACTGATCTCTCGAAGGTCGCACCACCGAATATAATTTAGTGAAATTGAATTCAGACATCAGTCTATCATTTACCATATCAATTTCTGGTACTAATGATGTGTAATCATTAAAAATTGTTCTATGGCCCACGACTGAACCAAGAATGTTCCACATTATCTATAATGCTCCTTAGCCTTAACGCAGCAGAACAAGCTCAGCTCAGCAAAGAATGAAAGAATGTAGCTGTGGAAAGAATAGAATTAATTCCATGGCAAGAAGGGGGTTGATGACATAGCTCCTGTAATGGCCCTGCAAGCAATAATTTGTGGACCATTAATGTTGTGTTTCTTATTTCCGATCTAATTGATCTGATCGATCTGAGTACTAAAAAGCTATATAAAAACACAGATTTTTAGTACTCAGATCAATCAGATCGATTAGATCTGAAATAAGAAACACAGCATAAGTTTGATAATTGTAGCCTTTAATTTAACAATAGGCCACAAACCAAGGAAGCATAAGATAACTTTGGTAGAACCAACGATTTATAGATGAAACTGTGGTGACTTGTCATGCACCGCATAATCTAAAATAATATTTGTTTCCATCAATGTATTGTCAACATGAACTGCATTATCTATTTCTATGGTAATTAAGAGCAACAACAAAAAATCTGTTCCAAATTTTGTAGAATTGCGGTATTTAAAAAATAAAAATTTGTTTGATGATCATTACGAGTACATCAATCGTTCGGGTAACAATATATAACCAAACGGTGCGGTTATCAATAAATAAATAAAATAAAATATAATTCGCGATAGACGGGATTAATTGTACCCAGTTATATAAAATAAAGTTAAAATAAAAATAACATGTACTACCATTTGCTCGATATTATTAAAATTGTTGATAGATACGAGTAATAATAAAATTGTGTAAAATTAAATCAAAGTGATTATATTGTATTGTCCTGTTAATGATAAAATAAAGTTAATTTCGTGAAACGTTAAAAAAGAACTGTTTATAATATCACAGTGTGCAGACGTGAAGTGGAAGAAGGCTAATTAACGTGCGTGTTAAAAAAACAATTTGTAAGTGAAAAAATAAATGTTTGGTTTACGGTGATGGCAATAAAAACAAATTAGATCAACACACCGTAATTACCAACAAAACACAGCATTTTGTGAGTTAAACCCCAGGTTGTCCCAAAGACTCGCCTACACTGCCAAAAGATGGCAGTCGATTATTGAAGTTTATACTCAAGGTGAAAATTCCAGGAAAGTTGACTGTCCAAGAAGACACCCAAATGCTTAATATGGTCGAATCTCTTAATCGGGTTCCCGAAAAAAACGGGCACTGTTAGACCATCAATATTTCGATGCCTAGTTTATATTTACCAAATCAGTTTTAGAAGGATTGACGTGTAAATCCTTTCCACCGTACTACGATTCCACAATATATAAGGCATTCTGCGTTAAGTCGGATAGCACCATCGCGTGCTTTCCAGCGACAGTAATAGCAAGATCTTCAGCGTAGCTTTGAGCAACAAAGCCTAACTGCTGAAGTTTCACAAGTAGATCGTCAATCACCAAAAGCCATAGCAGGGGTGAGAGCACACCTTCCTGAGGACAACCTTTGGCAACTTTGACCGAAAATGTAGCATTATCCTAGTCAACCTCAACAATGCGAGATTTGAGTATAGACACAATCCATATTGAAAGTTCATTTAGAGCCGTTTCACCGGACTTACCTACTCTATAAGCATGTTTCATGTTACTGGGTGGAGAATTAGATAAATAATTATCTCTAATAAATCTGTCGACAATCCTCTCTAATGCTTTTAGAAATGTTGAGGACAGCCTGATGGGCCGAAATGCTTTGGGATCAGTGTAATCTGATTTGCCAGCCTTCGGTAAAACAACAACGTTGCTCTTACACCAAACACGAGAAACAATGCTAAAAGCAACGCACGCTTTGAAAAGGTGGAGCAGGTGGTGATTAATAATAGAAAAACCATGCTGTAATTCAGCCGGCAGCCGGAAAAATCCAATCAGGACCACCTGATTTGTCCGGTTTAAAGGAGAAAATACTTCAACGCAGAACTTCGAACATAATTAATCGATCCAGTCGGGAGCTTCATTGCAATTCTTATTGGTTAGAAATTGAGCAGAATCAGAGTTAACGATGGGACACTCCGGAAAATGGACCGAAAGAAGCAACTCGTACGCTTTTTTTTCGAAGAAGTAAATTTGCTGCCATCCGATAGACGAGGAGCATCAAGTCTACAAGTATTATTTTTAGCCAACGCTCTATTAAGTCTAGCGACTGCAGAGAGACTATTCATTTCCTCACAGAAGTTTGTCCATGCGGTTCTGCGAGCGGATCTTAAGCTTTTTTTATACTCCTTTTAAGCTACTTTTGTCAGCTTTGAAGCTTGTAACTCAATGTCTTAACCGAGCGAATATCCGTAGCAGGATGAATTAAGGAAATAAGTTCGAAAGAGAATAGATCCCAATTGGTTAATTTGCGATTACGATACGATTTAAGAGGTGGTCTTTTAATGTTGATGTTAAAAGAGATGCACCTGTGGTCGGAAGTGAGAATATCATTTGTCATCCTCCAATTTAAAATTAAGTCAGCAATAGTCAACGAACACAGACTTATATCAATAACTTCCCGCTGCGTGGAACTGACAAAAGTTGGCTCACAACCTTTATTGAGTATCTCTAGCTCAGATGGGCTTATAAAATTTAACAGAGCGGAGCTCCTGTTATTAATATTAGTGCTACCCCAAAGAGTATAATACTCGTAAGAGTTCAGTAAGTTCCCTACGGAGAGGATGAGACGAATCAAATGGAAGATAAACTGAGGCCATCTTTGTTCTAAGATCGGATTGTCTTGGATTTATATTTTTAAGTTACCGGATTAGAGCATGTAATATTTAACGAATTTTCATGGTTTAAGCCACTTATTTATTTATTAGAGTTTAGCTAAATCGGATTTATTAAACCGCTGTCTTCGAAAGCCGATAAGTCTTTTTCTTAATTCTATTAAAAAATATATTTCTTAAATAAATAGATTATATTATATAATTGCATATTCCTAACCGAGTACTCATACGCATTACATTCAGGTGTTTAAAATTTCAAAATTATTAATTTTTCAAAATTTTATTTCTGGTTACAAAATTCCCAAATGTCTAGATTCTAAACAGTACAATTTTAAATATATTTAACTTTATGTAGATACTACTGAATTTCAAAATTACAAAAACTTTTTTAAACTTTTGAAATTTTAATTGATAAGTTTTTGAATAATTATGCTAAATTAGTTTCAGGCCATAATAAAAGATGCAATAATGCATCCTCGATTTGAATGAACTCAGTCAAAAGTAGAGATTTCATTATTTATTTCGAACCCTTCAAGTACCATCAATTATTTCAGCAAATTTGGAACAAATGGGTTTAACTACTGGATATTTACCGAAAATCAAATTTTGAAACCCCTGAATGATTTAATCGGCTGCCGAAATAATACTCCAATAATAATACTCCAAATTCAAAATAATTTTCCAAACATTTATTGCATAATGATATAACTTCCCAAAGTAAGAAACTCAAACAATTGGGCAGCCAAATATTTACCTCTCCAGTTTAAATGTGCAAGTAAAGCCTGAATTCCACTGTGAATAATTGACTGAACTGACTTCAAGTCGAAAGAAGACAAAAGAAAAAAATCCATTGGAGTGACAAAGATAAAGCATGTTTTTTTTTTTTTTTTTATAGCACAAATATCTTGATAAATTTTGACAGCGACAGCAAAAAATAAAAAATAAAAAAAATAAATTTTTGGTTATCACTTGGAGTTTTAATTTGGCTTTTTCACCACCAATAAATTATTTAAAAAAAAAACGATCACTTTATTAAATTGCCAATAATAGTATTTAGCGATATTATCACAATTGATCCCAATTTAACACAATTTACCTGTATACAAACTTTATATTTTTTTATTATCACAGCTATTTTAGAAGCAACCACCAAAAAAAATTATGACAATTACCATAAAAATAACAAACTTTTTAATTATCTTAGGATGCGGAAAAAAATTTGCGTTCGTACACAAAATTTGTGTGCTTATATTAGTTGGATAACCATAAAATGACTTCGATTTTGATAATTTTTGACCATAATTATGGCGATCCACTAATACAAACACACATTTGATGTAAGTAAAATCTTGACTGACTTCGTTTTGTGTTTCTTTCACACAACCACCGATTTTATATTTTTATCTCCCTTTATTTTGACTGACAAACTTTTATTCGCAATGGAATTCAGGCTTAAATAAGAAATATAATCAGCATGCCCTGAATTTTGTACTCATATTATAAAACAAACCACAATTTCATAAAAGAAGAAAGAGAGAAAATAATATTTAACTGGAGATTTCTTAATTTTTTGTTTGTGAAACCGGCCATAAGTAATGCAATTAATTTGTTCATTTGTTTTGATTTAATTTTTTTACTTAATTTGTAATGAAAAGTTTAAATTTTTATTATCTAATCAAATCTAATAATTTATTAATTTAACGTCGAAAATGAAAATGCGAATTAATGTATGGTTGCAATTTGCTAATATATTGGCAAAAATTGCTGTTATTTTATGATTTGCGATATACTCATATTATAAGCAACACAATTTCACATCTGACAAACTTTATACGGAATAAGCCTTACCCGAAGTACCTATAAATGGTCTATCTACTTTCTACGATTTATTTGCATGGTAATACAAATAATTTAAGATTTTTGAAATTTTATCAAATAATCTGAGATCTTCGGACATCCTAAAATATTACCGGTCAACGAAAATTTATACGGACCGTATACATACTTCAAAAAGTTTTAGTAGTCAATACAAATAATTCTCGATTATATACATTGGTCGACTAGATTTTTCGATGTTTTGAAGATCTAAAAGTTTTCAAGATTATTCGAATTTTTCTTGGCTCAATGCCCATGATGTTAGAGATATTCAGATAATTCGATATCTTTCGAGATTTTCAAGATTATCCTAAATTTGCACATTTCAAGATTATCCTTTTATTATCCTTTGTGAGTTCCATTTGTAGTTTTATAGGTTGTTTTAGTTTCTGAGATTATTAGATTTTTGGAGAATACTAAATATTTACTAGATTTTATGAAATTCTATAAATTATTCTAGTTTTTCCTAGTTTTCAAAACAATTTAAATTTCTAGTGATCAGTGCTTTTATTTAATCTCATATTGGGTTCTCAACATCTTTTTGCCCAACCATTTACTCAAATTAAGTTAAAATATGCTTTATTTAATTGTTAGATTACAGATAAAAATTATGGACTGAAATTAGCACCTTTTAAAAGGTGTTTAAAGTGTCATTATATAGGATTATTTTGCACACAAATAAAATAATCACCTGTTAAATTATAGCACTTTACATTGAAGACTAAAAATATTTCATTTAACCTCATAAGACTATACAAACAAACGTTGGTTCCCTTTAATATTTTATATTTAGAAGGAAAGCAACAAATTTGTATTTAATTGCCTATAAAATATTTAAAATATAATTCCTTTACTTAATGCAAGCTTTATGGCGAATATTTTACGTTTATTTAATCCCGAATGTGAATATAAAAAAAAAAACCAAAGTATAAATGACATCATAAAATACATAATCCTTAATTTTTTTTTGTTTGTGTACATAAAACATGGAAATCGAATTTATCCGCAGACACACCAAGCCATTTATTTTTATTTATCTTTAAAATTATTAATTTCTTCTATACAGCTAATACTAATTTAAATTTATGCCAATCATCTTACAAATTTTCATTTCTTGGTTTATTTTTAATTTTCTCTATTTTAAAATTAACCATTTGTAAGTAAAATCATAGAATAACAATAAAAATTTAAATTTTTTAGCCCCCCACCACCAATAACAATAACAATAACCAAAACGAACAGAAAAAAAGAGAGCTTTATACTTGGAACTTTAAAATAAATAAACAAAACAGTTATTAAAAAATAAAGAAATTGAAGAAGAAGTCTAAAATTGAAAAATAACAAAGGACTTAGCGTAAGAAAATAAAACGAGAAAACTTCATAAAAATTAAAATGCGAAAATTTATTTTCCTTTTTTGTTTTGTTTTTACTCATGCAATTTTGTTTTTCCCAAGGATTTTTCGTTTTTTGTTTTTAGTTCGGTTTCGGCTATATAAAGCAAACAACAACATTGAATAATAAAAATTTATAAAACATAAACCGAGAAAATGTAAAATCGAGTATGAGAAAAAGGAAGTATGAGTATATAAACAAACAAGAAGGGGTGGGGTGGGTTATATCGATTTTTGCCATTTTCCGTATTTCCACAGCGTGTGTAACGAAAATGAATAATTTTCCTTTCGTTCTTCTAATTCATTTTTGTGCCGTCGTTGTTTTTCTTTTGAAGTTTCACCATTTTCTTTTCTTTTTTTTTTATTATTGGATATTTACATTATTCTATATGCTAGAACCTGACAAACAAAACAAAATTAATAGGTTGACGCTATAAAGTATAAACGAACAATAGAGGAAGTGGCAAGAAAAAGTTAACCAAAAAAGAAAATGTAAACAATGCTATTTATCGATTGGCGATATAGCCGAGCAAAGCACGTTTTTATATGCGGAAAATGGTGTTAGAGGATTTTAAGTTATTTTTATATGCCACAGTTTGACAGTAGAAACTAATAATGTATTCTGGTCGTGTATGCTTCTATACTGCTATTTATATTATGTAGCGTGGCATTTATAACAAAACTATCGTTATTAAAGACATTTTGTTTTTATGTGAAAATAAGACGATAAACGTGAAGTTAAATTATGTTCTGTACCTGAAATAAAAATTAAAAAGTTAAATCTTTGTTTGCACTTTTGCATTTTATAAAGGGGACGTCGTCAAATTTTCACACTATTTATTAGCTCAAAAACAGACGGTTCCAAAAAATGTATCAATGTTTTATGGTTCGTCTAACGTTATTAATGATCATTGATCCATTTCCAGGTTGAGGTGTTCGAAATATAATCTTAAGTTAGACATAATTTTTTTATAGTATTTGTTCACTTGGTGTGTACTTCACCGTTAGGCATATTTTGTCATTCTCCGTTGACTTTTCTTTATTATCCTGCCGAGTTTGAGAGGATCCCAGCATGATTTAATTTTTATATTTGGTTCCTAATCCCGCTTCCTGTAATATGTTGATGCCTGCCGTTTATCATTGAAATCAATGCCAACCAGATACACAGCTTAAAATCCAGAGCTAAAAACACCTGTCTTTGACATTTGATTTGTTTCTCCTACACTTATCTTAGTACCAGGATGTAGCCTCTGGTTCTGTTACCTTTTCGAAATTAATGTTGGTTTTAACTTAGACGCTCTTTGTTGTGTTTATTTTTTATCTTTGGTTATTGTGAATATTTTTGAAGCATATCGTGCAATGCAATTATTCAAAACATTATTTCATATTGAAGCAAGTTCAATTGATTCAACTTAAGAGGTTCGATAAAGTAAAAAATACAGTAGTAGGCAAACAACCGAACATCCTAGGTTCTATCAATAATTCCTGCAATTATTGTTTGATTGTAATCATCAAATTATTTGGTCGTTAGAACGCATCAGCACATTGATAATAAAAGATATTCATCGAAAATATTGTCACGCTATTGGTGTAGATTATGCCGGCCTGATGAAACTGAGGTGCTATAAAATAAGCAAATATTTGTACGATTATGTAGATGAACCGAAGTCGCGGAATTTGCAGCCATCAAAGGACGATATAAAATCCTTAAACACTTTAACACCCAGTGAGTTTTTGCACAGATGGTATACTCCTTTCAAAAACCAAAATGGGATTTTTGTTACAGACGGAAGACTGAGTATATTTCTTCAATTCAACGAAGATTGAAATGGATATTCCAGGTAGCGAACTTTTAACCCAACCTCGGGTCTACTTAAAACAGGATCTTGGGCGAATATCAAATGGTGCTTGGCAGAATATTGAAAATCATTAAAGGAGATGCCAACAAGGCCGAATACTACAAATCAAAACAGCTACAATTGAATTCACCGGGCCAATAACGAAAATTTGTTTGTCTCCGTTGTCTTTTAATAATTAAGGGATACCCATTTAATGAATATTTGGATTTGCCTTGAAAAACAAAAATAATATTTTGAAATTTTAAGCAAAGGGATTATCAAACTTGATTATGCAACCTTTTCGTTTAAATTACTGTCATATATAGTTCCAAGGGCTGCCCCGTCGATTGTTGGCATTTACAAAAGCTTGGATACAAACACGTATTGGAATACCTAATGAGAAGGGTATTGTACTATCAATCTATTGGACACAGTACTACCTACGGTGCCTCAACATCAGTGTTAATTGCTAATTGACTTGCTGGAGGTTATGTCCTTAGAA
This sequence comes from Tipula vernalis, assembly GCA_958295665.1. Classification (NCBI taxonomy): domain Eukaryota; kingdom Metazoa; phylum Arthropoda; class Insecta; order Diptera; family Tipulidae; genus Tipula; species Tipula vernalis. Next base: position 172,486,636 of record OY282558.1, on the reverse strand, counting down.
AGTAAATATTGAATGTGAGCATATGAGAGAGAATTGCAAGCCATGAAAAGCTCTTGATTCAGGTAATTGTGTTCTATGTTTATAAAAATATTTCAAGTTCTTCATTGTTTTAATCTTCTTGCTTCACGATGTTGAAGAAGTAAAAACCCTCTCGATGAGGCATAGATTTGTAGATGAACTCGCATGTTGTCATTAAAATTTGTTCAACATGCCTCCAAAGCCGAATTTTACGAATGATACCATTATCAATAATAATTATACCATTATAACATCATAGCATTATACCATAACTTACCACCATACCATTGTACCATAACTCTATAAGGCTATCATACCATCATACCACTATGGCGTAATATAGTCTCACCATCTTACTATGAAACTATTACCATCTTAATGCCATGCCATTATACGATTACACCACCATATCATCAAGTCATCATACAATACCATCAAAACATCATTACACCATCAAACAATCATATATCACCATCACCATTACCATTAACAGCAAAATTACAATCGCCATCATCACCGCAAGAATCAAAATAAATAAGGCCCAAAAACATGCTCCAAACTTAATAGTTAGGATTCAAAATGTCATTTTAACACAGTTGGGAATTTCACACTACTTAGTTTAATCGCCATATGATTATTTATTTAATTTTATCCGTGCCCCTGGACATGAATCCCCTTCTTAATACCAAACAGCATCGTACCATCGATTCCAAAAAGTTTGAAGGGAAACATATACTCGTATAAATATACCAAGTTAAGGTGGTAATATCAACATCAACGGCTTCTATTTGAAGAATTATTTGAAATTCCAACTTTTATAATTGATAATTGGGGGTCTTCTTTTAAGTCGAGTGCATTTGAAAGATATTGCAAGGAGAATGATATAAAACAAATCATAAATGGAACTTCAACCCCAAGATCGAACGGGCAATGCGAGCGATACAATCAAACTTTCCTGGCAAAGTTACATGGAGCGGTTGATGAAAATATAAACAAATGAGGCACGAAATTAAGAAACATACAGTGGGCAATTGATAATTTAATAAACATAACGATAAAGTTATCACCTCAACGATTAGTGTTAATGTGCAATCCGAGAAGTATTTTTAAGAACAAACTACAATACTTACACTTTCAACAGACAAAGAGAACATGCATATTTCAGCTTTAAATAGTCATGTGAAAGAATGAAAATGGCGGCAGAAAGACAAAACTCGAATCGATAAAACCCATAAGCGTCCTCATAAGAATCTCTGTACTTTATACAAGGGAAAGGTGGTCCTGTAATCAGAACGTCAAGAAAATGAATTAGTAAATATCGAGAACTATATCTTGCTGCAAAACTATTAGGAAACGATCGATCCGTTATAGTAGATGTAACTGCAGCAAGGGTCTAATGTCAAAACGGTATATTTCAAAAGTGCATATTTCAAAGCAGCTTATGGTACGTACACACAGCATAAGGTACACTACGAAATATTTCGAAAAAACATATTTCAACACGACATATAGTATATAGCGACTCATTCATGCGTGCGCCGAAACAATGTATCACTCACATACATTGGCGACTGATATCACCCAACCATCAATGCAACGTTTTACGCCGCTCAACGTTTACGTTTCAATTTGGGAACACGCGCATGCAACAATTAAACCAGTGTCTCTTCCACATTAAAAATTGTAATGGGCAGAAGACAATTTATATCTGGGCAGCTGCCCGCGCGCCCAGCTTAGAGGAAACGTTGTTTATTACTGCTGATAATTTTAGCAACACAAAAAATGTTGGTGTTAAGATAACAATAAAGAACGTGTGTACATAAAAATAAACTGTCACAAAATAAATGTCAAAATATAAAAATACAAATTAATAAATTTTATTTTTCTAATATATTATAAATGAACAAATTAAATAAATCATAAACTGTGTGTGTATTAACTAAACATAAATAATGCCTTCAATTCAATTTAATAAAAGTCGAAAATACTTTTATAATTAGACTACGTCATGTCGCATAACACGGCATATTTCAAAACCGCATGTTTCAAATCGACATATTGCACCCTACGGCATAAGGTACACTCTAGCATATTTCAATGCGGCATTGGTACATTACGGCATATGGTATTGTACATTACCACACAAGGTACACTTGGCATGTATCAAAACGGCATATTTTACAATTGGCCATATTTAACCGATTAAGATGAAATTCTATTGTTTTTTTACGTTTACTAAATTATTATGGCTCCAAATTTCTCCATTTAATAATTGAGTAATTTTACAAGCTTCATTCAAAATTGAATAAAGTTCAAAATCAAACTTCATTCATTTTTATAAATTTATAAAGTTTCCGACCATTTTCGTTTATATTTGCCTAATTAATTCATTATAACGAAGATGGAAAAGCCCAACATTAGAAATTCACGATTTTTTTTATTTCTAAAGTAATACTCAGGTAATAAATAAATTTTGCTTTTAGTAAAGGTTGTTTCTGTTGTACTTCCACCGTTGTTTTTTTTAAATAACAAACCGGGTTTGCCATTTTCAGTTTCCCATATCCCGTTGGATTTTCTGATTTCGTGAGTTGACTAAGACTTAATCTGTATATATTTGTAAAAAAATGAAGGTTTTGGAGGGCAGGCTTAGACATTTTTTGAATGAATTCCCAAATGAATCCTTAGAGAACATAGACTATCGAATTATTTTACAAATAATTATGTGCATCGCAGTATTTATTGTACAAAAGCATGTAAGATTCGAAATGGCTCTACTCCCCTAGTAATGGTTGATAGGTACAAAGAATGAATGTCGAGATTCAACTTTTTTTTTTTCACCTACTAATTTCACGTGACTTCACACATCGACTTTGCTTCATTCGTGAAATGTGTAGACCGAAATTTAATTGCGAATTTATTTTTCAGTATAAATTGTCATGAAACCATAATCGGGATCAGCCCAATTAATCAAGATATTCGTATTAAAAATTAGAATAATTAAAATATATTGCAATTAATTTGTAGGAACGTTAAGAATGAAACAATAATTACTTGAAAGACTGATTACTTGATTCCTGAAAATTCTGAAATACTAAGACTTTCCATTTTTGTGGCCTTTTTTGAATCGAAAAAATTAATATTTAACCTATCCTTTCCCTCTAACTAGAAATAATTATCAGATATCTCATCTGCATTAATTCAGTTTATGTTACAAATATTTACCCCATATGAATAATTTTAATTTGTTATAGTAGATTTTAATTTTTCTATTATAAATTCTTATATCTATAACGTAAATTTTCATTTCATTTTCATGTCACGCATTGTAGTAAAAAGCGATTCCCCATTGTGAGTTGGCGTAGCTGGTTTTCGAAATTGTTATAATTTAATGTCGAAAGTTTTTTTTTCAAGCGAATTTAGCGAATTTTCTTGGAAGGAAAATCATGGAAATCACATGTAATTACTCAACAATCGAGAATAAGTTATTGGACTTTTTCCTAGCAAATTTTTTGATAGTGATGATTCGACTAAAGACTTCGACTAAAATTGCCCTGGTTTTTCTTATTGTAAGGGTGGATGTTTGTATAGAAACATGACCTCAACACAAAGTGAGACTGTGGTGACTTGTCATGCAACGCATAATTTAAAATACAATTTTTCCATCGCTATATCATCAACACTAACTGATTTATCTTTAGCCGAAGTAATTAGCCAAACAACAACAATATCGGTTACAAATTTTGTTACAATTGCGGTAATCAAAAATAAAATATTTTTTTATTATTAAATACAAGTACGTCCGCCGCGTGATCAACATCTATAGTGAAAGTTGTTGTTGTAAACATTTACAAAAAAGAAATTTCTGGTCGCGAAATACAAAATAATAAATAAAGTTAAAAATTTAATAACTTAATTATTAATACAAATTAATGTATGCAAATTAATATTTAAAACGTGTAATATTGTAAAAGTGAAGTGTCGTAAACGTGCGTGTGGACAAACAAGCTATTGGTGCAAAATAAATGTTGGTTAACGGTAATGGAAACAAACTCACATTCCATTACCACACAATAGAAAACCAACAAGACTAAAACATTCTTCTCGCTATCCTCAGACTTCATTCGATTGAATTCGGATGTTTTTTCTGAGCTTTTTCAAACAATTAAATAATAAGCGAAATAAAAATAAAGGACTAAAGGAGGACAAAAAGAACAAAATGTGGTTAGATCCAACATTTAGGATATTTTGAAAAAAATGTTAAATCTAACAAATCATTTTAAGATCCCATTTTCATCACACTTGTCGAATTTCATAATAATCGGTAAAGAAACAGTCATCAGCCATCCTAATTGACCATATTCTAGAATTCTATCTAAAATCGAGTTTAGAACCATATTTTCGTCGAATATGTTGAATTTCACCGTAATCGGTTATCCTTGAATAAATACGCTAAATTTTGATGTTGGTAGAAAATTGGTTCCTTCTTTAAAAATAATTTCAATGAATAAAAATAAACGTGTAGGGCTAATATCAGAGCACCCTGTATTTTATAGAGCCATAATCAAAAAATCTGAGCTTTTATAAGGGAATTAGAAACGAGGAAAAAACGAAACTTTTCATAGTAACACACACAAAACATATGGGAAATCACTTTTTTTCCTAAGACAAATTTTTAAATGAAAACGTTACAAATTCTTAATTATGATTTCTGAGATACTTTCATAAATGTTTGAATTTCAACATATATGAATATCGTTTAAGTAAATCGTTTTCATTTTCTTGTAATAATTGATTTATTTAAACCAAAATATTAAAAAAAATTCATAACAACAGAATTCTGGTCAAATTGAAATAAAAGCTTACTACGATTCGTTTGGTTATTAAGTCAATATACATTACATAGATGGCAGTGATTGCCGTAAAAATATGGAAAAATCGTACCAAAAATTACCACCTGGGGAAATTTTAAGTTCACAAATTGTAGGAAAAGCAAAACAAATTCACAAAATATAGGAACGTGTGATAATTTTGCGATTAAATATTTTTTTTTCGTATTTTTCTGTAATCATTTTAGACATCTTACGGACACTAGTAAAACTAAAGATAAATCTAGCAAGTATTATTTTAATTTGTCAGAGCCAACTTTGATGTATTTTCAAAATGAAAGTTAGAAAAAATATATTTTAGAAATAATTTAATTTTAATATTTCTGCAATTAATATTTACTTAATACCAATATGGCCTTCTTGTATATTGTTCTTAAAGATATATAGAACACTTTTATACAAACATTTTATAATATTTTTGCTTTTTTCATTGAAAAACTTGAAGCTAAAAACATCATTTTTACTATTGATTCCTATGGAAATCAGTGAAAAGTTATACCACTAAAAAAGCTTCTAAAAAATACGTCATTGAGATTATGGCTCTATACTCTACAAGGCTCTGGTTAAACCCGTACGAACCTTGTCTGTTCTGACAAAATCACAAGTGTCTAGTGATTTCGGAACAAAAACATCATCTTTTTTGGATTAACGAGTTGATTTGGTTACAAGGTTTTGCATGGTTTATCGCAGTTGGTCGATGACTGTGTCGCTGGTTGGTAAAGGTGAAAGAGGATTTTCGACGAAAAACTCACCGGATTGGTTTGACCATAAACCATTTCAACTGGTGAGCACTTCAGATCTTCTTTAACTGTTGCTCGAATTCTATTGCTTCTGGCCATGAGTGCGGCTTTGAGTTGCCGATGAAAGCGATCGACCATGCCATTCGCCTGCGAATGGTAAGCCGTTGTACGTATCCGAGGAGTTTCGTTGTGATGAACTAGTGTGACATTCGGAACCAGAAAATAAATTCTGAAGTTCTAGGTCAGCTTTTTGTGTGTTTGAAATATTGTGCAAGTCGATATGAGTCTCGACTGTGGCCGTTTCGTTGTCGGTGATGCGGGATAGTCTGTCCGCCGCAACGTTGTCATGTCCGTGAACATGGTGAAGGTCCATGGTAAATTGACTTATGTAATCCAAGTGGCGAGATTGCCTTGGATTACGCTCAGTTTTAGGCTGAACTGCTCTAGTCAGAGGCTTGTGGTCAGTGTAAATGGTGAAGTCCCGACCCTCGACAAAATATCTGAAGTGTTTAACTGCTAGATAAATTGCGAGTAATTCCTGGTCGAATGCGGAATATTAATTTCGGCACCCGAGAGTTTCTTGGAGAAAAATCCGAGTGGCTCCCAACACTCGTTATGTACATGCTCTGATGGCAGTGTTTGATGCATCAGTAGTAACGCTGAGCTTTGAGTCGCTCATTGGATGCGCTAAAAGTGTTATTTGTGCCAATTCAGATTTAGTGACGTCAATGCTTATTGACATTCGTCGGGTCAAGAGAAGTTCTTGGCTGTCTTGGGCTTCTTTAGTAATGCTGCCAAGTGATTATGAATTGGTGCGAGTATTTCAGCGAGTTTTGGTATAAATCGGTGATAGTAATTTACCATACCTAAGAATCGCTGTATGCTTTTGATTGCCGTTGGAGCTGGGAATGCCCTAACGGCATTAATTTGTTCTTCAGGCGGCAGAGTACCATTAGGTTTTATCTTGTGACTGAGGAAATCAACACATGGTCTTCAACCTTGATGTTTCTTCTTCACCATGTAAAGCGGACAAGAGACGGGAGATTCTGACGGCCGGTAAATCCCTAATTCCACCATGTGTTGTAATTCTGCAAATGCGGCTTTGTGCCGAACTGGATCTAGCCTGCGTGGTCTTGACACACGTAGATGGCCTGCTGTGACAATGTTGTAAACCACGTTGTGTCAAACTGGTAAATTATAATTCGGATCTGCTGTTAAAAAAGGAAACTTCTTGAGCAAAGTGTTGTAGCCGTTGTCGATTGCGAAATGGATCAGAGTAGGCGTGTTAACTCGAACCATTGAAGCATTGATTGATAGCTGAGTTGCTGGATTAATCAGTTTCCTGTGTTTTAAATCGACAAGGAGTCGAAATTTGCTGAGAAAATCGGCGCCAATGATTGGACGGTTCACAGCTGCTAAAATGAAAGCATGTGTAAACGTTCGTTTAAGTCCAATGTTTACCCGGAACAGTTAGCTTCCGTAGGTATTGATTGTTGTGCCATTGGCGGCCGATAAGACTAATCCAGTATTTCTTGAAGAATTAAGAGCGAAAAAGTTTTGATATGGAATGACGGAAAGATCCGATCCCGTATCGATCAGAAATGAAAGTTTATTTTTAGTATCTTGTACGAATAATCGGCTTTTTGCTTGTTTTTTTTCTCATGATCCGCTCGATTTTGCCTATTTGAGTGATATCTTGAATTGCTACGTTGACTATATCATGAGTTGCTATTCGAGCGACTTCGTTTTTCGTTAGCTAATTTGGCTAGAGTGGCTTCAATTTTCGCCAAACGCTCTGCCATGCTGGGATGATCACTGTTCTCTTTGAGTTGGTCTCTATTGGCGTATCGTTGATATAGATTGAGTATGTAACGGCCGACACAACCACATCGCCAACAGGACAGATTGCCAACAACTACCTCGCCGACAAGACAGATGGCCGACAAAACCACCCACATCGCCGACAGGATAGATGGCCGACACAACCACATCGCCGACAGGACAGATGGCCAACAAAACCACATCGCGTGCAGAACAGATGGCCGACACAACCATATCGCCGACAGGACAGATGGTTGACACAACCACATCGCCGACAGGAAAGATGGTCAACAAATACTACCTTGATCAACAAGTTCCCGGAATAACCACCGTGTGGGGCTCCCATCATTCCGATTTGAGTTCTGTTTTTTTTGTTAAGTTGGTACATCTGTTGTTGATATTCCCTCTAAATCTTAGCGTCATAGCTTGACATTTGCAAAAGTTACGTAGGAAAAGATATAAGCGATTAGTCGCTGGAAAGTTAGTTAAAAAGAATCTCAAACAAGTTGACACAAACAATCAAGGCTGAGAGAGTGCAGAAATTGAAAGAAGAGTAAGATGGGAAAATCATCCCAAGAAAGAAACCAACCACGCCCAAGACCGTTGCTGCAGAGTACAAGAAAGGCAGCAGAAACGTAGAATAATTGTTGTAAAAAATTCCCTACCCTATGATATACCCTATGCTGATATAACCGTATGCTCGGAAACCAAATGCGGCAAATAGTACTAATGGTCGCTTCGGTTTAAAAATGTCAGATACAAAGAATTTTAAAACCCCTGTTTCGTTTTTTTGTATATACGGTTTCATTTCCCAATCTTAGCGTTACCCGGAACCAACGACGTGGACGTGTTCGGAAGATAGTTCCATGTTTGTTTTTTCAATTTGTTTTTTGTAGTTTTTTAAATTTATTTTTTTTTTTTTTTTAATCACAAAATTCTAAATCCAAGCAAATTTAAATTAATCAAATAATTTCATAAAATGTAATTTTAATTTATTAGTTACAAAAGCTAAAATAATTGTTAAATTAGAGGGTTATGTTATGAGCAATTCCTCTAATAAAATTTAAAAGGGTTCGATTCGGTCTATCTTGAATTATTAGAGATAACCTTTGTTCAAGATCCCCCGTATTTTCTTTTTTGTTGTGGTTTTCTTTCACCTTTAGTTATCGCTTCAAATTGCCCTGCAGTAACTTTTTGCTCTTTTGCAAGGTTCGTATAAGGCAGAAGATACCCGGATGATTAGAGCCAACTAAAACCTGCCATCTGCGATGCCAGCCTTCCACTCTATTTTGAGTTCTTGGAATATTATTTGCCTGGCTATCAAAAACTGACCATATCTCAGGCGAGAAAAGTGGTGACATGCGAGTTTGAAGGACTTGTCTGGCAGTCCGTCGTGTTCTCCCTAACACGTAGGTTTGCTCGAACCATTCTACAACTCCATTGGCTTCTTGTGGAATAATATTTTTAAGATCATTCCATGCTTCGGGTATTTCTGTTGTATTCAGAAATGCAAGCGTACCTATCTGCCTCATTATTAAATTAAATTCTTAGTCCGACCCATACCTGCTTGATAATCCGAAAGATTGAATTTTCCGCCAAATGGACTGGTAAAGATGAAAAACACCCTTTCATCTGCACTTCTTCAAACTCACCTGCTGCTGCATTCATGGCGGCCTTTTCATAATCAGTAATAATGAAAGTTGGACTCAAAACAAGTTGGAATTCTTGTGCTATTTCCGATATTTCTTCAAATGCCCTTTGGTAACAAATTTCGGACTTACTGCTCATCAGAATAAAGACCAGTGGAAGTAATCTTTAATTTTCGGAACCACCTACTGGAGCATGGATTGAATAAAGCTGTATAAAATTTCAAAAGACACTGGTTCGGTAGGGGTATTTTGTCGTCTAACACGTTTTATTGTTTTACGCAAGGCCTCTTTGGTTGGCATTTGTGCCTGTGAAATGGATGTTAGTTCGCTCAAACTACTTTGTATAAATTGTGCTGGTTTATTAGTTGTAAGTAAGGCTTGCGCTTTTATATTAGAAATGGCGATTGCTACATTTGCATTACTTGGGTTGCATGAATGGTTATGCTCGCTAACCGACTGTAGACGGTGGACGCCGTTTATTAATATTGTAACGGCTCTTGCATTGCAATAATCGGGGTTTTCGATGCCACTTTTAATACGGTTCCTTTTGACACATTCCCAGTAGAATTTTTCCTCTCTAGCCTTATTTTTATGATAAATATAATTTCTAATTTTAACCATTTCACGATTGTTTGTGCTTTTTAATATTTCACAAGTATCTTCCACCTGTACTAAATCCATTACGCTACTAATTTTATATTCGATGTTGAATCGTTTAAAACAATTAATAGAAAAACTTGTTGATGTCTTAAATTTAATTTCAGTTTGGTTTTTTTATTTTCTTTGAATTTGTTATCTGTATTACTGTAAATATAGTTTAAAAAAAAAAAATCTATTTCGGGGAATCCTGCAGAAATATTAAATTTTTATTGTTAAAAGTTTCGTTCATTGAAAATATGTGTTAATGTTTTAAAATATTATAATATAAACAAGATAATCTAAATTATATTAATTTTTATTAACCTTTATCCGGATAAATAAAAAAATATGTTTCGGCTGGATAGGTACAATTACACCTTTTATATTTTAAATGAAAATAAAACGGAATTATCTTAATAATTGCATTATGGGTATTTGTTGTGCAAAAGCAGGGATTTACATATATTTGCTTAAATTGAATAAATGTGGGATTCTAAAAAAAAATTCTAGATGAAGTGTTGGAATTTAGCACATTAGGATGGAACTTGGTTATTTCTTAACCGATTATGATGATATTCAGCACGTACGATAGAAATCCATTCACGATTCTAAAACTAGTTTTGGATGAAGTTCTGGAATATAACCAGTTAGGAATTGACTAGGCTATCGCTAAATTGATTATGATGAAATTCGATTTGTACGATCGAAATGGGATTCTAAAATTTGCCCTCTCTTGAATGTTGTAGGATAATCTTATCTATAGATTTAGAAAATTATTCGAATTAAATTAAATTTTTGAAAATGGTTAAAACCAAAATTTGAAGGCCAAACATAAAAATAGAGATTTTTAAATATTTATGGGTTGTGGCGAAGTAGTTATTAAAATAAGACGAAACGAATTTTCTTCAATAATTTTTGAATGACTTGTACCGGGTACGAATCCCGATAGGGGTGAAATTCAAAAGGGATTTTGCATCATTTGATTACGATCGGTGATGACGATGAACACAAATATGATCCCTCTGAGGAGAGTGCAGAATTTATGGGCCGACCCACCTTGCATGTCAGTACTATAGGCTGATCTGAAGCGCCTGGCGTGGTAGACGCAAAACGGGCCTATAGCCTTATGTCCCAAATTTGGTTACTTACTGCATAAGGGAGGACGTTAAAAGTGAACTGCGAAAGAGTTAAAAGGAATATGTTCTCCAAAAAATGTCTTTTTGAATGCATTAGGTAAGCTGTTGGTTGTTTATGGAACAAAATTAAGTGGAAATGATTCTTTATCAAATACCAACTTAGTTTCTTGGTTCTATTCGGAAACTCAGAAAAGAAGTATCTGTATGTTCAATTTCTTCACCATCCAGATTTAATTTCGTAAATAAATTTAATGTGTATGTTTTACAATTAGTTAATAATCTGAATCCTCTTTTTTCTACGTTTTTAAGTAGCTACTTAAATAAATTTTTGGAAAATACAAATGGTGCGCGAATTAAGATGTTATACGATGAGAATACACCTAGTGGTTTGACGTCTGATTGTACGGATTTAATCAGATAAATAAAAATTATGTTTCCTGAAGAAAACTCTGTAAGTGCAATCGCCACAGAAATGATTGATTTAACTAAATATTTTGTAATACTAAGAATAGTAACTTTCCTCATTTCAATTAAACAAATATTTCGATATACCCTTTGAAGTAGGAGTTAATGATGGAATATACCGTACTGAAATAAGCATAAAGCTGCCTTGATTCTTTCGCCAACTCATTTCAAAATAGGCACGATGAATCATTACTTCATGCATCCGTGTATAATACATTCATTTTTGTATAACTTATTCCTGTGCTAGTTCAAGTTGAATTCCATGCGTAATTTTTGCAGCTCAGAAACAATTCGCTAAAAGGTACTCCTTCTTCTAATACTTGTAGCAGCTGCCACATGTTTGGACAACTAATTTGCATCAGATGGTCAATCTGTCCTGTCGGCGATGTGGCTGTGTCCTGCTGTCTATTTTGTCTGCGATGTGGTTATGTCGACCATCTGTCTTGTCTGCGATGTAGTTGTGTCGACCATCGGTCCTGTTGGTAATATAGTTGTGTCGGCCATCAGTCTTGTCGACGACGGTGTTGTGTCCTTTGGAATTTAGTGGTCGGCCATCTGTCTGGTCGGCGATGTAGTTGTCGGCCATCTGTTCTGTCGGCGATGTGGTGTGTCGGCCATCTGTCCTGACGGCGATATGGTTTTGTCGGCCAACTGTCTTATCTGTGATGTCGTTGTGTCGGCCATCTGTCTTGTCGGCGATGTGGTTGTCGGCCATCTGTTCTGTCGGCGATGTGGTGTGTCGGCCATCTGTCCTGTCGGCGATATGGTTTTGTCGGCCATCTGTCTTGTCGGCGATGCGGTTGTGTCGGCCATCTGTCTTGTCGGCGATGTGGTTGTGTCGGCCAAAGTTCTTGTCGACAATGTAGTTGTCGGCAAAGTGGCTGGTCGGCGAAATGGTTGTCGGCCATGTGATCGGATACCGAATGAAACTGTAGTTTAGGTGGCTCAGTTTTTTGTTTTTTCGGTGGAATTTTGCCCCTCGCCTTTGCCTCGAACTTCAAACTTCTAACTTGAAAAGCAAAAAATATTTACCGCTAGCTACTTGGTAAGCAACTAAATATTTTTTTCACTTTTAAACAATTCGCCATTTAATAAGTGAACTTAGGATGATCACTTACGATGGTAAAACAACTTTCTTAGTAAATAAAATACCAACCTTATTACGACAATACACACCAAACCTAGATAGGTTGGTTTATTATCACAAATGACTATATTGCATGTCGCTCGATACTTATTAAGTTGATCTGATTTCACCAATGACACACCAAAAAGAATAACTTATGCTAATTCATAACCTATACAGCTGAATATTTTAGGGTAAAGCAGCTACAACAAACATACAACAAAAGAAAAAAAGGGTTCAACCCAAAAAGATTATATCAAATCAAATTATTGTATTATGTTGATATTTTTATTTAATAAATATTAATTAATTAGTATTAAAATAGAAACAAATTAATGATTAATTTTTTTTTTACTTGTCTATTTTCAGGTAAGATTTTCAAAAGGTTACAAAACCAACAAACAAAAAAAAAAAAAAGAAGCTAAGTATTCAAAATCTAGAATAAAATATTTGTTGCCATATCGACTCATATATTATTATATGTACCACCAAGAAGTCAAACTACATATAGTAAAGAAATATTTAGTTATAAAACGAAACGAGAGATAAATCATTAAAATTGTACAACAGACACAAAAAAAAAAATTTTTTAACCGACTTATAAAACATTTTTATTAGATTTAATTGAATTTTATTATTTTTTAATTTGATAATTTAATATACACAAACAACGAAATATTAAATTATGGGAATTTTAAAAAAATAAAAAATTGTATGAATGGTGCTCACAAAGTAGTACACGAAATATTCGTTTGGTTGGTGGGGAGAGTTTTCTTAAAACTATAAAGTACTCGTAAATTGTTAAGTACCAACATCCTTTTAATAATAAAATATAATAAAGGATATCCGAATCCTTTTTTTTTCTTTTCTGTATTTCGCTATGCTATTCAAATTCAATCCACCACATTAATAATTTCTTTTGAGATTAAGAATATTCTTGCTCTGCTGTATTCGTTTTAGTCTTTTGTATGATAAAAATCTTTAAGATATTCTGAGAAAGGCCATAATGGAATTTTTTTGTTTTTCTTTGGGTTTATAAATTTTCTTTTTTTTTGTTGTATCCTCATCTTTGCGCTCGTTTCTATTTCTATTAATCAGTGTCGCAAAATCTTTCTGATCTTTTACATAAATATTAAGTTAAGCTATTTTATTTGTAATTAAAATTAATTTAATATACAATAATTATTAAATACATATTTGTATAATTTGTTTAAGTGTAATTACGTCTTAAGGTCGTCGACACGTATTTATCGGCGACTAATTAGTTGCACAAATATTTGATTAACCAATCAATGGACGACCACCCCGTGCGACGTCTTTATAAATTATCATCAAATTTAAAACCTGATTTATTTGGTTTTTTTTTATTTAACGAAGGCAACGTTGACCACTAGTTTTTGTTTGTTGTAAGACGGTATTTAGATAAACTCATAAGCAAAATAATTTATGATTAATTTTGTGTATTAATTAAAATTGTGACAACAATAATTTACCAACTCAAACGAACATGTAGGCGGTTTATACTTATGTAAATTCCTTATGCACGTACAAAAGTTTATTGTCGGATAAAACGAATTTTAGTCGCATTGTTGACAGACGATACTAAAAATGTTGATAGGTAAAATGTGAACTTTTCGGTTTTCATATTCGGTAATTTTATTAGTAAGTCTTCTCGTCTATCTGTTAGATAAACAATGTAGGGTGGTTGGATATACAATATTCAGTAAAAAAATTAATTAACTTGGAATGGTTTTCAGTTTATAAATTTGGATTTTTTTTTAATTAAAAAGGATTTGTATAGTTTGTGCTTGTAGTATATGTATCAATTCCATTTTCCGCCTACATTTGTGTTTTGGCTAGATATAATCAACGTTGTTACCAAAATGCCGAAATCTAAATTATTATATCTAGGCAGTGCCGGCTCGAGTGTTCTGAGCACCCTTTTTTTTATTTTTAACAAAGAAAAGAATATTGAAATTAACTGCGATTGAGCAAACTGGGTCTACTAAATTATTTGTGTTTAGTCGGAATTATGTCAACCTCAGTTACAGTTAATCATGTTACGTATTTTATAATATTAGGGGTACCCATAAGTAATCAATTATTTCAAAGGTAAATAAATATGTTTCAATGTATGTTTGAACATCGTTCAAATTTCAAAAAAATTTATTTTTAAGGGAATGTTCCATTGATCTAAATAAATGGTAATCCGATGGTGCGATGTCGGGCGAGGTCTGACATTATCGTGTTCTAAAACGACACATTCTTTATTGACAAGACGTTCTAACTGTTGGATATAAATATCAGCTGTAACTGTTACGCCCGGTTTTAGTTTAGGTGTATAGGTATAGCTCGTTGATTCGAAGAAAGCCATTGATTGGACGTTTTAAATTGCTGTGCAGCACCCATTTCTCATCGCCGGTCACAATTCTGTTAAGAAATGGATCCCTTTGTTCCTTAATTAATAACGATGTGCAAATGGTTCGCTGCTGGTCTTTGTTTGAAATCGACAATTGATGTGGAACCCAAATACCTTGTCGAGATACTTTTCCAATTTCATGGAGCTGTCTTTGCACTATCGACCAGGTAGCCCCAAGTGTGTCGGCTATTTCCTGTATGCTCAGTTTTGGATCCGATTCAACCACTGACCTCAAAGCATCATTATTAATTTTAGAAGATCTCCCACTTCGAACATTGTCCGATAGCTCAAAATCAGCACTAGTCAATTTCCTAAACCAATGCGTATATATCACAAATATTTATTGTTGCAGTTGTTGCATTATATCCCGATCGAAATTGAAATATTTATTTATTTATTTATTTATTACCAGAATATCGAATACGACTCTTAAAAAGATCCCTTGAAATGTTAAAATCGAAAAGTTCTGAATATTAGTTAAAATATTTTCACGTACGCGCGACCGGTTCATCAATTCCATAATTCGTACGATGAAAATCAATACTCAGTCTTAACTGTCGTGGACGAAGAATTCTCTTAGGAACGTAAAATGAATATAAGTCAAGCAATACCCGGCAATCAATCTTAGTACAAATTACATCCCGAGCAGATACTGCATGAATCATCTCTCTTCTGAATTCAAGGCAGATATTAAGAACTTTTTTTGAATCCGCTCAATACGATAACTAAAGATTTTATAACCAGAACTCCAGATAACTACAGCGTATTCCAAAATAGGCCTAACAAAAGCAGTACATATATAATGTCTTGAGTGTATATGGGTCAGAAAATTGACGAGCATGTCGAGAGGATAGAGATCTCAATAGCTCTCTCTTGGAGATATTGAGAGCTAAACGATTTTCGGTAGTCTGAAACTGTTGTAAACAGATTTTTGGAAATAAAACACGTCTCTTACTTATTATGAGTAAAGGAAGTAACATATATATATATATATATATATATATATATATATATATATATATATATATATATATATATATATATATATATATATATATATATATATATATATATATATATATATATTTCATTTGACAGAATGTTGCCTAAAAACCAGCTTATCAGCTGTCCCAATTAACAACATAAATTCATCCTATATACCAACATTCCCACTTGAATTTAAACTAATTCCCATTTCTTCTCGATGTTGTTGATGTTTCAATTTTGGAAGTCCTTTTGTTAACGCATCAGCAATCATCTGATTTGTTCCAATTTGATTTATTGTAATAACAGATGCTGCTACTTTCTCATTTATAAAGTGGTGCCTGACATCTATGTGTTTTGTACGAGGATGGTAGGAATCTGTCTTCGAGAGATTTATCGCACTTTGACTGTCGCAGAAGATCGGAATCGCAGTCGGTCTGCTGAGTTCCACGTCTAATTTTCGAAGCCATAGTGCTTCTTGACAGGCTGCCGAGAGAGCCATATATTCGGCTTCAGTTGAGGAAAGAGCAACGGTTTGTTGCTTACGTCATGACCATGTTATTGCTTCACCACCTTTGAGAAAAATATAACCAGTGGTGGACTTTCTTTCATCAAGATCACTGTCCCAGTTGGCATCACTAAATCCCATAGTGTTGTCCTGTTCTGAATTCCGATAATTTAGCTTCGCACCTATTGTGCCCTTCAAATAACGGAAAATTCGTTTCACTGTAACCCAATGTTGTTTGCCGGGATTATTTGAAAAACGACTCACCAAATTCACTGCGTAGGCAATATCAGGTCGCGTATCCTGGGCTACATACAAAAGGCTGCCTACCGCTTCTTGAAATGAAATTTTCTTCATGTCCTCAATTTCGGCTTTGCTGGTTGGTGACATATTTTTGTCTAACTTGACGTTTATGTCGATTGGTGTCGCAACAGGATTAGATTGCAACATGTTGAATTTTGCCAAAACCCTGGTAATGTATTCTTGTTGATCCAGCGATAACATTCCCTTTTCTCGATCCCTTCTTATTCGGAATCCTAATATGCTTTGCACCTCTCCAATATCTTTCATTTGAAAACATTTGGCTAGTTCGACTTTGAGACTCTTGCTTTGTGCTTTGTTGGTACTTAAAATCAAAAAATCATCACTTATATCGCAAAAACAACTTACGATGTTCGTCGATTTTATGATAGATACACCTATCAGCTTTAGATCGTGTCATGCCGATCTCTACCAACACCTTGTCCAACTTTTGGATACAGGCATGGCCGGTTTGTTTTAATCCATAAAGTGCCTTTTTCAATTTGCACACCTTACCTGAACCATCAGCGAAGTTTTCTGGTTGTAACATATACACCGGTACCATCAATTCACCTTGAAGGAGCGCAGACACTGCATCCATCTGCTCAACTTACATATCGTATTGAACAGCCAATGCCAATAGATAGCGAATTGAGCTATACTTCACCACCGGTGCATACTTCTCCTCAAAATCTTCTTTCCTGTTTGACTTTGGTGCCCTTTCTGAACGCCTACTTTCACAGTTCTGAATTACTGCAATGTCTGGACAATAATTGCTATCAGAATCATTTACTAATGCGTCAACAATCGTTTCATCAATAGAACTTGCATCTTCATCGCTTGGGCTGTCATTATCTCCCACTTCATTCGGCAATGGTAAAGAAATACGTTCCGAATGAATTTCTGATGAATCAGATACGACCAGAGTGGTATCCCTAACCAACGATTGTTCATTATTTAACATTTGGAAAAATTGGACGTCTCCATTGTTGTTTAAATATTTACATGACTCGTCAAAAATACAGTCACATTGTACACACGATAGCCCTTTTGAGTTTCACAATAGCCAATCATCATGCATTGTTGTGCTGTTGGATCGGACTTTTTCCGCTTTTGTTTTGGCACATGTACCATAGCTTTTGATCCAAAAACCCTCAAGTTCAACAAATTCGGTTGTCTCCCTGTCCACACCGTCTCTGGTATCCGTCCTGATAACGCCTTTGTTGATGAACGGTTGATTAAATATACAGCAGTATTCACTGCTTCGGCCCAAAACCGTTTCAGTAAACCAGAATCTAACAGAAGACACCTCGTTTTTTCGACAAACGTCCGATTCATGCGTTCACACAATCCGTTCTGCTGTGGATTATATGGAATTGTCGTCTGGTGTTGTATCCCTGAACTGTTGCTGTTGCAATTAGCTGATTGCATTTGTCAAAAATTCTACACTGGCGGTCATCGAAAACTATCACTTTACCATTTTTTGCCATCTGACCAACAGAAAGTAAGTTTGTCGATAATTCAGGCACATACATTACGTCAGCTGTGACAGTTGCCTTTTTATTGTGAATTATAATGTCCAGATTACACGTTCCCTTACAGTTGACTGGCACCTTTTCATTGTTAGCCATGATACTTCTTTAAGTGTTGACAATTTGGAGCAATTTGTAATAATTTGCATATTATTTGTCATATGCGATGATGCGCCGGCGGAATCAATATACCATTCATCATGAATTTTTGTTTCATTTACCGCAAAAATTGATAATAAAGCCTGTTTACTTTCCGTCTCCTTTTTCTTGAGCGGAAACTTGAATTTATTTGCGAAATGACCAATTTGGTTACAGTTGTAGCATCTTGGTTTAAATCGCTTTATATTTCCTTTGGAAATAAACGCTGTATTTAACAAACTCTTGGTATCACCGTACTCACTAATGAGTAATTTAGATTTTACATATTCCCCTGTAACTTTCGTTTCAGAACTTTCCATGGCCACAATCATTGGTTGAAATTTTTCTGGTAAACCCGCAAGTAAAAACGTCCCAATCCATTCCTCATCGACTATAAAACCTATGTCGTTGAACTTTTGAGACGCACATATGATTGTTGTTACATACTGCTCCATTGATGGACAATTTTCAAGTTTGGTGTTGATCATTTTTCGCATTAACGCGATTCTGTTCGATAGTCCTTCATGCTGGAATACTTTCTTTAATTTTTCCCACACTTCTTTTGAAGTTTCTAGACGACGAATATGCATATATAAACACTTGAATCCACGCACATGATGATCTTCGATTTTTCTTGTGTTTCCCGCTTGGCCTTCTTCATTTCATCTTTTGTTTCGTCTTTATTTTCGATACAACACCACAGGTCTTCATGCAAATTCCCATTCATTATAATTTTCTCGTTCCATTAATTTTTCTACTGGAACGCTATTCGATGCCATGATTTATTTAATTATCGAATTTACTGATACACTTTATACGCTAATTACTTTATTACTCAATTAATAACTATGTCTTTTACCCGATTCCACAATAAAACAGCCAAAAATCTGAGCCCATAACCTGTTTAAAACAGATTTTTGGTAATTGGAAATAAAACACGTCTCTTACTTATTATGAGTAAAACGGAAGTAACATATATATATTTCATTTGACAGAATGTTGCCTACTAACCAGTTTATCAGCTGTCCCAATTAACAACATAAATTCACCCTATATACCAACAAAAACGTCTGCGCCATTTCAGATAGTAGCGTAAATTTTAAGGTCATCTGCATATAACAGACATTTACAAATCTTAAAACATGTAACAACATCATTAACAAATAGAATAAATAATAATGGACCTAAATGACTACCCTGAGGAACATCAGAGGAGAACAATTTTGTCAAAGGCCTTACTGAAATCTGTATAGATAGTGTCAACTTGGGCACCTTTTTCTAAACAGCATATCGCATCATTAACAAATACCGCAAGATTGATGGTCGTTGATCTACCAGAAGAGAAAAAACCGTGCTGTTGGGGAACAATTAAGTTTTTAATATTAAAATAAATACAATCCTTTACCAATTTTTCAAAAAGATTAGGAATAACAGATATTATAGCTATTCCTCTATAATTCTCAACTGAATTTTTAGGTCCCGATTTAAATACTGGAATTATATACGAGGGTTTCCAGCACTGGGGAAAAATACCTTGCCTAAGGCTGTAATTAAATAAATGTGCTAAATGGCCACTTAAGGCTTCGGCGCAATTATTTAAGAGTAGTGAGGGAATACCATCAGGGCCCATAGACATTTTACTATTAATTCCAACTAAAGCCATTTTAATTTTTTCACCCGTAAAAGAAGAAATACAGTGAATATGATTATTGACCAAGACTTGGTCACAGGGAGATGTTAAAACATTTTCGACTGAATAAACGAATTGGAAAAACGTTGCAAATAATTCACAAACCGCATTCAGATCATGAGCTTGCCAATCATTATAACTCATGGGTAAAGGATAACCAACAGATTTTCTTTTAGAGTTAATATAATGCCAGAAACACGATGGATTGGACTTGATATCAGATTCAATTTCTAACAAATAATTACCATACATAAATTGATTCAAAACCTTAAACTCATACCGAAGGTGAGAATACAATGCATGTGTTCGTCTTTTTATAGAGTTTATGTGCCTTGGTTTTACGGTTATATAAATTAACAAGTTTTTTGTTAAACCACTTTTCACGATACGAATTATGTTTGTTGACAATTTTTGGAATGAATAGATCCATCCCCGCATACAAAATTTCGTAAAACCGGCTAGTCATAATTTCAATATCCTTCTCATTACAAAGGAAATCCCAGGAAATACTTTCAAGAAATCCATTTAGAGAGTCATAATCACCATTTCTAAAATCAAAGATTAAAATATTATCATTTGGAACATAATCGTCGAAACATTGAAAACTTAACTTAATTATCAACGGTGTATGATGAATACTTGATGAGCGAACCACGTCTTCACAAGATTGAACTGATGGATGTAAATTATTGTCAGTGAAAACAAGATCCAAAAGTGAGCCATTCTGATTGTGCACTTCGTTATGTTGCCTATTTCAAAAAATGAATCTATCACGAAAGAAGTATTAGCAGTGTTACCAAACGGTGTAAATATTCCATCAATTCGTTTCCAATTTAAGTTTGGAAAATTAAAATCACCCACGATGCCCAAACTATCATTTTCTTCCATTTTGGGTTGAATCTTATTTCCAATTATATCGATAAATTCATTAAGGAATTCACTTGTAGATTTCCCGAGAACATACGAGCACAAACGAAAAGATTTCCTTAGAAAAGGATTTCAATATCACCGGATGCAATATTAATTTGTAGACATTTATACTAATTTATTACCGCTATTAGTAGACCACCACCAACATCCAGACACTCTCCAGTGTCGTATAAATACTATAACTAGCCATGTCTCAGTTATGACTATGATGTCATAATCTTCTTCCATAATCGATGTAAAAAATGTATCCACTTTTGTGCGCATTCTACCCGTGTTATGGTAATATATATTAAACCAATATTTATCGTTAGTCATACAATTACCTATCGTTAGTCATATTTTATTGTTAGTCACATAAAATAGCATACAATGGCGTGTGGATTCATCTGGAGGTTCGTTAGCCGCCATTTTCTTAATGCAAAACTGTAATTTTTGTTATTGTTGAAAATAATAAGTCCACACTATAATATCTAATATGCTACAACAAAACACGTCTGCGCAGTTACGCAGCGAATGAAATCAAACTGAATGCAAATTTTCGGACAGGGGGAGGGGTGACAGGTAATTTTCTCGGGTCCCCATTACTAATTGAATTGTTCAACTATCGATAATCCTATAAATTTCTTCAAATTTATCAATTTATCGATACAATAGTTGGGAAAGTTGCTAAACTCTTTCTTAACTGAAAAAATTTAATTTTATCGAGTTTATCTGGAAAAATACATTAAATATAATTTTTCTCGATTAGTCCTCGGCCACCGAGCTCCACATGTATACGCTATATATCATTATTTCTTTATATTACTTTAATTAATTTTTAATCATGTTATCCACTCCAGTACACTCTATTATGAAAGAACATATGCGCAAATTTAAACGTACGTAAGCATGGAAATTTTTTTCTTTAATGGTAAAAATTTAAGAGGTTTTTATGCCTAAGGGAAGGGCAATCTGTGAAGAACTGAGTTAGTTTCAATTTTTAGAACCACATCCGAAATTCATACTGAAATCAAATTTTAATCATAGAAACAAAACAAAATAAGCTAGTTTCCAGAATTATGTATATTTGGAATTCATATTGGAATTCCATTTACATTATACAAATTCAAGTTTCATCCCAATCAGTTGAGAAATGCAGAGTTCCATTCAAAATAGTAATTTTTCAAAACAACATCATGATCTCATGTTAGAATCTCATTTCATTCAAACTGGAAATTTTCTAGAGCCACATCCGGAACTCATTTTGACATCTCATTTTCATCATACAAACCGAGTCTTATCCAAATCGGTTGAAAAATGGCTTAGTTCCATTCAAATTGGGCATTTTCCAGAACTACATCCGGAACTCATTTTAAAATTTTATCGTAAACACTGAGTTTCATCCCAATCGGTTGAGAAATAGCTTAGGTTCATTTAAATTGGCCATTTTCCAGAACCACATTTGAAACTCATATTGGAATCCCATTTTCATCATACAACCCGATTTTCATTCAAATCGATTTGGAAATGACTAAGTTCCATTTAAACTGGCCATTTTCCAGATACCATTAGACTATTTTGCAAAAATCCCATTATTAACAAAAGTCCCAATACAAGAAAAAAAATAAAAAGCAACGCAACTACAAGAATTGGATTTTTTAAAGAAAATGGAACCCGGGCCCCCCACTGGAGGAGTAAAACGACTTTTCCTGAAATCAAGATTAAGCGTATTTTGTTGACCAAAATTTAATTCGAATTATTTTGGGTTGTATTTTTTCCAAGGAAATAGCCAATCTGATTTAATTGACAAAAGCCAACCTTTCGAAATAAAATATAAATGTAATATGTGTTATGACTCTGGTGGCAGGTATCATAACCAAGAATTAGAATTATGTTTAAATGAACGCAATTTTTTTTTTTTTGGTTTAATGTTGTTGTTGCGCCGGTTTATCATATGTAATTGTTGTTGTAAATTTGTCAAGGAAATGCGGTAACTAGTTGCAATCGCTTCCTGACACTCGAAAACCCCCCTTCACCAATTTTTATCAAAATCGATCGTGTCATTTCCGAAATCCATGATACAAATAAACATATAAACAATTTTATGGCGTTTAGATATACATAGTAGTTATTTGAGTTTGTTGGACACTACAATTTTAAGTTGTTCCAAACCTCGGAACATGCATATCAAATATTACAGCTGTAAAAGAGTAAATCATCCCAATTTGGTAATATCTATGTGCTGCTTCCGATTTTTTGACACTTTTACTTATATTATTTGACATGATCAGTTAACCTTTCGTGATGAAAGGCTAAATCAACAAATTTTAAATATAATTATTATTCAATATATGCCATTAGGTGACTTGTGTACATTCGTTATGAAAAAGTTAGGGACAGGGGAAGAAAATCATTAAAGTTATTACTGTCGGACCTGGGCCCTATTGCACCAACTACTTATCAACTTATCATAAATTAGTTTTTTGATAATGATAAGTTATAGGTGTTTCACCAAAAGTAACAAAATCTCACTCAATTACTAATTGGAAAACTTATGAAATTTTGATAATGATAAGTGATAAGCGTTGCACATCAGAATGTCTATAACTTGTTAATTGAAAAATTATCAAATTTTTATGATAATTTGTAATGATCTCTACAAAATTACTATAAATGTGATAGTGTTTGCAAATTGAAAAGTACTTGAACCTAAACAATTTATTTCCATAATAAATGAATTAAGAGAATTCCTATTAACAAACAAATTGAGTTTCACTACATTATACACAAATTGCAATCGTCATACACAAACAAAAACTATTTTCCATTTTCCAAAACATTTTCTCAAACAATTTACTATTGTGAAATCCATTATTTTGTTAAACAATAAAACATTTATGCAAAATAAAAATATAAAATCTTACTAAGATAGGTTCACGTTGCAATGTCGGAGGTTTCTGTTCCAACTCTAATTTCCAAAAATCAGGTTGAATCATATTGCTTGTGAATTCCTATGAAATAAAATTGTTTGCAATGTGGTATAAAAGCGCATTCGGTATGTTGAATAACTCAGTTTTTTCTTTGTTAGGCGCACGAGATTTCTAAGTAATCCCCATTGTTTTTCACGGACTCAAATTTAGATAACGCAACTTTGGTTTTGGATGCACAGATCGCAACTTCTACACCTAAATCAGGTAAATTTCTGTACTATTACTAAATATCGGTGTTGCTGTTCAAAAATAGTACCAGAAGAGATAACAGTAGGGTGACCAGGCCAAAAACTGCTAAACCTAGACTTTGCAAAACCGGGGCATCTCGATATCTCTTCTAGAAATATTTGAAACGCGCTACATTCATTCATCAACTATTTCATTGATCACCGAATATGAATTTCCATTTGAGGCAGGGATGGAATTTCTTCAATAAAATATGACCAAAATTAATCAAATGGTACTTTGTTCCATAAACCATAAATAGCATACATCAAAAAATGAGATTTGCCAATAAAAGTTAGTTTTTGACATACATAACCAAATGGAACATGCACGTTTGTCAATGCATTTTAGTGAAATTTTATTTTTGGATTATTAAGCCGATTGTATAAGTAGTTCCTAGTATACAACCAAATTTTTCACGCTCTGAAGAATTCCTCAGAGAGCCAAATTCAAGAAATATTGCGGACCACCAATAATTATAATAGATGGTTGGTATAAAATAGATTAACTTTGGATCTGCGGAATATTTGGAGGAAAACTTTTCAGACCTTTTTTAAAGTACTTGAAAAGATCTTTAAAATGAGTTTTAGTAAAAGTCATCTAGTAAAAATTGAAATTAAACGTAATCCACTTAGAATGTACTTGAAGAATGCTTAGATTTGAAAAAAGTTTTATTCAATTTTGAAATTTTTGAAAAAAATTTCCTTTTTTCACAATAACTCAAAATGCTCAATGCTCATTCTTATTTTCACTTAATCAGCGAAGCGATGCTCGGGCTGTATTTCAAGGGGCTTTGGCCTTTTTGGAAGAAGATGGTCTCCCGTCTCGGATTTCCAAACGCTTTGTCGATAGAGCGAGACAGTGTTGACAAGAGCATTGAAGTGTATTGGTCGGATTTTATTTTTCCCTCACATATAAAACATTTTCCAATGCCCGATGATGCCATAGAGCGAAAGAGCATAAAACTGCCGCCACTAAATTTCACTATAGGAACAAGACATTCGGGGCTGTATTATCCACTCTTCGTCGCATCTATGACGAATGAGAAGTTTCAAAAAT
The DNA here is from genome assembly GCA_958295665.1 of Tipula vernalis. Lineage (NCBI taxonomy): Eukaryota > Metazoa > Arthropoda > Insecta > Diptera > Tipulidae > Tipula > Tipula vernalis. The sequence goes on along the minus strand of OY282558.1, from coordinate 172,461,405 downwards.
CTATTTGTAAAACCAATTTTATTTATTTATTTATTTATTCTAAAAATCAACGGGATAAAAATCCTTTTTTGATTACAATAATTATAATTATAAATAGTTTTATAATTTAGCTTTGATTTGCTTTTTAAAAATACATTTAGAAATATTAAAATCAAACACATCAAAATTATGATTAAATTGTCGACAAATAGATGGGATCGGAGCATTATATGCAAGTTCGATTTAAAAGTCGGCAAATATATAAAATCCCTGACCCGAGTAGGTTTACAGGGCACATGAATATCAATCTTTGCAAGTAGATCCGGACAGTCAATAGAATTGTTCAGCAAATCAGCGATGACTGTTGAAGCAGCACATCTACGTCTTACAAGCAATGAGTCCAAATTAGCAATTTTACAACGGTCGTTATAGGATGGCAAATTCTTTTTATTCAGCCACATTGGAAGGTCCGGATCAAACGGCCAATTCAATTTATGAAGATAGTCAATACTAAATTTCTTCTGTACCCGTTCAATTCTATCGATATAAATATGGTAAGCAGGATCCCAAATACTCGACGCATATTCCAAATTAGATCGAACAATGGAACAATACAAAGTTTTAATTGATTGTGGATTACGAAAATCTTTTGTGATACGACGAATAAAGCCAAGTAGAGAGTTAGACTTAGCCACTATTAAATTGATATGGTCTCGGAAATTCAATTGATGGTCCAAGATAACACCCAAATCTTTAAATGTCATAACTCGTTCAAGCTGGTGATTACCAATAAGATAATGATGATGAATAACTGCTTTTTTCCTGGAGAAGCTCATAATCTTGCACTTTTCCAAATTCAAGTTCAATTTATTCACAATTGACCAATTATACAGCAAATCAAGATCACTCTGCATTTCATTACATTGCTGCGGGCTACATACAGTTTTTGATATTTTCAAATCATCAGCATATAATTCACAGTCACAGTACTGGAACAAAGAAGCAACTTCATTGATGAAAACGTTAAACAACACTGGTCCTAGGTGTGAGCCCTGAGGTACTCCAGAATGAACTTCAATCATCTTAGACGTAAACCCGTTAATTTGCACTACCTGTGCACTATCCAATCCAATCCAAAAACAATTTACTCACTCCAAATCCATCCAGTTTGTCAAGAAGTAGCTCAAACTGAGGCGAGTCGAATGCTTTCGCAAAATCTGTGAAAACCACATCCAGCTGACATTTGGAGTCAAAAGCGCTAAACACTTTAGATGTTAGACTTAAGAGATTTGTAGTGGTAGACCGATGTCTTACGAATCCATGTTATTGAAGTGCTAGTGAAGATTTAACATTAAAATACAAATAATCAGAAACAATAAGCTCAAATAATTTTGGAATCGATGATAATATTGATATGCCTCGATAATTTGTAATGTTACTCCGTTTTCCGGATTTAAAAATGGGAATTATAAATGACTTCTTCCATATCAACGGAAATACACCACTCTTCAGAGAAGCATTAAATATCAGAGATAATGGTAATGATAGCGAGCTATTAAGGTCTTTAAGTATTGTTGCAGGTATATTATCAAAACCACATCCCGATTTCATCTTGGATATACCAAGGCTGACATCTTTTTCTGAAATATAAGGTATTCCAATTAAATTTTGATGCTGCGGAATACGAGGTCCTAAGGAAACATCAATAGCATTATCATAGTATTTTTTATAGACTGATTGGAAAAATTCTGCAAATAATTCACATATGTCCTCAGCATTACAGGCAGTTACATCATTTAACGACATCATTTGGAAATTTAATCCCAGTTATTTGGAATTTCCCATAATAGAAATTTAATCCCAGTGTGTTTTTGTGATTTAAATTTAAATTTACTTGTCTGAGATACAATAATACGTAATTAATGGGTAGTGATAATAACAATAATAATAGTGATAGTTAAACATTTCAGTGATTTGTTATACAAACATAATTTGTTGTAGTGTGATTGTATGTGATCATAAATTTGTGCATCGATCATTTTACCACCAATTAGCTGTGATACGTTTTATTGTAACTGTACTCGTACTACATTAAGCGTTGTTATATTACATGTTTTTGTTACAGTGCTGCCTTTCATAGTAATAAATCATAAATCGTAATATTTAATAACTGTCAATTTATAGCTGTTTTAATACTAATCATTAATCGTTATACTTAATATTAAATAACTGTCAAATTTTATCTGTTTTAATACACATCATATAATAAACATTCAATTTATAATTCTCCGATTTCATAATGTCATGCAACAGCTGTACTAAATCCTTTGGATCTACTTTTGTGGATATAGTTCCCTGCAGTTTTTGTGGTAAACAATTCCACTTGGAGTGTACCGGTATTGATCGAACCGCCAATAATTCCATAAAAAAATTTATGAATATTTGTTATTTCTGTAATGGCTGTAATGATTGGATTATTAATCACAACATCTCGAAATTGTGGCAAAAGGTTGATCTGGCTGCTGATAGAGCTGCAGAGGCCTTAGTTATAAAGAAAATTGAAGCGGATGTGGCCGCTATTAACAAACTGATTACTGAGATTTGGAACAAATCTCACCATATTCCTGATTGCTGTTCTGGTCATCAACCGTTAATCGATGCTAGTGATGTTGATGGTCAAGTGTTTAAGTCATCTGCAAACTCAATCAATCATGATCGGGATCAATTGAAGAATAATGCTAAATCGCCACTGTCGTTTCAAGCTTCTCATGATGCTCATAATAGTGGGGCTGCACATCATATCAAACCTCATTCTGAGCGACCAATTATTATTGGCACTGGTGATCTGGTCTCATCGCTCCAGGTTGTGAAGCCACGTAAAACTTTATTTGTTTCTCGACTCCATAAAGATGTTTCCGAAGCTGTAATTTTGGATTATCTTAAAGATAAATTTAACATTGAGGATGTAAACTGCCAGCATATTATATCTCGACGGATTAATGATGCAGACCGTAATTTTTCGTCATTTAAATTATATGTGGACGTTACTGATTTTGAGAATTTATTACAACCTACTTCTTGGCCTGCTGGGTCATTAATTTAAGAATTTTTAATTTTTAATAAGGGACGAAAAAATAAATCGAATTTTCCAGTTCTTCAACGAAACCAACCAACTCTTTAACTGATGCCAGTCGTTTTGATAAACAAACTAATCATTATAATTTGACGTCTCCGAGATTATTTTATCGTAATGTTGGGCGTATGTCGTCTAAGTCAGCTGAATTTTTGAATTTCTTTTATTCAACGGATTTTCAATTTTTTGCTCTTGTGGAAACTGGATTTCATGAGGGGATCTTTCTTTTCTGATGACTTTGTCGTTTATAGATGTGATAGATCTATTTTTAACAGCACTAAAAAAAGTGGAGGTGGTGTGCTGTTCGCAGCCCATTCTTCTATGCAAAGTGAGCTGGTTGTAGTACCTGGATGTGGCTCTATTGAATTTTTATGTGTCAAAGTTTTAATTTGTAATAATTTATTTTATTTTATAGTTTTGTACATACCACCTAGCTCACCTACTGATGTTTATTTGAGTCATGTAGATTGTATATGTGAATTGGTTAATATAATTAATTATAATGATACTTTAGTTGTATTAGGTGATTTTAATTTAAGTAATATTAATTGGTTGGTTGATAGTGAAACTGAGTCTTTGGGGTTACTCCCTTCGGATATTCTATCTGCAAATGATGCAGCGGTGGTGGATGCACTGTTCAGTTTCAATCTCAAACAAGTTAATTTATTTTGTAATGATAACAATTCGTTTTTAGATTTAATTTTTGTTAATAATACGGAATATTTGTCAGTTCATGAGTCTTTGACATCTTTCAAGGATAATGATATTCATCATAATTCCCTCGAGATTATATTTCATGTTGGTAATCGAGATGATAAATGTCGGGTTTTTTCTTTTGATGATTCGTTTTATGATTTTAAAGAATGCGACACACCTGGTCTCTCTGAATATCTCCGTGGCGTTTGTTGGGATGATTTTTTTCGAGCCAATGATGTTAATGAAAATGTAAAAAATTTTAATGACTTACTATTTGTTGCTTTTGATAAATTCGTACCTTTGAGGAAAAAGCGTAACTATAATTACCCACCATGGTTTGATTCTGATTTGATCAACTTACGTAACCGTAAAAATAAAGCTTACTATAGATTCAGATCCAATAATTGTCAACTGAATAAATCCAAATTTGTTGATCTACGTGAAAAATTTAAATCTGTATTTCATTCTAAATATTGTCAGTATATAAGTGTGATTGAAACTAATATCAAACAAAACCCTAAAACATTTTGGAAGTTTGTTAACGAAAAACGTAACACAACTGGCTATCCATCGGTAATGATTTTTAATGGAGATAAACTGAGCACGGTTCCTGAAATCTGCGAGGGTTTTGCTAGTTTCTTTCAATCGGTATATAAAGTTAATTACGGATCCTTTGAAAGCGACCCTACTGTTAGTAATTGCCAATTTAACATTCCGTACCTATCAATAACTGAAGATGACATTTATGAATATCTGTCAGATTTTAATGATGGATGTGGGCCTGATGGTATACCTTCGTCAATACTTAAATGTGTGAGCTCATATATTGTAACTCCATTATGTTATCTTTTCAACCAATCATTAATTTCTGGACAATTTCCTTCAGCTTGGAAAATTTCTCACATTGTTCCAATTTACAAAAAGGGTAACCGTTCTGATATATCAAATTATGGTGGTATTTCAATTCTTTCGTCTATACCAAAACTTTTCGAATTAATTGTGTCGAAACATTTGTTATTCCATACTAAAGAGATAATTTCTTGTTTCCAGCATGGTTTTACCAGTGGTAAATCTACGACTACCAATCTGTTGCAATTTACTAAATTCACTATTGAGTCACTTGAATCTAAAGGCGCCCAAGTTGATTCAATTTACTTTGATTTTGCTAAAGCTTTTGATTCAATCGACCATAAAATTATTATTGAAAAACTTTCGGTTATTGGTCTTGATCCAAATTTTCTTAAATGGATTTCTTCTTATCTAGTTGGTAGGAAGCAGTATGTTCTATTGAATGATGTTAAGTCAGATTATATCTATTGTCATTCAGGAGTCCCTCAGGGGTCCCATTTAGGCCCAATTATATTTCTTTTATTCGTGAATGATATTCCTAATATTTTTAAATTCTGTAAATGTTTATTATTTGCTGATGATTTGAAGATTTTCATGCATGTTTAATATGTAAGTGATGCTGAGGTTTTGCAATCCGAAATTAATATACTGTCTAGTTGGTGCTCTAAGAATAAATTGTTCATCAATGTACAGAAGTGTAAGGTGATGTCGTTTTTCAGAACACTCAATCCAAATATTGTCAATTATTATTTTGATGGAGATCTACTTTGTAGAGTAACTTCAACTGTTGATTTAGGAGTTCTGTTTGATCAGAAATTAACTTTTGCTTTACACATAGATAAAATAATATTAAAGGCCAATTCTATGTTAGGTTTTATTTTTAGAATGACAAAGGATTTTATGGATGCATTTTCGTGTGTTAGTCTATATACTTCTTTAGTAAGATCTCACCTTGAATATGCTGTAGTGGTTTGGTATCCTCATCAGGATGTGCATATTGCAAGATTGGAATCTATTCAGAAACGTTTTACTATCTATATGGCCAGAAAGCTTGGTCATTTATCTGATCGTCATCTACCTATGTGGGAACAGGTGCGAAGTCTCCCATCGTATGTGATTCGGTGTGAGTGCCTTCATATTGATACGTTGGTTAAACGCCGAAAAATTGCATCTGCCTTGTTTGTTAGTGATTCCCTTAGTGGCCGCATCAAGTGTCCTGAACTCATTTCTGCTTGGAGCATTTATGTACCTACCAGAAGCTTGCGTCCAAGGGAATTTTTGTTTGTTGACTTTCATAGAACGAATTATGGTTCCAATGAGCCAACCAAGTCAATGGCTAGAATTTTTAATGAGTTTTACCATTTATTTAATTTTGAGAGATCCAGAGTGTATTTTCGTAAGGCAATCAGAAATTGCAATTTTTAATCTCATTTTACGTTTTTAAAGTTTTCGTTTTTTCATGTTCCGTATTGTTAGTATTCCTTTTATTTTTTTTTAATCTATAATAATTCTTTTTTTACTATTCATTAAGTTTTTAACTGTAGAATAGATTTAAATAAATAAATAAATTTGGGGATAACCGGAACATTTTCTTTTGACATCAACAAAAGGCCAAAATAGTTTTGAGTTTGAAATTAAATTATCTTCCAGCCGTGAAATATAGTTCCGATACGCTCGGTGTTGTTCCTTATCAAATTCCCGGCGTAGTTGTCGGAAAGAATTAAGACAATCCAAGTTATCACTCAAACCTTTGGCTAATGTATGTGCCTTATTTTTTTGTTTCTTAAATTGACCAAATTGTTGTCAAACCATGGAGGATGGTTATTCTTACGTTTATAGCATTTAGGTACATGTTTGTCGAAAGCCTCAAGTACAATCAAATAAAATGAGTCGACCAAAGCGTTAACATCACTCAATTTAGAATTAAAAGTTTCATCCCAGTCCACCATTTCAAAAAACTCCTGCAGACCGGCAATATTGGCCTTATTAAAATTGTAATTTAACTTTGGCTGTGCATTGTTGATGAATTTACAAAACAGCTCCTGGCAGTCAAAATTGATATCCAATCCATTGTGATGAGATCTATCAGGAACAAAAGACTCCAACGACTTAGTAACCAATCCACAATTAGGATCATTCAGTAAAACTAGATCCAAAATTCTACCATTCAAGTTAGCAACTTTGCAAATTTGGAGACATTTTTTCAATATTGTAGTATCTTTTTATGAATTAACTAAATGAAGTAAACTTATTGTAAAAAAAAACTTCCTTGATGGTGTAGCTTACCTCAATATTTGTTTTATCAGACCACAAAGTTTGTTCCTGCCACTTCTTATAATCGATTTATTGTCTAACAGTACTTCTTGAACACTACAGTTGTTTAGCAATTTCTGAGATATTACGGCCTTGTGAGTTCAACAGCACGATTTTCTGACGTTCAAGTTCCATTAATTCTATTTTCTTTGGTATATTTATAACATTTAATTTCACAATATCCCAAAATGCACAAAAGACCGAAATTCACAATAAATATTCTCGTAAATAAAGCAACCAGTTCGCTCAACTTCGCGTTTAAGGTTAACTGCAAAGTTACAATGTTACATAGATTGCCAGTAAGGAAGGCGTGCATTTAAATGTATTTGTTACCTAGTATCCTTATAAGTCTAATTAAACATGCCGGTGGCCCGCAAACAGATAATCAAGCCTCTGTTACAAGCTTGACGCACCTTTCTACTGTCTGAGTAATTTTTTGTTTCCTTCCGTAGAGAGAGATATTAAAGAAGGGAACGAAAAATGAATTTAAACACTGGATTTTATTTATAAACAGTTGGTTCACATGCGAGATAAGACTTCGATGAACGTTGAAATAAAACGTTTATGGCAAAATAGTAACGAAATTACTTCAATTTGTGGGTACAACTTAGAAGTAAAAATGCAAGTTTTTGGTAAACTACCTTCACAGTGCGCCACCTCAAAATAATACGTAGACGTTTGATTTTTTGAACGAATGAAGCTTTATCATAGGGGCATCGATTAACAATGCAGGAGATTTAAAAAAATTGCCGATTTCACTCCACCCTATTGTACATATTGTAGTACTTCGTAGATTTTTTTTTTGTTTTTACATCTTCAACATTTACGTTTATTTTCCATAAAACTCCCTTTTTTCGGTACAAGTCGATAACCGCACTTTCGGTGTTAAAAGTTATTTTTTAATCGTTAATACTACGAATAATTACAATAAAAAAAAAATTATGTTTAGGTTATGATTTTTTGTTATATCGCGATGTTTCAACTTGAGAGAACAATTTCAAATGGCAAAACGTAAGCTCAAACATTAAGTTTTTATGACATTTCATAATAATTTACTAATAAAAATTCGTGAAATAGTCTCCTGATAATTTCCTAATTGTGTCAAAATGCGTATAATATACAAATACATCCATTTGTATGTATTTGTATATTATACGCATTTTGTGTGTGTACACCCTATGATATTAAAAATCTAAAATAAATTTGTTCTTACTTTAGTGTTCATCGAAGTTGCCTCATGTTGCCTTAAACATTTTTTCTTAGAGGATTTATCGAAACTTATTGCTAAAATTACCAAATTTCATTAAATAAAATTAAATGTATTTTTATCTAGTATCGGCTGACATGCGGCTTTCATAATTTCGAACTAATTTTTAATAATTGGGTCATGATAGGAATAAAAATCTTGTTAAAAATTGGAAATATCTTAACTCCGTAATTATAAAGTTTTAGCGATAGCATGAAAATCGGCTAAATACGAGTAGCACTGTTACAATTAATAACGAAATACCGATGTTTTTTTGCGATATGGCAAGTAAATGCTTCATTAATGCTGGAGTTTTTCAAATTTCCTTTTATTTTATTAGATCTGTGTTTTTTTAACTTTATGAAACCGTACAAATTTCAAATGTGACTTCGTTAGAATTTGTATTGAAATTTTTTATAAAATTTCGATGAAATTATAGGTGCTGTATCACAAATTTACAGCTTTCGTTTTTTGATTATCATTTAAGTTATAGCATTAAAAGGTGGGGTTTGATTTTGTTCGAATAACCCTAGTGGGCCACTTACTTGACTATTTTAGCAGTTTAATTTAAAACATAACGAAATGCTTTATGTAAAAACACAGGTTTTTATTATTTCGTATACGGTCGAATTGTACTTTGAAAGATACAATTACGCATTCTGAGTGAAAACGTTTATTGTCAATATTAGTACCAAAGCTAGTGTAAGTGGTCTGGCACAATTATTCGTTAATTTCTATTAAAAATATTTAATAATTTAATCCAAAAATGTTTCAACGAAATGTTTTTAGCGCTTGCCATGTAGGTTAGGTTTAAATGGCGGTCCACTAGGAACAGGCATAGACACAAAAATGGTCCGTAGCGATTCTTGCCATGTGGCTATGCCTTTAAAGCTCGTCATCGGCCGTGTTTATATACCAGTGTAATATTGCTCCCGAAATTTCCTTTATTGCATGTCATAAATCATCTTCATTCTTGGATATTCTGTTTATGACACATCGACGGGCGGTGTTGTAAATATATTTGTGTCGTTGTTCATTTATTCTTGAATCATTAAACCACCCCTTCCTTTGTATGCTACACGCATTCCTTTGAATCATTAAACCACGCCTTCCTTTGTATGCTACATCTCGGACGTTCTTGTCCACAATAAATAACCGTAATAAAAACATTGGCTTCGACGAGCATCGAACCATTGACCTTCCTGTTTACGGACCTGCTGTATGATGGCCATAATCGCCTCAATATTTAAATTTTCCGCTGAAATTTTATAAGCAATGCTAAAGTCGGATTTGTAATTAGTTCTAGAAATTGGTTCTTCGATTACGTTTTTATTGATGACTGTTATCAACGAAATTATTTCTTATTAATTTCAATATAATATTTTTGGAATCGTTGGACAGATCTATAAAAAAGAGGTGTTTGTACTTTGATGTTTAAATCTCGTAATATGTCCTGATTCAACCCTGCTAAATCACAGACAGTAGTTTGGTAGCTTACAATTTCTAAAATTTTTTTGTTGACAAATAAATATCTTTTAAAATTTTCTTCTTACTCCCGATTTTAGAACAACATTTTCTTTTCGCTTAAATCACATGGTGGCCGCTTTATACATAAGTACAACATATGAAATAATCTGAAACGTCAAATCCAAAATGTCATAACAATAAATTTGTTGGTGTATGTAAAAGGAGTGGTATACTCAACAAAAAACAGCGAGAGTACGCCATAACAAACACAATTTTCTTCGTCATTTTGTTTTATTTTGGACAGATGCGCGAAATCAACATGAAAGCGCTGAGTGTATTACCTTTATATGTGTAATGCCTCGACCCACTTGAGTAAACATGGCGAATAATTTAAAGAAAGATTGCTTTATGAATATGTTCGGTTTTCTAATTGTAAGGCAACGTTGTAGTTTAAATGCCATCATCAGTAAATTTTCAATAGTTTTTGATGTTGCGAGACCTGAAAGCACCGAATGTAAAGATTGCTCTTGGAACACATTAATTTTGCAAAACTGATCATTTCCACCAGTTAAAATGTGAAAAATCCACTAACATCAACCAGGGATCAGAAAAGGCTTGTTGCTATTTCCTTATCCTATACTGTGGAGCTGATTAGAAAGAAATTGTCACATTTTTTTCTGTCGTAGGAACCTTTGGTACAAAACCATAATCAAATTCCATTAATCTAGTAATAGAATGTAAAAGCTTTCCCCTTCTTAAAAAATTTAGGTTGGGTGATGTTGGCTTAGTAAATACCAATGTAACCTTAAATATCGTCTCACGAGTTCAATTATGATTTCTTACGAATTAATAGTTTCAAAAAATTAATTTTAGTTTTGTTTGGCGATTGAATGTATGGTGGATGTTGTGAAGAACACAAAAATCAGTTGGTAACATTACATTACAGGCGCCGATAGAATCTAAAAAAACTGGGCGATAATGTCGTGAAATCGCCATCGACATTGTTTCAGCGCTATGTTGTCGCTATTGTTCTGCTCTTACCTTAAGTGGAAAATATTCTAAGCACGACTTAATATATTTTCACTCAATTTAGGTACAAACTGCCCAAACTGAGACGAAATACATATAATTTCGGCTGTATTTATTTGATACAGTATTTATTTTTTACAGAAATCATTTTTTTCAAATAGACAGAGCCATATATATCTCATAACTGAGTTAATAGCATTAATATATACCATAAAGTGCAATGGAACGGTCCAAGTAACCTTTACTTTACATTCACTAGATGGTAGCACCTAAACCGTTATTGCATTTTAAAGAATTAAATGTTCTTCAGAGCAAGTACTCACTTACTAAACTAAAGCTTAAATATGAAAAATCTGTGTCTTGGTCCGTTACTGCACTGAAGGGCTTATTATTACGATAATCAACATTAAAACGTTACTATGCAACGTTATGTGTAAATGTAATACAAAATAACATATCTGGGAAAAAATAAAAAAAAACAAACAAGAGAACTAATTGGTCGTTTCTTACTCGTGTATTTTTCGGCAATATTCGGTAGTTTTTAATTTTTATTTATTCTTTCATTTTTTGTTTTGTCTTCTTTTGCAATGTACGAGTAGTTAAAGACGCATGTAAGGTAGGACGTTAAAAGTAAACTAAGAAAAACTTGGGAAGGCTCAACCATCGTAAAAAATTCCACAGAAGTAAATTCTTTAAATGCATCGGTAACCGAATCAGCCCAACGAAAGATTTTTACTTATAGAATAGTTTGTATGCCTAAGAAACACGTTTCGTAATTAGTTAATTACATTTTGCGGTACGAGTAAGCTGCGAGAATCAAACTCGGAACCGCACCGCATTAAGAATATATCTTAACTCTTCATTCGACGTCTAAATTACTCTACTCTAACTAAACGCAAACTAAAGTTTCGTTTAATATCTCAATTTAGGTGAATCGAATGGTATTGTCACATACTTATTTCGTAAAACCTGATTTGTGTAGTTCTAAGTTGCGAGTAGTCTCACAATTTAAAATATGTTGGAAATTTGAGATTTATCCTCGGCCACCTAGCGGTTTGTCCGTACCTAATTCATTTACCGAATAGCTCTCAAGAGTAAAACTTCTGTGGTCCCGATAGTGAGAGCATGCTCCACTGGCCGGTTTAAAATTCGTTTAAGTGTTAGGAACCTTAAGGATAAGTATTCAACTGAGAGGTGTGAGTAACAACTACCCTCAAAAGTACTTTTGTCTCAGGTGTCTTGTTAAATATAGGCTTTAGATCAAATATATATTGAACCGTTTTAGAAACGACCTTACAGCAGACAAAACAGAAGGTCCTCCCTTCGAACTAGATGTCCGATTTAGTTATTAAAAATATAGTTATTTGTATACCAAATTCGGGTAAGAATGTTTTTTTTTTTAGGATGTAAGTTTGTGGTTTGGGGCGAAACCGAGGTCTACAATTTTTCCAAAACTTACCCTCTCTTTGTTCTTAACATTTTTTACAAAGTCTAGTGGGGAGGTCTGTACCGAATATTCTAAAAAAGTTCATTCTAAACCTTGACTGAAATCCAACAAGCCTACAAAAAAATTATGAGCATAACCAGATAAAAAAGCCTCCCAAATCGAATGAGACACTAAAGCCACCCGTTCAAGGGGGTTAAAGGCAGTGAAAGAAAGCTAAGACGGCTTCTCCTACCAGATCCACATTCCTTCATTGACGATTGTAAAACCCAAATTAAGAGTGAATAACGAGTGTAAAATGAATGATTCATTCATTACTCGCTTGTAGTTCGCACATTATTCACTCTTGCTAATACAATACAATTTCAACCATCTAAATTTCTTTCCTTTTATTTCGATAACTTCATTTATGACTAAAAATCTTTATTAGGCGTAATACGTATTCTACGTAAAACCTTGTGACCGTGCCTCGACAAACTTCTCATTTTTATTACTACGAAGAGAAAAAGGTTGGATATAGTGTAGGGCGATCACAGTATATCCAAAAAAATCAGGTTAAATTAACTAACGATGCAGCTATTGCCTACATTTAAGTATTTAAAAATAATGTATTTTTAACCATGTAATGGTTGTTCATCTAACAGCACAATCAGATTTTAAACACACCAAAAATACACTAAAAGGTTTCTGTGTTTTCGAGTTAAATTGGTTTCCAAATTAGAAACTTGAAGTTTCCAAGTATTTAAAAAATTATCTTCTTGGAATCATCAAAATGGATTGGTTACTTAACGTATATAAAAAACTAGTTTTTATTTTCGTTCCGCATCACCTTCCGAATCGAATAGGTGGAGGGAGGACAGCTTCCTCTTTCAATTACTGACAAATTATTGCCACCAACGTTGCTTATAAATAATGTTCATTTCATGTCATCGTATTTTTCCAAAGTCTACACTAAACGACTAAAATAATAATAAATTTATATTTTTTCTATATCTTTCCATCAAAGTGCCTTCGTCTGTGTGACTTTTTTTGTTTGTTTTGTTTTTCAACAAAATGTTGCAATTTTCAACGATTTCTACACAGCGTTGTCAAATAGACAAACATATAAAATATTCAGTATACCAAATACCAAAGCAAAAAAAAAAAATCGGAATGGGTGGCATTCTTCCTATCTCACACAACACCGAAAATCTGAAACATAAATTTCTTTTGGTACGAAGTAAAATTCAGAAGCTATAAACAAGAGTAGAGTCTATATGTAGTTCGACGACGAAGCAACTCACACATTCATATATAAAAAAAGCCAATAAATCTTTTTGCTTGTTAATGTCATTATGAGTATTGTTAAACTCTTCCAAGAACATAATTTTATTTATGTCCAAGGCACACGAATGAACAATAACGAAACCAAACTCTACTACTAATAGTCTACTATAGCATTGTATGTATGTGTGTTATGTACCTTCAGCTCTATTAGAAACTGACTAGCTATAATCGTTTTTTTTTTATTTTATTTGTTTAATTTTTAGTTTTTATTTTTATTCATATAATTAAAATATAATTATGCTAATTTTTATGTTCTTAGATATTTTTTTTTTTTTAACATTAAAACAAAATAACTTTTTAAAAACTATTATTAGTTACTTAAAATGACAACAAAATTTATGTTTAAATATTACGTATAGATAGTTTATTTCTTGGCAATTAAAATTGTTTATGTTGTTTGTTTTGTTTATGGTTTGTTGTTACTGGTGCCGACCTTTAAGCCAACAACTTCGTGATTACGCTATGGAAACGAATGTTTTTTTGTTTTCTAATTGGTATGGTAATTTACGATAAATGCTTTCCGATTAAGAAATTTGATTTGATTGCTATTAATATGCGTATATGAAGGGAAGTTTAGTAGGTAATTGTAATGTTAATCGCTATTTTAATTTGATTTGTTAGAACTTGGATTTATAGTAAATAAGTTGTGCATAATTGTTCAGAATGAGATTACAACAAATTTAAAACGAAATATAATTAAATTTAAAACAATTACATATCGCTACCTCGGAGGAATATATATTTTGAATATTATTCTCAACCCTTTTGACTTAAAACACTTTTGCTAAAAATATTTAATGAAACATAATCATCTAGTGGGTATGAATTTTCATGACTTGCAACACCTTTGCTGATAATATTAAATAAAACTCAATAGATAATATTCAAAATAGTAATTATTATTTAAAAAATGGTTTACAAATTTTCATAAAATCGAGAATAGTAGCTGGGAATTAACGATTTCTCAATTAATTGCAATAACCCTCTTTGGTTGCTTCAGTAATTCCTGTTTTACTTGTGTATGCCTTTTTTAGTTGCATCTCCTGCTTCTTGTACTAATAAACAGTAACACAGTTTTGAAATCTTGTTCACTATACGAATTTTTATAAAGTAGCTGGAGCGGTTTGTCTCGTTCTAATTTTAAAATTTTAACTTCACTAATCTTAAAAATTTCTCCATCAGTATTTCTTTTATTACACTGATTGAGATTCTTAAAATCGAAAAAATCTTCGTAGCATAGCTCATGAACCGTATATGGCTGAACCGTATATGCCTGATCGGGAACATTAATGGGTGCCGACTTTCTTGCTTTTTTGATCCGTCGTTCAATTACTGAGTGGGTACAGTCTCCCTCATTTTGGCTATGGCCAGTTATAAAATATTTATGTGTTATGTACATATATGTACATGCTAATAATATTTATGTTTTTATTCTGCCCGGCACAGTTGTCCGAATAGAAAATTACCTTAGCGGATTTTTTATTAGTGTCCGTTTCATTAACAGATTTGTGGATTTGCCCGAGGTATCGCCATACGCTTGTAGCTATTTTATTTGATCCTCTATTGGCTTGTCCTTCGTGCCAAATATAACAGCTCACATCATTTGTAATGAGGTCGAAAATTGTTAAGTTAAATACATTTAATTTTGAGAGGTAATAAAATGATGATACGTCTCCCCGAGGACAAGGCAACACTGCTTGCAGATCGTATACTTCTACAAAGCTACTAGATTTTTGTCGTTTTCTTTTTCGTTATGGGACAAGATTTTTTCTCTCAAATGGTCAAATGGGTCTCATATTTTTCTTGAATTTTGGCTTTTTCGGCCTCATTCGAATTTATGAATTGCGAGCAAAGTTCACATTGACCCTTATTAGGACTAAAAAATGAAAGATTAAATTCTTGGTTAAATATAGCGTAATACATCTGGTAATTGGCATACTCCAAATGTTCCTTTTGACACATATTTTTGTAATCTCTGTATAAATCACTAATGGTTTTATCGCCTTCAATTTATTGTTTCGCATTACGGGCGCGACAATAATGACTGTCGATTCTCGGAATTGAATTAATATGTTGTCGAATGGTGTCTTTCACTTCATCAGGAACGCTTGAATGGTTTTTATGTTTTCCTCGAGATTCTGTGGAAGTTATTCCTATTTCACTAGAATTTAGTTTGTCTTGGACGGTCCGAATTACTCTACCACTGATAACGGGTTTATTTTTTTCTTTCAATGAAAGTTTTTGTGCATTTTCTGTTATTTTTTATTATTATCTCTTTTTTACAAATTGTGAAAGTGAAAGTGAAGTTTTATAATTAACGTAAAATCATTTTCTTTATCAAACGTAGCTGTAAACAAATATTTACAGACTCTTGCCTTGCACTACTATAACCACGCTGGCTATTTTCCATTCGATAACGATATTTTGTGGTTACAGTTGTCATATTTGCGGCTATGAAATCGCGTTGTCTTTGTAGATCGGACATTTTCCAATATTCGTCAAAAATGGTTTATCTTTCTTCCTGTGATATTTTTTGTGAACATTTTAGTGTACACTTTACACCACAAGGGGGCATCATTTTCGGGGCATGCCTAATTGCTTTTATTTTTTCCAACGTTCCGTCGTCCTTTTTTATTATCTTTGTATATTGATATTTTTGGCCGCTGTTCCTTAGCAGCTTCGATTTATTCTTTCGCCAATTCTGCATGTTTTTCTTTCTCTTTCGACTTTTTTTTCGAGTTCAGAAGCAAATTTTACTTTCTTTTTTGCTACCTCGTTTGGTTCTGCTAGAATATTGTCGAGCTTTTCATCGGATTAAGTTTCTGATGAATACGACTCACTTGAAGAAGACTTTTCATAATCGGGATCGACATCTGAGTCATCGGAATCGTGAGAACTCACACTGCTTCGCTTATCACTATCTGAGGTAGGGTCAGTGTTTCCATTTTTATTGTACGTTAATTGTATTATAGCATCTTAAAGAGAAGAGAATTGTTTTAATTTATAATTACATTTTTTGTTGATTATGATAACTAAAGTAACCACGTTCAGAAGTGCTACAGTGTGGACTATGTTCATAAGTTAAAACATCACACGTTGTTCTTCGTTTACAAATAATTTGTTTTTTAAATTATACTAACCTACAAAATTGCCGTTGTATTGTTCAATCTCGCTAAACGGTGATGTTTGATTCGATTTCGGCATCGCGTTTGGCAAGATTTGGTTCAGTTTTATCAAAATCGCCGACAAAATTTGGTTTGGTTTCGTCGGAATTGTGGCTGTTTTCATTTGGTTCGGTTTTTTTGGCGTCGTGTCCGGTAATAATTGCATTGGTTTCTTCGGTATCATGCCCGGTAATAATTGGTTCGGTTTCTTCGGCATCGTGTCCGGTAATAAAGGCTTTGGTTTCTTCGGCACCGTATTCGGTATCGTGTACGGTTTGATCCAGGTTCTTCGGTGTCGTAGTCGGATTATTTTTATTGAACACTTGATAAATTGGTTTTAGATTTTAAATTTGGAGTCTTGCTTTCTAAGGGACATTCTGGTTTTGCCATTAAATTTCTTATATTTTTGAATTCTGAATTTATATTTTTTTATTTTGTGAGTTACATAATTTGTTTAGTCTTAGTTTAATTATTAGGTGGTTGGGTTTATTGTAATTTTAGTGTATAGCTTTTAATATTTTAAGGTGGTGGATTAAACGTAATTTTAGTTATACATATATGTACTTAGTTTTTAATATTTAATTTACATAACATTGTTGTAATATAAAATTATTAAAGAACGAAATGAAGTATAATTATGCCCCAAAATATCAATGCTGAGGCTATTTTGAATGCTGTATGTAGCATAAATGAAGATCCTGAAAATTTTAAATTTTCTAGGTACAAAACACCTGATATGGACAAATTGTGTAGAATAATGCACATTAGGGTAATTCGTCAAAATATATGCAAATTGTGTTATGAATGGGGAACCGCAAAGTGTTCGAACAAAATCAAGGATTTTGACAAAATGTATAGGCGGTCAGTCGTTCTGATGTTTCTTCTGTTGATACTTCCTCTTGTAATGAAATAAAGACTTTAACATTTATTCCTGCCACCAATATTGATTTCGATGAGCTTTTGAACGAGAATCATACTTACGCTTCTGATGAAATTGTGTTGGAGTTTATTGACCAAACGAAACCATCAATAACGTCAAAAAATATTGATTTGAACTGTTCTGAATGCGAAATTCCTGGTATGTTACCAAACAATAAGCAAATCAAACCCAAAACTTTTGATTGAAAATTGAAATTATCGTCTACATTTTGTGAGGCCCTTGAGTTATTAACGAATGAAGAAATAAGAGAATTAATCCACAGAGTTTTATTAGAAAACAAAACCCATGCATCTTAACATTCGAAACAATACATCCCCTTTCTAAGAGAGACGCGAAAGTTGTAGTATATGGTCATGGAAAGATAAGCTGCACAAGCAAAAATATAAATTCGATATTTATAAATGTAAAGAGATGCGAGTTTATACCAAAGGTGAACAAGGCGAAATTATTCACTCTAGTGAAAAAATATTCCGGCAATATTGTAGTTTACGGCGACAAAAACTTATTTAGATTTGGTAAGCGCCACTGATTTAGAACTATACAAGAAAGGAAATACTCAAGACATGACCACTCCTGTCGTCATAAGAAAAATCCAATCGGAATTTTATAAAAAAGATGATTTGGTTCAGGATTGCGATTTAGTCGATTTAATTTTTCAATGTTGCATCAAGCCTCAAGATAATAGGTAAATTTATTCCGTAACCGAACCTTTTCAAGTAGTTTTATTAAGAAATCGACAAATTCCGCTCTTGCAATCAAATGAAATCAGAGATATTCATTTCGACGCTACTGGAGGTATTATAAAAATTCCAACTTATCATAAGGAACATATTTATAAAAGAATCTTATATTTCGCATGTGTGATTAAAACTAATTTTAATATAATTCCAATTGCCGAATTCATTTCTTGTCAACATGATGCATGGACATTAGGAAAATTTTTATTAGACGTAAAGAAAGAAATGGAAATTACTATAAAGCAACTGAAAGGATATTACTTTGTGGTCGATTGGTCATGGGTCCTTATGTATGCCATATGTAGTACGTTTAATTCCATGACCGTATCTGAATATATTCAAGTCAATTTTGACTATATCGAAAATCAAAAATCATCGAAAAAAGCAATCATACCAATTTATATTTGTTGCTCTCATTTTATAAATATTATTACAATTCAAATAAAAAAAAATTGCCTAATATAGACGCAGAGCAACGAAATTTAATATTGGATTTTTTTTTGTGCTATTCTTTGCGCTAAATCAGTGTATTGCGTGGATGAGTTATTCCGACAATATTGTGCTATAATGTGTTCGCCCAATATCACGAGAAACAGTAAACGGTGCATCCGTTGGGGCACCAGGACCTGCACTGATTGAAGATGCCTCAGTAGTGTCTTGCTTCATAGCAGTGGAAGTTGTATTGGAAGAATCGAAATTGAGGTGCGAAGCAATCTCAGAATTATTTGAAATGGGATCTGTATTTGGCATTTTAATTTCTTTTTGATACTGGGCTCTGGTATAATGACGTGAATTTTCTCAGTTTGGTGATTGACTGTTTTTTGCTGAGGATTACGACTCAGTGCATCGGCATTCGAATTTAAAATTCCCGACTTGTGCACTATCTGATAATCATATTCCTCCAATTCCAATCTCCATCTAATGAGAATTGAAGCGGGATTTGAAATGTTTTTAAGCCACGTGAGGGGTCGATGGTCGGTTACAATTATGAAAGCTCGTCCATAGATATAAGGTCTATATTTTCTAACAGCGAAAATAATGGCTTAACACTCTTTCTTTATGGTGGGATAATGACGCTCTGCTTGGTTCAAAACTCTGCTCGCATATGCGATTGGCAGATCATGTTCCTCATTACCGGACTGAACCTTTTGTGAAAGCACAGCACCAATTGCATAATCACTTGCATCCACCGTTAATATGAATGTCTTGGTGAAGTCTGGAAACTGCAGAACAGGTGCAGTTATAAGTGCCTGTTTTAATTTATTGAAAGAGTTACTACAATTACTAGTCCAATCAAAGCTTTTAGTTTTTCTTAGGCCATCAGTGAGGGGTTGTGATAGACTTGAAAAATTGTCAATAATTTTTTTTTTTTTTTTTGGTTGGGTCTGGTCTTATACCAGTAGTAGTTATGACATGATCTTGGTTTTAGCTTGAGATTAAACTTTCGGAGCAGTTCCAGAACACTAATTAATTTTTTGTTGTGGTCGTCAAGGTCATAATCATACACAACAATGTCGTCAAGATATACAAGGCACCTAATGCCATTTATTCCGGCCAACACATTGTTCATCATTCTCTGAAAGGTTGATGGTGCTTCTTTCAGGCCAAAAGACATACGATTAAACTCGTAATGACCTGTGCTTGTGCTAAATGCCGTTTTTTGACGGTCGTTCTCCTCTATACTGAAGCTCTACAGCTAAATCTAACGAACTGAAATAGGAGCATTTACCAAGCTGGTCGAGGATCTCTGATATGTTTGGGAGAGGAAAGACGGAACCAATGGTATTATCATTAAGTCGCCTATAGTCAACTACGACCCTCCATCTTTTTTCACCATTAATCGTTTTTTTTTGGGACGACCAAAAGTGGTGTATTCCAGGGACTAGTGCTCTCGCGTATAATACCTTTGTTTAACATTTCAGAAACTAGTTGTGAACATTTTCGTGTGTGAGCATTTTCAATTAGAGGAATTTTGTGAGAAGTTGCTTTTGTCATAGAAAGGGCATCACTTTCTATAAAGAAAACGTCATCAAAATCCTTACAAATTTTAAAAATAGATTTCTTTTCCTCTTCATTTAATTCGTCAGTATCTAATTGTTCGCTTAAGATGTTTAAACGATTATCCATTCTATTGGACCAATTATTAAGTGGATAAAAATCGAATTTATTCGTCGAATTAACACATAATTTTATATTTGCTAACGAAATATCTGTTTCGTTTGTATTGATTATATTAGCTGGCGCATATCCGCCATATGATTTTACTGTTGAGTTCGCTACGAATACGCCTGGCAAAACTTCACCAGACTGGCATAAATATTCATTATCTATTTCGACGTTTATTTTCATTAGCACAGTTTTTTCTGTTCGAGCCGGAATATTTTTATCATGAAAATGTGAATATAAGGGGATCGAAACTTCCAAATCGTTAAATTCAAGCTTGAATTTAGAAAAATTCAAAATGCACTTATTGAATGAAAGAAAATCAAATCCAATTATTCCATGGGCAAGCAAGGAGAAATTATCGGGAACAATATGAAAATCTTGTTCAATAGAAATATTATCAGATAAGTGAATCTTTGCCTTGCACGAACCAATGGTTTCTATACCATTTGTCGTAATTCCATGCAACCGAATTTTTTTATTAGGATAGCAAATAGTTTCACCTTTTAAATATTGTTTTTTAATAATACAAATATCCGAACCAGTATCGACTAGGTATATTGTTTTATTCGTTAAGGAAACATTAGTCATGAATTCCACAAATTTATTTTGGGAGAAACAATTGAAATTCGAATTATTGAAATAAATGTCATGACTTTTAAAATTTGCTGTTAAGGTAAGCATACTATTCGTCGGATTATTGAGTTGAATTGGGGTATGGTTTTTGCTATCCGAAGCCTGAGAATAAATTAAATTTATATCGGGGTCGGAACTTTCATCTGATAATTGAACAGTATTATTAGTACTTGAATACGTATTTAGAGATCGTGCACCCGAACCGTCAAGTTTATCGTGTCCTTGGCTTGATTATATTGATGCTGTAGGTTACGCCGCATATAATGGGGCCACAATCAATAATAAACACGATATATGTATAATCACTCGTATATTATTTTGTATAATTATATTTCTTAGTTTACAATATTAAGTAATTTAAATGATGATATTAATTAACATTAATATAATAATATTATTTTCCACTCGCACTTGTGTCGACGTCAGAAAATGGAATGTATTTTTATTTGTTTCCAAAAACATGGAGTAGCAAAAACAAGAAAAAGATTATTAAGTTTTTGTTGACAGCGCGTATTATTGTTTTGTGTTGCGTTCGCATATTTCTGTTTTCTGTACGTGGTCAGTTGCTGCGACTTTGTTTTGGAGATGGCGACGCGGTTGTATTCAATACACATTGCTAACGAGTTGATTTTCGTTACGGAAGATGGAGCATTGATAAGTTGAATGAATTCAATTATCAGGCAATGCTAAAGTTGTGTAAGCGGAACTTTCTATGTTGTTGATTCATGTAGAGATTGGAATATGTTAACGAAATATTCTAACCGCTACATCACCCTCCGCCAAATAATTTCCCCTTCTGAAAGAGTGAACCAGCTCAGTTTATGTGCTTATACGGACAACCTTGCGTGGTTTTGATTCTGATATTTGATCAGATGAATATTGTATTCCGTATGCTGGTTTCAATCTGTCGATTGAGATGTTTTGGTTCTTGTCTTTAATCGATATGACAAATTGTTTTCGAAGTCGCCTTACAACTTTGTAAGGACCTTCGTAAGGTGGGGTTAAGCCTGTGCGTACCTTATCTACTCTAACGAAAACAAAATCACAGTTGTCCAGAGATTTCGGGACAAATATGTCATTTTGTTTGGATTGTCGTGTGCTTGTTGGTATAAGGTTTTGCATCTTAGTTCGCAGTTGGTCGATAATTGTGTCATGGTTTGGTTGAGGTGAAAGAGGATTTTCGATAAAGAACTCACCGGGTAGCTTTATTGTCTGTCCATAAACAAGTTCAGCTGGTGAGCACTTAAGATCTTCTTTCACTGTTGCTCGGATTCCAAGTAAAACTATTGGGATTTCCGAACTCCAATGAATGGTATTACCTCTGGCCTTAATAGCTGTTTTGAGCTGTCTGTGGAAACGTTCGACCATGCCGTTAGATTGGGGATGATAGGAAGTAGTACGAATTCGGTGTGAGCCCAAAAGGTTTGTTAATTCCGAAAAAAGTTTGGACTCGAATTGGCTACCTTGATCGGTTGTGATGTTAACCGGAACTCCAAATCTAGATATGTATTGTTCTACAAATGTTTTGGCAATGGTTGCTGCAGAAATGTCTTTAATGCAGTACGCTTCGGGCCATCGAGTAAAGCGATCGACACAAGTTAAAAGGTAAGTGTATCCATTAGATGGAGGAAGTGGCCCTACGATATCTAAATGGATGTGCTCGAATCGACCTGGTGGAATATCGAATTGTCCATGTGGCGATTTTGTATGTCTCTGAATTTTGCATTTTTGGCAAGATAAACAAGATTTCGCCCACTGGGTTACGTCCTGATTCATGCTAGGCCAAAAGTATCGAGATGAAATCAATTTACGTGTAGCACGGATACTTGGATGCGAAATGTTGTGCAGAGTGTCGAAGATGGTTCGACGTAATGGCTCTGCAATATACGGCCGATTGTTGCCTGTTGACGTTTCGCAGTATATTTCTAAACCAGGTAATTTGAAAAGCTCTAGTTTCATGCTGGAACTAGTGTGACATTCGGAACCAGAAAGCAAATTCTGAAGCTCTAAGTCTGCTTTTTGTGACCTGATGATTGTGTTATAGTCGACGTGAGTCTCGACTGCAGCAGTTTCGTGATCTGATGTGCGAGATAGTGTATCTGCGACCACATTATCTTTGCCATGAATGTGTTGAATATCCGTGGTAAATTGAGATATATAATCCAAATGACGTGATTGACGTGGATTACGTTCAGTTTTTGCCTGAATTGCTCTTGTCAGAGGCTTATGGTCGGTATAAATGGTGAAGTCCCGACCTTCGACAAAGTATCTGAAATGCTTGATTGCGAGATAAATTGCGAGTAATTCCCTGTCGAATGCTGAGTATTTCTTTTCGGCATCGGATAATTTCTTTGAGAAAAATCCCAGGGGTTCCCAACATCCTTCACTGTACTGTTGCAGAACCGCACCAACGGCGGTATTTGATGCGTCAGTAGTGATGCTGAATTTTGTGTCATTCAGAGGATGCACTAATAAAGTGATATTAGCTAACTTGTTTTTCAATTCTATGAATGCATTTTGGCATTCATCAGGCCAAGAAAAATTCTTGGTTGTCTTGGGCATCTTGAGTAATGCGGTCAAGTGCGAGTGAATTGGTGCAAGTGTTTCAGAAACTTTTGGTATGAATCGGTGGTAGTAATTTACCATACCGATAAATTGCTGGATTCGTTTAATTGAATTGGGAGCTGGGAATTCCGTAATGGCATTAATTCGTTCCGGAGAAGGCAGAATACCATTAGGAGTAATTTTATGGCTAAGAAAGTCAAGAGTGTTTACACCGAAAATGCATTTTGAACTCTTGATGGATATATCAAACTCTGTTAATTTTTGGAAAAGTTGTTCCAAATGAAGTTTGTGTTCTTCCTCAGTGCGCGATGCCACGAGTATATCGTCGATGTAGACAAAAACAAAGTCTAGATCTCTAACAATCTCGTTTATGAATCGCTGAAACGTCTGAGCGGCATTTCTGAGACCAAATGGCATTCGGGTGAATTCGAAAAGACCAAATGGAGTAGTGATTGCCGTTTTATGAACGTCATCAGGGGCGACAGGAATTAAATGATAAGCTCTAACAAGGTCGATCTTGGAGAAAATTTTACAACCATGTAAGTGCATGGAAAAATTTTGTATGTGAGGAATCGGATAACGATCTGGTGTTGTGACCATGTTTAGTCTACGATAATCCCCACATGGTCTCCAGTCAAGATCTTTCTTTTTCACCATGCGTAACGGACACGATACCGGGGATGCCGAGGGTTGACAAATCCCTAATTCCACCATGTGTTGAAATTCTGCGAATGCAGCTTTGTGACGCACTGGATCTAGTCTTCGTGGTTTTGAAACGGGCAAATGACCACTCGTGACAATGTGATGTACCACGGAATGTTTTACGGGTAGATTGTAATTTGGCGGCGCTGTTAATGAAGGAAATTTCTTCAAGAGCGTGCCATATCCGTTATCGACAGTAAAATGAATCGGAGTTGGTGTGTTAACTCGGACTGTGGAAGCATTGATTGACAGCTGTGTCGCTGGATCAATCAGCCTCTTATGTTTGATATCGACAAGGAGACCAAATTTATTGAGAAAGTCGGCGCCAATGATTGGACGGTTTACATCTGCTAAGATGAAAGCGTGTGTGAATGTACGCTTAAGTCCAATGTTTACCTGGAGCAATTTGCTGCCGTAGGTATTGATTGTAGTGCCATTGGCAGCCGATAAGACTAGTCCTGTGTTTATCTTCGAATAATATGTAATAAAGTCGCGGAACGGTATGACAGAGAGATCCGCGCCTGTATCGACTAAGAATGTGAGTTCATTGGCGGGGTCGTAAATGAAAAGACGACTATGATATGTTTGTGTCTTACGGTCTGCCGCCGCATCCGTAAGTTTTAGGCGTTTGGGGCTTTGTTATTATTGTCAATCGTCGCTATGGCAATGGCCGGTCTGAAATTGCACGGTTTTGTGCATTTTTGTGCTTTGGAACCAAACTTGTGGTGGTACCAACAAATATCTGACTGCCGCCGTCCTTGGCTCGATCTTGATTGACTGCGATATCTAGATTGAGATTGAGATTGTCGACCTCGTGAACGACTTCTATTGTTGCTCCCGATTTTGGCGAGCATTTCTTCTACTTTTGCCAAACGTGTCTCCAAGCTGGATGTACTTGTAGAGAATGAGGGGCCTGCGTTGCGTTCCGTATACGAGCCGTGGACTTTCGCCTCCTGTGTTTGTTTTGACGGGCGTTGGACTGAATTGATGCTATGTGATGCATTTACGGCCTCGTTGAGTTTGTCTGCGATTTTGGCTAGCTCATCCGAGGTGGCTGTCTCTTGTTGTGGCACAAGCGCTATACGAATATATTCCGGTAATTTGCGAATCCAGAGTGATTTTACGAGGCCTGGTGTGAAATTAGTGCCTGCCAAATTTTTAATTTGACGCAAAACCTCGGATGGCCGTCTGTCCCCGATAGCTTGTTTGTCCAAAAGAGTTTCAAGCCGTTTTTCCTCAGATGGTGTATTACGTTCAATGAGGGCTGTCTTCAAAGCCAGATATTTATCAGTCGTCGGTGGGTTTTCTAATATGTCTTGTATTATCTCGCAAGCCTCGGTTGGCAATGCCAAAAGAATCTGACCAAATTTTGCCTCATCTTTATTGATTCTGTTGACCGAAAATTGGATTTCCGCTGTTATAAACCATAATTTTGGATTATTAGTCCAAAATGGAGGTAAACGTACTCCCTGACCTGAGGCTGCAACTTCCGCTGATGGGCCGGGCTTATGATCGTCCGTTGTCATGTCAGCATCATTGCCGTTAGTCATTTTGAATTGTCACTTTTAATTATAAAATAGGTTAAATGCCGTATTAACTACAAATAAATAATCCCGTAATGTAGAAACGGTTTGCGAATTAACGTAACAAAATAACTTTACACTGCGAACCCAAAACAAAATTCTAGTTTATGAATTAATGCGAATATTTTGAATATAAATTTTATAGTGTTCGTGACGACAACAAGGCGAAGTGATAGTGGAAAAATTTACAAACAATAGAAGTGAAAGAGAAAATGAAATATAATAAAGAAAATACTAGAGAAAAAATAAAATTTAGCAATTGTTAGTTTGAATTTAGGAATTTAATTAACGTAATTCTAATGTTAGTAAAAAATAATCAAAAGTTCTTAGCTTTCTTTTAACAATTTTGTTATCTGCTGATGTTGTTGACTGCTTCTGTTGTCTTTCTTGTTTGTATTATACCACGAGTATGTAGGTATACTTCAATGCTTGTGTAATTTGTGTGTTATTTGATGTTGTGTGGATCAAATTTAACGATGATATTGCAGGTTATGTGTTGATATATATGATGCGATATAATAAAGTTGAATATACAATTGAATGATGTATTGTTGTATCGAGTGTTGTATAGATGAGAAACAATTCTACTCGTACAGTGGTTGTTCTGTCGATTTTACCCTGTGCTCTCCAATAAATGTTTTGAAATTAACGGTTTAATTCACGTTTTTTTTAATGTGCAGTTTATTTTATACCCGTTGTAAATTTTATGACTTCGCACTATTTCCGTTGTTATTGTCTTTTCAACTAAATTGGAAAGGAAAAAAAAAAATATGACGGCAGTAAAATTCGAAAAGGTTTCACGTTTATTCGATTGAAAAGTCACGTACCTTTTTCTTGGCACGGTAATCCGCACCAAGATAATTTAATAATGCACCGGATTAGAAACCGTACAGTCGGAATACCCGTACAAGGCTGCGTGTTCTTCCTCTTAGAGTCACCAGTTATCGTGTCCTTGGCTTGATTATATTGATGCTGTAGGTTACGCCGCATATAATGGGGCCACAATCAATAATAAACACGATATACAGTGGTGTGCAACAAAATAGGTAATTATTTTGTTTTGAAAAACTTTCCACAGTTGAACTGAAACAAAAAGGGAATTCCCCAAATTACTTTCATGACTAGATTTTCGTATATTGTTTTTAGTTTTTACAATCAGTCTTGCTATTACAACGGCGTAAATTAGCTATGAAATAAATATTATTGCTACCTCTGATACATTTTTTGTGTGCAGTAAAATAGGTAATTATTCAATTTTTATTGTTAATTATTATTTATTGTGGTTCAAATAGTGATTTATTATTTTAGATGTTATATTTCACAATTATAAGTAAATTCTGAAATATTTTTTTTAGAAAAAAAAATTTTTTTTTTAATCAAAATGGGACGAAGTATGCATTGCTCTGAAAGCCAACGAGAGAATATCAAAAGGCTTAGACAGGGTGGTCTAACATTAAAAAAAATTACGGATTTAATAGGATGTTCGATCAACATGGTCTCAAATGCTCTGAAACATAAAACTGGACCTGAAACTCGGGGTGGAAAAAGAAAAACTTCAATTAAAACTGACGCTCGAATCATACGCTTCGTTAAGAAGAATCCATTTACAACATCTAGTGAAATTAAAAAAGAACTAAACCTGGAAATTGATAGTTCAACAATACGTAGACGTTTATTAGAATACAATCTGAAAGCTAGTTTGCCCAAAAAGTGTCCCATGCTATCTAAAAAAAACATCCGCAGCAGAATGGAATTCGCAAGAGACCACGTGCATTGGCCAATTACCAAATGGCGAAATATATTATGGTCCGACGAAACAAAAATTATTTATTTGGATCGGATTGTGCACAAAAATATGTTAGACGTCCGAAAGAAAAGCAATATGACCCGCGATACACAGTTAAAACCGTAAAACATGGCGGTGGTAATATTATGATATGGGGTTGTTTTTCATATAGTGGTGTAGGTCCTATTGTTTGGGTTAAAGATACTATGACTAAAAATATTTATTTAAACAACATTTTGTGCGATACAATGCTACCGTTTGCCGAGGACAACATGCCCCTTCGCTGGGTGTTTCAACAAGATAACGATCCGAAACACACGGCGAAGGTGGTAAAAAAATGGTTCCAGGATAACAAAATTACAATTATGAAATGGCCAGCCCAATCGCCCGATTTAAATCCCATAGAAAATCTCTGGGCGGATGTTAAACGTGCATTAGGTAAACTTCCGAAATCAAAAAATAGACTCGAACTATGGGAAAATGTCAAAAATGTTTGGATGGCCATACCACCGGTGAAATGCCAAAAATTAGTTATTTCTATGGGCCGGCGATGCAATGCTCTAATCGCAAATAAAGGTTTCACAACCAAATATTGAATTTTGAAATACAGCTGATTTAATTTGTTTTTTTATTGTGTTTTTATAATTTTTAACGTAATAATTACCTATTTTCGTACACAGCTAAAAATGGTAAAAACTTAAATTCGTAGTAACTGAAAACATCTGTTATTAAAAGAACTACTGTCATTTTAAAATTTGAATTCCTTATGAAATGTACACTTGAAATAAATATTGACTTTTAAAAAAAAAAAATTTAATTACCTATTTTAATGCACACTACTGTATGTATAATCACTCGTATATTATTTTGTATAATTATATTTCTTAGTTTACAATATTAAGTAATTTAAATGATGATATTAATTAACATTAATATAATAATATTATTTTCCACTCGCACTTGTGTCGACGTCAGAAAATGGAATGTATTTTTATTTGTTTCCAAAAACATGGAGTAGCAAAAACAAGAAAAAGATTATTAAGTTTTTGTTGACAGCGCGTATTATTGTTTTGTGTTGCGTTCGCATATTTCTGTTTTCTGTACGTGGTCAGTTGCTGCGACTTTGTTTTGGAGATGGCGACGCGGTTGTATTCAATACACATTGCTAACGAGTTGATTTTCGTTACGGAAGATGGAGCATTGATAAGTTGAATGAATTCAATTATCAGGCAATGCTAAAGTTGTGTAAGCGGAACTTTCTATGTTGTTGATTCATGTAGAGATTGGAATATTTTAACGAAATATTCTAACCGCTACAAGTTCTAGTTTGCCGCTTCGAGTGCATGGGAGTTTTCCGTCTGTAACACTTTTGTATTAGCGCTCATACCTGGTGCGCGTGAGCCATTATTAAATTGCCTCTTACGACAATCATTGATAACATGCCCTTGGTTTTTGCAGTAGTTACAGCATTTATGTATGCTTCTTGGATGAGAATTTTCAGTGAACCCATTATTAAATTTATAATTTGGGTTATTAATTGGAGGGTTAATGAATCGGGTGTTATTACTGGACGTTTGAAACTGTGGTCGCTTGTAACAATTTTTTGCTGTATGACCCGTTTTGCTACAGATAGTACAATTTGTGTGACTAGCTGGATTTTGATGGATTCAACTATACGGTTGAGAAACGGCACGTCTCTGCGAAATAACAATTTCCTCTTCTATAGCTGCATTTATAGCTTCCTTAAGACTTTTGAAACGTGATGCTTTGACTATCAGTTTAATGGGTTCGCGCAAACCTTCTTCAAATGATTTCAGTGCTGTCCCAGCATTAAAATTCCTAATAGCTTTAGCAGCTTCCGCACCTTCACGTTTTATACTTGCACTATCTAACATGGACAACATTTTTTCTAATCTATTCGCGAAAGCACGCACATCCTCAGATTTTTCTTGCCTAACACTAACGAGTTCGTAAGTAAGAGACTCTATGGACTTTGATTCCCCAAATTGAGTGTTCAACTCTCTCTTTAAATCGTCGAATGTTTTAAACTCATTAAAAAACAATACATCATGGGCTTTGTCAGTCAACTTAACATTCAATAGTTTAATAAATTTCGCAACCTCGGTCACATTAATTGACTCCACAACTATTTCGCAGCATGCAATGAATCATTCTAGTTAACGAGCACTCTCACCGTCAAATTCAGGCACAATTCTAAGCGCTAAATTAATATCCAATTTATCTGTCATGATTATGATTATCTGAATTTGCCTCCGTTGCAATAAAATTGGATTTGAGTGAAATTTGAAAATTATTTGAATTTTGATTTAAATATAGAGGTAAATCCAAATTATCGGAACTATCATTAATTCTAAAATTTAAATTTGATTCTGATACACTTTTAAATATTTTCCCTGATCTTAAACGATGCATTAAATTTGAAATTGATCAAAACTTAAACAATAACACATGATACTTATATTAAATACAAAGTAAATGTATACCTGTATTCCCGAATTTACTGGACTTGTCTGGAATTTCTGCTGAACTATTAGGTGATCTGCTTTTGGAAATAATATGCTCGTCACTCCACTGTTTGATATACTCGCGTTGCAAATGTTGTGTACATAACTGTGTACATAAAATAATATTTTTTTTATTTTTTTTTATGGCATCCTTATAAATTCACGTTAATCTCGATTAAAGTTGCGTTGAGATTGCGTCAGCGACAAACATACTGATACAAAAACTTTTTTTTTTGTTAGATTGAGATGATTTTCGCAAAATATATTTATTGCATCAGCATTTGCATTTGTGATTTAACAATATTTTGATGTTTCGCAGTTATTTTAGGTTAGGATGGTGTGATTAATTAAGAATTTTATCATCGACCATATTTTTTATTTTTTTTTTTGTTGGTAAAGCCATGTGCTTTCCAAGATGTCTGAATAACACAATTTCGCACACTTATTTTCCCGCTGCCACCAATGTTGTATTTTCTTAGTTTTTAAGCCGGTATTCCATTATGAAAAATTTACTGACTGCTGGAAAAAATGAAAGAAGACAAAAAAAAAATGTTACATTAGAGTGACAAAGAAAAAACAATTTTTTTATTTTTTATTTTATAGCAAAGTTGTATGGATAAATTTTGACAGCAAACAAAAACATAACCAACAAATATGAACACAATTATGCGTTATTCTTAATTCGTATATTTTCACCTCTCAAAATTATCTAAAAAATTAAATATTATTTTCACACATATCAGAATTATTTTTTTTTCATTTATTTTCCGTCACAGAATAAAAAATAAAAAATATCTTTGCCATAAAAATGACGTACTATGAAAATTAATATTGTGTGCGAGAAATATGTTATCATCCGTACACAAAATTTATGTGGATGTGTTAGAGGGTTGCAATAAAAAGTACTCCATTTGATACTTTTTGTCAATAATTATGGCATCACACTAACACAGCCACAACTTTTTTGTAATAAAAATGTTTACTGACGAAGTCGGGTGTCTCATTCACACAACCACCGATTTTATATTTTTATCTCAATATATTTTTGCTGATAAACATTTTTTCACAATGGAATACCGGCTTTATTGAAATAATTTGTAACGCTAATTCACGATTTATACGATTTACACGATTTTATACGATCAACATCGTTCTTCTCTATTTTTATTCATTCGGTTTTTTTACTTACAATGCTAGGAAGTAGAGGCGCGATGAAAGGAGAATATGTGCATGACGTAAAGGAGAATACATGACAGTATGCAACACATGACGTAAAGGAGAATACATGACATTATACAACAAGAGAATGAAAATAGGGCGGGTCGTAAACGTATTAAAATTTTGGATGTGAACAAAAACTAAAACCCATCAAAATGCCAGAGCATTTATTGTCAAACCCCAAAACATTTCGGTAGAAATGTAATTAATCGATACAAGAATAAAAAAGTTGTTGAAGTTGACTTAGAAAATATTAAGGGTTTCAGTGTTGAGAAAGTCATGTTACTTACCAACGAATTTTCAAAAGTTTATGGAGAAAAAACCAAATCAGTGATCAATACGTGTGGTTTTGATTCAATCACGGCGATTTTAGTATGTTTGGGTTTGGATACAGAAATTTTGAAAATCAAGTTTGGAGAAATAAATACAGATTTTTTTAATTTAATTTTCAAAATAATTTCTCCCAAAAAAATAACTTCTGAAATATATGACATTCGAACTGACATATTAATTGAAGTATTCAAGCAGATTAACTGCATAGAACAATTTGGCAGCACTTCTGTGTTGAATGCGGAGTGCCAAATAACTTATTTAATTAATAAAATGATACCCCAACCAACATCGGTGTATCAAAAGTGTTTCGCAGAAAAGGGGTGGTTCGTATTCGTAATTCACAAAGTTGCTATTTACCCTTCGATATTTTCAGAGTGAACGAAAATACGCTCCGCAATGTTGCAAGTTCGATTTCGTTTGGAACTTTAACATGCTCTGACTGTGGTGAAAATTAAATAATAAATAAAATTATAAGTAATTATGGCATATCTATTGCAGATGTTCAATCTTATAATAATGAAAACTACAATATAAAGCTTTGCGAGATTGAAGCCAAAATATTACTAAATAACGAAAATTATTTTTTGAAGGCATTAATAAATTATAATAATTTAGTTAAACACTACACCGCTGTCGTAAAATGGCCCAATAATAATTGGGAAGTTTTTGACGACTTAAAGAAATTCCCTATGCTGACTACTGACAAACTATATGTTAATCCGGCAATTTTATTTTATTGCAAATCGTAAGTTAATTTAACCAACTTATACATAGGACGTGTCCGAACTTTGTGATAATTATTCCAGCTGTAATAATTATGACTTTATTTTGTATGCAACCAAATTATCACAGCCACAGTGTCATGTAAATTTGACACTTCTGTAATAATATTCGTAAACAAAAGCGCGCAATAACAATAATTAAGCCGTATTACGTTAAATTATTTCTAAAAAAATTAGTACAAATAAAACTTATTACAAAATATGAAAGAGAAAATTATTTCACTCCTGTCAAAAATATTACAAAACCAAAATTATTACAAACTTCGAACACGTCCATAGAAACAAATTCAGTACCAATACCCCCTAGGCTAAATATTGGCATAGGTCATGTCTCGAGAACATCTCTGTGAGTTGGCCAATTTTCAATACAGTGAACCTACGAACTATGTGTTATTTGAATAATTATTATTTTATGTATTTCGTTTGTATATAAATGTATGCGAATTTATTGTTAATTATATATTTAATTTTTTAGTAATTTATTTTAGGTAAATTGATTTATTGATTTGAAATATTATAATTAACAAATTTTCCTTTTTGAATGTAATATTGCTTTTACCCACTGTTTTACTCATACACATAAATGTTTTTGTTAATTTAACAAATTTTGTATACGTATACGTTTTGTTAATTTTAGCGTTTTGTCGGAAAGTTCACATTCGTGTTTTTCCTTTTTTTTGTAAATTTTCGAAAACGTTGGTTGTGCTGTTCGATTTAAGTATACTCGATATTTAAACGGCTTGTTGACGGAGGTGGAATTACTGCTGATGTATTTCAAAATTTGAATTTCGGTTTTCCGGCCCTTGGCCTGATGTTTTCAGGTTTATATAACAGGTAGTTTAAAAATGTTGAGTTTTAATATGAATATGAAGACGTTACTCGTCAAAATCACTTTGATACCACAACCCTAAATGATTTGAAAAATAACAATTAAAATAAATCTAATTAATCGGGACAAGATACCCTAATTGGAATTCCGTTCTGTTAATAGTTCAAAAATGATTTTAATACGAGTATGTTCCAAAGATTGTAAGAGAATTCAATCCAGTTTCGAACTGATGAGCTTATGATTATGAAAAAATCAATCTTCTCATCAGGCCGCGGCGACTGGACTGATTATACCACAATTTACATTCTATATATATACAGAATATGCTGTGCGTTAAGTATTAGCGAATCATAGCTAATACAGAAACACAATTAAAATCGTCTAACCACTGGTAGCATATTAGATATTACATGAATTAATTAATATTCAACAAAAAATTAATAAAAAAGTAAAAGTTCAAAAATATTTTATACAGAATATGGTCCATCTAGTGATATATGCAGGATCCATTACAAATGAAATATATGTACAGGCCGGATGAATTAAAGGTTTTATCGAGGTTCATGTTCAGAGAATGGTGATCCATTATCATACCCTCACATAGCAAAACTCTCTCGAAATTTTAAAATAATTATTCGAATAATTTGCAAGTCGCGATCTTTTCGATAAATCCGTTGATTGAAATATAATTACAATGAATCTTTAAAATGTAATTAAATGCAATTTAATCAAACTCAAAAATGCTGTAATTGTTTGTTACAAATTTAATTGCCTCTCACTCCGTATTTGTCATTTTGAAGATATTCAATTTCGATTTTAATTAGTCCATCATGTTCGTGTATTCCCCTTTGAACCCTAGTCCAAGATCAATCATGTTTTAAATTTAAAACTGTTCCATAAATATAATATAAAAGTCTTAATTAAATTGAACTCTTAAAGAAACAAAAGTTTAAGGACCCTTAAAATAAGGATTTATATATACTCGTACATACATAAACATATACACAAACAAACTTCTTTAGTATTCTGCTCACCAATTATATATGTTATGATCGTTTTTTTCTCTTTGGTTCCCCCAAAAATTTTCCATTTTGATCCCGAGGATGAATCTAAAACTTATTTTGATATTCAATCATCATACTCTACGGATAACTCCTGTATACATATATTCTCGTAGGTTATATACACAGAACAAAACACTCAAAGCAGCAAGTCACGTGAAACATAATAACACAACTTTTT
Organism: Tipula vernalis; assembly: GCA_958295665.1. Taxonomy (NCBI): domain Eukaryota; kingdom Metazoa; phylum Arthropoda; class Insecta; order Diptera; family Tipulidae; genus Tipula; species Tipula vernalis. Next base: position 172,426,718 of record OY282558.1, on the reverse strand, counting down.
GGCAACACAAAATAATATCTGTGACCAAAAACTTCAGTAATTGTAACTTTGCGTAGTACAAAGTTGCAGAGAAAGTTTTTTTCTACGTACTCGTACATACATATCTTGAAGAAAAAAAAAATCGGAAAACTAATAATAATTTTTCATTTTCCATTCCCGTTCCAAAAAAAAAAAAATTTTTTCATTTAATTTGAAGAATACAACATTTTTTCTTAAATCCTTCTTTTATTTACAAATATGGCTAACAGACGGAATAGTTTTTTTTTTGTTCTTCGGTTGGATGAATGGATTAAGTTTATGCTTTGTGTTAGTTTTTTTTTTTTTTCGAATGAAAAATTGCTGGTTAGGTCGGTTGATTTTCTTCTCTTTATAGTAGTATTGTGTACGCTACAAACAAACAAACAAAACAAAAAAAAACTGCTTCCTCTTAAATATTAACATTTGTGTTTGGTTTAGTTGTTTAGTAGGCAACAATAAACAAAATGGAAAATAAGACATTTTGATGAAACCAACAATCAGCTAGATCGGACAATACAGATTGTGTGATGTATAATGGATACTAGATATTTCTATCTTGGATATGTGATACTTTTTGAAGTTTAACTTTGAACACATAAAGTTTTTCTGATAATATCATAGTTTTTTATAAAGATCGATCAATTTGACAACGACTTTACAACGAAATTGATATTGATTATATTCTTTGATAAGCTTATTAAATTAAAAAAAAAAAAAATAGTGGGCTTATGGCATGACAACTGTTTTGTCGGTGTATGTTTGTCTGTTAATTTGCTCATCAATTTGTCTGTTGACGTGCTTGTCAAATTATTTTTCTAGCTGATGGTTTTGATTAACTGATTTTTTCTCTCACAATAAATAAAACGGTGGAACAACGGATTTCCAAAAAAATGATTGGTAATGGTTTGGGTGATAGACAAATAAAATTCGGAGCTACACATTTTAATTAAATATTCTATTTAGTTTTATTAGGGACTTATATCAAAGCAACCTTGATTATACAAAGCCATAGTCAGAGCACCCTGTATTTTATAGAGCCATAATCAAAAAATCTGAACTTTTATAAGGGAATTAGAACGACAAAAAACGAAACTTTTCATAGTAAAACACACAAAACATATGGGAAATCACTTTTTTTCCTAAGATAAATTTTTAAATGAAAACGTTACAAATTCTTAATTATGATTTCTGAGATACTTTCATAAATGTTTGAATTTCAACATATATGAATATTATTTAAGTAAATCGTTTTCATTTTCTTGTAACGATTGATTTATTTAAACCAAAATATTAAAAAAAAAATCATAACAACAGCATTCTGGTCAAATTGAAATAAAAGCTAACTACGGTTCGTTTGGTCATTAAGTCAATATACATTACATAGATGGCAGTGATGGCCGTAATAATTTGAAAAAATTGTACCAAAAATTACCACCTGGGGAAATTTAAGGTTCAAAAATTGTAGGAAAAGCAAAACAAATTCACAAAATATAGGAACGTGTGATAATTTTGCGATTAAATAATTTTTTTTCGTATTTTTCTGTAATCATTTTAGACATCTTACGTACACTGGTAAAACTAAAGATAAATTTAACAAGTATTATTTTAATTTGTCAGAGCCAACCTTGATGTATCTTTAAAAATGAAAGTTCGAAAAAATATATTTCAGAAATAATTTAATTTTTATATTTCTGCAAATTAATATTTACTTAATACCAATATGGCCTTCTTGTTTATTGTTCTTAAAGATATGTAGAATACTTTTATACAAACATTTTATAATATTTTTGCTTTTTTCATTGAAAAACTTGAAGCTAAAAAACATCATTTTTACTATGGATTCCTATGGAAATTAGTGAAAAGTTATACCACTAAAAAGCTTCTAAAAATACATCATTAAGATTATGGCTCTATGCTCTAGCAGGCTCTGATTATAGTAGTAGTATACATAAAGACGAAGTTATCCAATAATTTTATTTTGGTTAAAATGAACAGTTTGAAGTTTAACTTGTACTAGATTTTCATAATTTCTGTTATGCATTATTTGGTCTCAACGGTACATACAATTTAGATAAATTTATTTGTTAACTTAGGAGTCCATAGTCATATACAGGGTGTCCGAGAAATATAGGATCAATCAAAAGTGAAGTTTCTGACAAGAAAGAAATGCCAAAAAAACCAAAACCTGACAACAGAAGAACATATACACTAAAAGGTGTAGGTGAAGTTTGAAGGCCATGCCGTATGGTTCAGTAGGGTTTCATGAATATTTGTGCCAAGCGATATTTTTGCGCGACCCTCAGGGGCTGCTATATTTATTTTAACAAATTTCCCTATATCAAAAAATGTATATGGAGAGTTTGATGGCCATTGACAGGTTATCGCAGCGATAAGTACACAGATCTGACTATGCCATGCCATTACGGTTCAAAATATTAAAAAGCAATGATTTGAATCAGAATTGCGATATTTTTGATATGATGTACCGATTGGGTAATGAAAACCGATACATACACAGTGTTTCATTACCATTAGTTGTAGTTTTATTACGTCAATTGGAATTACTTGGGTATAGTATGGTCAACGGGCAGTGTGGTAAAAAAGCCGAAATGCCACTTAGAGCACAAATACAATAAAATACTATATTACGCTTGTGTCGTGAAAATTGGAACAACAATTGTGCCAGTCGCAGAAATTATTTCATGCATACATGATACAACAACAATTGGAATATTTTTAATGGAATTTAAATCAGAAATCGCACTAATTCCTAAATTAAATGTTCCACTAATACGTGGTAGATTAAATATGGGCTTATATTCAAGCTATTCTTCAAACTTTCAATCAAATTATGAATGTGTTGGGCTATATAAATTATAAATACAGCTGTATGGAAGCTGATAGCGCTCCAATACAAACTGCCGTGTCCGTGTTTATTTGATGCATTCATTTTATAAATATTATAACCACCAAAATTAAAACGAAAATTCCTAAAGCTTCTACCAATTTGAAAATTTTTATTTTAGATATGTTTCAGATGAATCAAACGGAATTACACACGATAATTGTATTATTAATCTACGTTAGTTGTATGATTATTCGAAAATATTAATTTACACAATTTAGATGGTGATGACATTTGGTTTAATTTTTCTTGTTTTTGTTGTATATCACTGAACTGGATTTGAAGAAGATTGGTAAAGTAGGGCGGGTTCGTTCGCAAACGTATGCCATAAAATAATTTGAATTTCCTCTTGAAATATACGAGATGAATATTGAATGAATGAACCGCTACAGGACTCCGCCGTAAGTGATTTCCCCTCCCTAGGGAATCACCGAATGAGCATTGGCAATACAGACAGTTTTATGTGTTCGTGGGCTTAATGTTCGATCACCCGAACAGAAAATCCCGTACGCTGACTGGACACGATCAATTGATACATTATGGTTTTTACCATTAACCGATACGACGAAATACGGACCTTCGTAGGGAGCAGATAATCCCGTGCGAACCTTGTCCGTTCTAATGAAAACAAAAACGTCATTTTGTTTGGTTTGACGTGTTGACTTTGGTACAAGGTTTTGCATGGTGTTTCGCAGTTGATCGATGACTGCATCGGTAGTTGGCACAGGTGAAAGAGGATTTTCGATGAAGAACTCACCGGGTAGCTTGTTGGTTTCACCATAAACCATTTCAGCTGATGAGCACTTCAGATCTTCTTTAACCGTTGCTCGGATTCCAAATAAAACGATTGGTATTTCCGAACTCCAATAAATTGTGTTGTTTCTACGTTCTGGCCATGAGCGCGGCTTTGAGTTGCTAGTGGAAGCGTTCAACTATACCATTGGCTTGCGGATGATCCCAGGAGTTTTGTTAACTCGGTAAATAATTTAGACTCGAATTGCGTTCGTTGATCGGTTGTGATGTTAAGGGACACGCCGAATCGTGATACGTAATTGTTGATGAAAGTGGTGGTAATGGTTGAGTCAACGAGTGAAGCGATCGACATAGGTGAGTAAGTATTTAAATTCGTTAGACGGAGTAAGTGGCCCTACGACGTCTAAGTGGATATGTTCGAATCGACCAGGTGGAATTTCGAATAGTCCATCAGCACGTTGGCAGGATAACATGGCTGACCCTCTATCTACCTCTTTGTTTAGTAACGAGCAGTAATCAATTTACGAGTGACACAGACTTCAGGATGCGAAATGTTATGTCATGTGTCGAAAATGGTTCGACGTAGTGATTCTGCGATGTATGGGCGGTTGTACCCAGTATACTTATGTTTCGCAGACGATTTTGAGGCAGTCAGTTTAAAAAGCTATAGTTTCATTGATAATTAGTGTGACATTCGGAACCAGAAAATAAATTCTGAAGTGCTAAATCTGCTTTTTGTGTATTTGCGATTTTGCTTAAGTCGAAATGAGTTTCGATTGTGGCCGTTTCGCTGTCGGTAGTGCGGGATAATGTGTCCGCGACAACATTGCCATGTTCGTGAAAATGTTGGATGTCGTTGTAAATTGACTGAAGTAATCCAAGTGGCGAGATAGAATTGCTGAGGCTTATGGTCGGTGTAAATGGTGAAGCCCCGACCCTCAACAAAATATCTTTGACTGCCAGATAAATTACGAGTAGTTCCCGATCGAATGCGGAATATTTCTTTTCGGCATCCGAGAGTTTCTTGTATGAGCTGGGAATTCCCTAATGGCGTTAATTCGTTCTTCGGACGGCAAAATACCATTAGGAGTAATCTAGGGGCTGAGGAAATCAAGAGTGGATGCGCCAAAGACGAATTTTAAACTCTTGATGTGAACATCAAACTCAATTAATCTGGGGAAGAGTTGTTCCAGGTGAAGTTTGTTCTGTTCCTCAGAGTTGAAGCCGAAAACGAAGTCTAAATCACGTACGACTTCGTTCATGAAACGCTGAAACGTTTAAGCTGCATTACGTAAACCGAATGGCATTCGGGTAAATCCGAATAGGCCAAACGGAATTGTGATCGCCGTTTTATGAACGTCTTCAGGTGCAACGGGAATTAAATGAAAGGCTCTGATAACATCGATTTTTGAAAAAAATTTGCATCCATGTAAGTACATGGAGAAATTTTTTATATGGGATATCCGATAGCGATCAGGTGTTGTGGATACGGGACAAGATACGGGAGATGCAGATGGCCGGCTAATCCCTAATTCCACCATGTATTGGAATTCTGCGAATGCGGCTTTGTGGCGGAGTGGATCTTAACACGGGCAGATGGCCTGCTGTGACAGTATTGTGGAACTCGTTGTGTCGAGCTGGCAAATTATAGTTTGGCTCTGCTTTGAGTGAGGGGTATTGTTTGAGCAGAGTGCCATAACCGTTGTTGACTGTGAAATGGATCGGTGTCAGTGTGTCGGCATGAACTATTGTGGCATTGATTGACAGCTTAGTCGCTGAATCAACCAGGCGTTTGTTTTTTAGATCAACAAGTAGTCCGAATTTATTCAGGAAATCGGCGTCAATTATTGGACGGTTCCTATCTGCTAGTATGAAAGGGTGGTAGTATGCTACCGTAGGTATTAATAGTTGTGCCATCGGCAGCCGATAAGACTAGATCTGATGTTTTTATATTACGAAATGCGATAATAGGAAGGCCCGCACCAGTATCGATCAAAAATGTTATTATATTAGTGGGATCGGTTAGGCATAAGCGGCTGTGGTACGATGTCTTAAGGTCTGCCGCCGCACCATAAGATTTATTTGTTTGGGGAATCTTGGTCAATTTGCATCGCTGCTACATTGTTGGTCGGCGGTCGGAAATTACAAGGTTTGGTACATTTGTTGGCCAATGCGGCATATTTTCGATGGTACCAGAAAATAACTTGAGCTTGGCGATTACAGGAATTTCAGCGGTACCTAGTTCGCAAAGATGATTGCCAGCTGCGTGAGCGGCGTCTATTCGTATTTGTTAGCCTGGTTGGCATTTGTTTCATTTTTGCCATTCGTTCTTCGAGAGTGGCATGAACGGTTCATGTTGGGCGACTTCCATCTCGATCCTGGCTCGAGTCGCTTAACTGCGCTTTATACGTCGGTCTAGACTGACGCTGCACCGCGCCGATTATATATGTGAAAGATAATGATTCTTCATGCAGTTTGTCTGCAGTCTTCGCCAAGTCATCCGCAGTTACCGACTCTAGCTGCGCTACCAATGCTAATCTGATGAATTCTGGAAGGCCTCTGATCCAAAGTGATCGAACTACGGTTTGCGTAAAACTTTTGCCGGCTAATCTTTTCTAAGAAGCGCCTCTAATCTTTTTTCTTCCGACGAAGAGAGTCTCTTGATCAATAATTGTTTGATAGTTTCATAACGATTGGAGGTCGGGGGATTTTCTAGCAGGTCAGATACTGTGTTGCAGTGCTTCGGTGAAAATGCAGAGGTTTATAAATTTTTGACGATCAATAGTGATCTTTTGCAACTCAAATTGTATTTCTGCCATTAGAAACCAATTTTTAGCATTGCTATCCCAAAATTCCGCCAATTTGATTGTCATGACTTCGGTTTCCTTACCCGACTTACCATAGAGTGACTTCATATAATCCAAAGAATCTATTATCTGCGCTGTTTTTATAGCTCCAGTTAGCGATCCTTCGCTTTGAAATGTTCTCCTTCCTCATTAACCATCCCTAAACACTCTCCATATTGTTTAAGTCTGAAGAGTCCAACCGCTATGGTAAGGGTATCACGTTTTGGGCTTGGAAATTCAGCGGAAGATTTTCTAGAATATTTTTGTACGATTTTGTGGTCATTTTTGAATTTTTAAATACTTAGAAGTTCTTTCCATCTTCTTTTTGATCGTGAATATAACAATTAAAACCATCAGGGTCGTCCAAATTAATTTTTACGATCTGAGGAACTGTTTCCTATTATCCTTCAAAACGCTGTTGAGTCACAATATGTCAAGTTCAACGATATAAAATTTGCTTTTAAATCAAATTTTTCTTCCGGCATATTTTATTCCTTTGCGCTTTGCGGTATGTTATATATTCCATGTGTTTTCCGCTTGGCGATGTGACGCTTATTGACAATTTGCGCTAGAGAAGATTGCCCTAAGTGGTTTTGCTCAGTTGTTTCCGGTTTTGATGGATAGAAAAGCTCATGTTTCTCTCAAATTTGTCTAATTGTGATAGTAATCTGTTTAAGGGAAGTACTTGGAAATTTGGGAATTATAAACAGAAAAAAAGCAAATACCCAAAAAAGTTTGGTTAAAACTTTTGAGGTCTTCATTTTCAGATACCTGCCATTTTATTTTGCACACACAAGTCACAAAACAGTTTTGTTAGACTCACAGATAATTTTTTTTCTTCATAATTATGTATTCTGATTACCTCCTCCCATCTCTTTCGAGGTAACTACCAAGGAAATAATTAAGAAGCCTTATTGGTTTGTTTTAAAAGTGTATTATATATCTAACTTGCACTAAATTCGAAATAAAAACTTAAAGTGATGAACCTTAAATTTCCAAAATTTTGATGGTACTAAACAATTTTTATGTTGTTACATAATAAAAACATAAAAGAAACAGTTTTATTATGTTTACGAACGAGTTGCTTCAGTTGATGGATATTTTTCTTTAAACTTTTTACGTTATTTACGACCTTTTAAAATCATCTCGTCTCAACGTCTGAGACCGAAAAATACCTCCCTTCTATATACACTGTGAATAATATAAATAGGTAATCAATACCATATATTCAAACAATGTTTGCGGCAAACTTTCGTTTACCATATATATACATCTAATTTATGATGAAAATAGCTTCTACGGGTTAACAAAATAAAATATGATTACAATTTAAATTTAACAGACAAAACACAATGCAAAGTAGGTCATACTACAGGATACAAACAGAAGAACCGCACATACCGCACAGTCAAGAATTATCGTATTTACGTTTATCTTATAATCATGACTTTTTATATTTTTCATGATGTTTGAATTGTCTAATATACGAGAGTTGGATATATGTGTATACTCTACTCTAATATAATGGAGCATCACAAAATTTGTAAAATGTAAAATAATATATTTTGAAAGCTTTAAGGATATTCGTTGTCTTCGTCGTCGTCCAAACAGTAGTTTTTTCCTCTTTTCGTTTTTGCTTTTTTTTTACTGTGTCTGTGTGTGTGTGTTTCTGTATGAAAAGATAAAAGGAAGCAAACTGCATTAAAAAGTTGTCTGTGCAAATAAAATTATAATTGTACAAAGTGGAAATATATTTAACAAAAAAAAAAAAAAGCTTTAAAGCTCGTTTCTTACCCCACCCTCGATGTTCAACTATATTGTTGTTGCTATAAACATTTTATTACTATTTAATTGCATTTTTAAGCTTTTTTTGAAATTATAATTGAATTGTTAAAGTTTTGTTTAGTTCTGGAAATTATTTTCGTTCCATTATAAAATGTTTCAAAGTATTGTGCACAGTGGTGGTATTGGTAAGATGAAGCAAATTATCTGACCTAATTTGTGGTTCATTTAATTATAAACACACACACACACACACACACATGTAGATATATTTAGGCAATACGAGAAGTGCTCTAATGATAATGAGATTGTAAATGTGTAACTACTCGCATCAAGTGTTTTGTGTCAAATCATTCCCATTTATATTTTTGTATTCCCAGGTATGTAATCACTTATGTTTCTATAGAATTTTTCCGCACAAAAATATATTTTATGATAAATATTCCGAAAATGTTTATATTTTGTGGCCACAATAGATTTTTCCATTTCATTTGATTAAATTACCGATTTTATTTATTTTTTGTTACATTGTCGAGGTGAAAAGCAAAAAAAATGTACAAAACCAACAAATAAATATTCAAATGCGTTAAATTTTGTATATGTGTAAATGTTTGTATTGTATGTGTGTGTGTTATTAGAATTAGAATCACTCGAACCAACTATAGGGTGTGGTTTTTGGTGATTTGATTTGTTTATTTAGAATATTTGGTTTTAGGAGTGGATTTTAGAATTGGATTAGTTTTTTTTTATAAATTACTTTTAGATTTCATCGACAATATCTCTATATCAATGTATGTACGAGTATGTAGCATTAATTTGGATACAGCCCGCAATTTAAATATGATGATCGAACATAATACAAAAGCTTTCTAGAACTTCTTTCAATAAAATTGTATGTTTTGATTTTTTATTTCCGCTGATGATTTCTTTGACCAGCTTATGGCTTGTAGCTTTATCACAGATATGTTACAGAATAGAGTCAAATTTGTATCAAATTTATGTTTAAAGCTCTTATATTTGTGTTAGTGCTTTATACTACAATTCGTCTTTCACCATTGAAATATGTGTTGGGAAAAAGTCTGAAAATGGTTTGTAATATCTATAATCGTAAGTTATACAAATTTCAGCGATCTTGAAAATATTCAATCTTTTGAATACCTCAGAAATTGCATAAAATGTTTTTTATTGAATTGCTGCTGATGCTCGCTTTTTCCAAAATTTGAAGAAAGTCGGTAAGGGCTGAATTTGTGGAAAACCCTACTTTTGTTACAGTGTAACGTTCCTCAATTCCAGTCATAACAGTGCAATAAACACCGACATTGATGAAAGTTGATTTTTAATAAATCTGGGAGTACTTAAAAATGTTGAAATGTTTCTGAAATGCCGAGATGTGCGATTTTTAAGTCTATTTTATGAACGGCAAACAATAAATCAAGCAATATTGATAATATTGGTTCTGAATGAAACACAGATTCAAGAATCCCTTAAAATTAATTATTTGAATTCTTTGATTCGGAATGTTTAGTTATTATTTCGCCTAATTTGAAAATGTTGCTAGTTTAGAAATAATTCGATTACGCATAGAAGAAAACAAAACTGTTGAATTTTTGCACCATCCAGGAAATTATCTGGCACATTTTAATTCGGTTGATGTTCTGTGCCAAACGCAACTTGTGTAAGGCAGGAAGAGGTCCATCACGATCCACACCATTTGGGTCTGCCGAGAATGGAGTGATAGGATGAGATATATGATGAATGCTACCGTCTTATTACCACGTAGAGCTCACCCACTGGCTCTTCTTCACATCAAAGAAATTTTTTATAAATCGTTTGGCTATCTTAATGGACACCGCTCATAAACCTGCGAAATTTGGGGTTATATAAACTTTCATTCGACCGATGACTGACCGAGCAATTTATTGGCATATCTGAATACATTTTACTAACCATTACCCGATCGGCGTTGAAGCTCTGCCTTGACCTCGTCCGGAAACATCTTATTCGCTGTCAAAGGAGGCACAGAGTTTGGAAAATTTGTTAATTGATAGTACCTTGCCCGAACTGTCGTGAGAAAAATGTGCGGTCCGCCGTGAAATATCCTCAAATAATGATAATAGCGGATTAGAGGACTTGTAAATTCATGATCTCTGTGGCTGTTGAATATTCCAAATGTGGTCTCCCGACCTTTGCAGACAATACTCGTGAGAGTATACATAGGTTCAAATCCATTTCTTCTTCTTCTTTCATTCTTATACTACAAATGCGTGACTAATGACGTCAGTTCCATAAAAATAATCGGTCACAATTAATTTTCGTAAACATTTTACTTAATTCCTTATCCAGGCTTGCACCGGCATCACCTCGAAATTTCAACAATAAAAACAATAAAAATCCAAACAAAAAATCTCGAAAAACAGAAATAAAGTGCCGGAAGACCCCGTTAAATTTTTATTAAATACTAATTTTTATAATATAAATTTCAAATTAAATCTTTAGCAATTATATGTATGGCCAGTTAGGATGAAAATTGTCTTTTTCTTAACAGATTTTAGTGAAATTTGACATCTTCGATGGAGATGGGATTCTAAAATGTTTTTTGAATAAAGTTCTGGAATATGGCCAAGTATGGTGTAACTTGCTTATTTCTCAACCGATTATATGAATTTTTAAGCGAGGTTCTGGAATATGGTGAAGTATGATGGTACTTGCTTATTTCTCAACCAACTAAGATGAAATTCGACATGTGCACTGGAAATGGGATTCTAAAATGATTTTTGGATGAAGTTGTGGAATATGGCCAAGTGTGATGGAACTTGGCTATTTATTTCTCAACGGATTATGATGAAATTCGAGATTTGCCATGGAAATGAGATTCTGAAATTATATTTGAATGAATGACTCTACACTACTGTTAGTAGTTTTAATACTGCGGCGCGTGTCTGCCACACACTATGTTTTTCAAATATGGCCAGACTTATCGCTATGATAGCAAATACACAGAAAACATAACCCAAAATTTAAAGCGAAAGATTGGAGAGAAAAGTTCCTAACCGAACTTGAATATTTTTACGGAGATAACCTCAAGATAGTCTCATCCAACTATAATTTTTGGGTCACATTTCTGTTTGTTGGAAACGTCAAAATTCATCATCCATTTCCATCGCGGATGTCAAATTTCACTAACATCGGGTACGAAATAGGCAAGTTCCATCCTCCTTGGGCACATTATAGAACTTCATCTAAACAAAATTGATTGGCCATACATTTAATTGGCTAAAGGTGCAATTTGAAAGGTAAACAAAATATGTTACCACATATTTAAATTAAATGTAATGCTTATTGCTGATGAGTAACTGCCCACGAACGAAAAACTGCCCACGAACGAGTAACTGCCCACGAACGCAAAATTTCGTGTCTCTCACTTTTTGAACATGAGGCTCTTAGGTGTAAGACTTTATCACACCAAAAATCATTTTAGAATATAAAATATAATTAGCCCGATTTAAGCGACAACTTCGCGAACGACCGGATTTATTAGTACAAATATTCACAGGTATGTGGCACACTAAATCCAAACCCTTCTTGTTTGGAAAACGGTATGTGGTAACAATTCCCAAATCCCTTCTCCCAACATACATTTGTTTAGGTTAAAGGATACCCATTTTCTCATCGTCGAGAGGACTTACAAGTAGAACTAATTAAATGTATAACCGTAATGCTTTACAACATCTTCTTTGCCTTAAATGTGGCAGCACGAGAAACAGTGTAGAGAAAGCTTTATAATGAAATACATGATCGTTCACATGCAGGTGGTTTATTTCCAAGACGGCCAAGTAAAGGTTGCTGCTTTAAGAGCCGAAAACCAAATGACGCGTTTGACTGCATGATTTAACCTCAATGATGGAGTCATTCATTAGTGATGGGCCAAATCGATCTTTTTTGTTAAAAATCCTATGAGAAAATAAACAAAACAGAACAAAAAAGATCGATTTAGCACATCACTATCATTCATATGATCTTTAAAGCAGCCGTCGTCTGTTGTTGCTTAGACAAAAAAAATATTTAATGAGCAAAGACAATTCCAACAAACTTTCAAATTAATTTGCATGTTTCACACTCTTTACTTAACAGACAATATGAGGACAGTCGCCAAGATGAGTTCAATCAATGGGTTTTGCTTTTGGGGAATATCGATTTAACGAATGAATTTGATGAATTGTTCAATAGTGAGTGAGATATTGGAGTGCATTTTCCAGTAGAATTTCGCAATCAGAAATGTCCATCTGGTAACTCTCCTTCTTTGCTAAAACTTAAGATTGCCACTTTCGTCATGATCTTAAGAGATGTTAACGCTGCCAAAAGAAGACTTTTGAATGGAACTTAATGCAAAACCTTTACTGTCATATTATCAATGCAGAAATCTCTTCAAGTAACAACAATCATCTACCTACTTTTACCGACGTTATTGTCTATCTTCCAGATCTCTTTTTTGCTCATGGTCAGCATGGATTTTGCTCATGAGCAGTGTGAAAACTTGGTAATTTGTTGGAGTGTTCCATATCAAGTTTTAATAACTGTGATTCTGCAATAGCCTAAAATAAATAGAATTTATAAAGGAGATACCTACTTAGATTGTTAAAAATGTTTTGTTTTTTGTATCGATGTACCACTTAGATTTAGAATTCGGTGAGTCGAACGAATGGGGAAAAGGTCGAAAAATGCTTCACCCCTTTTAGGGGGTCGCGAACACGTTTTCGGGAATAACTCGGTTATTTTGTATTTTATAAGAGAATATTAAATGACAAAATTGTTCAACGGGAAATTTTCTTTCGATATATGAACATACGTAGTAACAACGAACGGTGTACAACGAATTAAAATGATTGAAGTTGAAATGAAGTTACTGGTAAACATTTTTGACATAAAGATTACCGAACCATAGACAGAATTTACCCCAGCCAATATGTTGTCCATGTAGAAATTATTTCGAAGTACCGGTATATGTAAGACCGTATTTCAAAATCCAGAATACATTAAAACCTGCAGATAGTAAAAATACCGTTTTTGAAATTCTGTATTTTAAAATCCCGTATTCTAAACGAAAAAATATCGAATTGGACAAAATCTCGAAAGAGAGAATCTCGACATATTAAATTAAATGTTTTTAAACCGGTGTGAAGCTCTTGGACACTGTTTTTTGGGACAAACATTTAAGCGAGTGTACTGTGAAGAGCCATAGGGCTCTTGGAATTTTTTTTTGAAAATGAGCAAATCTACGAATTTCGCTTGAAACAAGGGCGCTACTATCTCCATTATACCAAATAGAACGAATCTCAGGGATTGGCTCATATAGTGACTATATAGATTGAAAAGGGCATACATTGCTATATGAGCCAATCTCTGAGATTCGTGCTATTTGGTATAATAGAGAACAACGTCTTTGTTCCAAGCGAAATTCGTCGATTTGTTAATTTTATAAATTTTTTTGCAAGAGCCCTACGACTGATATCAAAATATCAAAGTGGCGCTAAGTTCTTTGATTTATTGAAAAGAATATTGGAAATGAATGTTAGAAATTATTTGAGGCTTGCTTTATTTGAATAATTTTATTTTTGTGAAATACAGTGTTAAAAGAAGTACACTCGCATAAATATATGACCACCGAGCAAACTGCGCAGTGGTTAAAGCTGCGGCGTTTGGATCGGGAGGTACAGGGTTCGAATCCCGATAGGGAGCGGGATGCAAAAGGGATTTTTCACCATTTGATTACGATCGCTGATGACGATGAACACAATTATGACCCCCTGTTGAGAGTGCAGAATCCATAGGCCGACGCACCTTTCATGTCAGCACTATAGGTTGGCATGAAGCAATGCAATGTGCAGGTGGTTTATACAAAGCGGGTCTATAGCCGTACGTCCTCGATTTGGCTACTACTGCGTGAAGTAGGACGGTAAAATTAACTGCGAAAGAGTTGGGAGTGCCTTGAGCCCCAGGAAAGATTACATAGATTAAAAAATAAATAAAAATATACCATATATGACCAAAAACTTAATTTTTCTATAATCTCAATTTTGTCCAAAAACTTCACAATGTATACTCGTATAAATTTTTGAAGAAAAAAGTGTCCAAAAACTTCACACCGGTTGGTTTCAAGATTTCATAAAATGTTGTTTTTTATGATTTGTAAATTATTTTGCATGAACTACTAGAACTGGCATGTGATATAAATTCGTATTTCTTTTAAAGAAACGAGATATTCAATTGGTTTAACTAAATTGTTTATGCATACGTGCTTAAAATGTCCAGAAGAGGACCTTCACACTAAATTCGCTTAAAAGGCCACTACACAACACAACTGTACTCTTCAATATTTATAAAAATTCTTTCTATTTTAAAATTAATGAATTGTAAAAAGTTGGTAAAACTCACATAGAAGGTCCTATTCATTAAAAGCAGCGTGTTGATTCCAATAAATATTTCCAACTGGAAACTGTCGCCCTTTTTAAATTAAAATGGAAAATTGCCTTGCTTTCTGGGTAAGTAGAACTCTGCATTCATTTTACACCACGTTCTCTGGCGGAATAATTTGTAGGTTTATAAACCCTCCCTGCCATACACATACACATATACACAAATAAGCATACAGACATCTCGTATACGAGACAATCATGATAAACCAGCTTACGTTAGGTTAAAAATCACGCGATTTCTTATCTAGCATCATGATAGAATCCGGGATTTTGTGATACGGGATTTTGTAAACGATGTTTTAGTATGCGGGATTCCAACCCACCCCAGCAACGATGGAAATCCTTCTTGCAGGTCAACTGTTGTGGACGGTGTAAAGTTTTAATTGCAATAAGATATTAGTTGACCATGGTACCTATGAAGTCACTGAAGAGTCGGATAATTTGGATTGGATCGGTTTTGTCGTACCACAAAAAATCGTCTGGAAGTTTTAGGATGAGAGTATTAACCACTCAGAACAGCTGACCCATCTTGTTCGAAGATGGTAAATGGTATTCGATAACAGAATAGTAATGTTGATTTCCATTTGATCTATAGCTCGACCTATATAACCCACCCTAGGCTAGTCTCCTGTATTATTACTAAATTGTCAACGAGATTAATTTGGCCGGATAGAATAAGACGCCAGAAGAATCTAGTTCAGTTCAAAACGTTGATTTTTTGGGGGGTATGAACAAATATGGATTTGCTAGTTGCAAATTAGTTGGGCTCACCAAGCTCAAATTTTTACAAAAGTTGCACAAGTTTCGAAATATGCTAAATTATCTAGATGAGACAATATTGTTAAGAAATATGTTGCTTTTGTTGTTATTGAAGTAGCGCCAATTCCGTCAACATTCATTTTGGTGAGTTTTTCAAAGGCCGAGTGTCGAATGGCCGAAAGGACGAATGTCGAAAGGCTGAAATATCCTTGGGCTGATTTTTGATTTATCGAAAGAATTTTTTTGTCGAAAGGCCGATCCAAAGTAAATGGAATTAAGGGAAGGAAAACTGTCTTAAGTAAAGGATGATTCTATTGAGTGAAAGATAATTCTGTTAAGTAAAGGAACATTTGATTTAGTTAAGTCAAGGACAATTATATTAAATCAAGGAAAATTCCAAAAGATCAAGGTAAATTCTATTAAGTGAAGTGCTCATATCGCTTCTACTGTCTACGCGCTTCTGGATTACTTTTCTGGTAATTTCTAGATTTTTTCGGGATTTTTTTTCTGGATTTTTACTTTTCAATTTTCTGGATTTTAAAAATTCGGGACTTTTTTTCAGACAAATTTAGTGATCCCGACAAAACCAAAGTAATAATAATGGAAAATATGAAAACGCGATTATGCTCACCAACGAAAACCCTTAAAAAAACACATCGCCTGTTCACAACAGTTATTATAACAAAACATACAAAAAACGTAACCGATAGAGTTGTACAGAGTGTAGCTCTTACATACATATTGATTTCAATAAATTAAGTGACGGGAAATTTCATGAAAGTTCGGCCTTTGGGCTGAAACGGTTTTTTTACGGTCCTAACGGCCCAAAACACAGGTTCGGCCATTCAACCCATTCGGGCGTTCGGCGTTCGGTCCTTCAACTCAGTCGGCCTTTACACTCATTCGGCTATTAGACATTCGGCCTTTCGGCACATTCGGCCTTTTGACAGTCGGCCTTCCAACCCGTTCGTCCTTTCGACATTCGGCCTTTCAACATCAAATGAAGGTATTATACAATATTCCAAAAACCCTGACAGTGGAATAAAGTTGTGTAGTACTACAACATTCATTCAGGACACACAATTAAGTCAATCCATGTGGAAACGAAAAAAAAACAGACATAACTCCTAAAAATAATTCGGCATCGCCTTTTACGTAACAACCAAATCGCCATTAAAGTGAGCAATCACTACTTTCAAGATTTTAAGCCACAACTCTAAAATCGATAAAGAACTCGGCACATCAGAAGGGCCACTTAAAATGAAGAAAAAATAATTATTGCTGTTAGTTCAAAACAAATAGTCTAGTAATTCGTTTTCTATGTTACACAATAGAACTAAAACTTGCGACAGACTGTCGCAGCAGCAATTTACACTTTTGGAATAAACAACATTACTACTGTAGGGTTTTGGTTTTTTGTCAGAAATTATTAGCTACGAACAGTTTGAGCATAATAACTTCACAGATCACATTTCTAGACATTTTATCAGCTTTTGTAACTGCAATGACAAACGAGGTCGATATGATGATTTACAAAAATATGTGGCTATCACCAAAAATACAAAAAATATCGAATCACATTCTATTTCTGATCAAAACTGGTACATCATCTACCAAGATAGGTAGATCATCTTCAAGAAAACTTATATATGATACACCATCAAGCTTCGCAGAAAGAAACGCAAGTCCAAGCAACGAACACACGGCGTTGTTTAAACGACGAGAAATTGACTGCTTCGGGTTTTCCTGTACAATCTCACGCACAACAGTGATATTTTCAGCAGAGCTTGCGTTTCGGCGAAGTATTGTGTTGGCTGATTGTTAACCGAACCAGTTGATTTCGGTTTGGCCACCAAACATCGAATAGTCGACTCGGCAGGACTGTTGTGGCGAGGATAAAAATCAGGTGATGCACGGAGTATTTCTCGAACGGAGCAGTCAGTTTGAAAATAAAATTTGATGATTTGCATACGTTGTTCAACGCTATACCTATCCATGCTAATTTGTCATACACTACTCAACAATGCACAACAAATTTCGAGCGTCCCTATTGAAAGACTCTTTATTAAATGAGAAAAAGCAACAAAAATTTAATTCTATAGTTTGTATGTTGCTAGAAAAAGGAATTCCACTCTCACTCAACCAATTTTTTTTTCAATTTAAGTGACTAAAAGTGACTAATTTTTTAGCCGAGTAAGAGTAGCTCGAGATTAATGGCTTTTAAGGATGATTATACCTTAAATAGATCTTAAGTGTTGAGGGCACCACACAAAAAACGTTGCAGACCGGCAAATAGACAGACAAACAGAGTCTGCGCTTTTTTTGGCATACCCGATGGAGTTTGCTCATTAAAAAATTCTGCTGGAAAGTTCAGTGGTAATTCACTTATAAGCGGAACTTGAATTTTAAACCCGCTGTGTTCTGTTCGTCCACATTTCATCAGAGTGCCGGTGCGTTTCCAGTTGCTGTTGACAAACCAATTCGATCGCAAGGCAATCCGTGTTAACGTGTAGTACCGTTGATGTGGAGCTGTGTTTTGGCGCTGCAGCTTCATCTTTTTGACAAGGCACATGTCTATGATAAAAACAAATGTCGTCTTTAATTCTGTTCCACGATTCAAATCTTCAAAGTTGCAGCTTCAGAAAAGCAACGTCTCCATTCGTCATCTGACTCTGTAAGAGTCCACGTCGAAATGTTGTTTCTTTAAGCGTGTTGCAAATAGCTACATTGACAGTACTAATCTCTTGAAAACTTGTGGCTTCCAGGAACATGTACCAAACCGTTCTTTATCTCTTGGATTCACTGTATACATGCGTGCGAAAATTTTATTTCCACCTCGCTGTCGTTTCTGCCATAGAGAGCAAATGCCGTCCATTGACATAATTTCTGTTGAGCTCAAACTAAAATTCCAGTTTCGTTCGTTCTATTTGATCTGCCAGGAAAGCTTCTTCCTGTCCATTCGTACGCAAGCCATCTTTGTTCGGCACTTTCTTTGTGTTAAACAATTTCGGTAACTTTTTCGTGCATTCTCAGCCGTTCAGCAAGGATTGTTGGAATATTAAATCTGCATGGTTTTCTGATTGTAGTGGAAGTTCGACGCTCACGAACTGATCGTTCTTTTCTTTGGTTGTAAATTTTTATTCTACTCGGAGTGTCATCAAAATGTGTGCATGCAATAAG
The DNA here is from genome assembly GCA_958295665.1 of Tipula vernalis. NCBI lineage: Eukaryota > Metazoa > Arthropoda > Insecta > Diptera > Tipulidae > Tipula > Tipula vernalis. The sequence goes on along the minus strand of OY282558.1, from coordinate 172,408,002 downwards.
CCTCTCTTTAGCAATTCGATGGTATAGGCATATGTGTAAGCTATCTTTTCTCCAAACACACCACGAACTTGTAGGTCATCCATCAACGATTTCAACTTTAATTTGGAAATTCGTGCGACTAAATCAGAACTATCCACTGTTTGTTCTCTAGGCGTCTAAGTTTTCAGTTATTTTAGGCCAGTTGGGATTCGCCGTAAATGTAACGAACAGATCAATTTTTATTATTTTTATTTTATTACGACTAAGTTATTACAACTCATTTAGCAATTTTTCTTTCTTATTTTAATTCTCCGTTAAGTTCGGCTATAACACAGTAGTTATTCCCAGTGGGTCCAGATCTTCCGGTTACATCAGCAACTTTCAGTCCTGAGGAACTAAATCAAGCGGATTCATTCTCTTTAGTCTTGTCAGTGCGCTGTCGACGTCGTTGACAATATGTTGAATATCCGTGTTTTCATGGAGTTGTAAACGCTGGATATATTTTTTGGCATTTTTTGTGATTTCTTCGTTGACGGTTTCCATCTTTAGATCCCTATCTAGATTATCGTTTCTAATATCCCAAGGTGCATTGACAATGCATCGCAGTACTTTGTTCTGGAACGTTTGTATAATTTTAACGCTCTTTTTCTTTGTGCATCCCCAGAGCTGGATGCCATAAGTCCACACAGGCTTAAGTATTTGCCTGTATAAAAGCAGCTTATTGTGAATGGTAAGCTCACTATTTCTTCCAATGAGCCAATACATTTTTCTGAACTTTATATTCAATTCTTGCCTTTTCTTCTTGACATGCTCTTTCCATTTTAACTTGGCGTCGAGCGTCATACCTAGGTATTTTGCCGTGTTCGCATGTGGTATTTGCTGCCTATTTATGTAGATAGGTAAGTGATCAACTTTTAGATAGGTGCGAATGTAGGTGATTTTAGCTCATTCAATTTTAATCTCCATTTTTTGTCCAGTGGACAATCTCATTCACAGTGTGCTGTAATTTGCTAGTTGTTTCTTCGATTGTACTTCCAACCGCCAAGATTGCTGTATCATCCGCAAAGGTTGCAATATCTGTTTCTCCAGTAATAGGTATGTCTCTCGTATAAAGCAAATACAAGACTGGTCCGAGCGCTCTCCCTTGTGGAACGCCTGCTTTAATTCTCTTGAGTGATGAGAACTCTCCTTCATATTTCACTCTGAAATATCTCCCTTCATTGTATGATTTTAATATCTCATAGAACTGCTTAGGAAGGTCGCGATGTAATTTATATTCCAGTCCTCGATTCCAGATTCGGTCAAACGCCTGGGCAACTTCAAGGAAAACTCCAGAACATACCTTTTTGTTTTCAAGCGTCTTCTCAATCACGTTAGTGACTCTGTGTACCTGCTCTATGGTGGAGTGTTTCTCTCTGAAACCAAATTGATGCGATGGTAACAGGTGTCTTTCTTCAATCAGAGGTCTCATCCTTTTGAAGAGTAATTTTTCGAAGAGTTTGGACAATGATGGCAATACAGATATAGGTCTGTATGACGTTTTCTCATTAGGTGGCTTATTAGGCTTAGGTATCATAATAACTTCTGCTATTTTCCACTGCTGAGGAACATATTTCATTCTAAAAGCTGCGTTAATTAGGTGTAGTAACTTCTTAAGATATTTTCCTGGCAAATTTTTAATAACTTTTCCTGTAATAAGATCGTATCCAAGAGCCTTTTTTGCATTTAGGTTATGTTTGATTTCATTTTTGAGTTCTTTCATTGTAACTGGTTGTATGTCTAACTCATCTTCTTTTTGCATTAGAAAGGTATTTTCATCTGCTGTTTGTCTAGTCAAAGGTTGGAACGTCTCTTCCAGATGTTCAGCAAAAAGATCAGCTTTATCTTTGGGGCTTTTGGCGGCACCTGCTCTTTTGGTCTCTTTAGTCCCTTTGTAGCTTTCCATAAACAGTAATCGCTTTCTTTGTGGCCAGAAAGATTTATTAAATATTTGTTAAAGCTTACCGCTTTGGTTTCTTGTATTAACTTCTACAGCTTGTTTTTGAGCTGATTGAAGATAGTTTTGCTCTCCGGTGCTCGATTTCTATGCCAGATTTTGCGAGCTTTCCTCTTTTCTCTGACCAGATTCCTTATTTCCTGTGTATATCTTTCATTCTTGTGAGGTTTATTTTTGGCAGAGGGAGTGCTTTCCCATGCTGCGGTCTGAATATTGTTTATGAGCAGCTCTACTTCTCTTTCAAGTAGTGTTCGGTTTTTGATTGGGACTTGAAGATCAATACTTTCCTCAATTAACAATGCGAATTTTTCCTAATTGGTCTTCCCGCTTGTTAACCTTGGTGGCTTTTCTTTTTCAATTATGGTTTCACTGATCGTAAGTATGATTGGAGAATGATCCGAGGATAACCCTTCATTATTTTCGATGTGGATATAGTTTTCTGAAATACCTTTGGTTATGAAAAAGTCAATCACGTCTGGTATAGCACTTGAATGAAATTCGCAGTTTATTTGATGTCCAGCTTCTAATAGCTCTCTACCTTTAGGTGATATTAGTCTCGAACCCCAATGCGTATATGTTTGGCATTGAAGTCTCCTCCTATGACATAATTTGAGCCCATCATTTTGAGCATTGAGAGGTAATCATCCTTTTTAAGTTGATGCCTTGGTGGACAATATATCGCAGCAACCCGCAGCTTCTTGTAATTGTTTAGTTGCACGCTAAGTGATACAATTTGCATTGTTTCTATTTCAAGTTTGACATCTTTGAAGTGTTTGATGTTTTCTCTGATGAATATTGTTGCTCCACCCCTAGCTCTTTCTGCTGGATGCATAGAATGGTAACAAGAGTAACCTTTTATTTTTGCATAAGACTTTCTAGTAAAATGGCTCTCTGCTATTAAGCATATATCAATTTTTTCTGTATTCAAAAAGATTTCTAGCTCTGGAAGATGCTGTAGAAGTCAATTAGCATTCCAGGTTAATATTCTTAGTGTTTTGTTCATTTTTTTGTGGAGTGAAGGATCAGAAGATAAAGAAATTTTTTCCTAGAAATCTCCTTAATTTTTTCTCGATGTCCTACTCGTTGTTCAAGATTAACTTGTCTCATGTTTAGAAACTCTATATTTTCTTCTATTTTAGAAAGACCATTGACAATAGCATTCAAGGTGTTTTACTGTTTTGCATTGTTGTCATAGCTTGTTGAATTCCAACATTTTGATCTGTAGGGCCAGGTAGTCCTTATCTTGCTGCTTGTGAGTATGAGAATCCCTCTGCCACTTTTGCACTATGGAACGTAGTGACAGTTTTTGTCGGGAACTCTTTTTCTTCCGTTGCTCTCTTTGGCTGGTTTTTGTTTGTCCTATTTCGCATGTTTTGCAGCGTTTTGGCTACTTCACACCCTCTATAGCTAGCAGGATGGGTTCCTTGGCAGTTAGCACATTTTTCTGGAGTGTTCTTATCTATCACGCATTCTTTAGTGTCATGCTTTCCCGCACATTTTACGCATCTGATTTCACGATTGCAATATTTTTGCGTGTGGTTGTATGCCTGACACTTTTTGCATTGTGGTATGATCCCGGTTGCCTTTTTCAATGGCTCCATTCGGACAGCCATTCCAAAGATGTTCCTAATGTTGAATATGTTCTCAATTTTCTCTGAGTTTGCAAAGGTCAGAGTGAATAGTGGTAACTTTATTTTATTAACAATACTCCCTCCTTTGCCGGTAGACTTCCCCTCAGTTTTACACATATTAACTGCATCTAAGATCGTTAATTTTTTCCTTTTGAGGTCTTTAATTATCTCATCTGGTGTGCATATTTGATGTAGACCCCTAGCAACTACTCTAATGGGTCTGGTATTTTTGTCTTCATATGTATACCATTGGAGACCTTTATCATTCAATACAGTTGAAAGTTTTCTATAACCGTCTGGATCAGGCATATTTACCCTCCAGACATTGTTGTTTAGCGACACAATCTTATATTCCTTTCCTGTCACTTCTTTCATTAGCGCTTGAATAACGCTAAATTGACCGACATGTGTGATATTGATTGGTGGCGGTGGTTTTTCTTTCTTGGTCTTGCTGATAGTTGGTAATTGGTTTACCTTTGCTCCCGATATGTTCACACTAGTGTTCATTTCTGGGGACGACTCAGCTTTCCTTTTACTGGAAGAATTTACTTCCTGTGTTTTTTGCTTTTTTAGAGCCCTTGACTTTTTCATTATCCAATTGGTCTCGCTTTCTAAATCTTCCTCGTCGGTTTGGTACTCAATTAAGTTAGCACATTCCATTTCTTTGTTCTTGTTTTCGTGGTTTAGGGCTTCGACTTCAACCGAAACTTCATGACCAGTTTGAAAGTCCATCTTTAGATTATGTTCTTCTTCAAGAAGTTGTATATGGTGCTGCATCCATTAAATTGCTTTATTTAATTCTTTATTTTCTTGTCTAGACTCGGCTAGAGCTTTGATTACTTCCTCAGATTGAGGGTTATTATTAGTTACTTGGGACGTAGTCGCGATTGCCGCAGCCGTCTTTAGTTGTAGTGTACAACTACTTACATTTGGAACCTTTAGAATTGGTGATCTCAACATTTTCGTGCTCTTAGGAAAGTTGTTCCCTTTATTTTGCAATAGTTGGTCCCCCTCAGGATCCTTGGTATCGGCATTCAACGATGATGATTGATTTGATGCTGTTAGAAACCAGAGCTCACGGCTCCAGAGCTCATGGCTGGGCTGAATTCGTCACGAATATCTGTTTGAGCTGATTTGTATTGCAGTTTGGTTGTCATCCAGTTTTAAGTTTTAAATTATTTCGTGCTAACTTCTCATACATCAACATAATGACATACTTTTCCCATCTCACACATCAAAGTGATTGATAAGCTAAATTGAAATAACTGCAAAATTTGGTTGTTGCGTAGCATTAAAGTATGTTGAGCTCACCGCTGCCGCTAGCTAATAAAATTTTCGATACTTTCATCTTTTTTATTAATTAACCAAAAAAATAAATTCTAATTATTTTTTAATGTTCAGAGTCAACACCCAAAATTACAATTTTTATATATGTACATATATATACATAAATAGAACTTTTGTTTTTTACGAGGAGGAAGGACATCAATTAATAAATTGTCGAAGGTGGTGGTCTTTTCATTAGGCGATTAAAACGTTATTAATGGAATTGGTTTAACTGTTACTGGGGCTCACATATAATAGAATTTTATGACTAAATTTTAGAGAAGTGCACGATATATGGCGTTTAAATTCATTTCAACTTTTACGACCAAAGCTTTTAATTCCAAGATCATAAAAATACGTGATAAAACTAAAAAGCTCGATAAAAAAGACTGGAGTAAGTGATTTTATCGAATTAAATCGGATTCATTAAAAATGAAGTCACGCGATTTTTTTTTTTTGTAGTAAACCTTAAATAGGTCTAATGGATATATACACAGTATATATGTAAACAGACTGACATGTTCAAATACAATATATAATTTTAATCCATTAGTTTGAATACTGCAAATAAATCACAAATTCGTTAGCAATATGAAGAACCATTTCTTATCATTTGCATACCTCTTCAAACTAAACTATAAAAAATCTATTCGTAAAATTATTGGAAATGGTGTAGCTGTAGAATAAAAAAATCCAATTTCATTGAATTATTCCCTTATATAAATATGTATATGTATATCCAGAAATAAAAACGAACATAAATTTTTAAAATCAAAACTGTATTCTTAAGTATACACTCCAAACAATTTTTTTTTTCCTTTTTAAGACGAACAAAATATGGGGAAAACTATCTCGAGAAATATTTGTTGCATGATAATTTCTTCTTCTGTGCAATAGAAGCAGAATTGAAAACAAATCAAGCTAAAAAAATACATGAAAATTTGTTCTTCGTCTTCTGTTTCCACAAAAAAAACTGTAAAAGTTTGAAGTTGAGTTTTTTATTGGATTCTATGGGATTTTAGTTTTCCAATTTGTTTTCCTTTTTTTTTTTAATTTCATAAAAGTGGAAATCAATTTATATAATTTGAATATTTTTCCATTTGATGTATTACCATTGTTGTGTAAGATATACAACATAGATAAATCATCTCTTTAATAATATTGAGCAACATAAAACTTAATGCACCGTTAAAACGAGATAAAGTTTTAGGCAAATACCGACGAGATTTTTCATCTTACGTCCGCAATCTGTGTGTGCCAAGCAAGAAAATTATTGATGTGTAAAAATAGGACTAAGAAACGAAAAAGCTCTGATTCGACAAAATAATTCGAACAGTTATTCATATAAAATCGATTTTATAACAGTTTTATATGGTTTGAGTCTTAGCTATATATTTATTAGTTTAATATTATTTCGGATGATGGCAGTAGTATACACAAAAAATTAATTTTTATTTTATTTTTGTTGTTTATTTTCAGGTCTTAAATATACGGATAATCAACGTGTTATTATTCATGTAAAGGATATAAATGATGAGCCGCCTTATTTTATTAATCGTCCATTACCAATGCAAGCCGTCGTTCAATTGAATGCGCCACCAAATACACCGGTATTTACGTTACAAGCTCGTGATCCTGACACAGACCATAATATACATTACTTCATAGTGCGTGATCGTACCGGAGGACGGTAAATAAATTTTATCAAAATTCTTAATAGAATATTGTGAGTCTTAATTGCATTTTATTTCTTTAAATTTTAGATTTGAAGTTGATGAACGGTCCGGTGTTGTTCGAACACGAGGCACAGATCCATTCCAGTTGGATATGGAATACGTGTTGTATGTAAAGGCAGAAGATCAGAATGGCAAGGTGGATGATCGACGATTTCAGAGTACACCCGAAGAACGGTTGTCAATTGTTGGTGGAAAAAGGGCTCCCCAATTTTATATGCCCAGTTATGAGGCTGAAATTCCGGAAAATCAAAAGAAAGATTCTGAGTATGTCTATCAACTTGTGACGTATATTTTAAATGCTTGTTAACTAACATTCAAAATTTATTTTATATTTTAGCATTATTTCGGTGAAGGCAAAATCATTTGCTGATCGTGAAATTCGTTATACGCTAAAAGCACAGGGACAAGGTGCTGGCACATTTAATATTGGACCAACGTCGGGAATTGTTAAGCTAGCTAAAGAACTAGATTTTGAGGATTTACGACAACCGCATGTCTATTCACTAGTTGTAACGGCGACAGAAGATAGTGGTGGATTTTCTACTTCTGTTGAGGTAAGATATATTGGGCATCATGACGTTCTTTTGGTTTGTGTACCAAGTGATGTTTAGATCACAACTGTCTGCTCTCGAACCGTACCAAATTCGAACTGAGCTTAGATCTGGCTAAACCTAACTTAAATAATTAGCTGACCGATGACGTAAGTGGCAACTTGCTTATTTCATCCCATATAAACATTTGCCACTAGTGGATGTCCATATTGGATTTCAAACATCCAAAACTGGAAAGAAAATGTAGAAAGTTTGAACTACTACAATTACTCCCTCGTCCTCTCTATTGATGCTTTGGCATGGTCCAATTCTCTAATATCGTTAGTCTGAAGCTTCATGTCGAGCACTGTAAATGACGTTTGGTCCGAACAATCATTTGTCGTCCTTGACCATTGTCATTTCGAATTATTTCATCGGGCTGTTCTCGTGTTATATACCTTTCTAAACGACCTCAATCTTCTCTGGTTGAGAATTGCAAATTAGGTACCTTTCAATTTTTATGAAGCATCATGACATCCTCACTATGTTTCCCGATCGGTTTAACTCCGAAAAATGATCCCAAAAGATAATGGTTGGGAGTCAGAACTTCTGACTCTCCAACCTCTGTCGATACATGCTACTACGTCAGGAGTTCACCATGTATACCGTAGGCGTAAGCGACGGCAACCTTTTCTGTTCACCCATCTTAAATCACCAACAAATCTGCCCAAACTCTTCCCACAGTTTCTCTTGCTCAATATCGAAGGTCGACTAATTTTTAGCACCACAATAAATTTCGCATTACGAATAGCCCTTACCTACAAGTAGGTGAAGAATATCTATCTAGCAACGCCCAATCTTTACCAACAATGAACCAAATATGTGAAGCCCGAAGTAGGTAAAAGGTCTGTTGTAAGTAGACAAGCGTTTCATTTTTTGCTGACTTGACACTGGTTTCGGATGAATTTTAAATCTCCTCTCTGTCTTGCAATCTTCTACTTTTGCCGTAACTCATTCACCATTCATGGTGTTGGTGCAGATATCGACTTAGGCAAAATTCACTCGCAACGGGAGATTTCCATTACCCCAATAACCACAATGCTATAAGTTGATAATTTCTGTTTTGTAGGCTCAACAAAGAGCCATACGAATGATTTCATTCGGCCCATAGTTTGACTCATTATTTCCATAATTTGCAAAGCACGCGTATCCGCCTTTGAAATCGATTTGTGGCTCATTTTTTCTTCTACGTTCTCTGACGTAGAGTGTTGTTGCCAAGCGCCGATAATTTAGAGCAATTAAAATAGTTGGTACTTTTCCTTGGTAACCCTTTATTGCCCTTTGCGCTGGTAGATTCAGATTTTTCAGTTCTGCCATCATTCTTTCGATATTTTACACTATTACCTCGACTTGTAATTTCCAAATCGACCACTTTGGATTTTTCTTCTATTTTGATGGTGTCCCCCGGCAACTTGAGACACAAATCGTATTGCAGATCATTAAACTAAAATTCATTTGCCATTTGTTCATAAATTTACTCACAGATGTGAGAGATACTTCTATAGACAACATCCTGACTGACAAAAGCTCAATTGATCAAAGCTCTGTGAAATGCTTCAGCATTTTGTTGGTGTTTGGCAGATCATCTAGACCCAGCAAATTGTAGGTATCGGTTATTTGAACATAACTAAGTAGGACGCATAGGTTGTTTCAAGATACGGTTACACATCACCTGACGCAGATGCTTGTCGTGACTAAATCATATGATGAATGTTTTTCACTGGAAATGCTTTCGTGGCATATCTTTTCGTGGTCCATTTCTCTCAATTAACAATGAAGTCAGTAGCCTTTAAATTCTCGGCAGCAGTGATGTCAAGTAAGATTAGCACTTTGAGTCACACATTGTATCGCTTCCGGATGGAACCGTTTTGGTCGGTTCCCACCAGACTAATCTTCGGCAAATTTTCTGCAATAGATAAATGTGGTTCATAAATTTCAATTTTGATTTATCCATTGACTTGTGAATCGTCGATCAAAACCTCGACAAAATTCCGTACACCTCCACCATATACGCTCAATTTGTATTTGTCGAAATTAAATTCGATAAAAATTTGTATTGGGTCGCTTCGCTCCCTAAAAATAACCGTCAGTTGTTACAATTCGCTTCGCTGCCGATTGGGGAGTGTTTAGGAGAGTCGACATAGGAACGGAAAAATTATGTCGAAAAATAGCGAAATTCGCCCTCACTAAAACTGAATTTTGTAGGGCAAATGTCTTTTTTCAATCTAGGTTAGGTTAGGTTTGGATGGCGGTCCACCAGGACCAGGCATAGACACAAAAAATGGTCCGTAGCCATACCACAATAATTATTTCCTCCAACTCATTGGAACCATTTTGAGCTGTTAACAAATACTCCTGACGTCCATCCTACAGAGGTCCGTCAGGACCTTTGAAGAGGGGTGCCCCTAGTAACTTTAGTCTGTTTCGTGCCAGACGAGGGCAGGTGCAAAGAAGATGAAGTACTGTCTCTTCCTCCTCTTCGTCCTCGCAACTACGACAGTAGTCATCTGAGAAGATACCAAGTCTACTCGCATGCCTCCCTATGAGACAGTGCCCCGTAATCACTCCAACAACCACACTGATGTAACTTCGCTGAAGTGAGATCAGCTGTTCGGATCTCGCCAAGTCCAACTTTGGCCAGACCTGCCGAGTTATTACGCAAGAAGTGATACTTGACCATCTGTCATTCGTCAGCTTGCTAGCTTCTTCCTGAAGCAGCAGTTTGCATACCGCAAGAGGCATTTCAATATCCTTTCTGCTTTCTGAGAAGTGGTCCATCGTACCACGTCGAGCCAGTTCATCGGCGTTTATATTCCCTGTACTTATGAAATGTCCTGGCACCCATAAAATGTGGATGTTGAACTGATCTGCCATCTCGTTACGAGATGAGAGACAGTTCTGGACTACTTTCGACGTGAGGAGGTGTGATCGAAGCGCTTTAATGGCAGCCTGACTGTCCGTATATATGCGAATATCACAAACTGATATTACATTATACCTCAACCAGTCTACGATTTCCTTTATGGCAGTTACTTCAGCTTGAAAAATGCTACAGTAGTCGGGGAGACGGAAGGAGAGATTTAACAGAAGTTCCTCGCAGAACACTCCAGCCCCGACTTTCCCGTCCCGTTTTGAACCATCAGTGAAGAAGTTTATAACTCCTTGTTCCAAAACTGCATCCATCATCCAGTCCTCCCTGGATGCGATCCTAGTCCGGAACTTTGTGTCAAAAGATAGTCACGGGACAGTATAGTCGGTGGTCTTGGGAATTTTTTTGTTGCACAAAAAAGATGAGTGCCCAGTATTGATGCAGGTCCACATTAAGATGGATTTCAGCCGTATGGCAGTATAAGCTGCCAACTGTTTCCCCAAGATATCTAGAGGAGTCAAAAATAGCAGAGTCTCTAGTGCCTGAGTGGATGTGCTCCTCAGTGCACCACTGATCCACAGAGAGATTGTTCTCTGAACTTTTGTCAACAGCTTTTGGTTGACAGTTTTGTCCAGAGCAGGCCACCAGACTATTACCTCATACAAGGTATGGGTCTGACTAATGCGGTATAAAGCCAAAGTACGATGCGGGGCTCCTTTCCCAATGGCATTTTTGCAAGAGTATAGCGCTACCGAAGCTTTCTTTACCCTTGCCAGAATATATATTCAAAACGAGACCCAGAAACTTCGCTTCAACTGTAAAAGTCAAGCTGAACCCATTTAAAGTGGGAGGATCGATGTGAGGAAGTTTATATTTCCTAGAGAAGAGAACCAATTCGGTTTTGTGTGGGTTCACATTCAACCCACAGCCATTGGCCCATAATGAAAGAGTGCCCAGGGCATTGTGCGCAAATTTAGATTGAAGAAAAGGCAGGATTCAGCCTAAAATTCTTAATCATACAAATTAATTAGGCCAAATTGAACTTTCTTCTGACTGACCCATAATTCGACGATACCTACTATTGTTAAATTGTAGCGTTATTTGTAAGTCTGTGGATTCCCACGTCTAACTTAAAGACATTCCATGCCCTCAGTATTAAAGAACTATTTTCCTGGTAATCCTGCTAACTATAACGGTTTCCTTTATTACATCACATTGCCAGTAAGCCCATAACCGTAAGCCTAATCGCCTAGCTAACGGGACATTAGAAAGTCTGTTGAAATTTGGATCTGACTTCCGTATAGCAGTGATCGAATTCTGTACGAGTTCGCTAACAAAACTAAGTTTGCGGATGCTAGGTTATTTCATGAAGACAGGATAACTCTATTAGTATGTTAAACATAGCTTTGACAGAACCGTATCGAAACTTAGGAAGTACGCAAGCTCCAATGTCTGTTTGGAACCACCTGCTTATAAGATGGCTTAATCGAATTATACCTAGGATATTTTGCTTGAATTGAATGGTTGTCGTTAATACAGTTTTTATTAAATGTGTTTTAGAATCAAGATTGCTGATGAACATTTTATTTAGACTCGATATTTCGCCTTGGATTTTGGGAACTGTAATAATTGAACCGCCAATTGCGGAACTTTGCCGGCCCCAAAATATTTAAACAACACAAATGAGTTGTTGTTATGGTACGATGTTCAATGGGTTGAATGAGCATGTTCATTGTACCTGTTCATAATATTGAATCGCAATCAATTTACTTTTATTGTTTTTGAAAAATGTCGTTATCATTTATGTTGATTATGTTGCAAATTCTTGTTCCATTCTACTAATATAATATTTTTACAACAATCTTCTACAAATATAACTTTAAATGGAACATGATAGTAGCTGTTCCCCACTCAGTTTTGCTGTTTATGTTATAGTCGAGAAAAATTTTCTTCGCATACTAGCTCGGTTTGTGTTAATTTCATGTATTCTTTGTCACTAGTTCTCAGCCCCAACCAAATGTTTGGTTTGTTTTCACAAGATTATTGCAGAGAATGGATGCTTTGAAGGTTTTCGCTATAAGATCGTTTGATTGCGGATATGATGTTGCCCTAAGATGATGAATACGTATTCTGCCGCTGATTGACGTTTTTGCCATTGTTGAATCCATTTTATCGGAAAATAGTATTTCATCTGGCCACTAGATATATCGAAGATTGTTAGCAACTAACTATTGCCGTGCGAGTTGGTACGACTGTTGATTTCTTAATAACCGAGTTTCTTAATAACCGTAATAAAATTTTCTATACATAGTAGAATTTGCTATTGACAAGATGTTGTAGATTTTACCATCGTTTCGTTGATTATCAGTTAAAATAAAATATCATCATACGGATGAATTTGATTATTGGCTGTTTCGGAGATAATGACAAATGAATCGGCTTTCTGCAAGTCGATTTTGGAAAATCAGAAAAAGATTATCTTACCTTGCAAAATCGTTGAAAACTCGTTCAAGTACGGTATTGGGTTTTGGGAATCGATCTAGGATAGTAATTGCGTTCAACGCCAGCATGGTCATCATTATTCAAGGGCTTTTTTTCACCAAAGATGGAGGCTAGCCCAGCAGTTGCCTGATGGTTGACATATGACTGCTTTCTTTAAAATATCGACTATGGACTTATTATGGACGATAATAGAGTTGATTAAATTTCCAAGCGGTTGGATTAAATTTATTTATTAACCCCGTGTAGAAGAGTGGTTGAGAAAAGTCTTAAATTCAGTAGGATTGATTTTGTTTCAAATCGAATATTAGATCTTAACAGCGTGGCTTCATCTTAGTTGGCTTATGATTGTTTCATTTTGACTGGACTTCCACTTGCAGGTATTGAAAAACGTGCATACGTTGTTCGGTTGGTTATTTTTAATCGGCTGAAAAAAAATGTTAACTTGATGGCCCTGTCGATTGAGAACACTTCCTAAACATAAATTCACTATCTGCCTAAGTGAAGTATTACTTGCAATAATTAAAAGCTTACGCATTTTGTGTATTATTTTATTCACCATTTGCTCCCCCTATAATTACACCCCTAATACGGATGAAATCATTCGGAAAACCTATCTAGTCTTCTCAAAACTTCTTAGCTTGTTGCCTAAATTATTGAAAGTTGCTTGCCAAATTTCCTCATCTCAATTTCTAGATAAAAACTCGTTACAGCGTAATCTTTTCCAGGTGGTAATATTTTCTTGAGGCTTTTCTGAATATCTAGCGCTTTCTAGGTTCATTGGTGTTCGAAGTTTACTATTTCAACAGTTGACGGAACCAAAAGCTCCTAATATGACACATCCATTTTTTGAATCTTCATAAACTGAAGCCACCTTTATTCGCCTCTTTTCTAACCTCAGCTTCATTCTGTTTTCGAGACGTTTTTGTTATCAATTTCTCACGGCAAGCTTAAGAGTTATAAGGAATGTTGGCCATATCCATTCCAATCAACCTATCGTCACTTATCTACAGGTGGTGTAGTTTGGCAATTCTCGGCTAAACAGCGAATAAGATTTGCCGACTGCGTACAATATCGTTTCCTCTCACCTCCATTCGTAAATCATTCCATTTTTGGTTCTCGTCGAATAACGTACGTAAGTACCTGGACATCTCGTGGTAACCGTTTAGTCGTATCTGGACAAAAGGCGAAATATACAAAAACCCGAAGTACAAATGAATGACAAGGATAAAAGGCCGACATATACAGGAGACATTCTAAAATTCAATTTTCCTTTTCTAGAATTTTATTTGAAAAATCATTGCACATAAAATAACATGTCGGTCATGTAACGGCCTTTTGACCTTTTCGGCCTTCTATACATGTCGGCGTTTTGTTCATGTCAGCCTTATGTACACGTGGGCCTTTTGTCCACATCAGCATTTTGTCCATCGTACTTTTGTCCGAGTCGGCTTTTTGAGAATGCCAGTCTTTTATCCATACCGGCCATTTGTCTTCCACCCCCATTTAAATGCAGATGATTTACTGAATTAATTTTGCTTTTGAAGTGTTGCATACGTTTTAAGATATAACGGTCCATTTCATATTTCAAAGGTAAAGACATCTAGATCTGTTTAAGTAAATTGACAAAAGACGAGCAAGCACTGGATGTTAAGTTTAATTTCAATATTTCCTCCTCGAGTTTTATTCTGGCACATTTTGTACGTCATTTGATAATTATAGTTTAGTTACTCCACGAGGGCTGTTTTTAATTTCAAATTTATTTAAGTTCCGATTGTTGGCTACTTTATTTAATTTTAAACTGACTCGATTATTGATTGTGAATTGCTATTTATATTGAAATATTTGCGACATGGATAGTTTCGATAACGTGTGAAATATTTATATTCAGCAAACGAGTAATATCTCGCCTTAGCGGCGCTTCCTGGATCGAAAACCGTAGTATTTAAAAGTGACACGATTTTGCGAATACTATGATTTTCAACGGGGCTAATCACAAGAATTCCATAGGCTGGCTTAAGTTTCTCGATGCCAATTGTCGTAGGTTTTCCATTGATATCCACAACAAAGAATTTGCGCAATTTGCAGGTCCCTCTGTACGGTCCACAATATGGTGTACTAATATGGAATACTTGTGAGCAATTTTCCAGAATTTTGGGGATGCACGTATCCTGTTGGGTCGGATGTCGTGTGCTCCCATTGTTGTATGAAGCTTCTTTACGAAATCCGAAAGGATCCGTCCTTCGGTCTGATTGATCGATGATAAAGAACTCACCTGGAACCTTAATGTTTTGACCATACATTAGCTCTTCTGATATGCATTTGAGGTCTTTCTTGTATGAGGTTCGAATAACCGATAAAACTGTTGGAAGGTCATAACCCTAACGGAATATATTGCATCGAGCTGTTAATGCGGCTTTTAGTTGCCTGTGAAAAGTATGAAAAGAGCATTCGCTTTCGGATTATAAGCTATTGTCCTTTGAGCTTCGTGAGATCAGTGAACATTATTGATTCGAATTTTGTTCCTTGGTTTGTCGTTATTTAGAGTGGGGTGCTTATGTACGGTAATGGCATTGATTTTGGATGGGATAAGCTTCTTGCCAACGGGTAAATCGGCCGACCATCGTCAGAATATAATTATAGCCATTCGATTGGGGCAGTGGATCCACTAGGTCCATGTGGTTATATGTGGCAATGAAATTTTCACACGGAATACAAGATTTCAACCAGTTGCTTGTATCCTTGTATCAGTATTCATTCTAGGCGAGTATTACTTTAAAGCAATTAGTTTACCCGTACCAAGAACGTAGGGATATGATAAGCTATGCATTGATGAGCGAAGATTGTTCGTCGCATATATTTAGGGACAAAGGATCCATTTTGACCTGTCGATATCTCACAACAGATTAGCGGCTTATTATCTGGATTGTGATCAATTGCAGGTTTACTTTTTATTTCGAATTCCGTACTGAAATCAATTTATGCAATTGGTCGTAGCGTTTTTGCTGTTCTAGTAATTGTTTCTTGTCGAATGGGCGGACGTTGATTTCTGGTGAAAATGATTCACTAGAACGAGATAAGCAGTCGCTCAGCATATTTTATTTACCTTTGAACCTTACCTTCGGTCGTCAATTGTGCTATATAATCGAGATGTCAGAATTGCTGTTGTTAGATAATGGTGAGTATTTTATTTCATCTGGATAGAGCTTCTTTGAAAAAAAAAGCTAGTGGTTGCCATCATTCATGGTTGTGATCGTTGTAAGACAGCTCCAACTACAGGACGGCAGCGGCAAGAGAACGCTTGGCTTCGTTGAAAGATGTAGTATATTCTTGAGATGAAGAGAAATTATTTGTTTTTGCCTATCTTGAGTAAAATGACCAAATACCGGTTAATAATCGATAACATTTCTGCTGAACATGGTATAAAAGGATGGATGGAACGGAGCAACTAGAGTATGTCGAATTCCGTTGTTTTCGCAGAACATCTGGAAGTCTGCTGAGATATATGCAATGCCATTATCACTCACAATCATCTCCGGAATGCCGTGAGTAGCAAGGATAAGACGAAGTGCGTTGAGGGCGCATTTTGTTGATGTGCTAGACACGAGTTGCACCTGCAACCATTTGGAGTAGGAGTCGACTAAGATAAAAAATACTTTGTCTTGAAATGGTCCCGCAAAATCAACATGTACCCTAGACCATCATCTCTTCGCTTCTTCCCAAAATTGAATGGGTGCTTGAAGATTTTCAGGGCACTTTTCCTGGCATGGTCTGCATGATCGAACAAACTTCTCTATGACATCGACAATTTTCGGCCACCAAACGTAACTTCTCGCCATACTCGTGCGGTATGTAAGGCGACCAATGTTGATTGACGGTAACATAATGGTATTATTGTGCGTTGCCCCCATAGTGTGCAGTCTTTCATACAGCTAATTTCAGTTCGACGTATCCAGAACGGTTTGAATTGATCGTCGACTTCCTCGGGCCAACCCCTGAAGCACCAAGAAAGAACTCGAGAAAAAACGGGATCCTTTTTCGTAGACGCGGCGATGTCACTCGCAAATACAGCTGGACGTTGTATTACGTCTATCATTATCACCTCCTCCTCTTCCGCAGCTGGAGCAATCGGATTTGGTAATCGACTGTGTGACAACACAACCACGATTCCGTGCGAAGAGGCATCGCATACCAGCAGTAGTGGAAGGAAGACACATTATCGGACGAAAGTGCAGATTTAAACTGGTCGAAACTCTGCTGCTGAATTGGTCCCCACTTCCATTTGGTATTTTCATGGAGGAGCTAGTGCAGAGTATGGTAGCTTTGTCCTTTATAAAAGTGTGATAAAAATTGATGAGCCCCAAAAACGCCTGAAGCTGCACTTTGTC
The DNA here is from genome assembly GCA_958295665.1 of Tipula vernalis. Classification (NCBI taxonomy): domain Eukaryota; kingdom Metazoa; phylum Arthropoda; class Insecta; order Diptera; family Tipulidae; genus Tipula; species Tipula vernalis. The sequence goes on along the minus strand of OY282558.1, from coordinate 172,390,988 downwards.
TTCCGGTGGTGGCGTCTTATGGAACGTCTCAATTTGGTCTTCGGTGGGACGAAGACCACTTCCATCAATACGATATCCCAAGAAATCGACTGATTCACACCTAATTAAGCATTTGTCCTTATGTAAACGTAATCCTGCATCGTCAAATCGTTGTAAGATTTCTGATAATCTTTGACGAAGGCCTTCTTCGGCAGATGCAATTACTATAACGTCATCAAAGTATGGAATGACGGCTTCGATTCCACAGAGTAAACTTTCAATGAAAATTTGAAAGATTCCGGGTGCTGTGGAAATTCCAAATTATAGTCGCTTCACCTTGTAGGCTCCTTTGTGTGTCGTGATGGTTTGTATCATCGCCGACTCCTCATCAACCTTTAAGTGTTGATAGGATTGAGCCAAGTCCAGCTTTGCGAATATATTACCACTTGGCATCGTGGAGAGCAAGTGGGCTGCTGATGGTATCGGATAGGTATGGGGAGTTAGAGCCTTTTTAACGGTAGTCTTGTAATCGCCGCAAATCCGGACGGATCCATTAGGTTTTAGAACAGGTACAATTAGTGTAGTCCATTCTCTATACTGTACGCGCTTAAATATCCCCTGTAACATAAACTTCTCCAATTTTTCCTCGACGGGTACTCGAAGAGCAATTGGAATTCGCCGAGCTGGTAGATGAATAGGCTTGACGGTTGGATCCAATTTTAATGCCACTGGTAGACCACGGAATTCTCCAAGATCATCAGAAAATAGATGCTGAAACTTCTCCGTCACGTCGGTATACTTTGACGATTCGACAGCATGTACTCCTTGAATTGATATGCCCAATGGTGCGAACCACTCACGACCCAATATATTTGCCCGGTTCCCCGATGTAACATATAATGGAAGTTGACCGTTATGATGGCTATTGTATTCAATGTCAACCTCTAGTCGACCTAAAATTAAGATCGGATGTTGCTGGAAATCCGTTAAGACCTGATCAGATGGCTGAAGCGTTGGTGGATTTTTCCATATATCGAGCCCGAATCGACTTCAAATTTGCATTAATGATCACTACAGAAATCCATTTTAACTTCGGGTGGCGAGGAGACCAGCTTCACTGAATTGAAACGACCTTTACTCCTTCTAGATTTTCTCTTTATTGTTGTTTGCCGGTTGTCTGGATTGGATCGACATACCTTTTTAATGTGACCCGTGATACCACAGAACGAGCAAGTGGTTGATCGAAATCTACAGGTAGATTTCGGATGATTTTCTCCACAGCTCTTACAATGTAGGGGTGTACCATATATTGTTTATTTACCGATGGTCGATTGTTGATAACGCTCGTCTGGCCCGGCTGTTGAATGAATTGTACATGCGCATGCGTATCGGCGATGGTTCTACATTTGTTTTATTTGGCGTTTTATGCTAGCTGGGCTAGACATAGCTCCCTGGGCATTATACATTTAGATTCAAGTATTTAAAATTATATTGATGTAAATACACTATTTAGTACTTATAAAATTTAGTACAGAACAAAAGTAATTTTTTAAGGGCTAAATTTAGTAATTGTACTTAAAATATAATTTTTATTTATGTACTAAATATTACAAGTGCTAAAATTACTTGTTTTATTATGTACTAATTGTATTATTGTTAATCTACATTTATTTGGAGCCCTGAGAGCTATTTTTAGTCTAGAATCAATACCGCGGAATAATAGATTATTCAATAATTTGGGCTAGCTCTGCTACAAAAAGCGTTTTTCTGAAGATTTATCTAATTTAAATAAAAAATTAATGTATCCTTTTAGTACATACCATATATTATTTAGTACAAAGCTAAACTAGGTATTTTCAATGCACCTAATATTTAGAGAAATATTTTTTTACATAATAGTTTCTTATTCCGACAGGATTCAATGTGTCCGTAATAAATTGGCCACCCCCTTTATATACATTAAGTTTCTACGACCGATTTTAATATTTGTTTGCGTTATTGTAGAGATTTCAGTTTGATATTTTGAACTTTGATTACGTCGAGTAGAGTAATAAAACCACACTAAATTTACCCTTTAAAGCTTTATCTATTTAAAGGTCCCAAATTTAGAGCAGAGTGAAATCGGATATTTTATTGACATTATGAATATCACCTTCCGATATTTTTAGTTAGCTAAGTTTCATTCAGTTCGGTTTAACATATTCGGGATTTAGTCATATTCGTTTCTCATTTTACTAGCACAGCCAAGTATTTTCGAATTTGCATCCTTACACACTGATCACAGTGGGGTACTTTCATGAGCTAGCAGTTTACAACGAAACCTTAAACCTAATCCCGTACTAATTCAAATTCTCTCTATAATTTCTCTCTACAGCTAACAATTCGTGTAACCGATGTCAATGATAACGCACCGAAATTTGAATTACCCGATTATCAAGCACACAACGTCGACGAAGATATACCCCTTGGTACAAGTATCCTTAAAGTAAAAGCAATGGATGCTGATTCAGGAGCAAATGCTGAAATTGAATATTTAGTATCCGATGATCATTTTGCTGTCGATTCAAATGGCATTATTGTCAATAATAAACAATTGGATGCGGACAATAATAATGCATACTATGAATTTGTTGTTACGGCCAAGGATAAAGGTGAACCATCTAAAACGGGGACAGCAACGGTACGCGTTTATACAAAAAATAAAAATGATGAAGAACCAAAATTTTCACAACAAGTTTATACACCAAATGTTGATGAAAATGCTGGACCTAATACCCTTGTGACGACTGTTGTGGCATCCGATAAGGATGGTGATAATGTACGATTTGGTTTTGTTGGCGGTGGTACGAATAGTGGACAATTTGTTATTGAAGAAATTACCGGTGTCATCCGATTACATAGTAAACCAATTTCATTAGATCGTGATAAATATGAATTAAATGTAACAGCAATGGATGATGGATCATGTTGTGTGAATGGTGATGCTACAATACATACATCGACTGCGGTTGTGGTGGTATTCATTACGGATGTAAACGATAATAAGCCGGTGTTTAAAGATTGTAGTACATATTATCCGAAAGTTGAGGAGGGTGCACCGAATGGTAGCCCAGTTATTAAGGTACAAGCAACTGATGAGGATAAAGGTGTTAATGGGCAGGTAAAATATTCGATTGTTCAGCAACCAAATCAAAAGGGTACAAAATTTACGGTTGACGAGGAAACGGGTGAAGTCTCAACCAATAAAGTATTTGATCGTGAAGGTGATGATGGTAAATTTGTATCGGTTACGGTTAAGGCAACGGATCAAGGTGAACCAAGTCTTGAGGGGGTTTGCTCGTTCACCGTCGAAATAACCGATGTGAATGATAATCCACCGCTATTCGATCGACAGGTGAGAGTCCATTAAATATGATATTTTTGTGTAAATATTGTGTTCTTATTTTGTGAATTTCATTTTAGAAATATGTTGAAAATGTTAAACAAGATGCCAGCATTGGGACGAATATTTTACGTGTCTCGGCCTCCGATGAGGATGCCGATAATAATGGGGCCATTATTTACAGTCTATCAGCCCCTTATAATCCCAATGATTTAGAATATTTTGAGATACAACCAGAATCTGGGTGGATTGTATTAAAAAAACCGTTAGACGTAAGTCTCAAAACAATTTTTCTTTTAAACTATTTAACAAACTCTATTTAATTTATTATTTAGTTTAATTAATTTTATTATTTATCTTGGTTATTATTTAATTTAATTTTTGAGAGAGATTGTACGAAAGAAGAACATTTTTTTAGGTTTTGGCAACGAAAAATTAAATATTAAGTAATCCATAAAATGGCTGCCGCAGAAATTTTTTAACTCGATTTAAAATTTTACTACTGAAAATTAATTATTTTCATTAATAAAATTTATTTATTTATTATATTTTACATTATAAAATATAAGTTTTCTTCGATAGGCTGCTTATTTTCCTTTCAGCACAATTTTGTTTTTCAGTTGCATAAAATAAAAAAAATAAAAAATTTATATATTAACAAGTAATTTTAATTTTAATTAATTAATTAAGGGCACAATATATTATTAAATATTTTATTTTTATTTTTATATTTGATTTTAGTACAATTTATTATTTAACAGCACTGTGAATACCTTAATTTTAATAATTATTTTTGTTGTTTTACATTTTTATAATTAAATTACAATAATACAAGAGATGGCAGGCAGCGAACAAAATTTTTTTACTTTTGATTTTGTTTTGGAAAAAAAATAAAAAAAAAATAAAATTTTGAATAATAATTAATCCGACACACATACAAATAAATATACATAGGTGGTGATATATATTTTTGTGGACCACACACCATTTTTTAAACCAAAATTTTAATAATTTTTTTAGGAAAATTTTACGCAGAGCGGAATATAATAAAATGGATACAATTTTTTGTTTTGTTTTCTATAAAAATTAATTAAATTTGATTTTTGAAGTTGAAATGCGAATTTTCTACAAAATTAAACGGGGCTACCAAAAAACAAAAAAAAGTTAAATTTTGAATTTTATTTTACATAAATGTTTTTGTTTTGTGGAAAATTGTATTTCTAAATTTTTATTTTTTTTTGTCTAATTATTTTAAATAAGGAAATACACATAAGTGACATTTTCGTGACGTGTTTGGGGCATTTAATTAATATTGTCAAAGAAACGATCAACCATTTTTTGAGCGTCGTTTCAACATTCAACGAAAAAAAAATAAAATAAAAAAAAATTAAAAGCGGTAAAATAATAATAATTAAAAAAAAAAATTATTTATTTTTATTTACTATAATTTTTGTTAATTTTTTTTTTTAATTTTTCAAAATCCTTTCACTGTTATTCCTTTTATAAATATATAAAAAAAAAAAAATGTTAAACAAATAATTTTATTTTATTTTATTTTTTGTTGGAATGCGTAAATTAAATTAATTTTATTTTCAATTAAATTTATTTAATTAATAGCGCATGCAGACTAGAAATTATATTTTTGCATGAATTTTTAATGTTAATTTTTATGCACATTTTAATTAATTTTTTATTTTTTTATTTTTTTTTGGTTAATTTTCGATATACCATCTTCAATATTTATATAACCAATATATCTATATATATATATATAAAAAAATAAATAAATAAGGGATGCTACCCTGTAAGTAGCGATTTTACGTTAAAATATAAAATCATTAAAAATATTTTACGTTTTTGTTCCTAATTTTAATGATTTAAAATAATAATTTAATTATCTGTGGTAGCCAGTAATAATATATACAATAATCATTATTTATTCGTCATTAATTAGGACTTAGAAAAAAATTATTATTTTATGAAACAGGCTACCGAATTATATTTTTATAATTTTATTTAAAAATTTAATTGAAATAATTATTTTTCTAATTAAAAAAAAAACGAACTTTAAAATAATTATATTAATTGTTTTAGGTCCTAAACTTTGTGTTGTTGCTTTAGTTTTTGTGTTTGCGTTTTTTTTTAATTAAAATATATAAAGCATGATTTTTATTTAAAAACCATATAAATAAATAATATAATTTACTGTAGGCAGCGCGCGGTGATTATTTTTTAATTAATTAAAAAAAAAAAAAAAAATTACCGCGGCTCCGTTAATAATTAAATTGCACAATAAATTTAAAAATTTGATTTTTCGCACATTATTTTTATTTTAAATTACTCAAAATTGGTATTAAATAATTTAATAAATAAACAAATTAATTTTCAGCGAATTATACAAAAAAAAAATCAAATTTTATATTTTTAAAAATGTAATAAATAAAAATCATGTTTTGTTTTTGTTTTGTTTTGTTCTGTTAACATTTCAAAATTATTATTTAATTTGTTTCAATTTGTCCCATTTGCTAACATTAAAACAAATAATTAATTAACGAACCAGATATATACAGTAGACGTTTTTAATTTTTTTAAAACGAAAACCATAGAAAAAATTAGAATTTCAGAACCCTTTGAATCCCAATTACAATAAATTATATTATTATTTATTTGATTTGATTTATGTTTAAAACAAATGAAAATATTTAAAGATTGTTGTATTTTTTATTTTGTTTTTTTTTTTTTTTATAGTTAAATTTAATATAATTTATATTTAATTTTATTTGTTTAAATTAAATTTTTTGTTTTCTTTTTCTCTTTTTGTGTTTCGAATATTAAAAAAAAAAAAATGTTGAAAAATAATAATAATTTACAAAAAAAAAAATATCACCCACCATCAACGCCGCGCCTTAAAATTTAAACAAAACAAAATCGTTTCACTCTATATTAATGAAAATAAAATGCAAAATGACATATTAGCGTGATCGATATCGACTAAGAGTACGGGCGTCCGATAAAGGTGAACCACCATCGTATGCTGACGTTGATGTTGAATTGGACGTGGTCGACCGTAACAATAAGCCACCGATTTGGGATAAAAGTATCTATGGCCCCATTCACATAAAAGAAAATGTCACTGTTGGTACTGTTGTAACATCGGTTAAAGCAAGGTTGGTATAATTAAATTAAAAACAAAAAAAAAACTCATAATTACATTTATAAAAGTATTCGTCGTATTATATCGAAAAAAACAAGACCAATCATATAATGTATTGTTATGTATTTTGGATACCCCTTCCCCCTGTCTCTATTTTTGCCTCGTATATAATATACTTACCCACAAAATATTTAAATTAGTTTAATAATTTATTTAATTAACACATAAAAGTAAGTATTTTAATATTAATAATTATTTAAGTAACATTTTAGTGTAGATTTTAAATATATATTTTACGAAACAAAAAAAAAAGTTGGAAAAATTAAAAATAAAACAGTCGACCCCTTAAAGCTCTATGATTTTTCATATTCAATTTTGCTTAAATCAATTGCACTACTCCGTACCTCGGTATAAATACGAAAGTTTTTTTTTGTGGGTGGATTGTTTGGTCGTAGATCGGTAAAATTAGAATTTATTAAAATTTCATGCTGCGGTTTTTCCAAAAATAAAATTGATTACAAAGCATAATGATTTTTTGTTTTTAGGTGATAGTTTGTGTGATGGAATTATTAACAGATTACGACAGACGAGATTATTTTTGTTGTTAATCAGTAAATTAGGGTTTAATTATTTTTTGTGGTATTTAATTATTGGTAGACATTTATGTAGAGTTACTTTGTTTGACTTGTATTGCGAGGTCATCGATTTTAGCAATATTTAATATGCCGGTGATATGCCGCTGTGGTATTTATTTTTTGTTGTTCCCCCTATATCGTTAAACTATTACCTTGTCAAACAGATAATAATCACCGAAATCGAAAATTTTGTTAGAACCTTTTTTTGTCGAATAACTAATAAGGGTCGCCCTGAAATTTTCATGAAAAATAAAGAAATTCCTGACCGTTACCTCCGTTAGGACATCAAATTAGGAACAAAATATTTGTCTTCTGCATACCAATACAAAAAAAAATGAAATTTTGATTTTGGATTTTTGGTGGATTTTCAAATTTTAATAGATTAAACCTCAACTCAACTCTTTAACAAATGAACAGATTCTGACGGTAATTTACCGCTAAACGATTTGATAATTTAATATAGGTCAGATGGTTAGATCAAACGTTAAAACATGGAGCTATTGATAAACATATGGTTGGAATTTTATTTTGCTAAAATTAATACTTACCGTCTGAGCTGAAATTTCACCAGGATTTATGAAAATTTTTAATTATACGACTATTCATATTCTCATTTATCAAGTTTCAGTATTTCTTGTAACCAATACTTTCTTGAGTTGTAGTACTGTTTAGTATTACACATGATCATGGGTTTTATGATCTAATCAGAGAATGCACCTAAAAAAAAGCGCAATAGATGTCCAACAAGATCACTTTATTACATCGAAAATCTCTCGACCTGGCTGTGGAATTTATCCGCTTAGTTAATAACTGGTATGATTTTGGTTGCTTATGGGTTAAAGTGAGCTAAATTTCGTCTAACTTGTAGTTCTTGAAACGTTCCAAATCATAAAGTCGAATTAAGTGAGGGTTTTGGGATGCATAGTTGAAGCAAAGTATAGTTGTTGAAAAATGCCTAGACGAGTGTTTGCGAAAGCTTTCTTTGAGCTCAATCTGTCATTGTCAACAATCGAGTACTTCATTAAATTGAACTGTTTAACTGTCTAAATGTTTCTTAGTCGAAGTAAAAGATTGGCTTCAATTTTTCCCTCTCTCTACGAATTTAGTGACTCGATGAATTTAGAAATTGGATTTTTGTATGATAATCCATAATACTTAATTTCGATCGTTTCTCCAGATTTTGATCATTTTTTTAATAAAATTTCTATGTTCTCGTATATTCCATTCGACCACTGTTTTTTTCAAATAAAACGATTTTGTCAATTTCAAATTTTTTTTCTAATTATGATCACTAGTTAAATTAAATGGTAACTGGTTAAATTAATCTGTCGCTGTGCTGCAAATCGATCGTGCTTATATACCAATTTGGTACAGGTTTCGGTTTTTGTTTTATGCGTCGTTCAAAATTTTCGATGTGCGTATAATGGTTAATTTGAGACGATCGCAATAGATGCAGCCATTAAAGCCTGCAGTAATGAAATCCCTTTTAATTTGAAATTTTATTAGATCCCGTTCCCGTTTCCGGTTTATGCTTTGCAATCAATATTAACAATCCTTCTATTTGGTTTTATAATCAACAGGGCAAGTATTTTTCGGCTCTTTTGCTTTCTAGAATGGGAGGTAAATATCCTTGAGCTTTGGATAACTAAAAGAAAATTTATCCGATGATCTACTTCTAAAACACTAATCTATACGGATTCTAGCCTAGTGTGCTTTTGGAAGTACGTTTCAAAATTCATATCGAATCTAACAAGTTATAAAACCACAATTCTTCATTTCTGAGTAATTTCGGCTGGTGCTGGTTAATAAAGTGTGAAATAATTTTTTTGGATGCTAACCGCTGAAGTGGGCTTTACGATCACCTAGTTGAAATATTTTGTACGTAACGGAACCATACATTTTTAATGTTTTAATACAAAGCCTTATTATTGAGATGAATATATTAGACCAGTGATATGCAACCTTTTTATTAAAGGCAACATATCACCCTTTTAGGATAAAAATTAAATGGGAATTTAAAAATTATTAATTTGTGACTTTCTTGAAACTGTAATTCTTTATAAAGCTTCTCTTCCCGGTATCAGAATGCAATTCTGAAAATATTTCCTCTCAAATTTAAAGAAAGTAGATGCTTTTAAAATCATTCAGATGTACAATAAAACCAAAAATTGTAACAAATGTTTTGAGTTTTTAAAATCCGGATGAAAGTTAATTTTATGTTCTGGAAATTACCGAAAAGCTACAGATTCCATTTTCAATAAAAACTTTAAAATTGAAACTTAACATTTAAATTTTTTTAGAACAAATAACAAACATTCAAATTGAAAACTTGTAGCTGATGTTAGCAACTTGTTTAGGGTCCTTAATCAAAATAAATTGACTACAGTCCGGGTTCATCAAATATTTGTTGGGCCCTATTATGCGATCCGGTGGAGTGGAAAATATATCTTCAGCATTGTTTTCCTATGTATTCCGGTGGAGCGTCTAATTTGTTTATTAAATCCATCAATGAAGACGTTGATTCACATGTAAATTTTTGTAGGTGTATACGAGTACGTTGTGCACATTTGGTTACCCAATTTTCTTATTTTGGGATACTCCTCGCGTATTTTACATTTGCGCAAAACTGTTACAAATCGGTATATGCATTTTTGTTTTAAACCCAAAACTTCATGGAAACATATCATTTATAATTGAAGTGCAGTTTTGCATGTTGACAAATTTTTTGAATCAATTTTGGCAATTTAGGGGACAATTTGTCACTATATTAAAGTGTATGCAGTCTGCAGAATATCTGTTGGAGATTTAAGTGCTGCCGCGGTTCCCCAGTTGATTACCACTGTCCTATAGTATAAACTCCTTAAAGTGGTCATTTATGTGTCCAGTTTGAATTGCCCACACGGAGGTTGCGTTTCACTGAGTTAGTCATGTGTTAACGTGAAGTGGTAATAATCCGTCAAAAAGTCAATTCAACATTCAGTGAAAAGTTTTTTGTGATAGGAAAAATCCGTCGACTGTGAATACAGGTTTACCAAAGTTGTGGCCATCTTTATTGTTGAACTTATTTCATCAGACATGAAACGAGCAAATCCTCGAATCTAAGTTATTCCACATTTTAATCGGCTTTATAGGAATAGGAGGGATATTACTTAAAATATTAATTTCATCTTCGGTTTAATTGGCATTTCGTTTCGTGCTCGAAGGCAATCTAGTTTTGAGTCGTTGTTGTGAATGAATACAAATAATATGGCAGATCATCTGGACATATCGAGAATATAATTTCGTATTTCCAAAATTGTGACTAGCAATTCCGCCATTTTTGCTAATAACTCTAGTTTGGTAAATTCATTACTCGGCCGTTACAAAAATTGTAAGTACGTTTGGCGCCAGTTTGAATTAAAAAAACAAAAAAGAAAAAAACAATTCCAATAAAAAATCCGAAGTTCCAAAGTTGTCTCCGTTACATTTTGAGCTAATTTAGTTTCAGTTTGTTTCCAATCAGGTGCAATAAGTAAAACTCAAAGCAATTCCTGTAAATCTTCAATTTTTCCTTTAACTCCTCAATTGTAGTTTATTCAATGAACATACAGATCATTGATCCAAAGGACCATTCTTTCAATTTACGAATGTATCACGTTTCGTTCAGCACATTCTTTCGATAAATGATTTATCCCTTCTACATACCTATTTCTCAATCCTATAATTTGATTCACCATCGATTTATCGGTAATAAAGTTTTGTGAATCCCCACTTCTAAGTATTGAGCGAATCTTGAAATCAGGGTTGGAATAAAAAAAAATTTGTTTAATAAAAATGGAGCCCAGCCAAGCTTGTGCTTAATGAAACACTCTAAACGAATGCTGGCCTGCAGCATATGAAGGCTGGCTAAATTAGATTTAGAGTATAACTGGTGATAGGAATTGTTCGGTTGAAAGCATATGGTATCTTGCTTCAACCAATATTGTTCCGTTTGCGTTCGTTCCGCTAACTACAACGCGTGACTCTCTTGCATTCGTTCAGCTAACTACATGAACTGCACTGTCTTGTAAGGCTACTTGTTGGTTAGTTCTTAATTCTTGATTGGACTGCATTAGCTTACTTGCCTCTACAGCGCTGAGGTTGTGTCGCAGTCAAATTCCTCACATTAAGCAAAGTTCACAGTAACATTTGCAACTACAGTCTCTTCGCCAGCCTCCGCCTGGTGGGTTGCTATATTTAAATAATTTAAATATTGAATGAAGCTCTTGGTAATGGTAGACTTATTGAAGGTGTTGACCCGGAATTCTGGCTGTGTAACAAGGTGCTTAGTATTCTTTTCTATTTCTGTTTGATCAAATTTTCGAAACTGCTCTTCTCTTATACTCCTCTCCTTTCGTGATGGCGTAGTCCGGATATTCATAAAATGAGATATTCTCCACATGCTTCAAGTATTTTGCCGTATGTGGCGGGTTTTGGCCATAACACTGAATTCTGCAAACAACCTCCATCTACAATATATTTGCAATTTCGCCAAATTGAATCCAATTGATATTTAAAATATGATTACCGCTCTTGTGGAATTTTTGTTTATGGACATAAACGATTCGATGAAATAATTGCATCGAATTTAACACGAACATTTGGTTGCTGATTCCCATTCCGTGAACTAGTGTTTTCTGAGGTAAACAGCGTTAGTAAAATTATTCTCGTACGTATTTTTCAAGAGGATTTCGCCTTTATCCAGAGCACTACTATCACAAGTGACGTTTGCATGAGCAACAAAGCCCGTTGACAAACTAGCCACATCACCAATACGATTGTGAAATGAGTTGTGTTGTTGAAGCAATGCAATCTTCAACATATTGAAATTTTGCACTCTCTTAAACAGTAAATTTTGAACTTAGTTCCACCGTTTTCTGCAGAATGCAATTATAGCAACATTTCCTGGATGGTTTCTACATGTAAATTTGAATTCTTTCGCCTCTCAGCTCGAATGAACAGCAGAATAAACATTACTTGCTCCAAAAATTTAACCCTCACTTTGTGTATTCTGTTGTTATTTTTTAATCTCCTTAAACTGCTTTCAAAGCAGCTTTGCAGCATGGCATTCGATTCATCGTCAGAAAATAACGGAGCTGAAAGCGCCCTGTCATTGGATATCATACATTTTTCACATGATCTCAAATGTAACTTAAATTGGCGCTGATTTCTTTGGTTATTATATTCATGCAAACCTTCAGGCTTGCCTCATCCAGAGTTTCCAGCATTTAAGATGAAGGTGATATCTATAGCATTTTGTACTATTAAATCTATTGAGCCACCATTTCGACATTCCTGTTATTATGAAAAGGATCAATTATCTCATCAGGCCTTGGTGGCTGGACTGATTATATCACAATTTATGTTCTATATACAGAATGTGCCGGGTGCAGGTTTTATTATCGAGTTATACTCTTACATCCATTACACATTTTTGTTTACCTCATTCACACAGCTCTATGGGTTCAAGTACTCGTTAGTTTTAATTTTTAAATTAAATTAAATTGAGTACATGGAAATTGATTATTTGTAAAACTTAAAACATATTAAAATGGTCTAAGGACCGGTTGGATATTAGAAATTACATGAATTGATTAATTAATTCAAACTAAAAATTAAATTTAACGATTTTCATAAAAATCCCGATTCCGATTAGACTAAAGCGTTTTGGAAAAAAATATATTTGGTAAACATTAAACGTTTTGGTACATTGGGGAATTTTTTTGCCGTAACAAATAGGTCACCAGTTAATTAATGATTAATTAGATTTATTGCACTTTAGGTTTCGTCTAAAACGTAATTTACGAGATATAAGTGATCCTTGAAGCAAATCTTCTTCCAAATAAGTTGCTGTTCTTTCCTAGTGATTTTATTTACGCGATCGCCATCTAATAAAAACAAAATATGTAGATTATGTTAAGGTATTATAAATAAAAATAATTAATAATTTATAACACACATGTCGGTTAGATTCAAAAGCGATCTATTCCTTTAGACCTTCATACAAAAAAATAAAACTGGATTCGCTTTGAAACTTACTTCCGTAAATTCCAAAATTTAATTTTCAAAACTGTTCTATTCAAAAACTATTTTCAAAATATAATCTTAAAAAAAATCGTTTTTTAAATGTTTGCTATGAGTTTTCAATTGCCACTCGTAGAAGCCTGATAATCGCAATTTATCACTTTTAATACCAATATGACAAATTTCCCATCAAACCGAAATCCTGGTGCTGGTTGAAGTAAGAATACTACGTTTCTTGTATAATTTTTTCGGCACTGGGCACGTAAAGAATCTTCTGAATCATTTTCAAATTTTTTCCATATATTATTGTTTCCTGATAATAATATTTTGAGTTTACAGGTAAAATTCAGAAATATTATGAAGGACTGCTATGAATAATATCTACCTGAATATTAGGCTTAACCAGTTTTTGATCCCTTAAATGCAGGGTGCGTCTTTTAATGAAATTTTTACAGCAAACTAAATGACTCTTAGGCTATACAGTTAACCGATAGAATCGCCTTCAACGGCAATAACAACAGCTTCGAATCAATCGTGGTATGTAGATGTGGGGTTATTGGTCGCTTGGGGCGCGGGGATCTAGGAGGCCACATGTTTGGGGTTATGTGATCATGCGGATTCTCGGACATCCAATCTTGCGTCGACATGACTTTATGTGAAGGACCAGAGTCCTGTTGAAATACGGATGGCCTCTCACCACACACGCTATCTATCCAAGGTTTCACAACTGTTTCCAAAACCTCAATGTAGGCAGTAGCATTCATTCATCCGAAGTCGTTCAGGAAAGAAATGAGGTGAAAACCCATAACAGTTACCGCCAACTTTGTGTGCAGAATATGAGGAACACCTGAAGGATCTGCAAATAGTCACCTATCATTTCGTCGGTTTAGTTTTTGATTTTGGTCAACATTTTTTTCGTCATAGTAAAACCAGAGCATATCTAAAATTTCAGGATGCTTTAACTTAAAACTAACTTATGTACTAAAATTAACAAATCCTCAAAGCATAAAGTTTACATTTTTAAAAGTATTTCTGGTTTTGGCTATTTGCTCCATTACTAATGCAACTTTTGATATTTTTAGTAATGTTTTAGTCGAGATGAGCTTTGGTTTCGCCTATATCTGCTCAATGCATTTCTTTTGTGCTATTTGAATTTTGTTTATATGGGTTTTTGCACTATCAAACCCTACGGATGAGGCATATAGAAGGACACTACATAGAATAAGTAGATATATGAGGCGTTTGTTTATAGTAGACAGTTTAGATTTGCGATGTAGAAGACTATACAGTAGTCTCATGATTTTATTGCATTTATTGAATAGTTTATGTGATCTTGTAAGTTAATCTTTTGTCGAGATTGCGCATAGTTCTTTTACGATTGAAAAATAGAGCTTGTGTTTATAGTGGATTTATTTTTATTCCCCACTTGGTATAGTAAATGAATAGTTTATCAATATTCATTTGAATATTGTTTACGTCGGAAGAAGCGGAATAAATTGCAGTTTCATCTGCATACTGGCTAAAATGAACATCATTAGAAATTTCTAGTTTAATACCCGATGTGTATAAATTATACAAGAAAGGTGACAATATGGCTCATTGCGGGACACTATAAAAGATTGGTTTGGGTGGTGACGGAAAAGGAAATTTTTTATTATTCTAATAAGATACAACGAAAAATTGTATTGGATCATTTTACATATTAGTCCTTCATGCCACATCTTCGAAAGCCTTCTCTATATCAAATAAAACAAGGGCGGTTGAATTTTGCATGTTTCCATATCAATTGAACGTTTGTAGAGTGCCCTTGGCGAAACCCAAATTGCTCATTTGGTATAATCAAATTATTTTCGCTAAATTTAATTAGGCGGTTTAATATAATTTTTTCAAATATCTTACTGAATCCGTTTAGGAGACTAATTGGTCGGTAATTTTCCAGTTTACGTTTATCTTTTAGGGGTTTAGGTAGTAACGTAAGTACTGCAGCCTGTTTCCATTTTATCGGAAAATAATTTATCCTAAAACACGCGTCGTTTTGACGATGAATTTGTGCAAAGTGATTTGCAAAAGCGTTTGATTTTTCTAGATTAGTAATTAAATTGATGGAGTTATTTTGAGCGTCTACGTCTTTTATTGCAGGTATTTTTTGTTTTCTTTTATCTAGTAACCTAGTTAATTGAAACAGTCTTTTTTTAGGCGATATTGTTGTTGCTATGCTGGATACAAATTTAGAAAATCGTTCATTTTTAAGATTATTTAACTCATAAATAACTGTTTTGATTAATTGGTTAACAATATTTTTAAGGGCTGGTATTTTAGTACGCTGCCATTGTCTTTGTAAGTACTTTTTAGTTTTTATTAGCTGTTTCAATTCTTCTGGAAGGATTAGCGTATTGTTATTTATTTTAAACCGTGTTAGTTTTGGTATGATAATATTTGCGGTGTCCTTTACAGTTTTACTGAGATAGTCCAAACGGTATCAACGTCGTCCTTTGTTGATAATTTATTTAAGTTGCTATTGGAGCCTTGGTCTATTTTATTGTTAATTATGTATTTGTATGCCAACCAGTTAGCATTTCTATAATCCAATATAATATTTGATGCTTCAGCAGTTTGGTATTCTAATATATTGACAGTGAATTTGACCGTTAGATCTGAACTGAGTTTGTTTAATGTCTGTATATTGGAAACCAATGCATAATGATTCAATAAAAGTAAGTCTATGGTAGATGGGTATTTAGATTTTTTGTAATAGTGTGTTGTATCGGCTGGATGAAGAATATTGAAATGTTTAATAATGGATTCAAAATGTAGTATTTTACCTGCCTAAAGCACACCCTATAAAAAATGGATCAGAAATATTGGTTAATTTTTGAATATCCTTTTTAAAGAGGTCCAGTTTTATTGTATCATTTGAACCGGGAAAATAGGTCGAAACAATTGTAATATCCCCTAAACATCTATATATTTCAACACCCACAGCTTCAATAATTTTAAAGTTAAATGACGGAACTAATTTATGTTTTAATGCTTTTCTTATCAAAGTACATACACCAATAAGTGTACCTCTAGGGTTAGGTTTACCTGAGATTGTGTATCTAATAACCAAGTTTCTGTTATAAGACGGATGTCTATATTACTATTAAGAAAATCAATAAATTCAATAAACTTCGGCTTTATGCATTGGGCATTCCATATTATTACTTTCAATGACTGAATTTTATTTGTCATTATATAAATATTTAATTGATAAATTAATGATAATGCTGAATTGTTCATCTTTTGTTTTGCAAGTTAATAATTGAGTTACAACTTCTGTTACTAAATCAGTTATTTCATTAATTGAAAATAAATGTTTACGATCATCTTTTATTAAATTTTGTGTTGCTTGCAGGCCTTGCGGTACAAAACTTTTATTCCAAGCGGTATGCATTGTCGTCTCTTTTGGGGGATTTAAATTTTTGTTTTGATTTTCCTTAATTATTTTATATTTTGCCAATTGCGGACAGTCTTTTGAATTGGCAGAATACGAACCTTTGCAGTTAGCACAATGGTGGTTAGTCGTTTTACAATCCAGATTCAAATGATCACCTCCACAGTTCATACATCTAATTTTTTTATGGCAATGGGAAGTGGCAAACATTTGACATCGATGACACTGAGTTGGTTTTGATATTGTATGTTGTATGTATTTATGACATGATATTTTATTTTGATTTGGAATGATTTCGATTACATCATCATCATTAATTTCGTGTTCCTTTAGATCGGATTGAATTTTGTCGATCGACATCATTGAAGGAATACCAAAGGCAATAAATTTTAGCGGTTTGTCGTGTACAGAGCCGAATGAATAATATTTAATTTGTTTTTCATCTCATACTGTTGTTAGTCGGTTTTGTTCCTGTGAAGCTAAGAGGTTAATTTTAAGACTGACGCTTACTGTTGTAAAATTTCCGATATTTTTAAATTTGTTAATGTTACCGGTAACACGGGTAAAGTAGGTAACACAATTTTTATTCAATATTTTAATTCCAATTTGTACCACAGAACACTAGTAATATTTTGATGTCCGGACAAAAGTAGTAAGATTTTTAAATTCGGCTCATTATTCTCTCAAATATATTTCATCCTCTTCAAAGTAATCTCCTTCGGGTAGAATACACTTATGCCAACGTTTTTTCCAGTCTTTTAAACAGTTCTTAAAGTCTATTTCCGGAATGGCCTACAAACCTCTTCAATCATGTCAAAGCGATGTACCCGGAGCTGTTTCTTGAGTTTAAGGAGTAGCCAGAAGTTAAGCGGAGCTAAATCGGGCGAAGGGTAGTTTTGAAACAATATTGGTCGAATTTTTAACCAAATAATCACGTACAACCAATCCAGTGTGAGACGGCTAAGATCTCTAATTGTCAATCGACGATTTTTGAGCACCAAATGCTTCATTTCCTTGATGTGGTAATCATCGGTAGATGTCGAAGGATGGCAAGGTCGTCTTCAACGTCTACAGTAAATAATAAATTATACATAAACTCTTTAATGAATGTATGGCTCATAACTTCATCTTCGTTATCCACATTTTCTATGTTCGATCTCGACAGGTTTAAGTTGTGAAAAATGTACGTTAGTTTACCTGCACGATCAATAGTCAATGGATTATGTGTTGGACTATGTGTATAAATACATAAGTACTGAATGTGCTCTCCATTGCAGCTTTCGATGCAGGCGTGCTCAAAATATCACCCGCCAAGCACTTGAAGGTGAAGTAGAATCCAATCCTGCTCACTTGCAACCACAAACGGTCGTGAAAAAAGGTCACTTCGAACATTGTAATGCATTGTAAGACTCATATATTTTCTTGCCCTTATATTTTTTATCCTTATATTTTGGGTGAAGTTCTGCGACATTAAAAATAAATTCATTCGCTACAAGTTTCTGTCATTCCGAAAGACTCTTTCCTCGAATAGCTGGTTTAAGCAAATTTGAGAATACTTATAAGTTCTTCGAGCAAACTCTCAAAACAATATGGCCATTTAGCAATCGGAGGTAGTACACAATGAACAATTTCGAATAAGAGATTGTAGATGCCTTCATAACTGACTTCACTTCGTCTTCGATAACCAGTTCCTTTAGAGGGCATACCTGATGTAGCATGAAGGTAGACCTAATGTAGCATGAAAAATGGGCGAGTTTTTTATTTCAGGAACCATCCGTACGACTGAGTGAAAATTTCAAACTGTTGATTAACTGAATCTTGAAGATATCGACAATGAGCACCGTATTCGGTAATATAGGGATAGCTTTTATTAATCATTTTTCCAAAAATCGATTTTCCTTAGTGAGTAGATTTATAGAAAAAGGCTTTAGGTCATAATTTGTTACATAATTGACATAATTTGTTATGGAGTCCCTGCGTATGTTCGACCAAGCACCGGTCTGCAACGTCAGATGCGCCGGCAAATTTTTGATAAGACTTACTCTTCGACGCGATTGTATACAAAATCCAACACTGGAGAGTTGATATCTCGAACGAAATTTTTAGAACGGTCGTAATTTCTTGAACAAATCAATACAAGCTGACTTTGTGGTTGAGCCTAATAGAGCACCAGAAACAAAAATTGCTCTTCGACCATCTGGTGCTACTTTAGTCTCATGTTGTCAACAAAATTCCAGCATACTAGAGCTCATCGACTAAGACGTTGCAGCCACTTTTCTAGTTAAAAGAGTGATTGGTGTTTTTTCCAGACAGAGCGATGGATCATATACATGGTCAGATTCCAACTCTATTACGTATTTGCCAAATGAATATGTCAATGAAACAGGAAAAAGGTGTAGATTATACATATTTTTTACATCAAAAATTTGGTGTAGTAGGTTAACAGGAAAATGGATTTTTAATGGATCAGGAAGTATAATGCAGTGGTGTCACAACTCTTTTTGCATTTTTCTACTAGTTGAGTTGTTTGGAAAAAACATTTTTAATATGTTACCGATATTACCACTGTAACACCACTTTGGGTACTATTACCTAAAATGACCTATTTTACCGGTAATATTACCACCGAGAATATTACCGATTACATCACTATGCGACGCTTATTAATTTTGTTATGTTTACATTCTTTTAACAAAACCTCGAATATCGGTGTACGTTGAATTTTAGATTAATATTGGTGGAATGTATGATTTGGGTTGCTTACCTTTGGTATTTTCTGAAATTGGTTCTTGGGTAATATTAGTAATCCCTTCAAAGCAGCAATATCGTCCATCATTCAGTTGTTTTCAACACTGGTTTGTTGCGTTATGGGTGCACCGTTTTTTATGGCCCGATTGATTTAATCGCGATTTATTGATATTCTTCTTCTTTTCTATTTCCAAAACGGTAATTTGGTTATTTATAGTTTTCGTTTCTTCGTTATGGTGGATGGAATACTGTAATTTTCAGAATATTCATTCTGTTTAGTTTTCACTTTTAGAGTTTAAACGATGTTTTATGATTATTTATTAATATAGTAATCACTGTATTTCACTAATACTAACACATACATATTTACACATATTCATAATGTTTATGAATTTAAACTTTTTAAATTTTAAACTTTTAACTTTAACTCCTATTCGCAATAGTTTGCGACCACCATATTCATCGGTTAATCTGGTGTTACAGTATTATGGTTTTATTAACGCTAATATCTCTACCTTCAATTAGTCACCTTTCGTCATTCCCGCGCTTTCTCACGTAAACGTTGCATTTCAGTCGAACGAATTCCTGTTCAATTTGTTTCCCTTACCTTTGCCCATTATTAAATTTAAACAACACTTATTCACTGTACTCTTTAAATCGACCCAACACTTT
The DNA here is from genome assembly GCA_958295665.1 of Tipula vernalis. Lineage (NCBI taxonomy): Eukaryota > Metazoa > Arthropoda > Insecta > Diptera > Tipulidae > Tipula > Tipula vernalis. Next base: position 172,370,943 of record OY282558.1, on the reverse strand, counting down.
TTAGCAAATTCCGTAAGTTTTATAGTTTTTAATTTTTCTAAAGCAAATACATAGTTGGATTACTTGCCAAAAGAGCCCTCAAAAAACAACTTGATTTTCTCAAAGAATATCGAAAAAATACAACACAAATTATTTTACATCGCTTTTTTTATTATCCGGTTGTCCATCAAAAAATACTGGCCACCTCTATTTGAACCAAAATTATGATGAAATTGTTTTATTAAAAAATTCAATAGGGTGGTATCGTTCAACATACATTTAAATCTATCCATACTCTTCGTCGTTTCGAAACGTTTCGGCGATATGTCAGCCAACGGCTACTGTTACGAGATAAAGAAGTTAACAGAGCACGCTTTATTAATTTCGAGGGCAATTAGTTTTCTGCAGATTAGAAACAAATAAGAAGGTTGTTCGTTTGGCGTGGATTTTGTTAAAGTTACGAGCTTCTTGGATGTGCAATTATTCAACGTGGATCTTTTTGTTTCATAATTATTCAATTAAAAAAACCAAAATGTTTTATTTTTAATTTTTCAACTTTAATAAAAAGAAAAAAAAAAAATACGCGCAAAGTAATTTTTGCGAAAATTCGAATTGCAATTTTTTACCAACCAAATTCGAATAAAAATTTTTGTTCTTATGTTATCATTAATTTTTGATTCAATAAGAACATTATGTGTTTGTGTATTAACTATTTGATATTTAACTAACATTTCAAAAATCAAATTAATTATTTTTATTCTTATTTTATAATTATGTTTTTTAGTTTTTAATTAATTAATGCTAGAAAAATTGTTTTTGTTTTTTTATTTTTTTTAAATTACGTTTACGTTTTGGTTAATTTCCTTGTACAACATAAAAATAATTTTGGCTCCTGAATTTTCCTGCGAGTACTTGCGGAATATTAAAGCACAAAAGAAAAATGAAAAAAAAAATTAACAAAACAAAATTTAATAATTTTTTTTTTTGTCTCCGAGGTGGACAATCATTATTATATTATTACAAAACAAATATTTTTGTTTTATGTTTTTTTACATATGGGGGTGGTGTTATTTAATTATTTTTTTTTTTTGTGGGGTGGTCGATATTTTAAATTTTATTTTTTAAAGAAAAACAAATTTATTTCTCCAAAATAGAAGCAGTAGTAAAACATGAAATTAATTAATAAAATGCCCTTAATTTTTTAATTAAAATTTTAATATTTGCGAAATAGGATGTATGGATGAGTGTTTTTGTTTAATTATTTTTAAACTTTTTTTATTTAACTAAAACAACAACAAAAAAATGTTTATATTATTGGATTTGTTTTTTGAAAATTGTTTTTTTTTATATTTTTTCAAATTGTATTATGACTCCGTCTACTGCTTCGAAATATAAAATTTTTGAAATTCGAAATTTGATACATACATACATAAAAAAAAAATCTTGTGTAAATTAGCGTGAAACATATAAATTAGAAGCGATGGCACAAGATAAAGGATATCCACCCCTTTCACGTACCGTCGAGGTACAAATTGATGTTGTCGATCGAGCTAATAATCCACCTGTTTGGGATCATAATGTATATGGACCTATTTATGTCAAGGAAAATATGCCAGTTGGCGGAAAAGTTGTTTCAATTAAAGCAAGGTCTGTTTTTTCAAATTTTTTGTAACAATGAAAAAAAAATGTTTTTTTGAATTTTGAGCTTTTTTTAACTTTTTACAAATTTTTCCTAAGTTTTAGTTTTGTTTTGTGTCCGGGTGGGTTAATTTAGTTTCTATTTTTTTGATTCTCTTAATTATGTTATTTTTATGTTGGGTTTTATGGTCACACTATTATTTTTAATTTTGTTTTGTTTATTTTTTTTTTTTATATATACAAAGTACATATAAAAAATAAGAGCTTTTATGTTGCTTTTGGATTAAAAACGTATTATTTTTAATTCAACAAAAATCGCATGCAATACTAATCTACTAAATACTAACACTACTGGTACTCGTTACTAACAAAAAAAAAAAAAAAACACTTTGCCATGGAAATTTTAATAAATTTCATGAAATGTCTTTTCAAATTATTATGTTTTGTTTACAAGCCAGGTAGGTATGTAATATAACAAAATGCCCAGGTTCAATTAATAGATATATATTCATACAAAAAACGAGCTCAAAATACCTACCGTACTAAACAATTTTAGAATCGAAATAAATACAATTAAATTACGAAAAATTGGTTAATTGGTTCAATGGAAATTACAAAATTTAAATTAATTTGTTTTTTTATTGCGTATTTCAAATGTATAAATAAACATGATTTTTTATTTTTTTTATTGAGAATAATTTGATTTTATCAATTAAATTGAAATTAAAATTTAATTGATTTTTTTTGGGGTATTGGGGTAGCGAATTTTTGTACTGCACTAAATTAAATCAGAGTGAATTTTGTCACGGCTGAATAAAACCATATACAAATAGAGCATAAAAATAAATAAACAAAATGGGGAGCGTCGAAGGCCTTTCTCATCTCCGTACCATTTTTTTTTTTGAGCTCATACAATTCATGTCAAATTATTGTATTGTACATAATTATTTTGTTTTTTGTGGCATGAAATTTGTATGGCAAAGTTGTTGACATTATCACAAAAGTCACAAAAAAAAAAAAAATCTCCATTATATGTAATTGTAATTATTTTAATAATTTTTTAATTATTTTTATATTATTTATTAATCTACATTTTATTTTTATTTTATTTTAATAATACTCCACAAAAAAAAAAAAAAAAAAAAAACACGTTTGGCAAACAGTTCGGGCATTGAGGGAAATCCAACCGTATTTTATCGTTTAATGCCGGGCTCAACATCGCAGACGAATAAATTTCATACATTTTATTTGCAACAAAGACCGGACAATGGTGATACATGGGCGGACATAAAAGTTAATCATCCGTTGGACTATGAAAGCATTAAAGAATACAATCTAACTATTCGTGTCGAGGTAAGTTGATATACTATATGTACATATGTATATAATTGCCATATGCTGCATAAAATGTTTGAATTCATTTTTAATCTTGTGACATATTTTTAGATTCATTGTGTACGAAATTTAATTAAAATTTGAATCATCGAAACGCGATAAATAATTTATATGCAAATTTTTGTAATTTTTGATTTTTCGATTTTTTTTTTTTTTTTTATAGGTATTTCCCCAATTGATGTAAAATGTAATCTAGAATCTAGACGATATAGGTAGTACTTTATTATAATAACGGTGTGAAAAATAGAATTGGGTTGTTTGTGGGAACAATGTGAAAAGCAGGTGTTTTTATCGTATATGGAAATTTTAATTGAGATTAAATTAGTTTTGACGTTATATTTTTATGTATAGGAAAGCACAAAATCGAACTTTTTGACTATTAATCAAAAATGTGGTGTGAGGTATATTATATTTACTGTCTTTGTACACGGTTCGTTTGCGAAACATAATGACAAATAATTTTTTTTTCTCTTTCCGAAGTTTCTTACAAACTAGCTGTATCTATATACATATTATATCGCAATGGAAATTCCTTATGAAGTTTTGTCATTAGTCATCATTTTTTTGCAGCTTTTTTATACCGTTATGTTTTGTTCGATATGAAAAATGAAATTGCAATGCTATTCGAGTTATTAATTATTTTGTAGATGATGCAGAAGGTAATTTTATATTATCTTGTGAAACAGTTAGTCAGGAGAATAGTTTGAAGTAATTTTTTATGATGTCGTTTCATAGTCTAGCGTTTTAGAATTCTAAGGCATGTTTCCTAAAGCTTTCTAATATAAATCAAATGTGCCTCTAAAAGCAGTTTGATTCGATCGAAATTTTGAATTTTTTATAAATTATTACATTAACCTTCAAATTATTATTTTCTTTTGCTTATTCTTATATATTTACTACTTCAAGCAACTATAATTAACTATAAAGTCACTGTTAGTCTAGCAAATATATCCTAAGTTTGTAGGCCTAAGCTTTGCGGTATCAACGATGCGATCTAATTAAAGCTGATGCGTTATTAAACTTATCATTAACTAACTTGGAAAGAATAATGAATCAAGTTGCAGATCTTCATGACACCAAATGCTTGGATGCGACAGATGATGAAGTATCAACATCTTAATACTTCACAGAAGAATTCTACAACGAGTGTAGTGGAGAGGTCACCACAAGAAAAAAGTAGCACATTGTCGGTAGCAATCGATCGGCCAAAATTAAGCTCGCAGAAATACAAATACCCCACTTAACGCGGATTACATGAAATAGATGGCATTTCATGACGTTTTTGAGTCATTAGTGCACAACAGCCTGATTAAAGATTTGCAATCTGTGGGAGAAAACTACGAAATATTCATGGAACATAATAAAATAAAAGTACGATATTCGTAGAACGAACCCAACCTAATTTATAAGTAATCAAGCATCTAGAGCTCTAGATGGAATCTAGAGCTCTAGATGGAATCTAGAGCTAGAAGTTTTTGTAGGGGACCAAATTACAGACAACTAACCACGGAAAACAGTAACAACAAACAGTTGAAATAATTTCGTTCAGTTGGCTTATCCTGGCTTCCATATGTCAGCACCGACAGACCAACGTACTAAATTTGGATGGATAATTTTAGGAAGATCTAATAATTCACACTCAACAAATAACCCATTGACAAAAACCGCCGCCATCACGAGCAAAGAAAATGCAATAGAGGAAATTCTCTTAAGATAAGAAACTCTAGGAAATAGAGGAACTACATCCACCAAGAAAACACACTTCTGACGAAGAAGAGTGTGAACAATTGTAATAAGTGGTTAAAAGAAATTAATTGTATAGAAGTAGATGCAGAGAAGTTTTGATGTTTTGTTTTAGCTAAACTTTTGTTTTGAACAGTTTTCATAGTATTTTTGAACCCAGTCAGTCTTCTCTGAAGGGAATATCAGTACGAAACCTTTCCTCAAAAGATGGTGATGTACGATGAATGGATGAGTGTCCTATATTATTACAAGTCCACATAGAGATGGATTTGAACCTTATAGCTCACTGTATATTGCTCACTGCCATTTGAATACCCAGAATATCTAGGCGTATGAAATGAAAAAGAACCTCCATTGCCTGAGTGGGTGTGCTCCTGAGCGCACCATTAATAGACAAGATGGAAGTTCTCTGAATTGGCATCAGCGACATCTGCTTGGCAAACGCTGTTTAAGGCTGGCCACCAAACAACAATCTCATGTAATAGTATGGGCCTTATCACTGAGATATAGAGCCAGTAGACTAGCTAGACGCAGGTTCGGAGCACTCCGGAAATTAGGTTATCAATAGTAACTCCAAAGATTCCGCACTAGTTGTGCGTTATATTGGCTCTTCTTATTTCATACTTGTATGTTTTGAGGACTTCCTTATATTAGTCCCAATCCGCAGCAGTTCCTGTTCGCTTGGCTTGTTTGAAAACCCATTTGCATTTTTGATGAAAGCTTTGGAGCTGCTTCGACCACCAAGGTGGCCTTAGTTTGCCCAAAGGTCTATTCAGAGGAGACACTCCTAATTTATCTATGAATTATTATAAAAGTTTCTGAATGTATCGCAGTCAGTTTTCCTCCTGTTTCTTAAAATAACTTTGTTTGTGGTTTTTGTAACCAACTCACACTGAAGATAGCACTGATCGGAAAAGGAATGGTCATCAGACACTTTTTAATTCATCAAACTATTTTTAATAAAATCTGAGACAAGTTTTATATCTAGTACCTCCGGTATGTTCCTAGTTATAAAAGTTAGTTTACACCCAATATTAAACATTTGTAGGTCCTAGAATATCATCAACGAGTAGTTCCCTTGTCCCGTTTATATCCGTATTTCCCCATCTTTTGTGGTGTAAATTTACATCACATTAAACCACCTCTAAGAATTACAGATGGTATGTCATCTTCTTCATTCGATAGATAGGCTGATATGCTCCAGAGATGTAAACAACCAATTTCAATGCCAGCCACCACTACATTTGGGTAACTGTAATTAAACAACACAAACAAGTTTAAATTGCTTAGTTTTAGCGAGAATGCACGAACGAATCTTACCTTCCTTCTTTGCATACATAACTTTATAGTTTGGGGCCCTAAGTCCCATTATCCAGTCTCCACTAATACATGGCTCTTGGATCAGGACACCAAATAAAAATATTTTATTTATGGCGGGCAACGCCGGGTACTTTAGGTGATATATAATATATGCAAAACGAGATTTTTTTTTTCGATCATTGATTTTCATACGAGATTTTTCTTAAGGCGACATATTTAATGTATACCACGAAGTTAGCAAAATAGTATAGTTTTTAGTTAAAATTGGTTACCCTGGTCAACTTTTTTTTCTAGTTGAAAATAATTCAACTCATACAGGTAACTTCGTGGTGTACATTTTTTCACCATAAATGTATAGCTTGAAGGTTTGGTGGTGGCTTGTGCAGTTTCAATCGTTAACGTACAAGCGATGGTTTCCGCGAACGTGGCTTTAGGTGACAAGGTCACCGCCTTGCGGTCCCTTGATCTCGAATGCTGTCAATGAATGCGTCAATTTTAGGCCTCTCTATATATTCGGCCGACGTACTTGTGTATGCTAGATGCGTGCACTAGTTGCTCGATTGCTGATGAAAATTCCTGTAGTGATTCTCCTCCCTTTTGGTAGCGGCTTTTAAATTCCATGCGATAGATTTCACGCTTGGTTTGTAAAGCCTCTGCTGCTTCGCCTTTGAGGGCCACTATTAACGCCGTGACGTCTAAAATTGTAATTTGAAAAAGACGAAAAATGTTGTTAGGTCGAATGTTGGTGGCTTTAACTTAATCGATTGGGCGGTCTGAACCACTTGCGTCTCTGTTCCACTTGCTTTGAGTTGAACTTCCGTTCCTAGTTTTTGGTCAACTTGTTTAATCTTCATTTGCAGGTTTTCCACTTTGAATTGTATGTTAGTAGACAATTCTAGAATTTTCTCGTCCATTTTCTTCTGGCCTACAACTGTTGTTTCATTTCGTGTTTAATTTGTTGGTTTGACTACGCTCCTTGTTGAGCATTCTGATTTTTAATTTCTTGTTTCCCTCCCATCTGGCCAATCTTGGTTCATAGCAACCATAAACTGCGACAAATCGAAACTTCCAATAGTACTAAATGGGGCCCGCCACGTTACCTCACTGTAATTACTGTTTTTATTTTCAACTTACACTGTAACGTTACTCCATTTGTTACTCCTGGAACACGTATCAGGCCGTGTACCAAATCCACAAATAACTATTTAATACACGTTTAATTAAAACACCCCCCATTCAAAATCATTAATTCCAGTTTCTTTTTATTTAGTAAAACTAAATAGTCTTCGTGAGTATTGTATATGTCTTCTCTCTATGTCTATGATTTCTGTTTTTTCACCGCGTTTCGTTTTTTCCATTTTTTCGTTATTCCTTTTCAGGGTTGTCCAATCATATTTGTTTTGTGGAATTTAGATTCCACACAGCGTTTCTATATGCGGTTACAGTTCGTCCATCCTGACGCTACTGATGTCCTCATCAGGATCGTCAAAATCCAAATCTTGTAATATGCACCATGGCTTCATTCGGTCGCTAGCATACACACCCTCGTAACCGCGTCTGCCTTGCTCAGCACCCTCCACATTCGTAATAACATATCGATCAGTTGGCTGGACTTGTTTTACCAAATAAGGCCCTCGATATGGAGCTTTTAATTTACGCGAAGTTCTCATTGCTGGACCTCCACTCCATTTTACGAACACTAATTTCCCTTCTTGGTAGATACGCGGAGTCTTATGGGTCGCGTCAAATCTTCTCTTTTGTTTATCTCCGGCTAACATGATACGCTCCTTGACAATCTCGTTGAACTTCTTAGTATCGACTTTGGTCTCATCGTCATTATTCAAGGCCAAGAGTAATTTATTTTGAAGAATACTTCTGGGATTGTAAGTTAGAACTAGCTTCTGAGGTGACACTTTCGTAACTTCGTGCTTGCTATTGTTTATTACCCACTGAAGATTGTTTAAGTTGACATCCCAAATCCTACCATCATTCAACGCCTCTGCCTTCAGCATTGCCAAAACGGTCCTATTGTATCGTTCACATTAACCGCTAGCCCTAGGGGTCGATACCGCATTCTTTATATGCTTTATTGCATGTTCCTTGCAATATCTTTCAAATTTAGTAGATGTAAATGCTGATCCTTGGTCACTTATAAGTCTGGTTGGAGTACCAAAGTGTACTGTCCAATTATCCATCATCTTAAGTCTTGGTTGGGTTGATGTATCCTTTACTGCCGACATCACCATATATTTAGTAAATCCATCAATCATCACAATTAGATAGTTACTTCCCGATTTGCTCTTCGGAAATGGCCCAAGATGATCTAGATACATAGTATGAAAGGGTAAGGCAGCCCTCTCGATAGGATGCATCTCTCCTTGCTGTCATCCTCCAACATGTTTGGTATAGCAACATTCAATACACGCTGAAATGTAACGCTTAACAAAATCTCTCACTCGAGGGAACCAAAAATATTCGGCTACCCTTTGCATCGTTTTATCTACACCATCGTGACCAACATCATCATGCATTGATTTCACCACACGCCATCTAATTTGTTTAGGCACAACCCATCTTCTACTGCCGCCAACTAAACTGAAAAGTCGCCCATCGTACAATTCATAGTTCACATGCAATTGTCGTTCATTAGATGTCCACAGGCTTTTGTTTTAACCAGTCGCTCTCACTTTCCGAAATTTGGAAAACATCAATGGTTGCTGGTTTTGGCTCTTCGCCCTGTATTCCACTATTTCTACTTAATGCATCAACTTGTTGCATTAGTTTTCCGGCCCTGTGCTGCACCTCAAATTCGAACTCGGCTAACTTCAGCCACCATCTGCCTATACGAGATATTAAATCTTTTTTTGTTGCACATGTTTTCAAAGCAGCACAATCGGTTAGTAACGTAAATTGACATCCGATTAAGTAAATTGACTTCCGTTCTAGTGTCTCAACAACTGCCAACGCCTCTAATTCATATATGAATGAAACTTCGCTTCGTTTACAGTTGTTTTCCTGCTGTAATAACAAACAGGTCTCGTTTCATGTTTGTCATCATCAATTTGCAGTAGTACGCCTGCCAATCCTTTTGAACTTGCATCAGTAAGAAAACGATGCTGTTTTTCCGGGTTGAAAATAGCTAGTACTTCGCGACTTCCCAATTTCTTTTTTAATTCGTCGAACGCGTTTTGTTGTTCATCCGTCCATTCAAAATCGATGTCTTTTTGTGTTAGACGTGTTAGAGGTTCTACTATTGTAACAAAATTTGCCACAAACTTTCGGAAATAGCTTGCCAATCCAACAAACTGTCTAACTTCGTGTTTATCCTTAGGGGCAGGATAGCTGGTTATCGCATCTGTCTTAGTGGTTCTTGTTTTAAGCGTTCCCTCTGAGACCTCATATCCCAAAAATTCGACTTTCTTCTTTAGGAACTCACACTTCTCCAATTTTAGTGTTAGTCCGTGTCGTTGTAAAACGGCTAATAATTTTGTTAATTTTGACATACCTTCTGGTATCGTTCGACTAGGTACAATAATGTCGTCTATGTACACGACAATTTCGTCATTCATTTCACGCGCAATTCTATTCATCAACCTTTGGCACGCTGCTGGAGCTTTTGCCAAACCAAATTGTAAACGGTATAGATTCTTTTGCTATCGGAATCTGATAATATCCCGATGCTAAATCTAGCACCGTAAAATAACTACACTCTCCTAACCTTTGTATCTGGTCCTCGATTATTGGTAACGGGAATCGATCTCTACGTGTTCGTTCATTCAACCGTCTGTAATCGATGCACATCCTCGTCTCCCCAGATTTCTTCTTTGTCAAAACGATTGGGCTGGAATAAGGTGAGTCCGAATTCCGGATAATTTTGTTCTGCAAGAGCTCATAAATCATCACCGTTTCCTAATTCCGCTGGTGATACGATAAACGATATGGACTATATACTACTGGATCGGGATTCACTAATTTTATTTCCATCTCAATTGATTCAGTTTTCCCCAATTCCGACTGGTTGCATGCAAAGCAATTCTTAAACTGACTAACCAAACTCACTAGGTCTTTACGTTCTTCCTACGTCAAGGAATCATCTATCTTGATCTTAGCCTCAAACATTTCACCATTTATTTGATTATCTACCTCAATTTGTCTACTATTACATACTTGTAATTGTTTGCATTCAATATTAACGCTTTCAGCATTTGATTTCTCATTCGATGGACTGGTTCTTATTGAAATTAGATTGACCTCACTAAACTCGATACGATCGTCTTTATTTACCTTCTCGAATACTGTTAATCCATTCATAATCGTTAATTTGATATTTGGTTGGTTTATCAAATTTTGCCCTAGTAATACGTGCGTATTCAACATTTCGTCACCAACAACATACATCTCGATCTCTGCCACTATTTCGTCTGTAACCACTTCCGACATAACTTTTTTCCGAACTGAGTACAATCCACCGCCAAAACCTATTTTTTCCATACTGCACGGGATTAAACTTAACTTTAAATAACCCACAATGGATTTCCGGATCATCGATCCCTCACTTCCGGAATCGACCAAGGCCAACATGTCAATATTATCAACTCTCACTCGCTTTATGTGAGAACTGTTATTTACCATACCAACCTTACTGTCACACGTTGTATTTTTGCAATCTATCTCGCGAGTACCTTGCACTCGATTACACTTTACACACCTGTCGCGCCGACTCGGTTTTGGACAATTCAAAGCGATATGACCATACTCATGGTAATTGTAACAACCTTTTTGTCTGCTTTCGGCTCAATTGACTTGGAGCCCGCGTATGCTTCCGTCGATACACGTTCATATTTCCTTTCTATTTTAACATTTGGTTTAACAGTTAAATTCACTGATTGTCCAACTGAAACGTCAACTCTTTGATTGGACGTATACCGCTCTAAACGTCTTCTTAATTCATCAATTGTACCTATTTTTTGTGTCTTTGACGATGATGATAATAAAGGATCGTTGATTCCCATAATAACATATCTGATTATGGCATCATCTGATATTAGGTTACGCTTTAGTGCCAACATTTCGTATAAATAATCGATATAATTTTGTCCTCGGCTTCTGAATTTCCTTCTTAATTTGTCATGTAGACCGAACTAAAATTCTTTCTAATATTCACTGAGAATTCACTCCACGTGCAAAATTGGCCCTGAGTCGCAGTATACCATAATTTAGCGGACAATTTTAATTTGGTCCCAACTGTCGTCTATGTCATATAATTGGATTAACGAATTAATTTTCGAAACCCATTCCTCGCTAGTAATGGACATCGGATTTGACGGGTCAAATTCCGGTAAAATTTCCGTGACATCTCGCGGAGTTAAACATAGCCGACTTCTGTCCGAATACTGGATGGTTGATTTTAAATATAATTCACGTTCCCTTTGAAATATACGTTTCTCACGCTCAAGAAGATCTCGTTCACGGTCGAACAGCTCCGCAACAACACCCGGTTCATGTGTAGTTTCACCTTTATTACGTTGCTCACGTTGCTGATCGGTTAATTTATTTACGCTTCCACCACCTGATTTATTTTCACGCCAAGTACTTAACTCATCATCGCTCAAGTCATCCGATTTACTGTTGATCGATTTATTTGGATCACTTACCCGATCCGGCATTTTATTGTTTGAACTTAAATCAGCGTCACATGGGGTAAATATCACCATTTGAAACAGCCGCTTCATTAAAGTGGTTTCATCTCCTTCCACTGACAATGATCGCCGTGTTTACATTCCTCTTGTAGTTGGTTTAATGTATACCCATCCATGACTGAACTTAATTTTTCCAAACTATCCGTCGCACGCTTCAACCTAGATAGTTTTTTTTTTAATAACTTCGTTGCTCAATTACACTGTCGTCACGCAATGATGTGGCCAGTGCCTTAACAAAATGTGCTCTTATTTTTTTTAACCTCTAAAACAGCTACACTGTTATACCACGTTTCACGCTATTAATTTTTTTTTTATCACTCTGTAATAATTTTATTTACCGTTCATTTTTTTCCCCCCGCGCACTCGATATTATTGTTTATAATCATTGTTGGTCAATTATCCCACTTCTGATTTGTAACACTAAATGGGGCCCGCCACGTTACCTCACTGTAATTACTGTTTTTATTTTCAACTTACACTGTAACGCTACCTCATTTGTTACTCCTGGAACACGTGTCAGGCCGTGTACCAACTCCACAAATAACTATTTAATACACGTTTAATTAAAACACCACATCTGTACTAATAGGACTTATTTATTTAATAAAACATAAATTCAAAATCATTAATTCCAGTTTCTTTTTATTTAGTAAAACTAAATAGTCTTCGTGAGTATCGTATATGGTATGTCTTCTCTCTATGTCTATGATTTCTGTTTTTTCACCGCGTTTCGTTTTTTCCATTTTTTCGTTATTCCTTTTTAGGGTTGTCCTATTATATTTGTTTTGTGGCATTTAGATTCCACACAGCGTTTCTGTATGCGGTTACAATAGGTACTTGTGTTGTTTTGACCAATGTTTGTGTATTATCTTCTGTCTTCTCTACCGCTGCCGCATCCGTTACTTCCAAGCCAAATTCATGATGGTAAGCTTTTAACCGTTCTTAGTCGTGCTTGTAAAGCAGCTTTACTAACATCAGTGGCCAAACCCTGTTTCTCAAGTTCCTTTTTTAATTCTGGAACTCTTAATTCGGAGAGAATCATTTTCTTTGTTTTATTTTTCACAATCCCACCGCTGTCACCAATTGTTTCGTTTTTGCCTTGTCAATCAAGGTTTGAGTCACTGGATTGTGAATAAAAACAACACAATTCAATTTATTACCAACGAATTTATTTATTTCAGACAAAAATTATTACAACACAGTTTATTTACGATAATTCACAAAATCGAACGAAACCTCCCGCCCGGCATGCCAGTATGCCTTACTCAGCAGCCCTGGGATCTGGCTAGGATACAATGGACCAATCATTCATTAATCCGAAATCAAAATGATTACAGAAACGAACACTAGAAGAAATAATTCAAATCGGGAAACAACACAATTATCGACCATTGGATATCGTACCAGGACACGAACATAAAAACTCTAACGGAAACATCAAGGTTAGCACAAGTTGAGAAGGAAATGAAGCGATATAACATAGAAATTCTTGGCCTCAGTGGAGTAAGATGGAAGGATAGTGGAGACATAACAACCAGCGCAGGCAATTATATGATGTTCTCTGATAGAGTAGACACACACGAACACAAGACACAAGATGTAGGTATAGTAACACCGGCTAAAGGGAAGAAATCACTACTCGAATGGAAACCTACTCGTATAAGTAGCAGGAAAATCACAGCAAGACTCCACTCAAAAATTAGAAATACAACGATTATACAATGCTATGTGCCTATAGAAGACGCAGATGACACAACAAAGGATGAATTCTACGAGCAATTACAAGCAACCAAATCAAGTGCACACCGAACAGACATCAAGATTATCCAAGGAGATTTCAACGCAAAAATTGGAATTAACAACACCGGAATGGCGACAATCATGGGTAAGCAGGCACTAGATTCTGCTAAGAATAACAACGGAGACAGACTAATCGACTATTGTGTCACAAATCAGCTATTCATAGGCGGCAGAAAATTCCCACCCAAGAATATTCATAAATACACCTGGACATCACCAGATGGCAGAACGAGAAATCAAATTGATCATGTACTGGTAAATAAGAAGTTTCTATCCTCCTTACAAGATGTCAGAGCAATGAGAGGAGCAGATGTACACAGCGATCACCAATTGGTAATGTGAAAAATGCAAGAACTAATCAGAGGAAATTCAACATAGATAGATTGAGAAACACTTTCAATGAAACGCTCCAAATGAATCTACCAAATAACGAAACCAGCGCTATAGATCAAAAATGGGAAGAACTAGAAGAAGCCTACGTAAAAGCTGCTACAAGTATGCTTGGCTACAAAGACAACACAAGAAAACCATGGGATTAGATATGAAACGTGGAAGAAAATTGAGAAACGCCGCCAACTTTATATACAACTGTGCAATCAAAATACGGCGGAAATTCGAAGAAAATATGAGGACATAGCTAGACAAGTGAAGAAAATGGCAAGGAGTGATCGCACGAAATATGCGGAAGACATTCTCACCACTGCCGAATCATCGGCAGCAAATAGAAATATGCGCACATTACATCAATGTGTAAGAAAGGTTACCGGAAAATTTACAAATATACCACCTATAAAGGATTCAAATGGACAAGTCCTAACTACAGACGACCAACAACTAAATAGATGGAAAGAATTCTTTGAGAACAACTGCATAGATAGCGAATCAGTTGAGGAGCTTCCAGATGGCAACTATAACAAAACCATTAATACCCATCCACCAACGGAGCGGGAAGTTACAAGTGCCATTAAGAAGATGAAAAATAACAAAGCCGCTGGAACCGACAACATACCAGCTGAATTACTCAATGGTGACGCGTTTACAACTGAAGGAGCACTAACACCACTAATAGCAGAAGTATGGAATACCGGAAAAATTCCGCAAAAATAAAAGAGGGCGAAACCATAACGATTCCAAAGAAAGGCGACTTCATAGAATGCAAAAACTGGCGAGGCATCTCCCTCCTTAACACTATAATGAAAGTACTAGCAATGATCATCCTTGAACGAATATCACCAACTGTTAACCAACATATAAGAAACGAACAAGCTGGTTTCAGACCAGGAAGAAGCTGTACAGACCACATTAGCACAGTCCGAATTATCATCGAACAATCCAACGAATGGAACTCACCACTATATTTACTCTTCGTCGACTTCGAACGCGCATTCGATTCCATCAAAAGAAGCGCAATCTGGAAAGCACTCTGCGAAATAGGCATTCCGAGGAATATAACCGAACTCATCCGAGAAATGTACCGGGATGCTGGAAATAGAGTTCAACAAATAGGAAGGCAAAGTGACACATAGTACAACACACAAGGAGTCAGACAAGGATGTGTACTATCCCCACTACTGTTCCTCATAGTACTGGATAGTGTTATGCGCAAACTAGACATCGCATCACTAAACGCAATCCAGTGGAACAAATACACAGACATGCAGCAAAAGCTACAGAAATTATCAGAAATAGCACAAGATGTCGGGCTCAAGATAAATATAAGAAAGACAAAGGCCCTGAGACTGAACACAAGCATTAGTACACCACTTCGCATCAACCAAGACACAATAGAAGATGTCGAAAAATTCGTATACCTCGGCTGTACTGTGTCAAGATCAGGTGGAACGGAAGAAGACATTAACCAACGCATTAACAAAGCGAGAAACAGGTTCAACATGCTCCATAAGATCTGGAACGCATTCGTCCTATCAAGAAACACCAAGACACGAATGTTCAATGCCTGTGTAAAATCAGTACTGCTGTATGGCTGTGAAACGAGGAAACATACGCAGAAAATAACAAAAAGGCTCCAAGTGTTTGTGAATAAATGTCTTAGGCGATTAATCAAATGCTTCTGGCCGAATACGAGATCAGGAAACGGAAATGGAGATGGATAGGACACACGCTGAGAAAGACACCAAGTGACATAACCAAGATGTCATTGGAATAGAATCCGCAAGGAAAGAGGAAAGTTGGAAGACCAGCAATGACCTGGAAGAGAACGGTGGTAACCGAAGCAAAACATCTCGGGAAAACATGGGAGGAGCTAAAGACAATAGCCCCAAATAGAGTTCGATGGTCCAATCTAGTAGACGCCTTATGCTCCTAAATGGAGATAAAAAAAAATAATTCACAAAATCACTTTATTTTAATTTTTGCACAATTTTACTTATCACTTTTACTTTTTACTTCGCACTAAAACACTATTTAAATCACTTTTTAATTCTTTTTTAATTTTCACACTGTCGCTTATCAAATACTAATACTCCAATTCGACTTCGTTTGCCTTTTTATATAAACAAACCAACCTTCTAGAAATTTCATGACTTTTCTAGTAAGAAAAGTCCAGAAACATTTAGAACAGTTTTATCATGGAAAATTCCATTTAAGTAAAGTAAACATTTAGTTAATAACTTAACTTACTCTATTACACTCTAGGTGTCACTGTAACAATATTGTTACACCTAGGGTGTAATAGAATAAAAAATGGAATTTTCCATGATAAAACTGTTCTAAATGTTTCTACACTAATCTTACTGGAAAAGTTATGAGCTTTATAGAAGTTTGGTTTGTGTATATAAAAAGGCGAACGAGATCGAATTGGATGATTAATATTTGGTAAGCGATAGTGTGAAGATTAAAAAGGAATTAAAAAGTGATTTAAATAGTGTTTTAGTGCGAAATAAATAAAGTATTTCGGATAAGTGGACTTTTACTATAGCTATAGATTTACATTAAAATGTTATTTATTCTCAACTATATATAGTTGCTTAAAGTCATCATGGTTTTTAAATTCTGTAATATATAGTTACATTTTTTATTTATTTTCACTTAACATTTTTCCATGTTCTCCAAACATCCTGAAAATATGAATTATTATATTGAATTATGTAAAAATATTTCCAAGAACCAGTCTACTCATAAAATTATTACAAACATTAAAAAATGCAAATTAGAAAATTTGTTGTTTGTTAATAACAAAAACAACAAAATAAAATGAGTAATTAATATTACAGGGGGGGGGGGGGGGGTGAAGTGTTGTGAATAAAAGAAGAACGAGTTGGTATTCTTATATATTGTCTGTACATTAAATAAAATTTATTAGTTTTTATTTATGTACTTTTTCTCGTATAATTATTGTTTAGAGATAGACAAGAAACCTGTTTGTTAAAGATACATAATGTATTGTATCATTTTCCAAACAGATAAACGTGACTAAACCTAAAATACTCTTTATGTACCATAATAAATTTCCTTCAAAAAAAAAACCGAAACGAAAAATAAAAATTGAATTTATTTTTGTTTAATTGTAAATTACGTACGGTACGACACAATGATAATGATAAATTATACATTTTCGAAATCTAAGTGAAAATTGATTTGAACCCACACACAATACAGTGTTTTTGTCTAACTACCAGTCTTGTTTTATTTTTTATTTACACCTAAAGTAAATAAATAAATACAGACGTACCTAATGAATTTATGTATGTAGGTACATATTTGTGTACATGTAAGTATGTATAAAAAAAAAACTTGGTAAAGATAAGTGTAAGTAGTTAGAGGTAGGAGAGATAAAGCGTACAACAGGAAAAATTGTTTGTACATTGAAAAGGTGTGCATGCTGCTTCTGATGTTTTCCTGTCTGTATTCTATTTCAAATAAACATGATAAAAATAATGTTAGTTTCTCTAATGGTTTATTTATAGTATTATAGTTTATATTATTTACCTTTTTTTGTTTTTAAATAACAAGTTAGTGGTAAACCGATTTTCACTTGAAGATGAAACACGAAGAAGAGTTTTTTTTAACTATGTTCATTTATATTGTATGATCACAAACTCAAGTTAGAAACGGTTGCTTTTATTTATCTGTGCGCAATGAAAAATAATGAATTCAAACAAGAATTAATGTTGTTTTGAATTAACTTTTATGTTGAATTAATTATGATGTTTTTCTGTTTTATTTTAATACATAGAATAATGGAGCACAACAACTTGCATCCGAAGCAACAGTGTATATTATGTTGGAGGATGTAAACGATGAGATACCATTGTTTACGGAACGAGAACAAGAGACCGTTTTGGAGGGTGAACCAATCGGTACAAAAGTGACACAGGTTAATGCAATAGATAAGGACGGAACTTTTCCCAACAATCAGGTAGGTGGAATTTTTTTCACATTTTTTGTATTTTAACATGAACCGCCAAAGTATATATATAATGCAAACGTAAACATAATAGTGTCACAAAGCTGTCAGAATGGCTAACACTATGTGTTGTTGCAAAAAATAAATTTCTCATTAAAATTACCAAAGTATAATACATATAAAAAAAACTATACCAAACTTGTGACATAACTACTATGTACTATACAATTATATTATATGTTTCTACTTTTGACCATTCAACAGCAGCAGACAACATTTTTACTTTATTTATATACAGTTTTACTGTCCTTTTGAATTTATTCCACAACAGGTAATATATTTCCAATTTATTTACTTGGGTAACATTTTGAAAAGTATACAAAAAAAAAAAAAAAATTGTTATATTTTATGATAAGAATTGTAGAATTATTAAACACAATTTTTTATATTCCTTCCTTCTTCTTTAGAACGTCAAAATCATAATTTTAAATTATAATGAAAAACTGCAACCACTTGTGCAAGGTATTTTTTTTTGACTCAAGCCAGAACACAATCTAACTGTAGGTACACACCGTGCCTAGAAAGGCCTAATTGAAGAGATTGTATTTTGCCCGTGAAGTATAATTAATATATTCTTAGGTAGCTATCCCCTTAGTGAAGTATTAAATTCAATTATAAAGAAATATAATTTTTTGTTGTTGGTTTGTTTTTGTTCCGTTCTCTAGCGAGAGGATTAAATTTTATTGTAGGAGAAATATGGAAAATGTGAAAATCCAATCTCACGGATGATTAAAATGATATTTTTGTATTTTCTTTTATAATATAATTTATACAATTCAACATGAACTGATAGGATTAAATAAATAATACACAAACAAAAGCCCGCCCGTGTACAAAATAATATCCTGAACATATGTGAGACAGGCAACGATGAAATAAAAATAAAATCAAAACGCTGCCACATATCTTCGCTTACAAAAGTATACCAAAAATATAAATGACAGCGATAAAAATTCGTACATCCCTTAAAAAAAAAAACTTTTGAAAAGTTGAAATCTTACTGTAAACAAATTTATATTATGACTTTTAATGGTATTACATAAATTTGCCAAACCAAAAAAAAAAAAAAATGTTATGTACACATACAGTACATATATATATGTACTATATATGGATGATGTTATGTTATGTTCATATAAAAATATAAAATAATAAAAATTCTAAATTTATTTTCATTTGTTTGTGGCTAAAAAAAAAACCAAATTTATGTACATCGAATAGACCAAAGAATGTTTTACATATTTTAATAGTTTTTTTTATATTTATAATACTGTACATATATACATATAGTTTTTGTATATTTATTTGTAAAGCACAAACAACATGTATATGAATAATTTGTAACCTTAAGACTAAACCACAAAATAATTCAAATCAATTAAAAAAATAATAGACTAAAATAATTAGATTAAATTGTTAGTGACAAAATACGAAAAATAGTTTGGCAAAATAAAAATATTTTTGTTTTGTATATCGTAATGGTCCGCTATACCATTTGGTGGTGGTACAAACAAAACATGCATGCAGTCATTAATTTATGATTGTGGTTGCATGTGATTTTTGGGGGGATCTGCCTGCAGATAGTTATTTAATAGTATGCCTTTGTATTATTAGTATAACTCGTCTCTTTTAGAGTTTGATTATAATGTTCCATGATTCGAATACTAAATGCAATGCGACATTTCTGAAATGTATAACCTTGGTGCATCTGTTAAATTCCTAATAACGATTTTTTTTAGGCCGAATTTAAATCCTTCCGGAGATTTGCTATTTTGTTCGGCATTTTATAAAATATACTTTTGAATTTTTGATAGTCTTTAAAAGTCTCTTACATTCTTGTATGCCTAAAATATATTCATAAGCCCTTTAAAATGATACCACACCTGCCATATAATAATCTTTTCTAAAATCTACCATTTTGGCCGGCTTTAAAAATGTTAAATGTCAAAAATCTTCATTTGACTGAAATATACTCATTAAGCACTTCAAAATGATATGAGACCTGCCACATAAATCTTTTATTTTTTTTATTTTTTATTTATTTAAATAATGTTTTATTTACAATATGTTTCAACAAATTAAGGAAATAATACAATGTAATCATTAATTGATATTTAGGAAAAATTAATTATTAAATACTTTATGGTTAATTGTAAAAAAAAAACTAATATGACATCTAATTTAGCCCTTAATCCAATTCTATTTATTTGTTTAATTTCTGGTGGGAGTGAATTAAATTTTGTTAGTCCACTGCATAATAAATGCGGTTTTATATATGCATTATAAATGGAAAGCATTAAAGATTTGGGTAAAATATTTTTCGATTTTTCTAAGTAAATATGTACGGTGTTATTCTACTTTTGATTTTATCAACGTGTGCATTCCATTTAAATCTACCATGGATTACTAAACCTATTTAGGTGAAGCGCCGTATTCTTTCAATAATAGAATTATTATATTGTTACGTTTTTGCCTTGTCAATTAAGGTTCGTATCACTGGATTGTGAATAATACAAAATCAATTTAATTTATCACCAACGAATTTATTTATTTCACACAAAAATTATTACAACATTATTTATTAACGATAATTCACAAAATCACTTTATATAAATTATTCTCAAATTTTACTATTCACTTTTACTTTTTATTCCCATAAAAACACTTTTCAAATCACTTTTTAATTCCTTTTTAATCTTTACTCTATCACTTACCAAATACTAATAATCCAATTCGACTTCGTTCGCCTTTTTATATACACAAACCAAACTTCTAGAAAGCTCATGACGTTTCCAGTTAGAATAGCGTAGAAACATTACGTAACAATTTTTATCATGGAAAATTCAATTTTAGT
Source organism: Tipula vernalis (assembly GCA_958295665.1). Taxonomy (NCBI): domain Eukaryota; kingdom Metazoa; phylum Arthropoda; class Insecta; order Diptera; family Tipulidae; genus Tipula; species Tipula vernalis. The sequence goes on along the minus strand of OY282558.1, from coordinate 172,350,089 downwards.
ACAGTTAAACATTGAGCTATTTAATTAACTTCTTCTATTACACACTAGGTGTCACCGTCACACTAGCCCCACCTAAGCCTGTTCGTCGCCTCTCCAAATGCACCACCTTTGGTTTACCTCGATATCCCTTCCGTATCCGATAAACCACGTCGTTCATCCTTGTGATGACAGTGTAAGGTCCTTCCCATGCTGGTTGCAGCTTCGGTGATAATCCCTTTTTCCGTTGCGGGTTGTAAAGCCGTACTAATTGCCCTTCCTGGAAGCCCTGGTTATTTGCTCGTATGTTATATCGAGCCTTCATCCGGTTACTTGACATCTGTATTTTTCCTCGTACAAATTGATGGATCTCATTAAGTTCCTCTTTCATCCTGTCTACGTAATCCTGTCCACATAAAGCCGCTGATGGTACAGACCCAAACTTAAGATCTCCAGGTAACCGTAGGTTATCCTCAAATAACGTTTTAGCTGGTGTCATTCCGGTTGTGTCATATATTGCTGATCGATATGCCATCAGAAACATCGGTATATGCCGATCCCAGTTGCGTTGGTTTTTCTTAACGATCTTTGCTAGATATTCCTCCAATGTACCATTGAATCTTTCCACTATACCATCAGACTGTGGATGCAAAGGCGTTGTTCTCGTTTTATTTATATTTAGCATCTGGCATATTTCTTGAAATACCACCGATTCAAAATTCCGTCCTTGATCGGTATGAATCTCCATCGGCACTCCAAATCTACTAATCCAGTTGTTTACCACGGCATCAGCTATTGTTGTCGTCTCCTGATTGAGAATGGGGTATACCTCCGGCCATTTGCTGAAATAATCCATTATCATTAGCACATATTTCCTGCTGCTCTCATTGGTGGGAAATGGCCCCGCTACATCCATTACAATTCTTTCGAATGGTGCACCAACGTTATATTGTTTCATGGTTCCACGACTTTTACGTGCGGGTCCCTTCACCGCCGCACATTGGTCACATTTTTGGCACCATTCTATCACTGACTGCCTACATCCTGCCGAGTAGGATCGTTGACGTATCTTTGCTAGTGTTTTATTAATTCCTAGGTGGCCCCCACATGCTCCTCCATGATACTCATTCAGGATTTCCGCAATCCAGCACTTTGGTATCACCAGCAACAATTGCTTCACTTTGCCATCCGTGCTTTCCCACAATCGTTTTAAACAGCCATTCTCAAAACGGAGGATATCCCATTGAGCCCAATAAGCCTTGACAATGGGAGTTTTGTCCGCGATCTCGCTCCAAGTTGGCCGGCTAACATCGATGATGCCTTCCTTTGCTTCAACATGGTCACAATGTTTACATTCTACTGGGCACGGCCGTCTTGATAATGCGTCGGCATTTCCGTGTGCACTTCCCTTCCGATGTTCGATTTGGAACTCGTAGCTTTGAAGACGTTCGATCCAGCGTGCTACTTGTCCCTCTGGATTCTTGAATTGTAACATCCACTGTAAAGCGCCGTGATCTGTCCGTAAATGGAATTTTCGGCGATAAAGATACTTATGGAAATGCTTGACACATTTCACTATAGCCAACAATTCTTTCCGTGTCACGCAGTAATTACGCTCCGGTTTTGATAATGTTTTGGAGAAGTACGCAATAACTCGTCCAATACCTCCTATACCGTCATTACTTGCATCGGTGTCCAAAATAAATTTCACGTTGGGTACAGGGTACGCGAGGATTGGCGCGACACATAACCGTCTCCTTAGTTCCACGAATGCTTCCTCCCGGTCATTCTTCCATTCGAATGCCTTGTTCTTCCTGGTCAACTCGTGTAAACTCTTGGCGATGTTGGCGAATCCTGGCACGAAGCGTCTATAATAGGTGCACAATCCCAGAAAGCTTCGTAATTCGTGTAAATTTTTAGGTCTTGGCCAGTTCTTTACCGCTGCGATCTTTTCTTCGTCGGTGTGAATTCCATTAGTCGTTACGAGATGACCCAAATATTTGACTTCAGTTCTGAACAGCTTACACTTCTTTGGACTTAACTTTAATCCGGCGGCCTGTATCTGATCTAGATCCTCGTCGAAATCCTTCCCCATAACGATGATGTCGTCCAGATATATTAGGCAAGTCTTCCAATGTAATCCCTTTAACACGCGCTCCATTAATCGTTCAAAAGTGGCAGGGGCATTACATAATCCGAACGGCATAACATTAAATTGCCAAAGTCCGTTTCCCACACTGAACGCTGTTTTCTCGCGATCTTTCTCATGGACTTCTACCTGCCAATAGCCGCTTTGTAGATCTAATGTCGAAAATATTCGAGCACCCGATATTGTGTCTAATGTATCGTCGATCCTTGGCAATGGGAAGCTAGCTTTTTTAGTCACAGCATTGAGTTTTCGGTAATCAACGCAGAATCTCGTACTACCGTCCTTCTTCTCGACCAATACTACCGGTGAGCTCCATGGGCTGTTAGATGGTTCGATTACTCCTGCTGCCTGCATTTGTTACCATCCGGTTGACTTCTTGTTGTTTTGCCAATGGTAATCTCCTGGGTGGTTGACGAATTGGCACCTCCGCTCCCGTATCAATTCGATGCTTTACCATTGAAGTCCTTCCGTTATTATCCGATGTACTGCAGAATATGGACGTGTACCGTTTGAGTAGTTGATGTGCAGAATTTTTCTGTGCCTCGGTAAGATCTTCGGTCCATTCCTGCATAAGTTGTTCTACAATTTCTTTCCGGCCTTGCATGTCGGATTTTTCAATCGGACTTTTCTGTTCACACTTTACTATAGTTGAAACCTCGTTACATTTGCCGATGACTATTCCTTTCTTGATGGTTTTCGTCTTATCCGAGAGATTTAGAGTCCTAATTGGTACTCTTTAGTCGCTGTCTGGTTTAACTAGGGCTTTTCCGATTATAATTTCCTTGGCTCCGTTCTCCTCTTCGTTAGCTTCCACAACATACAACCTGGGTGACCCAAAACCTCCCTCCAATTTTCCCCACACGATCGTCTCCGAGTTCGGTGGCAGCTTCTCCCGATGATAGCTGCTCCGGCACTGCTAGATTGAAGTGGCAACTCGATGTTATCGTAACTTAAAACTCCTCGTCCAACATCCACAACGAAGCCATTTGCCCTCATGAAGTCCATCCCCATTATGACTTCATCCACAATATCTGCAATCAGCACTTCGTGTTGGAAAAGAGTTCTCCCGATTTTTATTTTCACGATCTTTTTGCCTTTTATTATTGAACTATCTCCAGTTGCTGTTTGTAACTTCAATCCATTAGCTGGTTGTACACCTCCATCGATCAGATCTTTACGGACAATCGTGCGATTTGCTCCCGCATCCAGAGTGATGATGCAATCCGTGCCATCAATGTCGCCTTTGATTGTTAAGCTGTCACCGCCCCTTGCTACTTTCGAAACGCGGATGGAGGTTATGGGGTAATCGGTTGTGGGAGTCTGCTTTTGCCCCTTTAAGCTGACTCTTTTAAGTTTAACGACTCTGTCGTCATTTGGCCCTCTTGCCTGGCCACTGCCTGCTCCCCGCTTGGTCGTCGCTGCATAGGAGATGAAGATCTTCCCCTTTTTCTTCTTAATTCCCAGCAGTCCCGCGAGATGTGACCGATTTTATCACATGCCCAACATTTGATTTTGCCGCTTCCGTCTCGGTATCTTGGTGTTGACCGTTCTGTGTTTATGCTGGTGTCGATTTCCACTCGGCGTATTTTCATTGACGGTTTGGTGATGGCTTGTGCAGTTTCATTTGTTAACGCACAAGCGATGGTTTCCGCAAAGGTTGCTTTAGGTGACAACATCACCGCCTTGCGTGTCTCTGGATCTCGAATGCCGTCAATAAATGCGTCAATTTTTAGCCTTTCCATATAATCGGCCGATGTACTGGTATGTGCTAGATGTACTAATCGCTCGATTGCCGATGAAAATTCCTGAAGTGATTCTCCTCCCTTTTGGTAGCGGCTTTTCAATTCCATTCGATAGATTTCCCGCTTGTGATCACTGCCGTACTTTCTATCCAGCGCCTTCGTAATTTCGAGATAACTGTTGCGATTTTTTCCGGTATTGTTTGTAAAGCCTCTGCAGCTTCATCTTTAAGGGCCACTATTAACGCTGCGACAAGATGTTCATCATTCCAACGGTTTTGATTGGCTGCCGCTTCAAATTGAAATTTGAAAATGCCGGAAGATGTTGTACCATTGAAGTTTGGTGGTTTTAACTTAACTGATTGAACGGTTTGAACCACTTGCGTCGTTGTTCCACTTGCCTTGACATCAGTTAGATCTTTCTCGAGACGTTGACATTTTTTCACAACTTGTTGAACCTTCATTTTTAATTTTTCTTCAACCTGTTGAATCTCCGTTTGCAATTTCTTGTTTCTAATTTTTCGTCAACCTTTTGAATTTCCATTTGCAGTTTTTCCACTTCGCCATGTAGGTTAGTAGATAATTCGAGAAGTTTCTCATCTATTCTCTTTTGACCATCTATAATTAGGTCGTTAATTTCCTTTCTTGTTGTTTCATTTCTTGGTTAGACTGATTTTGGTGTTCCAATTGTCGTTTTATTTCTTCGTTTGACTGGTTTATAGTCTCCAACTGCCGCACATTTTGTTGTTCCATTTCATTTTTAATTTCCTGGTTTGACTGCATTGCTTGTTGCGCCATCATCTGGTTCATAGCAGCCATTAACTGTGACAAATCGAAACTTCCAGATGTTGTTTGTGTTGTTTCGGCTGACGGTTGTTTATCTCCTTCTTTCTGCTCTACGGTTGCCGCATCCGTTACTTTCTCTGCAAAATCATGTTGATCCGCGTCTAACCCTTCTTTCTCCGTAGCATCACGTAGCCGCGCTTGTAAAGTTGCTTTACTACCATCAGTAGCCAATTACGGCGTTTTTTTATTCGCTCCGGATAGCTGCTATCGAGAGCCGTCATATAAAAAGTGGCTCCCGATAGCGCTCCGTATAAATAGGTAGAGCCAAATATTTTTTATATCAAGTTTTCACTAAACAATTGAATTAAAAATGATAGTTTGATGTTAAATAAGTTTAGTTTACCAATAAATAGCGCGTCAAATTTAAATTTAGGCGTATAAAAATGACGGCTCTCGATAGCAGCTATCCGGAGCGAATAAAAAAACACTACATATGTTGAAATTCTTAATTCCCCTAAATGTCATTATTTGAGTAGCTACATATTTCTGATTAGTTTTAGATTAGTAAAAATTTCCCATTGCTATATAGGACAGTGTAGTTTTTACTAAGCACCAACAAAAAACATTTTAGTAAAATATAGTAAAAACTTCACTGGCATCTTCATGATAAACTTTTCTTTACTAACTATATTATCTACAACAACTACTTGCTTGCGGTTTGATATTTATAATGTTTAAATAGATTTGTTTGAATGCAAGAAAATTCTAATTTGGATAATTTACGAAGTAAAATTTTGTGATCGACTAAATCAAAAGCTTTTTACATATCGATAAAGATGGTTGATACGAATTGTTTTTGCAGATCAGTCAATGTTAAACATGCTGCAATTGTGCTACATTTTTCAAAAAATCCAAATTGATGTGGCGATATTACATTATTGTTAATTAAAAAAATTTGTAATCTTTTATAAAGAATGCACTCCATAACTTTTGAAATAGCTGGTAAAACCGAGATTGGCTGGTAATTATTAACATTTGTTTTATCTCCAGTCCTAAAGACAGGTGTAACTTTAACTATCTCCATTGAGTCAGGAAAAGTACCAAGCTCTATTGAATTATTAATTAATTTGGACAAAGGATCCGCTAGGTAACCATGATACTTTTGGAGAAATTGGGATTATATATAATCTTGCCCAGTTGACACATTGGCTTTTGAGGTGGGTGATAATCGCACTAATTTCCTCAGCATTAGTAGAATATAAGTCTAAATTCTTGCTTATCTATGATAATTTAAACCATCAAAATTAGATTGATTAGGAATGGGTAATTGATGAACTATATTTAAAACTTCGTTAGTAAAATATTCATTAAAATAATTGGAAACATCTAAAGGATCGGTGACTAACGAATTCTTCACACATATTTGAAGGGGTGTATAGTTTTTTGATTTATTGAATATATACTCTCTGACATTTTTCCAGAACAATCTTGGATTAGACATATTATTGTTACACTTTTGCCTTGTCAATCAAGGTTCTTATCACTGGACTGTGAATAAAACAAAATCAATTCAATTTATCAGCAACGAATTTATTTATTTCACGCAAAAATTATTACAACACGATTTATTAACGATAATTCACAAAATCACTTTATTTTAATATTTGCACAATTTTATTGATCACTTTTGCTTTTTATTTCGCACTAAAACACTTTTAAAATCACTTTTTAATTCCTTTTTAATCTTCATACTATCGCTTACCAAATACTAATAATCCAATTCCATCTCGTTCGCCTTTTTATATACACAAACCAAACTTCTACAAAGCTCATGACTTTTCCAGTTAGAATAGTGTAGAAACATTTAGAACAGTTTTATCATGGAAAATTCCATTTTAGTACAGTAAAACAATGAGTTATTAATTTAACTTGTTCTACTACAATCTATGTGTCACCGTCACGTTATTTTGAAATAAATTGCTATATAATATGTCTTACGCAAACGCTTAGATGTTTTTGACGATTCTTGTTTATTGTATTCATAAGTATTGTTTATGTAACTATTTCCAGGACTCGTCTTTTTCAACATATAGAATTTTTGCCTATATTGTATTAAATCACGGAGCTCACCAATTACCGATCCCTTACACTTAGGTTTTTTACTAACTTCAATTATTTTAGTTTGTTTAAGTATTTATACGTTTAGTTGATTTACTAAATCACTGAAACAAGTGACATTTTTAATTGAGGACCAATCAAAGTTTTTTCAAACCATTCGTAATCCAAAACTGTTTTCGTTTTCCTTGGCTTATTATAGAAGGAATTAATTTGAAGTAACATGTCTTGATGATCCACTATCGATGATTCAGAAATATATAGCTTATAATAAAGATTTTTGTTATCAGTTACAAAGTGATCGATAATGGTTTTCACAGTTGATATGCGGGTCGCATAGTGTTTCTGATTTCTCGACTTTTAAATTTTTCGAGAAATCTCAAGAAATATATTTTCTTAGAATTCTTCGGTTATAATGTTAAATTAAAAACCAACGTATCGTTACACTAATTTTTGAACTATGAATATTAAATGAAACTTTTTTAATTGTAAATAATAAATTTAATAATTTAATTTAAACTTAAATCTTTAAAATTATACCAATTCAGAACATTTTGTTTTGAGGTTCAAATTCACAGCATTTTGTATTGTGTATACATATTTACATTTAGAGCCTCATTTCCAAAATTGATAATTCCAACTGCTCTTGCAATGACAACGTATGATTTTCAGAACAGTTCGGATTTCCGAAACTTTTGGAGCCATAGATAAACTCTTCTTCATTCGCTCCGTTAAATTGAGTTAGCAAATTCGTTGCTAATTTTAAAATTTCAGATTTAGAATATGTACAAATACTTCATCTCGCCGTTTTGAAAGTTCAGTTTTTAATGAAAGCATTGCTCAACTCAGTATTTTGTTTTTCAAGACTATTAAATAAAAATTTAAGAGCCCCTTCCGCCGTTAACAAAGTGGCATCTTCCCTACTGAGGCTTTTTACAGTAATAGAGAGATGTTGGAGAATGCCTAGTAATATATTTGCGGTCTTGATGTGTTCTTCATTTATCATTTTCTCCAACTTTAAATCACTCAATGGTTCCTTGAGTCGTACAAATCGTTCAAGCATGGATTCTAATGAGTCCCACCTGGTTTTACAGTCCGCAATTAACTTTAATTGTTTTTTTTCGACTTCGACGACATATGTTTGAAGGATGTTGTTCTTGATTTCTTGAATATCAATGTTGATTTGAACACATCTCTTATGCGCGGGACTACTGCTTCCACTGATGCTCGGCTCTGGCCGTTTTATTTCCAAAGAATGTCTATGAAGACCAGTGGTTGCAGATCCTTTACATAATATAGTTTTACCACAAATATTGCAGTTTAATGCATCTTCATTGTTTTTGGTAAAATGTTTCCAAACATCATCGTATTGATTTGGGTTGTTCATTTTAATGGCTATTTGATGAATATGGTCAAATTTTTAAAAACAATTTTAAAAAGCAGCTATTTACATATAACATTTTACTTACCTCAATAACTATTGTTTCTTGAAAATTTTTTGTTTATGATTGTTTCACATTTCACACAAAATGTCAAACTATTTAGAGTGCAATGGTACATAAATCTACCTTACCATCATTTTAGTTTTCTTTTGTTCCGAGAAGCGCAAAAATTTATATTTTTGATTGTTTTTAGTATATTTGACCGTTGATTTTTTAAATGAAGGAAAAATATTTTTCTCGATAAAAATAAAAATTTTCTCGAGAAATCGAAATTAGATTTTTGTTAAATTTCTCGGGAAATTCTCGAGAAATATTTCTCGAGAAGAAACACTAGGCTCGCATGATCTATGTCATTTTTATTAACTACAGCAAAACCCATCGAATTTAGTAATTCTTTATAACGAATAACATCACTATCATCATAATCCAGCAAATTAATATTTAAATCCCCAGCTACGAGTAATATAGTTTTGGGATAGGTTTCTGATAAACTTTTTTATTTTTGGAAGAACAGACTCAGGGGCTTTTTATTTGATCTATAGATAGCTAATAGATTAATATTAAAGTTTGCAATACGAGCGAAGGCGGTTGAATGAGTAATAGCAGAGCCTTCTAGAGTATAGAGCCATAATCTTAATGACGTATTTTTTAAAAGCTTTTTTAGTAGTATAACTTTTCACTGATTTCCATAGGAATCCATAGTAAAAATGGTGTTTTTTAGGTTCAAGTTTTTCAATAAAAAAAGCAAAAATATTATAAAATGTTTATATAAAAGTTGTCTACATATCTTAAGGAACAATATACAAGAAGGCCATATTGGTATTAAGTAAATATTAATTGCAGAAATATTAAAATTAAATTATTTCTAAAATATATTTTTTCGAACTTTCATTTTGAAAAATACATCAAAGTTGGCTCTGACAAATTAAAATAATACTTGCTAAATTTATCTTTAGTTTTACTAGTGTACGTAAGATGTCTAAAATGGTAAAAGAAAAATACGAAAAAGAATTATTTAATCGCAAAATTATCACAAGTTCCTATATTTTGTGAATTTGTTTTGCTTTTCCTACAATTTTTGAACTTGAAATTTCCCCAGGTGGTAATTTTTGGTACGATTTTTCCAAAATTTCACGGCCATCACTGCCATCTATGTAATGTATATTGACCTAATGACCAAACGAATCGTAGTAAGCTTTTATTTCAATTTGACCAGAATGCTGTTGTTAAAAAATGTTTATTAAATTTTGGTTTAAATAAATCAATTATTACAAGAAAATGAAAACGATTTACTTAAACGATATTCATATATGTTGAAATTCAAATATTAATGAAAGTATTTCAGAAATCATAATTAAGAATTTGTAACGTTTTCATTTAAAAATGTGTCTTAGGAAAAAAAGTGATTTCCCATATGTTTTGTGTGTTTTACTATGAAAAGTTTCGTTTTTTCCTCGTTTCTAATTCCCTTATAAAAGCTCCGATTTTTTGATTATGGCTCTATAAAATACAGGGTGCTCTGGTAATAGCCATTATACGTGAGTTGATACGACTTTTTTTCTACTCCTGCAAGTGTTTATACTAACGCAAACGGAAATTAATCGCACACGGAATATGTTACAAAATTGGAAAAGCTAAAATTTTAAAACCGAGGGCTACTAAGATAATATTTCAAATACACTCACCGGTAGGGTAAACCGGAACAGCTTAATTTTTTTTTTTATGCGAATATATTTTGAACCTCACCAGCTGAAAATTTGAAACAAAAACTAAATTCTAAGTCATTCAAAAAAATTTTAGAAAATGTGGGTAAGACCACCTCTTTCTAAACAAGTGGTTGAGATTTTTCGAATTTTCAAGGAAAAACCGAACATAGAAAAATTTTAAAAATACTTTTGATAATCTGTTGGATATCGCACTTTGAGATATTTTCCCATTCCTCTAAGAGCGCGCTTCGGAGTAGTTCCGTCGTATTCGAAAAATATGATGTATACTCGGAGCTGGAATAAGAAGTCCAATTATTGTACCACGTATGTGCAAAACATGATCTATAGGATTCAAATCGGGATTCCTTGCCGGCCATGTCATCTTCGAGATATTTACATTATACTTTCTGACTTTAGCGACATAATAAAAACGTAACACTTTGTCAGTGTGTTACGTTTTTAAATGTAAACAAAATGTAAACTCGACAATAAAACGATTCAATATCGCAAAAACACTTGCACAAATTTTCGATTATTAATTTGATGAAACATTAAAATTTTCCATGGGACCCCATATTTGCTATAAGATTGCCCATTTGTTAAAATGCCAGATTAATTCTGCAATATAATCGAAAAAGTAAAAACAGGCTTTGCTCAATATCTTGTATCGACTCATGGATTTACTTGATAAAATTATGGTCTTTTCTCGAAAAGAAAAAAAGCAAAAACTTTGGATCTTTAGGGAATTTCCAGTTCAAGATATATTCATTTTCCACCATCTCGAAACCACCAGTTGAATTGGAAATGAATCGCCTTGAATGATTGTTTCTTTCAACAAACAATATGAAAACCACACAGTACAACCTACTTCATCATATTCATCCTCTTTCATTAATCAAAATAAGATAAATGAAATTTAAATATGTAATCCAACAATCGAAGACTGTTAAATGTCATAAGCCGCAACGAGAAAACCACTTCCACTGATTCGTTTCAGTAATTCGCCCAATTTTTAGCAAAAAAAAAAAGTTGAGGCTTGTTTGTGATATTGCTTAAACATCTAAACTATCGGCACCGAATAAATATTGAGATCTTCAACTCTTCATGATGCTCATTTTTCATCTTACTAACTATATTAACGAATAAAAACATCTTCAATATCACAAACATCCGAAATATTGCTCTGCTACGGCAAAGCATAACTGGAATGCGGTTGAACTGCCGGTGAATATATGAACAGAAATCATTGCAAATATAAAATATGTCGAATAATAGAATTTGATTGGCAAACTTTCAACCATAAAAGTGTTAGTTATGTGAGTATATGTCCGAAAAAAACATTTGTTCCCAGAGAGATTTACCAAAAATAATTTCCATTCGAACTACGTTTGTGAATATCCTAAGTGATGAGCGTTCAATTTCTTTAATAAAAATCCAAATTTTGAATTTCAAATTTTATAAAATTTGTTGTTGGGCCGTGGACTCCTCCCTAGGCATTTTTCGGTGTGGGCGTCATTTTACTTTTCACTACGAAGCAATTAGGTATTAGTTCTTTAATTTCTAACTCCTCCTAACAAATGCGGTTTCCTGAACAACTGTATGATTTGAATCATTGTTCTTTGAAAATGGATGAGAGATAAATTCAACGCGGATTCAAATCTTACCTCGTATAGTAGTTTTTTTGCGGCATACTGTTATGTTTTGTTGGGAAGGTGGACGCATTCCTTTGTTATTGTTGTATGTTTGGCGTAGGTGGTGGACCGGCCTTGAATTGTTGACACATCTCACCGATAAAAGTTTTGTTCCACATCCTATTCTGACCAATCTTTTTGAGAACCGTTACTTTTCCTGATATAATTCTAGTTTTTTTGTAGTACAGGGTAACAAAATTAGCTCAAAGGAATATGCGCCATCCTATACTGCACGGTAACAACTGTAAGTTTTTGCCCACAAAACTAAACGAAAAAAAAAATTAATTTTTTATTGATCTGAAATATTCGCCAATATTTACTAAGCTATTAAAACAAAAAATTATTATAAAACCTTGCGGGCACCGTCCAAATATATCCCAAGAGGAGTTGTTTGCTTTTGTAGGGCAAGACAAATTACGTAGATATGTTTATATCATTTCAAAAGTAAAATATACCTAATTGTTTACAATCCAAACGAGAAGGGTTAACTGAGTGACTTAAAATCCTCATCGAACGTCAACATCAATATAGATGTATGCTTCTGAAATAATTTTTCTAATAAATGTTCGAAATTTCAAAACATTTTCTCTATTTAGGTACAAATATACGTTTACTACTGAGTATTTCAAAATGTCTTGTAAAATTCATTCGTTGGCATTTTTATGTATACGTACGTTGGCAGACAAAAAATACTAAAGTAGGTAAATATTAAATATTTGCTTTATCCTCGACTATACAACAAAACATTCCATCATCAATAAATGAAAAATGAAAAACAAAAAAAAATTTTCTTAATGTATTCTTCATCTCTTAAACAGAAAAATAAAAATAAATTTTTTATCGGAATTTATTCAAATAAATATTTGAAAAGAATAAATTTGTTTTGTTTCTCGAGCTTTGTTTGATTAAAATGCAAAAATAAAAATAAAAAAATCAGAAAATTTTTTAATTTATTTAAAACATAAAACTGGCAAATTTCCATAATTACTGTTAAATATCACGTTTTAAATATTTAATAACTCTAATTATATTTTTACGTGATTGGAAATATAATTTTGTGCCCGCGAGTATTGTTTGCAAACAACAATAATCAAAATTAATTTAACAACCGGAGCGACAAAACGATGATGGAAGGAGGATGAGTATTTGTAGTTTGTACAAACAAATCTGGGTTTATATTGTACAATATTTCGAATTATAACAAAACGTTCTATTTAGTCATAAAGCATGTCTTCTCTATCTCTTTACTCACACATAATTGAAACGAACTCGAATAGTCAAGCAGAACTAAGGGTTGTTTGTTTTTTTTATACCAGGTATTTTTTCACGTAGATTAAGGATTCGATGAGTCCTGAGGTCGGCCGAATTTGAAAGGGAAAGTGGGAAAACCCCACTTTTTCTAACCTTTCCTCTTTCGTCCGAACTCGGGACTCATTGAACTCTGGATCTACTTAAACAAATATATCGATTAAAAAAAAACTTTGCAGCTGGACGATCACCAAATATTCTAATTTCTTTTAGCTACGTATGTACTGTACATTCTTTCCACGTTCGGCCGACTTCGGTACTCATCGAATTCTTAATCTATCAAAAACAACAGCATCCGATTATAATTTGGATTACAACTTTCACTTAAATTTCAGCAAATCTTTTTGACACAAGTTTTACACTTCAAATTGATCCTTTTACACTTCAAGTTGATCCTTTTAAACCTCTAACAAATTTGGTGTATGACCAATTAGGATGGAACTTGGCTATTTCATAACGAATTTTAATGAAATTTGACCTGCGCGATGAAAATGGAATTCTAAAATGATTTTTAGGTACAATTCTGGCATATGGCCAAGTAGGAAGGAACTTGACTATTCCTTAACCGATTATCACGAAATTTAACACGTGCGTTGTTAATAAGATTCTAAAATCATATTTGTAATTCCGAGACCATACACTAACGTTAGCAGTTTCAATTCTCCGGTGCGTGTCCGCTACACACTAATTTAGCAATTAGGTTAGGTTAGGTTTGGATGACGGTCCACTAGGACCAGGCATAGACACAAAAATCGTCCGTAGCCATACCACGAATAATTGTTTCCTCCAACTCATTGGAACCATTTTGAGCTGTTAACAAAGCGCTGGGTATTCCTGACGTCCATCCTACAGAGGTCCGTCAGTTCAAATACGGAGAGGACCGGAATTACAGGTGTACCAATAATTATTTTCCTCGTGTTTCTACACAAAAATTTAGCTGCTGTATGAATAATCTATTTTGACAGTTACTAGTTTTCAATGCACCACTAATGCTGTTTCAGGTATTTTGCAATACTTTGGTACAGTGAATATGATTTTAGAATGAAATTCTGGAATATGGTTAATTAAAATATAACTTAGCTATTTTTAATCTATTATGATGAATTTTGACGTTTCCAACGAAAGAAATGTCACCCAAAAATTATTTTTTGATAAGGTTTTGAGAAATATATTAATATGGCTCCTAAATTGTTGTCTGTGTAATGAGAAAAAAAGTTGGCTTTATACTAATTGCCGTACTTTAAATAAATTAAATAGGAATGATGACTGTTGTGTGGCGTCACCATCTCGTATGTCTAATCCTCAATCTGACTCGGCTATTTTGGTAAAAGTTCTCGAACAACTTTTACAATTAAAAACATGGTTAATTGATAACAATGAAAAATTGGAAGACAAACTTAATTTGTTGGAAAAGGCAAAGGGCTCAATCGATCAATTAAAAATCGAGAATTATTTACTATCAGCTGACGTTCAAAAATTGAAAATGCACGTGGATTATTTGGAACAACAGCAACACAACGATTCGCTTGAAATTGTGGGCATTGGAGCTTCAGTCACGGAAAATACCACCAACATCGTTTTGAATGTTATTAATGTGAAATTTGCAAGGGAATGCTTTTAATATTATTCACGTAAAGTTCCGTAATTTCGAAATAAACAAAAAAGTGTTCGAGGCCAAAAGGAAAACGCGCTTATCCAGAGCCTTCTAGAGTATAGAGCCATAATCTTAATGACGTATTTTTTAGAAGCTTTTTTAGTGGTATAACTTTTCACTGATTTCCATAGGAATCCATAGTAAAAATGGTGTTTTGTAGCTTCAAGTTTTTCAATGAAAAAAGCAAAAATATTATAAAATGTTTATATAAAAGTTTTCTACATATCTTTAAGAACAATATACAAGAAGACCATATTGGTATTAAGTAAATTTTAATTGCAGAAATATTAAAATTAAATTATTTCTAAAATATATTTTTTCGAACTTTCATTTTGAAAAATACATCAAAGTTGGCTCTGACAAATTAAAATAATACTTGCTAAATTTATCTTTAGTTTTACTAGTGTACGTAAGATGTCTAAAATGATTACAGAAAAATACGAAAAAAAATTATTTAATCGCAAAATTATCACACGTTCCTATATTTTGTGAATTTGTTTTGCTTTTCCTACAATTTTTGAACTTAAAATTTCCCCAGGTGGTAATTTTTGGTACGATTTTTCCAAACTTTTACGGCCATCCCTGCCATCTATATAATGTATATTGACTTAATAACCAAACGAATCGTAGTAAGCTTTTAAATCAATTTGACCAGAATTCTGTTGTTATGAATTTTTTTTAATATTTTGGTTTAAATAAATCAATTATTACAAGAAAATGAAAACGATTTACTTAAACGATATTCTTATATGTTGAAATTCAAACATTTATGAGAGTATCTCAGAAATCATAATTAAGAATTTGTAACGTTTTCATTTAAAAATTTGTCTTAGGAAAAAAAGTGATTTCCCATATGTTTTGTGTGTTTTACTATGAAAAGTTTCGTTTTTTCATCGTTTCTAATTCCCTTATAAAAGCTTAGATTTTTTGATTATGGCTCTATAAAATACAGGGTGCTCTGGCTTATCACGTAATAACTGCGAGTTTGATTTCAACGGATCAATATTTATAAATGAAAGTTTACCTTATTCTAAGAGACAACTATTTCTACTCTAAAATTTTTATGAGGAAGGTAGATGGAGGTGAATTGTATGTTATAAATGATGTGGTTGACCTTAACTTGTAATGAAATCTTGATTCATCTTCAAATATAGTATTAATTTTAATAATATAACACTAAGTCATTCGCATTCATTTATTAACACTGCAGTTGGACCTCCACCTGATTTAAATAAGAACTCTAAATTTTGGATCATTCTTCAAAATGCTCGTAGTCTCCGAAGAAATAGTGATTCTATCATGATTATAATGTTATCAGCCGGATGTATTATTGGTTATATTAAATGTGGGTATGCATTTAAATCGTTCAAATTTTGACCAAGAGGCGCGTTGTGTGCGTTTATAGATTTAATTTTCAATCAATTAGTGATTTCATTTCTGAATTTTCAATGTATTTGTCGGATATTCATACTAAGAACTTAATTTTGTTAGGAGATTTTAACATATACATATATTTTAAAAATAATTTCTGAGTGACGCAGTAAATAAATACTTTGAAATGATGTCGAGTTTCAGATTAATATCATTAGTTAATGAACCTGCTCGCATTAGCAGTACACAACATCTACATGCATTGATCACGTTTTCACGAGACTGAAACTACATTCAACATTTAATTTTCAAACAGAGGTATGTAATTTAATGCTCTCAGATCATAAATTACTTACCTTATTACCAATTTTGTCTTCCGCAAGAAAAATTAAACCTTGGATGTGGAACAAACTACTTAAAGTGATTAAGTTAAAGCACAAGTTATTAAATTATTTGTGTAATCAACCCAATAATGTAAAGCTGCGTAATCATGTACGAACACTTCAGGTGAAAATTCAAGCTGGCATTAAAACAAACAACCATTGAAGTGTCTCTAAATCATAAGCAGCAGAATAGCTGTGGTTCTCATATTCATGATACTAATATTAAAATGAGCTGCCATAAAAATATATCGGAAAGTTGTTTCTCCACAACAATCTCTCTATCTGAAATTTTAAACTACGTAAACAGCCTCGATAATTCCAACTCATCTGCAGTAGACAACATCAGCAACTAAGTTTTTAAAATGATTGCCCCAACCATTGCTTATATTTTGGCACACATCTTTAACCTTAGTTTCTTTCCTGATGTTTTGAAAACAGCAGCTGTTATTGCTTTATACAAGAAAGGGGATCCGAGTTATTTATTAAACTATTGCTCTATATCATTTAAGTCTTTTTTTTCAAAAATTCTTGAAAAGTGCGTTAAAACTAAACTTTTAATTTTCCTGAATGAAAGGCAATTTTTCTCAAAAAAATCAGTATGGTTTCACGGAGGGTTGCAGCACTAAACTTGCCTTATATAAATTGTAGTGTAGCCTCAATTTTCATTGATTTTACTAAGGCGTTTGATACGGTTGACCGTGAATGATTGCTATATAAATTAAATTGTGCAGGTATTCGAGGGATCGCCAATGCCTGGTTTTGTTCTTACCTTCTCAGTAGAAGACAAACTGTAAAAATTGGTGACGAATATAGTGAACTTTGAGTGGTTAATTGTGGTGTTCCACTGGGTCCCATTCTCTTTCTAATTTATATAAACTCATTGTTCCATCTTGATTTGTACGGATATAACGTGGCTTTTGCTGATGATGTTTCTTGATTGACTTACTTATAAGGGTGCTTCCCCAAAAGCGGTTTTTGATCAGGACAGCGATTTTGGTCGCAATTTGAGGATTGAGTTGAGTATTACCGGAAGGCAAAAGTATTGGTAAATTGTATTGGTGTCCAAAGAATAGAGAAAAACAGAGAATAAACATTTGAAATATAAAAAAAAAATTCAGTGTCATCTCATGCGTACGAAAGGTTGTACATATTTTTATTTCCAGTAATTTTTTGCAAAATTTAAAACTAATAAAATTGTTACTTGAATATTGATTTAAAGATAAATAAATATTAATTAAAAAAGGCAAATAAATCAGAAAAATGTTTATAAACTATAATTTTATTAATAATTTTAAGTTAGAAAAATTAAACGAGGTACATACTCCCTTTCCTGCGCTTGGATCAACACTAAAAGTTAAAATCACTAATTTACTTCTTATATTTTTCACATTATCCCTCTTATCCGATGTTAAACAAAAAAACCTTATGCCATGTTATATTAAACAAAAAACTAAAAAATACGCACATTTGAAAGTGTCTAATGGGCGTTTTTTTAAGTTTTTTGTTTAACATGATGCAAATAAGAGAGATAAAATGACACGAAAAAGAGGGATATAAAATATAATGTGGAAAAAATAAGAAGTAAATTAGTTATTTTGGCTTAGTGTTAATTCAAGCACAGGAAAGGGTGGATGTACGTCGTGTGATTTTTCATCATTTTAAATTATTAATAAAATTATAGTTTATCAATATTTATCTGACTTATTTTCCATTTTTAGTTAATATTTATTTATCTCTAAATCATTATTTAATTAACAATTTTATTAGTTTTAAATTTTGCACAAAATTACTGGAAATAAAAATATGTACAACATTCCTTTCGTGCGCATGAGATAACACTGAATTGTTTTTTTTTGATTTTTCAAATGTTTATTCTCACATAACTCAAAAAAAAAAAAAAAAAGTTAAAAATATTATGAATGTGGTCGACGAAGAATGTAAAAATTAAAAACCATTTATTTATGCTGCTTTTTGTTTTTTATATTGAAGATCACCACGAGCAATTGATTGCGTTTATTGTTTTCGATTTTTGGTAACGAAGTAAAATGAATGTCTCGTTTACAACAACAATAGATAGAAAAACATGAATTCCTCATGTTAAAAGGTAGGGAAAAATAACTCAAGGCGAGCGGAAGCAACAAAAAAGTTGAACCGATTTCACCCGCTTAGCTTATTTTTGATACTTACCATCATGAGAAAACACACTAATACAATAAAAATATTTGACGGCACACAATAGCAAAATGTATATTATACGCCGTGTACATATACAAAATTCTCAATCCTCAATCCTCGTTTTGCGACCAAAATCGATACCCAGATGACCAATGTTATGAGAAAATGGTTAGACCTTCGTTCCATGTCTATGAGTAAGAAAACTAAACCTATGTTTTTTAAGTTGTCTGGTAATGTTGCCACAAATCTAAAAATTCTGTATCATTCATGTGTATGTATTGATTCTATTGAACAGTTTAAGTATTTAGGAAATACTTTAGATTCCAAACTTGTTTGGAGCCTGTGTACAGTTGTAACCGAAAGCTCTATCTTTTACGTATGCTTAATCCAGTTTCTATTCTTCTGTGCGTTTACTACGGCTTAAATCAAGCCAAGTTACAAATCGTTGGTTGCAGCGCAGAACACCTTATTACGAATAATGTTGAAAAAAGGCCGCTTAACATTAACACTTTCGCTTTATAGATTTCTTAAGAATTTGCCGCTTAGGTATTTATATACTTATAAAATACTTAAGATGTTTTTTTCTTAGGGGTGGTAACCGAACCGTAATGTTAAGAATACGAGATATGATTTAAGAAACTCAGACCATTGCATATATCCTAATCCTAGGAGGGAACATTTTAATTTTTTTTGGTTTTTCTTTGTCCTGTGCTCTACAATAAAATAGTGGTGGATACGCGCCGCAGAATTAAAACTACCAACGGTAATGTATAGTCTCGCAATTAGAGTCGTCAAGAAACGGCCAAGTTCCGTCCTAATTGGGCATATTCCAGAACTTTATCCAAAAACCATTTTAAAATCCTATTTACAACGCACATGGCAAATTTCATCATAATCGGTTGAGAAATAGGCAAGTTCAATCGTACTCGGCCATTTTTCAAAACTTTATCCAAAAATCTAAGGCAAATCCGTTAAGAAATAGTCAAGTTCGATCCTAATTCTTTATATTTGCTAGAAGTTTAATTTGAAATGTAAAAAGTTCAATGTGAAGTGTAAAAGGATCACTTTGAAGTGTAACAGGATCAATTTGAAGTGTAAAACCTGTTTTAATATTCGATAAATTAGTTAGCAGAAAACAACCCAATTTCTAAACTACGCGTCGTTGGATGCTTGATGTTTTCGCAAATCCGGTCAGGTTTCTCAGATGTTTCTAAACTCTATTCTATGGAACCCAAATTCTAATTTACTTTAAAATTAATTATTAATTTAAAAATGAACCCCTAGCTCCCTAAAAGTATCAAAGGTATTCCAGCATAACAATAAAAACAAAGCAGCTTCAATATTTTCCGTTATACAGACACCTAACCCAACTAGATAACATCTCTCTAAAACAACTACCGTCAAAAACCTCCCCCTCCCATACCCGAACTCAGCTATTAACTTCAAATTTAAATATTTAAAATTTTTAAAATTAGAAACAATCTTTAGGTTAACAAATTGACAAATTCAATATGCCAAAAAGGCACAACACTATTCTGGAAACCTATTTAAAAATGTTAATATTTATAATAATTAATATCTCTGAAAATTGAAATCAAATTAATCAGTTATTTCTAAGTAATACTTAATAAACCGATCTAGAATTTATTTAAATTTAAATTTAAACTCTAAAACAAAGTATAAATTAATATCTCAGTAAAACAAATCAATTAAGTATCGCCAATTCTGCATTCGCTTGCTGCTCTTAGTGCGTGGTTCCTATTTCCGGAAATCTAGTGCTGATTCAGTTTATGTTAAATAATTAAGTCATAATCCAATTCACCAGGTCACCCAAAGTTATATCTAAATTTCCAATAAAAACTATTACAGAAAACGTTCGATTCGAAAACAAAACGAATATAAAACCAAAACACTTTCCAATGCCGCACTAACATTCAATGTATTGCATTTAAAATCGAATTACTTTTTGCTTTTAATTTAATTAGTAAACTATTAAAATAAAATATGTGATTTTCCATAAAAATTTACAATTTATTTACATTTTTACAATATAAAATATTCATAAATGTTATATCATTATCGCGACACTATCGCCCAGAAATTATTGATTTTAGATCATCGATAGTCTATAATTTATTCAATACCAAATCAAATTTTTTCGTTTAGTTTATACGCACAAGCACTTTGTATTTAAAAACGATAAAAACTAAATGGCCTGTTTACGTATTTACGATTAAAAGAAAGACCCATCCCGTATTCTCAGTGGCGTAACTACAAATTTCGGCTCCCACTGCAAAATTTTTCTTGGGCCCCTAAAATGCTTCTTGTGCCCATGAACAAGTAAAGCTTTTAGTTAAAAACTTATTTCTTCATATTGTCCAGCCTTGCAATAATGAAAAGTATCTAATTTCGAGTGAATATGCATTATAGAACGTGGTTCAGTCAATGGCTTCAAATAAAACGAAATTTCCTGCAATCAACTCAATGCTTCAATCAAAAATGCCAAATTTTCAAAATATCTTAAATATTCTAGAAAGTTCTCAAATATCGATTATCCGTAAGTAAGTAAAACAAACCAACGGAATTCTTATATGCGCTAATCACTACCATGTAAAACGTAAATAACCTGAACATTCTTGAATAATTTCGAATAACCTAGGAAATTGAAGAAATATTGACATTTTGGCATAATCTCGAAAAATCTACTATCACGATTCAGATTTATATCTGTAACTCACCAAATTCATACAATTCAAAGCTAAGCGCAGAACATGGCCTAATAAAATTTGAAAAATTTGAGAATCTTTAAAATTCTCGAATAATCCTAGGAATATCGAAAAATTTAAGAAATTTTTCTTTCAGAAAAAATCGAATAATCTCTATATTATGTAAATCTTGATTGATCTCGGTCAATTTCAATAAAAATCTAGAAAACCCACAAAAATTTGGAAACATTGTTTAAATATCGAATTATTTGTCAAGTAATTTAATGTTACTAATACTACTAAGCATGTTGAGACTAAGGTCAACAAAATGATAAGCAATAAGAATGGAACCCTCAAATATAGTACCGGATAATATCGGAAATATCGTACAATAATTTTCTTCCAATAGGCTCTAAGATTCTTGAGTAACATTGAACCATCAAATATTTATTATTATTATTATTATTACCATCAAATATACCCCACAATATCAAAAAAACTCGAATAACTTCGAAAATCTCAATAACCTGACTCTTTCGAAACACCAATCAAGTCTCGGACATCATGCACCCCATTTCCATGCTACACTACATTAATCTCGAGAAATTTTAAAAAGTGATTAAGACAAGAAATCCCAAACAGGGGGATATGAAACAGGAGAACTCGCCAAAAAGAGGCAAAAAAAAACACGAAGCAATTATTGGACCTGTCTTAAGAAAATATCTAATAGCAATAAGAACAATTTCTTCTTTCTCTAAAAAGAACAGACCACCGCCTTTTCTTAAAAATTTTGTAAAAATGTTTTGTTCTGCAAATTTGTAAGCGTGGTCTATTTTAAGCAGAACTAATATTCAAACGCCTGATAGATTTCGTGGGCCCCAATAACCATGGGCCCTCCGCGGCTGCGGGTGCTGCGGGTACCTAGTTACGCCATTGCGTATTCTTTGCCTCGCACATACATAATGCTTACTTTTACTACAACACAAGTTATAAATCTTCGAAATGAATACTTGGATACGCAAAAGATTAAGTTACGTCCAAACGGAATAAAAAAATTTCATTTTATATTTCATAAATTGGAAGAAGTTTGTTCCTAATCCAAAATTGGCTTTGTTAAATATTCTTCGCATGATGTATTAATGAGTTTACTTCATGTGTAAAGAGTTTAGTTCAGCCGCGGCAGAAAGAATTTTCTTATTTGCGTAGTACTAAACCCAAAAAGACATATCGACTTTTGATAGCAACAATAGATTCAATTATTCAACGGTTTTCGAAAATCCTACGGATTTAGCAGAGGTAACTTTTGGTAATTTTAGATGTGGATAAATCCGTGGATTTTTTGTGTTGTAATTTGGAACGATGCTAGAATTGGCGATTTTTAATATCGATTTTCGGATTAATAACTGCTTGCTGGGAGATTTGTCAATTTTTTTGTTTGTTTTTCCTCTCAAAATATATGACTTTTGGATCGTATCGGTAACATTAAATCGTAATCTGATTCACCAGACTGTGATGACAAAGACAAAGATTCATTAAATATATTTTCCATTTTTAGCATACATTTTCCAAAATTAATTTAAATTTGCATTTTGTTAATAACGTTTTATATTTTCGAATTTTCGAAAATAGAGCTATCCATAGTTTTAGCCATTCGATGTATAAATCGGAGTATATAATTTTGATTTAGGCTTATTTCAGTGAATTTATCTTCGCTTAGAGCCTAAATATCGCTTTAATTTTTATGTTTTTCACAAACATAAAAGGCGTCGTACATTGGTAACTACACTCCCGAGCAACTGAATCGACTCAAACCTTCAGCGCTCACAGAAAGGCGATTTTTTTTAAAACGGCTTAACCGATTTTTACAAGACATTATTTTTTTGAAAGCTGAGAGGTAAAAAATGAAAATTGGTTCAGTACTTTTTTTTATAATGAATTTTGAATAAAAACGGAACCAAAATTGATAATTATACAATAAAAAAAAATATTGGGGATATTTAAATTTAAATTACAACAAAAAATGCAAGCAAAACAAAAATAATTTTATTGGTTATTAATTAGTATTGCGCCCCCTCTGCGTCTACAAACGTTCGCATGCAGTTCCCCATTGACCATATTAAAGTTTCGACAAAGACTTGGAGGATCGCACCCTACGTAATCTTGAGGTCACTGATATGGTACCGGATTTCTGGCTCGGACCCTCCGTTTAGTTCGTCCCATAAATGCTTAATTGGATTGAATGTTTGGACTGAGGGCTGGCCACCTCATCGTCTCGAAACCAACCTCATCCATAAACTGCCGAGTGGTTCGAGCTGTGTGACACCGGGCATTGTCAAGCATCAATATGAAATCTTCCCATATATGTGTATCCTGCGTAGGGCACTACATGATTCATATATCGTTCAGGGGTCAGCCCTCCTCTATCGCCTTTACCTGGTATGAAAACGAGATCTGTTTGTCTTTCAGGCGAAGCAACAAGTTTCAGCAAAACAGCACTGCGAAAATCGCTCTCCTGGACGCCGGTTGACTCGGTCTCTCCTATCACTACCATGTAGTCATATTCTGCACTCGTCGAGTACACCGATACCGGCTGGTATGTGGTCTCTGATTGAAGGTACCAGTTCTCTAAAACGTTCTGGATACTCTTGAGGCAGCAGATAGGCTCATGTTTAGCTGATGAGCGACTTTTAATTGATTGTATCCCTCTTGCAATAAAGCAACAATTTTTGCGGCTTTTTCTGGAGTAATATCCATGATTTTAAGGAAACAACGACTGAAACTGGTAGAGATTTGTTCTGGTCAACTTCTGATAAGAGACTTATGACAAATATCGGTCAATGTGATATTATACAGGAGATTGCAGTACGCCAATTGTTTTCCCCGAAACATCGCATTTTGCTACGATTGCTTTAATTTGAAAAGTACTGTATAGATTTTAATGATAAAGGTGTCCTTATAAAGATAAAATACTAAGCTGTCAAAAACAGTCGTTTTACGAAAATCGGTTGAGCCATTTTAAAAAAATACGTCCTTTTGTACGCGCGGAGTTTTGAGTCGATTTAGTTGCTCGTGAGTGTATATATGTTAAGACTATATTCTTACTGACAAAATCATGAAATTTTTAGAAGTTTTGGTTTGAGTATATAGAAAGCGAACAAGATCGAATTGGATTATTCTTATTTAGAAAGCGACAGGGTAAAGAATTAAAAAGTGAATTGTGTGTAAATTGTGCGAATATGATAAATCGAATTGTTTTGTTTTCTTCACAATTCAGTGAATAAATATGATAAGAATAGGATAACTGAAATGAAAATTTTGTTCTAAGTAACAACCAAGAATATTTTTTTTACTTTCATCAATTAGCAACGAAAATGAAATGAATAACAAAATAATTTTTCAAAAAAGTTGCGAGAATAGTTGCTAGACCTATTTATACATAAACAAATACAAATACGTTCGAGCAAGAGAAACTTTGCCTCATGTACGCAAACAACATGTTATGCATTATTTACAGAAGTACGTCGAAGTCATTAAAATCTATTAAAGTCTATGTTTGTAGACTTCTTAGGCCTAATATTTTTACAGTAGTACACAATATGAATTGTTCCTGTTAGGTTGCTTTATAACCTCTTAAAATGGTGTCCCGCGAAATCTGAAAAATAAAATCCAAGGCTCCCCAAAAAATATATTTAATGTCAATTTAGTTTAATTTACTACGTATTTTGCACATTCAGAAGGGGTTATTCGATTTGACAAACAAAAAATCACAAAAAAGCAAGTTTTTGAATTATAATAAGTTTTTGAATCGTTTGCTGCTGCCATAAAATCTCCGCTTTGTGGATTTATTAAAATTCCAATATGAATAGAAATAACAACTCTGAAAAACCGTTCACCAATGGATTCTTTGGGCAAGGATGATAGGAAAACGTAATATTTGTTTCAAAAATATGGATGTTTCACCATTGAAAACTCCTCACGGCCGCTGAGCTTGTTGAGAATTCGAGTTTCTCCCTGCGATAATTTTTCAACCGCCGAACGAAACATCTTATGCAATTATGGAAGAAGAAATGTTTCGTTTAGGTCGCTGTATGAGGAGGCTTGAACAAGGGTCTTGCATATAGGTCGCAGAAATTTCGATAAATTTCGATGCTTCTCGATGCTGCATTTATTTATTACTATTAAAGATATTGAAACTTAATCCAGTTCTCTCGTAAATAAATATATAATACGAAATCAGCTTATTGTTCAGAAACAGCCTCAAAATGCAAACTGAATTTATATCAAATTTAAAGAATTTAAATAGCTGTAGTAAGTTAAATTCTAGATGATTAAATGAAGACGCATTTTCAATGAAAAATTTGAGTAATTACGCTGCATACATACTAGTATATAGTTAAAAATATAACTTTCAACACCAGTATTTGTCGTAAATATTAATATTCTATAATTAAACAAGTTCTCGATATAATTACACAAGTGATAAAACCAATTATATTGGTATGCAAGTTCACCAAACCACATAAATAAAACCCACCCATTACAACAAATTGTGCAACAAAAAAATGTAAGCTTGTATAAAAGATGCTTACATGTTTGCCTCCCAAACCGGTAATAAATCGTTATTTCATCTGCTCGATTTATTTCCAATGTTATTGTAAATGCTCTTATATTGCAATTTCAAAACAATAACAAGTAGCAGAGGTGCATTCTTATAGTTATCAAATATGAGAACATTTACAAAGTACATACATAAATACATTAAAATTAGTTTGTTTTCTATAAACCTCTTAGTTATGTCTATATAAGAAAATAGAACACAAAGTATGTAAAAGGTAATGGTATAAGATTTTATTTTTCACGATGATGATGTTTTATATAGAAAAGAAAAACGAAAATGGCAAAACGAACACACATAAGTGGCAACCAGAACCTATTAAAAAATCTCTATATCAATCTCTAAGGAGGAAATTAAATCCATATTATTTTAGAAAATAAATTTTTGGTTCTTAACATTAAGAGGAGGTGGGTTCTATCTATATATACGTTTAAAATACACGTATGGTATGGCAAAAACCACTTTAGTGTTGTTAACATATAATTCACATGCTCGTATTGATCATTTTTTTTTTTTTTTTGTAGTACATTCTAAATGTAGTATTGCAACACCCACATATTGTGTGTCTGGCTCTTTATAAACGACCTATATAAAATAATAGAAAGAGGATGAGATTTAAAATTTTTGGAAAATTGAATCTATATACCACTAATACGGTTTCGATTAAATTTAATCGAAATTAATTTAAACTTTTTTGTTTTCGATTTGTTTTTAATTAAATTGGAGCGAATAGCAAAAAAACAATATTCACCAAGCATTTCGATCATTATTTTTTTTTTGAGCATTAACTTAAAAGCTGTTGTCTATGTTGAATTTTTATTTTTTTTTTGTTATAATTAAAAATGCTTTAAGCTATATTTTCATGTCACCTGATTTAAATATTCCACTTGTTTGATACTTATTATACGCATACATAAAGAAAATCGAATACCAAACATAATCATGTTACAAATAATTTACGATTTTTTCGTGTCTAAAACTCTCAAATGAAATAAATTGGAAAATTTTAAAAATCACAATACAAAATCAATCGCGATAAGAAGATACCGGCATTAGAAAAAAAAAAATTGTTTTACTGCAGTTTATGATATAACATGAGGATCAACATTTG
This sequence comes from Tipula vernalis, assembly GCA_958295665.1. NCBI lineage: Eukaryota > Metazoa > Arthropoda > Insecta > Diptera > Tipulidae > Tipula > Tipula vernalis. The sequence goes on along the minus strand of OY282558.1, from coordinate 172,323,163 downwards.
CGAATCTTGTCTAAAATTTTAGTTTTCTTTCGAGTAAATATCAATAAACTCAACGAAAATAATAAAACGGCACATAATAATCTATTGTTTCATAACAACCAGGAGGATAATTCCCGTAGACAGATGATGTTGCACCACGTGCACGGTATTGGTCTGATTCGAATTAGCCCAATTCGCTTAGACAGTATTTTTTTTTAGCTACCTTTATTTTATTTCTAAATTACATATATGTATGTACCTGGTATGCTGGTACCATCGCTGGTCAATATCACAGGAACACTAATAGGTGATAGGACTCCAGCCATTCCTCCATGTCTTCGTTCTTTTAATCTTAGTTTCCTTTTTTACGGCCAAGGTAGAAAAATCTGGTTTGCAACGACTATTGACCAGAACAGATGCTATGATAGAAGCGAATGCGGTAGTTAATTCTACAAGGCAGATTATAGTTTATAGCGTCTATCTTACCTTTCAAAGCATATACAAGTTAATGAATCCTTATTTGGAGTGTTTAAAAAAATGAATTTCATTTTACTCTTTATTCTATTTAATCCAAAATTAGACTAACTCAAAAGTGTACAATATTACTTTTATTTACTAAAATACATATTTTGTTGATTATACAAAAAATAATAATAATTAATAAAGTTTAGAGTCAGCTTTTTAGTAATTTTGCCGGATGCTCATGTAGCCTAATAACTAACAGCTGGGAATGTTGCTGGTTTAGCACTTGTGGTGTGTTGTTAACTTACGATTTAACGAAATTTATTTAATTTCACTGGTTTGATGAGCAACACCATCTTTTAGTTGAGGCTCAGAATTGTTTACACTACTGTTGTAGTTTTTGATTGATTGATTGATCAGGGTGTACGACCAAGCCTAAGCAAGACTTCCGGATGACGCCTGGCCCTCCGTACCATAATTACACATAACAAAACCGAAGGAAAGGAAAGGTATGTTAGCAACAAAAAATCAACCAGGTTCCCGACACCTAAGTAGTTGATAGTTAGTAAATTTGTTAGTAATATATTTTTAGTAAATTATTTAGCACAAGACAATACAATTTAAAGTTCATCTACTGCTCAAATTCCTGTAAAGTTGTTTCAGATTCTTCAGGAATTTCCTAATTTTAAAATATGCATATGCATGCATATACAAATTAATTAAGTATAAACTTAATTCTCTGAAATAAATTATAAATTAATCTTTGTGTACCACAAATAAATTAACATTAATAGTTTGACAATAATTAAACCAACTACCACCCGACCATCGTGCTGTCGCTGCAACCAGTGCCATCTTGGTCGAGTTTCTCGGAAGTTTTCTAAACAAAAAACCATTTTAACCTACAATATCAATACTTATACCAAAACTATCATTAACATTAATACCAGTATGAACATTCACATCAATACCAATACCAACATCAACACTAATATTTTGACATTATAACTTCCAACTAATTATTTTAATTTTTGATTTTCTTCAACAACATTAATATCTGCAGCCCCGAGGATCACGTGAATATTCAAAAGGTTTACCAATAGCTTTGTGAACATTGTTTTCAAGAAACGTCTTAATTTTGCCTTTGCAAAATAATTTTTATCTTTCAGCTCATCTCCATTTAAAAGTAGTGAGATTTTTTGAATCTCTGTGGACCTGTGGTTAGTGAATCTTTTATGTAATAATTTTTCCCCACCTCTGTTATTAGATACAACTTTCCTATTTTAATTTTATACGTATAATATTTAATGCTGGTAATAAACCCAAATTTTATTTAATAAAATAATAACATTTTAATTTTATATAAAATGCACCTGAGATGTTTTTTTTTTCTGTAAGTATATTTAAAAAAAATGCAAACACTAGACTGATAAAACTAACTTCTAGCGATAGCTTAATTTAATCAATTTTATATTGCAACAGTACTTCCCCACTTCTTTCTCATTCATTTTGTTCTAAGATTAAATTTTGTTTTTACTTTTGGAATACTTTTGGTATTCCAGTTTGAATTTCTACCGATTGGCATCCGCCATTGATTTGGATTGGCACCCCCTTATTGGACCATTTTTTTATTCGAATTACAACGTCTCTATATTATTTTAGCCTTCGGTGTCTATAACGCATCTAACATGATGGCATCGGAATGAACACAAAAATGTCACGAAATTTTTAGACATAAATCCAAATGTGTCTCTTTAAGATGTATGTGTTACTGCTTACTGCTTACATCTATCTGCATCAGACTTTAACCATTTCGCGCACATAAAGGCAAGGCACATATCGTCGTGTCCAAATACGAGTATTACATCTGCAAATCATTAATTTTTTGGAGGGGCGTGTCAATTTCTTTATGTTAAATTCGGCTTAATCTTCTTTAAATAAAATTCTTGCCACACTTTGTGTGCCTTTATTTAACAAAAAAATTAAACCGAAATTAGCATTAACAACTTTAAAGCCTCTTCCTTTTCACATTACTGTTGTAGTATGTATAAATAAAAATATCTGAAAGCTTAGAAGGAAGAAGGGATATATTTAGTTGTAAACCCAATACTTTTTAGTATTGAGGATCCGTGCAAAGCGTCACTTCTACTGTTGAACTACTTAGATTGTAATATATAAGATCTAGAATACTACCTGTTCAGTTAACAAGATGATTATGCTGTGATAAATTAACTAGCATTATTATTTCAATGAGATAATTAGCAACATTGATATTCGCGACCCAAGTTATACATGGCAGATTAAAGTCACCAAGAACCAAAAACTTTAACTGTCAGGTGCATTTAGGATACAATTCGAGATATAATCACAGAAAAATGTATAGTTTACACATTTAGATAATTTTTTTAATAGCTATCAGTGACTCGCCACCGTCAGATAAATTTTTAAGAAAAATATTGCGGTTTTTGCGAACTGCAATACTTAATATCGATGGTCCACAACTTCTCCATCACCGATCGATTCATTTAACATTGGTTTAGATTAACAAACAATATCATAATTTTTAGATTTCAGTTCTCGACAATTTTGGCAGTATATTTGCAGAATGAAATGAACAGGAATTGCTAATAGTGTGAACGGTACTATGTCAGGTTATGAAATCGATCATTGCGCATCTTTTTGACGAATTATTTAAAAAACTCAATTTTTTGAGTTGTGTCAATTTTCTAGGTTATGTGCGAATCAGCAATATACTGTTCACCACGTTATAACTTGAAAATTGAAGATATTCAAGTACCAATAAGGAACACCATACACGTCGAAGAGGAAGTAGAAAGACTAATAGAAAGTATTCAACAAGCTTTGTGACAAAGTAATCCATTCAGTTATGCAAATAGCATTAGTAGTAAAAGTTATCCATTTGGAAGTAAGATAGTTTGTGGCAAAGAAACGAAGAGTACGAAAGTCTTGGCAAATAAATCGAAATAAAGAAAATAAAACAGTGCTTAATGACCTATGTAAAAAACTGAAATCTCTCATCAGAACAGTTAAGAATGAAACAATAAATACTTATTTGTCTCTACTCGCTGGCCAAAAAGTATCTTAATACTCCTTATGGAAAGCAACAAAAGTACTTAAGAGACGACTAGAAGAGATGGGCTAGAAGCAGTAAACAAAAAGTTGATCTTATTGCGAGACACCTCGAAGAAACGGTTCAACACATGAGCTAAATGAGGAAATTAAAAATTTAAATATTAGAAAAACTCCTAGATTTGACTTAACAACTGGACAAATCATTAAAGAACTACCAAATAAAGTGATACGCAAGCTTCTACATTATATTCAATGCTGTGTTTAGGCTAAGATACGTTCTAAGGAAGTGGAAAGTAGCAGAGGTAATGATGCTCTTAAAGCATATCCATACTCCCAACCATTTCGAAGATATTTGAAAAACTACTTCTGAAGAGAATGAAGCCCATACTGGTGGATAGAAATCTTTTTAATGCCGACTAGTTTGGTTTCAGAGAAAACCACTCGACTACAGGCCTAATTCATAGAATCACGGGTATTATAGAACGTGCACTGGAAACGAAAAGATATGTTCAAGCGTTTTTCCGAGTTTGGCATAAATGAATGGAGTACAAGCTAAAGCGCGACCTTGCCAAACAATATTATGAAACTCCGAGATCCTCCATAAATGGCAGGCACTTCCGCGGAAGATACGCAGAAGAATACTCGGACCTGAAAAAAAAATCAGCAGGAATACCACAAGGTAGCTTATTATGCTGATGATACTGCAGTTTTGACAGTAAAAAATAATGTAGTAGAAGCTACAAATAAACTTAAAATATCGATTAATAGAGTCAGCAACTGGATGAAAAAATGGAAAATCAAACTCAACGAAGCCAAATCTGCATAAACAAGTTACTTATGCGAATAGGGCGAAATATCTAGGTATGACGCTAGATGCCAAGTTAAAATGGAAAGAACATATTAAAGGGTGGTCATAAACAACATCTGGATGCAAAAAGATTGATTCTAAAATGGAGTTACTTAGCTGAAATAGAATTGAATTATCATGTCCAATGTTGTGACAGACACTAAAAAGAAAAATACCTTAAGATAAAATCCCACCATTTATTTACTTAATTATTTACATTATATAATTTATACCATGATTAAATTATTCATTTTCCTTGTTTGTTTATGTTCTAAATTTTGACATTTCACAATAATTATGGCATAATCAACTAGTAGTTAATAATTTATAATACAGTACACTGTAAAGTACTACCAATTATTGTAAAGCTACTGTACCGACAAATAATTGCAATCTCATTCTTTAACCAAAACTGCAATACCGGTATATTTTTTATTGCAATTGGAAGAACCATGGTTTCGAATTTGGAAGTTCGGTTTAATTTTAAGATTCCAATTATTGTTACTAATTTTGTGACCATCAAAGCGATCAAAACCATTTTGTGAAAAAGTGAATAATTATAATAAAATAAAAAGTGTGTGATAACGATATAAATTTATTTATCAATAAAAATTTCACCGGTTGGACAAAACCTAACCGATACCAAGGTATTATACAGTTACGTGGGAATACACGCACAACATTTTTAATAAATCCAGTATCATCACGTGGATTTCGATTCTCTTCGGTTTGTGCCCCATCAAAGGGAAAAAGGAGCAGCTGAACTTAATGTATAGGAAAATGCACTGTCTCATAGGTAGTCACTCTGAACTATCCAAATATAATAAACTGCTTCTGTACCGGCAAATTATAAAACCAGTTTGGGCCTACAGTTTACAGCTTTGGGGCTGTACCAAGAAAACGAATACTTCCAGCGAGACTTAAAGATGGAATACATCGATGAGGTTTTTACGGATTATGCTCTCAAGCATGATTCACGTCTCAACATGAAAACATATAGATATGTGCCGTTTGTTGGACAAACCGAGGGCAATAAGACATCTGCAAAGGATCAAACCAATAGACCTAGTGAATGGGACCTATGCACCATACCACTATAGCAAATATTCGTGTTTGACATTGGTTGTATGTATTCGTGTTTGACATTGGTTGTACATGTGCAAATTTTATTTGGTCCGTATTTAATTAATAAATTTAATGTTTTAATACATTTTTTGCTATAAACTGGTATAAGGCTGCTTAAAGTTGTGGAAGCTTATAATAACTAATTAATTAATCTATAAGTAAAGGTGGATTTAACTAAAATTTTAATTTTAATACTTATAATATAACATAACCTCAATTCGGCGAGAAATGTGCAGTTTGTAATAAAAAAGAAGTTGAGCCTAAGTCTTCTATGCATAGGCAAAATTGGCTGAATTGTAATGGCTGTTTGAAGTGGTTTCATTCGGAATGTGCCGATGTCAAAACGGATGTGGAATTTGAAGATCTTAAATCAAAAGCAAAATGGTTTTGTCCACGTTGCATTGCGGACAGTAACCTCACTAGAGTTCTGGCTGGCTTGATCAAAGCTAAAGATGCTGAGGTTAAGAAGGATAAACTAGGGAATAAGGATGATATTGAGGATTGGGTGTCAAAGCAATTGAATGCGATGTGGCCGAAAATTACTAGTTATTGCGATAATGCCATAGCTGATGTGAAGGCGAGTTTGTCATCTGAAACATCGAAATTGGTGGAAAGGATTGTTTTTCTTGAGAAGCAATTCGAGCTTTATAAAAGGCGGGATGAACGGAAAAATCAAAGGGTGTTGATGCTTTACGGTATTCCAGATACGGTCAACATTTATGATCACCTATTTTTGACAAAAATTGCTGTTGAGGTGGGTGTACATAACTTTAATGCGGACGATATTAAGGATGTTTTTAGGATACATAGAAAGAATGGTGGAGACGGTCAGTTATAAAGGTTAGCTTCTTCAAGCAGTTGAAGATGAATCATTTTATGTCTACTTATCTTAAGTACTTAAAGAATAAACCATTATGGATAACATGTATTGATGACATCTTTCCAAAATCGAGGATATACATCAATGAATATCTGTCTAAGGAAGCCAAGGACATTCTAGTTAAAGCGAAGTTAATGAAAACAACGGGAACGGTATCAAATGTGGTTATAAGAAGAGGTAAGGTAGCTATTATTGCGGTAGCTAATGATAGACCGAAAATTGTGCGATCTGCAGAATAATTGGTTCAATTTAAAAAATAATGGTTTAGATGGTTGATTCAGTTGATTCAGTTGAACATTTAGTTATTGGTTAATACATATCTTGTACAGTATGTGCATGATTAGTTTATATATTTTGTTCATATAGCCTTATCTTTGAGTACATTTAGTGCATGATTAGTGCATGATTAGCATAAATTTTGTTCTTAGCCTTATTCAGTTTAGTTATTAAAAATGTATTGTAAACTTTTGAATTTAGTTATTAAGTTAATCTTAAATGTAGTAGTTGATAGTTTTATAGTCTTCAGATTTTATAGTTTATCTTATATATTATTATTATTATTATTTTTTTCCTTATTTTCTTTGCCTATTGTTTTTTCATGCATTGTATCCTGGCTTGTCATTGTGGTTGTGATTATAAGCTTTTTTAATAGTTTACCTAGCATTTCCCCGTTAGCGATAAATTGCTTGAAAGTATCTCATATTAATGCGCGTAGTGTTTCGGCGAATATTGATAAATTGAGAATGGAATTTAAGCACATTTCCCATCATATTATTGGAGTGTCTGAATCAAATCTTAAATCATCGCATACTTTTAAAAGTGTTGAAATAGATGGGTATAAGTTGCTCAGGAATGATAGAGTGGGAAGAAGAGGTGGTGGAGTTGCGTTCTATGTACGTAGTGACTTTTTTTTAAATATTATCATGTGAAGATACATTCAAAGGGTTCTTCTGAGACTTTAGAGTATCTAACAATTGAATTTAGTATTAATTCTTTAAAAATAGTTGTTTGTGTTGCTTATATGCATGTTCGGGACCTTCCTCTTGATGATTTGAGTGAGCTGTTATCTAATTTAGTTGTGGATTTTGATATGGTTATTTTGGTGGGTGACCTTAATATTGATTTTTTAGACAGGGTTGAAAGCCATGAATTAAGAAATATCTTTGATTCACTTAATTTGCATTCAACGCAAACTCAACCAACAAGAGTTTGTGATACTAGTGAAAGACTTCTGGATTACATTGTTTCTAACACCCAATTAGAAACATCTAATTTTCATCAGTCACCCTTCATTGATCATGATCTTATATCAATTGACTTTAACATACCGGTTCAATTCAATGATGAGATTAAGTTTGTGCGCAACTATGATAATATGGATGTTCCCAGCCTTCATTGTGATATACTTAATGTTGATTGGACTGAATTGAGTAGAATTGATACAATTGATGGGAAGTTTGAGTTTTTATATGATAAAATCTCGACAAAGCTGCATCAGTATGCTCCCTTTAAAATGATTAAGAAAAAACTCAAGCCTATCCCATGGTTTAGCTATGCTATTAAAAATAAAAAACAACTTGTTGATATGGCTAAAAATGTATGGAAACGATCTCGTTGTGAGGAAGACAAACAAACCTATAAATGTTATGAAAAAGAACTTAATAAGATGTTGAGATCGGCTAAAACAAAGGATTCAGCTGAGGTTGTTTCTAAATTTTCTCCTTATGAACTTAATGAGGAGTTTGTTAAAGTGCCAATAATGAATCTGGTGCAGCATTCGGAGACTGGGACCTCTTTTAATAACTCTAATTGTTTCAATTTTAATATTATGTCTGATGACGATGTTCTTAAGATAATAGGCTCTCTAACGTCTAATGCAATGGGTGCTGACAATTTACCACTAAGATTTTTAAAAATTATAGCTCCTGTGATTGTACCTCATTTAACGTATTTGTTTAATAGTATTGTGGAACATAAATATTATCCTAAAGTGTGGAAAGTTAGTAAAGTTATTGGGCTACCTAAAGTTAAGGAGCCTGCATTAGTGTCCGATGTGAGACCTATTGCTCAACTCTCAGTTCTTTCAAAAGTGTTCGAAAGAATTATTTCTGATCAGATTAAATAATACCTTAATACAAGTAATTTATTATCTTCTCAGCAGTCAGGGTTTAGGGAAAGACATAGTACTGCAACAGTGTTAGTGGATTTGATGGAATTTGTTAGGAGCTGCTTGGGCAGGGGCAATTATGTCCTGCTATGTCTACTTGATTTCAGTAAAGCTTTTAACTATATATAATTCGTTAAATTTTGTTATAAATTGAGAAACTGCTTCAGTTTTTCATCTAATGCGTCGGAATTAATGTTATCTTATTTAACTGATCGCTTTCAATTTGTTGAAGTTAATGGAGTTAAATCTAGTTATTTGCCTCTGCCTACTGGTGTCCCTCAGGGATCTATTATGGGGTCCTTAATATTTGGAACGTATATAAACGATATTGGAAGTTCTATTCGACACCCTCACTATCATTTGTTTGCGGATGATCTCCAAATTTTTAGTGAAATTGAGATTGATAATTGTGATAGAATGGTAGCTAATAATGAAGTAATCGCATATATGAACAGGGATATTAATAATATTATTGAGTGGTTGGCGGAGAATCAATTGTTATTAAATTCGAAAAAGTCCCAGGTGATTATGTTTTCCCAGAAGCGTAATCCTTTTACTTATGACGTGGACTTAACTTGTGTTAGAGTTGGTTACCTTTTAGTGAATCAGTAAGGAATTTGGGTGTGCCCTTGGATAAACACTTGGATTGGAATGTGCATGTGAATTCTATTATGCAGAAAATGTTCAACGGGCTGCGAATGCTTTGGCGTAACTCTGCATTTACTCCAATCAAGGTCAGGATGCTGTTAGCTAGATCTTTAATTCTTAGTAATCTGTTTTATTGTTATGTAGTGTTTTCCGAATTAAGTTTTTGCTTATTTACCAAAATTAAAAGAGCGTATAATTCATGCCTAAGATACATTTTTGGATTAAAACGCAGGGATCGATTGACACCTTACTATAATAAGATTTTTGGATGCTCTTTGGATAATTATTTTGATCTTAGAATTCTAGATTTTATGTACAAAATTATTACAACTCGTCAACCTCAATATCTGTATGATAAGCTTGTATTTGCTCAGTCATTACGGACACAAAACATAATATTGCTAAATACTCGTACTAATTATATGAAAGGGTAATTTAAAAGGAGAGGTGCTAGGCTATGGAATACTATTCCAACACATATTAAATGTTTAACACGTTTGGACAGGTTTACGGCGGAATGCGTGAATTATCTTAATAATCTATAGCTGTATGTAATTATTGGTTTACAGTTACTTATAATTAGTTATAAATCTGAAGACTTAGTTTTAGTTTTAGTTTTATTTTATTTTTATCTCTTCATATTTTTTATATAATTTTTCTTCTTTTACTGATCTGTGGTACAAACTAATGTAGATTAAGTGGATTTGTTGCTGTTTATACAATGTAATTACAGTGTAATTGCGTAAAATGACCTAGTTGTCATGTTGTAATAAAAACGGAATAAAATATATAAATAAATAAATAAATATTTATGTAAATAAATAGTTTTATTCTCTGGGACTGGCCATTGGGCTATATCTCAACAACCATGAATTTAATTATGATAGAAAAGCTATTAGATGCTTTGTATTAAGTCAAAATTAACAAATTACAGGGAAATTTTCATGATTGGAATTAAATTTATTCATGCGTTCCTCATTATTTGAATAGAAAATAATCATCTCGTTTTATTATATTTCACAGAAACGATCAAAAAAATTAAATTAATGCGATATTCATTGTTCAACTCCAAAAAACAATATGACTTATATGGAAACCTTACATACGGCCTACTAATGCACTTATTTTGGTTGTTTTACCATTGGATTTTTAGAAAGCGTCCTATTACTGGGAATCCCACGGTTTAGCGGGCACAATCGTTGTTTGTTTCTTAAATTTGGGCGATTTATTTCCCTGAACATTTCACAAATCTAGACTTCTGTTTGCAATATTTCTGCGGGTGATTAAATCCTTGGTAATCGTTGGCTTAACGCTTCTGACTAACTCTCACGTTAAGAATTGTCTTAATATTGAATCTTTTTCCCACTTTTTCTTTGCTAATAAAAGTAAGCAAGAACAAAGGAAGCCCCCTTTTAGTAATTTTGATCTCTCGATCGCAAACGGTTTGTTCTTTTTAGAGAATATTTTCCGCATCCTCTATCTATCCTCTAGCCCTAGTGCTTAATGCCTCTATATTAAATCCTGCCTTGTACAAGATAGGTGAAGACTTCTGACAAACACTTTCATCGGGCGATAATTTTTGTCCTCGTATGTATACCATTCCTTGCCTTCATCTGTAAACTTTGTAGCCAAGGCTCTACAAGTTTCAATACATGTTGTATTGATTTTCCATATGTTGTTGTTCAGTGCTACAACTATGTATTCTTTTGAAATAACCGTTTTCATTAAGGATTGAACAGTAGCATATTCAGTTAAGCCAAGTAATGTTGATTGGTGGTGGTGTCTTTTCGGTAATAGATAAAATGACAGAATCATTTGAATATGCAATTTTTGAAAAGAGCACATGTGGTAGGTATATTTTGACAGCACTGTTTTTTCACGAAAATATGATGGAAAAATATCCCCACACCCATTTTGTTTGAAATAGCCACACCTCTTGTATTAATACTGCTATCAGTGTCGGTGTGTATAACAATAATTTCGAAAAGGTGACAACTTATGCATTCCGTTTTGCTTAATTATGTATACTCTCAACTTTGAAGCAGTGAGCATCTTCTTGTTTAATAAAGCCAAAAATGTTAATCTAACATTAAATTGTTTTCAAGCGTACATTTTTTTCCCTGTGTTTCACTCGATTGACATTTTGGAACTGACGAGGTGAAACCTCAAAAATATATATAATATTTCAGATTTTAGTAATAATGGTTAATTTGCATTTGTTCTGTTTTTGATAGAAAAGTCAGAAAAAAAAAATAAAATTGAAATACCAATGGAAAACCAAAAACCGCAAATCCGAAGTAATTTATTTACATAAACAAAAATTATAATAAATTAGCACTAAATTGAATCGCAATGTTTTTTTTTATTTTAAATAATTTTAAATACAACCACAAATTAAAACCAGGTGGATAGAAAAAAAATTTGTAAAAACCACTGAAGAATAAAGAAATTGCTAAGCACTTCAATTTTCTTTCAAACGAAAAAAAAAAAAAAAATTCAAATACAAATTAAAGAATACGTTTGATCAAAGTAAGAATTTTTGCACGCAAGGACACGTTTTGTAGTCTTTTATATAAACCATACATACTTATATGGTACAGAATTCGAATGACTAAAGAAATGTCGTGTTTTTGATGATTTTTTTTCCGACCTAATATTTTTCATGTGAACGTACGAGTATGGATGTATTTTTACCGCACAAAAAAAAATAAATTCCAAGGTTATTCAAATAATTTAGCAAAATTTAAACAATTTTTTTGTTTTATTCCTTTTTCTTGTTAATATTTTCTCAGGGATTAAGCAAAAATGGAGTTTATGTATATACATATACCATAAATATCGTATACTGTAAAAACGAGATTATTATCATACTGTAAAAAAAAACAAAAATCCTGTGCCTTTTTTGGTGTTTTTGATTATGAAGAATTTTTTTTTGTCGTCGTCTCACCCCCTCCTCCCCCTCCTCCCCCTCCCCCCTCTCCCACCCCTTTCTCGATCAGAGAGCAGAATTATGTATAATGGGCCCGTTCACATATAAAAAAAATTCTCATAAAAGATAATAATATTTTATATAAACTCTAATTTTGTTGGCTAAAGTACCTACCTCCGCATATATACAGTGAGGAAAACATAGTTTTGTGTATGTGTTTTGTGTGGAAAACATAGAAATTGGTAACGGAAAAGTTTTGTTGAATGGCTTTGGCATTCAGCCATATAACAATAGAAGTTAAAACATTTTCCCAAAACACAACAATGTACCGAAAAACTTGTATCCTGTTTTCATTAATGTTTTTATGAAAAGGTTAGATTTTTTTTACAAGCATCTTTCTCAAGCAGAATCATATGTATGTACATACTTATTCATTATATTAAGTCTCAGATTTGGTTTGTTTTTATACATATACATTTACAATTTTTTTTTATTTTTTATATACATATATGCAATAGTTATTTGCATATATTACAATATAGTCCACACACTAAATCCTTATAAATGCTTTAAACGTTTGATTTATATTGTATTTGCCACGACACAAAAAAAAAATCTATTTATTAAAAATAAATAAATTTACAAAAAATTTTACATAAATATTTGGTCAGTTTACATAAAGCTATGTGTATTTATGTGTTGTCTTGCTTCGTTATATACATATGGGCAAGTAACCACTTTATAGAATATATGGACATTTTCTGGTATGCAAATTGAAAATAGCAAGCTAAATAATATGTTATGTAAACCATATTATTTTTATGCTTTAATTCCATAATAGATTGGTACACACATTTATACGTATACATACCACATGGATATTTTCATTTAAATCGTTAAATAAAATAAAAATCGTACAACATTTAATTTTAGTTCTCTAAAATGCAATAATTCTATTTGCAAAAAAATGTTATTTAGAGTGCAGCATTTGTTTTTTCTTGGATTAAGATGTGGTATGTAGTACTCCTAACACACACAATTTTGAATTGACAAAAATTTTGAATTTACATACATTCGAGTATATGGACATTTATCTCAATTTTATTTTGGTGTATTTGGTGATAGATGATAACAAAATAGAACTATTGTAAATAATTCTATTTCATGGACAGACAATTTATGAGTATGTACGTACATATCTCACTAGTTTTTTTTTTTTTTGGCTATGCACTAATTGATATATCAAAAATTCATTTATTTGTGTTACATACTTTTGTATTTACCACTTGTACATTATATTTTCATGTTATTCAAATGTACAATAGGAATTTTGGTATGGAAGAGCAAAATATTTTTCTCTACAAGTAATGTCTGGCTGTTGAGAATTTGAAAATGGCCAAAATTATGGTCCAGTGTTTTTTCCCTCAAAATTACCTTCTGCCAACTTTAAAACAGTTAATTTTGTGGCAATCACATTTAGGGTAATTGTCTTTTTCGGGCTGCCTGACAAACAGCACCTTTTAAAGCAATTAACAAATGAAAATACTTACAATAAGAAGAATTATAATAAATCAAAAAACAGCATGATAAGTATGAAACAAGAGTTGGCTGGAGGCGAATAATGACATCACAAACCAAGTAAAAAAAATTCTTAAAGTATGTATGTATCATATGATTTTAATACGAGTATGTTCCGAAGATTGTAAGAGAATTCAATCCATTTTCGCACTGATGAGCTTATGATTATGAAAAAATCATTATTATCATTATTAATATTATATATTAAAAATCATTATATTACAAAAAATGATTATACCACAATTTACATTCTATATATACAGAATGTGCTGTGCGTTAAGTATTAGCGAATCATAACTAATACAGATGAATTCTCTTACAATTTTTCTTCTTCACAATATTCACACAGCTCTATTTCTGTGTACGCTAATTTTTACTTTATTAATTTTTTGTTGAATATTAATTAATTCATGTAATATCTAATATGCTACCGGTGGTTAGACCATTTCGGCCGATTTCGTTGAATTACTGTTCGTAAATACTAATATACTTCTCGTGTTAATCGAAACACAATTAAAATGGTCTAACCACCGGTAGCATATTAGATATTACATGAATTAATTAATATTCAACAAAAAATTAATAAAGTATGTATGTATCGTTTTGTGAGAAGACAACAATGAAATGTTTATTAATAGCGACAAAATTGGATTGAGCGAGAAATACAATTGCATGACTAAAGCAAATTTGGTAATTGTAACAAAGATTACAGTTCGGTTGGTGTAATAATTTGTATTGATAATTTTCTTTATAAACCTGACCAGAACTATTTTAACTTATTTTATATCATTGTCTAATTGAAGCTAATTTTATCCGTAAAGATTGAACGAAATTTTAAAATTAAACTTTAGAAGTAAGTTTAAAACTGTTCTACGAATCGTTTTATTTTTTCATGCCTATTGCTATTACAAAGAAGTGTGAAGCTTTCTAATAATACTTAAGGCTCAACCAGTGGAAAATTGGGATACCCTCGAGTTCTCCATCCCAAAACAATCCTAAAAAATCTCGAAAAACACAAATTTAATTCCAAGAAAGAAGACCTTATAGATTTTTATTAAATGCGACCAACTAACGATTTGATAACAAAAGGATGCTACATAATTTTTTGCCATTCTTGCGCAAAAGAGACTTCTCTATTTTAGTCTGTGAATAATTATTAAAAAAACACAAATTTTTGAAAAACGTTCCATTTTCTATTAATATTGGAGTTTTAATAAATCGTCAAAGTGGGGTTTTGGGGGCGGAAGCCCCTATCCTGTAAGAATAAAACGAATTAGAATACCCTTTCAAAAATTTGTTGTAATTAAAAAACTAATTTTTTGAGATTTTTTGTAAATAGATCAGAGAACAATTTCGTTTGAATTATCCACAAACTTCTTTGGATGATGACCGAAAGGCATAAGCTCGAAAATAAAAATCTCAAAAACAGGTTTTCTCGCATAAAAAAACCCGAAAAAAATATTTTGACACTAAGACTGATCGATTATTATTGATCAGATTTGATGTTTATATTTGGGCCAACCTGGTAGAATTAATATATTTTGGGCGTAAGAGTACTTCTGCCAAAATGCATTTTATTTGTTGTTTTTTATCTCTATATATTTTACATTTTCTCAGTTCGATAGTCATACGTTTGTAAATTTGTTAAAATAAGAGATAGAGTAGCACCATCATTCTCTAAACAAAAATAAGACAATGTGGAAACGTGAAAACTTGTAAAAAGCAAAGCTTATTTTTATGAGTTTGCAATTTATATTTGGGTAGTAGTAAAGCTTAGTACGTACTTGACGTGAAATGTAGTTTTCCTTATATGGTAAAAATGATCCAAGTGAAATCGAAAAGCGAATTGTCCGTTTTAGAACATAGATCTCTCTGTTTTGGCTCTGCACATATATCACATTTTAAAAGTGTAAATCGAAATTTAGAAATTCAAGTTATCTCAACTCAAAATTTGTAATAAACGGAGTGTTACCCGGACCTATTATAGAAAGTTGTCCATAAACCTGGTCCCATCGCGGCATTTACCTGCAGCTCAAGCCGGCAAAGGTAAAATTTTTAGTCGAGGGTTTAATGGGAGGTTTTATGGACCTTGTTATACCGCAGGGGGTTAGAAAAGAGGGTGATCATGAAAAGATCACAAAGTACACATATTCAGAATAAAAGAAACTTGGAACCTGCCTATATTGACTGGCTGAAACGGGATCAGCATTCTAACATGGATGGACAAATTTTGTTGGCCTTAGCCATGCATGATTCAACAATTAAAAAAAAAAAGAAAACAAACATTTAATTCCCTGTAGGAGGGATTGGTTAGTGTGAGAATTAGATCAGTAACGGGTAATTAACAGAAGAGCGGCGGAGCATTAAAGCCCACTTCCACTCGCCTCTATTGCGGCCGTTAATTACCCCGCTACCGATCGGGCCCCTTTTAGTTAGTTACCATTATACTCACCACTATTTTTGAGTTGAATAGCAGCTTATCTCTTTCTTTTCTTGTTTATACGTGAAATGATAAAACTAAGTATCTTATAATTGCTTGTAGTTTTTATTAAAAAAAAAAATTAGTTTTAATAATGTTTTACCATACAAACTTAAAACTTGAATTCCCCCAATTTGTGATTTTTGGCCACTTTTTATACCAAATTTATCAAGCCAAAAATCACAAATCAACAAAAAAAACACAAAAAAAAAGAAATTCATTACTAAATTTGTACAATTCAGCATAAGTAAAATGAAAAGAAAACAACATAAAAAATGTTTTGAAACTACTTTATGCTGATATAGAAAATTAGTAATGAATTTTTCTTTTTTTTTCTTTTTACTTAGGCCACACGGTCATCTGCCTCAGGTAGTAGTTTGTTTTTTTTTAAATGTATATATAGGTTACATAAAAATTTCGTAACAAAAAAAAAATTGCCGATAAAAAGAAATTAACGTAGAGCACCTAATAGGTGATTTACTGGTATTTGTAATGGTATCACTAGCCATTCAATCAATGCGTGGGTCTCAGCCTTCGTGCGAGCGCAGCTTAGTCTCCTTAACCAGCCCCATGCTCTGTCATCCCTCTGCCTTTTAATTTTTATTTGAGATTGCTCAACTATGCGGGCGCCGCGGAACCTCTTCAAACAGCCCCGCGCCCTTGCTCTGCGCCGCAGCCGAGATTTGTACACGCGCTTATCGGAAACGGTCCTAATTTGGCCTCTGTTCTTACCAGTGGTCTTAGTAGCCACGTTACACAACGCAAAGTGTTTCTGGTTTACAGCGAAGCATGCGCCACCTGATAGCTCGGGTACCGAATGATCCACTTGCAACACATTATTTGCGTTGGCACTCTGTGATGTACTTGTGTCAATGGAATTAACCACTAGCTCCGCTTGTGCATGATCTTCCTCTTGCACTTCTTCTGCCTTCTTGAACTCTATTTCTTTCAAAAGTTCAACTTCGCCAATTTCCGCTACATTTGATTCTATCTCTTCATCTCCCTGATCTTCTTTCTGTTCTGCTGGCTTTTCACATATTATTATTCTATTTATTTTAGTTTTTTATTTATTTTAGTTGCTTATTAATTTTGACCTTTCGGCACATACTATTTTGAGCATAAGCTCATTCACATTAGGTTGTACCAAAAGTTGTAGAATAACAAATTTTTCAAAAAAAAAACTTCAAATTTCAAGTCAATGATCACAGTCTAAGTATGCTTGCTAACATATAATTACTGGAAAACCGCATCTTCATCTGGATCCTTTTTCTGAAAAGAGGGACTTTTATATCCTTGTTGACCCTTTCTGGCAATCAGTTATCCACATCTGTTCAACGAAAATGCTACTACGGTACGGTAAAAATCTCGTACCAAATCTATATTCAATTATATTTTTATTTTAAACAAAATGGTTATGAAACGTTAAATTTAACAGATTAGAAATTAGATTATTACCACCCTGGATAGTTTGGCAGCTACATCGCTCGGTGAACTCACGTCTTTAAATAAATCAAAATACATCTGACACAGCATGCGCACCGTTATATATACGCGCTGTAACCGTGCTCTTAATATTGGGCATGTTACATTGCGATAGCGGTACCACGTCCCATGGATGTGCATCAATCTGGCTCTGATATCAGAATATATATCTTCCACTGAAGCACTTGTCCTGATCTGTTTTAACCAGAACTGCTACACCAGCCATAACTCCTTTTGACAGGTTACAATCTCATGTTCCATACTCTCGTTTGAGCTGACTGTCTCCACTACCAGAGCCTCAACTCGCTTCTTGACCTCTTCGGCATTCATCTTGCCTCTTTTCAGTTTACCCAACAGTTCACCATAACATTCTACTGCCTCTTTTAATTTGACTACCCCTACCGCAAAGGTTGGAGATTTCTTACTGCGAAAAATCCGGCCTTCGATGTGCGCAAACTTAGCCCGTGCCTTGGGTACCCAGCTCAGTATCGGCGGTTGAGTTTCCAACCCCTCTAACATTAACTGGCCAAGATCCCTTAGCTTGGCTTGGCACTTGGCATATTCCCGCTTCGTGTGGTTTGTTCGGCCTGAGGTACCATTCCTCATGCTCTTCCTCCAGCTTTTCGACCAACGCCTCTTTCAGCGTCTCAGTCACTTCTTTGCTGGATTTATCGGATAACTCACACACTTCAAACTCAATGAGGAGTTCATCTTTATCCAATATTTGAACGTCGAAAACCATTTTACTTCTATAACTCTAAAAATTAACCTAAACTAAAATTTCTGATTTAACTAAACTAACTTTTTCTTTACCTCTTTTTTTTATTCTATTTATGATCCATTCATGCTGGAAATTGTGACACCAGAATAGTCATGTCACTAAGATAGGTCAAAAAGGAAAAAGGAGTTATACTTTCTGATTGATAGAATTGTTGACCACATTCCCAATTATGCAATGGCATTCCAACTCTACACGAGTGAGTCTCACTGCTATGGCAAATGCAGGCATTTCAACTCTATTGGATGTTTTACCCGCGTGTTCCACCAACCACAAACCTACACTTCCTCGCAATCTGCATCCATTCCCTTCAGGAAGAGCTAGACCGCGTGTGTAGAGATGTAACTGAACGGAATTGTCCTGACCATATTTCCCATGCCTCTGGCAGAAATATTTTGGTCAGTTTCACGCGGGACAACAGATCGCCCGCTGCTGTGTTCCGTTTCATGTCATTACAATGAATCCGCTGACTACCCGTAACTACGACACCTGAATTCCGTACCTGTCCATGGCAGATCAAAGGCGTGATAAGTAGTCAGAGAAACATCCTGGACGATAACCTAATGCTAATTGTGTACTGACGACCCCATCCCGAAGGATGAAATATTAATAATTGATACCGAAGTGAAAATGACGCGAACCTAACTATAATACCTATATGAAACGGACTTTTTAATTTTGAATCTGATTAATCATCAGATGGTATTGGTTATTGATGGGGATACATTTACTGGATTTATTTAAGGCATAACCTCACTGGATTTATTTAGGGGAATATCTTTGGTAACCACTCGTGATGTTGTGCCGAAACTAATGATTAATTTTAAAAAAAATATGGAGTACTTCAATGTCTCATTAACCAAGCTGTGAATTGTGCAAATCGCTTACAACATGTCATCCTCACCTGGGTATGCAATAAAAACTGAAGAAGATACCGGACGAAAACGATACCTCTATGGGAAAGGATAAATTGTTAACAAAAATGATGGAGGCGAATTTTGCCTCAAATTTGGGCGCCACTGTAATAGACGGAGTGCTACCCCGACCTATTATAGAAAGTTGTCCATAAACCTGATCCCATCGCGGCATTTACCTGCAGCTCAAGCCGGCAAAGGTAAAATTATTAGTCGTGGGTTTAATGGGAGGTTTTATGGAACTTGTTATACCGCAGGGGGTTAGAAAAGAGGGTGATCATGAAAAGATCACAAAGCACACATATTCAGAATAAAAGAAACTTTATACTACTTTATACAAACAACTAAGCATGCCAAATACCCTCTTACTAATACTAACTAAATGGTGACCCCAAATAATAGTTTTGAGCCTGTTAAAGACCGACCAACTAACGATATTACTGAAACCTTCATTTATCAGAGAAATATTCCTAACAATAAAATCCTGATCTAAACGACTATTTCTATGAATTTGAACGTCATCAGCGAAAATATGAAATGAACAATGTTGAATAGAGGATTCTATGTCATTGACCTACTTACAAAAAAAAGAGCGCCCAGCACTGAACCCTGAGGCACCCCGGAAATTACAGGAAGGAAATCAGACAAGAAGTTGTCGAAAATACTGCCTGAGAATGATTAGAAAGGTAGTTAAAAATTAATTTGGCAGCAGAAACCAAAAATCTAAACTGAGATAAGAGTTTATTAAAAAAAAAAATCTGTTATTAATAGAATCAAAGGCCTTAGAAAAATCTAACAAAGTTAAAGAAGTCAATTCCCTATTATGCGTAGGTATTACACCTAATATCATCACATACATTTAATAACGCACGTAGTGCTAAGAAATTTTCTAAAGCCAGATTGAAAGAAACTGATTAAACTATTGCTATGTAAATGCGATTGAATTTGATTTTTAACAACTATCTCGAAAGCCTTAGAGAGAAAATTTAAAATGCTAACTGGCCGAAAATGGGATAGCTCTAAAGAATTACTAATATTTGGATTGGGGATTATTTTACTTAGCGCCCACTTATCAGAATTGACGATATGTAACAAGTATTAGAAGAAGAAAGGAAAAACTCGCTTAAAGAATTTTAAATTGACGTTATCCAGACCAGAAGATTCCGATTTAACCTTCCAAATAGCAGATTTTCGAGAGAAATATTTGAAAACGAAAACGAATTATGGGGTGCGTTAGAGAATAAATCGACGGTACTACTGCCCGAGTTCAGACTAGAGCAAAAATAACTATTAATGTCATTGGATTTGACAACCCCATCAGAACTACTTTTGCATCTGTCCAACCCTAAATTACGAGCATTACGCCAGAAAACCTTAGGAGGAAGAGAGGAGTCTAACTTGTACTTGAAAAAATTACGTTTAGCAATTCAAGTTAATCCTACAACTCTGTTACGAGCCTGCTTGTAATCTAAATGATACTGACTATTAGGGCACCTTTTCCATAAACGATATTTCATTACTCTATTATTTGTGGCATACAAAATTTCCTGAGTCAACCAAGGCGGAGATTTTGCTTTGCAAGTAACTTTTTTAAGCGGAACGCAACTATGAAACTCCTAACTAATATACCGAAAAATTCTAATTGGCTAATTGTAGAACTAAGGCAAAAAATATCCTCCCAAGGAACCGCGTTACAAACTAAGTAAAGGCGGGAATTATCTATACTAGAAAAATCTCTAAAGCTAAAACTAAGTTCAGTTTCGTTCAATTTTTATAAAACTTTCAAATGATTTTATTAAAAATCTGGCTCTAGCAAATTAATTTCCTGACAATCAATTTTAATTCTGCTTCCTGTTATATTGTTGCTTAACGATAATAATGATAATTGAGTATTAAAATTAAATACATAATCATTTATCAAATAAATATTCCTAACAAAAGAGTCCTGTTCTAAATGGCTGTATCTACATAAACTACTCGGCAAAATTAAACGAACACCTGCATTTTCCCAAACTTTACCAAGATTCAAATTCCTCTAATTTGGTAAAATTTTGAGTTGTTTTTTGAGAGCACACATAAAAATACGACAACTAATTTCTCAAACAAAAAGTAAGCACAAGGTAATTGTTGATTTCAAAGTTGGACCAGATTGGATATTAATTTGAATCTTGGACAATTTTGAAAATTATCAGTGGAAATGTAAACTGAGTAATGGCAAATTAACGATTCCGCTGTGGCATTAACGCACATATAAAATAATATAGGATTCAGTAATGAACTAATGAACATCGAGGAATCCTGGAAATTACAGGAAGAGAATCAAACAAAGATCTTTTGAAAACAATTTTTTTTTGTACAGATTTGTTAAAAAGAAATAAAATAAGAAATCGAAATAGTGGGCTCCTGGTAGAAAATCTACGTATTAGAGCCATGGAACAAAATACAAACTAACAATTTATATATTTAAGAAAAAATTATTTGTCCAATTGAAAATACTGAATAAGAATTTTTTGGGATGTAACAATTTAATTGGCAACTAAAAAATTGATATTGTTTATAAAATTAATGATAAAATTAAAATAAATTAAAAAAAAACAAAAGAAAATTATATACATATTATTTTATGACGTACCAATATTCACGTTCGATGTTGAAAGGCCGAATGTCATACGGCCAAATGTCGAAAGGGCGAATGGGTCCGAAGGCCGAATGTCGAAAGGTTGAACGTCTAATGGCCGAATGTGTGGAAAGGCCGAATGGCGAAAAGCCGAATCGGTCGAAAGGCCGAATGTTTCGAGAGACCGAATGTATCGAAAGGCCGAATGTCCAAAGGCCGAATAGGTCAAAAGGCCGAATGTCGAAACGTCGAGTATATCGAAAGGCCGAATTTTCATGAAATTTTCCTTCGCTTAATTTATTGAAATGAATATTTAAAACCATTGAATTTATTTCTTAATGTAAAATGATTTAAATAAATTGAAAATATGTACTAATAAATCTTGTGGATGTGGCATATTAAGGTGCTCAAATTTTGTCGGAACTATGTGTGTCTTTTTTTGTGTTTTTTTATGTTTATTGCTATTTGATGTATCGATTACATTTTTTGTGCGTTTTGTTATAATAACTTTAGAAAATTTTGTTAAAACTGTATAAAATCGTTTGTAAGTATGTACTTTAAAAAAAAAATCAATTCAACAATTAAATTGAAGAATTTAAATTATCTAAGAGTAGATTTTCTAATGAAGTTTTGTTGCGTTGGAAATCCCCATTTTAATTTTAAACGTTTGTTTTTTTTTACCGAACTAATGTAGACAGATATTTTATTGCACTTATACTTTTAGTAAGTAACCGCTTTCTAGTTTTATAGTTATTGAAATGACAACCGGCGATACAGAAACACGTACTGAAAGTAATATTTATTTATTACCTGAATATTAGTTTATATAATTAAAAACAATCGTGAATTTTTAATGGTGGGTTTTCCATCTTCTGCTTCAATTAGTGAAATACGAAATAAAATTTTCGAGAATTTTATCAATTTATAAAAATGTGAAGAGTAAATCTGACTTTATTTTATTTTTAATGAAAGATGTAAAACTAATAAACTTAGCAAAGTTAGTAAACTTACGAAAACAATACAAATGAATAAAAAGCATTCTTAATTTAATCAATATTTCACCGAAAAATTCTTCTTTTATTAGAAATAAGGTAGATCAGTACAAATTATGTTGTAGGAGATCAGGGTTAATTTATTTTGCTGAAAACTGTCAATGTTTTGTTGTCTTAAACATAAAATTTTTGGATTTTCCAAAAAATGATCTTCCTAAAACACCAAGTATCTACAATAAATGGTAATAAAAAATGGTTAATACTTTACAGTACCATTATTAAAATTGTACGAGGGAGAAAAAGAATTACGTATTATCTTTCAACTATGCAATATTGATAGGCGGTTAAACCTTTTTGGGTGGTTTATTGATCTACTTACGGCATTTGGTAAATTAATTGTAATGTGATGAGATGACCATGAAAATTTTGACACATAGTTGATTTAAATCAATATTTAAGACGATTGAATATTTTTCTTAATGTAAAATGATTTAAATAAATTGAAAATAAGTGAAAATCCTGTGTATGTCGCATTTTAACGTGATCAAATTTTATCAGAAAAAAATTTATTTCTTTTTTTAATATAATTAATTAATTGTTAATTATATGTCAAAAAAAACGTAAGATTTTAATATTTAAAGCGATTTACTACTAAACATTCTTATACAAAAATTTTGATAAAAATATCAATATTGATTTTCATAAATATATAAATTTTGAAAATTTTCATTAAAATTAAAATCAATTTCGACATAAATGGCCTTTCGACATTCGGCCTTTCGGCACAATCGGCCTTTCGACATTCGGTCTTTCAACCTATTCGGCCTTTCGACCTACTCGGCCTTTCGACCTATTCGGCCTTTCAACATTCGGCCTTTAGACATATTCGGCCTATCGACACATTCGGCCTTTCAACATTCGGCCTTTTGGCGTTTGGCCTTTCGACATTCGGCCTTTCAACCCCTATTCCAATATTCAAACGTTCAAGAGAAGAACAACTTTCACAATAAAGCAGACACATCCAAACGTTTAAAAAGTGCTTCAACATTAGACAGAGAACACAGCTACAATTTTAACAGTTTAAGGAAAATTTTCTGATTCTTAATTTCTCTAATAGCCTAAGGAATTTAGCTAAAAAGCCTTGGTGCAGTATATAAACAGAATTTTTGTTAAATATTCCTTTGTAGCAAACCATATGTGATATTTCATTCACAAAATCACTTAGTGCCATTTTGATATGAGCCGTAGGGCTCTTCCAAAAAAATTTTGAAAATTAACAAATCGACGAATTTCGCTTTTAACAAGGACGTTGTTCTCTATTCATTAGATTTGATTGGCCCAACAAGCTAGCTTTTGTGTTTACTTTTTGTACCTATCCGTTTCAAAGGAAATATTTACTTAGTTAAAACTTTTTCTAGAAAGTATGGGGAAAATCTCTTGTTCTCATATTCTCATATTACTCCTTCCTTATAAATAAATTAAACCATTTCCCGCTTATGTTTTGTTCGAGGTATTTACTTTCTGCTTTTCTAAGTGAAACCACAAGCATTTACATTAAATTTAATAGTTTGGAAAGAATCCTTCAAGGGAAAACAGAAAAAAACGTAATTAATGTCTAATTGTTGGCGTCAACTCTGATTTTACTCATATTACCATTTTGAAATATTTCAACACATAAATCAATTCAAATTATTCGAAGAAATCAACATACATCATCCGCGAACTGAAATTTTAAAACAAACAATCAAATTCTGTTAAAAAATCAAGTTAATTTTTTCGGCTCCTTAAATAACGCAAAAATTAATTTACATTTAAAACAAAAAATCACTTTACTGAGAATTATTTGCGCTTTTATTTCTTGTTTGATTAATTTGAAAACATCAAAAATTTTAATTTATTTATGAAGTTGTTTGAGAAACGTAATCAACAAAATGTAATTAAACCAAACCCATATAATTTTACATACATACATATATACACAGCATAAATATACTTTGGTCGGTAGCTAATTAAATCTTACAAAATTATTTAATTATTAAAATTGCCTAATTAAAATATTTCTATTTTTTATTTCTAGGTGTATTACTATATTGTTGATTCACCGCGTAACGAGGGTAAAGAATTCTTCGAAATTAATTTAAAAAGTGGTGAAATATTCACAAAAGTAGTGTTTGATCGTGAAAAGCAAGGTGCATATGCACTTGAAGTAGAGGCACGTGACGGTGCACCATCAGCTCGACCAAATAGTAATGGACATCCAAATTCAGGTAGGTGGCAACAAATTAATTTACGTAACAAAAAGAAATAATCAATCAAAAATCGTATTAAATGAAAGATACGAAACCAATATACAACTGTACTCATCACATATATCGATATTAAACTTTAGAAATTAAACGGAAAGAAAGTTTAATACAAAAAAAAAACGCAAAAATAAATAAAATTAATGAATTAAGTCACGTTTTATTGTATTTTTATTTTACTATTCTAGAAAAATTCTTTTCGGTCGGAAAAACTATTTAAAAAGTCGTTAGCAGATGGAATTTTTCTCCGAATGAAAAATTTAATTTAAATTTGTATGGATATGTATGTATGTACATTGTGCATATACTTATAAAACCGAGTTTGTTGAAAGAAGTCTACAAGAGTAGCTTAAAAAAATTGTGATTTTGTTTTTCTTATCATTTGTCTCGAGAGTATAACTTCTTGATTAAATTATGTTAATGATTAGTTAGGGTAGTCCCGAAACACATTCCGTATACATAATGGTTTAACACTTCATTGTATTATGTATTGTCTGTATATGTTATAAGGTTCAGCGTATACAATTTATATAGGTCATAGAGAAATCATTATTTTGATGTTGATGGTTTATAATACGGTTATTGCAGCACACAATTTTTCCTTTCTTTCTTTCTTTAGTTCAAGAAAATTAATTTCCCTTGGTATATGACAAAACAGTCAGCTTAATACCGCTTTCCTGGCGGTTGGTTGGTTGGGTTAGGTGGTAGCAATTATTTTTTCCACTCTTTGTTTTTCCAAGAGATGGTTCGGCAAAAGTATATTTCAATTTTGTTTTTTATATTTATTTTTTTTTTCTGGTACATTTAAAATAATTTCTTGATTATCTTGGAAGACGAAACGTATCTGTAAAGAAAACAGAAAAACTTAAGAGCAAGATAAATAGAAATTCAAATATATAGAGTTTGAGACAAATACACAATCTAATCTAGCATCTACAATATTTTATATACTATAAAAGTATATAGAGTTCAACCTAATAAAAATTCTGTCATGTAAAAAGCGAAAACTCAAACCAAAGAATTTATTTACATTTTGCTGGTTATCTGTAATTTTACAAATTTAAATCCAAAATTAGTTAAACGAATCTTGTACACTTAATATATAGAGTGTTTTGATGTAAAGAGAATATCCTTAGGTTAAATTAACTGTAAATTTATTATTTTTCAAGTGATAATCCTATTTTATTGAGGGATATCTTTTCTCTACGCTTGTATAAAGTAATGTGTCCGTCCTTCTATCTGTCTTCACGTTATCTCAGAAACTATTTAACCGATTTTGGGTATATTCTCTCTGTGTTCTCACTCATTATCCCCAAACACCCGTATCCAAAGTTTCGTTATTCCTGTTCTTGATTAATTTTTCTAATTTATTATTTGTTTTGTGCGCCAGAGTATAACCAAAATGCTGAAAGACTTTTTTAATTTTTTTTACTAGTATAACTCCAATCCATACTTATATATTTTGTATCATTAACATCACAATTTAGACTGATATATCCACGATATTCCATTTTCGTCTGGTTTCCATAGTTCATTCTCTCTATTTAGTTGGCCAAAGTTCCGGATAATGGGCTACCCACAAGTACACCATCTTTTTGAATATAGAATTTTTCTTCGTGCTCAAAATAATGTTGACGTGTGATTTCTTCCAATAACGCGATAACCTCTTATGATATGTGGATCTATCCGTTTCTCCATCAAAAGTCGTCTTGTAATCAATATCGTTTCTTCTACTGGAATGTTCGTATACATATTTGTAACATCAAAAGGTGCTAACTTTCCGTCTACAAGCTAATTTTGTTCACCAGTTTCAAATTTGGCAGAATGGTCATTTTCTATACAAATATTGTCATACAGCCGGTGCTGATGTGAAATTCACGATCGGTCTCATTGGCACATCCACCTTATGAATCTTGGGCATGCCCCTGATTATCGGGATTGCCACTGCCCATAAAATACCTCGACTTACTAATAACAGGGTTGATAGTAACATTATATCTGGCAGTCGGGTCATTGTAACATGTCAATTTTCCTATTGTAGTTCCATTTTCTCATTAACAATCACCGCAACGTTGCTGCTTATTTTGTCACTTGTGCTGATAGCAGTTTTATTCTCGCTATTATGTGTGATTGTATTTTGTCAACTACCATACTCCTAATATCAGCTTGATTTTCTAAATTTGTTTTTGTGATAGCGTTCTCCAGGTTTGTTAGGATTCTTCGTCGATTATTGGAATTGTTAAGTGGTGCTATATTGTACTTCAGACCTTTCTCTAACAATGCTACCTCATTGTTGTCGAATTGAATACTCGTGTGGTACGTTCAACGAATAATTTTCCATGTTGTTTTTCATGGTAACGAACTCGTTTAACTTCCTTCTTATGATATATCTCTTGGGCTGCAATCTCGTTTCTACCAGCTCACTGACACGTTTTAATATTTCGTCGTATTCTATATAATGGAAACCTCTAGCAATCCGTATCTGTAGATTGTACACTTCCATAGTTAATCTCATTCTTTATCCATAGATTTTCAGCTTTAGCTTTTATAAGAATGGCCATTCTTGTATTACTCCTAAGTTTTATGTTGATATATTTTCGAAATACATGATTCCGGTGTTTCTGGATATTTTACTTTAAATCAATAAAATTCAAATAATTGGATTTTATTGATTTAAAGTGAAATATTCACAAACACCCGGAATCATGAATTTCGTTAATAATATCGAAGTCTGAATACCTATTTAGGCGGCAAATATCTGTTTGGGTAGTTTCAATAGGTAAATTGATCATTTAAAATAGATATATTTAGCAATTGTCTGTAACGCCATATTGCTATTTATACAATTTGAGTAAAGCGCAACAGAAATATATAAACAACTTAAAACTTTTGACGATAAATTGGTCCAATATTTAGCTTAAATTGGTAGTGCCAGATTGCCGCATTTTTATTTTTCGTTAAGTCGCTGCTCCACATTGCTTTCGTATACTGCATTAAGCAAGCTACGGACCTGACTTGGCAAGATCTATAAAGGTTTTCTTTTTATACATACTGTTACGTAATTTCAACAATTTTACATAGAACCGTCGCCGTGGACAAATTTAATTCCAAAAATTCCAAATGTCTCTTCGGTTCGCTTTACTAGCGTTATTTTCTTCTTTAATTTAAATACATGATTGCATTTCTTGACCTCTATGCTTGATGCCTCACGCTTTCTCTAATCGCAATGGCGTCATTAGGCGGCGAGGAAAGCCACGCCGTGAACCAGATTTCTTAAAAATTGAAGTGGAGGAAGATTTTTGTCCAAAAGTAGTCATTTTTTGCCCACCGTGCGCTGCTTACTCACATACGAAATTGATTTGTGACGCAAAATACCTACGGCCGTAGACAACATATCCCACCCCGAATATTTTCTATTTCTTTTATTGTTGCAACAATTCAAAAATTCAGCAGATGTACAGATTTTGAAGTCAATAAATCAGCCTTTATTAGGTGGTAAAACTATTGAGGTAAAACTATACAGGGTAAAAACTATTTTGAGTTTCGAGTAATTTGCTGAATTTTTTTAATACTAGAGGCATGTGGTTAATCTAAGGTTATAGGTGAATTTTTGTAATATTCAGCATATCACATGATACATTTATTAATTGACTTTACGGTAGTTAGAGCGAGTTGGTTTACAACATGTCTATGCAAATATAGCACGTTAATTAATTAAACCATGTCATCAAACATGTATTGCGAAAAAGTGCATTCTCATTTAGTGGTATTAGCCTATTTCCAGTAAATTGGCTAAACCCTATTCTACAATTTGCTACTTAACTCAAAATTGTGAAAACATGTCGGAAATGTCGAAACCTTTTTCGGTTGGTATTCGTTGATTATGATATATTAAAGAATTTGGTTATAATCCTGAATGTACATATTCTTATCAATGGATTGAGCTACGGACTAATCACATGCTGTACGTACATGTTGTAGGTACATTTAAAAATGTAATCAGCTGCGCAGATTGTACAGCTTTGCGGTAAAAAACTCTGCTGCAAATTCTCGCAATTCGACAAATGGAAATCTAAGTTACGAATGCCACCATAACACAGTTTCTGAAGTTTTTTGAAATCGCCTGCATTGATGCAATTTCGATAAAATATTGATTACTAAATTATTACTAGTTTTCTTCCAACATTCTCGAACCATTAAACTTTTCTTTGTTCATTGGTAGGTTTCATACAGTTCTGAAATAATAAGTCAGTGCTTAATATTTAATTAGCAAGCAATTATTGAAATATTACGAAATGAGATATGCATTTGTTTGTTTCTATCTTTGATAAGTTTTGGAGTTGACCTAACTATTTCCCAGTTAATTTGTACGAAACTTAGTGGTACGTGTTCGTCAAGTAAAGTGGTTACATATGATTTTCAATTGACGATTGGAACCGTGATTTTAGACAAAATATTTGTCGGTATTACAACTTCAAAAAATTTCCACTATACCATATTTCAGTCGTTCTGAGAGCGCTGATGTTAATTTTTGTATGGTATTACAGCTTTATTTTATTCCGATAGGTAGTGCTTTCTCTTAATTTCCAATCGTCAATTTGTATTCCTTTTTGTTTTTCTTAGGGCTTCGTACTGCAGTCGATGCGCCTAAATGTATGCATAACCACAGCTTATGTGTAAAGAGTTGTCATTAGTAGGTATGCCACGAGAATTTTTTGGTAAATATAATTTCCGCTAAACAAACCTAGGATCAAACGTGGGACGTTTAGTACTTTACCTCAAGGTCGGTTTCTTAACTAAATCTTTAACTTTTCATTTCAAATTATATTACGCTATTCACCACGTTAGCGAAAAGTTTTCTCGCGAGGTTACTGTTCAATTTAGCTTACATTTATAAAGGGAGTGTTTGGATTATAATTTGCACCATCTTCATCATGATTATACCGGGTGATTTTTTTAACCTGATACACTCAAATATCTCGGAAAATAAGCACTCTACGAAAAAAATGGTAAAGATCAAAATTTAATTATTCAGTGGGGGAAATATATTAGTGTTAAAATTAGTACCCCGCTCCTCCTTGAAGGTGGGGCGGGAGGGGGTTACTTTGAAACTAAAATATGAACCTCTATTTTTTTCGATTCATGATAGATGGCGCTGTAATTGATGATATTCAATTTTTTTCAATTTCTCCTACTGAGAACCTATGCAACCCATTCTGCAATACGTTTGCAATAAAAATACCACGGTTTCATTGTAAATACTCGAAATTGGTCGTCAAAAAATTTATTCATTTTGCAAATTTCGAATAACTGGGAAAAGGGTGCTTGATTTAGATGAGTCCCCTCACCTCATCATCTTTCAATTAAATTAAGTGCTCAAAACGATGGCTTTCGACTTCAATGCACTTATTAATCCGCATTTCAAATGACTGTACACAACTGAGGAGTGTGGCTGCTTGAATTTCAGAACAAACATTTCTAATTCACTCAATCATATTCTCAGCGACCATTGAAAACACGATCAAGTACTGCACTTGCTACCAACGAATAGTGTGCGGGACAACCATCATATTGAAACCACATGTTCCGTCGCACTGCTAAGCTCAAGTCTTCAAATAACGTTGGCAGTTTATTTTCCAAAATATCTCGGTACATTTGAAAATTCAAGCTGCCTTCAATAATGTGGGGCCCGATGAGTTTGTTGCCAATTATTCCACACCACACATTGACAGTTCAAGGACACTGATGTTCTAAGAGTCGGAGAACAATACGTAACGAAAAAAATTTGGGTTTTGCTGTATTTCTTCATGTGTCTACTGACAAAAAGTTACCCGATTTTGGAAATCAACGCCATGAAGATCTTTTTGTCGAGACACATGATACGGATGGTACTTATAACGTTTTAAGATTTTCCAAACCCTAGTCCGGGACAATCCGGAATCGCTAGCTATTTCTCGTGTACTAATATGAGGATTATGAACTACTGCAGCCAATACATCAATTTCATTATTTTCTCCGGTGACTGTTGCTGGACGAATCGGTTTTTTTTCGGTTGAACACTTCCATCAGTAATAAATTGTTTGACAGTACGCTAAAATGACGCACGTGATCGAATCCTATCTGGAAAACGCGAAGCGCCAGCTTCTCCATAAACCAGAATCATTTCAATTTTCTTTTGTACAGTTAAATACACCATTCTTAAGTAGTATTTATAGCTTTACAATGAGAAGCCATTTTCAGTAATTGAATATTTAAGAAATACAAATTGTTTAAGACTACCTTCGAGTATTTACAATGTAACGGTGGTATGTTTATTGCAGACGTATTGCAGAATCGTTTGTGAAGGTTCTCGGTAGGAGAAATCGAAAAAAAATGAATATCGTCAATTACAGCGCCATCTATCATGAATCGAAAAAATGTTTCAGTCAAATCCTACGTATTTTTAGCCGTAGAATCCGAATCTGCAATAAAAGATAGGGGTTCATATTTTAGTTTCAAAATTACCCCCGCCCCACCTACAAGGAGAAGGGGGTACAAATTTTTGACACTAATGTATTTCCCCCACGGAATAATTAAATTTTTATCTTTACCATTTTTTTCGTAGAGTGTTTATTTTCCGAGATATTTGAGTGTATCAGGAAAAAAATTCACCCGGTAGAATATTCTTCTGTAATTCGGAATATTCCTCTTGTAATTTGGAATATTCCTCTTGTAATATTTAGCACGGAATAAGATTAAAACCATACTGGATTTACTTGGAAGTAGAAACAATTAAATTTCCTAACGATATTTCGATTTATTTATGTATTACTCATTGAGATGAGTAGCCTCCCGTTTTAAGTCCTAATAACAGTAATAATATGACACCCCAGATTTCGAGAAAGACCCTGATTTTCCTATTACTCTTATCAATCAGAATATGCGAGGGGCCTCCGTCTCGAGAATGACCTCTGCACCTATCAAAGGCTGCAGAGCAGAAACATTTTTACAGAAAAATACGCCATAAATATTTGATAGTCTCAATTTAAATTTTAAGAAATCTTCAACAACCTAGAACCGAATCTGAGAAGTGCTGCACTAAGTCAATTAACTCGAATTTCTAAGATTTGCTCATGTTGTGACTACATACGTTAGATAGAGCAAGGCAGGTATTCTTAATATCTTTGTGTAATTTAAGAAAACGATCTCGTGCCAGTTAGAAATTGCTTCCTTTGCATGTCGTCACGCATTTACACAACTACAAGAAAGAATTACCGAACATGTTATAAACAAATAAGACATGGGAGGAATATGGGGAGAATGGCAAGATGAGATTGAACGGAACTGGATGTTCAGTCTTTAAGAACGCTTTTTTTTTAATGTTGAGTTTAAGTTATTTGCCTACCCAATTTTCATTTTCTTTTCAAATAACAAATAAATTTAAATAAAACATGTCATAAAAGGTGATAATTTGTTTTTCATGCTTTGTAACCATATTATACTGAAAAATCGATTTTGAATAATTCTCAGGTTTCATTTGTTTTCTTGTTAGCTCAGCCTCTAATTTTTGAACATTATTTTTCACAAAGTAATATTTCTTATTAAAATTTGGATGTTTTGAACCTTTTAATACTTAAACAAATTTTGATTTACCTAAACTGTTTGAAATAAAAATTTATTAAAAATAGAATTTTTCCGTCTTTATAATAAGTATTAAAATGGTTTAAGTTCTGAACATACTCCAAGCTTTTACAATTCTTGAAGATCTGTAAGAACACAAATTCCTTTAAATTTGTGTAACGTATTTAAAAGTTCTATAACTCCTAAATTTTTAGAACCTCAAAATCATTCAACATATCATCCATTTCTTAAATTTCCTATCATTAATTACGGAAACATTTAAAAATCTTATAACCAAAAAAATCAAATTACCGAAAAGGAGAGGTACAGCAAAATAATTTTGACTTACCGATATCTGAGGTGTAATCAATAACGATAATGTGAATTGATCACTGTTTAGGGATCTTCAAAGATACATAGATTCCGTTGTATTAAACCTTTCTTGGTTGCAAAAATTGAATTCTTGCTCATTTCATAATGATGGAAAAATGTTCCGTTAAAACAAAATTAGCCAATTGGTAGAGATCCTGCGAACGCGAGACATAAAGGTCTGCTTACAGATATAAACACACTTCCAATAAATTCACTATATATTCATAAGAATTATTATTATTTTACTTCAATCTTTTCTCCAGATCTCATATATAGCTTCGGCAACATTGAAGACAGAATAAAGCGATTGCATTCTTATCGCCTATGAATGTTAAAATGACATTAAACGGCTGTGATTAATTTCTTAAATCGTTCCTAAATGACAAAAATTTGAATTTATTCTATCCTAAATAAAAATTAAGAGCATGAAAATATCTAGGCGAAATCAAGTTTTAATAAATATTCAAATTGCAAATTATCCAGTCACAATGATTTATATTTAATAAAAAACTGTCGTATACGCAATTAAACTGGCACATTTAATTTTTTCACAGCTTTAAAGATTCAGTGAAAAGGGGTACCACCAAAATGGATGATAGGCGCCAATTTTTAGTCATTCCAGAACAATGACGAAAATTTGACAACATTCATGAGTACTGAATCATTTATTAAGTTCCGTCAAAACGAATTCCTCAAAAATGGTTCCTCCGAAAAGGGTTCCTCCAAATTGGGTCCACCAAAATGGGTTTCTCCGAAATGGATGAATAATGACAAAAATCTGAAAAGTTAATGAGTTTTGGCTACTCCAGCATCCTAATTTGAGCCGGTACTCAACCCGTTTTGGAGAAAGAGTGTATGGAATTTCTCCTAAACCATTCTTAAATATTTTATTTCTTTATTTATTTATTTCAACTAATAACTTAACAATATACAAACAAACTATGAACTAATTTACATATTTTAGTTGAACAAAGTAAAACTCCGTTTAGACTAAAATCTGTGTTGGAGCAAATAAACAATTTAGGTATGCTATATACACAATCTTTGGTCACTATGTAGTGGGTTAGTTGCTATACATTAGTTGTCTTATATATAATAATTATATTTAAAATAACTTTATATTTCCAATTTTGTAACGTTTACAAATACAGTTTAATTGCTGGAATTAACTCTCCTTAAAAAAACCTTTCAACATTTTCAATGCCGGGCAGCCAAGTTCGAACGGCCAATCGTAAGAATTTTTATACCTTTAGGTAATATATGTGAAAAATGCGGTGCCATGTAAAGATAAAATCTTTTAAACTTCTCACTATTGCAACGAAAATCAGCATTATAGTAATTTGGATTTCTAGTATTTTACACCTGTGCAATCCGATTGTGAAAAGTATCACTACGGATAAAAAGCATTTTCAACACTTTAAATATGTATAGATATCTAAGTGGTTGCAAATATAGTTGTCGAAACAAAGGAACTGAAGGTTTTGTCTGGGGCATAATTTCCTAAGATTATAATATTTATGTACTGCACCCAGTACGTTTTTCCTAGTGTTATTGAGATGAGACTTCCACTTTAGTTGAGCATCGACCATTAGACTCTGTAGCGTGTATACTTGGCATAAAATAAATAATAAAACAAAATCAAGCCAAGAAATAATTCTAATACAAAATTTTTATTTTGGACAAATGTGATTTAATTAAATTATATAAAAAAATTTAAATTATTATTAATTAATAATAAAAAAATGAAAGTTTAAGAATTATAAAATGTAAGCAAATTTAGTTTCAAAAAAATACTAACAAAACAAATTTAATACTAAACCAATTAAATAAAACTTAATCTTAAAGATAAACCATATAAAAATTAAAAAACCTTGGTGTTCCAATATACTTTGATTCTTGAACCGTCCTTACTGAAACAAATCTCCTGAAGAGAAGAAAAAAAAAATTAAAATTAACGCAACATATTTACAAAAAAACCAAAAGAGAAATTCCAAAATATGTATTTAGTTTCCTACAACAACTTGATGTCAAAAAAATAAAAATTAAATTTGTTGTTTGTTGGGCCCCATGACATCTAACACGCTAAATATGCGCCAGCTTAACTTTCTAAGCAATCCACTCTGGCGTAGGTAATGTTCTGAAGGAACTTACGAAATTGAAATTAGGAACTGAAAGGAAAGTAAGAAATCAAGCAAAAATAATTATCTGGTAACTCACCAATTGACTACAGTTTTGTGGATGCGACCTTTTCCTCCAATCTTCGATTTATTCATGATCGCTATCTGCTTGACTATTTAACAACAGTCACTGTGAGAAACCCATCAAGTTACACCAACCGGTTAACTTATCTCCGTCCTTAATATTTCGGTTAAATAATCCCCGTTAATTATCCGGAGAACTGCTACATATATAAACAAACAATAAATAATAATTTAATAATAATCAAAATGAAGAACACCGAAATGTGTGTGTGCGCGCGATATCCAGATAAATGTATACGTATGTCCGGTATAACGTAAGATACAATCACTTCAAAAAAAAAAAAATTAAATTATTTGTCTTTGTGGTTGCACAGGCTTACTCAATACTTGTCCGCGTTCTTTTCTTTAAATATTGTCCTTTTATTTTTCTTCACTTATTATTACAAAGCTATTTCTATTAACTTTATTTTATATTATTCATAAAATCACTGGCCAATATCCAAAATAACCCACTCACAATTTCTTTTAGAGTCCATGCGGCCGTAGACATTTAAAAAAATGGCCTTATATAACATTATTATTCTTTGATCGCGTCGCGTTCACTTTCCTGCTTTTTCGTGTATTTTATTTATTAATTTTTTTCTTTTTCCTCTCGTCACATTTTTCGGCCCTTATATAGCTAAATTGTTTTCCCCCACTCAAATTGAAACAGTATTACCAAACCAATTATTTTCAATGAGAGGCATCTATGAAAGGTTGGAAACCAAGATGAATTACTCCGAAAATGAATATTTGGTTGTCTCTATTCAATGATAGATGCCATCACTACCTGTCAAAACAAAAATTCTATCACAAAATTTAAATTCAAAATACAGTAGAACCCCCCTTTTACTTTTTATTAATTCTCTTATTTTTTCCAAAATTACCGTTTAAAATTAAGTAGCGTTCACAAATCAAAATCGATGAAACACCCGAAAACATTACAACTCAAATATCTAAACTCGTTGACAAATTCAAATGTAAAACACTGAGACAAGCAAATGTTTGTGTCACATGGATGAGCATGGTATTTCAAAGAGCATTCCGAAGAATTTATGTTCTTCTTTCCAAATAACATAATTTTTAACGCTTTAAGGGAGCCGATGATGATAGAACCATTTACTTAGATTACTTAAGTCGTATTCAAGCAGCAATTTAGTGTCGGCAAATAGCTCAAAGCCAAATCATCGGTAAAAGCTGTGGCGTGTCCTAGATTAAGTTAAAATATAACAAAAATAATGAAGGCCCCAGAACTGACCCTTGAGGAACACCACAACTTAATAGACCTTCGCAGCTAGTTGTTTCACCTATTTTCACAACCTGACAGCGATTTTCAATGTAACTTGCAAACCAATCAAAAATGTTACATCTAATACCAATTTTAGCTAACTTCAATAAAAGCATTCCATGGTGAACAGTGTCAAATGCCTTGGCGATATTGACAAATAAAGCTATGAGTTTCCGAAAATCATTAATATGATATAGTTTGGAAATTCACCGATCCCCAAGCTAAGATTATATAAGTATTTCAGAACATCCACCAAATACCTTGAATATTTTTTAACTATAATATTATCAATGCCGTCAAAACCTTTGGACTCTTTGTTATCCAACTGTTTTATCTTAAGATATAGACTCAAATAAGCAAGATGAACTGTAGTTCCTTTCAGCACCATATACATATATACTTTTTAAATTCAATTGAAGTAATATCACTAGTAATTACATTAAATTTGGAGATTGAATCTTGTGAAACGTTAACGAAATAATTACTGAATTCGTCAGAGATCGATTTTAGAGACGTGAGAATGCTATTAGAATCGGCTTGAAAAATTTCGTCCGATTTCGTCCTAAAACTTCATCAATTATTTTTCATGTGTGCTTTGAATTATTACTAGCCCATTCAAATTTCCTTTTGTAATAGTTATTTTTGACCGTTTTTACATCCGCTTTAATATTTCCCGAAAGTTTTTTTTAACATATTTTGCTAATTTAATATTATTTGGATAGCTTTTTAATGTACGACAAAATTTTATTAATTTGTTAATTTTAAATAAAAGTTTGAGACTCATCCATGGCTTTAACTTAATTGCTTTAGGAGAAGCAGTACTGAACCTTGATGAGGCAATATTCGAGTTTAGAATATCCAAAAAGTTTTTAAAAGCTAAACTGCAAATAGGTACTCTCGCTATAAACAGAATCTCAAAATTCAAACTTCAGTAAATTATTTAGTTTATCGTAACAAATTTTAGAGGGATTAGAATTATTATTAGAAAGTGGTGGCTTGATGAGTGAGAAAGCCAATATTAACTAGAATCAAATTGTGATCAAAAAAGTGCTTGGGTAGGTTAGAAATATCAAATTTGAATAATCTATCATTTTTAACAAAAACGCGGTCCAAACCTTGTTGGCTCATTCACAAGAGTAACAAATCCATAGGATGCAAGCATCGTTTGGTAATTGTAGGATTCACTAGTATTTAAGTAAATATAAGTAAAGTCTCGCTTAGCTAGTTAAATGTTTAAAATAAGAAAATGTAGAAACGTGAAATTTACAAAATGTTTATTTATGAAAACACCCACACCACCCAGCGGTAATTATCATTCCAGCAGGCTCGAAAATTGTACCCTGTCAAATTAAACTCAGAACATTCAATGGAATAAATCCAAATTTCGGAAACAGAGATCAAATCAATTTCGGGAACAAAGATCAAATCATCCCATTGCTTTTGTTTTTCTAAAAATGTCTCCAGATCTCATAAAAAGCTTCATAAACAATATAGGCATAGATCAATCAAGACTAGGGCATCCATTTTTTGCCCATAAAGTAATACCGGAATCCGGAAAATATTTTTATAGTTAATGCTTATATGTACGAGTATGAACGATACTAAATCGCGGTTTTGATTAGGATATATACAATTATTAGGATTAAACGACTGACACAATTTATAGAAATAAAATAATTTATAAAGTTTATAATGTTTATGGATTTTGTAGCAATTACATAAATCCTTTAAATTTAAAAATTCTTTAAACGCTATAAATTATGTTAATCCTATAAATTCTGTAAATTCTAAAGTTTATGTCTATAAATTTTTAAATTTTATGAATTTTATAAATTCTAATAATTCTAAAAAACCTACAAACTCTACAAAATTCATGAATTTAATAAATTTTATCAATAATATGAATTCTTTAAATTTTGTAAATTCCTTGAGTTCTATTAATTGTTTCAAGTGTGTCTGTTTTATAAATTCTACAAACTCAAATTTTACTTGTTTTGTAAATACAAAAATTTCGAAAAATCTTATAAACTTTAACAAATGCAAATAAAATAATTTCTATAAATTTTATAAGTTCTATAAATTCTATGAATAAAGTTTAAAAATTCAGTAATTGTTTTAAATTCTACAAATCTCGTAAATTCTAAAGTTCCTATAAATTTTATAAATTCTCTAAATTCTTCAGTCTTTAAATGTTATAAATTCTAATATGATTATAATTTTATGAATTTTATAAATTCCATGAATTCTTTAAATTATATAAACTTCATAAATTTTATAAATTTTATAGATTCTTTGGGTTCTATGAAATGTTTGAAGTTTGTCGGTTCTATAAATCCTACAAACCAAAATTTTACTTATTCTAAAAATTTAATAATTTCTATAAATTCTATAAATTTTATAAATTCTATGAATGATTTCTTTAAGCCATATGGATAAAGTTTTAAATTTCAGTAAGTTCTTTACATCCTACAAATCTAATAAATTCTGTAAGTTCGATAAATTCTATAAATTTTAAGTCTGTAAATATTATAAATTCTAATAGGTTTTAAAAACCTGTGAATTTTATAAATTTTATAAATCCAATAAATGTTATAGATTCTATGGTTTCTATAAATTGTTCAGGTCTGTCAGCTCTAAAAATTAATTCGACAAACTCAAATTTGACTTATTTAAAAAATTACATAATTTCTATAAATTCAATAAATTGTACAAATTTTAATGTATCTAAAATTTGTTTAATTTTTATAAAGTTTATAAATTCAACAAATCCTTTGAATTCTATAAAATTTAATAAATCCTGTAAATCCTATAAATTTCTATAAAACCCTAAAATTCAGTAGGTTAGATTAGGTTAGAGTAGTAGAGCTGCTTAGGTAACATAGAACATCTCGTACTTTACTGTTTTCGGCATTCGACAGGTTGTCAATCATTAACCTACCTAAGTATTTGTGCCTTCTGCGTGCTAATGCCACTTTGCTTTTACAGAAGTCATTTGTCTCTGGCATGCTCTCCAAAAGATGTGCCATGAGTAATCCTACGACCGTCCTTACTTCATTAGAGCTTAATGTTCTGGTGCGCCCGAAGTCTAGTTTGTGCCAGACTTGTCCTGCTTCACCACAGTGAGGGTGTCAGTCCACCTTTCCAATTTAAGCGCTGTGATGTCCAGTTACAAATAAATACTTGTTTAAAAATTTTATTTCCTACTCACTCCTTATAAAATGAATGTGGAAAAAAATTCGGAAACATTTTTAAACA
Organism: Tipula vernalis; assembly: GCA_958295665.1. Classification (NCBI taxonomy): domain Eukaryota; kingdom Metazoa; phylum Arthropoda; class Insecta; order Diptera; family Tipulidae; genus Tipula; species Tipula vernalis. The sequence goes on along the minus strand of OY282558.1, from coordinate 172,283,136 downwards.
AAGATTTAATTGCTGCTGCGATTAAAGCTTGATTTCCATGAGAAAATCTTACTGACTTGTATATTTTACTGAAAAAGACAGAGGAGTTAAGACAATCAAAAATTCCATTAAAGTGACAAAGACAGTAATTTTTTTTATAGCCAAATTTTATGGTTATATTTTGACAAAATTTTAATAACATAACCAATAAATTTTGTAAAATTTGGTTCAATTACATTATGGCTAAGTAAGTATTTAATATAAATAATAATTTAATATTTAATGATTAATAATTTACTTAATATATACTTGATCTCAAAAAACTTATTGTGTTAACCTACTTAGTAGGTTAAAAAACTATTTTTTCTCCCAACGTCTTAAAAGCCTCTTGTTTTAATACTGTTTTTTGGTATTAAAGTTGGCCTTTTTCTTACTATTTTATAAAATGTGTGTGTTGCTAAGCTACACTTTTAATCCTTGGTGTAAAAGTAGGTATTTTTAATACTATAGGAGAAAAATATTATAGTGAAGACACAATAATATGTATAATGTATATATGAAAGTATTTTTTATTTTTTTTATTTCGGAAAAACTTTTTTTATTCATTAACACAAAAAACTCAATTTACATACTCATTTAAAAAAATTATTTGTTCTGGATATTAATGTTAAAAGTACAATTTGAACAACTTTGATAAAAATTAAGCAAACCGGATTTGTCAACATTATTATCATTTGTAACCATATTGCCAACAATATTGGTAATTGGACTGGTACTGGGATCTTCGGGGGGTAATATTTCTGCAGCAAAGGTATCCTCATTTTCTACAGTATCATGAGCGGTTATATTTTCATGAGTAGTACTGTAGCTGGTACTAGTACTGTAGCTGGTACTAAGTTCATCGGGCCGTAATATTTTTATAGCAGTGTTTGTTTTATTTGTTGTGGAATCTTCTAAGTATCCCTCAGCTACAGTATTAGATTTCCAACCACCATGCCTTTTAAGGCAAGTGAGGTCACCGCCAGAATCTACAAGGAGTGTAGCTGAAGTTCGACGCAAGCAATGACCGGTATATTCACTTGCATTTTTTAAATTTAAATGCAATGCCACCTCTTTTGCAACGCTACAAATTTTGTGAATACCAACTACTACCCGATGACATACTCCACCCTGGTATTTTATAAAAAGACGTCGTTCCTCGAAATTTTCTGGGCGAAGAGCAAAGTACTTTCTGCAAATCCCCAAATAATTTTCTCCCAAAACAGTAAAGAGGCGCGATTTGTTTGTTTTGGAGTTGGGAATTTTTACCAACAAAGCTGATTGAACGTCTTCAATGTCATCTATCTTTAAATTTACTAGTTCGTCGCAACGACATGCACCCGCTACTCCCAGTATTAAAACAACCTGCTAGAAAAATACCAAAATATAAGTATAAATATTATCTTTAAGTTTTAAAGCTTACCTTCATCATTAAATATGTTTTATCGGGAGCAAAATTTAAAAACAAGTCGATTTGTGCTTTATCGAGAACCCTCGATTTTTTTGCTGTGTAACCAACATTCTGTTTTTTTAAAAATGCTCGCAATTTGGAATATTTTTCGATGTTTACGCCATTTTTATAATTTAATGTGGCCTTAACCATAGAATATTGCGCCCAAAGAGTCGAACTTTTCATCTTCGTAGACAAATTGGCAAAGTATGCCAATAGAACGCTTTCTGAATATAATCCAGATTGCACATTTTTTTCAGTACACCACTTCAAAAATCGGTTATATGCGCACTCGTAAATCTTACGTGATTTTGATGGCAATAGGTTTAATACAATTTCCTTTGCTGTTTGAACCACATCCGGAGGTAAATTTGATAAATCTTCTGATTCAAACATTTTGTTCGCAAGAAAAATATTATAATTATAGCTTGGCAGTTTGACACTTACAATAGTCAAACCAAACAAAAGTCATGATCTCCTTAGTTTCACAAAATATTTCAACAAAATTACTTTCAATTTTGAAATTTTAATTACATAATTTGTACTTACTTGTATAATTAGTTTATAATAAGCATTTCTTCGTTGAAGAAAAAATAGTATGTGTTATTCGGATTAAAAGTGACTTTGTTTGACTCGCAAATATTTGCTTTTGCTCGGCTACGCTGCGCTTCGCCTCGCATGCAAATATAATTGCTCGTCAAACAAAGTATCACTTTTAATCCTAATGACACAATGTACTATTATTTTTTATTTTCTCAGTTACTCAATCAGTTTTCAAAATAAAAAAAACATGGATTATAATATTCCGTAATTCAATAATATTTTATTCGAATATTAATATTTTTTTTTTTTAAAATCATCTTGTTTCAATTAAGAAAACTTGTAGAAAAAGATATCAACCAATTATGCGCAGCAAAAATAGGTTTAAAAAAATTAATAACCGCAATATCCGCCTTTCCTTTCTGCCATCTGCGCAATTCGGGATCTGACACTCCGCAGCGCTAATTTGAGACCAGACTTCAGTGATGAAAGCTCGCAGCTGAGTCAAATTACTTGGAGCCTTCTTTGCTATACTGTATTTCAGCAAAGACCATAGGTTTTCAATGGGCGGCAGGTCTGGGCTCTGCGGTGGCCAAATTAATACGTTTACATTTGAACTCCTCAAATAGTTTGTGATTGATTTGGCTTTTTGTATTGGCGCATTGTCCTGTTGCAACACGAAATTTTCACCAATTAACTTCTTCCCTTCCGGTATTATAATGTCCTCGGCGAGTTTAAGGTACACTGCAGCAGTGACTTTACCTTCAAGCACTTTTATTTGTCCAACACCGGCTGAACATATGCATTCCCAAATCATAATGCCTTTCTCAAATGACATTAAAGTGGGTTTTGTGCAATTAAATGACAAAACTTTCGCCGTATTACGCCAAACGAACATTCTGCCATGACTGTGCTTCAGCCGAATCATCGATTCGTCGGTCCATAGAATTGAATCCCAATAGTTCAGGGTTTTTAATGCATGGTCAGTATAAAACTGAATCTTTTTCTTCAAACTTACTTTGCTAATGAGTTGTATATTTGCGTGCAACTCGACCGTGCTTATTATTTTCATGAAGTCGGCGTCGACTTTTACATTTATACATTTAAGTGGTGACCAGCGAAAAATTATAAAGGTAGATAGGATTTCTGTATTCTCGCCTAGCGAAAAATTAACGTCACTTAAGAAATTTAACGAAGCTTCGTTAAATTAGATCTGTCAATTAAGAAAAATTAACAATATGCGATTTTGCGTCCAACCTTAAGAAATAAATATCAAATCCAAATAAATTTTTCATGCGGTAGATGCAAAGATTTGTATTTCATACGATTTTTTTTATATTTATAAATTTAAATTTTATTTTTATAGGCTTTACGGTGGTATTAATTTATTTGCTAATTTGGGAACATTTTTCTGCCGATTTTTTTGTAAATGGAAAAAAAGAAAAAAAAAATTTTGTTTCGTGTTTATGAATTACAAACCAATTGGGGCCCATTTTGGTTGCCATTCTGATAACAATTGGTAATTCAATATTTTTTTTATTTTGTGACAATAAAATAGTCTAAAATGTTCAAGTTTATTTGACTAGAAGAAAAAAAGTTTGGTGGAAATCAAATGTCGAAAAATAATGCAATCAATATTGCAGTCGTTTCACTAAACTTTTCAGGTTTAAAATTTTTTGCTGGTTGGAATGTCAAAAAAAATTAAGAAAAATCGTAAAAATTTTTAAGTTTATAATTTTTGGCTGGTTGAGCCTTTAGTTGGGACTTGCTTTGAAACTTAAGTGGCGACCAGCGAAAAATTATAAACTTAAAAATTAATAATTAACAAAACTTAAAAATGCGGTTGATAGAATTCCTGTATTCTCGCCCAGCGAAAAAAAACCGTCACTTAAGAAATTTAACGAAGCTTCGTTAAATTAAATCTGTCACTTAAAAAAAAATTAAGAATGCGCGATTTTGTCAAATCCAAAAAAAATCATCGCTTTTTATTTTTAATTTTTTATTTATTCCTTTTAATTTTATTTTTCTAGGTTTAACTGATGTATTAATTTATTTGTTGATTTAACAATATTTTGAGCATTTTTTTCTAAACGGTAATGAAATCATTTTGTATTTGCAAAATATATAGTTTGAAATTTTCTATTGCACATAAACAATAACAATTTGTAATTTAATATTATTTTGTTTTGTGTATTGATTCCACTTTATTCAGTTTATAATTTTTCGCTGGTTCGAATGTCAAAAAAAATTAAGAAAAATTAGTGCCGTTAAAATTCCTAAATTTATAATTTTTCGCTGGTTGAGCCTTTAGCCTGGATTTTCGGTGCAGATATTTTTGGATCGGCATTTGATATCGACTGAATTTTCTTATCCTGTCATTTTTTAGTTGCTCTTGGTCGCCCCTGGCGCCTAATTGGTGCTACTCTGCCTTCCATTTTAAACGCTTTAATTACTTTAAAAATTGCAGTGGTCGAGTTGCCGAATAGTTTAGCGATTTCGTACATTTTTTTCTTCTGAGTGTACAGCTTTATTATAAGCTGTCGTTCTTCAATAGTAAATAAAATACTTAAACTTTTCCATTTTCTGTAAGTTCCAATAAAAATATTGTTGATTCAGACACTAAATTGTACTGTATTAGTAATTCGCTAAACCATTATACTTACGCTTGTGCTGCAGTTTAATTTTGAATGATAATCGACTAGATGATTCAATGATTTAAGAATAATTAAAAAAAAGTACGGTAATTATGTCCACTGAACTCCGAAATACTTGACAATTGAATTTTTAACCTATTTCTGCGGCGCATAAAGCCTGTATTCCATGAGAAAAATTGACTGACAGTTAAAAAAAAACGAAAAGAGAAAAATAATCTGATGCACCATATAAGAGACAAAGACAACGGTTTTTATTTTATAGAAAAACAATTTTGCTGTAAAATAAAAAATAAAATAAAAAACGATGTCCTTGTCAGGGGCATCAGATTATTTTTCTCTTTTCGTTTTTTTTTTTACTGTCAGTCAATTTTTCTCATGGAATACAGGCTTAAAATGTGATGGTTTCAAACTTTATATGGTTACTTTGGTTATTTATTTTTTTAATTGTGTTGTTTGTATGTAAATTCACCTATAATATAGTACAGTATAATGTCCCAATTCCACTGTGAAAAATTGACTGAGCTGACTTGAAGTTGGAAAAAGAAAAAAAAAATAATCCATCAGAGAGACAAAGACAAAGTATTTTGTTATTGTTCTTTTATAGCAAATTTTATGGATACATCTTGACAGCAAAGAAAAACATCACCAAGAATTATTTAAAAAAAGTATTAATTAGTGTTAATTCGAGTATTTTTACGATTCAAAATAATCTAAAAAATTAATTATTATTAATGCTCATATCAGAATTATTTTTTCGAATATTTTCGATCACGCATTAGACTTTACCATAAAAATTGCAAACTTTAAAATTGCCTTAGTGTTTTGACAGCAAACAAAAACATAACCTAGAATAACCAAAAATTATTAGAAAAATGAAGTATTAGTGTTAATTCGATTATTTTCACGTTTCAAAATAATCTAAAAATTTATTTATTATTAATACTCATATCAGAATTATTTTATTCAAATTATTTCCGTCATAAAATACAAAATTAAAAAAAATCTTTCCCATAAAAATACCAAACAATTAAAATTATCAGCGTGTGCGAGAAATATTTTTCATCGGTACACAATATATATGTACATGTATTAGTTGGACTGCCATAAAATGTTCTCGATTTGATACTTTTTTTTAATTTCGACCTCAGTGAACTAACACAGATACACATTTTTTGTAAGTAAAAACTTGGCTGACTCCGTTGTGTGTCTCGTTCACACAACCACCGATTTTATATTTTTATCTCAAGTTATTTTTACTGACAAACTTTGATTCACAGTGGAATTGAGGCATAAGCAATACATAAACTACAATAAGAAAATATTGGGGAATATTAGAGAAACAATAGTTAGTATGCTCCAATTAATTTTTTAACCTAATTTTGCGAGACAGTATATTAAATTTATTTGGAGTATTTTTATCCAAACGTCACTTTATACCATAAAAATATCGAAGTGGGGTTAACTTCATTTTTTTTTTATAGTATTTGCTTCAGTGTGCGAGAAAAATTGTCTATCCTTACACAATCTGTATGTACATAGATGTATTGTAAAATGCTGAAAAAATATACTTCGCTTCATATTGTTCTTCAGTAAATTATGGTTATACACCAGTAAATTATGGTTACATAGTACAGTAAAAACAATTTTTTTCAGTACTGAAAAAAAAAATTCCCTCTCACACCTCAAGTAAATCTATACTTTTATCTCGCTTTATTTTTACTGATAATTCAACTTGTGTAAAAAAATTCATAGTAAAATGTATCAAAGTAGCTGTTTGCTAGCGGATATTTTCGAAAAAGGAAGGAAGGTGTGATGCAAGTGGATATTTTTTTCGGATATTTTTTTATTTACCTTTTTCAATTATTTTATAAGTTTAAATAATAAATTTCTATATAACATCAAAAACCCATGAGATTTCTGTCACTTATTAAAGAAAAGTTTATTATTTTGGTTGCTTTAAAATAATAAAATTTCCAAAAATATGCCGTCGAAAACGCGTTTTGGAAAAATCTCGAATGAAAATATTGTAAAGGAAATCGATAAAACTACGCCTGAAAATACTAAGAGAAGTAAATCATCGATTTGGAATCAATTTGATGCATTTTGTAAAGAAAGAAGTTTCGATTTAAAGACAGAACAAAAAATTCCTGATGTCGCTATGATTTTAATGGATTGGGGGTTTAACATGAAAAAGCAAAACGGAGAAGACTATAAAGAGTATGTAATTAAGACGATGTGGAATACAACTGCTAAAATGATTCAGGCTGATTATTTTATTAAATATAAAGTAACTTTCGATCCATTTTCCGATATACAATTTAATGAAGCACGTAAAGCCAGAGATTCGAAACGAAAGCAGCTGCAAAGTATAGTTGAAAAACGAAAAGAAAGTGCGATATCATTTACGAAGGAAGAAATAAATAAAATGGCCGACGCGTGGGATGAAAATACACCGATGGGACTATTAAAAAAATTTTTCCACGTAGCGGCATACGAGTTAGCTTGGAGAGGGGGAGAAGCTGCCAATTGTAAAATAAATTTCTTCAAAACAACAGCATTAAGTGATGGAAGTTTTTCAGGGAGGATTGAATATAATTGTATTTTTTCGAAAACTTGCCAAGGAGGGGCAAAAAAGTGCAGTGACAGTAAATGGCTCATTGAAAACATAGAAAATCCAAACTTGTGTCCAGTTAGATTATATCAAAAGATATTAAGCAAACGCTCTCCAGAGATTACGAACGAAAAATTTTTTCTTACCCCTAATCCCTTCTGGGAAAAACCAAATTCCAAAGGATGGTACAAAAATATGCCGATAGGAATTAATGAGCTTCTGAAATGGACTAAAGTATCCGCAGAAAAAATAGGACTAAATATAAAAAATGAAAAAATTACAAATCATTCACATCGTTCAAGCGCAGTTTCCAATTTGAATAAAGGCGGTATAAATGAACAAGAATTAATTAAAGTAACAGGACACTCTTCTGCAAGCTCAATAAAACCTTACCTACAAATAGATGAAAGCCACCATTCCAACATTATAAAAAATATGCGCCAACCAACTATTCAGAAGACGTCCACTTCTTTAGACACTATTCAGTCCACATCAACAGGGCAAATAATTTATAATAATTGTGTTTTCGAAAATTGTTCCTTTAAATAAATTTTCCTTATATATTGCTCAATAATAAAGTTCCAAAATAAAATTTTTAATCAAAAAAATGTCTAATTTATTAACTTTTTTCTCTTTTCTCGTTGAATTATCTCAACAAATACAACTCGAGCTTTGAGTTAGCCGGGGATTTTTTTATTTTTGCACTCGTAATTAGTATGCGTAGCAATTTAACTCGACAAAACTTTTGTCCAGGCAAAAACACTCGAGCTGCGCTCTCGTGTTTTTTCCGTACAAGTTTTGTCTCGTTAAATTGCTACGCATACTAATTGTTCGTAAAAATAAAAAAATATCCGGCTAAATCGAAGCTCTTGTTGTATTGCTGTTGATAAAAATACTTTCGTAATGGAAATCAGGCTTAAGCATCGTTCATACAATTGGCAATGATTGAAATCATGTGTTTCCTGTTTTATCGGTTTCTCTCATTAAACCTGACGCATCGGGGCTAGCATCATTTAGGCTAGAATTTTAGCCTCAAAGAGCACTTCTATCGTTCCAAAATTAAAGTCCTTTTCGATATTTTTCAGGAAGCTGCAAAAACGAGCAAATTTGCAATATTTGAAACATTAAAATTAACTAAATTAAATATTTTTTTTCAATTTTGAACGTTTTGCTGTCCCAAATTTAATTAGAAAGGCTAGCACTCACTAATTTTCTTAGCGATAAATCGTTGTTGAAACAACGTTCTCGCAATGAGCATTATGGGCCAAGGGACAAGATTATTAAATTCATCAATTATATCATCGCTGTTCGAGCTTGAATTGATATCATCAAAATATAACTGGCATTGAGCGCCGAGAGAAGTTTCTGAATTTGTTTGTTTGAGCCCGAAATCAGATATGTGTATTTATTACTAATATTATTTGAAAAACAATGGAAATTCTGAATTCATTTCGTGGTTGCTCTATTTTTCTGCATTCTACCATATTCAACTTGTCGAAAAACTATCCGACGTCGCTAGTTGGTCGTTAACAATAAGTAAATAATGACAACTTTTCGAAAACAAATAAGTTCATATTTGTTTTTCCATTGTTTCAAAATAATATTGTGCTCGTTTATTGTTTGTTACAAAACAGAAAGAAAACTTTCGATTCTTGAAGTTCTCTAATTCTGCTGAATAAAACATAAAAGTTTTGGTATGTATAAGTACGTGTAATATGTATAAATGAAAATTAGTTCGAATTCACAGTTTCTCTTGTTATTATTTTGTTTGTAAAGAAAAAAATAAATTTTTGTTTGACAAACATTAAGGGAAAACACACAAGAATTTTCAATCATTTGAAATCTTAAAAAAAATTGAGGAACAAAACAATAAAGAAAATTCCGAAATACTTGGGGAAAACTTTTTCGTCGCATTTAAAAAAATGAAAAGGGACTGTAAGTACATATATCCAGCAAGAGAAGCAATGCAACCGGAATGAATGAAACATTCATCAACCATGTAATAACAATGATTATGTACCAAATCTTTTCTATAATATAATGTAAATAATTGAAAATCAAAACAAAAAAAAAATATTTAAAACTAACTTCCGGTTGTGTAATCTTTCACCATTTAATACAATCTCGTTTGCATTTTAAGATCATGAATAAAAAAGTTGGAAAATGTAAATTTATTCCATTTTATTGTTTGGATTTTGTGTTCGGATTAGTTTTTCGAATAATCCTTGTGTTGTTTTTTGACGGATTATGATGTATTCTTTTATTTTTTTTATTTTGCAACTTAACATAATTTATTTATTTTTTTTGTTTTTTTTTTTTTATATTATTCTTGATGACTTTTTATTGTTTGTACAGCTTTTATTGTACTGTGTTCATAACCAACGAGCTTTTTGATAATTTAAGATGCACGTGCGCATCACGATACCGACTGGCTGATTTTGTACATAATTATATTATCTTTTTATGCTACTTTTTAAAGGATTAAATTTCTTAAGAAATATTATAAATCATTGAAAGTATAAAGAACGAAGAAAATTATAGTAATAGTATTATTAATCAAAATGATTATAAGTTGTGCAATAATAGAATAATCTTATTAAAATTCATCCATTCAAGACCTTTACAGTATTATTAAATGTAGTCATACAATTTTAATCTGTGTTGCTACTTTTGAATTAAATTCTTATTGTTTCATTATACATAATTTTGTCTTTCACTTGTTATCTTATAAATTGTAAAACTCTGTACGTATTAAAATAATGACAAAAGGATTAATTGAAAATTTGCCTTATGTTTTACTTTCAAACTACACAGATGAGAGATAATCCAGGAGATAAAATATTATGTTTACTAGTTTATTACTACAAACCAACAGCAATAACAACAACAGAAGCACTTTGCTATTTGACACATGTGCCATCCATAAATTTTCAACTTTAATCTAAATTCCAACATCAAATTATTTTTAATACTTATATTACTTCTTTTGGTTTTGTCTTTAGTTGCTCTTGGATATGTACTTACTATAGTTTACTAAATATATACATATATAAATTTTGGGCAGGATTGGCCTAAATTTTATAATTAAATTAAAATTTTATTGTTATGCATATAATTTTTATTATTTTGTGGAGCATAGTTCAAAACTGTAGCTATAACTATTTATATGATAGTTAAAATTAAAGTTTATTGCTCTCACTCTTTGTGTCTGCTACATAAAGGCAAATTTAAAGATACATTAAATCAATAGGAGATATTTGTTTAACAACTGAAAAATTAAAGTAGAAAATAAAAGACAACAAATTGTTTCCCTCCATATCCATATTATTCTATCTTTAATTTCCCAGAACAACAAAGTTGAAAGATAAAATATCTTGGAATGGTAAATAAAAATAAAAATTTCTTTTTCGGGTATTCAAAAAAATGTTTCTGTCAATGTTGTGTCTGATTGCCTATCCTGTAACCTTTTGTAAAGTACAACCATACCTACAGGCGGTGTAGCATACATACAGGCGAATTAAATCAATAAATTCTTTTCTGATTATTTGGAACAACCAAACCTGTTGTATTTTTGTCATTAAAGGCTATTGGTGGTAAGTAAAACTTTTTCAATAAAAATGATTTTTCATGCAAGAGGAGATTCTGTAAAATTTCAATATTCCATCAAATACAACATACAAATTCAGACCTTCTAAAATTCTGAATTTACCATCAAGTTAACTTGGGCCTTATACCACAAAGAAACTGGTCATCTTTTCTCTTGTACTTTTCAATATTCTGGCTCCACAGAAGTAAAAAATATGTAAAGTGATAAATGTGTTCCAAGAATTTTTGGTCATGGAAATGCAAGGTACAAAATGAAAAGTTTAATTTGTAAACAGTTTTTAAATAAATGTTCGCAAAATCGTTAAATTATTTGTTTGAGTGTGGATCCCCCAAAATGAAATTTTTAGTATTATGGATGCCTGTGAAGAACATAAAAAAAAAACAAATTTCTCGTATATGTGTATGTATTTAAATGTGGTGGTAATACAAATTATATGCCTGAATGTGGTTAAAGAAAGCAATTACCTAATAGCTAATAATACTATTCAGTGACGATTTTCGTCAAATGTCCGAAGTATGCACTTGATGTAAAAATTATCAAACGGCCGGTCCATAGGTTAGGTTAGGTTAGGTTAGAGTGGCTGCTATCGCACACTTAGGCCAAAAGTAGCCCATTGTATACCACAGGATCTTATCTCCCGTTTCGTACTCCACAGTTCGCGAGTTCCAAAAGGCTGTCCATACCGTACACACCCAAGTATTTATGTCTTCTGTATGATAGTGCCGGACACGAGTATAGGAAGTGATCTATAGTCTCTTCCTCCTCCTCGTCCATGCAACTTCTACAAAATTCATTTGTCTGTAGACCCAGCCTTCTCGCGTTTTTCCCAAAAAGGCAGTGTCGTGGGGGGAGGGATATCAGTGCCTGGGAACGCCGCAAGTCCAGTTTTTGCCAAACCTGTTTTGCTACCCTGCACGTGAGAGTGTTGGTCCATCTCTCATTTGTCAAGGCGATTGCCTTTCTACTGAGCTCCAGTTTGAGCGCTGCTGTAGGCCTCCCCAGACCTGCCCTTTCCGTCTGCATCTGGAGAGTCGTACCGTACCTAGCTAGTTCGTCCGCCCTGCAGTTCCCCGTGATGTCCGAGTGACCAGGGACCTAGATTATCTGGATACTGAAATACTCGGTCATCTCATTAAGAGATGATCGGCAATCCAGCGCCACCCGTGACCTCAGACATACCGCCTTTAGAGACCTGATCGCCGCCTGACTGTCCATATAAATTGCGATATCCCTTACTGATACCACATTATGCTTCAACCATGTCACGACTTCCCCGATCGCCACTACTTCAGCTTGGTACACGCTGCAGTAGTCAGGAAGACGAACTGAAATATTAACATTAAGCTTCTCACAGAAGACACCAGCTCCTACCTTACCAACTAGCTTAGAGCCGTCCGTGAAAAATTGCACTGCCTCGTTTTCCAGTATTGATCCGTCCCTCCAGGATTCCCTTGAAGGGCAGACGGTTCGAACCCTTTATCGAAGCACAAGGTTGGTATAACATAATCTAGATTCACCAGTTCATCCCTTAGTGATCCAACTATCGTCGAGTGCCCCACCTGCAGACACTTCCACTGAGAGACAGCCGTAAGTCGCATAGCCACCTCAGCTGCCTTCTGCTTACCAAGAACCTCTACTGGAATAAGGTGGAACTTAACCTTTAAAGCGCGAGTAGGTGTCGTCCTAAGCGCCCCGTTTATAAGCATGCAGGCCGTTCTTTGCACCCTTTCCATTCTACTCCTGTATGTTACCTTGTCCAGAGCTGGCTACCACACGCCCTCTCCGTACATAACTACAGGTCTCACTACGGCAGTGTACATCCAGTGTACCAGCTCCGGTTTCAAACCCCATCTCTTACCTATGGCGTTCCTGCACGAGTAAATGGCTACAGTGGCCTTATTTATCTTCTATAACGTGTTAGGCATCCAGCTGAATTTACTGTCCAAGAATATGCCCAAGAATCTCGCTCTATCAGAAAAAGTCAGTCTAGTACCGTTTATCGTAGGCAGGCAAACTACCGGAATTTTATACTTCCTGGTAAAAAGTACCAGCTCTGTCTTGGGCGGGTTGATCCCTAATCCACATTTGCTGGCCCATTTGGTAACGATCAATAGTGCATTCTGCATAACATCTCTAATCGTGTCCAAATATTTACCTGATACCGCTATCGCTACATTATCTGCGTACCCTACAACCAATACCCCTCTCTCTCCAGTTCCAACAGCAATTCATTAATCACTATATTCCAGAGAGAGGGGACATTACACCTCCCTGCGGGGTTCCTTTAACCACCCGCCTTCTAATTGTGGACTCCCCCAGTTCTGAAGTAATAACCCTGCTTAAAAGCATATGATTAATCAACCTACTTATAGAGTAATCCACCTTCAAAGCTGACAATCCCTCCATGATCGCCTCCGTCTTTACGTTATTAAAGACACCTTCAATATCGAGGAATGAGACCATACAGAACTCCTGCAAGTAAATTGACTTCTCAATGGTGCATACCAAAGCATGCAAGGCTGTGTCCACCGACCTCCCTTTACAGTACGCATGCTGTGACATTGCCCAATTGCTGGGTTCAATTTTTGATAGTATAAATACATCCACCATCCTTCCTTTCCAATGTTTTCAGCAGAAAGGATGATAGAGTTATAGGCCTCAGGTCCTTCGGATAAGCATGCGAGCTTTTCCCCGCTTTCGGAATGAAGACCACCTTGACCTCTGTCCATTTCCTAGGAATATATACAAATTTCAGACATCCTCTGAAAATCATCTCCAGCCAGGGAAGGATTACTGCCAAGTTCCTCTGGATCACCGCTGGTATAATCCTATCTGAGCCAGCCGATTCATAAGGCTTAAACCCGTTCATTGCCCACGCGATCCGTTCCCTATCCACGATGCCCTCCATTTCTATTGAAGGTATTTCTCGATGAGCCGCCGGCTCCGTCGATTCATCGAGGCTTCCCGGAAAGTGCGTATTTATTAGAAGCTCCAGAGATTCCTTACTAGAAGCTGTACATGACTCATCCGGCCTAATTAAATAACTAGGACTGGTTGGCGGGAGGTCTCAGATACCTCTTCCATTTTACCACAGAAGAGTCTCCAGAACCCCCTTTGTGCCTTCCTCAACTCTCTTTTATAATTCCTCAGGTCGTCCTTATTTGAGTCTCAATGCCGAGCTTCCCTGGTATTCTTGGCCCTATTAAAGGTTACCCTACAAGCCTTCCGATAGGTCTCCAACCTAGTGGACCACGATGTCGGCTTCTGTTTGCCCCTAGGTTTTATCAGGGGGCACGCAGCATTAACTGAAAGATTGCATGCCTTTTTGACAATATCTACCATGTAATCCAGTTCTTCTACTGTCACCGGAAGTTCTGGAACCTTCAGCGGCAATACCTCCTCTAACACCTCCCCATATTTGTTCGAGTTTGTCCTTCTAGGATTCCTAAAGGCTTTCCGGGTAACAGGGTTGACGTTGAGGTTATATATTACATCCGGTGATCAGAGAATGAGTGCTCATTCTCCACTCTCCATCCCCTGATCATTTGAAAAATAGTCTCTGACGCAAATGACACATCCAAGACCTCCTGTCGATTCCTTACAATAAATGTTGGTTCTCGCCCAATATTGCAAACTTAACGCTTAGTATTTAATAAGTATTCAAAAAATAACTCACCCCTTTCATTAATGTCTGTGCTTCCCCAGATTGTGTGATGCGCGTTTGCATCACAACCAAGTATGGCACCTACCTTTCTTTGAACTGCTTCCCGGATTAGTTCCCCTAGGTTATCCGGTGGAACCTCCTTCCCCGATCCATATAAGCTGAGGCTAGCAATAATTTTTCACAGCCAACCTCAACGCTCGTCGCGGTAACATCCTCACTACTAAATTGAGGAAGAAGAAAAATATTCAAATTATTTTTTTCCAAAATACACGATCTGATCTTCTCAGAGTTGCCTGAGTATAATACTTTATACCCTTTTGTTCTGAGGCCACAGATCCTGTTATTGTTAATCCAAGGTTCTTGGATTAGCACCAAGTCCTCACCTGACTTAGTCAGTCTGAGAACGATAGTTGCCGAGGCAGCCTTCGTGTGATGCAGGTTTATTTGTACAATGTTTCGTATCGGAAAAGTAACCCCTTTCGCCGCCCGTCTTCTCTTTTAATCCTTTTTTTGTGGTTGCCGTTGCCATTTCCCTCTCGCGGAGACTTCAACAGGTTTTCCCCAATCAGAGTCCAGAGAAAGGGAGCAGGCTTGAACAACCATCATTTCGGTATCCGTATTCGCCTCTGAAAGATCAATACCTTCATTACCGACGTTTACCCCAGGCTGGTTTCCCACTTGCTTGTCCACTTTATCTTTCTTATACCCATTGAGAGTGATCGACCCGAATCCGAAGCTGATCATTCCCTTTGTTTCTGCGAGGAGAGTTAGGGACTCCCTGTTTAACAGCATAACTGTCAACCTGTAGCCCCCTTTTGCCTCCTCTTGTTTCACTATCTTCCAGTTCTTTGCCGGAAGCAGTGGGTTACTGGTCTGGATGATCTCAGTGACCTCCTCAGGCTTCTCTGGCTTGGTTGGAAACCAGATACATGCCCTCGGTCTGCTCGGAATTTTCTCCTTACTGACATCCAGCTTCGCGGCCTGCCATACCTCGCCTACTTTGGCCACTGCCTTTCTATACAGATCCACCGATCTTTTATCTGAGCACGCAGTCAACTTAACGCGCCCCTGATACCACCCCGCATCCCTACAGGACAGTGGGGGTCCCGGATTATCTCTCAGGACTTCCAAAAATTTGAAGTTCAGTTCATTGTAAACCAACTTCAATTTTTCAGCCGTAATGCTCCCGTCTTCCTGACCCCTGTCAATGACGGATAACATCAAGGCATGCTTCTTCAAAATTTCGCTGAACAGCTTCATCTTTTGGTCATTTTGGGCTCCTGTGGTCACCTTGGCTCGATTAGCTTCGCCCGGTACTTCCTCATCAAGTGACCTCATTCTTTTCGAACAAAGATCCTTATTCAAAGTGCCGCTGCCGACAACTTTCCTCGTCCATGCCACGGATTCCTTTTGTTCTGCTGTTAATTGCCGCTCTGGGGTCGCAGTCAGCCTTTACAAAATTATGTGCGCTAAGGAGGGAGCCCTACCCTTAAGGTTCAAGCTACTCCCTTCCTTATTGTTTCCCGGTTTTTGAAGGGTACCGGCCCCTATTTCTTTGATTTTGGTATCATTCATGCTATTCTCAGGAGTATCGGAGAAACATGGGTCCACCTGTGCAGAGATCCGTATACACAGGTTAGGCTAAATACAACTGGAGGTCGCCAGGTATTCAGAGGGCTCCGTTATCGACTGGGCTTGTTAAATGGGCCCCCAGCCTAGTTGATCATCAGCCCGGGTCGCTTAACACCTTAACCCAGCCCATTCGGCTCGCTAGCACCCCGGCCTCCCAGCACCCCTTTCCGGCCGGTCCATAAGGTTAGTCATATAAATAACAAGTGTTTTGCATCAAATGTAGTACGATTTTCCGCCGACGAAATTGTTTTAACAAAAATCAAAAGTCCCAAGGTAAAATGATTTTTCTCAAATGTCCTTATCCTTAGTATAAATTTGATAACAAAAATTATCAAATGGCCGGCCCATGGGGTCGGCCGTATTAATAACAAGCAATATTTGGATCACATGTTGTACGATTTTCCACCAACGAAATTTGTTCAACAAAAATCAAAAGTTCCCCCCAAGTCAAATGATTTTTCATGAATGTCCGTTGTATTTGAGGCAAAAATTGTGAAAATATTATTTGTTATTTATAGGGCCGACCTCAGGGACCAGCCATTTGAGAATTTTTACATCAAGTGCATACGCCTTTTGATTTTTGTTAAACAAATTTCGTCGGCGGAAAATGGTACAACAATTGGTGAAAATATTGTTTGTTATTTATATAGCCAACCCCAAGGACCGGTCATTTGATAATTTTTACATCAAGTACCTGCTACGGTTGTTCGAAAAAAAATCATTTGACCTAGGGGCTTTTGATTTTTGTTGAATAAATTTCGTCGGCGGAAAATCGAACAACATTTGATCCAAATATTGCTTGTTATTTATGTGGCCGAACCGAGAGACCAGCCATTTGGTAATTTTTACATTAAGTGCATACGTTCGAAAAAAATCATTTGACTTTGGGACTTTTGACTTTTGTTGAACAAATTTCGTCGGCGAAAAATCGCACAACAATTAGTGAAAAAATTGCTTGTTATTTATTAGGCCGACCTCATGGACTGGCCATTTGATCATTTTTGCATGAAGTGCATACAATGGACATTCGAGAAAAACTTTTGATTTTTGGTGAATAAATTTAATCACTTCCATCGTTTGTTCGACATTACAAAAATCGCCTACATGTATACTATTTGGTTTACTCACACTACTAACTTCACTTCGGTTATTATTGAAGGTTTTAAATTGTTTTGGTCAGAAATTATATTATTCGAAAGTTATGATGAAAAATTTTTGCCTGAATCTGCAACGGATAGGTCCTGCTTGCCTTTTACGATAATACTGAAAACTTGGGCGAAGACAATCAGATTGGTTTTACTTTTTGATTCAACATTTTCGCCAATTGATGCTGTTACCCTGGGTACAAACAAAATTGTAATGTGTTCCGGCCCCTATTTCTTTGATTTTGGTATCCTTCATGCTATTCTCAGGAGTATCGGAGAAACATGGGTCCACCTGTGCAGAGATCCGTATACACAGGTTAGGCTAAATACAACTGGAGGTCGCCAAAACTACTGGATCAGTTCTATTATTCATTTATAATGGAAAATTATGTGGCTAAATATTATTCACTTCTAAAGTTATTTTATGGATCCCCTTATAGAGCAAGGGAGATAAAATGATTCTGATGAAATATGAAAACGAATATTTTTGAAAAAATTCATTTGTTGAAATTTTGAAAAAGTTTTTTTCAAGAAATGAAACTTTTGATAAACTTTTGGAAAACTTTGTTGTTAACAAACAGACATATTTCGAAAAATTAAAGTTAGCACCTGGTTTGCACATTTATTAGTTACTTGCCTAAAATATTAAACCTTAAGGAGAATTTTTTTTTTTTAGTTTATATTGGAATTACAAAAAAATTGGCTGAATTTCGTTTCGTTTTAAGCCGAAATTCCAATTATTATGGATGCTGGACGACATAAGAACAAGGTCAGCTTTGACAAAAATACCCGAGCAGATTATAAAGGAGTTGAAAATGTATGTCAAGTCACAGCGATTCCGCCACTACGCTCCCTAGTTACAAAAATAACTCTTCACTATAAAGGAAGCGACTTATGTATAGCTCTTTAGAAGTAGGAATTTACAGAGAAACTTGTGTCGAAACGCTGAAATTTGGTCTAACTTTGGGGATGTCGCGCATTTTAAAAAGAAAAATGTTTACAATTTTAGAGGAATCCGGTTGATTATTGTAATTTAAACAATAACCATTCTTAGTTTAAAAGCTCAAGTAAATTTTTAAAAGTTCATAACATTTTTGAACTGACGAAATGAAAGTTTTACTTAATTAAGTGTAGTTTTTCCGTTTTTGAAAAATCCAAGCTTAACAGGGCCCGATTATTATCTTGTGATAATCAACGAACAAATTTCCAAAACCAATAAAGGAATCAAAATTAATCCCTCTATACTATGAAATCGTAGATCCACAGGATGGTTCCCTAGCCAATGTATGAAACATAATAGAAGACTAGTGTAAGGCCAACAAAAATAAATGGCCTCCAAGTTCACCTGATGTACATATATCTAACGAACTGTGTTTTATGGTCAGGAGAGTAAAGCGCTGTGGTTAAGTACGGATTTTATTTCTGATTGTAAAATTATCATATCTAGCTATATTCTAAAACCAAAAGACGGCATTCTGTAGAACTGCTGAATTTCATTTCGAAATTCAACATTTTAACCCCAAAAAACCAAGAAAAAGTCTCTTTAGGCTGAAATTATAAATTTAATAACCAATTTGTCATAACCAACAAAAATCATCGGTGCGCTGGTATCATCCAATTTTCTTCGTTTCTCTGATGGCACATGAACAAAACATTTAGCACCAAAAATTGAAAAATGTTTAATACCTGGTTTCCGCTGATTCCACGCCTCATATGGTGGCTTTACGATCGCTCTGCACGGCAAACGGTTTTGAACATAATTTGCCGTATTTACTGCTTCTGCCCAAAATGTTTTCGGTAAATTTGCGTCCAACAGCATACAACGCGCCATCTCGATGAGCGTACGATTTTTTATCTCGCAACACCATTCTGCTGCGGCGTGTATGGTGTTGTATACTGAATCTGAATTCCTTCATGTTTCAAAAAATCAACAACGTTCTTTCCTGTGTACTCTCCTCCTCGATCGGACCGTATAACTTTTGGTTTCGTAGAGAATTTATTTTATTACCAATGTTACATACTCCTTTATTTTCTCGTCGACTTCTGATTTATTTTTTAGCAAATAAATCATCACCGTATAGCGCGAATAATCATATATGAATACGAGTTTCGAATACATTTGCTTGATTGCATCTGGATCGCGATGGCCAAAAATGCGATGCCTGTGATGAATGAAATTTTCTTTATATTCGCATACCGCATACACTTTGTTCGGCTGACATAATTTAAACAAATTCGATTGAGCGTCTGCTACTGCCACTTGTTTGTCTCCGAATTTAATTTCACACGTTTCAGAATTCAGAATGAAATTCACTGCATAGCCCTTTTCCAGCAACTTTTTCACCGACAACAAATTTCCTTGAATATTCAACACACCATTTTCATTGACCATTTCGATGCGACGTACGCCTGTGTGTTTCTTTTTCCACACAGTAATTAATTTCGATTGAACCAACTACAATGTGATGTCTGCCTCTGGTCGTGCCTCTAGTGCAACAATTAAATTATCGTAACTGCGCGGTAAACTGCTTACGATAACACCAACATGCCATGTATTTAACAATTTCTTTTCGCCCAAATCACTTAATTTCGGGAACAAATTCGTGAGTTCATTCAAATGCTCTTCGACGTTTCCACCTTCAATCATTTTTAAACCACAAATACGTCGAATTTTGCTCATTTTATTTGTCATTGAGTCCTTCTCATGAAATGTTTTTAATGCCGTCCATGTATGCCGTCCGTGGTTTTATTTCGAATGTAGCACAATTGGTTGTCTTCGCTCGACCGACAAACCAATCTACGCCCGGGCCTGATCATCGCGAATTTGCCAATTGTTGAATGCTTCCACATTGGCATTATCTTCCGTTGGTTCTAGTTTTGTTTCATTTAAAACACTCCACAATTTTTCTTTCATAAGCAATAGCTCTATTTTATACTTCCACATTAAATAATTGTCGTTGTTCAATTTTGTTATAAACGCTTTATTTGTGTCCGCCATCTTAACTTTATTCATTCGCACTTTCTTTTCCGCATAAACTGTTCTTTATTCTTCTTTTATTTAAGCTTAATGTCACTTGTTCAATTTCTGGGCCTATAACCTGTTGGAATACACGAGTCCTTATGTGCATCCACCTAGCCAAACAGAATACTTAATGCTGAACAAAGCAAACCACCGTAATCGGAAATAAAATGAAAGAAACTTGTCTTGCGAGAGACGCCTACTTCACCTCAATCGATTCAAAATTTCCATATAACTTATTTCAACAAAAACTCCCCCCTCCTCCTTCCCCTCCTCCCCCAATACGATTGATGAAACTCAATAAAGTGTATACTACTTTACCTACTGTATAATCTATAACACAGGTTAGATGCAAAAACAACTCCTATAGGATACAAATATCAGAGACTCTACTGATCAGTGTATCTAATAAAACGTCTGGGATTTCTGCAAAAGACAGCCGTGTAAGGACCATCCGTTCATAAAAACCATCAAGTCTCCAATCCATCAAGAATTAATATTCGCATAGATTTTTAGGTCGTCGGTATACATAAGACACTTACAAAACTTGAAACACTGGACAACATCATCAATAAATATCATAAATAGAAGTGGTCGAAGGTGGCTGCTCTGTAAGAACACCGGAAGGTGTCTGAAATAAGAATTGCGCATTGCCGCCGCATAGTTAGGTAGGACATTATCCTTGGAATAAAATCGGATCCAAAGTTATATAATTTCTGAATTAGAAGTTTGTGATCTAACTTATCGAAAGCTTTCGAAAAGTCTAAATAAATTACTGCATCATTCGCAAAAACCATGAGGTTAGTAATCGTAGATAGGCCTTGTATAAAGCCATGTTGACGCAAACTTATTCTATGTATTACGTGCAATTCTATTCTTGACTTAACTAAATATTACCTTATGCTTTCAAACTGCATCTAACCCAACCTACCAAACTTTCAATGTTGAGCCATTAGTCGTTCAATGACTTTCAATGTTGAGCCATTCGTTATGGTTTTATTCAAAAAATGTCACTTTTCTAGTAAGGCAAACGTGCTGGATACGCTCTTATGTACAGTATGCATTTTGTACATATCCAAAACAAACACATTTTATAGCGATTTTGTTAATTATAACGTTTGATTTACTAATCTGTATTGTTGTTGGTTTAAAAGGGCGGCCAACTAGAATCGGCACACGGCGACCTCGTTCGCTATATCCGGCATTAATTCACGACCCAAGAAACTTGAAACATTTCTTTTCTTAATATTACAGACATTGAAAAAGGATTTCATGGTTATTTTAAATAATCCGGATAATGGACATACTGTTAAAGTTAGCCGAAAGTTGCCAGCCGAAAGTGAAAAGCCGATAATGCAGATTGGGTTAGTCCAGCCGAAAGTAAAAAAAACGGTAATGTAGATTGTCTAATCCCAGCCGGAAGTAAAAAGTCGATAATGCAGATTATCTTATGACATTCCAGCCGAAAATAAAAAATTTAGTAGCTATCAGCTGAAAGTGAATAGGATATACAGATTTAAATAAAAATTTTTGTAAATAAAGTTACGTGTGAAACTTTTGCTTCGTAGACAAATATCGGAAAATCAGAAGAATATACAAAAATTGGAATAAAATCAGCCTCAAGAGTAAAAAAATCTGAAGCTGAATCGTTTTTATGTGATTTGTCAACAGCTATCGAATGAAAAAATTCAGTTCAAGTTTCCCGTGGGAAATCTCGGAAAATTCGATTTTCCAAAAATCATTAGAAAATTTGTATAAAATCAGCCACTAGAGTGTTATGTCTGGAGATGGATTCAATTGATGTGATTACTCAATAGCTATCGCAGGAAAAAAATTCAGTACAAGTTTCCCGTGGGAAATCTCGGAAAATTCGATTTTCCAAAAATTATTAAAAAATTTGTATAAAATCAGCTACAACAGTGTTATGTCTGGAGATGGATTGCATTGATGTGACTTGTCAATAGCTATGGCAGTAAAAAAATTTAGTTCAAGTTTCCTGTGGGAAATCTCGGAAAATTCAATTTTCCAAAAATTATTAGAAAATTGGAATAAAATCAGCCTCTAGAGTGTTATGTCTGGAGATGGATTCAATTGATGTGATTACTCAATAGCTGTCGCAAGAAAAAAATTCAGTTCAAGTTTCCCGTGGGAAATCTCGGAAAATTAGATTACCAAATATTATTACAAAATTTGTAAAAAATCAGCCTCTAGAGTGTTATATCTGGAGATGGATTTGATTTATGTGACTTCTCAATAGCCACCGCAGGAAAAAATTCAGTCCAAGTTTACCGTGGGAAATTTAAGAAAATTCGATTTTCCAAAAATTTGTATAAAATCAGTCTCTAGAGTTTTATGTCTGGAGATGGATTCAATTGATATGATTAGTCAATAGCTGAAGCAGGAAAAAAATTCAGTTCAGGTTTCCCGTGGGAAATCTCGGAAAATTCAATTTTCGATTTCGGGAAATTTTCTAATAATTTTTGGCAAATCGAATTTTTCGAGATTTCCCACGGGCAACTTGAACTGAATTTTTTTCCTGCGACAGCTATTGACTAATCACATCAATTGAATCCATCTCCAGACATAACACTCTAGAGGCTGATTTTATACAAATTTTTGGAAAATCGAATTTTCTTAGATTTCCCACGGGAAACTTGAACTGAATTTTTTTCCTGCGATAGCTGTTGATAAGTCACATCAATCCAATCCATCTCCAGACATAACACTCTAGAGGTTGATTTTATTCATCCATTTCTTACTTCCGGCTGGAAACTTTTTTGAATTTTCCGAGATTCCCCACAGGAAACTTGTACTGAATTTTTTTCCTGCGATAGCTATTGAGTAATTACATCAATTGATTCCATCTCCAGACATAACACTCTCATAACACTCTAGAGGCTGATTTTATACAATTTTTTTAATAATTTTTGGAAAATTGAATTTTCCGAGATTTCCCACGGGAAACTTGAACTGAATTTTTTTTCTGCGATAGCTATTGATATATCACATCAATGCAATCCATCTCCAGACATAACAATCTTGAGGCTGATTTTATACAAATTATCTAATAATTTTCGGAAAATCGAATTTTCCGAGATTTTCCACGGGAAAATTGAACTGAATTTTTTCCTGCGATAGCTATTGAGTAATCACATCAATTGAATCCATTTCCAGACATAACACTCTAGAAGCTGATTTTATACAAATTTTGTAATAATTTTTGGAAAATCGAATTTTCCGAGATTTCCCACGGAAAACTTGAACTGAATATTTTTCCTGCGATAGCTATTGATAAGTCACATCAATGCAATCCATCTCCAGACATAACACTCTAGCGGCTGATTTATTTTCGGCTGGAATGTCGATAACATAATCTGTATTATCGACTTTTCACTTTCGGCTGGAAACTTTCGGCTAACTTTAACAGGGTGTAATGGACAATTACATGGAAGATAAAAAACTTGTATGGTATCATTTGATCGGATAGACTCATTCCTAAGCTAATAGCTAATTTAGAATTGAGCAAAGGACTGATTTTTCTAATTCAGTCTAAATCTGTCAAGACTAAAAGAGGAATGCTTTTGAGAGTTGTTCGCTTTTTGATCGTTTCGGATACCTGGTCCTAATAACAACAAAAGCTTGAAAAATATATTTTTTATGAAAATAGCGTTTGACTTTATTTCCGTTTATATTTGAATTTTCGATCTAATTCAGTTAGAATGGCTCTATTGCATAGATAAATTGTGCCATGAAATAAGAGGATGGTTGGGAATAAAGCCAATTGGCTTGATTTTAAATTGTCTATTTTCTATGGAACTGAACAACTGATTTTATTTCAAATATGAAATAATTCGTACAATTTTACGTTTCAAAGAAAAGAAATTCTGGGAAAGCAAGATTTAATTTTAAAATATTCTGCAAAATCAGGGTTTGGGGATGGGAAGTACCTTTCCTAAGGTATTGTTTCGTTTAACAAACTTGCTATTCTTAACATTTGTTGTACTATCAGAAAAAGCTATAAGAGCGACAAAACCCGTAAACAGTACCGTTTTAAATGAGAACCTGCATTTTTTTGGTAGCAACATTAATTGCTAAAAATAAGAAATAAAGTTTCATAAAATTATAAATTTCACAGTTTTTGCCATCACCTTCTACGTCCTTTGTATATGCTCTCCGTTCCCGTATCAACATTTTATACTTCTTCACAAATTTAAGTAAAATGCACACCCTTCGGAAAAGTAGACACATTAGCAATATACTCTTGAGTTTGCTTGTTTGTATGTTGTACAAACAGAATCAGTTAGTATTAGACACATCCCTTGTTGAAGTATTGCAAAGTTAGATACAAAATAACATAAAATATTCATTTAAAATTAGTCGCGTAATCGTAAAATTTTGGGACAATTTTCAAAATGTAATCGTGTGCAACATTTTTAATTTGGTTGAAAACAGGTGCCGTTCTTAATTTTATAATATTATTACGAATTTTACAGGCCACTAATTTTTTTGTTAGTTCCCTATTTAAGATTTTTATCGTCAGAGATACTTGCCCTTTGGGCAAAAAAAAAAAATTAACTTTATTTTAAGTCCTTAAAAATAAACGTTAAACGACAAAATGTTTCAAATAAAAGTTACGTCTTTTTTGGCGAATAACAAACTGTTGTCCAAAAAAAATTTCATCTTGGAATAATCTTCAAGACACCTAAAATATATTTGTAATCAATTTTGCAGAAACTATAGGCATTAGTAGCTTTAACGTTATTGATAAAATTTCACAATATATGGAACATGATTTTTGTATTGTATTTTGTACATTCACTACAAAAAAAATATCTAATTTCTCTGCATATTGCAATCCAATCAATCCTGCTGGATTTTTTTTTTTTTTTTTTTTTTTTTTTTTGGATAGGTAACAAAAGTAAAATGTATTATTATGGTACGTTGATTTATTTTTGTTTGCTCGAAAAACGAATTGAAAATATTTTCGAAAGAAAATAGGAATTCCTAGAACATCACTGATGTCAAAAATTGGAATAAAAAAAAAAAAAAATGTTCCGAGTGTAGTATTTCTCTCGTAAATAGAGTCTCGAAACGAATTATATTTTGTAGTTTTATCTATTTTGTGCTGGAATACATATTATTTTATCTAAAATTGGAAACTTAAAATACAGAACAATATAAAGTTCAATATATATATAAGAATATGAACGTAAAGAAAATGCTTTTAACAATGTTTCGAGTTATTTTCCTTTTTTTTTGCTAATGTCAAATTGAAAAGTGATATATGGAATTTGTGCTTTGCTGTCTATTTTTATGTACATATATATGTAGAAGTAGTCTACTCTAAAAAGTACTTTGCTTATTTGACTATTACATCTCTTTTTATAGTATGTTCAGCAATTTAATTTTTTGCCCAAATTATACAGAGGGTATGATGTGAAAAACAAAAAATAAATTATTGATTTTCCATAGCAAAACAAAAAAACAATATTTCAAAAGAAATTTATTTTTCATTTCCCATAATATTTTTCAATTAATTAATATTTTATTTAATTGACCAAAAATTCATTAAACCATATTTTAATGCGGTTTTGGAATTGTAATTTAAGGAGCACACAATTATTTTTGCGTAAAATCTCAGCAATATAAATAAATAATAATTAATTACCTATCGACCTTATTACCGTATTCAAATTGTTTTTCTATTTTTTTTTTGTTATTGTACATTTTAGGTAAAATAGAGAAATGTTAACGACAGTGATTTTCTTAGTAAATTCATTTACTTTTGATCCCCAAATAATCGATAGGTTACAAAACCACAAAAGAAATATTATATTATTGTTATTATTGTATACTTTATTTTATTGTGAAGCTTTTGTTTGAAAGAATTTTTTTATTTTATTTGGAAATGAAAATAAAACTTCCTCTTATATTTTATTAAAATAAATGAATTAACAAATCGACTCAACGAATTCGAATAATGAAAACCAAAAACAAAATTTAAAATATCAATTTACAATTTTTATCCATATCTTTACTTTTTTTTTGTAAAGGAGCTTTTTGTTTTATTGTGCGGGGTTTTAAATTTTTCAATGTTTCACAATAATTTAAATTAATTTGTATTTTTGTTTAGGAAGGAAATTGAATTTTCGTAAGATGGATTTATTTAGAACAAGTATCTCGTTCTAGAGAGTTTTATAAATATTTCAACTATAAAAATTATTATTGCATCATTGTTCAAAATTTAATATTTTTAAATTTCATTTTCTATCCGCCTTTAAAGAGCCGCGAGAGACAATTATATTTAAATTCAAATATTAACAAGATAAATTAATTACCATTGAAAATAAATTTAATTTTTTAATTGCTTAAAAACTATTATGCATTTATTTATCGATTGATAATCACCTTTGGCTAGGTTATAAAACCGTACACTAGATGTCAAATACTCTGCGTAAAAAGGCGAATCGGTAAACAATTTTAACTCTTTGAAAAATATCAGTAACTACGCTATGATGGCTAGTTGTGCTAGAAATATTTAATTTGGATGATGCTCGATCGGTTTGCCGCGCAAATAAATATCAATAAATCCGTTCGATATTGAAAGGCCGAATGTCGGAAGGCCGAATGTCGAAAGGTCGAACGCCGAAAGGCCAAATGGGTCGGAAGGCCGAATGTTGAAAGGACGAATGTCGTATGGCCGAATGTCTTGAGAGAGCGAATATCTACTCGAAATCCAAATCACGAATTATCTCGAATCCCGAATAATTTATATAATTTTGTAAAATTATTATTTTACATACAAATTCTCATGTTTGATACTGAGTTTTTCATTTTGAATTATTGAATTTTATAAGATTTTCAAAAAATAGAAACCGAAATCCCGAAAAAAATTTCGGAGGGAAAAAAGTCAAAAAGTTAAAATTAAAATTTACGAAATTTCTATAAAATTACATTTTTCCTTAAGAATCCTTAATATTAAAGGTCCTAAAAAAATTCGGTCAACCTGGCAGGCGCAGCACAAATGAATTTTATTCTTCATAAGGCTTTTACTGAAAGGTTTACGATAAGTGTTTCAAGGTGTATTATGATTAGCTTAATTCGTTGTGTTAGTACGGAATCGACGAAAGTATTACAACGGATTTCGAATTTTTATTAAATTTTTAAATGCTTCGTCAACCTTGCAGATGTTAAACAAAATATATTTCTGAATTTTTTGTGAAATTTCTGATTTTTTTCGGATAACCAAGAAATTATTTTCAACTTAAATGGGTTGGCTACCTTATCTAGAAAAAAAATAATACAGAAATTAAAAATCCCGAAAAAAAAATCTGGAAAAAAAAAATCCAAAAAAACCCAATTATCAAAGTGCGACCCAAATTAAAATTAAAATTCATAAAATGGCCTTAAAATTTGAGTTTTTCCGTAACGTTCTTAATATTTATGATAATGGAAATTGCTTCGTCAACCTTTCAGACACACATCAAAGGGATTATATCGCTCATAACGCTTATACTGATAGTTCTACCACAAATGTTTTGAATTATTTTGTGGTTGGCTTAATTCGTTGTATTAGTATAGTATCGACGAATCTATTGGAGCGAATTGCGGATTTAATTCTTCGTTAATGCTTCGTCATGTTGACGTCAACTTTGCAGACACAGATCAAAGGGATTGTATCGCTCGTATCGCTTCTTTTGATAGATGTACCAAAAATGTTTCAAGTGACGAAAAAAGTCTAAAAATGCCTCTAAAATTGAATTTTCATTTATTTCAAACAAACTATTTTTTCTGGATTATTTTCTGGAGTGCTTCTTTAGTAATTTCTAGATTTTTGTTCGGGATTTTTAATTTTCAATTATTCTGGATCTTAAAATTTCTGGATTTTTTTTCCAGGCAAATGTAGTGATCCCAACTTAAATTTAAAAAAAATAATTGATTATTCAAGAAATTATTCGGCGGCTATATTCTAAAATTTGATATTATAAAACTGAACCAAAAAATTTATTCGATATTTTGTTTATTCGTTATTTTGATTTTGCGAGATTTTGGCACAATCCCATTATTTTTTTCTAGATGAGGTAGCCAACTCTGACGAAGGATTTAGTAATTTAACAAAAATTACAATACATTCGTCGTTTCTATAGTAACCCAACGAATTAAGCCCAACCAAAAACAAAACTTGAAATGTTTTTGGTATATCTATCTGTAGAAACGTCTCTGAAAAGTTGACGGACTGATTTTCAGGATTAAAAACTCTTAAGAAAAGGTTGAATTTTTTAGAAATTTTAATATTCACTTGGGTCACACACACTTTGACAATTGTGTTCCTGGATTTTGATCTTTGAATTTTTTTTGTGTTTTTTTTTTCGGGAGACAGTAATACGTAAACGATAGTTTTATATAAAATCACCTAAATAAAATTATGAAAATGTATAACATTATTTGTTTTAATATTTAGTAATCGTGTTAATTCATAAACAAAATTTTGTAAAATTATTTGCGTTGCTGCAAACAATTTCACAAAATTATATTAATTATTCGGGATTCGAGATAATTAGCGATATTGATTTGAAGATTTTAAAATTTTGATATTTCGAAATTCGGGATTTTGAAATTCGATATGACGATTGTCGAGATATTATACCCAACCCATTGAAATCAATATTTAAAACGATTGAGTTTATTTCGTAATGTAAAATGATTTAAATAAATTGAAAATACGTGCTTATATATCCTGTGGATGTACTCGTAGCATATTAATGTGATCAAATTTTGTCGGAAAAAAATTCATTTATTTTTCTTTTTTCATTATAATTAATTAACTTTTAATTATGTGATAAAAATATAAATTTTGGTATTCATAAAAATATAAAGTTTGAAAATTTTCATTCATAAAAAATAAAAAATTAAAATAAATTTCGACACAAACGGCCTTTAGACATTCGGCCTTTCGACATTCAGCCTTTCGACCTATTCGGCCTTTCGACATATTCGGCCTTTCGAAATTCGGCTTTTCGATATTCGGCCTTTCGACCCTTTTCGGCCTTTCGACATTCGGTCTTTCGACACATTCGGCCTTTCGACATTCGGCCTTTCGGCGTTCGGGCTTTCGATATGTGGCCTTTCGACATTCGGCCCTATTCCAATAAATCGGATCAATCTTATGTTAGAGTTGTAGAAAACTTTGTGTAATAAATTGATGTAAATGACAATTCACCTCTGTGTGTCCAGTGCACTAGCCCTACGGCTGCTGTACACGATAAAAATATTATCTATTAGAGTTACTCAGTTCATTATCCATTTTTCCAGGAACGTCCTGTTGAAAATTGATCTTGAGAAGAACAAGGTTCTGGAAGGCATGACC
Source organism: Tipula vernalis (assembly GCA_958295665.1). NCBI lineage: Eukaryota > Metazoa > Arthropoda > Insecta > Diptera > Tipulidae > Tipula > Tipula vernalis. Next base: position 172,253,429 of record OY282558.1, on the reverse strand, counting down.
AAACTATATCAATAGTTTGCTCTCAAATTTGAAGCTGGAAACTGGTGTCTAATGAAATTGAATGATAGTGCTGGATCACTCAATGTCTCTATATATTTTCTAAAAATAAACTGAACAGTTCCAGCAATTGCCCGGCAGTAATTTCCAACTTTTAACATGAATATCCCTTCGTTTATGGACAAATTTCCCAAAAGCATTACAAGACAACCTATTTTTAAATTTATTTTGTGCATTTAAAGTGTCCAGAAATTCTATACAGAAATATAGACTTGTAACTCATGCTCATTTAAACCGTCATCATTTTTTACAGACCCAGTCGCATAAAGACTAATTCCTGCTAAGTGGTTTACGTTCATCAAACAGCGTTCATTAATTAATCGAACATCAATAGATTTATGTAATGCTTTTCCGAATGAGTGCCGGTCGCGAAATCGAGATTGTTGGTCGACTAGTGTTACGGTATCCAAATTACTCGCGTTTCAAAGTACTTGGATAGTCAAGTATTGATTATTTTAATATACCAGGGTTGCCCACTCGGATATTAAAAATCTAAAAAAAATTTAGAGCGTACCGTATCACAACTGACAAAATTTTAAATCCCTAAACTGACGGTTTCAATGTTTTATACAGGGCAATTGCATTTCGTTCAATACCATTACCTTGACTATTCTTTGTGTTCTTCCTTAAGAAAATACCATGGTTTTTTTTTATAATTTATCTTGCTGTCGTATTGCAGTTTTAATTGGCCTGTCTGAGATAAAAGACAAATCAAGTCAATAAATTGATTCAAGTATATTCCCGCATAGCGGTTATCTGCCATATTCGATGGGTAGTTTCCTCAGAACGGGAAGAACTATAAATGTTTATTCTTGACATAATGAAATGGTTTATTCCAAATTTATTAACAATCAAAAATTTACTGTTTCAACGGCTTAAAAATTGCAAATTAATGTCTGCTTAAACTGAGTGAAGCATTATTACTCGTGATATTGTTAAAAATGAAGTATTTGAAGTATCAATTAATTTATAAAGTGGCTATGCACCTGGGTCAGTGATTTCGTGAAAACCTCAGTTATACAAATATAACCGGAATACTTGTTCATACTTTGGAAGATATTTAATAGCTTAACACACAACTGACGATTGAAGCAAAATCTCTTTGTGTAATTGTGCTTTAGTTTTCTCGAAATTCAAAATTTGTTCTTAATTCTAATGTAATTAAAACAATTATTTGACAATACTTCATGTAAGTAACGGTAACCCAAAGTCCAAAACCAACGGCTAGAGCTCACGTTACAAGCAATGCGGTAAGCGAGGCAAGGCAAGAAGAGATAAAACTAAACACGTGCATTTATATCGAGAGAACCGGATTTACCTATAGGCCTTATAGCGAATCCTATCTATAGAAGAAGAATTTTTCCAAATAATTTCATTTGATAATATTCAACTCTAAAGTCGATTTCCTTGTTTCATTCATGCATTCGTTTAGTGATTTATTTTAAAGCATCAGAATGTTCAAAAATGATCAATACAAAAATGAACAATCACACTGGTTATTTTTGAGGAATATGATTCGCTTAAAAAATCACTGAACGGTTGAACCTGTTTACGAGGAGAGAGTGGAAACCATTTCTATATTTAGTTTGGTTTTGAAAACTATCGACAGATAGCGAATTTCGTTGATTATACACTAATCAAAATAATTGAGCAAAAAAACTTTTACGCAAACCGAAGGAATGTTAAAAAGTATTATGACGACTCCTTTACATATGACGGTTCATAAGTGGTTTACTGAATTTCGCCAGCGCCAAATTCGCCAAATTACGCTATGACGCTGGTACTATATCCATCAGACTTAGCTCCTTGTGACTTATTTATATTTCCAAATATTGACAAATGGGTCAGCAGAAAGAGGTTTTACACTGCCTATTTTACAGAGTTCCACAAAGCGAATTTTTTTGATCGCTTAGTTGGAATATCTTTGGGTCTGGGCTAAAAGGTGGCAAAATGTAGTTAACATTTCAATTTACCCTCTTATGAATCGCTTTAATTTTGTTTTAAGTTATGTTTGTATACGGTGAATGAAGATGTGTTCATATTTGCAATAACAAATAAATTTGAGGAGGGTAAAATTTGCGGCAAAAGGCTAAATCCTGTAGAGCCTCACATTGCTTGTCGCGTGCACTCTTTGTTGATTAATTGATTTTTAATTAGATCTTCCATTATACCTTCGGATGGTGGCAACATATTGATTGGGCGTAATTCGTCTGGTGTTGCTTATTAATTTTTGGAATTGGAATTTCCATTGATGTTTTCCGTGATTCGGGTACTTTAGCTTCATTTAATCTCTGATTAATTAACTCGATGAAATTTGTTGAGAATATTTGATTTTTCATCTACTCCTGCTTTTGTTCACATTCGAAAATTCCCAGTCCTTTACTTCCAGAATACTGTTGTGAATATCAATTATACATCTCTTTATGAGTTGCTGGGAATTGCAAATCGCCTGTAGGTCACCCAGCTTTACTACATGAAGGCTAAATAAAACTGGGGGGTGTCTGGTATCCAGAGTCCGCATACTTTGAACTGATTAACCTATCACCCATTCATCCATAGGCATATGCTTTTCAACCTTAGATTATGGTTTTTTGTCAAGTTTTTATCTTTAGCGCTGTACTCTTTGGCCCATGCCAAATGTGCTAATTGGCCCCAGTTACCAGTGGTTGCCACGAGGAGGCAGCACATACACTTTGAATTGTGAACAGGTTACCCCTTACATAATTATACCCCTCTTGCAGCTGCCTAATATATAACCAGAACTGCTGACGTGATGCGCACCCTGCTGGAAAGTTGCGGAGCTGGTAGATTTAATATACTCAACTTTGGTCCCTCCTCCAATAGATGCCAAACAACTGTCGTGTGATTCGCACACAAATATTGCTTTAATTCTTCTAAATAATGGTTCATATTTTTGAACTTCTCCTAAATGGCGTCTTCTGCATGTATATGACATTCGAAACAAGCATATCTTACAAAAGGGTAATCTTTAAGACACAAATGACAAATCTGTCGATATCAAACTTGCCTGATGTAGATGTTGTTTTAATAAGTTATTCTGGTGTCAGTTGCAAAATCCTTGTCACAATCATTACAAGAATGACTTTTAAATGGCAAAATATGATGAATTTATTGGAAAATTTGGTTAGAAACGGGAACTAGCACGAATCGGACTACTGTGTGATTTTTGTGCTGGCCTGCCAAAAAATACAAACTTCATTTGCTGAACCTTTATCTGATTCTTGTACATAACAACTAACTAAACTATCACCGTGATCCGAAATTAGAAAGTGGAGAATTTTAATTAACATCAAAACCATCGGCTTCTTCTGTTATCGAACTACTTGAATGCATAATTTTAGAGATTTTTTACGCTGTTTCCTTGTATTATAAAATATTCTTTCATACTTTCTTTTAAATCTTTGAAATGTTTCAAAGGATTTGCCGAATTACAATGGTGCATTATTGTTACTAATATTGGTGGGCAATATTCTACGAATTGTAGAATTTTTTAAAAGATGATGTAGCCGAACTGAGATTTGAAGATTGTTTTTCTCGTTTAACTCATATGTTGTTTTTTTTTTTAAATACGTAATAATGATTTAAATATTGATAACCACTTCAATTTGAGATATTTAAATCAAAGTACTTTTAGCTTAATTCTCTTCGAAAAAATAGCTTGGTCATTTTAAATGAATATACAACAGAAAGACATATATATCTTGAGAAGAATCCAAGTTGCTTCTTGAGAAGTAATACAACGGCAAAATTATTTGAATATTGGTTAATTCCATCATAAATAATGGCGTTTTCTACAGTTTCGTTTGAATGATTTACTTTTGAAACAAGATCCTTCAATTATGGAAATTGAGTAAGTGTTTAAAGGGCCACATGATTTATGATTATTTTGCGTTAAAATCACATCATATAAATTGGGTTTTCTTGTCGATACGGTATCTCAGCGGATATAATATTATCAACGTCGTTCTGTAAAGTAAAAAATACCAAAATGTTCCCAAACATTTTTCTTGTAACTATACCATCTAAAAATACTTTACGAAAAATTTGAGTTAACAAATCTGGTCGATTAGATGAATTTTAAATATTTAAGTTAGGATTTTATTACATTGTGCTGATATTATTTAGACATACATCATGGACCACCCACAAACGTTGAAGAAAGAATAAATATATGTATTTCCGATGCGGTTTAATATTCTTCGACAATAACGGATCCAGTGCTGAACATAAAAAGCACTATAATATTGTCCCAACATTTCCTTTTCGTTATTAGGTTGAAATATAATGTGAATATTCCATTTTAAACGATATTTTTCAGCACTCAAATACTAATTACGTCACGTGTAATTCGGTTTGCGTAAAAAAATGAATTGAGTTATTTTTTTCAGTTTATGTCTATGCTTTAAAATTTAAATATGCAAATTTTAGGCGTACTCGACTCAAGTAAAAGCATCAAATTTAACCTTTAACCGTTTTATAATGCCTTAAAAATGTTGAAACCTTTGCAAATGTGTTAACTTTCGAATGCAACCTGACTTACTGTCAAAATTTGAGCCTACATACTGTAAGGTAGTCTATCATCAGCTTTAAGTTGGTGAGAGGGATACTGTAAAACCCGTCTAAGAGGAGGGATGCTAACGATAAACCATTCCTTGTTATATAAAAAATTGTTATTTTGCAGGTGGGCATATAAATTCTGTTTGACAGCTGTAGGGTCCGAAAACGCCAACTGTACAACAGCTGCCAAGACCTTTTTATAGAGGGTAGCCAATTTTTTGTTGTAAAAATGTGAGTATGTCGAAGTCTATCTCAGCCCAAACATTGTAATGTTTTGTTTTTACCTAATAGCCCTAACAATTTCCTTTAAGGGTCCTGAGGCCTAAAGCCAATGTCGGTTACCACCCAGCCGAGTTTCTTGTTCGATGGCACTAGGCCCGAATACCATCATCCCGATATTTCTGTCGTGTGGTCTATATCTATAATTAAAGCAGAGTTTAACCAAATTTTGTTTAAATGAAAATTAAATTGTATACGGCCTCCAAATCGATTATATGGGCCCAACTTTACATCCGAAATTTTAACACTATCGTTCACTGCAAATATTAACAAACGAAATAATTGACTTTATACGTCAAACGGAAACAGTTCCCGCTACCACTTTATGTAGCCTATTTAAGTCTTATTAGGTCAAACCAGTAGGTATGACTCCATTTAATCATAATTATTTTTTGACGGCATCTAGATAGTAAGGAAAATTTTGTCTCGATTGGCAATAACCAGACAGTTAAATCTGCGAAACAGCATTTAACATGTCTTATTCACTGATACTTCTGCAGGGTAAGCTGTTTCGCATTGTGTTGAATTTTGTCGCAAAATCCACTCCTTTGAACTTTTATTTTCGGTTAATAAAAACTTCGTTGGCAAAATACATCTCTCTCCAAATAATATTTAGGTACATATTATGGTCGTCTTAATCAGAGAAAGCAAAACGTCGTAGAATGATATAAGGGTATGTCACATAAAATAGACGCAAATTCAAATGTGAATATTTTAACTAATACAGGCACTGGACTTATCCTCTAAATGTTGCTTGTTAAAGGATGTAAGGTTTGACTATTCCACACACTTAAAAAAATTTCTTTAATTTTTAATGCACGCCTTGCATTATGTTATGACTCATGTAATCCAAGTTATTGGCAAATATCAAGATTTCTAAAGCAGTATTTGCATTAAAAAATATTTTTAATACAACTATTAAACATTTTAGAGCAACCTGCTCAAATTGAAAAATCATACCAACGTAAAATTCGCTAAAATAAACGGACTTAAATGTACATATGAATAATAAATTCATGCTCGTGTTTTGCTTTACTGATATAAAATTCGCTAAATCAAACCGACTAAATGACAAATAAAATAATTGGGTTTTCTGAATTCGAAAATGTCTATCATGTAAGGTAAGCTTTTCAGTTCTTAATTTATAATTTATTACCTTAAGCAACTATAAAGTGAAGTAGGCCGCCAATGGAAAATTCCACCCTCAAGGCACCAAAAACAATGACCAAACGACCAAATCCCAGAAAAAAGGGCTAAACTTACGCAACTTTTAATGCAACTTGCATTAAAATATAATACTTCTGAAATATTTTATTAATGCAGTCGTTGATAAATTTTAATGCAGTTGATTGACGGTTCTTCTACAACATGCTTTATATTCTAATGGAATGTTGCACTAAAATTTAATGTAATTGCTGTATTATAAATTAACGCAAATTGTATTAAATCCTTTTTAATACAAGCTTTGTATTATTTTGTAATACAGTTTTCCATTGGACCTATATGTAATGCAATTTACCTTACATAAGCAATATTTTTTTAAGTGTGCATAACTTACATGGATGTTATACCCTAGACAGACTATGGTTTAATAAATCAGATTTAGCTAAAATAGTTTATGTATTCTAAGCAAAAACAAAGGGATTAGCTAAAATCGAGGTTAACACACTGCGACTAATCTCGAAAAATTCACCAAATCGGTTTTGACTTAGTTCGGTTTTAATTAAAGAAAATTAAATTGTTTATAAATTTAATAAGTGATGTAAGCCTTTGGTCACAAAGTTTTGAAAACCGAATTAAAGAGTTTTACAAGAAATTAGGCTATTTCTGATTCAATTTGTTAAAGTCGACGAACTGAATGATTTTAAATTTTAGAAACTTTTAGTATATCATGATGAATTCTGAAAATAAATTTAAATTTCAAAGAAAAATTTAAGTTTTTTCAGTTTAAGCTTTTAAGTTTTTAGACATTACAACAATTTTCAAATTCTGAAATACCGAACTGTATTTGAAATTTTTATCAAATTGTAAGTTTTGCTCCAAAAATTTCACAAAGAAATTTCACGGTTTGACAAATTTTATTTTTAATTTTTAAGATATCAATTAGAGTCAAAAATTAATTTTTTTGAAAAAATTTGTAATTTAAAAAGTTTATTAAAATTGTAAATCAATTTAGTATTAGTATTCTAATGTTCCGCCATACCGTCATACACCCTAAAATCTTGATAAAAATGGTCCTCCATTTTAAAATGTTAATTTGGTCTCCTATAGAGTAACTTGAGAATTATGTTATAAATGTAGACGAGATTTTGGTATCGGTTAAAAAATCAATAAAGATGCCGGTCGACTTCCTGATAAACGAACTTCTCGACAACCTTTTCTAAGGTATGATTCATCTCATCAAATTTATCCTAAGCAACAGTTCACTTTATCTAAAAATCATATCAACAGGACAGATCTTACGGTTCCATTATTTTTTTTTTTTAACTAACAGTTTTTGCGTCTAAATTAGATTGTCGGGTAGTTGGGCTTAGCAGGAAGTAAAGTTTGCCTTGTCGAGAAGTTGGTCTGTCGGGAAGCTCGCCTTAGCGAAGTTAGGGATAATTACTTACAGAATATCAATAATTGTTTACTCCCAAATTAATTTCAATTTAGAAGATTTTGAATAAAAATAATTTGATCTTTAGAGGACACTATAAAGCCAGATTGTAGAATGACCCGCTGCCCTATTTTATTAAGTTTTATTTATTTCTGGAATTTGATTTATGGAATTGTAGATTTTAGAATTTTTAAATCATACCCGAGTCGGTAGTTCATTACATTTTATGATAGAACATTCGATTAACCTTCCGCATTAGCCCTAATTATAGTTCCTCTACCGGTAAAAAGCTTCACAGTTTACCGGTAAAACAAGCTTTTGCCGGTAATTTATAATTATTCAAAATTTTCCTTAAATTCGTTCTTTAGTCATTAAACCCAATATTAGTATTAGTGTTTTATATAAAAAACGCGATACCTTGATAGAACTAAATAATAGCTGTTTTCGGATATTGACCATAGAAACTTCGCTGTTATTTTTTTTGTTTTCGTTATGGATGATACAGCAATCGATTAACCTTCAAGTTATCTAGCCGATAAAAACAAGTTAAATTACATTTTTGCACTAAAATGTTAATTATCAGAACCAGAAACGACAGAAACGTCATTTACATTTACTATGAGGTTACCAAACTTTTTCGGAAGTTGCAATAAAATAAAGAGCAATAAACCGATTCTACTGCCTAATAGAATTTTTATTCTAATTCTAATGATCTGGAAAACCTTAGAATCTCCAAAAAATTTGGAAAATTATTTTGGATCTTGAGTACTACCAGAGCTTTCTAGAGTAAAGAGGCATAATCATCATGACATATTTTGTAGAGGCTTTTTTATTGGTATAACTTTTCACTGATTTCACTTTTCACTAGCTTCAAGTTTTTTAATGAATAAAGCAAAAATTTTTAACAACAATATACAAGAAGATTATGTTGGTATTAAGTAAATATTATTTGCAAAAATATTTAATTAAATCTAAAATATATTTTTCGAACTTTCATTTTGAAAAATACATCAAAGTTGGCTCTGATGAACTAAAATAATTCTTGCTAAATTTATCTTTAGTTCTACTAGTGTACGTCAGATGTTTAAGATATTTACAGAAAAATACGAAAACAAGTTAATTAATTAATCAATAAATTGTCACACGTTCTTAATATTTTGTGAATTTGTTTTGCTTTTCCTACAATTTTTGAACTTGAAATTTCCCTAGATCGTAATTTTTGGTACGATTTTACCAAATTTTTACTGCCATCTATGTAATGTATATTGACTTAATCTACACTAATGTACATAATCGAACGGCATGCAAATCTGAATTAATTTTAAGCGTTAAGAAAATTTCTAAACATCTCGAAAAGAATATCTCTAACTTCGATTGTAATTTAAGAAGCTTTAATTGAAGTATGTAATCTCAAAAATATCGAAGTTATCTAGAAGAGTCTAAGACTAGTAAAATTTGAATAATATAAATATTCTTGAATAATTTCGAATAACCTATAGAACATTTTGAAAATACTCAACAAATCTTAAAAATCTGCAAAATTTACGATTCAAGCTTATATCTTTAAGTCTGTAAGGTCTTGCAACTCAAAGTTAAGCGCAAACCATTGCCAAGAAAAATTCGAATAAAATTAAAAAACCTAGGAAATTTATAATAAACTCGAATACTCTGGATTTCTCCGGAAAAACCTGGGTATTGATGAATAATTTCGATTAAATTGTAACACAGATCTAGAAAATTGGTTGGATACTAAATCTTACTTTACAAAATAGCAAGGGGGGGGGGGATGGGTTAGCAACGTGAATGATTGGTTGAGGTTTGGGAAATTAAGATTTAGATGCGGTCCTCAAAAAATCATGATTTCAAAAAAGTAAGATTTTGAGAATTAAGATTTCGATGCACTCCCGTAGAAAATTGATGGAAATTTCGAAAAATTCCGAAATGTCACGCTTAAAAAAAATAAGTTAGTAATAATAAGTGTTTCCAAAATAAATCGGTTTTAACGGTAAATTTAATTTTTATTTACCATTTACTCCGGTAAAAGTTTAAGATGCTTCTGTTAAGGCATAACAAGTAATTATTTAAATGTGATTTTACCCTGTTTAAAGAAATATTATTAAAGTTGCTCCACCAGTAACTTTTCCTATAAATTTTAAATCTTCTCCTAAAATCAAGCTTGCACTTCTAAAAGTTTTAAAATTGGTTTATTATTAGATTATAGTTCATGACACAGTATACCTATCACATGCATTTTTATAAAATTTTCAAAAACATTTCTCTCAACAAAATCTAATAAAATAATTTATTGGTATTTTCAAAAAACAAAAAAAAATTTATTTGATCATAAATAAACTATGTATACGAAAAATAACTTAAAATCCAACTAATAAAATGCATCAAATTGAAAAAAAAAAAGTTTTGTTTGGTTGGTAAAACTTTTTTTTTTGAAAAATACTGCTGCTCTCAATAAAAATATTTTGTTGATTTTGGCAAAATTTCAACATATGCAACCAAAATCAATTTTGGCTTATTGAAAGCCACACAGAGTTTTTCTTAGATTTTCAATAAAATACATACATACATACATAATATTGTAGTTGTTTTGTTATGATTTTAGTATTCTAAAACTGTTAATTAATCGGTTTGGACAAGTAAAGTACCAACAATTTCTCCCTCATTCAATATAAATTTTTCAATATACCAAAAAAGTTTGAGGTAACAACAAGTTGGTTTTATTTAGAAACTAAACGACAATACGTACAAACAGAGAGAGCTTTTTCCGTTAAGCTAAATATTTTCCCTCATTATTTTCAATTTTCACTTCATTTTTCAACATAACACAATTTCCTTTTTATTTCATGATATTATGTTTATTTTTATGTTTCTTTTTTTTGCTCGACGTGTCTACTAAATTTTAATAACAGAAAATAGTTTTTGTTTTATTTTTAAAGTTCCATACAAAAAGCTTCGTTTTGTTTTTTGTTTTAGTCTTTGAATAAAGAATTTTATTTAACATATACACACACCATAATGAAATGGTCGTTTCTAAATGTAGGTAAAACAAATTGTTTTTCAATACGTAAAACCAAGTAGAGTGTAGTCATAAAAAAAGCTCGATAAGTTGTTTCGGATGTTGTTTTATACACAAAATAAACTCAAGATGATGAAAACATTTCGTTTCGTATGCCTTTTATATTGGAGGACAGTTGAATTATGGTAACCCATTCAATATATACCTCTTGCATATTTACGATAGGCTTATGCTACATTAAAATCAAACATCGTAAAACTTTGTTTTTTATTCTATTTCGGGTTTACAGATAACAATATTTGATTATAGCGTAAAATAAACATCAAATCTATTGACAAGCCGTGTGTTCATATAAAGCATTGTCGTTACGTAAATCCATAAATTGGATTTTGATACTGACATTATAGTGGTATTGTTTTCACGCAGTATACATAATAATGTAATGTGTCATCTTTAAAAACATTTCAGAGCCATAACTTTGTTTATCATTCGTATAAGATAAATGACGAGTTACAGTTTTTTTTTTCGTTGATGAAATCAAATTTTTGTTGTTGTTACGGGTACGAGTATGTGGTATCCAATTTATTGGTAATATATTTTTCTTACGATCAGATTTTTTTTAGTTTTATTTTATTTAATTTATATATACAAAGAGGTGTATACAGGAGATGTATTACATAATATATCGTGCGAAGATGGTAAAAACAAATAACTAAATCTCTTTAGTACCAGTATATTATATGTGTACATACATGAACGAGGAAAGTAGAACAATGCAGTGGTTTCGATTCAGATTCAATTTTTGTTAGTATTTTAAAGATAACACATATGCTGTTTGGGTAGTAAAGGTGGAACTAACTATAGTTTTTATGGTTAACGTGATAAAATGAAAATAGTTGAGTTAAACGAAGATAAAATAGATAAATAATCTGTACGTAAATGTTATAGTTGCTACTAAATTTATTATATGGATACATAGGTTTTTGATAAATATGCTGAAAACTAAACTTTTTAATTGTCTGTATCAAAAAGTAAAATATAATTGCGGTTGTAATGTATACTACACTTTTGAATTTCATAAATTTATTAAAAAGTATTAAAAAGGGCAACCATATACTAAATTATAATCGATCAGAAATTATATCACACCGTGTATTTCGCGAAAAGTCAAAACTTTCTCAAACTCCAAATTTTCTTAATTTTCAACCTTTTTAAAATCAAATAAAATAATTAAATTAACTGCTAGAATGAAACATTGCAAAATCCTCCTAAAATAACTAATTTTCGAATTTTTTAAGACCCTAATATCCAAGTATGCTGCTAAATATGTAAGTGTGTCACTATAGAATAAACCAAAGCAATCGATTCACTTCGGTTAACTGAATTTACTCTCGAGAAACATAGGCCGGAATATTTGTTGGGATTTATGGCATACATTAAATATTGTATAATAAAAACCACTTATTTTTAAAAGTAAACTAATTGAAAAAACTGTTCCTTATAGTAACAACGGATTGTAATAATAATTTGGAAGGTCGGTCCTGGATAGCCCTCCTTCGTCGGTTCTCTTTCACAAACTGTTAGCTAGCTTTCTTAACAACTACTAAGAAAGAACCGATGACAGAGCTATCCGAAATCGATTTTCTAAAGTATTATTAAGAATCATTGTTACTAAAAGGAATTTTGTTTTTCAATTAAATTACATTTAAAAATAACTAAGTTTTTTTTATTATAAAATTTGTAAGTGACAAAAAATAAATATAGGGATAAAAAGTGGATATTCACCATTATAACAGTTAGAATTTTTTTAATAGCTTTTGAAAGAATTTATTAAGTTAATTAAATATGAAAATTTTTTTTATGACTAACGCGCCAAATCTCTGCTTTTTCGGATTTTATAGAAATTCCTGGAGTTTTAGACAATAAAATCAAAAAATGTTTCAAAGAAATAAGTTTTTTTTATCATTCATATGTTAAAATATGAAAATCCTCAAAGTCGCTTAGCACTGGGCAACCTCCAAATTCTCCTTTTTCACAATTTTCAGAATTTGTAGAAATGACAAAAATTTTCAAAAAAAATTTGTTTTTTCTGTCATAAATTCCAAAATAAATTCTAGACGTAAGTACACATGACGTAAATTTGCGTCATCGTTCACTACCTTTAAGAATCTTCGTACCGGCAACACGGCAAATGAGGCGTTAGTAATCGCTTGCTAATGTTAATTGGTTAAAAATCACGTTGGTTACTCAAAATTGAGCGGAATTTAACTGACCGCCGGTCTAAATAAATCATATAATTTACTCAAAAAATAGATAGAGCTACATCGTTTAAAATATTGCGCGAAAAGCCTGAAGTGCAATCAATTAACACCATTTTTGATTTTGAGCTATTGCAAAATTTATTTTGGTGTTAAGGAATTAAGACTTTAAATTTTATTGTTATAAAAAAATGTGTTGCAAAATTAAATTTGAGTTACACAATTTTTATTCGAAACAAATTATAAGCGCATTCGTGTTTGTGGTGATGTATATGGCTTATCTGAATAAATAATTCAGTTACTCTAGTGATTTGAATACTATGCTTCTGCGGTTAAAGAAAAATTAATTTAGTGGATAAAATTAAATAAATGGATGGTCAAGACCAACTAATATTAATTTGTATGTTCCGCATGTCTGCAGAATTTTCTAAGTAAAACTCCAATTCATCGATAATGATAAAATAATTAGTAAAACAAAAACAAACAACACAAAAATTTATGTTGCCGTTAGAAATCTTAAATAAAATCGATTGACAAGTTAAGATTGTCAAAATTCACACGTATTTTGGCGAAAATTGGGTCAAATTTATGGCTAGTGGGGAACACTATGAATTGACAAGCTCTGAAATGCCAAGATAGTCAAAATTCACACGTACATATCTTGATGTAGATAGACCACGATAATTTTGTATTACTCACTACCCATATAGAAATTCACCACATTGAGCTGAAAATCCATTTTTTTCAAGAAACATTAGTTACGAAATTCACCATTAAGGCGCGGTTGGTAGTTTTACCTATTTAGTCGAGGAACTAATGGTAATTCTAATTTTTTCCTCATGACTAAAAATATTCACCTCGGTAAGGTGAAAAACAACTTTTCCCAGTCCAACATAACCCCAAATACACCGATTTGGTCACTTTTAGAAGTTGGATATAATTGAAAGTGGAACTATTATAATCGATTTTGACATATGAACTTAAGCAAATCCTAAACTTTTTTACCACTCTCTAAAATTCACCAAGCTAATATTAAAATAAATTTTGTATATCGAATATAACAGGTGTAGCATGTCGTTTTAAAGGTGGTCATGAATTAAAGGTTTTTAAAGGTGGTCATTCTGGCATTTTAATTATGAAATTCACCGCAGTGGTAATTTTAGTAAATATACAAGTTTGGTTCTTGTAGATATCCTAAAAACTTGATACTTCTACAAATTTGTCCCAGCCGAATATAACTGCGTGCTCTATATCATCGTAAAATTCTTAACGAATTCAACCAATTCAGTTCTATAGCAATTTAGTTATAAAATTTACCATTATAGTGCTTTTGGGAAATATGCTTGTTTGGTATAGCTTCAAATACCATGTAGACTTGGAGATGGCACTGTTAGAAATGCTTTATTCTAGAGTCGCAATAAAATCTTAATTTTTCTCTTTGAAGCGCACTATTGTAAGGGTCTTAACAAATTCTATAGCTTTAGTTATTTCACATAAGTTTCCAATTTATGGTTACTAGCTCACTTTTATATCTTTAGGAATCCTACTAAAAAACACTTCGTTTGAGGGCCTCAGGTAAATTAAGATGGTTGTTGCTGTAAGAATAATACTTTTACCAAAACGAGGTGAACATAAATTTTCTACTTTCAATTTGTAAAGTTTACAGTGATCTCAAATCACATAAACAACGTTTACCCTACGACCAGTGTAGAAAATGGACGTGAAAGTGTTGTCTGTTAATTTTTTTTTTTTTTTTTTGTAATTATTTAGTTTTTGTGCCTGTCTCCAGAGGCAAAGCGCTAATAATAGATATTTGTATATTAAGAGCGAAAAATGGTACTTTGTTGCACGAGAAAGGCAATTGCTGACCGAGAAATATCGGGGCCAACAACTTTCAAGCGCAATTCAGCACATTGTGGGCGCTAAAATCAAATATTTTGTAGACAACTTATAGTTTGAGAAGAAATGTAAGAATTTTTTCTAAAAACGTTGAAAAATGTCCACAAAAATAAAACACAAATTTCTTTGTTTTGAAAGTTTTCTATTAAACTTGAGATATTTTTGTATGTTTTTATACAAAGTGGTTGTAGTTTTACTAAAAATATGTTAATACAGCATTAAAATTGTAATGTGAATAGCAAAATTTATTATTTTTAAGAAAATTGTGCTGTGAAAAATTTGATGTATTCTGACATATCCTTCAGTTTGCACGTTAATTTTCGCTCTGTTAAGTGACGGCTGAACTGAACGAAAATTTCTTAAAAAGTCGCTGGTCAGACTTAAAAATTAACATTTTAATAAATTAAAATTTCACTTCAAATATAATTAGTTGAATTTATTCAGACTTATGAAGATATGAAGAAGAAAGAGAATCGTCCTATCGAATCAGGACAGATACTTACTTAGAAAATTATTCGAAGTTTATTAAAATTAATTTTGAACACGTTTCAGTGAAGTTTCGATCAATACATATTCAAAATTTAAAGCGGTTTTACACACTCAACTGAAAATCTTCATAATTATGTTTGAAAAGCACTCTAATTTTGAATTCTTTTTTAAAATTGATACTGAGCAAGGCATTTCCATATTACTACTATTTGGGGAAAAAACCATAATATTAC
Source organism: Tipula vernalis (assembly GCA_958295665.1). Lineage (NCBI taxonomy): Eukaryota > Metazoa > Arthropoda > Insecta > Diptera > Tipulidae > Tipula > Tipula vernalis. Next base: position 172,238,006 of record OY282558.1, on the reverse strand, counting down.
TCAAAGTCATTTGAATACTTCACTCAAATTTTATTGAAAATTTAAATACGAGTGAACTTTTCCTACAATTTGTTATGTAGATTCTACTAAAAATAATTAAAATTTAATTTTGTTCGAAAACAGCCACAATAGACGATTTAATCAAAATATCACTCAAACTAGTTTGGGGAAATCACTCAAAATTATTCAAATTTAATTCAGAGCACCAGCTAAAAATTGATCGAATTTTGAGTGATAGTGGAAAAAGTTTTCAATTTTATTGTAATTCCAATATAAGCCTAATTTCAGAGTTTGAAATCCAACTCAAGAATATTTCGAATTTTCTTGCTGTTGTCACGATTGTTTCAAATTTGTAGTTTTCGTATTATTTAACAACTGATAACTGTCATACGGTATCCAAATATATGCTTTGCAGTCAATAACATCCAACAAGTAATTGTAAAATAAATAAAATTGAAAGTACTGACGGCAAAATCAAGAGTTTCAAATGTGCTAACTGTGGAACAAATCATTTCTTTAAATTTTCAAAGTGTAGTAAACGCCAAGTATCACAACGCAATACACAATAGGATCCAACCGATCAAGCCAACGAAAAGTTCTTGGAATAACGTATTTAATTCACAAACTAAGTAGCTGAGGAAAACCACCAACAAAGATGATAGACGTCAATCAGTTTCTAAGCTTCTGTCACCAGAAGAAATTAGTTTATTTGTAAACGACGTAATAACACAATTGGGAGGATCTCGTTTTCTGCTACGTCCACTTATTTTCTGAGTTCGTCTCGACGGCAACCTTCCACATTAAATCTTAAATCATCAACAAGTAACACACAGTTAGTAATTTAAAAAACACTCCGAATTCATTTTCTGACCACATACCTTTATATTATAATATAAAAACCAATAAACCAATTCTCAATTTTAAGAAAGTGAATTGGGATCTTTTAAAATTGTTGTAAATATTAAAGTCAATCTCACAGACACGACTAACATTCAACTGGATTCTAACGAAAAAATAGATAAATGTATTAGTAATCTTAATAATATTTTGCTTGGGCTTTAACCAGAGTAAATGTGTCCCGCTGATACCATTGAAATCGTCGTATCATCTTAAACTTCCAAGTAACATTATAGTTAGGAACTCACTTCTGAACCTATACTCACTAAGTACCTAAAAATATAATTCCCACTTAACACAGATAGTGTCAAGTATGAACGTACCGATTTAGCGAATTATATTCACTAAATAAAAAAACTCAATGAAAACTCTCATTTCTGTGTTTGGAATCTTCGAAGACTCATTGAACCTAAAATCTTTTAAATGCAAAAATACATAAAATTTCGACCTACATTATGGGCGTTTTTTCTAAGAACATAATGGACTTTTCTTTCAAAATTGAAATGAGTTTAAAGGGGAGTGAATTGAAAGTTCTGCACATGTGAAGAATCGAGGACTACGATTATACAGAAAATAAGTAAAACACGATTGAAATTACACTCAAAAATGAACATTTGAATAAATCAAAAATTTCACACCAAATATAATTAGTTGAACTTATTCAAACTTCTGAAGATATGAAGTAAAAATGGAATCCTCCTATTTCAAGAATAATTTGAATTGGTAAACAAAACCGCTCGAATCAGGACTTATACGTACTTAGAAAATTATTTGAAATTTAATAAAATTAATTTTGAGCACATTTGAGTAAAGTCTCGATCAATATTTAAAATTCAAACCGGTTTTACACACTAAACTAAAAATATTCATAATTATGTTTGAAAAGCACTCTAATTTTAGATTCTATTTTAAAAAAGATGCTGAGCATGACCTTTTCATATTACTACTATTTGAGGAGAAAACCATACTATTACTCAAAGTCATTTGAATATTTCACTCAAATTTGTTTGAAAATTTATAATTTATAAATTAAATATTTTGGCAAGAAAATGGTAATCAAAATAAAAGTCTACTCAAACTCATGTGATGGTTAACAACTATATTGATTATATTGATTGATTGACTCAAACTATGCTCAAATAAAATTTCATTCCACTTATTCACAGTTATTCAAATGGCATCAATTAAATTTAAATACCTACATTAAATTTTTTTCAAGTTTTGAGTGAACTTTTTTTATAATTTTTTATGTAGATTCTACTCAAAATAATTAAAATTTAATTTTAATCGGAAACAGTTACCATAGCGTGGTGACAAATGAATTTAAAACTAATCGACAGCATCCACAAAATTTAATCAAAATATCACTCAAACTAATTTGTGGAAACCACTCAAAATTATTCAGAATTAATTCAGAGCGGCAGCTAAAAAGTGATCGAATTATGAGTGATATTGGAAAAAGTTTTCAATTTTATTACTCTGATTATATCGGATTTAGATTGCTAAGAAGATGCGAAAAATTAGGGTTGGGGTAATTGTAATGAGTTTGCAATCCAACTAGAGGAGACATTATTTCTGGAGTCCCCGTCGATCTTATCCAAGTTTTTGCTTCTTTTAGGGGATGAGGAACATCTGTTTGCTCTTTCCAAATTCATTCTTATAGATAACAATTTATAACAAATATCGTCGTCATATTAATTAGAACAATATTTCCGGCCTCATTTAGTGCATCGATTCCAAAAACGGTTAAATCTTCGTTTTGCGAAGTGCAATAGAACAAATTATCTCAGAAAGACAACGTTGCTGTTGGTATTGTTTGGTAGTACGTGGGAAAGCTTCAGAGGGACCTTTAAGAAGTTGCAAGCTTTTAAGGGTTCGTCGATGTGATAGCATTGATTTATAAAACAATAAACAGTTATTGTTTCGAAAGTATATAGTAACAGTATAAATATAAATAAATAATTTAATATATTTTACTTGTTTAAAAAAAAAAAAAAATTAATCTGCTGGTGGGCGGTAATAGTCATAAAAGGCCCTAGAGACTCCTCTAATGATGGCACAACGTCTCACAAAAATAAACAGCCCAAATAGGATCATCAACAACAAAATATGTTTAGTGTTTTAAACGGTGACTGCATGAATTATTATAAGTGGATTACCCCTTTATCAACTTAATACCGTATAAGAACTCCTTTGGACAGACATAAAACTCTAGAGGTTGATTTTATACATTCATTTCTTATTTACTGCTGAAAACTTAAAATAAAAAGATCTTTCTTTTTTTAAACCGTTAAAACCGTTAAAGTTATGAAAAAAAAACTTCTAAAAATCGCAAATTACGGTTCACAGAAATTCTTGAATACAAATTTTTGGAATCTTCTAAGAATCATTGAACCTGAAATTTTTTAAATGGAAAAATCTATAAAATTTCGACCTACGTTATGGGCGTTTCTTCTAAAAACTTTATGGAATTTTCATCCAAAATTTCTTAAAATTTTGAAACATTTGAAGCTCAAAGCTCCCTTTAAATAGAAATGAGTTTAAACGTGAGTGAATTCAAAATCTTAAATTTCTGTCAAATATTTTGGCTCAAATTCAATGAAAATTCTCTACGTATGAAGAATCGAGGATTACGATTATACAGAAGAATGAGTGAAACATGAGTGAAATTAAACTCAAAAATTTACATTTGAATAAATTAAAATTTCACTCCAAATATAATTAGTTGAATTTATTCAGGCTTATGAAGATATGAAGAAGAAAGAGAATCGTCCTATCGAATCAGGACAGATACTTACTTAGAAAATTATTCGAAGTTTATTAAAATAAATTTTGATCACGTTTCAGTGAAGTTTCGATCAATATTCAAAATTCAAAGCGGTTTTACACACTCAACTGAAAATCTTCATAATTATGTTTGAAAAGCACTCTAATTTGGAATTCTATTTTAAAATTGATACGGAGCAAATTTCCATATTACTACTATTTGGGGAAAAAACCATAATATTACTCAAAGTCATTTGAATACTTCACTCAAATTTTATTGAAAATTTAAATACGAGTGAACTTTTCCTACAATTTGTTATGTAGATTCTACTAAAAATAATTAAAATTTAATTTTGTTCGAAAACAGCCACAATAGACGATTTAATCAAAATATCACTCAAACTAGTTTGGGGAAATCACTCAAAATTATTCAAATTTAATTCAGAGCACCAGCTAAAATTTGATCGAATTTTGAGTGATAGTGGAAAAAGTTTTCAATTTTATTGTAATTCCAATATAAGCCTAATTTCAGAGTTTGAAATCCAACTCAAGAATATTTCGAATTTTCTTGCTGTTGTCACGATTGTTTCAAATTTGTAGTTTTCGTATTATTTAACAACTGATAACTGTCATACGGTATCCAAATATATGCTTTGCAGTCAACCACATCCAACAAGTAATTGTAAAATAAATAAAATTGAAAGTACTGACGGCAAAATCAAGAGTTTCAAATGTGCTAACTGTGGAAAAAATCATTTCTTTAAATTTTCAAAGTGTAGTAAACGCCAAGCATATATTAATATTCAGAAAAGTATTCAAACTAGAAATCACAACGCAATACACAATAGGATCCAACCGATCAAGCCAACGAAAAGTTCTTGGAATAACGTATTTAATTCACAAACTAGGTAGCTGAGGAAAACCACCAACGAAGATGATAGACGTCAATCAGTTTCTAAGCTGCTGTCACCAGAAGAAATTGGTTTATTAGTAAACGACGTAATAACACAATTGGGAGGATCTTATTTTCTGCTACGTCCACTTATTTTCTGAGTTCGTCTCGACGGCAACCTTCCACATTAGATCTTAAATCATCAAGAAGTAACACACAGTTAGTAATTTAAAAAACACTCCGATTTCATTTTCTGACCACATACCTTTATATTATAATATAAAAACCAATAAACCAATTCTCAATTTTAAGAAAGTGAATTGGGATCTTTTTAAAATTGTTATAAATATTAAAGTCAATCTCACAGACACAACTAGCATTCAACTGGATTCTAACGAAAAAATAGATAAATGTATTAGTAATCTTAATAATATTTTGCTTGAAGCCCAGAGTAAATGTGTCCCGCTGATACCATTGAAATCGTCGTATCATCTTAAACTTCCAAGTAACATTATAGTTAGGAACTCACTTCTTAACCTATGGAATCGCACTCATAATCGAAATCTAAAACCCACATTGAATAGATTAAAGTACTCTAAATTTCTAAGAAACTCTAAATGGAATAACCTTTTATCAAAACATAACACTGGTGGAAACCCCTTTTGAAATATTACAAAATTAATTAAAAATAGGTATTCGGGAGTACCTCCGCTAAAACATAATAGCCAACTGGTAATACATGAAAAGGATAAAGCTGACATTCTGGCACAACATCTACACCTTAATCATCAAATTACCATTAATTTTAATGACCTGATAACTAAAAGGTTAGTTCAGCAAAATCTAAATTACATTAAACCAAATAATGTACTCGTAGTTGGTGAAGTTGACCTAATAAGGACTAAAGAAATTAAAAGGGTTATTGCTTGGCGTATTGAAACAATGTCCAAAAAAGTTTTATATTAGTTTTATTTATATCTTTAAAGCATCTCCAACTACCGGCCCATAAGCTTGTTAACATCGTTAAGTGAGGTTTTTGAAAAACTGATACAAACTAAATTGCTTGCACACCTAGAAAATCATAATATACTTCCAAACGCACAGTTTGGATTCAGATTAGATCACTGTAACCTATCAAGCAATTTCCTTAAATATAATACACAAAATAAAAATGAACGAAGGTTTTGATTTGATGTGGCACAATGGCCTACTCTGTAAATTGCATCAAATTAAAATGCCATTATACTAAATCATGTATACTTAAGAAGACCAGCCGTACTTCCTCAAGGTGCTGTTCTTAACCCTACACTCTTCAATGTATATACTTACGTTTATTCGAAACCTTCCGGATGTGAAATACTCCTATACGCAGATGATCTTGCTGTTACAGTTTCTAGCTTATATCCGAATTACATATTGGGATTAATGGAATACGGTTTAAATTTGTTTTATCAATACCATCATAAGCGGAAAATAAAACTTAATCCCTAGAACCCAATGGTTTTTTTCACAAGACGTAGAATAGCATTTATCTACCTTCGCGTGAAATTAAAATTGAAAGTATTGGCATTCCTTGGAATAATGATATTAAATATCTTTATACCAATTTATACATAAAATTATTTAACCCGTTTATCAATAGAAACTCCAAGATTTCAACTCGAAACAAATTAATACTATTTAAATTGATATTTCTTGTGGTTCTCCGATTTAGCATACGTATGCCAAAAAACTGACCATTACCGGATTCAGATAGCTTTACTATTCCACAGTAAGACTATAGAGTTTATTGATAAATTAAAATGTAAATGTGTAAGTTTGAGTTTTGAAGTAACAAAATATTATAGAATAAAAATAATTACAACAAAAAAAAAATGTGATTATCTTTTTTTGTTCAGGGTTATACTTTGTATAACTCTTGGGGTAAAGTTACGGGGTGGATTGATATTTTTACTTTTTCAGTAGATATATTATAAATAATTAGCCTCGTCTCTACTCAAAAATGTTGTGAATGCGATTACATATTGTTAATATATTCTGTCTATAAAATGCCGAAAGAATCTTATTGATTTAATTTATTATAGTGGACACGAAGTAGAAGCTACAATATTGTTTTTTAGTTGTGTTCTGTGTTTGAATTGTCTTCGACGATGTTGGCCAATTTTGGTTGGCTATTTTTTGTTTCTAATATTTTGTTCTATTTTTTTATTAAAATATCTTTAACATTCCTAAGAGATCATCCCACATACTCCGCATATAGCAACAACAAAAAAAATGGTGGTCCAAAAAAACACCGTATATATAGTAAGTACATACATATCTACTACGTACATATGTACATACATATAATGGAAAGTTATTACAAATTTACAAAAGGTGTTTTTCCTGTTTTATGGAAAACTATAAAGTAAAATTTATATTCCAACTGCAATGCAAAAATCCTCACAAGATGTTACAATTGCAATTCGCTATAAATTTTTTTTTTCGATTCTTAATATTCCGTTTTACATTTTTTTATTTTCATTTATTGTGCTTTGTGCTATACAACTAACGTTTATTCAGGATAAATTGTTGTCAGGATAAATGTTATAGCAGTTGCAACTAAAAAGAAAACAAAAAAAAAAAAACTGGTATTTTACTTGCAGTTTTTCATATACAATTTTTTGTTGTTGTGTCACCGGTGATAAAGAAATGTGACAGCAGTTTAGAAATATTATGTACATACATAATAAAATAAAAGCTAGGTAGGACCCAAAAATGTATTTTATGTTGACGTGATGTTGCACCACCGGATTTCTTGATGGAAAACATTTTTCTTTCTCTTCCGTATATTTTGTTGTATGTTTTTTTCCGTTTTAGGCCAAACACATATGATATATAAGCTAAATACTGCAGATATGCATAAAAGCTCACAGCTTAAGATGATTTAGTTGTTTTTATCCATCGTATCTTTTTTATTTTATGCAAATTGTATAAAAGATGTAGATCTATTATTAACTGGCCTAAACTTTTTATTATTGTTTATGTTCGTGTGTGTAAGTTTTTCAGGCTTTTGGTTCCGTATAAAGTATAAATACCGCCGCGTGTTCACAATATGACGCAAAATCACAAGCTAATAAATTAAAAAAAAAACGAAAGAGGAAGATGTTAACTGGAACAAAAAGAACTCATCATTAATCTTTGAAACGAGTTAAAAAAAATAAACAGAATCAACAAAAAAACTCTTGATTTTTAAGCGAACATAATATAAATGAATAAAAGACGACAGATGTGATAACGAGACATCTCATTTAGAAAAAGATTTTCTTCAACACTAAATTTTCTAATTTTTTTTAATAATAATAATAATAATAATAATACAAAAAAAAGTTGTATTTTCTTGTGCTTTTCTTTCATTCCTTCAAAATACGTACATACTATATTCCAGTCACGTTCATTGCGAATCATCTTACCAATATGATGAACTTCGAACCGAAGTAAACAAAAAAAAAAACGAAATAAATAAAAAAAAAAAGTTTTTCATGTAAGTTATAAAAGATTTTTTTTTTCATGGTTCTTCTTCTTGGCAACCTCTCTTTGGTTTTGCAGTAGTGAATATAATGAAAAATTGGAGCACAGGTTTATTTTATTCATGTTTAACAAACAAAAAAAAAATGATTTTCCCAAAATATGGGTTTCAATCAAACAATTGGTTATGTGGCCGGACTGGATGAACAGCAACAGCATCAATTTGATTTTAATTGTAAAATGATGTTAGATTTTGGGATAGATTTTTATTTTTAATTTTTTTTTTGGTGCACAGTTGGTGAATCTGATTAGGTTTTAGAAGCGGTTAGATTGTAAAATTGAATTATTAATATGCCTGTATGTACGCCATAGCCAAAAAAATCTAATTAAATTTTTAAACATTTCACAATAATCCTGAATTTTGTATTTTGTACATACAGTATTATATAAAAGTATTTAAAGCACACAACCTTATGTTTCACATTAATAATCCTTTTTAAATTGCTCCAAAGTCCCTTAGCAGCTATAACAATAAAAATTGTGTGTTTATATATCATTATTTGACGTCAACTAATATCATTCTAATCATTTTCATCATCATTTGATTTCATCCGCTCACATACTCACATATATACACACAGAGAAAAAAAGCTCATTTTCATTTTTATTGTTTTTATTATTATATTGTCTTAACTGGAACAACCAAAATGAAAGCAGCAGCAAAAAAACAAAAACAAGTTTCCTTATCTCGCTGACAGAAAAATAATAAATAAACTAAAACCAAATAAAACTTTCTCGTTTTCCTTTCACTTTATATATATTAAGTTGAGCTTTTATGTAATTTTTTTTTTTTTTTTTTTTTGTGTTGTTATATGTCATAACATTATTAATGTTTTTACTGTTGTTATTATTACTTTACTATTTTTAATGTTTAAATAACGTAAAAATTACTCATTCCACTCTATACTTACTTATTATTACAAACGACGACGACTCATTATTATTTGTTAAATTGTATTATTTTGAAATAAAATAACACAAAAAATTAAAATTATAGCTAAAGTTTTTTTTTTTTTTTTGCAACCGGATGTTTTCTTTACAAAAATTTATTTGTTGTGTTTGTTGTTATAAAAATAAAATGAAAATAATATCTATTAAATTGATATTATACATGAAAAGGATTTATTTCGTCGAATAAAAAAAAAAAATTTTAAAAAACTTTTTATTTTACTACAGTTGTTGTGCTATTATATTTCTGTCAATAATATAAAATTAGAAAATAGAAAATTGGAGATGTTTTAGTAGAACATAATAAGTCGTATTTATTTTTTAGAAAATTAGATGGATAGCCAAAAATTAAATGTTTTGTGTTCTGTTATAATAAAGACTATGCTTAATACGACGAGCAACTGCTTTGTACTAAATAATGGGAAACTATCATTTTAACGTTTTTATTGTTGATTTGTTGATATATTATTGTATAGCTTATTAGATCGAAATACATTTGACATTTTGGGTTGGGTTTTTGTTTAATTTTAATTCTAAATTGGAACTATTTAACAATTAGGATTGAAGTGAATGGTTGTAAATTCAGTGAATTAATACTTTATGTTAGTTAAAAAAAGCTGTTTGATGAAAAAGGGCAAATTATTGGTATTAGTGCAAGTTCTCTAAAATCATTCTTTAAATTTACATCACGATTTTATTAGATTTTCTTAGGACAAATTAGGATTGGTCGAAGTTTTTATTTATTTGATTTTTGTTGAAAATGGTGCTTAGTACACTATATTTAGATAATTTAGATTATATATTCAAAGACAAGTGGATTGTCACAAACAAACATTTTTTATTTTTTTTTTTTCAATGAGCATCTTTTATTCTGTTCTTATCGTATTTGACTCGACGACATGAACTACTTTTTCTTCAAGGTTTCCCTTTTTATTTTATAATTTTGTTTTTGTCCTGAATACTTAAATTTAATTGAATGTACAACTTAAATATAAATTGTACATAGTTTAAACTAGGGTTGCCAGTTGTACTTCTTTTTAGGGAGTACAGTATTTCTTAACATTTGAGTAACTAATTAAAAGATTTTTTGGAATTAATTTTCGGTGTGCCTTTACTAAATAATAAACGAATATTTCTATTTCATTCAAAAATGTTTTTCTGTAGTAGTCTGAACATTTAAATTTAAAAAGGGAAGTAAGTAGCTAAGATTAGCTAAGCGCTGTTACTGAATTTTTAGATATTTTCAAGTTCAAGATAAGCTAATTCCCTTTTATTCAAGATTAGTGATTAAGCGCGATTAGCGAATAAATATTTAAATATATTAAAGATTCCCAGTTTTTATTCTGTTTAGTGAAAGTTCAAACGGCGCTATTACATGTAATTTCCAAGTTTGTTTACTTACAAATTAATTTATATTGTTTTTGGCAAATTCCATTTTGAGCAAGAGCTCATTCATAATAGAGTGTACCAAAAGAATTAAAGAACAACAAATAATTTAACAACGTGAATTCTTCCTCGAAGGAAAAGTTTTCCTTTCTTCATCAGTAACTCTTCCGTCAAAGGGTAGGCTAACGTGAAGTCAATGGCAATAGCGTGTTTTGGATGTGTTACATTGTCCCTCAACTCTGTTACACACTACTCTAATCCCTGCATACATTTCCGATTATTTTATTATTAGGATTAGGGTTTGCAAAAAACCGTGTTTCTTTTAAAACCGGTTTTACGGTTTTTTTCAATCTTAAATTCGGTTAACCTGCTAAAACCAGGTTTACAAAGAAAAAAAATGGATTCTATAATAAAATCGCACTTATAGTGTTAGTTCGCTAAAAAACGCCATTAAATAAAGTTTTTTTTTATAGTTTTTGTTTTCAATTCCAATTCAGATAAACAAATTAATTTTTAGTACAAAAATTAATAAGACTAATTTAATTGCAAAAATTTCCTGATACAGAAAATGTTCCTTCTGAGTAGTGGATCCTGTTCCCGAATGTTTTTCTAATCCCAGGAATCAGGATCAAATTTTACAATCCTGGGATTTCCCGGGTTGCCCCGGTCTCTTTAGGTAAAATTTATAAATATAATTGTGTTGGGTTTTAAAGTATGCCTTTTAAGAAATACAAAATGCCTACATCGAATGGTCCGATGGCAACCCTATTTTTTCGTGACGATTGCCAGAAACAGGCAAAACATATTCGGGTTCAGTTGAAATTTACTGAATCGTTTAATAATGTTACAGTGATTATACATTTCTATCTCCTTTGAAGTTCATATTGATTGAACAAGTTTTACTTTCTGTATATAAGTCTTTGGTTATAGTAATGAATGCCTTAGAATGGTTATTTGCGACTAGAAAAATGTTCGATTTAATTCAACTCTGCCTTCACTGTTATTGAAATATTTATTAATAAAATATTTTTTATTGGTTCAAGGCTCTTCATCCCTAAATTGCTCCAACCAAAGCATCAGCTTTCGAACCCTACTCTGGTTCATCTTCAAAAAAGCAAAGAGAATCCCTCAAAAATTGCTTTCTTCATACACAAATCTAAAAGTAAATCAATCAAAAAAATTTACAATAACCGACTTTCCACACCAAACCTCACGTAAAAAAGTTTGTATATTTGGAGAAAATTCGATATTTGAGACAAAAACAATTTGGATGAAAAAATAATATAAGTTGAAAGCCCAAGCACAATCTTCAACAACACTGATTGAACCTGTACCCGATCCAGTATGTAGCCTAAATTGATCCCCTCCAAAACTATCTTGTTTATCGAGAATTTTCATGCTATCTTGATCAACTTCGTGGCCTGCATCGTTCTAACGTCGTGCAATACTCTAAATTTGACAGTAGTTTCTTTAAAGAAGTTGAAAGAACTATTTGTTTTCCAAAAAGTTTCACATAACATACCTTTAAAGAAATAGTGAAATGTGGTTTAATTAGCCACTTATAGAGGACATACAAAGCAATTTTTAGAATCAGAAAATCCTTTTTCAATGCAAAGTGACCTCAATAAAGACTTATTCAATCATTAATGTTCGTACACGATACCTGCAAGACACAAACCACCAAACTAGCTGAGACTACATCAAAACCCTCGATAAACAAACAAAACTTAAAAAAAAAACGACTTTGGAAACGCTACAAATTAAATCAAGTACAAATTCAATCAATGTTGAGGAAGACCATTCCAAACTGCTTTCGTCTTACACAATCCTTTCCCCTATTCAAATGTGAAACGTCCTACTACAGATTTCTTTCGAAAAACTACAAAGCTGTCATAGCTGTATCAAAAATTCGACGATGTCCTTGCAAGGTTTAAAATTGCCCAAGACCAAATATTCCATAAAGTAAATCTAAGAGATTAATTCCCTCTGAAATAAGTAGTACAGCACTCCTTTCCCTCAAAGCTTTAACTGATTTTTCCAAGGTTTTTGAAATTTGGAGCAATTATTTATTAGAAGTCCATTTTGACAAGTATTATTAAGGAATTTATAAGATATTGATTAACAAATATCCAGCGATTGTTTTCAATTCTTTAAAAGTCTTACGAGATTTTGCCAAAATGTTTAAAAAATAAAAATAAAAAAAAAATTTATGATCGGGATTATAAAAAATTACCAATTTCCCGGGATTTTGCTCCCGGGAATTCCCGGGAAGGACCCACTACTTCTGAGTCGGTCGTAGTTGATTTAACTGTGAGTAAAGCATTGAAAAGCAATTATAACTTGTTTGTTCTTTTCCCAGTTGCTTTGAAAAAATGAAATCTTTTCTAAAAGTCTTAACATTAACGACTTCTTGTGTTTTTGTATAGACTCTTTTTCAAAAGCCAAGATAAGTTCATCATTAATCTCACTAGCCTTACTATCCAGCAAACTTTCGATTCTACTTGAAACAATATTTCCAATAATCGCTTGCCAATATGGCAGAGAAACTCCCGATTGTGTGAGTGATTTGATTGTTGGATCTTTTAAATATTTCGCCAAAGATATTAAATTAACATTTCTACGTTGCAACATAATCTTTTTCAATGAATTGAATAAACTTAAGCTGACTTCCGTATTTATCTCGCAAATTTTTTTCAACATAAAAGTGACTATGGTTTCGGCCGTTATTAATGTAGCGTATTTTCATCCCAAAGCTTCTACTGCTATACTTGTACGGATGATGAAGCATCACAAATATTTTTAAGCAATATTTAAGAAATATATTTGAGCATATTTAGTTTTTTTTAAATCATCCAGTGCTTTTTTATGCAATGAGATTTAAAAATTGTTAGATTATAAATAGTAAGAGAGTCTTAAATTACTCGAATTTCAACATTGAACTTTTGCTTAATAAGTTGTTGTAAACTTGTATTTCGCACAGCGGAACGCTTGAAAAATTGTACAATATTGCGAACTTAATAATTACATGGAATAAAATTAAACGTCAGAATATTCAACTTCATAATATTCTTCATTTCCGAATTCATCATCGTATAGAATATCACAATCAGATTCATCGACTTCATTAGTTTCTATTGTTGCTTCCACTAATTGGGATGATTTTTTTAATATAAAATGTCTGTAACGCCAAGAGTAGTCCGTGGTTCATACATAGAACAATTTCAGCTTCCGATTCATTGCCAAATTTAACATTTACTGAAGTTCCGTTACATATTGTGGATACACCCAGAGAAAAGATTGCACTCATTGTGAAAAAAACATAATAATCTATTCCAAATTCTTGTTTGAATTTGAGCTATACCGACGTGCTGTACAATTTGTGCAATTTTCTTAAAAAATTGTATGTTTTGTGCAATTACAAAATAATTGATTTATTCCAGCAAAATTAATAAATTTTCCAAATAATCGGATTGGTTTATTCTAATAAAAGCACACTGTATACAAAATAATCGGTACACTTTGTAATCATAGTCCCATTAAAAGCATAATATCATTCACTAAGCCGGTACTATATGTCCAATATTCGGATTATTATATTCCAATAAAAGCACACTGTATACTTGGTAATCGTTACAATATTATTCCAGTCAGGGAATGTGTTGAATATTAATAATGCATCGAGCATTCCACCATCCGGTTGATTTCGTTCCTTTGGTTTGCACAGATTATTCGAGGATATTAGCATAAAATATACATTGGATTGAACAAATTATTAATAAAAAGTGTACACTGGATTCCATTAAAAGCATAATATTATTCTTGAAGCCGGTACTATATGTTCAACAATCGGATTATTATAATCCAATAAAAGCACACTGTATACTTGATAACCGTTACAATATTATTCCAGTTAGGGAATGTGTTGAATATTATTAATGCATCGAGCATTCCACCATCCGGTTGATTTCATTCCTTTGGTTTGCACAGATTAATCAAGGATATTAGCATAAAATATACATTGGATTGAACAAATTATTAATAAAAAGTGTACACTGGATTCCATTAAAAGCATAATATTATTCTTGAAGCCGGTACTATATGTTCAACAATCGGATTATTATAATCCAATAAAAGCACACTGTATACTTGATAATCGTTACAATATTATTCCAGTTAGGGAATGTGTTGAATATTATTAATGCATCGAGCATTCCACCATCCGGTTGATTTCATTCCTTTGGTTTGCACAGATTAATCAAGGATATTAGCATAAAATATACATTGGATTGAACAAATTATTAATAAAAAGTGTACACTGGATTCCATTAAAAGCATAATATTATTCTTGAAGCCGGTACTATATGTTCAACAATCGGATTATTATAATCCAATAAAAGCACACTGTATACTTGATAATCGTTACAATATTATTCCAGTTAGGGAATGTGTTGAATATTATTAATGCATCGAGCATTCCACCATCCGGTTGATTTCATTCCTTTGGTTTTCACAGATTATTCAAGGATATTAGCATAAAATACACATTGGATTGAACAAACTATTAATAAAAAGTATACACTGGATTATTAATAATGCATTTTAATAGTGTAGTGGTGATGGTAGGGATGGATATGGAGAAAATTGACGCAAATAATATAAAATGAAATTCAAAATGATTTCGTTATTTAATTATATTTATTGTTTATTTATTTATATATAATATATATATATATATATATATTTATATATATATATATATATATATATATATATATATATATATATATATATATATATATATATATATATATATATATATATATAAATATATATATATACAATTGAACAAAATATCTTAATTCTAATACAAAAATATCTTAAAACAAACATCTAAACAATTCAAAAAGTTCTTAATTATATAAGAAAATCTCAATCTTCTTAATTTAAATATAGTACTGAAACAAATTGCAAATTTAATGCCTTCCGTTAATGTTTTTTAAATATTTCAATCAAACATAAATTTATAAAAATTATAAATTTAAAAATTTAATACTTTAATTCAGATACCAAATTAATTATATATAAGTTACATTGTCAAATTTTCTTGGCTTTGAATTGGATATCTTAAATCTAATACAAAAATATCTTAAAACAAATATCTAAACGATTTTTTAAATTTAGAAAAAAAATACAATAAAACATTACAAAAAAAATCGGAATTTTGTGCGCATTATTGTTTAATTTATTGTGCAAATTATGGTAACTGTCGATCAAAAAGTGTACTGTGAGCGTGATGAAAAAATTATTAAACTAAAACATATTAAATAAAAAGACTTTGGAAATTCTGGATATCTATGAATTATTGCATATACATTCATATTATGTACATTTTTTCAAATATGAATTTTTAAAGTGTTCCGTTTAAAATGATCTGTTATTATTATTACATGCAACTGATTATATTAATAATCTAATTCAGATAAATTTATAGCGATCTGGGTATAAAATATTTCTGGCCATCAATTAAAGTATGGATTTGAAACGGTTTCTTGGAATTTAAACTTTCAATTTTTTTTATAATGTAATTATTACATGAGTTACCAATTTTATAAATTTTGAGGTGTGAATCATAACAGATAATTTCTACATCCATTAAACACAAAATAACTTTATCTGAATAGATAATGATGTCCTTGATCAATAATAATTTTAGTTCCTCATATAAATAGTAATTTGTTTTAAATAAGGTCCCTTTGTATCTTACACAGGTTACGAAATCAAAACTTTCAAACTGACCATCTGCTTGTGTTTTTAAATCTGTAGTTTCATAGTACATCTCAATTTTTTCTTCATTTTTAGGTTGCATCTTTATATTTGCAATATTATTATCGAATATTTTATTTTGCAATATATGAAGAATAAACATATAATTGCATTTTTTGCTTAGGGACATAGGAAGGTTAACACGTGAGTAGCAAACTTTCGCATATTCTTTGACCACTTTATTTTTACTCTCATGTCTCATACAGCTGATTAATTTCAAGGGTCCTGAATATTCAATCAATCGTGGGTAATGACAAAGGAAATGATGTTTTGGTTTAAGATGCTCTTTAAAAGTTTTAATATACAGTGAATGGTGATTAGTAATAAGTGTCTCAAGACAAACTAAATCTATTTTACTGTACGTGTCTTTCAGTAAAAATTCTACAAGGTCATATAAACTAGAAACATATTTCCAAATTAAATCATTTTTATTAATAAACCCACCGACAATTACAGGAAAGTATTTAAGAAAACAGTAAGCTTCTCTCGCTGACATATGCAAATTAAAAGATTTTACATGCTCCTGTTTTATTACATTTGGTCTATTTTGAAATTCGATTTCCCCATAGTCAAAAGTTTGGATTTTCCTATTTAGATCATTTAATGTAAAATATTTTTTTTCGAAAATATAAATTTTAACCACTTTTACTAATCCATATTTTATAATACCCTCAAACACATCATGCATTATGTCACAATAATAATTACTTGTTACATGGAATGTATCAAGTTGATTAAATATGGAATTAAATTTTAAGCCACTTAAGCTAAAATCATTCATTGAAAGATCATTTGTATGATTTTGAATATTTCGTAAATGTTCAACATTTTCTACTACTTTATATTTAAGAACTGATTTAGGTTCTATGCAATGTCGACAGTATTTGTTATGAGAAAATGATGTTGAGTATCCTAATATATAATTTAGTGCCAAGTTATCACCAATTACAACACCGAGAGCAAACTTTATGGTTTTCATTCCATTTGGCAACTTTATACTAATTCCTTCTTTTTCAATTATTTTCAAAACGTCAATCAAATGTGCAAGAGATGTATTAGGCCCCAATTGTTTTAAACATTTTGATTTTATCAGTAATGCCACAAAAATATTGTCTAATGTTAAGACATCGGACGGAAGGCATGGGAAATGCAAGTAAAATCCTGCAACGGGATGAGACCCTGCGTGACTACCTAATGGGTTCCCAGTTTCAAAGTCATCATAATATAGAATGTATGGTAAAACAATATCATTATCTGAAAAGGAACTTAATTTTTTTTTCCATAGGCGGCCTTGCACAAAATTTTCTATTTTACTGAATTTAGAATTCAACAATGTGTTTGTATAAGCAAGGGTTTGCTCTAAAATACCGGGTTTTTCAAAAAATATTTTTATTTGGCTAACAATGGGCATGAGCACGCACTCATAATTAACATTTTGAAAAACTGGGATTCCTTTAACTAAAGTTTCATTTATTTCACTGTGAATTATACATTTTTTTGGAGATTCAAAGTTCATATGTTTTTTTAAAAATTGTTTTGTTAAATACTCTGATTTTACGTTGTCAAAAATGCTACTAATACAATCAATAATATCAAAAATTATGTTTTCAAAGTGAAGCAATTTTGGTAATAAAATATCTCTTAACAACTTAATAAAAACAGCTATAATGTTATCGCTTAAACTATGAACAATTGAATTTATAGTACTTGTGGTAATATTAGGTTTAGCATATAAATTAAGAATAAATAACAAAGCCTTTTGCTGTAATTCAGATTTAATTTTTACTATTTCATCAACTTTTAAAACATGCGTACTCGTAGAAGGTTCTGCTTGACACGTTAGTAGTAATGAAGCCACCGATTTTGGATTTTCCTTTTTTTGGGATGATAACACGTTATCTGAATTATCAATATTTAATGGTTGAACATTACTACTCTTATGTCCAGACAAATGTCTCTTGAATGAACTGCGATTACTAAAAAGTTGGCCACAATTTTGTTGATTACATGTTACCGTGTCGTTCGCTTTCAGGAGATGTATATAGTTAAAATGAGTTAATAAATCGTTTATTTTGCTAAAGCCTATACCACATTTAAAACAAAAATACATTTTAAAAACCTAAATATTACATTCAAAAAAAGATTTATAGAAATTGTAATTTTAAAATTCAATATTTCAATACTAGTATTAAAACAATTAAAGGATAATTCTGAAGATATCCAAACTTGTTGTCAATGCCATAAAAACTCTTGAAACACAAATTAGATTATTTAATCTAAAAATAAATAAATTATTTGATCTAAAAATATTATGATAGTTCAGAATTTTATGACATTCTTTTACGTAGCTTTATAATTTTAATATTTTAATTCGGATATTAAATCAATTATATCAGGAGTTACAATGTCAAACTTTGTGTCAATGCCGTAAAAATACTTCTGGATGAAAATCCACACTTTTTGGCTTTGAACTGGATATCTTAATTCTAGTACAAAAAAAATTTTAAAACAAATATCTAAACAATTCAAAAAGTTTTTGAATTTATAAAAAATATTATCAAAAACTATAAAAAAATCTGGATCTTCTTGATCTAAATATATTATTATTGGTTGCAATTTGATGCCTTTTTCTATACAAAGTTTCTTTTTTTTCTCTATTTCTATATTAATTTGTGAAATTTGGGTAACCTGTATGACAAATGAAGCTATGGAGTCCAGTATGGATACCTTCCATAGTTTCCCAGTAGGTTGTTTTAATTTAATTGATGGCCGCAATATATAATGCAAAGTTCGGATAATTTGTAAATTTTTGACATCTGTGAATTATTTTTAAATATATAGTATATACTTAAGTCTTAAAAATTTAAATAAACTAAGGTACCTTGATTCTTAGAGTAGTTGTTGGAGACATCTAAAGCTGATTTATCTTTTAATTTCTTGACGAACACAGCACCAATCCGTTCCTCAAACCGTGGCCAATTGGTAAAAATATTCCCCGAGCTTGGGTAACACTTTTCAAAATCAATTTCAATCTAAAAAGAAACAGTATATTACACGTTAGAAAAAGCCAAGAAAATCTTCTTTTTTTTTTATCAAAGAAAACACAACAATACAAGGCGCGTTTTCATAAAATAGAACAAATAGTCAAATACGATAATAAAAAAAAATCTGAAAAGTTCTGTAATTTTCTTGTATCCGAATATCCTTGTTTGTATATCGTTGTTATTATCCAAAACTATGAAAACCAAGGATGTTAAAAGAAAACTATGGAACTTTTTTTCAAAACTAAACAGTTACCGCGATCTCGAACAATTGCCTTTACAAAAACGCATCTATTAAAATGTATTCCTTATGTTTTCTGTATTACACAATAATACGTTTTGCATTTGTCACAATTATTTAATATTAATTGTGGTATCACCATAGACAAAATATATAAGACATATAACATTATAGTTATAAAAAAAATAACATTATAGTAAGCATTTATTTTTATTTAGGTAAAAGCAGAGTAAAAATAAATTATGAATGAAGAAGTATGACAAGGGGATAGATCGCCGTACAATTAAGCCGTGTGATGGGTTTTAATACCATTTTAACACATCAAGGTTATCAGTCTTACATATTTCGTACATGGTATCACTTCAATTCAAATCGCCCGTTATATATTTATAAAATATTTGTTTAATTTGAAGTTGAAAATAATTATTTGACGTAAACATAAAAATATTTGTAAATATTTTATTAAATCCATACTTACAAGTCTAAAACCATTCGTATTTTCTAACAATGGCCATTCATCAATAAATGCCACAACATTGGTGATTTCAGCATTGAGATCCAATTTCCTCTTATGATATGTTTCTTTCCACTTTAACTCAACTGTTCCCCATGGTTCAGAGTGATGCCGGAGCCAGTGCTTTTCTTCAATCTCTAAGTTTACTGCAACAACAAAGAAGTGCTAATTGTAAAAAATTACACGCAAACACAAATGTATTTATTTACACTTACGATCATGTGGGTCAATCTGTATTTTAATTTCTTTTTCAGGTTCCTTATTACTGCTTTTTAAATATCCAATTTTTTTTAAATTTCTTCTGATGACTCTGTATTTTGTGTATAATTTTCCCCGCGGATTTTTACTGTTTTGATAGTAGTAGTCCTAACATGTTTGATTAAACATAGAAATAGATGAAATTGAATAATAAACAAGGGTTAAATGCATTCAAATTGTATTTATGAAATGTACGTTTAC
Source organism: Tipula vernalis (assembly GCA_958295665.1). NCBI lineage: Eukaryota > Metazoa > Arthropoda > Insecta > Diptera > Tipulidae > Tipula > Tipula vernalis. The sequence continues at coordinate 172,217,472 of OY282558.1, read as the reverse complement.
TCGTAATTGTAGAATCCAAATACAATATTACTTACAATATCTGTGGTCCTATTCTGGTTTTCCCAGGGAATTTGGAATTGTTTTAATGTGAATTTTTCAGTAGTTTTGTATTCTTTCTTTCCAAAGTATACTGCGACATTTGGTATTTTTTTTGTCAAAAGTAGGGGAAAAGCATTATTCCCCTTAAAAGCTAATACGTGCCATCTAATTCCCAACAAAATTTAAAGGGAAAAGAAAAAACAAAAATGCTATAAAATGGAACTATTTTCTCCCTACTTTTGAAAAAAAAAATACCAAACGTTGCAGTATACTTTGGAAAGAAAGAATACAAAGCTACTGAAAAAATTCACAATAAAACAATTGCAAATTTTCCCGGGAAAACCAGAATAGGACCATTGGTAGGAAAAACTTTACAAAAAACAAAAAATTTGAATTCTGAGGGGCCACTAAAACTGTTTTAATCAAAATAGGATTGGGGAAATTTTATTTTTTACTCACAGGGTTTTCTTCTGGAAATTTCGAAACAATTTCTTGAGTAATGCCTCGCAAATTGGCTAATGTCATGGTTTAGTTTTTCTCGACATGTGTCCGTACGATGAGAGAACAGAGCAATTGTCTCGATTCCGGAGTAAAATGGGGTGGCTTTTGTTCATTGTACATACTAAGAACTCGACTACCACTATCAGTTTCAAAAAACTGAGCAAGATCCTAAAACAAAGAAGAAGTTAATTTAGAGATTCACAAAATAGTCATCACCGTATACAAATGAAATATGGTTTGCTGTTTTTAATTCTCTGATGCCGGATGAACTTGAAGATGCAGTATCTGTCATGTTGGGAAGTTTCTCGAACCACGATATGACTGACGAATCATTGGAAATGGTTACATCCGAAGAAGTCGTTAAATTCTATAAATAAATACATATGAAGATTTCTCCAATTAACTGAAGCCGTAAGAGTTGTCATTTATTATACGAACTTGTTTTTTTTATCCATTGATTGAACTGCGCCCTAAATAACACTAAATTTCCAAAATCATTTTCGAATATTTTTGTAAATTCAACCTCCGTTAGATATGGAAAACTTTCCATAGTAATGTTGTACTCTTAAAATAAAATTAGAAAATTTTAAATTGGGAAATTCTATTATAAAAACATTTTTAATTACTTGCTATTTTAGGCAAATAATCTTCCATATTCCAGCTTGCTAATAACTCTTGAAGTGCTACCGAATCTTTCTGTTTCGCCAAATCCTCTAATGTCACCAAATCTATCAGTACCGCCGAATTATCCAGTGTCACTGAATCATCTAGTATCACTGAATCATCTAGTATCACTGAATCTCGTACGGTTATTAACGCACATTGTGCGGAATTTTGTGCCATTTTTAGCTAAAACAATTCGACCACGGTAGGATTAATTATAGATAAAATATCTCTTTATTTATTTATAATAAATTGCGCAATAAAGCAAACAAAATCTAAATTATTCGGTTTTCTGTTACACGATATAAATAACAAAATCCCTAAAAAACAAAAAATGCCAAACAAACAAGTTTTTTAAATAATAACAAATTTTTGAAATATTATTTGAACTCTTTTATAACTTAGAGGGAGGGCTACCGCCCGCCCAAACCCCCGCTTTGACGATTTTTTTAAATTCTAACATTCATAGAGATTAAAGCATTTTTGAAAAATGTTGGTTTTTTAATATTTATTCACCTACTAAAATAGAGAACTACTCAAAGCCGCTTAGAATTGAACCCTTTGGGCAAGGATGACAGGAAATCGTCAGAAAAATTTCAAAAATATTTACATTTATAATAATATTTACGTTTGTATTTAACATACTAAAAAAAAACAACACTCCCAGGAAACCCCACCCCACATTGCGCGCACCATACATAATCACGCTCACATAAAACTTTTTTAACCACGGTTGCCTTAATTTCAGTTGAATTATAAATAGTTTAAATCTACGAAATAAATTACACGACAATGCGCACAAAATTTAAATTATTCGATTCCCTGTTACACGATATACATACGTACATAGATCTATGTATAAACACAAAGGAAATAGTATTTCTAGGACATGTAATAACACCAGAGAGATCTTATATATATATATATATATATATATATATATATATACCATGTCATTCGCTTAATAATTTGTTGCCATTCACACACACACGCACACACACAATCGTATTTTCCCATCCACCCACCCCACATTGCGCGCACCATACATAATCACGTTCACATAAAACTTTTTGATCCACGGTTACCTTAATTTCAGTTGAATTATAAATAGTTAAATATACGAAATAAATTATACGACAATGCGCACAAAATTAACATTATTCTATTCACTGTTACACGATATACATATGTACATAGATCTATGTATAAACACAAAGGAAATAGTATTTCTAGGGCATGTAATAACACCAGAGAGATCTTATATATATATATATATATATATATATATATATATATATATATATATATATATATATACCATGTCATTCGCTTAATAATTTGTTGACATACACACACACATGCACACACACAATCGTATTTTCCCATCCACGCACCCCACATTGCGCGCACCATACATAATCACGCTCCCATAAAACTTTTTGATCCACGGTTACCTTAATTTCAGTTGAATTATAAATAGTTAAATATACGAAATAAATTACACGACAATGCGCACAAAATTAACATTATTCTATTCACTGTTACACGATATACATATGTACATAGATCTATGTATAAACACAAAGGAAATAGTATTTCTAGGACATGTAATAACACCAGAGAGATCTTATATATATATATATATATACCATGTCATTCGCTTAATAATTTGTTGCCATACACACACACATGCACACACACAATCGTATTTTCCCATCCACCCACCCCACATTGCGCGCACCATACATATCACGCTCACATTAAACTTTTTGATCCACGGTTACCTTAATTTCAGTTGAATTATAAATAGTTAAATATACGAAATAAACTACACGACATTGCGCACAAAATTTCAATTATTCGATTCACTGTTACACGATATACGTACATAGATCTATATATACATTATTTAATATGTATTAGTTTAATTTTTTTTCATACACACTCACTTATACCTTTCCATCCACGTTAATCGCAAATAATAACGCTCACATCACACTTTTCGATCGACGGTTACCATAATTTACACAATAAGTTACACAATAATGCACATAAAATTTAAATTATTCGATTCACTATTACACGATATACTTACATCGCGCAGATCTATGTTTAAACATATACTAGCCATCCACCCACCCCACATTTTGCACTATAAATACACACTTTAACATAGCGGTATAAAATTATGGTAACCGTTGGTTATAAACTATTGCACAAAATCGTAATCACCAATAAATTTATTTACTATGTAGGTACTCGTAATTGTACATACGTAATTTACTATGTAATTGTAGACCAAAAAATTACAAAACAAATTATTTATTAATAATATAATATCACTCACCAATATTTTTATTTATTTTTATTTTTTATTACTGACTTCACTGATCACTGTACCGGTCTGCTCAACCAACGATTATCAATATCAACTGAACTGAACACATTTCATTCTGCATCTGATGATACCATGGAACGAGTTTTGTAAAACTTTCGAGAATTTTCGTTAACATTTTAGTTAACAGGTTAACACATTCATCAAAAGCAAAATGCACAAATAACAGTCATTAGGTTAATAAACGACCAAATGAAAAAAGTAACAGAATTTTTTTTTCGTACTCATTCAAAACCAACAAAAATATTTATACAAGCTGTCTCGTTCGCTCCTTACAATCACAAAAGCAGATTTGGTCGAATTGTATATATGTAAGTATGTACATGTACTTTTTCATACCTTTATGGTTTGTACTATGGTATATGTTTGTACTTAAGTGTGTGGCTTGTATAGACATTTTTGTTGGGTGTTGGCGAAAACATATTAACCCTTTCCCTTTCCCGAAAGGGTTTAATTATGTATACAATCAAAACCAACAAAAATGTTTATACATTATAAACATTTTTGTTGGTTTTGATACAATACATAGATCTATGTACATATAACGTGTAAGATTTAGCTGTTGCACGAATTATTATATGATTTATTTCATATATGTAAATATTTTAGTTCAACTGAAATTATGATAACCGTCGGCGATCGAAAAGGGTTATGTGAGCGTGATTATTTATGGTGCGCGCAATGTGGGTGGGTGAATGGCAAGGTATGATTGTGTGTGTGCATGTGTGTGTATATGGCAACAAATTATTAAGCGAATGACATGGTAATTATATAAGATCCATCTGGTGTTATTACATGTCCTAGAAATACTAAATTTTTCCTTTGTGGGGTCGGTGGATGACTGGTGGATGTTTATACATAGATCTATCTACTTATATCGTATAACTGTGTATCGAATAATTTAAATTTTGTGCGAATTACTGTGTAATTTATTGTGTAAATTATAGTAACCATCGCAATGTGGGTGGGTGAATGGCAAGGTATGATTGTGTATGTGTATGTGTGTGTATGGCAACAAATTGTTAAACGAATACATTTTAAATTATATATGCCTAGATCTATGTATATCGTACACAAAATAAATTTGTGTACCTTTTGTGGAACAAGATATGTATATAGTTATTCTGGAATTCATCTGTAATAAAGCCTGAAACCGAAAGTTCAGATATCACTAACAAAGAAATTGTCCACTACTTTTGGCCTGCCACGGCTATCAATTCCCACTAGCGCAGCAAAGAAGCGTGGGTTTTGGCAGAAGTAGTGAGACCTTGTTTTAGCCGTAGGATATTGGGATGGGGTAGGTCTATATGTTTACATGGAAAGGGAAAAAAACTTGGATGAATCCACAGATGCATTATTGGAGATTACACAGCTAGAGTATCATCCCTGGCTTGGACCAGAAGCGAAAGAGTGGAGATCATTTTTTAATAAAATAATTTAATAAAAAAATATATGTAGTAAAAATCAAACATACCTTTTATATGAAACTTATATATGTCTTATCTTCCAAATTTTGCAACTTCTGTAATGCCCAAATATCAAATTTCTGCTTTTTAATTGATTTACCACAATTATTAGATAAAAACAGAACACTAAACAATCACATGAATTAGACATTTTGATTACCTTGTTTTTTTTTATTTCTTTGGAATTTTACTTCTTTGCGTCCTAAGCTTTTCACTCAGAACGAACTCTCAACTGATTAAAACCAACAACAACAAGAACTATAAAAACATTTATTTATTTGAATTTCACGCATTTTTCAATTTCTTATACATATTTGTTTTTCACTCTTTCGTCTAGATTAAGGCATCAGAACTAAGGATAGATCACGAGATAAACCACGAGATGGAACAAAAAAAACCAACATTCACTCAAAAAAAAAAAAAAAATTGCTTTTTAATTTACTGTTTTATTTTCACCAAAAAAAAATTAGTTTAAATACAAATAGGATAATTTTTATTTTATAATACGAAAACAGAAAAAAAAAACATCACGCTGGACGCAAACCGAAAACCCGAGTTTTCGATTCCCGCCGGAAACGAGCGTGGCGCCAGACACACAAAACCCGCTGATTTTGCTGTACACCCTTCCAACTTCAAAAATTAACTCCTCGAACAAACATCGCACCAAAAGAAAATTATTGAAAAATTCAGTAATTTGTGGTTAGGACGATCATTCGACAATCAAAAGAAGTAATGCTGAAAAAATTGCATAAAAAGATTACAACATATGCCTGTACGTGTTGTTGTTGGAAACGTATTTTAGACGGAAGCAAAACAAATACAATACACATTCCAAAATAACTTTTTTCGTCAAGTTTGTGGCATTATAATTTTTATAATGTCTTGGGTCGACGGAACATGAGTTGGCCGTCTTCTATCTATTCTTATTGGTGATTGTTTTTTTTTTGTGTACAATTGGAAAAAGGAAAAAAGTAATTCTTTATTGCAATTGCACAAAATGGGACTTATTAAAATGGGAAGTGTGGCGAATGTTATTGTAACTGAGGTCAATGAAATATCATCCGTTACACATCCAAGTATAAAAATATTCCAGTAAATATGCAGATTTGCACAATAATACCAATCGCAAGGTGTAAAATAACGTTCCGATTTAAGAACAATACCTTCTTTAGAGTTGGAATGATTGATATTTGTACTATTTGACACATGTTTTGGAATAATATATTACACAAATTAAATTTTTGTACCTTTTGTGGAACAAGATATAACTATTCTGGAATGCATGCAAGTTTTAAAGTATTCTAATAAATATGTTCTGCAGATTTGCACAATAAAACCATTCGATAGGTGTAAAATAATGTTCCAAAGAAGAACAATACATTCTTTAACAAATGCGATGATTTATAGTTGCATTATTTAAACATTTTTTGGAACAAGGTATTCCTAAAATCGAATACTTCAACCAATGATGGAATGATGGCCAATTTCAAAGTGTTCCAACTAGTATGTCCCTCTTAGTTTCACAATAAGTGCAACTCTATTTCTCTGAGTGTACAATATGATTTCTCAAAACTATTCCAAAATTTGGCAAGTTGTTGATCAATTATTTCTCTCGTTTTATATAAATCACAACTTCCGTGTATACGGCTTAAGCCCAAATTTATAAATTCCAAGTCCAATTTATAAAAATTCAGGTGTCTTCTGGCCCTTTTGGCAGCTTGTCCACTCATCAAATGTTGATGATAATTTACAGAATTGTTTTGATTTGATTTTTTCCTTTAGTTCATTTTCAATTTTTGTAGTAAAATTTAAAATCAGTTTCATCATAGAATTTTCGGATTTGGCTCATAACAACAAGCAAAAATTACGTGGTTATTTTTCCAGAATAACCGGGATTTCGGTTTTTGAATTTTATTAAAAAAACCGATATTGTAAAACCGGTTCTAATCGGTTTGCAAACACTAATTAGGTTCCATCAGAACTTTATGGGTATTAATGAATGCCCAGTTACCAAAAAAACCACTTTGAGGCCAATCTCACCATTTAATTAAAACACATTTTAATAATAATTTTAATATTAAACAATAATTTTATTTATAATTACAATATAGTTCGAGCTTCCAATTCATACTAAAAAATATTTATTTATTTGTTTATTCTTACATTTCTCCCCTAATCACAATTACAATTACAGAAATAGGTAAATGATTTGAGAGGAATCAATTACTATATACATAATAATAATTTTGTTATAATAAAACAAATTATACAAATTATACAATCATAACAAAGTGATTTCATAATATATGGCACCATCACAACATCATCATCTCAGCTAGCTGGTGAAATCATGGCACAATGCATGCTTAACACGGTATATGTATTTGGGTAATTATTGTTACACCGTAACACCGGACGATCAGTACATTGCAAATTTTCGCAAGTTAAGTGGCTTCGCGTGTACGTTTATTAACGCAGCTACAATACTGTCTCCGTAGCGATAGCGTCAATACACCGATGAACATTAACAAAAATGTGTAGCTAAAAATTACTTTAAAAAACTTACAAGGTTTTGGTTTCTCTTTGGCGGCTCTTTTTGGAGAGATTCTGTTACGTACGCTGGTTTAAGTAGTTCAACTAATCTTAACTTTATCCACGCGGTCGAATACATAGTCGCAGTCCGTCAAATCTTTATGAATAAAGATGTTGTCCTGTGAAGGGCTCCGTGAATTTTTTGGAAAGACGTTGCGCATCAACTCCGTCAGTTTTCCGACCAGTGAGGTAGGATCAGTTAGGAACCTTAGGAGTTTGTCCGTAGACAAGGTCCGCTGGAGTACATCCCAGGTCATCCTTGACCGATGTTCTAATACCAAGGAGGATAAAGGGGAGTTCAGAAATCCAATTCATGGTATTTTCTCGAGCATACAGAGGATGGATTGTAACTTAACGTACGCATTCTGTATGAACCTAGTATTTTCCTAAATTCCTGAAAAAGATGACACTCGAATTGACTGCCTTGGTCAGTCGTTATCTCTAATGGTACTCCAAAACGCAAGATGTACTGGTCTACGAAAGCGTGTATTACTGAAGATGTCTTCATATCGACAAGAAGTATTGCTTCCGGCCAGCGAGTAAAACGATCAATGATTGTAAGAATGAAAGCATAACCATTTGATGGAGGTAGTGGACCAACTAAATCTGGGTATGTCGATGTATTTTGGCTTTCTGGCAGGAAATGCATGTGTTTGCCCAATTTCCTGTGTCTACATTTATTTTTGGCCAAAAATATTTACTTGATACCAATTTACGACTAGTGCGAACTCCCGGATGTGATAAATTATGTAATTGATCAAAAATTAATCTTCGCATTTGTTCAGGAATGTACGGTCGGGTCGATTCACTCCCGTCGAAGTTTCCGACAAAATATTCCTGTCTGAAATGCTATCATATATTTTCACAAGTTTCCATTTGTGCTCACGTTGGGAATTGTTACAGATTTCAGTAAGTTCATTATCAGTTTCTTCAGATCTAACAAACTCGAAAAAACCAAATGGAACTGAATTTGCCGTTTTGTAGATATCTTATTTAGATATCTAATTTTTCCATGTGCACTTTAAAACTCAATCGATTGTCGATCCAGATTCCCAAATACCTAATCAATCTTGAATACTCAATTAGCTCATCGTAGATTCGCAAATCAATTCTTTGATTCGTTCTAAATGCCATACTATTACATTTTCTCGAATTCACCCGCAGATTTAAATCATTCAAACATTGTGTTACCTGAAGCACACATTCCTGAGCTCGATTTAGGGCCTCGCCGATAGTTTTGCCCTTGCCGATTAGTACAAAGTCATCTGCAAATTGCAAGATAACTTTGTCGGGGGCAATAAACCTATGTATTGAGCTCGTATACAGATTGAAGAGGGTCGGAGAAATTTTGCTCCCTTGAGGAAGCCCAATATTCCCCGCTTCCTCCAATCTATAACCTCTTCCCCACAAAACAAACTTACGCTCACTCATAAACTCTTACAGCCATTTACAAATTTTTCCAGGAAATCCCAGGTTCAAAAGAACCTGATATAGTTTCCCTGGAACCACATAATCATACGCTCTTTCAATATCCAGAAATACCGCCACAACAAACTTCGTTTCCTTTCGTACTTCCCACACATTTTCATTCATAAACTTTTCAAGCCTGCCTTTCACCATTTTAGTAAAAACATTCAACATACATATTCCTCTATAGATTATTGCCAGATTTGTGTCGCGATCCCTTTTGGGAATTGGAACCACTCTGCAATCCTTCCATCTTTCCGGTATCTGAACACTCATCCATACTCTATTGAAAATTCCAAGCAAGATTTCCTTTGCTTCAACGCTCAACAGCCCAATCATTTTATAACTCACTCTATTTATTCCTGGGGTCGTAGATTTTGCCATTTCTAAAACCCTGAGGAACTCATTCCATTCAAGTTGCACACACATTTCATTCAAATTTTACACTAACATCTTCAGGTCATATGATGATCTAGATATTCCTGTTGACCATCTGCTATCAGAAAACTGGTATACTTTATAGAGTTCGTGTTTCTTGGAATATGGTTAAAACCGTTTTTTAGGTCGAGCAAAGAGAACGCTTACTTCTCATGAAGTTTATCGAACCAGTCGTTTATCAGGGGCAGCGGAAGTCTGTCCTTAACGATAACTTTATTTAAGACGCGATAATCTAAACACATACATGATGAACCGTTCTTTTTATTTACTATTGTAGAACTGAGCGACTAGTATAATCACTGTTGCTCGGCTGGATTAGTTGTTTTACAATTAAGCTTTCCTGCAGTCTCAATAATTCGCCTAACGGTCAATTCAATGGTGGATTATTGACCTTTCTAAAAATGTTACGAACACCAACCCTAACGTTTGGTTGGTGGACGGCCTATTTACTCTACAACTTATAGTTTAAAATCCATTTACACGATGGCTTTACAAATATACACAAAATGTTTATGCTTGTGTTGTTGCTTAATTAATTATAGATAAATTCATTATTCAAAATTTGTTTGACCGAAATAAACCTTTACTGATTAAATCCAAACCCCTCATTACTGAAATCGCTTTTAATATTAACCTTAAATGAGCTCTTAGGGTTTAAAACATTTATGTTAGCTCGGCTGGTTGGTACGAAACGTGGGAATACTAAAGATAAGGGCATTACTAATTAGATATAAATCATTATTCCGGAATTGAATTTTATCGCCGATAGTAGACTTAATTAGATTATGAATTTTGAGCAAAACCGACTCATCCAATAAGATCCTTCTATTTTCTAATGAACTTATATCGGAAATGTTATACTGATTAGCTGGAATCGCATGAATTTCTCTGAGCTCTTTCAATATTATGAACGCTGTACTGTTTGGTTTAAAATTAGTTCCAGTTCTCGTAATGAAACCCAGCATTTTTTAAGCGTTGCTAATGATATTTAAATATATACCGTGAATCAAAAATGTATCATCAATAGCGATTCCCAAATCTTTTACTTCCCAAACAGCATTGTGAATTTTAAATAAATGGAATCTCATTGAACTTAGGTTTATTTTGAAGAATACAGCATATACTGATAGTCGTAGATCTTAGGGTCCTCAGCATTATTTAAGCAAATGTCATTAATAAAAAAATAAATAGTCGATCGAGTTTGAAACACATGAATTGCGTCGAAAATTCTACACTGTAACAAATTGTAGATATAACATAGTATATTATAATATAGTTTGGCTTAGCTTTGTTTAGTTTGCTTAGCTCAACTTGTTGCACATTTTAGCTAATAATTTCTTTCACACAAACTTTGATGTTTTTTTTTATAGTTAGGTATATGTGAGTGAGGACACTCGAGCTAGTTAGTGTAGCTTGTCACGTCAACAAATTTGTCGCTGTAAACTTAGAGACCATAATTTACGTTTGTAGAGTCAAGATATATATTCTGTGAATACCATTTTGGAGCTATTCGAAAATTTTACGATTATAGAGCGAATTTACATTTTATGAATGGTTTACCAATGAATTTTATCCATCTTTAATGATGTGTCTAAAAAAACTGCCATTTTACTAAACAGTAAATAAAATCAGAATTGCATATTTTTTTGTAAAACGAACGTCGATATCTTCTATCACTATTTATCTTTCCCGCTATCTAGGTACGCTCAAAAATCTATTTAGTTGAGTTCCTACAATGAAAAAAGGTAAAAACTCGGACTCCGAAGCTTCTTAATGGATTTTGATGAAAACATTTTTGATCGGTTTCAAATGCGATTTAAAGCAAACTTTGCCACCTGAAAAGGCTTGCTAATTTCTTGTTAATTTTTTATTAACAAATTACTGTTTTATATTGCAAAATAAAATAACGAAATTTAAAATTCTCCCAATAATTAATATTAAGCAGTGAAACTCGGTACACAACATTTTTTGGACTGCTGATTATGAATTAATGGTCCAAATTTTATAATTTATGAAGTCGAATCCAATAAGGCCGCTGTAACATTCTTTCATAATTATTAAAAAATTTGCAAAACCATATACTATAGAGAAGTATTTTCCGCTTATAAGTTTGGTCGAAAATTTTGAGTCTGAGGTAAAACGGTTAAGGAACTCTACTAATAAGGTTCAGTCAAATGACTAATTTTTCACTTTGGGCTTTTAAGATAATAATTTTACTTCACTATAATTTCTGCTACTAAAGCTTATGCTCAGAAAATTCAAATTTAGTTAGTTAGTTTTTATAATAAAATAGTGTTGTGATAATCGTATATACAGTTGCCACATAAACATTGGCATTTGGCAACTAATGCAACTAAATAATTCAAAGTAATATTGAAATTTAAATAAATAAATTCTTAAATTGCAAATATTTTGTTCGCAACTGTATTTCATTTATCTTATCGTGATTATTTCTGTAATAAGAATTTCTTCGAGGAATAGTAAAAATTACATGTGAAAACTTTTTACTTCAAAATTTCTGTTTAAACTAATTTCGTTGTTGTTTTCGGCTTTAATGACGAAATAATATAAAAATTTGATCAAACGAACATTTTTGGGTTAATTACCTACATATGTGTAAATAGAAAGTGTCGAAAATTTTAATTTAATTATTTTTAAGTTTCACTTGAAACGATAAATTTGAAATTTTAAAATTTTGCTTAAACAATAATAAATAAAGTAAACGAAAAGTGAACAAGGTTGTTTCTGGGTGGTAATTGGTAAAATTCGTATAATCTTTTCGCTTGGGTTACCAAATTTGTTTAAACGAATTTCCTTAAAGTGAGCTGTAAATTGTGAACCACGTTTGCGGTTTTAAATCAAATTTATTAATTATAAATAGGAAATATTTAAAATTATAATTTTTATTATTGCGTAAATAAAAATTACAAAAATTTTAGTGCAAGAATTGGTTTTATTTTTATGAAGACGGGCACATTGATGTTACCCCTCGTATAAAGTCTTCGTACAGACAAAGTTTATGTCTACGTTCACCAATGGCTTTATTTCTTCTGTAAAAAAAAAAAGTTATTTACGGAAATTTCTGAACTCAATACGAAAATGTATTGAAGCTCATTTTTTTACATTTTCACTACTTTTGATGTTTCTTCTTATCGTGTTGTTTACGAAGAAAATAATATCTACAATAGAAAGGGTTTAGTTGCATTACACGTTTTTGTTTACAAAACGTTTTTTGTCAGTTTTTTAATTATCCAAGACTCTTCAGTGTTGTTCTCAACATAGTTTCTCAGTGTTTATTTATTTACAAATATAGCTAACAAATAGATAAACATATTAGCTTATACTAGATATTTTGTTTAATAAAGTTCATTTGAGATACATTACAGGAAAGCGCATATTATATTTTGTCAGAGCACTGTATCGAATTAAATTTGTGAAGTTTGTTTTAATTAAACAACTGAATATTTTGTAAAGAGTTTATTCATCGAAAATAGTTCTTCGGTTCTCCAGAGAAACTACTCCATAACGTTTAAGGCGTAAATTATACGGTTCATATGGAACTTTGCTTTTATAGTTTAAAAATCTCGTAAATTTGTTTTGTACTCTTTCAACGATGAGTTTGTGACATTTTTATATAGGATTCCATATAGTGGTTAAATATTCAACAGTCGTGTTTTCCATGAGAACTGCACTAGAACTCGATACATTTTAAATACCTTTTATTCTATTTAAACAGAAAAAAATTAAATTGCTAAAGGGATAATGTGTAGTGCATTTCACATAAATACACATTTTAAGTTGTTACAGCAATAAATAATGACAATTGTAGCTTACTTTTTAGTTACACTTGATAAACCCATGAATTTATCGAGTGTAGTTGCATGTAATGACGTCAGCAAGAAATTAGAAAATATTGATGAAATAACTGAAGGGGGAAATTTTTAAAATTAAAATATGTAATTATATCAAATACACTACACATTCGCGCTTTATGAATTTATTTTTTTTTTCGTTTTACATAGAATCTAATAAATTTAAATTTATTGTCGAGCATAACTGTTTAAAGAGTAGCTAAATCCAGAGGAAACTCTTGTTTTAATTTTCAGTACTTAAAAACATATATTGTGTTCTTTTAACTAAATACGAACGTACCCATTGTAACATAAGTTCATCAACACCGAAACTCCTTAATTTTTTAATTAGATTATTTGGAATCTTTTTGGATATCTGTATAAATAACATCAGCACCGTAATTCAAGTCTAGCGAATTATATACATATTCCGAAAAATTTTGCAGGGTAGACTGTGTGGATCTTTGTTTGAAAAACCCATGTTGGTTTTACCTAGAAGGTAGGTTAATTCCTGCATATTAGCAGGAATTACATTAGTTTTTTTGCGTGATTTGATTTTATATAATTCGTACGGTCAATTTTTATTGCTTGTTTTATTTTTCACCTAATTTTAGAGAATATGCTATCATAACTGCATTTCTTTACGCATAGTGATCCGGTTCAGATCAAAATTTGCATGTGAAGCAACAACAACATTTGATCCAGCATTGATTTTGAATCACAAATGGTGATCTAAAAGTAGTTGAACAATATTTTGTAAAGCGACAAAGAATATGATGAAAACAGTACGAGTATGAAGAAATAGATTCAAAACGAAACGAGACAGATAATTGAAAGTTGGTGTTTGTTTGTTTTACGCATTTTGGTGTCGTTTCATGAGACATGATCTGATCTGGATATCAAACGTCAAGAAATGCGGCTAATATTCAACGTCATAATTTTTGTTTTTTGAACAATAATCTAAATCGATTTTTTATTACAATTAAACTAATTGATTTATTAGTATACCAACAAGGGTATGAATTTAGAATATGAAACGAGAGGTACATGCGTTTGAATAATTTGATATAATATTGCGTACAATTTAGAAACCCCTTAGTAAATAAAGTAACAATTTTTAACAATAGAAGTTTCAGTCATAAAATTTTTCAAATACATTTTTTGACTAAAACCGCATTAACACAGAAACTTCAGTCAATAGAAAACAAAAGTGTTTTCGGTCAGAAAACTATTTGACTGAAATATCATTTTGTTTTTTAATTTATTTGAAGGTTAATGTTGTTCGAAAAATGTAAAAGAATTGAATCCAGTTTCGAACTGAGGAGCCTATGATAAGGAGAAAATCAAACCTCTCATCAGGCGATTACGACTGGACCGATTGTACCACAATTTTCATTTTACAATATATATATATATATATATATATATATATATATATATATATATATATATATATATATATATATATATATATATATATATATATATATATATATATATATATATATATATATATATATATATATATATATATATATATATATATATATATATATATATATATATATATATACAGAATGTACCGTGTGCAGGTTGTATTAGTGAATTATACTAACACAGTCAAATTCCCTTACAAATTTCTTCGTCACAGTCACCCAGCTCTATCCCTGTGTTAGCAAATTTTAACAATTAATTACCAATTTTTTACTTTAAATTGAATTAATTAATTTATTTATTAAGAAAAATAGTTTCTGATCGATATTCATTAAAATTAAAAAATAATGGAGAATGTTTCTCTGAAAAACCATTCGCGATATCTCTAAATCAAACAAATTTTCAACCGAGTTCGACAGAATTGTCGATTTTGTAGATCAATTCATTCTCTCCGTAATTTATACTTCTATTAGGTAACTGCAAAAACGCACGTTTTCTCAAATTATGAGACGATATATAAAACGAATAAAGCTTTAAAAGCTTAAAACATGGGATGTGTCCCAGAATCACGTCACGCGCAAACATAGCTTCCCTACGAGCACTAAGCGCTTCAAGAGCTAATAATTGGCATCTTCTACTGTAAGGTGGCACTATGTAATCAGCATATTTTAGAAAATGCTTTTGAATATTTTCGATCCTATCCGAATAGTTATGATAAAAGGGCGACCAAATGACAGCAGCATACTCAATATGCGATCTAACAAATGCCGTATAACGCACGCATTGTGTATGGATCTCCAAATTCCGGCGTTATCCTTGCAGAAAGCCTAATATACTGTTAGCTTTGGAAATGCCAATATCAAGATTAAAAGACAAGTTAGGTGTGTAAAGTACTGCTAAATCTCGAATTACGGAAACCCGCTCGACAAGATAATATTCCTACTTCTGTTTTGCATTTGGAAATATTAAGCCCTATGGAGTTTATACTACACCATTCTGAGAAATTATTGATATCAATTTGAAATGATAAGGCATCAGAAATGTCTCTAATAGTTGTATAGATCTTTAAATCGTCCGCATACACTTCTGAGGTAGACAGGCAACCAATCACTTCATTTACAAAAAATTAAAAAGGAGTGGTATGACTCACAGAATGTTCACCCAAAGTCGAATTAATCAATTCCATAGCATGACCAGCATTTTTTTCATTTGAAAACAGAATAAAATGCAATGGCGTAAATGTTTGCCGACATACCGGTTAAAATTGACGGAATGACGACTTTTAAATGACTAAACCTTATGTCATAAAAAGCTACATATATCCAAAATGGCAGGCAATTTGGATACGTTCAAGTATCTTTTTAATGCAACGAACTTCCGAGCCGAGTTTCTACTTGCACACCTAATAAATTGTCCCAGTCCACCCCATCGAGAAAGTTTCTCAGGCTAACATAATCTCCATTTCTAAAATCTAAATAAGAAGACATTAAACTATTAAAACTATTAGAGTTAAATGAATCACTAAAACAATTAAAAAAAGTTATATCTAACTTAAGGGGTGTGGCATATACTCCCAGAATTACCGTTATCATTGCATACTGAAACTTTTATGTCCATATCCATAGAGAACATCAAATCTAGCAGTCTGTAATTTCCATTAAGAATATTATTGCATTGCTTAGTACACAAACCAAACATAGTATCCAAAATGAAAATTGCGGTTACGTTAGTTGAAACTGGAATAATATTCGTGTCCAAAAATACCCAATTAATGTTAGGTAGATTAAAATCGCAGATGAGAATTATCGTTTACAATTACATTGACAAAACGATCATAAAATTCGGATGCAGCAGATGATGGAATATACATATAGTACGCATAATAATATTTGTTGAGAGAAATTCACATCTTAATTGACTTGAGACTCCAATTATTATTCCAACACCCAACGACGAAAAAATTCATACGAATTTGGAAGATACTCCTCCGTTTTTAAAAGACTGGTTCTGCCAAGTCTCAGTTATGATGATATAATGTAATAATCGTCATCAGAAGCATTGAGAGACAGGCCTCTCGATTTAGAACGAATACCGCTTGCGTTGTGATAAAGTAACAATGATTGCTTTGGTGATATTGTGATTTTGGATACGGTTCAAGGTCGTCATATTTTAATCGATGCGAGGTAGCGAAACTACTCACATATCAATGTTCAAGATCTTCGTGGAAGGAAACTTCCTATTTAATGACTTAATTCATTCATTACCGAAAACAATTCGAATAGTTCGATCATGTTATCGGATAAATCATGTAATTTTTGCAATAAGGCAAAAATTGTTAATTCACTCCAAGCGTATTTAATTAAATAAACACACGTTAAAATGATCTTAAAACAGATTAACAGTATGGCTAATTGTAATACTAATGTGGTAAAGGATATGATTACATCTCTGGCAACTCAACTCTATGAAGTGTTAAATACTGTTAGTAATCTTGGCAAAATGATAGATTAGATGCAGGAGGCTCAAGTCAAGTTGGAAGGTAGAGTCTCTATAACGGAACGTAATGTAAAAGAGTTAATAAATGGAAACACCTTGTTGAAAAAAACTAAAATTATGTAGCCAAACAAAAAATGAACAAAAACTAGTTAAGCTGCAAATCGAATTGGTGCTTTAGGTATAATGAATGTAAACCAAGTTTAATTATATATGGAATACCCAATAATACTGTACAATCAAAACAAATAGTTGGTAATATTCTAACAGTATTGGAAACGAATAATTAAGCAGATAGAGTGAAGGAAACTACACTGGTTGACACTTCATGTTATTACTTTTAAATGATATTTCCAATATGTATATTGAATAATTGTTGTTTGTTTTATACTTCTTTAGGAAGTTCTACCTAGAATGCCATCAGCTACAATAGGGAAATCTTCAGATACAATTTGAAATTTATGTTGCAGAGCAAATGAGTTTTCCATTATTAATTTACAAGATAAACTTCCCAAAGTCACGATTCTTCCAGCTGTAACACCTTTAATTATACATTTTTTTCACGACATAGATTATGAAGGTATTCAACTTTTGATTCTTTTAAAATCGATACACCGGCACCACTGTCAATCATTAGGACACATGTGTTATTACATAATGAATTGATTGAACTAGAAAGATTATTGAAAGTGTACACTTCTAAAAGATGGTTTGATGCCGCCCCCAACTGAGTATCTTCCTGCTCTTCCTGTTGAGGGCGGGACCCGTTTCCCGACTCTTCATCGATCTCAACTACATGAAAATTTGGCCGATTTGTATTTCGCTCTAAATATCGAGTTGTATTATTATTATTAATATTATTATTACGTGGCTGGGTTTGTTGTCTATAAAATGTTTGTGTGTTGTAATTTTTCGACATTTCTCTATAATTTTGATTAGAGTTTGCTTCATTGTTATTGATTGAATAATTATTAGGGTAATTTCGGTAACCATGATATCGTTGCTTTATGTTTGCATTTGTCTGATAATTAGATTAATGGTTCTGGCGTGGATTAGATGTATTATGTTGGTAAAAATGAGGAGTAAATTTTTTTGTATTATGAGGGTTATAGTGCCCATTATAATTTGAAGCACTTGGTACTGCATAGTGATTAATAGATGTTTCATTCTGCCCCAATTTCGCTTCCGCTTCTAAAGCAAATTTGATTGCTTTTGATAAAGACTTTGGCTCCTTGTAGATCAAAGCCTGACGAATTTCAACTAATTTAACACCTCTTGTGAAAACATTAATTGATGTCTCCTCAACTTCTGATTTAATTGTCTTTCGCTCGCACTTCTCCTTATCTTTCATTTTCAGCTTTATAACCTCAGCACATACATTCTGCAGCTCAGTAGCAAAATCTTCTAAAGTAGCGATTTGTATTAAACTATGTACTCATTCATCTTCCTCTCGTTAGTTGTGTTACAAGAAAAATTATTAATTATAAGATTTTTCAAATCGTCGAATGATTTTGGTTTTGACCTTTAACAGAAAATTTAAAAATTTTGCCTTCTCCGCAGCTTCAATTTGGCTATCATAAAACTCACATTTGTCTAAAAAATCGTATAAGGGAGTTAGCAAGTTTAAGGTCAAATTTGTTAGTCATCTTTGTTGACAATTGTTTAGAAGATGATGATGTACTATTTGAAGATTGTTTGATTGAATTTTTAGAAATTTTTAAGTAATTGATATCTATTTCCAAATCTGTATCACACTGTTTGGAGTTTATTATTTCAGCATCATTAGGATTGTCACTACTATCATTTTCAAAATCTTTAGAATTCGATGCATCATTTATTTCTTCCAGGGACAGTGCAAAAATAAAATCAGATTCGTAGTCAAAACCTAATAATTCAACGGCTTTACTACATTTCAGTTCCAATAATGACTTTTGTCGTTGGATATGTGTTTGTTTAAAGGAAGAGAGTTTTCCGATATTACCTATAAAATAATCAATATAAGTATCAAAATAATTTCTTAGTTTTATAAGTTTTCTAAATTTCAAGTCCTCACTATGATCGCCGTTTCCAATTTCACTTATTATTTGTGAAATTTCATTGAAATATTTTGTTAATATTTGTTCATATCGTGTAGTCCACAGATGTACAGATTTAAATTTATCTTGTGAAAAATATATAATACAAAAATGATCGGATCAATAATGCACAATAATTAACACACTCTAAGTATTATCAGTATGACACCTATTTATAAATGTAATAATGAGCATATCTTGATGAACGAGAAAAATTGTTGCCGAGAAATTTACAATTAAATATAAATGCAAATATAGAGAAAAAAAATTGAATTAATTTTGTACAAATTAAGTATAACATAACAACATCGAATTAATAATAAAATCAGATCTAAAATTAATGCTTTTTGACTTACAATTATTTTTTTGTTGTTTTCAAGTTATAATCCACAAATGAAATATTTAAATGGTTAACATCAAGCCACTGCCAATTTAATTTCGTTTATTGATGTTAGTTTCTGATCCAAAAAATTGAGCTTTCTAAAATGTAAAACAAACGTACGAATATTTGAAGTTATTTCAGAAAAGTTATATTATCACCTGATGCTCTTATTTAAAAAAAAAAACTTGAATTGTACTGCACGAGATATAATGATATAAATTTTGTAATATTTCGAAAATCGATACCACGTTGCTTATTTGCAATTTACTTCCCTTTAACGGCACATCTATCTTTCGATCGAATGATTTATTATTTTTACAGTTTTAATTGCCTGGACAATTTTAGAAACTTGACACACATTTTAACAGCACAATTGTATGATACATTTTTATTTTTTAAAAACAAATTAATTAAAGTTTAATACATTAAACTATTTTTCACGGTCGCCATGTAATATGAAAATTAATTTATTTAATTTTTGTAAAAAAAACGAAAACGACAATATAATTTATACTGTTAATTAACTTTTATTATTATAAATAATTTTTAGATTTATTTATTATTTTTTATAGTTGGCTGTTCATTGATTACTGACTAGTTGGTGTTTTCTTCTCGGCTACCGAATTTATTCCTCTTGGCACCAAAAACCACAGTTCCAATTTAAGCATGCATTTCGTCTCAGATACGAATAGTAAAAAATTGCGTTTGTTTGATATAAAGGAATAGCAAATTATTATAAAAATGAACTAACCTTGAACTTAAAAGCTTTGTCTGTAAACGGAAAATGTTTGAAAATTAATGTGGGCAGAGGCTCTAAATTGCTTAACATATGAAGGTGTCACTTTATTAACTGGCATGTTATAATTTCCATGAAAATAAATAAAAATGACCTGTAGCAAAATATATTAGTAATCTAAGACAAACATATTGCTCTTTCGTACTTCTAGATACATATATGCCAAACATAATAAAACATTGTCCATTATTTGAGAAAAATGTATTAGATCTACATTTCAAACTCAGAATTAATTCACCCATCAATTTCACAAAAAAATAAATACACACATATACATACATATACCTACTTCCTAAATTCGCCAGCATGTTTCCGTATATATGTACATACATATATAAGAATAACACAATCTATATAATATTATATGTATATAAATCTGGTATGTATATACCTCAATCCCCAAAACTAAGAGACCTAACCTACAAAAAAAAAAAAAAAAAAAAACTTATCAAGTTTCTTATTTATCCATATAATAAATAAAAACTAAAGTAAATATCTTTCTCCAAAAATAAAATAAAAGAAAGGAAAAATTTATTAGTTTCCATTTCAAATTTTCATAAAATCACTTTAAAGAGGGTTAATATTCATAACATAATTTTAACCCATATCTCAACATTTTCTTCAAGAAAATTTATATACGTACCAGAGTTTGTTCACTATATTTGTACATATAGTATATTATATACGAACAAGCTACGTACGCACAAATAAAATCAATAAATAATAAGTACATGCACGCATATAGTTTGGTTACAGTTTTTATTTTTTTAGCAAATACCATTCAATCACGGAATGAATAACAAAATCACAACAAATGAAAATTCAATTATATATCAGATGTGTATCTCTGATATGATTGGTACATAAATATATGTATCCGTTTCGGATATACTTAAATCAAAGGCTTATGTTTGTTTTTATTTATAAGCTTTTGTATGACTATTTCCAAAATCGAAAAACTAATTTAATTTTCTTGGTTTTCATCTTTTTGTTTGTGTTGCCTTCATTCTTTTGAGATTTGTGTTGTGGGTTAGCAAAACAAAAAAAAAAAAAAAAAACTAAAAACAAATCGTTCAATCAATTTTGAAAATTTATTATGTGTAAATTGTTATTTAGGAAGAAAAACTTATTCTCGCACACACAAACATACACGAGAGCAACAGAAATGAACAAAAATAAAACACATTTTCCGTTTGTTTTCTTATCGACGCAAAGACACAAGAAGTAACACAATATAGAAAATGACAATAAGGGGTAAATTTATTTGTTTATTTATTGGGATTTTTAGTAGTTGTTGTTGTTGTTGGCCTCCCCGGTGTTATAAAGTGTGAGCAAAAGGGAATATTTGAGAGGAAGTACGGTTGTCAGATATTTCGTAACTTTCATCCTTTTTTCAGCAATCAATTTGATTAATCTACAATACATATTTAAAAAAATAAAATCGAAATCGAAATGAAAACAACTGGATTAATTTATGTGTTTTCGATAAACGTTCACGCAATGGGAGTTTTTTTTTTTTTTTGTTCTTCATTGAATAAATTTCAAAATGCGTACGTATAAAGATTTTGAGTTTTCATTTTTTGTTTTTTTCTTTGAACTCTCCTCCACCCAATAGATCATCAATACGATTAGTGTATTAATTTGGCTGCGTTAATACGAACCAAGCCTTATTCAGAACATTCAACTTGGAATTCCAAGTTTCCAAATCAAATAACCATCAATTAAATACGTATACGTTCTGCGAATGTGTACACAAAATTAAATCAATAAAATCAGGAAATTGATCTTGTTCCTGTTATTTATTTATGTAGCTTCTATTGATTTTTTTTTTGGTTTTTTTTTAGTATAGCAATGAAATGAAAATCATATTTCATTCACGTATGAGTACAAATTGACACCCGCTTAATTTTGCGTTACAATTTATGTATAAAGTTAGTGGGGTGCATAAAGTTAAACAAAAAAAAAACTGCGTACATAGAAAAAATTACTGGATTTTTAAAGATACTGATACAGTGGAGATACAAATCCACTCTGGTCTAGCATTTGTTGGCAGTGGCAACATAATACTCAAGGACTTGGTCGATAATTCCTATCGTAACTGTAAATTTGTTTGTATTGATTAGTCCCAATGGTTTTGCTAGAATGTCAGTGACTAATATTTTAGTGTGGCTTCTTGGGAATTTACAAAACTCTTCAAAAATTTAAAATGAGTAACAATATCGTCGCATCCAAATAAAAGTATTACATTTACAAATCGCCATTTTTCAGGAGAGAAGATTAAAGTTTTCAAAGATAAATTAGTTTCTAAATTATTTGAGCCCGTGGCTGCGTATGGAGTATTTTTATAGAAGTCGTGGTATGTTGAATTTATACAATTCTTATTGCACAACTGCATTAAGTCTTTGTATTTTGCTTCGCTGATTTTCAGAGGTTCTTTGTAAACTGGAATCAATTCAAAATTTAAAGTAATGTTGTTTTTGATTGGTTTCCGACCTCTTGACTTTCGTTCTGTTTCCCTTATTAGAGTAATCGTTTTAAAATTTTCCTGGAAATTGTATTTATACTTCAAAATGTTCGAATTGCCATGATCGATAAATATTTCTTTTGTTTTATTTGTATAAAATATTTCATTTGAGTCGTTTTTCTGAAAATTAAAATCCATTGATGGAGTTTTGTAGTCAAAAAAATCGTTTTGGTTCATTTCGATAACAACATAATGCGGCGGTTTTACTTTTGCGCATTTATTCAACTGATACCATTGATCTGGTGTAAATATCTCTTGGCGTCTAGCCATTCTTTCGATTCAAGAGTGAATACTGTCACCCTCATTTTGGGTATGACCCTTTTCAAAATATCTATGTGAAATATTTATATTATATTTTTTGGAGGCCCATGCGTAAAATGAATAGAGAACTTTATTTTTATTTTGACCACCGCAATTGTCGGACCAAAACCGAAATTCTTTGCAATTAGGATAAAATTCAAAGAATTTGCGAAGACAATTGGCCACCTCAACTCCTCCGCGCTTAGCAATGGTTTCGTGCCACACAAAACAATAACCAATATTGTCATTCAAACAGTAAACCGTAAAATTATATACAAAATATTTTCTTTTGTAATAAAAAATTGATGCAGTAGACTGCGGTAAAATCAATAGTTTTTGAAAGTCGAAGATCTCAACGGTAATTTCAGAATTTTGCTGCGCCTCAAATTTATCAAGCTCTTTTATCCGTCGAGCTTCAGTTTTATTATAAAGGTGCTGTTGTTGTGTGGATTCCTGTTTCTTTTAATCTTCCTGTGTTAAATTGTCAAATGTAACACAAACATCACAATGGTCCTTTTTTGGAACATAGAATCCTAAATTATAATTCTCATTGAATATGTCGCGGTATTAGCGCTCAGTTACATCGTGCGAAATAGATGCTTCATTCATTTTTTCTTTGAACAATCGATACATTCTGGCAATATGTAAATCACTGGGCAGATATTTTTTAGAGCTATTGCTTCGGCAATAAAGCGAATCAATGGTGGGAAACGAATTAATATGTTCGCATACTGCATCAAACATAGCCAATTTAACAGGATTAGTCTGCCTTTGATGGGTTCCTCACTGGTCAAATTGTAAAATTCCATTGCCAGGCAATTTCTTTTTATAAGCAGATGTAATCCATTGGCTGTTAATGGCCAAAGTATTTAAAAACATTAACTTACAAACCTATAAACAAAATAAAAATTATTAAAAAATAAAAAAATTGTAACATAGCTTACTTATCCTTATCTACTATTGTGCCTTCATTCCAGATGGATAAAAAAAAAATCGGTTTGGCTGACGATTTATCTTTGGAGATAATATGGCTCTAGTTTTTTTCCTTTCTTCCGTATTGTAAACAATAAAATTCCACTGTCGATATCTATCAGCGAGATCCCAAAATTGTTTGAAATTGTTTCGCCTATCATTTTGCGTTATTTTATCTGAACATTTCAAAGTGAAATTTAAACAAGCTGGTCCCATTTCTCGCCCCTTAATTTGTTTACAATTTGAATTAAAATAAGAAAGCCCCTTGTTGTATGAGTTTTTGGACATAACTGTTTGCCAAAGTTCCTGGTGTTTTTTGCGCTTTCTTACTTTTAAAGGCCTTGGGGTGGCATTATCTTAAGAATTAACTGCGATGTTAAATTTTGGTGTAATGGGGCTCCATGCTAGGTTTCCACGGTCTGATGTTTCTGACGGCTGTGGTGTTCGTGGCGTTTCTGGAGTTTGAAGGTGTGAAGCTTGTGTTGTGACAAATTGTAGAAAAGCATTTTAAAAAAAATTCTGTTAAATAAATATTTTTTTGTAACATAAGTACTTACCAGAGAAAGGGTGAACTTCACTATCTGAATCTGATAATTCATTGTCTGTCGGCAGATATTCACTGCCACTATCACTGAAATCTAACCAATATAAAATAAATCGTGAAACCGCATTAAAAGTTTTGAACTGTCTTTATTTCATACCTGATCCCGATTTATCAGATTTATTAATCTGTCCAAATGTCTCGCTACGTCCATCTTCCACTTTATTATCACATTGGACTATAGGCTCAGTTGCTTAAAAAAGAAATCGAAAACACTTTTGATTATTCTATTACTAAAAATCGTTTGTAATAGTCTTACCGGAATATTCCTTGATTTTTTCCTGAGCTAATTTTAACATTTTTTGCGCTCTTGAAGTCATTTTGCTCATACCCACTTATTAAGCTGTTACACGTACGAACGACAAATGAAAACTAATTAATCAACCAGCAAAAATTATCTGTCAAACTTTAGCGCCAAAATGTTGTCTATTATTTTTCCAATTATTAATATTACGTAATACTTTAATACACGAATACATTTGATTTAATCCGGAATAGAGTATTACAAGTTACGTTTAAGATACAAAGAAAATGAAAAAAAACCGAACATATCACTTTGTTATATTGAACACCGTAAAATTAGCCGATAATATGTATGACAATATGCTTTATAATAATATAAACTGAAAATTTTCCATTCAAAACTAGTTCAAACTATTTTGTTTTAGATTTGATTGGAAATTTGTTTACTTGATTTCAAAATAACAGTATAACATCTCGTTTTTGAGGTCGAAGGAGGTGTTTGATGTACCTAAAAAAAATATGTAATACAAAGTCGATGTTGTAGAATTCAAATTCACCATAATTTAAAAATAGTACATTTTACTTTGTAATACTTCTATTTGGATGCGACGATATGTTTAGATCGTTTGATACAACTAAAATAATTGATGACAAATTAAAAAAAAACTCTGGTTGTCCTCATTGCTAATTTAATAATTTACGAATTCAAATCAATTTTTGCCAGAAACTTTTCTCAATCTGAAACCTTTTCGTTCTTCACCTGCTTTTTGATAACCTGATCCCATTAATTTTTTTTTTTAATTTGTTTAATTCTTTAAATTTTCGGCTTAATCAGTATCGCTAGAGAAAAACCCGGGCCCATCAGTCCGGCTTTGAGTATTATTACTATAGGCTTAGGATTCTTAGATAAAAAAAATATGTTTTTGCGAAATCCAAACCAAAAATTTGTTGGATAATTATTCTTTTTTAGAACAAATAAAAGCGAATGAGTCCTATATGTTATTACCACATTATTTTACATATTTCTACTTATTTTAGGTTTTACCACATATTTGATAGTTTATTCCAAATATTTTTAATTTTTCTTCAAGAATAACGTAATTTGACTTTCATAGCTTAACATTTGATAAGAAAAATATTTTATAAGTAAAATTTAAAATTTAGGCCAACAAATATTTTAAAAAAGTTTTACTTTCTTTATTTATTTATTATCAACTTTATATTTATATACAATCTGGTTACAATTTTCAATAATACATTAATATATACTAAAAATTTAATTAAAAAAAAAAGTAAAATTAAACAGACATGAAAAATTACCAATAATTTAAAAGAACATTAGACATTAAATTCTTAAATGCATCCCTAGATAGATTAAAGTCGAAAGCCGATCGAACTTTATTAAAAGAAACAGTAGATTGATAAACAGGTTCATATTTACCGTAGTTCTGCCTAATATAAGGCAGCTTAATTTGGAAATCTCTAACGCGATGAGTCCGTAACGGAGTATATCATATATATCGTACATCACCAAAATCTCAGGACAGTCAATTTTAGATACCCACAAGTCTCTAACCAATAATGCGCCAATTTCGATTCTGCGGGTAAAGAGCGGCTCAATATTTATTAATTTACATCTACCTCGATACGGTGGGAGTATAAAAGCGGGTAGATTCCCATCTCTGGGCAACATTCGCAGAGAAAACCTCAAAAAGCGCATTTGAACACTTTCTATTCGGGCTGAACAGTTATCATAAAATGGATTCCAAAGTGCTGCACCATATTCCAACAACGAACGCACAAACGAGATATATAATATTTTAATAGAATAAGGATCTTGAAAATCCCTCGAAAACCTTTTAATAAACCCAAGCATGGAACTCACTTTAGAAATGCAAATATCTATGTGCTTATTGAACGATAAGTTCGACGTAAATGTTATACCTAGATCCATAAACGTATCAACATTATCAATGATACAGCCATCCAGGGAAAAATCAAAATTAGCGGGCGTGATTGTACTGGTAAAATGGATTGTTTTACATTTGGAAAATTTTAGGGTCAAATTCTGAGCTGTGCACCACATACTAAAATTATTTAAGTCCGATTCGAAGTCTCTTGCGTCATTGGTGCATGAAATTGTTCTAAAAATTTTAATGTCGTCCGCATAGATGAGGATGTCGAAATAACTCAAACAATTCACTACGTCATAGATAAATAGTATGAAAAGCATAGGACCCAAATGACTACCTTGAGGCACTCCCGAAGTGACAATTATAACTCTGGATGTGAAACCACCAATCTTAACTATCTGAGTTCTGGAATCAAGATAAGATCTGATCCAGTCCAGTGGGAGAAAACTACAATGCAAGGAATCAAGTTTCTTCAACAGCAAGTCATGATCAATCTTGTTAAAGGCCTTTCAGAAATCAGTGTACACCACCTGCACAATTTTACCTCTACTTAAGGCATTAGAGGCACAATTTGTAAGCAAGAGTAAATTAGTAACAGTTGATTTGCCTGGAAAGAAACCATGCTGTTTAGGAGAGATAAAAGTTTTCACGTGAAAGAATAATTGATCTTTAACAAGTTTCTCAAACAACTTGGATAAGACTGAAATTATACAAATACCCCTAAAGTTCTCAATATTACCACTAATCCCGGATTTGAAAATAGGTTTAATAAGCGATCGCTTCCAAAGAGTGGGGAAATATCCCTCTCTTAGACTTGTAAAAAAATTAAGGCGGTAACGAATCAAAGCTGGCACTCTGGTTAATGTCAAGATTTGACAATTCCGATAAGATTGTATCAATTTCCAAACGAAACATTGAAAATTTCTTATTACTCGTGACATTATTCAAGCTGCAGAGATTAGAACCTGAATCTGAATTATAAACGCTCTCAAAGAATTCAGCAAACAAATTAACCATATCTAGAATGTTATCACAGAATCGGTCTTTCAAATACATTGTGGAAGGGTAACCATCAGATTTTCTTTTATAGTTAACAAAATACCAAAAGTGATTGGGCTTCGACTTAATCTGTGAGTCCACCTCCAAAACATATTTACTGTAAAGAAATCGGTTAAGAAATATATACTTTTTACGTAAAACCTTAAATGAGTTGTAATTAACTGTATTCAGAGATAGTTTATAAAGTTTATGAGCCTTAACCTTTCTATTTTTTAAATTTATCAATTCATTGTTATACCACGGTTCCTTTTTGGCGCCTGAAACTACCAATCTAGGAATGAATGTTTCAATGTCCATTTGAACAATATTATAAAATTCGTTCAACATATCGTCTATATTATTACTATTATAAAATGAAGATCATTTATACCCATCAAGAAATGCACTTAAAGAAACATAATCACCGATTTTAAAGTTATAGATGACAGAGTCGGTATTATTTTCGATTAATTCACTTTATTCAAACGAGACTGAAATATTCAGCGGCAAATGATGAATACTTGAAGATCCAGCTAAATCATCACAGGTTGTGACGGTCATCTCATGATCAATTGGCACAAAGGCTAGGTCTAACACGTTATTACTGCAATTCTTCACATTGATACATTGTTTCAGTCCCAACGAAAATATTTCAGATATGAACTTTGGCCTAAACTCCGCTAATTAAAATGTATATCTCAAATAAACGTCAAATTTAAATACATATCTAAATAGTTTACTGCACCTTATTTGACGATCCGGAGTTCTTCTAGAAAAACAGATTTTTTGATTGTTTTTTTATTCGTTAACGTATGTGCCTTTATCAAAAATGAAATAATCCACGTTATAACATTTATCTGATTAAGGCAAAATATGGAAATGTATGTAAAAGAATTCATCGGAATTTAAATGAATCAAAGTAGCGTAGCAAATGTAGCAAATGCAATTCTACCCCATTTATGCACATGAGGAACAGTTTTAATGTTATTCATATTCAATATGAGCTCGAACGAAAACCAATTTTTAATCCGAAAACTTCCAAGTTATTATATGTTTAAGGAAAATGTTGAATGTAAATTTGATTACAAATTAAATTAAATTAAAATTAAATTTTATTTGGTTTGGTAAATTACAAATCGATTTCGAATTACAATTAAAACATGAAATCTACAGGTAGCAAAATTAGCTTCAATTCTAAATTAGCCGTAATGAATATGAATGAAATTTTAAGTAGGATAATTAGGCAAAATTTTAAATTTAATTTAAAAATAAAATTAACTCAGAATTTAAACATGAATTTTAGTAAAATATTGAGTGCCATTTACGTGAGAAAGGTTAACATATTGTTTGTCAACATACGTTTGTGAATTTCAATATCTCGTATAAAATCAGAATTTCGAGCAAAAATCTGAATGAGAATTTGAATTCCCAAATGTAATTGAATAAATTTTTGAGTAGAAACCCAAATTGGATTTAAAAATTTAAAAATTGAACTAGATTTGAACAACATCTTGCGTTTGATATGAATCAAAAGCTAATCATAGTTTTCAGCAGAACTTTGTTTCAATTCCAATATTTGAATAAAAATTCCAACCAGGGCTTGTCTAAATAATGAGTGGATTAAAAAAAAAAAAACATCCGGTTTTAAATCCATGAATTTTCAGTTTGAAATTAAACAGATACAATTTTAAGTGAGTTACAATTCGAACCCCGACACTTTTCAATATTTTGAGTTAAATTTAAAATAGAAATTAAGAAAATGTTTCTGGATTAAACTAACAATATTAGATTCGGTCTCAAACAGCCAACAAAATTACCTTAGAATTTAGTTTAGAAATTTGTATCGGAAATTTTAAGAGAAATTTTTGGCTTTCCAAACCAAATAAAATCTTTGGCAAAATTATACATAGGAATTGAGTTACACCTCGAAATATACTGTAAGTTTGTAATGCACAATAGATTTGCTGAGTGGATTATCAATTTGAAAATAAAAAAATGAGTGCAAATTAGGTGGAGCAAAGAATAGATATGTGAAGTGAAAACCAAAATACATAATTTGAAACCAATTTGAATTGGATCAAAAAATAAGACTCGAAAAGAAAATAATTTTTGTATCAAATGTATCATTGAGTTAAACTTCCAAACTGTATTTGAATGTTTGTTAATTGTAAACTTGAGTGAAATTTAGAGAAATTCTGCTAATTGATTATTGTAATTTTCGTTTTAATATGTGAATGGTATTCACTTTAGTAACTTAATTTAAAATCAAAATGGATTCGAAAAAAATTAAGATTTTTGGTCAAAAATTTAGTTCCAAGCAGTTCTTGAAGTTGAATAAAATGATAAATGGAATTTTGAACATAAATCTAGTCTAAATTTGTCAACTGCATTCGACAGAGAGAAAATTGATTTTAGAACGAAGAGAGAAAATCAGCTTGATTTCTAAACTATGGTAGATATAATAAATTTGAGTGAAATTTTAAGTAGACATTTTCTTCGTTATTTTGCATTTGGGAAACACATTTTCAAAAACAATTTTAGCAAAATTCTAAACACGATTTCAACAATTTTTTTTAGTTCAACTAGGAAATCAGGAATCAGGAATTTTTGATGTCAAGTAATGGTTTAACTTCTGATGTCAATGCTCCATCCAACTAGGATTGTTAATTTGTCTTCTACTTCAGAAGCGTTTGATTTGTTCCTCTACATTTTAAATAATTATATCACTAAATGTAAATATGTATTTGCAACGCGTAAAAAAACTGTAAAACGCAAACCTTGGATTACAGATGCTTTGGTTTTTAAGGTAATAAAGAAAAACCAACTAACTTCGCAAGAAACTTAAAAAACATAGTCAAAATTCCAATCTGAAGAAGTACTATTATAAGTATTCGACTGAATTGAATAAACAAATTAAAAACGCTAATTCGAAATACTATTTTAAAAAATTTCAAAGAGGGGCAGTTGTAAGAAGGAGTGGGAATTGGCAAGTGAAATACTGAACAAAGGGACGCGTTGCAACGCAGTCTCTGAAATAATCGATGAATCGGGTACACAAATTTCTTCACGTATTGATATTGCAAATTGTTTCAATTTGTATTTTCAAAATATTGTTACATCGATGAGATCTAATAGTAATTATACTCAGTCACATCGCGCGAGTACTTTGATTTTAGATAATCCTTCCAATAGAAATTGTTTCTTCCGGCCAATCACGTCGGCCGAATTATTTTTTACTATAAATTCTTTGGAATTCAAATTTACGACCGATAATATTGAACTATGCAGTGCCATCTTTAAAAAATTAATTATAACATTGTTGATATTTTGTGCGAACTATTTAATCGTAGTATTACTGAAGGTATTTTTCCGCATGCATTAAAAACTGCGACGGTCATTCCGCTCTTCAAAAAAGGTGATCGCTTATTATTATGCAATTATCGGCCGATTTCGCTTCTGCCGGTTATTACAAAAATCTTTGAGAAATCGGTAAAATCCCGTTTTATTGACTTCATAAACTCTTTTAATTATCTTAGTTCTTGTCAATTTGGGTTCAGAACTGGTCTTCATCTTTCTTAATTTAATGAATCCGCTACACGAAGGTCTTAATAATTCTCATACATCAGCTGCTCTATTTGTCGATATAAGTAAAGCCTTTGATATGGTGGACCACCGGATACTTTTGGATAAACTTTGGCATATTGGATTTAGAGGTTGCTTGTATGAGTGGCTTAAGTCGTTTTTGGAAGGTCGTTCGCAGCGAGTTAGTATTAGTAGTTGCCTGAGTCGCACTGTTGAACTTAATGTAGGTGTGACTCAAGGTTCCGTTCTGGGGCCCATCTTATTTCTTGTTTATGTGAATTCTATTTTTAAAAGAAAAATTTTGGCAAAGTTGTTGCTTATGCGGATGATATGGCATTTGCTTATGATTGCTGCAACTACTCAACGGCTGTCTCTCGTATTAATACAGATCTTAATATTTTGAGTGAATGGTTTGCTGTTCACAAAATTGTACTTAGTGCAAAGACTAATGTTGTATTGCTTAATTTAAGCACGAGTAATCCGTCGTTTAACCGTGAAATTATGTTCCACGACGTTATCTGCTCAAAAAGTGGTGCTTATACCGTTAATTGCATGGTAATTGAATCAGTCAGCTCTATTAAATGCCTAGGATTAAATGTTGATTGTCATTTAGATTGGAAATCTCATGTAGCTACTTTGAAGAGTTCCCTCCATTCCAATATCAGGATGTTGTATCTATTACGGTTACATTGTCCTTTTGGGTCTTTAAAAAGTTATTATAATGCGTTAATTGATTCGCGTTTACATTACGGTATCTTTTGTTGGGGTGGAACTTATTATGAGACGGTTAAACCACTGTTTATCGCTCAGAAACATGCAGTTAGGTTGATGTTTTTTAAAAATAAACGAATCGTTCTCGTAACGTGTTCAATTCGTCCATTGAAGCATCTATACGTATTCAAAGTTATGAAGATTTAGTTCGTAATTAGTGGAAATCGGAATTTAAGTTGTCACTACGATCTGCGCAGGAGCTCTATGTGTTTGAAAGCTATTCCTAAATTTTTTAAAACTCATTTCCTCAATTACTTTTTAGTAACAGCACCTAGAATTTTTAATAATCTTCCTAAATTTATCCGTGAATCAACTTCAAAAAAAATATTTGTTGCGTCACTTAAAACCTGGTTATTGCACAACATATTATATCCTATTTAGTTCTCTCACATTTTTTTATTTTGTCTAATATTCATTATTATATTACATTCTTTAAATATTTATATTCACTTTTGTAAAAATTATGTAGATTTATATATTATTTTGTACTGTTTTTTAATCACCCCAACCATATTTAATTTCTAAACTGAAGGAATGCCTATCACTGGCTTTTTGTCCAAAAGGCATTTTCTAATTATTTTCAATTAAATTATATTTTTTATTGCTTAATTCTTATTAAATTTTGAAACTTGTTAACAAAAAAAAAAAAAAAAAAATTCAACAATATCAAAAAATTATGTTGTGTCATAAAGAAGGATACCAACAGTATAACCGCTGTACTAACTAAATAGTTAATTGTTTTGAATCAAATGATTATAATTATTTTGAAGGTAATTGCAGTCCGACTGTTTATTGATACTATTGGTATCCATCTTTATGTGTATCATCTCTAAAACTCATCTAATGGTATAGTTCGCTTTTTTTCAAGAACTTGTAACGAAACCCCACACTGGGATTCCATTAACAACACTCACGGTGCGACGTGGTGTTTTCCAGACGTATTCTCATGCTTGAATAACCGCATGAAGAATAAAAATGAGGTGGGAAAAGGGAAATTGAGGCTCCTTTT
The DNA here is from genome assembly GCA_958295665.1 of Tipula vernalis. Taxonomy (NCBI): domain Eukaryota; kingdom Metazoa; phylum Arthropoda; class Insecta; order Diptera; family Tipulidae; genus Tipula; species Tipula vernalis. Next base: position 172,183,927 of record OY282558.1, on the reverse strand, counting down.
TCCACGGCTTCAGCAGCTAAGAAAATAATAAACCAGGAGTGGTCGTTCCGAAGTACATCTTCAATTCTAGGCGATCCCCGCCATAACTGCCACACGGGAAGAAAAGGCCGACCCTCCACAAATTTTGTTGGTGGAGACGGATGACGGTCGTAACAAACATGGGGACGACCCACACCCGAGATAAGGTCTCAAGGCAGGCATACAATAAATTAACACAAATCTTAAACGCGAATATCTTTGGTATGATATGTTCCCAACGGTTTCCCATTGAAATCTGTAACGCTATATGCAAAATTACACAATTTCTCACCAATTACACCAGGTACGAATTTAGAGGAAAGGGGTGCAGGAAATCTGGTTGAAGATCTACCTTGGTCAAATGATCTTACAAATACTGACTGATCGTGGTAAAAGCTCTTACTTATGCTTCGTAGTTTATTACTTTTGATTATTTTTTTGTTAATGGCATCTAATGATCTCATACCTATTAACTCATTATACCTGGACATTTTGTTAGCGCAAAACCTCTGCTTACTTGATTTAAAATTTGAAGACAACCGTTTAACAATGGTACATGGCTTTTTATTGTCTGCTGCGGAAGACGAATGGAATTTGGCTAGCGAAGGCAAGTTCTCTATGTCGCTTACGGAGGATAGTTGTGGTGTAATACCAAATTGATTCCAACCCCCAGATACAGAGATTGCTCTAAGGAAGGTACTAGGTATAGGCGCAGGTAATGAGTTTGAGAGTTATATAGCACAGGAGCATAAATATAGACGATCACACACTGGGAATGACCACTGGCAGTGTGTATGGAAGATAGAAAAGTATGTATTTTAAAATTGTTATCTATCCACAACTTCTCAGAACCACAACCTAACACACTCACACTCGCTCCACTGTTTAAAAGAGCTCGGTAAGGCAATTCATTACAAGGACATCGGCATAAGGTCATTTGTCACTTGTTTCAGAACCGAGTATTGAAGAGACAACGAAAGATCGCATGATCCGACGTTCCTCCCAATATATTTTAGCGTAGCAAACGAGTTGGATTGAAGTTTTTTAAAGTATTGACCAAAGTTTTGACGGATTTAATAAAAGACGATTGATTATTTGGTGGAAACGATGAATGAATGGAGTTTATCAATGATGATAAAAGATATTAATCGACATTCGGGAGTAGAGACGGACAAGCAGGCTTCCGACACCATTACGCAGATGACCGAACCAGATCCAGAAGAGATTTCGGAATCAGGTGGCTCTACGAGTATTTTCACTGATTCGCCGGACCCCTTCCACCTGGAGTCGTCCGCCACAGTAATTCTGGGTTTGTATTGCTGGCCGAATCTATTTTGGCCAGATTGGGGCTGGCAGTGGTCTGTGATCCATGGTTCCCCGATCTTCATGAACCACTGATCTGGTTTCCCGCACAACGGGTATATTTAGCGCTAATGGTATCTTTTAAGGCACAACGATAACAGAAATAGCCAGAAAATGGCCTATGTCTGAGCAATTATTGCATATTGAATGCTGGCCAGAACTGGTTGAACGATGTGGATTAAGGAGGTAGGAATATTGCCAGATTTATTAGTTTTTGTTGACGTAGTAGGTAATCCAATGGGAGCACGATAAGCGATCACCGACGCAATTGGAGGTATATCGGAATAATATGGATTGGTAACTGATACCACAGGCTCATTAACATCAAAATAAACAATATCGATCTCATTCACGATCTGACGAGGATGCATTGGATAATCGGGCGGAGATCTGAGTCTCGTCAGGGAATCTTCCCACGCCGTACACCTTTGAATTGAGATCCGTGATATGGCTGAATCGTCTATCCGTAAGATGGTACTACAGAATAGGCTTCATATTATTCATCAACAGTTGAATAAACTCATCCTCATCGTATGGAGTGTGACACTGCAGGGATAGAGTCCACATATGATGGTAATAATCTACGAAGGTTTCATTTGGCAGTTGTTTGCGTGACTCAACCATCCGAGGGATTTCGTAGGGAGTACGTCTGTCCTTGAAACGATCATGAAACGCATTTCATAAATTATACCAGGATGCAGACGGGTTGTGTCGTCTATACGTCCAGTAACACTGCAGTGCCTCATCCTTTAAGAGAAGGTGCAGGTCCAGGAGTACTGAATCAAAGGATATATTATTTGATTTCACCACCGAACCTAATTGGAACAGGAACATATCAACTATTATACTGGATGGTGATCCATTATAGCTGATACTACAGCGATATGAGGAGTGTCTGATCAAAAGTCGCTATTTACATTTTCCAAAATGATATTTTTGTTTTTCTATTAGGGCAGAATTTTTTAAGTGAAATAGATCAAAAGTGGTTATTTCCAGCATGTACCAAAAATTGTCAATTTCTCTATGAAAAATATTCCTAAAATTCTTGATTTTAGTCAAAACAAGCTATTTACTACAAAAAGTGATCAAAAGTAAGTAGCAAAAAGTAAGATGTAAAGCGAATTTTGATCAGACACTCCTCATATAATGAACGTCTAATGCCATCCATATTCGAATACAAATAAGGATTCTAATTTTGTGGTGGAGCCGAATTTAATATACTATTGTGTATATCAGTTGTACCTGGTGGAAACTGGATATTGAGATTTTGATTAACCTCCTCCGGATATGAGCGCTCTTTAGAGACAGGCAACCTTTGTGAGGGGTCAAACCCGAGGAAATCATTTAATTGATTAAATACTGCTTGATTACCACTCTGCGGTTAGAAGTGAACTTGAGGATTACGTGGAAAAACATTATTCCCGAGTGAATTATTCCGATCTCCGTGAAGAGGCAAAGTGCCAGGCATCTTTTCGACATGCATTGCTGGAGGAATTTCAACATCAGCTACGGGCAGAGTCGGTTTTAACTGAAGTTATTTAGTAAGGAACCGAACTTGCTCCATTAATGATTTCACAAGTGCAGCCTGATCCATTGACCGAGCCATGTCCTCAGCAGGTGTCTCAGATGCGCCAGACGCAGAGAAGGTTATTGACTCAGGATTTTTACTGGAGGTACCCGGTAAAGGATCGTCGGATTTTTTGACTTCAACCAAACTTGATTCGGGTATGTCGTTTTCCTGAAAATGTGAATCTTGGTCCCCACCGATTACCTTGGCGGACTCAATCGAGTCATTTAATCTGAAGGGATCGGACAAATACTGGTTTAAAGCATTTAACAATTTATCACATGAGGTTAATATGAATTGAGCTTGTTCGTGATATTTAGGACATTGCGAAGCCCTCTCCAAACGTCACTGAACATGCCTAAATCGTGCCACCAAACGTTGAGCAACTGAGATCTTGGTGTCCGCCTCAAGTCATTACCAGAAATTGTTTTAAAAGCCTTATGTTAAAATACTGAATTAAGTCTTTTATGAAAAAAAAAAACTGAAACATATTTAGAACCCTCCGTTATTATATTGGGAAGGAAAAAGGTACATAAAAGGGTCCAAATGTATTAAAAGAAAGACGCGGTTTTTATTAGTTTTTTTTATTGTTAGTTTGTCTGCAAACCCGGTCCTGTTCTATATATTTTTAAAGTAAGTAAAACCATTGACTTTCCAAAATCATTTGTTAACAAATTCTGAAGTTTAATTCTTTGTTGATATTTTTGAAGATACACAATTTTCTAAAGATGTTACCCCATCATAACTGAGGGTTTTAAATGGTTTGCTATAAAGATAATAGAATAACTTTCCTGTTTTTGATTCAGAAACATCCTAAAGAAGAACAAAAATAATAAAATATTTGAATGCACAAATGTGCCATAACTTTTATTGTGAAGGATTATGCTTTTAGTACCTTTTCATAAAATTATTTCTCTCGAGTATATTTTTTACATTCCCGCCCATACGCTATTATCCATTTCAACTTTCTCTAATCTTTTTCATTATATCAGCGCTATATACAAGTATAGTTGTCCCGAACATATTTATATTCCCGAAACACTGTCTCAGGGCTCTCCATTTCAATCCAGCCGCAACAAACAAAAAACAGAAAGTAAACAAAAACGGAAATTTAAAATGAAAAGTTTTAATGAATTAATTATTTTAAAAGCTTTAAGAAAAAATTTGGAACCATTTTTTGTTGTTGTTTTTTGTATTATAATTTAATTATCGTTTTGATGGTTTTATAAATTTTCGTTGTTATTATAAATATTATCTACTTTGTTAAGAAAATTCATTTTTAATGCCCATAAAAATTACGGGGAAGACAAAAAAAAAAACGGAAAATCATGATTAATTACGTTAGATAAATAATCACGATTTACTTTTTTTTTTTTTAATTTAGCTGAAATAAGCTTAATGAACTCGTTAAATATATGTGTAGATGTCGTATAACAAACAGTAAGCCGCTAACCAATGTGTGCACAAACATATACTACTTTGTTTGAGCGGTTGTTGTTTGCTATTCCGGAAGAAAACATTTTCAAACTGGGAACAATACAATGGGAATATTTATTCCCGTCTTACGTTTTTCCTTTGATAAAAAATTCAAATGGAATTTCCCATTCTTTGCCTGTATACTGCTATACATAAACAATTACTTTATTTCTTTTCTTTAAGTGAGAAGACAATGAATATGTTAAAAACACAATAACACTGTGTGGATATAATCGTTTGGGATGTTTTTGTGTAACCATCGTATAAACGATGACAACGACAACGAAATGTTGATAATGGGAATGCTTTTAAGCTATGGTATTATACACATCTATTCAAATCACACAAAAATATTATTATTATTATTATTATTAAATGGGAGACCAAAGTTTAGAGATAATAAATCAGATACATACAAAATTCATATATGGTAGATATGAGTGCGGGTTAGTATGAAATATTATTGTAATTTTATGCCATATTGATGTTAGACAACCAAATAAAAATGATAACATCTTCTCTCGTATATTTATTGGAATGTTTACAGTAATATGTACATTAGGTCAGACATTTTTTTTCAATAAAATTAATAATAATAACATATATTATCGAAATCCGATCGATTAGATTTTTTTTTTTATTTTCCTCTTTTTCCTGCTGCCCCACATTATTCAACACAGACACACACAAAGTATAAATCGTAAAAATAATAATAATTCAAAAACTGATTGTTATCGGTTTTATCAGGAATATAATATAGGATCCAAAATTATTATTTGTTTTTTTTTTTTTTTGATTTATGATAGCCAAATAATCTTTATGTGATCTGCACACAGTTGAAAATATTGGAAAATATTTTATACAGCCTCCCCAATACTTTTCATTTCCGTTTAAATATGTATTTTTATTTTGTAATCAAAAAAGAAAAAAAAACATGGGTGAACATCCAGGAAGAAGGATTATTGTGTTCAAAAAAATACTTTATTTTTTTTTTTTCAAGATAACCGAAATAGCATCTGGTGTTTTCTGGTGTGATGTTATATAAATTTTCCGAGTTTAAAAGTTTTTTTTTTTTGGCAAATTTAATTGTAATTTAAAAATTTGAAGTTTTTTTTTTTTAGTACTGCAAGACCTATTGATAATTCATTTCTAATCTTCTTGTTAACGTATAAAAAAACAAGTTGTATTTTTTTTTTATAATACTTTTCCCACTATAACGAAGTTACTATGGGTAAGTATTGTAGTAGCGAAAAAATGTTGTTCCAGATTTTCATATTTCTTTCTTGATGAATTATGTTACCAGAACTGCAAAAAATCGAATAAAAATTGTCGTGTCCGTCAATCCACCCTTTCGTCTTTTTCAGATGCTGCGGATAATTTTTAAATCTCTTGAGAATCCTCAAGATTATTAAAAATACTTACAAAAAATGGTAATTTTTACCCTGGTAATAAATGCTTTTTGTTTCTTTTCAATGTAGGTATTTTTCTCACAGAAAACGTGGAATGTAGGTTTTTTTCTCTGTTTTAAATGCCCAAAACATTTGAAAAGAAATCTGTTATAGAACATAATCTTACACTTTGTGTAAGCAAATAGTAAGTTTTTTGTTTGATTTTTTTGTACGTATGGGATTCGAGACGGCGGTGCCATCCTACGAAATTTTAGTAACTACTGCAAGTTTTAGCTGATATTGAACTTAATTGGGTCTTGACTGAGTATATATTTTATTCAATAATATAATTGAAAGACAAAGAAAAGTATCTACAATGTGCTGGTGCAGAATAAATCAATTTTTTTTTTTCGTGACTAGCAGGAATATTGTTTTAGGAAAATATTTTTTAGGTGAGTGAATGAATTTTTTATACAAAATATTGATTATGATGATATTACATGCCTTAGAACACCAGAAAATGAGGTAATACCACGGGCAACATGTAAAGAAAGTGAAATTCAAAAGTCCAAAAGTATATTTTTGGTGGAAAACATACTATCGTTTGAAGAGAAAACTTATCAAAACCAAAACCAACGTTAGTAATAAGAGTAACTAAATTGATTACTTATTTACTCGTTTGGCCTCAAGGAGTTCCATCAATGAAACTCCTACTTTTGGAATTCACTGCCAAAGTTTCAATAATAGCAAATTAAAATTTAAAGAAGTAAATGACGTTTTTCAAAAAGAATGCGTTTTTGTCTTTCACCAAATTTACATCAAAACGGCTTTAGAATATAATATCCAAATCGATGAAATTGATAGCATTTGTACCGATGGAACTACCCGTTCACACAAAACTCGAAAACAAATTTGCGTTTTTTAGGCTTAGAAGACTTTATCTTCATGGAATTCAATTATAGCACATGTCATAACCAATTCTGGTATTAAAAGTGATTTGTTGCTTACTTTTGTTTGGCGAATTTTGGATGAATGCCATGATTGTAACACATCGGTGAGAGCGTTGGTTTGTGACCAAGGATCTAACAATCGTGGGTTATTTAGGAGGTTCGGTTTAACCGTCGAAAATCCATATTTTGTTCATAACGGTGTGAAAATAAATCGTTTTTATTGTACGCCACACCATATTAAATCCGCAAGGAATACATTATTTGAAAATGATATTAATTCAACGGAGGAATAAGTTAAATTCGAAATAATAAGGAAAATATACGACTTGGATAGAAAAAATACAATAAAAAGCATACACTTAATCGATTTTTTTTAATAAAGATGTCCAAAAATTGAGCCTTTTTCTATCACGCTTAACGCTAGATCCAAAAAAGATTACATACAGAATATCAAAATGGTCATTAAACCGGGAAAACGTGAGAAAACGTTTTTGGCTTTCAAAGGACTGTTGCGAAATGTTCGAAATATCCAAAAATCTGTTCCATAAATATATAGCAACAGGACGGTTAAATCAGGATATTTTGGAAAATATATTTAGCCTCGTACGAGGAAACGGAGGATTCAATAGAAATCCATCCAGCCCGCAATTCAATAGTGCTCTTAACTTTATTATGAACAAAAAAAATAATATTACCGACATGAGATACCCAATTGCGCACTTGAGTCGAAGGAAGTGTGGAATGAATGTATATGAATGAACCGCTACAGGACTCCTCCGCTTGTGATTTTCCCCTTCCTGTGAAACATTTTTTTGGTCCACACCTGATTGGATGGGATTAGGAGGCATTGGCCAATTATCGGTGGCTACTTCTTATTTTCCTTCACTGTGTGCTGAGCCGCGGACAGAGCTGTATTAAGATGTCTGAGTTGACACAAGTAAAGGTTAAGTGGTGCACCGATCGTGTTTCCATGTCGGCGAACCAAAGCTGTGACATGCCAGACTAGAAAATAATTCTGAAGTTTGGAGTCAACTTTGGCGACAGCCAAGAAATGAGTCTTAGCTGTGGCCACTTTGAGGCCTGTATCGGTGGTGACTGTGGCCGGGTGACGGTGGGACAGTCAATGTGAGTCTCGACTCTGTCCCAGTGACATGGAAAGTTATAAGGCGGCAGTCGAAGTGAACCTCGACTGTGGCCGTATAAAAGGCGGGGCGGAGTGCGATTGAGACGCTTTGCTATGCGATCTTTTGCGGAGCCATTCTTGAGTAAAACAAAATAAAAATATATGAACCCGGTAAAAAAATGGTGAAAAATTTACATAATTTACAAAAAAATCAAGTGTCATTAATGATGCTGATTTTGCTGATATTGTTGTTGTCGCTGCGGTTGCTGGAGCTGCTGATGGTGGTGGCGATGATAATGTCGTTGTTGCAGGGCAATAGTGGTGATGATGGTGTTCCTGCTGATGTTAGCCGCTTATGGCGATGATGAATAGTGGCGACGATGTATGATGGCGATGCGCTAGTATGACGATGGCGACTATGGTGCTGATGTTAATGATGGTGTCGACGGTGGTGATGATGTTATTTGACTTCATTGATTTTAGGTGCTTATATGCGTCTTTATGTAAGGTCGTATCACTCCATGTGGTGACTCGATTTTGTGCACATGTGACTCCTTTGTATGTGTATGCGTATGTCGGCGTGCAACCTTGCATAATGAATTGTGATGGTGATTTTTAACATACAAATGATGAAAAACAAAAAAACAAAAGGTAGATACCGTTTACCTGATAAGGGATAGTACCAGGTGTCCACAATTTGTTTCCTAAAAAATATGTTGCGCCGATTTTTATTTTTTTTTTAGGTGTGGCGTGTTCCACTCTGTAAAAACGGATGTCGGTGGTCACCAATTTTAGCCTTCACAAAATGCCAAATTTTATTTCTATTAAATTTTTTTCTTCTGGTTTTCATCTATACAATCTTTTTTTGGGGCTCAAGGGACTCCCAACTCTTTCGCAGTTCATTTTACCGTCCTTCTTTACGCCGCAGTAGCGAAATCGAGGACGTACGGCTATAGACCCGCTTTTGTTTAAACCACCTGCACATTGCATTGCTTCATGCCAGCTTATAGTGCTGACATGAAAGGTGGGTCGGCCCATGGATTTGCACTCTCAACAGGGGGTCATAGATTTGTTCATCGTCACCACCGATCGTAATCAGATGATGAAAAATCCCTTTTGCATCCCGCTCCTATCGGAATTCGAACCCGGTACCTCCCGATCCAACCACCGCAGCTTTAACCACTGCGCCGTTTGGTCGGTTTCTATTTAATTGATAAATTTTATTTTAATTTAATTATTTTATAAAAATTTATTTTAATATTATTAAACACCAATTTATTATTATTCATTACCACCGCGCGACGTGGGTGGCATGTCGCCGTTTTAAAGTTCGAGAGCAGACTGAAGACAAAAGATAACAAAAGAATTAAATTTATTTTGTTTTGGTGTTTCGTCACCGCGTCGTGTATTATGTTTTGTGGAGCGCGTTCAGATGTGAACGACGTGAGACACCCAATGCGCACTTTAGTCGGAAAACGGTGGGACATATTATGGTTGAATATGTGTAGTGGTGGAATAAATGTATATGAATGAGCCGCTACAAGATGTAGGGCAATATTACTTTCATAGTTAAAAAAATGTTTGACCCAATATTTAAATTGTGAAAGTAGGTTTTATTGGTTTAGTGCTCTTTTATTAAATTTTGTATGTTTTAAAGCTCGTATATAGATAGAGCCTCTAAATTTGTTAGATGCTTTTTAGTGGTATAACCCCTCACTGCCCCCGTAGGGAAATCCATAGTAAAATGATGCTTTCTAGCTTCAACTTTTTCAATGGACAAAACCACAGATTTTATAAAACGTTTATGTAAAAGTTGTCTACATATTTTTAACAACACCTTCAAACAGACTATATTGGTATTAAATAAATATTATTTATGCTTTCTGCCTCAGGTACCTATATATTTTTTAGACTAAATCATTGACTTTTCTAAATTAATGAAAGATGTACCAGACTTTTCATTTATCTAAATTGCGACTTTTAAAACATCAACCAAATGTTATTACTTTTTGTCGGAAATAACCAGGCTGATTGAAATTTTATGTAAATACTTTTAGTTTTGGCTTGGACGAAAACAAAATTGTCTACAAAATATTAAGTTAATTTATTGGCGGTATAATAAATTAAGCCCCTCTGTTCGGTCCGAAAGAAACCGATATTTGTGGTGCCTACAGAGGACCTGTCTTTTATTTCGTAATAGAGAGCACAAACAACAAGCTGGTAAGCTCCATTGCATTATGATCAATGCGCGTTACTCTAAGAAAGTAGAAAGCAAAAATGGCTAATAAACCGTTAAAAACTGCCAAGATGTCCTACCCTATCAAGTTAAATATACTGCGTGTTAAATAATTTGGTTGGCTTTTCGAACGGTTTCGCATGGATCTTATTTACAACCAAGAATCCTTTTCATCAAAAAGCTTATCGGGCATAGATTTAAAAATTTGTCTAAATTTTATTAGTGCTTGAGACGGGCTGGATTAAGATGTGCGCTATCTACGCGTTTGCGCAGGGCTCAAAATTTTTATGGGCCCTAAATTTAGAGTGCAAATTTCATATGTATTGTTCGCTTCCAAGTTATCAGTTTTATACCGAACCGAAGGTTTGTCTAATTTGATGAGTCAGATGTTAAGTTATTTGAGTATACATAAGCAACCAGCATATTGGGCCCAGTTTTTGAATAATATCCATATTTGGCGCATCCATTCAGTTTGCCAAACTATTTGTAATAAACAATTCGTCCAAGTGATCAGTTTTAAGCCAAAAAAACATATTAAGCTGTTTACAGGCTATTTTTAAAATTGGTACAAAAAAAAACCAAATATTTCTTTGCTTAATGTTCACTCTCCTTCCCCTCCCCTCCTCCCCTCCGTTCGTTGTGTTCCCTTTTGCGTCTTTTTAATATACAAATTTACAGTTCTAATAAAGTGGGGCGGGCGGAACGAATATGCGAATATAATGATCCTACTGAGGATGTTGTGAGGATGACTTGAGTGAACGACATTTTTAGTTCAGATATAATTTTGGTATTTCAAACATTAACTTCACGATTTTATCATTTTAATATTTCTTATTAATATCAATGTTCAAATCAACGCATTTTTATATTATTTTAATTTATATTTTTCAATTTGCAGAATTTTTTGATTTTTTCGCGCGAATAAAAAAAATAAATTTCAATTGTCAAAAACCCCGAAAAAAATCGAAAAAAAAAAAAAGAAGGCGAAGAGTTTAAAATATACTGACCTTTTGGATGCGCTCGTTTTGTAGATAAAAAAATAGCCGGATTTTTTTTATCTCTTGGTCGCCAGTTGTAAACACTAGGACTACCTACGACCTGTGACCAAGGGTTTAAAAATATCCGGATTTTTTTAAGCTAATATCATAACAAAAACAATTTGACATATGGTATTTTACCCAAGCTAACTTCACTTTAATAAAATAGATATTTTATTAAAGTGAAGTTAGCTTGGGTAAAATACCATATGTCAAAAATATACCGATTTTTTATGCCAAAGAGCCATCAGAGGTCGTCCTTTATATTAAAATGATCGTCAAAACATTGAAAGTTACATATTGTAACATTTGTTATGTTCCAGGCAGGGTAAGCTTTAATCTGGTTGAATTTTCTGCTTGAGCATTTCTTCTCTTTTTTTTCAATCCCAAATTGTAGTGGATATGATGATTTTGTGGATGCGAAATTGGGTGTGACGCGCAGTTAACTTTTTTTTTGTAATTACCTTGATTAGGTTACTTGGACAAATATAATGTACCATAATTATTGGTATATGGGTAATTATCTAATAATAACAAATTATGATAGATGGTGATGATTGTCGATTTTCTTCTTGTTATCATTCTTCCCCCACCCAAAACAAATATTGTATTATTATTGATTTATTGATAAATAAAATCCGGTCGGTCATTCGATATTTGTAATGACACAAAATAATATCTACGTGAAAACAGTGGCCGAATAAAGTGTATTTGTTTACTTTAATAAAATTGTGGTATTATATCGGTTAAAGTTTATGTACGAGTAGGTACAAGTTTTTCTGTACAAAAAATTTATATACAGTGGCACGGTGTAATGAATAAAAAAAAAAGGAATACATAAATATCTGCATATAAGCATTGCATAAACAATCAGTGTAAGCTTTAATTATCGCCGCGAGAAAAGAATATTCGAGAAAAACAGTAACGAAAAAGAAACGCGTGCGAAAATTAGCAGCGCTCGAAATTTTCCCGCGACAATTTTTTATTCAACGTTTTTCTGATATCCAACAAATAATTGTTTCACTGGAAGATAAGGTTTACAATTAGCAACCAAATACATGTAGAATTGTATATGAATATGGCGGACTCGATTATATACGATTAAATAATTATACGCCGCAATAAAATGTGCCGATCATCACCATCGAATCACAGGATGAGTTTTTGAAAATTATTTATTTATTTATTATACTATAATTTACTGTTCATTATTATTTATTTGTGCTCAATTTATTTAAATCTTAATAATTGATTTATCTATATTTATATTACCTACATTTTTACCTTTATATTTAAAAATATGAAAACATTTATAATTTACTAATTATATAAGAAACAACTAAATTAAAAATTAAGTATGGTCCGCGGATCCTAATTTAAATTTTTTTTAAATGGTGGTTCTAATGCATGTTAGCTTTTAAGATTTTCAGCCACCATTTTTTTTGTTTTATTAATTACTTATACTTATACATAATATTCATTACTATGATTTAATATTAATGACTTAATTTAGTTATTGTTTCGTGTATTACATACATTGTTTAAGAAAGTTGTTATCTTTACTTTAATACCAATAATTATTTGGCTACCGTGAATATAAAATATTGTTTTTGTTTATTTCATCCACAAAATCATCATTTTTTTTTTTTTTGTTATGTAACATGCCTCTTCGTTTCGAATTTCTGATGTCGTATCGTATGATAGCTTAGCTTGAATAGATTTTACCATGTGTCAGTAAATTTATATTTATAAGGTAGACTAGCGCATTCATAAAGGGGGCATATAAATATTATTATGCTGTATATTGCCTATATAGGGAGGGAGGTGAGCAAGTGGACCAACACCTTGTCCATCATGAAGCGTGGCTGTAACTTGTTATTGCTCTCTGTTTCTTCTTGTGTTGTTTATATTTTCTTTTAACTTATTTTGCATGCTTTCAAATTCTATTTAAAATCCCATCTGTGATAAGGTATTTAATACCCTATTAGTTTTTTTTTGGTGATCGTTCTATATTTGTTAAACCGGCTTGTCAATATGGGTATAGCAGCACATCTAGCTTTCTGTAGTTGATGACAAGAACCCACCGCCTTTTACTAGCCGGCAAACGTGCTGCCGTCATAAGTGTATAGAACTACAGAGAGATTCTGCTAACGGAGAAAAATAAAAATTCAACCAGCTGAGATGTATTATAGTCGCATCTTGATTATAATCGAGTCGCTCCGTTACAATATTCTATGTAATAAACACGATTAATCACAACTGAGATTAACCTAATGCAACTAAAATCGCAGCCAATTTAAATATTCCTCTCCTTATCAAAAACAAAACTTATCAAAGAGGAAGCAGAGCAAAAATCTCGCGCATGGCGCCTCGATACAAGATAATTACGAACTGCATCAATCGTAAGCCCTAGGTGTTCGAACTTTTGACACATTCAATCTTACAACATTCTTTGGAACAAATATTACGGTACATTGCAAGTCATGGTAACCAATAATAGGATCAACGATGGAAACGTCATTTAGACTAAAAAACATAAGTTTGTTTTTGAGCTTAAAATCATTAAATGCGTAACGCACCATTCCCTTAACAGACCTAAATCAAGTTGGATATATTCAATGATCATCAGCAAAAGCAACCAAATCGGAACTCCTTTATTAATTAATCTGCTTTGACTTACACAATATTTAAATTTGACAATCTGGGACCTATCCGACCGATAAGAATCGAGCCATTTCAGTTTTTGTAGTAATACTGAATCACCATATCAAATGCCTTCTTCAAATCCACGAAAGGTGATGCAATAGGATTTCTTTGGTCAATACCTTTATTTAAAAGCTTCGTAAATTTCAGCATTGCATTTTTGGTACTTTTAGATTTCCTGAAAACAAACTGCTTCAGATGTAGAAAGTTTGAATCATCTCGAATAATCTTCTCTTTTCACAGAACTCAATGACATCATATATGTTAAATTTTAGTTCAAGAACAGTATTAACAAAGTAGTTATTAAATAACTCAGCTATTTCATAGTCATTGGTAACCACATGCTGATCGTCAATAACAATTTCATCAATATCAGTTTAAATAATGTTTCCTATCCTTTCCCAGTAATTCATCAAGCAATTTCCAATTTTTTTTTGTATCACCCTGAACTTTTCTAAATTTCTTTTTATAAAATTTCATTTTTGCTATTTTCGTTTCTTTCTGAATAATTTTACATAGTAAGCTAACCTATTTTTTAAGATCTTGATTGTTCGGATGTTTAATAATTTTTTTGGATAATCTATTTTTAAATCGAATTTTGTGACACAACTCAGCAGTAACCCATGGTTTGATTTTGCTTTCTTTGATTTTCCGATTATCAACAAAAAAAAGTATTTTCATCAATTCAATATTTTAGATGAAACAATTATAAGCATCAGAAGCATTTGCTTGCGAATAAACTGAGATTCATTTCTCATTATCCAAGTCAAAGAATAATTTTGAGAAATTCACCTTACTAGCAATGGTTTCATCAACGGAGCAACGTTTGGCTAACTAGAATTAGGTGAAATTGACATATAAGATTGTACGACTTCAGCTCAGTAATACGGAGGTCATGAACATCAGATTCATAAACAAAATTAAATCTAGCCATGTCTTAAGAAAACATGATCTAAACAAGTAGAAGAATCATTAGTTAACCGAGGGGCCTTATTTCAGACTTTAATCCGTGCGAAGCCATGTATTCGTTCTGAACACCTTTTTAAAATCTTCAACAAAAAATGACGTTGACACAGAATGAAACTTATAGGCACAAAAAATTGAGTACCAATCACCACTAAATTTAACGTTAAAGTGAAAAATATCAGCGCCATTGTAATACTAATATTATAAATGTTATCAAACTTAATACCCTCATTTAAATTCACAACCACCCCTCCGGCTCTGTATGCTGAGTTACAATTACCATAAATGTTGAATCCATGAATATTATAATTATTCAGCTCGAAGTCATTAATCCAAATCTAATATTTTGTTATGTAATAAATATTTTAGACTTAGTGGCGGTGTTGTATCTACATATATTGTAGTGTTTAGGAATTAAAGCGTTACAGATGATTTTTTGAGAAGAATCAATGCCAATTTTTGCCGAGGTATGGGCAATAATATCCTCCTGGGTCGTACTATGAACCTTGTTTACGTATAAAAATTTATTCTGTGATATATGATAACTGACTTAAGACTATCCGTCGTTGTATCCACTCCATAGACAATATTGTTATGACTGTTAGCTGAAGATGCCCCTACAGCATTAGTTTTGGTGTAATTTGCTGGTTGATTTACAGTGAAAGATGATTTCATCATTTCAGAAAACAGTGAAAATGATTCAACGAATTTTAATAACAGATTCGTCACTTTGTCCAACCGTTTAACAACACAAATAAAAAAATCGAATAAACGTTATAACCAAAATAAACAAAATCATTTTGTTTTGCTTCATATTTTAATGTGTTTTTACTCTCTCTTTCTCGCTGTGTACTAGCAGACGCATATTCACCAAAACTATTAATTTCCGGTAATCATTTCCCCACCTTACATATTTTACTATATACATAACTATTTCCAAGGTCACTGACAATTCGACAATATTAATCAAATCAATATATCAAACAAAGCTTACAAGCAAACACAATAAGTTTGAATAAAACCAGTGCGTTTCATTTCTAAACACGATAAAAAATACTCTTATAATCATAAATAATAATAATCAAGAAGGTACAAGCACTCTGAATAAAAATGACACCTAAAACGAAAAGCAGTCTGGTGGTTAATAGCATAACGTATAACAATTTAATTTAGTTAGACATTTAGTCGAAAAACTCGTTCTTAAAATTTGTGACTTAGTTTTGCATTTTTTTAAAATTTTTGATTTGTGCTGCCATCTATGTAACGTGGTTTTGACTTAGTGACCATACGATTTGTAGTAAGCTTTTATTATAATGCTGTTATGAAAGTTTTATTAATTTGGTATATTAATTATTACAAGAAAATGAAAGCGATTTTCTTATGCGATGTCCATAAATGTTGAAATTTAAACATTTTTGAAAATATCGCAGAGATCATAATTAAGAATTTGAAACGTTTTCAGTAAAAAAACGTATCTTGGGAAAAAACCGAACAGAATTCCAACGCTAAAGCTTTAAATTACCAGAATTTAATAAAGGAACCCTAAATTAATAAAAACTGTTTTATTTATTACTTTCCATTTCAATAGCAAGCATTCTATTTGTTGAAACTGCTAAGAAATTTCTTCTGGAATTTTCTCTGTTTGTAGTCAGGTAAATTACAATAGTAATTTTTGTTTGAGAAATTAAATTTTATAAATCTATTTACCATAAAATTTGACAGATTTACATAATATATCCGAGATGGACATTCCCCGTCTTTATATGAGGCGAAAACATTTCGTCTACTTTTTCATCATAATTTTTCGATAGCAAATTTCTTGAATACATTTTGACATTTTGGCAATAATCACATTTTTTATTATACAATATCTATTATTTGTGCCATCCTTAAACGGCCATTCGATTAGAACGACGACATAATCACCAATACCAAATTGCTATGACGTTCTTTCACCCCAGTAGGTGTTCTTACGGTCTCATACGGCGCCCTGTTCAAACATTTAATGGTTTTCAGGGCTTACTAAATTGTATATAAAGAAAAATATTTTTGACACTAGATGTATAAAAAATGAATATTCTTTCCTGGAGGTTTTACGTCGAAGGGAAGATTGAATGGATCGGATGGCACCGCAATCATTATATAAAAATGCCTATTTTGTCATTCACGCGAGACTCTACAGGTATTTTGACCTCTGTATCTTTTATAGTCTTTAGTTTTAGATTTCAGGGCTTCTTTAGATAATCGTAATCGTTTTGCCGCAATTGGCAAAATATGATGCATAATTATTTGCTTCCTATGACAAAGCACATTTTGTACGGTAGGAGTCAGCTCTCTAGTTTTATAAATTCTGTTTGTAAAAGTTTCATTGTTTCTTCTGTAAGTTGTCAAAATTTGTCTGCGTTTATTAAATGACTACGTGATAGAAGATTTAGGCTAGCATTGGTTTTAGGTGTCTCAGTCAAAGTGGCGCCATTTATTTCTTGGTGTGGAAATAATTATAACTAAAAATCGCTGTTTACTTAATTAAAAAAACATTAAATCTTCCTTTTGCAAAATTTGCAAACATAATACACAATTTAATAAACATTAGTAAATTTTATTTCATTCCTATTTTAATTTAAAAACAAATTAAATCTTCCTTTTCCAAAATTTGCCACCGTCGCCTGTCAAGTGAGACAGCTAAAACCAATCCGTGCCTTCAAATTATTTTAAATTTAGTTATTACATTACGATTAATGCCGGTAATATTTGCCGTTATTTCTGGTTCATCAAAAATTCTCCTTGTAGTCTTACCATCATTGCTATTCCAAAATGTTGTTTTGGTTTATTTATTATTAGCCCAGTTTCATCTCTAAATTTTTATTTTATTTTTATTTCAATTCTTCATTGCTTTCTTCTTTCCATTTTGTTGGCATTTCCACATGCAAGCTTTAATAAAAGTGCATAAAACGAATTCTAACTTGTAGTAGCGAAAGCCCATATTGGCCAAATTCTTCTTCCAGTACACTTTTTTTTGCCTTGAAATGACTTTTGAGTTGCTTTGAACACACGACTCGATTTCGTGGAACTTGTTTCAGTAACAGCATTAAGAAGTTTTCCATCAATTATTTTCCTACCATATATTTAGTCGATATCCTTGATCTCTTAGTTCTTCCAATGTTTGGTTAATAACACTTTTTATTTCTTTCACATTAATAAATTTCATAGGTCTACAAAACTGAACCGAATTTGGGCGACCGTTTTTCCAAATTTCTTGCTCAATGGTTTGATTTTGATATTGCAACCTTAGAGGTACGCCTGAAACTATAAACATGTCTGAATCAGAAGCTATTGGTGATGCTCGGCTTATATTCGGCTTGTGCTGATGATCCATCACAGTCACATTTGCTGAATAGGTTAAGCTCCACGTTTGTTAGATATTCCTAAGATATGCTTTGCTGTGTGATCTAAAAGTGTTTGCAGTTTTACCTCGGGTGATGTTTCTGTAACGATCAAATCCTCTGAAACACACTCATCCTTAGCCACTTTTATTTTATTATATCTTGGTAGAATATTGATATTGTGGTCTTTCAGTGATGCCCTATGAGTATTATCATTTTCTTTGGATAGATGAGGTGTAGGAACACTGTCTTTTATTCTTTGAATTCTTTTTATATTAAATAAGGCAACTAGAAGCCGTAGAATATGAAACTTTCGTGAGATGTCTACAGTTTTAGTCTAGATCATATAGGAACGCATACAAGAAAAAATGCATACGAATTTTATAGAAAATACATGAAGGTACAACTGTACTCCTCCCGCTTGTTAACGTAGAAAAATTATGCCACCGGACGAGTGTTAATAAGCTTTTTTTCATAAATTATCAATTCGCAGATTGATATTTGGCAGAGATGTTAACAAGTGTCCCTATTTTATTCTCTTTTTTTTTTTTGATCGTGGAACTCGCCGAACCTTTTTAAAAACTACAGGTTATATTTTTTTTGTGCTAGTGAATTTACTAATAACCCTAAGTACATAGATAATCCAAGTATCAACGAATTTGGTAATAAATCACCCCTATTATGATTGACGAGTTGATCGACAATCGACACGACTCTGCATTGCGTTTTCGTTTTTTCATTTGATAAACACAATACGAAAAAGGAAAAGCAATAGAGAGTCGTGTCGATTTTCGATCGACTCGACAATCATAATAGGGGTGAATAGTTGATACCATAAATCTAGTAAAAAACAGAGAAAAATCGAAATTCAGAATATCGATATTTTTATCTGACTTTAAATCAATACAATCCAGGCCAACTGTTGGAGGTAGATTTTCATACATTACAATTACAATCAATAATTTTGATATTTTCCTGAGAGCGATACGATTAATTGGTTGACCATACCCTTTGATCAACGATTCTTCTCAAATGGTACTTCATAGAGTTCAGCACATCTCCCACAGACTGGCCACCATGAAGTGGGAGCAGTAGGTGAACCAACCGTCACGTAGTACTCAAATTTGCCAACTCTCACTGTTCTATTTGAACCGAAGAAATTCGCCCTGTTGCTAAAACTTTCAAAAATGCCTCGACAAATGTTTGATCAATGGGCCAGATCAAATTATGCAGCAGTACGAGTTGCCATGTAAAAACAAGTATGTTTATATGTGTTTGATGCTAACCGTCCCACAAAATCGACGCCAGGCAAAACAAACGAACACATTAATTATTGGGCAGCATCCATCCTTCTTTAATCCTCTGAAAATAACACCCTTATTGGTGACTCTTTTCACAACAGCGCTCCAATTTGATAAGCCAAAATTCTTGACAAAGTTTGGTCATTGTCAATTATGTGCTACTGTGGCATGCATGAGCATTGGTAAAGATCAGTCAGAGATCATAATAATTGTCTGTTAATTATGCTTCATCGCATGCCATTTATTTGGCTCTTGATTTGATTTTTGTTTAAGCCAATCGGAACCATCCAACCATAGTTGGCATATTTTCAGCTGAATAGAAGAACATCCTCTCGATAACAAATCAGATGGATGAAATCTCCAGAAATATGGCGCCATTAGTTAATATTTAAGGACCGTAACAGGGCATAACAGTTCGATTCGCAACAAAAAGGCTTGATCGATTGCAAATTTTTGTTTAACCAACGAATCACGATAGTAGGGTCAATCCAATAATAATCCATTATATTCGAAAAAAGCTTCCAATTTCTCGCCTGCCAGTTGGTTATCATTGAGTGATTCTCTCGACGATGTACGCAGGATGCTCAAACACGAAGCGATTTTTTGGCTCGTTGGAGCTGCAATGAATTGACCTTATATAACATAGTCGAGAATGAAATCCTTGTATGCAGTAGCTACATCCGTATTTTTTAGGTCGATTTTCTAGTCCAATTAACCTGACACGAAAATGCCAAAGTAACTTTAAATTTTCTTTCAGTGGAATCATAATCATATAACGACCATCAGCATGTCTGGTGTTTGTGGAAATCAAATTATATTCAGTTCGCTGTTCATCGAACTACCTATCTAAATTACAATCAGAATTAACCACACGGTATGATAAGGCTGGTAAATGCTACAACTGCGATTTTTTGTTTATTTTATAACTACACCATTTTTAACCCGATTTTAATCAAAAATTGATTTCACGCATATCTTTATAAGCAAATTTCCAAGGTGGAACTATTTCGCTTGTAAATCCAACAATTGTTCCCTACCTAGAAGGCAAAATGAAATTTTCTAAATATACCTGCATTAATTTGCTTATCGTAAATAATATCGTTAATATTATCAAAAAAAAAAAAGTATCTAGTAAGCTTTGAAATTTAAATTGTTTCTGTGACATTTTATTGACATTTTATGACATTTTATTAGTTGAAATTTCAATGACATATTGATCGATAAATTATATGTAGATTGCGATAATGAAATCGTCTCTAAAGGTATTATTTCCGAGTAATAAAATCTCTTGGAATTAAATCTCGTAGGCACAAATCTTCAGAAAAGAAATTGTGGATTTTCTCTAAGCGGACTAATTTTGCTGACAATCTCGACGCACGTTTTACACATTAAAATAATGTTAAACTATCTAATATGAAATAAAACTTTTTGATGGTCATAAATCCATAATCTGATCCTATTTTGTCAACCCCTTTTTTGATCGATTTAAATTTTCCGTCGTAGTATAAAATCTACTAATCTAGTTAATAACTAGTAATTTAGTTACGTCGTCTAGGTAAATGGTAACGTAAAACGATGTTTTGATTAGATGACGCTTTACGGGAAACGTGTCGTCCAGGGAGTCGGATATACCAACAACATTTTTTTGTTTTTTTTTTTTTTAAATCAAAACATAATTTAATAATTTAAGATTAGAAAAATAAATGATCGGAAACCCTCCACTAAGTATAGATAATAAACGTGACCAAACTCTTAATATTTGTAAAGATTACACGCGTTTTCATGATTTTAATGCATATTTCGAGTCCTACATGGTACGAGTATCGACTTACTTTAAAACTAAAAGCATTCAAAATTTATAAGCAATTCCCTAACCGTATTATGTACGATAAAAGCTTTCAAAATCTGATTATGTGAATGCGTATGGATGGGTGTAAAAAACCGCCCACAAAATTGATATAAAATCTAAATTAATTTCTTTAACATTAAACGAAGAAAGACATTTCATCTAATTTTATTGTTTAACAAAACAATAAACAAATGAATTTTTGTTTTACTCTCAAGTTTGATAACAAATATAATTAAATTTATTAATTAGATTTTATTAAAATTAATTTAATTTTGAATGAATGCCAATCGAATTTTACATTTTTTATTTATATTATCCACGAATAAAATTTCACTGTCAAAAAGCATTTGCTATTGTGAGTTTACATAAAATTAAATAAATAAATAAAAAAAAATATAAAAATCTTTAGAATAATCGATTACACTTTATTCATGCGATATTATTCGTATTACGTACTCATCTAGAAGATGTTGATGATGATGATGATGATGGAAGTATTAAAAGTTTCTGAAAGAAATAAAATAAATTTATTTTTACTGAAAACTTTTGTTTTTTGTTTAAGATGGAAACTAACTTTTTTTTTTTTATCGAACGTCAATTATCAAGACGTTAATCTAATTTTCGTTTTGTCGTATATTTGTATTTTGGTCGGGAGGGAGCATACATACGTAATACATACAAAATAGAGGGTAATGAAAAAAAAAAAAAATAAAAAATTGGCGCGCGATATACCCAATGCGAATCTTATGGTTTAATGATCACCCATTAAACCAGCATTGGTTTGGTACACAAGTAATCAACAAAAAAAAAAAAAAGTTTTTGGATTTAATTTTATTCTCAAACAATTAAAAATCATTGCTATCATAAACGAGAGGAGAAAACCACGAAAGAGCTACGTATATATAGACATAGACAACACTAATCTTGAGAAACAAACATTACATCTTTTTTATGTATTTTGCGTTGTTACAACTTTAATCGGGATAAAGTAAATTTTGATTCATGGATTTATTTTTTTTTGTTGTTTTATTTTCGTTGCTTTTCCATAGTGATTGCCATAAATTATTAATTTTGTTTGTGTAATTTATTCTTAAAGACAAAATACATCATTTCCGTTTAAAATGTGAACGCACAACAAAAAAAAAAAAAAAAAATTGAAGAAAATAGGAATTTCATGAGACGAGATATTAAATAGAAAACAAAAGGGAAAATGGAAAATGTCGGAATATCTTTCAACCATCATTATGGTGAAAGAATTTTCATTAATTTTTTGCGATGTTGATGCGAAAATGGAAACAAATATTTTTGAAGAATTTTTATTTTCCGTATAGTCTCGAATAGTAAAAATAGAAAATATTGTGAATATGTGTATCCCTATGTGTGTGGTGTTAATAAGATAATTTAACTGCGGGTTGTACCGTCGTCTCACCCATATTTATATACTTTGACATAAATAAATATACAATTTAATTTAATGTTATCTACAATTTTTGGTGTGATGAAATAAGATACAATATATAGAGGATATACGTTAGCACCACCAAACAAACTCCGCAACAATAATGTCAAAATAATAAACCCTAA
Organism: Tipula vernalis; assembly: GCA_958295665.1. Lineage (NCBI taxonomy): Eukaryota > Metazoa > Arthropoda > Insecta > Diptera > Tipulidae > Tipula > Tipula vernalis. Next base: position 172,160,984 of record OY282558.1, on the reverse strand, counting down.
ACGCTATAATATTGAAACTATAAAAATATAAGAAATCTTCTGGATCGTAAAATAATATAATAAATAAAAATTTATTGCATAAAAACCAAATTGTTTTTGTGTTCGTATAGGAAATGATAACAAATCCACATTTTTTTTTGTTGTTGTTACACATATCCAACCATACACACATCCAAGCACATATTATGTTTCGCTAAAAAAAACGAAAAATATAACGAGAAAATTGGTTATTATTGACATTTTTTTTGTACCAAAACTTTTACAGCTTTCTATTAACTTCAAAACATTGGAGAGATACAATAAAAGCCTGACAATTTCTTTTCACGTATTCCTCAACCGCTTCTGTTTTTATTGACTATTGTTGAACAATATTATGTTTATTGGTGACGTTTAAACGGATTTTCTATCGAACCAAATTTAATAACACGTTCATCGGACGGAATTTTGTTAGTTATGTCGATTTGATATAAAAGAATGTTGACCAAATTCAATTAATTTGGAGAACCCGATAGATTTTATTTTTGAATTTAATATCACTGAAGCCTCATATCACACAGGAAGCCTGTTAAATTATATTATTTTAAAACATTAAAAAGTGTAAAACAAATTTAAATCTTTGTATAAATTTTGAAGCGGAATGACCTTGGTCAAAAAATTTTCTAAATTACTTTACTAGTTCACCACGTCCATTTATCTTAGTGGTGCTGATGCAAAATACGTAAAAATGTCCAATTTTATAATAAATTTTGATGTTACTTCGAATCAATTTTGAAATTTTTCCGAGAAATTTAGAAATGTTTCCAATTTCTTTTTAACAAAAATTCAATTTCTTTTTAAAATTAAAAATAACAATTGAAATTGCATAAATTCTGGAAAAGTGGGGGCTTGGAGGCGGCAGCGTATGAAAGTTAAATTGAAAAAATGTTACGTTTCAAACCTTGCTGTTTCTTAATATTTGAGATAATATATCAGACAAAGCGGTAGGAGCGGTAAAAACTCTTTGATCTGTAGATGCTTGAAACGATTTGATTTTTGTAACAAACATTTTTTTTTTTTTTTTGGGAAAATTGAAAATTTTCTTAAAAAACGTAATTTTATTGGAAAATTTTGCTTTCCGCCCCCTTCTATAAACTATACATACACAAACCCAACATCTCAAAATTATTAAAAAATATACATCTTATCTGATTTTGAAAAATAATTTGGAAAAATTGAAAATTTTCCCGGAAAATCAGATAATTTTTTTTCTTTTTTCTAAACAATTTCTCCAAGCATATTTTTATTTCGAATTACAATTTATTCTAATTTTTGTTTATTTTTGCGAAAAAAAAACTCAGACAGAATAGTTTGCTAACAATTCTTTTAGCCAGCTAATAAAATAAGTAAGCCCAAGAAAATGGATACTTGACATACTTACTAGCGTTCTAGTTTACGGTTCGCTATGGTAAAGGTTAAACTTAAGGCAAATAAATGTCAATCTTCCTAAATAATTTAGTACACAGTTAATTTATTACTGGCGTAGATGACGATAGGTTAGTCGACAGGATTGCTGGTCGATAGAACATTGTTGTTTTTGTAATATATGCCATAAACCAGAACCTTAATATAGCGTATAACTTTTCAATGATTTTTATAGGAATCCATAGTAAAAATGTTGTTTTTTAGTTTCAAGTTTTTCAATGAAAAAAGCAAAAATATTATAAAACGTTTATATACAAATTTTAACAACAACAATTAAATTATTTCTAAAATATATTTTTCGAACTTTAATTTTGAATAATACATTAAAGATGGCTCTGACTAATTAAAATAATAATTGCTAAATTTATCTTTAGGTGTTTACAGAAAAATACGGGGAAAAATTATTTAATTTTTTCTACAATTTTTGAACTTGGAATTTCTCCAGATCGTAAATTTTGGTACGATTTTATCAAATTTTTACTGCCATCACTGCCCAAGCTCTTATTTCAATTTGAGCATATTACTGTTGTTATGACTTTTTTTTTAAATATTGGTTTAAATAAATCAATTATTACAAGAAAAAGAATACAATTTACTTAAACGATATTCATATATGTTGAAATTTAAACATTTGTGAAAATATTTCAGAAATCATAATTAAGAATTTGTAACGTTTTCATTTAAAAATTTGTCTTAAGAAAAAAAAGGCATTTCCCTTATGTTTTATGTGTTTTACTATGAAAGGTTTGGTATTGTTCTCTTTTTTAATTCCATTATAAAAGATTCGTTTTTTAGACTATGTCTTTGTACAATCAGAACCATCTTGATGAAAATAGATAGCAGGCACGTGAAAAATGAACTCAAAATTAGGGATACAAAAACACCAAAAATTCATTTATTTTCATAGAGTTTGTTGGAAAAAACGGGATTTTGATTGACGAAAAAACATGAATTAAAAGTTTAACCTAGTTAAATAATTTTTTCTAACATCGCTATAAAACAGCTCAATATCTTTCTTATTTAAAACACAGGTTCGAAAATTTCCTGATTTTCCAGCAATAATCAAAAGGGAATAAGGGAATTTAAATTAAAAAACATTCTACAACAATAACAATATATATTAAAAAACAAAATTCAATTTAATGACGTCATGATTTGTCTATATTTTAAACCAATGGCAACAATCGAAATTAAAATAAATCAAAAAGAGCCAAACAGAAAACCTTAAATCAATACAATGAGCGTGAAGAAAACAAAAACGGAAACAAAAACAGAACGAAAAGAGGTGATTATTGTGCTTGTGTTCGCTGATGACAAGGGATAAACAATATCCGGATATTTTTTGAGCAAAAAAACGAACGCTTTAAAAGGATCGGTATATTTTTAACTCTACTTTTATTTGGATTTTTTTCGATTTTTTTTGACACTCGAAAATTATTTCTTTTATCGGCGTAAAAAAATCCCAAATTTTTGCGAATTGAAAAATTTAAATGAAAATAATATGAAAAGCTTCGATTTGAAAAATGATATTAATAAAAAATATTAAAATAATAAAAAGAAAATATGATATTGACGTTTAAAACACCAAAATTATAAGTCAAGTATAAAATTTGTTCACTCATGTCATCAAAAAACATCCGGATATTTTATTAAAGTGAAGTTAGTGGGGGTAACATTTGTCAAAAATATCCGGATATTTTCGGTCAAAAGGCCATCAGTGAACATACGGTGTATTGTTTGTAAATTTTGAGTTATTAGTTTATGACGTATATTACAAAAACAACAACACTTTAAAGTTCAAAATAACTTAATTTTGAAGACGATTTTCACTAAGAAATAAACATTTTCATGATTCGATTTTTCAATTAAATATTTTCGTATAAAAGTAATATAAATGCTGACCAAAAATGTAACTGAAAATGATCGTTGTCCTGTATAGTTTCATAGTAAAGAAAAAATTCATATACCTTATTTTAAGCTTAGTAAAAAATACAGTCAATGTGGAGGCTCTTATTTATAGAGTAGGCTCTGGTATAATCAAGGTTGCTTTGCCTAAACTCATAACACGAAATTTATAAACAATACAATAATCGTCTCTTTCATTGCTTCCATTCAAATTTGAATTCGAATATCTTTCTATTGTTATTTTAAATTTGCGAAGCATACTAGATTGTTTTGATTTTTTGTTTTCTTCGAGCTCATTGTATTGATTTAATTTGTTTTCTGTTTGGCTTGCTCTGATTTATTTTAATTTCGATTGTTGAACGGAGGCGTCATTAAATTGAGTTATTTTCTCTTTTTAATATGTACCTATTGTTATTGTTGTATAATGGTTTTTAATTTCTTTGGATTATTGCTTGGAAAATAGAGAAATTTGAGAATTCTTGTTTTAAATCAGTAAGACATTAAGTTGTTTTTTAGCGATTTAAGAAAAAAAAATTTAACTGGATTTAATTTTTAATTCATGTTTTTTCGACAATAGAAATCGCATTTTTTCATACAAACTCATATTTACATATTTATGCTTAAAATCAAGTTTATGCTTACAAGTCCTCAGTATCATGTTATCAAGGTCATATAATAGCGAGGTAGGTTAAAAGAAAATAAGCTGTTTATTGCATTTTTTTCTATTAATTTAGAACTGATTTTAAACTCAAACTAACAAAAAAATAGAATCTTTAAAATAAAAACAATTACTCAACCAATTTATTTAGTTTAAAAACCTACAACAGAACGTGAAATTTAATTTGCGCGCCAAACATACAAAACATGCATTTTGATGACATGTGGAATATTTTTGGCTTGCGACATTTGTGCAATTTTTGCGATTTTATTTTCCTTCGAAGAAAACGCATTCGAGATTTCTGCCAAGCGTTTATTTTGGTTGCTATATTTTTACTGCAATATTTTTGTTGCGATATTTTGTTTTCGAAAATATGGTTGTTCATAATTAAGGGATTAAGGTGAACCGTCCTGAAATTCTCGAGAAAATAGTTCTTACCTAGACTGGTGAGCATTATCCAAACCCAAAGGCTTACAAAGCAACATTGACTCAACAATCGATTCGAGAGATATTTCCGGACTTTATCGATGTTATGCAATTGCCCTTTATTCTTTGGATTTAAATCCTCTCGACTATTGTGTTTGGGTATACTTGGAGACTTAAGGTAATGCCATATGCGACATACAAATTTGGAGTCACTACGTGCTGCCATTGTCAAGGTCTGGGATGAAATGTCTCTAGAAGTGATACGAACCGATGCTGATAATATTAGTAAACGTTTAAAGTAATGTATTGATCCTCATGGAGGCTTTTTCGAAAATTTTTAATTTTTCTATTATATAAACGAGTTATTTACAGGTCTATACAATTTTTAAATGATTTGATTCAAATTCTTTAGAAATATTTGGAATTTAATCAGTATCATCATTTTAAAGTCACCCGGAAATGCTTTTTTGAGGATTGAACTGGGAGTTGAATTGGGATTCTCTGTTGAATGAGAGTTAGCTTAAGTTGACTTGATATACGCATCTAGTTTTTAAGACCATGGTGATTTGGGAGTTGAGATGGTGTTTATTTATGCTGGGACTACTGCTGAGTTGGGGTTGCATTGAAGTTGGGTTGGGATTGAGTTCAGTAGGTTAAGTTGAGAATTTATTGAGTGTTGTGTCGAGGGTTGAGTTGGAGGTCCATTTAGAGGTTGAGTTCAAACTGAGTTTAGTTCATAGAGACATGAAGTTTCGGATCGCATTAATTTAGGGTTTGAGTTTGGGGTTGAGTTGAAGTTTGAATTTTTGGCCACGTTGGGGTTAATATGTGTTGGGTTAGGGTTGAATTGAGGTTCGTTCAGCTATTTAGTTGGCTATTGTGGTTGTATTAATACTTTAGTCGAAAGTTAGCTTGACTTGTTCTGAGTTGAGTTCATGTACGCAACGACATGCGGACGATATTGAGCGTTTAGTTGGTTGGCTCGAGTTGTTGTCAACTAGGGTGTTAAGTTGAGTGATAGGGTTAAGAAAGGCGTTGAGTCGGGGGTTGGGATTATATTAACATTATATTAGCATATACCAGTGGTGGGCAAAAGCATGAGGTCAATGAGAGCTACTTTCCGGTTTTTCATATATTATATTATAATTTTAAATCATTTAATTAATACTAGGCTATGTAAAGTATACATATAAAGCAGTTCACAGCAATTCTGTAAGATGTTGATTCGTCAACTATGAACGGTATTTCGACTACATGAACTTCATTGTGGAGTACAAAGGGGAGCACTCCGAAATTTTGCATTACAAAATCTTGCAAGTACAAAATCTTGCATTTTTTAAAAATCATGCAAATCAAAATCTTGCCAAACCAAAATCTTGCAGTTATAAAATCTTGCAAGTACAAAATCTTGCATTTCTTGCAAGTACAAAATCTTGCATTTCTGTACCTGTCTTTTATCTAACATAATATTGCGTATTCATAAAAGTCAATTGAAAATTGAAATAGGTCAGTTTTGAGTTTAGAATAAATTATAGCAAATTTATTCACATAAAAAAAACAAAGAAAAGTTATTAAATATAATTAAAAAAAGATAAAATAAAATAAATTGAACAGCAATTAAAAAAGGCAGCAATTAAAAAATGTAATATTATGCGCGAGTCTTTCCCTTTTTTTAATGATACATTTTATTTTTATATTTTTGATTATTGTCTTTTTTTTTCTTTGAAAGGCGTTCTCCGGATTTCACCTTATCAATTTGAGGTTTTGCCACAATTAGTTCCTCTGATAAATTTTCAATGATTCGGTATACTGCAGCATGCCGTTGTCCAATCACAATTTTAAGGCGTCGGTGCCAAATTCGACACTGTTTTGGGTCCGTGCGAAGTTTTCTGAACCTTTATCTGCATCGGCAATATACCAGAATTGTGGCATATATCTTGGAGTATGATTGAGGCCCCCAATATAATTTTTGTGGAACCACCGTCCAATTAATTTCGCTCCGCTGTTCTCATGAAATTGTTCATATAAATATTGATAATATCCAGGTATTTCCTTTGGTGGAACGAAAGCCAAACTTTTCAGCATCCGAATTTGGATTGAAAAATCCTCAGAACTGGCGTATCTAGCCATAAACCGTTGCTTTTGTATCCTTCGCCAAATTATTTGGCCGAAGTGGTAAAGGCAACCTTTAAACGTTGCTTCGGGGAGAAATGTTGAAGTTGATGACACAATTGCCTTTTCGAAATCTGTTATAACTCTCCTTGGATTTAAATTAATACCAAGTTCCAAACTGACTTTCCTTAAGTTAAAAACAAAATCTGTCATAAACCTTCAGAGATTTTTTGCTCATTAAACAAAATATTAAAGGTACAATTTGCCCCTCAACACACTCACCCGTGGATTGAAAAGAGTTGCCGCATGATGGATGGAACTACGTCGATAATTCCATCCATGATCCAGCAACTCGATTCCGCTAGTAACGCTAACGACGAAACCGTCCCCATTATTGTATTGTAATTTTTTAATCGTCAAACTCTTCATTACAAAGGATAAATAATTCCCCTTCAACATATTTCAAGCTTTCGGGTATATTTATAGCCTGCAAACTATCTGGTTCTTTTATTTTACTTCTGCGGATTCTTTGAATCCTTTATGCCTTTCTCGACGGTAAGTATACCTGCGAGTTTCTTTGGCAATTAGTAATGCTATCTCTAATAATAATAGCAGGTGCGGTATCGAAATTTTTTGCCTTGATTTTGATTTAAATATTGGCAACGCATATGGTTTTATCGAAAGCCAAGGGTTCGTGCGAATGATTAATTCAATATTTTAATATTTCATGTTTGCCTTCAACTTTATGTGTGACTACTCGTCCTTTGCACGACAAAGATTTTTGTTTGCTGCAAACCCAATTAAAAGTTTTCTTCGTTTTTCTGTATAAATGGTACGCATACCCATTAACGAATAACTTATCCTTACCTTTGTTCGAGCTAACCACTGAAATATCCATAATTCGGATATGGCTAAAATAAATAATTTCATAAAAATTAAAAATTAAAATTAATTTTTATTGAAAGTTGCTTACAAAAAGATTTCCAATTCCATTTCCAAAGAATGTTCTTATATTTTACGATTGTTTTGAGGAAATATTACGTATAACATAAAAAAGGCAACTTTCATTTTATTTTATTATTGTTACTATATGATTGCAATTATCATTATACAGTAGAATTTTGTCAATGCGATTTGTTATCTTGCGTAACAATTTCCCGTACATTTATAGAATCGCGCGCGCGATTCTATAAATTTACGGGAATTATTATGCAAGATTTTGTAATGCAAGATTGTGTAATGCAAGATTTTGAAATGCAAGATTTTGTAATGCAAGATTTTGTAATGCAAGATTAAGGGGCTAACCCGCACAAAGACTCACAACAATATGTTGTATTAAAAGTCGAAATTAGTCGGCAAGCAGTTTTTTTCAAATGTGGATATTAGCTTCCAAAATTTAATTATAGAAGTAGATTGGTTCTGTATTTGCATTACCTGATCCTCTTTCATCTCTAATAACTCTTAATTTGCAGCCGCTTTTTCAAGAAGTATTATTTCAGAATTTGGAAATCCATCTTCAATAATATCCCAAATAAATAGATTCACAAAATATGCAAATATAGATTTAAAACTTTTCAAATCTTGAAACCTAGGTTTTAAATCCGCTTCCAATTCTTCCAATTCGATTTTGTATTCTATCAACTTTTCTCCTTTGATATTATTTATCTTGGCTTTTACTCGCGGAAAATGATTAAATATTTTAGCTTAACAACTAAATGCAGTTTGTGATAAATCAATAATAATTTTTTCCTTCTAAAGCCAAATTAAATATTTGTAAATGTTCCATATTGTCTGTAAGGAACATTAAGTCAATAAATCAAGCTTCATTCAAAAGTGACCATGCACGCTAAAAATATTTTTAAAAAGCTTGAAAATGTGGAAATAAGAAAACAAGCAGAACATAAAATCCATAAAACAAAATATAAGTTTCCTAGTTAGCTTGAAAAGTATCATTGAAAAAGTTATGAAATAAAATGGAGCCGCACTTGACTCAACGAAGAACCGTATTTGCCCACCGTTGGTAGATATCGTAGCTTGCGAGGCATATTGATTTAGGGTTTTAGTTGAACGTTGAGTTTGGGGATATGAGGGTTGATTAGGGGTTGAGTTAAAAGTTGAATTGGGATTGAGTCATGGTTCAATTTACGGTTAGAGCTTGAGCTGAACATTGAGTTATAAGGTTCTGTTAGGGAGTGATTTGGAAGTAAAGTTAATTATCAGGAACAAAGTTCTTTTTACTACATAATTTTAAAGCACCCCTAATAATTTTTGCTAGTGAACTTATGGAAAGTAATTTTTCCAAGTAACTTCCAAACCTGGGTATTAGACATCCGGATCTTCATTCTCTTCTAAATTTTCTTTTTCTATGTCGGTGTATCACCATTATTTTGAACTATATCCTGTAAATAATTTCAAGTATATACCATACACCAAAATGGATTTCAAAACCCAAATAATTTGCTCGTTTTTCAGAACAGCGAAATTTTATAGTAAATATAAAAAATTAGTTTTAGCAACAAAAAAAAAACTCAAAACTTGACGAACCAAGATAGAACTCGAGCGACGATGTATTTTAATCATACTTGTACACCACACTTCATTCACCTCTTTCTTAAATCTCTAAGAGCTGTCCTTCATTATTGCGCCAATAAGCTTTAAATAACTTTTCAGTAGCTGAATATGTTTTCTCTGATAATGGCAAACAATTCACGGGCGGACACATATTCTGAATTTGGTCTATGCTGATTCAATAGATTTACGGGATCTTTCTACTATGGCACTATGTTAGTGAATGGTTAAAGAGACATTATAATCTGGAGATGAATAATTATTGTTACAAAATTCATAACAAAAATCGTTGGGGTAAAAAAAAATTTTCGAGTGCCAGTTAAATTCTGACTTATGTATTATAATTTCGTAAAGTGCACAATAAAGATTTCAACAGGCCCATTAGTCTTTTCAAATATTTTTTTTTTTAATAATAGGTATAGACGTATATTACCGGTAGCTATAATTTCATACTATGTATTTTGTTTTGAGATTTCTTAGAAATATACGTCTGATAAGCATTATTTTGAGATTTTATTATTTTTTTTCTCGAGATTTTGCATAATAAAATATCGCAATATAAAAATAAGTTACAATTTCAATTTAAATATATCTTTGACATCTACTCAAGTCACAGATATAAGGAGTTATGCGTTAAATTGAATTCCACTTTACTGATCATTGAAGGATCATTATAAAGTATCTAAAAAGCGTCAATTTCTTGAGAATGTAATCGATTTTTATTCTGCCGAAAACATATGCAAGTATACTATATAGCGAAAAATTAATTTTGTTTTCAACACCCAACATGTTTAATTGATTTTATTTTGTTTGGTACAATTGTACAATATTTTTCAATTAATTTTGAAATGTTTATTTGATTAATTTTATACAAAAACATCAAACAATTTTTTTATCATTATTTTGAGATAAAAAGTTAACAAAAAACAAATTTATAATTTCTATTATTTTTGTGTTGTGCTTTGCCATTTATAATTAAAAATTAATCATACCGAATTATTTATTTGTGTACATTCTCGTATATAGCTGTTCAAAACAAAATCATTTTTAAAGGGTCTTTGTGCTTTTACAGTTTTTGAAAAATAAAAAATTTGTCCAATTAAAATTTTGTGCTTATGTACTTTAGAATATTGTTACAATGATGTCTCTCTTTGTACGAGTATACTTATTGTGCATATTTTATTATTCATAAGAACATAAAAATTTTCGATACTGGGAATAAAAGTTATCAACGTTATCTTGTAAGATTTTTGCCGCGCTAACAATTTATTTCTGCAAATTACATTTCGATATTATAAAATAAACGAAAACTACTGTCGTATATTGGTTGATCAATTTGATTGATTATTTTTTATAGTTCGCATTTAATATCAACCAAACTAAGGTAACAAATAATAACGTTCTTTTTTTTTGTCTTTATTATAGGTAAGATAAGACGTTACATTATCATCATTTTCAATTACACTCGACTTGGCTGTATATAAATATAAATGCGGGTAACAGCATAAATAGAGAGATGAAAACCAACTAACTACGAGTATATCTACTCTCTTTAGTACATTGTACACAGTAGAAGAAAATTACAAATATAAATCGCATTAAAGATATCATCATTCAAACTCTCAAGCACTTTATATTCGGTTTTTATCTTTAAATTAACTTTGTTGTGTGTTATTTATATATTTTGCGATGACAACAACGCTTCGGTACCATCGAGCCGCACCAAGTATAAAATTCGTTAGCTACAAAAAAAAATAAAAAAATGAAAATTGATTTTAATCTTAGACAGAAAACTTTATTAAGAGATTGTGTACGACGAGAACCGAAACAAACAAACAAATTGAAGGTAATTAAATTAAATTTATATAAACATTCTTTGCGATACAAATTAAAAATTCTAATTTAGTCCGTCGTCTGAATTTTCCATTTGCCAAAATAACGCTAAGAAACATTAAAATATTTAATTTCTAATATAAAGGTGTCGTATATGATTCATAATTTTGTTTTGTGGCACGATGCCGTTTTCGGTTAGGCAAAAAATGTATCATCTAGAGTTTGCCCGAAGTAATAATTATAGTAATTTATTTACTAAATAATAGTATTCCCATATTTCCAATAACATCCGTTTGGTTTGGTTATTACACATAAAAATTATCACATAAATTATTAAAAAAAAAATTTTTTTTGTTTAATGTCCAAAATGTAAATCAAAATTAAACAGCACATGGGAGAAAGAAACCAACTAAATCCATAAATTTTGGTTGTTGGATCCCAAATCTGAAAATATTATATCAATATTATTTTTATTGCCGGATGGATTTTACCATGTACATATAAAATAATTGGTATTGATTACTGTCTATCGGTTTTTTTATTTTTTTTTAGGGAAAACACTCAATACTTTTTATGTAAAACCGATCTAGTTGTTGCTCAGAAAATTCGCTTTTTTATGATTCCGTTTTTACAATTTAATTAATTCTGCTAAATGTTCATAGTATAGTCATCAAAAATTTGTCATGTAACGTTTCAATTAAGTTATTCTAAAATTAATCAAACCGAATAATTTTCTGTCCCGTGGTGGTTTCAGAAAAGTGTTCACATCTTAACAGTAAAACTACGGATTCGAATTTTCCAGCAACCTTAAAGGAACCGATTACGGATATTACTAGCTAGTGAACTTTTAAATTCAATTTAAACAATTTTTTTATTATTACTGTTGAAATTCGACATTTTTGTTTGTTACCAAACTAATTGATTTGTTGCTAATACATATTCTTTAATTGATAGAAAGTGCCCAAAATCCTTTGGGCTTATTGTAATATAACCGGCCGTTTCAAAGTTTCTCAGAAATTCACAATCCTTGGTCAACTTCTAATAATGGAGTATCCTAATCAACCCATTTTGATCAACAGGGTCAAACAGGTTAAATATATTCACTGTATGTTTGTTTATGACAACTTTGATCATTAAAATAAAAATCGTTTGACTTTAACTTTTTATTGAACCCGAAATAAGTTGGCATTGTCAATTTACTCGTGATTTTATCAATCATGCTAATTGTTTCGCAGAAGGATTTGCTGTTTCCGTTACGTTTAAACGCATTGATGAAATGGAAGTGTCGAACAATGTATGGTTGAATGCTTGTAGTAAAACTCGATTCATCTTTTACCATATCATTTCAAAACAGCGTCGATATCATAAAGCACAAAGCTGTTTGTTGCATGGCATCGGAAACACGAACCATGCAGTCAAGTAAAATTCCAGTGCAAATTTTTTCCACAATTCAACAAATTTAGAACTGAACGCAACAACAGATGGCTGTGAATATATCACGCGATTGCTTTGGTATCTGACATGCGGACGCTGTTGGTAAATACCTTTCCTTTTCGCTCCATCCTTCGCGTTGAACCAAGATTCCATTGTTAGAGCAATCAAAGTTTCATTTCGTATGCGGTTTCGAAGGTAACCGTTACTAGTTTGGAAGACTGGCAGCCGAATTTTGCAAATTTTCTTCAACCAGGCACCATATAGCCTCTGAAGCTCTGACGTAGCGAGCATATTCCTTACTAACTGCGACTGCAATTTGATTTACACAGCGGTGATGGTAGAATGAATATCGTTAGTCTTCATGGTGTCGTTTAAGCATTTTGGAAATTTTTTCTTGCATTGTTGCATTTTCCACATTCCACTTGACTATTGTTGTAAATTTCAAAACACTATGAATATAATACGGTTAAGTCATTCGTAAGCGATTTGAGCTTTATGTAGGTATGTTGCTGAATATTCCTGGCTAATCGGGATTCATTGTCACGGTGATGAATACTAAGTTGCTTTATCTTTGTGATATAAGCAAAATGTTTAACATTTAATCAGTTGTTGATATTATTTGATATATAGTTGTAATTGTTTGCTTCGACCTGAAAATACGGATGCGCGGTCACGAATTGAATTTTGTGTGTGTGTGTGTGTGTGTGTATGTTTTTTTTTTTTTAAGGAAGGTGGAAATCCATCATGGACGATGTAGGGGATATCGTACCTATCCACCACAACGGTGTGAGACTCCTACTCACTAAAACCACCTCCTGCATCCTTGCCCCCGGAACGACCGCTAGGTATTACTTCGAAAGGGAAGGAGTCTGTACTAACTGTATGATCACATCTCCCACGCAACTGAAGGGTGCGAGTTACCATGCTTGGCGACGTTGGCGTTCCAACCGTCGCAACTCCATAATCGTTGTTGTTACAAAATTTGCTACAGCACTTCATCCTTCTGGAGACGATAGCATCACTTCAACTTTGTTCTCTGGGGTAATACCAAATTGATCGATTGCTCCAGCAAGCACTTCTCTATTTCCCTGGAACCGTGCGCATACAAAAAACACGTGTTCAGCATCTTCTGCGGAATCCCTGCAGGATGGACAATATGGTGAATCATCATGCCCAAAACGGTTAAGGTATGATCGAAAGCATCCGTGACCTGTTAAGAGCTGTGTTAGATAAAAATCAACCTCGCCATGCTTACGATTTATCCACGGGCCTATCTCAGGAATTAGTCATCCAGTCCAATGGCCCTTCTCCGAACGGTTCCAACGCTGTTGCCAATCGATAAGAATATCCCCCCATATATTCTTGTGTTGCTCGCTCGCACCATTGGTCTATCCGGTGTTCCTCCATGGCTATTATTGTATGACTTTTGCCGTTCCGCTGCCAGCAGATCAATTGGACACATTCCCGCAATGACGCAGGCTGCTTCGTCCGAAAGAGTTCTGAACGCACTAATCACTCTAAGTGCGCAGCTACGATATACGGAGTTAGAACTACGACGATAGGATGGCACCTGCAGCGCTTGCACCCATATAGGGGACGCAAAGAGCATTATAGATGTTACTACACCGACTAATAATCTTCGTCGTCCTTGGCTTGGTCCGCCGACATTCGGCATTATACGAGAGAGAGCCCTGCTAGCTCTGGCTGATTTCTCACTGACGTACTTTATGTGCTCCTTGAATGACAACCTTGCATCGTTTGTACCCCTAGGTCTCTAATGGAAAATTCTAATGGAAATTGTTTCCAGAACTTTTCTGCTAGTTATAAGCACTGGGGACCTGGAGTGTGAACACATCGTCATACATAATATTCCAAAGCATTGGACCGAGTACAGATCCCTGGGGGACCCCGCATGTAACTGTGTACTCCTTGCACCCTTCATTCGTGCGGTACTGCAAAGTGCGGTTTTTAAAATAGCTTGAGATTACTCGCTTGATGTAACAAGGTACATTCCTGATATTGAGGGCGTTCATAATATGTTCCCATTTTGCTGTATTAAATGCATTTTTAATATCTAGCGTAATATCGCAGTATTTTTTACGGCCTCCTTTCCATCTGGTGCCGCTGATGGCGTCTTCTGCCGCCTGGTAACGAGCTGAATAGCATCAATAGTTCAGCGCGCTTTGCGGAACCCATATTGGTTAGGGGCAAGGTCTCCAGATGAAACGATAGCTTCTTCTAACCGATTACCGAGCAGCCTTTCAAGTAATTTCCCCGCTCCATCTAACAGACATATTGGGCGAAATGATGAAGGATCTTCCGAATTTACTTTACCCTTTGGGATCAGTATCAGCATCTGTTTCTTCCAAATATCTGGGAATGTTCCTTCTCTTAGGCAAGAGTTATACACCTCCAGGGACTCCTCGGGGTTTTCTAGGATCGCAGCCTTTAAGGCAACATTTGGTATATAGTCCGGGCCTGGCGCCTTCTTGTTGGGAATTCTCCTAGAGGCGGACATTAATTCATCAATCGTGAATAGTGGTACGTTGTCCGCTTCAATGGCACTCGAGTGAATAGTCACTGGTTTGCGAGGAAACAAGGAAGATACAATATTATCCATCAAAATAGGACATGTTGGTGCTGCACCTCTTGAAAGTTTAAGCTTGGACATTACCATCTTGTAGGGCCTACCCCATGGGTCATCCTCAAATTCATCACAGAAGGTCTTCCAGCATCGTCGCTTGCTTTGTTTAATGGCTACCTTCAGCGCACGCCGTGCTTCCCTGTATATTTTTTGTAAACTGAAAGAGGATCTAAAGTTTCTACCTCGCTGGGAATTGCGCCTAGCACGATTGCACTTTCGCCGGAGCAATGCAATTTCCTCATTCCACCAGTAGGCCGGTAGGCGTCTTGGGTTTAACCTTCTTTTAGGCATTGTAGCGTTACATGCACTGGTAATGCTGCCTATTAACTGAGATGCCTTGGTGTTAGCGGTATCCGTCATGTTAGAGTCACGGATCATAATCCTGAAGATGTCTTCATCGAAAGCGTTTGTCTTTCAACCCGCAATTTGTATACAATTACTTGGGTGTATTCCATGGAGTTCACACAGGATAGCCTGGTGGTCACTGTGCGTGTAAAAGTCACAAACCTCTTAAGTTATTCCTCTCCTCCAGGGAGATTCACTAACAAACGTTAGGTCTATAATAGAACCAGCATTACCCCTGCTGAAAGTATATTCGGAGCCGGTGTTGCACAGGACAACATTCAGAACTGAAAAAGCCTCCAGAAGGGCTTGACCTCTTCTATTTGTTTGAGCGCTACCCCACTCCGTAGCCCACGCGTTGAAGTCTCTTGAAATTACTGTGGGACTATGATCTCTTGAATCCAGAACCAAGCAATCTAAGAAGTGGATGAGTTGCTCCATTGGCTCATTTGAAGGGGCATAACAACCGAAGATATGTATTCCATTAATTTTTGTTCGAACATATCCGAAGAAACTCTGCGGGCTTTCTTGAATGACCAAACCAGCGCATGCCCAGATTGCTGCCTTGCCACTATCGTCACTCACCCATGCAGCATCATCCAAATTTTTGTACTGTTCACGTCTGGCTTCAATTCGTGTATAGTCTGCCATAGGAGGTCCTGGGCAGCCTTACAGTGATTTAAGTTTAGCTGAAGTAGCTTCACCTTCTACGATTGTTTCCTATCACCATCCGTCGTGCTGGACAATTACCCCTACCGGTGATGTGAGTAGCGATAGCTTCTCCATTTCCTGTACGGCATAATGCACATTGCGGTTCCCGTTCACAATCTTTTGCCTTGTGGCCGGCTCTGCAGCACCTAAAGAAAAGGTTTGATAGGTCGACTCGCTCTTGCATGTGGCCGCTCTGTGACCTGGCTTCCAGCATTTGAAGCATTTCACTGGGCTAACTACTTCACGTATATGGCACCTAACCCAGCCTATACGGATTCTGCCAACATCAGCCATTTTTCGAGCTATAGCCGTTGTTATTTTGACAACCGCTATCTGCGCACCTCTGTGCGCAGGTCTAAGACTAGTCACGATATTCTCATCGAGGATTTTCCCGTCATCGAAGTCCATAGCTATTGCGTTAAAGACTTCTCCCTTTGTTGTTACCTCGTCAATATCCCATATCTCCAGTGTAGTCTCCTCGGGATCGGCAAGAGTCGCAACCTCTAGTTTACCGTCAAGGTACGTCTCAATTTTACCGCGCATCGTATCAAGGTTGGCACCACCGCACGCCGACTTCTGTATTTTCAGCAATAGATAACCCTTCTCGGTTTTATGAGCACGGGCCACACTATTTCCGACACTGTCCAAGGCAGGATCTATTTTTATGCCTTTCAAAACCTCCGCCAGCGAAGCTGGACTAGTGGTTTTTATCGTTGTGGTCTCGAAGGTCTTTCGTGGCGCTTCCGTGGTTTCCTCCTAATAACCTGCCATTCATTTGTTACTTGCTTCCCACGAATCTCTTCAGATCTTTTGTTTATGCCCAGCGCAGAAGATGCAACCATGCTTCGGTTCTCTTGGTCTTCCACGGGCTTTGCAATCCGCACTTTCCTTACCTTCTTTCCCGTTCTCTGAGGGCTATCAGCTGTATCAAGAGGTGAAAGACAATTTAAGTGCCTCTTCTTCTTATGGCTGGGGTACCTTGGCTCAATTCTCTAGCCGTTTCGTCTTGGACAGCGTGGTTTGCACATCAACGTCAACACCGTCCCTTGCTCTGAAAGTTGTTTGCCGGAATGTGGATTTCAAAAGACCAACGATCCTCCTTATTTCGTGGTGGACGTTGCTTTTTCCCTTTATGAACTCTGCCGGTTCCTCGATATGCCTACCCATGCGCTCCATTGGGTCGATCTTTCTTCCCAGCTGAAGAGCATCCAAATCATTGATATCCGATGTTGAACTAGTCCTTGTGCGCCCGTGAGTTATTGAACCGGACTTAGGTGATCGGAGTAGCCTAGGTTCGCCACTGAGGTGGTAGTAAAACTTGTAGTTCTATCTGCAACAACAGCCAAGTTCCCAACTGCTGAGGCATTGCGGTCGCTGGATCTCGACGGTGTTGAGCCTGCTTGCTCACTCAACATTCCGCCGGTACTGGGTTTCCGACTCCCTGCACCGTAACAATTTTCCCCTCTTCACGAAACATTGTGGTTGTTTAATTAGGGTGTCCTTCCCCTAGCATTTTCTACGTACTTCCAGGTAAAAATTCAGCCGCCTCTTACGTGAGGAACAAACGCTGTTTGGAGCCGCACCTCCTGGTGAACAGACGCTTCTTGCAAGTTTTGGTCCACGAGTGGTATTTTATTTTCCACTTACCCGCCGGTGTACCGGTGAGGGCATCTTCCTATCCGCCACCTGGGGACGTGCCCGATAGGAGACTTGCAACTCCCACGGTGTGTGTGTGTGTGTGTGTGTGTGTGTGTGTGTGTGTGTGTGTGTGTGTGTGTGTGTGTGTGTGTGTGTGTGTGTGTGTGTGTGTGTGTGTGTGTGTGTGTGTGTGTGTGTGTGTGTGTGTGTGTGTGTGTGTGTGTGGGTGTGTCGCTTTATACTGCAACATGCTGATATTTTGCCAGACTAAGGAACAAATGACTTTCTTGTGTACCAGCTTCTCATATATCTTACTAAAAACCGGAAGCAAGAAAATTTGCCTGTAGTTCGTAATAACTTCTACGTTCGCTTTAAAAAAAAAAAAAAAAAAAAAAAAAAAAAATTACCGCAACCTCTTTCAGTTTAGAAGGGTATGCACTAGTAGAGTTTAGAAGGATCAACTAGCCGAATGTGTCAGCCTAAAATCCGATATAACATTCAAAATTTCAAACAGCGAAGAATCTACGAAAACACTTGATTTTAGAGAGATATTGTTGAAGATAAGATTAGAGGCATATCCATCAGCAAACTTGATGGACCGTTTCAAGTTTACGACCGAATTTACAAAGTAGTTATTAAATAACTTGGTTGGTTACGTGAAAGTCGGCTATCAATCTCTCCTTATTTAATATCTCATACACTAATGCCCACCTTTGTTTAATGTTAGCATTCACAGATTGTCAACTTGACCCGTCTTTTCAAGTTTACGTCATACGAGTGTTAAGCATGTTTTCTTAAAAGCTTATTTTTAAACTTAATTTTGTTAAGAACCTCCATGGCTGCCCAGTGCTTGATAGCCTTAGCTTTTGCTTTAATTTTACTCCAGTATTTCTATCAACATCAGATTTTAAAATCGAGATAAAACTATGGTAAACCTGAATAGTTAATGTTTCTGGCATCCAGCCCCTTCGGATTAGATGTATTAGAATTCGACAAATACTTAAGTACAAATTGAATACTTAGTCATACAATGATCAGTTACATTAAAATTGAGAATGCCAGCTGCATAACAACGTAAGTGATTGAAATTCAAGTACAGCAAAGTTCACTAAAAATTAATTACAATTTTTACGTATGCTTATTACATTTTGATGAACCATAAAAAAAAACGAATTATCCATATTACAATTCGATCAAGATAACCGGCTGTGATACTGGTGACAATTAGAATTAGAAGCTACTAACTTCATCAATCATCGACTTAACATCATGGTTTTGATACTTACTAACTGATCCACAATTTAGATTCCTAGGGTCAAAAATCTTCTTTATATAAACTTTCAATGCTTAGAATCATATTCGTTCATGCTTAATTAAACTGTCGCATCAAGTACCTAGAGCACTTCCGGTAATCTTAATTTGTCACAAATTAACACCCACCACTTTAAAAAACTACCTTAATATAACCCTTGTACAAGTTTAAATTAAAAATTAACTGTATCTAAGGATAAAATTAAAATATAGCAGCTTCCATCGAGTAGACGCTCAAAGAAAACTCAAAATTGTTATAAAAATTCCCAAAGTATGACGCCTTATGGTAAGCTATTAATTTTGTATTGAAAGTTTGTGAACTAGTTCCAGAAACTTCAAACTTGTTCATTAACTCTGAATTTTGTAAAAAAAAGCTTTAGTTAAAATTTGATAAAGTAACTTGAAAATTACAAAAAATCCAATTAATCAATTAAAATTTAAATATATATTTTGATTAAAATCTAATTCTAAATCGTGATAGAATTCCTGTTAGTGGAAAATGCAATAATTGAAATTTAAATTAATTTTGTTTTAGGAATTTGAAATTTTCATAACCCTGTGCCAATTAAAACCGTTATAATTTATTTACCGTTATAATAAATAAATTTCGCCGATCCCTTTGGCTTCAATACAACGAAGTTTCATTGTATTTTTAAACTGAAATGCAAAAAACCACGTATCCTATAATAAATAATAAGAATCCATTTTATCATCGATTCTTAAAAATAATTCGATAAAAAATCGATTTAATTCTATAGTCTATTCCATAATCATTTAGCATTTTATTTTAAATATATACACAAGATTTTAAATATCTAAAAATTTCATTAAATTGCAAAGAAAATTTCGAGCCGGAGATCGTTACCGGACTTCCACTAAAGCGCCAAATGATGGCAGGTCTACTGTTAGAAAATGCTCGAACAAAATGAGCGTTTTTCATCAAAAATCATCTTTTCAGATGAAGCTCATTTTCACCTCAACGGATACGTTAATAAACAAAACTGTCGCACTTTGGGGACTGAAAAAAGTTACTGTTTGTTATGGATTGTGGGCTGATGGCATCATTAGACCTTATTTTTCGAAAATGAATGTGAAGACGCAGTAACAGTTAATATTGCCCGGCATGTTAACTGCATTTTTGTGGCCTTGGATGAAATTGATTCAGATGATATTTTATCCAAAAAGACGGTGCCGCATGTCACACAAATCGCAAAACACTCGACTTATTGGCAACCAAGTTCGATGAGCGCATAATTTCAACAATTCTGATGTCAATTGGCTACCAAGGTCATGATTAGACACTGTTCGATTATTTTATTTGTTTTTTTTTTAATTGCATAGCAAGGACCCACAAACAAAACATCTTAGGAAAAACATTCGAGCTGAAATTGAGGCCATTGAAATGCTTTTATTAGAAAAAGTCATGGAAAATTTTGATGTTCGGATGCAGGCCTGTAACAGGAGCCGTGGTGGTCACACATGAACAATCATGAAATTTTGGGGGTGGCTCACTGATGGTACGGAAAGCATTTCGTTACACAGGATGTTCTCTAATTGGTATCGTATCAACTAAAATGAATGCAGCCATTGAATTTGGGGATAATACACTGGGTAAATGCCTGTGAAATACTTCTCAAAATAAAAGCCCAAATTTCCGTATCCTTGTAAATTTTATGTATGTGATGGTAAGTTATTCGCCTTTTAGGAGAAATTCAATATTCAATTTAATTGAAAAGATAACATTTAATTTTAATTTATATCATTTTAATATGTTCCGTTTATGATGAGCTTATGAATATGAAAAAATCAATCTTCTTATCAGGCCGCGACGACTGTACTGATTATACCACAATTTACATTCTATATAATACAGAATGTACTGTGCGGGATGTACTAGCGAATTATACTAAGACAGACAAATTCTCTTACAATTTTTCTTCTTCACGACATTCACACAGCTATATTTCTGTGTAAGCTAATTTTACTTTAAAAAAAATTACAAGATAACATTTAGCCAGTTTTTATTAGTCAAAATGACTAAAGCAAAAACGGTTCGTTGGCTTTACATTGAGATTTTATATAAATGTAAATAAACCATAGGCCCATTGAAACATATTACATACCGTCAGTTGCAACAAATTCTACGTCGAAATCCGTTCAACAAAAATCAAAAGATTGATATTCGACTACAGTTTCTGGGATCTCTATTATATAGGCCATAAACGTAAAACGTCACATGGTGGATCCTAGGGGTCAGCGATATAAATAACAGGCAATATACATATATACGGTATGTTGCATCAAATTTCAACGACGAAATCTGTTCAACAAACATCAAACGATTGATATTCGGCTATGGGTTTCGGGGATCTCTATTGTATAATATTTTACAAAATGTCGCGAATAATTTCAACAACAGATTGTTTTATTCATGTTAGTTGTTCACGTTTCCAACCCTGGTAATGGTAATTTAAGGCGCTGTGAACTGTACTGCCACCTTTTAGCAAAGTTCGTACTATTCCTGTTGTGGCGAATGGTATTACCATTTGTCTAGTACCTTTATTAAATTGCATTAACATATTGTAAATTTTTATCGTACTGAATCCTCCTAGGCCATCTAAGAAGAAACAGCCCCCTATAAATATTCTCGAAGTCTACGTTTAGCGATAAAAATATTTGTGAATGCTGTCAACTGCTGCTGATTCAAATTTCGAATGCGAGGTTCCGCCTTCACTTCTTTCTCATGTACGCTGAATTGTTTAGGAATATGCCGAGTTTCCGTTGGTTGAAGTAGACTAAATTTAGTACACTCAGCACCTAATAAAAAATATAATAAAATTTAAAAATGTGTGTAGGTACTCAGCACCTTGTTGATGCAGCACATTAAATTACATGCCGCTTCACTGTCATAATCTCGCAAAAAACTTATAGCCAAATTCAACTTGAGTTTATCCCAAAGAACCAAAGCATTGATAGGATTGCAGAAAATACAAATGAATGCAAAAGGTTGCCTCGTTTTATATGAAATTTGAAAAACTAATGCTTCATCTAAACATTTGTCTTACTTACTCTTCTTCTGAGATCAACGAATTGCGTTGAAACGCTCCTTCCATAAAGTTTGAATATTCAAAATAATCGATAGTTCGCATAGCTACTCAAACAATGTGCTCATAGAACATGAAGAAGAATCAATCGCAAACAAAAACGAATCAGCTCTAACTGTGTACATTCGTCCAACCATTTTTTGTCGCGCTCCTCGACGGCACACATGATAAGGAATTTTTGTATAGGTACTGGGAATTAATTATAAGTCTAGTGATTCCATTTCGAGCGTCGTTTAAAGTTTCATTTTCCTGACCTTCTTCAAAAATTACACTCCGCTGTTATGGAGGATGAACTCACAGTCTTATTATTGCATGCGATCTGTCGTGTATTGGTGTCTCTAGCAAACATTATATTGCTTCTGGTGCATTCACATATCTACAATCGATGTAATTGGCCATTTCATCATGACTTTAGCGTTTTTATTCTTCATTCAAGATTTTAACCTTGGTATCAATTATGGTTAGTTCTCATAGAACCAATGATGGACAACCACTTATGTCAATCTTTTGATTTTTGTTGAACAGATTTCGTCGTTGAAATCTGGTGCAACATACTGTATATACATTGCCTATTATTTATATCGCTGACCCCTAAGGTTGATTGTGTAATCGACCTTGGGACATTTAGCATACTTGATGTATATACATACATAGGTAGTAGCGTAATATACAATATTTGATATTTCTTATTTCAAGTTCAACTTTTTGGGAATTTATATGCAACATTTGATGCACAAAATATCACCTGTATGAATGGATTTTGTACAAACACATACATGTATATTTTTTTGTTATTTGGGAAGAATTTCACTTCGATTTGGGTCTTCCAGCAAGATAATAATGCTGCAATACATTCAGCTCGACATAAAAAATCTTCTTTTGAAGAACGTTGTATTGATGTTTTACAGTGACCTACGATTAGTTCAGATCTCAATCCTATGGGAAACGTTTGAGCATTACTTTCTAACCCCGTTAAACAAAACGGCCGCCAATTTGAAGCGATTTCCCAACTACGTCCCTTATGCAAAAGCTTTTTTCAGTCTTCGAAACAGTTGTTAGAGTCGATTTCTGGAATGGCCTGCAAAAACTTCTCCTATTCGACTTGGAACAAAACAGGGTATCGTCAAAACGGTTTCTTTGAATTTCGGAAATAGCCAGAAGTCAGACGCTGTTAAATCCGGCGAAAAGGGCCATTGCGGAACGATATAGTTTGCATTTTTGGCTAAATACCTACATACAAGATACAACCAATGAATTCCTTGACGTGGTGTTTATCGGTAAATGTCGAGGGACCTTCATCGTCTACAACGCGATCTCTGCCTTCTTTGAACAACCAATCAAAAACACTCGCTCGGGCCAGTATATTGTCGCCAAAATCATTTTCCAACATTTCGAAAGTTTTGCAAGATGAAATTCCATTTTTGAAGCATAATTTGATGCAACTTCTTTGCTTAGTTTAAAAAACGAAAATGCATCTCATTAACTAGTAAAGATCTTGACACGAAATTTGACACAGATATCTGTTAGAGTACTACGAACCTAAGAAAAAAAACTACTTGGATGGATAAGCCCTCGCGATTTAAATGGAAAGTAGGGGGTTGGTAAATTTTTATACGCAATCATACAAAAATTTATAATACGATTCGCAATCAAAGGTAGTCATGTCAACATCCATTCCGTTGCGAATTTTGACAAAAAACAAAATTACGCTTAAGTCAAATTTGGTCAAACTTAAGCGAGTACACCTTGCCGGTCACTATAGTACGTAAATGTAAATGATTTTTAGTTGAAGTTCTGGAAAATGGAAAATTCGGAAGGGACTTGGTGATTTATGTACCACATGGAAATATGATTCTAAAATGAGTTTTAGATAAAGTTCTGGAAATCGACTAATTAGGAAGGAGTTAACCGTTTCTAAACCGATTATGATAAAATTCTGCGTGTACCACGGAAATTGTATTTCAAAATGAGTTTTAGTTAATGTTTTGGAATACGCTCTATTAGGAAGGAACTCGGTTATTTCTTTGCCGATTTCTTCCGAAGAAATCGAGTTGCTTCCTAATTGGCCATGTTCCAAAACTTTTTCGAAATACCATTTTAGAATCCCATTTCCGTACTTCTATTAACACTATATCTAACAAAAATAAAGTTATTCCAATAAAACAAGCCTCAAATAATTTCTAACATTCATTTCCAATATTCTTTTCAATAAATCAAAGAACTTAGCGCCACTTTGATATTTTGATATGAGTCGTAGGGCTCTTGCAAGAAAACTTATAAAATTAACAAATCGACGAATTTCGCTTGGAACAAGGACGTTAACTACGGCTCATATCAAAATGGCACTAAGTGATTGCAATGTCGCAATGTATGCCTTTCACAACCTACATAGTCACTACGAGCCAATCTTGGAAATTCGTGCTATTTGGTACAATAGAGAATAACGTCCTTATTCCAAGCGAAATTCGTCGATTTGTTAATTTTCAAATTTTTTTTTGCAAGAGCCCTATGGCGCTTAGTTCGTTGATTTGTTAAAAGGAAAATTGGAAATGAATGTTTGAAATTATTTGAGGCCTATTTATTTGAATAACTTTATTTTTGTTGAATACACTGTTAAAAGATGTACACGTGCATAAATATATGTCCAAAAACTTCACAGTACACTCGCTTAAATTTTTGTCCAAAAAAAAAACTGTCCAAAAATTTAACACCGGCAGTTTTATCATAATCGGTTAAAAATCACCCAAGTTCCTTCCTAATTACCCTATGTCATAACTTTATCTAAAAATCATTTTGGAATACCATTTCCATCGCCCAAAGTACATGAATTGGTCTTAAAAATAATATATATGGATAAAATTCTCTGTGTGAAGTGATATTCAAATTTTTTACATTCGGATCTATTATTATGTAGACGGTCAGAAATAATAGAAAGGTCAATCCTCAATTAGTCTCTTAACCCGAGTTCATCAACTTTCCGGTCACACTTTTGAGACCGGGATCCCGAGATAACGGGATCCCGGGATCCCATTTGAGAAACTCTAAGCAGCATCAATCCTGTATGTATTACAATTTCAGGTACAGATTCAGCATGATTCCACATTACTTGAAATTATTTGTTCTAAATTAGACTGTAGAGTTTACCATAAACTATTAATTTTTAATAACTTTCTTCTTTTTCTAAGAAAACCAGTTACAAGAACACGTTTAAAAAGTCATTTCCACAATTTTTTGGAAACTTTGGAACTATTTCAGTAAACCTTAACTGTTACAATAGAGTTTTGTAAAATCTAATCTAAAATATCCACGATGTTGAAAATATTGCGGAACCATTTCAAAAATAATAGTTACACAAACACTGATAAGAAATCATTACTTTGGTTTTTTTGAATCTTCAGTTTCACATTGCTACTTGGGGAGGAACACCTTTACATTCGTTTAGAGGAGCGTGAAAGCTGTAATTTAACGGTAAAATTTTCATATCTTTATTTGATGTAAGAAAACCCTCTAAAAAATAGACTTCCGACCTTGTACCAAGGTTGCCGGGGACTGTGATAGGTTCGATTCAGGCACGCTATGTAACGAACTTAATCGGATTGATGAAATAATGACGAGAAAAGTTTAGCCACACCAAGCTTTCAATAATTATTATTTCGTTTTTATTTGCGATCTGAATCAATTCGAGAAAACGGTTATTTTAATAAATTGCAACTAAAATTTCTAGCACTTGTTTTTTAATAAATTCTTTTATCAGGTGGGCTGGCTTCATCTTCCGTTTTCTTGTTATCATAAACAAAAGCCCTTGATTATTATAAGGGAAGCTCTAAAAGTACCATATACAAAAAAAAATATTCAGAGTGTAATATAAAAGTATCGTAAAATTTCTGGAATTAATTTCTTGTCAAACGGCTTTTACTAAAACATTTTTTTTCTCATTTGATTAATTTAAGCGATGTGAAATTATCCAACTGTAACATTGTAATAAATTTAATTATCTAAAAAATGTCTGTTTTCGAAATAGTCTGTACAAAGTCTATTATTATAAATACTATAATGTGAATATTATGAGTTGTCCACCTTTTAAATATGCTTTGTATATGCATACATGCCTAATATATTTTTTATCATCCCCCTTAACAAGAAGTTAATTCTAGTTAGCTATATATGAATTTATGTGAAAGTTTTAGATTAAATTTAATCCCTGGATTTCTTTCTCTTCGACTTTTCTTTTTTTAAAAATCTAACTTTTATTTTATTAAAAAAAAAATGTTTTAAAATAAAGTTCAAATCCCAATTAAAATTGACTCATGCTACATGTTGTCCATATAAAATGGTTGAGAAGCTATTATGTTTACATTAACAGTTAATGTAAAATTAATACAAATCGATATAAATTATACGATCTTTAAAACAAAAAAATCTGGAACACGCAAGATTTATGTATAGTATGTTATGTATACATTATGTATATAGAAGCAACAAAATTCGTGTATTGACCACATAATTTTGAGTTATTGGTTTTGTTTTATTATTTATTCATTTAATCCTATATATCTCCCAAAATTTTATGAGCCGGAAAAGAATTTAGTTTTTCTGGTCTTAGAATTTTGAATTCGTTTTTTTTTTGTTTCGATAAGATTATCGATAAAGTTGATATTTTTTGACTTATCTAAAAAAAAAAAAAAATAAATTGATACTCGTATTCTTCACAATGTGCATTCAATCAAAAATCTTTTGTTATATGTATGTATCTATGTATCAAGTTAAAGCTAATACAAGTTTTAAGCCATCTTAAGACGATACAACATCTTTAAATTAAATTGAAATTTTTGTTATGGTATATATATACACAGATCTACATAATGTACTTTAATCCATAATGTACAAAAAGAGTTAAAAATGTTAAAAGAAACATAAAAAAGCGAAATTTTCCCTCGAATGTCACATTTTTATGTTGTTCTTTCGACTGAACGCACATAAATAAATATACGGAAAATATGTTGAATAATAATAATGTAGCGAACACAGAAGGGGAAGAACATACCAACAGAATTATAATATGTATATACAATTAAAACCATTTAATCTCGGATTGTTGTTGTATTTTTGTTATAAAAGTGGAAAATAACCCTTTTTCCCTAAACATCTAATTCGGAGAGCTTTTATTACTCTGTACAGAGAATTAAAATATTGTTTATGTTCATGATGCGCATGTACAACATCACATTGCGGGGTAAATTTCTCCATTTACCAAAAAATACAATTTATTCACCACATCACAAACACACAAAACATTATATTTACACATTCGTGATTTGTTGTGTCGTTATAATATGTATGTGAAGCTTTTTTATTTGTTTGTAAAATTGTTTATTGGTTTCCTTTTGCCCCGTGTGATTTGTGTACATGTCATTTATATAATATGTTACAACCACACAAACTAATTAACCGAAAGCTTTTTCACAATTTTCTCACATGAAACATTAACAAAAATTAAAATTTCTCTCCTTCAGTAAATTTGTGTATAGGTGTTGTCGTCGTACACATATACAATTACAATTTTTTCTAAATACATAAATACGTAGAGCTTTTTTTGTGTGTTGTTTTTATACATGCGGAATGAGATACGAAAATACAACAAATAAAATAAAAATTGAGAGTTTCGTATATTTCGCACAGCTTCCGTGGTCCAGTATACCGCCTGTTTTAAATGCGACAACAACGTTGAATTTTTGTTTCATAGATTTATATATATATATAAATTGTTATTTGTATTGTTTTTATGTTTTTTCAGTGATTTTGAAAAATATCAAAAAAAAAAAAATTTTAATAAAAATATTAAAAATTAAATAGAAAATTTTGTAAATATTTTAGTGGTTCTTATAATGTGTAAATTGTTTTCGTTTTGAATGGAAAATTGTTTTCAGTTGAGAAGTTAAATAATTGAAAAAAAAAAAAAGAAAATAAATAAAAGCATAAAAGTTCTGTTCTGATTGTTTTTAAAGTGATTATATATGAAATTTGTACAGATGTATGTACATATTTAAAATAATCAAACCCACCGACACCCCTACACACATATGCCCAACGTATATTATTATTTTTTTTTTTTTACAAATTGGATTAACCTTTGAAAAAGCTGTCACATTTAAATATTGTATAAGAAACGATAATGCGGCGACAAATTAAAATCTTAAAAGTAAGCCTTTTTTTGTGTGTGGATTAAAATTTATTTATTTACTGTACACAGATTCAAACAGGTTGAAATGTATAAACGTTACAACGAATTTATTCAGATATATCAATATTTGTTTTTTTTATAAAGAAGATGTGCTTTTCACTTTTGAATTTCGTCGACTTTTTTTTTTTTTTTTTTATTGACAAGTGAACAAGAAACTTTATTTCTATATTTCTTCCCAAGCTCTACACGTAACGGATATTGTACCTGAAGTACATTTTTTTTCCATTTTTTAATTTAATCAGTTATGAGGCTTAAAATCGAGAACAAAGCATAACTTTGAAACGTATAAAATATTCGCTGGAATTTACCGGAATATTAATAATAATTATAATTAGTTTTTTTGTGAAAAGTTTTATTTTATCAATTCTAATTTATAATTAATGCTGATGCTTTTGGTGGATGGTGGATTTGTTCATTGTGGGTAGAATATAAATGCGTAATGTGAAATTTATACATGTTTAGAGGGAATTAAATTATTGATTGTTATGTTAAGATTTGGCAGATATTCATATTCGTGACTCATTCGACGCCATCACGTTTAAGCCTAATGTAATGATTGTGAAGGTTTTAAAATAAGTCGTCCACAATATGTTGTTACAACTTCCAAACACCTAAAAATATTTTTTTTTTATTTTAGCTGAATGTATAACAATAATTTTTATTTATAATTGAGGATTAAAAGTATTTACCCAAACTTAAATTGTCAACATCACACCCGTAGCATTCTTGTACACACACACACACATATATATATATATATTTAGCTATTTTTAGTAAAACACTTCTTAGGCGAGAAACAAACGAAAAAATCTTTACATAATCCCATTGACTCATTAAATTTTCCGAAATAAAAAATAAACAATACACACACACACACACATCTAGGTAAGAAAATTCGAACACACAAAATAAGTAAAGAAGTTAACAGATCCAGATGTTATGTTCGAGTATATAATATGTATATATGTAGACAACGAACAAAATCGTTAATTTAATCATGGAACAAAAAATATATAAAAAGGTGGCACAAAAAAAAGGATAAAAGATATCAATTCATTTAATCTCTTCATTTAAAATTCAAAGATCTGTTGTGCTGCATACCCAAGAAAAAAAAAATATCAACACAGTAGTACCCAAAAATAATATTCAATTTTTGTGTATTGTCATTGTCACGTTTTAATAATTTCTCTGTTAGATTTAGATTCACAAGTTATAATTCTTGCCATTTTCATTTTTTTTTTTTTTGCTTCCTCCACCCTTGTGCCTATTAATTTAAATGGTTATGCGTGATTTTCTATTTTGTTTGCTGTATATTATTTTGTCACAGCACCGGATTTTTTGTTTGTTTTTAACTAGGTACATAAATTTATAGTTAATTTGCACAAAATTAAAAATGTGCTCGCGTAAGGTTTCTTTAGGTACAATATTATAAAATGTAACACATGAGATGTAATATTAATGTCAAAATCGGTTTTTTTTGCTGATGTATAAATCTTGCTTCATTTATCATTGAAAATGTTACGTTAAGCCTACACAGACATATTTTCCCGCTAGAATACAAAAAATGATTCAATCGGAAAAAAATAAATCATTAAAAAATACAATTTTCTTTTTTCATGTGTAGTCAGTAATAAAAGCATACCCTCCCCCCCCCCCACCCTCCCAGAAAAACCAAAAAAAAAAAAAATTTTAGGTGAAAAGTGCCTTTTTGTGTAAGCATCATACACTCGTACTATATGATATTGTATCAAGTGTATTCTACTCTCGACCTAAATAAATATTATGTACATACAACAGTATATTAGACACATGAATTATTTATTCACTCAAATATTATTCAAATCTCTTAATTATTTATTCTGGATACACGAAGTGACAATTTAAAAAAAAAAAAAAAAAAACGTTTAATGAGTTAATATCCGCAAGCTTCGTAGAAAGTGTAGTGTGTGTTGAATATCTAACAAAAACAGTAAAAAACTAACTTATAATTAAAACTTTTTTTTTTTTTGCTTTTTAATTTTCTTTCATTACTTTCTTGGAAAGATCAAGTAGTTTTTGTTGTTGTGTTAGTTTTTAATTGATTCTGAAATTGAATTTGTAAACTTTTAATTTTTCATAAAATATTAATGAAACAAGATGAAATTAAGTTTATTATGTGGGCTAGTGGCTTATTTGTTCGAAAGTCAAGTAAGTTATAAGCCGCATTGTGAATATTTTTTTTTTTTGCCGGTATTGCATAATAGGTTTAGATTGATTGATTAGGATGTACGGCCAAGCATTATAGCAGGAACTCCCGGACTCCCGGGGACAAACCGTACACTCGTTTACATATAACAGCACCGAAGGATAGGATTATTAGTTGGGACAACATAGTTAGGAAAATTGTTAGTAAACAAATAGTAAAAATAGTTAGCACAGGACAACACGATTTATAAAATACGCTTATTCGAGTTGATTCAAGCTAAAATTTAATTCTAAAACTTAAGATTAATTTTAATCCCTATACTAATGATTAATTCTGGAACTTTATTATATTCTGAAAATTGAATTATTTATTAGCAAATTAAGGAAGAGACCCCTTTAAATATTCTTTACTCTAAATTAATTAATATTCATTGATGAGCAAAACACACAATATATTACATATTACAAAAAATTAAAATTTCATAAAATCGAATAAGGCGACTTTCCCAATTCTAAGCTAATAATTCTAAAAGAATTTTTAAAAATTTTAAATTACCAAGCTACGATTTAAATTTATAGTGCTTGTTGCATTAGTTACATCTTGATTGATTTAGTGTGTACGACCAAGACTAAGCAAATTCCCCGAATACGCCGAGCCCACCGTACACTCTTTTACGAATAACATAATCGAGGGAAAGGAAAGGTATATTAAATCAACCCGATTCCAGACACATACATTTGATAGTTAGTAAATTTGTTAGTCATAAATATAGTAAAATAAGTTAGCATAGGGCAGCACAACCTTCACAAGCTTCTCAGTGTCTCTTGAGGCTAGTTTCAAATAATAATAAAACGCTACCTTCCTTCTATTAACCTGACAAAATATTTGAGTTAAATTAGAATTTAGTTCCTGAAATAAATTGTGACTTAGTATTTAATCTTTACAATGATAGTAAGTTTTCATAACATAAACTTATAGGAGAGTCTCTAAGACTCTCTATACAGAATTGTACTAGAATTTTTGTAAAATAAATAATTACAAAATATTTTATATTTTTAAATTCATAATTTATTAAAAAGAAAAAAAAAGCAGATAATTTTTTTTGTGAATGCTCCGAACAAACATGCCTATTGCAAACATCACAGGTCTGTTTTGACATACGAATAATTTTACTAGGACAGATGTAGCACCGTTTTTTTCCTTTTACTGCTGTTAAACTTGATGGCCTTTTGTCATTATTTTCTTTATTATTTTGCATAACTCCAGTTATTATAATTTCCCGAATAAATATTCTTCGTTTAGTTCGTGGTTTGTTAGAATTCCACAGAGGATATAGATTTTTCCAAATAATTAGCGCAGCTATTCCACTGATATCAAGAATATTTTGGAAAAAAGTCATTGGCCAGCGATTGGTTTTGCGTCTTACAGTATATGTATGGCATAATTTGTCTGTTGTATCTACGCAACCCTTAGTGGCATTATAGAACAAATTTACCTCAGACTTATTTTTGTTTTCAATGTCTGTTCTTGTTGTATGGTGTTTGGTGGATAAGAATAAAACACAGCGATTTTTTTTGGCACATACGAGGTTAGCGATATTGTATTACGGAATCCAAACTTATTAGTTTCTATGTTTCTTGATGAATGTGCCAGAAAAGATGGTGGTATGCATTTTTTATTCTTTCGTAGTGTACCCACACTAGTAAACCCTTGAGATAATAAAGAAAGGGCCAGTTCATAGCTAGTGAAAAAATTATCAAAGGTAATATTTCGATTCGAATTCCTAAATGGCCTACACAATTCTTCCACGACGTTTTGAGCTAAGTTATTAGCTCTTGTATTGCCTTCTTTGCCCAAATACGGAATTCCGTTCAATGGATAAGCAGTCTCATTCTCTACAATTTGCATACCGTATTTGTCCGGCTTACTCGGAATATATTGTTTGAAAGGAACTCGCCCACGAAATGGTACCAACTGCTCATCTACAGTTAAATTTTTTCCAGGAATATAATATTTTAGCAGATTTTTATTTACGATGTCCCAAACATCTCTAACTGGTGCTAATTTATCTTTTGTCCTACGCAAAAGTAACGTGAATCTGTTGATACCCATAGTCGCGCGAAAAATAGGATTTCCGAAAAGTGGATGCCAAAACTCATTATATTTTACGTTTCCTTGTTTGTTAACACCAGCAGTTAGCAAGAGACCAATAAATGCGCGAATCTCAATGAAATTCGTTTTCTTCCATAAGTTTCCAGTTGTTCTAATAGCTTCGAGATTGGTGTATTTCACAATTAACTCAATTACTGCATCATTTATAAATAGGGAAAGGGGTCTACATGATACACTGGTGGTAAAACAATCTTCTTTACTGGATCTCTAAATGAAGCTGGTCTTTTTCGTGTTGGCAATGGTAGTGAATTCCATAGAGTACCATCCTTACCAGTATATTGTGCACCATTTTCATCAGTAACATCTACACTTTCATCTTCTGGCTCACTTCCATAAATTATATGACCTATTTCAGAATCTAGTTCTGTAGAAAATGATTCGTCATCTGAAGCGAAATCAATATCAACATTTTCATCCCCATCTATATCATCGTCTATTTCTGCTTCAATAGCTAGGTGAATCTCTTCGTCAGTTAATTTTTGAACTTGTCTTGAGGTCATTGGACTAAAAAATTATAATTGTATGTATATCTGTTTTGTGATAAAATAATAACTATTTCAATATACCTTTATTTTTCTAATTATAAAAAATATTGGAAAAATTTTATTAACGAGGGAACTTCTTTATTTATTGTAATTGCTAATTTTTCTTTTAGAAGTTTTAACTTGTGCACAATAATAGTGGCCTATTCTTTAAAATTTGCAAAGAATAATACTGAAGTCGCATCAGTTTTGGGTATATCAAAGTCTTGATTTCCTAGCACATCTGATTGTGTACCTTCAACGCTTTAAAAATATTTTGAAACTGGACGACATTGCTCAAAATTCGTTCATCTCACATTTCGCTTATTTTTCAGTTCCCGAAGTGCTATTTTTACTAAGCCAGCGTTATCTCTAAAGTACTTCAGCCGATATGCCTATCTCAAGTATCATTTAGTTCTTTGCACTCATAATGTGTCTATATTGATGAGAGAACATCTTGTGAATATCGCAGAAAAAAACTAAATAAAACTTTAAGTTTGTATAATGAGTTTGTATTTCTAATCGAAGCTTACATAACTAGCTACGAATTGCACGTCAGTTGAATTATTGCGTTCACTATCCAAAACGTTTTTGTAAAAACGTAGATTATTCAAATTTCGCCATTCATCACCGTAATGAGCTTTCAGTAGAGCCCCGACATCTGAAAATTTCTCGGGTTTGACATAGTTGCCTAAAGGTATGACTCGTGGTTTTATGGAAGACAGTTTACTAGATTTTTTCAATACAGATGTCAATTTTATAATTCTCCCGAATTGTTGGAAAATGTCAAAATACTCATTAGGTTCGATAATATGATCTTTCGAGCAAACTATCTTCTCAATATTGTCAAACAGACGATCCGGCGGCATAAAACTTGTCCTACAATTGGAAATATTATTTCCACTGCACCTACGGATGCAGGTGCAGTGCTGAACCATTTTATTAGCGTAGTAAGCATGCACTGAAAAAATTAATGCCTATTTTTGATAATTTTGTAATTAATACCAATGTTTTTTTGACTTGGTATCCAACTTGTGTATTTTCGACATTATTGCAATGATGTGTAAATTAAAATTAATGTATTAAAACGGATCTTAAACTTATGTCTTTTAATCATACATTTAATGCTTAAACACGGATTTGTCGTTAGTTTTGTGCAAAATGGACATTAAACATTGGTCTGCGTGACTTGCATTTAATGATCAGATTCCTTGGTTTAAGAAAATTATTCTTTGACGAAATGCGCCCTTATCCATATTTTTATGTTAATACACTATAAATTTATGTCTATAATGAACTAAATTCAATGATAATATGCATAAAAATATTAAGGAAAAAATTATTTTTTCCTTAATTTAAGGTCGATTTATATAAATCGTATGTTAAATAAATAATAAAACTACCATTATATTCATTTTAATTTATTTATTTAATTTAATTTTAGAATACTAATTATCTAGCTGGTTTAAAATAAATTTTATTATCAGGTAGTTTATATATGGTAGTATAAAAAGTTTTAGATGTGAGTCTTGACCTAGTTTTATAGGATCATATTCTAAAACAAAGTTCCCAACCATAAATGCCCTCAAATGTTTGTCGAAAGTTTCAATAAGGCGACATTGTGTAATCAAATAAGCCTCATTATTTTTAAAAAATATGTAATTTATTTTCATCAATTTATTCCTGTGTTTATCGAATTGATTGATTGATTGATCGTGAGTGTACGGCCAAGCATTAAAGCAAGTCTCCCGGACTCCCGGGCACACACCGTACACCCGTTTACACACAACAAAACCGAAGGATAGGATAGAATTATTAGTTGGGACAGACTCGACCCGGTTACAGACACCAATGCGATTGATAGTTAGTAAATTATTAGTACAATATATAATAAATAGATTAGCACAAGACAGCACAATCTAACTACATTATTAGATGATCATTTCTCTGGAATCCAGGGCCGGATACTCAAGACTCCCTAAATTTAAATTAGGACTTCAACAATTATTAATGTTGTAATTTCCCCCTGTCCGCCTTTCATTAATTTACCTGATAAAATATTTAAGAAAAATATT
Organism: Tipula vernalis; assembly: GCA_958295665.1. NCBI lineage: Eukaryota > Metazoa > Arthropoda > Insecta > Diptera > Tipulidae > Tipula > Tipula vernalis. Next base: position 172,125,643 of record OY282558.1, on the reverse strand, counting down.
TAAGAAAAATTCAAATTACTAAGCTAAGATTACAAAAACAGCGCTTATTTCAATTTTTATGGTCCTTCTATATCTAATTAACTAATTATTACGTACTGCAACATGAATTAGAATAAACGTTAAAAACCATTTTAAACATAAAATTTTACTTAAAACTAATCAGAAATTTCCTACCAATCAAGAAAAAGAGAATAAATACAGCACCACGACAGCCTAAAATTATCAATAATTCAGTTAGGTACTTACTATAAGTATATCAAGAATCAACAAATAAAATCAATTTATAATTTCCCAGGCAGCTCTGAAAACTAATTTTAATTAATAAATCACCATAAAATCAAAGTCAAATCTAATTCTGAAATTCAGGATTAATTTAATCCCCATATTAAATATTGATTCTGGAACTATGTTATATTCTGAAAATTGAATTATTTATTAGCAAATTAAGGAAGAAGAGAAACCGTCAAATATTTTTAAACTAAATTAATTAATATATATTTATGAGCAAAACACAATATATTACATACAAATATTACAAAAATTAACATTTTATGAAATTACCTATGTAAACTCTCCCACTTCTAAGCTAAAATTCTAAAAGAATGTTTAAAAATTTTAAATTGTTAAGTTATAATTTAAATTCACAGCACTTGTTCTATTAGTTACCATTCTCCTGTAAATAGTGAATTAATTGTTTACCTATTGCAACTAGATTTAAAAATAAAAAGTTGAAAATATATATTTAACCATACTATTAAATTTAAACTAATCGGCAATTTCCTACAAATCTAGAAAAAAAGAAATTAATAATGTTCAAATTAATTATTTATTTATAAAAGTATATAATATAATTTAAATGCCAGAACTCTAAATGCCAGAACTCAGGAGTTTATAAATCTAAATTAGGACATCAAAAAATTATTATTATTATTGATGTTTTAATTTACTAATCTAGTTGACATAATTTAAATAAAACAAAAAAATCAAAAACTACGATATTTATTATTTATTATAAAACTTTTACTTCGCTTATGGACATATTACCCTGCAAAATAAAGCCTGCAAAGTAAGTAAAATAATAAATCCATGAAATAAAATTGAAACATTATTCTCCTACAAAACTAATCGGTGTACTATACAAGCAAAATTGACGTTTACGTGTGAAAAACTGCAACTTAAAACTTCAATCATATTCTATTAAGTTAATAATTAAGTTCAATACATTTAGCCTTTCGAAAATGTTTTCACATAATTCCACCTCGTTCACCATCTTTTAATCGAAATTTGGCATGCATAAATGAATACGTCATTCTGTGATGCAAATCAAATCACAACTCAACTCAAATCAACACTTCCAAGTTAGCATTTTATTTATGTATATGGTTTAGTTAATTTATAGCCTTTTCACATTAATTAAATAAATTTAATAATTTAAATGGATTTTATAATACCCTGTAAAAAATAAAATAACTCATAGCTAAAATAAATCCATCCTATATGAATTATATAAGGCGGATTCCAATTCGACTCAAAACTTATTTGATTATACAAAAATATAAAAAACCTATTTGAGTCGAATACCCTAAAATTTCGTTGTGTTTGTACGGTTCATGTTTTATTAAGAACATTATAGTTGTAACATGAATACAAAAACAAAAAGAGGGGAAATAACAAAATAGAATAAAAACAACAGATTATTATATACTAAACCACCAACACACATTAAAAGCAAATATCTCTATAATCTTCCATGTGCGTAGCAAAAAACTTAACATGTTTTCATTATTTTATATACAGCTAATACCATTACAGCGCACATACAAAACAATCCTGATCTATATATCAAGTATATAGAAAAATATTGGGAAAAACTATACTAACAACCACAAAAAGTCTCTGTTTTTGTTGTTGTTGCTTAGCTAATACATAGCAAAAACCAATAATAAATAGTACATTTCCCTAATAGGATCCGCGTAAAGAGCGAACGAGGCGGTCCGTACAAACATTTCGTTGGCTTTGTCATGTATCAATTTTCAGGAATGTGTTTCTGTCTATTATACTTTGTACATAACATAAAAACCAAGAACCAAAACCATACCGAAACCCACAAAAATGTTTATACGTATGTATGTATAAACACCTTTGTTTGGCTTGCAAGAACGCATTCAATTATGCGTAAATATAAAATCGAATATGAAATTAATTTACGTTAAAAACTATTTTGATACGATCCAATTATTAGGTTTTAGTAATAAAATCATGTACAATCCAATCACACATAAGTTAAAAACATGCACCCAATAGAAATCAATAATTTTCATTTCTTTATCTATAAATATAAAACATTGCCTGATAAATGCATCCCGGTGGATTGCATTTTCCAAAATTTCACTTTAAATTATTTCACTTTCACTTTAATTATTATTTCACTAAAAACTGAATTAAATAGAATTAAAATTATAATTATAATTAAACTTTATATACTACATAAACTACATAAATAAAACAAAATAAAAATAAAATTAAATTAAATTTTTGAAGAGGATAGAAAAAACACGTCTATCCTCTTTGACGAACATTCGCTCACCACTCATCAATTTATTCCTGTGTTTATCGAATATATAAAAATTCACTTTGTATAAAGTGTTACGAAAAGTAATAGAGGATGCAAACTGATATGACTCGGTATGAAAAGGAAACTTCTGTTTGATTGAAGCAAAGTAAGGTGTTTTCACTGTTTGTGGATTATTTTCTTCTTTATTAATTATCAGTGGTTCTTTAAATCCAACATTTTCTAAAACTATCGAAACTGGAAGATTTCTTCTTGTTGCGGTAGCGTTTATATAAAATTTTAATTCTCGGTGCTTCGACTCAAATCTCATACACCAGTATTTAATGGGTGGACCAGAGTTTCTAATAATAGAAGGATAGTGTGTAAGAAAATGATGTTTTGGCTTCAGATTACCATCAAATAAAACATTATACATATCGTTATGTAAAGCTATCTTATTTGCAAGTAAATGTAATATTTCATCTTTAAAAGAATTGCCCAATAAAATATTAATAACCTCTTCAAGCAAACAAACACATTTCCATACTCTATCATACCTTGGCACGCTGTCTCCAACAAAAAAAAAGTAAAACAATATAACAATTTAAGGGATTCTCGAGCAGATAAATGAAGGTTTAGATTTTTTAAATGATCAAGCTTTGTCGCAGGTATGCGGTTTTTGTTTTTTAATTCACCATAATCAAAGTATTGAATTCGGTTATTTATATCACAAAAAGGTGAAATATTTTTTTTTTCAAGAAGGAAGTAGTATAGAGCATTAGAAAGGCCAAATTTAATTACTCCTTCAAAACAATCGTGCATCACGCCTACACAAAAATTTTGTGTCACATGGCAAGTTGTTAGCGTATTAAAAGCAGAATTAAATTTAATACCCGTTTTTTCATAATCATCTATACTTAAATCTTTGTTATATAATTATCTACATTTCAAAGCTTACTTTCAACTTCCTATATACATATGTTGAGCAATATCATTTTTATCAATTTTGCAAAACCTACAATGTACAATGTACCTAGTATGATTAAATGATGGACTGAGCCGTAACATTGAATTTAAAGCCAAATTATCTCCCACTATATATCCTAGAGCAAAAAATACTTTGACGATTGATCCATTTGCATTGATCATTATTCCATTATATTCAAATGCATTCAACACGTCTACCAGAACCGTCTTTAGAACTATTGTACAGAAAAGCCATATCGTCCCTAAAACTACCACTTTACCCTTAAATCTTTGGGTGAAAACCGAATTAATATAAATCAAAAATAAAATCGGGCCAAGTACTGAACCCTGTGGGACACCGGCCTCCAGAACCAATGCTTCACTAACACAAACGCCACAACGAACACTTTGTGAACGATTAACAATAAATGATTTAAGCCAATTATAAACACAACCACGAAAACCGATATTCCAAAATTTATTCAAAAGAACGTTATATGGTCCACCATATCAAATGCTTTTGTAATATCGACAAATAAAGCAGCTACCAGCAACTATTTTAGAATTATTATAAGACCCTCATGAAGTGGATTTAGCAATTCGATCAGAGCATCTTCAGTCCTTAAATTACCTAAATCCAAATTGACACTTACTATAAAGTTCGATCCATCCAGAAAATTAACTACCCTCGTTTTGAATGCTTTTTCAAAGATTTTTGGGATCACAGAAAGTAGAGAAATTGGTCGATAGTTCACAATTTGCAAACGATCTCCCTTTTTAAATAGCAGGATTACTGCAGCAACTTTAAGTGAATTAGTGAAAATGCCTTCAGTGATACTTCAATTAAAGAGAATGCATAAAATATCAGGCATGTTAACGCTAATTGTTTTTAAATAACCAATTACTAAAACCAAACATGTCTGCAGAATGTTTATCTTCAAGTGAGTTTATATTGTGAAATATCTCTTTAGATGAACAATGACGGAAAAAGAAACTGCTGCTAGATGATTCATCTAAACATACAGTAACATCGGTTAGTCGCGAGCAGTCGGTAAGCTCCTTACCAGCCTTTGATACAACATTGCAAAAATATGAATTAAAACAATTAGCTATACCCTCTGCGGAGGCGAAACGATTATTATGTTCATCAACTATTTCAAATATATTGTCACTGAAGGTATCCTTATTTAGAATTTCATTAATTAATGACCATTGTTGATTAACGTAATACTTTGATTTAGCCTCAAATATTTCCTTTTTTAATTGTTTTGCCATCTGACGAAGAAAGCTTGATAAGTCCAAATTACTGGGATTTTTTTTAAGTTTTCTACTAAGCCTATTTTTCTTATTGATTTTGTACAGAAGGGCTTGAAAGCTTGAAAGTTTTTTTATTCGGTTTACCTACGTATTTACATTGGTCAACGTAATTAGAGAGCGTGGTGGTAAACTAATCGAAAGCTTAGTCGAAATATTGGCTTCAGATAAAACTATATTCCAAGACTTAAGCACCAATAATTGGTTCAAACGGTCAAAGTTAATCAGAAACTTCATATCTGTATTAGTTTTATTATTAGATTGATCTTTGTTACTACCCTTAAAAGACAAGTCAATAAAACTGGCACAATGGTCCGTGATATGTAAATCCTCAACTATAGACTCAATTGCAAAATTAGAGCATCGATAGAAAACATGATCAATGCAAGATGAAGAAACACTAGAAATCCTGGTCGCCACATTTACATCACAGAATAATCCATGGCTGGACATTAAAAATTTATACTCATCAAGTAGTCTAGAGCTGCTCAAAATGTTAATATTGGCATCCCCTACCAGAAGCAAATTTTTTGATTAAATTTTAATCAAGAACAAATTGAACTCAACCAAATATGCGTCAATGTTATAAGAATGAAGTCTGTAAATACACAGAATAGTTACTTTAATATTTTCAAAACAAGTATCAATTACTAAAACATCAGCTGTCTTACATTTGTAAAGTTTTAAAAATTTAACAAATACTAGAAAAAAATAAAAAATCAAAAGATTGTGAACTATACATAACTGAGAATTTAACTTAACATAATAATTAAACTTCGTAGAAACCTTAAGCGTTGAAAGAGCTGCAATCATCACGAAAAAATACATTCAAACGGCTGATGTCATTGAGCGAACGTATATAGAAAATGTTACTGTTTAAATCATCTGATTGCTTTAGTAAAATGACGTTGTCCTTGACCCATAAAAACATGAAATTCATTTTTTCTTTTAGCAATTTCGAAGCAGCATAGAGTTTAGTTTGTAATATGGTGAGGTGATGCATAATCAAAATTTTCTGATCCAAAAAACCATTCGGCAGAGCAATATTAAGCTGAAATGTACGGAGAGGGCAGTTAATTTGTTTAAACGAAATTTCTTTAACGTAGCTTCTTTTACATGTCCTCTGCTCCTTATTTCTAGTTGGAATGGCTCGTTTAATAGACCGAATTGAGATTATATCATCTTCAGTCACAACCATATTAATATGCTTGAGTAAACAACCAACAAGTTCTTTACCGAGCGCTGCAATATCAGGTTCAGGCAATCTAGAAATTACTATGTCATTTCGAAGTTTCTCTTGTTCGAATTAATCTAGCTGAGCTTCTAATTGATTGATTTTAAACTAACTCTTCACACATTTAGACTATAACTCCTTGAACTCAGCTTTGATAGATTTATTTTCAACAAGAACCGTTTTAACTTGGCTCGTTAAATCCTCTAAAAAACTGGTTACGAAATTTTGTGATCTTTCCACATTAGCGATACTGGTTTTAAGCTCCATTAGAATGTTCATCATATCCGGTAGATTAACGTTATTCGTAGATTCATTAGAAACAGTATCAGTTTCCGCACTAATTATTAGCGATAGGCGGCTATTTATCGTGCAAGACTCACATTTAGAAAGACTTTGTTACATGCTCCACTACACTTTTACAACTCCTGGAGTTTTACGGTTTCCAACGACACCGTCACAAATAACACACTTTTGTGGCATAACGTGATCGTCAAAAATGATCAAGATTACAGTTTTACAGTTTTAATACACGAAAAACAATATAATTAAAAAATTTAAATTTTTTTAGTAAAACGATATCCTATAATCCTATTATTCTTGTACACATCATTTATATGGCTTAAAAAGATTATAGCGGGATTTGTGGTTGAGAATAAAATCGGTGTATTAGCGCAAACATACTGACAGAGTAAATAGTACAATGTATGCTTGGTGGATTTTGCTTTACTCTTCTGTATACTCCATATATTATCAAGGACTCCGGAGCAAAGTGGCATCAACGCACTTTTACACTTCAAGCGGAGAACATCATATGATTTAATTGTAAGAAGTACAATTTTAAGAGAGGGATTTGGCCGCTTCATGATGAGGTTTCATAATCATTTTTTTCAACGGATAATGAGTGATTAATTCATTGATCCTACATTAACCAGCCACGATTTTTTCATAACCCACCGGAAATTGAACCCGGCACCTCCGAAGCTTAAAGCAAGCATGCTAACCACTGTGCCACTGCGGCGGCACATTGTAATTTCTTATCCTATATTACTGTATTTATTTTCTCGCGAGATACCTTCTTTATATTTTTTGCTCTTGTTGGGTTTTTTAGCTCAATAAAGCCGCTTTTCCCGCTAAATTCATTTAAAAAGGTTTGAAGTTGTTGCCTGTGCAAGACTCTACCGAACGAATCGCTTCCAAGCAAAATCTTGGCTTCGATCAAAAATTGGTTAAGCGATATAATGTTAAAGAGCCCCTTCTAGTCCAGTCTGGGCTGCGGGGTACGGTTAGCGATTTACTTTGGAAAGTCCTGATTGGATTGCATTGTGCTTACTATTGTCTGGATCACTGAGCATAACACAAATAGCTTTCGAAAAAATCGATGTATCCAAATCCAATATTCTGTATTGCTGATTGTCTATTCAGTGGTCTAGTGATGAATTTCTCTTGTTCTCGACAGTTACTAATTCAAAAAAAAAATGGGCATTCATATTAAAAATTAGCATACAGAACTCAACGCTTTCCTAAATAGTAATAACCTGAAATGGAATTTATTTTGTTCCCTAATTCTTCGAAACGCCTCAAACATAGCGGATATACCCTTCATTTTAAACAATTCGTATGCAATTTTAATTTCTCTGAATCCATGTTTTTGGTGCTGATATGGTGTGTACGATTTTAAATACACAATTCTTATTTTGTTGTTTTTTGGATTCATGGATTATTCCTGCTCTGCTGTGTGGTATATTATTCATCAGAAAGAATTGTAACGCATTTCCATTTACGATATGGAAAGATGAACGCCTACAATTTGCTTGTAGTTTGAATTTATAATGCGCATTTCCAATTGAAATTTGTTTCAATTGTTATATTCTCGGTCCAATCCAAAACGTTATCATTAATAATAAAATCTGTTTTTAGTTTTTCATTTGCAATAATGAAAGGCAGATTAAACATAATTGGCCCTGGTCGTAATAAAATTTCCTCATTCCAGCATTATAATCAAATAACAAGCGCGCTTTCCGTTGGGCTGTGCTCGTACAAACGCAATAAAATATTTTTGGTTTTGTTTTAAGTTAAATAAAAATTTTAATTAATTTAAAGGGTGTTACTTAGGGAATTTGTATACCTGTGCGTTTTGTTTTTTATCGTTAATTGTAATAACTAGTAGGAAACGAATCTCGACGCATTCAACCATTTAACAAGGAAAACATACCACGTACATAATAGTACCATACCGACCGAATCGATTTTATTTGTTTAGCCCAATTATGATTTTTATTTTTGCGTCACTAAGCGACGTTCATCCATCATTTACAAATATTTATATTGATACTTTGTACACTCATAATTTGAAGACATTGTGAAGGAAAGGGTGGTAAAAAGGGTTCAGTAATTTAAAAATGTTATATTCTCGGGTGAGAAGTTTGGGGATGTTCACTCCTGAATAAATAATTAAGTACTATTATTAATTAATGGTGTTATAAGACCTTATTTGTTTACATAAAAGGTTTTTGTTTATTTATTCCAATTAATTTTAGATATTTAATTAACAAACGAACAAACGATAACAAAGCTACCCTTTCCAATATTTTAAAATTCGAGTTACTATTAAAATAAATCATATCGAGAAATACACAAGCTTGTTCGAGATAACTTCAGAAAACTGGCAAAAATATGCTTGAGAAACCGAACAGTAACCTTGTCCCGCTTTTTCGACAGACGACCCCGATCGAGTTTTTCATTATGTTACAAATAGGCGACTCAGTTGCTGGTAGATTGCTCAGAGCTGTTGCTGCTAGAGTAATCTGATTTTATGACCTTTTCTATCAGATCTAACCATATTCAACATAGCGTGGTACGCTATCGAATAATCGATTCAATGGATAACTTAATTCGTTTCATATAATATTTCAGAGTCGACAATATTGTCTTCAGTTCGGATGGACAGTATAAGTCTCAAAGGATGACTATAATATCTATACATATATTCATGAGCAGTTAGTTATCTTTGATTGATTACTTCTTTGTGCTCCTCTCAGAATATCTTTACTCAAATTCTCTTGGTATTTCACCCCAAAAACTCGAGAACTTGACGAAAAGTGTTTCAGTATAGAGAGACGGTAAACAGAAAAAAATCCTCTGATACTCTTGTTCCAGTCTTGTTCCAGCCCATCCACTGTGTTGAAATTTTTAAATGAAGTTGGATCGCACAAACTGTGGATCCTCTCGAAAACCTCACTTCAAAGCATTGGATGTGTGAACCCTAGGATTTCTTTCTATTTCTGCACGTGGTTTTCGTCTGCCGAGCATCATCGTTGCCTTAGTCTTCAACGTCGATGTGCGAATGTTTTTTCTTTCCTGCAAAAAAAAAAATAAAAATTAAAATAAAAATCTTAAAACCAGAAAGAAAAGATTCAACGCTCGCGGAGCGGATTAGTGAGTGTAAAAATAATAATAATAATAACAAAAAGTAAGCCCGCTAGAATACGACTAACTAAAAAAAAAATATTTAGTATAATCATAAAAATAAAAATAAATTCAACCAAAATTGTAAATGTGCCATTAAAAAAAGTCAAATCTGCGTTGTGGTAGACGCATTACAAAACAAACCATGCCTAAAAAAGGTAAACCGGCTACTAGCTCACCATCGAGCGATAAGCAGATTAGCCTTATTAAATCCATGATCAGCAAAACAGGCAATAAATCGTTTCAATTAATGAATTGAAAAACACGAATATTAATAGTTCTAACAGAGATGAGGGACAAAGAACAAACCCAGAAACAGGGATTAATAATTACAATAATAATAATAATAATGTTGAATCAAATAATAAATGTAACACAAAGAGGCATCCAACGGCTGCAGTCGAATATGAAAACAAACAACTTAAAAGAATTTGCGTTGACTCACCAAAAATATCCACTCAGGTTGAGATAAAAGAACAAGTCAGACAATTGATTGACAGCTATGGCGGATATTCATCAGATTCTGACGACATGGAATTCGACGACGAACCCAGCAAAGTCGTGCTTCCCTCAACCATCGGAGGCCGATTTAATAAACTCAACATTGATGTCGATCCGGCAGCAACGGTATCTATTACAACAAATAAAAAATAAACGGGGCCGGAAACGGTACAAAATCGCCACCAATTTTCTGTATAGGATACAACAATAAACAAATAGGATTGCTGAGAGACACCACAAACTCCTACGAGGGCACTTTAATTAAAGTACTCAACAATAGCGTAATAATTTACGCCAATGGAGAAGTTCAACATAAAGAAATAGTCTGCAAATTAAAAGAGGCTAATATCCAATTCTTAACCTATTCGGCCAAAAACCAGAGCCAAAAGTGATGATAGTGAGAGGAATACACAGAGATGAAAAAAAATCTCTCCGATAAAGGCTACAAGGTTAATAATGTATACACCATGGCCAGAAAAACTATTGGCTTAGATGGTACCGATAAACAAGAGAAGATCCCGTGCTTCACAATTACTTTTCAACCAGATACGAAAAAAGCTGAAGTCAAGCAAATTATCGGTTGTTGTGGATACAAAATACAATGGGCAGCCAAACGAAAACAGGCAGTTATTCAATGCCGTAAATGCCAACGTTTTGTTGTTGCCAACGTGACATCATCTTGCAATATGCGTAAAATGCGCCGGTCAACACAATCATAGAGGAGAATTTATTTAGGTAAACTAAGCAAATCTAATAATAATCATTTAAAATCAGATAAACAAACCAAAGTTGGTGTGCAGCGGTCATTTAAGTCTAATTTTATCAAATCGGGAGTATCCTTCTCAGATCATTTAATACAGAACGACCCTGCTTCGGTTGCCACAGGTCCCTCCCAGCTCCATGATGCAGATGGGGAATTCTGTTGGAGAATTGGGTGGTTTAAGTGAATTCTTGGGTATGTCACAGCAGCTATTTGGGATTAGCTTTTATGAGCTTATACATGTATCAGTTTTTCTCGCTAAATTAAATATGGTTGAGTACATTGCAGATCGTAAGGCGATGAATTTGAACTTCGTATGCCAATTTTTAAAATGAAAGTGCTGGCATTAAATTGTAATAGCATCATTAGTCTCACACGTCGTCAGGAATTGTTGGTTCTTCTAAACCAAAATAGGCCCCTTCTTAATCTCAGGATCCCAAATTTCACTGTTTATAGAACAGATTCAGAATCAAAGTCTCGTGGTTCGGACGGCACGGCTCTACTTATTAACAACTCAGTTACTCATTCGGCCCTAAGAGCAATATTAAACAAAAATGTTTGTGCAACAATGGCGCACGTTGGAAAAGGCATAAACTCGCTCCGTTCCATTTCTATCTATTTTCGTAACATTATTACCTCGGATCTCACTAAACTATTCAGTTTAGCTGACAGAGTTGTTCTTTGCGGAGATTTCAACGCCCGGCACTCCTTTTGGAATTGTGATAACTATAACATATGTAAATGGTAAAACGTTGTTTGAATACTGCGAAGCAAATGGTGCATAGATTTTTTTCACCCCTCAGAATATACTAGAGGTAATGCTGTTTTAGACATGGTGGTTACAAAAAATATTCTAATTAATGAACAAGCAGCAGTGTTACATGAATTTTGTTCTGACCATTTCCCAATTACATTTGAAGTTTCTGAAGGTTTTAATATTTTTCGCCAAAATATGAGCATCAGGGTTCCAGATATAAAAAACGCGGATTGGGATAGTTTTTCAAATGAAATAAAGATCAAATCCATTAATGATATTGAGCTTGGTGTATCTAAATTTACCAAAATCGTCAATAATGCCTTTAATAGCTCTGTCCTTATCTGCGAAATAAATGATAAAACAATATTGCCTGTGATTCTTAATCTAATCAAACTCAGAAACTTCTTAAGAAATAGGAGGCGGAAGGCACCCACAATATTTTCAACCACGCTGATAAATCGAATAAAAAACTACAAAATATTACACCAGATAGATCTAATTTATATAAGGCCATCGGAACAGTCTTGCCCAAACATAAAAATAAAAGCGTTATCATAGAAGACCAGGAAGGTTCGATTATTGATCCCTCAGTTATTGCAAACAAGATGGCGGAATACTATGAGTCGGTATTCAGTGGTTCTAACCATATTGCAAATCCTCAAATAAATAATGAGGTTGATAGTTTTGCTCAGTCATATCCTGCCCCATTTCTGTATGATAGCATTGAGAGCATTACAGCATTACAACAAATTCTGGTGAGGTCGTCAGTTTTGTTTGTAAGCTCAAAAATAAAGTAACACCTGGTGTTGACGGTGTTTCAAATCGTGCTATTAAAAATCTCCCTTTATCAGGGTTTCAGTTCCTTTCAAACATCATTAATGCCATGTTCCAATTCGCATATTTTCCTTCTGCATGGAAGATATCTAAAGCAATAGTTATCCCTAAAACTGGTAAACCGTTGAAACCGGAGCACGCGAGACCAATTAGTCTGTTAAGTGGATTGAGCAAAATCGCAGAAAGGATTATATCCTGCAGGTTGCTGGACCCTTGCAAACATCTAATCCCAGATTTCCAGTTTGAATTTGTCCACCAAAGATCCACTACAGAGGCAATCATGAGATTATCTAACCAATTAAAAAAAGCAAAAACCGTAGAAAGATTTCAGCTGTTGCACTATTAGACATTAAGAAGGCTTTTGACTCTGTATGGCACGTTGGCCTATTATATAAACTAATATGAGGGGGAATATGCCCCGCCCTGGTAACAATAATAAAATCATATCTAGACCATCGCCGGTTTTTCGTATGTATGGACAATATTCATAACTCGGAAATTAGGAAAATATCTGCTGGGGTCCCTCAGGGTTCAGTACTGGGTCCATTACTTTACGTAATCTTCACGCATGGCATACCTACGCCGGTAACAAAGGATACCTGGGTTCAGGTTTACGCCGATGACACAACTGTATTATGCTCAAATTATAGCGCATACCAATGTTCACTAAGGATCCAGATAGCACAAAAGATCTTTTAGGTCGTAGTGCTAGCCGCTTTTGGGCAGGGACGAAAAATAAAAAAAAAAAAAAAAAAAAGGATCCAGAAATTTCTAAAATCATTATACGAATATTTTAAAAAATGGAACATTGAAATTAATGCATCCAAGACTCAATTGCTATACATAAAACCTACATGTAACCATCGTAATAAACTTAATGAGGCCGTACCCGTTTTGATAAATAATCAGCAGCTGTTAGTGGTTGATAAAGTGAAGTATTTGGGCTTCACACTAGATAAACAACTAAAATTCGGCACACATATTGACGATCTTAGAAGAAAGGCAGCCACGGCTTTTCACCTACTATTCCCCTTACTTTGCCAAAATAGCGCTCTAAACGAACTTAACAAACTCCTAGTTTACAAGCTATATATAAGACCTATTATTACATATACGGCACCAGCATGGTTTGACTTAGCAACTATTAGCCAGAAAAACGCCATCCAGAGGGTTCAAAATAAAGCGCTTAGGTTTGTTTTTGGGTCCTGGCCTCGTCCTCCTGACTATCGTCAGTTATCTTGTATGGTTCTTCATGAAAGGGCCATCATTCTTACAATCGACGCGTTCAAGGATTCGCTACTTTCCAACGTATTGTACAAAATGATGTCTTCGGCAAATGAAACTGTAATGGGGATTGCCCACGGCTACTAACTGGTTTAAAGTTTATCTGATTTATGATTAAGGGTCATAATTCTAATTCAATTTATGACTAGTTTGTTTAGCTATGCATAAAGATAGCACAGTTCGCTACTTTATATTAGTTCTTAAGTGCTAGATTTATGTTTTATTGTTAAGTTGTACATATTTATTTAATTTACAAAACAAAAAAAAAAATTAATTATTCCGAAACAATTTATTTTTTCTCTTAAACAGTTTATCTGTCTTAGCTCTAGCTTATAAGTTAATAATATAAAAATAAAAATAAAATTATATAAATTCAATCATATAACCCATGGGTTCCTGTTGAACATACTATAAACCATGTACTAAATTGTATTAAATCTGAAATCGAAAAAATAAAATATTTAGCCTCCTCTGTACTCATTCTGCCGAACATTTGTGCCGATGTATTCTAGGGTATTCGGATCTAAGCATTCAATTAATTTTATTAAACCATTTAAATAAACTCATTCTCGTTAAAAACATTTAAAACAAAAGTCGAAAGTTTTTGGGAAACAATTGTTTGGGGCACCATAGGGTCTTCTTCTAAAATATAACGAAAACCTGTTCATTTGATTAAAAAAACCCTACGCAAAACGTAAATTTGGATGATCGGTGTGGAAAGGTATAAAAGTTATTTAGATTGAACACGGACGATTCATCAGAACCAGTAACTAAGATTTGTAGCAATTAAAACAGATTATGTGCCTATAACACCAATCACAGCGGACGGATGGTATTCACCACTTTGTCATGGATACGTTAAGTTGATTCCATTAGATTTTATTTTCGCAACTTGGTAAATAAAGTGTATCTCTACTAAAATGGGTCCAACCATTAATCCTGTAAGCATTTTCTCCTCAGGACGATAAACATCAGTCTTAAATGACACATTTAAGTGGCTCTAGCGCCAATTCTATTTAAATGGATTTACTTAATTTATTTATCACAGATAAATGATGCTCACTTCCTGTCTTTAAGATTCCAAAGCAATCTTCATGTTGAATTTATGCCAAGCACATATGGAAAATGGCTATATCGTAGCTACACTTTCTGTGGGTCGAATTTGTTTAGGTTCAATTAACCAGAGCCGCTGGTTTTATTTCAGGAGGCAGTTGACCTTTTCTGTTTTTTGTGAAGTTGTTGTTTTTATCCTATACCAAAAACAAAAAAAAAAAAAAAAAAAAAAAAAAAAAATCGTTCAACTAGATACTGATGCCACAAGCCTAACATTTGAACTTTATTTCACTGTTGTGTAATTTAAAATGTTTAAAATTTATTAGGTCAGATAATCTTTCTTCTTGGAACTTGTAGAATCAACAAATTTTCATCCATATTTTCCAAATTTCAACTAGTAGCTTGTTGACTTTTCAAGAGGGAAAAATTAATAAAATTTTAATTAATGATTAAATAAAACTTTGTATAAAAAAATCAAAAATTTTATTTTTAATTCACAATAAATTTGAATACACTTGAAACAAACTAAAAGAAAAAAACAAAATAGGTTGGCGCCACAAATTTTTGATCACTTTTATAATTATCTACCCGTGACTGCAAGACAAAAAAAAAAAAAAAAAAATTAAAATCAGACACCGTAAAAATATCCCTTCAAAGTAATAAAACAAACTAGGCTATCCAAAAAATGAAAATCAATTTCAAACATAACAAATAAATCCCTAGCACAAACTGTTCTGTATTATAAATTTTAAATTTTTTTTCTTTTTAATTTTCCAGAGTAAAATTTAAATAGTTTTTTATTTTTGTTTTGCCATAACTTCCTCAATCATTTCAATCAAAACCATTTTCATACTAGGAATGAAAAACAATACAACGAGTATATATGTATTTAGCAATGGTGAAAACAGCAAGAATAGAAGTGTAGTCAACAACAACAACAACAACAACAACAACAAAAAATCGGAAAATCAGAGTAAAATATAGAAAACAAATTTAACAACTGTAATGTTAAAACAAAAGCACAATAAAAAAGTAAAGTTGTTCCTTTTATATTCTCGTTTTGTTGTTTTTTCGAACCCCCCTTCCACTCCCTCCGCCTTCTTCATTATTAAACTCTCAAGCTGAAAAGAAAATGTCTCAGACAAGAAAACATAAAATGCTATATGTTTTTGATATTTTTTTGAACAGATAATTGTTTTTTTTTTTTAATTTTCAGTTTTCAAATAAACTTTCCTTTTAAAATAGAATAAAAAAAAAGAAAAGCTCCAATGTTTGTTTTAACGTTTCTCCTCCCCAACGGCTTCAGCATACAGCAGCAGCAGCAGCGATTTAATATTTCCGATTTTTTTTTTGTTTTGTTTTTGTTTTTGCTACAAGTAACAATAATATACAGTTCAGTCTGTTTTCCGTTCATTTTCGGGATGATGAAAATTAAATAAAATTGAGTTTGTTTTATTTAATTTTTTTTGGAGCTTAAAGTTATTTTAAATTTTATAATTAAAACAATATATCTCTATATCAGGGTATAATCTATGTATTATAAAACCAACAATTTTTTTTTTTTTGTATGAAAAAATAGTTTCTAGTTCATTAAATATTTTTGACTAATTTCCAAAACTGTGCTCATACTATATATGTAAGAGTAGTATAATAAAGTCTAGACACAAAAATTTTTGTTAGTTTGTAACCAAATTATAATTTTCCTATTAAATAATTTATTGTTTTGAAAATATCCAATAATAATACATAATATAGATTTCGTAACTTTTTATTCGCTTCCGTTTAAATTTTTGTTTTTTACCGTACGAGTATGCTAGAGACAAAAACTTTTGTACCTAATAAATTTTATTGGCACTGTGTGTTCGTAACGATATTTATATGGCGGTGTTTATTAAATTTGTGGCGGCATAAAGTGATTTAAAGACTTTAAGTATTACGATGTATATAACGGACATGAAATGTTTGCAATTTTCACGACTTTCAATTTCCTAAACATTATTGTGACGACATTGTTTATAGTATTTAATAAATAATTTCCTTTTTATTTTTAGAAAATTTACCTAATTGTTGAATATTTTAAATAACTATGTTTTTAATTATGCCAATTTTATTTCTATGTGATGTACTTACATAAACAATATAAATTTAGCATACAACATAATTTTGATTTTATTTATAGTAAGATTATTAATAATAAGATCAAATGGTACTTATTTTATTTATTTGGGGGTGGGATTATTAAGAAATGATATTCTTGTAAAAAACTGATTGCCAGACTTGTTAAACTTTAATGTATGGATTGAAATATTGAAGCAGTTCATTTCTCTTGTTTTTAAATGCCAAAAATATTACACAAAAAAGGTCAAAACAATTACTGTCACTTTTTTGTTATTTAGATTATTTGTGGAGGATGAATGAAAAATAGGTTTAAAAGCTTTATACGACAGCAGTAATTACATAGACTGGCACTTTTATTCAAAATAAATTTGTCTCCATCTTTCGAAGACGTTCAAATAAAACATGGCATCTCTCTTTTATTAGGTTAATATAAAGTAGGTAAGTTTTAACCTTACAAAAATCGATAGATTATGTTTTGTTTGTATTTTGTTTGTATTGACTAAGAAACAATTTTACATTTATCACTTTATGCGGTACAATTGAATTGAACATAATAGCACTAATAATAATCCCGTATTGTTAGGGCTTTCCATAAGTTACTTTATTTTAAATTAAACTACCAGCCTACGTCTCCGTCTTTTATTGCCAAAACCTGCCAATTTGTGGTTTGGGTTCAGATGGGAGACAGACAAAATCCCGAGGGTACAAAAACCCCACGGTTTCAAAAAATCCCGATAGTACAAAATCCCGAAGATACAAAATCCCGAGGATACAGAATCCGCAGGGTACAAAATTCCGAAAGCCTATGAAAATTCCAAAATTTAGTTGTTGTACAATTGGTGAACTTTTCGCTTGATTTAAAGATGTATACACACACGAAAAATCGAACATTAAAAATAGTGATGGTTATAACGGGGTCGTAACGATATCTCGCATTTCAAAATTCCGCTTAATCAAAATCGCGCCCAAAAATCCCGCTTTTTAAAATTCAAATTTTCAAAATCCTGCTTTATGAAGTCCCGTTCTGCAAAAATAAAAATTCCGGTTTTTATTTTACTTTAAATTAAAATTCTCCTTCACCAGAAGGAGCAGCCCGAACTAAACAAAAATATGTTTTTAAAACCAATATTTTGAAAACCAGGATTTTGAAAAGCGAGGTTTTGAAACCGGGATTTTGAAGGCGGAATTTTGAAAAGTGGGCAAACTTAGTGTTGGGTATAATATCTCGACAAACGTTATATCGAAATCACAATCTCGAAATTGAAATCTCGGCTTTCAAAATATCGAATTTCAAAATATCGAAATTTTAAAATCTCGAAATCCAAATCTCGAATTATCTCGAATCCCGAATAATTAATATAATTTTGTAAAATTATTATTTTACATACAATTTCTCATGTTTGATACTGAAGTTTTGCATTTTGAATTATTAAATATTATAAGGTTTTATAATTCTATTGAGAGTTGTTATCTACAAAAAACATAGAAACTCAAATCCCGAAAAAAATTCCAGAAGCAAAAAAAATTGAAAAAGTTAAAATTATAATTTACGAAATTTCCTGAAAAAATTCGGTCAACCTGGCAGGCGCAGAACAAAGGAATTTTATTCTTCATATAGCTTCTACTGTTAGGTTTACCATAAGTGTTTCAAGGAGTATTATGATTGGCTTAATTCGTTGTTTTAGTACGGAATTGACGAATGTACTAGAACGGATTGCGAATTTTTATTAAATTGTTAAATAGTTCGTCAGCCTTGCAGACACAGATCAAAGGAATTGTATCATTTGTATCGCTTCTACTGAGATTTGTACCACAAATGTTTGAAGTTGTGACAAAAGTCTATTACTGGATTTTTCATTTATGTTAAAGAAAATATATTTCTGGATTTTTCCGTGTTTTTTACTTTCTTTTACTCTAGTAAAATAAAGTATAGTAATCATGAAAATTTTGGACTTTGAGGTTTTTAGAGATTTATCTGTTTTGAGGTCCCCAGAGTCCGAAAAAGTGGGTTTCGAAATGGTGTCTGTCTGTCTGTCTGTCAGTCTGTCCGTCTGTCCGTCTGTCCGTATGTCAGTCTGTCAGTCTGTCAGTCTGTCAGTCTGTCAGTCTGTCAGTCTGTCAGTCTGTCAGTCTGTCAGTCTGTCAGTCTGTCAGTCTGTCAGTCTGTCAGTCTGTCAGTCTGTCAGTCTGTCAGTCTGTCTGTGTCCTCTCTACAGCCCAGATGGTTTAGCCAATCGAACTGAAACTTCAGATTTAAGCTTTTTTGATAAATTGGGAGGTCCCAGTGAATTTTACTCCAAATCGGCTAACCGGAAGTGGCCACTCCCTTGGTCCAGAAAATTTATTTTGCAAATATCTTAAAAAGTATAGGGTTTACAAAAAACAACGTAATACAAAATGTGTCCAAAAATTAAAAACAAATAAAAATAAAAAATAAAAAATTAAAAAAAAAAATTTAAAAATTTAAAAATTAAAAAAAAAATTAAGAAAAAAAATAAAATTTCTCAAAATTCTCTGTTCGTAAAAGAAAGTCGTGTGTTGGCCACACCTCAATTTTTTTTTCTTGATGTTATCTATTTCATTACCATGAATTGTAAAATTTCTGAATTTTTTTCGGGTTAATGTATTGATCCCAAAAAATTATTTTCAACTTCAATTTACAAAAAAAATAATTGATTTGTTTGTATTTCGAGATTATAGTATTCGAGAAATTATTCGGCGATATTCTAAAATTCGATATTATAAAACTGAACCAAGATATTTATTCGATATTTTGTTTATTTTGGCACAATCCCCAAGCTTACCCTGCCTGGTTGTAATATGTCACTCCGCGGGATTTTGTACCCTCGGTGTTTTGTCCCCTCGGGATTTTGTACGATCGGGATTTTGTACTATCGGGATTATGTATCCTCGGGGTTTTGTACCCTCGGGATTTTGTCCCCTCGGGATTTCGATTTGCGGGATTTTGTCCCTCGGGATTATGTCCCGCTGGTTTTCGCCCTCGGCAATGTGTCACTAACCCCAAAAAAAAAAAAAAATAAAACATTTAGTTACTTGAACATTTCCATTTAAACGAAGAAATAATATATAATTATTGGTTTTACAAGTTTTTCACTTAAAAGCTAAAATCGGACTGAATTCTTTAAATCTAAATTTCTTTAATTCCAAGCCTAAAATTACTAACTCATCAAATTTGCCTCGACTCGATGAATATGATTCCCTGGTCACGTTGATCAACCATACGTTTAAAATAGTTTATGTTGTAGATATGGATTCGCTGAGTTGACTATTTTATCACTAAAGACACGTTGTTAATCTTTTGCTTGCATGGCAGTTTCTATGGGAACTGTAATTGTAACTCCCTGCCCTGGGGTGGAGAAAAGTCGTCCTCGACTTTGGTTTTAACGCCAGCTTCTCTTAATAGTCTGTTATACGACATTTCCTTCACGTGTACAGTGGTTTTTGTGTTTTTACTCTGTGGTCCCTTAAGGTACTTATGGGTACACGTCATGTATATTACTAACAGAAATATCCATATTGACGAGATGGATATACCTCCTGAAAGAATCCGTAACCAATTTTGGTGGTTGTATTGCTTCAAATAAATTTGGTCTAGTTGTTTCCTGCTCCCAATGGTTTCCTGTCCAATTGCGGTTATGTTTTGACTCACTGGCATTTGACGAAACATTTGTATATTGTAAAGAGCTCCAAAAATCTCCTCGTTCTCGCTTTCTATTTCGTAGGATTCGAACTTCTTTTCGTTAATCACTGCTGTACAGTTTTAAATCTTTATTAAAAAGTTTCCCGTCAGGTTCCTATTGTCAGGTCCGCAGTTTGTAGAAAGTTCGATGATTCTTGCATTGTTTATCAGTATTTTGCCTTCGGAGATCCACTGTACTGTTGTGTCTGTTTCTAATGTTACGTTGCATGTGCACTTTCTTCCCATAACTAATGGTTTAATACAATTGTCCTTGAACTCTTTTATCTCCGAGTGCCTCTGTACGTAGCTATTGTAATTTATTGTGGTGAATAGTTTTTGTCTGTTTTTAATAAGGTATTGCGGATAATTTTCGATGATGCTATTATTGATATTTAATGGAACCACCCTTATTGCTGTTGATGTCTCATCTTCTAATTTTGGTATCTCTAATATATAAAGGAGTGTTTCATCATTGATTGCGATCTTCGGCGTAATAAATTTAAGTGCTTCATCCGGTATTGTTATGTTTACCCCTTGATCAATAAGCATGTTTTTTACTGCAATTATTTCTTTCAGTGACATGATCTTGTTGCTGGATAATGCTACTTTCGTTCTTATAATCGCATCCTGGATATCTTCTAAAATTTTGTTGATTGTATCCATGTGCATAATTGAAGTGATTATTTCTAATTCAGTTAATGCGTATCTGTTAGCCATTGTTGTACTGGTTATTACTTCGTTTATCGTATTCGTTAACAGCTGAATTCTCTTGTTGATCTGTTCATTCACCTGGAACTGTTGATTATTCTCATTTATGAGTTCATTCATCGTCGTATTAATTATTCATAGATCGTCGACATCTGGGTTTCCCGCCACCCATTTCCACGCTGTTCCTAAAGCATCCCATCTTTTCTGTCTGAGGCTTTTCGGTGGTTTTATTTGAAGTAGGTTATTACATAAAGTTTTACTTTTCTGCTTGACTATACTGAACAATTCCAATTTATCTTTATCTATCTTATCTATTAGTTTTTTAGTAATTAATTTAGTAAGTAATTAATACTAAATTAGTAATATTTATTGGGTGTATAATTCTAATGGATCTTCAATACCCCTAGGCTGCGTTTTTGTTCTAATGTTAGGTTTTAAGAACACTATTTGGTTTTCCTTTAAATCTGGGGGCTCTTCTCTGACTTTATTTTTTGATTTTTCTAAATTTTCACATGTGTCTCTAAAAATGATCTTAGCATTCTCTGTTATTTCGATGGGGTTCACTACATTATTTTGATTGAAAATTATCTCGTTTGGCGTGAAGCCAGTTGATGAGTGAACTGAATTGTTATAGAGAGCTACCGCTAACTCTATGACACTTGCTGTAGTGCTGTTAGGGAGTTTATTTTTGTTTGTATTATATATCTCAATAATGGCAGAATGGGTCTTTTCGACTTGCCCATTTGATTCAGAAGAGGATGCATGGTCCGAAATTATTGTGTTCGGTAGGCCAAAAGAGGTGAAATATCTTATCTTGTTAAAACTTTTTCTATGTTGAGCAAATTTTTTGATTCTATTTGAATCATCTGGAGATGTTTGGAAAAGGCGTCAATTATTGACAAAAAAACTGGTCTTATTTATTGTGAAAATATGAATATGAACTCTCTCCGGTGGTGTTTGGCCTTGCTGGTATTTTTATATTATAAGGCTTTCTCTCGTATTTGTGCGTTTTGCATATGGAACATGAGTTTACGTAACTGCTTACTTTTTTTGTGATGTTTGGAAAAAAGTATGCTCTCTTAATCTGATTCTCTACTTCTTTGATGCCTCTGTGAGCTCTTTCATGTTCTTTTCTCACGATTGCATCTTGTCGATTCGAATTCGTTACGTCCTCCACTATTTTAGTGGTAAATACGAAATGCCCTTTTTGAGAAAAATTTTCTCTAAATGAGTCTTGGAATTTTTGGTAGAGACTTTCTGGTGCTAGTATGGCTGATTGTTTGCCATTATGGAAATTTCTTAGGACTTTTGTAATATAATTTTTATCGAAAGATTCTCTTACGATAATCGCTCTTCTGAAGTTAGGGAATATTTCCTTCCTAATTACGGTATCTAGGTTAGAAATTCTGAAAATTATTTGGTTTTTGTAATAGTAGTCGCTCGATGTATTAGCGGAATGGATTGTATCAGATTCGCTAGGAGCATGGTTTCTAATTGATTCGTTCTCTGAACTAGCGTTTTCATTTGATTGATTTAAATTGTGGAAATTCACTTCTTTAGTTTTTTCGCATTCAGCTACTACGTTGGCTTTGCCTTGCTTGTAAACTACGTCGTAATCAAAATGTTCAAGCTCCAAACGCCATCTCAGTATTTTGGAATTTTTTTCCGAAGTTTTGATAAATGTGAGTGGTTTATGATCTGTAAGAAGCGTAAATTTATTTCCGTAAAGTTATGGTTTATATTTCTTTACTGCCCAAATAATGGCCAGCGCTTCTTTTTCATTTGTTGCGTATTTAATTTCAGTGCTGTTCAGAGTCCTAGACGCAAATGCAATTGGTCTTTCTATTTTATCATTCATTTGTGAAAGCACCGCGCCTAAATCGTGTTCCGATGCGTCTGTTGTAAGGATGAAAGGTTTTGAAAAATCGGGATAAGCTAATATTTGATCTGTGGATATTATTTTTCTTAGGGTTTTGAACGATTCTATGTACTCCGTGTCGGTTATGCTAACAACATTACCTTTCTTCAAAAATTTTGTCATGGGTTTTGTGATTTTCGAGTAATCACGGATAAACCGACGGTAGTATCCTGACATGTAACAAGAAATTCGGTTTCTCTTTTAAGAAACTCGCATTTATCGAGTTGTAGTTTTAAGTTAAAATTTGATAGTCGTTTGAGTAGTTCTCGCAGATTTTCTATGTGGTTGGTCAAATTGAATCCAATAATTATAATGTCGTCCAAATAAACGTAACAAATTCTCCCTACCAGTCCGTGTAGGACGTTATTCATGGCTCGCTGGAAAGTTGGTGGGCCATTTTTAAGACCAAATGGCATTCGGGTGAACTCAAAGTGGCCTTGATCTGTTGAAAATGCCGTTTTCTCTTGTGAGGATTTATCCATTTGAATTTGATGAAAACCCGATTTTAAGTCTAATGTTGTAAAATAGGTGGATTTTCCTGAACTGTCCAATATTTCCTCGATTTGAGGTATAGGGACTTTGTCATCAATAATTTTGTCGTTTAATTTTCGATAGTCGATTACTACCCTAATTTTACGAATACCCGGAGCGTCTGATTTTATGGGTACTACCCAAATTGGGGAGGAATAGGGGCTACTGGAATTTCGGATGATTCCACTATCCAGCATTTCCTGAGTGTGGTCTGAACTGAATACTGAAGTGTATTTCCTCTACCTCCCCTTTAAAATTATGTGGATACCTGTATGTTCTGGTATAGACTATAGGGGTTTCATCTTTTGTTATTATTTTGTGTTTGATTACTGTTGTTGCGGATAATTTTCCATTTTGCTTCAACAGTACTTCTTGGTGATCATAAATGGTGTTTACAAGAATTTGCGTCTCGTTTTCACACAAGTGATCCATCCTGATTAAACTTTCGATTGTTTTCTTATCTATAAGTGTATTTCCATACACTTGGATCGGTTTGATGGTCTCGAAATTGTAGACGTGCAAACTTACCATAGGTAATTGTTTTGGTGGTTCGGGTTCGTTGCTGAGTATTTTAACGGTAGTTTTAAAATTTTTAGATCTATACAATCCGGGTTGTATAATGATGTTTCTTTTTAATTCTTGGTGGTTAGTGACGAACCATTCGCCAAAATTTTTACCTGGATAATATTTATAAAATTTCTTAATTATATTGTTTAATGAAATCGTGAGGGATTTGTAGTCAATTTTAGCATTTAATTGATCAATTGACTGAGATCCAAGTATTATATCGAAATATTCGTGGAAATTAAGCTCGAAATATGATTGGGGTGGTAGATTGTGTCCGAAAAAATTAATTTTCCCCATTTTTGTTACTTTTTGTATACCTAATATATTTTTTATTTGCCATTCATGAGGTACTAATAGATGGTCTGGTATTATTTTTGGCCTAATTATATTTTTATTAGCGCCAGTATCAGTAAGGATTTTAATTGTTTTATTTGTTGATTTATTATGACATTTGAGAAATGGAAGATAGTTTAATCTTCCGAGTCCGAATTGTGGTCTTCCCAAAAATTTTCCATATTTTGTGGTTTCCAATTCTGGTTTATCAATGTCGTTGGGGACCTCGATATTATGGATTGTGTTTTTAAAGGTTCTTCTCGAACGAATTCAGGAATCTATTTCCATTGGTGTTGATTTCTCTTGAACCGGGCAATGTTGGTTCTTAAGATTGATCTGTTATGAATTATTTTTCGGTTGAAAACCGGTTTTTGTTTGGTAATTCAGCTTTTTTGAATTACCTGATATAATCTCATTAGAGTTAAACTTACAAAGAAAAGCATAAGCTTTTCTAAGTTTTGGGGTTTTGCGGCTTGGGCATAGCCGAAGTACGGTTTCCTTATAGACCCGATACAAACGCTGCCAATGCATCTTCTTCAATAAATGCATTTATGATGCAATGATTTTATGTTTTGTACTATTTCCTTGATTTTGTTGAAATAGCTGTGTACTGACAAATCATTCTGCTTTGTTGACCAAAGCTGTGATTTGTAGAATAAAAGTTCTTGCTTATCGCCTAACGATTCTAGCAAGATTTCTTTCATCTCATGAAATGTTCGAGGATTTCCTGCTAAGCATAGTATATCCTTAGCTTTTCCCTCTACTTTAATTTGAATTGCTTGTATATACAAGCTAAACTGTTGCGGCGTAACCAACGGTTCGAATACTCTTAGTATATCTTCCGCTGTGCTTATCCATGCCGACAACTGTTTTTTATTTTCATCAAAAGATGGAATTGATTTGATAGGATCTGGAATCCTGAACAAATCAACTATAATTTTCTCATCTTTTGGTAGAGGTGGAGGTGTCTCCGTTTTTTGATTCAGATACGTTAGCACCTGATCACGCTCAACTTGCTTTTGACCTAATTGTGCCAATTGCTTTGAAATCGCCGCAAGCTGAGCTGTAATCTGTTCCATTTCCAATTGTTTTTGCGAGTCTATTGAATCAATACTTCTATTTGCAATGTAAACCTCAATAGCCTTTTTTCTTGTCATACAATGGAATTATGGTAAATCGATCGCCTATTTTGGCTATCACCGATTTATAATAATGTAGGTAAATTTGTGTCTATTTAATAGTGCACAAATTATTTTAAATTTCGTCTTTTCGTGCCTATCAAGTAGTATGCGATGGTGACGGTTTCCGTAATTGGTAATAAAAATTATAAAAATTTGTTACCTGAGTCCGATTTTGGTGTCGTGTGCTGGTTCTAGTTTTACTGGTGAAACCTCAAATCCTTGTAGCAGTTTGTCAACTTTCAGCTAGGGACGTCTTTGCACTTAAAAAAAAATCACACGATACACGTCTTCAGTTTGAATTAATAACTAATTGTAGTTAAATTATTAATGATTCTGTTCTTTTGCGCGACGGATTCACTTTAACCCAAAATTTTATTCGCTTGATGTTTTTGCACTTTTCACTATTTCACACTTAACCGTTCGGCTGCGCCAATTATGTTTTCATAATTCCAGAGTTGTTAAAAAAAAATTATTTTATTAAATTTTTTTAATTTTTTATTTTCTAAAAATAGTTTACAAGTTTTTCACTTAAAAGCTAAAATCGGACTGAATTCTTTAAATCTAAATTTCTTTAATTCCAAGCCTAAAATTACTAACTCATCAAATTTGCCTCGACTCGATGAATATGATTCCCTGGTCACGTTGATCAACCATACGTTTAAAATAGTTTATGTTGTAGAAATGGATTCGCTGAGTTGACAATTTTATCACTAAAGACACGTTGTTCATCTTTTGCTTGCATGGCAGTTTCTATGGGAACTGTAACTGTAACTATATTCTTAACCTAATCTAAAAGGGTTGGTGACATATTCCCGAGGGACAAAATCCTACGGAACATAATCTCGAGGTACAAAATAATTCCGAGGGAACGAAATCCCGACTGTACAAAACTCCGAGGGAACAAGATCCCGAGGGTACAAAATCCCGTAGTCCCGAGGACCACCCCTTTTGGTAAAGGAAAATTTTAATTTAAATAAAAATCAAAACCAGGATTTTTATTTTTGCGGACCGGGGTTTTTAAAGCAGGATTATGAAAAAATGTAATTTAAAAAGCAGGATTTCTTTTGGGCACAATTTTATTAAGAGAGAAAATTGCACCAATTGTGCAACAACTAGATTTTGATATTTTCATAGGCTTGTACCCTGCGGATTTTGTATCTTCGGGATTAAGTATCCTTGGGATTTTTTATCCACGGGATTTTGTATCATTGGGATTTTGGACCCTCAGGGTTTTGTATCCTTGGGATTATGTGTCCTCGGGGTTCTGTATTCTCGAGATTTTTTGAAATCCTCGGGATTTTGTACCCTCGCGGGATTTTGACTCTCGGGATTTTCTCTCTCTCCCAACCTAAAAATCTAAATTGCTCTTGATACATTTTGTATACATCTTTTTAACAACATTAAGCATTCTCTGGTAAAGATGATTTGGCTTTTGCCGATCGATAGTCCATATAAAGGCATAGTATGCGTTCTGCATACAAAATATTTACCCTTTAATTCAATAGCAATATTTCCGCACAAAATAAGGCATTGTAATTGTTAAAACTAATATCCAAAATGACGAAAACTTAATTTACACGGTTGCGAAGTTATTTCGGTATGCATAATTAATCGAAAAAAATCGATCGAACCGGATCTGTGTTGAATCTGCAAAGAACAGTGATCCTCGTCGCGGCTGGTCACGCAAAAATATGGTTGCAGTAAGTGACAGTGTTCGTGGTTAACCGTCAAAGTAAATCAATTGGACGAAATTAATATGCAAGATATGTTGTGACTTAAACCCTTTAGTATTATTTACACAATTAGTACACTATTACATAAGCTTGAAGACTGCAGTCGAAAGAGTAGCAGTGATAGTATTTTATGACAATTATAATTTTAGAACCACCACTAATTTATTATAAATAATGCCAATAATTATGATATTTAGTTTAATTATTTGCGAAAATCGTAAATCTCAAAAATATAAAATTCTTAGGACTTACCTTGTCGGACTCAAACATAAATTTCTTCTGAATTAATAATATTATATTTGCTTTTCTAAAGTCATTAAGGGAATTCTGATTTCCTTGAAATTTAAAAAAATCTTATCAATAAATAAATACTTTAAAAAAAATCGAAAAATGAAAGAAAGTTGTTAATCCGAAAAATGAGGAACGTTAAGAAGATTGTTCACTGTAGCATTACAAACAATTAATATTTGAAATAACTACTGTCTTTCCTCCCCTAGCTTCTCAAAAAATTCCCCTTAGATGTGAGCTTATGTTCTTATAAAGTAAAACTTCAGGAAAGTCCCCCACCCTACCACATGATCTACAATTAACAAGTTGTACAGGAGTATAAAAACCATCGGATCAATACATAATCTGAAACATAATAATAGAAGTTTTTTTTTTATTGTGTACCTCTTGTCGCACAAAAACCCATACATTGTTTGATTGAAAAGCAAAGTAGGCTATATTCACTGTGTGGAAGGTAATTAAATTTGGATGGATAATTCGAAAAAATTGGGTACAACAAAATATTCGTATAGCTATACGCAATCATATTAACACAGCCGGGAATTCAATTTAAAATTTCATTGCGATTTTCCACCATTATTTATTTATTTATATTGTTTTTTGTTGTCCAAATATTATTGAATTAACTTTTAATTGTATTATGTGTATAGTATAATGCTTTACAAAATATTTAAAAATTGATCATTTACATAAACATAACCTCATACAAGTTGTGCCGTTATCTAAGAAAATATGGTATATATCAAGAGAAACAAAATTTGTCCACAAAAAAAAAATACTTGCATAATAGAATAAAAATTAGTACAGTAGAGAAAAGTTTAGAAAAAAATTAAAATTCTTACCAAACCAAAAAAAATCACAAATTGGGGAATTTTTGGAAAACTTTTAAGGATTATGGTAATATAAAGCTTTTGCTGAGAGATATCACTATGGACAAATTTTTTTATTATCTCTTATTTAAATTTAAAATAATAAAAATACTATAAACTATAAAAAAAAACATTAAATTAATTTTGTATAGTTGTTGTTGTAAGTTTATGTGTACATAAGTATATACAAATGTAAGTTGTTGGTTGAAGTTGATACCATTTATACGGATGGAAATTTGTGGCTTGGCTCAAAACTTATGGTTTCTGTAAATGATTGTGAGCCAAATAATGTTATTTTTATCTATGTATTTTGGCTTTAATTGTAATCATGAATCTTTTTTTGGTCACACATATCGATTTTATGATTTATTATCCCAGTAAGTTTATCGTTTTTATCATTGCTTTGCAGATTGAGTAGGGAGAACAAATATCTACAAAGTGCAAAGTTGGGGTACATTATGATCAACCTATGATTGTTACTCGTTTTGTCATCTGGTGCCATATTCTTGTATACTTTTTGTGTGAGATAGGTACTTTCTAATGCATGTTAACAATTTTACTAAAAAAAACTGCCGTTACGGAATAAATTATTTTTCTCCTATAACAACAAAATGACGAGGAAATCTTGCCTTGCAACGAATATACAAAAAATATTTCAAATTGCTCATTAAGCATATTCTAGAGGAAGATTCTAAAGTGGTCACAAAGTAGAAAAGTTTCAATTGTTATTAACACAATTGGCACAGAAAGAAATATTGTTTAATGAAACAAATAAAATTGTAGCACTAGTTTGGAAAAGCGTTATTTTTTAAATGGAAGCACCGAAAACCTTTCTTTAAAGAAACAATGTATTATTCTATGCAGGATGTTGCTAATAAGTATTTGCAAAAAATGTCGAACTTTTAGTTTTAGGAGCTTTCACGTATCGAAGCTTTTTAACCCAAATCATTTACTTTTTATTCTGAAATTTGATATTTTGAAGGAAGTTGTGATTTTGGAATAAATTTATAATATATGTTTTCAATAAGCTTTAAGCTTGATAATTAATTCCTACCTTTTGGGGTTTGACATAACCTTAACATTTTTTAACTTTTTAATAATTTCAGGTTTTTAATCAAATGTGGAATAAACTGTATGTATTTGAAATAATTCTCAATAGCTTCAGTTTACAGAGCTTTCACTTCTCGAAGCTTTTTAAACAAAGCTTTTTACTTCGAAATTTGGTATTGCAAGGGATGACGGAATTTTGGGTATGATTTAGAATATTTGTACTCAATGTAAACTATTAAGAGCTTTTAGTTTTAAGAGCTTTTCAAATCAAACGATTTGACTTATAAATTTGATATTATAAAGGAAGGTGGTATTTTGGGATTAATTTAGAGTATTTGTTTTCAATGAGCTTTAAGCTTGATAATTTATTTATACTTTCTCGGTAATTTGTGTACGTTTCCATAAATTCTGTCTTTTCTTGAATTTCATATTCATCGAGTTTCAAATTTTAGATTACGTGTTGTGACATAGACTAAAGAAATAACTACATAATCTCGAATTCGCGACTTTGAGTGTGTTGGAATTAGTTTTTAGTAAATATCGTGATTTGTGGCATTCTTGTACAATAAATAAATAAAATGGAAAGCGAGTGGTACACATAATATGCGATATCATAAGCGATAATATGCGTCCAAAGGTTCCAGATCTTGTCGAGGGGTGTTGGTCAAATAACGAACTCCTTCTTTAGACAACGGGGATCAGCGCCGAAACTATTCCTTATTAACTCCACGTCTATTCTATCGTGAAATACCTTAGGAAGTTTAGATCGTATCGACAACATTATCTCGTAATCTGATTCACCAGGTGCTGATGACGAAGACGAAGACCCATTAAATATATTTTTCATTTTCAACTTAAATTTCCAAAAACTTATTTACATTTAAATTTGCAATTCATTATCTACAAATATTTAGTTTTGTATACGTAATTTGACAGATCGTAAAAGATGTTTTATATTCCCCAATTTTCCCACCGTATCCACTGATTGAGGTATAAATCCGAGGATACAATTTTAATCCAGGTTTGATTCAGTGGATTTATCTTCGTTTAAAAATACGAAAGAGGGGATAAATTCGCTGATTTATCACTATCCTCGTTTAAAATTACGGACCTAAGTGTCTGACTCGACTAAAATTATATACCACGAATGTTTCGGTAGAGAAATCCATGAGGATAATATGTGGACTCCAACTATATATGCAATGCATGTCCAACTCAAAGAGAAACTCAAATTTAAAATATACAACATCCGCAATATAGAAAAAAACCTCTATCGAAAGAGGAATGTTACTTTTGTAATACCAAAGTGAACGGTTTTAATTTAAAGAGTAAATCAAATATAAAGTACGCAGATGCATGTACAATGAAGAAACCTGTAAAGTCCAGTTACTTCAACTCCAGTTTTTCAAACAATGAAGTAATGGAAGTTTCCAAGGATAACGTAGGTGAGAGTGAAGCGTCCAACGGGGAAGAATTTTACAGCAGTGAAAATAAAACGGAGGAGAGTGAAGAAGAGTAATTGCACCTAAAGAAGAGAAAGTTCCAATACTATTCACTCATAATGACGTCTATAATTTGATTAGGAGATATGCATTACCAAAAGATGTATCTGAAGGCTTAGCTAGTGAACTGAAAAGTCGAAACTTGGTAGTCCCTGGAAAAAAATGTTCAATTTATCGAAAAATAGAAAAGCATTTTGGAAGCACTTTACTAAAGATAAAAAAACTTCATTGGTGTATTGCACAAATATATCAGCCCTGATGATTTAAAGCCTAATATTTATAACTCTTCAAAACTCAGCCTAAAAGCGGTACTATTGCACAATGGAAATAAATATGCCACTGTCCCAATAGTCCACTCGATCTCTTTGGGAGAGAATTATGGAGATCTAGGTACTCAAAACTGCTAGGGCAGCAGCCTGGTTTTGTGAAGTAGTCTGGTTTTAAATGTCTCTTTAATAGTAGAGATCGAGAAAACTATTACGTTAAAAAACAGTGGCGCCCTAATAGACTGTCTTCAGCCAGAAAAACCTAATGTAATTAAAGATCCTTCATTAAATCTCTCAAAAATTCTTTTACCTCCACTACACAAAAAACTTGGGCTTATGAAACAATATGTGAAGGCATTAGATAAAAAAATGTCAATGTTTATTTATTTATTTATTTAGTTACACTTAAAAATTTAGAAATGTTTTAGTACACTCCATTTTGAGCTTTAGCTCATTACAACAGAGCATACCAAAACTTTTGAATAATCGAATAATAATAAAACGGCTCGTTTCTTATGGTAGTATGGCTTTTAATGTTAAGACCGCAGCACACCTCTTCAAATTACCCGAGACCCTTCACCTGGATCATTGCTAGAAGCCTTTGGAAATATGTTTAATGTTGATTTGGTGTATCCAACAGCTTTTGGAAATTCTGCTTACAGTGGCCGGAGCATCACAATTTATAAATTTCTTTCCCCAAAATAATTTTGATTCTTAATGGCTTTCTGTTTTCCAAACAAAGCTTCGCGCGGGTAAGCCGTTTCGTATCGTGAATAATTTTTTATTTGATTAATAATTAAATTAATTTCGAAAAAAAATATTTTACAAAAAAAATTGAAATAAATCGACGTCCAAGTGACGAGAATATCAAAGCCAATGTTTCCAATACATAGCACAACAATTTCCAAAGCTGACAGAGGCTAAAATTAAAGAAGGTATTTTTAACGGACCTCCAAATGAAAACTATTTCAAGACAAAAATTTCGTTAAAACCATGCAAAAAAATGAGAAAGCTGCCTGGCTCAGTTTTAGAGAAGTTTGTGAAAACTTCTTAGGAAACACCAGAACTGAGCATTACAAAGACATTGTTACAAAGTTGATAGAAAATTACAGGCAATTGGGGTGTCTTATGAACTTAAAGCTCCATTTTTTGGATTCCCATCTTGATTACTTTCCTGACAATTTAGGTGACTATAGTGAAGAGCGCTTCCACCAGGATGTAAGAGAATTGGAAAAGAGATATCAGGGAAGGTGGGATATTAACATGTTAGCGGACTATTGTTGGATGCTCAAGAGAGATTAAGAAACAAATCTGAGAAAAAGAGTACATTATAAACTCAAAAAATGACATCAATAAAACTTTACTTGAACGCTCGTGATAGGTCAATGAACAAAGAGTTGAAGAAAAGCAACAAACTGTAATTAAATCTTGAGCAGACAAACTCAAACTGCAGCAAGGTCAGGGGAACTCGTTTCAGCTAAAGTTTCTTATTTGTCTTCTATGTATTTGTAACTTATACTCTCTGAATTTCAGTTTGCTTGTCATAGTTCAAGTGTGAGTTTTGCGTCTCGGTTTGAGTAGCTGTTTGATTGCCTGAATTTCAGTGTAAGTTGTGCGTCTGGCTTTTAGTATGAGTTTCTTTGTCTGACTTTCTAACAATGGTTCAGCCAAAAGCCGTTATTAACCAAAATAGAAAGGTAAATTACTTTGAAATTTTTTTGGCCATTCTGACCTAAAGTTGGGCTTTGTTTTTTGGGTTACTGAAGTGTCACAAGTAAATTTGTACTATACGGAATCCTTTTTTGCGGTTAAAAATTCTCCGGAAACGATATATCTGGAGTAAACAGTACAAAAAATAGACTTTGGTATTTTCTTGGGCAATTTTGACCCAAAATTTTGGTTTTGTGGAAAACTGGTGGATGCGCATCAAAATACATAAGAATTGACATGTCAGACCTCGGGTTCAGAAAATTGTTTTTGTTGTGTGCCGGTGTAATTATTCACAATATGGACATGACATTTTTAACTCAATTTTATATGAAAGTTCGATCATGAGTAATGTAGGCTTGGTGATAATTCGCTTCATACTGTCAGGGTAGCTAAAAAATTTTGTCGAATAAAACAAAATCGCCGCATTCAATTAGGTGAACGACAGAATGCCCTTTCTAACAACCGGTCAAGTTGTTCAGTTTAATCCAAACAACTTGTAAAAGACTAATGCTATATGACAATTCCAGCCGCAAATACATAAAATCATATATATATATATATTGTATTTTGCCAAATTAATTCCAAATCAAATTAATTGAATTAAATTAAAATCTTTTTTTTTATTAGGATGAATAAAAACTTTTCTCTTTATATAATCTAATCTCTTGATGATAATAAAAACCAGAATATAAAAAAATAAAAAAAATAAAAATTTTCTTCTCTAGCCTAAATACGAAGAATTCAATTAGAAAAATTATATTATCAATGGAAAAAACATTTAGCCCTATACAGACATTATATCCAAGCTATCCAGCACGTTGTATATGGCAGACAATCAAATTTATACATTTCAATTTTATTTTTCGCATGAAATAAAATTTATGTAGGGGGGGGGGGGCTCGAAAAATGAATATTTTATTCGTATACCATCCACAAGAATTGTTCAAGCTTCTTCTCCCTCTCAATAATGGCAACATGAGAATATGACTTTAAACACTTGTCAATTAAATTCGGTACTTTTATTATTTTATTTTTTGGTGCGATTTTAAATGTAAATTTAATTATTGTTCTAGTGGTTTCTATTTCTAATCTAATAGAGTGGTAATTAAATTTTTTTTTTTGTGGTTTTTTCTTCAACTTTAATTAAGATGTATAGGTAATAATTTAGCAGTATTAATTTAGTAAGCCACATTTATAAAACATGTTTTTACAATAAGCGCATAAATCATCTAAAGTTTTTATGGAGTGTTTCGAGCAGCAAACATAAAAAAAAATATTTTATAAATCTTATATGTTTTTGGCCAATTTAACATACGAAGACGACAAATTTTATTTGTCGATTCTATAATTTATTTCTGTACGTTATTTGCGGAATTGAAATATTTTATCTATTATCTCTAATAAATTTTGAATTTTGTTTTGGTGGTGTAAATAAACAATATTTTTTGTGAGCTTTCATGTGGAAACTTTTTGTTTATCAATCATATCAATAAATTTATGCAGAACACTTTAGATAAACTTATACGCTATGGTAATTTATTAATGTACCCGTCATACCGGATAAAACAATCAAATCGCATTAACTCTAAAACTTGAGAATGTATATCAAATTTTTGATTGATTAGTTTTTATATTCTGCCTATTTATGTATAGAAGGCGAACGGAGAAAACCATTGATAAAAATGTATCCAAAAAATCATAAATTTTAATTTTATCATCAATATTTTTTGTTCCTCCTTGAAATTGTGTTTACCATTTTGTTTTGTTTGTAATCAAAAATCAATTTTAAAACATAATTAAATTTTTATTAAAATTTATTGTATTCCAGTAAACATTTTTATTATGTAAAAAATTTATAGAGAATTAGATTAAATTTATCTTCGTACTCAAGTCTGTTAAAAAAGTTTTGTCGACTCTGACAAATCTAATTGCCAAAGATCCTCCACAAATTTACTCTATATTTTCTCTTGACAATATCCCAAAACAAATTTAAACAGTTAACCCGTACTTAACCTTAAAAAAAGGGCTACACAAAAAAATATTCAAAACATTATGATTTCCATATGAAAACATTTTCGAAATAAAATTTGAAGAGAGATAGGAGGTTTTGAAAAATAAACAACCGATTAATAATTGATTGACTTAATTTGTGAGACTCTCAATCTTGTACATAAAAGATGAAATCGGCAAATATGATTCATCAAATTACAGATAAATAAAACAAAAGTTGTGTATCAAACGACGACAAATAACGTATCCTTCCACATCAAATAACTAAACAGAAAATATCCTTTTGACCTATATCACAAAAAAAAAAAAAAAAATCGAATTATATTTGGTAAATTCGTATTTATACCGAACATGTATACAGATATAATAGGCAAAATGTATATAAATGATGTCAATTCAAAATTTATATATAATTGTGTATTTTGGGTGGATTAAAAATAAAACGTAAAAAATGCTTATATAACATACAAAATATGTACAAACTGAGGACTGATTTATTCAAAATTGAGGATGTTTATTGATTTTAGTCAACAGGGCGTGTAACTAAACTAAACATATAAATTAATAATATATAAATAGCATTATTATTTATCAATTTTATTTGATTTAATAAATAAATATTTAACGATTTTTAATTAATCGAAGCCACGTTATTTGTTTATTTATGTCACTAATAAAAATTAATGCACACTAAAATTTCGGGAGATAGATGGCTTTTTAATAAAAATAAAATTCGCGAAGCTAATTTATATATTGTGTTCTCTTCATTCTCCGTCGAAAAACGGTGGATTGAAATAATGCTTGTTGAGAAAAATAATAAAGCCCGCAGTAGTAATTAAATTATGTTATGTTTTCCTGGGCATTTTGTCCCGTTAGAAAAGTGCCAAAAAATAAGCTTTTTAAATAGCTTATAACAAATTATTGAAATGTTATTTTAATCCGTTTTATACCTTAACGAATCTCTAAATCCCCGCTTTGACGATTTGTATAAATTCCAACATTCTTCATAATTTGGAAATTTTTCAAAAATCTGTGTTTTTTGCACTGTACCTTTTCTTGAACATAGCGGAGATTTGAATAACTCAAAAGGAATAAATTTTCCATTTTTTAAACGATTTATTACAGAATTTTCCTGCTTTTCCAGAATATGTGTCCCTTTTCCAGAATATTTCCCCCATTTTCCATATTTTTTTTTTATAGAATTGATCCATCAATAAACTATTTTAGCATATATTCAAGCTAGTTTTTTAACCAAGATAAGAGAGTGATGAGCTGTGCACCGCTTTCAATTATTCATACAGTCCCTTGAAATTCGATGTTTCAAGATGTTTTTTGGTTGCTTAATCCGTTGTGGTAGAATAGAATCGACGAATGTATTGAAGACAAAACATTTAATTTTAAATTATTCTGTAAATGAAATGGATTTCCAGAATATTTTAAAATTCGATCTTAATTTTCCAGAATTAGCATACACGAGTCTTAATGCGAATCCGAAAAGGTAATAACGACCATGGGTCTTTTTTCCTTTTAACGGACTTTAATCAAATTTCGGGAGAGTAATAATGCCCACGTTAGACGTTAATTTACTCGACCGCGCAAAACCGTAAACTGGATTATGAACTGGCTATATAATTCTAGCAGTCAGAGTCACTTTTTGATCGCTAGTCTTTGCTAGAACAAAAAAATGTATGGAATCTGGATTTTTTTCTTCTTCTTCTTTTTTCTTATTCTTTTTTCTTCTTGTAAGGTTAAGTAACTAGAGAAACTGTTTATTCAAGTTTTAAACAGTATTTTAAACAGCCAGCAAATCACCCTGTTTTACCCTACAAAAACGCTACTTCAAAAGTTTTTCTTGTCCACCGAAATATTCTGCAATCATATTTTGATATTCGGACGGTCTAAGTGTAAAATTTTTGTCAGAACTTTTATATGAGAGCTACAATATATAACCTATTATAATACATACATACGTCTTGGAACCGTATCGATATTCGCTAAAAATTTGCCAAAATATCAACCAATACTTAAAAGAACTACTCTTGTTAAATTGACATAATTCAGTATATATCTGCCCAACTTACTGCCAGCAAATAACACAAACTTTAATTGATTAATTTTAGCTTTTAAATGAAAGGAAAAATTTTACAGTAAATTTACAAAAAATTTAACGAAAGCTCGTTCAAAACCTCCAAACGATAAAATTGATGAAATTTTTTAAATAAATTGAAGTCAAAATTAGTAACAGTTAGAACGAAAACAGGACCAGCTTATAGGATTTTTCGACCCTTAAAGAGCGAGAAAGCAGACGGTGCAGTTTAGTGGCCATTATAGCATCCCGTATCTTCTGCTTAGGTAAAAATAAATTGTTGGTTTAAGGAATGTTCAATTATATATAGGAACAAGAGTAAGGGGTCAGGAAGATTGTGTCAAATCGCTGCTTCGCTAGTTAGAGATACAACAATGAAAGTTTATGAATTTGAAATTTTTTAGGACTATAGCACACAATTATGATTAAATTTGCATCATATCGCTTGAAGTTACAAAAATAACCCTTAGATTAAAGGCATGCTGAAGGCGATATAAGCGGAATTCAGGAGCGGTTTTATGTCGGTTTGCCGTGGTTCGTCTTCTATTTCTGTAGTTGCAAAATTAACCCTCGATCAACTCTGTAGGAGCCAGAATATTGATCAATTAGAAAAATAATACCCAATTTATAAGAATTTATAAATCTAAATAGATGGAAATATGTGAAAGAAAACTTCCTTCGGGTCGCTGCGCTCCCTTCGTTTAGTCTCCCATTATAGTATAGGGTTCCAGAATTATAAAATTGATTTTAGAATTAGTACCTCATTTAAAAAAAACATTTTAGATCCCATTTCCTTCGTTCAAGTCGAAGTTTATCAACATCGATTATGAAATAGCTAAATTCCATCCTAATTGATGGAATGTGGTAAACATTCCAGAGACTTCCCTTGGTTAAAAAATAGCTAAGTTCCATCATATTTGGCCACATTCCAGAACTTCATCTAAAAAATCATTTTAGAATCACCTTTTCGTCACACATGTCGAATTCCATCGTCGACTTTTAAAAAATTTAAAAAAACCATTAACGGTTAAGAAATAGTGAAGCTTCATCCTACTTGGTCGAGTTCCAGCACTATATCTAAAAATCATTTTAAGATACCATTTCCATCGTACATGTCGAATTTCGTCAAAATTGGTTAAGGAATGGTCCAGTTCCTTCCTGATCTATATTCCAGAACTTCACCTAAAAATAATTTTAGAATCCCATCCCAAGATATTGGTTTTGTGCCTCTAATAACTATTGCGGTGGCTCTCACACACATTTCAGAGTGATAAGTTCTATGGCCTGGATGCATAAATAATTACAGCGAGCTGACTTTTCAAATTCAGGTTTTAATGCTCTATTTATTTTAAAAATTTGTCGAAAATACGCATTTTATTTGCGCACATAGCCACACAACTCTTAGGAATCTAAAAAAAAAAAAATTTAGTTCACTAAACAACGTCCACAAATAGCTACGTTGAATTTCTTGAATTATCAAAATTTCTCTAAAATCTTTAAATACATTTTGAATTTTCTTCCAAATTCAAATTTTTCTAATGTTAGAATTAAGTGTATTCCCGAATCCTATTGCTAGAACTTGACAAAACATGAAAATCTTCCTAACACGTTGCTTTTTCAGCATTTCTATAAAATCTATAAATTCTGCATGATGTAAATTGGGCATGACCGATTATTCGATTTGGCCAAATTTGTTGAACGGTTAATCCGAATTTAGTACCAACTAATGATTGATATTTGATGTTGTGCGCTAGAATAATGGTGATATGATGTAAGGTAATTAATACGAAGTTAGCATTTGTAGATGTGGGAGACGTATACTACGTAGTACACACATTACAAGGATTGAGATCCTTTAGTTGTCATTCGAATTGGTTGTTGATCGGGAGCAGGCATAATTTTGTTAAAGAACTAGGACCAGGTGTTTCACGGTGGCAGCTCGCACTAGACAATCAGGACCCGGATGAGTTTCGGTGATTCTGTTCACCAACCTCTTTGATAGAGGGCCCTTCTCTTCTCTCAGTAGCACCAATTGCCCGACAACCAATTGGCTTTCGTATTAAGCAATTTGGGACGTTGTTGAAGGCGTGATAGCTACTCTTTCCAATAATGTTTCCGGGTATAAGACATCATGAGCTGGCGGCCACCGTGAAGGATCTTGCGAATTAAACGAGTGAATTGGTCATTTTTTTGTGGAATGATAGAACGCTCACCTCTGTACGGTAAATTTGAATTCTTTAAGTGTCCGCCTCCACGTAAATACCCATCTTTGACGATAAACGGGTTGATTGATCGAAGTGGATTCTCATTCATCAACTTCAGACTAACATCGTGAAATCTCATTGGCGAAGTAAACCTCTGGGTCATATTGACCGAAAATCCGAACGACCAGTTCAGTTCTTTGCAAATTATGGTGATGCGAAGTAGTTTGGCGAATGTTGAATATCGAGTGACCAGCTGACGCAGTTCGTTGTCACTCGACGGTGCTTTTGCCTAAG
Organism: Tipula vernalis; assembly: GCA_958295665.1. Lineage (NCBI taxonomy): Eukaryota > Metazoa > Arthropoda > Insecta > Diptera > Tipulidae > Tipula > Tipula vernalis. Next base: position 172,085,856 of record OY282558.1, on the reverse strand, counting down.
TGACTATCGTTGATTTTACGTTACGTTGTTCGAGGCTGAGATGTAATTTTTGATTGCTGGGGTGGCCATTTATCGAGTGCTCCTCGAGCCCACAAAGGGCCCCTCCACAACGTCACAATTACAACTTGGGAATCGGCCCATGCAAATTCTTGAATGTTGGCTAGGTGGAGACAGTGATGTGGCAATGGTGTGCATTAGTTTGGCGAGTAACACGTTAAAACATAATTCCAAACGAGGTAGGCTGACGATCTGTAAAGGTGCCACCTCCGTTTTGGATGCGAGAATCGATATTTTGGTTGTTCCATCTGCCAACTCTGCTAAAATGGCTCGTTTGATTTGAACCAGCGTGCGTAGTTTGAACCTGAGTTTGAACCTGGTTCATTAAGTGAGTATCTCCATACGATTGGTTGAAAGTTCTGATGTTCAGTTGCAACCAGGATCTGATGATACATTCACTTGATAACTGGAATGAAAACAAACACTTATTAGGGAAGCGATAGAGAATTCTGAACATCTCTTGTTGCAAATTCGGGCAGTAATGAACGATCCGATTCAATGAAATATGCATAGTTGTTTTGTGCAACGCGTTGAACATGACTCGTACATAACTTCGGTGTAGAGCGAGAAGTTTGTATTATACCGTGCTGAGGCAGATGACAGATTTGGTCGGCTGTTCAAATCGCGGTAATTTTTTATGAATTATATATACTCAAGGCGTAATGAGGGTTTTTCATCGAACCATGTTTTTCATCGAACCATGTTTTTCAGGCGGATGGTGCGCTCTCGCGGGATAACATCCAATTGGTGCTGAGTGGTCTGTGAATGGCAGGTAAACAGTGAACCTTCCATGGGTAGTGCGGAAATCTGTTGTTTGGAAATAATGTTCACATTGAATTTCGTTCGAGGTTAAAGTTCATGATGGACTTGAAAGTTGACTGGTTGCCATATGACCCATCTTTCCGTATATGATGTTTCCTAGTATTTTGGGTATTATGGGATCCGTTAATAAATTATATAATTTCTTCCAACTGGAGCATGCCCATTACATCTGCTCCGAATAAAATGTCAATTTTGTTTCGGTGCCCATCTTTGCGGATCAATGATTTGCGTGGATAGAATACAAGTGCAATTATTATAAGAAGTTGATGATTGAAAGTGACTCTGCTGATCGACACCGATGCTGGTTTCCTTAGCAGTCCGATAAGATCGAGGTCACTTTCCATTATAAAAAAGTGGTCCGTTACCCCGAATCAACCAATTTTCTAATGGAGAAGTCCTGGTTCTCCTTGGTAACGATTCATTGCAGGTTCGGAAAGTACTGGATCTAAACTCAGACCTACGGTTTCCTCGACGCAGACAGTTAAAACATAACCCCTTCTTTTGGACGAGTGTAGTTAATGAGTGAATTAAAGTTATCGTATTGGAGTACATTGTGGTTATCCTCACAATCTTGCGAGTTTGCGAGTGCAGTTGATGATGGTAGCGAGAATGGCTGCGATAATTTTGGATTCAACTAGTGATTGTCAACGACTGTCTAGATTTCATCAGTTTTTGATATGTTTGATATTGGGCTCTGATGAGGGATATTTCCCGCTTGCGATAGGTTTCAGGATAGAGTTTCTCCGTGATAATATTCACCAAGATATTATCCTATGTCGTGACTGGAGCGGAATATACTTTCAGACAGCGCACTGTGTCCATGGAACATTTATAATTCTTCTTAGTCCCGACGCGGACTTTCGACGATTCTATGGTCTAGTTAGCGTCACTGACTTGCTTTGGCTGCTCCACCTGTGAGGTTTGCCTTTAAGTAATGCACCCGCCAAAAAATTTGAGAATTTGGTATTGGAAAATAACTGATGTGGGACTAGAGGACCGTACGGTATTTTTTCAGACCTTACTTACCTCAAGTAAAACCGAAATACCGTATTTTGGAAAACCTTGGGCGATCCTTAAAATTTCAACACGAAGGCTGAATCGGTATTTTACAATCCACTTTCTTGTAAAATGTAAGTAGATTTACCTAACACAAACCCGTCTTAGCGTACGTGCAATTATAGTTTTGATATTGACACATAACTAATGTAAGACTTAAAAAGCGCAGGGTTTTCACAGTTTTTTTGTGCTTCAAACCGAATAAAAAAATTTCTTCGGAATAACATAGAAATTATTAGTTAACCGACGTAGGACTGGCAGTTCACCGGTTTTTTGCCAGACTCTTTTGCCATGAAGAGAGGTACAATTACTGTAATTAGTATGCAATAATTAGTGTGCAATTAGAATTTTAGTATTGACATATAACCGACGTAAAACTTAAAAATCGTAGGATTTTCACAGACTCTTTTTGCTTCAAACCGTTTAAAACAACTTTTCTAGGAATACCATAGAAATTATTACTTAACCGACGTAAGACTGGCAGTTCACCGGTGTTTTGCGAGACACTTCTGGCATGAAGACACGCAAAATTACTATAACCAGTAATACCATTATAGCATTGACTAATAATAGATGTAAAACTGAAAACTTCCCGGTTTTTGTCTGGTCCTTCGTCATATAGTTTGTTGATTTGTATTTTGTCGAAAATGCCCCTAATGAAAATAATTAATAAATCCATAGCTGTTTTTGATACTGTATGCAGTTGTGTAGAAGTGCCATTCACAATCGATTCCGAAATCATCTCTGTGTTTGATGACACTCATAAAAATCTTTTTGTTTTTTATAATGTGTTACTGCACCATCAGTTATATAATATATTTTAGATACATTAGAAAATTGTGTCGTCATAAAATGGATCAACTTCTCGATGAATAAGTTTACAACAACAGTATCATGATGAAGACAATCAGATATTGTAATATAGCTGTAGTGGCGCAGTTGTCCTTCTACTTTCTTGTATATTACAAACGGATGAGTTGTTGCTTGCTTATTATTCCAATGAAAAGCCTGTACTGCATTTTGCATAATAAATGAATAGTGCTCGGCAAAATCACATGAAACAAGAACTTTGAAGTGAAATATAGTAGTGTGGTATTAATTGTTTCAACCTAACTATGAAATAATCCAGAAAGTTATCTAGCGACTTTGAATAATTTTCCAAGCTGAATCTGTCGGTTGAAACCCACTGAGATGATGAAATGATGTCTTTAAATACTCTCGAAACCTATCCAAATCTGAACAGTTGTTGCATTCTAGAAGGTAGCGGGATGATGTAGGATTGGCACATAATATTGATTTAAAACAATCTGTGTAGTGCGATATCTGTTTTTTGGTTATAGTTTACATTCTCGTTCCATAAATAATTAGTTTGACATTCGGATGAATTTTACAAACGCAAACTGTATGTGTTCCACTACTTCCTGGTTGCACACAGTTTTTAGGCCGTAGAAGTAAAAATTTGGAAAATCCAATTTTTTTTTTGATTCGTCGTCCTGGTGCAGCATCTTGTATCCCTCATAACACTCCATCAACGTACACAGCATTAGCCTTTTCTGTACTTTGACTTTTTCAATAGTCAAGCAATCGTTTTTCCCAGGCATTATCTGACTAACATCATCATCGTTGTAATAATCAAGCACCGATTGCTTAAGTTCTTCATTGATACGTTTTCCGGTTCTAGCTTCTGAAAGACTTAATGGACCATTCTCATTCTCAAGTTTTTTTGTTGTTCAGACATAGTCAGTAGCCGGATCTTTTCACGGCCTTTGTTCAATTGCGAAAATTTGTGTTTCATTTGCTCCATGAATTCATCGTATACAGCAGCCTTCATTTGGTCTGTCATTAGCCGTTCAGCAATACTTGATAATACAAATTTATTAATATAAATAATTATCAAATACATAGGGTAACAAAAAAAAAAAAAATTCCATATATAAATTTTGACACCTATGTACCTAAATAAATTTTGTAAGAAAACAAAAAATAACATATTCCTGGATTTTTGGTATATGTAAGAATATTAAATGAGATACAAAAAAAAAAATAAAAAAATAAAAATATGCATTGTTTGTTGGTTAATTATCGGATAACAACTTTTTATTTGACAGCCACAAATGCATTACCACCTCAGCGTATTTTTGAAATATTTGACACCCTATATCTCGCCAAACAACAACAACAACAAAAAGTCGTCTTCCATAGTAATTTTTTTTAGTCAAGGGCTAATCAATTATAAAAGAAAAAACACAAAATTAAAATATGACTGCCACAAATTTGTGAGTTGACGTATTTTGCACCAAATGATATCCAGCCGCCACTTTCATCTCGGTTTTTATGTTTGTTACAATAAATAATTTACAAATTTGTCACACAATATAACAATTATTAATATAAAAATAAAATAAATATTTACTGTAAATGGTTTCACTTCATTTTTACACAATAGGTACACACTTATTTTATTATACACTGATTTTTGATAATAAAAATTATGTGTTCTTTGATAAAAATCTGTGTACTGATTTCAAAGAACACAGGATTTTTATTATCACTCGTCATCGTCGAACAACCAAACCAAACTCAGTTGAAATAAATAAATTATTATTGCATTTCATCGTGATCCCGCTTCCCAAACAAATACAAACAAGAAAAGAGAAGAGAAACGAGAATATTTACGAAATTACGAAATTATACATTAATATTATGTATCTTACTCGTAGATTTTTTCAGGCTCAATTCGACATTTTTCCTAACTTGCTGCAAATCAATTTAACGTATAAAAACTAAAATAAGATTTAATTATTCTTAGTAATTATGAATTAATAACAGTTTTAATTGATATTATAATATATTTATTAATTAAATCCCATTTCTTGCCATTAAATAGATAAATCATGATTTACGCGAATTGTTAGTCTACTTTGTTAGTCTTTTCTTTTATTAATTTTACAATCGGATATCCTTCGGATAGGTACATATTTTGCTTCAATTTTTCAACTCGATTTTTACGGTCTCAAATCCATGAAGCTTGTCGCGCTTAACAATAATGTTTGTCGGAATATTTTACAGCCCACTTGACCGTAAAATGTAAGTAATTTTACCGAACTTAAAACTGTCCACGGTACCTATTAAATAAATATTTTAGTATTGATTTATAACCGACATAAGAAAATAATATCCTAGGTTTTCTTACAGACTAGGTTCCGTTTTATTTTCGTGTTTGAATCGGTTGCTGTCGATAAGTAAATTTTTTTAAATAATCTAGTCATGTTCGCTTAATATTTACTTTCTCCGTTTTTTTAAAAATCGGATATCCTTCATGTAGCTATTTTCTGTTTTGCTTTAATTATTCAACCGACTTTTTACGGTTTGGAAACCGTGAATCTTGTAGCGGTTAACAATTGTTTGTCGGAGTAGTTTTTGCGGTTTTGTAAGATTGTCAATTAGATCGGTCAATACATTCTTGAAATAGGTCAAGTTTGCATAGTTACCATCGAAGATAGGAATTTTTAGATGTGGTAACTGAATTTGATTGTGACGTTAGCTTGGGGTTCTCTCTTGATATGGAGAAGCAAATGAGATGCGACAACGTCTATATATTGTTTTTATTTTCAACATGGCAGCGGTATAATACTCCTCATGCTGAGCACGACTGCCGACTTCATCTGCAATCTCATTTGGACCACAGAATGCCTCTTCCTTGTCTTGGATGTCGCAGAACTCTTCATAACGGGATTCAATGTGTGAAATTGGAATCTTGACGTGTTCTTTGTTGACCACAGGATTATCGCCTTCGATTTGTTTGCCACGTCGGAGACACCGTTCGAGAATTAAGTGTGCTCTTCTGTAACAACGCAGAACCTAGTTCTGATCGAAGATATTGTAGATATCAGCTATTCACGATCCGCCGTTATATGCTAATTTACTGCACAATTGAGGTTAAAGAAACGAAATGCACTGCGATTCGCTGTTATACTAACACTACAAAAGTTAGAATTAAAGTTCATCTAATTTTCGATTAATCTAACCACGCCCTATTGTAAATGGAAGAAAAAAAGGGTTGAGTTTTTTTTGCTTTTCTTTTACTGTTGTTGTATGTTGTGTACACATTTGATGTCCGCTCGAACGATGTTGAACAAAGAGAATGGAAAAACGATGATGATTCGTTACGTCGGCTTCCATTTCGGTTTAGTTAGCTTAGGTGGTAATTGGTTGTAGATATTGCCGATGTTGAGTTGTGAAATTTACGCTATGTAGCAGAAACAGCGGGTTTCTTGTATTTACAGATTTTCACAAGATTTATCAAAATTCTACAGTTAGTAATATGTAGAGCAAATTTCCTAAAATTTATAATTTTTCCAAGACATTAAACTCGGGCAATTTCTTTAGAAACGTTTATTTAGAAAAACTGTAAACTATACATACCTATGCGAGATCCCTCATTTATTGAAATCTAAAGTTATCCAACTTCTTAGAACTCGAAAGACATAAAGGCAACCGTACCAGTTTGTTTTAAAATGTTATTTTTTTCAATAACTTGTTAGTTATTTACGTTACTAAAAGTGTAAGTAACATAAATTGGCCCACCACTCTGGAGGCGGTCTCAAATCAAAGGATTTTGGTATCAAAAGGTTTAATAACAAGTTGTTTTTTAAAATGCCTTATAGTTAGGAAAATTGCTATTGCAGTATTTGTTATGTTTACACCTGTGCTATTAACAAGTTTTGTTAATTCTCCTAGTCCATTCTATATCCGGAATTAATCTGAGGCTACTAAAATTGAAAATCTTATCAAATATATTAAAACTTCAAAGAATATTTTGAATTTTTTACTAATGTTAAAATCTTTCCAAAATTTGTAAGATTTGAAATTTTTGAAATTTCTTATTTTTAAAGAAATCTCCAAAAAGTTCATCATAATTCTAAAATTAATTCAATATCGTTCAATAACGTTAAAAAAATATAAATTTTGTAAATATTCCAAAAATTTCACAATAAATTAGAAGAATTTTCCAAATTTTTTTAACTCTCCAAAGTTTCTTTAAGTAATATAATGGCGAAGTTTAGATGGTGCAATTAACAATTAAGTAATCTTCAGAATTCAAATTTCTTCTTGTTTTGTAACCTTAACATATTGCAGTGTGTCAATACTATTAGAACGAAATAAACACAATAATTATATTTCGAATAGTTCATTTCGGATACCAAATTGGAGTTAAGTAAATTTTCTTGTATTTTGCTGAATATTTCATTTCTGTCGACCAGCCTAAATACCTCCAAAATTACGCTTGTCAAAAAAAATGTTTTAGGGAAAGACTTTTTTTTTGGTTCGAGAGGGAAACCTTGATTAGGTAATGTTTGGTGGACGTTAAAACTACGTATCGAGGTCATATCAAGGTTAACTTCTTTTTTTGAATATAAACCTAAATTTTTTGAGCGGTATCTTATTTGCTGGAAAAAAAGAAAGCAAATCTTGTCTGAGCCATTTTGTGTACCTCTTTCAAGGTATGCCTAGAAAAATAGAGTTGAACATGATCGGCCAATTTAGAAGTATTCAAAATAATTAATTTATGTTTCCCCACAACAACAAACTTCGTTCTATTGAAAATATTTTTTTTTTACTATTTGTTCGAGATATTGTTGTAGATACGACATATTTTGATAGCATAAATAGTTCACGCTGAATATTATGTGAATATAAAAAAAATATTTGTTGGTTATTTGTAAAATCAAACAAAGCACAGCTGGAGCGGACTAGAAACAAAATGTATATTGAAATTAAATTAAAATTGTGACCAATTTTAAAATTAACCTGAAAAACAAAATGGCTTGTTTCAATTGATTTTGATTACCAGACATTTTTTTTTTTTTGTAAAATATGCGGGTAGCGGTGAATTGAAAAAATAATTCGCTTTTGGTCTGTAATTAAATGAAAGCAGTAAAATCATTTTCATCTAGCTATATAATAAAAATAATTTGTGAAACAAATCGGACCCTGTTTTCCTCAGCCACACTCGTGTGCCCCATAAACATAACTTTTTATTGGTAACATATAATTAACTCTATAATTATTAAAATTAATTAGATATCTCGATATTCTGATTATAATTAAAATTTGGATGTGCGTTTGGTTATTTTGTTTCCTACATAGTGTTGTACAGTAATTTTCCGCTTCCAATGTTACACAAATTTTTGTATATCCGTTTCTCTCCGTCTATACTTGAGCATAAAACCACAAACAAATTTAATTGAATTTTTTTGTTTGGTGTTTTATGTATTTAGATGTGATTTAAATTAAATTCCGTGTTTGAATATACCCCATGTATGTACGAACATGCTTACCTTATCCAGTCGTAACAGAAATAGATTGTACATATTATGGAGACAAACTTTTTCTATTTACTACTTAGTAATACACAGTTTTTACACACCACACATAAAAATAGAATCAGCATTTTGGTTAGAGATAAAACTACGATTTTCAGGAATTAATAGCACACTGAAAATAAAAGTCCTAAAAAAATGTCGTTGCTGCTTTGCATAAATAACTATAAAAAAAAAATGTAAAGCTTTATGAAAAGAATGACACCTTTTTGTGTGTTATTTTGGTAAACAAAATTTTTTGTATTTGAAAAAAAAAAAAAAAAAAAATCTCGTCTATGTGCTTATCTACGTGTTGGAGCGCTTTTTATGTGTCGTTTTTTTTTTTATCTAAACCAAAATTTTATTTTCCGAAAAAAAGTTTTGGAGAAATATATAAACACATTTACGAAAAATAAACCTCGACAAAAAACTGATGATAGTCGGATTGGTTTATTTAGTTGCTGTTGATATAATTTTTTTGTTGTTTTTTTTTTTTTTTTTTAATCCAAAGTGGTATTACTGTTATCGGTTTTCACTGTGCCAAGAGGAAAAAATCAAATAAATTGGAAAAGTGTATAAATATTTTCGTGTATCCTTGTGAAATTGATACACACAAAATCTTCGAGATTGCGAGAAAAGTTTTTCTTTGTTTGATGTTATCTTGTATTATTTTCACAATTTAATTGATTTTCTTTTTTTTTTGGGTTTGATTGTTTGTTTGCTGGCGAATATGTCTATAAATATTACCGTGTATACACAAAAGTTTGTAATCGATATGTCGACGAATATTTTTTTTTTTATTGGCCGCACAGTCTTTCAATAAATCAATCATCATAATATTATGTACAATTCTTATACAATAAATAACAAATTAGAAAGTTTACGTGAAACTTTTTCCTTCTTTAGCTGTTTATTGTTGTTGGTCGCACAACCAGTTCGGTGAACAATTTGTTTTTTTGTGTTTGTGTTTACAACAACAATGAAACTCTTTTGTGAGTGTTACGAGGGTAACATTTTTAAAGTATATTTAGTGAATTATTTTTTTTAAGATTATGTAAAATCGCAAACAACTATTTTATAATGGTACGGTTTCGAAATTAGAATTATTCAGCCATAAAGTATTTCGAAGTATTTTGGAAATATTCAAAATATTAATAAATAAAATGAAAATTGTTTTATGTTACTTTATGAATAATTTGGGCAAAATAAACAGCTTACAGCTCCATAAAAACTTTGCCTCATAAAAAAATAAAAAAAGTATCATACGAGTATATCTAAACGTAAAAAGTTATCCCGTACATAACTATATGTATAAGGAGATTAAAAATGTAAGCAAGTACATATACATACCTTGCGTTTTGTAAAAGTAATGTAATCACGAAACATATAACAATTATTGGCTTATAAAATTTAAATTAATAAGTTTTTATATTTGTGTTTGAATTTTTTTTAATGCATCTAAAATGTAATCGATTTTACAAGATTTCCACCGATTTTACTGCCACCACACGTTCGATATTTTCCAAGGTAATATTCAATACATTCCCTAACATTCATTAAACGTGAATAATATAATCAAGTGAAATTATTACACAAAAAATAATTTATTTATTTTACTAAATTCCACTACAGGTTTTACACTTCAAATTCAACCTTTAGCAAATTACATGTACTATATGTCCAATTAGGATGGAACTTATCTATTTCATAACGGATTTTCGTGGAGTTTGACATGTGCGATGGATAAAATGATTTTTGGATATAGTTCTGGAATATGGCCAAGTAGGATGGAATGGATTATGATGGAATTGGAGCTTTACGATGGAAATGAGATCCTAAAATTATATTTCTAATTTCGAAACCCTACACTTTTTTAAACATCGCCAAACTTACCGCTTTGAAAGCAATTACTCAGAAAACAAAACCCAAAGTTTAAAGCAAACGATTGGCGAGAAAAATTTCTTAGTATAGGAATAATTTAGGAATTGAAATAGAACGTTTTGGATAACTCTAAATACAGAGGCCAATCGCTCATAATACATCTACTGAAAAAAGTAGAAATATCTAACCCCCTCCCCGTAGTTTTGGCTGAAGGCCCAAAGAGTTATACCAATGTACCACTCTGCAAAAATGAGAACCCTCCCAGTAGATAGATATATTATGAGCGATTGGCCTCTGTATTTTTCTGATTTACCAAATCGAAAATATTGGGATTGCCATGAACAATTAATATATTTGTCTATAAAAAATGCCGAAAAATCAACTGATTACAGACAGACAAATTAAATTCTTTAAAAAAAATTATTTATTAAGTAGGCTTTGCTTTTTATTAGCTGTCATCTGATAATATGCTTCATATTATGTATTTGCTTCATTTCTCTTATGTTTACCTTGTTTCTATATTGTTTGTCATGTTTATTATTGTAAACGTCGCGCCTTTTCCTTTATATTTATATCTCTTTTTTACATGCATGTACTCTATTTTTAAGCTTTTTCAGATATAAAATATCTTATTTTGTTATCATTATTACCGTAAATTGGAAAAGCTCACGAAAAAATCGTCCAAGTCAGGTGGAAAATAAAGTTGATAGTTTCAATTGAATCAAAATAAAATTAATTTCGAGTCAATTTTCATTAATATATTTTGAATAAACTGAGGTCATATCTCTCCATATAAAAACTATGGAATAAACATTTTCTTTTGGATTTTTTTATACCTTAAAAAAAGCTTTTAAAAAAATATCGTCAACATGGAGGCTTTATTTATTAAGTTGGCTTTGGTTGTATCAGAGCCTACTCTATAAATAAGAGCCTCCACATTGATTGTATTTTTTACTAAGCTTAAAATAAAGTACATAAATTTTTTTCTTTACTATGAAACTATATGGGAAAACGATTGTTTTCATTTACATTTTTAGTCTGTAAGAATTATGAGCTCTTACATTATTTTTATACGAAAATGTTCATAAAACATGTAATTTTATTTGATTGAAAAATCGAATCATGAAAATGTTTATTTCTTAGTGAAAATCCTCTTGGAATATAAACTATTGCTAAACTTTTTTGGAATGTTGTTGTTGTAAAATACGTCATAACATAAAATTTATAAACAATTATAACCATCTCTTTTTAGTCTCCTTCTAAAAAGCATTGCCACATGACAAAAATCTGTCCGAATACAGATTCATATCATGTGGTAATGCTTTATTAACGAATTTTGTTTAAACCATAGATGTCGCCTACAATTAAAAACATATAAAAAAAAATCAAATAGGTGATCGAACCGGTCGGATTCTAAAATCGGTCTGATTTTTGATTCGAATAAACATATTTTTGGTGGCTTCCCTCTATAGTAATAACTAAATTGTAATAATAATTAATGTAATATAATTTTTCTATAAATTTACTAAAATTAAACCATTGCTATGAAAGAAATTATGGTAATTTTACGTGAAAAGTTTTCTTTCAAATCGTTTAGTCAGCCCGAATCCCTGTTGTTTTATTTGTGTGTTAAGTGACATCTAGGAATGGGAATAATAAGTAAGAGCTATTTTATTTTATAAACCGCTCTCAAATGTTATGACAATGGGGCATGCATATAGTAAAAATACTTGCCGCTATTTTTGTGGCAGCACGTTCGTTTCCAGGATAGAATCAAAATGTCATTTGTGTTTTCTATCAAAATCTATAGTAAAAATAAATAACATGAAACAATTTTTATATTTTAAAATATTTCTAAGTAGTGTCAATAAAAAGAATAGTTTTAAATAAGTGAAATGTTATATGGTTAACTGTTTTAAACAAAAAAACCATTCGGGTTTTTAATTAAATTCTATTTAATATAGTGAAATACCTTTAACCTCAAAAAGTTTTGTTTCCTCCGTTTCTATCGCACTACTTATAAATATTTAAAAATTGTTTCATGTTGGGTTTTGGTTGCATATTAATTGCTTGCTTAGTATTAAGTTTTATACATGTAGTTTAGTGTTGTTCATAATTTAAAATAGTTTCAGAATATTTGAGTAAATATAGCAGTGAAAATGGCAAATGTTGTTGAATTAAAAAAAAAATTAAATCTCTAAGGAGCGAAAACCACAGGAAATAAAAAATATTTATTAAACAGGTGATTTTTATTCTGTTATTACCTAATCATAAATCAAATTATAAACAAATACTTTCTAGATTAAACGTATGGCAAGGTCTTGACCTAAGTAGGAGCCGATGTCCAATAAAAGTTGTCCCTGCAGCCTGTCAGCAGCCATTCCCAGTTGATAACGAGCCGTATCAAGACCTCCCACTCTAGGAATCATTTTGAGGGATACTTTCCTAGCCGTAATTTTATAATCCACTTTGGTTTTAAAATATGTTGGTACGGAAACCGATGAAATTGTATGCCACAATTTTTTGAAAATTTGTTGTTGCATTTCGGCATACAACAGGTTGTAACCATTTTTGTAGTCTTATTTTCAAATAAAATTAAACGAAAGAACAACAATTTTTTTAATAAACAGGAAAGTAACAAATATTTTGTATATTTTTCTCCTGTGCTGTTGTTAATTTAACGTTTAATATAATAAAAATGAATAAATTTATTAGATCCACCTAAATTTAACCATATATTTCAGTGTAAAATTGAAACATTAAATTTAAAGCTATCCTTTAAAATGACATGCTGCCACCTGGTGTCTGGTAAAAGTAATAATGTCGTTTTGCATGCCCCATTCAAATATTCAAAACAAAAACTTATTTTGAATGGATCATCAATTTTTGGGAATAAAAATCGATGCCAATTATTAATCATGTATTTATTTTCAGCTGTGACTTAATTTAAATAATATTTCTAATACTTGAGAAATAAATAAGGCATTTATATTACAGTTAATGTTTGTTGGTTATGTCGTTTATTTGTGATGTATAACAATCTGGTTGATTTGATTTTTTTGATTTCTTCTCGCTCAATGCATATTATTATAATTTTTTCTCTTTGACTCTCTTTGATTTATTTTAATTTTGGCTGTTCAACGTATTGTCTTTTTTTTGCCATTGATTTTAGTTGTGAATAAGTGATGACGTCATTAAATATAATATTCTCTTTTTAATACATATTGTTGTTGTTGTAGAACGTTTTTTAATTTAATTCCCTTATTTTCTTTTAATTATATCTGGAAAATGGGGAAGCTTGAGAATCTGTGCTTTAAATGAGTTAGTCATTGATTTGTTTATTAGTGATTTCATAAAAAACTATTTATCTAGGTTTAATTTTTAATTCATATTTTTTCGTCAATCGAAATCGCGTTTTTTCATACAAACTCTATGAAAATAAATTGTTTTTTAGTGTTTCTGTGTCCTTTATTTTAAGTTCATTTTTTACATGCCGGCTCTATTCATATCAAGATGGTTCTGGTTGTATTAACACTAGATTTACCATACCAGTCATTTTGACTGGTTTTACCTTTTATTTCATAAATATTTACTATGTATATTTATTTTTTTTCGAAACTATTATATGACTTTTATAACAACAATTAAATACAAATAATTTGATAAGTTAATTTGATTTTGTGTTCATAACAAAAATTTTTTTTTTTGTTTTTGGTACTTATACCGAAACCAGTCATTTTGACCTGGTACACGTTTTTGTAGTTCTATGTGCAAATGCTTTATATTCTTCACTTTTAGGAAATTCCCTTGTTTGGAAAATGGCGTGTAAAGAAAAATGTTTGCACATCCCTGGTAAAATAGTATTGTATAACGTAGTAGTATTGGGGATCTCCCTATTTATTTTTTTTATCAAGAATTTCGTAGGAAACTGTTATAAACCATTATTTATTCATTGAGTTCTGTTCTGTTCAGTAAGAAATAATTTTATTACTTTTGCTACATACAAATTGCTCATAATGGAAAAACGAAAAATTTTGAAATTGGAAGAAATACAAGATATACTTTCGGATCTATCAGACGTTGATGGTGGTGATAGCGAATATGAGTTTTTGGGATGCGACAGTGATACGGATGATGATGGTAATCAAAGTGTTCATATTGAAAGCAGTGATAACGAGGAATTTGATGAAAATGTTGGAGGCGAATCGAGTGACGAAGAAGACAACATAAGACAACAGCATAATACGCAAAAACGAAGATGTATGCGGCTTTCCTCGAGTTCTGAAGAGGAAAACGCACAAAATATGCAAATTGAAGTTTCTGCTGATGGAACAATTTGGAAAAAAATACAAGAAGGGGGTGCCGTTGGAAGGTTACCAAGTCATTGCATTTTCAAAGATTTACCTGGGCCTACAGCACATGCTAGAAGAAATATTATGGAAGAAGAGATAAGCAGTGCCTTCTTACTATTGATTGATCATCATATATTAGAACATATTAGAAATTGCACTGAAATAGAAGCCTCTCGAGTTTTAGGTAAGAAGTGGACCCTTTCGCAGGAAAAACTGAAGGCTTTTATTGGAATATTGTATGGCCGTGGTGCATACGAAGCAAAAGGTTTGAAATTATCATATTTATGGAACAAAAAGTGGGGTCCTGTTTTTTTTTCCGAAAATATGAGCAGGAATGACTTTACGGAAATTTTACGTTTTATTCGCTTTGATAAAAGAAATGAGAGGAGTCAGCGCTTGCAAACGGATAAATTTGCGCTGGTATCAACTGTTTGGGATAAATTTATCGAGAATAGTCAAAACGCTTTCAAACCAGGAGCATTTATCACAGTAGATGAGCAACTGTTTCCAACGAAGGCTAGATGTCGATTTACCCAGTATATGCCAAACAAACCAGACAAATTTGGGATAAAATTCTGGCTGGCTTCTGATGTTGAAACGAAGTATGTTATAAATGGCTTTCCCTATTTAGGAAAAGACGAAAAACGAAATTCGTCAACTCCTCTCAGTGAATTTGTTGTAACAAGACTACTAGAACCTTATATCATGAAAGGAAGGTGTGTGACAACCGACAATTTTTTTACCAGCCTCCCCCTGGCTTCAAAATTATTAGCTAAAAATACTGCATTGGTTGGTACAGTACGTTGCAACAAACGGGAGCTTCCAAAAATTTGCAAAGAAAAAAAAGATGGTATGGAACGTTTTTCAACGCATCTATATGAAACAAATGAATGCACACTTACTGTTTATAAGAGTAAGCCTAACAAAAAGGTTGTTTTATTGAGTACTAAACACAAAGGCGTCAAAATTGATACCAGTTCCAAGAAACTACCTGAAACTATATCTTTTTACAATAAAACCAAATTCGGTGTTGATGTAACTGATCAAATGGCAAGAAAGTATAGTGTGAAATCAGGATCCAGAAGGTGGCCACTTCAAGTATTTTTCAATATTTTAGATTTGGCCGGCATCAATTCCTGGATTTTGCATAGAAGTATAACAGGAAAGAATATTTCTAGGAAAGACTTTTTGTTTCGATTAGCTGAAGAGCTCACATCTGAATATAAGTCATCAAGCCAAGGGAGGGCAAGTGAAATTCTCCGTCCAGCAACCCAGAATCCCCGGCCAGTACGTAAATGGTGCCAAATAGGACTTTGTAATAACAACAAGACAACTACAAATTGTGACATCTGTAAGAAATATGTGTGCGGAAAATGCGTGGAAAAAAAAGTTAGTATTTGTAAAGCATGTAAACATGATCATTCTGAATAAAACTGGAATATAATTGATGAGTTTTTATATTTTTATTTTTTATGGGGGTACGAACTTATGCCTCAAACTGAAACGGAAGTTATGCCCCAATTTTTTTTTGACATTACTTATTTGCCCTGTGACATAAATTGATTTTTGGGATATAATTTCATATTTTTTTGGGCATATTTCATAAATAACCGAGATATTAAATCCCTAAATTTTTAATTTCAATGTTATCAATGCGGGGGGCCTTGCCCCTCACACCCCCCGCTTATTGGAAAAACAACCCTTGCTTCGCCTTAGAACCAATTTTTATATATCTCATCAATTCTCTCAAACGATAAAGCATTATAATATAAATGAATAGAACTTGTCATATACAGTCAAATTGACTGGTTTTGGTATAAATAGGTATGTAAATTTGTTGGTATATCTAGTGTTAACTGAAAAAAGGAACTTCGTCTTCATAATTTTCGAACATTAATAGCAATCCAGTTTTGTAGTTTATATTTGTAATTTCAATCCAATCAACAATGGAATAATTATTTGATGGTATTTTAAATTTTGTAATAAATTCCTTATTATTTTTTTTTTTTTGTAAATTATTACATTTTAGATTCGGAGTTCGGCAATTATTACTTAAAGAATTATAATTATAAAGAATATAACAAATCTTTAATTGGTGTTTTAAAGCAAGTGTATACAATACATTTTTTCTACACTTCGCTGTTCGGCCTATTTCTTTTAGCTCTTGATGTTTGGCCTCAAATCGCATACAGCTTATATTTTTCAACGGCCCGATTATACTCATGATGTAAGGATAATGAGTGCAGAAGTGAAATGTAGGTCGCAAATGTTCTTCAAAAAGAGATAAAAATTATTCATGATGGTCTGTAATTAAATATTTTAATAGTTCGGTTGTGTTTGTATCAGCTTTTTGAGTATTAAGTATAGAATAAATTTCTCTTAAACTTAAATACAAACTCCAATGTTTATTTTCTCTGGGGACTAAATCACCAACCAAACAATTAAAGAAAATTATAAAATTGCTCATCTCTGAAGCTGAATATTTTAATTTACTGCCATTTAGTAACGTTGACTCTTTGAATTTCCGGCGGTTTATTTGATAACATTCCAACGTCGAATGACTTGATTCTACCATTTAACATATTTAAATTAAAAAAACCATCTTCATATATGAATTGCTTTAAAATTCTGATCATATCATAATGAGCTACTTCTTCAATAATGGCATGCGTTATATCTACGCTTAAATTATCGACAACGTGAAAGTTTACCATATCGTTAAATTCACATTCCTTTTTGATCCCTGTTAAAGTAGTATTGTTAATATTTATTTCTTGAACATAGTTAGTTTTATTTCTTAAGCTGTTTGAATTTTGTGAACATAATGAATGCGCATTAAAACTTTTAGAAAAGCCCAAAATTTGATTTAAACCTATATTATTTCCAAGGATAAGCAAAGGGACTATACTTTGGATGATTAACCTCTACGCCTACATAATGTAAATGATTTAGTTGTTTAATTAAAGGAGTAAACATACAGCTTAGACTTTGAATGTAATTATGAATGATTGAGTTTTGGGAATTTTTGAGGCTTTCAATATAATCTTTAATATCAAAAAGCTTGTTAGTCATATTAAATAATTTCGAAAATAGGTATTTTAAATTAATTATTGTAGTTGAATAGTTATATTTTTGTTTCTAAACATAGGGCCTTCATTTGAGTTGAACAAGTGAACATTAGTTTTAATTAAATGAGTTTCAGGATAGGTTAAATACTGAGCACTAGCTAGCTCTTTAAATAAAATATATTTAGATCCAAGATTGCAACTATCTAATAATGTCTGTAAAAATTGATGTATTTCATTCCCGTGAATATCAATCTCTGTGATTATTTTATCAATATAAAACTTCAAAATTTCAAATTTTTGTTTTAATATCTGCAAATTTTTTTTTCTAGAAACAGAGTTTTCATTATAAACATTAACAATTAATTTTAGGATGTCATTTTTTATATTATGGTAGTCAATTTGTACATTTCTAGAAATAGGTCTACCAATATTTAAATTTTCTTGGAAATCAGTTTCATTTAATTCATTTTCATTATTAAAAGAATTTTCTAAATAATGCGTAAGTAAGTGAGCTCTCAGAGACTCGATATATGAGAATTGTCTGATACAGTTTATATATGGGCATTTAAAGTAAATTATGACTTCATAAATGTTTTATAAAAACATTAACTGAACTAAAATCTATCTTACAAACTAAACAGATGATCATTTTATTTTAAAGATTTTATAAGCAAGTCGATATTTGGTAATGCGGTCTCAGTAACATTTAAGTGAAATACTCGCCTTTCTAAAAATACCCAAATATGACTTGCTTCTATTGGGTAATTTACATATGTTAAGTCCGCAAAATATATCAAAACATATTTTTATTGATTCAATTGGATTTTAAATGTAAAATATTTTATCTGCGACGGTAATAGCTGTTGTTGGATTGCTTAAAGTTCCAATTAATAAAATTCGCGATTGACTAAACTTTAGTTTTGTTTTTTCAACATCAGCTTCAGACTGAAAAAGGAAAACACAGTAATTTAGATAATTTCGAAAACAAGGAGTTTGATGGTTGCTTACCTCTAAGTGTTGAATAAATGCTTGTTGGGCCTCTAATTTAGTTGGTCTCTTTTTCCCTGTCACGAATGTAGTCTGCACTAAATGAGGCAGGATTAGTAAACTAATTTGTTCCTTACGTACACCTTTAAACAATAATAGCATAAAAAAGATATATGGTATACTTACTTTGTGTTTTTAAAATGCCTAAATAGTGTTTTATTATAACAGATTTTTATTCTGAACCCTTCTTTATAATTTTATCAATTGTAATTCGTTGAATAGCTGAATATGTGGATACCTTAATTTTGTATCAATTTCTAATAATTCGAGTCCTCGTGGCTCGAGCATACACAGAAATTGGCAAAGATAGTCGTGAATACTTATCTTTGTATCCAATAAGGCTTTGCGATGAAAATGAGTTTTTCTCCAATCTTCCTCAATGGTGGACCACGGTGTGATAGTTTTAGACAAATAATCTAAGGGCGATTTAATGTCGTTGTCTTGTATGTTTTCAACACTATACGGAGCTCGCAGCTAGCGATTTTAAAAGCTTTCGCCTAGTAATAACCCCTGCTTTTCACAGAATATATTTTTTTATTAAAATACGCGTTGAATAATTTACCCTTCGCCGCTTTTCCAAATTCAGCCGGACTGTAATATACGCTTTTACACTCCGTATTTTTGTTGAATATGACTAAAATGATGTCAGTTAATTCATTGAATTTTAGTTTAGTTAATCTATAAACAGAAGTTTTAAGATTAAAATGAAAAGTGTTGGAAAATGTAATTATTACTAGGTGGAATTTAAATAAAAATCTGATATAACACCGCCATCCCAATGAAAAAACTTTTACTTTTGACTTTGCAGGATTGTATGAATTTCCAAAATATAGTAATGAACAAAAATTCGTTATGGTGGAAATTCATACAATCCTGTAGCTGTAAGGAATAAACCCTGAAATGGTATATTTATTATGAAATACTCACACTTGTTCTGGAGCTTCGTCCAATAACGAATGGATAATTATTTTAGAAATTTTCACTCTATCAATATTTTTTAAAGAACTAGGATTTTTTTCGTATTTCAGCAAAATATCTTTTGCTGATTTTTTGAGTAGCGATTTAATTCTCTGTAATAAAAAGTGTGTATTTTATTAATAAAAAATTAATTTTGATATTTTTTTTTAATTTTACATCTATGGTGAATGTTGAATGTATAATCTCGTTATTTTTATTAAAGTTCATAAATTCTATTGTGCCGGCACATGAAATGGTTCTACAAATTTTGATTGGTGGAGCATCGTCACCTTGGTTTATATCAAAGATACTAGTTTCGTTTTTAATATTATTTTGATTATTTGCAATTAGATTTGAGTTCGCCTGAAACATGGATCCATTGCTCTCTTCCAAATTTATAATACCGACGCAGATTTCATTAATATAAGATTGAGAATTTACATTTGAGTTGTTCTGAAGTATGGATTTACCGCTCTCTAGCAAATTTATAATGCCACCATTGCTACTTTTTATAATAAATATAAATTGGCTGATTTTCAATTATTTCGTCTTCTTCGAATTCGGTGGCTATCAATAATAAATTTCTCTCATACCGTTTAACGTAAGATATAAAAAAACTCTTTAATCTCGGCACCGCTAATTTCATGATAAAACTTGAATTTTTTTACTTTTTTAAAGTGAGATGCAAGTATAGAAAGAAATATACATTTTTTCATCTAATAAGTTTGAAAAATTATTTTACTATAAAATATTTTGTAATATACCAGCAGCATAAAATATTTCGTATGTAAACTCCCCATTCCCCGACACCGGCACTATTTCAGTGTAATTTTTGTACGAAACCTGAATAGCTTCGAAGTACTCATATTCAGTCATTTTAAGAGTATTATATTATCTCTATAATAGACTTGAAAAACTAGGTGTTTACCTTGGTATTTGTCTAAATGTACACTTATAACTAAATTTCACTTTATACACTTTCAATTTGGTTTTGAACAAACACTTATTTCTCAAATGTGTTTCTCGTGAATACATGAGTATTCGTTAGCAATAATTGGTTTTGAACAAACATTTCATTGAACAATATTTCATTGGTTTTGAACAAACACTTATTTCTCAAATGTGTTTCTCGTGAATACATGAGTATTCGTTAGCAATATTTGTGTTGTTTAGAAGGAACATTTTAAATACATTTTTCGAGATGTTTACTGGGAATACTTTTATTGTTTGAGTCCAAAACCTTAATATTTATAACAAACAATTAAATATTACAAATATTTATGTGTATTAATTTTTATTTGTAACTACTAAATTGTGTTTTTGAGAAACAAAAAGTATTGATTATAAATGAGAAATGTAAATCTCAAACATATCGCTATTACTGATAAATAAATTCCTAACACTCCTTTTTTTCACTGTGCACGATTCACAGAAACCTCAACTGACAACATTAGATAAACCATATTGATATATTTCTCACGACTTCATCAAAAAATAATTTTGTGTTGGTTGGAAACGTCAAATTTCATTATAATCGGTTAAAAATGGCTAATTGTATTATATCCTAATTGACAGGATTTCCTTATTTCCCATCTGTGAAATTTCCTTTGTTTGTGGCGTTTTTTTTTCGAAAATTCAAGTATATTTTCTTATATTTTAAATGAACTTTATTATGAACTTCTGCAATTTTTCTTCCATATCTTTTAAATTAATTCTTAAAGTAGCCCTTCGCCCAATAAAGAATTAGTCATCGGTTCAAAATACGATGTCATCTTCGGCAACGCGAGATTGTCCTTTTGCAATTGTTTCTAGATGGAATTTAAATGAATTTGTCTTCTGTCGTCAACGATTCATAAAAAGAGCTAAATTTTTTAATCCAGTGACGGTTTCATATTAACTATATACTATAAAAAAAGCGTACAAGAATATTCACCCAAGAGATTTGCGCATAGAAAGTAAACAAGAAGAAAAAACGCACATGGAAAATTAGTCACACAAATAATAAAAAATTACAAACACGGAAAATCAAAACTATTTGAACGACCGCCGTTTTCACCAAAGCCGCGACTGAATCTCTTTGCACATCGCATAAATTAAAAATGAACAAAATCTGTCATATTTTGTTAAAATATGAAAGGTTCCTTCAAAATTTGATATATCAAGTCGCTTTCGGTAGTTTTCTTTTTTCGAGGGTAGTGGCTCTGATTATTCGGTTTAAATCCCTCTGAAATTGAAAAGATTTCATGCACATTCTGGGTTATTTTATTTCTTTATTAAAGAAAATCATAGACGGATGGCATCTTTAACAAAATTGCTGAAGCTCCCGATGTAGCTTTTCGTTTTTTTGTTTTGTGCCGCTAATAATAATAATAAATATTTTTTACAGGACATTGGTAACCGGTAACTTTTGGTCGGTTTCGATCCCGAGATAGCTCCTCGTATTATCCTAGACAACAAAAATATTTTAAATTGCTCCCTTTACCGAGTAGCCATTACGGTCGACAATAACTTTAGCGGGCGTTAAGCTATACGTTCCGAATCAGCATACAGAACGTAGCCAAGCCTGTAATTGTACAGGCTGTCCTTCAATTTCATGCATATATAAAGTACGAAAACCGGTTTTAGTTTCGTTTGAAACAATAGTTGCTAAAAATCGATAATATGCTAATCCTACCCTGCGAACTGGTCAACCTAAAATTTGTGAATATTAATTTGTGTATAGATTTTATTACGTTGCCTGGGAGTAAATCTATATTAAATATTTAAATCTGATTTTATATTTATATTTCAATTAGAAAAATTTAATTCAAAAAATAAAATAGGCAGAGTTCATTGAAAATTTCAGAAGCATCATTCAATAGAACTACTTCTATCTATGCACAGGATGTAAGTGTTAGTTGAAAAAGATAGTTCATTACCATAATGACAGCATGGATTTGTTTTTGAATCTGCGAATTGAGGAACCAAGTAAAATCTTGAATAGGGAGTGCAAATTTACAGATTTTTTGAATAAGATTGCTGTCTAAATATAGCTATATTATAACGTTAATAAATAAGGTTTCACTAAATAAAGTTTGGGTAGCTTAAATGGGCGGCTAATGAATATTTATTTAGAACTTAAATATCAATTCGTGTTAGCCGATTTCACGATTTAAGCCATCCACAAATATATTTGCTGCATAAATAGTATTCAGACTTTTATAAATAGGGGAAAATATGTATAAATCCAAAAACTTAAAAATCCCAATACAATATCCAGAAATATAGTTACGAATTTTAAATTTTTTAAGATTTGGTGCATTTTGTTAATTTTCTATGATTTATTGTCACTTTCGCCCCAAGAGGTTCAATGCGTTTTTAAAAAAATTGCGGCCGTATAGATCCTCAAATATCTAAAAATTTTGGAGGTTCAAGTTCTCCAACACCCATATTTCTCGTAGTAGGAGCTGTATAATTCCTTTTAATTGAATTTTTACTTATGAGTAATTTCATTTTCAAACCGCAAAAATTTTGGAAATTTGAACTTCATGATTTTTAATTTGTTTAACTTTTTGTGTACGTGTAATAATTAAAAAAATAAAAAAACATATTTTTATTTTTTTGATATAGGGTGTGTATTGCGCACAGGATGGTCCCATAGTTTTGCAAAAACAGTGAAAAACGCTTGTGTGAAAAATTTTTTAAAATTTTTTTTTGCGTTAATTGAAGTGAATATCGAATTTATAAATTCTTATAAAATTATAATCAAAATTAAATTTTTTTGATCCAATATATAACGGTAAAATATTAAATGAGATATTAAACTAAACACACCATTATTTTTTTAATTTTTTTTTTGCTCAAAATTAAGCTTAACTAATTAGCTTTTACATACTCAAATATGGCACTTGTGTTATTTTTTGTTTTTAAACTACACTAATTCAAACGTAAGGCATTCTTAATAAATCTTCAACGTAAGTAAAATATGAATGAATCTCGTCTGAAGACAGTTTTTGATTTCACTTCTTCGCAATTTCCGACCATGTCGAACAACAACAAAGCAAAATTGGCAAAATGGTTAGACGGTAGAATAAGGATAAAAACAATAAAATGCTAACCAACACCGTCACACGCCCCTTTGCCGTGACTGGTAGTATGAAAATGCCACTTAGCTGCGATGTTAAAATCTTCTTCATGATGGCTTAGATTAATTATTTTATCCGTCAGACATATAGAAAATCTTTTTAATGTTCGATGTTACTACTTTTGTTATAAATTGAATCATTTTAGTTTTGAAGAGATGTACTGCGATGCTATTGAAATAATAATGAAAGTAGCATGTTTCACTGAACTGCTCTCAGGTCCTTGTAATAAATAACGAACGGATGAACGGTCGCTTGTGCATTATTCCAGTGATAACCTTGCACTGAATCTTGTACGATAAAAGCACAATTTTCCGCGAAATCACATTGTACAAGCAGATGCCCTTCTTGTAAAGATTCTTTTTTTTTTGTTTAAGAAATTTTGATTGCTCTTTCAATATAAAATGATGAGGTATTAACTTGGTTAAATTATGAATAAATTTTTCTATAAACTTTGCCATTTGGTCTTCTAATGTAACCAAACTGCATCTTTGAACGGTAATCCATTGTTTATACTTAATTTTTGACACTTCACTGTTATTGAAGCATTTACGCAACAATTCTTCAAGTTCTTCCAAATTTTTAGAGCACACTTTACACTTTTTAATGTAACATTCTTGTATTTGTTCATCACCACACATAACGAATGAAATTAAATCTTTGTAATATTTAAACGTAAATTGACCATAGTCTCGGAGGTAAACTGCTTTTATAGTGCTTTCGATCATCAGCTTCATGTTTTGGTGCATAAGACAAACACAAACATTATGTTGACTGCTAGAACCCAATTTTATACAGTGGTTTGGACGTAGTTGTGTGAACTTTGTAAATTCTATTTTAACTCTAGGGTGACGAGATTTAAACGCGATGTAGGCCTCGAGGAAATAATCTTGAATTTCATCTGCTTTGGTAGTAATATTAATAATTTCTTCTTGTCTTTATAATCTCCTTCCTCGAACTGGTACTTGCAATTATTCATAATCTCTTCATAATACGAAATCTTCTTTTCCATTTCGGAGCACGTTGGTTCCTCGTCGCAATTTAACTGCTTATAAATCGCTGTCAAAATTTCACTTGATTTTCGTTTAAGATATCCGGCCTTCCGGCCTGCTCCATCATATGAGGTTGCACATGTTGGTTGATACTTTCAATTAATTCAAGCCGTTCTACTTTCCCTTATTCTGAATCTACTAAATTAAAATCGGCTGAGCTGCTTCCAGCAATCAGATGTTTGATCGTTTCTTCGTTTTTATCTGCAATGTTTGTTGAATCGAATTTTATTTTTCCTAGGTTTATGTAACACGTATTACAAATGTATAATTTATTGTTTAATTCTCTAATTAACTTTCAAAAATTAAAAAGGAAAAAAAACAACAGAAAATCACATCGCGCGATTAATAGCTGTGATAAAGCCTTAAATTTCCAATTTGAGCATCCATACCCACACATATATGTTCTCCCTAAGTAAGCAATTAGTCAGCCCTTTTAATCTATATACATAGTTACGAGTACATTTATTTAGCTCCTAGGTAGTTTCCAAAATTGGAAAAATATCTATTTCCATTGTGAGCTCTAATCAGCCATTAGCCCCTATTTTGACTCCAGCCCAAGCAGATACGGTCGTTTAAATAAATTTTTATGAATTTCTAAATAATAGAGCATAAAGTAATAACTAAATAAACCAAAAAAAAAGTAAAGCATATTTTAAATTTTTTCAAAAATAATTTTCGCTGAGGGGATTTTCGAATACCATATATTATGATTGTGGGTTGTTGGCGCTTTTATACTATAGTGATAAACTGCAACACCTGCAAGTTCGATCATACTAATAATTAACATCTAGCGTCTCGGGCCCTCATTCGAGGGAAATTACTCTCGTAAGGTCGAAATTTCGTTTGCAAGTTTAAATTCTTAAAAGTTTGTCAATTATTACAAAGATTAGTTTATTGCTTCGATTGGACTGTACTTGGTAGTCACATCCGTTGTCATCAGTGTGTAATGTCGATAAGTACTACAAAGTTTTATTTTGCCTAAGAGAAAAGGTCTAGCAAAAAAGCAAGGGCAAGCCTTAGAATTTCCTTCGATTTTATACAGTTCCGTTTTATTGGTAAATCCTTTGGAAATCGAGTTTTGACTGTTTTTTCTCCTAAAGTGCAAAATGTCTTTATAATGATTGGCCCAAGTAGATCAAACATCCGACGTACCAAAATTAAGCCGTAATCAACCTAACGAGGCTCATCTTTTTGCCTGATTAAATATGTCTCCGCGTTCAAAGAATTAGAGTTGTTTTGCATCGCATAACCAAAATATTTTTATTTATCATATTTGCCTTGTCTGGACTGTATCGACCACTTAACATGGCCGACCTAAATAGGTCAAAAATTATGCAGTAGAGCCAAAGATGTTCGAAAACAAATTGTTTGGTGCTAAGGTGGACAGAAAATAAAATTATTTGTGTATATCCTTGAAATGACCTGTGAAAGGTCAACTTCTAAAACAGAAAGATTTCTAAAGCAGTATTTGCATTAAAAGTTAATTTTAATAAAACTACTAAACATTTTAAAGCAACCTGCTCAAATTCAACATAAAATTCGCTAAAATATGCGGACTTAAATATTATATGAATAATAAATTCATGCACGTGTTTTGATTTACTGATATAAAATTCGCTAAATCAAACCGACTAAATGACAAATAAAATAATTGAGTTTTCTAAATTCGAACATATCTATTACGTTAAAAGTAAGATTTTCAGTTCTTATTTCTTAATTTATAATTTGTTACTAGGCGACTATAAAGTGAACAAGCCCGATAATGATGAATGTTTGTTTTTTTAAAGTAAACTGCTCTCTGAGATTGCGACCCTCAAGGCACCAAAAACAAAGACCAAATGACCAAACCGCAGAAAAAATAGCTAAACTTACGAAACTTTTAATGCAACTTGCATTTGCACTGAAATTTAATGTAATCGCTGTATTACAAGTTAATGGAAATTGTATTAAAATCCGTTTTAATGTAAGCTTTGTATTATTTTGTAATTACATAAGCAATATTTTTTTAACTGTGTACACAGCGATAAAATTAAAACTTTAAGGCTATTTTTAGTGCAATGCAATTAGTATTTTACTTCTTAAATTTTTCTCAGTGAACGAATTTTTTCTGAAAATGTTGCATTTGGTTCGTTTTGATGAATAGGTGAAAATTTACCCGTTACATCGTTTTGCTCCTTCGCTAAAAACCCATACACATGTATTTTGATTTCTTTGTTGTAAAATTACTCCTATTATTTAAACAAACTGATGAACGAAAAACGACTATAACGTTGATAGAGAACAATTAGAGAGTGTCTGCCGTTTGGAAGTCAGATTGTACAATAGTGCACTATTTTAGTACTTTTTTAATTACTACTTTTTTATAAAATGTAGTCGTTATCAGGCAAAAGCTACGATGGATGCATGGATAGCCTTAAAGATGTGAAACATCGTTCCGCATTCTTGTCGAAAATCGTGAAAAACACGCTGAACCCAAAAAGATATTTAAATTTGATATAAAATCGGCCTCTACAATGTTATGTTTGGAGATGAATTGCAATTGTATTGATGTGATTTGGCAATAGTTGTCGCTGGAAAACAATTCCGTGCAAATTTCCCGAGGGATTTCTGAGGAAGATTTGTATTATATTTCCGGACATAATACTGAAAAAGCTGATTTTATATAATGCTTCTAATGATTTTGAAAAAATCGAGTTTTTCCAGATTTCACACGGGAAATTTGAACTAAAATTTCTCAGAAATAGTTACTGGCAAATCACATTAATATAAATCATCTCCAAATCCAACACTCTACAGGGTGATTTTTCCAGTTAGTTTCAGTAGTAGTTGCCACATATACTCGTCTATCCGGTTAACTTTCGGCCTATATCGACCAAATTTTTTATTTTCGGCTGGTCTATTTATAACGTTATCTGCATTATCGACTTTTTGCTTTCGGCTAGGAAGTTGCAGCAGTTTAACGAATTCCTGTGTGGGTTTGTTGGCTTACAACTAAACACAATAAAAAATTTAGGAATCTAACGATTACCCTGTTCCTGTATTCAAAAGAAAATTCAATTAGCTTCCTTGAGTACAACTATTGGGCTCTGCGTTGAACAGAGGATGGTTCTAAATAAAAAAATAAACGAATTATTGTTACACTTTGATATGACACACTAAATTAAGATTTACTAAGTTACTAGGGTTTACTAAGAAAACCCTTTTGGGTTATTTTCAAAAATTTTATCAATACTACATATAAATATACCCAACTCTTTTTTTTCCACGGTATTTGATTAAAAAATTGTTTTCCGATTATTTGACATACGGTCTTACGGATGCGATGATATGTAAAACCGCATATGAAATAATCCAAAAAAAGTGTCAAATCAAATACCGTGTAAAAAAAAATTGGGTGTAAATTCAAACCTCGTAACCCCTTAACAGTATGACGATTGGAGGGTTGTAATATTTGGTTAACCCACATTTTCTGCTTCTCAATCGAGATGGATTACACATTTCAATAGGAAACATATTTCAACAATATGACGTTTTCCTTTAAATCAATTTTTATTGAAAGATCGATGTTTTCTATGTGTACGATGCCACGTGAAAAATGTAGGGAGTTGATACGAAAAATTAATTACAGATATATTAAACCTCGTTTAAAAAATGAAAAAAATTTTTGTGGTCAAAGATCGATATATTTGTGTGTGGCTTACGAGTATAAATCAAACCTTACTGCTTTAATCAAACGTTTCAACCGTGTATATGAGGTATTGGTGAAAGCTGGAGTTGGTTACAACCAATAGGTTTTATGTTTGTCGAAGCATAGTTATCCATTGATTCAATTATTGGTCGGAAGCGAGACCGCGGCGTAGCAAGTAATATTCAAACCAAAGCAACAAAAATTTGGAAATTTATCAAGACGACCAGAAATTTGTGCCCGGGCTACGACGATATAAAAATCTTGATAATTTTTCGAAATAATACTTGCATAATACAAATTTTAAAGAATGCACATACAAGGGAACTAACAAAAGTTCGCTTAGTTGGCCAGAAAAAAAAAACAAAATTTTTTTTTTTCATATTTATTCTTAATCTTCGTCTTTTTGTATCTTCTCTACATAATTGCAATTGATTTCAATGCATTTCTTAAGCCTATTGATCCACTTTTCAAACCAGTCTTCAAAATCTTGCTTTTCAAGCTTATCAAGTTCAGCATTAACCGCATCAATTATCTCCGCGTTATGATTAAAGACCTTTCCCCTCAAATTTTTTTTAGTTTTTGGAAATAACCAGAAATCACAAGGTGCTAGATCCGGGGAATATGATGCTGGTCGTATTTGTTCGATGCTAGAGATCGCAATAAAGTTACTCGTTATTATAGCAGTGTGAGCTGGCGTGTTGTCATGATGTAAAAAGTAGCGCCGCAAATCCTCTTTCTTTTGGTCTTCCAACAAATTTTTCAAAACTTTTGGTAAGCAGTCTTCGGTATACCATTTTGCAGTTACCGTCTGACGCTTTTCCAGGGGAATAGCAGCTACAATTTTTGATCGGGTGAATTAAACGGACATCATTACTTTTGTTGCTGATTTTTGTTGCTTAGCTGTTACGGGTGGGTTTGCTCATGTTAGGCTCCATACCGTGGACTGCTGTTTGGTTTCCGGATCGTACTTATAGAACCAAAATTCGTCACCAGTAATGACTTTACTAAAGTTGCTAGACCGCCCATTTTCGAATTTATTTAGGAAAAATTTAGCAAAATGCACTCGAGTCTCTTTTTGGGCCTCATTTACATTCGTGGAACCCATCGAGCAGATTTCCTCGTGCATCCCAGATGATTACTTAATATTCGCGATACAGCCTTGACATTCATGGCCAATTCATCAGC
This sequence comes from Tipula vernalis, assembly GCA_958295665.1. Classification (NCBI taxonomy): domain Eukaryota; kingdom Metazoa; phylum Arthropoda; class Insecta; order Diptera; family Tipulidae; genus Tipula; species Tipula vernalis. Next base: position 172,056,208 of record OY282558.1, on the reverse strand, counting down.
AATAATTTCTTGTGTCAATCGTGGATCTTCGTCAACTTTGGACTACAGCAGAGCCACAGTGGCGTCATCAGTGGAAGATTTTCGTCGACCTGTTCGGGGCTCGTCCTCTACAGAAAAATGTCCTGTCTGGAATCTTCGAGACCACTTAGAAATAGTCTGTAGAGACCATCCTCAGCTATTTTGCGTTTGCTACCAAAAACAAATAAATTTTGATGTAATTTTTGGCACCCTAAAGTTACCAAATATTATAGGTATACTAGCTTTTACAGATGAGCGTTCGTTTAAAAGCAAAAAAACTAATTTTTATTTTTCATATGAAATACCAATAAAATAATCGTGCAACAAAGTAACACTTTGCGCTCTTAATATTGTAATAATAATGATTGTAAATTCTTGCCCCGGTTTATTTTGTTTTTTGATTTTGTATATCACCAACGACTATGAATGTAGTGTTTTCATCAGAAGTAGTTCCTTGGGGCCCAATCCAGGTTAATGCCGCATTCCCTTATATGTATATTAGACAACCTTACAGTCGAGTACATCGTATAATCGATTGTAAAGTAATAAGTGTACTGCGAATACAAAAAAAAGCCATTAACAGTTGAAATAAATTATGATTTAAAAAAATGGTTTTAGACGTCTCAGGCGAGTCCAAAAAAGTTAAAATCGCGTCAAGCATGGTTGTTTAGAACACTAAAAAGCTTTTAAAACAAATTTAATAAAGAATAAATGCTTTTATTCGTTAAAAAGATTTTGGGAAAAATGGAATATTTTAAATAAACAATGTCTTAGGAATTTACAGATAAGCTTTTAGTCATACTTTCTAAGAAATTTTTTTATTTTGCTTTTTTTTTTTTTTTTTTAGATTCCACATAAAATTCTTAATTTGCGTTGTTTTATTGTAAAATTAAGCCTTGGCCTCCAATTCCGATTCTCTTTTGTACAATAAAAGGCTACACCCAGAATTATGTGAATAAGTTTCTTGATTTTTTAACCTACTTCACATTATATTATTTATAAATTATTATAACAATTAAAAATATTTTAATTAAAGAAATTCTTTTTGAATATTTTTGGTTTGTTTGGAAAAATAAATTTTAATTAAACCAAATGTCCAGAAGTAATTGTTTGTAGTAAAATATCTTATAGGATTGTGCACACACAAATAAGTATGTATGTATAGACTAAAGTTTTTATTAAAATTATTGAAATACACACATACGTACATATTTAAATTTTTTGTTGATACTATAATAATATATAAAATTTTTAATTTTAAAATTTGTCAAATTTATGACATTGCAATTTATTTATATTTTACCTAAACAAATAATACATACAAATTAGACATTCAAATTTAAATATTTTTGTACTATGTATACAATACGAGTGTAATATTATTGTCAACTTGAGAGTTCTCCCGACTGATTTAACCGAATATAAAATATGTGTGCTATATAAATTATATAGTTTAGTTTAATTAAATTAATTAAAACAATATTACGAAGATTTTTTTTTTTTTAAAGTTTAGTTTTGTAGAAACTTAATAAAAATATTTATGCATCTACGAGTATGATATTTAATAGTAATATCCTTTTTGGAATATATTTGAATAATAAAATCTAATTAAATTGAAGAAGAGATATGAACTTCCGCTTATTTAATAATATTTTATGGTAAATAAGAAAATGAGCTTGAAAATTAATAAAATTTTATGTTTCAAGTTTTTTTTTGCTGAATAGATTTTACACACTCCTCCGTATTATGTTATTTACGTTACGTGACATTTGTATATGTTGGTTGTATATTCAAAGGATTTATAACTTAATTATTATATTTAAGAAAAGTGTATAATATGGTTAATAATTTTCGAATGTTTACGAAAAAGCTTAATTTTGTGGTAGACGTTTTTATTACTGTTAAATTTACTACTTAGTTAAGTTTTGATTTTTGGGGAAATTTTCGATTATTTTTTATTTCAATATATTCATGTCAACACATTAAATCCATAAAAATGCTCAAGAGATTATTGATAAAAAAAAAAAAAAAAAACCTTCCTTTACAAAACATACAAAATTACTGTATACACCCGGGTACTGTTTAATCTCCATTAAAATCACATTAAACATTGAAATAATTTTATCGGCGTCATCATCTTTAATATTAGTATGTGTACACAAAATATTATCATCGTTGGTTTTTTTTTTATTTATTTTTATGTTTGCCAGAGATGTATTAAAATCTCGTAAATCGATTAGATTTTTATAAACGATTTTTTTTTTGGTGACTTTAAAAATTTATTGTGCATATACTTTATGTAGAGTAGCTATACACCAACTCATTTATAATAAGTAAGCTAATGTTGTAGGATATCATAATAAATTTTGTTGTGGGATACTTAAGTTATAATAACTCGTATTGTGATTTATACTTGTAGGCCAATCGATTTATGTACAGTACTTGTAATATAAAATCAAAGTAGTTTTCCGTAGAGAGTTTCACATTTAAATTCTGTGAAATGGAAATACGTTTATAATCATGAAAAATTTGTTACATAATTGGAATATGTATTACACATTAATTAATATAACGTACTTGAAAGGAAAACATATATCGAAATTATTAGCAGGTATAAAGTGAAATCACTTAAAATGATTAACAAATTAATTTAATTTAATTAATCACCTCTGTGGCACTATTCTGATTTTGCCGATTAACTTTGAATTGGGAATTGGTTTATTTTACCTTTTTTAGTTTAGTTAACCAGAGATGGATTTTTGGTTCTACTGCCCCTATAGCCTGAAACGGGTTAAGCAGGTAGAAAGGAATTTCGGAAAATTCGTTCCAGCCTATCGATTAAGTGTATTGTAAGCTTTTTGGCTTTTACAAATCCTGAGTTTAAGTTGGAGATCGGATAATATTACAATTTTCCTTGAAATCTGAATGATAAATCGCCTCTGAACTGACTCCAATATATCGATATGTACTGCATGATGGGGATACCATACAACCACAGCATACTCAAGATGTGATCTAACCAAAGAGACAAATAGGCTTACACATGAGAATATATCACGAAACTCCTTTGTCTCCTCTGTGTTATCAATATGTAAACAGAAAGTTGCTTTGTTTTCAAATACAACTCCTAAATCCATTATTGAAGTTACTCTGCTAAGTTGATTACCATCAAAATAATAATTAGAAATTGTATGGATAAAATCCTGTAGAACGACATGACACTGCATTTGCGTATATTAACAAATAATCTTGCGTTCGCATAAAAATTTTCAAATCGTAGGCAAACAATAGAACCTTACAAAATATAAATATATCCGTGACATCATTCACAAATAAAACAAAGATAGTAGGGCTCAAGTGGAAGCTTTGACCCGAACACTCGAATGGAAATAAATAAAATTTGATTTAATGTGATTCAATAAAACAAACTGTTTCCTGTCTACTACGTAAGATGCAATCCATTTTAGAACCCTTGGATTAACCCCAATCGCAGCAAGTTTTTTAATTCTGTGGTCAATTGAGTCAAAACCCTTAGCAAAAACAAAACAGATTGCATCAACCTGCGCCTTAGACTCTATTGATTAAATAACGAACTTTGTAAATTGCAAAAGGTTGGTAGTTGTTGATTTACCTCTAGTGAAACCATGCTGGAAAGTTGAGATGATATGTGATGTTATAGTGCGAACTATTTTCCGCTCTAGCAGACCTACTCTTGAGAGGTGGTTTGGTGATGCTGTCAACCAAATCGGAAACCCGTAGCCTATAATGGCCCGAATTAATTGTTTGTACATTATCATACCAGTCCCATTCCTGATCCCAAGCTGTTTCATTATTGGACGGATCATTCCAAAAGCCTTTCTTGCGCTAGAAATTACATACATTGTTCACGTGCTGGTTAAACCCAAATCGAGAAGTTATATCTACTCCTAGGTATTTTACTTTGTCCGTTACTTTAATTCTTTGCTTGGTGATTAATAACTCCAGGTTTCTGCTCTTTTGTATGGCTGATTTACAACATTTGCCGTACGAGGGTCTAAACACTATAACTTTCGATTTAGCTTGATTAATCTTAATACCCCATTCCTCGTGATATTTGGTAAGCCTATCTATTTCGATTTCCAGCTTCTTAGCTGCTAGCTTCGGGCACATGGAACTACTGAATATCATTGTATCATCAGCATACATCAGTGTTTCTGTGTCAGCCGCCTGACATACTGGTTGATCATTTATAAATATGTTGTATAATGGTGGCCCTAGTCTTGTACCCTGTGGCACACTCCTATTTATCCTAATGGATGGTGAAAATGAATCCTTTATTTTAATAGTAGCTTTTCTGTCATTAAGGAAACTATTGATTATGCTAATTAAAATAGGGACCAAATTGATTTCCCGCAATTTAAAAATGAGGTCATTCCGCCAAACCGAGTCGAACGCTTTCTCTATATTCAATAAACAAGCGACCACGACCCTCCTCCTATTCAATGAATCAGCTACCCTATCCCTAAGGTAAACTAACGCATCCACAGTCGAATGGCCAGTTCTGAAACCAAACTAATTTTCTGGTATATGCTGATTTGCCCCGTAAATATGGTCATTCAGGTTATTCAATATAACTTGTTCCAGTATTTTTCCCATATTGTTCGTCATACTGATCGGCCTAAAATCAACTGGAAGCTCAGCTTTAGTTTTCTTTGGTAAAGGAAGAATGATCGCTTCTTTCCACTTTAGGGGAAAATGAGAATTATTTATACAATTGTTAATTATCACTGTTAAGTGTTTGACAAAAATAAATGTTTCTTGATTATGTAGTTACTTATACAGTCGGGTCCTGCCGATTTTTTATTATTAACCTGCTTTATAATATCCTTAATACCTAACGAATCGATGAGAAAGAGGTTACTGTCTGACGGAGAACTAGCTGGGTTTGCCCTGGAGAAAGATGACAAAGGAACCATGTGGCTATTATTTAGATTATTTATAAATTCGCTCATTTTTTTGTTTAGTTGTAGGTTCCCCGTTAGGTATTATTTCACTATATAGAGAACTGTAGAAATTTGCGAATTCTAAAGCTATTTCTTCTGGATTGAAAGAGATACTCTGACTAATTTTGATTTGTTCTGGGGGCGAGAATCGTTTCCTTCCTGTTAAAGAGTTAATTACTCTAAACATATCAGGCCCTGGTTTAATGCGCTCTACTCTATCCACGAAGGTATTCCTAAGGTGAATCCTCATATTTTCGTTAATCAGTATTGTTAGGCATTTAATTTGAGACCTTAATCTTTGGAATTTTGAAGTGTTCGAGTTAAAAGTTTTCCTACGTTCTCTATCCAGTGCTTTTCTAAGTTGGTTCCTTTCTCTAAATAGATTTTCTAACAACGGGGGCAAATTGGCACATTTATTATAAGTTTTTGTTTTCCTTTTTAAGCAATGATCACAAACACTATTGATCTCCTTAGTGATCAACTCAATGTACTTATCAATTTCAACATTGGTAAGATTTCTTTCTCTGTCTATATGGATCTGATCTAACTTCTGAGAAGCAATATGGTAAAAATAATCCCAGTCAGTATTTCTATATTCCACAAAACTAACGGGTGGTTTTAACAAGAACTTTAGAGAGTCTGAGAGTTTAATATCGACTTCAATTGCCATATGATCTGAGAAGCTAACTAAGTTCCTGATTACAAAATTTCTATTATGGGGGTAGTTGGCTATTAAGTTATTTGAGATCAAAAAATGATCCAAAAATGAACCAGATCTAGGGTATGACGGCTGATGTGGTATTATGTGGATCAGTTGCGATATAGAGCTTCTTAACCAGTTTCAAACATATATTGAACATAAAAGAGATGAGAGCCGACTGTTTCTCTGTTTTATCACCCAAGTTTTTATACTGTGGTACGAATTCATTTATCTTACTAATTAAGTCCACAAAATCTAACCCAAAAAGTTCGCGACACTCTGATGTAATGAAACCAAAATTGCTTTGGCTCACCCGATCACGCTGCGATTGTCCCAAGACTGGAAACTGCCTCTCTTTCTCCGGAGCTAACGCCGCTGCATAAGACACCCCTGGTTTAATGGTGCGTGCTGCTGACTCGATCGCGAAATTTCTATGGGTCCATCTTGCTTGATTTTGTTGCTGTTTGTTTTCTCTTGCTTCAATAATTTTTTGTTTGAGTTTTTTATGTATGATACATGCTTTGTAATTTGCTGGGTGTCCAAACTCATTACAATTGACACAGTAAGCTTTCGGAGATTCTTCGAAATCCTTGGTTGGTTGAGAATTCTTTTTAGGAGCTTCACATTCATATGGCCCATGTGAGTTTTTACACTTTACACAGCGATAACTATACGTGCAATTTTTAAGTATGTGTCCGAAACGTTGGCATCTTAAGCATTACACAATGTCCTTATTTTTTAATCTGTCCCAACTAATTCTGTGATGGCAAACATAATTAATTTTTGTCAGCTCTCGTATATCAACGCCATTTTCCGTGGTAACCATATGACAATCCAATTTGTATTTTTCCGATTTTGATCGTTGAGTTTCAAAAATGTTTACCTCAACTTTCAATCCAGTCCTGTCTAGTATATCCTGAGCAATATCCGATGTTGGGTATAAGAATGATGTACTCCCTTTAGCATCATTATTTGTCTTTTTTTGTTCGGCAATGAGTAGGTATGGCATTCTATTTTATTTTCTTTAAGAAAGTTGAATACTTTCTTATGTGTTTCAGTATCTTGACATCTAATAATATTATTGTTATTTTTTGCTATTTTGACGGTGAATTTATTAGCTCCATCCTCTTTAAGAGCCTGTGCCATCTCGTAAACTTTAACGTTAGGTACCATAATCGGCGGTATTCTTCCTTTATTTACACTTTTCTTGTTCTGGAGTATTATTGAAAATATCCACTCGCCAAAGATTGATTGAACAGATAACATAGAGGAGTAGTTATGTCGTGAGATGCTACCGATTTAAGAATATATGAGGGTATTCCATCCCATCCACATCCATCCTTAAAATCTATAAGAGCCTAGGATAATCTCATCCACCGTTATTATTAAATGAGGGATGTCATGCACTAATGAATTGATTATTATCAATTTGAATATCATACGTTTTCTACACTGATTGAAAAATGTCTGCAAACCCTGCGCAAATGTGAGTAACTGTGTCCAACTGCACGTTGTTATATTTCATTGAAGATGGAAATCCAGTTGTGCTGTGCTTATCGTTCACAAATTTCCAAAACTATTTAGGGTAATTTTTTAATTTGGCTTCAATCGATTTAATGTACTGGCAGTATTTAGCCTCAAATTCAGATTTAAATTGGTCCCGAAGAATTATAAAAATTGACTTGTCATGTGCGCAAACATTTTCCCTAAGTCTAAATTAAGCCTTATTATTACGGTTGCGCACATTATCTGGCTGTCATCAAACCAAGGTGGGTAACTATAATAACGGGTCTTTTCAAAGGTACGAAACGTTGGAAAGCTGCAAATAAAAAGTCGATAGAAAGATGATGAATATCATTTTTGATGGATCTATCACATCTACAGACGATAGAGTCATTAGTAAAAGACTCGTTGTTAAATATGCCGTTCTGTTATTCAGGTTCGGTGATGGCATAAAACTGGAAGTTTGTTGAGTAGAGGAACTTGAGAAGTTCGATAGATTTCGACGACATTCGCCCAACATTTCGGTAAAATAATTTAGGAGACGTCGCATTGTAACAAATAGTTTCTTCTGCTAATAAGCCAGCATTGGTTACATAATTGAACTGAATTTTTTTTTATAATGATTATCCTTGCTGTAGTTTATATATTCCTTAATGAAGCAACCAGCCGGCCACGAACATGATTGTAATAATTTATCGAAATTAGCAGCGGCTACTTTTATCGTAAACGAAGAAAAATTCCAGAGACCTTCCGTGGTCCGTCGAGATAAAATACGCCGACACATGACATTCGCAATATTGAAATTATGCTTCAGATAGGATTTTACCTCAGGTTCACAGACGTCTTTATATAGTCTTGTAATAAAAATAGTTTTACGAGGTTCAACCACCTGAAGTGAAGGAACAGCATGACCGGTGCCAATTACAACTGATCGCTCATCTTGAAATCCAGGAAGATGTTGATTTCGTATATTTAAAATATGATTTCCTGGTATTGCATTTGTCGAATTACTGTTATTTTGGTTTAAATTTTCGGATGATGAATAACTTGATTTTTGCTGGTTAAGAGCCATTAATGAAGCCGATTGTTGTTGAACTGTATCTAATATGTCCTCAACAATAGATTTAATACAATAAACCAAGTAAGATAAGGCACCAACATGGTCAATAACTGGTTGATCCACTGCCAATTTATTGAGTACTTTGTTTGCAATCAAGTGTTTACAGAGATTACAAACCCAAATAAGGTTTGAGTTCTTTGCCATTACATTATAAGTATAGTTGTGTTGATTGAACAGCATTCAGTATAGAAGATGGAACCGCAGAAACCGCCACACGTTATGGTTCGGACAGTAGCACCAAATGATTTATTGCGGCCTGCAGTAGAGCAGCTATCCATATCAATAGATGAAACTAATCCTTGTGTGCGTAAAAATAAAAGCCGAAATAGTTATAAATACGTAGTTCATAAATGTACAGCAATAATATTCACATACATAAACACCAAATTACGACAGTTCTATCTGTATATTATAAATTATTTAATTTATTTGATTTTAATTAAATAGGCCTTGGGTGCGAGTTAAAGAACACACTGCTGTTACACAGTTAGTCAAAAATTGGTCAATGAATACTAATGACCTCACAATGCAGTATACAGGAACACAACCACAATAATACAAAGCCACACACAAAATGTTATTACGATTCACAAAAGGTAAATGTAACTACTCTAATACACAATGAATTTGAAACGTTAGTACTTAAAAGTTTATAATTAGGTGACCCACAATGAACATGTTGAATATTTTGAAATAATTTTCCCATAAATTCATCGTACACTTCGAAAAATTCACTTAAATCTGAACTCCACCTATAAATACCCAATATAGTAACTCCACCTATAAATACCCAATCTATAGTTTACGGTTTGATTAATTGATTAAAAACATAGACAATGCTAATACAAGTAATACAATTTGTACAGCACATGGTGAAAGCAAAGCTACATGGTAAGGATACAATGCAAGGATAAATGGTATGCGATATGAAAATATCGTTAACACATTTTTGGATTTTTTGGATTATATTATTAAATATTTTTAATTCAAATTACCGAATAACTGTAGTGGACCTCTTACAATATAACTTTGGTACTAACATTTACGACCAAATAAGCGATTTGATGATTTTTTCGTGTCATCAAAAAAAAAAAAAAAAAAAATCTGTATTTTATAACAGTTAGAACTTAATGTGGTCATCGAAATGTAACAACGTTAGTATGTCGGAAATATAAGCTTGTTAATAAAAACTTAAGCCGTAGAATTTTTGAAATTTATAGTACGAGTTAAATAAATGTTGCCTTTATGAAGTGCTATCTTAAATAATGGCATCCGGCATAGTAATAGCCACGTGGAGAATTATTTGGCCGCTGTAAAACGAAGGTTCAAAACATCAAATAATATCGGTAAATAGACGAACGAAATGTTACGATTCATCGGCAAATCGTGACTGGTATTCCAAAAGCCGCAATTTAAATAAACATCGAAAAGGCGAAAATAAACGTGACACAACTCCAAAACTAAACCTTCGCGTTTTAATTTGGCGACAATGAACGAAATTTCAACTCAAACCTCGTAAGAACGGTCGATTACTATAGTTTAAAACTATTAAGCGAAAATTCTAAGGACGAAAGTAACTTCAGTGCTCCAAAACGGCCACGGAAAGTAGTAAAAAAAAATATTGCCTAGTAAAAGTTTCGATTACTACACTAACACGTGTGGAATTAGATGGCCTTATTCAAACTTTTGCTGCAGCAGTAATTACAAAAAAATTATAATTCAAAAAACACTAACGAATAAACTAAAAAATGCTTATCATGTTAGAAAAGAAATGCTCATAGAAATTGTTGGCAAATAGCAAAATTATAATTGCAATATACAAGATGTCTCAGGACATACACTCAAAAACCTTCCAAGCCTAATAATTAATCTTAAATGTCAACATTGTGAAACCACTGTTGAAGAAGAACGGGATTTTCTCCTTGTGAGTATCTTGGTATTAACGAAAGTTGAATTTTCCCATTTAAGTAAATGTATAACCTCCCGAGAATCAAACTAAGTGAGATCGAATTCACATTACAATTGGGTTTCAAAGGAAAATGGGGTAGATATGATGACTAAAAAAAAATATGTTGCTACCGTGATAAATCCACCCAATATTGGAGTCAATCCTCATATGGTAGTCTATGCAACGTCCGCAGGATAAAAAAATAATAATTGTGATTTAAGTTAATCCCCAGCTCAATAATCAACAGCTATCAACCAAAAAAAATCTGTGGTTTATGGACCGAAATCATAAACCGTTACCGTATATCTAGTGAGAACTTTCGAAAAGTATATAGTGGTGATCGTTGCAGATAGTGAGCCCAACAAGCGAATCTACCAGCTCCTGTGAGCTGAAATCCGGTGTTGGACAATTGGACATTTTTATATCTACAATTAAATGCATAACTTTCGGGATGAAAAATTAATTTGTTAAATTTCGTCAGTTTTTCGGGCTGACATTTTTCGCGACGGAAGGTTTTTTTGGGCTAACTTCACATACATCTATAGAGTACACCCTTTGCATCAATACATTTTTATCTTATTTTACAAAATTTATAGGATCTTCTGAAAAATCTGTTATAGAAAAATTCTTCGAATAAATTTTGTAAATTTTTCTATATTCTTATACCCAAACCTTGTGAGCTAGTAAATTTTTATAGATTGTTTTGGTGTTTATTGTCTAATTATTGTTTCTTTATGTAACGATTTAGGTAGAATTGTGGTCGAACATTTGATTTCATAATTTAAAGATACACTGGTATAAATATGAACCGAATAAACTACCATAATCTAGTCTATTTTGAAAAAAATACATTAAAGTGCTAGTTGATTTTATTGCAAGTTTGCTAGATGTTTAATTAAACAAAAATAATAAGCTTTAATTATTTAATTAAATTAACTAGTCATCATTTCTCATAGCGGAACAAAACACATTTACCATACAAATTTGCTAAATGTAAATAATGAGGCCTCTGGTTTCAGTAACTTGAGTTAGCATGTTTCATTGCTTCCCATTTTATAATGTATTTGGACTAGGAAAATCACGAAGAACATACATTATCAAATTAACACAAGTCGAAAACTTAATAATCATTTAATGTTGAAAAAACTAAAACTTCGTATACTAAAAAACATATGTATATTATGGTCATGAATGCCGACAAGATAATCCACTGCTATTTCTATCGTCAACTTCAAAAACTTCGCTGCAACTCTGGTAACGTTAAATTTCAAACGAATTATTTCAAAATGATATCAGGTGGAAAACAGGGTATTTAAATAATGATATTCAATGATTTAGAAACCGTTGATGTTTCCAATTGCTTGATTATCGACAAAAACTGTTGGTACGAGTATATACGAGTACGTTTATACATCTGTATACTGATATATACATCAGATACATTCAATGACCGTTCGACCAATCTTTTCACTACCTCTATATACATACATTACGAAAATTGCAATCACTAATTTGTTAATTATTGCCTCGAAGCATGAACGACAGATAATCGCGCCACGAAGGATACAAAATTTAAATTCCGGCTAAAAACGTATTTAATTTAACTTTATTGATTTGTTCATCCGCAATACAACAGTAATTAATCTTGAATGCACAACTTAATGATGTTTTGTAAAATATTATAAATTATACATAAAATACATAAAACATTTTCTTAGCTCAAAATTTATTTAATTCTCATTTTACATTTTTTTTTTTTTTTGTTTTTTTGGGCTATAAATTTTACAGTAATTTTAATTGTAATTTAACTTAAGATTATTTCATCCAAAAATAAACAATGAACTTCTCCGTTTATTTGTTTTTTTGTACTAAATACATGTATAGCGTTTGTGTTGTATATAGTTTCGGCAAAATTCAAAAACATAAAATGTTCATTAAAAACTGATAAATTATTATTGTTTTTTTTTGTTGTTGGGTACGAGAGAGCGGAAAACTGGTGGAAAATTTGAGGAAAAACACTAAAAATTAATTTTATTTATTGTTTTGTTTTTGTTTGTGCTTTATATGAAAGTTTTATAATTCCGGTGTTTTTTTTTTTTTTTTTTTTTTGTGTAGACATCCAATAATTTTCTTTTTTTTTTACTCCAGTAATAAATTTCCTTTTAATTCATTTTTATTTTTGTGTGCTATTATTTGGATTATATGAGGAGAAAGACTTACTCGTAAATGATAAATTAATGTTTTTGATGCGATAAGAAGTGGATTTTTCTTATATTATTTGTTGTTCTCTGTTTGGTTTAAACACCTTAAATTTGTGACCAAAGAATACTAGCTATGTTTATGCGTTTTAATGGGATTTACGTTTTACTTATACAAATTTACTGTAGACAAACGGGTAGTAAATCAAGAAAATAAATAAGATGTGTTGATTTTCGTGGCACCTAGAACCAAAATGTTTCCGTTGTTTAAAATTTCATGGTTACAATTATTTATTAGTACTATCAAAAAAAATTTGTTTTTTCAACAAAAATCTAATTTTTCTGTTTCATTTAAAAACATTTGAACCTTTCCATTTTTTTCTGTTCTTTGTTTGTTTGTAAAGTCAAATTTCCAAATAGCATAATTTTTTTTTACTGTGTTATTCCAACTTAACTTTAAAATTACAGTTCCCATGAGTATGAACCAAAAGCACAGACAAATATTTGTAAAATTTAAATAAGATAAAATTCGGGTATGTACATATATAGATGTATTCAAATGTTTTTCGGGTGAATGGGTAAATGGCAAAAAAAAAAAAAAAAAAAAAACTAGACCAGAAATAATACATACATGTACAAAACCATCTAAACATGTTAAGCAGAACGAAAATCAAAAAAAAAAAATATTTGTGTTTAAATTTCTTAAGACATGAAATGAAAATCCCCCTCGCAAAACAAAACACAAAAATTTAAATTATGGTAGACAACCAATATTCAGTGAAAAACAACAAAAAATGCTCGCATTCACATTGAAAATGTAATTTTAAAATTTTTCAAGGATTGTGTCAATAATAATCAACCAAAAAAAAAGTTTGTTTTTACCGTACGCGCAATAATTATGTTGTTATTATTCAATTGTGCGCGTTACATTTAAATTTTTCTGTATTTTGAATTAAAAAGTTAACGAATTATTTACAAAGTGTTAAATCAATTTATGGTATTTGTTATTGTTTCTTAAGCTCAAAGTAAATAAGTACAAATTTTAAATTTATTCATTTCAATTCGGTTGTGTTGATGTTTCATTGTTTAGAAGTTCAGGCAGTCATAATTTAATAAAAAGCCAGTAAAATTTAGATTTTTGAAAGAAAATGGCCAAAAATTTTAAAATAGGTTGCTCAAAATTCTCTTTCTCTGTCTTCAAATTATCTGTCTATATCTCACTTTTTGGAAATTCTCAGTGTAATATGTATTGTAATAATTTAAGGAAAGGGAAGCAAATTTGTGTGGAGATATTTATGTTAATAAAGTAGAAACCCAAGTAATGGACTACCTCTTGCACATCAGCTAAAAATTAAATTTCATCTAAGAAAAATGTTTATGTATTTTGAAATATCTCAGATAAAATTTTAAATTTTAAAGCATTTAACGTGTTTTTCAAAATTATTTCCACTTTTTGTTGACAAATTATAAAATTTTCGAGAAAAAGTAATTCTGTTAAACCAAAATCCTACAAAATTAAAGATTACATTTTCAGCTGGATTAGATCAGATCGGTTTACTATTGGATTTTATGATATGGAGATACTTCGTTTAGTGAAGAGACCAGTCTACAAATTAAATTGATTAAACAAAATGAAAATTGGTTTCTGTTTTGTTTCATACAATACTACCAAATAAGGGATAAGTATTATAGTATTACAATAACGTGGATAAATTAGAGTCGTACTCATTTCGTTATATTATTGTGCTAACATCTACAATACTTCCAAGAAGAAGGCACAACCTTTCGATGGCTTCTGCCTGTAAAGTCTCAAAGTATTTCGGAAATTTTAGAAAATTTACAAACCAAAGGAAATCAACAATGGAAAACTCAAATATGTGGGTATTCCACTAAATATCGGAAAATCTCGCAATATCGAAAATTTAACAAAAAAATCTTCAAAATTTACGAAAATAATCAAAATCCGAAAAAAACTTCAAAATTCGAATGATCAGTAATTTTGTATCACGCAACTCATAACTGAGAAAAATCTGGAAAATTTCGAAAAATTTCTACTGATCTCGAAAATGTCGAAGAAACAACGAAATTTCGAATAAAACAAAATGTCACGATTAGCCTAGAAATATCCGAATAATCTATAAGAATCTCGGAAATTACAAACAATATTAATAACTAGTGGCTCACAATTCCTACGGCACCTGAACATTTTTATAAATATATTTTCTCTTTAGCTACACCTTTGTATATTAAAAACGTAGTAACTAGTTTTTTGATTATTTTGTATGAATCTACTTATTTATTAATAAGGAGCTGTGGTATGCGTATTCTCCCAGAATCTACAGTAGTTATGTTTGCTTTAGTTCCAACTATCTAGTTACAAATACGTTTTTCAATATATGCCCGGCCCACCTTGACAATGACCTTAAGTTTATCCGTTATTATAATCATAACCATCACTATTACCATTACCATCATCATAACCATAATCAATACCATTATCATCACCGTCAAAAATTATCACTAATACCATTACCACCATCAATTCCATTACCACCACTGTCACTGTCCCCCTTTAGATTCATTGGGACAGATTATTTACGGTTACCATTATCATTATCATTACTATGATCATTACCATTACCATTACCATCACTATTACCATAACCATCTCCATATACATAATCTTCACCAATACCTTTACTATTTCCATATTGTTGGATGGAACATCACCATCATCATTATTATCATCACCATAAAATTAGAACCTAATAATCTAAGAAAATATAACCATAGCGAAATGCCAGTCTTCAGGATACAGAATTTCATTTGTATTCTAAAAACATGAAAAGAAGTTTTTTATCTGTTTTCCAAGTCCAAAACGTTTGTTTTCTACATTGTTGACTTCTTAGTTGCATGTTTCCTTTAGCAACGTAAGACTCACCGATTTTCCGTATGATCATTTTTCGACTGCTTACAAACAAGAACTAAATCGAATTGAAATAAATTCTGTTATTCGCCTTTTAACGCAACGTGTCTAACATCTGTCTGAGCCAAAATCATCTAGGGCTCAAAAATCCAAATAATTAAAAAAAATTTACGTTTTATTGGTGATTTCGTTCCAAAATTTGTAATTTTTTTTTGCAATTGGTATTTTGATAAATTAACCTAAATGGCCTTACACATAAAACAATTAAAATGTTATATTATGGCTAATAAGTTTAAGATTACAGTTGACAATTAGAGATTTCGATATCCCAAGAAACCAAGAATTTTGTTTCCCGACTAATCTCGAGTATCTCGATAATTCTCGGGAATTGTTATTTTTTGTATTAAATTAGTAAAAATTTACCAAAAAATTATTTTCAATAGCATTGATTTATTTCATGTTTCCTGATGAATAAACATTCCTTTCATTTTATACTTTAGTAATGGCCGAAGAGAAGACAGAATGTTTTTATTGCATTGAAGCTCTTGAAAAATTCACAATATAATTCTCTACGGTTTTGTAGTCACATACCTCTCTTTGATCTATCAGGGCCGAAGAAAGTCTGAGGAGTTGTATAAAAACGGCTGTGGGACGACTAAATAATATTCGAGTTTTTGGTAATCGTTGGAAATTGGAATAACTGCAATTAGCAGAACAAGAATTAGTTTTGTGAAATGACAATTTGGAAAAAAATGAATTAGTCCATTTATTTTATTATTGATATTGATCCCAGAAAAATTAAAATATTTGCACCCTCGCATGATGGAGAAGGCCGGGATCACCTCAAATTGATTCTAAAATTAAACGTCAACTGTTTAAATTTAGATTGCGTGGGAGCATTACAAGCAAAAAGCGAAGTTTCCAAACAAACACCTGCACAAATCGTTGCCAATTTGAAAAAAGATCTCTAAAGCGACGAACCGAGGTTTGGATTGTTTGAGTTAGAAGGTAAGATGTATGTGAGATCATCGAAATATCAAAAATTGGATCCCATATTCATACACTATGAATACTATAAAGCACAGAGGTAGGAACATTTTGGCTTGGAAGCATTTTCCTGGCGGCGTTAGGCCAATATTTAGAGTTTTCTAAGCGAATCGACCAACACAACTACAAAGATATCACGCAAAATGTAAGGAAGTCTTATTCCTTCGAAAACATGCCGGTTTCATTTATTTTCCAACAACAAAACGATCCTAAACACACTGGAAATTAAGTGAAGCGTTGGTTTACAGATCAAACAAATGATGTTTGGGGGCAAGGCCCCTCACCTTAATACAATCGAGACAACGTAATGGCAGAAGTCGAGTAAGCATTCTTGAAATTCACCCGAAAAAGGTAACTTTCTAGCTAAAAATCAATTAAGAATTTAAATTCCTGTCACCAACCAAAGGCTAACATCAAGGACTGGCCCCAGATACGACCGCTTTTAAGTTATTCCAGACTTTCATACCAGGAAAATTTGAAATTTCCTCCTCCAACAACAAGCGTAAGACCCCACACAACATCCCACACTCCCACATGGTAAACATCCCACACTTTTTTTTTTTCAATATGGCGCAGCCGGTAGGATGTTTCTAAAAATTATTAATGTTTAAAATTAACTTTACTGTATTATTATAACTAAGGATTGAAAATTAAGTGTAAATTATGTATATTTCAAACGTAAATAATTATTGAGAAGGTAAAAATTAATAAACAAAGAAAAAATGTAGAATTTATAATCTAAATTATAACAATGGCGATATCTTTCAAGCCACTAAATGCTTTTAATGTAGAAGGAAATTTAAGTGAGAATTGGAGAAAATTTTAGCAATTTATATGGAAGCATCATGTTATGATAAATTATCAGCTGATAGAAAGGTCGCTATTTTTTTTAAATATTGTTGGTAAAGATGCCATTGATATTCACAACACAATGAATTTAACCCTTGTGTCTATACCCGGGCACCCGGGTGGCCATTTCGATTTAAAATGCTCGTAACTTTTTCAATTTCACAGTTAGACTATCCCTACTCCTTGACATCCAAGAACTACTTATTTTTTATTGATCTTTGAACAGAAGTTAACTAAAAATTATTGCTGAACTAAATTATTCGTTTACCAATATTATTACTCTTGTAGTCTATACCCGGCCACCCGGGTGGCCATTTAAAAAAAACACTGAATATGCTATTTGTATAACATTTTATTGTTTAAATCAACATTTCATCACAGAAAAAATCAAAAATTATCACATAAATAATTCAGTTGGTTATTAAAAATATGTTTACAAAATAAGAAATTCAATTTGGTAAAAATTTACAAAAAAAATTAAAACTATTAACACTTAGAACACTTTATTTGAGTGTTCGTATGTTCTACACATACTGGTCTTCTACAGATACTACAGGATTTCCGTGAATTTCGTCGTTTTTTGGGATCGGAAGACAAACAAATCCAGCATTTGCCAACTTGAGGAATTCGGCCATCGTTGTTGCGTAACACATTAGGTACTCCAGACGTTGTCAATTCCTGGTTTATTGGTACATAGAGCGGTTTGCCAAGTATGCATTCTATCCCTGAACGTGAATTAAAATTTCTATATACATTTGGTATGGTTGATCGATCTGACACATGCGGTAGAGCTAATTGAAGCACAAGATCTTTCAAGAATTCTCGACGATTGTGTGTTTTGTTTGATCTAGCCGGGTTATTTTCTATGTAAATTTTGTAAGCCGCGACGCAAGCTACATCAATTATATTGTAAAAAAATGCTACAGGCCATCTTTTCGTCCTTCGTTTGGTTGTATAATGAGTGACCAGTTTGTCCATATTATCTACTCCACCTTTTTTTCCATTGTAATAATGAATGATTTCCGGTTTTTTTTTGTCTCCAATTACTGAATCCGTATAATGCTGCGTAGATAATAATAATACACTCTTATTTTTTTTGGGGACATACGAACAAAGTGTAATATTATCATCGCTGAATCCAAAAATTGACGAATAAATTTCCCGAGATCTGGACGGCAACATTTCTTTTGGAACATAGGGTTTATTTTTTTTTAATGTCCCGACTATTGATAAGTCCCAAGAGATCAATAAACGAGCAAGCGGCAATGTTGTAAAAAAATTGTCAGTTACTATATTTCTCCCAGACCCTTTGAAACGGGCGCATAGGTCCTTGACAACCCGCTCTCCTTGATTGATTTCCCTGCCTGATGGTTGCTTACCCGTATATATCTGCCCCGTTATTGGGTAAGAGTTAGCAGCATCGCAAACCCACCATACTTTGATCCCATATTTTGCCGGTTTGGACGGCATATACTGGGTGAATCTTGTTCGTCCTACACAAAAATTTTTTTTTTATACTGAATACTGAATACTGAATACTGAATACAGAATACAGAATACAGAATACAGAATACAGAATACAGAATACAGAATACAGAATACAGAATACAGAATACAGAATACAGAATACAGAATACTGAATACAGAATACTGAATACTGAATACTGAATACTGAATACTGAATACTGAATACTGTATACAGAATACATAATACAGAATACAGAATACAGAATACAGAATACAGAATACAGAATACTGAATACAGAATACTGAATACTGAATACTGAATACTGAATACAGAATACAGAATACTGAATACTGAATACAGAATACTGAATACTGAATACTGAATACTGAATACAGAATACTGAATACTGAATACAGAATACTGAATACAGAATACTGAATACAGAATACAGAATACAGAATACAGAATACTGAATACTGAATACTGAATACTGAATACAGAATACTGAATACTGAATACTGAATACTGAAGACAGAATACTGAATACAGAATACAGAATACAGAATACAGAATACTGAATACAGAATACTGAATACAGAATACAGAATACAGAATACTGAATACTGAATACTGAATACTGAAGACAGAATACTGAATACAGAATACAGAATACTGAATACTGAATACTGAATACTGAATACAGAATACAGAATACAGAATACAGAATACAGAATACAGAATACAGAATACTGAATACTGAAATGTCAATAATTTCCAGATTTTCTGCGGTTTATCCCGATTTAGAATATTGTGTTCTGTGTATACTGCATTGGCCTTCCTGTTTGTGTGTCTAATGATTATTTCACACATGACGTCCGTAAATATACACTTGAAGGTATCTCTTACAGATAACATTTCGGTCGATCGCGATGGCCCACTTCGTTGACTCCTGAGAATATTGTGTCTCAATGTTTGCCTTTGAGGAGGATTTTGTCTCCATATCGATCCATCTTTTCCTTTTAGATAAGGCGAATTATTACAATTTGCACTTCCAGTTTCTCCTTCGTCTTCAACTTCACTATCGCTGAAAATTTCTTCATCAGACACTTCAATTTGGACTTCATGATCTTCATAAACGTCCTCTATGTCTGAATCTTCCACGTTTCTATCCGCTGCTGTAGGAAGCCACTCATCTTCTGAGCCGTCGTCAACAAAATCAAGCACTTCTTCGTCATCGTCACATTCCTCTAATAAACGATTTAGGTATGCTTGTTGATCTTCATACGACAAACTAGGGCAAAAATGTGTATATAAATGTAAAAAAACCGAACGGATCATCCAAATAATAAATCTTACCGTCTAAACTCAGCATTTGAAATGTCTCTGTGGTCCGCCATTTTATCACTCACATATATATTTATTTACAAAAAAAATCACTTCCGCAATCAACCTTTCCATTTGAATACCACACCTACTCTAATTTCCTCAGCTCACCTAAACGATTCTTTTCTGTTTTGTTTTACTAGCATTAACCGGGGATTCCCCATTTTTTATTTATTTTTTTTTGTTTTATAACGTTTAAAATAGTATATTAAAATAAATAAAGGCAATAATACACTGGCAAATACAAAAATTTTCGATATTAACAAGAAAATACATGTGGCCACCCGGGTGGGTCGGGTATAGAATAGTGTATAATTTTTTGGGTATAGACACAACGGTTAACTGAGCCAGAGAAAAAAAATCTTACACCATTAATGAAATCGTTCAAGAAATACTGCATCCGCGGAAAAATATTATGCATCAAAGACATATTTTTATACGAGGGATCAGAAGGATGGAGAACCGTTCGACCATTTCTCAACAGAAATTAAGAAATTAGTTAAGGATGAAGAGTATAGCATCGTATTGGGATTACGCAATAAAAATCTGCAAGAAAAAATTTTGAAATTGAATATTATGGAATAACAGAGGCAACTGAATCACAAGATAAAGTATTTCAAGGTCAATCATCCACAACGGTTAATGAAATGGTAAACAAGGACGTTAATCAAATTAATAAATCGTTTGATTCTTCATCACGTGTTGGATTGAATCGTAATTTTCAACCGTATAGTAGTTTGGAAAACGCGAGAATTGAAAATATCTCAACTGCCAGCAAAACCAGATGTCGTTATTGTAACTATTTCATTTAGGAAAAGCATTTAGGAAATATCGCCGCAGATGTGGAAAACGGGGCCATTTTGCAACGGTGTGCATTAATTTCAACAAGAAATTATATAATAAATATGTCAAAGAAATTGTGGAAAATGATAACGGCAATTTTACTATTTAAATTCTCTAGTCTTAACCTGTGTTGAAGACCAAGGTTGATGGTTGGTTATTATTTTCATTTAAAATATCAAATGACCTTGGTTCTGATTTTCCTGTGATTATTCTTCCTCTATGCCATGTTCCTTTTGAACCATTTCGGTACATTACATCACCTTCTTTAAAAGTAATATTTCTTTCCTTTGAAGTGCTACCATAATAACCTTTGATTTTATTTTGTCTCTCGACTAGGCTATTAGTATAGGTACGAGTAAGCTATCAGTATAGGTACGGCGAGTTTGGTCCGCAACCTACGACTCATTAGTATTTGAGCAGGTGAATATTTTAACCCTGCAACAGTTGTATTCCGATAAT
This sequence comes from Tipula vernalis, assembly GCA_958295665.1. Classification (NCBI taxonomy): domain Eukaryota; kingdom Metazoa; phylum Arthropoda; class Insecta; order Diptera; family Tipulidae; genus Tipula; species Tipula vernalis. Next base: position 172,034,764 of record OY282558.1, on the reverse strand, counting down.
TCAATAACATCAAATCCAGATTAGAAGAGTTAACTTCACCGGTCTTTTTTTAACATGGTCTTGTGAACTGCTTTCTCAGCTAAGCCGTTCGACCGTGGATAGTTTGGACTTGATGTAACTATGATAAAATTGTAACGATCACTAAACAGTTTTAACTCGTACGAAGCAAATGGCATATTATTAGCTATAATTTTCGACGGAATGCCGTGGGTACTAAAAATCGGAGTAAGCGCATTAATAACTGACGTTGACTGTTTTGATGGTAAGAATTTTAGTTCAATCCATTTCGAATAGTAGTCTATTACAACCAAGTAACTTTTTGTACCAAAGTCCAATAAATCACAACCAATTGTTTCGAATGGTAGGTGTGGAATTACAAGTGGAAAATAATATTATTGAATTGAAACTTTTCACAAACCCTGCATCTTGCTACTATGTTTTCAATATCTTTGTCCATAGACTGCCAATAAAACAGAGATCGTGCTTGACTTTTGATTTTGGTCATACCTAGATGTGTTTCATAGTCATTTCTAGAATACCAATTCATTATTCATAAATAGCTGGTGTCTTTTGTTAAAAAAGAAATTTAGATAATCTGCACTTTGCTTTTAGTATTAGGCAATCCATTTGAACAATAATATTTAAGCTTCACTAATATAAAATCATCATTAGTTTACTCTTTAAATTCGATTTATTTCCGCGCTGAAATATTAATTGAATGAATTACGTCATTTAATGAGTTATCTACGTTGTCGCTGTTGTCAATAAGCTGGCATGCTCGCGATAATGCATCAGCTATATGTGCTTCACATCTATATTGTAACGAAGCAATTTTAATTTAATTCTCTGTAATCATGGGGAACAAATTTTACTCATTTCTTTTTTGTTAATTGACGCCAATGGTAAATAATCTGAATGTATTGCAACACGGTTGCCGGAATTACGCGCAAAAAGGATGGCCAAATATTCCTTTTCTATATGTGTATAATTCTTTTCTGTATCACTTAATAATTTTGATGCATAGCAAACAGGTTTTCCACCTTGCATAGGCAGTATCCCGATCCGTTGTTTGAAGCATAACACTCATCATACAGCTTGGGTATGCTGTGGTAATCATAAAAAATCTACATTATTCTTCAACAATTCGCGTAATGGAGCGGTTTGGTCAGTCAAATTTGGTATGCAATCGACATAATTTACCATTCCTAAATATCGTTGTAAAGATTTTTTGTCATTAGGCATTTGATAATTGGTATTAGCACTAATTCTCCTTGGATGAGGAGAAACCCCTTCTAATGAAAAAATATGACCTAAATATTCTACCCTATCCGACCGCCAATTTTAATTTTTGGGGATTAAAATTTACGCCTTCTTTTCTTGCTTGTTATAGAACTCTTGATAAATTAACCTCATGTTCATCCTTTATTCTTCCGTACACTAAAACATCCTCAATATATACAATTACATCAGGTAAATTTCCAAAAATGTTTTCATTGATCCTTTGAAAAACCACTGCAGCAACGTTGATTCCAAATGGAAGCATCGTCAAGTTTGATCTGCCGAAACCCGTCTTTTAGATCTAACAACGTGAAATATTTTTGATCGAATAGTTTTGACTTAATATCACTGAAAGTTGGAATTTCAAAAAAATTTGGAACCACTGGCCTTTTCCACAATGACAATTTTAATAATCCATTTTAATATTCCATTCCTTTTGTATTATATAGTATTAGGTGAGCGTATAATTCATCTTATGTTAAATGCTTTCATTTGTTTGAAAGTATGAAACGGTATTAAATTTAAATCGGCACCGAAATCCAATTTGAAATCAATATCATGATCCTCAACTCTCAAAGTTTCATACCAGCCATTACACTTCACCTCATCAATATTGTCATCTACAAAAGAAACAGAAAGAGGATTTAACGGTAGAGTTAATACAGTAGATTTGAAAAAGGGCCTAATGGCTATTTGTGAATTCGATTCGAACGTATTCGATTCTTCGAAGTATAAGATTAGAATTTGGTATAGAATATAAAATAAGAAGCAAACGAATCCGATTCAATTCAAATAAGAATCCAATACTTCGAAGACTCGAATACGTTCTAATCGAATTCCCAAATAGCCCACCTGGCTATTTCAAATGCTAATTTTAAGGTAAAAAATTATTTCTAATGAGGCGGCCAGAACATTTAAGGTCCGACGCCGTTTATCCGATAAAACCAAATTTTCAAGACATGCCCTATACACAAATCGTTTGGGGTCTAAATACCGAGTGCTTACGGATGAGTAAAAGAAGGAGCTGGTTAGTTATAGAATCAAAATGGAACAATCGCTATATGGAATTAAGTTAGATGATCTAGGTCGACTCGGTTTTCAATTTTGCACGAAAAATAGTATACCAAATAGCTTTAATAAGGAATTAGGTATGGCCGGAACAGATTGGTCCACTTCTTTTCATCGACGTCATTCCCAACTTAGTATCAGGAAACCGGAATCCTTATCACTGCAAATGGGGAGGGATCGACCTGAAATGGAAAATTTTTATGATAATCTTGATTCCATTTACCAAACAAATTGTCTCTCAGAAAATGACGTTTATAATATGGATGAAACCGGGGCGCAAAATATTCATGGACCTGTCAAAGTACTCGCCCTGAAAGGAAGATGGTCAGTTTATGCTGTTACAGGCGGTGAAAGAGGCAAAACGATAACAGTAGTTTGTTGTGCTAATGCCGCTGGTCAAATGGTTCCACCCATCATGATATATCAAGGCGTCGCTTACGGACGATGCTCCTGCTGGAACACTACAGTGTTCATATTTGTAGAATTCCTTAAACATTTTGTTAGAAATGTCCGTTGTTCCGATGAAAGAAAGGTGCTCCTTTTCTTAGTAGGCCACACGACCCATACCAAAAATTTAAATGCTATTACTTGGATATGATATACTCAGAAACTGCAGCCACTCGATGTGAGTTTTTGGCCATTCAAGACAGCCCAAGATAAGGCTTGCAATCTATGGATGAAAAATCATTCTGAGCGAAGGATAGTGATCGAAATCATAGCTGATCTCTGTAGACTAGCGTTTGTGAAAGCTGACACACTCAGGAATATAGCAAATGGGTTCATTGCTACGGGAATTTGGCCACATTTTAAATTGTCTATCATTTAGTCGAGCCGATAGTGGTTCATATATTGTGGCCGTTGATAATGCAACCGATAAAATAATTTCCTTATGGGGATGGCAATGGCGGCTGAATTTCATCCACTCGATCGCAATCAAATTGTAACCATTGCTAAAAGTCACACAGGATTTTTGACACTCGATCAAAATGGTACATTGTATAAGAATATAGGAGTGTTCGAGGGACGTGAAAAACCAAAATATGGAACATGTCTTACATTTTCCGCGAACGGTGAAGTGATGACCGGTGACTCGAATGGTAATATTATTGTGTGGGGACGGAGTACGAGCACAATTAATCGATTCTTTAAGAAAATCCATGTCGGAGCAATATTCTCGATTTGTACATTAAAAGATGTTAGTTTCATTTCGGGTAGTGGCAAAGATTAAAAATGAATAAATAAAAATCCTTCTACTCAGGTTTAAGGCAGCCCTTGAAATTTGTTATGTCGGTTTAGTAAAGGGTCCCATAGACTACCACTTGGCCAATTCTGCATAAGGTTTGCTTGTTAGAATTTCTTCCCATAATTAAAAATAAATTTAAAAAAAATAAAAAATAAAAATTTTCTGCTCAGGATTATGGTTGCTCTGGAAATTTGTTTAGTTTTCTCTTAATCCTGAGCAAAAGAAATTTTAAATTTTTTTTTTTAAAACTATTGGAAGGCCACATATTTATTGATGTAGCGAAAATTCTAAAAAGCGAATCGGGTCCAGAATAGACGCAGAGTGAGTCACTAGAACCCTCTACTATACGTTGATAGCAAATTTCGAGGGATATCATAATATAAAACGTAGTATAAAAAAAAAGACTGAAATGAGTTTTACGGTCGTGTTTGAGTTTCCTGGCTTCTTCTTGTCGCTTTATAAGGCGTTCAACATCCAAACCGCAGTAAGCAATATTTCGAAACAATCAGTTATTGGTCTGGAGAGGTAATCAGCAACAAAATTGTCGCGCCCTGATATGTGGCGAATGTCCGTAGTAAATTGTGCCACGAATTCGAAATGACGTATTTGTCGCGGGCCTCGCTCCGTTTTTGAAGCAATCTCAGAAATAAGCGGCTTATGATCTGTAAAAACACAAAATGTTCTTCCCTCTACCATAGCTCTAAATCGTTTTATCGATAGAAAGACTGCTAATAGCTCGCGATCGAAATCAGAATAACGCGTTTCAGCCGGCAGCAGTATCTTTGAAAAAAAAAAACTTAATGGCTCCCATACTTTCTTGATATCATTGTATTGATGCAAAACTGCGCCAACAGCTATTTCTGAACTGTTTGTGGTAATGTTTAAGAAAGCGTTATCTATCGGATGAGCTAGGAGTGTCGCTGATGCCAATGCATTTCTATAGCTTCAATGAAAGATTTGTTGCATTCTGCTGTCCATTTAAAATTTCAATTTGGTACTGTTCTTTAAATGTTCGTAAATCGGTGTTAGGATCTCAGCAATATGTGGTATAAAACGATGATAAAAGTTCATAATTCCTAAAAACTTTTGCGCTTGTTTAATGGACCCTGGAGTTTCTAATGCTAAAATTGCTTTCACACGATCCACTGATGAACTAATACCATCTGAATTCACTGTATGAGCTAGAAAATTTAAAGACTTAACACCAAATTCACATTTTCATGTATTAACTTTTTAATCAAAATCTGTAAAACGGTGAAACAGTGCGCGTAGTGCTCCTTATGTTCTTCAATTACGACTTGCGATTAAGATATCATCTAAATATGCGTAAGCAAACCTTTGACAACCTCATTAATAAACCGTTGAAATGTTTGGGCTGCATTTCTAAGCCCGAAAGGCATGCGTACTGATTCGTATAGGCCGAAAGGTGTGATAATCGCCGTCTTGTAAACATCTTCAGTACCCACTGGAATATGATGGTAGGCCCGGACAATATCAATTTTAGAAGTGCGCTAAAATCGTGAATGTGTGGGACTGGGTATCGATCTGGGATCGTGCATGTGTTTAGTTACCGATAATCCCCACAAGGCCTCCAATCATTACGCTCCTTTTTCTTTACGAGATGCAGTGGTGAGGAAACACTCAAAGAAGACGGTCAAATTATTCCAAGCTGAAGCATATAGTCAAATTCTCCTTTTGCAATTTTAGCGAAAAGTCGTTATTCAAACGTCGAGGACGATTCGCTGGTAATGGACCAGTTGTGCGAATAACATGTACCACATTGTGTTTGACTTCTTTTGAAAAATCAGGCTGGGTTGTAAGTGCAGGAAATTCAGCTAACAAATGAAATAAATCGTTGTCAACGAGTGGAGTATCTACATTTGCTTCTATTCTATGTACTTGATAACCATTTTTACCATCAATTAAAGCTTTATTTTTTAAATCGACAAGCAAATTAAACTTTACTAAAAAATCTGCTCCAATTATAGGACGATTAATTGATGCAACTACAAAAGGATGAGTGAAAATGCGCCCAAGACCAACGTCAACTTGTAAAAGTTGTGCGCCATAAGTATTTATGTTGGTTCCGTTAGCCGCTGAAAGATAATAATCTGAAGGTACTTGTCGTTTTTGGGATTAACTCATTGGCACAACTGATATATCAGCTCCTGTATCCACAAGAAAGAAATGTTTTGTACATTTACATTTAATAAATAAACGACGGCAAGACACTAAACCATTGATTGTCGTCACAACACATGGTCTGTTCAGTTTTTTGTACACTCTGCGGGTTGTTCGAAACTGCAAGGCTTCAAACAATTTCTAGCTTTTGGGCCGAATTTATGATGATAATAGCACATAGGATATCTTGTGACCTGAATTTTACTGCGAGTAAGCCTACATCGTTGATCACGAGATCTCGATCGATTTTGATGATAACTATTTTGAAATCTGTTTTGATCATTCGGATTAAATCTTGAAGACCTATTAACAATAGTAGACAGTTGATTTATCTGTTCGCCGATTTGTTCGCTGTATTCACTTTAATTGCCGATACTGTAATTGGTAAGCAAACTTCATGAATTTTGTCTGCTATAACTAACATCTGATTAATGTCTGTATCATCTGGTGCTGAACCTATGACAATTGACTTTGTATTTGTTGGTAAACCGTTAAGCCAAATTTGTTTAATAAACTATCTCGTAATCGCTTGTGTAGTACCTGCGATTGTTTCAAGTTTCCTGAAATCTGCGACGGCCTGTCATCACCTATAGCTACTCTGCCTAACAAGGTCGAAATTCGTTTATGTTCACTTTCATTGTGTCGCGATGAAATGGTTTCTTTAATTTTATTATATTTTTCATTCTGTGGTGGTCGATTAATTAAGTCTGTAATTGTCATTAAAATGTCTTCAGGTAATGTAGTTAATACATGTTGATATTTTAGTTCATCAGATTTTATATTATTGATAACAAAAGTGGATTCGACCAACGAAAACCAAGTCGTCGAACTTGAGTGGCAAAATGTTGGCATCCTAATGCGCGAAATTACATTTGCGTTATTAGGTTCAATTTTAATCTCTTCACCTTCGTTTCGCATTTTATTTCACTTAGCACAACAATTTCCAACTATGTATTAGTAGGAGAACTAATTTAAAATTAATGGATTTTAACAATAATTATTAATAAAAGACTTAATAATTAATATTAATTATTAATAAAAGACAAAATGAGTATAATTTTTTTTTGTCTTATCGAGCTTATCAGCTGAATAATCGGAATCAATCAAAACTGCTTTAAATTATTTATTTTGTCAACCGGTATTGTTTTGAGATTAGGTGTGTGAGAGATGAAAAAATATTAAAAATAATTGTGATCGCGTAATTGTGTTTTACTGTGTTGATAAAAAGTGTTCGGACACTTTGGTCACCACAACCTTATTAAATAAGAAACTATATGATATTCTGCCAATTTCAGAAAAGAAAATTTCTTTTAAGGCTCGTCAACGTCCATTAGTCTCAATTCTATCTTTGTTTCTGAGAAATCGGACAAATATTGTTTAGACGGAGATTAAATAGTCGAATATATCGAATTGATCCAATTAATTTTTTTTAATATAGGTCAAATAAAAAAGTAAAAAAAAAATGTCCCCATCGAAACTTGTCCACATAATATTTATTTTGATAAATTATACGAGCACAACCCAAAATAAATTTTTTATATGTATTCAATATACGAAATTACAAGGCGTCTCCACACATAACTAATCGACTGGAAAAATACTGTAATAATTTTATTTGGTTCCGCCCATCTTTTTTTTTTTCGGAATGGCGTTAAATTTTTCAAGATTGCCAAAAAACGAAAAAAAAAAATGACAATCTATCTAATTTGACAAACGATTGTATATTACATATGTATACACAATGCAATAAATTAGTTTATCGCAATGGAAAATTAGAAAAACTACCTGGCGTCGTCGTAAACATTTTTAACCTTAAAAAAAAAATTAATTTTATATTTGATAGAAAGGGTAGAACATTTTCTTTTTTTTTATGTAAAACAACAGAAATATCCATTTTTATTTTGATTGGAAAAACCAAAATGTTTTTGTGCTTGTGTCACAAAAAAAAAAACATAAAAAATAATTATTTAAATTAATTCTGAAATATTCAGAAATAAAATTAATTATTCATTTGAAATCCTTTTTTTTTATTTTCTAATTTCATTTTTATTCTAATAACTACCTAGAGACCATTCAATAAAATTTTTTTATTTTGTTTTAATAGGAAGTATGTATTACGATGTAAACATAAACGTGTGTATAACTTCTTATTAAGAAATAAGCTTTTTATGCTAAACTTTCTGTAATTTATTCGTGTTTATACCTTGGGTTTGGGTATACAGTGTGTACAAAACGAGTACGAGTACAAAGTATTAAATTAATTTAAAGTTTCTTTTGTTTTTGTGTCGAGACGTTTTATTCGGAATACATAAACGTCCCCATACCTAACGGTAAATAATTTCTTTTTTTGTAAACAAACAAAAATTTTTTTTTGTGCTTTTGTAATAAGCTTAATGATATCAGTTGTTTGTGTGACCGAGAAAGTAAGCTCAATTTTGGTATAAATAATTATTCATGACACGAAAATATACAATTTTACGTTGTAATTTTGGAAAACGATTTTTATCAATAACAAATTATCATTTAATGAGATACAAATTTTCAGCTCAATCGGAGGGGCCAGATATGCTTTTTTTGAAAAAGTTTTATTAAAACAAAAATGATGAAATTTGTTGGAAATGTTTGATCGAATATTTTGTCGTATTTTTTTTTTATAAGGGACGTGACTTAAATTACGAATTACATTTTTTGTCCGCAACATACTTTTATTAATTAATTTTTGTTTTCTTTATTTTTACAGGTAAGCAAAACCTATGACATCATCTTAACATGTAACATATAAATAAGGTATTCAAATAAACTATAAATATTACAAATACTAATCAAATAAATCAGATAAATCTGGATAATCTATATGATTATCTCAAAATGACAAATTGAAATTTTTTTTTTGTGTTCCGTTTACAAGGTAAATATCCTTATGTGTATCACCATATTCAACTATCAATCAACATTTTCCATACGATATCTGTGTGTTCGAAAAAATTTTATTCACATATATCTGCTCCAAAGCTTTTATTTTTTCAAACAACAGTAAAAACAAGTTCCCCAATAAACTCGAATGTTGTCATTTTAATGTTGGATTTTTTTGTTGAATTTTTGGTTATAGGAAGGCAAAAAATATCAAGCTTTAATATTAAAATGTCATCCAACCATGATCATCAACCAACATTATTCAATCTATCTATCCACCTAACTATATACCTAGTCAGTTCTATCCCAATTTTTTTTTTTTTTTTTTGTTGGGATTTTGTTGTTGTTTGTCAGTATTAGAAAAATTGGATAAAATTTATTTCAGGTGATGAATGAGTAAATAAAAATGAAATATTTATGATTGGCATTTTTTTTTTTGTGTAGCTTGAATTGGGAGATTTTTACTAACGCTTTACAGTATCAACGACTTTTTATATCTACATATATACGTCAAAAGTTTAATTAAATATAACAATGTAATTGTTTAGATTACACAAAACGAATTTGTGTCAAATTCAAAATATTTTTATGAATAAAATTGAAAAATGTAAATGGTCAACATTCTTTCTATTTATCTCAGCATAAATCGACACGAGAAAATGCTAAATTATGAAATAAATGCCTTCTTAAGCAGCGAAAGCTATGATTGTTCAAAAAAGTTTTATGTTTAGCCATTCATTTCTTACAAGTCTCCAGGAGTTAATGGTTTGTTTTTACGCTGCGCGGGCGTGACCCTCCAAGTCATTTAGACCAATCCGAAGAAATTCATAATTTAGAAAATATTTTGTCATAAACCATTTTGATTACAGTTTTATTTACTCCTTTGTGTTGAACGATGTTTCATTTAGATAAATTAGGGCATTTACACCTATATGTCCCAGTTCTTCTTACACATATCACCCAAAAATTTTTCCTGATCGAAGACTTTGTCCGCACTTTCAATAAAATGGGGTGCCATAATACAATTAGTTTTGATATAACTACTATTACTACAAGAAACCGTTCCTAAGCCATTTCTTTGACCCTAAAACAACAACAGATATTTTGCAATTGAAGCCCTACAGAAGTTTTGGCTTGCTATCGTTTTTTGTGGTTGCTTTGGAGCGAATGGAATTATACGCTAATTTGAATTTTACACAACATCTAGCTGTACTTTAAAATGTAATTTGATTTTCAATAAATGAGAATTCCAAATCAATTTCCCTTTCTCTTTTAAAATTAATTTGAATGGGTGCCAAGTGACCCCAGGATCACTTCACATCTTTAAGGAATCTGCATTCATTTTAGAACTCGATCTATTTATTAGATTAAAAATTTGAGTGACGCAGTTGTTGACCACCAAGCAAGAGAATATGACAATTTGTGACTAAGATATAAGTTTAAAAAATTCTTAAATTATCTTATTTTGGGTGGGAACGAATTCTATTCGAAATTGTGTATAATTTTCAATACGTTGAAAGATTTCAAATTTTAATACATAAAATAACTTTTGAGTCGTTTTAAAAATTAAACTAGCGAACAAATTTCAGAGATCATCAATTTTCTTTCTAAACTTTGCTTTGTCCTTTCCCTGAATTCGTTTTACGGCCACATATATCGTGTCGTATGTTTTGGGTTCTGCTTTCTTTAAATTTTCTCTTCTTAGGTTGGTTTGTTGAGCGTTTTGAATTCTTTGCACTGTCTTCATTAACTTTGTCCCTAAAATTTAGTAGACCTTGGTAATTGATACGGTTAGAACTTGCAAAGAATAGGCCACTGGGTTTTCTTTTAGTCACTGAATGTACGGTGTTGTTATATCTATCCACCGCAATATTGACTAGGTCCTTTATATTCGTCCATTAGATATCTCGATGATCGTTGAGTGTACCCTTTCGACCGTGCCGTTCACCTTGTTTTTTGGAGTTGGTGTAAGGTAGATTTGAATTGCAACTGTTTTGATATAATCAGATATAATTGGGCTGACAAAACTTGATTCATTATCTATCACTATTGTTTTAGGTGCGGTGAAATAGTGCAGAATTTTAATGATCTTTATATATCCTTGATATGAAAAAGTTTCGTGAATTTGGTGAATTTGTCTATGCACATGATGAATTGTTCCTTCTTTATGTTGACTATATCCACATGGATGATCTCTGACAGATATGTTGGGATTGGTGTTTATTGTAATTTAACCTTCTCAGGATGACGGCCATATTGTTTCGTATGACAAGTTTCGCAGTTCTGTGTATATTTCCTAATCAGGCTTGTCATCTGTGGGAAATAATATTTCTCCAAAATCTATTCCTTATTTTCCTGACAGTTTCTATGAGTTTTTTTATGTTCTGCTTGAATGATATTCAATTTATTCTCTTCGTTTTTTTGCGTCTTGTACAATCCTTTATGTTAATCGAATTTTATACCCTCTAAGATGCTCTATGAATACTTCTTGTAATTTTTGGTTCTTCCGAAATTTTGATTTCATTGATTACGGTTGGGCTAAGCCTTTCTTTTAGAACTCTCGTCAGTGTTTCTTTGTTTATCTGACTAAGGCAGATGAAATGCCTCCGGTAGTTAGGGTGAGGTTCCTCATAGGCGTAGATGTCTTTGTTTTCCCTATTGATGAGTTAATTTTTCAATACGTTTATGGGTGCTTCACAGTATGGTATTAAGTTGGTGTTGTCTTGATCTGCGCTATGAATCGTTCCATCTGTTGATAGCATATTTGTTTCTAATTCCAGCCGTGATAAGGCATGTGCTACATTGTTAGTGCAGCCTGGCTTGTAGATTATTTCATAATTGTATTCTTCCAGTCGTGATTTCCATCGTTTTAGTTGTTGTTGTTGCGATTGCTTAATGAAAATGTAAGGGGTTGATGATCCGTGACGATTTTAATCTTTTTTGCGCCATATAAATAGTTCCGCAAGCTGTCCAAGGACCATATTATGGCCAGCATCTCCTTTTCATTTACAGCATAGCTTTCTTCCGTTTTATTTAATGACCTGGAGATGAATGTACCAGGTATGTCTTTGCCCAGCTCCCCCTGTGATAATGGCTTCTCAAAGTTAGGAAAGATGAGTATTTCTGTTGTTGAGTTGTTGAAATGCGTGAATCTCTTTCTCTGACAGTTAGATTTGGACTTTTTTTGATGCGTTCACTTTGATTTGTGCATTTTCACCCCTTATGAGATTTGTGAGTGGTTTGGCCAATTTTTCAGGTTTGATGCCCTGATTTGTTATGATATAACCTAGGAACTCGGTTTCATTCTTGAGAAACTCCATTTTATTAAGATTTACTCTCAGATTTGCTTTCTCCAATTTTGAAAATATTTTCCTGACGTTGTCCAAATGTTCCTCTTCTGTATTTCCTCCGAATATTATTATGTCGTCTATGTAGACATAACACATTTTTCCGATGAACTCCTTCAGCACGTTATCTATCATTCTCTGAAAGGTAGCCGGTGCATTTTTTAATTCAAAAGGAAGTCGTAGGAATTCGTACTTCCAATTCATTGTTGAAAATGATATCTTTTTTACATCCGTTTCTTTCTTTTTAATTTGATGAAAGCCGGAAGTGAGATTGATTGTAGTGAAGATATATATCGTAGTGTGTTAGGAATCATATCTGGAATCAAGTCTGGCATTAAGTCTTTTAAAGTCAATGACCATTCGGTATTTTTTATACCGGAAGCATCTAACTTCTTTTCCACTACCCATATTGGAGAATTATATGGGCTCTTGGAGGGCCTTATTATGTCATCTTTTAGTAGTTGTTCGATTTGGTTTTCTACCTCAGTCCTCATGCTTACTGGGTATGGGTAGGATTTGAATAAATAGGTTCTTCCGTAGTGGTCTTAATTTCTGCTCTTATGTCAGTGTCAATTGTTTCATGGTTGTTGACCGGACCCAATAGTTTTTCAAATTTTGACAATATATTTTGTAGTTTTTGCTTAGATCCCTATGACAGATGATCGTCTCGAACGTCTAGGTTATTGACCTGTGATGACTGCTTTTCCTTCAATGGTATCTTTATGTTTGGTGCTAAAATTATTCTGTTACTTTTTCTGTCGATTATTGCTCCTAGTTCTTTTAGAGTGTCATCTCCGATGATTCCGTCGAATGATTGCAAAAATTCCAATTTGTAAAATAAAAAATTCCAATTTTTTGTGAATTCCAATACTTTCAAAAAAAGGTCCGACGATTTTTTCCTTAATCGGTATGTTTCCACCAACTGATCTTATATTGAATTGGTTATTAGTCGGCATTGGGTTTTTAGTTAATTCGGGTCTGATGAAATTTTTTTGCTCCGGTGTCAATGAGGAACATATGTCCACGTTCGACATTTCGTCAATTAATTGATTATATAGTTCTTTTTCACCTTCGGTTTCTAGGTGGTAGATCCTCTGGTTTTGATCGGAATGTTCGCGTTTAAATGCTGGTTGATAATTTTGTTGGTTTGGATAATTCTGTTGATTATTTGATTTATTTGTTTGGCCACCTTGTTGATTCGTAGGACGGTTGATATAATTGACCCATCTTGTCTGAATAGATGGGTCAACTGACATCGGTGTTGGTGGTTTTAGTCTTGTTGATCGTGGTAGCGGTTCTCTTCCAATTCTATTGTTTTGGTGCTGGATGTTGTAGTCCAAGTTTCTTTGTTGTACTGGGATATTAACAAGTTTCATTTGTTGATATACTGGATATGAGTTCAATTGATTTATCGGGGCTACTACCGAATTGTTGAATCTTTTTTTGTGGATCGCTATATTTCGATAATTCAGATTCTGAAATTCTAAGCATGATGTATATGCTTTTGGAAGAGTTTGTGGGCGTTGGATCATTAGCATTCTGCTTAATTCGCTATTGAGTTCTCTTACAAATACGTCTAATGCACGATTTTGGTATGTTTCTATCAGTACTGTTACTGTATCTGTTGAATATGCTTCTGTTTTAATTTTATTAACAATCAGAGAAAACTGATGGTTAATGTTGGCGTAGAATTCATCTATGCTCGTGTTTCCTTGTAGGATGCCGCTCAGTTGATGTTCCAGAGTCCTGAGTTTCATTTTTTCGGCATAGTGAAGTGAAAGGCATTTTTTTATGGATGCCCAATCGTCGCTAAATATATTGTATGATATTAAAGCTGCGTCGGCTCTTTCTCTAATTTTCTGCCTTATGCTCTGTATTATTGATCGGTACAATGGTTTGTTTTTTATGATTTCATAGTCCCTTAAAATCTTTTCTTCGTTTTGAATCCAAGATATGTATTGTGTCGGATTCCCATCGAACGTTTGTAGTTCCTTGACGCAATCCGGGAGCCTGCTGATGTCGGTTAGATCTTGTTCCGTTTTTATTCAACTAATTTTGTACTTTAAAAAAATCTTGATGACTGGTCCCTGTTTCGGCACCAGTTAACGAAACGCTGTTTCGGAGAGTTAAAAAAATGAAATTTATTCTTCAAATTTTATATTATTACACTTTGTTGTACAAAACTACTTTAATTTAAAACTAACAAATTGTCTTTTTCATATAAAATGTTAACGTCAGCTTTTTTATATTGACGTTGTGTATAAGAAATTTAGAACGTTGACTTGTTGAAACATGTTCCGTTGACACAGCATTTGTCGTATATGGCGTGTTGCTACATAAAAATAGGTTTCAAATTATGTCTGGGAATTTGGTTGATGCAGCATTTGTGGTGTATAGCATGTTTCTAACTTATATTTTATACTAACAAAGCATCTTTTGAATAACTTTTCAAATGAATTGTCTGCGGACAATATATTTTTGAATGCTTCGACTTTGGAGCGCGTATTTAAAATGGGTGTTCTGTTCAATAATTTCAAAGTTGCCAGCATCAAGTGACCGTTTCTTTCTAAACCTTCATGATCTCTTGTTTTATCTAATATTTTGCCCTGAAGAAGTCAGGATTATCACATTGTTTGAAGCTGAAGGTACATTGAAGAATATTTTTAAACTTTAAAACTGTTAGCTCCTCGGTTTAGGCGCACCATTTTTTCATCGCTATGCCTGGTATAAGATGCCGATCTTAAATGCTTTCGATCTTTCATTTGTGTGTATCCTTACCGTTTTCTGTCTGTTCCTTATCTACACAATCATTTGACCAAGCTAAACCACTTTAACCACTTTTCTTTGCTGAGGAAATCTTCTTTAAACGTTATCTAGGTGTAATACCCGGATTAAATTAATAATGAGTAGTTTAATTCAAAAGGCGATATATTTTAAATTGGCTTCTGCATCTTAAAGCCAGCGACGTTGTTTAACGCGTTTTTGAGCCTTGTTTGGTGCTCTCTTTTTTGAAAGTTCAGAATTTTGAATTTTCAACATCGTTCTTTTATCTTTCTAGTTCCTGCACTGCTTCGTTTGTATTCCGAACCTAAAATTACAAATAATTGTATATTTACTTACCTGAACCAAATAAGCATGTATGTTTATTCTTTATCATAATTTGATACCGAACATTGGCTTAACCATAACGCTAATGTCGAATGGAACAACCTTGCTCATTGGCAGACCATTGATGAATTTACTCTTGCATTTTTCGATCGATTAAGACATCTGGCGTTTTTATACGTCAGCTGATCTAGGTTATTATATAGTTTATAGTGGGTAATGTTAATAATAAACCACTTCCATTTCAAATATTATTTGAAAGAATTTTAAGTATTTTTGGAGAATTTTCGAGTTCGTATATTATGCGGGAAAGTCTGGAAATACTCGGGAATAAAGTTTAAACGGTTATTCCAATAAACTCATCGTCAATACACTACTCAGTGCTATCAGTTAGGTTGTACGTTTACCTATAAAAATAAGAAATATTTTTGCTTCATTAAATAAAATAATTTGGTGGCATCTATGGCTTTCTGCAGCGCCATCCTGTAACCGTGCTTTTAAATTTTCTCCGTTATATTCTTGTTGATGTTGGTATTATACTCTATATAGTGATATATCTCATTGTACCGTTAAATAGTATTAGAATATCGTCCACGTATCTGTCCCATTATCATGCTGGTTTACGAAGTGATTCGTGTATATGTTAGCGAAGGTTCCTGATAGAGGATTACTCATTGGAAGTCCATCAGTCTGTGAATAAAATTTGTTATTTTGTTGAAAATAGTTTTGTTCTGTGATTGTTGTGACTATTGTGATAATTTCGTCAATTTTTTTTTTCCTGGTTCCGTTTTTCTGTAACAGTTGTTTGGTTGAATGTTGATTATGTCGAAAAGTTCCTTGCTTGATAATGTATATCAAACTGAACTTCAAAGCTTTTGTTTTTGTTTTTTTGATCCAGAAGTATCGAAAATAGTTTCGCCTTTAAACCAACAACAAAGAAGTTCAAATTCGTAGATCTAAAAGTTTTTTTTTCGAATTTTATTTGTTTTTTCTATTTTTTGCCGACCAAACGGCGCAATGGTTAAAGTTTAGGCGTTTAGTTTGGGAGGTACCACGTTCAAATCGCGAAAGACGCGGTGAACACTAATATGACTCCCTCCTGTTGGAATGCAGAATTCATTAGCCGACCCGCTTTTTAAGTCAGTGTACTAAAGGCTTGCTTGGTATGTAACAATGCGACAAGGAGCAATGATGGACACATACTCGAATTAACTACTGCGTATGGTAGGCAGTTTTGAAAAGATAAAAACAAACAATCATCTCTCGTTTTTTGAGACTGCTTGATTCTTGGCGAATTTTGCTTTTTATGAAATAGGTTAAGAAATTCAATAAATCAGGCAAAACGCATCCAGTCATGTTCAAATTTTAAAAATTGTAAATCAAACAATGACCTAAAACGGTGTCAGAATTAGTCAAATTGTCGAAATTTGTTGCCATTTCAGAGTTTTCTACAAATTTTTGCAGTTATTATTTTTAAAATCAAATGATTGCTTTCGATTTTAAAAATTATAACTGTAAATATTTATAGGAAACTCTGAAATGACAACAACTTTGGGGCAAAACTGACCAATTGACGTGATATTAGGACATTTTGTGCAGAATCATAAATAAATTGCCAAGGTATATCAGATTTTTCGTTCAACTGCACCGAGGGATAAAAGGAGGTTCTTTGATGAATAGTGTCATATCTTGCAAATGACTGGGCGATGTCACGAAATATTTGGTTTGTTTGATAGAGTATCAAAAATTTTTTAAATTTGATTTCAAACCTACATAAATTGTTTCACAACTAATAGAAACGATCTTGAGTTGAAGTGGTTAGAAAAGGAAGAAAAATCACGCACTGAGATGTTTAACTTATTATTTAGATTGGCCAGAAAATATCAAGTTCTGATCAAAATAACTTAATCGAGCGGGTTCCTCGTTCTTAATTGAAAAATCCTATGGACACCACATAAAGAATTCTTTGAAAATTCGCTAAAACGTGGGCTGACACAGTTACTATGTGACGCCCTCTGTAATTCTGAGAATTGGGATGATTTATCGCAAATGAAAATTTTAAATATGAAAATAGGGACGAAACGTTGGTGGGTGTGTGTTAGAGAGCAAGAAACCGACTTTAAGGCCATATTTGGTTAGGAGAATAAGTAATACATAAACTTTGACTGATCAAATAGGTCAACTAAAAAGTCAAATTTATCAAAGCAAAGTTACTAATCCAGGCAGAACCACACTGTTGGCCCAATTGTGCAAATCTAAAACTAATAAGCAGTAGATTAATTATAGTAACGATGTTCCGCAGTACTTTTTACTTATTGAAAAATTACCAAAATTTTTAAAAGGCGAGAGGTTTAGTTTTATTGCCGTTGCAAATAGCTTAATCGATTAAATGCCTTGCTTAAGTCAACAGCAACAAATATCGGAAAACTATTTGGTTTATCGAATAAGTTTCTGAGAGCATCAACAACATCAAATAAAGCGGTTGTAGTATTATGACTTGTTTTTAACAGAACGTAATTTTCTTTTAGTTTCAAAAATTTTGGAAAATTTTTAGAATGATCGAAATTGGACCAATGTGTTTCAAACTGTTTCCATCCTTATTTTTTGCTAGATGTGAGCTTGAGGGTTCCTTCAATTACCCGAGAAAATGGATCGCATAATACAATCATGAGTTGTAGAATAATTTTAATAAATTGTGGTTGAATTGTCGTCCCACTGCATTAGATTCAATATTGGGTATAGTGATTCAATAAGATGTTGATCAGGCAAGAAAACGCATTTTACTGTTCTATACCCTTCTCCGTGCCTGATAGTACAGCAGCACGTGTGGATTTGGTGTCAATTTAATATAAATAATTTCTTAGAGCAGCTAGATTGCGCTTTAAAACTTGTTTAACCGGAACACATTTCTCAAAAAGAAAATGAATATGACCAGTGAAGTTGAGACCTTACCATGAGTACCAAGTTTTGCCATTTAAATCTTTATTTTACCAATTACCATAGCTTGCACTCAAAAATTCATTACCATTATATAAAACTGTGGAGAAAATGATCTGTGATCCAAAGGGGTACTTTTTTGCTCTGACAAAGCAGCAAATTACAAAGTGACTATAATCTGGTAACATAAAATCAGAACATAATTGAAACTTAGTAAAATCAACATTTACCATGCGTGAAACTGTTTCGGTTGTAAAAATTTAACTATCTTTGTAGTAAATTGTTAAGCCACCTCCACAACTGTATCTCTTTTATTTATTTAAATTGTATCCCACAACAACACTTATTCCGTCTAGAAATAAAAGTTTTTAAAATTTTTTTTTTTTTGTAACACAAAATAATATTTTATTTTCTAAACTTTCTCGGAGATTTTTGTCTTTATCCTCAGAGATCGATTTTACAATTGTATTGTGCTTGTAAGGGAAAGTGTTGTTGTGTGATGCAATTTAAATAAATAAAACCGATAATCCTATCAATCTTTGCTGTCAGTACCCCAATTTTATTTATAAAATTTTAATTTGCTAAATGAATTGTTTTGTTTATGGCTGGCAAGCAACTGCTCAAGTTTATTAATTTGTTTATTAAATTTTTTGTCAATAGGTGACTACAGAGACCGCTGTATTCTAGATTTATAACCTTTAAAAAAAATATTTACCTGTTGAGCAACGATACTTTCTTGAGATTTTAGCACAACTGCGATGGAATGATTTACACGGACCCACTAATATTCCAACTTTTAATAAAAATTGGTTGAAATTATTTTAAGACGCAGACGCCAAGAAGAACCAATATAGAATCCACCAAAAAATGACAAATTCTGAATGACATAGATTTTATACGTACAAACCGATTCAAAAATTTAGATAATTTAGAAACCAAAAAATTGTAATTTAAGAAATGTCGCTATTTAGAAAATTTACAATTCGAAAAGGTTGATAATGGCATTTATAAAAAATATAATTATAGAAATGAGAAAGATAGAATTTAAATTGATTTTTTTTGTAAATTTCTAAAATTCTAAATCTATCAATTCAATTACCTAAATTAATGCAATATCTACACCATTCTAAAATATTTAAAATTTCACAATTAACAGGAATAGACTTAACTTTTACGAATATTTGTTTATTCCTATTGATTTAGAAAACTAACCATTTTTAAATTCGAGAGGGTTGGTATTTGAATTGTGTGAGCTTCTAATTTGTTGGATATTTATTATCCTCATTAAAGGTTGACTTCTGATCATCCTCTTATTATCGAATTAGCCGATTAATTAGCCAACTCCGCTTTTGTTTTTGAGTACGAAAAATCTGAAAATTTGATAAAGATTTTGACAAAAATTTGACAATACTTATAAATTCCAGAATTTATTAAAAATTTCAAACGATTTTTTAAATTTTAGAGTTTGTTACAAATATGACTTAAACTTGTCTGTATTAAGAAAATTAAAATACATTTTTAAAATTTCAATCAAAAAATGCAAAAAATTTTCAATTTTTTTTTAATTTTCAACATTTTTACAAAATTTTACATAATTTTGAATAAATTAATTCTTAGGTCTGAAAACTTAAAAGCTAAAATTTGTAGAAATTACTACATCGTAATTATTAACAAAAAATATTCAAAATTCATATCATTTCCAGAATTATACAACATAATTAATCAAGTTAAACAAACAAAGTAAATAAAAATACAAATAAATATTAAATATTATAGGTACAGGTATGTACGTACAAACAAAGTAATATCAATCATCAATCAAGCAATGAACAAAGAAATCAAAAAATTCAATCAAGAAATTCAGTAAAAAGCGACTTTTCATACTCGTTTTAAAGGCCCCAAGTGGCATACATTTCCTCACAGGTTCATGCTGGTTGAACAGTTTTAATCCGCGGTAAAATAAACTATCTTGAGATAGTTTGTACAAATAATTTGGTCAGCGATATGTGCAGCACCTCGATTATAGACCGTTCCGTTAGCTCATAATTTTTAGTTAATACGTTATTACATTTTATCATCCGATGTTTTATTTTATATACCAAGAAAATAAATTCATAATCTATCATTTGGGATATCGGCAGTAGTCTATTATTATAAAGCGAAATTGTTGGTGTTCTCATGTTAAGGCAGCTAATGGCTTTAAGTGCTTGATTCTGGTAAATCTGTAGCTTATTCACTTTTGTTTTACCTGCAGATCCCCAAATTGGAATTAGGTATAATAAATTTGAATGAATGTACGAAAAATAGCAATTTAGTGAAGCTGCATGGGGAACAAATTTCCCAATTCGTCGGAAGGCTGCTATATAGGGAGCTATTTTCTGTTTTGTAGAGATTACATGGTGTGTCCACTTTAAGTTAAAGCTAAGATGCAAGCCGAGATAACATGTGTTCTGTACCCTATAGATTTTTTCCGAATCTTTCATAATTTTCTACAGAAAATATTTTAAATTTAGTTTATTTCTGGTAATGTATTCACTTAAGATTTTCATATCAGTTTCCATTTATAATTTTAAGTTGTACCTGTCATTAGCACCATATATAATTGCCGCATCGTCTGCAAACCATTGAATTTTTGCCAGAGAGGTTCAAAGAGAAAATATCATTTATATAGAAAGTGAATAGCAGGGGCCCTAAAATGGAACCTTGTGGTACACCACACTTTAATTGCAGCTCTTCAGATTTATCGTTTCCTATTTGAACATAGCGTTTCCGATTATAGAAATAATCTTGTAATAGTAATAGATCATGTTCACTAATTCCAATACTACTTAATTTATGTATTAAAAGTATATGATCTATACAATTAAAGGCTTGAGCCAAATCAATGAATATGCATGAAGTTCACTTTTTAGCTTATTGTAGGTTATTCTAGGTTATTGTATATTATTTCCATAAAATTCAAAATGGCGGAAAGAGTACTGGATTTTTTTGGATCAGGATCCATCAGACAGTACTCCAGTCTTTGATGGACAATTTTTTCAAAAATTTTAGAAAACGTAGGAAGGACGGAGATTAGTCTCTAATTGCTAATATCCAACTTAGACCCAGATTTGAATATTGGAGTTATACGTGCTATTTTGAGTTTATCAGGCAATTTGCTAAATAAAATAGTTTCGTTTATAAAACTGCACAATATAGGATTTATTATAGAGTTAACCCTCTTAATGAGTTTTATTGATGTAGAATCCCAGCCCTGTGAATAAGATGACCCTCCTTCTTCTGGTGTTGTAGGTTCAAAGTTACAAAATTTGGTAGTTGCTTCATTACGGTAAGGTAGAGTAAAGTAGTTAATAAATTAAACAATATTTATTTGGTTTAGGGCCCTTTTTATTTCTTTTTAACTAACTAAAGCTTTAGCTTTCGAACCCTATTCGCATTTGCTAATGCGCTTTCATATCAAAACGAATTTGTAGCATTTCCAAAATCAATCTTTTTCTAAAATTTTTTTGTTTCTCGAGAATTTTTATGTTATCTAAACTGATTTGAATGTTTGTATTTTTCAGATGTCGTGTAAGTGCACTAATGCTTAAATTTTGATCTTTATTTATGTCACTTTTGTGTTGGTAAAATCTTTTTTCTAAAAATTGTTTCGTCTGTCCTGTGTATGTAGCATTGCAACTACATTGTACCTGATAAACAACGTTTGATTGTTTCTTTAAAGGTGTTTTATCTTTAATTTTAGAAAACAAGTTGTTGTTTAAACTTGTAGCTGCACATCCTATAATTTTAAAGTTATAATTTTTGAAAAGATTTTTGATTTTTTCGTAAAGATTTTTAACGCAGGGATTTGCCAAATAATTAGTGGTTTCATTTGTTGATCGAGAATTAAAATTTGTATGGGAATTTTTTTGTTTCCAAATTATGTGGTTTACCAATTTTTCGGGATACTGGTTTCGACATAATGTATCTTTTAGAATTTTTAAATTTTTATTGTGAAATTTAGTATCGGAAAGTTTTAGAATTTTTTGGGTCAAAATTTTAATGGTGTAAATTTTATAATTGTTGGGAAGCCAAGAATGAAAATATAAATATCTACCAGACCTAGTATTTTTATGGTACCAATCACACGTAATTTTGCCATTTGGTTCATGAATCAGCAGAATGTCCAAAAATGAAATTTTGTTATCTATTTATCTTTCTAAGGTAAATTTTATTCTGTTGTTTTTCGAATTAAATTTTTCTAAAAATGAATCAATTTTGTTTATTGGTATTGCCGTAATTAAATCGTCCACATATCTAAAGTAAAACACTGGTTGAAAATCTAATGAATTTAAAACCGAATTTTCCAAATTTTCCATTAATAAATTTACTATTATCGGACTTATTGGTGAGCCCATAGGTGAGCCAAAAATTTGTTTATACATTTTGTTGTCAAAAGAAAATTCAGAATTGTTCAAAACGATATCTAAAGCAGTGCAAAATTGAATTTTTGTTAATTTTGATTTAGCATTTTTCTTTGTATTTCTCCAATTTTGACTGATAATATTTTTGACAATTTGGCTATCGACGTTGGTAAACCAAGACGTAACATCTAAAGAGATTAACAGAAAATTTGGTGGGATCGTAACATTACTAATTTTATTTTGGAAATCTTCGGAATTTTGTACGAAAGAATTTGTCTTTCCTACACTAGGTTTTCCAATATTGCCAAAAAATGATGCTAACGAATATGTGGGACCATCTATGGAGCTGACAATTGGTCTATACGGCCACACTTTGTTTGTACTGGTGGAAAAAACAAGCAAAATAGTTTAAAAACAAATTAATATCAGTGTGTGGTACGGTTATAAAATTAAATTTTAACTTACGAGAGTAGAGGATGAGGAACTCATTCTCAATATACAGTCCACTGCGTTTAAGCTCAAAATCAAGATTAACATGTATGAAAACAGTAATATCACCGCCCCTTCTATGTTCGCGAGTTAGATGAAATGATTTGTAATTATCAAGATTGAAAAAATTAATATCACGGTTGAAAAGAAAGGTCTCAGTTAAGACTAATACTCTTCTTCCACTCTTTCTAGCTTGTTCAACGATTGATGTTTAAATATAAGATGTTGATACCTAAAATTACATTTAAATTAGTATTATAAATAAATTGATTTAAATCTAACAAATATTTATCTTTTTTGGTATTTATTTCTGCAGACGTCATAAATAAATGATGTTGAGCAACTATGCTGTTGATTCAAACCCTCATTCAAGCGTGCAAATATGTTTCCACCCCGAAACCAAACCTGAGTAAATTGCTTTCCCCTTTTCAACTGGTTGAACATTTTAATTAGCTATACGTTGTTTTTTATCATTAATAAAAATTCGTTTATTATGTTGTTGATTTGGATATAGTTGAGCCCAATATAGCAGTCCGTTATTACGTAGCTTTGTCGTAAAATTCGATATGACAGTATTTTTAAACGTGACGATCATATGCAAAAATTGTTTAGGTTCCGCATTACTCTTACGATTTGCAACTTTTATTATTTTTTGATATGATTGAGTGATGTTGAAGGTGCGTACATGATCCAATTCTGGTGAAAAAATGTACACCACGAAGTTAGCAAAATAGTAAAATTTTTTGTTAAAATTGGTTACCCTGGTGAACTTTTTGTTCTAGTTGCAAATAATTCAACTCATACAGCTAACTTCGTGGTGTACAATTTTTCACCAGAAATGTATAGCATGTACGCAGCTTGAAACAACATTGATGAATCCAATGATGGAAAATCGCTTATGACGATATCATTGAGACGTTGTTGTTGCTTCAACGATTCCACTTTATTATCTAGAGATTGAATCTGGATTACACTTTACAACTTTGACGCCAAGTTGATTTATGTTTTTTTGAACACATCAAGACTATTAACAGTTTCACTCAATGTATCAAAGTTCTTAGGTAAAATTATTTACGACGTATAAATTCTATCGAATATGACCTTGACAGCAGTAAGAAGATCTTTTATAGATGCGGATTTTCCGCTTGAAATATTTCTCCTAACTTAGAAGAGCTACGCGTCACAAGGTATGTGAAGATGGCCCAAAATTCATCCCAAAAAAAAACGCAGCGGTAACACTAAAATAAAAATGTTCTTCATATTTAAGTATCAGCCCAAAAAAGGGTATATCATGATACAATTTAGAAAAAAAAAAAATTTTCATACTTTGGTATCAGTCCAAAAAAATAAATTATTATCACGATAGCAAAATTTATCAAGACAGACTCTCACCCAAAAATCAAACTAACAGGGATTAAAAAAAAGAAAAAAACGGAAAACATTGCAAAAGTGCTATGGTTTTCATAGTAAATATATGGCCGCAAAGCGTTATGGGTCATATCCACCTAGTCTTCGCAAATCAACTGAGTATTCTTCCAAATACTGTATTGTTGGCACCAATCTACTCTGAAACTTTTTCAGAATTTTGTGATGGCGATAGCATGGCTAAATATGGTCGCAACGCATTGTGAGTCGTATTTAATTACATAACAGACAAGTCGTGTTTAATTGAATAACAATTGAGAAGCCTAATAAAAAAGCATCGGGAGATTGGTGCCAACAATACATTACTTGAGAAAATATTCAGTTGAATTGCAAAATTTAAATTAAATACGACTCACAAGGCTTTCGGGCCATATTTGACCATGCTATCCCCATCACAAAATTCTGAAAAAGTTTCAGAGTACTCACAATTGATAGTTATAATAAAAAGTTATCGGGAAATTGGTGCCAACAATACAGTACTTGAGAAAATATTCAGTTGAATCACAAAATTTAAATTAAATACGACTCACAAGGCTTTCCGGCCATATTTGACCATGCTCGCCATCCAAAAATTCCGAAAAAGTTCCAAAGTACTCACAATTGATAGCCCTAATAAAAAGTTATACAGTACTTAAGATAATACATACTCATGATAGTTTTATTTTTGGGCTGAGAGTCTATCGTTATAAATTTTGCTATCATGATTGACATTTTTTTGGGCTGACATAAGTTGTTGTATCATTATTTGCTGTTTTTCAATATAAATTCAAATAGGAAGCGGTGAAATAAAATAACTTGAGATGGATTTTATGGTGCCATGATATGGAGCATTCTGTAAAATATTTTTGCCTATTCGTAGTTTTCATATTCATCGTTTTTCAACTCAACAAATAGTTGAGAAAGAAATTTATTATAGAAATCTATCATGACATTACATGGTTTATTATTTTTCTCTCAAGATAGTTTACTTTGTATCATAAGATTTGAAGTGGTGTTACCAACGTTAACTATCATCATTTTTTGGGATAGAATTTTGGGCCAACTTCACAAAGGTCGCGTCACAGGCAATTTAGGCAAATTAGTTGTGTTTGGTGTTCAAAAACTTTATGATTGTAGATATACCTCAGTTAATAAAAATTCACCGTTATGAATGTATTTATTTTAAATTTTAGTTTTAGGTTATTATTTTTAAATACATACAATATCACTCCAATTATTATCTATTGTCACTTAATTCGTAGATTTGATTATTATTTCGATTATAATTGCAATTTTTCAGAGAAAAGCCACTAGAATTTTTTATTTAGTTGTTCATACAACAAAAAAAAATATATCAAAGTCACTGTTACAACTGATTATCTAACTATTCGTGCAATTGAATTGCTTAATATTTGATCACAGTATTAAATTATTTTAATTAAAAACAAAAATCTGTTGCTCTACATCAACACGACTCAAGTTACTCGGCAGACATATTGAAAAAAAAATGATTTTATAAATTTGTCGTTTATACGTGGTAGGTGAACAATTAAAATCATTTTGAGTTGTCTTTGAAATGTTGATTATTAGTTTGGATAATGGACGCTAATTAATTAAAATCATAGTCATAAATGATTTTAATTTTAAATCTGGTTTTCATTTTATTTGAGATGTAAGTCCGGAAGCAAAAAAAAAACACAAATTTTTAAAATCATGTAAAAATTAGAATTTGTAAGGATCGGGTGATGTTTTTATGTTTTCTATAGTACAATCAAAAATATTTTTGTTGTTTTATCAAAACCAAAATCTCAACCTGTTCAAGAGGTACTCGATTTTCCGATCAACAGACATTACAAACATCATTTTTATGATTCTTATAAAAAAATGTTGAAGGTTTTATGGTTGTTGTTTACTTTCCCGATTTTTCACCATAAAAGATATAAATACAGAAGCACACAGACGCACAACCGACAAAAATAAAAATTTGTTATTTTCTAGTTAATAGATTTTATGGTTTTTGAACACAATTTGATTCAAACACAAATTGTTAGTACCTTGGAATTGTTTTTTTTTTGTTGTTGTAATTTTATTAAATTCAATGTAATTTTATGATTCGCAGTTACGGTTGGGTAGACATGTAATGCATGGTGGATTTTAATAGATTTTTGGCAATACACAAAATAAATATTGTTAATATTAAATTTATATTTGAAAAATTATTATTTTATTTATTTATTAGTAATGTTTTTATATGAATCGTCGTTGTAAAAATTTTATTAGTTTGCGCGGTTTATTTTATTATAATTCATATACAAATAAAACATAAAATTATTGATTTTTTATTTACTGATACTTTATTCATGTATGTATGTATGTACGTATAAAAATTATCTATACATTGTTTTGATTGAATTTGATATTTGCCGTACGTATACACACGACTCACTTCCATAAAATAATTTAATTCGCATGAATAAAATTTAAAACGAGTTATTTTTGAATACACATAATAATAATATGTTCTCATGAAATGGCGACATTCAATGAATTTATTGGAAAATGTTTTTCTTCAGAACACCATCATTTGTCTTACACCTTTTTTTGCCATTTTTCTTTAAAGCTTTTGCAATTGAAATCGATACTCGACATTATAAAATATGTATGTACACGAGTTGTTCAAAAAAAAAATATAAATAAATAGCAAAGTAAAATACATTGAATGTATATTGATGAAGTCTTTTGTTATCCTGAAACATAGAACATTTTGAATTTGTACATGTGAAAGATCTGCATATAAACCAATTCAATTAATTTAAATCAAATAAATTCAATAGAAATCTAGGTGATATCAAGAAATTTAGTAATACAAAATAAAAAAACATGCTTTGAGCTTTTAGAGATTTTCGGGGTAACGGAAAAAGCCTGTCTGAGTGATTTTCATTGAATTAATTTAATACTACAGGCAATTTAAAAAATAAAAAAAAAAAAGATTTCCATGCCACTCAACTATCTAAATAATATTGTACATGAGCTTGAAATTGATTGATAACAGAAAATTGATTGTTTATACACAAGAATTTCCAGATTTGTGTTATCTTCTACAGTTCTATTCTACGTTCCGGTTTTAAATTTATTTCATCATAATACTCACATTGAAACATATGAAAAATTGTCTCCATCCTCCGGATTTTGAGATTAGCACACACATACACTTGTTTAAGCATTTTCCGTTTTTTTATTACATATGTATATAAATTTTAATGAATTATGTATTTATTTATGTATGTTTATGTTTACGAATCTTATTTCCAGAAAGAAGAATCAGACAAGTAATAAGATTTTTACTCCTTAGACAAAAGAGTAGATACGTAGAGAGATACACACATATGTAAATCATTTCGTTTATTTATCCTGATATAATATTTCACCATCCATGGTAAAAGTTCGATCAAAATTTGTTTCGGTGTTTCTAGGCTAAAAGACATAGTAACTGGACTATTTGTAAATGTACAAATGGGTCGAACGTTGGGTTGCCGTTTCCAGACTACTCTTAATTTATGTGGATTTCGGCGCAGATTACGAAAAATAATTGGGTTTCGCCACTAAGAATTGAGAATTACATACCCAGAAATGGAGAAACTCCCCTTTGTGGAGAGTCTTTCAGCTATAATATCAAACCTCCTCGCTCGCAAGGAGTCCAAATAATAAAACTTCATTTTTATCAAAAATACTCTTTTCCTACCCTTCAAATGAGTTTCTTACAAAGTTGTACCCTTTTAGGGAAGAAGGGAAGGGTTGATATTTTGCTATTCAAACAGTTATTTAAAAGTAAAATTTTACAAAATTAACGCAAAAATTTAAAAAAAAATCCGATTTATATGTTTTTTTAAATTTCACCCTCCTTAGGGCTAATATTGCAACAGAAGGCTGAACACTTACTTTCCAATTAATTATTTTAAACTTCATCCTAATGTTGTCTTGTAATCAGAGGGTGAAACCGAAATGTTTTTCGTTCCGGTTTAGGGTTACTTTCCCAAATTTATTTGTTAATTTTTTCTGGTTTCGTTTCGAATCGGTTTCAACACCGGTTTAATACCGGTTCAATATAGCGCATCACATGAATTTATTAGGAACTGTGATTATACAATCATTCCATTACATAACGCCTACACCTTCCAAGCTTTGCGAACATATTTATTAAAGTATATTAAGGTATACCGTTGTAAGTTGGGTGCTTGTCCTCCTGCGGGGGGAGGGGAGAATTGGGGCAATATGGTATCTTGCATTTTTCGCGGCAACTATAATAACGTATCAATAAAGTTTCAAGTAAGAATTAAACCTGCCCAAATTATTTCAAATTTAGTATAAAACTGAAGAGTTGAATATTTTAATATGACCTCTTTCTAAATTTTCTTTTGGTTTTTCTACATATTAAGATTTCAATACCTTTGATAATCGGAATAGATGTGTATGTACTTGTAACCATTTGCCGTTCGTATAAGGAACTATTGAATATTTGCAATCGAATATGTTTGATCCAATTTTAGTGCAAAATGATAATTGTCATTTACAATATTACGAAAATCTACAAAAGTTTAATTTTGGCCCCAAGAATTTTACTATTCATTACTTAGATTTGCCAGAGGAAGTGAAAAATGATGGTGAAACCAATTAAAGATGTCAGTTATATGTAGCTAATTGGTGGATTTAAGTTAGTAAATTGTCCCAATGGTACAAAGAGTTCATGTTTGTCAGGCTATTTGGCGGCTACGATTTCCAATTTCCAGTAGTACACAATTAAAATTCTCTCTTGCGATTGAGTGTTTCCAAATGTATTGTTTGTTTTGCCGGGAAAGGTTATCGATGGTAAGGATGACAAACAACCCCAATGTAAAATTGATTGCTTGAACAATTAGGGAAACCGGAAAATTTGAGGTAATAAAGCAATACGAAACACTAAATCACTAAAGCCAGCTGATTTAACTTATAAATCTATTTTGGTATAACCAAATGTGGTATTGAATACGGACTGATTTCCTGTCCGGTCCTAGTTAACAGGCGAATAACCTTTAAAAAATGTTTAGCAATCTTTGCTTATAAAACGATTTTTTCATATGAAATGATTTTCTGTATTCTCGTTAGTAGATATGTAAAAAATTCAAATTTCCATAATTCAATCAATTATTGTCTTATAAAAATAAAACAGAAACCAAATTAAAGAAAATATTGTCAGCATCAACTATTGTTCGAAAAGATTTTTAATATTTTACGTAGTATTAGAAAAAAATTTTAAAATACCATTTTGCCCCGTGTTTATCCCTCAGAACGAAGAAAACGAAATCCGCCGATGGTAGAATGGTTTTAACGATGTTTGGCATAGGACGACTTAAACATTTGTATGAAATTTTCACGTTTGTTTTCATCATACGTTTGAATAATAGCCAATTTACGTTCAATGAAATTTGGGTCTACTACGAAATCCCGGTTTCAAAATCCCGAATTCAAAATCCCGGTTTTCAAAATCCTGGTTTTGAAAGAATTTTTTTAAAAATCCTGGTGAAGGAAAATTTTAATTTTGAGACGGGATTTCATAGTACATCCGTAAAATAAAAATAAAAACCGGGATTTTGAAAACCAGGGCTTCGTTACACATCCATGAAATTTTCATGATTTAGATCCAGCATAAAAAAGTCGTAAAATAAAAAAAGAGAGAAACTCTAATTAAGAAATCTATCGGCATAAGCAAACTCGAGAAACAAATAGAAAAATATCAGTTATGGTAGGCAGAATTTGAGTGAATTTAAATAGGCTATAAAATGAAATGGATATAACGACCGAATTTGGTCGGTCCCTTGAAGGATGTGCTTAATTATGGATGTGCTTAAGTTTTATTAGCTTTTTATAGGCAAAAATATACTTTTTATTAAAATCATAAACCTGACTACAAAATCGTATTGAAAGTGTATTTTTAATGAATTTGAAGTTTTCCACAAATCCACAGATTTTATATATGTATTAGTTTCACACTGCTAAACTAAATTCCAATTGGAAAAATTACGATTCATATTGAAATATTTAGTACTAAAAATGTAATTTCATTACAAAATCTTTCGAATAAAAGTGATTTCCTGTGAAAGAAAGACCATTCAGAGGCAATATTAGAGGAATTTAGTCAAAATAATATATGGACCATAAAATAACGAATCCAAACCATAGGCAATTTCATCGCCAGAAAAAATGTCTAGTTAATATTAATTCTTGGTTTAAGAAATAATTAATCGGCATAATGGACCACAATTTTAAGCAGCTACCACTATCGGATCTCTAGTTCAAATATATAGTAGTAGGTATTAACGGTCAATGAACGATTGACCTCGATGGATGGAGTAGTAGGCCAACTACTACATTTACTATCAGAAAGTGAATTCAAATCTCTGACAAGTGGTGCAAAGGCCCATTTATCAGTTTGAGCTAAAATCTCAATTGTTAGAAAAAGTTTCCAGACTTATTTATTCCCCTGGATAGGGGGCAGTTTTTGGGCTCGATGGATGTTGTAAAAGGTCAACCAATATTTGTTCTATTGGAAAGTGAATTCAAATCTCTGGCAAGGAGTGCTAAGGCCCATTTATCAGTTTGAGCTAAAATCTCAATTGATATAAAAAGTTGCCAGGCTAATTTATTCCCCTGTGTAGGGGGCAGGTTTTGGGCTCGATAGATGGAGTAGTAGGCCAATTACTACATGTACTATCGGAAAGTGAATTCAAATCTCTGGCAAGTGGTGCTAAAGCCCATTTATCAGTTTCAGCTAAAATCTCAATTGGTATAAAATGTTTCCAGGATAATTTATTCCCCTGGATAGGGAGTAGTTTTTGGGCTGGATGAACGGAGTAATAGGTCATCTACTACATGTACTATCGTTCAAATCTCTGGCAAGGAGTGCTAAGGCCCATTTATCAGTTTGAGCTAAAATCTCAATTGATATAAAAAGTTTCCAGACTAATTTATTCCCTTAGATAGGAGGAAGTTTTTGGACCCGATTGATGGAATAGTAGGCCAACTACTACATGTACTATCCGGAAGTGAATTCAAATCTCTGGCAATGAGTGCTAAGGCCCATTAATCAGTTTCAGCAAAAATCTCAATTAGTATATAAAGTTTCCAGACTAATTTATTCCCCTGGATAGGAGGTAGATATTGGGCTCGATTTAAGGAGTAGTAGGTCAGCTACTACATGTACTATTGGAAAGTGAATTCAAATCTTTGACAAGTGGTGCTAAGGCCGATTTATCAGTTTCAGTTAAAATCTCAACTGGTATAAAAAGTTTCCAGGCTAATTTATTCCCCTGGATAGGGGGTAGGTTTTGGGCTCGATTGATGGAATAGTAGGCCAACTACTACATGTACTGTCGGAAAGTGAATTCAAATCTCTGGCAAGAGGTGCTAAAGCCCATTTATCAGTTTGAGCTAAAATCTCAATTGTTATAAAAAGTTTCCAGGATAGTTTATTCCTCTGGATAGGGGATAGTTTTTGGGCTCGATGGATGGAGTAGTAGGTCAGCTACCACATGTACTATCAGAAAGTGAATTCAAATCTCTGGCAAGGAGTGCTAAGGCCCATTTACCAGTTTGAGATAAAATCTCAATTGTTATAAAAAGTTTCCAGGCTAATTTATTCTCCTGGATAGGGGGCAGTTTTTGGGCCCGATGGATGGAGTAGTAGGTCAGCTACCACATGTACTATCGGAAAGTGAATTCAAATCTCTGGCAAGAGGTGTTAAAGCCCATTAATCAGTTTCAGCTAAAATCTCAATTGTTATAGAAAGTTTCCAGAATAATTTAATCCCCTGGATAGGGGGGAGTTTTTGGGCTCGATGGATGTGGTTGTATGTCAGCTACTACATGTACTATCGGAAAGTGAATTCAAATCTCTGGCAAGCGGTGCTAAGGCTGATTTATCAGTTTCAGCTAAAATCTCAATACCTAAAGTTTCCAAACTAATTTATTCCCCTGGATAGGGGATAGTTTTTGGGTTTGATTTAAGGAGTAGTAGGTCATCTACTAAATGTACTATCGGAAAGTGAATTCAAATCTCTGGCAAGTGGTGCTAAGGCCCATTTATCAGTTTCAGCTAAAATCCCAATTGGTATAAAAAGTTTCCAGGCTAATTTATTCCTCTGGATAGGGGATAGTTTTTGGGCTCTATTGGTGGAGTAGTAAGCCATCTACTATATGTACTATCGGAAAGTGAATTCAAATCTCTGGCAAGAGGTGCTAAGGCCGATTTATCAGTTTCAGCTAAAATCTCAATACCTAAAGTTTCTAAACTAATTTATTCTCCTTGATAGGGGTAGTTTTTGGGCTCGATGGATGGAGTAGTAGGTCAGCTACTACATGCACTATTGGAAAGTAAATTCAAATCTCTGGTAAGGGATGCTAAGGCCCATTTATCAGTTTGAGCTTAAATCTCAATTGTTATAAAAAGTTTCCAGAATAATTTATTCCCCTGGATAGGGGTTAGGTTTTGGGCTCGATGAACGGAGTGGTAGGTCAGCTACTACATGTACTATCAGAAGTGAATTCAAATCTCTGGCAAGGAGCGCTAAGCGATAGTACGTGTGGTAGGAGACCTACTACTTCATCCATCGAGCCCAAAAACTCCCCCCTATCCAGGGGAATAAATTATCCTTGAAACTTTTTATAAAAATTGAGATTTTAGCTGAAACTGATAAATTGGCTTTAGCACCCCTTGCCAGAGATTTGAATTCACTTTCCGATGGTGCATGTAGAAGCTGACCTACTACTACATTCATCGAGCCCAAAAACTCCCCCCCCCTTCCCCTGGAAACTTTTTATAAGAATTGAGATTTTAGCTTAAACTGATAAATGGGCTTTAGCACCTCTTGTCAGAGATTTATATGTAGTAGCTGACCTACTGCTACATCTATCGAGCCCAAAAACTCCCCCCTATCCAGGGGAATAAATTATCCTGGAAACTTTTTATAACAATTGAGATATTAGCTCAAACTGATAAATGGGCTTCAGCACATCTTGCCAGAGATTTGAATTCACTTTCCGATAGTACATGTAGTAGTTGGCCTACTACTCCATCCATAGAGCCCAAAAACTATCCCCTATCCAGGGGAATAAATTAGTCTGGAAACTTTTTATAACAATTGAGATTTTAGCTGAAACTGATAATCGGCATTTGCACCCCTTGCCAGAGATTTGAATTCACTTTCCGATAGTACATGTAGTAGCTGACCTACTATTCCATCCATCGAGTCCAAGAAATACCCCCTATTAAGGGAAATAAATTCGCCTGGAATTTTTAGGTGCCAATTGAGATTTCGTCTGATATCGTTCATTGACCGTTAACAGAAACTTCTAGATATTTAAACTAGGGATCCGATAGTACATGTAGTAGCTGCTTAAAATTTTTGTCCATTATCCCGATTAAATATTTCTTAAACCAGGAATTAATTTAAACTGGATATTTTTTCTGGTGATTAAGACTAAAAATTGTTAAATGTCATTTTCGTCACTTGACAGTCATTTGGATTCATTTTCTTATGGTTCATAAATTATTTTGACTAAATTCCACTAATATTGCCTCTGAATGGTCTTATTTTCCCAGGAAATCACTTTTATTCGAAAGATTTTGTACTTAAATTACATTTTGAATGCAGTATATTTGAATTGCAATTGGAACCAAATAATAAATATGTTGAACTAAAACTATTTGATATTTTTGTGGTTTGGTTAGTTTTTAGTTTTAGAACTTCTATGTTTGATTGAACAAGCTTAACTGGTAGCAGAAAACTATAGATCGTGTTCTAGTACATCAGCTTTATAAACATTTTCGCAAGAGGTGCTAGTCCGTGTACAAAATTGTTTGATTACATTTTTTTATATGAAATACCAGTCCAATAAAATTGCAAAATTGTTAATTAAAACTATCTTGAAGAAACGCTGAAGGTTATATTAAAAATCTGAAATACTATTTAACATATTTTGTTTAAATTAAATAATCCGCTGACCCTTTATAAAAATTAAGAAAATTGCAAATAAACTGAGGTCATTTTTGTTTTTTATGAGGTTAAGTCTGTTGTTTTTGAAATTTATTAGCAAACAAAAAATATGAGATTTGAGCAAAATTTTGTATTTAAAACAGAAAATAAAGAAAAGTTTGTAAGTTGCATCGAAAAATATAAATTTAATAATAAGTTTAGTTGATAAATCAGCTATAAAGGTGTTAAAATTGGCTGTTTTATTTCACCGTTTTCCTGGATATTAAATGGTTATGGATTATTCCCTTTTCAAAATACATGACACAAATCTATTGTAAATTATTATTATTACTTTAAACTTCATATCGTGGCATTTGTTTTTAGCAAAACTTCATATAAAAAAAAAATAAAAAAACGTTTTTGTACACTGACTAGCGGATATAAATGAACTGGCGAATATAATTACTTAAATAAATTTAATTAAATTAGTTTACCATTCCGTTACTACTGTGTTTAAAAACTGTTTTTATTATAGATATTATAATATTTTTATTATATAATTGAGAATAAACAATTCAGTTTATTAGATTACACCGTTGTATAGTAATATCAAATACTAAATATCATTATCTCAAATTAAATTAGTTTTACGTATTGCATTAATAATAATTTATTTGAACAAAAATTATATTGCATTAATTTTATTCGGTTTTTTAAATCGAAATTTAGTAAAATTATATTATACGGATTCTTAACAGTGTACAATACGCACCAACACATGAAAAATAGTTAGACTCCAATATGATTTGTTTTTTTTCCAATATGATTTGTATGCGTATTATTGTGGAAAAAAGTGTAGAAAACTTCACATCTATTATTTTTATTCCGAATTTCGAACTAGAAACTTTTAAATGTGTTTTCGTTTTATGAGATATGGAAAATTTTCATGTAAAAAATACTTGACTCGAAACGAAAAAGAACGAAATAAACCGCATGAAAATGTTGCTCCAGTTAAGGTTATGGTTCACTATATTTTATTTATTTCGTTTCGGTTCCATTTTACGATTCATAAAAAATTTAGGTTTTTTTCGGTTTTCGGTTTACGGTTCGGTTCCAGTTTCACTCTTTACTTGGTGGGTGTAATTTTTCGTAAACAAATAATCCTTTAAGCATAAAGGTATTGAGGTATTTATAGGGGTAATTTTAACCCCTATAATTAACCTTTGGATTTATGTTTATTTTATGTAAATTTATCCAATTTTTGAATAAAGTGTATAAACATCCATTTTAGATAATGTACTGCCTAAAAAGCATTAAGTATAGGTGGACTAGTCATAGAAATAGAAAATAGTCTTAGTAAAAGCAATTGAAAAAATTTCAAAATTTGCCATTGTAAAGTTGTATAATATAAAACGAACCATGATTGAATGGTAGAATTTACTGAATAAAAATAAAAATTGATAGGTTATCGAAATAATAATAGACATGGCTTTATTCGTATTGGATGTTCTAACACACCAATTACACTTAACCACATAAGTGCACTTAAGCGATTTTAATATTTTTACCTCATTTGGTGCCAAAGGACACCATGTCTTTACGGAAAGATACTTTACAAGTATTCCATTGGCCAATGAACTTCTTAAACGGAAGTGTTATATAACGGGATCAATACAAAGTAAGAGAAAGTTGTTGCCAAAAAAAAGTTTCGAGACCAAGTTTTGCTGCAAAACAATACGTTGCATGCCGAAAGAACAATATGTTAGGTTTGGTCAGGAAGGATAAACGTGTTGTGACCAGTGATGCTTTCCCAAATTTTACCAGCGGGTTCGCAAATTATTCGAATTTAAAAATACTTTACGGAAAGATTAGTCAAGACACGTGAAAATTGTAAAAATGGAAATTTTATTTAATTTAATTTAATTTAGGTACGGATTTACTACATAAACCGCCATATAAAGTTAGAAGAAAATTACAATAAAATAAAATTTCTTTCACGTTGCAACAATGTCACAATGCAAACAGATTATATAAATAATTCAATATCACAAGTTTTGTTTCAATTGTTTTACACTTCATAGAGTTCTTTAAATAATGTTCACTTTAAAATTAAATTAATCATTCCAAATGTTGCCAAATTGCTTTTTGCTTTGACTGTAGATTTCTTCACTCTGTTATCGTCTGCCGAATTTTATTATAGTTTCTCAGCCAATATTTAACAAACGGAGCGGCATCCCAAATTTCAATAGATTTACCTATTAGCTTTAAAGTCATTAAATTTGATAGATTCGGAACAGTTAATCTTGCTCTAATATCCGTTACTATTAAGTTCATTAACGAAAACCCCCTTTCAGCTTCAGCACTGCTAACGGCAATAGTACTAATAATATTTTTAACTTTCTGTATTGTAGTGGGAATTGTTTTAAGATTCAGGATTCCCATTATTTTTTATGACCATTTCTATATAATTTCGAAACTCGTTTTAACTATGTCATATTTACCACTCCGACCTAACCTAACCTATGTCATATTTAAAAATATCACGAAATTCGTCAAATTTTTCTTCGGCTTCAACCCAAGGCACCATAATATCTTCAATATTCCTGCGAGCTTGGCTCTAGTATATTTGCAAGTTCGTAAATTTTTCCGTTGTCAATATTTGCGTTCTGTTTTTTTTTTTTTTTGGAAATTGGAACAATCCATTAGTCTCAATTTCAAATTTTTTATGACGCTTTCGATTAGACCATCTCTAGGAAGATTTCCATAAATTGTGTTCTCGTTGAAGTTAAAATTTTGTAGGCTTCTGTTTGCATGATTTTATTCACACTTTGCTCATAAAGACTGCGACGATTTTTAAGAATTTCAAAAACACGAATGGTACGTCTGATTAATTTATCTCCACTGGCAATATTTAATGATCTGGCTTGTAAGGAGTTGGAAAGAATCGAGCACTCCTGAAGAATGTCAATCATAAGTGCCAAATCGACTAAAAAAACATTTATTTTGTAAACGTTTTGCCATTCCTGAAAATTTTTTATTTGAGGAAAAAAAAAGTATAAAGCAGGATAAATTCGCTAAACAGCAAGAGCTGCTTTTAGGCTGCCGAATGCCCATCTAGCTCCCAATACTCTTCCAACTTTTACAAGAGTGATATTAAGGTTTTCCAATATGTTGGTCAATTCATTTTGATTTTTGTTTGACTGATGAAAAATACAATATATTTTATCTTATGGAATCATCTAAAACCAGTTGAGGGCGGTGATTAAGACAATGCCAAATAATAACGTTTGAAATATCTCTATGATTCGTGTGCTCACTCCGGCTTTGCAACCAAGTATGACACTAGCACCGTCAGAGCAAAATCCTATTAAATTTGTTCTTAAATAATTAAGATCAAACCCAACAGCGAATAATACATTCAACAAACTGTTAAAAATAGTTTTTGAATCTTGCGCTTCGAGTTCAACTATATCAACGAATTTTTTTGGCGAAATCTCGAAGAATTCAAGTTGCTTTACTGGATACATAGTTGAAGCCTTATCAATTACGGTACATA
Source organism: Tipula vernalis (assembly GCA_958295665.1). Taxonomy (NCBI): domain Eukaryota; kingdom Metazoa; phylum Arthropoda; class Insecta; order Diptera; family Tipulidae; genus Tipula; species Tipula vernalis. The sequence goes on along the minus strand of OY282558.1, from coordinate 171,996,833 downwards.
TTTTTAAATTCTTCTTAATTATTGCATTAAAAATTTGATTTTTAATTACTTTTGCAATATGTTCTACTTTTTTTGTTATTGTATGACGAGAATGCAGTCCAATGCCCATGTCCAAACCATTTTTTACTTGAAGTTCAATTTCTTCATCTATATCTGATAACGGACGATTTCTTTTTGCTAAACTGTACACTGTGTTAAATATTTTTGTTGTAGAATTTAGAAATTTTTCATTCATCTTATCGATGAATTGTGAAACAAATAACTCATCTATGTTTTATACCGATGGTTAAATATGAATAAGGCGTAATATCAAACTTTTTAAAATTGGGTTTTTATTTTAATACGACTCCTCTGGTTGATTTACACAATAAAACAAAACAAAAGAGAAAATATGGTTTTCCTGCTTTTAGAGAATCGACTTGATGGAAAACTCCACATTTTAGTACCTCATCCGGAAAAAAGGGCGGAAGGAAGGCCATTGTTTATTTTTGCGAAACATGCGAAAGACATTCTTTTCTGCACGTTGGACATTGTTTTAAAAATTGCCACACTGTAAAAAATTATAAAAATTAAAACATTTTATAATAGTAATAACTGAAATAAATATAATACGTTCAATTCTGCCACTGCAAATTATTTTAATTCACTTAGCTAAAAATAATACAAGTTGACACTCAACAACTTTAAAAATAAATCGAGCGCAAAGGGTTAATAGCATTTTATGTCTGCATTACACTGTGAAATTTTTAAAACCGCCCATGCATTACATTTTGAAAGAAACACTAATTCAGTTTTTTTTCAGAAACCGATTTAAATCTTTATTTGCTTCTCCTTGAAAGTAGCTTGTTTTCACTTAAGTGGTTTTCGTTTTTGACATAAATATAATGTCCAATTTGTTTCATACCCGGGGAGTCAATTCTCATTCTTTGAAAAAACCTAATGAAAAAAAGGTTTCTATTTTGTTTCGAGCGATTCTCGATGCCCAAATGAAAAAGAATCGTGAAAAAACGAAAAAGTAAGCTACACTCTATAAACAGAAATTTTATCGAGTTTCATGTAGACTTCCGCTGATACAGCAATTGGTTTGAATAATTAGCTAAATAAATGATAAAGTAGATTTGGTTAATCAGTTTTCGTCATTTCCTATCAAAATATAAACTAAATTATAAAAATGACCAAATTATTTTTAAAACTTAACTAGACTAATTATTTGAAGGCTTTTCTTAAATAAACGGAATTAGTTTTTAACAGATTTACTTATTAGTTAAGTTTAAAGTGAATTTATAATTTTAATGCACATTTAATGCTAATAATGCAAATTTAGTTTTTATAGAATTTCATTTCCATAATTATGATGATCTCACCGCCAAAATGGTCGGTGAGATAGTTTTATTTATGTGAAAAGATTTTGACGTCATTTTTTCTTCTCAAGGAACATGAATCGGAAAGGTGTATTTCTACGGAACGAGAATTAACCCCCCACAATTTCCGTACTAAACATATTTTCACATCAAAAAATTAAGAACACATATGGGAAATAATATGCAATTAGCATCAAGCACATTCCGGTTTGAAGCGGCACATTACCGATGACAGCAACCATGCCCTTTCGGGACAAATTTTGCAATATTGTCAACCAAATGTATTTATAACAATTAAGTAGCATTTATTTATTTAGATACTAGCATTATAAAACTTTAAAATATTTTAATTTATTAGATTTCGTTTTAATACATATAAATATGCGCTCAACTGGGAAAACGAAAAATTTCTTGTTCAAAACTTTTCCTAATTTCATTTTAAGTTGATTAAGTTGATTTATTTTATTTTCAACCAACAAACATACAAAAATAAATTTTGTATAAAACAAAAAATACTTTAATTTCTTAATTAAAAACATAAAACACTAGCAACACACCAAAAAAAAAATTAAAAATAAATCCAAGCATTATAGATAAAAATGTTATTGTGTTTGAGATTACAACAATTTTGTTGAGGTTAAGGTGTTTTGCTTTGAGAATAAAATAAAAGATATTTTTTAAGCTGCGTTCGTATCTAATTCTTTTTTCTACGAAATTTTAGATTGGGTATATTATTTACTGTAATTAATATTTATCTAGAAAGCAAAACCGTTCTTAACAAAAACCAAAATGATAACATACGTATAGTAATTAAATCTAAAGGTATTATTATTACATACATAGAACCAACAAAACAAAAAAAAAAAAAAATTAATAATTTTAATTTATAATCTCTTGTCGTATAAACAGAATAATTTATTATACTTTCCTAAGAAAATTTTCTTTCATCACATCATAATGTTCAGCAACAACAACAAAAAAAAATTTATTAATAAGCAGGATAAAGAAATCAGGATAAATATAGAAGATGATGTATGTGTATTTGTCTGTATGTACCTACTCGATTGTCTAAGAAGTATATGTACAGTGCTTATTTTCTATCCTAAAATGTTATTACTTGTCTGATACTTCGTTCTGAAAATAAGAATCTTAATAAAGCACTGTATAACATAAACATACATAAATAAATACATAATTCATTAAAATTCATAAATGCAATAAAGAAATGGAAAATGCTTAAATACGTAAGTGTTTATGTATGTGCTTATCTCAAAACCCTGGATGGAGGATATAGACAATTTTTCATTTGCTTCAATGTGAGTATTATGATGAAATAAATCAAAAAGAAATTCAGTGTCAAAAATTTCAATTAATAAAGGTAATTTTCTATTTCTCTTACTATTCCAGCTTTACTCAATGTTTTTTCGGGCATACATTATGTAAAATAGGTTTCACAACTAGAGACTAGGAGCCTGGTTCCTATAAAAATGCAAAAATTAAACACCACTTTTTGGGGGTTTGTAGATAGTGTATCTAAATGTTTTGACATTTGGTTCAAAAATTGGTAAATTTACATACAAATAAAAAGAAATCCATAAGGTTTTTTATAGGGGTTGAAATTACCCCAAAATGGTTCAAAATTTTAAAATAAATATATTTTTTTTGCTTAAAGGCTTTTTGGTTTAAAAAAATTATGATGAACGGATGAACATTAAAAAATAAAAATATCGTGTTTTTTTCTGTTATTTGGCAAAATTACGATAAAGTTTCAAGTAATTGAAGGGAAAATAAATATTGACCTTTCTGCATGTTGCAGCAATATTAACCCCCTGGGGGGTGATATTTAAAAAAATAACAAAATATAAACCCAACCCCTCCTCCTATAAAGGAATAATATTTTACAAGAAACTCATTTGATTTTACATAAAAATGAGGTTCTGTTATTTCGACCCTTTGGGAGGGATGGAATTCTTATTGTAGCAGAAAGACACATTCGGTTTCCTTCAATAATTTCAAATTTCACTCTAATTATCTCTATAGTAGTAGAGAGTACGATTTTTATTATTATTAATAAATATTCACCAACCTTCGAGGGTATTTTTCACATTTCACAGTTAACCAGATGTATATTTTTGTTATATGTATGTAAATTTATATGATTTTCGAATAAAAAGTAAAAAAATTACATTTGTATAAACTACTATGATAAACCATCAAAAAGAGGTGTTTTACAATTTTTAGGGATGAAGTTTCCACTTCCTAGTTGTGTAACCTACTTCGTAATATATTCCAAATAAAATATAAAGTAAAAGTACTCGTAGTTTGGACGCGGCTTCCGAATTTTCGACCCCTTTGTAAATTTTGACTGGACTATTTCGGTTTGTACGGAGTAATCCTCGAAACATCGAGACAAATTTTGATAGGACCTTTACCAATGAACAAAGATAAGATACAATTTATAAAAATCGATTGTGTTGTGATATCTGTTGTTTATCGATTTTAAAAGAGATACATTTTCTATAACGATGTTAAAATTCAAATTTCCGATGCGATCGCGGATTTTTTGGTCTGTTGTACTTTATATGAGATATCTGCTCTTTAAATCTCGCATGAATTGCTCGTTTTGTTAGGCCTATATATATTTTTTCGCAATCACCACAGATAATCTGGTAAATACCGGATTTTTGTAAATTTGGTATTTTGTCTTTTCTAGCCGCGTTTTTTTATTAGCTCCGAATAGCAAGATATCGGGAATATATATATATATATATATATATATATATATATATATATATATATATATATATATATAATATATATATATATATATATATATATATATATATATATATATATATATATATATATATATATATATAATTATGGATTTAGGACATACGAAAAACTAAAAAAAATTATTTATTTTTATTTATTATTTAGTTATAACATTTATTTTCCATAATTTAATATTTTTTGTCTTATTACATCGAGTTAGATCTTAAAACTGAATTTACTATTCTAAATTTTATATGAATTCGGAAAAATGATATGCTTATGATATGTAATGTTACCTAAACGAATTTATTATTTTATTTTATTCAGGATGTTGTGTGTGCATTTTGACCGGATGTATAAAAATGCATACGGTACAACTTATTGCGCGTGCAGGTTGAATGTACGAATAGAATGTATGTTTAATTACTTACTGTAATGTAACTCCTCCCGGGGGTGAGGAATGAACGTCCTCGTTCTTTGGTTTAAGTGCCATGCTGATTTCTCTTAATATTTTGGAACATTGTTTGACATCTTCTTCTTTTAATGTTTCTGAACATGATCTTTTTGGTCCTATTATTTTCACCTCTGTACTGCGTTTAAGTATGTAAATATAGATGAACAATACAATAATACCTAAAGATGAAAAGGACAATCCTCCCGATAAGGTCCATATCCAATTTTGCTGGTCTTCTTGTTTGAAGTGCATATGGGCTATTTGTTCCATGTTTTTGATTAATTAAACTGACATTGAGGGATGTTACTATGTTGCGGATTGTTTGAAGATTATGAAGCGCTCTGTTGGCGCAGGCAACCATCAATGCATTAAAGACACATATTCCCATCCGAGTATAACCTAAAAACAAAATGTAAAATTAGTTTAAAGCAATAATGAATAATGTAAAATACTTAGCTTAATACGTATGATTAAAATCCCTCTTGCATTGTATAATATCTGAAATTATAAAATCATATAATAATTATTTTCTATTTATATTTAATTTAAAACTTACATTTTCTGGCCTTAAACATTTTTTCTCATTCTGACACTTCCAGTTTGTTTATATAAATATCAAGGGTTGGATACTTTCCCAAAAAACCAATACACCATTTTTGTGGATTATATTTTTTTACTAAAACTGTGTGCAACCAAAATATTTTCCAGCTGTCAAAAAGCATTAAAAAATAAAATATAATTTTATAGAATCATTACCATTCTAAACTGCATTTGTTGATTACGTTTTTTTTAATTCAAAATTGTTTTGTGACCGGCATTCTCGCGTTGGGGAGAATTAGATACAAGTTAACCCAACATAAAATTGGTCCTTCGAGCCGGATCTCTGCAATTTTGAAGTTAATCAATCAACAATACGAAAATCATCGCAAGCGTGGAAATCAAGCATCCATTTTTACAAGGAGAATCGAAGAAAGCAAACGTGGTAATCATCCGATCACACCACTTAGTTAAGTACCGCTATTATTTACCGTTAATAAATTTAGTTTATGAGTGAACATTTTTTTCGCACATTGTTTAAATAATTAAAATCAATCGAAAAGTTGATCTGCATAACCATATTGTGTACCGTTTTGCATAACCATATTCTGAGGTTAATTTGTAACAATCATAATGCCGTTAGATGAAAAACTCGAACGTAAACTAGCCGGTTTAAAGAAGGTGCGTACAACAATACGTGAGCAAATGGTTAAAATGCGGACATTTGCACAACAAATTAAAGCAGAAACTGATAGCGACGAAGTGGTAGTGAAACAAAATCGAGTTAACGATATGTTTAAAAAGTTTAGTGATATAGAGGATGAGATATTCTTAATCAACGCTGAGGAGCCGTCTGAGATTTTAATTTTCGAGGATATGTATTACGAGGTCATCACGAAATTGACAAAATGGATTAGACAGTCGAACGTAGAAGGAGGGGGTGGTCATAATAATACATTGCTTAACAGTACAATCAATGGCGAAGGGTGTGCGCAAGTAAGGCTGCCGAAAATCAATATAGCTCCATTTAGTGGAGATTACATGGAGTGGCAGTCTTTTAACGATTTGTACACGTCCAGTATTCACGGAAATGTTGCGTTAACACCATCGCAAAAATTCCAGTACCTTAAAGGTTTACTACGAGGAGAATCAGCTTCGTTAATTAAACATTTCGCGATAACTGAAGCTAATTACAATGAAGCATTCAAGAAGTTACGCGACAGGTACGACCGGAAGAAGCATACGGTAAATGCGTTCATACGGACCTTCTTGGAGCAACCAAGCATCGGGTCAAATGTTGCTGTCAATATCAGAAAATTATTGAACACGTCCGATGAAATCGTTCGAGGTCTACGTGCGCTTGGTGCGGAGGCTGAGTCTCGTGACCCTTGGCTCATTTTTATATTGCTTAATAAAGTCGACGATGAGACTAGGAATCTATGGTCACAACAAACAAGCAATCAAGATTTCACTAAATTCGAAGAATTTTTGGTATTCCTGAACAACAGATCGGACGCATTAGAATCAATGAGATCAAGTGGCAAACAATCAACGACAAACACCCGTATCAAGACAGCTGAATCTACAAGGGCATATGCGCTAAACACCATAACCTGCGGCATGTGTAAGTCATCGGAACATATGTTATATCAATGCAATCAATTTTTGGAACAGCCAATTGAACAGCGTAGAACATTCATCAAGGATTCTGGGCGCTGCTTTAATTGCCTATCGGATAGTCATTCGGTATATCAATGCAAATCCAAGAAGAGTTGTCATATATGCCGGAAACGACACCACACAGCATTACATGTACAACCAGATACAAAACAGCAGATTAGTGCATCGAATACTACATCAACGGAGAAACTGACAGTTCAGAGTACTTGTTTACAAGCATCAAGTATGCCAATTCAATCACCATTACCTACTGCGCTAATTAGAGTTCAAGATCAATTTGGAAATCGAGTGTTGTGCAGGGTATTACTGGATACCGGATCGCAATTATCATTTATATCGGAGACATGCATGCAGCGTCTCAAACTACCTAGACGTCATGGTAGAATTACAGTATCCGGTATTGGTCAGTGTAAGATAGAATCAACTAGAGGCATTGTTTCATTAAGTTTAACTGGTAGAACAGATGATAGCATGAATATAGAACTAGAAGCGTATATTCTTTCGAAAATCACCACACTGATTCCACCATAAACTAGGGCAGCAGCTGACATCAAACTTTTGGAAAATATTCAGTTGGCAGATCCAGACAGCAATTCACCAAAGTCGGTAGACATCCTGTTAGGTGCAAATATAGTCTTTGATATACTGAGACCTGAAAACATTAAAAATGCCGAAGGTAAGATTATTGCACAAAACACCTTATTGGGCTGGATTCTAGTAGGGACACAACAAAAGTTCGAAGAAGCATCGACGGCACTACTGACAACAGTTAGAGACCAATTACCATCAATTGACGTGGATAAATGTTTGAGAGCTTTCTGGGAGATAGAAGAAATTATTGAATCCAAACCGAAACTAACAGCACAGGAAGAAATATGTGAAAAACACTTTGTTGACAATACCACAAGGGACAGCTCCGGCAGATTTATAGTCAGATTGCCGTTCAAGACACCAAAACCGATCATTGGAAGTACTCGGCAGATGGCTATTAAACGATTATTGGCTTTAGAACGAAGGTTTCAGCAAGACGAATCGTTCGCACGGTCATACAGCGAATTCATCAAAGAATACATCATACTTGGCCATATGAAACAGATTACGAACGAAATAGCTATTAGAGATGATTATGTGTTCTTACCGCACCATGGAGTGCTGAAGCAGGAAAGCATGACTACAAAATTGCGTGTGGTGTTCGATGCTTCGGCAAAGGGTACCAATAAGATTTCATTGAATGATACACTACTAGTAGGTCCAAATATTCAATCCAGCATTTATGAGATATTATTGAGATTCAGGGAACACGCATTTGTACTAAGCGCGGACATCGAAAAGATGTACCGCCAGATATTGGTTGGCGAGCACGATCAAAAGACGCAATGTATCATATGGCGAGATGATCCTAACAAGCAAATGAGTTTTTTCCAATTACAAACACTCACATATGGAACAGCATCGGCACCATTTCTTGCCACAAGGGTGATAGAAGAACTGGCTAAACAAAATCAACATCGATTTCCAGAGGCATCGCGTTCACTCCACAGTGATATGTATGTCGATGATTTAATGACAGGTACGCATTGTTTAGAAGAGGCAATCAATTTGAAAGAGAATCTCATCACAATATTGCACGAAGCGGGTATGAAGTTGCGCAAATTTAGCTCAAACTCAACCGAGTTACTCGACACAATCGCTGAAGAACAAAGAGCAAACCAGTCAAAGGAAATCAAAGATAGTGGCAATGAAGGTTGTCTAAAGATACTCGGAGTCAACTGGAACCCACACAATGATAATTTTCAATTCACAGTCGCATTACAAAGAGCTACGTCGGTTTCCAAACGAATTATACTTTCAGAGAGCAGCAAAATTTTTGATCCATTGGGATGGTTAGCTCCTAGTACTATACGGTTCAAAATTCTCTTACAATCATTATGGTTATCAAATTTTAATTGGGATGACAAACTACCGTCCGACGTGGAGGAAAGGTGGAATCGAATGAGGGAAGACATGAATCATGCTACTAAAATAAATATTCCGAGATGGCTGCTACTTGATGAAAAGGTTAACCATATTTCCATTCACGCATTCTGCGACGCCAGTGAACTGGCCTACGCAGCCGTCGCCTATTTACGTGTCACGTATACAAACGGGCGTTGTTCATCCAGAATAATTACGGCAAAAACCAAGGTGGCGCCAATCAAGCAAGTCTATATTCCTCGATTAGAGTTATGTGCCAGTGTTCTCTTGGTAAGGCTAGTTGGATCAATAACAGCATCCACTACCTTCGCAATCGAGTCAATCACAGCGTGGACCGATTCCAAAATAGTTTTGGATTGGTTATCGTCCCACCCTCGAAGGTGGTCTACTTTTGTAGGAAACCGAACATCGCAGGTAATACAAAAGGTTAGTCGTAGCAATTGGCGACACGTTCCATCAAAGTCAAATCCGGCAGACTGCGCGTCGAGAGGTATATCAGCGGAACTACTCCGCGAACACGAACAATGGTGGTTAGGTCCAGATTGGCTTGTCAAAGATGAATCGCACTGGCCAGCACAGAAAACTCATTACGATACTAAAGAGGAGGAGCGACCACCAAATATGTATGCATTCACATCGAGTTCCAGCACCAATATTCTTGAATCAATTATAGAAGCGTACTCCAGTTATCAAAAAATTATAGTCATTATCAGTTGGATTTATCGGTTTACAAATAACTGTCGAGGAACTAAACCAAAGATTGCTGGTCCGCTAACACGAGACGAACTACGCTGCAGCGAAACCATATTAATCAAATATGTTCAATCGAAGTTTTTCGCCGAAGAGATCAGAGCCTTAACACAGAGTAAACCAATTTTAAGACACAGCAAAATACTTCCATTGACACCGTTTATCGATGATATTGGAATACTGCGAGTTGGTGGCAGAATTGATAATTCAGTAGCATCGTTTGAGATAAAACATCCAGCAATTCTACCATACAACAGTAATCTAGTAAAATTACTTATCCGAGAACTTCACATTCAACAGGGACATGCTAGTTTATCGTTTCTAAGCAACAGTCTGAAGCAACGTTTTTGGATAGTACGAGCAAAAATAATGATCCGGGAAATAATAAAAAGATGCACCATCTGTTCGAGGTATCAACCGCGTATACCAAATGAAGTTATAGCTGATTTACCAGACTGTAGAGTGCAGTACGAGAGACCGTTCCTGCACGTGGGAATCGATTATGCGGGACCTATACTTACCTATCAGAGACGCGGCCGAGGACAAAAACCACAAAAATCATACATCGCCTTATTCATATGCACAAGTATTAAGGCCGTACACGTCGAACTCGTCAATGATTTGACGACAGAATCATTTCTGGCAGCGTTGAGAAGATTTATATCTCGTCGCGGAATCCCAACTAACATTTATAGCGATAACGGCTCGAATTTTTCCGGCGCTAATCGTGAGCTAAAGGAAGTTTTCGCTTTATTAAATAAAAATTCAAATACTATAAGTAACTTTTTATTAAAGGATAGAATCAACTGGCACTTTAATCCACCGTGCGCACCACATTTTGGTGGATTATGGGAGGCGGCAGTAAAATCTCTGAAATTCCACCTGAAACGGATCATCGGTAATCAAATATTAACCAATGATGAATTATACACGGTCCTTACACAAGTTGAAGCGATGCTGAATTCAAGGCCATTGTGCAAGGCCAGCAACGATGAATTTGACGTACTCACGCCCGCACATTTCCTTATCGGTCACTCAGCTAATTATATTCCCGAGGTAGATATCACTACCACCAAGATACCATACAATTCACGATGGAAGCTTATGCAGCAAATATGTCAACATTTCTGGTCCCGTTGGCACAAGGAGTATCTTACAACTCTCCAGAAAAGATCAAAATGGCTTACGTCGAACAGCGATGTTAATCTCAATGACATCATGTTGTTGCGAGATGAGCGAACTCCACCATCCAAGTGGCTGCTTGGCCGAATACAAAAACTATTTCCCGGCAGTGATGGAAAAATACGAGTGGTTGAACTATTCACAAAAACCGGCATATTGAAGCGACCCATAACTAAACTCGTTAAATTAGCAGCTAGTGATTGAACTTAGTCGTTCAAGGGAGGCGGAATGTTGGCGCAGGCAACCATCAATGCATTAAAGACACATATTCCCATCCGAGTATAACCTAAAAACAAAATGTAAAATTAGTTTAAAGCAATAATGAATAATGTAAAATACTTAGCTTAATACGTATGATTAAAATCCCTCTTGCATTGTATAATATCTGAAATTATAAAATCATATAATAATTATTTTCTATTTATATTTAATTTAAAACTTACATTTTCTGGCCTTAAACATTTTTTCTCATTCTGACACTTCCAGTTTGTTTATATAAATATCAAGGGTTGGATACTTTCCCAAAAAACCAATACACCATTTTTGTGGATTATATTTTTTTACTAAAACTGTGTGCAACCAAAATATTTTCCAGCTGTCAAAAAGCATTAAAAAATAAAATATAATTTTATAGAATCATTACCATTCTAAACTGCATTTGTTGATTACGTTTTTTTTAATTCAAAATTGTTTTGTGACCGGCATTCTCGCGTTGGGGAGAATTAGATACAAGTTAACCCAACACGCTCCTTGTAAGTCTTGTGCCTCGCTTCTGATCTCTTATGTTTGGAATTGTTTATTGTTAACCGTTATTGTACAATTCCAAAATGATATTATGAAGTTTCCAGTTAATTTACGATTTTCTTAGCATTGTCTATCAAAAGCTAATCTTCTGCTATGAGATGCATGGTTGTTTCTGGCTTCGGTATTACGTCGCAGTGGCTCTTGGTTCCCATTACTAGTGGTTGGATGCAGTTATCTTTAAATTCTTTGATATCAGAGTGCTATTGTAGAAAGTTTTTGAAATTCGATGATTTGAATAATTTCTGCTTGGACATGATTAGATGCTGTGGATAATCTTTTATTATTGTATGATCAACTGTTAACGGGACTACCATTATGGCTGATGAGTTTATGTTCTCGAGTTTTGGTATTTCCAATATGTATAAGAGGGTTTCATCATTGATCGCTATTTTAGTTATGACGTACTGTAGTGTTCTTTCGGAAGTGTGATACTAACTCGCAGATTTACTAGCAACTCTTTTACCGAGATTATCTCTTTGAGTGATAAAATTTTATTACTAGGCAATTCAACTTTTGTTCGAATTATGGCATCTTGTAAATCTTCTAGTATGGTATTGATGGAGTCGATGTTGATTATTGTAGCCATCATTTCAATTTCGGTGAGGAGTATTTTGTTGACCATATTACTATCAGACTGATCTATTTACTGTCTCCGTAATTAATTGTATTCTGTCATTAATTTGTTTGTTGACTTTGAATTTTTGATTGTTCCCATCGACCAGCTCATTAATTTTGCTGTCTATGATGCGTAGATCTGTGGCATCTGGGTTGCCTGCCAACCATTTCCACGCCGTACCCAAACCACCACCCTCCCATTTTTTAATAGCGATTTTAGTATTTTTGTATGAACAATATCCAAATTATTTAACCGTCGTTCGTATTTCAAACATAACGAAATTATTAATTTTGTTGAATGACAGATGTCGCTACGTCCGCCTCATCGAACTTTCATCCACATATGCGCACATAATCCTCGCTTTTGCCATTCAACCGAATACATCCAGCAACGTGTAGGACCGAATACGTGTAATTTTGTAATGAAGCTCCTCATTAAAGACTTCAATTTTTGTTTGAACACACGTGCTGTAATGTCATGACGATGTATTTCATTTTGGCCTGGCAATAACACAAATAAGTTTTAAATATGTACAAATTTATTTAAATACGTATTTATTATTCAGAATTCTTTTCACATCGATATGACATTTGAATTTGACATATGAACATCAACATTATTAAACCAAAATGAAGTTGGCCACAATTTCTATGATTCTACAAAAATTGTTTGGAGTGTTGGTTGTTATTTTTTTGATGTGTACCAGTTCCGAAATGAAATTTTTAATGGATAACGGAAGAACACTGCATGTTTTATTTTATTTGAAGTATGTGAGTCGTTTGTTATATATCTTTTGGTGTTCGTTGATTTTCGAAAGATGTTTATCTCTATCCCATTGTTAACTCGTGTTAGTACTAAGTCTATTTGAAGAAGCATTTGATCTCTCTTTATCTCGACGTTGAATTTAATTGGTTCGTATTGAGAGTTCAGAATATTTAATGTTTTCTAAACTTCGGTGCGTTTGATCATTGAAAATACGTCGTCGACATATCTAAACCATATTTCTCTGGAAGATTGACATTTTAAGTTTGTTTCCAGATGATCAATAAATGCGTTTGAAATGAAACATGATAGTGGATTTCCCGTACTAGTGGCCTGTGCTACTTTGTAAAACTCCTCGTTGCATTGCAGTTGGTTTTGGTGCATTCACATTTCTGTTAGTTTTGTTAGTTACATTTTGTAGCCAGTTGTTTACTATATATAAAGTTTCAGAAACCGGAACATTGGGGCATATAGAAGCAGTGTCGAAAGAGGCTAAAATTTCTTCATGTTTCAGTTGGATGTTTCTGATTTTTTCTGTAAACTCGAAACTATTTCTGATGCTTAGGTTGACAGGTGGTGTACATTTGTTGTATTAGGCAACTAACCATTTTGTAATTTTAAATGTTGGTGTGTTGATGTTACCAACAATTGGGCGCATTTTGTTACCTTCTTTGTGGATTTTTGGAAGCCCGTACAGTCTAGGAACAGTTGGATTTGACACTGATAATTTATATTTTGGTACTCCAAATATCTCGTTAACCATTTTAACTGCATTTGTTGCAGTTTTAGGCATTTTTGGTAGTGGATTGCGCTTCAGTTTTTGCAATTTGCAATAGTTTATGGTTTCCTCCATTCGTCTGTGGTACTCTCGTCCTTATCCAAGACAACTACAGCATTTCCTTTATCAGCTTTTATATAGTGAACGTTCTTTTGTTTCAGAGCTTCACTTGGTCTTTTAAAGCCATTTCTACATGGGCAATGGTGTTTTCAATGTTTGGTGTTGGTGTCTTTATAGTGAAGTTTAATCCACTATTTAATAACTGCAGTTCTTGCTCAGAAAATAATTCCGACGAAAGATTTTTCACATAATCGTCCATAAATTTAACCACAGGTCATTTACTTGGTTTTGGGTTGCTATTGATAATTTTTTGAACTTCTTATTTAAAATATGTTTTTGATTAAAGCACCGTTTCTCTGAAATTTTTTTAGTTAAATTTAATGAACTAACCCAACTTACATTTAAGATTGGGATTAGACATTCAAGTTAGCTTCACCGATCGCCCGATCGATTTCGAGGACTATTTTTTACCAGCATGCTGGCTGTACACATGCGATTATTTGATACTTTCCCGATTATTCGCGATTATTAAAGATTTTCAAGGTTATTCATGATTATTTGAGATTATTCAAATATTATTTATAGTGATGCTGAGCGTAAATTTGCTTGATAATAAAGATATATAGGCAATTCGAGATTTTGATTGAAGATAATTGACATTTTCGGAATATGTGTAACATACTATAAGTAAATCAATACACCTTCTCAAGAGATTTATTGGATTACTCCGGATGTTTAATCGACGTTTTATTTGAAATATTTCGACTTTAGCATTGAGTTACTGAGGAGATCAGGTGGCCTTACATTTAATTGGAGATTTTAAAAATAACTCCAGAATTTTCGAGATTTTAGAGAATTTCGAGATTTTCATGAAAATTCAAGAGTTTTGTGATTTTTGAAGAATTTAAGCCACATATTATTATTCGATATCATTCTGGGCGTTTTAGCTGGTGAGCCTATTTTTAAGTTCTATAACCAAAATTTGTATTTCGAATTACAAGGAATCGTAGAGTTCAGTTTGCAAATCTGGAGCGTTCGCGTTATTAAGAATTTCTACAATTTTTCAATTTCCTTTTGTTTTGTTTTATTGCAGTTATATTTAAAAATAATAGTTCGACTTCGTACGGTCGTAAAAAAAGTGTTATCGTAGTATACAATGGTAATACTGTACCAAAAACGTTTATGATAATTCCACCCCGATAAGAAATGCTTCCCAAGAAAGGTGAAAGAAGCCTCAAAAATTTTAATGTTTGGAGTATTTTAAGAAAAAAATTTCTCATTTTTATTGGAACAAAATTTAATTAATTGGTAACATTGGTAACTAAATGTTGGTACTATATGGGAAGGTTAGATAAAATATTGTTTTTGGGCATACAAATAAAGGTTTTAAGAGGCCAAACTTAAAAATAAAAATTATGAACTGTGACATAAAATAAATTTTATCGTTTCAGAATCAGAGGGCCATAATGTACCTAAATAACTGTTTTAAAATACCAACGATAATTACAGGAATTTTTCTTTAATTTATCATCTTTCCGGCTTTTACTCGTTTAAACTTATGAGTCACATAATCTATCGGTTCATAATGAATTTGATCTGCTCACTTTACAATATCTTTTAATTCGTTCGCTTTACTTTATTAGTTCAGTATCACAAATCCTGTATATGAGACCGGAAATCATGTCTTAATTTTATGATTTTTATGTTTTGAATGTGAAGCGCTGCGTAAAACGAACAATTTATGCAACATGATTTTTTGTTGTTGTTTCATTTCATACAAGTTGCTTGTATAGATATATATATATATATATATATATATATATATATATATATATATATATATATATATATATATATATATATATATATATATATATATATATATATATATATATATATATATATATATATATATATATATGTATATATATTGCTATAGAAGACCACTAATTTTTCGAAAATTATAAAATTGTGCTCATTTGAAAGATAAAATTATTATAAAAATGTTACCATCTTTCGTTTGTTTCCTTTTTAAAATGGCCGCTAAAACGTTCTTTTTGAATTTTCTCCCATCGTTTTCCTCATTTAGGTCTATTAGACGTGGTATCTGTAACTTTAGCAATACCTATTAATATTACGGTTGTGATAATTTGGTTGCATACAAAATAATGTCATAAAATTATTACAGCTGGAATAATTATCACAAACTTCGAACACGTCCTAAATGTTTTTAGAGGCGTAAGAATGAAACGGTGGTATATTCACTCGCCTATATCAAACCTACATACAAGTTTGGATGCTGTTAGCAGTAGGAAGGTTCATTTGGAAAAAGTACGCTAAAAGCTTATTGATACCCGATTTACATATATGTCTTACAAAATCCATCAAAGTATGGTTCTACAATATTTTTGTAAAATCATGGTTAGTAAATTTCTAAATGTACTTGAATTTCCGTAAATACAATAATTGTCCGATGTAAACGAAAAATAATTTTTACAGATGAGCTCCAGCTCTATTTTAGCTAGGATTTCATAATATTATAGTACATAAGGAGCTATTTCGTGTAGAAAATTTAACATTACGGAAAATTGGGTTTTTCGCTTGAGTTATTTTAGCTTTTGATCTTTATATTATAATGTAGACAGTAATTATATAAACATCACAATTGTTGTATTTTATTTATTTAAATTTAACCTTATCCATCGTATTAAGCACATTCCTTTTAATTGAGACTTAACCAGTTTTAGCATCGTAACTTTAATCCCAAACAAAAAACGCTTATGCTGAAGTTTTATCTGATTTAATGTTTGAATCATTTTTCGTAGCTAAGTTTATTAAGAAAATTTAACATTAACATTAAGCCACATTCTTTAGATAAATTCTATTTTAATCCGTCAAGGTTCACCAATAAGGGGATAGACTCAGTACATGGCAAGATGTTCCATTCCGAGTTCCATTAGATCTTTATCCAAGCTTCTTAAAAGCTAATAGCTACCCAATTTTCAGTCTTTCAAAATATTTTTCAATTAAATGACCTGAATATTGCCCTTTTAAATCCTACAGTATATATTTAGATGACATGCTCAAATATAATATCTTAAATATCATTATAGTTACTGATAGCCCTTTATTATTCAAAATGTCATCTACATCCTAATTATGTACATACATTATGTTGATGTCATTCAAAATTATTTTAATTTCATTTTATGTATATCTGATTGATTTTTATGTATAAATATACATTATTAAGAGTTTATTTTGTGTACATAAAAGTAACTAAATGTATGAATACTTAAAAAAAAATAATAAGTCAGCAATTTTTTTTTATATGTCATATTCATAGTAGAAAGCTATTGAATGCTTACATAACTAAAATGTTAGCTTCGAGATGATTAGATTTACTGGGTACACCCGGTTATACTAGAAAACTATAATCTAAGTTAAATACATATGTATATGGTACCTATGTATGTAAACATACAGTGGATGTTGTCAGAATCAAGACAATATATACATAATATGATGACGATGACGACAACGACGGTAAAGTTAAAATGAAATAATTTAATTTTCTTAATACACGTGCTTGCTTCTTCGATCTGTAACGTATCTATATATACATCTCATACTCTTATCTTCAACAATTTTTATAATTTTCATCTGTTGTGTATGCTGCGCTAGAACATAGATGAAAATACAAATATTTTCTTTATTTTGGTTATCATTTCAATTATTTACAATAGGAACTAAGACAACATACTCTACATATATACGTATACTATTTTAGTCTCATCTACGTCGAATTTAAACCTTAATAAAACTTTTTTTTGTTTTTGTTGTTGTTTTGATGTTGTGTGTGCTTCTGCTTTTGCTACGTGAATTGTATTTCTTCATTCGAACGAGGATGATGATGAAATAAGAAATGAAATTATAGACCAAAAGGAAATATTTATTTATCTTACTTTTTGTTATCTGATTTGTTAAGATGTGTTTGAGTGTGTGTATGTGTGTGTGGATGTGTACACTACTGCTCAGCAAATATATAAATATCAAATTATATATAATTAATCTAGATTCTAGAGATAATTTTCTGATCTATTTATTTCATCGTTATCCAACTTTGCTGAATATATACATTTGTTTTGTTAACATAAACTTTAGGCGTACACATTAAACTTTTTCGAAAATATGCTTATCTCTAAATTCTAAACCAACTAAATTACTATTTTACAGATTTTAAAAATTGCCATCCCTCTAAACCCAATAAATTCTAATTTTTCACTTAAAATTCTATAAATTTTGCAGCATTATCGTACCGTATACAACACCAACAAAACTGTACATATTTACATTTTTCTTTGAATAAACATTTATTATAATCAAAATAATTAGATTTTAGGTATGTACCCGTATATACGCAAGTATACCAATAGAAACAAAAACAAAAATTGTTTAGCTTGATACAAAAAAATATTGTACGTTTATTGATTAGAGTTATTAATTATATAATCCGTGTTTTTCAAATCTATGTATATATTCATTAATTATTTTTAGGCTCATTCCTATGTAAATGTAAAGCACAAAGTTTGAAATTTCACCAATAGAAAATGTGAAAATCTGATAATATTAGCTTAAACGATCTTTTTGTAATCCATGGCATTTTTAAATTTTATTTTGGCATATAATAAATATTTCATTTTATATATGTACATTTATAATAATGCATGTTATGTGTGAATTTCACGTTTCTATTTAAATATTTTGTATACCAAAAATAAAGCTGCATTGTGTTCAGATTTACTGTATTCTACTTGTTATTTATTGAAGTTTTTAAAATCAATATCATGCATATATCGAAATCAATCTCAATACATTGGTTTTTTGTAAATTTGAGACTTATTTTAAATTAAAATAGTAAATAGAATGTACGTATACGAAAATTACAAAGGGAGAAAATCAATTTGTAAATGCAAATTTTTAAGATAAACTTGAAAAGCTTAGCAAAATTGTATTATATGAAAATGTATTAGTTTAATGAAATATTTCCAAATTATAAAGTTCTTACAGCTTAAAGTAGGCTACATTAATCTGAAATTATAATTCATAATCAAAACCTTAGTTAAATCCCATGAATTTCTAATTTCTAAACGATATGCTTAATATAAAAATTTTGAATTCTAATTTTTCGAAGCTTAGTAATTAAATTAAGACACAAGACTTCTAAATTATATTTCGAATTATTCGGATTAGAGCGTGGTTTAAATCATTTTTAATTTTCGAGATTTAATTATTAGTCGGAAATCCTAAAAATGCAATATGCAAAATTTTAAAAATTTTGAATTTCCTGTATTTCCAAATTTAACTTATTTTCAAAATTTTGAAATGTAGTATTAAAATAAAAATTAAATTCAAAATTCCAAGATAAATAATTACAAATATGTTAATTCATTTTTATAATTTAGTAATACTAATTCCCAAAATATTCTAAGTGTCTAGTTTCAGATTTTAAAACTTTTTGGATTCAGAAATTATCTAAATTTCCTAAAGAACTGATAGAATAGAAATTTAACAATTACTAAATCGGAAATCATAAAAGTGCGAAATTATTAACTAGCTCGTCAATTAAGTTCCAAATTTTATAATTTAGCAAAACCCCCAAAAAATGTATTTCCCAATATTTGTAAATTTCAAAATTTGGTAACTTTTTAGTTTCAGATTTAAATTTTTGAATTCTAAAACTTTCAAATTGTAGTTTTATAGGGGTGGGTATCGTCACCCCAAAAATTTGTGTTTTCAATAATTATTCATGACTTAAAGAACTCGCCAAGAATTAGCATTGGTTCTCTTTGCGTAAGGATGACAACAAGTTATTAGCATCGTTTTGTTTTCGTAGTGTAGTTGATAAAAATTTGCCGGGGATTTTTTTTTTGTCGAGGATATGATGATATCCCCTGTTTAAAAATTGGTCTTGAAATATGTATATTCGAAATAGGATGAGATTTTTAATTTTTAACGTTTATTTTTTATTTATTTTAAATAGCCTAACCTTTTGATTCTTATGCTTGATAGATGCAGCCAAATAAAATAAATAATTCAATTCTATGTTACAATAAACTGACAACAAAAGCAAATACTTCTATTTGTATATGGACAATTAAATAAAGTTATGTATATTGTTTTAAAAACTGTCCAAATTTCCTAAAGAAAGGAAACAATACAAATTTAAAAAATAATTAATTTTCTTTATTTCCCAAATTAACCAATTTTCATCATTTTAAAATTTGCTGTTAAAATTAAATACCAGAATTGCCAAGATCAATAAATACAAATTTATTTGTTTAATTTAGTAAATCTTTGAAATGTTTTATTTTCAGAAATATTACGAAATTTTAAAATTCTAAAGTTTCGAGAATTCAATGCTTTATTCCTGTTTCTACATACCTTTTCATAATTTTTAAAATTCCTTTATAATTTATTGTATTACCTAATTTAGAAAACAATTTAATTCTAAATCTTTCAGAAATTTCAGAAATTAATTTTCCGTATTTTCAAATTAACCTAATTTTTAAAATTTTTAAATGTTTTTTTTTTAAATTAGCAAATTAAATTTCTTAGTTTTAAAGACCATATACAAATTTGAGAATTCAATGGTTTATTCCTGTTTCTACATAACTTTTTATAATTTTTGAAATTCCTTTATAATTTATTGTATTACCTAATTAAGGAAACAAGTTAATTTTAAAACTTTCCGAAATGTAAAATTAAAAAAAAATTAATTTTCTGTATTTTCAAATTAACCTAATTTTCAAAATGTTTAAATGTTTTTTCTTTAAATTAGCAAATTAAATTTACAAATGTCTAAATTTAGTTTTTATTGTAGTTAACCCTAAATATATTTTATTTCCCAGAATTATTTTGGAATTTGATAATTTATAACGTTCAATTTTTAAAAATTGATGCCTTCAAAAATTTGAAGTTTATTTATTTGTTTTTTATTTATTTTGAAGTTAATGTTTTATTAGTGTTAATACAGAGAGAGAGAGAGAGAGAGAGAGAGAGAGAGAGAGAGAGAGAGAGAGAGAGAGATTCTGACCCCAGAATTCCTAAATCACGTTCTTGATGAAAAAAATGTCTAAATTTCATAGTTTATTATGAAAGAAAAGCAATTTAGCAACTTATAAGTCGCAATTCAGTTTCGATCTGACGAGGATTGTGAAAAATAAATCACTTTTCAATCATCTCATTACGCTATAGCGACTAAAAAGGGGAATTTTAAAATTCCCTAATAGTACAAGTGAATGGTTGATTCCTATGGTATATAGGAAAAAATCATTGTAATAAATTAACAGTTCAATCGCTATAGCCTGATTAGATAATTGAAAAGTGATTTATTTTTCACAATCCTTGTCAGATCGAAACTGAATTGGAGAACTCTTAACAATTTCTCCTCTGCGTAAAATTATTATCTATCTGGCTAATTTCGGAATAACCTAATATTTTATTTTTGGTAAATTTCAGAAATTCGAAATGTACAAGAATTAGAAATTGGTATATTTCCAAAATTAACCAGCTATTAGCAAACTAAGTTCTAAATTTTCCGAGATCATTAATAACAAATTTCTAGATTTCATTTTATAATTTAATAATTCCCCAAAATATTTTGTTTCTCAGATCTTTTTAATTTCGGAATTTTGTAATTTTTAATTTTCAGATTTTAAAAATTTTTGAATTTAAAATCTTTGAATTTGTTGTACTCCTAAGTTTCTACAGCCTTGGCCAAAAGTATTGAGCACCCATGATATCTTACAGTTTTTTTGAGAGTATCAAATTGAAATAAATTGAAACCTTTTTTATATTGCTTTGTGATATGGCGCGTTATCTTGTTGGAATTTAACGCCAGCCATGTTCGTTTCACTAAAAAGTGTTGAAAATGAGGGCAGCAATGCAGATTCAAGGACGTTTATAAATTTTAAAGAGTTCTTGTGGCCCTCATACACGAACATTTCGCCAACTTCAGAAAGAGACGGTTGGTAGCACACACTCTGTGCTAAATTCTTCACCGACGCGGCGATGCACAAACGTCACACCAGGAGTACCAAAAATCTGAAATAAAAAAAGAAAAATAAAGACTTCGAAAAACTAAAATATTTTTATGCATAAATTTTATTTTAGAATCATATTGTTTAATTTTAATAGGGCATAAAATTGACCAACTTACCTGAAAGTTTGATTCGTCTGACCAAACGATATTTGACCAATCTTCTTCGGTCAAACTTTGGTATTTTTGGGCCCATTTATACCGAGATTTCTTGTTGTTTTCGGAGAGCCATGGTTTCTTCCTGGCTTTGCAGCCTCTCAGAATAGCTTCCTGAAGCCTTCTTCGAGTGGTTCGAGAAGAAATCGTTTTTTTAGTTCGTACTGACCACTCAGCACTAAGGTCTGAAAAAGTTTTTTTTCTAATTTTCAATGACTCTCTTACTAGATTTCGGTCCTCACGGTCTGTGGTGATTCGTTTGCGTCCGGTTCTGCTGATGCAGAAGCTGTATCTGCACACGTTGCTCTGAACTAAGTTCATTTTTTTTTTTTTGGCATATTAAGACAATATCACTATATTTAACAATACAAAACACGAAAAGCGCACTAGATCACTGGATATTGTTCACAATAAGCGAAAGTAGCGAACTGATACATAAATACAGAAATGGTAAAAAGACAAATTTTATTACACCAGATGTTTTATTGCTAGCAGCTATGTAAGTCATTTTTTTAAACCTTTTTAGATTCTGAAAAAAAATCATCCTCCCACAAAATGTTTTGTTTTCTGATATACTATACCTATGGTGTACGTGCGAAATTTGTAGGGTACTCAATACTTTTGGCCAAGCTGTAGATAACTGTTTCAGAATTGTTTCTAAAATTTATTCGAATTAGGGCCAGGATTTTGATTTTTGACATTTAGTTTGTTTTACCCAATTAAGGAAACCCTTTGATTCTTGTGCTAGATTTTCATTCAATAAATTTACAGATGCAAATAACTAAAATAAATAGGCGTAATCAATTTTATATTTATAATTAACAGACAAATATAACAAAAGAAACATATTTGTACTTTTCTGTTCGTCCCAAATGTTGTGTACAAGGACATTTGAATACAGTTATCTTGTTTTAGTTTTCTGTACCTGCAAAATTCTAAAAACACTTTATGCTCAATAAAGGTTGAAAATACTAATATTCCTAACAGATTTATTACAATCAATGTATTGATTAAATTTGCAAATCCCAGAATTCCTAAATGTCAATCTTAATTAAAAAAATGTCCAAATTAATCCAATAATTTGAAAATTTCCTAAAGAATAGAAACTACAAAAATTAAAAAAAAAAAAAATTAATTTTCTGTATTTCCAAAATTAACTAATTTTCAAAATTATATTTATGTACTGTTAAAATGATATTCTAAATGTATTTCTTTAATTTAGTAAATCACCGAAATATTTTATTTTCAGAATTTTATACAAGTTTTGTAATTTTCAAGCACCAAATTTCAAAAATTTCAAATTTCGTAATAATTTTGATATTACCTTAATTTCCTAATCAACTATTTTTATTTTATATTAACTAGAAAGCGCTTTGAACCTCATTAGTTCTAACAAAAATTGCATATTTTCATTTTCTTAACTCTAAAGATATATTGTATTTACCTAGATGTCTAAATTTCATAATTTATCAGTTCGTAAATTTAGTAAAATGGCAAATCCCCCTTCTCTTTAGAAATGCGAAATTTAAAAGAATTCAATTTTCCGTATTTGTAATTTAACGAAATTTCAAAAGTTTTAAATCGATTATTAATTAAAATTAACAAATTAAATTCTAAAATTTACAACATCAACAAAACGTTTATTTTTATAATTTAGTATATCCTCAAAAAATTTTATTTCGCACAATTTCTAATTTTAAAATTTTTGTAATACATAATTTTTTAAATTTCATAGAAATATATTCCTAAGTTCCTAATTATCACATGGTCGCGAAAATAATGTCGCCTCTTCGTATTGCCGTAACTTTTGATGTAGCTGTTCTTTTCCTTCCGTGATTTGTTTTTTTATATTCGTGATTTACTGGTTTAAACGCATTACAAGTTGCATCATAGTGTATCATTAGTCATCAAAATGACACCGACAAGGGAAGGTGTGCGCAAATATATTTTAGTTCAATTCGCTAGTGATTCCACATTGAGCTCAAAAAAACTTTCAAAAATTTGTAATACAAGTATAAGAACAGGCCAAAGAAGCTTGCACAAATTTCCTGAGGTAGGGACCGTTAATAAAAAACCGAATTCTGGTCGTCCGAATGTGAACAAAATGGCTTCCAATAAAGTTGTTCGTCCTTATACGAATAACCCGTCACTATCGGCCAACGAAGTTGCGAAGAAAATTGGTGTTTATAAAAGTACGGTTATAAAAACGAAAAAGTCGAAATTTAGAAACCAGAAAGACGAAAAAAGTACCTCTTCGAGATGAGAAGCAACAAAAAACAGCAAAAATAAGGGCCAGAAAGTTATATAATGAGTATCTAACAAACTTTTAAGGATGCATATTAATGGATCACGAAAGCTATATGAAGCTTGATACAAAACAAACTCCTAGCCCACAGTATTATACTAAGATTAAAGGGAGGAGCATCGATGAAAAAAAATGTACAATTGGCATCGAAAAATTCTCAAAGAAAGTCATGGTTTGGCAAGAAATTTGTACTTGTGGAAAAAGCACCCGGCCAAACTTCGCACAGGGTACAATGAATGGAGATTCCTACACTGAAAATTGCCTGAAAGCAAGAATTCTTCTTTTCATTCGAAAGCACGAAGGACCGGGGCTGTAGACTTTTATGCGATGGACTTTTTTGAAAATAACAATATTCGAGTCGTACCTAAAAGTCACAACGCACCAAACTGTCCACAACTTCACCCAATCGAAAGATATTGGGCCAAAATAAAAGGATGTTTACGGAAGAAAGATAAAATTACTAGAACAATAGAAGAATTCTCCAAAATTTGGATGTCGACCCAAAAAAAAAAATGACTGAAGGTGGTGTGCAGACTTTAATGCGGAGAGTTTCGAAGAAAGTGCGGGAGATTTAACGGAGTTTCCATTAGAATAGAAACACTGAATTTTTTAAAATCATATTTATCTGTTTTATTTATTTTAATTCGCGACCGCAGTTTTTTGTCGCGACCAAGTGATATCTTTTTTTTTTAGAAATGTTCCCAAAATTTACTTGAATTAGCGCATGGTTCTCAATTTTGGAACTGTACTTAATATTTATTTTATGTTACTAATTAAAAAAACACTTTGATTCTTAACCTCATTACGTCCAATATAGATTTGAAATACTCTATTTCTAACTGTCTTTTGATCCCAGAATTCAAAAATGCCCAAATCTCACAATCACAAATTTTTTAGCATTAAATATTTTCACATAAATATATTTTTTGGAACTTTCAGAAATCCGAAATTAAAACAAAATTAATTTTCTGTATTGGAAATACTATATAAAAAAATATCAAAGCTTTTAAATTTAAAATTAAAATTAGCAAACTAAATTCTACTTACAAATTTCTAAATTTAATTTTTTAGTCCCCAGAATTTCTAAATTTTTAATTTTTTTAATTTTCAATTTTCATATTTCAAATTATTTAGGTTCCAAAATGTTCAAATTTTACAAACTAAATTTTGTTAAACCTAAATTTGAAAATTGCCATATGTCTAGCGTTTTAAAGATTTTTTAATTTTTAATTGGTTTAAGTTCCTAAATTTCGTTAATTTTTAACTATCTTAAAACTAAAATTTGAAAAATGTTGATTATGAAATCTCTCAAAGAAATCTAATTTAATAGTCTCTTTACATCGGTATGAGCGTGTTGCTATTTATTTCGTTATGTAACACATGTTCAGGTGTTCCAAACAACTCTACTCAATGAAGCACAGGATTGAAATTGTAAATCGATTCTATTCAGACCTAGACAAAGTTAAAAATTCAAATATCATTCAAACTTTTTTATTAAAATAGACATTCCATAATTTCCAAATATATACCTAAAGTCCTATAATAACCGTTTTTTTTTATTGCTAATGTTCTAAACTGCTCCAATTACCTAAAGGTTCCCAAATAATTCCTAGATATTTAAATTTCGTAATTTCCTACCAAACTTCAAAGTTTCTAAATAAAATAGAAAAAATAAAAAACGGAATCTCCGGTTCCCTTAAGTTTTTAAATGCAGGTTGAAATATGGTTTGCCATCAAATTAAATTCTGTTGAAATGCTAAATACGATCACAATCATAACTCGGAAGGAGGTTCGGTGAACAATATTTCCAATTATGTTGCAAAGGTCGCAGTTCAGTGACAGATGAACGAATTTGTTTTCTAAATATGTAGTAAGTATGTAGTACTCTAGAGTAACTTAGTTGATAAAGAAAAAATGAGTAGTGGTTTACCAACAGTCTGGCATTGTACAGCTCTAACTGATACAAAGCGACGGTAAAACATATTGAACTCATTGTATCCAACTTCTTTGGTAGAGGAGCTCTGGGTTTTGAAAGGCGAACACGCTTTATTTGAGAGTTGTATTGTACCACATAATATGTATGTCGATCCCAAAAATTTTAAAAATTCTAACATTAAAATTAAAATTGATTGAACATTAATTGTTTTTTTTTTTCAATTTAAAATTCTAACTCTCTTTAAAGATTGAACATTAAAAAAAAATTTCACTGAATTTCGAAGATTTATAAATTTATAATTTACAATTTTGTTAATTTCAAAAGATTAAAAATTACAAAACAAAAAATAAATTGATGAATTTTGATATGCTTAGGAAACGTCCTAACATTATGTAACAATTTGTCCCTTGTTGTTTGAGGTCGTAAAGGCAACAATTTCTTAACAGACATAAATATAATTTGAATTCAAATGAAAAATTTATGAATTGGTGAAAATATAGATTTGGCATCCGTAATATGAGCCAAGGCGATGTACTCTACATTCAACATACATAAGAACTAATGAAAATCTCTTGTTACTACTTTACATACATTATTGTATCGAAAAGGAAACAAGTCATAGAATTTATAGGCTATACATGGAAAGCCCATGATTTAACAAAACAAAAAAAATGTGGAAACAGGGAAAGCAATATAAAAAAAAAACATCATGCGAACATTTTTTCTTCATTTCCTACACCCAGGATACGCTGCGTCTTCATTTTCATACATAAAATTTCGTTTTTTTTTTTTTTTAGATGCTTGGATTATTTATTATAAATCTTTACCGAAGGAGTCATATAAAGTTTTATAACCATATCATAAATTTTATGTAATTGAAAGTTAAAAAAAAAAAAGGAAAAATTTAATTTATGTTTTTGGATGGATGTTTACTACGTATACTGTGCTCAACATTTAAGATCTTTTCTAAACAAATTTTATTTAATTTCCTTTTTATTTAATTTTTTGTTTTTTTTTTTTTTGTTAGATTCATCAGAGTTAAAAGAATATAATAATTAAAAAATAAAGAAAAATTAATTTCTTAAGAATATTTTATATAAAGAGACATAAAATAATTTTAATTAGAAAAATTAAATAATTTTTTAATATGCAAAAGTCTGAATAAAATTAATTTGATTAAAATTTATATTAATGGGTGTTGGTGGTAAACCAGAAATTTGATGAGTGGTTTGAGATGATCTTTCCATATGAAATATTAATTTTTATCTTTCGAAATCTTAAAAATGTTAAGGACGATATAAGTATGTATATGTAAAAAAAAACAATGATATAAGAATATTCTTATCTTATTTGATTAAATTCATGGAGAAACGACAAAAAAAAATACTCAAAGAGAATATTGTTCATATGGTGGTGGGAGCTTTAGTCGTTGACTAAATGGTTGTATGCCTATCTAAATAGCAACATATTCAGTACGAAGGCGATACGGCATAGCTTCTCCCCAGAAAATAAACGAAACCATTATTTACATAAAAACAACTCTTTGAAAACATAAAAATTGATGTTTCGCTTAAAAAATCCTTCTGAGAATTTTTTTTTTTTTAAATACATGTTTCATTCATTCATCATCTAGTATACATATATACATAAACTAGTTGGAACACATTTTCAATAAAGATGTAAAAAAATGTTATTTTCCAAACTTTTAATGTGTTAATGTTATTTCTTTTAAGATTTTTTTAAAAAATGAGCTTTGGTTTTGTTTACTTTTTTATCTTCTCAATGTTGTATATTTATTTAGAATGTTTTGTATTTATTTAATTTTGTATTTCACAAAACAAGTAAGAATACATAAAAAATGAAATACTTAAAAAATATTAAATTAAATAAAAAATATTAACTTTTAACTTTTCCCTGAAGCTTTTTCGTTTTTTTTTTTTTTTTTTTTGTTATCAACATTTTATTTATTTTTTTGTTTTTAATGGTTTATGTAAAAAACGGTTTACTCTTTTTTTTGTACATAAATAAATAAAAACTTTTGATTGTTATTTGTAAAGAATTTTTGAAAGAACAAAAAAAATAAAAAATTGGTTGTTAGCATAAAAACAAATCAAAAATTAAAGCTCAGTTAGCCAATATTTAATATTTGAAAAGGTTTTGCTCAAATCTAATCTGGCTCTACTCATAACATTACTACTTTCTATGGTGGAGTTAATATAAATGAGGCCGGATCTTCTCGTCATGCGATCTAGGTTTTCCTTAAATATTTTAATTCACTTAAACTCAACGAAATTAGTGGATTAGAGAAGGTATTGAAAATGGAGAGAAAAAATTCTGTGATGTTAGCCCGATAATCAGGCCAACTAAAGTGTAGCTACCTAGAAACAGGGTAGATGTTGAACAATTATTTCTAGATTGATAAGCCTGCTTTGGTTCGAATGAAACGTAATGAGGATCATAATTATGTATCATTTAAAATTGGAGTTCCGGAGAATAAGCTTAAACAGTTATTGGATTCATCATCTTGGGCCCCAGGTGTATTGATTAACGATTATTTAAAATATCGTCAACAATCTTAGAATTATTGTTTAGTCCCTCGCTCAGCTCTAATGGTATTAGTACACGTTTTGATACTATCTACTATCAAAATGTTGGTGGTATGCGTTCTAAATCTTCGCATTTTTCATAATTTTTATCGTCATCTTATTTCCCAGTAGACGTTTTCTGTGAAACCAAGTTTCATCCATAATATTTCAACGGAAACTTTAATTTGTAACCTTTTGAATAACATAAATTATTCTTCCATGTACAATAAAACCAAAGTGGCTAATTAGTTTAATTTGTTCAAAATTAATTCATTTATTCTTTTAAAATATTAGAAAATTTAATAAAACTATTCGCTTAATCCAATAATTATAATTTATTGATAATTTTCATCTTCATCAATGAAATCTGTATCCGTATTTCTAACTAAATCAACACTATTTAAATTGAGGTAGCATGCTTATGAGATCCTCCTTCTTGTCGCTATTTATTTTTGAGCTGACCAGTATACCATTTAGATATATCTATAATTGCAATATTCCCTTTCCCTCTTTTGGTATTTCAGGGGTCTTGAATGGTTGTTGTTCGAGAAAATTTGTAATATCACAAGTAAATTCGATCACATTAAATTTGCGTTCCGTACCAACTGTCCTTACAAACTGGTGCCAGTCCCATACGTGGTGTATTTTGGCCGTTATCTTCCTCTTTCTCTTTTCAATAATAGCGTAACATTTACATAGTGTATGGCCCGGCACTAAGAATTTGTGATCAATTTATTACAGATGCCGCCATAAATGAATTTTTATATTGACCGGCACCTGAATAACTGCAAAATACTGCTGATTTGATTGACAGTATGTACTATTTTTGCAGACGTTTGTAAAAAAGTGACAGATATTTGTAGTAGTGGAGTTGGTAGACACTGTTGGAGATCAAAGTTATAAGACACTGTTGTATTTTCTGATATCTGAGCAATCGACTTATCTTCCTTTTTAGCATCGTAACGTGCATCTTAGTTACACTGAAAATTTAGTTAGCTAGTATGTCTTCGGGAGTAGTGGCTTTTATAAGCTGGAAATAAAAGAATAAATCACTTAAATAATTGACATTTGTCGAATTTAACTTTTTCTTTGCCAACCGATTTGACAAAGTTGGCTGTCTCTCGGATTGTGTAAAGAAACCATTTTTGACAAACCATTTCTTTGGTTAATTCCTGATTTTAAAATAGTTTTCCTTTTTGTTGCATTGACCAGAATTAGGCCTGAAACATAAATCATCCGCTGATGGTACTTCCCCGGTGACCAATACTGCTTGACTATTATTTGTTTTTGCTCGAATCAAATTTTATTTATACATATGTTTCTACACATTTTTAATGGTATACATTTCCTGACCTCCATAATTTTGATACCGCAACCTTCATATGATTGAACAGTATTAGGTCTTCGCTGATTTTATTTTTTGTTACTGAAATAGAAGACGGGGTATCGATGTTTGGTATATTTGTCTCCCTAAATAAATCAACCTCCATTTGGGTTGCTGGGTTTTCAATTTCACCTGGGCCGTCTTCAACTATTTCTGTGCGCAAGTTTGTCTCAATTTGTGCTCCCATTTGTTCAATATCACAAAATATTAGTCGCTTGCCCACAAAACAATTTATAGATTGATTTGGTGATCTATCAACTAGTTAAGTTGTGTAATAACTAACCTTTTTCTGATTTTACCTTAAGACGCGGGCTATTACTTTTTAAATATTCTTGTTCTGAAATGGAATCAGAATCAGCCTCATTAGGTGCATAATTCGGATCGAAGTAAATACTTTTTTTTTTGTTTTTTTTGGTACTTTTTTGCTTGATGCAACTTTATTTTTAATATTAATATTTTTTTGGACCGCCTTTTGCTTTTGTTGCGGCGGTACACCTCCGCATGTGCTGTGCAAAAATATTGGTGAAACAATTAGTTTACTTTTACGTCTACCATCACAGGACATAAGAGGGGATACTGAACGAGCAACGGGCAAACGAATACGTAACACATACGATGACTGTTAGCGGACTGTATCACATTCGTTCAGTTTATTAAAAAAAATACTTTTTCTTAAATTTCTTATTTTTTATTAATTTAATGATTTTATTTTAAATGAATTCACAAACCAAATTTTTAAGTTTATTCTTACTACGTCCATTTCGGTTGACGAACTAACTCACAATTTTATAAAACAAAGAAAAAGATTTAAGTTCTTTACAAAAATTTTCTCCTCTCTTCTTTCCACAAACACATATATAAATAAAATAAAATGAAGGAAATACGCACAGCAATAGTCATTTAAGTCGCCGCACTGCACTGTACAACGAGTACAATGGATAAAATTTTATACAGCCATAGGCGGTCAAATATGTCGGTGCCCAAACATGCCGCGCCTCTTGAAAGATACACTTTCAACAAAATATAAATATATTCGAAAAACAGACCATCAAAAAAAAAATAAAAAAAAATGTTTTTCTTTTTATTTTTTACTTCACAATTACAATTCACAATCAATTCGAAGTTTTACAAGTTTGGAAATAGAACGTTTAAAAATTCCAGCCTTAGTTCGAACCTCAACAACTCGCACCCTATACTATCCTTTCCTGGAATTACTGAAACAATTTTACCCAACGGCCATTTAATCGATGGGATATTTTCTTCTACAAGCATAACAATATCGTTAACCTTCAAATTGTTAAGTTCTCGTTTCCATTTTACTCTTTCTTGCAGAGTATTCAAATATTCGATCGAATATCGTTTCCAAAATGATTCTACCATTTTTGTGATTCGTTGCCATTTTGTTAAACGATTATCTGCAATTTCTAATACAGAAGGTTCATTGATGGTCATACTGGGACCACCTGTCAAAAAATGATTGGGGGTCAATGGCTCCGGATCGTTTGGATCTTCAGATAAACAAGTCAAAGGTCGAGAGTTACGTATCCCCTCAATTTGGATTGTTAGAGTTTCAAACTCTTCTAATGTCAGAACAGTACCTTTTGTCACGCGTTTTAAGTGAAATTTAAATGATTTGATGGAAGCTTCCCATAACCCTCCGAAATTGGGAGCACGTGGAGGCATGAAATGCCAATTAATTTGCTCACTAGCACAAAAGTACGAGATTTTCAATTGCTCAGTTTGAGAAATAAATTGTTTGAATAATTGATTTAGGTCACGGTTGGCACCAACGAAGTTAGTAGCATTGTCTGACCAAATATTTTCAACTCTTCCACGACGCGACAAAAATCTTTTCAAACAGGCAACAAACGACTGTGATAGATCACTTACGACTTCCAAATGCATACATTTGGTCGGAAAACGAAAGCCTTTCGGTTAAATTTGTGACGTATAAAAAACGGACCACAATAGTCCACTCCAGTGTTTAAGAATGGTTTAGTCTGCGCCACTCGCTGCTGAGGAAGATCACCCATGATATGTTTGATGATTGTAGGTTTTGTGCGTGCACATATCACACAGTTCCGTACAATTTTCTTAGCTATGTTTTTACCCGCATTCGGCCAAAATCTTCGACGAATCAAAGACAAAAGTAATTGTGAACCTGCATGACATTGCTTTTTACGTTCATGTTGAAAGAGTAAATTCACGAATTTATGGTTTGATGGTAAGAGCATTTGATGTTTTGTGTCATATTCAATGTCTACATGCCTTAAAGACCACCGACTCTTATAGCACCTTGTTTTTATCCAGAAATGGATTAACACCTTTTAGTTTGCTATTATTCGTACAATCTTTGTTAGATGATAAACTTTTTATCTCCGCTTCAAATACACTCATTTGTATAACTTTGGTTAAAATTATTAACGCTGCGTCCAATTCTTGGGCGGTTAATTCGTTGCTGTAGCTTACCATTCGTTAACATTTGTTGGCAAAATGTATACACAACGCGGTAACTCGAATGAGTTTATTGTAAGAGCTAAATCGGTTAAAAATTGATGTTTGTATAGATTTATTGTTTGTAAATTCATTCAACACGGTCAGAGTCACAATTGACTTTATAGACTTCAATTCGAGGTCGACATCAATTAACTTTAAATTTTGAGTTTCAGTAATTATCTTCTTTAAGTGAAGAATGTGTTGGCCCTTCCACCACAAATTCATATTAATTAGTTGCACAGGCATTGTTCCGCGTGAAATAATATCTGCAGGATTTACTTGTGCTGAAATATGTTGCCATCTGCAACTAACTGAAAGTTTGCCACAAATGTTATCAACTTGTATGGCGGTGTTGCAATCCAAAACAAAGTTATCGTTGAGTCAGTCCACAGGACCACCTGAAAATTTATATTCATTGCTTCAATTGTCGATGACACTAATTTCGATAATAAATGTGCAGCACATAGCTCCAAATGCGGCAACGTTATTGTTTTTAACGGAGCCGCACGTGACTTACTGCACAGCAAATTCACATGTATTTCATCGTTCATATCGATGGATCTTACATACAAACACGCGCCATAGGCTTTCTCTGAAGCGTCGGCGAATCCGTGTAATTCTATAGGATTCAAAACGGAGTCTTTTTTATACACACGTCTTGGTAGTTGAATATTCGTTATGGTTTTTAAATTATTTCTAAATAACAACCAATTTTGTTCAATTTCTCTTGGAACAATATCGTCTCAATCTGAATTGTTTTTCCACAGCGCCTGCATTAAAACTGGTTTCACGGTAGTCGATGGGAATTCCATCCAAAAGACGATCGTCATTTGTGCACCATTTGTCCAAGTGGAAACAACCTTGCTTGGTTAATTGACGAAGTTGTTGTTGCTTTGTCTCAGACAATGTTTCGACACCAGTAACGATATCGTCGACATATGTGTCGTGAATTAACGATTGTGACGCCAAAGAAAATCCCGTAGCTTCATCCAAAGCCAACTGTTGAATTGACCGCGTAGCCAAAAATGGAGCTGATGCGGTCCCATAAGTAACCGTTGCTAATTCAAATGTGTTAAGGGTGTCTTGAGAACTTTCACGCCACAGAATCCTCTCAAGACACGTTTGACTAGGATCAATATACACCTGTCTGTACATTTTCATTATATCTGTTGTCATAGCGTATTGGCGCTTCCGAAACCGCAAAATTATTTTGAATAGATCTGATTGCACGGTTGCACCGACCAACATATTATTGTTCAGTGATTTGCCATTTGAGCTTTTCGCCGAAGCGTCAAACACTACGCGAAGTTTGGTAGACGAGCTACTAGGACGCAGAATTGCGTGATGAGGAATATAATAATTAACGTTATCACTTTGATCGAACTCGTTGATTTTTCTCATATCACCTAAAAATTCATATTCTCTCATGAATGAAACGTACTCTTTTTTTAATTCAAGATCTTCATCCATTTTACGTTCCAGGTACAAAAATCGTTTCTCAGCCATTTTCTTTGAATAGCCAAGTGACATAGATTCACATAGTGGTAGGAACACATTGAATCTTCCATTAGAATCACGATAATGCGTTGTTTGAAAAAGATGTTCACATTTGTCTTCTTCCTCTGATAAAAAACGTTTATTTGGAAGATTGTCGATTTCCCAAAATCGAGTTAACAATTGTGAAATATTATCTTCCTATTGGATAAATGACGAATGTAAACTGAGCGTTTCTTCACTAATACTTTCGTATTTTCCAAAAATTAACCAACCCAACAGACTGTCCTGTTAAATAGGCAAACTTCGGTTTAATGGAATTTTCTTCGGTAATAAGATGTTTGGAAAAAGTTCTGCTCCTAGTAAAATATCAATTTGACGAACTTCATTAAAATCGGGATCAGCTAGTTGAATATTGAATGGAATAGACCAATGGTTAATATCTACATGGGTTTGTGGTAAGTTATGAGATATTTTATTAATCAACAATAAATCTACATTAAAAATGGAATTTCGATACCGCGATTTGATTTGAGTTGAGACCATTTCATTAATACTTGTGGCCATTGTGTTTATTCCTGTAATTTGAATTGAATTTACATTGTTAATTATGCAACCCAATTTTTTTTGCCATAATACTAGTTATAAAATTAGATTGACTGCCTGAATCTAATAACGCACGGCACTCTGTGTATGTTCCGTTTGGATGCTTTACCAAAACAATTGCGGTTGGCAAAATGACTGTTCCGATATTTGCAGGTTTCATCTGTGTACTGAAATTCTGCGGTTGAATTGTTTGATTCTTTTCCAATTTAATATCATGAGTATTCGAATTTCGTTGATCAAAATGTAGCAGTGTATGATGTTTCTTATTACAAAGTCTGCAACCAGCAGAACGACAATCTGAGACAATATGAAACAGGTTTAAATAGTTAATGCAAGCTCGATCTTCTTTTATTTTGTTAAAACGATCAGCAGGAGTTAATGTCAAAAATGCTGGGCAATTAAAATGGGGGATTAAAATCGTGGGAAGTTCCATTGCAAATTTTACAATTCACCGATGTTGATTGGTTGGTATTTATTTATTAGTCATGAATGATTAACTTTCAGATTTGTTAACCGATGGCTTATTCGTTTGTCTTTGAATACCACCTGAAATTTTATTAAATAACTGTATAGAATTTGAAAGATACTCTAATATACTCTGCATCGTTTTTCAAGGAATTCGCGAAATAATATCCAAGTTGTTTTGTTCTTAGAACAATTTTGTTTCTACCAATCTTTTATAGATTCTTTATCCAATTTTCGAATTACCAACCGTATGACCACAATCTCTGAACATTATCAAAAGCTAATTTGCACGCTTCAAGCGCCGATACATGGTGATAATACAATGTTTGTAAACTTTCTCATTTCCATAGCATTGGGATTATGGATCGGTTGCAAATCAATCAATTCGTCAATATGTTTCTCGATAATAATTCTCGGGTTATCGAAACGCTTTATGAGCTCTGTCCAAGCTCGTTTATACCCCGCCTCAGATATATCCATATGTCCGAGTGATTGCCTTGCTTTCTCTTCTAAACTACTCTGAAGATATGTGAATTTCACAATATCTGTAAGATCCGCGTTGTTATATATTACCGCTTCAAATGTATCTTCAAAGGTTACCCACTTTAAAGGATTTCCATCGAAATGAGGTATATTTAATTCAGGTAATTTTATAATAGATTTAGGAATGGACGATGCCTCACCTTGGGGCGAAAAAATAACCTTTTCATTATTGTTTGAGATTACCTCACAACGAGACAGAATTCGTGACTTTACCTTGTGATACATATCTTCAAACAAGTCAATGTCAGCCTGGTAATTCTCATTAAAATCTTCTTCCAAAATAGAATCCACTAATGTATTTGTTATGGTTTCAAATTCCAAATACGTTTTTTCGACAGATTGTAATCTTGTTTTTAGTTCGTTTGGATCGACGGTTTCGTTTTCTAAGAATGTTTCAATGTTTGTAATTCGTCTATTAACATAACCAAATCGTTTTTTAAATTGGGATTCTATCGTTGTAATTGCTTGTTCATCCATTTCTGTTTAAATTCGAAGACAATATGTCCGAATAATGAGACATCCAACTTCCAATGTGAATGATGATGATTGGATTTCACATCTAACTTCCAATAAGAATGATGATTGGATGGAATATGTATGTATAAACGAAACTGTTGAAATCCACTATGTTGAACGAAAACAAAGAAAAAGAACTAAAAGTTTACAATAATTTTCTCCTCTCTTCTTTTCACAAACACATATATAAATAAAATAAAATGAAGGAAATACGCACAGCAATAGCCATTTAAGTCGCTGCACTGCACAGTACAATGACTAAAATGGATAAAATTGTATACAGCCATAGGCGGTCAAATATATATGTCGGTGCCCAAACAAATTGCATGAAGGTTAGTGAGAAGAAGACTGGTTAAACCTGCCTTTTGACAGAGTTTTGCATTACGAGTCAAACAAAAACATTCAGAAACAATTTGCTGTGGGCCCAGGAGCACGTTTCTTGGACTCAAGAGATGTGGAAAAACATGATTTTCTGCAATGAATCCAAATTCAAACTGCTTGTTGGAGTCTTTTAAGACTTCTAACAATAACTGAAGGAGGTGAAGTCTGGAGGTTTTTTTCTGGAGAAGAAACTGGTTGAATGTGGCTCTTTAGTTACAAAATCACGACATTTGCAAGTCCTACATAATGAATTTGACCCCTCTGTCCTAAAGCTTTTCGACGAGCGTTTAAGATGTATTTTTCAACTCCGTGCAATTGTGCGAAAGTTACCATGGCCCCTGGCCTCCTGGTACATCCCAGACTTAATCCCAATAGAAAATGTTTTGGTCTGTAATGAAGCTAGTATGTTGATGAACTTCTGGGAATTCATACCTTCTGCAACTTTGAAAAATTTATCAAACCCAATGAATCGGAGGTGTACCGCCATAATAAATGCGAGAAACGGGCAAACAAAATATTAACATTAAAGATAGAATTGCTATAAAGCAATAAAAACCAAAAAAATAAAATAAAAAAGAAGTGTTTACTGTATTCCACTACTTTAGCTCCAATCAACGTATCTTGAATATTTTCCCATTTTTTCGGTTTTCCCCCTAAATTGCAGGTACATTTTTTTTTTAAATTCTCTCTGATCAAAAGTCGCTATTTACAATTTTCAAAATCAAATTTTGTTTTTCTATTTGGGCAGAATTTTTTAAATGAAAGAGACCAAAAGTGATTACTTTCAGAATGGACCAAAAATTGCCAGTTTCTCTATGAAAAATAACCCTAAAATTCTTGATTTTGGTCAAAACAAGCTATTTACTACAAAAAAGTGATCAAAAGTAAGCATCAAAAGACATTCCTCAGAACATATTTAAAATGAAACAATAAGTCAATTCTTTTCCGATATTCCAAATCCCAATCCCAATTCTTTTCCAATGAAACGAAAAAAAAATGTTCTTGTCTATGGATATCTTAAATACTGCCTTCTTTCTACACAGTAAAAAGGACCTGAAAATTAATCAACGGTTATTCGTAGTAGTAACTGGGTAGCTGGTAGCGTATACATTTAGGCAACTTAATAATTTTAACTAAATTTGCACCCCAGAATTTTCTACCCCCCCCCCCCACCATCCTAAAATAAAATCGTAGACAACCAAATTTGTTAATTCAGAGAGAGAGAGAGAGAGAGAGAGAGAGGGACTATTTTTTGTGCTTTCCCACATTGAGTGTAGAAGTAAATTATATTTCATGTAAGTTGAAATAATAATTTATCATTTTCAGTAGTATATCTTAAAGCATCAGTTTTAGTTTATGGAACACTAGAATCGAGTGCATTGCTTCTGCAAGACCTATAAACTAATCTTAAGGATTTGCTAAAATAAATATTGGTGTAAAAAAAAGAATTGAGCTTTGAATAAAATACAAATTTAAGCAATAAAACAAACTGCAAATAAATACAATTTTTGGGAATGTTAAACTTAAATGATTACAATTCAAATCAATAAAGAAATATTTTTCTCATAAATTTTATATTCTGTGGTAATACAAAACCATACCAATCAATGGTAATGTATATGCGAATTATGAAGTAACTTATTAAATTAAGCGAAAGAACCTTACCTCCCCTTCCCCTCCTACAAAATTAATCCAAATAAACAATATTTGAAAGAGCAACGAATTCCAATTTTTTGATCACTTGATCAATTTAAAGTTTAATGATTAGTTTATACCGTACCGGGTCAACCATTTAAATCATCAACATAAGTATCTCGAAAATACTGAAAATAAATGATAAAAAGTACGCGGGTTTCTTTTGATGCCAACACCCAGCCGACTTTCATATACAAGAGTTTCTTTATAAAGATGGAATAGCAATAACCACCAGTTGAATCTTTCAACTCCTGAATCAGTTTCTTTTATAACACGTATAGAAAAGTAAAAATTTCATACAACACCGAGTTCTAGAGTTTGAATAGATTTTACGCACTAAACAGTTTGTCACACAACATTGTGTGTAAAATATGCAATTTTGTTTTGCTAAATGGCTATTATTTATATAGAATATTACACAATTTCAAACCATTAGAATTAACGCTCAACTAAAGAAATATATATTATCGCCGCCAATGGTAAAATATTTTAAAATTTTTACTAGCATTAGGCAATTAGGGATTTTCAAGTCTATAATAAAACAACTTAAGTTATTTTTAAATAATTTTAATTGAAAATATTTTTAAATAATTTTAATTCAAGTCATTTTTGAAAATTTTGCGTAGAATAATTGGATTGGAACAACTTAATAATGGTTAAAGGCAAATTATTCAAAGTAATTGCCAACGCTAGCTACGACTTTTGCCCATCTTTCAGGCAGCATACGGATGCCGCGGCGGAAAAACTCCTCTTCTTTCGAAGAAGTTCCGTGACAGCCCATAGGTCATTGGCCGGAACAAGTGGTAATTAGATGGAGCGATATCTGGAGAGTATAGCGGGTGGGGTAGGGATTAATATTTCAGCGTTTCCAAGTAATTTTAAACTGGTCTCGCGACATGAGGTCGAGCGCTGTCACGCTTAAAAATCACCTTGCTATGCCTTTCGACATATTGCGGTCGTTTATCCTCGAGTGCTCAGCTCAAACGCATTAATTGAGTTCGGTAGCGTTCCTTAGTAATAGTTTCATTAGTTTGGGCATTAGTTTTGAACCATATATTTTGGGCATACACCACGATCTCTTACGTTACGTACATAAGGACTGTATCGAAAAGAAAGTAGCCGCAATAAAAGCAATTTTAAACACAAAAAAAAACAATTTTGAGTGTTATAAAATGATGTATTATCATAAAGTAGACCCCTAATTAGAAGATTTCATGTTTAAAACATTTGAGAAATTATTTTCTAAATACACTGCGAATTTTGCCTTTGATTAGATAGTTTCATTAGGTTCTGCACAGTGCAGTTTTATTAATTTTTCTGGTTGCTTTAGACCAACTTTTTCCGAACTCTGTTAAATTTTCGGCTATTTTACCATTATTTTTCAAGTAACGCTTCACAATTGCCCAATATCTTTCAATTGGTCTACGTTCTGATGAATTTGGCGGATTTTGCTTTTTCCACTTTAACATACCATATGTTTCATCATATGCCAAGACGGTCGCCATACAGTTTTCGTGAACGGTTTTGGCCTAATTTTTATTGTTTTTCACTTCGTTTCGGACTATTTTATTTTTTATATATCTTCAAGTCATGCCACTAGTACCTAGTTTCCCACATAAATCTCTGAAAGACATTGATTTGATTTTGCGAATTTCAATCACGGTTTTGTATAATTTAAGATTGCTGCGACCTTGTTTTCGACCGCTTTTTCGTAAATCCTTTACCGTACCATGTTCCCCAAACTTATTAATTATTTTTCTCACTGCATCTTCACTTATATTTTCACGCTTTGCTAAATTTCTAAACCAAACACCTTTTTCAGTGCACTAATTGTGCAAAATACATTTATGGACTTTTTCTTTTATTCCTGGCATAATTACAACTGAATAACAAATTATCAAAATCAAACGCAATATTTATCTACAAAGAACTATTCAATCTAACGGCACTTTTCCGTTACCATAGAATTAGTGCAAGCCAAAGAAAACTTAATTTTATTGTGGATACTTTTTTTCGATACAGTTCTTATCTGAGCTTAAATTCTTATGGGACCCAGTTCCTCTGCTTTTGAATCATTCCAAGTGCATACAACCGAATGGCGATGTCTTGTTGATTCACTCCCAGTAATTCTGCAAGTTTTACTTGCATTCGACATGCATCTTGATCCAGAATTGCTTTAATTTCATCATCTTTGAATAATTTAGACCTTCCACTGCGATTCTTATCCTCCACGTCAAAATCAACGTCCTGGAATCGCCGAAAAAATTGACGATGATTCACTGATGCAGGCTTTATACCATATGCTTCTTTTAGCATTCGATGCGCCTCAGTCGCAGATTTTGCAGTTTTGTAATTCTATTATAAACCTATCAAAAAACCATAGTGGAGTTCTTGATAAATATTAAAATCTTAAGATATTGAGTTTCTTAAGAAAATTGTAATATGTCTGTACAGAAATTTTAAATTTTAAATATACACATATGTATGAAAGCTTTTCAAATTTTACTCTGCCTTAAGCAATGTGTTAATTTTAATTAGAACTTACAAGAATTGTCAGACTAAAATAAAAATATTTAATTGTCATCCTTTCAGCAATAATTCATTTTTCACATTAGCATCTTTATCCTGAATAAACCTTTTGACAATTTGACAAAACATTTACAAATATTTAGATTTAATATAAGCTTCACAAAACATATATGATGTGTGAAGTTTGTCGAGGTTGGCACTACATTTTTTTTTTGAGTTCTAATTTAATTTTAACTTCACACGCATTTTTTTCCAGCCATCTATCTTAAAAGTAAATCAGCGAAGATTCATGTTACTTGGCATAATGTAATTGTATCATCTCCATATAAAATTAACCCTGTTTTTTTTAGATAACACAAACATTTTAAGAAATCATAGCGTTATATGAGATAATCCCAGAGATTCGCTTTAATTTACTTTTACTGATTTTCTTTTTCTAGACGTATAAATTTGAAATGTTTAGATTAAAAAAAGTCAAGTTAAATGGTTTGAACAGAATTTTGGTGGAAGAGATCAAACAGTATCATTTACCTCTCGGAATCAGAAGTTATTCTCGCTTGCGTGTATTCTTCAATCAAGTTTGGGTTAGTGAAATAGCGCTACAAGGTTTTCAAATTTACTGATTGTTTTAAAACATTTATAATAAAAATTTGGACTCAAATTTAAATGTTTATTGTTTTTTAAAACTACCTGGGTCCGAAAGATGAGGACCTCAAAACGAATAAATTAATTTGTACATTATGAAAATCAAAATAGTTACGTTGATTTTCCGTTATCATCTT
Organism: Tipula vernalis; assembly: GCA_958295665.1. Classification (NCBI taxonomy): domain Eukaryota; kingdom Metazoa; phylum Arthropoda; class Insecta; order Diptera; family Tipulidae; genus Tipula; species Tipula vernalis. The sequence goes on along the minus strand of OY282558.1, from coordinate 171,955,126 downwards.
AAATAAAGTTAATAATAAATTAATAAAAGGGGGTTCTCCAGTCAAAGCGTTAAAATATTGTTCAAAATGAAATTCCATTTCTCTATTTAACCAACCAACCCTTAAGTTACATTACACACCTGCTTATTCCATTTGTATATTATAATTACAACACCTCACCACAGGAGGATAATCTTGAAATTATTGATTATTCCGATTTCCTCCTCTTATAAGTAAGTATACATAAGGAACTCATACAAATAACAAAAATAACAATGGCATAATAGGAATTCCATTTGAAGATTTTATTTATTTTTTACTTATATACCTCCTCTGAAAAGACATAATATAAAATCATTGAAGTGTTTGATCTAGAAGTAGTACCGAACTAATGAAAAATAAGAAGTCTCTTGTATATACAAATGGAATACAAAATTAGTGTGCAAATAATATTTTTATGGTATTAAAGGAATACCTTTCGACTATTTAGACACACAGAAAGTTAGATTAATTATATTTTAATGACTAGGTAAGTTTTTCTTTCTTTTTTTTTTTTTTGTGTCTAAATTTATTTCACAAATCACATTTGACAAAACAAAAGAAAAGTGTGTAATGGGTGGGAAAAATTTTAAATTTGTTTTTATGTAAAATCGAATAAATTTACATGAGAAATATTTATTTATATGGGGAGGAGGTGACAAATTTATATTTTCCTCGTCCCACCTAAAATACCTAGCCCGATGCTTAATGTTTTTGAAATATTTTGTTTTAAACTAACTTTTTTTCCACGAATAATATTCCCCCCAAGGTTAAAATTAGGTTGGCGCGTTGAATAAAATGTTGATGTATTTTAATCAACGCGTTGTTAAAATTACATAGGCACAAATTCAAAATTAAAATTATTAGAATAAAATACTTTGCTTTGTTATATTTTGAAGCCGTTTTTTTTTTTTATTACAGACTACCTAAAAACTTTTAACATCAGATTTTATATTTTTGACTAATTAAAATAGATTTTAACTAGAATTATAGGTAGGTCAGTGAGCTTATTATTTATTCAAATAAATATGATGGATACATAATTTCCTAGTACACCATATTTTGTCCAAAATATTTTATAAAATGAATTTTCTAATGCTAATTAGAGTTTATTTATTTAGTTCCAATATATTTTTCGTGACTAGACAGAAAAGAAATCAATTTGATTAGTATTTATAATATAAAATATGATAGAATTTAATTAGATCAGATTTCCTACAAGCCTAAAATAATCCAACTAATTTGAAATTGTTTCAACACTTAACCGGCCAGCTTTTTCCGAGCTAATTGTAGGTGTACGGCTGGTAAAATTATGCTCTTGGATGGAGAATGAGAGCACCTTTCATTTATCGCTAAAGAAGAGATCCGCTCAATCCGCTCTCTGAGTAAATAAATTTTATAAAATTAATAAAATTAAATTTTATATCTTGCCACCATAAGGTTAATATAGCATCTCAATTTTACTCCTAGCTGCTCAACAAGGTATTACATTATGTTGTTATTTTAGAGAACTAGCAAGCTTTTGATATCCACCACACAAGATTTACAATACAAATTACCTGTTAAGATGTCTATTTTCTATATAATTATGAAATATTACTCGGCGGATCAATGTGCTTAGATTTTTTCAAATTAATAGAAAAGGTTTTTAGGATATATTTCAAAATATAGAAAAACATTTGCACTTTCACAAACTGTTTCTTAAATTTTCTTGGGATATCTGAAGAATATGAGAAAATGCCCTAAATTTTGGAGCATTTTTGCCATATTTGAAGTAATTGTTGTTTAATTTTTAGAGAATTTTTGAAAATGGGGTTTTTATTTTTAATACTTGTAGTAACCGAAAATGCAAAACGACCCCAATAAATTTAAATGAAGAAATGTCCCACTTTAGTATTGGGATAATTTTTGAAACAAAATGTTAATGATTTGTTGGAACTAAAGAGTATAACAGTAGAAGAGGATCGAAACTAAAAATTATGGGGTTATGCAATTCAAATTATGGGTTAAGCACTCACCAAACCTTATTGGTTGTTAATTAACTTCTGCGATTACACAATTCTAGAAACAAAACAGGTTTTGATACAAAACTGGCCATGGGCTGTTTAATAAATAATAAAATACGTTTTCCAACTGATCTTGATTTTCTTCTGTATATGAACGAGAAACATAATACGATATTATGTGTAGAACAAAAAAAAAATAAAAATTTTCTCGTTTCGTTGTTTACATAATTTGCTACTGCCTGATATTTTTATTTTAACTCCATTTGTTTATGAATTGACCGACATTTGCTGTGTTTTTTAATTTGCTTCCGATAGATGCTATTAGATGCAACGTGCTATTTATTTAACGTCAAACTATAATTTTTGATCCAATTGTTTAGCGAAAACTTGATATAAGAAATATTTTGGTTCTACCTATTTATACGGAGAAGTATCGGGAACCACTTTTTAAAAGACGGCTCTCGATAGCAGCTATCGGAGCGAATAAAAAAACGCAGATATTGTTCGCGTGTAACCGTTCGAACTAATGCGATTTGGAAACACCTTTGAATTTTGAAATAATTTTTTTTTTTATTATTTTGACGCATGTGAAGTTATCCCAGGCTTTCATCCCAGTAAATCAAAAAAAATTGAATCAGGCAACCCTAATAAAATTAAAGCCTTATTTAATATTATGTGAACTTAGTCCAGCCTAGGATTTTATAAAAATTGGATTAAATTCCGAAATTACATAATATCCACATACAAAATTAATAAAATATAGATTATCATTGATATTTTTATGAATCAATCTAAATAAGACATAAAGTAATTGCAAGGTTTTAACTAGCAAATAAAAATGTCACGGATGGGATCCGCTCGAAACGCGATATTTCAAAACGCGATATGACGAAACGAGATAAAGTACAAAATGGGATATTTGAAAACGCGATATGGTCCAAAAACGCGATATGTTACAAAACGCGATATTTCAAAACTCGATATGGTACAAAACGCGATATTTTAAAATTATTAATCTTTCTTCATTTCACATATACAATTTTCCTTCACCTTTACGATGAAATTGAATATGTACTAGGATCTGCGTTTTGAAATCTCACCTTCTGAATTATCGCGTTTTGTACTATATCGCGTTTTGTACCATATCGCGTTTTGTACCGTATCGCGTTTTGAAATATCGCGTTTTGTACCATATCGCGTTTTGAAATATCACGTTTTCATTGCGTTTGAAATGTTACCTATCTCGGATTAGAGCTGAATGATTTTGAGACGGGAATACCATTAGCTTAATTAAGAAAACATTTCATGAAAATCGTATTGTTCCAAGTGACCGAATTGTTATCCTAAATAGATAAATCGGAACCACTTACACGTTTCGATACTGCAAAGCAACAAAGAGTAAATTTTTCCAAACAAACAACAACTGTTGTAACAACTGTGATACCCAATTAAAAAATTGCGCTTATTATAGAAGCCAATATTATGTGATCGATAAAGAAATGGAAAATTTGAAAAAGGCAATTCAACAAATAAACATGAAAATTCGATCTCTAACCTTAAAAAATGATATCTACGAAAAACAGATAAATCCATAAAGCTGGCTCATAACATTAATACATATGAAAGATAAAATAATAATTTAATTTAGTTGATAAACACGTAAAAGAGCTAGAGAAAAAGTGTTATTTATGCGAATATGCAGGACGGCTAAATGGAGCTAATCACAACGATTTTTGGCTCAACAATTTTTTTCCGATCCACGACAACTTACCGCTATTTAACAAATAATTTCAAATATAGAGTGGAAGCTGTGTCTCCTCTTCAGAGCTGGATGCGTATCGATCTTAAAGCCGGGGTAAATGGAAATGGATATTAATTCGAGCTATGTGGTTTTGGCTTTCAATGAGATCGACATTAAACGAGACTTGGAATATAATAGCTTTCATAATCATATTGACGGTTTGACCGATCTATATATCGATAAATATATCTGTGGTCAAAAGGCAAAACAGCCTAAATCAAATTTGATAGTTTTTCTAGAGAGGTAGAAAAAGTTGAATTTTAAATTCATTTTACACTTATGCCGACAAAAAAGTTACTATGGCTTGCGCCCACCGCCCTTGGACACAAGGCATTACCATATTAAGTCAAGTTTAGTGGAGTTAAAGGATGGCTATAAAACGTTGAATATTGAAAATATTTTTTGTCTTCAGTCGACATAAGCTGTTTTGCCTTTTGAGCACAGATATGTATATTGTCTTACCTACGCATGTAGTATGAAAGGTAGCGAAATAAAGCCAAACTTGCTATAAAGTATTGATCTAGCCGGGGATTGCTATTCAACGTTAGGACTAACTTCAGAAACTCCGTTTTTTGAATTTTAAACTGTTAAATTTTACTCAGGTTTTCAGAAGGACCGTTACAGCTGAGCTATGAAGTGTATATTTTTAAACAGCGATACAACAAACGCGGAAGAAAAATCAATAAATGTTATATCTAGCAGTCGACCTAAAATGATCCATCCACACGGTTGAAAAAAAAGGTATAAAATTGATCATTTTTAGATATTCATATAAATCCATCAGCAAAATGGTATTAAATTAATAGTTTCGCAATTTATTAATTTGCGTTTATTTAGGGTTATAAAATTTATATGTACTATCGTATTAATTTTTTATATAGCATTAGTATTAAACTTATAATAAACTATGCATAATAATTAATAACATTCATTTATAAGTTTGATATTGCGATATATTAATGAAATCAATACCAATGGCATATTAGCTCAATAAACATAACTCATTAAATGCTCTAATACGCAGTAATTATTAAATTAATCTAAATTTTGTATAAAATATTTAATTCTGATATTTATTAAATTGATAAATAATGTTATTAATTTAATAGATACCAATTTATCAATTGTATATTCGATACCTATTAAAATATTAGTAGGGATTAAAATTATTTTTCTTTAATTGGAATAAATAAAAAGCTCTAAATTTCATTTCTCATACATACCATATATTCTTTATTTCTCTTTCTAATCAAATTATAATAATTAAATTCAACAAACACACTAAATTTAATATTCTAAGTTAATTTTAGAATTTTTTTAAAATATTGTATAACATTCATTTGTCCTCCTTGAGGTTACTACTTCATAAGTATAAATACCTACTTTTATCAAACTTCAAAATATCAAAAATACTCAAATTTAAGTTTTTTAGGCTTACGTCTTCTTCTACCTCAAATGCGTGATGAAATTTATCAAAAGCTTTTGTAGTGAATTTTTTACATAAAAGAAGGTACCGATTTCTAAATTTAATAATGTTTTTGATTTGAAAAAAATAAGACACTGAATTATCAATCAAGGAAATAAATAGTAATGGACGGTAATGAATAGAATTTTCAAAATACGGAACTATAAACAATGGTTCGTTTTCCAGATAATTTAAACAAGTCCACCCCGCTAAAATTTCGTGGAGTATATCTTTGGAAGGCTTACAAAGCTTGCCAATTTTTATCTCATGATCCAACGTAAAATTTTCCCAAGTGGTAACAAATCTTTTTTGATGCCTTTGAGATAAGATTTTAGGTAAATTTATAAAATTTTTCAGCCTAGCTGATAAATTTTTAAAATATTGATGTTTAAATTCATAACGCATTAAATTCATAACATGCTCCCATACATAAAAAAAGTCATTACCATGAAATTATACAAAAATCTTGAATAAAATTATTTGTCACGGCAGGAGCAGAGTTTCGATTCAAATTTGCGGAGGCTTAAGTTAAAGTGGAAGGTATTCACGATCTAACAAGACCAAAAATTTCTAGCAGAGTGCCAAGAAAACCGAGTGGGATGAGATTCTAGGTGATGTTAACGTGGCTGTTAACGTAAAATTTAACAAAAAATTTGATAGAAATGTAAAGCAGGATAATTACATTTATTGAATGTTTTCAAAAAGTTTATTATTTATATTATTTTTAAAGTTGTTTGCGTTACATTGCATCAAAAATTTAGCAGGTACAAATAATTTTGGTTCGGACTGTATGTACTTACATAAAAACAATACCATTTTCATTCATTCTTATAATAAGCAAAGTAAAATTTTTAAAGTAGTATTCTATGACTTTATTGTTTTAGTTTTTTACATGAATGTGTTATGAAGGGAATCTTTACGCATCTTTAACTTTGGAATCCGACCACCTAGAATTTATTTATTTATTTACATCTATTCTACAGTTAAAAACTTAATGAATAGTAAAAAAAGAATTATTATAGATTAAAGATAAATAAAAGTGATACTAACAATACGGAACATTACCTGAAAAAACGAAAACTTTAAAAACGTAAAATGAGATTAAAAATTGCAATTTCTAATTGCCTTCCGAAAATACACTCTGGATCTCTCAAAATTAAATAAATGGTAAAATTCATTAAAAATTCTAGCCATTGACTTGGTTGGCTCATTGGAACCATAATTCGTTCTATGAAAGTCAACAAACAAAAATTCCCTTGGACGCAAGCTTCTGGTAGGTACATAAATGCTCCAAGCAGAAATGAGTTCAGGACACTTAATGCGGCCACTAAGAGAATCACTAACAAACAAGGCAGATGCAATTTTTCGGCGTTTAACCAACGTATCAATGTGAAGGCACTCACACCGAATCACATACGATGGGAGACTTCGCACCTGTTCCCACATAGGTAGATGACGATCAGATAAATGACCAAGCTTCCTGGCCATATAGATAGTAAAACGTTTCTGAATAGATTCCAATCTTGCAATATGCACATCCTGATGAGGATACCAAACCACTACAGCATATTCAAGGTGAGATCTTACTAAAGAAGTATATAGACTAACACACGAAAATGCATCCATAAAATCCTTTGTCATTCTAAAAATAAAACCTAACATAGAATTGGACTTTAATATTATTTTATCTATGTGTAACGCAAAAGTTAATTTCTGATCAAACAGAACTCCTAAATCAACAGTTGAAGTTACTCTACAAAGTAGATCTCCATCAAAATAATAATCGACAATATTTGGATTGAGTGTTCTGAAAAACGACATCACCTTACACTTTTGTACATTGATGAACAATTTATTCTTAGAGCACCAACTAGACAATATATTAATTTCAGATTGCAAAACCTCAGCATCACTTACAGATTGAACATGCATGAAAATCTTCAAATCATCAGCAAATAATAAACATTTACAGAATTTAAAAATATTGGGAATATCATTCACGAATAAAAGAAATATAATTGGGCCTAAATGGGACCCCTGAGGGACTCCTGAATGACAATAGATATAATCTGACTTAACATCATTCAATAGAACATACTGCTTCCTACCAACTAGATAAGAAGAAATCCATTTAAGAAAATTTGGATCAAGACCAATAACCGAAAGTTTTTCAATAATAATTTTATGGTCGATTGAATCAAAAGCTTTAGCAAAATCAAAGTAAATTGAATCAACTTGGGCGCCTTTAGATTCAAGTGACTTAATAGTGAATTTAGTAAATTGTAACAGATTGGTAGTCGTAGATTTTCCACTGGTGAAACCATGCTGGAAACAAGAAATTATCTCTTTAGTATGGAATAACAAATGTTTCGATACAATTAATTCGAAAAGTTTTGGTATAGACGAAAGAATTGAAATACCACGATAATTTGATATATCAGAACGGTTACCCTTTTTGTAAATTGGAACAATGTGAGAAATTTTCCAAGCTGAAGGAAATTGTCCAGAAATTAATGATTGGTTAAAAAGATAACATAATGGAGTTACAATATATGAGCTCATACATTTTAGTATTGACGAAGGTATCCCATCAGGCCCACATCCATCATTAAAATCTGACAGATATTCATAAATGTCATCTTCAGTTATTGATAGGTACGGAATGTTAAATTGGCAATTACTAACAGTAGGGTCGCTTTTAGTCACACCTTGTTTCTTTTTTATTTGATCAAGGTCTATTAGTCTGTCTTTGTTTCATGAAAATCGGATGGGTACTTTTCGAATTACTATTTGTTACCAGATATCAACAGCAAGGATATAAGGCATCTCTCTCGCTCCAGCGCTTTGCTTGAGTTGAGATACCTAAAAGTTGTTGATTCCGCGGTTAATTTCGCAGTTGAAGTTTCAAACTATTAAAAACAAATACGATTTGTAGACTTAAGGTTATAACAACCACTATAATTTTATCATATCGATGCTATCTAACAAGACAGCCGGTTAACTCATTAAAAAAGAAACTGGCATTAGTCATAAAAAGAAGCTGTTGCTGTACCAGCAACATTTTTGTAATACATATATTGGATACATTCTTTGTATTTTTTTTTTGTGTAAAATCGACATAAAAACCATAAAATCCAATCTTTATTTTGAAAAATGGTATGGCATAAAGTAAAATCTGTGCGCTTGTATAAAAGGCATAAAACCAATGTGTTTTAAGTCTGATTGATTAAGTGATTTTATCATCAATCTTATTTTGATTTGAATGTCTCTCTATATAGGCTCTCACTTTCCACTTAGTTGTTCTTGTATTTCTATTTGCTTGTGATGTCAAATTGGTAAAATACAGCTTTTCCATAAAATAACAAATTTTTTTTTGTTCATTGTGTTCCGTTTTTTTTTTTTTTTTTTTTTTTTCACCTATCAGTCAATAATATCTTAAATACTGTGCGGTCTATAACAATGAAAAAGATAAATAAAAATAGAAAATCCTTTTTTTTTTTGTTCCCCCCATTTTTTGTGTTTTCTTGTTTTTTGTTCTTCCAATTTGTGTGGTTTTATGAAATGGGCTAATAAAAATTTATGGTATTTCGACTACTTAGTGGTAATTGAGTTTTATTTCTAAGCCATTAAAGGTCTGCGGCACATAGGGACGGTTTATAATATTATAAATGTTGAGCAAAAAACAAAAATTGATAAAAATGGCCTTAAGAAATTATAATTCCTTGTAGATTGAGATTGATTTTGATTTTATTGTTCATCTGTATTATGTGTGTGTTGAAAGGATATTTAAAAGGCCGTAGGTTTTTTTTTTATTTTTATTATATTGTTGCTTCTGTTTTCGGTTAGATGTGCGATGGTTAAATATAGGAGCGTGTAGCTTATTATTGTATCCAATCTTAATTGATTACGTAAACCTAATATAGTACGATGTTTTCGTTTATCAAAAGCTTTCAAATATATAGATTAATTTAATTCATTTATCTTGTTTTTGTTACGTTATCTATTCATTTCCGAAAGTGGTATTTTTACTCGAAATAAATTTACCAACAAAACACAAAAAAAAAAAGATTTTATACGTAAAACGAAATCTCTAGTTTTTGTTAGTACGTAGAAAGATTGAAATTAATTGCCACTGTTATATAAATTACGAGAATTTAAAGGATGGGGGAGACAATATAAATATTCGTTGGGGCGGAAAAACACATAGGGTTACAAATTATTACATAGTCATATGTTTACAATTCTAAATTAAACAATTTTGCACCAGTGTCCTCTCAAGAACTATTTATATGTGTGTATGCTACTATAAACTGCATGAATAAGAAATATTAATTTACCAACATCTGGCACAGCACATAACACAAATAGAAGCTAAAACTAATAAAGAACAAAAAAAAAATAAAACTCTAATTATTGTTATTAATTTAGTTTTTCATTCTGGTTCGTATAACTGTGTAGCACAATGTTGATTTTAATTTTTCTCTGGACATTAAACGGCCAATGTACTATGTTGAGAAATTTTGCACATTTCTTTTTACAGACCTCCAAATTATCTACGAGGGCGGATTGAAAATGAAGCTACCTAAGTAGGAAAATAAAATTTTTTTTTGCCAAAAACCATTTATTTCTCAACATAGTCTCCATTTAATTCGACACACTTAGTAAGACGATATTCCAACTTTTTTATACCATCTGAATAATACGATTTCGGGAACCCCTCAAAATACGCGTTAGTTTCGATAATCACTTCTTCGTTTGAGATGAATCTTTGTCCTACGAGCCATTTTTTCAAGTTTGGAAACAGGAAAAAGTCACTAGGAGCTAAATCTGGACTATAAGGTGGATGATCAACCAATTCGAAGTGTATTTCACGTCATTTTAGCATCATATCTAATGCTGTGTGAACCGGTGCGTTGTCTTGAAGAAAGAGCACTTTTTTCTTCTTTAAATGTGGTCGTTTTTCCTTGATTGCATCAACCAATTGATTCAATAATGCACGATAATACTTTCCTGTGATTGTGGATCCTTTTTCAAGATAATCGATGAGCAATATTCCGTGTGCATCCCAAAATATAGTGGCCATAACCTTGCCAGCCGATTTCACTGCCTTTGCCTTCTTCGGAGCACTTCCACCAGCTGCCACCCATTGTTTCGATTGATTTTTGGTTTCAGGTGTGTAGTGGTGGACCCACGTTTCATCAACAGTAATTAATCGACGCCAAAAATCAACAGGATTACGCTTTATCATGTCCAAACACCGCTGTGAAGTGGTCTGTCGAACTCGTTTTTGTTCGACACTGAGCAAACGCGGCACCCATCTTGCCGATAGCTTTTTCATATGCAAATGTTCATGCAAAATGTTGAACACACGTTCTTATGATATGTTTACCATTTCAACAATCTCACGCAACTTGACTCGGCGATCATTCATAACGATATCGAGGATTTTCTTGATATTTTCTTCAGTAACCACCTCTTTTGGCCTTCCTGTTGATGGTATTGTTGCAGTGCTTCTTCGGCCGCGTTTAAATTCAGCAATCCAATATATTACCATGTAATCTGACGGAGCAGACTCACCGTAATGTTTATCGAGCTTTTCTTTTGTCTCTTTCGCCGTTTTCCCTTTCAAATAATAGTGTTTAATCACTGCACGAAATTCGTTTTTTTCCATTTTTCAAGAAACACAAAAATTGCTTACTTCAAACGACTACAACAAATAAACTAATCGATGAATTTGGGTGAAATTTTAACAGCTGACGTTTGACAGATCGCAATTTCTAAAAAACAAAAAAATTTTGTGTTTGTGCTGCCATCTAGCGCTAGGTAGCTTCATTTTCAATCCGCCCTCGTATTACTCATTTTTAACCCATTAACAAAATCATCTGTTGCATGCATATTCGGTGTTTTCTTAAATATCTCACCATTTCCCACAAACAATTTGGGGCTTTGGGACTTTGAAAAATAAATAGACCGACCAATGTGTAAGTAAATAAATAAATAAAATTAGATAATTTATTATGTGAAACAAACAGTTGCCATATTACAAGAAAGATACTAACTACATAAACATGAAGAAAAGTGTATCACGTATTTTGTAGTGTTTTGTTGATGTTTTATTGTTCTACTGTTAATTTAATAGTTTTCTTTTTGTAGTTTAGTTTAGTACATACGTATAGCTATGTATATGTACATACGTTTTTTATATTTTAGAAAACATCATACAGAAATACATTACAAATCCAAAACGAACGAGTGTAAGGACGTAGACATGATGTAATATCTTAATTTTATATTTTCCATGAGAATATGTGATGTCTTTATGCTTTGCTAAGTTTAAGAGATAGAAATTTGTTCAAAGCTGCTCATACATCTATTTAAAAGTTTTGAGAGCTTATGGCAAATTATTTTGCAAGGATTTTCATGAGAAATATTATGTGCTTGTTGTATGTGATATGCATATATTCACGTATAGTTTAAACGAAAGCTGTACACGAACGTGAATCGAATTTAACATGGGTGAGATGACTAAAATACAGAATTTGTATCGTTCAATACGCGCCTACTTAATTATTCTAATAATTGTTCAGTAACAAAATTTGTACATCGTTTCCAGATTATGTTGAAATCTTGTCCGAATTTCGCAAAGTACACTTGAAAACCGTATTCCAAAAAAGTTTAAAAAAATTGTACAGTGCTTTGCTTTATAAAGTGAATGTTTTTTAATTACCTTCAATTCAAGAGATTTTTCAAAATATAGTTACGAGCGGTAATGGCGATGGGGTACCGAATTCAGAGGCCAACCCATCTTTTAACTCAATAGTATTTGGAGTAGTACATGGAAATATGTAACGTTTTGTTCCACATTGCTCAACATATACTATTTGATCATACTTTGGACCATTTTCAGGAAATTTCTAAATGAGCTGAAATATGGTCAAGTTCCGAATGCTGAGTGTAAAACCTTTAGAAGATTTGTAACACAACGATTAAGTGCTAGTTTTGATTTTTTTAAATCAATATGGAAATCAGCTTGAAATCCAGCTTCATTAAACTAAATTGTAAAATTAGAAAGATTTGAAAAAGCTTTTTAAAAATTGGCAGTTATGCAAAATCGGTTTTTAGACTTTGACTAACATATTCAGAACTCATAATCGTAATTTTGACCATTTATACTGAGAATGGGGTTACACTATGGGGTCATGTAAATAAAGTATAAAGAAATCTTTCAAATTTTTATAAAACATAATAAGGTATTCTTAATGGTTTGTTTTAGGTCAACAGAAAATATTTATTGATTTTACTTGAATTTTCACGCAAAATTCAAAAGTAAAATTTGAAAGTTTTCGTCATTAATTTCATTTAGCATTAATTTTACCAAATATTCTTCAAAGTTGTTGGGCGAATTTTTTCGATATCGTAACCAAAAAATTTCATAATAAGCCTCATTCTCTGGAATTGTTTTATCACAAATTTTTTTTCACTATAGTTTATCGGATAGACAGACATATTACTATGTTGACACACCAATCGGTCTTAGCTAAACTTTGAAAACACATTTACAAGTTAGCGATTATTTGTTCTACAAGGAACAGTAGTGGTGAAAGTACACATTCTTGTCTAACTTGGAGTTGTAGTACATTCAAATTTGCTAAAATCGATTCCCAGCCGCCACTGTCCATTTCAGAAAGTATCTTCCATATTGTGTTCTTTTTATCGAGTCAATGCGCGTTTCAATTCAGTTGTTGTGATCGGGGATTCTTTCGTTATTAGTGGTATTTGAGAATTCAGGATTTTGGGCACTATCTTGGGTGCTGTTTTCTTCGGAATATTCCTTCCATATCTTTAACTGTGCCTCATCTGTTGTTAAGACTTGACTAGATTCATCTTTTATAGGTGGTATCTTACAGAATTTTCCAGTAACTTGCAGTCGTGAGAATGCCAATAGTTGACAGCGTTCCTCAGTTTGTTTCAATGTTTCTTCACTAATCCAGGGTTTGCGGTTGTAATCTTAGTAGCCGAATATGTCGGTTACAGTTTTGAGGTAGGCTTCTTCGGTTTGTTTCCATGTTTCTTCTATATACTGATGGCACCATTCATTTGAAGATTGAGCTGGAGCGCTTCACTGAAGATGTATCTTCAATCAGTGTTGAATTTTGTCAGATTTGTTTTGGTGCGCTTCACAGTGGCTGGCTTGATTTGGAATTGTGCTGTCTATCACTCGCCAGTACTCTGAACTATTTTTAAAAAATTTTCTTTCAATTATCAAACATGGACGCAAAGCCTCTTGAGTGATAATCAATTTGATTTTCGCAATCCAATTAAGTATTTTGACGATTCACGAGCTTTGCTTTCAATATTCTGTAAAACGCCTTAGTACTACAACAATCCAGGACATGAAAAAATACTCAGCTCAACTGTAAAATCCAATCAAATATTACTATTTATGCTGTGCACTTATAGTGGACCAGGGCCCTATTGCACCAACTACTTATCACTTATTACTTATCGACTTATCATAATTTTTTATAATTTTCTGTTGTACCAAATTGAAATTTGATAAGTATTTGATTGAGTTATAATAAGTGATAAGCACTCACTTATAAAAATTTAGTTGCACCAATTTGCGAGATGATAAATGATAAGTAATTTTTTGGTAAGCGATAAGTTTGAGGTTTTTGATAATTTTTTCATAGTTCTGTTGCACCAAAAGTTTTAACTTATCAATAATCGACTACTTTAATGATAACTTATCCAAAATATCAATAAGAAAAATTTCACTACTCAAAAAAATTGATAAGAGCTACAAATTGTAGTGGTATGACGGAAGTCTGTTAAACACGTTTAAGTGCTGCTGAAATACAAAACTATTAAATACAGAGGTATAACAACTTTAGTGAACAAAAATTGAAATTTATTAAACGAAAAAAGAATTTTTATGAATAAATACGTTGGTTCGAAAGATTATTCGAGGAAGAAAACGAAAGAAGAAATCGTGTAGTGAAAGCCAGAACCAAATATTCTCTGAACTCGCGAGTGATAAAACATTTTCGTTTGTCACATGAACAAATTGAGCACGTATTTTAAAAAATCGGAGCAAATTTGCACCATTGAAGCGACCGAAACTACGCATTGAGTCCTCTATAGCAGCTACTAACAACACTGCATTGGTTATTAATATCTAGGATAGAATTTTCTTGAGATGGGTGGTTACGCTCAGGTTGCTGGTTGCTTCGATGGAACAATGATTAATATAGATGCACCTACGGTCAATGAAGAACGCTTTGCGAATCGACATGGAAAACATTGACTGCAGCTTCTATACAGTAAATTCAAATTGGCTAGGTAGTGTCCATGACTCCAGAGTATTGCCATATACAAGGCTATTTAGCAATTTTGAGTCTTGTTTTCGCCCTTTCCCCGGTGATGTGATTTAGGATGACAATGCTTCCCCTTAAAGATTGGCTTATCCCAGAGCAAAGATTTAATCGTGTTCATAAGCGGACAAGACGAATAGTGGAAAATCATTTTGGTTTGTATATGACGATTACAATTTTTGTATAATGTAGTTAAATTCAATTTATTTGTTAATAGGAATTCTCTTAATTCATTTGTTATGAAAATAAATTGTTTACATTTAAGTGCTACTGACAAATTAATTACAGTTAAAAAAGAGAATTTGTTTTAAAAGCAACAAAAGAAAAGTTTTACAATTGATTCTAAACACTGAAATAAGAACTCTCAATTGAGAAAGTTTTCTCTTCATGTATTATTATATATGTACATGCAAAATTGTTGTTGTTATTAAATTACACAATAACAATAATTGTTTTGCTATATATGTAGGTACAAAACCATTGTTTAACATACATGTGCGGAAAGCACATTATTTTGCAAACACTATCACATTTATAATATTTTTGTATAGATCATTACAACTTATCATAAAGATTTGATAATTCGTCAATTGATAAGTTGTAGACAATCTGATGTGCAACGCTTATTACTTATCATTATCAAAATTTGATAATTTTTTAAATTGATAAGTGAGTGAGATTTTGTTATTTTTGGTGAAACACTTATCACTTATCATTATAAAAAAAAACTAACTTATGATAAGTTGATATGTAATAAGTGATAAGTAGTTGGTGCAATAGGGCCCAGTTCTCCATTAAAGTACGTAAATCAAATTAAATAGAACATCCCAAAGAAAAAATCCTGAAACAAAAACTCCCGATTACTGGTAATTGATATTTGTAACCAAAAATTATCATGAGATTGGTGTCAATAATACGAAACTTGAGGATATTCTCCTTCTGTATTTGATTTCATCGTATGTATCAAGTCTTTTGTGATTGATTTTAAAATATTTACTTAGTTTGGTACTTAAAATTGAGGATAAGTACAGAATCGTCAAAAGGATCTTGCATCGAGGTCATAACAAACTACAAAGAGGCGTTGCTAGGCCTCAAACAGAATTGCAAGCGCTCGTCGCCTATTTTTGTTTCTCTTCGTCTATACAATTTTTTTTAACCATTTAGGCGCCGCTAACTTATCCGTGAAAATATATGGATTCCAATCTACCCCTGCTTTTCTGTTGCAGTGGTAATATTTGCTGCTTGACAATATACTATAAAGTATAATAAAAGCCATACAATAACGGATTTTTTCAAAATCTGATCTGGAGGACAAGTTCCGACAGATCTAGTCGGATCTTCTCCCTCGGGTAGCATCCTATGCTGAGGGCACTAAAGCAGTTTTGAATCCGATGGAACCAACAAATCGAAACTAACGGTCAGTGCAGATCTGTTGGCGATGGAAATAAGTCAAGCTAAAGAACCAATAGCAATCACTACGGCTGATCGTAGTATCTACTATTTGGAAGTAAAAGTAACATCGATTAACACATTGAGCTGTGATTTTTGTTTATAGGTAGGGAAAATTGTTTACTATTTGTTCTGCTAATAGCATAAAAGAAGCAGTTGCAAAAGAACAACAAATAAATAATTACATCCTGGAATGATGAAACCCTTTAAAAAATTCCAAAACAAAATAAATTGAATTAGTTTGCAGACTAAACTCAGTTGAATAAGTTGGTCTGTTTTACTTACATAGATACTAAATTGTTGAATTTTGAGGAGCTTATTTGTTTTTTTTTAATATTAAAACCTTATATTTTATATTAATTTTGAAAACTTGGAGTTTATTTTAAATTCTTTCTTTATTTTTGTGAATTTTTATTTTATTTTTACAAAATAAGTAGTTTCGAGCAGATCTGCTCAACATCAGGTTACTTTAAACAACAGAGTTTGCTGCTCGAAACTAGTTGTTTTGTAAAAATAAAAAAAAATTCACAAAAATAAAGAAAGAATTTAAAATAAACTCCAAATTTTCAAAATTAATATAAAATATTTTATTGTGATAAAGCGTGTTTTCAATTGAATCGCAAGATGTCAATATACACATATTAAAACCTTATGTTTATGTTTTGAAGTTTATTTTAATAAATGGCATGTATCCATCTTTAAAAACGACATGATTCTCAAAACCTTAATATTTACTAGAGCAGTCATAATATTGAAACAACTTTTCAAACCAAGCTGATAAATCTAAAGAACCGTTAGTTTTGTTACTTTTTAACACCAACATATCTAACTCTAACCACAAATCTACAAACAAACCACGTTCACGTAAAAATTACCTATATCAAACCCAAGCAAAAGTGTTACTTTTATATACAACATTTTATTTACACAAAAAACTTGACACATTATTGATAGCTATACAGATATGATTACAGAATATTTTATATAATAAAATAATGAATTTATGTATAAATTAAACATTTATTCAGAAAATTTATCCAACGAACTGAACACAGTAAACCAAATTTACAAGACGAACTTGAAGAAAGACGATCGCACAAATATTGGATTAATTAAACTTTTTTCTTCCGTCTCTCACTGATCGTAACAATTATTATAATTACTTCTTCTTAATGCTCGATATTTCTTGTACGACCCAAAAAACACCCATCGTACACTTAAATCAATTCAAATGTACACTTGTATCAAATATTTTATTTATTTTTTTTCCTGATCAAATTACACGATCAACGCACGGAGGATGAAAACACTAAACCACAAAAAACAATTATTCACTTAAGATTGTTAGATAAATAAGAGATGGAATAAAACCTTTGAAACAAAGGCAAGATCACACACGTTAATCATATTCCAAAGAGAAAATTTGATTCAACAAACAAACACATAATTATGGTGAAGTTTGTGAAGGGTTCAGGTTGTCGATTGCTAAGCATTCGTAAATTCAAAACTTGTTCTAAAATTTCCGTTCTCTGGAAATTTGCTTACCTTCGAGAAATGTTTATACAGTACAATGTTCAAAATTTTGGGAAAAACCATTCTTGGTTATAAAATCGTCTTGTTTCATTTCACAGCTCGGAAGCAGAGAATGGAACGAGTGTAAAATTTCGAACGAAAACAAACAAAAAAATATTATTCCGAGTACAAACAAAAACGAAAACGAAAAAAAAGAAAAATACAAAAATAAATGTTTTGCAATATTTTGCTCGTCTGATTTTGTTAGATACAAACAAAACGAAACGAGCAAAAAAAAAAATAAAAATTTGTTTGTTTTCGTATAATTTTTGTATTACTCGCGAGTAACCATAGTTTTTCGTAAAAATTTTTTTGTTTTGGTTAGTTTGTGTTTTATCTTTAACGGTAAAGGTGTTATAAAACTTGAACAGGGTTATTAGAAGTACTTTGTAATTAAGGTAAGAGATACAATATATATTTATTATTGAATAATATATACTTATGATCAATTAGATCTATAAAATTTAATATTATTATTTTTAACTCAATTATTATAATGTAATGGTAGTAGTAGCTACTTTTTCGTTTTCATTTTTGCAGTAATTCTGTGGTTTTTTATAAAAACTAGTTATCTGCAAAAAAAATGATTTTTGGGAAAACGCATTTAAAACAAAAATGACAATTCAAATAGTTTGAAATACTTATTTATTTTGTTGGTATTATCAAATTAACAAGATGGCGGAAATCAACTTATATAAACATATTATATATAAAAATAGTTTTATTATGCTGTAAAATTAAAATATATCAGAATTTCCGTTTAACTACACTTACCATTTTATTTAATCTTTCAATAATTTTTTTTGGAAATTCGGAAAATTTGGAACAGTTATCTGAAAATTTATACAATTCTAAGGTTATTTCCATACATAACTCAAAAATGTCAAAAATGCAGTTAACTAGTTTTTATAAAAAACCACAGAATTAACGATTCTTAATAAAATGTTAATAAAATGTTAAAAGCTTATTTTCCAACTACATTGATACTATGAATGTGCAGAATGCGACTTTTTATTGGTTCAACTGTTAGTGACGTTAGCTAAGCGTTTTAAGCGTTTAAATTATTTTATTGGCACAATAATTTAACATAGGGGTATTATTTAATAATTTAATTTAAAAGGTCTTTAGTTAGCTAACCATTTTTAAAAAATAATCAGACATTATTTGTTGCAGTTATAATTATTTTATGTTTGTACATATTGTATTTTAATTTTTTGAAATTGATAATTCGCTGTATTGAATTTTTTTTTCGAGTCTTTCAAGAGTTCGTATTTTGATTTTAGGTTTTAAAATGGATCCGCAAGAAATAACTAATAAAATAAAAGAAAAAGTTTACAGACTCGCGTCTAAAAGGAAAACCCGGAGTAAGGCATGGGAGATATTTGGGGAAATTATTACTGATACGCACGAAATTATTGCAAACTTCGTAGCATGTCGATCGTGCTTTACAGTTTTGAGGCACTATGGAAATGGATTTCAAGAGTTGATCGAAACGTGCATTAAAATGGGAGCTAAATACGGCGAGCATATAGACGTTAAAAGTATGCTTCCTGATCCTACAACAATTACTAATAGCTTAGATGATTTAATGAAGAGAGTAAAAGAATTAATTACCCCCATGAATCGGCAGATAGTTTAAAATTAGCTGTGACGACGGATCTGTGGAGCGATGATTATAAAAGGAAATCTTATGTCAGTGTAACAGCACATTTCATTAAAAATGACGTACTTCGCGAAATAGTATTAGCGATGCGGGAAATGTTGGGCCCTGCAACTGCCGAAAATTTGCATGAAATTCTGACTGATGTTTTGAACGAATACAATTTAACGGACTTGCATAACATTACTTTTGTTACTGATAGAGGATCTAATATCGTTAAAGCTTTAGAATCTTATGAAAGATATAATTGCATGGATCATCTATATAATAATGTTCTTGTGAAGGCGAGCAGCGAAATTACTGAAGTAGCATCATTTTTTAATGCTTGTAAAAAATTAGTCGCATTTTTTAAAAAATCAAATAATTTACTATCAAAACTAAAAACCACTTTAAAATCTGAATGTTCCACAAGGTGGAATTCTAAATTCGAAATGTGCGATTCAATTATTAAAAATATTAACGATATCACATTAATCCTTCAGAGCAAAAACATAACTCATTTAATAAACGGCATCAACACTCATTTATTGAATGAAATGGTAGAATTTCTAAGACCCTTCAAGTCATTCTCCATTCAATTACAAGCGACACAAAAACCAACATTATATTTAGTATTGTCATTTTACAATAGTTTAAAAAAAAATTGTTTAACTCAAAATACGGATAGTAATATTCTAAAAAAATTTAAGATCACGATTAATCGGCTTTTTGAGGAAATAATTGAACCCAATATTAAAATTATTCATAAAACCGCTACTTTTTTGTATCCTATTTGTAAAGATATGAAACTTTTAGGCCAATCGGAAAAAAATGACATTTACCTATATATAAAAAATATTGTCTCTTCGGGTGAGATAGAGGTAGAAGCTTCCGATTCTGGGACACTTTCTTCAGTTTTTGATGATTTTTATAACAATGCTAATGATTCAGGCTCAGGTCAGATTTCCAATTCCGTAGATGCAGAAATTACAAAATATTTAAATATGCCAATTCCAAATACGGACATCGACATGTTGGATTGGTGGGCTGAACACAAGACGTCATTTAAACATCTGTACAAACTCAGCAATATAATTAATTGTATCCCAGCAATATCTGCCGCTTCTGAGCGTGTGTTTTCATCGGGTGGTAATATTATTACTGTGAAAAGAAATAGGTTAAATTCTAACAAAGTTGATAATTTAGTTGTGATTAACTCGTTTTACAAAACATGTGGGAATTTTCAGCAATAGGAGACTTAATGTGCAATCTTGGCTTACACCAAGAGCCAAATTTGAATTTAATTAAATATTTAATTAAATATTTAAGATTTTTAGATTTAATTGAATTCTTTTTTAATTTATTGAATTGATTTATTTTTAATTTACCGAGCTGAATTTATTTATTTTTGTATTCTTTATTTTAGCTGTAAGTTATTTTGTAAGTGATAATATTTAAAATTGAATTTTTGTGAAATTTTGTGATACAAATATAATATGTTTATACATAATTCAAATAATCAAATTGTTTTAATCAATAGTATACATAATCTATGGTATAATTAATCGATATAATTAAACCAGTCACACACAAACACACACACATACATACATACATACATACACACACACACACACACACACACACACAAACACAAACACACACACACACACATGTTGAACAATGTTTCCCATAAAATATTTCCGAAAAATTCCGGTTAAATTCATTAAAATTTTTGCGAGTAAACAAAATAAGCAAACAAAATGAAACGAAAAAAAATTAAAAACGAGCAAACTGAAACAAAATAAATTTTATTTTTTGCGAAAACGAACAAAACGTAAAATCAGAAAAAGTTTTTTCGAACATACTCGAGTTTGCTCGTTCCAATCTCTGCTCGGAAGACCCTTCTTTTACTTCTTTTTTTTTTTTTTAAATTGACTATTGCACATAAGTTAGACAGTACTGAACTAAAGATGTAAATCATAAAGATTTAGAATTTGGTACTAGATTAAAAATTAAATTTGCATATTTTAAGAAAATACCTTTCGGTTTCAATTTCTGCCAGATGCAAATATTTTAACCACTAAAACGATTTTTTTAATATTTCGCTGAAAAAATTGATTCGAGATATGTGTAAACTGTAATACCAGTTGTTTCCTTATTATTCGAAATTATCGAGATTCTAGTTCCATCCAGACCATTACAGATAATTTCAAATTAAGAGTTCATTAAATTCTAGATTATTTAAGATTTTTTATATTTTGGAGATTATTTGTCCAAAGTAAGGTCCGCGAGCCAAATCTGATCCTAACATTACTGAAATGATCTCATGGAATTCAAGACACAAACATTTTCTTACAAAGTCTCAACCGTGACTTTTACGTTTAAAAAGATCTTTAAAAAATTTGGCCATGTTCTGTATATTTCAGTTTTTGACCCGAGTAAAAATAAGTTTGGTCATCGCTGTGGTGCAAGACTGGGGATCGAAATTTATCTAGACTATTCGAGATTTCAAGAGTTTTGTGCTTCTATTTATTTATTACCTCTATTTACGAGGATTACGAACAATTAGTCATTGTTAAGTGTCATCAGGCTATATATCGACTGAATTGCTAACATATTACCATGATTTTTTTTCTATAAATATAAATCCACCATGTACTTACAGTATTAGAGAATTTTACAATACACTTTAAAAACTTTTAACCCATTTAATTTTATTGTATATAACGCATACATGTGGGTTCTAATTCAAAAATTATCGTAATCCTCGTCAGATCAAAACTGAATTTCAGAACTATTAAAAATTTGTCCTCTTCGTAAATTATTTAACTATCTGGAAAATACTAGAATAACTTAACGCCTTGTAAGGCCGGTACGGTGAATAGAAATTTTCACAGATCACCAAAAAATACAAGATAAATCGGACGTGAAAAATTTATTTGTCGATTCTCGTAACATTTATATCAAATAATTTCAATTTGGAATTTAAAAACCAAACGAAAATTGAATGCAATAGGCGATTGAAAAACAAAAAAGTCGCTTACCGCAAAATAAATTCAGCGATGAAAATTTCATTTCACTGGCCTATAAAATTAATACTAAAAATTTAAGGCATATTTTTGCAAGACGTTTTACATTAAACCGGACATCCAAATTTATTTAAAATTATTCATGGTTTTTATTTTATGTTAAGGAATTTTCTACTAAATTTTAACAAAATATTTGAGAGATTTGCGATTCGATTCTTGATTAAAATTAATTTATGGCTATGATGTTATTGACAAAATCAGAAAAATAACAAAACATGGCGGTACAAAATTTGTCGAAATAACAAAAAATTGGGCATGTGATGGTAAAAGAGTTAGCAAAAGACATATTTAAAAGTTTCGTTAAGAGAATAATAAAATTTAAACAAAAGTTCTTCCTGTTTTTAGTTGATTAAGGCACATATTTAATGAAATAATTTATAACTGAAGAGTTAATGAAAGACAACGTATTTAACACGTTCACTTTATTAAGGATTGGCCAGAAACAGAGATGTTTCATAAATGAGATAATTTAAATACGATTACCAAGACCAATGTATGTTTTACAAATTTGAAATGTTGAGGTTCACTTTATCAAGGATTGACGGGATTACTGAGATGTCTCAGGAATGTGACCTATTAAGTTAGCTTATGGGAAGCGATGACCAACACTTATTTGTTATTGATGATGAAACGTATGTTTTGCAAATTTATCAAAAGGCTTTCAAATAAAAGTAACCTCATTTGAATATGATGACCGAGACCCATTTGGTTCAATACCAAATGATGAAACGTTTGTTTCGCATATTTGAAATCTTGAGGTTCGCTTTATTAAGGATGGGCCAGATTACAAAGATGTCTCAACAATGACACATTTATGGGTAGTTAGCTTATGATAAGGGATTTCAAATAAAATTACCTGCATTTGAACTTATGTGGACAGTTAGCTTATGATAAGGGCTTTCATATAAAATTACTCCCATTTGAATGCGATGGCCAAGACGCCATTTATTATTGATGATGGAACACATGTTTTGCAAACTTAAAATTTGGAAGTTAGCTTTATTAAGGATTTGCCAGATTACAGAGATGTCTGAGAAATGTGACTTATATCGATATTTAGCTTATGCTTGGACTTTCAAATTAAACCATTCTCATTTGCAAGGCTGGGCAGTAACGAATTAAATGTATTTTAATTACTCGTTTCCTAAGTAACAGAATTTTTGTATTTTAATTACATAAATTCTAAGAATTGTAATTTATATTATTATGAATAATATCCATTTTTGGGCACGTCTTTAAATGTTGACAAGTAGTCGATTCAAAAATCAAAAATGGCCGGAAGAGCAAAAAATAATTGCAGAGAGTTTAAATTTTAATTTGACATCTAAATCGTCCTTAATAAGATGGTAACCTGTTAAATATTTGAGTCATGGCTTCAACAGCAATGCACGTATGAAAATAAAAGAAAAACTATTATGTTTCCCAAAATAGTATTTCCGTTGATAGGTTATTTTTACTTATTCAAGAAAAATTGAGCATATGTTGTGAATTGGGAGTAAAAATTAGAGGCATGGTCTATGAACAAGGGCCAAATAACAGAAAATGTTTGAGTATGTTTGGTATATCAATTAATTTTTGTATAATGATGCTGAAGTAGCATGTATGTATGGCATACAACATTTAATGAAGTCGGCCAGGAACACGTTAATGAAATCTGATATAAAAACCCCTGACGGTTTGGTAAGTTGGAATATAATACTAGAACTCTACAACTTAGAAGTGAATTCAGTTACCAAATGTTGCCCTGAACTTACAGCTAAGCACATTCAATTGAATAAAATATCACCTCATAGTAAAAAAGTTGCATGTTCGACATATAAGTTTATTGAGAAAATTGATAAACTCTTTGATTGTGCCTCAATTCGAAAACAAAATAGATGTGCTTTTATTACGAATAATCAAGTTGATACATTTCTGGAATTCTTCGTAAATTATATTTCAAATACTGCGTTAGTAAACAAAACAACAGTTTATTGTTTTAAGGGTTTAATTCAGAGCATACGGCCATTCAAACAGTTTTTAAAAATATATAGTCGAAAAATATTGGAATTGAGTACATTTTAACGTCAAGATACAATCAAGATTCAGTCGAAAATTTATTTGCCCAAATCAGAGCCGCTAATGAAAATAATCGCAACCCGTTCGTTCATGAATTTAATCATAATATTGCAAAAATTAAAACGGTTAAAATTTTATCACCATTTTCAAATAAATCAAATTGCGAGAATGACATAGACGAACTGCTTGAAACGATGGAAAATCTACCATATGAATCAAATGAAGAAGACAATATAAATTCCATTGAAATTGACCATTTTGATGATATATCAGATATATCCGAAAATTTTTTTAATCTGGATACATCTTTACAAGAAGCTTCAATGCGGTATTTTGTGGGCTAAGTAGCATGCAAAATTTTGAGAAAGATTAAATGTTCCCATTGCCAAAAATATCTCTATAAAAACTGATGAAATTTTGGAGGCTCCATCGGAATATTTAATCAATAACAAAAATTATGGTGAAGAAAATAACTTCTGCGAACTTAAGACACCGACTGATTATTACCACAAAATTTCCAAAGGACAAATTTATTTATTTTCCAGAATGTTTTCAGAACGCGCAAAAATGAATGATTTGAAGAAGAATATTGTTCAACTTTGTTTTGTTAATACCAGCATTACCTGCAAATATATGTATATAGAACAAAATCCATGTGATGAGCATAATAAGGCAGCTTTAAGTTTCATGATTGTAGTATTAATCAGAGCTGTGTTTTTTTATTCGCTCCCGATAGCTGCTATCGAGAGCCGTCATTTTTCTACGCCTAAATTTAAATTTGACGCGCTATTTATTGGTAAACTAAATTTATTCTCTATTCTATTATCATGTTTAATTCAATTGTTTAGCGAAAACTTGACATACAAAATATTTGGCTCTACCTATTCATACGGAGCGCTATCGGGAGCCACATTTTATTTGACGGCTAGGCGACGGATAGCAGCTATCCGGATCGAATAACAAAACAAAAATTTTTTGTAAAAATTAGTTTTCAAATTTCAGTTTCTTTGAATAAGTTCATATTAAGTTTTTAAAATTTTTTGCGTTTGCCACTAGATGTCACTACAAAATCAAAAAAATATTACTGACGTTTGTCAAAAGGACGTTTATAAAAACTTCTCAAAATCAATTTAATTATCATGTATTAATAATAATCACTTTTATAAGACGAAAATATTTTTGCTTATGTTTACAAAAAGCGCACATAAATATGTCATACAATTTTTGACAGCAAATATTTAGTGACACCTAGTGGAATTATGTGAAAGTTGCTTATGCTTTCAGAGTTTTCCGAAAGACATTTAAACATGATCCAAAACCAACAAAAATGTGTGTACAAGCCAAAAAGTACAAACACTTAAGATATAAAAAAGTACGCTAAGGTATTGATGATGACATTGATGGTAATGCCATCTACTAGTAAGTAGAAGTCAAATATATCGAAATAGCTAATTGGGTTCCTCGATTGAAGTATACATTTTCCTCACTACAATTGGCATATCTTTCAGTCAATTTGATGAAAACCACGTGTACATCACACCAGAAATCCCATTTTAGAAAACCCAAGATTTCTATATATAATTCGGACTATTGGGATTGTGCAATTTTGTGCCTGTAATTAGAAAATTTGTGCATAGCGTGCTTTAGGAAATAGGATGGGATTTCCCACGTGATTATCACACCAGAAATCCCATATATTCCATTTATATAATAAAACTTATTTTTCGGAGTATGATGATTGTGCAAAATTGTGCATTACTAAACTGTCCTTGAAAATAGTTTATATTGGCCAGAATCGGCCATAGAACATCCACAATTGATCAAAATCGTGGTTTTTCGAAGAGGTTATATGAGCGATTTCCAGAAATCCCACCTTTTATTAACATCCGAATTAAAACAAAGTGTGGTCAGTATTCTGGCCAAAATTCACGTTTGTGCATATTATACTTTAGCCAGAATCGGCCATAGAACATCCACAATTGATCAAAATCGTGATTTTTCGAAGAGGTTATATGGGCGATTTCCATAAATCCCACCTTTTATTAACATTCGAATTAAAACAAAGTGTGTTTATTATGCTGGCCAAGTTTCACGTTTGTGCATATCACACTTTAGCCAGAATCGGCCATAGAACATCCACAATTGATCAAAATCGTGATTTTTCGAAGAGGTTATATGGACGATTTCCAGAAATCCCACCTTTTATTAACATTCGAATTAAAACAAAGTGTGGTTATTATTCTGGCCAACTTTCACGTTTGTGCATATCACACTTTAGCCAGAATCGGGCATCGAACATCCACAATTGATCAAAATCGTGATTTTTCGAAGAGGTTATATGGGCGATTTCCAGAAATCCCACCTTTTATTAACATTCGAATTAAAACAAAGTATGGTTATTATGCTGGCCAAGTTTCACGTTTGTGCATATCACACTTTAGCCAGAATCGGCCATAGAACATCCACAATTGATCAAAATCGTGATTTTTCGAAGAGGTTATATGGGCGATTTCCAGAAATCCCACCTTTTATTAACATTCCAAATTAAACAAAGTGTGGTTATTATGCTGGCCAAGTTTCACGTTTGTGCATATTATACTTTAGCTAGAATCGGCCATAGAACATCCACAATTGATCAAAATCGTGATTTTTCGATTAGGTTATATGGGCGATTTCCAGAAATCCCACCTTTTATTAACATTCCAAATTAAACAAAGTGTGGTTATTATGCTGGCCAAGTTTCACGTTTGTGCATATTATACTTTACCCAGAATCGGCCATAAAACATCCACAATTGATCAAAATCGTGATTTCTCGACGAGGTGGGATTTCCGGAAATCGCCCATATAACCTCTTCGAAAAATCACGATTTTGATCAATTGTGGATGTCTATGGCCGATTATGGCTAAAGTATAATATGCACAATCGTGAAACTTGGCCAGAATAATAACCACACTTTGTTTTAATTCGAATGTTAATAAAAGGTGGGATTTCTGGAAATCGCCCATATAACCTCTTCGAAAAATCACGATTTTGATCAATTGTGGATGTTCTATGGCCGATTCTGGCTAAAGTGTGATATGCAAAAACGTGAACCTTGGCCAGAATACTAACCACACTTTGTTTTAATTCGAATTTTAATAAAAGGTGGGATTTCTGGAAATCGCCCATATAAGCCCTTTGAAAAATCACGATTTTGATCTATTGATCAAGGTCAGTTTAGTAACGGACAATTTTCAAGGTCAGTTTAGTAACGCACAATTTTGCACAATCATCATACTCCGAAAAATATGTTTTATTATATAAACGGAATATATGGGATGTGTGATAATCACGTGAGAAATCCCATCCTAATTCCTAAAGTACGCTACGCACAAATTTTCTAATTACAGGCACAAAATTGCACAATCCCAATGGTTCGAATTATATATAGAAATCTTGGGTTTTCTAAAATGGGATTTCTGGTGTGATGTACACGAAAACCACGTCTATATTCATTAATCGTCTGGATATATTATGTCTGTGGTATAAGGCTTATTAAGATGGTTTCAGAGCTATCAGTATATAACCTAACGTTAATGATCATTATTTTAACGATACATTTTTTTCAATAAACGAATTATGTCAAATCAAATTTATCAATTTAGAAATTCAAAGTATGTAATTGTAATTTGTATTTTAATTACACATATAATATAATTTGCCCAGCCTTGCTCATTTGAATAAAATGACTGAGACCCATTTGTCATTGATGATGAAACGTATCTTTTGGAAATTTGAAATTTTGAGGTTTAATTTATTACGGATTGGCCTTATTACTGAAATTCTCAGAAATGTGGCGTATATGGGAAGTTAGCTTTTGGTAATTGCTTTTTAAATGGAATCCCAATGGTCCAAGACTCATTTGTTAAATTACCCTCAATGAAATTAAATGTTGAGGTTCACTGTAATGAGGAATTACTAGATCACAGAGATATGGCTTATATGTATGTATGTCTACATACGGGCGACACTTATGTATTGGTAATTTGTTTATATTTAATTTGTTTACTCAATGTAATTGACTACCGCTTTTAAATAGGCAGTTTCATGCCGGCAATTTTGATGTTGTGCTCTTTGTTAAACGATTGTACGTTTGCAATTCCTATGCCGAAATATATATTTACTTTGTCAACTTTAAGGAGTACTTTACAACTAGAGCAAGTTAAGACTCCGAATGATATAGAGCTTTCAATATTGCGCCGGGTTTCTTCGCTTACAGTTAAAATGATCAGATACGTTAATTGCCACTCAGCGTTTAGTGTATGCAACACATATGATTCACCATCAATAAAAAATTGGAAAACCAAAACTCCTCAGCTTATCTAAAAAATACAATGGTCGGCTACTCTACTACAATTATTAATACCTACATAACGTGGATTCATAAGTCCGATCAAACCATCCTTTGTACCTAAAACCAGAGCGAAAACTCAATCGACATTTATTGAAATAGTTAAAGCTATTCAGAAATTCGGTCATTTGTAATTTAACTGTTTTTCAAAAATCTTAGAAACCACAGAAAGGATGGATATTGGTCTATAATTACACAACAACAGACGATTACCCTTCTTAAAGAGGAGAATAACAATGGCCATTTTCAATGATTCTGGAAATGTTCCTTCGGTTATACTTCAGTTAAACAAAGCACCTAAGGGAATTGATTATGAAAAATAATTCCATGGAGGAAATTGGACGAAAGGACAAGTTTAATTTGAGGCTCGTATCAAATATAACGGAGTTATCAACTAGTTGATAAAGCTTCTGAAATATTAGCTATAGATAACATAGCGTTCCAAGGATCTACTAATAAAATATCGTTTAAAAGTTCAAAGTTAATCCGAAATTGATGTTCAACCTAGGAATTTACTCTAAACGTGAAGTTGACAAAATACATAAGTCTTTAACTAAAGAATTTATCGCAACATTAGAGAATCTGTAAAAAACATGGTCAATACGTGATAAAGATAAGTTACAAATTCTAGTGGGAACATTTACCTCATCAACTAAACCATTACTTAACATTAAAATTCTATATTCATCACAATTAACAATAATTATTAACAAGTTCATAATCATGTGTCCAGATTTCTGTTAAAAAAATCAATCCAGGCGTTTCGACTAGTGTTTGAATATGAGACACCAAATTATCAAAATTTTTCCGTAAACTACGAATATTTTGAATCAGTAGCTTGCATTCAAAATTTCAATCTTCTGAAAGTAAAGGGGAGGGAATTAAATCACTGAATAAATCAGAATTAGAATTCAGTAAAATAGATTGAAATAAAAGATCAAAACCCAAAACTGAAACACTGAAAAATTTAAATAACTAAACTACTAAAATAAAATTCTTAAAGTAAGTATGTATTGCATTTGTAAGGTTTTGATGATAAAAATAAATAAAAATAAGCTAGTTTTTACAAATAAAAAAAAAAAAAAAAAAAGCAAGCTTTTACAGCGTACATCCAAATCGTACAGCAATAGATGTTATTGTAAGTACAGAAAACACATTAATGAAATAATTAATTTATAAGGTTCTAAATAAAATTTAGATAAAACTTATCAAATTTAAAATTACATCCCATTGTTCTTGGATACGTTAAATTTTCAACTGTCTTAGAGATTTGTTTCTTTTGATGACTCTCGTAGGTAGATGTTGTTCCCTATACACCATAAAAACTAGAACTAATATTTAGTTTTTTAGAATTTTCATTTCATTGAATTACCTCGACTGGAATTTGGTAAGTTGGTGGTAAGAAATAAATTTAATATGTTGTTTTTTGTAGCAATATCCTGTATAGTTCTTTAATTCAATATTTCTGGGCAGACTGCATATACCTTCTTATATCCTCTAGCTGTTTTTTGCCCTCCCTCTCTCTACTGTTCTAATTTATGCTGTTGCTTCAATAAAATTGGTTATCTTTGAACGATAATTAATTTTTCCAACTTTTTGTTCTATTTGTGATGAGACAGTTCTAAATGTAAAATTTGTCTTATAAAATATGAAATTCGTGCGAGCGCAATTTAGTAAAATCATGGGATTTTTAGACATCAACACTATAATTAATTACACTCAACCATTATTATTCATTTTGTTTGGAATGAAAAACATTTACGTCATCTATTTTGCAATTAAATATCATTCAATTGTCAATCAAAATGGATAGTGTTTCACCTTTATGTAATACCTATATACATTATAAGAGTGTATATGAGATTGAAAAGAAAAACCAATTAATTTTTAAAATGTTTATTTCATTTTGTATCTACCAGTGCTATGGCATATTGCAGTTAGGGATGTCAATTATAAAACTAAATAAAATTTTTTTGCCGAACCATATTTAAATACTTTTATAATATGTTCAATTTCGAGTAATTGTCTCCTCTTGTTTTGTATATATAGTATGTATATGAAATAGGTGGGCAATTATTTTATAATTTTGAATTCAATTCCGTTCACTAATATGCCGGATTTGCATGTCAATATAATTTGGAATGTGGCTTTACTGGTTTCTATATATTGTACATGTAAAAAATTCATTTTCAATAAATGAAAAATAGATGAATTGGGATTCACAGTTTTCACCACCACTAGAAACTAGAATTCATAGATTTTCTCAACAACGATTGATCGGATTTTTTTTTGTAATTTCTACTCGATTGAAATCTAACCGATATACATTTATTATTACTCGTATTTATTTCCAAAGAGATACGTAGTTAGTAAATTATAAATCAAAAATTTAATCAGGAATCATCCGAATTGAAATTTCCAAACCAACCAAACTACAAAAAAAAAAAAAAATATTGAATGCCGGTTATTTCCACATCGATTATTTCAAACTACCGGAAAATACGAGAAAATATTTTTTCAATTTTTTTTTTCGCCCTTCTATATACTTTCGAAAACAATGAAGAAAAGTGATAATCGTAATAAACTATACTTGTTCAAGTATAAATCAAAAATTTGTCAAATATCTTTAACGATATATAAAAGAGAAAAGTAATATTTTGTAGGAAGAAAACACAACAAAAACACTCACCTGAATAAATTCTTGGAACGAAATATTATGGCGTTTTTTTTTACTCCTTTCTTCGCCTTTCTTGAGCAAAACTCTAAAGGGGATTTTCAAATTTTTGTTTTGTTCTACAAAGTAGAAATTCGAGTTTTTTTTTTGTGTTCAATTGAAAATTAAGTTTTGTAAACTTATTGCTTTCGATGTATCCCATAAATTTAAAAACCTATTAGCCGAACCCGATTTTCCTGTGTAAAACAAACATTTTTTTTTATCCAATATATACGTATGTGTAGGTAAACAACTTAATGTTCCTTAAATAGCGTGTGTACGGTGCTCTAATTTATTTTTTGTGTTTTCATTTCGGTCAACAATTTTTTTTTGCTCAATTCATAACAATTCGATTATCCTTTTTTGATTTGGTTACCCACCCACATACATATACCGATCAGTTAGTGGAAGAGGATAATTTTCCTTTTCACTATTCTTTAGTTTAATTGTGCGTAGTCAATGTGTTGTTAGAGAATTTCTCGAATATTTTCTTTTTTATATTATCAGTTTTGGTATTTCTTCATCGTCTTAATATAATATATACTGGTAGAATGGAATGTACATATGTATGTATATATTATCCGTAAATAACAGTAAATTATTTGATTGAGTTTTCGTGAAATGAAAATTGTATTAATATTTAACTAGGAAAATTACACATTTTGGTTCATTTAGGGATAAGAGTGGATTTAATTTAATTTTAAAACATAAAATGTCTTCAAAGTTTTATACCAATTTTCACCCAATTGTTATGAATGTGCTAAGAAATTCTTCGAACGAAGATTACAGCGAAAAAGACTATAATTGAACATAACCGATTTATCAGAGTATGAGTATTAAGAAATAATATCTCAACAGATGCTTCTAATGCTGATTTTACACAAATATTTTCTTTACGAAAAGCAAAAATATATTTATGTATGTAATCTAGGTTTTATTAAAATATTAAAGTTGGTAAAACATGTTGTACTTAGTATGTACAACTATCTAAAATGAAACTAAATATATTCTCTTGTTGTCTTCATTTTTAAGTGTTAACATAACATTATTGCCATATGCTGTGCTTCATGTTATGTATTGGTCGTCATCTTAGAATATATGTAAGCATATAATTTTTAATTAAAATCGAAAAAAATTATTGATTTGTAAAAACACAAAATTAATTTCATTTTTGTCAAAACCATTTTATTTTTTGGGAGGGATCCATTTCCGTTACTAATGATATTGCAAATAAAGATATTATAGTATATCCAAAAAGCTAAAATCATTAATTTTTTTGTAATAAGTCGAAAAAGCACAAAATAAATTAATTGACTGAAAATAATTATATAAATTTTGTGTTGGATTTGGCTCGCACATTATCACACACAAACAGTCTACTTAATGATTGTAAATCTAGTTTTGTCTATGTTTTGCTCGATTTAATTATATCGATTTTGTTTTTACTTTCTGTCAAGAGAATTTTGTTTGTGATATCATTAGCCTAGTTATTAGACGAAAAAAAAATTCTTGATAAATTTTCTAATTACAAAACTTTTTTTTTGGGAATAAATTTGATATGAAGAACACTATAGGTAATTTGGGATTATAAAGCAATCAAATCTATGTAGAAATTTACAAATCCTAGAGCTATTCTACAAAATATATAAGACGCACATGACTTGAATTTAATAATATGTATTTACCAAAAATTTGTAAGATTTATGTTCAAAAACATAATAATCACACTTTTAGATAAAAACAGGATTGCTTACATTAAGCATTTTAATTCCTCAGATACGAAACCGATAATTTATTTTTTTTTTGGTTTGTGTATTTTGTAAATGTACAAAATTTTGCCTAAAACAATCTTTTGATATTAAAATACGTTGCAGTCACAAATAATTGAGGATGAAGATATAAAAACATGAAATTATGAGCTTTTTTGAAATTTGCTGCAATATTTGTTATCTTATGTTCATGAGTCACATGGGAAATTGTTATAAAAAATTAGAAATCGATTTTCTTAACTATAGCCATAATTTGATATGAAGCCTAATTTAGCTTATAAATACTAATTTTTAAATTAAATAAATTTTGCTTGCCACAAAATGCAATTCCAGTATAATTTGAATACTCTCAAAATTCGAGTTGAATACTTCTTCTATACAATTTTCATCATTTAATCCCAAAAATCTGAAAATTCGATGAAGTTTTTAATATGGAATTCCGTTTTCGAATAAATAAATTCCAAAGAACTTGGAATCCCAAATTTCAGTTCTTAAAATTCAACATTAATAAGTCACGGTATTAGGGATTTCAAAATAAAATTACATTGAATTAATTTAGACTTCAGAATTTTGAATCAAAATGTTTATATTTCAGACAAATTTCACTAAATCAAAATGTAATTCAGGCTCAATCCTTAAAATTTAAAACCCCAAAAAATTATTATTTTTTTTATATTTTAGTTTCCGATTTTAAGAACTAACCTAAAAATATTCGCGTACAGATCAAATTCTTATAGTTTATGAAACGAAGATTTAGAAACAGTTTCAAAAACATATTTGCTGTATTGTAAAATTAGAAAACCCCAAAGCAACATCCAAATTTCAAGAATTTTACATTTTGCTGAAATTTAATTTAAAAATAATTTAGCATTTAAATTATGACACAAAGACCTTTTTCACGTTTAGTGAGCGTACCCACTTCTGATTATCTGTATGTTTTTTGAAGCGCTTATTACGTAAAAGTCGATCTCGCAACTTCTAGTGTTTGGGAACAAGCTTAAAAATGAAGAAAAAATCACCCTTTTAAGAAGGAATTTTGCACTTATTTTTATAATAATTAAATTAAATAAAATTTTATTACCATTCATGATAATAAATTAAATCAAAATGAAGAAAAAAGATTAGATAAGATTTTAGGGGTGCACAAATCCCTGGATTGTAACGCAAAATATTTTTTATTCAACCCTTAACAACTATAATTCGCTCTTTCTGGACTAAAACCACCCCTAATAAATATTAACTTAAAATAAAAAAATAATTTAATAAAATAAAAATTGCTAGACATTATTTATTTTGATTTTATAGACATTTAGGGCATTTTGAACGAGGAGTTCTAAGTCATAAAATTTTACAAATTTTTTATTTATAAGTTCCGGCGATGTTAAAGCCCTAATTTTAGTCTCCAAAATATTTTATTACGACTTTATAAAATCAATTTTAAATTTTTTCAAAATAAAATTAGCTTATTTCATATAAATTTGGAATATTAAATATCTGTGCACGTAAAACTGTGAGATTACTTACGATGGTAAAATTCCAAACTTCAAATGCAAAATTTTAATTCTAAAATTTCAAGATTCAACAATCATGATATTAAAGAATAAAATTGTGCATAACCTAAAAGAAGTGCTTCTTCTTAATTTTTTTTAAGTACGGCCCTAAAATAATATTCAATAATAGTATGCATAGATATTCGACTGCTCTGCGTTATGCCTATGGGTGGTCCCATGCCTAATAAGACGGAACCTTACTCAAAGAATCGATTTTCATACATTCTTGGTGCAATCCGATTTTCTTGTTCTTTGCGATGAGCAAATCTTTACGAGTCTTTCTTTTTATCACCCCCATATTTAATTTTACGCTTTTGGCGTGCTTATATAACTTAACAGCTACCTTTCTAACATGATTATTTTCATTGGCCTTTATATTGTATTCGTAATGTCGCTACTAAAAGTGCTTGCGTTACTCGTGCAAAAGCTGCACAACTCAATACTTTGGTATCTGAAAAAGCCTTTGAAACATTTTTTGGTTCAACGTCTGATCCAAATGTACCGATATTGTGTCCACGATTTTTGGTCTAAAATTAATCACAGTGAACACGAAACTTGTAATAACAAACGACTGCAGCGAGAACTACAATTACTCAAGAGTAGAGCATTCAACTTTTCAAAAAATGGGCTACTGCGCGCGTCTCAACATTAATCTTTTTCAATCGCTGAAAATTTATTTTGAGAAGGTAGATCGGTCAGATATACCAGTACTTAAGATCTGAATACTAAAATACTGGATTAAGTCAATGAAACTGCATCTAATTTTTTTGTTTGAAGTTTTGAATGACTGAATTCCAGGGATGGTGATCTTCATAAAATTTCAGAATTTTCAAACATTTTTGAATTTATCCCTATAAAATAAGTCAGTTACCTGAAAACCATGGAGCCAATTTTTATCACATCAGTGAGAATTGTCAGTTTGACCTTCAATGTTACCTAGGAAACTTTATCCACCTGTTGTTTGAAACTTAAAGCTAATTTTAGTCTTCTGTAAAGTAGGTTTGATTGTGAAAAACAATATATATATATATATATATATATATATATATATATATATATATATATATATATATATATATATATATATATATATATATACATATATATATATATTTATATATGTGTAAGAATTTGACCGGAGGGATTAATTGCAAACTGGATTAAAAAAAAACAATTTTTATTTAGTTATTTAACACTCTTTAAATTTGATTTTTATTAGTCTGTCTTTATTTTAGGTTTTTATTAACACTCTTTACTTTTTTGGTTGTCGTTTTTTGCTCGTTGTTTCTTCCCGCTTCAACCATCCAAAAACGCTGACAGTCTTCATTTTTGGTTTGCCTTTTATACCAATCAAAAGAAAGGGTGACTATACAAATGCTACATTGAAAGAAAGGTAAGTTTATACTTCAACTTCGAAATATAAAGGTGAGTATTTCTATTTGTTATTATTGACGGACAAGCCAACATTTCCAATCGGCCATCCTGGATTGTCATTCGGATCGAATGCTTCCTCTTCTTCATTCAATTCCTCTTCGTCGGTATCGTCATCTGTTCCATGGAAAAAAAATGGCTTCATAAATTCTGCCCCTGTCGTTGTGATTTTAGGACCTTTTCCATCCCCAACTTTTCTCACCTCGTATCTATCGTGGTCTCGTATTTTAGTGACGATATATGGTCCCAAGAAATTTGGTCGAATCTTACCCTTTCCACTAAACTAGATTCTTTTGATGGCTGATCGTTAAATTTATATTTTGTCGCAAGCTTCCGTTTTTTATTAAATTGCGCTGCGTAATCATCTTGTACAGTCAACATGTGCTGCTTTGCTTTTTCCCTCAACTCGTTACGCTCGTCGTTAAACAATGCTAATGCAGCTTCGTCAATCGCTTCTGTTATTCGCAGGACTTCGGGACATTGCATTTTAAGTCCGAACATATTTTCGAAGGGACTCGTACCAATACTTCGTTGACAACTGTTGTTTAAATACCTTTGTAGTTGATTGGTATTTTTAAACCATTCTTCAGGTTTATCACCTACAAGCTTTGATAAAGCTGGCATTATGATTTGGTTAAGTCTTTCAACCTGACCATTACCTTTTGGCATTCCAGTGGTAATTAACTGAAGCTCGATGTTTTCATCTTGACAATATTGCTTGAATTCTCCCGAGGTGAACGCCGGTGCTTGGTCAGCAATAATCTGAATTGGGTTGCCAAAAACTGACTTCTGAATATTTAATTTCTGGATTGCCTTCGACGAGCTAAGCGTTTTACAGGGATAAAGCCATACAAACTTAGAGAACCCGTCGATTACTGACAGTATGTACTTGTACGCTTTTTTGGTATTCTCCAAATGCCCCAAATGGTCAATGTGGAAGGTGGATAATTGGCTGTCACCCTTGGGTAAGGGATGCAGAAATCCATCTTGCTTTCCTCTTTTCCATTCGGCCATGATACAGCGCACACAATTTTGTATCTAAGCCTTCACTTTCTTCAGTACGTCTTTAATGAAGAACTCTCGTTTCACTAGGTCAGCGGTTTTCTCTGCTCCGAAATGACCCTGTTCATGACATCTTTGAATAACTGCATTGTATAATGTTTTCGAAACTACCAAAAGTCTTTGTCTATTGTCTAACTTATACAAAATTCCATTAGAACATATAAAATTATCGTACGTACCTAGTTTTAACAATTCGAAAATCCGCTTTAAGCTGTCGTCTTTATGTTGGAGTGACTCGATCTTTTGCACTATACCTTCACTCATTACCAAAACATGTGGTGCTCGACTTACAGCATCCACATGACGCATTGAATTTACGCTTCGATGCTCCATAGTAATGTCATACTCCTGTAGTTGCAGGACCCACCCAGCTATTCTTGATGCGAGCTCCTTTTTTTCATAGTCGCATTAAACGCCAAACAATCAGTGACTATATTAAACTTTAGCCCCAGAAGATATACTCTGAATTTTTGCAGTGATTTTACGATGGTCATGGCTTCTAATTCATAGCTTGAGTATTTCTCTCCGCAAGGGGAATTTTTACGACTGTAATAAAATACCGGGCGAAATTTTTGGTCTACATCATCTTTCTGCAACAAAATGGATGCTATTCCTATTTTAGACGCATCACAATGTTGTTCCGTCTCTGCCGTACTTGAATAAATTTTTAGGATAGGTTGCTTTATC
The DNA here is from genome assembly GCA_958295665.1 of Tipula vernalis. NCBI lineage: Eukaryota > Metazoa > Arthropoda > Insecta > Diptera > Tipulidae > Tipula > Tipula vernalis. The sequence continues at coordinate 171,917,047 of OY282558.1, read as the reverse complement.
AAGCACTCTTTTAACTTATTAAAGCTTTGCATCTGGTCTGGTCCAAACTGAAACCGCTCCGCCTTCCTCAACATATTCGATAAGGGTTTGGCTATAATAGCAAAACCTTCGACATATCTCCTGAAATAACCTATGAGTCCCAGGAACCTCTGTAAACACTTTTCAGTTTTTGGAATAGGAAACTTCCTTATCGCGTTTATTTTTTCTGTGGATGGACTAACACCTCCCGCTTCTATCTTGTACCCCAAATACGTTATTTTTCTTTGTAAAAGTTTACACTTCGACCAATTTATACTTAATGAATATCTGTCCGCAATTTTTAACACTTAAGCCAGCCTTCCCACGGACTCATTTTCATCTTTACCTGGCACAATCAGGTCATCCATATACACACAGACTTTTTTGTTGAACACTAGCTCTTGAAAAATATGATTTATGAACCGCTGAAAAATTGTCGGCGAGTTGGATAACCCGAACGGAATTCGGAGGAACTCGTAATGGCCAAAACTAGTTATGAACGCTGTGAAGTGAATAGAATCTGCGGCCACCAGAACATGAAAGAACCCATCCTTTAAATCCAGAGTTGAAAACATTCTCGGGTCTCTAAGCTGGTCAATTTGTTCGTCGATTAATGGAATTATTATTTTCTTCTATTTCATTCTATGCTTTTCTTCTGCTCGAAACGCTGTTCCGTACAATACCACAATCCAACCATTCATCAATTTGTCTCTTCTCTCTTTCAATTTTATCCGTTTCCAGCGGTGCTAATCTTCCCGGCCGTTGATATACTGGTTTGTCATCTATTCTAACTATTTTCATCTTAATTCCCATATTTTCCGTTGGCGCCTTCGTAGAGTTATAATTAATTACCATTTGTTTCAATCTATTTACTATGTCTGAATTTGTTATGTGGTTGACATCTATAGGGAAGTCATCATCTTCTCGAATACACGAAGTTACAATGTCTGAATGAGCGCGTTACCTATTATCATATCGATTGGGATTAATCCATCTTTCACTACATGGAATTGCATATCATAAAATTCTCCATCTATAGATAGCAAAACCTCAAATGAACTCAAAGTATACAAACATTGTGCGCCCGCACATCTTAACTCTTTTATTCTTCCATCTAACGTGGGTTTTCCCATTGCCACATATTTTGATTCAGCCATCAGGTTCACATCACTGCCGCTATCAACCATTGCATAATATTCTTGGCCATTAATAATTATCATTTTCACATTATTTCGACGAGAAGAACTCACAACTGACAATACTTTTTCTTCCTGAACTATGTCCTTTTTGCACTCTGTTGCTATATGTCCAAAATTATTACACCTGTAGCACTTTGGCCCCTTCTCCTTGTTAGTACAGTTCCGTCCTATATGTCCACTATCACCACAGGTATAACAACGCGTTCCTTTATATTTTCTTAATTCTGTTTTATCGCTTCATTCTGGTTGCTTTTGCGGTATCCGACTTTTAACAATCGATTTTCTCTTGATATTTTCATAGATCCGCAGCTTTTTCTTAAATTGTTCAACAGACTGAGCCCCATATAATACCGCTTTGTTCATCTCTGCATCACCAATCCCATCGATAACGTAATCAAGTAACGCCGCTTCTTCGACTCCACCCATTTTTGCAATTTCTTGCATGGACAATAAATAACAGTAAAAAGATTCGCTTGACTTTTTGTTCTTTCTACTAGCATCCAATGGACTTGCGCCGAATTAACACATATTTGAAATTCACTATTCAAATCATTTTGAAGTTCTTCCCACGTCTTTAGTCCCGTTTTGGCGTTTACGCTCTGTCTAGCTGTACCGATCAGCAACCGCTTAGCATACACTAGCTTTTGTATTTGATTCCACCCTATAGATTCTGATATTTCCTCAAATTCTCTTACCCATTTTTCAATTTTAAAATTGTCGTCTCCACTGAATTTATTTAGAGATTCCTCTACATCTTTAAAAGTAAATCCAAAATTCTGAATATCTTTGTCTTGAATCATTGACCTCATCCTTTCATTCGCTTGTATTAACGACTCTATCTCATCTTTTTTGCCGTTAGGCTTCTCGGCAATATTGATGGTTGTATTATTGGCTGCTTCGTGCATTGTTGATGACGTACCGGCAGATAAATTAGAAAAATCCAGTTGATCAATTTTCCCATTAAATGCTGCAATCAAGCTTTCCTTAATATGTTCGTTCCACTCATACGATTGAGTTGGTGCATTCTTGTTTTTATTACGCTTATTCCCCATTCTGCCGTTTCGACTATTAACCCGTTGTATATTTATTGTTTGAAAACAATGCGCACATGTAATTTTCGTCTCGTAATTTCTTAATAACTGTAATGTTAATTCTATGACCACGTTTAAACTCTAAAACCCATCGATGCATAGTTGGAAATGAAGGAGAAGATTCCTTACACCCGTTTACCATTTTTGTATGAATTTCTATTGCTGATAAACCTTCCAAAATAAAGAATTTTATCACTGCACGATATTCGGTTTTTTCCATTGTAAATACTGACACGTCAACTTCTAATGACTCAAAATACAAATTTTTATGTGTTCAAATGAAAGATGAAATATTAAAATGGCGTATAAATTTTGATTCCTCTACTGGTTAATAGGTGTCACTTTCAATACTTTTCAACCAACCTGTAAGATTTAAGAAATTTTTTTATTTCAGAAATAACAAAATTTTGAGATTTCCAATTTAAAAATTTCCTATTAAATATGAATGGTACTGCAAAGTAATTTATATAAGCTACGTATATCATTCTAGGAATTAAATTCTAAATTCCTGTATGTTCAAAAAATTCAAAATTAACGGTTGCAAATTTTTTTTTTAGACTTTCCAAAATGTTAGTATCGGAAATTCAAATTCTTAACACTCTAGATTTAAAATAATGTGAGATATTATATCATTATAGTTTGTTAAATACGGTTAATGATGTTATAAGATGATATTAAACACTACCATATATCGCATCCAATTTGGGAAATTTTGAATTTTAAAATTTCAATTCCTAATAAAAATTTCAAGATTATTTTAAGTAATTCTATGAATGCAAATGTAATCCTATTTTTAAATTTATAATTCTCATACCATATTTTAGGTTTCAGGTCGCGGAAAGTTTTATTTGTAAAAGATGATTATTGCACAATAACTGCATTAAGACAATAATAAAGAACCTAGAATTTTAGAAGCTAGCGCCACAAACCGAAATTTTTTTCTGGCAGTTTGTAACGAAGAATTTTTAAAGCGTAACAAATCTCTTTGTATCTTAGGAACCTTGGAATAGACAATTCGCCAGTTTTACTTTAGGCAAATAAAATATTGGCGTGGTCAGTTAGCCATAAAGGTAATTAATAATAATAGTAATAAACTTGGAAAACGGGAGCTTTGATCATGTTGGTCAATTCCTTAAATTTAAAAACTTGAGATACTTATCAGAATTTTTTTAATTTTTTCAAGCTTTGATGTAAAAGTAACATTTATAAGACAATGTATCTAAATCTATTATATCGAAATTGTTGTGCATTTTAGAAATATTTTTAGTGAATTAAAATCGTCGAACTTAGGTTTTAATTTAGTTCTAACACAAAAGTAGTTTTTTTAGTAAAAAATATAGAATAATTCTAGAATTCTGAAATTACAGTTCGTATTTAAATTTCTACAACTTTAACTTTCCTATCGAACAAATTTTAAATATCAAAATTACTCTACAAACGATAATAATTGCGTTGAGAGAACTTACGGCAGGATTTAAAATATCAGCAACATAACTAAATTATTTTGTTTCGTTCTGAACTTAAATTTAAAGTTCTAAAATTAGGAAAAATGAATATCTATTTTTTTTTTAAATTTCGCATTATTCAAAATTCAACTTTAAATTTCCAACAAAAAAGAGGGTTTCATTCGATTAAACTTAAGGATTTTCTTCTCTTAGTTGTCTCAAGTTTAAAATTTGGCCACTGGATTTTATAGACCTTAAAACAGGGTTTTAAATGGTTTCTAAGGTTTTTAAAATTTAATTAATTTAAAATATTTCGATGAATTAAATCCTGATTTTTATTCAGTACGAGAATTTCAAACCTTTTCTATTAAAATTGGACAAATTTCTTTTTTTATTTAACAAAGTTTAAAATTGCTCTGAATATACTCGATACAATTCGATTTGAAAAAAATATTTTCATTGATAGTTTTCGCCAATTAACTTAATTACTTGTAACATTGATAATTATAAAAATATGTATAGATCACCGACAATGTTATTTTCTCGATGGCTTTTAAATCTAACATAACGTAATCCTTGAATAAGATATAATAACCTACATGTCAGTCAAGGTTTGATAAGAAAATCGAAAGTGAACTATTACCAGAAAGACTGACAAAAATAAGCTCGTATTTGGACATACTATACCTTACAAATTACTTTCCTTCGTTTGATCTGTAACACAAATAATTATTTCCTCTTCATAATATCTTGAGATACCCTTACCTATGCTTACAAAATGTTCATAGTAAAAAAATACTTACATACTTTTATGAGTACTTATATTAGTTTCAGCAGATGCAGTTTGTAACGAAATTTTTTTTGCTGTTGTCACGGTATCGAACTATCCATAGAGGATAAGGGACCATGATTCCGTTAGCAGAACACGAATTTAGAGGTCCGGTGCGGTATCACTGGCGGGCTAAGCTCAGGGTGGGGCGTGGGTTTTCCGGGCATAAATTCGTGATAAAAATGACCGCTTAGAAAACATGGATGGGAGTAGGACAAAGTGTGTACCGCCCATGTATCGGCAAAAAAAAAAAATGTTGTATTAAATTTCCCGCCAACCATGGGGGACCTCGACAGACAAAAACGGAGTTGGAATTAAGAGGCTAAGTGATGCCCCGCCGAGCGCCGAGACGAGGAACCGCCACAATCAACACCACCGAGTGGAAATGGCTGGTATCCTAGTCCCCTCCGCTCAGCGTGCAAGGGACAACGAGGAGGAATAGTCCAGCAAAGTCACGACGCTAGTGCCGGAATCCGCTGGATCACTTCTCCCTGATGTAGCCGGACAGCAAATTTAAAGAGACACATTTTTGACAGGGACCACGAGGACGAAACGATAAAAAACTAGAACAAAAAAAAACCACAATATAAATTTAAACATACTCTCCGATAGGGAGGCCAGGGAATCCTATCGAACGCCCCATGGCGGAATGTCCTGTTCGCCTACCTCCGCTCCATACGTATCATCAAACCATCAGACCATACCTCATTCTTCAGTTCATCCCTCAGTAAATAAAATTCTTAATTAAAGTTCAAGTCCATTTTAAGGATAAACATAATAACTTTTATTTACAATAAATCAAAAGGAAAAAAAAAACCCACACGTGCCGAGTATGTCTTGCGGGACGGAATTAAATGAGGGGTTAACAATTGAGGGGTATTAACAACAAAACAAAAAAAAGAAAAGAAAACCAACCAGTACAAACAAAGAAATATACCTGGAAAACCCAACAAAAAAAACTGTTTCTAACTTACGTTTTGGGTTCTGGATCCTCTCCAAAGCGCTTTGTTGGATACCGGCATCTGTATGGACAAAAAAAATATGTTATGCTTTAAATCTCCCCTTGGGGAAGGGGTGGCTGATCTTTTGTTGTTGGGGTTCCCTTACAACGATGGTTCCCTGTATTAAAAAAAAAATGTTTTCTTGTTTTTTCTTTTTTTGTTGCAAGGACACTCTCAACCGTCAGTAATTGCCGCGCACAACCCACAGACCGCGCCCCGCTCCAGCGGTCTTTTTTGTCCGCTCCCACTCCCACTCGGATGAACGTCCTTATTGGCGTGCTTCGTAAGGCCTTTTTTTGTTTTTTATTTCGATATTTTATCACTTTTAAAGTTAGAACACAACGTATTATTTTTCCGTTTTATTTCTGGTTAGCCCTTAGGTTTACCTTAAGATTCTTATCACCGGGATAACCGAAATATTTTATTTAGTCTCTTTTTTTTTTTCTTACTCGTGTTTTTTTTTTTCTTCACAAATTTTCATCCACACCTTTTATTTTTCTTCACTCTGACTCGACTGTCATCCTTTATTTTTTTTTTTATTTTTTCAAAATTTTCCAAACCTCCTTGTGTTTTGGTTTGCCGATCCTTATGCTAATTGTTAGTATCGACTCGTTGGAAAAACAAACCAACCGGGATTTTTTTCCGACAAACGTGGGAATGACCCACCTGAGAATAGTCTTATAAGCCGGGCATTATGATTGATCAACTTTTTAGATCCTTGTTGTGATATACACCGGATCGTTTGCCATCCATGTGTGCCAGTTTGAAGGCTACATTCCCCCACCTTTCTAATAATTTTGCCTTGAATAAATTTAGGGGCTAGCTTGGCTGATAGTTTATTAGCGGCGTTACTCAAAACTTGATTTTTAACGAACACTATTTGCCCTATTTTGAAAGTTCGATTTGTACTGGCGCTATTTTCGTAAGCTTTATTTATATGTTTGATGACCAATTGTTGGTTGATATTTAATTTATTGCTTTTAGTTTGGACACACACCTCGCGTTCGTCCAGAAAGTCTAATTCTTTTAATAATTGGTAGTCTTCTCCATGAGTTACCATATGCTGTCCAAATATTAATATTGGGGTGAATATTGCGTTGAATTATGCACTACATTTCGTAAGGCGCATGTGATTTCCGATAAATGGGCATCCCAATTTTGATGATCTTCTTTTATATATGCACGAATTGATGATAATATTGAACGATTTACTCGTTCGGACGCGTTGGACTGCGGTGAGTAAAGGGGAGTTAGAGTATGTTTGATTCCAAATTTATTCAATAGGTTTTTAAATGAATTGGAGATGAATTGCGCTCCATTATCGGTCAACATACTTTCAGGCACGGAATAATTCAGAAATATTTCTTTCTCTAGATATTTGACCACTTCGGCTGCGATGGCTCTTCGCATTGGTTTTAAAAAAATGTATTTGCTAAAATGATCCAAAATAATTAAAATGTAACAATTTCCGCTTTTTGATCGAGGATATGGACCCAAAAAATCCATATATAGGTGTTGCATAGCTCTGGTGGTGGTTGTTTGTTGTCCCATCGTCGGTTGGGTGGAATAATTCACCGCTCTGCATTGTTTACAAGTGATACACTAGTTAATATACTGTTGAACTTCTACACACATTTTTGGCCAAAAGTTATAACGCTGCAATCGTTCGACAGTTTTGGCAATTCCCATATGCGCCGCCAACGGGGGATCATGCGCTTGTTGGATTAATTTAGCTATCAACAGTTTCGGAACATACAGTTTCCAGGGGGAAATATCCGAGAAATTTTGTTTATGATTATTTGCTACGTTGACAAAAACCTTTCCATCCCTAATTTAGAAATTTGGAAGGGATTTAGCTTTAGACTGAATGTTGTTAATTAGCTGGAGATACTCGTCCGAAAAGAATGCGGGAGACTTTAAATCGACGTACGGAACCACCTGTGAATATGAATATGGCGGGCTAATGCACTTTCCGAACATTTATTTATAAACCCGAATTTTTCGGCTTGGGACCACCCAATTTTTGTTTAGGAAATGACTTCAATTTCATAAATTTTAAATTATTCCAGATATTCAGATATTGGAGGTATTCTGTAGGACCAACAGTGATTATGGTGTGCAAACCAAAAATTAGCAACCGTTAGGTTTTCTGTAATCTCCATAATTTGTTTCGAGACACTAACCGTAAAACTTCTTTCTTTCTCTTTTGTATTTCACTTTTTTTCTGAATCAACGATTTTATTAAAGTATTTAACATAATTCTAATTTGTAAAATTAATCCAATTTTTAATTTTAAAACTTCAAACTTTAGACGTCTCCGAAGACACGAATCATCTCATAATGTCTGGTTGTTACTGAAATTATTTGATTTTTTTATTCGATAAGAAAAATGATTTTCAAAATTTCAATCCAATAAGCCAAAATTCACATTGGCCGAATTTAAAAAAGAATTCTTAAAATATAAACCAATCTTTTTGTAATTGCTTAGCTCTTAAAATGAAGCTGTTATAGTAGGATTGACATAATTCATCATTGTTGGTTTTTCATTAATTAAAATATTGTTTCCATAAACGCATGGTAGTAAGAGTTCTGACTTAAATAATTCCAAAATATGATTAAAAAATTTTCAGAATTTGACCCTCAAAGCCTAAAGTACTTTATTACGAAATTCCTGGTCATAAAATATTGAAATTTACTGAAATTTTGTATGTTTTATAGAAAAAAATGTAAAATCATCTAAAATTTGTATCTGAATAGATTATTCAAATTAGGATAAAAGGTAAAGAAGCAAAAATGTTTAAATGTTTTAAATGATTCAAAGAACGTCTAGGTTTAGTCAAATTTTAGAATTTTGTAACAAGAATTTAAAATAAAATCTTAGGAAAAAGAAAAATTTTAACAAATTTTTGAAAATTTTTTGTAATTTTAAATGTCGAAAATAATATTTGAGATAACAGACTTTCTTACATTTTTAGAAAACGTAAAAGCTTGTGAAAATTAAAATTTGAAAAGCTTTAAAAATTTAAAAATCTTTAAAATTTATTTTATATATTTGGTCTAACGAGCGGCTTTAAGTTATTTACTGGACAGAATTGGTATAATAAAGTAGCAATTTATTATTTATATTTATGATTAATGAGCCAATACTTAAATAATTGAACACATATTTTATTTGTTTTGTGTTCGTTATTTACAAATTATTTTATAGGTTGGAGTGGCTGCTTACGCACACTTAGACCGGTGACGGTCCATTGTGATAATTATTTTATAGCTTTAACATTCTTAAAAGGAAAGATAACAGATCTTCTTACATTTTTAGAAAAGATAAAAGCTTATGAAAATTAAAATTTGAAAAGCTTTAAAATTTTCAAAATTAAGCGGCTTAAGTTATTTAATAGACAGAATTGGTAAAATATTATAGCAGTTTATTATTTATAATTATGTTTATTGAGCCAATATTTAAATAATTGAACAAATTTTTTATTGGTTTTGTGCTCTTTATTTAAAAATTATTTTATAGTTTTAGCATTCTCAAAATCAAATTAATTTTTTATTTTTTCCAAAAATTGTTTCCTTTGTACAATCAAGACTATGGCAATCACAAATTCTTTTCTAAAAAATCGACTTTTCAAGAAAACGCACCGCTATATAATTTTTGGAAAAAAAATTGTATACTAAGGCGTTTTCGCGTAAAAAAGGTTGTTAATACAAACGACTTTCTTTTACGTTAGTAAAACCATGAAAATTTAACCGATTTGGGGTCCCCTAAGTGCGAAAAGTTAGGTGTCGAAATGGTGTCTGTCTATCAGTCTATTTCCTCTCTGCAGCCCAAAGCACCTGGTCCAATCAAACCGAAATTTCATATTTAAGCTTTTTCATTTAAGCTGCCATTGTTTAAAAACTTATCATCAATTAGTAAATTAAAATTTATCATATATTATTGAGCACATTTACCGTATAATGGAAAAGTTATTTGTAAAAGCTTTTGTTTTAATTCAAACATATACGAATAATTGTTTTTGTTGTCATCTCTTCATCATCTTTTCTTAATATTTTAAATAATATTAAAATATTCATCATCTTAACTATATGGGAAATTATAAAGCGTGATGATAGGTATGAGTTGAATGTAGTAAAAGTTTTTCGTATTAAATTTGATTTGATTACGTAAACTGAAGATAAATAAATATTTTTTGTGGGAAAAACTTTTTGAATTAGAATAATTTAAATATGAAATTTGTAGTAGGTAAATGGAAAATCATTTATTTTAAACTTGAATTTTTCCTAATTTTTGTTTGGTCTTTACTAAAATGTTGAAAGGAATGTTATGTAGTCAAATTAAAATGTGTGTACGCACATACATATGTATATCTCGTGAATCAAAGTCTGAATTCAATTTACTTTTAAATTTATTACCTCTTATCGCAACCAACCTTAACCCAAAATAATATTATTTGTCACCAGTTTTTCGTTTTAAGATAAAAATAAAAGTTTGCGCCCCATTCAAAAAAAAAGCTTCATCAAAAAAATTATTAAAAAGTTTTGGGCAACTTTTTGTTTTCTTTCATCTTCCAACCAAACTTTACATCCATTATTACATTCATGATAGAATTGCTTATTTTCTACTTTATGTAATTTATTAAATAAAACGATTTCATGTAAGAGTTTATATATATACAGCCCCCGTAATTTGTAATCAAAAACAGCTGAAAGTTGTTAAAATAATATTGAATATCAATCATGCTCACAGGAAAGCTTCGCGTATAATATTCTAGAACTTGATACGTAAAAACTATATGGGGCTTGGTGAATAAATTAAAATTGTGTTTTTTTTTTTTTTTGGATTTTACTACACCTGGAAAATTCCTTACCTTACAATATTTTATTTAAGTGGAAGCACGAAAAAGTTTATTTTTATGGTGTCTTTTTAATGTATAAGACAGTTTTGTTGGTTGATTTTTATTGCGGCCCTCGTTTAAATGTTTTATTAGAATCGTTTGGTGGCAGTTTAATTTTATTTTATTGTTTTAAATATTAAAATACGACGTATAATGAAAAAAGAAACAAATTGTCCGCAGCTTTATCTTAACATAATATTATTTGATTTCCTTAAGGCATATAAGCGCGTAATAAATTTTGTGCGGTTTACGTAAAAAAATACTTGCATTATTTATTTATTCAATGAAATTCGTGACTTCATTTACAACGGTGTCGGGATTACAACAACAAAAAATATAAAAATTTAATTTAATTTTTAAATTTTTATATCTTAATTAAAATTGAATTTCAACAACAACAGCACTTAAAAAAGGTCAGCCATTTAACTTAATCATTCATTAGCTGCAAAAACAATATAATAAGATAAATTAGGAAGGATTATAGCAGATACCCAACAGTTACATATATAATTAATTACTAATTAAAATCTACGAATTTATTTTCATTTTTACTGTGAAATCAAGATATTTTTTTTTGGTAATTAGATTTTGATTAAATATTTGGAATTGAAATTTAATGTTTTCTGGTCCATTAGATAAATAAATAGCCGAATACCTTATTTAAATGTCACCCATCATTATTAACCAATTAGGTACATAATTTTTAAAATAAAATAATTAATCTTTGTTTTTTTTTTCTCATTTCAGGTAACATTTTGAGATCATCATGCAGCTTTTCACTCGTTTTTTTGTGTGTGCGTCGTGTGAAATTTACCATCAATTTTAAAATTACGACAGCACCGAAAATGAATGGATATATTTATTACCCAAAGTTTTATATACTTTCTAAGTAAATTTTCAGAAAAAAAACAACGAAATCCATCGAGTTGGGTCAATTTGCTTCGTCTTTACAAAATTTACTTAATTTTGTAATCCTCAACAATTTTGTTTGTTAGATTTTTACATTGTACGAATAGCCTCTTTAAATTACCAAATGAAAAACACTGTATTTAATATCCAACATCTTTAGACTAATGATTGAAAATTAACTTATTTTATCCCTACACTTTTTTGTTGTTTGTTACTTATTCAACCCGAAAGTTTTCTTTTTTTTATTTTTAACAGCATTTCATCTTAAAAAAATGAAAATTTTCTTTTTTTTTTCTTTGTGGGGTTTGTGTTGTTGTTGGTTCTTGTTTGTTTATTAACAAGGAATGAATAATGAACCGCGATAGAACAAAACGGTTTTTTTCGGTTCGTTTGGGAAAACTTTGAGCATTTTAAAGAGTTTCAATACAAAGTATAGAAAGTACACACACAAATACATACCTACACCTAAAACTCAGAGAAGCCGAAGTAAATAATAAATATAGAAACCATCAAAAATAAACATAACAATATGGGAGGAAAATCGTAATAATAATTTTCATTTTCCTCGTCTATTTATTATTCATAACGGGGATTTTTTTTTTTGTTGGTATCAGGGAATGTGTGTGTATGTACACAAAATATGTTTGCGTTTTTTTTTATTATGATTTTTTTTTATGTATGTAGAGTACACAGGAACATGACTTATGATTAGAATAAATTAGATCATCTATCATGAGAGTTGTTGGTTTGAACTTCCTAATTTAATAAAGCTCATTAGAGATTTTCATTTCCCGGGAATATTTTTAACAGAACGTAAACCATTTTTGAAATTGATCATATTAAATTTTAATTTAGAACCATAACACAACCGGGGACCACTTTATGAAATTTTTAATTTAATATTCGCATGAGGGCTTTTAGAGCTTTCTAATAATTGAAATGTTTTTGTAGAATTCTTGGTGATACAGTAAATTACAGTAAATTAAAACAACAAGTATATGAACAATATTTTCCACGAAACGGTGATATAATAAAAGCTTTTCTATTTTTGACGTTTAAGTGAATTTCATAAAAACCTTGTAGAGCGAATCATGGCTTGAACATATTTTAAGAAGTATTAGTAAGACAAAAATTCAAGTAAACGTTATAGTAACTATGATACAGAATAGAAAGAGGACATGTCAACCTTTCTAAATCTGCATGTTTTATTCTATAATTTAGTGTTAATCCCTTATGAGATATTTTCAAAAATTAACTATTAATTATCAAAATTATCGAATATCTGGAAAATATTATTCTACATTTTGATAAATAACATAAATCTCAGAGATCTGCTCGCATAGGCACTTATATGGAAAGAGTTCATATAAGGCTTTACCAATCTGTACGCATAACTCCGTTAACCGCATAACGCATAATGACAGTTCGAATTTTAATGCACTACTGAACTAAACTTTATTATCTCGACATATACTACTGTATTTGATTCCGTCTATGAAACTGTACACTTTGCAAAATAATAATTGGGTCTGAGCACAAATAGCACATGTTGTAATGCACGGACGTTTTATTATTTTTCGGATGATATACCAGTTGGGTGGATGCTTATGTTCGGTGGGACAGGCACAACTAGATTATTTTTTACGACATTCAATTAAAATTACAAAATTTGTTAAGATTTTCCTAAACCTTTCTTACAAAATCTTATTTTACCCACTTTTCCCTCTAAAAAAAACAACTTTCTTCTAGAATATTTATTTTCTGTTCATTCATTTTTTGTTGATTGAAATTTGATTGAAATGTTTGGTCACTTTGTTCTTCAAGCCTAATTTTTTATTAAGCACCTTCCAGGTCGAAAAGACTGTCATATTACGAATTCAAGATGAGATTCGAAAGTTTTCATGTACATACTACATGTTCCATAGTAAATTTAATTCTTATTTGGTTTTATGTACTGTTCTACATCTAGTATGTAGGCGAAAATCGGAACTCTCATGTCTCATTTTACGACCAAATCCTTGTTCTCGGTGAACCAATTCGTCGAAAAATATGAAAATGAAGAACACAAAAATTTCGCGATTACGTTATTTAGTCATTCAGCGAATTTACTCGTTTTGGTGCTAAAAGTAAGAAAAGTTGGTCACTATACAATTAACGCAACTTGGATAAGAGCTTACAGAATATTGAATTTAGTTGTAAGCTCCAATCATTTAGATAAAAAAAATTCTTGTGATCGTGTAGAAAAGCTATTTTGAAAAACTAGATCGATTGTTTCCCAAAACGGCTTTCAGATGTTCGTTGTACATTTTCTTAAAAGTATTAATCATCACATACCAGTAAGCTTAAGAAACCTTATAAATTAGTATTTAATCGTCACCTTTTTTGATTGTCTAAAATAAGCTACTTTTGAAAGCTTTTAATTTGAAATCACTAATATTAATATTATCGATTAGGTATATATTTGAACTTTTTCTTTAAAATCGACAAAATAAAGCTTTTGGTTGGCTTGTTTCCGTTATTATTGGAACAAATTGTAAAATAATTATTCATGTAAAACTGGCTTTAAAACTCCTAGAAATTTTTTTTGTGATCAAACTCTGGTGTCAAACTCATATGCTGTTAGCACATATATGAAAGACGCAGTTACGGTTACGACTTTCAATTGGTTAGATGCCTTCCATGTAGTAGATTGTAAAAGTATCGGGGCTAAAGTTGCCGCTAAAATTAATGTTTTCAGGGCCCCGATGTAGATGCTTACAGCTAAGCGTGTGAATTTTGTTAGTTGTGTGAGAAAGGAGTGAGGCGTTAACTAATTAATAATACTTACTAATTAATAGCGCAATTGACATAACTACAGGTGATTCGATTAATTACATTTTAAATTTGCTTACTTTAAGGTTCTGTCCAGAATTTAATATTTTGTAATTCCTTCCAGGCTTACGAAACATTTCAGCATTCGAACATATAAACAAAATTTTTCGTTGATTCCGTTCTTCTCTTATAATCTTTTGATTAGCACATTTCCGCAGAATCTAGCGCACACGTTTATTTTGAAGTGATTGCTCAGTTTATTTCTAACTTCATTTCAAAATGCCTAATATTGTAGTCCTTCCCTTTACTCACCATAAAGGTAAGGAATGTAATTTAAGTGTGTATTTTATTCATGTGACTCGCTTCAATTCATCCAAGTAATAAAAATCGCTATGTTATAGTCCGTCCTTATGTCCACAATTAAGAGTATGGCTATTTATGTGGGACTTATTTGCTTCATATTATTTCGATTCCTTACATATTCTTAGGAATTGTTAGTGTCCTCCCTTGTACTCACCCCATAAACATTAGGATTTAAGAGTGGTTCATTTGCTTCGTTGTGTTTCAACCTCTTCAGTTAACTGGAACAGTTAGTTTTGTTTAGGTCATACCTTTTACAAACTCACCATAAAGATGGCAAACGACAGTTCAGTTCCTCCAAATTGATTTAATTGCGATACCTCCTTACACAATTTTTATTGATACGTGATTAAAAACACATTCTATTATCATAATTGAAAGAATGTAATTTACAGAATTCACTACCCTTCTTGGGTCTGTAACCGAATTTAATTTATTTCCTCAGATTTTCCTAATTCACCCCTAACATGCCCAATTAACCCTTACCAAACAAAACAAATTTATATATATTTCAGGTTGCCTGTGTTATGCTAACATTACAGTCTGTAACTACTTCATCACCGTTTGGTACTTAAAGTAAATTTCAAATTTACTTCAATATGATTTCTCTATTGACTTGAGTCACCTTGATGTTGACTAACTCCGTTCTTTCTGACGACGAATCTTTCATTGTCATATAAAGTTTTTATCGTTTCCTTCTGTCCCTTTTTTGTCCTTAGAGACAAAGGAGTTACCCACTCCTTAAACCAAATAATTAAGGGATTCAAATATGAATATAAAAGTTTAGGCTTTGATGGCAAATAAGCGATAGTCATAGTGACAGTGTTGCTTGGATTTTTGTTCGTAGCAAATTTGTCGGATTATTCTTTGGAAAAAGGTTATCGACTTAGAAACTTAAAAAAAGCTCTATTTAAGCTGGCTTGGCGACCATTAATAGGTAATCGTGGAGAATAGATGCATAAGCTTCAATCAATATTTATGCAAATTGGAATTTTCTCACTAAGAAAGAAAAATTTAGCTGGGTCGTGACGATGTCTAGGTAGTAAATCTGAGTTATAGTATAGCAGTACACGCCTGCGGCTTCGTTGATTATAAATGGTAATCAAATCTATTTCCCCGTAATTTATAATTGCGATTTAAACCAAAAACATTTCAACGTTTTTTCGCAAGTAACAAACAAAGTTTTTAATCCAAAATACAATTCATTCTGAATTATTTGCCCTGTTCTGTTTTGTTAAGTTTACTCTTAGTTCTCGGTGCCGTAAAATAATGCCTTAATAAGCGCATTAGTGCCCGAAAAAATGTAGGCCTTTTCAAACTAATTTCAAAGTTCTAGAAGAGAAAAATTAAGTTTTAAAATATTCTGAAAAATTAAGGTTCACATTCTAATTTTAAAATTTAATGTTCCCATTCCAGAAACTTTTTTTATCCAGGTTTTCTGAAAAAGGAAGCTTAAAGCAATAAACCCATTTTTTTACTATAATTCCAAAATGTTCTTGGCCGAATATACCATACAATATTGTTGTTCAAATACAAAAATTTCAAAATATATTTAATTAGTATAGAAAATTTAATTTAATTTTTTTTCATCCGAAAAAAATATTTAGAACCGAAAAACAGAAATTTTCATTTCGTCAGCCAATGAAATGTTTCTTTTAAATTTTTTAAATTGAGACAGCTAAGGTTTGGCTTTAACTTTAAAATAGTCTGTAAATGGAGATTTCCACTCCAATTCTAAAATTAAATCACACAGAATATTTCCGAATCTTATCCAGAATATTTTAAATGGAAATTTCCCTTTTCATAATTCTGGAAATGGTTGGTTCTAATTCTAATTTTAAAACTAAACCCCTTTTCCTACTTAGTAGTGAAAGTAAAACAAGACCAGAATAATACACTTTGGTTGCGAATTGTAGCCGTAATTATAATTAATTTTTATTTCATGCTACCATATTTCCCACTTCAAATTATTGTTTTAAAGGCGAACACAACTGAATTCTAAACCGAAGTCGTGTAAAGTATCTTGAACCAAAGCTTGGTTTAATCTAGCCATTGGGAATCCGCTGCCCAAACAAATAATGGCCGGAAACAAATATTTTTTATTTTGTTGAAGTCAAGGAGTTGAATTGAATTAGATTTCTTGCGAGTGATCAAAACAAATTAAAAAAATAAAGGAAATATTTGTTTACCTCCAAAAAAATTAAAAAGGTGCATTTAGATTTATTTGCAAAGAACATTAAGGTTACAATAAATCCAACAATAAAAACAATACAAAATCATGCATATAGCTTTCCTTTTCTTTCTTACAGCACTTTATATTAAAAATCACAGAAAAGTACATAAAGCTGCAATCCTTGTTCGAATTTCCACTAAGATCGTGGTAGTTTTAGTTAGTAATTAAGATGGCACCACCGTCTCGAATCCCTCACATTAAAATAAAGATCGAAAAAATCGTCACTGCGTCGGCATAGTATTTAATAGTAGGTATGTGAGAATTTGAGTTACCTTTCAAATGTAATAGTAAAGAACGCGCAACTTAAAGTCGAAAGTAACAAACAATTGCAGTAGTTTTTGTGATGTTATAAGATTTTAGATTTATTTATTTATTTAAAAAATAAAAAAGGTTTAAGATTGTTTAATTTTTTACCGGCTAGAACCATTTTCTGACTTAGTAAAACTTGAGACGTGATCCTAACGAATGAACGAGTGTTGAATTACTTTTTCCACATAGTTTAGACACACGATCATTCCACGACAAGCTTCCATTGATTGTTAATCCTAAATTTTTAACACTAGCTGAATAAGATATTAGGTTATGGCCAATGCACACCTTAGGTGGATTTGTTATTATAGGTTTGGATTAAATTAAAGCTTTATATTTAGATATTTATTTATTTCTTTATTTCAACTTATAACTTAATAATAATACAAACAAATTATAAACTAATTAACATATTATAGTTGAACAAAGTAAAGCTCCGTTTAGATGAAAATCTGTGGTGGAGCAAATAAACAATTTAAACATGCTATTCTATAAAATCTTTGGACACATTGAGTTAAATATATATTACACAATAGTTTTCTTATTTATATATGTATATATGGAAAAAATAATAATTACACTTGCCTTATTAACTACACGTTGCCTTTAAATTTACAATTGTTTAATGTTTACGATAACAGCTTTAATTGGTGAAATTACCCGAAGCTATATAATGTTAATTTCAGAAAAATCTTTCAACATTTTCTATGTTGAGCAGCCAATTTCGAACGTTCCTCTCAAATTTATGTTTACGTCCAATCGTTAGAATTTTTATATCTTTAGGTAAAATATGAAAAAAATACGGTGCCATATAAAGATAAAATCTTCTAAACTTCTCACAATTGCAACGGAAATTAGCAATATAGTAATTTGGATTTCTTGTATTATACACCTGTGTAATCCGATTGTGAAAACTGTTACTACGGATAAAAAACATTTTCAAGACTTTGTATATGTAAAGATATCTAAGTGGTAGCAAATTTAGTTGTCGAAACATAGGAATTGATGGTGTTGTTTGAGGAAGGTGGTATATTAATTTAATAATCCTTTTCTGGGCAATATATAGACCTTCAATGTTACTAAAATAAGTGCCACCCCAACTGGATATTCCATACATTATTATTGATTCAACTATGGCGTGATATAGTTTCCGCAGCATACTGCTTGGGCATAATTTCTTAAGATTATAGAATTTATGTATAGCACCAAGTACGTTTTTCCTAGTGACATTGAGATGAGACTTCCTATTTAGTTGAGCATCCACTGTTAAACCCAAATATCTAAACTCGTTAACAAATTAAAGTGCAAAACACTGAGACGAGCAAATGATTGTATCACAGGGATGGACATGGTATTTTAAATGGTATACCGAAGAATTAGTGATATTCTTCCCAAATAGCATAACTTTTGATTTAACGCTTATAGCGAGCCGATGATGATAAAACCATTTACTTAGTTTGATTAAGTCGTTTTCAAGCATTAATTTAGTGTCGACATCGCTATTCGTACCATAGCTCAAAGCCAGATCATCAGCAAAGGCTGTGGAGTGTCCTAATAGATCAATACCGAAGATCGAATTAAAGTAGATTAAAAATAATAAAGGCCCCAGAACTGATCCTTGAGGAACGCCACAACTTATTAAACCTTCGCAGCTAGTTGCCTCACCTATTTTTACCACCTGACGACGATTTTCAATATAACTTGCAAACCAATCAAAAATGTTACCTCTAATACCAATTTTAGCTAACTTCAATAAAAGCATTCGATGGTCAACAGTGTCAAACGCCTTTGCGATATCGACAAAAAAAGCTATGGGTCTCCGAGTATCATTAATATGTTTATAAATCTCACTCAAGCAGTGCAAAAGAGCTTCTTCAGTTGATTTACCGGCAGTAAACCCAAATTGATTTTTATTTAAAAATTTAATCTTATCCAAATAACAAATTAACCGATGCTTAACTAGTTTCTCAAAAATCTTGAAGAAAGTGCTTAGAAGCGAAATCGGCCTGTAATTATTTGGTTGTAATTCATCACCCTTCTTAAAAATCGGGATCACAACAGCTATTTCTAAATCATCTGGAAATTGACCGCTGTTCAAGCTAAGATTATATAGGTATTGCAGAACATCCACCAAATACCATGAACATATTTTAACTAAAAAATTATTAATGCCGTCAAAGCCCTTTGACCCTTTGTTATCTAATTGTTTTATCTCAGATAGGATTTCCGAAGAAGATATAGGCTCAAAGAAACAAGATGAACTGTAGTTTCTATCAGCTCCATAAATATACTTTTTAAATTTAATTGAAGTAACATCACTAGTAATTATATTAAAATTGGAGGTTGATCCTTGCGACACTTTTACGAAATATTTGCAGAATTCATCAGAGATCGATTTTGGGGACGTGAGAATGCTATTAGTATCGGCTTGATAAATTTGTTGTATTTGTTTATACATCCGATTACGTCCTAAAACTTCATCAATTATTTTCCATGTGTGCTTTGAATTCTTACTAGCCCAATCAAATTTGCTTTTGTAATGATGATTTTTACATCCGCTTTAATATTTCCCGAAAGTAATATATATATTTAAGCAAATTAAAAATTAAGCAAATTAAATTTTTTGTAGACTAATTATGAATACTGTTTAAATCGTTTACAGGTTTTTAAAGGCTGAGCTAATTTAGTGGATAACACCACTAATGTACATATTTGGCAGTCGTCAGCATAGAAATAAAATGGAGCCCTTTAGTAAGACAATGAACCCTTAAATGTTACTCTTCGTTTTCGTGTTCTTTATTCAGTTGTCATGAATTAACATCACAGCATAAGTTTTTTTAAAAGTAACACATGGCTGTCAAATGCCTTCCTAAAATCAAGAAGTTCAAGAACAGCAAATCGTTTTTTTATCTAAACTCTGAGCAAGATCATCAATTACATTAAACAAAGTAGTTTCTGTATTATGAAGTTATCGAAATCTTGATTGATGTACATTTATAAAGTGATTATAATTAATGAATGCCTGTATTTGTTTTTTTTAAATTATTTCGAACCTTAGATATTACAGGTGTAATAGATTTTGATCTTAAATCATTACAGCTTATTACGTTTATCATTTTTGCCAGCAGCCCCATTGCATTACAGCTAATTGTATAGATTGCGTTAGTGATATCATCATTATCAACAACACTAAAAATAAACGAATTGCTGTTATGGCCAGAATAAAAATGTATATGACTCATTTGTTCTCATTTCGGCATTGGTAAAGTAACAGAAATCTTAGGTAAAGTTGTAAAGTGTAGGTTTATATCATTTATCCACTTTTGATATATAATATATTTTGATATATAACACTTTGATAACTATGCTGATTTCAAATAAAGAAAATGTAAAATAATCCATTGTTATTGTATAACCCGCGTTGCTAGGGACAACGTGAGTTATATTTGGTATAACAAAATGTTGAGTAGTCATTGCAAAATTATTTGTAGTCAAATTGAGTGAAAAACTATATTCCAAAAAGTAGTTGATTTAAAGTACACCATGCCAATTTAAAGAACGGTCACTGTGATAAAATGTATTTCAAAATTCAATGCTCCAGTGTGAAAACAGAAAATGGAACTATTTCTTATTAATTAACGAAATTTATTTCAACAGAAGTGGATAAAACGTTGTATGCCACTCGTTAGCAAAGAGATATTATCCACTCGGGATAATGTCCCACTCGGCTATCGACTCGTGGGACAAACTTATCCCTCATGGATAATATCTCGTTTTGCTCACTAGTACCATAAATAACTATAACAGAGAAAATACAATTTAAATCGTTCTCTTTTCCACCAATTCCAATTTCCTTCAATGATTGCCATAGTCGTTTCATAGTATCTGCTGTGCTCCATAGTAATCATCTTTGCTTTTCATATTAAAGAGGTTACTTTGTGGCGAGTTGAATGGTAGCAGTCTAATGTTCTCGAGCTATAATTGCATTAATGATTACCATATTTAGCTAAAGCACAGTTATATTCCGATTTCATACCAGTTTAAGTGAAACACATATACTTTAATATAATGGTTAAAATGGTTAAACAACAAAACATGGCAATTTTGTTTAAAAACGTTTTCAGTATATTTCATAATTCAAGTATATTAACACCACGAGTTGGTTTAAATGGTATGGAATATAAACTAGAAGAAAGTAAAAATTCCGAAAATCCTGTTGGTATTATTATTCATGTGATAGTTAAAAATCATCACATATAATAAAATGATCTGATTTAACAGATTTTTTTTCCAACTCCAACTGAAATTGCAAAATATCATCAGCACACACTAGTGAAGGGTTATAGCATGTAACAATTTCTAACTTTGTGGAACCTGATAATAGTTCCGCTAACAAAAAATCCCTTTACCAGAACTAAAAGTATCTACAAAAGGAACAATTAAATTGATTTTATAATATAGAGCTACCCTACCTCCTCTAGGTAATGAACAATCACGTGTGGAAAGGCGATAACCTGAAATAGACACAGAGCTTCCATTTTAAATCTCACAATTCAACCATGATTCTGATGTAGATAGAAAATCTAGATCATACTTATTCATCAAAAATGTTAATATGCTAGATACGGCAGGTTTCGTCTTTGATATTGGTTTTTCATTCAAATTAAGCCTAAAATTAGAAACCAGTACGGCTGTTATTATATCATCAACATATCTGTAGTAAAATAATGGTTGAAAATCTAAAGAGATTAAGATTGAAATTTCTAAATTTTCCATTAGTAAATTTGCAATGATGCGACTTATTGGAGAACCCGTAGGTGAGCCAAAAATTTGTTTGTAAATTTTGTTATCAAAAGAAAATTCTGAATTATTTGAAACGATATCCATTGTTATCCATTGTATTGCAGTAGCAGTAGTTGGTGGACAAAATTAATTTACTAAACTTAACTTGCACGTGAAACGGAAGATCGATGTTAGAAAAATTTACCAGCCATTTGTCGCAAGTACAAAGTAAACGACTCGTCATATTAATAAAACCGTCCTGTATGATTTGATTAAATTTATTTCTGTCTCGCCCTAATTTTGTTGAAATGGTAATTGTATGTAACCGCTGCTCATTCAGAAAAGTCTTCATAAATATAGCCCGGTAAGTTTGTTTCAATAAACCGGTTAAGTAAAGTCAAACTGTTTTTTGTTGCTTTTATTGATTTTATAGTATCCGTAATTTCTTCGTTTATTACACCGAATATAAATGTTTTTTCCAAACGTTGGAAAATATTTATATTACAATTATTTTGTAATTTCCTAGTTTTGGGAAACACATTTTCTCTTCTACACTGTAGCAGGAAATGTTGCTTGTTTATTAGCATTGCCAGATGAAAATTCTCGTTCATGAACGACTTCATATTTTTAAGAGGTAATTCTATCCGAATTGTCTCCATTTTTCAACCAGGAGATTTATAATTAATTTTATTTTATTAAGCCAATGAATTAGAATTAAAACAAATTTTTAAAATATTGGTTCAGAACTCTTTTTTATTTAAAAAAAACTTTATGACAGCTTTAGCTTTCGATTCCTATTCGGAATCATTCTCAAAAGCGATATGAGAACCTTAAAAAACCCATTTATCATAGAAACGCATAGCCTAGACAATTTATTTCTAAACAAATTTGTACTCTAATGCTTTCCATGTAAAAAGGTTGTACATTCTAGAATCAAAGAGGCAAAAAACTTAGATAAACATATCATACGAATTACCAATATATGCAAAATCTTCTACAATATTTATAGAATTTGTACTTGCTTTAATGTGCAACATTTCTAAAATCGATCTTTTTTTTAAATCTTTTTTTTTCGACAATTTTATGTCTAAACTGATTAAATGGTTGGTATCTTTCAAATGCTGTGAAAGTGCACTAATGTTTGAATTTATATTTGAATTTGCGCCTCTTTTGTGTTGATAAATCCGTTTTTCTAAAAACTGCATTATCTGTCCTGTCTATGTTGCCTTGCAGCTGTAACTGCAAGTATAAATAAAAATGCTTACCATGTTTTCAAAGAACTCTTCTTAATCCAGTTATATTCCCAGTTCATCTAATTTTGGTTTTGAATTTATATTTATGACTGGTACAAATAATGATACTTTTGGGAATTTCTCTCCGTTTGAATTATCATAATTGTTTCGTTTTTTGTCATAAATGTTTCTGTATTTGACAACATTTCTAATACAAATGTTCCATAAAACAGTAAAAAGTTTCTTAGCTCGTTTCCCTTGAAAACTGCTAAATGCCTAAGGGCCTAAGTTTCCTTTAGAAATTCATCATTTTGTTTGAAATTGCAACTTTCATATGATTTGGAATCTGTGGATTCTGCCCAAACCAAATTTCCAAGAACTTTTTTATGACTCCAAGCCACTTATGACACCATCCCTATAATCAGATTTTCAAGTAGAGAATTTGTAATATGAAATTAGTCATCAACACGGTGGAAACACATCTTGTGGTATGTTTTATCAAACCTTCCTCGTATTACACAGTTTGGGTAACCTATTGCTTAACACCACAGACACTTCCCCTAGCCAGAGCGTCACAAACTTTTCATAATGATGGAAGTTCTTTGTAATTTTTTTCATTCCAGAAACAAAATGGTTTAGAAACTGTCCGAAATTATCAGGTTTTTTGAACCATGATATATTCCAATCACAAAGACGTAATTTTCTCTAATAGTAGAGGCATTTGTAGTAAGGTTCTGTATAGTCCATTGGTAAATCCGGAAAAAACGTTTTGGAAAACTTAATTAATTCTAATATAGAATTCTCTTTTATGTTATGTTCAATCGCCCATTTTTGTAAAAAGCACTTAACGTAAGAATTAATTTCTTGGTCGTTAAATGGCCCAATAAAACTTCTAACATTAAAATTACATTCTCCTCTTCATTTATTAAAATGTTCATCAATATTCGTAGAACCATTATTATTTAATTTGTTAGATATAGATCGCATACATCATTTTCACTTATTAGACCGGCCATTACTACTGTTTGATTTGACAAAATGAAGTCACTTATTTGTTTGCTGCCTTCCGCGGCACACCTTCTGTATTCCTCTTAAATATTACTCATACTGCTGACTTACATTTCAAATTAGTGTAACTAACTTTTGAACTTCGAATAATAGGTGGATTAGGTGAGTGTTCTGTAATATACTTAAACATTTATCTTTTTTTTTTGGCTTTCCTTATAGACAAATATATTATTTTTGACAGCATCCCAATATTTACACCTGTGGCCGACAGTAAAATAAAGAGCCATCTACTCACTACACGTCTGCTAATAAAATACTGAAATATCATTCCCCCGTGATTTTACCCCAAGGATTATATAAAGTATATAACTAGACTAGTTCTACGGGCTTACTGTGTTTGTCTTCATACTACTTACTTCAAAATCAAATTAGTGGAACTGACTTAAGAGCACGGCTTTGTCAATGTTATGTAATTCATTCGTTCTGTAACTATCTTTTTTGGATATCGAATGAATAAAATTCAAGCTGATTTTATAAAGTTATTTAATCTGTGGGTAAAACTGACTTTTATGTTAGAATTTCAAAAAATGATTTTCGCTGCAATTATATCACTACCATCTAAGACTAAAACGTAAATTTTACCTTTGCGTTACTTATGAGTAGGGCTTCCAATTTTACCGTGATTTCCATTTACCGGTAAACGGTAAATTTATTTTAAGGAAAAAAATTACCGGTAATTTATTGGTAAATTACCGTTTTAATTATTTAAAAAGTTAGGGCGATTACTTTCATCATAATCTTAGTTCAAAAATTGGATCAACACTTCAACAGCGATTATTTCAGGAAGAAGAGACAAATTTTATGTTGTAATAACAAATAAATTCAGTTTATTGTTCAGGTACTTAGAAAATAAAAAATATTAAATAAAATATATTATACATACAACAAATACATACCAACATAAAATAATTACAAACTTTTAAAAATTTAGAATTATAATTCTCGTCCAGTACGAAATAGGTCCGACAAAGACAGATTGTGTCGAGTGTATCATCATTCAAGCAAGAGCGAATTTTCGTACAGATTTGTCCCGCAGCAGAAAAAGATCTTTCAGACTCTACACTAGTTGGTTTTACTGTTAAAATATGATCTAAAGCTAGTTGTATGTGTTTACCACGTCTATTTGTTCCTTCAAAATCAACAATTTCTCTTTTAATTATTTTTTGGCCCAAACATCGTACCCAAGTGAACATTATTCGCTAAGGATAGAGTGTAATTTCCTCTATCTCAGAAATATTACAACTTTCCAAAATCTAGAAGATAAGTGACTTAGCACAGGCGTATTTCGTCCATGTAAGATCGCCTAAAGTTGGATATTAAAAAAATTCTCAATCAGGCCGAAACCTCGTATTCAAGTGGACATATATTAATAAGGGTAGAGGGCAAGAATATTTTTAATATCAAACTTTATGCGATCTTTCATATAGGGGCGCAATACGTCTGTCCTTAGTCACTTATATTTTAGATTTTTGAAAATTGTAATATTTTATAGATAGAGAAGGCTACCCATTACCCTTGAAAATATATGTCCACTTGGGTACGATCCTTGAGCCAGATCAAGAATTTTTCTAATACCAGCCTTTATACGATCTTACGTATAGCGAAGCAACACGTCTGTCCTAGTCACTTATCTTATAGATTTTTAAATATTGTAATATTTTATAGATAAAGATGGTCACATGCTACCCTCGAAAATATATGTCCACTTGCGTACGATATTTGGGCCAGATTGAGAATTTTTTTAATACCAGCCCTTATACGATCTTACATATAGAGAAGCAACACGTCTGTCCTAAGTCACTTATCTTCTATATTTTTGAAAATTGTAATATTTTGTACATAGAGAAGGCCACCCACTACCCTTGAAAATATATGTCCACTTGGGTACGATCTTTGAGCCAGATCGAGAATTGTTTTAATACCAGTCTTTATACGATCTTACATATAGGGGCGCAATACGTCTGTCCCTTCTAGATTTTTGAAAATTGTAATATTTTGTACATAGAGAAGGCCACCCAGTACACTTGAAAATATATGTTCACTTGGGTACGATCTTTGGCCCAGATTTAAAATTTTTTTAATACCAACCTTTATACGATCTTACATATAGGGACGCAACACGTCTGTCCTAAGTCACTTATCTACTAGATTTTTGAAAATTGTAATATATTATAGATAAAGCAGGTCACCCACTACCCTCGAAAATATATGTCTACTTGGGCCGATCTTTGGGCCTGATTGAGAATTTTTTTAATACCTGCCTTTATATGATCTTACATATAGGGAAGCAACAAGTCTGTCCTAAGTCACTTATATCCTAGATTTAGATATCTTAGATAGGAGAAGGCAACTCACTGCGCTTGAAAATATATGTCCACTTGGGTACGATCTTTGGGCCTGATTGAGAATTTTTTTAATACTAGCTTTTATACGATCTTACATATAGGGGCGCAATACGTCTGCCTCTTCTAGATTTTTGAAAATTGTAATATTTTGTACATAGAGAAGGCCACTTACTACCCTTGAAAATATATGTCCACTTGGGTATGATGTTTGAGCCAGATCGAGAATTTTTTAAATACCAGCCTTTAAACGATCTTACATATAGGGAAGCAACACGTCTGTCCTAAGTCACTTATCTTCTAGATTTTTGAAAATTGTAATATTTTATAGATAAAAAGGTCCTCGAAAATATATGTTTATTTGGGGACGATCTTTGGGCCTGATTGAGAATTTTTTTAATACCAGTCTTTATACGATCTTACATATAGGGAAGCAACAAGTCTGTCCTAAGTCACTTATATCCTAGATTTAGATATCCTAGATTGAGAAGGAAACTCACTGCGCTTAAAAATATACATATGTCCACTTGGGTACGATCTTTGGGCCTGATTGAGCATTTTTTTTAATACCAGCCCTTATACGATCTTACATATAGGGATGCTACACGTGTGTCCTAAGGCTAAGTCACTTATCTTCTATATTTTTTAAAGTTGTAATATTTTTGAGATAGAGGAGATTGCCCTTTACCCTTATTGATGTCTGTTCAGGTGATTACGATCTTTGGGCCAGATTTAGAATTTTTTTAATATTCATTTTTATACGGACCTATTTATAGGGACGCAACACGTCTGTCCTAAGTCACTTATCTTCCACACCTTTAAAAGTGTTTTTGTTTAGGTAGGGAGATCGCCCACTATCCTTAATGACGTCTTTATCAATGTTTTAGGAAAGATCGGTTCTCCGACTGTCTGTAAAATTTGTGCCCACTTAGTTACGATCTTTTGGTACGGATTGGGTAATTTTTATATATCACATTTCGAATGAACCTTGATTTTGTTAAATTGTTTCTTTGGACAATAGTAATTAAAACTAAAGTTTAATTAAAATAAAAATTCATAATAATGGGAGATTTAATATTCTTACTAATACATTCATAGGAAAATCAATTTTTAGGACAAATGTTTAATTTTAGGGCAAACTTCACACATTTGTGCAGTTGCGTAAAGTTTGTCGTAAATTTTGTTTTTGTAAATTTAGGACAAATTTAGGAAACTTCACACGAATCTTTGGTATAACAAACAACTGAGTGGTTATATTTGTTGTTTATTGAATGTCAATTGAAAAAGTCCAATAAACATTAAGTTGTATTTCCCTACATCGCACGGATTGTACGTTTTTCTAAAAATATATTTTTCATTTAAGAATAACTTACTGTACATTTTTGTTTTAAATTAATGAGAAATATTATAAAATAACTTAACTTATTAATTAAAATAATAAAACTACAATATTTTAATAATTTTGGACAAAATAAACATTTTTATATAAATTAAAATTGACTAATTATTGAAAATTTATTATTTTAGTTAATAAATTATTTATAGTTATTTATTATTAATTGGAAAACCCATTTTAAAGAAAATATCTGTACTTTATATCATGTGGCAATGCTTTAATGATTACAAATTCGTGCGTATTGTTTATTGGGATTTACGAAAACCCCCGAATGTATTCACACACAAAACATATTTTTTTATTTCTCGGTAAAAATAAAACAATTTACCGGTAAATCTGTAACAAATTGTGTGCGGTAAAACTGGTTAATCGGTAAACGGTAATGAAACCCCTAATATCAGTCATTTTGAGCTAACATTTACTATATTTTAGACTTTATGGTTTACCGGGATAGTTTATTGCATTCAATATTTGTGGCACAACGAAAATGGTCTCCAAATTTTCCATTCATTATGTTCAATTAATTTAAACATTTTACTTAATAACTGCAAAATACCTTTGCTAAAACCACTAGCAGAAAATATCTCAAATCCGTAAAACCAATTTCTGACGTCATCAACAGCACTTATAGCCACCGAACGTCTCAGTTTTCCTACAATTTTCATACAGCCATATTATTTTACCATTCCATTTGTAATGGAAAAACTGGGAACATTTGCCGGCACATTGCACTCCTGATTTGGTACATTTTGTAACATTTATAGAAAAAATTTTACAGATTGCCATATTGTGAAAATCAATTATCAAATTCATTCAATTTTAATAAATATATTGAAAACTTATTTTTATTTTTAGCAAGATGATTATTTATATTTTTAACTGAAAAAACGAAACGACGGTTTGACGTAAAATTCAAAGTTTCTTAAAGATCTTCAAATAGCAAGTTTTGTGCTACCCCAAAATTTGAATTATTGATATCTTAAGTTTCTGCATCATAAATAAAGTTTTTGGACACTGAATTTATGGTTAAATCATTCGGCGTACTATTATTGTCAATTTGCGAGTCAAAAGCTTTGACGAAGGATCTATTATTTCTCGGGTAAATAGTTTTAGGGCAACAATTTCTTCTCTTTATAGTTTACATCACTTTAAGATTTGCGCGCTAAATTTGATGAATTCCTCTCCGAAAATGTAATGAAATATTACATTTTAGATGGAAAATTCGAAAGCTAAGAGGCTTGCCTCAATTGCTCTAGTGATAGCTAATTTGTACACTTCCATCACCAAAAATTTCGCAATTATCCCTCCCGCCTAAAATAATAATCTATAAAATAAAACCCTAATAAAAACAAAAAGTCTCACAAATCTTTTAGTAAACGAAACTAATCTGAAAAGATTACAAATAAAGATGGAACGCAAGCAAGCAAGTAATGTAACATTGTGTATGAGTTTTACTTCCTAAATTATATAAAAAAAAATTTATGAAGCAAAATTTCGTTTTTCTTTTATTTTATTTTTTTAATTTTTACCCAACCGAAAAATTTTGTGTATACTGTGTGTGTGTATGTACATTATACATACCAAAAATATAGTATATGTAGTACATCATGGATTGATGGTGGGATGGTAAATAATGATGAAAATTTATTACACATACTTGCGTTATGTATTTTTATTAATATTATAACAATAATAATGATAACATACAAAATAAAACAAATCCACGAAAAACATGTATGGATACAACAACAATAACAAAAAAAAATTTCCCGTTGTGTGGACATACATACGTGAAAATGTACAGCTGAAAGATGGAAAATACAAATATTGAATTTTAACATTTTTTGTGTCTGCTTTTTTCTTGTTGGCAGTAATATTATTATTTTAATATTAAAATCGGGCAACAGATGCGATACACATAAATATATTCAAGCGATTTCTTTTGTGGGGCAATTTATGTATATTTTTATGGTGGCGGTGGTGGTGATATAATACATGCATACATAGTAAACCTGTTTTATTTCTACGGTGATCAAATCAATAATCACGTTTTTGCAATAAAAATCACATTTTTTTATTTCCTTCGTTCCGCCGGGAATTAAAATCATAGTGCGGGACCGTCTCGATTTAATTAGGTGTAAAATTTCCAGAAAAAAAAAAGCTTTTCACTATATGTGTATACGACATAATAAATATATATAAAAAAAAGGGGGACGAAACAGGTCAATATCATCAATCATGTAAGAAATGTGTACACATACAGAGATATTAATCTACTTCAAGTGAAAAAACCATAACAATAGCATGACTGTGTAAACATATACATACTACTCGTATCCCAGCATGGGGTAGCGCAACAACACACACACAAAAAAAAAAAAGCTTTCAACCGAAATAAAAATATTCATAAATTATAGTACAAGAACGTAAAGTGAAAAATTAATAAATGTCTTAATGTGACATACACGAGAGAAAAATTCTTCTGAATATTTATGTCAATTGGCAAAAGGTTTTTGTGTGTTGTGGTTTGGTACGCTGAATGCATATGAGAATGTTTTATGAATGTGGCATGATTAAGTGCTTTTATGTATAGCTTAATGTATTTTTTGTGTGTAAAATACCACTGTGGTCTTTATGGACAAATATTTTACTAAAAAACGATGGTTACCCTAATTTTATAAACAATCTACAAAAAAAAAAAATCTCAAATGAGCCAAATATTATAATAAATTGGTTTATTAATTTACAGCAAATAGAACCAATTAAAAGCACCAACTCGAAAGCGCGCTATTATATACAGGAAACATAGATGACAAAATAATTTTATTACCTTTTTTGCATTATGATCAAACAGCTTTTTATATACATAAATACTTGAAAGTTTCATTTTTTATATTAAAAATAATTTCATTACACAACTTTTCATTTTATCAGTTTTCCTTTTTATTTTTGCTAAACGTTAATCTGATACTTGGGAATTAGGGATTTTAAAATAATTAATATTACGTTTTGTACATTTTAGACTCTGAGGAGAATATAAGTTTGCTTTATAATGTTTAGGCGTTGTGTTATATATATTACATACGCACGTTTGACCTTTAAGTACACCTATAAGCAAAATTATTATTCATGATGTAAAATGAGTAAAAAAAAAGGATTTTCATCGCTTTGAAATGGTATATTAGATTGTTGTTTGTTGTAATTATATCTGTTTATTAAATTTTAGATGGCAAATAAATTATAAATAGCATAGTTAACTTATGTTAGTGTGACAGCCGCGTTTATAATAAACATTTGTTTCCATCAAAATTAAATACAAGATGTGTGCCACGACAATACAAAAAGTTCCTTTCGAAACTTCGAAAATAATCTAGATACACTTAGTAACATGTTAATCAAAGATTTGTTGGCGCGAAACTACAGCCGGAATGGAGGCTTAGTCCATTTGTAACCCGACTCACCATCAATCTCGCTACCAGCTAACGTTATTAAGGATAAGCCATATTTATTTATTATTCATCAAAATATTGGAAGTTTATGTAGAAATTTTGATATATTTTTTCCGAAGTCTGGATTAAACATCATGATCTAGAGACCTATAAGATACCGGGTTTTAAAATTGTTGGTAATTGCAATTCTATGTATAGAGTCGGAGGTGTTGTTGTTTATCTGAATGAAAAAAATGTACATAAGAATAATAAATTCATGCACGTTTTACTTTACTGATATAAAATTCGCTAAATCAAACCGAATAAAAATGACAAATAAAATAATTGGGTTTTCTGAATTCGAAAATGTCAATTATGTTAAAGGGAATCTTTTTAATTCTTAATTTATAATTTATTAGCTTAGGCGACTATAAAATGAAGTAGCCCGCCAATGGAAAGATGAATGTTTGGTTTTTTAAAGTAAACTGCTCTCTGAGATTTCGACCCTTAAGGCAATAAAAAGAAAGGCCAAATGACAGAAAAAAGGGCTAAATTTACGCAAATTTTAATGCAACTTGCTTTAAAATTTAATACTTCTAAAATATTTTATTAATGCAGTCTTTGATAAATTTTAATGCAGTTGATTGAAAGTTCTTCTACAACTTGCTTTACATTGTATGATGGCCTCGCTCATGATGGCCTCACACGGCCTTAAGTCGCTGATAAATAAGCCAACCCGTATTGCAAGCAATTCCTTGACCTGCATTAATCACTAGTTTTTAGGCATTCACCAAATTTTGAGTTTAGCTACGAAGCTGATATTTGAAATTTAAATATCGCTGACCATAATTGTATGACCAGTATTGCATTTGTACCTATTTATGGGTCTAATTCTTACTAAAATTATTAATTAATAGAATTTAAATAAAGTTTTAAACGAAAAAAGTTGGTCTTCTGTCTACTCTCAAACTGATGTGACTTCGTTGGTTGAGGTTAAAGCGAAAGATAGAATTAAGAAGCTAAATTAGATAAAAAATAAACTTTTGAAAAAGCTTATTAATAACTTAAATGATTCGGTCTTTACAAACCAAGTTAAGGTACTAATTAAAGCTGTTAAATAGGAAATTGTTTTGGCTAAAGCTAATTATTTTAATAATAAGTTTCAAGCTGTCAACATTAAACAAAGTTTGAAATTATTCGATGAGATTTTAAACAAAGATGAACAAAGATTTAAATTGAAGAAATATACATTGATGAAAATGCTTCAGTAACCGAGAAACTCACTCGTCCATTCGAGGGTTACTAGTTTTTTGGACAGTACCAATTTTTGACATAACAGCCAGTTTAGCTTCAGAAAATCTAGAGGCACTCAACTCTTGCTCTATTAGAATTTACTAACTTTTTATATGAAGGACTTGATATGAGAAATGCGGTTAACCACAAAGTTCTATTGAAAACACTTTTTTATGCTGGGTTTTGTGGGGTCACTTTACTTGAGTTTTGCTACTTTTTAAACGATGGTGTTCCGCAAGGTACGGAATTCGGACCGTTGTTGTTTTTGGTATATTTAAATTCTATTTTTTTATTGACTTTAATTCCCAATTGATTGCTTTCGCGGATGACCTGGTGTTCATGTACAATCAACCTACTGAAGAAAGTATGGTGCTGCGCGTACAATGTTCTTAAGTACAAAAACTAAAGGTATGTGCTTTAAGATTAACGATGCATTTTTAGTGGACTCTTCTTTAAGATTAACGATGCATTTTTAGTAGATAACACTATGCTTTGAAGACACCATATCGATGACCTTAGTAAATATCTCATAATAATGATTAGGAAATTTTACTTACTATGTAGAGCATCCTCGACTGTACTGTGGCAAGACTTTGCATTAGTTGACTCAAAATTGTCATATGGCTTAGTTTGTTGGGGTGGCATCCACTCGTTATTGCTTATGCTTCTGCAGAATGCAATGAGGATTTCTGCTTCATGCCCTCTATTTCAATCCCTGGAGATATTTCCAATAAGACATCTATTTGTGCTCAAAGTGGTGCAAGCTTTTTTTGTTATCATTGTGAACCAGTCAAAGGTCAGCACTAGATTCAACTTGAGGGCTCATAGATTCAACACAACGAACTTTCAAAACTCATTTTTAATTTTGGCTCCCAAAATGTTCAATAGTCTTCCGAATGAATTGAAAATTGGTCGGAATTTGAAATAGTTTCAATCCGGTCTAAAAAAATGTTTAGCTAATTGCATTTTTAAATTTTTATTTCTTTAATGTTTTGTATAACTTATTTTATTGTTTTCACTAAATTTTTTATTATAACGGGAAATAAACTATCGATTTGTCATTCGAAACTCAAAAATGTATCATTGTAGCAGAAAAGAAACGGAAACCTACACCATAGAAATTTAAGCTTCACGGTAAGGAAGGTTATGCAAAAATATTTTAGATTGATTATGTAGTTACAAGCAGCACAATCACAGGCTTAGAGGTTTCGAGAAAATTGAAGACTGCTATGAGGGGGAAAATTGTCGGTAATATTAGAAGCAACGTTTTACTCCTCCAATCTTGATTGATTTTTCTTTAAAAATACTAAACTTCAACGTAGAATAAATAGTAGCATTGTACTAAAGTTGGTGTAACATTTACCGGCATCAAGTTTTAGCTACACCTTGAACAATCTAAAACAACCTAATTTCGTGGAATCTATTTGATGTATGTCTAAATGCCGATTACACATTGTCCTCTCATATTTTTAATATCAATTCTGGTTACGTTAATGAGAGAACAAGGATGTTAGCTTTATGTCCTTAGTCGTGCCAATTCATTCGACGTAACATTTGTGGTGTCACTTCAAGTAAAAATTGGTATTCACCAAGTCAATCGAAGTGACGTGACACAACAAAGCAGAAAATAATTTTCTATTATTTAACGGAATTTTTAAAATTTAAAAATCAAGGAAATGTCAATAGTGTTCTTACATAAATAATTGTGTTGTATGAAAAAATTCTAAAATATTGTTGTAAATTAAAAAAAAAAATTCTTTTTAAAAATTTGTATTTCAATATTTGTTGTGTGTGAGTCGATTGACATAATATAAAATATGGAAATAATATAAGCTAATCCAATATAATTCCTTCACGCATTTGACTATGTTGATGATGTCTATTTTACAATACACAATATACAACTATTGAAAATTAAATTCATTCATCCATTTTGTTTCACTTGAAAATTTTAAGCGACGAAATTGTTGACATGAAACTTTTGACATCATTGAGGGAATACTAATCCAAGAGACGTTGGTCACTTCAAATGTGAAATTTTTGAATCGTTTCTCGAGAATATTCGAGATTTCGAGAATTTTAGTTTTTTTTAGGAAATATTCAAAATTAAATAGAAAATCAAGTAAAACAATTTTTTGTATTTTAACCTTTATGTACGTGACAAGGTACAGTTGTACCTTTTTCGTTTTCAATCTAATGTTTTTTTTTATTTCGCTTTGAGCTGTATGCTTGATGATTTTATTTAGGATCTATAGACATTTTTTAAGTCGATCTTAATTATTTTCAACCAAATTGTAGAACAAAATTATTTAGTTATTCCGCCAAATCAAATAATACCCCTTAAACGGATGGCAAAGGTACGTTTGTACCTACGTTTGTAGCGACCATGTCGATCGACCGATTTCGTGGTATATCCCGATTTATTCGGTTTGACAACGAAAATTGCCCTTGGAGTCAGATAAAGCAGCTGCAATTAGTGATATCTGTCTGCAGTTAAATGCTAGTTTGTCATCATATTACACGGTATTGGATTGTGTGACCGTTGATGTTCAACTATTTCCCTATCGAGGCAGGACACGGTTCACACAATATATACCATAATGGATAAGAATAAAATAAACACTCCATAAAACGTTGTGTTGCTCCGAATTGTAGAGATGTACACTAA
Source organism: Tipula vernalis (assembly GCA_958295665.1). Taxonomy (NCBI): domain Eukaryota; kingdom Metazoa; phylum Arthropoda; class Insecta; order Diptera; family Tipulidae; genus Tipula; species Tipula vernalis. The sequence goes on along the minus strand of OY282558.1, from coordinate 171,881,735 downwards.
TTGTAGTAAGCATTCCAATATGGGCGTAAAACTCCTTTGAGGTCAAACACTTCCAGCTTTTAGCAGGCTTTCTGGGATTGTTAGCGTTCTATTATTCAAATGTTTCGAAAATATACATTTGAATGTGTCTGCAACAGACAAAAATTTTGTTAAAGCGACTGGTTCTGGTTTATGACGGGAAATATTCTGACTTTAAATCCGAGTAACAGCCGGTCGGATTTGCGTCCATACCGTACCATCTTCAGAAATAAAACCGGGAATTGAAGATATGCTTCCACCAAAATTTTCTTCGTCAGTATCATTATCTTCATTTGGGTCGTATTCATCCGGAACATGTTCGTCATGTAGCCCTATTTCAATATCAGATGCATTGTAAGCATTTTCAACGTCCGATAATTCATCAACAACCTGAACACCTGAATGGCATGGAGGGACCCATTCATCTTCTGAGCCTAATTTTCCGAATAAACGAGATAAATAGGGTTGTTGTTGATCATAACTCAGCCGAAAAAAAAACAAAACAAGTAATGCCAAAGTCTCGTTTGGAAACTGGTCGATTAGAAAGGTTATCAAACTTACCGCGCGAATGCTGCTTGAGATAATTCGTCCATATCTACTTACCACTTTTGATATTGCGCATTATATATAAATTCACGAAACAATATTCGCTAATACCAAATTATCGATTATAAATTATTCGAATATTCATAGTATTGCACAAATGCAAAAAGGATAATAATATTAAAAACAAATAACTACCGTTAATTTGTATTTAATACGAATTTCCTTTTCCATAAAACAAGTGTTTAAATTGCTATCTAATCGAAGTTATATTATGCAAACGCAAAAAAATCACGAACATAGTGCATCTCCCATACAAAACCTATGAAGGTACAAATGTATCTTAGCCACTTAGGATGTGATGTAAAATTTGTCAATCACATAAAGGTTAAAGCAATTAAATAATTTAGAATTATGTATAATTTTAGCAAAATAATTTAGTTAAAAAATTAGCTGATTTGGTAAAGGCCTTGTTTTATGTTGATATTAACCTTAAATTACCAGTTGATACAATAAACACTTTGGTTAACGAAATGATCAATATTTGGCCATATACATGCATATATATATTGAATGTTTAAGAAAGCTCCGGCTCTAAAGATCCTTCCTTTATTGTGGTTCTGAGTCAGACCGATATTTCTTCTTCACTGGAACTGAAAATATTTACTGAACCATTATTTGGCCTATCGTACCATAATGAATTTTCCAAATTTAAGCATTCCAATTTTATTTGAATATCGAAAAATAAAGGTTCTTGAGTTCCATTCTTAAAAATATAAAGTTAGTATTATGCCTAAAAAGCTTAAAATATCTTCGCTTAGTAAAAGATTAAAATCTTTTTTACTCAGCTCTGAAATTTGAAATGGCTTTAATTCAGTGATCTAAAAATTGCAACTTTAATCAACTTAAATTTGCAATCTCGGACCTACTGTAATTCTTGATTTTCCTATCTAACAACTTCTTCTTGTAAAACAGAATTTCGTACTAGTAAACGTGTAAATAGTTTCACAACTAGTATTCTCAAAATTCTCGAGAATTTATAATCGTTCTCACGAAACTTTAAAGTGATATTTCACGAGACATTCTTGAAAAAAAAAAAAATCTCAAGAAGAAACACTTGCCCCTCTAATTGACCAAGGGAATAATAAAAGTTGGTTAAAACTTTGGCACGGCTAAGGGAAAAGGGCCTAAGTGTTCTTCAACAATTGCAAAACAAACATGCTTTTTGCGGGAAAAATTTTTATTACGAAACACGATAAAACTTTGTTTGATTATGATTTTTAATTTTGTATTAGTAAATTAATTTCGTTCACTAAGTGATCATTGTCAATACCTGACCTATTTCATACTAAAACGCTTTTTTGTAAACTAATAAACTTCAAACACAATCTGTCTCAAACACATGTTCACTGAACCTTGTTTTTGGGCAACGCTTTGTTCTTCCAATGTATTTAGCTCCACTGCCACGTCCATCGCACGTTATTTCACAAACCTCTGATTTGCGGAAACTGTCAATATAGTACCGGGAAATGATCATTTAAAAAGCCCGCTTAAAGGGATTGTAACATTTTTTTGTCGCTATCGTTTAATTTGTTTACAGTGCTCGATTTTGTAAATTCATCTCTAGTGAGTTTTGCGATTTTTACTATGATTAAAAATATCGAACAAAGAATTTGTCTCAAACTTTCTATTGCTAAATATTACAGAAGACTTACAGTGAACCGACTTTGAATTCAAAAGCGGTCGATATGTGGTGGAAGATTTGGCTCGCTCTGGTCGGCCATCAATTTCGTGTTGTGCACTCGGAATTATTGTTAGAAGGTCAGACGGTAAAACAAGAATATTATCTGGGCGTTATGCGGCGTTTGAGGGAAAAAATTCGTCGAAAAAGGCCAGCTTGAAAAAAAAACTCCTGGATTTTACAGCACGACAACGCACCATCTTACAAGGCTATCATTGTGAACGAATTTCTAACCAAAAACTCAACAAATATCATCGACCAACCTCCGTATCACCTGATATGGCTCCGGCTGACTTTTTCTCTTTCCAAAACTCAAATTACCACTTCGAGGCATGCGTTTTTAGTCGATAGAAGACGTAAAAGAGAAGTCTCGGCGAAAACTGTAGTCGATTGCGGAAAATGCGTATATTTCATTGGATGAAATAATCATTAAAACTTTTTCTATTACGGTTTAGGGGTAGTTTTGTAACTGTCATTAGTACTCCAGAAAAATGTTTTACTGTAAGAATGGAACATAAAAGAATAACCGCTAGTGTAATTTCGAAAGAATTTTAAGTTTCGAAATAAATGAAGACATCATCTAGAAATTCAACGGTTAAGTCGACAAATTCCGAATAAACCTCGTTTCGACCACCTCAAGTAACTTTAAATAAAATACTTAAATATCTCAAAAAGGCTCAAATAATCTTAGAATTTACAAATCTTGAATAATCCCGAAATAATCTCTAACAGTCATAGATAATATTCAATAATCATCATGAAATTCAAAAACAGTTCATCAATACCTCGAGTGTTGCCCGGGAATTTCCGATTTTCGGGACAAGGCAATTTTTTATTCCATACATCATTATGTATGTAATATTAAAATCCAAACAATTTTACATTTTTTGTTGCCTACAGTTGGCGGAGCTGAATGCGCTCAATAACGATTTAATTTTCATTAGAAACCCACCCACTTATGGATCCCTCTCCTTTTCGGTGGGTGTTGGCTAGACAGTATAGTGGGTCATTTGTATGGGATTTGATAATGAGGTACATATTTGAAAACTTGTCATGTCCCGAATCGCGGGAATTCCTGGGAAAAAGTCCGGGCAATCACAAAAAACCTTTTTTATAGGTACTTGCACTCCCTTTTTTTAATCTTACCTGGTTAGCCTTTGATCTAACAATCTTTTGTAATGTTTTTCCAATTTATTTAAAATTTTCAGTTTACAATTCGTGAAAAACTGTTAGGCTTTTTACTTTATCAGCGTGTGTGAGAGCTGATCTCTCTCGTCGTTGATGTCTAATTATGTTGTCTATTTTTTGCATTGTCGTCTTCATAGGTTTCTAGTTTCCTGTTAAGCAAACCATGCTGCCACATATCTATAATTAAAAAAATAAATTAAATTAAATTTATTACCCAATTATAAAACGTACTTTGAACAGCCTGGTTGTATATTACTCGGGGTTTCCCACCTTATTTTGCCAGTTCTCACATTTTATTTTTTATTTATTTCAGTCTTCAGAAAACCAACCAAATTCCACTCTTTAACTCTTTAAAGAAACACGTACAACTTAAATCTTTATTTTAGTGGCGCTCGAAAAAACGCTTAAAATCACTTACGCATCCAAATGTAAACAACATCTAAGCAAATGAATCTCTAAAGTCATGTTAAGCGTCTAATATCGAACTAACAGAAAATCGAAAAAATCGTTTAACTTCTTAGGCGATTCTTACTTTATTAAAATCTGAATTAATTTTCTAAATTACAAAACACAAAACTAGCTTATAATGGAGTGGATACTTAAGCGTTTCTTTCCTTTGTGATCAACAATCAATCAAAGTTATCTTAAGCGACCTTAGCTTTTTGGTACAAATCATTGCACCTGACTTTCCATACATAAGCAGTATATATCCCGAATTTCTCTAGGTTAAACAATTTTGATTTTCATCTCTAAGCACAAATCTCCCCAGCAAAATCGCAAAAATCAACTTTTTAATGTATTAAATACTGTCGTTGACCACTTGGAATATCCTTCAAATTAATTTTTATTTTCTAAGAGACAAGTTTTTCTTTAAACTAGACAATGGTAAATTAGAATTCCAACTGGCAAATGATTTACATCAATTTAAATTATTCGATTCAATAGAATCACCTCTAAATAATTCTAGTGTAGTTGACGTCGACCACCACTATCAACAACTAAAAACTGTTGGCTAACAACTGTTTAAAGTGCAGTAAATTATTTTTAGTTTTGTGGACATTTTATTCGTTTGATATATTTAGACTAAATTAATGATGAGATGTACAATAGTCAATAATGTATATGCTACATAGTAAACATCATTTATAACATTGTTTCAAAAAATTTCAATTTATACATTTTGTGATAAATAAAATGTTCACAAAACTGGTAAATCAACGAATACGAATAGAATTAATTCCAAGTTAAATTATTTCTTTATTATTTAGAAGACAAAAGTAATTTCCTTTCATTTAATATTAAAATTGTTTTGAATATTCCTTTTGTGTTTACATACATATAACCATGGATACATTAAAATTAAAAAATAATTGTTAAGCTTTTTGTCTTTATTTATTTAGTTTTGAGCATTAAAGTTTTTAATCTCAAAAATTACTATAAATTATAATACAAATGTTTTGTATTGTTAATTTCTTTAAAATGTTAATTGTGTTAACGTCCTGATAGGAAATATGTAATCAGCATTCACCTACATCTAATTTTATTGTACTCATCTAATTTATTTGCTGTATAAATCATATATGTAAGCTCATACAGAAATCATACGGTAATGATTTTATTTTGCATAAAATTTGGCTTATTATGTACATATTTATGCCTATCTATCTTCGCGTTCATATTTCATATTTATTTGCTTTTATCACAAACCTATCACACATTATACATAGAGATAATACGGCTACTTTTCTATATTATGTTGTGTTGAGAGGGTAATAATACATTTTTTTGGCATACATATATAACAAATAATCCCGTTTTATTATTATCATCGTTCACATATTCAATTCATCTTAATATTTTTATGAAAAAGCTAACAACAAAAAGATTTTAACTCGAAGCTATTTTTCTTTTCTGTTGTCGATGCTTTTGGAATGAATTGTGGATTTTTTTTTATACAGTAAATTATGCAAATAATTTTCATTTTAAAGTGCTGAAAATATTTTTTGTTTGTTGTGTTTGTTGCTCAAATTACATCTAGAATATTTTATATGCTATATGCTACTGACGCGAAAAGACACACTGCATAATTTTAATAACAAAATGTAACAAAATCAAACACGTTAAGCAAGGACGGGCAAAACTGTATATTTAACTCGAAACTTGGGTAACGAAACCTATGATGTGTCCATAAGTAGTCCATAGTTATTATATTTTTTTTGTGTGTCTCCTCTATGTTTTAATCGGTGGAAGGGGGGGGGGAAGCAAGTTTGCGTTTAAAGTCGTCAAGTCGCAAGGTTAAAAGTCGTCAGTATTTCGGTTGTCTTAGAAGTTGCCTTGCTAATTCATTGAAGGAGTGATTCCAATTTCTATATATTATATTATTATTTTATTTCGAATTTAGCATATCAAATAGGTTTACAAAACAAAATTTTGTTTAATATTTTGGTCAGTGTAAGCTAAGCACTGTACAATAACCAAGTCAATCTTAAATTACTACAAAGTATTTCAATTATATGAAGTAAGACGATGTTAGATGGCGCATGCTTTCCATATAGGTGAGGCATATGTAAATATGGACCTCAAAACCGATTTATACACTGTAACCTTATTTCTAATGTTTTGTTTAGATTTCTTATTTATAGCCAAGGGTAAAGAGTACGAACACATTTGTTTCATTTGTCGATAGCATAGTCGATGTGGTTAGATAAGCCGTAAATTATTTAAATCTATGGTACTATGCCGTAGATTCCGGCGAAGCCTTTTCCGTGTAAAAAAACATACACTGGGTTTTGGCTTTGGATTTATTTGTTCCTTCTAGTGTTGATGCCTAATTACAATTTCATTTGGATTAGGTTTAACTGACAAAACAGCAATGCCATCAGCAAACATTGATAACACTATGTTGCTACTTACGGGAATATCTGCCGTGAAAATGTTCAAAATGTTGAAAAACAAAACGAGCCCTCTAACTGTGAAAGAGCGATTACAAAGATAACCCGGTATAAGTTTAACAAAGTCACTAGGGAAATTGAATTTTATCATTTCATTTTTTCTTTCTATGTTCTTTTCTAATTATATTTGTTTACCCAGCAAGTTGATGGCAGGTAGAGTACTGGTATGTTCATTTGGTAATATAAAATTTCTGTCTAAATGGTCGTTTAATCTATCACGGATAAGTTTCTCAAACATTTTGGATAGAGAGTTTAGTAAGTTAATAGGCCTGTAGTTCTCAGGTTTTTGAGGATCTTTGTTTGCTTTAGGTATTTGAATTAGCACTAAAAGTTTCCTTAAAGAAGGAAAGTATATATATATAAATAATTCCTTTACGTGGTAAACTTTTAAGAATGCGGTTATTCATTTTATCAATATCAGAAGCTTTTTTTGTTTTTGAGCCTTTTAATTATATTCTCGATTTCTATTGGTAAAATTATTACGAGCGAAATACTATGCGTATTGGCTAGTAAAGGGAATAAATTATCAACGTTTAACTCCACTGGGGATGAATCATTTATAGTTATACTATAATTTTTCTGAAATTCATCAGCCAGTGCATTTGCTTTTTCTAGTGATGTTATTAGAATGCTACTATTATGTTGCAGTACTAGGAAACCTTTATTTTTGTTTGTGATACAGTTGTGCACACTCCAAAGTCGTTTTGTATGTTTGAAACCTGCCAAGATAGTCATTCCATTTATCATTTCAAAACTTGAAAATTTTAGATCTCTCTTCTTATTAACAATTCTATTACGCTGCCATGCGCGAACAGTATTTCTAAGATTTATAATTTTTTTTGATGTCATCAAGAATAACATACCGAAGTTTATAGGGGACTATTTTGGGAACGTACAGCGCCTCAGCTTCCTTTAACAAGTTAACTATGATTAGTATTATTGATATGTTCGCAAATTACTTCAGCTGAGTTAATTTTGGAATTAATATGGTTTTTGAAAGAGACCCAGTTAGCAATATTATAATCGTATATAATGATCAGGAATATGTTGAGTAGTCTAATGAAAAATCTCAAACCTAACTGCGTTATGATCCGAGGCAAGTTGACTTTCTACTTAAAATGGAGAGGTAGGATGAATTCATTTGTCAATATTATGTCGAGAATTGAAGGAGCTTTCCTTGTAGAATTTGGCACATCTGTATAATTTGAGGGATATTTTAGCTCAAATCATTTCCACCACGATTGGCTTTAATACAATTCCATAAACGGTGCCCCCTGTTCAAGTCACCGCATACGTATCTCCAACCAAAGGAGGTCAGTAATCGAATATCAGGTTTAAACTTACACTGATTATCTGCACTATTATTAAGGGCATTAAATCCCAGGAAATAAGCAGCTATTATACAGATTTCAGAACTTTTTAGTTTAACAGTAATTCGAATCGATTCAATAATTTAAGTTGGCAAGGCTCTCATACGTTCATGATGTATATTTTTGCTGATTAAAATGGCAACACCTCCAAATGAATTTCCAAAATGGTTCATTCCATATATGCTGAAATTTGAATGGTTAAAAAAGGAATCAGCATTCAGCCAAGTCCCGTTTATATAATACATGCAATATCCACCGACTCATCTAATGGCCTATTCACATGAATCGCGATTTTACTCGTACGAGTAAAAATAGTTCACTGATTTCTCTTAAATTACGACGTAAAATAAATACTAGTCACTTAAAAAATATTTAATAAACAATTCCGAATATAATGTCATTCACAATTTTTTCAGCAAACATACATTTCCTAATAAAAAATGCAAAAAATGTTTAAATCGCGGCCATATTGTAAAATTCGCGCGTTTAAACATTTTTTTGCAATTTTTATTAGCAAAAGTGCGTTTGCAAAAAAAATCGTGGATGACATTACATTTAAAATGGCTTATTACCTATTTTCTAAGTGACCAGTATATATTTTATATTGTAATTTAGAAAAAATCAGAGAATCATTTTTACTCGTACGAGTAAAATCGCGATTCATGTGAATAAGCCATTAAAGGTGATTCAAAAATTTAGTGTACTTATTTTAAATACTTTGTATTTTTTCATGTGCTGGCTGTGTTCCTCGATTGGAAGGTTGAAACCTGTGTCGCAGAACAAATTGTCTTCTATTTGTTAAATACGAAATTCTCTTTGACACATTTTGTAAGCAGCAATTTAATAGTTGGATCAATTACAGGTGTGGCAGTATTAGAATTATTGCTGTTAGCACAATTGTTTATGTTGCACATGTTAATAACGTTTTACATTCCCCTGAGATATGACCAGGTTCGTTACATTTAATTGGATGTGTATATTCTTTAGTGCTTTTTATTTCCCCATATCGACCACATTTCGAAAATAGGTGCAATGGTTTGTACTGTGTCCGAATTGTTGACAATTGTGACATTGTGTTACATTTGTTGATTTATTGAAATATTTCCATCTAACAGCTACATGGCAAATAAATTTAACATATTACTCTTTGATTTATTGCAGTTATAAACTGCATAAATTTCAGATTTACAGCCCTCTGATGGTCAAACTGTAGTTAAACTATTTCAAGATTTGCACTATTTTTAATCATTTGTATATTGTCTGTCAGTGCCATCTATCGGCTAAAATATAAACTTAGATCTATGTGACTATAAAATCTAAGATAACGGAATTTACTAACTTAGGCTGAACTAAGTACTATTGTACGTAGTGAACTACGCTGAACTACATATTAACGTACTAATTTAGGCTGAACTATACCTTCCTAAAATGGTATGACTTCTGACGATACTGCACTTAGAACCGAAAATATAACACTTTACATGGAAGCGAAAAATCAGATTTGAAAATTTGTCAAAACTAAAATATCGAATAACGGGACAAGCAAAGGTTAAAAAACACATAAAAAATATGTATCCGTTAACACCAAAAAAAATAAAAATCTAAGAGATGAAGTTTCGACGTGATCCGAAATATAAAATAATCATAAGATAAGTTAAAGTTTTGACTTTGATGAAATTTAGAAAAATACATTTTTTACTCACCTTTGGAGGTAGAACCTCGATTTATAATTTGTATAACAAGATTACACGATTTTTCTTATAAATTACACATACCATAGTGGATTTATAGATTACAATTTTGCTGATTAATAACAAAATGTTTTTACGTTTTTCAATGCCTGTAATACAACTTGTGTGGAAAGTTTTCATCATTTGTATTTAGATTGGAATGCAATATTTCAGATGTTTGCAAAAAATACATATTTGTATGTAAGCTGAGCGGGTTGGCACGTTTTAGTACAACGTGTTAAGGTTGATGTCTTAACTCGTCCATGCCTAAATGCAATTGCCATCGATCGCTTAGAAATATGGTAAATCGTTAATCTTAAGTTTCGAAATGGCTGAGGCTTCATTTAAAGTTTCGCTTTAATTATTGCCTATTGCGCCGCCTTCTTCTGGTTTGGGTTCCTGAAGTGTTGAATCACTAAAACATTCTGTTTTAATTTCATGTTTGTAAATATCTATCGAAACCTGCTCATGATTTCCTTCTGAAATTTGGATAATTTTGGTAGCATTTTGTTTTAAACATTTAAATACTACAATAAATTATAGAATTATTAAGATAGCGATTGGAGAACTCATGAATTGAATACCGGTTTGTCAGGGATAGTATTTCTATTGCATTTGTGTTATTTATGTGGAGTTCGTTGTAAGGTTTTCGTATTCGTCCAAATCGATAGAATGTATAATTATGAAATTTCCTGTCTGAATTTTTGCTTGTCCGGTGTGAATGGATACCAACAACGAGTTTGTGAAGTCCAGTATCTGAATTTCATAATTTATGAAACAGCGAGAATACCTAGAAAAAAGGGAAAAAGAATTTTAAGTGAGAATCACTAATTTCGGATATTGCTTTTATGAACAACTCTTCCTGATTCTGTAATGACAATCGAATTTTTATTTTCTCGAACTGTTTCTTTAACGTAACGCATAGTTAATTTAGAGCCGACTCTTTTATTGAGTTTAACCTAAATCGTATCACCTGGTGAATATTGTTGCATCGGTTTCTTTTTTTTTGTTATGGTAGTTTTTACCTCGTTCCTGTTTTTTTTTATTTTTCTATGTTACCCAGTTGAATATCCATTCGAACTGTTCGGGATCTATGTTTGGAATGCGACCAAGGAATAATTCTAGTTTCTCGTTGACGGCTCGCTCCAAGAGTTGTTCGAACGACCGAGGTGGTCCTTTTGCTTTTAAACATCTTATGATTTCACCCAGCGTTGAGTGAAATGGCTCAACTTGTCTATTCACTTCACTTTCGTAGCGAGGTGTGGTGAATACCTTAATGTGTAGATCATCACTCATCAAGGAAATAATAGAGCCTGAATTAAGCGATGGTTCATTAACTATAACGACTACAACTACTGGGACACAAAAATAAAATAATATATCTTGAAGTGGTTTTTGTTATGTGTTCTGTTGCTCGCGAATCAAATATTTTTCCCTGTGCGAATTTGGTAAATTTATCGATTGCGCTTATTACTAAATGTTTTTTAGTCGAGAAAAGGTCTAAACGGATTGTATGTCGAAGATAGCCAGTCGGGATTATGAATTATTTGTTGGTTGAGACGACGCTCAAATTTATTTTCTATACGTACTTCGCTAAATTTCACAAATTTTGATATTTCAGCGGGCATTTTTGGAAAATAGTATTACAACATAATTTGCATTCTATTTTCACAGACATTTCTATGCGCTTGTTTATGCTAAGCTAGAATTAATTCTTCCTGTTGGGTTTCGTTTTCAACGTTTTCTACCATAATTTGGGAAAATCGAATTTTACAGCTTCTTGATCTTCAACTATGGCCTCCCATCGTTTCATTTTGGCACCAGTGTTCTTATTACTAAGAGCATACGTTAGCGGTTGATGGTCGGTGAAGACCTTAACTTTTCGTGAGCCTTACAGATAATTTCTCAGAGAACTAAGTGCCCAAATTATCGCCAACATTTCTTTCTCGTTTGTAGCGTAATTTTCTTCGGTCTGTCTTCTTGCATTAGGATCGCACCGACTGCGAAGTTGAAACGTCCTTGAATAATTTAATTTCGATTTCCACGAGTAAACAACAAATATGTTAAATTTAATTTCTTTCTCAAAGTTGGGGTGAGATAACAATACTTCTTTTGGGGCAAGAATGTTCTTAAATTTTTCGAAAACGATTAATGTGTTTTTATCGAGATAGAATAATTGGGTTTTGAGACGTTTTTGGACACTCGTCCATCATCCACTCGTAAAAGGGATGTCAGGGGTTTCGCGAGTTTTGCGTAATTTTTAGTTAAGTCTTTCGGATTTTTACGTGCTGGTAGATTGATTATAGGCGTGTACTTTTTTCGGATTTGGTTTTATTCTGTCTATTCTAACAATAAAGCCCAAGAATTCTAATTTTCCATTATTAATGGAGAATGCTGTTTTCGTTATATCTGAATCTTTCAGTGGAATTTGGTGGAACCGATTTTTAAGGTCAAGTGTGGTGAGGTGAAATACTTATTCCTTCCAAGATTTGAAAGGAATTAAGCTTTCGGTAATCTATCACCATTCTGTATTTTTTTTCTCACCGGATGCGCTCTATTTCTTTGAGACGATCCAAACTGGAGAGTTATATGAGGATCTTGAGGGTCTAGTGATCGCTTTATTCAATAGTTCGTCGACCTGTTTTTCAACCTCATCTTTCAGTGCCATAGTTTATGGATATGCTCTTGGATAAACTGGATTATCTGAGGTGGTGCGTATTCCATCTATAATTCTGGTTGTGTAAGTTAACTTTTTATCAGGATCTTCACTGAGGTGTGAGATCCTGAGGTCAAGGCTGTTTATATTTTCAGTATTGTGTTGCTTGAGTGGGATTCTGATGTCTGGGAAAATGGCCATGTGGGCTTCGTTGGTATGGATAACGGCTTGAAGCTTTCTCAATTAATCATTTCTTATGATTCCATTAAATGAAGTCCGAATAAATTTATATAAGCATGGTGAGTTATCTTAATGCTGCCTCCAACGGAGTTAGCGAAAAATGGATTTTTATGGAATATATTTTTTATTAGACCCTTTATTTATTAGAAAGGGAGCTAAAACCGGTTTAATCTAAAAAATAAATGTCATCTAATGCTTCGGTATCTTCGAAAGTAGGATTAACATGAGGAAATTAATTATTTATTTGTCGATTAGGTTAACCTGCCTGGTTTGAATACTGCAATTTATATCGATAGGCTCAGAATGAATATATTTGGGGCCTATTTAGTGGCGCAAATTTGTTTCGAAAATTTCGATTTGGTGCGAAAGAATATCTTTCGACTTGTTGAGGTGGCCTTTGAAAGAATGAGTTTTGAGGAATGATTCTCCGTGGATTGTGTTAAAGTTGGGGATAGAACGGTAGCTGTAAATTGTATTTTGGATGTTATGTCGCCTGGGCGGAAGAGGTGGAGGAAGTTGCCTCCGTTGTAGGTGATGATGGCTTTTATTGGCATATTGGCTCCTAAATTCTACATTTTGAAGTTTCAGGCAGAGATGTAGTGCCTGAGATAAATCGACTGGTTCTCAAATACTTTAATCGGGGTAAATCACCTTGCAATCCTCTGATGAAGGTGTCTAAAGCTTAATCTCGATAGGATTGGGAGATATTGCCTAACGATATATCCATGCATGCTAATTTATTTAGAATTAGCGAGAGATGTTGGTACAATTTTTGGTCAAGTTCTAGTATTGTCTGACTACCTTATTTTATAGGTTGTCATCTGGTATTCTATTGAAATTGTATTCTAATTTAATGCTGTGTTGTAAGATTCAAAGGCGATGTCAGCCTGCCCTGTTATCTTATTGCTGATAACACTGAAAAGATCGTAATATTTTGGTGTTCCTTTCAGAATTTCCATTGATTTTTTGGTTTTTTTTATAGACAAATATATTAATTGTTCATGACAATACCAATATATTCTATTTGGTAAATCAGAAAAATAAAGTGGACAACCCCTCATAACATATCTACTGAAAAAAGTAGAAATATCATTGCCCCTACCCTGGCTTACGCCGCTTTGAACTCAGAGCATCTAAGAATTTAAGGGTCGAACAGACCCAACACTTTAAACTTCTACACCTAAAATTACTCTTAATCGAACATGTATAACTCTTCAAAAATGAGAACCCTCCATGAGTTCTTTATGTTGGTAATTTGGTTTCGTACTGAAAAGTTGGTCTACTCATCAGGTAGCTATGACCAAACTACAAAACTACAACTTTCGCCATTTACATTAAATATCTGGCCAGAACGCCTCAAATATCAAAAGCCCATGGGGAAACCTCATTTGTCTGTGTACTATGCCCACACGAATATTCATTAGAAATTAAATTTTTTCAGATTTTCATATATTTTTATAATCCCATCAATTCGCCTGATTGCCCAGAGAAATCTTTCAGGCTTTTGACTATAACGGGAATTTTATCTAACTCGTTAAGATTTAGGTTTCCATTTGTATGTATAGCCTATTGTCGGTACGATCCGAATTTGGGTTATTAATATTAGTGGACCTTCTCTGATTAACACTTCTCCTGACTATGTTGGCAATTTATTCAGTCAGATCCGTCATGCTTAGTGGTTGATTGCCACCACTTGAACTAGGGATTGGGCCTAATGGTTTGTATCTTTAAGTGTAGTCTTCCTTTGGCAACTGCGTAGGTGGCTGTCTTTAAATTTTTGATGGTCAATCTAAAGACTCCGTTTTTTCCGATATATGACGGTGACTCCGGGGCATCGTTTCCTAACCTTTGATGCGAATGCTTCGTAGGTTTTTGGGCTACTACTTGCCACTTTGGGTCGTGTAGATTTTAAAGTTTCGAATTAGGGAAGTATACCATTAATTTGGAAGTTACTTGTAGAACCTTTTACCCTTACTAACACGATCACCATAAATGCTCGGGCGCCAGTTAAAGTTTTAACTTTGATGAAATTCGTCCTCTGGTCACTCGTTTTACGCATTTCAAGAGAGAATGGGCTTTGTTCCTCAACATATCTTTAATAATATTAACGAACCTTGATAATTTCACTCTTCTTAAAATATAGTTACCTATGATCCGGAAGATCATTATATTCAAAACAGAAAAATTTTGCATGCGTTAAATAAAATAAAATTGAAATTATTAAGAGTTTAATATGATTTGCATATAATTCGCTAATACTTCAACTATATGGTTGCTTTGAACATATGGAAAGTATTGAACGGTGTAATTATGTAATTAGCAAGAGATTGACTGAAAAATTCAATTTTTCGAAATTCTTATTCCAATAACACCAATGTGAAATCATTTTATTTATATACAATCTCGAAAACTTCACTCTTGAACAATAGAAAACAAGATATCAAACTTTTACGTTATTTGTAAAAAATGATCCTAGCTAATTCCTTATTTGGTATGGAATATATATTATGGTGTAAATTATCCTTAACTAAATTCGTCTAAATTTTAATACAGAAATAAACTAAATTTCTAAAAACAAATTTCCTCCATGTGTATTTAAACTATAGTAAAGTTACTTTAGTTAGGAATTCTGATTAAAGTTATATAAGTTTGAAGCGAATTTTGAAATTAGACTTTTTTTTTTTACTCTATATATCAAAATTAAACTTATATATGCCAATTTACTACAATAATTATGCGCTCATTAATTTGCTGTAATTTTAAATGCTATACATTTCCAAAAAATAAAATAAAAAATCGTGAATTGCATAAATTATTTTAGTAAGACAAAATATATCGTATCGCAGCAAAAAAAAAAAAAGAAAAAAATCGAAAACGGAAAACTTTTAAAATTGCATACTCAGCAAAATCTTGAAAATTCTTACAAAATAGCTACTTGTTTAAATTTACAATAAAGTTGTGTGTTTTCTGTTTTTTTTTTTTTTTTTTTTTTTTTCAATTTAGCACAAAAATAATAAACAAAAATTGTTATTTTAATTTTTTTTTTTTTATTTTGGTTCTTGTAGTTGTGAATTACTTTTTGCCTCGCATAATAGTTTTCCATTTTCTTCTTGTGTATACATCTTGCTTAAAAAGTATTTTTTTTTTTTTTTTCAACATGCATCTAAAGATTTTTTTTTTGGTAAATTAAGCTCTTCGCTTTTTTCGTTGAAAATCTAGTTGTTGTTGGTAACCGAAGTCTCTTTACTATATATTTTCTAGTATTGTGTTATTTAACGAACAAAATAAATAGTTTTTTATGCTGATGGTGTTGCTGCAGCGTTCGCGTGTTATAAAAATATATTTTTTAATAAATTTTAATAATTTTTAGTAGTATATTTTAAACAACGAGATACAACACCAAGTAGTACGTATGCAAAATACAAACCAAAAAAAAAAAAAAAAATTATAACCGTGTTGTTTATTGTGTTTTAAACAAATTATACCGTTCATCTTTGTAATAAAACATCTTAGCAATTTAATTTTTTATTTTTTTTTAAGATTACATTTCTAATTTAAAACTTTTATGGTTTCAGATTAACTTATCCACAACAAATTCGCTAAAACTATTTTGATTACTCGTATAAACAAAAATAAAATGTTGATACTCGTATGTTACCGAAAACTATCTCACATTACATGTTGTATGCAAAACTTTTCAAATTAAAATATAAAAAAATAAAGTTTAATTACATTTTTAGGAAAAATGTTGGTAGTTTTTTATTTTTGTTTTAATCAATTCGAAATCATTAAGCGATAAGATAAAAATCAAAACGTTTTTATATTTTATGCTGTTACATGAGAAAGAGAAAGGATAAAACAAAAACATTAACATTTATCTTTAAAATTTACATTTTACGACCAAAAATATCCAGCTGACACTGTGTCGACTTACTGGGAAATTGATTTTCCCTACTCGAGTAAAATTCTTTTACAATTTATTGTAATTTGTTTAAGGATTAAAATAATTAGATAATTTATTTAATGGAATTAGGTTGTATAACTAAAGAACTTTATGTATTTAAAATTCAATTCTTCGAGTGTACCTACTACTTTACACCCTTCATCCGTTTGGTGCGCAATTAAATATTTACACAACTCTCATTATACGTTAGTTTAAAGCACACACACATACACAAAAAAAAAAGCTCGTGTAATAAAATTATAGTACGTAAATATATAATTCACCTCAAAAACATATAACCATTTAGTTTTTTGTTTAATTAACTTTTGCGCTTTTGCATACGGTAAAAAGTTGTATCACTTAACTTTTGTAACGATCGCACACAAAAAATAATAATTTTAAACACTCCATTCTATAAATTATAAAAAAAAATCCATCTGGAATATGCGGTATAATAATGGAGAAAAAGGTTAAACATGTGTAGATATGTACAAAGCTTTTCCTTGTTACAATTAATTACAATTATTCAACCATATAAAATTATAATCATATCCACCGATTGATACATATAGCAATAAAAAAAAAACAACAACATGTTTATGACCCGAGGTGACTTTTCACATGCAAACACTCTGCCAAAAAAATGAAACAAAGCTTTTTTAAAAAATGCTATTATGTGAGAACAAATAAAATTCACTTTGTATGTTTTTCATTTGTTTATACATATGTGTATATTATATAAATATACTTCTATTTTCTTCCAGTGTAACGGGAAAAATAAGAAAAATCCACATATTATACGAATAGATAATTTTCAGTTTTATGCTTTGTTTAGTAACAAAGCAATTGATGACAATATTTGAGAAGATTTTTTTTTTTTTTTTTTATATTATGTAAAAGCTTTATTGTAAATTTGAAGATTTAGAACAACAACGTCTATAAAAAATAACAATAGAAATAAAACATAAAAAAACGAGTTTATTTCGAAAAAGAAAAAAAAAAGAAAAATATTATCTTACTGCTTATGAAATATTCGTCTCGTATGTAAATTTTGTGTGTAAGCAAGGCTGAGCTTTTCGTTTTTGTGCACAACCAAAAAAATGGAACAAAAATATATTTTGTTTAATTTTGAAAGGTTTTTACATATTTGCATATATACGGTGAAATCATAAATTGGTTTCTGTTGTTGGTATTATTATTAACCTTCCAAAAGACTTTTTGTATTACTTTATAATAGACTTGTGTGTTATTTTATTATTTTCTACTAAGAACGGATGATAAACAACAATTGTTTCCATTTGGTGTTACATTGGTATCAATCTGAAGTTCCTGAAATTGAGTCTAAGAAAGTTCGACCTAATTCGGAAGGGCAAGGTCCAATTCATTTTTTAGATTTTGTCCAATTTCCCACCAAAAAAAAGGTCGGGCCAGGAGCGTTTTTAAGTTAGGAAAAATACAACGCTCCCTCCTCCCCCCCCCTCTATATCAAATTGTTATGACCTTTTTATGGTCGTTCCCAATTTTCATGTATAAGGAAACTTTAGCTTTTATTCTTTTCGTGAAGTCGGGCGGTCTCTGCCAAATTTGACGATGGCAGGTGCGGTTCCACTGGGTTCAATGATCCTTAATAACATATACGTATATGATCCAATTGGAATTTTATATTAGTCGTTCGTATTGGTGAGCTGCACTGTTAAAACACATATTAAAGTGAGAACGACACATGAAATAAGAAAGAGATGATACATGCTATCTCTTTTTATTATTTAGTTTAAAAAAAAAAAATTAAATTTATTAAAATAATTTGTTGAGCGAAATATTTTAAAATCTAAGAAAAGGGTTAATTTTATACCAAAAAAAAATGCTTTAAAAAATTTCTAAATCAATAAAGAAACTCAGCGTTAGCAACAAATTAACATAGGATGATTCTAATTTAATATGCTACCTAAAGCCAAGGTTTTTCATTGATTTAGAAATATTTCACTTACTTAGCATTTTTTTTGGTATGAACTTCACACTTTTTTTTACATTTTAAAATATTTCGCTCAACAAATTATTTTATTAATTTTAAATTTTTTTACGAAACGACAAAACATTTTTTTCCTTCTTTGGATAACGTTACTATTCCCATTTGCTCGAATAGTTAATAATTTCACTCTAGGTGAATAATTAGAAATTTTAAAAAACCCGGAATACAATAAGAACAAACTGTGCTAGAAGATGCAACTTAATTAAATTAGTAGCTGTACGTGTAGTATGTCAATACCAGATTTATATATTAATAATGATAAATTAGCATTAGTTGATACAGTTCGTGACTGGGTTTACGCAAGAATAGCAGTTTCACTTGGAGCGCCCACATCATTGAAACCTGTCGCAAGCTAAACTCAATTCTGTATGGCTTAAGACTTCATAAAAAGATTTGTCCGGTGAACGTAAGACTATATCTGGTTAAAACGTTGGTCATCCCATACTTTACATACTGTGATGTGATTTATCAACACTGTGATTCACTAAGTATTAGTTTGCTTCAAAAAGCCTTCAATAACTCAGTCAGATATACCTATAACCTACGCAAGTTTGATCATATTTCATTTTATTCAAATAATATTCATGGTTGCAGTTTAAATGAATTTTATATTTTTCATAAATTATTTTTTTTGTTTAAGTTGCTTAAGGTGAAACAGCCAGTTTATCTCTTTGACAAGGTCAGAACGGGTAGGTATAGGTGTACAAAATAATGTTTTCAATTATTCACCATTGGTCAGAGGTTATGTTTTATGGAATCGATTGCCGATTGAAGTTAGATGTGTAAGCAATTAGTGTTTTTAAAAAACATGTTTTTGACTATATAAAAATAAATAATTTGACTTGATTTGTATAAAAAACATTTAATACTAGCTTGTAGGAGATTTTAAATGTTTGATGGATGTATTGTATGGAAGGGTGGAAAAGCCGTGAGCTTATGCCCGTTTAATATAAATAAATAAAAAATAACATTTTTTGTTCTTGTACGTCATACCGATTCCTAATTTTTTAGTAGTTTTGCATTTGCGGTGATTAACAAGAAATCTAAAGAATCCTAGAGTTTTTTGTAAGATGCTACTCAGTTAAATTAGTAGCTTTATGTTTGGTGTTTCAAATGGGACATGTGCTATTTCTAAACGGAGGAGTTGAATATCGTTTTTTGTTCTTGTACGTCATACCGATTCCTGATATTTGAGTAGTTTTGCGTTTGCAGTAATAACGAGAAATCTAGAAAATCCTTGAGTTTGTTGTAAGATGCGGCCAAGTTAGTAGCTTTACATTTTCAAATGGACCATAAGCTATTTCCAAATGGAGGGGATTAATATCATTTTTTGTTGCTGTACGTCATACCGATTTTTTACATTTGAGTAGTTTTCCATTCGCGGTGAATAACAAGAAATCTTAAAAATCCTAGAATTTGTTGTAAAATGCACCTAAGTTAAATTATTAGCTTTGCGTTTCGTGTATCAAATGGGTCAAGCGTCCTTTCCAAACGGAGGGGATGAATATTATTTTTTGTTGCAGTCCGTCATATCGATTTTTAACATTTGAGTACTTTTCCATTCACGGGGTATAACAAGAAATCTTAAAAATCCTTTAAACATTAAACTGTTATTGCCAATCGTTCTCGAAAACATATTATTCTTGTCAAAAAATTCGAAATATTCTTTTGGCTTATTTATTTGTTATATACTTCACACGCATTTTTACTTTAGCATATTTCACTCAAAAATTTTAATGGAATTTTATTAACGGTGTACTTTCTAATACATGCTTGTATTTTATTATTTGTTATAAACTTCACACCCGTTAATAATATTGAGTGTAGTTCTTGTTTTTTTACCGTTAAGTAATTGACACAGCTAATGTTTAAAACTAATGTTTAAAGGAAAACGTCTTAGTGTTAATATGCACTATATGGGACTAAACTAACTTTTACTGGAAGGTTTGGATACATATAATTTGCACTTGGGGACGAATTCTGGTGTAATTTGGAGTCGATGTTGACAAAAAAAAAGATCCCTCCTGCAGTTTTGCTTTAATTGCATTTTTACCGTTTTAGTATCACATACACGTATTATTAACTAAAGTGAAAACAATATTTCAAACAAAAAAATCACCAATAGATGGCGTGCATCCAAGTGCTGCGCTTTTGAAATGCGGTTGAGAAAGCATAATTCGGAATATTTTGAAACATCTTCTATGCATACCTTTAAACATTTAAAACAAAAATGAGTTCAAAATCCCATTTCCATTTTATTATGTCCGATGCAAAAGTCTTTGTGATAGGGCAATTTAA
Source organism: Tipula vernalis (assembly GCA_958295665.1). Lineage (NCBI taxonomy): Eukaryota > Metazoa > Arthropoda > Insecta > Diptera > Tipulidae > Tipula > Tipula vernalis. Next base: position 171,861,028 of record OY282558.1, on the reverse strand, counting down.
AATAATTAGTAAATCAATTAAATTTAAAATTATTTTAGACTAATCAAATAATGACTTAGCCACTTACATTTTGTTCGATCGATTTATTACATCTCTTTGTCGCGCAAAATGGCCGATTTTATTAATTTAAAGTTTGTTTGTTTCAATAATGAGAATAAATGCCTTTGCTTTGTTCTTCTCTGTTCTGCACAGTTGCTAGTTAGTTTACTTAGTAGCCAAAATAGATACCATGGCAATTGGTTTGTTTTACAATAAACGTCAGTCTGCGCGACAGGTGTCCTACGTTAAAGCAATTTAACCTTCAAGATTCCACTTCAGATAAAAATGGGTAAGAAACATGCAGGGAATAAACCAAAAGCAAATTAATGGGATTTTTCAAATCCTAACATCCTAAAATGCAATTTCTCGAGAATAACGGGGCTCTCAGAAAACCAAGAATATTTTTTTTTAAATTTTATTTAATTAAAATGAAAACTCCTTTGCAAACATATTTGGACACGTGCAAATATAATTTAATATTTAAAATTTTTGTAATGCGACCGAAAGACATAAAATTTCTCGAGAAAGCCTAGTAAATCTCGAGACTATAATTATCGTTCGCAACCTTTACTAGTGGTACAGCTGTTGAATAATAAGTGCCTGTCAAAAAAGGGAAAGAGAAGAATTATCAACACAGGCTTGCACCAAAACGATTAAACATTATTATTATTTTTTGATTGAACAATTGAACAGTCGCATCCGAAGAAATTTTTTGCGCTGAATCCGAATCTGGCCACTGAACTACCCTATCACGTCTGGTTTTTGAGGTATTCTATCCTAAAAGTGTCAAAAAGCATGTTTTCACATGAAATAACTCAAGACCAAAAAGAGATAGGCCCAATTTGGGCTGTAAAGATTTTGTAACTTCTTATTAAGCCAATCATCCTCATGCTATGCACAATTTTTAATGAACTCTTGTTCAAGATAAATTGGAAAGGAATATGGCTTAAACAAATAAAATGGAGGTTGGTAGTGACATTTATTTTCTTCAGTTTTTCTATCAAATCCGCGCCGAAATCAATCTTGTAAAGGGGCGTCTTGCAACCTCGCGCCGCTGCTGTCTGTATTTACTCGCCAGTGATATAATTCTTCGATGTGATCTGTTGGAGTATCCTAAACTATTTTATTAGTACTATTAATTTGAGGCACATTTCTCCGAAGATCAATAGGCTTGTGATTATTACGTCATTCAAGTATTATTTCTTGCATTAATTAATTCGGTTTATTGAATGATTTAATATTCCTGGTTGATGAAAAATTATATCGTTTCAAATTTCTGTTTTGAGCAATAATTCCTCCACACGAGAAACATCACTGGTAAGACAAATTAGTCACTTCGACTAGCGCAGAGCTCCGATTTAAATTTAATTAATCTAGGTCTAGGATATTGGGAACAATTATATTTTGGAGTACTAATAAATACAAAAAATACAAAAAAAAATTGAAAACGTGAACTTACACACATTCTGCGAGTTTCGCATTAATAAAATATTAAATGTGCATTTAAATGAAAGTGTTTTGGTCAATAGCGTCTCCTCAATACACCAGTATTAATCACCAAGTGAAAATTGGTCGCACTCAGGCCAATAGGAAATGCCGCGTTGTTATTACGTTTTGTAATGACTTCTTCAGATTTTGTTCCACTATTCCGATTTTTCTGTTCCCCCCTCTGGTCTTTTCCTATTGGCCAATCAGAACTATGACTGAACCAAATTCCACCTTCTCCCAACATTTATGAACTACTTTTTCCCCTCTCTGTCCAGTAGTTTTCCGCGATAATCAGGCGGTGTGAAACATCTTCACTGTCCAAGTTAGGCTTCTCATTTATCCTCTCTACCGGATCAGTAGCTAAGCAGTGGTTGCTTTATATTCAAATGCTATCCAGTGTGAATGTGATGTATGTACAAAGTGTGCAAACCCTAGCTAAAGTTGAATTTCACAGAGATGTTAAAAATAGATGGTTTAGGTAACGGTTCCGCATTGACAATTAATAATTTTCAGTAACTTAGTTGAAAGGTACATATTCCCATAATTCGCAATTCTCATTAATTGAATAATTAATTTTTCATTTGGACTTAGATATTATTGGTCATTTAAGGATTATTTTTTCGATGAGTTTCGGTGAATGTTTCACAATCTTTTCGATACTGTTATAAATCGAAGGTTAACAACTACGTATATCGTCTAATGAGCAACTCGACCCTGGAATGTAGGAGGAAGGATGACGAATCTGCAAAAATGTAATATCATTAAATTGAAAAAATGTCATTTGATCATACATATTAGTACGATGTACTACTTGATCGGGTTTTACATAAATGGTATGAATTGGATTGGTGCATCGTACGTTGCTCATGAATTTAATATCAACTCAATTTTAACCAATAAAGTCGTAGTTTTTTATATGCTAAACTTGTATGCGCACATGATTTCGCATTGCAGACCCCAGTATCGAATTTTGATCGCCCGCCTGCCAACACATAAAATACCGCTTTTGTCAATAAATGAACTAAGCGTAATTAATCGGTTTATACACTGGATATTTCGGTTCTTGAATCCACTTTGATTGTCACCTGTCCAATTTCTCCTATGAATTAAAATTTTAGGTATAATTTGTTTTTTTTTAGCGACAATTATTAATGAATTTTTGTACCAATGAAAGAGATTTCACCAATCGGTGTAAAAAAGATATTTCTCTAACCAATTATCGAGCTTTGTTTTTTCATTTTTTTCCTATTTGGCCCTACCTGTAGACTGTTCCAACACATTCGACCAAGACTTTTCTTGCCATGAACCATATTGACTATAAAATCAGATATCATGGTATAGAAATTACCTGATACCTTAATAACAGGTTTCATTTTACTACACTGGTTTTTGGATACCGGGTAGTCTAATTTGGAAGAATTAATTCACTAGATTTTTACTAATTGACTTGTTCCAGCAATTCAGTTAATTCAAGACCTTTCACCAGCGTCCACTACTATATTTACATTTTTCTTCACTAGTATGGTTTATGGGAATTTGGACAATATTCAGCTACTGTGTTAAGATTTGATCATTTGTTAAACCGTTTCTAGATAATTTTTAAAACATAAACTTTGAAGATTTCAGGAAAAATTTCAGGTGTTGCCATTTCGTTAAACTTCCTATTTTGATTAATTTCTAGATTTAAACTTGTAAATATAACTGTTTCTTCGGATGGCTAAAAAACTGTTTTGGTTTTCTGTACACTTATTGTTGCCAATAGAAAAGCTAATCTGTATTGTTTTAATAAAGTTGTTCTTTTTCCCTTCTGTTTATTCAACGGGTGAAGTGAATTAAATTAAAAAACACTTGTACTTGATTTTTTCAAGAAAGCATTTGAAGGTCAAGTTAATGTGGTACTACACGAAACAACGATTTATTTCCCCTACTAAGAAATTTTTTATTTGTAATTTTAAGTAAAAGCTTTTACTTTTGATTCTTCTGTTTCTTTTTATTTATTTTTCTGGAACAGAAAACGTTTAGTTTAAATCATTAGTAATCCTTCCGAATTTAGCACACGAAAATTGATGACTTTGCCGCAGTCGTTTGACTGAGTGATTTGTAAAATCTAAAATTGGGAGAGAATCGGACTTGTCCTTTACAGTAAAAATTTTTGTAAAATATTGTCTGTGGAAACTGGTTCAAATTCCAAAATTAAAAATTATAATGGTTTTTCGTAATTCTTAATTCATCAGTATTCTGCTTAAACCAAATTAACTTTTGGTACTTAAAACTAGAAGGAATGTTTGATGGATTTTGTAACCACTTTGAATGATTAGCATTAAGGTAATGCTTTATAGTAGAAGATCTTATAATTATTTTCGTTTTTTTTCGAAGACACGCCGGTCCCAGAATAAAATTTTTATTGTAGACAGAACATTTTTCATAAGGCATTACTTTACAAAAATATTCGATATACAAAGGAAAAGAGGTTAGCTGGGTGAGGTTCCCCAGAAGATAAAATGATCAATCTAAATCATGCCAATAGTTTAGGAAAAAATTTAATTTTTAGGATTAGTTTTGCTCTTTGAAAATATTTTTCCAAACAATACTTTTTGTTCTAATTTTATCTAGTCTTAAAAAAATTAGAATTTTCAAAATTTAAAGTTTTTAATCTCATGATTTAATCTTCTGAATCTCCAAATATGTTTGTTTGTTTTTATCTTTGAAACCTGTTCCTGAGGCTCAAGGCATTCGCAACTCTTCCGCGGTATGTTCTTAGGGTCCCACTTTATGCAGTTTCCAAATTGAGAACATATGGCTACATATCTGTTTTGTTTAGACTACCTTCACAATGCATTCCTTCATGCCAGTCTATAGTATTGTCTCTAAATAATTTGCCTAGTAGTAGAGAATATGATTTTATAAGGGGATGATTACCTTCCTGTGATTGGAAGAGAATTAAATAAATCATGAATGAAATCTGAACTTTAATTTTTGATTTACTATGCATTATTAATATGACAATAATATGGAATTACTAAGCAACTTGATTCAAATTATTATTACTATATAACTCATATTCAACTGAATTCAAATCAAATCTACCGAACGACCGAATGATATAGTATCATTCTTATTACAAATTCTTTGAAATTCACGACCATTTACAATTGTTCCATCATTTTCCATTATTTAGAATAGGGTACGTTCTCAATTTTCCTAAAACCTCCTCCTCCAAGTTACAATTCGTTGTTCTTTTCCCAGTCGGCTAATTGCTTTCGTGCCTTATGAAATTAAAAGATATATTGTGATAAATGGCATAAAAAGATTAATTCACAAGTCCCTCCTCGGGCCTCCCCATCCACCCCAAAAGCGTGACTTGATTGTGGCTCTATAAATGATATTCAATACCTAAAAAAAGTTATTATACGAATACAATTTCAGCAAAATTCTTGAATAAGTAATGTTGAATTCTTTACGGGTAAAAAATCGATTTGAAATCAAAATTCCTTCTTCCGAAAAGCAAAATAACTTTTTTTTGTTATGTTTGAACAAAAGTATGTACATACAATATATTATACATCACTTTTCAAAAATTTCGGCTTTTTGCTTTTACTCGCACATACAAACATTGAAATGTCAAATATCTATAAAAAAACATTTTCGATTTTTTTTTTTTGGCCAATACTTACTAACCGTATAAAAATTATTTGCTCTTTTCTTTAGTAAACAAACACAATCATTTTTTTAAAAACCCAAAAATAGTTCGACATTAATAAAATATCATTATGACGTCAAGGTAAAAAAAAATATTATAAGCCCTACTGTGTAATATGTTTCATTGAAAATCTTGAAAATATTATTGGCCACCAATTATGTATAGAGAAATTTGCAGGTCTTTAGAAATATCAATTAAGATAATTACTCTTTTTGATATAAAATCACTTATTAAGTTAACTTTTTACAACCAAAGCCTATCTTTGTGCAAAATATTACTCCAAACTATCAATATTTGTGAGAGTTGGAAGACACTGAAAAAAGCTTTGTCAGGAAAGACCAAACGACCCCGCTACGTTTTACCAAAATTATATAATATTCAAAACCATTAAAATAAAGTGGTAAGCAATGGAACAATTTTTAGTTGTAGCTACAACATTTATAAGTTTGGTGAAATAGGGCTGACCGAATTTGTCAAAAAATATAAAAAATAGGAAAAAAAAATGTTTCGCTATTACAGTACTTACCCGTTAATCTCGTTATAGTGTAAAAATATTATTTTAATTTTATTCGTTATTTCTAATATCAATAATATCATATCAATAATTACATGAAAACCCCACCCAAATGTGTAATACAAAACGAAACCAAATAAAAAGTTGTGTTTAGTTAAATTAAAAAATTAAAACTTTTTTTTTAATTTATATGATATTAATACGTTCCGAAGATTGTAAAAGAATTCAATCCAGTTTCGAACTGATGAGCTTATGATTATGAAAAAATCAATCTTCTCATCAGGCCGCGGCGACTGGACTGATTATACCACAATTTACATTCTATATATACAGAATGTACTGTGCGTTAAGTACTAGCGAATCATACTAATACAGAATAAATTCTCTTACAATTTTTTCTTCTTCACGAAATTCACACAGCTCTATTTCTGTGTAAGCTAATTTTACTTAATTAATTTTTTGTTGAATGTTAATTAATTCATGTAATTTCTAATATGCTACCGGTGATTAGACCATTTTAAATGTGTTTTTATTAACATGAGAAGTATATTAGTATTTACGAACAATCTTCGGAACGTATTAAAATCATATAAATTAAAAAATTAAATAAAAAGAATTCGGTCTATTAGTCAATTTCGTTGAATGATTGTACGTAAATACCAATATACTTCTCGTGTTAATAAAAACACATTTAAAATGGTCTAATCACCGGTAGCATATTAGAAATTACATGAATTAATTAACATTTAACAAAAAATTAATAAAGTACAACAATTGTTCAATTTAATAACAAAAAATTATAATAACAAATACATTATGTTTTGTTTTTGTTTTGTTTTTTTTATTTTTTTAAATTTATAGTGAAGTTAATTTTCACAGTCATTTAATAAAAAATATAATAAAAGTGATTAACCATTTTTAAAATTATTTATGTAATTTTAATCAATAATATCAATTTTCATAACAATATTATATTTATGCTTAATGCATGTCAAACAAAAATAATAATTAATATAATATACTTTGCCACAAATTTGTTAATAAAATTAAAAAAATATAAAACCAAAATAAATAATGTTATTTATGTGGCACATTCAATTTATTCAACAAATAAAACAAAAAATATTAACTTTCATCGTTTCTGGTGTTTTACACTCTATCAACCGCATTAAAATTTGTTTAACTTTTATTTTTAAATCAGTTTAAATTAATAAAATGTTTTTTATTTAAATAAATTACATTTATTTTTATTTGTTTTATTATTTTATAAACGATATTAATTTTATGTACATATACTTTGTCCGTATGTTTATTTAAATTTGACGGTTTTTTTTTTGTTTGTGTTTTTAATTAATTTATTTGGTAAACATATTATATTAATTCATTATGTTTGTACGCTTATCAATTATTTGGTTATGAATACTATTATTGTATCAATTATGTGCTTGAAAATAAAAGGGTTAAGTAAAATTGGGTGGAAACGTTTATGGCCAATTCTAAAATTCAACATCTAGTAAATTTAAGTTGATCTTTTCATGCAAAAGATAAAACTTAGTCGATTCTTAGTCTTATTCAAAAGTTCATAATTAAAACACGCTCATGCCAACAACGATTTGAATTCCAAACACTATGAATATTTTTCTACATCCAACACAATTAGTGGGCTTAAAGGTGTGAATAATATTAACAGCGAGTATACCAATTTAGTATTGCTAACAGAGATGCAATTTTGATACAGTACTTCTTATTATATTGTATGTTTGAGATAATTGCCGCTAAAGTCAATGAAAAATTATTCAGATTTGTAACAAAAGGAAACCGTTGTGTACAGATATTTCCAACAAAATCCGGAACTATAGAATTGATTTTGCAAAACTCTTGGAATTTCTATATTCTATACTCATGATAGATAAAAATACTTGCTGCATCGAAAGGTCTTGCCAACAAAGGAGCATATTCTATTTAAACAAAAGTACAAATTGCGTGCAATGTTTGGAGTAAGAAATATGGTTGCGAAAAAATCTCCATTGATGTTAAATGCTGGAAAATTCATCACTTTTTTCTGAATTACGTTTCTTTTTAAGAATCACACATTTTTGGATCTGATTATTGGAATGTATTCAAAACTGAAATTTTAAAAGTTCATAGTCATGAAGGCAAAATATTTTAATTTCAGTTTTTCTCTGATGACAAAGTAAAGTGTATTACGGTGCGCCATTTTAAATTCTATGAGGCATATAATCCACTATAAAAATTAAATTATAAAATTGGTGGTTATAATTTCGTTTAAGAGATAAGTCTATTTTAAGAATGCCTCGATTATCTATAATATGTGGTAGTACCGACCATTATTAATTTGGGTGAAGAATAACAGGATTTGTGCAGGTTTGCCGCGGATTGTAATTCCTTAGCTGCAAGGGCATCAAATTGTTTGATAATCTTGCCTTTTGTTTCGCAATTACTGAAGCGACTTATTCAGTTTTGTGTTGTGTTTGTTCTCCAGACTAATTCCTTATCTTCTAACCATTCTAGTTCAAGCGACAACAAACCATATAATTTCAGGGTTTCTGGAAATATTCCTAGGTTCGCACAATCTGCGGGATTCTCAGTCAGCTTCACACGATTCAAATTTCTTCTCAGCACAGTACAGGGGCTTCCGTGGACTGCTTCACATAATGCCAATTGTGTCACTTTTGTTTTTGATGTTACCGGTTTCCGTTTTTATGCTAACTCGAGAACCTTTACTGCAGTCTCATTTTCATTAAAAATAATTTGATCTACCTGCTTTATATAATTATGGTACATTGGAAATTCGTTTTCTTTACGTGGATCCACCAGAACTTAGTACACTTTGTTATTCCTGTTTTCGAATATGAATTATTTGATGCCTTTTGTTCCCGAAAAAAGCTCATCGACATGGAAGTCATTCTAATATGGCTGCCTATGTGTTTTAATCGGGTGAAAAGTTTAGTCGCGAAATAGTTTTATCGCGTCCCGATTTTAAGTCTCGGATTTCCTAGATTTGATGTTTGACTTATTGGATTTGGTATTACCTACAGACCTTTCAAACAGATTTACAGACTTCTCTGTATTAATCATTATCATTGATACCGAAACATTTCGATGTTATTCAAATTACTCGAAATCATTCGTTTTTTTTTTTTTAGAAATTATTCGAATTTTTATGGGTTATCAAGATTATTCCAGTTTGTTGCAAATTACCTAGGTTGTCGATATTTTCGAGATTTTCGAATTAATTCGAATTTTGCAGTGCATTGCTTTATGCTTATATTTGAGTAGCGGTATGTAACAGATTTGTTCATACAAATCCGAATTTTAAATACCACAAAAACGACCAAACAGCGCAGTCGTTAAAGCTGCTGCGGTTGGATCGGGAGGTACCGGGTTCGAATCCCTATAGGGGTAGGATGCAAAGGGATTTTTCACCATTTGATTACGATCGGTGATGAAAATGAACACATCTGTGACCCCATGTTGAGAGTGCAGAATCCATGGGCCGACCCACCATTCATGTCAGCACTATAGGTTGGCATGAAGCAATGCAATGTACAGGTGGTTCATACAAAACGGGTCTATAGCCGTACGTCCTTGATTTGGCTACTACTGCGTAAAGTAGGACCGTAAAAGTAAACTGCAAAAGAGTTGGGAGTGCCTTAAGCCCCAGAAAAGATTGCATAAAGTAAAACGAAAAAAAAAAAATAAATTAATAAATACAACATTTTTTGAGATGTAGAGAAATTTTCTTGCCGTCCTTGGCGTAATTGCATAACATTTTTACGATATCAAAACTTTGTATATCGAATTTATAATAAATAAGCACAACGTCTTAAAACCAATAAGATTCTTTCGGCTTTTTATAGACAAAATATATTAACTTTCCTTGAGCTGATTCACAACATTTTTCGGTTGGTGAGAAAAATTGAAAAGGTCAATTATTTATAATATATCTACCAAAAAAGTAGAAATATCAATCCCTCCCATCGTACTTTACCCCAAAAGTTATACAAAGTGTATAACCCTGAATAAAAAATGATAACTTGAGCTAGGTAGTTTGGTTTCGTTCTGATAAAGTTGGTCTACCCGTCAGGTAGCTATGACCAAACTACAAAAAACAATTCCTACTTCACACGGATAATGTCAAGTTCGAACGTAATGATTTAGCGAATTGTATTCACTAAATCAAAAAACTCTATATATAAATGATTGGCCTCATAAATGATTGGCCTTTTCATTTTTTTCTGATTAACCAACCGAAAAATGTTGTGAATGCCATTATTGTTAATATATTTTGTCCATAAAAAGCCGAAAGAATCTCATTGATTTAATACACAGCCATTGGAATTTTATTAAATCGGGATTTTTTTGCTTGTCTAGTCGAGGGTAATCCGTTCAGTTACATTAGTGTATAGAGAACCAAAACCGAAAATAATTTTCGAGATTGTAACGGTATCCGTACTACATTACTCACAACGTACACGAAGACTGTTGCAGACTTTCTTGCGTTGTGCAGGCTATCTAACAGTCGTAGGGAAGTTCTTTTCGGGAACATCAAAAGAGCTTGATTTTACCGAATTAAAAATTTGCACAGAAAAAAAATTAACGTTAAAAATGAAAATTAACGTTAATTTGGAGCACTGTATATTTGTCACTGTTATCACCACCGATGGAACTATATATTATAATTCAATCATATTTTACGAAAATGAAGAAAAAATCATTCAAAAATAATAGTCTCACGGTAGCCGAAAATAATTCCAAAAAAAAAAAAAAGAAATAATCAAAAAAATTAAATTCGATAAATTTTACAAAATTTTATTTAACATACTAAGTAGCAAACTAATTAGTAACCCAATTTTTATTGATGATGCCAATAAGCAATTTTTTACTATACGTATCGCAAGCCAAAAATATTGCATATGTAAGATGTAAATTTTTTGACATTTTTTGATGGATAAGATTGCATATTAATTAATAATAATTGCTTTGTCAACCTTGCGCACCTTATCGCTGCTTCTGATAGTACAACAAATTTAAAAAAGGCATCTTTGTAAATTAAACAATTTTTTTAATGCATTTGTAATTCGTTGTATACCTTAGAGGATGTGGGCTACCGCCCCTTGCTTTTCCAAAATTTATACAATTCTTCCTGTTGTATCCCAATTACAAGTCAAATTATTGTTCACAACTTAGCTTTTAATTTCGTTTTCTCGCGGTTTACAATTGTTGGAAAGCTCGAGGTATTGGTGTGTACTCGCTATAAATGTTGAGCTTATCGAAAATTCAAGGAACTGAAACTTTCGTAGCAAAATTATTGGAATTTTCGTAGATACAATTGAAATATACGATAGTATAAAAAAATTTTAACTGACTCACATCAAGCTACTAGCTAATTGAAGATTATGAATTTTGTTTATTTTTACATGGTTAACCGGTATATACGCCGATGGCTTCCCAAAATTTTATTCGATATTCGTGGTTACCAAAAATCCTACTTTTAAGTTGTAATGTAAATTAGTTTTAATTGATTAACAATATCACATTTTAAAGAAATAATTCAAAACGGTTTTAAAATAAATTATTTTTAAGTAATAAAACACACGTAAATACGTTCCACATCGGGATTGCAACAATTTAAGTAACGCAAAGAAAAGTTAATTGTTAACATAACTACTAATGATTCATTACTACTAATTTCCATTGTTTTAATTTCATTTTTTTCAGCAAAAATTCAGTACTTTACGTAGACTTAGAGGACGTTTAGATGGTTAATAAAGTTTACTTTAAACCCATAGTTCTTTTCACTTTTAATTGATTGATTGATTGATTGATTAGGATGTACGGCCAAGCATTGAGAAGGAACTCCTGAACTTCCGGCTATACATCGTACATCCGTTTTACATACTATATAATAAAAACGAAGGAGAGGATAGGATTGTTAGTTGTGACAGACTCGACCCGATTACAGACACTTAACCGATCGATAGTTAGAAAATTGTTAGTACAATATATGATAAATAAGTTAGCACAAGACAACACAATCTAACTACATGATTAGATGCTCGTTTCTCTGGAAGTGAATCTGTTCTTCCCTTAAGCCATTTCCATGGCCTTCACAATCTTGAACTATGAAACTATAAAACCAAACCCAAAGATATTATTTGGATAAAATAAATGGCGTGCAACTTATCATATCTAAATTTTTTTTTTTTTTTTGAAAATAATTCTGTTTTATTATTTCTTTTTTAATTACAATCTAGTCTAAGACTAATAAGCAATTTTATTCTAACTTAAATTACTACATTTTACTGAAATTTAAGGGTTCATCCATCGATGTACTCCTTAGTTTTGATATTTATGATTTGATCGCGCTTTTGTCGTGCGCTAGATAAAGATTTATTTTAACTGATTTACACTAACTCAAAAGGCTTTACTCTTTTGAGCCTTCTAACTAAATCCGTATTATCCAGTAGCTGGTTGGCCTCTATGTTGACATGGTGAAGTAGCCGTTGTTCATGACTTCTAGCAAATTTCATAATTTCGGGTTTGATGAGTTCTATGCCCAGATCTTTGTGGATGTCGCTATTTCTGACAAACCATGGTGCGTTGACGATGCTTCTTAGCACTTTGTTTTGGAATCGTTGGATAATATCCATGTTGCTCTGCTTGGTACATCCCCACAGCTGTATACCATAAGTCCAAACAGGCTTCAATATTTGCTTATAAAGCAGAAGTTTATTAGGGATTGATAAATGAGAGTTTCTTCCCAGTAACCAATACATTTTTTTGTATTTTAATTCCAACTCGCCTCTTTTCTTTTTTACATGAGCTTTCCAGCGAAGTTTAGCGTCTAATGTCATACCAAGATATTTGGCAGTGTTTGCGTGTGGTATTTCTTGATTATTTAAATATACTGGTTTATGAACTAATCTCTTGTTCGTAAAGTCAACATGTACAGATTTAGTTTCATTTAGTTTTATGTGCCATTTTTTTGTCCAATTGTGTACTTGCTCTATGGCGTTTTGTAATTGCTCTGCTGTATCTGAGTTGTTGTCACCTACTGCCATGATAGCTGTGTCATCGGCGAAAGTGGCTATCATGTTGTTTTGTGGGATTGGGACATCTCGGGTGTATAGTAAATACAGAAGTGGCCCAAGTACACTTCCTTGTGGAACTCCTGCTTTTATTCCCTTAAACTCTGAATATTCATCTTCTTGCTTAAGCCTGAAATATCTTTCCGTTATATATGATTCCAGTATTATGCTGTACTGTTTCGGTAGGATTAATTTGAGTTTGTAGATTAATCCGTCGTGCCAAACTTTATCAAAGGCCTGCGCTACATCAAGGAATACTGCTGAACAAACTTTTTTCTCTTCTAAAGTCTTCTCAATAATATTGGTTATTCTATGCACTTGATCAATAGTTGAGTGCTCACTGCGAAAACCAAATTGGTGATTCGGAATTAGATTATTTTTTTCAGTTATTAGTTTAAGCCTTTTTAATAGTAGCTTTTCAAAGAGTTTGGACATTATCGGCAACAACGATATAGGCCTATATGATGTTATTAGATGTGGCGGTTTTCCTGGTTTGGGAATCATGATGACCTCAGCCACTTTCCAAAGTTTGGGTACATATTTTAACCTAAATGCGGCGTTTATGATATTAGTTAACTTTACCGTAGCTTTTCCCGGTAGCTGCTTTATTATTTCTCCGGTAATCAGGTCAAACCCTGGTGCTTTCTTTAAGTTTAAATTGTTCTTAATTTCATTTCCTACTTCAGTAGTCGATGTAGGGGTGACATCTTCGAGAATTTGTGTTATGTTTTCATCCAATATTTCTCGTAATTGACATTCATGAGGTTGAAATATATTTTCAAGATGATTGGCAAAACCTTCAGCTTTTTCTTTGTTTTTCCTTGCCCATGTTCCATCCATTTTCCTGATAGGATGGATCGGCATTATTGGCCTTTTCAGAGTTTTAGTTGCTTTCCAAAGCGAATAATCCGTATTACTATCATTCGTTAACTTACTTAAGTAGAAATTAACTGACTCATTTTTTAATTTCTGAATTTCTCTTGTTAATTGTTGAGTAAGATTATTTAGTCTTTTTTTGTCCTGTGGAGCTCTAGTTTGGTGCCATTTTTTTCTGGATTTGCGTTTATCCCTAAGGAGATTTCTAATTTCTATTGGATAGTTATTTCCTTTTAGCCTTGATTTGATTTCTGGAGTACTTTCCCATCCTGATTGTTGAATATCTGTAATGAACTTTTCTACTTCTATGTCCAGTTGATCCATAGTTTTTAAAGGAACTTTCAAAAGTATTCTTTGTTCCAGGTGTACTTTGAAACTTTCCCAGTTCGTATATTTGTTGGTTAATACTGGATTATTCCCTTTTTGGATGATATACTCGCTTAGAGTTAGGACTATTGGAGAATGATCTGAGCTCATATCTTGGCTTTCTTCAACTTTCATAAAATTATTAGAAATATTTTTGGTTATAAAAAAATCGATCAGGTCAGGTATTTTCCCTGGGTCAGTTGGCCAATATGTTGGTTTACCTGTTGAAATGGATTCACATCCATTTTCTTTGATGGCAATCAATAATTCTTTTCCTTTAGTGGTAGTTAATCTAGAACCCCAGTGAGTATTCTTCGCATTGAAGTCACCACCTATTATGAACATTTTTCCCAGACGCTTAAAGAACTCTGAGTATTGTTTGCTTTTAATTGAATGTCTTGGTGGACAGTATAATCCTGCCACAACAATAGGAAAGTTTTCCGTTTTTATATAAACCACTGTGGCCTGAATTTCTTCTTTTCCGTACTTTGCTTCTTCAAAATGTTGGATATTTTTTTTAATGATGACTGCACTTCCTCCTCTGGCTGAATTATCTGGATGAATAGTGTGATATATGCAATAGCCTTTAAATGTTATGTAGGATTGCTTAGTAAAATGTGTTTCCGAAATAAGACAAACATCTATATTCTCAATGTCGAGGACTGCTTGTAGTTCTTGCTGATGCCGGAGCAAACCATTAGCATTCCATGACATGATTTTCATTGTGTTGTTCATTTTTGTGTTGATTTGGGTCTAGCTCCCAATGCTCTATCTTCCAATTTTTGTAGCCTCTCATCAAATTTTGTTAATTTCATGAGAATATCTTGTAATGTTTGACTGATGTCTACATCTTTAGATTTTTGCTGAGGTTTATTGACTACGCCACTTGTTACTTCAGCATATGTAACACCTTCAGTTCTTAGTTGGCGGCCAAATGGTTGCCCATTGTCTTGTTTTGCATGCCTCTCATATCGATTTGACTGGCCATACAATTGAGTTTTATTCATCCTTTGGTTTTTCATTTTCTGAATTTCCTTTGCAACAATACATCCTCGATAGTTAGCAGGATGACCTTGTCCACAGTGTACACATTTAAGTTGAGCTTGTGGATTGTCGCATTTTCCAGTTAGGTGGTGTCCGGCACATTTAACACACCTTGGAAGTTTGCCACAATATCTTTGCGTATGTCCATATGCCTGACACTTTTGGCATTGCGGAACTAGTTTAGACTTTCTAAGTGGTTGAATTTCCACTTTGCAACCCAATAAACTAGTGATCTTATATATTTTAGTTATATTTTCGTCACAACTGAATGTTAGTACAAACATGTCTAGCTTCTTTTTATTTCTCCAGCTAACTTTGTTCATTACGCTGATTATTTTAAATTGTTTCGATGATAATTCTTCTTTAATTCGTTCTGGGCTATAAGTTCCTTGCCATAACTCTGATTGGCCTTTCTTGATTATTTTCATACGTGTGAAAGATAAATGAGCCTTCGGTCAAAGTTTTCACTACGTTTCTATATGCATCGACGCTATTTACGTTGATGCTTATTTTATTTTGATTCATCAATTTAGTGATGAATGATTCTTCTGAAACACTCGCCTTAATTATATCATAGAAAACGTGATAATTTTTAACATCATCTACTATGATCGGTGGTGGGGGAGGTGTTTTTTTATCTGTTTTGATATTTGTCTCAACCTTTTGAGGCTGAGTGTTTTGATCCAGAGTTTGTGGTTTTTGTGGTGGTGACGGTGTATTATTTAACCTTCTCTTTTTACTTTTTCTAGACTTAGCACGAATCCGTTTCTTTAGCTAAGTCTTCCTCATCGGTTTGATATTCAACGTTTTTATTAACATTAGAATTGGTGTTTTGTTTCTGTATTATTGATGATTCGGTTGGACATTTAACATTGTTGGCGTTAAGTTCGGTATTCTGGTTCTGCTTCATTGATGGCTTAGCTTGAGTTTCGTTCTGCTTTAATTGCATCATTTCTTTTTTTAGTTCGTCAATTTGTTGTTGTAAATTGAGAATAATAATGCTTTGCTGATTTTTCTCATCAGTTACTTTTTGCCATTGTTTGTATAACGTTAGCTCTTTTTCTGAAGTACCACTTTCAAGAATAGATGTTTCACCATAGTTATATGAGGTTGTTATACTTGCTTGTTGGGGTGCTGCTGTTGCGCCCTTATTATTTTGGAATCGTTCCATGTTAAAATTTTCAGATGAGAAATTAAAAGTTTTCTCAGGAGATCTTGCAACGTTTCCTCCCTTGTGGAACGGGCTGTTTACTATTTCCATATTTTTGTTTTTTGTGTATGCAAGGATCGGCCCTCCCCAGAATCCTTAGGGCCAGTCTCATCAGAGAGTGGATTGCCCAATATTTCTATTGGTTTACCACCTGGGGTATTTTTTCCTTCTGTTTTATTCATTGCATATTGTATATTTATAGTGTAATCCACTCGCCTCTAGTATTTAGCCGATTTTAAAATCGTTGCCCGGGTGTCACCACGAGGAGGTATACTAGACACATTTGGTGGTCTCTACATAGTTGCAGAGCTGGAATATAGTTCACGAAAGTCGTGGCTATAAACGGTCAACTCCTACCCTATTGAAGCGCACCCCCAACACCCTCTATATATCTAAATGCTGCTATTGAAATTAAATTAAAAATTAAAACTCTGAAACCCTCCTGTAGGTCGCAGACGGCCCAACATAACAAATATAATTAGCATCAGCTAAAAATTATTAAACTCGGAAATACTCCTGGTTTTGTTTGTTTTAAATCTTTTAAAGATGACCAAACCAAATAAATAAATGAATAAAAATTAATTTTATAAAAACTCAAGTCATTTTATTGATACAGCTCTCGCCATCCGTCAGGCTCGCACCAAAGATAAAACAACCTAGAATCCAAAACAACGTCCCGTCCTACTTTATTACCAGTAATCTCAATTAAAGTTATTTAAAAACACGAATACAGAAACTGAAAGAATTTACAGATTTGAAATACACAATACAAAACAAAACAAGGTACGGAAATAAAGCGATCAACCTAAATTAGTCTTCCCTTTAACCCCTAAACATATGGAGATCCAAATCTTACGCCCACATTGACCAAACCTAACAAACGTTCTAACCCGACTTTCCACTTAATTTTTTTAAATTTTATGTTTTTAAATTTAAAAATGTTAACTTAAATTTTTCAAACGATTAAAATTATTTGATACAGGAAATAAATTATCAAAAAAAAAAAATCCCATACATATTAAAACGTAAAATTTGGAGAGTATTTTTAGCTTTCCACCCATAAACCAATCCTTGTTTATAATAACAGAGTTACAAAATAGGAAAAGAACTGATGCAACCATACTCGAGCGAACAGATCGAATTACCATTTTTTCATAAGTAGTCCAGCATATCAGCTTTGTTCCCTTTCTCACCCCTCCTCCCACAAAACCAAAATGAGTATACAGGTAACCGGGAGAGAAACGAAGAAAATATCCTATGCACGAATACTCGTGTAAACAGTCTAAATAAATTCTCAGTGGATCAATGAAAGGAATCTTTTGATTGTAAATTTAATTAAAATCATTGCGGAAAATCTTCAAAACCTTCTAAACATCCCAATTCAGATTTGATTGATTGATTGATTGATCAAGCCTAAGGCAAGTTTCCCGGATTACGCCCAGCCCACCGTACTCCCTTTTACGAACAACAAAATCGAGTGAAAGGAAAGATATGTTAGTAATAAAGAATCAACCCGTTTCCAGTCACCTAAGTAGTTGATAGTTAGTAAATAAGACAGCAACGACAGTTGTTAATTTCTTCTTATTCTTAGAGAGTTGAGTCAGACTACAACTTTATATCCGAAATTAGAATTAAATTTAATCCTTGTAAGAATGATTAATTCTGGAACTATCTTAGATTCTGAAACAAATTAAATTATTTATCAGTACACTTAAAATAAAGCTCTTCAAACACTATAAATACCTGTTTCTTTATTCATCTATTTCTACTTGAAATTACATCCGCATCAATCCTAGGCCACCTAATTTTTTCACCTCTAAACAATTTTACAATTAATTAACTATTTCTTCAGCTTACAAGACTATTGATAACTTAGCTTTCTTCTGGAACTCATCCGCTATAATTACCAAACAAGGTTCCAGGGATATTTCCCTCAAGCCAATCACTGTCGCTAACATTGTTCTTTTCATGATATTTATCTTGTAATAATCAATAAAATGGTTTTTACCGTTTAAGTGAATAATTCAAATCTTGAAAGGGAAACTATTAAGTTTCTAAATAATATGGAAGTTTTAACATTTATCTTGATACATGCGTATTTTTAATTGTCTTATAATCTCCGAGTCAATTTCGACCATAAATTTCCAATTAAATAAATATAACTATATATTTTCGAAGTAAGTGGACTGTATTTTTATGTTTGTAAATTAATTACGACCATCTTGATTGTTGGTTAACTTTATTTTTAATTATAGTTTGTATAAAATTTCACTTGTTTAGTCTTTGATTTTCCGAAACGAACTAACTCAATTCGGTTTTGATTTCTTTTTTACAACAAAAAGAAACAACAAAAATAATCTTAAAGCTCAGACGTTGCTTAATCTTGAAGCTCAGACGTGGCTCCCACGAAGTTAGTGGCGTTGCCTGAGTAGATATTTGCACAAAGCCCTCGTCGAGAGACGAACCGACGAAGAGCCGCTAAAAAAGCATCAATACTCAAATCAGTCACAATCTCCATATGGACCGCTTTAGATGCTAGACAAATGAATAACGCAACATACGTTTTAATTAGTGTTCGTGATCTGGCATTAGGTTTGGTCATGAACAGATCACAAAAAACAATGCCCACGTTTTGAAAAGGTCTGGCAGGATTAACGCGATGGTGCGGTAGTTGACCTACAATCTATTCCAAGGTCCGAGGATGAGCTCGAACACACCGTACGCAATTTTGGACAATCCTTCGACACAAACTTCTATCACCAATAATCCAAAATCGCTGCCTTAAATTGTACAATAATGCCTGAGCACCGGCGTGCAGAAGGCGATTATGCTCATAGTTGACCAATAATTTCGTAAATCATTGGCTAGCGGGTAATAGAATTTGGTGTTTGTGATCAAACGGAATATTAGAGTGTTTTAACCTGCCTCCGACGCGCAGCACACCATTTTCATCCATAAATGGATTTAACGACTTTAAATTACTTTGACCGGAAACTAAACGATTTTTCTGAAGACATTTAATATCATTGTAATATTCCTTTTCTTGAATATGTTTAACAATGACTTTTAAGGAATTGTCTAACTCTGTAACCGAAAGCGGCTGAACAGATGCGACTACGAAGCTCCCAATTTTAAGGGCAGATGGTGAACTACCATCTTTACGACGATTGATTCTTGCCTTAATTAATTGATTGAATCGCAGTACAAATCCAAAGACACGAAGCAGAGTTGGATAGTTGGGATGCTTAACTAAGCACTTCCACTCGCCATCCTTTTCATCCTTCATCTTGACTGAAATTGCCGGATGAACTTCCAATGATTTACGAGTTTTTGCTGTTTTGGAAATTTTCTCCACTGGCTGATTTGGAATGACTAAGACAGGGTCTCTCAAAAAGTCCGGCCCATTCCACCAAGTTCAATTTTTTACGAATTCCGATGGCATCTGACCACGAGACGCTGCATCAGATGGATTCTGGAAGGTTGGAACATAATATCAACGATTGGGCGAAGTCAAATCTTGAATTTTAAATATTCGATTGGCGACGAATTTTTCGAATCTTGATGGCACAGATCTGATACGAAATAATGTAATTTCAGAATCTGGCCAGTAATAACTAGATGAAAACTGAATGTCCAGACTAGCCTGAACTTTTGCTGCCAATTGGGATAATAATACCGAAGCGCACAATTCCAATTCTGGAGTTGTCCGACTTTTAAGAGGAGCGATCCTAGTTTTAGCACAAAGGACCCTTACCCAGCAATTGTTAGAACAGTCAACCGATCGGATGTAAATGACGGCTCCGTAACCCTTATCGGACGCATCTCCAAATCCGTGAAGCTCGTGGAATAAAAATCTTTTTAGTTACACTAAGGTCACTTTTGAATCCGTTCCAAAACATGCTCAAATCATTGGGAAGTTCGTCATCCCAATCGAACTTTGATTCCCACAGTTTTTGCATAAATGATTTTGCTGCGAAGACAATCGGCACACATAGTCCCAACGGGTCGAACAATTGTGCGATTTCCGAAAGGATAGATCTTTTGCTACATGATTTTTCAATTGAGAAATTTTTAAACGAAAAAATAAACTGATCTGATTCTGTATCCCAGTTCATTCCTAATATGAGAATAGATTTGGGCTGTTCGATGACGTTTGACGAAGATGACTCAACATTTTTGTTATTTGATTGAATTTTCCGAAGTTCGAATCCTCCACGAGCTAGCAATTCGACTATGTTATTTTTTAGCGCAATTGCACTTTGCTCGGTGTCATATCCGGTTAACATGTCGTCAACGTAAAAATCATTCCTGAGAATCTTAGATGCTTCAGGAAACGATGTTTCTTCATCATCCGCAAGTTGAATGAGGGTGGGAATAGCGAGAAATGGGGCACATGCTGTCCCATACGTCACAGTAGACAGTTTGTAGTTGTATTTTAATGGACCCCCAACTGAAGCATTCCACCAAATACGCTGCAAGTCCTGATGATCAGAATGGATGAGGATCTGGCGGTACATTTTAGTTATATCCCCAGTCACAGCAATTTGATGCTTTCGAAATCTCATCATAATCGATAGCAAAGATCCTGGTGAATCGTCGGCTCTACCATTAAACAATCGTTTAATGAGACATTCAACGACGATTTTGCTGAAGCATTGAAAACGACCCTTACTTTGAAATGAAAAATACAATTAAAAAACAATACAATTATTAAACCTTTTTAATGAAAAATACAATTTGATTCTTCGGGATTGCTAACTTTCTCCATGTGATGAATATCTATATATTCTGTCATGAATTCAGAATATTTTTTACGAAGTGTCGAATTGGAAGTTAATCGCCTTTCCATATATGAGTATTGTTGTAGCGCATTGATTGAAGAATCTCCTAACTGAACAATGTTCGATTTTATTGGAAGAGCAACACAATATCTTCCTGACTTTATGCGAACTACATGTTTTGAATAATGACTTCCGCATTGTTTTTCTTCGAGGGACAACTTCTGAGAGTTATCGATTTTTTCAATTTCCTAAAATTTTTGCATTTGTTCATTTAGGAATTATAACGAAGTAACAGCCGTGGTATTTACTACTTATCGAGAATTTTACCCATGACAATGTAACCGAAGTGAGTTTTAATAAATGGAGTTTCTCGTAGAATATTTAGTTTTTCATCCAAAATGACCTTTGCGAAGACTTCTGCTCCTAAAAGGAGATCAATGCTATCGGGTTCATAGAACCTGGGTATGATGGAAACATACCAGTAATATTTTTTTTAACTAGACAATCAATTGAAATACTGAAAGATGACGTTCTTGATTCGGCCAAAATTTTCGACTTTTTTGTGAGAGTGGAAATGGTTCCATTGATACCACACACATCAACGTTTGTCGTAGTTGTTTTAAGATTTAACCACTGAACAATTTTTGTTGTAACAAAATTAGATTGAGCACCACTATCTAACAAAGCACGACATTTAAATCGTTCATCCATGGGATTGTGAATCCAAACGACTGCTGCAGCCAACATAATTTGAGATTTCCTTGCAATTCTTTCAGTTTTTAGCGAAGAAAGATTATGTTTTGTATCTGAATCATTTTGTGATAGCTCGGATGGCGACATATTATTATTAACCGATGATTGTGATGGTGATTTAATAGAACCCTTTTGTGCTGAAAGGTTGTTTGAGGAATTTTTGCTTGGCACCTGTGCTTTAAGCCAATGTTCTGCAGGCGCTTTTTGTGAAGAATTATGTTGAAATTTGGTTCGTCCGAAGTGCAATAAAATATGATGTTTCAGTGAACATAATGAATATGCAACTTCCTGACAACTTAGTGTTCGATGGCCATCATTCAAACAGTTTAAACACAAATTATGCTTTTTTACGAAGAAGTATCGATCTTGCGGCGACATTTTATGATCTTTAAATTTATCGCAAGAATTCAATAAATGATTGCCATTACAATAAAGGCAACTACGATGTTGAGCTATCATCGCTTTAATTGGCTTATTTGATCGATCATTTTGAGAAGCACGAGTTGCATCGTGAATTCTACACCGTAGCTGAAGAATTTCAATTAATTCATCAAACGAAAGAATTTTATCAACGGGAGATCTTTTTACTACTTCAATGCGAGAAGCTTCATCCAAACGATCACTCAAATGATGAATAAGAAAAAGATCCCAATGTTGAACGGCTATTTTGAGAGACTTGAGGGCATTATGATGTTTCTTCACAATATCAATAAACGATTGAAGCGAAATCGACGAATTTTCGATGGGCTTTTTTATCTCATAAAGATACTTCATGTGAATTTTTTGAATTATGATTTCATTGTTGTAATGATCAGTCAAAGTTTTTCATGCAACGGGATAGTTTTCATTTGAAATTGGAAGTGACTGAATCAATTTGTATGCCTTTCCTTCACGTATACAAGAGACAAGATAAAGGTACTTAGCGATATTGCTCAATTTATCGTTGTCTTGAATTAAGTCAGTGAAGATTCCGCGAAAATCTAACCATCCCAATTCACTTCCATCATACTTATTTCAGGTAATTTTATAGAGACGCTGGTAACAGGGTTTCCCGAATTTCCTACAGTATTTTCAACCACTGGTCCTACCTTTGTTTTCACGTTTAATTGCCTAATATTATTACGTATACGAGATCCGACTAAACCGAAATCATCCTCGAATATGTCCCGATCCACATTCAGCCTATCATCAAGTGATTCTAATTTTGTTTGAGTTGTATCATATTTTGAGTACACAAGATGGAGTCGGTTTAATGCAGACTCTAATTCACCAATAGTTGTATAATCGTTATTCGCAATTTTATTTTTAAAGTACGTACGCGAGATTTAAGACCTGTTCTAATGTTCTTCAAATGTTGAATGCTCAACTCAACATTATCTGCTGATTGCTCGTCGTCTCCCGGAATTTTAACGATATTTAGTCAATATAATAGAATATTAAATAAAATCCAAATTTCTTTAGCTTGAATTATTTTAGACAATTTTTGACGTTAATAACTAAATAATAATGAATTGATCGAATTTTTCTTTCATAGAACTTAATTTTAACAAAATGTATATTTAAAAATAATTTAATGAAAACCTTTATGGTCCAGTTCAGCATTGTTGCGATGATACGTTTTGATCTTGATGTTCTCGATGCGTTTTATTGTAAAATTTTTACGATAATGTTGACGACTGTATAATGTTGCTTACTACGAATCACCAATTTTTTATTTTTTCCTTTGTTCATGTATATTTTCGAAGTAAGTGGACTGTATTTTTATGTTTGTAAATTAATTACGACCATCTTGATTGTTGGTTAACTTTATTTTTAATTATAGTTTACATAAAATTTCACTTGTTTAGTCTTTGACTTTCCGAAACGAACTAACTCAATTCGGTTTTTTTTTCTTTTTTACAACAAAAGGAAACAATAAAAATAATAAATATAATAGAAAGAATTAGCAACATGATTGCTATTCTGTAACTAATATTTCGATACTTATCGATATGTAAATACCGATTGAATTTTAGTTTGAACAATAACCTTAACTTATAGCATTTATATGGAAAATCATTCCCAAAAATTAAAATTAAATTATCGCCGATTGAATATAAAAATAAAAAATAAATTAAATCCAAATTCATTGTACACCTTATACACATGATTACGTACGCATATTTAACTTCTAAAAATCAACTAAAAACAAAAATTTGACGTTGAATATTTAAGAAATCTGAAACATTAAATTATCCACCTTTTCAATCGTGATTGGCAGTAGGTAATATTATTTGATTTTTTTTTAGTCGAAACATTCCCCAAACCTTCGGGATTCGTTATTACCAAAAATTTTGATTAACATTTCATTGTTCATTGACTTCGATTTTGGTTCCTTATTATAATATAAAACATCCTAACTTACTAATATTCTTCGAGACATAAGAATTTTTCCAATATATTTTCATGTCATTTTCGTTGTGTTTTTTGTAAATAATACTTGGTATATTGTATATAATATAAACAGGATAGCTAGTAGATAGAAGACGAGAGAAATAAGTCCCCAATGAACTGATTCTTAGTTAAATATATACTACGTGAATTGAATTTCGAAAAAAAAAAAAAAAAAAAAAATTTATTATGTACATATTGTGTTGTGTTCGAGCGCGCAAACAATATACCAAAAAGTTAATAAAATTCAAGAACAAAGCAACGACAAGAAAAGCTTGACAACACAAAATTTTTGGTGAACAAGCGAGATAGTGAGATAACTTTTATGTTAATTAAAACATTTTTTTTTTTTTTTTGTGCGTTGTCAGACAAAATCTTAATCATATTTACGCCAAATTTTTAAAACACATTCCTCAACCATTTTGCATTCTTTTGTTTTTGAGGAATTTTACCAACATCTCATATTTCGGTTATACATACTCATAGTATACCATACCAACATGCTACATACACAAAAATTTAATTTCGGTTTTGTAGAAATGTACCTTGCAGGTATTTATCATCATAACAAATAATGAATTTGTGTTAAAAAAAAAAAAAAAACCTACGTTCTTATTTATTATTTACTTACTTGTCTAACATTTAAGACAGTTTATGAATATTATAAATTTATTTATTAAATGACAATATAAGAGTTTTAATAAAAAGCTTAGTGTAATATTGACTTTTGTACGAGTGATAAGTTTAAATAGTTTTAGGGCATTATAAATGTCGAAATAATTATCAGCAGCAATTAATATCAATAGATGATAGATTATTGTTCTAGTGATTTTAATTAAATTTAAAATCCGATTATAAACAGTAGAATGCTTTTATTCAGATTTACATTTTATCAACGTTTGTTGTACTGTCTTTGTACGACGCTAACGACAATTTTTAATTAATTTCAAATGTACCGTATATACAAAGCTTCACTCTATTGTAAAATACTCTTTGGGTAGATATGTAGTTTGTAGATAAACATAGAATGCAATATTTTTTCTAAGTACATGCTTTATCTATAACCAAATATTCAATTACATTAGTCGTATTCCACATATATGTACATACACATATATACCCACTAATGATAAGAAAATATTTGAGAATTGTATTACTTTTCAATTTGTCGCACCATCATTACATAACCACCAATGCGCGTTAAGCATGTATACATACCAAGCCAGAAGAACAAAAAAAAAAAAAAAAAATATTATGAACAAGATCGGAATATTAAAATTATATTTTCTGCATATAAATTGTGTGTACGCTGGTTGTAATCTAAAGGAACGTCTTATGGCGTCTTCTCTTTGTCTTATTATAACAATAAAAATTGTTCACGTTTAGATTTTCTTATTAAACGAAATATTTATTTTATTTTTGGTTTTTCGTTATATTTATATTGAACAATGACAAATATGAGAATGAAAATTATTATGGGTTTCTTTATTTCATTTGGCTGTACGTACAACGTGTGTGCTTGAGTGTATTTAGTTGCGGGAAGGTCATTTTTTATTTGTCGCATGTTCTGTCATTAAATCAATTTTGGCGCGGAGGTCGCATAACCAGTATTATAAGATATTGAGGGGGTTATAATAGCATATCATCAAAGGCTATTCAAAGCAATTGAATGCGTTCGTGTGGTATATGAAAATCAAAACCAACACAAATATCTTCTTCAGGCCTTGCTCGCAACAAAAAAGTACAGTGACTTCCTTCTAATATATGTATCTAAATAAATATTTTTATATCACATATTTAAGGACAGGCTGGCTTGTATAAACATTTTTGTTGGTTTTGATGACAATAGATCAATACATCGATAAACAATATTCAAATACAATTTCATAGTTCATTTTTTTTTTATTTCCATAAATCAGTATCATTCATTTATCATCAGCTGTAAAATGATATATCCAAACACTTAATTTCACTTATAATTAAAAATTTAAAAAAGTATTTCGGTCGCTCCGGTCCTCAGAAGGATTATCTAAATCACGTTTTCAGGGTAATCCGATATTTTCGGAATTTGTCTATATTTTGTAGTATTGAGCATTTGAAATGATTGGCGACTTAGAATTCACAAACATTCGAGAACTTTTTTTTCGTTGCATGGCGTGTGTACATGAGAGTTTGATCATAGATTTCCTTGATCCATTTTTATTGGCTATTCGAGCAGAACACCATTGAGCCACTTAGAGCCTAGTTCAGAGTTACCAAATTTCGAGGTTTTAGCGAAATCCAGAATTTTCGAGATTATTTTTATGTTTTGTGATCCTCGAAGACTTACCGGCGATCATTCGACTTGATTTCATATGATGACTGTTTGCCACTTCTATAACCAACCATGTTTTTCAAATAACGACCAGCAATCGTAGAGTTGAGTTTGTTAATTTTTGTTGGGAGCAATACTAAGAAATTCGACAAGTATTTTCGATCTGTTTTATTTCAATGTAAGTAAATTAATAACACAGAAAATATTTGTAGCATGTAAGTTTATATGTATGCTGCATATGGCCATGATAATTATGATGAAAATGTGATTCGAATAGGTTCAATTAGAACTGAACTTGCTATTTTTAAACCGATTTTGATGCAATCCAACCTGAACAATGAAAATGAGATTCTAAGATGATTTTTAGATAAATTTCTGGAATAAGGTGAATTACGACGGAAATGACATTCTAAAATGCTATTAAGAAGAAGTTCTGGAATAGGGCCAATTAGGATAGAACAGTTGCTTGTTTACCGATTCTGATGATATTGAAAGCTAAAGCCGATTTTGATAAAATTTGGGATTCTAAATTGATTTTTTGATAAAGTTCTCGAATTTGCCCAAAAAGGGCGGAACTTTGTGGAACTTGTTTTTGATGAAAATCGACAAGTGTGGTGAAAATGATTTCTAGATTGAGTTCTAAAATTTGGCTAATTAGAATGGAACTTATAACTTTATGTAACAGTTTTGGAATACGGCCAATTAGAGCGGTTCGTGGCTGTTTCTAAACCTAAATCTACGCATACATAAGCAATATACAACATCATCCGCCGGCACCAGCATCTCAAAATCATCGTGGGCCGAAGACAAAAAAAAACCGCCTACTATATTTTATTTTGTTGTGAAAATATCGACTATATATGACCGCAGCAGCAAGTACTTTTGAAAATGAAAATCACATATGAGCAAAAGGAGCACAAATTATGCATGTATGTAGCAGATAGAGCGAAAAATATCTAGTAAATAGATATTTTTTGTAATAAATCAATTTTAGGAGTAAGACAAGTTTTTTTTTCAACAGAGGTTAACTTTTCAATCAGTCAAGACCAGTGATGTCGTTCTGAAAACTTTAAACGGAAAACATTTCAACTCTCCAGGGGAGTATTTCTAGTGAGAAGAGAGAATATACGAAATATATTAGTTTGACCTTAGACATAAATAATTTTTGGTGTTTTTATAAAAAATTAATTATGATTCAGCATATAAAATGAAAATTTTTGTTAGTTTTTGACCTAAATTTAAATAGTAAATGAAAGTTGTTTTGTTTTCGGTTTAGCGCTCTTTATTTATTTACTTCGGTCTAAAAAGACCAAAGTATTGAAATCCTGTCAAAAATGACCAATAATTGGGTTGGTTCAAAACCAATTTTCTCGACGTCTTGAAAGTTCCTGAATCTGAAAAAGCAAAAAAAAATGTTCGTCCGTCTTTCTAGACGTCTGTATGTCTGGACGTCTGGATGTATGTACCCATGGTAGTTAAGAACGGCTGTTGCGATTTGGAATTTTTTTGCGCCAAACTGTTTCTATGGTCAAGGCGGAGATTTGAAAAGCTTTTGGGACCGGTACGCCAAGAGAGTCGGTTACCTGCCATACAAATTGACCCAAAACAACCAATTTTTTATATATGCTGGTTTGATTATTGGATTGGGCATTAAATTTGGGGTTAATTTGATGGTTAAGTTAAGGGTCAATTTGCGGGTTGAGTTGAAGTTGAGTTGGCGTCGAGTTATCGTTGGATTAGGATAAAATGGGCGGTTAACCAATTTTTTATATATGTACGCTGGTTTGAGGATTCATTGAGTTGGCCGTTGAGTTTAAGGTTGAGTTGGGTTCCATTTGCGGGTTAATTGTAGTTGGCTTGGAGTTGAGTTGGGTTCGGTTAGGGTTCAGTGAGCAGTCGAGCAATCTATGTATATTTTAAGTGAGTCTTTGTATGTATGATATTTAAACAAATCCACACGATGTTTACCAAACTTCACAAATATTGTTTAAGACCTACCAAAGGCCACTGTTATACCACCATCTCCTCTTTGAGTGATGCTAATCAGATCTAAAGTTACTATGAAGAAATTTCTAAAACTTCACCGATTGAGCTGATTTTTGGATATTTAGTGCAAAATCAAAAGTATATCAACAAATGTATCATAATTCTTTTAACAGAAGAAAAGAGTACCGATCAGCAAAATTTTTAATTTTTGACTATTTTACGTGAAAAGTAAATAGAAAATTTATTTTAGAGAAACTTTACCTTCGATCTTTGAACCGTTTACATTTTCAAAAGCGTAAATATGAGCTCGAAAGCTTTATAACACAAACTAAAGCAAACTCTTACAGGCAATTAATTGTAGATAGCGTAGGTACATGGTGAAAATTCATAACCAATGATAAAACGGTTCAATTTTTAGTTAATTGATGGATTGTTTATTTTATTTTTATATAGAAGTGGGGGCTGTTGGCGCTTTCGTCAGGGGGATATCATCAGATAGTCTATCTGATGATGTCTTTTTGATGAAGGTGCTAGTATAGTTTCCATTTTTGTGTGAGGGCTTAAAAATGTAAAATTAATTTCTTGCTGTTTGCTGAAATATGCGAACATTTACGTCATTTTCACAAAGCTAATTTTTATGAGTTGGAAGATGGTTTGGAAATTGAAACTAAAAGGCTTACGTCATTCGCACTTTATATTCGGACCTCCTGAATATCAGAATAGAGCTAAAAGACGGTTTCTGCAGTCGTTTAAGCTTGTAGCATAATTTTTATTATCTGGATGTTTTAGCCTAAAATTTAAGCCAGCACCCGAATTCCGGTTCAATGACAAATGAGAATGAGAAATGACTTTATTTTTTATTTCGTCTACTCTAAATAAAAATGCAACCGACTAGTTGAAATAAAAAATCAAATAATTTCTCATTATCATTTGTCATCGAACCGGAATTCGGGTGCAGGATTTGCTATGCTTGTGTGAGTGACCTAATGTTTTTATTAATTTTACCGAAAAATCTTCCGAATCTTAAAGAAATAACTTTGAAATGTTTAAATTATCTGTTTGAATGAACATTGTCTGCTAAAATGTCTGTCATATTCCTGCAAGAGGTCCATCTTATGGTTTACTGCTGGATAATGAAGGGAAACCATTAGAAATTAGCTTTGAGAAGGTGCTATATGATAAAACCGGTTATCTTCAACAATATTATAATTATTGCAAGCAAAAGCCCATACGTCAAAATATTGTGTTAAAGTGTTATTAGTATAGCAGCAATTAGAACAGAGGAGTACGAAATGAAATAGCGAAGTACAGGAGTACAGACTTGGCGAATCAGTTAGTACAAATAATCTGATCGTACTAACTTCGACAGCACAGGTCAAGACTGAGTTGCACTTATAGTCAATCCAGTCTTATTCAGCGTCATATGCTAGAGCTATTTTTACTTCCAATTTACTTAAAGGGCATATTTCAAGTTTGTACTTGTTATTGAACTTGAAATTGTATGTTCGAACTAGAAAAAAAATAGACTCTTATAAAACCAATTATGGAAGTGACGAACCTTTGAACTCAATTTCAAAATCTTATAACGAACAAAGTAGTTTTTGTGACTTTAATTTGCACTTTTTGTTATTAATGTTTAAAATTGACTGCAGCTTATGGTTCCTAATTAATTTTTCTGAAATAAAGTGAAATAAGAATTGGCAAATATTTACGTTAATCCTATAATTTGGCAGAAATGTTCTAACTTAAATATAACCCTAATTCTAAAAAATATATTTTTTCACTATTTCCATTGAAAACGGATAAAAAAAAATCTCCCTCCATGATATAAACACCTTACCAAAATTATTTGTGCATCGCAAACATTTAACAAATCACTCGATTAAATTTAAAATTAAGACCCAAAATAATTCATTTGTTATTGAAAATGACATTTATTCTGTATTTGATTAAAAAAAAATAAAAAAAATATTCATTATTTCGCTCACTTGCTGCAATAGCGACATAACTCAAAAATTACTTTAATTCAGGACACAATTATTTTAAAATTTTGAATTATAAAAATGTTCAAGCATAATTTAAATTTTTATAGAGATACAATTTAGAGATATAATAGAATATAACAGTATATAAAAAAATACTATATCACCTTTAATAACGGCTGCGTGGTCTCTCATACTCCAATAATTTAAAAATACCAATTTTGAGTTATGTCACTATTGCAGCAAGTGAGCGATTTCATTCAAAACAAACGCAAAAGAAAATCACAAAATTATTTGTGCATCGTGATACTAGTGTGAAGTTTATGACAAATAATTATGACAAAATATAAAAACGCGTTAGTGTTAGTAAATGTAAAACCTAACAACAGCCGAATAAAAAAAAAGAAATTAGATAAACTAAACTCATTTTAGTAAATGGTATATAGTGTATATGCCTTTAGGGATGTTTTGGATAAAACGAAATATTTGCGTGCCGTTTCAAACGGTTTTATGGATTTTTCAAAATCTGAAAATTATGTGTGTAGTAAAATTAAAGAGTATAAAATTAAAATTTTCAGCATTATTATATAATAATTGTTTTCACTTGTTTTGTTTTAATACTTTCTCAACTTCGTGTTTTTTTCTTGTGTACCTTAAAAGTTTTTTTAAAAACTATATATCGACCTTCGCTTTCATTTGGACTTCCTTTAAAATTACATACATATTTTGATTTGATTGAATACCATTGTAAACTCTGGTGTATCGGTTCTGGTTATTGTTTAAATATTATCTGTTTGCAGTTAGTAATTGTAATTTATAGTGCAGGTAACAACAGGTTCTGCATTTCAATTATAATGCAAGATGTCGAATAAGCATACGAAGTATATAATTACAAGAAGAAAAAAAATTATTTTACCTCCCTATCACTGACAACTGCCCTAAAAGATTTGAACTTTAAAGGTGAAATGTTGACTAGGGCTGACGGGTTTCACATGAAAACCCTGTGCGAAACATTAGGTGTAAAAAATTCAGTTCGTAATCGTATAAAACTTTGTTGTTGGAAAATGTTACAAAAAAAGAAAATTGCAATATTGGTAATCTGAATAATATATCTACAATGTCTATGTTAAACTTAGAATCTGGAAATCCTATAATAAACGAAATATTAATTGTTGTTCTTCATCAGAAAGAATTAGTTACACTCGGTTTGAACATCGATAATGACAATTTTATCTAAATCGAAGGATACCCGGAACTCTTCACACAAGAAGTTAGTTCCAATAACAAGAACTCGAATGCACCATTGAAGTGGATTTTGCTTTTAGAAATATCTCTTAATTCTTCAAATGAATTAAATTCCAAAGAGGCGATAAGGCAAGCGGTTTCGAATGGATTGATTAATTCAAAAAATTCGTGTATAGTCTTTCGACACAATTCGACGTCGAAGTACTACACATCTTCAACGTTTTAAATTTATTATTAATCCTCAAAATAAAATGGACGTTTTTGTAACTGAAGAACAATGTGTGACCCACGAAGGCAATAAAGTATTTCAACAAGTTCGGGGTAAAACTCGCACTCTTCTCAAAGAAAAACTAAGACACTGCACTGCCCATATTGTCAGTTTAGATATGACGACAAACTCAAATTTAGATTTAATTAAGAGCGGTAACACAATGCAGTTGACAAATGACAACTAACGATGTTTTGCGAAAAATCAAGTCGTATGAATTAAAAAAGAATGATTTGGTTCGAGATTGCGATGTTTACGACGTGTTTCACCAATGGGATAAAGAAGAGTTGTTGATCGAAAACTAATATATACACTCTGTTGCTTTATCTTTGGCTGTTACATTATTACGAAGATCCCAACTAGAGCTGATTTTAAAATATGCGCCATTAATTATGTATTTGGACGCAACTGGTAGTGTAATAAGAAAACCGAAATGTCACCTGGAACACTACAGCAATAAAATATTGTGTTTTGTGTTGAAAAGATAGGAACGACAATTGTCCCAGTTGCTGAACTGATATCAAGCAAATATGACACTACCACTTTAATCCAATTTCTAATGAATTTTATTCTAATGAATTTTCATTAATGTATGTCGTAGATTGGACTTGGGCGTATATTCAAGCCATTCTCCATACGTTGAATAAAATGAGTGTGTTAGATTATATGCATTACATATACAATTGTATTTATAACAATAAAGGTCCAACCAAAAGTACGGTATCGGTATTTATCTGTGGCACCCATTTTGTGTACACATCAATATAATACCAAAGCTGTAAAGCAATCATTTAGCCAATTTACTTCTTTTGCGCGAAATATTTACGCCCAAGAAAATACCACTAAAACCGATGAAATTGATTTCCAAGAAGTTGAAGCGAGTAACCATACATTTGAAAATGAGAAAGCTCATTACTCAAAAAGTCCTTTCTACAAAAAAATCCTCTATTTATATGAAAATACACAATCTGAAAAACAACATGAGCGACCCCACATTTGGCAGAATTTTTTTTTCCCGGAATTGGTTCTGTTTACAATGCAGCGGTATTTTGCTTACTTTCCGCTTTGGAGTACATACTTTTCCAAATATATAAAATTAGATGGCCGCATGTCCAACTCTAATGCGGAGTTGTGGTTTAATCACGTCAAAAATATTTACACTGAAAAGAAATACATGAGAATTGGCACGTTCGTGGCTTTAATGAAACTTAAGTCCGAGCTTCTGGTTAATCCTATTGTTATTACCGATGCATTGAGGCCAACGCCAAAATCTCGAAAATATTTAGACTCGTTATCAATTCGGATGAAGAGCCAGATGACCCAAAATATTCAGAAAATTGGAATAAAAAAGTACGTGTATATGAGTCCCCAAAACATATCGGCAAACGCGTTTTAAAAGATATTCCGCAAAAGAATTGTTCACATTATCAGTTGACTTTTGCACAGTTGCGCCGACGACCAAACCGCTATTAACAAATGGATTTTTTTTACAAATGAAAGTAATGTGAAAATTAACTTTATTCGACCTGTGGATTCGATTCATTAATACAAGTAATTACTACAGTTTTAGCAGATTTAACTTCTAAAGTTAACGTAATTGACACAGAATTCTTTAATTTCTTAGAGCACTTTTTAAAATATGGAGCGGTTCGTTCTACATATATTAAACGAACTTATTTGGTTTTAAAGTGTTTAAATATAACAAATTTGTCTACAAACGTCGAGCAAAGCAGTGTTTGTAATATTTCAAAATGTATCGAATATTTTTTATCCCGTTCTATTCAATTATACTATAAATGGCCAAAATGCTTCAAACCACACGAAAAAGACAATTTTTATAAGCCAATTGACTACGTTAATTTCAAAGAAAGAGATCTTAAAACAATTAGAGATTCGTTTAAATTTTACAGTTGAAACTGCACTAATTCTAAATCGCCAATCGAAAATCCTGATGAACTACAATTGAAGACTCAAAATGGGTTTGCTGTAGTAGATGTTCAACCACTGCTTCCCAATACAAGGTACCATATCAAAATAAACGAAATTCAATCAGAGATGAATTTTGGGTCCACTAAGCTTGCATTAATTGGTAATGTTCACTATCAACATACGAACAGTCGCGGTTTGTCGGGACATTACACCGGATTCATAAAAAGAAAAACCGGATCGTGGGAAATCCATGATGATCTATCCGAATCCATTACGGATACTAACGCGGAAACTAGAATTAACCCCGCATCTTTAATATACATTGACAGTAGGCTATAAAATACCATTTAATTTGCTAAGGAGCCTGAAATCAGGATTGACAAGAAGTTTACAAATTAGGACACTTTCGATTTAAGAAAACATTATTAAAACGCAGTTTAACGGGCCACGCAAAAATTCATCTAACACCTAAAAACTAAAGATAATTTTATAATCAGTTCTACTCAATAACAGTTGTATCTACTCATTTTTTTTAGTAGATCAGTTTTGAAAAATACATAAAAGCCGTTTGACGGGTCGCGCAAATATTTCGTATGACCCAAAACATCCCAAAGGTACATACTATACGATGGCATACTCAAATACGCATAGCCATTTTTACGATTGCGTGTCAATGGCCGTTAAACGAACACTTTCACCTTTTTATTAAGCAGAGCAATTTAGAAAAATTCATAAAAACCGTTTGACGGGTCGCGCAAATATTTTGTATGACCCAAAACTTCACTAAAGGTACAATACGACGACATACTCAAACACGTGTAGCCATCTCTACGATAGCGTATCAATTGTTGTCAAACCCCTAGTTATTTTAATTATATGCTTAAACTGTTGTAAGATTTTTTTTGTACAGCGTTACACTTTTACAAATTCAATCACATGTTTTGTCATTTGTCATAAACTTCACGTTAAAATCGTGATTCTCTTACAAAATTATTTGGGCATAGCAAGAAAAAAATGTCTTATAACTGGAATCCCGTTTTTTTTTCATGTTTTATCAAAAATGTTGTTGTGGTGGTGCTTTTAGTTATTATTTTCTATTAAAAGTGTTTAGTCCATATTGTTCAAAATAGATAAAACAAAGGAATTCTCGTTGGAGGTTAGAGCCGCGATTGTAGTGGGCTATTCTGCGGGGATGTCTATAAATGAGTTAACACGCATGTACAACTGCCATCAAAATTCGATTGCTTACCAAATCCAAAAATCAAAAACTAAGAGTGGCTTGAAAAATGTGCAAGGGAGACGACGAAAACGAGCTACAACCGCAAAAGAAGATAACAGAATGGTGAAACTCAGGATGAAATAAATTACACTCGAAAAGCCAAAATCTGTCTGATGACTGTACGAAGACGACTATACGAGGCAAATGTTAAAGCCTATACTATTCAAAAGAAGCAGTTCATAAGCCAAACAAATTGAGAAAGTGACTTTAATTTGCACACACCTACCAGTCAAAGCCTGTGGGGTTCTGGCGTAATATGTTGTGACAGACGAGTCATGTTTTAGTTTGGATGGAACCTACGGTAAAAAATATTTTTATTTCATTCCCGAACAGAAAAAAATTGCACCGTTATTATGCCCACTCGCCATAGTAGTGGCGGTAAAATAATGGTATGGAGGTGTTTTAACTACAATGGTGTTGGAAATCTCATAATACTACCTGTAAAGGTAATTTCAAGTAAGTATTTGAAAGTATTAAACGAGCACGCTTTAGTTTCCGGTTGTGAATTGATAGGCCAGCATTTTTTATTGCAGCAAGACAACGCTCCAATTCACAAAAGTAGATTCATCGCGAAGTTTCTAAGAGATTTAGATCAACAAACACTTGATTGGCCAGCTCAAAGTCTGGATTTAAATCCAATTGAGAATGTGTGGAATTATTTAAAGCAAAAAATTGCGGGAGAAATTGGAAAGCAGCCAAATGAAACTTTTGCTGTGGTAAAAAATATCTGGGATCAAATTCCAACGCAAATGCTAGAAAATCTCGTTAATTATATTCCACAGCATATTCATGAAGTGATTGCACACAACGGTGGGAATACTTCATATTGACTTAATTTGAAATTAATCATTATTCCTCGACATTTAGTCAATTTAATTGATTATTTGTACTATGCACAAATAATTTTGGGATTTTGTTTTGCTTTTGTTTTGAATGAAATACAGAATAAATGTCATTTCGAACAACAAATGAAATATTTTGTTATTTAAGTTAATTTTTGCGTCAAAATTTTAAATTTAATCGAGTGATTTGTAAAATTTTTGCGATGCACAAATAATTTTGTTAAGGACTGTATTACATATATTTTGTTTTTTGTATATTTATTACCTAATATGGCCCACCATTCGGAATTACTGATTTTGTGCTGATCGCTGTTAATGGAAAAAACAACAAATTTTCATTTTCTACAAAATAACCAAGAAAATTGAGGTTTCACTAAATTTAAGAAATAAAGTCAAATTCGTCAGTGGTCGTTTGACTTGGAAAAAAAAAAAAAAATTTAACGAGCGGGTTAACTGTAACGGGTGAACATATTTCAAATAAGTGTTTCAAAATTAATATTGGTTGATATTCGTTGAAATTCACCGTCAAATTGAGGGTGCTTAAATTTATTTGGAACATTTGCAAACAGTTTTGGACAGTAAAAGCCACAATTTGTTATAAAGCCCAAATCAAATGTTGAAAGCTTCTCATACAAAAAAAAAAAAATGTAAGTCAATTTGAAATATTTTATAATCGATACTATGAAAAAATAGTTGGTCTCTTTTAAACCACCCTTTGTCATGTCCTTAAGGGCTTAAGCTCTATTAAAAAAAAATGTTTTTTTTTTGTTTTTTAGAAACCTCTTAAACGCCATATAAGAAATGTATAGTTTTATTTATGTGGATTATAAAAAATCTCTCTTTCTGTATAAAGCAGCAGATTATCCATCTTAAAATTTATGAGGGTTGAAATATGATTTAGGAATTTTGATAGGTTTGAAATATTCGGTTATTTTAATTTAAAACAAAAAAAAAATTATTTACGATCCTCGTTTTAGGATAACAATATAAAAAAAAATTGTATTACAGTTCGACTACATCATCTTTGCTATAGAAGCTACAATATAGTGTAAATTATCATTATGTTTGAAGTCACGTCTAAATATTTTCGAACCAAAACAATTTTGTAACAATCTTATATTGTATAAAGCGAAATAGGAAACAAATAAAACCGTCTTACAACTTTCTTGCATTATTTTAAAATACTCTGTATACAAAGTGTGTTATTATTATATATAGCGGGGATATAAACATCAGAATGGGAAAAATTTCGATCACTTCTGGTTTTATTTATGTATATTATAGAGTCACAAGAAACGAAGCAATTTTTATTGAATTCAACATTATAAACAAAACTAAGCTGAATAATATATTGTATGTAAGCTTGAATATGTGATTTTATTTAGTAACACAATTTTCTATTATCTATCAAATCGAAAAAATAAAAAAATTTGCTATTCTTATATGAACAAGGACAACACCGGCAGAGGAAATAACAAAGAAATGAGGTGGAATTTGTTATTTGTACAGATATGTATACCCAAATTTCAATTTATATATGTACAATTGTACATACGTATGCCATGTACGATTATTGTGTTGCTTTATATTGTTATATTAAAAAAAAAATACACAATCATAAATTTCCAGGTGTTTTTCTTAAAATTTCAATTTCAAATATATCCAGCACAAAACAAGACGAGCGCAAATTTATATTAGTTTCGAAGTTTTTTTTTTTTTTTTTTTTTACATCCAACAAAGAGACACACACGTATCGAGAACATATT
Organism: Tipula vernalis; assembly: GCA_958295665.1. NCBI lineage: Eukaryota > Metazoa > Arthropoda > Insecta > Diptera > Tipulidae > Tipula > Tipula vernalis. Next base: position 171,823,104 of record OY282558.1, on the reverse strand, counting down.
TTCTAAACTTATCGACCAATCTTGATCGGATAAACAGGTGAAATTAAATTCGACTGTAGCCGTTACATATGGATAAGACATTTTTTGTTTTATTTGATATTCCGCTTTGTTGTTAGAAAAGTTTACCATTTTCCAAATTTCTTCTTATTTTGTATGTATCTGACAGAATGTTTTCCTTTTTTTTTTTTTTTTTTTTTTCAAAACATAAATGTACATCTTGTTTTTAGAATTTTTTGAAAAATATGATTTTGACAAGCTACCAGTTCCATTACAAGAAAATAAATTACATCTCTTATATATAAATAATAATAATTGACATGTTGATTGTATCAAAAATATATCAAAAAAAAAAAAAATTCATACATTTTTTCCTTCGTTTAGAAACACGCAATTTGCTTAAGTGTTTTTTTGTTGTTTAAAGAGAAAGCTTTCATTTCAATCTTAAATTATGATTGATATTTACAAATTTCGAGTTTTTCGTTTTCCACTGTAACGAAGTAATGGATAATAACCGTGATAGCAAAAAAAAAATACTTTGGTTGATTCACAAAACTAAATCGAATGCGTTGAATTCGAGGTTCTAGGTACTCTCTACATAATTGTAATGCTGTAAACTATGTCAACTATAAACAAAGTGACACAACCCAAAAAACTAAATTTTTCAGTAGTAGCGAAAAATGATTTTATGGTCTTAACGGAAATTGATTAGCAATTAAGTAAGAATGGCTAGTAAAATTAAATTTTAGAATTATCTTAGTCATTTTAGGTTCATAACTCTATTTTGAATTGATACGGTGTTGGTGTTTGGCTCAGTAACATATCGCTGCATTATTTTGTGTTGTGTCACTTTTAAATTGAATTTCAGTTATTCTGACATTTTAGGATGTTAGCAGCAAATAAAGATTTTGAGTTGCAACAAAGATAGATTAAAAAAAAAAAAAATTGAATCGTTAGGAAAAAACCAATTATTTTTATTTAGTTCAATTTAATTAAAACATAACAATATAAAATTAAATCTTTAATTCTAAGAAGATCTAAATAGTTATTTATAAATTCAATTAAAATGAAAATATGAAACTTTTCCAATAGTATTACAAAACTAAAAAAGTCTTTTTTCTCCAAACGTCTTAAAAGTAGCTTGTTTTAATACTATTATTGGGCATTAAAGTTGGCCTTTTTGTTACGATTAAAAAAATGTGAGTGTTGCTAGGCTGAACTTTTAATCCTAGGTGTAAATGCTCTTTTAACACTGTTTTCAATATTAAAAGTAAATGAGACGTCATAACTTGGTAAGATACACAAACAAAAAAAAAAGTCAAGGCCTCCTTAACTATGCAAAATATTTCAATAAAATGTTCAATCTTGATTTTGATGGCAATAGGTTTAATACAATTTCCTTTGCTGTTTGAACCACATCCGGAGGTAAATTTGATAAATCTTCTGATTCAAACATTTTGTTCGCAAGAAAAATATTATAATTATAGCTTGGCAGTTTGACACTTACAATAGTCAAACCAAACAAAAGTCATGATCTCCTTAGTTTCACAAAATATTTCAACAAAATTACTTTCAATTTTGAAATTTTAATTACATAATTTGTACTTACTTGTATAATTAGTTTATAATAAGCATTTCTTCGTTGAAGAAAAAATAGTATGTGTTATTCGGATTAAAAGTGACTTTGTTTGACTCGCAAATATTTGCTTTTGCTCGGCTACGCTGCGCTTCGCCTCGCATGCAAATATAATTGCTCGTCAAACAAAGTATCACTTTTAATCCTAATGACACAATGTACTATTTTCTCTAAAGATAATCGAAATTACAACTCAAGGACAGTTTTAAAAAACGAATCAAAATACATTTTCGGAATAATATTTTTATCAATAAGGTCTTGTATGTCTTTCTTTTTATTGACTGTTAATGGAATTTTTGCTAAGTAAGCCGGGACTAATCCAACTGAGTTTATCCCATCTAAAGATTTACTCTTCCTAGCATTGCACACATTGACCTTTTTGTAAATTGTGTCTTCATATGAGGTTTTATAGAAAAATGCTATAGGATCTTCCTTCTCAACGCGCAATATCTTGATTTGTGCTCTATCAGTGTTAATCGTAAAATTATTTCCCCATTCTTGTTGAACGATTTACAAATCATAGAACTTTTCAAAATTCAATTCATTAACACGATATGGTGAGCGATTCTTTTTTGCCGTTCTAATTAACGTTGCATACTGCTGTAGTACATAGATCGGGCAAGAATTTTGAAATCTCTTAATCTGCTTTTCTATAACGCTATGCACATTATCGCCTTCATTTTGAGAGTGTCCGCATTTGACGAATTTATTGGTTATGCTCCGAAGAGTGTATTTTTTAACCGCATATGAGTAGGCCGATACTAAATATTTATTCTTTTGCTGCCCGCAACAATTGTCTGAATAAAACACAATATTCAGTTCTGAATTATTGGCCTTTTTAGATACCATTTTTATGTAATTCAGCACTGTGAATTAATTGGTAATTCGTTTTTAAAAAATAAACCCAAACAACTTTTAATTATTGTAACAATATATTTATAAATTCAAGATTTTACAAAATTTTTATTTTTATTACTTTTAGAGTCGTAAAAAAAATCTATACAATTCGGTTGTTCTACCGAAATAAAGATTTTTTTTTTTTTTTTATATAGCCGTGACCAAAAAAATTTAACATATTGTGACGGTGACACCTAGTGTGTAATAGAATAAGTAAAACTAATAGCTCAATGTTTTACTGTACTAAATGGAGTTTTCCATGATAAAAATTGTTACGTAATGTTTCTACGCTATTCCAACTGGAAAAGTCGTGAACTTTCGAGAAGCTTGGTTTGTGTATATAAAAAATGGAGGTGTGGCCAACACACGACTTTCTTTTACGAACAGAGAATTTTGAGAAATTTTAATTTTTTTTTATAATTTTTTAAATTTTTTTTTTTTTAATTTTTATATTTTTAAATTTTTTTTTTTAATTTTTTTTTTTTTTAATTTTATTTGTTTTGAATTTTTGGAAATATTTTGTTTTTCGTAGTTTTTTGTAAACCTTATACTATTTAAGATATTTGCAAAATAAATTTTCTGGACCAAGGGAGTGGCCACTTCCGGTTAGCCGAATTGGAGTAAAATTCACTGGGACCTCCCAATTTATCAAAAAAGCTTAAATCTGAAGTTTCAGTTCGATTGGTTAAACCATCTGGGCTGTAGAGAGGACACAGACAGACTGACAGACTGACAGACTGACAGACTGACAGACTGACAGACTGACAGACTGACAGACTGACAGACTGACAGACTGACAGACTGACAGACTGACAGACTGACAGACTGACAGACTGACAGACTGACAGACTGACAGACTGACAGACTGACAGACTGACAGACTGACCGACTGACAGACTGACAGACTGACAGACTGACAGACTGACAGACTGACAGATTGACAGACTGACAGACTGACAGACTGACAGACTGACAGACTGACAGACTGACAGACTGACAGACTGACAGACTGACAGACTGACAGACTGACAGACAGACAGACACCATTTCGAAACCCACTTTTTCGGACTCAGGGGACCTCAAAACAGATAAATCACTAAAAATATCAAGGTCCAAAATTTTCATGATTACTATACTTTATTTTACTAGAGTAAAAGAAAGTAAAAGGCGAACAAGATCGAATTGGATTATTAGTATTTGGAACGCGATAGAGTAAACTTGTAAGATTATTAGTAATATTTGGTAAGCGATAGTATAAAGATTAAAAGGAATTAAAAAGTGATTTTAAAAGTGTTTGAGTGTAAAATAAAAAGTAAAAGTGATCAGTAAAATTTAAGAATAATTTATATAAAGTGATTTTGTGAATTTTTATTGATAAACTGTGTTGTAATAAATTTTGTGAAATAAATAAATTCGTTGGAGATAAATTAAATTGATTTTGTATTATTCACAATCCAGTGATACGAACCTTATTTGACAAGGCAAAAACGTAACAACATTTTTATTGTTCTGGTTAATGCTATAAATTATGTTTTGCGAAATAGGTATAATGATCTTAGAGCCATCTACCAAAGGGATTAGCTGTCGATATATTTAACTTTGACAACATAAGCTTTCGGTATTTAAAATTCCACTATCCGGTAATAGATGTCTCTTAGATCATAAATATTTGTAATTACGATAACGATAAATAATAATAATTAACAATGTAATGTACTTATTATCTAATGTAATTCATTCATATAATAATTTTCTTAATTACTAACATCCCGCCTCCCTTGACTCGCCAGGGTCCAATCTCGGCAGCAAATATATTTTTTTAATTGGTCACTTGTAGATGGCCTTGGACGTACATTGTCTTTCCCAGGATGCACGTCAATTATCTTAGCTAAAGGCCAAGTTGCAGGAGGTAAGTTGTCGTCTCGTAGAATAACTATATCATTGACCTTGATGTCATCATTTTTGTTACTCCATTTGGTAAGTTTGTTTAATGTGGTTAGGTATTCCTGATACCACCGTTTCCATACGTGTTGGATCATATTTTGAATCAATTGCGACCTCGATAAATTGGTAACTTTTGTATCCATTAGATTAGGTTCGGGCATTAATGTAAGTGGATGCCCAATCAGGAAATGTGCAGGTGTAATTGGATCGTCTTTTTCGTCATCTCTAAACAATGGTCTCGAATTTAAGATTGCTTCAATTTGTTTTAATAGTATAAGTAGCTCTTCGTTATTTAAATCGGTTTGCCCTATGACCCAGTGTACGTGATGTTTACAATATTTCGCAGCCGCTTCCCATAGTCCACCAAATGTCGGAGCGGCTGGTGGTATAAAATGCCATTTTATGCCGTGGTTGGCGATCCAATCGAATATTTGGTGTCTTACGCCTTCCGATTTCAGTATTTCGCCCAATTCTCTCATTATGAGCTCCCACAAAATTTGATCCATTGTCAGGAAATAGATCACTGCAAATCCCTCGCACCGATGTAATTTTCTGTGCTTAAATTCGTTACGAGTTCCAAATGAACTGCCTTCGTCGACATACATTGTTGGTGTGCCTTTAGCGAGAACGGACCAGCACAGTCAATACCAGTCTGGAGAAACGGTCGAGTGATATGCACACGCGAATAAGGCAATTGACCCATAAGTTGAGTTTGTTGCAGCAATTTATATCGATGACATCTCATACATTCGTGAATTATCTTCTTGACAAGATGTCTGCCTCTGATAATTTGAAATCTTTGCCTGAGGTGTGCTAACATTTGTGCTGGACCCGCATGAAGTAGTTCTAAGTGAGTTTTTAGAACCAATTTTTTTGTTAGCTCATGATTTCCTGGAAGAATTATAGGGTGCTTCATATCGTAACTTATATCTGCATTGCAGCTGCCTCTGCGGGTTACTCACATTAGTACGCACACATCACACACTTTCCACTCTTTAAACTTTAATTTTTTTATATATTTCTAAGACAAACAATAGCCTAGATTACATAATTATCAAAAAAAGCCGAACTTTCTCGAAGATATTCCAGGCGTGTTTCGGTATAGGACTTCTGCTGGTTCCATCGAGTTCTCCGTACCCAGTCGAGTTAAAAAAATCACAAAAAAACCAGACAGAAAGTCCTAACAGGAAAAATCCAAGAAAATTCCGCAAGTAGGGTTAAAAAAATAAATTTGGAGCAAAATACTGATGAGCTTCCGCGTCCTAACGTTACTGACGCATCTACTTGGAATTCCACCCTATCCGTCTCCTCAATACTTAAGAGCGAAATTTCGACTGTAGCAGTTATCCGCTTAATCGAATAAATTCGTTAAGGAGTATGGTGTGAACCCTAACCGTAGAACTTTGAGGATATTTTGGTTGGTTTATTTGCTTGTTTGGTGTTTACTTTACTTCGTGGTGTCCACGAAGCGTTCAATCAGGTTAGAGTTTCAAAATCGGTACTCGGGTTTTTTCCTTTTTTTTTTTTGTTGTTTGTAGACACCCCAATCAATACACGATTACTTGTATTATTTATCATTATCAGTATTTATTCGAAACACATCTTTTCACTTTGACGATTCGCTCTGCCAAAAAAACATCGCAAAAAATCAGCCGTCATTCTCACACCAAAAAAATAAAACAAATCCCCTCCCCGGCAACAGCGCCTTTTAAACCAAAAATTATTAAACGTTCATTCTGAGGACTACCACACGTCATCACCCGTTCTATACACACATCATCTATATTGCTTACGCTCCATCATTACAAATGCTTGCAATTCACTGTCTTCAAACTTTTTTGGTGGTCTTCCACGTTCTTCGTTTCTCACGTCAAAATCACCACTTTTGAATTTATTAAACCATTCTTAGCATTGTGATTTACCTAGAGCATGCTCACCTAAGCTTCGACCAGCATTCGATGTGATTCTGCAGCAGTTTCCTTCAAGTGGTAACAAAAAACCAACGATGTCGGCAAATCGTAATATGTAAGCATAAAACCCGACATTTTTAACACGTAAATAATATGCGTTATTGCATCAAACTTGTATGGTTATGAATTGGATGTTGTTGACAGATGTCTAAAGAAAACAGTGGCACCGGTGACGCGGTTTATCGAAAGGTACATTGACAGGTGGCGCCATTTATTGGTAAATTTCGGTTTCATATATACAAACCTGGTAAAGCGACTCGTTTTAATTTCTGCAATGATGGTGTTGTGGCGTAATGGTATGCTGTATTATGGTATGGTTGTATGATAGTTCGGTAGTATGTTGTTATAATTATATGATTTTTATTGATATCGGTATCATTCATAAAATCCGCCTTTGGAGGCATGTCAAACAAATTTCAATGACAACACGCGAGTTTATCTGTGATTCTACGTCTCATCTAGGGAGTTTTTATGCCAACTTCTTCAATTATGTAAAGCAAGAAGGTAAACATAATGAAGAACTTGAGGGAAACATTTTTATTGACACAGAACTCAATTACCTATATCATGATGGTCTTTTGCCATTTGCACCTTCCTACAAATCAATTATGAATTCATACTGACAACAAGGCACTGTAGGCAGATCTCTAGCCTACAAATTAGCAGTGGTTTTCTAGGTATGTGGTTACGTAAAAGGGGGACTTGAGAAATTGTATTCAAATGCGCCTTGATGTATTTCTGTTTATATTTAAAAATAAAACACCTGTTGAAGTACACCAATTGACTTTTAACCCTCCTTTGAATCTGCTGAATTTAAACATCTTGGATTACTTTTATGAAAAAGTTCTTCTATCTTATGGGTACCGGATGTCAATGTACGATGAGTTGTAGATTAGTTGTGCCTTTAAAATCACTATAAATTTTAACCGGTCCATTTTGCTTCGTCGCTATTATTATAGGTGCAGAAAATTGAGTGGCGTGCATCTTTCAGTTCCAACTTTTACGGCAATGTATTTATGAAAAATTAATGATTCGAGACTTAAAATATTTTGGTTGGACTTTTGTTCTTAAATCGAAATATACAATTTCGAAAATTAATCGAAATTCAAATTTTTAACTATTAATTTTAAACTTTGAATTTTTTCCATTTTTAAAGTTTACACCAATATCCAAATTCAAATTTTTAACTGTTAATATGAAACTTTGAATTTTTTTCATTTTTAAAGTTTACTCCAATGCAATACATTTCTACACCATTCATTCAACCAGATTACTTTGCGTGGTAGTATTTTCAAAGGAGTCTGTCTCCTTATGGTCTAGGTGCCACCAAAATGTTTTCTAAAATTTCGATTTAAAAAAAAATTACAGGACTGAGTTAAAATAAATGGTTCAATGAAATTAATCGTATAGTCCAAACAGGGCGGTCTCTTTAATTTGGGGGAGTTAAAATATGTTTTACAACCTTTTTGATGAGTACACTGGAAAAACGATATAAGTTAATTTAAACAAAATGCGATTTTGGTACCATCTTTGCTAAACTCAAAATAAAAATATTTTATTTACCGCGGGCAACACCAGGTACTTCAGCTAGTCCTTTTATAATTGTCAATATTTTCGCATTCGAACCATCAATAGCCAGCAATAACTAAATGAAATTGTCTTTGAAATGGTCGTACTGTCTATTCCCGTATCCTAAGCAAAACCACTTGTTTTACTATCCTACCGGTTTTAGTGCACTTTGAAGGAAAATCTAGTAATACTATATTTGGAACACAACAACCAACGTCATAAATTTCTTCTTAACACCATCGGGATCCATTTGGAATAAAACACAAAAAAGGTGCAAAGCAAAGCTTACTTACTGTGCTCCGATGGCAACAAACCTTAATACCCAGGATCTCTTCAGTATGATCGACTTTATTTTGGTTGAATCCACACACATATTTCCTGGAGTTAACGATATTATTTTGTTCGAATATTAATAATTCCGCCCATTTTGATCAAATTTCGAAACTAAATTCAAGTCTGTGGTCACAAGGCGTAACCGCTTAAGTCAAATTTGATAATTTTTCCAGAGACGTAGAAAAAGTTGCATATTAAATTCATTTTCGTTTATGCCTACTATAGCTACTACGGCTTGCGACCACAGCATTTGGCCACAAGGCTTTACCACTTAAGTCAATCATTTAGTGAAGTTAGAAAAGAGCTAGAAAACGTTACACACTGAAAATTATTTTTGTCTTAAGTCGACTTAAGCGGTTATGCCTTGTGACCACAGAAGTGTCCTTATACCCTAACCTAGTAAATCATCAAGTATGTACGGAAGTAGAATAAGAATTTACTTTTTTTTGTTCACAGTATTTTAAGTAGGTACCGGAAATTTTTAAGTGTTTGCTTATAGAACAAACAGTTACTTAAACTTCAAGTATCCGCTATTCCATCAAGAATATATTTAAATTTTATTCACCTGCAAGGTATATCACTCACTTGTTTTTATTTAAGCCACCCAATGAAACATCCGAATTTTCCTCCCAATTAATTTTGGCAAAATAGACCAATTCAATAATTTCATTAAGTTTTACACAAATTATCAAATTTGAATTTATTCGGCGCCAACGTAACTGTTTTTTAACATGAATTAAATCCGCGTCATTTTAGTTTCCACTCGAAACATTTTACACAACTGAAAACTCACCATATCGTACGTCTGCCGAGGTTAAATGACTGAGCGGTGACTACCTATCTTGCAGTCTTATTTTTGATATTCAGGGGTCTGAGTCAGCCGTATTCGGATAAAGCTTTGAGAAAATTACAGTAAGATAACAGGTTCTGACATTTTTTAGTATACCTGACTCCCTACTATACTGGGATACTATTTCATTGGCATTTTCTTAAGACTTACTAAAATATTCTCCTAAAATAGCATTGTGAAAAAAAAAAAAATTTTGAATTGAGATTTTTGCCAAAATGACTGACAGCTAATAGCAAGAAATGTATTGTATTTTTTTGAGCTGTAATATAAAGAGAACAACATTTGAGAAAACCATGTAATCAATTCAACGCCGCTATCTCCCTAGCCTCTATCTCTCAGATGAGCTGAAATAAGTTCTTCTTTTATAAACTTTTTATTTAAATGTAATTCGTATGTTGGGAACGCCACGTTGCCCTATGTTATTTGATACATACGCTTTATGTACTGGTGCTCAGCAACATTGGTTGTCATGGTTATCCCTACCTAGGATTTTCTCAAGAAAAATCCGAAAATCATTTATACATATCTCGACTTTTATGGAAAAGGAGCTTAATCGAATTTTGAGAGTTTTGCAGTAAAAGTATTTTAAGTTTCAATTCAATATACAAAAAAAAAAATACGAGTAATTTTTAGACGAAGCCTAGCGGGATTTATCAAGTAGTAGGACCTATAAAAACTGATTGAAGTTTATATCTTAAATGAACCACAGTTTTCCTAGAAATTAATAATTTGAGACTTAAATTATTAATTTCTTTACGCCCATCTTCAACAATTAAATTTTAAAACAAAAAAACTTTCATTAATTTAAGCCTTTATTTCAAAATTTTATGTCAAATTTTTATTTCATATTTAGATTTAGCCCGTAACAAAATACAGAAACAAATAAAAATAATTCACTACATTCAATTATAAAATTTAAGTTTTCAATTAATTATTCTTTAAATAAAATAAAATTTGACGCTGTTTTCCAAAAAAGGAAATCTATCACTACGATGTTATCATACGAGTTGCTAGCTATCTCTAGTGTTCTATAAAAGTTATGATATTGATGATCAATTGAATTTAATAAATATATCAAATCTTTCTTTTTCGTGGCTGTGCCTAAGTTTGGTCCTTTAAGAAGAGGCACGTTCTTGACATTCACTGTGCTTATACATCTTTTTGAAATATTTATCTCGTTAAATGGTTGGTCTATCCACAATGTTTTTTTATAAAGTATTTTCTCAAAATCCTTAGTGAAACGCAACCATTTAATATTTCTCCAGTTAACTTTGTTTTTGTGAGTATCCACTTTACGAAAGAAAAATTTTTCATTAAAAAAAAACTTGAAGTCTCTAATTTTTGCATCCATTTCATTAACTTCAAATCGTTTTTCCTTAGTACTGCAACTGCGAACAAACTGGTACCATTCACGTGGATGTTGAATTTGTATTCCAGTATTTTTCTTCTGTCGCTCAATAAGATAGTGAGTGGTCTTAGTGATTTAGTGATCTTGGTCGCACTCCATATGAGTCTGACCGACCTCAAGGAACTTGTGATCAATATAATCAATTCCATCCTTAGTGTTGGACATTAGCATCATCATAAAACAGTTATCGCTATAGAAAGTTGCGATAACCATGCGTTTCATTAGATCCAGGACCAGCCGAACCTTCATGCCTCATATAACAGTGTGCCACCTCAGTAACACTATCGTTAATGGTTAAATTATAGACACTTAAATACCTTTTATAATAAGCGACATTGGAATTTAATTTTGGAGTAGCTGAAACATGCTGGAAGTCTAAAACTACCAACTTTTTTAAATTATTTGTTTTTGTCCGATATATCATCTCTTTTTGATGAATGATGTTGTTCTTGCATAATTTTTTGCTCCTTTATCTGTTCTTTGGAGGCTAAGCTAATTTGCATATTTAACTTATCACACTTCTTACAAGTATCGACTTTTGGTTTTTTAAATTTGATATTTTTCGTTTTAATAATTTCAGTATATTTGGAAAATGGAACTGGATTTTCATCATTATCGCAGTAAATTTGATACATTTTGCGATGATTTTAATATATTCCGAAGATTGTAAGAGAATTCAATCCAGTTTCGAACTCATGAGCTTATGATTATGAAAAAATTAATCTTCTCATCAGGCCACGGCGACTGGACTGATTATACCACAATTTACATTCTATATATACAGAATGTGCTGTGCGTTAAGTACTAGCGAATCATACTAATACAGATGAACTCTCTTACAATTTTTCTTCTTCACAATATTCACACAGCTCTATTTCTGTGTACGCTAATTTTTACTTTATTAATTTTTTGTTGAATGTTAATTAATTCATCTAATTTCTAATATGCTACCGGTGATTAGACCTTTTTAAATGTGTTTTTATTAACACTAGAAGTATATTAGTATTTACGAACAGTAATTCAACGAAACCGACTAATAGACAGAATTCTATTTATTTATTCAATTCAATTCAAATGTATCCTTTATTATAATTAATATTTTAATTTACAAAGTTTACAATTAATTATTGGTTCAGCAAATTCATGCTTTTCAAATTTATTTTCTAATGATTATGCTATTTATTTTGTATTTTATTAAGAATAAATTTCTTAAATTATTAATTATTGTGTTATTGACTTATTTTTGTGGAAAAAATTGTAACTAAAAAAACCACATTGATTAAATTATGACTTAAAAATTAGATCCTTAATTAAACTATAAACAATTTAGAGATAGATTTATATTTGGAATATCCAATGCATATTATTTATACCAAAAGATTATTGATTAATTCATTTGAAATTACAGTTAAGTTATTTTTGAATTTATTTCGTATTTTGGTTATTTGATCTTTTACTAGTGAAATGTCAGATATTATATGTAATCGCCTTGTAGAAAAAAATTTTGGTTTTGCGTAAATCATCTTAAGGTATGTACTTATTTTGAGCTATTTGAATTTTTTTAATGTGACTGTTTGCAGTTTCAAACCAAACAGGTGATGCGTAAAGTAAGACACTCCTTATAATGAGAAGATATATAATACGTTTATTTAAAATAGTTAATTTCGATTTACGATGGATGAGGCTGTATAATAATTTAGTAATTTTGTTACATCTTTCTATTGAATAGTTGATATGATCTTTGTATGTAACTCTTCTATCTAGAATCATACCCAGATATTTTACGGTATTTGACCATTCAACTGGTACACCATCAATCTGCAGAGAGTTGGAACTAGGTAGATTACGTGAGGCTGTTTTACGAGTAAAGAAAATTGCTTGCGTTTTTTGTGGATTAATTTTTATACCCCATTTAGCAAAGTAGAGGGTTACTTTGTCAATAGTCATTTGCAGAGTATTCATTACTATATTTATGTCGGCAGAATTGGAATAAATCGCAGTGTCGTCCGCATATTGGGCGAAGTGTACTTCATTTGTGATTTGATGCTTTATATCAGATGTGAACAAATTATATAAAAATGTCGAAAGTACTGACCCTTGCGGTACACCCACCAATATTGGTTGATTTATAGATTTTTCATTATTGACTGTGACATTGAAATACCGTTCGTTGAGAAATGATTTAATTATTCCAACTAAATATAGTGGTAAATTATAATTAATCATTTTATGTAATAACCCATTACGCCACACTTTATCGAAAGCTTTCTCAATATCGAATAGAACAAGAGCAGTTGATTTTCTTATGCTTAGTTGTTCTTTAACGAAGTTGCAAATTCTTAGCAACTGCTGGTTTGTGCAATGCCCCTGTCGAAACCCGAATTGTTCGTTTGGTATAATTGTGTTGCTATCGCTAAAGTCTGTTAAGCGGCTTAGTAGAGTTTTCTCAAAAATTTTACTTAGTCCATTTACAAGACTAATAGGTCGGTAACCTTCCACATTACTTTTGTCTTTATGAGGTTTTGGTATTGGAAGAATTGTAGCTAACTTCCAGATTTTAGGAAAATAACCTATTCTAAGGCATGCATTAAATAAGTAAGTTAGATAAATTATTGCTTCGCGGCGGAGCATTTTGATCAAATGATTTGTTATCCCGTCTAATCCAGGAGATTTAGTTTTCTTGAGGTAATGATTGATGATATTTCTTTTGGTTTAACAATTTCCCTTCCGGATATTGGATATTCAGATAAGTGATTTTGACCTATTGTATTGTTAGCGATATCATTGATACTTGCAGCAAAGTTGGGATTAATATATTCATTGTCAAGGTGGATTTGAGCAAAGTGATCTGCAAATGCATTTGATTTTTATGTGTCAGTGAGTAAAGTAATAGGCTTGCTTTGGGAATCAATGCAACAATATTTTTGATTCTTGGATCTCTTGTTCGCTGCCACTGCCTTCTGAATGAGTTTTTAGTTTTTATGATTTGTTTTAGTTCGTCTGGTATAGTTAGTATGCTATTATTTATTAGGGATCCCTGCATTTTAGGTATAGCTACGTTTGCACTGTCTTTTATAATATTATTGATGTTAACCAATGAGGTATAAATGTCATCTATAGTTGTTGTTGGCTTGTTTAGGTTATTATTGGAGGTTAAGTCAATTTTATTATTGATTATGTATCTATAAGTTAACCAATCAGCATTTTTAAAGTCTCAATTTTGGATTATTTCATTTTTAGTTTGAATTTGTAACAAACTAACTTTAAATTTAACTGGTAAATGATCTGAGCTTCGTTTGTTTAAAGTTTGTATATGAGAGGCCAATTCAATATGATTCGATAAAAGAATGTCAAGAGTTGATGGATGTCTAGATTTTTTAGAATAATGAGTTGGTTCAGACTGGTAAAGGATATCAACATTTTTAATTAAAGATTCATCTTGGAGTAATTTTCCAGCCCGGTTTCCTCTAAAACAGTTCCAATTTTGATTTTTTGCGTTCAAGTCGCATCCTCTGAAATAAGGATTCACAATATTAGTAAGTTTTTGTAAATCCATTTTAAAAATATCAAGCTTTGTTTTATCATTCGTTCTCGGGAAACATGCCGAAATGAAAGTGATATCGCCTTTAGTGCTGAATACTTTAATACCAATGACTTCAATTAGTTTTAGGTTAAATGAGGGGAGTAATTTATGCTTAATTGTTTTTTTTAATTAAGATACTTACGCCACCATGTCCGATAAGTGTACCTCTAGTGTTGGGCTTACCTGGTTTATCTAAACGATATATATTGTTTTCCGAATCATAAATATTGTCATTATCCAATAACCAAGTTTCAGTTACGAGGCAAATATTAATATTACTATACTTAAGGAAGTCAAATAATTCAATAACTTTTGGTTTAATGCTTTGAGCATTCCATATAATTACATTTAGTGAAGCTAGTCTATTTATCATTATACAACTATTTAATTTTTTAAGAATTTTAATTTGTCTGTCTGTAATCAGTTGATTTTTCGGCATTTTTTATAGACAAATATATTAATTGTTCATGGCAATCCCAATATTTTCGATTTGGTAAATCAGGAAAATACAGAGGCCAATCGCTCATAATATATCTACTGAAAAAAAGTAAAAATATCTCCCCCCCCCCTCCCCGTAATTTTGGCTTAAGGCCCAAAGAGTTATACCAATGTACCACTCTGCAAAAATTGATAAATTTGTGATGACGCGGAACTGTCCATCTTTCGTTTTGCAATTTGCCAGTTGAGTTATGACATCATTAACAAGATTAGTTTTTTCATTAATGGAAAACAAATTGTTATTACCTTCTGTTGTTGATGTTGCATTAGTAGTCGGTGTTTCTTGTGATGATTTCCCGTAATTCCGGGCGAATTTACTTTATGCTTAATGACAGTTTTTAAAAATTTGTCGGTTTCTCCCAGGGTGCACTTAAAACACTTTTGGCAAACTTGGTGCGTATATTCATTTACTTTTAAATGATATTTGTAGGAATATTCACGATTTCGTTGTGTTCTTCCTACATTGATTAGGATTTGGGTCTTCTTATTAACAATTGAAAATAATCCACTAACAAATAAACGTCGCAAGTTGTAATCACCAAGAGCCTTTTGTTAATCCTCGGTAATCTTCGTGCTAAAGTTTCGCATACAATGAGACAATTTTGTGATTTTCCTTTCTTTAACAAGTATTCCAGATCCTTGGTTGAACTGAATGTTCTGAAATATTTTTTTTATAATTGCCGCCATTTTTACGATGGTACTATCTGGATCCGCCTCCTCTTTGCTGGATAGAATATTTGAAGATGGAATCATATTTAATGCCTCATAGTTTGAATCAACATCGCTATCGTCTACCTATTCTTCGATTTAGATTGTAGTATCTCCAACACTGCTTTACGGTTTTCATTCGAAGTGTCGTAATCGAATTTTGAACTATTGTGTCTAGGATAAATATTGAATTGAATTAGGAAGTTGACTGATAGATGTCACTTTAAAATGTTAAATAAAAAACAGAAAGAAAAAGAATTGTGATGAATTGGTAGTAGTCAAGCGTCAAGGGTGGACGTATAAAATAAAATAAAAAGTAAAAAATAAAAAGTGGAATAACGGAGAGCTGTTTTTTTTGTGCCCCATTTTCGTAGAAGTGCATCACAGTAAATTCAAAAGTGGGATATTAACTCGTGTAGTAGTAAATTGTTTTGATTAAATAGGATTGTGCAATTATTTTGTGGAATAATTGGTTGTGAAAGTTTTGGAGAACTTTCCAACACGAAGTTTCTATTTTTTTCCTAACCTAAAAATAAAAATATTTTTGAAAATGGGAAATGACGATGAGGCAGCAGGCGCAGAGGAAGTGAACAAATTATCTATTAATGTTATACAGCGACCAGAAGAGATTCCCGGTGATTCAGAAAGTGGGTCGAGAAATAATTTAAGCAAAATTAAGGAAACGTGCAGTGACGATGAGGTTAGTTTTCGCCACCAGACTCAACGTGCCTCGTGTAAAGGGTACACACAAAATGTAGAAGTGTTACCATCATTCAACGGGATCGATCCGATGCAAAGCGTGGAAGAATGGATAGACAAAATTGAGGAGTTTGGAGTTATCTACGAGTGGGACGAGGTAACAATGCGTCATTATGGGATGTTGAAGATGGCAGACGTAGCTAAAGAATGGCGGGACAGTGTACAAAATGTAAATCGTAGCTGGGCAGAATGGAGATTGTTGTTATTGGAAAATTTTCCATCAACAGATAGTGTGGTGCAACGAAGGCGTGCAGCCGAAAACTTTAAACGAAACAATATGGAGATACAACGGTATTATTTCAAAAAGTTAGCACTATGTAACAAGGCTAAAATGCATAACGAGGAAATCATCGAGTTGATTGTTGACGGTTTACCAGATATGCGGATAAATAGTTTTTTGGGCCGTTACGCAGATATAAAACTCCGGCGCAATTATTGAGCGACCTGAAAGAAGCTGATCTCGTGGTTGCTTCGTATAAGTCAAACATAACCAATAAAAACCAAAATACAGTGCAACAAACTGCGAAGAAAATGGAATGGCGAAATAAAGTTAAACCGGTAGAAATTAATAAAGAAAATTCGCGAACCGAATCCAACAAAATAACATGCTTTGTATATATCGAAAGAGGACATTTTGCGAGGCAGTGCCCTAAGAAAAAGAAACCGGAAGTATTAAAAACGGGAGCACAGAATTCCAATACACACGCGAAGTATATGAAGACAGCATATATTTTGGACAGACCGATAAAGTGTTATGTCGATTTGGGAAGCAGTGTTACGTTAATTCGCGAAAGTGATGCCAAACAGTTAGACATCACTTATTTTGAGAATAGATTCCCACCTGTTGTAGGCTATGGTGGTGGAAAAGTGGTACCTTGCGGTATATTTAATTGTACTTTGAAGATTGAGGGAGTTGAATCGAGGTGTGAAGTGAAGGTGGTGCCAGATGAATCGCAAGGATTTCCGTTGTTGGTAGGCCACCAGTTCACAGAGCAGCCGCATATTAAAATCATTAGTGATAAAAAAGGGCTACATATAGTCAACATTGGTTGTCAACTCGATGCGGAGTTGAGCGAAACGAATGTCAAAAGTGATATACGGGCACTCGAAGATACCATAATATAAAAAGATTCAGTGATGTTTCTGAAAGTGCAAGCGGATCAACCCAATACGGAGTGGTTGGTAGAAGGTGGCATTCGACAGAATGGAGAGGTTATACCGAGATGTTTAGTGAAAAGCGATGACCAGAACAAGCAGTATTGCCATATGTCAATTTGACGGAAGCCGATATTATCACAAAAAAGAATCAACGAATTACGAGAGCCGAGAGATGCAAGGAAGCGGAACAGGCTCAATATGATGGCGATGATAAGACCGACGTCGAAAATGAGGAAATCCACCAAATAAGGAAAACGATGATCGGAGAAGTGACAACCGAATTAATGGGTAAGAATTTTGAAGAATTAAATGCAATATTATACAGGTATAGGGACCGTATCACGACTGGTTTGGGACACATTGGGTTGACGGATAAGGCAGAAATGAGGGTTAGGTTGGTAGTTGACATACCAATCTCTTTCAGACCGTATAGGTTGGCGTATAAAGAACGAGAATGGGTTAGGAATCATATAGATGAACTGAAGACGGCTGATATCGTGGAAGATTCGATTTCTGAGTATGATAGTCCGATCATATTAGTGAAGAAGAAAACAGGCGAGTTGCGTATTTGTGTAGACTATAGGGCTGTTAACAAAAAGACCGTACGAGAACAATTTCCTCTACCGTTAATTGATGATCAGTTAGATCGGTTAGGGGGCAATACCTATTTCACAAGTTTGGACCTTGCTAGTGGTTATTACCAGGTGCCAGTAGAGCGAGAATCAAGACGGAAGTTGGCATTTATAACGCCAGATGGACACTATCAGTTCAAACGAATGCCGTTTGGGCCTACGAACAGTCAGTTTCTGGACGATATTGTAATACCCAGCACTAGTGTATCAGAAGGGTTAGCTAGGTTAGAAACAATAATGCAGGTCCTTAGAGAGTCCAATTTAACTTTAAATTTGACGAAATGCCGATTTTTATGTAGCAGTGTGGAGTATTTAGGTTTTAGGATATCGGGCAATGGTATTCAACCCGGTCAAATGAAAACGGAATCAATCGAAAGGTTTCCAACACCTAAATGTATAAGGGATTTGAGGTCGTTCATTGGGCTGTCAGGTTACTTCCGACGATTTGTTGAAAGATACGCAACAATTACAAGACTGTTGACGGACTTGATTAAGAAAAACGAGGTTTTTGTATGGGGCGAGGCGCAAAAGTTGGCGTTTAACAAAATTAAACATATTCTGACGAATAAACCAGTACTGGAAATATATGTTGCAGGAAGGCGACTGGAAGTACATACTGACGCCAGTGCATTGGGGTTAGGAGGAGTGTTGTATCAAGAACAAACTCCAAATCTATACAAGCCAATTAGTTACTATACATAGTCGTAAGACCACCGCGGAGGAGTCGAGATATCCGGCTGTGGAGTTAGAAGTGTTGGCAATAGTGGCATGTCTGGAAAAATGGAGGGTTTATTTGTTAGGAGTGGATTTCGTTATAAAGACAGACTGTAACAGCATTAAACTATTAGCAAAGAAAAAAGATCTCAACTCAAGGATAGGGAGATGGTTCGTTAGACTGACCGAATTTACATTCACAGTAGAACATGTGAAGGGTTCTAGTAATTTAGTAGCAGATGCATTGAGTCGCTATCCGATCGATGAGAAAGTAGTAGATAGGGTTTATGGGATCAATTTAAATTTTGATTGGATTGCTGCGTTACAGCGTACAGACGAAACAATTATAAAGATTAGGAATTTACTTGAGTTAGGTGATCAGAAAACTTTTGAGAAATTTGTAATGTATAAGTCTCGAGTGTATCGGACAACCAAAAATAAATGGCGTTTGTACGTTCCGAATGATTTAGTATGTGACGTGGTTCGTGATGCTCATGAAACGATAGGTCATCAATGGATAGACAAGATGCTGGAAAATTTAAAAGCGTCATTCTATTTTCCTAAGATGCGAGATGTTGTGACCACGTATGTAAATAGATGCATCAAGTGTCTTTATTACAAAAAGACCGGTGGTAAAAAACCTGGGTATTTGCATCCATACGAAAAGGGAGATGAGCCGTTTGTATAGTAATCCATTACGATCATGTAGGGCCTTATGTCAAAGGTAAGAGTCATAATAAATACGTGGGGGCAATAGTTGATGGATTTAGCAAATATGTAATGCTAGGTGCTATGACTGATGTAGGAGCCGATAAGTCAATAGAATTCCTTAGGTTAGCGTTATGTAACTACGGAAAGCCGGATGTGATAGTTACCGATAGAGGAACAGCATTTACTTCTATAAAGTTTCAAAATTTATGCAAATCGAAGAACATTAAGCATGTTAAGGTTGCAAGCGGTAGCGCAAGATCTAACGGGCAAGTGGAAATCGTAAACAAGCAGGTAACCAAATGTTTAGCAAAAGTCAGTACGGGTGTAGAGTGCATCGATTGGGATGTCAAATTATTGGAAATCCAAGTGGCCCTAAATAATACAGTGCATAGTGTGACCAAGAAGACACCTTTTGAGCTTATCTTTCGATATCCATTTAGGAACTTTAATGATAATCAATTAGTTCAGGAGATTAAACGGTTGAATAGAATTATGTTGGAGGAGGGTAGGATTCAGGAAGATAATAATGTAACCGAGCTTCTTGAAAAGAATCGAGAGCGAATAAAACAAAATTACGACAAAAGCCGAAAGAAGCCACTTGAGTTGAAACGTGGAGATTTAGTGATGGTACATGCGCCGAAGGTTGCAACAGGGGACAGTAGAAAATTATTGCCCACAAATAAGGGACCTTATGAGGTAATAAAGAATATTGATAACGATAGGTATCTAGTGCAGAATATAGAGGGCGAACAACAGGCAAGTAGACCTTACAAAGCGATAATAGCCATCGTGCCTTAAAATACTTACCATTTATGTCTTTAGACATAAGCATTTTATTTAATTTAGTAAGTGAATTTTAACGTTGTTGTTTTTGTATTAAGATAATTATTATTTAAAGAAAATTAATTTGTTGTTGTGAATTACGTGAGAACGTTTTATCGAAAGGGAATTTAATAATTGAAAATATTCGATCAAGCATTGTCGTGTGATGACGAGGACGTCATCTAACACAGGATGGCCGAATTGTCGTAATCGAATTTTGAACTATTGTGTCTAGGATAAATATTGAATTGAATTAGGAAGTTGACTGATAGATGTCACTTTAAAATGTTAAATAAAAAACAGAAAGAAAAAGAATTGTGATGAATTGGTAGTAGTCAAGCGTCGGGTGGACGTATAAAATAAAATAAAAAGTAAAAAATAAAAAGTGGAATAACGGAGAGCTGTTTTTTTGTGCCCCATTTTCGTAGAAGTGCATCACAGATGTAACTGTAAAATAATACAGCAGATTTTTATTTAGCTCCAGGTAGGTTTTCAATTTCAATACCTGAATTAGCAGAATCAGTGTTGATTTGCGCAGACACTTCGGTATTGAATTCATTATTAAAATCAGTATCGGCCGAGGGTACTAAAGACGATGCAGTAAAATTAGTCACATCACACTCTGTTGAAGTGGAAACCTCTGCTTCAACAGCACAATCTTTAAATTTTTTTGGACTTGGACAAGAGTCAAGCGATCGATATAAAACTTACCAGCATTATGCGTTTGGTTTTGTTTAATATTCAAAACTATTTGTGTCATTCTTTTTGATCTCGAAATGTACATTTTGATTATTACACAAATCACGTAAACATAAACTAAGACAACATAAATTAAGCCCTTATAACTTCAAAAATAATTGTCACTAATTTAATAATGGCTATAATGGCTTACATATAATTATGCTTTAATTTTTTCCAAAATTAACTTAGCATAACGGTAATTTATTGACATAAGACCGTTTACCAAAATTTCCGTTGTATTTTTTTCACTTTAATAACGGCTTATATAGAAAAAGACAAATTTTTTATTGCAATAAATATTGGAAAAAGGGCTTATGTTTTTTGGTATATCAATTTTTATGATATAAGCTCCTTTTCCAAAAGTTAACATGTATTTTAGAATAATAGGCCTATTTTCAATTTAAATAAAGCAAAAATTTTGAGAGTAAGAGCAAGCTGAAAAATTTTGTTTAAGGTATTTAATTTAGATACAATCTCGTGTTGGGCTTATTTAAAATTAAGCAGTTTTTCCATATGAGTCGAGATATATTCGACGTATCATATGAGATTATGTCAAACATGGTTGTCCTAAATACCCTATAATAAACTATGACAACTTAGAATTGTGCACATTTCGTTGGCCGCTTCCTACTATTTTCACAAGAAAGTTCCCAAACAAACACTATCAAACACAGGTTTTCTTCATTCACCATCAGAAAAAATCTAAATTTATTTTGCAAGAGTAAATAATCTTAAGCATAATTTTTATTATTTCAACCTGAATTAAATAAATTCGTAATAACGAAACTTTGACACCAACAAATTTAAAAAAACTTGGGACATACTTAGGATAACTTAAGGCAACTTAGGACAAATATCACGTACGTGATTTGTTGTCATCTAAATTCCGATAAATCTTGATTGTTCTAGCTAAATGACCTCTAGCATAGTAGACAGAAACAAAAAAAGGTTAAGCTTTAGAACTTGTAAGCATTTTCTAGAAATTTTCTTTAGAAACATAATTCCTTGAAGGCATTCAATTACACACATCAAATACTCATACGTATTCACCCAGACTAATTAGGATGACATATTTCTGCGTCTAGTGTTGTTAATCAAAACAAAATATGTGTATTATATTTTGTACGTACAAATAATATCATAGCCTCAAGCTTTATGTTTTCCAAAACGTTATATAGTACATACAAATATACATACACAAAAACCTAGTTGTTCCTTCAACAATATATGATTTATGTCAATCCTCCTTATCTTACTTATATGTTAAAACATAAAATTTAATATCTTGAAGAAAGGCAACAGCAACACAAAAACGAAAAAAGCACAAATTGAACTGAACAAAAAATTAAATTTCACTCCATTAAATTTTTATGACAATATTTTTCCATTTTACCCCAGCACCAAAATTACCGAACCCACCGTCATCATCATACACATAAACCAGAATTCACTTTATATTGTTATTTTTATTATGATTATTACTAATAATATTAATAACAATAACAATAATAATAATTATTATTGTTATTGTGAGCACAAAAAAAAATGTCTACGTATTCTTGTAAATAAATTTTAATACAGTTTATTATTAAGTTAAAATAAAAAAAAGCTCTCACAAAGAGCGTATAGACATAGTAAAAAAAGCTTATGAAAGTTTTTATATTTTTTTTACTTCTCAAAATGTTAAAAGAATATGGCACACGAATTAAAAATATTTTTTTTTTAATTTTATTTACAATTCACTCGTTTATACTTTTGCATTGTAATGCTACACACACACATACCCCACAAACAGTACATATTTTGACGAAAACTTTTTGTTGTTCTTAATTAGGATTATTAGATTATAATTTGTCATGAAAATTATGATTTATAAACTTTTTGTGTTGCTTTTCTTTTTGTATGTCTGTGTGTGTGTGTATGTGTAATGTACATAATTATTTTGTAATTTATGGTTTATTAAAAATAATAATTTTGTTGTTTATTTATATTTAATATATGGTTAAAAAACAAAAAAAAAAATTAAAAAAAGATTATTTACTGTACAAAATATTTTATGTGATTGATGTTAGGAATTTTTGTTGGGAGTTTATTGTTACAAATTAATTTACGGTAATTTTTTTTGTGATTTATTACCATTTTATTTATGTAACCGGTAACGTGATAAATGATAATGAAATGACTTTTTGTAATGCATTAAATAATATGATATGAGTTAACTAACGAGAATTATTATAGTATTTTAGGTTAGATTAACAAAAAAAAAAAAAAAAAGAAGTTCATGAACTTGGCGCATGTGGTCTGAATTTAACCAGATTCCTTATTTCGAAAATTTGATTTGGAAATTAAAGATCAGAGACCATCATCATCATTTCATAGTGTAACAGTTTTCACATTTTCTACTGCAATTATATTTCGGAAAGTTGGTATTTCTTCAATGCAATCTAAATTAAATGTAATCATTGGCTCTTGGGAACGTTTAGGAAAAATTGAGAAAAATTTGGCAAAATATTTCTTAAAAATTATCATGGTACGACCCCACGAATGTATGGTCTACCAAAAGTGGACAAAATTGGTATTCCCTTGAGACCAATTGTAAGCTATTTAGGTTCACCTTTATACATTTATTTTCGGCTGTAAAAAACGCGGAAGATTTTAAAAATAAATTTAAAAATGTGTCTCTACCAATTAATTATGTATTAGTATCATTAGATGTAGTCTCGTTGTTCACAAACGTTGACTCATCTTTGGTAATAATATTGGTTAAAAAATTGTGGAATAGCATTAAAGCATATAGTAATTAATACAAACCTGGAGTCAAAAAATTTTTTAGAAGCGTTGAAATTTGTGCGCAGATCATACTGAATTTAGTTTCGGGGGAAGATGTTTCAGACAAGTGTTCACTAATGAGTTCGCCAGTTAGCCCAACAGTGGCAAACTTAGTAATGGAACACGTTGAAAACGAAATGTTAAAAACATCTTCCGTCAAACCTATCTTCTTTTACCGGTATGTTGTTGATATTATTGCGGCCCTTACAAATTCGCAAATTGATAATTATTGATTAAAATCCCGCGAATTAAATTTACATGTGAAATTGAAAATCAAGGTCGGTTAGCCTTTCTAGAAACAATGGTAATATTTAATGAGGATGGAAGTTTAACTACACATTTATATCATAAGAAAAAATGGTCGGGTCGGTATCTAAATTATAACACATGGCTTTCATTATCTTATAAAAAAAAAACGCAGTTTTCTTGTTAGCTGAAAAAATTTTGAGATTATCGGATGTTCTAATTCAAAATGGTTATGCGAGAAGTGTAGTTACTAGATATATTGGAAAGGCTATCGACAAACATGGCAATTCGGAAAATATTGTGGAACTTTTGTGCAAACTTTTCATTTCAGTCTCGTATGTTAAAATTTTGTTCGAAAAAATTAAAATTATTTTACAAAATTATGATATACAATTTATTGGTAGATCATTTCAGCAGTTTGGACATGGTTTTATTCACTAAATTAAAAGAAAAAATTCCTATAGAGTGACAATCAAATTTAATATATAAATTAAAATGTTCTTGTGGCAAAGAGTGAATCAAACTAACCAAAATTTTAAAAACGGGTTCGTCAACATATTTACGATTCTATGTAAGAGTTTAAACCGTCAAACAGCACTTTATCGAATCATCCACGTGGAAATAATCACTATAGATGACGCTAAAATCTTAATCTGGAAATCTGGAAATCTGCATCTCGAGGTTGTGGCGGTAATACATATACCTTTAAATTTTTTATGTAGTCTCTTACACTTTGTTCGCAGTTTCTTATAATTCAAAAGAATAGTACAAAAATAAAAATAAAGTGTGAGAACACTACATAAATAAAAATAAAGTGTGAAATATAAAAGTGTTTTTTATTTTTGTACATAATTTTAAAACCTTTGTATTACCTGAATCGTTTTTTTTTCGATTCTTGTACGACTGTTTCACTGAGAAAGATTGTAGTGATCAATTGGAGATGATAATAATCGAATCATTCAGATTAAACTACCGTCGCCTTCTTTCCGTTAGTATTCCATAGGTGATAAAAATGTTGGACACTGCAACTGAGCGTAGCACCGTAAACTAGCAATGTGGTTTGTTCTTAAAATTTGTTGCCAAATTTCTAATTAAGATTTAATTGATCATCAAATATAAGACTTCATGAACGTTAGTCATGCTTCGTAGATATAATCAACCCTTCTACAGCCAGACATCATAAACACAATTTTCTTATAGTAAAATCAGTCAATTTTGAGAATACTTCTAAAAATTGTTAGTAATCTTTTTATGACGAACGTAAAATAAAGTTTATCAATTGTGAAAATTTTCAACCTTCAGGCGGTTTCTTACCCTTAACTAAAAAGGCAGGGATAAAATCAAATCCTGTGAATGCATAGAAAGGTTCAATGCAAAAGACGTTAAATTAATAAATCTTTCATAGTTTCCAACTACAACTTTCAACCAAATTTTGTTCATATATTGCACGTTGCCCAGCTTGTTATGGTAATAATATAATCACAGACATCACAGAAATAAATGAGGAAAAGTCTGATGATAATGACTCTAATCATGATGATCAACGTGGAGGGTTCTGAGGATGCCCATCATCGTAATGATACAAGATCACCTTCCTTATACGACACAAATTAACAATACAATTATTCAAAATATTGGCCAGAATAGTAATTAAAAGCGGAATTAGTATTGTTATATATTGTATGAGATATATGTTGTACAATAGTATTGTTATTGTAAAATTCGCAAAGGCGCTTAATATTTAACAACATCCCAGAAATTTTACATTCCGGGAACTATTTGGGCCAGGGTACCATATTATCAACAGTTTATTGTATGGTGACGCTAATGCACAGATTTCTAAGGCAAGCGTTCGATTTCCCGAGTCACTGCATGATTTTGCAATATTGATTACTCGTAAATTAAGAGATTGTTTTCAGATTTCTATTGGAACACTGGTTCCTAACAAATTTTGCAAGCCCACAGAACGGTACTATCCAATTTCGGTCGGTTCTATGATACATTTAAACGTGCTAGGAATATTGTTGAAAATCGTTTTGGGGTGTTTAAATCACGGTTTCGGTGTCTGCTTCGGCACCGAACCTTCCACTGGCATCCAGCTATGGCAAGCCCAAAGCCGTTTGTATACACTACACAACTGACATGGTTTGACGGCGATGGTGAAGGATTGGATAGCGAAAAAGTAAGCAGTTATGACTTGGACGAAAATAATGAGGTGGCAAACCGAAGAATCTCCTGCCGATATAGCTTCAGACTGTGACAATGAAATATTTCCAAAACAATGAAATATTTTTTTATTACTTTTTTCATTGTAAAATTGCTTTAACAGGAAAATTAACATAAATTTAATGTCTAAACCCATGAATCCAAATTCCATACTCAATTTTATTCCTATTAGAAATAAAAACATATGAAATTTTACCTTAGAGAAGATCTAGGAACTCGCAAAAAAAAAAACTTCTACAAAATTATGAATTGCCTTGCAAGGCAAGAACAAATACGTTATTACAGGTCGAGCGGCAAGTAACTCCACCAAGTAAGTTACATTTTTATTACGTTGGGCGCGTGTTAATATTGGTTTTTGACCCTGTCAAGCCAATTTTTAACTATTTGTTAGGGATATTTTTGATCACCAGAGTTACCCTGACAGTCTGTCTTTCTTGAGCAACCATTTGACACGTCTCAAATTTGTGCCGTTGTTCATGGTAAACGCACTTCTAGTAAATTCTAGTTTTGCTTGATAGAAACAACGTGCCTACAAAAATTAACAGCTGTAGTTAGTTCCTAATCATGAATGAATGTGGTGCCTGCTGATATTTTACCTTTGGTTTACCCCACTCAGTTCAACTTTTGCCGTATATGGTGAAATTTAAAATTGCTGATAGAAACCTTTAATCTACCAAATTGTTTATTCACCATCTACCACCTAGACAGCAAATTTTCTAAAGTGTCCTAATCAAAGGTACCTCCAAAAACTGAGCTTAGAATAGTCGTCTTAATTGTTCGAGTGAACCAGAAGTTTATCCAACACATGGTTTCACAGCAACTGTTAAAACTGGTTTCTTGTCATTTGATTCATTTTGAGTTGCTGTCAGATGCTCTCACGCCATGAAAAAATGAACTTTGTGTCTTGGTCTGCAGGCGCACAAATTATTGATTAGGTGTTCAATTATGGATGAGTCATGCATTTTTCTTTTCGAAACATGTGGGTCGCCATTCCAAAAAGCTTAAAAAAATACCTGTTACATTTATCGGCATTTCTAGTCGTAGATGGCATAGTTCTGTTTTTATGAGGAAACGGCAATAAGTGTTTCTATTCGAAATGAAAATTTTCAGAAAGTCATTGTTGAAAATTTATGGAATAAATAGAAATATTTTCTGAAATACTATCCTCTTAATTTACAATCCTGTAAAAATCGTTGAGCATAAAGTATATTATTACTTTATTTTTACGAAATGGAGGGGATCCGTTCCTTTTAAAACTTTTTAGATGATATACCTCAAAAAATTCATAGATGGTAAATTTTTGTGCAGAAGATATTTTGAATGTTTTATTAATTAAATACCATTAAAAGCCAATTGTTGATTGTTGAAAATCGATACTGTTGGTAGTTGTATCTAGAAAAATAATTGTAAACCTTAATTCTCCACCATGAAAATAAAAAGAGATCAAATGTAAATAATGTTATTTATTACTTCCCACTTGTAATCCCGATTATTTAGTTAAACTTATTAGAAAAAGGAGGAAAAGCCATTACAGGATGTAATCGCATTACCGGCATCTCAACAATGCCGTCTTTCAATATTTATATACCTGCAAACAAAACCATTTTCATTCATTCAATGCACACGACTTTCATTGTTTTTGTTTTTCACGTGAATATATTTTGAAAGAAATCTTTAAGCATCTATAAATATGGAATCTGATCACCTAGGACTAGCTTTACGATCGAAGTCACGGGTATGGTTGCTATTTGAACCTAAATCCGACAGTGATAGCAAAACAAGAAATTAAAAGAGAACGGATGTGGTGTTTTGGGGAGCGCCTCCTTTTTTTTACTTCAAATTTATTGTCAAACACATGAGAAACAGAAATATGATAAGTGTAATTATTATATGCACATTACAAATTATATTATTCGTTAAATAAGAATGTTATTGTACCCACATTAATTTGCTAATCAGAAAGGCCTTTCACTAATGAATCGATGTTCCATTTTTAAAAACTACCTAAAACTGAGGTCCAATTCGCAACTTTTTTCACATAAGTTGGTGTTTTCATTTATTCAAAAAGTGTGTCTTTATTAGCCATTTAATATTTTTGTTATTTTCTTGTTTAAATTACTTTGCCGCTTTTTGTTACAGTACATTTCATAACCAGTAATCGATTTATTGGTGGTGAACTGTATTGAAATAATGGCGCAGCAACGAAATTTAAATCAGAAAATAATTTTGAAATGCTGTTGTCATTTTTGGGGAAACTCTCCGAAATAAGTCAACAAAGTCTACAATAAGTCTCCACGCGAAACTTATAAATAAGTTACTCAAAAAGAATAGGCCATAACTGAACTCCAGCTTGATTTTCGTGGCAGGCGACTTACAAGTATTTGAATGTCAACGTGTTTTTCGGTGTTATGTTAGTTATGTCATTTTCTTTATTCGAAAAAATGATCGAAAATAAAACACCATAGTTTTGTTTACTAGTATAAATGCTATGAATGTTCTACATCCAAAATTTTTTTGTTGGTCATGAAAACGGACATAAATTCCAAAAACCTTTCGAATTACGAAATATTTTTTAAAATTCTCTTTTGAATCATTAAAAATTAGAAAATCTTACAATTTTGAAAACACTTACCTCTAAGTTTTTCTTGAAATATTTAGCAAGCCTATAATTCATATGAATAACATAAATTTAAGTTCTAATATTAAATGTGATTACAAAAACATCGTATAAAAAAAAAATCTTCCATGCAGAATAACGTAGTAACATCACGTTATCCTCGTCTATGCGTTCATTTTCCATATGTTTCATTTTGTTTTATAAAAAAATGGGTTCTGGAAAAGATTTATCCATAATAGAAAAAGCTAAAATCGACGTATCAAGGATGAATGCCGAAGTTGGTTGCCGTTGTACTACTCCTAAAATTGTGAGCCTTAAGTGAGCAAAGTAAAGAGAACCAAGGGAAAATCGAAAAAGATACATTGCGCTAGCTACTATCTACAGCACAAGACAGACGAGCGATTCTTCGTGAAGCATCTATTGTAAATCGGCCCTATTAGCATAAAACTGGGGTCAGATTATTCAAAAGTACCGTACGTCAAGTGATACAAAATTCCGATTATCTCGCACGTTAAAAATTACAAACAAAAAACTAAGAAACGCGCAGCGTAAGGAGAAACGGGTTCAATTCGCAAGAAACCATATGACGAGGAAAGCTGAGTGATGTTGGGTTTTCTAATAAAAGAACATTAATTTAAATGGATCGGATATCTACCACTATTATTTTCATGAAAGGAAGAAGTTTTTCTCAGTAAGTGGAGAAAGGTACGGTAAGAAGCAGCAGAGAAAGTGCGGTAATGATCTGGAGAACTATTTCGTAGTACGGAGCATTTGATTTGGCTTTTCCAAGTTCCAAAATGATCGCAATTTGAAAATGATTGGAATCAAATTTTTGTAAGACTTTTAGAGTCTCTCTATAAATCGGTGTAAAATCGAATATACCATGTAATTTTAGGAAATGGAGGAGACAGGGATTTTTAAAACAAATAATATCAAAAAATAAAATAAAAATTGTCCGCCATTAAATCACACAAAAAACATTGTGAATTATTTATAGAGGCGAGAATTCTAAATCGTCTACCATAACGGAAAACAGGACAAAACGGCATCGCCTCTAAGAAAAATTGTCCGCAATCATGTGAATTGTAGGAGTGTATGTTGCGTTGGTTTGTAAAGAAATTGATTGATTGAATAACAATTCAAACTTACAAATACCAAAACTAATAATTATTGACATCTTGTGACTCAAATACAAGATTTTTAAATTTTTCAACTTTTCAACTTTTAATTAAATTAATTAATTAAAATAAAACAAAGTTTTTTGAACTCGAAAAAAGTTTTTAACCAAAATTGATTTTAAAGCGAAAATAAAATTTTGAACATTTGTTAATATTTAGGAGCTCAAATTATTTCCGAAAAAATCAATGGGTACTTCCATTTTGGTTTTTTGTATTAATTTTTTGTTACTTATACGTTGTATAATAAAAATAACTCATAGTTATTTTTAAATGAAATTTAACTGAAAAAACGTTTCCTAATAGTAGCAGTAGTTTTGAATAATACTTAGATAGTTTTCCGGCAGCTCCTTTTTAGGTTCTTTTTTAAGAGGTAATAGTTGTTAAAAAAAACGAAGGAGCTTTCCGGAATCGATCAGCTAAAGTATGAAGTCATTTGCTGATGATATGGGAATTAGCTATTTTGGTTGAAGTATCGGAAATATCCAGCCATATTAATTCTGATATGAATACATTACGATCGTGGTTTGATGATCATTCCATGATTTTAAGTGAAAACACTAAATTTGTGTTTTTTAGATTGGCTGGCAATCCATATTCGAATTATGTTCCAGAGATTGTTTGCCTTATGCGGAATTGTAATTTAGTGAATTGTAGTAATCTTTGCATTCCAATTGAACCTATTTATAATTTTAAGTATCTAGGTTTGCATCTGGATGCTATCGAAGATCAAAGAGCAATTACGTGCTCTGTATTTACTGCGTCAGTTTTGTTCATCCGCAGTTTTATTAAATTTGTATCATGCATGTGTTAAATCTAAGCTTTCCTATGGATTACCTTGTTGGGGTGGGGTTTATATGAACATACTGGAACCTTTATACATTTTGCCAAATACATTGTTCCTGTTATGTTTTTTAAGAGTCGCCGCAATCGTTCTTGGCTTATTTTTGTGGTTTGTAAAATTTTACCGTTGCAACATCAATATGTATTTAAAGTTTTAAAATTATTTTTCGCTAGAAGTGGGCACCGTATTCTGAGATTAAATACTGTTTACGACATTCGTAATATGTACGAGTAATTACAGAAACTTCCTTTCTGTTCCTGCATTTATCAGTGAAGCTTATCGCAGGTTCTTCTTAGTTTCGGCCCGCACATTTTTTAATCGCTTACCTCAACTATTACGCGTGCATGATTGGTTGTTTGAAAACAAAGATATTAGCTTTATGTTTATAAAATAAAACAAAATTTATATTTTGTGATTTTTAATAGTATATATTTCATTTGAAATTAATTTTATTGTAA
This sequence comes from Tipula vernalis, assembly GCA_958295665.1. NCBI lineage: Eukaryota > Metazoa > Arthropoda > Insecta > Diptera > Tipulidae > Tipula > Tipula vernalis. The sequence goes on along the minus strand of OY282558.1, from coordinate 171,791,779 downwards.
ATGTTATTCGTCACTGCCTTTTGGCAAAGAATAACCGATCGTCATAACCTTTAATTTTTTTATTATTATTTTAATTATTTCATAAATTTGTATTTTTAAGGTTACAAAAAATAAATAAATTTTTATTACAAGCAAAGTTCACAAAAATTGACAAAATTTTATTTTCCTTCATTAATATTAAAATTTATTAAAAACATTACATAAAATCGGAAATTTTAAAATTTTCAGAATAACATAATGCTTTGGGTAAAAAAAGAAAAATTCTTAAACCTAATGTAGCGGTAGCATGAGCATGCTACTCTCACAAACATCCGCCAAAATGTTTACAGAACTAAAGGTCCGACCAGCGAAAAATTATAAACTTAAGAATTTTAGTGGAACGATTGCATTATTTATCGACAAATGATTACGACCAAACTTTTTTTCTTCTAATGAAATAGGTTTTCATGCTCGGGCTGTACGAGTAAATCCTCTAACACTTTTAATTTTCCCGAAATCTACCAAAACATTTGAAATCCTGTATTCAGCACTATCTGTGCCAAATCGAAATTACTAAAACTATTCAAATGTGACGTTGCAATGAATATTGTAGTAAGGATTAAAACTGATTTATATTCAAAGATTTTCGCAGACACAGATGTCAAATCAAAAATTCGTTTTCTTTACACATAAAACATAAATTTAACCAAAAAATTTCATAAACCAATACAAATGATTGGTTTTCTTGTTTATTATCACGACGATTTTTGGATTTGTTTCTCGGGTTTCAATTGACTTTTTTAAGGAGATGTTTATTTTTTTTGGTCTTTGTGCTTTCTCCTATGGTGTGTTTCAATTTTTTTGCGAACGTCGAATGTCGTTGAATCTGAATCAGCTATTATACAACTTTTCTTCTCCTCTTGAGGACGGTTATTTCAATGGATTGGATATTGAATTGTCGCAAAACTATACTAAATTACATTCCATAGAAGTTTAGATGGAATGTAGTGCTGGAAAGGAATTTTTCTGGAAATTGTAACATCTGAACATCAATAGTATGAAAATTTCTTAACTAATGCTGACTGATCATGCTTCTGAATTGTCAAATTACACATATTGACATCCTTTGATTTTGTTTTCCAATGGTTAAAAAAGCAAAAAAATTGTACACTACACCGCACCATGAGAATTATAAACCTAATATTTTATAAATTCAATGATCTTAATTTTCATCTGCATTGTTGGAATTTATATTGATGAATATATACACCTTTAAATTGAATTTCCATTCTATTTACCAGTAATCAGTAAAAGGACTAAATTGCGGGACTTTTTCCATACCAAGTTCAAAAAGATCATATACGATGTTATTTACTTAAATAATAAATATTAGAAAACATAAAGCTTGGTTTTCATACACATTTATTTTTCGATTATTTTTTGGCTAATAAAATTAAAATGGGTCTGTTAGACTCAACCCATATTGATTAGGTTAAAATTATTTTGCTTTCATGGGTATAATGAAAATTTCCCGCTACAGCTTCCAGTGTATCGGGCGAAAAATTCTCATCTCTAAAATTGGTTTATTTTACAGTTTTCCAAGAAAATGCTTTTTTCCACAATTGCTATATTTCCTATCTTGATTCTCTTTAAAATTTAATTACTTAATTGATTTCCTAATATTTTCTTTCGAAGTTTATTTGAAGTTTCTATTTGTTTATCTTTAAAAAAAAAAATTAAATCTTGATTTAATGCCCAACTTATTTTATTATTTTATTTGCTTGTTGTGGGAATGGTATTACCTACTAATAATTTTTTCAGTGCGAATTGCCTTAAACAATAAGTAAATTTGAGTTTTCCTTCAATTAATAATTCGCTTAGACTTGTTCGAATAAGTTGTTAAGATGCCGAAAGCATGAATAATATTAAAAATTAATTCCTGCATTTTCAAGATTTTTAAAAAAACATCTTTCTTTCTAGCATGCTTCCTGTTGCACTTTCATACAACGGTTATAACAAGTGCCACTATCATTTTTACAAGAAAAGTCGAAAATACTTGGAAATAATAGCATAACAGAATAAAATATGGCTTAAAAGTTTTATGCTGAATCGGGCCGGTTGTATAAGGAAATTTAAAGCGACTTCTTTTCGTACATAAAATAACAGAATACAAATATCTATTTTATGTTTTTTTATTTTAGAACTAGGTATCTACACAGTATTCATAAATTGAAATAAATTTCAAACTTTTTGTTTTCCGTAATGTAAGTTAGCATTACTAATTATTATACAAAGCAACCTCTTTTTCAAAGAGGAAACACCTAAATAAGCGATTAGAATTTTTTGTTCTGATAATTAGCACAGTTCTAATATGTATGTCAACCTTAATTTTAGCTATTCGCGTTTTTTATGCATAGGTTACTTGAACTAGTTTAGCTAAATCAGGTGATCAGTTTCATAAACCACAGCTTGTCTATTGTATAAAAGCCTAACCATTGAATCAGTAAGAAACCTTTGAGAATTTGAGGAAGATATGGCCTGTCATTTCTACGTTAAGTGGTACCTAAATTGAGAAAAAACTTCTTAAAGATTGTCCGATCAGTGTGCACTTTCTGTTTATCACACTTTGGCTTAATTTTCCGTCGGTGCACGTGTTTTATACACACGGTCTGTGCATGGGGTTAACATGTTACACCACCAGTTTATTATACAATACAAGGGAAAAAGTTATATTTGGTTAATTTATTTAAATAAAACTGAACATAATATATCGATAAAATATATAAATATTTGAAAATATAATTTAATTCACGTCTTGAATTTCTATGGCACAGCACGCATTGCAAACTATTTTATGATGACGCTTACGTGCGGGCATGGTACAGATGTGGCAACTAATATTTGTTTTTACGTCAGCAGACCGATCGAAGAAGTTACAACGATTAGACCGATTTTTGGTAATGTGTGAACTAGTTCCAGCATCTGGTTGCTGTCTTAGAATATCGACGTTATAACCCATCAACTGCAATGCGTTTGGATTTGATAGCCGCTTTTGAATATGTTGATCAACAAGCCGTTTTGCAAGGATCTCCAGAAAAACATATGCATCTGGGCACGCTAGTTTATGTATGTTAAAGGCAACAATAGCTGGCACATCTATCATATTGAAAAACAACACCATTCACCATCTACGAGTGATACGTTTACATGGTAACCGGGCGATTCCACTGGCACAATTCCACTAGACACAATTCCACTGGACGCAATTCCACTGGGACAATTCCACTTGGCACAATTCGACTGGGGAACAATTTAACTTGCATTACAACTTGTTAGTTACACTAATGAAACGCAAACACATACTTTAATATTTTATTAAAACTATGGACTATTTTATATAACTATATGGATTTTAAATTAATAAAAACTGCAACGTACAAAGAAACTAATTGATAACAAAAGAATGGATACCTTTCAAAAAAATGGTGAAGGTAGTAATGGTAAAAAATATTTCTGTTGCTGGAGTTATTACGATTCTAGGAGTATTAGACAAGCACAATTCCACTAGACACGATTCCACTGCATACAATTCGTGTTTTCGTACAATTTGTGTTTAACATTCGTAGTTCTTTCTTTAGGTAACTTTTAAGGTTTAACTTGTTTATAATTAAACGAATTTAACTTGCACAATTTAACTTTTTGATAATCAAACGCATTTAGGATGGTAAATCGCACGCGCGATTGATTATCAAAAAGTTGAATTGTGCCTAGTGGAATTGTGCCAAGTGGAATTATGCCAGTAGAATTGTGTGCAGTGGAATTTCGCCTAATGGAATTTGGCTAGTGGAATAGGCCTAGAATCTATTGACATGTATAAGTATTGGCCAACTTATCCGTAGTATCTACTCCTCCCTTACTGGAATTGTAGTCTAAAATTATATTCGGCTTGCTGGAAGTTACATCGATGTCATCGTTATTATGAAGAGTCGATAAAAATAGCACATTTTTATTTGGTTTTGATATGTAACTCACTAAAGTGAGATAGCCACAAAAACAAAAGCGTGATGAACCAACTTCTCGATTTTTGATATAAATTTTTTTGTCTTGTGCCTTATGTGCTTGCCAATTCGACAGGTGAATAAGGTTTATTACTTGAATGGTTCCTATATGATTGTTGTTTTTTGATGATTATCATATCTTCGGCAAGAACAAAACTGGTAAAAAAGTTGTCCATTGTTATAGTATGTCCTTTGTTCACTAGGTTGACACCCAAAATAAATTCCTCTATTCAATGGATAGGAGTTTTTCACATCGACGACCCAAAATATTTTGATTCCATACTTTCCTGGTTTAACTGTTAAGTTTCCTGGTCTATATGCTAATTTCAGATTCTCCTGAAAAAGTAGCCAAACATCTCTGAAAGCAGCTAATTTGTCAATTTACAATCGTTCTGTTCTAGTTCGATGATTATCGAAACGCATGAATCGAATAATTTGCTCCACTCCCTGCAACGACATCGATGCTCTGAAAAAGGACCTGCTCTCTTTATGCCACAATTCGACTAGTTGCTCATCCCAATGCTTCCTCATTCCGGGATATAAAATAATCCCAACGAATGCGTAGAACTCGTCAATTTCCACGTCATACCATATTCGTGTTTGTTTATGTTGGCTTGAATTACGGTGACGATTAAAATAATCTTTAGCCTTACGATTCGTCTCACTCGCGATAATGCACCTCATGGTAGGTGGCAAAATACTTTTAAAACATACTTCTTCCTTATTGAAATGTCTAGCAATTCCAATCAATCTCGGTGTCTAATGATCTATTTGAAATTCTGGAACTTTATGAATGCTCGGTGGTTGGACGCTACATTTTCGAGAATAATTCTTATTCTGCGAGTTATAAAATAATTCTTGTTCATCAGTCTCGTTTTCATCATCATTGGTTTCATCATTGAAACATTCTTGTTCCCCCTGCAAATCTTCGTTGCATCTAAATCCGAAAAATCACCATCTAAAAATAATCTTGTCCCTGAGTAATTTCGTTACATTCTTGTAAATTATCACAAGAATTAATTATTAGTGAATTATCAGACGAAACGGATATCTCATCGAACAAATCTCTTAGTTCTTGACTGCACTGTCGTTTTGTCATTATCTAACAAAAAAGATAAATTGGCATACATCTAAAATGAAAATTACTTCAAATACTATTGTGTAATTAAAACTCACATAACTCCAAGTCGATAAAAATACTTGTAGGGAACAGTAATAAACACAAAATGTTTACAATTACACAAAATAAAATAGTTACACTCCTAGCAGTAATGACGAACAATTCCTTTATATGTAGGTTCAAACACAAACTACGATGTACATCTATCAAACACATTTGTCGATTAATTTTGAACGGTAAAAGTACCGTTATAAATATACATAATATCTATATTCAGAGTTCATAAATTGTAAAGTCGAATTTATGTTGAAAGGCTGTGAATGGTGAAACGCACGTAAACGAAAAGATACAAACAGAACAAGGATTCCCATATTGATTTTGGTTTTATCTGGCCCAAATGGTTTGAAATAAAGATAACCCTGACCTAAAAGTAACATAATTATGATTTTCTTTCATGAATTCGTATTTCCTGTATAATTTTTGAACTAACCGATTTCAATTGCGTTCTTTGTTAGTCTAGGGTAACTTACTACCCCCATGCACAGACCGTGGTATATTTTTCATTACTGTGCCACAGTTGCTTTGAAATGGTCAGATTTCACCGTTTTTTGATTTTTTGTTGTGTTAAACATGTAATAGAGAGCATTCCTAAGTGATTTTGAATTAATTCGCATTAATTCACTTTTTATTTCACTTTTTTAAACCCTGGGGTAACTTTTTATCCCAGTGCACCGACGGAAGGTTAAAATGATTACTGTCCCGCTGGTCAGGCCTTAATTGTGTGTGCATCAGGTCTGTTCACGTGGTTACTTTTCCATAATTATTATCCTCTTCTAAGCTTTTATAAATTTGTATCCCTTGATCCGGTTCAAATGCGTTTTAAAATTAAAAAATTGAATTCCTTTTCAGGCTGTAAGCCTTCTTTGCCAACTTGCGAATTGGTTCTCTAAGATGAGAGCCCTCAAATTCTTGGGTGTGCCACAAATCCTTGCATTTCAAAATATTGCAACACAAAATCTCGCATAACAATTTCCCGTATATTTAGAAAATCGCGCGTGCGATTCTCTAATTGTACGGGAAATTGTTATGCGAGATAAAAAACCAATGTGGGTAAATTCCACTGTTTTGCGATACTTGCATTTGCTTCCAATAATAATAATTATATCAAAGTGTTATTTTCTTTTCATATCTTAAAGAAATACCGTAATGTTTGGTAAGTAACTTAAATAGAATCAAACAAAAGAAATGATAAACTGTTCTTAGATGGGTGCTCATATCATTTAGCCCGGAAAAACCGAAACAACTTTCAATTGGGATTGCTGCAAGCAAAAAAGTTTCTCTTGCAAAGGACGGTTAGTTACTCAGCAAGACAACCAAGAAAAGATAGAAAACATCTACCAATCTTTCAGATGAGCCTTTAGCTTTTGCAAAAGCTTTATGTGACACTAACAATATTGTCAAACTTCAAGCTAAAAGTTGTGCAGCAGTACCATCCGTTATATTGAGAGAAGCCATTACTATTACACCAATTAATTTCTGTGTATAGTATTTACCTTGAAAACCCGAATAATTTAAAATCGATGAATATACCATGTTCATGATGTTCATTTTAAGTGATAAAAAGTTCAAAGGAGAAAAAATAATATTGATAGGAACCGTTTCGTCTTTATCATTACTTGCTGAATCCAGTTGCCGGATTATGGATGGAACCTTTCACATAGTTCCATCAATAATGCGACAACTCTTTTCGCTACATCGGCGTCTTAACGGACAAATAGTTCCATTGGTGTTTTGTTTAATGAGCAAAAAATCGATACTGGGATACGTCAACTATTTTTGAGCCTTCAAAAAACTTCCAACTTTCTTTCCGGAAGTCATATTTAAAGGATGCCTTTTTCATTTTGGCCAAATATATACAGAATTGAAATGTTATTGACAGGATAGTTTTAAGCGATCTATAATAACTCTAGAACAAATTTAGAATATTTTTCAAACACTTTTCAATACGCGATATATAAAAGTTTCAACATGTTCCAATTTCCAGCTATACCTTCCTTCTATAATTAGAAAATAGCGAATAGTCAAACTAACTGTTATTTTATCTAAAGCGCTTATGGTCTCTTTCCTTCACCTTGATGAATAGTATCAATTAGGAAATTTACTGTGAACTTTACTTTTAGGGATATTGATGGAATACTCACTTATTATTGAAAATAAATTTTTATAAAATATTTTTGATTACGGCAATGATACACATTTTACGAGAAGGCAGCTTATAATCCGGCTATCACTGCCGAGTAATTTTAATTCCAACTTATTTATTTTGTATCAATAATTTCAATTTTGACGAACCAAATAGTTATGGTTGGTAGAAATTCTCTGGGCCTCCCAATTTATATAAAAAGCTTATGATTTATGCGAGATCACTTTAAATAATCATAAATGTTGTTTTATTATTTTCGTACTCCAAATAAACATTTTATCGAGTACCATTTCTTGCAATTAAGCATAATAATGCTTTTTCGCCACCGCAATGTATCAGGAAATTAAACTTTTTTGTGCTTTGTCCATCACACTAAATCTGAATGTGTATTCTGCGGACATCCAAAAACATTTTTCAATGCAATATTTGGAATCTTTTGATGTGAAACCAGGAAATCCTTTCTAACAAAATTTCAATTGATAACAATTTTTGGTAGAAAATAATTTTTCAATATAATGACCTAATTAAAATCACAATATGTATTAGTAAAAACAAATTTATCTGATTGTGGAAACATTTTAATTTAAAACAAATCAAAACCAAATCTTTAATTTTTAATTTACGTGATACATAAATACATACACAGATTGGGTACAAAAAACAAAATTTAGATATAATTTGTTACATATCTGGTAAAATGTCACAACATGTGGTTGACATAATATTTTCTGTTACATGTTTTGGTTTTGTTCTATTTATAGTTGATATTTTTTTTTTTTGCTTTCGCAGCGTGTTGTTATTTTGGCTTGTACATTATGTATAACAAATTTTATTTATTTTTGTTGTTTGTGTACACAAATTAAAATCAAATAATTTTATAAAATGTACATAAATTAAATAAAATAATATTCTTGGGTGATGTGGCGATTAAAAAGATTTTTTTACACCCCAACCATTTTTTGTACACTAATCTTACAAATTTAATTGCAAATTAATTGTTCGTGCGCGATGGGTGGATATATGTGTGTGAGGGTATTTAAATAATTTTAATGTATACGGAAAAGTGGAAAAGCTTTCAATTCGAAAAAAATTTTCCATTCAAAATGAAATGAAAAGAAAAAACAACAACGAAATTAAAGAAAATAACACCAAATTATTTTTCAATTTAGAAATGACTTTGATTTTTATAAAAACATGACTTAAACATAGTCGAAGTAGTATTAATAAGAAAGTTGGTAAAAGAAAAGAAAAATCTTAAAAATGAAAAGCTTTTCAAGAAATAAAATGAAATAAAAAGTGGATATAGAACAAAACAAAAAAAAAACATCACAACCAATATCAACTTTAAATTCTACTAAGCACGAGATAGATTAGACCAAATCTCAATCAAATAAAGAGCGAACTGAGAACCAAATTTCGCCCACCTCATTCGAGTAATCGAATGGGATTTCAACAGGAACTTCCGATGAATGCTTGTAGTTTAATACGATTAATTATCGGTAAGTATTTTTATAATTATTTTATAAGATAAATTGTATTTTAAACGTTATGGCCATTAGTAATACTAAAACATTACGTTCATCCGGTTATCCACATTTAAAACCCCATTTAATTTCTTGAACTGACAATTTTGTGTGTTGTGTGTTTATACGTACGTACATAGGATGTGAAAAGTACAAAATAAGCAAACAAGAAATCTCGTATAAAATTTTTTTTTTTTTTTTGGTTGCTGCTGCCGCTGCTATTTCCCATTTCGTACAATTTTTTTTTTGCTGTTGTTTAAGTAATGTCCTTTAAAAAATAAAAAAGGATATAATGTGTGTTTTTATTTTCATATCATTGTGTTTTTTTTTTTGCTGTATTTATACGGCAAAGACAAATATATATATGTATATACATATAAATGGAGATTTAAAATAATATTAAATAGGGATTTTGCGTTGTGTCTGTATATTTTTGCTTCGCTCTATGGATTCTGCTATTAGTATGAAGAGTACATAAATCGTATAATTATAAGGACATTTAGCCCAAGGCAACAATATTATTATTATTAATTAGTTTTTACTCTGTCTTTTGTTAGGCTGAGGAATTTAAGAATTTTTTTTCTTTGTAATACAGGGATTAGAAGGACTTGTTTGTTGTAGGTTTAAAATATCTACGTATTTGTTCTGTAAAAGAAACATTAAATGCCAGATAAGCTTAATTTTGCAGGAAAAATTGGTATTTTCCATTAGTGATCCGCTTCCTAGAATCACCTTACCGAACAGCACAGTTTTAACCAAAACTAAATAATTTGCTTAATACGAACAAAATCATCTGTCAAAAGTATTAATATTAAACAATATAATAATTTGGCAAATTTACGCAAATTTTAGGATTCAATTATCAAAATTGTAGTTAGAAGGAAATTGAAAAACCCGCATAATTTTGCATGTGTTGATTCTCATTTCCTCAAACATTATTTTATCCAATTTTGGTTTATTCAAATTCTAAAGATGCCCTAAACTAAAAAATGTAGCTGTGTAATTCACGACCGATATTTAGATATGTCCAGAACTTTACGTATGTATATACCATTGAATTGTCATTACTACACTTGTACTTCATAATTATAGCAACACGATAAAAACAGCAAGTTTCAAAGTTTATTTCAGATTCATTCGTTATATTTCTTACCGAAAGTATTAAAAAGTATTCATTTCATCTTTAAAAATTAAAATCTCACATTAATATACATCAGTAGTGAGTTGCATTTCCGACTTTCTTAATTAATTCAAATCTTGTTTTCATACCATTTATCAGTGTTTTAAGTAATCTTTGCTTAATTTTATCGCACTCTTCAATGATGGCTTTCTTACATATACTCGCCGAACTAGAATCGCCCAAACGTTTCCAATCGGTTTCATGTTAGGACTGCAAGCTGGCCAACTCAAAAGCTCAACACATTCAGACTCAAACTAAGATTTTGTCTCTCGGCTGACATGAACGCTAGCGTTCTCCTGTTAAAATATTAAACTACACTGGATAACTCTAATGTATTCTTTACTGTTACTTTTTGTTGACGGAAAAAACTTCCGCCACCATAATTTCGTTTGGAAAAGTATTTTTGCTCCCGCCGTAAATCTCGCTATTAACTGTTAAACATGTCAGGGCGGTCCAAATAACATTTCTTTTCTTCAGAAAGTATTACCCTTACTATCAAATATGTAGCAGCATTATATACTTAATATTCCTCAGTTCCTGTCCATATTTAGTCTGGCAAATTTCAGTCTAGCCGATTTGTGGTTTGGCAACAATCGTGAACCTCAATTTTGAACGGACAATGTTAGGAGCAGGATTTAGAATTTTCCAAATGGTTTGCCTTGAGACATGTGGTTCAACGTTCGCACACAGTTGACGGCAACTTTTAGTAGTGTTGGTCGCTTCATTAATAGTTCGTCGCTCTGTTCTCTCAGAAAGCTTTCTTGGTGTACCAATAGATTTTCTTAATCCATAACTATCAGTGTTATTCAAGTAATTCAATATGACCTTACGACTTGGGAATATTTCACGATCGATCCATCTCAACCTTTTCTCTTGACTTCGGTGAGCTAAAATTTGACATTTTTCGAGGTCGGTTAATTTTTTACCAGGTCCCATTTGTAACAAAAACTAGTTTTAAACACGAATTGGGTATTTATATCACAAATTATGAGAGTAAAAGAAAACAAACAACAATGGTGAGTGGTGCTATAATATTGTTACAGTAAACAAACATTTGTTGAGAGTTTTTTAAGTATTGACAAAAACTCTCACAAAACAACCTTACATAATTGTTTCTCTACATATTAATATGTATCACATAACGTATCACATATGTATCACATAATTATTTCTCTACATATTAATATGTATCACATATTAATATGTATTAATAACGGTAGTTTTGGTTTTCAGTTGTTCTTTTTAACAAGAGTAGTATTACATACTAATTATTGATCGCCAACAAAAATGTTGGAAAATCCATTAAACATTTGTATATTAGTTTATTGGGAATGCACAACAAAATAAATTCATAAATTAAGAAATGCAAATACTACAAAAAAATAAATAAAATATCATAAATTAGCAAACGTTTAAAAATTATTTATTTCACTGTTCAATTTTTATCAAACTCAAGATTCCACTTCCGCATTCTATGTAATTTCAAAATAAAATGTCTATTTTCTAGAATATTTTAAAATTAAAACTGCTTTTCCCAAAAACACCATTCTAATTTTGAAATTAAACCTCCTCTTCCAAAATATTTTAAAAATAAACCTCCCGTTTCTAGAAATCCCATTCTTATTTTAAAGTTAAATCTTTATTTTTCAGGCTGTTTTAATCCTAAACCTTCATTTTCCAGAATATTTTAAAATTAAATCTCCATTTTTCAGAATATTTCAAAATTAAATCTTACTGTTTAAGAAATTTCATTCTTATTTTATAATTAAATCTCAATTTTCAGAGTATTTTAAAATTATATTTCCTCTTCCAATAATTCCATTCATATTTTGAAACTTAATTTTCATTTTCCAGAATATTTTAAAATTAAATCTCCTTTCCCTAGAAACTCCAATCTATTTTCGAAATTAATCCTCCTTTTTGCAGAATATCTTAAATTAAAATCTTCCTTTTCTAGAAATTCCAATTTTGTTTTAAAATTAGATATCTCTTTTCCAGAATATTTTAAAATTTAATTTCCCTTTTCTAGAAATTCCATTCTAATTTTAAAATTTAATGTTCCTTTATTTCTATTATTAAATCTCTCTATTCCAGAAAATTTTTAAACTAAATGTCTTTTTTCTAAATATTCCATTCTTATTTTATTTCTCAGAATATTTCAAAATTAATTCATCCTGTTTAAAAGGTTCCATTCTTATATTAAAATTAAATTTCTCTTTCCCAGACTATTTTAAAATTAAATCTTCCTTCTAGAGAAATTCAATTTTTATTTAGAAATTTAATTTTAATCTCCATGTTCCAAAATATTTCAAAATTAAATCTGCAATTCCAGAAAGTTCAATCTTGTTTTCAAATTAAATCTCTTTTCCAGAATATTTAAAAATTAAATCTCTTGTTTCCAAAAATTCCATTTTTATTTTAAATTAAATCTCTATTTTCCAGAATATTTTAAAATTAATTTTTTTTCCAAAAATTACATGCCTATTTTGAAACTCAATCTCCATTTTCCAGAATATTTTAAAATTAACTTTCTCTTTTCCAGAATATTTTAAAATGAAATCTTCCTTTCCTAGAAACTCCATTCTATATTCGAAATTAAACCTCATTTCCAATTAAATCTCTCTTTTCCAGAATATTTTAAAATTAAATCTTTTCCAGAAATATCATTCTTATTCTGAAATTAAATCTCCATTTTCCAAAATATTTCAAAATTAAATTTTCCTGTTTTAGAAATTCCACTCTAATTTTTAAATTAAATCTCTTTCTATTTCACAAAATTCGAATTTTAAAACTAAATATATATTTTCTAGAATATTTTAAAATTACATTTCCTCTTCGAAAAATTTCATTCTTATTTTGAAACATCTCCATTTTCCAGATTATTTTAAAATTTAATCTATTTTTTCCAGAATATTTTAAAATAAAATCTTCCTTTCCTAGAAATTCCAATCTATTTTCGAAATTAAACCTCATTTTCCGGAATATTTTAAAATTAAATCTTCCTGTTCCAGAAATTACATTCTTATTTTACAACTAAATCTCCATTTTCCAGAATATTGCCTAATTGAATCTGCTTTTTCCAGAATCCATTCTTGTATAAAAATTTTTTGAAATTAAATCTCCGTTTTCCAGAATATATTAAAACTAAATATTTTCCAAAAATTCCATTCTTATTTTCAAATTAAATTTCTCTTTTCCAGAATATTTCAAAAAATCAATTTTCCTGTTTCTGAAATTCCAATCTTATTTTAAAATTAAATCATTCTTTTCCAGAAAATTTTAAAATTTAATTTTCCTTTACTAGAAATTACATTCTAAATTTAAAACTAAATCGCCATTTTCCCGAAAATTTCAAAATTAAATCTTCCTTTTCCAGAAATTTTATTTTTATTTTAAAATTAAATCTTCATTTACCACAATATTTTCAGAATATTTCAAAATTTAATCTGCTTTTTCCAGAAATTCTTATATAAATATTGAATCTCTCTTTCCCAGAATATTTTAAAATTAAATCTTCCTTTTCCAGAAATTCCATCCATATTTTGAAATAATATCTCCATTTTCCATAATATATTAAAATTAAATTTCATCTAATTATTTTAAAATTACATCTCTCTTTTCCAGAGTATTTTAAAATTTAACTTTCCTTTTATAAAAATTCCATTCTTATTTTAATATTAAATCCGAATTTCCAAGAATATTTCAAAATTAAATCTTTGTGTTTCAGAAATTCCATTCTTATTTTAGAATTAAATCTCTCTTTTCCAGAATAGTTGAAAATTAAATTTTACTTTTCCAGAAATTTAATTTTAATTTTAAAATTATATACCCCATTTTCCAGAATATTTTAAACCTAAATCATCCTTGTCATGAATTTTTAAAATTAAAAATATTCTAATTTTAAATTTCAGAATAAAAATTCTTAATTTTAAAATTAGAATGGAAATATTTTTACGAACTCAAGTTGTCAGCGTCAACAATATTTTGAGTAAGGAGCGTTATATTAGGGTTGGAGTTCCTCAAGGTTCAGTGTTGGGACCGCTACTCTTTCTTGTTTACATAAATGGAATCTTCAACCAGAATTTTTCTGGTACCCTCACTGCGTATGCGGATGATCTTTCATTTGTTTATGCTGGCCTCAACCATCATGCGAACCTTACTATTATTGACAAGGATTTGGTTATGTTAGCGATTTGGTTGGGAGCCCATAATTTGATTTTGAGCGACAAGACAAAAGTTATGCATTTCAGGGAATGCCAGAGATCCCACACACCGATTATCTATCACGCATTTGGCTGTAATAACAGTCCAATTTGTATCCCTAATGGTTGCTTCACCATAAGCTCGGTATGTGAAATTAGATATTTGGGAGTTATGATTGATAGTAACCTAAACTGGAAGGCCCACATTGAAGGCCTTAAGTCGAGAATTCTTTTGGTTTCCAGGAAAATGTATGTTTTACGATTATACTGTCCGTTATATCTTCTGAAATTGGTTTATTTTGCCCTAGTTGATTCTATCCTCCTGTATGGTTTAGCATGTTGGGGTGGTGCTTGTAAACTCTTTTACATCCTCTGTACGTTCGACAGAAGCATGTTTTGCGGCTAATGACGTTTAAATCATTGCACACACCATCATGGCCTATATTTCAGGAGCTGGATATAATGCCTTTACAACACATGTATGTTTTCAAGGTCTTAAAGCTTTTTTACATCATCAGCGGGAACAACTTTGTAAACTATTCAGTTTATAATCTTCGTTTAAATTTCAAATTTATAAAGTTTGTCTCCAATGTTAATTTAGAGTTTCGTAAACGTTACTTCAGTGTGGCTTCAGCAATAATCTTTAACAACTTACCATTGGAAATTCGAGCGTGCAGCAGCTTCTCCGCTTTCTCCAAAGCTCTCAAAAATTGGTTGAAACTAAACAAAGCAATTGAGCATCTATTTTTTGTATTATTATAGTTTTGTCTTTTATTTTATTTGTATTACTTTTACTTTTTAAATTTTGTAAATTATTATTGTGTTAACTTTGACTTTTTTGTTAAATTTTTTGTAATATTATTAGAGAGAACCATTGTACCTGACACACGTTTCTTTGAAACTAAAGGTGCAATTATCTTACCAATTACTTATTATTTATTGTAACTTTGTTTTAAACGTTTTAATAAAATTGGTAATTTTTTTTTTTTTTTTTTTTTTTTTTTTAATAATTTTATTTATGATAACAATAAAATTTTTTTACAAAGTAACTAGTCATTTTTGACTAACAGCGTTTGACTCTGACAATATAATAATAAAGCACTCATATGTGTTCTTTATATAAAGTGTTGTTTTGGTTGATGTTGCATTGTGCGGACTATTCAGGCAACTCAAAAGGTTTTAGTCTTTTGAGTCTTCTTATTATACCCTCTTGATGAAGTAGTCTTGCAGCTTCGATGTTAGGGTGATGATGGAGCCTCTCCTGGTGTTTTTGAGCACATTTCTTTATTTCACTTGCGACTGTGTCTATTCCGAGATCTCTATGAAGGTCACTATTACGAGTGTACCAAGGGGCATTTACAATTCCTCTGAGGACTTTATTTTGAAATCGTTGAACTATCTGTTGATTGCTGATTTTGGTGCATCCCCATAGTTGGATACCATATGTCCAGACCGGCTTGAGTACTTGTTTATAAAGCATAAGTTTATTATGAATGGATAACTGAGAGTTTCTTCCAATTAACCAGTACATTTTTCTATATTTTAACTGAAGCTCTTCTGCTTTCTTTTTCACGTGTACTTTCCACTTTAACTTTGCATCAAGGTTCATACCAAGGTATTTTGCTTGATTGGCATGTGGTACAGAGATATTATTGAGAGTCACAGGTAGTGGTTCTATTGATCTATTAGTGAAGTTAATGTGAGTAGACTTCGATTCATTCACTTTAATTCTCCACTTAGCTAGCCAATCTTGTATATTATTTACGGCTATTTGTAGTTTGAATGTGACTTCACCGATTGTGTCACCAACAGCTAGAATTGCAGTGTCATCTGCAAACGTGGCGATAGTTGTATTGCTCGTCTGCGGTATGTCGCTAGTAAACAGCACGAAAAGGAAAGGCCCTAAGACACTCCCCTGCGGGACTCCTGCTTTAGCTTCTTTAATACTGGAGTAAACTCCTTCCTGTTTAACTCTAAAATATCTCCTTTTCAGGTATGACTTTAGCAGTTCGCAATACTCAAATGGCAGAGTTTTCTCCAATTTAAATATTAAACCATCTAGCCAGACTTTGTCAAATGCCTGCGCTATGTCAAGAAATATGGCTGAACAAATCTTTTTTTCCTCTAAGGATTTTTCTATTATATCTGTTATTCTATGGACTTGGTCGATTGTGGAGTGTTCCTCTCTAAATCCAAACTGATGGGACGGAACAGTTCCTGATTTTACAACTTCTGGTTTAATTCGTTTTAATAACAATCTCTCAAATAGTTTTGACATAGTTGGAAGAAGTGATATTGGCCTGTACGAGGCCAGTTCACTTGGTGGCTTACCTGGCTTAGGTATCATTATCACTTCCGCAAATTTCCAAGATAGAGGGACATAACGGAGTCTGAAGGAAGCATTAATTATGTCCGATATTTTTTTAATAGCTTTATTAGGTAGTTGTTTTAGAATCTCTCCAGTTATCAGGTCATATCCTGGTGATTTTTTAAGTACTACATGGTTCTTTATTACTGGTTTTACTTCTTTAGCATTAGTTAATGGAATTTCCTGTCTCAGGATAGTTTTTTGGTTTTCGAACAATATATCCTGTTGGTTAAGTGTTGTTAAATTTGGCTTAAAGGTACGCTCGAGATGATCCGCGAATTTTTCTGCTTTTTCTTCTTTGCTTTTAGCCAGATGACCATTATTTGTTCTTATTGGTGGTATATGCATAACTGGCCTTTTCAAATATTTGGTTGCTTTCCACAATGAATAATCACTACTTTTATCATAGGTGAGAGATTGTAGGTATGAATTTATTGATTTATTTTTAAATTCCCTTATTTCTCTACGTATTCGTTGTGTTAAATTATTTAATCTATTTTTGACGGTTGGGTCTCGTGTACGTTGCCACTCCCTACGGGTACTTCTCTTCTCTATAACTAGTGATTTAATTTCCATTGGATAGCATTTGCCAGCTATTTTTTTGTTTGTTGTGTTAGTGCTTTTCCACGCCGCTACCTGTATGTCCTTGACGAGCTTCTCCACCTCCTGTTCTAATGTTTCTTCTGATGAAAGTTGTGTGTTTAAAATGATGCTATTGTTTAGTTCATTCCTGAACTTTTTCCAATCAGTATATTTATTTGTTAACAGTGGCTGTTTATCATTAGTAATTATTGTATCACTTATTATCATTAAAATAGAGGAGTGGTCAGATGTGGAGTCCAATCCTTCCTGCACTTGTATATAATCAACCGGGATTTTTCTTGTTATAAAGAAGTCAATTAGGTCTGGTGTTTTATTTTGATCACTGGGCCAATAAGTTGGTTTTCCAGTAGAATGCCAGTTGCAGTTGTATTTAATTATTGCTTGATGAAGCTCTTTCCCTTTAGTTGTGGTTAGTCTTGATCCCCAGTCAGTATGTTTAGCGTTGAAGTCACCCCCGACTGCAAATTTTTCACCGAGCTGCTTGAAGAACTGAGTATAAGCATTCTCTTTGATGTTATATCTAGGTGGGCAATATATTGCGGATACCACTAACTTGTGGTTGCGGGTATTAATGCTAACGCTAATTGCTTGTATTTCATCACTTTCAAGTTTTTGTTGCAGATGGCATTTAATATCTTTTTTTATAATCACGGCACTGCCCCCTCGTGCATTATTATTAGGATGAACTGCTGAGTGAACTTCGTAGCCGCGGATTTTTATATGACTTTGAGTAGTAAGGTGTGTTTCAGATAATAAACATATATCTATTTTTTCTAAATCAAGAAATAGTTGTATTTCATTTTGTCGTTGCAATATACCATTGCAGTTCCATGCAAGAATTTTTAAATTATTTGCCATGTTTTTCGAGTAGAGTGAGCCTTTGTAGGATTGATATAAGGGCTTTTTCTTGCTTTTCTTCTTGTGAACTAAGTCTATCAAGAATATCTTGTAGTATTTTATTAGTTTGGTTATTATTTGAATCATTTAATAAAAGAGAACTATGTTGTCTTCTCGAACTTCCAGTAGATAGTACATCAGCAAATGTTACATTTGGATTAGTTCTTGATGGCTGGATTAATGTTTGGTGTGGCCTTAAATTTGTAGGTATTCTTGTTGAGGCTGAGTTAATTTCTGGCCTGGAACTTATTGAAGTGTCCCTTGTTTTGTTGCGAATTTTTTGCAGCTCTTTTATAACAATGCAACCTCTGTAGTTGGCTGGGTGTGTCTCTCCACAGTTAACACATTTTGGTGGGGTGTCTTTTAGTTTCGTACATTCAGCCGTACGGTGTTTTCCTACACATTTCACGCATCTGGGCTCCTTATTACAAAAGTTTTGCGTGTGTCCGTAGACTTGGCACTTTTTGCACTGGGGGATCAGTTTAGATTTTTTAACTGCTTCTATTTGCACTTTCATATGGAGTATTTCGCTGATTGCATAAATATTTTTAATGTCTTCTGTTCTTTCAAAAGACAACATATATAATGGAAGAGGTGTTGTGTCACCTCTTTTTAGCAGCTGTGTAACTTCTTTAATTTTGTATTTTTTCTCCAAAAGATACTCTTTTATCTCTTCTGGTTTGCATGAAGCGTGTAGCTTCCTAGCAATGACTTTGGTTTGCCTTGTCTGCTTATCTTCGTAGGAATACCACGCTGTCTTTTCTTCGTTAAGAGCTCCTGTTAACTTTCTATAGCTATCACTGTCTGTGACATTTATTTTGATATCACCACTATTTAACGCTGTAGCTTGAAACTTTATATGATTGTTGTCCATGATGTTTCTAATACTCTGATAATTATTGCAATTAGATATTATTACTGGAGGTGGCCGTGGCACTTTTTTCTCTAGTTGTACATTCTTACTTCCGGTTGGGAGTTCATTACTTGATCGTTTCTGTTCCGACGGAACCTGAGCTTTATCCTCCTGTTGCACGTGCCTACTTCCGGTTGGAAGCTGCTCAACTGATTGTTTCGAATCGGGTGAAATCTGTGGTGATTTACTCATCTTACGTTTCTTATTTTTTTTGTTACGGTTCAGAATCCATCCCGTTTCTCTATTGAGTTCTTCCTCGTCTGTTTCATACATAACCTCTATATGATCATTGGTGTTGTTTATCTTAGTGGTTTCTTTCTCAGACATTACTGCATTTAGAGCATCTTTTAACTCCTTGTTTTCTCGCTGTAAGTTTTTGAGGTCTTTGTTTAGATTTAACGTTAACTTTTCTATTTCGTAAATCTTATTGCGCAGTTCTGCGTTATCCCTTTCTAAGGTGTTCGCTATTGGTGGTGGTGATCTACCTACCCTAGATTATTGTTTAAATGGGTTGGGTTGCCCAACAGGGCTGTTAAACAATGATTGGCTCACCCCAGAATCCTTTGAGCCAGCCTCGTTAGAGGGTGGATTTGCCAGCTGATTAGCTGGGTTACCACCTGGGGTACAATTTCCTGAATCAGTTGTACTCATTGTTTATTTTACTGGTCATAAAGCATCTACCACTCTGACCAGTACGAGTTGGTAGTGGGTCTGGTTTGAGAAGATCATTTACTAAATTCTCGATAGTCAGTTATACCGCCGTGTCTCGGTCGCTAGAGCCTCGTTAGTTATCTAGCAGGGTGCACCACGTGCAGGTGAGGATGACATTTGGACTATTTGTAGACCAATTACTTAAGCCCCCTTTCCCACCCCAAAATTGGTAATGAAATTAAAAAAAAAAAAAAAAAAAAATTTTAAATATTCTCGACAAGAGAGATTTAATTTTAAAATAAAATATTTTTCCAGTCTTGAATCTCTCTTTTTCAGACAATTTTAAAATTGAATCTATCTTTTCCAAAATATTTGAAAATAAAAAAATATTTTCAATTTAATTTTTAGGTTAAATCGTAATTTATAGAATATTATAAATTATAAAGAGATTTAATTCTAGACTTAGAATGGAAATATTTTTTATTTTAAAAAATTCATGACGAGGATGATTTAGGTTTAAAATATTCTGAAAAATGAAGATTTAATTTTAAAACAAAATATGTATAGTTCTATTCTAATTTAAAATTACTGCTCCCTTTTCCATAATATTTTAAAATTTAATTTTCCTTCCCATTCTAATTTTAAAATTAAATCGCCATTTTCCAGAATATTTTAAAATTAAATTTTCCTTTATCTGGAATACATTTTATATTTTGTTACTTTATTACTCTTTTCAGTGTGTCGACTTGTCATTGGGGGACTAAATCCCGAAAAAAAATAACGAAATAATTCCCGAAAGTTTGGAGATTAATTTCGTTTTAATAAATTTATAATTTCACTAGTAATATTAGAAGTCATTTATTTTATTTCTAGTTTGAGGAGTTATTTTAGTGAAGAATTCACGAATATTTTATTGTGAAATCCCCCAGTAGTACTCCCATTGTAGAATAACTAACTTCACTACATGCATATTTGAGCTATTCAACAGCTCTTCATATTAGAAGTAGTTTTTACAGTCCGTCAAGGATAATGAGTTTTTAACGTGGTCGGCATTTTAAAGATATCTTTGCCACAATTGTATCTCGTTAATAAAAGCATTTATAACGGAAGCAGAAGCTGCCAGATTTCAAAAGAGATGATTTACATAAGAATTCTTAGTTTTATAGACCTCTTTAAAGAAATTTAAAGAAGGTTTCGTTTCTTGAATTCCCAGATGATTAAAATTGTTGTATTTCTTTGTAAATTACTTCAAATTTTTTTAATTTGATAATTTAATTTGAAATTTAATGTAATATGCAGTGACAGGACCCACATATCTTAGTTTTTATCCATTAGACTTGACAGCGGGTAATCAGTAAAGAGGCCTACTCGTGACTGTTATAGCAGGAGATTATTTTAGATTTTAGAAGGAATGACCTATACCAACGGAAAAAAGCTGCGTTTAACAATACCGTTTATTTTCAAACAGGAAACAATGAATATCTGAAAACAAAATACTCTCTTTATAGTTCGAGGGCTTAGCCCATCTAAAACCAAATCATGTCCAAATTAAAAAGTCAATAGGGAGCCGGAGAAACCATTCTGAATATGTAAAATATGTAAAAATCACTGGGTTTAGTCCATGTTAAAAAGTCACATGTCCATGCAAAAACTCACTTTGGTTCCGTCGAATTAGAAAATCACATGTCCATGTCGAAAAGGTCATTGGGATTTAGTTACTGTGAAAAAAATAACTAGACTATAGCCCATGTGAAATAGTCGCTACAGTTGTTAAAGTAAAAACCGTAAAGATAAACTAAATTGTAAACATAACTATCATGAAAGGAAAAAGCTCCTTATACGTTCAAACATTTTAGCACCAAAATAATTGTACCAATTATTATCGGCGAATACCTCGTACAACAGAGTAAATATCTAAATTGTTATCTTGTTCGTTATTAATAATAAATTAACCGTTCTTTGATGCTTTTCACCTAATTAGCTGATATTAAATATTAAAATTAAACCAACCAAAAATAAAATTTACTATTATACGTCTAGTATGTGTATGAAAATCTCAACTTTCAAGTCTCATTTTACGAGCACATTAATTGTAAGATGTTCGAGGCGCGTTTCAGTGAAATATGTATTTCTCATAATTATTGATTTTCAGGATAGTAAATAATATTTCCTGACATAGGACGACATCGAATTGATCATCTTTTGAGCTGAGATAATACGACTGAGTCACAGCTGGCTTTCTGATTTCTTAAATCACCAACATTGTGTCTCCAAAATTCAGCTAGCTTATTTGTCCATATTTCCCGAGAATGGATCAACAGTGTTACAGCTTGTGAGTAAACCTGTTGTGTTTCAACTTGAGAACAGCTTTATTATATATTGCTTTGTAACAAATATTGGATGTAAATTCATCATTCCAATCAACGTACTCGTATTTGTCATACGAAAGCGACGCCTAAGGATTTTATAACATAATATTGTTGGAAAATAATTTTACAATATTTTCGTAACACTAACATTTTCAGAAATGATATCACCTAAATCATTTTGCAAATTAATATTTCTCAAGAGTATTGCAAAGAATGTCCCAAAATTAGTTTCATTTGGTCAAAACCATTTTTAAATAATCTACCATTTCAACTTAAACCTTATCTCCATTCTTATCCATCTTCGTAATTAAATATTATCATACCTAACATTGGTTTCTTTTTAAGATTCCTAAAATAATAGGGAACCCAATCCTTTTTTTATTTGAGTACGTGTGTGTGTGTATGTGTTTTTGTGTAAAATATCAAAAGAATATTGTTTTTTTAAAACATAACATAAATAAATAAGTTTTGTACCTCAACAATTTTTTTTTTTACATTTTTTTTTCTCTTTATATCTTTTCAGGTAAGAAAAACATCCCCATATAACCTTTAAGAATTGCTGTATACAGTCGATGGAGAAAATTAAAAATACAAAAGTTTGTAAGATAAGTAAAAACTTTTTAAATTTTATGGCAGAGTCGTGACACATTCTATTTAGTTTGTGGAAATTATTTTTATTTTGAAACTTTACTGAGGGCGCCGCCACACTCAAAACATTCAAAACGATTTCATTTCATTTTTCATTAAAAAGATGTCGCCCAAGTTGCTTTTTATCCTTTTCTCAAATAATGCGCATTCTAGTTGAATTTATATGAATTACTGCTAGTGAAGATATTAACCCAGCCAAGCACATTACAAATTTGAGCAATTTTATTTTATTTTATAGTAAATGTGTATGGGGTGAAAAAAGCTTTTATTCGGTTATTTAACCGGAAAACTCTTAGTTGTGTATCCTGGATAAAAGAAATATTTTTTTAATTTTAAATTTGTATTTGAAAACCAACAATCCGAAAAGCTTTTTTTATTCATTGCCAGCAAAAAATTATTTCGATTTTTTATTTTTTTTTTTTATTTATTGTTGTTAACTCAAATAGAAACCCGCATCAGTGAGAGATTATTAATTTAAAAGCCAAAATTTGTTTTTCTTTTTTTTTGTTATCATTATAGTTTGGATTGTTCGTTCAATCAAAGTTGAATTTTTTTTTTTTGCATATTTTCGTCGTGTAGATAAAAAATCGGACCAATTTTTGTATGCATATATAGTGTCGATGACAGTTTTATGAATTTTATTTATTGTAATAATTTAAATATTTATTGGTTTATAGATTTTAATTATTTAACGAGACAACAATAGGCATTGTAATTTTTGGCTTGTTGATTTGACATACCTTCCATGTGTCAATATATAAAATGATTTATAAATGAAATTTTGAAACGGTAAAAGCTTTAACCAGAAATGAATTATTTAGAATTTTAAAATTCTTGAGCGAACTACAATTTGCACCCCATTAGCAGGTTTTCTTTTTGAAAATTGTTTTTGTTTTTGTGCTAAATGGACGAATGGTTCATGATAAATGTAAAATGTAAAATTTATTTTCCTTCTTGTCGTCATATATACACATACATATGATATAAATAAATGTCGGAACTAGCATTTGGACTCATTAAAAATTCCATCATACAACGGACTAAGTGATGTGTTCTGGTTTTAATGTTTTTTATTGTTGTTGATTTGCTTATTCGTTTACGCGAAGCGAATTTATGTCCGGTTGTGACATTAATTTGTCGCATTTGTTTTAAATTGGAATCCGGTTAAGGTTTTTTTTTACACCTTTGTTAGAAGTTTGTCATGCAGGTACGAGTAACTACATAATCAAATAGTAACATCTTTTGTCTGTACGTATAAAATTCATTTAAAATATTAAATTTCTGTAATGATGACAATTTGATTAAGTTACACACATACACAATATTATAACATAAAAACAGCATAAACAAAATTAATAAAATGAAATATAAAACTTTTTTATATTTTCAACGAAACATAAAAATTTTACTAATTGTATTGTCATGTTTATTTTTGTTTTTTATATTTTTTAATTTTTAATTAAAAAATGAAGAGAAATTATATAATTTTTGCCTTTATTCAAATCTTGTTTTTGTCGTGAAAATTAATTTCTTCTCAAGCGCGGCACAATTTTTTGTAGAGATAATTGTTAAAATAATTAGGTTTTGGTTGAAATTTATTTGAGACATTTTTTTTTTTTTTTTTTAGTTTTAATTAACTTAGCTCTCCACGGACTTGCATCAGTTTATTTTTGGAATTTTATTTTGAGTCAATTAGGGAATTAGGACCCACGTCAGTATATTGATTTTTAAAATGGTTGAATTAAAATGAAATTATTGATTTACTGTGAATTACCAAAAACTGAAATTTCCGAAATTAAAATTAGAAATATCTCAGAATATTCCAAGTCAATAATTCCATTATTTTCAACAACTAATTTTTATTAGATAAATTTACAAATTTGACGAACTTAAAAATTTGTCACATTTTAAATTAATTGCTAACTGTTGTTTTGCTCCTTTAATTCGACAACAGGAGGATTCTAATAGTAAGGGTTTGTATTTTTTTTAAGCTCACTATTTGTTATGCTATTGTTCAGAGTTTGCTGCTTCAATTTCAAAACATGCATCCTATTGCGCCGATACTTTGTTCAATCATTAAACTGCACAATAGAATTTCGTGTTCTACAAATCTTTTTTTAATTGTCAGACGCCACGGACTATCCGGTTTCAATTTGACTTTTTCAAATGTATGTAAACTCTTTGCGGTTTTATCATGCTATATTTTAACCTTTGCTTGTTGTTTTTTCACAGATTGGGTGTATTGATTACGATTCATAATTTTCGCCTTTCAATTTAATGCCAACAAAAGAGTTTAGAGCGAATTTGTCTGGACAACAACGATTGCCCTGATGAGAAATTTTCGCCATTTTGGGTATTACGAAAATGCAAAATAGCAATTTGTGGATCTGAGTTTCATACTGAATCCATTTCTGGTAAAAATCGATTTTAAGTGAATTATTGCTGTTTTATGCTACTATTGGGACTTCTGTACTTCTGGCGCAATTGTAATAAGGGAGGATTATCTCGTCTCGTTATAGAATTTGTCCATAGCATTGCCCATCGCGGCATTTATCTGCAGCTTGAGCCGGTAAAGGTAATTTGGTCATGGGTGTGTGATGATTTGTCTATTGAGTGGTGACCTCGAGATACCGCAGGTCGGGATAATCCCCAACTCATTACAGTGGCGCCCAAACTTAAGGGGCCCAATTGGCCCAAAAATGTTCGGTGAGTACCACCGAAAATATTCTAAAAATTTTCCACTGAGGCTATGCCTCAACTCATTCTTACAATTAGTTCCCTGTTTTCAATATTCAAAATCAAAAAGTCCGTTTCGTATAAGTCTTTATAGTTAGATTCGCGTCGTTTTTATTCACCTTATTATCAATTTATTATTTTTCATCTTTGATGATGAGGTCGTTCTTCCGCTCACTTAGTATTAGGTTATCGTCCAGGGTATATCCTTGACTATCTATCACGCCTTTGATCTGCCACGGACGGGTATGGAATTCGGCTGTGGTAGAACGGGTAGTCATTTGGTATATTACAGAAACACGAAACAGAGCACAAGAACCAGTGAGTTGTTGTCCTATACGAGAGGGATCAAGCCTTGTCTGCTCATGTAGCATAGAAGTATAGGCCGGTCTACGCCAATATGATACAACTTTATTCGCACAATCGTTTGGGTATATGTAGTAGAGTTCGTAATTATTAAAACCTAATAGAGCTAAAATGCCTGCATTAGCCGTAGCAGTGAGACTCACTCGAATGCCACTGCGTGATTGGGATTTCAGAAACAGTCAACAGTCTTAACAATTTGAAATTACAATCCCTTTTTCCTTTCCTTTTTGATCTGTCGCAGTGACAAAACGTTACCGCACACACCAGCCACTGAACATACGTTATAGAAATAAAAGTTTAGTTTAGTACAAAGTTTTTTTTTTTTTTTTTTTTGTTTAAGTTAATAGTTTATTGAAGAATGAATATGGATGTATTGTTATTAGATGACGAGGAACTCCTCGTGGAGTTTGAAATTCAGGAGTTATCGGGCAAAGCCAGCAAGGAAGTGACAGGTACGCTGAAAGAAGCGCTGACCAGAAAGCTGGAGGAAGAGCATGAGGAATGGTACATCAAGCCGCAGAAATAGCGCAGTTTATTCGAAAATGCAGTTCGCTGGAGGATTTGTGGCGCGGTTTTGGGAAAAATCCAAAGGCAAGGCTTAGTGTTCCGCATGGTCCCATATATTGTACCAATGAACACAAACCCTGGAATCAGCCACAGGTTCCGTTTGACCATCGACCACCAAAGATACACGAGCTAGACAATTCCTACACGGAAGGAGAAATAGCCACAATGGAGTTGTCCGCTTATGAAGAAGAAACCAAACCTGTGGGTCAAGAGATAGGAGATTAATACAACCAAGTTAGTGCCATAAATGAGAATGTAAAAGTTAGATCTCAGACAGCCAAGTTCCAAGATCTAGGAAACTCATCCCAATTTTTCACACACCACGTTCCTAGAAGCAAACCGGTGCGTTGTTTTAATTGTGAGGATCCATCACACCAATTCATGGACTGCCGGATGGTAGTACGAGGCATGTTTTGCTATGGTTAGCTAGATTCGACGGTTATTCATTGAAAGCTCGACAACCGACCATATGCACATATGCAATGCTGCACAAACCAAGTGCAGGCTCATGCACAAAGTCATACCGCACGAAATACATGAGCGAATTTTTGTCTATCTTGATGATCTCCTAGTGACTTCACTACCTTTGAGGAGCACAATCAGCAACGGGTGTATCCAGGAAGACACAGAAAAGATTAAAGCGATCCAAGAATTCCCAGTACCAACAACTGCCAAGCACATCAGGCAATTATTAGGATTGAGTGGTTGGTATCGGAAATTCATACCAAATTTCTCCTCAGTATCTGTTCCCATGACTGACTTGCTCAAGTCAAAAGGAAAATAATCTGAAATGAGTCAGCTCAGGAAGCTTTAGACAACCTGCAAGCCCTGCTAATAAGCGCACCTGTTCTGATCCATCCAGACTATCAACGCAACATGTGTTAAACACATGTTTACTCCAGTATATTCACCCCATCCAATGCATCTGAACGAGTTAACCGTTCCATTCTCAGCGCTATACGCGCGTATGTCCAGTGATACAACCTCCAATCAGCAGAGCAGGAGTTTGTGCCTGGACAGGCAATATATGTGCAAAACTTCACGCAAAGCAATGCACCGCTTAATTACTCAGCTAAACTAGCGAACAAATTCTTACCGGCCAAAATACATCGCCATATTGGCAAGATCGCGTATGAAGTGCTGAGTAATGATGGCAAAATGTTGGGAGTCTTCCATGGAAAGGATATACGTCTGTAAACAAAGCTATAACTGACGAGAGCTACGTTTATTTCAGAGAATGGTAAATGATAAAACAAACAATCAAAATCTGCAAAATAAAATTTGATTAAAAATCGAGTCGAATAAATTGCATAATCCTGCAAAAAAATTATTCTCCAATTAATTTTTTGTAACGAAAAACAGAATTTTGTGAAACAGATCTACGTACATATGGTATGTATGTAAAACCGACATTCGTACCTAAACCAAATACATATCACTAAAAATTATACTATGCAATAAAATTTTAACTCCAAATACACACAATTTTAATTTTGATTTCCGTGCCAGCATATAAGCAAATGAAGTATTAATGCTAAGCAATTTAATTAACATCCATGGAATAAGTTGGTAACCCAAATTACCATCTATTATAGCAGGAACTCCAGATTAAAACTATAAAACTATGATAATTATTTCCTAGAAGATAATGAAAAAATTATTTAATTAAAAGCAAAGGGTTTGCGATATTCCAAGCTTCCGTTAGCAAATTTTCTCTTTGTTGCAGTTACAAGCCAGGTAATAAACATTACCAATTTTTTCCTGTAAAGTTGCTATATTTCATCCTACTCTGTGAGGTTTTCTGTGAGCTCTGTATTTCAGTATGTAAATTATTATAAAAAAATTGAGATGTGACCAACACACGGCTCTTTCTTAAAGCAAATTCCTTACAAATTTAATATTTTTTAAAGTTTTATTTTTTTTAATTTTTTTTTTCAACTGTTTGTATTTAATAATTGTTTTGTAAATCTTATGAAATATTTACAAGAAAAGACTAAGACATACAGAGACCGCTGAACTGGGACCGCAAAAAGGATAAATTCCAGAAAATCTTAAGGACAAAATTTTTATGAATTCTAAACTTTGTTTTACTAGTAAAAGAAAGCAAAACACAAATTTTAAAAATTCTTTGGCATTCACTTGCTACCAGTCTTGTGCATCTACGCCAATTTTGAAATTGTCTACATGGAAATGTCGACAATAGCGTAAACAATAGTTTTCGACGTAGACAATGTAGAAAAAGAAAATTTGTAGCCAATGAAAATATTAATTTTGTTGTTGTTCTCCCTTTGTATTGGGTTCCTAACTTCATCTGGAAAAAATTTTACGCTCACATTTGATAGTCCTAAATCGACCTTATCCAGAATATTCAATTCGAAGCATGGAAACCCGAAAAAAAATCTTAGGTTTGCAATTAATACAAGAAATAAATAACAAACCGTGTCATATCTGAGGTTACGAAGAAACCCTAAAAATGCGAATTTTTGACGACGCCAATAATTCGTTGGAACAACTGCAGTGAATTTATAATAAAAGTTTCGTTAGTTATCTTAAATCCATGAACCTGAGCTGGAATACGATTCACTTTGTATTTTCTTGGTTGCATAACGTCTGCAAAATAATTTCCTAGCGCTATCATAGGTGATATTAGAATCAGCAACAAGCATCATTGACAGTGTCCCGCAAAATTTTAGAATTTCAGCCATGGGTTGACACATCATATCCCAGATAATATGGCTGAATGAATTTTTCACAGTAGTAATTCATTATATTTTAGGATCTCAAACCATAGTTGTAAAATTTTATTAAAATTCTTCCACAAACATGCTACCCAGTTCCTTTTTGTGGTGTGCCGCAATATTCCTTGGATTTTGCTCTTATTGTATTTAAGAGATCCGACCGCCAATGATGTAAACAAAGAAACGATTCAGAGCGTGAATAATTCCATTTTATATGAAGAACTATTCAGACTAGGCTTAATAACTTAGATATAAAATTTGAGAAGACGTTGAATAAATAACGAGCTCGTTGGATGCCAAACATTTTTTCCAATGTTTGGGCATGAAACCTGTGACAACAAAATTGGCACAATATACTATGAGTTCTTACCACCTTGAAGTTATGCGCTGTTTGTACGAAACCGAATGAAACGCCTGGATTTGTAGCGAAGCAACTCATGGCCATTGTACAACGATAATTCACAAGCTCACAATTATCTGCTTTTTCGTAAGTTTTTGGTCAGAAATGACACAGCTACGATGCCTCAGCTCCTAAAATGTAAGGCTATTCGCCTTACACATCACTGCGTGTTTTTCCTATTCCAAAAACCAAATTGCCGGGCACACCAAAATTGGGTAACCTTTTCGACGGCTAACAATAGACTAAGAATCCACTATGGCTACAAATATCAAGATACCTCTGAGGCAGGTGTACCAACCCAACAAAATAAATAGTAACAACTGTACTTGTATAGTCTGCATCATCCATGCAGGTCAAATCATGCATTTTATTAGCTAGTAATTTCCTTTCGAGGTTTTCGTATTTGTCGGAATTATTTAATATTTATTCCAAAGGACGACGAAATTAATTTCATCGCTTCCCATTTCCCAGTATCAAAACTGTAAAAACGTGTTTTCCATTTTTCTTAAGAATAACTGCAAAAAATAGCGATTTTTAAAACTCAATATTTTTTTGTTGTACCTGACCAAATTTGATAACGTCCCAAATGGCCCCAGTTACCAGTGGTTGCCACGAGCAGGTAGTACGTACACTTGCGAATTGTGAACAGGTTATCCCTTACATGACCAGAACAGCGAAGGTTACGGAGCTAGTAGATTAATCTACTCAACTTTGTCCTCCCTCCCCCCCCCCCTCACCAATAGATGCAAAACCACAATATACCCATAGAATTCAATAAATCAATGGCATGCTTATAGAATCTCTACTTTACTGTAGCATGATGTTATACACGGTTTCGGCATGCACCTGTATACCGTGAATTGATTCGAAGAAAGTAAAATCGATTCGACAATGTCTACATTATCTACGCTATTTTTTGAATTGTCTACATACATTGTCTACAGGAGTAGACAATTGATTAATTACTACATGTAGAGTACGCGACACAACACTGCTTGCCACCAGTCTTGTGCATCTACGCATATTTGAATATTGTATTATAAACGCAAATGTTGACAACAACGTAGACAATAGTTTTCGAACGTAGACATTGTAGACAATACACAATTTGATTTTTATATTTTTTTACAACCTTAAACATTATCCCCCCCTCCCCCCTTCAGGTAGTGCCGGGTAGACAAAGATTGGCGCTGCGCTAAACTTTTCGTTGTGTTCTATTGAGGGTTAAAGACGATGTGCACCGTGTTTGAAAACTGTACCATTTTTGCTTGGTTCGGAACTAAAATGTTTTATACTTGAACAAATTTGGGGTGTTTGAAATCCGTTTGTTTCAATAAATATTTTTCTAAAATTAATCATTTATCAAGATTTTGTTCCTTGTCTAAAACTATGGCATCCTCTAAAGATCAATGATGTTTGATGGTACTATGCAAATTTTGAAAGTCAAAATGGAATCGTGAACGAGTTGGTAAACTGTTTTTTTTTTTTTTTTTTTTTAAGAATTTCGTTTGCCCTACAAAAGAACATTTCAACGTGTACAACAAATTTTACTGTAACGCTAAAGAAATTTGGTCTTTCAGTGTCAACCAAGAATTTGTATATCATAATTTTGAACCAGACAATTATTTTTTTCAAAATGGTGTTTTATATATGGAATTGAAATAAAAATCTGTTGAGTGTTTTCACCATTTAAATTCCGCAAGTCGGAGGTAGTTTTTAAAATGACTGATGTACTTATCGGAAGTTTTTTTGTGTTCGCGGATATTACATTTTTTTGAATAACCATTGTTATCAGTACACTTGTTAATTTAAAAATTTCACGAATAAAAACATTCACCTGATAATTGAAAATTTATTTCAGCTAATCAATAAACCGAATTGTTTTTATATGACGATGGAAGCCATGAATCAAAATAAAGATACCGATACCATGTTGTTTTTATGAGATCAATCAGTGGTCATTGACTTCAGAATTATGTATAATCGTAATCGTCCACGTTTTTGGAGAGAGGAAGCATCTTGGGTTAAATCTATATTTTCAGATTTAAACGAAGATGCTTCCAAAACGTTAGTCTCAATTTATTACGGTAAGTTAGATACTGAGGGCTAACGGAGGAACCCATCTGTAAACCAAACAATTAATTACTTAAATCATTTTCCATTCCATCCATTTTTATTACATTTTAATTTTACACCACCATTCCGTAATTTGTTAATCAACTTTAAGGCTACGCTGAGTAGTTGCTTTTGCAGCTGTTTTTAAAATCCTGGGAGCCGGCAATTTAAATAATTCCTTATCGTTAATAGGGTTCTGTATCTATTGCCGATGAGCATGGGCATTGTAAATGTTTTCTGAGCATATACATTGTACAGTGTTCTGGAACAGGATCTGAACCCCTGAATTCGCCTTCAAGTTTCAAGTCGAGAAATTACTGTGACTTCATAAACAAAAGTTCGTCGGTTCGGCTTTTTGTTTTGGATAATTTCAAAATTGTTTTCTGAGGTGCAGTTCGAAGGATGTTCCAAAAAACAAATATTGTCCTTTATATATGTCCACCCCTAAAATTTGCCTCACTTTATTTTATTTTTATAATTACTTAGGTAAAATAAGATGAACAACTGATTACTGGAAGGCAGTGGTCAATGGCGTTAAAAATATTCAAAGTTTGAGTAAACTTTTCTGTAAACGTAAAGTTCCATAGAAAAATTAAAAATACAAGAAGATAATTTTCAGGAAAAATCAAAATGGGAATAGAACTAATTTAAGGCTTAAAAGTCTATCTATTCCTTCACAAGTAAGATATATGTTTGGAGCTCTTTTTTACACCAAGGTCTGGATCAAAGCTTCCTTAGCAGCTGTAAGAAAAACATTATTGTAAGTATGAAGCACAGTTGTACGATTAAGATAAAAAATGCATCGAAATGTTATACAAGGCCTGTGAAAATGTACCATATTGTCATGAACCATCGTATAACTATCACTGATATTATTTAGAGACATTTTGAAAACCGAGTTTTAAATAATTTATTAGGAAGCTCCTTTTTGCGCCTTTGATACATTTTTCGATCGTACGTGGCTTTTAATTTTTTACAAAAATAACTTTAAGGTTAAAGCTCATAATAAAGAAATTTGTGACGTTTTATGTCATTCGGATCGAATCATATTTTATGAAGCAATAAAGAAATGCAAATTACCTAATTTTATTGAACACTAACACTAACAAAAATAAAAAATTTTCAATTTTTATTGTTGCTTTCAACGTAATCTTTGATCTGATCCGGATCACTATGTATGTGGCAAGAAATGCGGCAAGAATAATATACACACCAATATACCGCAGCTTGAATAACCAAATTTTTGACCCCTCTTGACTATCAATAGTAAAATCGATGGTCAAATTACAAAGAAGTATAAAAACTTAAGCAGCAGCCCACATTTAAAGCTCAAGAAAATTATAAATTGCGTTTGCTGTTGTTTTATTCAAAATGAAATTTTTTCAATTTTGCCAAATTCAGATAGTGGCAATATTATAGACCAAATTAGTTAATGTCGAAATCTGTAATTTTATTATCTGCTTTTCGCATAAGAGGGTGTCTTATGTTAAGCAATAAAATTTTGCCCCAAGTTTCTCTTGGCAAGAGAGGTGGTTTCATAACATCTGGTCTTCAATGACTATAACCTGCTAAAAGTTTACTCTTTAGCTGCAAAGCCTTTGTTATATTTTTCACCACAATACTCCCTAACCTATCGTGTTACAGAATAAAAATGTCATTGACACTCGTGTCTTACTTATATTATATAAAATAAACAAAAACAGTATAAAGATAACAATAAAATAAAAATTATTAATAATTTTGTTGTTAAATTAAAAATCAAATTTTTTTTTAAATCGTTCCCATCGTAAGCAAAAAAGAAAAATCTTCTATTTACATATTTAACAATTGAAAAAATATTTTCCATCGTACACTTGGTACATAGAGATGGAATTTACAGCTTGTGACAATCTTCCAACAATTACTAAAATAACAAAAAGAAATATTTCTTAATTTTATTTTATTTTTATCTAGAAACTAACATACTATGAAGACAATTGGGATATGTATGTTGGCAAACAATTCTATGAATTTTGTGTTTTGTGATTTTCAATTTTGGGAATTTTTTTTTTTTTTTTTTTTTTTTTTTTTTTTGTTGATAAAATTTATTATATATTTCATTCTGTTATACACACAGACAAAACAAATATCAAAAAATAATTTTTGGTTATGATTGTTACAACAATAACTGCATCTACTGCATAAAATAATAGAAAAGCTTTGATTTATACATTAAATATGCAGTACATATATGTATGTATACATATAAGTACATAGATTTTAGAAAGGAAGGCAAAATATTTTGAATGACATGCTTATAGTAAATGGACCATATAGAAGTATGTTCTCTGAATCAATCCGGACTAATTAAATAGAGTTTTATACAAAAATACAACAAAAGTTTGTTTCACCTCAAAAGTTTTGAATTTTATAATCTTATATCATTTACGAAAATTATAAATTAAACAAGTTTTGGATTTGCAAGTACAAAATTTAATTTAAAGTTTTTCTTTCTTCCAAAGCAGAGGAAGAAGAACATAAAAAATCTTCCGTTTAAAATAAAAACCAAAAAAAAAAAATTCTTTTTGTGAGATGAAATTAAACAAACTAATTTTGTGGTTTATATACACATACAGTAGTACAGAATTCCTCTGTGTTGTACAATTGAAGTGGAAACACATTATAACGCCATAAAACAGAAACAGATAGCCTTCATACTGAATAAGCAAGCACCAGTATAAAATTACATAACCTAAGCTTTATGTAATACTAAACGGTGCAACTAATCTTCATCCTCAATAAAATAATAAAAAAAAAAATTCAACATTATACCGAAATTAGCATATGCTCGAAAAAATACTAAAGTGAAAATTTAACTGTAAATGACAAGCAAATTTTGTGTGTGAGTATGTTAAAAACAAAAGAAAAAAAAATTCTCATGTTTCCATAATTCATAAAATCATAATACATAATATGGTATGTGTAGTAATATGTTCAAGTATGTAATTCAACATCATTTCATGAATTTCTACTTTTTTCTTGCCTAAACGTGAAAGTCTTTCTAACACACTTTCATTTCCGCCGTATTCAATGTTCACTTGTTTTAAACAACGAATGGGAGAATATTTTTTGTTTCAGTGCGTCACTAACTGCGATGGAAATTCAACGAAATTTACATACCTTGAATTTGGTTTTTATAGATTAAATATGTTATAGATCAGTGAGTTTCGAAATTTACTTAGTTGAAAATATTTTACCACTGTAAATTCGTCAAGTTCTTCAACTTTGTTGGAAACTAAAAAATATCATTAGGTTTGGCTTACTTACATTTAAAATATTTTAAAAATAGGGCGTTATTGGAAAAATTAGAAAGAGAATTAGACTTTTGAAGTAAAGTCTTGAATATTATTGTAGCTAACTAAAATAATATTTGAACAAAGGACCTGTTAGAAAAATCGGGATGCGGAAGTGTTTTAACAGAAAATAAACTGTTTAACTGGAAAATTATTAAAAAAATTTTAATAAAGGGTGATCCAATAAGAGCTTTCGGAAGTTTCTTTTTTAAATAAAACGCAATAAAATCAATTTATTAATCAAAAATTATATTTGTGACGTAAGTTCGGTTTATGAAATTTAATGTTTGAAAATAATTTCTTTTAAATGTTGTCCGCGACTGGCTCTGAGATGATTCATTCTATGTGTCCAATTTTCGAGCACTCTTTGGAGCATTTTGAATCGATTGTGGTTTATCGATATAAACAAGTGATTTCAGATACCCTGATAAAAAGTAACCTAACGACGTCAGATCACAAGATCTTGGAGGCCAATTCACGGGTCCCTTTCTTGATATGATGTTTTCATTAAAATTTTCTTTCAATAAATCGAAGGTTTGGCCTGCTGTGTGGCACGTTGCACCATCCTGTTGAAACCACAAGTCGGCTACACCAATATCTTGAATTTTTGGCAATAAAAATTCATTGATCATTGCTCTGTAGTTTGCGCCATTGACGTTTACACGCTGTCCTTCCGCATTTTTAAATAAATACGGTCCGATGATACCACCTACCCATAAACCGCACCAAACAGTGCATTTTTCAGGATGCATTGGAAGCTCTTTAATCTCTTCTGGCTGTTCATCAGCCCAAATATGACAATTTTGTTTGTTGACGTATTCATTCAGCTAAAAATGAGCTTCATCCCTGAACACAATTTTTTCATAAAAAAAAAACGGATCAATTTGGAGCTCTTCCAACGCCCATAAACCAAATCGATGACGCAAAGGATAGTTAACCGAGTTCAATTGTTGAACAAGCTGTATTTTGTATGCCTTCAAACCAAGATCTTTTTTCAAAATACGCCACAATGTGCCATATGAGAGACCCAGAGCTTGAGAACGGCGACAAAATGATTGATTGCGGTCTTCATGTACACTTTCAGCTACAGCAGCAATATTCACATTAGATCGACTTGTACGCACTCTAGTCCGGTGATGAATATCCAATAATGAAAAAGTGGTTCGAAATTTATTGATTGTTTCTTGAATAGTGCTTTCAGTTGAACGATTATGAACACCATAAAATGGTCGAAGAGCACGGAAACAATTTTTCACTGAACACTGATTTTTGAAATAAATTTCCACAATTTGTAAACGTTGTTCTCGCGTAAGTCTATTCATGGTTAAATGTCAATTAATGAACACACATGAATCCCAATGAGAATCCCAATTGGAGAAAGTACCTCCTATTGGATCACACTTTATAATTAATTTAATTTCAATTTATGTAAAAAAAATTCGTAAAATCGATCGAATCATAATATTTAAAATTAAACTTTCAGATTATCCAAAATTTATAATAACTTTAACCATCATTTTGAATCTTTAGCCAACATCACGAATACAATCATAGTCCCTAGACAACGAAACAACCGGTTTAAAATACATAATTAAATTACACCAAAGAGTACGAAATAAAAAGAGAAATGAAACTGAAGAAAAATGTTCAGACAAAAATGAATTGTTTTTATTGCTTGGATGTCAAACTGAAAATCTTATTATTAGAATAGTTGTTGGTTGAAGTTACTTTTATAAAATTTCTCAAAATCCATTCAAAATGTTTTTTGAAGTTAATTGGAATGGCATTTAAAAAGTTACATATACTTTGCAAATTCTAAAATTTCCTAAAATTTTTAAATATTGGATTGAAAAATTTAAGTTATAGCCACCCTGCAAGAACCTTACAAATATTACGACGAAAAAATCTGTGGTCACAAATCATAACGGCTTAAGTCGCAATAAGCCGTTTTACGTATTATTTCAAATTCGTAATCTCCATATTCGATTTCATACCCGGCAACTACAAACAACCGTAATGAGCGTTTATTTAAAAAAAGCTCATACGATTTTCAAAGGCTCTTAAATTCAAAAAGCATATTTTTCTGAAAAATGTGAATTTGAAGCCATTATGATTTGTGACGATTTGTGTGAAGATTTAATATTCCGAAAATAGCATCTCAAGGTTTCACTAACAAGGATCGATTCGATTGTTTTGAAGTTTTGCAATGTTAAAGAACACAAAAAAAATATGAGTAACGTATTTTTTTTTTAGTGCTAACTCGATAATATACGCACCAAAAACTACCCCAATGTTCGACCCCTAAACACATTTTTATTAATTTCTCGTGTACCATTCAAAATTATTTGATAAAGTACAATGGAACAATGGTCAGTCGGATACCTTAAGGGTTGACTGCCCTATTTTGTAGGGAATGAAAGTACATATTTTCGGGAGTATTTTTACCACTTAGATTAGCGAGTTAGCAGTAAAAAATTACAATTGCAAATATATTGCAAAACCTCAAAACAATCGATGAGGTACACTTGGGCTACCTTGTAATCGAGTTACTTGCCAAATAGGAAATCAGCTTGTTACTAAAATCATAGTGATTCTGACGATTCGGGCCACAGAACGCTTATCAAATTACACGTAGACCTATATACTATTTAAGATAATCACACCTTTAAGCTTTAAAGCCCAATGACTCGTGTCTATTAGACTCCTTGGTCCATGTTTTAAAACGGGTGTACCTAAATCATTTCATTTTAATCATTTCATTGTCGATCAGCGATCTCAAAAATCCACCGTAAACGACTTCCACGAGAATTATTCAATAATGACTTGAGATATAAGTTTTTTAAAGCCTCTCAAAATAACTTTGAAAATATTCTAAAAATAATCATAGGATGCTGTAGTAGACCGGGTTCTGAAGTGATACGCTAATTTTACTCCACAACAATGTCAAATGTTACAAAAACTAGTCACCAGATAATGCCACTGTATGAGATTTCCCTTAAATTTGCTTAAGGATTTTTAAAGTATTAATGTCAAGAAGTGAACATTCTGTTAAAATTCCTGTTTACCTCTAAATGGTCCTGTTACTTGTATTTTGTCAGGTAGATTTCAACATATCACAATAGGATGTTTCGCGACAGATTAAGATGACCTCAAAACAAATAGATGAATGTACTCCTAATTTAAATGGATAAATTCATCAGTGGTTCAAATTCTTTTAAATTTATAAGTTGATTTAAATTTTTTGTTTGTCGCCATTTTTGTAGGTACACAATTAAATTTTTAGCATTTCCAATGAACAGTCAATAGAACGTAACCAAAGGAGAATAAAACTTAATCAAAATTGTTAAAAATCAGCAAAGTCGGTAGCATGACTATACGTACTGACTGGTGCAGTAAAAAATTATTTCTCCAGACTGCACTTTTTGTTCCGTTCACACGTGCAGACAACAAATTTGCTGTCTCAGCACTGTACTGCCACCTAAACATATGTCTGTGAAGCTGGCACGAAAAGTTAGCACGTAAAACGCAATGGCAACACTTTTAGTACAAACAAATCAAAGACACACTTGTACTAAAAAGTTAGCACGAAAAATGTAATATCCGATAGTCCGGAATAAAGTTAGCACGGAAAAAGAGAAAATCAAAGAATAGCGAAAGTGCCGTTATAATATTCAAGAAAAGTTAGTACGAAAAATATTAAAACCAGCTCTTTTGCCTTCTTGTACCGATAATTAGAATAAATCACGATGTATTAAATAAAAATAAAAACAATACCGAAAACTAACCGGAATAAATTTATTTTCACAATTTAGAATTTATTCCAAACCTGAATTTATTTTGTCAGTAATTAAGAAGAATTTATATTCTTAAATGCAAATAATATATTTAAGAAACACAGCTCGAAATAAGATTCAAGTATAAGACAGGAAGGGAGTACTAACGGTCCGTGCTGGATCCTTCCTCACATTTGTTGGACATGAATTTAATTTTCAATTAAAGTAGAATCATTAACGAGCTATTTGAGTAAAAATTTGTTAATTTTGTATGGTTAGGAAGGGAGTACTAACGGGGTCCGTGCTGGACCCTTCCTCAAATTTGTCGGACATGAATTTAATTTTCAATTAAAGTAGATTCATTAACAAGTTATTTGATTAAAAGAGGACGGTCCTTTAGTACTCTCTTTCTAACCATACAAAACTTACAAAATTTACTCAAATAGCTCGCTGATGATTCTACTTTAATTGAAAATTGAATTTATGTCCGACAAATGTTAGGAATACAAAACAAATATGTATGTGGCTAATTTCACTTTTGTAAAACTAAAATCCATTTTTAATCTATCATACATTAGGAAGAAAACGTTCTGAGTCTACCCATTACTTAAACTTAAATTTAATTTTTCTACCACAGTGAACGTTTCAGTTATTAGTTTTCTTGATCCGTACAACTTTGTTATATTTTATGTTGCTAATTATTTATAAATATTACAGGACTTTTGTGTCGTAGAAAAAATGGCGTTTGTAACTCGTGTGTAAACGCATAATTGCAATACTCAAGTGATTGCAGCCCTCTCTATCGCTCAGGCTGCAAATTTCACTTTTGTATTGCAATGACTCGACTTCTTCACTTATTATACAATCTACTATCTTTTATTTGTCGAAATTGAAAATACTGTTTGTATGGTACATTCGGTCAAGAAAATAATAATAAAATAATGAACAAAATAATGCAATAATTTTGGAATTGTATCGGAAGAACTAACTATAGTTTTTCCGCTCGCGTTGCAGTGGGCTTAGCGCTTTGCTAAGGATTTTTTTGGTTTTGGGTAAAAATTTTTAATTTCGGTTATTACGATAAGTTATTGTACATTTTTTTATTATTAAATTTTATAAGGCGGTTCTTAGAACTATCAGTATCAAAAAACAAACTGGTTTAAGTCTTTGATTAAAAATATTGCCGTTCATACATTTTGAAATTTTTCGTGCTAACTTTACGTGCTAA
Source organism: Tipula vernalis (assembly GCA_958295665.1). Lineage (NCBI taxonomy): Eukaryota > Metazoa > Arthropoda > Insecta > Diptera > Tipulidae > Tipula > Tipula vernalis. Next base: position 171,751,813 of record OY282558.1, on the reverse strand, counting down.
CTTCACATCGGTCCTAAACATAGTTATCCGTTTGTCAGAATTTTTGAAAAGCCATTTTCTCACTATCCAAAATAAGCTGGAAATATGAAACCAAGCAGTTTAGTTAATGTATAAAATTTTTAATTTTTATAAAAGTCGCCTTAATGAACCCAAATTCGTAGAAAAACAGTTAGTAGATTGTTAACATTTAATTTTACGCTCGTCTACAAAATTGTTTTCGTACAAGTAATGGTCCTCTCGTAAAACATCTATGCAACCGGGACTGCGATTAGCTTGTATTAATTTCCAAATTTTTTTGCATTACTTAAAATTAGAGAAATAAGGGCAAATGGTTTTGAAAGCTAAAATTAGCCATTGCAAAACATATTCCTTTTTAATAGGAGATTAAACCACCACCGACTTTCCCTTCCTTACTACTGATGTTGTAAAATGGATAAGATACTTCGTTTGGAATAATTAAAAAATGTTCTATGAAAAAACCCCTCGAGCCCAGTTAGACCAGGAATCACCATTATTGTCGCATTCCTAAAAGTTCCTGGCATTTAATTGATTGTTTCCCGTTAACACGTACTGCTAAGCTTTTAATTTTGGAACCTGCTTTTGACTTTTAGGAAAGCTATCAAAATTGAAAGTCATTTCAACTTTATAGTTTTTAATGATATTTGTTGTAAACATTTTAATAGGAAATAAAATAAAGTGATTAACAGATTTGATATGATTACGTGTTAAGCGGTAGCGTGTTTTCATTTATTGTTTCCCGATTTAAAGTTTTTTTTTTATGTCTTTCAAAATTTTATTGGGTATTACATAAATCAGGACAGTTCAGATTTTAAATTCACATTATAAGAAATTTATTTAAAGGCCATTCATCATTAAAAAGTTTAGACTTGACATATCGAATTGCAAATTTGAAATTTTAATTCGTTTTTCGTAAGTTAAGCAGACAGTCGATGAAATCTGAAATAGAGTTCAATTTTTGGATTAGCACCGTCTCCAGGCATAACGATATGGAACTTTGTAATGAAGGGGGACCATAAAAAAAAGCGGTCCTTGCCAATGTTGTGCATCTACGCCTATTTTGAGATTGTCTACACGCAAATGTCGACAATAGAAAATTCGTATACAATTCGTAGACAATTAAAATATTTTTTTTAGTGTTGTTTTTATCTTTGTATAGAGTTCCTATCTTATGGAAAAACAATATTACGCTCATATTTGAAATAAAAAAATCACCCAAACAGCCAGAATCAATATTATAAAGCACGGAGGCCCGAAATCAAAGATGAATTAGGTTTGCAGTTAACAAAAGAAATAAATGAAATATGGTATAAGATTTCATTTCTCAGTGATCCGAAGTGTTTTAACTTACTATCTTTTGGCTTCTTGATATAATTGTGTTCTATATATAAAAAGGCACAAGTATTTTTTGTTGATTTTACAGGGCGACAAAATTTTGGTTTTGAATCGCTTTGACAAATCTATTTCTTACTATATCGGGCCAATTATTGAGTAAGTCATTTAAGATTATCACAACGCTAAACCCACATTTAAAAAAATTATAAAAAAGTTTATATAAATTTAGATTATAAGGAAAAATCGATTTGGTCCCTTTTAAACATTTTGGAATCTGTTACAAAATATGCATATGTGTAATATACCCTTTTAAAAAAAATATTTTAAAATTACTAGGATCCTAAAACACATATTGACATATGCCTTTTTATTTCATTTTATTTTTTTAAACATTTCCATGTTAAACCTTTTTGTTACGATTTAAATAAAATTAAAGATCAATTGCATAAGCAAAAAAATAATTCATGTATAACAAATAAACAAAAATAAAATTTCATTGTTATAAAAAAAAAATTAAATTTTCGTTATCTTCATCTGCTAATAAATCAGGGTGAACATCGGGGCCATCCTCTGTTTTCAAATTTAAATAAAAATCGCGATATTCAGGTACCACCATTGGTAACAGGTCGATAATTTCCTTTATATTTTTAGTATTAATAAATAAAGGACCAGAAGAACACAAATTGATATTTTGTTCATTCAATGGGGGTGCGGAATATTTATATTGTATTATGCCATATTTCCGTGTAAATCTTATTCATTTAACGTTGTGCCATTTAAATTTATTGCCGTCATCGTTATCATTCCGCCACATCAATTTAGTTTTGGCTGCTTCCGCAAAGTTATAAATTTTATTTTGTCCCATTTCAAATACCAAGAATGCTTTTTTGACCTCATTGATCTAATAAATTGCATCCAGTCTCTGGGGTGATGAATATCAATGGATGTCTTTTTTTTGTTTTTCTATTATTGCATGATCCGTGTCACACTCCATATGAGTGTGACCAACTTCCAAAAATTTATGTTCAATTTGTTCAATATGTTCATTATTTTGAATAAACGTCAAAAACATTGTAGCGACAAAACTGTTTTTATTTTGACTGGCACAAGAGTCACTTTAAAAAACGATCCGATTGATTGAGTGCGGTAAAGATTTAAGATGCTTAAATACACACGACGCTACTTCATTACCTCCTCTATTGGCCATACCTTCGTGCCACTTGTAATTATATGGCTGGTTGGTGATACAGTCATGAATGGTTAGATTATAGGTCCATAAAGATCGTTGTAAAATGATATATTTGTGTGTAAATGCGGTATAGGTAAACATTTTTGCATGTCGAATGTACACACTTTCATCGAACTATTTTCAGCTGCCAACATCTTACCCTTGCGTTTTTCCTGATAAGCAGCTTCAGCTGCAACATGATGAATTCTTTGTTCATCTTGAAATTTCGCTTTTTCGCCTTCTTCAGCCACTCTAATTTTCAAATATAACACTTCACATGTATTACAACAGTCAATACTTGGTTTTTTGAATTTAATATTCAATGTTTTAAAAACCTCGGTATATTTCCAAATGGAAGCATGGCGATCGTTGTCCTTTACGTATAAATTGTACATAAGTTGCAAATTTAAATCTGCATGGAGATACCTTTTGTTTGTGTCGCGTCTTGTGTGATGCGATTGCTAAATGGGAAATGAATTACTGTGGTCTCTAATTCCATTAGTTACACTTTCTGGTAGAAGTTTAGTTATTGAACAATTTTTCCCACGATTATCTAAAGATACATTTTCTGGCGTTAAAAATTTCTTTTGCGTAATTGTACGTAAAAACTTGTCGGTTTCTCCTAATGTTACCTTAAAGCCGATTTTACATACTTCTAATCGATTCCCTTTAATATTCAAAAAATATTTACAGGAATATCGCCGATTTTTCTTAAATCCAATGACAGAATTTCGTTGAACTTTTTTATTAACAACTTCAATTAAACTACTTATAAATGATGCTCGCAGTGCATACTTTCCAAGGCTCCAGTAATATTCAAAGATTTTGTTTTGGTCTTCGAAACAAATTTTATTTCCACCATTTCGGCGACACGATTTTAACGATTTACACTCTCTATTTTTTGTAGTAACACCATTACTCGTAACGTAACTTTTTCCGCTGTTTCTTTTATTTTTTCTCGAATTCTGTGTATCCTTATGAGGTGCTGACTCATTTTCAAGTTCCTTTTCAATTTCTTGAGCCATTTCTGCGATGGATGATGAATCAAGGTATATATCAGATACGTAATTTTGTTCAATGTCACTGTCATCAAAGCTCTGATCCGAAAAATCTGAAGATTCATGGCGTTCAGCAATTGATGTTTGCAGGTTAGCCATTTGTGACAGCCCGGGTAAGACTTTTGAATTTAAGTCGATGCTAACTGCTTTAGGAACTGAAATGGCCGATATCAAATACGTCGTCAGTTTTAGCCACTAGTGAAATCGGCAGGGTATTATCTAATATTATTGAAGAACCTTCAATTATGTTGTCAGTGTAGACTACGGCATCTGAAACTTCGAATGCGCTTCAGTTATGTGCTAAGCTACTTTCAACAGCCGGTGCTATTAAGAAACAAAGAGAATTATTAGTTTTATCTAATAAACAAATGTTACATGAAACTTACCTGTGATTGAAAACTCAATAGAATTTATTATTTCGGCATTTGAAGTTCTTGTTATACTTCGGTTAGGCTGGCAGACAACGGTTTATTGAGCAAGCTCCACCATTTTACGGCCTCGACTTTTGATTTTTGGCATTTTGGCTCACTTTCTATATATTATTTATTCAATTTGTATTACAGGAACTTTATATTTTAAATTACAAAAGCACAAAAGCCTTAAATACTACACTATTAATCACTAAATTAACATTTGAAACATTTTTTTGAATTAAGAAATAAACTTTTTCATCATCAGATTGAAACCGAAATGCAAAACTTTAATAATTTCTACTCGTCACTAAATAAACAGTTATACAAAATTGAATTTATTCATATTTTTCATATCTTTACAAATAATGTACTGAAGATCGGTATAAAAAGGCACTTGTTAACTTAAACAAACCATGCATGAAAAAACAAAGTTTTAAAAAGGCTTAATTCAGTTAACGCCTATTTAAAAAAAAACCATAAAGTTTAGTAACGGCACAACTTCATATAATCTAACAATTTTCAACACTAATGAATTTATAAAACGGCACAAGCGAACTTATTTTCTTTTTAATTTTTAAGCAATTTTTAATACGCAATATTAAAATTTAAGCTTTAAACGGAAACAACAAGACTTAATTCCTTTTATTTCTAGTCTAACTAAATATTTTCTTTCATCTGCTTTACTAATATGATTTTTGCCAAATCTTTTTTTTTTTATGAATTTTTTTTATAGTTATGCCCTTTTATAACTTTCAGGTAGAAATTTTTATGAGATGTACCTTTATAAGAATTTGATTATTTCTCTTTCTAACGGTTATAAAACTATAAAAAATTGATGACTTATGTAGTTTTTTACAAGGAATTCGGATATTTTAACAACTCTTTTTATATATAGACCACAGAATGTATTTAATCTATCACCAAAAATTACAATAATAAAAATAAAATCCAAATATTCCAGTAAAAATAGACCTCAAACTCTTGTTAAAGAAAAACATAAATAGAACAGTTCCAAAACTAGGCACATATGCTCTTTAAACATCAAACAGAACCAAAAATGTTATTTTGAATATAACTGAAAATCTAAAATAGCCGTCAGAATGGTTTTAGGTAGGTGTTATAGCTGTTTAAATTATGAACATTTTTTTATTTTTACAACTTAAATGGTCAGAGCTATTAATTTTTGATGTCTCTGTTGTTTTACTCGTGATAAAAAAATTGTGTAGGAAAAAACATAATATGCAAGGTGTCCAACACTGATATATTAAAGGAGTTGATACTAGGGCCAGACTTTAAATAAATAAATGTACTATGGAAGTTCTCTTTGTTAATCCTTTATAATTCGTTAAAATCTCAAACCAAGAAATAACCAATAGTTGAAAAAATAAAACTGTAATTGTAGTATCATTCGATTTCGAAGTGCAAATTTTTTCCAAGCCTATATAGCACAGGACTTTGGCTACTTATAGTAGGGGCTCATATTTTTCCATGTTACAACCTTTAACAGCCTCCCGGAAGTACCAAAACTGTACCATTTTGGCTTTTTTGTTTATGTTCACTGATCTAGAAGTTTGTTATGGTAATAGAGTATCATAAATTTGAAAGCTGTAATGGTACTATGACAAGTTTAAACGTCCAAATGAAATCATGAACTAGTTTATATACACTCACTCTTTTAAAAAACTATTTCGTCTGTCCTACGTATCCCTTCCCTCTCACAAGAAAATTTCAACGTGTACACCAAATGATATTATAACTCTAAAGAAATTTAGTCTTTCAAATTTGTAAACCTGAACTTGTCTTAACTTTTTAATTTTCTACCAACAAATTTTGTGTCATAATTTTGAACTGCATATTTAATTTTTTTGTATAGGACATAAATAGACATTTAAAATCGAAAAAAATATTTTGAATGTAGGTAGTTTCTAAATGACTAATGTATTTTCCGAAAGCTTTTTTTATGTTCCTGAATATTATATTTTTTGGATAACCGTTTTTATACGTAACTTGGTTCATTTAAAAATATGATGAAAGATATGAATAGCAATTAAGGTACCAGCGCTGCCGAACTTGCCCAGTGGCAAGTTGCTTTATTTTAAAGAATTTTAAATCAGATGGGTTTTTTTAATTCATTTAGTTATGTAGAATACGTGGTTGATCGTAAATGTATATTATTTTAACATATGGGTTCACAAAATAATCAAAGCTAACAGAGCTTTAGAGAAATGGATACATCTGCAACATTTTTGCTTATTCCATAAATTTTAAAATACATAATTCTGATTTGGTAGAACAAATATCGGAAAATGTAAACACCATTCATTTCCTGTTCCTATCTTATATGTTAAAATTAATAAATAATTTATATAAGGGGTCTCAAAGTGAAAATCCAAAAATATATAAATTGCTTACGTTGACCAGAATAACATTTAAACGGCTTAATATTTACAACCGATACATTCATTTAAGACAACTTACTTACTTAAACGAAAAAGTGGAAAACGAATTAAACAGGGTTAATGGTAACTCGACGTATTCGTTGTGGGAATTTATAGGAGGGTTAAAATACAACAAATTAAGCTACCAAATGTTCTACCGAAATTCAGTAATTTTTGAGTTATTTTAATTTTTAGATTTTTGTTGAATTATATTCTTCTTTTATCATCAGCTAATGCCATAGCAGATCTCTGTTTTAAATTAAAAGTTCAAAAATACCAAACAGTTTTACAAAGGTTACTAATTAAACCTTTTATTTTTCTTAATTTTTACTTTAAGTTAATAGAGAAAGTAGTTTCACAGAGAAATCTCTGTTTCTCTCTTGAGAAATTGAGTGAGCCAATTTGTTGCATTTTAACCTTACGTCGACCAGTAATTCTGTATAAAAATGTTCAACCTTTGTTGAATATTTTTCCAAAAATAACCGAGAATTTCGAAGAATCTGAAGAAGAGTTTAGAACTGTTCGCTTCCAAAAACTCATTAATGGTTCGCTTCCAACTCAAGAGTTTAGAACTGTTCGCTTCCAAAAACTCATTAATGGTTTCCTTCCAAAAACTCATCTTGGAGGAATTCTGGGGAAAAATGTTTGCTTAAAAAAATGGGTTTAACGAGCCAGTGTTTCCCAACATTAAAAAATTCATATCCAAAAAAAAAAAAAAAAATTAACTTGAGCCGTTCAATTTGAATGTGGCGTAAGTTTTCAAAAATCAAGCTAGATTTTTCGATAAAGTTTTATCAAAATCAAATCTATGTAATTTCATCAATCATCACTCATTTTTGAAAAATGTTCTGCTAGTGAATTTCTCATTTGTAATTAAAAGCGAGGATTTTTTAAATTAAAATTAAATCCGATTATTTTACAAATTTAATAAAAAGTGGAGAATATGTGGAGAAGTACAAGCAGCAACATTTATGTCAATTATCGGATTAGACGCAATAAGAATTTTCAACACATTCACACTTGAGATAACCAAAAAGTAGACGTTAAAACAATAAAAAACAAATTCGAAGAGTATTTCACTCCGAAACGAAATGAAACATATGAACGACATATGTTTAATAAACTTCATCAAGAAATGGGACAGTCATTCGAAGATTTTTTAACAAAAGTAAAAACGCAAGCATCAAAATGCAACTACGAAACACTCATGGATAGTTTAATCAAAGACAAAATAATAGTAGGAATTGTATCAGACAACGTTAGAGAGAAATAATTGACAGAAACCGGGTTAACGTTAGATAAGGCAGTTGAAATCTGTAAAATATCAGAACAGACAGTGAAACAAATGTCATTAAGTCATTAAATCAAGAAAGAAGTGACAATCAAAACATCAACGCTATTGAAATTAAAAATAAGAAAGTATTTTATTGTAAGAGACGTGGATCAACACATTTATGTAAAAACTGCCCAGCTTACGGCAAAATATGCAATAAGTGTAAAATAAAAGGACATTTCAAAAGTGTGTGTAAAACAAAAATGCAAGAAAAGGAAAACAGAGATAAAAACAAAAAATCTCAGAAAAAAGTTCTTAACCTAGAAAACGATGACAGTGACGGCGGAGAGCACTCCGAAGAAAGTAATAATGAACAACTGAATATCGAAACAATAAAAGTAAATATAATTAAATATTGATTTGGACGCACAGTGCAACGTGTTACCTCTAAAAACCGCATCGAAGTTAAACGCGAAAATTGATAAATCAAAAACAAAAAATTTATTATCATATAGTGGAGACCAGATTAATGTAATTGGAGAAAGCGACATCGAATGCAGAATACAAAATAAACTAGCAAAAATAAAGTTTAAAATAATCGATCAAGATTCAGCAGCAATACTAGGATTAAAACTTGCGAAAAATACAAGTTATTAATTCGTCCCGATTCAAAAACAATAGTTTGGATTGACGACGAAACATTTAATGGATTAGGCTGTTTGAAACATTTTCAATATGATATTGATTTAATAGACAATCCGAAATTGGAAATAACAACAGCAAGAAAAATTCCATGTGTGTTAAAAAGCGAAGTTAAAAGAGAACTCGATAAAATGGTGTATATTGGTGTAATTGAAAAAATGAAGCAAGCAACACCAGTAGTATCACCAATAGTAGTTGTGAAGCAAAAAAGCAAATTAAGGATTTGCATCGATCCAAGAAATCTAAACAAAACTATATTACGCAGACATTTTCCACTTCGCACAATATAAGAAATTTCAACAAGAATCAAGAACTCCAAGAAGTTTACAAAATTAGATTATATGAAAGGATTCTGGCAGATTAAAGTAACGGATAGGACGAAAAAATATCTCACTTGCGCTACTCCATGGGGAAGGTATTGTTGTACGAGGCTACCATTCGAATTATGCTCAGCTCCAGAAATATTCCAAGAAGTAATGTCAAGTCTGTTAGGCGGATTAGATAATGTGGAAGTATCGATGGATGATATCTTAATACACGACGCGGATGAAGCAAATTTAAAAGAGACAACAAAACAAGTATTAAAAATTCACAGCGGCTCCGGCCTAAAGCTCAATAGAAGCAAGTGTATATTTAATAAAAGCACAATGCAATTTCTAGGGCATATATTGACAGAAAAAGGAATCAAACCAGACGAGGAAAAAATCGAAGCAATAGACAAGTTGAATGCACCTACAAATAAAAAACAGCTACAAAGGCTACTTGGAATGGTCACGTATTTAGGCAAATTTATCCCTAATCTATCTAAAATAACAGAACCCTTGAGAAGATTGTTACACAAGGATATACAGTTTGCTTAACTTAAGGGTAAATTAACAACAGCACCAGTACTAAAATATTATGACGTCAATAAAGAAGTTCTATTATCAGTGGACGCCAGTTCGAAAGCATTCGGAGCAGTATTGATGCAAGACGGACATCCAATTGCATACGCAACAAAAGCGATGACAAAAGCACAGGAAAACTATGCCCAAATCGAAAAGGAAGCAGCTGCAATACGATTCGCGTGCTCGAAATTCCACCAATATATATATGGAAAAAAGCTTACCATAGAATCCGACCATAAACTACTAGAGTCCATATTCAAAAAACCGTTGCAGAGGGCACCACCCAGACTTCAAAGAATAATATATGATGTTCAAAAATATGCGCCAATAGCAGTTTATAAAAAAGGCAACGAAATACCCATTCCAGATACACTAAGCAGAGATTGTAATAACGAAGAAAATAACAACAAGGAAGACAGCTTGGAAGAATCATCAGAAAACCAGTTAAATTATATTTATAAATTGATTCTAAATTAAGCAGTTTGGTACATATGAATTAGTAGTAAAATTATAGGTATTATAATTTTGAAAAAAAGGGGGATGCCACGACATCTACCCTAAAACCATATAACGCATATTGTAAACATAGCCACAACTACAATAAATTGCTTGACAGCAGTCAATACCAACTCGCGTGTCTGATCTCACATGAGGCTAACTGGAAACTCATCCGGCGAACCTAGCACTTGTTTAAGTCATTTTAACAGAAAACTAAATTTATTTACTGGTATTACATTTTAATTTTATACCGTAATTTGTTAATCAACTTTAAGGCAGCGTTTGAATACACGTCGAAGCTAAGTCTAACGAAACTAAAATATAATTCAGTGGCAAACTATTATTACAACTTTACTTTTTTACTTTTTATTGCAAACAAATTATGACGCACCTAACAATTTAAAATAATTAGCAAAAATTTAGACTATGAACTTTAGAAAGACATTCTCCGATTTGATTTAAATTTGTTTGTACTGATGAAATACTACCTCATATGTATTGTGTCGCCTAATTTAGAAATGCCACTCTCTAAATCAGTTACAGTCCTATGAAAGGAAATAAAATCTTTCTTCATTTGTTCGCATTCGTTTTCCATAGCTCCGATATGTTTCTTTAGTCGGGAAATCATTGGACTGAAATTTTTTTAATTTTGATTTATTTCGTTGCTTCGAAAACGTAATCGTATCGAATTTTAGGATTTTCAAAAAATCTTCATAGATGTTGGCCAAACAATATTTTTAGAAGTACCTTTAAAGAACCGAAATTGTAAATTCGACAACGTTACAATTCGAGAATTTTGTATACGGTTCTTTAATTGTCGATTAGCTGGAAAATTGTGCCATTTTCTACACCTTATTAAAAAATTCTTCTTATTTATGATTTTTGATCGTTTCGTAAAAGAATTGTTAGCAGATCTACATCTCGGTTCCCAAAGTTTCTTCTTACTAGTTGGAAATAATATTTTTTAAGTTATAATTCTATGTTCAGCAATTGGAATTTATAGTGTTTAAACAATACCATAAGTACAGTGAGCCATCATTCAAATAAATAAGTCACATACATTTTACGTGCTAAAAATGTCCAATATGTACATTTCTTTCCTTTTATTATTTTTTTAACAGAAATAATTTTAAAGGCAAATCGAACAAACATCAAACTGCAGTTATCAAAACTACTTTTCTAATTTTTGTAATTCTAAATATTTTTCAAGATAAACTTTCTAGTGTTTCAATAAGCGAGTTTGTTCTGTAAGCCATCCTGTTCTCATACATAGAACAGCGGTAAAATATAAATAGATTTTGAAGAATCTGTGCTAAATTGTACAAGTTAAATAAGTAAAGATAAATTTGGTGGTATCTCGATTATTTTTGTTAATGTTTTTAAAAAATAAAATCAACCTATAGAATACTCAGTTTGTTAAAACAAGCCAAATTCTAATATGAGATACTAAAATTTAAGAATTTTGTTTTGTTTTAAATAATAGTTATTTGTGTATCAAGAGCGCAAAGTGCCAGTTTGTCACGCGAGAAAGGAAATTGCTGGCCGACGGGACGGAGGCCAGCAACCTTTCGAGCGTGACAAACAACTTTGCGGACGTGTTTCACACTTTATTTTTCCTACAATCATTTTAAAAAATATAATAAAAAGATAATTTTGTAGTAAAATTTACTATACTGACAATACGATTTTATTTTAGGACCGACATTTTGTTCAATCGAGTAGTCAAAGATTTTTTTTATTTTTCATAAAGAAAAACAAAAATTTGGTTTGATGTTTTATTCAAACATTAGTCTTTCTTTAAACATGCGTGCGGTTTCAAGTTTTGTCACACGTTTCTAAGAGAAACGTGTGACAAAGTAATTTGTTTATTAACTGTCAAAAAAACAGACACTTTGGGCTTTGAAAACAGAGAAAAAAAGCCTGCTTTTCACGGCGATTGTAGGAAAACAATTTTATCCTTCTAAAACAAATTTTCTTAAATATCACAATTTCAAAAGTTACTTTAAAAATTTCCCCCGAACCTCAGAAAATGATTTATAAATGAGTCAAAAAATTTAAGTTTCGTATTTACGAATACTGCATGGTAATACCTTTCGGCTCTGTTATATTCTTATAAAAATCATAAAACCAATTTTTAAGACGTACATAAATATGCCAATCGCATCACATTATATAGAAATCAAATCAAATATGTGTCACAATCAAGCATACTCAAATTGTGCAAAGATATCGTGAGTGTTGTACTTTCAAATAATTTTTACGGTTTGGCATGTAGCTTGAATAAGTTGTTTCTTAGAATATCAAACGAAGCGTAAAATTAATCGCGATTTGTTAATGTTACGATAATAAATGTTATACGTGTATCATATGCGTGTGATTAGAAACGCCTCGCAAAATGTAATTCAAGATGTGTATCATTGTTTACCATATGTTTGTAGAATATACAATAAATATACATTACAGTATATACATATATGTACGTATTATAGTATAGTAGAATAGTCGTTTTCTTATAATTTTACTGATTTAAAGAGAATACCCCGCATATTATGATAAGGAAAATGTTAAGGGTGTCGCATGCGTGCTGAAAAAAGCTGGGGAAAAGAATAATCCTCCCAATAATTTTCTCCTTCTTGTACTATGGTTTTAATGATTATAATTTTGATCATCTAAAATTTTTTTTGTTCTCTAAAGATTGTACAAAAATAATGATAACAATAAAGAAATTTTTTTTTATTTCAATTTAAAAGAAAAAACCAAAAAAGCTGTTTCCAGAGATAAAAGCAAAACAAAATATTGTTACTTTTAAAAATCATCATCATCATCATCATTATCATCGTTGGTGCGATGATGGTCGAGAGCTTTTTCTCCTACATTTGTATTTTATTTTTGATGATATGAGTCGCTCTTTTATAATATTTTGGTTTAATTTTTTGGAGCAAAAGCTAAAATAAAATTCCAAAAAAAAAAAAAAAAAAATGTGCGCCCTTTTTCCTTTTATTTTTTAGTTTACATTTATGCGTGTCCATGATAAGAGCGTTTTTTCAAGTTTCTTACCCAAAATACATGTATGTATTTTAATTATTAAATGAAAAAAATTAAATTTTCATGTGTTTATTTATAAATTATAATGGAGTGATATTTATGACGAAAATAAATTGGTCTCTTTTTTTCAATTAAAGCTAAATAATTAATCAAATAAATAATTTGTGTGCAATTTTGTGTGAACATAATAAATTTATTTATTATTAAGTGTTAAATGTTTATATGTGGGTGATAACAAAAAAATATTAATGTGTTAAAAAAATATATGTTTATGTTTAGAAAATGTGCTTAAAGTTGTATTTGATTGTTGAGAAAAATCTTTTCAATTTGATACGAAAGAATATCGATAATTTGAATAAAATTAATTGTAATTTATTTATAATATGGTGGTGACTAGTGTTATGCTTTCTTATTATTAAAGTTATGGTGGATCCATTAAAAATATTTTGGGTATTAACAAATAGTACATATTTAGGTAAATTGAGCTTTTATTATATTATTTGTGGTTGCAACAAGTAATTTGTGAGAAATTTGAATGTGAAACATTTCCTCCCCTTGTGTAAATAAAATGTAAATTTTGTGATTTCCAAGAAATTGACGGGTATAATGAAAGCTGATTTTTTTATTTTTTTTTTTTTGTTTATAAATTCTTAAGAAATTTTAAAAGAAAAATAGAAGGACTAATACTTGCTTAGATTGTACTGGGGTCGCCAATTTTAATTAATTTATTTTGTCTGCCTGTATAATTTATATTACTGGCTTAAAGATCTGAGTAAATTGTTTTGTTACCACCAACATAAAAACCATATAACTTTTTAATTTATTATTCGTTTTTCGAAGCATAATTAGATCAACGGAATTTTTGTAAAAGTTTTGAAAAATTTAGGTCAATATTTCTAACATACTATGTACGTATAAAGATGAATTGAATATGTTTCATTAGGATAAAGTCGTCAATAGGTTTTAGTGCCTTATTTTAAAATGATTTGAAGATTAGTTAGCTTCACGAAGCCCATATTTGCATTAAAGTTTTTGGTCCAACTAAGTTGAGAATTAAGTTGGAGTCCACAATTATAAAGAGCAACAAATTTGTTAGCCCTTCAGCGCAGTTAGGATGTTAAGCGAAAACTTAAATTTTTCGTTTTAAATTTAACTAAAATATTTTAGTTTGCACCCAAAATTAATTCTTGTGAAGCACTTGTTGTAATGTTTACTTTGGAAAATTCAAAATTATTTTATACAAAAATATTGATGCGAGTCTGCTATTTAGGTAGTTTAGTAATAGTTATAAGGCATTAACGGAGATTCTTGTCCATTGAATTATTCTTAAAAATAGAGAACGGACAATAAATATAACCTAAGTTACAGTAGCCTGATTTTAAGATAGTAATAACGCGAACAATCTTTAGATAGTTAGTCTATAACGGGGTAACAATTTTAGCCAAATTTTTAGTTAGAAGTGCATAGTATTATGGTCGTATCCAAGAGGTTATGATATTTTAATCATGTTTTCATTAGTAACAGGACCGCCTGTTAATAGACTCCTTTTAATTGTTCGTGGGCTAGAAACGCAAAATTTGAACTAAAAGAGCGTGATGTGTATGTAGTACAACTGTAGCATAAAAGTCACTAAAGTGCCATTTAATACCAGTTCAACTGTATTCAGAATTAGTGTAAGAATTTTTCATAGCTTTCTTAAATATTTCTTTAATATCAGGTGTTTTATGTGACTTTTAATCGTTTTACAATAAGAAGTGATCCTGAAGCAATGAATGCCTCCACCCATTCGGGATTCACGAGTATAATGTCCTAGTTCGTTATCTAACCAAAATACGATACCGACTATTATTTTAAAAGATGATAGATAATAAATAATATTTCGAGTTCAGTCGGCTTATTATGCAATGCAATAAGCAATTGGAAAAATAAATCACATTCATCAAATTGACACTGAAAAGTTAACAAATAAGTAAGAAAATTGGCTAATGTCATTTGAAAAACATAGATTACTTAATTTAATTACTGTTACATCGTTTATTTCCCAAGTGATTTTCGGATGTACCTTCTTTGATTTTGACATAAATATTACTTTTTTGTTTAATTTAGAAGCTGCTTCATATTAATTGTAAAGGGTTTTCCAATAAGGACTTGACAACTTTGAACTTTCATTGTGAACGCACCCTTAAACCAATAACTAAACTGTCAGTGTCAAAACATTCAGTAAAGACAACATTTTCATCATGATGAAGTACCCGAATGAACAACGTTTACAAATAATTAAAATTTACTGCAAGTTGGTGACTGCAACTTCAAGAGCGTTAATTCCAATTTTTGGTTGTAATTATCGTCCCAGTAGATAAGCAATTCATAATCTAGTGAAAAATGTTGAGTCTAAATATTCGCTGTCGGATGTTCCCGTGCCAATGAGACAACTGGTTGATCGAAGTGCCGAGAATATTGCAGCCGTTGCGTCCGTCGCAAACGAACCTAAATAGTCGATTCGCTGCTACAGAGACATGTTGCAACGTTATTTCTTTGGTCAATTGCATGAGCTAGACATTAATGATATGTGGTTTCAACAAAACGGTGCGACATGCCACACAGCGGGTCTTACAATCGACTTATTGAAATCTAAATTCGATGAACGTGTTATATCCAGAAATAGTCTTGTCGATTGGCCGCCTAGATCGTGTGATTTAACATCTCTAGACTTTTTTTATGGGGCTCCGTTAAATCATTGGTCTATGCCAACAAGCCGGCGTCGTTAGAGGAGCTCAGACCCAATATTGAACGAGAGATACCGGCCGTTTCGGTCGAAATGTGTGGCCGAGTAATCGAAAATTGGGTTCAACGAATCGACACTTGCAAACGTTTCTGTGGTAGACATATGAACGATGTTGAATTCCATACATAAATGTTTTGATTGTACTTTGACTCAATAATAAAATTTTCCAAATATCTCAAATGGTTTGCGTTTTATTTAAAAAAAAAGTTGTCAAGTCCTTATTGGAAAACCCTTTATAAGTTCTCCATTAAACACAGCTGGTTAAAATTGTTTTAGTTAGAGGGTCGTTGGTTCTTAATGGTCCATAACAACATCCTTTTCATTCTTTGACTTCAAATAAAATCCCGTCCTCGAAAAGTTTTTGTGTCGCTGAGTAGCGGTCAGGACATGATGATTACTTTAGTGGTAACCTCTATAAATTTAGCAATCGCTAGCATAATGTACCCATTAGTAGGAGTTCTAACTTTAATAATTCATCTAGTCGACGATACCGTTGCACAATTAACATTTGTTACACTCAAAATTATACTGACTAATTTCGTATTGATCATTGCAAAAGTAGGAAAAGCACCTTTTACGGAAAACAGAAGAAATAGACCAAATACACACTAATTGCGATGCAACCATAGTAAATGTGTTATCAACGCTCTTGCGAAAACTAGTAAAAATGTGCTAGATACAGAATTCATCATATCCTACAAAACCAACGCAAATGTCTATACAAGCCGTGCTCTCCCTATACATTGAATAGAAAAATCCAATTTGGAGAATTCCCGATTACATTGAGTTATATTGGTATGTATTATCACCGTATACTTTATAACTTATGTAATTAAAACTGTTCAATTAACGCTTATTTGATCTGAGATCTTGCTAGCTTCCCCAGTCGATATTTTCGGAATTTTCCTAAATTTTGTAGTATTGGGAATATTTTTATATTCCTTGGAATATTCCTTGGCGTTGAGTTGCTGGCCTTCCAGTTTATTCGAAATTTTTCATAAAATTCGAGTTCTCGGGTTATGGGGAAGCTTTCGAGAGCTGCTTTTAAAATGCATGCCCGATTATTTTCGATTTTATTAAAAATTATCTTGTCCTTATCACTTTTTTTAAACTGTAAATTATGTGTGCTTTGATGCAATTATTATTCATACATGATATCATCGCTACCATATATAAATCGATAAATGAGATTTAATAGAGTCATTGGGAATATTGCCGTCCAAGCAAAGTATTCACTATTTTTTGCCGTTCTGAACAATCTTTTTCCAAATAGACAAATTAAGATAGGAATTATATAAAATCATGTATAATGTTTGTTGAGCCCACCTTACAGAATCGATATGGCTTTACGAATTCAACTGTTTGTGTGTCATAAACAACCAAGTACCCTATAGAGAGCGATCGAGTCAACGACCAATAAGTACTTCACAACTTGCGTTAATATTAATAATCTCTCATTGTGCCAAATTATCAATTTTATTTTAGTACAATACATACATAATTCAAATGCCATTATTTTGTTGTTTACGTCACTCTCATCATCTGAATTGATTACATTAACTTTTATAACGTTTAATCACATTAATGTAGGGTGCAGATGGATTGAATTGAAATAAAACGTTAACGTCAAATGTAAAATTATTTTGTTTAAAGTTTACAAGAACGCTATAACCCTCTGTTTGCACTTCTATGAATCCAACCTTATTAAGGATTAATTTTCGAGTATTAAAGCAAGGAGCTTTAGAGGAATGGGATGTCTGACATAAAAAAATTCTGAGCTGTTCCGCATAATTTTACGATATTTGTCTTTATATTTTATATAAGATTTGTTGAAAGTGGTTTAAGTCTATAAAAATAATTTTCATTTTATTTTGCATTTTCTAAATTTCGTTAAGTTGCTCGGACGATTGCTGTTATCAATTTTTTATAAAATCTGATATAGGTTTTGCAGTCCAAATTATTAATCGATGTTGCAAAGCATTTTCAGTTTTTTGCAATTGATGTTCATGTTTTTGCAAACCAAATTCACGTTTGTTCAAATTACGTTCACTTAAGTGTAATCACAAATTCAAAATAATTCCAATTAAATTCACTTTTTTATATTTTAAGGTGTAATTATTTTACAGTTCAAATTACATTTTTTTTTTCAAAGCAAATTAAAATGTTCATGAAGTAATTGCCAATGGGATACGTCACATTTGAAAAGTAATAAAAAGCATTCTTTAAAATCGGTCAGTTCAATTTAGTTTAACATTATTCATTAAATACGTATTTTCTAAACGTTACTACTTGCTTGTAGTTTGCTAAAGTCTCTTTGGCTATGATTAGGTTGCAATAACTATGGTCGGTATATTTTCGGCCTTTATTTTCCTAACATGTTTTCTTACCCCTAATTCGTTAGAGAACCATTGGGGCGGAGCCCCATTCTACATTTGGTTCTGTTGATTAGATAACTAAATATATGTATATTTAGATTCGAATCGATTTAAGAATCAGTTACTGACGTCGAAACGAAATGGGATTCAGTTGAACATGGTTATAGGAATTCACACTAAGTTCCATGAAATCAAGGGATAATAAGATCGGGATTCCATACGTAACTTGCATTCTATATCGTGATGTTACTTCCTTATAAATTTGTTAATGTTAAAAATAGAGGAAATCTACTCTGTAACACCTGGCGTAAACGCGGGCGGAGCTTTATTTAGTATTCATATATTTATGTATTGTAAAATTGTCTGTTTGCTGGTTAAGTAGCCAAATCGAAGACACTCGGATAAATGCCCACATTTACGTAGACTATGGACAGGTCCATGGGCACAATTTTCTCCAACTCATTCTCAATATTTTTCAAAGTAACTTCAATTGACAAATTTTACAATTCAAAATCAATTTTTTGCAAATCAAACCAATTCTCGTTATTATATTCGTCATTATTGTAGATAATTTCTGCATTTCGAATGCAGCTCTTGCTTAGCAGAACTGGTATTAGTTACTTGATAACTGTATTAAATTTTATCATTGTGGTTTTAAATTAAATCGTTAAATGATTTTGAATAATAACTCATTTTACATCTGATCATCCTTTAGGTGTAAGTGTTTTTCGATTTATCGGTAAATGATTTCATATAGAGTTTCATTTTTTAACACCCTTATTGTCTCTAAAAATGAAAAAATAATCGGAAAATCGCAGTTGTGCTTCACATGTTTCAGAACAACCTCTGAATCCTGTAATTCTGAGGGAAAATTGTACAATCACCAGAACTGTCAGGTATAAATAAAAAGAGCGCTAATTTAATTATCAAAAAATATTTGAAAGGTGGTGAGGAAATCCTTATGGAAAATTGAGCAAATCGTGGAGAGGGGAAATCCAGCAATAACTCTATAAAATATAAAAGAAGAACTGAGAGAATCGGATAACAGAGTGCTAAGCATTTCTTCGATTCAAAACCGCACCAGGATTGTCTAAATGATGAACGAACTATCGATTTTCGAAAGATATACCATATGCAACGCATTTTTCACAAAATGCGCCACAAGATCGACAGAAAATAATATTAGTTGATGAAAGTGGCTTTAAATACCGTCTAAGGCGGTTGAAAGCTCGATCAAGAATGAACTAGTGTTACTTCAAAAGGAAAAGTACCAAAATTTTAAAACAGTCCAAATTTAAAATGAGCCTTAAAACTGAGGTAATTTCAAATAATACACAGATTAGCAGAACTTTTAATTTGCATTATAAATAATTGAATTTGAATTATAAAATAATTAGATCTTGAATAATTTTGAATTTGTGATACACATATGTAAAAGTAATTTGAGCAAACGTGAATTTCCAAACCCTATAGTTGCAGATGTACAAAAGCTTACTTTGGTAAATCACTATAGGATTGTATTTTACAGCAGTTTTAGAAGTAACGTACATTGATTTTTGCAGCATTTAAAATAAATAATTCACACTTTTAATATGCGGTTATACATCTTTGACATGTGAACCACACCGAATAATTCACACATTTTCGGTGTGATTATTTTTAAATCACACCGAAAAAAGATGCATTTGTTGTTTGTTCACCCAAAGCAAAGTAGGAAGAACTTAATTATTTATGTATGCGTTCTCTTAAAATGATGCGTATGAATTTTTTGGAGTGTTTTAATAATCTGCATGTGGTGGTACTAATGATCTGTAATATTTTATATATCTTTACTGTCTTCAGTCACTTTAGGTTACATCCTTTTAACGGTTTACTCGATCATCTATTACAACATACAAATATTTGTTTTCGGTTTATTTTACATCCATCAATTATAGTATCCTCGTTCTGAACAAAATTTTTGCGGTGTTGTTGTGATATTTCTGCCACTGATTGTTTCATTCCAGATCTTGGTTAATTTTAATGATAGCTATTGATTATTAGGGGCAGCCGTAATTAATAATCCATGTGGCACACCAAGCTTATTTAATTAGTTTGTAAGTTTTAGAAATATGTACAATATATTCTTGAATTTTTACCATTTGTTGGCTGTTACAAAAAAAAAAAAATAATTTCTGTTATTCCATAGTGCACTAGCTTCGGGATCAAAATTTACTGATTTTCTAGTTATTTAATAATAATTTAATAGATGTTTCATATGTTTAGAGCGTAATGATGATTGTTGATACACTAATATGTATGTTGTTCTCATTTCGATGAGTATAAAACGCTTAAAACGTGCGGTATTATGAATTCATTTAATTATTTGTCTTGCAAAAAGCATCTTATATCGTTCATGAAATTAAAAATAATTTTAAAATGTACCCTTTTCTTGATAGCTACCCCTCCAGTACGTCTACTTTCTGAATCAAAATATAATATAAAATTCTACTACACAGCATTTGGAATTCAACTTGTTGCTATTTTATTTTATACAAACTTTATTCAATTACATATTCTATCATAATTTGATTTCTACTAAATTATTATTTCAAAGTTAAGGTAACATTACTTAAGATTGGAATGATATAAAGGAAGAAAATTAGTTCAGTTAGCTTTCTATCATGCGAATGTAATTATGTAATTAATACATACATATATTAATTGAATGAATATATATGTCTGTATCAAATCACCTTCAAAAAAAAAACTAAATATTTATTTGAATAGGAACAAACAATAAAAATAAAACTTTTTACTTTTGCCTTCCAGGTTTGTATGAAATTTATTTTGAGAAAAAAAAAAAATTTTTTTGGCTCTTTATGTTGGTGGTTAACTTAAGGAAAAAGTTAACAAACTTTTATCTTTTTCCTTAAGAAACAAAGAATGAAGTTAACTACAATTTCAAATGAATTGTCAAAATTGTTTAAGGCGGCAAGTGATAAGAACGTTTAAAACAATTTTTTTTTTTTTTTTTGATTAAATTATTAAATATTTTTAATAGAGATTACCAAATATGTGTAGCTAAAGCCACTTACGTTACAATGTTACTGGTTTAATTTATTAAATAACGCAATGTTTAAATATTCAGATATTTATTTTTTCGTGTAACATATAATTAATGTATTTTTGAATGAAAATATTTATTTGGTTGTCAATGTTAGTACCAAACATATAATTTAAGTGCTCCAACACAATTGTTCTGTAATTTCTATTAAAAAATATTTAATAATATAAAAATGTTTTCACTAAATTTTCCTATTACTTGCCATGGAGCCGTGCCTTTACCCGGAGAATTGCTTTAGCCCCAATTAAAAAACAATGAGGCACATTTTTATGTTTTATGGCACTAAGCGTTATTTATTTTATTTGTTTTTAATTCCCTATAAAACTAGAGTGATAGTAAATGGAATTTTCTTAAAATAAAATACAAAATTTCAATTTGCTGTCGATAATTTTTAATTTAACAAGATAAACTGAAATTTTGTTTGTATTGAAAATGTTAAAATTTTATTTATGGTAAACGCACGATTGCACGATATTTTAACTATAGATAATTAAAAGTTACGGTTTTCACTCCGAACAATTTTCATTCATATCTCTCGTAAATGTATCATAAATTTCGACAAAAAAAATGTTTCATTCCACTCTTATATCATATTATAAATAATATTCACGATTTTGTTATTATGAATATTATTTATATTATACTAATTTTATGATGGAAACGAAGACTATTTTGATTTTGCATAAATAAGTTTTGATAACTCAACAAACAAACCAGTTTATTATAACGAAGTTGGCTTTAATTTGACTTTTCCTCATTCATTGTGCATGCATTTTTTAAAGTAAAAGGCAAAAGTAAAAATTTTTTGCATTGTGAATGTGCCTGGTTACTGAAATAGATTAAATAAAATGTCTACAACATCCAGTTTTATCTTCTTAATAAAACTTTTTAATCAAATTTCACTTTGAATTGTTTTCGGCAACATATCAAAGAATTTTAGGGCAGTTGAGAGAAAGAATCATTTGAAATCACTTTCCTAGAAAATGGTCCGATACTCGCATTAGAGTTGTGAAGGTTGTAAATTTATTTATTTATTTCTCTCAACCATTCAAATATACAATTATTTTATTTTTTTTTTTTTTTATAAACTCATACAAAAAAAAAAGTATGGTTAAGAAGATTGGATAATCTTTGTCAAGACGACAGTTACGATTAACCCAAGTGTTAAAAATTAAATTTACAAAAAAAAAAATATAATAAAGAAAAATAAAATTATACAAAACATAAATTATTTAGCAAACATAAACCCCACATCTTTAGTTTCCAGTATTCCAGTCTTTGACCAAATGCAAAAATTTCCTATCATAAATCATCGTTCTTATATGAGGCGGCAATCGATTAAAAAGAATGGCGGAACAGAGTACAAATTTCGATAATTATTCCGAACTTGATATGTGTAAACAATTCGCGGCAACCGATGACAACTTCGCAAATAAAACAATCTTAACACTTTAAAAATATGTAGGTGCTGTCAAGGCAAAATTTTGCAGGCATTGAAAATAGGCCAAGAATGATCGTATCGACGCTTGAAAAACATAACTCGAATAATATACTTTTGTAAAATTAATAGCGGTTCAATGGTATCAAAATAAACTCCACCCCAACATGGTAAACCATAACTGATGCGAGAGTCCATGCAAGCAAAATAAAAATTGAGTAAAACATTGGATGGACAAAATTTACGTATCAAATAAATTGCACGTAATGCAGAATTAACTTGATTTTTGACAACTTGAATGAACATGTGATTTCCAGTTTAAATTCCCAAATATTTAAGTAAACGAACATTTCCAATTTTAATGCAAAGACTGCTACAATTACGTAAGTCACAATTACGTACATGATAAAAAATCTCGGGGATGAAACATCGATAAGGATCACCAACCAATTTGAAGAACATTACCTTAGTTTTTTCACTTAAGAGCAAGGAGTGATTATCAAACCATGTGCGAAGAATTTTCATGTCAGAATTTATTTGGTTAGTTATGTCATTAATAGTCAAATCAAAATAACTTAATGCAATATCATCAGCAAAAGCAACAATTTTACCGTTTAAGTTTAAGTCAAAAATTGAATTTATGTAAATTAAAAACAAGATAGTACCAAGAACAGAACCCTGGGGAACACCATGTTCAATAATAAATGGAATGCTTTGCGATTTATCAATCCTGACCATAAATGTTCGATTACTGAGATAAGACTTGAACAATTTCTGTGATACACCTCTAAAATCAATGGACTGGAGCTTACGCAGAAGATGATTATGATCCACCATATCAAAGGCTCTCTTTATATCGATGAAGACTGCACCAACAAACTTCTTCTCATTTAGATTATTATGAATTCCATTTAAGAAATTAATTAACGCAGATTCAGTACTTTTGCCAGATCTAAAGCTGTGTTGATGAGGACTAAGAAATTCAAATTTGCCCAAAAACTTCTCAATACGGGATTTCATCGATTTTTCAAAGATCTTCAAAATTGTGGGTTGCAATGCAATGGGCCGATAATTGTCCTTAATAATGATATCACCCTTTTTAAACAAAGGGACAACAATTGCAGTTTTTAAAACATTAGGGATAACACCATTTACAAAACATTGGTTAATGAATTGTACTAAAACTGGCGCAATTGCTATAACCACTAATTTTAGCATATTCGAGCTAAGACCAAGAATTTCAAGTGCATTACTTGATTTAAGTCCATTAATAATACAAATAATCTCTGATTCCTCGACTGGATTAATAAAAAATGTATCCAACATTTCAGTAAAGTAAGAACAATCATTAGGACTCATACTTTGGGCAGAAAAGTTAGATGATCTCAAATCGCTAACGATTTTAGAGAAATAAAAACCAAAATCGTTAGCAATTGATACAGAGTCAGAAAGAATCTCTGAGTTAATAGACAAAATTATTTTGATATTAGTTCTACTCAAATTCCCGCACAAAATATCATTAACAACCGACCAGGTCTTCTTGCAATCTTTACCACATTCATTAAATTTCCTACTAAAATAGTTGTCTTTAACAGAAACTATAGAATTATTGATTCCGCTACACAATTTGAGATAATAATTATACAGTTTTTTATTCGCCGGATGTTTTTTACATTTAAGTTGAATTTTTTTTTTGTTGTACTTATTAAAAGTACCAACTTGTTAGAAATCCACGGTTTAAGCTTTATGTTTGAATTATGCCTAATTACATTTTTGGAACATGAATCAGCTACTTTTGAAAGCATTGAAACCATATTGGTCAAAATTGATGTGGGGTTACTTAGACTTAATAAACTAGAAAAATCAAGTGACGAGATTAATGATTCAAATTTAATAATATCAAATTTGATGTACGCCAATTCTTTTTCGTTAACATAATTACCAAGAAATCGTTGTCTTTATAACTTTGTGCCCACTTCGCTGGAAAAATAATTTTAAAACTTTAAATACAGATATTGTATGTATAAAAGGTAAACTTTACTTTTACAAAATAATGGTTAGCTAAGAGATCTTTGATCTTTGTTATGTAAAATTCTAAGCGCAAACTTTTGTGTATATTGGTAGCTTAATATGTAAGAAGTATGCACTACCATATAGTATACACCCAAGTCATATTCCAATTTCTAAATAATAATTGAATAACAGACTTTAAACAGAACATCACGAGGACACACTTACCGAGATTTTTATATTCGCTGACAAAATCCAGTTTCAGTCAACTTGAACAATCTGCCCTTTCATCACATATTTGATTGTGATAGTACACATTTAATTCATACCTGCTCATGTCATATAACAAAGTGAAATCAGTGGCAAATGCAATAACCGTACCGCATAAGATGTTATCAAATATAGAGTTGAAGTAGTTAAGAAAAATCAGCGGTCCTAAGAAAGATTATCTCAGAAAAACTTTTCAGGTTTGCTGAGACAATCCTTATTTTTTACTATTATTATACTGGTATGATCTAAGCCAATCATGCACAAATCACATCATAACAGTGTATGACAAGTGTACCCAACTACCCTGGTATTTTTCGAAATTTTTAACTGCCCGAATACTAGGCTACTTTGAGTATCGCGAAAAAATTCATAAGCACCCTGAAAACTTTCCGCTATTTATCTCAAGTACCAGAAGACTCTAAATCAGTCGTTACAAAAAATATTTTGTCAAAGCACGTAAAAACGCGGGAAGCCAAAAATGTACAACTTATTCTAGATTGCCAGACACGGTGCAACACACTTATTTCGCCAATCAACCGATTTCTAAAACTGAAATATTATATCACTACTGATCTCGCCTCAGTGAATTAGGCGCTGAAAAAAATACCGAAAAATATATGGAAATATTAAATGAAACCTCACTTATTTTTGAACCGCTTATGCCTGCGCTACCAGAACTGAGCAAAGAAAGGCGAAACTAATGACGGCTGAATACACATTAGGACACCGGCTTCTTTTTGCGTTTTTTAAGCGCTGGAAAAGTATCGTCAAAAAGGGAGGAATAATTAGTAAAGGAAGTTATCAAACGAATGAGTGTATACACAATATAGGGGTAGTAGTACAGCAGACAAATATAAAGCAAAAATCAATAGCTCATTTTAACTGCAGTTACCCTAGACACATTTCTAGCAAAAAAGGATCATGCCACAGTTGCTGCGTTCCATTTGACTTGGCAAAGTACAAATAAGTACTTGGGAGTAGATGGTAAATGGAACGCAGAAAATTAGTTGCGAAAATAAAATTTAATTTAAAAAAATTTACGTGCAACATGGAAAGTTGGAAAATTAATTATTAATTTGAAAACTGTTCAGCCATTTCCTACCCATTAGTTGTACTAAATATTCTGGTAACCAAGTCGCCATAAATTGAAAAAGCAAACTACTCATAAAATATAGCAAGAGTAGCTGCGTGCAATCAGAAGTATTTGTGTGTACTTTGCCACGTTAAATGGAACGCAGCAAGTATATTTCAGCGCTTGTTGTATACTTTTTGTTAACAAATCAGAGATTTTTCGATTCGGAAAAAATGTCTAATTGCACGCGGATTCCACACAAAATCATTTAATTGGACTCTTCCGATTATAAAAAATATAATTTCGTCTCTCCAATTAGGCATTTTTGTACAAAAATTAATATTATTTGACATTTGTCAATAAACAATGCTGCCTCTTTCTACCTCACTATTTCTGTCCTAGTTATCCATTCATTGCTTACTTTTATTGCACTTTTTCAAGCCAGTGTCATAATACCATTACTATGGCATTTAAAAAGCTAAAATATCTGTTTGTAAATTTGAAAGTGAAGTTGATGAACATCATCAAAAGGATGGAATTTCATTATTACCATATTTGCATCATGGCAGTTCTCCAGAAGAAAACAAATATTTGAATTTCGCATCAAAAATTTCTACAGGACAATGGGCTAGTCAGCTTTTATTTCGCTTGGTCTCAAGACAAAACCACTTTTGAATGGCAAATCAACATGTAAATTTATCTGACGAGAACTTCGAGAAACAACTGGATATAATGAGCCACAATGCTGTCTTACATTATATAGAACCATAAAACCTGACGAAAAAATGGAAGATTTAAGTGTCTAACAAGGAGACAAGCAGATCTAAATTTTGGATGATTTACACGAAGCACGGCTTTTGAACGGGTGCTTTCAGTAGTGGGGAAATGTAATTACAAAAATTTGCAGTGGCCTAGCCGTTTCTACACTTTCGGGTACTTAATTTTCAGGTATTTTACGAGGCCTGGTGAATTGAGCACATTTCAAAATATCCGGGAAGATACCACTGAAAACATTGTGACTGAAAACATATTTTAAAATATCGCCTGTACTATTAACTACTCTTTAATAGTTCGGAAATCAATAGAAGCACAAATGTCATATTTTTTAAAGAGGCTACAACATGTTTAATTTGTTCTGTAGTTATTTCGTTAAACTAAAAAGAATAATTAGAGCTTTTAACTTGAACCGATTGTCTTTCCATCATCCTTCAATTTTCCACTACTAATGCAATAGTTATTGAATAAATTTGTAATTTCCAAAGTATTTCATATTAACAAATTTGAACCTTTAGTATCATCACCGATTATCGAATTAATAATGCTCCATTGTTTTGAACTAGCATTGTTTATAACGTATGTAGCGTTTTTTCTTGGTGAACGTTATTCACCCTGCTATACAAAACAAAAAATAAAAAAAACGAAGCCACGACAGGAAAATAAATAATCAGTAGTTACCATTTATTTGACTCAAGTCAAAATCGACTTTCATTGATATTAATCTATTTAACTCAGAAAAAAATTTAATTTTGAAATGCGAAATAAATAAATCGTGATCATTTTTTTCCTGACCGAACGTAAATTACCCAATCTGGGGAGCTTTTTGTGTATTCGATTCGAATGTATCGAGCTATCAAAGAATTGAATCAGATTTGTTCGTTTCTTATTTAAATCAAATAAGAATATGTTACTTTGAAGAGTCGAATACGTTCGCATCGAATTCACAAATAGCCCCCTTGTTCTTTTTTTTTTAATTAGTACCTAACCTCTACTTACTGAAATAAAAATTAAAATTCACCAGTTCACTTTAAAACCAATAAACTATATCGTCATCCCAATATTTAAGTGATTCATACGCAATTTAGTAATTTTGGAGTTAGATCTACAATCTTACGTAAAACTGTAGACTGGGTCACTAAATTAGATTCCAGAATCATTATTATAAAAAGTTGTCATCCCAGTTTTTAAATGACATAAGTGGATTTTAATAAAAATAGGGTTAAGACCGTCACAATATAAAATGGCAGACCTACTTCCAAAAAGATTAAAATGCGTTTGTAATGTGCTTTAAATATTTCCAGAAATGCTCATCTATGAATTAAATGAAAAACTGTAGCAACATACAAAATCTACCTTATAGCATATTCGGGCATCAACACATATTTTCCCCTTTTTTTTAAAAGAATGACAAAAACCATTAAAAAACCATGCGACTCGATGAATAACACTTTCCATCCAGATAAAAAACAAAGCGCCGTACCATATTTCTACTGTCTTATTTTCATTCAGGTGGTAAGGTTACAAAGCAAAATGCACAAGAAAGACGTCATTTTCCAAGGATAAATTCGATGATTTGGACGAAGGATTATATGTCCTTCATTACTATTAATCATGGTAGGTTGTTGATTTCTCTACGGCCTAAACAATAGATTTTTCATGGCGCAACAATTTACTTTATTGGTCTCCACATATAGCGGTGGTTTCGATGAAACTTTTAGAATTTAGCTTCTTTGACATTTGTGTTTTCTATTCTATTCTCTTTAATTTAATTCTTTAAATTTTGTCCATATATTTAATACATGTGTTCACGCTAACATTTTACCATCGAACTGCCTCAACATTTAAAAAAAAAATTCAACTAAAAAAAAATAATCCGGCAAATAGCCAATAACGATACGACCCATAAAATATTGCAAATAAAGTAAATCAGTGTAGCAAAAAAGTCAAATTCAGTAAATTCCAAAAAAAAAAATTATTAAACACTTTGCCAATGCATACAGCCTCAAACAGTTGCGATAATAAATCTCTCGCTTAGTACGTAATTTCTTTGCAACTTAACTAGGTTCGAGTTGTTCGGATGTTTAATAATCTTCTAGTAAAGTTTATTCTTCAGATTAAGCTGTAAACAGAGACTGTTAGAAATCAAAGGTGATACGACATTTTTGAATTTGAAAGTAGAAAATGTAAATAGGACAAATCAATCCATTTAACCGGTATTAGTAGTTCTAAGTCAGCCATTTATTGTAAATTGTGATATAAAACTATAAAACATAGCTTTTATTTTTGGGCTCATAATGATACTGTCAGTAGCTCAACATTTTATCAATCAAATTTTAATGTATTCTTTGGTGTTCGCATTAGGCGGTAGCATATTTGGAAGGCCACAAAATGTGCTTCGGTCGATTATAAATAATTTCAAAATGTTTTAATTCCGTTAGTCTAATTTGTCCCTTATATTTAGAATCTGTCTACTGTTTCATTCCTATCTATTAATCAAAAGTAATTACAAATTTTAGTTCTACTCTCTTAAACATTTGCTAAATAGTTAACACTGATTAAAAATGTAACATTTTTTGGCTTGATTTCCTATTCGACATTAGTCGATGTTTATTTCGAGTAATGTCCTTAGGCCACAGGAGGGAGAGATAACCCAAATTTTTTTCTCCATCTTATCATATTCAGAAAAATTGCAAATTTCATTTAAATAATGTGTCTGGGTTGGTGACGATATCTACCCAAAAAAATATCTCAAAAAATTAGAGAATCCTTAAAAAATGAAGTTTTTTTTCAAATACAATAACAAATTTTTGAAATATAATGTTAATTCGTTTTGTGCCTTAGAGGGCAGCCACGCCATATCTTCGTGTTGACGATTTTTTGAAATTGTCACATTCATAGAAATTATAATATTTTTTATAATCCTCAAAGCCGCTCAGCATTGGTCCTCGGTGCAGGACAAGGGTAACAATGCGGCCTTCCTTTAAACGGGACACTTTACTTTATATTTGTTGAGGATTTATTTTGGTGATTTTTATTTTTGTTTAACCTTTGTTCCCAAAGTGTTTTCCTCTAAAATTTGGTCTAATTCTTATTCAAAATTTCATTAAAAAATGTTTGTCATTTACACATGTTGATGGGTTTTCCATAAAGAATTTTCTCAAGACTTATTTTTATTTATTTGTCTTTATTATCCGATGAAAATTATTTATTGAATTTTTCGCTAGAAAGTAACGGTCATTTTAGCAGAAATGCCGTTGAAATTTGTCAAATAACTGAACTAATTATGTCAGTTTTTAATTATTTGAGAACAAAAAAAAATTTTAACTCTCTTATGCTATTTGCTCAAAGCATGGCTAAATTTTTGGTTTTTACTTCATAAACAAAAAAATATGAATACGCGAATTCGCGTATGGTATGACAAGTTTCAATAGTCCAATGAATGGCTGTAACAGATGGAAAACAAAAGTTTTACATGATAATATAATTTTCTTCCTTCCATTAAATTTTTATTAACTACAATATGAAAATAAAAGGCTGCTCAATAATTTTTTGTCATCATTGCCCACAGAGAACCAATGCGCGACTTTGAGATGTTTTCAATATTATTTCTATTGTCTAGCAGCGTTTCAATTTTTGAACAAATTATAACGTTTTCCTGTCATTCTTACACAAGGGGTCCAATAGTCTAGTTTTAGAATTTCAATAAATCGTCAAGGGGAGGCAGCCCCATTCTCTAGAGTATAATGAAGACCATTTACTTCTATAGAAACTTTTAACGTACAACATAAAATCCAGATTTTCATACTTCTTTCTTGTCTGATACGGTTAAATATCCGCACAAAATATTTTGCGGTTTTATTTTTATATTTAATGTAAAGTTGTGAAAATTACGTAAGAGAGTTCACACGCTTGAATTGGTTTCAGTAATAATAGCAACAGATTCAGTCATTGTTTGGCACTTTAAAATGAATAGGCAGCTAGGTCTCCCAGACTATAGGTTTCATAGAAGATTTTAATTTTTTGCTTTGCAACGAGTTGATGTTACTTTATTTATCAAGTTAAGTTATCGTGTTATTTGTATTTACTAAAACACAATTAGAAATCGAATTCCTCCATCATCTAGAGACAATCAGTTTTTTCTTTGTAGTGCCGTTGAGTACTCTTCTAAAATGTGTTTCATGAAAGCGTTGTCTCCATCAAAAGCTCATTCTTAGAGTTTTATTAACGCTACGAATACTTTAAACTAAAGCACTTGGGAAAATAAGTTTTGGAGATCACTCGCAGCAGTGGTCCATTATTGCAACATAGATAAACGCTAAAATTCATTAGTTCACATTTATCAGTTTAAAAGTTGGTTCTAGAAATATGCCATTACGAAAAGTCTTTATGACTCTTTACATATTATAGTATTACAAATTATAGTTTTTAATAATATGTATAATTAGCAATATTTTTTGTTCCAAATGTAACTAATTCTTAATAAAACTATGACAGACAATAAGGTGGTTGTCTTATACAGAACTAACGAAGTAAAATTTTAATCGAATCATATCACGTCAAAAGCTCAACTACATATAACATTTTATATACACGATTTATACAAATTTGATGAGGTTTCATGATTTACGACAGTTAATCATCTTCTGTGTACTAAATAAATGTGTTTCATGTTCTAGTACATAAATATTATAATAAACAATGCTTATCTACTGTACTTACAAGCTTTCAATGTTTTTGAATTTTTTTTTTTTATTGTCATGATATATAATACACAAAAGCTCGCAAGCAAACAACCATTTATGTGCTTCTATCAATTTTCATTGTAAAGTAATAAAATTCAACTATTTAACTGCAGTGTCATTATAAATGTATGTACAAATATATAAAGAGGCATTATAAATAAGGATTTTCATTATTTATTGAATATAATAGAAAACTTACACATTCCGATGTACATGTACCGCTGCAGGATAATCCAATATATTTTATGTATGTGTATCAACAAAAGCTGTAATAAAATTTATTTATTGAAAGATAATCAATTTCTTAATGGATTTGTATAATTAGTTGTCCCAATTTTTTTTTTGTTTGTTTTTAAATTGCTATTTAAAAACTATTAAATTATTTAATGCACTCGAGGGTATATAATTTACATATCTATATTTCTTGGCAAAATTATTTTTGTAAAATATGTATATGTACATAGATATTTCCAAGAAATGTATCCTTATATTGGGTTATCCATAAAACATGAACGAAACCACATAAACACAAAATCGCCTCCTCCACAAAACAAGAATGTTATTTCAAAATATATACCCCCCGATTAATGGCAAAATCGAGTAAAAAATTAAATTACATTTTGCGTTTACATTTTTGGTTCTTTCCAGTAGTACACACAACCAAAAAGTTTTTTTTTTATTTTACTTTTCAAAAAAAAAAAAAAAAAAAATATAAAGTTGGCAAACAATACAAATTTAGTGTAAACCAAGTACAGCCCCCCTCCAACCACCAAAAAAAAACATTAATAATAATCTAAGAGAAAACTAAACGAAGGTTTGGTCTTGACACAATTTTAAAGATTTGAAATTTGTTTCTAAAATTAAAGATTTTTTCATCATTCATTAATTATATAGTAAAATGCGGGTGTGAATTATTACACCTGTCTGAGTTTCATTAAAATTCCAACACCAACCAAACAAATCAAATATTTAACAAAAACAAAAACAACAAAAAAAAGTAAACCCATTGCTAATTTCTTCTATGCTGTGCGGAAGAAAATAAA
This sequence comes from Tipula vernalis, assembly GCA_958295665.1. Lineage (NCBI taxonomy): Eukaryota > Metazoa > Arthropoda > Insecta > Diptera > Tipulidae > Tipula > Tipula vernalis. Next base: position 171,719,300 of record OY282558.1, on the reverse strand, counting down.
TTGGCATTGTGCCAGTTGCTCCAATTATTATGCAATGAATTTATGAGTGTTATGTTTAATTTACTGTGTACATAATAAAGCTCATTTTCAAGTAAAATGTGTCAGTTACTTGTCAACTGCACTATAATCGTACATTTTTTTGTTTTTAGTCATTATGTGTTATCATCAGACTAACCGCTATGTAAAACACAGTACCCATGGTATACAAACAACATGAAATGTAATTAAATTGTTGTGATAAAAACGGGACATTTTATTGCAAACATTAAATATTCACAAATAAAATATAAAATTCGTCCATGTGGAAAACTGGATGAAAATGAATTTTTGTCTTTATGTAAGTGAAAAAAATAAATGGGGACAGTTTTTTTTATGAATCTTATCTTTACATTTAAAAGTGTTTTGTTTTTTGTTTTATACGTTCCCATCCCAACTTGGTGTTATATCTAATCTATTGTCCCAGAAATTGGCACTAAACATTTTTTTTTTGTGTTTATTAATTTTCAATTTAAAATTATGACTTGAAAAAATTTCATTAAGTATTTTATTCTTCCCCTTGTAATATATGTAGCAGTGATTCTCACAGACTATATTTCTGAGGCCTGTAACACTTCGCATGGTCTGGAGAATATCCAAATTAAAAAAAAACATTTTGAAAACAAAAAAAAACAAAACAAAAAATTAAGGTTACTTTACAAAAAAAATTATTCTCCAAATCATGTGTCGTGTTAATCAGAATTGGACCCACACAGGGACTCTAGAGCGGTCGTTGCCGGCTAAGCTTCAGGGTGATGTCGTGGGGTTTCTAGAGTTTATGTGGGTCATATAAAACCGCGGGAAGGGGAGGGTGATTCTGAATACCTACCTACCTATTCGGACACTTACCTGGCCCTAATTCATCCTCAGTTAGACGATTAACGCCTCATTTTAAATATAATTAATATAATAAAAATAAAAAAAAACATATATATATAACTTAACTATCCGGCAGCCTGTTGATCAGTTGATTGTTTTGATTATGATTTCCATGCGCGGTGTGGTAATTTTTGCTTGCTTATTGAACTACAAAGTAATTTTTTTCTAATCCGTAATTATAATGTATGCATGCATATATCCAAAGAAGTATCTTTATATAGCAAAAGAAAAAGGTTTTGTTGTCTTATCCAAAACTTTCTGTTATCTATCTAATTATATTAGTTTTATTCTTATATTGTTGTTGTGTCTCCGAATTATGTTGTATCTTATGTACTTATATGTAAAATTGGTACTCTTGTGTTTAAGATTTATTTATTCATCCAAAAACTATATGAATGATTATATTTATAGACAAAACACTTAAGATTTTTTTAAAAAAAAACCTTTTATTCACCATACCAACTATCAATTTCACTTTAAAAAAAAAACTTTTTTTTTTTTATCAATTAAACAACATACGTGTATAATTACAAAACAATTCACTTTCAATTAATCATATTTTATGAATTATTTTTTTTTTTTTTTGTAGACACAGCAAATATAGAAATTCACTTTTTTGCATGTCGCTGTTTACATTTTTATCCACTTTAATAATTTTATATTCAAAATAAAATTTACAACACCAAAAAAAAACAATTATCCTCTTCTTTTTATTGTTTTATCAATTTTTATTCAAGATAATTGTATAAAAGAGAGAAAAAAAATTAACAAAAACACAATTCACTTAGATTTATTATCCTCAAAAAAAAAAAAAATAATTTTTAATAAATTTAATTTTATAGTAACACTTTATAAAAAACTTAATTAAACTTAACTTAAATTCTAAAACTAAAAAGAACCAGATCGGCTCTACCGTTACAAATTTACTTTCAGACAAAATTATATGAAAAAAACACCCCGTGGTGTCGGTGCAATACACCAAGACCCGATGGTCTTGGTGCATCCGACCTGTTTCTTGATTTTTTCTCCACCGACTAAAAAAAACAAAAAAAAATGTTTACTTCAATTCAATTATTTTTTTTTTGTCTTAACGGAAAAAGAATATCCAATTTAATTATGAGACTTACGGAGTTTACAAAAAAAAAAATATGAAATTACAAAAATTTAGTATAACGGATTACATTATTTGCCTAATTGCAAAAAAAAGTGTGAGAATAATGAATTGAAATAAAAATTGTTGTGACAGCGTACACGTGCGCTGTTACAGGCCCCATTTTTTTTTTTTTTTTTTTTTTTTTAAATCCTTGGTAGTGGTTTTCTATTTTCATTTGGCAAAACTCTCGGCTGATGGTTCTAGATCAATTATTTTTTGTAACAAATGCGTGATGTTTTGTCGATTGTCGCGAGGCGTTGATATATGTAAACCTAGAAATTTCATAATATCGAACGAGTAAGTTTTTAATTTTGAAATATCTTTATCTAAATCACAAGCTAAAATTAACAGAAATCATAAAATTTCGTCTAACATAGTGAAATTCAGACTATTTCGTTATCGAATATTTTACCGATTAATCAACAAAATTTTGGCAATACAGGTCTCTTGGTCCTGATATAACGAACAACATTCGTCGATTTAAGAAATTTTGATAAAAACCTAAAAAATGTAAAGCTTGTAATTTTTAAAATCAAAAGTAAAACAAGCCAAATTTAAATATTTCATAAATTTCGTAAAAATCTGAAATTTTTGTGGAATATTTCTTGAGTTTCACAAATCTATATTTGGTAAAAAAAAACGGTCGATGAATTAAGAAACCAAATAGGAAATTAACAAAATTTCATCATAATCCTATAGATTGTACGTTTGTAAATCTAAGGAAAAATTTTACAGTTCAATGAAAACAAATTTCGAATATTTCATAAAAATCGATATTGACTACAATTGACATACTTGTATCTCAGAAGAAATTTTAAAATTTAGGCAAATCGTAATAAATCAAAAATATTGTATAATTTGTATATGGGAGATTTCACGTAAACCTAGCCACCTCCACGCCAATATTTTCATTGAAACGTCTACTTTCGAATGCCGAGTGCCGTTTTTGATAAAAAAATAAGGTGGCTCGTGCGCCTTTTAGTGATCGTGTAACTTCTGAACGACCTGACCGATTGAGATCATATTCACACAATATATTTGTTTGATCAGGGGTCCGATAGATGGCGCTGTAGTAAGTAATTAACAAATTCTATATTTATTCCCCAAAATGAGTCATATTCACGATATATGTTGGTTTATTGTCAAAAAGAAATCACAAAATCTGGACCCGATAGGATTCGCTGTGATCGAGTTATTAATAAATTTTATAGTTATAAACCGAAATGATTCATATTTACTCGACATGTTCACGTGCTCAACAAAATTGTTCTGGTATATGCTGCCGTCCGATAGATGGTGCTGTTTTTTTTGTTGATTGAATTGAATTTTAATATATGAACTTCATTTCTCCTTGGATTTCGACATAAATACAAGCATCATTTGTCTATGTTATTGCGTTCATCAACTCAACATTTTCATTATTTATTACATATCAATTATTTAAAAAAAAATCAACTGATATTATAGTCAAAACAAAAGGTAAATGATTTAAATAAATATCTTAATTACAATCCATACAATGGTTCAATATACACCGGCATTTCAATCTAACCTCAATCAGCCATCATTCAATGCAATAAAAACGTATCATTTTAAGATAATTGGCAGAACAACTGCTCTAGGAGCAATATTCTTCAATATTATAGTTGCGATTATAATTGCATCTTATATTTACTTGTTCCTTTTCATCGCCCGTAAAATAAATTTGTAGGAATTCGAGGAATTACTCATATTTTGAAATATGTTTGTTGCTCCAAAAGATGCCATTTTAAAGGAAGAATTAAATTTTCGAATTTTTTTCAAAAACACCAGATATAAACGTCTGTAACCCCAACGTCGGTAACACCAGATATAAACGTCTTCAATTGTTCAGGTGGTGGATTCAATGTAGACAGTACAACTTTTCCTGACCCGCAACACACTTCAGCTGTTTAATTTTTAAATTTAAATGCATGACAATATTCACATTCTTTATCCATCCTTCGCCATTGATCGCATTAAGGCACGTTGTATTTCAATGCGCTGCCGATTTAGTTGTCTGTTTGCATTAGTGACGTGTTCACGCGATTGTCTTTATCTTAATAAATCTGCGCTCCCGACTTTCTTGTATACGTAACTATGTCATCTGATTTCTAGTATTTTCATTGTCGAGCGTTGTTCTGCCGTTCTGCCATTCTGCTTTTACTTTATAATTTTCACTTTCCACTCAAGAACACAATTCACCCACCATTCACAAAATTTATGAATTTAGACGCACATATTATATACAGTACGATTTTTTTAGTATAAATTCGCTTACTAGTTACGTATTATGTATTAGGTCGAATCTCGAGCGCTCGATGATATTATTATACTAATTCATTTAAAACTAATAATTAATACGTGGTTTTACGAGTAACGAATTACAATTACAATCAGAAAAATAGCAAAATTTATAATCGCTATTATAAATAAAAAAATTACAATCTATATTCCAATAATCGTTAGATCGAACGAGTTATTTAGCAAAACTAGAAGAACTTATCAAATTATACAATTTAAATATCCAATATTATTGTATGAAATGATTGTTGTATGGGGTTACATATATGTAGATTGAAATGACTGTGTATATTGAATTGTATGCATTCTAATAGTCACATCGCACTGTGACTTATTCAAGTAATTTTTTAAATCATTTACCTTTTATTTTGATTATAATGTCACTTGCTTTTTATTAAATAATTGATGTTAAATTCCTTTTTTCAACAATAAATAATGGAAATGTAGAATAGATGAACGCAACGTCACAAAATTCAACGAGAAATGATGTTCAAATGTCAAAATGCCTACAGCGCCACCTATCGGATCTTAGCATAGCTCGTCTCCACAAAACAAATATATTGTGTGAATATAACCTTAATCGGTTAATTCCTTCAGAAATTACACGATCACTAAAAGACGCACCAATGATTTTATAGATTCTTGCCGCCATATTGGGCCGCAATCTTGTTTTTTTAAGACAGTACTCGGCATTCGAAAGTAGACCCAACGAAAATATTGGTGCCTTTAAGTTATTTTTAGAATGCTCTAAATTTTGAGCTTGCAGGTGGCCCGGTTGACGTGAAGCGTCCCATGTGTATTTCAATAATTTCGCAAAATGTTGGAAAATTACTCTGACTATTAAACGAATTTCGCAAAAAACAGGATTATCTTGTAAATTTTGTAAAAATCGCAACCTCAATTTGACTAAACAACCACCATTCGGTTTGCAAATTAAATTTTTGAATTTTATCGCCTCTCGCTGATGCTCTGAGATTAACCGTTTTTCTACTAAATTCGATTAATGAAATTGATTCGTTTTAATTACGAAATTTTCAAAATATGGAATTCATAAAATTTCTACAAATCAAAAATATACAAAACACGTTAAAAATCAAAAAAATGTGATAAACACATAATAAATCAACAAAGATTCTCAATTATTATTTTTTTCCATATTCGTTTACAAGTGAACAAATTCAAAACTAGAAAATTTTTGGAACCTCATTCATTTTTCGAAAGGTGGTTGGTTGCCCTGATCCCGATACAAACATGTATAGATTAAACTATTGGGAAAAATGTAATGGAACGCATTTTTTGGAATTTTAAATAAACAGTATTGGCGATTATATAGAAAGTTTACATAGAAGTAATTGCCAGTAATATACTTGAACCCTCCTTTTAGATAGCAATTTCTCAAATATTTGGGCAATAAAGCTTCAACAATTATTGATAAAAATACCATTATACTGTCAACGAGCATTTAGTGAATGACCCCTGGTCTTACAAAAATAGGAACATTGCACATTAATATCGGTGTCCTAACAATTTTTTGTTTAAAACTTTTGTCCATATTTACCATCCAGTTTGGAAAAATCGCTATATTTCTACGGAATGATCCAGTTAATATAGGAGGTCCGCCTCGACAAAATGGTGGTATTAATCATAAGAATCATATATGTGTAGGTAGTATGCTAATAATTTTGAATGATTATCTATATAAAGCTGAACACATTTATTTATTATTATTGTTTTATTAAACGCACTTGAACTAAATACAAAAACCACTTCACACAAACTAAATTAATTATTAACCATATGAAACAAACTTTGTATCCCAAATTTAAATCATTTAACTGTAGTAAGATATATTTCAATATTCTCCTCGTATCCAATTAATAAACGCCTTTTATAGGCGTACAAATGACTTCAAGAAATATCGTTTCACTGAAGTTGCACAAAAGTTGAGTTGGTGTAGAGAATAGTAATAGTGATGTTACTATGTGAGATAAATTGAAAAAATTGAAACGTATGATTAAGAAATTTTATTTACACAATTCGTTTTTATGCAAAGAAATCAGTGCGCAAACCGCCCTTACCAGTAGGATGTTCCTCCTAAATCTTGCTGAAAAAAGTTCAAGAACTTTGCTCTTGGATCCGCTTTATTAGCATATTTTAACAAATGAGTTTAGTATAATATAACAAATGAGCCGGCAGCTTTTCTTCATCTGCAAAGAAATAGTAAAACAAACAAAAAAACAGAAAGGATAGTGGTGAGGTTACTTCGTATATCAACTTGAAAAATATGACTAACTTTGGTTAGATTCCATCTCCAAGTGACTATCTTAACTTAATTAACTTAAATATTTGTTTATTAAATTTTAAATCTACTGAAACTTAATATTTAATCCACAAAACTAATTTGAAAAAATCAACCAAAAAAGAACATGGTGGGGTGCACCTGTTCGACCGAAAATAACAACAAGAACTTTGCTGCAACAAGCATTATTTTCCGATTTAACAAAAACCTCTATTGCCTACGTTATAGGAAATATACCAATAAGCTTTGAAAAATTCCTTTAAATGAAATACCAAACCAATAAGTTTAGTTAATGATTACAGATTACAGAAATGCGGTTTCTTCTACGAAAATCAAAATTATTAATATTTTTGACGTTAACTCTTTAGATAAGGAGTCAAACCAATGTAAATTGTTAATAGCTGCATTTCTTGACGCATAGTGATCCGGATCAGATCAAAATTTACATGTGAAGCAACAACAACATTTGATCCAACATTCGTTTTGGATCACAAATGGTGATCTAAAAATAGTTGAACAATATTTTGTAGTTGAACAATATTTTGTAAAGCGACAAAGAATATAACGAATACAACGAGTATGAAGAGCAGGTTCAAAACGAAACGAGACAAAAAATTTGAATTTTGGTGTTTGTTTGTTTTACGCATTTTTGTGTCGTTTCATGAGACATGATCTGATCTGAATCAGATCAAACGTCAAGAAATGCGGCTAATATACCCATAATTAACCTCTATAATAAAAAAGACTCAATGGCGTCCTACATTTTTATTACTTATCTTGAAAATAGAGCATTTGTTTAATTTAGAAATATATACGTACCTGTAGAAATTAACCTTCTTAGCGCATACAATTCATTCATAACTTTATGAGATTCGGATAGATATTTTCTCTTAACATGAACTGTTTAATTTTTACACAAGCAGCTCTCAATTACATAACCAAAATAAAACACTAAACTTTATTATTAGAATAGTTATTAAATCCCATTTTTAAAAGATAGTTGGCAGAACTATTTGTATAGGTAAAATGTCTATCAATTTAATAATCCTTATTAAATATTCTGAACTTGCTACATTTATTGGATGACAACCAATATCATATAGGGCTATGATCTAAATAATGTAAAACCTATATAAAATAACAAGTTTTCTAGAATATCCAATACATAATGAGAAATTATCTGTACACTATATCGATTTCAACAATTTGGTTAGAAATTATTTCTTATAACTTGGGAAAATTACTTTAAGTTCAGGAAAAATTCCTAAATCTTAGTTTTCTATATTTTATTTGCTTAACCCCAATACACATTTTTCTCAGTGTGTGTAAAAGTCAATACATACAATAGAATCTCGATAAAACCAGCTAAAGGGATCGGAGAAATTAATTCGTATTTATGAAAATGTTCCTACTTTAGTTCCTAAAAACTCATTTGGTTAGCCCTAGTAGTTCATTTCCATTAAACAAAATTTCCGTTGCGATTCTTCGTTATACTGAACATTTCTTTAAAACTTCGCCTTCCTCCGTAACCAACACTTAAGCGTTTTAAACGAATTTTAAGTATAGAATTAAAATTAATTAATTAGAATTTAATTTCTCTTGTGAAATTGTCCTTGATTTTTGTTGCAGTTATATACTGCTTTAAAAAAAATGTAAAATAAATGTGTTTGCCCAAAATTATTGTTACAGAGCTTCCCCAATGAAAAAACTTTTAACTTTTACTTTTTACCTTAACTTAAAAAAACATACTTAGTTGATAAGTAAAGGTCAAACTAAAGCCAACTTCTTTGTATAAATCGATTTTTGTTTACTTGTAAAAATCGTTGTCAAATTTTCACCATTCAAATAGCAAAATCAAAAATGCTAATATAAATATTTAATTTATCGTAAATTAAATTGGTTATAAGAGAACAAACGAAATTATTTGTGAAAGTGAAATTAAATTTGTCATCTCAGCCATTTTTTTCGAACATATAAAATAACTCGGTGCTAGTTCGTTGCATTTCATTTTGGAACAAAATTCCCAAATCAATTAGTTAAATAAATTCTCTAAATCTACTCAAAAAATTGTCACTTGACTATATTAGTGGTTTTCGTTGATTAAGGCAATTTTGTTGCACGCTTGATCTTATATTTAATTTTATTTAATTATGTTATAACTTTGTCATAGATCGTTGATAAATAAATAAATAAAATAAATAATTTGAAAATTTTTGAATTGTACTTAACTTAATTCTATATACCTATTCTTGAGGCAAAAGTTAAAGGTTTGCTAAAACTATCGTAGTTTGATTTCGTACTGACCAATTCGTACAAACAAAAAGTTCGGCCTACTCATCAGGTATCTACGACCAACCTATTAAAATACAATTAACTTCATACATTACCTGTGAGGCAAGAACGCTTTGACTTAGCGAATTATATAATTCACCAAATCAAAAAACTCAAGGAAACTCTCATTTCTGTGTGTTTTATGCCCACATGAATAAGAGAAAGAGCAAGTTTGTCTGTATTAAATCAATAAGATTCTTTCGGCTTGTTTTTGATATTTCTACTTTTTTTCTGGTAGATATATTTATAAATGATTGGCCTCTTTATTTTTTTCTGATTATCAAGTCGAAAATGTTGTGAATGCCATTATTTTTAATATATTTTGTCTATAAAGACAAACTTTCTCTTTCTACTGTATTTTTAACTCTTTTTAATCGCAAGAGGGTGTTTATTCCCATATAACAGAAACTTCAAATGTTTCGCTTAGGCGTTATATTCGAATGGGCGTTGTAATCAATATATTTCAAGAACTTTGAAAATATGCTAATTTTTGAGACTCTCGAGTAAAACGGTTAGGCGTTATTTACTGGATAAGAATGTAGTACGATATTTCCAATCATCTCATAGAGGAAAAACGGAATTCGTGTGTAATAAGAGCTTTTTATATTGAAATTTCTTTTTGACTCTTTATATCATATCAAATCATATTAAGTTTCATACGAAAAAATTTAGGAATTTTTCAGAATGACTGAAAAGTTGAGGCAGAGTGAGAAAGAGATTGAGCTTTGGTTGTACATATAAGTGTTGTTTAATAATTGTTTTAGCAAGTTTTTTCATTATTCAAATAAAATTTATACGAAATATAGAAAACACTTTTTTCCGTAGCGTAACCCTTGTACCTAAAAGTTTATGGGAAGGAACAAACTCTTTGACTTCTTGCGGCAAAATACAAATATGTCTCTGCTCATTTGCCGTTTAGTCTGTAAGTAGCTCTAACATTGAAAAACTTACGAAATGTAGGTTGTAGTTCGAGATCAACTTACCTTAAACTTAAAAGTTTGAAAATTGAAATAACCGCAATGTAAAATTTTAAAGTTCAGAAAAATCATAAAAATATTAGTATTGTGGTAAAATTCGAATATTTTCTGAAAAATTTTCGAATGGTAGAGCCATGAATCTCAAAACTCTACCTTCTTCTCCGAGTTGATTTTTCTACCATATTGGAATTGAATTAACTAAATAATTCGTTGAGTTAAGAACTTTTATGAAAGTATGAAATTTAAAATCATCTACAATTATTTCGAGAAAACGTTTTGTAAAATTTTAATATTTCATAAAAATTAAAAATTCTTAAATTATTGAAAATTCAGAAAAATTTTAAAAATTCAGAAAATTTAGCAAAAACTTACTATTTTATTCTCTGTACATTTTTGTAAAATTGAAAAATGTCGAAAATTGACAAATATCGAAAAAAACAAAAACCGTGGCCTCCATCCTGAATCAAATATGGTTCATTGTATTAAGAAATTTAAAAGATAAATTAAATAGATAGTAAATCATCTGTCCTTCAAAATATTATTCATAAAATTTCGACAAAACCTTAAAAATATACGAAAAAATTCTTAAAAATTTTATAAATGGCAAACAGAGTAGCAAAAAATAGTATTTTGAAAATTAAATTTAAGTCCTCTGTATTCGATTCCTCCAAGAACAACTGACCTTTTAAATAAAAAGTTTATAATTTGAAATAACTCTAAGATCGTATATTAAAAGTCAGTAAAAAATCATAAAATTTCAGGGAATATGGTAACATTCGAATTTTGAATTAACTTCGGTCTAATTTTCTAAATTCGTAAATGTTCTACAAATTCGTTTAACTAAACATCCAGAAAAATCAAAAAAATTTGGAACTCACTAATATTGAATAATAATCTTACGTAAATTCAAAAAAAATTCTAAAAATTGAAAAAAATTAGCAAAAATCATTATTACTCTCTATGAAACCTTGCTAATCCTCTGAGAACAACGGATTTCTTGAAGTGAAGCTTTTTTAGCGATGTATCTGTTTGAAATTTTGTGAATGAAAAGTGTAATGAAAATCAAAGTAGCATTTAGTACATTTACTGCTTGCTTAAACAATTTTAATATAGAAAACCAGTAAAACACTATAAAGTAATATAATAAAATGTACAAATACTGCGTCTTGAGTTTGTATCGTAATTCGCCTGCTGTTTGAAATTTTTGGTTACACGAATTTTGCGACGCGCTTTTTAAACCAATCAAAGCACCCTAATCTAAAAAAAATGTCCCCTCCTAAGTTGAAAAATGTTTAATTTTAAAGCGCGTCGCAAAATGCGAGGCGCACGAGACGGACTCGTGTAGCCGCCTTAAGTGCGAGAAATGAATGCGCAACATATCGAGCAAAACTTTATTTCTATGTATCTTAACCGATTTTAATAAAATTCATCATGCACGACAGAAATGGGATTCTAAAATGATTTGTAGATAAAGTTCTGGAATACGGTACATTAGGAATGAACTTGGCAATTTCTTATCCGATTTTGGAAATGGGATTCTAAAATGATATGTAGATAAGATTTTGGAATATGGCCAATTACAAAGGAACTTGGCCATTTCTTATCAGATTTTGATGAAATTCAGCTTGCACGATAGAAATGGGATTCTAAATTGGTTTTTAGATACAGTTCTGGAATACGTCCAATTAGGAAGGAACTTGGCCATTTCTTATCCGATTTTGATGAAATTCGACATGCACGATGGAAATTGTATCATGCATAAAAATGATATCATTGATAATCTGGCTCATAATTCTAACATTCTCCTCTTATCAGAAACATGGAGTAATCATGATGAAGACATTCCTTACCCTTTTAGACATTCCTAAATTTAAACGCTCCAATATAAGAGCTGGCTGTGTAGCTATTTACCAAAATAATAACACATCCTGAATCAATAGGAGTGCAAGCCAATTCTGTAGGAGAGATTTGTGCAGCTAAATTTAGTACAAAAAATGGACAGATAATTTTATTTGTATCTATTTATATATCACCCAATCAAAAAATCGATGAAATAATTAATAAGCTGCTGATTCCACTTGTAGAAAACAATCACGAATGTAATGAATAAATAAAGAAAATAATAATATGAAAAATTACTAGAAATTTGGACTTTTTTGAAGTGAAACTTCTTCAGCGACGTATCTGTTTCAAATTGTTGGTTATACTTAAGGGGAAACAGTTACACGAAAGGGGAAATAAGATATGAACCAACCTTAAGTGCGAGAAATGAAGGGGCAACGTATCGAGCAAAACTTTATTTCTATGTAAAATTAGCATGCACGATAGAAATTGGATTCTAAAATTATATTTAGATAAAGTTCTGGGATATGGCCAATTATAAATTTTTCCATTTTTTTTGCTTGGTGCATTTCCTTTCTTAAAAAAATATATTACTATTTAAGTAGGTAATTGTTTTATAAATTTGAAATTTAACATAAAAAATTTTAATCAACAAATAACATCTACGATTAAAGAAGTTTCTCTTCGCCCGCGAGTTTGTGTGGATGAGGCTCACAAATTTTTTTTTTTTTTTTGGTTATTTTTATGACATTTTCAAAGTATGAAATTCACAAAATTTCAAACAAGTAAAAATTTTACAAACTTAGAAAATTTAAGAAAAAAATAAAATAGAAAATCATTTGATCTTCAAAGTATTATCAATAAAATTTTGAGAAATGTTTACAAATCCAAAGTTTGTTATTTGATGAAAACCTCTCCACGTCCATTTTACGAAATTTGAATTGAAATTTCGGTTAGCATGTTTCGCTATTATATGCATGATATTACGCATTTTTATATTGAACAATGTAATGCGTTGTAAAGTCATTAATACTCTTACAATTTTCAAAATACTAACATCATAAAAGTAATTAAGTTAAATTTAAAAATACACAGATGTTATAAAAATTCTTTTTGAATTTCATTATAATTAGTCTTCAATATTGGCTAAACCACTCTGAATACGTTGCTCGTCAAATTCGTAAACATTTTTAAAAATTCAGAAAATATTGTAAAATTTTTTAAATTCTTTGACATTCAATTGAATTGGATTTTTTCTTCGAAATTTCGTGAATTTAATAAAATTGGTCCATATTGACTAAACAATACTATGCTGGATTCATTTGTCGTTCAAATTTCATTTTTCAAACTAATAAAAATTTTAAATTCTTCTAAATATAAAATTCACAATATTTACATAAACATCTGTGAGTATTTGAAACAGGAAAAAATTCGAAAAACTCGTAAAGTTAATATTTTTTTTTTCATTTCATGAAAATCTAATTATTCCACTTAATTAATTCAGAAAAATCCAAATTTTAAAGTATTACCGGCGACAGTGACCGAATTTTGGGCCGCGACCATTAGTTTAAGCTTACCTGATATGTAGTATTATATATGTTATAGAATGTAAAATATTTACAAAGACGACATTCCATTTTTCATAAAATATTTAATTTTGTATACCGAAAGAGATTTTTCTTGTGTTTCCATATAAATTGACCTGTCAAATTGAAATTTTCGTAAATTATATAAAATTCTTATGAGAAATATTTAATTTTGTCTTCGTCCTGTGCGACGAATATATAACTGAGTGACTTGACAGGTTTTCTTTTTTTTTGATGTTGTTACGGTGAGATGGATATTGTGTATTATAAAAGTATGTTTCAAGTTAATTATTTGGTTGTCCAAGTAATCGATACACTATTATTTATGAAAAAGGGTTACATTTTAATTAAATTAACAGATGCGGGGAGGCAAATTGTTTTGAAAATGTTTATGTTGTATCGTGTGTCATGTACCGAATAAAAGCAATCAATCAAATAACACAATATACTTAAAATATTGCCACCAACTATATGTTTCAACAAATATATACAGTCTACAACACAAAAAAAAAGAAAAAAGTAAAATCATATTCCATTACTTACCCTGAAATTGAAAAAAAAAAAAAAAAATCCTTTAAAATGTCACACCATACATACGTGCCTGTATTACAATAAATTGAAAAATATTTGTTTTTCTTCCCAATATTTTTTTCCTTGTTTGTATATATATTTTTTTGTCATCTTAAGTTAATCCCTGTTTTTTTTTTTTTTGTATTCTTTGGGGGAGAAAATTTCAAATTTTCAGATGTAAAAATAAATATCAATACACTGAGTGTCTCTCTATACGAATTTTGGCAACTAAACTGAACATGTATGTATTTATGTAATACGTATATTACATACACACATACATACATACATGTTCAATTTAGTTGCCAAAAATAGAAAATTTTGTGGTATTTATTTTTACTCTTATGGGAGTTTGTAGGTGGATTAAAATTATAATTTTCTCGAACGTCTAAGCCAGATTAAATTATGTATGTTCGTTTGTACATGTATAAATTTATAGATAAATAGTTTTATCAGAATTACATATATAGGGTGTATGATACAAAATGTCTGATTCAATACATTATTTATTATTCTCAACCTCAAGCATGTTATATTCTAAATATTATAAATAGTTTCCTGTTATGAGCTCGAATTTTATGTATTGAAAAATTAAACAAAAAAAAAAAAATAATAAAAATGTGTCAATAAATAAGGAAATATATTAGAAAATGTATTTTTCACATAATAAGAAAACACATCAACATATTTTTATATGTCACACTGGGTTTTTGACAGAGAAAAGTCGTTTATCAATAAAATTTTCTTATTACGTGTATTGTCACTATGGATATGATAAAGTATAGACATAGAGATTATAAATGCAAATACCTAGAACACATAGCTCCACAAAAAAAAAACCAATTTCCAATTTATTTAGTTGTTGTTGTGTTGGAAACCTATCTAATCTAATGATCAGATTATTATTATTGTTATTACTGTTTTCTGCTTTGTTGGTGTTAAAGGGTAACATTTAGTTTTGGAAAGACTCCAGATTTTATATATTTTTTTTATTTTAATAATGTTGCCTTTCTATATTTTAGAAATTTTACGATTAGGTGCTGTAAAATTTCCGATATTTTTCACGATTTTTATTATTTTGTGGGCTATAACCGTGTCCTGGAATTTTATTTTAAATTACATTTTTTTTTTTTTTTTGGCAAAGTAATAATTTAAACTAAACACCTACAGGCCACAAGATTGGCGGTTTATGGTTTTTTCCATATTATATTTAGGACTTAATTTTCCAATTGGAAAATCCATTTTTAAAATGTTTGAAACGTTTGAATTTTTTGACAACAACGGGATAATAAGACTCAGTTTTACTTAGGGTTCTTGAAGCGGTGCAATTAAGGTAAGATTTACCATCTGAAATAAACAAGATACAGACTGTAGGACTTCGGACAGACTATACGATGAAGAAATGATAAATTTGTTGAGGCTTAAGGACAAGTTGGGTGCTCCTTTTCGTTAAGAGATTTCCTTTTGAATTTTCCGGCATATACTCTCTCAATAAATAAGAAACGGTTATCTATAATTCTTTTGATTTTTGTTCCTTTAGTAAAACTCAATGCGAAATGTCTCATTCGTACATAAATTGTATATATTTTGCTGTTTAACAATTTTTCTGAATCGAACTTAATTGTGAGATTATGACAAATGCCAATTCCGTTAGTCTGCAAATGGATTTAAGTTAAATACATTTTTAAATGTTTCAATTCCAAAACTATAGCAGTTGACTACTACACGACCGCTTTTTATTCCATCAATGAGATATTTTACCTTTTTATCCACCATTGTAGCTAAACTTAGTTCTTTAAATGTTAAGGGTACGGTTTCTATCTGGTTTATTTGTAATAAATCCGGTTCTTCAATTAATTTGAATTTATCATTCGTCGGTAATCTTGAAAACGCATCTGTATTCGCATGCTCTTTAGTATTTCGACAACAAATGCTATATTCGAAGCATTGTAAAAAAATTACATAGTGTTGCACACGCGCAAGACATATGGTCGGTAAACCTTTTTAAGGTGATAAAATTCGAAAGTAAATTTTCTACCGTAAAGGTATTGAAAAAGCTTACGAATTCCAAAAATAATTGCATAGGCCTCTTTATCTATATGTGGATAGCGTTGTTGTGTTTTGTTTAGTGTTTTTGATGCATATTGGATTGGTTTCTCCGTTCTATCTTTAAATCTATGACTTAAGACAGCGCCCACTCCGTACTGTTATGTATCTGTAGCAAGTATCAAAGGCAGTTGTGGATCATAATGCGTTAAACATCTATCTGCTTGCATTTCTATTTTAATTTTCAACAAAAGCATCATTGCACTTATCGTCCCAATCAAACACCACATCATTCTTGAGTAAATTATTAGTTGCATACAAACCCGTACTCAAATTATCAAAAAATCTACCGTAATAATTTATTTACCCTACAAAAGGGCGTACTTCGTCTTTGTTTTTTGGTTCCGGCATATTAGTAATTGCATCTATTTTCTTTTTCATTTTGTGTATTCCTAATTCATTTATGCCATAACCACAATATTCTGTACTGTCTGCAAAATATTTGCATTTGTCTTTATTTAGTCTTATATTTAATTTATTTAATCTTTTAAGTACTTCATTTAATCTTTCTAAATGAATTTCATCACTAGGTCCTGTAATATTTATGTCGTCTAAAAATATTGTTATCCCGGGAATTCCTCTCAAAATTTTTTCTATTTTCCGTTGCCATATATCGGGAGCTGAAGCTATCCCATACATCAAACGCTCAGGCTGATATAACCCTTTATGAGTATTCAAATTCTCTGTCAGCCTCCGCAACTTCTAATTGTAAATACGCTTTCGTTAAGTCTAGTTTAGAAAACTTCGTTCAAGCAGCCATGGATGAAAAAAGTTCTTCTATTTTAGGTAATGGATGTTGGTCTACTATTAGATTTGGGTTTACAGTTATTTTGTAATCTCCACAAATACTCACTTAACCCCCTAATTTTGGAATAGGGACAATGGGGGTAGCCCATCAGACTATCAACTTTTACTAAAATACCGTTTTCTACTAATTCTTGCTCGACTGCGTCCCTAACGGAAAATTGGACTGGCCATTTGACTATGACATAATAAATACATTTTTCAAATATTTTTAAAAGAAGCTGACAGTGATGATATGAGCCTTTAATTGTTGGTTAACTTTGATTTATTATCACTTTTGAACAACGGTACCACTAAGGCAATTTTTAATGATGATGCTGGGTTTACAAATGAACATGCTTGATCTTGTGTTAAATTAGTTACATTGACCATTAAAAATAAGCATTAAACTAAAATTATTTTAATTTACCAAGGATAGTCATGTCAAGAATTGTAATATTCTTGACTTTCGGATCCAAAGATATATATATATATATATATATATCCCTTTTGTTCTTTAACCGTTTTAGCATGTAGGAATAGTTATCTTCTGTAAAACCTTAAGCTTTCATTTACGTAAATCAAGCCGTTAGAATTTAACCCACAACTTGCAGCCGCTAAGCGTTTGTTTTTCTCTTTGCTTCCAGAATTTTATGTTTCACCCGACGACGGCAAAATTTGATATAAATAACATTAGATGGCTTCCCATTTGACGTCTTCCTTCTATAAGCATGGTCGATTTCGAGTTCACTAGTCGCTAGATTCAGTCCTTTGTTTGTAATGTACAAAATGGTTTCATTTAAATTCTCATATTTCAATCGAAATCTCGTATTGTTGTTGCTCCAAAAATTCTATTCTTTTTTTATTTCATTTTTTTCCTTTCAGTTTTTAGGAAAATATTTTCAGCAACTAGACTTTCAATTCGCTCCAAAGTCTTTTCCCAAGTCTTGAATCTATCCTCCAACTTCTTGTGATTAGCATTGTTTCAGTTGAGTTATGTTATACGCTAGCCTGTCATCACTATTTTTGGATGATTTAGGTTTCAGTAAGCAGCTTAAACACGTTTAATGAAACGCAAGACGGATGAAAGATATTTCTGCAGATAGCGCAATCAATCTTCTGGGATTCCCTTTGAATTTTTACGTTGCATTTAATACACGACATTATAATGTTGAAAATATACAGTTTGTTGTACTATATCTATGTATTACTAAATGAAAATGATGCAATATAATAATTTTTCCTTTTTTAATTTTGTTTTTTGACAATTAAATATCAATACTTCACAAAAATTTGTCCATGTCCCAAACTACATGTTCACAAAAACATTTTCACACTCATCTACCTATGTATTTTGAAATTTAATATTTTATATGTGTATGTATTTTGTTCGATCATTGCACTTTAATTACTTGGAATTTTTATTTTTGCCTTTATTGGAATTGATGTGTACCCGTCAACAACTCAAACAATACATCAATTATAATTTAATTTTATTTCTAGTCAATTATTTATTTTTATTTTTATTATTTAAATTTGTATTAAAACAAACAATTAAGATAAAATTTGGAACTCTTTTGAAAATTGGTCACCAATTGTGTACGAAAGTTAATTCTAAAGCTAACATTCCATCAAATCTAAAACATGCAGATATAAATTAGTCTTCTCAAAATATACCTAAAAACATCTACCCCAAGAAATGTGTAGCAGATATTTTGCGAGAGTCAAAGGGTTAAAAGAAATGACTGAACTTTACGGGATTGTTGTTTGAATTAAAAGAAAATCAATGTAAATGATCTTAAAACTACGATTATCAAGAGACTTTAATTTATTTTGTATCAATTACATTGATTTACTTTAAATTTGGTTTAAAATTATCAAATAAAACGTGCCTTCCATGACGATAAACGATCGTTATAATACTCGATCCAAATTCTGGACAACAAATGTCGAACTCGTACTGTGTTATAGTACGAGTTCGATGTTTAGTGTTCAAAATTTAGAACGAGTACTCTGATATACATACAGTCCGAACCAAAATTATTTATACCTGCTAAATTTTTGATGCAACGTGACACAAACAACTTTAAAAATTATATAAATAATAAACTTTTTGAAAACATTAATTTCAATTCAATAAATTTAATTACCCTGCTTTACATTTCTATCAAATTTTTTTTTTAATTTTAGTTTTAGGAGAAATTACAGATAATTTAGTTTTTGCCAAAATTATTTGTACCCACCAATTTGTTCTGAATATTATTTGTGCAATATGGAAAAAATCAAAATAAAATAGTAAATCAATTAAATTTACGATTATTTTTGCTAATTAAATAATGATGTAGTCACTCATGTTATGTATGTAGATGGTCAGTTTTTGTTTAGCCTCTATAAAATCTAGCAAGTGGTTCAAAAATGTGTGTTAAAAATCACCTAGAATTTTATCCCTCTCGGTGTTCTTGGCACCCTGCTACAAATTTTTGGCCTTTTTAAATCACGAATATCTTCCACTTTAACTTAAACCTCCGCAAGTTTAAATCGAAACCCTGTCCTGGCCAAGACAAATAATTAAATTCAAGATTTTTGAATAATTTCTTGTCAATAACTTTTCTTATGTATGGGAGCATTATTGTGCTGAAGAGCAAATTGAGTACTGACTAGTTTATAATCAACCAGGAATGTTACTTCATCAAATAAACCGAAATACAACATTCTCCTTTAATAGTTCAGTTTGTGCAGCCGTGTAACCTTTTATTTGCTGCCCAAGGAAAACTAAACGAGGCATCCACACTAATTGATGCTCGATGTTTATGTAATAATAAAAATGTTTCCAAGATTATCAAATTAAGACAAAAAGGCACAAATTTGGACATAAAACAGTTCTCCTTCGATCAAAGGGCTTATCTTATGATGCCGTTCACGTTTCATTTCCTGACGGTAGATCATATTACGTTTGTCTGTATGCCCTATAAATTACAACTGTTCAAGGCCATAGTTCAATTTGGGTTTATTTGATGAAGTAACATTCCTGGCTGATTATAAACTAGTCAGTCCTTAATTTGCTCTTCAGCACAACAATGATCCCATACATAAGAAAAGTCATTGCCACGAAATTATTCAAAAATCTTGATTATAATTATTTGTCTTGGCCAGGGCAGGGTTTCGATTCAAACTTGCAGAGGCTCAAGTGAAAGTGCAAGATATTCATGATCTAACAAGACCAAAAATTTGTAACAACGTGCCAAGAAAACCAAGTGGGATACGATTTTAGGTGATGTTAACAACAAATTTTTGAACCACTTGCTAGATTTTGTAGAGGCTAAACAAAAACTGACCATCTGTAAACAAAACATGAGTGACTATATCATTATTTAATTAGCAAAAAATGATCTTAAATTTAATTGATTTACTATTTTATTTTGATTTTTTTTCATATTGCACAAATAATTTTGACAATGAATTTGTGGGTACAAATAATTTTGGCTTAAACTAAATTATCTGTAATTTCTCCTAAAACTAAAATTAAAAAAAAAATTTGATAGAAATGTAAAGCAGGGTAATTAAATTTACCGAATTGAAATTAATGTTTTCAAAAAGTTTATTATTTATATAATTTTTAAAGTTGTTTGCGTCACGTTGCATCAAAAATTTACAGGTACAAATAATTTTGGTTCGGACTGTACATATCTACAATAAAATCTACATATTATGTACTCGTACGTAACATCCATACCTTTTTAAATAATTATCTCAGCGATTTTACACTTTTTGATTATCTCGTAAACAGGATCACATGAATCCATTCTGTTAAATTTCACCGGAAGATTCCAGCCGAAACTAAAAAGTCGATATAATGCTGAACCCTGTCAATTTCAGCCGAAAGTAAATAAAACGGTAATATAGAATGTGAATGAAGTTTATCCTAAAATAATATTAGATTTTACAACAAAAAAATATTCATTCAAATTAAATATTTGAACTTACTGCTAAATTTAAAAAAAATCAAATACATAAAATTTATTAAGATTTAAACTAGTTGGGATTTCACAAAGCCAATCCCCCTAAAACCTAATATTGGATCAAAGCGTTAACGTATTAATCGACAATGTTTGACAATTTAAAAATTTAATCTTAATCATGTCTAAGAAATTCGACCTCTCAAAACTTTCTTCTATCGGGAAACATCTCACTATGATTTTTCTATAGGCCTATACGTGTAGTTTAATCATGCTCATCCCGTTTGGCGATGGAAGAAATTTTGGATATGTCGATTTTTTTATACAAGGATAAGCTTAAATTTGTAGATTGTAACATATTGTCGATTAATAGTTTAACGCTTTGCTCAGTTATTAGGTTTAAGGGGATTTTCTTTTTGAAAGCCTAAAAAGTTTAAATTTTGATAAATTTTGTGTAGCTATTTAAATTTTTTTTTAAATTTAGCATTAAGTTCAAATATTTGATTTAAATTTAAATAATCAATAGTCATACGTGGCAAAACAAATTTCTACAAAAAATTGGAAAATTGCGGAAAATCCATGGATTCGAAAAAAATATTTAAAATTGGTTCAAAATTTACCTCTAGACTATTGTATCTGGAGATGGATTGCATTGATGTGATTTGACAATAGCTATCGCTGAAAAAAATTCAATTCAAGTGGTATACCAACAATCGTTGTTGGTATAAGAACACTAAAGTACAGTCAATTAATTAGTAAAGTATTCATTTGAATGAACTGTAAAATATATCTAACTGTAACTTGATATTCAAGTTAATTTAAATAAATGGCGTCGAACGAGTTTGGAAATTTCCAGAAAAAATTCTGCACTACTCCACTCCATTTTTGTAGATGTCAAAAATTTTAACTTCACTATTTTGATAAAGTACTTCCCACACCACGAAATCTTATAATGTGGCTCATCTCAGCCGACTCAACTTGAATACAAAAGCTGAAAGGTCCTCTACTTTATTTGAAACTTGAAGTCAAGTAAAATAACACTTTTCTATTGGTCAAGTAGGTTCAAGTTACTTGAATTTAAGTATTTGAATTGAAGCAACTTGACTAATGAGAACAAGGCTTAACACATAGCTGCCAAGTTCATTTAGAATAATATTTTAATATACTCGTATAAAAGCGTTAATATCATACGTTGAGAATTATAATTTGATGTTTAGTGATGTTAATGACGATAATGATGATTTCAGTACCGATTTATAAAAATTAATACCTATATTAAAAATGATTCACTTTAATTCGATTTAAAATCTAATCTTAATAAGGTTTGGGATAAATTGAGAGACTAACAGAAGAAATTCAATCGGTTTTATTCTATTGACACAATACCGAGATGTAATAAGCTGTAAATCATATAACGTACAAATTTCTGTTTTCCTTAATGAGATAAAATAGTAACTCGAAGATTTCTGAGGTAGCGTTGTTAATTGGTGTTCTAATTAAAGGGAGAAAACCCTTGTAATTAATATTAATTTGCAACTAAATAAAAACCGATTGGCCAATTTTGAGCATGTTACCATTATGGCTATATATTGGATCGTTCCATCTAAAGTAAACATATATCATTAACATAAATCGCAACAAATTACGCTACTACGGTAGAAACAAAAAGAAATGCTTTACGTACCACATACATATAGTATATGGAATACAAAACAACATTCAAACATAAAATTACAAAGAATTTGAAACACGATAATTTCATTTTACACACCAAAATACAAAAATTATCATGTATCACAAAATATTTAACAAGTTTGTCGCAATTGTAATTTTAAAATAATTCCGCAGTGATTTGTTAGAAGGAAACATTTCCTGCAAAATATTTTTTGTGGTATTTTGTATATACAAAGTTTGTTTCCACCCCGCTCCCCTTCCTCTCCCTACGCTACATATCAGTAGCGTATGGTGTGCACACTTATTTGATCACCTCGCATCTAATTTCGCTACTCCACTTTTTGTATTTTGTTTAATCTAAATTTAATATAAAATTTAATCTTGGGTATTTTGTTGAGTTATAACATTTTTACCAGAAGAATGTGTTGTTTCTGTAATTTATATCCTTGTTGGTTTTTGTTAAATTTTTTTTGTTATTAAATATTAACCGAAGTAACAACTTTTTTTCTTAAGAAAAAAAAAAAAAAAGGTTCCCATTAAAAAGTAACAAAAACCCTTTTTATTAAAAAACAAAAATATTAAATTTAGGTGACAACGTAATTTTTTTATTTTTTTTTATCTTATATAATTTATTCAAATCCTGTTATTCTATTTCAGATGAGAAAAGTTGAGCAAAAAAAAGAAAAAAAAATTATTAAACACTTTGAAATCTACACAGAACAGAGTAAAAAATAAAAGTTTTTGTTATCTTTTTAATTCATTTTTATCTAGCTAGGGAAAATTATTTATATCTTTCCACTTTTATTGTGTGGTGCGTTTCTCAAGTATGTATGTATGGCGCTTAAGTATAAGCAGGAGGAAGATATGACGCAAAGTTAAAGAAAAGTTTTTTATTTTAATTTTTATTTATTGAATTATTTTGCTTTACTTGATTTTTTTTTTGTTTGTTTTTTTTAGCATATTAAATATAACTTAATCTCGTAAACGATTCGATCCACACAATTTTTATCCGGTATATTAACGTCGTCGTTGATATTTTGTTTGGTGGGTTTTGTATACTTTTCGTCGTCGTCGTCGTCGTCTTTAGAGTTGACAGTAGCACAATATTTAAGAATTGATTATAATTTTTTTTTAATTGGAAAACTTTGTGTATGCCTAGATAGAATATTTATCTTTCTCTCTTTCTCTCTCTCTTGCTAAATATTGTTTTTTCTGTTTCACAATCAAAGTTGTTGTGTTTACGGATTTTACGATATACCTAATATCAGAACGGAGGATAAAGTTGTTTTGGTTTAGTGACGATAATTGTCGGCTATTTATCGATTGAGCTGATAGGGAAATATTAGTTAGTTTTAAGCCTATTCAAATAATTTCTTTTTCCTAATTTTAGGAAACGCGTTTACGTTAGAATTAGTGGTATTGCGAATTTCTTTCTAAAAAGTTTACTTTTCAAGTAAAATTGGTTATAACGAGTTTAGTCCTTCATAGAATTTGTGATTATTGGTATGAACGGTATTTGATGGAAGTGAAAAGTTTTGTTGGCAATTTTATTTTAATATGATTTTAAATTTTGTGTAGAATTAAAGAAAGAGAGTCTTAAAAGTAATTTGAATGTATTTATTAAGTCTGTTGCTGACATTTAGAAAGCCGCTCGTCGTACGTAACACGTATTTAACGTAACACGTATTAACACGTAAACTGGTCTGAAAGCTTAATTTTGTGGCCTTGTATTCTGGTATTCAGAAACACCGGGCCATATTTTGATTTCGATTATTTCGGAATTAAAAACACTAATTCCGGATTTAATGAATTTATATTGTTCACAATAATTTACGTAATTTGAACATAAATTTACGTAAGCATAATCTGTCTTGTACTAGAAACAGGTCTACTGTCGTAGGAATACTCATAGGACACCTTTCGGAGTGCCCTTTTTGGAGAACATGCCAGAGACAAATGGCTTCCGTAAAAGCAAATTGGGCGAGGAGGAAGGGAGTTTGGTTTAATAAATTTGCTAGTGTTCGGCATTAGCACGCAGAAGGCACAAATACTTATTTAAGTTCAAGATGAAAAACCTGTCGGATGTCGAAAACAGTAAAGTGCGAGATGTTCTACGTTACCTATGCAGTTCTAAATGGTTCCAGTAAGGGTAAAGATAGAATTAATGCAATTGAAAACAAAAACAAAAACGTAATATATAAAAATGTTTTATTATGTTTCAATTTACAAATTAAGAACAATGAATTAACTTTAATTAACGTGATATAATTTTTTTTTATGGGTCAGAAGACCGATTTCGGACGTTCGTCCTTTGTCAATTCTATACAATTACTGAATTACTATTTCAATTTTATTATAAGATCGTATATTCGGTTGGTTTTAGTATTGATCTTGTCGTTTAAAATGTTTGGATCGAATCGGTTTTTCAATATATTTCGAACTCTTCCAACCGATCAAGAGTGCACCCCTTTTTAACTTTATGTATAATTTTCAAGTTGTCAATGATGTTACTATAATTGTGGTGTTCGGTCGAAAGATGCAGCGCATAGCTCGATTTGAAGTTAGTATTGCTGTTGGAGTTGCTCAATTCTTTAAAATGAATTTTCGGCCAGTTTTCCCAAAATAATATTTTTGACAGTTATTGAAAAATAGTCTATTTACACCGCTGTCAATGATGTTCTGTTTCTTTGGTTTAAGTTTTTACTGTAATTTATTACAAGTTTTAAATGCTGTATTGTATCCAAATTTGTGAAGAATTGTTTGTAATATGTGACTAGTGTTGTGATTATATTCGACACATATGTATTTCTCGTTCTTTGTGTCATTTCTGTACGTTTCAGTTATTGTACGTTCATCAAAACCATTTCTGATGGCTATATAAACAACGGAGTTGAGTTCATTGGAGTAATCACTTTCATTCCTCGGAATGGTGTTCATGTTTACCATATGATGATAAGCAGCGACTTTATGTTGCGGTGGGTGGTATGAAGTGTTTTGTATTGTGTGATCCGTTGGCGTGGGCTAAACTGATGTGACCGATCTATGTTTTTAATTGCTAGGTCGAGAAAATTAATAGATTTGTTCACCTCTAATTACAAGGTGTACTTGATGTTCTGATGAATATTGTTTATGTGGTTATGGAACTTATTTAATTGCCTATGTGTTCCTTAAAATAGTAACAAGATATTGTTAACATACCGATGCCAATAAATTATTTGGTTTTTGAAATGATTACAGTTACTATGGATGTGCATTTTTTCAAAATTGTTTAAATATATATTTGCCAAGGTTCCAGACAAATGGCTTCCCATGGGCAAATTCTTATTTTGTGTAAAAAACCGTTATCGTGTTGATAATAGTTCTTTTTTGTGACCGTATCTAATAAACCAATGACTTCATTGACACTGTTTTTTCAATTTGGCTATATAGCAACAAATGTTCAATGATATTTAAAGTTTCGGTAACAGGAATGTTGGTGTACATGTTGGTCACATCAAACGATGCTAATTTTGCACCATTTGGTATGTGAACATTGATTATTTTGTCAACTAATTCAATGGTTTTTTTTGACAAATCTGTTATCATCCAATTGTATTGTATTGGTTTTGTGAATTTTCGGCAATCCGGTGATGATAGCGGTGGTTGGTTTAATCAGTTTCGGGTGACGTATCTGGTAATTATTTAGTAAATGTTTTGATGAACGTTCAATAAACAATCTCAACAACAAATATCGCAATAGACTATATCAGCATAATCTTCATACATTGCTCAGAAATGACGTAAAGAACGAGAAATACATATCGTCATACCAGTGCTAGCCTGGTTTATCTCCAAAATTCAATTTTTTGAGTTAGTAATTGATTCTTACTAAACTCAATACTCTCTTTTCGATTTTTTAATTCATTTTGTTGTATCTCCTCTCCTTAACGAGATATTCAGTAGTAAATTTAGGGTAACCACCAGAAACAACGAAAGTTAAAAATTTGTTTTGGTGTATCTATCGTTTTTACTAATTTTGGTATGCAATTGAACAAAATAGGATTAAATAATTTCAAAGTTATTTTGTTCAATCTCCTTCGTCATTGTGCTTTAACTCCAATTTTATTTTTCACATTTTGGTTTACCGCCATATTTTAACCAATAGGAATTAATAGTTTTGAGCACGTGATAAATTATTATGTAAAAGCAAAAAAAATGTTCAAAAATTCAGTCTAGCGAAAACGTTCATGATCTTTGTCTATAAATAAATTATTCTTTAAGCGAATTTGAATAAAAGTAAATGTGCGTAAAGTTAGAATTTTATATTAATTAGTGCTAAAGTAAAAAGTTATGAGTGGATCAAAAGATGGAAATAGCTCCCCTGTTCGCGAAATGTTAGAAGAAGTATACCGGTAAGATTTGTTATAAAAATTTAATGTAAACGGTAAAATTTAATATAATAATATTGCAAACGATCAATTATATTTCATTAGTGTTATGAATGAATGTGAAATTGATGCTGACAGTCCTTTTGACGACACCGACGTCGATCCAGATTTCGTACCGGAAAATACTATCCCAAATCAACTTAATATTTTGACGGAAAGTAAGAAATTCTCATTTCTCCATTCTCCATAATACAAAAAGTTTAAGTTCTCAAACTATATTTAATTTTTTCTATATTAGGACAGTCAAATCAGTATGAGAATTCACCATTATCAGACATATCCAATATAATATCCCGAAAATCGGAGTATTTTGAAACAAAAAAGAAATCAAGGTGACCAATATTCTGGTCAACGAGGTGAATTGCACCGTGCCAAAGCTGTACAAGCTTCTTGTGGAGATGGATGCGCGTACAAATGCAATAATATTTTTCCTGCAGCAGAGCGAGAAATAATACATAAAGGATTTTGGAACCTAGACCGAAATTCTAAATTAAACTTTTATGGGAAATTTACAAAACAAACGGCCACTGGTAGGAAACGGACCAAAAAGGAAACTTCAAGACGGCAGGACACCTATGAATACTATTTTGGAAAAAATGCAATAATGTTGGTTTGTCAAAGCCGACAATGCAGAGCAAACATGTCAAATATAGTATAAAATACCCGAAAATAAATTAAACGGAATTCGGGAGCATATAAAGATATTCCCGGTAATGGATTCCCATTATTGCCGAGCCAATTCTACCAAACAATACCTTGAGAGTGGATTAAATTTAAGCAAAATGTATAAGTTGTACGTTGATTCAACGGAAAATCCGTTGAAATTACAAATGTACGCAAAAATTTTTAACGAGGAATTCAACTTATCATTTTATCATCCAAAAAAAGATCAATGTGACCGGTGCGTTGCATTTAAATTGTTAAGTAATCCAACCGATGGCGATAAACAAATATTTGATTCACATCGAAATTCGCATAACTTAGCCAAAATGGAGCGAAATAATGATAGGATTATGCAGGATGACACTACAGCAGTCGTATGTTATGATCTGCAAAACGTGTTTTCGCTACCAAAGGCCAATGTGTCCAGTTTTTTTTATAAAAGGAAATTCAGTGTTTTCAATTTAACGGGTCATTGTAATAAAAACAACGTGACTTATTGTACTATTTGGCACGAGGCACTAAGTGGGAGGTCGGGAAATGACATTGCATCGGCATTAGTTAAAATATTGGAAAATGTTGTTCAAGATAATCCATCTATCACTAAATTAATTCTTTGGTCGGATTCTTGCATACCTCAAAATAGAAATCGACTAACTACATTAGCTATACTTAAATTTTTACAGAAGTTTCCTCATATTACTAAAATAGAGCAAACATTTTCCGAGCCTGGGCATTCCCAGTTCCAGGAAATGCGGTACATAGCAGCATCGATAGACATTTAAAAAGAATCGTAATTTATAGTCCGATTACACTTCTAAAACTTTTAAAATCTATGAACTATAATAGAGTGAAACTTAAAATAATACAACTAAAATCAATGGATTTCTTCAATTATAATGTGTCTTCTCCTTCATTAACCTTGCCTCCATTCGCTTTAATTAAGCACATTATTTATTCAAATCATTTTCATTAAAATATCGCAAAGAGTTTGCTGGCGAGTTCATAGATTGGAATATTATGAAAAACACGAAAACTCGAAAAAAGGCTGTTTCCAATAATGTATTAGCTCTACCTAACCAAAGTAATATGAAATTTATTTATAAATGTTCCGTAGAGAAAACCAAAGATATCAAATCTATGTGCAGATTTATGTCAGAAGCTGATGCACAGTTTTATAAAATTTACTTTAAGTAAAATATTATAATATTATCGATAGAGTATAATTAAAATAATGAGATCAAAAGTTTTATTTAATATTTTAATACTGAATTTATTGTACTTATTATTTTATGACTGATCTGAATTTTTATTTAATAAATGAATTATTTTAACTATAACAATATTTCTTGTTTCATATTTCATATAAATCACTTATCCTCTTGTGTTCTTTAATTTTGAAGCTAAGCTAAGGAAATTTCGTAATGAATTAATGAAACGTATGGAAAGTGGATATTGAACAATTTTAGATAATAGAAAATTTAATTTCATTTTGGTGTAAGTCCTACAAATTGGTGTAAGTCCACCTAAATATTTTCACTGGCTGGAGAAACACTAATTTGCACCCGAAAGGTCTTTACATTTTCCAATTTTCCTGAAAGATAGTATGTCTCCGGCCAACATTTTAAATTGGAGATGTTGCATAACAATATTTTTTATGTGGTGATACAATTTTTTTTTTCAAAATTTTTGCATAGGTTCATTGTAAATTCCAAAATTAACTTTATTTCAATTTTTCTCGAAACGTGAAAAATGTCGCTTAAACCTGGCTAGCACTGGCATGACGATATTTGTCGAATATAAGCACAACACTAGTCACAAATTACAAACAATTCTTCACAAATTTGAACATTCACAATAAGATCTAATGAACACATAAAAGAATTAAGAAACTCCAATAGCAATAATAACTTCAAATCGAGCTATGCGCTGCAACTTTCGACCGAACACCACACTTATAGTAACATCACTGACAACTTGAAAATTATACATAAAGTTAATTAGTTCCAACCGATCAAGAGTGCACCCCTTTCACTCTTGATCGTTTGGAAGAGTTCGAAATATATAAAAACCGATTCGATCCAAACATTTTAAACGACAAGATCAATACCAAAACCAACGGAATATATGATCTTATAATAAAATTAAAACAGTAATTCAGAAATTGTATAGAATTGACAAAGGACGAACGTCCGAAACCGGTCTTCTGACCTATTAAAAAAAATAATATCATGTTAATGAAAGTTAATTCATTGTTTTTAATTTGTAAATTGGAACATAACAAAACATTTCTATATATTACGTTTTGTTTTTTCAATTGCATTAATAATTAAGTGATAGAAGGCCTTCGGGAACACCGAAAAAAATGGATGCATACCATAGAAGAATTCATGGAATTTATGGAATTTGTAGAGTTTATGATCATATTAGAATTTCTAATATTTAAAGGCTGAAGAATTTAGAGAAATTATAAAATTTATAGAATTTATCGAATTTACAGAATTTATAAGAATTGAAGAATTTATTAGATTTGTGGAATGTAAAGAACCTACTGAAATTTAAAACTTTATCAGAGAAATTATTCACAGAATTTATCAAATTTATAAAATTTATCGAAATGATTGAACTTATAAAATTTTGTAGAATTCGAAAAATTTATAAAATTTATAGAATTTATAGAAATTATTGAAGTTTTAGAATAAGTAAAATTTGGTTTTCTAGAATTTATAGACCCGACAAACTTGATACATTAGACAGAAACCATAAAATCTATAAAACTTTAACAATTTATAAAATTTGTGAAGTTTATATAATTTATAGAATTCATGGAATTTATGAAATTCATAAAATTTACAAAATGTATAGAGTTTATGATCATATTAGAATTTATACCATTTAAAGACTGAAGAATTTAGAGAAATTATAAAATTTATAGAATTTATCGAATTTACAGAATTTATAAGAGCTTAAAGAATTTATGAGATTTGTAGAATTTAAAACATTTAGGTTTTATAGAATTATTAAAATTTATAAAATTCAAAAAATTTAAAAATTTATAGACATAAACTGTAGAATTTACAGAATTTATAGAATTTAAGAAACTTGTTGGATTTTTAGACTTTATATAACTTGTAGAATTTTCGGAATTTATAGGATTGGAATAGGCTTTGACTTTCAAGTCAGTTAGTCGCATTTATTTATTTTTTTTTTCTTAAAATATTATTTTTTTTTAAATTTTTCTTTTCAAAATGGCCAAACTATACCCGTAATTCCATCGCTTATCTGATACTTCAATCTAAGCGGAATGGTCGGGCGATTCATTTACTGTGCACGCTGTACGAAAAAATTGCATTATATCAAGAATTTTGCATAAAATGCATACATGCATCAACAGTGGGTCGGGGGTCCTGTCGTACCGTTTAACCGTTGTGTCTATACCCAAAAAATTATACACTATTCTATACCCGACCCACCCGGGTGGCCACATGTATTTTCTTGTTAATATCGAAAATTTTTGTATTTGCCAGTGTATTATTGCCTTTATTTATTTTAATATACTATTTTAAACGTTATAAAACAAAAAAAATAAATAAAAAATGGGGAATCCCCGGTTAATGCTAGTAAAACAAAACAGAAAAGAATCGTTTAGGTGAGCTGAGGAAAGTAGAGTAGGTGTGGTATTCAAATGGAAAGGTTGATTGCGGAAGTGATTTTTTTTGTAAATAAATATATATGTGAGTGATAAAATGGCGGACCACAGAGACATTTCAAATGCTGAGTTTAGACGGTAAGATTTATTATTTGGATGATCCGTTCGGTTTTTTTACATTTATATACACATTTTTGCCCTAGTTTGTCGTATGAAGATCAACAAGCATACCTAAATCGTTTATTAGAGGAATGTGACGATGACGAAGAAGTGCTTGATTTTGTTGACGACGGCTCAGAAGATGAGTGGCTTCCTACAGCAGCGGATAGAAACGTGGAAGATTCAGACATAGAGGACGTTTATGAAGATCATGAAGTCCAAATTGAAGTGTCTGATGAAGAAATTTTCAGCGATAGTGAAGTTGAAGACGAAGGAGAAACTGGAAGTGCAAATTGTAATAATTCGCCTTATCTAAAAGGAAAAGATGGATCGATATGGAGACAAAATCCTCCTCAAAGGCAAACATTGAGACACAATATTCTCAGGAGTCAACAAAGTGGGCCATCGCGATCGACCGAAATGTTATCTGTAAGAGATACCTTCAAGTGTATATTTACGGACGTCATGTGTGAAATAATCATTAGACACATAAACAGGAAGGCCAATGAAGTATACACAGAACACAATATTCTAAATCGGGATAAACCGCAGAAAATCTGGAAATTATTGACCGAAAAAGAATTTGAAGCCTACCTAGCTATTCTTATAAATGCTGGTGTTCACCAATCAAATAGTGAACACACGAAGGTGTTATGGGCAACTACATCGAATCCATTGTATCGCGCGAGCATGGGACTGAACCGTTTTTGGGAAATATCCCGATTTATTCGCTTTGACAATCAGAATACGCGGCAATTCCGATTACAGACTGATAAAGCTGCTGCTATAAGCGAAATATTCGAACTTTTAAACGAAAATTTGCGCAAATATTATGTACCTTCGGAATGTGTCGTAGTGGATGAACAATTATTTCCTTATCGAGGTATTTATCGAGAAATTCGTTACTATATTTTATAAATTCAAAAAAAAATTGTTTGTGTAGGACGAACAAGATTCACCCAGTATATGCCGTCCAAACCGGCAAAATATGGGATCAAAGTATGGTGGGTTTGCGATGCTGCTAACTCTTACCCAATAACGGGGCAGATATATACGGGTAAGCAACCATCAGGCAGGGAAATCAATCAAGGAGAGCAGGTTGTCAAGGACCTATGCGCCCGTTTCAAAGGGTCTGGGAGAAATATAGTAACTGACAATTTTTTTACAACATTGCCGCTTGCTCGTTTATTGATCTCTTGGGACTTATCAATAGTCGGGACATTAAAAAAAAATAAACCCTATGTTCCAAAAGAAATGTTGCCGTCCAGATCTCGGGAAATTTATTCGTCAATTTTTGGATTCAGCGATGATAATATTACACTTTGTTCGTATGTCCCCAAAAAAAATAAGAGTGTATTATTATTATCTACGCAGCATTATACGGATTCAGTAATTGGAGACAAAAAAAAACCGGAAATCATTCATTATTACAATGGAAAAAAAGGTGGAGTAGATAATATGGACAAACTGGTCACTCATTATACAACCAAACGAAGGACGAAAAGATGGCCTGTAGCATTTTTTTACAATATAATTGATGTAGCTTGCGTCGCGGCTTACAAAATTTACATAGAAAATAACCCGGCTAGATCAAACAAAACACACAATCGTCGAGAATTCTTGAAAGATCTTGTGCTTCAATTAGCTCTACCGCATGTGTCAGATCGATCAACCATACCAAATGTATATAGAAATTTTAATTCACGTTCAGGGATAGAATGCATACTTGGCAAACCGCTCTATGTACCAATAAACCAGGAATTGACAACGTCTGGAGTACCTAATGTGTTACGCAACAACGATGGCCGAATTCCTCAAGTTGGCAAATGCTGGATTTGTTTGTCTTCCGATCCCAAAAAACGACGAAATTCACGGAAATCCTGTAGTATCTGTAGAAGACCAGTATGTGTAGAACATACGAACACTCAAATAAAGTGTTCTAAGTGTTAATAGTTTTAATTTTTTTTGTAAATTTTTACCAAATTGAATTTCTTATTTTGTAAACATATTTTTAATAACCAACTGAATTATTTATGTGATAATTTTTGATTTTTTCTGTGATGAAATGTTGATTTAAACAATAAAATGTTATACAGATAGCATATTCAGTGTTTTTTTTAAATGGCCACCCGGGTGGCCGGGTATAGACTACAAGAGTAATAATATTGGTAAACGAATAATTTAGTTCAGCAATAATTTTTAGTTAACTTCTGTTCAAAGATCAATAAAAAATAAGTAGTTCTTGGATGTCAAGGAGTAGGGATAGTCTAACTGTGAAATTGAAAAAGTTACGAGCATTTTAAATCGAAATGGCCACCCGGGTGCCCGGGTATAGACACAAGCGATTCCAAATTCGTGAAACGAAGCATTTTATGTAAATAACAGGAAATACATTCATCTATTTATTGACAAATTCAAAATCTAATGTTCCAAGTGGCAAATATACCACTTTGAGAGAAAGTGTGTGAGAAAGAAACTTCGACTTCAAAGATTTGATGTTTATATTAATTCCCACCTCATCTTGCATAATCTGCTACGAATGAGCTTTAGCTCAAAGTATATTGTGTAAGTGGGGTTGGTTCTACCTTTATAAATTGGTTGTAAATAAGTAAATAAATAAATAAATAAATAAATTAATATAATTTATAGAGTTTAACGAATTTTTAAATTTAAAGAATTTATATAATTACTACAAATTTTATAAAATTTATAAACACACTAAATTTTTTTAATTTTATAAATTGTGTTAGTCCTTTAATCCTAAAAATTGTGTATATCCATCGAAAAATATCTAATGTTTCAAATGAAATATAAGAATTTTTTTAAAAAATATTATTTTAAAAAGAATAAATTTCGGAATTGATTTCGGAATTCTGGAATTACTTTATGGCCAAAAATTGGACACCCTTAATGTGCCACATTTTTTAACTTTATAAAAATTTCAAAGTTATTTCTGAAAATTTTTCCGGTATTTAAGGTGCAGGTTTATAAGATTGTGTTTCTCAGATTTGTTGACGTTTTCCACTGTTGTTAGTTTGTTTAAGCATTTATGTATTTTATTACCTTTCACCGCTAATTTATTTTTTTCGGTTATCGAGAGTTCACTTAAGTAATTTTGTATTCCGTATTTTTCTTGGACCTTCAGACCATCTTATTAACTTTTTCAAGACTGTTAATGGCAGGAGTAGCCTTTTTCTAAAATATATTCTGACCTTAGACCAGTGACTCGAATGCCCAGAATTAAATAATCGGAATTGCTTTCATCAATTGAGTAATTTAAAGAAGGCTGCTAAAATAATATTATAGGTAAATTATTGATTTCAACTTCGGGTTTCGGTGAACAGTAAACAATGGATATTTGATATTTGTAAAGTGTTAATTGTGTTTCTGGTGCAGCTAGTTTTAGAACAATTATTTCTGGCTTTTGATTACGATTTCCATTAGTGTGCTAATGTTTTTATGCTAGTTCTCACTAACTTTATTAATGGGTTGTAGGTATATTTTTAGGTATAGTATTATTTTACTGATTCTAATCATTAAACACTGGCTTAGTGAATCTTAGTTTTGGTTTCTTGTTTCTGACTATTTATATATAAACGTGAGTTCAATCCAAGCCCCATTTTTTAAGGAACAATTTTTGACACCACGGCTTTTTGCTTTTCCTCGGCACCACGACTTTTGGCCTTATTCCTCACTTTTTCTATTCCTTATTCCTCCCAATATAACATAATTCCTATTCTAATATTTTGTTTTTTTTAAAGTTTTCCTTTTAACGTTTGCTTAGGGAACCGGTCGATTTGAATTATTCATAAAAAAATCATGAAAAGTATTAATAAAATACTCCTAACACTTTTAAACCATTTGATTATTTAAAAAAACATTTAAAGGTGTTACCATGTCGAGTTTTCTCAGATTTTGTGGGGATTTGGTTAATAGCTATCTAGTTTTTAGTTATCACCGAAACGGCAAAATATGTATACGATTTAGATTGTTCCGGTTGTTCATGCTTAATGATTGCCGTTCATTGAAAACTAACTACAAGTGGCACCGTTTCTACATGCAGCTGTTTAACTTTTCTGCATTGCTGTTGATTATTTATAAAACTAATTTACTCTTTCCCCTTTATCCGCTGTATTTTCTCTTATTGCTCCATTTACCTACTTGCATTTTCTTGTTTTTATTTATAGGGGATAGACATGACAATAGGGGGAAAGGCTTTACAATAAATAGTAAATATTGGATGGCAAAAGTGTTTTAAATTATTTTGATGAAATTAAAATACACGTATTTGCAATGGAAATAAAATAAAAGCCAATACTTCAAGGTTCACGCTTAAGGAACTTACGCTAGGAATCTGAAAATGTATATTTCTGCCTTCCCCTTTACAAAGTGATGGAGTCACGAAAACCCCGACAAAAGCGAGTAGTCAGAAAATGTTTTCAAATCTTAATTTTGGCGACTATACTTTCTGTTTAAATTTCAAAGTGGTCGGGCGCCGGTATCATGTGGTTTGCCATACTAATTTCATTTTTTTGGAATTGAACATTTTAGAAATACCGCCAAATAGATTAATCAATGGTTAAACATCTTTTTAACTCTAGTGACAATACTTTCTAAGATATTGGATAAAACAAAACTAACAAGTATTATTGTAGGAATTTTAGCAGAATGGAATTAATTAAATATTCTGGACTATAAAGGTTACCGCCAACAAAAAGTCCAACAGCTTTCGATCTTCGTAACAATCAAACAAAATTAAAACTTATAACTGTACAACTTTTGGTTTCGATAAAACTTGTTAAACCCGGTAATCTTAATCCCAAAGTCAATTATTTTGATTTTTTTAGAATTTTCAGATTTTTATTTACCACTCGAGTCAGCGTATTTTCAATATTTGACAAGTTTTACTTGAATCTCAGGGATTTTGCAATGCAACCATAAATTTTCCCAACCAGTCTTTTTTACAACCCAAAGTTTGGGTTAATGTTGCATCGCAAATAAAAAGTATATTTGCAGCAAACCACTTGAATAACCTTGCCTAACCTAACCTAACAGTCGTACTGAACCATTATTTATGAATTTAGCTCACGCTTATTTTGGACTCTAATTGTCACAAAAATAATAATTAATTATTGAAATGGTTCCTTGAGCATTTTAATTTTTTAGCCTACTCAATTTCTTCATTTCTTTTGGAACCAATTTGTTCTGATTGCTTTCGCAATAAGGTCAAAGGTATTTTGAATAAAATTTGAATTTTTATTTCGTTTGGTACAATTCTTTGAATTCTTTTCGAAAAATTCTCTGAAATTTTGTCTGTCATTTTTGTTTTCTTTCTGCGCTTGTGTTTTGTTAGGCTTATTTTTGATCATTTTTGTATTTAATAGTTCATAATTCATAAAATATATTATGCAAAGCGAAATTTTTTATGAGAAAATTATTTATGCAAGGCGAAAATTGTTTATGTCGTAAAGACAATTACTTCGAAAGGACAGGTATGAAATTTTCAGCAAATAACAAAAATATTTATGTATTGGTGCAGCGATAATATAGAACATCAAAAAGTTGTTTGCTTTATTTATATAATTAATTAATTTGTGGATTTTTTAGGTTATTTTTTTTTATTTTTGATTAATTCTTTAATAAAAAAAATTCGACGTTTCGACGGTGTATTCAGCCACTTACAAGGGTGCAATTTATACTCTTGGTCCGTTCTTCGAAAAGTCGACTTTTTTTTTATTAAAGAATTAATAAAAAATAAAAAAACCACAAATTAATTAAAAAATATTCTTTTTTCTTTGATGGTACTTACTTTGGCGTATAACATCCAGTGCTGAAAAAAAAAATGGTCAAACATATTTTGTTACAAATTGGAGTCTTTTTTTGCTAAAATTACAAAACTTTTGAAAGCAATTGGCTTATTGTTTTATTTTAAATTCATTTACGTCCCAATTTTCTTTAAAAAAAAAATTACCTGGAATCTAATCGGCAAAAATGCCAAAATATTCAAAGTACCCATTGGAACTTATAGTACCTACATACTTTTTTTGTGCTTCATTGTTTTATACAACTTCTAACTTTAATATTAATATTATTTGGACTACATTTAGCTTTTATTATGGGGTACATCCCTACAAGAACTGTGTAAAAACGTTGGTTAAAGAATTAGTTTACTTTTACGCCTACTATCATAGGACGTAAGAGGGGATTTTGGACAAGCAACGCGAAAACGAATATCATCCAGCTTAGTGAGAATAAGACTGGTTAAGGATGGTTTGCGAGCACTTAAAACAGTTTAGTAAATACGAGTCAAACAAGAACAGTCTAAAACAATTTTCTGTGGGCCTAGGAGCACGCTTCTTAGACTGAAGGGATGTGAAATAACTTGATTTTCTCTGAACTGGAAGAGTTGTGGTCTGGGGAGTTTTTTCTGGAGCAGAAACATTAAAGAAACTTTCTGAAGTTTGGTCAATTCACAGCGAAGTACCGCGGGTTCGGCATAGAAATATTTAGATAGAGCTATTCTCTTTAGACTGCATATAGCTTGATTTCAATATGATGAAACAGGACCGTTTATTACTCGGAGTCTATTTGGGGTCAACTTGGGTAATTTTCATACGGATACTTAGATATAAGACATCTTTAGACTTATACCGCACTCCAAAACTATGAAAGAACTAGTCCTACTATTTGTTGTGGAACCTGAAAGTTGGTAATTGTCAGACGATATTCATTCTTCATATATTCTGTTTAGAATGCATATAGCCATATGTCATCACTCTGAAATAAGTCCACTTTATCGAAGATTATAGAAAAATATTTAGATAAAGACATCCTCATCAGACTAAATATCACCACGTCAATTCGATGAAGTAAGAATATTTTATTGTTGATCCCGAATATTGGTAATTTTCGTATAATATGTGAAATTGAAGATAAGCCGAATCAAAGATGGCATATAAGGACATTTGGATGAAGTAGGACCATTTGTTGCTGACCCCGAAAATAAATAATTTGGAAACAAACGAACTTTGCAGATTTTCTTACGATATTCACGATTCACTGTATCGAAGATTGGCAAATTCGCCGAATTTGCAAAACATCTCTGTGATTTGGCTTGACTCTACCAGCTAAAAAATAAGGAGTATTTTGTAATTGAGTCAAATTTTTTATGATATATGATTAAATAACTAATTAATGGCTTTTGTCGGATCCCGGAATAGTTATATGATTATATAGACTGTCCATACAGCTAACCACTGAAACCGATTTCTGGAACAATTTTTCTGCATTTTTGAACTCAATAACAAAAGTTTTTTAATTGTGTTGTGTGCACTCATTTTGTGGTTAAAATTATTTCTAGCTAATTAAATAATAACTTATGCACTCTCTAGTAAACACTCTTCGTTAATTTTTTGTACCTTTCTGCCACTTCTTTCCGTTGCTCCAAAACTTTTATTGATAAATAACCCCACAGTCTGTCTATCCATATTTTTTTTTACCCCACTATAACGATGTTATATTGGGTAAATATTGTAATCGCGAAAAAAAATTTGTTCCAGGTTTTTACACTTTTCGACGAATTAGGTTATCAGAACTCCAAAACATCGATTATAAAAATGTCGTGTCCATCCTTCCGTCCTTCCATCCTTCCGTCCTTCCAGTCACCAATTTTTTTCATTTTTGTTTTGCCTCCTATTCTCACAAATATTGAAGCAGTTTGTGTTAAGGAGAATAAAGCGGTTTAGAAAGGAGGGGATTGTAATGGAAGAGAAAAGGCCAAATAGATTTTCTCACAAACGGGGCCGACGATCTTTTTGTTACGTTGGTCATAAATTTGACAATTCTTTTACGTGGGGGATACTTTAACAGAAAAGAGTAATATAAATTAGTTGATCTGTTTTTCGAGGTAATGTCGAACTTTTCGAAGAAATATTTTTCAACGGTTAAAATCTAAATTTACCTAAAATACTTTGCTGGTGGCAAATAATATCCTCAACATTTTAAAATAAATTATATCTAGTAAGCTTTTAAATATAGCAAGAATTTCAAATTTCTGTGACTTTGACATTTCGGTGACGTTTTGTTGACATTTTATGACATTTTAATGATTTACATTTCAACGGAATTGCTTTAATAAAATCTCATTTGACGTTATTATTTCTGAGTAATAAATTCTTTTGGTTTTAAAGGTCGTATATAAATCATAATGGCAAATTTCTATGGGACGCCTCTAAAATATTATTACGCCATTAGGATGGAGCAAGTTTAGAACAAGGGTGTTGGGAGGGAGATATAGAAAATGAAATACCATGTGGCAAGGAGGTGGGATTCGGTGACAAAAGATAATTAACGTTAATTCTTATTTTGTATTCTCGAATGGTTCGCAGCGGTGCCCCGTTCCGGCTGAGGCACTGAATAAAGAATTATATCGACCAATTCTCCCGTTGCTCACATAATATTGTAACCTGAACAAACAGCCCAAATTTTCAGAAAATAAACTTTTAAAATTTTGGAATTAACGAAGTAATTTAACATTTGAACAGAGTAATTTAAATTTTTAATGGTTTTCATCAGTATACTAGAGATTTATAACTGGATTTAATTCGTCGCCATAGTTCTATCTTGGTGTAACCACCAACTTTTAGGTTTTGAGATATTCAGTTTTGAAGTTTAAAACCGCATGTAACCATAAATTTATTAAAACACAGGTCAATTATATTTGGACTAAACGATAAATTATGATTTAGTGTAAGCTATAAGTACAATAATTTTTCCAAGAATAGCAATTTTTTCGGGAAAATTGGGAAAATCGGTGTACACCTGAAAAAAAAAAATTTGGTGTATATCCACTTTTGAAATTTTTTTCCTGGAGATAAACCAAACAGTGGAGATACCCCGACGATGGAAAGCTTAACATACATTTTGGTATCGTATGAAAATATGGGAGATACACCCCCAGTAAAATTTTGCCATGGAATAGCACCTATAACATAAACGAATTCAAATAAATATTATAATTTTTTCTTCTCCGCTGCCATATTGTAATTAAACTGGCTCGAATTTACAGTCGGTAACTTAAAAGCATTTTTTTTCCACAATTTTTTGTCCAATAGTTTTAATTAATATATAGGTAAGGATTTCGGCATTTCCATACTATTTTCTGTATTTTATGACATACAAGTTTGATTGCTAGTAAATTAGATTACATATACGGAAGCAAACGGAGGAAAATTCATTCCAATTGAGGCCCCATTGTAATTTTTAAATTCTTTTGGTTTTAATTGAATAATTTTTAAATTAACTTTAGCGTACTCCATAGATTTTAATAATTTAATTATTGATATTGGGCTATAAATATACCGATTCCGCAGGTGCCTTTCAATAGTGCTATGAACAGCATTAAATTCTTGCACCTGAAAATGGCCCGCATTAAGAATAGCGAGCGTTGTTACTCTGTTGCGATTTTGCGGTACGCAGGAATCAGACCACAAAATAATTGTCTTTAATTTTGAATTGTCAGAAACAACATTTTCCAGAATTTTAATGAGCGACGTTGCTAGATCGTTGCCGGTCCGTCCACTCAATGCTTGGTTCCATATCGCACAATAAGTTAATTTATTTGTGGTGCAGTGTCCAGTTAAATTATACACTGAAAATTTCCTTCTATAAAAAAAGTTTGAAACAGGTGCACGAGGTAGCGCAAATACATTTTGCAGGTCGTAGCATACCACCGCTGTAAACTCACCTTTATTGGATCTATCCAAATTTCACTCTGCCTTAGTAAGCTCCAAACTATGTTTGTGATTAAGATATGATTTAGTCTGCTTCGTTGTTTTATCTGTTGCAAAGCCATGAGCAACACATCGATCACATTGATCCTTTTTTGGTACGAAAAAGGATAAATTGAATTCCTGATTAAATATTTTTGAATAAATATTAAATTTTACGGGATCGTTCGTAGTACTTAAATATAGCCTAAAAATTTTTTGAATGCTTAGTCCAGTCTCCAGATATTTCAGTTCGGTGGAAGCGCGGTAATAATGGGATTCAATTAGAGGAAGACTTTTAATGTGTTCCCGTACATAATTAAGCCTTTCCTCGGTAATTTTGTATTTAATGTGCTTTCCATGAGCTACGGGCTACTCGTTCTCATTTCCGTAATAAATCCGATTTTGGCTCACGTCAAGCGTAGTTAAAAAAAATTGTTTGCATACCTTAATGAAACTACTGTCCTTCTCGAAAAAATAAAGGAATGTGTCTTGCCTTCGTGAGGTGACGCTTGGTGTCCTTTTCCTTTCTTTTGGGACCTTTCGAGTAAATTTCGAGGAAAAATTTAATTTATTATCGTCAGTAAGACTTCAGGATGCATTGTTGTCGAGCCCTTTGAACGACACCTTTTGAATTTTTATATTCTCTTCCTTGACATCTTAAATTTTTGGTGATATTCTTACGCCGCAACGATGGCTCACTTTTACGTTTTCTGCACAGTTTTTTTTTTCCACAAGCTCGCGTCAGTTTATAACATTAGTGGTAGTATTAATTGGCAACGAATCAACATTGTCGGACAGAGAATTATTATTATCAGCTTCGTTTAAATTAACTTTTAACTTGGACGTGACAGCTGGAATATAAAATCGGTACAAATATTTATGTATAATAACTTGAGAGTGCATTTTATTTGCAAAATTTTCATGTAAGCTATCATGACCAACATTGATTTTGACGGTTTGGCATGCCGAGCCTAACTATGTGCAAACAAATTACCACAATTTGGAGTTTCTTCATCTGAAGAACAATCGAGCGGCTTAAAATCCGGATCTGCATCCGAATCGTCAAAACTTTCCATCCGACAATAATATTTGGAGATTTTTACGGGGACATTTACGTGGGAGTTAGAACAAAATCGAATGATTATGGTAAATTTAAAAAATCCAATGAATTCTTGTTCAACTGCACACCCAAGTTTCTAGTTATGGATGTACAACAAAAATGAACATTTTTGTTTGATTGTATGAGGTGCTTACACCAAACTGCACATTGTGTAACTTGAAAACTACGGCAGATAGAACAATTTTGATTGAAGGTATAGAAATAGCAGATAAAATTACGTATATAAATTGTTAAACCTAAAAATTGGTAATTTTAGACTTACACCAAGAAGATAGAACTACGACGACGAATTGTTAAAGGCCAAAAACGAAAAGTAGCGAATACGATATTGATTACAGTTCAACACGTGTCAGTTCTAAATAATCTAACATTATTTGTGAGTCTGTGATTTGGCGGCATGAAAAAAAAATGAATTTGGTGTATACAAATTAACCTCCCCATTTAATTCAGACGGCTGGTTTTTTAACCCAAGGAAAAGTTGATATAGGCTGAAATGCTGGATTTAAGTAGATTTGGTAGTAGATAAAAAAAATAAAAAAATGTATTACCCGCCAGAGTGGCGGAAGTGGAGGAAAATTTGACATTTGTTGTGTTCTTAGTTATATCTTCCCTTTAATGGCTTGGCGGCCGTTAATAAGACTAAATACGCTAAGAAAAGAAAGAACTGAAGAACGAGATTAATCCGAAAAAAATTCGTTACACGCAACGCGACGTACCCTTCACAGAAATATAAAAGTCGCCACGGTTAAATAGGAGTAAAACCGAGAAGGTTTTGTTTTTCCTTATACATACTTCTATTTTCAAGCTTTTTATTTATTTATTTCATCATTAATATATTTAATACATAATATGATTACTGTAATCCAAATAAAAGAAACAAGTGAAACTATAAGTAACAATAGCATAGATAAATATTAAAAATAATTAAAGTACATTATACAATCCAAATAAATTAAGTCAAATTTGTTTTAAATAATTCTCTAGATATATGAAAATCAAACTGGTCGTAGTATACATTAAAAGAATTGAGCACGTTAAAAACAGGACTAAAACCTTCAGAATTTGTTCTCCTGAAAGACAATCGAAGCAAGGTATTTCTTGGACGCAAAAACCTAACAGGGACACTAAAATAAAATAATGATAAAAGTTCTGAGCAATTAACTCGAGAGCAAACGATATCACGAGCGAAAACGGCATTAGTTTTATCACGCCTAACAGCTAAGGTGCATAAATTGATTAATTTCAGTTTATTTTCCTATTTTCATATGGCTCTCGTTTAAATCTATCTTCAGAATGACATCTAGGAAGTCTTCTAAGTGCAAAAATTAAAAACTGCTTCTGTACACTCTCAATTATATCCGAATGAAACTTATAAAACGGTTGCCAAATTATCGATGCATATTCCAGAATGGACCTTACCTAAGTAACATATAATGTTTTCAATGTGTAAGGATCATGAAATTCTTTGCCATACCTTTTAATAAACCCCAACATTGAATTAGCTTTATTAATTATTAAATCTATATGCTTGTTAAAACTCAAGTTGGTCGAAAATAAAACTCCTAAGTCACGCATTATTAATACTTTACTCACAACTTCATCATACAGTATATACGGTACTTCAACACAAGATTTACAGAAAGACATTACTTTACATTTGGAGATGTTTAACCTTAGTTTATTACGGACAGTCCAGTCACAAAATAAATTTAATTCATTTTGAACACGTATAGTGTCAGAAGCAGATTTTATCTCTGCGTATATTTTTATATCATCCGCATACATCAAACATTTACAAAAAATTAAAACAGTCAATAATATCATTGATGAAAAGTAGGGATACCAGAGGACGCTTACTTCATCCTCAATTCGTAAAATATAAATATTGTAAAGAAAATCATTAAGATATTTGAATTCTTTCCTTAATATAAAATATTTTTCATAATCCGTACCATTACCAGAACGCTTAAATAACTTACTAGCCTTAGATTTGCGGTTAGCAAGATTTTTCAACGAATGGTTAAACCACGGTTCACTGTACTCACAGCGTATCGCCTTTTTGGGAACAAACTGGTCAAATCCTGCATTTACAGCACCATAAAACCGTTCAACAATTTCGGAAATATTATTATTATTATTCACTAAAAACTCAGACCAGTCAATTTTACCAAAATATTCATCAAGGGACACAAAGTCTGCATTCAAAAAATCAAATTTAACATCCTTAACCCTCCCTCCCAAGTCAGCACAAGCTATTACATGAACTGATTGAATTGATGTAAACACCAGATCGAGAATACGACCCATGTTGTTCCGAACAGTATTTATTTGTTGAACGCCAAAACTTGACAATACATCCAAGACATTGTTTGATATCAAATCATTAGAAGATCCAACGAAAGCATCATCTAAATGGATCCACTCAATTTTAGGTAAATTAAAATCACCAACTATTAAAATTTGATCATAGCATCAACGGCAATATCTCCTTCGTGATCAATTCTGTAAAGCTCATATAGACATCCCGAGCACTGCCGAACGGAATGTAAATACCAATGATAAAAAGCCAAAAGGAACCGCACTTTATCTTAACAGCTAGTAATTCGCAA
This sequence comes from Tipula vernalis, assembly GCA_958295665.1. NCBI lineage: Eukaryota > Metazoa > Arthropoda > Insecta > Diptera > Tipulidae > Tipula > Tipula vernalis. The sequence continues at coordinate 171,674,392 of OY282558.1, read as the reverse complement.
ATGTCGCATCTAATATTTAATTACTGGAATGTTAATTCATTGCTAACTGCTATGATAACGCCACCACCTCGATGATCAGATACACTGGAAACCACATAGCGATCACGACGAAAAACAGTATAAACAGATGGAAAAAATTCAGCGACATTAAACGTACTATATAACCATGTTTCACCAAAAAGTATCAGATCGAAGTCATTTACAAGTATCGAGGAGTAAATAGTTTTAGCTTTGGTTCGAATGCTGCTACAATTATTGTAGTACACATGTAAACTATTGCGTTGAGTTGCTGGTATATTAATGGCATGTGTTGTATGGCTTTTTACAGGCATTTGCTTAACAGGAATATCATGAACTAACTCCTGCCAGGAATAACAGGAAAATTGAAGTTTTTTTGCCGATCGTTTATGATAAAGCGCCGAATTGATGTTCCGGTTGGCCAAAAATCAGGTGCTAGGATTTTATCAAAAACTTCTTCAGGTTTAGCAAGATTTTTAACGAATTTACATCTCGGTTTTTAGAAAACGTTTTTACAGAAAGTGTTCGACGTTAGGTACGATTTCCTAGCCGTAGGACTACTTTGACAGAAAAATTTGGACAAAACCATTTTTCAATATTTAGTAGTATTAGAGATAATAGCAAAAAACTTAAAATAGCAGGGATGGTAGAGTAATTGCTTTTTTTAATTCTGTGACCTCACATTTTTTTAAATCTACAATTTCCACCTAAAGCTTCATTTTCCTGGGTTTTGACATGTTTTCGACCAGGCGCTTAAGGCTGATTTAGCTGAAAAAAAATTGGTTTATACATTTTTGACAATTTTTTTATTTCTATATACATCGATTTTCTTTAAATCATGGGACTACTATAAAATTGGAAAATGTGTAGGTTTCGATCTCGAAATGAATTAAAATAAACTTAAAACTTATTTTAATTAATAAAATAAAGTTGTAAACTCTTTTGTGGCTATTGAATTTTGATATTTCGATCGTTGAGATTCCATACGCAACCCTAAAAATCCAAACTATTAAACTACTCGTAAACTATTTTTTAAATTAATTTTTTGATCTTTTTAAGGTTGGGAAAAAAATTAAAATCGCTCAATTTTCAGTTAAAGAATGTTTCGTAATCATTGTTGATGTGAATACTACGAGGCGAAAAAAGCGTGTGTCCTTGCTTTCTATATTTGCCTACGTAAACGGACCTGTAAAAGCCTTAAATACTAGAATTGGCTACTGCATAATGTAGGACGTTAAAAGCGAACTGGAAAAGAGTTACGAATACCTTAAACGCCAAGATTAGAATTTTTGGAAGACAACATCGCTTAGCTCCTCATGAGATTACAAAAGGAAGTAAACATAAAATTAATTAATCACAAAGGTCCAATTTGATGTTGAAAAAACCAAAAGAAATTTTCCAATCTATACGCAAATTCCTTATCAACATTTATTTCAATTTGTTTTCCATATCAATCAAAACTTTACACAGCTCTACATTTTATCTTCTAACTAAAAAAAAAGTAAAATAGGAAACTTTTCAATCTTAAATTTAATCTATTTAATTTCATTCACAGAAAAGCTCAAATGGATGGAGTATTTATTTTCCATTTTTTTGTATTTTTTTGATAAACAAAGATCATCAATACTTGTTCAAAGCTCGACAAGCATGTTAGGAGTATTATTGAAGCGGAAATAATAAAAAAATGCTTTAATCAATACATATAGAGAAGACTTGTTTCTATTTACATCGGCAACAATGGGTGCTTTCAAGTAGAAACATCAAACATTTTTTTCTTATTGTTGTTACATATTTGTTGTTTTAACTGTACCCTCCCCCCACGACACAATATAATATTTATGTATATTATAAATAATTAGGCATTTCTGAAATGCGATACAAATCAAAATAATTTCCTCTGATTAATAATTAAATTAATTATATCATTTTGTTAGATAACAATATAATTATAAACTTGGCATAATAACATAAAAATGCTTTTTAATTTTACTAAATAAAAGCTTTTTTTAATTTATATTCTCTAATTTCTAGTCGATATTTTTATTTATATAATAAACAATTAAATTGTTGGTAAAAAAAAAGCGCCGCAAATGGAAAAATAATATGTGGGTGAACAGGCAAACACAGTATCTGTGTTATCATACAGTTAGATAAAATTAAAATATAAATGTATAATTCTAATCTCTTGATGGCGCATAAAGCTTTTGTCCATATACTTTACTACGGATAAAAACAATACGAATAGAAAATACAAAAAAATAAAAATAAAACATAAAGTCCAAATTGGAAAAATTCGTTTTAAATATTTTTATCTATAAAAATAAAAAATAAAAACCAACAAACTAAATTATTAATAGAGATTTTAGATAAATTTGTACAATACACTGTATAAATAAATTGGAAAAAAAATTATCATGAATCCTCCGGTATTTCCTTCCGAATTTGCATATATACGATTTAGAATTTAAATTGGTTTAGAGAGGAACCTGTGTATAACCATAAAAATTGTATTTGACCATAATACTTAACACATTTAAAAAAAAAATGTTTTAACAAAATGTCAAAAGTTATTTTATTATTTATAGATAAATTTTCTTAAATTAAGTGCAAAATATATAAAACAAATGCTAAAAGCACAAAATTTTCTCATGTGAATAATAAAAATAAAATTTTTTTAATGGGATAATGGGAGTACATACATAATCGTAAATACTTACTCGTACATTTTGTAGAAAAGCTGGTAATTTATGTGCGTGTGTGTATGGTGAATGAAGCAAATTAAACTTATATTTAATGTATTGTCATTTAGTAAGTTTTTTTTATTTTATTATTTATTAAAACTATTATCGACATACGTTAACAACTGTAAATAATAGTTTTATTATTGGTATAATTTATGGGGGTGCTAATAACCATACAGCATAAATATAAAATAATGTATGTAATTAAACGCATATTATTATTATTTTATTTGTGTAATTTTATGTTGGCCTCGTCTTCATATCATTAAAAGCACAATTTTTGGGAAATATTTCTTATTATTCTCCAATGGAAGCTCCAATTTATGGATACAATATTTGATTTTATTATATTTTTGTATTTCTGGATATTATGTTATGTTTTGTAAAGAAAAGTTTTACAAAATTTATAAATTAAAAAAGTTTTATTCGATTCGAAAGCTTTCAAGAACATAATTACGCAAAATACCAAAAATTATTTAAAATTTCTAAATTCATTTATGATTTGTGTGGTTGGGTTATTGAATTTTCAAAACGATTTTGATATATTTTTGTTTAATCAACAACACAACCTTATCAGTGCCGTAACTACAAAAGCCCCTAAAAATGCTTCTTGTACCTATGAACAAGTAAAGCTTTTAGTGAAAAACTTACTTCTTCCTATCGTCTAATCCTGCATTAATTAAAAGTATCTGATTTCGAGAGTAGATGACACAAAACATCTTGCTCTGACAATTTCTAAACGAATATTCTTGAAAGGTCTCAAATATCGAATTATTTGTAAGCTTTGTTAAAAAATTGTAAAAGCATAAAATATGTATTTGCAAAAATTGTCATATAGTTTTATGTTTGATAATTAATTTAAACAAGTTTGGGGTTTAACTTAACTTTGATTCTTAACGTTGAGCCTTTCTCATACGTTTAGGTTTTTGAAAAGATGTTTTATGTATTTGCAAAAAATCAAGAACTTTTAATTTTATAAGCTTCCACTTATCAAAGGTTTTTTTAACCAAATTATTTTACTCAGACATATGATTTCACAGAGGGTGAGGGAATTTTGGCTAAAATTTAAAATATTTGTTTAAAAGTTCAATCGTCAATTATCAAAAGCTTTCCGTTTTAATAGGTTTTCAAGCCAATTTTACTACGAAACTTGATATTATAAAGGAAAGTGGTACTTTCGGAGAAATTTAGAAAATTTGCTTTCAATGAGCTTTAAGATTGATAATTAATTTATACCTTTTGGGTTTGAACATAACGTTTTGAAGAATTTTTATAAATTAACGTTTTTCTTAAAATGTATTATGAGCAAAAATTATGTATTTGCAAAAAATGTTGAGCTGTTAGTTTTAAGAGTTTTCACGTGCCATAGCTTTCTAAACCAAATTATTTCACTCAGAAATTTGATAGTACAAAGGTTTACGGAGCTTTTGCGATAAGTTAATCATCAATCATCTAAAACTTTTAGTTTTAAGAGGTTATACTATGTACAGGGGCCATCTAACTTTTATTTTTTTGAATTAGCGGTTATTTTGAGTATGGTAAGGGTTATGTCACTTTTGATTTGACAGAAAGTTAGTTTTATCCTTCCGCTGAACGAAAATGGTTGTGTATTCGCTTGAACAACGCTGGGAAATATTGAAACATTACTTCGAAAATCTTGGCAAAAAAAAACCTTTTTTCGGATGAGGCGCATTTTCATCTTGGCGGCTATGTAAACAAGCAGAATTGTCTCATTTGGGGCACGGAGAACCCGCACGTGATCGTAGAGAAGCCGATGCATCCTCAACAAGTGACTGTTTGGTGCGGATTTTGGTGCGGATTTTGGTCCGGTGGCATCATTGGGCCATTTTTCTTTGAAAATGAGCAAGGATCCGTCGTTACTGTCAATGGTGGGCGCTACCGCACCATGATAAACGATTTTTTGTTCCCGGCACTTGAAGAGGAGGACATAGGCGACATTTGGTTTCAACAAGACGGCGCTCCGTGCCACACAGCACACGTTTCAATTGATCTTTTGCGCACTGTCTTCGAAGATTGAATTATCAGCCGAAATGCTAATGTGATTTGGCCGCCTCGGAGCTGTGATTTGACGCCGGTGGACTATTATCTTTTGGGTGCCGTCAATGATAAGTGTTACGCCGATAAACCAGCAAGGATTGACGTAAAAACAAAGTTTTTGACTATACTATATATCCTTTATATATAAGACTCGGTCGATATTAATTTAAATTTTTGTTTTAACTATCATATCCTATCACAGCATTCACTTGATTTACATATCTTCACATTGAAAAGAACAAAATTAAATTATAAATGTAAGGAACACCGTTTGTTTCTTCACAGTCTTTTAGTCTTGATTTTGTAGATACTATTTTCACTATTTACTATTTTAAATTAATTTATATTTTGATATGATGGAAGTTTTCGCAAATGTTCCATTTCTTCCAATGCGGATAGGTTGCAGAACCTCTTGTTTTGAACTTTTGAAACGTCAAGATCTTCCAATCTTATATTTTCGAGCGATCTTACTCGGCTCAGCGCGACGTGTGCTTGTCCTTTGGCAAATACTTTTGATCCCAAGTTGATGACTGCTCGATCGACCGTTGAACCTTGCATTTTGTGAACTGTTACTGCCCAACAGAGTATAAGCGGAAGCATTCGTCTTTCTGCTGTACCTGCCGATAATTTTGCTGAAAATTCGACAGTTCTTGGCTCGATGATGTGTTCGCCGATCTCAGCGAAATTTATTTTGACATTTGGCAAATCTTCTGCATACATTTGCGTTCGACGATATAAAGGCCAAATAATTCCGACAATTTCACCCATCACACCATTAATGAGGCCTTTGCTTGTATCGACGTTGTATCGGAGCATCACCTTGGCACCGACAAAAAGCGTCAATGTCTTAGGAAGCTCACCGGTCTTGTTGATATCTTCTGGAATGAGTTTCTCTATGCCGATACTCCTTATACTTTTTATAGCGTCCGATATTCGGCCAGCTGCTCGAAGATTTACCATTTTCACGCCTTGCTGTTCGTGATGATGAAGAGCTTGAAAATTGTGTCCTTCAACCAGCGCGTTAGTTGGGTCGATGCGGAGAACTTTTCCAACTCCAAATTCACCACACAGAAAATTGTCAACTTTCCTGATTAAAATTTCAATGTGCTCTGACTTCAACTCTCCGATTCGCAAGTCATTGAGTAAATCGATGAATGTTGAGTCTCCTCGCTGTCGCATGTTCTGAACTAATTCGCAGAAAGACAAAGTACGCCAAAGATGAGTGGCTGGTTCCAAGCTCTTTGGTTAATGAAACACAGCATGAGACCACCAAACAGGAGAATATTCATACCTTCAAAAGGTTCATTGCTATCTTTGAGCTGTGGAAGTCGCGAATTCAAATGATCAAGCATTTCATATAGATATTTCGTCGATAATGAGAAATTGAGCTTGTCGCCATTGCAATCGCAAAGAATTCAAATATATTCCAGTTAGATTTGGAAGTCTTGTCAACTTTCCATCTTGTTGTACTGGCAATTTAAACATCGAGTGAAGAGTTCGACCCGATATCAATTTTGCTGCAACACCAGTAAGAGCACCAACTTTAATTGAATCCATCTCTCCACCATAGCAGTGACGAATCTGTTCTTTTATCAGGTTCAGCGTGAATGTTTTGCTTGTCCCCGCACCGCCAGTAATGAAGAGTCTGACTCGATTCGCCGATCCTTGCAATTGCTGTTGAATACTTTTCGTTATGAAATTGAAAAGATCTCTTTGGCCAACATTTATCATTGACAATGAACGCTGAAATTCAATGTTAGTGGGTCTAACGTCACTCGCGTCGTAGTCGTTATCTTCCAATTCAATTTCATCGTTGACAGGATTCTGTGACTGAATGAACGCATTTGCCTGATTAATGGCATTATCCAACTGACGATCTCGTACTCGATGAGTTTCCATGTATCTGCATGTTGCTAACAGTTGAGCTTCTCTCGCTAGAAAAGCTTCTTTTGATGAATGATATCCTCTTAGCAACGGCAAATATTGAGCTAGAAGACTGTAGTAGTAGTTATCTGGATCATTTGCTTCTCGGAACTTTGGTACTCGAATGACAGCAGGGTGGCTTCTTATTTTCATTTTTGTTATATTTAACAGAGTCAGAAAACTTATTGGAGGAACATTCAATATGTCATCGTAAGCATCTTGATCTCCAACATCTTCATCCTCGACAACTGTTCTGTAATGAAGTTCAAAGAGCATCGCAAACTCAATTAGTGACATGTTTTCAAACTCATAAGTTGGATGTGCATTAGTGTGGAACGAAAATTTTTGTTAGTTCTAAATGAATCGTAATAGTGCGGAAAAGTTGCGTATTGTGATTCTAAGAAAATGTCAAAAACGAAATTTGCAATTAACTTAACTTTTGAGCCGCCGCCATTGTCATCTTCATGCTTTAAACTAAAATTTTTATTTTCAATGTGCAATTATCTAGAGTTGCTGAGGGAAATTTACCAAATATCACTATTTCTCAAACAGGTGATAGTTTTGAGTCAGAAACAAGTGGAGAAATAGAAGCAGTTGATTCAGATACATCATTTGACATGCAAGAACCCCAAAAGAAAATAACTGCTTTTTCACAAATGCGAACACCATTATTAAACTTAGCGACGGCTTGTGACCGTACCGGTGTATCAGACAGAGCTGCTGCTGCAATTGCTAGTGCTGTTCTTGAAGATATGGGGCTAATTACAGGAGATGATAAAAACAAAGTAATAGATCGAATGAAGGTAAGACGCCAACGAATAAAGGTACTGGCCAATCTTCAGATGCTAGCGAACCATGAATCCAGTAAGATCAGAGGGTTATATTTTGACGGCCGGAAAGACAGAACACTTGTACAAGAATTTATTGGAAATAAGAACTACCGGAGAAATGTAATCGAAGAGCATTATGTATTGGTGCAAGAACCGGGATCTAAATATATAAGTCATATTTCTCTTCTCCTCGGTCTGGTTCAGCTGCTGCAATTAGTGAAAACATTTTTGAATTTTTTGATGAACATTCAATCGATCATTCTTACTTAAGTGGAATTGGTTGTGATGGAACCGTAATAAATACTGGTAAAAACGGAGGAGTCATTAGAAGACTAGAATTGAAATGGAATCGTCCACTACAGTGGTTTGTATGTCAGTTACACGCCAACGAACTACCGTTTCGACACCTTTTCCATCATCTCGATGGATCAACTACGGGACCTAAAAGCTTTTCGGGGCCTATTGGGAAACAATTAGAAGGATGCACAAATATTCCAATATCTCAATACAAACCGATAAATGGTAATTTACGTTTAGTGGATGCGAATGACTTGAGCACAGATCAAAAATATTTATTGTCAATTTGTCAGGCGATTGAATCTGGTCAGTGTTCAATCGATTTGGCTAATAAAAATCCCGGAAAAATTGCTCACGCAAGATGGCTTACCACCGCTAATCGGATTCTTCGACTATACCTTGGAAGTGAAGCACCATTAAACGAATTAATAATATTAGTAACGTTCATCTTAAAAGTTTACGCGCCGATGTGGTTCTCAATTAAAATACAATCGTCTTGTAAAGATGGAGCTAAGCATTTATGGAAAAGTATTCAATATAGTCGATATCTTAGCGCGGATTTACGGAAAATTATTGATCCTGTAATTCAACGAAACGGATACTTTGCCCATCCGGAAAATATGCTATTGTGTATGATATCGGATAATCGAGAGCATATCCGAGAACTAGGAGTTCGAAGAATATTAAAAGCGCGATCTCAACGGACAGAAGGAAACATCCGTAAATTCCAAGTACCAAAAATAAATTTTGAAGCCAAGGAATATTATGAGATGATCAGCTGGGCTGAAATTACAGAACCTCCTTTGATGAGCCACATAACCGATGGAGAATTACAAAATATGATCCAAAAAGGCCAGCCAATCGATAGCATAGATTTCGATCAGTTTCCGTGCCACACTCAAGCGGTAGAGAGATGTGTAAAATTGGTGACGGAGGCGGCCGCCGCTGTTTGCGGTATTGATTCGCGAGATGGTTTCATTCGTACCAGACTTGAATCTCGAAATTTGATGCCAAGTTTTTTAACAAAATCGGAATATAAAACTTTTAATCATACTAATGTGTAAAATTTTTGGATTTTGTGTATAAAATTGAATTTATAGGGAAAGTTCCAATAAAAAAAACCAAAACGATATTCTTATGTGTTTATTAATTTTCAACCCCTCGGCGGCACCTCAAGAAATATTTTTAGAAATTTGCTATTTTAGTGGAGTTATAATACGGTCAATACACAACTATCCCGCACTATTACAAATTAAATAAAAAATATTTTTTTTTTTTATTATTTTCGTTCCACCTTAATGTGCATGTGGTCGGTTCGTGTATCGCTCAAATATGTTGGTGCAGTAGCCAGCAATATCGTCATTCATAAAGCGGAAAACTATGTAACGCTGTTCAGGCTTGCGCGTGTTTAGGAACACACATTTAAGAGAAGATTGCTTTAAAGGAAGATGACACAAACGATAGATGCATTCGCAAGCAGAAACTTGGCGCTCTTGTAGAATTTTCGTGCAAATCTTGAACAGTTTTACTGATGTGCTGCTTAGTTCTTGTCGTATAGTTCGAATTGCATTTCGCAGACCTGCAGACATTTCAGTTGGCTCGTTCTTTGAGCAATATTTAGCAATATACGTTGCAATTGATTCATTGTTACCGCATGGTTGTATGTCCATATTTCCTTTCCAACATTTCAGCAGCTTCTCATTGTAATTGTTGATGAAGTTTTCTGCCGGTTTTCGTTTCAAAATACACCTCGTCCTCCGTTTTTAATAAATTCGTCCAACGTATTTGCGACAATATGAGTTCGGTCACTTGAAAGACCAGAAAAGTTTAAGCGACATTCAACAGAACGATTCTTGTAGCAGGTTTGTCTATGATGATGTCGCTGAACACCATTGACAAGAGTTCTCATCTCATCATCGTCTGGCAATTCACACGTAATGACTTCATCGATTCGAGTGATTCCTTCTGAAGTTTCAAAGCTTAGTGTTCCTTCCATCCAAACCAACATGTGGAGATGCGGCAATCCACGATTTTGGAATTTTATACGTAACCATTCATCAGTCAATTTTCCACAGAGAATAGTATGATCTGACTTAAGCAAATTCATCATTGCGTTGACTCGAATCATGAAATGAAATGATGACCATGGGATATTTTTCAACAAGTTTCTGAACATCATATGTGCTTAAAGAAACTGGATCTTTGCCAGCGTTACCATCGGCTACCAACAATGCACGAATCATACATTTCCAATGTAGATCATTGCAACTGAAAGATATGAAGTAATTTGGAGGTCCCAAGCATCTAATCATTGCAATGAGCTCACTCAAAGCAGTATTCCAATAACGTCTTCCACCATCTCGTTATTATTTCTCACCTTTTTTCCAAAAACGTTGATGTTGCTCGTTATGCGAAGATGTTCGTACATCGATAGAGCATAAAATAGATAATCTGTGCCCTGAAATCTTGTATCGTTCCCCATGATGCGTGATTGAAAGTAGTCAAGTGCCGAAACTTGTACCGGCCGAGGTTGCTTCAGTCTATTAATGCCATTTGGAAAGAGATGATACCATGCATATTCTTCTGCTTTCAGCTCATATCGATCATTTACTATGTTATTGGTAGTTTTTCTTGAAATTTTGAGCAAGAGAAGAAGCAACAGATGGAATGCATGAAATTTGGCCATCAGCATCTATTTCAGGATCTATGTAAACCATTTGTGAAGTTTCTTCGTTCTTAATTATGACATCAACGTACTCTAGCATGTACTGGAGCCTGTTGCACGCTTACAAATACGAATCAATTCTTCAAAAGTACTACACTCGATGATACAAGCTCGACCATTCATAGCAGCAGCTCCTTTTGGACCGCATGAATGGGAGTCAACAAAATAGAACATGTCGTTAATCTTCATAATAGAAAAAAACGCCATCATATTTGATAATTTTCATGAATGGGATGATTCGAGCGAGTAAACGAATCTCCACTTGTGTGAGAATTGCAATCTCTTGAGTAATTACTCCAGGAGCAAGATTGTTCCAATATGCTTTTGAAGGTTGGTGTGGCTTCTTCGACTTCAAATGTGTCTCACAACGGTTGCACAAAAGCAATGAAATTTTGCAGGACAACTCGGCGGGAAGATAATTTAAAGTTAAACCAGAGATTCTGCAGTTTTTCACTTGTTGTTTGTAGCATTGCAAATTTTATCGGCATAAACATTAACTTTTGCTTCGAAAGCAGCTACCGAGGCGTCAATATCCAATTTAACATTTCGTCTTGCTTCATCTGCACGACTTTGCTGAGTTAGCCTTGATGCACGAGATGTTGGAGACTCATCGCGTCGTCTCTCTTCATTTGCTTTACGTTGATGAGCGAGCCTTGATGCACGAGATGTTGGAGACTCATCGCGTCGTCTCTCTTCATTTGCTTTACGTTGATGAGCGAGCCTTGATGCACGAGATGTTGGAGACTCATCGCGTCGTCTTTCTTCATTTGCTTTACGTTGATGAGCGAGCCTTGATGCACGAGATGTTGGAGACTCATCGCGTCGTCTCTCTTCATTTGCTTTACGTTGATGAGCGAGCCTTGATGCACGAGTTGCTGGAGATTCATTGCGTCGTCTTTCACCTTTTCGCCGACGTTCCTTTTCCAACCTGGATGCACGAGAAGCTGGTGACTTGCAATTTTTTTATTCGACGTCTTTCTCTGTTTTTTTGCAGTCGACGTTGACGTTGCAATTCAGTTTCGACCTTCTTCACCATGACTAAAATTTAAAATTCAATGAGTAAGGGAAAAACCAACAAAAATGTTTATACAAGCCGTCTCGTTCGCTCCTTACACAGATCCTATCAAAAAAATGTACACTATATTTATTATGAATCTTTCACCTATACTTATTTGTTTTGTGTATATATACATTCTGATTTATTTATATGCATCACTAATACTAAGCCTTAACGTACTTTTTTATATCTTAAGTGTTTATACTGTTTGGCTTGTATAAACATTTTTGTTGGTTTTGGTAAGGGTCATTCAAAAAACAAATTTGAATTTTAAACTTACTTGAAGAAACATTTGGAACACTACTAGATTGAATTTTTTAAATTGAAAATTAAAGAAAAACTTAGTTATAGTATGTTGATCGAACTGAAATTTTGCCAAAAAGTATTATTAGGTGACAAAAGTCGATGTGCAAAATTTCAGCGCGAGAGGATCACGGGAAGTGGGTCAATTTTGAACTTGAAGATCGTAAGGACACTCAAGCAAGCAATCAAGCAGGTGAAGTTAATATAAAGGATATAAAAATATTGAGAACTTTTTGTTTTATTGCATTTTTTAAAAAAAAAAATTATTTGGCCCACCCTGTATTTAGGTTTAAACTTAACATTTCTGAGTCTTTTAATAATTTTAGATTTTTGTTACAATGTTTTATGTGCAAAAAATAAGTATTTGGAAAAAAGTTTCAAAAAGCTTTTAGTTTTTAAACAATTTATCCAAAAATTCCGTTACCCTTTGTACTTTTTTGGGTTTGAACTTAACGTTTCTGAGCCATTTTCATAATTTGAGGTTTTTGTTGAAAAGTTTTATGAACATAAATTATGTATTTAGAAGCTAGCTTTCACGTACCGAAGCGTTTTAACCCAAGTAATTTAATTTTCATTCTGAAATTTGATAGTTTAAAGAAAGTAGGGATTTTTGAATAAATTTAGAATATTTGTATTCAATAAGCTTTAAGCTTTACTATTAATCCATTCTTTTGGGTTTGAATTTAACGGTTTTGAGCTTTTTAATAATTCCTGGGTTTTAATAAAATCTTTTATGACAATAAATTATGTATTTGAAAAAAATGTCAAGAGCTTTCACTTACCGAAGCTTTTCAAACTAATCATTTTCCTTCGAAATTTGATATTACTTTTAGTAAACCAAACTTTGTATTGTATTTGTTCTCAGTAAGCTTTAAGCTTAATAATTTATTTATACTTTCTCGGTAATTTTTGGTGGCTTTCTATAAATTCTGTCTTTCGTTTTATGAGCAACACATGTCAAGAACTTTTAGTTTTCAGATTTTTCACTTATTAAAGCTTTTCAACTCAAATTATTTTATTCAGAAATTTTATATTAAAAAGGGTATTGTGTGGGAAAAAAATAAGAGTATTTTTTCTCAATGTAAATATTCTTCATCCAAAATGTGTTTGTAATTTGTAATAAAACTAATTGGTTCACTCAGATTTAATTTTCAGGACATATTCGGGCCGATGCTCAAAAGTAGATGAAACAGAACGTAAGTCATTTGAATGACCTCATATTAAATGAGCCATCTTGCAAAAGTATGTAAAACCATAGGGAATCCTATACGTGCTAATCACCGCCATGTAAAATATACATAACCTAGGAATTCTTGAATAATTTCGAATAACCTACAGGAAATCAGAGAAATATCAAAATTTTGGTATAATCTTAAAAATCGTTTAAATATTACCATTTAGATTTACCTATATATGTGTAACTCTACAAGTTCTTACAACTCAAAGCTAAGCGCAGAACATTGCCTTACAAAATTCGAATAAAATCGAAAATCTTCAAAAATCTCGAATAATTCTAGGAATGGCAAAAAACTTAAGAAATCTAGAATAAACCGCGGAATAATCTCGATCACCCAAGAAAATTCGGAAAATCTCTATATTATGTGATTGATGTCGAACAATTTCAATGATACCGAAAAATCTGGATATGAATGAATAATATGGGAAAGACTGTAAAAATCTAGAAAGCCGACGAAAATTTTGAAAAATTCCGATAATTCTTATAAAAATGGAATCATTTCTCAAGTAACTTATTGTTACTATAATATTGCTAAACAAGTTAAGTCTAAGTTCAACAAAATGATATGCAATAATAATGGAACCATAAAATAATATCGGATAATTTCCTAAACATCAAACAATCATATTCAAAATCGAACTATCAAATACACCAGACAATCTCAAACATACTCGAATAATGACGAAAACCTCGAATAACAGGCTGTTGCATATCTCATTTTCATGATAAACTCCGAAAATTTCGAGAAATTTTAAAAATAGATTAAAAGATGAAACCTGAGACAAGCGGATATGAAATCGGGAAGCGAGAATTTCCAAAATCAGGAGAACCCCATCATCACCATCACTACTTGCAACATTGAGTTGGCATTTGCATTTTCCTTGTATTTAAAATAGTTTTTCAAAATAAACCTGTAAATTTCATTTTTATTTATCATTTACTGGTAATCGAAAGATCCTCTAAATAAGAAACTATAAGTCGAACGAACGCTAATTGATTATAGAGTCTGACTATGGTTTGGCTCAAGTGAGGGAAACAGGAATTTATTTTCAGTCGCGGTTATGTATTTTTCTATAGTTTCTTCTTGATTTTTATGAACCTCATAATGATACATCGCAAGCTGCTAACACCAACAGATTATTATAAGCTATTTCTATTAAATCAAATTTAATCTTCTGCCAAATAAATTTTATCTATTGGGAAATCAAGTTCAACTTTGTCTAATCAAAGCTTGATTTGTAAAAGGTTAATTTTTAAATGCAAAAGGGATTATTATTATTATTAACCGGAGGGCCATGTGGGCGATAAGCCACCTCGCACCGCGACCTAAAAGATCTATTGTGCTGGACCCTACTTAATTATCCGTCCAGTCAATATTCAGGCTCTTAATGAATCTGACAATACTCAAATGCAGGCTCAAATAAGGTAACACTTATGTGGGTGCCAGGTCATACTGGAATCGAAGGAAACGAGGCAGCTGATGGCCTCGCCCGTGAGGGTTCTGCCTCTCCATTTTTTGGACCAGAACCTTTCTGCGGTGTCACTAAGGGACACCTTAGAGCAGCGGTAAAACGCTGGGAGGATGTTCAAAAGTCCTCCTACTGGCGCAGAATTCCAGGTTTACGGCAGGCGAAGAAATTTATATCACCTTCGTCTGTCAGGGTTAAGGAGTGTCTTGAACTTAGGAAACCTGAGTTGAGGCTGCTTACTGGCTTCCTCACAGGTCATGTCCCCTTAAGGTATCACCTTAAGAAGATGGGCCTAAGTACGACAGATGGATGCCGCTTCTGCGGTCTGGAAGCGGAATCAGCGGAACATGTTCTGTGCCATTGCCCAGCCATTTTCCAGCAAAGACTGCAACATCTAGGAGGGAGAACAATGAGCCCGGATAGTATGTATCTTGTACCGGCCAGTAGTATGCAAAAGGGATAAACTGGCGAGTTTAGCTAATCTTCTTCTAAATCTAAATATCGTAGAGAACCTAAATGCATTTTTATTCCTCTGAAAATGACTTAAGAAAATATTTAATAGTAACAGGAATGATTTCTACATTTTCTAAAAATTACACCATCGCCTTTTCTTAAAATTTTCTTAGAAATGTACCGTTCTGGAAAATTGCACTTTAAGCTTAATCTGAGCTATCTAATCTTAAATTTGAACTAATAAAGGAAATCTCGTGGACCCCAACAACCGTGGGACCCTCCGCGGTTGCGGATGCTGCGGGTACCTAGTTACGCTACTGCACCTTATGCTTCCTATTTATACGATATATTGAAAAAACATGAAGTTCATTGGCGTCAAAATGTTTATCTTGACAAAATCAATTAAATCCATTCGTGTTCAACTCGACAAGTCAAAAAAAAAAAAAATAGATATGTATTAGTATATATGATTGTTACCATTTGAATTATGTTTTCCAAGATGGAACATCAAAATACTGTAGTCCAACCCACAGAGTCACTCAATCATAACAGAGATTATAACGACGCAATAAAAATCTAAAAAAAAAGCTCACAATCATTACTACGTTCGGGTACATATGACGTTACACAAATATTAAATTTTCTAAATCATTTATTCTAACGTTTATTTATGTAAATTTCATTGATCGAACGAGCGGAAAGGACACACACAATTTCTGGTTTATCGATTTAATTTATTATATGTGTAGCGTGTGTAACATTTTGCCAACTTCACAACTGAGCCGCACACATTTTATATCTATCGAGATAGTATGATACACATAATGTTACAAACGATTTACCACACAACAGGGATGATTTAAAAATTAAAATTTGTTATGTTGTGTGTGGATGTGTGTGTGTGTGTAAATACTTTGTGAAACATTGGAAATTTATTATTTAAAATTTTTTGTCTTACTTTCCGGTTGATAAGAAATATACCGGAATAATGTAGTGGAAGAAAAAATATGTTATGAAGATAATTTTCCGGAAGTTTAGTAGGATGGGTAAATACATACGGGTATATACATATGTACATAGGTAAATTGACTTGAAAATATTTCTTTTTACTAATTAATTATTTAAAGAAAATGTTATCTCTCTATAAGAAAATTGCATTTTGAATTTAATGCTTTATCCTTTTTCGTTTTTCCCGATTATCTCTTATTTTTTATAATTTTATACTCTATAAAGGAGCATCTATTACCTTGCGATAAAATTTAAGTGACTATTTCTAAAAAAAAAAACTAAACTTTAGTATTAAAGTTTAATGATTCAAAAGACTATGAAGATGTGTTGGTTAGTCAAATGAAATCTATTTTATGGCCTGTATCTTTTCAAAAAGGTAAACAGTTAACTTCATGTTCCATGCACAATCAAACTACTCGAAGCTGAAATAAAAAATTCCCAACTATTTTTTCTTAGGCTTACATTAAATAGTTCTGTATAAGAATATGTAAAACCTTTTCATAGTTTAAATTGTTGCGCAATTTACAATCCAAAAATCGTCCCTCTCCCCTAAACTAAAAGAGAAACAAAATTAGGTCTTTTTTATAATAATAGTCAGTCGGTATGCAGGTGATATAAATAGGCTGCAAAAATTTCTTATGATTGCTGGAAATTTGATTTTTGAACATCAAAATGCTAATACCTCGCTGCAAAATAATATTTATATAATGCTAGATTGGACCTAAATGTTTATTTAAATGTTAAGAACTCTTTAAAAATTTCAACAGCTTATTTCTTCTGTACTTTTGGAAAATCCTTTTCTCAATTTGTTACTAAGTGATTTTAAAATATTGGTACTTATCTTTTCGACAGGAAAAAGTCAGGCATTGCCATGTAAACTAACTTCCGAACGGGTATTATTAATATTGCTCAAGCTGTATCGCTTTTTCCTGGGTCATGGAAAAATAAATTTGCAATCCGAATAGAAAACCTCAAACTCTGAATGTCTTGAGTTAAGTAGTATTCTTATAGACCAATTAGTATTCTTCCGCCTGTGTCAACATTTCTCGAGAAAAAAATGAAATCCCAATTATCATAACAATTACAATCAAATTTATGCCACACTTAGTACTTAGATAAGATGTCTGTTTAACTCATATTCACATTATATCTTTAACAAAAGTAGGTCTGATTCTATTTCTGTCTATACTCGGAATATTTTCCGTTGTGACTTGCGCAAATATTTAGATTACACAATGGTGCTATTTTTGTTATGATGAACTCATTAAATCCAAAATTACAATTTTTAACAAGTTTTGAGAAATTTAAAAATAATTGCTGATTACGAATAATTGATGAAACATGATTACTATTATATTTTATTCCCTTTACCAGTTTTTTATATGTTCATAATTGTTAAAATTAGGCTTTGTGTGCAGAGAAAATAAAAATGCAGTTGGTTCAAGTTAATACAGAACAAAAGATTTCATTTAATACAAAAATGGCGACTATGCATAATGCTATATATAGCACATACAGGGTGCGTTCGTATACACAGTCATGTGCAATCCCATCGAATTGAAACAAGAAATCATACGTCTGGATGATACTGGCTTCGTCATTGTATCGGCAATCATGGTCTCAGTTGCAATATACTGAAGGTCAACAACTCCTTGATTAACTTGATCTCGAACAAAATGATGCCTAATATCGATGTGTTTTGTTCTTGGGTGATGCGCATTACTGTTGGCTAGATCGATGGCTCCCTTATTATCACAATACAGTACAGTTTCTTTTAGTGCTCCAGGGAGTAATTCCTTTTCTAGATTTTTGAGCCACAATAACTCTTGAACTGCCGAAGGCAAACTTAAGTACTCAGCCTTTGTTGTGGACAAAGCCACAGTTTGTTGTTTTCTGGAGTTCCATGTTATTTCTCCTCCTTGCCTCTTGAAAAGGTGTCCAGTAGTCGATCTTCTATCGTCCAAATCTCCTGCCCAGTCTGAATCAGTATACCCCGCAATCGATGAATCATCACTACTAAACTCCAGTTTAGCAAAAGCTGTTAACTTTATATACCTTAGAACACGTTTTGCGGCTATCCAGTGCGCCTTCCTCGGATTGCTATTAAATCTGCTGAGCACACCAGCTGCATGACAAATGTCAGGCCTCGTTACTTGTGCTGCAAACATCAAACTTCCAGCCGCTTCCCGATATGGTATGTTTTTCATTTCACTACTCTGCGATTCATCTTGTGACGACATAACTTTTGTCAATTTTTGATTTAGATCCAAGGGCGTAGAGACCGGCTTACAGTCCTGCATGTTGTATCTTTTCATGTGTTATTCGTATGCCCAAGATATGTTTAGCTTCACCCATATCCTTAACTTTAAGTAACTTTATCAGGCACGATTTCAAATGTAAATTTGAATCCTGATCGTTTGACAAAATGAGTATGTCATCGACATAAATTGCAACTACAATCATCTTATTATTGGGACTCTGTAATATACGCATGGGTCAGCATCTGATTTTTTTATTTCAGCATCTCTTAAAACTTTATCTAGTTTTGCATTCCAAACTCTGCTAGCTTGCTTTAGTCGATATATTGACTTGTTTAATTTGCAGACTTTTTTGCTAGCCGTTGATACATACCCTTCCGGTTGCAACATGTATATATCTTGTTTTAACTAACGTTAACCTACTCACTTCCCTACTAATCGAGCCTTATGACGGATTATTCGACCTTCGTCATCTTTTTTGGTTTTGAAAACCCACTTGCAAGCAACATGTTCAGTTTAGGAAGGCAGGTCTGTCAATTCTCAAGTTGCATTTTCAATTAAGCCATTATACTCCTCGTTCATTGCCGACTTCCACAATTTTACATCCGACCTCGATAATGCTTCCTCTACTGTCACAGGATCATTTGATTCAACTGATTTTGATAAATACGATACAACATCATTATAGATCTTCGGTTTTGGAATTCTGCATGACTTTCTTAATGGTTCCAACGATCCACGTATTTCAGTTTCTGGAACGTATTCATCGTCGTCAACATCCAATACAATAACCTGATTCTCGCTAGCGTTATCCTCTTCGTCCCAGTTCGACCCTTTCAGAAATGTTATTGTTGGTAACAATCGAATCCAAGCTCAATTCTTGCATCGAAGGCACACTCTTATTCATCGCTTCAGCAGGCTTTGATTGCATTTCTGCGAATGGATCAAAATAGCCTAGAACACTATTGTCTTCTTGACAGGATGATACATGCGATAAACATTAGAGTCGTCATAATATCCAAGCATCACACATTCTTCCGATTTGGCATCTAACTTCTTGCGTTTCTCCTTCGGAATATGCACCATACGCTTACTTTCAAAAACATTCAGATGGTTAAAACTCTGTTTTCGTCCACTTCATATTTCCTCTGGAATCTGATCTTTTACTGCTCGAGATAGTGTCCGATTTGTTAAATATGCTGCTGTTGAAATTGCTTCCGCTCAAAACTTTTCGGTAAACCAGCCTCTATTAGCATGCAACGAGCTTTCTCAACAAGGGTTCTATTCATCCTTTCCGCGATGCCATTTTGTTCCGGTGAATAGGGGGAAGTTGTTTGATCTCGTATTCCGCATGTTCTCAAGAAACTAAGTAAATCATTGTTCACTTACTCAGTGCCATTGTCCGTTCGCAGAATTTTAATTTTCCGATTTGTCTGATTCTCAACAAGGGTCTTAAAATTCCTCAAATGCTCTTTCACCTCAGACTTCGCTTTCATTATGTAAACAAACACTTTCCTAGAAAATCGTCTTCGAATACCAACACATACTTCGCACCGCTAAGCGATTCAGTTTCAATGGGTTCACATACGTCCGAATGAATGATACTCAAGACGTCGTTAAATTTAGTGAAACTCTTTGGAAATGATTGCCTTGTTTGCTTTCCTTTCAAACAAACTTCACAAGTATTAATTTTACTCGTACAAAAATTCACTTCTATGTTTAACTTTCTTTAAAGTTTCATAGTGGACATGCCCCAAACGTTGGTGCCACAGAACAAACTTATCGTTTTTTGCATTTACTTCCATGGGCATAACAGTTTTTGACTGTGTGTTTAATCGATAAATATCACCAACTCGTGTCCCTGTAGCAATAACATTATCAGCAGAATCAATCAACTTGCATACATCACGATTAAAAATCACTACATTTCCATGACTTGTAATCTTGCTCATCGACAATAGGTTTGCACAAATTTTTGGTACACATAATACGTCCTTGACATTTATAGATGAATTTTTCCGTCCAACGTGAGACTTGTACGAGAACTTGTATACTATATGTCGTGGCTAAAAAAAGTTTATAAATTACCAAGTTTGACACACTCTAAATTTTGACCGTAGTAGTTTCCAGATATCATAACTCCCAAACTGTTTAGTTTCTAAATTATCATGAATACAACTGAATTTCTCAATTTTATAAATTACAAATTTCAAAAATTTTATCTTTAGGATTTCTACAGTAGATTTGTCTAGCTGCGCGCGCTTCTTGTACTCTTGTAACATATGTAAAGATTATCGAGGATCCAAAGGCCATTTTAATTTAAGGTTTTAATTTTTGATTCGTGTGGACCTCTTGGTCAGAGCGATTAACTCCAATTTTGACGGGGCCTGGTAGAACACCACAATTTCAATCTTTAATCGAATTTGAAACGTTTAAACCAACGCTAGATTTGACCAAATTGATCTCAACTGTAGATTTGAGAAATAAGTTTTAATTATTAGCTGTAAAACTCGGAAACTTCAATACTTTCTAAGCACTCGAATTTTTTTTAATTACCGTATTTCATCTGTGTTCTAAAAAAATCGACTACATTTGTACCAAATTCTCAGAAATTTTATAGCTAAAATTAGAGCTTTATAGTACCTTATAGTTTCTTATTTAAATAACAATTTTTATATACCATAAATTGGAATAAAGATAATTAAAACCTACAACGCAAATTAAAGAAATTTGCTTCAGCTACCCAATTTTTGAAATTTGAAATTAAAAAATTTTCGAAATTTCAAAATTAAAAATTTTCATTGATCCAAAAATATTGGAAATTCTGATTGTAAAATTCAATTAGACTTTTACAACATTTTAGATGATAATCTGTCATTTTTAGGTTTTGCGAAGTTAAAAACTGTACACTTTCGAGACTTTAAAATTGAATTTTTTTTCAATAATTTAAACAAATGAAAAAATCTTAATATTTATCGCATGATAATGATGTTAAAAAAATAAAATTTTTCCGGAAAATTGGAAAATTTCCAAAATCCTCGAAACACGAGTAGTATTACATTAATCCTGAATTTGAACTTATTTGAACTTCGTAGAGCTGGTTGACATCGAGATTATTCGATATTTTAATCTTAATAAATCTCGCTCGATTATAAAACCGAATTGGCCCGACCAAGACCGAGATTTTTGAGGAGTGGAATGGAAGCGATGTACTTACCCCGAGCGGCATATTTTCCAAAAGAAGGATAACGTAGTTGAAGCTGTGCAAGCTAAGGAATAAATCGCTGTAAAAATATTTTTGGAGACTCTGGAGGTTTTTTTTGTTTAAATATATGTTTTTAAATTACTGCACACTATTGTAAATGAGGTTATGATGCTCAAAATAGAATGTGTCCAAAGTATTGTAAATTATAAATAAATAAATATTTTCGAGATTATCGCTAAAATAATTTGAAATTAATTGAATTTTCAAGATTAGGTATTTGAAATTTTTGCTACTTGATTGTACTTCTACACAACAGGCCCCGTTTATTGGCCTCTGCCCAATACCGCTTCAAATCAAGTCATCTTTCTTTAAATACTATGACAGCATCACATGTTGCTTAAAATGTTTAAACAGTAATTTTAAACAACTTCAGCATAATAAAATAAATTGTGAGTGGTTAAATAGCTAATCCATAAATTTTCTTTAAAATTGTTCGAAAAATCGGTTAGTTAAAAAATGAAATTTGTGTCCCTTTAAATGTAACATAGAATTTCATGCTCTTGGTAAATCGAAGACTTTGCTTTTGGTTTACGAAGAACATTGTAATTCTAGTTTTGAAAAAAAAAATTAAATTCTTTATATTTGTATATAAATTATAATATTTTAAAATTTCAATTTTATAAATTTTAAACAATGAAAATTTCGACATATACTTATTGTTTTCAAACTTCTACACAATCTACAATTCTAATTGGTGCGGACTTTCTAAAAACACGGTTTAATTTAAATATCAGTTCAAATTTCTGTAACCCTCCCAAATAAGACATTTATTTTGAAATTAGAATTTGTCTTTTATTATGTTTGAATTTCCAATTTCAATATTTACCCTAAACCATTATACATTGTATTTGAAAATAGAAATAAAAATTTAAAGAATTTTAGAAACACAAATTTCTGTAATGTTTGAACTTATTTTTCTCGATTTCAGACATAAATTGAATTTCATTAATTTGAAATAAATATTTATGTTAAATTAAAAATTTTAAACTAATTTATACTTACAACCTAATTTAATCACAAAATCTTAGTTGTAAAAGCAAATTTTTAAAATTAAATACATATTCGGAAATTTTAAGATTTTCACATTAATTTCATTTATTTAAAAAATTAATTTAATTGTCTAAAATTTTTCCAATTTATAAATCCAAATTAGAATTTAATCGTTATGTTTCCGAAACCTTTGAAATTGTTTTATATTTTAAAATAACCTGAATATGAACGGCGTTCGATATTTTCAAGATTATCGTTAAAATAGTGTGAGTTTATTAATTTTCCTTTATTTACTTGTGTAGATGCATCATGGTACAGATTATTTCAAAACCTTGATGGGTTTTACAGATAATGGTATAAGATTGTATCTTTGTACACAAATAGAGAGCAGCCCCATTATTTTCCTAGAAACGTGACATCGAAGCTAATGGTTTTTGAAAAATTTTGAAAATTTGAATATTTGTAAAATTCAAGCATATAGTCGCATATAGTTTTGGAAATATAAACTTTCAAAACTCTAAATAACTTATTGTTCGTGAGATGCTTACTACCCCGACCCATTTTAAAATTTTTAAACGATTTAATCCCAATAAAATTATATTTATGGAATTAGTAAACCAAATTTTATATCTTTTAAATTTTGGTCCAAATTTTATAACTTTTAATGATGCAAAAAAAATAGAATTTCAATTACAAAACTTAATTGGAACTTTTTAAAAATTCAAATCTAATATTTTAATTTCGGTTCACAATTTTTAATTTAAAATTACAATTCAAATTACTGAATTCTGTTAATTTGATTCTAGGCCTGTTCGACTAGCACATTTCCACTAGACACAATTCCACTGCACACAATTCCACTGGCACAATTCCACTTGGCACAATTCCACTGGGCACAATTCCACTTGGCACAATTCAACTTGCACAATTCAACTTACACAATTTAACTTTTTTATAATCAAACGCATTTAGGATGGTAAATCGCGCGCGCGATTTACCATCCTAAATGCGTTTGGTTATCAAAAAGTTAAATTGTTCAAGTTAAATTCGTTTAATTATAAAAAAAGTTAAACTTAAAAGCTACCTGAAGAAAGAACTACGAATGTTAAATACGAATTAAACGAAAACACGAATTGGATGCAGTGAAATTCTGTCTCGTGGAATTATGCTAGTGGAATAAGCCTAGAATCGTAATAACTACAGCAATAGAAATATTTTTTACCATTGCTATCTTTACCATTTTTTTGAAAGCTATCCCCTTCTTTTATTATCAATTAGCTTTTTTACGCATTGCAGTTTTTATTAATTTAAAATCCATAGTTATAAATATCTTCGTAATTATGTTTTAATCACACCAATAAAATATTAAAGTGTGTGTTTGCGTTTCATTAGTGTAACTGTACAAGTTATAATGCAAGTTAAATTGTGCAAGTTAAATTGTTCCCCAGTGGAATTGTGCCAAGTGGAATTGTGCCAGTGGAATTGCGCCCAGTGGAATTGTGTCTAGTGGAATTGTGCTAGTGGAATCGCCCGGCTACCGTTAATTTCTTATGGAAACTTATAGAATTTAAAATTCTAATAATCAAAATTTAAAAATTATTATAAACCTAAAATACATTAAAAACACAAATTTCTATAAGGTTTGAATTATTTTTTCTTGTCATAACTTAAGTCTAAAAACATAATTTCCAAATTTTCCGAAATTTTATGAATTTTATATTATCAATTCTTAATCTTTAGTCCAAAACATTAATTTGGTTTATATTAAATGATTATAAATTGTAAATTCATCCAAAATAACTCCTAAATTTCAAATGTCTTGAATTTTTTTTTTCTACTTGATCTTTTATTAAAAGTTAATAAATGGTCAAGTAGAAAAGTTGCAAGTTTTTTGAGTACACCATGATCCAGAGAATTTTGCAGCTTTCATGAGTTTTGTAAGTAGTGGTCCAAGATTTTGTATTTGTACTCAAATAAAGTATATAACCCGGTTATTGGTTCCAAAAAACTGTGACGTCGAAGCTCATGCTTTTGCTAAATTGAACACATTGCTTTTAAACTTTGTAATTTCAATTTTGAAAATTTATAAACTCGAAATTTCATATGTCTAAAAATACGTTCTAAATTGCTCTCGAAATTTTTACTTTTCATTTTAAAATTTCTTAACGATTTGAATTTAATAAAATTTCTTTTGTTTTGATTCTAATTTTATAAATTTGAATGTTTAAAAACAAAGTTCCAATTAGAAATTTTGGTTTACAATTTTTAAATTAAAATTCCAATACAAATAACTGGGTTTTGATAATTGTCTAGGCGATTTTTGAATTTAAAATTTCAATAATCAACCTAAACAATTAATTAATTAGTTAACGATTAATTAGTAATTTTTGAAAATATAAAGTTGATTTCAGTGACAAATTGAATTTCATAAATTTTAAATGGAAAGAATTCTGAAAATGTTAATTACAAAACCTTAATTATAAAACCATAATTTCAATCAAAGTTGTAAAAGTTTCCATGAATATTTGCGTTTACTTCACAATTCCTAATTATTGAATCTCCTAGTATCTAGTATCTCATTTAAAAAAATTTTCCAATTAAATATGTTATAAATTTCAAATGAAGAACATTAACTTCATTGTGATTGATCCAAAAACTAATGAATTAATTAGTTTGAAACAATGTTTTTGACAAGCAATAAATTAATGATTTTTAAGAATAAATATACGTAAATCAAAGAACGAGTACTACTTTGGTAATATTGGAGAGAGTAGGGAGAAAGTAAATATCAAAACTTGTTTTCACTCCGGGGTGGGGTGTACTAAGGTTTCTTCCCTTAATTACTTATTAGTAATTATTTTGTTGATCATGTGGAAAAATAAAAATGTTGTATTTCTTAAAATCATAAACCTGTAAAATTGAAATAAAATTAATTTATAAAACAATTATTAATTAAATTTTCGAGCCAATTATGTTAAATAAATAGCTAATTATTAATTTTTTTTTTTTTTTAATTTCTTATTACAGTGACAAAATTCATTCGAATTGGTATAGCAGATAAGAACGACAATCCACCATATTTCGATAAGGCATTATACGAAGCAGAAGTTGATGAAAATGAAGATATACAGCATACAGTGCTTACTGTCACCGCCAAAGATCACGATGAATGTAAGTGAAGAACCGTATTGTTATTTTTTATCACTTTAATAATTCAAATAAGACGATAAAGTTAAACCTTCTGTATATTTATAAAACAAAAAAATACAAAAAATGAAAGACGCTATGAAGCTCGCTCGTTGTATAAAACAAAAAGAAACACTCTTTTTATATTTTACAGTACGTAATAATCATAAAATAAATTGAGAATTTATTTTTATTTTATTTTATGAAATGAAAAATAATTTAAGATATTTCATTTTTTTTTTTTTTTTTATATATAAATTATTTATATAATCCGTAAAGTACATTTCTTGGCTTTCTCTTCTGTGCACATAACAAACACATGGATATAATTTTGTTAAATAAATTTAAATATTATACTAATTCAATTTAAAAAAATAAAGACAAAATTTTTTATTGTTATATAAGTGCGAAAGCCACGGTTATATAATAATTCATTTTAAGAAAATTTGATTAAAATTTGAGAAGAGTCCCTCTGAAAGCTTCCTATTTTTTATTTTTTTGTTTTTGTAGAGATAGAGATATTTGCCTTAATGATGTTCCAACTTTAATTTAAACTTTTATGTCGATTTATAAATAAAATTTGGATTTTCAAATTTTTTGTGAAAAGCTGACTAACTTATTTTGTTTTCTTAAATCCTTCCATCTTATGTATAATATATTCTGTGAGTAAAACAATAAAATAAGTTCGTGAGGAGGTTGAGATATGTACGAGTATGTTTATAAATTTATATTTAAGGCATATCAGATTTTAGATGAATTTTTTTTGGGTATATGTTTATTTAGAAGTGTTGTACAAATTATGTATTCATATATGGTGTGTTTTCGGTAGTGTGAACTTTACCAAAAATAAAAAAAAAAGGTTCGATTGGTTATTGAGCTTTTGGAATTTAATTTTAAAGAATTTCCCGCAGTAGTTTTAAATTTAATTTCAATAAAACTTTTAGATTTGATATTTTATGCTTTTTCATCGTTACATACCAAAGCTCTATTAAATTAGAATTTTATTCTTGGTATTTTCATTTTTATACGGCAAAAGAAAAAAAATGTACATCACACACTTGTGTAATTTCTCTGTTTCACCAACATATTGTGTGCAGTTTAATTTTTTTTTTCTTACTCCTAGCAACATCCGAGATATTGTACATACATTCATAAGACGTTACGATTTGTTGTTCATCTGCGTATACTAAGGAAAATTGTTTAAGGAATTTATAAAAATATTCTTCATGCTTTTGATCACGAGCACAAAGGATGTTCACATTTTTGTTGTATACAAAAAAAAAAAAGCAAAAAGCTTTTCTTTTATACTTTCATTTAGTTATGGAACAGGAAGTAAAATATTTGTACGTTTAAGTCTGGTGGAGACGATGTGATCTGGTGTTTTATTTATATATAATATTATATATTATCATGCACCGCAAGAAAGAAAAATCTCTAGGAAAACTATTTGATGATAATTTTTCTTCAACCAACCAACAACAGCAAAATATGAAATGAAATATTTTTTTTGTGTGGTTAGTGTTTAACGGAAATAAAATTTATTACTGTTATGTGATTTAGAAATAAAAAAAATTATTTCTTATACAAAACTTTGTGTACAACATACACCAGAATCTGGTGAATTTGTAAATCTGTACAATTTTAAAATGGGTGGGCTGCTTCGAATACTTATACATACATATATTTAGTAGTAATTGTCGCCCAATCTATTCGGTATGTGTCATAAATAAATTTTTTTTTTTTTTTCAGGAGTTTATGAGTTTTTTTTGCCCCCATTCTCGATAATATGAAGACGCCTAGTTTTTCTTTACTCTACTTATTGCAAACTTATATAATATTTATGTATGTAAGATAGTTGTCTGTTTATATTTTATTGTAGGCAATAAAAATTAATTTCTGTTGACCCATACTCTTATAAAGATTATTTTATATGTCGTTTACAAGAGATAATCAATTCATTAGACAGTTTATTGACCAATTTCTAGATAGACATGAAGGCTAAGTTGTTGTGTTGAAGCTGTAACCAAAGTTTATTTTACCAAAAAGATGCCTTATTTAATATTAAGATTTTTATCTGCATGTAATAATTTACCCTGATGTATCGAAATGGCTTAGTGCAGTAGATACAAATGGTTATGGCTAGGTCAATTTAAATACAGAATTTCGAAACTAAATTTTTCAATCAGCGGCGATATCGATTCCTATAATATATTTTTCTAGAATAAATACCCTTGGTGAATTTTTAAATTAATTACCGAAATTTTCGTAAAAAGAAAATGTTATGTAAAATTTATGAAAATCCTCCAACAAATTCACACGATAAAGATTAAACTTCAAAATAATAATCCATTGAAGAATTGTTTAGAACCCTAGCAATTCATTATCACAGCCATTTTAAAATTTCAGAAATTTTCTAAAATGGAATATTTGCCGTTCAAATTTTTAAAATTATTCATCTAAAATTTCAAATGGCTGTACCTTCACTTATATCAGGTGCTCAAGGAAATAAAACATTACCTGATTTATTTATAGGTAACATTGTTAAATGAAGCGCCAGCCGGAAATTATTTTTTTTACAGTGATAGCCAAAACATTTATTAGGGACAAAGCAGCTGTAATAATGCAGATGTATGGTAGTAAAAAAATATTTTATCTACAAAACAGTTTCACGGACATTTTACCAAACACAGTCTGCTTTTCAACATGTACAAATGATTACAGCTGATTTTTTTTTCTGAACCCGGGACTAAATTAAACTCCAATTGAGGTTTTGATATCGTTTTATGAATAGAATTATGAAGTGGTAATTTCTTGAATTAATTTATTATCTGCAATTGGAGATTTAGTAATAGCTGTAATTGACTTCCGTGAGAAAATTCAAAAACATTTTGACATGCAACTGGCGTACTCGCATTATTTAATCAGAATCTCTAATTAAAAGAGGTCAGTATTTGATTATGGTCAGTATCGGATAAATATATATTATTATTATGATTATGAAAAAATCAATCTTCTCATCAGGCCGCGGCGACTGGACTTATTATACCACAATTTACATTCTATATATACAGAATGTGCTGTGCGTTAAGTACTAGCGAATCATAACTAATACAGATGAACTCTCTTACAATTTTTCTTCTTCACGATATTCACACTGCTCTGTGTGTAAGCTAATTTTACTTTATTGATTTTTTTGTTGAATGTTACATGAATGGAAAAGGGAATTACATGAATTAATTAACATTCAACAAAAAAATTAATAAAATAAAATTGAATTCCTCAAACTTAAAACCTCGAATTTCCCAAAATTCCGACCTTTAATTTTCAATGAATTTTACGAACATTTTCCATTTGTATTAGAAGGTCTAAACTACAATGAAAAAATGTTCAAAAAATAAATTGTTGCAACAAACTTACTTTGTAATTTTGCGCCAATAAGCGAAATTATTCTTAAAATGTAAATTTGTAAAATGTGTACTTTTCTCTAATTGATTGATATGTTTTAGTATAACATTAATAATCTGGTCTCAGTTTTATTTTTGTTTAATCAAAAGCCCGAAAGCGTTAATTGATTTGCAATTTCATTAGTCTTTGTTGTAGTTATTGTTCATCTTTGGGCCATAAGAATTATTTTTAGAGCGCTTATTGGCTTAAAAATTTCCTGTTTTGATAATAAAACGCAACTTTTTTGGTAATCTTCAATATAATCTCCTTTTAACTCAATACACTTAATCCAATGATTTCTCAACATTTGTTTTCCAAACAATGAATTGGTTACTCTATCGCGTTTTTGATCGATAGTAAGCAAACGCGGCACCCATCTTGCTTTAAGCTTTTTCATATGCAAATGTCCTTGTAAGATATTTTCTATACGTTCTTCTGAAAGGTTTGCAATGTCAACCATCTCACTCAACTTTAATTTACGTTCACTCAATAGTATTGTGGAGCAATACGTAAAGTTCGGTTTGCACTTGGTTAATAGTGTGCGTTATCCTGAGATGTTAACCATAATTTTCCGAAAAACTAATGGAAAGTTTCCTTAAAAGTATGGTCTGTAAGCAGAGCAGACATTATTAATTCCATAGTTTCGCAGCGTTTCTTGTCGAAACAGCCTTTATAAGGTTTTTTGAAGTATTTTTCGGTTCGATTCTTTCAAGAACAATGTTTAAATTTATTTTCACGAAAATAAAATAAATATAAATTTAGGTACACTTTATTTTAAGCTTTGTCGCTCATTCGTAATAAAGTGTACAAACCGTGTTTGTAAACCCCTATTTTGACCGATTTAAATTCTCCGTCATAGTATAAAATCTACTAATCTAGTTAAGAACTAATAATTTAGCTAAATATAGGCCGTTTAATGTGATTGGCGTCACTTTATTTTGTATAACTTTAGTTACCAAGAATGTCTTTCATTTTGTATTTTTTTTTTCGCACATCACAAAGTACGAACACAATAATTTAATTTTAGTACTTGATCTAATGTGCTCCGTCCGTCGAGTTTTTCATTTCTCATATATTTTCATATAATCTATCTTTTGCCCTATTACGTGAGCACTACATCGTCGAGACTGTCTGGAATGTAACAATCATGAATGCAATAAGCAGAATAGTTAGAGTTTGCGCGTTGTTTCGAAAAATTCATAAAAAAATTCTTTTTTATTGAGGCTTATAGGGAAAATGAGTTACGCAAATTGCAATTTCTTATAAATAATTTTCCTAATCAAAACTGTTAAAAATTTTCTGAAAATTTTGGTTTATCTTAGGTATTTTTATATACATATATTAGGTCTTTACCCCAAAAGAACCTAAATTCAAACATAATTTATCGAGTTTTGGCATGATATATCAAATTCTATTAGGACATTTAGAATTTTAGCATGATATATCGAATTCTGACATGAGATATCGTATTCCGATATCGTAATTTCAAATTCGAATATGATTTATCTAATGTCTTATTGAACTATGACCTGTTCTGTTGTAGAATTCTGACATAAAAATTCAAACTCGGGAATACATATCGAATTCAGACACGACATATCGAATTTTGACATCAATAACACAAAATCGCATGTCACAAAATTAATTTCTACCACGATTTACCCAATTCTGATATGTTTTATCGAATTTTAACATCCAAAACTCAAACTCTGCCATGAATTATCGAATTCTGACATCATAAAGTCATACGCTGAATAAGATATCGAATTCTTTGAAATATTTTCTCAAGTCAGAATTTGATGTACCTATCATCCCAAAATTCGAGATGTTATGTCAGAATTCGATATACCGTATCAAAATTCAATAAATTGTGTTGAATTCTGGATTGATATATCCAATTCTTATATGACACCTCGAAAATCTGATAAGACTTATTGAATTCTGACAAGAGATGTCGAATTTTGATCGAATATATCGAATACGGAAAAAGTTAAATTATCGATGTGACATATAAAATTTGAATTGTGATATCGAATTCTTACATCGTATGTAGAATTCTAAAACCAAAAATTGAAATTCTGATATAACATCTAGAATTCTGAGATAACATGGTATAAGGAATAGCTTTCGAATTCTGGAATGACCACGAATTCTGATTTATTGAATTCAGAGATAAATAAGTCAAATTCTGGTTCTACATATCGAATTCTGTCATCATTTATCTAACTTTCCCATAAGATATACAATTTTGACATTATAAATTGATATTCTGACATATCATACCGAATTTTAATGTCTTATGTAGAACTCTGATACAGAGAATTCTGACACCAAAACTTCAAATTATGACAGGACAAATCGAATTCTAGCTTGAGATATCGAATTCTGACTTAATATACATAAATTCGAATTCTGATATGACATCGAATTGTAAAATTATTTATTGAGTCTTGGCTTGGTATATCAAATTTTAACATGATACACCGAACTGCATACTACATCATAAATTGACATTCTAACATGCATATCAAAATCAGACGTGTTATATAATTTCTGACAACCTAAATTCAAATTCTGACACGACATATCGAATTTCGTTATAATATATCGAATTTTGACATCTTATATTCAAATTCTGACATGACTTATCGAATTCTGACAGGAAGTAACAAATTCTGACGTAATTTATCGAATTTTGGTATAATATCTCAAATATGTGACTTGACGATTCTGGCATAATATATGGAATTTTGACATCATAAATGCAAATATAATTCTGACACAATAACTCAATTTCTGGCATCAATACGTATCGAAATTCTGACATGAAGTATCGAATTCTATTACATTCAAATTCTGATAAGACATATCGTATTCTGTTAAGATTTACTAAATCCTGATACGAAGTATCTAATTAATTGAAAAACAATTCATCGAATTCTCATATGATATGTCGATTTCCAACATAATTTATTTTATTCTGGTTTGGTTTATTGACATGATGTATCGAATTCTGACAAGGTACATAAATTTTGATATGAGGTATCAAATTCTGACCTCACAATTTTAAACTCTGATATTTCACATCGAATTCTGGTACGATACATCGAATTAAGATGTACCGAATTCTAATATCAAATTCTCAAATTCGGACAAGACACATCAAATTCAGATATAATATATCGAATTTCGACATCACAAATTCCAATTCTGACATGACTCTCGAAATCTGAAACGATGATACATCGAGTTCGGAGTTCCCTCATCGATTTTTGTCATCGCAAATTTAAATGCTAACTGTGGCAACTTATGATATGATAATTCGAATTTTGTGTCTAATTCTGACATAAATTATGGAATTTTGACACCAAACATAAAAATTCTGACATGGCTTATCGAATTCTGATAATTTATCAAATCCTGATATGAATTATATCTTTACGGAATTAAAATTCAATTTCTAACGTAACATATGGAATTTTGACATAATACCTCCAATTCTGATATGATAATTCGATTTCTGATATAATTTATTGAATGGTGGTAGCTAGTTAATTTCTGTTGGTTTTGCGGACGCAGCTGCGGATGGAGCCAAAGGAAACAACCCTATTGATTTGTACGTTATTCTGATGAGGGTGTTCGGTTATACGTTGGTTTTTACAGAAAATGTATTGATGTGAAACTTTTACATAAACTGTAGCTATATTCGAAAAAAATTAAGAAACAGAAATTATTGTCGGGATTCTAAAATGAATTAAGATGAAGTTATGGCATATTGCCAATTAGGATATAACTTGGTTAATTCTTAACCGATATGGATAAAATATAACGTACGCGTAGGAATTTAGGATGAAACTTGGATAAATGTTAACCGATTTAGTTGAAATCCGACATGTGCGATGGAAATGCGACGAATAGAGTATACACATTCAAATTAAATAATCGCACATTCTACATTATCTAATTATTTCTCAATTTGTCACAGGTGTGTCCTCAACAGGTGTATCACAAGTCACAACTTGATTCAAAATCTAGCTAGACACGCGATAAACATAAAACGCAAAACAGAGTGGAAGCGTAAACCAATGGAATCGAAGCAGAAAGTATTTACAAATACTGATATTAAAGCAACACTTAAGCTTAAGAACGCAAGCGAAATTGTGATTGTGGTTAATATTTTATAGTGAATTTTGCTTAAGATGAATATTTTCTTTAATAGAAATTCACAACACTAAATAATTTACCTAAAGTAATGCCACCAAAGATTGATGCCTAGGTGAAAACGAAATGGATTGCTGTGTTACGTTTACTTTGAGATGGTTATTAATTACACAAATTAAATAAAAAACATAAACGATATTCAGCTAACTTTACGACGCAGAAAGTGACAAAAATAAAAAATATTGAAACGAAATTCAGCCTATTTAGACGAGTGTTCTTTGGTCGCTTTTTTTCTCGTTTCATACCTCTCTTCCTAAAAACCAAAGTAAATTAGTTTGTCGATATAGAAAGGTAAGAAGCGAGGAAAATCAGCGCCCCAACAATACTGGTCTAAATAGGCTGAATTCAACAATTTACGAACAGTTAAATCAATGCTTGCTAAATTTGTATTGAGGTATAAATTTACCACTTCCGGTTGTGAAATTCCTTTAAATCCTTTTTGTGTGTTATCCCACCTCTTTGCGGGATATAACTCACCTTTTCCCACAAAGTTGGATGCGATCTAAATAGGCTTGTTGTCTAGCCATTTTCACAATATGACATTTTGCTGGCGGTCACCAATTTCTTCAAAATGAGGTTTAAAAAAGCGATTAATTCTAGCTGTGCTGCAGCAATAATTCCGTTTTTCTTAAGGATTTTCAGAAGAGTGAAGGAAGTAAAATAATTATCAAAATACAGTTTTTGGCCTGATTTGATACTTTGTATTGTACTAAGTGAAGAACTACAGCGGCACCAAATTCAAATTACTTCTTATTATAATCAGGAAACTTAGAATATGAGCCTTTATACAAGAAAAAATCGTATGGTTGGCCAGTGCTTCCGCACAACGCAAACAACTTAATACCTCATTTGTTTGTATTTTCTTTATGTACGATTAGGAGGCACGTTTATGATTGGCCGTACCTGAAAATTTAGTTTTTTTCTTTAGATTATAATAAAATTTTTAAAAAACCATACAAATATATCTTACCCGATGTAAATTTGATCGCAGTTGATAAAAACTTGGGACATTGGATTAGTTATGTGGCTGATCCCCAGGAGATTACTATTACTATTATCTACATAAATAGTATAATTGCAAAAATCTCAACACAAATATGAAAACACCTGAAAAATGAATAACGTCACGATTTTTAAAACAAAATACAATTGGGTGGGTATAAAGGTAAGAATTTTAGGTCATAAAATGAAAAGTATTGAGCTTCCAGGAATAAAAGTTACCTACACAAAAAACATACACTTTCTTTATCCGAAACCATTTACCACATTTTCTACATTAAAGCAATTAACAATAATTGTTTTTTATTAAAATTAAAATTAAAAGTAGAATGAGAAGTTGTAACGAATCGAATCCTCTCGTTATAGCAAAAATTCGAAATCGAAAATCTCCTAATAGGTCTCTGAAAACAATATAATGGATTTCATAAACGATATTTTATGGTACAGGGAAAACTGTAAAGTTAGACATCTTTATAATGTTGAACATATTTGTAACGCTTCAAGCACCAAAAAGAAATAAAACCGTTTTCCACAAAAAGCTCCATTTTATTAAGTGTATAAACCCACTTGGCTTATATTTTTTACGCGTATTGCGCTTTATTTATTTTTATCGTTTTCAAATAAAACCCTTATAAGTTGGCCAATTGCTGAACCATGGAGATCCAACTTAGCGCAGTATTTCAAAACGCGATATTTCAAAACGCAATACGGTACAAAACGCGATATTTAATTTAATTTAATTTATTTACTTACTTGTTAAATTTTAGCTTTTAACACAACCTATTTTGAGCAAAACCTCATTCGTCATAGGTTGTGTCAGAAGTGGTGGAAAACAAAATAATAAAAAAGAAACTGCGCCAAGATAACAGAACCGGTATTCAAATCAGACATACATCCTGGCTCTCCATCCCTCCAAAAATGCATTTTCATCAGGAACCTTGAATTCTCATTTTCCGAACTGAGGATTGTTGTATGTACATATATTTGTTGAACGGCGGTTGGAACCAGTTGTTCACATCCATCCAAAATAATGTCACTACAGTTCGGCCATTTTGCTGTTCGACACAAATCTTTTAAAAATTATAATTTAAATTATTTGAAGAAAAAAATGAAATAAGATACAAAACGCGAAATTTTAAAACCCGATATTTCAAAACTCGAAATATCCCTTTATCTCGTTTCGTCATATCGTGTTTTTTAATATTGCGTTTTGAAATATCGCGTTTCGAGCGGCTCCCGTAGCCAACACACAGATTTCAATCATTCATTTATTTATTCATGATATTTTAAACATTTTCATTAATTGTGCTTAAACTGTTAAGCCCAATGAAATAAACTTCTCAAACGTAAACCAAATATGTTTACGTATGAAAAACGTGTTTTCAAAAATGTACAGTGAATAATTTCAAAAATACTGAAAAAATACTTTGGAGTAATTTTTTTACTTTTATGCGATCAAATCAAATTTTCCGTATTTCTTTGGCGTATAAGTAGCCACTGAACTGCAAATTTGTTTGAGTGCATTCAGAAACTAGTTCAGATGTTCTACATCAAGAAATCACTGTGTTCACACATAGTTTTTGTAAAATGTCATTACACATATTGCAACTTTTTGTACGGTTTGTGCACTAGGCACACTGAACAAATTAAATAATGGGCCCGATTCTAAGTTCAAAAATGGTATGTTATGTTAAGTTATTTTTGTTTTTTTAAGACAAATTCATATAGAAAGCTGGGAAATAAAATAACATGAAACGAATTTTATCGTTCCAGAATTGGGCCCAATGTCCCTTCTAATATACAAACGCTTAAATCAAAATTGAACATTTATATGTACATATGTACATGCATTTATTTTATATTTTTCTACTTTTCTAATTAATTTTATAATTACAAACTTACGAAAATATTTTAAATATCTCTTGATTAAATACTTTAGACGAACACGAGTATTTTTCTATTTGATGGCTAATCACCGATAAGCACCTATTGAAGAGCACGTTTGTCATGTGTCAACAACCATATGTACGTAATTAGCTAATATAAATTTTTAATATTTTTACGACTATCTTCAAGTTAGCACTTTTTTATCGTGTTTTTCGTAACAATAAGGAACAACATTAGAAAACAGTGCTAAGTAGAATAGCATAACTTACTGGGGTTTTACTATGACGTACATTAACCCTTATGTCTATGGTGGGTTACCCGGGTAACCTTTTCGACTTTAATCGATACAATTTCTATTTTATAAATGAGGATTATTTTCCCGGTAAATTATATAGGCAGCTAATGCTGCAATGTCAACTATATTGAAAAGAAATGCCATGGGCGACCTATGGGTTTTCCTTTTTACCGTGTAATGCGATATTAACTTCATGTTGTCAACCCCTCATTTAGTACTATTATAATAATGTATAATATCTGGTTTATTGAGTGAGCCCGACGATCACAATGTTGCATCGTTGACAAAAGTATAACGGCTTTGTCTTTTTTAGGTTCACGAACATAACATAATATCATCTGAACTAAATCCAAATTCCGATAACATTTTCGGCCGCGAATTAGACGGAAGCATTTCTTTAGGTAAAAAAGGCTTGTTCTTTTTTAACGTACCAACAATTGAAAGGTCCCATGACATCAAAAGCCGAGCTAAAGGCAATGCAGTAAAAAAACTATCAATCACTACATTCTTTCCAGATCCTTTGAATTGGTAACACAAGTCTTTCACGACCCTTTCTCCTTGGTTTACTTCTCTACTCGAAGAAGATTTGCCGGTATAAATTTGCCTTGTAAGAGGATAAGAACTCCGTGAATCACAAACCCACCAAACTTTTATCCCGTATTTTGCTGGTTTTATAGGCATATATTGGGTAAAACGCGTGCTTCCTCTGAAGGGGAATAACTGCTCATGCACAGTCACTGAATCACTGGCTTCGTAATTTGAACGTAAGTTTGCATTTAGCATAATGAATATATCTGAAATTGCAGCTGCTTTGTCCTTTTCCAAACGTTCTTGTCTGCTATTTACATTATCAAACTGTAAAAACCGATTTAATTGCCAAAACTGGTTCAGTGACATGCTAAATTCATGTTGAATGTTCTGAACTAGAATATCTTACGCCAGCCGTAATAAGAATGTCAACGTACACATCAAACTCCTATATTGTCAACGGCTTCCATGTTTTTGCTGGCTTTAATGGTTTTTTGCGATTATATTCCACTAATACCAAATCAGCTCTTCGGTTGGTTTCTCTGATTATAATAAAACACATTTCATTTGAAAATATTCGTTTGAACGTATTCAGTTCATAACTTTAGGTAGATTTATTTTATTTGTATTATTAAACGTTATGTTTATGTTATCAAAAGGTTGTATTATATAAATTTTACTTTGTGTTATTTTATTTTCGTTATTTTATTCTATATTATTTATTTTTATTGTGCAATTTATAAAGCGTAGTAGTTTTTTGCCCTTAATTGTTCCATGTAGGTCTCGACAGTTCGACGTGAATTGTACTCCTTCTCTAGATGATACATATATATATATATATATATATATATATATATATATATATATATATATATATATATATATATATATATATATATATATATATATATATATATATATATATATATATATATATATATATATATATATATGTATATATATATATATATATATATATATATATATATATATATATATATATATATATATATATATATATATATATATATTGTGGTTGAAGATAATCAATGTCATCAATGTCTTCTACGTGATTCGTTGTGCACTTTGCATTTTTGTTTAGGATGACGTTTGCAATGCAATTGTCTGATACTTTTTGTATTTGATTCCGTGGACAATAATAGATATTTTGAATATGGTTCGTGTATTATCATGTATATATTAGGATTCGGGACAATAGCATTTGAGGTTATAGTGTAAGAATTGTTTATAGGAATAGGTTTAATTTGGTAATAAGATAGGGTTTCAATATGGAATATTGGTATTTCGATAGCTAGTACTACGTTAGTTTCGTTATAATATGCTTTTAAATTCAATAATTCGTATATTTCTTCATCTGAGGCGATAAATACGTTATGTTTTTCGAAATGATTATGAATGTATGTGAGTTCTTCGCGATTTAAAATATGACGTGAAATAATTTTTAATTTTGCGAACGTTATTACTTCGTGAATCTCATTTACTTGGTCCTTTAGTATTTCTATGCTGTCGCCAATTTTATAAACATAATTTTCAAATAGAATAACTTCCCATATTCCTTTTGTTTGATTTTGATTTTCATTTAGCGTTTTCTCTACTAAAGCCGTTTGATTATTAATGCGTTCATGGAAGAAATTGAATCTTTGTATCATTTTTGCATTTAGAGAGACCTTATTTATATACTGTTGGTTGACTATACCTCTATTGGTTATTTTCTATTTTTTGTATAGCATTTGTAATTTGTTCATAGTCGTCTTGGTCCCCGTTTCTAGTGACTATATGTGCTAGAAATTCTAATTCTGTTTTTAGAAAATGGGATTTATCCAATTGGATTTTTAAATTGGCGGTTTCGAGCTTATGGAAAACTTTATTCAAATCCTCCATATCTTCTTCAAGACTCGTACTAAATATTACAATGTCATCCATATAGCAAAGAACGTGATTTCCTTGCAATTCTCCCAAAACATTGTCCATGACACGTTGGAATGTGCTAGGTGCGTTCTTTAAACCAAACGGCTTTCGAACAAATTCGTAATGTCCTCGTTCTGTTGAAAATCCTGTTTTTTTAATATCGGATGTTTTAATTTCAACTTGGTGAAATCCACTTGCTAGGTCGACACTTGTAA
The DNA here is from genome assembly GCA_958295665.1 of Tipula vernalis. Classification (NCBI taxonomy): domain Eukaryota; kingdom Metazoa; phylum Arthropoda; class Insecta; order Diptera; family Tipulidae; genus Tipula; species Tipula vernalis. The sequence goes on along the minus strand of OY282558.1, from coordinate 171,635,056 downwards.
AATACATTGACTTTCCCAGTTTGTCTAATATATCAGTAATATTAGCTGCGTTTTTTTATTCGCTCCGGATAGCTGCTATCGAGAGCCATCATATAAAAAGTGGCTCCCGATAGCGCTCCGTATAAATAGGTAGAGCCAAATATTTTTTATATGAAATTTTTGCTAAACAATTGAATCAAAAATGATAGTTTGATGGTAATAAGTTTAGTTTACCAATAAATAGCGCATCAAATTTAAATTTAGCCGTAGAAAAATGACGGCTCTCGATAGCAGCTATCCGGAGCGAATAAAAAAACGCTGCTATTAGGAAGTGGGTATTTGTTGTCAATTGTTTGTTTATTTAGTTGTCGGTAATCAACAACTAATCGCCATTTTTTATTTCCTTGACTTTCTGGTTTTTTACGAACCATCCAGATTGGAGACGACCACGGGCTATACGATGGTCGTATAATTCCCTGATCCAGTAGTTTACCTATTTGGCTTTTAATTTCAGGTTTCTGAGAAAATGGATGCCTGTATTGTTTTGTGAAGATTGGTGTCTCGTTTGTGAGATTTATTTCGTGTTTTATATTATTAGAGAAGGTAAGATTATCGCCTTCTTTATAGAAGATATTTTCGTACTTTTTACACAGATTTAGTAGATTTTTCCGTTCTTCGTCATTTAGATATTTCGTATCGATTAATTTCGATATATTTGAGTAATTTTTATTTTTATTGTGTGAACTGAAAATATGATTTAATTCGACTGAGTATTCGTCTTTTAGTTGTTTTATATTGAGGGGTTGATTCAGACTGAATTCTCTTGATTCATCTGTTAAATTAATTATTTTAACACAAGCTATAAAAGGGTCGCTTGCGGAGTATACGCCTTCTTGCATTTGAAGTCCGTATTGGATTACAATTGGCGGAGTATAGAAATCTCCTGTTTTTATTGTAATTGGTACTTTAGATATTAGTTTAGTGAATGGGGGTACGAAGAATGTTTTTATGACTGAATTGGTTTTTGTTTGGAATTTAATTTGGAATGTATCCGAATCTAATGTTTCATTTTGTATGCTTATATTCAGGGCTCGGAAAACCTTAAGATTTCGTTACGTTATTGGAAAAAATTCCCAATTTTTTTTTGATTACGTTATAACGTTATTTAACCTTAAATCATGTGAAACGTTACGTTATATAACGTTATTTAGCAATAAATAATGTTTTTAACGTTATAGAACAAATAATGTTATTTAAAGTTAAATATATTTTTAACCTTTTCTTTAGTAAGGTTTTAACACTGTCACTAACGATCAGTCAAAATGAAGATTCAAGGATGAGGAAATAAAGTGAATTCAATAAATGTATAATCCGTAATTTTGACCGATCGGCAGTTCCAGTGTTAAATAATGCTACCAGGGCCCTATTGCACCAACTACTTATCACTTATTACTTATCAACTTATCATAAGTTAGCTTTTTTGATAATGATAAGTGATAAGTGTTTCACCAAAAATAACTAAATCTCACTCACTTATCAATTTGAAAACTTATCAAATTTTGATAATGATAAGTGATAATCATTGCACATCAGATTGTCTATAACTTATCAATTGACGAATTATCAAATTTTTATGATAAGTTGTAATGATCTATACCATATACAAAAATACTATGAATGTGATACTGTTTGCAAAATGTGCTTTCCGCACATTTTATATGTTAAACAATGGTTTTGTACCTATATAGCAAAACAGTTAAAAAATTGTTATTCTGTAATTTAATAACAACAACAATTTTGCATGTATATAATAATAAATGAAGTGAAACCTTTCTCAATTGAGAGTTCTTATTTCAGTGTTTAGAATCAATTGTAAAACTTTTCTTTTGTTGCTTTTAAAATAAATTCTCTTTTCTAACTGTAAATAATTTTTCAGCAGTACTTAAACGTAAACAATTTATTTTCATAGCAAATGAGTTAAGAGAATTCCTATTAACAAATAAATTGAATTTAACTACATTTTACAAAAATTGTAATCGTCATGTACAAACCAAAACTGATTTTCCACTATTCGTCTCGTCCGCATTCGGATTTCTTCGCATTGGTAGGATAAGCCAATCTTTAAGGGGAAGCCCTATCACCCAAAATCACAGTACCGAGGAACGGGCAAAAATAAGACTCAAAATTCCTAAATAGCCTTGTATATGGCAATACTCTGGAGTCATGGACACTACCTTGCCAATTTGAATTGAATGCATAAAAGCCGCGGTCTGGGCCACACACCATCATTGCATTCAGTGAATATTTTCCATGTCGATTCGCAAAATGTTCTTCATTGACCGTAGGTGCATCTATATTAATCATTGTTCCATCGAAGCAACCAGCTACCTGAGGGTAACCACCCAACTCAAGAAACTTATATCCTGGATATTCCTAACCAATGCAGTGTTGTTAATAGCTGCAATAGAGGACTCAATGCGCAGTTTCGGTCGCTTCCATGGTGCAAATTTGCTCCGATTTGTAATAATACGTGCTCAATTTGTTCATGTGACAAACGAAAATATTTTATCACTCGCGAGTCCAGAGAATATTTGGTTCTGGCTTTCACTACACGATTTCTTCTTTCGTTTTCATCCTCGAATTATCTTTCGAACCGACGCATTTATTTATAAAAATTATTTTTTCGTTTAATAAATTTCAGTTTTTGTTCACTAAAGTTGATATAATGCCTATATTTGATAGTTTTATATTAATTTTAAAATATCGAAAAACAACTGTCTTACCTCTTACTTTGACTTAATATTATAACTTATTAGAATACAATAAAATAACGGTATAAATTTTGAAATTAAAGTTATTATACACTTGAAAACACATTATTACATGTATTGTCATTATCATTTATAATCATTTGAATAATAAATAATTTTATTGCAAAATTTGTTTGTACTCTTTTAAAATTGAACAAAAGTTCTCATCTTACCAATAACAGCAAAAAAAAACGTTTGTAACAGACTTCTGTCATACCACTACAATTTGTAGCTCTTATCAATTTTTTTGAGTAGTGAAATTTTTCTTATTGATATTTTTGATAAGTTATCATTAAAGTAATCGATTATTGATAAGTTAAAACTTTTGTTGCAACCGAACTACGAAAAAATTATCAAAACCCTCAAACTTATCGCTTATCAAAATATTACTTATCATTTATCATTTCGCAAATTGGTGCAACTTAATTTTGATAAGTGAGTGCTTATCACTTATTATAACTCAATTAAATACTTCTCAAATTTCAATTTGGTACAACAGAAAATTATCAAAAATTATGATAAGTTGATAAGTAATAAGTGATAAGAAGTTGGTGCAATAGGGCCCAGGAATTAAAAATATATCGAAATTTAGCAAAATAAGAGTGAATAAAAATTTATTATTTGATTTCGTGTATTTTTCGATCACATTTAATAGTTTCAAATGTATTAATTAAAATAAGCAGAAAAATATAGTTGATAATGGTATAATTTGTTGTCACCGAAATTATTATTATTTTTAATTAGCTATTAACAATCTATGTATATACATATATTTATCTCATTCAAGTGTTGGTCAGGTGGATATACGCGACCCATGAGAAAGTAACAAAAACATTTTTTATAACGTTATTTTATTTGGTTATTTCTAAATTTTATAAAGTTATCTGTTATGGTTACGTTATAACATAACGTAATGGGTTTGGTTACGTTTTCTTGAAAAACTTCGCAATTTTAGCGTTTTTTAACGTTATTCGGGTAACGTTATATAACGTTATCCGTCCCTGCTTATATTCGCTTCTAAATCCTGTAGAGTATCATACCCTATTAATCCATCGCAGAAGTCGTGGAATTTGAATAAAAATAATTCAATAGGTTGTGGAATTTCTTGAAATTTTATTATTGTTTTTGAATTTAAATATTGAGTTTGAAACAAAGATTTTACTTGTGTTAAGGTTGTTTTAACAATATTATCTTGGTCAACAATTTTTGGGTTGATAAAGGATTTATTAGCTCCAGTATCAATCAAGAACTTAAGTTTTTGGTTATTTGGAGTTGTCAAAATTAGGTATGGTAATCGACTTGTCTGATTAGTATTCATTTCTATTATTGGATTGAGGGTTCTAAGGCATTGTATTGAAAATCCTTATCCGATATATCAGTAGTTTCAATATTATTGTGATTTTGTACTCTTGGTTTTTGGAAATTGTTTTGATTATTTTGAACTTGCACGGGTTTTTTATAATTTTGTTCTTGTTTAACCGGATAACTTGTACCTTGTTGAGGATAATTTGACCTATTCAGATTGTAATTTGTTCTGTAAAATTGTTTCGAATTTTAATTATGATACTTAGGTTTATTTGGATAATTTTGAGCCTGAATTGGTTTCTTTAAATTGCGAATGTTAGTTTCTTGTGTTACAAGGTTCAGTGTTTCGTTTATCGTTTGTGGTCTCATAGCTCTAAGCCATGAACCAAGTGGTTCTTTTATGCCACCTAAAAATATTTTAAGATTCATGTCCACATATAATTCAGTTTTAGCTTTCACTACATTTTTTTCTTCGGGTTTAGCTTTCGCTTTTAATTGGTTTATTAAAGTGTTTTGTGTCCCTAATATTTTTAAACATAATTCATCAGGTGTAAGATTATTTATTATGAAACTATGTAATTCCAATGTTAAAGTAGTTTCATCGCGTTTATCTGCGAAAACCTCGATTAAAGCTAGCTTAGTTTCGTCCCAATCATTCTCTATGTTTTAAGTGTTTAATATATCATTGGCTTCGCCGATGATATAATTTCTAATCCCTCTAACTATATCTTTAAAGTAGTCATACTTTTTTACAGATTCACATTGTAATATTATATCGTTGACGTTGTGTATAAAATTATACAAAGAATTTTTATCTCCTGAGAATGGTGTTAATTCTCTAACTAAATCGGGTAGCTTAAAATTTTTCCCTAATTGTTTCATAGCTTCTTCCATTTTATATATTCTTAATAACCGACCGATTTGAATTGGAGATACTTTTGCTTTATGCAAAGAAATATCATCAACTGACATATATTTTAATCACTTCAAAAAAAATATTCACTTATTTTAATACCGTAAACCGCGGTATTCGGAAAAGTTTAATACCGGAATATTCGAACTATATTTGTAATAAATCTACTACTATATTTGTAATAAATCAGAAAGTTTATAACAATATTGTAGAGGTGTTAGTGGCAAAGGAAAAATACATACAAGTTTTAACGCTTACCATGCCGTGGTTTGGGTTTCGGTAATTCAATGGATGATATTGGGTTACGTAACTAAAGGAATCATTTGTCAAGTAATGTACCCTTTTATAAATTATTATTACTAAAAAAAGTTCATTGAAATCATATTTGATAACTTACATGTGCAAAATTGAATAAACTACCATTTATTTCTATGAATCCTTTATTAACTTTTAAACAAGTTTATTAAACAAATAATATGCAGTCATCGAATTTTGGTTGCGCAAAATTTAATAAACGAAGTTTATATAATGAAAATTGGAGCGGACCAGTTCAAAATAATCAGCTTACCAATTTTTTACTAAAAATGTCAAATTAACTCGAATCGACAATCCAATTAGGTACGTACTACATGCTAAAACACTAATTGAATGACTTTCTGGTGTTATCGTTGTTTTTTTTTGTTTAGGAATTTAATCTGGATTATGTAGTATTGTTTTCGGAAAATCAAATTTTATTTTAGAAACACCAAAAATTGGTTTTAATTGAAAAAATAGAAACAAACATCACGTATTATATTTTTCTAGATCCAAATTGGATACCGTATATGAGGAAAAAAAAGGCACAATCCTTTGCACATGTCAGCAACTCATTCGATATCCTACATAACAAAAAAAAAAATTAACTGCATTATACTAATATAAGATTTCAAAAACATGAAACCAAAATAAAATATGTGAATACACTGACGAACAAGACAATTGAAATTCAACCCAAGTAAATCTCGATTCGTTAAAAAATAAATAAAATGTCATTCTCGTGTCAATTTAAATAATAACATTATGAAATCATATAAAAATGAAAATGACAGACTGTGATTGGCAACTGGAAATATGAAACGGTTTGTACACAATATATTATGTCCTGCAAATAAGTATTCTGCTTAACAAAAAAAAAAAAAAAAAAAAAACTTTTAATATCTATGTACATACATAAGTACTGTAATGTCTTTGCCATACTTAAAATAACAAATTATTTTTTTGAATCCACATGAGACGAGAGAAAATTCAGTCCAAAAAAAGGATATATTTTTAATTTATCATTACGTACATACATACATATTTTACAGAATTTTTTGTAATTTTTTGTCATACCCGCTGGTCATTAAACAAACAACAAAAAAAGAAATCCATTTACTTTTGTTTAAGTTTATTGAGATGTGTAGGATTACAAAAAAAAAAAAAATGTGTGATTCAAATGTAATATCGAAATTATAAACAATAAGCGAAACCTTTTAAAATAATTACAATTTGTTGAAACGTTTTAGAGACGAGAAAGATATAAAAAACAAGTAAATCATCAATTTAATGTTTAATTTTTGTATTTTTTTTGCTTTTCCCTTTTTAAATCCCGTAATGCTGGGAAATATCCTACCCGATAATAATTGTTTATTTTTCAGTTTGTATAAATATTTAATCAACAAATATATACTCGTATATTTTTCCACAGGTATACTCTCGCACAGTGGAAATGGATAAAAATATAATGAAAAATGCTTGTTTTCTGCTTTAGCCCACTTTTTAAAATAAACAATGAAAATCAATTAACATTAACAAGAAAAATTTCGTTACGATTTGATTTGAACGAGATTTAATTAAATTAATTGTTATTATTGTGCACTAACACTTTTAATGTTATTGTACTTGGCATGCGGTATTATTTCTAATTTGACAGGCTGTCACATAATTATATATTCAAATATGTCATAAATATTATATCGTTTCGTAAACAACATGTTTTTTTTATGTATCTTACAATAAAGTGGCACACATTTTTTCATCTTACGATAAATTAATAAAATCAATGAATATTTTATGTAAATCCTTGGGAGCATAATCGAACATAAATAACAACATGGTTTTTTTTTGTTTTCTTCCAGTGTGAGATGAAAAATTATGGAAAGTGTAGAAAGATAGATATACGCTATTCGTCTTATACATATGTTGTGTAGTATAATCTAATTTATTACATCTAATTCGTTATTAAATTGTGTGTAAATTGTAAAACATGGTATTACGCGTACACCATATATCACATAAGTTTATATTCTCATACATTTCGTACAAAATTATGTTTAAAAAATTGAGAAGCTCGTTTTCTCGGTTCAGATCAATGTGGCGTGCATAAAAAAAAATCCAATATTTATCTATAACTTAAAATCAAATCACAGCACATTTTTTGTTTGTTTTCGGGTTAGCATACACCCCCAAATTTATTTGAACTTTTCTTGTTCGAAACACAACATTGTAAAAAGTACGAACCAAAAATTTTATTAGAAGTTGGTCATTTGTCCTATATCTACATATATCTCTAAATACACATACATGTTATATTATATACGGTATAATTTGTATAGATTGTCTTTGGAACAAAAAATCCAATTAAAATTTCCAATTCGTTATCAGAATTTTTATTTAATTTGTGTGCTCTTCGTTTTTATTTTTTAATTGATCATCTAAAAATTAAAACTAGAAAACGAACTAAAGACAGTCCTGTTTGCCTGTATATACTATATGTAATGTAAGTATGTATGTTGTATATCGTCTCGCAGAAATGAAAAATGTGTGCATACGACAAATTTTTGGGTCATATTCAATATTGATTTATTAGCATGCAGCATTGCAACCCAATCGAAACTTAATTATAGAAAATATAAATCATTGTTTTTTTTTTTGGTAGACAACCGCCCGAACATTTATTTTATTTCATTGAATCGCCTACAAATCTCTAATTTTTTTTTTTTTTTGTTGTGACCACGAGTTTACCACTAACCTCATTTTATTATATGGACACAGAAAGGATGTTTATTACAAGAGAAATAAATTACAGTGTTTAATTGAATTTTATCATAATAATACATTAATCATAATTTTTTGTTTTTGTTTTAAGTTATATGTTGTATGTGTTCGAATTTAGAAACATAGAAAATTATCTATAATAAATTATATAGGGTTTAGGTTGATGTTGGTGTAACGCAGAGGAGGGAAAAATCTTGATACACATAAAACTATAGTAGTTTCTAATTCTAATCAATTACGGTAATTTAAGTTTGGTTTTTTTTGTGCTGTCTGCGTTGTCGTATTATTTTATCTTGGGTAAGACCTTTTTATCGAATTGAAAAATTGTTGAGCTTAAAAATAAAATCGTATCGATAGTATATAATACGGTATACATGCTTATATAAGTATATTGGGGAATTTAATTAAATTTTTTTATTTTTTTATCGAAAAGGGTATATATTGAGAACATGTCAAAGTTCAATGGTTTGTAGATATTGTAGAAATCTAGTATGAGCTTTGACAAATGAATGTAAATAATATTGATGATCTTGCTGTGATACGCTATAATGTATCATCGCAGTCATCATACAGAGTTACAGAGTTTTTATGGAATTCGTTATATAATATAGAAATGCAAAATTACAGTGGTATTGGATTAATTGGGTTTCTGGATATTCACTACAACGCATTAACTACAACGTATAAATAATAATTATTAAATTTGCTAATGATTTTATAAAGATGTATGTTATGGAATTGTTTCCTCACTAAAGCTCGTTATGCTGCTCAAGCGAACCAAAGTTTATGTCACAGATTATTTTGAATTTTTATTTTTAGAGATCTTTAATGCAGTGGTGTAACTACAAATTTCGGGCCTCCCTCGCAACATTTTTTTGTGCCCCTAAAAATGCTTCTTGTCATGAACAATTATGAGCATTACTCAATGCTCTGACGATTTCTAAATATATCGATAAAAGCATCATAAATTACGAATATAATTTTAAAAATATCAAGAATTTTGAAATAATCTTAAAAATTTCGAATTATCCGAAAGTTTTGTTAAGGAATTGTAAAAGCATAAAATATGTATTTGCTGAAATTGTAAATTAGTTTTAAGTTTCATAATTAATTTAAACAAAAGCATTTAGTTTTAAGAGGTTTTCAAACCAAAAGATTTTACTACGAAACTTGATATTATAAGGGAAAATAGTATTTTCAGATTACAATATTTGTTTTTAATGAGCTTTAAGCTTGATAATTAATTTATACTTTTTCGGTTTGAACTTAACATTTTGTGAGCCTTTTCATAATTTGAGGTTTTTGTTAAGTGATGACGGAATTTTGCGTAGGATTTAGAAAATTTGTGCTCAATGTAAATTATTAAGAGCTTTTAGTTTTAAAAGCTCTTCAAACCAAACGATTTGACTTTCAAATTTGATTTATAAATGAAGGTGGTATTTTGGGAAAAAATGTAGAATATTTGTTTTCAATGAGCTTTAATCTTGATAATTTATTTATACTTTCTCGGTAATTTGTGTGCCTTTCCATAAATTCTGTCTTTCGTTAAATGTTTTATGAGCATGAATCATGTATTTGCAAGAAATGTCAAGAATTTTTAGTTTTAAGAACTTTCACGTATCGAAGCTTTTCAACTCCAATCATTTTACTCAGAAATTTGATATTACAAAGGGTAGTTTTTGGAAATAATTCAGAATATTTGTTCTTAATATAAATATCCTTTATCCAAAACGTGTTTCCATCGGCTATTGTTCAAGTAGATGAACCAGAACGCGACTCATTAGATGAAACACCATGTGATTCATTTGAATGGCATCAAATAGAACGAAATATCTTGCAACTCTATGCTATGACGAGTTCTAAATATTTCGATAGAACATCGCAAATTTCGAATATAATTTAAAAAATATCAAGAATTTCGAAATAATCTCAAAAATGTCGAATTTTCAAAGTATCTTGAATATTCTTGAATGTTCTCAAGTATTAAATTATCCGTAAGTACGTAAAACCATAGGAAATCCTATGCGTTATGTACCATCATGTACAACGTAAATATCCTAGACATTCTTGAATAATTTCGAACAACCTACAGGAAATCGGAGAAATATCGAAACATTGGCATAATTTCAAAAAATCTTTTAAATATCACAATTTAGATTTATTTATGAAACTCTGCAATTCTTACAACTCAAAGCTATAGCGCAGAAAAATGCCTTACAAAATTCGAATAATTTCGAAAATCTGTAAAAATCTCGAATAATCCTATGAATGTCGAAAAACTTAAGAAACCTAAAATAAACCGCGGAACAATTTCGATTATCCCAGACAAATTCGAAAAATCTCTAAATTTCAATAATATCGAAAAATCTGGATATTAACGAATAATATTGAAACGAATGCCAAAATCTAGAAAATCCACGAAAATTTTGAAAAATTCCGAAAATTCGTGTAAACATGGAATTATTGGTCGAGTAACTTATTGTTACTAATACTATCTAAGCAAGTTAAGGCTTAGCAACATCGCTCAACAAAACAGTATGCAGTAAGAATAGAACCCCCGGATCTTATCGGGTAATTTTTTAAATATCGAACAATCGTTTCTTCGAATACGCTCTAAAATTTCCGAATAACATCGAACTATCAAATGCACCCTACTATTGGGTGTGTGAATATGACTCCGCCCTTTCTCAATTGGTGTCGTTATTTTTACTGCTTACGTAAACTATAAATGGGCAATACTTGTATTCTATGGTACTTGATGTCAGCTATCAAACGCAGTATACGATATTTGGTTGAAGTGTAGCATTAAATGTTGATCGATCAACAGTTGCAAAACGTTTACAAACAATCGGAATGGTTCAAAAAGCTAACATCTGGGTTCCACATGAATTAAAACAAAGACACCTCGAACGTCGAAAAACCATTTGTGAAATACTGATTCAAAGACAACAAAGAAAAGGTTTTCTGCATCGGATAATTACTGCATATGAAAAATGGATTTATTATGAGAATTCCAAACGCCAAAAATCTTGGGTGGAACGTGGTGAAGCTGGTCCATCGCAACCAAAGCGAGATATCCATTGCAATAAGGTTATGCTCTGTATCTGGTGGGATCAGAAAGGTGTGGTATATTATGAACTGCTGGAATCAGGTGAAACTATCAATGGCCATGTGTACCGACGACAACTAATACGTTTGAAGCGAGCTATAGAGGAAAAACGACCAGAATGGATGAATAGACACAACCACATGTTGCAAACGTTGTGAAAAATTATTTATGACTATAGGACTGGGAAGTTCTACCCCATCCGCCGTATTCATCAGACATAGCTCCTTCAGATTACTACTTATTCCGGTCGATGCAGTTGTCTCTTTCTGAACAGCGGTTCAGTTCTCGCGCAGAGATCGAAAATTGGCTTAATGATTGGATCGCCTCCAAAGGCCAAGATTTTTTTAGAGAGGAAATCCGTAAACTGCCTTAAAAATGGGGGAACGTTGTAGCTGTAAATGGAGGATACTTTCATTATTCTTTCATTTTCTAAACAAGCAAATGTGTTGTTTTTTAACAAAACCGGCGGAGTCATATTCGCACACCCAATACAATCTCAAACTTACTCGAATAATCTCGAAATCTCGAATAACATGACTGTTTCGTAACACCGGATCACCAATTAAGTCTCAAACATCACGCATATCATTTTCAAAAATCACGAGAGATTTTAAAAAGTAGAGAACCCCACCAAAAACAACAAAAAATAACACCTTCGCTAGTTGCAAAATTATGTTGGCATTTGCATTTTCCTTATATTTACCATAAAATAGTTTTTCGAAATAAACCTGTAAATTTAATTTGTATGTACCATTTACTGGAAATCAAAAGATTGGCCAAATAAGAAACTATAAGTCAAACGAACGCTAATTGATTATATAGACTGACTTGTTTGGTTCACGATTAAGTATTTTTCCAGTTTCTACTTGATTTTTATGAACATCACAATGATACTTCGCAAGCTACTAACACCAGCAGATTACTATAGCCTCCCTTTTTCAAATCAAATTCAACCATTTCTAATCAAAACTTGATTTGTAAAAGTTGAATTTGTTTGGCTAAAGGCTCAATTTGATTAGTAAAAGGTTGAATTTTAAATGCCAAAGGGTACGTATAATACAAATAAATCAACCCAGCAAACAATAAAATCGTTGTCGTTTGATGTCGAAAGTTTTTATTTTAAACTAGTTTAGCAAAGTTTCTTACAAATCTAAATATCTGTCGAAACCAAAAGCTATTTTTATTTCTATAGAGTCAGAACCAAAAAGAAATGGTTGAGCCTTTCTTAAGAAAATATTTAATAGCAACAGGAACGATTTCTTCTTTTTCTAAAAATTAGACCACCCGAGAGCTATTTAATCTCATATTTGAACTAATAAAGGAAATCTCGTCGGCTCCGACAACCATGGGCCTCCCCGTGGTTGCCGGTGTTGCGGGTACTCAGTTACGCCACTGTTTTAATGTTTTCGCGTGGAACAGTGAATCAGCGAAATCACATTTTGCTTTTTAAGATTCCATTACAATCAACATCATTAGAAAAAACTAATTTTTGTGGTTTCAGAAAATTGAAAATGCCTTAAGTAGAAAACTTATTATCATTTACAAAAGTATTAACATCAGCATTAGAAATCATCCGCTGATAAATCAGAATTCCGAATAATCAAGTGTTGAAAATATTTGGATCTATTGGAGCTAAAATTATCTACGGTTGTGAGAAAATTGTAGAATTTTGATTTTAATTTTACATTTTTTAACCCTTTCACTCACGCAAAATATTTGCTGCACTGTTCTTGAGGTTTAGATGTTTTTTTGATATTTTTCGACTAAAGAATTTCATATTTTCAACTTTTAGAGTTCCCGGAAATGTAGCCTTAGAATTAGGTTCCGTACACAATTGGTGACAAATATTAAAAAGAGTTGCAATTTTGATCATTTCAATTAATAGACTTTATTAAAAATTATAATTATAATTTTCCAATTTTAAATAATGAAAATAAAAATATAAGTCATTAGCAATAAAATTAAATTATAAACAAAATAAATTAATATTTCTTATTATCACATCTTAATAATTAAGGTTGTATAATATGTATAGTTTAAAAAAATTATCACATTTCATTACATTACGAGCATTTGTATCACAAATTAGTAATATTATGGTTTATGAAATTTTAAAAAGCAATTATTAGCTTTGTTAAAATCTAAATGTACTTTACATTTAATACATTTGATTCGTGATCTGCCGGCGCATCCTTCATATTTGCATCGTGATACGAAATCACCATTATCATGAGTAGGAAAGTGATCTACTCTATCGCGACGAACGTCTACCGGAGGTCGGTTTTCTACTTGATTTCGAAATTCCACTGGATCGAGTTGCATCCTGAAATGCCTGTAACATTTTACCACACTAATTTTGAACAAAACTTTCAGCTATGTCTAGCTTAAAATTCATTAAGCTCATTATGTCTTTCGATTTAACCTGAATTAAATTATTTTTGTATTTAATGTAGCTAGCACAGGCGGCTAGATCAACAAAGTGCTCAAAAACTCGCAAAGTCCATTTTTTTGAATTAATCATAATGCGATAATAACTTAAATATTGATCCAGAAGATCAACACCCCCCATTCCAAAGTTATATTTGGCTACGATTTCCGGTTGCATAATTTCAACATATTTCTTTTGTTTTTTATCCCATCGCTCTACTAGTTGTTGATCCCCAATCCCAATAAAATTTGAAGCTAGGTGAACTGCTTTATTATCTTGCCATTTAATAACGGAAATAGTTCCATCTCTGAATAGTTCCCGCAGCATTGATATTTTGATTCGATAGGAGTTCAACAAGTTGATATGAAGTAAAAAAAATATCGAAAAATAGTTCGTGTCCTTCCTTTAGTCGATGTTTAGCAAAATGATTGACAATACTAGCTCCTAATCCTAAAGTTGCCCGATCAAAAAATGATATTTCCGTATCCTTCCCTTGAAAAAGTACGTAATCGTAGGGGTAACCGCTTTTACCACATAAAACAAAATTTTTAATACCCCAAGTATAAGGTTTGCCTTTCATGTATTGTATTACGAACACTTTCGATAAGTGGTCTCATTTTATAAAATTTATCGGGGCAACTTTTGGATATACAATTGTTATCTACCATGCATAAATTACTTCTCAATTGAGAAAATCGGTTTATTGGCATTGCTTTGGACACTGATTGAATCTCTAACTGGTGACTCCAATACAAGCGTAGTTGTGGTAATCGCAAAACCCCCATTTGCATATGCAGCCCCACAATTTTCTTTACGGCAATACAGGCCATGATACTAAAAGCTGAGCAATACTCCTGGTTTGTATCATAAGGCTCATTCACATTTTTTTTTGATACCGATCAAGCGAATTCGAGTATACCTGCATAATCGGAAAAAAAGTAAAATTGTTTGTGTTTGTTCGTTTAAATTGTTCGGTCTTGCTTGTTCTCAGATTTTTTTAGTCCGTTTTTTCTGTTTCATTTGTTTGTTTTCGCTCGTAAATTTTCAAGTGAACCCGAGCGATAATTTATATTCTGCATTACTCGTACAAAGAAAATGAAAGTTTCGTGCTCCTTTCAAATTTATTTCTTAATCGATTTTGATTAAATTCAAGGTTCACGTTTGAAATTGAATCATAAAATGATTTTTAGACGAACTCGATGAATGGAAAAATAAAAAATATTATTTGCCAAAAAAGCAATAAAATACGGTGGTGAACGCATTGTAGTTTCGAGCCGCCGTGATTTCCATTTTCATAATTTGTCTAAGTGCAAATCACCTTTTAAAAACGCAAATTAAAAACCAATAAAAAATAAAACACGAAGAGTTCTAATTTAATTTTTAATGTCACATTCTAATGTGTTCGCGTTATTCTGTGTTTTTGTTGTTCACTGATTTGGCATCCTCAATTTCGAGGCCGATGTTGTTTACCATATGTTCTTCAAAATGGGTCTTTTTACATCTTTCTTGGCTTCGTTCTAGCCGTCTGTCCCATATATTTACTTCACAATCTGTGCACTCAATTTTATATATTCCAAATTTTGGCTTTTGGTGGCCCGACATCTTTAAAATTGCATATTTAAGCTCCCAGATTGGTATTTTTTGTGATCAAGTCAATATTGATGTTTTTGAGGGTATTCCCTAATTTATGCGTGATCACAGGTTAAAATGGAGCTTATATTCGTTTGTTCGCGTTGATTTAATTAGGAATTGTGAGAGTTGTGTGTAACCTAATGTGTTGTTTCCTTTTATGTTTTTCTGTAATATAGAATTAATGAAATCGGCAGTATAACCGTTCATCTCTGCAGCGCCCTTGATGTACCTAAATTCCTTCTCAAATTCAACTTTCGCCATTGGGATCACCAAACATTGGATAGCGATGTCCACTGGCACATTAGGCTACAGCGATGTTATATTGAACGTTAATATGAACGATTTAACCTTTGTTTACAAATTCCAAACAGTATTTTTATGAACTTATCGGAATTGGAGTAATAAAACTGATTTATAACAGGTAGGTATTCGGTAGGTACTAAGTAATTATAGGTATTCGGTAGGTACTAAGTAATTATTTGTACAATCATAGCGGGGTTCTAAAAGGCTTTCAATCCACTATATCAAGCAATATCGACGATAACGCCTAGTTAACGTGCCGTCAAATGAAGTTCTCTAAGCTTAACTGCCTAGTGTTCTGAAAATTGACATACTCTCTGCTGCCATGCACCGAAGTGGTTTGCAGTTCTATAAACTAGGCCCAATTTAAAGGTACTAGGCTGATTTTTCTCAGCAGATTTTGACTAGAATCGCGCCTAATTTTATGTTCAGCGCGAAAATGTTTTCATACTCAAGCAATATTACGAAATTATAGAAATATCTTGAATATAATTAGTTGCCTCGGCCAGGAAAATGAAGAAATAAAACGTGTGGCTTATTTTTAAAACAGACATTTAGGGTTCGGGTAAAACCCCAACAGATCTTATGAAGCATTTTATAGACCACTGCCGAGAAGACACAGAGATAATAAAAATTACCCATGTGCCTAGAAAACATAAGTGACTGGATCACTATTTAATTGACCAAACACAAACTTAAATTTAATTGATTAACTTTTTTTCTTATTGCACAAATAATTTTGAAACGAAAATATTTCTTTATACATTAACAAAATTTTCTACTACATACACATACTACTAATTTTAATGGAACCCAATAACAAAAAAAAAAACAAAAAGTTTCTAAGTTGTCACTAAGCAACAATTTTATGTTGATTTCGATTTTTTAAGTTGATTTGATTTCTTAATACAGTATAAATCCTCAGAGACGGAATTTTATTATAATACCTAATCAAAGAATCAAAACTCAATTTTTGTCTTTTTTCACGGAAATCCTCGAGAAACGGACGGAAAGTAATATCAGCATACGATTTTTTTTTCGAAGTCCTGAAAGAAGGAATTTCATCTAACTTCACTTAATTAAAAAATAAAAATTGTTAAAAGCCGACAATTCATAAATTTGGTTTTGTTGTGTATTGGTTTGTAGAAATTTTCCTGTGGTACAGATTATTTACATAATTTACTACAATAAAGCCAGAAAAGGTAAATCTTAATCTTAAATAAAAATTCGGGGTAAGTGTGGAAAGACGCAGCTATATAACAATCTTCGACAAGAGGAAGATATTAACCTAAAATATGCGTGCGATAATAATCGTCTAGTAAACAAATGCGTGTTAGCCTGAACACAACGGTAAGCCAAGCTGTGTTTGAATGGTTTTCCATTGTTAGGGCATAAAATGTTCCATTATCGGGTCCAATTCTTCAAGACCACTGCGTTTTGGACGCAGTTATGACAATCAAATCGGTATTATCCAAGGGAAACAAGCGAGGGTATAGTCCCTTATTAATTCAACATTTCCAGTATCAGATGTTCAGGCAATTGAATTAATTTCAATTGATGACCAAGTGTTTACAGAGACCGAAGAAATAAACCTTGATGATATTTTGCGAAGTATACGCGATTCTGACGTTGAAAGTACCAGTTCGGATGATGACGACATTGCTGTAGTGAATCGTGTACCTTTAACTTTGAAGGAAGTAAACTTAGCTGTCGCTAATTTGTGAGGTGATGATATACTGCACGATGTGGCACATAAATTGTATTCTCACGTAGTGGACAACTTTACCAAGCCAGACAAAGCAAAATTTCTGACTTTTTTATAAGTCAGTAAATTGAAGCAGAGCATTTTTGAATTTGGGATATGTTTGGCATATGCCATGTACTGAATTGTGATAACATTTATGTACGTAACATAGACATTGTTTGTATTGTAAAGCACGAGTACGTTGTTTGTAATGCACGATATGTTTCAACACAAATACAGTAGGTACATTGTGTGTGTATGTACAGTACATTATTCATAAATGTATATACATATAGAGAAATACAAATAATCAAAATCGCTTTTAAATTATATATAACTTAATTTTTTATTTATTTTTATTATATTTATTTTTTTTTTTTTTTGACAACTTCACAAAACCAGAAAAATCCTCAGAAACGGAATTTTTTGCGATCCCGTAAGATTCCGTCTCTGGGGATTTTTACTGTATGATAATTAATGAATTATACTAATAATTATTTTGGATGTATATTGGTTGTATGATCCGGTCGGAGAAAAATAGTATGTAAAATTCGAACCAAATTGCATTACCGGACTTCCGTGGTTGCCGAATTCGTTTAGTCATTAGTTTTCCTCCTAATTATTCAATATACTATACTATTTCCGTTTTGTTTATTTTTTCTGTTACTCTTGTTTACAAGCACTGATAGAAAGGCCTTTATGCAGCCATTACAAGAGATTTTTAGGTTAATAGTTTTTATATGGTCATATAAACAATGTTAGTATAGCTATGGTCTTAGCGGATAAATTCAAAAAGCCTTCGGCTCGTGGTTGGCCGATGTTCGACCTACAATTCCATTTTTTTTACTAAACGCGAGATTTAATTGGCATTACCCCAGGTAGCACCACGCAGACGATAAGCCAGATCGTTGGTACCCGTAACTAAACGAAAAAAAAAATAAAAAATTATCAGTCAATAAATTATTTTTTTAGCATATGTTGTTTATATGGCCCGGTTGATATGGCATATTTCATTACGGAATACGACAAAACGGCATATTTCAAAAGGGCATATGGTACACTACGGAATAAGGTATACTGTGGAATATTTCAAAAAGGCATATTTCAAAACGATATATGGTACAGTACGGCATAAGTTACGCTAAGGCAGATTTAAAAACGGCATATTTTGAAACGGCATATGCTACACTATAGCATATGGTACACTTTGACATATTTCAAAATGCCATATTTCAAAACTGCATATGGTACCACTAAGGCATATGGTAAATATGATCTATTTCAACACGGCATATGGTACATTACGGCATATGGTACATTACGGCATAAGGGAATAAGGTACACTACTAATTTGTTCCATCAATTTGCAAATAATTGTATTTAGGTAACAAAAATTACCTCAAAACGTTACGACAGAACGAAAAAACTAAAGGACTAATTCGCGTATTTCTATTTTTTAAATTAAATTTAATTAAAATTAGATTTACATACAAATGTATTTCCATTGGAAGAATAAATTTAATTTTATTTTAAAGGAAAATCCGTTTAGTGAAATAAATTCTATTAAGAGAATGGATTTCGGCATAATCGGTTAAGAAATAGCCAAGTTCCATATAAGTTTAACTTATTCCAGAACTTCATCTACAAATCATTTTAAGATACCATTTCTATTGTACTTGTTGAATTTCATAATAGTCCATTAAGAAACAGCCAAGTTCTAAAAACCATTTCAGAACCCTATTTTCGTCGAATGTCTTGAATTTCACTTAAAACGGTTAGGATTTTTTTTAAATACTTATAGACGAGTTCATACTAGTGATTCGAAAAAAAAAAATATTACTAAATTAATAAAAAATCCTTGAATGAGTACATTAGCTAATTATGTTGCTAAATTTTGATGATGGTAGAAAATTGGTTCCTTCTTTAAAAATAATTTCAATGAATAAAAAGAAACCTAAAGGGCTAATATACATATTTTTACTTTTAAAATTAGATTTAAATATAAATTAAAAATTATATTGTAGATATTAAGCACTTCCCGATTAAATCTTCAATACCAATATTTTTATTTCCTTTGGGAGAGTAAATTTAGTTTCATTAAATGAAGGAAAATTATATTAAGCAAAATAAAATTCCAATAGTAAAGGGGAATTTTAGTTAGTACAGGGTAACGTTATTAGTTGATGATTAAAACCATTTTAGAATCCCGTTTCCATCATACTTGTCAACTTTCATCATAAACAGTTAAGAAATAGTCAAGTTCCATTGTAGTTGACCATATTCCAGAACTTCATCAAAAAAATTTTATGAATTCCGTTTTTGGTTAAGAAACAGCTAAGTTCCAACAAAATTGGCCATATTCGAATAGAAAAGTTTGACCCTAATTGGCCGTGATCGGTTCATTAATTATTATAACAAATTGTTAATTTTTTTTATATTTATCAGTATTTTGTCAATTGAATCTTCAGAAAATCATACACCTTACTTAAAAAATTATAATTATAAGATATAGAACTTTAAAAATTTTAAAAAAATTTGAAAAATGTTTGAAAAAATTGGTTTATAACAACATTTTTCTGTATTTGGAATTTGACAACCATCTTTGTTAACAGACACACAAACCAAACTCATTGGATCACATATTTTGGTTCCTTCTTTGATATATGCCCGCATCTGTCCCAATTTTCACAGCCTCTTGCTAGATAGCTAAAACTGTAGATACATGAAACATTTATTGGGCTTACGCTCAAACGATTCTCCTTCCTTTTCTCTGAGCCTCCTGTGGCACTTGTAGGTTGTTCACTACTACTAAAACATTGCAGTCGCTGAATCTCAAGTTTACGGCTAGCAGGCTTCCAGCTCGGTAAGACTTTCCTGCTGCGTATTTTCGATGTTTCTTTCTAGTGAATTTTGGTTATTATTTTGGATTATTCCGTAGCGTGTTCAATTGGATTTAGATTTGGATTTCTTGAAAAATGTTCAAGCAAGTTGTTACCTGGATAGCGATTCCGACTGCATTTTGTGTCATTTTCTTAAGCATGATTTTTAGCCTTAATTTAGGCAATTAAAATACAAATAAATCAATATTAATTGCGTGCCGATCACTGAAAATGTAATAAAAAAATTATTTTGTTATAATTTCTACAATATTATTTTATGATCGTTGGTTGAATGTATACAGTTGGTAATTTAAAAGTTTAATTAAAAAAATTTAAAAACTTATGAAATCTACTAGAAAATGCTCATCCGTACGTGCTCATTCGTACTCTATTTATGTAATGGTTTTTTCAATATCATATTTAAACAAGAAAAGACAGATTTATATATAACTAATATTAACCATATGGTACTTCTTTGTATCTTAATCTTAACGGCTTGTACAACATTTTTATTGGTTTTGAGTAAACAGTAAATTTGTGGCTGAAAATACATATGGTATTTGAGTATCTTTTGAACTTTTACTCTTCCTACTCGTATCGTAGACGTACAACAAAAACTCAACAAATGCAGAAGATTTTTTTTCCTATTTTTTGCTTTGATCATACAGGACAGTGAGAATATTGGGAATCATTTTGGCCACAATTTTTTTTTTTAATAACCACAGAGATTTCGAAGATGTTCAACAAATTTTGTGAATTTGTTCATGTTAGCGATATTATCGCATTTTGCGTAAAATCGTCAAATGTTTGTTCATATGACCGAATACAATTCCTCAACATACCTTCCCCAATTTTTCAATCGAATTTCATAATTTGATTAGAGTCAACGGACTTTTTTTAACCAACCAATTTAGCGCAATAACTATACCAAATGCTTAGAAGAAATGGTAAAATGATATTCATGCAATGTTTATATGTAATTTTATTGTTACACTTAGACTATGTCCGAAACCTGTGATAAATATTTTCTACTAAACGTGTTTAAAATTTATTTGACAAAAGCCGCATGCACCCAAATTATCATGGTCTTCTTTTGCTAGGTATGATAACACCGCCCAACAGTATGTTAGTTGCATGAAATTACTTCATTCGAAGCTAACTTTTGACGCTGATTTCAAATATACTATAAGTTTTTTATGTCAACTTTAGTTTATAAATTATAAGGAGGAGTGTAGTTTTAGTTAAATTACTCCCACCCTGGAATCGTCGTCCATAGTCCGAATATCTTGATAGAATCGTTCACCCGACTGTTCTTCACTCGAAGGAAGTGTACTTTGATGCTCATGTTGCATCCAAGTTGCTGGAAATGAGACAACCTCTCTTCAACACGTTCAACATAATCATCACTGAGATTGAACTGTAAAAATTAGGGTCGCTCACCAATTTGCGAGTTTGATATGCAGAGGTGGCAATATTCTGAGAAGGCTATTCTTTTCTTATCCAATGTTCAGATTTAGCTCTGCTATCCCATAAACATATAAAACAAGTATATTTGGTATAACCTCTCAACTTCAAGCTGTTGTAGACGAATCGTTCTAGATGATATGTTTTTAGATAAATTGATGTTAATTAATAGAGCATTCACAATGAAAAAATATTTTACCTTTTACTTACAGGTTTGTATGAATTTCCAACCTATCGAGCAAAAATTTTAGTTCGTTATATTGGAAATTCATACAAACCTGTAAGTAAAAGGTAAAAATTGTTTGCATTGGGAATGCTCTGTAAGTTGTTTTTAGATGAGCTGTTTTCAGTTAAATCGGTTTTAGTTAAATTGTTTTAGGTAAACTGTTTTAGATGAATTGCTTTAGCCGAATTGTTTTTAGATAAATGGATTTTAGTCAAATTGCTTTAGTGAAATTGGTTTAGATAAATTGTTGTAGACCAAATGTCCGCGAATCATTTTAGCAGTAACTTTCCAAACTACATATACTGCAAATTTAAAATTAATGTCTAAAGCGCAAATCCGCAGAAAAATCAAAATAAAAACTGGCGTTCATTTTTTCGCGGTTTTCAAATTTTTTATTGACTTTAGATAAATTCTTTTGGAACTTATTCGAATTTACCATAAACAACTATTTTCAGGAAAATGTTTAATTGATTTAGAAAATTGAATTTTAAGTTTTTCAGTCAGAAAAACATATTTGGTACAGAAAAAATTGAACTCCCATTTTCTAGTAGATTCGATAAATTTCCAGAAGAATTAAGCTCAAATAAAGCAAAATTTGGAAATAATTGTGAAAAAAATGAAACGTTTTTGTTTTCGTTTTTCTATAGATTTAGGGTTTTATTAAAGAATTTTGACAATATCAAGGTAACACGTGCTATAAATACAATTTAAAAATTGTAAATGAAAAATACAGGGTATGTTAACAAGAGTGTGTGAGGAAAAATTTTAATTTGAAAACCCTACTTATATGGGAACCAGCTAGTCAGTAATAACTTTAAGTAGAAACTCGATATGCAGAAAGTACAAGTTACTGACCAGTGAATCTTGTGCAGCTTTTTGTTTAGTTATGCTGTGACTGCGCAGACTGAAGGATACGTTAGAATTACAGCATACTTTGACAGAAAAATTGGGACGTCCACTTTTTAATATTTTAATTCAGCACTCCAAAATAGGACGTCTAATCCAAAAAAAGATTAGACGGATCATCCTTCTTCGGATTAGCCGCTGATTTTCGGAATTCATGTTGTCAATTTGAAGAAAATTTTCGGAATAAAACAAATTTCAAAATAGAACCGTTAATTTGGATTTTGTTGTGTAAAGACAATTAATATATGTACTTATATAAGGAACTCGATTTATATTGAAACGACGAATAATACAATATGTATGTATACATTTAATTACATTTTTTATTATAATCATTAAAAAAACATAGAATTATTATTTCTTTTGAATACTCTATTTTCTAGATATTAAATGCAAAATTAAAATTATTATTAAATTTTATCCCATTGCCATTCTACGGCGCCGCTAAATAAATAAATAAAAATTCGGAGTAACGACTTGTTGCTGTTTCAGTCACTCTTATGTTATTTTTTTTATTCCTTCCTCTTTTTAATTTGACTAATTTTTTCGCCTCGCCATCGTGGAAACCATGTCTTAAATTTATCTTTAATATTTTTTTTTGCCTGTTTTGTTGATCAAATTTTTATTTACATTCAAATATGTATTTATTAGGACTAAGTGGCTTGATCTGGGCAATTTCGTCCATTTAGTCCATTTATTTGCAGTTACAATAATAATCGTCCCAAATATAGTCCCGGTTCATTTTATAGTTAGAAATAATTTTAGTATATAAGTGTAAAACTTATGCAGATAAGATTATTAAATGTATAACGAGTTTTAATATCAGAATGGGCCTGATTCTGAGTTCAACAATTTTATGTTATGTTATTTTTGATTTTTCATTTCAAATCCATATAGGAAGTGGGGAAATAAAATAATATAACAATAATTTTATCGTTCCAGAAAATAAAACCAAATGTTTTATTTTATAAATGTTTTAATTACGGTTTATACATTGTGTATTTAATTATCTTAATGATAAATAATGCTTATTTATTCAACATGTTTTTCTCAAAAAATATTGAACATTGTCACAATGGCCAATTAAAAAACAAACAAATATATCAATATAACAACCACCGCTCAATATACACCCCATTACGTTGAATCAATTAAGATATTATCCACTTATATCACACCTCTTTGTGATGGGTTTATATAGAAAAGCATTCCAAGCAACCCAAATGAGCCTCATGTTGAATATTTACACCTCGTTTACGTTTTTTCAAAAGGCGACCATAAGTAAATAAAAAAAAAATAAATATTTTAAGACGAGGGTTATCAAATTACAATTTTTCATCGTACATTTTTGTTGACACACCCTGTATGTTTTATTTACAATTTTTAAATTATATTTATAGCACGAGAGTTACCTTAATATTGTCAAAATTCTTTAATTTATTATTCTTTAATAAAACCCTAAATCTATAGGAAAAAGATAAGGCTTGGCTCCTACATAAAAAAGAGCCATATTGCCGAAACTCCAAATTTATAATATTCTGTTTACATTTTTTTAAATTCAAAATTTAATTTAACTAATATTTTCCTTACTCTTAAAAAGAACCGGATAATCCCCTCTCATATTCTGTCGGCTAGTAGTTATTTCGTATTAAATTGTTACCCCACTCATCCTAGTAAATTCATAAATTTCCTTATAATCCAAAAAACCACCCTGATTCATTAAATCACTTAGATTTCTTGCATTCCGAAGGATGTTGAACTTAGATCTACATTGGCTATATCTCGGGCAAGCCAATATGAGATGTTCAACATCCTCCAAACTTCCACACAACTCACAAACTTTGTCCTCACTCAAATGACGTTTACACAAGCATTCCTTCAAGTTTCCATGGTTCAGCCTGATTCTCTCAACCATTCGCAACATTCGCGTATCTCCTTTGAGCTCCTTAAAAAACGGAATTCTCAAAAGAGTACCACGGAGCGCTCTGTATTTCATTCCTTTCATTAGACTTTTCTCATTAAACTCACTCTCCCATTTTCTCCACAGATTCATCTGAAGCATTCAAATTACGTCTCTTACATCCTTCCTTTCGTACTCCTGAACCATGTTATTCAATGTACCCTTTTTTGCTAACATATCGGCTCTTTCATTCCCTTCGATCTGTCTATGTGATTGGATCCATTGTATGGTCACATCACGTTGACAGTCTCGAACGCATTCAAAAATCAAATCGACATACACATTGCCTTCCTTTACCACCTCCACATTTTAGCAAACATAATCCACTCTGGGAATCGGAAAATATTACTATTTTCCTTTCCCCTTCATTCTCAGCCAGTTTAATTCCTTCAAACATTCCAATCAGTTCAGCATTCATTATACAGATGCTTTTGTCCATTCTTACTAGGCATACAAATACCAATACCCACTCCACTCTCATTCACACTAGCATCTGTATAAACGATATCATCTTCCACATAACGCTGACTGATTTTCCCAAACATAATTTTGGCGATAACTTCATTCATTCCCTTATTATATTCCTCAATATTCAAACATACAGTAAGATTATTAGGAACGGGTTGCGGACCAGCATTGCCTATACTCAGAAACATGTTCAGATTTTTAAGTGCAATGCTAGTTCTATATGTCGGTTTGTACACCGCCCTACTTTGTAATCTTACTATCATTTCATTTTTCTTAGTTAACATTCTCACCGACTCTCTCACTGTAATCCATTCTCTCTTGTAATCAAGAGGTGAATCACCCATTTCAGACAACAGAGTGTGTATTGGTGTTGAGTTAATCGCCCCCAATACCACTTTTGCACACGCATTTTCTACTTTCATTAATTGGCTAAAAGCCCCTTTTGTACCATCCCCATACACACTAATACCATATTCAATTTTGGAATATAAGGGCCTTCCTTAACATATCAGTCACACTCGGATGAGCGCCGCACTTTGGTTTGTTTACCCGTTTAACCACATTTAAGCGTTCCTTGCAGTTATCTGCCAAAATTTTCATATGTTTCCCAAAATTCATACGTCTATCAATCCAAATACCCAAATATCTGTACGCATTTACTTGTTCAATTCTGTGACTATCAACACTTATATTAACATTTGCAACCTTTGATCTGAAACTCATATAAGCACGCTTATTTGGATTCACTCTCAGATTCAACATTTTAAGTTTTTGAATAAAATCATCTACCCCCTTTTGCGCTGTTTGAGCCGCCACATCAATACTTCTCCCTTTTCCAATTACTACAAAATCGTCTGCAAATTGCAAAACGATTTGGTTGTCTGCATTTATGTGGTGTATCTCGCTGGTATATAGGTTGAACAGAGCTGGAGATATTTTACTTCCTTGCAGAAGTCCAACATTTGTAACTCCCTCCAACATAAAACCACTTACATTCAGAACCATTTTTCTCTCAGTCATAAAGTCTTTTATCCACATACATACTTTCCGTGAAAATCGAAAATTCGATAGAATTTGTTGTAATTTCCACGGAACCACGTAATCATAAGCTCTTTCAATGTCCAAAAATACCGCAACAGCTTTCATATTATCCTTTCTTACTTCCCTTAACAAACTTTTCCACACACTCGATTGCAGTGTGGTTCTTTCGAAATCCAAATGTTGTAGATGGCAACAAACTATTTTCATTCACAAAATCTTCCATTCGTTCTTTCATCATTCCATTTAAAATTTTTATAAAAACATTTAACATACATATGCCTCGATAATTTGTTGCCACATTTGGATCTCTATCCCGTTTAGGGATGGGAACCGCCCTGCTCTCTTTCCATTTGTCCGGTATTTTTGAACCCATCGACACTTTGTTGAGTATCTCAAGCAAATTATGTTTTGCTGAGTCACTCAACAACCGAATCATCTTATAACCTACTCGGTTCGTGGAGTGGTAAATTTTATAACTCTCCCTATTCATATTTATAATCCATTCTTTCATCTCTACTCATTCTATCAACTTCATTTATTACATTCAAATCATTGCTTACATTCAATATCATTCTTATAAATTCTTCACCTTTTTCTCTGTTCTCACATACCACATTACTCACATTAAAATGTTTACCATTA
Organism: Tipula vernalis; assembly: GCA_958295665.1. Lineage (NCBI taxonomy): Eukaryota > Metazoa > Arthropoda > Insecta > Diptera > Tipulidae > Tipula > Tipula vernalis. Next base: position 171,608,175 of record OY282558.1, on the reverse strand, counting down.
ACCCTATTAAACAAACTCCATACATCCTTAGTTGTGGTTCTATGTTTCATTTGGGACACATATTCTCGCCAACTTTTCCTTTTTGCTCTGCGAATAGCCTTTTTCAATTTTCCATTCATTTTACCATACATAATCTTATTCTCACTACTCTTATTCCTGTTAAATTCACACAAGGCTATTCGCTTCCTTTCATATCAGAATTGAACTTCATTGTGCAATGTGCCACCAACCATTCACATTAATCTCTTTCATATCCACAATTTTTGTACACAGTCCCGTTCAATTTCACTATCTAACTGGCTTTGATTTTTCTCATTTTCTCCGAGAATCTCATTTATTTGATTCACCCATTTCCTTTTATTCATTAATTCACGTTTTTTTCTAAACACTCGATTATCATTCATGATCATTTTGATCATGAAATGATCACCACCCAAATTCTCTTCTTGAACATTCCAAGTGACCCGGCAGGCCAGTTCAATAGTTGTCATAGACAAATCTATTGCGTTGGCCGTGCCTCCCACATTCGCCATTCTAGTTGGCCTTCCATAATTCAAGAGCACCATATCGGAGTCTTGAATAAGGTCGGCCAACTGTTTTCCTATCGCTCAATTGTCAAAACAACCCCATATTCTCGCATGCGCATTCATATCTCCACATACAATCAGGTGACTTTTATCTCTCACCCACACAAACAATTTTTTAAAGTCACTCAAGGCTTTTTTTTCTTTCATCTTCATTACGCACCTGGGTTACATACACGCTCACTAGTAACAGATTTCTTTCCAAATTCGTCGTTGAGGCGGCTATTGCTTCAATCACCTCAAAAGCGGGTAACTGAACCTCTTCAAGAGTGATATTTTTCGGCGTACATTATCGCCACTCTACCATAACCATCATTTCTTGGTTTGGAAAGAAATCTGTACCCTCTCACATTTAACGTCTTGTTCATTCTTTCCCACGTTTCGCTTATAAGCATCACATTCATTTTATTCTTGGCCAGATAATTTTCCAACATATTTTTTTATTTCTTTTTTAACTTTGTATGTTTATCTGGCCAACAATAATTCTTTCACTCATGTTTCACATTCACACCAATAACAATTTATACATACCAATTAAAAATATGTGCAGGGAATAGCCGCTTCCAAAATTTAATAAAAATTAATTTTGATGAAATAATAAAATTGTTGCATGATATTGCTGATGTTGCACCCTTCATAAAGATGTTAATATTGCGTGTTGTTGTCCCATGTTCTGCGTTGTTGTCAAGTTTCGTATTTATATAACATTGATTTTTATTAATTTATCATGTACAATTATCTGGTTTCAATGGTGGTGGTGGTGGTGGTGCAATAAAATTTTTAATGTTTACGTTCATACTCAACGTTGAACTATTAAATTGGTCAATGAATGCTGTTCTGTTTTTGGTACTTGTGTACCGTGTTTTTTTTGTATGGTCGACCGCGTTTGTTTACATTTCCTTTTACAGATACATCTTCACTTTCCGTCCCCATACTCGATGAATCGGTTTCTGTTTGTCTTGCATTTAAATGATCTTTTACGTTAATCATTTTTTGGTTTTTTTCAATTTTGTTTTCTGATTCCTTGTGTAAAATATTCATTTTGGCTATATCGCTGTATTTAATTCGTTCTTCCGTGGTGGTTGATTGTACCGTATTTTTATCGCCCGTACTTGTTTGTTGTACGTGTTGTGATTCTCCTTGCGTGTGTACATGTTGTCCATCAATTTCTTGTTGTTGTAGTGCTTGTTGTTGTAGCTGTGGTTCTGCTATGTTGTTATTCGTATTCAACAGTGGACATTCTTGTTTTTTATGGGTATCTTCTCCGCATTTGTAACACCGCTCTTTCATTCCATCGTAAAATATTCTGGCTTTAATATTTTTAATATATAAAAGTTGCGGTATTTCTCGCTCTATTTCTATATACACGCCTCTTACTCCCGAAAAAACCGGTAGCAGCGAGTTTACTCCAAACTTTTCACGTCTTGTTGATTGTATATTTCCAAAACGGTGCAAGGCCTCACTCACTGTTTTGTCTGTGATTTCTGGTGGCAAGGTCAATACCCTCACGTACCGTATTATCCCACTTGCTCCTTTCACGTCAACTTTATGTATATTTAAACAACGACCATAAAATAATTTGTAAAAACTATACCAAAAGAATTTTTTTATTACATTTTCAGTGATGCAAGCAATTGATAATGATTTATATGTATTTTGAGTGCCTAAATTAAGGCTAAAAATAATGCTTAAGAAAATGACCCCAAATGCAGTCGGAATCGCTATCTTGATTATCTTTAGTAGCGGGTCATGTTGTTTGCTGTATGCAAATATATTGCTTTAGCCGGCTTGATAAACAGGAACGGCATATGGCAGTGAATTTATACCTACTAGTATAACGAGGACCAAGTGGTAGGTAGTGCCTTTCAACTCGCGATTTTTCTTAATTTAAGCAATATATTACGGTTGTTGTTGATATATGTACGATTTCATCATATCCTAATTAATTAGCCCGAAAAGTTGTATAATAAGCGTTTTTAACGCAAAACCTTCTTGTAAAACTACCAGTTTATTGGTAACCTTATCAAACTGTATGACCATAGCTGTAACTAGTCCGTTTAGCAACGTCATCTTGGCTACTTTAACTGTTAATTAATGCATAACAATTATTAAGTAAATCACAGCAGTTTGTGTCCACTGTTCCATTGCAATATAATTTCAAAGCTGATAAAGTTTAAGAAAGAAATTTATTTTTCAACTATTTTTCTTGACTGTGAAACTGCAATTTTTCATGACTGTACGAAACTTTCAAACATTCCCTTTAATCGCTTCCATGAATCTAATGAAATGAATTCCATCGAATTTTAATACGTGTTACGCTTATCAACAGCAAAACGATAAAATTCCAGAAAAAGGAATATACATCGATATCGAAAAATGAACAGTAATTTAAAATTTGACAAAATCAATATCATTATAAGTTGATTAACTCTATAAGTGAAATATCACATGTCTTAAAGTTATATATGCTATATAGTAATATCTGTAAGGCAAATCGATTCAATTTAAGAGAAGCGCACACAAAACGAATCAAAAACAAAAATCGTAACATTTATTATGTTGCAGAATAAAAGAATTTTTCTTGTGTTTTTAGTATTTATGTAATATGTATTATGTATAACAAAAATAAACTTTTTTACAATACATTATTCGACATGTACAATATGTATTGTTTCTGGTATTTATTTTCCATCAGTTCACTTAATTTATGTAATGCTGGTGATGTTATATTTGTAAAAACAAGAATACAGAAAATGTTGTAAAAATAAATATTTGGCTTATTGTGATATATAGAATCAATAATAAATAAAATATTGAAACTAAAGTTAAACAATTAAAGTTATTTTATAACCAAATGTGGGACATACATACATATATGTTATAACAGTAAAAAAAAAAATGCCGCGTACACAAAAAGCTTTATCGAATATTTTTTTGTGCTTTATATCCATAAAATATTCAGGTTTCAAATTTTAATACACACACACACACACATTTTTCACCATTTGAAACATAGCAACGTACACAGTCTTTTTTTTGTTTGCCTTCTCATCATATATATAAATATGATATTTTATTAATATTTATAATCGCGACTACATAAAAAATCTTTTCTTAATTAGTCCACAGAATATTCATTTAATATTATACAGTACACTCGTCTAGACAATAATATATTATGTATAACGAAACCGCACCAAACTTTTATTTTATTTTATTGTTCACTGAGTACACATAATAGCCGTTGTACCACATTTTAATTACGATAAACGTTTGAATGCCTTGGATTTCGCCATAAATAGAACAACGGAAAGTAAACAAAAAAAAAAAAAAAAGTTGGCACTCTGGACAATATTGTATTCCGCACAGTATTTAATTAAAAATCCAATTTTTTTTGTGAATCTGTAGAAACATTTTACGTTTTTATGATTTTTATGAGCGGATAATATAACATTCGTATTATCTTCCAATCAACAAAAAAAAAAAAAATTCTGTCTTTAGTCCAAAAAAAAAAAAAAAATAAATATTTCAAATTTAAAAATGTGTCCTGTTTTCCCTGGATATGAATGATATTATTATTATGTATTATGATTATGATTATATGCTATAGTTATAAATTTATATAGTTTTGGAATTATGTAAATATTTTTATCATATAAAAACGATAAAGTAATTATATTTTGAAATTATAATTAATTTTATATATTTTTATCTTAATTGTATATATAAAAAATAAAAAAATAAAATTAAAATGTAAATCCTTTTTACATAAATTATTATTATTATTATTGTGATTTTTTGGGATTATCGGGTATACAGTATATAGATAGATCGATCGGCTTGTTTATTATTTTTTGTGGTTTCATTAGATTTACAATTTAATTGAAATTTGCTTGATTAGAGTTTGAAGTTTAATTTATTACATAATGTGGTTACATATTTTGAAAAGGGGTTTGGACTATAACAAATTGGTATCTTATATTAATCTGAAAAAATAAAATTTTTATTGTGCTAATCAATGGAAAATTTGTTACATAATAATTTTATCAAAATTCACACTCAAAACTATACATTTAACATAAAGATTTGTTCCAATCAGGAAGTTGTTTTTCCAAAACTTTGTCTTAAACTTTATTTCTCTTTGAAGCATGTTCCTCAGGTGTTCGTTAGGATTAAGATCCGGGTAGTGGGAGGGCCATGTCAGATGCAGAGGAGATGCCTCAGGATGCAGTGATGTCTTGGGCACCCATGTGCACATTTTTCCCTTTCACATGAAGGGATTAATTAAACAATTTAATAACTATGAACTATGTTCGTTCTTTAAGTGCTGTACTGGTAAGTCGTTCAAAACTTCCCACCTCATCAACATTATACTTATCGATACGTTTTTCATATCATTTTATATGAACCTAAGAATTTTGGTTTGATTTTTGTTTCTACTCCGTATTGTGTCTTTTTAATAGCAACAATATCGCCGACTTTATATTTACCTGCAGGTTTTCTTTTTTTTTATTGAATTGTTTTAGGTTCTCATCCTGTATTTTTCAGATTTGAGCTTTTGCTACTTGTCTATTTTCATTCCTTTTTTACTTGAAATTACTTCCTTACAATTGAAAATTTTGCTAAAACTGATACTAAGATTCCATGTATCCTTTCAATTTGACCTTTACCTCTTGAGACTCCTGTCATGCTGTATTCCTTCCGCTTTACAAAAATATTTGAAAGTATTAGCTATAATAAATCCAGATCCTCGACCTGTTTTCATTTTTGTTGTTTTGCCAAATTAGTTTTGAATAATTTTTAGTTTCAGCAATACCTCATCAGTAGTGGTACCATTTGTCGGAAATAGCCAGGTGACTTTTGGAAATGCATCGCTTACAGTTAGAACATAATTATACTGTTTATTTGTAAGAGGCATCTGCCCGATGAGATCTACGAGATAAATGGAAGTTAAGAAAAATTGAACCAATGGAATTCCGTCTTTGTTCAAGTTATTTAAAAAACGTCTTGCTTCCTAATTGTTACGTGTTTAGTCGCAAACCTCGTTTATAGTTAATCGTGCTACATATTTAATTTTACAAAGTACCTTTAGCCAGGCCCTATTAGAAGGGTGGGAAGGGGTGGAGAGGTAATTTCCTCGGGCCCTCCGTACTAATTGTTCCCAAACTTTATACCTATTAGTAAGCCTAAATTGATGGGCTTAGTCAAAATTCCAAATTTTTAACGTATTTTTAATAACTTAAAACTTAAAAGAAGTTTGTCTGTTTTATAAAAATGAAATGATTTTTTCCGGTTTTTAATAGACACAAATATATTAGTAATTCAATGACATTCATTATAATATATCTACCTAAAAAAGTAGAAATATAAATTCATCCCCGTACTTTACCCCAAGAGTTATACAAATTGTAATAAACTAAATAAAAATGAAAACTTTCCTTGAGTTCATTGGGTTGGTAGTTTGGTTTCGTTCTTACAAGTTTGGTAACACCGAGGGTATCAAGTACGAACGTACTGATCTAGCGAATTATATTCACTAAATCAAAAAACTTAAGGAAAACCCTCATTTGTGTGTGTAATGCCCACACAATCAATTTAAAAGTTAAAAGAAGCTTGTCAAACAATGAACTCAAGGAAAGTTCTTACTTTTGTTCAGGGTTATTACACTTTGTATAACTCTTGGGGTAATGTACGAGGGAAATTGATTTTTCAACTTTTTTGGGTAGATGTATTATAAACGATTGGCCTGAAAAATCTTGTGAATTTTGTTTGCTACTAATTACGAAAAAATCATTTGATATTTACAAAACAAACAAACTGTTAAAGATGTCATCTTGAAATTGAAATTAGTATTAGAATTTAAAAAACACTGCATTATAAATAATAATTGAGCTGTTATTTTTGAAAGTGGTATAAGTCCATATTTTGTTGAAACGAGATAATGAAAGAATAGAGAAACAATAAATGCATAAATATACGGGATTTTGAATTTTCTTATTTTTGCACAAGTATTTTAACACCGTTAGAAAGATTATATTGTCATTTGTCCATTGTTATCATTAACTTAATTTTTTTGAAAAATGGACTTATACCACTTTCAAAAATAACAGCTCAATTATCTGTGTTTATTGCTTTTTGTATGTCACTTTGTTCACTTGTCAAAATTGTATGTTAAACATTGAAGTGTAATTTGATCTCTGTAAAGTCGGTATTGAAATTGTTTTGGTAGATATATTATAAATGATTGGCCTCTTTATTTTTTTGTGAATTTTATGAATGACATTTTTTACTAATATATTTATGTCTATGAAAAGCCGAAAAAAATCATTTGATATTATTAATAATACAGTTTTTGACTGACATCGGAGTAAATACTCAATCGTCTGGCTAGCAGCCAATTTTTGTGGTGAAACTTTCCCTAAATAATCGAAGCGAAACAGAGTCAATATTGGATCCGCTAGCAGCATCAACATTCGACCTGCTCTACAAGCCTATGTATTGATACCGCCGCTGTTGCAAATGCAGTTTGTGAGTTAATATTAGTTTGTTAGGTCATTTCAGTGATGAGGCCTATTTTTGAATCAATAAAGGTGTAAATAAGTCAAATTTGATCGAAATAGTTTAAAAATGTCACGTGATTCACCTTCTAGATTTACAATGAGAGTAAATAAGACTGAATTTCTTTTAAACAATATTCAAAGGATCTCAATTTTAGAAAGAAGATACATCACCAGGTTCGAGTTGTCATGTTGCCTTTGGTCCAGATGATTTTGAGCCAAAATTATACGGAAAGTATATCCATATTGAATATCATGAAATATTATTTTTGTTAAAATTAAAGCAGGAGTAATATTTTTCATTACAAAGGGCCTCTAAAAGATCCCTTTTTTCGATGCTCGTTTTTAACTAAGCTCATCTTACAGTGTTTCGAAATTTTATTAGGATCCGGCAATTTGTCAGCACCAAGGGGTGATAGTATTTGAAATTATTTTGAAGCATTTTCCGAGCTTTGTTGTTCAAATTATCGTTAAAAGAGTAGTAAGGAATTGGAAAAAAGGAGAGGTTAAAATATATTTAAGACAGGCATTGCAAATTCAATTTTTGATTTAAATTTTTCAAATTTATCAACTTATCACTAATTTTATAACTTTATGTTCTATATGTTCTACAACTATTCTTTCGCGATGAAGATTCTCGAAGATTCGGTTGAATTGGTGGTAATGAATGTTTTACATATCAAGATGCTTACAACTGAAAGATTTACTTGTATCAAGTTTATCGCGAGAAATACCTTAAATATTCGAATATACTTAAATTAAAAACTAGATTGCTGTCGACCTATCGGATAACCGATTATTTTCGAAATTTTAAATCCCTAATTAGAACTTAATAGTGGACACTACAATTATAGCTTGTTGCGTACTTTTTGGCAATATTTGTATGCTACTTCTGATTTCTTTAGAGCAAGAATCGTTAATCTCCTAGTGTGTTGCAAGCCTTTTTACTGAAATTACTTGATATGATTAGTTAAGCTTTCCGTGATCAAATTCTAAATCAACAAATTTTAAACGTATAATTGTTCAATATATGCCATTATGTAATCATAGTTATTGCCTATTTCTGGTTTCCTTGCGAGGAAGCGCTAGCCAAGCCGAAAGATGGATATTTTTGTCCTTGATAGGCTGATTTGCCTTTCTAGCCCTTTCTAGCATATTGTCTTGTGTGTAAACCCATCTCTGGGTCATATTTTCTTTTGAAAAACAGTTTGGCAAAATAGTTTGGCACTTACATATACTAGAAAACAGTCTACAATTTTTGCATGAAACTATCCATAAGGTTAATTTAACTCCGTTTATATGTTATAATAAATTAGTTTCGTAATTGGTAATTGATTTCGTGGCGTAATTCTTAAGGTCGTGTGTTAAATAGGTTTATATATCGCTACTTGACATTATCATTAGAGGAGCTTGACAAAAACGGATCCTTATTCAGTGAATGCCTTCTTGTTTCGTAAGTGTGGACTTCTGATGCTTTAATTATAATTTACAACCAAATTATGCTATGCATTTTTCTAATAAACGCCAATCAGTTAGCATATTATTTCCAATCACTTTGATTAGAGTGTCCTTTCATTATTATTATATTAACCGTAAATAATTTTAAAATACCCTTCCACGGTAAAACGAAAAGGTCATTTACAAAAATCTTACAAATTGTTGGTCCAAGTAAATACATTTGCGGTATTCCCATAGATACATGTGCTGTTGTAATAGTTTCCCACATTAACCATTTATTAGCGATTTTAAGGGAATGTTATTTTCTCCAAGGATATGATTTTTAAGCATTTACTAATATACAATATAAGCTAATGTGTTTGATTTTTGACAAAAACCAAATTGATGAATAGAATAATATCTTGTTTAGGTTCAGAAAAGTATTTACTATTTACTCGCGAATGAACTGCAACTCTGGTAGTTGACCTCTGAGATTAAGAGGTTGAGTAAACGCTTTTATGCCGGTTCTGGAAGTTTTCCACATCATTTTTTTTAAATTTATTAACCTTTGGCAATTCTGGCAGTCGTACTTTTTAATATCCGGTTTTTCACATCCAAAACAGAATATGCCTAACAAATCTTTTGGGCAATCTTGAAAATAATGACCGATATCCTTACACTTCCAATAAAAAGCAAATCGATCTGTTTAAGACATTCACATTGAACCAACCATTCTGAACATTATTAACAAATCGATCATTAAGTTCAATGGCATCGGGGCTTACTATTTCGTTAATAAAGTTTCTCCGGCTGTTTTTTTCATAGTTAAGTCTTGGGTCATACCCAGTCTTCGATCATATATTTTCATAGCGGAATTCCGCTCATCGAAACCATGATTCAGTCGATTGTTTAAAATCTGAATATTTAAGATAAAGCTACTAATAGATTCTCTGAGTGATTTCATTTTGGTACAAATTTAAAGCCGAAGCTCAGCTTCTTCTTCCGGAGGTCTAAACCATGTCAATAATGCTTCTCGTATTTCTGGCCAGCCTGCATTCGGGTGATTTCGAACGTAATTCCAAAGATTCAAATGTATCTCCTTGTCCAGAAACATAATCAATTCACGATTAAAATCTAACCAATGCTAAAGAACACTAATAAAACACTAACAGATTCATCCATTGAAAAACTGAACTTAAATTTCGTAATGTATTGCAGAGTGCCACACATTAAAATAAAATCTCAAAATCAGCAAGATGATAATCATCAAGTGGCAAAAAACCGCATACATAGCAAAAAAAAAAAAATAAAGATCTCCATCTAACGGACCTTAGAGACGAGACAAATAAAAATTTGTAAAACTGCACAAAAATTATGTAACGGCATTAATCATACATTTCTAAAAAGTTCCACATTTATCAGAGTTTCAGAATTACTAAAAGATCCAAATTATAAACTAGAAACAATCCGAAATATGTCTTGAGAAAAATAACCGAACATTTACAAATTTTATTATCAAGTAGAGTAGCCGTTCTCTTCTGAGATATTCGTAGTTTAAGCGGATTATATGGCTATCTGAAGATGAGGAGTGAGGCTCCCTGAATGTCTTTTTAGGACTACCTTAAAAAAATGTTTGTTAACATTCAGATCATATTACTTAAACAGTTGGTGACCTTTAGGTCCCTGTTTCAGCGTCATGTGGTGAACACATGCTGATCAGGTTGTACGTCTTCCACATCATCTCCACATCATTTTTTCGAATCGGTGGAAAATTTCTGATATTAATTTTGTTACTGGAATACTTCTTGACTTCTTTATATTCATCACGTAATTTTGAAACCGACAATGCTTGGTTTATTAATTTTGCAATACAGTTGAACAATTTACCTACAAATTTCTTTATAATTATATTTGGGACTCTGTTATACCCAACGCCAGAGTTAGATTTTAGGTTATTTATGATATATTATATCTCTTTCTGATTTGTTTCATGAAGTGGAAACCCTTGAATTATATTATTCAATGTTTGGAAGTTTGCCTAGTATGATATTCAGTACAAGTTTGATTTATAACTGTAAACCCAAGTGATTTGAAACATTCCAAAAACGTATGTTATCGTTTTCGTATCGTTCTTTTCCTCACTTTTTAATATAGTTGTTTGGCGGTGTACACACTTTATTGACCATGACTCCTGACTCAAAATAATTATCACGAAATTAGGTTATAATGACATTATTAGTATATTTTTGCTGTCTTCTTTCATCTACCTCAGCCTCTAGTCGAACCATTATTGATTTGTGTAGCTTATTCAATCATACATTCTGAGATTTTAATGTTTTAATTTCAACTAAGGCAGTATAGAATTGATGCGATAAAAACTCCTGTGATTTGCTGATCTCACTTACTGGGTTTCTCTAACTTGATGACTGACGAATTTACTGCTTATCATCTTCATCATCAGATCCAATTTATTATTCAGTGCAGCTATTAAATTATCGTTCTCAATGCTTGATTTGGTAAAAAATGTTGAGTGTCTTTGCACCCATTGGAACAATACCATGTTGTTTTTCCGCAGCTCTGTACATCATATGAATGCCTTGTATATTTTTACATGCAATATAACACGGACTTTTGGTTTGTTTTTATTCTTTTTTAATAATTTTTGTTCTTTTTAATAAAATAAATCTTATCTAAACAATTTTTCAATGAATAAAAGATTTTAGTTTTAATTTTATTTCTCAAAACATTTTAATATGTCACATGTTCTATTTTAAATTTCCCCTTCCTATGAAATTTTCTACCCTAATTCAATATTTTGAAAACTTACAAATTACGTTTTTAGAATTTCTGTACATAATCCATGTAAAGTAAAACTTTTAAAAAGTTGAAGTAACTAAACAAACTTAAGCTCCACTCCTGATTAAAATTTTAACCCATACGTCCTACATAGATACAGGTTGTACAAACTTTTCGAGAAAATTACTTTTTTACAAAACTAAGCTGAATGCATTTCGGGATGAAACACCAAAAGGCCGCAATCAAAAATATCTTACATCGAATTATGAAAATATGTGGGAAAAAAATTACTAATAACACACTATATCGTTAGTGATGAGTTACCTCTATCTGTTGCAGAAACCAGTTCAAACCAATTTATATCTATATAGATATATCTGCTGGATCGAGTTATAGGCAAACATTTTTTTGATATTTTGGAATAAATTAACGAAACTTGATTTTCTCATATTTTTAATGGTCCATATTATTTACAATATCCAAGTTATGCTTGAAATCGACCTGATTCCTTTGCTTAAGATTACAAAATTTGCTTGAAATGTAACACTCATTACCAAAATATTTTTTTAGACCCCCGATTGGGCTTAAAAATAGCTAACCTGGAAAATTTAGATGACTGTTTCATACTAGAAAGCCTTCCGCACAGACGAGTAGAACTTAGGTCAACAAACACATATTTATTCTGCCAAAGTTATGTTCCAAGAACAATTTTATTGCTTTACTTGTTAATCGACTTTTTATACCACATTTGTTATTTTTAAGTTTTATGCTTTCAAAAGTTATATTCATTGGCTTCATTTCTTAAATTTGTTGACTCGTTTAGTTTGATTTAATTTGATTTCATTTCTTTGCTATCGTTATGACTTTTTAACCAACTAAATATAGTTCATCAGTCTAAAACTTCTAAAGCTAATAAATAAAGTTTGCCTGAACACGCTTGGTAATACATATATAAATCGTATTCATTGAACATAACTCATTCAATTCTCTTCCATCAATTGCACATGACCCAAAGTTATCCTCCTCTTTTTACAAAAAAAAAAAATTGTTTTTTTAGTTTGCACATTCTGTACATTTATTGATCCAAACACCAAAAATTAAATAAATTTTTCGATTGAATGGCTTTAAACCAAAAAAAAAACTAAAACTATTTAGAAATAAGCTTTTTCACAAGTAGCATAAAAAAGTTTTCGTTGAACTCTTTTTTTTTTTGGTATTGTACTGAGAGTAAAATATTGTTTATGTCACATTTTTATATCAAGTTTTGAATCGTGTGTGTGTGTGTGTGTGTTTATGTGCTTTGTTGGAAAAACATAAAAAACAAAGTTTTATTTGAAACTAATTGAAAATGATGTGGATTTTATATTCAATTGAGCTTTTGTTGTTTAGATAGCTTTTTTTTGTAACTCAACAACGTACAGTAAATCATGCAATTTTATTTCGATTAGGAACAATACAGGAAGTTTTTTTTTTATTGTACATTTACGAGTATGATGGAAGATAATTTATAACTGTAGCGTTATAGTGTTGCACATAATATTGATTTTTTTTTTGTTTTTTTTTTTGGTTTGAGTGTAAAATATATAAATGGGAAATAAAGTGAAGCTGTCATCTACCAAGAAAAATTGTATGCCCTGGTACAAGAAAATTCAATTATTTTTTTTTTTAAATTGAACTTTTTTTTGTGTCAAGATTAAATGTGAAAATGGATAAACGGATTATGAATTTCGTTTTTTGTTGCCTTATCTAGGTGTATTTACGTACTTTAGAGTTTAGAAGAAAATCGATTATAATCTGACATATTCACTGATGTATATATATGGTATACAGGGTGTCCGGGTTTGGGATGCTGATCCGTCATGGGGTGATTCCTTGGTTCATTCTGAGAAACAAATCGTATGTGGAAGGGGGATCCATTTTTGATATCCTTTGAGATACAGGGTGTTTAAAAAATTTGGTTCAGAAAAAAAGTACACCCAAATATTAAACTGTAACTTCCAAAATATTTATCGGAGAGCAACCAACTTGGTCTTATTTGGTTGGTAATCGTATAGGCTATTATTAAGGTTTAAGTGGTTATCTTGTATCTGCATCCGTTTGAGAGCTATGGTGATTTAAATTAAAAAAAAAATATTTTTTTTTTATAAAATCGAGTTTTTCTCAAAAAAAAACCGTTATAATTTTTTCTTTTGTTTATTTAATTTTAGTTTGTCATGATCTCCTCTACAATCCCTCAATACAAAGTTTAGGTCGAGGAGTTATAAAAGGTGCTCAAATTGTCCTCCTTGTGATTGAATACATGCTAATATTCGTTTAAGTATGCCTTTGGTTATTTCAATTCTTGGTAATTCTTCCCTTATCTGTTGTGCTGCTGTGTGTATTCGTTGTATAAGTTCTTCTTTTGTTTCAATTTCTTTGGAGTATACAAGCGCCTTCATCCTTCCCCATACATAAAAATCCAATACCGTAAGATCGGGGGATCTTGCAGGCCAATGAATTGGACCGTTTCTTCCAATCCAATTATTTGGATAATTTTCGTTAAAAAAATTCCTAACATTATTATGGTAGTGACAAGGTGCACCATCATGTTGGTATGTATGCGAGAATCTACTTAAAATGGGAACATCGTCAAAAAGGAGTGGCAAATCGTTTTGTAAAAATTGTAAATAACGTTCACCATTTAATCTAGGCGGTAATATGAATGGTCCAATTAATTTATCGCCAATTACACCAGCCCATACGTTTACACTGAATCGGTGCTGAAATGATATTTGTTTTTTCGAATGAGGATTTTCAGCAGCCCACGTGTGTAGATTGTAAAAGTTTGTTATGCCATCTCTTGTGAATTGAGATTCATCCGTCCATAGGATACGTTTCACAAAACTTGCATTGTCCAAATTCCTTTCCATCAACAAATTACAAAACTCCAATCTTGTAGTGCGGTCTATCGGCAATAGTTGTTGAGCGGGTGTTGTATGGTATGGATGAAGATTCTCCTCCGAGAGACGTTTAATTGTAAAGCGAGCCTCCTTATGCTAATAGAAGGATTTGCTGTTACATTACGGATTATACCTTCGTCGACATCCAAATGGTTTGGTGAGACTAAATGGGGCTCGGCCCGGGTATTCGATCTTGTTACGATATTTGGCAGTCTCCTATGAATATTTATAAATACTCTTGCGTCAGGAATGCGACGTGTTGGAAATCTGAGTTGATATTCATTGCGAGCTCGTGCTGCATTATCATCGCAAAATCCGTAAACAAAATGGATATCAATGTACTCCTCACCTGAGAACTGTGCCATTATAATATTAATTTTATTAAATTAATTAAAATTTTGATTCACAACACTGATACAACACTAGATATTATCTTGAAACTAATGACTGAATCTGAAAATATTTAGTTTTTTTTTCAACATTTAAACAAATGAGTTGATAATCATCGCCTACTGTTTTACATATCAAAATAAAATTGGTAAAATATTAACAATATAACATCTCTTAACTAGATTGAGAATAAACGGAATACGAAGAATACTATGGCACGTGGGTAAGTAATGTATTGGGGATTGTAGATGAGATCATGACAAATTAAAATTAAATAAACAAAAGAAAAAATTATAACGGTTTTTTTGAGAAAAACTCGATTTTATAAAAAACAAATATTTTTTTTTACTCTAAATCACCATAGCTCTCAAACGGATGCAGATACAAGATAACCACTTAAACCTTAATAATAGCCTATACGATTACCAAACAAATAAGACCAAGTTGGTTGCTCTCCGATAAACATTTTGGAAGTTACAGTTTAATATTTGGGTGTACTTTTTTTCTGAACCAAATTTTTTAAACACCCTGTATCTCAAACGATATCAAAAATGGATCCCCCCTCCACATACGATTTGTTATATATGGGATATATTTTATATGCACTGGTGTTTGAATCAAAAAAACAAATGTAACTTGAAAAAATACAGAACACTTTATTATATTTCAGTTTACGATAATATTTTATTTAATTGAAATGTTAACTCTTTAACAATACTTGGATTACTGCCGTGTTGATAATTATAATAATTGATGATCGTTCGGTATGTCTTCCAATAAAAATGGTATTTTGCATAAATGTTAGGGCTTTACACTGATGTAATATGCATTATACCCACATTCGGCCATCCTACCGATTTCTACGTCTCGGAGAAATAAGCAGAAAACATTTATGTTCATCTGCTACTTGAAATGATCGTCGTCTTATTTGAACTTTATACTTTACTCGTCTTATTTCCGTCTTTTATTTTCGTCTAAATTTTCGTGTTCATATTCATCTTATTCTCGTCTTAATTGTTACTTCGTCTAAAATTTTTATTTTTACTTGAAATGTAGAATTTGTGTTTGTATGTATTGATTGGTCGACTTAAATGTTTAATTTATACTTCTTCATCTGACTCGTCGCTAGATAGCATTGCGTCGTAATTTTGCCACTTCTTCATATAGTCGGCACTGGTCGTTGTAAGATTTGGGCCTTGATGATCACCAATTTTCTCAACCTGGTATCTTTCAGGTCCTATTATTTTAATGACTTTATACGGACCTATGTATTTTGGGTACAATTTAAGTCCGCTCCCAAATTGAGTCCTTTTGATTGCGACGGAGTTCTCCAGTTGGTACAAGGTCGCTTCTTTTCTTCTTCTATTATAGCATTTTCGGTTTTCATCCTGGATGTTGCTTATACTTTTTATTGCTGTTTTATTTGCTGTTCCCTCTCGTCTACAAATAGATGGATGATTTCTTCGGCTATCACGTCAGTTATAACCGATTCTTCAAGATTCCGCATTCGAATACCAAAAAGTAGTTCAAACGGTGTTTTATTTATTGAACGCTGCCACGTGCAATTCATAAATCTCTGTAAATTCGAAACATGCTTGTACCATGAATCTGGGTTGGCCATCGATAATTTGGTGAGTGCCGGATCGATAATGCCATTTATTCTTTCTGTTTGTCCATTTCCTCTCGGATTTCCCGTGGTGATGAGCGTATGTTTAACAGATTGGGCTTCACAGTATTCTTCGAAAACTTTTGATGTAAACGCAGTGCCTCGATATATTACAAACTGTACAGGATTGCTGAAAATTGCACATTGTACCTCTAATTTCTGGATCACTTCTGCTGACGTCGTTGTCTTAACAGAACACAGTCAGACAAATTTTGAGAAATAATTTACAACTAAAATAAAATAAATGTATAGCTTTTGTATGTACTAGTTAGTGGACTCAAATGATCGTGGCAAGAATCATCTATCTTAAACAAAATACCTCCTTGCATGACGTAGTTTTGATATGGGCCTTATTCTAATAGCTTTATTATGAGCGATAACTTGTCATCCTTTGCTTGAGCAACTGCAACTTGGTTCAGAAATTCATCTTCGACTAACATGCTAATGGGATTTCTGCTCAGAGCGTCTACATGTTTCATCTTTTTGCTTGAGCGATGTTCTAAGGAATATCTAAACTCCTCCAAAGTAAGGGCCCATCCCGCAATCCGTGGAGCTATGTCTTTCTTATTCATCGTCATCTGGAATGCTGCATAGTAGGTTATTATTTTTAAAGGGATGCCTAACAAATATGTTCGTAATTTTTTGAGTGCTGCGACAACAGCCAGTACTTCGAGCTCATAACTGGAGTAGTTTTCCTCTGGCGGTGATGTCTTCCTGCTGTAAAAGTACACTGGGTAGAAACTTTGATCTTCCGGACTCTTTTGAAGTAGTATGGCACCATACCCCAGCCGTGATGCATCTGTAGGTAGCTCTGTAGATCGATTTGGTTGGAATAAACTTAAGATAGGTTTATTAGTGAGAGATTTTTTTAATTCGATAAATGCTTGTCTCTGCTTAATACCAAAGATGAATGTCTTGTCTTTTTTTAGAAGATCTGTTAAGGGTCGAGCGATAATTGAATATTGTGGAACAAATTTCCGAAAATACCCGGAAATTCCAAGGAAACTTTGAACTTTTTTAAGATTTCTCGGCTCGGGGAAATTCAGCACAGCTTTAATTTTTATTTCCGGGGGGTTAACTTTTCCATCTGTTATGATATATCCTAGGAATTCAATTTTTTCGAATAGAAATTTGCATTTTTCCCCTTAAAATTGAGGCCAAGTAAATTTTTAAAACTTGTTTTAATTTAGAAATATTTTCTTCATCGTCTTTAGCAGGAATGATAATGTCGTCCATATATACTAATATCACTTGCTTACTGATAAGGTCTTTGAGGACAAAGTTTACAAACCGTTGAAATACTGCCGGCGAAGTACATAGGCCAAATGGTACCCTCCTGAACTTGTATTGCCCCATGAGTGTCACAAAGGCCGTGTATTTTCTGCTTCCTTTCTCGACGGGAACATGGAAAAACCCATTCTGCAGGTCAAGTGTCGTAAATACCTTGGCCTCATGCAGTTAGTGGCAATGGAAATCTATCCATTACAATATGTCGATTCAACTTTCTAAAATCTACGCAAATACGTGTCCCGCCATCTTTTTTGTTAACAATCACAATAGGACTTGCGTATTCCAACGAACTGGTTTGGATGATTTTATTATCGAGCCACTCCTGAATTTGCTTTCCAACTTCCTCCTTCTCGCTTGCCGAAAGTCGTCTGGCGTATTGCCATATCGGAGTATCTGATTTCAATATAATTTTCATTTCCACTGGATATGTTTTGGAATATTTGGGTTTGTAAGATTCAATTAATTTTGTTATAGTTTCTTGGTGTTGCTTTTTTCCTATTTCATATTCTCTATCTCTTTCTAAAAAACAAGATATTGGTAATTCATTTTGATAATTTAATTTCCTTACCGAAAATCCTCCAGCTTTAACTGTAACTTCCGTTTTGGGTAGGATATCGTTCTCTAAAA
This sequence comes from Tipula vernalis, assembly GCA_958295665.1. Taxonomy (NCBI): domain Eukaryota; kingdom Metazoa; phylum Arthropoda; class Insecta; order Diptera; family Tipulidae; genus Tipula; species Tipula vernalis. The sequence goes on along the minus strand of OY282558.1, from coordinate 171,589,889 downwards.
CGCATTTGGTGCTGAGCATCTCTGCAGGTACCACCTGCATATATATATATATATATATATATATATATATATATATATATATATATATATATATATATATATATATATATATATATATATATATATATATATATATATATATATATATATATATATATATATATATATATATATATATAAATGTTGGAATTAGTTGGTACACAGGTATAAAAAATAGTAACACTTTTTGTGTTCGTTAACTCGAGTATACAAACTTAAAAGCTTAGTTACAGGGCTAATTCCATCATCGTAATTAAAAAAAAAAAAATTATAAATTACGAGTCCATTTAAATAAATTGTTACGGATTCATTTTTCAATTAGTTTTATTTAATATTTTTAAGCAACGTAACGAAAACTTAAAACTTTAATTTATTTATTTATGTTTTTGTACCAAAAACGAAAAAGCAACCCAACACTAGAAAATAGTGTAATTGTACGAAATGAATTATATATAATACAGAGAACTGTAAGGCTAATATTTAAACAAAATAAAAGTTTCATGTTCAATTAAAAGTTAAAAAAATAAAAGCTTTTGCTTTGTACTTAAACTAAAAAAAAAAGCTTAATAACAAGTTAAAATTGGAGTTTGTGTAATTGTGCTCTCTTCTCTCCGTCTTAACAAAAAATAATCAGAGTATGACCTAATTGAAAAATATATGCAGGAAATTTTTTGGGATGGGTGTTGAATATCATAAAACAAAAAATGAAAGCGTTAAAAAAATTCCATGGTAAACAAAAATACTGTTTTGAGAAATAAAAATCCTATAAATTTTAATATGGAAAATTATTTTATCTTATGGAAAAATGATGAGCAGAATTTTTCATTTTTTTTTTTTTTACATCTATTTGTAGGGCGATAGTGACTATTTAACTGTGCTCAAATGAATTATCGCTGCTGGATACGTGTTGTTTCGATTTAATCGTGTGTCGTTTTTTATTTGTTTAAGTAGATTATGGATGTCTACCGTACATACATTTGTAGGAAAATATTTGATTTTATGATTCTTTGGCGGTTTATGTATTGTACATTTATCGTTTTCCCGAGATAAGTACTTGAGCACAAAATTCAAAACTATTTTACCAACATACCTTACTCGAGTAGATTAAAGTTTTGAAAAACGTTTATTGTATATTATTTAGTGCCCCATACGTGCATAACTTTTAACATTTTCTTGTTGCAGATTTAACTTTATGTATCATGGTATTTTATCCGCTCCAACTAAATTGTTTTACGTATTTATGTAGCTTGAAGCTCAGCACAAAGGGAAACTTTTTTTTTATATTTTTATATACAAAAAAAAATCCAGGATCCAAACTTAATTTCATCTAAAGAAGAAAATAAGGATTTTCCTTGTTTAAATACTTAGATTTAAATTCATAAAATACATAAACGTGTGCTTATAAAGATTACGTTTTCTATACATACATATTACGTATTCGTTTATAAAGTCTTGTGTCGGTTGGTTTAATAAATACTTTTTTATATATGTACATCCGTTTTAACTTTTCCAAACATAAATTTCTCTAAAGATTATCCACAAATTCTGTAAAAAAAAAAAAAAAAAATTGACAGAACATAATCTCATTTAAAACGAATACGACTCAAATATTTAAAATATTTAGAAACACCCCACATTTACCAACCCAACAGGTGTTAGCAAATCGGAATATTTTTTGCACACCCTTTTTTGTACCATGTACCATTTATTTAAATCTAAAGGCCACACAAATTAATTTTAAATTAAAAATTTACATCGTCAGCGAAAATACGCCGGTATAGAAAACCAATATCAATGCTTTTTAGATTATAGGCATAATTTATTATAAGTATTAACCAAAATGAAATTGAACCTACTGCTGTGTTACCGACCGGAAATAATTGTGTATCGTAATTTTCGTCACGCGTTCCAATTTCTAAAATAAGTAAAACGAACACAAAAATCATCAAATTGACCTAAACAAAAACAAAACTTTATTTGATAGCCACCATTTGTGACTCAGGTAGGTAGAAAGAAAAATCAACAACCCAGGATACTGAAGGATAAACGATATAAAGAAAAACCTAAATGACAGATGTTTCCAACAAATTTGTGTCCCTAGTAAATATGTAATATTTTCTTCAAAGATTTTAGGAATTGTTTATTTATTTGAACGTGTGTGTGTGTGTGTGAAGGCCCAAGTAAATATTTAAGTGTACTTATATCAATTCAAAGAGATTGTTGTTTTGGTAAATTAAACTAATAAAATAAAATAAAAATTCTTTATTTTATCCATATACAAACCAATTTTATTTTTATAGGATTATTTAGGGATGTATATTTTGGTGTAATTTAAACAAAAAAAAGGATACGTAACATTGACAAAGGACAAAAATGAGAAGGTTTTTTGTTTTTTAAACTTGTATTAAATATTAAAGATTTGGTATGAATTACAACAACTTACATAAATGACTCAACTTAACTTTTTCGAATATAGGGACTTGATTCAATTTTTAGAAAATTTTGCGAATAAATTTACCGCTCAAAATAATCAATTTATTACATTGATTTTTTTATCTTCCAGTTATAATCGAAATACGTCTGGAAGTGCTGCGAAATCCAGAGATATTGAAAATCCATCAATTTCTGGATTCTTTTGCCTTAATATGAGCTTCAGATGCCTCGATTTCATTATATGTAAATCCATAGTATAATTACAGTACATAGTATTACCGAAAAAAATCCTACATAAATGTAGACAAAATCTGCATTAATAGTAAGAACAATTCGTTAAAACAGAGCCGATCCGACCCTTCGTTAATAGTAAGAAAATCAAACGTTAATATAGTGAAACACATAAATTATTTTATTTTAATCTTAACTACTTACGTTGTAATATTTATGAATTAATTTATATAAGATACGAAAAATGTTATTATTTTAAAGCAGTTAAAAGCATTTTTGGATGAACAACTTCTTATTATTATAAATACTAATGAAATGTTAAATCACATTATCGAATAAATTCATACATATAAGTTTAGAAATTCATTATTTGTATTTACGAAGTTATTAGTGTATAGGAAGAATGGAATACTCAGTAGTTATGAATAATTCACAAATACGATGATTATTTTCATAAATATACTGAAAATAATTCCTAATCTGTAGGAATGATAGTTGATACACAAAACTACATAATATTTATGTATGGTTCATTATGAATAAATTCATAAAATCTATACACCCAATTGTAGAGAAATAAAAAACATAAAATTTTGTAATTTTGTTATTTATTTATTTTATTAGTCAACATGGCACTTACTACTCCTATAATTTTTTTAAATTTTAGTTTATTTTTAGAAGATTAAATTGGTAAAATTTTTAGAACAAATTTGTTAAGAGGTAATTTAATCCAAAATATTTGCAATGCGACATGGTTTATTTTATTGCCCATCTGTAAATTAAATAAATTCAATTACAATTACACAGTAATTTTAATTGCATATTTTATTACCTTTTAAAACATTCAATAAATTCGTTTGATCCCACTACTGTAAAAAATGTTTTTAATCTATGGCCTCCTTCTTGTGTTGCTGATACATTTTGATTTACAGGAGCGGCAAAATTTGGAATGGTTGATACCGTATAAGGTGGATCGAATTCCGAATCGTCAACCATGATCATATTTGAATCGATATAGGTACGACATTTTCTTGCCAGCAACTATATATAATAATGCTGCAGTCTTGTTAACATAATAAAATTTAGTCCTGTAGATCACATTATTTATTTATTTACACATTATTTATAGACTAAAAGAAATTCATTTTTTTCACAGAATTGTGTGTAAGAACACAATTGTTAATAAAGAAGCGAAAGAAATTTATTTACTTTTGTTGTTCCGAATATTATTCAACTTTGCTTTATTTTCATAGATGCTACGAATAGATTCGTCCAATAATTAATAGTATGAACAAATTCATATTCATTACGTAATGATGAAACTTGATCTTTTCGCAAAATTAGAAATGCAATGGAGCTCTTGAACATTTTTATAATCAAATTGAAAAAAGACGGTTGCTAAAATGTCTACTAGATTTTTTTTTCGATTTATTTTACTAGAAAATCGAAGATCACTAATACGCAAACAACATGTGAATGTATTATATCTATAGCACAATAAAACTAAACTATTTTTTCTGGTTAACGAACGCCAATCATCAATAAAATGCACAAATTTTTTTTCAGTGTACACAAAACCCAAATCATTGCTGCATTTTTAGTTCAATGATTATCGGAAAATTAAAAAAAAATCCAAAACAGTTTTAATTATTAAAAAATATAAAGGGCTGAAACCTCGTGGGTTGATCAGAAAACTGCGGTATTGATTAATTCAACTTCCAAATCAATCCTGAAATGAACCTTTTAAGTCAATCTTCAACTTAACCTCCAACTCAATTTAGAACGCAACCCCTATCTCAATCGTAACAAAATCCTAAACGCTCCAAATCAACCCTTAATTCACTTTTAAATCAACCCTTAGCCTTACTCCAAATCAACCCTTAAATAATCTCCCAAACCGAATAATTCACACCCCAGTGCAAGCTAACTAAATCCTAATTCTACGCAACTCAACTTAGCCCGACCCAAATTTCAACCCTCTGCCCAACTCTACACTTGTTTTCCAACACAATCCCAAAATTAACTCGATTCGAAAGCTACATGCGTGTATGAACTCAACTCAATCTAACCTCCCACATCCTAAACTCGACCTCTTTCAAATCCAACTCAATTTCAACTCAAACTCTACTCATCATCACACCGGCATACGTACCGTCGTACCATCATAACCTTAAACAATCATTCCATCCATCATACCATTATTTCATTATACCATCGTACCATCATGACACTATACCATTAAACCATCATACAATCGTACCATTGTACCATAGTAACGTCGAACCGTCCCACCATCATCAATTTATTTAGTACTGTGGCCTATTGAAATAAACCCTTGATTTGATATATCCCCAAATAATAATGTCTAAAGGGCACCATGGGTCTATTTCTGCTGATAATGCATTCACCGAGCTTCGATTTCAATAAATCGACCGTTTGACTAGCTGTATGGCATGTGGCACCGTCCTGCTGAAATCGCATCACAACCAAGTCCAATTCTTCCAACTTATCCCACAAAAAACCAGTCAGCGGTAGCTGACCATCACGGTAGCGCTTTTCATTAACCGTAACCGATTGTTTATTTTCGTTTAAAAATAAATATGGATCATGACGCCTCCACAATAAAATCTACACCAAACAGTCAAATTTTGCAGAAAATCATGATCTTCGTGAAGTTTGTTTAGTGCTCCATCAGAAAAGTTACGTCGTAGTAGATAATCGTGCGGCGCGGAATAGACTGATTTGGATTTTCATTCACACTCTCGCGTACAGCCATACTATTCTCAGCACTCCTTGCATTTCTTTGTCTTATTGGCACGGCAACATTATGAAGTAAATATGTTGATTCGAATTGTTCCACAAGATGTTCAATGGTTTGTCTGTAGTTGGACAACTATAATTACCAAAAATTTGGACTAGCGTACGTATAAATTCGTGCTACCCGAACGTTTTTTGAAGCGTGTTCCATGATTAAATGGTAGACACTGACGAGTTCAAACTTTACAACCAAACCGGAGTAAACTTTACGACATACACAAAAAATCTATTACACAAATGCGTCACCTTAATGAAAAACCATGTAGTTGCTTGATAATGGGAGAGCTTTCTGTCCAACTCAACAGTCATTTTAACTAACAATAAAAAACTCATTATGATTTGATTGAAATCTAGATAAAGGGTTCGCAAACCCAAGATTAGTTCGTCAAAAGGACGGCAAAAATAACACTGCGCTTCTAACTCTGTGGGACGGTGCATAAAAATTCAGACAAGATATTAAGATAGCCTCACACAAGTTATTAACTAATTTATAAAGAAAGGTTTCACCAAGCAGAAGTCTTATAGTCTCAAGCGATTGTAATTCAAATATTTTAAGCTTGACTTTATAGTTGACACGACTACTGAAAGGCATACACTTATACATTAGAAAGATGGTAAATTTGGTAAATTTACGCTGTACTGTAAATTTAACTTAAAACTAATCATCAATTTCCTACTGATCCAGAAAAAGAGAATAAATAATTAAAAATTTAATAATTTAAAAAAATGCTTTAAAAATGATAATGTTACATCACCACAACACCCTAGACTCATCAATAATTCAATTATGTACTATAAGTATATCAAGAATCAACAAATAAAATTAATATTAAAATTCATGTTGAATGAGTTCCTCTGGAATCCAATGCCAGAACTCAGGATTCTTTAAATCTAAATCAGCATATCAAAAATTATTATTATTATTAATGTTGTAATTTTACTAATCCTGTTGACATAATTAAGATAAACAAAAATCAACATCTTCGAAATTTATTACTTATATACTTTCATAAAACTTCAACTCCGTTTATGGACATATTAGCGTGCAAAATCAAGCAAGCAAAGTAAGTAGAATAATAAATCAATGAAAGGAACTTGAAACATTATTTTCTTAAAAATTTTATCGGTGTACCATATAAGTAATATTAACGTTTGTATTTGAAAACTGCCACCTAAACTTCAATAAATCTATTAAGTTAATTAATTAAGTTCAATACATTTAGCATCTCGATTTGCATTTACATAATTCAACGTTTTTCACATTCGTTTAATCAAAATTTGACGTGCATAAATAAAAGGGTCATTATGTGTTGCAAACCAAATCTCAATTCAACTCAAAATTAATATTTCCAAATTAGTATTTTATTTATATAATTTAGTTAATTTATAATGTATTAATATTAATTAAATTAATTTAGTATAATATAATGCAGTTTATAATACCCTGTAAAAAATCATACCTAAATAAACTATTTTATATGGATTATATATGGCGGTTTCCGATTCGACTCAATGTATTAATATTAATTAAATTAATTTAGTATAATATAATGCAGTTTATAATACCCTGTAAAAAATCATACCTAAATAAACTATTTTATATGGATTATATATGGCGGTTTCCGATTCGACTCAAACTTACTTGATTATACGAAGTATAAAAATCCTATTTGAGTCGAATACATTAAAATTTTCGTTTGTGTAGTTCATGTTTTATCAAGAACAATATAGTTGTCCCATGAATACAAAAAACACAAAGAGAGAAATAACACCAAAATAAAAATAACAGAATCTTATGTACTAAACCACCAACACATATTGAAGGTAAATATTTTTCTACTATCTTCCAAGTGCGTAGCAGAAGACGTATCATGTTTTCATTATATTATATACAAATACCCTTACTTAAATACCCTTATAGCGAACATACAAACATTCCTGTTCTATACTTCCTGACTATACCAAAACCAACAAAAATGTCTCTCTGTTTTTGTTGTTGTTTAAATATTATATGACAAAAACCAACAATATATAGTACATTATCTTCATAAGATCTGTGTAAAGAGCGAACGAGACAGCCTGTATAAACGTTTTGGTTGGTTTTGCTATGTATCAAGCTTCAAGAATATATTTGTGTCGATTGTACATAAAATAAAACACAAGAACACATTCAAGTCAACTACGACGTATATCAAATTAAGTTAAAATCAATTTTAATACGATCCAATTATTAGATTTTAGTAATTAAATTCCATGTACAACCGCACAAAAGTTAAAATCATGCACTTAATCAAGAAATCAAGAATTTTTTCTTTATCTATAAATATAAAATATTCCCTGATAAATGCATCCCGGTGGATTGCATTTTCCAAAATTACACTTTAATTATTATTTTACTAAAACTGAATTCAATTAGAATTCAAATTTTAATTAAAATATATATACATATGTATATAAAGTATGTATATGTATATATAACATTTCACACTAACAACACATAAAAAAAAATAAAAAATAAAATAAAATAAAATTTTGAAGAGGAAAGACAAAACACGTCTACCCCTATGAATGTTCGCTTGCCACCGAATGTAAAATACTTTTATTTTGTAGAGAAATTAGCCGGAACTCCTGCTTGAAAGTTTGGTTGCTCCATTCAATAACGATTGCCTTTGCTGAGGATTTACATTTCTCACGATATACGACGTTAACATTTCTTACATCGAAATTGAATGAAACAGCTTGACTGTTGGTTTGCAAAACATTTTACAAATTTTCGCTGTTTATAAATTAATGACCTTGATGAATTTATGTGACGTTCAAAATAATTACGGTTGTTGGTAACCGATAGGAGTTCATTACGTATGGCTACATTTTTAACTTTAAGTTCATTAATAGTAGCGGTATTCAATTGGATCAAAGCCTCCAAATCAGCGAGTTTGTCACAATTTTTGGTGATATTATCCAAAACAGCATTTTGTGTAAAAGCTTGATTTTCCAAAGCTTTAACAATATTGAAATCCGCACGTAAATATATAAAAATTTCGCTTTAACACTATCAATGTCACAAAGTTTGAGCAATTTATCACAGTTAGGATGGTAACAGCATAAACACACTTCACAGAGATAAACCTTGGTAGATATGATTTGTTTCGTACATTTCTTACAGTTCATCATTCTTTACAGCAACAATATTGTGGTATAGTACAATTTTAACACAATAATCCGGAATATAAATATACTAATTAATCATGCCACAAAACACTCAATCACCACAATAAACTTGTATATAATGTGAACTTTATTTGTTTGCTTACAACACCAGTAGCACTTGTCCTCACAACAGATTTAGAATAAGTTCAATACAATGTGTAGTATAACCCTACTTCATTATGGTCATTTTCATTATGTTTTCTCTTATGTAAACATTTTTTATCTATTATCCGCGATTTCGGATTTTTTGTCGACCGTATCACATTACGTTATACAAACATAAAGATAAATGCTCAAATCCTTTATAATTGTTTTCTGTTTTACGTATGTTTGCTCAAACAAGGCCCTAAAATAATTTTTATATTGTGACAAGACAAAACAAAAAATGCCAAGGCATGCTGCTACCTATTTCGTTCACCAATATTGCGCTCTATTGTTTTTTTTTGTTTTGTTTTTTCAATACAAATTCATCATGGAAGTATTATTAAGGAAATATTTATATAAAAGAATGAAAAGAAGTATTCCCAAAATAATAATAATATCGGTTAGGGACACGATTTTAATTTCAAATAATTGTAAAAAAAATGTGAGGTATTCTTTAACGCACCATTAATGAAACTCATTTCCGATTTAAATGATCTATATAGTTTAATATCGTCAGACGATACCTTTACTACACATTCGACAATAATTAGACTAACAGAAAATCTCAAATAACAAGACAACAACCAATATACTTATTCAAATTTTTATTTAGCACTGACTTGAATTTAAATGTGGAAATTTGCGTATTTATACTGTACACAGTTTAAAAGTAAATTTAATTTAATTGAAGTTTGCATATTATTCCGTTTAAATAGATTTCATTACCCTATGCGGCATATACACATATGCGGCATAGTAAAATGTTATTGCGTTAAAATATTTAAGCAAACTGCGTGCTTTGTATATTTTTATTTCTCGCTATACATTGTGTAAGCGCGCAAACAAACAATAACCAAGCAGCACAACATCTTTTCTATATGTACATATATAGTAGAAATGTAATGTATAATAAAAGTTTATTTTAATGACACAATAAATTTTATTCTATCCATGATCTGAAAGCTTTTTTTTTCTTTTTTGTTTGGTAGCAAATAGTTTTATAGCAATAGTAATAATATCTAACGATAGTATGGAGCGTTCATTCCATGCGGATGATATAAGATGACAGAATTGTCATGAAATTGTCCTAATTTTTTTTTCTTCTAAATGTACAATGTATATACACTTATATGTTTGTTGAGACATGACGAGTTACAAAATAAGACGTTCATTTTCTTTCGCGCTTTATAGTAAAGCTGTTCTTTATTACGATAAATTTCTAAATTTCATGTGAAACGCGAAACTTTTTATTTTTAAAGTTATATCACGTTCAAAATAACTCTGCTCTGTTTGCCACACATTTTCTTTATTTCATTTTAATTCTTTATTCATCATCATATTGTGTATTTGTTTCTTTTTTTTTTTTTTTTTTTTTTTGTATTAAGTACTCTAAGATGGTGGTGGTGTTCGATATACGAGTTTTAAAGATAAAATGGATAATAAAATAAATTTCCTTCTGTTTATATTATATTCGGACCATTTCCTGAGCTTTTATCGAATTCATTATTATCGAGTGCATTGAAGAATATTTAAAAAAAAACTCTTTATAGTTCTTAATAAAATATATTCAAGTAGAAATCAATTTGCATATCACAAGGATATGAATGGAAAAAATCATTTTATTTATTATTCATCAGGATTACATTTCCCGATACAACTCGTTGAAATGGTAAAATAAAGAATTTGAATAGGTAAATCTGGTTTCCTTGAACTGTAGAACAATATTCTTTATGTTTTTTTTATCTAGATATACATTTCATTAAACATCGAATCAAATTATGAGTTGTATAATAAATAGTACAAGCAAAACATAAATAGACGAGTATTAAAGATGCAAAGCTGTAATATGAAACGGAACTACACAGTTATTTTCCATTTCTGTACATTTAGAAAACAAATTATTTTAGCTTTGAGCTATGTATCTTACTATATAATATTGGATTTATAAATGTATGTAAAACGAGCATTTTTATTTGTCTTTTATATGTATATAGAAAATGGTAAATATTTTCCAAAAATATCAATGTATGTACTATAACATAAAATGTTCATAATAACAACAATTTTTTCATTCTCTCTCAGTTTTAATAAAAAAAAAAGCTTTTCAAAATTAAAACTTTCATTTTGTTTTGAAATACGAATAGAAAATTCATTAAAGAATAAAATAATCAAATTAAATCTAATTTTTTGGATAATTTGATTTTTATTAGTTTTTTGGACTTTGAAATTTTATTTGACTGACAATTTATTCCACCCACGTTATTAAATTGAATCAATTCAAGTGATTCTTCAATTTTTTTTTTTTTTTAACAAACCAGACTAATTCTTAATTTTATTGGGTCGCTTAAATTTTCAAACTCGTTTGCCTAAATTACAGTCAAAATCTTAAAATTCAAAATACACTTTTTGAATTCGTAAATTAAAATTTGTTTCTAAAGTGAATCTAGTTCATATTCTAGGTTTGTTAAAATCATTTATTTACAAATAAGAATTGAGAGAGGGAATTTAAGAGTTAGAAATTGTCTGAAATTTGACATTCTAAACTTCTGAACATTTTCTTTTGATCGTTTCCTAAAATGTAACCAACCATGTAAGGTCTTTTGTTTTAAGGAGTTAGTTTTTAACTCTACATAGGTGTTATATCGACATTCTTTATTTTACCACAAGATCGCTCTTGTATTTGGCCCTTTAGTGTTAACTCTATATGATAACGCGCTCGATATCAATTTCATTGAAGGTGATAAGTAAAGCTTGTTACTTATTTTGCCAATCACACTCGTCTCTTCACCGTTCGTGATCAAAAAAAAGGAAGAATACGTCGTAAGTTTTTCTCTTCTATAAAATCTTTAAATTCATAGGAAGTGAAATGAATTCTCCGATCATTGTTATCAGTTTATTCGGTCACCCAAACTGTTGAAAATATATTTTGAAGCAATCAATAGTGTCTTTTGAACTATTCGCTTCTGTCGCAAATAGTCGAACATATTTAGTAAATCGATTTTTAGATTTTATCAATTGTAGTGGTCCACAAAAATCTAAATGTCTTCAATCAGTTTGTTTTCTTTAGAAATTTTCTAAATGTAGCCACAAAATTTTCCGCCCGGGTCATTCCATCATTTTCATATCTGGAAACCAATAATGGCCACTGAGAGCTAGTCGTCATTATTGGTTTCCAGATATGAGAACGATTGTAAAGAATTATATTTCGAATGTATAGTTTTTGTTCAACCGAGACAGCCGACCAAATAAAGTGAATTTCGAATTACTTGAATCTGCATAATGTTTTTCTTTCGATAAATCACTCCATCTCTCAACTTTTGGGTCTAGCTCAATTGGAAAATATCAAGTTCAGCCAAATTAATTTCTTAGAAATAACAAAAAATCGGTTTGTGTGCGTCCACGTGCTATAATGTCATCTACGATACACAATGACATAGTCAAACTTCATCATTACTATATTTGGACGTTCAATCATTTTCAATTTCAATTTCAAAAATGATTCCAAAAGTGGCTCTCCAAGTCTAACTGTAAAATATTTGTTGTCCAAGTCTTGTAACATAGTTTCACAATCAATGAGAAGTCTCGTACAAAATTTCGGAAATAAGGTCACATCTCCTGAAATCAATGTAACTCTTTAACATTACGTGGAATCGAGTACTCCATGAACCTTACATCACAAGTAAAATCAATTTTTTCATACAAAGAAACTTGTTGATGTAGTTAAAGAATTTACATTGAGCAATCTATTCGGATAAGAGATTTATTCTTCAAATTATCCATGTGGTGTTATAGAATGTGTATTAATGTATATACTTTACGAAATGAGTCGATACACTCACACGGTGGAATCCCGATTTTAATTAAATCCATATTCGGAAAATATTTATACTTGAAGTTTAACAAGGGTAGCTGTTCTTAATGGTAATCATATTGTAACGTCTCTAGTTTACAGCTCTACATAAGCTCGATATCCACACTTACTGTATTTTCTAACTAACACAATCGATATTGCCTTTACTTGCAAGCAATTAGAATAAGTTGTGTTATGAAAATTATTAAAGGATCCCGAACCGCTTGTCAATTTATTTTTTAAAAAAAGTCTTAGCAATATATCATCTGCCACTTTTAACTTTATTAAGTCTCAAAGTGGTCTGTACAATACGGCTGGATAGTAAATTGGTCCGCTTCACTTTTAATAATATATTCTTTGTTACATTATTTGTGGCCAGCGCAGTAACTTTATTTTAATGCAGCCAAATGCATTGGTAACTTCGATATAATATTACTCCAAATCAGGGGTTGCACCGTTGTATTTTCGGTCATCCCGTATTCTTTTAAAATTATGACATGACCACAATCTTCAAATATTCTCCTAACGCTTATTTAAGAAAAACTAGAGCGAGATAGACCATTTTTGAATATTGATACCAAGATATTTTAATGCTATATATAGCTTTTTAGAGAATTTTGTAGTGTGATGATTCTGTGGAGATGTTGTAGTTGTAACGCGTTTCTCGCTACAGCACTAAAACGTTTCTTAAACTGTAGTTGCAAACAAACCATTTTCGTAATACAAACTTGAAATGTTTGGCTCTCCTGTGATTTCTCTATCACAAGCACGATGCTGCTAGCTTATAATGAACCATTACCACTTTTGGTTGGTAGAATTATAAATTTTGTAAAGTCTGAGAATTAAACACTTTTAAAATTCTCTAATCTGAATACGGATTTAAAGCGTTTAACTTTATTTACAAATTTTGAAAATTGTAGTATTAGTTAAATTAGGAAAAATTGGTCAATTTTTAAAAATAACTTAACTTATTCTTTCTTATTGAGTGTATGCGAGGTTAGTGTCTTAGTGTACGGGTTCAATTTGATTTTGTTTTTTTTTTAAGTGCTAAATCTGTGAAAAAATTTCGAAGTTTCAACAAATTTTAATTTTTGTTAAGTTTTACGAAACTTAACTTTCAATTCTTCAAATTAGTTTGAGACAAAGTTTTTAATTTTTAATTTTTTTAAAAAACTAACAAATCTATAAAAATTTTAATTAAAATTAAAAAATGAATAAGTTTTATTTATAAGCTCTGAAATTTAAATCAGTTTTTGAAAGTTTAAATTCTAATACGAAAGTACAGTAAAATCTTTGTTATCCGGAAATCATGGGGATTAGGGCGTTCCGGTTAATCGAAAATTCCGGTTATTTGAAATTATTGTAATTTGTTGGCTATTTCGGTTTAAAAAATGTACGTAAGCAAATGAGGATCATACGACGTATGTACAACCTTTGTGTATAAATTAGGAACCTGTAATGTATTGTGCATACATTAGTATACTATAGATTGTTTTAATTAGACTTGTTGAGCCAGATCTGGATTTAAGGCTGCTTTAAAGATTTACTCTTCTTGTGCGAATATGAGGACAATTGTTTCGCCAATTTCAAAAAAATTGAAAGTCCTTACTCGGCCTCATCCCACCTTATGCAATGTTGTAACCAATTTCTTCATCAGACTCGGAATCAGCTTAAATTAATTATTGTTGCAGCATTAACAACGTCTTGTACTAGCTGTCAAATTCATTCATTCAACTCGTCTTGTAATTCCGTTTTGTAGTTTCGAAACTTTATTTGTTGATGGTGCCTTTCTTATCATTTTGAGTATCTCATTCTAAAATAAATTGATCGCAAATAATTTCATCATTAGATATGCTTTCATCTTTCTCGGGCCGTAGTTTTACCCTTCCTTTTGCTAGCGTTATATGTTTAACGTTTTCCCATGCTACAGCTTAATTAAAAATTGCGTCTTTTATATTTAAGTCGCTTTGAAATTTTTTTACCGAATCAGTTCTTAAAAGCTTTTTCAAGGAAGTAACATTTGGAGAAAAGCACCTAACAAAATATTAACACATTTTGATGCCATTTCGTTGATTGGAAGATGTGCCCACAATTATCCAAAAGCAATAAGCATTTTTGAATTACAGTGAAACCAATCTAAAAAAATGGCAAATCCATCCACATCCTTTAACGGTGGGTTCCAGCAGCATTCGCACAAGTGAGCACGATTAGTCTAGTTTTATTATGCGTAAAACCAGCTGCAGTGGCTTCGTTTTTCCTTGCTAGTGTTGAATTATGGAGACGTCGCCAGAGCAACACCTTCTCGTATGCGTTGTATACCTGTTCTCGCGACAATTTGTATCTTTTAACGATTTCCAAAATGTTTTTACAGTAGTTTTGGGCTGTATATTCATCAGCTGATTTTTTCTCACCCGGTATATCTAACTTCCTGATTCTACTGAGGAACTGCAAGGTTCTTTTATTTTTAGTTCTTCGTAAAAAATTTGGCTTTTTACTTCAATAATACTCCTCTTGAGTTGAAACCAGTCGAATAGAACGGAATCAAGTTGTTGAAGTTTATCTATTCCCCTTCACGCTCCCTATTTGATGCAAAACCCAGAATTTTTTGTTTCGAATTTTTAATATCGTATTCGCTTTTTAATATTTTTATCAAAATTTTAATTCACTTTTATTGAAATTACGTACAATAAAAAAACAACATTCGAAATTGAGAGTTTCACTGTCTAAGCAGTAACTAAAATGTTAAGTTTGTCTTGTGATTTACAAAAATATATGATCCCACATAGCCTGTGTCTAAGAATACGAGATAAATGAGAGCGTCTACTTTGCATAACAGTACTCTAATTAGTACAATGCATTAAGTACACAATGGTTTCTCAAATTGCCATGAAATTTTTGATAAATCGGTTTTGCGTTCAGAAAATAACATGATTGTGTTACCAACACGTCGCCAACAACATTTGGCGGACCTGAAAACGCCCAATGAAATTGTATATTGCAAGCCTAAGGGACCTCCCGGGATGGCGCCGGGCTCTCCGTATACTCTTTACACATTAACAAGACCGAAGGAAAGGAAAGTTATCTTAGTATTAAAGGCGCGACCTGGTTTCAGGACACCTAAGTAATCGATAGTTAGAATATTTTTTGTTAGTCTAATTTTTAGTGATTTCACTATTTTTTCCATCGGTGGTTGTGGGAGGAGAATTAGAATAATTAACGAATTCTTTAACATTTTGTTTTTTAAGTTTTTTACATGATGCCGATCATTAAATATTTCCTCAAAAATTTTAACATGTGGTTTGAAAAATTTAAATAAGCATTCTGTTGGAGCGCGAAGAGACCCAAAACTATGGTCATTAATATAATTTTTCATAAAATTAACTTCCTATTAATTACAATGCTGTCTTTTTCTTGTTTAACCCAATTAATCTCACAAACTTCACAATACCTTCGTTGTAAATATTTAAATATAAATATGTAAGCCACCTTGAGCCAACATTCTTAACTCAAAATTTGTATGGTTGGACGATTCCGAAATATGTGTTTATCCAATATATTCCTGATCAGTAATAAATAGATCAGTTATTCCGGTTCCCACATGATTCCGAAGGCATCTTAGGGACAACTTCACTTGAACAAACACCTAAGAGGAGTTCATCGTCATCTTCACCACAGTTTGTTAAAGCTGAATTCGTTAAAAATTTAATAGACATAATCTGGTCTAATAAATCATTAAACTCCTTTACGGAAGGATTCGAATTTTGAATGCAAAATATTTCATCATTTTCTGATGATAAGCTCTCTAATAATTGTAAAATTCCGTTAATTGTTTGTATAAGCCCTTTGAAGCAGTAAATCGATTTCTTTTGTACCAGATTGCTGTTGGTAGTGAAATTATTTTAACGTTAGGAGATAACTGATTAAAATGATCCATTGTTTTTGTCTAGGATTTATGTGTTGCGGAGTTAATTTCGAGCATAGGCTTCTTGTATTTGCTGAATCGGAAAAATATAATTCAGTTAGTACATTCCAACTTACAGCGCCATCGCTACACTTTAAATCACTACTTAATAAATTGTTCCGTTTCGATTTCAATAAATGCGGCACATCGTACAACGCCAACATTTGTTGGTTATTTACGTAAAAAAAAGGCTTTTCTGCCTCAACTCCTTTTTGAAGCTAAACGATTATTTGGTCCCTGGTCAAATACAATACAATTCACTTTAAACCCTATTACCAATAGTAATGAGATATTAAGTTTAATTATTTCTACTAAATCATCAACTTTAATGTTCGTAGCATTAGCAAAATATGACAAAACATATTTATAGTTGAGAAATAGACCTCTAATCATGAAAACAAAAGTATTTTTTGTCAAATCTTTCGAGAGGCTGTCACTCGTATCCGCAAAACCATCAATTTCATCATGACTTCGTCAAACACTAATACCACGTTCATTTGAATTTGAGATAAGTCTTTAACTTTTTCTTTCAAATTGTGAATTATTTGTTGATTGAATCCAGGCTTCAACTTTTTTATTAGTTTCCAATTTACAATGCTTTGCCTTGAAAGTACATTAAATCCCAAGGTGTCGCGCATGTAATGACATGTTGCTGGTGATTTAAAAAACAGTTTTTGTGAAATTACTTTTTGCTTGGAGGGATAACTGGAATAAGTATTTCTTTTCTTAACAACCAATAGCTTAGCTAACTCTTTCCTATCTTCATTTACTTCTTTCGTTTTCTTTTCTCAACGCTAAATTTTTTTTTATTTAAATTTCTTACTAAGTTGGTGCGAGAAACGACACGTTTTTTGGAATGGGTACAATGGGCCGAATTTCAAAGGGCCGAATGTCGAAGGGCCGAATGAGTCGAAGGGCCTAATGTGTCGAAGGGCCGAATGTGTCGAAGGGCCGAAAGTGTCAAAGAGCCGAATGTCGAAGGGCCGAATGGGTCAAATGGCCGAAGGTCTCCCCACATATTGTCGACGACTTGTGGAACCATAAAGGGCAATTTTACTTTCGACGCTCCATAAAACATTTCGCCAGTTTTCTAGGGGCCAATTGACGTGCGCCTTATTCTTTTTGCTACATGCCTCTTGCTGAGCATTAGTAATTTTTTCGGACTCCTGGCGGCCAATTTAGCTTCTAATAGGCGCCTCCGTATATAGTCACCGCACCTACAGGTACCTGAAGTTCCTTCTTTATCTTTTTTGAGCTGATATGAGAGTCGTTCTTCACCATTTGTATAATTTGCCGGTCGATAAGCTCAGTTGGTTTCCTTTTTGGCCCACGTGTTTCAGCCTTATCAGTCCATTTTACTGAATTACATACCATTTTCGCAGAACATCAGATAATTTCTTGTTTTCACGGTAAGATTTTCCTTCGCATCGAAGTTTTTTTAATAAGGTTTCGCTTTCTTCCATGCAGTGCTAGGATCAACCCATTACTTTTCTATAATCTACTTTAATATGTTTTTTGCACTTTACGAATTACGAGAAAAATTTGTACTTACCAATTAGTTAAAAAGTTTCAACTCTTTGTTAAAAACCTCACTTGAAATTATGCTTCTTGCGTTGCTGCTATTATTATGAACAGCTTGGTTCAAATACTCGCTAACAAATGTAATCACATAAAAAAGAATTAAGCTTTTGTTAAAATAGTAATGATATACCATTAATAAGAGAGGAGAGAAGAAACTTTCAGAGCATCGCCACTCTTGGAAAAGAGTAAAGATTAAAAAATATTAAAGAGTTATTAAAGCAAGGTAATGCGCTGCTATTATTATGAACACAACTGTATATACTAGCTATGACTATGTGTCTGAGTTTTCATCATTTTTGTAAAATAGATTATTTTTTCAGTAAGTACAGTCCTAACCAAAATTATTTGTACCTGCTAAATTTTTGATACAACTTAACTCAAACAACTTTAAAAATTATATAAAGAATAAACATCTATAAAAATCTTGATCATAATTAATTGTCTCTGCCAGGGCAGGGTTTCGATTTACGCTAGCAGAGATTTAAGTTAAAATGGAAGATATTCATGATCTAACAATACCAAAAATTTCTGCTTCCGAAGAAAATCGGGTATAATAGGATTCTACGATGTTATAGAGACTAAACAAAAACGGACCCTTTGCATACAAAACATTGGTGACTTTATTACTATTTGAAATGTAAAGCAGAGTAATTAAATTTATTGAATTAAAATTAATGTTTTGAAAAAGTTTATTATTTATATAATTTTTAAAGCTGTTTGAGTTAAGTTGAATCAAAAATTTAGTAGGTACAAATAATTTTGGTTAGGATGAGTGCACGATTATAGATTTCCTTTAAATACGATGAATCGGTGATCCTTTTCGAATTAAAACAGATTAAATGAGAAAGATGATATTTATTTGTATTGATTTCTATAAGAAGAGAACGCAATAATATAGGTTCACAGCTAAACAAAATTGTTTACTCGTTGTGTTCTATTAAAAATTATTGAGAGTCGACGTAAAACCAAATGATCCTCATGTTATTTTTGTAAAAATATGATTTCAAAATGGTGAAAAAAAGCCTCTTCGTAGGTTTCTTTCGGTATAGATCATGTCAAACTGTCAAGAAAATATTACTTTCGCAAACGGTGCTATCTGTAAGAAAACATGACCTTCCAGACGGTGCCACTATTTGTCACTACTAATATAATAGAAAGCAGTCTTGGAGCTAGATATCACTACTATTGATAATTTTTCTTATTGAAGATTGTAAAAGTAGAAATGAGGCTACTGGCAAAATGATACTTCTCACAAATGCGACAAAAAAAAATTTTGCAATCCTGTAATTAAAAATTGTTTTATTGATCCAAAATTGGAATTATTTACAATTATTAGCAATCTGGTAAGTAAAAATTGTGTTTACAGTTCAAAATTGGAATTGTTTACAACAATTTCGAACGTCAAATTATCAGCTAGCTCAGTATAAAAATGTTTCCACTAGGTGGAATCTGTGATGCTTCAATCGTCAATAATGCTATCAAATTATTTTATAAAGTTGTTTTTTGACTATGTGAGTGTTTTTTACGATTTAATAAATTAATAATAATCGTAGTTTTGTTCCACTTGTTTTCGCCCCTCTTGCTTTTAATTCCTTTTTAATATTTTCTAAAATAATTTAATGACAATTTTATTTAGTTCAAATTATTTATAAATATTTATTTAAATAGTTTATCGGTTGTACCCATTTTTGTATTTAAAAAAGAAAGGTACGAAACGTAGTAACAAAAGAGCAATGAGTTTACCATTGGTGTCGTTTAGTAATACTACCTTTTGAAAAAACGTGAGGTACTTTCGTTCTAATTTAGTAGTGACAACTAGCGGCAAATGTATTTACCATTATACTACTTTCGCTCGATCTGCCCCCTTTCGGAAAACATGATCTATATACATACTATTTTTTCTGAGTTATGCTACTATCGTTTCAGATTAGCTAGGTAAATTGATATTGTCGTTGTATTTATTTTGTACGTTTACGTTCAGACATAGGTACTGGCATAAATATTCATTATTGAAAGGAATTTTAGTATGGTACGACAACGTCAACAACAACAAAAAATATAAAAAACCCGAAATTACATGAAACAGTTCGGTTTTTATTGTTCACTGATCATTTTATCATTCAATTTAAAAGTATACATATGTATGTATGTGTATATATTTCTGTTAATAGATCGTGTTTTCCGAAAGAGGCAGCACGGTTAAAGAAAAAGAACAGAGCGTTTGTCACTACACAATCAAAAAAATATTACTGACGTTTTTCAAAAGGACGTTTACAAAAACTTCTCAAAATCCATTTAATTATCACGTATTTAATATTAATCATTTTTATAACACAAAAATATTTTTGCGTATATTTACAAAACCCACACATAAAAATGTCATACAGTTTTTGACAGCAAATATTTAGTGACACCTAGTGGAATTATGTGAAAGTTGCTTGTTTTCGGAGTTTTCCGAAAGATGGTAGCTCTTGCGGTTTAAGAAATTTTTCCATTTACACGTGATCTATTGGATAAGAGTTAAGCATGTTTTCCACGATGGCGAGGCGAAAAAATTAGTCAAACTAAAAAGAGGAAGGAATAAAAAAAATTTCATAAGGGTGAGTGAAACAGCAACCAGTCGTTGTTACTGCTTATTTTTATTTATTTATTTTTAACCTTTCGAGATTTCATAACCTATAACTTTGTCTTTTGATTGTTATTAAAGTTAAATTTTGTTAAAAATGGATACTGTTGAGGAACTAATGGTAATATATGCCGTTATGTTTTCAAGTAGCACTCAGAGTGATTCTGGCGATGAAAAATGTGTTCCCCCAATCAGAAAAATAAGAAAATATTGGGTTCGTCTTTTCTACAAGGAGAGGAATGAAAGTGGTGCTCATAGCACAATAGTTGAGAGGATGAACTCTCTGGATGATGAATTTTGCATTTAATATCTAGAAAATAGAGTATTCAAAAGAAATGTACGACCACTATTACATATTTTACATATTACTCGTCGTTGCGAGTTCCTTATATATTAATTGTCTTTATACAACAAAACTCAAATTAACGGTTCTATTTTGAAATTTATTTTATTCCGAAATTTTTCTCCAAATTGGTAATATGAATTCCGAAAAAAGATGATCCATCTAATCTTTTTTTCGGATCAGACGTCCTATTTCGGAGTGCTGAATTAAAATATTAAAAACTGGACGTCCCAATTTGTCTGTCAAAATGTTATTTTCACTCTATCGTACTCTTGGTGAATTTTTGCTTTCTCTTTTTAGTTTGATTCTTTTTTTTCGCCTCGCCATCGTGAAAACCATGCTTAAGAAAGAATTTAAAAAAATTCTTCAAGTGTGAAATTGATGAATAAAACTGAATCAGGAAAAATAAATGGAATTGGTGGAAGATTGTAGTTTTATTGATCAAGAAAATAGGGAACAACTTTAACTACCTTTTTACCAAATCATATGATAGTTTATTCTAACCTGATCATTTATGATAGTTTCTTTTTCTCTCTTTATAATGGTAAAAAAAGTATAAAATGGAAATTTAATTTTAACATAGATAAAATAGCAACCAATTGAAAAAAAGTTACTCTGCAGTTAAATGTGTACAGTGCTAACGAGCAAAAGGATATATTCAAATTGTACCATGATACTCATTAGCATTACCATCAAGCGTCTGTCAGCGCAAATAATTATGTTTTACGAATTTATCATTTTCGCAATTTGTTTTCAATGACATTTATGTTTCAGTATAAGTCTCATTATTTGTTATCGCATTGTTGAGGAAATTTTGAAGTAAATTAAAATAAAAAATTCTCTTCTCGCATGTAATTCAGTTACTGTGACAAGCATCAAACGTATGTTTTACAAATTTATCGTTATCGCGAGTCGTGTTCAGTGCCAATTATGGTTCATAATTAGTTTGAGTAAATTTTATTGTGTTGTTGAGAAAATTGTTGAATATTTTAAAATTATAAATTCTCTTCATGTGCATCGCCCTCGTTACGATACGAAATAAAACGTATGTACAGAAACATACGGATACTATAATTACTAACATGTCAATACGTATCTGGACGGAAAGGTTTGGATGATATAAATCGGCTGTTCCTATCTAGGGAGCAAAATCGACGGGAATTCTTATGAGCAAAAGGGTTTTTTTGTAACATCTTCTTCTAATTTTGGGTCGATCTTATAGTTTGTTAGGAATTTTGACATAACCTAAGAATGGAAATTCCACCTAACTATTAGATCTTTGAGTTTTCTTCTGGGAGCGGAACTAGCGGAAACCTTCTTTGTCAAATATTTTAAAATTATCAAAACTCATTAAACTACACTTATGTTTAGTAGTCACGAAATTTTCAAATTTGCTACAGTGAGAAAACAGTGGTCCGATGAGTCAAATAAATTACAGTGGTACTACTAACTCTCTGTTAACTTGCTGCAATTTTAGTGGTCCTCTAATTAAGTGGAATACGTTTCCTGTCTCTCAATACAATCCTAAAGATGTTTAACAAGTAAATTTTAAATGGTCGCCTAAAACCGCTCAAGCAGCAATATGTGTTGATTGTGGTCAAAGTTGATTGTTCCTTGTACTTTTATAAAAGTAGTGATTCGCTTTTGGTCGAGGATGTACATTGTCTTCTCCTTTCTTCGCAGATAATTTAATGAGATTTTTGGAGTTGGTAGTGAGAGGTAGGTCTCATTTGGTATTGTATTTGGATAGTGGCACCCTCGACCGAACAAGTTTTCCACTCCTTGTCAGAATCAATGAAATAACAATGAAATGTAATGGTTGAAAACATAAAGACAGCAACACAAACTCATTTGTGTTATACGTTCAACTGTTGTAGAGGCAAATGCCAGTTTTGTCCAAGAATATCGGTATTTTCAATTGACATTGACGTAAACCAGAAATAACTATTGTGTGATCTGATATGCTGGTGGAAGTTACTTTAGTGAGGATTCGCACCTTTTGACGTCTTCAATCTCATCTTTATTCTTGACAAAGTAGCTCTTAAGCGTTCCGTATGATGGGCAATCAATGGTAGATTTTTGTGAAACACAACCTTGTCGACTTTTCCGAGCCCTTCATTTTTGCTGTCACAAATAGTCCAGGCAACGAAGACCAAAAAATACCAAATAGCGAAAATAATTCATGTAGAAGCCAAAATTGGTACAGTTGTAGGGGAAGGTGTCCTTAACAACATACTAAAATGCTAAGGGGTGAAGATGAAGATAAGGGTGGGGGGCAGGGTCTCGAAAGGTCCTTTTTTCAGTTTTTCTTTAATAACTCAAAAACCACTGCTCCTATCAAAAAAAATGTCTATATACTAAATTAATTTACATAAAATTCTCTACAATAAAGATTCTCTACACTTTTTTGATAGGATCAAAGCTTAAGGAAATATGGAGGGGGTAAATAGAAAATTAAAAAAAAACAGTTTTTGCTCGTGCTCGTCCCTTTATTCAGTTTACAATCAACTTCCTTGTTGATCGTGAGTCTTCAAAATATCTGCTTTTTTACATTAAATATTTGCACGCGTTTAATATAAGATTATTATTTCCAGTGTGTATGTGACTATGGCTGAATAGTAGTTAATTTGTGAAAGTGAAAGGGATAATTGGATTAGTGAAGGCAAGTGTGTTAAAAAAAGATGGGAAAGAGAAAGGTTTCAGGGGTAAGATAAATGGTGTTGTTCATAATTCCTGCAGAAGAGAATACGTCAGAAGTGACTCAATAAAAAAATCTCGTCGAAAATAGCTTCGATGATGATGAAAATTTAGATTTCGACGAAATTTAATGTTCAATCCTTAAGCTGTAATTATTTCATTTTTAACAATAAAAATTTAATTTTTAAAATTAAACAATTCTCTTTTAACAATAAAAACTGATTTTTTTTTATATTTTCTATTTACCCCCTCCATATTTCCTTAAGATTTGATCCTATCAAAAAAGTGTAGAGAATCTTTATTGTAGAGAATTTTACGCAGTGATTTTTGAGTTATTAACGAAAAATTGAAAAAAAGGACCTTTCGCGACCCCTCCCCCCATCATTAGCTTCACCCCACCCCTCAGTACTTTTAGTACGTTGTTAAGGGCACCTTCCCCTATAACTGTACCAATTTTGGCTTCTACATGAATTATTTCCGCTATGTTTCCTTCGTTGCCTGGACTAAAACGTGACCGGTGTTATGCTTTTTACATAGATTGCAACCTTACAAATTAACGAAAAGTGTATATGCTAACGAAAAGTGTGTTTGGGTATGTCCGGTAAAATTTTGAAAATGAATAATAATGTTAAAAACTTCGCCTGCACTAAGGTTATATTTCTTAAACTTATTAGGTATGTAACCATGTTGGTTTGCTCTATATAATCACAAATTGAGCTGATCAAGCTTTCTAAAATAATTTATAATTTTAAATTCTAGGAAATGTTCACCGAGAGGCAGTTCATTTTTAAGAATAAACGTAATACATTTTTAAAAAACAGCTCCTGATGATATGACATACTTTAAGAATTGAGTAAAATAAAACACACTATTCTGCAAAAAAAAAATGTTAAAAAACAGTTATGGTTTTTTTTTTTTAAATATAAAAAGTACATAAAGATTAAAATCTGTAATAAATGGGGGAAAAACCATGGAAAGTAAAAGCGCGATATAATTTATTGAATTGGAAAATCGAATTTTTACCCGACTGTTAATCAGAATCATGGATAAAGCCGCAAAAACATTTCTTTTTTATGTATACTACACATTTATAATATTCATTCAGCTTAAAATAATATTTTTTATACAGTAACAGATTTACTTTTATTATCATATTTGATAAGGATGATTTATATTTGCAAAAGATTTGTATCACACTAAATTTCTACGAGGCATTATTCCTTTTGTTGCGTATTCGTATATGGTATTATGCGACTTAGGATTTGGTAAATCATCTCTTTGTTTGGTGTAAAAGGATAAAATATACAGAAGAAAATTGATTAATTTTACCTCTAAGCAAAACACATTAAATTAAATTAATATTTAACAAATTATTATTCTTATTTTTTTTTTCTTGTATTCCATTTTCAGCGTCGCGTATTCGATATGAGATCACGAGCGGTAACATAGGTGGTGCATTTGCTGTAAAAAATATGACTGGGGCAATTTATGTCGCTGGTGCCCTAGATTACGAAACAAGAAAGCGAGTAAGTTTAATTCCTTAATACAATATTATTTAATACAAATATTTAATTATAAAAGTACTGACTATATATTATACGGTCGACCTCGTTTTCCACAGTCTATTGATTTTGATGAATAATAGAAGAAGATAACGCACAAAAACAAAAAAAAAAAAACAGAAAAATGTCGCTTTTAAAGTTCATTTTTTTATTACTTCCTTTCACAAAATCTTTTCAATGAAAACTAATTAGAATAAACAAATCATTTTCACCATGGCATACAAATAATGGTGCGGTCAAGCGATATGGTTAAACGTGATATGAAATGACAACAAAAAAAAAAAAATATTTCTAAAAGCATAGCAAAAACAAGATAAAAGCTCATTTTTTAAAAGTACATTTTCATGCCAGAGATAAGAGATGATGTAATTCGCGTTTTATTACGTACGATAAATAATATTTTTCCCCGACTGTAATTTAGTATGTGTTTGCGTGTGTGTGCGCACGCGAGAATTGTGTTCCCGGAATTGTAAAAACAAAAAAATTTTATTTCCAACCGTTTTATTAATTTAATTAGTCAGCAAAATTTAAAATGCGGAAAGGATTTTGGTTTACGCGACGTTTTTCTGTTTTTTTTTTGGTTTTTCATCGTCAACTTTAACAACAAAAACTACAAAATTGTTATATTTATTCCTTCCTTCAAGTATGAACTGCGTTTAGCCGCATCCGATAATTTAAAAGAAAATTATACAACCGTTGTGATACACGTAAAAGATGTTAATGATAATCCACCTGTATTTGAGCGTCCAACATATCGTACACAAATTACGGAAGAAGATGATCGTAATTTACCAAAACGCGTTTTACAGGTTAATAAAATATACGTTATATTTTTGGCCTGACTTCTGTGTGACGTTTTTAGTTTATAGTGTGATTATTGTAATTTTTTTTTTTTTGTTATTTTTTCTCAGTTGCATGTATTAATTTATAATTTTTATTTATTTATTTTTTCTAAAATAGTATTATTTAAAGCTTGTGGCGTCCGATAGTTTAAATGAAAATTTTACAACAGTATTAATAAAAATACGTGATGTAAATGATTTGCCACCGAGTTTTTCCCAGAAACACTACGAACGAACGCTAGACGAGGAAATAGCGGCACCATTTAAAATTATGCAGGTTTTAATCATGTTTCTAAACAAATTATGGTGTGGGAATCGAATTATTATTTTTCTGTCTTCTCTAATGATCATATATAATTATTCTATACAAAATATGCGACATTTTCATTTAAAATTAATGTGCACATTACTATATGAGCTGTAACATCAGATATACATATATACATATACATTAATCAATAGCAGAAAACCTATCAAACCTTAGTTA
The DNA here is from genome assembly GCA_958295665.1 of Tipula vernalis. Taxonomy (NCBI): domain Eukaryota; kingdom Metazoa; phylum Arthropoda; class Insecta; order Diptera; family Tipulidae; genus Tipula; species Tipula vernalis. The sequence goes on along the minus strand of OY282558.1, from coordinate 171,563,066 downwards.
TAATATAAAAAAATGGAAATTAAAACAAATTAGTTCTAATTAATTTTCTTTGGGTTTTCCAAGTTGTGCTATCACACATGATATTTATATAAATTACACTAACAACACACTCACACTTGTATTTCCTTTCTAATTCTAGGATAATTTATTGTATTTTCTAACTAATGTGTTACGTGTGTGTGTGTGTTTATAAAAAAAAGACTATTCTGTGGTTGATTGGTTGTTGTAATACATAAAAGCTTTGGTTTCCTCTTTACAAAGTGCCACCACTCTATGAGATGATGAATTCAATTTGATTTGATTTTCTTTAATTTTATTAACATTTTTTCCGTCTCATACTATCTGATCCTATTAACTTATCAGTAATGTTATTTTTAATCGTATTTAAGAGTAGGTAATGATTGCTCTTAGGCTGGGTACATAGCTACGGGATTAACCAATAAGCTTTATAACATTTATGTTTTAGTTTTATAATTTAGGATACTATCCTTTAACATAGAAAAATTACTAACAAAATTAATAAATATACTGGTAACTGAATTGTGTAATTTAAAATTTTAAAAATTTAAGTCAGAATCAAACATTACGGTTTTTGATTTTTTCGGTACACATATATGAAACTTGATTGGAAATCTAATCGTAATAACATTTTCCAATTGAATCTATCACCCGTGGTGTCACGTCATTATTCATGATTATAGGCACGTCACATCAATTTTGCCATTTTCTTAGTCGTTTATTACGATTAATGTTACTTTATATGACAGATGTCACTTGATTTTTGCAAGTGGCAGAGGAATACCAAAAAATGGTAAGACACAATTATAGGGTTGACGACTGGCCGGTTTGTCTTGCGAATAAGCCTGTTACCGATCGAATAGATGACCGACAGCACAAATGACCAGTTTTGAACGACATTGAGTTCAATCATCATTTTAAATGTCTCGAACAAAGGTCGATTTATTATTTTGTACCCGTAAAACCGAAATTTTTCGAAGTGGTCGAATAAAAATTTCGCTAATAATAATATTTATTACCAGAGGCGGTTGATGGTACATGAATATAATGAATGCATTGCACGCGTAAAGGAACTCACTTCAACAAACTCCTTGAAGGATAGTTCTGCTGAATGAACTATCTCATTTAAATAAAGAAAAAAAACTTGTTTATTATTTTAATGTTATTATTTATTAAGGAAGTATTATTTATTAACTTGTACAATTCCAATGACACTCAAAATTGAAGAGACAATCTTAAAATCTACCAAACCCAAACAATACACTACAACAAACCAAATCCGGTTTTTACTGTATAGCTATTTATGTACTATGTGCATAATACTGATTTACAAAGTACATATATAAAATTACATATACAAGTTAAATTCAAGCACATACACATAAAATTAAATATCATATGGGATATGCACCTTATTAAAATTCATTCTGAGTAATGCGTGAACATACCCGCGCCCTTAAAGTAACTAATTCGAAATATGGAAATGTTATAATGCTGTTGTAATTAATGTTTTTAATTTGGTATGGAAATTAATAGGATATTGGATATTGCACTTTTAAAAATAAAACTCACAATTCACTCATTTTTTATTTATTAAACTTTCAATCTTATTTATTTTTATATATATATGTACAAGTCTTTATTTAATATTTAATATAACTTTTATACATTTTTTTGTTTGGTACAAGTTCGATAACAAAAGCTGACTGACTAACTGCCCGTTGATTAGACAGAATTGGTATTTATAGGTTTTGGTACATACAATACATATACAAAGATGATGTACTTAACTAGTATACAAGTAATTACATGAATAATTATATAAAACTACAGTATAATATCAGTAATCCATAACACCATCACCCTAAGATTTAAATAATCCTAAAGATTATTTTATATGAACAAAATATTATTAATTTTATTTTTTATTTTTCAGTAATTCATTTCATAACTAACAACTATAATTTAAAATAAGTAAAAAAATAAAGATATAGTGATGTAATAATAGTAATAATAATTATAAAAATATATATAAAGAATTTAAAAAAAAATAATTAAATTAAACTATAATTTTATTTTAATTTTGGTTGAATATAATTTATTACTTATAGTTTAAATTCTTTCGACATTCTCAACTTTATTGAAATTAAGTTATAAACAATTTTATTCGGTTATTGTGGACTGTTTTCAATTTATTTTTCACTAATATTGTAGTATTGGTATGTGAATTAATACGTTTAACCTCGAATGGGCCAATCCAAAGAGGCGCAAATTTAGTAGAACGAACTTCATTTTTTAATAAAACTAGGTCACCGATTTGAAAATTTTGAACATGTGAGTTGATGTCGTAGTATTCTTTTGATCTGAATTTTTGACTTATAAGGTTCTCCCTTGCTCGGTGAAATGATTTTTGCATTCTACTTTTAAGTTCTAGTATATAATCATCATAGTTGTAAACTATTTCTGGTTCTCGAATTAATACAGTAGGCATCACAGGTTTCCAACCAAAAAGCAATTCAAAAGGCATGTATTTGGTTGCACTGTGTGGAGTCGAATTAAACGTAAAGATAGCATAAGGAAGCCAAGTGTCCCAATTGAGCGGATCTGACTGCGTATAATTTCTCAGATATTCCGTCCATGTTCGGTGAGACCTCTCCAACGCCCCATTCGTCTGTGGGTGGTAGGCTGTAGTGTTTATTTTTTTAATTTTCAGAAGTTTGCACACGTTTGTAAATAGTTCACTCATAAAATTCGCCCCTTGGTCTGATAGTATTTGCCGAGGAGTTCCGAAAACACATATTATTCGCTCAACAAAAACTCGAGCTATGGTCTCGGCATCCTGGTTGATTAGAGGAAATGCAAGAGAAAATTTTGTGAGGTCGTCCTGAATGGTAAGTATGTATTTGTTATCTTGATATGATACAGGGAGGGGACCGACGATATCTAAAAATAGTTTGTCAAATGCCTGGGAAGATGTTGTAGTTATTTGCATTGGAGTTTTATTAAATCTGCAGCATTTATTTTTTTGACATAATTCGCAAGACTTAATTACTTTTCTAATACGATTGTATAAATTATTGAAATAGTAATACCTTTTGATTCGCTGTGCTGTTCGGAATACACCTTGATGACCACCTAACGGTTTAGAATGAAATTCCTCAATTACTTTATTAATTTCAGTATCATCTGTGAGATGTATTATTGTAGAATTCGTCAAATTTGTTTCGATAGCTTCAGTATTTTGAGGATTTTCGGAATTTTGCCTAATTTCAGATTGTTGTTTGCTTTTCGATCGAGTTATGACATTTATTTCTTTCGAAGTTGAAGGAAGTTCTTTAGATTGATCAGGTATAATTACTATTCGGCTTAAAGAATCGGCATTTTGATTGAGATTTCCAGGTTTGTGATATACCTTATAATCAAAATCTTCCAATCTAATACGCCACCTCATTAACCGAGAGGAAGGGTTTTTTAAATTACACATCCATATCAATGGCTTGTGATCTGTAATTATGGAAAAATGACGACCATATACATATGGGCGGAAATGTTCGCAAGCCCATACTATCGCCAATAGCTCCTTCTCTATCGTTGGGTAATTAAGTTCAGCTTGATTCAGCACTCGACTAGCAAATGCAATGGGCAAATCAAAATCGTTTGAATTTTGAGATAAAACAGCACCGATCGCAATGTCGCTCGCATCGGTTGTAATTGTGAATGGTAAGGAAAAATCTGGGTGTTGTAAAATCGGAGTATTTAATAAACAATTTTTTAGCTTAGTGAAAGATTCATCGCAAAACGCATTCCAAATAAATGGCTGTCCTTTTTTTAACAAAATTGTAAGAGGTTTGGATATTTCTGAAAATTGTTTTATGAAACGGCGGTAATAACCTGCTAAACCTAAAAATGATTTCACTTGTTTTTGATTAATTGGTTGAGGATAATTTTTTATTACTTCTGTTTTCTTTTGATCTGGTTTAATACCCTCCTCAGTGACTGTATGGCCAAGGTAAATGATTTCCTTAGAGAGGAACTGGCATTTTTCTAGATTTACCTTTAAATTATTGATTTTGAAACAATTGAAGACAGATTCTAATTTAGTGTTATGATCATCAAGATTATAACCAGTCACTATCACGTCATCTAGATAAACAATACATTTTATACCATTTAAACCACTTAGAATAGTATTCATGAGACGCTGAAACGTCGCTGGTGCACTTTTCAGTCCGAAAGGCATTCGCTTAAACTGGAAATGTCCCAAGTGAGTATTAAAGGCAGTTTTCTCTCTGTCTTTGGGATCTAACAGAATCTGATGATAGCCTTTCGCAAGGTCCAAAGTGGAAAAATATTTGGATTTGCCAAGATGATCCAAAATATCTGTAATATTTGGTAAGGGAAACACGTCGTTTACAGTGACATCGTTTAATTTGCGAAAATCCACCACAATTCTCCATTTTTTTCTTCGTTTTCATTTGTCTTTTTAGGCACTACGATTAATGGAAAATTCCAGGGACTTTTACTCGCTTCGATTATGTCATTTTCCAGCATTTCGGTAATCTGTTTGTTGATTTCGGTTTTCGTAAATTCTGGTAAGCGGTATTGCTTGACATATATGGGATCTATGTTACTGTTGGTTCTAATTTTGTGCATCGTGACATCGGTTGCGGTAAGCTTATCACCTGGCACGAAGAAGATTTCGTTATACTTTCGACATAGGTTTATAATAGAATTTCGTTCTTCTTGATTAAGATGGTCGATTTTTAGAAACGATTCAATAATTTGTAAACGATTGTTTATAACATTTGACCAAGAATTTAGCTGAATTATTTCAAACTCGTCTAGTTTGGTTACTTGCAAATTAAGATTTTCAATTTCGACTTCATAATCGTTTGTATTTACGATGCTTATAGTTACGAGATTATTTTTTGATCTAATGATAGAATTTGCTATGTATACGCCAGACAATATTTGGGATGATTGGCAAACATAATCGATGTCGTTGAGAATATCGGAATGAATTGAAGTTGTTTTTTCTGAACGAGCCGGAATTAGAACAGAAGAGTTAGACATTAGTTTAAGTTGAATTGGAATATCATTAAATAAAATTTCAAAAATGTTATTAGAAAAATCTATCTTACACTTATATTTCGACAAAAAATCTTTTCCAATAATACCAGCGCATGATACTGGAAACGAACTTGACACGATTTGGAATGAATGATTTATGGATAGAGATTCCGATAGAATTATATTTGCTTCACAACTAGCTATTGTCTCGATTAATTGAGTAGTTATTCCTTTGATTTTACATTTTCTTTCGGGGTAACAAAGTGTGTCATCAGCCAAGAAATTACGTTTTATTATGCTAATGTCAGCCCCGGTGTCGACCAAAAAGAGAAACGAATTTGGTTTTAAAACGTCTAGGTGTAATTCAATATATTTTTTATTGCTGTGTTGATTTGTAATATTAATTGAGTGAAGCTCTAAATTTGAATTCCAATAATTATGAATTGAATTTGGATTAAATTTATGATTGGAACAATTTGCATTATGATTAATTAAAAAACTGGAATGATCATGTTTATTTTGTAAATTATTGTTTGTACTATTTAGATCTGGGAAACACTCTACTTTAAATTCTGGATCCGGACAGGAGTGTTTACTGGAATTTCTGGAACGGATCCCAATCCATTTCCCGAAGAAGATGGAATATGTGGTTTTGAGGGTTCATTATGTTTGTTTGAGTTAACAAACTGACGTTTTCTGCATATACTAATGTGATGTCCAGGCGCCTTACAGTAAGCACAAATTAAAGCTTTCTGGACTACAGTGATTTCCGGTTTTTGATGTTTTAATTCATTATTCCTGTTAAATGTCATATGATTTGGTAAAATTCTAGTAGCAACTTGATTTTTCTGATCTGGGAATCGATTGTAACATTTCTCAGCGGAATGTCGAACTCGTTTGCAAATTTGACACTTAACTTTGTTAGGTTGGTCATAAGAATTTAGGCTATTACGTGTACTTAAAGTAAGTTCTTCTTCACAAGCTTTATTTATGGACTCCTGGAGTGTAGTAAAACGACAAGCTTTAATGATAAGTTTGATTGGATCGATAAGGCCTTCTTGAAAAGCCTTAAGGGCTGTTTTAGAATTTAGGTGTATAATTGTTTTTGAAACAGCTGTACCTTCACTAGTTATACATACTTCGTTCAATTCAGAGAGTAATTTTTCGACCCTACTGGCATATGTTATAACGTTCTCATTTCTTTCTTGCTTAACGTTAATGAGCTCTACTTGTAATTGTTCTATGGATTTGGAACATTGAAATTTATTTTTCAATTCTTCTTTCAACTCTTTCCATGTACCATAATCAGTATATTTCACTATGTCGTACGCTTTATGTGAAAGTTTTGTTTTTACTAAATTAAGAAATTTATTGTATTCCGTATGCAATAAATCATTATATACCATATCACAACATAATAAAAATTTATGTAAACGATCTGTGCTACCATCAAAATCAGGAATGATTTTTAGGGCAACATCCAAATTTAAAATAGACATTGTAAATCGCGAAGATTGTTTTAAATATCTGTCTACTTGAGATAAATCAGCAAATTTAATGTTGTCAGAATAATCTTCGTTATGTGTTTTAATTAGAGACCTTGAGCGCCTTTTGATTTGTTTTTTTTTATTTTGATTTCGGAAAGTAATGAAGTAAACATTTGAGTTATGCAAATTTTCAGATGACATTTGATTCAAACTTAGGAGAATAATAAAATACAATTTCTGATATAGAAATAATACGACAACAACAACATATGTTAATGAATGAAAATAATTTAAAAAAATTACTAATTGTGTTTCATTGACGATACCAATGAAAAAAAAAATGAATACGTATTATCGAACCCACAAAATTACTTAGAAGATCTGTTATCAATTAAATGACTAAAATAAAGTTGAGAATAAAGGGAAAAAATGTAAACTAACCTTAACAATACTTTTTTGATGATATCCATTGATTAAATAAAGCTGAATTCTATGATTGTATTCCATTGTTAAATATTGCACTTCAATGGAATTTGATGGAAACGGTAATCCGTTATGGCTGCGATTTGAGATGATTATTAGATGTTGAAATACTGCTGCGACCTCGATGTCGTGATATTATTTATAAATTTAAAAAAACAGGCACCCATGATTTTATGTTAAATCTTGACTTATGATGTAATAGAATGTCACATATAATACCATGACATACTACGCAATTATGAACGGATGAAAATTTTATTTTAAAAATTTTTTTTAATTTTAAATCCGTTTGATTGCCATGTGATAACAATATACTGGCAATAGAAGAACTGCTGGTTTTATTGTGATCCGACCGTTTGATTTATTTGATTTTAAATAATGATTTTTATGATCTTTGCGGAATTGATGTCGTATGATCGGTTGTATTATGGACAATCAACTGTTGTTCCGTTGACTTTGTTAATATGACGCGGTTTATTATATTTTAGTAAAACTCGTATGGCATAATAAATTGTTGTTTAATTATGTTTGTTTCTTTTTATGGATCGAAATCATACGTTGCTTACACTTGTGATTTTAGTATTAAAATTGAATATTAAGAAATTATTTTGTTGTTGTAATTAATGTTTTTAGGATAACTTATGTTTTACATTGTGAATAATTTCTTTTTCATTTTAATTATTAAATTGAAGTAAACATTTTCGCTTCACATTTTCACGAACATTTTCAAGAACACATGTGTTTTCATATTGCACTATATACTCGCGTTAAAATTAGCATTTAATTTCACGTTATAACTGTCAATAAGTAAATGTTTTTTAACTAGCGGAATTTCCACACCAAGAATTGCTGCTTAGAGCAATCCCACCGCTGTCACCAAATTTTTGTTGTAATTAATGTTTTTAATTTGGTATGGAAATTAATAGGATATTGGATATTGCACTTTTAAAAATTAAACTCACAATTCACTCATTTTTTATTTATTAAACTTTCAATCTTATTTATTTTTATATATATATGTACAAGTCTTTATTTAATATTTAATATAACTTTTATACATTTTTTTGTTTGGTACAAGTTCGATAACAAAAGCTGACTGACTAACTGCCCGTTGATTAGACAGAATTGGTATTTATAGGTTTTGGTACATACAATACATATACAAAGATGATGTACTTAACTAGTATACAAGTAATTACATGAATAATTATATAAAACTACAGTATAATATCAGTAATCCATAACAATGCAAAGCTAACTACATAATGATATTATTTACAATACTAAAATAACAATACAGTCAATTTGATACAATAAACTTTATATACTATTATTTACTTACAGAATTTACCTAAGTGAATTTTCTTCATAATTTCAAATTCAATTTCAGTTTAAATTCAAATTTTATGATTCAATTGGTAGAACGCTAATTCTTGTGATTGAACGTTTCAAAATGGATTTCGAGGTTTTTATAGTAACTACACGAATTCGGTTGTCAGAACCTGGGTGAGTGTCAACTATTCAGCCTAGTACCCAATTTATTGGTGGCGTCTTGTCGTCATGTAAGAGTACTAAGGAACCGAGTTTATAATTATTGTTTGAAGGTTTTTGCCATTTATAACGTTTCTGAAGTTCGTTTAAATATTCTACATGCCAATGTTTCCAGAAGTACTGAAGAATGATTTGGATCAGTTGATATCTAAATAGTCTGTTAATATTTAAATGAAGTAGTGATGGCTCAGGCAGAGCTACGAGTGGACCCCCAACCAAAAAATGGCCAGGCGAAAGAGCACTATAATCTGTCGGGTCGTTCGAAATGGCAGTTAATGGTCTTGAATTCAGACACGCCCCAATTTAGCAAATTAAGGTGTGGTATTCCTCCAAAGTCAGGGAACGTACACCTATGACCCGTTTCATATGCCACTTAGCATTCTTTATGGCGGATTCCCACAAACCACCAAAGTGTGGTGAACGTGGAGGAATTGTAAGCCACTCAATCTGATTGTTTGAGCAAAATATTTTTGCCTCATTCTGGAAATTTTCTGATAAAAATAATTCTCATAATTCGTTCAATTCTGACCGACTTCCGATGAAGTTAGTGGTGTCATCTGAATATATTTTAATACAATATCCCAGTCTAGCAATAAATCTACGAAGGCATGCCAGAATGATTCCGAAGACAAATCCATCACAAGTTCTAAGTGACCGGCTTTCACTGCGAAGCAGACAATCACGCAAACATAACTTTTAATTTTGATTTTTGACCTTGTGATTGGTTTAGCAAAAAAATGTTCCACAAAAATCAATTCCAACTACCGAAAATGGACTTGACTGAGTTACACGATCAACAGGCAGGTCATCCATGATTTCATGAGACAATTTTGGTTTATTCCTAAAACAAAGAGTACATTGGCTAACCACCTGTTTACATAAATTCCGACCACCAATAATCCAGTATTGAGACTTCAAGCTATATAATAACGTTTGAGCGCCACAATGCAACAACCGTTTATGTTCATTTTGAACTAATAGAATCGTGAATTCATGTTTGTTTGATAAAATCAATGGATGTTTATTAATTGAGTTTAGATTTGAATTTTGAAGCCGTCCTCCAACTCGAAAAAGCCCCATCTCATCAAGAAATGGAGACAACAATTTTAAATTGCTGGAGTTTTGTACTGATGAATGGTTTTTGATTGTTTGAATTTTAGTGCCATATTCCGTTCTCTGAAGAAGTTTTACAAGACTCGTCACTGACAGCTTCAGTTCATTGGCAGTCAGCTTATCGATACTTTTAACGTGTGGCTTGGGTTGAAGATTATTCATAAAACGACTTTAAAAGGAGCCACCCTGGACTTTGAATAAATCAGCCTAACATAGCTTTTATTGTTACTATCCATGTTTCTTAGATAAATAACACACCCAAAACATGTTTAGAAGCGTCTTAAAAACCATGGACCTCAATTAATTTATTATTTGGAATTAAAATACACCGAGGAACGGTTATATGATTTAATTTGACCAATTGTGATTTGAATTCGATCCATTGATCCTGAAGCTGTGGTGTTATGTAATCATCCCAATCGATATTGTGAAGTGTCCATATTGATTGCATTATGATTTTGGCTATTAAAATCATCGGAGAACACAACCCCAGAGGGTCAAGCAACTGACATATCTCTGACAAGACATTTCGTTTTGTACATGGAGTTTTTACCGAAAATTTGGAAAAATTCATTACAAATGTATCTTGTGATGTATCCCAAGCCAAACCTAATACTAATGAAACGTTAGATGAAGACTCCAAATGTGAAGAAATTTCATGGGCATTTGACGAAAATTTTCTCAATTGAAATTTACCCCTTTCTAATAGTTGAAGTAAATCTGATTTGATTCTTAATGCATTTTCAGTTGTATCAGCTCCTGTTAGGACGTCATCAACATAAAAATCCTGCATTAATATTTGCGATGCGAATGGAAATGAAATTAGTTCATCCATAGCCAGTTGCTGTAGCGTTCGGGTAGCCAAATAAGGAGCACTTTTAGTTCCATAGGTTATCGTACGTAATTTGAAACATTTAACGTTCTCTGATGGATTATCTCTCCACCAGATTCGTTGTAAATCCTGTTATATTTCATCGATTAAAATTTGCCTGTACATTTTGGCAATATCGGCTGTGAAGGCGACGATATGTTTCCTAAATCTTAATATTATCGGCAATAGATCCTGCTGCACAGTAGGACCTTTAAAAGGCAATCATTTAAAGACAATTGTGACGAAGATTTAGCTGAAGACTACTCTCAATTGAGGAGTTGGCTTTGACTTTCGAGTCAGCGGAACGTAATTATTTTTTCTTACAAAAATATTTATTTTACTTTCTTTTTTTTGTAATTTTAAATTGCGTTAGCATATAATGCAGAAAATCGCATAAAATCCTCTTAGTGGGGTAGCTTTGAACGTGTTAAAACTCGTGGAAGGATTTGTAACATGTTTCCTAATAATGGTTCCCAATATCGATATTGTGGCATTCGATTCAGCGGAAACAAATACTCATGATCAGATCAATTGGAACGATTCAAGAATAAGGAAATGGTTAAAACTGGTTTCTGCTAAGGATGCAATACATCGATAATTCAGCCACCCTACAAAATAAAAAAAAAATTCGAAGCAGCAGACTTACCGCTTTACAGTATAGGTTTGAAGGGCCAGACTGTGAACCTTTTTGTTAAAAATCTATTTTTATGTAAATCAACACCTTATCTTTTCACAATTTGTTACGAATGAGCATCTAGCTCAAAATAGATTGTGTTAAGTATGGAGCTGTTTGATTCAAATTTTTTGTAAGCAAATAAATATAGTACTACTATCTTTAAGCACAAAATGATTTATCAATGATATTTGGGTCTTGAACTAATGTCATATGATCTACAGACAGATACTCTTTCATGAAATCCCGATACTGCTTATAAGAATCCGGTTGACGTATTAATCTTCTTTCAATGGCATAGAACTGCATAAGTCAAGTATAATTTGATAGACCCAACTGATTAATATTGTCATTTATCGGAAGAGATACTGAATAACGACCCGAACTGAGACGTTTGTGAGTTTTTAAGTAGTGTTCCTCACAAAATTTTTCCTCTAATGAATAATTGGTTTTAACAGCAATTGTTTCTAACTCCCAAAACTGTTTAATATTGTTATTTAGCGTTTCCATAGTGCATAATGCGGTAGCCACTTACTACATAACCAAAAACGCTTGGATAAAATGGTGGAATATTTTTGAAAACTGTTATCGATGGGGTACCAGTAAATAATTGAGTGTAGATTTCAGCTCCAAATAATATATCAATGTTATCTGGTATATGGAAATATGGGTCTGCCAATTCAATATCTTTTGGCATTGATCTTAAATTTACATCAATTGGGCTTAATGGTATATAATTGGTAATGGTGGGAATTATAAAAAATTCCAAAGTTGCTGAAAAGTCTGTTACTCTAGACGATATAGTTAAAGAAACCTTTTTTTTTATCTGTACTTTCTTGTCCGCCGATACCCGATATGGTTTTGTTTGTCGGCTCTTTTCTTATCTTTAATAAATTTACGAAATTCAAATGCGACCCGCTATCCAATAACGCTCTACACAGAAATCGACTATTGAATTTAGAAGTGGCATTGATTAAATTCTTTTGAACACGGAGTTTGGCTCATTTTCATATGTTTCAAATAGCTCGATGAGATACCGACAGTTTGAATATTACTTGATTCTGTCTGATTCTTTGAACTGATGAATTAATTCTTGGTTTATTTAAACTATGTTGAATTATTCGAATTATATCTTGAACCCTTGTAGTTTGAAGCTGTTTCAAAGTGAAGAAGGGTATTATGCTTCAGTGAACATACGTCACAAGGCGGTTTATCGCAATTTTTTATTCACTCCGGATAGCTGCTATCGAGAGCCGTCATGTTTCTACGCCTAAATTAAAATTTGACGCGCTGTTTATTGGTAAACTAAACTTTTTTAACATCAAACTATCATTTTTAATTCAATTGTTTAGCAAAAACTTCATAGAAAAAATATTTGGCTCTACCTATTTATACGGAGCGCTATCGGGAGCCACTTTTTATATGACGGCTTTCGATAGCAGCTATCCGGAGCGAATAAAAAAACGCAGCTATTGTGTGTACTAATTAAGCAATTCGTACACAAGTGATTACTCCGAACACCTGAATTAGCATGTATGGAGTAATCTTGATATCCGAAAATGCTGAGCAACTAGATAACAAATGTGCTCCATCACAATAAGAGCATTTGCTGCTACTAGAAACTAACGAAGTGGACTTTCCTGTGCGGTAAATAAATTTTTTGGTATCAACTGATGATTTTGAAACTGTAGTTGTACCCTTTAGTAGTTTGTTCACTTCAGTATTTTTTATAATATTTTCGATGAGTCAAGCCTCTCGGTCAAATGGTGGATTAACAATAAATCCCATGTCTCGATTTGCACATGGAAAGATTTCAATACATTATAATTTTTAACAATATGATCAATGAAATCCTGAAGTGAATTTGAAGAATTTTCAATTGGTGATTTTACATTGTAGATTTGTTTCATATGAGCCTTTTGAATGATAATTGCATTGTCATAGCGTTCACATAAAGTTTTCCAGGCCGTCTCATAATTAGTCGATGTTACAGGAAGATGTTCAATTAGACCAAATGCATTACCAGCCCTAATGTGTCATTTCAAATAAACAAATTTGACCGTTGCATCTATGTTAGGTTTGCTGTGAATAAGATCCAAAAAGACATCCGGGAATGCTAACCATTGGTCTTCAGCCCCACTCAACGTCGGTAATTTAAGCTCAGGAAGTTTTATAACCATAGATGGAATGCTTTATTCTAACGCTGTACTGTTAGCTGACGAATCAAAATTAATGGGTTCTTTAGGCACGATTTCGAGTTTCCTTACTTCATGAAGGTTATCCAACAGTGCGATTTCTAGCTCGTCTTAATCTTCTTCAAATAAAGTACGATCAGTTTAAGCGGTTTTATCCTGCAGCTCGATTTTCAATTATATTTGATGGTATTTATCGTATAATAATTGTAACCTGCGAACGTTAGATTCTATTGCACCAATACTTGACAAGCACCCCAGTTTATTTTTAAATTGAGTTAGTTGACCTTTAAAGGCACTACGTGGTCTTTTTGCAGTTTCATCTGTCATGTTGTTTAAATAAACTTTCTTGAACACTCGACTGTTAAATAGCGATTCATGCACGATTAATTAATCAATCACAAAAATCACTATTCCAACAACACAATGACACACCAAAATTGTTCGAATATATTATGAGAAATATTTTGAAAATTCAATTTGATAGTTTAAATGTAAAATTAACGTAACCCTAAATTGTATTCAAGTGCGTAAAAACATTTTAGTTAACGACATTTAATTACTAACTTTTATGAAAACAATAAGACTTAACATAATTTTAATAACTTACAAATTGATTTAATTTTATCACCTTAATATGAAGATAATGTTGATAACTGACCAATGCAGTCGATGATTTGACGTCACAGCTTGATCGCATTGTATTGAATGTGTGTTATAGCCAAAATATCAAAATGATGATGAATGTAATGTATGACCAGATTAATTTAGTCGATTTTAAATTTGACGCGATGATCCACCAACTATAAATTGCCGTATGATAAATGATCGATGATTTTTTTGTGACAATTAACGTTAACAATGACTATGCCGCTGAAGGTTGACTGATTGCAATACACCTCGTGCGCAATGACCTTGAATTACCACGAAATCAAACGATAACCACGTTCTTGGATGATAATTAAGCGGTTATTGTGGTCTTTGCGTAAATTACGGAAGGAATTCTGGTTGGTGCATATATGTATGTGCCAAATGATGATTAATTTGTCGTTCATGTACTACAATTCAATTCTTGTGAATTGTAAAATGTCGGTATCGTTTTTACGTGAATGATGTAACGTAATCATTTGTGTTTGTTATCTTATAACCAATCACTTAATTCTCTCGCACCAACGTACCCGAACTACTGAGTATAGTTTTCGAGCAAACTGTAATCTCTTGGCACTATTCGTAACACTGCCACTTTCAATTACATGCATGAATAAATTTGCATATTGTGCATGGAAAGTTAAATTGATCAACTGTAATTGATTTCATTGCTAGTAAAATTAGATGTACACTCTAATTTTCGATGAATTTGTTGCCATCCGGCTCGAAGGACCAAAATGAAAGATAGTTCTGCTGATAGCGCACTACTATCTCATTTAAATAAATAAAAAAAATTGTTTATTATTTTAATGTTATTATTTATCTACAATATTATTATTTGTACAATTCCAATGACACTCAAAATTGAAGTGAAGAGACAATCTTTAAGTCTACCAAACCCAAACAATACAATACAACAAACCTAATCCGGTTTGTACTGTATAGCGATATATGTACTATGTACATAATACTGCTTTACAAAGTATATAATATTACATATACAAATTAATTACAAGTACATATGGTATACATAAAACTAAATATCATATGGAATATGCACCTTACTAAAATTCATTCTGAGTAATGCGTGAACACTCCTATATGTAAAAATATTCGTATTTAATTTCACCAACAACTTCTTGAGAAAGCTGAATAAATTAGTTCCTAATACAACTGAACATAAAGCAGCTATACTGAACCCTAGTAAATTATCAAGTAATTTCGAAAATTTTAAATAATATCAAAAAATCTCCTCAAATTTGCAAAACTACAAAAAATATCGAAGAATTACCTAGCATCATCAACTGTTTTAAATTAACTAGAGTAATCTCGAAAATCTCAAAAATTTCAAAGTATCTTCCAGCCAAAGTTCCTTCAAAGCCACCCGGCCCAAAATTATTTAGTATCATATTATGCTTGTCTGTTGAAGAGGACAGCCGAAATACTTAAAAATAAAATAAATTTCCTGCAATTGTCCTCCAGCAATTGCACCGAAAAGAAAAAAATGGGTGGTTCTTTAAATTCTCTTCCTGCTGCAATTACCAACGAGTAAGATTTGATGATATCATCCGCATATTTGATAGTCTTCAACAAGAAAATGCCAATTTAAAATCAAAAATTGTGCAATTGGAACCAAAACTCGATTACCTTGAGCAGCGTGCAAAAAATAAATCAGTGGATATTATTGGATTACCGGTGCTACATAACAACAGTGAAATATTAAATACAACCTTGCAGTAATTTACATCTGGTTTAAATGTAGCTGTCAACGAAGCTGATATTGAGTCTGTTTTTCAACTTAAATCGAGTGATGTTAATAAATCTGGTAAAGTAATTGTTGAATTTATTAACAGTTCCATCCGTAAAAGTGTTTTACAACCCAAACGCAAAACAAAATATTTATCAACCCGGTGTTTAAACACGAATAGTAATATTCCAATATTTATAAATGAGTGTGTGACTAAAACTAAGTATAATTTATTCAAAAGGGCAAAAGAAATTAAAAAGTGTTAACATTATAAATATCTGTAGTTGCGCAATGGTAAAATCATGTTATGAAAAGTTGAAGAGGATAGAGTCAAGATCATCAATAACTTATCTAACCTTGAAGCTTTATGATGATCTGACTTCATCTGATCAAGAATTATCTCTTTATGGATTCGATGGGTACAATTTGCATGCGAACTGCAATAATAAATATCGTCCTGGTGGAGTGGCTGGTTTTATTCCTAATTATTTTAATGCCGTAATAAATATTGACTATTCTTTAAAAAGTGCTGATATCTTGCTAGTTGATTGCAACATTGGTTGCTTTAAATTTTCAATAATTTGTGTTTATAGATTTCATTTTGTTAATACACTTCAGTTTGTTGACGAATTGAATTCAATACTTAACGTTCTTAAATCTAAAAATTGATTAATCTAGGTGATTTAATTATTGACATTTTATCTAATTCTCTTGATGGCAAGTCATGAACTCAAATCTGTAAAGAATTTTTGGTAACTCTAAAAATTGTATCGATCTTATGAGTTTCATATAACCGATCTAGATGAGTTACATATAACCGATCATTTTGCTACTTTTATTATATATAATTAAAAAATTTTTTATTTAATTATTGATTTTTATTTTATTTATTTAAAAATAGATTTCTTTCTATTTGGTGATAATTCTTGATATATTTTTTAATAGACTGGTTTCGGAACTTCTTCCTTCTTCAGTATTTTTCTTCTATTAATAGAAGAAAAATACTGAAGAAGGAAGAAGTTCCGAAACCAGTCTATTAAAAAATATATCAAGAATTATCACCAAATAGAAAGAAATCTATTTTTAAATAAATAAAATAAAAATCAATAATTAAATAAAAAAATTTTTAATTATATATAATAAAAGTGATAAAAGCCACAATAATAATAAAAAATGGACAACTACCAGTTGTACAATACATACTTTTATTAAACTTCAATTACGGCAAGATGTATCTAATATACATAATTTGGCCTGCGAGCGATAACGTGATTTCGAGTATTGACTATGCAAAACTGAATAATATTTTACAGTTTGAGTCATGGGCTGACATTGTTTCTATTTAAAATCCAAATGATGCTTTTTCAGTTTTTCTTTCTACATTGTCCTATTTCGTTTCTTATTGTACCAGCTCAGCCTTCATTACTTGGAAATATTTTAAATTTAAACCATGGATTAACTCTTCATTGGTACGCCGTGTAAATAAGAAAAATAAGCTTGGTAGAAGAGTGAATAACAAACCGTTGAATACCAGCTTACGGATATATTACAATAAATATTTTAGGAATGTGATACGTTACATCAAAAAAACTAAGTCCGAGTGTTACCTGATGAAAATTTATCAGAAGTCTGGTAATATTAAACAACAATGGGCCTTATTAAATGAAGTATTAAAATTTGAAATTTTCCTCAAATTCATCATATGATATTGCTAATGGTTTTAACTATTATTTCACGAGTTCTGTTAGTTAATCCAACTCGCATTTATCATCTGGCGATGTAGGTTTGTTAGTTCAAGAAAGATCATTGGACTCTAGATTCTTTTTTTGCCCTTTTACCTCGCGAGAAATATTCTGTATTATACATTCCCTTCCTACCAAGTGCTCTGTCGCTGAATTTAGTTTCAGTAACACACTACTGAAACATATTAAATTTAATATTGTAGATATTTTATGCTTTCTTTTTAATAAAAGTACAGTGAAACTTGTCGAAGCTGGAATCGCATGGGACCAAGCGAAATTTCCAGCTCTGAGAAGTTTTCCAGCTCTTACAAGTTCCAGTGTTAAAACGTTTGCGCTATAGTCACATTTACAAGTCCATCGTTAATTTTACTTGAACTTCTTAAATAAATTAAATTTTAACGTATATAAATTGATTACCAACTCTCGTTTAGACAAACAATTATTTTATTTAAAATATTTCACTTTATTTACATATAATAAATGATATGTATGTATGTTTATAATTTACATTTGTTTATTTACATATACATATGTACTTAGACGAAGTTCAATCACAAAATTAAATAAATATGTATTTCTTCAACATAAATTAGAAATAAGTAATTAACGATAAATTAGAAAAAAAAATGAATAAACTTACAAAGGTTAATTTTTATTAAAAAAATCATTTAACGTAGATTGTTTAAGCTTTGATATTGAAGATTTTGAAATGACTTGCAATTTGGCCTCTAATGCTAAGTTTAATAATTTTGGGTCATTTTCATTCAGAGCGTATTGTTGAATCTCTTCGAGGTGCTGTATAACAACATACCTAGTTGGTATAGCAGTGCTTATCTCATTGATTGAATCTGAGTCGCTATCACTGTTATTTGCCTCTGTTTGGTTTGATGTTGAAGCAACATTTGACAATATTTCGGTTAAAATTTGATCATTTTCAGATAGTGCTTCTTGGTCGATAGCTAAATAGTCCAGTGCACTATTTAAATGATCCCCATAAATCGCCCCTATCATATTTTGCAGCTCCGTTGTATGAACTGTGTCTTCATCATTTGTGTCTGAAATATAGATAGCGTTTGCCCATGAAAAGCCGCACTTTCGAAAACATTTCGTTATGGTATCCGACTTGATATTCTCTACGGAATCTTTGATAAAATATATCGCATCCAATATATTTAATCGTTTAGATAGTTCAGACGCCTTTGTTGCGGTATCCATAACAGCCAGTAGTTTTTGAAGCAAAAGCTTCCGATAATGAAACTTAAAGTTGGCGATAATCCCTGCATCAAGAGGTTGCAACGATGCAGTGGTATTTGGTGGAAAGAATATTAGCTTTACGTTAGAATAATTATTCTTTGGGTGGCATGTAGCATTGTCTAAAAATAAGAGGATCTGCCTATCAGCTTTAGTCATTTCATTATTAAGATCACGTACAATTTCTTCAAAAATGCTGGATGTCATCCATGCTTTCCTATTAGCATAATATTTTATCGGAAATGTTTTTAAGTCAATGTTTTTGAAAGCTCTTGGTTTGGTGGCATTTCCTATAATGATTGGTTTTTTAATTGTCCCATCCATAAAAACAACCAAAGCGACAGTAAGCCTGTCCTTGGCTTTTTTGCCTCCAAAGCATTTCTCCCCTTTAAGTGATAAGGTTTTGTCTGGAAGTGCTCGATAAAATAAAGCAGTTTCATCGATATTTGCAATATTTGACACATCGTAATCATTTATTATCTCTTTTAGTTTAGTGTGCCATGAACTGACGCTTTCAGGATCAACGTCCTTAGCTTCACCTGAAATTTGTTGAAAAGTAATGTTGTACCGATGTTTGAAACTGTCCAGCCATCCTGTGGACGCCTTAAATTCGGGTAATGGTGGAATAGATTTTTGTGCGATTTGAATTGCCTTTTCTTTTAAAATAGGCCCCGAAATAGGGAAATTTTTGTTTCTTGCGGCACAAAACCATTCATACACATGTTCCCCAATTTTATCATATTTTATCACCTGTTTCTTTTTAAATAATTTTTCAGATTCACGTGAATTTAAATAACGTTGTTGAAGGTTCGTTTTGTTTTTAATTGCACTATAAATCTGTGATTTTCCACATTTGAAATAAGCAGCAACATCTGCAACGGTCGAACCGGATTCTTTCATTTGGATTGCCTTATATTTTTGCTCGAGTGATAAATTATTTACTGAGACTTTTTTCATTTTGAAACTGCAATAGTCAATAAAAACACAATTAAAAAATGGTTTCACTTCATATAAAGCAATTTCATTACATACATATTTTGATTTTCTAATTACGTTTGCTTAAAGATTAATTACGTTTGCTTAAATCACCAATGTCATAAATTAAAAAATACTGGACAGTTAAACTAAATTTTCAACTAACAAATGATTGACTGTATGAATTTACGTTTTATTACATACTCATACATATAATTTTATAATTTGTGCTTCCCCCGTATTTAAAAAACCTTTGTTACTTTTGAAGAATAAAATATGGTTTGACAGTTTTTGTTTATTTGTTATGTTTTTTGTTGTTGTTTTCTTTTAGTGTTTTCGTATTCAGTTTACTTTTTTAGTGTTCCCTTATGAAAATTTAAAAGGTTCAAATATATATGTACATACTTTATTATAGATGTCATTGCAAACACTAAATCTTTAAATGTAAAATAGTGAAACTTTTGTTACTACATATGTATATATCGTAAGGTATCTTAATAAGTAATTCTTTGAAATTTAATTCCGGGTTTCTCAAGTTGTATTTATACTATTTCATGTTGTTCGGATCGAAAAATCGATCCGCCTTCTAGGTTTAACAAGTTTCCGGCAAGACCAAGTTTAATTCAGTGTAAAAATTAATGTTGGGAATAAATTTTCCGCCTTAAACAAGTTTCCGGCATATCCAAGTTCCAGCTTCGACAAGTTTCACTGTATTACTTGTGCGGAAAAAGGCAATCGGTCGTATCTTGGTAATTATAGGCCTATTACTTTATTGCATGTTATCTAGAGATGAATGTTGTTCGAAAAAGCTATTAAATCTCGCATGATTAATTTTTTGAAGAGTAAACATTTTTTTAATGACGCACAATTTAGTTTCCATTCAGGGTTGGGTACTGAAGATGCTTTATTAACATTTTTAACTCTCTTCATGATGATGGCCTTAATGAAAAGCATTCGATATGGTCAGTCATAAATTGCTTCTAAATAAACTTATTATTGTTTAATCGCTCACAACGTGTTCGGGTTAATGGGGTTTTAAGTCGCCGTGAAATTTTATCAGCAGGAGTCCCTTAAGGGTCAGTCCACGGGCCAATCCTATTTCTGATTAATACTAACTCTATTTTTCACAATCCTTTCAGAGTAAAGTGGTGGCTTTTGCTGATGACATGGTATTCGCTTATGATACCGATAGTTATACTGCTACACTTTCGAATATAAATCATGATCTGAGGATTCTTAACCAATGGTTTAATCGGGATGCTTTAGTGTTGAGCTCTAAAACTAAAGCCATGTTTTTTTAATTTATCTCGGTACCTAAACTTGAATAATGATATCTTTTTTCATGACAACCTCAGTCCTGGGGTTAATAACTGCTCGCAGCATTGTTTTCCTATTGAAAGTGTCCATGGTATCAAATACCTCGGAATTACGGTTGATTGTTTTTTAAATTGGAAATTACATGTTGAAGCAATAACTATCCAACTTATATATACTATTAGGAAAATGTATCTATTAAGAGACCACTGCCCACCATCAGTTCTGAACATTTTTTATCATGCCCTTCTACTGTGCCTAATTCTACTCCAAGCTAAAGTCGCAAAATATACCGAATCTACAATAATATCTGTTACATAACACGCAGTGCCAGACAGGTCTCGAATTTGATAAAAAACCTTGAAAAATCACTAATTCTGCCACTTCACACAACTTCAACACCTTGAAAATTTATTGATATAGAGAAACTAGATTAGACTCAAAATATCTCGAAAAGCTCGAAAATTTTGGTATTCTCAAGAAATTCTGAATGTTTACGAAGATCTCAAATAAAATTGGAGTTCTAGAATAATCTTGAAAATTAAATTGTAATAAAAAATCATCTCAATATTAAGCAACTGGAAGGCGTCCCATAATCTCGATATTATTGAATAACTTCGATGTCAAAACACTCAGTTTGGACCCACAAAATTTATGAAGCGTTGGAATATTAGTTCAAAGTAAAGATCAGATAAATTGTAGCTCAGATTAACCAGCTTAAAGAAGACCACCCTTTAAATTTGGAAAAACGGGACCTTTCTAGGAAATTAAGAAAATGCGGTGGTCTAGGTTTGAGAGAGACAAGGAATCGTTCCTGTTGCTATTAAATATTTTCTTAAGACAGGCCCAATAATTTCTTCCCGCGTGCAGAAGGTGAACGTCTGAGTAATTACACGTAATCTGATTAGATAGAAGTAAAACTAGGTTTAGGTTCTGACAGATATTTAGATTTCGAAGAATCTTTGCTAAATTCGTTTGGAATGAAAGCTTTCGATTGATTTATTTGTAATATACGATTTGCTTTCAAACCTCACCTTTTTTGCACTTAAAATTCATTCACTTGAACTTCATTTCCAATAGATTGAATATATGATTGATATAGTTTCTCATATACAAAATCTTTTTTATTACCGGTAAACGGTAAATAACAACTTAATTTACCGGTAAACCAGGTAAAACCGGTTTATTTTGAAAAACTATTTTAGATATAAAGAAATTGCAAATTATCTTGTTTCTTATTCCCTTGTCCTAGATTTCATCTTTTGATCACTTTTTAAAATTTCTAGAAACTTAATTTGTGATTCGGTGTTTCGAAACAGTCATTATATTCGATATTTTCGAGATTATTCGACTATGTTTGATATTCACAGATTTCAGATCAGGTTTTTCGGTATTATTGAAATTGTTCGAGTAAAACGAGATTCACATAATACAGAGATTATTCGAATTTTTCTTGCTTAATCGAGATTGCTCTGCGGTTTGTTCTAGATTTCTTAAGTTTTTCGACATTCCAAGGAGTATTCGAGATTTTTAATAATTTTCATATGTATTCGAATTTTGTATGGCTTTGTTCTGCGCTTTGTTTTGAGTTGTTGGAACTGGCAGGGTTACACATATAAATCTGAGTCGTGATGTTTAGTTAATTTTTCGAGATTCCGATACTTCTCTAATTTCTTACATTATTCGAGATTATTCAAGAATGTCTAGGTTATTGACATTTTACATATGGCGGTGATTAACGCGTATAGTATTTCCTTTGGTTTTACATACTTACGGATATTTCAATATTTGAGAACTTCCTAGAATATTCAAGATACATTGTAAATTCGACATTTTTGAGATTATTTCGAAATTCTTGCTATTTTCATATTATACTCGAAATTTGTGATGCTTGATTGATATACATATTTAGAAATTGTCATAGCATTGAGTTGACTGCAAGAAATTTCGTTTTATTTGAACACCGGAGATCTAGATTAATCCAAATATCTCAAATTCTTGGATTTCAAGAGCCTCACATAACCGATTATGTTTACCTCAACATAATCGATTATTTAAGAACCACATTACCTATATTTATAAAATAATATTACGTGTATCACTTAGTAAATTTACACAAATTTACAACCACAATTGCATTAGATAAATCAAAAAATGATCCAGTTAAATTCAATTATTTTTTGGATTCACCTATTGTAAATCAAATCCAATTTTTTGTTATAATACCTACCAATAGAATTTGCTTCATTTGAAAAGCATGAAACAAAAATTAAATTCAAAATGCTTTGGAAAATTTTAAATCCAAACCGTAATGTAATCCAATTTTACCAAAGCAATACACTTATTGCATCAAATCACTAAATCAGAAAAGCGAGATGCCTTCGGTTCGATTAAGGGAGCATTATAAGTTGGAGATTTTTTTCGAAATTGCTCGTAGTAATGCTAATATAATTTTTTTTTTATACAGAATTGCAGTTCCTGAAATTCGTAACTCGAAACACGAGTTATACTCATTCGAAACCCGAGTGGGTGAAATTGACACATGAATGGATTACAATAACTGCAATTTACTGATTATAATTCTTTTGTGAAAATTTAATAAATAATTCAGTATAGATTTTATACTCGGTAAAATTCGGTTAATAACGAATTGATTAACCGAAAAGTTAAAACAAATTGATCAACCGGTAACCGGTTTTGATTTATTTACAAGAAATGGTTTTAGCAGCTATGCCGCTTAGTCTAAGAAGTAAGCCTATTTCATATTTTCAAATAATTTTTTTAGAGTATGGCAAAGAAAATACCTTTGGTGGTTTACGAAAATGTTGATGTTCACTAATCAAAATTGGGAACTAATTTGATGCTGAACGTTTACGTTTTAGCATTTTTAATCTTTGATTAATCAAAGTATTTGTGACCAATATTGGATAATTGCAACATTTATTCTTTATCAACTGAAACTTTCTGAAATTATTGATGGGATGGGGCCATATCCGAGTATTATTGTACATTTAAATACCGAATTATAACTCGAAACATTCCTCTCCATTAAAATGACATGGTCTACAAACCTAGCTTTTGATTGAGGGGTGACCCATACTCTCAAGCGACCACCACCTGGTGGATGTCCGACTCCGAAACGTGATCAATAGGTTGCGAGTTAAAGTACGTATTGATTTCAACGATGAATATATGTATAGAGAATTTGGTATTGTATGCGATTGCAATCCTAATGTCTGCCTTCCATAGAGCCTATCAAAATTTGGAGATATATTATTCAGAACAAACGGTGAAGTGCCAGTTGTATAAATGAATTAGAAATCTAAAAAGTTGGAATGTCTAATGAAACACTTCAATTTGTCATTTTTTACCCCAAAGAAGTTTAAGTCTGGTCTATCCTTCCAAGTATAGAATTAGTTATGAATTTCGAAGGCAATTAAATTTAACCATGAGAAGTTGCATCTAATATTTTTTTTAAAGTTTGAACACAATATCAACAAGCGACCAAGGGAAGCCAAACCTTGAATTTATATGATCTGATTAGCGAACAATTTAATAGAATCTTAATGACACAGATCTGATACGGTATAATGTAATCTCGGATTCAGTCCATAAATGAACCGAAAAAAGTTGAATGTCCAAACTTGACAGCCCTTCGTTTGCTAATGGAGATAATAGTACCGGAACACGAAGACCGACTTCCAATCGAACACAGATCTTGCTGAATTGCTAGTCCTATGAGATATTCGACAGTTTCATTGAATTCCATTGTAAAGTAATTGGATTGTACTCAACGTAATCTGAGATTGCTGAAAAACTCTCTCAGTTTGTAGCGACGAAAGATTGTGATTTTGATCCGAATCGTTTTGTGTCAATTCAGATGTCTATATACTATTATTAACCGATGATTGTGGCACAGATTTTACAGAAGTCATTTGTTCTGGAAGGTTGTTCGACGAATTTTTGCTAGACACATGTGCTTTATCTATAACTATCATTGCTCTAGTTGGCTTATTTAATGGATTGTTTTGAGAAGCCAGAGTTGCATCAAGAATTCATTAAACGAAATGTAAATATAGAATCATAGAAACTCTAGTTGAGAATTAAATCTGACCGCTAAGGATCGCTGGACTTGATCTGACATATCTAATACGGGTCCGGGTCAAAATGCCGCGTTTTAAAATGTCGCGTTTTAAAATGTCGCGTTTCAAAATGCCGCGAGGTACAAAATGTCGCGTGGTACAAAATGTCGCGTCTTAAAATGTCGCGTTTCAAAATGCCGCGAGGTACAAAATTTCGCGTGATACAAAAAGACGCGTTTTAAAATGTCGCGTTTCACAATGCCGTGAGGTACAAAATGTCGCGTGATACAAAAAGACGCGTTTTAAAATGTCGCGTTTCACAATGCCGCGACGTACAAAATGTCGCGTGGTACAAAATGTCGCGTTCTAAAATGTCGATAAAAAATCGTCGAAAATATATAAGGACTTAACTTTAACATTTTAGTGAAGGAATATTCTAATAAATTTCAACATTTGCGTTCCTTTTCTTAGACCCACTTTATAATTACATAAAATTACATTTATAAATAATTTCCATTCAGTGAAGGAAAATTTTACTATATGTTTATACAATTTGCTTGTTTCAAATAATTTTTATTAAATTATTTCACATCATATTGTATTGATTTATAAGGGATTTTTCAAAACGCGTCATTTTAAAACGCGTCATTTTGTACCACGCGTTTTTTGAACCACGCGGCATTTTGAAACGGAACATTTTTTACCTCGCTGCTTTTTGAAACGCGACATTTTAAAACGCGACATTTTGTACCACGCGACATTTTGTACCTTGTAACGGAATCCTGGTACCTCTGGGTTTGGCGATGCCTCAATATTTGGTTCGTAGTAGCACCGACCATTTCAACTCCAAATTCTTACCAGAATTCCGCTGACAGAATTCTCCCGACAGAGGCTTGGGACGCGGTATTCTAGCTGGCTAGGCTTCAGGGTTTGGGCGTGGTAATTTCCCAAGCATGGTGGGAGCTTGTATAACCGCGGAATGAGCAAAAAAAATAAATAAAACTCAGCTATATGAAACGAAACGGACTGCAGTATGGCATTTGATTAACACAACTAGTGTTAGCTTGTGTTCTCCGAATCTCACCCCATGTTCAGCATCACCTAGGGACCTCTAGCCCTCCATCATGACAAATTTAGGAATTTAATAAGAGAGAGAGAAAAAAAAAATCGATTTACAAAAAACAAAAGAAATATATTGGTGAAGAAAATGAACGAAGAGAGAAGAAGAGCTGAAACCAAACGTTATATTTAATAAAAACAATAAAAAAAATAAAGATATACATAAGTATATTAAACATGCAAAATATAATAATAATCGAAAAAAAAAAACAAAAAAAAATCCAAAATGTAAGAAATATATAAGAAAAAAAAACAATGTTTCGCTGTGATTTAAAAGGAAATCAGAAACAATTTGAAGGAAAATTCTACGTTATATAATATAAATTGAAAACAAAAACAAAATTATGGAAATATACAAATAGAGCCAAACAATATAATAAATAAAATAATAATAATACTAATGAATACGAACGGTTGTTTATCTGCCGGCTGCTTCTACAGATGACCTCTACAGGGATGACTACAACGCATGACTTTGTGTCATAATATCCAGTTGTTATATACCGTGACTTACTGTATCACAATAACCATTTCGGGTACCAATTCGTAGAATAAATTTTGCCCTCATATCAGCAAAAATAAAACCGCCAGATGATTGGTTACTTCTTACACACTTCGATGTCAGTAAAACGCGATCTTGTATCAGCAAACTTGACTTATTGTGATACCACTACTCATAAGACGATAACGGCAAAACACGCTCGATGAACATTATATGTAAATCAAAGATCAGCAAACTGGACTTTATTGCATATCAGTAACTAAAATGTTCATACCAAACAAATTGAATCCCTCGATATAATCCATAATTCATTAAGCGGCAAACATGATCAGTTAAATGTGTCACTGATCGAATTTTAATAACAGCCAACACACTGGATCATTCGATATGGACCGTAATAAAAAAAAAAATATTAAACAGCAACCTTGATCATTTAGGTTTATATCAATGATCGGTTAACGGCAGACCAACGGAATCAATCATAACAAAAAAAATAGCCAATTGACGATTCAGCATGAATAGAAAAGTCTCGCCCAATTTATCACCAACCAAAAAAAAATGCACAAAATGTTTTTATTTTTGTTTTAATTCACCAAAGTTAATCTTTACAAATTATTCACTTGTTATACATTATATAAACCAAAATCAGATAACAATAATGTTTTTTTTTTTTTTTCATTTACAAATCACAGCCAAAATAAGAAGTTTAAATTCATTTTTTTCTTATTTATTAATCTGTAACTTCACCTTAATTATTTTTTTTTTTCTTCGATATTTCTTTCACTTGGTTCTCGAAGTTTCGTTTTTTTTTTGTTCTTTCGAGCAAAACACCAAAAAAAAATTAACCAATTTTTATTTTTAACTTATCCATCAAAAAAACATAAAATAAAAAAAAATAGCTCGTCTCCAACTGAGACTAAAAGTGGCTCGACTGTTCGCCACGAAATTCAAAAATTAACTCCCTCAAAAAAAATCAATCATCGATTACCAAAATTAAAATTAATAATCAAGATTTCATCTCCCCTCTCTCTTCGTTCAGTTTCACGTTGAAAGGGCTATGCACCTGTATTGTACTATGAGCCGGGACGATGCAAGAACGCGTTGTCACAACCTCGCTGCATTTTGGAACGCGACATTTTAAAACGCGACATTTTGTACCACGCGGCATTTTGAAACGCGGTATTTTAAAACGCGACATTTTAAAACGCGGCATTATGAACGGTTCCCATCTAATACAATATGAAAAATGTCATTAACGATCTTTCCAAATTATTCGGTTAATTTTTAAAGGGCATAACTTTAAAAAAAATTCTCGACCTTTAAAGAAAATAGTTTCTCACAATTATTTAATTAAACAAAAACGTAAAAATTAAAATTCACGTATCCTGATTTTTTATTTTTTTTTTTTCATATACAAAATGTTCGGGATTTTTCGTAATTTTTCGTGGATCTTCCGAATTTTATTGTTTACGATCTCATATCCCTATTAACATATTGCCCAAATTTTGAATGTTTTTGAGCGCAAATTTCGTTTATGTAGGATGTGTTGTAATTGTCAGATTTGTTCATGACATTCTTCCAATGGAAATTGGGTTTAAAAATATAAACCATAAATATTTTAATAAGTCTGGAAGGACTTGAACATATGAGTGTTGCTGTGTTTGATTCTATTGAATATTGTGACATTGACAATCACGCTTAGTTTCTTGGAATCAATTCAAAAGAGTGTTTTTATGTTATTGCCATTAAGCACTTCTAGTAATTTCAATCTCCTCATTCCTTTTTCGATTTGTAAGTTTTAGTATAAACCCGCACGCAATATTCCCTCGATATTAAAAATGTAATGTCGTTTTAGGAATCAGCAAGTGAAATCACTAAGAGTCTTTGATGATTAATCGGTATAGATTTGATGTACCATTATCGTAGTTAGCAGCAAGCAATTAATATTACTATATGTCAATAATTTGGAATAGTTTTTTTTCGAATTCGGAAGCGTTTACTGCAGCTCGAGTGAAAGAGTGAATTATTCAATTTTTGTCGAAATGTTCAATATTTAGTTTCTCTTTTTCGGTACTGCCTGGGAATATTAGTTTTACTCCCTCCCAAACTTTCCCAATATTCGGTCGACACTAACTTCATTTTAAGTTATATTATATTATACGTATGGTTGCCCGACTTTCTGCTTGGAGTGGTTTGATGTGATCCAGTTAGTTTAAGGTGCTTTCACTGTTTGAATGCTCAAAGGTAATTGGGTAAACAGATGCAATCATTGTTCTAATTTGTTCATGAGTAAACGGATCAATCCAATTTTGAGATTAATCTTAGATCTATAAGATTATGATGTTTTTTTTCGCAAAACTCGAAACGATTTTAAAAAAATAAAATATTTTTGCTGCCCGCTGACGAATTATACACGAGACGTGATACAAAGTAATGGTTAGTTGACATTCAACAAAAAAAAATTGTGGCCGTCACGAGAAATGATTGGCCGATGGCAACTGAAGTATGTAATAAAAGTATTGGACATGATGTTATCGAGGTAATCTTAAAAATACGGCTTCGATTGTTGTTCCATATCTATTTGTAGGTTTAGTTGGTTTATTATTGACTTTTAAATCAAATTGTTGTTCAAGGAATGTTGTCAAAGGGGTTGAATCGTTTGTTGCAAAATTAGCATTAAAATTTACTAAAAAAATTGTCTGAATTATCTCCTAAAATCCTTGAACCTTCGCAACTATGTATGAGTAACCGACGGTATAAAAATTTTATGATTTCTGTGACTTTTTGATTTTGATTTTGAAGGAATTCTCTCCCATCATCCATTTTAATTTGAGAAACACATGTAGCACCAATAGTTGCTTGGGTAATATTAAGTTCACCTGCATTTCGTATTGTAAGTTTTATACTCAATGTAGTGATTTGGGCTATATTTTTATATAGCCGAAACTCTAACAATTTCCCAATTAAATTTTACTATGCAATCGAAATTAGGTATTTTAACGTCTTCTTCATTAGAAAGCCATGTTTCTGACAATAATAAAAAGATGCTTTTTTGAGAAATATAATCTTGTAAATCTTAAGCATGTTTTATGTAATGAAATTAGTAAATTTTTGTTGCAAAGTATTAAGTCTATTCAAGGATAGTCTTTTAAAATCTTAAATCATCATTACGGTTACATATGAATAAACCTTCAATACTAGTAACTCGCGATAAAGTAACATATAATAAAAGAATAGAATGAGTTTTGTTATACTCATAGACTATCTTGTCATATGTACCTCCTTGAGATTTATGAATAGACATGGCACATCCAGGTATCATAGGAAAGTGATTTATATTTCCCACAATCATTTTATTGTTGTTAATATGAATACTTGTAGTTCGACGCGTAATAGGAACGGCTCGTTTATAAATATTGTGTTCCGTAATGAATACAGCAGTTTTTTTTCTGGCAACTGTACCAGTTCTTTTATAGGAAAATATAGCCATAAACGAGAGATTTCATATTGTTCATTCTGTTCTATATGAGCCAAAGTTCCAACAGTACCGTTAGCTAATCCATCTGAAACGTCTCGTTTTCCAATTACAAAAATAATTTCGTATGGCAATCCACCTGTGTCGATCACTGACACCTTGTGTAATTTTTGCCTCACAAATACTTCCTGTTTATGGCTAGCACAGCCACTAATAATATCTATTCATTGAAAGCCATTTGGGCAGCGCTGTCTGACTTCTTTCTTAGTATACAATTTTGTCTCGATAATGGCCAATTCGTCATCATCTAGAATGAATCCTTTACCAATTTTTGTACGGGTGGAAAGAAAAATTACATTAGTTTGTCGCATAACTTGAGCTAATTCGTAGAATTTTAATCCTCGTCACAGCAGAGGTTCCATACCATTCGTTGTTTGTGCTTCTGCTTATAAATTGGAGTAGCTCGAACTGGAGGTAATTCTCCAAAGTCGCCAATAAGAATGATGTCTAGTCCTCCAAAGTTACCGTCAAAATTTCCAGTTATTTGCTTTAACCTTAAATCAATTTGATTTAAAAGTTCAGCATCAACCATACTTATATCGTCAACTAAACAATGATACTGTTGTGCCGTTTCCATTGACAACGGAAGTAGTTTAGATAATGATATTTTTAATGCTGTATGAACTGTAGTTCCGTGGCTACTGCAGCTTTGCCAGTGAAAGCACAGGTAATGTATGCATTGCAAAAGCACTGTATATTTCCTTTATCAATTTAATAACGAAAGTTTTTCCGCATCCAGGTGGCCCAGTGAAAATTATTTGTAAAGGCGATTTCTCTGCAAAAAGTAAAGGTAATTTTTTTTTTTCATTAGCACTTCTCATGAGGTCACAAAATTGACCAAGGTTCATTATATTTTCTCTTCTTTTAGCAATTGCTCCTAAACTTTTAAGTGTAGCTATACGTAAGCCTTCATTAAAATGGTTTGGTTCTGGAAATCTTATATCAGCGTGTTGAATTTTTAACTCGTTATCTTTCAATTGAGGATCCTGGCAACATAGTTGTCGGCATACATCAATAGTTTTTTCAATATCAATATTAGACTCAAACTCTTTTCGTCTTTGTTAGTATTTTCGTTTTCGTCATATATGGTAATGAACTTCATGTCTGCTAAAATTTCCGTATCCTCATTTCTAAACGACATAGGCAAATTCACTAGTTGTAGTGCTGTCATACCATAGTTTCTAAAACGAATAATTCGTGACTGTTTTCGTTCCACATTGTGCTAAAGTAGCATTTTCCAAATCGTTTGGCCGTATTTGCTATTTTTCATACCAATCCTCCTTCCAAATATCAGTAGAGTCGTCATCAAGTTCACAATAAGTGAGTGCTTTAATGTTTTTTTAATCCTTTGTCGCTCGATTGGCCAACAAGTACCGATATATTTGCACTACTACTGAAGATTTTGACATTGATTTTCTAAAAAGATACCAAGGAGCTTCTGAACTAGTCATCTCAACACAATTAAGCATATCGACACTCATTTTTGAGTTATTTCAACCATGTCGAATTCTGGATGTTCATTCATAACTTCTATAATGTTACGTTGTAAATTGCGAATTCCTCTGTTCGTCTTATTTACATACTCGACAACATATGCAGCACAAAAATTTTTTATTAGTGATTATCTGGAAATTCATGTTTAACTTTAATACGTTAAAATCATTGTAAATTTACGGGCATAAATTGTGCATCAAACCTGCATTTTTGTTGTGATTTAGCAGTGACTTTTTTGTAACCTATGAAGCACATGTTGCAGCGCCATTGTTAATTAACGAATTATTTTGAATGAAACTTAATAAAAAAATTAGTAGTAACAGTTTCATTAAATCCGGCCATCCAATTTCATTAACACATAGTGTAATAAATGCAGTTGGCTTTCCTATCTCGTAGTTCGTTAGATGCAATCATAAATGGCGTAACTGTGACTCCATGTCTAAATTGTCGTAATTGTCCTATATAAATACAAGAAAATGACAATTCTTCAGCATGCTCGTAGACCTCTTTTAATATGTATATAAACGCAATGCTCGTCATTGCTGGGGAATATATTCCATATATTCCAAATTGCCCATGAACATGCATCAATCTTCTTATTTGTATGAAAGGAATACTAGGAGATAGAAGTCTTTCAGTGACAAAATCAAGCTTTGGTAAATGCTGCTGTTTATCGGAATAGCGGAAACCATTAAAAACTGAGAAATTAGGAATTTTATTTTTATCTCTATCACAGATTGAGCAAGTGTGTCAGTTCGGGATTATTTTTAAACTTATCGATAAAGTGTTTGTGAGCGAATTTATGTAAATGAAAGTTACTGTAAGAATTAGAATTTTGACCTTCTGTTATTTGAAGAGCTGCTGTTGTTGTTTGAAACATGTCATTTTCAAAATGTTGTCTATTATATTGTTGTGGAGTGCTGGTGATATCCTGTACTATTTCTTATATGGTATCATCATTCGAAGAATTCAAAGTTTATTGGTCATTTGGTGTTGCTTCCATGATTTGTTCGCTGTAAATTTTCTCCGCTCGTTAATTTCTTGTCTGTTTCGCTCTCGATAATTAAGATTACGTTCAGCAGCGGTAGCAGGAATCGAATGTGAAGTTTTTGGTTTTAGCCTACTGTCTCTTTTGCGATTGTTTATTTCTTCTTTGTGCCTTTCATAGTATAGTTGTTGTCTCTGTCTATGTGAATTTGAACATAATTCTTATGTTGCTTAAATAATTTGTTCAATTTCGCCTGTGTTCTGTAAATTAGATACAATATGTATTTGGTGTAAATTTTGTAGACGTTGCCTCATGTCTCTTCTTTGCTGATTTATCTCTTCTCGGTGCCGCTTTCGTTACAAACAACTATGTTCACGGTCAATGAATTGAGTTATAATAATAAAATAAAAAACTCAGTAGTAATAATTAATAATTATTAATAATAAATTACTAATGTGGCCGTCATAATAATAAAATTAAATTGTTGAAAAAATAATTTACCCTCGAAACCAAAAACTCAACCTACTACTCATTCAATGACTACTGTCTATACAGCGATCCAAAAAATATTGTTAATATAGAGTTTTTACAATGCCATCAAGTGTGTCATGCCGGACTAGTCGGTCGTACCCGCAAGGCGTGTGCCAATAATTAATGTTTCACATCAAAAAACAGTTGGAATACAACATTGAAAAATATAAAAAGGCAAAGTGATTTTCTCCCTAAAGAAATGTCCCGCTATAATTTGGAATAGAGGAATACCGATGGGCCGCAATGCTTTAAATAAATCTCATCTTAGATTGTTGTTGATTGTGTCTGACTCCGTATAATTGTTGTTAGTAAATGTTCAAAATGTTGTAACATCCGATTTCTTTTCCAATTTTATTAATACAAATCACTTAGGCTCATCTACATCTAATTATTTAAATTTAACAGAACAAAAAAAAAAAAAAAATGTTTCGATTATAATTTAACGAATAAATTAAATTAGCATTGTATCTCCGATTTTATTTGTCGGAAAACATGAAATTTCCTTAACATTTTTGTGCCTTACTTACTGGTATTTGGTCCAGATGTGGGATGGCGCATAACAAATTTGCTCGTGACTTTTTTTTTTTTTTTTTTAATAATACAAAATATTTCGAATTTTAGAATAGAACATTCAACATTTGTCCTCCTTCCTAATATATAATATTAGGAATAGATGTTCTTTTAGAATTTTATTTTTGTAAGCCTTAACATTTTCATTTTTTATTTCTTTGGTACCCTCATCCTCACGGGTATTATGCTTTTTTATCTATATATATCTGTATATATTGTAGAATAGTGTTTAAATATTAAAGCAAAGGTTCGAAAATGGATAAAAAATAAAAAGTTACGAAGCATTTTTTGCGCGCCACAAAATACGTTGAGAAGGACGCACCTATTTTAGGTATATCTTTATAAAAAATAAAAAAAAAGTAATGAATGGAATTGGCTTTCTATTTATTTAATAGAGACGCTCTTTTCCATTCTATAAATTAAAAATTACTTTACTTATTAATTTTTTTTTTTTGTTTTTCCGACTTTTCTCCAGAATAAAATTAAATGTGACATAATTATAATTTACCCACAGTGAATGTATTTATATAATTATGTATGTATAGGTGGTGGTGTGCGGGCACACATTTTGAAAACGTAAAGAATAAATTGGATTTTTATGACTGAAAATTTATTTTCCGCTGACAAAATTTATATTTTTTGTCTGTCCTGGATCTTAACAGAAAAGCTAATTACAAAAGGAAAAAAAAACCTATACCTGTACATAGTATCAAATTAAATTTTTATAAAAATGAAAGCTTTTTTTTGTGAAGCATAATAATTAAAATAATTTCGTATATATTTTAAAAGGTTTTTTTTTTTGTATTGTAAATATAAAAAAGGGACGTAGATACCTACAGGGATACATTTTTTTTTGTCTAGATTCCAGGAATACTTATGTTCTACAGAATTTGATTTTTTAATTATAAATTTGCGATAATTAGAGAAAAATTGTATATTTTTTTGAACATGATTGGATTTTAATTAAATTTGCTTTCACCCTCTTCACCTGTAATCTAACTAATCCATTTAATTGTAATTCACGTCGATACCAAGCCAATAGTAAGATTTGTATGTGAGTAAACTATAAATTCTCGTGCCTGTATTATTTATTCTATGTAGATGGCGACGTCTAGAATAATAAAATCATAAATAATCCCTGCCAATAAAAATATTAATACCCAATAAACCGATTATTCGCAAAAAAAAATTCAAATCATGTCAAAAAATATTTTGTGTTCATGTGTTTTTCGCACGCAGTTATGATAAAGAGGAAATGTTTATTTTTTGTTATCAATATTGATAAGACCCAGTGAATTATCACGGATTTTCCGTTCGAATTTCCCCAAAATATATAAAAAAAAGGATGTACAACGTACGTATACACAAAATTATCCCCAAATGAATAATTTATCCATTTTTATGTTCATTTTTTATTACACATGTGCAATAAAAAATTGAACCAAAATCGAATAAATAAATTTATCTAATTTTTATTTGCTAAACATAATACAACAAAAACAACAATAATAAAAAGGAAATGAAGCAGCATACGGCAACATAACATGTATTTATGATAATGCAGCGAAGTTTATTAATTTTTATGTTATAAATTTGATATTAAGACATCAAAAGAGAAATAACACAAAGTATTGAAATTATTTTTTAAGGATTTATCCATTTCACCAAACTAAATAAATAATATTGGATACAATGCGGGAATATAATTCAATTATATTGTGTATTCTGGAATCTCGGGGGGGATAAATCAATGTGGAAGCATATTTTTGTGTCATAAATGATATTATTTTATTATCGAAATATAGTGAGGCTAACTTATACCTATATTCAGCAATCAGAATTAATAATCATATTCATCATCCCAGAAACTAATAATTTCTCATATATGCGTAACCTTATTTTTCTGTCTAAAAGACGCCAACAAAGTTTCGTATGCTCGTAAAATAGAAAATACAATAAAAAGTGAAAATTTTCTAAAACAAATATTTCCCTTTTTTGCTACAGTAGTTTTGGGTTGATACCATATATTCAAACAATCGAATTTAAATAGTTTTTCACTTCAATGATTAATTTAAGAAGAAGATGGACCAAAACTTCTAAAAATAAAAAAAATAAAAACAAACGGAATAAAATCCATAAAATTTAAACCAAAAGAACAACAAAACACAAATCATTAGCATATTACACAAACTTAAATAAAATAGAAAACAGAAGTAAGTGGACTCTGTTGTCGTCTTTTAACTTTAATCGGAACAAAAAAAAAATTATTCTCGCATATAGAGCTACTCGTACATAAAATGTACATACAAAAAACAAACATAAAAATAAGAAAGCATAAATATACAACAACAACAAAAAAACAGATGAAACCATTAGAATGTTATTAGGGTTGATGACTTAGCACATTTTATTTTAGATCCCCGAGCTTATCCCAAAATGACAAAGTAGAATTTGATTGTGCGGTTTGCTATTTTTTTGTTTTTTTTTTATTTTGATAATGTTGATGTTGTTGTGTTTATATAAATATACATAAAAAATAGCATAGAAGAAATAAATTAAACAGGTGACATGTTTTTATTTATACATTAGAGTCGTAAAGTGTTATTATGTACACATAGAGATGAAATGAAACGTATTGAGGTCAACGCGATTAATTTTAGTTTACTTGATTTAAAGATGGGGGCAACGTAATGGCAGCTGGTACCGTGTTTAAATTGACTGGTTTTATTGTGGTAATGGCGAATTACAGACTGGTCTGGAATTATGCAGTGAAATCATTTTCTACAATCGTGAAACTTTAGGTTCCACCACCCTATCATATTGAGGTCGTGTTATTTAACAATTATTAATATCTGATATACTAGTATGATATAAAGAGCACATAAATGTTCACCCAAAAAACAACTCGAAGTTTTAAGACGGTCTTTAAACCGTAATAAAACTTAAGTTATTTTTAAAGTTATAAATTGTTTTATTTTGTGATTTTTGTATTGCGTATAGGTAATTAATAACCTTAGTATTTGTTCGTCAATTAGATGTTGCATTGGTCAAACAAGACACAATGGTATACGGGCAAGCGAGGCTTAAAGTTCACCTTGGCTTTTTAGATTCTTATCTGTTCACTATAAAGCAGAGGGTAGGAGGCGGGAAATTTTAGTACTCTAAATTTCTGGATGAAACAGTTCCAAGTTATATACATAGCCAAGTTATTTTTCACAATCGTAACCGTATAGTTTCCAACACTCCATCTCCATATTTTTTATGTGACATAATGAGAACAGATAGTGTGAAAACGGTCATTAAACCGTTATAAAACCTAAGTTATTCAGTTTTCAAGTTTGAAATTTGTGGTTCGTTAATTCGTGCATTTGGTACAGCACCATTTGTTGCTACAGTGGTCAAACAAGGAATAATCTTATCTTATTATAACAAAAATTAAATTTCTTCAATTACCTTAATTGTCCTTAAAAACTGTATTAACTTGTTCGTTCAAGCAGGATTTGGTTAGTTTCTGAAAATTTTAAAAAAATATTTGCCTGAATTTTTATAAAATTTTGCATTCGAATGGCCACACTGGATAGGCCAAAACTGTCGACTAAAGAATTAATAAATGGTAGTAATTGAAAGTCCAAAAACTTTAAAATTGAAAGTCAATTTCACAGGGAATTTTTGGTATATACCACATAAGTCCAATTAACGATTACCGTTAATCATAACTACGCTTTAATAATGAAAATTTTCAACATTGAAATTTTTGGTGATTTATTCATTTTGGAGGTTCCCTAAGTCCGAAAAATTTGGTTTCGAAGTGGTGTCGGTCGGTGTCCTATCTATAGCCCAGATGGTTTAAATAATTGATTTGGAATTTCATGTCTAAGCTTTTTTTTATAAATTTGGGAAATAGAGGTTTACTTCAGAACAACT
This sequence comes from Tipula vernalis, assembly GCA_958295665.1. Taxonomy (NCBI): domain Eukaryota; kingdom Metazoa; phylum Arthropoda; class Insecta; order Diptera; family Tipulidae; genus Tipula; species Tipula vernalis. The sequence continues at coordinate 171,525,186 of OY282558.1, read as the reverse complement.
GTTAGATAATACCAAATGTTTCAAGGTAAATTTGTAAGAAATTTGCTTAAAATGTTTCTCAAAATTCACCATTCGTAAAAGAAAGACGCGTGCTGGCCACATGATGCTTTTTTTTTAAAATACATGTTACTTTTGTGTGTAGTTTATCGGTCTGGGCATTTACGTAGCGTACGTAATGCTTTAAGGTTATAAAAGTCGGAACTTTTATTTGTTATGTTTAATTCTAATTTATTTATTAAATTTTATTTAATACAATTTATTATTGTCTATCATCAAAATTTTTTTTTTACCACCATCTTTTTACCGACATTAGGCCGGTTAGAAAATAATATAAGCGCGCACTGTGACTATGACTAACCACCAAATCCGAGACGAGACTGATTGAAAAAAGAATTAAATTTATTTTGTTTTGTTCTGTGTTTGTCATTTCGTTTGTGTTCGTCGTGCTGTGTTTGAGCACAATGGGGAAATTTACCCAATGCACCAAAGCTGTTTTTTATACAGCAAATAAGAAATGTATGCGAGTGGATGAATATATTTTGGTAGTGAGTTGGTGAATTGCTACAAGGTGGGCATTTTGAACTCTCTGAGCATTATAAGCGTATGTAAAAATGAATTTTGAAAATGGTTCGGATTTTTAGGTCCATTACGGAAGCATACAACCCAATGCTCATCAGCAAAAATTGGCTTTGAATTTTATAATTAAACAAATCGAAAATCAAAAGCTCGGCCAGTTTAAAGCTGCGTATTTAATTAATCATCAAATGTATCAACATTTGATGATTAATTAAATACGTAGCTTTAAACTAAACCGGACCGATGACCACAATTTTATTACAATGTTATACTCAACCATACACAGAGGAAAGGTTAATAGTTTAAACTGGCCGATTTTCTTAGAAAAGGAAACGAAGAATGCTTTTTGTATTTGGTATGCACTACTGATAGCATGTATACCAAAATCGTGCCATATGAAGATTTTACTGGTTGCACAAGCGTTTATCATACTCCAATTATTATGAAGATGTTTCATGAAAACTGCAATACCACTTTTCTTACCAAGAATAATTTAACTGTGTGACTACATTGCGCTAAATTAATTTCTTTGAAACTACGATCGAAGTGTTACGGGGCTAGTTTAAATAGCATGGTTTCTTTACTTAACAAGAGATAAGTTCGTTCCATTAATGAAAACAACCAATATTTTCGTGAGCCATCCTACAATCAGAAACTAGTTCAGCTAGAGCGACGTCGTAATAGGTATAGGTATACTTCCAGTTAGGTTAGGTTAGAGTGGCTGCCAAAACTCACACTTAGACCGATGACGGTCCGTCGTGATACCAAGGGATCCTACTCCCCTTACACCCTCATTGGAACCATTTTGAGCTGCTTATGTAGCGTACGATATCTCGTACATTGCAGTTCTCGAGATCCATAAGGCCGTCCAAACTATACTTGCCCAGATAATTATGCCTCCTGTAAGCTAGCGCCGGGCATGAGCAGAGGAAGTGGCTCAGAGTCTCTTCCTCCTCCTCATCCATACAGCTTCTACAGAAGTCATTTGCCATTGACCCAATCCTCCTTGCATGCTCCCCAATGAGGCAGTGTCCTGTGAGCACCCCCACGACTATACTTAAGTCAGGTCTACGTAGGGATAGTAGCGTTTTGGAGCGCTTCAAGTCCAGTTTCGGCCAGACTTGCCGCGCTACATAACATGTTATGGTGTTAGTCCACCTTACATTTCTATGCGCCCTATACAACGCTGCTATGGGCGTCCACAGATTTGCCCTTTCCGGTTTCAATTGGAGAGTTGTACCTTGTTGCCTTGCCAGTTCGTCCGCCCTGCAGTTCCCCAGTACGTCCGAGTGACAGGAGACCCAGTCTATCTGGATATTGAAATGCTCACTCATCTCATTAAGAGATGAGCAGCACTTCAATGCTGCCACGGACGTCAGAGAAACTGAATCCAGCGACTTGATTGCCGCCTGACTGTCCACATATATTGTTATATTCCTTGTGGATAAGATATTATGCTTCAACCAAGCCAGCGCTTCCTCAATCGCTACCACCTCCGCCTGGTACACACTACAGTGATCAGGAAGACGAACGGATATATTCACATTTAATTTGTCACAACAGACTCCTGCTCCGGCTTTGCCGTCTAGCTTAGAGCCGTCAGTGTAGAATTGTATCTTCTACAATCTTCAGTTTCTGTTATTGACCTGTTCCGCCAGGATTACCTTGAGGGGAGAAGGGTCTGGAAACCTTTAATCAACCAACGCATACAATCGGTATCGTGTAGTCACTATTCTTCACATCAGCCATTAGCGACCTGCCAATCGTCGAGTGGCCCGTCTGAAGACATTTCCACTCAAACACGGCAGAGAGTCGTGCAGCCGTAGTAGCCGCTCTGTGCTTACCAAAGATGTCGACAGGAAGAAGGTAGAACATAGCCTCCAGAGCACGTGTAGGGGTTGTCCTCAGTACCCCGCTTATAAGCAAGCAGGCCGTTCTCTGTACCTTCTCTATCTTATTCTTATAAGTTTTCTTGTTTAGTGCTGGCCATCACACACTCACCCCGTACATCAGAATCGGTCTGACTACAGCGGTGACGAACCAGTGTACCAGCTCTGGTTTTAGACCCCATCTCCTACCGACGGCGTTTCTACATGAGTACAGCGCCATGCTGGACTTCTTTACTCTCTCTAAAATATTGGGCATCCAATTTAGCTTACTGTCCAGGATTATGCCCAGAAATATTGCCTTATCAGTAAAGGTCAGTGCCGTGCCATTTAAGGTAGGAGGGGCGACTACCGGAATTTTATATTTCTTGGTGAAGAGTACCAGCTCTGTTTTGGATGGATTTATACCCAGCCCACATTTGCTGGCCCCCTTTGCAATGATTGCGAGCGCGTGTTGCATGACTTCCTTAATCGTGCCTAGGTACTTCCCCTTTTCCCTCCTAGGTATTTCCCCTATTCCCTCCTATTTGCTATGTCATCTGCATACGCTATCACCCCTATTCCCTCCCTCTCCAGTTCCAAAAGTAATCCATTGAAAACTATGTTCCAGAGAAGAGGTGATAGGACACCACCATGCGGAGTTCCTCTAACAACCCGCCTCCTAATGGTGGTTTCCGCCATATCCGCAGGAACCCTAACATACATATAATTAGTTTTTGCTACCATGGTGTCAATATATCGATTAAATGTTATCTCAACAACTATTGTCAAAGTATTTTTAATAATTTTGTAATCATATTCACCAAAACCTCAATTTGCGTCGTTTTCGAGGTTGCATCGTTCATAAATTTTCGTCGTTTCAGAGTTGCGTCGTTAATATTTCTATTTGCTTTGCGTTGCTAAATTTTATACATATAAAGGGGATTTCCCATTTATTTCAGTAAGTTAATTTTTTTTTTAATAAAAAGTTAGTTTTGAAAAGTTATTGCTGCAGTTAAGTCGTAGTAAATTTATTTTGTGAAAATTAAAATGAGTCAAAAGCGGAAGCAAATTAGTTTGGCACTAAAATTAGAAGTTTTAATACGTTTTAAATTTGGGGGAAAAATTGTTGAGATTGAACAAGAACAATTTGTAATCGAGATGCTGACCTAATAAGAGAGTTACCAAATTACCAAAATAAGAAGTTCAGCTATGGTAAAAATGGAGTCTCTTGAGCAAAATGGTGATTCAAAATAAAGCTGTAAGCATTTTTAATGATATTCAAAAGAATTCACCATCATCTAGCAGTGAAAATTTAGAAAAATTCAAAGCCAGCCAAGGTTTGTTCGAACGTTTCAAAACTCGAACAAATTTGCATAATGTTTCCTTATAAGCAGCAATAAATCAGCCAGATGTTGCAGCTGCAAAAATTTAAAGCTGAACTAAATGCAATTGTTGAAGAAGGTGGATATTCTGCTAAGCAAGTTCTGAATGTCGATGAAACTGGTGTTTTTTGGAAACGGCTACCCGGGAGAAAGTACATTTCCAAATCTGAAAAATTTTGCACTAGATACAAGGTCAGTAAAGATTGGTTTACACTTCTGTTAGAAGGCAATGCAGAAAGTGATTTTAAATTTAAGATGCTTCTTATTTATCATTCTGAAAATACAAGAGCTTTTAAAAATGTGAAAAAGATTCCTAATCCGGTTTATTGGCGTGCGAATAAAAAAGTGTGGACGACTGCAGCTCTATATTTAAAGGTTGGGTAGGAAACTGCGCTGTTCCTGAATTGAAGGCTTATTGTTTCAATGTAGATGATTTTTCCGAAAATACAAAAGTAGTTTCTATGCCTCCAAATACGACATCAATCCTACAAACAATGGGTCAAGGGGTTATATTCAACTTTAAATGTTACTATGTACGATGGACGTTTAGTCAGCTGCAATTAGCTGAATGCAACTGATGGAGAGGTTAAGCCAACACGAAACAGTTCTGGAAAAATTATAATATCATGATGGCTATCAAAAATATCAACTCACCATGGATAGAACTAAAAAAATCATGCATGAACATGAATAGTTTTATACAGCTTTTAACTTAGCGAGAAGGATGTCTAACACCTTCAATTGGTTTTTATATAATAATCCGAATCCGAAAAACTTTTGGAATTCTATGAACGATAAAAAAGGAATGTGGGATTTTCTTCACCAAGGACTTTTTAGAGTTGTTTTGCTAGTCAGTAATCGAATATTTGTAATCTTTCAATCGATCTTACGTTCACTAAGCATACTGATAATAGTATTTCTAAAATTAACATGATGTTGGGATTTATCAATAGGAACTCTAAAGAATTTTGTGACCCGCTAACATTAAAATCGCTGTTTGTATGCCACTTTCGTTCTATTTTGGAATATGCCTTTCAGGTATGGTTACCATGTTATCAGTATCATTCTGCCAGAATAGAAAGTGTTCAAAAGCAGTTTGTGATTTACGTTCGTACGTATGACGTTAGAATTCTCGTATAGACAGTGCTGATTTGCTTCCTAGAATTTAAATAATCCCGTGCGTTGTGGGCGTCCCCGAGTTGATCTTTTGTATATCGGATCAACATCCACTAACTACCAACTTTATGAACCAGTCTGGAGAATGTCGCAGATTTTTAACGGTTTATGATTTATTCGATTTTAATATAATGAGAAATTCGTATAGGCATTTCCGAAATTTTATTCCAATCAATTTTAGTAATAAATAATAATATTAATAAATTCTTCTTGCACCAGAATATCTTTCTACAGCTGGATGAATCAGCTTCGCCTATAGTCATCTTCTAACGTTAAACGATTTGTGCCATTGCCTTAATTTTCATGCTGGCCGATTGCAAAGGCAGCCTAAAATTACCAAGTATAAAACCAATTTTAGGGTACGACTACTTTAAAGAATGACGACTTACCACCAAAATTCCGTCAAATATTCAACTCGCCAATCCTAAATTTTTCAAATCACAGAATATTTATTTTGTTTACTCTCTATTGGTCAAATCAACTTGGCTGATCAGTTTGGACCTGTGCTCAAAAACACCGAACAGGGTTCGATTATTGTTGAGAAAGTGTGGGGCTCCCTTGGATTCTGATAAATTTTGTCATATGGCCATCAATGATTGAATTAATTTGAGCGCTCAAATCGAAAGATTTTGTACCATCGAGAATCTTCTACATTCCACCAAACCCCTATCTTCCCAGGAAGGCGAGTGCGGAAGATACCTTTTAAATTTCACTACCGGAACAACGAGGGGCTATCTATTTCCAAAGTCCCTTTCTTATCGGATCCATCAATACTTTGGAAACTCGAAAAGTCTTGTTATTCACTTATTTTATATTTCGAAATGACCAGGATTATTTTTTGCTACTTATTCCAGCTTCATTGACAAATTAGAGACGTTTTAGGACGTGCCATATAGAACATGACGACCTAGAAGCTGTTGCCACTCCAATGTTCTATTTTACGCATAACAATCGTGACATATAGTACATCCGCTGTACTATGGTCTGCCGAGCACAATGTAGCTTTCCAATAATTACTTCAAAAGACCTGAAAAATCAATCCGTTCATCCGTTCACAAGCTTTTGATGTAGGTATTATTTAAAGTAACTAGTACTTTGTGTAAATTATACAAAATTTGATCAGCTTGTCCCCTTGCTGGACCTTAATTATGTTCCATTTTTTCATTAAGTTTGTGGAAAGTTTAGATACGAAATTTAAACTGCCGTAATTCAAATACAGTAATAATAAAATTAGTTCTTTTTGACGTCGTCCATTAACTTCGCTTTTCAAACTTACAAACAGTTCTTGAGAAAGAAGTGTACATATTAACCTCCTTTGGTATTTTAAATATCGTAGAAAATAGTGTCTTCAGCTGTTATTATGTCACTTTCCTTTGCTTAGTTTTTGTAGCGCTAGCATAAGAATAAGAGAGATTTCGTTTAATAATTCTAGATACTTGTCGATCATTTTTTCGGCACCTAATTCAGTGATTGCAGTAGTGATTGTCCAAATAAAACTGTTCCACCTTGTCTGGCAATCTAGAATATGTTGTACATTTTCGCCTTCCCGCGTTTCTACGTGCTTTGACAAAATATTTTTTCTAACGGCTAATTTAATAAAAACGGAAAGGTTAAGGTTCTTATGAATTTTGTCGCAATACTCGAAGCAATTACCCGGGGGTATTCAAGTAGTTAAAAAATTCGAAAAATGTACCCGGGTACCCAATATCCGAGAATAAGAGTCCTAATTGAGACATCACTCAAAATTGACTATCTTTAATAATGGGTAAAGCTCTTGGACTTATGTATATGGCATCCGTTCACTGATAACCTTAACGTTTTTGTCTATAATAACCCACCATTTCGAAGCGAACCGTATTATCACAAATAGTTCGGATTTATGTATAATCCGCTTGGTCTCTTGGCTTAGTTTTTCACATTGGGTAGGTTGCCAATATATGCGATCCCTATACAGCAACGTCACAAATAAACCAAACCTACACACAATCTCGCTGTTAGCGATTTAGTAAACCTCGTCGACGATAATCAGTATCCACTTAAATGGAAACTCATCTGGTTTTTTAGAAGTACACTGGGGAAGACGGGCTAGTTCGAGTGGCTTACGTGAAAGTCATGCATGGGTAATTAATTTGTATTAATTTTGCATGTTTAAAACACGAAATTCCAAGTACCATTTACATGCTTCCAAAAGAGCAATTTCATTTTGAAATATCTTCAATTGAGCCAAACCTTTACTTCAATAACACCCTAGTTTTAGAACTGTTTCTCGAAAAATAAACGGGCCCCAGTAATGGTCGTGTTTACCATCTAAATAGCAACATGAACTTCCACAAACAGTTTCTTAAAAAATTAGTGAAATTCAAGCGAGTCTTTTTCCAAATAATCCCCGGCTTTTGCCGGGTAGCCAAACGCTAAATAAATTGGGTATTGCTTAAGAGAAAAATTTCACGAGTTTCTCAAACAAGTCTTAAGTGGTCAGTTGTTGTTATTCTCTTGAAGAATCACTGGTAAATTCGAATTATTTGGGGAAGTGGCGCTTTGAGGAATTCCCCACATATTAGGTAAAACATATCTGTGAAACATAAAAACGCTGTTTTAATTCGTTGGAGCCCGCTAGGTTCCACACATAATGCCACAACATGGCCAACGACCATGGTGCAGACCCGGTAATCTCCTAATTCACGAACTCAAACGCAGTAAAATTTAAACAAAATGTTCATGGTGTTGGAGCTCTACATTCTCTATTACAAAATGCCGAAATGATTATGAATTCTATCGGTTTGTCGAAGATAATTTTGTTTGATCCCATTTCAAATGCTGCGCATTTCAAATTGGAATCATAAGCAATTTATGAAATAAAATTGCCACTTGCTCTGGAAACATTTACAGACAGGATATCGAAAAACTTGTTGGTCCATAAAGAAAAAACTCCTCATCAACATTTTTGTAGGTTTTTAAAGCTATTATATTTCGATGAACCTGAGACGTTTAGAGTTGGCTACGGTCCTCACTGAAGCAAAGCCAAAAATTGTTCCTTATCTATATTTAACTCTAATCAGTCATATTTCATTTTATTGCTACTTCATAACCGACAAGTAGAATCGCTTAGCTTACTTTTTCTAATTATCCCGAAATTGTTTAAGTCCTATGTCCATAGGTTCCACTGACCTCCGGTTGCGTATAAAATACGTCGTTTAGCTCCGGATAAGCTGAGCATTGCTATAAGATTCACTTCGAACTTTCGTTACATTTAGTACAGAAGAAAAACGGAGAATGGAGAAAGGGTGGTGACTATAGGGCATTGAAAAATGTCACTGTTCCAGATTGTTATCCCGTGCGGCATTCTTTAGGATTTTTCATTCCAGCTCGCTGGGTGCAGTGTATTTACCACCTTGGATTAAGTATGGGCATATCACCAGATACCTGTAGACCATTTTTCATGTTCAATGGAATTGGGCCAAATCTGGATAAGCACAAATTCAACCACCATATTTTTAGGATGGTTATGAATATTCCCGATCGAAGTATATCATTAGAACCGCCAAGTTCGTTGGTTTGTAGAACATTCTGTGTCAGCAATTCGTTCAATCAACCATTTTTCATGTTCAATTGGATTGGGCCAAATCTGGATTAGCACAAATTCAGCCACCATATTTTTCGGATGGGTATGAATATTCCCGATCGGAGAATATCATTAGAACTGCCAAGTTCGTTGGTTTGTAGAACATTTTGTGTCAGCAATTCGTTCAATCAACCATTCTTCATGTTCAATGGAATTGGGCCAAATCTGGATTAGCACAAATTCAGCCACCATATTTTTCGGATGGTTATGAATATTCCCGATCGGATTATATCATTAGAACTGCTAAGTTTGTTGGTTTGTAGAACATTTTGGGTCAGAAATTAGTTCAATCAACCATTCCTCATGTTCAATGGAATTGGGCTAAATCTGGATTAGCACAAATTCAGCCACCATATTTTTCGGATGGTTATGATAAATCCCGATCGGATTATATCATTAGAACTGCTAAGTTTGTTGGTTTGTAAAACATTTTGTGTCAGAAATTCGTTCAATCAACCATTCTTCATGTTCAATGGAATTGGGCCAAATCTGGATTAGCACAAACTCAGCCACCATATTTTTGGGCCAAATCTGGATTAGCACAAATTCAGCCACCATATTTTTCGGATGGTTATGATAATTCCCGATCGGAGAATATTATTAGAACTGCTAAGTTCGTTGGTTTATAGAACATTTTGTGTCAGAAATTCGTTCAATCAACCATTCTTCATGTTCAATGGAATTGGGCCAATCTGGATTACCACAAATTCAGCCACCATATTTTTCGGATGGGTATGAATATTCCTGATCGGAGTATATCATTAGAACTGCCAAGTTCGTTGGTTTGTAGAACATTTTGTGTCAGAATTTCGTTCAATCAACCATTCTTCATGTTCAATGGAATTGGGCCAAATCTGGATTAGAAATTCAGCCTATTTTTTACATGTCTATGAATATGTTGAATCGATTATGTGATAGGAAGGGAATTTTTCAATAATTTCTAAACATTTTTTTGGATATTTTTTATTATCTACTTATTTAATATTGTTCAATTAAAATATTATTGAACAACTAAAAACTTTTCTTTTCAATATAGTATCATTTAGGGTAATTTCGATTTTCTTTATTTTATGAATGAAAATATTAAAATTTAGTTTTTCTAGGCCAAGTACAAATTTCCTCAACTAATCTACCTTTTGCAAATATTACTGTTTTTTACTGATGTTTACCAGTTTTTGCTGTAACTCGGGTTTAGTTTTCAAATTTATTTATCGTCTTTCAGGCGAAATCTTGAATTTTTGTTTGCTGTTTTCTCGGTTCCTGGACTAGCACTAATTTTTTCCTCTGAGCACTAATTAGCACAAATTCGGCTCTATCGATGTGGGAAGTTTCATTTCAAAATTGGAAAGTTTCCCTGCTGCAGTTACCTGCATCTTGAACACGTACATTCTCACATTCACATTTGTTGTTGTTGGTTTAGGACAGTAAACGGTAACGACAAACCTATCATCCGTAAAGATTTGACGTTGAGGTTATTCTAAATTTACTAATGCTTTAACAATTCTTTGCTGCCCGAGTTACAACGATACCGGAAAAAGCTTCAAATAAAATACAGAAATTTCCAAATTAGTAGATTTTTATTACTGTTCACAATACACAATTTACATAAATTAAATGTTCATTTCAATTCTAATTAAAATAAAAAATTCGGGGGCAAACCTCAATTTTTCAATTAACCATCCGCAAATACATAATATCGATATACCAATTAAATACGGTTCGAATGCTTTATTATATTATATTTATTTATTTAAACCAAAATACACAATAATATTTAAAAAACAAAACAAATGGATCAAACCAGAATACAAAAAATGTCCTTTGGCTATGCTGTTCCGTTCATAAATTTTACTATTATCTGTGTTCGTGTGTGTGTATGTGTGTGGAAAAAAAAGAAATAAAATAAAATAAAAATTGATTTAAATTAAAAAAAAAACAAATATATTTCCATTAAGCTTTTTTTTTCAAACAAAATTCAAAATTTATTACAAACCAATTTAAAATTATTAAGTACAATAGCAAAAATTTATTTTATTTATGTAAAACAAAAAAAAAATGATTTAATTTAAACTGTACACATATATGTATGTACATATTTAATTCAGTTAGTTTTAAATCTCTACAGTATAATTTATTGTTATGTAAAATAAATTAAAGGTTTTGGCTCATGTATCCGCGCGCATCTGCCACCTTAATTTTCCTTTTTTAAAGGGGACTTTAATTAAAAATTGCCACTAAAAAATTTTAATTACACAAAAAAAAAACATTTTGATTGATTATTTCATAAAAAATTTATTTATCACACCAAGATAAAATTATTTAAAATTAAAAATAATTTGATTTTACAATTTTATTGACCAAATTTTTTGGTGCATGAATGCGTCACATTGATGGTCATGAACATCTTTAACGCTCTAATATGAAAAATACATTCTATACGGTGTATATACCTCTAAACTCATTTCAATCAATATACGAATGTTACTCTTAATCAAATACAATTAATTGACTCATAAAAACACAACACAGTTTATTAATTATTCATTAAATATAAATAAATAATAAAAATTTATTTTTAAATCATACTTGACAATCGCAAACAAATAATAATAAAAATATTATTATTAATTCTTAATAACAAAAAATAATTATATTTAATAATGTAATGTTAATTATTAATTTGTTTGTTTATGCGCTTGGTTATTATTTAATAAATAAATAACCGTAAAATTAATATTTATGTATTAATTAATAAACATTTTAATTATTGGTATGATAAAAATGTTATTTCAGTGTAACAGTAGTGTTTTTATTTTGATTAATATGTAATTACATGACCCAATTTGTCAATTAAATTATGTTGTGTAATCAGTTGTTTTGTTACCAAATTAAAAATGAAAATTCTGCTTGATACGTAGTGTTGTAAAATTTTTGGATGTCCAGAAAGAACAAAAATAAAATTTAGAGGTTCAAGTCACCTGTATGTATGTATGCTTCTAATGTGAAATAAGAATATTTAAAATAATAGTAAACAAGGAGAACATAAAAGTGCAATAAGTTGGTAAAGTTTTCAAAAGTTAAAACCGCAAATTAAATTTTCCCAATGTGTGATTTTTGCAAATCTTGTGCCTAATAAATTTTAAAATCAATTTCAGGTAAATTTAAAAAATAAACTGAAATAAAAAAAATTATTAAAATAATTATGTTGTTTTAGGTAAATATTTTCTTCAAGTACGGCAACAAATCTAAATAAAATTCGTTGTATGTTATAGTACAAAGATGACAATAGTGTCCGACATTGTTGTTGAATTAGACTGAGTATTCATTTCAAAAATATATTCTTGTAAAAACTTCCAAACTAATTTACATTGAATTTAATATTTTAGATCGAAGACGTAATGCAATTTAAACGCTGTTTGTACTTGTAAAATATATTGTCATAAAGTGCGTAATATAATAAATTAGATTCGTTGTCATTCACGGCAAAGATGGTGGGTTGCAACGTAATGTTGTTCTCTAAATATGTTTTATTTATACCGGCTACTTTCTCAAGAATAGAGTTAAATGATTTAATCTCTTTAATGAATGCATCTTGTTCATCTAAAATACTAAACTTCCATACCTTCTTTGTATTTTTATTTTTCGTAAAACCAGTTGGGACTAGTAAGCTATGAATGATTGCGGTACTGTTCAAGTATGTTATTCAAAATTTTCAAATTTTGCTTATCCTGTTTAATCCTATTCTGAAAGACAGGAATTATTTTAGCCTTGAAATCGTCCCATTTTGATAATAAATAAATGTAATAAATGGGATCCTTTAGATTGTGTATATCTAGGCCAGGCAAACAGAATCGTTCCGATATTACGTCCAGCCTGTTCTATTTGCTATTGACGCGGTTGGCACGTTGCTTTCCATCGGGTAATAATTTTCTCCCACTCTTTCGAGTACCCTTGTAACCAGACCTGGGTTGGATCGTCTGTATTAAGTGGTACCGAAGATTGTGTTTTGCCATATTTTTATATGCATTAAACAACCGACCGACGCTGTGTGTCCACTCGTATACAGAGAAGTAAGTTTCCTAAAACAAATGATTTTAGTTTAGCTTTAAACATCTAACCCGAAACCTCGACTTTACAAATTCGAAAATCTTGATTTATTAGCTCGAAAATCCGGTTTTTTACTTATTCCATCAATCACGAACTTGAATAAATAAAATATCGGAATTCCGAATTCGCGGGCTTATAAATCTTAATTTTCAAGTTTGTGAAATCGCTTGAAATTCCGGATTTACCAAATGTAATCTGAAAATTTCTGATAAAAGAAGCCCATGCAATTAAAAATTGATGATTTACTATATAAAGGTAACTGAAATAAATCTTACGGTTTGATCGTTCAAACACTTGGATTACAAACAACTGCATTTAAAAATTCGAATTTCGGTGTAGTAAATAATATTTAAGAGTTTTAATGCTTTCACAATAGCACTTCACACGCTTAGACTATGATCGGTTTTTGAATATTCTTCAGATTCTAGACATTTCAAAATAAAGAAAATTCGTAAACGCAAAAATACTTTCAACTTGAGACTATACTGGTGGTGTTCAATAAAATAGGACATATGGCGCTTTTTAATGAAATTATAATATAAATAGAAAATTAAATGTCAATTTTCAATTTTTTTTTTATTTAGATAATATTTTTGAATACGTAAATTCTAAAACTCCATTTAAATACAATACAAAATAAATTAAATAAAAACCATCAAACTTTTATTTCAAAAAAAGTCTGTTCAAAAAAATAGGACAGTTCATTTCAATACGTAAATGTGGCCTCAATTCAGTCTTGCATGTGGATATTTTTTATAGTGGACTAAATACATTAATTAATGACCCTTTTGTTCAGCACTTCTTTGCAGCGGCGGTCCATAGACTCTACTAAATTTTGGCAAGTCTTAACCGGAATTGGTTCCCAGGCGGACCTTATTGCATCCCATAATTCGTTCTTATTTTTGTACTTTTTTGTACTAATGGTTTTCCTCACAATACTCCATAAGTTCTCGATCGGGTTTAGATCGAGCGATTGAGCTTTCCAATCCATAACCTCTACATTGTGTTGCCTAAACCACGCTTTCGCCTTTCTCGAGGTATGCTTAGGGCCATTGCTGAAAACACCAACCTGAGGGCATTGTATTTTTAGCAAACCCTAGCATTACGTTATTTAGTATGTCAACGTAAACATCTGCATTCATCGTTTCCTTTATCCAATATATTGGCCCTGGACCATACCACGAAAAACCACCCCATACCATAATTGATCCACCGCCGTGCTTTATGGTTTTTTTTGTGTATTTTGACAACAAACTTGTATTCGGTGGCCGTCGTACATATTGTCGGCCATAGGACCCAAACAGATTTACCTTGGATTCATCAGTCCATAACACTTTCTTCCACTTTTCTGGATCTGTGTTTGCCAGATGTTTTTTTGCAAAGCTAACCCTGTGTTTAATGTTCTTTTTTGACAAAAGTGGGACTTTCTGGGCGGCGCAACCTCTTAATTTGTTCTCTAGCAATCTTCTTCTTACCGTTACATCTGAAACATTTAAGTTTAGATCCTTTTTAATTTCGCATGATTAAAGCGTCTACTTTTTTTGTGGTTTTCCGAATGCGTCCACGTTTTTCCACAAGATTTTTTATTTTAAGGGCATTTAATACCATATTGCGCGATCTTGACAGAATTCGAGCAATTTCGAAAATGGATTTTCCTTCCGATTTTACTTTCTGTGCAATTTTCTTTTCATCATTGCTACAGTGTTTTGCACGACCCATTTCTGAATTTCTGAATAATTATTTTAACATTTTTTTTAAAATAATATTTAATTTTTGAACTGCACTTACCTAATTTGTTATAATTTTAATTAATTATTTTATGTGTATCGAGCGAAGTTCAAATTAATACTGATGCCCTATTTTTTTGAACGCACAAATACTATTTTTATAATTGTTTTCGGTGATTTCCCGAAATTTACAAAAAAAAAATTTGTTTACTCGATCTACATTGTTTTAGTAGATTGTATTGGGACTTCACCCGGCCAACTATAATTAGATATGTTTGTAGGAAATTTTAAATTGAATAAAAAAATGTAGTACTGTCCTATTTTATTGAACACCACTGTATATGGATCATTTTAAACTTTATGAAATTGTTACTATACCATTTTCATAAAAATTGACAAATGAGGAGTGTCTGATCAAAAGTGGCTATTTACATCTTACTTTACTTTTTGCTTCTTACTTTTGATCACTTTTTTGTAGTAAATAGCTTTTTTTGGCCAAAATCAAGAATTTTATGGATATTTTTCATAGAGAAATTGGGAATTTTTGGTCCATGCTGGAAATAGCCATTTTTGGTCTATTTCAATTAAAAAATTCTGCCTTGATAGAAAAAAAATATCATTTTGGAAAATGTAAACAGCCACTTTTGATCAGACACTCCTCAAATACAGGTTATTGGTGAAATTATTGAAATTAGTAATTGTTTGGGCTTTTTAAGATTTCAAATTTCGACATAACTTATCTTTATTCTTCAATCAGAATTATTTTATTAACATTTCAATAATATGTATTTCAAACTCTCTTGTACTTTGTCTTAGTTCGAACTTCAAAAATCCAATTTTGTAAGCATGTATGTACAAAACTGCTGTGTAAAATATCAAATTACAAATTCCACAAATAGATGACCGCCATTTAAATGTTACAACTAATGTAGTGTATACATTATTAAAAAAAAGTAAAGATTTAAAAAATTATTGGTAGTGTCGAATTGCGTTTATTATGGTTGCATCAACATACGGACAACGCACATAAGTTAGTCACTTATTGCCATACAAAAAGTTACTGCAGCTATAAATATTAGGCTCTTAATACAAATGTCGATAAAAAAAGTAAACGAACAATTATTTGTCGTTTACTGTACCTTCGTTATAAAATTTATATATTTAAATTTCGGAGTAGGCGCAAACTATAAAAAATTAATTCAAAGTGGTGCTTGGTTTACACAGAACTATTTTTCACGGAAACAGAATCGACCCCCAGGCTGTTAAATTCGTAACCTTCGAAATTTTATTTTTTTTTATAATGTTTTTAATTTTTTTTTTTTTAATTTTTGGAAACATTTCGTATTAAGTAGTTTTTTTTAAACCTTATTCTTTTAAAGATATTTGCAAAATAAATTTTCTGGACGAAGGGAGTGGTCACTTTCGGTTAGCCGATTTGGAGTAAAATTCACTGGGACTTCAAAATTTATCAAAAAAGCTTAAATTTGAAGTTTTAGTTCGATGGATTAAACCATCTGGACTGTAGAGAAGATACAGACTGACAGAATGACAGACTGACAGACTGACAGACTGACAAACTGACAGACTGACAGACTGACAGACAGACACTGACAGACTGACAGACTGACAGACTGACAGACTGACAGACTGACAGACTGACAGACTGACACACCGACACACTGACAGACTGACAGACTGACAGACTGACAGACTGACAGACTGACAGACTGACAGACTGACAGACTGACAGACTGACAGACTGACAGACTGACAGACTGACAGACTGACAGACTGACAGACTGACAGACTGACAGACTGACAGACTGACAGACTGACAGACTGACAGACTGACAGACTGACAGACTGACAGACTGACAGACTGACAGACTGACAGACTGACAGACTGACAGACTGACAGACTGACAGACTGACAGACTGACAGACTGACAGACTGACAGACTGACAGACTGACAGACTGACAGACTGACAGACTGACAGACTGACAGACTGACAGACTGACAGACTGACAGACTGACAGACTGACAGACTGACAGACTGACAGACTGACAGACTGACAGACTGACAGACTGACAGACTGACATACTGACAGACTGACATACTGACAGACTGACATACTGACAGACTGACAGACTGACAGACTGACAGACTGACAGACTGACAGACTGACAGACTGACAGACTGACAGACTGACAGACTGACAGACTGACAGACTGACAGACTGACAGACTGACAGACTGACAGACTGACAGACTGACAGACTGACAGACTGACAGACTGACAGACTGACAGACTGACAGACTGACAGACTGACAGACTGACAGACTGACAGACTGACAGACTGACAGACTGACAGACTGAGAGACAGACAAAACAGATAAATCTCTAAAAATCTCAAGGTCCAAAATTTTCATGATTACTATAATTTATTTTACTAGAGTAAAAGAAAGTAAAACAAGTATTCTTTGTTCAGTACAAGAAAACCTGTACCCGAATTTTCCGCTTGAACAAAAATGTAGCAGCCAATAAAACAAACGTTTACGCTTAATAATACACGTAGAAGCCGTGTCGTCTAAATGTCACCTTTAAGTAAATCAATCATTTGCATTGGCCGTCCGAATAAATCGATTCGCCCATTTTGTTAAATTTTTCTTCAATTTTTAATTTTTTAGATAAGGATTTACACTAGAATTAACGTATAGGGCTTTTCACGAGTCGTTAAATATTGACAACTTTTAATATATCTGCGCTTGTTGATTTCCTTTAAAAACGAAAAAATTAGATTATTTGGAAAATTTATAAACTCAGTGCAAAAAACATTAAACACAACACAGTAGAAAATGATCGAGTTTAGTTTTTTTTTGCACTGAATTTAGATTGTTTTGGTCATTTTGGAAAAGTTGATATACAAATAGCTGAAACACAAAATGTACACCCAATAAAATTTTTAATTCATCGTGGTTTTTGTTCAACAATAATGCGTTAAAATTGATCTTGTTAATTTTAACGGGAAGTTTCTTTTTTGTCTTGTTTTTGTTGCCTAATGATACAAATTGGTGTTAGGTGTTCTCTAGGTAATAATTACGTATACTTAAATCAAATTATTTAAGTGAACTTCGAGAATTTTCTAACTATGTAAATCGAACTCTTAATTCTTAAAAACGGATTTTCTTAAAACTGGAATTTACCATTCTTAAATGTAGAACATAATTTTTTTTCCGTATAATTCAGAACATTTAGGAAAAATAACTTTTGAAGAAATTGACGGTACATACCATATAATAATTTTGACAAAACTAACGATTTAATACATGAGAATACTGTAATTCGAAATTAAAATCTAAAATTTATCGATTAGCCGTTATTAATACTTTTAGTTAGGAAGCTATAAAACCATTAAATGAAATGTCTTACAAGCGGTAGTTCTATATATTCCCATATCCATAGGAAGACCAATTTTTTTACTCTTCCAGTGGATTTAATTTCCTTTGAAGGAAAATTTAGTTAGACAATTTTACAACAACACAAACAGCGGGTTTCATTTTTTCTTACCACCACCGGTACAATCGGGAATTAAAAACAGAAAAAATAGAACTTGAGAAACCTAAGTCGCACAGCAAAGCTTTACTTACTGTACCCCGATGGCGACAAACCATATTAGTTAGTATGATCGAACTTTTCTACCAAAAAATACTCCTTAAATTATAAAAAAAAATAATTCACACTAAAATCTTTTCATTTTCAATGATCAAACCTCAAAATTTTTGTACTTTTGGTTGGAAACTCACATCCATATAATTCGGACCATTTTGATGTATATATACAGTGCTGGGAAAAAAAATTGGGCAAACATATTTTATTACAAATTGGAGTCTTTTTTTGATAAAATTACAAAACTTTTGAAAGCAATTGGCTTATTGTTTTATTTTAAATACATCTATGACCTAATTTTTTGCAAAAAAAAAATTACCTGGAATTTAGGGGGAAAACCCCAAAAATGCCAAAATATTCAAAATACATTGATTGGACTTAAAGTAATGGAATAAGTTAAACACTTATTTTTTATTTTTTTTTTTTGTTTTTTACTGATTTATAGAAACTCTATCTTTAATATTAACATTTTGTTGGATCGCCATTTGCTTTTATTACAGCGATACACCTCTGATTCATTGAATTTGATAAATTTTTAGAGATTTTAGAATTTTTAATATCACAATGTCATCGGGACCGTTTAAAAACTTCCTCGGACATAAGGGGAGATGTGTGTTTAACTTGTTCCATTACTTTAACTCCAATCAACGTATTTTGAATATTTTGGCATTTTTCGGGTTTTTCCCCTAAATTCCAGGTAAGTTTTTTTTTTTCAAAAAATTAGGTTCTACTTGTATTTAAAACGAAACAATACGCCAATTGCTTTCAAAAGTTTTGTAATTTTAGCAAAAAAAGGCTCCAATTTGTAACAAAATATGTTTGCCCAATTTTTTTTCCCAGCACTGTATATATTTCGTATTTCCAAAGTAAACTCAAGTCGCTTTGTACTCAACCTTGTATATCATCAAGTAAGTATGAAAGAAGTTATAAATTTAATTTTTTTTAAGCGCAGGTTTTTAAGCAACTACTCTTAAAAACATAAGTTAAAGCACTTACTTGTATTCACTCCATCCATTAGAATCAAATCGAGAAAAACTTGTAAAGTGTTTTGGTTTCGTTTGAAGTTAAAACAAATGAATAAAACAAAATTTATGTTTTTTCATAATTAGTGGTATTCCATCATCTTCAGGGAGTGTATTTATATGTGAACATTATTTTATTTTATTTTATTTTATTTTTTTATTTTTTGGAAGGTCAAGAATCCAATTTATATAATATAAAGTTTCAATTGAGAAATAAAATAATATCCTAGAACAATAATTAAATTAGAAAGGGTCGGTTTGTTGTAAATCGTTTGAAATGCAAGTACTGTTTCGTTTGACCAACAAATTTCTTTCAAAAGACCACTTTGGCCGCCATCTTAGCGTGAAATGACATTACTACTAACAAATTAACAATCATAGGGTGAACAAACCTGGTACGTTATTCCATTGGGAATTACAATTAAAACGATAAAAATGTTAATTAATTAATTTACGAGACTTTCTGTTTTCACATTTCAAATGTTCTAAGAAATCTAGTTACTGGTGCTATTAGAAGAACAAAATCAGCATTTTTGAACAACATATAACAATTGCCTCAGAAATCTTTGTTGATCAAAGTTAATAAACAGATAAACCAGTCTATAATTTTTCCCTATAATGAACTTAACAGGCATTTCTGTAACGTTAGTAACCAATCACCAATTATATCCGCTAGTAGTTCGTGTAACGACCATGATTTATTGGCGACGATCCGACTATTTTTCTTCAAGAAACTTTGATCCAATGGAGCTTATTAAGCTCGGCCTAGATTTGATTTCGCCCAAATTTCTTAAATTAATCTTTCCTTTGACCAGTAAGTACATTTTTCACTGTTTTAAAACGATTTTTACCACTTCTGAATACCCTACTGTTATGGAAGGCAGCTGAAATTATTCCTATGTGCAAAGTTTTGCAACCTTCAACCGGATATAGACCGATTAGTATGTTATCAGTTGTATCCAAAGTTTTGAACATGCCATTAAAAACCATATGCAAATGTCAATCGACTTACAGACCTTTTCATAATACTACATACTACTACTGCTAACTTGAACTTTACTGATGATTTAAAGATAAATTTAAATATTAAGAATATTTCGATTCTCGTGTTGTTTGATTTTAGTAAGGTGTTTGATTGCATACATCATGAATTATTAATCAAGGAATTAAAAAACTTGTTTAACTTTGAATATGCTGCATTTAAGTTAATTAGCTCCTATCGTTTAGGACGTAAACAAGAAATTCACACTGATATTATATCACCTTAGTTGGCGGCTTTTACTGGTGTTCCCGTTTTGGCTCCATTGAAGGCCCTATTAATTTTTTCTGTTTCTTCTCATTCGTTGAACTATGTAGTACATTAAAAATTTTAGTAATTATGTATTAATAATAAATAAAACGGAAAGTGCGAAAAGTTGATTAGAAGTAAGACTAGACTATATACATAAGTCGACTTACGCCCTTTTAGTTCTGGAACACAGATATGTTGTGCAAGCAAAATTAGCATTTTTGAGATGAATACAGCGCTTGTAAGTCTTATTTATAAGGAATCAGACAACCGACAAAAAGAATTTTTGGAACCTTATTGCAGAAAATTTGAGTTCCATTTGGCCCTTTACACTTTCGCAGATAAAAAAAAAATTATTGGTAGATCTGCTGAGAGAAGTGCTAATTTTTCATATAAAGGTTCGACAAACGACGTTTTACTGGGATAGGGACGTAAAAATTAAATTTCTGTTGCATTTCGTTGGAAAATTGGACTGCGTATCACAAATTAACTTTATTTAAATGATACATAGCAACATGTCTGTTTGACAGCATATGCTGTTATATCCGCCAAAGTATTATCAAAAACTGGTGAGCATTAGCCAAACGATTTTTTAAACACTCATATTAAATTCAATTCATTTTATTTATTTTGAATCGCAAAAAATTAAAATCACACTAAATAAAAATATTCGCGTCTAATCTTGATACCACAAGAATTTTATTAAAACGTCAAAATGTTTTGTAAACATAGCAAAATGAATACAAATTCTAAATGCGTCTGCTTTAAAAAAAAAATTTAAAAATTGAACATTTTTTTTTCCAACTCCAAGAAATTTATATTAAGTTTTTTTTCGCTATAATTTGCGCTTGGCTCACACTTACACAAAAAAAATTTAAAATCAAGCAAAAACCAATTTAGGGAAGTGAGAAACCACCAAAAATAGTTTTGTTTGTGATGAGATTAAGAAAATAAAGTTATTGCGATTCTACTGTAATTTCCAGTTTTTTGGTTGGTGTTTTATTCTGCGAAAATAAATGTTCATAAGACGTCTTAGTACTTTATATAGTCTTTGGTATGCCTTTAAAGTTTGAAATGTTTTCTTAACTAACAAATAAGCACTTGAAGGCATTGATTAGCTTAAAAAAAATCAAATAAAACCTGAGCATGCACTAATTGCTCTTTCAGTCAAAGAAGTGGAAGTCAACGGATATGTATTGACATTCTTTTCTAAGTCGTTTGTACTCAAAACAAATTTAAAAATTAAATCATTTGTAAAATTTGTGAAACTAGAAGTTTGGCGAAAGTAAACAAAATATAAATATTACATAATTTTAAGACTCAGAGCAATCGGAAAAATTCAAAAAATCCAGGAAATTTATTATAAAAAATATTTTAAACTTTTCCTTTCGCCTAGAGCAAAATCGAGTCCATGTAAATCTAGATTTAATTTTTTTGTCATATCTAGAAAATTTTTATATTAAGTTTTTCTGGGAAGTTACTGCTTTGGGGAATTTGCTCACGGTGGCTTCAATAACATATAACAAATTAACAAACCATTTAATTGGCATGACCTTTATTCCCGTTATCTGGCATTTTCCATTGGAAACTGTGTTTAAAAGAAATTACATCTTAACAATACTCGACAATATAACGAGACCGCACTAACAATTTGCAAGTGAAATTTTCAATTTTCTTTTTCAACAAAAACAAGCCAATTGTAGATAAGGGATTGTCTGGAATTTTATGTGCCATGTATGCTAAATCAAATTAAAAATCACATCAATGCTTTCAGTATTACATATACTTTGTATTTTATGCGAGTCTAAGAAAGAAAAAAATCAAATTTTATGGTATTTTCCCCATTTTTTTATGAGAAAATGGTTACAATAACAAAACGATAATACAAAAAAAAAAAAAAGAAACATTACATACCATGTCTGACATCAGTACATTAAATAACTTCCGATTTTAATTTTGCTTTATATTCTATTTGTGTTTCATAGAATAATATAAAATGATTTTCTTCCGTATTTATCTGTAAACGAGCATTATGCCAAACATCACAATACTCGTATGTGTTACGTAATACATACACATACATACATGTGTCATCCTACTTACGTACATATATGGTATGTTACATGAAACACGAATTAATTAATTGAAAAGCTGTCGAAAAAAGATTATGTGTACCTTAAATACTTTAGAAGTAAGTTTTTTGTGTTTGGTAGAAAAATATTAAATTAATTGGGATAGAAGCTCTATATCGTATATGTACATTATGTAGGTGGGTATGTATGTATATTTTACTGTTTTTTAAATAACACAAAAAAAATGATCAACATAAATTGTATTACAGTAATCCAATTTTATAACAATAATGAATTTTTCCATAAATATATATACGTATATTTGTATATTTACCTAAAACACGTAATTTATCTTAGAAAAGCTCATTTTCCATTTGCAAACTTTTACATATTTTTAAAAGTTTTGGAAAAATATGTAAGATAAAAAAAAATCCATAAGATTGTATTAAAAAAAGCTTTTAATTTACGGGGAGGCAAATATATTTTGTATAAATAAGGATTACGATATTTGTTCATACCATTTGATTTGTTAGATATATACCAGACACTCTTGCTCTACATCTAGTAGGGTGGTTCTTTACATCCGTTCAACCAGAAATAGATTAAAAGCTGCTGGCCTAATGGTATCGATTCCATATTATATACCAGTATTTATCAATATTGAGAAATTCTATACATCAATAAGATTAGAAGATGCTTAAGGGTAGCATTAAAGGAAAGCATACATACATATCATATATACGACAAATCATATTGATATTCACAGTGAACAAAAAAAACCCAAATGGTATAGAATTGATGTTCTTTCTCCGGTTCTCAAGATTATCTTGCATCATATTTAAATATACCGGATTGAAAATGCCTTGAATATTTTCTTTATCTATTTCCATAACCTTGGTACAAAAAGATTTTATAGAAATGTACATATTATGTTGATTGACTTTTTTGTACCACTTTACATACTTTTGATTGATTGGTGGAAAAGTTGGAATTAAAACCGGAAAATAATTGGAATTAAACTCGGCGGTCAGAATTTATCAATGTTAAATTTCCCGTTATCCAGAATATTTAAATCAGCACAACATTATATGTTTCTGAGTTTATTATGCCAAAAATTTGGAACTAAACTCAACAACTAGTTTTTTTCCTACTTTAATTCCAATTGTTCTACGAATTAAGTTCGGAAACGTCATACAAATTTAAATGCTATTTTTTAGCGAGTTTAATTCCTGCGAGCGTATTTCGCGGAGCCGTTGTAAAATAACATAATTGGTAAAATTGTTTCATTATTCCTTAAATAAAATCGGATTAGTATATGAAACAGTGCGGATGAATAAAAATCAAAACTGGATTTTGCCCTTAAATCCAGATATAATACACAGAATTGCATAAAACTTTATTTATTTGTCGAAACTTAGCGTAAACAGCTTTTTAGTGTATACGGTACACAAAAAAAAAACCTTACGTAACAAAAATCTTATTAATGCATGATCACGATGCCATTTTTTATGTTTTATATTTTGTGAAAAATAACACCAGCTTTTTTTTTGTTTTGTTTTGTTGTGTTGCATGATTTTAATTTTTTAACACATTTAATCCTTGTGCTGTTTATTTATGTTGTGTGTGTGTTTGTATATACTATATGTTTTGTGTTGTAAAATACATTTTATAATTTAAACGAAGCGAAAAACAGTATTTTCACATTTTTCCACTTTTTTCTTTCTTTTCCATATTCATAATAACATGCATAAATGACATGTTATATGATATACAGGTGACAGCTACTGATGGTGATAAGGATCGTCCACAAAATATTGTATACTTTTTAACGGGACAAGGTATTGATCCGGATAATCCAGCAAACAGTAAATTCGATATAAATCGTACAACAGGAGAAATATTTGTGCTTAAGGTAAGTGGAAGCTTTTTAAAAATTTGTTGGTTATAAAATTGGCTAGGATAGAATATTTAGAGTTTTGGCATGAGTCCAACAATATTGTTTGGATTTGCGATGCAATTTAATGGTATTTGTCTAGGTTTGGCGCAAAAAAAAGCAATATTTGTTTCAAATACAAAAAAGAGGGCATTCCAAATTATAATTGGAATATTTTTTTTTTTTAATTCGGCGGATGGTCTTAAAACTTTATTTTAGAAAATTTTCCATCGGTATATCTTCGTTGAGTAAGATCATATGAAAATAGTTAAGTCTATCATTTTTCAGAAACCGTAAAAAAATAGATTTGGCTCAATCACTCTAATTTGCAGCTTTAAAGTGGATCCTAATACCCAATTAACCCCCCTGAAAAAAAAATAAGTTCCTCAATACAGTTTGATTGTATTACTTAAAGCGTGAAAAAAATAGTTTGTGTGGATGCACACTTAGGAGATGCACGTTGGAATTGGATAAAATGTTGTTTATAAATTCGTATATTCACGAATTGTACATTTGCAGAACAATACTTTGAGTCTTTCTAATACTGAAAAGAAAATGAGTCGGTCTATGAGTGTTTAATTTTAAAATTATAGACTATGACATAAAATTTTAATTTGAAAATACTTCTGGGAATACATATCATATAAAACAATCTGCTAACAAACTCAACATTTCTTCTTGTCTAGTTAAATATTTAAAACAATTTACCAGATAAAAGACTTTTAAACAGATTTCTGAATAATAAAACACTGAATTTAAAATCTTCTTCCCAATCCTTGAAATCATAACTTGAAAGGCTTGTTACTTATTGACCCAAGCTATTTTGATAATTCAATCAAAAATTTTGATTCAGTACGGGAAAGCTATTTAAATCTTTCAAAGCCAAACAATTTTCAGGAAACTTAATTTAAATAATTCCGAGAAAAATTTATATATTGATGACAGGTAGTTATTGTACCGAGTTAGGGAGAGAGAATTTAATTGAAACAAACAAATGCTCTAGTTACAAATTTAATTTGAATTTGCTATCTTGTTTATTTTTCTTGTAAATGTTTTATGTTGTTGGTGACATGTTAATATTGAATCTATGGACTCCATGTTTCTGATCGTTTGAAACAGTAGGTACTATAATAATAGAATAATTTTATACCACAATTCAAATTTAATGTTTATTGAAGTAGAATTTTAATAAAACAAGAGCATACAACGTATCCGCATTCTAACGATTTCTAATTTTGGTCATAAAATTTCCAGAAATAGGAAAGGCTCGTTCACTATTTGTCGAAGTTGGTCAATAGGGCTTGATAAAAATTTTCCAATGTTTGCTTCTTTGACAAGTTCCTTCTACAATCTTAAAATAACTTTTGAGGTATTTGGTTTTGGAACCATAAAAAAAGAGTCAGTGGTTTTTTGCATTTTTGTAAATTCAGATTCAGGTGGTGGCTAGATTCACCAACCAGATTCTTCTCCAATATTTAATGCTTCTTGTTGAGCTATATTAATCTCTCTAAACGAAAATAATCTTTTGTACATTTCACTGACCAATAAACTTATATCAGCTTTCGATGTATATGAAAAAAATTGCTTCGCTTTGGGATAAGTAAAATTTTTCAAAAAATACACGTTAAATAAAAATTCACTAGATGTGAGTATACTAGACAATCTAGTTGAATCAAGTAAAATTAAAAATACTAGATTTCTGGTTGTAGTAAAATCTGGTAATTTTAGTAAAATTATGAGAAATACAAGTTTTTAATTAGATTTCAAGTAAAATCGAATACTACATTTTCTTGCACACAATTTAGAATATAATTTCCACACACGAGGCGTGGGAATCACATCTTTAATTAAAAAGAAAAAAACTTCCATGAAATTGTAGAAATATAAACAATTTTGCATCTATTATTACGTGGAAGATTTCTTCGTGGTTCAAACCATTCTCCGACAAACATACCAGATACGACTGCGACAGCTTACTTTTTTGGGTGAAATCTTTTATTGATTCATCTACCTGCAAAAATTTAAAGTTTTGGTTTAACAACAAGAGTAATAATATGAACTATAATATATCAAAATTTCAACATTGGCTTCCTTATAACCCCTATTCAACTAAATTAAATTAAACCATGTAGATTTTATTCATCATTGTCCCCAATTTTGGACTTTTCGGGTGATCATCAGGGTAACAATTTTATTTTAAAATTACATTATGCTAAATATGGAGGTTACAATAAAAAATACTTAGTACGTTACTTTCTTTACCTGTCAAATAACGAACATAAAAGTACATTTGAATTTTTTGTACATTGTCGTACTCTGTATTGTATTGACATCTATATTTTATAGAGTATTATTAGTATTGTAGAGTTGTATTATAGAGTTCGATAATGTACAAGTTATAAAATTTAAAAGTATACTTCTATGCTGATTAATTGATAGGTAATGAAAGTTACGTACTAAGTAGTTTTTATTGTAACGTTCATATTTAACATTAATAGTAGTAATTATATATTAAAATGGTTGGCTCAATTAAAAGGCAATTCAGTGAAAAGAGTTTTAGAGGAAATGCCTTTTTAGAAGGAAGTTCAACCAAAAAACTAAAAAATCTTCCAAATCACAATATTTTGACTGGAATTCTTTTGGATTTAGTTAGGTTTTTTTACTGAAGTGCCTTGATACCTATAACCTGGCTCCATAGGCCGAAAAAAAATGATGAATATAATCTACATTGTTTAATTCAATTTAGTTAAATATTCTATAAGAAAGCCAATGTTGCAATTTTTAAATGTAACAATACTATTAAAAAACATATAATAGTTAGAATCATATCAATAAATAATTAAGTACCTAAGCCCAAACGCACTCGCCGGATATGCAGGTTAAAACAAATTGTAGATCATCCGACGAAGCAGCAGTCGCTTTAAGTATGGTGTTACTCGATGTAAGGTGTTTAATTATATTCGATGAAACTTTGATCTTTTTCTTCATATCCCTCTGCACAGGATATTGAACTTTAAAGAAACGTTTTTACAAGAAGCTCCTTCAATATGTATAAATGCATATTAATATTTATAGGTTAAAGTTATACTGTCTTCAATTATTGGAAACAACCCAGCATTTAAAATAATGCCAATGGAATTGTTCTTTATTTCATTCCAGTGTTTCTACAAGAGACCGAATTCAAAATTAATCTGAAATGTTAATAATTGAAAGTTAATCTGAAATTAATTTAATGTATATATTTATCAAAACATACACATTCACCGTCAAAATCCTTCACCTTGGGAAAATTTTGGATGAGTTCAGTCGCGGAGGCCAAATTTAATCGCAAAATATGCGCCGACCAAATGTTAAAATATGTACGGCAGAAGCTATTGCATAAATTATTAAAACCACGTGTATATAAATCCGCATTTGCTTGATGCATCTCATCAATAATTAAATGTAATATTTCAAAATACTACTTTATATTGTTCTTCATTTCAATATACCACAGCAAGAAATTCAACGTATTACTGATACTGACTATGACGACGAAATTGAAATTAATATGCGAGCTAAAGTCTAAATTTATTAGAATTCTAGTAAATTCCAATAGAAGTTAAAATTGACCAGAATATTACTAGAATCTGTTTTGGAGAAATTCCTTGCCCTTGCGAACAGGAATTATCTTGTATTTATTTTAATTTAACTAGAATTTTACTAGATTTCAGGTAACTACTCGTTAAATTTACTAGATATTCCATTATATATAGTAAAACTAACCATCTAGTATTTTTCTAGATTCTCTCTTTCACTCGAAATCGACTGGATTTCCACTAGAATTTGCAAAACCAGATAATCAAGTAGCCAATTACCGGATTTTGTAATGAGCGTGTACTTGAGTAAAATTTATACATATGGAGATATATATTTTTTTAAAGCATTCTATAAAAAAAATGTCGGTAAAGAGATAATCGGAGATAATCATGAAAATTTGTACCATTAATCGATTAATCGTAAGCATTGGAAAAATATCGATTAACGATTAACCGTTTAATCAGAATGAAATCTCTACGTGATAGATTAAAAGAATCTTCCATTTTTGTTGTTACGATAACGCTGTCGAATGGTTGAATTATCAATATCTTGTTGAATGTGCTCATTGCTGTATTGCACTTATTACTGAACAGTGTTTGAAATGCAGCAGCTTTTTTCCTTGGATTGTTCCATTTTGATTTTTGCAGGTTGAATAAAAGTATATTCCTTTGCTTGATGATACGTAGAGAAATTCATCTTCTAGGTAATCGATGTCATTCATTTCGTTGTATGGAGTTGTGGTACAATTTGCATTTTGGTACAACAGTATATTTGGTACGCAGCTATTTATAATGCTGTCTACTTGCTCTTTTTGGCAATAATATACATTTTCGATGATTGAACAAGGTTTGGTCAACATCATGTAGACTTGAGGGTTTATATTTGTTTGAGATAGGAATTATTTCGGTAGTATTGATAGGTACTGGTTTGATGTGATTGTATGTTAGTTCGTCATTGTAGAACTGTGGTATTTAAATAGCTATTATTATACTCGTTCTATTATAATATGCTTTTAATTCGAGCAACTCGTAGATTTCTTCATCAGAAGCTATATTAACATTATTTTTGATTAGATGTTCATGAATGTATATCAATTCGTCTTTGGTTAAAATATGTCGTGAAATTATTCGTATTTTTGCAAATGCTAGAATTTTGTTGACATTGTTTATTTGGTTTTTCAATATTTCTAATACACTCTGCCAGTATCTGGCTGTGAATTCCCTATGTGTTTCTAATCCTGATTCAATTCTAGATGTTAGATCGTTAATGTTAATGGTTATTATAAAGTGTGTTTGTTGCGTGGTTACCATACTCTAGGTTTGGTTATTGCGTTTTGTATTTGTAAATAATCGTCGTGATCTACATTTCCTGATATACCTTTTATTATTGTGCCTAACCCATTAAATAGCCCTCGTTTTGTTCTAATGGCTGGGTATATACATATATCTCAGGTTATCTTGTAATTCTTTGTATTTATTCCTAGCTATATGTAGGAAAAGTTTTATTAATAGTGATTTCTTGAATCATATTAATGTTACTGTTAATTGAATTCAAATTAATTTTGAATGAATTAGTTTAACATAATTTGTAATTATTCTTGCTTGCCCCAAATCCAATCCTAGGATACCCTTGTTACTATCGATAATAAATATTTCGATGGATTGTTGAATGCAACCTGTAAATTATTATTTTTTAATACGCTGTTTGTGAACATTCGTTTGTTAGTGACAACGATTATTATCTTGAATAGTTTCGTGCTTTATTTATTTGGGTGCTAGTTTATCCCTAGTTGTTGTAAGCTCGAAAATAGTTAGTCCTGGGTCATATTTTTTAGGATCTTCTCTATTTTTATTTAAGTTATTATTTATTTTTTCCTTTTGTTTGAGGTTATGATCACGTACTAGATTTTGAACAAGTTCGTAATTTTTCCTAATATTTTCCAAAGTCTGATCTGGTTGCGAGTTTCAACTTTCTGGGATTGAATGTGTCTATTGAATTATTATATGTTAGAATTGTTTCATCCATAAGCTCAGAAATTGGTATCTTTTTATTTTTTGAAAATATGATTCTGGCAATTTCCGTTATTGTAGAGTGTAATATTTCTACCGGACTATTTCCTGTGCTGACCAGTGAAGGTTGATATCATACATGGATATGAAATGTTTAAATAATTTTTAAATTCGGATGCGTTATCCATAATAATTTGTTTTGGGATACCGTGTTGGGAAAAATAACTTTAAATTTTGAAATTATGACTGCTGAAGTGCTGACTTGCGCGACTAGTGATTTCGTAAGCAAGAGCGAATTTTGAAAATGTATCCGACATGGTTAAGAAATTTTTTACTTCGCAGGGTAAATATATCACAATGAATTATGTCCATTGGAGAGTTTGGCGTTGGTGTTAATTTATATTTAACTTTTACTGGATTTCGTTCGTATTTGTTTTAATTACATGTTTCGCACTGTTTAATGTAATTGGTTATTAACTCTTTCATGATTGGAAAATAATATGTTCGTTTT
Source organism: Tipula vernalis (assembly GCA_958295665.1). Lineage (NCBI taxonomy): Eukaryota > Metazoa > Arthropoda > Insecta > Diptera > Tipulidae > Tipula > Tipula vernalis. The sequence goes on along the minus strand of OY282558.1, from coordinate 171,494,645 downwards.
AGTTTAGCATTTATACCTCGATGGTTTTTACTATGACAATTGATGATAACTTCGGCTTGTTTAATTGAATCATAGGTAGAAGACATAGGTTTCTGGCATTTTGGTTGTTCTTACAACTTTCAATCCTGAGCCACTAAATTTCTCAGTAAAATCTTTTTGGATTGTTTGAAATGCTTCATCGCTGCACATGATTATTTCTACAATATCTTCCTCACTAAATTTATTTTTTCGTAGAATAAAACGTTTCTTCTTTATGTGTTTTATAAAGAACGATTCTTTAATTTTGTCGTAATTGGATTGTTTTTAATAACCTATTTGACTCTGATAAACCGTCATTGTCAATGGTTATGTTATTAAGATTTTGGATAACATTTTTTAGGTTGTCAGTTAGCCCTAAGACGTTTGTTTCCGTTTTATCATGTTGTGGATATTTTATTGAGTCAATGGTATTAGGCCATGATAAACCGTCATTTGCCAAACACTCATTGAGTCTTTTAATTTGCTCTTTGCTCTCGAGCCTAGATAATGCATCTGCATAGGTGTTCAGGGATCTATTTTTGTATACGATCTCGTAATCATACTCTTCTAACCGTAGTCGCCATCGAACAATTTTAAAGTTAAATAACCAAATTAAAGGTTTGTGGTCAGTTGCAATTGTAAATTTTTAACCTTAAAGGTATGGGCGAAAATATTTGACCGACCATACTATACCTAGTAGTTTTACTAGTTTTAATATTTTGTTGAATTTTAATTTATTCATGTAATTTCTAATATGCTACCGGTGATTAGACCATTTTAAATGTGTTTCTATTAGCACGTAGAAGTGTATATTAGTATTTACGAACGATAATTCAACGAAACCGATTAATAACAGAATTCTATTTATTTAATTGACAATTTTATATGTTCCAAAGATTGTAGACAATTTTATATGTTCCAAAGATTTGCTACTTTCTTTAGATCATTATTATGTTCTTGGAGACTAGTACTAAATACTACGGTGTCGTCCATCAGGAGAGTACGTGATTCCCTTGTAGTTCACCCAAAATATTGTCCATCACACTTTGAAAGGTGCTGGGCGCATTTTTTAAGCCAAAGGGCATTCTTACAAATTCTTAATGCCCACCTTCAATTGAAAATCCCGTTTTATCTTTATCTGATGATCTAGTCTCAATTTGGTGGAAACCAGCGGCTAAATCTATATTGGTGAAATAGATCGATTTGCCCAATTTATCCAAGATGTTATTTATGTTTGGTAAAGGGTACTTGTCGTCTATAATAGTTTGCTTATTTAGCTGTCTATAGTCGATAATAAGACGTCACTGCTTATTTCCTTTTGAATCTGGTTTTTTCGGTAACATCCATATTGGACTGGACCAAGGACTATAAGATGGTCTAATGATACCTTGATTCAAAAGCTTTGCAATCTTTTTTTTTATTTCGGATTTTTGATTTTCCGGCGAAAATATCGGCGAATTTTGAACATAGCTTTAAAATTTGCTGCTGTTCTTCCCTATTTAAGTGTTATGTTGCTAATTTAATGGTTCCACCTGTGGTGGTTTAAATAGGAAAACTTCTTTCGGGGTAGTTGAGGAATTAATTACTTCTACCAAGGCTGTGAATGGTTTTATGGTTTTATAGATACCTTCCTGAATATGAAGACCTGTTTGAAGATTTATCGGTAAAATATAAAATTTACCGCACTTTAGATTAATTGGAATTTCTATTATTACCTTGGTTAATGGTTCGACGTAAAATGGTTTAATACAAGAAGTTAGTTTGTTGTTTAGTGGTATATTGAAATTTGGGGTTTGCAGTATATTTTCGTTAAGAATACTACTTGCTGTTAGGTCCATAATTGTTTCATAACCTATTAGGCCATCGAATATATTATGGAATTTGAATATAAATATTTCAATTGGTTTATGGAATTCTTGGAACTTTATGATTGCTTTTTGATTTACAGTGGTTGTATTAAATAAGCTTTTGATTTTAATATTGGTTTGTATGTTTGATGTGCTTTGATATATTCATGGTTAATATACCATTTATTAGCCTCTGTATCAATAAGGAATTTTAAATGCTTATTATTTAAAGTTAAAATTATAAATGGTGTGTTTGATGTTTAACAATTGTTTATTTCACCTAATTTTCCGAGGCTTTTTGACGAAAATCCTTGTAATGAACCTGTTTGTAAGGTTTTTTTTGTTCCGTTTTAACTTCTTGCTTTACTGCTGGATAGTTATTTAAGCCTTTCCTGCATAACTTTTTTTTTTTTTAATTAAAAATTATCCTGAGATGTAAAATATTTTCTATTGGATTATATTGGTCATGAAAAACTTGTAATGTTGATAGTTTTTCCGGAATTTCCATTTATGTGTCTCACTCACATATACACCATGCAAAAATGAAATCAAAAATAAAGTTTTAAATAATATTTTATTTTCATTCAATGAAAGGAATAAATAATAACTTTATTAATAATTCAGACTTTTACAATTCAAAATACAAGAATATCATACAATATCACAAATATTGTTCAAAATAAAAATAATAAATGGAAAAAGGAGCATTTTTATTTGTGGAAGTTAGTGAAACAATTCCGATCCTTATTGAGGCAGAAAGGCCCACTACATTTAGAACATTTAATAAATGATAATTTCCACAATTAGGCACTTTGCAACCAAGGCGAGATTTCATCCATTCTGGAAGGTGATCATAGTTATCTCTGCGTACTTCCTTAGGTGGAATGTGAGTGGCATTTGCTTTTCTCCTTTTTAACTCTAAGAGTTTACTTACAGTTGAAGAAGGTCTTCCTATACTCTTGTTTGCTGGCCGATCATACATAGCGATTCTGCTACTATGGATTTAAAGTCTGCCAATGATAACAGATTTGTTTCTGCGGTGCCGTTCGATCTTTCTACTTTCCTAAAACAGAAAAAAAACATTTTAAACCAATCTAATATATAGTAAAAATTAATTACGTACCTGTACAAAATCCAACTACATATTGCTTATGGATAAGTCCAAGAAGTGGAAAAATACACGGAGATACGAGTTCTTGGACTTTAATTTTATTTTGTATTTGCCTAAAAAATTGTCAAATAAATCCACACCCCCCCCCCCCCTCCCCCCCAACTTATTATATTCCAAAACAATGGCTGGGCACGGTATAGTGGTTAATCCGGTCTTTTTATCTCGCCTTTCTGTATTTTGTACAGGTTGCTCACCAATAAAATTTGATATCAAATTGACAATTTTCGTATCCTTCCATGATACAATACGTAGAGTCATGTCATCGATATTAGTAGTCAATTCCAACGAAGTTCCACGAGGTTTAGCTTTCCAACTCCTTTTATATGGCAGTGCATAGCTGGCTACTCTATTTTTACATAGAGTTCCTAAACTTAAAATTCCATTCTTTCCAAGTTCCAGAATCAAACGGATGCTACTGGAGTAGTTATCAAAATAACACTTGAAACGTTGATGTCTTGGTATATTCCTTGTTAACTGTATTACTACATTTCCACTGGAACCAATATTGATCTCGCCCACCAATCTTCTAGATATATCATTTTCCTGTCCTGTGTATAGCTCAAAATTATAGCAGTATCCTGATATGCCAGCTAAAATAAAAAACTTATAACCCCATTTGTACGGTTTTGCTGGCAAATACTGCTTCACAAAATGCCTTGCTTTTGTATAACACATTTGTTCGTCGACGCATACATATTGCTCGTAAGGGACTTGTTGAAAGTTTTTTTGTAAAATTTCAACTAGAGTTCTAATTTTATGTATCCGATCATGTTCAATATGTGCCCTTGGCAGCATACTGTTGTTGTCATTAAAATGCAACATCTGTTTGATTTCCTCAAGCCTATTGAGTGACATAGTTTTTTGTATTAATTCGTTGCCGATTGACTGGGTCCAATACTTCCGTGTGTTGGTAATTTGAACAATAGATGTTAACAAACAGATGCGAATGAATTTTTGAAGTTCGGCAACCGTCAAATTTATCTTATTATTAATATTTTTCTGGAATGCATACACATTTGATTGGTGAACTATTAACTCCAACAATTCATCGGTAAACAAAAATTTAAAAAATTCGTAAGGTGTTTGTAACTTTTTTATATCTGGTGGCAACTGATCTTCCCCTAAGAATTTTATCTTCGCTAATATCGTAAGGCATTTGCCGCCATTTCAAATCGGACATTTTTTGTTTAATCTTGTGATATTCTTCGGTATCCTGTTTAACTGATTTTGTTTGTTGCAAAACTTTCAAATTTTCTGTACCTAAATCTTAAGCAAAAACAACCTCCATTTCTTCGATGTTAAAACGTTCATTCTCTGTGGAAATGTTGATTATTTCAATTGGATCATTTTCTATCAATAAATGCTCTGCGCTTAAATGTTCAATCTCTACATCCCGATCGACCTCATCTTTGTCAAAATCGTTTCCAAATTCATCTTCACTTTCGTCCATCCATCAATTATTTTCATTATTTCCTCTTCGGAAATAATACCTGGTCGAGGCCCTCTTAGCAAGTCTATGAAAAAATACTTGTTTAGTTGCATAGTATTTCACACATGATATTATATCAAATATGATAGATTTTTTCTTAGAACACTCATTGCGCACTATATCATATTTGATATTATACACTTTATCGCAATAATACGGTTATAATTCTAAATAAATTTGTATATTTTATATATAGAATTTATTTAATAATCATTCTTAATTATAAAAGTACAACTTACCTATCTGAACAGTTTTTTTAATACAAGTTATTGAAGAATTAAAATTTCCCAATATATGATCGACGTCAACACAATGACAAACTTGAACAAACATGCGAATTTTAAGAGTGTTGTTGATTTTACACTGTTAGAATTTATTTTGTGAATAAATATAGTGTTATCGTAGTTGAAAAGCGAAAAATATTACGACATTTCCTTGTAGTAAAGATTATTAAGCTATCATTTTTGGTTATATCAAATATGATATACAATGCAGGAAAGGGTCAAATTGTAATTATTCCGTGAAGGATAATTTTGTGATGTGGGTTTAAAATTATTCCGGTGGAGGATAATTTTGAGATGATGATTGGAAATTATTCCGTGAAGGATAATTTTGAGATGATGATTGGAAATTATTATTTTTAAATTTCCCGTCATAAAAATTTTTCTTAGTTTGTTGGACCGGGTTTTTAATTTTTTGGATGTTTTCTTCTTGATTCACAAATTCTAGTGCCTCGGCCAGTGTTTTTGGCCTTTTAGCCCGTAACCATTGTCCTTAACGGTTCTTTCACTCCACCCATGAAGATCATCAAACTATATTTGTATTATTTTACTGTACAAATCGTTATGGTTTAAATTGCTCCTAACTAAATTATGTAGTTGGAATGTTAAGATTGATTTGTCGCGTTTATCAGCGAAATTCAAAATTAATGCCTGTTTTATTGCTTCCCAACTACTATCATTCATGTTTTGTGTTAATAAAATATCGCTAGCTTTACCTATTATCTTATTCCTAATCCCTGATATTATAATTTTATAATAATCACTTTCATCGATTTTTGTACATAGATTTAAAATATTATCTATGTTATTGATAAAATTATACACTTCATTTTTATAACCATCAAATGGTTTTATATCTTTTACTACGTCTGGCAATTTAAATAGTTTTATTGTTTCCTCGACTAACTTGTCCATTTATAATTTTCTTTATTCTTTTAACAGTTTTTCCTATTTGAATCGGACTAACTTTTAATTTGTGAAGTTTTATGTCGTCTTGTGACATACGTTCATTAACACTTTTTTTCATTATTGTTTTGGAAGAGATCCATTTGTGTGTGCACTTTTATCACTTATTATTAATAAAAAATTTTATAAAAATAAAATGAAATAAAACAATGAATATTTTTTCTTCTTAAAGTGATAATTTAAAATTTTTATATGTTTTTTACATATACACGGACTAGTTTCGAGCAACCAAGCTCTTTGTCAACAGTCTTAAATATTCTAAATTTTTAATGTTGAAGGTTTGCCCTATTTATAATTAGCTCGTATATTGCGTTAAAAGGCATTCGATCATTTAGTAGTTTTGGATTTCGCCTGTAGTTGTAAATCTCCAACTCTTCAGCTCTGTTCAATTTTTCCCCTTTGGGCATTCTGTGTAAAATTTCTACATTATTGTCGAAGCTGGAACAATTGTGGTGTTTTTGTGTCAGATGTTGTGCGAAGTTAGACGTTATGTTAGGTTTTCCTATTTGTTTCATATGTTCAACAAATCTTGTGGTGAAATTTCGTCCAGTTTGGCCTATGTAGAACATGTCACAATCATCGCATTTCATCGCATCAACGAGTATCAATCAGGGGTATACAAATTTCTAATATGCTATTAAATGTGTTTTTATTAATACGTAGAAGTATATTAGTATTTACGAACAATCATTCAACGAAACCGACTAATAGACAGAATTCTATTTATTTAATTTTTTAATTTATATGATTTTAATATGTTCGGAAGATTGTAAGAGAATTCAATCCAGTTTCGAACTGATGAGCTGATGATTATGAAAAAAACCAATCTTCTCATCAGGCCGCGGCAACTGGACTGATTATACCACAATTTACATTCTATATATACAGACTGTACTGTGCGTTATGTACTAGCGAATCATACTAATATAGATAAATTCTCTTACTCTTCTCTTAATCTTCGGAACATATTAAAATCATATAAATTTTTATTTTCTTGGATATACAACGTCTTCAAAAATTCTTCCTAGCTCCATCATACAGTAGTAGTAAAATTAGTGTTTTAATTTAAAAATCCAACCCCAGATGATAAGTCCTATGGAATTTTTCAGAGCCGGAATTCATTTAATTTTTGGATATAAATAAAACCTTAAATGTAAAATTTTATTGAAATTCATCCACGAACATGCTACTCAGTTCCATTTTGTGGTATATTCCTTGAATTTGGCTCTTATTTTATTTAAGAAATCCGACCGCTATTGATGTGATCCAAGCAACTCTCCAGAGTGTGAATAATTCTATTTTATACGAGGAACTACTTACAGATTCGTCTTAATAACTTAAATATAAAATCCCACCAAAATCCATTGGCAAACGTGCGCATGTTCGATTTGGTGCTGAAAATTGTAAAAAGGTTTAGACGTGTTATGCTTTTAAAAAACACATTTCTCTTTTACAAATCGTGACTTATGGTTTGTATTTATCTACCAAAGAATATCCTTTGAATTTTGGCCATATTTTATTTAAGAAACTCGATCGCTGCCCCAAACGGAACTTCTGATATAATGCACCAATTCCATTTGAATTGAATATCTAACTTATTAACCAACATATTTGATGATAAAAAAATTAGTTGCAGCACGCCCAAATGATGAATCAATGTGGCGGGTTTTGAATATTTTCTAGAATAGATTTCACAATAAATCTGTTTTCTAACCAGAAGATGGATCAGTGGTTTTTTCCGAAAATCACCGAAACAAAATCACCTTATTTTTTGGTCGCTTGATGAGAACCTTCCCTTAATGATATTCAAAGAGATAAACATTTTTTGTTTGTCCTACATATAGGGTAAAATATTTAAAAGAGTAATTCATATGCTACAAAAAATATCGCTCACTAAAATATTTTTTTCAATCGCACTTTGAAAGAGCGAAACAATTTTCTTTGTTTTTATCATTAGAGAGTAAGAACGTTAACGCATAGTGAAAAAATATATTTAGATTAAATTTGAATAATTTAGAAAATTAATTTGAATTCTGTTCACGATAAAGGTGCTAATCCGACTAAAATTGGAGAGACTCCGCTATACCGAAAATACCCTCAAAAACCCATTTTCTAATTAATATTATTAAAGAAATTCCTTAGCTGCCACAAAGGAGAAGATGACGCTGCCATAAAAAAATATTTGGTGATTTAGGAATATGATGATGTTCTAATTTAGTGGAACTTCGCCTAATAGCTTATTGTGTAAATTACAGTTAAATGAATAAACTTTACGATTTTTTTAACATTGAGAGAGGGATAGAGAGATCTAAAAGCTTTTAATTTTTATATTTCTTAAAATTGTTGCGGTGAACTGTATTTATTAATATCTGCTATTATCTTTTAAAAGCTTAAAAGCTTTCGTACAGTTTAGGGTGCCATTTAAATTGAATAAAATAATTTTAATGTACATATAATTATTTTAAGTTTTTAACTTAAGCCTTATGTTGGTAAAGATAAAAAAAATAATTTCTCTTTAAAATAAATTTACCCTTCAATGGTACAAACGAAAAGCTTGGTTTTGACAACCGCATTTGTCAATTATCGTTCTTAAAAGCTCTATTAAATTAATAAAACTAATTTTGTTCACGAAAACTATTTTTAAATGTCCGCGGACAACTCGCTTTTAACTACTAAAAACTTTTGCCGTTAAAAGTTTTGGTTCTTTCTAAATGACTTTTCTTCGGTACAAAATCATAAAAAAATATAAAAACAACAACAAAAACTTTTTTATGTTTTTTTTTATTTTTTACATCCAAATGAAAATTGTTTTTGAAGCGAGCTTTTTATGCTACATATAACCATTATTATTATTATTATAGAAAAGGGTTGACACTCTCAATATGTATTATTTGTATTGTTTAAACAAAACAAAAAAAATACATAAAACGAAATGAAATTTGAATAGCATTCATACAATGTACTCATTCCATTTCAATTTTATATTCAATAACCTTTTTTTTTATGTTTAATTGAAAAATATAACAATTTTTTTACGTTCCTCCCGTCCTTTAAAACCATTAACGTAAAATAAAAACAAAATTTATTTTCACTCTGCTATTTTTAATAATAATGAGCTTAATGCAATAAAAAACGAAAACAGAAAACTTTAATTTCCGTCTCGTACATTTTTTGTATTGTTGTTGGTTGTCTTGAATTTTGTTTATATAATAATTTATTATTATGTATTAAAAAAATAAAAATATTTTTTATATTTCTTCATTTTCAATTTAGATCACGCTTTGTCGACTGCCGGTTTTTTATTTTATTTCAAATTTTCAATTTCACAGGGAGGTGGTTTACACAAACTACGTACCACCACCTACATACATAATAAATAGTATTGACTGTGTTACGAAAACTTTCTGTTTGTATCAATAAATTGTTGATCTAAAATCTTTTCGATTGTTTGGAATGTTCAAATAAAACTGATTATAAATTAAATTGGGTACGGATATAATTTGTCAGACATTTTATAATTGTTAACTAATTTCCGCTTATCACAATTCGCCTGCGATGATAAAATGTTTTTTTGTTTGGTTTTGTGTCTAATTTTTAATTTAACAATAATTTGTGTAGATTAAATAATGTGTCAAAAAAAAAACTTTTGTTTTAAGGATTAAGTCGACACGAAACAATAAAATCTCTTTTTACTGGAAATAAAGTGTTCAAAATAAAAAAGAGATTATATATTAAAAAAATTTTAAATGGTTTTCACACATTCTAAATAACCAAAAAAAAAAAAAAAAAAATTAACAAGATTTTGATATTATTTAAATACGCAAATATCAGACCTTAACTCAAAAAGTTTTTCAAGTTTTATTAAAAACCCTAGAAATGTGCTTTTTTTGTTACTAAATTTGTCCTTTTCAAATTTTTGTTTTGTAAAGTATTTTCATTTTCATGATATGATATTATAATGTATCATTGTGCGAAAGAGAAAACATTCTAAAATTAAAACCACAAATCAAATAATATCCAACCCCTTTCAAAAATACATTTAACATTCGTCCTCTTTTCAAAAACCTCATCATAAATGGAAAATCCATAAAATTGTTGTGTTTATGTACAATAGTAAAAGCTCATTGATGAGAACATGATAAACATTATTTTGGTTTGTCCTATAAATATAGGGTAAAATATTTGTATTTTTATGTATTTTACAGAGAATTTAATTTACTTATTTTTGTTGCTTATGTCTCCGTATCTAGATCATAAAATGTGATACATAATATTATTGATTAGGTGCAAAAATAAAACACCAAATAACAGTATTTATGAATTTTAGTCATGTGCATAGCTATACTACTATTTATGGCGATGATATGTGTTCGTTTGCAAATTGAATTCGTGAGACTGCAAAATTGATGGTATCAGCTAATAAATGCATTTTATGGAAATTTCGTTTTTATCGATTTCACATCACATTGATTGTGGCTTGAATTATAAAATTTAGATTAGGAATTTTTGTGTTTTTAGTGAGAACATGCTAGTAAATAATAATATCGTTGAGCTTCTTGTTGAACCTGTTTTTGATAACACACGCTGTGGACTGTATACTTTTATTTTAACTTTGTTTATTATTTTTTCATGTTTCGCGTCCAGTTCGTTTATGGAAAAAAGGAGGTTATGGGCTCATTAACTCAGTTATTCGTACCAATTCATTGGTCAAACCTTCTGCATTCGTCTAATATTAACATTTTTGTTGGTATTGTATTTTTTATAATGAATTAAACAAAGTAATTACATTCGGTCTGAAAGGACCAAAGTATTGAAATCCTGTCAAAAATGATTAAAAATTTTATTGGTCCAAAACCACTTTTCTCGATGTTTTGAAAGTCCCTGAGTCTAAAAAGCAAAAAAAAAAAAAAATGTCTGTCCGTCTGTCTGGATGTCTGTAGGTATATACCCATGGTATCTCGAGAACGGCTTGTTTGATTTAGAATTTTTTTTGCCAGTCTGTTTCTATTTTCAAGGCTGAGATTTGAAAAGCTTTTAGAATCTGTGTGCCAAGAGGGTCGGGTACCTGCCATACGAATTGACCCAAAATACCTCGTTATGGAAATATTTACTAATTTTTTATATATGCTGGTTTGCATTGCTCTATTTCTAATCTAATCTAAATGTCAATTCCTTAGTATCACATAAACGTGAAATGTTCTCGCGTAACGACCTTATTGATTTCTTTTTACATTCAAGCTGTAATTTTCCTCACAATACCTTTCTTCTTTCGACCAAAAAGTTTTTTGTGGTATTTCCCAAAAACGTAATATAAATTGAACTACCATTTAGTGTACGCACTTGATTATTGACTGCGGTTGAACTAAGTTTTAACATGCAACTTAAATCCTTGGTTTTATAATTTTCCGAACTTGCACTATTTAGTAGCGCGCGACATTGATATGCTTTTCCTCGACCATCTTCGATCAGGACTAACGTCGTTGCAAATATTTTTGTTGATTTGAATTTTTCACCAAACAAATTCAAATGCTCTTGATCTGAATTATTTGGTTGAATGGCCAAAGCTGTTACTGTCTCCTGACAACTCGTTATCTAATCAGCTCGGTTTACTTGTTGATTCAAGTGCAGTAAAGTATTATGGTTTTTGTTGCATACCTTGCACTTACTAGTCTTACAGAATTTGCTTGAATGGCCTTGTCCAAGGCAGTTAAAATATTCATAATACGCACATGTATTAGTATTCACAGGTGACATACTAATGAATTTATCACATCGATAAAGCTTATGTTCTTCACAGTAAAAAATATTTACATATAGATAGTAGGAAACAAAATGCCCCTTATCTATATGTAATATTTACATACTGTATGTACAGTGCATAAATGTATGTAATTTTAAGTATCCATAATATGTAAATTTCTCCAATTAAATATGTAATTTTACATAAAAATTTACGAAATCCAAAACATAAATTATATGAAAATTGTCTCAGTCAATTATGAAATTTTACATACAAATTATTGAAATTAAAAACATAAAATATATGTAAAATTACATAAAATGAAAAGAATATTTCAATATTTGATTTAATATTTATTCCATATAAAATATGTACACTTTTAATAAAGTATTTCCACTACTTGCATATTAAAAATTAGGTAAAAAAAAATATCTCACACAAGTGGTTTTGTTAAAAATTCCGGTACAAAATATTGCATGTTTTCCTTATACAACATCACCTTCGATTTTTTTTATTAATTTGTCCACTTTGCTTAATTGATTCATATTTCGTTTCCCGCCCCTTACGTTTTTGTGATATAAATTCAAAAAACATCGTTAAATAAACTCCATTGTCAACGAAACTGATTTATCATATTTTATATTAAGTATGTAATATAAAGCTACTAAAATTTGTATCGCATCCATAAAATCTGTTGCCTCAGAATTAACCAACTTTTTCTCTACAAAACAATGGTAGATGTGAGTAGTATCAGTATCATCCTCAGTTAATGCTGCAAATATATTAAAAATACAATAAAAAATTAAAATAAAAAAGAAAATAATATAATAATAAAAGAATAATTACCTGATGCTGTCCAAGGCGTATTTGTCGGAGAAGAAATTGAGTCAATCCAAGGTCAATCTGAAAAAAAAACAGTAAATTAATAAGTGTATTCCATAACCCATTTAAATTTCCTTACGTCACAAAAAGTTATAATTTGGTCCACATCCTCTTTAAAATATGCTGCCAACGCTTTCAAGCAATCGTAATCAGAAAAGTCTGCGGAGAAGTGTTTTTTTAACTTCTCTGTCTTTGAGTTGTTGTGTACCCCATAAAAATATTTTTGCTTTCATAACTCTAAAATTCGACGTCAGTTCTGATATTGGTTTTCTCATTAATTTGTGGAAATGGATATACAAATTTCTTTTTTTAAAAAGAAAAGGCCAAGGCATCTATTGTTTTGGTCAATTGTGGGCACTGGATTTTGATTGTTTAAAAACAGTCTTACTTCTGGAAACCAGCATTGCATATATTCCGCAATTTTAACATCACATTCGACTGACACATTTAATTGATTTTTTATTGAAATGAATTAGGATATAAAGAACCTATTTCCTCACAGATCTGAGGATACCTCGTAGCCATCTGAATTTGTTACGATGTTTGTTACGATGGTTGTACCAATAATTCCATTGTCATTAGCTGAATAAAAAAATCGAATTACAAAAAATCTTTAAGCTTATAAAATATTTAGATTAAATTACCTGTTTTTATTATATCCGCGATAGTTGGTTCACAGCAAATAATTTTTTTTTAGAACGGAGGGAATTTGTAATTTTATAAAGCGTTTGGTCCATCTAAGATAATACATAATTTAAAAGTTTTACAAAATATAGCTATGTATAAACAATCAATAATTTTATAAAATTGATACCTGAAGGAATTGATGGAAGAGATCAAAAATGCTTATTATTGTAGGAGTAAACTTAACTGTTGTGCTATATTTTAATTCATTTAAAAGAACCGCACTATAAGTTGAAAAATCTGTTAGCGATTGAAATACTAACTGTTTGTAATTATATATATAACATATGACAAAATTTCCCGTAAAATAGTATATCGGATTTTTCTATTGTTAAAAAAACTGAATGAATTTTCTTAACAGAAATTTCGTTCGAGTTAGATAATGAGGCAACAATGAATTCACCCTCCGAAAAAATTAAATCTCCGTAGGAAATTTTTTTGGTTACTATCCTATAATTTTCTGGAATTGTTATGTTATACATCTCTGGGTCTAATTGAATTGGTTTAAATGGCATTATTGTCCGATTGACACGGTTATCTGTTAAGTTTGATTGATATATTTGATGCAGATAAGAAAGCGAGTTTTCAACATGAATAAAATTTTTTAAATTACGTACAGCGTTTTTGAAATATTGATGTTTGTTCTCAGTACGAAACGTCCACATTTTTTAAAACGGACCTATTTGTTTAATTAAATCTGGATAGTGCGTCAAGTAATGGTGTTTGGGAGTGAGTTTCTGTTCGGAAAAATTTAAAATGCGAAATGATATGTACTGTTGGATTGCAAAATGAAGAGATGTTAGAAGAGACTCATCAAACTTCGAACTAGTTATAATACGACATAACTCAACTAGTACAGAATACATTTTCCAAATGGGACTATCAAAAATGTCACTATTTTGAAATTTACGGTTTAGGAAACAATATGGAATAATGATTATTGAAATCCATATATCATAGGCTTTACCCGTAATACATTTTTTTTTGTGATTAATATTAAACAGGATTGAAAGTTGCAACTTTCTAGTTATCATCTTAAAGGACGAAATTAACCAGCTTTCCGTCACTATATTATGGTTATATAAAAAATTTAATATCAGGTACAAATCACGTCCAGATATCCCTTCAAAAACGTCGTGAGCAATACATGGTGGAAGGCCCGGATTGGCCACGTGAAAGAATTTTAATTCGTTCAAAATTGAACCAAATTTCAGTCCGCGATGATGGATATTGTTTTCTGAATTTAAATTAATTAGATCTTGGTTGTATGATTCAATGCTTCGACTTTCCTTAGCAAAAATATCAAAATTGTTCAAATCAGCTCTTGAAATATAGCAATATCTACAAAAGTATGAGACACTACTGAAATTTTCACACAAATTGATGAGCACCTAGATTATCGCCGGTCAACACAATAATACATGCTTTAATTGGATTGCTAGTTGGCGTCATTTGGATGCCTTCAGTTTCAAAATTTTTAAATCGTGAATTAATTGTTGAAAAACTTTGTTGATTCCAAAGTTTTTTAAATATTTTTCCTTACATAGAAGAACAAGTTGAATATTGGCTCTGTTGGATATAATTTCATATTTTACATTCCCTAACATCATATAAACTCCTACCAATTTATGAATAGTTTTGGCAGAGCCTAGTGGATTGCATACTTCAAAACCATCTTGATACAGGATTATTTCAATTCTTTTCTCAATACCAGATAAAAAATAGCTTTCCCTGTAATTAGTGCCATTATCATAATCATGTACATATAATATTCGAACTTGGTTTGGTTGCGGAAATGAAACTATCATCCTCAATTAGCTTTTGAATAGTTTGAGAAATTGGTATATAAAAGTAACTACACATTTCATGCTCATTGTTGATGCTGATTTTTAAAATATTTTGATCTAAGGTGAGAAGTTTTAAATTGTTCAAATTAATTAAATTTTGGAATAGCCTGTTGCAGTTTGCTTGACAAATGAGGTATGCTTAATTGACTACAAGTCTTATCTAAATTAAAATTAATTTGTTCATGCTGATAAATGCTGAAAAAAAATTTCAAAAATGAAATTTATTGTAGAATCGGGCACAATATATTTACTTTTTAGTTCTAAAGCAAACTTCCCAACCGTTTGAACATTTACACAAGTCTGGGGTTCTAAGTTTTGCAGCGGAAGTGAAATGACGATAGTTGCCAACAATTATCAAAATTATTTTCTGACGCTAAGCTCGAATTCAAATTTTCCACAGCCCTATGCTTCTGAAACATGTGGCTACGGAAAGTGTTACAATTTCTAAAAATGGTTTTACAGTAAAACGGGCAGTAAACTATCTCTTTTTTTAAAATATGTTGACTATAATGCCGTATTATTTCTTTGTTACAGTTTAAAATTGTTGCATAATTATTAATTTCACAGTTTTTTTTAAATAGTACTCGATTATATTTTTGGTCATTGTGTTTTCGAAATAAATGCGATTTGAAGGAATTAAAATTATTAAATATAGCAAAACAATTTCGGTAACAGCTAAATTTAGCATTTTCCCCATTTTTATGTATCTTTATATGCTTCTCATAGTCCTTTAAAGTAACAGACACATAGTTGCATCCCAAACAGAGGTATTTGAGCAACATCTTTAAAATTTTGTAATAATAAATTTAAAAAATATTAGCAATAATTTTTATTAGAGCCCCAAATTTACAACTGATGTAACAAAACAGCTAACAAGCTAACCTAACTGTTTAGACAATTCAATTATTATAAGACTATACTACGTACTTATCTATTCTTTAATTGTAATTACATATAATAATAAATAATAACAAAATTCATTACGATTTGTTGTTTGTGTGTGTTATGAATAAAAATCAGACTTGTAGTTTTGGAACTCAAACTCACTTTCAATTGTATAGGTTAAAAACACAAAATTTTGATATCACTTTTACATAACTTGAATTGTTAAAATTTGAATTATTATTAATTAAATATAATATATGTATGTATATATAAACGAAATTTCAATATGTTTTAGGATAATTAACTATTTATTTATTGAATTAAATCTGAGTAGTGTATACACTGTAGGTAGTGCAACGCAAATTAATGAATAAACATGTTTTCGGATCGGCTCTATGGATTTGTCCTTTTTTTATCTTTTTTACAAATTATTTATGTAGTATTCCATATTAAATATGCAAGTATGTGTATTATATGAAAAAATTTCATTTAATAAAATTTTTGTTATGTATTTTCCAGTATGTAATTTGACGAATTACATACCAATTTATGTACCTTTATGTAAAGTAATACGAATTTTTTTCTTTTAAGTATTTGTATGTAATTTTTTTGCTGTTATCTATATGGAATTTTATTAAATATATGTAATTATTTTTTACCGTGTTTCTTTGCACTGTTAACTGTATTTGAATCAACAAAAGTTGTTATTTCGTCATCATGCTTCGTTTATGCACAGAATAGCTACTATTCTGATGTGATCCGTCTTTGGCTTTTAAAATCCTTGTTTCAATATCGATGAACGCCTTTAAATCTATCCACGTTGGATGGACATTCGGCACAACTTGTTTTTCCCATTTCATCTTAAGTTTTTGACTGATTTTTTTAACAATTATAGCCGTGATTTCCATGAGAACTGCACTAGAACTCGATAAACTTTAAATTCCTTTTATTCTATGTAAAACGAAAAAAAATAAATTCATAAAGCGCGAATGTGTAATGTATTTGATATAATTACATATTTTAAGTTTAAAAATTTCCCCCTTCAGTTATTCCATCAATATTTTCTTATTTCTTGCTGACGTCATTACACGCAACTACACTCGATAAATTCATGGGTTTATCCAGTGTAACTAAAAAAATAAGCTATAATTGTCATTATTTATTGCTGTAACAATTTAAAATGTGTATTTATGTGAAATGCACTACACATTATCATTTTATGAATTTAATTTTTTTTTTCTGTTTACATGGAATAGAAGGAATTTAAAATTTATCGAGTTCTTGTGCAGTTCTCATGGAAAACACATTATGCATTAATAGTTAGCAGTTCGGACAATTTGTCCAAAGAAACTCAAAAAAGCCTTTAAAAATGGCATATGCGCATTTGATGAATTCAACAAATGCATGAGATCACCATGGTTATTTATGATGCATTCATATCATTTGATCAACTCATCACATACGTCTTTGTAAGCCATTTTAGACAATGTGATGTGCCTGTTAACATCCTTTGCCTCGCCCGCAATGAGATCATCTAGATAGGGAAAACTTCAAAATATTGTCAAGTGATTTTATTTCGGTAACAGTGCTGTTGGATTCACAGCTACATGATGATTGTTGTCGTCTTGTTCAGCCACTGTTGCATTATTCAATACTTGGCAATTGCTCGAATATACGTGACGTGATTTTAATTGCAAATCCAAACCTACCCACACCTCCTCAAAATCATTGAATCAAAAATCATCTGCTGGAACGTGTCATCCGGCAAGTCCGTAGCAATCTCCGTTAATGAACGAAAATCGCTCCATATTTTCCGTCTAGATCCAACTGTTGCTGTCTAGACTGTAGGTTAATTATATCATCAACGCCGCCATTCAATAATGCCTCGACATAATTATTTACACATTTAATTCTTGACTGTAGAATACAAAACCTTTTTTCGAGCCTAACCTTGAACAATTCTGAATTTTCAATATGCTCCACTGCTTGATTATTCGATTTTTGACCTTGTCTCATTATGAAACTGATTTCTTTTTAATATATATATATATATATATATATATATATATATATATATATATATATATATATATATATATATATATATATATATATATATATATATATATATATATATATATATTAAGAAATTAATTTTAATTCTAAACATGACAGGTGACATTATTTAAATATATAATCACATTAATAAAACCGAGAACAACACTGTCTCAGGACATTTCCTAATAAGCTGATAGATGAGCAACTCACTAGATTCCCTCCTATTAATTGGCACAGAAGTCAAAGTGTGAAAGGAAAGAAGATTTTGGAGTTAAATTCCTTGTGAAATAGCAGGTCACAATAGTCAATCCCATGACAAGGAATGGAACTCGTTTTCTTAAGGAATTTCTTCGTATAAAATTGAGTTTCACGGTTAAGTGGTTTCGTAATTTTCTATTTTTTTTTTTTTTTAATTTTACATAAATAAATTTGAGAAGTGTTGATCTCATTAATGATGAGATGATTGATTAAAGAATAGCTGCACTAGAGAACCCAAATAATAGTCGATTGTCGGCATTACCCTCAAAAAATCTAATTTTTTTAATTATAACAAATTTTTGCAAGGTTATTTTAATTCATTGTATGCCTTAGAGGATGGGAGCTACTGAAAACGATTTATTAAAATACCAATTTTATTAGAAATTAGAACGTTTTTCAAACATATGTGTTTTTAATAATTATTGACATACTAAAATAGGGAACTCCCCAAAACCGCTTAGCATTGGAGCCTAGCATTTGTTATTAAATTGTAATGGGAACTTCTGGCAATTCAATTTGTGTTTTTCAGGATTTTTTGGAGATTTCTATTGTTGAGAATTCGAAGTGATCCCAATTGTTGGTATACCACAATGTGCATTATGAAAACAATATGCTCCTACATAATTTCATGTCATACTTGCGCGCCGAAGACCAATGCTAACCGGCTTTGGGGTGTTCTCTATTTTAGTATGTGAATAATTATTTTAAAAAACCAAATTTTCGAAAAACGTTCTAGTTTCTATTAATGGTGAAATTTTACCAAATCGTCACATCGGGGTTTGGGGGTAGTAGCCCCTTCCTCTAGGGCAAAAGATGAATTAAGATAACATTTTGGGGTTGGTTTTTGTTGTTTGTGGAATCGAGGGTAACCTTGCATCCTTTGTCCTAAAAACTCGAAATTCGAGATGTTTCTAAAGGATTCAAACAAAAAAAAAATCCAAAAGAAAAAACACAAAATTGCGAAAAAAGTTTGTTAATAACAAACATCTTTGAAAAGTTATTTTAGTTCGTTCTATACCTTAAAGAATTTAAGGCTGCCCCCTCCCCAAACCCTTATTTGACGATTTATTGAAATTTCAACATTCCTCCAAATTACATTTTCCCAAAATTTCTATTTTGTGATAATTATTCATACATACTAAAATGAAAAACGCCCCAAATCCGCTTAAAATTGGCCCTTTCTGCTCAATTAGGACGAGAAACTATTTAACTTCGTTTTGTTGAGCTTCCATCTTTTAGGCACATTATTTTCTATTTTTTGGGTATTTTTATTTTCGGTAGTTCTAAATTGGGTAATTTTCCTACTAATTAATACGTTTTTCAAACCGATGCATCGACTAAATTCACCGTTCATGTGTCCACCATTTATGTCTTATGGAAATTGAGAAATATAGTAAGCCCAACAGAGAACAACCAACAGAATAGACTATACTGCCACCGAATGCTAACAGCTTTCTTAAGAAAGCCTCCTATCGGTCTAATCAAAAATTGGCCAACCGAGTAGAACATTTAGGCGTGACTATGTTAAGAAGAAAAAAATATAGATGATCGAAAGGCATATAGGCTGGAAAAAAATATTTTTTTTTGAAAATCTAAAGAAAAATTGGACCCGCTAGAAAAGTCAATGGACACTATAGTGAACTGTACACTGTTATTTATAAATTTTGAATTGGTGCCCTGTAATTTGAGAACTTTAGTTAATTAGCTTTATTTTCATTAACAAAGGAAATAAAGTCAATTAGTGTTATCTCCTTTTCAAATAAAAATGAAGAAATTTGACTTTATTTCGAAAATAATGTGGATCGTTCATTTACCTACATATTTAAGCTTCAAACTAGTTGCTGTCATTGACTGTTTTTTAAAAGAAGAGAATAAATTCTGGAAAATGGAGATTTAATTTTAAAGTACCACGAATTTTGAGAATAACAAACTTTTTTGAGCTTAACAATTTTATCAATTTGTATATCTTAAGGAATGAAGGCTGACGCTCCAGAACCTTCGATTTTCAAGAATTTTTTCTCTTTTCTTAAAAGGCGGTGCGGTTAATGGCAGCATATAATTTGAAACTTAAATAGTGTATGATTTACTTTAAAGTGAGAATAATCCTTTTGAAAAACAAATAAAGTCAATTGAGTTTATTTCCATTGATTTGTATTTCTCTGCTTCTCTGTGTTTTTTACGCAGCGATAATTTGTTTCCAAATTTCCTCTTAAGTTACTTCATCTACGAGTATCGTTTTTGATCTTCTTAAATCATTTCTGTAAACCTTAAATGGTTGAAACTTTGAATTATGATAAAGTCTACAAATTCCTTGGTTTTTTGATTGAGTTCTTTTGAAGTGTGATACTACGGTATAATTCAATATGACGTAAGAAAATAGGGGGAAAAATATTAAATCAAAATGGCGGCAACGAAAAGTTTATTTTTTTGTCCTTTTGTCCGGAAAAGTATTTTTCGGAAAAATAGTTTTCCGAGAAAACATTTGGTTTAATTTTTTTTTTTTTTTTTTTTGGAAAAATTGCAAATTATTTATATGGCTCACGTATGTGCATGTGTGGCATCATACGTAAAGAAATACGCCCAACGACTTTTAAACAACCTTAGAAATCGAGGGATATTTTTCGCTTAATGAAACAATTAAATCTATATTACAGAAGTATAACATATATAATATGGATCAGCTATTCTAAATCTCTATTGCTTTCTAAATTCGGAATAGAAACTCGAAATTTATTGAAAACATTGTAGTATTTAAAAGATCTAATTTACGGTTAAATATCCCTATGCCATCAAGAATATCTGAATCTGGTAGAATTTTCCATATGACTTGTAAATTAGGAGGTTTGGAAACTACGAGTACAATCACTTCGTTTTAAGAAAAACAACCTTTCAAATTTTTATTAGGAAGCTATAAGCTATCCCAATTTTTATTATTAGAAAGTTTTGTATCGCAAACAATTTTACACCAATCTGTTTACATGGTTTGTGGTTTGATATTTTCTTATTTCTTTACCCTCTGAAACTGAAAATCAATGGTTAAGAATATGGAATATTTATTAAGCTCAGAAATTCATCATTTCTTAAAATGGAGTTCTATAATTTAAAATTTTAAAAATTTAATTTTTTACCTTCTTCTGACACTTCTTCATTTAACATTCCTTTGATATTTACAAGAGGTTCGGTTGGCGGACGATCGATAAATGGTTCACTCAATTCACCGGCATCAATCTGTTTCGACATTTGAAGAGCAAATTTATTGCGAATTTGGCACTCTTCCAAATTGTTACCGGTCCCTAGTAATTTATTTTTCCATAGCGTAATGTGGTATTTGTCTTAAAAGAAAAGAAAAAAAAACTATTTACATATCTTGACATCATGCAGTAAGCATAATTTTACCTTGACTCTTAAGAGCCAACATTTTATTATTGATATTGGTCAAATACAATTCAAATGTATAATTTAATCCATTGATGTGATCATTAAAACTTTCGCCCATTTTTAATTTTGAATTTTAATTAACTATATTGGCACAATCCAAACCGTACAAATTTATATTTTAATTTATGTTATAAAAACAAATTGACCAAATTGAAATAATCGTACCAAATTTATAGGAGCGCTACAACAAACAACTGTATAAGCTGGCTGCTTTGTTAGTGGCTTTTAATTGATTTAGAAAGTAAAGTTGTTATTCTAATCAGTATTGGAGGAGTATTTCAGTTAGTTACAGTTATGAATTTGTAGCTCGATTCCGGTCGCTGAATGATTTCATCCCACAAAACACATGGCCACTTTGAAATATATCTTGAAGTAATAATAACATTTTCGATCTCGTATCTGAGCCCGTTTTGTCGTGAGTTTGTTTTGAAATATTCTCAGACCAAATTTGCTCACTGTCATATTAAATAATTCTATCATAATAAATATTCCGCCAGTTTAAATTCTAAATGCTTCAATAAATTCGATAATTCTAAATGTTCTGCAAACTCCAAAAAAAAAAACGTAGACGATAATTCTGGAGTTCCAAAAATTCTATACGTTAAAATAAATTTTGTACAACAGAATGAATAATTATGAAATTTCAAAGACTTTAAAGAAGGTTAAAGAGCTGGGCAAATTCAAACAATTTTAGATACCTTAAACTTCGTTCGAAATATAAAAATTTCCGAAATTCTGCAGATTTTTCATATTATAGAAATATTCCAAACAATGTGTGTCTTATTTATCCTATAAATAAATTTCTAAAATTTGTGGTTGTTAAAAGTATTACAAAAAATCGAAAGCACCACGAATTCTTATCGGACAAAATGGAATCAACTTAATGTACTAATTTGCAGTAATTAAAGTCGATTTTTATCAATGTCAATCTTTAAAATACGAAATGTTAGTGTCAAAAAGTTGTGTTGTTCTGTCGTTTTCGATTGTACAACTAATCAGAGGTTGTAAGTGAAAGTATTATCTTCTAAATAAAAAAAAATGACTGCTTTAAGCTGCTTTTTCGGATTTTATTGTGAAGTTGTTGTAAAATATGTTGGGGAATAAGTACTGAGAGATTTTTTGTCATTTTTTGGATTAAATTTTCCTTTTATTTAAAATTAGTTTTATTTAAAAACATATTGGCAATTATTATCTATGCATTTTTGCCTGTTTTCGGGAAGTTTCTAAATTCTGTGGTTTATCGGCAATAATCTTCGCCAACTGATTTTCACAGTTTTTTTTTAATCTAACTTTAAACCATCAAGAGGTTTTGGAGAGATCGAAACAAATGCTAGTCAGTGGGTGCCATGTTTGGGCTATACGGTGAAAGCATCAAAACTTTCCAGCCAAGCTCTCCCAATTTTTCCGGCTCTTCAAATATGTGGTCTGGCATTATCAAGATGAAAGAGAAGAAGGCTTCTATTAATCCAATATTGGGAGCAATTTCATTATTCCAACAAAATTTTATAAATTGTACAGAACTAGCTCATGTGTTAGGCCAAATACTGCAAACGACTGCCGAAGTTTTTGTATCACATCTTTTGCTGTTGTTGAGCTCATTAAATAAACGTCAATCCATTTCGACGACGAATCAATGAGGATGGAAAAAGTTCTTCCATATAATTGGAAAAAATCAGCGTCTAAGCTATAACAATTTTGATTATGTTTTTGCCATCCCAATGCTTCCTTTTTGAATTCGTTCACGTTCATGTTTCATGTTGTTTTAGAAATTTGTGAAATTTCTTCACGGCAAATATTATTGCGAGCGCTTCTTTCTCTAATTTTCTCCAAGCCTAAAAATGACTTTAGTTCTGTTATGTTCTTGGGAACTGGAGCTTTATCGATGGCAGCTACCTTCTCCGGACTTGGTAAAATTCCATCTTTTGATATGATGTGGCCCAAGTATTGAATTTGATTTTGAAAGAACAGGCATTACTCGAATATTATACTCCGACAACTTAGCTAGTACAGTGTGTGTACGTTTGTTTTACATTCATCGATATCCTCCCCAGCTATCAAATAACAAATGGTTTTGGGAAATGGTCGGTGCACTTGATATTCCGTAGGTTAAACGTGTGAATCTAAATAGCCCCAAGGGCGTGTTAATAGTAAACAAATATTTTCTGCGACTTTTAGCTGTTGGTAAGCTCCAGCTAAGTCCAATACCGTAAATACCTTACAGTTTGACAAACTTGCGAAGATATCATATGTAGCAGGCAAAGGGTAGTGCTCGAATTCAACCCAATTATTGATATTGACTTTAATATCGGCGCAAAGTCGTAATCCTTTATCCTTTTTAGGTACGACTATAATAGGGCTGGGCCACTGACTATGTTTGACCGGAAAAATAACACCGGTTTCAACCATTTTATGAAGCTCTTCTTCAATTTTTGCTTTTCTACCATGTGTTGTCTACTATTTACTCCAACGATTTCTCTGATATATTTATTAGTGGTTCGAATGCCATCCGCCAATCTGGAATTAATGTACCCAACCAGTTTCGTCCTACAAGTATCGTAAATAATGTTTTTGCCCTTATTATAACCAATGTTAATGAATATTTCTTACATTCATATTCAACAAGCACTTCAAATATACCTAGTGTTACTAATTTCTCCCCTGTCACGAAACGATAACTCATTCTTTCCTTTTCTAACTGTGCCTTTGGCAAATATTCATAAAAATAACTTTCCTCCATTACACTTGCATATGCTCCAGTACCTACTTCTACCTTAATCTGAACACCATTTATTTTTAACAGAATCTTATGTGGTTCTACTTTCTCTGATGCAATCGTTCCAATTAAATTTAAATTTTCTAAAGCACCTTCGACTTCTTCCTCTGCCAAACTATTGATTTTTTTTTATTTCTCTTTTGTTACATAAAAAGCACCTCCAAGTTCCTACCACATTTATCGCATGTTTTATTAATAGACCTCCCGTCACTAGGATTAGAATTGAATGTTAGACTAGGATTACTATGGTTTTGTTTCGCACTCCAAATTTTTGAAACTGAGCTGTCGCTAATTGTTTTCGATTCTAACATAGCTAATTCTAAACTAATAGCTTTCCGGCATGCATCTTCAAAGGTAAGGTCACCTCCTTCCGATAAAAGCTTCTTTTGAATAGGCTCATTTCTCAGTCCACAAATAAGTATATCTCTCAATGCATTATTTAAAAACGTGTCGCACGAATAAGTTCTGGTAAGCCTTTTAAGCTCTATATTATACTCAGCCATGGTTTCATTTGCTGCTTGATCACGTTTATTAAATTTGAACCGTTCAAAGATAACTAACTTTTCGGGCTTGAAATGCGATTTTAACAACTTGTTGATACTTTCGTACGATTTACCTAACGGCGAGTCGGGTACGCATTATTGGTTTGATGTATCGGGTTCAGCAAGTATACATGTTGATTGTTCAACAATCAAAATAATAGAGAGTCCCTCTCTTTATTAATACAAAATGTTAACATTGATAGCAGTAAATAGGTAGCTCAATACCGGTTGTTACTCTCTATGAACAACAATAATTATACAATACAATATGATCCAAATACAGTACGAGATATAACAATTAGATATCAACTATATTATATTTCAAGGAGACAAACAATTACCACCAAAGTTGAAAGAACTTAAAACCCCTTATCAGTGCTTCAGATATTTGGTAAACGATGATCTTATTAAGCACATAACAGAACAATCCAATTTGTACGCGCATCCAAAGAATATCGGAACGAAATTTACAGTCGATTCTATAATGACACGCGGAAATTTATAGGCGTAGACAAACACGCCGTAGACTAATTCGTCAATTTCAACATAGTCTGAATTTGTTAGCTCGAAAAAAAACCAGTCAAAAAATTAACGTGCATGTCTCTTTATGAAACCAAGCATCGAGCCGGCTCTAGCTACAATCATTTCTATATGTTTAGTAAAACTTAGGTTACCTGTAAACAAAACACCTAAATCAATAAACTGAATAACTCTATCTATTTCCACGTTTTGTAAACTGTACGGAGCTACAATTAATATCTTAATTCGTGCAAATGACATAGTTTTACATTTGGAGATATTGAGAGCTAAACGATTTTCGGTAGTCCAATCACTAAACCGATTAAGGTCCTGTTGTACCAATAAAACGTTTGCACCATTTCGGATAGTAGCGTAAATTTTAAGGTCGTAAATTTTCGATCATGAGCTTGCCTATCATTATAACTCATGGGTAAAGGATAACCAACATATTTTCTTTTAGAGTTAACACAATGCCAGAAACACCATGGATTGGACTTGATACCAGATTCAATTTCTAACAAATAATTACCATACATAAATTGATTCAAAATCTTAAACTCATACCGAAGGTGAGAATACAATGCATAATCAGCTGATGTGTTCGTCCGTTTTATACAGTTTGTGTGCCTTGGTTCTACGGTTATATAAATTAACAAGTTTTTTGTTAACCCACTTTTCACGATACGAATTATGTTTGTTGACAATTTTTGGAATGAATAGATCCATTTCGTAAAACCGGCTAGTCATAATTTCAATATTCTTCTCATTACAAAGGAAATCCAAGGAAATACTATCAAGAAATCCATTTAGAGATTCATAATCACCATTTCTAAAATCAAAGATTAAAATATTATCATTTGGAACATAATCGTCGAAACAATGAAAACTTAACTTAATTAACAACGGTGTATGATGAATACTTGATGAGCGAGTCAGGTCTTCACAAGATTGCACTGATGGATGTAAATTATCGTCAGTGAAAACAAGATCCAAAAGTGAGCCATTCTGATTGTGCACTTCGTTATGTTGCCTTAGACCCATTTCAAAAAATGAATCTATCAGGAAAGAAGTATTGGCAGTGTTACCAAACGGTGTAAGTATTCCGTCAATTCGTTTCCAATTTAAGTTTGGAAAGTTAAAATCACCCACGGTGCACAAACTATCATTTTCTTCCATTTTGGGTTGAATCTTATTTCTAATTATATCGATAAATTCATTAAGGAATTCACTTGTAGATTTTCCGGGAACATACGTAGCACAAATGAAAAGATTTCCTTTGGCCATTTTTACCTTTACTAAAGGGATTTCAAAAACACCGGATGCAATATTAATTTGTAGACATTTGTACTGATTTATTACAGCTATTAGTAGACAACCACCAACATCCAGACACTCTCCAGTTTCGTGCCGATCTCTGCGGAAAACTATATAATATGCAGGAAAGAATTCCTCATTCTTTATAGCAGGAACCAGCCATGTCTCAGTAATGACTATGATGTCATAATCTTCTTCCCTAACCGATGAAAAAAATGTATCCACTTTTGTGCGCATTCCACCCGTGTTATGGTAATATACTATATATAAAACCAATATTTATCTTTAGTCATATAATTACCCACTTCTTCGTCACCATTATTACCATCAATATTATAAATACTCATATTATCGTTATTATTATTATTATTTTTATTATTACTTTCATTATTATTAATAATTTTTTCGTAATTTCCTAAACTGGAGACTGTATGCGACGGCTCCGTTGAGAAAATCGGCGATAAATATCCGGATTCACAAATTCTTTAACCAGTACACCCACTGGCCACATATTTCCGTCCAACAATCTGTCCACCATGTTTGCTGAAGTATTCACTTGAAAATGAAGCATACTCCATTTCAAACCGATGCTTTAGTTTATGGCAACGAAAATCGTGAATATCAAATTTACCCTTGATATACTCCATAATTTCAGCTTCCGTTCTTGAATTCCGAAGGCGGGAAATGAAGAACCATTTTCTTGCATCAGCTGCACAAATGACATTATCAACTGCAACTGATAACCCAATAATAACATTATTTCCAATAATATTATTATTATTGCTTCTGTTATTGTTGCATTTTGACTGCGACGATATATCAGCTACTAACTTACTGGTACTATTATTTGCATCAATGGTAACGGTATTATCATTAATTGTGTCGTTTGACCGAGTATTTGCTGATGGTCCAGTTCCATTTGTGACAACAGGTAATCTTTCTTTATTATGATAATAAAATACTTATTTTAATATTTTATTACAATATAAACTTGTTATTTATTTTATTTATATAAAAATATTTTTTCCACAAAACTAACAAATAACAATTTAAAAACTTTCTTAATGTGATATTAATTTATGTTTTATATTTTGGAAGACCGGTTTCGGATGTTCCTCCTTCGTCAGTTCCTTTAAAATTGATTCTAATTTTTAAAAAAAATTTTTTTATAAAATTGGTTGCTACTTATTTCTTGTTTTTTGTATTATTATGTCGTAAATTTTATTTGTTTTTGTGTTGAGCTTTTCGTTGAGTATGAGTGGGTTGTTCCTGTTTTTATAAATTTCTATCTCTTCCATTCGGTCCATTTTATTGCCTTTTGGAAGTTTATATAAAATTATAAGGTTATCTATGTCTGTGTAATTATGTTTTTCGGTGTATAGATGTTGTGCATAGATTGATTTGAATTTTGTGTTGCTGTTTGAATTGTTCACTTCTTGGATTTCTGACATTTCACATCAAGATGAAATCCGAACACTTGTGGTCAACGAGATATCAAAAAATGCAATCAATAGGAACACAAGACAAAATAATTTAGAGCCGAAAATAATCAATAAACTTCGGAAAAAACTTACTGAAGAGAGTGCTATGGTAACAAAAGCAGATAAGGGCAACACCGCTGTCATCATATATAAAACCGACTATAATAAAAAAATTGAAGAATATATCAAAGATAACAACATTAAAATTCTGGAAAATGATCCAACTAAAAGGTACCTAAAAGACATAAATAAAGCCATTAGCAATTCGACGCATCTCTTAAATAAATATCAAATCTACAGGAGCAAAATGATAAAACCTTCGGCTCCCATAATAACCGGATTACCCAAATTGCATAAAGAAAATATACCAATCAGACCACTAATAAATTTTACCACATCACCTACCTTCAAAATAGCAAAAATTCTCAATATCTGGCTTAACCATCACATCATCTTAAACAACAATTATTCAATAAAAAACAACCTGGAACTAGTAGAAAAAATTCAATATATTTCCATCCCAACAGGCGCAAAACTAGCTTCGTTTGATATCAAAAATATGTACACCAACATCCCTATAGCCGAAACATTACATATCACACAAAACCTGTTAATTCAAAACAACATAGATTCAATTAAAATCGTCGAGGCCATAAATTTATTAAAAACAATATCCCATCAAAATTATTTCCAACACAATGGCGAAATGTTCATCCAGACTGATGGATTAGCAATGGGGAATCCATTATCAGGAACTTTGGCTAACATATATATTAACCACATAGAAAACAATAACATCATGAACGATAAAAACAAACACAAGAATAACATAATTTACTGGCACAGATATGTTGATGACATATTGGTTTTATTTCAAGGCTCACTGAGGCAATTGGATAATTTTCACAAATACATTAATACAATACACAAAAATATAAAATTCACAGTAGAAACCGAAGTTGACAAATCAATTAATTTTCTGGACATCACTATTACAAACATAAACCAAAGCCACCAATTTAAAATTTTTAGAAAATCAACACAAACAGATCATACAATTGACAACTCATCATATCACCCACCACAACATAAATATGCTGCATACAATCACATGGTATACAGGTTAAATAATATACCAATGAACGAAACAGATTACATGGAAGAGCTCAACACAATAAAAACAATTGCAACCAAAAATGGATTTGATAAAAATTTAGTACACCGGTTGAATTTCAAAATTAGACATAAAATGCAACAACAACTATTCACCACATTATATAATTACGTGGATACAGATAACGAAATGAAATACATCAGTATGGAATACAATGAAGGGAGCAGTAAATGTATGAATAAAATATTAAGGCAGTATGGATATACACTGGCATACAGAACTAACAACAAAATAAAACATAAATTGAATACAACCCAAAACAACAATCTGGATACTGGTATTTACAAATTAAAATGCAATAACTGTCCAAAATTTTATATTGGGCAGACAGGCCGTTCATTCGCCCAAAGATTCACTGAACATACCCAAGAAGTGAACAATTCAAACAGCAACACAAAATTCAAATCAATCTATGCACAACATCTATACACCGAAAAACATAATTACACAGACATAGATAATAACCTTATAATTTTATATAAACTTCCAAAAGGCAATAAAATGGACCGAATGGAAGAGATAGAAATTTATAAAAACAGGAACAACCCACTCATACTCAACGAAAAGCTCAACACAAAAACAAATAAAATTTACGACATAATAATACAAAAAATAAGAAATAAGTAGCAACCAATTTTATAAAAATTTTTTTTTAAAAATTAGAATCAATTTTAAAGGAACTGACGAAGGAGGAACATCCGAAACCGGTCTTCCAAAATATAAAACATAAATTAATATCACATTAAGAAAGTTTTTAAATTGTAATTTGTTAGTTTTGTGGAAAAAATATTTTTATATAAATAAAATAAATAACAAGTTTATATTGTAATAAAATATTAAAATAAGTATTTTATTATCATAATAATATATAAGTGATATAAGCCACGGCAAATGAAAATAAAAATGGATTCATACCAATTTTATAGTTCGTATAAAGGAGAATCTTTCTTTGTTAATACTAACTTTCCTTCCTGAAAGAAAGGGTTTCAATTTATTTGCAAATTGTTTCATTTAATTTAGTGAAAAGTTTCACTCTAATTGTAAAATGTTTCACTTAATTTGCAAATAGTTCCGTTTAATTTATAAAAGGTTGCACTTAATTTGCAAATGGTTTCATTTAATTTTAAAAACCTAGATATCGTAATCTTGGTAGAGTGAATAAAAACAACCAAATGCTTTCCTTTGCTTCGGTTTTTAATGCGTGTGGTTTAATATTTTAATAAATTAGTACTTGGTGATTTACAAAGGTTGTGTATAGGGACAATTAAGTTTAGCTTTGAGTATATTTTGATCAGAATTGTCGGAATTGCTAATATTCGATACTAAATACGATACAAATTCAAATGTATAAGATTCATATTTGACTTGAATGAAATACGAATCTTATACATTCGAATTCGTCTAATATTTTCCAGAGATGTTCTACCTGACCCTTGTGTTTTTAGCACCTCATCTAAGGATTTTGATAAAAATGACGAATGGAATGGTTTGTCCGTCGTTAGGTCAGGATTGGACAGCAGCTTTTGAAGTTTGGTTCCTTGTAGTTTAAAAAAAAAAAATTATTTTAAATTCAGATGAATGTTTTGTTCAGGTTGGCACCCCATTAAAAAAATTGAACAATGTTTACCTTATTTTGGTAGTAAATAATTGGGTCAGGATTGAAGCCACTTTCTGCCGTTTAGTAATTTAAACGTATTTTTTTTCATAATCAAACATTTGGGGAAAGATCCAAACAAAAGTAGATTCCTAAATATGGTATTTCCAGTTGGAATATTTTTATTTTAATATAACTGAGCCATTTTCGGCGTAAGAATTAACTCCGGTCTCTGGCTCTAGATTAAAGAGCTTTGGACCAAGCTATACAAACGGTTTTGCTTTAAAGTGGATCAAGGCGGTTAAACTAGGTTGATTTCACCTATTGTTAACCAATGCGTTTATTTTGGTTATATATTCCTTAGAAACAATATATCTTCAAACTACAAATATTTTCGTAAACTACTTTATATTTGCTGAGATCGAAGTTTTTCGAATAACTATTAGGTAATTTTAAAAAGATGGAAACCCAGCTACCGAAATAAAAGCCATCTTATCTAAAACCTAAATGATCCCATGGTTTACATTGAAAGGAGTTACTCCAAACAGTGTAAAGAGATGACTGAATAGAATGGGACTAGACCTAATGGAAGTGGAGTTGTGTTATCATATAAATTAGAAAATGGACTGCCATCAAATTGGCTAGATTTTTTTAGAAATTTTAAAACAGACAGATGTAATTTTGAAAAGTTTCTTTCATTTAACTTACATTTTTTTTTTCAACTAATTTTTTTTACATGTTGACCTATATGGTCCTATAATGGTTTTGAAATTGTAGTTTGTATAAAAACGACCAAAGATGAGTTCGTTTAACGTTAGGTCAGGGGGGTTATTTGGCAATTCGATTCGAACGTGATCGAGTTTTCGATGTATTAGATTCCTATTTGAATTGAATCAGGTTCATTCGTTTCTTATTTAAATTAAATATGAATCTTATACATCGAAGACTCGATTACGTTCGAATCGAATTCGCAAATAGCCCCTGCAGGATTGGTCATCACTAATCAGTTTTGGTCGTTTGGACTCATCAACCAATTTTTTTTTATTGACTATGCACGAAATTTCTCAAGTTAGCACACCATAGCAAATAAATCGAACACTTATTTTGCACCATATTTTCAAAGGAAATCGTTAGATCAGGACTAATTACTATTTTTTATCATCCGTCCCAAATTAAATACAAACCTGCTTATTGAACATGGAGCTTCTTAAATACGATGTGCTACATGTTTCACAATCTTCTTGTTGATCCATTACATTTATCGACTCCTCCAATTTTCTACAACCATTCTTTCATATTAATTTATGGTTCACTTCCACGACAGACTTTGGCTTCTGGTGTTGATAAAAAAATTTCGTCAAAACCGCTCCTAATGATCCTACCACATCCCTATTATGTAAGGATATAAACGGAATTCGGTTCCGACATTCCAAATTGCTGTAGGTCCACATTCTTTTAAGAACCGATGAACACATTTCAAGTAAATGACATTATTGGAAATTGGAAATTTTAAATTAGATGATAACTCAATTGGAATTCCGAAAATATTCGTTAATAACAGGTTACCTATAACGACCAAACATTAAAAACAGGTTTAAACCAATCGTAACTTGACGTAAAGTTTCCTTTCAAAATATAGTAAAAAAATCTTCCGACAAATTTAAAATCGATATTTATTTTTTACGCAGTAACGACAAAAACTGTTACCAATACAGATCTAACGATGACCAAACGATCACATTCGTCATTTTTATCAAATTTTTAGATAGGGTGTTCAAAAGTTGGAGCTCTATTCCTGCAGGGCTATTGGTGAATTCGATTCGAACGTATATGGACCTGCAAAGTATTGGATTCCTATTTAAATTGAATCAGAGTCGTCCGTTTTTTATTTAAATCAAATACCTAAATCTTATACATTCAAATTTATACCGTATTCAGATGTCCTATTATGAAAAAATGTGATATCGTATTTCTTATTATACAACGAATGATTCGCCTTATTAAAATATGCGATAGTGGTTTTTTGCGAAATTAAAATTGACAAATGCGTCTACTCAATAGCAGTCGGATATCGCATTAGTTGCCAATAAAAAATTCCTTTTAGGAAGCGAATTGCATCAACAAAATGGCATAAAATGCGAAATGGGATCCATTTCATAATCGGGTCCCAGGAATAGTTGCCTGGAATAGCCTTCCAGATTTTTAGATTTCATGTTGAAAATTCAAAGTTCATAGCGCATTGCAATTTTGTTGAAAATGTCGAGAGTAGAGCTTTGAGCTTCTATCAAAAAAATGCTTAGTTTTTAACGATAATTAAGTGACCCTGAGACATGAAAATGTTGTTGCTAATTATATACAGAGAAGTCGTGAAAATATTGGAGCATATATACATTTTGCTGATAATTATTCAGATTGTTCAGGTGAAAGATTTACCAGCATCAATGGGGTTTTGAATTAACACCGTTTTTGTTAACTCCGTAAACAATCATACTAGACAGGAGGAGTTAAACTTCAACAAAATATGACTACCGAAATGGTTTCAAACCATTTTTAATTTTTTCTAGTTAGTAATTTTTGAATCAATCATTAATGATGTAGAAATCGATATTAAAATTTGAAAGACAAAACAAAAAAAAACAAAATTGCAACCTTAACCATTTTCAAAAAGAAAATCTTGATGCGAAAAAAGAAAAAGAAAATCTTAAAAATCTGCTGATAGTTTATGTAGCACAATTTCTTAAATGTAATGTCTGTTATGCATGTCCTATTTCTCGTCTAACTAAGTATAGGGGACAAGTTGAACAACGAAAGGATTCATTTTTATCTTAAAATTAAATAATTGTGATTTTTATCCTTTTTTCATTTTCACACAGCGGAAATAGTGAAAAGCAAAAATTAAATTATTTAGTTTTCGAAAATATCGTTTTAACATTCGAGCAAATGTAATTAAATTATTGTTAATAAAAAAAAGGTCACAAGATATAAGTCTTAAAATTAATGTGCAATTACCCTTATATACAAATACGTACATACATATTTCCAAGAAAAAAAAAAAATATTTTTAGTGCAATTTAGCAACAATAACGAGACCGGATTGGAAGCACGAAGATTATCATAATTTTATTTATTAAACTTTTTTTTTTTTATATGTATATATAATTCCAGATAAATTTTATATATTTTACTGTCGCATTTTAAATTATTTATTTAATCTTTTTTTATTCATAGCATTCGAATTTTTGCTGACTTTTAAGATTTTATTATATAATTGGAAGATTATTAGGGTTATCGTTCCATGTATAAGTTTATAAAATTGTATTATGTATGTATGTATTACGAATAGGAAACTGATTTTTATTTTTTAATACCACTCGAGTTAAACCCAGAAGTCAAGTCACAAGAAGATCATCAAAATTGAGCTTAATTGCCTTGTCGGGGGTAAACTTTAAAGTTTGTGTAATTCACTTAATTGGGTTTTTTTTTATTTAAATTTCGACATGACAAACAAAATTACCTCGAAGGCAAATACTAATCGTAACTTTTATTTTGGCTTTTGTTATTATTTAAATAACAAAATATAAATTTACAAATTATAAATATAAAATATTACAAAATATAAATTAATCAATTTACTGATTGAAAATAACATAAATTATTTCTTCGGGTTTTAAATTTTTAACTACCGGTCTAAATTTGGTTTCTGTTTTATAATTTTTGCGCTTGTATGAACTTTCGATATTTGTTTTGTGGTTAGGAGATATAAAAGTTATGTATTACGTATTTTGGTTTCCAGAAAAACTTTTTATTTTTAAATATCATAAGAAATATAGGTACCTATACACAAAGCTTTCTTATCAACGTGTATTTCATACAATAAGAAGAAACATAAATTCTAGAAAGTCATGAAGAAGATTTAAAAAATAAAAACTTTATATTTTTTTAAAAGCTCAAAGTTGTTTTGCGACAATGTATGATTTTGTCATACAACAGGTTGTGTTTGATTTATTTTTTTTTTTGTTAGTTTAAACCAAAAAAATCCTTACAATTTTCATTTTATATAAAAAATCTAAAGAAAGTTATTTTTTAATAAAATAAAATAAAAAGTATTTTTGCCTTGCTTTTGAGCTTTTTTCTCGTTATTTTGTTATATGGCAAGAATGAACATTTCTTTGTTATTTTGTAAATGGTTTAAATTTTTTCTGTAACGTTATAAATACAATAAATTTTGTAAGTTTATTTATGTTGAGCGGAAATCGCAAACGGTATGTGACGCTAATATGTATCATATTTTGAATACAGCAACAATATGAGTAACTAAAAAATTTATAAGCACAAAATATCACTATCTTACGTACATAAGTTTAATAATATGACATTACACAGCACAAAACATTCAACACTGAATACACAGGTGTACATGAATAGAGATTTTCTTAACCTAGCCGAAATAAATTACAAAAAAAAAACTCGGATAATTTCAGGCATGGATACTTTTTAATCTGCACGTAGTATATTGTTAAATAATATGAACGAAGATCTGTAAATAATGTGATCTGTCTCAGTGTATATACTAAATTGGTTGAACTATGTGAAAATTACTTGCGAAAAGAAGACTAAAATTATTAGTTTATTTGTATGCCGGATTTTCATATCACGTACGAGAAGTGAAAAATTTACTCAAGCAATGAAGCAGAAAAATTAATTACCTCGCCTAATTAAAATTATATTCACATGTATTGTACAATGGAATGATGTTATAACAAGCTATATATCATGAATGGCAGACACAATCGAAATTCACAGAATTCAACAAAAAAAAAGCTCTAAAGATGGGACACAGTCGTCATTTTTATTATTACGTGGCCATGTTTTGCTGAGGAGAATCTTGCAACTCATCATTCAATCTCGTCTGGTATATGTTTTTAATAAAAACATAATCGAGGAGTTCGTTGAAAAGGTTTGACAAAATGTAATCGAACTATTGACGCAAAGCAAATATTGCGATGTTGCATATTAAACATTTTTTTTGAAGGGTCGAATGTTATAGATAGGAGTATGGTACTTGAAAATTTGTTGCAATATGAATCTGAACCAGTTGTCGGACGATTTACTGCGGCTAGAATAAAAATATGTAGCAGTCTATAAAGGTTTGAAGAAGTTTGATTCCTAAGATTATAATGAAGTTGGCGGCATAAAGAACTAGAACAGTTTTCTATAAGACGGTTGTTAATTTGAAAAGATTTTATTTTTGTTACTGCAAAGAATACACTTGTAACTCCTTAGTCGATAAATCGACATGCATCCTTTTTACTTTCCTTTACGTATAAGTAAAATAAAGTATAGTTATCTGTTTGTATCTGTCTATCAGTATGCCTTTCTATATCCTCTCTACAGAAACTTCAGATTCAAGCTTTTTTGATAAATTGGGAGGCCCCAGTGAATTTTACTCCAAATCGGCTAACCGGAAGTAGCCACTCCGTTGGTCCAGAAAACTTATTTTGTAAATATTTTAAAAAGTATAAGGTTTGCAAAAAACTACCTAATACAAAATATTTCCAAAAAATAAAAATAAAAATTATAAAAAGAAAAGGAAAATTTCTCAAAATTCTCTGTTCCTAAAGACAGTCGTGTGTTGGCCACACCTCCATTAATTACATTTTTAATCACTGGTGTGGCGTTTGAATCGAAAAGTACCGAGTCCTAATTTTGCGCCATCTCTTTTAATATTGGCGCCGATTCCTATCTTACTTTCGCCTATCTTGTTCCAGAGCTGCGTAAAGAGTTTGGTTTTTCCGGTTACCTTTTAGTTATAGTTAGCTCCGGTGACACCATTCGAACACGATTGAAGGGGTTCAAGCCGAATCGAAGAAAATTTTGTAGGCCGTTTCGGAATTATGTTTAAATACAGATCAAGTAGCTGTTCCTCTCCAATATTTTATTAGTGTTCTTTGGTACAAATTGGAATCAAAATTTTGAATAAAAAGTGTGTTACCTATTTTACCCGTGTTACCGGTAATATTGCCGGTAACAATACCATATTTAAAAATATCGGAAAGTTTACAACACTAAGTACAATTATTATTGTTTAATATTTATCACCACTGATTTTATTACCTATCACCGAAAAGAAAAACCCGGAAGAAATATGGCTACGAGCCAAAACTTGATATAATCACTATGTACGACGATTTTACTGACCGTGTTTAATGAGCACCAAAAACCATGTGTATTTTTTTGTTTCATAATGCGCGCGAGATTTTTGACATTTGTTTTACAAGCAGTGATGCCAACATAATATTTTGCAGGTGCGTTCATGGAAAAATGTAGGTGTGTTCATGAAAATGGATTCGAATTTGAATGCACGTATTATGTTGGTGGTGTGTGAATGTTTGCTTGAATTGATGTACGGGTGTTTTGAATGAATGGATTGTGTGGTGTTTGCGCCAATATACATGATTGGTATATTGTGGCGATGAGCGAGTGATGAATATATTTTGAGTATTTGAATTTTAAAAATGAGTGAGTCGCTACAAGTTCTTAAGAACTTCCATCTCTGTCTTTACGAATTTGGATCACCATTGTGTTATAACATTAATAAAATATAAAATTTCATTACAAAATAGAACCTTTCTCAATTTAACGCTGTGGTCATAGTGTTTTGTTATGGGGAATTGCCTGATCAACCAATTAAAATAAATATACAGTCCACAACATGATTATTTGGTTGAACACCGTTTACATGTACAAAATTCAAAATCCTCAATCCTCATTTTGCGACCAAAAACGCTGTCCAGGTCACGATTTCACCAAGAAACCTTCTTCGTACCGGGCTTAAGGTCAAATCGATTGTCGATAAGCTGTATTTAAATATCTTAAATGTTCAATTACAAGATGAATAATAAAGATATTTGTGGTGACATATTTGCCTCATTCAAAAGTAAAAAGATGATTTTAAATCAACGCTTGTAGTAAAATAGATTGATTTATTTAGGTAACCGCAAAAATGTTATAAATTTGTCAGTTAAAAATTGATATACAATATATTTATTATCAAAACAGTCGACATAGGAAAATAATTAAACCACAATTAATAAATAATAAT
Source organism: Tipula vernalis (assembly GCA_958295665.1). Taxonomy (NCBI): domain Eukaryota; kingdom Metazoa; phylum Arthropoda; class Insecta; order Diptera; family Tipulidae; genus Tipula; species Tipula vernalis. The sequence continues at coordinate 171,456,582 of OY282558.1, read as the reverse complement.
TATCGTAATTATTCCATTTGAAAAAAATTATAAAGCATAAATCATTCGAATATAAAACATCTTTCCATTCCTTCTAACCAATAATAATCGTATAATGATCATTATCATTGGCCCCCCTTCAAAAATAAAAAAAAATGGAAAATTATTTTATTTTATATAATGAATCACTGAAATCAATTAATCTGTCTTTAATGATTAATTAGCCAAAAAACATTTATCTATATAAAGCTTTAAATAAACACGTTTGATAGATTGTCCTATTTAACCGCAAACACGTACATATATACGTATAGAGTATAATTATTATTTAAAATCGGTATAATTATTTAAATGTGTTATTGTGCCATTTATTTAATATTTAAATGAATTTTTTTTTTTTTGTATGATTCGAAAAATACGTAACAACGACAGCACCAACAAATAAAATTAATTATTTGTTAATTTTTAGCTTTAATTAAAATTTAATTGAATAAAATGGTTTGGAAAGAACAATAAATAAAAATGAGAAGCTTTAAGCTTATTTATATTTAATGATTTGTTGTTTTGTTTTAAATTCAATCTGTTTTTTTGTTTCTTTTTATCATTTTAATGTGTGTTTTGTGTGAAGGGAATATTTTCGAGCAATTATTTCTGTCTAATTGATTGATTGCAGATTAACCTAAATACCTATGTATGTATATGTATACCTAAGAGGAAGTTATATACGTGACAAATGAATATAAAATAAAGAGCTTAACGTATATTATTTAACCACAATATTTTTAATGTTAGGAAGAAACTTATCAATTTAAGCTTAACATATTTTGCCCGTTGTCATATACAACAAGAAAAAGGTTAGGTATATTTATTGTTGGTTTTGTTGTACGTACATGAAATGTTAAAACTTTATAATTTATAACATAATTTTTTTTTTTTTTTTTTTTTAATTTTTTTATTAAACTAAAACCAAACCAAATATTTTCATCAGCCTGAGGGGAGTTTTATAATATTATTATTATACTCGTATATAATAAAATTTTATTTTTAATGCATGTTATGTTTCATATATAAAAATAAAAGCTCTTCCAAAGCAGACGACAACGATTCAGTAATGCCACAAATATTTCATAAAACAAATCATAAAAAATTAAAATAAAAAAATATGTTTTTTGACCATAAAAATATTTTGAAACTTTATGTAAACCCAAAATGTTTATTACTTTTTATATTTTATCGTTTTTACCTATATAATATTATAGCATAAAACATATTTTTTTTTTTGGTATCCGCTGCTAATTTCCACCATTTTTTTTTTGTTTTGCATTTATTTTTAAATTGATAGCTGAGTGGTGTTTGCATTTATTTCGAATAAGAATAACGTAATTAAAGTGAGAGCGCACTTCAACTTCTCGTAAAAAAAAAAAAAAAACATACTTTTCTACTATCTACATGTTCGTGGACTGAATGCAAATGAATTACTAGTTTTATTTTTTTATTATCATTCTATATTTTATTACACGTTATGTTTTAGAGCGCATAATACGATTGTGCACTATATTGTAATTATATAATACAAAAACGTTCTGTGAAACACTATACAGTAATAATAATAAAGCTTTTGAAGTATTACACGTTTTGCTTTTATATGTTCTGCAATTTTATTCAACAAAATAATAATTCAATCATACACTCCTTAATTGGTGTTTGAAAAGCGTAGATATGATTTGACTTTATTATATGGAAACGTGTATAGGTAGTTATTATTTTTGGATTATAAATTAATTTAACACGGAAATAAAGCATATACATATATACACCAATATCTCGGTTTGCGCTAGTCTGATTTTTCATGGCACAAATTTTCACTTTGCGTTTTTTCTGATTCGATTTGCGTTTTTTTCGTAAAAAAGAATGAATTTATATTTTAAAGCAATCGAAAATAAAATCGAATTGGTGACATACATAATCTATAAATGGTACATTCGTACACTAGTAAACTAAATGTTTAATTTCTTGATTTGTTTACATTTAATTAAGTCAAATGTTGTAGTATTAGCGGCAAAAATGGATAAAATTGTCCACACCTTGGGAACTACCTTTCGACATAAATTTCATCCTACTATGACTTAAAAACGTTGGTGTAAAATGTATAACATTTTCTGAGGATCAGAGTGAAGCAGACGTATATGCTCATTTCGAACTAGCAATTTTATAAAAGAATCCGAACCTGGTGCTACTAACTAATATTAGTGGTCGGAATATCAGCGCTTTTTAATCATCCGCCAACCCGAACTATGCGCCAGTAATAATAATTTACTTTGACGATACACCGATTGATTTTTACGAAGACTAAACAGAAAAAAATTTGTGATATTTTTTAAATAAATCTGAACTCTTAATTTGAGACCACTTGCAAACGACCACCAGAGAAGTGCATAATTTGATTAGCTACGTCCAAAAGCTTCTTTATTTTAAAAACAAATAAAAATCAAAGTGAATATCCTTAGTATTATGAAGCACCATACCGTTGTACTTTTAAAATGAATCATGATCATGTTTTCCACTAAGTATTATTGTGAAAACATCTTCTTGTTTCTAGTTAATTATTAACCAAAATTAGATTGTTTTTCTTAGCTACGATAAATAGTTCATATTTTGTTTATAAAATTTACTGCCATCCGTTTAACACAGTTAAATATTACACTTTAAAAAGAGCAAAGCTTATTTTCATAAACTATAAATATATATATTTGGTATTTTCTTCTACGAGGTGTTCGTGATTTAGTTCAAATTAAAGAATTAATGTGGTTAAATTCTGCAAGGTAAAATAGCTGAACGTAGCTCCGACATATTTGCTTATATATACAATATATATATATATATATATATATATATATATATATATATATATATATATATATATATATATATATATATATATATATATATATATATATATATATATATATATATATATATATATATATATATATATATATATATATATATATATATATATATATATATATATATATATATATATATATATATATATATATATATATATATATATATATATATATATATATATATATATATATATATATATATATATGTATATATATATATATATATATATATATATATATATATATATATATATATATATATATATATATATATATATATATATATGTATATATATGTATATATATATATATATATATATATATATATAGTTTTTAATAACATTAAAATATTCGTACGTGTGTCATTTAATTTTAGAAAAATGCTTCACTTCTGTTTTAATTTTTTTTATTATAAAAATGTGTTCTTCAGTTTTCCCGGAAAGTGAAAAGTATATTTTCTAAAATTAAATGATGAGATGTCCTTCTACTCTAGCTCACAATACCAAAAAATATTTTCTTACATGTACTTCGCTTCGCACATTTATTCATTAGATTCATTTAGAAAATTTTTCTGTGTGTTATTTAAGGCTTAGAAATTAAGTTCTTGACCATAGAAACTGTTGATAGCTCACAACCGCGGTTTTAGAGATATTCCGCATATTATAGTTTAGACCGGACAAAATTAAAAAAACCATGGCGCATTGTACTATTTTTGTACGGAGGTTTTTTCATAAAAACTATGTTACATACATTTAGTATGTTATTAATTGGAAATTTTACCTGTTGCAGGGAGAATTTAATAACATAAGGCCTGAAAAAATTGTATACATGGAAAAAGTAGTCACACGGTTTCCACTAAGTACATAAAAAAAAGTACATATATAAAAAAAAGTTTAAACCGGGAAACGAATTCAAGCGGCCTATTTAGCTATTTGGTACAAAACAAATAAAGAGCATTTTGTTGTAATAAAGAATATTTTTATTAAGTATATAATTCAATATTGGAAAGGAATACAGTACCTTATAAAATAATAAAAACATAAACAGAAACTTATTAATTTCTTATTAAATATTATGTATAAAATAGTCGGCCGTTTTAAAATAGGATTTTAATACTCCGAATCACTGTCAACCGTCGAATTACATACCAGTGATCTATAAAATCCTGGTAGTATTCAGGAATATAGTTTCCATCACAAAGTGATATTAGATCCAAGTATTTCGGCCTTGGAACAGATATAAGCTCGTTAAATAGTAGTTCCAGATCATTAAATTCAAAATGTGCTTTATTTTTCCTTGCGCGTTCCAAATTAGTACAATTAGGTAACTAGTACATAACAACTGTTTTGTATTCTTCCTCAAATTGGTTTTTATATAAAAATAAATTTGGAAACTCGCTGGAAATACACATTTCTCTGATTTTCATCATATAAAATTTTTCTTTTAAAGTATTGTGATTAAAATTTATTTTAGTAGAAAATGATTTAAAATTGAAGAAATGGTTTTGGGTCATTTCGATAACATCGTATGGCTCTCCAGTCACCTTCGCATTTCTCATCAGACTGTACCACTGAGCAGCTATATATACCGTTTGATGCTTTTTGGCGCGCTCTATATTGGTGTGGATAGAATCACCTTCGTTTTGTGTGTGTCCCTTTTCTCAATATCGGTGTGTAATTTTAATTTTGAACCGTTTCACCATGTATGCGTAACATGTAAAAACAATGCAGTTTTTATTTTGTCCGTGGCGGTTGTCACTCCAAAAAAATAAATTCTTTTACACCATTTTCGACTGCTTCCGACATAAATTTCCACAGGCAACTGCTTACTTCATTAGCTCCTTTATTGGCAATAGTCTGATCCCATACGTTGCAAAGACCTTTCTTGGTAGCGAAATCGTAAATAGTGAAATTGTAAACTGACAATTTTCGTTTATAGTAAAATATTCCCACTTCACTACATGGCATTTGAAGAATTTTTTGGTAGTCAAAACAAATTACCTTAATAACATCATTATTGAGTGCCGTTGTCTTGTCTGTATTTTTTAATTCTCGCACTTTTATTTTGTTAAATAAGTGTTCATTATGTTGACGTTGGTTATCAGCCTTCTCATTTTCATTCATATTTTCGAATGCGGCGCAATCGTTGCACAAATCTTTTTTAGGAAACCCAAAACCTAAATTAAATTTATAATTAAATATATCGCGGTATTGCCTTTGCGTAATGGGTGGGCTTGGAATATGATTTGTTTCAACCCAGTCCAAGAATAACCTGTATATCTTGGCAACGTTTAAACTTGAATCTAAATATTCTCGCGTTGTGTTTGCCCTACAATAATGTTAGGGTAGGCGAGGAAGTTCATTTACGTGTTGCGATACAAGGTTTGTAATTTCTATTGTGGTTGAGTGTTGCAGTCTATCATGAGTGCCTCTTGCATCAGGATTAACGATTCCATTACCACATTTCTGTTTTTTTATCGCAGTTTCTACCCACTGTTGGTTGATCGATAGGGTGTTTAAGAACATGGTTTTACAAACTTGTAATTCAGAACCAGTTTTTTGGCAAGGCAAATGATAAATTCTACTATAGTTTCTTTTAGTGGAATTATTTAAATTCCTACAACTTTTTTTGGGCACCACCCTTATATATTTTAAAATATATTCCCACTGTCGAGTTTTGTTACCTAGGTTGTAAAACTGTTTAAAAATAACCGTTCTTTCGGGTTCCCTAAATTTTGAGAAACATTTCGTCGGGCATTTCTCGCCACATGTGGGCTTTAATTGTTTTGCGGGTACAGCTTTATCACCAAGCTTAAATGCTTCGCCTCTATTTCTTTTCGATTTTAGAATATTTTTTACCCAGTTTTCTGACTGTCTAGTTCTTTTACGTGTGCGATTATCAGGTGGTGGTGTACTTTCAATGTTGCTGACAAACGATAAATTTCGTTTGGGCGTGATCGGACTATGAACAAGTATGTTCGACGAACTGCTTGAACAATCAGACGATTCTAATTTAGTTACAAAAGATATTAATTTTATTATCATTAAGTAACATATATTAATTGTATAAAATGAGCAATAGTTACCTTCGTATTCGGATGGTATGAATCCACGATCCTTATAACTATCATATACAAATTCTTCTTCTAGGTCACTACCTATTCAATTTAGTAATGTGTCGGTTTCATTACATTTTAAATTTTGCCCACATTCTTTATCTACATTCTCTGTAACTGTAATTTCGGCTTTGTCAATAACATTTGTTGTTGCGCTTTTTGAATTTAATTTTATGTTTTCATCTGTGTTAAGAAATATATTTATTATTGATAAAATCCACATAATGCATTATAAAAATTTACCGTTTCCATTGTCGATACTTTCAATGATATTAGGATTGTATGAACAGCTTGACGATTTATTTTTATTGCTTAAATTAAAAAATATATAATTATAATTAAATTTACAATTTAGTTTTACATTATTATAATTTAGTAATTAAAAATAAATACTACAATCCACTAAAAATAATAACTGTCCGATGTACTTACAATTTATTTTTTTTTTTGTGCTAACTGCACCATCAATTTTGATCTGTTCATGTTTACGACCAAATGTATACTAACTCAGTACAATCATTATATTTCTGTAACCAACAAACATAACGGTTAATACGAGTGATTTTTACACTAACACTAGTACTGCCAATAATACCAGCAAATAAAGTTGTTTATAAATAACACATTATGTAAGAATATTGTCAAAAGGAGAAATATTATGTGTTTTAAATTTCAAATAAATTCCAATTAGAATTATTCTAAATTGTTTTAATCGATTTCTTTTTTTAAATTGTCCATTCATATCCTAAGTGTCTTATAATACTATGTTTTTCTACAATATTTTAATTATTTACTTTATAAAATATTCCAACACCACATAGTTTATCGAAATGTCAAAACACATCCATTCAAAATCAATTTAAACAGACTTAAAAGAATTAACTGTTTTAAAAGTTGTAGGCTAAAATATAATAAGAGCATTTCGCATATTATAACATGGAAGTATTTTTATATTGCATCGGTATATCAACTACAAAAAATGTCATAGCAACCGGAGGAAGCGTCTGATTGGCCTAATATTTTGACAGAATATACAATTCACAATAAAGAATGCAGTAGTATCATCTTTCTAAAATACACTAACCGGACATAGTATACTTTAGAATGTGCGAAGCGACTTATACTACTATGTTTATTTCATTTAAAAATATTTAATTTTCATTATATGCAAATATAAAAAAAATAATTATTGGGCCGTTTATTTTGAAATTGGGGCAAGTCCCTTTTTCAAAACTATTAATTAAATGATAAAAATAGAATATATAATTGTACATTTGATTTTTTTATCGGTAACAATTCATAGTCAAAATAAAAATAATTAAATATATACCTAATACTTGCGCAATAAATAAGAATTCAAAATCCCGTATATTTTTGCATATATTGGTTCTCCATTCTTTCATTAACTCGCTTCAACAAAATATGGACTTGGCCCACTTTCAAAATAAACGGTTAATTTATATTTTTATATGTTTTTGTGATACGTCCAGTTCGTTCTAATTGTTCTAAATGAGTTTGATAGTTTTCCGGAGTTCTAATTACAACATCTTCTTCTGAAAATGCATGCAACATCTGTTTTATTACATAAACAATGTCTACAGCAATGCGAAGCAGAGAATGATTCCACCATGCCAATTAAGCCATTAGCTCCAAAATTATCTGCACTTAGTGCTACTAATCTTCCTTTAATATTATTTTGATTTTTTTAAAAATCTACATCGACACCTATTGTTTCTAGAATCTTAATCTCACTGGCCCAATTGAACAGAGCGTTGTAGTAGCCATATTTTTTTATATCAGGTGCATATATCAAACTCAAGAGATGAATATTTTTTAATTTGCTGTTCAAGTGTAGTGGCAAATTCCTAATTAAAAAATATGTAGCTGCTGTTTTATGAATACCAGTTTTGTAACCCATTCCATTAACAGGTTCAAATTCGCTGGTTTTAACGAATAATCCATCTGAAATATCAGATAACATAGGCACACTATTCAAATAATTTTGTTTTGGGAAAGCTATATACTCTTTAAAGTTATCTAATGTACACAAATACTTTAACGTGTCAATTAAACTGATATATGTATATGAAAGTATCTGCTTTTGGCATTTCAATGAACATTTGTAGTTTAGAGTCCCATTTTCTTTGATACCTATGTCCAAGAGTTATTTCCTGAGGTTTTGGAACTTTGTCAAAAAAAAAAAAAAAAATTTCGTTTATAATTTGAAGTATGACAATTTAGAGTTTCAAGGATACTTGTCTGAAAGTCTAAGAAGTTCATGTAATTTTGCATAAAATTATCATGAGAATTTAAGAAATTAGCTCTTATGAATAAAAAAATTGAATCTAATAAATTTCTTATTGTAGTAATAATCAAATTAATCGTAATATGCGGGAGGCTTCTACCACATAAACCCGCAAAGCGCATTTTAATTTCTGATTTTTTGGAATTATAGTTATTTATGGTACTAGTGAGCAAAACGAGATATTATCCATGAGGGATAAGTTTGTCCCACGAGGCGATAGCCTCGTGGGACATTATCCCGAGTGGATAATATCTCGTTTTGCTCACGAGTGGCATACAACGTTTTATCCACTTTTGTTGAAATTAATTTCATAAATTAATAAGAAATAGTTCCATTTTGTGTTTTCACAGTGGAGAATTGAATTTTGAAATATATTTTATCATAGTGACCGTTCTTTAAATTGTCATGGTGTACTTTAATTTAACTAATTTTTGGAATATAGTTTTTCATTCAATTTGACTACGAATAATTTTCCAATGACTACTCAACATTTTGTTATACCAAATATAACTCACGTTGCCCCTAGCAGCGTGGATTATACAATAACAATGGGTTATTTTACATTTTCTTTATTTGAAATCAGCATAAAGCGTATTTTGTTGACCAAAATTGAATTCGAATTATTTTGGGTTTATTTGTTTTCCAAGAAAATAGCCAATTTGATTTAATTGACAAAAGCCAACCTTTACAAATAAAATATAAATTTAATATGTATTATGACTCTGGTGGCAGGTATCATAACCAAGAATTAGAATTATGTTTAATTAAACCCAATTTTTTTTTGGGTTAATGTTATTCTTGCGGGGATTTATCCTATGCAATTGTTGTTGTAAATTTGTCAAGGAAATACGCTAATAGTTATCGGGCTATTATATATCAAAAGTGGATAAATAAAATTTACTTTATACCAGTAATCCAAATTTTCTGTTTTAGTTTGTTCACTATTTGAAACTGAATCGTTTGAAATATTCGAGCCTGCAATTTTGCTATCTAAATTTTGTGGAATGAGTTTGGTTAAAGCGACCTCTTTAAAGACGCAATTCAGCATATGTCTTCGAATACTGCTTTTACTTTTGCAAAAATGACCGCAATTTACAAACCCACCCATCTATATTACTAGACATACTCGTAATTTTCCGTTTCAAATAACGTGTTAATTTAATTGCCTTCTAAAGCAAAATCTTTAATAGTAAATATAACCAAAAAATCAATTCATTTAATAATTAGGAAAAAGAGCGGTGTTAATAACATTATTTGGCTTGAGACAGATTCAACTTCAATCGTAAATATGTACTTAATTATAAATTTCAGTATTTGCCTCAAATTTGATTCAAAATAAACGTTGAAAACATAGTGAATTTTTAAAAATTTATCTATGCATCCTATAGCAGTATCATCTGTGTTAATGAGTTTTCCATCGATGAGAATATAAAATTTGCTTATTGTTCTTTTTGAAGACCCAGATGCTATTATGAAAAGGAAATACAGAGTCGTGTCGATTGTCGATCGACTCGACAATCGTAATAGGAGTCATTATTAGACGACGTTGGTTGATGTACGAAGGAGCTAACCACCAATGTTTTGATTTCAAAAATCACTGCAGCATAAGCCTTCGATACACTATATCTTCAGGATTTTCTGTATGGTTGGAACATAATATCAACCATCGAGAGAACTCAAATCATGTATTTTTGAAATTTTTTGGCTATAAAAAATAGAATTAAATTTTATTTGCATAACCTAATAGGATTTTTTCAACCATTTGAGCCAAGAGCAAAGAAGCGCACAACTCTAGCCTAGGTATAGTTTGAGTTTTCAGTGGAGCTACTTGACTTTTTGAACATAATGAAAACGTTGTTTTCATGATCGATTGTGCGAAAGTAAACCACACATCCATATCCTTATTCAGATGCGTCTCCAAACCCATGAAGCTCGATCGATTTTGCGTTTGGAACTGTAACACATCTTGGAATGGATATTTCATCGATTGTAGTTGAATATTCTGCAAGAATTCTCGTTCATCCAAGTTTAATTGCCCATAATGGTTGCATAAATAGTTTTGCCAAAAACCCTATTGATACACATAAACCTAACGGATCGAACATTTCAGCGATTTCGGATGATGTTATTCGTTTTGTACACTGATCAGTAATTGCATACTTTTTGAATGAAAAATTAAATTTGTCGGTGTTTTTGTTCCAATTGATTCGTAACACCTTAATCGAATTGGATTGATCATTAGGATCCGAAGATGCTACAACCGAATGATTCGACGTGATTTTTCGAAGTTTGAACCCTCCCTTTAACAATAAATTAACAAGGTTAGTTTTCCACTTGATTGTTGTTACAAGATTATCGGCATCGGTTAGTACGTCGTCGACATAAAAGCCTCGTTTAAGCGCTTCTGACGCTTTTAGTATCAGATTAACGTCACCAAATTCTTTGCAAATCTTGATCTTTTTCATGCACTAAGATTTGTCTATACTATATTTTCCGAAATCTCCTCCTCCGGCAAAATATGATTTAAATTAAAATTGAAGTTTTCGAGGAAGCGTTGAATGCGACGTATAATTTTGTAGTGCTACTACACGAATAACTGCATGATGAGGCATAAAATAATTATTTTGCTTACTTTCGATTTCATCTGGATTAGATACTTCTATCATGTGTTGTAAATCGAAGTACTCACCCGTAAATTTAAAATACTAAAAAAATTCTGGTTTGTTATGGAGACGCTTTTCCATTGTGAAAAATTGTTTTGCAGCTTTACCTAACGCACCAATATTTGATCTTTTTGGAAAAGTTACACTGTATCGACCTGACTTTGTTCTAATGACATTTTTTGCATGATGAGTCTCACACAATTTTTCTTCAATTCAGTGCGTTTTTAGATTTTCAATATTTTCAAGTGACCAACATTTTTGAATTTGCTCATCAAGACTTTCGAAGACGCTGAAAACCATAGTCGAAGTATTGGAAATTTCAGAATTATGATTCGAGAAAGGTTCACCAATTGTTGTCTTTCCCATTACTACAATTCCGTAAATAGTTTTATACGTCGGGAGATCATGACTCGATTTAAGTGTTCCGCCTAAATACCCTTTCAGGGTATAGTTCAGCACCAATTAATAGATCAATTTCGCCCGATTTGTAAAACCAAGGATCTGCTAGTTGAAGATGATCCTTTATAACGGTTTTATTGTATTGTATCGGGTACGAGGAGAGAAAATCGGAAATTTTTGATCTTACCAAACAACTCAAATTACATTGAAAATCCGATGTTCTTGATTCGATGAAAATACTATATTTTTATTTTTTTGGTTACTGTGGATGTCGCGCCGCCTATTCCGGAGATTTTGATATGAACCGGTTCTGATATTAATGATAACATTTTACGCATGCTATCAGTAATAAAATTAGCTTGAGAACCACTATACAACATAGTGCTCTACTTTGTACTCTAACGCCCGAATAATTTCTAATCCATACAACTACAGTCCCTAATATGATCTGAGTTCTTTGATGTTTGGGATTTTGTGTTGAAGAAACGCAAAGCAACTGTTTTTGGGAAATTATGAGAATCGTTTGTAAAAACAACCAACACTGAATTATTCCGCCCGAAGTGGAGAAGAATATTGTGTTTTAAAGAACACATGTTTTACGAACCCTAGAACCAAAACTGATAAAGTGGCTTAACAATTTTAGCATAAATCTATACCGGTACAATAATTTTCCAAAGAATAAATTATTCCCAAAGCCCTCAAACGGAAAGAGATATTATTCCGAATCACAAAAGCATTTCCAAGGTTTGAAAATGATTTTTTTGTTTTGTTGTAAGACAGGATTTTTCGAAAAATATTTAAATAATTGAATACAACTTTTTTATACTACAAAAGCAAATGATTTTGTCCCAATACATTTTATAAAGTTTACCATCCTATACTCTCGCTGTAGTAAATCAAAGTTTCATATTGTTTGGGATTTTAATAGATCATAACAAGAAAAAAAAAATGTCTAGTCTAAGTATCGCAAATCTTGTTCATTGTCGCCACAAAATTTATTTATTGATATACAATTAAAAAAAAAAATGTAAACAAATCAAAAATTCGAACATAAAAGCATAACGAATGTTTATCAGTAATTCGAGTTGATGCGGATGGATTTTTATGAACGGAATAACTAAAATTTTTATTGTGAATATATTTTGAAGTTTATGAGACTTGGATGAGATTGGATTATTGCTGGTTTATTTCATATTTCAAGTTTTTTTTTTTTATGGAAAGGGTAATATTCTAGGAATCTGAAATTTTGTAAACCGAAAATATAATTTATCGATTATATGATGTGCTTGAGAAAAGTATGTATCTTCCATTAAAAGCACCCCAAGACATCGTTACTGAATTCACTGAAGATTAAATATTTAAGTTATTTAATGCAGTGATTCAGGCTTAAATCAAATATTTTATTTATTCACGTATTTCTTATTTTACTTAAGGGAAACATTTTCCATACGTGTTAAGACTTACAAGGATGTTACACAGAGTTCAATGTATAATGCATTGAAACTAATCAGAGAAGAATAGTATACTCTACCTCAAGCATTACATTACGTTAAATAAAGCCAAAATTATATGCGTTTTTACATTATGAAGTTTTTGATTTAACCTAGAATGATATTGTCTTAAGACAAAATATGATTTAAATTCAATTTTAAGGTTTTCTTCATGACATAATGTATTATTTGAATTGAATTGTATCGCATTTGGTCATGATAAGAAAGGTGTTGCAGAAATTAGATCAGTTTTTTTCTATTTTCAGTTTTAGGACGAAACATTTCCACATTTATAAAGTAACCTTACTCAATCTGCTTATACCATATATTCGCGGTAATCTCAAAAATATTTAACCAATTTTTCATGGAATTTTTACTATTTTACCGCGGGCATTTTCATGCTGGTTGTAAGATGTAGTTCGTTAAAATCTTCTTTTTTGCGATTTTTTGTAGCGTTTTTTAGGTTTTTTTAGTTATTTTTTGTAGTATTACGTGTGTGTACGTACTACATGTGATTCAATAAAATAAAACAAATACATTACAATGCATAGTAAGTAACAGGTGATAACCTAACACTTATCGGGTTTTATTCAATCAACTTAAGTTATGAAGATGAAGGCTCCTTACGTTTTTTAAAAGTAGTTTATTTAGTTGTTTAAAAAAATGTTTCTTGGCTTAGCCACGAAAGTGGCATTTATTTTGCATCTATTAAAGAGGATGGTGTAAAAATACTTGTTTTTGTTATGTGTTTGTGTCAAAGCTAATATTGTACCCGAAATATCGGCCAATGACTGAAATAAGGATAAACATCACTTGCCCAATTCAACAAAGTATGTTTGTATGGTAATTTGAAATGAAGTTATTGACAATTAACTGATTTCAATCTTTCATAAAATTAAAGAAATAATTAATATTGAAAGTGTCCTAACTCAATTTTATAAACAGTAAAGCTGTTATAATATTTACCATTTTTTTAAGATTGGCAGCTAATATTTCATATTTTAAATATTTAAAATTTTAGTGATTTTTGGACATGCCCCTTCTTAAATACTAAAAATATAAAAGGCTGAAACCTCACTAGGTGATCAGAACTTCGGTCTTGATTAATTCAACCCCAAATCAATCCCGAAATGAACCTATTAAGTCAATATTTAGCTTAACCGCCAACTGAATTTACAACTCAACCTCTATCTCAATCGCAACACAGTCCTAAACGCGATCACCAAATTAAAAGTCAGCCCAGCCATCAATTAAATCATGAAATCAACCCATAACCCACTTTCAAATCAACCCTTAACCTACCTCCAAATCAACTCTTAAATAATTGCGCAACCGAACAACTCACATCCCAATGTAAGATAGTTTCCCAATTTCAAATATCAACCCTCTGCTCAAATCAACACTTATTTTCCAACCCAATCGAAAAATTAACTCGATTCAAAAGCTATATGCGTGTATGAAACTCAACTCAATTTAACCTCCCACTAAACTTTAAACTCGATCTTAAATTAATCCCTAACCGAACTTCTTTTTCAAATCCCTGGCATACGTACCATCGTACCACCATCTTAAACCCCTATACTATCATACCATCATGACACTAAACCAGTAAACCATCGTACAATTGTACCACAGTGACGTCGAACTATCCCACCATCACATCATGATGGATATCTTACCATTAATACACCACACCTTCATACCATCTTACCATCATATAATCATATAATCGTGATCAACGTACCATGATACCACTATACCATCGTACTATTGTACCGTCCCTATAATCGTACCATCACACTGTCAGGCCATGATATCATCATACCATCCAACCGTGATAACATTATGCAGTCATACCCTCATACTCTCATAACATCACACCATCATTACTACAATCAACGTTACCATCATACCATTATCATACCATTAAGTTTTACACTTCAAATTGATCCTTTTACACTTCAAACTGAACTTTATACTTTTACATTCCAAATCGAACCTGTAACAAATTACATGAATGGCCAATTAGGATGAAGTTTGTTTATTGCTTAACCGATTATGATGAAAATTGACATATGCGTTGGAAATGGTATTCGAAAATGATTTTTGAATACTGTTCTGTAATATGGTCAATAAGAATATAACTTAGCTATTAACCGATTATGATAAATTTTGACGTTTCCAACGAATAGAAGGAAATGTGACTTAAAAATTATTTTTAGATGAGGTTATGAGAAATATGGCTTTTATAATGTTGTCTATTAGTTTTCTGTGTCTCATGCATCTGTTGAGGTTTCTTTAAGACAGCCTAAACATACTATTTCAATTTAAACCGATCAAGATTATCTCCGTGACAATATTCAAGTTCCATTAGAAACTTTTCTTGCAAATCCATCACTTTGGGTTGTTCTCTAAGTATTTGCTGTTAGAGTGGTAAGTTTGGCCTTGTTAAGCAAAATATAGTGTGTAGCGAACTTGCATTTCAGTATTGAAGCTAATAATGGTAATGCAGAGTTTAGCAAAGTTCCGTCCTACTGGGCTTTATTCCAGAACTTTATCTAACAATCATTTTAATATCCCATTACCATCGCACATGTAAAATTAAATTAAAATCCGTTAAGAAATGGACAAGTTCTGTCCTAACTGGCCATATTCCAGAATTTCATCTAAAAATATTTTTAGATTCGCAATACTAGTCTACCTATCGAACATTGTCATAATCGGTTTAAAAATAGCCAAGTGCCATCACACTTGGCCATTTCAGAACTTGATTTACAAATCATTTTAGAAAATCGGTCAATTCTTGTGGATTTGTTTAAATATCATACACATATGCTGTACATATGTACATACAAACACTCCCTTTTTTTTTATATTGCTCAACTGCTCACTAAACACTAGTCCAACATCATCTCAACCCCAATTCAACCCGCAAACGGCCCCCAACTCAACCCTCAACCCAACCACGAACTCTCTTTCAACTCAATGCTCAAACCAACATATATTAAAAATTGGTCAACTGCTTACTATATCTTAACCCAACCTTAACTCAACTCCAACTCAAATTGAACTCAACCCGCAAACTGATCCCTAACTTAACCTTCAACTCAACCCCAAACTCAATAGCCAATACAATATTCAAACCAACATACGAGTATATAAAAAATTGGTAAACATTTCTATAACCAGGTATTTTGAGTCAATTCATATGGCAGGTACCCGACCCTCTTGACGCACAGGTTCCAAAACCTTTTCAAATCTCGGCCTTGACCATAGAAACAGATTGGCAAAAAAAATTCTAAATCGAACAAGCCGTTCTCGAGATACCATGGGTATAGACCAACAGACGTCCAGACATCCAGACAGACAAACGGTCATTTTTTGGACCAACCAAATTTTTGATCATTTTTGACAGGATTTCAATACTTTGGTCTTTTTAGACCGAAGTAACTCTTTAAACTCTTAAATTATTGGGAGGTCGATGGTATTAGGGTTGGTGCTTTGAAACTTAAACTTAAGTTACCTTAAATTTTCCGAATAATAAAATGATTTAAATTCATAGGACACCTCAAAATATTAGAATCAGTGAAGATCCGTAAATTATAAATTTCTTTGAATTCATCTGATTGTCTAATAATAAGTCTTAACATTTCTAAATTTCTTGGAATATAAAATCTTTCAAAATATTTTGAACTGTAAAACTTAAAAATAAAAAAATTTGTTTTTTTTTTAAAATTAAATTCCACAAATTTCTTTAAATTTTGTTTAAAATTTTGAAATTTTTAATACTGAAACATTTAAAATTCTTTCAAAAGTATTGGGGTTTTTTAAATTTGCAAATTTCGTTAAAATATTAAACTAAATTTCATGAAATTGAAATTAACTGAAATTTTCGTAGATTTGTAAATATTCCAAAAAATTTTTGAAATTTTTAAATCTTTCGAATATTTTGTAATTTTAAATTCCTTGAACTTCAAACTTCTTATAAGAGCGTAAATTTCAAAAAAAAATTTCAATTAGTTGAGATACATATATTGGGGAATATGTTAAACCGTAGCACACCATAAACAGTGCCACAAGTGAATTTTTTTTTAACCAGTAACTTAAAATACGCTATAAACTGCTTTATCTTAAAGGATCAATTCTGGTGTACGAAGGGCTGATAGAGATAAATTTGCCTGCATCAACCACATTACTGTTCTTTTTGAAGCACAACAAACTTCTAGATTCATTTGAATTAACGGAAATCTCCTCATGTCACCAACCTTTAAACACTTTGGCAAAATATTATATTCGGTAATAGAGCCGACCAGTTTCAGTTTCAAAAATATGTAGAGTCGAACAATGCCATTTCAGCTAGTTGGAATATATAAACAGGCTTCATCGTCGTAGCCATATTTTTTGAATACCTGAGAAGTAAAACCACTTTGTCTAATAATTCATTTGCCATGTTTGGTATGGCTAAATCGAGTAAGGGAGTAAAATGAATTAAAAAATATGAATTTTTGCAATATAACTACAAAAAATGAAAATACATATAATAGTTAAAGATTATAGCGGTTGCTTTCGTAACTAGGTACTCTGATTTCAAAATCTGCAACCAAGGAAATGTCTATGTATAATGGCAAAATATACAGATCACGGCTAAATTCTTTCAAAATTTAAATGAATTCAATCAAGTGAAAAGATGGATCCTATTATTAGGAAGAGATGGTCCTGGTTAAATTCAAAGCTTAAGGGCCAATAGTATTGTTACCAGCATTTGGTAAGTTGTTCCCGGAAATCGATTTTTGATAGATTATTAAATGTATTCCAGAGTAGCGGCGCTCGATAGAGGACGCTATGGAAGCAGTTAAATTTGATTTCAATAAAGGGGTTATAAGTGCAATATGGGAACCAAACCATGATATGCAATAAGTACATGGGTCTTCAAGCTACTCATGTTGATATGTTTTCGGTGCGAATTTGAAGTCTTGCCATCTTATCTTACTCCAATTTAAATGTTACGTTTTCGAAGAATCTGACTCTATTTTATTTGTATGTATGTATGTTTAAAAAAATTATATTATAAAATATTAAAATCAATAATGACTTTCTTTTGCAATGGTTTATTGAGAAGCTTCCGCATACCTATAATATTAAGACTTGATTAAAAAAAGGTGTTGAAGTGATTTCCTTTAATATATACTCGAAAATGTTGCACACTTTTCCTGCAACAACGTACAATCCCCTCTCATTACTTCTTTTATTTCTGGTAGTGCCTTATGCCGTTGCCAATACACTCACACATATTTTAAGGAAAATCGTCCTAAGCCTTCCTAAAAAATTCGATCCATTTGCTTAAATCCATTTTATTTAATATTTTCAAATATTTTTCAGCGCATTTTTGTGTGAGGGACTTACAAGCAAGTAAAAAATAATTTCAACAAAATACTATATACATTAAAAAATTTCTGATGGTCTGCTCATCCAAGTTGTTTCATTCTTCGTGTTCGTATATGTGTCACCCAAACATATCCAAGATGTACTCAATCGTATAAAGATCTGGGCGGAATGCGGCTAAAATCATATCTCATCAATACTAACTTTATCCAAGTAGCTTTTTCCAATATTTGCAACGTGGGACGGACATTATCAAATATTAGTAAAAAAAAAAAAATGTTGCCGGGGAAAATGGAACTATGTATCTAGTAGCAGTCAGTAACCCCCGTTAACAACCACTAAGTCACTAACTCTGTGCAATACTCCATAATAATGCTTCCTCATACTGTTGAGCTGATTTCTGAAACTCCTTCTACCCGATCCTGTTCTTCTAGTGTATTTTCCTGTCTCAAAGAATAGTTGTATAGCCCTTTGCTTATAATTCTGGCGGTGTCGGTTGGGTTCAAAACAAAAGCGAGTTTTGTTCTGAAAAACATAATTGTTTAATTATTTTGCCTGCATTAAGGGCTTCTAGTCAAAATTATTGTTATGTAATTTCTTCTATGAATCAGTTCTGTTAAAAAATCACGGTCACCATTTAATTATTGTTTGAAATGGACGGGTGGCCCCGAAGAATATAAAAAACAATACTGTACAATCAAAATGTGTATAGGAGCCGACGAGAACAATTAACCAAATATTCCGGCACCAGATTTGCCAGTAAATTAGGCCGGTCCTACATATTTTCCGATAGAATCTCCGGATTTCCGGTAGTAATATTAGTGGAATAGGGCCGAAAAGCCGAATGTAGTAAAGCTGAATGCCAAGAGGCCGAATGGGTCGAAAGGGTCGAATTTCTAAACTACTAAAAATTTTCTAAAATATGGGATGATTATATTAAGAGAAGGAGGAGTCCGTTAAGTCAAGAAAAATTCTAATAGGTGAAGAAAAATTTTATTATGTGAATAAATTTCAGTAAAATCAGTTAAGAATTAGTCGAGTTATATAATAAGCCTTAATTGTCCAAACTCCAGAACTTCATCAAAAAAATCATTTCAGAATACCATTAGCATTTCCACTGTATAAATCGAATTTGATCATTCTCGGTTAAGAAATAGCCAAGTCGTAAAATTTATCGTTTTGTACCATATGCAGTGCAGAAATATGCCGTAGTGTACTATATGCCATATTGAAATAAGCCGTTATGAAATGTGTCGTAGTTTATCATATACCGTAGTGTATCATATACTGAAACATGCCGTACTGTTATATTGCATATTGAAATATGTCGTAACGACCGGGATCCGTTTCAACGAACGATCTGATCATTTTGCCGTCTTACAGTACAAAATACGATTTTCTTTTATTTATAAATAAAACTTAAATGGTCAGTTCATCTCAATTGAATGGTTGCGTTCTTACCTTTCTGATCGCTGGCAATCACGCGATATCAATCGCCCGTGAAGATGCAAGATGATTTGAAAAGATTTTGTAGTTGGTCAATTAGTAATAGAGTAGGTCTCGACGTGATTAAGTGAAAGACTCTTTCATTTTAAATAAATTTTCGGCCCATGCCACCTTTACCAGACATATTAGCACCATTATACCTAAGGCATACATTATGTTGGGCTTCATTAAGCCAAACTGTAAGGACTTTATCGACCCCGATAATTTAACATCACTGTACGTTTCTTTTGTTCGTACTATTTTGGAATATGTAATGCCGTTATGGTTACCAAAAGTATGTTATGTATCAAAAGGCCAAATGTATTAAGACCGAATGTCAAAAGGCCGAAAGGGTCGCAACTGATACAAACTGCTTCTGCTTATTTATTTTGGATAGAATAGAGAAGCAGAAGCAGTTTGTATCAGTTGCGACCCATTCGGCCTTTCGACATTCGGTCTTAAGACATTTGGCCTTTTGATACATTCGGCCTTTCGACACATTCCGCCTTCAAAATTCGGCCTTTTGACATTCGGCCTTCCGGCCAATTCGGCCTTTATGCGTTTGGCTTTCGAGATTCGGCTTTTCGACATTCGGCCTTTCAACATCAAACGATATTTTATTAAGCAAACCAATTAACAAACAATGGAATATTTAACGGTAGAAGAATCTCGTGGAAAACTAAGGTGCATTTAAGGCAAACAAACTAAATTTGCACAATTTTATTTTCACAGAAATTTTGTAAACCTATTTGTTCTACCTAACAAAGTGGTACATCCGTTCACCTCATAACCTGGCTCTAATACCTATGGATGTTAATAGATGAGAAATCTTGTCGTGGACTTCACCATTATTATAAACTTAAAGATCCAAGATAACACAATCCAACTCACTATAATAAGGTTTTCATCGGGATCAGTATTAGAGGCTGTAATTTATTATCCTGTTGTAATCACAACTTCCTTTACAAGTAAACAGTCATTAACGAGATTTGGTGGTATGCGATCACTCGATCAATGAATTCAGACTCTAATCTTCGATGTAGATGAAATCTATTATGTATATCGGTTACGTTAACTTCCGTCACACTTTGGTTGGCACCATTTGTTTGTTTTGTATTATTAAGATTCAATCAAGTAGTTCAGAAGTTAGAGAAATCTGCAACATTTTCTCTGTCCAAATAATTTAACACTGAATCTGAAATTTTCATCGCTAATGTTCAATGTTCAAGGATTTTTCCAAATTTATTCAAAAGTGATTATATTTGACTCGTCGAAAATCTTTGACCGATTTATCGAGGCATTTTAATTCTTTTTCGCCATTTGCGGCATATAAAGCAGGCAAATTGCTCTCTGCATAATGAGGCATGCGGATTTGTTTTCTACCAATTGTGAGTAATATAACTGAGTAACTTACTTTAGCTCTCGCTGCTACTGACTGGATCAGGAACTCTGATGATGATGTGTGGATTACGCTCCAGAGTTCTGTTAAACCGGGTTTGAATGGAATTGTTTTTTCGTCAGCTTCAAACAATATTTTACTATATCAGAAACGTCCACCTTCCATTTCTTAAACGTTTTCTTTTGGCAAACGATTAACCAGTTAGCGATAACAAGCTCTTCATTTGCTGTCAATATGTCTGACGAGCCAATCTACCTTAACAAATTTTTTGTTTAAACGAAAAATTAATGTAGGAGGACATATATTGAATTTTGGTATGGCTTGTTTGTAAGGTCTGTAAAGATTATTGCCATCTGAATATCAATAAATTATCAATAATGTCAATAATCGTAGGTTGAAGTCGGCATTGCTATACTATGATTCCCATATCTTTGGACCTGATTTTTCCCGATTTTGTAATTTTGATTGAAAGGTCTTTGGTGAGGTACTGCATTCACAGCATTAGATGTCTTATGTTGTTCGTTTGGCGGTCTAAATTACAAAATCAGCTACAATGCACATGGATAAAGCAGAATCTAAACTTTTCAGTTGATAATTTGTTTTCAATCGATTTTTAGTATTGAACACAAACTAATAGACAAGTAACCTCGTTGACGAACCTACAGTTATAGAGCATGAATCCTCCAGACGTTATAATAGTTCATACACTCAAAGAAAAAAGTAGGTAAAATTGATAGAAATAATTGAGTAAAATGTTAATAAAATAAATTCATCAATTTCCAGGAAATTCCATCAAACTAACAAAATCGTTTATATAATTGAGTAAAAATTTGTTAAAAAAGCGTAAAAAGGCAATTGTTTTAGGCGAACACAAAATTCTTCGTTTATTTTAACGATCCCTAAATATCGTTAATGAAAATTTGTAGTATTGAAATAAATCAACTACTTTTTTAATCAATAAGATAAAAACTCGATCATAATGAAAAAAAATTCTATTAAATTTTTTCGTAAAAATGTGTTCACATTTTTAATAGTTTTTATCAAATTTACAGGAAATATACATTTTTTGTTTCAATTTGATAGTTAATTTATGAAATATACTGGTTAAGGTATAGAAAATATCATCAAATTCACAGGTATCTGCTGTTCGTTTAAAAAAAAATTATTAATTTGATGTAATTTAATAATTTTATTATTTGAAGAAAAACAAATTTTGTTTCCAAAATAATATATTATCGTATATATTAATCGTACAAGCCGGTCATATATTGATGTTGTGAAAGTGCAGTGTTGTAATAATAAACCTACATAAATCTTTTTTAAATTGAAGTACATATGTACTTAAAAGTACGTAAAATAAACAATTGTGATTATTATTTAAAGTTATACTGTGTGAATTAATTCACCTTTGTCTTAAATATTGTTTTTTATAAATAGAATTATATTTATAAAAAACAATATTTAAGACATTTCCAATCAAGAAATTTAGCTAGTTTAAATTATTAAAATCTGTATAAATTTAAGCGAAATGAAGTGTTTTAAGTGCAATAAGAGATATTTGTCAACAAGAGCGTTAATAGTTCATTTGAAAATTAACCATTCCCTAAGTGAATTCAGTGAATATCAGTGTTGTGAAACCTCGTGTTTTCAATATTTTGGATGCTTAAAGAATTTTAGAAAACACCTTTTACGCACATATTTTTTCGTTACTTCTATATTATCTATACGACATATTGAATTTATTTATATTAAATGTTTGTTCTGGAAGTTGGAAATTAGGAATTTGTTCATTTGGAGCTACATGATTGATTCGACTTGGTAGTAATATTCACTTCTGCGTTTGGTACTGTATTTAGGTTTAACCCTAATTTGTTTTCATGTTTTTTCATGAAAACAAATTAGGGTTAAACCTAAATACAGTACCAAACGCAGAAGTGAATATTACTACCAAGTTAAACCTAAATACAGTACCAAACGCAGAAGTGAATATTACTACCAAGTCGAAACAATCATGTAGCTCCATTCCAAATGAACAAATTCCTAATTTCCAACTTCCAGAACAAACATTTAATTTAAATGAAAAACCAAATGCAATAAATTCAACATGTCGTATATATAATATAGAAGTAACCAAAAAATATGTGCGTGAGTATTCTGTTAAATTTTGTCTTCACTTACATAATAGCCAACAATAATTGTAATAGAAAAAACATAGAACAAGTTCAACAGGCTGTCGAACAATTTATAACTGAGCATATTGCAAATTTTTTCGAAAATATTGTGAAGAACTTTAATGTTAGTGCTGAGCTCAACTTTGCCTTGTTGGATCAAAAAAAAAACCAAGTTTAAATTAAAATGAATGACAATTTTCAAATCAACGTTGAAACAGATAATTTTCTGCAATTGACACATTAATATTGGATGATTGTGAAAATTTGGAACAGTCAACTACAAAAAACAGTTCTTTTATTGTAAATCAGAAAACGGATCAAACAACAGTTGATCAAAATTTCTCTGCAGTTAACATCCAAAATTTTCAATTTTCTTACGAAAAAAAACAAGAGATTTACAGTTTGCTTAAGGCTTGGAATTTAGAGGTGCTTTTTGTCACTTGTATAGGTATGGTATACTTTTGAATTATGTAGTGTATACATTTCTTTGTCATCTTATGATTTATAAAAAGTACACTTTTGAATAATTGCAGATAACTTTGTCGATATATACGCGTTAAAACTAATGAAAAGCAACTTTAAAATGGATTTTTTAAAGCAAATTCCTATTGGTTTACAAATAAAATTCGATTACAGTTTAATTAAATGGCAACAATCAAACAAAACAACGGAACCATATGAACATACAGAGTTCGACTTTATTGAAAAGACTAATACCGAGATTAAGAATGATAAATTTGATAATAAAACAAATATCGCGGATTTGGATATTGATTCCATTTTGAAACGGAATCACACTGGGTTACAAATCAAAGATTTTTACAATTCTAACAATATTTTAAATGATAACCTTCGAAGTTTATTAGTAAACTTAATTGCTAAACATTTAGTCACCAACCAATAAAAATGTCAGTCGGAATAGGGCAAAATATTTCGTCTAAAATAACTCAACTATTTCCAAAAGAAAATATGGTAATTATAATTTTTAAATTTTAATTAATTAATTTTAATTAATTTTATAATTATAATAATAATTATTATTTTAATTAATTTTATATTAATTCTTTTATCTTGTAGGAAATATATTATTTCAAGGAGCCGGGGAAAAAGCCTTTGGGTAAAATTTATGCAGGCTATTTTAATCAAATAAGGTCAATACAGAATGCGGGATTAATTAAAAAGCGCAACTTATCTGGAACTACAGAACGATCATCAAAGAAAAGGAAACAAATATTTAATATTGAAACCGACATTGCAGAGCATTTAAGCGAAATTCACAAAGATAATTGTGCCTGGGCCGAAATGGAATTACATTACGCAGCTACGTCTAACTATCGACTGCAAGAAATTTCAACAGCCGAGTCAACGGATGTGATTTTAAAAAAATGGATTCAATATAAAAAGCCTTACGGATATAAATTGGTTAGTTAACATAAAATTTTGTGACATAATTTAATCTGAATCGTAACCAAACTAACGTAACCAAAAATTAATTTTATATATTATTGGAAATATGTTAACCCCATTTTATTTTATTTTCGTTTGACAGATTGAGATTGATTTTCATGCCATGTTTCCAGCATCAGACAGTATTGAAGGAGCATTTTTAAGTTTTGCGCTGAAGATTATTACTATATTTGAACAAAAAATAAAAGATAAAAATGCTAAATCTTTGCAAGATATAATTATCAAGCAGAAAGAAAGTTTATCTGAGAGTAAGTAATATTATCAAAATCAGTTTAAAAATAATTGAATTTTTTCTAATGTGCTTTGGTTTTACAGACGGTTTTAACGCAACAATATTGTATTTGCTCCACTATGTGCTTATGCCAACCAGCAGAATAGTGCAAAAAATTAATAGCGAAAATGTGTGTTTTAAAGTATCCATTGAAGACTCGCAAAAATCGTTTATGTTGCATGGCAGAGCAATTCAAGAAGTTGAAGAAGCTCTGCAACAAAAAATTAGCAACAATTTGCCCATTCAACCACTGGTGCTAAGTACAGGTTCAGTAACAAATCCAGAAGAGATTTTAGTTTATTTTGATGGAATTAAGTATCGCTTTTATTCCGTCGTCAGAGCGGTTGAAATTTGTTTTAAATTATTTTATGTTCTAAATTTAAACTATCCTACTGAATCAATATTAGTTTGGAGTTTTATCCAACAATTTTTTTTTAAATCGGTACTAAGCAAAGACACTGATAAAAAACATCCTCTACTTAGCAACCTAATTTCTGAATTAAACAAAAAATAATTATGGGTTCCGTTTTACTAATATATTTTCAATATTAAGTTTATTTAACATTTATCTTTCTGTGATTAATATAATGAATTAATTTTTTTTTGTGATTGAACTGAGTGCTGTTTTTTTTAATATTTTTTGTTGCTTTGATTTTTTTATTTCTTTATAGTTTAGTTATTTAAGAATAATTTTAATTTTAGAATAATTTAGATTTATATGTCATTATATCTGTCAAATTTCTTTTGCAGCTTTATTTATATTTTAATTTTATAATAGGCCTATTTTTATGTTTAAAACTTATACTAATGTATAAGCATTGAAATTATTAATTAAAATATTATACTGAAGTTTATTGAATTTTTTATTTTTTGATATAAATGTTTTATATCAAAATTATTTATTCTACATAAGGATAATAAATTGGACATTTTATAGTATAAAGTTATTGTTGTTTTTATTTTATTCCACTAAAATTGATTCTATGAAAACTAGAACCGATACTACTGAAAAGTTAATTTATTATTTTGAATAAATTCTATCAATTTGTGAATCTATTTTTACTAATTTTAATAAAATTATGTTATCAGATTTATATAATTTTGTAAATTTGATAACTTTTTACCTTGTTATTACAAAATTTATTGCAAATGATAAAATAAAGTTATCAATTCTAACCCTTATTCAATGGAAGGTACCTACATCAATTTGAAGAAATAATTTATCGGTATAACAAATATTTTATTTGATCAATAAATATTTCTATTGATTTTATACCCGTTAGTAGTAAATTTGATAAAAACTTCGTTCGAATAAACACTGTGATTTTGAAGAAATTCTATCAAATTTTACTTATATTGATAAAAAAGTTTATTGGCGCTATATAGATGGTTGTTTTATCAAAATGATCACCGATTTCCTCAATTTCACTACTTTATTTTTTTGAGTGTACACAATGTCAATTTTACTTACTCTCATATGACGTATTAGGCATCAAACGCACATGCACCTCTAAGAAAATTTACCGCAGGAATGCCCTTTAGCGGTCAAGCATTCCTTACAACTTGGATGATCAATTGTAAGTTGTTGGTTTGTTAAATATTTTGTCGCTTACCTGCGTATTTAGTATTCCAACCATTTTATAATTTGAGCCATATACGTTATAGGAGTGTTAAGCTGAGATTTAAGTAAATTAAAAATGTCTTCCCATTTTGAGCTAAAACTACATTTGACAAAGACTTGTAAATTAGTCTGTAATTACTTTCATATTAATTTCAAAACTGATTCATCCAATTACATATAGCAGCAGCATTTCTTACAAGTACCCGTTTATTTTTCAATAACGATGATGTTTACAAGAAGCACCATGATACATAATTACAGGTCAAATGGAATAGCCGAAACCATTTCTATAAATCATAGTTTTAGTTTTCACACTTAAAATTAATGAATGATAATCAAACCATCTATCTTAAAACAAATTTTGTGAATCAAAGGCCTTTTTTATATAAATAAAAAGTCCTGCACAAGAATGAGAATTGTTCAATGACATAAGCACTGTATTAAGGAATTCAATTAAAGCTGATTTAGTAGAAAATTTACATCTGAACCCATGAATTTCTGAAGGTTGTAACGCAATTGACCGATATTTGTTCAGATCAGATCAAAAACCATTCTTATAAAGTGGTAAGAGAGAGAATGCCCAAGAGAATGAATGCCAAATATTCTCATTTTAGAGAATGAATGGCCAACTCATTCTCATATTATTAAATTGGGTGGAAAAAAATGTTTCCCCAACATAAAAATTATCGAAAACCTCTACATTACTCTTTTTTTAAGTACACCAGATTTGAGATTTGAAGCCACATTACTAAAGAAATTACTAAACTCATTGGTAATACCTAAGGAATTTGTCAACATATTACCATCGCTAGAGATATTGGAACTTACATGGTTCCCAGACTTATTGCTTCGTAATATATCATTAATTATACGCCACATATGTTTAGGGTTATTACCGCAGATGTTAAACTGCTAATTATAGTAGGTCTCCCGATCATTTCCCGATAATCGCTTAGACTTTTTCAACAACCAATTTTACGGTTGATCATGTTCAATAATGCCATTGAAATTCACGGTTTTTATACGGTTTCGCGTTGTATTTAATTCCAAACAAGCTGATAATACGTGACACTCATACTAATGATGCTGGAAAAGTCAACAGTATACCTAATACATAGTTCAATAAATGTATGCACGTTGACTTTCGGTTTATTAGGATTACTACTGAACATATTCAATTTGTTGATCTGATGGTGGTCACTTGTTGAATAATCTAATACTTAATTTTGAAACGAGATAAATTATTATCTCCTAACCTACCAAAGCAGTGATCAATGCAAGTTGACGTTGTGGCTGTAATTCGAGTCGGTCCATTTATTAGAGAGGTAAGACCCTCAGAAGCCATCTCCCCTCAAATATCAACATTAAAATCATTCAGTAGAATGAGATTATTACACTTAATGTATCTTCAAAATTCAGCAAATCTATCAATAAATACATTTTCAGAAATGATTGAAACCGATAAGCATCATTTGCGGGAACTTTTGATTTACTTCCTTTCGTTTAAGAACTGTGAATTTGATTTTGGAAGACGCAGAACGTAGCCGAGAGCCAAAAGTGTACTAAGACGCGGAATAGTAACATTTTTGGAAGAAGCCAAACGCAAGAAGAACTTGCACTTACATTAGTAGTGGCGCAACAAGCAATTCTACATCGATTAAAATTATTGGTAATGATTTAAAAGCAAGGAAATTTGGTTCCATTAAAAGCAAGGAAATTTGGTTCCATAAGAACTGAAGAGGAGAAACGTTGAACGCCGATTTTTTTTTTGCAATGCTGCTTGCCAAGCATAAACGATAGGGGTTCCTGCATCGTATAGTTACTGTGTTACTGGTGATGAAAAATGGATCCACTACAGATATCCGTCATGATTCAACATCGACAACCAAGCCGAATATATTCATGGGGAAAACTCATATTGTGTATTTGGTCGGCTTAGCTTGGTGTCGTATATTATGAGTTGCTCAATCCAAACAAACCATTACTGCCATTACTGACAGTGCCCTTCTGATTACCACTTGTTTCGATCGATGACACGTGTCTGAACAGTACTTCACATTGAACGAAGATACTAAAAATTGCGTCGATTCATGGATAGCCTCAAAATAAGAAACGTTTTTCTGACATGGTATTCGTATGCAGCCAGAAAGGCTGGAAAAAGTAGTGGCTAGCCATTAGACAATGCTTTGAATAAACATAAGTTACCGTTATTTCACAATATATGTCCAATTTCTGATCAAAAAACGGCGGAGAATTATTTGTGTATCAATATATAAATTAATTTCGTCTTCATTAATGCAGATTTCACTCCGAAAAAAAATTAATCTGGAACCTCATTAAACAAATCCAAATGTACCAAAAAATTATTCAAATTTTTCCTTAAGCTTCTAATATTTTGGTGAATTATCCAAATGTTGTGTCACCAGTGGAGCAATTCACGAAACTACTGTGATCTTGAGAACTAGAATTTAAAGAAATCATTAATTAAACAATAATTGCTATATGAAAAAATTGTAATTTTCAGGAAACTAAATATCTTACATATTTAGTAAGTACACTTTATTGCCGTACTTCTTCATAAAAACCTCATTTATGTAAAAATTGCAGATATGAGTTATTGCCTCGAAGCGGGCAATATGTAATAAAAAGCAAATAACTATTTTAAGTTATCAAGATCATCGAAACAAGTAACTTTCGTGACCTTCCCAGCAACATATTTTCTGACCAAGATGTTTCCATTGACCCATACATATTTACAACGTCCTGACTTCTTAACAGTAATATCAGCATTGTATAATTTCCGAAACACTAGATGTATATTTTATTTTCACCAACCAAACCTAAATTTTTTGGACACGCGGATCCTTTTCCAGAATTTAATTTGATACGAATCAACTCACTGTTGTTACAAAACTTTATTCTGTAAGCATTCTCCAATTTTGTTGAAAAAATTAGGGCTATCTTCAGCATCTGTCTTTGGAATGCCAAGTTGTTGATGTTCTGCTCAAGGTTGTTGAGCTTATGGTTGTCACATGTAAGGATTTTGTTTTTTTTCCAACAGCGCGCTAATTTTATGTGACTAATTGATATCCAAAGAATTGAAATCCGAACGTAATTTATCAAACGTTAAACTGTTCCCTTAGAAGCTTGATTTCTTTGCTCATGTTGAACCGATGCAGAATTTTTTCTTTGGAATCCTTGATTTTCGATAACACTGGAGACAAATATCCATGGTTGCTGTTGGTTTTCCGAACATTTACACTTATGCTACACCACCAGTGGTGCTTTCCTTAAAGTGATTATATTTTAACTCGTCGAAAATTTTTGACCGATTTATCGAGGCACTTTTTAACATCCGTTGCCAAATAATTCCAAGAAGAAAGATCACAAGATTTGAATTTTTAGGGGGTATAATTAATGCTATAATGTGGTGTGTTGCCACGGATCACTGCCTGCGTGAACCACTTATTGATTATTAAATGCTAGGCCAGCTAATTGCTGCTTCAGCCTGTCACGTGAAACAATTTATTTGACTTCAAATTAAGGCTTACAATTGCCACAAACAATATTTATTTCACGTAATTAAAATTAGATTACAAAAAATATTTAAATTTAATTTGATTATTAATAATGGCGTCTCAACTGCGTCGGTAATTATATATTAATTTTTTTTCGTGTTCACCACTGTTCTTGACCGATGACTTTTTTTTGATAATCATCCTGTTTTCTTTTTTTCCACAACTTCGTTTTTTCTCTCGGTTTTCTTTTGTTTATCTCCATGCAAACCAACTGGCATTGGTCGCGCCCTACAAACAATGCAAACTAAATGCACAGAACATAGCGGCGCCACAGTACTCCCTCCGCAGTGAGAGATCGAACGAAATACGATATACGTATTTAACGAAAACGCGCGCGTACAACTACTGCCCTTCCGGTCCGGGTAATTCTGGGAGTCAACCTAACCTCCGGCACCGGATTAAACGTCACCACCTTTTTGGACCCCGAGATCCTTGGAAGTAGTGTGAACGGAACTGATGGAGTCAAACATGTAGGTTGCGAAACATCCAGGAAATCTACCTCTGTTGTGTCTTGGAGACCAAGTTTGAGCCGATCTATCGATACGTTGGCTTCTCGGTCCCTAATCCTAACCTTAAAGAACTTCTCACTACGACCCAAAACTATAAAAGGCCCCTCGTACGGAGGCTGCAGTGGTGCGCGCACAGTGACAGTGCGTACAAATACATGCGTACAACTATCCAAATCTTTAAAGATGAATGGACTACTTTTAGTATGATGAGCAGGAGGTACTGGCTTTAAGACTTTAAAATGTTCTCTAAGC
This sequence comes from Tipula vernalis, assembly GCA_958295665.1. Classification (NCBI taxonomy): domain Eukaryota; kingdom Metazoa; phylum Arthropoda; class Insecta; order Diptera; family Tipulidae; genus Tipula; species Tipula vernalis. The sequence continues at coordinate 171,425,587 of OY282558.1, read as the reverse complement.
TCTGCTACAAACTCTGATTGATTTGTTGAGTTATTAGACGAACTAACGAAATCTCCAGGCAACCTGATTGCCTCGCCATACACCATTTCTGCTGCAGTACACTTAATGTCTTCCCGGTATGCTGTTCTTAAACCAAATAACACAGTTGGCAACACTTTAGTCCAATCCTGGCGACCGTGACACATTATTGCCGCTTTAAGTGTACGATGCCACCTTTCAATAAATCCTTTTGCTTGCGGATGGTATGCAGTGGTTCGTATACGTTTGAATCCCATTAACCCTGCTAATTCCTTAAACAACTCGGACTCAAACTAACGTCATTGATCGGTAACAATATAAGAAGGAGTGCCAAACCTAGAGATCCAACCATTGTATAACGCAAATGCTATGGTTTCCGCTCTGACATCAGGCAATGGAATAGCTTCCGCCCAACGCGTAAACCTGTCTAAAGGTCCAATCAAATCAATATGGATTTTGTCAAATCTTTTCCATACTAGTGGGAACTGACCCAACGAAGATTTCATGTGTCGACTGATCTTACATTTCTGACATGCGATGCATGCCTGTGCCCAATCCTATTTAATACGAGGCCATATAAATTTACTACTCACCAATTTCATGGTGTTTTTAATTCCCGGGTGTGACGAATCATGGATAATGTGAAAAATCTGTTTCCTAAACTTACTGGTTACAAATGGTCTTTCTATTCCCGTCGATGTGTCGCACATAATCTGCAAATCAGTACCAAAGAGAGGTAACTTAGTGAATTGTAGCCCAGAACCTGGCATAAAATCCGTTAGAAGCTCCTGCAAATCTGGCTGGCTTCCTGCCAATTCCACAAAATCAACACTCGACGTAATTGAAATTTCCTCGATACGAGAAAATGCGTCGGCCACGACATTTTCCTTCCTCGCCACATACCTAATACCAGTTGTAAACTGACTTAAATAATCAAGATAACGATACTGACGAGGCGATGCCTTTTCTAAATTCTGCCTAAACGCAAAGGTTAAGGGCTTATGATCAGGGTACAAAACAAATTTACGACCTTCTAACAAATACTTAAAATGTTTTACTGACGAATACGCAGCCAACAACTCCCTATCATATGCGCTATAACGCTTCTGTGAATCGGAGAGCTTAACAGAAAAGAATCCTAATGGTTGTAACTGCCCGTCAACCAATTGTTGTATAACCGCGCCTATAGCGATTTTGGATGCATCAACCATTAATGCCAACGGTGCACTGCAAGACGGATGAGCCAATAATGTTGCGTCAATAAGATCTTGTTTCGCCCTATTGAACGCTGATATAGATTGTTCGTCCCATTCAATCTTTCGTTTATCATTTTACTTGGAACCTTTAAGAAATTAATTAAGAATGGCTTCGAAATGAACCTACGGTAAAAATTAAGCATACCAAGAAAACGTCTCATAACACTAACCGTTTTTGGCAGCTTGTACTCTTTAATTGCTAAAACACGATCAGGAGCTGGTCTGGTCGGGTTTTGCAAAAACGCATTAACCAACTTTAATTACTAAACCATAATCTTGGAAATGTGCAAACACAATTTCAATATGTCTCATTTGCTCTTCAAGATTTTTCGAAGCTACGAGTACATCGTCTATATATGGAAAAACGAAGCTTAACCCGTCCAAAACTGTATGTATAAACCTTTGAAATGTCTGGGTCGCATTTCGCAACCCGAATGTCATGCGATTAAATTCAAATGATCCAAACGGTGTGCATAAGGTTGTCTAGGAATATCGGCTGGCTCCAACGGTATCTGGTGGTACGCCCTAACTAGATCCAACGTTGAGAAAATACTGCAACCGTCTAATTGATATGTAAAATCCTGTATATGCAGGATTGAATACGCGACCGCAGGGTCACCATGAGCCATCCTTCTTAGGCACCATGTGTAAGGGACTGACTAACTTGATTAATCTTTCGAATTCGTTTTTGGCCGCAATTGTTTTCTCAGCCAACAATCTCCTTACCTTAGCTTTGACTGGTGGACCTTTAGTCACTATATGATGGGTCACGAGATGCTTCACCGGTTTAATTTCCGATGATTCGATAGTTATTTGCCTATACTTTTTTAACAAGGGATACACGATAGAATTTTTAACTGAATCTGACACGACGGACACAGAAACTGCTGGGCATGAAATAAGTTTTCCTGTTACAAACTTTGTAGAAGCTGGATCAATAAGACGGCGATTTTTAATGTCTACTAACAATCCGAATTTTTCAAGAAAATCTGCACCTAATATGGGTCTAGAATCATCCGCTATTATGAAATTCCATTTGAATGTCTTTTTCAAACCAAAATCTAAATTCAATATTAATGAACCGTATGTACTTATGGGGAAATTACTAAGTGGTTGTCTCTTATCGACAATCGTTGCAGGTACCACCGATATGTCTGCTCCGGTATGTACTAAATATTGTTGGTTACTTGATGGATCCCATAAAACTAAGCGACTTTGGTTCTGGCCATTATCACATGTCGCTAACTGTGAATGGCCTTAATCGTTTAACTTTTCGAATTGACAATTGACCGGGTCTCCGTATTTCTTTGCTTTTGTACCGAACCGATAATGGTACCAAGAAAGCTTTTTCCCACGCGGAACTGACGAAGATCTCTTTTTCATTGTTTGTTTGGCGGACTAAATTACATAATCCGCTACAAAATCTCATGTGACGCCCAAGAACTCATCAGTTCCAGTACATGGATAAAGCAGAACCGAAACTTTTCAGTTATAATTTGTTTTCAATCGATTTTTAGCATTGAACACAAACTCATCTAGACGAGCAAACTCGTTGACGAACCTACAATTATAGAGAAGTTAGGATTCGCTAGCATGAATCCTCCATATTAGACATAAAACGCATACGCACCTCTAAGAAAATTTACCGCAGGAATGCCCTTTAGCGGTCAAGCATTCCTAGCAACTTGGATGACCAATTGTAAGTTGTTGGTTTGTTAAATATTTTGTCGCTTACCTGCGTATTTAGTATTCCAACGATTTTCTAATTTGAGCCAGATATGTTATAGGAGTGTTAAGCTGAGATTTAAGTAAATTAAAAATGTCTTCCCATTTTGAGCTAAAACTATATTTGATAAAGACTTGTAAATTAGTCTGTAATTATTTCATCCAATTACATATAGCAACATTTCTTACAAGTACCCGTCTTTTCTCCAATAACGATAATGTTTGCACGCACTCAAAATACTTCATTCAAGAAAACACGAACAAATTAAATTTTCCGTTGTCATCACAAACACAAAAAAAAAAAAATATGAAACGTAATCTGATGGGAAACAAATCACGATACCGCACACAGAAGACATACGTAAAATAAATAACAACCCAGCAGATTTTGTGGATGCTATTCGTACCAAAAGTGTTTATTAGAAAAATCATCAAAAAATCCTAGATATTTTGATTAATAGACACATTACAATATTTATTTGCTATACGACTTCTTTTATATCTTTGGAATCCCATTAATTATTTATCTCGGGTAAATCTGTATAATATATTCGTATGTATGTATGTAGATTAAGAGACAGATAAACCAAGGCAGCATATATTAAAATGTTGCTAATGAAATCTATGTCAATATCACAAATTAAATTTCGATAACATTTTCCGCATTTTCCGCAGAAGACTGGTTTTATGTTATCCTCGTTTATGTTTAGAAAGAGATAATAATGACATTTTTCTATTTATAGAATTTGACACAAACAAAATAACGGTATACGAATTTAATTTTTGTTTATTTTTTATTTACAGCCCCTCGATCGTGATCAACCCAATGGACGGCCACAATGGCGATTTACAGTGTTCGCACAAGATGAGGGTGGTGAAGGTTTAGTCGGCTATGCCGATGTACAAGTAAATCTCAAAGACATTAACGATAATGCACCAATATTCCCGCAAGGTGTTTACTTAGGTAATGTAACGGAAAATGGTACTGCCGGCATGGTCGTTATGACTATGACAGCGGTCGATTATGATGATCCGTCAGAAGGAACGAACGCTAAATTAGTGTACTCCATTGAGAAAAATGTAATCGAAGAAGAGACTGGAACACCAATATTTGAAATTGAACCGGATACGGGTGTTATTAAAACGGCCGTCTGCTGTTTAGATCGTGAACGTACACCCGACTATTCGATACAGGTGGTGGCAATGGATGGGGGCGGGCTGAAAGGGACGGGGACAGCGTCTATACGGGTCAAAGATATAAACGATATGCCGCCGCAATTTACGAAAGATGAATGGGTGACGGAGGTCGATGAGACCGATGGTACTAATTTACCTGAAATGCCTATTTTAACTGTAACCGTCCATGATGAAGATGAAACTAATAAGTTCCAATACAAAGTGATTGATAACAGTGGTTATGGTGCTGATAAATTTACAATGGTGCGAAATAATGATGGCACGGGTAGTTTGAAAATTGTTCAGCCACTCGATTATGAGGATCAATTGCAGAGCAATGGTTTTCGATTTAGAATTCAAGTAAACGATAAAGGTGAAGATAACGACAATGACAAGTACCATGTAGCTTATTCGTGGGTTACAGTAAAATTACGTGACATCAATGATAATAAGCCCCAGTTTGAAAGGCCCAATATCGAGGTGATTGCATATGAAAATGACGAGGTTGGTAAAACATTAGAAACATTTAAGGCAACAGATCCTGATCAAGGCGGAAAGAGTAAAGTATCGTATGCGATTGATCGATCTTCCGATAGACAACGACAATTTTCTATCACCCAAGAGGGCACAGTTACTATTCAACGGTCACTTGATCGTGAAGTAACACCACGACATCAAGTAAAAATATTAGCAATTGATGATGGTATCCCACCAAAAACCGCAACCGCCACTCTAACAGTCATCGTACAAGATATAAATGATAATGCACCAAAATTCTTGAAAGACTATCGACCCGTTTTGCCCGAACATGTTCCACCACGTAAAGTGGTCGAAATCCTAGCCACCGATGATGACGATCGATCCAAAAGCAATGGACCACCATTCCAATTCCGCTTGGACCCGGGTGCCGATGATATTATTCGCGCTTCATTCAAAGTTGAACAAGATCAAAAGGGTGCTAATGGTGATGGTATGGCAATCGTTTCGTCACTCCGCTCATTCGACCGAGAACAACAAAAAGAATATTTAATTCCAATCGTAATTAAGGATCATGGTAATCCAGCCATGACTGGTACAAGTACACTCACCGTTGTAATTGGGGATGTGAACGACAATAAAATGCAACCAGGTTCAAAAGAAATTTTCGTCTACAATTATCAGGGGCAATCACCCGATACACAAGTTGGACGCGTATATGTTTATGATTTGGATGATTGGGATTTACCCGATAAACGATTCTACTGGGATGTACAGGAACATCCACGTTTCAAATTAGACGAAGAAACTGGTATGATTACAATGCGACAGGGAACACGTGATGGACGATATCATTTAAAGTTCCGCGTATATGATCGTAAGCATACGCAAAATGATGTACCCGCAAATGTGACGGTAACTGTTCGAGAAATACCGCACGAGGCGATTGTTAATTCGGGTTCGATACGAATAGCGGGTATAACCGATGAAGATTTTATACGCGTCTGGAATTATAAAACACAAAGCCTGTCCCGATCGAAACTCGATCGATTCCGTGATAAATTAGCTGATTTATTAGAAGTAGATCGTGAAAATGTTGATATATTTAGCGTCCAATTGAAACGTAAACATCCGCCTCTAACCGATATTAGATTTTCGGCACATGGATCTCCATACTATAAGCCCGTTAGATTAAATGGTATCGTACTAACGCATAGGTACGATATTGAAAAGGATGTCGGCATAAATATAACGATGGTGGGAATTGATGAGTGTTTATATGAGAACCAAATGTGTGAAGGATCGTGTACCAATACGCTGGATATAAGCCAGCTACCGTATATGGTGAATGCGAATAAAACAGCCTTAGTTGGTGTTCGTGTCGATGTATTAGCTGAATGTACGTGTGGCGCCCGCAATTTCTCGAAATCTGAATCATGTCGATCCACTCCATGTTATAATGGAGGTCGATGCTCCGAAACACATTACGGATTACAGTGTTCATGCCCTGCGGGATACACAGGTCCACGTTGCCAACAGACTACTCGCAGTTTCCGCGGTAATGGTTGGGCTTGGTATCCGCCCCTCGAAATGTGTGACAAATCTCATTTAAGTTTTGAATTTATTACACGCCGTTCTGATGGTGTTCTAATCTATAATGGGCCAATGGTACCACCGGAACGTGAAGAAATTTTGGTATCCGATTTTATACTCGTCGAACTGGAACGTGGTTTTCCGCGACTCTTAATCGATTTTGGATCGGGCACCCTAGAACTGCGAGTAAAAACAAAGAAGAGCCTTGACGATGGCGAATGGCATAGAATGGACTTATTCTGGGACACTGAAAATGTTCGAATGGTTATTGATTATTGTAAATCGGCCGAAGTCGTTGAAATGGAAGATGGGTCACCGATACAATTTGATGATTCATCGTGTCAAGCGCGTGGTACAATCCCACCATTTAATGAGTATCTAAACGTAAATGCACCACTCCAAGTCGGTGGATTCTTTAGAGTTCAATTTGATCCGTCACAATATGGATGGCACTATACACCGATTGGAAAAGGTTTTGATGGCTGCATACGAAATTTGATACACAATAGTAAATTGTATGATTTAGCACATCCCGGCCTATCGAAAAACAGTAATCCAGGTTGTCCACAAACCGAAGAGGTGTGCAGCCAAAGTGAACAAACGGCTCGATGTTGGGAACACGGAAATTGCGTTGGAAGCTTTAGTGAAGCACGATGTCAATGTCGTCCGGGTTGGACGGGTCCAGCTTGTAACGTTCCAACCGTTCCATCAACATTTAAACAACAGAGTTACGTTAAGTATGCGTTAAGCTTTGAACCTGATCGTTTCACGACCCAAATTCAACTACGATTTAGGACACGAGAACAGCATGGTGAATTATTCCGTGTCAGTGATCAACATAATCGTGAATACGGTATACTCGAGATTAAAGAAACACGTTTACGATTCCGATATAATTTGAATTCGTTGCGAACAGAGGAAAAAGACTTGTGGTTAAATCAAGCTGACGTAAATGATGGTCAGTGGCATGTTGTGCGTGTCAATCGATACGGTTCAGCGGCGACACTTGAAATCGATGGTGGAGAGGGTCGACGATATAATGAAACATTCGATTTCGAAGGTCACCAATGGTTATTGGTTGATAAGCAGGAAGGTGTTTATGCGGGTGGTAAAGCTGAATACACGGGTGTACGTACATTTGAAGTGTACGCCGACTATCAAAAGAGTTGTTTGGACGATATACGATTGGAGGGTAAACATTTACCACTTCCAACAGCAATGAACGGTACACAATGGGGACAAGCCACAATGGCACGGAACGTGGAACGAGGATGTCCATCCAATAAACCGTGTGCAAATGTCATTTGTCCCGAACCATTTGAGTGTGTTGACTTATGGAATGATTATGATTGCGCGTAAGTACCAACCACTTTATGATAACATTTAAAATTTAATTTTCATTAAAATGGGATTTTTTTTACAACACAAATGCGGTGGTGGGATGGATGATTCATTTTATTGAAATTTAATAAACATTCCACTCCCGCGCGAAATACATTAAAATAAAATACAACAACAAAAATATTTATATTATATTCATCAGGCACCACTAAAAAAAAAAAAACAGAATCATTAAAAAATGTAAACATTTTATCTTGTTTATTTAATGTACAATTTATTTTAAAAATATTTTTGTTACATTAACACATATACTTTTATTTAATATTTTATTTTATTTTTATTTTATTATTTTTATTACAAAATATATAAATTTAATTCATTTTTAATGGGTGGCTCATTTAGATATAATCATATAATACTCGGTAACGTACAATAAACCAACCATTGGGAAATTTCTGCTATACAGGGTGGCCTATTATGGTTTTGCCAACTTAAGTGACAGGAAACTAAATATCTCGAAAATGCGGCTATGAGGAATAAAGTTGAACGCCTTTGGGTGGGAAAATTAATTAAATATTTTGGTTTAATTTAAAATGATTTAACAAGGTCATGTGAAGGTCAATTTTTTAAATTTTATTGTCGTAGTCCGAGATATTTAGTTATATAGTTAAGTACTTATGAACTTAAATGGTCCAGCCTCTATTTGGATTGTTATGCGGCATAAAGGTATCGCGTAAATCGAAAATTTATTAAAAAAACATTATCTCGAATTTTAATAAATGGACTATAATGGAGATAAAATTGCTGGCCGATATTTTTTGTTTTTTGGGGTTAAATAATTTTAATTAACGCCTTTAAATGTGATATAATGGGATTAAATGGTGTTGGAATTATATTGTTTAATTAAAAGCAACCTGTCATACCTAGATTTTTGCATTTAAAAATATCAATTCGGGGGTCTTTCAGTTGACAAATTTTTCCTGTTGCCTAGTTTAGAATTTTTAATTTTTTTTCGATAATTTGAAATTTTTAAAATTCCCTAATGCCTAATAAAGTAAATTAAAATCTTTAATTTTGCATCATATACTGCAAACGTATGACGAAAGTTCGTTTACTGCAGAGGTGAATAAATCGGAATTTCGTAACCTGACCTTTTTATTTTTATTTTTTTAATTTTAACTGGAATTCTAGGTAAATTTAAAAGTTCCAATTTTGCAAAAAATAGCTAATTCTATTGACCGTAGTCAGTTGAAAAATAGTTTACCAACATTTGTTTCAAATTGTATGGACATTCCTAGGATTTTACGTTTTTTTTACGTTCAATTGGTTTGGCGTGTTAGGTGGAGATGTTTATCCATTTTTATGTTATCCATTGGGACGAAAACCTTTTCAAAATAAAGAAGGAATTCGCCTTTATATAGTGCCATATTTGTATTCGAAGAATACATTCGTCCAGTACTCCATCTGGATGGTGAAACGTTGTTGGCTCGAATTAAAACCAGTTATCCAATTTTCAGATCTGGTGTCTTCGTGGTCCATTTTTCTCGTTGTTGTAGTTAATGCCAATATTGTTGCGACTATTTTTTTTAAAAGTCCTCTTTCATTTTTTGGACCAATTTCCATCGTTTCAATGAGTTTATGTTGTCGTCTGAAACTGTGACTTCAGGCTGGGTTATGATAGCATCTCCAATTGAAAAGTGACCTGGAGTTAAAACGGTCGGATCACTTGGATCATTGGTCATTGGTGAAATTGGCCTTGAATTAAGACAAGCCTCTATTTGACGTTAATGTTGTTAATTCTTGGAACGTTAAAGTTGACTCTCCTATTACTCTTTTTAAATGATGGTTTACTAATTTTACTGCGGCCTCCCACAATTACCCAAAATACGGTTATTTGTTCTACTAGTTCCTTATTTTGTAATTCCATTGTTATACTAGCACCAACAAAGTTACTACCATTGTCGCAAAAAAGAACGCTTCGGTTGTTAAATCACTGATGACCTCAATGTGGACAGCCTTTGTTGTCATACAAACAAAAATTACAAGATAGCCTTTGTATGATTTATTGCCTCTACCTTTTCATACTCTTACGTTGAATGGCGCAGCGTAATTAACTTCTGAATTCAAAAATGGCCGAGCAGGAGTTATTCTTGCTTCTGGTAAATTACCCATCAGTTGTTGTTTATATCAGAAATTTGTTGCCTGACAACATTTCGTCCATTTATTTTAACATTTCAGAAGGAAGAATCAAGGGATGTTTTTCATCATATGACCAGGCCGTTGAATTTTGTAAACGTCCGCCAACTCTAAGAAAGTAGATGGGTTTTCGTCGTCTTTTGTTTTCGTTGTATTAGCTAGGGCAACTAACCTTTTCTCTGGAACCTTTTTTCTGATGAATTATGAATTGGCCAATTTGTTGGAGTGTTTGTTAACCAATGTGGACCATTCCACCATATTTGATGTTTTTCGAGACAGTCAGCTTCTTTGCCTCTTGATGCACAATCAGCTGGATTTTCGGACGGCTTAATATAATTCCACGTTGTTGGGCTGGTTAAGCTGTGGATCTCTGTTACTCTGTTTGTAAGAAATATTTTAAATCGATGCTGTTCTGCTTTAATTCAAGCACGGACTATCATTGAGTCAGTCCACGCGTAAGTCATTGTTTTGGAAATTCGAAAACTTTTAATTACTTTCGCGGCACAACACAATTCTAACCTAGGGATTGTTAGTTTTGTTTTGATATTAGTAAATATGGTCGAGCTGCAGTATTCGTATCATCTCGTTGGTAACAATATATTGCTGTTGCATATGCAAATCCATGTAGTTCTATGGGCGAATTGTTGGAAGTTTTGAAAACACATTCTTCAATCCTGGTAACAAAAGTTGTTGGAGTAATATTTTGGCTACTGTAATGTTTGGTGGAAACCACCCCAAAGGATTAAATAATTGTGACACCTCGGATAATAATTTCCTTTTGATGGCGATTTCGTTTTTTTTTTTCTTTTATATTTATTTTGAATCCGAAGGTATCAGTATCAGGGTTCCAAAATATTCCCAGAGTCTTTATAGTTTCATCTAATTTGATGTCCAATGTACCGATTACTCGTGAGTCGAGTGGTATCTATTGTAATAGATCTGTGTTGTTACCAGCCCTTTTCCGCAACTGAAATCCTCCTATTTGTGCTTCTTTTACAGAATCACTGCCGCTTAGTAAGTCATCGACATATAAATCGTGTAAAGCCACATCTTCTGCTATGGGAAACTCTTTTCTTACATTATTTGCCAACTGTTGTAACGTGCGGATGGCCAGGTAGGGGCACTAGCTAATTGATATTCACAAATCGGTTCTTTCTCATTTCCTCTCCATAGTATCTTTTGATACCTTTGGTCATCTTTATGTATTCGTGTAGACCACTCTATGTTTTCTCCATCTTAACAGGATCGAAATCAATTCCTCGTGTAATGTTGGCCCAACCATTTGTTGATCGTTGAGGCTCTTATTGTTACTGGTTTTAGCTGATGCGTCGAAAACAACACTTAGCTTTGTACTGGTGCTGCTTTCTTTTACTATTGCATGATGCGGTATGAAGTATTCTTCTGATGGACTCATTTCATTTTCACAGAGTCACATGTGACCAAGTTCAATGTATTCGTTAATGCATTTCTTGTAGTCATTGGCATATGTTGGTGATCCTGCGAATTTCTTCTCCAACTACAAGAATCTGGCTAATGCTGCTATTTTTTAAGGCCCAAGTATTGGTGGATTATTTTTAAACGGGATCCGGACTGTATATCTCCCACTAGCGTCACGGTAATAATTTGCTTCATATTGTTCCTGCTAATTTGTTTCCTCTTCTGTTAATAGCCTGTCTTGTTGTACTTCTTCTATTTCCCAGAATGATTTTAATCTGTTTTCAACTTCTGTTTTTGTTATCATGCACTGAACCCTTGACGGTTCATTATAGTTTATTGGTCCCATTGGGAATATTGGCTTAATATCGAATGTGGTCCGTCGCTCTGATACTCCAGCTGTAACTCCTCCTACGCATTTAAATTCTTTTAGTTGCATCATGAGTTATGAATGATGCTTGGGAACCTGGATCAATGAGGACTCTAACAATTGTCGGTGACCTCCATTGGTTGGAATTTTTACTAATGCTGTGCTTACCCCTACTTCTTCTAGGAGTGTATCTGTCTAGGACCATGTATAAATCTCGGATTTTTTTAATATTACAACTTCAGAAGTTTTGATTTACAACAAATTAACTGAAATAGATTACCTCGGATGGGGTCTATGTAGTTTGGGTTACAATAAAAATTTCTGATTTATTGATTTCGAATGTACGGCCAAGCATTAAGCAGGAGATCCCGGAAAGCGCCGGGCCCACCGTACACCCATTTTTACATTTACTTGGAAGGATAAGGAAGGATATTAGTAATTGTTTGAGATCGACCAGGTTACAAACACCGTTACAGTCAATAGTTAGTAAATTTTGTGTGGTAGGATGGGAAAGGTATGTTAGTAATGACAGAATTGGTCCGGTTTCCCGGTGGCCAGTTTCAAACTACTGTTAGTATTCGACAATCACAATTGGTTACTTTATTAGTTGATCATTTCTCTGGAATCCGGGGGCTGGAACTCAGGACTCCCTAAATTTTTATCAGGACTTAAAAATTATTAATGTTATAATTCCCAGGCGACTCTGAAAGTTCAATCCAATTAATAAAACACCATAATACCAAATTTTATTACTTAAATGAATAATTTATGTAACCGTATCTTTAGCATCCCCATGCACACATCATACACCCATTTTCACATACCAACCAAAACCGATATAGGTTATTGATTTATTACCCTAAACCTTAATTAAAAATTATTATGTTGCCATTTCCCTCAGTCCGCCTTTCATTAATTTGCCTGATAAAGTATTTAAGAAATTTAAAATTACTAAGCTAAGATTATAATTAATCCTTATAACAATAAATATAAAATTAAAATAAAATAAAATAAAATTGAAATTAAACTTTAAAATTAATATGCAATTCCCAGGCGATTCTGAAAACTAAATTTAATTAATAAACAGCCTAATAGCAAAATTTTATTTCTTAAATGAATAATTAATATAACAGAATCTTTTGTATTAGTTGGGACAGACTCGCCCCGTTTACAGACCGCAATGCGATCGATAGTTAGTAAATTTTTAGTGGAATATATAATAAAAGTTAATACAAGACAGCACAATCTAGCTACTTTATTTGTGATCATTTCTCTGGAATCCAAGCCGGATACTCAGGACTCTCCACATCTAAATCAGGGCTTAAAATTTATTAATGTTGTAGTTTTACCCCTGTCCACCTTTCACTAGTTTACCTGATAAAAACTTACTAAAATATTTAATTTTAAATGAACAGCCCCTATTTCATAGTTTATGGACCTTCTATATCTAATTAATTATTTATTACCTACTACAACAATAATTAACTAAACGTTAAAACCATTCAAAACATAAATTATAACTTAAACTAATCTATCTACATTAGTCAAGTTTCCTATCAATGCAAGCACATGTCGCAAATTTATAAAACCACTGTTGTGCAAAAAACAACCAAAATATGTCTGCCCTGCGGTAGTATTTTTTGTTTTTTTCTTTTTTTTCTTCCATTCTTTTTTTTCTTTCCCTTCTGATTGTGAATTCAAGCCCATCTATTCCCATTGACATCGAAATTTATTTTGACATCCGAAACGATTTAACATACTTTTGAATCATCCATTGCACGCAAACAAACCTGTTTCACTCATAATATTCAGATACTATGATTTAATTCTAATTAAATAATTAATAATGTGATTAAAATTTACTAAAATGTTAAACCTAAATGTTTTTCTTTGTATAAATGTAAAAGCAATTTTTCCCATTTAAAAAGTACTTTCGAACCCAAAAAAGTACTTTCCGATCCACGGAAAAAGTACTATCGAAAATGCTCTTATATCATCACTGCTTCCAACCGAGTTGATCTTGTACCGAACTGACACTTCCGAACGAACCGATACTCAGAACCGAATTGATACTTGGGACCGAACTGATACTTTTGAATAAACTGATTCTTCTGCGTCACCTGCATGACATTTTTAAATAATTTCTACGATGAATCTTTTTTATAAATTCAATCAAACTTCCGTATTCCTACTTGCTTAAATCATTTAACGAAATTAATTTTCAATTGAAATGTTTATCGGTGGATATTTTTCAGATACATTTTATTTTAGTAAATAAATCTTTATTTCGATTAAGTTCAATAAATAAATCAAACAAACAGGAATCGAGAAGATTTGGTTAAATTTATAAAAAAATTATATCGTAAAAATTATCCAAAGCTTCACACAAATGTAGCGCAAAAGGATCAATTGATTCAAAGCATCAACCCGGTACAAAGCATCAATTCGATGAAAAGCATCAACTCGGTACAATGCATCAATTCGATCAACAGTATCAATTCGGTACAAGTATCAGTTCAATGTGAAAGGAAAACGTTAACATATACGAGTATATGTTTGATCTGTTTTGGTGCATTGATAATATTATTTGTAAGAATGAGATGCATTTACGTATATATTAAAATTGAGAGATGAATACATTTATATAGGTAGACATATTATGTTGATATATGCATAGCTATTTGTCTCTATTTCTCAGTAGCAAACATCCCAAAATATCATAAGTTGATATATTATACAATTCATTCTTTCTCGCATAACAAATTGTATGAGGAAGTAAACCATACCAAAACAACTGTTTGGTTGTATTTTGTTCGAGCGTCGAATGTATGAGTTGATGCTTTTTACCTGATACTTTGAAAAGTACTCAATTGATACTTCGAAACTTTTGAGTATCAGATTAAAAGTATTCGGTTCGACTCAGTTCGAACATCACTATTTTACATTAGTGCAACAAAAAGGCACCCAAAAATTCCGTTACCCAAGAAATAATATTTAATAAATAAAAAGACAAATTTTTGCACAATTCATCATCACAAATATGTATGTATGTGTATCACAATATGTGTGATGATAAAATACCTGTTTAATGATAACTGAGCGTACCGTTAGTGTTCTCTTTTTTGAACAAGTCTGCTCATGTTTCCTTGTTCTTAAAACTGGTAATTACCAGTTGGAAAAATGTTTTTTCACACGAAATTTAAACTATTTAGGCGACACTCACAAGGTAAAAAACAATTTTTTTTTCACACACAAAAACACTCACTAAACACTCACGAATCTATTAATAATCACAAACACATAACACAAGAAATTTTTAGTTAAATTCCATCAATATATAATGTATATATATATATGTACATATGTATACACAAAAATTTCACAACACTTTTCTACAACTTTACTGATTAATCAATTAAATATACACAAAACACTTTACATATTTAAAATAAATAAAACAAAATTAAATTAAATTTACGAAGAGGACGACAAAAAACACGTCTATCCTCTTCGAGCATCAACGACTCACCCCCACAATAAAAATTTCTGATTTATATACAAATTTTAATACATTAATTAAACTCACAACAATAAAATTGCTGATTTTAACATTACAATTTTATTGCAGCTATAGATTTTGGCCATGTTGTGATGTTGTTTGAATGCAGGATCAGAATATTTCGAAAAACAAATTAAAAGCCGTCACAATTCTCGAAATGTTTTAAATAAAATTCACTAGAAACTAACCAAATTACGAATGTTCTTGAAATTATCTATGAGAAAATACGTCATGGTAGGGCTTTTGAATTTGACAAGCCCGTTTGCGGAGCACTGTGAACAAATATAGATAAAGTGAAAGTCTTTATCACCTAATGTAAGACTGTTTATTTCAAAATTGGGATAATACGTAGCTTTTCATTGGAGGATGTATCTTTTTCAGACCACAGAGCAATTCAGATCAAAATAAGCTTACACGTTGACAAAAATGAGCAAGTTCACAATTTAAAAATTTTTAATTATAATTTAGCTGATAGTAGTCACTTGTGGGAAAACATAGACAAGTGTCGTAGTCTGGACGAACTCATCTACGATCTTGAGAGAATGGTTAAAGCATATACACAAAACAAGCCAGTTACTCGACGATCACGCTTCAAACAACCTTGGATGACTCAAGATTTGTACCAAGATATTAGGATGAGAGAGAAATTGTTTAGGCTTAAAATCAAGTATCCAGATTGCAAGTATCTGAGTGAAAGGTTTAATTATCTGAAAACCACTATTGTAACCAGAACTCGAAAAGCTAAACGAGAGTATTTTTCATCTAAATTAAGTGGTTGTAATGGAAACGCTAAAGAATTTTGGAGCCTGGTAAAGCTAGCGATATGTAATAAGAAACGTGAACTGGTAACCAAAAAGATCTCCCTTAATATAGATGGTTTGATAGTTGATCACCCTGTGGTAGTGGCAAATGAGATGAATTCGTGTTTTAAACATGCGTGTGATTTTCCCTGGCCACCTACCTGTTAATCTAGTTATTCCAGAACAGAATGTGGATGTTGAATTGAATCTGGGTAATGTGAGCGAAGAAGAGGTAACTCATATTATTAAACATCTGAAGACGGCAGCAGCTTTTGGACGGGATGGGATATCAAGTAAGTTCCTTCAATTTTTCCAAGAAAAGTTGAAGAGAGCATTAACCCACTTGATCAATAAATCAATCGCACAAGGATATTTTCCAGATAAACTGAAAATGGCAAGAGTTGTACCAGTGTACAAAGATGGGGATGTATTATTGCCGACTAATTATAGACCTATTTCTATTTTAAATTCCATATCCAAAGTATACGAAAAAATAGTGAAAGTTCGCCTTACACATTTTCTAAATACTAATAACATTATTGGTAAAGAACAGTATGGTTTTACTATAGCATCTAGTACTCAAGCGGCATGTCTCGAAGTAACACATTTTATTTCGGAGAATATTGATAAAAAACAGATTGTAGCTTGTCTTTTTCTAGACCTAAGGAAGGCGTTTGACTCGGTAGATCACGACATATTGTTCCTCAAGCTTTAGGCTTTGAATCTTGAGCCGATGCAGTTGTCTTGGTTCCGGTCTTATCTTACTTCCCGTCCTCAAGTTGTAGCTGTTAACCAGATAGAAAGTGATTCGTTGCATATCACAAAGGGTGTACCACAAGGCTCCATACTTGGTCCGGTTCTTTTTAACATCTACATTAATGATATCTGTAAACTAAATTTCAAGGGAACAATTCAATTATATGCTTTCACAAATAAAAAAATCTCAAAATTTGCTAATGAATACAATATCTTTTATGATGGTGTTGTAATACAACGTGTTGAGGTTTTCAAATATTTGGGTTTAATCTTGGATACCAAACTAAAATGGAATCGCCATATTGAGATGATCAAATCCAAGATTCGTCCGTATATATGTTCGATCAAAAAACTTAAGCAAATTTTGCCCAGAGCTTCTCTGTTACTAATCTATAATTCATACATCTTAACTCAATTAACATACCTTAACCCCATATGGGGTAGTTGCGCTGGATTTCGGCGAGAAGAACTAGAGGTGCTGCAAAAAAAATCACTAAAACACATATACCACCTGCCACTAAGGCATCCAACAAACGAACTTTTCCAAAAAATACCACAACTAAGATTCACGAAGATAGTAGAATACGAACTCATAATAATAATATTTAAAATTCTTAAAGGGTTAATAAAGTTTAATCGACCTCTTTTTCACACCTCTGATATGCATTCATATGGGACAAGACGGCGATCGCATTTCCATCTTGACTTCTTCAATACGAATTCGAGAGAATAATAATATTCTATATAAAGGACTTAAAGCGTATAACGCATTGCCTAGAGAAATAAAAGGAATTGAGAACATTAACTTATTTAAGAAATGTCTTAGAAACTACCTTAAAGGTTAATAAGAGTAATGTAATGATTTGCTGATGTGATTATGGTATTCCAAATTTTATCTTCTTTTTTAATGCACTATTTTACTATTGTCATATAAATTTCAACTTAAAGTTAGATTTTGTTTTATTCGTTTTTCATTGTTCAGTGCGCTTATTGTAAAAAACCGATAGTTACTTACAACACTATGTCTTATGTAACAAAATATTTTGTAACTAACTAGTTGTTAAATAAATAAATAAAAAAATAAAAAAAAAATCACCACAAAATTAGAATATTTCGAAAAACAGAATCTCGAACAAAAAAATAAGTTTGGGAAAATCCTAAATGGTCTTGAGAATATTTGAAAATCCTAAAAAATGTAGAATAATCTAAAAATTTTGAACGATTTTTAATAGTCTCGAAAATCTCGAATACCTAAACCAGGCAAAACACGTTAAGCGAAAATGCCACGAAAACAGCTAACAGTCTCGATAATCTCAAATAGTCTATAATATAATGACAAGTAACCAGGGACGTAACTAGTTACCCGCAGCACCCGCAACTGCGGGGGTCCATGGTTGTTGGGGCCCACTAGATAGATTGCCCCTTAGATAGATTGTAGCTCAGATTTAGCTTAAAAGACCACCATTTTAAATTTACAAAACGATTTTTTTAAGATAAGGTGATTGTCTAATTTTTAGAGAAAGAAAAAATGATTCCTGTTGCTATTAAATATTTTCTTAAGACAAGCCCAACAATTTCTTCTCGATTGCTGAAGGTGAAAAAGTTCCGACTAATTACTCGTAATCTGACTCCTTAGAAATAAAAATGGTTTTAGATTCTGACAGATATGTAGATTTAGAAGAAAATTTGCTAAACTCGTTTGAAATCAAAGCGTTCGCCATCAAAGAATAACGATTTTAGTCTTTGGGTTAATTTATTTATAATATACGTTTTGTACTCCAAGTTTACCCGTTTTGCACTTCAAATTTTATTTTATTTATTTATTTATTTGTTTCAATTAAATAGTATACAGAAAGTTAATTCTTTTTTATTTTTTTTAAACAAAGTAAATATAACATACATACACAAATAAAATACAAAAGCGATAGAAATTATAGATAATTAGAAATAAATTATGAACCAAAAAGTTCAGTGACATGCATTTCTTCATTACATGAGGACAAAATTATTAGCATTGTGGGGTATTGAAAAACGATTAGTAAAGAAAAAAAAAATTATTTAAATGTGAAAACTAATTAACAATAAACGTAAAATTACAAAAATAATAAGTTAACAAAAGGAAAAACCAAAAAAACCAAATTCATAAATCTATAGTATAGAAAAATTATTAAATGGTGATACTAATTTAAACAATTAAATTGAACACAAAATCCAAAGTTTCGTTCTGCAATAACCAAGTTTTTAGTGACGATAAAAGCATTTTTTTGGAACGTACCTCGCGAATGCTTTCTAGAAGCCTGTTAAATATTAACGGAGCCGTAACTAAGAAATAGTTACGAAAATGAGTTTTAAAAAATGTTGGTATTATTTTTTGATACTGCGTAATTCATAGGCGTGACAAGATAAATTGCGGTTACTACTTATTTCATGCGAATGAAGTTTATCCTAAATTAATATTAGAGTTTAAAACAACAACAAAATGGTATTTAAAAAAGTATACATTCGGGCAAATTTATTATATGCACAAAGAAAAATTCATTAAAATCATATTTGAACTTAATGCTGAATTAACAAAAATCCAAATACACAAAATTTTTTAAGAATTAAACTATCTGGGATTTCACAAAGCTATGTGTCCGCTAAAATTTCATATTGGGTTTACCTATTGAATTATCGATTATTCGAAAACTTCAAAAATTAGATCGTATGCATATCTAAGAAAATCGATATCTTAAAACTTTCTTTTATCGGCAAACATCTCACTGTGATTTTAAATAATGTCAGATAATGTCATTCATCACCTCAAAAAATACAAACTGCTAGTTTGACGCCGCTCTATGAGTTCGCTCTTATGGAAATACATGTATTCTAATTTAGCGCCGCTGTTCGCTCCGTCAATGTGATCGGGGTATTATACTACAAACACATTGACGGAGCGAAGGCGGCGCTAAATTAGAACTACACTAAAACTATTCATTCCTGAATGAAAATACTCGGCATTGTTGTTGTAAAATTCCCAAAGTAAGACTTCAATTTTATGTGGTGTAAAACCGACTCTGGCAGATAATACAATAGTCCGTATGTTCACTGATGCCCTTTTGACAGAAAATATCCGGATATTTTTGACAGATGTTACCCCCGCTAACTTCACTTTAATAAAATATCCGGATTTTTTTTTATGACATGAGTGAACAACTTTTGTTCTTGATTTTTTTGACAAATGTTCCTCCGCTAACTTCACTTTAATAAAATATTATTAGATATGCATACGATCCAATTTCTCAAGTTTTCGAATAATCGAAATTTCAATAGGTAAATCCAATATGAAATTTTAGCGGACAAGCATGATTGTGCTACACACATGGAACCATCGAAAACTCTTAGTGCGATTTTTGCCGATAGAAGAAAGTTTTAAAACATCGATTTTCTTAGATATGCATAAAATCCAATTTTTCAAATTTTCGAATAATGGATGATAGGTAAACCCAATATTAAATTTTAGCGGATAAGCATGATTAAAGTATACGGATAGGCCTATCTGATTATCATAGTGGGATGTTTTCCAATAGAATAAAGTTTTCTTATACATGGATAAGATTAAAATTTCAATTTTCAAGCATTGTCGATTAATAAGTAAACTCCTTGATCCGTTATTAAATTTAATAAGATTAGCTTTGTGAAATCCCTAATAGTTTAATACTTAAAAAAATTTGTGTATTTGGATTTTTGTTAATTCAGCATTAAGTTAAAATATGATTTTAATGAGTTTTTTTTGTGCATATCGCTCACTTGCTGCAATAATGGCATAACTCAAAATTGGTGTTTTTAAATTATTGGACTATAAGGGACCACGCAGCTGTTATTAAAGGTGATGTAGTATTTTTTTCTATACTGTTATATTCTATTATATCTCTAAATTGTATCTCTATACAAATTTAAATTATTCTTGAACATTTTTATATTTCAAAATTTTAAAATAATTGTGTCCTGAATAAAAGTAATTTTTGAGTTATGTCGCTATTGCAGCAAGTGAGCGATATAATAAATTTGCCCGAATGTATGTTTTTTCAAACACTTAAAATGTGTTATCATTAATTTAGGATAAATTTCATTCGCATCTTATTTCAAAGTATATTTTCATCACTTTAAATACATAAAAATTCTTTATCGGAAGAATTCAGCTCAATACTAATAAAGGCCACATGTGACAACGTTTGTTTTTAAAAAACATCAATCTAATGGTAGGTATGTCTATGTACAATAATTAATGGTTTAATCGTGCTGAAGTAACTCAAACCAAGCCACCCAAACAGCAAATTCCGTAACGCAATCGCGATTCAGCTAAGGCATAATAAAACGATTTCAATATCTCAAAAGAACAATGAGATCGTAGAAGGTACATTTTCCTGATAGTATAGTGGAGAGAAATTTTCAAAGCTGTAAAATAGCATCTCAAATCTAAATGACAATCGACTTCTATACCAAAATATTTACAGGAACTTACTGATTTGATTACCGTACAGTTGAGCAAGCAAGATCCATTTCTGGAACAAGAGACATCATCAAAAACAATATCAGTATTAAACGAACGATAGGCATTCAAACTAAACAAAATAACCTTAGTTTTCGGGCTAAGCCCCAGTCCGTGCACTGGCTCAAGACTAAAAGATCATCATTAATACTTGATACTGTTGACAAATGATTGTTACAATTATAAGAAAATGCCATGTAATCAGCAAACGCAACAATTTTGCCATAAAACTTTTGTCGAAAAATCGAGTTTACGTAAATTAGAAAAAGAATTGGTCCAAGGACTGATCCTTGAGGAACGCCAGCATGAAGTTCGGCAAATTGGCTCAGTGATCCACCGGTACTCACTAAACCTATCAAAGATTCACCCTCTGAATCCAATATACAATAGTTTCCATAAAAGAATCTTGTGATCCACCATGTCAAACGCTTTGCAAATATCGATAAATAGAGCGGCTACTGTATGTGAGTTGTTAAGCTCTTCATCTAGTGGATTCAGTAGATTAAGTAGAGCGTGTTCAGTACCTAAACGTATTTAGGTAGTTAAGTAAACGCGACTTAACAATTGAAGAGAGACAATTGAAACAAGCGAAATTGGCCGATAGTTGCTAATTAATAAGCGAATAACCGTTGCAATTTTTAATGCTTGAGGAAGGCCACCTTGAATTAGTCTACGATTAAATAATTCAGCTAAAACGTCAACAATATTAAAATTAATTCGTTTTAAAATTCCGCTGTTCAAGCCTACATTATCAGTCATATGCTTAGTTTCCAAAGAATTAATAATATAAAATAATTTCACCGAAGTAATTGATCGGAAGAAATAAAAACATTATTAATAGGACTATCCAAGACCATCGACTTTGTGCTGATCAAGTTAGGATTGTTAACTTACGGTTTCATGGTAGCAACAATGTTAGCAACAAAGTATGTATTGAAACCATTAACAATATCAAGTGGTGAGGAAACTATATTTTGCCAGATTCCGCACATATAACAGAGATGTGGTTACTACAGTTCTCCTGATTCGGAATTTCATTTACTAGATTCCATTGTTTTTTTACCATTATCAGCGGCTCTTTGAAATTTAGTAAAATAATATTTTGCTTTACTATCTTTTATCCCTTTTTTTAAATTTTTCGAAACGAAACAAATATCAACTGCAATAACATCAGCTGTAGTCAACTTAAAATCGATATTTACCTTCACACTTAAGTCATCAGCTACGAACACAGCAACGCAACCAGACCGATAATCATTATTACAATTTGCAAATAATTTATAACAATAGTAATTTTGGCAGTTCAATAAAGGGTTATAGATGGTAAATTAACAAATCAATGTTTTGGCGTAAACTACGTATATTTTGGTGAAAAAGAAATAAATTATTTATGCTAGATAGATTAGATACAGAATAAATTTGGCTTAAATGAATTAATAATTAAAACAATTTACAATAATTAAATTTTGATGGGTCCTCCATAGAATTAATAAGATGTAATCGCTGCCTATTCTCCTTCCTCGTAAATATGTTACAATTCCTCATCCAAAGATATTTGTAATTACGCTCGAATTTCACCGTTTTTGCAGCCGAATATAATTGATGTTGCTTGTATGTGAGGCTGTCATTTACAAAAATCGGAATAGCATCAATAGAAGTTGCATCAAAAATACTTTTAGTTGGCCTCCACTTATTGGCGTATTTTTTTGTTTATGACGACATCTTTAGTTTTTCTTGCAATGTATTTAACCAACACAATATTAACATTTTTCTGTTTGAAACAGTAATCAATATCTTGACTAGTGACGCTGGGTAAACCGAAACCAGAATTGAATAATTTCACAACTGTGAAACAAATCACATTAATTCAAAATTCAATATAGATATTTTAGAAAGAAAATTTTAGACATAACTTTAGCAACCTTCACAATTTTAAACGTTATTATTGTTTTGCGGTTCACCGCTGTAGTCAGACCGATTCTGATGTACGGGGTGAGTGTGTGGTGGCCAGCACTAGACAAGAAAACTTATAAGAATAAGATAGAGAAGGTGCAGAGAACGGCCTGCTTGCTTATAAGTGGGGCACTGAGGACAACCCCTACACGTGCTCTGGAGGCTATGTTCTACCTTTTTCCTGTCGACATCTTTGGTAAGCAGAGAGCGGCAACTACGACTGCACGACTCTCTGCCGTGGGTGAGTGGAAATGTCTTCAGAAGGGCCACTCGACGATTGGCAGGTCGCTAAAGGCAGAGGTGGTGAATAGTGACTACATAACACCGGTTGTTTGCTTTGAAATTGGTTTCCGGACTCTTCTCCCCTCAAGGGAATCATGGGGGAACAGGTCAATAGCAGAAACTGGTTGTATACAATTTTACACTGACGGCTCCAAGGTAGACAGCAAAGTCGGAGCCGGAGTCTTTTGTGACAAAATAAATGTGAATTTATCCGTTCGTCTTCCTGATCACTGCAGTGTGTACCAGGTGGAGGTGGTAGCAATTGATGAAGCGCTGACATGGTTGAGGCATAATGTCATATCCACAAGGGATATAACAATATATGTGGACAGTCAGGCGGCAATCAAGTCGCTGGAATCAGTTGCTCTGGCATCCGTGGTGGCATTAAGGTGCCGCTCATCTCTTAACGAGATGAGTGAGCAGTTCAATATTCAGATAGTCTGGGTCCCCGGTCACTCGGACGTACGGGGGAACTGCAGGGCGGACAAACTGGCAAGGCAAGGTACAACTCTCCAATTGAAACCGGAAAGGGCAAATCTGGGGAGGCCCATAGCGGCGATTTTTAGGGCGCTTGGTAATGAGGCGATAGCCTCGGCACAGAAGAAATGGGCTAATACCATAACATGCAATGTAGCGCGGCAAGTCTGGCCAAAACTGGACTTGGAGCGCTCCAAGATGCTACTATTCCTACGCAGACCTGACATAGATATAGTCGTAGGGGTACTCACAGGACACTGCCTAATTGGGGAGCATGCGAGGAGGCTTGGGTCAATGACAAATGACTTCTATAGAAGCTGCATGGATGAGGAGGAGGAAGAGACTCTGAGCCACTTCCTCTGCTCATGCCCGGCGCTAGCTTACAGGAGGCACAAATATCTGTGCAAGTATAGTTTGGATGGCCTTATGGATCTCAAGAACTGAAATGTGCGAGATATCTTACGCTACATAAGTAGCTCAAATTGGTTCCAGTGAAGGTGGAAGAGGAGTAGGATCCCTCGGTATCACAACGGACCGTCATCGGTCTAAGTGTGCGTTTTGGCAGCCGCTCTAACCTAACCTAACCTATTGTTTTGCGGTTTATGTAAAATTCTCTTTACATGTTGACCCCACAACATGCAAATTGAAAATTAAGCACTTAGAAAAACAAATTGAAACTTTTACAAATCAAGTTTTGATTAGAAAAGGGTGAATTTGATTTGAAAAAGGAAGCAATACTTCTAACCAGATGGCGAAGTACCATTTTGATGTTCATAAAAATCAAGAATAAATTGTTGAAAATTTCTTATTAGGAAAACATCTAACCGCGGCCAAACCAGTCAGTCTCTATAGTCAATTAGCGTTGCAATTTTGCAAATAGTGAAATTTCCATCGCTTCCTAATTTCATGCCCAAATTACTTGAGATTATTGGAGTTTAGCATGGAAATGAAATTTTGATTTTCGAGCCTTAGTTGGTGATCCTTTGTTATGAATCGGTCAGGTTATTCGAGATGTTTCGAGATTATTCGAGTGTAGTTCGATGTTACTCAAGAATCTTAGAGCCTATTCTAAAAATATCTTTGTTCGATGTTCAACAAATTATCCGATACTATTTAAGGATTCCATTCTTATTGCATATCGTCTTGTCGAGCTTGTAGCATTTTGATTGTAGTATTAGTAATATTAAGTTATATTCTCGTTATATTCACAGTTATAGGCTATTCGAAATTATTCAAGAATGTCCAGGTGTTTTACGTTTTAAAAGGCGAGGATCTTCCTTCGTTTTACAAACTTATGGATAATTCGATATCTGAGAACTTTCAAGAATATTCTTGATATGTATACTTTGGAAATTTGACATTTTTGAGATTATTTCGATATTCTTTATATTTTTCAATTATATTCGAAATTTGCGATGCTTCATCGATATATTTAGAAAACGTCATATCACTGAGTTGCTGGATGTTTTGTTTTATTTGAGGCTATTGAAATGAATCACGGTCTCTTTCGTCTAGTCACGAAGTCAGATACTTTTAAATATTGCGAGGCTCATTTTGCGGGGGACCCGCAATTTGTAGTTACGCCACTGCAAGTGACCTTAATCATTCACATGCTAGAGATTAGCAAAGCATACCAAACCTCAATTAACTGTTAAGCAAGGTATGGTAAACACTTGTTTAGAGCAACAAGAGTAAGACGGCACCAAGTATTTAGATTTACGAGTAAATAGTTGACTTTTTCAAATAACTGAATATTTAAAAATTTTAAGATTTTTAAAGATTTAAAGGTTGGTACACTATTCCAGCTAAAATCAAGTTCACCTCGTTCTCGACAACTCTCTAAGAAATTACAGATGATTAATCGAGGTAAAAATGTCCGTAGAGTTCAATTTTGACATTATGTCTAATTGGTGACTTGACTATGTTACGTTTATTTTGTTAACTTTTTCACTCAACCATTTAATCTTTCTTTTGCCTTCAGCAGAAAAGTAATTTTTTAAGGTTTTGACTTGATACAGATGAATTATTTTTGGTGCAGTTATTTGTTGGTTGGTTGTTGCTGCACATTAAGATTTAAGTGGTTATTTTGCATCTGCATCCGCTTGAGACTATGATGCAACCGTTATAATTTTTGTTTATTTTTTATTTAATTTTAACTCGCCATGATTTCCCCTACAATCCCCCAATACATTATTTGTACCCATGTGCCATAGTTTTTTACGTATTCTGTTTATTCTCAATCTAATTAAAAGATGATGTAGCGTCGTAGGGTTAATATTGTATCAATTTTTTTTTTTTGATCAGTAAAACAGTAGCAATGATTCTGAACTCCTTTGTATAAACGTTGAGAAAACAAAAATGTAATACTATATTTTCATTCTAAAGTCTACACCTGCATGCATTGCTAGGCAGCCTATTTGCATACAAACTTTGTGGGAGGGATAATATATTTGTTGCGTCGATTTCAACAAAAAAATTTGTGGTGGACAAATGGCAACTTACCAATACAAACAAAAAAACCAATCAAAATACAATAAAACGTTACTTATACATAGATAAATAATAACAGTTAATTCAAATAGCAACAGCAAATGCATACGGGTAGATTCAGTCATTAGTTTCGAGAAATTGTCTAGTGTTGTGTCAGTGTTGTGAATCAAAAATTTTAAATAATTTAAGAAAATTAATATCATTATGGCACAGTTCTCAGGTGAGGAGTACGTTGATTTCCATTTTGTTTACGGATTTTGCAATGGTAATGCATCACGAGCTCGCAATGAATGTCATGTCGTAACAACATTAATTAACCCTCATTCAGTCTCACCAAATCATTGGGACGTTGATGAAGAAATAATTCGTAATGTAACAGCAAATACTTCTATTAGCATAATGAGCCTCTCTTTACACTTGAACGTCTCTCAATACCAAATTTGGATATTTTTGTGTTTTTGTTCTTAAATTTTAATTTTTTTTATGTTTGAATACCCAAATTTGTAAACTTCTAAATTCCCTAGTTTCTAGATTTCTTGACTTCTAAATGTCAAATTTCTGAGCTTCTATTTCTATTTCTAGAATTCTAAATTTCTTAATGTATGGAGTTAAAATTTTCCTAATTTCTTAACTTCTAAATATTTTAAATTGGTTGATATCCCTTAATTTTTCAAACTTCTTAATTTCTAAAAAAAATTTTAATTTCCTAATTTTTTTTTATTGGGTATTATAAGTTTCAGTTTTTGGGCTTTTTTCACTTTAGGCCATATTGAAGTTTTTTAAAATCTAAATACATATATACGAGTAAATGTCTTAAACTTTAATTTCCTGAATTTGTAAATTTTAAAATTGCAAAGTTTTAATTTACCCAAACTTGTAAATTTCAATATTTTAAAAGTACTAAATTTCTAAATTATTATTAATTTCTTACTTCGTAGTCCCTTACGTTCTTAATTTTTTTATTTCCTAAATTTTTTTTTTCTTAATTTCCAATGTTTTAAATGCTTAACTTTCTTATTTATTGTATTTTGGATCCTAAATAGTAATTTGGCAATAAACAAACTTAGAAGTTTGGACCTTAAGAAATTAAGAAAAAATCTGAATTTGTAAAATTTGAAGTTTTAACTTTTAAATTTTGTAATTTCAAACTTTAAAATTTTAGTCTTTGTAATTCTTAATTCCTAAATATTTAAATTTTTAAATTTTTAGTTGTTAATTTTTTAATTTTTTTTAAACTTAATGCACACGCTTCAAGTTTAAATTATTAAATTTAGCGTCAAATTAATATTCTATGCCTTTAATTTTCTGTGTAAAATAGTCGAGACTTGTAGCGTGATCTGTATTAAAATCTGCAAAGTTATTATATTTTACGTTTTTGCTCGTCAACAAGAAGTTGGCTACAAGTAAATTGTAACCTAACCATAGTAAAAGTAAAATCATATTTTCTCTTTTGAAAGAAACATTCTTGAATTGCTTTATCAATTCCATTCCTAATTAATTAAAGCGCTTTGCACACCAAAAAAATTATGAAGTTGTATCTAAACCTTTAAAACCCGAATTAGGCCCCTTGAAATTAAAACATTATTTTAAATTTTACAAATGATTATTTTTAATTATTTTATCATTATGGGCTATCTCCAAAATCCTTGAAGTGGCTACGACGTCTAAAATTTTTTAATCCGGCCCTGATTATCACTGAAAGACGATGGTTTAGGTAATGGTGTCTTAAGTTGCGGGTGTCGGGCCTGCTCGAATACTGTTGAAATTATTTTCTCGCTATAGCTTTTGAAATTTGACGTAGCAATAATAGTTGGTGAGCCATTGGTAGTTACAGCATGCATCCAGATCCAATTTCAACTTTCAATTCTTCATTATGTTTTAAATTCTCCTTAATAAAAATAGCAGATCCGCCTCTTGGTAAAATTTGTAACCATGTATTTTGGCCTATGAGGACCTAGTAAATTGAGTTTTGGAGATTGAGTATACGTCAATTTGTCGTGAATATAAAAATATTGCCAACTCGAATCGCAACAGGAATGCATTAATGCATTTTACTGCCGGGTTTTTATCTAATGTGCACATGCTCGTAAGATGGTTACCAGCGCATTTCACGTATCCTGCAACATACCCACAGTATCTATGAGTATCATTCCAGCCCTGACATTTTTTTCACTGGACTATCAGCAATGATTCTTTCCACACTTATTCAACTCTGACTTTCGTATTTTGGGATATTTTCCCATTGTCAAACATTAGTATGCAAAGCGGTAGCCCTCTTTTTGCGAGGACGCTGTTGCCTTTGTCAATTTGGTTATGTCTACAGTATCCTTAATGCCTAGACCTTAATCTGCAACTATGCAATTAGGTCATTACTGTCGCATGTTGGGTGTAATCCTCTTACCATAACTTTTACTGGTCTTTCGTGCTGATTTTCATAAGTATTCCACTGAACTATATGTATCTGAGTCTGCGACATTTATCTTCCAGACTTTTATTTAGTTAACTAGACCAGCTTGAAGTCTTTGTCCGTGATTGATGTCATCAGAGGCTGTTTTTTCACTCTTTAGTTTGGTTTTCCCCGTTGTGCTAGCATTCCTCTTCTTTCTGGGATTGCTTCCTCTGCTTTAGTAGCTTCCATGTTTAATGTAACTGTTTTACTTGGTCTTCTATAGAGTTCTTTACGAGTTCTTCTTTGTCTATGTGACATTCACTATAAACTTTATTATTTCGTTTATTATATTTTATCTCGATTCTCTCTTTAATAAGGTAATTTCGTTACTCGGATTTAAAACTACTTGTTCTAAACTTTTTAACTGTGCATAAAGTATGGGTTTTCGCTTTCACCTGTTCAGTTAGCTGTAGGAGATGAAAAAATTGAACTGATATCTCCCATAGAACTCGTTTTTGTCATTAGGGGCGATCTCATGGTTCGGTCACCCATTCAAAACGGATTCTTATTTTCCTGCAGCCAAGTTTGCCACCGCTATAGCGGTGCATGTAGTGTTATCTGTCTCAGTTGCCAATTGTACCACTGCGGAGGCATTGTGGGTTCCGATACTGGGTGTCCGAATCCCTGCACCGTATATATATCTGAATCATGTTAGTTTTTGATCGAGGTATCCCTACCTTAACATATTATATCTACTGCCAGGTTAGAAATCAGCTGCCTTTTACATGAGAACCAGACGCAGTCTGAAGTCGCACCTCCTGATCAAGGCGCTTCTCGCAGGTTTTAGGTCTTTAATATTTTTCAAAGGTACCACAGGATTTTAAGGTTTTTCAAAAAATTGGTTTTAATAGAGTCGTTTATCGTCCAGATGCATTCTAATTTTATTTTGGGTAAAAGTCTTACAGGTACCGAAAGCGTTAAGAAAATTCCTTAGAATGGAATTTTGGAATTTTGGATTCTGAAGTACCTGATTGGTTCCCAACTTTTTGTCTTCGGATTATTTGTTTTTTTGAAAATTTTGTTTTTGGAATTATGGGTATGAAATTTTTCTCTGGAATAATCGATT
Source organism: Tipula vernalis (assembly GCA_958295665.1). NCBI lineage: Eukaryota > Metazoa > Arthropoda > Insecta > Diptera > Tipulidae > Tipula > Tipula vernalis. Next base: position 171,395,638 of record OY282558.1, on the reverse strand, counting down.
TTTGGAATCTGTACTCAGCTTAAAATTGCTGTATTATTAACAAGTTAATATTTTTAGATTATTACATATTTAGATTTTTTTTTTTTTGAATTCTAAGATCAATAATTCCTAATTGTTTGAATTTCTAAATTTTAATTTTACTAAATGCCATCCAAATTCTAAATTTTGAATAATTTGGGATATACTTAAATGAATTTGATCAGAAAATAACTTGAGTATATCTGTAAATTCGAACTTCCTACTGAATGATCTCAGTGATTGGTTTATCGCTTGACCTACATGTAAACGAGTTTTTTAAGCTTTCTAAGTACAGAGCAATATATGTATATAAAACACTTACAGAAAGGATGTAGTAAAAGAAAGGATTACAGTCTTCAAAAATCTTACTTTGATATTAATTTTGTATTATATGCAATGGGGAATGCCTTATTCTTTCGTTCCTACTAGCCTTTGCTTACCAGTATGATCCAACCAAGTTCAGTTTCTTGGGCAACTCTGATTCATCGCTGATTATTTACTGGGTGGATCTGCAAGTCTTAAATGCTGCAAATGTACCCATTTGTTAGTGTCAAAGTTGGTGATGATGTCTGCAATATTGACGGTTAATTGTTTAAGCACTATTGCCTCAAACTTAATTTCAAATGAAATTTGAAACGATGAAGATAAAGTTTGTTCGACTGCGATTGCAGACCCCTTCATTTCTTCCCAATCTCGATATTTTAGTGTTGACTTGTTTTTGCCTCGCATTAACAAAATTTGTTTCCTTTGTGGAGATAAATGTCGCTTGAGCATGCATCTGCCTTCGCTTGTTGTTAATGCGTTTATAGGTTTAGGTGATAATATAGGACCCTATTTAACATTTGTGTTGTGGTGATTGTTCAAGTCATTATTAGGTGTTGCTTCCCATTGCCTGTAATGATTTAAATCTTCCTTACAAGAATTTTAAAAATTCCGTTGTTGGAAGGAGATCTCGTAGAGTCGTCGTGACACGATTCTTAGTATTTTAGTCAAGATTAACCGCTGAATTCTGGATTCCGTATGAACATTCAGCCCTGCGGCAGATTCGATGTTTATATTTTTTTAAAAATAACGTTTTTAAATGTGTGAAAATCAGCAGTCTGCTGTTGTTTGTTATATCTGCTGTTTAAAATTTTCAAAGCGGTCTGGTAATTTTCTTATGTTGGTTGGAGATTGTTGATTAATTTGATCTTTGTATTTCCAAGCAATTCTGGCAATTCCCAGCAATTATTTATTAGGATTTCAATTCGTGGTAGCCGCTTGTCCGTTATTGGGTTTGCTAGTTTAATTTTTCCAGTTCTCGAAGTATTTTTCTGTGAAATTTTTAATATTCGGCTTTTGAGTTCGGCTATTTGATCGATTTGGTTTGGTTCCAGTCCCGATAAGGTATCCAGACTCGTTAATTTTTCTGTAGATGTTTCTCATTGGAATTGTTTGCCGCTGTTTAGTTGTTGAATTACCATGTTTGTTGGATCTGACCCCATGTTTTGTGTTGTTCAAGTGGATTTGGGTATCTGGAACACTTTCGTTTTTATCGCTTGTTGTTGTAGTTGAACATTTTAACGCATAAGATGGTACAGTCTCCGTTCCGATTTGATGACGATGAGTTTGGCTCACATGATGGCACTAGTTTTGGTTTTTGGAAGTTAGCAACTGTTTTTACCATCCAAGCGACGCTTTCACTGTGTAAAATGTAGGCCGCGTTGTTCAGACAAAACGCTTAATGTTTTTTTTTCATTTTCCGACCTATTTGACGTAATCGAGTATATTGGTAACTCAACGGTTGGGTTATTTACTTCGCCTCAGGTCGAATCTATTTGTTTCATTTAATTCTAAACTTACCGTCGGTGGAGATTTTATTAGAGTGAATAGTTGAAGAACATCTTGGTCAAGGCAAAGAGAAGGGAATACCTAATTTTTCGGGATCGGAATTCACACCATTCACCATCACTGAAATTTTGCGAAAGGCAACAAATTCTCAGGGGATCTACACCCGATCGTCGAATATTTTGATGGTTCTCTTCAGATTTACGGACACACATCCAAAACGTATGACTCTTGTTACTGGAATTTAAAATTTATTGTTTCGCCTCCTTAAATATAACCCAGTGTTCAAGAGACGGATTTTTAAAGTATTTACCTGCCTTAGTCGGTGTTCTTGCTAAAAATTCTCTTGGATTGACCACGACATAGTAAAGTCCGCTGCATCTTGAAAAGTAGTTTGATTAGAACTCAAATATTTTCTTTCATTCAAAAACTTTGTTTTGTCCCCTTCCTTTCTAAAATTTATCCATCTGAATTTTCTAGAAATTTTGGTAAAAATAAATCAAACAACAACTTAATATATTGTTGTATATTGTTGAAAATTTTCTAATTGTTATTAGACCACAAATCTTCATATATACATATATATTCAAAAGGCTTAACAATCATGGTGGTACGAATTTGTATATAAATATCCGTTTCGTTTGATCAAAAGGTTATTGTAGTAATTTTTAAATAGGTACAAAGAACTTCAAGCAATTTTGTGTTGAACCAAATTTTTGTGAAATTTCAACAATACAAAAAATCTCGTTAACAAATCACACAAAGAATAATTTGTTTGGTTTTTTTAATCCAAATATTAAATTCCACAAAATTCTTTCATCTTTCATAAAAGAGACTTAATTTAATGGTAATGGGTAAAGAATATTCGTATATGCACAAGTAAATAATAATACCACGAGTGTCAACACCATTTTAGTAGCATATCAATTTAAAATTAATTAAAATGGTTTTTGTGTGTGTCCCGGTTTTAATAATTTTTTTATTTTATTTACCTTGCTTGGTTGGAACAGAATATTAATTTTTTTATTTTTATTAATTTCATAAACTGCATATTTACATAAACAATTAAATAAATTAATAAATAACATAATATATATATATTTGTAAAAGCACAACCGACAATTAAATATATGTAGTTACTATATTTACATAAATATTGTTATAATTAATTCGTTTAGCTGTGGTGAAGGTCGTATGAGGGGTCCCGAAGGCAAAGGTTGTGTTGATCGTAATGAATGTTTGGATTTGCCATGTTTAAATGGTGCTACATGTATTAATTTGGAACCCAAATTACGCTATCGTTGTATATGCCCGGATGGTTTCTGGGGTGAAAATTGTGAATCGGTGCAAGAAGGTCAAACGCTAAAATTGAGTATGGGAGCATTGGCAGCTATACTCGTTTGTCTTCTAATTATATTAAGTACGTTAGTTTTTGTTATAAAAACATAAGGGTTTTTTTTTTGATATTCTAGACGTTATTTGTTTTAATTATGATTATGGTAATAAATATTTGCATTTACTTAAAATTTTTATTTGCTTGCAATTTTTTAATTAAAATAATTTCTATATAATTTGTATATATGTATAAATGTGTGTTCCGACATCAGAGAATATTATTTGATAAAACTTGGAGCGACTGTACGAATTTAATTTAATTCGAAAATACCTTTCGGTAAGTAATTTAGAGCCAAATGAATTCTGTTAATTACAAGATGAGTGTGTCGTGTATCTACTTTTATATTATCTTGTTTTAGTGGTGGTTCCAAACATTTTATTTTTTATTTATCTATTTTTCATGTTTTCAAATCAAAAAATCAAGATAAGAGATAAACTTAAAATGTTATCAGTTTATGGCTATAAAAAAAAATCCCTTTTAATTTTAATTTAAATCTATTAAATTATTAGTTTTTTGTTTTGTTAATTTTATGTTTCAATTTTAATCCTCTTTTTTTTTGTGTGTATGCTGGCAATTTAGTTGTCGGCCAGGATACAAAAAAGTAGAAAAAATAGATAGAATAGATTGTATTAATGAAGATGAATGCCTGTTTCATCCGTGTCAAAATGGTGGAAGATGTCGAGACCATCATCCACCACGCAAGTATGAATGTCATTGTCCAATGGGTTATACGGGGATGCATTGTGAATTAGAATTATTAGCATCGGGCGTTTTAACACCATCACGTGATTTTATAATTGCGATACTCATTTGTACCAGCTCGTTGATATGTAAGTACATGCGCTAATTTTTTTTTTTTATTTTAATATTTATTCCAAAGCAAAATTTTATTATTAGTGCGCACGCATAAAATGTTAGAATATTAATTTATCAATTTCCGTAATTTTTAATTTTTTTTTTTTTTTTTTTTTGTACTCAATTGACGGTAGGAGGAAATTTTCTAATTTATTTTTTTTATTATTTTAATGATTTTAATCAATATTTTTGTTTTCCTTTTCTCCAACCCTATAAACAGTATTAGTCCTTGTATTTGTTGTATACAATCGAAGACGTGAGGCACATATTAAATACCCGGGGCCAGATGATGACGTACGTGAAAATATTATTAATTATGATGATGAGGGCGGCGGGGAGGATGATATGACTGCATTTGATATTACACCGTTGCAAATACCGATTGGAGGTCCGATGCCAGAATTGGCACAATGTCAAATGCCTTGTATGTGTAAGTATTTGGAGTTTAGCGCCCGTAAATTATTTTTTGAAATGTAAATATTTATCCTTTATTGTTTGATCTGTTTTTGTACGCATCTATATAGATCCAGTGATGACCATGGTACCCGGACAAGAACCAAATGTTGGTATTTTCATTGAAGAACACAAAAAACGAGCGGATAGTGATCCAAATGCACCACCTTTTGATGATTTACGCAATTATGCTTATGAAGGGGGCGGTAGCACAGCTGGGTCGTTAAGCTCTCTTGCTTCAGGTAAGTAATTTTGTTAATTTGTTTATTCTGGGTTTATTAATAAAAAGTGATAGAAGTTTCTAATCAACTTTTGAAATAAGAACCAATGGAAATCAGAAATATAAAATTTAGGTTAAATTCGTATTGATTGACTTCAGCCAATAATGTTGTATGTAGAAATTAACGCGTACAATTTTTTTTTTTTTGTTCTGTTTTATTACAAAACAGGAACCGATGACGAAAATCATGAATACGATTACCTTGGTGCGTGGGGACCACGCTTTGACAAACTAGCAAATATGTACGGCCCAGAGCAAGCAACCGAATTGGAAGAATTGTAAAATTAATTGTTTTTTTTTTAAATACAAAAATCACAAAACCAAAAATTAATATACGATAATTTAAAAATAAAAAATGTTCTTAATTTTTTTTTGTTTGTAAACAAATAAATCAACGACTTATTAATTATTTATATGATAATAAAAAAAAATTAAGAAAATTAATACTTTTAATTTTAAGTTTTTTTGTACCAAAGATATTTTTTGTTTCTATATTTAATTTAAGAATAACAGAAATAATATAATTTTATTTTTTATTTTTATAAAAATAAAGAAATAAATAAGAAAATATGCCAGTACCTTTTTAATTTACCGAAAAACAAATAAAAACAAAACCAGATAAACTACTAAAAATATTTAAAAACAAAAATAAAAATAAAATTATAGACTAATTAGAAGAAAGTCATTAATGTAATGTATAAATAAATAAAGAAATATATTATTATTATTACTAAATTAATTATTAATTTAACCGTAAAGTAAAAAAAAAAAAATGGAAAAGCAAATTATTATTAAAGATTAGTTTTTAATAATTATATATATATTATATAAAGTTTACATTTATTAATTAAATAAAAAAAAAATACATAACGAAATAATTATTAATAAAAATAAATTATTTGTTTCTTTGTTTATATATGAAAAAAATTAAAATAGAAAAATTGTGTACAATGAGCTTTTATTTTTTTAATTTACCTAAAATAATTACATTTCTTTTAACTTTCGGAACATAAATCTGCTCAAGCTCAAGTATACTTGTAATTAAAAAAAAAACATATATACTTATACATAAATATATATATATTTAATAAATTAATTAATTACAATAAATAAAAATAAATATATATATATATATATATATATGTATATGTATATATGTTCAAAGACTGTATTTCCGTTTCGTTTTTGTTTTTTAATATTATTGGTTTTAATTAAATAAATAAATTAAATGGGAATTATTTTGAAATAAAATAAACCAAATTAAATTAAAAAAATTGATGATTGAGATTTTTAAAATTAAATTTAAAGGAAAAATTATCAATATGTATATAAATTATATAGTAAAAAAAAAAACAAACAAAATATAGATAAATTGAATTTAAAAATGAAAATCCGTTTAATTGTATTGAAACAAAATTTTTTTTAATAATTAGAACAAAAAAAAACATTTATTTTAATTTATTTATTTATATTTACACTTTTAATTGGTTGTGAACGTTTTTTATAATAAATTCTCTCATCAATTTTGGTTAGGTTTCGGACGCAATTAATAGTCCAACATATTATATATGTATATTCATATGTGTCATAATACTCAGATCTTATTATTATGAGCTTTCTATCTCATATTTATTGTTTTTTTTTAAGATTAAACAAAGAAACTATAATACATATAATTAAAAAATTGCACATAATTTATGATTATTAATTTTACTAAGAAAACTGGCTAATTTTCATTTGTTTATTGTTGTTTAATTAAATAATACTCCCAAACTATAAGAAAAAATATGCCGAAGATTATGATTTAATATTTATTTTTAATGTTTTTTGTTTGTTTTTTTTTTTTTTTTTTTATCAATTAATGTACTGAAAGAAATATAAAAATATAAATCGGCTATAATTAGATTAAATTTAGTAGGAAAAAGTACATTTTAATTTTTATTTTAAAATCTTAATTTTATCAAAATACTAATAGATTAAAAAGCCAGTGCCAATTACGAAAATAAAAACTATTATTATATATTTAGATTAAAATATATATATATTACATAATAAAAGAAAATTATTATTTTATTTTATTTAATTTATCCACCTGTTGTTATTCTCATTATTATTTTATAACTCATGAAAAAATTTTAGCGTCAATTAAATTATAAATAAAAAATATTTTCTTCAGATATCACCAACTCTTTTATCATACATATTTAATTTTAAACCACTCACAATAAATAAATAAATAAATTAAAATAAATTAAATTCTAAAAAATATAATAAATGACATGAAATTAAGGCACTGAAAATATGTTTTTATTTATTATATTATGATAAATAAATAAATTAATAATTCATTAATAATTATAAAAAAATTATAATTAATTAAAATATATTTATATTATATATGTAATTATTATAAATAAAATTATAAGTTATATATTTAAATAAATAAATAAATTAAAAAAAGGAAAACTGAAGAGAATAAATTATATAAAGTAAAATAATTAATAAAATTAGAAACTTAAACAAAAAAGAACCCTTCGTACAGTATTTGTAATTTTAATTTTTATTTTAATTAATTTTTTATTTAAAACATATTTTTAACTATTTTTAATTTATATATATATATTCCAAAAAAAAAAAACATAAAATAAATAAAACTAATTAAAATTATAAAGAAAAATCAATTTTTTATAATTTAAATAAATAAAAAAAAACATATTTATATTAAAATGAAAATTAATATTAAAAATTTTAGAATAAAAAAATAAATGAAGAAAACCAAAAAAAAAAAAAGAACATAAAAAATTAAATTTAAATAAATATGAACTTAATTTTAATACTAAAAATGAAAAATGGTAATTTTTAAAAACTAAAAAAAATGAAAAAAATTAAAAAAAAAATCTTATAAAAATACATTTAACTCATTTAAACAGTAACAAAAAAAAAAATGTATCATACAAAATCATTTAAAAATGTTTTATTTTAGTTTTATTTTTCGAATATACTTAAATTACTTAAAATCACTGCCTTATAACAAAAAAAAAAAAAAAATATCCAAAAATATAAAAAACAAACTCTTTTATAATTTTTACCATTTTTTATTTTAATTTAATTTATTCTGTGATTATTTTTGTTTTTTTTTTTTTACATTTTAATTAGATTCCTATTTAATATATTATAATTTTGTTTTAAAATTATAAGTTGTAATACATCATTTTTAAATGATTTGACAAAAAACAAAAAAAAAAAAACAAAAAAACCTAAAAAATAATTTAATAAGAGAAAAAAATATTTTGAAGCAAATAAAAAAAAATGGATTATTTAAATAAAAATGAGACAAAATGTAATGTTAAATGGAAATTGAATTTTTTTTATTTTGAATAAAATGAAAGATGTCGAAAAGGAAGTGCTGTGTCAAGGAGGTAAGTTTAGGTTGCTAGATGCGGAAAAAATAAAATTATTTGAGGTTATATTCGAGGATAAAGGAACTAAAAAGGGAAGTATTGGATGGGTAGGTAATTTATTAAAAATAATCAAATTAAATTACTTTAATCTTTGATAATATTTGAAAAGCGCTCACCTTAATAAAATCTTTCTAATTCTGATCAAGTTAAGCTGTTAGTATATTTTGCAAATGTACGGGAACTTTTAGCTTCAAGATTGTAATATTTAAAATTAGTAATTTCCTTAAAATATTTCACGTTAAAATTTAATATTTTTGTAAGTTCAGGTCAATCAGAAAATTGAACATCTTAGTTCTTAAACATTTTATTTTGTCCTTAAAAATGGAGGAAAAAAAAAAATGGAGGTGTGGCCAACACACGACTTTCTTTGAAGAACAGAGAATTTTGAGAAATTTTATTTTTTTTTTTATAGATTTTAATTTTTTTTTAAATTATTAATTATTTAAATTTTTTTAAATTTTTTTTTTTAATTTTTAATTTTTTATTTTTATTTTGTTTTTTTCAAACATTTTGTATTGAGTAATTTTTTGTAAACTTTTTAAGATATTTGCAAAATAAATTTTCTGGGCCAAGGGAGTGGCCACTTCCGGTAGGCCGATTTGGAGTAAAATTCGCTGGGACCTCCCAATTTAACAAAAAAGCTTAAATCTGAATTTTTCGATTGGTTAAATCATCTGAACTGTAGAGAGGACACAGACTGACATACTGACAGACTAACAAACTGACAGGCAGACACCATTTCGAAACCCACTTTTTCGGACTCATGGGAACTCAAAACAGATAAATCTCAAGGTTCAAAATTTTCATGATTACTAAACTTTATTTTACTTACGTAAAAGAAAGTAAAAGATAGTAAATAAAATTAGTATTCTCATAATTAGTGAAGTTCTTATAAAACGCTTGAAACTTTTTAAAATTCGGGAATTAACTTAAAATTTTTATAATTCACAAATTTGAAATACGTAACTAATTAAATTCTAGACAACTATATAAATTATTTTAAATCTTACAATTCGTAAAATTTTTAGATTTGAAAACTTAAAATGTTAAACAAAAAAAAACATATTTAATTAACATTTAAAATTTAGAAATTATTGAATTTTTCTAAAAAGAAAAATTAAAAATGTAATAAAAGTTTTGCACATTACATTCTTAAAATTATATAAATATTAATTATCAAGGTACTCTTAAAAATGTTGAAGCAAAGAGGATAGAGATATCAAGACATCAAGAGTAACGAAGCAGAAGAAACAATTTTAACACTCAACAACTCAAAATTACAATCATTTTGTTTTATGAAAATATGCTATGCACTCACACACCTTGTACACACATACTAGTACATATACGAACAAAAAAGAACACGGAAAACAGAAAAAACATAAAATCGTGCAAACTTTTGAATTTTATTTTTATTTTCCTTCTTTATGAACGAACGATTACAACAAAATCAGGGTTGTGCAGTATTAAATGTTCAGGGGTTTTAACAATTTAATAATTAGCGTATATGTACTGCAAATTATAATTGGTTTATGAATTTTTTATTTTATATTTTACGTTTTTAAAAGTGGCACATAATTTGAATCAATAATAAACTTCAAAGAAATCACGGCAATTAAAAGATCAGAAATTCACGTCATGATTCGTTTCGTTAAAATCTGCAAAATTTAAAATAAATATAACATAATTAAAAAATATTAAAATAAAACCAAAGAGTATAGAATTTACTCTTTGATAAAACATATGAATGAACAAACCTAGAAAATTCTAAAATAATTGGAGACTCAAAATTTTAAAATATGAAAATTGTAAGTATATTTAGATATTTCTATCCTAAAATTATTTTAAGATTTTCAACCGTGGGTGGTTTTTTTTAATTCTAGAGCTCGATGTTGCAATGTTCATATTTCCTTCCGCGTTAGTTGGATTACTTTTCAATGATTTACATTTCATGACCCATTTACAGTGTTTTCGAATTAACACTAATATCATAAAATCCAAAATAATTTTATGGTGATTACAGCATTCTGAATTTTCGTCAAACCACCAATTAAATTCCTTATGTTGCCTAGTCCAATCCACACATTGGTCAACAATAATTTGTTTGATTTTTTTATAGTGAGGAGATTTGTCGAAAACATTTCTAAAAATCTGTATATGATTTTCGCTTATTTCAGTAAAGATTTCTGAAGGGGGATGAAGTGAACCAAAATCCAAGTTTTTGCTATAGTTTTTGTAAAATATTAATGATTCATTTTGGAGATCCATTTTTTCATCAGATTTTATTAAAATGGTTTCACACTGCGTGCAGTTAATTTTTTTTTTAAACGAGACACCACGTACCCAGCATAATACTTTTCCAAACATTCGTCTAATATAGGAAGCGTTTCTATGATTTTGTCTTCTAAATTGTCAAAATAGATCATTTCAGGACAGGCTACACTGTTTGTTTGTATTTGGAATCCATCAGTGGCCCAAAAATAGTTGTTAGGATCAACTAGCATTACATCATTGTCATCTTCGCAGTTGGAACGCCAGGTTGTTTGTAAAATTTTCATTGACATAATTTGGGCAATAATGTCGTTGAAATGATGAACTGTTGAATTTCTTGAGTTACCGCCCCTTTGCCGTATTATTGAAAATAAATTTTCCCATGGATCTTGATTAAAACGCGATGTTATAATAAAAGAAATTTGATCATTTGAGTTTAAAAATTCGTCGGTGAGGTTTAACACTGCATTGATAGTTTGTAGAAGTCCAGAAAAACAATATGCCTTTGTTTTGGAACACCCTTTAATGCCTGCTATAAAATCCAATGACGATTTTAAAATTGCATAAGGTCCATTTCCTATTTTCAGAGCTTTGCGATTTGGATTTGAATCAAATTATTTTTTGCTCTTTAAAGCATCGAAGAGCATGTCGAATTTATCACAAAAATGCATTGTTGCCAATGCTTTATTTGGGTCCGAGAATTTATTGAAAGTCAGAGCAGTTTTTATGCCAGCTGCTACACTTCTGCTAAAAATTTGAGTAGCGTAGCCAACCCTCATTTTTTCAAAATTGTTTGATTTTATATGTGCAGATGACAGTTTTGTGCACATTTTCGTGGTAGAATTTTTTTCGATCTCATACAATTCTTCTAAAACCGACCAACTTGCAATTCCCTTTGAGGTTGACAATTCCATAGCTAACAAATTATTTCGAACACTTTTAATTAAATGTGGAGGATCATATATAGCATAAATCTTTTTATTTTGGTAACTAAAAAATGGTTGGTCTTCAGAAACACCTAAGTGGAAATAACAATTTCGGTTGTTGGACCCTTGGTCACAAACGACAGCCACAATTTCAAAACCACAATTTTCGACCAGGTCAATATTTTCTATTAGTTTTTCTTTTATTTCAACACCTGTCATATTATTCTTAGAGGAATAGTACGACAATATGTACTTATAATTTAAAAACAGACTCCGGATCATAAATAAGCAAATAGATTTTGCGATAGTGTTTTGTCTTTTATTACCTAGGTCAGTGAATACATCAATATGATTATGATAACAATTGTAATCAAGATCTCGTTTAATATCGACCTCATCATAGACAACAACAGCACATCTTGAATTATTGTCCATGTCCTTGCATTTTTTTTTGTTAGATTATTGGTAACGTCATCATTAATACCAGGTTTTAGGTGTTTCACGGGCATCCAACCTCGAATTGAAGACACAGCTGGAAGTCGACATTGAAATGCCTTTTTTAGGTATCTATAAGTTTTTGCTGACCGAAAATATATGTTTTGAGCTACAAATCATTGGGATTGGCTCCATTTTGTCGTTTTAGGTTTCCGAAGCAATAACATTTTCCCTAATTCTTTTGCATGATCTGCCACGTAAGCCAAATTATTTATTCTATCGTTCAAACTTGTTTTAGATTTCAACTTAAGAAACTTGCTGATTTTTCGTAAATAACGAGCTTTCAAGGTGAGAGATCATACATTCAAATTTTTTTGTTGAATTGTCTTTTTCATAGTTGCCAATTGTTTCTCAATTTCTCAATATTCACTTCGGTAATAGGCGCAATTCTTTACTTGTGTCTCGCAATTACTACATAAAGGTTTATCTCGTCCTACATCGGTATACTTTAATTTCGAAGGAGGTTCGTACCATTCAAATTCTTCTAGGGTTAGATCTGTATTACTTGAACCTGCTTTAGAGAAGTTAGAATAAACCCTTTTTGCTTCCATTGGATCAGGTATGTTAAAATAATCATCGTCATATACGATACAACTAGGATGAACTAAATTTAAAGATGGGATCGTACCCGGCTTAAGACGATTTTCAAGCTTTGATTCATCAACAAAGTGGTCTTCGCATACCCTTAAACATTTCTTTAAATTGTTTTTATCTAAATTGCATTTTTCAATCCAATCGTTATAAATTGGAGAATTTTTAGACGGAAAAGAAAAAATTTTTTTTTTTGGAAATGCTCTCTTCGTTGCTCTACAATTGGCAACTGCGCAAACCACTCCAGTCGGAAGATATTTTGATTTTGACAAATCCATAATTTACGAGTAGGTTCGAGCTAGTATTAAAATAAAATAAAATTTTACTATCTTTTGATATCGTATTATAACTTAATAAGAAAGAAAACCTGATGTGCAGTAATAAATGAAAAAAAAAAAAAACTTAAGAAAATAAATAAAATTGTAACAATAAGAAACATAAATCTAATGGAAAATGAAATAACGCATTTTAACGTAATCTGTAAATGACAATGTTACAACAATAATTTAAAAAATAATAATAAATTATACATATAGTCTTAAACATTTTTTAAAAAAAAAAAAAAAAATTTTTTTTGAAGCGGAGTGACGTAAGTGATCTTTTTATAATTAATATTATTTCGTATAATCACAAAACACCAACAGTTTTCACTTACTTAAAAATAAAAAAACCAAACTTTTTATTTTTGAATTTATTTACTTTTATTTATTTAAAATTACAACTAGTTTCGATCTTGTAAAGATCATCTACAGGTAATTTTTGCAATGGCAAAAATTACCTGTAGATGATCTTTACAAGATCGAAACTAGTTGTAATTTTAAATAAATAAAAGTAAATAAATTCAAAAATAAAAAGTTTGGTTTTTTTATTTTTAAGTAAGTGAAAACTGTTGGTGTTTTGTGATTATACGAAATAATATTAATTATACATATAGTCCTTAACAAAATTATTTGTGCATGTTCAATTTTTAATGCAACGCAACATAAACAACTTTAAAAATTATATAATTAATAATCTTTTTAAAAATATTAATTTCAATTTAATTAACTTAATTATTCTGCTTTACATTCCAATCAAAAAATGTTATAAATTTAAATTCTAGGAAAAATTACAGTTAAATTAGTTTTTAACAAAATTATTTGTGCACGCGTCATTTGTTCTCATAATTATTTGTGAAATATGGAAAATTAAAAACAAAATGGTAAATCAATTAAATTTAAAATTATTTTTTTTTTAATTAAATAGTTATTTAGTCACTTATGTTTTGTATGCACTTGTTGAGTTTTTGTTGCGTCTTGGTAACATCTCGCAAATGGTTGAAAATTTTGTTGATAAAATCACCTAGAAACTTATGCCGGTCAGTTTTCTTAGCACTCTGCTACAAATTTTTGGCCTTGCTAGATTGCGAATATTTTCCACTTTAGTTTAAACCCCCGCAAGTTTAAATCGAACCCCGGTCGTGGCCGAGACCACAAATTACATTTAAGATTTTTCAATAATTTCGAAGAAATGACTCTTCTTATGTATGGGAGCATTATTGCGCTGAACAGCAAATTGAGGACCAGCTAATTTATCGTCAACTAGGAATATTGCCTCATTCAATAAACCAAAATTGAGCATTGGCTTTGAGTAGTTGCAATTAATAAGGCATATAAACAAACGGAATATGATTTACCGTCAGAAAACAAACAGTGAAGCCCATTAACCCCTGGAGAACTGTATTATGGCCAAATTAGTGCGTTTTTATATTAATTTGATAGTATGGAAGATATGTTTATCATTATATAAACAGCGAATATCAATTATTAGGGATACTTCTTCGATTAGTTTCTCTACAAATTAAATCTATTCAATGCCAATGTTTATAATTTCGGTTTATTGAAAGAGGTAACATTACTAGTTAACGATAAATTAGTCGGCACTCAATTTGCTATTTAACACAATGATGCTCCCATGTATAAGAAGAACCATTGCTACGAAATTATTCAAAAATCTTGATTATAATTAGTTGTCTCGGCCAGGCAGGGATTCGATTTGATCTTGCGGAGGTTTAAATTAAATCGGAAGAAATTCTCGATCTAATAACACCAAAAATTTGTAGTAGCGTGCTAAGAAAACCGAGTGGAATAAGTCTCTAGGTGATTTTATTAATAAATTTTTGGCCACTTGCGAGATGTTATCAAAGACGCACAAAAACTGACAAAGTGCATCCAAAACATAGTGACTAACTTATTATTTAATTAACCAAAAATAATTTTAAATTTAATTGATTTACCGTTTTGTTTTTCATTTTTCCATGTTGCACAAATAATTATGAGACCAAATTTGTGTATACAAATAATTTTGTTAAAAATTAAATTAACTGTAATTTTTTTCTAGAATTGAAATTAAATTTTTTTTTTGATTGGAATGGAAAACAGAATACATATCTAAGTTGATTAAATTAAATTAAATATTTCCGAAAAGTTTATTATTTGTATAATTTTTAAAGTTGGTTATGTTACATTGCATTAAAAACTGCGCATGCACAAATAATTTTGTTAAGGACTGTATAATAAAATTGAGCTTACCTATTTATCTTTAGAAGGAAGTACAAACGTAGAAAATTATTAGTCAATTACCCTTGAAAAAAAATTTCTAATAATTTGCTTCGCGCATGTGTCGTTCATTCAAAATTCGAAGTACGAATGATTTTATGAAAAGGATGAAAACGAAAACCAAATCTAATATTTACATATCGCTGTTGACAATGCAAAAGGGTGTATCTACTTTTTTGATATTTTTCATGAAGGGAGCGATTTTGCCGTAGTTAAGGTATAGATACAATAAAATAACTAGCAAAATTGAATATTGGATCACGTTTGAACCAAACAACTAGTTATCTAACCGATAAATAAATAAAACGAATTCGAGAAATTGTGTAGGTACACAGTTTTGCATTGTTATCATCGATATGTTTTTTGTTTTGTGTGAAAAGTAAAACACAAAAGATTGAAGATGTATGCGTTCGTAACCCGTTCATAGAATAGGAATATACAAAGGTATTATCAAAACCAACAAAAATGTTTATATAAACATTTTTGTTGGTTTTGGTATTATACAAATTAAGAGTAAACGTAGTTGTGTAAGTGTATAACCCACTTAAATTGCATAACCCATGAATTTTTGTATGAAATTTTTTGCTCTCTTTCGTTTCTCTTGGTACTCTATCCTCTTTGGTTGAAGTAAATTAATAATTCTTAAAGTTAAACCGAATGCGATTGTTGATTTGATGCCATAGGCTTTCGATTCCGATAGCTGACACAACTAAAAATCGGTTCGATCCACAAACCCATAATTATTAACCCAAACTTCATTTGATATTTCGAACAAAAATAATTGAATTGAACATCACAGGGCTATACATGTATCAGTAAATTTCCTAAATTTAAGACCTGTTTATGGCAAAAATTCAAAGATCGAAAAAGTGTTCCTTGTTACTTAATAAATCAGCAAATTCTGAGGCAAATAAATAATTTGATACCTCTAAACACAGCTTTTGGAATCAGTAATTGTTGCGTCAATGCGTATTTAGCTTGCTTGATTAATTCCATGCATATAATTGATACAGATAGAAAGTTCGACATTTTTGAAACCTTACTACATATATATAAATCAGCAAATTCTGAGGCAAAAAATGTAAGATCTGCAATTGTGGTCCGATTGCGGTTATTGATACTGTAACAGTACCGACAGGTGATGTCGGCGGTTTAAAGAAATTGTGCACTTATAGGCTTCGGGGTGGTCCCCCCTTTTCGACTAAAGGTCAGGGTCTTGGGTGTGGAGTTTCCCGAAGCATAAGAGGACCTTGGAAGATCTTATAAGAAAGGAACATCTAACTGCCGCGACTGCACCTACCCCATTAAGCTCTTAGCTACTCATCTTCTGAAAAGTGAAAAAAAAATGGAATTCACCGAAGCAGAAAAATAAGGGCGATGTTAAAACTTGATAATGTTAAAACTTTAAAATGTAATATTTCAGTTATGCAACTATGTATAAACAGTTCAATTTTTGAATTATTTACCAAATATATAAGAAAACTTAAAAATATAACAATAATGAAAATTAAAAAAAAGTGAGACCATTTTTACTTAACCAACTATGACGTCATACTTCTAAATTTAACAGTAATGTTTATTCTTAGAATAATGAAAAAAAATTAAATATAACTAATTTCCTCCAAAAAAATAAGAAACAAAAATTCATAAACGGTACAAAGATAAATACCCCGTTCAAGTTAGCCGAGAGTAAAAAGTCGATAATGCAGATTATGTTATTAACATTCCAGCCGAAAATAAAAAATTTTGTGATTATCAGCCGAAAGTAAATAGGATACATAGATTGAAATAAAAATTGTTATAAATAGTCTTACTTAGAAAACTACGTTTAACATGTACATGGAAAATATTGGAAAATCCGAATAATCCACAAAATTGGAATAAAATCAGCAGCTAAAGTGTATATCTGAACTGAAGTTTAATCGTTTTAAAGTGGTTTGTCAATAGGTAGCGCAGGAAAAAAAATTCAGTTCAAGCTTCCCCTGAGAAATCTCGGAAAATCCGATTTTCCAAAAATCATTTGAAGATTTTTATAAAATCAGCCTCTCAAGTTGTTCAAGATTCCCACAAACCAAAATCAGCTCTTAGAGTTTTATGTCTGGAAATATATTTTATTGATGTGACTTGTCAATAGCTGTTGCTGGAAAAAAATTGAGTTCAAGTTTCGCGAGGGTAATCTCGAAAAATTTGAAAAAGTTTCCAGCCGAAAGTAACAAGTGAATGTATAAAATCAGTATCAAGAATGATATGTATGGAGATTGATTGCATTGATGTGACTTATCAATAGCTGTCTAAGGCAAACAAATCAGTTCAAGTTTCCCATGGGAAATCTCGGAAAATTCGATTTTCAAAAAATTATTAGAAAATTTTTATAAATCCAGCATTTAGAGAGTTATGTCTGGTGGTATACCCCACAAATTTTGAACGGCAAAAATCTAAAACGCTCCAATTACGTTGGTCAATAGCTCTATCAATAGACTTCAGGATCTGTATTTATTTTGCCAACTTGCATTTGGATTGCTCGAATATTTCTAAATATTTCATAGAAAATTCGATTTTATTGAAAATCAACTGTGCTTTAGCCCACAGATTTTGAACGGCAAAAATCTAAAATGCTCCGAAAACGTTGGTCAATAGCCTCTATCAATAGGTTTCAGGAACTGTATTTATTTTGCTAACTTGCATTTGGATTGCATATAGTCCACATATTTTGAACGGCAAAAATCTAAAACGCTCCGATTACGTTGGTCAATAGCTCTATCAATAGACTTCCAGGATCTGTATTTATTTTGCCAACTTGCATTTGGATTGCTCGAATATTTCTAAACATTTCATAGACAATTCGATTTTATTGAAAATCAACTGTGCTATAGCCCACAGATTTTGAACGGCAAAAATCTAAAATGCTCCGATTACGTTGGTCGATAGCTCTATCAATAGGCTTCAGGAACTGTATATATTTTGCCAATTTGCATTTGGATTGCTCGAATATTTCTAAACATTTCTTAGAAAATTCGATTTTATTGAAAATCAACTGTGCTATAGCCCACAAATTTTGAACGGCAAAAATCTAAAATGCTTCGATTACGTTGGTCAATAGCTCTATCAATAGGCTTCAGGATCTGTATTTATTTTCCCAACTTGCATTTGGATTGGTCGAATATTTCTAAACATTTTATAGAAAATTCGATTTTATTGAAAATCAACTGTGCTATATATGGCCCACAGATTTTGAACGGCAAAAATCTAAAATGCTCCGATTACGTTGGTCAATAGCTCTATAAATAGGCCTCGGATCTGTATTTATTTTGCCAACTTGCATTTGGATTGCTCAAATATTTCTAAACATTTAATCAACTGCGCTATAGCCCACAAATTTTGAACGGCAAAAATCTAAAACGCTCTGATTACGTTGGTCAATAGCTCTATCAATAGGCTTCAGGATCTGTATTTATTTTGCCAACTTCCATTTGGATTGCTCGAATATTTCTAAACATTTCATAGCCCACAAATTTTGAACGGCAAAAATCTAAAACGCTCCGATTACGTTGGTCAATAGCTCTATCTATAGACTTCAGGATCTGTATTTATTTTGCCAACTTGCATTTGGATTGCTCGAATATTTCTAAACATTTTATAGAAAATTCGATTTTATTGAAAATCAACTGTGCTATATATGGCCCACAGATTTTGAACGGTAAAAATCTAAAATGCTCCGATTACGTTGGTCAATAGCTCTATCAATAGGCTTCAGGATCTGTATTTATTTTGGCAACTTGCATTTGGATTACTCGGATATTTCCAAACATTTCATAGAAAATTCGATTTTATTGAAAATCAACTGCGCTATAGCCCACAAATTTTAAACGGTAAAAATCTAAAACGCTCTGATTACGTTGGTCAATAGCTCTATCAATAGGCTTCAGGATCTATATTTATTTTGCCAACTTGCATTTGGATTACTCGGATATTTCTAAACATTTCATAGAAAATTCGATTTTATTGAAAATCAACTGCGCACAAATTTTGAACGGCAAAAATCTAAAATGCTCCGATTACGTTGGTCAATAGCTCTATCAATAGGCTTTGGGATCTGTATTAATTTTGCCAACTTGAATTTGGATTACTCGAATATTTCTAAACATTTCATAGAAAATTCGATTTTATTGAAAATCAACTGCGCTATGGCCCACAAATTTTGAACGGCAAAAATCTAAAATGCTCTGATTACGTTGGTCAATAGCTCAATCAATATGCTTCGGGATCTGTATTTATTTTGCCAAATTACATTTGGATTACTCGAATATTTCTAAACATTTCATAAAAAATTCGATTTTATTGAAAATCAACTGTGCATCCCACAAATTTTGAACGGCAAAAATCTAAAATGCTTTGATTACGTTGGTCAATAGCTCTATCAATAGACTTCAGGATCTGTATTTATTTTGCCAACTTGCATTTGGATTGCTCGAATATTTCTAAACATTCCATAGAAAATTCGATTTTATTGAAAATCAACTGTGCTATAGCCCACAAATTTTGAACGGCAAAAATCTAAAATGCTCCGATTACGTTGGTCAATAGCTCTAACATTAGGCTTTAGGATCTGTATTTATTTTGGCAACTTGCATTTGGATTGCTCGAATATTTCTAAACATTTCTAA
This sequence comes from Tipula vernalis, assembly GCA_958295665.1. Taxonomy (NCBI): domain Eukaryota; kingdom Metazoa; phylum Arthropoda; class Insecta; order Diptera; family Tipulidae; genus Tipula; species Tipula vernalis. Next base: position 171,375,804 of record OY282558.1, on the reverse strand, counting down.
GGAAATTCGATTTTATTGAAAATCAACTGTGCAAATTTTGAACGGCAAAAATCTAAAATGCTCCGATTACGTTGGTCAATAGCTCTATCAATAGGCTTCAGGATCTATATTTAATTTGCCAACTTGCATTTGGATTGCTCGAATATTTATAATCATTTCATAGAAAATTCGATTTTATTGAAAATCAACTGTGCTGCCCACAAATTTTGAACGGCAAAAAACTAAAATGCTCCGATTACGTTGGTCAATAGCTCTATCAATAGGCTTCAGGATCAGTATTTATTTTGGCAACTTGCATTTGGATTGCTCGAATATTTCTAAACATTTCATAGAAAATTCGATTTTATTGAAAATTTTGAACGGCAAAAATCTAAAACGCTCCGATTACGTTGGTCAATAGCTCTATCAATAGACTTCAGGATCTGTATTTATTTTGGCAACTTGCATTTGGATTGCTCGAATATTTCTAAACATTTCATAGAAAATTCGATTTTATTGAAACTCAACTGTGCAAATTTTGAACGGCAAAAATCTAAAATGCTCCGATTACGTTGGTCAATAGCTCTATCAATAGGCTTCAGGATCTGTATTTATTTTGCCAACTTGCATTTGGATTGCTCGAATATTTCTAAACATTTCATAGAAAACTCGATTTTATTGAAAATCAACTGTGCAAATTTTGAACGGCAAAAATCTAAAATGCTCCGATTACGTTGGTCAATAGCTCTATCAATAGGCTTCAGGATCTGTATTTATTTTGCCGACTTGCATTTGGATTGCTCGAATATTTATAATCATTTCATAGAAAATTCGATTTTATTGAAAATCAACTGTGCTATAGCCCACAAATTTTGAACGGCAAAAAACTAAAATGCTCCGATTACGTTGGTCAATAGCTCTATCAATAGGCTTCAGGATCTGTATTTATTTTGGCAACTTGCATTTGGATTGCTCGAATATTTCTAAACATTTCATAGAAAATTCGATTTTATTGAAAATTTTGAACGGCAAAAATCTAAAACGCTCCGATTACGTTGGTCAATAGCTCTATCAATAGACTTCAGGATCTGTATTAATTTTGGCAACTTGCATTTGGATTGCTCGAATATTTCTAAACATTTCATAGAAAATTCGATTTTATTGAAAATCAACTGTGCATCCCACAAATTTTGAACGGCAAAAATCTAAAATGCTTCGATTACGTTGGTCAATAGCTCTATCAATAGACTTCAGGATCTGTATTTATTTTGCCAACTTGCCTTTGGATTGCTCGAATATTTCTAAACATTTCATAGAAAATTCGATTTTATTGAAAATTTTGAACGGCAAAAATCTAAAACGCTCTGATTACGTTGGTCAATAGCTCTATCAATAGACTTCAGGATCTGTATTTATTTTGGCAACTTGCATTTGGATTGCTCGAATATTTCTAAACATTTCATAGAAAATTCGATTTTATTGAAAATCAACTGTGCAAATTTTGAACGGCAAAAATCTAAAATGCTCCGATTACGTTGGTCAATAGCTCTATCAATAGGCTTCAGGATCTGTATTTATTTTGCCAACTTGCATTTGGATTGCTCAAATATTTCTAAACATTTCATAGAAAATTCGATTTTATTGAAAATCAACTGTGCTATAGCCCACAAATTTTGAACGGCAAAAATCTAAAATGCTCCTATTACGTTGGTCAATAGCTCTAACATTAGGCTTTAGGATCTGTATTTATTTTGCCAACTTGCATTTGGATTGCTCGAATATTTCTAAACATTTCATAGGAAATTCGATTTTATTGAAAATCAACTGTGCAAATTTTGAACGGCAAAAATCTAAAATGTTCCGATTACGTTGGTCAATAGCTCTATCAATAGGCTTCAGGATCTGTATTTATTTTGCCAACTTGCATTTGGATTGCTCGAATATTTCTAAACATTTCATAGAAAACTCGATTTTATTGAAAATCAACTGTGCAAATTTTGAACGGCAAAAATCTAAAATGCTCCGATTACGTTGGTCAATAGCTCTATCAATAGGCTTCAGGATCTGTATTTATTTTGCCAACTTGCATTTGGATTGCTCGAATATTTATAATCATTTCATAGAAAATTCGATTTTACTGAAAATCAACTGTGCTATAGCCCACAAATTTTGAACGGCAAAAAACTAAAATGCTCCGATTACGTTGGTCAATAGCTCTATCAATAGGCTTCAGGATCTGTATTTATTTTGGCAACTTGCATTTGGATTGCTCGAATATTTCTAAACATTTCATAGAAAATTCGATTTTATTGAAAATTTTGAACGGCAAAAATCTAAAACGCTCCGATTACGTTGGTCAATAGCTCTATCAATAGACTTCAGGATCTGTATTTATTTTGGCAACTTGCATTTGGATTGCTCGAATATTTCTAAACATTTCATAGAAAATTCGATTTTATTGAAAATCAACTGTGCTATATATGGCCCACAGATTTTGAACGGCAAAAAACTAAAATGCTCCGATTACGTTGGTCAATAGCTCTATCAATAGGCTTCAGGATCTGTATTTATTTTGGCAACTTGCATTTGGATTGCTCGAATATTTCTAAACATTTCTAAGGAAATTCGATTTTATTGAAAATCAACTGTGCTATAGCTCACAAATTTTGAACGGCAAAAATCTAAAACACTCCGATTACGTTGGTCAATAGCTCTATCAATAGGCTTCAGGATCTGTATTTATTTTGCCAACTTGCATTTGGATTGCTCGAATATTTCTAAACATTTCATAGAAAATTCGATTTTATTGAAAATCAACTGTGCTATAGCCCACAAATTTTGAACGGTAAAAAACTAAAATGCTCCGATTACGTTGGTCAATAGCTCTATCAATAGGTTTCAGGATCTGTATTTATTTTGCCAACTTGCATTTGGATTGCTCGAATATTTCTAAACATTTCATAGGAAATTCGATTTTATTGAAAATCAACTGTGCAAATTTTGAACGGCAAAAATCTAAAATGTTCCGATTACGTTGGTCAATAGCTCTATCAATAGGCTTCAGGAACTGTATTTATTTTGCCAACATGCATTTGGATTGCTCAAATATTTCTAAATATTTCATAGAAAATTCGATTTTATTGAAAATCAACTGTGCTATAGCTCACAAATTTTGAACGGCAAAAATCTAAAGCACTCCGATTACGTTGGTCAATAGCTCTATCAATAGGCTTCAGGATCTGTATTTATTTTGCCAACTTGCATTTGGATTGCTCGAATATTTCTAAACATTTCATAGAAAATTCGATTTTATTGAAAATCAACAGTGCTATATATAGCCCACAGATTTTGAACGGCAAAAATCTAAAACGCTCCGATTACGTTGGTCAATAGCTCTATCAATAGGCTTCAGGAACTGTATTTATTTTGCCAACATGCATTTGGATTGCTCGAATATTTCTAAATATTTCATAGAAAATTCGATTTTATTGAAAATCAACTTTGCTGCCCACAAATTTTGAACGGCAAAAATCTAAAACGCTCCAATTACGTTGGTCAATAGCTCTATCAATAGACTTCAGGATCTGTATTTATTTTGAGAACTTGCATTTGGATTGCTCGAATATTTCTAAACATTTCATAGAAAATTCGATTTTATTGAAAATCAACTGGGCTATTATAGCCCACAGATTTTTGACGGCAAAAATCTAAAATGCTCCGATTACGTTGGTTAATAGACCATATTAGCAATATAATGATATATCTATAATGATATTAGCAATATAATGATAATATAAAAATGTAAATAGAATTCCAAAAACCTGATTAAATAATTAGGTCGGCCACGTCGACCGTTGCAGCTTTCTATTATTTGGTCGTATGATGTTTAATAATCAAGTCGATCATATAATCAACCGTTTTAATAATTCTTGGTTAGACAATAGATATATGGTATGTTTCTTTGTAGGTTTATCTTTTTACACCATTATCACACTTTTTATACTTTATCGTTATTTATCTAGCTATTTATTGTTTCCGTGATTTACACCTAACTTAAGTTTTTATCTCATGAATATATTTCATCGGTATCGTTTAACCAAAAAAACAAATCACAACTGTTTTCGCTATACGATCGAGAACCAAAGAGAAGTAAAGATAACACCAAAAACAAAACTGACCGTTTCCCAAATATCGAGCGAACCCTTTCGAATCCTGATGTCACAAATGTGAGGTACTTAATGAAATAAAACTAAAAAAAAAATTTTTTATGTAACTAAAGACCAGGGCCTAGATTCCGATCAAGTGACAAATGACAAATGACAATTTTTTGTGACTTTGTACTAAAATTTTAACTGCTATAAAATGACAATATAATTGTGAGTTCTAAAATGCGATTCTGATGAAGTGACTTTTTCAAAATGTCACAAGAAAAAAAATGACAAATTAAGCAAAATTGTCATTGATTTGCTTTTCCGTGACAAAAGTCAGTTGCAATTTCAAATAAAATATGTATGAGTATATTTTGTTAATTTTTAATAATTTATGTTATAAATTTTAATTGTTTATATTTTAATTAAAATTTAATAATAATTTATCTATTTTTTTATATGTATATAATGTGTATATAGCTGTAATTGAGTGTGAATCGGCCTCTTCATACGCAACAAATGCCAGAAAGAATTTGTGGTTGGGTTTCTCGAGCATCATCTAGAAACTGCCAAAAATCAGTAATAATTTTGGAATATTAGCGTTATAAAACAATTATAAATTTTGTTTATTTCACAGATTCAGTTCCGTTGATGGCAAGAAAAAAATTAAAAAGGATTGGAAAAAGTTGGCGTTGGAAGCGAATCGGCTGGGGGGGGGCTACTAAAAACGCTTCACAGTGGCGCAAATTTTGGGAAGATTTAAAGTAAGTTCTATGCAGTTACAAAATTAATTAAATTAAAAGTAATGCTTGCTGTTTTCAGAGCTAGAGTTAAAAAAAAATTAACTTGATTAAGTCACAAATAAATCAAACCGGAGTTAACAATACCGGAGCTGTCAGAATTGGAAAGCCGAGTTGTCGGTGTTATAACCCCTGACAACATAGACGGCGATGGAGAGACGGAAGAATTTGGGTTGCGTGTAAGTATTATTTATATGTTTGTATAATGTTTTATTGTTATTATTTAATTTACGTTATATAGAGACCTACAACTGTGTTGGCTGATGTGGTCCCAGCACTGAGGAGAAAGGAGTCGCAAAATGAGAAGCTAGCAGAAAGGCCCCCGCCTCCTCTTTCATCCAAACAACTGGATAAATCAGAAAATAGTTATTTTGAAAATATTATTACGCTGAAAAAAAAAATTAGAAATATTGGAGCGGATTGCGAAAGCAAAAGAGGAGGATATATACTAAAGATACATGTTAAACCGAAAGTGGTCTGACTGAAAATGTCCGAGATAAATTCAACATTAAAACGAAGATCTTCTTGTTAATAATCTTTGCTTTCAGTCAAGCCGCCCTGTACATGTTGAATTTATCTCGGACGTTTTCAATCAGACTACTTTCGGTTTAACATGTATCTTTAGTAATAGTTATAAAAACACGTAGATTGGCTATATCCGAAGAGTTTTTAGATATTCGCCCCAGAAAATCTAGAAACAGTTTATCAAGTGAGTTGCCATTGGGGGTAGAATATTTATATTCCAACTCGGACTCGGATTAATTATTTTACTTTTTAGGTTACTTTTTATAAAATTTAATTAATTAAACCAAATATGTGAATTATATGCAAATAAAACTTTTTAAGAGTTTGTAAATAATTATAAGATGTTGTTCGTATTCGTATTGAGAAATAGGGGCCCAGTCGAGTTGCAGAATCAGCGGGAATGAATCAGTCATAAAAAAAAAATAAAGAATTGATATAAATTAAAGTATCATGGAAAACTAATATTGTTTCCATGCAATTTATTTTTGAAAAATACATTTGAAATCGGATAAGACTCGGACAATTACACTGTATTTATATTTATAAAGTTAAAAGTTAAAAATAATTTCTAATAATATTATTCCAAATTTCCTTCCCTTGGTTTAAAATTGTAACGGGATCTATATCTTCCGGCTGCACTTCTGTTTCCAGTTCGTCGTCCATGAAGTGCAAAATATTTTCCTCGGAAGGTAGCGGGAAATCGGTTTTCACCAAGAGATTATGTAGAGCGGCACACGCATTTATGATCGCCCCAGACTTTGATGGCGAATACATTAATACTCGTTGCTTGGATAAACAACGGAAACGGCTTTTCAGCACTCCAATTCCTCTTTCGACGGACCATCGAGTCTTTTTATGTGCAATGTTATAAGACTCTTCATGCTCGTTTTCGGGCTATAATATCGGTGTCATAAGCCACGGTTGTAGTCCATACCCACTATCACCTAAATAAATTAGAAGCGAATGTTAACGAAATGTTAACGAAGCGAAATGTACTCTCCACTGCGTCCATTACAGAATTCTCGGACCAATTCATATATATATATATGAGTCGTGTGTGGCTCCTCCATACCTCGCATTAATGCTTAATATTTTATAATCACAATCGAATATCCACAAAATATAAAATGTTAATAGATGTTATACGTACAAGGAAAAAAAAATAAGATCCTGTAATAAAATTAAAATTTTATTTAATATATTTCTAGAACATTTTTTAAAGAAACACGAACCATTTGCAAAAAAATTTATTCCAGCAAAAATTCTTGTAATAGGGGAAAGTGCATGGTAGGTGTACCCTTCATGCATATGTTGGACAAGTTTGCCAGCAATTATTCGCATCACGGATTTGTGCAGCCGAAATATTCGTAAAAATTGAGCTTCTGTCATACAATTAAACGGGTCGCCCACATCTCTCAAATTACGCTTAATTTTTGCCATCCTTCTGAAATTAAATTAATAATGAAATTTTTAAATTTGAATTGGTCAAAATAAATAATCGAAGATCAATAACAAAAATATTTAAGTTTTTTAATATAAAAACAGAATCAAATTATGTATATATGTATGTATACAGAAAATGTAGTATGCTAGAGTTTTTGTATATAATTTTATCTATGAAACATACAAAATACATAGTGTACAATGGTACTTACATTCTTTGAATTCGTCTTAACCTTCTGTTTAATATGTAAACATCAATTTAAAAAAAAACAATTTATCAAATTTTATAATTAGCCAATTTTTTTAATTATTAATTAATGAAATTTTATATTTTTGTAAATAAACAACCCAAGCACTTGTGAAAAATGAGAAATGTCATTAAAATTAACCTTAAAATATAACTGCGGAAAACTAGAAATGCAACTGCTGTAAAATGTCATAACTCATTTCATCAGAATCGCAAATTTTCCGTGACAATATTTTGTACTAATAACAAAATGTCACGAAAAATTGTCATTTCATCAGAATCTACCCCCAGACCGTAGAATTGTGATAATAAATTTATACCTAAGCACCAGCTGATAAATTTTTATATAAACGTATGACATAACGCTCAACTATCACAAATGTGAAACTTAATATTAGAATCACCAGAAGTCATCGAAATTTAAACCTTAGAATTAATTTGTAAAATTTTGATGAATTGACCTTTAAAACACCAAGTTCCAGATTCCTCAGTTTTATCCTGAAAAATATTTTTATTTTTCGAGAAAAGTCACCCTCACATTTGTGTGGTGTGGGCCTTCTCGTATACATTATCCTGGTTGTTGTTTGCGTCATAAATCCATATTAAGTTATTTAATCATTTCCAAATCACTTTCCATGCTAGCCCCAGTTGAACCGACAAACTGAGTTCGAAAGATAAAGAAAAGATAATCATAAAACAAACATTTATTATAAGTAAAATAAACTTTATTTGATACATATTCAGGTATATCACATTTTCATTAATTAATTTAAGGAACTTGAATCATTTCTACTCTCCATGAGTACCATATAAAAAATATATAATTAATAATAGTTAATAATATACGTACAGATAACTAAAACTTATAGTTCGTAAACAAATTCAGTCAGTCTTTGAAAGTATGGAAAATTTCAAAACAGCTTTTATCAGCCGAACTACATAAGTAAACATCGCACTTCTTGCATCTATTCCTAGTTCTACTTGTGTAGGATTTTAATCTACACATTCTAGGCGCCTTTAATCGATCCCAAGTTGGTCAATGGCAATAGCCATCGTAGCGTTTCCCAAGAGATGGTAGGGATGTCGTTTTAATACGTTTCTTTATTTTTTCAAGCTCATTGTCTTGTGCTTGAGTCACTATTTGTGTGTGGACGTTTTAGAGATGTTAAAAGTAATGAACTCCCTATATCTAGTCGAAATTCTAACAAATCTTTAGCGTTTTTTTTTTTTTTTTGGTATTCCTTGAGAATCGCAATCCAGTCTATATTCTTACCATGTGTTAGTCACTGCCAATTCGATAAAATGTTGAGATACTTTGACTGACCACTTTACGGTTTTAATAAACGTCCTATAATATTCCATCATCTGGTCGCACAAATATACCCCACTTATGTAACTATTATATTCGGTTATAATTGAAGCACAAGTAACTTGTATATATTTCTTGTCTTTTTTAGTCCAACGTTCTGTTAAGGTTTCAGGTAGAGTACCATATATGATCAAAGTAATAAGGACTGACTTTGTGTCCCTCCACTTAACAGCTGCAACAGAGTTCTCATAAACGAACTGGTCCGAATCACTCCTGGTGTTTCGCTTATCATCTTTAAAACATAACACTTTCAACCGATTTTGTTGAATTGTTCCAAACGCGCAAATAACTAATCATTAAAAAAAGAAATATCTATCAAAATATAGAAAACTGCGTTCCGGTAATGTTTTAAACAGCCTGAGGACGACAGCTGGACCCAACCGAAGGGACATATCAGGTAGCTTGGTTTTTCTTCCCTGATATCTCTCGAAATCCAACAATAAACCCCTAGTTGTTGTGACTACGAAATTTTTAAGACCTACAGGTCGGGTTTTGTTACGAATAAACTGTCTCTCTGGGCAGCGACCAGTAAATGGGATCATCTGTTCGTCTATCGAGTATCGGTCCACGAATCCTTCTATATCGTGACATCTATTTCTTATTGCTTCGATGATAGGTGACACTTGCCAAAACATGTTAGACTTTGCTTCGTCGGGTATCCTTGAAACATCGGCATAATGGACCGATGTTCTCAGAACTTTGAAACGATTTTGAGTGCCCCGTTTTCCAATATAAAGTTATCCGAGGGAACGGTATACAACCCATTATAAGAAACTTACCATATAGCTTCATAATTTCACTTGGTGCAGTTTTTATTAAGGTACCTTTTTTGTTAAAGTAGTACATATTGGTGTACATAGCCGCATCTTCAAAATGTTGGTCGTCAAAGTATCTACGGACATACTCTATTGGCAATTTTTTGTCACTATTTGTAGAATGTATTTGTCTTTCAAAATCTGATACTATCCAGCCACCCACTGTACTCTGAACAGCGAGACTGTCTGTAATTGTGTTATTTGGCTAAAAATATGTACGAAGAATTTCAAAATAGTCGTATTTACGAATTTAATACCAAAAACTAACCGGAATTATTTTATGGGCCACCTCATCATCATCGTCATCATCATCAGCATACTCGTGATTAAAATCACTCTGCTCCACATTTGCTTCATGTATAGTGAAATCCGGATCAGTTTCAGCCACCACCCATGAACCTTTCGCAAATAAAACTAAAAAAAATGTATGGCGTAAAGACTAAGTGTCACATATGTGATAGTGAATTTTTAATCATAATATTTAACTACTAAACAAATATCAATCCCATTCTTTTATATCATAAATTTATGCATTAATATTTTATGAATGAATGCACATAAAAACATGAATTATAGTATATCCTAATTTGTAATAACCAAAAACAATTACTTACGGTCACTCGATTTTCCCAATTTTGACATGATGGCAATTACTGCATAACCAAACTTTATACAAAAGATATTATTACACGAACTTCAGTTTTTTTAGAAGTAAAACAATCGACTAATAGATGGAATCCAAATCGAATAGAAGAGTATTTTCAGAAAACAAAGTAAATGGCATGTCAAAAACGCCAAATTTTAACCATCACGATCGTGATATCTGGGCTTTAAGTCATACCAAAGAGAGTTTAGAAAAATTAATTTTGGCGGTAATATTTTTTTTGACACATATGTGACATGGAGGTTTCTAGCTAAACAAAAAATAATAATTTGTACCGTCGCATATTGCAACCATCTCATTTGTGACATCTGCGCTACAATTAGTTCAAAAAATAAATATAGTTAGACTCGAAAGGGTTATAGAGGCCAAACACAATTCACTATCCCACCAAAATATTGGAACGGGACAATCTAAACAAGCTTCTCGCGCGGTTTCTTATTTTTATTACTTTCGTGATATGTAAATGGAATTTGGTGATATATGTGTAGGAATGGAAGAAGAAAAAAAGAAATATTAATTCAGAGGTACACAACATGTCAAGCTTAGAATGCCCTTTGTGGCGCTGCTCGTTACAATATATCTCTAACTATAGGTTTTGGGACCTGTAATAGTTGGGCAAACGTACACTTAAACTTTTTACATTTCAAAGATAGTTCGATATTTTTGAAAATCACCCTACTATATAAATCAGCAATTTCTGAGGTAAAAAAAATCCAAAATATTCCATCGTGCTCCGATTACGGTTCTTTATACCTTTAAACACGAATTTAAATTGCTTGGTTATTTCCATACATTTCTTAGAATATCAGATATTTTTTGTAAATCACCTTACTAAATCAATAAATTCTTGAAAATCAAAAAATTCAAAAGTTGCAATAGTGCTTGAGTGTTAATAATGTATTTCAAAATTTTGCCCAATTAATCAAAAACGATTTAACCCACCCCGAAAATAAAAGTATGAAATTGGAAAAATCAATAAATTGCATTCATACGATTTTTGCGCCAAAACCCAAAGTAGCTACATGTCAAAAGTGTGCAGAAGAGACTCATTGTGTCTTATTGGGTTGAATCTGACCTAATCAATAAAAAATAATGTTTGTATTGTTAAGCTGACAAGTTAGGCGATTTACAAAAAATATGAATTTCGTATCCCACGAGCTTGATTATTTCTCCACGTTTAAGATAAAATTGACTTTATGGAAAATATCATGCAATAGAGGCCCGTAATTACTGTCCAACCGCCGTTTGGATTGAACATAGCAACAAAAATTAAAAGTTCTTAAAAATAATCCGATTACGGATTAGACGATTGGTTGGTTTACCAGTTGGACTATTTAACTTGACCCGTCTAGATAACTCAAAAATTAAGCAATATATAAAAACAAATTGTCTGATCTTGAAGGGGCGACATTCTAAATTATTTTTAATGACCATGAAATACATACTTTTAACAACATGCCCTGTAACATTTTTTACCCGCCTTTTGATCTCCACCGAAACATTACGTCGTAATTCTTTATTTTCCACATAGGTAATTCCACGTACACCATCGCCCGATTTCATGCTACTTTTTTTACACGATTTCAATTTTACACGGTTTGAAAAAAGAAAACAATTTATTAAAAAATTTATTTAAAAATTTTTAAACATGGAAATTATTTTTAAGTAAGTTTTAAGTTTTTATTTGTTATTACTAATTTATTATGTATATTTTACGTTGAAATAAATGAATTATTAAAATTACAACCGTAAACTAAGAATTTTATTTTAATTTTGCCATTTACACGATTTTCTGTGGAACCAATCTACTGTGTAAATCGGGGTATGGGTGAATGTATATGAGGGACATGAAAATCCACCCACTTTCTTTTGGATAACCCTATCAATTTTGGAATATAAATTTGAGAATTTATAAAATTTATCCGTTTTCATTTGTTAATATCTTTAAAGATCGATTTAGCGATCCGTAATTATTGTCCCGACTTTTATTTCGATTTTTCCATTATTTCACAAAACTTTCATTGTTTTGTGAAACTCATTTGTATAGGGTATACCGACCAATTTTGAAACAAAACTAAACAATTCCTAAAAGGAATCCAATCACAATGTCTCTAACGGCTGTCATAGGGCTCCGTAATTATGGCGTGCAGATTTTAATATTTTAAAAAATGAACGGATTTTGATATTTGATCTGATTGTCTCCCATTTTGTTTATTTATACTCATTTTTTATATTTAGCCCACAAGTTTTGGAAAACAGATTCCAAATTTTTTAGAAATGATTCGTTTACCATGATTCTATAAAGATCGGTCTAGGAACCCAAACCATTGCCGGACTTTCGTTTGGATTGTCGCATAGTTTTATTCATTTCACATAAAGACTTCTTATAAGAGATTACAGAAAAACACCATGTCCAACGTCTGGTAAGGAAAAAATCTTAATTTTTATCCCTTTGTGAATGACATACACATACTCGAAGAATTCCATTAAAATTTCCTAGAATTAGATACTGTGTTCGTCTCGTAAAAAAAGTATAACTAAATTTCTCACTTTTCCGTGATTAAATGTACTTATTTAGGGTTTAATGTAGCGTACAGATGTGTCTTACAAAAAATAAAAAAGATTTAGATTAGACCTCAAATTTGAATCATTTAAATATTTTAGAATAAAACCAACAAATGCATCAATCAAGCTAAAAATATATTTTATTTGGGGAATTTACACAAACCTAAAACAACGTTGAGCAATTTATAAAAATTAGGTATTTCATGTGAGTTGACTGAAGCAGTCATTCTCTTTTCAGCTGATGAAATTTTGCCAGGAATCAGTAAACTTAACGAATCCTTACGTGTTTTGCCTTTACCCGATTTTGATTTTATTAGTTCTGATAGTTATGCTTTTGTTTTGATTCGTGTTGATGAACTTGTGCTATTCGTACAGTTACAAGGTAAACTTCAAAGTACTAAAATTATTATTTGATTTGTTTCGTACAAAAATCTCATTTATTATTATCCAGTGTTTGATGAAATCAGTATTTCCTAACTGGTAAAAGTGGTATCGATTATTCCCCCACCTAAAATGGTTGTAATTTCGAATATTTGTGACATTCGCCCGATTAGTATTTTGTCAACTTCAAATTCTTGAGCAACTCAAAAGCTTTAATTATCTATGCAAATTCCAATCTGGATACAAATCTGGCTATAGTAAATATTATTATTGCACTTATGCATGTTATTGATGATCTGTTGGCTATTTTAGACACAGGTAATTCATTTGCAATTATAGGGGACCTCTGTGCATTTGCACAAAATGTTATTTTACTCGTATATTTCTTTATATAGTATATTATCTGTCACAGTAACATTATTTTCTATTAATTCAATTCTTGGAATGATAAGGGAATTGCCGGATAAATGCATAAAACTAATAACATTTTTATTCAACGCGATCATGCGAACCAGTTATATTCCTCAGAAATGGAAGATATCTTTGATCACAATGATACATAAGCCAGGGAAAAATGAAACGCAAATCTCAACATATCGTCCAATAAGCATGCTGCCCACAATCTCAAAGCTATTTGGAAAAATGTTACTAACGAAATTAAAACCAATATTAGAAGAACGGCGCATTATTCCAGACCATCAATTTGGGTTCCGAAGCCAACATGGTACTATAGAGCAAGTACACAGAATTGTAAATGCAATCAAAATCACCTTCGAGGAAAAGAAATATTGTGCTGCTGCCTTTTTGGATATCGCCCAAGCTTTTGATAAAGTTTGGCACGATGGACTAATTTACAAAATTAAAGAGCTTCTACCGAAGAAATTTTACTCAGTTTTGGGAAGCTATCTTCTTCAAAGGCAATACATGGTCAAACAAAACAGCGCAACTACTTGCTTAAATGATATTAATGCAGGTGTCCCGCAAGGCAGCTTTCTAGGACCAATATTATACTTGTTGTACACAGCTGATATACCTGTAACCAACAAAGTATTATTATCAACATTTGCCGATGACACGGCCATCCTGGTGTCTCACACTAATCCTGAAATTGCCTCAAAGGAATTACAGAATCATTTACACAAAGTCGCGGGCTGGCTGAAGGCATGGCGAATAAAAGTGAACGAAAACAAATCAACTCACGTCACATTTACGCTAAACAAACGCACCTGCCCACCAGTGAAATTAAACGATAAAAATATTCCTCAACAAACGAAGGTAAAATACTTAGGTTTGCATCTGGATAGAAGGTTAAAGTGGAAAAATCATATTGAAACAAAGCGCAATCAAATAAAAATTACATTTTCCAAAATGTATTGGCTGATGGGAAGAAAATCTCAGTTGTCATTAACCAATAAAGTTTTACTTTACAAAGCGATAATCAAACCCAAATGGACATATGGTATTCAGTTATGGGGATCCACCAGCGCTTCAAACAGAGAACTCCTGCAACGAACCCAATCGAAAATACTTCGCAGTATTACCAATGCTCCTTGGTACATTCGAAATAGTAATATACATGACGACCTTGGGATCAAAACCGTTAAAGAAACTATTAAAGAATTCAGTTCGAAATATAATTCAAAACTAGAAGCACATCCCAACGAATTGGCCAGGGAGATAATAAAACAGCCGCGATTTAGACGTCTGAGAAGAACAGATCCACTCGAACTGATGAACCTGTGAACCTCTAAATTTAATTCGATATATACATATAAGTATATTCTAAATTAATTAAATTGTGAGCACTAACAATAAGTATTAACATTGGTTAAGACTTAAAATATGTAATAATTTTTAGCTTAAGATTTGATTACTTCTTGTGAGTTTCTTATGTAGAAAGATTCAAGAATAAAGCCATTGGCAACATTTAAAAAAAAAAAAAAAAATTCTTGGAATAAAATGTATTTTCCCAGAATGCGATCCGCTGATTTTTTCTACCTTTAGGCAATTGTGTGTTCCGTTGCATAATCCCTCTTTTATTGGTAGATTTCGCAACAATATAATTATACAACCTTTTTTTTAATTTAATGCAATATGGTGGTAATCCTGATGAATTTATTGAGTTAAGAAATTCCACTGCAAAATTAACTTGAATATTTTCATCATCAGAGCCGTCATCTGTCTAAACTGAGTCAATTGCATCATGCAATGAACATGCTCGGGCACAATACAGGTGCAACATCATTTGTAGTATAAGGTAATGAGATCATCGGAAATATAACCTGAAGGTATTGGAATTGAGAAGTGTGACTTTTTAGTGTGTGAGGTACCAAAACTCTTTCCATCACTTATTGCTCTCATATTTTTATTTAAACTTAATACTTGAAAGTGTTGCCATAAATGGAACTTTTTTATGGTCGAATTTATAATTGATGCACGATTCGCTCTTCTAACAACAGGTAACGCTTGCCGAAAATCTCCTCCTAAGATTATTACTTTTCCACCAAACAGTAAATCATTTTTCATTAAATCGCGAAATATTAAGTCCACAATTTCAAGTGCTATGCTTGCAGCTTTTTGCGGTAAATTGTATTGGTGTCTAAAGAATAGAGGAAAACCGAGAATACATATTGAAAAATAAAAAAAAAATTCAGTGTCATCTCATGCGTACGAAAGGAAGCTTGTACATATTTTTATTTCCAGTAATTTTCTGTAAAATTTAAAACTAATAAAATTGTTAATTGAATAATGATTTGAAGATAAATAAATATTAACTGAAAATGGAAAATAAGTCAGAAAAATATTTATAAACTATAATTTTATTAATAATTTAAAATTATGAAAAATCACACGACGTATGCCCAGCCTTTTCTGCGCTTGGTTTAATACTAAGTCAAAAACTCAAAATCACTAATTTAACAAAAAACCTTTTGCCATGTTAAACAAAAACTAAAAAAACGCACATTTAACAGTGTCAAATGGGCGTTTTTTTTTTGTTTTTTGTTTAACATGATGCAAATAAGAGAGATAAAATAACACGAATAAAGGTGGATTTATATTATCAGTTCCTTTCAGTTCCTACTCGTATCGTGTCAGACATCATCAATTTATACTATCCGTACTTTTCAATTCAGGCATTTCTTCGTATCTTTTGGTTACGTATAGAGTAAAGATAACACACAAAAATACAAAAATGTTTTAGTAGCAATTTACAATTTTTGTTTGTTTCGTTATTCTTTCGTATTTTTTCGCCTTCAAATATCAAACAAAACATTCTTTTCAACAATATGTGTCTGACACGATACGAGTAGGAACTGAAAGGAACTGATAATATAAATCGACCTTAAGAGGGATAATGTGAAAAATATATATGAAGTAAATTAGTGATTTTGACAGTGTTAATTCAAGCTTAGGGAGCAGAGGATGTACATCGTGTGATTTTTCATAATTTAAAATTAGTAATAAAATTATAGTTTATAAATATTTTTCTGACTTATTTTCCATTTTCGGTAAATATTTATTTATCTTTAAATCATTATTCAATTAACAATTTTATTAGTTTTAAATTTACAGAAAATTAGTGAAAATAAAAATATGTACAAGCTTCCTTTCTCACATAACTCAAACAAAAAAAAAAGTTAAAAATATTATGAATGTAGCCGACGAAGAATGTTTAAATTAAAAACCATTTATTTATGTTGCTTTTTGTTTTTTATATTGAAGATCATGAGCAATTTTTTTTGATTGCGATTGGATTTTTATTAACGAAGTAAAATGAATATCGTCGGTTACAACAATAATAGATACAAAAACATGAATTCCTCATGTTAGAATAAAGGGGAAAATAACTCAAGGCGAGCGAAAACCCCAAAAATTTGAAACGATTTGAACGACGAGAAAACACACTAATACAATAAAAATATTTGACGGCACACAATAGCAAAATGTATATTATACACCGTGTACATATACAAAATTTTCAACACTCAATCCTCCATTTTGCGACCAAAATCAATGTTCAAGTCCATCAAAATAAAAACAATTTTGAGAAATCCTATTATGTAAGGACAAAAATATCATAGAAGCTGCGACATATTGATCATTGTTGAGTAATTCCCACAGATTAGGTTCAGTTTTTCTTCTCTCCTTTCGATTTAAGATTTCTGTTGCATTAGGTAGTGGTAAAAGTAATAAAAAAATAAATTCCTGCTTGCTCACACTGTTCGTTTAACTGAAACTCGCAATGAGTCAAAGCTTCTTTTTCAGTTATACCTTGATGAATAAAATCTACCAGAAGATTGTTCTTAAAATTATTAAAAAGTACTTGTAGTGATTCACTCGTGCAATCAATTTATTACAATTCGTTTATCCCTACAATTATTCGAAATGCAACACATTTCGACTATAAAATATAATTATATTTGAACAGCCTCTGTCAGTTTAGTAGTGACAACTACGGAGTATATTTGGAATTACTCTATGGTTGGAATCCGTACTTAAATATATCCCACATAGGGTAAATGATACAATAATAGGCACTTATAAGAAAGATTTTGAATCTTTTGTATTTAACTTAAATATAGTTAATAAAATACAACCCCTTTTCTGTACATTGTATAAACTAATTATTTCGGTTTAATTTTGAATTCTCAAAATATAATTTTAAATTGAGTTAAGTAAATTATTTAATATTTAAAAAGTGTTAATCTTTCACTAGTAATGGTCACTCAAAAATAATAATCCTACCAAGCCAAATTTCTTTATTTTCATAAATTCAAACTTTTAATATTAATTCAACAGGTACATTAGTAATTCAATATCACATAATATTTCAATATCACATTAATACAATTAAATAAAATTATAATAAGTAATAATAAATTAAAATTAAATTAAATGCTTAGATTTGCACGAAGGGCATACAAATTTGGGATCAGTTGCAATTTTTAACTTATTAATACAACTGATATGAAATTCAGTTGTACAATTTGCACGCTGTTATTTTTGTGGATAGTGTAAGGATAGCACATTTTTCCCGAAGCTACTGTGTTGCTGTATTTTTCTGGCATTAGTGCATCCAATGAAGCATTAGAAGAAGCTATTAAATTTGTTAAAGGCTCTGCCGGCAATATATGCTCTTCAAAATCGTTTCGTTAGTACATCGGTCTCGCTTACTTCCAACGTTTTTGTAATCGTTTCATTATTACAAAATGATGTTGAACTGCTATTGCCTTCGTTTGGGGTAGGCAATTTCGCATTTGCCGCGGGAATAGCTGCTACAGCTGTCAACGGTTCTGCCTTCTGTAGCATTTCTTCAAAATTGGTTAGGTTGGTTAGATGATC
This sequence comes from Tipula vernalis, assembly GCA_958295665.1. Classification (NCBI taxonomy): domain Eukaryota; kingdom Metazoa; phylum Arthropoda; class Insecta; order Diptera; family Tipulidae; genus Tipula; species Tipula vernalis. The sequence goes on along the minus strand of OY282558.1, from coordinate 171,357,525 downwards.
AGTTATCCTTTCTTCTGACATTATTGTAACTGTTACGTTTTCGTGTAACGGTATTGCACTTTGTTGGTTGTTAGACAAATGTTCCAGAAGAATAAATTCGTTAAATGTAAGATTTTAATTGGTATTATTATTTTTTTTTAAATTATTAGAGTTGGTTTTTTTCAACATGGCTGCTGAATGAAAACGTTGTGTTGATGCTGAGCAGAAATAAATTAAAATTTAAATAAATAATAGTGATATAATATAAGTTTGGTTACCAAATTATTTAAATAAGTGATAAAGTTATTTAATTACGCAAATTTTAGAATTGAGACAGTGGCTAATTTAATTAAATTATAATATCTTAAAATCGTCTGTGATTATTTGTGACGCCATAAACACAAAAAAAAACAAAAAAATAAATAAAAATAAAATCGCCTATATAAATATCGAGTTTCAATATTCGATTAATATTAAGTTAATTATAAAACAAAAAACAAGTTAATTTTATACAAGTAGTGATTTTCATAATTATAATCCTAAGTAAATCTTGTGGCTACCAAAAAGTGTCGTGATAAACCTAACTGTAAATTTAAACCAACCGTGTAGTGAAACTGTCTGTAATTTCTGCTGTGCTAATTTTATAATATCTAAATGGCTTTACCAATAACGCGCAGTTCTTCAAAATTAACCGAGGTATTTCAATTGGAAAACCCTACTATGAAAGACATTCTTGCTGTCAACAAAGCCATTTTAGATAAAATTAATGCTTCGGAAACCGTACTTTCCAAAAAATTTGACACGCTGAATGACACCGTTTGCTCACTTGGTAAAGAATTATCGGGTGTTAAAGTAAATATTGACCAATTGGATAATAAAGTTGAAATGTGTAATTCTCAAATTCAGTCATCAGAAAACGAAGTAGCAGTTTTAAAACAACAACAGTTCCAAAATGACATTGTAATAAGCGGATTTCCATCTTTAGATTACAAAGTTGATGATGTAGTTGACAAACTCAGCCAGTTACTTCAATTCGACATCAATAATATCGTCCAATCGTACAAAAAACAAATTAATGTTATAGATCGAGTCAATACGGGAACCAAAACGTTTATGCACATCATTGTAACATTTAAATCCCATTCAATTAAATCAGACTTTTTGTTGAAATTACGGAAAAATGGTCCATTATATCTTGATCAGCTGTTCCCTAATCAACAAAACAACAAACAAATTTTCGTTAATGAAAGGATGACGACAACCAATGTTAAACTAATAAAAACATTAAATCATCTAAAGAGAGATAAAAAAATTGCGCATGTCTGGTTTCGTAGTGGTAAAATTTTCACACGCATCAAAGAAGGTGACCGTTCAATAGCAATCGAATCAAATGATGACATCACCAAGTTAACTGCGTAACTGCTCAGCGTCGTATTTTTGCGATATTATTAACATAATGAATGAACAAGATAAATATTATTTGAATTTAAATGAATTTAGTATCAATAGTAAATTAAATATAATTTTAGGTATTAACATCTTATACATAAACATCAATAGATTGGAGAACAAAATGGAACGTCTCGAGCAATTTCTGTTTACACTTAATCAGAAAATAGATGTTATAATACTAACAGAAATTTTTCTTCACAATTATCAGACTGAATTCATAAATTTAGAAAATTATAAATCATTTCACATAACACGTGAACATAGAGATGGCGGTGGCATTACAATCTTCGTAAATATCGGGCTTGATTTCGAATATAAATGCAGTAAAACGTACATGGAAAATGAATTTTAATCATTCATTCTCCAAAGCTTAGATTTAATATTATAGGCGTTTATAGACCGCCACACACCGAGTTATCTTCTTTCTTAAGTTATTTTGGTTCTATATTAGACCAATATAAACAGAGCATTGTTATTGGCGATTTTAATCTGAATATCTTAAACGAAGACGAAAGTGATATTATCGATTACAAAACAACTTTAGAAATGTATTCATTTAAAATTAAAAACAAAATTCATAAAAAATATTCTACCCGATTTTCTAACAGTAACAGTACCATCATAGATCATGTTCTCTCGTCAACTCCGCATCAATTTCATATCCTCATTTCCCCCACTGATCTGAGTGATCCCGAATATTTATTGATTCGTTGTGCAGCTCCTATCAAACGGATGCGGGTCACCAAACAGTTAACACTTCTTAACCAGCAAAACATAGATACTTACGTGGACACTTTAGATGTTAATAACACATCATTTCAAAATTTCTATCTATCATTAATTAGTTTAGTTGATAAGAACACTACGAATGTAGAACGTGTATTAAATTTGTATACATACAACAAGCCTTGGTTTACAAATGAACTTAAGCAAATCATTAAATGTCGGACAAAATTTCAAAAACTTAAAAAAAAATATCCTAATAACTTTTATTTTAGAGCAAAGTTCAAGAATCTTAAAAGGCAGTCTTACGATATGATAGTGAAATTAAAAAGGGATTATTATACCAAAACATTAGAAGATAGTTTGCGATCTCCTAAGAAAATGTGGTCATTGATAAATGAAGTCTTGCAAAATCGTAATGCGAAATTTGAAGAACCAATCAATTTAAATATGGATGGTAAATTGATCACAAATCAAAGGGAAGTTGCAAATAATTTCAACAAATATTTCAATGATATTGGTGTGTTTTCCTGTAATACTAGCCCTAATATTTTAGTGAATCGTAATGTAAATAGCATGCTGCGCAATTTTGAAGTTACGGACTACGAAGAAGTTAATTCAATCATATCTTGCTTAGATTCTTCCAGCTCAATGGGTTGGGACTCCATATCGGTAAAACTTATTAAGAAATTTAATTTTAAAATAACACCAATTTTATGTACTGGTATAAATGAAACAATCCTAACGAACAAGCTGCCCAATGAGTTGAAAATTGCTCGTATAACTCCGATATTTAAATCAGGGTCTAAGCAAGACATTAATAATTACAGACCGATATCCGTTCTTCCAACATTTTCAATAATTTTTGAAAAGATTATCCATAAAAGGTTACAACTTTATTTAGACAACAATCAATTAATTAGTTCTAATCAATTTGGCTTTCAAAGAAATAGCAGTACGCTTTCTGCTATTTTAAACTTATTAGAAAATATTTACAATAACCTTGAAGCTAGGAAATTTACGTCTTGCATTTTCATTGACTTAGCCAAAGCTTTTGACTGCATAGATCATAACATTTTATTAAAGAAATTAAGTAGCCTTGGCGTGATTGATAGCGCTCTTTCGCTTCTTGAAGATTACTTACTTAATCGTAAACATTATGTTCAAATGGGAAAATATAAGTCCGAAGAACTATTTCTAAAGTGTGGAGTACCTCAAGGCTCTATCTTAGGTCCATTATTATTTAATATCTACATCAATGATGTTTTCTTGCTCAATTTATCTGGCAAACTTCAACTTTTTGCGGATGATGCGGTAATTACATATGATGCTTTGAGTAGAGAAGACCTACAATTACAGATGGAAACCGATTTAAAAATCGTAAATAGCTTTTTTCTCGCTAATAAGCTTCGCCTTAATAAATCTAAAACTAAATTCATAATCTTCTCTGTAAAGAAAAAACTGTTTGACGATTTTAGGGAAATTTTTCTGGATTTGGAAAAAATCTCTAGAGTAGATAATATTTGTTACCTAGGACTGAATCTTTGCTATAACTTAAACTGGACGATTCACATAAACTCCATAAAGCAAAAGCTGGCGCCATACGTAGCTGTCTTTCGACGTATTGGAAAATATATTACAAACCAGCAAGTTGCAATGAACTGCTACTATTCATTTGTTCACTCCCGTTTACTTTATTTGATTCAAATTTGGGGATCAGCAGGTAGTACTAAAGTAAAAGAATTACAAATATACCAAAACCAAGCTTTAAAGGCAATCAAGAATATTGACATGAGAACACCTACCATTTTCCTTTATTCCAATCGACTGTTACCAATATCGCAGATGGTAGAATATGAATTTATCCTATTGGTTTATAAACTTAAGTATAATATGATTAAAAGTAATAATGTTTTAATTACTAATTATGAGATAATCAAACGCGCTAACAGATCTGCAGCTCATTTTCGTTTACCACAATATTTTTATAAAATATCTCAAAGTAGTTTTTTCTATCGGGGATTAAAATTGTTTAATGACCTTGAGGATAATTGGAAGTCTATGCCATTAGGTATCTTTAAAACAAATGTGAAAAATTTATTCCTTTCTGAGTTTGTTCAGCAATATAGAATGAACCATATTGTTCTTTGATTGATTGATGTTAATTACTAACTTTATTGTATTAGTTTAGTTGATGTATTTAATTTTTATATTATGTTATAATATCCGTTGAAATTTTTGTATTACAATATTACTATGTTGAAAAAAATTTATATCTGATTAATATTAATTATTAATATTTTCCAAAATAAAAATGTATGTTTTTCGGAAAATAAAAAAAAAAAAAAAAAAAAAAAAAAAAAAAAAAAATCGGTTTGTTATTTGATTTTTCCTCTTTAATTTTTTGTTTATTTTCTCTGTTTTGAATTCGTAAGAGTTGCCTAAGTTACTTTTCAATTTCCATTTCTAATTTGTACTTCTTCTTTTCCTCCTGAATTTTTGCATATCCGGACGATGTGACGATAAAAGGTAATTTTTCTTTAAATGTTCATTTATTTTTTCGTTCTGGGGTTTTGGGCCACGTCATATATTGGTCGATCGTTTTAACGCCAACTTCTGCACAATTTTCAGGTTGAATCCTTATTACTGAAATATCTGATCTGTTTCTATCTGTGCACTATTTATATTGACCCCACTTTCTATCGGTTCCATACATTCCCCTTGTTCCGTGCTTTCTATCTGTTCAAAGGTGAATTCTTCAGGTAGGTAGATAAATTCATTGATGTCCATAATATTCGGTGGCATTTTTAAATTTGCGGAAGGCATAGTGCTTTATAAATTTTATGGAGACATCGAAATTCCTCAGATTCAAGAATCAATTCATTCTCTTCCGCCGATTGAAGTTCCAGAAGTTTCGAGCCAACAATATCAGAAAATTGTTCCATATTAATTGTAATCCCATTAATATCACATACTGGATTGAATGATCCTGGAATTGTTTGATGTACACCATCATTTAAAATTAATTTACCTAAACATTTAGAATAGTCTATTGCAGATTTGTCAAAAGGATAAATCCCACACGCCTCGAAACCATTTTTTATGGTCACCGGGTTGACTGATTTGTTTACAGCTTGCTGTAACAGTGGAGCAAGCGTTTCTCTAGTAAGGGTGTTATCGACATTTTCGCGTCTCCAATTTAAAACTACGTTTTGCCACGCTGATTTCAATGGCTTAAATGCTGAAATATCATCATGGCTGTAATATCCGTGTGGCATTCGGATACAGTGCAATTAAAATTATTTGCAGTTTGTTACACTCGTATGTCAGGTGTGTCACGTGCCCATCCACAAATAAAACAACTGGCAGTTTTATATTATTTTAAATAATATTCGGATGAAATACGTTAGAAATATATTCCATGAACACTTCTTTTGTCATCCAACCACTCTCGCTTCTTCCCACACCCCAATGTTTCGGAACTGAGTTTCGTATGCCTTCTGGTATCCTTTTATACGGATATAAGAATCTAATTTATAATTAAGATTAATTAAATTAATATTATTACCTTATCAAAAATTAAATGAAACAATGAATTTATGAAAGTTAGGGATTCTATACATATTATTCGTGCTGTTATAATTATCGGCACCTCATTGTATCATAGTAATCATCCCTATGACTATAACTAGTTTTCATAAGTATGTATAATAATGGACACAGCATGGCGAATAATTAAATCACGCGAAGTTATAATATTAGTAATGGACACAGGTAATTTATGCATTTGTTAAATTTATTCTGTTAAGATCAGATAAATTTTAAATAATGGTACTTTTTATTAGTTCAATAAATCACTTATTTCACTGAAAATTATTATACAATATCAAAAAATTAATAAAATAACTTACCTTGTTCTTAACAAATTTACACCAATGTCAATAACCATTTCTGTCTTTCACCACGCACCACGTCCACTTCAACACTAAATTTCTTATAAGAGAATTTAATAAAACAAAAATGAGCAGCACCTATCAATTTAGTAGGATAAAAGGAAACAGATTTATTACACACTCACACAACTCTAAAACCGCATTTTGGCGCAAAATGCTAATAAAATACTATATGAGTGCCGAATAACTACATTAAGTTTTATTAGTGTCCATTATTATATCATTTACCCTATATATCAGTACATATAAATCACTACTTTGTACTAAATATCTTGGACAACTTAGTACAATACTCAAAACAATTTCACCACCACCTTTTGTGGGTATTCACAACTAATCAACAAATTATTTTTAGCTGAATTTTATTTTTATTTCAGTGCGCTGTTTTACGTACTCAAAAATTCATCTCGTAATTTTTGAAAAACATATCCACTATCTTGTCAACTTTCGTTTCGATAATACGTCAACCGCGCTTAAGTATAATAATTCTAAATTTCTAAATACAGTGCTGCTGGATTTTATCCCAAATTTTATCCCAAATATAAAAACAATAAATAAAGATAAGTAAATTAATGAAAACATAAATGAACTTAATAAATAAATAAATATAAAATTTGTTTTTAAATTGTCCTCGTACTTATTTTTCGTGCCCCATAATTGGTGTACACGAAATTGATTAAACAAAAGGTAGCGTTTTTACTAAACAAAAGCCGTGTTTTTTTATTCGCTCCCGATAGCTTCTATCGAGAGCCGTCCTTTTTCTATGCCTAAATTTAAATTTGACGCGCTATTTATTGGTAAACTAAACTTATTTAGAATCAAGCTATCATTTTTAATTCAATTGTTTAGCGAAAACTTGATTTAAAAATATTTGGATCTACCTATTTATACGGAGCGCTATCGGGAGCCAATTATTATATGACGGCTCTCAATAGCAGCTATCGGGAGCGAATAAAAAAAGCAGCTAAAAGAAAAATGCAGCGCTAAATACTATAGCATCAGAAGGATTGCACTTGAACAGTATAGTAACAAATAATGTTCGCAGTGACTTTGATAAACAATTATGCCACTCAATGCTATCATTAATAAGGCCTCGTGGCCTAGCTTCTTCTTTAAACGTGGGGTATACTATATACAATTATTAAAAGTTTTTAGGGTAACGAAAGTAGTCTCAGAGCCTTTCAATATAAGAAGTAGTAGCCTTAAATGATACGATTCAACATTTTTTGGAGAAACTGAAATGATTCTACCTATAGCATTCTCCCTAAAGTGTGACTTTGGAGAGCGTTTCTCCATTTATTGTTTTTATAAATGCATCAGAATATTTTGATATTAAACGTTATGGGCAACAACATCTGGTTAAAGTTCTGAGAGCTGCCTGCTAACTAATGTATCAACAATTCAGGTATTGCTTTTTTGTATTGATTTTGTATTGAAAGCTCAACGTTTAGGGATTATAAGAAACAACATAACGGTTAGGGATTATAAGGAACAACATAGCGGTTATCTGGAGGTCATTGCCTATACTTTGAATAATTATCTATGGATATGTCATTCTCACTACAGTATCTTTTTGGGAATTGTTGTGAATATTTTCCGCCAACCATTCAAACACAATTTTTGTTCAATTCTATACGTGGACCATGAATATTTTGTTTAATAATTATTTCATAAAGTCGTTGATGTTCAGTTTGATCAAGAATTTCTGCGCAAATTATGTTGTCAATATCATCGGCTGTTCTAAATTTATCATCATTCTTAAGCGTAAATAAACAATGCGCGTGTGGTAGTTCACGTTTTTGATGTTGAATTATATAAGCGTACGAAATAACAGTTCCAAATATCTGCCTTTTAATAATATCGTCTATAAATACTTTTAGCTTTAAATTGAAGACCCGAGTAACAATATCAGGGCGATTCTTTTTTAATTTCCGTCCACGCTGGATTAGACGTGAATGTATTAAATAAATCAGGACGACCAAATTTGCCAACCATTGCCATATTATCTTGATATAGTTTTGTCATAAACCGTGGGCCACTAAGCCAATAAATGAAGAAGGCAGTATATACACATTACCTACACTAACATTTGTATGTCGAGCAAAGTTATTGACAAAATCTAAAGGACCTTTATAAGATTCCACAAGAAGGGATTGCTGGATCGTTCGCATAAAATATTGTAAATATGTGTGATGTACAAAAGCCACGGCTAATACCTTTAATAAAGCGTTATTATTATTATTATTAAAAGAATAGGCGAGAGGTCCCTTACTGGAATCTAAAATTTTTAGTTTTAGGCAAAAAATTGCCAAGAGCATTTTTAGCATTTATTTGCCTTGAAAATATTGTATATACAGAACACATTTATAAATAATTAACTCTCCTGACGCCAAACAGTCGACCTTCAATTTTCATCAATTAAAATAAATGTCCAACTACCTGCTCATATTATTTTAAATGGTGTACTTTTCGCCAACATTTAATTCCCAAAACAAGATTTATCTATGTGATAATGACTTGGAAATTTACCGAAAATAAGAAAATAAATGTCTTTAAAATAAAAACAAAGGATAATATGATGATCCAAACAACAACAAAAGATTAATAGTATCAATTAAACTATTTAATTCAATTAAGGCCATAATCATGTATTTCTCTCTATTTATCTTTATTTATAATAAAATTTATTTTGTAAAATTTTATCTCCAATAAAAATAGTACATGAGATAAGATATTACGTGACTTATAAATCTTCCTTTTTATAGTATCCTCAAGATAAGGGGAAAACTAACTAACACAATACCAACAACAAGAACAACAATGATATAATTAAATTTGTTTAAATTACAATACGTATAAGAACACCTTGCGCCATTTGAATGAGTTGCTTTAGATCGGCCGAACAATTTAGCATTAACGTCATTTGTATGTTTGACATTTGAAAAGGAACAGTTTACAATTATTGATTGAATTACTACATATAGGGTTGGAACCATATGTTTGATTTGAAATGATTTGAAAAGTGGAGTATTTAGTTGGCGAATAAATTATTCGAATGGAGTATTATAGCAAGAAAGAAATAGTTAAAGGAACAGGTAAAGCAAATTTAAGAAATTAGTTAAAATGTTGTTTTACCTTTTACCTTTTACCTTTTACCTTTTACCTTTTACCTTTTACCTTTTACCTTTTACCTTTTACCTTTTACCTTTTACCTTTTACCTTTTACCTTTTACCTTTTACCTTTTACCTTTTACCTTTTACCTTTTACCTTTTACCTTTTACCTTTTACCTTTTACCTTTTACCTTTTACCTTTTACCTTTTACCTTTTACCTTTTACCTTTTACCTTTTACCTTTTACCTTTTACCTTTTACCTTTTACCTTTTACCTTTTACCTTTTACCTTTTACCTTTTACCTTTTACCTTTTACCTTTTACCTTTTACCTTTTACCTTTTACCTTTTACCTTTTACCTTTTACCTTTTACCTTTTACCTTTTACCTTTTACCTTTTACCTTTTACCTTTTACCTTTTACCTTTTACCTTTTACCTTTTACCTTTTACCTTTTACCTTTTACCTTTTACCTTTTACCTTTTACCTTTTACCTTTTACCTTTTACCTTTTACCTTTTACCTTTTACCTTTTACCTTTTACCTTTTACCTTTTACCTTTTACCTTTTACCTTTTACCTTTTACCTTTTACCTTTTACCTTTTACCTTTTACCTTTTACCTTTTACCTTTTACCTTTTACCTTTTACCTTTTACCTTTTACCTTTTACCTTTTACCTTTTACCTTTTACCTTTTACCTTTTACCTTTTACCTTTTACCTTTTACCTTTTACCTTTTACCTTTTACCTTTTACCTTTTACCTTTTACCTTTTACCTTTTACCTTTTACCTTTTACCTTTTACCTTTTACCTTTTACCTTTTACCTTTTACCTTTTACCTTTTACCTTTTACCTTTTACCTTTTACCTTTTACCTTTTACCTTTTACCTTTTACCTTTTACCTTTTACCTTTTACCTTTTACCTTTTACCTTTTACCTTTTACCTTTTACCTTTTACCTTTTACCTTTTACCTTTTACCTTTTACCTTTTACCTTTTACCTTTTACCTTTTACCTTTTACCTTTTACCTTTTACCTTTTACCTTTTACCTTTTACCTTTTACCTTTTACCTTTTACCTTTTACCTTTTACCTTTTACCTTTTACCTTTTACCTTTTACCTTTTACCTTTTACCTTTTACCTTTTACCTTTTACCTTTTACCTTTTACCTTTTACCTTTTACCTTTTACCTTTTACCTTTTACCTTTTACCTTTTACCTTTTACCTTTTACCTTTTACCTTTTACCTTTTACCTTTTACCTTTTACCTTTTACCTTTTACCTTTTACCTTTTACCTTTTACCTTTTACCTTTTACCTTTTACCTTTTACCTTTTACCTTTTACCTTTTACCTTTTACCTTTTACCTTTTACCTTTTACCTTTTACCTTTTACCTTTTACCTTTTACCTTTTACCTTTTACCTTTTACCTTTTACCTTTTACCTTTTACCTTTTACCTTTTACCTTTTACCTTTTACCTTTTACCTTTTACCTTTTACCTTTTACCTTTTACCTTTTACCTTTTACCTTTTACCTTTTACCTTTTACCTTTTACCTTTTACCTTTTACCTTTTACCTTTTACCTTTTACCTTTTACCTTTTACCTTTTACCTTTTACCTTTTACCTTTTACCTTTTACCTTTTACCTTTTACCTTTTATTTTTTACCTTTTACCTTTTAACTTTTATTTATTTATTTATTTATATCAACAGGAAAAGTCCTGTTTGGACGATAAAATCGACCTCAAATAAATACAATTAACGTTTAATTTAAGTTGAAATCGAACTCATTAAAATTAGAATTAAATTGCCGATACATAGTTTGAATAGGGACATTATGGGCATAATTGGACTTAAAAGTCGGTAAATAATTAAAATGTTTCACCTGAACTGGTTTACAGGGTACATTAATATTAATATTGGCAAGAATTTCAGTGAAATCAACTGCAGCATTTAAAACATCACCGATGTTTGAGAAACCACAACCTTACGCCACAACCCTTGAGAAGCCACAACCTTACGCATGTCAATCAGTGATTCCAAATTTACAATTTTACAGCGCTCTGCATAAGGTGGTAAATTCCTTTTATTATGCCATATTGGAAGTTTAGAATCAAACGGTCACTTTATTTTGTGCAGCAAGTATAGAATTAATTGTTTTTGTACTCGTTCAATTCGATCAATATCAGTCTTATATTGTACGTCGGATCCCAAATAATCGATGCATACTCCAGTTTAGACCGTACAAGAGAACAGTGAAAGCTCAACGGAAAGTGGATTACGAAAATCCTTGGTGGCACGACGAATGAAGCCCAGCAAACTATTCGCCTAAGCTACAATTAAGTTAATATGATCCCGGAAATTCAACTGATGATCCAAGATGACTCCCAAATCCTTAAATGTCGTCACTCTTTCGAGCGGCGGATTATTAATGTGATAAGAATCAGTTATCATCCTTCCTCGGAATAGTACATTTGTATAATAAATCAAGAGAAACGCCTGAATGAACCTCAATCATTTTAGATGTGTTACTTGCTTTCTTTCACGCAGGTACGAGCAATCTAATCCAAAAATAATTTGCGTATTCCAAATCTGTCTAATTTTCCAAGAAGAATGTCAAACTGACATTTAGCTGACTTCTAGACTCAAACGCTTCAAATACTTTCAGTGTCAAGTTTAACAGGTTTGTGGTGGTAGAACGTTGTCGGATGAACCAACCTTGTTGAATTGCTAATGAAAATTTGACATTAAAATACAGATGGATGTTAGTATGGATATTCCCCGATAACTTTTGATGTCATAACGTTTACCAGATTTGAAGATTCGGATAATGATTGACTTCTTCCATCCCGCAGGAAAAATGCCATTCTTCAGAGAAGCATTGGAAACCAAAGTTAAAGGCATTGATAATGACTTACTGAATATTTCATTTTGAATATACCTTCGATTACATTAGTAACAGAAATAAATGGCAATCCTATTAGATTATGATGATACTGTCCCGAATGAGATATAGAGGCGGGAATAACCCCATCATCATGGTGTTTCTTATAGACAGCTTGGAAAAAATCCGCAAATAGTTCACATATGTATATTGTTTACATTCTTAGCAGTAGCATCATTCAGAGACAGACATCGTCTGAGGATAGCCGGAACATTTCCGTTTAGCATCAACGATTGTCCAAAACAACTTGGGATCCACCGTTAAATTATCTTCAAGGTTTAAGATATAGCTTCTGTAATCGAGCCGATGCTGATTAACGAAATCTTGACGTAACTGCCAAACGCATCAACAACGCTCTATTTATGATTAAAAATTTCATCACATGCCAAATTTTCAAAACAACTATGGAATCCAGAAATATCCGCTTTTTAAAGTTATAATTCATCGTTGGTTGTTTATGATTATTGAACTTACAAAATAGCTCCAAACAATCAAAATCCATAATGGTGTAATCTCTCAGCAACAGATGGCGCCATTGACTTTGTAATCGAAAAATAACTAGAATCATTCACAAATACTAAATCAAGAACGCGGCCATTAAAATTAGTTACCTTACAAATTTGATGCAAAGCAATCGGATTATCATTTTCGGTGCGCCATAATATGCCAGGAGTATTGAAATCTCCTAAAACACAAACTATATCATTCATATTACAATCCGCAACAAAATGGTGAATGTTATCAAATATAAATATAATGATTTAACAATCCATGGCAACTTCAACGCAACAAATTCAATGTTATAATTCGGACATATTACCTCTCAGTTCAAAATTGAGTTATACACAACTACCAAATTTAGCACTAGTTAGAGTTGATCGGTCACATCTGTGTACTACATAATTATCCTTAAAAAATTCGGAACTTAAAACTCCTGAATGAAACCAAGTTTCACATAACACATATAAAGGAAAAAAAGGCGACGGTAAAAATTTAGAAAATAGCGATGATTGAGAGAACATAAGTCTTCAACTTCCAAATTCACTCTATTGAGGCACCGCCGATGTATCCAGCATTTAGTCAAATTTGCTTACAGGAATACCGATTTTAAATGATACGTAATCGTGTTCATTATTACGCTGAAAGCAATATAATACAGGTTTGTCGACTTCAAATTTGTTTTTTATATATACATGTATCACGAAATCATCATCAGTAACGTCCTTGCATAGTTGAGAAATAAAAATCCACCGTAGCGGCTCAACAGTACGTAGAGTTTAATTTATCACTACCAATAATAATTTTGGACGATTCTATATTTTTGCTTAACGGCAAAAAAAGATGGGAAACGGCAAAATCTTCCTTATAAAAATAATTTTAAGAAAATTTTGGAATAATTTTGTGCGAGAAATAAAATTCAAAACTTAATTATGTACTAAAAGCTAATCTTTAATTATAATTAAGAACTTGGCTTCTCTTTTCATTACTCGTTTTTTTATTAATACCTATTTTATTAATACTTTAATCCCTAGGGAGTAAAATACATCATTATTGAATGGTAGTTTTTCTTTGCTCTACTGATGCATTTTAGCTTCGATTTTTGAATAACTAAAGTATTTCTTTCAAACGACAGAGTAGATTTCTTTTTTAATATTATGTCTGATCGGTGCGGTAATTTATATAACCATCACTGAATTATTAGAGATTAGAGAATTAAATTCCAGGCCATTCATTTATAAACCACATATTAAAGCAACTCGAAAAAAATTAATTTGAAGAAACTTAAGAGACCAAATTAACTCGTCTACTCCGTTTCCGGCATATTTGTTCTTCAGTCAAGTGACGCAGAGTGTAAGAGTTTATAAAAGGATGGTAATGTATAATGTGTGGTGTATTGGTAAAAGGTATACGGATTTTGGCGATATATTATTTTATATAGGTGAAATTATAACGTTAAGCACATGTAACCTAAAACCCATGTCACTACCGCATTATCTGTAATAAATTTAATTTCGATAATTAATTTGGATTTCGTTCGTTATAAATTTTAGCACCGTACCAATATTTATTTTTATTTTAGAGATTCAATGTTTTACCATAAATTTAGTCATTGTTAGATAAGGAAGTTAAGTACTACCGGTGTTACCTTATAAATAAAGTACACATTTCATGTATGAGGGAACATGCCAATAATTTATCACAATATTCCAATAAGAACTTGTTGTGTTGCACAATACACATAAATACTTAATACTTATACAAAATGTATAACACTCGTATTTTAAAATATTCTTCTATTGTTCCTTAAATGCTAATTATTTTCTTAATTTAATCCTTTTTTCTTATTTATTATAATCTTCAGAAATAATAGTATTTCTTACATGATTCTTTCAACAATTGATCATTATAAATAACTATCTTCCCTCTATCCAAACAAAATTACAAACATAAAAAGAGGAAATGCTCATCTCTATATGCATGTGTATATATTGTAGTGATAAATGACTTTTATGTCAAACCATATTGTGACATATTGATGCTTCTTATATATTATGTACAACATATAGTTTTTTTGTGTCGTGTTTATAAATTATTGGAAATAAGAATTTATTGTTATCGATATTCCCACCAAAGAACAAATTATTTTTCGTGCTTAGTTGGTTTAGCACACAAGATGAGTTATATCGTTGTTTATTTGGAAATTCTTCATTTAATTTTTTTTTTACACCGCAACGTAAATGAATTTCAGTTTATTAAAAATTAAGTTTTTCCAAGCCATTGTGGCTTCTGTAGCTTATTTACGTGAGATAGATCAAGGAGAGATACATCCTGTTTCTCATAATTCTATAATCATAGTTCCGGAAAGATGGTAATAAAAATATTAAAAGGAAACACAACACACATAGACACGAAAGAAAATTAAGGGTTACGCATCAATACTTATATCGGTTATATACATTTTCTAAAGGGCATTTTTGGTTTTCAATGTCTAAATTTTTTTTTTTTTTTTTTATAATCCAAATAAATTATGCTTTTGAGGAAAATAACTTTTGGTTCCTTTAAAAACATTTAATCGAAATTCAAAACCCCAAAAATTTGTTCCTAATTTTTTATTTGAATTTTAAAGTTTTTATCATTATAAGTTTTTGGTATTTCGTTACGGTTGATTGGATTTTTTTTCAGGCTAGATTTTATAAGATTTTTGTACGATAAAGCTTGTTTTTGATTCTCACATTAAACAAAGGTTATCAGTGTCTTTAAATAAATTATTCTGAAGTAATCATTGTATTGTTACTGTATCCCGATTACGAAGTTTTATTTATCTATCTATACCTATATATAGTATGGTATATATATATATATATATATATCTATATATATATATATATATATATATATATATATATATATATATATATATATATATATATATATATATATATATATATATATATATATATATATATATATATATATATATACGAGTATATATATATATATATATATATATATATATATATATATATATATATATATATATATATATATATATATATATATATATATATATATATATATATATATATATATATATATATAATATATATGTAGCGCCCGGATGCAATTGAAACACGACATCAAATTAATTATTAAATAAAAGACTTAAATACTGGCTTAATCACTTTCAACAGTTTTATTTTAATGAATTTTCTTCTAAATACCAATCGAAAATGCCCTTTTTTTTATTAATCCTCAATACATAAGTATACCAATAATTTGTAACCGTTGTTATTTACAATATCGTAGTACAGGGTGATATGGCGATATTTGATGCTGCGATGAGATGCGTTGTGCTGCGAGCGGTGCTCGATCATACAATCGGCCATCCTATTTTTTGAGCGCCCCGATCAAACTGCCTTAAAGGTGATTAATGGTTATGCTCGTCGTATGATGCGTAACCCGTCGTTAGATGCGTCGCTAATTTATCGTCGTTAATGTATCGTCGTTAATTTCGTCGTTAGTTAAATCGTCGTTTGTTAAGTCGTCGTTTACTCTTGAACTTGACCGATTAATATGCTGTCATCTGCATTACCATCAACATCGCTATCTTCACTATCTTCATAAGGTGACCAAAACTTCATATTGTCGGCACTCGAGGTTGTTAATTTAGTTCCACATCATAGCGATCATTTAAGCCAATTTTTACAACTTTATATGGTCCCATAAATTTCGGATATAATTTTTCTCCGGCGGCGAACTGACACTTCTTGATGGCGGCCAAATCCCCAACGTTATATTTTGAAGCTTCTTTGCGCTTTCGGTTAAATATTCTACGATTTTCTGGTTGGACTTTAAATATATTTTCCCGTGCTTGATCTCGAATGGCATCCCTCTCATCAATGAATTCCGTAGTTATTTCTTCTTGTATTATTTCCGCTAGGCGCATCTCTTCAGGGCTTCTCATCTTCGTCCCAAACATGACTTCGAATGGGCTGCGATTTTTACTTCGTTGGAAGGTAGAATTAGGGAAGCGTTGCAAGGTACTGACATACTTAAACCAGTTTTCAGGACATTCAATGGAAAGTTTAGTAAGTGCCGGTATTATGACTCGATGTATCCTTTCAACTTGTCCATTTGCTCTTGGAACTCCAGTCGTAATCAGCGTGCGATGAATGCATTGCTCTTTACAGAAGTCTTGGAAACTATTCGATGTGAATGCAGTTCCCCGGTCGGAGATTATTATGCTGGGATTTCCGAAATTCGTCCTGCACTGTTCCATTTTCTGTAGAACTTCGGCAGTAATCGTCGATTTAACAGGAAAGATCCAAATGTACTTTGAAAAACTATCTACAATAGAGAGAATATAGTTATATAGCTTTTTAGTGCTCACCAGTGGCCCCAAGGGGTCGATGTGTATGGCAAACCCTCCCGTTTACCCACTTTCCTCTCAGATAAAATACACTTTATGCAGCTATTTCTGCACGATTCGCAAGCTTCACGAATTTTGGGAAAGTAGTAGTCTCGTCGAATGATTTCTTCCATTTTTCTAGCAGCAAAATGACCATCTTCATGTACTTTACGCACTAGCTCGTTTATAATTGACTTTGGTATAAACAACAGCTTTCTTCCGTCCGGTTGCAGCTTAAATATTACGCCTCGTTCATTAAAGTAATCTTCGTAATGTTCGTGTTCCATCAGTTTCGTGATTAGCTGCAATCTCGTATCTTTTTTCTGTGCACATTTTAGTTTTCCCAATAAGCTCGATTCGATCACCATCACTGCAGGGTTTCGGCTGAGGGCATCAGCATGTTTCATTTGATCTCCACGCCTGTGCTCTAACGTGTACTGAAATTCCTGTAGTTGAAGAGCCCATCCTGCTATTCGTGCTGAAATTTCCTTTTTCTCCATTGTCCACTTAAATGCGCTACAATCAGTGACAATTGTAAAATTTATCCCAAGCAGATACACCCGTAGTTTTTTAAGTGCATAAATAATTGCAAGCACCTCCAATTCATATGAGGAATACTTCTCTTGAGTAGGAGATGTTTTGCGATTATAATAATACGTTGGATGAAACTTCGAATCGTCATCCTTCTGTAAGAGTACAGCACCGAATCCCCATTTTGAAGCATCGGTGTGAAGTTCCGTCTCCGCCGTTGGTTTGTAAATTGTCAAAACAGGTTGTTCCACCAGCAATGCTTTAAGCTGTTCGAATGCTTGTTTTTGATTCGTACTAAAAACAAACTCACAATCCTTACGCAACAAATCGCTCAGAGGTTTAGCAACCGTTGAATAATTTGGTATGAATTTTCTAAAATAGCCGGTTAGGCCTAAGAAACTTTGTACCGTCTTTATATTATTTGGCTCCGGGAATGATCTTACACACTTTGTTTTCGATAATGAAGGTTTGATAGCGCCTTTGGAGATTTCGTAGCCGAGATAATCAATTTTACTATAGAGAAAAGAACATTTCTGCCATTTGATCCGTAAACCGTATAATTCAGCTAGCCTTAAAATTTCTTGAAGCTTTCGCATTGACTCCTCTGAAGATCTTGCGGGTGTGATTATGTCGTCCATATATATCATTATGTACGCTTTTATGACCAATGGCCGGAAAACACAGTTGATATACAGCTGAAACACGGCTGGTGCGGTGCATAAGCCGAACGGTACTTTGTTAAACTCGAACTGGCCACAATGCGTAACAAAAGATGTGTATTTTCTGCTGTTTTCTTCGATAGGTACATGAAAAAACCCATTTTCTAGATCTAACGTCGTAAAAACTGAAGAATCATGAATTTGGTCGATATGATCCTCTATTATGGGCAAAGGGTAGCGGTCCATGACGATTTGTTTATTTAGACGTCGGTAATCCACACAAAGTCGTAATGAATTATCCTTTTTCCTAACCAGTACTATTGGACTCGCAAACTCCGAGTTGCTTGGTCTAATGACATCATTTTTCAGCCACTCACTTATTTATTTCTCAACTTCAATTATTTCTCCTGGTGAGAGACGCCTTGGCGGTTGATATCCTGGTGTTTCGTTCTTTAATATGATCTTCATTTTCACAGGAGAGCAATTTTTATTCGTAGGATGATAATTGCTCACCAGGGTCTCGATTGCGGCTATATATTTTGCATCACCAATATTTAGACTATTGTCAGTATTTATGTTTGTTAACACTTTTGACACTTTCTTGATTCGGATTTCCTCGTACCCGTTAAAAATTTCTGTGCCGGTCAAAACGTCTTTACCGACAATCATCTTTGTGTGTAATATATTAACTGGGGCTATTTGAACTTTAGCATCAAATTCGCCTTCGTCTATGTAGATTTTAGAATCAAAATATCCCATAGTGTTCGCTTGGCCATTTGCAATACCGCTAATCTTAATGATTTTGCTTCCTAGCTTTGGGGAACCCATTAGTTTCCATTCATCTTCCCTCAATAATGTTACCTCACTTCCTGTGTCTATTAGGGCTTGCACCGGATGATCGCCAATCTTGATTGCTTTGAAGCAACCCGCAGAGAATTCCCTACGTTCACTTGCGCATCCAGCGTTTTTAATCTTTTTGGGACATTTCGCCGAAATGTGACCAAACTCATTACAATTGAAGCATTTTAATCCATGAGGGCGTCGCTTGCAGTTCCTTGATATGTGGCCGCTTTGCCCGCAATTATAACATTTTGTCTTCTTCATTGATTGTGGTATTCCCAAAAGACTTGTACTTATAGGATCACTTTTCATCTTGAAGGTTGAATAAATTTCAAGCTTTTCCCGAAATTCTGCGATAGTTTTAGCTCCGTATAACACAGCTTTGCTTGATGCAAGATCATAAATTCCATCAATTGTGTATTGAATAGTGGCTGGTATATCAACCCGCCCCGAGCTGCTAATTCTCTCATCTCCAGAAAATATTGATGAAACGTTTCCGTTTTCTCCTTCTTCCGTTGCATTAGTAGCCGGTCGATATCAGCGCTATTTTCAGTATGCTTACATTCACTTATAAGGTGTGTTTTCAGCTCTTCAAAACAAGTCAGCCTTTTACCGGTTCTCAAGGATGTTCTAGCGGCACATTTTAAGCATTGTCGACCATAAATTAGTTTTTGTAGTGAATTCCAATTTAATAGTGTTGCGGCATTCTCAAAATCGTTCAACCAATTTTCGACTGAATACGAGCCAGTACAGTCAAAATCCGGTACACATCCGTCCAAATCACGCAGCGAAAAATTTGTTGCCACGTGACTACCGTTCGACTTATCCATCGCTGTGGAATCCAAATTAACCGTTTCACCCTGGCTCCCGGTTTCAGACCATATGTTATAGCGATGGTTTGGTTTTTCTGACTGAGAAAACGAAAATGGTTATTAAAATTAAAGCTGTAAATCCGAAATCTATAAGTTCTGATTCTTTATGCTTTGTGAACAATTTTTATAGTTGAGCCACGTTATTAAGGTGCAGGTCATGAAGGTATTCTGGAGCAAGTTTAACGCCGTTTATCCATTATATTAAGTTGAAGTACGGATGGTAGGGGATGTTTTTATTTCTTGGTTTGTGAATGTGGCATTATTGACTTTTATTGTTTCATTGTTGTACTGAATCAAAAAGTTTCCCTCTAGGTGTTTGTTAGAGTTGTTGTTAAGAATGTCTCCCTTGAAATTGCTCAGATAGATTGTGCTGTCGTTCAAGGCTTCAATTATTTTGTTTCTGTTAAATTGGTAGTCACATTTAGCTTGCATACTCTTTATGAGTTGGCTGATACAATGATCGTGTTTATCTTTTCTCTATGATATTCTCATGGAAAGTATTGCGTTTCCGAACGATTTCAAATAATTCATCCAGGTGTACTTGCTTGTTTTGTTTGATAGTTTATCTAATGATGATATGATTGTAATCGCGTTTACTTGTTTTAGGTATTGACACTACATAAAGGATTGTGGAATCATTAACAAGCATCCTAGGTTCCGCGTATTTTAAAGCCTATATTTCATTTGTGTATGGGTGAGTTTCGATTTCCGTAATCAACCGTTCGATTTCTTCCTTATCCAGTAAATTTGTGTTAATTATTTTTCCCTTTGCTAGTTGTGCGGCTCTAATTATTTCCTTGATTTCCTCCTTGATGGTGATAAATCGGTTGAATATTATTTGTAAAATTCTTTTATCTGATTCCTCGTGTAATGATTCGAGAATTTTGTTGTACTCGTTAATGATTTTATGTGCTGTGATCATTAAAGCGGTATTGATTTTATATTGTTTATTGTTGTTGTTGACAATGTGATTTTGGTTATTGACGATTTGATCCCAGTCTGTAGCATCTGGTGATCCTGCTACCCATTCCCATGCTGTTCCAATCCAATTTATTGATCGTTTGGTTTTTCTTTTTTGACCTTTGAGTTCCGGAATTAGTTGAGTGATTTGTTCAACCTAATGGATCAATTGAGGCTTAAGCTTACTTTCGCGGTCAATATGGTTGATTTCAAGTGAAATTCTTTTGATTATTTCTTCGTAGCTTGGTTAAGTTGATGATGTGTATGAGCTTGAATTTCCTGTTGATGACTCGTCCAGTTCCTTGTTTAAGTGTAACTATCAGGGTATCGTATTCGTAGATGATTAGGGACGTTGTTATGGTCCAAAGAGAAAAGCTAGAAAATGAAAGAGATGCCATTTAGCGAAATTTTTTTTTACGAGTTTTGTTTATCTTTTTTCCCGATGTTGTTATCACTCTAACTCGATTGTTTTTCGCCGCAGTTTCTTCTCTACATTTTGCTTTATCCTTTCCTTGAATTTGTTTTACTGCGACGTAAATCTTATCCCCAATTTCATATGTTTTAGGCTCTCTAATTTAAGTTACTTCTCCATCACCATAATTTTAGGCGTTGTGAAGTAGGGCAAGATTTTGATTATCTTGCCTCTTAGATGTAAAGCTGATCTGTCTTTAATATGTGGAAAAGCTTCGTGAATTTGGCGAATTTAGCTATGCATGTGATGAATTTTTCCTTTTTGATGTCGATTTTGTCTATGTGGATAATCTCGGATGGATAGGTCGGGATTGGTGTTTGTTGAAGTTTAACTTTTTCCGGGTGACGATCGTATTTTTTTCTGTGACAAATTTCCCAATTTTGTGTGTACTTCTTTATCATCTTTACCATTTGTGCGCAGTAGTACTTTTCCAAAATGTGTACTTTGTTCTCCTTCTTCTTGTTCTACGATTCTTTGTGTTAACCGGATTTGAATCCAGTGAGGTGTTCCGTGAATATCTCTGGTAAAATTTGGATCTGTTCTTCTGGAATTTTCACTCCATTAATTATAGTCGGATTGTGTCTCTCATTTAGGACCTTCAGCAGAATTTCTTTGTTTATTTCTTGCAGGCTGATAAAATGCCTGTGGTAACTTGGATGAGGTTCCTCATAGGCATAAATGTCTTTATTTCTAGTGGGTTGCCTCGTTTGTGGATCCGTGATGTCTTCGTCTGCGCTATGAATTGTGTCATCTGTTGAAAGTGGATCAGCCTCTACTTCCAAAATAAGGCGTCCACTACTTTGTTGGTGCAACCAGGTTTGTACACTAGCTCAAAATTAGATTCCTCTAGTCGTGTTTATTTCTATTGCTTAGTGAAAATATTAACAGTTGATGGTCTGTGACAATCCTAATCTTTTTTGCGCCATACAGGCCAATTTCCTTTTCATTAATCGCATAATTTTTTTCTGTTTTATTTAGTGATCGCGAGATAAATATGATTTGTTTATCTCGACCAATGTCATCCTGAGAGAATTCTGCACTAATTGCTGTACCAGATTCTACTGTCGTTAATATGAACGGCTTCTCGAAAGATGAAGTTCGGAAAGATGAATATTTCCGTTGATGATAGTAAATGTTTGATCTGTTGAAATGTGTGAACTGCCCCTTCGTTCAGTATGATTATTACTTTTTTCGACTGGTTCGCTTTTATTTGCACATATTCCCCTCTAGTAAGATTTGTTAAAGGTTTAGCTATTTTGGCAAAATCTTTTATGAAGCGTGTAACCGTATCGCTCGAGGTGTTTCGGTGGAACCTTGATCTAAACACAAAGTACACGAAACACTAACCAAACGTTACCGCTAAACAATTTGAATTCCCACTTAAAGCATCTATATTTATACTGAAAAGGCCGTCGATTTTTTCCTCAATCTCGTTTGATTTTGAGATGTGGTTTCTTCTAAGAGAAATAGAAATTCGACAAACAAAAGCACAATGTTAGATCAAATTAACACCAGATATTAAAAATTTAAAAAAATTACAATCTCAGTACGAGAAATTATATGCGCAACATACTCGTACCTTAATAAAAATGGTTTAAATCGAAAAGTCTTTCGATTTACTTTAACGATCTTGATGTGGACGGGTAGTCTCGAACAAATTAATTCTTTTATATCTTTTGTTATGGCATTGTCGGATATACACAGAGCGAATTTTATTGTTTAAAAAAAATATTTTAAATATTTATTGATTTTAATTTATTACTCTTCGCCAACTTGCTCGTTCAATATCCGAAATAACAACATCAGATAAATGAGGGGTAACAAAAAAAATATAAAATACACACCGTTTACCTCAACAAGAGCCTTTTAGTGGTTTAAATACAAGCTGACCATAACACATCGAAACGTCAAATCGTTACAATCGTGGGGCTGTCCCACACCCTAGATGAGTCTCAAGACCGGACACTATTATGTCTTAATGTCTTTCATATAATATGTTCCTAATAATTGCCCCTTTAAATTTTCTACTTCGACGGCTACATTACCAATAAGACTTTTAACTCGACCGATAATAAATTTAGGTGAAAGCTTAGCTGAAATAAATTTTGCTGTATTGCCCAGGCTTAAAGTCCTGTATTCGAGTTCGTAAGTTATATCGTTTTTCATTGTTTTGCCGTGCTTGTTTCATATGTAACAAGACCTGTTCTTGGGCTAATGATAGACGATCAGCTGGTTGAATGGTTACGGAGCAATCTTCTAGACAATTAAGATCTCTTAATAGTTGATACTCGGAACGATTTGAAATCTTATGCTGCCCAAATATTAAATGATGTGGGGAATAACCGGTAGAAACATGAATTGAATTGCGAATGGCGCAAGCAATTTCCTGGAGATGACTATCCCATTTTCTATGATTTCCTACCAGGTATGCTCGAATAGCAGATAACACCGTTCGGTTAGACCTTTCAATAGCGTTACCTTGCGGTGAGTATTTGGGGGTAGTTACATATATGTTTGACACCAAATCGACAAAGCAAAGATTGAAAGGTTTTGGATAAAAATTGAGGCTCATTATCCGATACGATGGACTCAGGTGCACCGAACAAATGAAAAACATGGTTTTCCAAAGTCTGACATACTAAAGCGGAATTAGCGCTCCGCATAGGAAATAACAAAATAAATCGTGAATAAGAATCGAGAACAATGAAGATAAATGCATTCCCGTTCTTTGTCCTAGGATACGGACCTAAAAAATCAATGTATAGCTGTTGCCATGGTCGATACATTGTAATTGATTTACCCATGGGGGGTTGTAGAATCGTTTTGGAAGCCTTGCAAGTCTTACACAATTCACATTTGGAGATGTAGTCTTTGACGCTTTTTAGCATTTTAGGCCAGTAAAAATACCGTTGCAATTTTTCTAAACTTTTTCCTACGCCAAGATGAGCGGAACTCGGAAGATTATGTGCTTGCTTTATTAAATCGGGAACTAATGGAATGGGAACGTAGAGCTTCCAACGAGGCAGATCCATGTCCTTCACGCAATCGATTCCAAATTGGTTTGAAAAATAGATTTTATCACCAACCACGCAGAGATTACAAGAAACGTTTGATTTGGCCAGTAAAGAGGTCAATAGTTCCGTGTATCCGGAATCTTGGAAATGAGGAGAATCAAAATCAATCTGAAACGGCGACATATCCAAATTAACTTGAATACTTTCAATGTTGTTTTCAAAGGATCGAGACAGTGTATCATGGAGCAGTTTCTGATAAATCGTCGGTACCACCCGCACACTGGGAATTGGAAAATCAGCGATAGCTTGAACTCTCTCCGGATCAGTGCGTAGGCAACCGTTAACCATTAAGTAGCCTAAATATTTAATTTGTTGAAGCAAAAAATGGCTTTTCTCGATATTGATTGTCAAGTTCGCAGCAGAAAGCAATGCCGCGACCTATGTTAGCAAATCAAAGTGCTCGTCTAAAGTCGCAGAAGTGATCAACAGGTCATCCAAATATGTGAAAACTCGGTCATGTAATGTGGGATCACTTTATGCATTAGACGGCAAAGGGTTTGAGGTGCGTTACACAAGCCAAACGGCATCACCTTAAAATGGAACAGAGGCTGACCTGGCATGGTAAAGGCAGTTTTATCTCGAGAATTAGGGTGTAACGGAATCTGCCAAAATGCATCTTTAAGATCCAGGCTAGATATAAAGTGAGTTTAGTCCAGGCGGCTGATAAGGCCTTCTATCAGTGGTATGGGATATGCTTCCTTTTTGGTAACCTCGTTAAGACGGCGAGCATCTAGACATAGTCGGACTTTTCCATTCTTCTTCTTGACTAAGGCAACAGGTGAGCTCCATGCACTGGTGGACTCTTCGATGACATCCATTGACAGCATTCTTTCCAGCTCCTGATTTAATTGTTGCTGAATTACCGGAGAAACTGGATAAAAACGTTGCTTTATGGGTTTGTCCCGAACATTTTGGACAATTATATACCGAAACATTTTTAAAGCCACACTTATAACAAAACCGTTTACGTGGTAATAGACAATTTTGGAAGGTGTGCCCGATATCCTGACAGTTATAGCAAATATCCATACTATTTCGATCTGTATCTTTCGATGATGATGGAAAAGTCATGTAATTAGATCCATCGTAAAGTGCGTCTATTTGAGGAACTCTCGATTGTAATTGATCAT
Organism: Tipula vernalis; assembly: GCA_958295665.1. Classification (NCBI taxonomy): domain Eukaryota; kingdom Metazoa; phylum Arthropoda; class Insecta; order Diptera; family Tipulidae; genus Tipula; species Tipula vernalis. Next base: position 171,331,922 of record OY282558.1, on the reverse strand, counting down.
GTTCGCGATAGGTACTCGTATAAGCAAGGTTTTCATTCCACTGAACTTCATGAATCGTTTTTTTACTTGGAATGATATTATCACTATTAATACCTAACCGTGCCCATGTTGTCTCCCATGCCGTTGCGCTTTTAATAAGCTCTTGTACACTATCAAACGTTTTATCGGTCAAATTCGATTGGAGAGCTGGAAGCATGTTTAGCCTCAGCACGTCAACTAAGTCCTCTTCGGAATAAGATTTCTTACATTGTAAAGTAAGACTCCATACTTCGTTGTAGAAACTAAGAAAGGTTTATTTTGGATGCTGTTTCCTGGACTCAACTAAGCGGCGGATTTCAAATTCCGTTCTTCGATCTTTAAATCTTTCAATCATATCTTTACGAAATTGCGGCCACGTTGAATCTGGATTCGAACGGCGATAAGTCCAATAATAGTGCAGAGCGTTAACCTTTGAGCACAAAACAAATTTCAGTAAAAATCAGTTCGTCAGACAAATTTAACGATTTTGCCAAGGTTTCCACTTGAAAGAAAAATAATTCAATCGGAACTGCGGTAGGTAGACCATCGTACGCAATGCCTGATCGCCTATAGTAAGAGGTGAGTCCGAGAAATAATTTTAATTCTTTTAGATTTCCGGGAGTCTTGATTTTCTGAATAGCAAGAACATTTTTTGGATCAAGTCTAATGCCCTCGATTGGTTATGATATAGCCAAGAAATATTGTTTCAATTCACTTCACACACTTAACTCGCAGGATGACTTTTTCTAATTTTGAAAATACTTTTTCGATGTTAGCCAGATGTTCTTCTTCGGTATTTCCACCAAAAATGATTATGTCGTTTATATAGACGTAAGATATTTTTCCAATGAATTTCTTTAATACGTTGTCGATCATTCTCTGGAAAATCGTTGGAAAATTGTTTATCGTTCATCGTTGAAAATGATGTTTTAGGTATGTCTGCTTCTTGCAAGCGACGGCGATTGTAGTAAAGAACTTGGAATTACCGAGGTTCGCAAAAGTGTTCGATATAGCAGGAATAGGATACGTGTCTGATGTTGTTATTGCATTTAGACTTTTAAAATCGATGATCATCCTGTATTTTTTATCTCCTGAGGTGTCCAATTTTTTCTCCACTACCCAAATTGGGGAGTTATATGGGCTTTTGGAGTGTCTTATAATCCCGCCTGTTAGCAATTGAGTGATTTATTTTTCTACTTCACTCCTCGTGCTCTACTTGGTAAGAATAAGATTTTGTTATAGGTTCCTCGTCTATTGGTTCAATATTATCCACCGGTCCAAATATGTTTTAAATTTTGGCGGGATTGTCCAGAGTTTTTGCTTGGATTCGCAAGAAAGACTGGAAAGATGGTTATCACGAATTTTCAAGATATTCACTTGCGATGACTGTTTTTCCTTTAGTAGTATTTTTATATTTGGTTTTATAAGTAATGTGTTATTTTGTCCTTTTAGCGCGATTATTTTGTCGAGCGACTTGAGTCCTAGTAGTACGAAAAAATCACTTATATGTCAATTCCGATGCTTTTGAAAAATGCTCCAGTATTTTTTTCCTTTATCGCAATACTGCCTCCAGCTGATTTAATAATAAATTGCTCCGGTGTCAATGAGAAATTTGAGCGTATGGTTCCGTTTCGTCCTATACTCTAGGTAAGAGAGATATTTTAATTTCTGAATTCTCATTGACAACTTGGTTATATTGTTCCTCTTCTTCTTGAGTTTCGAGGTGATAGATACTTTGGTTCCCTCGGAGTTCATTATGAGAAGAATTATCGCGTTTAAATGTTGTCTGATAGTTTGGATGTACTGGACGATTGATGTAGTTGACTTGTTTCGTTAGGGTAGATAGGTTAACTTCCATTGGTATTGCTGGTTTGGGTTCTGTTTGTCGATGGGGCGGCATTCTATCATTTTGATATTGGCTGTTGTATGCAATATTTCTTTTTGGTGCTGGCAAATTGTAATCGATATTTCATTATGGCGTTGGTATATTGTAATCAAATCTTCGTTGGGGCGCTGGTATATATTTAGGTTTCCTTTGCATATTTGGTCAATTTATAGGAGTTAGTTGATTAATTGGAGTTACTATTGAATTATTGAAATTCCATTTATTGATCGCCATGTTCCAAAAGTTCAGGTTTTTAAATTCCAGGCACGATGTGTAGGATCTGGAAGAGTTAGTGAGCGTTGAATAATCAACATCTTGGATAACTCGCCAATCAATCCTCTTATGATACATCTATGCTCAATTCTTTCTCTTCTGAAGTGTTCTGTTTTGATCTTGTTGACGACCAGTGAAAACTGATGATTTATGTTCGCATAGAGTTCACAATATGACAGTCTGCTCCGTTGGTGTTCTAGAGTTCTGATATCTCTCTTGTCTCTGTAATGGAGTGACAAGCATTTTTTTATTGATAACCAATCGCCACCAAAACCGTTGTATGATATTAGTGCTGCATCCGCGTTACCTCTGATCTTCTGCCTAACGCTTTGTAGAATTGCTTAGCATAATGCTACTAAGATACTGCATGAATACGGTTATAAAGTGGCGTACACAACTAAACATAAACTTATAAAAAAACTTAAAATGAACATAAATTTTCAAGAATCTGATACTAGCGTTTACAAACAAGTATGCAATAACTGTAATAAATTTTAGTTAGGTCAAACGGGCCGATCATTCAAAATCAGATTCAAGGAGCACACAAACGAGGTTGGGCAGTCACATATAAAATCCAATTATGCACTTTATTTAACTAATGAAAAACACACGGCATACCATATACCAGCTTGGACATAAATTTGAATGTAGGGTGCAGAATGCATAAAAGGCAGAATATGGATAGACAGGAGGAATTGGAAATATACAAACACAGAGATAACCCGTTGTTACTATAAACGATAAAATCAACACTAAAACAAATAAGCTGTATGATCTAATATTGAACAATTACCAACATATATAAAAGAGTTATATTTTAAAATTTTTTTGTAACAACTAAAGAAAAATTGACAAAGTGAGTGAAAATTGGAAGAGTTCATTCGGGAAATTTTAGCACATCCGCTGAGCAAGGATATAAACTTAAACGGTTGCTATATTATTTAATCAAAGCAGCTTTTGTGTTAAAAAAATACGCGGAAGGCCAAAAATGTTATAAACAGTAAGGATTTAAGAAAAACTTGGGATAAGCAATGACCTAGATGAGGAAATTAACATAGTACAGACCACCTGTACTTGTTTCTGGCTACAAAGAGGCATATTTAAAATTATTGGCATACCATACCTCATTGATCCAACACTTGATTCTGAGAGAAACGCTAATAAGTGTATATACACCAAGGTTGAGTATAGTCCAGAGTTTAAAATGGGATTTCATTTTGCTCTTCGCTCTTCATTTTTGTTCAAGAGCGCTAATAAAAACTATTAAAAAGCTCTTTATAAAGAGCGATAATGTAAAAAAAAAATATCGCTCTGAAGAACTGGAGCAATATTTTTATTATAAGGCTCTTGCTCTTCCACTATTGCGTTTGTGTTATCATATTTTTGCTCTTTGTTATTGCGCTATATTAAGAAAATAAATACGCTCTGCTCTGATGAATGAAAACGTCATTATTATATTGCTCTTGCTCTTGTTATTACAGCAAACGGTTACATTCAAAACATTCTAAATTTCTTAAGAAAGCCAGATTGTTTTATTAGCGAACAGATGCACAAGCATTGGAAATGGGATTCTAAAATGATTTTTGGGTAAAGTTCTGGAATATGGCCATCTAGGATGGAACTTGGCTATTCCTTAACTGATTTTAGTGAAATTTGACACGCGCTATTTAAATGGGATTCTAGATTGATTTATAGGTGAAGTTCTGGGATATGGCCAATTAGGATGGAACTTCGCTATTTTTTAACCGATTGTGATGCAATTCGACATGTGCGTTCGAAATGGGATTCTAAAATGATTTTTAGATGAAGTTCTGGAATATGACTAATTAGGATGGAACTTGGCTATTCCTCAACCAATTGTGAGATTCTAGAAGAGTTTTAGATGAAGTTCTGGAATATGGCCAACATAGATGGAACTTGGCTATTCCTTAACTGATTTTATTGAAATTTGGCACGCGCGATGGAAATGGGATTTTAAAATGATTTTTAGGTGAAATTCTGGAATATGGCCAACCAGGATGGAACTTGGCTATTCCTGAACCGATTTTAGTGAAATTTGACTCGCGCGATGGAAATGGGATTCTAAAATTATTTATGGATAAAGTTCTGGAATATGGCCAACTAGGATGAATCTTGGCTGTTCTTTAACCGGTTTGAGTGAAATTTGACATGTGCGTTGGAAATGAGATTCTAAAATGATTTTTGGGTGAAGTTCTGAAATATGGCCAATAAGGATGGAACTTGGCTATTCCTTAACCGATTTTAGTCAAATTTAAAATCCGCAATGGAAATGGGATTCTAAAATGATTTTCGGATGAAGTTCTGGAATATGGCCAATTATGGTGGAACTTGGCTATTTCTTAACCGATTTGAGTGAAGTTTGACATGTGCGTTGGAAATGGGATTTTAAAATGATTTATGGATAAAGTTCTTAAATATGCCCAACTAGGATGGAACTTGGCTATTCTTTAACCGATTTTAGTGAAATTTGACATGTGCGTTGAAAATGGGATTCTAAAAAGATTTTTAGGTGAAGTTCTGGAATATGGCCAATGGGGATGGAACTTGGCTATTCCTTAACCTATTTTAGTTAGATTTAACAGGTCTGTTGGAAATGGGAAGTTCTGGAATATAATATAGCTAACTGACCGATTTTAGTGAAATTTTATATGCGCGATGGCAATTGGATTCTAAAATGTTTTGTAGATAAGTTTGTTGAATATGGCCAACTAGGATGGAACTTGGCTATTCCTTAACAGATTTTAGTGAAATTTGATACGCGCGATGGAAATGGGATTCTACAATGATTTTTAGATGAATATGGCCAACTAGGACGGAAATGGCTATTTCTTAACCGATTGTGATGCTATTCGACATGTGCGTTTAAATGGGATGAATGAAGTTCTGGATTTTATAGAAATTTGACATGCGCGATGGGAACGGGATTCTACAATGATTTTTAGAATGAAGTTCTGGAATATGGCCAACTAGGATGGAACTTGGCTATTCCTTAAACGATTGTGATACAATGTGACATATGCGTTGGAAATAAGATTCTAAAATGATTTTTAGATCAAACTGAAATAAGGCCAACCCAAGTAGCATCGTATAACTATTAGTTGTGCACAACTAATTTCAGGTTGTGAGAATGTTTTCACAACTAGTAAGTGCTTGTTGAATGGTTGTCAAACTTATTAAAATTTTCGTCAGAAAATTGTAGTTGTAAAATACTTGTTTCTAATAAAATACACAACTGATTTATACATTCAGCTAATTTGCTCGCAAAAATGGTTGGGACATGCATTACACAACTAATATTATTACCATTTGAGATCCAGTACTAATTGGTTTGCAAAGATGGTTAGCACATGCACGTGACAACTTCTTTAATCACTTATTGCTCACTTGCTGCAATAGTGACATAACTCAAAATTGGTATTTTTAAATTATTGGACTATGAGGGACCACGCAGCCTTTATTAAAGGTGATGTAGTATTTTTTTCTATACTGTTATATTCTATTATATCTCTAAATTGTATCTCTATACAAATTTAAATTATCTTGAACATTTTTATAATTCAAAATTTTAAAATAGTTGTGTCTTGAATAAAAGTAATTTTTGAGTTATGTCGCTATTGCAGCAAGTTAGCGTAATAAAGAACCGAAACAAACAGTTCACAAAATTTTTTGTCAAGTAGTAGTCACAGCTGAATACCATCATCATTTCAGATTCGCTTTCCCTTTTCACATCAGAAGTTGTGATCTGAATTCTTGTTCCGTTTTGTTAATCCTTCAGTTGTTGTTTAGCTGCACGCAGAGAAAAGATATTGTTGCAGAATGATCACAGCGAAAAAGGTTTGTTCCTTAATATAATAGTATATTTACTGTAAAAATAGTTAGTTATCACAACAAATTCTATAGTTTTCTAAATGATAATAGTGAACATTAAATAACTGTAGAAATCATATTATTGTTTAAATTTTTGTCCTACTATTATTACTACAACTATTAGTTGCTACAAAGCTAAAATGACAGTGACAATAATGTAATCAAACAACGATTATTATTGTTGCAACCACTTGGTGCTTGTTTATGGTTGCTGTGATGTTAAAGTTGTTTGTAAGACTTATCCTGCAACCCTAATTTGCCGCAAGAAAAATATATTTAGTGATCCAAAATAAGATGTTCGCTAACAGATTATAGTAAATGTTTAATAAACTGTAAGTGAGTCCAGTCATAGAACCAACTGAATTTTGCTTTTAACAAATAGTGTTACTGTATAAAAAATAACAGAAAAGTAATATAATTAATTGTTAGTTGAATGTGTAGTGTATATTATCATAATAAACAACGCATTTAAATATGTACAGTTTATTTAGAATTGTACCTGCAAATTAGTGTAAGAAAGTGTTAGAACTTCTTTGCGGCCGCATGGATATACATAACATGGAAGTAAAGTAAGTAAACTAATTTAGATATGAGTGTGTGTATGTGGCTTTAGTAGCTTTACGCGTATACAGTTATAGTTCCTTAATGTATTAATTACATCACATTTTCATGTGTTTCAGCATGGATAGACTAGAACGAATTCCAGTGACCATATTATAATTTTAACAAATATGTAAATCGTTGTTCCAATCATGTTTATGAGTTATATATTCAGGACGATCATATTAATGATTGTATCAACAATGTCGTTGTTGTAACAATATAATATGTTCATTGCGCCCTCATAGGAAAACGTCAAACTTCACTTGAATGATATCAGTATTTAATTAACATGCAAAATTAATACGATAATATTACAAGTGTTAGTGTACGTACGGTTGTTCAACACATTTTCAAGTAATGTCATCGACAGTTCTACAACACATCTGAACGATCACGTTATATTTATAATAACCATTTTATGATTGTCCAAACTTGTTTATGAAGGTATTATTATTACAGTAATTTTTTTCTTAAATATTAAATTGTTGGGCTCGCTTAGTAAAATGAAAAGTTTTAAATTGATTAAAACTACCTTTGCAAACACTAAGGATATTGTTGGTGTAACTTTTAATGGTGTAGATGATTTTAATTTATTTGTAGAAGCAGGTATGATTGTATTATTAAAAAAAAAAAACTTTAAACTAATGAAATTGTCACTTTATTGTAAGAGACGGTGGGTTAATTATGAAATTTTATATGATTTACAATTTTCAGTTAGGAAAGCCTACAATTTGGAATAAGAATCTGAAATTGTTGTGTACTCTCAGGATTTTATTGTAAAGGAAGAGATTTTTGCGGATTTTATTGCACAGTTTATTGCTTCACCAGACTTTGTTTTGGATATTAAATTATCAAGTAAAAATTGAATATAATATATGTACATAAAAACACACTAAAAAGCTTTTTCGGTAGGTCAAAGAGTGCTTTCAGTATTATCACCGACCGAATCGGAAGTTGATTTAAACGAACCTTCGACGATTGTATTGGATTCTCAGGATATTATAACGGAACCCATAGTTCGCACAATATCCTGCCTTGGTGAAACTGAATTTGTCAACTTTAGAGACGAAAACGCTATATTTATACAAAATAATTTTTTACAACAATTGCCTACGACTGAAGTAATTATCATTGTTTTCAATTATTTAAAATTCTGGAGAAATAAATATTTTTCAATTATATTAGGATATAAGAAATATAGATGACGTCCATTTATCGTTAACATCATACCAAAACGGAACCTTGGAGAATCGCGAGCGCATAAATATTGCAAAAGCTGTTATATGCTACGTGTTGAAGCAAAATAAATCAAACATGTAAGTTTGTTTACGCCGACTCAAAACATATAATTGCTTAGAAATAAAAAAAAACGAAAACATAAATTAGTATGTATCTTGAAAGTTTCTTTGCTCATTGCTATGTTTTGCATTTTATTCATTAATTTGTTAACTGTTTTACTATGTTTATGCTATTTTCAGACTCACAAGAGACGATTTTTTACAATTAACGCAGTCAATAGTAGATATTTTTCCTTTTGAAGTAAAAGAAACGTACTATGTTCCATTTCGAAAAGGACACCTAGCTAAAGGGAAATTATACGATGCTTACAATAACTATCGATCTCGCCTCAGTGCAGCAGGAGTCATAAATAGAAGAATTAAACCAAAATCGCAGGACAATCAGAGTAAGTAATATAAATATAGTTTAGCAAAGTTTATAGCAAAAATAAAGTCAAATTATTATATAATAATGGTTTCTCGAAAAGTTTCAAGTGTAAATCAAGGAAACTTAAACATACCAGAACATACATTAGCTAGTGAAGAGGCAAATATTACAACTGATCTTCAAATTTCGCAATCAGGAGCTGCCGAATGGCAAATAATATTAGCAAAGTGGAATAGTACACATGTATTCAGACATAAAGAGCTTGAAAATCAAAACTTTACAACCCTGGAATGTTTAGAAAAATATGCGGTTCTTTCGAATGAAAAAAGTCACGAGCTGGTAAGTCGTCAAAATTAAATATTAAGTAATATTTTTAAACTATAATGTCCTCTATTTTTCAGTTTGAAATTGATTTTAAAATTTTATATCCCTCATCTAAATCCATTAGTGATTGGAAATTGTTCTATTGCCAAGTTATTACAAAGGCAGAAAAATTGAAAGATAAGTGCGTTAAAGAAATATTAGCAAATTGAGAGCGCGGAAGAAGAAGGTTAATTGAAATAACCGAGTTTTTTAATAATAAATTAATAATTGTAAATTATTATAATTATATTTCAGACTCAAAACTTGCTTTGACGTTTATGATAATTCCCTACCTTTTACCGAGCTCTAGACGATCGAGTAAACTTGAAGTGTAAAGATCTTTTATTCAATATTGCCAGGTAATAAAAAAACTCAACTTCATCATCAATTTCTCATAATTAATCATTGTTTTTTTACTATAGAATATTCTCGAAGCGGACGACGAAACCAGAGAACAAATAAAACGATTGAAAATTGAAAGCCAGCCTAAAATATATCTCATCGGTGACTCTCACAAAACCGTTTGTCTAGTATATGTCGATATATCCGGCCACAGATTAAAGTTTGAGAATCCACTAAAGGCAATTGAAGTCTGCTTTCACTGCTTTATGGGAATGAACATCAAATATCCCAGTCGTTGTGCTCATGTTTGGATGTTTATCCAAAAGCTGTTTTTTAAAATAAATACGCCTTGGGGCACAATAATACCTTCTATCAACACACTGGTAATACTTGCATTTTTTCATTAAGTATATACATATTTAATTTTTAGCACATTTTTAATTACGATAGAATCGTAGGTTACTGAAAATAATTTTCTGTGTTGTTCTTACGTACGAATTTTAGAATTATGAATTTATTTATTTGTTTGATTAAGTTAAATATTATCCTTAGTTTTGTTTTAATTGATATTTTGCTGATTTGAAATAAAATTCTTTAAGATAGAACTGTTAGTTACATTACAAAAATGGATTCAATAAATTGCTTTAGCTGTTCTGAATTATTCATGACTATCAATGAGTTGATTAGCCACATAAGGAATTGTCATCCAAACCAAACTTCAGTGTCGTGCTGCTACCGTAGGTGCTCGCGAAAATATAGTCGACTTGATTCCTATAGATTTCATTTGAAAACTCATTATAGAAATATTGAAAGTGAATACTCAAATTTAACTAGAGCCGCTGTTGCCAATTGCAGCAACGCAGAGCTAAGTTCTAATATTGAAAACAATGATGTCCGTCCTAGCACTAGTAACGCAGATATTGTTCAACAGTTATCACTCCCAGATATTCGTTTAGATTTGTTGAAGCAAATTTTAAGAACTTATTATAACGATTCCATTCCTCGAAATAAGAGTCAAGAGATTATCAAAAGCATCGTAAATTGTTATAGAAAATATTTATTATGCCTTTGCGAGAAATGTTTAGTGTTCTATTTCAAAAAACAAGCTTTTTGCTTGAAACTATATCCTACATTATTTCCTTAAAAACTCGTGATCGAGCTGTAACTTATAATTTAATTCAAAGTGCACTCTGGAAGAACAAAAAAGATGAACAGTTTTCACAATGCTTTGATAATAGTGTATTATATTTGCCTCTATTAGTTTATTTTGATGAATTTGAGCTTGATAATGTTCTATGATCCCATGCTGGGTCACAGAAAATTGGCGGGGTCTATATAAAAATTCTTTGTATTCCCGAGTACCTACAGTCTAAACTTGCCCATATATTTGTTGCAATGTTATTATTTTCTGAGGATAGAAAAAAATTCGGAAATACTAGCGTATTTTCAGGATTCATCGCAGAGCTTAATTATTTGCAAACTACAGGAATTGAACTCAAAAACAAAATACCATATGGTCTTAGAAATTTAAATAGGGCCAACATTATTCCTACATTAATTCTTGGGGACAATCTCGGGCTTAATACGATTCTTGGATTTTCAGATAGTTTCTCTAGTAACTTTTACTGCCGCTTTTGCAAACTGAATCGTAATATTATGAAATTTAGTATTAAAGAAAATGTTGAAATGATACGAAATCCTGAGAATTATGACTATGATCTTGCATTAAATGATTTTAAGGTTACTGGCGTGAAAGAAAATTCGGTTTTTAACCGTATCAATAATTTTCATGTAACACAAAATTATTGTGTAGATGTCATGCATGACCTATTGGAAGGGGTTTGCCATTACGAACTAATATTTATTCTAAATAGTTTTATATGACTATAAATTCTTTTCATTAGAACAATTGAACTACAGAATGCTTACTTTCGACTACGGTCCTATATACAGCAGAAACAAACCTCCTATATTAAACTCAGATTCACTAAAAAAAAAAAAAAATTAAAGCTATCTGCTTCTGAGATGTTAGTTTTTTTCAAGTGCATCTCATTGATGATTGGTGATTTAGTTCTTGAATGTGAAGAATGGTCGTTATACATACTTTTAAGGCAGATAGTTTATATTTGTTGTGAATCAGATTCAATTCAAGATGGAATAGTCGAACATTTACAAGAATTGGTGTGTGAACATAATCGTTTATACTTAAAACTTACAAAAAGTACACTAAAACCCAAATTTTATAATATGCAACATTACGCAAATATTATGAGCAAAATTGGTCCTTTGAAACATATCTCATCAATGAGATTTGAATCGGTACATAAAGTTTTGAAGAATATAAGCAATAGCTCTAACAATAAAATTAAAATCTTTAGGACAATTTTTATTAAGTACCAAATAAAGCTTCTAGATTTGTTCATAAATTACAACGATGTTATAGACGCGAGAGTTAAATCAGGCCCTGCAACAATTTATCATAATATGAACAGCCTTATACAAAAATATGGTATTGTTTCAGCTCTTTCGACTTATACTGTGTCTTATCTCCAATACGAACATATCTTATTTAAACCCGGTATGGTTGTACATGTTGGTGAATACGAAGATGATATTCCATTATTTGGTTTAATCAGGCACATTTGTTCGATAGACCGTTCGTACTACTTATGTCTTCAAAGACTTTTAAATCACGGAATTGATTCACATTTTCATACTTTTCGGGTTGAATACGAGAACTAGCTATTTCTTTTTTGTGAAGGTGGACTCATTAGAATCCAATTATATTGGGTACATTTGTGTAACGAAAAATAATATTAAATTTTTAAATTAATACAAATATTGGTAATTAGTAATACGTAATAATGTAGCAGATTTGTAATAACTGGTTTTATACATTTATTAGAAATGAGGTTAGTTTTTATTATTCATTTAGATTTAGTTATGTCCACGTATGACAAATTAATGTATATAGGTACTATATTATTTAAATATTATTTAATAAAATTATTCATTAAACATCAATGTGTATTATTTCGACAATTATTTTTAAAACAATGATTTTTAGTGCAATCATATTAAAATTAACAAAGTCGTGCGCTGAGAATATGATAGCATCCCGTATATAATGTTTTCTGCAACAAAATTGGGTGACAAACCACACTGTAGTGACTAACATACAACGTTTGTTACAATATTACTCCTAAAAACAAAATGGTAGTATCGAACAAATAATGCTCTCTGCAACAAAAGCAACTCAAGAACTACATGATAGCAACCAACATATAATGTTTTCTGCAAACAAAGTTTCTCAGCACAACATGATAGCAACGATCAAACAATGTTCTCTGCAACAAAAGCAACTCAAGAACTACATGATACCAGCCAACATATAATGTTCTCTGCAATAAAAGTTCCCCATCAAAAACATGGTGCCGACCAACATATAATGTTCTCTCCAACAGAAAATGTATTGATTGTTACAACCAATATATAGTTATTTACATGATGGCAACAATAAAAAACCCAATCATTACATTATGCTCTTCAAATATTATTGCATCAACTATATTTTTTTTCTGCGTGTGTGTATATTTCACATTTATGTAATGAGCACTAAAGCCATTTTGTTCACTGTCATTTGAATTTTATTTTCATGTTGTGTGTTTATTTATATGTGCGTATTTAAATAAAAATGTATAGAAAACCTAAATTGGACATTTCCGAATGGAAAAAATATAAAAAAGTGGTTCATATAGACGGTTGACGATCAGGAATCGATTAAAGTTCAGATTTATAGAAAATGGTTCAGGTGAAAACTCGACGTCTGCGAATAATCAACTTCCAACCCAAGATTATTCATCAGGGAGTAACCAGACGAATGCAGCAATTCCTTCTAACAGCCAGAACGACTTCGACGATAGAGATTGTAATGTGGAAGATGAACTCATTAATGAAGATTTGGACAATTTCTCGGACAGTGAAAATGAAGATCAAAATATCGAGAACGACACTGATTTTACAGAGGATTTAAGGATTTGGGCTACAACACACAATATTAGACATACAGCAATCAATGAATTGCTAAAAATAATAAAGAAGCGGATGGCGGTATATGTGCCATCCGATGCACGAACGTTACTCGAGACACCAAAATCTATAAAATTGATAACTATTGGTCATGGTATTTATTGGCACCAAGGTCTTGAAGTTTGCCTTAAATACATTTTGCACGATATTGAAAAAGCATTAGATATATCTCTAAATTTGAATATCGACGGCCTACCAATTTACAAAAGCTCCAGAGAAGAATTTTGGCCAGTATTATTTAATATTTATGAAATGCCAACATTCAACCCAATGGTAGTTGGAATCTGGAGTGGGGTAGGGAAACCTCAATCTGTAGAAGATTTCTTAAGGTAATGTGATATTTAATTATCTAACCAAATATTTTGAATTTGATCTTTACTTAATTAACTTATTGATTTGCTGTCTTTATATAGGCCTTTCGTGGATGAGTTAAAATTGCTATTGAATACTGGTATTCAAATAAACGGATATCTCGGGAAAATTAACATCAGATGTTTTGTTTGAGATTCTCCGGAGAGGGCGTTTATGAAAGGTGTTGTAAATTTTAATGGTAAACATGGATGCCTAAAATGTATTGTAGTGGGCGAATGGAATCACGATAATAAAACTATGTCATTTCCACGCATTGGATCACCAGAAAGAAATGACCAAGACTTTCGGAATAGAACCTACGGTAGCCATCATAAAACAACATCACCACTTGAAACACTGCCTATTGATATGGTAAAAGATATTATTGTTGCGGAAGAGCTGCATTTAATTCATTTAGGGTATATGAACCAATACAAAAAACAAATTTAAAACAATTACACCGGTGTGGGTTGAACTATGTCGTTGTCTATTGTGATGAATTTGGTATGTAACGGCTGCTTCAAAACCCTAACACAAATAAATATTGTTAGATCGGTTCTGAGCCTGGATGCAGAAAGTTTGCTTCATAACAACTTCACAATTTTTTTTCGTTATACTAGTTGTGAACAAATCGATTTAACAAAATTGGTTGTACTGGTTGTAGAACGGTTGTCGTAGTGCTTTACTTGCATTACGCCATATTTATAAAGCCAATATGCGACTCCATTTTGAAATTAATCGTATTAAAATAAAAAATGTAGTTCAATGACCTAATCGGTCATATTAATTATTTTTTTAAATATTCTTAACTATAATTTAATTTTCCTCAGGAATCAAAAAATTTGGAGCGATGCTTCATTTTTCGACCTAGAAATCCTCATTTTACAGTAAAAATGTATTTCTCATTATTTCTCCCGCGTATATGTGCGATATTTATCGAAAATTAGAATTGCATAAATATCAATCAGAATAATGTAATATTTTTCTCCATCATATATTTTATGTTTATAGTGTCATATTGTATTTAGTTACAAATATTGTATTTTTGTAATATGAATACAACCGATTATTATTATAATGTAAAAATCACAACTTTTGTTATTACCATTTTACTTGTGCAGAAGTTGTAGATTATGTTGTGTAGTTCTTTTTTTGACCACAATTATTAGTTTTCAAATATTCAAATAGTTGACAGAGAACTGTGACAGCGTGTTCTACAGGTTGTGACGACATTCAAATACCTATTTCGAAAATATTTTACAACCGTTTCACGCTCAATTAAAAGTTGTGAAAAACAATCACAACTCCTTATATCGCTTTCACAAAGCTATGGAAACGTTGTAATGCTGTTGAGGTATACGGTTCGCTACAACAAAAAGGCGGGGAAATTAGTTGTCACAGTAATGTGGGAACCAATGGACAAACAAAAATGATACTTGGGAACTAGGATGAAACTTGGCAATGCTTTAACCGATTTTAGTCAAATTTGACATGTGGGATCAAAATGGAATTCTAAAATGATTTAAAGATGAGTTTCTGATGAATCATTTAGATGGAACTTAGCTATTACTAAACCGATTGTGATGCAATTCAATATATGCGTTGGAAGTGGGATTCTAAAATAGGTTTTAGATAAATTTTTGGAATATGGCTAAATAGGATGGAAATTACAGATTATTTCTCACAGCAGATAAACCTCGATAGCTGTATGGATACTTGGCTGTTCCTTAATCGATTGTGATGCAACACAATATATGTTTTGGAAGTGGGATTTTAAAATAGTTTTTAGGTAAAGTTATGGAATATGGCCAACAGAGGATAAACCTCAACAGCTAAATGGATTACGGAAACTGGATATATTTAAATATATCAATAGGAGTTACATAAAATAATAATTATTATTATACATCTGCCGTAACCTGTTTAGATTACTCATATACATCTGCCGGAAAATTTAGTCGTGATTAAAGGAAAATAAGAAAAAATGGGTGGTTAGTGTAGGACCCCGGAATTAGGAAAATCATTTTAGAATCTCATTTCCAACGATCATGTAAAATTGGTACAAGAATCGGTTTAGAAATAGCCAAGTTCCATCCTAATTGGCCATATATGCCATATTACAGAACTTCATCTAAAAACCATTGTAGAATCCCGTTTCCATCACACATGTCAAATTTTCACTAAAACTTGTTAAGGAATAGCCAATTCCATTACAATTGGCCATATTCCAGAACTTTATCCAAACATCATTTTAGATTCTCATTTCCAACGCAAATGTCAAATTGCTCTAAAATCGGTTAAGGAATAGCCAAGTTCCATCACAATTAGCCATATTCCAGAACTTGTTCCAAAAATAATTTTAGAATCCCATTTTCAAAGCACATGTTAAATATCACTAAAATCGGTTAAGGAATAGCGAAGTTCCATCCTAGTTGGCCATATTCCAGAACTTCATCTAAAAATCATTTTAAAATCCTACTTCTATCGCGAATGTTGAATTTTTCTAAATTCGGTTACAGAATAGCGAAGTTCCATCCTAGTTGGCTATATTTAGGAACTTTATCTAAAAATCATTTTAGAATCACATTTCCAACGCACACGTCAAATTTCTCTATCGGTTAAGGAATAGCCAAGTTCCATCACAATTGGCCAAATTCCAGAACTTCATCCGAAAATCATTTTAGAATTCCATTTCCATTGCACATTTAAAATTTCACTAAAATCGGTTAAGGAATAGCCAAGTTCCATCCCCATTGGCCATATTTCAGAACTTCACCTAAAAATTATTTTAGAATCCCATTTTCAACGCACATGTCAAATTTCACTAAAATCAGTTACAAAATAGCCAAGTTCCACCCTAGCTGGCCATATTTAAGAACTTTATCCATAAATCATTTTAGAATCCCATTTCCAACGAACCTGTCAAATTTCACTCAAATCGGTTAAGAAATAGCCAAGTTCCACAATAATTGGCCATATACCAGAACTTCATCTAAAAATCATTTTACAATCCCACTTCCAACGCACATGTCAAACTTCACTCAAATCGGTTACAGAATAGCCAAGTTCCATCCTAGTTGGCCATATTTCAGAACTTCAACTAAAAATCATTTTAAAATCCCACTTCTATCGCGCATGTTAAATTTCACTAAAATCGGTTAAGGAATATCCAAGTTCACTCCCTAATGGCCATATTCCAGAACTTCATCTAATAATCATTTTAGAATCCCGTTTTCATCACACATGTCAAATTCCACTAAAACCTGTTAAGGAAGAGAAAAGTTCCATTACAATTGGCCATATTCCAGAACTTTATCCGAAAATCATTTTAGAATCCCATTTCCAACACAAATGTCAAATTTCTCTAAAATCGGTTAAGGAATAGCCAAGTTCCATCACAATTGGCCATATTCCAGAACTTGTTCCAAAAATAATTGTAGAATCTCATTTCCAACGCACATGTCAAATTTCTCTAAAATCGGTTAAGGAACAGCCAAGTTCCATCACAATTGGCCATATTCCAAAACTTTATCTAAACATCATTTTATAATCCCATTTCTATCGCGCATGCACAAATTTCTCTAAAATCTGTTAAGAAATAGGCAAGTTCCATCACAATTGGCCATATTCAAGAACTTTATCCAAACATCATTTTAGAATCCCATTTCCAACGCGCATGTCAAATTTTTCTAAAATCGGTTAAGGAACAGCCAAGTTCCATCACAATTGGCCATATTCCAGAAATTTATCTAAATATCGTTTATCGAACTTTCTTTATTTGTTGATAAAAGAGCAATTCGTGTGTTACAAAAAATTTTGCTCCCTAATGTATTTTCTTCAATGGCTCTGTAGAATGGGTTGCTCTGTTTTAAGAGCAAAATTAAAAATAAAAATTTAAATCACTTTGAAAGAGCGAAATAATTTTTTTTTTTGTGTTTATCATTAGAGGGTAAGAGCGTAAAAGCAAACTGAAAAAAAATTTTATTGGGAGCAAGAGCGAAAATTTGTATAAAGAGCTCTAAAAGAGCGATAAATTTAAACTCTGGTATAGTCTATTAAATATTACAGACGAGAGCAAATCATATAATCCGAAATTATTTAGTATACTATGGTACCTGCATTAATTACCACTCTACGATGCAACATCCTATAAAGGCGTTTTTTTTTTGTTCATTTCAAGCGCTATTTTGTTATTTTGAGCTAAAAAACAAAACTTTATTTATTTATCTGTTAAAACTACGATCTCTTACTAAATAGAATTGAATTAATTTTCAACATTATTCGAATGAAAAAAACTATTTTTTTTTGTAAAGTTTCAATTTCATTAAATTAGAGTAGAAAAACTTAAAATAACTCAGTTTTTTTTTTTTTTATAATTGTGCAAAAAAGTTTTTTATTTTACAAAATTGAATTTCGATTTAATGTTATTATAACCCGGAGATTTTTTATATTTTTTTCACTTTTATTGCCAAAATTATTTATAGTTGTTGTTGTATAATTTGTAACAATAGAGTACGCAGAGTGGAAACATTTTATTTTATTTTGCTTCAAGAATTAAATTGAGAATTATGAAAAGTTTAATTCTTTAATGATAATTAGTTTTATTGCTAAATGCCAGGACTGTGCAGGTTTCAATTTATGTGGGTGGGGTATCGTTTTTTTTTTTTTTTTTGAATAAAGAATATATGTATGTACATATTTCCGTATCTTACTAGGGACATAGCGGAAATAATGATGCTTCGTTTAAATGAGAAAGGATAATTATAAACTGGATACGACAGATGCTTTTGTATTATGAGTGAGTGTGTAATTTTTTTTTTTAAATGGTTTAATTAAATATGGTAAGTATTTTCCTGGAATTTCTATTTGTTTCCAAAAGCATTGTTTATGGAGACATGACGTATTTATTTATAAAGGATTTGAAATATTCATTCTGTAGTAAACTAAACGTGCAGGAAATTCTTTGTAAGAATATTATACATAAACGTACAAAAATTATCTCATTTCAAAATTTCATCTAAAGGTGGGTTAACCTGTTCAAAAATGCCTTTGAAGCGATTAAGAATAATTTCATAAGTACTATGCTCGTATGTAAACCAATTAAAGTAATTTTATGTAATACTAGCTGAGCCCGGTCCGCCTTGCTCGCCCTAAGTAAACCTTTTCTTTTGTATTGTCTCTCGATTTAAATAGATACCACAGCATTTAGTTATTGAAAATTCAATTTTCGTATATCTGTACAATAAGTACATTGTATTAGAGTGTAAACATTATAACGGGAAATTGATTTGGCAATATTGTTAATGAGCTATTGGAATGCAAACTGCTGTTAAATGATAACAATGGAAAGATAAATGTAGATGATTCGTATTATATGCCGCACAGTGATACCTGATGGAAGAATATTATTAAAAAATGTAATAAATATTTTATGTGAAATGAAATTCGTATAAATTTATTGTAACGTTCTTTATTTTAAAATTTGTTTGGTTTAAAATTTGGTAATTAAATTAGTAAAATGTTATTTGATAAAAATTATATTATATAGCGAACTCCGATGCACTTCGTTGCAACCAACAAAAAAAAAGAAATGAAATATTCTAGATTTTTTTTTTATGAAATGAATGCTTTGTATTTCAAAATTATTATTGTCAATCCAAAACATTTGGATATACAATATTTTTCGTTTGCCCATTTGAAGCGAGCACAAACAAACAATTTAGAGTTCCAACTCTTGAGCAGGCCACGTATAGCTGTCCATGTGAAAAGCACGGCTCCTCCAAATTGAATCCACATATTTAAAGCGTTTGTCCTTGCGCCTTATTGATGGACATAGCAAATGATAGACGCACTGGGAATTGCAAACGCTTAAATTCAAATGGCATGTCTGTTGGAATCAGTGGAATACGTGGTATGAGCACAATTTCACTTTTCGCTGTTCCGGTCAATATTGTAGCTTCAATTAAATTCGGCATCAATTTTTTTACTGCCAATATTGTGCCATTGCACAGTTTTGGTGCATTTAAGTTCCGCAGTAAAATAATTGATGAGCCAACCTTTAAATTCAGACAATGCGGTGGCATACCAGGTGGTTCCAATGAATTCAAAAATTCAATTGGATATAATTCACTGCATCATCTGCATTCATTGCGCTATCAACAGATTTATATGATGTCACTGCACCTGGTAATTTTTCTTGAATCTGATAATTGATTGCATTGACGTGTACATTTTTTGGTGCCAGTATTGCGCGTTCTCTCAACCAATTGTGATTCCTGTAATTTTGAACAATATTTGGGAATACACTTTCAATCAACTCTTCTGTTAATTGGAGAATGGTACAGAAATTGTTCGGCAATGTAATTAATCCATTTGTATTATCGACTCGAACTTTGCCATTTCCAATATCTAACAATTGCTTCGAGAACCGATATGCAGATTGGTCGTTGTGCAATTGAACGTGCATATTTATGTTCAATGTCAATTTTTGCACATGTCGCCACAGAAGAGAAGACTTTAAGCATGCATTGATCTCATCCGCCGGTGTTGATCGTGGAACCACAGGCAACATTTGACGAAAATCGCCTGACAATAATATCAATGCACCACCAAAAATTTCTTGATTCTGACGTAGACCTTGCATTGTACGTTGTAATGCTTCCAGCGATTTTTTATGCGTCATTGTACATTCATCCAAAAGAATAATTGCTGCTTGTTGCACAACTTTTGCCATCGCAGAATTTCTTGAAATAATGCACGTGGGATTTTCAATCACCTGTTAATTTGAGAATAATTATTGGTGTTTTAAAGAGATCAATCAATAAATATAAGCACACCTGCACATTCAACGGCAATTTTAATGCAGAGTGCGCTGTTCGTCCACCATCCAATAGAGTAGCAGCGATTTCCGACGAAGCAAGTGCCAATGCTATTTTTCGTTGCGATCGAATGGCTGCCAAAATCAGTGATATCACAAATGTTTTTCCCGTACCGCCAGGCGCATCCAAAAAATATAATCCACCGACTTCATTTTGTACAGCTTGCATGATGGTATCATAGACATGTTTTTGATGGTCATTTACAATGGCCACTTCATCAATTGTTGGTGCATTAAATCGTCTCGCATGCTCCCCAAAGGGCGTTTTGTCAGCCCTGATAACGATTCTGTGATCATCAGATGGCATACGATCGAGAGCGGTTTTAAGCAATCGAATTAATTCATTGTGCTGATGTAAGAATGTTTGAAGTTCAGAAACAATTTGTCGACTTGCACGCGCAGCAATTGTACAACGCCGATCCAATTCATGATTTGCATCTCCGATAAAATAGATTTGCAAAAATTGATGATCAGCATCAGGATATGGCAATAAGGAACCAGTTCGATGACAAATCTGACCTTGAATCTGTAATATTTTTGAAATGTAATTAGATGCTGGGTCAGAATTCTTGAACACATCAAAAAAATTGCTGCTCAGATCGAATTTTTCATATGATATTCCGGATGAAGTAATTACCTTAAACGTCGGCATGAAATTGTCTCTTACAATGCATCACAATGTGGACATCTCGCTCAGACGCACCGTTTTCGAGATATTTGCAATTTTTCGATTTTACGTGTATTTGTTGTTGTTTTACAAAGAGCGAGTTTATTTCAGGAAAAAAATCATAACTCGAGAATGGCTGGACCGATTTTGGAGTTCAAAATCAACTAACCATCATCACTCCTCCCTGCACCTTCCCTGAAAAATGTTCTGGCAATCGGTTGAGCCGTTCTCGAGTTATGGAGTGACAATCAAAATGTACACTTCTTTTTATATATATAGATAAACTCGGGTATCTTCTCTGTAACTCCATAATTATTTTATTTTACGAAATCAATTTGTGATGTATCAAATTATTCGTTCTTCCTGAATCCGTATATAATTCAATATATAGTAAAGCGTACAACATATTTTTGTTTCGACTTTTCGTACTTAAAATTCCGCCTGCGTTCATTATATTTTGTTTCATTCACAGCAAGATAAGATGTTACCAGAACCATGGAACATATGTTCTGAATTAAGGGATAAACTTAAATCACAATTTTTCAAAAAAGACAAAAAAAAAATACATTGGGGTTAGGTAGACACACATGAGGATAATATCCCTTCCGTACACATGTACATACATAGGTTTGGGTGATGGAATATTGTTCTCCTCATTTCATCATCTTAGTGTGTATGTATACAGAACATTATGTTTTGATCATGCGTACAGTAGACGCAGATAATTCAAATTGAACATGTGAAAAGCAAAATAAAAATATGTTTGTAAAAAAATTTCGATTTTTTTTTTTATCGTTTTGTTATCTAGATTATTAATGTCTGTTATCATAAAAGATTTAAATCTTTTAAAAAATTCCATTTATTACAATTGTAATTTAGGGTTTGGTTCATTCATCATCAAATAAAAGCCATACAAATACATAACTGTAAGCGACATGTATGGAATTTTTTATTGTACGCGTTTGATGTGTATACGCCGGTGAATCAAGTTATTTTACCCCCAAACATTTATGTTGTAGCAGATGAAGAATGGGTAAAGGCGGGAAAGTTTAAAGGATAGTACTTTAATTTTTAAGCTTATGCTTGAATATTTCACCTTTGTATTTACAATTCTTATTGTAAATTATTTTTAGTGCTTAATTAATTTTATTTTGAAGTAATCCTAATTAAATTATAAATAGAAAAACTTGTTGTGTTTAAATGTATTTTATATCAAAATCTCCTTAAAAAGGTTTGGCGTGAGTATATGGATAAGCGGATGAAGTGTTGTGCGTCTACGCCTATTTGAAGATTGCCTACACGCGAATGTCAATAATTGTGTAAACAATAGTTTACGGCGTAAGCTCTGAAATCGTCTATATAGATACAAAAGAATCCATAAAGAATCTATAATATAGGAGGGCCGTAATCAAAGAATTGTTTGGTTTGCAATTAACAAAGGAAATAAATGAAATATATGATATCCTTTGTAACGAATCGGGAGATGAACGTTGCTATGATTTCAGACGCAAACCAACACACGATTGTCAACAGAAATTTATTCATCTAGAGGCTTTCAGGCGGTTTTCTATGGTCGGCTAGTGTTCAGAATACGTGATGTCAACCAGCTGATCTGAAAACAACCAAAAGAAAAGGTTAAATAAACACAAACAAAAGGGTATCAAGGCTAGATTTTAACTTACCTTTTGTTGCAAATAAATTATCGCCACATTATTGCAACCTATAAAATTAAAAATGTCAATTAATTTATGTATTTTTGTAAAACTAATTATGTATTAAATAAATCTCACTTGTTTTTGTTAGCATCCATTGACATTTCGATCATAATGTCAAATATAATGTGGTCGCATTCAGTAGAGTAATGTGGTCGCATTCAGTAGAGTAATGTGGTTGCATTCAGTAGTACAATATATTTGCATTCTACATAGGACATCTGTCGCAAAATCCGTGTATCAAAAAACAATATTGTAAAATACAAAACTTGCATTGTAAAAACATTCTGTGCAATACATTGAGACGAAAAGGTTCTCTTTTCCAAAAAATATTAGTAACAAAAATAAAATAAAATTATAAAGATAATTCAAGTATATACTTACGTGTTTCTTTTAACTGCAGTTTAAAATTATAAAATCATTTATCTACAATCGCATCGATTGTTTTCATGGTCCTTCGAGCCGGATTGCGAATTTGAGTGCACGTTAATAACAGTAAAATAACGCGATATCGCTTATTCTTTGGCAATTCGTGTCGCAAACTCGCGAGTGCAAATACACAGTGAATTTTTCTGTAACAAGTGACGCCGCCGATTTGGCGCGTAAAACCACGTTATAATTAACTGAAAGACATTCACAGTTAAGGCTGCTGCCACCACACCGCTAATTAACGGTAATCTAGCCATAGAGATACAACAATCCAGCCTCCGTTTTGCTGTTTTACGACGCAGCTGATATTAAGGCGCATAAAGTACGCTGTAAATTATAACCTAAAATAATTGCTGCTCAACCAAGACGCAGATATCAGTTCGCATAAAGCACGCTACAATTTATTGGAACGTTGTCCATCATTGAGAGGTGCATCAGGAGCGAGAAACGATAAGTATCAAATTCTACTTAAATTATATCTACATATTTGTTTGTTTTTTGCCAACTTTTTGTTTGTTTTCTGTTGGGTGTATATCGAGTTTCGTGAACAATTACATTAATAAACATGGCGACAGCAGTACAGTCTCGTGGTCGTGTTATGGGCTCGTTAACCGTTATTAACAAATTCTTGTTAACGGTAACATCAGAAACCACATGTTGTGACATTGAGGTTAGATTAAACAAACTCGATGATCTGTGGAAAGAGTTTCAAGAACACGAGACACAAATAGCCGCTATACTTGCAGATAACCCAAATGCAAGTGTTGAACTCAAACAAGAAGATTTTGAGACCAAATTTTTCAACACAAAATCTAAATTATTAGAATTTTATCGCCAGAGACAACCACACAATCCGCAAGTAGTCAAAGAACATTCGTTTGATCAATTATTAGAGCAGCAACGAATCTTCTTAGAAAATCTTGCTGATCGTTCTCAAGCAATAAATGAGCGATCAATGATTCAATCATCAGAGAAGTTTAAATTACCTCACGTATCAATTGAGAAATTCAGTGGGGAGTTCGAAGCATGGCCGTCATTTTATGATCTATATACTACTTCGGTGCACAATATAGATACCATCTCCCAGGTTCATAAATTCCAGATATTAAAAGGGTTGCTTAGGGGTCCACCACTTAACATAATTCGGAACTTTTTAATAACCGACGCTAACTATACAGAAGCTTGGGACAAGTTAGTCAAGCGGTACGACAAGAAACGACCGTTATTAAATGCGCACATCAGCCGATTTTTTGATCAGCCATCCGCTAGTAACGGGTCTTTCCATGCGCTTCGCCAACTCAGCGATACATCAGATGAGATAATCAGGGGCATTAAAGCATTAGGTCAAGAAGCCGAAAGCAGAGATCCATGGCTCATCCGCATTCTATTGAACAAGGTGGATGAAGAATCTCGGATCGCTTGGGCGCACCAAACTCTAAATCAGGAATTTCCAAGAATTGAAGAGTTCCTAGAATTCGTGAACAATCGATGCTATGCCAAGGAGAGTGCCATAGGTGACACCAAGAAAAGAGGAGCGAAGATATCTGCTGTTACGGTAACGTCGATGCATAGTGTGTAACGAATCCCCCAAAAGGGATTACGTTAACAGACATGAGAATAGCGGTCTGATGCGGTATAGTAGCTGGCTAGAGCTCACGGTGCGGCGTGGGGATTCTCAGACATATTTCTCATGCTTGAATAACCGCATGATGAACAAAATTAGAGGGGCAAATGGAAATTAAAAATTACACTGCCACGGCCTCAGCGGCAAAAGGAAATAATAAGCCGGGAGTGATCGTTTCGGAGTGACCGTCTCAATCCCAGGCGACTACCGCCGTGACTGCCACACGGGCCTCCCCTCATCGGCCCGCCTACTGGGATGCTGTTTCCCAGTCGCGACGGCTCCCGATGCCATTTATGAAGGAGGGACGCCCGCATGACAATCCCAGCGACAATCCCCCGGAACGAGACCGTCACCCCGACGCGATCAACTCATGTGGCGTGCCGCCCTCCAGCACAGCCTGTCCTGGAGGAACGAACGGCACGCACGGAAAAGGATGGAAAAAGGCCGACCCTTCGCATGACCCCACCTCACATCACCCGATCAATTATTTATTTACGCGCACATGGTGCGGCTTAGCACACGACAGTTAAAAATTCAAAGAAAAAAAATTGTTACGGTAAAAGTAAAAAACTGAAAAATTCGTTAGAAAAAAAACTACGTTACCACTGATTCTACGTTATATTAAGATTTTACTTTCACTAATCACTGTTCCAAAAAATCATGAAAACAAAGAAAATAACACCAAAGTACCTGAAACAGAAAAATGGACCGCTATGTGGTCGAACCACACCCAAAGCGGACAACCGAACCGAAGCGAAGCAAAAAGAAAAATCGCGAAAACTCCAAACGCAATCACTCAAACAACGGAGAAAAGATGAAATCGGCGTGATATTTGCTCGGTGTGGGGTTTCCACCAAATCGGTGCACCACCACAAATCGCGCGTATGACCACAAAACGTAAATATATAATATATAGAAAAATAAGCGGAGAAAAAAAACAACTGTTACAATTAAAAATTTACAGTTGGTTAATTTCCGCTGATAGCGTACCTTTTATTTCTTACCCACCTGGCCCGTCCGACCACACCGCAACCAGCGCCGTCGCAGGATCCCCCTCAATATGGAACACTGCTCCAATATCACGACAATTTGCACCCAATTACACCGTGGCACTTTAACGGATATTTGTCTAGATTTATCGACTATGTGAAGCCTGAATTAGGTGTATTTAATTTAATCTGATGCTAGTCCAGTTGACTTCCAATCCGACGTAAAGGCAAACACAAAAAAAATGTTGCGGGTTTTATGTTTAATGCACCACTTTCACTTATAAAGAAAAGTTCTTAAAATTTTTAGGTGATTTTCTGAACACACTCAGAAAACCGTTTATTTCACGTTATTATGTTTAATATTTTTTTTTTTTTATTTCAAAAAAAAAACCACACCCTTTTTACAATATTTTTTTTTTTGTTTAATTTAAATTTTTTATTTTTTTTATGTCCATTTATACAAATTCAAGAAAGAATTTACACAAGTTTTAGGATATATATTTTTTTTTTTTCTTAATTTGATTTAATATAATATAATATCATAATAGTTTTTTTAAATTCATTTATTTTTATAATCATTTATCATTGGTCTTACAATATTTATTTTCTTTTTTATTTTCGACCAAATCACTAAACTTGACAAAAAAAAAAATCACAAAACTTGACGGTCTATATACGCGACCAACAAAAAAACTACTCGACCGATCTTTATCAAAATTAAAACTCGACTTTTTTATTTTTAATTTTTATATAAAAAAAAGAATTTGACTTCTCGTCAATAACTCCAAAACTAGACTTAATTATTTAATAATTAATAAAACTTAATATTATTATTAAATATCAATGGCCGATGCGGCATTAAAAAATTGAATTTTTATTTTTTTTTTACTTTATCCAAAAACGTTTTTATTTTACCACTCACGCTTCCAAAATCAAAAACTAGACTAACTAATCAAAAAAAATATTTTACATCAATTACAAAAAAAATCAGAAAATTTTCCCCCTCCTATTTTCCCTTCGCATCGTTGTTTGTCCCGCTCGCTGTATTTGTGCACACACACAATCAGTTTTATTATTTTTTTTTTTTTTTTATTGTAAAATCTTTATTCATGTGTATATTCTCTTTTTTTTTTTGTTTATATGTGCACAAATACAACGAATGAAACCACCAACGACGACGAACATATATATATACTCAGTTGTACGGTCGCTTCGGCTTCATGTCTAATCAGCCGATCGGTTTTCTTCCCCACACAAAGCAAATATCACGCGTTAATTCAAGCCAATAATACCAACAAGAAAAATGGAATATTCGAGATTGGACATTTTAGCATCGTAAACATTCCATCTCATACCACACAATACATATAAACAAACCATCTCGCAAGAAATATATATGCTTGTACATGATAATATAGAAAACAAGTAAATGCAGGGGAAAAACAAAATAAAATATTTTTACATAACAATCGGTGAGAATATTAATTTGAACTTTGGGAAAGCATAAATCAGAGCGTATGTATATACAACACTATGGTGGTCATGGTATAAAAAAACAAATTCAAACTATTTGAGCGGTTGGAATTTTTGCAATTAAAAATTTTCTTCTGTATGAAGTGGAGACATATGGCCGTCGTAACAAACGTGGGGACGACCCACACCCGAGGTAAGGTCTCAAGCCAGGCATATAATACATAAATAGTGGTGTTAAACCCGAATATGAAGAGGAAAAAAAATTTGACTGAAGAAAACAAAGTAAATATTTCAAGGTACACGAAAATTACCACCAGTAACCAAATACCAAAGTAATAGTAAGAACTAAATAAATCTAAGAGCTACTTAATAATAAAGATAAAGAAAAAAAACACTGCAAAAACTATAATTCGTTATAGTGCAATTATGGACATATAGGGAATATTTTGTTTTATAGTGAATATTCTGAATTATCGGAATTATTTTGATTTATAATGAATTTTGACTTCTAGGAAATGACGTGGACTTATAATGAATTATGTTGACGTATAGTGGGTTATAATGACTTATATGAAATCTGTTGATTTATAATGAATTATGTTGACTCGTAGGGAAAATGCTAACACTAGATCTTAAAATGAAAATAGGACAATACTACTAACTAAATAACTAAATAAATGTAAGACTACCAACTAATGATTTAAAGATTAATGAGAAAAAAATATATATAAAATATTATTTTAATCTGATAGAGTTTAATTTGTCTTATAGTGAATATTTCGTCTCATAGGGTTTATTGTGACTTCTAAGGATATTTTGTCCATCAGGAATATTTGGTCTTATAGGAGAATTTGGTTTTATAGTGAATATTTTGTCGTTTAAGGAATATTTTGTTTGGTGTTAGCCAAAAACTACTGACTAAAGTAAGATAAAAAAAAATCAATTAAACACTAACTAAACCTAGAGAAACTAATTCAAAAAAAAACCTTTTTTTTTTTTTTTTTTTTTTATTACATGGAATTGTTTGACTTATAGAGAATTGTACTAAATTATATTAAATTATTTGGATTTTATAAAAACAATTATTTTGACTTATAATGAATTTGACTTATAGGGAAATTAATGTAATGAATTATAGGAAATTATAATAAAATAGATAAACTAGAAAACTAAATACTAAAGTTAGTTACTAAATAAACCTAGGAAAATTAACTAATTAAAACATAAAAGATAAAGAGAAAAAAAAATTCAAAACGTATGTTGACTTATAGGGAATGATATTAACTGGTAAGGAATTATAGACTTATAGTGAATTAATTCTGACTTATAGTGAATTTGAATTTATAGGTAAATATAATGAATTACATTAACTAAATAAAACTAAATGCTAAAGTAAAACTAAAAATTCAAAACTAAATACTAAAATAAATTTAAATTAATACGAACCAAAACAAAATACGAAAGTAAATGTAAAAAAAAAATTTCCGAAATGGTAATATAATTTAATATTTTAGGAAATATAGGAAAAAAAAAAAAATGTACACCAAATAACTAATTAATAATAGAATTACCCCAAAACCTAAAGAAAATATTAATTATACCCGTTTACCAAATAAATTAAATTAATTAATTACCCGACAATTAAATTAATTATTTAAACGAAATTCAAATGAATTAATTAGACAAAGTTAAATAAAATTATTTAACAACAAAAAAATCTAAAGTTAATATATGAAACCAAATTACGTTTATTAATGAACAAAAAATTAAATTAATTAAATATATCCGCAAAATTAAATTAGAACTTCAATAATAACGTGGACATCCACAAGTCGGGAAACGTGAGGAGCTACGAGAATATTATTACTGTCACAAGGACTCACTCGCGTCAATTGTTGACTGCCGCTCACTCAAACGCTGATCAAAACCGTACTTGAAGGATTATCACACGATGATACACTGGCGTTCATTTAATTTTGTACTAGTTTCGTAACAACAAAAAAAAATGTTTATAAAAAAAATCAATCAAAAAAATCAAAAATAAATTGGCTTAATTTATTAACGAGCGTTAAACTAATTAATTTTAAATGAATTAAAAAAAAAATAACGAAAAATAGAAATTTGGAATAAAAATTTAATCTAAATTCTGAAATTAAAATCATAAACTACCAAACTAATCACCTAAGTAAAAATGAAATAAACTTGGAATTAAACCAAAAAAAAATCGAATAAACAAGAAATTTTTTTTTTTTTTTCGCTGGTGTAAATGCCACGGTACGGAGAAGAATGAATTGAACTCTAAGTCCATCATCAAGGCTGGTGATCCGGAATCTCACTCTAAAGTCAAACACTAAAAGCGGAAGTAGAAGTGGATCCCGGAATCACCACCCTCAAGAACAGAAATAAAAAAAAAGAATTTGAAATAAGCAACGGGAACTCTAATGCTAGACCTAAACCAAGGAAGTTGCAGACCCCTCGCAATCAAACACTAAAAGTGGAAACCGATGGTGGTCTACAACATCCAGGTATTAGGAATAGTGAATTGAAAAATTTAAAAACTGAAAAAAAACTATGGGGAACATGACAAATTTTACGGAGGCGGTTTGTTAGGCCGACCTCCAACCGTTTAGTCGCCTCCTACGACAAGCAATGGATACTAAGGTGGTATTCTGGTTGATACAATTCTGCCCCCTACCTTTGGGCGCCACTGTAACGAATCCCCCAAAAGGGATTACGTTAACAGACATGAGAATAGCGGTCTGATGCGGTATAGTAGCTGGCTAGAGCTCACGGTGCGGCGTGGGGATTCTCAGACATATTTCTCATGCTTGAATAACCGCATGATGAACAAAATTAGAGGGGCAAATGGAAATTAAAAATTACACTGCCACGGCCTCAGCGGCAAAAGGAAATAATAAGCCGGGAGTGATCGTTTCGGAGTGACCGTCTCAATCCCAGGCGACTACCGCCGTGACTGCCACACGGGCCTCCCCTCATCGGCCCGCCTACTGGGATGCTGTTTCCCAGTCGCGACGGCTCCCGATGCCATTTATGAAGGAGGGACGCCCGCATGACAATCCCAGCGACAATCCCCCGGAACGAGACCGTCACCCCGACGCGATCAACTCATGTGGCGTGCCGCCCTCCAGCACAGCCTGTCCTGGAGGAACGAACGGCACGCACGGAAAAGGATGGAAAAAGGCCGACCCTTCGCATGACCCCACCTCACATCACCCGATCAATTATTTATTTACGCGCACATGGTGCGGCTTAGCACACGACAGTTAAAAATTCAAAGAAAAAAAATTGTTACGGTAAAAGTAAAAAACTGAAAAATTCGTTAGAAAAAAAACTACGTTACCACTGATTCTACGTTATATTAAGATTTTACTTTCACTAATCACTGTTCCAAAAAATCATGAAAACAAAGAAAATAACACCAAAGTACCTGAAACAGAAAAATGGACCGCTATGTGGTCGAACCACACCCAAAGCGGACAACCGAACCGAAGCGAAGCAAAAAGAAAAATCGCGAAAACTCCAAACGCAATCACTCAAACAACGGAGAAAAGATGAAATCGGCGTGATATTTGCTCGGTGTGGGGTTTCCACCAAATCGGTGCACCACCACAAATCGCGCGTATGACCACAAAACGTAAATATATAATATATAGAAAAATAAGCGGAGAAAAAAAACAACTGTTACAATTAAAAATTTACAGTTGGTTAATTTCCGCTGATAGCGTACCTTTTATTTCTTACCCACCTGGCCCGTCCGACCACACCGCAACCAGCGCCGTCGCAGGATCCCCCTCAATATGGAACACTGCTCCAATATCACGACAATTTGCACCCAATTACACCGTGGCACTTTAACGGATATTTGTCTAGATTTATCGACTATGTGAAGCCTGAATTAGGTGTATTTAATTTAATCTGATGCTAGTCCAGTTGACTTCCAATCCGACGTAAAGGCAAACACAAAAAAAATGTTGCGGGTTTTATGTTTAATGCACCACTTTCACTTATAAAGAAAAGTTCTTAAAATTTTTAGGTGATTTTCTGAACACACTCAGAAAACCGTTTATTTCACGTTATTATGTTTAATATTTTTTTTTTTTTATTTCAAAAAAAAAACCACACCCTTTTTACAATATTTTTTTTTTTGTTTAATTTAAATTTTTTATTTTTTTTATGTCCATTTATACAAATTCAAGAAAGAATTTACACAAGTTTTAGGATATATATTTTTTTTTTTTCTTAATTTGATTTAATATAATATAATATCATAATAGTTTTTTTAAATTCATTTATTTTTATAATCATTTATCATTGGTCTTACAATATTTATTTTCTTTTTTATTTTCGACCAAATCACTAAACTTGACAAAAAAAAAAATCACAAAACTTGACGGTCTATATACGCGACCAACAAAAAAACTACTCGACCGATCTTTATCAAAATTAAAACTCGACTTTTTTATTTTTAATTTTTATATAAAAAAAAGAATTTGACTTCTCGTCAATAACTCCAAAACTAGACTTAATTATTTAATAATTAATAAAACTTAATATTATTATTAAATATCAATGGCCGATGCGGCATTAAAAAATTGAATTTTTATTTTTTTTTTACTTTATCCAAAAACGTTTTTATTTTACCACTCACGCTTCCAAAATCAAAAACTAGACTAACTAATCAAAAAAAATATTTTACATCAATTACAAAAAAAATCAGAAAATTTTCCCCCTCCTATTTTCCCTTCGCATCGTTGTTTGTCCCGCTCGCTGTATTTGTGCACACACACAATCAGTTTTATTATTTTTTTTTTTTTTTTATTGTAAAATCTTTATTCATGTGTATATTCTCTTTTTTTTTTTGTTTATATGTGCACAAATACAACGAATGAAACCACCAACGACGACGAACATATATATATACTCAGTTGTACGGTCGCTTCGGCTTCATGTCTAATCAGCCGATCGGTTTTCTTCCCCACACAAAGCAAATATCACGCGTTAATTCAAGCCAATAATACCAACAAGAAAAATGGAATATTCGAGATTGGACATTTTAGCATCGTAAACATTCCATCTCATACCACACAATACATATAAACAAACCATCTCGCAAGAAATATATATGCTTGTACATGATAATATAGAAAACAAGTAAATGCAGGGGAAAAACAAAATAAAATATTTTTACATAACAATCGGTGAGAATATTAATTTGAACTTTGGGAAAGCATAAATCAGAGCGTATGTATATACAACACTATGGTGGTCATGGTATAAAAAAACAAATTCAAACTATTTGAGCGGTTGGAATTTTTGCAATTAAAAATTTTCTTCTGTATGAAGTGGAGACATATGGCCGTCGTAACAAGTGCATCAAAGGCAGAAAAGTGTCCGTGTTGTAACCGTGAGCATCACTTGTGGAGATGTCTGCAATTCAAACGAATGACAATTGAGAATCGACAACGCATCGTTAATTGTTCCGGTGTGTGCTATAATTGCCTAAGAGCAGGTCACGATGTCAGCAAATGTCCAGTAGATTTTTCGTGCCGCATTTGCAACGAAAAACACAGTACTTTGCTTCATCAGGCAGTTGGATCCGTTATACCAAAGAAGTCATCATTAGTTAGTACTATTATCAAAACTGGCACATCAACATCAGAGTCGCAACAATTAGAAGCAGAAAGTCATCCATCGTCCAGTTCAAAGATAACCACTACCGTGCTCAATGTCCGCACTTCGCGTCTCGCTATTTTACCGACTGCGTTAATATACGTTTATGACGCCGCTGGAAATTCTCATCTAGCTCGTGCATTATTGGATTCAGGGTCCCAGTCCACATTCGTCAGCGAAACTCTCGTTCAAAAATTGAAAATGACCAGGTTCTTCTTAAATGTTCAAGTTTCAGGTATATCAGAGACAAAGGCAGAGACATCAAAGGGTAGCGTCCAACTAACTCTTCAATCAAGGTATGAGACCAGTGAGTGCTTTAAAATCGAAGCTCTAATTTTAAGTAAATTAACATCCAGTATCCCTCAATCAAAAATTGAAGCTCAATGGATAGAGGAGATCACTGAACAAAATCTTCAGCTAGCTGATCCCGCATACCACGTCCCAAATAAGATTGACATCCTCCTTGGAGCAGACATATTTTTTGAAGTACTTAGAGCTGATAAATTAAAATTCAAAAATCAACTAATTGCTCAATCAACTAAGTTCGGATGGGTAATCTCTGGAGCAGTAACTGGAGAACCGATTACTTCAACATCATTCACAGCAACGATACAGGAAGACGATACAAACCAATTGTTGGAAAGATTCTGGACTTTGGAAGAAGTTCCAACCGCGTCAGTTTTATCAGAAGCAGAATTAGTGTGTGAACGTCACTTCACGGAGACTCATCTACGAAAATCTGATGGCAGGTACGTCGTGCGACTGCCCTTCAAAAAGGATTTCGGAGAATTAGGTCAGTCAAAATCTGCGGCATTTAATCGACTAATGGCGATGGAGCGAAAATTTACGAAATTCCCAGACCTTCATGAGCAGTATCGTGCGTTTATGAATGAGTATTTGAGCCTAGGACACATGACCGAGATGAAACCCAGCGATCCAACTAACCAAGAGAGAGATTCATTTTATTTACCGCATCATGCTGTCCTCAAGAGCGACAGCAGTACGACGAAATTGCGCGTAGTGTTCGACGGCTCCTGCAAGTCAACATCCGGACTATCACTAAACGATATATTGTTGGTCGGTCCTACAATACAGAAGGATTTAGTGTCAATACTAATGCTGTTTAGAAAGCATGCCATCGCATTCTCATCAGATGTGGAAAAGATGTACCGACAGATTGAAGTCAACCAGATGAACCGAAATTATCAAAAAATTCTATGGAGAACATCTGCATCCGAACCAATAAAGACTTTCCAATTGAATACAGTCACATATGGCACATCTTGTGCACCATTTCTAGCAGTCCGCACGCTGCATCAAATCGCCGATGATCATGAGGCTACTCATCCTTTAGGTTCCCAGATTGCTAAAAGGGATTTTTACGTCGATGACTGCCTATCAGGTGCTGATTCAACCAATGAAGCGAAGTTAGCAATGCGAGAAATCTCACAAATGCTTAGCAAGGGTGGCTTTAATCTCCGAAAGTGGAAATCCAACTCACCAGAGTTATTGAGCACAATCCCACCAGAGTTTAGAGAAAGCACCAATCTTCAGATCGATGACAATACTGCAACAGTCAAAACTTTGGGACTTCAATGGAATCCCATTAAGGATACATTCTCGTACAAAATTAATCTCAGAGACGGCAGCGTTGCATCCAAGCGCGAGATGTTATCTCAAATATCACGAGTTTTTGATCCATTAGGTTGGGTGTCGCCTGTAATTGTCGTGTTCAAAATAATTTTACAAAAGCTATGGCTACATAAAATAGGTTGGGATGATCCACTCCCTGCGGACATAGAACGAAAATGGATGGCAGGCAAATCAGCATTGCAAGAACTACGTGAACTCGAGGTTCCACGATTTCTAATGACATCTAAGTCAACAACTAACATACAAATGCACGGTTTTTGTGACGCATCGGAACTGGCTTACGCAACAGTAATTTATCTCCGTACCACAGATAGCAACAGAATTGTCACAACTAGAATTGTGGTATCTAAAACTAAAGTAGCACCTTTGAAGCAAGTCTCCTTACCAAGACTGGAGTTATGCGGAGCGGTACTACTTAGCAGATTAATCAAATACACGGTACGAGCTTTAGAATTCGAAAATATAGAGTGCTATGCCTGGACTGATTCAAGGTCGTCTTAGCTTGGTTATCAGACTTTCCAAGACGATGGAAATGCTACATTGGAAATAGGACATCGGAAATCTTAGCGAATGGTCCGGGAGTCAAATGGAATCACGTCGCGTCAAAGTATAACCCAGCGGATCTAGCATCACGAGGTGTGACTCCTAAGCAGCTGGCAGATGGTGAGCTTCGGTGGAATGGACCTACCTGGTTGCTCAATCCAACAGTTGAGTGGCCAATCACAACAAAAATTGAATTGACCAATCTGGAAGAACGACCTGTGTCATTATTGGGTTGCCTCAACGTTAACCAAAATCAGGTAATGGAACAATTGTGCATACGAATTGAAATGTATTCTAAGATCAAGCGAATACTAGCAAGGATCTTAAGATGGAGAAAGATACATAGAAACCTCGACTCAGTTGACATCATCAGG
Organism: Tipula vernalis; assembly: GCA_958295665.1. Taxonomy (NCBI): domain Eukaryota; kingdom Metazoa; phylum Arthropoda; class Insecta; order Diptera; family Tipulidae; genus Tipula; species Tipula vernalis. The sequence continues at coordinate 171,296,413 of OY282558.1, read as the reverse complement.
AAAGCTGAGTTTGTGTGAGGTGGGCGCAGTCTGAAGCATTTTACGACGAGATGAATTCTCTAAACCAAAGCAAAACAGTTGGCACGCGAAGTAAAATCCCATCATTGTCCCCCTTCATAGATCAAGACGGTATCCTAAGAGTAGGAGGGAGATTGAGATACTTACATGCTTCGTTCAGTGTGAAACACCCAATAATTCTGCCGAAGAAACACATTTTGAATCACAAAATAATTCACGAAACTCACCGCCGATATTTACACCCAGGGCCTACGTTGCAAACCAGCATTCTTCGTCAAAAATACTGGATCATAAATTGTCGAAATTCAGTCCGAAGTTATATCAGTAAATGCATTGAATGTAAAAGACAAAGGGCCGCGACGTCGCATCAGTTAATGGGAGACTTACCTAGATCCAGAATATCACCTAGTCGTCCGTTTCTGTATACTGGCATGGACTATGCTGGGCCGCTGTACCTGAAAACTAGATTGGGGAAAGGGCGCATACCGGTAGTTAAAGGCTACATATGTATTTTTATATGCTTTGCCACAAAAGCTATTCATATAGAGCTATGTCAAGACATGACAGCTGAAGCATTCATCGCTACACTGCGTCGTTTTGTATCCAGAAGAGGAATACCAGTTGAAATCATGTCCGATAACGGTTCCAATTTTGTGGGAGCTAAAAGAAAATTATCAGAATTATTCCACTTATACCAACAAAATTATAGCAATAAACTTATTTCTGATTTTCTTTCACAGCAAGAAATCAAATTTTCATTTAATCCAGCTAGTGGTCCGCATTTTGGTGGACTGTGGGAGTCCGGGATAAAATCCATAAAACACCATATTACCAGAGTGACCAAAAATACTGTGATGACTACGCATGAAATGGAGACATTATTGATTCAAATTGAAGGTCTTCTTAACTCTCGACCGCTGTGCCCAATAACCGATGATATTGACGATTTATCGGTATTAACGCCAGCTCATTTTTTAATTGGTGAGCCTATTACTTCGATCCCGGAACCTTCACTCGATCACTTAGCTACTAATCGTCTATCAAGATGGCAAAATGTTCAGGCAAGAGAGCAAGGTTTCTGGAAACAATGGACAATTAATTACCTGCACACTTTGCAACAGCGGCGAAAATGGAACACAAAACAACCAAACACCAGCATTGGAGACTTAATTCTAGTAAAAGATGACAATCTACCACCATCAAAATGGATAATGGGTCGCGTCATAGCACTACATCCCGGCACTGATGGTTTAGTCCGAGTAGCATCCATAAAAACAACAGCGGGAACACTAAAGAGGCCAATTGTTAAAATATGCCCGCTGTTATCAAACGAAGAAACCACATCTTTAGTCGCATATCTACACGTATTAAAACTAGAGTTTTAATAGTCCGAGAGTATGTTCAGAATACGTGATGTCAACCAGCTGATCTGAAAACAACCAAAAGAAAAGGTTAAATAAACACAAACAAAAGGGTATCAAGGCTAGATTTTAACTTACCTTTTGTTGCAAATAAATTATCGCCACATTATTGCAACCTATAAAATTAAAAATGTCAATTAATTTATGTATTTTTGTAAAACTAATTATGTATTAAATAAATCTCACTTGTTTTTGTTAGCATCCATTGACATTTCGATCATAATGTCAAATATAATGTGGTCGCATTCAGTAGAGTAATGTGGTCGCATTCAGTAGAGTAATGTGGTTGCATTCAGTAGTACAATATATTTGCATTCTACATAGGACATCTGTCGCAAAATCCGTGTATCAAAAAACAATATTGTAAAATACAAAACTTGCATTGTAAAAACATTCTACACACATTGAGACGAAAAGGTTCTCTTTTCCAAAAAATATTAGTAACAAAAATAAAATAAAATTATAAAGATAATTCAAGTATATACTTACGTGTTTCTTTTAACTGCAGTTTAAAATTATAAAATCATTTATCTACAATCGCATCGATTGTTTTCAGCTAGGACTCAGGGTACGGCGTGGGGTTTTTAAAAGCTTGGATGAATCTGGTTGAACCGCGTAAAATGATAAAGGGGAAAAAACGAATGCAATCACGAAATACTCACCAGATTATCTCGAAGCGCGACGACCTACTCACCTCATCGTATCCAGCTCTACATACATTTCTTAAATGCGATTAAAAGCGAACCAGAAGAAAAAAAAATTCGGAACAAACATTGAAAATTAACCAAAATTGTTGTACTATAGTTTACAAATAATTCCTTTGACAGGTTTTTATTTATTTATTGTAAATAATTAAATGAGAGAGAAAAAAAAATTACCAAATTGACTTGATTGTGCGTCAAAATTACAAGATTGGAAACAATAAAAAACTATTAACTGAAGCTCTGTACTATTTATACTAATTATTATCATTCTTGATTCAAATAATTAAACTTATGTATTCTCCATCATAATAAAAGAAAAACTTAATAATTCCATCCCCAAAACCAAGTAAAATTATTAAAATTCAGTGATAGTACTTAGCATAACTGTGGTACCTTTGTAACTAAAAATACTTACAAAAACAAAATGTTTTTAATATAATTAGTAAACTTAATTAAAAAAACTATATGTATTAAGGAAAACTAAGTATTTAGTATAATAATGACTTAAAAATGAAATATAGTACGTATTATAAAAATTATACGACAAAAATAATTCGTAATAAAAAAAAATTTATAATAAAAAAATTACGAATTAAATAATAATAATTACGTAATAATAAATTAAATTCTTAAATATAATTTGAACAAAAAAAAACTTAACATTGTTGAAATACCGTGCTATTAATGCAGCTGATTGATCAAAATGTATGTATTTGTTTCGACACCTATAATTATGGATGGTTCAAATAATATTAAAAAATAAAAATTCTAAAGTAATTTTTATTTTTTTTATCTTTATTTTTATTAATTTCAAGTTACACTTTTAATTATTCATTTAAAACTAACTAAATTATTCTATCTTAGTTCTATTTATCTGTTTTCTTAAAGTAATCTAATTACAAGCTAAGCAAGTGGAAAATTATTAATACGATTTGATGAATCTGCATTTCTCACGATTCATATTGTCGTTGATCATCACGTTATGCTGATGTTGCGTCTTCTTGATGTTGTGTGTTCCACATTCGTTGTCTCTTAAGAATTTATGATATATCCTATGTAACTATAACTCCTCCCGGGGGTGGAGAAAGGGCGTCCTCGTCCTTTGATCTACCACCTGCTTTTCTAAGTAGGTATTGATATGATGTACTATGGTTATTCTGCTGTACAGATGTGGCCTTTGGAACAGTTCCATTTGGGTTCTTTATTTGTACTGTTGTTTTGTTACTGTAGATACAAATGTATAGGATTAATATGATAATGCAAATATTGAGGAATGATATTCCTCCGGAAAGCGTCCATATCCAAGCTTGGTTGGTGATTTGCTTTAGATAAACATTATTCAACCATTTCCTGTTTTGAATATTTTCTTGGTTTATTGTTACAATGTCTGAGGTTGTTATTATATGGCGCGTAACTTGAAGATTGTGAAGTGCTCCTTGAATTACTTCATCCGTGCTTTTCCACTGTATGACTGGAATTCTTCAAGGTTGACTATAACTGTACAATTCCAGAATGTTATGACAAAGTTTCCTGTTAATGTTCGGTTATCGGGTCCACAGTTAGATGATAATTTTGCGTTTTTTTCGTTATTTATCAATAACTTATCCTCTGATATGAATTGTACTGTTGCATTGGTTTCTGGTGTAACATTGCATTTAGCTTGGCTTCCCATTATAAGAGGTTTAATGCAATCATCTTTGAATTCTTTTATTTCGGTATGTTTTTGGACGAAATTGTTGTGATTGGTGGTTGTAAACAATAGATACTGTGGATAGTTCTGGATAATGCTGCCATTGACTACCACTGGAGCAATCGTCATTATTGTTGAGTTGTATTCTTCCAGTTTTGGTACTTCTAGGATATATAGCAGTGTATCTTCGTTTACTCCAATTTTTGGTACAATTTGGTTGGCGATTGAAGTATTGACTACAACTTTGTTTATGGCGTCTGTTAATAACTGGATTCTCTTATCGATTTGATCGTTTATTTGAAATTGGTGGTTGTTTTCGTTTTTAAGTTCGTTCATCGTGATATTGATCATACGTAGGTCCTGAGCGTCTGGATTTCCTGCTAACCATTTCCAAGCTGTGCCCAGAGTGTCCCATCTTCTGTGTCGTGTGTGTTTCGGCGGTTTTATTTCATAAAAGTTATCGTATAATTTTTTTTACATTTTTGTTTAATTATCGTGTGTAGTTCCAACTTGTCTTCTACTCTATCGGTTACAATATTATAATAGTATCTCTAGAATTTTCTAGGTTAGTGAGATTTATTGGGTGAATTATTTTTATTACCCCTGTCTGAATTTTACAATTATTAATTTTTAGCAATAAAAGAGGATCTTGGTGCAAGTTCCTTATTTCTAATTTTTGTGTTTTACATTTCTGAAATGAGAAGATTTTACATTGTTATTTATTTTTTCAAACTTTTTATTTGTATTTCTCCTTATTTTTCTGGTGGTTTCAAATGTTTTATTGGTTATGCAATTTGCTTTTGTTTTAATACCTCTTGGTTGAGTTTTGGTTCATATATTAGGTTTTACAAATATTGATTGTTGATCAAATAATTTAGGGGGTTCTTCTTTAGTTGCATTTTGATTCGTCATCACATTTAGGAATTTTTCTAATTTATTTTTTATTTCTTTAAAAATTATTTTCGCTTTATCGTTTATTTCTCCTGGATTTACTGTATTAGATTGATTAAAAATGATTTCATTGGGAGTAAATCCAGTTGTGGAATGTATCGAGTTATTATAAAGTGCTACTGCAAGTTCTACAATGGTTCGGGTATTACTATTTGAAATTTTATGTTTATTTGTGTTATAAATTTCAATTATGGTGGAATGGGGGTTTTTCAACCTGTCCACTTGATTCTGATGAGGAAGCGTATTCTAGTTTAATGTTTAAATTGCTTAAATATTCCTTGAACTGTATTGATTAAAATGTAGTTTCGTGGTCTGAGATAATTTGGTTAGGTATTCCAAAAATAGTGAAATATTTTGTTATCGCATTTCTGATATCATTTAAATTTTTTGTATCGATATGTATCATTTGGAGATGTTTTGAAAAGGCGTTTATTACAGACAAAAAATTAGTCTTATTAATTATGAATATATCGATATGTATCCTTTCTAGAGGTTTTTTCGTACTTGGTCTTGGGGACAATTTGATATTGTAAGGTTTCCTATCGTATTTATGAATTTTGCAATTATTACAACTATTAATGCAACTCTTGATTTTCTTTATCATGTTTGGGAAATAATAGGATCATTTAATTTGGTTCTCTACTTCTTTAATCCCTCTGTGTGCTCTATCGTGCTCTTTTATGATATCCTCGTTAGTTATATCTTCTACTATTTTACTTACGAGTACGAAGTGACCATTTTGTGAAAAATTTTCTCTATATGATTGTTGAATTTTTCCGTACAGGATTTCAGGTGCGAGTATCGCGGTTTGTTTATTATTGTGATAGGTTTTAAGGTAATGAGTTATGTATATCTTCTTTACTAAAATTGTCTTTAACAATTATAACTCTGTGTACGTTGGGAAATATTTCCTCCGAGATGATAGTGTCAATTCTCGAAATTCGGAAAATTATCCGATTCCTATAATAATTTACAGGTCGTTCAGAAAAATGTAGAAAATATTCATCCGAAGTATGGGCTGAATGAATTGTGTCGGCATCACTTGACGTGTGATTCTGCATACAATCGTTTTCGTCGTTCGAATTCTGTCTATTTTTGTCATATTCACGTGAAGTGATGTTATTCTCATTGAAGTTTATTTCCGTCTTTTTATCGATGTTGGGTATTCTTCTTAATGCGTCCGTGACAACATTAGTTTTTCCTTCTTTATAGACGATGTCGTAGTCAAAGTTTTCTAACTCTTACCGCCATCTTAGAATTTTGGAGTTTTTCTTGGAAGTTTTAATGAAAGTAAGTGGCTTGTGGTCGGTCACAAGTGTAAATTTATTACCGTGTAGGTATGGGTTGTATTTCTTTACGGCCCATATAATAGCTAACGCTTCTTTTTCATTAGTCGCGTAATTGGTTTCGGTGGAATTTAGGGTCTTTGATGCAAAAGCAATCGGCTTTTCTATGTTATCTTGTATTTGAGACAATACTGCACTAAAAGCATAGTCTGATGGGTCGGTTGTTAGTATAAATTGTTTCGAAAAGTCCGGATAGGCCAATATTTGGTCTGTGGACAATATTTCTTATAGTGTTTCGAACGTTTTTATATATTTGGGGTCTCGTCCATCGACGTCTTTTTCTTTTTTCAAAAATTTGGTCATTGGTTTCGAAATTTTTGAATAATCTCTAATGAAGCGTCTATGGATGATCGAGCGAACATTCAAAGAGGATAGACGTATTTTGTCTTTCCTCTTCAAAATTTAATTTAATTTTATTTTATTTTTATTTTTTATTTATGTGTTAGTGTGAAGTGTTATGTATATACTTTATATACATATGGACACACATTTTAATTCTAATTTAATTCAATTTATTTAAAGTGAAATAATAATTAAAGTGTAATTTTGGAAAATGCAATCCACCGGGATGCATTTATAAGGCAATGTTTTGTATTTATAGCTAAAGAAATAAAAATTCTTGATTTTTTGATTAAGTGCATGATTTTAAATTTTTATGTGGTTGTACATACAATTTAATTACTAAAATCTATTAATTGGATTGTATTAAAATTGATTTTTACTTAATTTGATATAATGTACGTAGTTAATTTTCATATCTTATTTTATTTTTACGCATATTTATAAGTGTTGTTGTGTTTTATTTTGTGTAGAATCGCAAGACCAACACTAATGTAATACTACAGGCCTGATTCAGTGATGAAGCACACAGATGCACTCTTACATTTAATAGCTTATAGTTGAAAGTGTTGGTGCGAAAATAGAATAAAATACTCTCATCTAACCAATTCCAATTAGTTTTTCCAAAATCTTCTATAATAAAAGTCATGAAACTCTCTTTTACAGACAAATACATTTATTGATTCCACTAGATTTGGCTGTATTAGTTACACTAACAATTCAACGTAAATTTGAATTTTTTTTTCTTGTTTCTACACCAACACCTTTATACTTAGTTAACTAACACATATAAATTTAGTGATGCCAAATATACACCAATACACATAGAACCTGATTTTTTTTATTTCAAATGTATGGAGTTTTCATGACTTTTATTATAGAAGATTTTGGTTTTTCCATCATTAACATACTCAATTTTCCCTCCACAATTCATTTGTTTTGTTTTATCTACAATTTGTATGTTATCCTCACTCATTTATATAATCTGTCGATCACCAATACTTTCATGTATAAGCGCAAAATAAATTTATAATATTGGTGACAATCAGGTTTGTGGTGCATTAATGTTGGTTTTGACAATCGACACAAATATGTTCCTGAATATTGTTATATAGTACAGGAATTTAGTACGATTTTTAGTTTATATAATTTGTATTTTGAGTGGATCTATCCGTATGCATATATGTAATTGGGTTTTGTTATTCATAAGTGAATTGTCTATAGGTATTACAGATAATACGCGTACCCTTTGTTATGTCCCCTGCTACGCACATGGAAGATAATATAAATTTATATATTTTCTTTGTATGTATTGTCTTCTATGGACATTTTTGTTGGTTTTTTGTATATATAACTATTGCCACGGAATAAAAGCGGTGTAAATGTATGGTAGCACAAATAATAGTGTCTATACTGGCAGTGGTGATCGCTCGTATTTATGTATTGGTATTCCTTTTATATATAATTTTAGTTGTATTCCTTGTATTCTCTGTATTCTCGAGCCATTGTGATGCTATTTGTATGCATATAATATAGATACCAATGCCACTACATAAATAGCCGTGACATCAGTCTAAAAAGTCAAATCACTAATATAAAGAGGGGAATAAAGATTTTTATTTTCCTATGAAACGTAAACAAAATACTATGGGATTTTCAAACACATTTTTTTATATCGTCTCTATTTTCAATTTAAATAAATATTTTTATTTACAAATATAAATAATTTGATATCAAATATATTGAAATGTAAATTGTGAACAATTTTGATTGAAATTAATAATCATTTATTAAGTAATTTTGCATTTATATAAAAATATTTGTTTCTCAAAACATCGGCATGCTTCGTGTTCCTCTAATCTTAATAAATTTATTATGAAAATCAAATTTTTAGAGGAACACGAAGCACGACGATGTTTTGAGAAACAAATATTTTTATAAAAATGCAAAATTACTTAATAAATTATTATTAATTTCAATCAAAATTGTTCACAATTTACATTTCAATATATTTGATATCAAATTATTTATATTTGTGAATAAAAATATTAATTTAAATTGAAAATAGAGACGATATAAAAAAATGTGTTTGAAAATCACATAGTATTTTGTTTACGTTTCATAGGAAAATAAAAATCTTTATCCCCTTAACACATACTACCACACATTTTTGTGTCATGGCTTTTTATGTAGTGGAGTTGTAGATACTATACAAAATGAAATATACGTAGGGGTGTGGGTTTGATTCGAATGGGATTCTTATACTACGTATTATCGAATACGTTCGAGTCTTATTCGAGAATAACTCATACAGCAATTAACAAAATCATTTGTACATGCTCAATTATTGACGCAGCGTAACATAAACAACATTAAGATTATATTAAATTTTATAAATATGTAATAAACTTGGAAATAATAAATATTTTTAATTAAATTAATATTTTAAACAGAGTTTAGGTTGCAGTATATATTTATTATATTATGTATTATAAATGTATTATTTATTTGGTACCATTAGAAATCTTTTAGAATTTTATACTACATGCATGGATTCGATTCAAATTGGATCCTTGTGTTTTGTGTGATTGTGATTGAATGTGTTCGAATATTGATTGTGAATTTCCTATATTATATACAAATTATTTGTGCATGCTCGATTTTGCAGCGCAGCATAACCATAAACAAAGTTGAAATTATGTGGGAGTACTAATGATAAATGTAGTAATGATAAATTTCGGAAATATTAATTTTTATGTAATTATGTCAACAGGGATATATACCTTATATACATATGTATATATATATATTGTAATGTTAATTTTGGTTAAATTTAATTTAATTCAAAGTAGAACGATAGATTGTCGAGTGAGGGAAAGACGTATTTTCTCTTGCTGAATGAATTTATTTAAATTAATTTAGTTAATTTTGTTTTTTAATTTAATTATTTAAATTACATTTTAATTTCAAATTTATTTAAGGATTTGTATACATCTTGTATGTGATGGGTGGTAGTGGTGTTAGTTAAGTATACAGATTTTTGTTTTCCTGTGGGGCTTGGTGGAATCGTATGGGATTTTCAAAGGAATTTTTTTGTGTCGTCTTATGCTGTGTTTCTTATTTCTGATCTAAACGGTCTGATTGGTCTGAGTTCTGGGGGGTTGTTTCTTATTTCAGCTCAGATCGATCTGATCAATTTTTTTTTTTTTTTTTTTTTTTTTTGTGTTTCTTATTTTTTTCAGATTGATTTTTTTTGATTTGTAAAAATATTCCGATTTCTCAGATTAGTTTTTGTTTAGCTACCTTCACGTAATTCAAATATGTACATTACCGCATAGAGAACTGTCATTCTCATCACTTATTTTTATTTTTATTATTATAATTTTTTTTTTATTTATGTAAACGTTATTAAAATGGAAATAGAAGGAAATTTTAATTATTATGTGGACGAAGGTCGATAATTTTATTAAATTGAAAATTTTTGAAGGTTGAAAATTGTTTTGATCTGAAGAATCTACAACCTGTTTCTTATTTCGGATCGACCAGATCAAGCTGATTTCAGATTTCAAAATCTGTTCGATCTACGGATTTGAATGGGAAACACAGCATTTGTTTTCAGTTTGTGTGAACGTTTTTGTTTACAAATATGAATGGTTTGATATTAAATATATCGAGATGTAGTCTGTGAGCAATTTTGATTGAAATTAATAATCATTGAATGAGTAATTTTGCATTCTTATTAAAATATTTTTTTTTTAAAGCATCGTCGTTCTTCGTGTTCCTTTGAACATTTGATTTTCATAGTAAAGCTAATCTATGAAGGGACACGAAGCCTAGCGATGTTTGAGAAAGGAAGTCAGTTTACTAAAATGCAGAATTGTGTGTTGGAATTTTATTGAGTTTAGTTAGGGTTGTGTGCCGGCTGCAGTTCGATATATTTAGTTCCTGGTAAACATTTTTATTTCCCTCTTTACATTAGTGATTTGACTTTTTTAGTCTGACGTCATGGCTGTCGAAAATATTAATTTTAATTTTTCCAGATTTATATTAAATTGCTAATTAGTTTAATTTTATTGTTAAATATTTATTTTTATTTTTATTTTTATGTTTTATTTTTAAATATAGTTGTAAGTATATAGGGATTAATTTATAATTTGTTTCAGAGAAGTTAATTTAATTTTAACTTAACTAATTTATTTATTTTAATGTGTATTATATTGTGTTTTGTTCATTAATGTATATTAATTAATTTAGTTTAAAGCAGATTTAAAGGGGTCTCTTCCTTAATATGTTAATACATAATCCAATTTTCAGAATACAACATAGTTCCAGAATAATTCATTATTATAGGGATTAAATTAATCCTGAGTTTCATAATTAAATTTTAGCTTGAATCAACCCTCCAGGATCAACAAGTAGTAAATTAGCTGTAGTTTAGAAATTGTGTTGTCCTGTGCTAACTATTTTACTATATAATTACTAACAATTTACTAACTATCGGCTATACCTAGGTGTCTGTAACCGGGCCGATTCTGTCACTTCTAACTATCCTATCCTATCCTTCGGTTTTGTTATGTGTGAAAGAGTGCACGGTGGGACCCGGCCAGGGGTGGACATGATGCTGTCACATTTATGTGATATCGCGGGTGGTTGTGCTCTCCTTGTGGTAATGGTGCTTAGGTATCTTCAGTATGGAAAGCATTCACCTGTGTTATAAAGTTGGTTTGACAGTTTAATGACCACATCACTAACACGGGATTTCTTGCTTAATAAGCTTGGCCGTGCATTCGTATCAATCAATCAATCAAAATCTCTAATGAAGCGTCTATAATAACCTGCAAGTCCGAGGAACTGTTTGACTTGCTTCTGTGTCGTCGGTAATGACCATTCAATGATTTTTTGGACTTTATCGGGATTTGATTTTACCCCATCCTGAGTGATAAGGTGTTCGAGGAATTTCGTTTCTCTTTTTAAAAACTCACATTTTTCCAGTTGTATTTTTAGGTTGAATTGTGCAAGACGTTTTAAAACCTTGCAAAGATTTTCAATGTGGTTTTCCAGATTGCAACCCACAATTATGATATCGTCTAGATATACATAGCAAACTTCTCCCATTAAGGCATTTAATACGTGATTTATTGCACGTTGAAAAGTTGCTGGGCCATTTTTTAACCCAAAGTGCTTACGAGTAAATACGAAGTGGCCCTTATCTGTGGAAAATGCAGTTTTTGCTTGGTATTTTTTGTCCATCGGAATTTGATGAAATCCAGATTTTAGGTCAAGGGTTGAGAAATACACAGATTTCCCGAGACTGCATGTGCCATTTTTGGCACTACCCAAATTGGAGATGAATACGGGCTGTTTGAATTCCGTATAATTCCACTATCCAGTAATTCTTGAATTTGGTCAGTCACATCTTTTTTGTAATGGTGTGGGTATCTGTATGTTTTTGTGTAAACTGGGTTTTCGTCTGTTGTCAATATCTTATGTTCGATTACTGTTGTTGCTGAAAGTTTTTCATTTTGTTTCAACAGTACATCCTGATGTTCGTGAATTGCTTTTATTAGCATTTCCTTTTCGATTTTACTTAGATGATTTGTTCGGTGTGTTTAAATTAATTGGAATAGGTTCGATTGTTTCGAAATTGTTTACTATTAGTCCTAACTTAGATAATTTTGAAGGTGGTTCTGGATTGTCTGATGTTATATTAACAGTGGTTTTAAAATTCTCCGCCTTGTACATGCCTGGTAATATTGTGATTTCGTCATTTAATTTTGAATATTCCAAAACTACCCAATCGCCATTTGTTTTGGTATTGAACGTTACTGTATGATTATAGAAATTTTTTGTTGGGTAATAACGGTAGAACTTTAAAGTTTTATTATTTAAAGATATTGTACTAGATTTATAGTCAATCTTAGCGTTCATTGCCGCCATTGATTGGGATCCTAAGATCCCATCAAAAAATTTATGGAAACTAAATTCGTAGTAGGTTTGTTTGGGTAAATTGAACAAAAGAAAATTGATTTTGCATTTTGTTGAAAGATTTTGTGTTCCTGGAACATTCTTTACCGTTGTTATTTCAGATTCTAAAAGATTTTTTGGAATAATATTTGGCCTTATTATGTTTTTGTTGGCCCCAGTATCTATTAATAATGTTATTGTTTTGTTAGTAATTTTGTTGTGGCATTTTAGATACGGCAAGAAGTTTAGTCTTCTGTCTCTGATTCCTGTCCCTCCCAAAAATTTTCATTTTCGGAATTTGTATTAGCTGTTTCTTCATTGAAGGTTTTTCTACATCTAAGCGAGGGATCTATCTCCATTGGAATCGGCTTAGAATTATCGGGCGCTGGTCCCAAAGGTTCCCTTTCAGTGACAGGATATTGTTGTCTTCTGAAATTTGCTTGTTCCAACTTTTGCGGAACCCTATTTTGGTTGTAGGTTTTAATTTCAGACATTTTCTTAGAGTTATTTGAAATTGTTTAATTTACACAAAAATGCATAGGCCTCTTCCAGATTTTTGGGCCTTGCTGCCTGAGCATAGCCGAAATACGGCTTTTTTAAACCTGCGATAAATGCGGCTAGTGCATCCTCTTCAATGAATGTACCTATTGCCAACCAGGAATGATTGTAAATTGGGTTTTGTTTTGCTAGAGTTTTATTGCTCTGCAAGATTTCCTTGGTTTTGTTATAATACGCGTGAATGGACATATTATCCATTTGCTGTGTTGCCCAAAGTTGGGATTTGTAAAAGGATAACTCTTGTTTATCCCCAAGAGCTTCTACCAATATTTGTTTAATTTCCCCAAAAATTTGGGGGTTTCCGGCTGAGCACAGAATACCTTTTGCTTTGCCTTCGATTTTATTTTGAACCGCTTGCCAGTAAATTCGCATTTGCTGTTCTTGCACAAACACCTCTTTTTGAACGATAACTGTGTTTTTTTTCAGCTTGGATCGAATGTTCCAGATAAATCACTGTTAGATAGAGGATTTGACTTTTAACACTTGTAGGTTGTGTATTTTCCAGAAAATTTATCTAGCTCAACCACACAATCACATTTGTTCACACAACCAATTTTAGTAGCACAATACTTTTTGTCCAAATCTAAGCTTGATGACACCGGTTAATATTTCCAATAAGAAATACAGGCACAACACATAATTGTTTTATGAGTACATAGTTTGTAAATTCATACATAGTCTGTAAATTCCAGAATGTTCATTTACGTATATCCAATTTATAAAAACAAATTTGGGTTTAAAATCTCATATATTTACTTCTAGAACATTAAAAGTTCACCGTAAACATTTTCTTTTTCCAGCACAATTTATTTTTAACTTATTATTAATTTTCCAATTTTTATTTCAATTTGCACAAATTCTGGTGTCATCACAATCAGGTCTCGACTAACTCCTCTCAAATCAAAAATTCCAACCTGCCGCTTCAATTCAAATCGCTATTTATTACTTTTTTGATACAATAGCAATATTTCCCCTCAATGCTAACAACCAAAATAACAACACCTTGTAAACCGGCTTTTAATTTAATTATCTTTATTATATTCCCAAGAAATTTTAACATTATACTACAACCTTAAGGGAAAGAATTTGTAATAGTAGATGCCGGAAACTATGGGCGGATATCAGATGGAAGAGTTTTGTGTTCCTCCAAATTTGGGGAACTAATGCAGAAAGGAACCCTAAATTAACCACAAGCTTGTCTCCACTTGTACGACTGAGTGCTCCATGCGCGCTCATTGATCAATCACGGTGATCGCTTTCTTATACTTCACCGTGAGCATGATTTTATACCATATTTCGTATAAAAAAGGACGAAAACTATCTTAACTGATAGATGGTGCTGTTCACATTTACGAACATTTTGACTGACAGATCTAGGCGTATACTGTTTTCTCTAAAGAAAGTTGCTACAATGTTTATAATGGATTGGTTTCAATTTAATATACAATATTTTTGGAAATATTCAGAAATATGAATGCCTTTATTGGTCGAATTGAGTTATTAATTCATTTGTACTTTCAGTTGAAATAAAGGAGTACGGCGAATCGCGGCTACTTCTTGCAGAATTCTATTGTAACGGCGGTGAAAGTATTCCATGTTTATGCGCCGGTAAATATATCTCGTTCGAAGTTTATACAGGGAATTCAGTTCTAGATCTCCAACACGATAAGTTGTATTCAATTTCGATGTCAATGTTCTCTTTTGTAATGAACAAAATTAAAAACAATTATAAAAATTATAAAGGGCTGAAACCTCATGAGGTGATCAGAACTACGGTCAATTCAACTCTCAAATCAATCCCTAACTGAAGCTCTTAAGTTAATCTTCAGCTCAACCTCCAACTCAATTTAGAATCAAGCCTCCAATTCAATCGCAATCACCAAATTAACCGCCAAATAAACTTTAAATTCAATCCTTAACCTAACTCCAAATCTCCCCTTAAACAATTCCCCAACCGAGCAACTCATTCAACCCCAATGCAAGCTAACTAAATTCTAACTCAACTTTAGCTCAACTTAGCTCGAACCAAATTTCAACCATTCGCTCAACTCGATACTTAATGTTCAACCTATTTCCAAGATCAACTTGATTCGCAAGCTGCATGGGTGTATGAACTCAACTCAATCTAACCTCCCACTAAACCCTAAATTCGACCCCAAATTAATCTCATATCGAACTTCACACTCAAACCCAACTCAAATTTAATTCAAAGCCTAGTCTCCATCATACCATAATAGCAACGTACAATCATAAACTTAAACAATCATTCCATCATATCATTATTCTATTATAACATCTTACCATTAAGACTCTATACTGTTAAACCGTCATACAATCATAAGAACGTAACATAGTAACGTCGAACCATCATAACATCATACCATGGTTAGACAGTATATATGTATCTTACCATCAATCCACCAACCCTACCATCATACCATCGTAACATCGTACCATTATATTATCATACCACCATATAATCATACCGTCATACTGTCAGGCCATGATATCATCATACCATTCAACCGTCATACCATTATACCGTCATACCATCGTACTATCACACCATCATTCTAGAGTAAATACCGTTATACCAACAAACTTACTGTCATATATACAACACATACCTTCACACCATCATAACGGGTGGTTCATCTAAAGTTTGCAATTTAATTTTGCTCTAAATATAAGATCAATGAATATTTTTTAAAGCGGTTAGTTTTATTAGAAAGAGTATACATTTCCATTAAGTATTGAACACAAGTTCATTCAAATGACTTCCACGACTGACTTTACAGCACCCCATTCTGTCAATTGGTCCACAACGTACATTTCTTACAGTTCGGGTAGAAGACTCACCACTTTGAAAGTAAGTTTTCAAGATTTTCCACTTTTTGTTCAAGCGTAAAGCGACCCATTTCGCAAATGTGAAACATTAAACTAATTGTACGAATGACGTAAGTTTTGCCAAACTCGACATAACCGGTAGTTGAAATTGCAAACGCTAGATGGACCACCCGTTACAATAATACCATCCTATCATATATACCGTCTTACCAAGATACCACAAGATGTGGTAGAAAGTAATATGTTCTATTTGATGTACATAATTCCTGTTGGTTTACTCCCACATCTGGACTCCCTCAGGGGTCAATATTAGGGCAACTGTCTAGCTAATACTATCATTAATGATTTGGTAGATGTGCTTAACTCCTGTTGTCTTCTCTATGCAGATGGCCAAAAAATTTTTAAGAAATCTACAAAGTGAATTACACTTAAATATTAGCAAATGTATAGTAATATATTAAATACCAGAACAATTTTATTTTTGATTATAATATTAATGGACTAGTCGTTAACAAAGCGAATTTAATTAAAGACCTCGGTGTAGTTTTTGATGAAAGGTTAACGTTTGATTCGCTTATTGATACTATTATAGAACTTTGGGTTTTTATATTTAGAGGTGGTAGAGAATTTAGGTCACCTAAATTGTAAATTGTTTTATTTAATCACATAGTTCGAATTACTTTGGAGTATGGGGCTCAAATTTGGAATCCTTACTATTAGATACGTGCATTTAATATCGAACGAATTAAAAAAAAAATCACTAGAGTTATAATGTTGGGCTTACAATATTTAATATATCGAATCACTCGAAATTAGAAGATTGCCTTATTGGACGAATATCTGAGTTGATTCCAATATTGTACCTAAGATTAATATAATTTGATTTATTCGCTTATTCTTATTTTTCATTTGACAAATCATTCCCATTTGGGTTTTGATTTTCGGGTTTTTGGTCTGGTTTTTGGTATGGTTTGACACGTTCACAAGAAAAATTTCAATGAACCTTTTTCAAAACTGATTGGATACATTTTATATTGAATGAAATATAATAAAACTCCTTCGACATTTTTAGGGGCCAGCGAACTTTAGCTTATTTATCATCTAGTTGACTTCGGTCGGTACAAAGCAATCGAATTCAGGCACTTGTAAAAAAGTTCAGTTTTTAGAAAAATTAAACACAAAATTCTATTAATAGTTCTGAGCTCTATACTATGAAGTAGATATGAATAAGAAAACCCTTTATGGCGTGAATAAACAGTAATTTTAATAAAGCATGAAGTTGGTGTGAGTAAGTGCACCCAACGACAGATGAACAAAATGAACGATAGTAAATCAAACATGATTTGTCCTAACTACTCTAGCGTATTTGATTCTTTATTTAAAAATGAAAAATGTTACAAGTGTTTTCTATGTACTAGTGGACTGCTGAATTTGTTTCTTATGTCCTATATCACTTTACTGGAGCAAGAAGACATACTTCAGGCATTTTGGATGATCAGGGTCGCTAATTAAGTATTACTCAACACATAGTAGTATTATTTTCAAAAATATATTTCATGGAATTTAAACAAAGTGATGCATAGAATTTTATGAATTTAGAAGTCTACCGTTGATTGTTTTTCACTATGTAAGATAACAAATGAGTGTAATGATTGTCCAAAAAGTCGTGATACTCATAGCATAAACTACACGATTAATAAATGACAATAACATCTGCAAGTGGCTTCCACGATCCCTCTTAGAGGCGGGAGTGCGTTTTATGAAATTGGGAATATAGTATTACCACTTCTAATGCATATACTTCTAATACACCTATGTACAACTTACAAATTTTAAATTTTATTTTTTAAAAACCAGCACTGTTGCTGGCATGTGTGCCACAGGGTTAACCTCTGAGCTTGCTTCACTATTGATTCAATTTAATTTCGCGTATACTTTGCGTATACCGAGATATTTGGGACCACCTCATGTTAATCTTACTTCGACCAATATTATTAAAAAAAAAAACACCTTCATCAGAGATATAATTGGCATCATTGATTTAATTAAATTTCCAGCAAATTATCCCTTGTCTATAGTATAGGTATAAACAAAAAGCTCGCACCGATGATGAAATGCTCATAAAATATCTCCTAATGGTCTTATTTTGATTTTGCCTTTAATTTTATTTTTTATTTTTTCATTAGCATCATTTGTATAATTATACGCATATACCAAACCTTCATCAAAACTACATGAAACAAAAAAAAAAGTATCGCTTACACAACACAAAATCAATTTTATATAACATTTTATCCTAAATGATAAATTGTTTACGATTATAACCATTAATGACACCGAGGGGAAAAAAATTGTAAATTAAAATGCGAATTTTTTTAACCCATATATAATTTGGTAAATGGTATAATGAATCATACATACATTTTATAGATGCTTCATAATATTTCACCGTTTTGCCGTGAACGCCAACAAAAAAAAGATTCATTAATCTTTTTGGCCCACGTAAAATCACGTCCCCTTATATGTATAGTATACACGCAGCATCAATAGGAAATAAAAAAAAAACATTTGATTGGAAATTTGACATTTTTTGTCAAAGTTTTTTTTTTTTAATCCATCAAATTGTAAACACAATGTCATTGTGGTTCATTGGTTTAGGAATATTTTTAGGATACTAATAAAAACAATAAAATCGGTAATTAAATAATCGAGTTTGTTGATTCTATTCTCGGAGTATATACTTTTAAGGTAAACAAATTCGATTTATTTTGTGTTATTGTCGAAAATTTAGAAAGAGAAAAATAAGTTGTCATTTATAGGAAAACTTTTATCTCTGTTTACTACTTTCAATAACAAAAATATTTAATCGAATGGGTAGTATATGGTATATGATATCGATTTTCTTGTGAGATATACAATCTAAATACTGTATAACGTATTTTCTAATAAAATAACAAAACTACTATAAAAGTTAACTATAAAAGTTTTACTACATATTCAACTTAATAGCATTAGAGAAGATAACCCAAGATTTACTTGAATAATTATTTTGTATTGAAATAAAGTCTTAGATTTTTGCATGAGTAAACTACTTTGCGTTACTAATCTAAATTTAGTATTATGTATTAACTGATTAAAAATAGAAAAAAAGCCTCATTAGCTTTTATCTGTGTAAGTATTGTGTTTTAAGGTATTTTTGGACACTGTAAACATTTCTATTTTAAAATTTTAAATTTTAAATGCTTATATGTGTACTAAACTGTGCCAAATTTCATAAAAACTAATTTTGTTGGCGTGGGAAGGTTTGCGAAATACGTTTTCCTTTTCCTCAATAGGATACGACCTACGAAGTACTCCCGGAAAAAATAGTCCCAGACAAAACACTTGTCCGTAAAACATTAAATGCAAGCCCCTTGTACTCAGTATAAAGTAAGGCAGCCGGCAAATTTTGGTTACAAACCAGTTTTGAAATGTTTTTGAAACTTTGATACCAAAACAAATTGGTTTTAAAATTAAGCACAGCCTCTTCATCGAAACGTTTGCAAAACCTCCTGGGGCCCCTTTTTGTCTAGGTACAATAAAACCATTTAGAATTTCAATGCACACTTCAAATCATTTTTAAAACGTTTCATCGTTCTCTAATTAAATATGAAATCAAGGAAACATTTTAACAACATATAAGAACAGAAATCTACCGGTGTGAAGTATTTCACACAAAGTGTAGCTACACAAATTAACGAAAAGTGTAGGTGTACTGAAAAAGTGTAGGCCTACATAAAAAAGTGTAAATAAGAAGTAGAACTAGGCATGGGCTTATATTATATTATATTATTTAATTATATTATAATAAAAATTTCCATAAAGTGGACAGGTCAAGCTATCTGAAACAATATTGGTTATTAAAATAAAAAGGGTTGGGTATTTTCAACGCTATTTTGAAAATTGTGAAAATCAAATAAACTGTCGAAACCCGATGCTACACTATGACCATTTACAAAAATTCCAGAGATGTTACCAGGTGTGGGCTTATATTT
Source organism: Tipula vernalis (assembly GCA_958295665.1). Taxonomy (NCBI): domain Eukaryota; kingdom Metazoa; phylum Arthropoda; class Insecta; order Diptera; family Tipulidae; genus Tipula; species Tipula vernalis. Next base: position 171,276,541 of record OY282558.1, on the reverse strand, counting down.
CCATAAAGTGGACAGGTCAAGCTATCCGAAACAATTTTTCTTATTAAAATAAAAAGGGTTGGGTATGTTCGACGCTATTTTGAAAATTGTGAAAATCAAATAAACTGTCGAAACCCGATGCTACACTATGACCATTTACAAAATCTCAGAGATGTAGCCACGTATCACTATATTGGTTAAAAAGGACATACGTTGAATAATTTAATTTACTAATTGACATTTTGATATGAGCCGTAAGGGCTCTTGCAAAAATTTTTTAATATTAGCAAATCGACGTATTTCGCTTTGACAACTTATCGTGTACTCTCCGGAACGTATCGGTCTCTAGCCTTTATACAATCATTCATCCAGGAGTGCCCCTTAATAGGGATCTTAATTTATTCACTATCCATATGGGGCGTCCAAGCCAATGGGATCCCGTTTATATAGGGACCATCTTTGATTTCCGAAAGAAAAGAAACGTCTGGTTTGCCAGTAGTCAGTTAGTTTTTTTGCTCCTTCAGGTCGTTTACGAGGGCGAATCAAAATGTCTTGCAATATCATATGAAAAAAAGAGTGAGTGAGACAGAAATATTTTTATTTTTCGACGTAATCTCCTTTAAGGTTTATACATTTGTTACATCGATCAGTTAACTTGTCTAAGCCCTCTAAAAAAAAGTTTTCTCTTGCTCTATAAAATATTCATTTACAACAGACTGTACTTCAGAATCACTGAAAAATTTTCAGCCCCTTAATTTTTTTTTTCAAATTGGGAAACAGAAAGTAGTCACTGGGTGCCAAGTCCAGACTGTATGGTGGATGCGGAATTTCTACGAAGCCGCAGTCCTTTAATGCAGCTTGAGCAACTTTAAGCTTGTGCACTGGTGCATTGTCGTGAAGAAGTAAGGTTTTTTTCTAACTTTCTTTGGTCGTTTTTCCCATATCGCTTTTTTCAATTTTCGCAAAACCTCTGCGTAATAGATGCCTGTGATTGTGTTGATTTTCACAATATTCAAAATAGCGTCGAACATACCCAACCCTTTTTATTTTAATAACCAATATTGTTTCAGATAGCTTGACCTGTCCACTTTATGGAAATATAAGCCCACACCTGGTAACATCTCTGAGATTTTTGTAAATGGTCATAGTGTAGCATCGGGTTTCGACAGTTTATTTGATTTTCACAATTTTCAAAATAGCGTCGAACATACCCAACCCTTTTTATTTTAATAACCAATATTGTTTCAGATAGCTTGACCTGTCCACTTTATGGAAATATAATCCCACACCTGGTAACATCTCTGAGATTTTTGTAAATGGTCATAGTGTAGCATCGGGTTTCGACAGTTTATTTGATTTTCACAATTTTCAAAATAGCGTCGAACATACCCAACCCTTTTTATTTTAATAACCAATATTGTTTCAGATAGCTTAACCTGCCCACTTTATGGAAATATAAGCCCACACCTGGTAACATCTCTGAGATTTTTGTAAATGGTTATAGTGTAGCATCGGGTTTCGACAGTTTATTTGATTTTCACAATTTTCAAAATAGCGTCGAACATACCCAACCCTTTTTATTTTAATAACCAATATTGTTTCAGATAGCTTGACCTGTCCACTTTATGGAAATATAAGCCCACACCTGGTAACATCTCTGAGATTTTTGTAAATGGTCATAGTGTAGCATCGGGTTTCGACAGTTTATTTGATTTTCACAATTTTCAAAATAGCGTCGAACATACCCAACCCTTTTTATTTTAATAACCAATATTGTTTCAGATAGCTTGACCTGTCCACTTTATGGAAATATAAGCCCACACCTGGTAACATCTCTGAGATTTTTGTAAATGGTCATAGTGTAGCATCGGGTTTCGACAGTTTATTTGATTTTCACAATTTTCAAAATAGCGTCGAACATACCCAACCCTTTTTATTTTAATAACCAATATTGTTTCAGATAGCTTGACCTGTCCACTTTATGGAAATTTTTATTATAATATAATAAAATAATATAATATAATATAAGCCCATGCCTAGTTCTACTTCTTATTTACACTTTGTAATGTAGGCCTACACTTTTTCAGTACACCTACACTTTTCGTTAATTTGTGTAGCTACACTTTGTTTGAAATACTTCACACCGGTCAGAAATCTTGATTATAATGAGTTTCGTTTATTCGTCCCAAAAATATTAAAAATGGTATTGTAGAAACTCTAAGTATTTTTGAAACGAATAAAGTATTGCTTCAATTGGTTTCATAATAATCGATATATCGGAATGTTTTATTGGGAACGGTTTAATACTAAATTTGACCAATTTTTTCGAAGCTTTTTAGTTTCATAGCAACGATTTTACAATTATGTTAAGGTGAATCAAAAACTCACGAATGTTTCAAAGCTTAAGGCTGATCACAGGTGAAAAACACCAGTCGCTGTTTTCAAAGCGTCAAATCCAATTTTTTTTTAGTATTACATCCGTGCTTGGGAGGTACACCATACACCATGTATTGTTTGTATTATTTTAAAGGTAGTGATTTGAAGTTTTTAAACAGATTAAATGTAACGTATAGTGTGAAATCCCAATTAAAAAAAAAAAAAAGTGGACATAGGGTAGTATACCTAGCGAGAGTACAATAGGGTAGTATACCTCCGAAGGTTCTGGTATGTATAACTATCGGTCATTCTTGAATATCTACTACCATAATTCAAATAGTATCAGAGCCAAATCAAAATCTCTGTATTTGTCAATTTTAGAGGAAGACTTTGATGTTATTTGCATTGTTGAAACGTGGTTAACAATCCACTTTAAAACTGAGGAGTATTTTCCGTCATCTTATGCTGTTTTCCGGAGGGACAGGCATCTGCAAAGGGACACTTACGAAAAGGGTGGCGGTATTGTAGTCGCAGTCTCTAACAAATATTCATCCAGTCTGATAACGTTGGCTAATTGCGTTGCCGAAATTGTTGCTGTACGTATACAATTCCATTCATATTCGCTGATCATCTGTGTTACATATATACCCTGCCATTCGAGTATGCCAGTTTATCAAAGGTTTGTGGACACTGTCAAATCAAATATTGCTCCACTTCTTCAGCCGGAGGATCGTCTATTTATTTTTGAAGATTTTAACATTCCGGATATTGTGTGGGAGTATGTTGATCACAATTTGACTCCTATTAACATGAACGATAAAATGGATAACTTCATCTCGGAAATATTTTCGTTGGGGTTAAAGCAATGTAACAGTGTTACGAATAATAGTGGTAATGTGTTGGATCTGGCTTTTGTACCATTTGATCATGAGATGACCGTATCGACGTGTGAGGATTTGGCTGGATCGTCTAGTATTTTCCACTCTCCACTGAATATTTCAGTTATGTTTGAATGTTGCGAGTTAGTCGAAGAAAATGTTAATTCATGGACTTACAACTTTATAAAGGGCGATTACAATTCTTTAAATGCATTTCTGGATACGTATGATTGGTCGTTTTTTTATGCTTGTAATAGTATTGATGACATGTTAATCGAATTTTATAGAATTATTAATCTAGGTATTGAGAAATTTATCCCTAGACTGAAAGCTTTTAGCGTTAAGAAGGAACCGTGGTATAATAATGAGTTGATAAATCTAAAAAATAGAAAGGACAAGGCTCACAAGAAATATAAATTGCATCCTAATGTTGTTAATTACAACTCGTTTGATGTATTACGTAAGAAGTATATATGTCTAAACCGATTTCTTTACAGCTGTTATATTCTGGAAATTGAATCATTAATTAAATCGAAGCCAAATAATTTTTGGCATTTTGTTAACTACAAAAGTAAGTCTAATGGTTACCCTTCTACGATGTATTTGAACGACCGTTCCTGTGATAACATACAGGATACTTGTAATTTATTTGCTGATTTATTTCAGAGTGTATATAGTTCGAAATCAAACCTTGGTAATTTCAGTAATGTTGCAAGTAATTCTAAGTTTTCAATGTTTCGTCTGGAAGTGGATACTATTTTATCCGAATTGTCTAATATTGATATTAACCAAAGTGCCGGTTTTGATTCTATTCCACCCATTTTTCTAAAATTAACTGGTAAGGTAATTTCTTTCCATATCTCCGTACTATTTAATAAAAGTCTCGCTGAGGGTTGCTTTCCTATTGCATGGAAACGCTCACTTATTAAGCCGATTTTCAAATCCGGATCTCGAAGCGATGTCGAGAACTATAGAGGTATTTGTATTCTATCAGTTTTACCAAAGCTTTTTGAGAAACTAGTTAAAGATCAATTATTCTTTCATGTTAAGACTTTCATTTCTTCCAAACAGCATGGATTTTCCCCTGGTAGGTCAACTATTACTAATTTAGTTTTGTTTACTAATTGTATTTCAAGGGCTCTATTAAATGGTAATATTGTGCTGGTCGTTTACTGATTTTTGTAAGGCTTTTGACAAGATCGATCATGACTTGCTGTTGCGGAAACTTATTTCATTGAATTGTAACTACTTGCCAGTTGATTGGATTAGATCTTATCTAAAATCCAGAACTCAATTTGTGAAAATTGGCATCTTCACTTCAAGAGTTATTGATGTTTCTTCAGGAGTCCCTCAAGGCAGCCATTTGGGTCCCATGCTCTTCATTCTTTTCGTAAACGATGTGGTCAACTGTCTAAGTCATTCCGACATTCGTTGGTTTAGCGGATGATTTAGTTTTAGCTTATTCTGCTGAATCTGTCAATGACGTGACTTCCATGGCTAATTCTGACCTTAAGGTGTTGCATAAATGGTTTGATAAGCATTACCTGATACTAAGTGGAAAAACAAAATTTATGTGGTATAAAATTTTTGGCATTACAGCTGCTACTAATCATTCCCAAGTAACATATCATAATACTTCCAAATGCACTTCTGTTAGTTGTCATACTGACTGTTTGAATATTGAGATAGTCAACTCTTTTAAGTATCTTGGAATTCATTTGGACACTAACCTTAACTGGAAAACTCATGTATCCAAGTTAAAAAGTTACATGGCGTCTGCCTCACGTATTTTTTACCTTCTCCGTGATCTATGCCCTATTTCTGTTTTGAAAATGTCGTTTCATGCATTGGTAATGGCTAAATTAGAATATGGTTTGTCTTGCTGGGGTGGCTGTTATCCAACTACTTTAAAACCATTGTACGTACAACAGAAAATGATTTTGCGAACAATTTTGAGGAAAAATAGATTGGAATCATCTTGGCCTTTATTCAAGTCGATCAATATTTTGCCATTACAACATTTGTATGTTTATAAGGTTTTGAGAGTATTTTTTAAGCGTAGTGGTCAGCATTTAATAAGAGGTGATGCTCGATATAACTTTCGCGCTAATCACCGTTTTTTTTTAAGGTTCCTAAATTCAATAATGAGCACTTCCGACGCTGTATAGTTGTTACCGCTCCGACATTTTTTAATGCTTTATCCGAACACATTAGACGTCACATTCATTCTAAAAAATTCTTATCCTACGTTAGAAATTGGCTATTCGAAACACCAGACGTATCTGATTTATTTTGCGTCGTCATTTGATTTTTTGTTGTGTTAATACAATTATATTAAAGAGTATTATACGAGTATTTATAAAAAAATAAATAAATTAAATTATATTAAACAATTATTTTATCTTTGGATAACTGATTGATTGGTATTTGTACATAAATAGGTATATTTTTAATATTGTTTTTTAAATTTTGTTAATGGAAGCAATGCCTGTCACTGGATTTTTGTTCACAAGGCATCTATTTTTATTTTATTATTGTAATAAAACTTGTAATAAAAATAATAAATAATAATAATAATAAAATAATTCTCATTTATGCGGACGATATAAAAATCTTTAAAACTATTTCTTGCGCCAATGATGCACTTGACTTTCAGTCTGACCTGACAAACTTCAAGGCTAGGTGTACATTGCATAATTTGATTCTAAACATCTCCAAATGCAAAACAATGTGTTTCACCCGCGTAGTCTTACCCACTAGTTACGATTACTTCTTTGATGGTTGTAGTATTGAAACTGTTGATACTTTTAAAGATTTAGGTATAACCTTTACTTCGAATTTATCGTTCCATAAACATGTTGAAGGTTGCATTTCTAAAGCGATTTCTATGCTTGGATTTGTTAAAAGGTTTGCTAAGGATTTTCATGATCCTTACGTGATTAAAACTTTATATGTCTCTTTTGTTCGTTCATTGTTGGAATATGGTGTTGTAATATGGAATCCGTTTTATATTAACTATTCAGATCGCATAGAGAGGGTTCAGAAGCGATTTTTAATGTACGCACTACGAAGGTTGCCTAGAGATGCGAATGTACCTGCTTTCATACTCCCAGCGTATCGTGGTAGATGTAAATTAATAAATATGGAGCCGCTATTTATTCGTAGAATTGAAATTAGCGCAATGTTTGTTCGAGATTTATTGGTGTCTAAAATCGATTGTTCGGAAATTTTGAGTTTGCTTGATATATATACTCCATTACGTGTGCTGCGCGATAAAGATTTCCAAATTAAGTTGCCGTTTTGTAGGCAAAACTACGGTAAATGTGAGCCGGTTTATCATTCTTCTGCTTCCTTTAATAAAGTACGGCCGGCTTTTGACTTTAATCTGTCTAGAAATGCATTTAAGGAATTGATGTCGAAGCTTCTTTTGAATTATTGGTAATCTTTACATTATATAATTTTATTAAATTTCTTATTGATGTAACCAGTTATGTATAAGTTGGTAATAAATAAATAAATAAATAAATAAATAAATAAATAAATAAATAAATATATTTTGAAGGAATACTTTTAAATATTCGGACATTTTAGAAATTTTATGTAAAATTAGTGTTTGCATAAAATTAGATCACAAATAAAATTAAATTTTTAAAAATTATTTCAAATACATAAAATAAACTTATTTATTAATTAATAATAAAATGTTAATAATAAAAATATTTAAACATTATACACTCCTGGACAAAATTAAAGCATATTTTTTTTTTTGTAATAAAAAAAAATCCCGCTGGTCAATTTCAGTGGAATTGGTATCAAATGATCCCAAATTTATATTTTTCTCAAAAGAGGCATAAATGTGGCGTCTTTATTACAATTTAGTTTGATTAATTTAGTAATGAGTATTTCCCCCCCGTTCACTTATTACAGCTTCCATCCTTCTGGGCATACTAAGTAGAAGGCTTTGTATCATTTCTTGCAGGATGATATTCCACTCTTCTTCCGTTGAAACTTTCAGCCCACTAACGAATCTGGTGCGGGATTTCTAGCTCTAATGTGGCGTTTTAGAACTTCCCATGCGTGTTCGATCGGATTAAGATCGGGATACATTGGTGGCCACTTAAGTGCACGAATGCCGATATCTTGGAAATATTGTCGTACCGTTGCAGCTACGTGCACTGGAGCGTTATCATGCATTAACACAAAACTGTCATAATCTATGAAGCACATATAGCAAAACGTGATCGTCAAGAATGTTCCGAACATACCAGTCTGCATTCATCCTAAAACCAATCTCCACTAGCTCCGTACGGCCCTCCCAACTGATTCCACCCCAAAACATTATTGAACCTCTACCAAAGCTTACAGTTTGCAACGTAACGCGGTGGGCAGCATTCTGCAGGTCTTCTGTATACAAGATTACGTCCATCTGGTTTCCATAATTCGATTCTGGTCTCATCTAACAAGAGAACAGTGGCCCATTGATCAGTTCCCCAATTTGCATGAGAATGAGCAAATTCTAAACGGCTAGATTTGTGGCGGAGAAGAAGCCGTGGACCTTTTATGGGCCGTTTTGGAGTTATGTTCGCTTCTTTTAATCTAATCGCTTCGTCTAATTATTCTGGCACTAATATTCACTTAGCGCGCACTAAGTAACTAATTTTTTAGTTTAATAGAATTACGCTTTACGTCCTTGTCCGGGATTTCTTTTATACTCTCCAGTCTCACGATGTCGCTTAAGTATTCGTGAAGCCGAAGACTGGTTCACTCCTAATTTTCGTGCGATTTGTACTTAAGTATAATCTTCCTGCTACAACATGACGGCTTTAACCGCCTCCAGCTCACGAAAGGGTGCCATATTACAATGGGTCTTATTTTAGGTGTTTGCTTTATAACACATTTACAAGAACTAATGGTACTGCATTTACAAATAATTGATATGGAATGGAACAAAAGCCGATTGTTGCGTTGGATTTCAAACACATTTCACTCTTGATTAGACTGTTTTCAAGGTGGTTTCTAATAAAAATATAAATGTGCTATCATTTGACACTAGTAATATTAAAATTGACCAGCAGGATTTTTTTTTATTACAAAAAAAATATGCGTTAATTTTGTCCAGGAGTGTATTTCATAGAAAAATTATTAAACAAATTTCAAAAAATATTCAGAAGATTAAAACCACCAAGTACAAGAACCAAATCGGATGTACATATTTGATTTATTAATGACTTCTTCAAACGAATCGAGGTGGTATGTACGCTGCGTAGACAAATAAACCATATATTGTTTGTTGATTTTGATCTTCAGACAAATCTGTCCAAATATTGATGGGACTAATGTTACTGGATCACTTAGTACTTTAGAATGCACGGTACACCACCGGCCGATTTCTAAGAGCTTGTTTAAAGTTTACGATCACATCTACAAACAACATAGTCGTGCCCGTAATATTCAGAACTGTTAATTCTGATTGAAGTTACTTTCGTTGATTACTTAAAACAGGTAGTTTGTTTGAAGAACAAAACGGTAAAATTTGAATGCTTTTGAAGCCATTACGTTAAGTGGCGCCCTTTCATCACTAGCACGTATCGCAGCATATAACATGTGAAGTTAGTCTTTGCACCTCGTGAATCGTTAAGACTTTACTTATTGGTGGTAAGGTAAGCTGGACAATTAATAAACAATTATCCGCTTTGGTGAAAGTTAGATAATACGTAATATCTTTAATTTGTAGTGTAGTGATATTTAATGGTAACTTGAAGAATTCGGAGAATTCCGAAAATTTCATATTAACATGATGTAATCTGTCAATATATGGAATTTGATTTTTATCCCCGAGATGATTTATTTTTTAACACTTATTGAGCATGACGACAAGTATACAACATAACCGGTATGTACTCATCAATAAATACCATATCATAATTTGGTGTTCCATTAATTAGGTAGGAAGCAATCGTTTTATAGTTTAATAGAATTTTATGGAAGTCAGTCTTTTTCTTAATGCAATGAGCAGTACTTTTAGATTTCAGAACAGCTAGTCCTTCTTTAGTGGAACATAAGACAAGATCAATGTGTAATTTATACTATTTATGATTCAGGTAGATTTTTCACAGCCTGGAACACCTTCAATGGAAATAACTGTAGACCGCTTGATGTTACCCTTAGTAAAAATTGTATTTAAATGGTTGACCGTTTGGAGATCCAGCATAACTTCAGTGTACGCCGAGCAGAATTTGTGGATTCATAAAATTTGACTAGGTTTTCACCATCAAATCCAAAATAACGGGGTTGCAACTGAAGAATCGTTCACAATGGTAGACTTCAAAAATTTGGAGGGCTTACCAGTAATCCATGGACCCGACAAAGCTCTTTCATAACGCGTTGAAATATTGAACGGTACATGTAAAAGAGCAGTTAGTAACATAATGTAAGGCCAACTTCAACTTGTCCCATACCGATTACTATCAAGAGTATAAGGATGAAGGATTCACTTTTTCGCAGCAGATATGTCTTCAAAATATTCATTTTATAAATCATTTTACAATGGACATATCGAATTTCATAATAATTGGTTGAGAAATAGGCAAGTTCCATCATAATGGAACAGAATACAGGCGAGCCTTAATAAAGTGATATCAATTAAATTAAACCCATGCTAAAATATTTTTCTATAATCATAACAATTTTAATTGTTTAATACTATTTTATAAAATTATTAAATTGTCGTGTAGTGGCTGTTCTAAATTATTTAGTTCTACATCTTCGGATACTGTGTCTTGCAATTATTGCGTGATGCAATTTCACTATGACTGCAGTGGCATTGATCGTGCTGCCATCAATTCGATAAAAAAATATTCGAATGTTTGCTATTTTTGCAACTATTTTGTTTAAGAACAACGATTTCACCAAGCTCTTACATAAAATTGATGTAATTATCAAACGAGCCGCGGAAAATATTGACCTGAAGAAGATCGAATCCGAGGTAGCTGAAAATCGGAAATTGATCAACCAACTGTTAAACAAGTCTGGGAGCGTCATTACCTCCGAACCATAAGCAAAAGCTTCTGAAATGGGCTCTGGCACTAGTACTATCATTAAATTACGGAACCATACTCAAATTGTTATTGGTACAGGTGATCCCGTTGATTCAATTAAACTTGCCGGTATTCCTGCTGTTCGGTACTAAAATATTGTCAAAGCTGAAAACATAAAAATCCATACATTCATAAGCGACCGCTTTCGTCTTGTCATCACTCATTATCATTTTTATATATTCTGTATTTGTAAAATTTGTTATACTAAACCTTAAATGAAACCGTAATGTCAAAATGGTAGGTAGTCGAATTCTACTATTTAATTTATATTAACAGAATTGTAATAGAATTATAATGTTTAATTTGCAGTGCAGTGTCGAATATTATAAACATCGACGCGACACATAATTTTCGACTCCGAACAGCTTTTTTTGTTTTGTCAAATCAGTAACCTAACCACAGCTGAACAAAAAGAATCAAATAAAATGTCATACGGTGAATAGTAATAAATAGAGTTTTTTTGTCCAAGAAATCCATGATACAGTCCACGTCGTTGATCTTGGGGCAAGTGAACACCGTCTTGCTAATCATAGCACATAATTTAGATTGTGCCCCAACACTTGCCAATAATAAAAAATATTTGTGGAATCGACGCGTTGGCTACATTCAAAGTACACTAGAAGATTGCTCGCCTGACGAAGTGGATTATAAATTATTACTTGCAAAGGGCCGGGTAATTGACAATTCCATTACCTAGATGGAACTCATCCTAGCCTAAACATGATTGCTGTTCGAGTTAAATTAGCCAATAATTCGAGTGTTGTAGTCGCCGTGTATATACATTACAGATCTGTCTTGGATTACTACAACACATCAACTTCATCGATTCAGCTGTTATGCCTCTAGTTCGTCCTAGCGAACAACATTTCATTGTGGGTGACTTTAATTTACCCCGTATATCTTGGGACGTTGTGGACGGCGTATTTTCTTCATATTCTACCGATGAGAGGGCATTAGGTATTACATTGCTGGCATCTCAACTACGCAGCTCAACCGTATTAGTAACAGTCGGGGCAAATTCCTTGATCTCTTATTGCTAATGATGTTATACATGCCGAGATTTCTGCGTGTCCTTCACTGGTTGTGGGAGTATATACCACGTGTCGATTACGATAAATATTTTTATTCTAATTGTAAATTTTAATTTTAATTTTAGAAAAGCTGACTTCACATCCTTGAATGAATTTCTCAGCATTTTCTTACTGGGACTTCTTACAACGCGGTGGTGATTTGAACTGTATGGTGTTAAGGTTCACTAATCTACTCAAGTGTGGTTCAGTTGTTCAGATGTTAAATTCAATCGTTCAGGTGTTCAGGTGTTAAATATTATTCTGATTTTGATGGAGCCCGCAAAGAATTTAATTGCCCAAACTGGTTCCTTTACAACAACTATGTAGTGCGAATTTAGCCCTTGCACATCTGCAATCTGTTTGCCAATTTTTTGGCGTCGGTTTACAAACCTGATTTACCACCCGCTATCTTGTCTCCAGCTTTGCTCAGCTTCGATCAATTTAATATTTTCAAGTTTACCGAGGACGAAGTTCGGATTGCTTGCTCGAGGCTGGAAAGGGAGTGGGTTATGTTGGATTCCCACTGCTTCTGTTTAAGTGTTGTGCTGAGAGTTTGACCCTTCCAATTACCTTCATATTTAATGAAAGCCTTCGTTGCTGTTTTTCCATGATCCTTGGGAAACTTCTTGTATTCATCCAATTTTCAAGGAGGGTAGAAGAAATGATTTGAGTAATTGTTGTTTAAGTTATGGTTCATAGAATCTGTTCTTCAACACTAAAAACTTCACTTCTCCTGCACAACATCGTTTCTATCCCGGTAGGTATTCAGCAACTAACTTGGTTTCGTTTTATGGCGACTTATTTGATAGTCTAAATTCCAGACATCAGCTTGACGTTGTTTATACAGATTTTGCCAAGGTTTCTTATATTATTGACCATTCTATTATTATTAGCAAGTTAGAGAGCTTAAATTGCCAGTTCATTCCTATTAAATGGTTGCATTCCTACCTCACTGATCGGTGGCATTCCGTTAGGATCTTGGGTTCTTACTCCCAATCTTGGTGTGATTTTTGCATCTGATCTTAACACCATTATTTTAAAGTATATTATGTTGGGATTTATTAAACGAAACTGCAAGGATTTTAGGGACCTGATAACTTTGACATCAATGTACTATATGCCTCGTTTGTTCGATCTATTTTGGAGTATGCGTCCCCAGTTTGGGCGCCATCCTACCACTGTGTCATTCCAGGAGGATTGAGAATGTTCAGAAGAAATTTGTTTGGGATGGGCTTTTATTCATTGACCTGGTGGCAACAAATTATGGTCTTTCGGAACCAATCCTGAGAATATCAACAGATTTTCACTCATCGAGAGATTTGTTCAAGAATGTTTTATTTAAGTTTTTTTAAGTTTATTTAGTTTTTTTCAGAATTGCAGAACTCTTTACAATTTCTCCTCTTAGTAAAATAGTTATATATCTGGAAAAGGCCAGAATGAACTTAATGTTTAAATTTTGTAAAATCTTTTTTCGTCAAATTTACCACAAGTTTCTTGTCACTGACTAAAATTTTTTTTCTAGTCTAGATATAGAAATTTTGATTTCTACGGGAAAAGTTTCAATATTTTTGGTTTTGTTTTTGATTTGTATGGATAAAGAAAATTTGTATTGAACACTTTTAAAATGTTTATAAAAATGTTTCAAGTACATTCATCAAGTATAAGTGAGTCCGATTGGAGTATTTATACTAATTTCGCCTAGTGCTTACTCCTGTACTCCGCACTTTCATTTTGTACTCTCCTTTTCTAATAATTGCTTTACTATACATAATACTTTTACACAATATTTTAACTTATCGGCTTTTGATTGCAATAATTATACAATAATATTCTGGGAGAGAGCTGGCTTTTTCATAAAGCATTTTTTCAAAGCTAATTTATAATGGTTTCTGTCATTCTCAGGCAAAAACACATAACACAGTTTTCTTGTTGTAATGTGCTAGTCACTTTAGCAGGCAAAAACAATTCAAATATGTCAAATTTGCGATTGAAATTTGTTGGTAAAACTTATAATAAGATAATTTAGAGTTTTTCACAACTTATAAAAACATCAAGGCACTCTATATGGGGCACCAGATAAACTCAAACATGACAGAACCTAATTTTAACAAAAAAATTTTGTCTGCTTTGGCTAAATATTTAGATTAGGACCTCCTTAATACAAAAATTACGCTGCAAGACAAATTATGCGGCCATAATTCCATAAGCTTCCATAAGCTTAGACTAGGACCCTCTTTTATAGGGATATAAAAATAATGCTGTAAGATAATTTCTGCAGTCATCTAACCTTTTCAGACTAGAAAGTTGTATGAAAGTTAGGAAATTTCATTCCTCCAATACGTCTTGACATCAATATTCTCAAATCCTTTGCTTACATTTGAATAAAATCCAGTCCCCTTTGCAAGGGGGACTTTCTTGTCTAGCAAGGTTAAACGCTGACAGCAGAAATTGTCTTTCAGTTTAATTTTGGCATTCTCCTTCTCGCCTAGAGGTAGGATACAAGTAGGAATACGATGACCTTACTTCCTGCAAAATTCAGGAGGAACCAGAAAAATAAAACTGGCCCAATGTTTACTCTACAAATATGTGTGTTCGGTTCGGTGCTGGAGGCGAAGAAAATTGTCTGGGTTGACTGCGTATGGAAAACAAAATTTGGCAAATCTAATTTTTGATTTATGGTATCGATCATGATACTATTAGCATGAATAGTGTTCCAAAATAGTGCTTGCCGTTGGGCCTTGTTTTATTTTAAAAACTCTGATTCCAGCCCTGCCTTATGACAGCAAATGTGTTGAGGCCATGAAATAATAGGTTGTATAATAGGGACCATTGATAGAATTTAAAATATATTGCAGATAATAAATATCACTAAAATCCATCAACAAATGTGCTTATTCCATCCGTTAGATACTGGAGACTGAGAAGATAGTCTGAATTAGCAAAGTATTAGTCTATGTAAAAACAAAGAAAAATTTACTAAATAAATAATTTGACTAATAAATGGCATAATCCAAAATAGCATTAGTGGTGTTCCGCAATATTTCTTGGCTCTTATTTTATTTATCAAATCCGACCTCAAATGAAGTGACCCAAGGAATTTGCAGTTTGTAAATAATTCTGTTTTATATTAGGAACTGCAAATAGAATCTGCTTTATAAATCAGGTATAAAACTACTCTAAAATCCATTTGCAAACGTGCTCCATTTGGTGCTGGAATCTGGAAGTTTCGTAAAGGCCTGGAGTGGTTATAAAAGTAAAAAACAAATTTTTCTTTGGTAAATCTAATTTTCTTAAATTTTTTCTAATAACCAATGTGGCATTATAGTGGCTTGCAATTATTGTTCAATTCTGGCCTTGTTTTATTTAAGAAACTCCATTGAAATTTATTATCTGATTTAGCCAATACATTTGATGATCAATGAATTAGTTATAGCCACACCATATTAAGAATCAAGTTACCAAGTTTAAAACTTTTTTAAAAGAGATTTCACGAAGTGCATGTTTTGTGACCAGTCGTCGCCACCAAACCAATATTATTAGCAATTTTTTTAAGTCAAATACTAAGGTATCTCACAATGACATTTCTCACATGTCTGAATTCGCATACCTGTCAAAATTACACTTTTGAAAATGGAAAGGGTTCGAAGCTAAAGTTTCTTTATGATAAATTTTCCATTTACCACGTAAAATTTAGATAAAAATAGCTAAAAATTAAAAAATTCGCTGATCGGTACTGGCGAGTTGTGGCCATGTTAAAAAAAACTATTTAGCTCGAGCAGCGTACAGAAGCTTAACGCTTTAATAGTTAAATAAACAAAGAGCTCTAAACCAATAAATAAAATAGTTTTCTTTTAATATTCAAATTTGGCTCAAAAACTAAAAACAATTTTAAAGTAATTTACTGGATCGTGATTTTTTAATCAGAAAATATCAATAATTATTTATGTCTAAGGTCTAACTATTGTATTTCGAAAGTACTCCTTTCTGAATAGAAACACTGCCCTGAAAACGTACTCCGTTTAAAGTATTCAGAGCCACAACACTGACCGTTGACCGACACCGACCCTAACCTCAATCGAACACTAAAACTCTAATTCTCCAATTCCACAAACCACAACATAATATTAATGCCCATTGTTTTAGTTTACACAAAACTGTCACTCGGACACATTGACTTAGTGAATTATAAACTATTTTCTTAAATTTTGGCCGTATCGATTTATTTTTTTAAAATAAGACAGTAAATTGGCAACATAAGCAGGCTGAGAAGTTATCCACTTGTGAATGTGATAGAAGAAATATTTAAATATTTTTATAAAAAATTCTTAATTTTTAAATGCAAATTAAGGTATCCTAATTTATACCGCTAACACGTCATTCCTTGCGTATTTCACTTTTAAGCTTAAAATTGTCGGCATCTTTAATAAAAGTTCTTTATTTTTTTGTTTAAAGTTTGACTTCGAACTTCCCTCAATAAATTCTTCTAAAAATCCTAAAGCTTCTTCGTTCGATTATACCGAGGCTGCCTGAGGTTTAAATAGTTGTGTTTTATTTTTGTGCTTTTTTCTAGTGCTCATCTTAACCGTTATAAAATATATAGCGATAATTAATTAAAGTTAGTCATTTAAATTTGGCGATTGAATTTACGGTTTTTAGGATCAAAATAATTGACAGTCTTGTCTCCTCACACTAAAACAAAGTGTGTATCATATTAGAGCCTCATTTCCATTGCATTTGTCGAATTTCTTCATAACCGGTTAATAATAGTCAAGTTCCATCCTAATCACACAGAGTTGCGTTAAAATTAAGTATAAAGCATAAGCACGTTTCTTCGAAAATAAAACGAAAGTAGAAAGTAAAGTGAAAACTTTGAGATAAAACAAAATTATTTTGATTAAAAACATGAGACTTCGAACAACTGTTCTGTTTTTTTAAGACGATTTTTTTAGATTTCATTCAGGTTTCCAGTCTAGGTACCTACTATGGTATCGTCTGGCAACTACATTTCTTTAAATTGCACCAAAATTTCATCCAATTTCCAAAATTTTGCTTTGTAAGAATGATGAACATGTTCGCGTATTTCACATGTCCGTATATTGGTATATATCTGCCGAAAATACATAAATAGATCTAAACCAATAAATAAATCACATTTCTTTTAGTATTCAAATTTGGCTCAAAAACTAAAAACAATTTTAGTGTAATTTGCTGGATCGTAATTTTTCTTAAACACCAACAATTATTTATGTCTAAGGTCTAACTATTGTATTTCGTATGTGCTGTACTCCCTTCTGACTTGAAATACTCCCCTGAAAATTTGAAACATACTCCATTTGAAGTTTTCAGAGCGACGGCACTGGCTACAATCCGCAACTAGCTTAAACGAACCGAAACTTATGTTCATGAAGGTGGCAGCCGATTTGAGCTCGTTTATGCAAATTAAAATATGTAAAATACTTCAAGCAATGCATATGTATTTTTGTAATATCCGTTGACGGATTTCAAATTATTTTCAAAGTTGTGTCCGCCTTCTTAATACTTTTGGTTAAATCACGAATGAATCGAAAGTTATGTTACAATATGTCAGTGTCGCCCATATCAAGTGACCCAATAAAGGTTTTAATTACAAAAAAACAATGAATACGCAAACAATGAACTTTTCTAATCTCTAAAACTAATATTTTTTCAACTATGTATATACAGTTTATCTATATCATACCTATGATAATAAAAACAAAACCAAAAAAAGCTTTTATTCAACATAAAACCATAAAAAGGATAACAAGGAACAAAATACTTAATGTAAAAGTTGATGGTCTAGTGGGAAAATTAATTTGGCTTTTAGTGAGAGTAAATTAAAATATTGGTCATTCGTAACTAACCGTAACAATAAATATGTATAAACTACTCCTTATACCACATTCTTCATATGTGTTTATGTGTACATATTCCCAGTATAGTAATTTAGCAATTTGTTGATTATTATTAGTTTGTATTAACATTATAGAGTTACCCATTGTAAATATACATATATATGTAGGTCTTAAATTACTGTAGACGAAGTTATAATGAAATAGGAGTATAATCATCATCATTTCACATACACATAAAATAAATCATGGTTCACAAAAAAAAAGAAAACTCACTATAATTCCACCGATCATTAAATAGTGATAAAAAACTAATTATCTAAAATTGAGGTAATTATACTTAAAAAATCACTTGTCCGTTTTTCCTTGTCTCATTTAAAACTCTTAACACACAAATCACTTAACGGAATTGTGTGCTACGAGATGAAAAATAAAGAAAATTTGTTCAATCAATTTTCGTTTATTCGTATACACAAGTACATAGGTATATAACTGGTGGAAAGTGGAACTAATTCTATTTTTGCCCAAATATTATAGAGAAACAGAAATAAAATTTATTTATAGACATTATGATAGAAGTATTTGTTCGTATACACACACGCTTACACAGAAAGCTTCTTTTGATTAACTTAAAAGTTAAAATGTATATTGGATGGAGGATTCTTAGAAAATAAAACATAAAAAATACAAAGCAAAAAAAAAACTTCAACAACTTTTCTATATATTGATTGATGGGGAAAACTCTTTTTGTAAAGAAGTACGGTGCGGATCACGTGCGCATAACTGAAAATAAGCGACAAAGTTATAAGTTTATTGTTTACGTATTAAATTGATGGACTTTACCGTTTCTAAATTTTATTAACAAACATTTTCGAGTTGCTCGATCCGTCATATAAACAAGAGTATCCTTAAATATTAAATTTTTTGGAATATACCGAGAAAATACGTATCGAATATTGAATGAGTGGGTGCACGCGTCTTTTAGTAAGGGAACATTTTTTTGTTCTTACCTCAGTAATACTTTATAATGACCCATAATGGATTGAACGTTGAAGTATGTATACACGTTTTATTATTATTTAATTGGATTTTGATCCAAGGATATAACATAAACATTAGAGTACCATTCATAGTAAATTATAGCTTGTTATAGCTTATTTCTATTCAATCTGTTTTAGGGTTCGACGCAACCAATAAACTTTTGCAGTCTACATTGGGGTTCTAACTTGAATAGTAGCCAAAATTAGGCTATAGTTTCACGTACAGCACATTCAGTACAATAGCATAGAATTCTGCACTTCAACAATCAACATAAAATTAATCGATTTGCAAAGAGAACTCATCATAACAAAAATTATGATGAAGGTGACTACTGCAGTCAAGAAGATGATTTACCACCAGTTACAAATGTTTTGACAAAGGTCAACAAGAATAAAATGTGCAGTTACCGATAATGCAGAGCGCACCCAAGACAAATACAATATTTGTGAAAGTGTGTTTGTACGTTGCTCAATCACGCCAAAACGGCTGAACCGATTTTGATGGTACTTTCAGAATTAGATAGGTTTTAGGGTCAAGAGTAACATAGGCTATGTGTCATATCCATATCTTAAGTGAAATACTGCTATGGCGAGGGTAATTTGGATTTGAAATAAAAATGAAACAAAGGCTTCATTCGCCATAATAGTTCAGTAGCTAAAGCGTTAAGCAACGGACTATACCAGTAAATGTCTCAAGTTCGATTCCACCGGTTCGATTTTCAAAAATTCAAATCAGCAACCGCGATTTTTACAAATTTATTTAATGGGGGATGACGATGCATAAACCAGCAGACTTTACCAGGTTATTAAGGATGTCGAACGAGAAACCGTTAAAATATTCAAAAATGTCTGCATGATAACAACCAACTGGTGCATTGTCTTAAAACTGCTCTGAAGTATATACCTGATCAAAGTTGTCAAAGTGGTTATTTACGCTAACCGTACACCAAAGGGGGAACATGAACGGCGGTATAATACTCCAACTACTAACGAGGTGGCAGCTGTGGTGACAGGCAATCAGTATTCACCCCAAGATATAATAATTCACTTGCATAATGAGACGCTTACACGTATTCTGGATACACACAGATTTTACGACACTCTCAACCGCAAACAACCATTGCCAAACACAAAGGTGACATGTGTCAACTTTCGCTTATCATCCAATGTTGCGACACAACTATTTCAATTTACGATCTACGTTGCAGACAGCTTCTTCATGAATTCTCAGTTGATATATATGTCAAGGCAGAAAGCGAGCGTCTACGTTTTATTTCACTGAATTAAAGTAAATTGAGGGCAGAAAATTGTATACATTTACAAGACGCAGTCAGGAACGACGCGAACGTAAATCCTAATGAACTGGGACAAATAGTAATTCTTCCGTCCTCATTTGCAATAGCCCTTGAATATATGTACATACGAGTAGGATGCGTTTACTCCTAATGAACTTATTTGTTTGTAACGGTTACGTGCAATCCCCGTTAGAAAGAGATCATCACTGAATTGTTGCATGACCTCATTGCTCGCGTTTTCAAAATTAAAGTCCAGAAATTGGTGGCTATAATCATAAAAGTCAACATTTTTGATGCACCAAGATCAAATCGAGGATGTCATAAGAGCTGAGTTATTAAAAAATATCGTTAGAAACATGATCCACGGTCCCTGAGGTCCCTACAATACATCATCGTGATGTATGAAAGATGGAAATTGCACAAAATCTTTCCACGGTTAATGCTTAATGAAACACAAGACAACGACAATGGCTATCCTCAGTATCAATGCAGAGCACCAGAGGACGGTGGGCGAACAACTACCATAAACTTAAGAGGTTAACGACGGCAAGTGATTGTAGGTAACAGTTTGGTTTTACCTTATTCATCAATATTGGCAAAAATATTCGATGAAGTATATTTGCAAGTATATAAATAAAGGTAGTGGCCAGGCAATATTTAACGTGCAACAAGAAAATGTAAACATCGACCCTCAGCTTGGAGGATATAGGAGGATTCTGCAGCTGACATTACACGAAAAGCATCCAGCCCTAATTCATCTGGCCGTCCATTTAGAAAATGGTGAGCGCATCTAATTTACAAAGGAAAACTTTAATCAAAGAATCATCATGCCTAACAAAACCACTCTCACAGAATTTTGTCATCTAACTATACGTGGAATGTAACAAAAAAACGGTGGAAATAACGTGTATGAGGAAAGCCAGTCAAAATTTGGCCAAACGTCAAAGCAGGAGACGCACTTGGACGTGTATACACTGTGCACGTAAGCAATTTTGATGGTTATTGTTTGCGATTACTGCTTAACAAAGTGTGTGGACCGACAAGTTTTTTGACCTCAAAACCGTGAATGAACAGGAACGGGCAACCTACCGAGAGGGGTGTGAAGTATTGCGCTTACTGGAAGATGACAACCACTGGGATTCTAAGATGGAACAAGCTGCTCAATATCGGTGACCGCACCAGCAAGTCTGCGCGAACTGTTTGCAATTTTGATAACCACATGTGGGCTGTCAAACCCGCAATAGAACTATAGGAAAAATATAAAGGTGCTCTGTCAGAGGATATATTGCATAGACTTCAAGGGTTACATCTGGATTTGACGTATAACGACGAAATTTGTAATAAGGCTTTGATTATGATTGAAGACAAAGTGATTTCGATTATGACACCACCGCGCTTCAGGGCCAAATGACCGCAATGAAACCACGACTTCTTTCAGAGCAACTATATTATTAATTATTTGGGTTTTCCTTAGGAATAGGCGAAGGAGAAAAATGATATTTTTATAGCAGTTTTATTTTTTCCCCCTAAAGCAGGGGTAGGCGAACAAAATTAGGGTTTTCGACAAATTTTGAAAATAAATAAAGCATACGAACTCCGATTGGAAAGAAAAGTCAACTAGACAACGCGGCAATTATCCATGTGTGTATCCAGAGTGACAGAGGCTATCACTCAGAAACGGGTGTGAGGACCACCGCAATGTCCATCCGTCTGTCCATACAAATTGAACCGAAACACTTGGTTATATACAAATATTTACTAATTTTTTAATATATGCTGGTTTGATTATTGAATTGGGTATTGAATTTGCGGTTGATTTGAAGGTTAAGTTAGGGGTCAATTTGCGGGTTGAGTTAGGATATATTGAGTTGTTGACCAATTTTTTTTATATGCCGGTTTGAGGATTGAGTTTGGCGTAGAGTTTGCGGTTGAGTTGAGTGTTAAGTTGGGTTCCGTTTGCGAGTTGAATTAGGATTGAGTTACGGTTTAGTTGGGGTTAGATTAGGGTTAAGTGTGCAGTTGAGCAATCTATATACAGGCAAACCTCACTAAAACGGAATTCGCCGGAACAAAAAAAGTTGTTCGTTGTGGTGAGGTGTCCGTTAAACTGAGGATTTGCTATTTTGTAAAAATGTTATTGGGATTCTCATCCGATTTTGATGAAATCCATCCATTTCTCAAATGATTTTTAAACGAAGTTCTGGAGTATGGCCAATAGGATGGAACTTGGCTATTCCTTAACCGATTATGATGAAATTTGACGTATGCGTTGAAAATGGGATTCTAAAATCATTCAGTTATGGGATATGGCCAATGATGACGAAACTTGGCTATTTTTTAACAGATTATGATGAAATTTGATGCGGGTGATGTAAATGGGATTCTAAAATGATTTTTGGATAAAGTTCTGGAATAAGGCCAAGTATGATGGAACTAACCAATTTCTCAACCATTTATGATGAAGTTTGATGTATGCATTGGAAATGGTATTTTAAAATGATTTTTGGGTAAAGCTATGGAATATGACCAGGTAAGATGGAACTGAGCTATTCCTCAACTGATTATTATGAAATTTGACAAGTGCGTTGTAAATGGCATTCTAAAATGATTTTTAGTTGAATTTCTGGAATATGGCCAATTAGGATGGAACTTTGCTGTTTCGAAATAGGATTCTAAAGTGATTTTTGGATGAAGTTCTGGAATATCAATGGTATGATGGTATAGTGTTATGATGGTATGATGGTACGATGGTGATGGCGAATTATTTAAGAGTGTCTTTGTCATATGTTATGGTTTATTGCCTATATCTACGATCCTGTAACCGAGCCAATTCGGTCACAACTAATGAAACTTTTCTGTCCTGCGTATTTATTATTTTTAAAGGGAATGGTGGCACCGGCAATCTCCGAAAACAAGCTTAGGCTTGGGCTTACACTCTAATCAATCAATCACAGATGACAAACTGGTGACTAGCACATTCGAATCTAAGCAGATTTAGGATGAAGCTTCGACATTTTTTCTGTGAAACTTTAACCAAAGTGAAACTGCCTTTTACTTCAGACTAAATGGGCCGAAATCCAGGGATTCGTGCATCACTAATAATTGTGTCCAAATCCTTCTGGCCTAGTATAACCTAGTCCAAAGCATACATTTTCTAAGCATAGTCAACAGACATACACGTTCAGAACATTCCAACAAGATCTTGTTAGACGATTATACATTCGGCAAACGGGAGCTAATACATTGTTATAATAATTGAAAGATTTACTCGTTGAGCAGAGAAGCAATACTTCTACCAGATTTGCGAGCTTTTGCAGACCTGTACATTTAAATATTTGGTATCGCACTTGAATCCACGACTAATAGGCAGTAATAGCACCTAAATGCAAATGGTATAGTGGAACGTCTAAATCACCATCTAAAAGCTTATTTAACGCAAGATCAAATTTCTCTTATTGCTGTGAAGAACTTCCATTCATTCTCCGTGAAACAAAAATTTCGATCAATACCGATCTTAGTTGTACTCCTGCTGGATGCAACTTCACAGGTCGAAATGTTTCGTTAGTCGATGCGTAACTCCCTTTTCAAAGGTACCTTTTCAAATGGTCCCTTTTCAAAGATCATTCAGGTGGACAAAATCAAAACCGGATTGATGCCACCAAATAAGGACCATTTATAGCTAAGCAAAATTTTCGTAATAATTCCTATATACCACTAATTTTATTTTTAAAAAATTGGAGAATATCATTCAGATAAAATAAAGCACCAAACAACCACCAATCTATGTTAAGTTAAGCTAATGCTACGACAGTTGGTTGCCAAATAATACTTCTATCGGTACTAATACTCCCATGAACCGAACATTTTAGGACGGTGGTGAACAGCTCAGTCAGGAAAACTGCCCGCAACATAAACAGCAATCTACAGAGTGCCACCCAATTCAGGCAATCTGTCTTTCTACAAGCAATCTACCTATACCAAATCTTAGTATAGTTGCTTTGAAAATGTAAGCCTGATTTCAAAATTCACAGTTGGCGATTGGAGTTTATCTTTTGTGATAAATTGTGGATAAGTTAAGGTCATATCTGCTCCAAATTCTAAAATCATTCGCTTCACTAAATTCACCATATTGCTGTATTGTAAAATCTATTCAGAGAATTCTGAAATATTAGTGTGTAACCGTTTCCCGACTATTCGATGGATCTTCCGTCCCAAAACAATAGCTTCACACCATATTTGCATTTCAAAACTATCATAAGTACGTTCAGTTAGAGTTTCCCCGGGCTCTTTTCTGTCTGGTATAAGTTTCTTTATTTATCAGCTTATTTAATTCCTGTCTAAATAATATCCAAGTAGCTTATTATTGATTATAAGCCGTACAGGGTAATCCTATGCTACCATTAATAACTGCCTAGATATTGCATGCGAATTAAACCACAGTGCAAATATCTACATAGGTATTTAGCATTTGAACCATCTCTCCGTTTTGTAAATGCAAGCATTATAGGCCACCGATAAGCTGAACACAAAGCTCTCTGCCAAAATTTAGTTTTGCCCCAAGTTAGTGACGTTAGTTGAGTTAAAAACTCAACAGTGGCCTTGGGTATTTTTTCTCAGTTCCTCAACTTCAAAGACTCCTGTGCCTAATTGCAATCGACGCTTATATAATGGGCCTTGGTCTTCACATTCCCCTTCTTCCTCTAGAACGCGTTCGAACATGATTGTAGGGTTCCTCCCCATATCTTTTTAATGGCCGACAGCTCGAGTTCCATTGATCCATATGAATTGATAAGTGTTTCCTATAAATCTATATATTTCCATCTTCCTTCAAAACCGCCCTTCCAAGACTCCAAACGTCCCAGTTCTGCTAAGTTTATGGTTCAACTTTCGCATCCATAATGCAATTAGCTGCTACACTTCAACTTATGTTTTGGTAAATCTCTATTTTATGTCTGTATAAATCAACCACGTATAACAAGCCGTTTTTATAATTTAGGAATACCAACTGTTTCTACTCCTATTTCAGTTTCTTTAAAAGACCGTACACCGTTAATTTTATTTGATTTCTCTATATTGTTGATTTGATTTTGCTTGCCGCTATTTTTTTGCCAGGATTGCATATCGCGGCTCTGTGGCCGGCTAATATTCGATACCTTTCACATTGCGTTTCGTCAGTGAGTCAATCTTCGACTTGTTTCAGGTTATGAACTTTTTCGCTCCAAGATTTTATTAAGTTCTTGCCTCCTGCAATGCAATGCTTCAATCCTAAGAACCAAATGATGAGCTATTGGAATTTTTCACCTCTGTTTGGGTTAATCACATTTTCCTTGTAAATAAGCTTCAGATGTGATAACAACGATTAAAATTCATTTGTATTCGCAGGATATGGCTTCTTCCTTATTGTTCAATAAACGACCCCAGATATTCGATCATTTTCTTAAAAATCGCAAAAAATCAAATAGCGCTTGACGTTGGGTCCGTATATTTTCATATTTTAAATGTCTGTGTTTTAAATATTGAAATTGTTTTGCTTTTCTTTTGAACTAAGTCAAGCAATTTAATTTCAAATGTGGTTTCATGTCCTCTAATGTAGCATACAATTTTCAAATTTTTAAAACATATTTTCGCTTCGGTCTTGATTTAACCTTGTTTTTTTTAAACATCGACATGAGTGCTGATTTGCCTTATACTAACAAAGATTTTCCTTTAGTGGAATTCTTTAAAGCTATCTTAGTGTCTGATTACCGTTCCGGTAAGAAGAGTATGTCCGATAATTTCAAAAAAAAAAAAATACTTTCAGCGTTACTTAAATTTGAGTAAAAAAATTATTTCATTATTCGCCAAATAATTCATCTAATTTATTTACAGCATCACTTAACCTTGTTACCTGATCTTTCATAACATTAAGTCAAGTATCTTTTGAATTGTTTTTATATAGGTAAACATAAACAGTCAACATCCACCCAAATTGTATTATATCGCAGTTGAACCGTATACCTACCACTCAACTCGATTTTTTCCTACAAAATAAATCTCGAAGCGATTCAGTTGATTGAACACCCACAAACCATAAAATGTCAATTATTTCAACACTTTTATTCGTTTAAATTTAATTTTAGTCGCTTTTCTATTAATCCTTTAAAGTTGTTTCCAACTCATTTTCCTCGTTGCTTATACACCCATCCGTATATATAAGATGGATCATGAAACTTCGTACAATACACACAAATATGTAATTTGATAAGGGTCGAGCTTTGACGGTTTGTTTTTGGTAGATATATTGTATATACATATCTATAAATAAATTTACCTAGAGAAGGCTTTTATACAGCGAGAAATGAATAGACAGTGTTAAAAACGTATCCGCTTCAGGATATTTCAATATTGTCAGCTTTGTCAATATTTGAATGAATTTATTTTTATAACTAGGCGAAGTTCTCTTCCAGGTAATCTATGTTAAATAATTGTACTTTTTTACAAATAGAAACCCTACCGGCATTATTTTAGATTTAAAGGAGAACAACACAATTACGAAATAGTACATTTCGATGTTCCGTGTATCATTATGATGATTCGGGAAAAATAAATATTCGTTGGAATTGATATACATATGTACATATAACGTAAGGGAAGGTCACACCTTATTTTCGAGAGGTTTTCAACAAAATGTTTATTTATTTATAGCCGGATCAATTAGGGTAAGATGCTTGGATATTTTTACGAAACTAAAAATACCTTTTCATGGATTTTCATCAAAAATGTATATTACATTTTCTTCGTCCAAAATGTCGTAAATATAATAAATTTTTATGGTTGATGGGGCAGGAGATTTATGTATTTATTCGTTGTTTTGGCCTCAATTTTGTTTGTTTGCTGATTATATAATTTCTAAGAAATGGACTAATAAAGTAATTAATGTAAATAATTTATCTTGTGGAGAAATTTGTCCGTTTCAATTAGTTTATAAACATACTCTTATTTATTATGATGTATTCGGATAAAATCAAACATAATTTAAATGCCTGGTTATATGTTTGTAGATATGAACAAATAATATTTGGTTTATTAAACATATCTCGTATAGACAATAAACAAAAATTGTTTACTGAATTTTCCAAAAATTCGTGTGACAGATTATTCTATGTCTTACATAACTAATTACGGTTGTGTAAAAGATTTTGTTAGTTAAATGTTTTAAATTTCTAATAAATTCTATTTTAATAAGTGAAAGGTAAAGAGAGTAAACCTGAATGATGGTGAACAGCGAATTGAAGGTGAGACACATATTTTATTACAAGTTTATTAGAACTAGAAAGGTGAGCCAATAAAAAAGTACACCTGAAATTTTTTTATCTTCCTGAGACCAGGCGACCTAACATTAAAAAATCAAAAAGCATGCAGAATGCTCTACTTAATATTCAATGTTTTGTCTTTTAGGCCTGTTTTTCATTTAATTAAGATTATTTTAGCGTACGCCATGTGCCTGGGTAAGTCAAAAATTTCATGTAAAAACGGAATGGAAAATCCGACATGCACCGAACTTGCACACTAATTCGAATTGCAATTTCCATCAGATTAAAGTGGAAAGTCATGTGAAAGTTATGCATGTGTAGTGTAAGTAATTCAAAATAGTGAAATGAAAATACATTAGAAACAAACAGAATTACACGCATACTTTAAGTATCAAATGAGAAGTGTCTGATCAAAAATCGCTATTTACATCTTACTTTTTGCTACTTACTTTTAATCACTTTTTTGTAGTAAATAGCTTGTTTTGACCAAAATCAAGAATTTTAGGAATATTTTTCATAGAGAAATTGGAAATTTTTGGTCCATGCTGGAAATAAACACTTTTAGGCTATTTCACTTAAAAAATTCTGCCCTGATAGAAAAAAATATCATTTTGGAAAAGGTAAATAGCGACTTTTGATCAGACACTTCTCAAATATTATACATCTTAGCTGTTACGATGACAGTCTGAACGACCTTATCCTAGAAAGCCGGGATATACCCCGCCTGGCAGATGTCATATGGAAAAAACAGCAGAAGGATTTTCACCACGACAAGCTACGAGTACACACAAACTAAAAATAAAGTATATACTGTCAGTAATCCTTGGTGTATCATTTATCCGAATAGAACCATCTCCAGGATCACAACCGTGGCGACGAGGATAAAGCGAACTTTACGCTTTTTTTAAAGTGAGCATAACCTCGGCATCATGGAAGAACTCATCAAACGGATGATGGAAGCTCAGACTGAAAACCAACGACAAATGGCAGCAATCATGGAACAAATGGTTCAGCAGTGAAACGCTCCGCTAGCAAATTCAGCGGATGCAGTACACCGACCAGCAGCGGCACAAATAGACAAGCACCTGTTCGATCGAATGGAAAAATTCGGCTACTGCCCGGAGGACGGTGAAACGTTCGACCGCTGGTATGCTCGATATGAGCACATCTTCACAGAGGAAGCACAGACATTGACGATCCGCCAGCGAGTGAGTTTGCTCATTGATAAGTTGTCAACCTCGGAGTACCGACGTTTCGCTGACCACATCCTGCCAGAGACCATACAAACCATAACTTTCGAAAGAGCAGTCGAGGAGCTGAAAAAGATTCTCGGACGGAAAGAATCGGTCTTCACACTTCGCTACAAGTGTTTGAGCATCGCTAAAGTTTCAGGAGAAAATTGGGACGATTTCGCAAGTCAAGTCAACAGGAAGTGCGAAAAATCCGAGATTGCCACGTGCACAGCCGACGATTTTAAGGTTCTCATGTTCGTCAAAGCGCTCACGGAAGCTGAAGACTCACTCGTTCTCGAAAAACTTCTCATTAAGCTCGAGGAAGTCGAAATAACTCGTGCAGCAGCAGCCAATCCAGACACAGTGACCAGATTGAAGCTGAACGATGTCTGCGAGCTAGCAAAGCGGTTGTCTTGTCTCAGAGACGAGAAATTGATGGTCCAACACTCCAACTCAGCACTGGGAAGCGAAGTGATGCAGATATTCAGAAAGAAAGAACGACAGCAACAGCAAGGTCGGCGGAAATCCACACACAAATCAACAGAAAAATTGGGCACGCCTCCTAACAACTACTACTTCTGCGGTGACTGCCACTGGCATAAGGATTGCCCGTACAAGAACACAATCTGCGATACTTGCAAGGTAAAAGGCCACAAAGCTGGCCATTGTACCTCGGCGACCGAATTCCTGCGCAGATTCCGATCAAGACCAAGCAGACCTACCCACAGATCAGAACGTCGTCAAAGTCTGGCAGTTACAACAGCATCGATTCTGGCTCCTACTGGACAATTATATCCGAGAAAAATTGGAAAAAGATTGGTGAACCGCCGTTGACGCCATGCGAAGAGCAAGCAATCAGCGCTTCAGGCGATCAGGTGTCGATGCTCGGAAAATCCACCGCACGATTGAAGCTCCACGGACGAGAAGAAATCGGCCCATGCTACGTCGCAAATTCAAGCTTGAACGTCCTCGGCAGCGACTGGATGGAAGCTCTCGACCTATGGAATATTACCATCGCCAGCGTCTGCAACAACGTCCGACTCGACGCTTTACAGCAGTTTTCAAGCGATTTGAGGATCAAATTTTCAGCCCTTTTCAGCGATTCGCTCGGCCTTTGCACATAAAAGGTATCGCTAACGCTCAAACCAGATGCAAAACCAATTTTCCGCAACAGCCGCCCACTTCCGTTTGCCGCTATGGAGCCTATCGAGAACGAAATCAAACGGTTGCAGCTCTTAAATGTGATTAGCCCCGCGCGATACTCAGCATACGCCGCACCAATCGTCGCTGTCAAGAAGAAGGATGGACGGGTTAGAATCTGCGCCGACTACTCAACTGGCTTAAATGATTCGCTTGAACCGGAAAAATTTCCACTGCCAACGCCTGACGAGATTTTTGCTCAGCTATCGCCATTCAAACTCTTTAGCAAAATCGACCTCTTAGACGCGTTCCTTCAAGTCGAGCTCGACGACGACTCAAAGAAGCTGATGACCATCAACACTCACTGCGGACTTTTCAAAGTCAATCGGTTGCAGCCAGGAGTCAAGCCAGCACCGGGAATCTTCCAAAGAATTGTGAGCAGCATGATGAGCGGAGCAAAGGGCGCCTTTCCGTTTATCGACGACTTCATTGTGGGAGGAACAGATCAAAACAACCACGACAAGAATCTGTACGAAGCTTTAAGCCGCATTCAGGAGAACGGCTTCCACCTCAAAATCGACAAGTGTTGGTTCCGTCAGAAAGAACTCGAATTTCTTGGCCACATACTCGACACTAACGGCATTAAACCGAGCCCAGAAAAGATCAAGACGCTTCAGAACATTCCGTCTCCAACAGACGTCAAGCAACTTCAGGCATTTCTAGGAGCAGTCACTTGGTACGGAAAATTCATTCCTGGTACAAAGAAACATCGCGGGTGATTAGACGAGCTTCTTCTAGATGATATCACGTTTGCATGGGAAACAAAACATCAAGAATCTTTCGACGAGCTCAAGACAATTCTGGCATCTGACCTCGGACTTACTCACTACGACCCAACTAAGAAGTTGATCGTTGCCGCTGACGCTTCAAGCTATGGAATGGGAGCAAGTCTAATGCATGAGATGCCCGGTAAGTCGTTGCGCCAAGTAATGCATGCCGCACGCTCATTCACAGCAGCAGAAAAAAAACTACCCGCAAATCCAACGAGAAGCTCTAGCGCTCACATTCGCTCTTCAGAAGTTTCACTGCTACATTTATGGTCGAAAATTCGAGCTCCAGACTGACCACAAACCCTTGCTCGCATCGCAATATTCGGGAATAAGAAGGGAATTCCGGTACACACGGCAAGCCGCATTCAACGCTACGCGTTGATATTGCTCG
This sequence comes from Tipula vernalis, assembly GCA_958295665.1. NCBI lineage: Eukaryota > Metazoa > Arthropoda > Insecta > Diptera > Tipulidae > Tipula > Tipula vernalis. Next base: position 171,246,051 of record OY282558.1, on the reverse strand, counting down.
AATACGACTTCGAAATCAAATACGTCGACACGGACAGCTTCACATACGTAGATTTCATCTCTTGACTCATTAGTCAACACGAGAAGCCTGACGAAGACCTCGTCATTGGAAAGATCATTGCAGAAGACTCACTAGGTTGCTTCGCTATCGACATCGCCAAGAAGCTGCCAGTAACCTTCGAACCTATTCAGTACGAAACAAGTCGAGACGAGACGTTGAAGGTAATGACAAGTTGCATTGAGAAGGGTTGGCCACGCAAACGAGAGCAAATTCCTGACGGTGGGGCTGCAGAATACTTCGCAAGGCGAGATTCGCTCACAGTCATCAACGGTTGCATTTTTTTCAGTGATCGCATCATAATTCCGAAGCGCTACCGCAGCGAAATACTGAAAGAACTGCATCAAGGTCATCCCGGCATTGAGCGCATGAAGCTATTAGCTCGACAGAAAGTCTCCTGGCCATCGCTCGACAACGACATCGAAAAAACCGTTCGAACCTGTGTGAATTGCGCAACGAATGCGTTTTCACCGATCAAAGCTAAACTGCAGTCGTGGCCGAATCCAGAAGCGCCGTGGTCGCGATTGAACGTCGACTTCGCTGGTCCAGTCAACAGCTTCTGGTATTTTGTCATCATCGACGCGTTTTCAAAATGGCCAGAAGACTACAAGATGCAGAGCACGACGTCCCAGCAGACAACAGATAAGCTCAAAGAAGCCTTCGCAAGACACGGCGATGGCAAAACAATCGTTTCTGATAACGGTCCGACGGGACGAAAAGCAAGATCGAAGCTCGACTTGCTCAGGCCAACTTCGAAAGCTATTGTAGAACGAAACCACAAGATGGAACAGCAGTTCAACACTCACTACGGTGCTAAGGAAAAGACGTTTGAGATCGGCGTCAAAGTTTTCGTTAAAACCCACTTAAGCAACAACCAGTGGCGCTGGGTTTCAGGAGAAGTCGTGTGTAAAATGGGAACGGTCAATTACAAGGTGCAAACCGATATACGAGAGATCATTGCTCATGCAAATCAGCTAAAAAAATGCTACACGTATCTCGACGATGGCCACAATGTTCTTCTGGACAGTTTTGATATCCAGGTCTCAGGAAAGCAAGAGATTGAGCCCGAAATCATCCAAGAACCCGAGGAGGAGAAAGAGGAAGTACAAGAAGATGACTCATTGCAAGACTAACTGAACGATCAACAAGAAGACTTTCCAGCGCTCCAGGAGCAAGTTACACGAAGAACTCAACGAGCTACAGCTGGAGTTCCACCCGCCTATCTCGCAGACTACGTGTGCTAAACAAGGCATTTTCCCATTTCCATTTATTTTCATTCACATCCGAAACAATTGTAATCATTATAATCATTCATATCGCAATCATTCAAATAAGAATTTCAACTGTTTATAAACAGCATCTTAAAACGGGGAGAAGTGTTACGATGACAGTCTGAACGACCTTATCCTAGCAACCTGGGATATACCCCGCCTGGCAGATGTCATATGCAAAAAACAGCAGACGGATTTTCACCACGATATATACTGTCAGTAATCCTTGGTGTATCATTTATCCGAATAGAACCATCTCCAGGATCACAACATTAGCAAGCTGTGAAAATGACACTAATGCTATGCGCCTCAGAACACTTTTCAAACTAAACTTTTCAAATTTTGAAGCTTTCGCTATTTCCTCATAGATGCTTGGTGAAAAGGCAGTTTACTAGGTTACTTTTCGACGACTTTTTAATTTGTATGACATACAGTTTAAAATACGTCATAGTAAGTAAATGTAATTGAATATCAAAAACAAATTAAATAAAATAAATTTCTAACATAAATTATGAGTTAGAGACTTATATATATGAACATAAAAAAATATTTATTTTTATCAATTTTAATATTTGACACTTTAACTAAAAAGTATAATTTTGAATTATAATTTATAATCTCGCTTTATAATTATTGTCCAACTAAAACTAAGAATTGCATAAAGAATGGTTTTCAATTATTGCGCGTTGTCAAACTCCGTTGTATTGCAATGTTGTTGTGTCTGCAACCTTATCTTTCACATTCTTCATCTTCACCTTTATGTGTTGTACTATGTGTTATTTGCAGTTGCAGCATTTATGATAATATAACTCCTCCCGGGGGTAGAGAAAGCACGTCCGCGTTCTTTGATCCCATTTCAAGGTTTGATTTTGAAAATGAACACTCCGTAGTTTAATGCTCATTGGATGTCGTTGACCTGGATCTGCTTGGATTGCCTATTCTTATTTGTGTGGCACGTATGTGGTTGACAATATAGGCGAATAGCATTAATACACCTATTCTTGATAGGGATACACCTCCTGATAGCGTCCATCCCTTACGACCTACGAGTCAACCGGAATTGTTGGTTGTTTTCTTCAACCAACTCATTCATTGTGTGGTTTATTATTCGTAAATCCATTGCATCCGGATTACTTGCCAGCAATTACTAAGCTGAGCCTAATGCGTCCCATCGCTTGTATCTGGCCGAAAAAAATAATAATTTGGATGGTTCTGACGGGCATCAGTTTCATTTCCATGAGTCCGAAAATGCAACCCTGTTCCATTCTTGCTTCCATGACATGTGATTTTTGACCAATTCCAATCGGTTTGCTTTACGTGCTGCATTCAAAGGAGGTTTCTTTTATAGTTTTTTCAATTTAAGATGCGTAGCATTGTTAATCACACTTCGAACCGTTGATAAGCTAGCTTTGACTCCGGTTTTTGCCTTAATTTTTTAGGCAGATAAGCATGAATTTGATGCTGGTCGAATAATTGCCCATTTATCCGTAGGCGTTGTTCACTATTTTTGCCATAATTTTTAATATTATTGATAAAGGATCCAATAACGGTTTTCCCTCCACCAATTTTGTCCGCTATTTGATGATTTGAGAATCCTCCTTCCATCAAAACTCCTATCTTATTTGCCGGATCTAATGAACATTTAAGTCCACCGTCACCTAATAGAAAAAAATCCATGAAGCAGGAATGTTTGTTTGCGATATTTATCAATTAGATAATGAACAGCAAAAGTGTAATTTATTCCAAGAATTTTACAACTATTCATAAAGCCATCCTGAAAATATTGTGTTTCGCCTAAATGCGCTCAATTCAAATGACAAAAAATGCTTATGACAAAAAAACTCACAATGTTACAGGAAAAATTTAAGCATTTTGTAACAGCTTGGGAATCCACACATTACAAATCTAATAACAAGGCTATTAGCAGAAGAATCTCGTGACACCAAAGCGGATGAACAAAATCAACCGTGGCTTTCAAATCTTCAGGGAGGAAATGTGTAAAGGAAACCATGTTGCTCGATTCTGTCCTAACAAAATTAACTCGAGAAATCAAGCGTTTCATGTGAAATATGCAGAAAAACGAATCACAGTGAACAGGATTGTCACTTTCGTAAAAATCAACAAACGCCAAGAAAATGGACGAATGAGAATAAGTTTGCATTTTTTACACAAACTTCAAAAAATTAAGAAAGTGAAGAATTCTCTTGGATAGTGTACTCAGGATTCTCATCTCACATGGTGAATCGAAAGGATTTTTTAAAATCAGTGACAGAGTCGTCTACTGAAATAGGTATAGCCAAACAATCGGAGTCTATGCATGCCGAAGCCATCGGGAGAATTGAAATAGATAAAGGTACCTTAAACAAAGTTCTTTATGTACCGGAATTAATTAAAAACTTGCTCCGTGTTAATGCAATAACATCAACTGGAGGAGAAGTTAGCTTCATGAAAGACTCAGTAGCCATAAAAATACATAATACAGCAGTAATGAAGGGTGACGAAAATTAAACCGGCCTGTATGAAGCAACACTTAAACCAAGTAATTCCGAAGAACAAGCTTTAGATGCTGATAAACATATTGCCGACGTATTGCACAAAAAGTCAAGTGGACTAAAATGTGATATGAATGAAAATGATGATGTTTGCGCAGTCTGCGTAAAAGTGAAACAAACCAGACAACCTTTCAAAAGCGGCACCAACTTGGTGGCGAAGGGACCGCGCGGCACCAATGGGGTGACGAAGAGAATCTGCGGTAGCAGCATGATGGTGAGGGTCCAGGCGTTGGTTTTGTGGCCCACAGAAAGAGCCCAAATAGCAGTAGGCCAGCTATTGGGTGTAAAAGATTTGCGTTTAGAGTATGAAGTGCTGGCCAGATTGAATTGGCGACTGGTTGCAGCGAAATAGTAGCGGTCGCGGGTACCATTTTCCCTTTAAAAGGTTTACAAGATTGTAATTGATGTTAACAGTAGGCAATATAAAAGGAAAATGAAGACTGGTATGTTGCTGGTTTATCGCCATAAACCAAGAAGCACTAGGAAATAGTTAATTTTAGATAGAGCTACTAACATAAAATACAAGTTAAATTAGGGATATTAACTTAGGAAATAAGTACAGTTTAGGAAAGCTGACAGTAGCAAACAGGAAGAGGTGGAGTTGGTTTCGCACGAAGATTACCAATGAGATTTATAATGTTAGGCCGTTGATCCTGTCAACAAGAAAATAAACCACAGTGAGAGCATTTCTACTACGATCATTCCCTTATGAGAGATTTGGGGACCAACATAGTCAATAGTGGATGAGAGAAGGAATGTTGCTGCTAGGTGTCATGCTAGTAATCTAAATATGGGAGACAAGGTAACCAGAAGGTATCGAAGCTAACGGATGTTTAATCAAGCTCTTAGATGTGACAGTTACCCGCAACTGGAGGCCAGGACAGTCTAATCACGAGATAACCTGCCGCAAACGATTACCCGGCAGTAAGGCACTTAACACCTATAGGCGGTAAAAATGGGAAAGAAGAGAGCGTGGCCACAGTAATAATCAGCCGGCAAATAATATTAGCAGGATGAAGGTTTTTGTTTCGCATTTGAAAGTATAGAAGGCAATAGAAGAATGTAAGATCATCTGCTTTATTCCGCGTTAATGTCTAAGTTAAAAGAAATTGTTGAAGACTTGATCCGGGATTAATGTAAACCGAGCAGTACTGACATTCTCACACATGGGATGCATAATTATCGAAACATTTTATTTTCCGGACATCTAGACAAAACCACAGGCGAGGTAGTACCAGAATTCAACGGTGAGCAATTTTCTGGATGTAACGTCAAGGCCATTCAACCAGAGGGAATTCCAGAGGATATGGTTTTGTTGTACTCATACAAAACCAAAATAAAAAATGTGAAACACTGAAAAGTGTCAAATTGCATTAAGCAAGAAATAATACAGAATAATTGTATAACGCATTGATGTAGTTTGACATACATAAAGTGTGCCATTTTTAGGGTTGCCAGTACTTCTTTAGGGAGTACAGTGCTTCCGCTCTGACCCTGCAATGTATCTGCTTTCTGTAAGTTGTAAAAAAGTTCTATACTTCTATACAAATTACAGAAAACAAGAATACAGCAAAATTGGAACCAGAAAAGAAGCACCGTACTCCCCAAAGAAGTCCAACTGGCAACCCTAGCCATTTTCGTTTTTTTATCAGGTGGAATTTCTATAACAACAAACGCTATGTTTATTGCCTGTAGAAATTATACAAAACACCAAACTAAGTTTTATTTGATTGGGCACATTACTCAATGTCCCAAATTATTATGTTTTTGTTTTGGTATTGTATACCAAACAGTTTGATCGGGGACGACCAACCCAAAAAGAAAAGAAGAAAATTTGAATGAAAGGAGTCAGTCGGAGGTTTTCGAAGGGCCAGTCGGTTTTTTTTTTCGAATAGTAACTGAAAAAAATTCGGGAAAGTGATTTGCTTACCGTGGAGCAAATCCAATGTTTAACTATTCTGTTGTTTTTTTTTTGTGTTTTTTGTTGCGGGGTTTTTTTCTGACTATTTAGTGAAGCTTAAGTTGATCGTGGGTTTTCTTCTTTTTTTTGTTTTTTTTTGCTTGAAAAATTTAGTTTTTAGTGGTTATAAATATTGTGCTGTTATAAAAATTGTGTCTGTATAATTATATTTGTTTTTTCCTTGTTCCAATAAATATTGATGTTGGAATTTATTCTTTAAGTGTTTTAATTGATGTAAGAGGTGTATTATGTGGAGAATATGATCCACTTTATCCAAAAAAAGACTTTTTTGGGATAAAGTGGATCATATTCTCCACATAATACACCTCTTATATTTGACACACATCAAATTTCATCATAATCGGTTAAGAAATAGCCAAGTTTCGTCCTAATTGGCCATCATTTTAGAACCCCATTCCAACACACATGTCAAATTTCAGCAGAATCAGTTAAGCAATAGCCAAGTTCCATCCTACTTGGCCATATTCCAGAAATTTCTCTAAAAATCATTTTAGAATTCCATTTTCAACCCACATAGCCGATAGAGAAACGACAAGAATCCCATTTTCAACCCACACAGCCGGTTTCAACGCACATGTTAGATTTCATCATATTCGGTTGAGAAATAGTTTCGTCATCATTGGTCATATTCTATAACTTTATCCAAGAATGATTTTAGAAACCTATTTTCAACGCACATGTCAAATTTCATCGAAATCAGTTAAGGAATAGCCAAGTTCCATCTTATCTGGCCATATTCCAGAGCTTTATTCAAAAATCATTTTAGAATATCAGTTCGAATGCGCAGGTCAAATTTCATTAAAATCGGTTAAGAAATGGCCAAGTTTTGAGAATCCCATATTTTTATATCCAAGCATGAGATGTCGGTCTCATTGACAGTACACAATGGTCTCGAATTTAATATAGCTTCCACTTTTTATTAATTTTGTAAATCTTTTTAAGGCCCCTAAGAAAGCATCACTTGATAAGTCGCTAGCTAACTACAGGTGGACCGGACCACCTTGGTACTTAGACAAAGAAATAAACATACTATATTTATGCTTTGAATGTTTTTTGACCACAGCCTTTCGTTAAATGGATCGCCATGGGACCAGCGTTATCAACTCCGGTTTTCAGAAATGGGCGTAGAAGTTCAACCCTAGAATTTGGCAGATTACCCATGAGCTGCTGTTGACACACTGCCTTAAATTTGCTGCATATGATTTCCAACAATTTCTTTGGCCTTCGATTTACCATTTGGTATCCAAAACTGTTGTCAACAGGTGGGTAACAGGAGTGATGGTCCAAGAAGCTTGTTGTTTAGATGAGCATCAAGTAGAATTATTGAGGTAAGTTTGGATTTGGGATGCAAAATAATCGGTTGCTTTGAAGAATATGTTGTGAATATGGTCTCGACCACCTTGAAACAAATTACTGCAGCATGTGCCATTTGACTGAAGTCACTCGTATGTCACAATTTTTAATCGAAAATTCCGGATAGACTTCGATGGATCTTCACTCCTAACAATCTTTTGAAAATCGGTGTCTTCTCGAGACTTTACCACTTAACCATCGAAAACGACCCTCAAACTGTTTGTGGAGCTTGAGTATTTAAATATACCATGGTGAGGTATGTAATATTTAGTGTCTGTTATTTCATCAGTAGAAATTTCCGGCATATGATTTAGCAGCTAATATTCTCCTAAATTTCCTTGTGGGAGAAAACGGTTTTCTGATCGTTAATTGAGTCAAGTTCTGAGCCCGGAAACAATGATCATATGTTGAGCAAGACTCAGGTTAGATCTGAACCTTACCATTACAAAAATTTATCGTAAGAGGGAGGATGCTATCACGACTTATTCCCGGTATTCAGTCAGGTAAAGGTTGAGTCGGTCGTGGGGTTCAGTAGCTCGTTTTAAAGAAAAAACATGGTTGAAAACAACCAAACGAATATAAACCAAGGAAAAATTCGGAACCGGACCAACTACAGGGTTAGAATGTGGCGTGCAGGACGGAAATTACTGGGGAGAAAACAGAGAATTTACAGATTCATCTGCATATTACACAAAAAAACGAAAACAACAAAAAAAAATTGCGTGTATCCGACTCCATGGAGATGTATAATGCGATTTTGATTAACACTACCCCTCACCTAAGCCTGTTCGTCCCGAACAGGACCGAAATTACCTCCTCTGTAGAGGGCCAGCCTCTCTAAATGTAACGCCATTGATTTACCTCCTTGTCCTTTTCTTGTCCTGTAGGGTGCCGTCCATATAGGCTGCATTTTCGACGACGAATCCTTCTTCCACTGTAGAACGCGGTTCCGTTTCAGCCGCTTTTCTCCAAATCTTCCGTCGTTGGCTTGTTTGTCATAACGATCACTCATCCAGCCACCGAACACTAGCACTCCTCTTCGCGCAACTCGGCCCTTTTTATCCAATATCTGTTTAACCTGGTGTTCATTCGTTTCCTCAACAATTGTTTTAGATTTCGATGGCAGCTCCTCGCAATGACTGATTGTTACTCGCCTTACTGTCGCATTCGTACCGTTAAATTTAAGTTTCAGATCGATGTTATCGCTACTCAATATTCCTCGTCCAAAATCCAACACAAAGCCATTCATCCTCATGAAGTCCGTTCCCAAAATAACCTCGTCCACAATGTCTGCGACCAGAACTTCGCCGATCCTTATGCTCATGATCTTTTTCCCTTTAATCATTGCACTCTCCCCATTTGCCATTCTTAATTTTAACCCATCAACCAGCTGCACTGCTCCTGCGATCAAATCTTTCCGAACAATTGTGTGGGCTGCTCCGGTATCCAGCGTAATAATACACCTCCTCCCATCAACACCGCCCCTAACTGTGACGCTGCTTCCGCCTCGTGCTTCACTCGTAACAGGGATGAATGTTATGGGGCCACCAGACGGTGAAGCCAGCTTCGGTTCCTTCAAACTGAATTCTAACCTTTCCACTTTACCGACTGTTGCCATCCGCTGATCCGTTCCCTGCTCTCCTCTTAGTGCTCTTTCCACAGAAGTTGGTGATCCGTGCCGCTTTCCCTTTGCTTCCAAACATTCTCGCGAGATGTGGCCAATCCTGTTACATACCCAACATCTTCGCTCGCTGCTTCTAGACCTTTGTCCCGACCGTTCCGTGTTTGCCCGTATAAAAGGTGGCGATCTTCTCTCTCCATGTATTACTTTCCGACAGTCCATTGAGATGTGACCCAACTTGTCACATTTCCAACACCTAAGCCTGCCTCTTCCGACTTTCGGTACCATTCGCTCCCTGCTGCCGTTCTTGTCTGAGTTCATTTGGCGCCTAAATAATGACGGTCTTGTAAAGTTCTGCACAGCCTCGATCGTCAACGCAAACGCAACGGTTTCCGCGAAGGTCGCTTTAGGTGACAACATCACCGCCCTGCGTGTCTCTGGATCTCGAATGCCACCAATGAATGCGTCAATTTTTAGCCTTTCCATATAATCGGCCGATGTAGTGGTATGTGCTAGATGTACTAATCGCTCGATTGCCGATGAAAACTCCTGAAGTGATTCTCCTCCCTTTTGATAGCGGCTTTTCAATTCCATTTGATAGATTTCCCGCTTGTGATCACTGTCGTACTTCCTATCCAGCGCCTTCATAATTTCGAGATAGCTGCTTCGCTCTTGTTCCGGGATGGTTTGTAAAGCCTCTGCTGCTTCGCCTTTGAGGGCCACTATTAATGCCGCGACACGATGTTCGTCGTTCCAATGATTTTGATTGGCTGCCGTTTCAAATTGAAATTTGAAAATGACGAAAGATGTTGTCCCGTCGAATGTTGGTGGGTTTAACTTGATTGATTGGACGGTTTGTACCATTTGCGTCGATGATCCACTTGCCTTGACAACAGTTAATTCTTTTTCGAGACGTTGACATTTTTCCACAACTTGTTGAACCTTCGTTTCCAATTTTTCGTCAACCTTTTGAATCTCCATTTGCAGCTTTTCCACTTCGCCGTGTATGTTAGTAGATAATTCGAGAAGTTTATCGTCGATTCTCTTATGACCATCTGTAATTTGGTCTTTAATTTCTTAGTTAGATTGATTTTGTTGTTCCAACTGCCGCACATTTTGTTGTTTCATTTCATTTTTAATTTCTTGGTTTGACTGCACTGCTTGTTGCGCCATTTGATTTTTAATTTCTCCTAGCTAACGTTCGTTTTGTTGTTTCATTAGACTCATATGTCCCGTCATCTGGTTCATAGCTGCTATTAACTGCGACAAATCGAAACTTCCAGATGGTAGTTGTATTGTTTCGACTGACGGCTGTTTATCTCATGTCTTCTCTATCGTTGCCGTATCCGTTACTTTCTCTCCAAAATCATGTTGATCTGCGTCTAACCCTTCTTTCTCCATGGCATCACGTAGTCGTGCTTGTAAAGCTGCTTAACTACCATCAGTAGCCAAACCCCGTTTCTCAAGTTTTTTTTTTTAATTCTGGAACTTTTAATTCGTTGAGAATCGTTTTCTTTTTCTTTTTATTCACAATCCCACCGCTGTCACCAATGTTACGTTTTTGCCTTGTCAAATAAGGTTCGTATCACTGGATTGTGAATGATACAAAATCAATTTAATTTATCTCCAACGAATTTATTTATTTCACAAAATTTATTACAACACAGTTTATCAATAAAAATTCACAAAATCACTTTATATAAATTATTCTTAAATTTTACTGATCACTTTTACTTTATTTATCGCACTATAACTCTTTTTTAAATCACTTTTTAATTCCTTTTAATCTTTATACTATCGCTTACCAAATATTACTAATAATCTTACAAGTTTACTCTATCGCGTTCCAAATACGAATAATCCTATTCGATCTTGTTCGCCTTTTTATATACACAAACCAAGCTTCTCGAAAGTTCACGACTTTTCCAGTTGGAATAGCGTAGAAACATTACGTAACAATTTTTATCATGGAAAATTCCATTTAGTACAGTAAAATATTGAACTACTAGTTTTACTTATTCTATTACACACTAGGTGTCACCGTCACAATATTATATTTTTAAGTCAAACTAAATCTAAACTTATTTATTTATATAACGTTAATTTGGTAAGACTAGTAAGCTTATTTTTGGATGATATTGTGACGGTGACACCTAGTGTGTAATAGAATAAGTAAAACTAATAGCTCAATGTTTTACTGTACTAAATGGGATTTTCCATGATAAAAATTGTTACGTAATGTTTCTACGCTATTCCAACTGGAAAAGTCGTGAACTTTCGAGAAGCTTGGTTTGTGTATATAAAAAGGCGAACAAGATCGAATTGGATTATTCGTATTTGGAACGCGATAGAGTAAACTTGTAAGATTTAGTAATATTTGGTAAGCGAAAAGTGATCAGTAAATTTTAAGAATAATTTATATAAAGTGATTTTGTGAATTTTTATTGATAAACTGTGTTGTAATAAATTTTGTGAAATAAATAAATTCGTTGCTGATAAATTGAATTGATTTTGTATTATTCACAATCCAGTGATACGAACCTTGATTGACAAGGCAAAAACGTAACAATATTTTAAAAAACTATCCCTAATGATGAAGGAAACAAATAAATAAATAAAATAAATACAGGATTGCAGAATCTTTTTTATTTAATATGTTAAGACAATGAAAATATATTAAATTTCAAGAAAAACATGTTCCACGTCCAATGCCCATATTAACACACTTACCATACATATGTATATGTGTATTGTTCAAGTTTTTTTGAAATATTCTCATTAATAATTTATCCAAACATTATTCGTCGTACACCTTACAAACATTTGCCACAATATGTTTTTTCATCCCCATTAAAGAGATTTACTTAAGTAGGGCGAAAAAACAGATAAATATTTTTATATTTGAATTCTAATTTGTTTTAAATATTTATTGAAATTTATAAGGTGACAAATATTTTTGTTAATAGTTTCACATTTCACTGAATATTTTCCGTTTCCCAAAGAACTGTAGCCTCTATTTTCCACCAGTATATTTTAGTATCTCAGTTCCGTTATGCCATCACTGCATAAAAATGCAATATATATGAATTAGTTTTAAAATTGAAAAAGCTCATTAAACCATTTGAAAAAAAAGCTGAAAATAAAAACACAATAAATCAATATAATCTGCTTCCGTTAAACGCAGTCGTTATATTTTAGATATGAATGTTTTGTGCATATGCCCGTATATGCCTTTGTATGTATATTATGTTATGTTTATTTATGAAATAAATTCAAATGTGTTCATATCCTTATCCTGTTTCGATAATTTCAAATAATTGAGAAATGGCATGACCATTTAAAACAAAAACAAATTCTCCTTGTTTTCAATAATTAATTTAAAATACATAAACTAGATTATCCGTAAAACGAACGATAATAAATCACATAAAAAATCACCAAGTTTTTTTTTTGTGATTCTTTTTAATTTGATTTAATTCCATTGTATTTTAAAACAACTACAAATATTATTTTTCTCTAAATACTTCTCATGCTCTAATGCCAGCCTGCCTCAAACCCGAACCACTGTACACAAAAATACATCAAAAATAAAGAATGAAAATTGATAACGAAGCAAAAAACCTATTTTCCTACTACAGTTTTGTTTTGTATTAATTTGATTGTTTTTGTAATTCCATTTTGGATTATTTAATGGACGGAATTGATTGCACATAAAAATGGATAAAATACCACACACATACATACAAATACACAAGAAGAACAAATCAGTGCCCTAGTATTAGAAAATTGTAGAACCAAATTGGAAAATTTGTTTGCTCATTTTAATCAAATTAAGAAATTATTTGTGTGTACAGTACGACAAATACGTTTATATACCAAGAAGACATTGTATACATGGAGAAGGTTGAAAACTGTTTATAGAGATGACTAATGACAAATAAAATTTAGTAAATAACAAATGGAAATTGACTTAATAAAAACAAGTGGCTTGTATATTTGGAATGAAATATTTAAATCGGGTGGAAGCGATAGAAAATTCAATTATTGGAAGCAAAGGAAACATTATATCGCCACATTGTTTATTACCAAATGCATGAATTGTTTTTTGCCTGTTTTTAATGAGATCATACATATTAAAAAAAAAATATATTCTTAACCGCGTTTTAGGAGAAATTTTGCTAGGCTTTGAAAAATACTATTCAGCATAAATAGTTGTTATGTTATTTATATCGAAACTATTTAAATATCCTGAATAAGTTTGAATGCTGTTTCATTGAACTTTACGATTTTGTGGAAAAAATCTTGTTATTCTAATACCGTAATATGTACTGCAATCGCTCACTCATTCTTTCTCCACCACAATGTATCAACCACATACATTGGCGTCTGAGCTCATCCAATTAACCACTACAAACTTGGTGGTGTGGGGTTCACTTTCTCTTCGTGCTTGGCTGTACCAATCGCAGCACAACTAACACAAAACCAAATTAATTTTTAAAAAAATGAAAAATTAGTCTCGTCTCGAAGAATGTGCTAAGCGCACGCACGCTCCTCTCAAACTTTACCGACCTTTATCAAAATAGAATGTTTCGACTCTCCTACCCCTCACAAGAAAGTCGAGAGGCACGTGGCCTTTCTCCGGTCACATTTGAGTTCGAGACTAGCCTCAAAGCTGACTCAAGACTTCAGAATTCATTTTCTGGTCTGGGATGCCACAGCTTTGCCAACAGTGACATGGAAACACGGTCGACGCACCACTCAGCCTTCACCGAACATCTTAAAACAGCTTTGTCCGCGCCACAGCACTCAGTCAGTAGAGATTAGAGGTGCACACCAGGTACATAGTCAAAGCCCTCTGCTCCCAACCTATCTGGTGTGATCCTTGACGCTCTCCTTCACCGCTGCCTGCCACAGTCATCGACCGACCTCATTCTCCTCCCTTCCCTCTGTCGTGGCATATCGCCTTGATTAGTACCTTACGGGATAAGATCACTTCAATCAAGCGATCGCTGTCACACTTTGATTGATCAAACATCAGGCCCGAAAACACCGATAGATCGAAACCAAGCATGCTTCGCAGGGAGGGGAAAATCACTTCCGGAGGAGTCCTGTAGCGGTCCACTGATTCTTTTTCCGCCACAATGTATCAACTATATATATTAGCAGCTGAGTTGTATTGGCTCACTTCCCCTTGGTGACTAGCGTTGGCTGTACCAATCACAGCGCAACGAATACAAAACAAAATAAATTAAACATAAAATCAATAATTAGTCTCGCCTCGGATCTCAACGCGACAACAGTTCGCAACCACACATTCCATCACAATGGTTAGTTTAAATTATGTGTGTTTGGTATTTAATTATTTATTGTTATCCACAGTACTAAACCGAACGATACATAAAATTGATAATTTTATATGTTTTTCGTTAATGGGAGTAACAAGCAGGCAATAATTTTAACTTATTTAAAAATTGACTTTTGTTCTTTAGAAAAACAAATACTAAATATATTTTAGATTTTTAGATTTTTTATTTTATAGCATGATTGCCAAAAATAAAGTGAAAAAGTTATACTTATCTCCAAAACATCGACAACAGCGTCTATTGTTGGCCAAAAATTATGAACAGTTTACAATAGATGACCGGAACAAGGTAACATCGGCAGATGAAACGAAAATTAATCTTATTGGATCTGATCGACGACTTTGGATCTGGTTTAATAAGAACATCGGAGTGACGGATAAAAATATTTGTCAAACAATGAAATTTGGTGGTGGCTCCTTGATGGTTTGGGGATGCTTTAGGAATAATAAACTTGGCATTTTACGAAGGATTCGAGGTACAATGACAGCTTGTAACTATGTATATTACAATTTTAGATCACTCGTATTTTCCTAGTCTGGATGTATTTGGGATTGGGCCTGGAAAGCATAAAGCCAAAATCACTAAAACTTGGTTAGATAAAAATGGGATCAAAGTTTTTATATAATAAAATACAATATTTCGGTTTTGTCACTTTCTTTAACGTGATATTTATTTATTTGTAAATGAAATTACGATCGTTTCGGATGTTACTCCTTTATCAAATTTCTAACAAACATGTTGTTTGTTAGAAATTTGATAAAGGAGTAACATCCGAAACGATCGTAATTTCATTTACAAATAAATAAATATCACGTTAAAGAAAGTGACAAAACCGAAATATTGTGTTTTATTATATAAAATCTTTTTATTGGTGATATTAGTCCACGAGTAAACAACAAATATGTTAAGGATCAAAGTTCTTGATTGGCCAGACCAATCCCCGGATATTAATCCTATTGAACACCTTTGGGCCATCCGTAAACGAAAAATGATTTCTATCAAGAAACCTCCAAGAAAACAGGAACGCAGAGAAAACATGGAATGGTATCTCTCTTGACATCCTCACAAATTGAGTAGAAAATCTGCCTATAAGAATAGAAGCGGGATAAAAAAAATCTAAAGGAGGGTACACAAAGTATTAATATAGCGAAAACATTTCAGGGACAAAAGTGTTCACAATCTGAATGAATCATTTTTTTTATATTTTAAAATTGTAATTGAATTTTAAAGAACAAATATTTACATATGTTTGAAGAAAATGATGTTATTCAAAAAAATAATAACTTGAATAAATTAAAGTGATTACTAGTAGAAATGATCTTAAGATTTTTATTTATTTAAATTATCGTGAACTGTATTGTCTGCAACTGTTTTTAGTTTCTGTCTACGGATTTTGAGGTTTTCTTCTACATTATTATGATCATTTTAATTTTATTGTTGGTTTGAATTTTAACATTGAAAAAATCGAGACAAAAAATTCATTACAAAACCGATATATTGGCGGTAACTTGGCTTTTTCTTAACCGATTTTGATGAAATTCGATTTAGATAAGGCAACACAATCTCATAATACAGCGGTCCCCCGTGTAACGAAACCGTAAGATTTAATTAATAAACACGGGATCAGAGATCTGGTGCGGTCTAGTAGCTGGCTAGAGCTCTCGGTGTGTCGTGGGGGTTTTCAGACATAATCCTATGCTTGAATAACCGAATGAGAAATGGACTTAAGTCACAGAAAAAAACAACAAAAAGAAAAACGAGACATTGTGTGCTACGCCCTCAGGAGCTAAAGCAAATGATAAGTAGGGTGCAGTCATTCGAGATGACAGTCCTGTCCCACTCAATTCCCGACCAGTCTGCTGCGAAGATCCCCTTATCATCAGCCCGCCTCCAGGAATTGCCTTTCCGATTGCGGCGGTTACCGATGCCAATAAGCGATCGAAGGTCTCCTTACGGGATAGAAACCGTCATCTCTACGGCACAACTAATACTTGTATTGTGTTGCTTCCTCCGACAGCCTGCCAAAGTGAGCAACCCGACCTTAAAGAGATGGAAAATCGACCCGCCGCAAGGACCCTACCTCACAACACATTCAATCACTCCACCAGGAATTACTCCCTCATGGTGTGACTGAACATGATCTCAAAAAAAAACATTAAAAAAAATCGCCGTAAGTAGAAAGAAATTCACAAAAAAAAACTTAGAAAAATCACTAAAATCACTAAGCACTCACCAGTAAAATAAATAATGCAACTATCATGAATTATTATCAAAAAGCCAAACGAACGGAAATACAACGTTAGTATTAAATGTGGTCAGATATACGCAAACTTTAAAATTTTTTTTTTGAATAACTGATATGGTAAATTGACCCCGCCACCACAATAAAAATCACCAGAACTTTATATAATAAAAAGAATACGGAATATAATAAAAGAAAATTCGAAAATTTATCAGTCAAATTTAGCTCACAAAATTATAAACTATAAAATTACTACTATAATTAATTTAAAAAAAAAAAAAATTATTCGCCATAGTTTTCGGTTCTTCCGTGGATGACAGTACCTTATTTCAGATCGGTTCGATCTGTTCACCGCCGACGTAGGATCCCCTAAGTCTCGTTTACACCCCATTAGCTGACCGGGTTACTGTCACATTAATCACCAACAGTAACAGCACTCAGGGTACCGACACATAAGAACACACGGCAAAACCGCAATACCCGTCTAAGCGTTGCACTATCTCGTGTACCAAACTAATTCAAACAAACATCAATACCACGTCACTGCGGGCTCTTGTATTTAACACTGAGTAGAGGAAAAAAAAAACTCAAGCTCCCTTCAAGACAAAAAAAAAACTCAGCATCAAAAAAAAAACTCAGAATAATGAGTATCTTTGAATTTTATTTATTTATTTTTATTATTCAACAATTTTTTTTTTCAACAAGGAATTTCAAGTCGTACTTAGACTTTCGTTGACATTTTGCTTTTTTTCATATCTAGGTTTTTATTTATTTGTACAACACAAAATTTTCTTTTTTATTTCACTGAATAATTAAACAAAAGAAACTTATACTTTGTTTGAGTTTTCAAAAAAACAAAATAGAACAAAATATAAATCGATCACAATTGATTAACTCAAAACTAAACTCAAAAATTACTCAAAAACTTTTTCTTCTCAATTTTTAAATATTTATGTATGTAAAACTTGACCATTCTTGAACAACTCCTACGCTTGACTGAAAATTTTATTTAAAAAAAAACTCGACCGTCCGAATATCTCCTGTTATATTAAGGTTCAAACAGAATGTATCCGCTCCGTTCCGCCCGTTTTTGATCCGCTCCGCTTCGTCCGTTTTGTAAAACACAATGTGTCCGCTCCGCTTGTCAAACTACAATACTTTAATAGAAAATATCTGTGAGTAAAATAATTTTGTTCATTTCATTTTATTAATATATTATTTCTATTATATTTATTACATAAAACAGTGATAAATATGGACTACCAAGAAGCAATTGAAGCTCTTGATGAGTTGATGGATTTGTACGTGTTGTACTAAATTTATAAAAAATATATACATAAATCGAAACGGAGAAGATGGTGGGTGAGACCTCTAAATTTAGATAGGGATTTCAGTGGATATTATGCCAATTCATTTCAACAAATGAAACGTCTAGATTCAGAATAATTTTTTAATAATACTAGAATGACTCGAAATCTTTATGACGTGCTATTAAGCTTAGTTGAAGATAATCTAACTAAACATTCATTGCGACGACCAGTCGATGCCGAATGCCGCTTGGCTTTAATCCTATCGTAAGTAAAATACACGGGCTATTTTCTAATAATTCGATGTACAGTACACATTTTATTTTTGTTTTTTAGCTACTTATCACAAGGTGTTTCTATAAAGTTTTTAGCCTGGTCATTTAAATTGGGAAAATCGACAGTCAGAGAAATTATCATTGAGACTTGTTCAATATTGTGGAAAATTCTTTCGCCTTTATATGTGTCAACCCCGAACACAGTAGACTTCTTAGGGATTTCTAAACAATTTTGGGAAAAGTGGAATATGCCTAACTGCATCGGTGCTATTGATGGCAAGCACATTATAATTCAATGCTCCCCACGTACAGGTTCAGACTACTACAATTACAAAAAAAAACTTCAGTATTGTGTTGTTGGCAACGTGTGATGCCAATTACACCTTTTCTCACATTTCGGTAGGGGCTCGCGATACTCAAAGTGATGGAGGTAATATACATCTGTCTAGAATAAATTTTAGTTATTTATCATTATGTATTGTAATATATTTTTAGGCATTCTAAAATCGTCAATATTCGGTAACCAACTCCACCGAAATGAACTTCCAATCCCACCAAATAGCAATCTACCAAACAGTTCAAAAATGTTCCCACACTATTTTATCGGAGTCGCCGCCTTTCCACTTCAAAAACACTTAATGCTTTGCTTATTTATTTGTTTATTTATTTGCATAGAAATGTATTAAGATTTTAGCACACTCTAATTTGAGCTAAAGCTCATTCACAATACAGCGTGCCAAAAACTTATGATATATTTATTTAAAAACAGTAAATGCATCTGTCAGCAGGTGCTTAAATTCCATCCAGCAATTGGTCAACTTCCCCTGAGCTTGGTATCACTCGATCAGCAGGGGCCTCCGATTATGACTTCATTATTTCCCAAAAACTTAATCTGATACAAGATGAATTAATTTTTTTTCGGTTAATAAATTTTTTCGGATGATGCGGCTAGGATATCGTAGCTTTGTTGCATTTGGTGCACAAACAAATATGTAAATTTTAATTACCAAAAAAGAAAAAAAAATTAGTTCATGAAAAATAATTTTCAGAAAAAAAAACGTCCAATTGATGTGAAAGTCAAAGCAACCAAAACTAATGCGGCCGTATTCATCGAGAAATTCCGACGAATCGAAAGACATTTTCAATTACAGACTTTCGAGAGCTCGTAGGGTTATTGAAAATGCTTTTGGCATATTGGTGAACAGGTGGAAGGTTCTTCGAAATCCGATCAATATGCTGCCTAAAAATACAGAGACGGTGGTTTTGGCAACTGTAGCTTTACACAATTTCATAAAACTAAATGACACCTCGCCAAAATATGTGCCCCAAAATTTCATCGACTGAAAAGATCAAGAATTTAATGTTCATAGTGGAGATTGGCGCAGAAACACACAACCACTTCCATCCATTAGTAATCGCTCGACCGATTCAACGAGGTTCACCTTTAATTTGAGGGATGACCTAAAACAGTATTTGTGTAACGAAGGGGCAGTTCCGTTTCAATATAAAAACTAAATAATTTCAAATTCAGTCAAGTTTTTATATCACATTTCAATTACATTGTATCACATTTGGTGAAATAGAGAAAATAAAAAAAATTAATAATACATAATTAACTAAAATTTTAGTTTTGAATGCTATTCAATAACTAAATTGGCTTTTTGTCAATCAGAGAACGAACAACAAATTCAACAACGGTTGCATTCGAATTGAGAAACCACCATTCGAATTGAGAAACCACCTCAAAGAACAAATGTGTACTGAGGGAGTTCTAAAGTTCCAAAACAGGAATGTTTAGAATAAAACATAATTTGGTTAAAGTTCACGTGTATCACAATTTTTACTATCACAAAACAATTCATTTAGTACAAAACACAAATAAAAGCTAACTAAAATTAAATTAGCCTGTTCACAACATTAGTACAGCGCATCGCAACACTTCCCCATTTCATACCCTTTTGCCTACAAAATTTGATTTATTTGTCAAAGTTTGTAGGTAAAGAGGTATCACACGAGGAAGTGTTGCGATACGCTGGATAGATGTTGTGAACAGGCAACTAGGTGTTTCTTTTTAAAGGCTATTTAAAACGGCCTGCTGCGATTTCAAAATTATATCAATTTTGAATTGAGCCTTTTGTTCAGCATTCATTTTTTTCATGTCAAAATTGATCGAGTTGAGAAACACTCGGTCTTCATCATCTTTACCTGCAATTAATTTTGCCTGAATCGATTTTGAAGTTTCCAGAATCATTTCGGGAATTTCATCCTCCGTACTTCTCTTTTTGCTTATGGATGTTGATGGAGAAACAACTGGTGACTTGTCACTTTCGTCCTCTACTACCTCATCCGAACAAATAATTTCTTTACCGGTATCCAAGCAGGGAGTATTTTCCATCATTCTTAAAAAAAAAAAAAACGAAATACGTATTATAAATTGTTTAGCCTTTGCCGATAGAGATATATATTGATAAGGTAAAGGCTTAATAAATATTTATATATATATATATATATATATATATATATATATATATATATATATATATATATATATATATATATATATATATATATATATATATATATATATATATATATATATATATATATATATATATATATATATATATATATATATATATATATATATATATATATATATATATATATATATATATATATATATATATATATATATATATATATATATATATATATATATATATATATATATATATATATATATATATATATATATATATATATATATATATATATATATATATATATATATATATATATATATATATATATATATATATATATATATATATATATATATATATATATATATATATATATATATATATATATATATATATATATATATATATATATATATATATATATATATATATATATATATATATATATATATATATATATATATATATATATATATATATATATATATATATATATATATATATATATATATATATATATATATATATATATATATATATATATATATATATATATATATATATATATATATATATATATATATATATATATATATATATATATATATATAAGTTAAGAGTTTTACTCGAAGATTATATAAAAAAAATAAATTTATTTTATTATTTTGTGTTTATCTTTTACATTTCAAACTAAAAACTAACTAACTTTTAAAATATGTTAACATTTTATATATAAAAAATTGCTTAATAAGTAAATTATAATATTCTCAAATAACTAGAACATGTCTGCGCGTGTTCTTACATGTGTTTTCCTTTTAAGCTGATTTAGCGTCTTTAGGTGATGCGCGTGTTTGCAATTTATGTTGAATTGCAATTCTAGTTGTGTTAACTCTTCCCCCCTACAGGATCCGCGTCCCGTGGGTCAAAATTTCAGGCTAATTGGTTGGACTCCAGATTGGCTGATGATGACTTCTTCTTGACATGGTTTTGGATTTGACCATTTTTTGCGTTTTGTTCTTAATAAAAGGATGAGTATTATGATGAAGATTATGGATATTATACCGAAGTCTACAAAGGCTGCTTCCTTATGTTTTTTAAATAATTTTTGTAGTCGATCTACATTATTTAGGTGCAGGTTATGAAGGTATCCTGGGTCGATTTTTACACCTTTATCTGTTATATTAGGTTGTAGTACTGTTGGTAGTACTTGTGATTTCCTATTATCTCTGCTGGTGAAGGTTTTATTGTTGATCTTAATCGTTTCATTGTCGTATTGTACTAGAAAGCTTCCCTCCAGGTGTTTATCCGTGTTGTTGTAAAATATATCTCCTTTAAAGTTGCTCAGCAAAATCGTATTGTCGTTTAGGGTGTCGATTATCTGATTGTTGCTGAATTGGTAGGTACAATGGGCATCTAATCCCCTTATGAGCTGGTTGATGCAGTGGTCGGCTTTTAATTTTTCCAAACTATCTGTCTCGCAAAGTATGGTCTCGCGAAATAGTTTGCATTCTCGAAGGATCCCGAACATTTCGTCTTGATTTACAAGAAGTTCGTTGTATTCCAGGTATATCTGTTTATTGTTCTCAATCGTTGATCTTACCATGACGTGATTGTATTCCTGTTTACTTGTTTTCGGTATTGATATAACATATAGTATTGTTGATTCTTTAGCCAGCATCATAGGTTCTGCGTATTCTATTGCCTCTATATCGTTAGAATATGGAAGGGTTTCGATTTCTGCAACCAGGCGACTGATTTCTTCTTTATCCAATAAATTTGTATTGATTATTTTTCCTTTTGCTAATTGCGCGGCTCGAATGATTTCTTTTATCTCCTCTTTGATTATGGTTAGTCGGTTGAATAGTATTTGTTGGATTTTTTCATCTGAGTTTTCGTGTAAATGATCAACAATTTTGTTGTATTCATTGAGAATCTGCTGTGCTGTGGTCATTAAGACATTGTTGATCTTATATTGTTGATTATTGTTATCGATGATTTGATTTTGACTTTTCAATATTTGATCCCAGTCTGTGGCGTCTGGTGATCCTGCAATCCATTTCCATGCGGAGCCGATCCAGTTGATTGATCGGCGAGATCGAGTTTTTTGACCTTTGAGTTCTGATATTAGCTGCTTGGTTTGGTTCATTTGGTGAATCAGTTGAGGTCGAAGACTGCTTTCTGGGTCAATGTTGTCAAGTGAAGTTCTAATTCTGTTGATTATTTCCTCATATTCGGTCAAGTTGATAACATGGATTAATTTAAAATTTCCATTGATGATTCGTCCATTGCCTTGTTTGAGAGTTATTATTGGTGTGGTATATTTGTAGATGGTAAGTGAGCTTGTCAAGCCCAATATCCAGAAACTGGAAAGAAGAGATTATTGCGTTAAATTTTTTATTTGAGTCTTGTGGACCCTTTTTCCGGAGGTGGTGGTAATTGTGACTCGATTATCTTTGGCCACAGTTTCTTCTTTAAATCTGGGTTTCTCTTTTCCTTGTATCTGCTTGATTGTAGTGTATATTGTTTCCCCAGGTTTATATTTTTTTGGTTTATTTCTCTTTGCGTTTTCCCTAGAGATGTTAGTTTTTTTGGTTTTTCCTAATTTTTTCGGCCACATCCTCGTTGACTTGATCTTTGAAGTCCACAAGATTTTGGTAATTGATTCTCTGCGTTCTCCCAAAAAATATGTCGCAAGGTTTATGTTGGATAACCGAATGTATTGAGTTGTTATAGCGATCTACTGCGATGTTAACTAGTTCTTTTATGGTTAATTCCTTATATTCCATTTGAAGACATCTTATTATCTCGATGATAGTAGAATGCACTCTTTCGATGGCTCCATTTACCTCACTTCGCTGGGGCGGTGTTAAGTATATTTCTATCCCCAAGGTTTTTAGATAGTCCATTACGATGGGACTTACGAAACTCCCCTCATTATCCATTACTAATAATCTGGGAATTGTGAAGTAATGCAGAATTTTGATTATTTTGTCTCTGATGTGAAGAACGGATTTGTTGTTGATGTGGAAAAACTTTGTAAATTTAGAGAATTTATCCATGCATGATATAAATTTTTCATTCTTTATCTCGATTATATCCATATGGAGTATTTCTGTTGGATATGTTGGAACCGGCGTTTCTTGGAGCTCGACTCGATTTGGGTGTCTGTCATATTTATTTGTATTACAGATGCTGCAGGTTTTGGTATATTTTTTTATTAGGCTGGTCATTCGTGGAAAATAGTACCGTTCTAGGATTTGATCCTTGTTCTCAGCGTGATTTCTGTGTGCTCGATTATGCTCCTCTGTTATAATTTTGAATTTATTTTCCTCGTTGCTGACGTCTTGGACCACTCTTTGTGTTAGACGTAACTTCAATCCCGGGAACTGTTCTTTGAAAACGTCTTGTAACATTTGGATGTGTTCTTCGGGTATTTTTATTCCATTGATGATGGTTGGATGGAGATTATCCCTTAGGATTTTTGTAAGAGTGTCCTTATTTATTTCCGGTAGGCTAATGTAATGCTTATGATAAGTAGGATGTGGTTCTTCGTGACAATCAATATATTTGCCTGTCTTAATTATCAGTTGGTTTCTGAAGACGTTTATAGGTGCTTCGCAGTACTGTATTAGGTCTGTGCTGTCTTCTTCAGCGCTGTGTATCGTGGAGGTTGATGATAGGGAGTTAGATCGAACTAAATTTACCTTGGGGTTACTTGTTCTTGGATTTGTGGATGTCATTTGTTTGTAGGCTTCCATTACATATTGAAAACATTCGTCCGTGGTAAAGACACAAGTTAAATTCCTTGTTCTTCCAAACATTTTCCGTAATTCTTCTGTGATCCTATTTTAGATGCCTAATTTCCTAGGTAAATGTATTGTGGTTCTATTCCTTGTGTTAAAGATTGTTTCATCTTTTCTGAGAGGCTCTTTTAATGTGTCAGAAAGGTAAATTACAAGTTGTTTTTCGAACATGTTTACGCTGTTTTTGGTGGTTGGTATTAGGTTTTCGCTAGTAGATAGCATGCTAGCTGTTTCTTCGACAGATGATGATGTATCAGTAGTGTTTATTTCTACGTTATTGATTTGTACGCGTGATAATGCGTCGGCATTGGCATTTTGTATATCTTTTTTATAAACAATACTGTAGTCAAACTCTCCTAATTTTAATCTCCAACGCACTAATTTACTATTTGGTTCTTTCAACGAGAATAACCATGTTAACGGTTTATGGTCCGTAACTATAGTAAATTTATTTCCAAAAAGATAAGGGCGGAAATACTTCGTAGCCCAAACTATGGCTAAGAGCTCCTTCTCTATAGTAGAGTAGTTTTGCTCAGTTTTAGTCAAAGTCCTGGAAGCGTAACATACAGGAAGATCTTTTCCTATACTTCCCTGTGACAACACTGCTCCGATGGCAACATTGCTCGCATGGGTGGTCACAATGAAGGGATGGTTAAAATCGGGATATTGCAAAATTGGCTCATGGCAAAGCAATTTTTTGCATTTCTCAAAACATTCTACATATTCTTTGCTCAAGTTAATACTAGAGTCTTTGCGTAGACACTCTGTCATTGGTTTCGTGATCTTAGCGAAATTGGGTATGAATTTCCGATAATATCCTAAGAGACCCAAAAAACTTTTAATTTGTTTTTCGCTCTTTGGTAAAGGAAATTTTTGGATGGCCCGAATTTTGTCGGGATTTGGTTTAACTCCATTTGCTGTGACAAGATGTCCCAGAAAAGCGATTTCCTTATGAAGGAATTCACTTTTATCTAGTTGCACCTTAAGGTTAGCATCTTTTAATTTTTGGAAAACTAATCTTAGGCTGTTGATATGTTCTTGCAAGGATGTACTGAATATAATTATGTCATCCATATAACACAAGCATATCTTTCCTTGGAGTTCCCCTAAAACGTTGTCCATGACACGTTGGAACGTGCTAGGAGCATTCTTTAGCCCGAATGGCATGCGAACGTATTCGTAGTGGCCAAACTCAACGCTAAAGGCCGTTTTTTTGTATGTCATTAGAATTCACTTCTATTTGATGGAATCCTGATGCTAAATCTAGGGTCGTAAAGTAAATGCATTTCCCTAATTTGTCTAGAATATCCGTTATGTTTGGTAATGGATATCTATCTGAGATGGTTTTATCGTTTAACTTACGATAATCGATTACCATCCTCCATTTTGTTTGTCCTGCAGCGTCTTGTTTTTTTGGAACAATCCAAATGGGTGAAGACCAAGGTGAATAACTTGATCGTATGATCCCTTGGTTGAGCATATCGTTAATTTGTTTTTCAACTTCGTTTTTGTGTATAAAAGGATAACGATAGCTCTTCGTAAAAACAGGTTTTTCATCACCAAGTTCAATTTTGTGTTTGACCACATTACTGAATGTTAGTTGATCATTTTCTTTTTTAAATATTCCCTCGAATTGAAGACAAAATTTTCCAATGCTTCTTTTTTCTTCGATATTTAAATGATCAGTTCTAATTAAATTTGTTATATTTTTGTTGTAATATTGAGTGTCTCGAATAGTCTTGAGGGATTCAATGTTATTATTTTCAACGTAATTGTTATTGAAGTTTTCACATTCAATTGGATGTTCTATAACAAATTGTTTGAATTTCGGACTATAATTTATTACTTCCACATTGGCATAATTCTTTGTACTTGTGTATATCCCTTCCGGAATAATTAAATTGCCGTTAAGAACTTGTGGTTTTAAGTAAATTTCACCGTTTTCTACAGTAACGGGAATGTTTGCAATAATTTTACTACGCGGTGGAATGTTGTACGTAGCTGACACAAAATTTAATTTGAAAGAGAGTGGAATTTCGACCTTGGGTGTTTTAAATATTGATTTTCTCAAATCTAGGGTAATTTCTAATAATTGCATGATTTCCATGCCTATCAAGCCACTAAAATAGTCGTGAAATTTGAAGAGAATAAATTCTAAGCATTCTTCTGCTTTAAATTCTTTGAGACCTTTAAGATTTACAGCTTTGTTAACTGTTGTTTGGTTGAAAAGAGTTGAAATTGTTATAGGTTTGATTTCTCGAACATAGTTGAGGTTTATGATTACAGGGTCAATGAACGACTTTGTTGATCCCGTATCTATTAAGAATTTATTGTGTTTTCCATGTAGGAATATATTAATATAGGGTAATTGATATCCCCTTTTATGGTTGGAATTTAGGCTTAGGTATCCGAAATTGGTTCGGTCGAGGCTATTTGGTGAAAATCCTGGTCTTCTATTTCTATTTGAGGAATATCATTTTGAGCACCGTATTCATTCATATTATTGTCAAAGTTTATTTCCTGCGCCATGCAATGTTCTTCGTTCGGATCTTCAACGAAATAATTGTCTTGTTCATGGTTGTACGGGTTTGAATCTATATTATGTATTTCTTCGACTTGGAATTTGGGTGGACCATTAGAATGGAAATTGTATCTTTGATGGTCAAACTGTGGGCTTTGACGTTGAAATGAAGGTTGTTTATATTTATCCATGTTTGAAGTAACGTCCATGGGTTTTGGTGGTAAACCGCGAGTATTAGCGAATTGTTGGGTCGTTAATGGTCGATGGTTAAAGTACTGCATATTCTTTTTGAATGGTACTCCATTGTTATTATAATGATTATAACGATTATATTGAGGTTTAGGTGGTAATGGGGGTATATTTGGTCTATAATCGATTTGTGGTGGTTGACCGTAGGTTTTTGTTTTCATGTAAACCGTATTTTGTTCTTTTAGGCAGTAAAGCCTAGCTGTCGGTAAGTCTGCTGGTTGCATGGCTCTTACCATAACTCCTAATGTATCGTTAAGATTGGTTGTGAACACTGAAAGACACATTGAATCATACCATTTGGCTTTGTGTTCATATTCGTTAGGTGTATTCAGTTTTGCCCAAGTTTTTAGGGTGTTACAAATTTCTAAAATTCTTGTGAAGTAGACTTCTACGCTGTCTTTTCTTTGGGAAATAGAATGGAGATCTCGAATGAGACTGTTTTCATCGCGTTTATCTGCGAAATGAGCTATCAGGCTTTCTTTTATATTGTCCCACTTGTTTGTAGTATTGTACATTTCTAAGGCATGGTTGGCGTCGCCAATAATTTTGTTTCTTATCGCACGTAATAGAATAATTTGGTACGAAGGATCCGTGAATACAGGTTTTAAAATTGTGAGGATGTCCTCAACTTGTGTTATGAACTTACTAAGTTCTGTTCGACTTCCACTATATGGTGGAATGTCTTTAATGGCATCTGGGATTTGAATGAGACGAAGAGTACGCTCCATTTGCTTAAAGGTTTGTTCTTCCACCATTTTATTTTATAATTTATTTTATTGATCACGATAAATGATTAACTTTAAATTTTAATCAAAATATTCTAAGATACTTTTTTTTTTTTATTTGACTTTAAAATATATATATAAAAAACTGAGGAATTTTTGGATATCAATCAGGGAGATTTAAATCAGTATGGTACTCACCAAAAAATTATAATTGTTACAAAAATCAATTGTTGATAAGCCGTCATTCCTTGATTCCTGTGTCTGTTGATACCGGTTTCTTCCTTAATTTGTTCACGTTTTGGGTACAAACGCCCAATCGTTTTATTATATTTGTTTTAAATATTTCTATTCGCTTACCACTGGTAGGGGCAAATAGATATCTCGAAAAAAAAATGTTTGTATTATTATTTCGGTTTATTTAAAAAAAAATTGTATTCTCTTTTTTTTCTTAATTATGTTTGATCATATATACTTTGGTTTTGTATATGTTCGCAAATAAAACTTGGTTCAAGCACTACTTACTGATGAACCGTCAGTATTTCACTTTTTATGACACTTAGAACACTATTATTATTTGCTATGCAGTGTGTGTTTTTGTAGTGAA
This sequence comes from Tipula vernalis, assembly GCA_958295665.1. Classification (NCBI taxonomy): domain Eukaryota; kingdom Metazoa; phylum Arthropoda; class Insecta; order Diptera; family Tipulidae; genus Tipula; species Tipula vernalis. The sequence goes on along the minus strand of OY282558.1, from coordinate 171,217,644 downwards.
CAGATATTAAAAAATATCCACTACCAACTGCGCCAGTTATACTTATTGCTTCAAAAACACTTAAAATTTTATTATTCTGGAATTAATTTTTATTAATTCCAGAATTTATTTTATTAATTTTATTTTGATCTTACATAAAGAGTACAATTTAGGTTGGAATACAATTATAAATCTCACCGAGCAATGGTTTGATTCGAGTTTATATACATAAAAAATGCAGCGTTATCATCTTTACATTTTTTATGTTCACACGTTTTATTTTAAAGTCAATTACATTATATTTTGCATAAAAGGCAAAATATATATTTACAGCATAACTCGTAATATTAAACTTGTTATGCATGTTAAAAAATGTGACTGCATGTTTGTTGTTGTATGTTATCGTGGGTCGAATCGTGTGCGTTATTTATGTTGCCTATTTTTATGTTACCTGTTGTGGGCTTACATAACTCGGCCTCAAACCCCACACTTACCTAGAAAAAATTGCAAGAGTTTAAGGAAAAAATGCTAAAAGCTTCCTGTTTTCTGAAATTCGGTAACACAATCCAAAGATGAATCTCAAAAAATGCGGTTCAATAAACTGTTGGTACTATCCGGTTGCAGGTTATCAAAATCCAATTGGAATATAAAAATATTGCAAATATATGTATTTCACGATAATAATTTGAAATAAATCAAAACCACTGGTAATTTAGGTACTAAATTCTTTTTAATTCTGAGTTAAATAACAATATTTAAGTTAATATAATTGTAGATAATTTTGGTTTACAGAAAAAATGGTAATGGCTGATAAATTGGTAATTGATGAATATATATATTAAAAAATTAACAATGGACAAAAAAATAAATATGTCCTATTTTTTCTACTTAGAAATGGTTACATGCTTATACTAATTTTCTTATTTTTAATTACTGTATGCAACCAATGATGTGTACTAACAATAATAGTATTAATGTCAACAAATTGTACATAATTTCAAAACGGTAAGTTGTTTACATTTATATAGGTCAACATTTAAATAGGTCACAAAAAATATTTACTTTAAAATTTAAAATTAATAATACTAATTCATTTTCAGGTTATATATAATGATTTACGTAACAACAACACTATTGATTGGTGGTAAGTATATAACTAATATATAAATAATGTTAGTACGTATATAAAATTATATGTGATGTGTAAATAATTTGTTTTATTTTTTATTTCAGGTAATTGATGCTCTATCGTTCGTGAACACTTCCCGAAAAAATAGCGTGTGCCTTCGAAAATCTTTTAATACCCATTAATTATATTAATAATTTGTAAAAATGATCGGAATTCACCAGAATCAAAATCTCCACCATAAGATGCTGTACAGAACATAGCTAAATAAAGAAAAACAAGAACAAAGAAAAAAATACGTTACACATCACACAAGCATAAATTGAGATAATCGAGATTTTAAATTATGGTTTGTTAAATTTTAGTATAGTTATTGCTAAGTTGTACACAAATACACAAATAGGCATATGGCGTAATTGAGATTTGTATATATGTGGTACAACCTTTACCAGAATATGAATTGGAAGAAGTGCGTTTTGGGCACCCTGAATATAAACAAATATTTTATATTTAATAAACTTATTATTAATAAATTTTAATATTTAAATTATTTAGCAAGATTTTTAAAAGGATAAACTGTGTCTGGATATCTCCTCAATACAATTTTATAAACAACGACGTCTAATTAATGGACTAAACTACGGCTTTGTTGTATCTGGTTAAATCCTCATTATCTCCTCAATAATCACCATCACCATTATCAATAATTTCTAGAGTAACTGTTCATCAAATTAGGCAACGGAACGAAAAAGTATAAAAAGAAATTTATTACAAAAGGTAATATGTTATTTTATATTCACTATAATATTTATTTATAAAGGGTGTTCTACATATAAGTGCCCTGAATCTACGACTTGCTTGTAGCTGGGTTCAAATAATCCAGGTGTTGCGTAAGACTTTGGTTTATATTTCAAATTTAAATTATAACAGGAAAGTTGCTATTTAATATAAACACTCACTAATCGGAAATCTTTTCGGTTTTATTGAGAAAGCTTTTCTGTGGTCACAAAAGAATAGTTAAGTTAAGAAATATGGAAAATCCGCTGCTTTCATGAAGAAAAATCAGTTTCTCAGTTTAAACATTGTTTAAGACCACAAAAGAGATTGTTTTCGATTAGTATATTATATTAAATTTGGAATAGTTGTTTTCCAGTTTGTTTTGAAATGGGAAAAACCAAATTTTACAGCAAAAATTCTTTATCTCAAGCAAGCTTCGAGCGAGGAAAAAACCTGTTAAAGCATTTCCGACTTATATTTAAAAAAATCATCTGATTAAATACTTTAACAGAAACAACCCAAGAATATACAACTAGGTAGTTCTTATCTATTTATTGTTTATACTATACTTATAAACCGCGCCGTTTTTTTTTTCGAAAAAAATACCATATTTTGAAACTTTATTTAATTCCCTTTTTTAAGTTTTATGTTTATAATAAAATGATTTTGTTGGTTTTTTAGCTTAATTGGTTTTAATTTTTATTAATGTTTTAATAAAAAAACCTGACGTTTCGATGGCACATCCCGTCATTTTCAAGGTTATAATTTATCTCAATTATATAAACTATAATCTTGAAAATGACGGGATGTACCGTCGAAACGTCGGGTTTTTTTATTTATTAAAATATTAATAAAAATTAAAAAAAATTAAGCTAAAAAGCAAACAAAATCATTTAATTATATTTTGAAACGTTTGCATCTTTGTCAAATATCGAAATAATTTCTTTTTCTTTTTTCTTTTTAATTTAAGGAAATTCGGCATACTTTCTGATGCTGGAGGTCGTTTTAATTTTTTTGTTTTTTAAGACTTTTTCAGTTAAATAAAAATTTTCTAAACGAGAAAACATGCTAGTTTTAAAACTGTCAACGAATATTACTAATTTTTTATTTGAAAATCCAAATAAGTCATTTTGTAGAGATTTTGTTACGAAGCACACCTCCCCACCATAGTGTATGAAGGGTAGCGTGATTCGCAACAAGAAAAAAATCCTTCGCATGGACTACTACTGCAGCACTTTTCCTGGACTAGGTGACAGTCGTGGGGGTGGGGTTAAAAAAAAATGCAGTAGTATACGAAAGACTAGTAGATGCTGCAATGGGATGTTAAGGTTCAAAAAGTATGATAAACCCTATGTAGATATATAAAACAATGCAAACCAAAAAAAAAACAAAAGGTAGGGTTTTATTGTATAATACCAGCTTTTAGCTTACTGTCATATAAAACAAGACCGTTGATGGATTGGCCTTAGTGTCTACGCCTCCGGAACGAAGTGTTATATGATTGGACACTTCCCTCCCTTACATTGAACACTAAATCACGGCATTATTTTTAAGGATATATTAAAATAACATAATTACGGCATTGACTAAGTAGATGTAATACTAACAAATGTAAAGAACATTATTGAATTAAAGATGAATAAATAAATAAGATTCTCAACACTGAACAAACGAAGACATACGAATATTCCTCTTATGCATATTAATATTAATGAACGTAACCAATAAAGTAAATCAACAACGAAAAGAAATTAGGTACTAAAATTCAAGAATTAATTTTACTAAAATTTAAGAACATTTATTGCCAAATAAATTAATAATCATAATTTAATTAAACGAATTAATCATGCATGCCAAAATTATTGATAATAAACGTAGAATTAATAATAATAAAAAAATAATAATTTGATAATGAAAACTAATACATCAATAACGGATCGATCCCCCTAACACCTCAACGCCATAATAATAATATTATATATTAATACTAATATCTCTATTGATATACTAATTTAGAAGTTTGAATTATTTTCTGAAAAAAAATGTACTTTAACATTTTTTTTTTGCAAATTACAAGATTCATAAAAGTTTATACATTCTTCATGACAATAATATGAATAATTAATAAATTTGAATAAATAGTAATTTATAAGTTAATAAATAAGCATTATGCGCTATATGAAATAATTTATATTATTTCCATATAATCTAGATAATTAAATAATAAATTTTGTTTTGCACTTAGCTGTAACACCAACAGAAGATCATAACGGATTAACGGCCCTCTAATGCATGACTAATTCATTTGGTCCAAATTTTGTTCAATAGGCGGAACCAAATAATGCCGCAATCAAAATTTCCTAGGAAGAGTCCAGAATCTTCAGTTTCTGAAACAGAAACCGTACTCTTAAGTCTTCCGTATCTAAATTGTTTCTTAGCCGGTTCTCTCTGTTTCCAAGAAATATTAAGTAGGATAAAAACAGCTCAGTTGTACTGTGAATGTAAAAACAACAAAAAAAAAACGATGTAATTATGACTAAGGTTCTACCATTGAATTCCAAAACGGTGGAATTAAAGAAATACATGTATAAAAGTATCTTTACCGTTTAACTTTCTAGAAAAAGTTGAAGAAACCGTGCTAAAACGATCACGGTCTATTCCTTTTCTTAAGACTTGAAATTTAAGGAATCACTGTATATATAAAAAAAAACTTGATAAAACAAAATCCCGCACTGTGACACAAAAAAAATTAACCAAATGTTAATTTTAATTAATTAATTAAACTTACGAAATTTTTAATTGTATTTACATATATTTCACTCACAGGAATTTAATTTCGATGTACATAAATATTTTATTATTTTTTTTTTCCAATTTATAACTACAACGAACACTGAAATGCTTCGATACTTGAAAACAGAATGAACGTCGGAGCAGATTTTGAGCGCTTGTAATTATTTGGTAATAAAGATTACCCGCTATATTATGGAAGTACATAATATAAAACAACAATTACATAGTGTAACAAACCGTGGTCACAGCTTCATAAATGACGAACCATGACAACGGTTGTTAACAGAATATTACTGTAGTTTTTTTTTCTTGGTGCGGTTTGCCTGTCTCTGGCTATTTCTCGTCGGTGTGTCGTGGGTGGTCCAAGACTACAGTAATCTTGAATAAACCGCTTAGATGGAATTACACCTATCAATAAAAATTATGCATAATAGGAAGTAGTATGATCACATCACTAAAGTCCCCTGTCACTCACTTTGATTTCACTCACTGAAATTACTTAACAAATCATCGAAATATTCTCAGGAACAAAAACCAAAAGAAAATCCATGATTACAAATTAAAGACAATAATTCTAATCCGAACAAATTCCAGATATAGCAAGATAACTAATAATACAGTAAAAAAAAATCAGAGAATAATACAAGAATAATTATGAGGTAATAATAATAAGATTATAAACAATAAAATGACGGAATTAGAAAACAAGAAAAATGTACAAAAAAAAAAAAAAAAATAATGAAAAAAAATAATGAAATATAATAATAAAATATAAAGTAAGAAATAATAATTTGTAAAAACTTGCGATTTACTAAATAACCACTATCGATGTAACGCCAATCCGCAAACAAATCCAAACTGGTCCCACTTTACTGCTTCTTTGATATACTGGAACAGTTGCTCGTGCACTCCAGAATTAACATTGATCAGCCAATTATTGAACATTGGTGTTTAACATAGTTAATAACCGTTTAATGGTATAACAAGGAAAATGCATTCACAAAATAATATCAATGATTGTGTGATGGATATTAATGTGATTGATGGAATTATTATTATTATTATTTTTTTTTATTGTTTTTTCATTGAGGTTTGTGTTTTTTTTTTTTTTCACTGAACTTTATTTAAGACATCATGATCTATTCCAACATACACAAGTTTATAAACCACAACGAAATTATCAAAATATGATTTACAACAACGGAATTCCACTCATATAGAAATAAAAAAAACTTTTATATTTGTCTTTTTATTTCAATTTTACTTATTTATTATAATTATTATGTTTTTACGATTTAATAATTTAAATGTTTATTATTAAATTTATAACCAATACACAGAATGTTTTTCATGGATTTTGTTTTTTTTTTTTTTCTACATAATACCGATCGACCATTAAGGCATTATCCGTATTTAATAATTAACGGCACAGTTTTATCATCCGACTTTACGCGGGAAAAAAAATTCAATTTATTATAATTTTTGTTTATCACTGATAATTTAATAACCGAACTGTTTATATATGCACGTTACGCGCTAAAGCATACTATGAACTACTGTTTTTGATCGAATTATAACTTTATGATTTTTAAGATTTCAATTTAGAGCTATACACTCCCTTATTTAATGTTAATAATTTTTGGTTTTCGTTTTATTTTAGTTTTTTTTACTTTTTTTTTATATTATTATTTGTTAATTGTATTTTACAATCACACAACAAATAAATTATTCGACTGACTGCACTTATTGAAAAAATTGACTCAACTGCCCCCGTATCGATTTTATTCTTCTTTTTCTACCAAACAGAAGCGGGGAAAAAAAAAAATTCGTATAACGAACAAACCAAGCCAGATAAGGTCAACCACAGGCGATGCTCACCACGGATAACGACAATTTATAAAGCCTCACCACCACGACAAAAAAACTTGTGACCAAGAAGATGCGTCACAATAGTCAACAAAATATATGACCAGCAAGTACATAACATTTGAAAAAAAAAAAACAAAAAAAATTTACATTTTTATGGCCATCCAATCCAGTTAATGGTGACAACAAACAAATAATAATATGTTCAACATTGAATGTTCTTACCATTCAACAAAATTCTCATATCTAAATCAAATGTTTTCAACATAAATAGGGTACATGTAAATAATATGCATAAGAGAAAATCACGTAAACCTCGATTTCACGCGTATTAGGTCAGTGGTAAAATACAGCAAAACAGAAATTTCAAACTTCAACCATGTAGCAATTTTGAACAACCAAAATTGTCACATTCGTGGGGCAGACTCACACCCATGAGACAGTCTCAGAGCCGGGCACAATATTATTTTTACATCTACTTATAACAAAATATTGGAACATTATCGTATATCCTTGGCATGGTATATTCCCAGTTTTTTTCCAGCGGCGTCTTTAACCTCATATAATACAGTACCAATCCTTCTTTCGATTACAGCGGGTAAACATTTCTTTGATAATTTTGCTGAAATCTGTTTTACTTCACAGCTTTGGGTAAAATTTCGAACAAATACTTTCTGTCCTGGCAGAAAGCTTCTTGGTTTGGCGCGCAGATTATAACGACAAGCAGATGATCTATGAGCAGCTTCTAAGTTACGGAGTACTATTTGTTGAACAATTGATAAATTATCAGTTGGGGTTAGGACGTTGGTATTGTAATCATCAATAGATTGGATTTTCCTTAAAAGTTCATAAAAGGACCCGTGAGTTATCTTATGTCTACCAAATAATAAGTAATGTGGCGAAAATTTAGTTGAATTATGTATTACGTTTCTCAAGGCTCCGGCTATTTCATCAATATGTTGGTCCCATTTCCGGTGATCATCAGCTATATACGATCTGATGGCAGCGAGAATAGAGCGATTGACTCGTTCGGATGCGTTGGCCTGGGGCGAATACTTTGCGGTGCGCTCGTGTTTAACTCCATATTTTTGCAATAGGTTCGACAATAATATCGACTCGAACGGTGGGCCATTATCGGTAAATATTGTTTCAGGAACGCCATAAACTTGAAATATTTTTTTCTCAAGAAATTCAACCAGTTTAGTTGCAGTTGCAGATCGCATTGCCTCTAGAATTGGAAATCTGGTGAACTGATCTAAAAGAATAAAAATGCAAGTATGCCCATTTAAAGTTCGAGGGTAAGGGCCTACGAAATCTAAATAAATACGCTGAAAAGGTCTCGAAGGATACACCTGTTTTCCCCATTTCTGGTCTTGTTTGGTAATTAGCAGGCTTGCTCTGTTTACAAATAGTGCAACTACCAACGTATTTCGTAATATCAGCAGCCATAGTCGGCCAATAAAAATATCTTTTTATGAGTGAAATAGTTTTGGCAGTACCTGGGTGAGCAGCTGAAGGAGACTGATGGGCTTGTTCTATCAGAGAGTGTGTAAGCTGGCTGGTATTAATAATTTCCAAGGAGAAATGTTACTGGTATTTTCAACCGGATCCGGCAGGTATACATAAATTTTATTTTCTTGAATCCTATAGTTGGTTTTAACATCTTGGTTCCTGCTGTCATTTTCTCCACATAGTCTTCATCATGAAACGAGGAAGAATTTAAATTCAGTTGGAGCGGCGCGCTTTGTACGTGGTCTATAGCATCTACGTTGACACGAGAAAGGGCATCAGGTACAATATTGTCCACTACCTTTTCGATACACGATTTTAAAATTATAACTCTGAAGCTTAAGGGCCCATCGTGCTAACTGTCCCTCCAAGTCCTTTTGACTCATAAGCCATTTCAAGCTATTGTGGTCGGTTATGATTGTAAAAACATAACCCTCAATATAGGGTCTAAACTTCTTAACACTCTCCACTGCAGCGAGGCATTCGAGTTGGGTGGTGGAATAATTACGTTGAGATTTCGACGTCTTTTTACTCATATAGGAAATGGGATGTTCTTGGCCATTATGAACCTGATAGAGGACGCTACCTATGCCAGATTTACAGGCATCACTCTGTATAAAAAATTCTTTGGAGAAATCTGGATTGACCAGTAAAGGTGCAGAAGTTAATGCCGCTTTAAGATCATCAAAAGCTGTTTGCGCTTTCTCATCCCAAACTATCTTAGTGTTTTTCCGAAGGATATCTGTAATAGGAGCTGATATCAGGGAGTAATTTCGGATAAACCGGCGGTACCAACCAGTCAACCTCAGAAAACGTCTAATTTGCCGTGTTGTTTTTGGTATAGGGTAATCAGCTATGCCTTGAATCTTTTCAGGGTCCACTTTAAGGCACCCCTCACCAATTACATAACCAAGGTATCGCGTTTCTTTAAGCATAAACTTGCTTTTTCCAACATTTATGGTCAGTTTTGCTTTAGAAACAATCTTCCCACTTCAGCTAAGAGTTGTAGATGCTCCTCAAATGTCGCCGAGACGACCAGAAGATCATCTAAATACACGAATACCCGATCATGCAATTGATGAGGTATAACCTTGTCCATTAATCGACACATCGTCTGGGGTGCGTTGCACAAACCAAACGGCATGACGACAAAATGGTAAAGTGGACGACCCGGCACGGTGAAAGCCGTCTTATCTCTTGACCTATGATCCAGCGGTATCTGCCAGAAGGCATCTTTTAAATCAATGGTGCTGATGTATCTCGTTTGATCAAGCAGACTGAGCAGACCGTTAATCAAAGGAAGAGGGTAAGCGTCCGGCACCGTGACCGAGTTCACCTTCCGAGCGTCAAGACATAGCCGAATTTTCTCATTTGCCTTCTTTACCAATGTGACGGGAGATGACCAGGAACTATGGCTTTCTTCAATTACCCCTAACTCGAGCATCCTGTCCAGTTCCTTATAGAAGTTCGCTTGCACTGCTGGAGAAACAGCATAGTGCCTTTGTTTAATAGGACGCGTGCCCTCAACAATTTTAATTTCATGTGTTAGGAAATCAGTGCGGCCTAAACCAAGTTTTTCGCTGGATGGAAACAGCTCTGTCACTTGATTCACTAAAAATTGTTGACGTGGGTTCAAAACATGAGTAACTTTGTCTACTTCACAGTTGGGATTTGTAGTCGGTATGTTGGAAAGTTCTTCGATCATAACTGGAACTAAACCGAAACTTGTCCAGAAGTCAATACCCAGGTAAAGTGGTTGACTTAGGCTAGGAGCAATATGCACTCGAAGCATTTTAGTTTTTCCACCGTATGAAACTTTTGCTAAAAAATGACCTAAAATTTGTACTTGATCACCGCTAGCAGTGGAAAGTGAGGATGGAAATGAAAAATAGTTAATGTTGCGTTCCTTCAGAAAACCTTCAGCCCCTCGTCCCAGTACCGAAATATTAGCTCCGCTATCAAGCAGCCCACGGTAGGGAATTCCATTGAGTAATATGTTTGCGTACGGACGAGAATCAGGCTCGATAGGCATGATAGTTTCTGAAATACATCTCTTTATTTTCTTTCTTAATTTAAAATAGGTACAGGTACGATCGGTTTTATTACGACCGACCGGAGGGAATCTAAAAACTGATGGAAGTAAATAAGGAATCGACTTTAATCGTTCATTGGTATTTGCTGAGGCTGTTGGGATTGGGTTGGTCTTTTCAATAATTTGTATAGCTCGGGATCGGTGTTCGAAGCCGTCTAAGCTCCTCCGTGTCCGGTCTGGGTTTGTTCATTTTTGGTTGGGAATTCAGAGTCCCAGATTTTCTGGATTCCCTCTGCTGGTTTTCCTTACGACAACAATAAGGACATTCAGGTTTTAAGATTCCTGGCGCACCACAGCCATAACAAAACAAATTACGTGCATTTGATGGACATTCAGGAAACGAATGACCAGGTTGCTTACAATTCCAACATGTCAGCTTGAAGTTTCTATTAGGTTGTATCGAAAAGGAAGGAGCAAACGAACTGTGTTTACCATGTTGATTAAATGCATTAACACAATAGTCTTCAGTTAAATGTTCTTTCGAGGAATCATCCTCCGGAAAAATGTTGGTCCCCTCAATCTCGTTTACCTGTCGTTTAGACATATATAATTCAGGAACATGTCCCATACGTAGCCAATCGTCTTCAACTAAAACACAAGAATCTATAAAAGCTGTTAGATCGGAAAATCGCTGTCCTGCAAATTTATCCTGAAGACCCGGTCGCATATTTCTCATCAAGGGATTTATAATGTCTTGATCTGATAAAGGCTTTCTGAGCTTAAGGGCCTTATTTTTAATAACATCACAAAAGTCAAGGAAAGGCTCTTTAAATTTTTGACGTGTTTTTTCCAGTTCATATTTGATATCATCATCGGAGCGTCGTATACGAAACCTACGCAACATGTTAACACTTAAATTTTGCCAAGACAGAGTATCGTCGGACTGTCGATAATTCCAGTACCAATTAAGGGCTCTGTCTTTCAATAAAACAGAGAAATTTTTAGCCAATCTATCGTAAGAGACCCCATTTGCAAGTGCCATATTCTCCACTCTATATAAAAAGTTCTCTATCGGTACTTTGTCTCTATCATCACCATAAAATTGCATATTCCATTCAAAGATTCGTAACATCTCACGAGCCTGCTTCTGAGGTGGAATATTTTGAGAGTTTTGTAAAGTTGAGACTTTATTTTGTAAGTCCTGCACAGTGCCAATTTTAACTGCTGCATCATGATTGTCATCAGAAATAGATGCTTTACTCGATTTTGAGATAATTTTAACATTTAACGGAGATTGTGCCGCCTTGGCTTTTGGTGGTAAATTCAATTTTTCAATTAATCTCTCACAAATTTGATTAAGCGTTTCGTCGTCGTCTAATGAGATATTATGGGGCGAGGAAGAAAACTGAATCTGATTAGGAACAGAATCCTTGCTACTACTTGGTATTAAAGGCACATTGCCCGTTAATTCTTGATTGACGTTTGAAATTTCGGTCACTTCGGTTTCAACGTTATCATCAGACAATTTAGAAAAATGTTGGAAAGCTTCTCGGAAAGATGTTTCTACAGCTGGAGTCAATTCTAGGTTTTCTTTTAAATGCTCCACACAACCATTCAAACAGACAATTGTTTGTAAATAGTTTGCCACTATTGTAGCAACTGATCTTAAATGAGAAATCCGTTCTAAACGCCCTTTCACATGCCACAACAATGTTTCTAGGAATGAAATAAAATTGGTCGTTATATCATCTGAATTTTCGGTACGCCTTTGCATTGCATCTTCCAGTTTCTTTATTTTTGAGGCGCAACTCTGCGCTTCTCGTTTAGCATTTTTTGAGCTGATGTGTGGGCATCCGTTGGAGGTATAACTGCTTTCTCTATTTCTTTTGTTATTACAGTTTGTAGACTAGCTATCTTTTCGGAAAGTGAACCCTGAATATCTCGAATCTGGCATTCAATCGCCAATTCTTCAAATTCTAAAAATTCTACTGAGACAGGCATAATTAAGACGATCCAAAGACTAAATTAATTAACAACTAAATAAACAAAATAAATAAAAAAATAATAGAAAGTTTTAAATTGCTTGGTTTGGGTTTTATGAATTGCCGTGATTTAGATTCAAACAAACAAAAATTAATAAATAATATAAATAATATGACAGTAAAAAGTAAAAATTAAGCTAGGCTTGCAGGTACTATAAAAATAAAACTGAAGAAATTTAAGCTATGCTTCAGGTACAATTATTATATTTCTTTCGATGAAATGTATTCACTTGATGACGAAACATCACAACATACTAAGTATGGACTACATGCCAAACAAAAACATACTAGAAGTACCATAAAAAATCAAATTGCAAGTCATAACAGTAATGGTATCAAAAGCAGCTACAACTACGAAAACCATTACAAACTGCAAAACTATTGCTACAGAAACTATAGCGTGTTTACGTTACTGATCGAATTCAAAACAAAAATGCTATTATTAGCAACTTTTAACATTTTCCAGTAAAAAAAAATGGAATCCGACCGAGTAAACACAAATTACCTATTATTTCACTTTAAGAGCACATCCAAACCAAACATTGACAATCAAAACGCAATAAGCGTTAAACTACTTAAAAAATTAACAAAACAAAAAAAAACAAAAGGTTTATCACACTTAAATCTTAATAAATTATATAAATTAAAGACAATTTGTTCAAGAGCCAGTTTGTTACTTCACAAAACAAACCGATTCTTTGGTATTCACGCCATACTGGCGCGTCCCTTAGTAGATTGGGCGCCATTCTGTTACGAAGCACACCTCCCCACCATAGTGTATGAAGGGTAGCGTGATTCGCAACAAGAAAAAAATCCTTCGCATGGACTACTACTGCAGCACTTTTCCTGGACTAGGTGACAGTCGTGGGGGTGGGGTTAAAAAAAAAATGCAGTAGTATACGAAAGACTAGTAGATGCTGCAATGGGATGTTAAGGTTCAAAAAGTATGATAAACCCTATGTAGATATATAAAATCATGTATGATAAACCCTATGTAGATATATATAATGCAAACCAAAAAAAAAACAAAAGGTAGGGTTTTATTGTATAATACCAGCTTTTAGCTTACTGTCATATAAAACAAGACCGTTGATGGATTGGCCTTAGTGTCTACGCCTCCCGAACGAAGTGTTATATGATTGGACACTTCCCTCCCTTACATTGAACACTAAATCACGGCATTATTTTTAAGGATATATTAAAATAACATAATTACGGCATTGACTAAGTAGATGTAATACTAACAAATGTAAAGAACATTATTGAATTAAAGATGAATAAATAAATAAGATTCTCAACACTGAACAAACGAAGACATACGAATATTCCTCTTATGCATATTAATATTAATGAACGTAACCAATAAAGTAAATCAACAACGAAAAGAAATTAGGTACTAAAATTCAAGAATTAATTTTACTAAAATTTAAGAACATTTATTGCCAAATAAATTAATAATCATAATTTAATTAAACGAATTAATCATGCATGCCAAAATTATTGATAATAAACGTAGAATTAATAATAATAAAAAAATAATAATTTGATAATGAAAACTAATACATCAATAACGGATCGATCCCCCTAACACCTCAACGCCATAATAATAATATTATATATTAATACTAATATCTCTATTGATATACTAATTTAGAAGTTTGAATTATTTTCTGAAAAAAAATGTACTTTAACATTTTTTTTTTGCAAATTACAAGATTCATAAAAGTTTATACATTCTTCATGACAATAATATGAATAATTAATAAATTTGAATAAATAGTAATTTATAAGTTAATAAATAAGCATTATGCGCTATATGAAATAATTTATATTATTTCCATATAATCTAGATAATTAAATAATAAATTTTGTTTTGCACTTAGCTGTAACACCAACAGAAGATCATAACGGATTAACGGCCCTCTAATGCATGACTAATTCATTTGGTCCAAATTTTGTTCAATAGGCGGAACCAAATAATGCCGCAATCAAAATTTCCTAGGAAGAGTCCAGAATCTTCAGTTTCTGAAACAGAAACCGTACTCTTAAGTCTTCCGTATCTAAATTGTTTCTTAGCCGGTTCTCTCTGTTTCCAAGAAATATTAAGTAGGATAAAAACAGCTCAGTTGTACTGTGAATGTAAAAACAACAAAAAAAAAACGATGTAATTATGACTAAGGTTCTACCATTGAATTCCAAAACGGTGGAATTAAAGAAATACATGTATAAAAGTATCTTTACCGTTTAACTTTCTAGAAAAAGTTGAAGAAACCGTGCTAAAACGATCACGGTCTATTCCTTTTCTTAAGACTTGAAATTTAAGGAATCACTGTATATATAAAAAAAAACTTGATAAAACAAAATCCCGCACTGTGACACAAAAAAAATTAACCAAATGTTAATTTTAATTAATTAATTAAACTTACGAAATTTTTAATTGTATTTACATATATTTCACTCACAGGAATTTAATTTCGATGTACATAAATATTTTATTATTTTTTTTTTCCAATTTATAACTACAACGAACACTGAAATGCTTCGATACTTGAAAACAGAATGAACGTCGGAGCAGATTTTGAGCGCTTGTAATTATTTGGTAATAAAGATTACCCGCTATATTATGGAAGTACATAATATAAAACAACAATTACATAGTGTAACAAACCGTGGTCACAGCTTCATAAATGACGAACCATGACAACGGTTGTTAACAGAATATTACTGTAGTTTTTTTTTCTTGGTGCGGTTTGCCTGTCTCTGGCTATTTCTCGTCGGTGTGTCGTGGGTGGTCCAAGACTACAGTAATCTTGAATAAACCGCTTAGATGGAATTACACCTATCAATAAAAATTATGCATAATAGGAAGTAGTATGATCACATCACTAAAGTCCCCTGTCACTCACTTTGATTTCACTCACTGAAATTACTTAACAAATCATCGAAATATTCTCAGGAACAAAAACCAAAAGAAAATCCATGATTACAAATTAAAGACAATAATTCTAATCCGAACAAATTCCAGATATAGCAAGATAACTAATAATACAGTAAAAAAAAATCAGAGAATAATACAAGAATAATTATGAGGTAATAATAATAAGATTATAAACAATAAAATGACGGAATTAGAAAACAAGAAAAATGTACAAAAAAAAAAAAAAAAATAATGAAAAAAAATAATGAAATATAATAATAAAATATAAAGTAAGAAATAATAATTTGTAAAAACTTGCGATTTACTAAATAACCACTATCGATGTAACGCCAATCCGCAAACAAATCCAAACTGGTCCCACTTTACTGCTTCTTTGATATACTGGAACAGTTGCTCGTGCACTCCAGAATTAACATTGATCAGCCAATTATTGAACATTGGTGTTTAACATAGTTAATAACCGTTTAATGGTATAACAAGGAAAATGCATTCACAAAATAATATCAATGATTGTGTGATGGATATTAATGTGATTGATGGAATTATTATTATTATTATTTTTTTTTATTGTTTTTTCATTGAGGTTTGTGTTTTTTTTTTTTTTCACTGAACTTTATTTAAGACATCATGATCTATTCCAACATACACAAGTTTATAAACCACAACGAAATTATCAAAATATGATTTACAACAACGGAATTCCACTCATATAGAAATAAAAAAAACTTTTATATTTGTCTTTTTATTTCAATTTTACTTATTTATTATAATTATTATGTTTTTACGATTTAATAATTTAAATGTTTATTATTAAATTTATAACCAATACACAGAATGTTTTTCATGGATTTTGTTTTTTTTTTTTTTCTACATAATACCGATCGACCATTAAGGCATTATCCGTATTTAATAATTAACGGCACAGTTTTATCATCCGACTTTACGCGGGAAAAAAAATTCAATTTATTATAATTTTTGTTTATCACTGATAATTTAATAACCGAACTGTTTATATATGCACGTTACGCGCTAAAGCATACTATGAACTACTGTTTTTGATCGAATTATAACTTTATGATTTTTAAGATTTCAATTTAGAGCTATACACTCCCTTATTTAATGTTAATAATTTTTGGTTTTCGTTTTATTTTAGTTTTTTTTACTTTTTTTTTATATTATTATTTGTTAATTGTATTTTACAATCACACAACAAATAAATTATTCGACTGACTGCACTTATTGAAAAAATTGACTCAACTGCCCCCGTATCGATTTTATTCTTCTTTTTCTACCAAACAGAAGCGGGGAAAAAAAAAAATTCGTATAACGAACAAACCAAGCCAGATAAGGTCAACCACAGGCGATGCTCACCACGGATAACGACAATTTATAAAGCCTCACCACCACGACAAAAAAACTTGTGACCAAGAAGATGCGTCACAATAGTCAACAAAATATATGACCAGCAAGTACATAACATTTGAAAAAAAAAAAACAAAAAAAATTTACATTTTTATGGCCATCCAATCCAGTTAATGGTGACAACAAACAAATAATAATATGTTCAACATTGAATGTTCTTACCATTCAACAAAATTCTCATATCTAAATCAAATGTTTTCAACATAAATAGGGTACATGTAAATAATATGCATAAGAGAAAATCACGTAAACCTCGATTTCACGCGTATTAGGTCAGTGGTAAAATACAGCAAAACAGAAATTTCAAACTTCAACCATGTAGCAATTTTGAACAACCAAAATTGTCACATTCGTGGGGCAGACTCACACCCATGAGACAGTCTCAGAGCCGGGCACAATATTATTTTTACATCTACTTATAACAAAATATTGGAACATTATCGTATATCCTTGGCATGGTATATTCCCAGTTTTTTTCCAGCGGCGTCTTTAACCTCATATAATACAGTACCAATCCTTCTTTCGATTACAGCGGGTAAACATTTCTTTGATAATTTTGCTGAAATCTGTTTTACTTCACAGCTTTGGGTAAAATTTCGAACAAATACTTTCTGTCCTGGCAGAAAGCTTCTTGGTTTGGCGCGCAGATTATAACGACAAGCAGATGATCTATGAGCAGCTTCTAAGTTACGGAGTACTATTTGTTGAACAATTGATAAATTATCAGTTGGGGTTAGGACGTTGGTATTGTAATCATCAATAGATTGGATTTTCCTTAAAAGTTCATAAAAGGACCCGTGAGTTATCTTATGTCTACCAAATAATAAGTAATGTGGCGAAAATTTAGTTGAATTATGTATTACGTTTCTCAAGGCTCCGGCTATTTCATCAATATGTTGGTCCCATTTCCGGTGATCATCAGCTATATACGATCTGATGGCAGCGAGAATAGAGCGATTGACTCGTTCGGATGCGTTGGCCTGGGGCGAATACTTTGCGGTGCGCTCGTGTTTAACTCCATATTTTTGCAATAGGTTCGACAATAATATCGACTCGAACGGTGGGCCATTATCGGTAAATATTGTTTCAGGAACGCCATAAACTTGAAATATTTTTTTCTCAAGAAATTCAACCAGTTTAGTTGCAGTTGCAGATCGCATTGCCTCTAGAATTGGAAATCTGGTGAACTGATCTAAAAGAATAAAAATGCAAGTATGCCCATTTAAAGTTCGAGGGTAAGGGCCTACGAAATCTAAATAAATACGCTGAAAAGGTCTCGAAGGATACACCTGTTTCCCCATTTCTGGTCTTGTTTGGTAATTAGCAGGCTTGCTCTGTTTACAAATAGTGCAACTACCAACGTATTTCGTAATATCAGCAGCCATAGTCGGCCAATAAAAATATCTTTTTATGAGTGAAATAGTTTTGGCAGTACCTGGGTGAGCAGCTGAAGGAGACTGATGGGCTTGTTCTATCAGAGAGTGTGTTAAGCTGGCTGGTATTAATAATTTCCAAGGAGAAATGTTACTGGTATTTTCAACCGGATCCGGCAGGTATACATAAATTTTATTTTCTTGAATCCTATAGTTGGTTTTAACATCTTGGTTCCTGCTGTCATTTTCTCCACATAGTCTTCATCATGAAACGAGGAAGAATTTAAATTCAGTTGGAGCGGCGCGCTTTGTACGTGGTCTATAGCATCTACGTTGACACGAGAAAGGGCATCAGGTACAATATTGTCACTACCTTTTCGATACACGATTTTAAAATTATAACTCTGAAGCTTAAGGGCCCATCGTGCTAACTGTCCCTCCAAGTCCTTTTGACTCATAAGCCATTTCAAGCTATTGTGGTCGGTTATGATTGTAAAAACATAACCCTCAATATAGGGTCTAAACTTCTTAACACTCTCCACTGCAGCGAGGCATTCGAGTTGGGTGGTGGAATAATTACGTTGAGATTTCGACGTCTTTTTACTCATATAGGAAATGGGATGTTCTTGGCCATTATGAACCTGATAGAGGACGCTACCTATGCCAGATTTACAGGCATCACTCTGTATAAAAAATTCTTTGGAGAAATCTGGATTGACCAGTAAAGGTGCAGAAGTTAATGCCGCTTTAAGATCATCAAAAGCTGTTTGCGCTTTCTCATCCCAAACTATCTTAGTGTTTTTCCGAAGGATATCTGTAATAGGAGCTGATATCAGGGAGTAATTTCGGATAAACCGGCGGTACCAACCAGTCAACCTCAGAAAACGTCTAATTTGCCGTGTTGTTTTTGGTATAGGGTAATCAGCTATGCCTTGAATCTTTTCAGGGTCCACTTTAAGGCACCCCTCACCAATTACATAACCAAGGTATCGCGTTTCTTTAAGCATAAACTTGCTTTTTCCAACATTTATGGTCAGTTTTGCTTTAGAAACAATCTTCCCACTTCAGCTAAGAGTTGTAGATGCTCCTCAAATGTCGCCGAGACGACCAGAAGATCATCTAAATACACGAATACCCGATCATGCAATTGATGAGGTATAACCTTGTCCATTAATCGACACATCGTCTGGGGTGCGTTGCACAAACCAAACGGCATGACGACAAAATGGTAAAGTGGACGACCCGGCACGGTGAAAGCCGTCTTATCTCTTGACCTATGATCCAGCGGTATCTGCCAGAAGGCATCTTTTAAATCAATGGTGCTGATGTATCTCGTTTGATCAAGCAGACTGAGCAGACCGTTAATCAAAGGAAGAGGGTAAGCGTCCGGCACCGTGACCGAGTTCACCTTCCGAGCGTCAAGACATAGCCGAATTTTCTCATTTGCCTTCTTTACCAATGTGACGGGAGATGACCAGGAACTATGGCTTTCTTCAATTACCCCTAACTCGAGCATCCTGTCCAGTTCCTTATAGAAGTTCGCTTGCACTGCTGGAGAAACAGCATAGTGCCTTTGTTTAATAGGACGCGTGCCCTCAACAATTTTAATTTCATGTGTTAGGAAATCAGTGCGGCCTAAACCAAGTTTTTCGCTGGATGGAAACAGCTCTGTCACTTGATTCACTAAAAATTGTTGACGTGGGTTCAAAACATGAGTAACTTTGTCTACTTCACAGTTGGGATTTGTAGTCGGTATGTTGGAAAGTTCTTCGATCATAACTGGAACTAAACCGAAACTTGTCCAGAAGTCAATACCCAGGTAAAGTGGTTGACTTAGGCTAGGAGCAATATGCACTCGAAGCATTTTAGTTTTTCCACCGTATGAAACTTTTGCTAAAAAATGACCTAAAATTTGTACTTGATCACCGCTAGCAGTGGAAAGTGAGGATGGAAATGAAAAATAGTTAATGTTGCGTTCCTTCAGAAAACCTTCAGCCCCTCGTCCCAGTACCGAAATATTAGCTCCGCTATCAAGCAGCCCACGGTAGGGAATTCCATTGAGTAATATGTTTGCGTACGGACGAGAATCAGGCTCGATAGGCATGATAGTTTCTGAAATACATCTCTTTATTTTCTTTCTTAATTTAAAATAGGTACAGGTACGATCGGTTTTATTACGACCGACCGGAGGGAATCTAAAAACTGATGGAAGTAAATAAGGAATCGACTTTAATCGTTCATTGGTATTTGCTGAGGCTGTTGGGATTGGGTTGGTCTTTTCAATAATTTGTATAGCTCGGGATCGGTGTTCGAAGCCGTCTAAGCTCCTCCGTGTCCGGTCTGGGTTTGTTCATTTTTGGTTGGGAATTCAGAGTCCCAGATTTTCTGGATTCCCTCTGCTGGTTTTCCTTACGACAACAATAAGGACATTCAGGTTTTAAGATTCCTGGCGCACCACAGCCATAACAAAACAAATTACGTGCATTTGATGGACATTCAGGAAACGAATGACCAGGTTGCTTACAATTCCAACATGTCAGCTTGAAGTTTCTATTAGGTTGTATCGAAAAGGAAGGAGCAAACGAACTGTGTTTACCATGTTGATTAAATGCATTAACACAATAGTCTTCAGTTAAATGTTCTTTCGAGGAATCATCCTCCGGAAAAATGTTGGTCCCCTCAATCTCGTTTACCTGTCGTTTAGACATATATAATTCAGGAACATGTCCCATACGTAGCCAATCGTCTTCAACTAAAACACAAGAATCTATAAAAGCTGTTAGATCGGAAAATCGCTGTCCTGCAAATTTATCCTGAAGACCCGGTCGCATATTTCTCATCAAGGGATTTATAATGTCTTGATCTGATAAAGGCTTTCTGAGCTTAAGGGCCTTATTTTTAATAACATCACAAAAGTCAAGGAAAGGCTCTTTAAATTTTTGACGTGTTTTTTCCAGTTCATATTTGATATCATCATCGGAGCGTCGTATACGAAACCTACGCAACATGTTAACACTTAAATTTTGCCAAGACAGAGTATCGTCGGACTGTCGATAATTCCAGTACCAATTAAGGGCTCTGTCTTTCAATAAAACAGAGAAATTTTTAGCCAATCTATCGTAAGAGACCCCATTTGCAAGTGCCATATTCTCCACTCTATATAAAAAGTTCTCTATCGGTACTTTGTCTCTATCATCACCATAAAATTGCATATTCCATTCAAAGATTCGTAACATCTCACGAGCCTGCTTCTGAGGTGGAATATTTTGAGAGTTTTGTAAAGTTGAGACTTTATTTTGTAAGTCCTGCACAGTGCCAATTTTAACTGCTGCATCATGATTGTCATCAGAAATAGATGCTTTACTCGATTTTGAGATAATTTTAACATTTAACGGAGATTGTGCCGCCTTGGCTTTTGGTGGTAAATTCAATTTTTCAATTAATCTCTCACAAATTTGATTAAGCGTTTCGTCGTCGTCTAATGAGATATTATGGGGCGAGGAAGAAAACTGAATCTGATTAGGAACAGAATCCTTGCTACTACTTGGTATTAAAGGCACATTGCCCGTTAATTCTTGATTGACGTTTGAAATTTCGGTCACTTCGGTTTCAACGTTATCATCAGACAATTTAGAAAAATGTTGGAAAGCTTCTCGGAAAGATGTTTCTACAGCTGGAGTCAATTCTAGGTTTTCTTTTAAATGCTCCACACAACCATTCAAACAGACAATTGTTTGTAAATAGTTTGCCACTATTGTAGCAACTGATCTTAAATGAGAAATCCGTTCTAAACGCCCTTTCACATGCCACAACAATGTTTCTAGGAATGAAATAAAATTGGTCGTTATATCATCTGAATTTTCGGTACGCCTTTGCATTGCATCTTCCAGTTTCTTTATTTTTGAGGCGCAACTCTGCGCTTCTCGTTTAGCATTTTTTGAGCTGATGTGTGGGCATCCGTTGGAGGTATAACTGCTTTCTCTATTTCTTTTGTTATTACAGTTTGTAGACTAGCTATCTTTTCGGAAAGTGAACCCTGAATATCTCGAATCTGGCATTCAATCGCCAATTCTTCAAATTCTAAAAATTCTACTGAGACAGGCATAATTAAGACGATCCAAAGACTAAATTAATTAACAACTAAATAAACAAAATAAATAAAAAAATAATAGAAAGTTTTAAATTGCTTGGTTTGGGTTTTATGAATTGCCGTGATTTAGATTCAAACAAACAAAAATTAATAAATAATATAAATAATATGACAGTAAAAAGTAAAAATTAAGCTAGGCTTGCAGGTACTATAAAAATAAAACTGAAGAAATTTAAGCTATGCTTCAGGTACAATTATTATATTTCTTTCGATGAAATGTATTCACTTGATGACGAAACATCACAACATACTAAGTATGGACTACATGCCAAACAAAAACATACTAGAAGTACCATAAAAAATCAAATTGCAAGTCATAACAGTAATGGTATCAAAAGCAGCTACAACTACGAAAACCATTACAAACTGCAAAACTATTGCTACAGAAACTATAGCGTGTTTACGTTACTGATCGAATTCAAAACAAAAATGCTATTATTAGCAACTTTTAACATTTTCCAGTAAAAAAAAATGGAATCCGACCGAGTAAACACAAATTACCTATTATTTCACTTTAAGAGCACATCCAAACCAAACATTGACAATCAAAACGCAATAAGCGTTAAACTACTTAAAAAATTAACAAAACAAAAAAAAACAAAAGGTTTATCACACTTAAATCTTAATAAATTATATAAATTAAAGACAATTTGTTCAAGAGCCAGTTTGTTACTTCACAAAACAAACCGATTCTTTGGTATTCACGCCATACTGGCGCGTCCCTTAGTAGATTGGGCGCCATTCTGTTACGAAGCACACCTCCCCACCATAGTGTATGAAGGGTAGCGTGATTCGCAACAAGAAAAAAATCCTTCGCATGGACTACTACTGCAGCACTTTTCCTGGACTAGGTGACAGTCGTGGGGGTGGGGTTAAAAAAAAAATGCAGTAGTATACGAAAGACTAGTAGATGCTGCAATGGGATGTTAAGGTTCAAAAAGTATGATAAACCCTATGTAGATATATAAAATCATGTATGATAAACCCTATGTAGATATATATAATGCAAACCAAAAAAAAAACAAAAGGTAGGGTTTTATTGTATAATACCAGCTTTTAGCTTACTGTCATATAAAACAAGACCGTTGATGGATTGGCCT
The DNA here is from genome assembly GCA_958295665.1 of Tipula vernalis. Classification (NCBI taxonomy): domain Eukaryota; kingdom Metazoa; phylum Arthropoda; class Insecta; order Diptera; family Tipulidae; genus Tipula; species Tipula vernalis. Next base: position 171,194,537 of record OY282558.1, on the reverse strand, counting down.
TAGTGTCTACGCCTCCCGAACGAAGTGTTATATGATTGGACACTTCCCTCCCTTACATTGAACACTAAATCACGGCATTATTTTTAAGGATATATTAAAATAACATAATTACGGCATTGACTAAGTAGATGTAATACTAACAAATGTAAAGAACATTATTGAATTAAAGATGAATAAATAAATAAGATTCTCAACACTGAACAAACGAAGACATACGAATATTCCTCTTATGCATATTAATATTAATGAACGTAACCAATAAAGTAAATCAACAACGAAAAGAAATTAGGTACTAAAATTCAAGAATTAATTTTACTAAAATTTAAGAACATTTATTGCCAAATAAATTAATAATCATAATTTAATTAAACGAATTAATCATGCATGCCAAAATTATTGATAATAAACGTAGAATTAATAATAATAAAAAAATAATAATTTGATAATGAAAACTAATACATCAATAACGGATCGATCCCCCTAACACCTCAACCAGTGTTGTGCATTTACGCGTAAAAAACTATTTTTTACATATTTGATGTAAATAATAGTAAAAATAGTAAAAAAATGTAAAATGTAAAAAAATGTAAAAAAATGTAAAATTTTTTTTATTTAGTGACATCTATTTGAATAAAATTATATTATTCAAATATGGTAAATATATTTGATATTTAGTCGATACACACAATTATTATTTAATTATTAAGAATTTAATTTGTCTGGCTGTAATCAATTGATTTTTTCGTAAAATTCGATTTGACATATTGTAAATCAATTCGAAATTGTTTAGGTAAAAGTTTTTGCTTAATCATTTTATACAATATATAAAAAGCATCGTACTTCATTATTCTCACCAGAATTTTTTATTAAATTATTTCTAACATTAGCCTAATCTAGATACTTTGCACTTTGCAGTTTATTAAATAATTATAAATTACAACATTGTTATTAACAAATAAAATATAAATTATATTATCAATGTCCTTGTTATAAATAAATATTAGTTATGCTAGAAGTAAAAAATGTACGTATGTAGTTTTATAAGTTACTTCTTTGCTCTTTCTACGGCTTCCTGCAGTCAAAAATAATAATACATCAGCTGATTTTGTTTACATTTTAATTATGTTGATAAAATTATGAACGGATTATATTTTTTCATCCAGATGTTTATTAAACAATAAAAATAAAATTGTAATGTTTCGTACCTCGTTTTCAGTTTGTTGTTAATTTACAATATTACTAACCGACTAACCGTTGATACGTAAAATATGTTTTACAAGGCTAAATATGTCATCACGTTCAAATATGTAGTAAAGCATAACTTTTCTCTTAATGAAAACGATGTTGCATGAGCTTTCTTGAATACATTTTTAAAATTTAGATTTTTCATTATAAATTTTTATTCTAAAATAAAAATAACCAAAAATGCTCAAATAAAAATAACCAAAATGCTCAACCGAAAAATGAATAACCGAAACATCAGGAAGAAAAAATTAGGAAACTTTAACAACCTTAACAAATAATAAAAGAAAGAAATACTCGGACACATGATCGCAAATTACATTTGTAATATACAAGATAAACCAAACAATTCATGATTGAAGAAGTTTCAGTAATAATATTGGTAATGGTATGCATAAACAGAAACTATTACGTTTAAATTTAGTAGCCAAGGAACATTTTGTTGGATAGGAAAAGGTAACAAATAATATGAAACGTAAGCAGTTACAAAAGGTGAATGACCGTTCTACTTATGCTTTATGACGAAAGAAAATAAAATTCGTATATGTATAGTATATTGTAACTTTCTCACATTTATTGAAACCTGCGAGAATTCTCTTTTGAACTCTTCAGAGAGAATTTTCGTAAATAAGCAACTTCTAGAATACCCATAATATTTATGACGTGTAAAACACCTAACATTTATTTATAATAAAAAAATATTAACAATATATAATTGTTACTAACAAATAACAATTCAATAACCAAACTTCATCGAGACTTGATTGTAGTCTCTGACTATAATAAATGTAAAAAAATGAGTTAACGACATATGTAAGATGAGATGATCCAGGAATAATTTGTAATTGTTTAAAGAGTTTAATATATCAATGTATGCAACACTAATGATTAATCAATTATTTTTAAGAATAACAATAATCCACAGCCATCAGCATCAATCAATAATCCACAGTCACATCATAAATAACAAATACATAATAATTATACTAATACGTACATATGTCTATATCACTTAAAGTTTTAAAGAAATATTAGAAATGAATTGTTAATTCACGATGAGATGAATTACTTCCTAAATAGAAGGTACGAGGATCAAATCAAGCGGCTTTGTGATTATTCGATTAAGAAATGCATTTCCAATTTTTCAAACACTAAAATCAAATAACCAAATGAAAAATATGTACTATGTACATATATTAAAACTGGCAACGTTTCACATTAATGTTGTTCTCTGCATACTATCATATTTGTTTTTGGTATTGTAGATGCTTCTACTTTAGTAGTATTGTGTTTTATTTCGACTTGAACTTGATCTTCACAAATCAAAAAATCCAAATAAATTTTATATTTTTGTTATCCTGTGAAGAACAAAGACGGGTTGCACTTAAACAGTGCAGTTAGAAAGGGATAAACAGTTTCTTTATGTACATATTTGGTTTTTAATGAACTAACAGTAAAATCATATGGTTGAAATGGTTTCGTCTTTCTACGCTTTCTTGCAGTCAAAATAATAATACATCAGCTGATTTTGTTTACATTTCTATTGTGTTGATACCAACATAAAGAAAATTGTAATGTTTCGTATATCGTTTTCCATTTATTGTTGATTTACAATATTATTAACTGTTGTTAGGTAAAATATGTTTAGCAAGCGAGAGGTCACCGCGTTCAAATATTGTTATTATAGTCCTCGCCGTGATTAACAAGAGTCACGCTGAAAATGTAGTTATACCTAACATTTCTGTCCATCAATACGTTGTTGATAAATAAAATAAACAATCTTGACAAATAAAATAAACAAAATATTCGGACACATGATTCGCTTATGACTATGACCTATCCCAATATTTTGATCATTACATAAATTCGGTACACGCTATTTTTGGGCTAATATAAACTTGCATACTAAATTTCACTTCAATCGGTTAAGAAACACGGCAAGTTGTAGAAGAAACGTATATTTTCTTATACCAAGCTCTATGGGAATATATAAACAGCCGTATAATCGGAACGAGATAAGTTATAATATTGAAATTTGGTACACGCTATTTGTGGGCCAATATAAACTTGCATACTAAATTTCACTTCAATCGGTTAAGAAACACGGCAAGTTGTAGAAGAAACGTATATTTTCTTATACCAAGTACTACGGGAATACATAAACAGCCGTATAATCGGAACGAAATACGTTATAATATTGAAATTCGGTACACGTGTAAGTGTTTTTTAAAACTGTTTTCAAAAGTTGACAAATAAAATAAACAAAATATTCGAACACATGATTCGCTTATGACTATGACCTATCCCAATATTTTGATCATTACATATTACCTATAAAACATCAACCAATAATTCATGATTGTAGATGTATTGTAGATGCCTTAAAAATAATATTTATGTACAAAAACAGAAAATGTTAAATTACAATTTAAGCCTAAGTAGTTATCTTGGCCGCTATTGCTATCTTCCCTCATTTTCTATAGAAATTGAAAAGGACAGAGAGAGAAGAACAAATTGAATTAATTTGTGAATGCACTTATTTAGGGCAAACCAAATAAATATTTATTGTGTGTGTGTTTGTGTGTACATATTCATTTTTGGCGCTAAACTAATTTTTTGACAAATTGTAAAAAATTGTTTACGAGCTTAACTTTGCTCGCTCTCTCATTCTCGCTCAATTGTTTTTGTTCAAATTTATAAATTCTTTTTTTTAAAGTACATGCAGAAGTTTTTAACCTATATACCTATTGTATATTGCACCTACATATACACATACACATACATATTTTATATTTGAAATCTCCTGTATCAGTAAAACCAAAAACTAAAAAAAATTTGGAATATATTTCATGCGATCACGTGTTTGGTTTTTTCAAAAGGTCAATCACCTTTTCTATTTGGATGTTATTTATCATTATCATACTTTTTAAATGCATCCTGATGTGTTGTACTATGGCTATGTGCAAGAAACAAATACAATAATAAAACGGATAATAGATTTGATTATAATTTGTGGTTTTTGATTTCTTTATACAAATTTTATCATTTTTCAGGATTTACCTCAAAACATTCTTTGTTTCTTTGCTATTTGCAGAATTAAGAAAGTTAGAATAATTATTCGCAGTTATCTGTTATGAATGTGTTTTTACCGACTTGAGGAGAACGGATGATATACATATATGTATGTAAGTATGTAAAATCCGTTATTTGGTTATTTGACTTTAGTGTTTGGAAATGCGTGGCTCAAGTGAATAATCACCACTAGGCTTTTTTATGCAAATAATTTAAATTGGCATGCCATACATTTTTTTGTGATTGTTAGGAAGACCGTACCATGTAAACTTTTTGATATTAAACATGAACTCAATTATCTCAGTTGTATTGATGCTGGGCTAAATATTGGGCTGGTGGAAAAATTGGTTTTTAGCTAACCGTGAGCTTAACTATGAAGTCCTATAATATCACTCAACGACTATAGTTTGGCTCGATTTACCATTAATCGTTTGTTTTATTCCAAAATGCAGTTTAGTTTAATTCCTTGTATTAAACTGAGATGCATTACTCATAAAATGTCTTTCAAAACTATTTAAAGTGGAACGCAAAAAAAAAAAAATGCAGACATTTTATGGGTCCGGAACGTTGTCATTTCAGAATCTGGCCCAATAGCTTACCAAGTCACATCATAAATAACAAATACATAATAATTATACTAATACGTACAGATGTCTGCAAAAGTGCAAAGGCTCTGATTGTGCCACATATCACTTAAAGTTTTAAAGAAATATTAGAAATGAATTGTTAATTCACGATGAGATGAATTACTTCCTAAATAGAAGGTACGAGGATCAACTCAAGCGGCCTTGTGATTATTCGATTAAGAAATGCATTTCCAATTTTTCAAACACTAAAATCAAATAACCAAATGAAAAATATGTACTATGTACATATATTAAAACTGGCAACGTTTCACATTAATGTTGTTCTCTGCATACTATCATATTTGTTTTTGGTATTGTAGATGCTTCTACTTTAGTAGTATTGTGTTTTATTTCGACTTGAACTTGATCTTCACAAATCAAAAAATCCAAATAAATTTTATATTTTTGTTATCCTGTGAAGAACAAAGACGGGTTGCACTTAAACAGTGCAGTTAGAAAGGGATAAACAGTTTCTTTATGTACATATTTGGTTTTTAATGAACTAACAGTAAAATCATATGGTTGAAATGGTTTCGTCTTTCTACGCTTTCTTGCAGTCAAAATAATAATACATCAGCTGATTTTGTTTACATTTCTATTGTGTTGATACCAACATAAAGAAAATTGTAATGTTTCGTATATCGTTTTCCATTTATTGTTGATTTACAATATTATTAACTGTTGTTAGGTAAAATATGTTTAGCAAGCGAGAGGTCACCGCGTTCAAATATTGTTATTATAGTCCTCGCCGTGATTAACAAGAGTCACGCTGAAAATGTAGTTATACCTAACATTTCTGTCCATCAATACGTTGTTGATAAATAAAATAAACAATCTTGACAAATAAAATAAACAAAATATTCGGACACATGATTCGCTTATGACTATGACCTATCCCAATATTTTGATCATTACATAAATTCGGTACACGCTATTTTTGGGCTAATATAAACTTGCATACTAAATTTCACTTCAATCGGTTAAGAAACACGGCAAGTTGTAGAAGAAACGTATATTTTCTTATACCAAGCTCTATGGGAATATATAAACAGCCGTATAATCGGAACGAGATAAGTTATAATATTGAAATTTGGTACACGCTATTTGTGGGCCAATATAAACTTGCATACTAAATTTCACTTCAATCGGTTAAGAAACACGGCAAGTTGTAGAAGAAACGTATATTTTCTTATACCAAGTACTACGGGAATACATAAACAGCCGTATAATCGGAACGAAATACGTTATAATATTGAAATTCGGTACACGTGTAAGTGTTTTTTAAAACTGTTTTCAAAAGTTGACAAATAAAATAAACAAAATATTCGAACACATGATTCGCTTATGACTATGACCTATCCCAATATTTTGATCATTACATATTACCTATAAAACATCAACCAATAATTCATGATTGTAGATGTATTGTAGATGCCTTAAAAATAATATTTATGTACAAAAACAGAAAATGTTAAATTACAATTTAAGCCTAAGTAGTTATCTTGGCCGCTATTGCTATCTTCCCTCATTTTCTATAGAAATTGAAAAGGACAGAGAGAGAAGAACAAATTGAATTAATTTGTGAATGCACTTATTTAGGGCAAACCAAATAAATATTTATTGTGTGTGTGTTTGTGTGTACATATTCATTTTTGGCGCTAAACTAATTTTTTGACAAATTGTAAAAAATTGTTTACGAGCTTAACTTTGCTCGCTCTCTCATTCTCGCTCAATTGTTTTTGTTCAAATTTATAAATTCTTTTTTTTAAAGTACATGCAGAAGTTTTTAACCTATATGGATACCTATTGTATATTGCACCTACATATACACATACACATACATATTTTATATTTGAAATCTCCTGTATCAGTAAAACCAAAAACTAAAAAAAATTTGGAATATATTTCATGCGATCACGTGTTTGGTTTTTTCAAAAGGTCAATCACCTTTTCTATTTGGATGTTATTTATCATTATCATACTTTTTAAATGCATCCTGATGTGTTGTACTATGGCTATGTGCAAGAAACAAATACAATAATAAAACGGATAATAGATTTGATTATAATTTGTGGTTTTTGATTTCTTTATACAAATTTTATCATTTTTCAGGATTTACCTCAAAACATTCTTTGTTTCTTTGCTATTTGTAGAATTAAGAAAGTTAGAGAATAATTATTCGCAGTTATCTGTTATGAATGTGTTTTTACCGACTTGAGGAGAACGGATGATATACATATATGTATGTAAGTATGTAATATCCGTTATTTGTTTATTTGACTTTAGTGTTTGGAAATGTGTGGCTTAAGTGAATAATCACGACGTTCAAGGTTACCCCTGCCTTGTTGCTAAACATATTTTAGATAACCACAGTTAATAATATTGTAAATTAACAACAAACAGAAAATGTGAAAACGATATACGAAACATTACAATTTTGTTTATATTGACTTTTCTGGAATCATAAAGAATTAAAATTTGTTATGTGACAATTAATTAAAACACAAAAAAAATTGTTAATAACAATTATCGAAAATCGAAAAATATGGCAATAAATATTTATTTATATTTACATAGCCAAATTAAATGGAAAAATTTCCACATAAATTGTTGGTAAATAAATGTAATTATGTAATAAACTAATAGGAATTTCCGAACATACAATATTTTAAACATGCACGAACAGCGCCATTAATATTATGTAGACGAAATACACCACCCTAGACATTGCCAGGCGATGATTAATTTACTTTATAATAGGTGGAACTTTACCAAAGGGTTTTTTTATTGACTAAAATCATAAATTTAAATACAAAATTTGCTGTAATTCATAACAGATGTCACTTTATTTAATTTTTTACATATTTTTTACATTATGTAAATTTAATTGCCATGTAAAAAATACATTTTTTACGCGTAAATTTGCGCGTAAATTATACGAGGTAATTTACCTGCACAACACTGACCTCAACGCCATAATAATAATATTATATATTAATACTAATATCTCTATTGATATACTAATTTAGAAGTTTGAATTATTTTCTGAAAAAAAATGTACTTTAACATTTTTTTTTTGCAAATTACAAGATTCATAAAAGTTTATACATTCTTCATGACAATAATATGAATAATTAATAAATTTGAATAAATAGTAATTTATAAGTTAATAAATAAGCATTATGCGCTATATGAAATAATTTATATTATTTCCATATAATCTAGATAATTAAATAATAAATTTTGTTTTGCACTTAGCTGTAACACCAACAGAAGATCATAACGGATTAACGGCCCTCTAATGCATGACTAATTCATTTGGTCCAAATTTTGTTCAATAGGCGGAACCAAATAATGCCGCAATCAAAATTTCCTAGGAAGAGTCCAGAATCTTCAGTTTCTGAAACAGAAACCGTACTCTTAAGTCTTCCGTATCTAAATTGTTTCTTAGCCGGTTCTCTCTGTTTCCAAGAAATATTAAGTAGGATAAAAACAGCTCAGTTGTACTGTGAATGTAAAAACAACAAAAAAAAAACGATGTAATTATGACTAAGGTTCTACCATTGAATTCCAAAACGGTGGAATTAAAGAAATACATGTATAAAAGTATCTTTACCGTTTAACTTTCTAGAAAAAGTTGAAGAAACCGTGCTAAAACGATCACGGTCTATTCCTTTTCTTAAGACTTGAAATTTAAGGAATCACTGTATATATAAAAAAAAACTTGATAAAACAAAATCCCGCACTGTGACACAAAAAAAATTAACCAAATGTTAATTTTAATTAATTAATTAAACTTACGAAATTTTTAATTGTATTTACATATATTTCACTCACAGGAATTTAATTTCGATGTACATAAATATTTTATTATTTTTTTTTTCCAATTTATAACTACAACGAACACTGAAATGCTTCGATACTTGAAAACAGAATGAACGTCGGAGCAGATTTTGAGCGCTTGTAATTATTTGGTAATAAAGATTACCCGCTATATTATGGAAGTACATAATATAAAACAACAATTACATAGTGTAACAAACCGTGGTCACAGCTTCATAAATGACGAACCATGACAACGGTTGTTAACAGAATATTACTGTAGTTTTTTTTTCTTGGTGCGGTTTGCCTGTCTCTGGCTATTTCTCGTCGGTGTGTCGTGGGTGGTCCAAGACTACAGTAATCTTGAATAAACCGCTTAGATGGAATTACACCTATCAATAAAAATTATGCATAATAGGAAGTAGTATGATCACATCACTAAAGTCCCCTGTCACTCACTTTGATTTCACTCACTGAAATTACTTAACAAATCATCGAAATATTCTCAGGAACAAAAACCAAAAGAAAATCCATGATTACAAATTAAAGACAATAATTCTAATCCGAACAAATTCCAGATATAGCAAGATAACTAATAATACAGTAAAAAAAAATCAGAGAATAATACAAGAATAATTATGAGGTAATAATAATAAGATTATAAACAATAAAATGACGGAATTAGAAAACAAGAAAAATGTACAAAAAAAAAAAAAAAAATAATGAAAAAAAATAATGAAATATAATAATAAAATATAAAGTAAGAAATAATAATTTGTAAAAACTTGCGATTTACTAAATAACCACTATCGATGTAACGCCAATCCGCAAACAAATCCAAACTGGTCCCACTTTACTGCTTCTTTGATATACTGGAACAGTTGCTCGTGCACTCCAGAATTAACATTGATCAGCCAATTATTGAACATTGGTGTTTAACATAGTTAATAACCGTTTAATGGTATAACAAGGAAAATGCATTCACAAAATAATATCAATGATTGTGTGATGGATATTAATGTGATTGATGGAATTATTATTATTATTATTTTTTTTTATTGTTTTTTCATTGAGGTTTGTGTTTTTTTTTTTTTTCACTGAACTTTATTTAAGACATCATGATCTATTCCAACATACACAAGTTTATAAACCACAACGAAATTATCAAAATATGATTTACAACAACGGAATTCCACTCATATAGAAATAAAAAAAACTTTTATATTTGTCTTTTTATTTCAATTTTACTTATTTATTATAATTATTATGTTTTTACGATTTAATAATTTAAATGTTTATTATTAAATTTATAACCAATACACAGAATGTTTTTCATGGATTTTGTTTTTTTTTTTTTTCTACATAATACCGATCGACCATTAAGGCATTATCCGTATTTAATAATTAACGGCACAGTTTTATCATCCGACTTTACGCGGGAAAAAAAATTCAATTTATTATAATTTTTGTTTATCACTGATAATTTAATAACCGAACTGTTTATATATGCACGTTACGCGCTAAAGCATACTATGAACTACTGTTTTTGATCGAATTATAACTTTATGATTTTTAAGATTTCAATTTAGAGCTATACACTCCCTTATTTAATGTTAATAATTTTTGGTTTTCGTTTTATTTTAGTTTTTTTTACTTTTTTTTTATATTATTATTTGTTAATTGTATTTTACAATCACACAACAAATAAATTATTCGACTGACTGCACTTATTGAAAAAATTGACTCAACTGCCCCCGTATCGATTTTATTCTTCTTTTTCTACCAAACAGAAGCGGGGAAAAAAAAAAATTCGTATAACGAACAAACCAAGCCAGATAAGGTCAACCACAGGCGATGCTCACCACGGATAACGACAATTTATAAAGCCTCACCACCACGACAAAAAAACTTGTGACCAAGAAGATGCGTCACAATAGTCAACAAAATATATGACCAGCAAGTACATAACATTTGAAAAAAAAAAAACAAAAAAAATTTACATTTTTATGGCCATCCAATCCAGTTAATGGTGACAACAAACAAATAATAATATGTTCAACATTGAATGTTCTTACCATTCAACAAAATTCTCATATCTAAATCAAATGTTTTCAACATAAATAGGGTACATGTAAATAATATGCATAAGAGAAAATCACGTAAACCTCGATTTCACGCGTATTAGGTCAGTGGTAAAATACAGCAAAACAGAAATTTCAAACTTCAACCATGTAGCAATTTTGAACAACCAAAATTGTCACATTCGTGGGGCAGACTCACACCCATGAGACAGTCTCAGAGCCGGGCACAATATTATTTTTACATCTACTTATAACAAAATATTGGAACATTATCGTATATCCTTGGCATGGTATATTCCCAGTTTTTTTCCAGCGGCGTCTTTAACCTCATATAATACAGTACCAATCCTTCTTTCGATTACAGCGGGTAAACATTTCTTTGATAATTTTGCTGAAATCTGTTTTACTTCACAGCTTTGGGTAAAATTTCGAACAAATACTTTCTGTCCTGGCAGAAAGCTTCTTGGTTTGGCGCGCAGATTATAACGACAAGCAGATGATCTATGAGCAGCTTCTAAGTTACGGAGTACTATTTGTTGAACAATTGATAAATTATCAGTTGGGGTTAGGACGTTGGTATTGTAATCATCAATAGATTGGATTTTCCTTAAAAGTTCATAAAAGGACCCGTGAGTTATCTTATGTCTACCAAATAATAAGTAATGTGGCGAAAATTTAGTTGAATTATGTATTACGTTTCTCAAGGCTCCGGCTATTTCATCAATATGTTGGTCCCATTTCCGGTGATCATCAGCTATATACGATCTGATGGCAGCGAGAATAGAGCGATTGACTCGTTCGGATGCGTTGGCCTGGGGCGAATACTTTGCGGTGCGCTCGTGTTTAACTCCATATTTTTGCAATAGGTTCGACAATAATATCGACTCGAACGGTGGGCCATTATCGGTAAATATTGTTTCAGGAACGCCATAAACTTGAAATATTTTTTTCTCAAGAAATTCAACCAGTTTAGTTGCAGTTGCAGATCGCATTGCCTCTAGAATTGGAAATCTGGTGAACTGATCTAAAAGAATAAAAATGCAAGTATGCCCATTTAAAGTTCGAGGGTAAGGGCCTACGAAATCTAAATAAATACGCTGAAAAGGTCTCGAAGGATACACCTGTTTCCCCATTTCTGGTCTTGTTTGGTAATTAGCAGGCTTGCTCTGTTTACAAATAGTGCAACTACCAACGTATTTCGTAATATCAGCAGCCATAGTCGGCCAATAAAAATATCTTTTTATGAGTGAAATAGTTTTGGCAGTACCTGGGTGAGCAGCTGAAGGAGACTGATGGGCTTGTTCTATCAGAGAGTGTGTTAAGCTGGCTGGTATTAATAATTTCCAAGGAGAAATGTTACTGGTATTTTCAACCGGATCCGGCAGGTATACATAAATTTTATTTTCTTGAATCCTATAGTTGGTTTTAACATCTTGGTTCCTGCTGTCATTTTCTCCACATAGTCTTCATCATGAAACGAGGAAGAATTTAAATTCAGTTGGAGCGGCGCGCTTTGTACGTGGTCTATAGCATCTACGTTGACACGAGAAAGGGCATCAGGTACAATATTGTCACTACCTTTTCGATACACGATTTTAAAATTATAACTCTGAAGCTTAAGGGCCCATCGTGCTAACTGTCCCTCCAAGTCCTTTTGACTCATAAGCCATTTCAAGCTATTGTGGTCGGTTATGATTGTAAAAACATAACCCTCAATATAGGGTCTAAACTTCTTAACACTCTCCACTGCAGCGAGGCATTCGAGTTGGGTGGTGGAATAATTACGTTGAGATTTCGACGTCTTTTTACTCATATAGGAAATGGGATGTTCTTGGCCATTATGAACCTGATAGAGGACGCTACCTATGCCAGATTTACAGGCATCACTCTGTATAAAAAATTCTTTGGAGAAATCTGGATTGACCAGTAAAGGTGCAGAAGTTAATGCCGCTTTAAGATCATCAAAAGCTGTTTGCGCTTTCTCATCCCAAACTATCTTAGTGTTTTTCCGAAGGATATCTGTAATAGGAGCTGATATCAGGGAGTAATTTCGGATAAACCGGCGGTACCAACCAGTCAACCTCAGAAAACGTCTAATTTGCCGTGTTGTTTTTGGTATAGGGTAATCAGCTATGCCTTGAATCTTTTCAGGGTCCACTTTAAGGCACCCCTCACCAATTACATAACCAAGGTATCGCGTTTCTTTAAGCATAAACTTGCTTTTTCCAACATTTATGGTCAGTTTTGCTTTAGAAACAATCTTCCCACTTCAGCTAAGAGTTGTAGATGCTCCTCAAATGTCGCCGAGACGACCAGAAGATCATCTAAATACACGAATACCCGATCATGCAATTGATGAGGTATAACCTTGTCCATTAATCGACACATCGTCTGGGGTGCGTTGCACAAACCAAACGGCATGACGACAAAATGGTAAAGTGGACGACCCGGCACGGTGAAAGCCGTCTTATCTCTTGACCTATGATCCAGCGGTATCTGCCAGAAGGCATCTTTTAAATCAATGGTGCTGATGTATCTCGTTTGATCAAGCAGACTGAGCAGACCGTTAATCAAAGGAAGAGGGTAAGCGTCCGGCACCGTGACCGAGTTCACCTTCCGAGCGTCAAGACATAGCCGAATTTTCTCATTTGCCTTCTTTACCAATGTGACGGGAGATGACCAGGAACTATGGCTTTCTTCAATTACCCCTAACTCGAGCATCCTGTCCAGTTCCTTATAGAAGTTCGCTTGCACTGCTGGAGAAACAGCATAGTGCCTTTGTTTAATAGGACGCGTGCCCTCAACAATTTTAATTTCATGTGTTAGGAAATCAGTGCGGCCTAAACCAAGTGTTTCGCTGGATGGAAACAGCTCTGTCACTTGATTCACTAAAAATTGTTGACGTGGGTTCAAAACATGAGTAACTTTGTCTACTTCACAGTTGGGATTTGTAGTCGGTATGTTGGAAAGTTCTTCGATCATAACTGGAACTAAACCGAAACTTGTCCAGAAGTCAATACCCAGGTAAAGTGGTTGACTTAGGCTAGGAGCAATATGCACTCGAAGCATTTTAGTTTTTCCACCGTATGAAACTTTTGCTAAAAAATGACCTAAAATTTGTACTTGATCACCGCTAGCAGTGGAAAGTGAGGATGGAAATGAAAAATAGTTAATGTTGCGTTCCTTCAGAAAACCTTCAGCCCCTCGTCCCAGTACCGAAATATTAGCTCCGCTATCAAGCAGCCCACGGTAGGGAATTCCATTGAGTAATATGTTTGCGTACGGACGAGAATCAGGCTCGATAGGCATGATAGTTTCTGAAATACATCTCTTTATTTTCTTTCTTAATTTAAAATAGGTACAGGTACGATCGGTTTTATTACGACCGACCGGAGGGAATCTAAAAACTGATGGAAGTAAATAAGGAATCGACTTTAATCGTTCATTGGTATTTGCTGAGGCTGTTGGGATTGGGTTGGTCTTTTCAATAATTTGTATAGCTCGGGATCGGTGTTCGAAGCCGTCTAAGCTCCTCCGTGTCCGGTCTGGGTTTGTTCATTTTTGGTTGGGAATTCAGAGTCCCAGATTTTCTGGATTCCCTCTGCTGGTTTTCCTTACGACAACAATAAGGACATTCAGGTTTTAAGATTCCTGGCGCACCACAGCCATAACAAAACAAATTACGTGCATTTGATGGACATTCAGGAAACGAATGACCAGGTTGCTTACAATTCCAACATGTCAGCTTGAAGTTTCTATTAGGTTGTATCGAAAAGGAAGGAGCAAACGAACTGTGTTTACCATGTTGATTAAATGCATTAACACAATAGTCTTCAGTTAAATGTTCTTTCGAGGAATCATCCTCCGGAAAAATGTTGGTCCCCTCAATCTCGTTTACCTGTCGTTTAGACATATATAATTCAGGAACATGTCCCATACGTAGCCAATCGTCTTCAACTAAAACACAAGAATCTATAAAAGCTGTTAGATCGGAAAATCGCTGTCCTGCAAATTTATCCTGAAGACCCGGTCGCATATTTCTCATCAAGGGATTTATAATGTCTTGATCTGATAAAGGCTTTCTGAGCTTAAGGGCCTTATTTTTAATAACATCACAAAAGTCAAGGAAAGGCTCTTTAAATTTTTGACGTGTTTTTTCCAGTTCATATTTGATATCATCATCGGAGCGTCGTATACGAAACCTACGCAACATGTTAACACTTAAATTTTGCCAAGACAGAGTATCGTCGGACTGTCGATAATTCCAGTACCAATTAAGGGCTCTGTCTTTCAATAAAACAGAGAAATTTTTAGCCAATCTATCGTAAGAGACCCCATTTGCAAGTGCCATATTCTCCACTCTATATAAAAAGTTCTCTATCGGTACTTTGTCTCTATCATCACCATAAAATTGCATATTCCATTCAAAGATTCGTAACATCTCACGAGCCTGCTTCTGAGGTGGAATATTTTGAGAGTTTTGTAAAGTTGAGACTTTATTTTGTAAGTCCTGCACAGTGCCAATTTTAACTGCTGCATCATGATTGTCATCAGAAATAGATGCTTTACTCGATTTTGAGATAATTTTAACATTTAACGGAGATTGTGCCGCCTTGGCTTTTGGTGGTAAATTCAATTTTTCAATTAATCTCTCACAAATTTGATTAAGCGTTTCGTCGTCGTCTAATGAGATATTATGGGGCGAGGAAGAAAACTGAATCTGATTAGGAACAGAATCCTTGCTACTACTTGGTATTAAAGGCACATTGCCCGTTAATTCTTGATTGACGTTTGAAATTTCGGTCACTTCGGTTTCAACGTTATCATCAGACAATTTAGAAAAATGTTGGAAAGCTTCTCGGAAAGATGTTTCTACAGCTGGAGTCAATTCTAGGTTTTCTTTTAAATGCTCCACACAACCATTCAAACAGACAATTGTTTGTAAATAGTTTGCCACTATTGTAGCAACTGATCTTAAATGAGAAATCCGTTCTAAACGCCCTTTCACATGCCACAACAATGTTTCTAGGAATGAAATAAAATTGGTCGTTATATCATCTGAATTTTCGGTACGCCTTTGCATTGCATCTTCCAGTTTCTTTATTTTTGAGGCGCAACTCGGCGCTTCTCGTTTAGCATTTTTTGAGCTGATGTGTGGGCATCCGTTGGAGGTATAACTGCTTTCTCTATTTCTTTTGTTATTACAGTTTGTAGACTAGCTATCTTTTCGGAAAGTGAACCCTGAATATCTCGAATCTGGCATTCAATCGCCAATTCTTCAAATTCTAAAAATTCTACTGAGACAGGCATAATTAAGACGATCCAAAGACTAAATTAATTAACAACTAAATAAACAAAATAAATAAAAAAATAATAGAAAGTTTTAAATTGCTTGGTTTGGGTTTTATGAATTGCCGTGATTTAGATTCAAACAAACAAAAATTAATAAATAATATAAATAATATGACAGTAAAAAGTAAAAATTAAGCTAGGCTTGCAGGTACTATAAAAATAAAACTGAAGAAATTTAAGCTATGCTTCAGGTACAATTATTATATTTCTTTCGATGAAATGTATTCACTTGATGACGAAACATCACAACATACTAAGTATGGACTACATGCCAAACAAAAACATACTAGAAGTACCATAAAAAATCAAATTGCAAGTCATAACAGTAATGGTATCAAAAGCAGCTACAACTACGAAAACCATTACAAACTGCAAAACTATTGCTACAGAAACTATAGCGTGTTTACGTTACTGATCGAATTCAAAACAAAAATGCTATTATTAGCAACTTTTAACATTTTCCAGTAAAAAAAAATGGAATCCGACCGAGTAAACACAAATTACCTATTATTTCACTTTAAGAGCACATCCAAACCAAACATTGACAATCAAAACGCAATAAGCGTTAAACTACTTAAAAAATTAACAAAACAAAAAAAAACAAAAGGTTTATCACACTTAAATCTTAATAAATTATATAAATTAAAGACAATTTGTTCAAGAGCCAGTTTGTTACTTCACAAAACAAACCGATTCTTTGGTATTCACGCCATACTGGCGCGTCCCTTAGTAGATTGGGCGCCATTCTGTTACGAAGCACACCTCCCCACCATAGTGTATGAAGGGTAGCGTGATTCGCAACAAGAAAAAAATCCTTCGCATGGACTACTACTGCAGCACTTTTCCTGGACTAGGTGACAGTCGTGGGGGTGGGGTTAAAAAAAAAATGCAGTAGTATACGAAAGACTAGTAGATGCTGCAATGGGATGTTAAGGTTCAAAAAGTATGATAAACCCTATGTAGATATATAAAATCATGTATGATAAACCCTATGTAGATATATATAATGCAAACCAAAAAAAAAACAAAAGGTAGGGTTTTATTGTATAATACCAGCTTTTAGCTTACTGTCATATAAAACAAGACCGTTGATGGATTGGCCTTAGTGTCTACGCCTCCCGAACGAAGTGTTATATGATTGGACACTTCCCTCCCTTACATTGAACACTAAATCACGGCATTATTTTTAAGGATATATTAAAATAACATAATTACGGCATTGACTAAGTAGATGTAATACTAACAAATGTAAAGAACATTATTGAATTAAAGATGAATAAATAAATAAGATTCTCAACACTGAACAAACGAAGACATACGAATATTCCTCTTATGCATATTAATATTAATGAACGTAACCAATAAAGTAAATCAACAACGAAAAGAAACTAGGTACTAAAATTCAAGAATTAATTTTACTAAAATTTAAGAACATTTATTGCCAAATAAATTAATAATCATAATTTAATTAAACGAATTAATCATGCATGCCAAAATTATTGATAATAAACGTAGAATTAATAATAATAAAAAAATAATAATTTGATAATGAAAACTAATACATCAATAACGGATCGATCCCCCTAACACCTCAACGCCATAATAATAATATTATATATTAATACTAATATCTCTATTGATATACTAATTTAGAAGTTTGAATTATTTTCTGAAAAAAAATGTACTTTAACATTTTTTTTTTGCAAATTACAAGATTCATAAAAGTTTATACATTCTTCATGACAATAATATGAATAATTAATAAATTTGAATAAATAGTAATTTATAAGTTAATAAATAAGCATTATGCGCTATATGAAATAATTTATATTATTTCCATATAATCTAGATAATTAAATAATAAATTTTGTTTTGCACTTAGCTGTAACACCAACAGAAGATCATAACGGATTAACGGCCCTCTAATGCATGACTAATTCATTTGGTCCAAATTTTGTTCAATAGGCGGAACCAAATAATGCCGCAATCAAAATTTCCTAGGAAGAGTCCAGAATCTTCAGTTTCTGAAACAGAAACCGTACTCTTAAGTCTTCCGTATCTAAATTGTTTCTTAGCCGGTTCTCTCTGTTTCCAAGAAATATTAAGTAGGATAAAAACAGCTCAGTTGTACTGTGAATGTAAAAACAACAAAAAAAAAACGATGTAATTATGACTAAGGTTCTACCATTGAATTCCAAAACGGTGGAATTAAAGAAATACATGTATAAAAGTATCTTTACCGTTTAACTTTCTAGAAAAAGTTGAAGAAACCGTGCTAAAACGATCACGGTCTATTCCTTTTCTTAAGACTTGAAATTTAAGGAATCACTGTATATATAAAAAAAAACTTGATAAAACAAAATCCCGCACTGTGACACAAAAAAAATTAACCAAATGTTAGTTATATAAAACAACAATTACATAGTCAACAAAATATATGACCAGCAAGTACATAACATTTGAAAAAAAAAAAAACAAAAAAAATTTACATTTTTATGGCCATCCAATCCAGTTAATGGTGACAACAAACAAATAATAATATGTTCAACATTGAATGTTCTTACCATTCAACAAAATTCTCATATCTAAATCAAATGTAACAAATTAGAACGTGTTGCTAGTCCGAAAAATTGAAATCAACTTTCAATTCATTTATTAACTTATATAATTTATTCAGTTTATTTAATTTATTTAATTGATCTATTAAAGAAAGACAGTATAATAGTAAAATTTCCAAAAATATTTGTTTGTTTTCTGAAGATGCACAATGGCGTGAAATATAAAAAAAAAAAAATTGTATTTGTTTATAATTAAAAATCAAAATAAAAGTATTCAATATATAGTTCAATTACAATATTTTATCGATACCGGTCCATTTTTCTTATTTCTTATAAATTCACATAAGCTTTCAGAAAGGCGCTCTTTATCATTAATGGATCTGTCATTTGGTACTATCTTTATTAATCTTTTAGAATACTATTTCCAAGGACATGGAGTGAAAATTGCAAATATTTTCTTAAGCAGAGATATTCTTGAGGACATTAAAAATATTGATATATCTGTCTGTGTGTGAATAAAATTAATGAAATTATGAACAAAATATTAAGTTATTTTAAACTAAACTATTTAAAAACCTAGGCTTAATACCATAATTGAATTATATATAAATAATAAAAAACTTATTGATATCACAATAACAAACATACTGTAGTTTCAATATCTGGCGTATGTTCCTCTGTAGCTTCGTCTCGCAGACACGGAAATATACGAATGGCGGATTTAGCTCAGACTTTAATTCTATCTTTAGTCGTCAGGAAATAATGTTTTTTGTAATTTTATAGTATCTAAAAAAATTTTACTTTTAAGAATGTAAACGAATTTAGAAACCTTGAATAAGTGATTGTTGAAATGTCTCTACGACAAATTTCTTGCCAGGTTTTGCAGCTTTAGCGAAAAACATGACAAACAATTAACAAACATGTCGATCGACACTTTTTGGTCCCACAAGAAGGAACCAGAATTTTACTCGACAAGGATTTGTCGTACAAAAATTTTATGAATCCCATATTCAAGGTTTTTGAAATTGTGACAATTTTGGTTGTTCAAAATTGCTACATGGTTGAAGTTTGAAATTTCTGTTTTGCTGTATTTTACCACTGACCTTAATACGCGTGAAATCGAGGTTTACGTGATTTTCTCTTATGCATATTATTTACATGTACCCTATTTATGTTGTTTACATGTACCCTATTTAGAGTTACTAAATATGAGATAAAATCATTACCAACAAGCTAATGATTTGTACTCCCAAAACTGTCATATTTTGCGGAAGTATGTTGCTGTATTGAACTCACAAAACATCCAACTAACTTATTGTGATAGTTTAATGTTTTATCTTCCTTTTGGAGGTATTTGATCAAATTTCCTAATTAGAAGTTACATTTAACAATCATTTTGACCCGGTCCCTTTTTAAGATAGTGCTTGGGGTTGAAATGGGCGTCCAATTTCTAACTGTGTATCGCCACTCTAGTACAAATTGTGTTTTACTCGAATTAGTTAGAGTGGCTGCGAATTTTTAGTTAAACTGCGAAGAAGAACCACCTACTGTAGTGTTAAAAATTTGTCTAACGAGACCGGTTCGAGGAATTTTAATATTATATTACAGTCACATTGAAAAAAATAATTTTTATAATCAATATTTATAAGCAAAATTATATGAAAATAATACACACCCATTCCCATAAATTAAACAAATTCTTATCGTATTTTAACAAGTTAAACTGCCGGAGTACATGCCGGAGTAGAATTTTTTTAAACATTTACATACAAAATAAATATTATATTTATTAAAAAAATTTCCAAAATAAATAAACGTAAATTACAAAAAAAATGTCATAAATTAATGAAAGCTACATTTATCATAATGATGTGCATATAAAATAAAAATTTAATTTAATTCATTTAAATTTTATTTGTACAAATAAATTTTATGTTTTATCCATATATGTATGTATGTGCAGTGTTGCAATTGTGTTCAACAATAATAAAACCATACATTAGTAATTAAATGTTTAATAAAAAAAATGTAAAAAAATATCATTAAAATACGATCGATTTGTGTATAGCTAGATAATTCCAAAAATTGAGCATAAATAAATTATATCATACCTATATATTTATTTTGAATTGCAAAATTGTATATTTTATGGCCATTCATAACATTATTGAAACATAAAACAAACTTTAAATTATTTATGTCGATAAAGCAATAACAACAACATCATCACACATAATGATGAATAAAATATTCCGGACCGCACAAACTTTATGAATATTTCATTATTTTATGTTGCTGGAGAAAATCAAATATGGTCCTTTTTCAATCTTTTAACAAATTCATAAAGTATCAAATTAACAATTCACCTTTTCATTTTTCTTATTTTCAATTTTGTTTCCCCATCTACGACAACAAAATATAAATTATACCAAAAATGTTGGATAAATACCAAGAAAATTTATTGTTATCAAAATTTAATAATTTCGATTTGAAAAGGTTTGACCAATTTGACTTATATTTGAGTTTTACATTTATATGGGGATAAGGATCGTCCTCTTTATCAAAAAATTACAGCCACAAACGAGAGAGGGTAAAATTATATTTTTTATCGATTATTTCAACTTAATTTTTTATTTTTTATTGAATATTGATTCCGTTTTGCATATTTCTTGTATCTCCTCTTGTGTTCGCTTTCTCTTCGGCACTCTCTGCACTCTATTTTTATAAGTTTAGGACTCAATCTATAATTTCTTACTTTTATTTAGTACTCGTACATCTTCTTAAGCCTTCAGTCGACTTCTCAAATATCCCCCATTGATTAAAAACTCGCAGAGTTGTGTAACTGAAACAACCGCCAGTCTAACGGCCGATCCAGTTTCGTTCTGATATTTTCAGTTATGAGGTATCTTTGTCTAAATAAGATGACTTTCATTCCATTAGCAAAATAAATTCAAAAGTTATAGTTGATTTAAATCGTTCAGAGGATGCAACTCTAGGCATCTTGGGACCTTTTTTACTGTTTAGCTTGGTTCGGCTTTTGCATTCCCTCAATTTTTGAGTTTCGAGGTATTATGAAAGTTCACAAATTTGTACATATATTCCAAATGTCTTACATAATCGCGTTTTGCCGTAATTTTGAAAAATTCTCGAAACTCGTAATATAGTACTTCCCAAAAAAAACAAAAAATCCGAAACACAAAATCCGGAAAAGTATTTCCTCTAATAAGAAACGACCAATTCAGTTTTATGGACATTTTAGACTTTTCGTTTCAACATTTTTATGGTTCCATCTGCCAGTAGAAGCGACTCGAACGGAATATAATTCGGAATATAATTCCTTTGTTTAATGAACGCAAGGTTGACCAAGCGATTATGATGATCACAAAAACAGAGATAGAGCACATATTTTCCTAGAAGCAACTTAGTATCTAGGATGTTTAGGTTTTGAAATAGCTGCAGCACTCCTATGAAAAAAATCGAATATTAAAGGAATTTTATCAATTTTAATGTATGCCACAATTGTGTCATACCACATTGGCGTTATGTTTTTGGATTTTTTCCAGGATTATTTTTTTCGGTTAAGATAGCCAACATTATAGGCCCGAATTTACAGTCGCAACTATTGCTATTTTTATAGCCACGATTATCGAAAATTATTTCAAAATTCGGTCAAAAATTCGATATGAATTTCGAATTTACTTTGTTGTTTTGGATATTTTGTAGCAATGTTTACATTGATGGATTTTGATCGGTGATGGACTTTGATTACCGCATTACAAACAAATCTTATAGTGAGGTTTAAAAATACGGAAACTGTTACTGTAACATGAGTTATAGTTGCATTGACGAATATAAGATGGGCCTAAGAATTATTTATAATAACGATTATTCAAAATGGTCGATTTTTGATTGAGAGGTTATGTTACCGGTTTACACGTACAGATTTTCGATATTGTTTCTGATTTTTTCAATGTTTTGAAGCTGAAATTCCAGATATTTTCAAGGTTACCCAATTTTTTCAAGTAACATTATCAAGTAAGATGATTTTTAACTTTTGGATTGCTAAGCATTGAAATTTTTCAATATTATTTTATTCGATATTTTTGCGAATATTGGATTTTCCTTGGATATCGAGATTATTGTAATATTTGCACGATTATTCAAAAATATTCAAACTTTAGAGATTATTCGAGATTCATGATTTTGTCTACAATCTGCAGGGTTTTGGGTTGCATGATGTTGCAGAATTTGTGATCTGACGTGTACTATTCAATATTTTCGAGATGCAAAGCAGCTTTTGCAATGCCAAGATATTTTTCAGATTATTCGCCAGTTTAAAAATTTCAGGAATGTTTGAAATTTTATTTGCATATCGACAATCGTGATTATTCTAGAATTTTACGATTATTCGAGCTTGTCGAGATTATTAGATTATATTCGTGTTTCTCGATATTGCTCGATATTGATTCACCGAGTCTTTTATTTCTGAGTTATTTGAGATTTGAATAGAGTCGAGTTACATGATGCGAGGGGGCGATAAAAATTGTGGAATAATTAGGCGACAGTTTTATTTTCAAAAAATGAAGGAACGGCTAACGCTACATATTAACGACTGCATAATATATATCCTCCAACCCAAACCCTGTAATTAAGGAAGCGTTGTTATATTCAGTAGATAATTGAAATTTACAGTTTGAAACGTTGCATTTAGATCATTTAGGATCACTGGATAAGAGAAAGAAGAAAGTGTGTTACTAGCAGTGATGTTATATTGTTTCTGATATGGGAACGGGATTGAATTGGAAGGAATTTGAGAATTTTATGAAAGAGAAAGGAATACTTAAACAAATTATTTTATTTTATAGGCCTCCGTATTTTTACCTATTTAAGCTCTAGCTTTCAATTCCAATTCTGTGCGTTTCCATGAAAGATCGGTTTTTAGTAACAACTGTTTAATTGTTTTATGTGGAATTTTTAAGATCAAAGAGTAAACGAGACAGCTACACAAACATATAGTTGGCCATTTTTATACCAAATTATAAGTATATTATATATAAGTGTCGATTGCATAATGTACACAAAATCAAACATAGGAATACAAATAAGTGGGCGTAAAAGTAAAATCTAATACCAAATTTACTGCGACTTATTTTATATAAGCTAAAATTAATTTCAATACTATCTAAATATTAGACTTCAGTAATTAAAAATTGAACTTTGATTTTATGTACAATCCACAAAATATCAAATCATGCACTTTCAATTTTTCTATCTACAAAAATAAAAACAATGCCTGACAAAAGCATACCGGTGGATTGCATTTTCCAAAATTACACTTTTAATTTTTGTTTAACTCAATATCGGTCGGATATGTCGAAAGGATCTAACGTATCCCGCAAATACTCATTGTACCGTTTTGTTTTGACTTTACGGTCATAGTACAAAAATGGAACAATAGAACTCATTTCAAATTAGACGTATAATTAATATAATAATAGAATTTAAATCCGAAAACCGCACAAGAAACTTATTGAAAACTATATTATATTAAACTAGAAATAAAACACGAACAGCATATCAGAAAATTTAAAAAAAAAATTAATATTTATAAAACTAAATGAAAAGCAAAATTAAACAGAATCCGGTAACCACAAAAAAATATTGAACTACTATTATAAAACCAAATTAAAGTAAAATTATATTATTATAAGTATTTTAAAAAGAAAATAAACTAATGAACTTTTTTGGATTAAGTTTTTGAAATTTGCAAAATAATTTAATGACTACACACGATGATATTCACAAGAAAATTAAATGGTCGTTATCGTTACGTCAATCTCAAATAAAAACAAACAAAACAGCATGCCCACTAACACATCAACATATGAAAATATTATTACGTTCCGGTTATTTATTCCCATACTCCCATGTACACAACAAAATCGCAGTACAGAACACTCCCAGAACATTACCAATTGGAAGTAAGGCAAATAATGAAATTGGCAATATCTTTAAGTTTATGACCACCAAATCTCGAGTAACCAAAATAAATGTAATAATTGAAATCAAAATTCCGGTGGTTAATGAGGTCTTCCCTCTACCAAAAAGACATGGAGACGATTACACCTGCATTAGGCAGCGGCAGCATATTTAGCGATTAATAATGAAAAAGATCGATATTATTCAATGAAGGAGTCCGAATATAACAAATGCCACAGCATTCAAGAGAATGAATTCGGGTGTGCAAATCAACAGATAATCAAATGCATTTAAGGACGAATTAAGCATCTTTCAGCATAATACGAATCTATCATTATGTCAAATATAAAGAATGAAAACCCCCACGCAATAGGTAAAACTACATGAGCCAAACTTGTGGATCTACTACATGGGAAGCTTATACACCATAGATATCAACTGTGGAACAAGAACGGAAATTTTAACACTGGAATAAACAAGCTTTATTTCATCAGGGAATAATACGGACAGGGTATCATAATTCAGATAATTCCTTAAACAACTTATTCCTGCCAGTAACGAACATCTCGTAGTAAATTATTAAGGCAATTAAACGACGTCTGACCACTGATTGTCAATAGATGCGGAAATATTATAACAAGTATTGCACTATAAAAAGTGTTTTAATTACATCCTACAAGTTGCTTGTATATTGCTAGTAAGATAACTTTCTAATTGGATATAATTCTGTGCTAACATCGCAACATCGTGATAATAGTGCTTTAATGTGATATTTAATCAACAAACTTGATTCATTAACTATATAACTCGAAATTTAATACGGTGCAAGTTGTTGTTTATATCCATCAGGCAGGCGTGGACGTAGTGGTAAAGGAACTCATTTACAGTTAATAGTGACATTTAAAAAAATTGATGCCAAGAATTTTATTATGGGAAAGATTCGGGAAATCGGACCAATCTTCTTAAGACAACTATACTCAAACCTGGGAACTCCGAAAGACACTATAATCATGCGGGAACGTTTAACCAAAACTAACAATGACATCATGAAAGAGCTTCTGGAATTGAAAAAAAATAAAAAAATCTTATTTTCCTGGTTTCGTCATAGCAACATATACATCAAGAAGGCAGCTGATGATAAACCACCAATCATTAGGGATATAAATGACATTTTGTCTTTAAAATAAAAATTAGCTTAATCTTTATGATATTTTTTTTACTAATGTTTTCTTTTCTTTTAGACTTTTATACAAAACTTCAAATCACATAAATTTACAATTGAAATTAAATTTATTTTGGCAACATGCATATTTGTATTTGCGAGTATATCTAAATTTAAGCGTTATTTTTTCTATAAAGAATAATTTTACATGAACATATTTAACATATAATTACGTGTAATGTCACGGGTAAGTAACAACAAACATTTCCTAAACTTCACTAAATTTTCTCACGAAACCAGAAATTTGTTGACTCTTAATATTTTCTATATAAATACTCGTATAAACAGATTGCGAAATAAACTCGATGAACTTGAAATTTTTTTGTCGATTTTGAAACAGAATGTTAATATCATCATCCTGACCGAGACTTTCTTATACAAATCAGAAACTAGATTTTTTAATCTAAACCTTTATGATGCATTTCACAGTACTCGTCAGACTCGTGCCGGTGGTGGTATTACAACTTTTGTACATCAAAATTTAGACTTTCAATTTTCTAAGACTGAAATTATTGTAGAGAATGAATATTTGACTCTATATTCTAAACTACTAAACCTACACGTAACAGCTGTCTACAAACCGCCACATACTTGTCATCAATCTTTTCTGAATATGCTTGAAAATATTACATATAATTTTAAAAACCAAATAATAGTGGGTGACTTCAATCAAAATTTGCTAGACGGTTCGGAAACACAAATACTTAATTACAAATTGAACTTACTTATTAATAACTATTTTTTTATAAACAAAATTGACGACAAATTTGCCACCCGCATTACCGAAAACTCACGTACTGTAATTGATCACATTATATCGAACTTTGAAGAAAAATTTTATATCTATTATGGTGATTGTGACTTAAGTGACCATCGATTTTTCTTGATAAAGTTTGTTTTGGCCAAAAAACCGGTGATTAAAATAGTTCAAAAAATTAAAGTCGATTATGACAAAGTTATAAATTCAGTTTTAAATGAATATCAACACCTGCAGAATATAAATTTCAATACGGTTTATCAATTCATCACAGATTCCGTTAATCGAAACACTACTTATTCTTTCAAAAAGGTGAAATGTACTGCGTATAATTACCCATGGTTCAATTCTTTACTCCTAGCTAAAGCTAAAACTTGTAAAAGATTTTATAAACTTTGTAAAAAATATCCACAGAATATATTTTATAAACAAACTCATGAATCATTTCCCTCTACGCTATAATCTAAACAAAGAAGATTATAATAGACTCTTTAGATCACTAGGATCCAATTTTATTATTGGTGGTGACTTTAATACAAAAAACACCTATTGGGGATCAAGACTTACAATCCATAAAGGAAAAGAGCTATTCGAAGCCTCACGAATAAATAACTGCGAGTTCCACTCTGGAGGTAAACCAACATACTGACCTCCCAACAAACAATTTTGAAATTTATGAGCGTGATATAAGAGTTAAAATGCATCTTATATTAAGCTTTTAAGAGTCTTCTGGCGAACTATTTGGGTATATAAGGTTAAAATAAGCGCCTTGTAAGGTGTATATAAGTGTCATAGAAGGCTAAACTTTCTTCAGAAAGAATGATATAAGTTATAAGAATAGTCGTAGAGTAGTCTTTCGTAAGGTTGTTATCAGAATATACATTCTTATGTAAGAGCGTTTTAAGACTTACGTTGTACTCCTATACATATAATTCTTCGTTATAATCTTAGAAAATTATGTTATAGGATTATACAACTTTAATGATTCTTAATTCAGTTTTATAACAAACTTGGTATTATCATTTGACAAATAAAACAGATAAATTAAATTAAAACAGATAATGCTTGAAAAACTAATTACTTTTTATATAATTAAAATTTACATTGAAATTAGCATAGAATTTAGCTGCGAATTCAAATTTTTCAATTAAAAATAATAGCTACCTGATCTAATTTTTTTGCGCTCTTAAAAATTCGAATAATAAAATAAAGAATTATTATTATTTAAAAAAATAAAAATTATCAAAAAAAAGAAATATCATAAAATGGACTAATTAAAATACTACATAGTACTTGTTATGAAAGGAAACTTTATAAAAGCACTTGCTAAGTTCCTAAAATTGCCAAAATATATCAAAATATTACATTTGAAAAAATGTATCTAAAAAATTACAAAATGGATGCTTTTTTCATAATGGAAATTTCTAAACCAATGGCCGAAATGACGTTCTACGTGAAATATCTTATAAGTGTCTTATAAGAAAACGTTTAAATTAGTTTTCAGGGTCGGCTTGAGTTTATATACTTCGGTAAAACTGAAGAAATAAATATAAATTAACCAACAAAATTAAAATCATACAAATTTGTTGATATTCAATATTATCAAACAATTTATTATAATAATAAGTTTGTATGACAGTTTTGTATATTATTATTATATATATATATATATATATATATATATATATATATATATATATATATATATATATATATATATATATATATATATATATATACATACACAAATATATATATATATATAAATCAGAGACGAAACGTGACATTTTTAAACGGAAGCACAACTAATTTTAAATTCGAATCATTAAGTGCCAGCTCTAATGACCTCAGAGCAGTGTATGTAATAAGCATTTTAAATAAGTTCTCGGCATTACTGTGACACCGTAATAGTTTTGGCATACTAAGGTATTGATAATATTTTCTTTTTTTACCATTAAAATTATAAAACTAAATAATGATTGAGCTGTGCTGGTGCTACCGAGCGAAACCTCCAAACATGCCAATAATCGATCAGCTATACGCAATATCAATTTCAATATAACGTAATATTATAGAAACCTGTGAGAGATTAACATTAAGCGAAAGAAGTCTGTTTTTGTGATCTTACAACGAACTTCCTCTGACACCACCAGAAGCACGTATGGCTATATTTTGCCTTGTTAATATTATATATCACAACCAAAACTTATGTATATTACGAGCCGTGAAGGCTTGCTGATACACGTATATTATTAAATAGTTTAACTACAATTTGTTTCATCTTTCATATTCATTTTGTTATGTATGTATCGCGGTTTTATGGCTTGTACAAAGTGTTGGTTTTGAATATAATTATAATATCTTGATCTCTTGCGCTCCTTTCGACCTTATGATGCCAGCGAACGTCATCTCATGCAGATCAATCAATTTTGTTTCACGTTTATTAACCGGTCATATAGTGATGGTTAAGGTGACTACTTAGACACACCGCGGTCTCGAGCTCGATTCCCGGCGCTAAGCACAACGCCGCGTCCAATTGTGTGTAATATCGTTCGTTGTGCTGACCATCTACAACGATCACCAATAATTGTAACATATGGTCTGAAAAAGCTTGTAAAAAAAATCTCAGTATAGGGTTAATTTTGACCTGTATAAAATATAAAATATACATGCAAAGAATTCTACACCATTTCCTGATACAACAAATCGGTTATACTGTTGCTAAACTGTGTATTTGTATACTTTGTCGTCAAATAGTTAAATTAGATTTACCCTGAGCCCGCCACTGATAGAAATGTCTCCTAAAATAACATTTTTAATTATTTTCCTATGTAAGAATATACTAAGTATCTAATAAGGGAGAGGTATGAGTTTTTCTTAAAGAGAACTTATCTAAGAGTATTAAGACAATATTTTGCGAATACATATTATATATTTAGAGACATATTTACTATATTATTTTAAATAAAAAAACTGAATAAAACGGTAATATATCTAACACTCGATTTTTAACATTAATTAGTTTTAGAGTTACATCAATCACTAAGTTTTGTTTTCTGCGTTACTCAAACAAATGTCATATTTTCTAAAAGAAACACACTTTAAAGGCTCTTGCAAAAGAATTTAAACAATATGTAATCTTATAGCGTTCTCTATAAAGATTTGTTTATGTTTTAATCTTACAAAACTCTTGGTCAAGAGAAATCCTACAGAACACTCATAAAGAAAGAAATTAAGAGAACTGTAAGACTAAATATGTCTTGGCTAAGAAAACTTTTTCACTAAAAACAATAAGAGTATACTAAGTGTTGTGTAAGAAACAGCCTTACAACAGAATCTGTCAAGGTGTAAAAATGACATGTAAGAATATAATATAAGTTATAAATCGCATTTATTTGACAAGAAGCTAATAAGTATTCAGTTTTAAACATTCTTGGAGAATGTTATTCTAGGGCTCTTTTAAGTGAAAAATATTCTTAGAGGACAATTTATAAGGCAAAATGTTAGTTGGGCTGCTGATATAAATAAAATACCAGATCTCATTGATTTTTATGTAACGAAAGGGATCTTCGAGGATTACATGTGCATCGAAAACAGCGAAGGGATATATTCCGATCATACACCTGTTATCATGACACTCAGCACAATGATAATTATTAAGGATAACCTGCCTAAATTAACAAATAATAGAACTAATTGGGAGGTCCAAGATCTAATTGAAATGCAAATAAATCTACGAGTGCCGATTAAAACACCGGTACAGTTGGAAGATGAACTAGAGGTATTTAACAGTACTATTCAACAAGCAGCATGGGAAAGTTCTCCTGCTAGTCACACCGAATCCCGTAGGAATCAAAATTATCCTATTGAGGTCAGGGAGTTAGTTAGAGAGAAACGGAAGGCAAGAAAAACCTGGCAAAGACACGCGCCCCGGAAAACAAAAAAATCCTCAATTTTCTATGCAATAAACTAAAACAACTTATAAAAGAAATTAGGAATGAAACTATTAACAAGTACTTAAATGGTCTCACCGAACATAAAGATACTGATTACTCTCTTTGGAAAGCAACAAAGGGATTAAAAAGAACCAAAACGCATGTGCCGACTACTAAAAATGGGGAAGGAACCTGGGCCAAAAGCGACAAGCAAAAAGCTATTTTATTTGCAGCTCACTTGGAAGACACCTTTCAACCGTTACCTAGGCAAACAGCAGATGAAAACATAATAACAGTTAGCAAAATTGATGAATATAATATTCGATGTGTAACATTACAGGAATTAAAAAATGAGATCAAGTGTAATTTGAACGCAAAAAAAACTCCAGGATATGATTTAATTACTGGACAAGTCGTAAAAGCCATTCCCGAGAAGGGATTACGAAAATTGGTTCAAATTATCAATGCTGTCTTCAGACTAAAATATGTCCCACGGCAATGGAAGGTTGCTTGAATAATTATGATCCCCAAACCAGGCAAACCAGCGAACGATAAAAAGTCGTACAGACCGATTTCACTACTTCCTGTAATTTCCAAATTATTTGAAAAATTACTGCTCAAGAGACTCAAGCCAATAATAGAAGAGAGAAATTTGATTCCACCACACCAATTTGGATTTAGAAATCACTCTACGATAGAACAAGTTCACAGAATAACGGATATAATCGAAGACTCACTTGAGAATAAGAAGATATGCTCCACCATCTTCTTAGATGTAGCACAAGCTTTCGACAAAGTTTGGCACAAAGGACTTGAATTTAAATTGCATCGAGATCTACCAAAGCAATTCTATCAAATTCTTAAATCTTATATCGCAGACCGACATTTCCGTGTAAAATATAACCGAGAGTACTCTGAACTAAAGAGAATATAAGCAGGCATACCACAGGGTAGCGTACTGGGTCCTATATTGTACATCATGTACACCAGAGATATGCCAAATACAGAAGGTGCCACCATAGCAACATTTGCAGACGATACAGCTATTCTGGCGACTGGAAAGTGTATATCAGAAGCAACGACCAAACTTCAAAAAGCAACCGACACAGTGAGTAGCTGGACAAAGAAATCGCGCATTAGCCTAAACGAAGCAAAATCGGTTCACGTCAGCTACTTTAATTCCTTAACTGCGTCAATAAATTTGTGGATTGAGCATTGTAGAATTCCATCGTACCTTAAAAAGTCTTGTGTTATTCCCATCTTTAAATCAGTTGATCGCTCATTACTTACCAATTACCGACCTATTTCTTTTCTATCCATTTTCAGCAAAATTTTCGAAAATATAATTCATAAATCTCTGTTAGAACATTTAAATTTCAATAGAATAATACATAATAATCAATATAACCAGAAATTGCAGTACAGTTTCAGCCACCGTGAACCTAATGGAAAATATATATCATCAATTGAAGCTAAGAATTGCACTTCATGTTTATTCTTAGATTTACAGAAAGCCTTCGATTGTGTCAATCACGCAATTCTATTAAAGAAACTGACTCTTTACGGTGTTTCCGGTGCAACAATTAAACTATTTGAAAATTATATAACCGACAGAGAACAAACAGTTAAATTAAACCAGAACGAGTCTTCAAGCCTGAGAGTACGCTGTGGGGTTCCTCAAGGCTCAATTCTAGGCCCAACCTTATTTTTAATTTACATTAATGACGTTTTTGACTTAGATCTGAAAGGAAAAATTCAATTATTTGCTGATGACGCGGCTCTAATTTATAAAGCCTCTTCATATTCAGAATTAAAAAATGACATGGAACAAGACATAATAAAATTAAATGAATATTTTTTAAATAATAGCCTTAGACTTAATTTAGTTAAATCTAATTTCCTAATATTTTTCTTAAAGCATATGCCAAATGAAATTATGTGTAATGATAATGTTATAAAGCGGGTCGTATCAACGCGATATCTAGGGCTAAATATTAATAGTAACTTATCATGGAAGGATCACATAACTGAAATTAAATGTAAAATCTTACCATTTATAGGTGTCTTAAGAAGAGTAGCACATATATTACCTCAAAATCTCAGTATGAATTTGTACTATAGCTATATCCACTCTAACTTAATATATTTGATCCAGATTTGGGGTGCTGCAAGTTCTGAGCATATTAAGGACTTGCAAATAATACAAAATAAAGCTCTGAAAGCTATCAAATGTCTTCCCGTGCTAACCCCTACTAAAGTTCTATATGATGATAGTATTCTTCCAGTAACTTACTTGATTGACTATGAATATAAAATGACAGTCTATAAAATCAGGCATAATCTATTGAAGTGTAATGTACTCGTACATCTTCCCACAAATTTGTCTGTAACTGATAGAACCACCAGGCAATCATTTGATTATCGTCTTCCAAATTACAAATGTTCGAGTACCCAAAATAGCATATTTTATAGAGGTTTAGATATATTTAATCGATTGGATGATGATAAAAAG
This sequence comes from Tipula vernalis, assembly GCA_958295665.1. Taxonomy (NCBI): domain Eukaryota; kingdom Metazoa; phylum Arthropoda; class Insecta; order Diptera; family Tipulidae; genus Tipula; species Tipula vernalis. The sequence goes on along the minus strand of OY282558.1, from coordinate 171,161,379 downwards.
GACATTAAAATTTCAAAATTCAAAACTTATATTAAAAACAAACTATACATAAAGTTCATTAATCAGTACAATATCTCTCATCAATAATATTAATTAGAGTCCATGATTTTTTGGTCTTGTTTTATAAATTGTTATTTTCTATATACCAGTTTGGTTTACTATAATGTTTGTTGTTGTTTTAATTGTATGTTATTTTTGTTAAGTGAACATAAATTTATTTGTTCTCGCATAATGCGAGTGTATTAAACTTAATATAATAAATTAAATTTATATTTCAGTTTATATTTTTATTTAATATTGAAATTGAATTTAATTTAACAATATTGGAAATTCTTCTGTATATTATAATATTTTCCTGTATAAAAATTGTACTAAATTTTTTCTAGGAAAATAAAAGATAAATTAAAAAAAAAACAAAAAAAAAAAAACACTTAAAATCACGAGAGGAACTTCAATGAACAAAATTTAAGCAACACGACGTAAATCAATATATTGTGTCTTATGGAACTCTATTTGCAGCAGCCGTGATAGGTAAACAACATCCAACGCACCAGATCCTTTGGGCTGACCAAAAGCATCAATAAATGTTGAAATCCGTCAAATATTGAGAGAATGTTTAGTCTTAAGATCATAAACATAAACTTAAAATCCTAACACCATAATAATTATAATTAGGTTAAATAGTGTAAGCACTAGATCATAAACATTATAAAGATAATATAATTGAAAATATGTAATTTTGCATAAATCTTGTATGTCACTCATTATGCATAAAATCCGTGAAATTTTTATTCATTCATTCAAGTGCCGCTTTGTAATAAATAAGCCAATGATAAGATTAAAATAACTTGTTGAGTTGTGATCAATAAAATAATATTTTTTTATATTTTGTAAAGGTTTGAGTTTTATTTCAAAAATTAAATTTAAAAATCGTTAAATTGAATAAACAATATAAATTATAAATAATTGTATGTACGAATTTATGTAAATAACTACCTTAGCTGTGCTGACAGTTTGTGTTGATATATAGATCGATAATTTGACAGCTAAAATAAGAAGGGGTAAGGTAGAAGGGCTAATTCTATAAGTGTATGGTTGATGGCTATATATAGGGAAAAACAGGGTAATAAGTTAGCAGTTCAGTCGAAATGACTGAAAAATGATTTATTTTTTACAATGCTCACAGATCGAAACTGAATTGTAGACTCTTAACAATATCTCCTCTTCGTAAAATATTTATGTATCTGGAATATACCAGAATAGCTTATTGCTTGAATAGAAAAAAAATAAAAACCGGATATGGTACTATTTCATGTCAAGCGATCTGACGGTATTTCCCGATTTGTGAATGTGTTTACGGATAATCAGATTCTATTCATGATAGTAATAAACAAAGCATAGCCCCATTTTCAAAATTTATAATTTTCGTAATCATCGATTCTGATAGCTAAGGCGATAATGTCCCGTCGATCGTTTTTACTCATTATCACATAACTGAAGATTAAAGAAAAAATTTCTTATTGTACACGTCGAATGAGGAAAATATATTATTTTGAACTAAAACCCAAAGGTGACTAGGTTAACCACAATGAAATTATTTTGTATCTGTCAAAAATTATCATAGGGATTTACTGTGAAAACTTGGGCGTAATCGGTTTTTCAAATAAATGTCAAATAATTAGTATTAAATAATATTTATTACGCAGGTTATGGACACAGTCTAAGACGTGAGTACTAAACTAAAAAAAAATCTTACATAAGACGATTTTTTAGTCTGTGACTGCGCATCAGAATAGGTCTGTTAAAAACAAATAGAAATTTGTAAAGAACGCTCAGCGGGAAAAATTGTAATGAAGTGAAGGTAAACGAATTCACTGTCAGTTGAGATTTTCTATGTGCAACACGTCATGCACAATTAATCGCATTATAAATAAAAATTTAAATTAAATTAAAATAAACATCAATTTAAATACAGTTCACTGAATTGGTTTTATTTTAAAATAAAATTGTTGTACCTTGTAAGGCGTTGATTATGTAACGCACAAAAGCAACACTTTTTTTTATTCTCTTCAAATCTCTTTGTCATGCTTTGTACTCCGTATCAATAGCAATGTGCTTGTCCCCACTTTTGAATTTTCCAAACGTTTGATTTTCGATGCCACTTAAAAATTCGAAAAAAATCCTCTATTTGTTGAAGTCGATGGCCCAATTTGCCCCTGATCATTTAATTTTAATTCATTAGATCTCATCGGGCATGTCCGATCGACACGCTAAACGTTCAAATTAGTTGAGAGTTCACACATTTTGTTCAATTCGCTTAACCGGCCTTGACGGTCCCATCAATTTCGTACTCTTATTTACGCTAATTGGGCTTCTTCTTGTAAGATGTTGAAATGTTGAACGACCAGGAAACCAACCGCAGCTTAAACACCGTTTGTAAATTCACTTATTTTATTAATATACACCGAAATGTAGAATTACAAAATACAATGTCTTTTTATATGCCATAGATTATTTTATTATTCCAATTTGTTGAACCACGTATTTCAATTGATTTTTTGATTTGTTTTCCCCAGCTTGCTGCATTGTAAATAATAAAGTTATTTTTCACATTCTCCTTGACATCCAGTATTGCAAGTTTGGTCACTGATCGTTTAAGTGTGCCGTTCGCTGTTTTTAATAGACATTGTCGTACCTGGCCATCTTTTTCTGGGTATGTTTCAATAATAACGGCTCTCTGCCATTCATTACGGTGATTTTCGTTAATTATCAAGACGAGATCATTCTTAGCGATAGGTTTTACTCGTTTGTACCACTTTGTTCGTCTTGATAAGTCTGGTAGATATTCTCGTATCCATCGGTGCCAGAAAATGTCTGCCATCCGTTGTGAAATTTTCCAACTGTTTTTCAGGATTAAATCGTCATCTGTACATGGTCCAAATGGTTTTGCTCCTCCAGAGGAGCCCAATAACAAATGGTTTGGCGTAATTGCTTCGGCTGATTCGTTGTCCAATGGTACATAGGTGAGGGGGCGTTAATTGATGGAACTCTCAGCTTCCATCAAGAAGCATCTCAATGTCTCATCATTCGGATAACGTTCTGGCATAGCATGTCTGATGCTCCTTTTGGCGTCTTTAACGAGGCGTTCCCAACAACCGCCCATGTGTGGCGCTGCTGGAGGATTAAATCTCCATTTAATGCGAACGAAGGTGTTCTGGAGATCTTTTTCATTTTCTTTCCATGTGCGTTGTAATTCGTTGTTCGAGCCATGAAAATTTGTACCGTTGTCGGTCCATATTGCAAGCGGTTGACCCCGTCGTGCAATAAAATTACGTATTAACATAATGGAAGAGTGAAAATCTAATGAGTATACAATCTCAATATGAATTGCGCGAATTGTCAGACATGTGAAAAGAACGCCCCACTTTTTTCCAAATTGTCGACCTACTTTGACTTCGAGAGGCCCGACGAGATCGATTCCAGTATACGTAAACGGAGCAGTGTGTGTTGCTAGACGTGATACAGAGTGATCGGCCATTATTGGCACCCTTGGTTTTGCACTCATGAGTTTGCACATATTGCATTTCTTCCGAAGTTTCTGAAGCAATACGCGTAATCGGAATATTACAAAACGTTGTCGTAATTCATTCACGACGGTTTCATGATTTTGATTTTCTTCGTCTTCGTGGTAGTATGGAACCAATAAAAATGTTATCCAATGATCGGTTGGCATGATGATGGGATATCGTGTATCAAACGGAATCGATGTATCTTTTGAGAGCCGTCTTCTCTGACGTAGGATATTATTATCTTCCAGAAAGGGTGTTAGTTGAAAAAGGAAGCTGCTAGTTTCCAGTGCCGTATTGGGATCTTGTTTTAGTTGGTCGATTTCACGAGCGTAGATAGTCTGTTGCGCATATCGATATATTTCGTTTTCGGCGTTCGCAATTTCAGTTGGATCGACCGTATCTTTATTGTGCGGAGATATTTTATGACGTGCAATATCAAAAAATCGCATTCCATACGCTTGTGTTCGTACTAGACGCATCCATTTCGAAAATTGAGTTGCTATTGGAGTGATTGTTGACGTTTTCGTCAGAACGTGAAGCATAATTGGCATAATCTCTTCCAATTCCTGGGGTGGTGGATGATTTTCTTCAACTGGCCACTTTTCTTCGGGTTCAAGAAGAAAGGGCGGTCCTTCAAACCACCGACTGTTGATTGAAATTTCGGGATTCCCCTTCCACTTTGTTGCTTCGTCCGCGATGTTGAGGTTTGTTGGGACCCAAAACCATTGATTGGTATTTGTGGTTTCTAAAATTTCGGATACCCGAAAAGCCACAAATTGGCGATATCTTCGATTTTCTGATCGGATCCAACATAAAACGTTTCGTGAATCGGACCAATAAATAACTTTTCTCGGTTTGACGGTGTGTGAGTCTAGAATCCATTTGCTTAATCGAGTTCCCAATACTGCGGCTTGTAATTCTAGTCTGAGAATTGACTTTGGACATAGTGGTGCGACTTTTGTTTTAGCGCTGACGAGACAACACCGGATACCATTCAAATTTTGGACTCCGAAGAACGCAACGGCTGCGAACACATTTTCGCTTGCGTCTACCATTACATGCAGTTGCACTGAGATTGGTGTTTCAGAAAAGTAACATCGTGGTATACGAATATTCTCCAAGAAGGGAGAAGACATTTGGTCCACCGGAGCCACATATCATAGTGTTCAGAAATGATTGGGTCATCCCATCCAATATCGCATTTTCAGATTTTCTGGAGGACGATTTTCATGTAGACGATAAAAAATTCGATCAACCCGAGCGGGTCATATATCATCATTAAAACTCTCAAAACTTCTCGTTTGGTGGGTGCTCGTTCGCCATTGATGATGTTTTCACCGGCACGTTTAACATTCAATGAGTAGAAAAGTGCGTCGTCTGTTGTAGACCACCATATACCGAGGACGCGAGCTTCACTTTCGCCACCTAAATTTAGATTTCTTGGTTCATGTTCAGCGAATCCATTAATTTGTTGAAGAACATTTTGCGAGTTAGAGATAAATTTGTGAATGAGAAATCCACCCATTGCATGAATACGATCAACTTCTTTTTCTATACTAAAACTAGACAACCAGTCGTGCACGTAGTGATTTTTGACGATCTCGTTAACAGCTTCTTGGCATTCCTCTTAGAATAGCATTGCGTTTTTGTTCTTGACGACCTGGGCTGAGCTCGGAGAACAACATGCGCCAAATGCCATAACCGTTAATACGTATACCATATATCAGGTTTGTCGGTTAAACTTGGCCAAAGAAATCGTTGGGAGTTTTGATCTGATTTTCTTATCTTTACCTGATGAAACATTTCACGAATGTCACCCGATATCGCGATTGGATACTCTCGAAAACGAAGAAGAATATCGGGGAGCGGTGAGAGTAAATCTGGACTAGGCAAGAGAACAGAGTTGAGTGATGTTTTGTTGACCTCCGCTGCAGCATCCCAAATGATTCGTGTTTTTTCCGGTTTGTTCGGATTCTTGACGGATAAAACTGGTAAATACCAGGTTCTATCATTTGTGTCATCGATTTCCGTTAGTGACAATTGTGCCCGTACCCACTTTGAACGTACTTCAAAATTTCGTTGTTCAGAATAACGGCTGTATCAGGTTCACAAATCATTTTGTTTTTCAAACTTACACAACGACGAATTGCCATGGGCATGCTGTCTGGTAATTTGACATTCTCGTATCGCCAGAGAAGTTCTGTTTCATATTGATTATCGATTTTCCGTGTTGTGTTTTCTATGATGGTTCGTGCTCTTTCATCTTCTTTTGATTCGGGTAACTTTGTTGGACAAGCTACACCGAAGTTTTCGATGGAGAAAAAGTCATCATTTGGTGATCGCAGAGCTATGCGATGAAATCCGAGAAACGGTGGTGAATTATACCCGCTTGAGCAATACGGCCCGTAAATTGCCCATCCGATTCTGGTTTTTGCTGCAACGGGCTCCCCCCGATGCCCTTCGCGTAATTGAAGTGTGCTGGTTAATTGTACGTGATCCGCACCAATGAGGATCTGTGGTTTTGCGTTTGTGTAATGCTTTATTGGTAAATCGCGTAGATGTTCGTATTTTGTGATGTCGATAGGGGGCGACTCTCTTGGAAGCTCCAATGATTTCACGGTGTATACGTCATCCATTTGATATTGTTTCGGATTACCGATACCAGAAATTTTAAAAGAAGTACGCAAGCTGTTTATTTCGGTTCGTGTGTTTCCGCCGGTCCATTGTAATTCGAGATCTACGGTGGGGCCTTTCAATTCCAGTTGTTTGGCCAAATTTTCGTCGATCATTGTTAAATTTTGACATTAAGCTTTTTGCCGAACAGAACCACTGGGACCACTCGCGAGATTATTTGCGTTGCACCGTAATGTGTTGCGTGCAATTTCGAAGTGGAAGACACATGATTTGAGTACATGTCCATTTTAGTCGATGAACTTTCATCTTGTGATTCAATCGGCATTGATATTGATTGTGTTTTTGGAGACGATGTTGTATTCGATGGCGATGGTGTATTGTTTATCGGTTCATCGGAATGATGATTTGGGTTGTGTACGAGATAGTTGTGCTTGCGCGGACAACCGTTCACATTACAAAATTTATCGAAAGCACATTTGTTACGATGATTGTGTAAACATCTTTTGCAAAGTTTATGTTTGTTAACAAATGACCAACGATCGGCTGGTTGCATACTCTTGAACTTTTTACAATTTTGTATTTCGTGTTCGTTGTCTTTACAAACAATACAAGTGTTTTTGAATTTTTCGGTGGTCATGACGGTATGTGCTGCATGTTGCCGTACTTGACGATCGAAGTGTTTCGATTTTGAAGCATGCGATGTTGCCGGTTTCATCATAATCACACTACCGGCTCGCTCGGCCAAATCATGCAAGTATTCGTTGAACGTTGATAAACTTACAATTTGATGATTCTGCTTGAAGGTGGCCCATTCCATTCTCAAACCGCAGGTAATTTTCCGACGAATTCTTTGAGAAGTATCGGATTTGTGCTGTGTTCAGTTACGTCACAGACTTCGATCATTATGCATAAATGTTGCACGGTCATTGCGAATTCGACTACACGTTCAAGGTTTTCTGGATGTATTGGTTTTTCGGTACGAGCTTGTTCGATAATAGTTTCGACGATCACTTCGGGATTACCGTACAAAACTCGTAATGTGTTCAACACGTAGGGAACCATTTTCGGAAACAAAAGTTTGAATTTTACCGCTTCCAATGCTTTTCCTTTCAAACATCTTAATAGTCGATCACGATTTTCTTTATTTGTAAATCGCCCCAATCTTGTCGATTCGACGTATGACGTGATAAACATGGGCCAGTCTCCCGGATCACCCGAGAAGATGGGCAAATCTTTTGAGATCACTTGATGATATGCAATTTGTTTCATGGAAACGTCGTTTGCATCTTCGTCATATGAATAGATCACGTTGCTGTGCTTCGTAGAAAGTCATTTTGATTTGTTGCTGACAACCAAGGGAGTTTGACTGTTGTAGTTGTAAATGTTCGGTCCGGTCGATTTGTATGCCGTTCCGTGCTGATACCACGCGGTTGTTGGCTAGATCTTACATTTTCTCGTTCTCCTATTTTCACATCTTCTGCCCCAAATTTAACATCAGTCTTCATAATTGGTTTTTTATATTCTTGTTGCAGTTGTTGCTTGAGTGTTGTTTTTGATGTTTGTGGATCATCCCACGTGATTTTATGATTTTTGTTGACCCACTTTGTCACATTTGCGTCGAAGTTCAAATTACTCAATGTGTCTTCGTCGGTGTCCGGCGACTCTTCATCGAATTCTTCAATGATTTTGTACCTCTCAGAAATGTGTATCTCTTGCATTTTTCGTAACTCTTCTAGTTTGGCAAGAGCTGTTGCTTTTTTACGACTTTTAATTGATGATTTCGTTAAAATATGTGATCGACGACCTCTTATTACTGATTTCGTTTCATCTACAATTAATTTTGCATCCGATTCCTTTACGATTTCATTTGGTTTCGAATCACCAGCTCCACCAGAGGAAACGTTTGCGTTCGATAAACCGTCCTTTTTATTTGGTTGCGATGTTTCCTGGATTAAACCAGATGTTTGCACTTCGTTAGTTTTATCAGTGATCGGTTGTTTACGTTTTCGGCATATTCGGCATTGCCAATTCTTGGAGCTCATTATCACTGAACTTCCTCCCACGCATTTCAGATGAAACAACGATTTGCAATTATCACAGCGGACCATGTTTTTATTGTCCGGATCATCACAAAGTAGACAATTTGCTTGCAGTCGTAGGGGAGTGTATGTCATAACTGACGAGCGGTTGAAAGGGTTATCTCCGATTTGAGTCAGTGAACTCATGATGGAGAATCGGACAAATACACAAGTTAACTTCTTTATTTAGATTCACAAAGTCGCTGATAAATATTCCTGCACGGAATGCTGCGTTGCGTACACGTCGAATGCGGTTGGATATATATAATCCGGCTGCCTTTTCTGTTGGTTACAATTTGTTGATTATGAAATTGTTGTAATTTTCTGTCCGGAACAAGATGATATAGTTCGGGTTTTGTTACTTTTATTTGTTTAAAAATTATAAGAACCGATCAGTTTTTAACATTTTTTGTCGTTTTTCAGTGGTTGGCACGTCTACGTCAAAAACTCCTCAAAGCCGCTTTTTATTAGTATTTGGTGCACATGGATGACAAGAGAACAGCCTTTTGTTTTCATATTTTAGTTAATAAAAATTTAATGGGTCTTCCTTTTTAATTTTAGTTATAAGATTATTGGTTTCTCAAAATCTATCATGCAAATTAAACATAACGGAAAATGTCATAATGTAACTTAAAAATTCGGAAAGAATCCACTATCTCAATAATATTTTTGTTAGATTATACTCTTCTCGGTAATTAATAAACCTATTAAAATATGTATACATATTCATAGCCTTAGAAATATGCTTCCTATACTGATAGCATCAGTCTCATGCGAGTATTTAAATATAAACTACACATGGCAAACATAAATCCCATTATTACTCATAATTTTTTACTACAAAATAAAATTAAAAATTCATAAATTATGAAAATGCAAATATTAAAGCAACAACAATATCACACACATCCATATACATACATATTATATTAATTTTAATGATTCGAAAACTATTATCAAAACTTAACTAACTTTTAATTTATTCAAATAATGCAAAATAAAAAAAAATTCTCATTATTCCATAAAATATTCTGTTCTCGCAGTAATAATGACTGCATTCAACTTACATAAATACGTACACAAAAAATACACTTTGAAAATTTATGTACGAATATATAACGAGTACAACTAAATTTATGCTGTTTGCGCTGAGGAACTTTAAAATTTACTGTAAGCTTCAAAAGCAATGTGTATTTTGCATTTTTGTTAATTTTAATTAAAATATGGGATAAAATTATTAGGTACAGGTGAATAGTAAGTTGTTCGTAATAATGTGTCTGGCTAACAGTGGTTTGAAATGACTGTACAAAGTGTATAATTTAATCCTACTATATATGTATGTGTATGTTCCTTTCAGGAATTATAAATGTAGTTTCAAATTTTTATGAAATGTATAATACTGTTTTGCAATTTCACCTTTTTTTGTGTAAGTCATAGTAAATGTTCATGTACGTACTTTGAATAATTTTTGATGGTTTATATAATATAAGTGAACATTAATGAATTAAACATTTTTTATGTTTTCAAATTAGTGTAATAAAATATGCTTTTAAGATTAAACATTTTCTTTTCAAATGTTAAAGCAATACTGAAAATAAATTTGGTATGTTGTTTAGATCGACATTTTTATACTACATCCTGACACTGCATCTACCATAAAATTGTTACGGGTGTTACCTTAGTATATAAATAGATAACAGCTGTGCTAAATAATCGTTCATAATTAGTTGCTTATAAACTTGTTTTAATTATATTGTTTTACCGTAATAGTTTGATTGATTGTTTGGAGAATGACAACACACTTCAAACTATTTATTATTAATTAGTTAAAAATCAAATTAAACCAGCCTGCAGTCTTTTAGTATCCTAAAAATAAATTAAATTAATAACTTAATTAGCTCGAGAAAATATCTCTAAAATCAAAATTAAAATAATTACTTGTTACTGTTTAGACTGATATATATTTCCTGTAGAATAAAAAGTTGCAGTTGAAAGCAGAGCGATCCTAAAAATAGAAGAAAAAATGGTTACACAAAGAAATCGGTCTTAAATCAAAATACTTATCTAATCAACACTATTGAAGATCGACGTATCCATGAAATAACATAAGATACCTGTAAAAAAGCAATTGCAGTAAATAATTAGTTGTAGTTATTGAATAATGTAAAATTACTTACCTTAATTCATAGTTGATGTAAATATTATTAAAAATTTGACATTACTGCTTAATGTCAAATTTAATCATAGTATATTTCATTATGAGAAATTACTTTGTACCATTTGTAAAGACGAGTTGCAAGATGAAAATTAGTGACTTGGCGAATACTTCACACGTAATAACGCATATGACTGATGCGCCGGTTTAAAAAGAAGGAATAGTTTTCATGTTGAAAGTCTGTCTGGTTTGAGTATTCGTGTAGTGAAGATAAAAATAACAAATGTCGAAAAATTAATAAAAATTAGAAATAAGAACAAAGGGGTGTTAATTTTACTACTGTTTCTTAAGCGAGCAAATAAGTGCAAAACAAATTATAAATTAATTGAATCCGTGCAAATAAAATTGGAGTTACTTTGTAGCAGGCAAGTCTTTAACATACGGCGCTACAATTTTGAGCTTGGTCGAACAGCTCAATAAATTTCATGGTCCTTCGAGCCGGATTGTTAATTTATACAGAACAATCCAGTTGTGGTAATAAGGCATTTGTTTCACATATCATTATAAAGTTGCGGAAATAGTGATTCAAATAGTCGAAAGGCGAAGGTTTTGCGCTGAAGAAGTTAAACAAGTAGTGATTTACATTAACGTGGAGCAGCCATTTTGGCATCGAGAAAAATTAACGTGGTTCGATAACGCGGTTCATAACACGTGTCTTGTGGTTACGGATAGCAGCCATTTTGAACAGTTAGTGATATTAGTAGTATTACTTACTATTAAATAATAAGTTCGTGATCGGTGAAGTTCAGTGATATTTAAATTAAAATGAGCATGAACGAGGCACGTCAGTTGGCAATCCATGAAGCCACGCGCAAGTCTTTATTAACGCAAATGGAAAATTTGGAAACATTTGTGAACACGAAAGCTGATAAAGCCGATATAGATGCATTACAAACCCGCAAGCTGCGTGCCGGTGACTTGTTGACGAACTTTAGTTATGTTGAGGGTCAAATATTCCAAGTCAACCCAAGTGCAATTTCGACAGCCGTCGAATTTAGTGAACTTTATTATACGGTTGATGCAAAGCTGAGCAAATTGATACGAAAGTTAAATGAAGCAGTGGGTGGAACCGAGCCAAATGTTACAATGGCGACTTCAATGTCCGTGCTCAATACATCTATGGACATCAGGTTGCCCAAAATCACGATTGAACCGTTTGCTGGTAACTATACGCAATGGCAATCATTCTACGATGTTTATATGAAAACAATCCATAATAGCAATTTGACAGCGGTACAGAAGTTTACGTACTTGAAAGGATATCTCCGTGATGAGGCTGCCAACTTAATCAAACATTTCCCAATTACCGAGGCGAATTATTTTGAGGCGTTTAAAAAATTGGTCGATAGATATGGGAGGAAAAAGCATACCATTCAAGCATTTGTCCGTACGTTTTTGGATCAACCGATAATAAAACAAGGAACAGCGAGTAATATTCGAAAATTATTGGATGTGTCGGATGAGACAATCCGTGGTCTAAGGGCGTTAGGAGAGAAAGCCGAGTCAAGGGATGTTTGGCTCTTGTATCTAATGGAGTCGAGGTTAGATGCGGAAACGAAAATATTGTGGGCACAACATTCGTGCGAGACTGATCATCCAACCTTGGATGAATTCTTCAAATTTTTGCTGAATCGTTCCGACGCGTTAGAAGCCACAAAGAATATTGCGACAAGGGATTCGCTTAGCCATGTCAAATCAACAAGATCATTCATTTCTACGAATGTTATAAAATGTTGGCTGTGCTCTGGAGAACATTATCTATCGAATTGTGATAGATTCAACGGTATGTCAATACGTGAACGTCGGGAATGTGTAAAGGCTAAAGGATGCTGTTTCAACTGTCTGAAGATGAATCACGCAGTATTTATGTGTAAAGCCAAGCTGAGATGTACGATTTGCCAAAGGAAACATAGTACCTTGTTGCATCCTGATGACGAATTTCTAAAATCATGTCCAAGGGTTACGACAAATAATCAGACGACCAGTTTGGTAACTGACACTAAACCAAATGCCAAGATAAAGGCTGCTATGGTTAAGGTATCACCCAAAGAAGACTTGCAAATATCATCTTATTCAGCAGTTAACGTATCAAAGACAAGTATTCTTCCAACCGCACTGGTGAAAATTACCGATAGATATGGTGTAGAACATCGATGCAGAGTTTTATTGGATTCGGGCTCCATGACGTCTCTGGTTAGCGAGAGGTTTTGCAATCAATTAGGGCTAACACGAATTCATAATCACACAATCGTTTCTGGTCTTGGTGGTTCTCAATCGCAAGTGTCTTGTGGCGAAGTTCAGCTTAGATTACGATCACTATACGATACAGCAATGGAAATTCCGGTCGTTGCATTGGTTTTGTCGAATCTATGCGCACAGTTGCCAAGTCATTCGGTTGAATTTCATAGGGAAAATATTCCCATATTTTTGGCTGATCCAGAATTTGGGCATCGAAGTAGGATTGACATGATCTTGGGAGTGCGGTCCGTTTTCGATTCATTGTTAAACGGAAGATTGAGGATCGATAATGGATTGACAGCAGTTGAGACGATTTTTGGATGGGTACTTGGCGGTGAAGTAACTGGGTTGGGAGAAACCCAGGCATATGTTAGTGAAGTGACTGATCAACCAACCGTAGGTGTGGATGAACTTCTTCAAAAATTTTGGCAGATAGAACATTTACCCGAATATCGAGGAATGACAGACGAGGAACGGCAATGCGAAGAAATATTTAAAACAACCACTTTAAGAAATCAAGAAGGAAGATTTGTAGTGCAGCTACCTGTAAAACAAAATATGGGAAAATTAGGCGCATCATTAAATTTGGCGTTGAGTCGACAATCAGCCATGGAGAAAAAATTTAATCGTATGGAATCGTTTGGTATGGCTTATAAGCTTTTCATGGAAGAATACCGTAACTTGGGTCATATGATTCAAGGAGGACGTGATACTTCGAAAAATTATCTACCACATCATGGGGTAGTAAAGGAGCCCATTACTGCATCAACAAAGATCCGCGTTGTGTTCGATGCTTCCTCAAGGACGGCAAATGGAACATCTCTTAATGAAATGCTGATGGCGGGTTTAATTAAACAAGCAACATTATACGAGATCTTGTTGAGATTTAGAGAGTTCAAGATTGCCGTGGTGTGCGACGTCGAAAAGATGTACCGCCAAATATTAGTTCAACAAGAAGATCGGAAGTTACAACAGATCGTTTGGAGATCGAGCATGAACGAGTCAATCCAGTATTACGAGTTAACTACGTTAACCTACGGCATGAAGTCAGCACCTTATATTGCGACGCGTGTTCTAGAAGAAATAGCAAAGATAAACGAGAAAACTTATCCGGAAGTTTCTAAGATATTACGAAACCACACATATATGGATGACATCATGTTTGGTTCGGGATCCGTAGAGGACGCTATGAAGAAGGGAACTGACTTAAGGGATGTATTGTCAACTGCTGGCATGAATTTACGTAAATGGGTGTCCAATTCTACAGAATTATTGAGTACAATTCCTGATAGTGATCGAGAAACACTTACCAAACGTTTTAGTGATGATTCGCTTAGTACAAAGGTACTCGGGCTGCAGTGGAAGCCAGTGGAAGATGTATTTTGCTATTCAATTGAGTTGGGAGATTACAATCCAACGAAGCGAGGTTTGCTCTCAGAAAGCAGCCGTATTTTTGATCCGCTTGGATGGCTGGCACCTGTAATAATAAGCATAAAAATGCTTTTTCAAGAATTATGGTTGAAACCGGTTGGTTGGGATGATGTCCTACCTGAGACGGTCGGTTCGCAGTGGCTCACACTTCGTAATAAATTGCAAGATTTAAGATTGATCAGAATACCAAGATGGCTTCAAACGTCAGGTGAAACGGAATTGCATGGGTTTTGCGATGCGAGCAAGCGCGCCTATGCCGCAGTAGTGTATGCAAGGCACAAAACAATAGAGGGCGAATATTGCATCAGATTAATTGCTGCAAAGTCAAGGGTTGCTCCGGTGAAGTCGTTATCAATCGCACGATTGGAACTGTGTGCTGCAGTATTGCTAGTTCAATTGATGAAATCGGTGGTAGGTTCCCTATCTACAAATGTAAGTGCAAAATATTACTGGACGGATTCTACCATCGTCTTGGATTGGCTGTCGGACGTACCAAGTCGGTGGGAAGTTTTCGTGGCGAACCGAACCTCCAAGATATTGCAGGAAACACGCAGAGAAAATTGGTACCATGTTCCAACAAGTAGTAATGCCGCCGATTGTGCTTCACGGGGGGTAACGCCGAGAGATCTGTTAAATCATGAACTGTGGTGGAATGGACCGCCATGGCTTAAGAGCAACGAGAATTGGCCAAAACAAAGGGCTATGGAGATTAAAACGTCAGTAGTATTAAGTATTGTTAAGGAAGAAGATTGGCTGGAAGGTTTAGCATCGCGAATATCATCGTTTCACATCATCATGAAGGTGGTAGCTCGATCAATGCGCCTTTTCTATAATGCAAGGAAGAACAACAAAAATAATCCAAAAACTGGTCTTATAACACGGGAAGAGATATGGGAAGCCGAGTTATTTTGTTGGCGATACGTGCAAAACCAATGGATGAAGGAAGATATTAGCAATTTAACACAATCAAGGCCAGTAAAATCAAGTTTGAAGTTTTTGAATCCATTTATTAGCGATGAAGGAGTAGTTCGAGTTGGGGGTCGTTTACGGAATGCCAATGTACCAGAAAGTGTTAAACATCCGATCATCATTCCGACGAAAACCAAATTAGCAAAACGATTGGTAGAAGAATACCATTTAAATTATCGTCATGCTGGTCCACAGTTACTTCTTGGGTTGTTAAGGCAGAAATACTGGCTCATTCGTGCCAAGGATATGGTCAGATTGGTCACCAGGGGATGTATATCGTGCTTTAGAGTGAATCCAGTTCCTATGGTTCAACAGATGGGTGATTTACCGTCTTTTAGAGTAGAGCTTATCCGTCCATTTATTAAAGTTGGCGTTGATTTTGCCGGACCATTTATGGTATTGAACAAACGAGGACGGGGTCAAAGACCTTGCAAAATTTACGTATGCCTGTTTGTATGTGAAAGCACGAAAGCCGTGCATATCGAGTTGGTGTTGGAGTTGACTACTGGCGCATTTTTGGCCGCATTTCGCAGATTCGTTGGACGGAGAGGGCTATGTACCGATATATACTCGGATTGCGGGAGCAATTTTATTGGGGCTAATAGAGAGCTGCAACTATTATTCAAATTTATAAAGGAAAATGACAAACTAATTTATTATTCTTTATTAAAGGACCACATCCAGTGGCATTTTATGCCTCCAAATGCCCCTCACTTCGGAGGCCTGTGGGAAGCAGCAGTAAAGGCTTTCAAATACCATTTTAAGCGGGTGGTTGGTACGACGGTATTTACGGTGGACGAAATGATGACACTCTCCATTGAGATCGAGGCTATAATGAACTCGCGACCACTGTGTAGTATTCCTGATA
Source organism: Tipula vernalis (assembly GCA_958295665.1). Lineage (NCBI taxonomy): Eukaryota > Metazoa > Arthropoda > Insecta > Diptera > Tipulidae > Tipula > Tipula vernalis. Next base: position 171,145,377 of record OY282558.1, on the reverse strand, counting down.
GCCCAGAAGATATTTTGACTCCCGCTCATTTTTTGTTGGGACATTCGATGGTTTTGGTTCCAGAGGTCGATTTAAAACAGTGTCCAGTTAACAAATTAGATAGATGGCAACTGATTCAGCAACGAAAGCAACATTTTTGGGCAAGGTGGTCAACCGAATATTTGACTGCTTTACAATCCCGATACAAATGGGAAACTGTAAGAAAAAATATCCAAATTAACGATGTCGTACTCATCATAGACAACAACTTACCGCCGACAAAATGGGTTAAGGGTACGGTTGTTGACGTAATATGTGGTAGTGATGGCCTGGCGAGAGTAACAAATATACGGACAAAATCGGGAGTTTTGAAGCGTCCAATTCATAAAATATGCCGATTACCGATTGAATCAACTGATTCAAAGCCGGGAGAATGTTTAGACTGATATATATTTCCTGTAGAATAAAAAGTTGCAGTTGAAAGCAGAGCGATCCTAAAAATAGAAGAAAAAATGGTTACACAAAGAAATCGGTCTTAAATCAAAATACTTATCTAATCAACACTATTGAAGATCGACGTATCCATGAAATAACTTAAGATACCTGTAAAAAAGCAATTGCAGTAAATAATTAGTTGTAGTTATTGAATAATGTAAAATTACTTACCTTAATTCATAGTTGATGTAAATATTATTAAAAATTTGACATTACTGCTTAATGTCAAATTTAATCATAGTAGATTTCATTATGAGAAATTACTTTGTACCATTTGTAAAGACGAGTTGCAAGATGAAAATTAGTGACTTGGCGAATACTTCACACGTAATAACGCATATGACTGATGCGCCGGTTTAAAAAGAAGGAATAGTTTTCATGTTGAAAGTCTGTCTGGTTTGAGTATTCGTGTAGTGAAGATAAAAATAACAAATGTCGAAAAATTAATAAAAATTAGAAATAAGAACAAAGGGGTGTTAATTTTACTACTGTTTCTTAAGCGAGCAAATAAGTGCAAAACAAATTATAAATTAATTGAATCCGTGCAAATAAAATTGGAGTTACTTTGTAGCAGGCAAGTCTTTAACATACGGCGCTACAATTTTGAGCTTGGTCGAACAGCTCAATAAATTTCAGTTACTCCATACATACTTAAATCTGAAACATATTAAATAATAACAGCTTAAACGAATCCTTACTAAATTATAATTAAATAACTTGAATAACAATTAATAATTAGAACATTTTGATTTGTACTAGTATATGAATGTAAATCTTCGCTGGATACTTCAATTTTCTATATGAACTCTAAATGACCACCAACGCCAAACTAAAAACCTTCAAAAGGTTATTAGCTTAAAAATCTACTGTAAAAAAGTTTAAATTAAATCTGGAACACAATAAATAATAACAGATTAAATAACTTGAGTATAAATTAATAATTGGAATATTCTTGGTTTATGTACATATACCATATGATGAAACAATTAGCATAAGAATTATGATTTTGCTCATAAAATTTGTTTCAAAATATCATTCAAAATGTGGAAAAATTAGAGAGAAGATAAATTTAGATTAAGTTTAGTTTCTGGATGTAACACGCTTATTAATTAAAGTTATGATGATAACGGAATGAAAACTCGCGCTCCGTCCAACCGCCGGTGGAAAAATAGTGAAAACAAGAAAAGTGTAATAATTAATAATAATTATTTAATTAAGTTCCTGCTAAATTTTCAGATCTTATATATATATATATATATATATATATATATATATATATATATATATATATATATATATATATATATATATATATATATATATATACATCCATCAGGGTTGCCACCCGTCCTCGTTTGACTATTTTGTCCTCGTATCCTCGTCGATACTGAAAAATCCTCGTGGTTTAAATTTTTTTTACGATTTTTAAGTGTAAGTTTCTTATTTCTAGTTGTAATACAATTATAATTATTCCATGCAATTGTCTATAAATTACTCATAACTATTTTTGTTTGCCTATTTGTGCAAAAAAAAAAAATTTCGAAATAAAATTTGCAAACTAGCTAAAGGATCCATTCCCACTAATGTCCCGTTTAAAATAAAATCAGCAGGAGGGGACATCAAGATCAGTAAAAAAATATCCGGACAATTTTTCAAATGCATTGGAATTGACACATTAATAGAGTTTTTTGTATTACCTGGTGTAAAAACATTCGACGGAATAATTGGGGACGACACTCTAAAAAAACTTGGAGCAATTATCGACCGGAAACATAACATTTTAACCATAGCCCCAAATATCAAAATTCCACTTAAGGAAAAACACTCAGTTCAAGTAAACAACATCGAAGTTCGGGATAGTCACTTATCCTCAGAAGCCAGACAAAACCTCAAAGAAATCGTGGCAAAATTCAAAACACTATTTAAACCAGTGAACAATACTGAAACAATTGATACTGTAGCGACTTCGATTCAATCAATTTAAATTCAATTATAAATAAATAAATTTATAATTTCGAATTTAAATATTTTATGAACCGCGCTACCGAGAATCACAACTCATATTGTGAATTTTAATTTTTTTGTATGAATGAGAGGAATCTATGTTCATGTTTATTATCATTTTGCACAACCGTGTGCGAACCTTTATTATAGCTTTGTTTACTAAATTAATGCGAAAAAGAATTTTATTTTATTATAGGTATTTATATTATATTTAGATTTCCCCTTTTTGGTATCGTCGTGAATTTGTACAACGACGACACACACACGTATATGCTATTATATTGAAAAAATATATAGCCAGTCCAATTTAATTTTTCGACCGAATTGGTTTTTTATTAAAAAATAATTAATGGCGTGGGAGCGTTTTATAAAAATGTATTTACTAAAAAAACAAATAATGAAGTTCTAATAAAATAAAACGTTTGTATTTAATAAATAAACAAATAGTAATTTTAATATAATAAATAAGAACGTTATAATACTAACGTAAAAGCGGAAATAAAAACAACAACAGATGAACCAATCTACACGAAATCCTATCCCTATCCAGTCAGCATGAGGCACGAAGTGGAGAAACAAATAGACCAATTTCTAAACGATGGAATCATAAGGCCGTCTAAAAGCCCATACAACTCACCAATTTGGGTAGTTGAAAAAAAGCTGGATGCATCAGGCATCAAAAAATATAGGATAGTCGTCGATTTTAAAAGAATAAACGCCGTCACGGTGTCAGACACATACATATCCAATTCCTGACATATCAAACACATTGGCAAATCTTGGAAAATCAAAGTTTTTTACAACCATCGACCTTACATCAGGATTTCACCAAATCAGGATGATAGAAAAGGATATTCCGAAAACATCTTTTTCCACGATGAATGGAAAATATGAATTTTTAAGACTACCTTTCGGACTAAAAAATGCGCCAGCTATATTCCAAAGAATGATAGACGACGTATTGAAAGAATTCATCGGAATCATCTGCTATGTATATATTGACGACATCATCATATTCGGAGGAAAAACCGAAGAAGAACACCTTATTAATGTCAAAAGAGTATTCTCGAAACTTGAAAAAGCTAACCTACGTGTCAACCTTGACAAAACGGAATTTATGAAAACAGAAACAGAATTCCTAGGATACATCATAACAAACCAAGGAATCAGGCCAGATTTAAAGAAGGTAGCGGCTATACGAAACCTAAAGAGCCCAGATAATTTAAAAGAGTTAAAATCATTCCTTGGACTCGCATCGTATTATCGACGTTTTATTAGAGACTTCGCGAAAATCGCCAAGCCCTTAACCAACCTCACAAGAGGCGAAAACGCACAAATTAAAGCAACACAATCAAAAAAAGTGAAAATCAGCTTAACAGGAAAAGAACTGCAAGCATTCCGTCAGATCAAAGAGGTTTTAGCATCCACTGAGATACTAATCTTTCCAGACTTCGATAAACCTTTTATACTTACTACCGACGCCTCAGATTATGCAATTGGTGCCGTATTATCACAGGGTGACATCGGAAAGGACAGACCAATCACATATATATCCAGATCGTTAAACAAGACCGAAGAGAACTATGCGGTCAATGAAAAAGAGATGCTATCAATCATTTGGGCATTAGATAACTTACGAAATTACCTGTACGGCGCGAAAAAAAATAAAATCCTCACGGACCATCAGCCTATCACATTTGCACTAAGTAATAAAAATAATAACGCAAAATTAAAAAGATGGAAGGCCCGATTGGAAGAGTACAACTATGAACTCATATACAAACCTGGGTGTACCAACAAAGTAGCTGATGCCTTATCGAGATTAGAACTAGAGGTTTCTAATAGATATAGAGGATAAAACAAAACAGCTGGAATTAGTCAAATTTACACACGATCAAAACGAACATCGTGGAATAATCGAAAATTACGAACAGCTAAAACGTAAGTACTATTTTCCCAACCTGAAAGAATCTATCAGGGAATATATTAACAAATGCGACATTTGCCAAAAAGTCAAATATGACAGACAGCCACCTCAATTAAAAATGACCTTAACGGAAACACCCAAAGCCCCTATGGAAATTATCCATACTGATATTTTTCAATTAGAATCTACAAAATTTTTAACCGTCATAGACAAATTTAGTAAATTTGCCTCAGCATACAAACTTCAAGAAAAATCCGACAAAACTCTAGCAAGTAAAATAATTCAATTCCTCAGCCTACACGGAATTCCAAGAAAAATCATAGCCGACACAGAGGTAGGTACATGCAAAAGTGTTAAAGCCTTAGCAGAAAAACATCAAATAGAGTTACATATAACCACACCATATAACTCAACAGGAAATTCACCGGTTGAACGCCTTCATTCTACTCTGAAGGAACTCTGTAGCATTATTCGTATTAAAGGCGACAAGGAAAATCTAGAAGACATCATGAACCTTGCTATATTATCATATAATAACGCTATACACAGCTCAACAAAACTTACTCCATTTGAACTTTTAAAAGGGCATTATGTAAAAACACCATTAGACTTTAATAACGAACAAGACTATCTCACCCAACACAAACAAAGATTTGAACAACTTTGTAATGAAATTCATGAAAATGACGTGACTAAGAAAACTAAATTGATTAATAAAATAAACACCAAAAAGAAAACCATCTTTATACTAACTAACGTACACATATTCTCAAAGAAAACTAAAAGAGGAAAATTGCGAGCCAATTATAAAAAAGCTCAAGTTCTCAAAGATAACGGAGTTACTGTAGAAACTGACAAAGGTAGAGTTCACAAAGCTAAAATAAAACGTCTCTTCCAGGTTTCAAAGGACAACCCCACAGGAAATCAAGTTGACGTCCTTACAGACCAATAAAGGTATTATTCCTGGAGAAAATAGGAGATGTAAAACTGTATAAAAACTTCAGGAAAATTGTACACATAATTGAACTGAAACCATACGAAAACTTAATAAAAGACATGGACAATCAAATAGGTACGCAACCATACTTAACAACAAAAAAATAATTATGGAATACAAACTGGAAGAACTTGTAGCGGCTCACTCATCAAGTACATACATTTGTTTACCGCCACAGAATCACATATATCCGCGCTCACTCGTATCATACATTCATATTACAACCGCAACCGCTCGAACATCGATCACTGCCCTTCTTCAATTCATTTTAACTTTTACAGTGTATTGCAAATAAACGAAAAACCAAATAATTCATTTACTTTTGTTCATCGTTCCAAAACTTCGTTTCGGACACATTAATTCGTGCGTTCTTGTTTGGTGGACATTAAGTCAGATTAAAATAATAAAAATTTAATAATTGTTTTTTTTCTTTCCTCCGAACGATAATACTGTGGTGAAAATTATTAACGTAATAAATTTTCTTGTAAAAATATTTAGTAAAACATTGTTTGTTATCAGTTGTGTCTGCTACACAAAAAAAAAAACAAAAACAGAAATACAAAATCCTATTTCTACATTACAGTGAAATATATAGTTTTTTTAATACCTACAAGTTAAGTGGATTACAATACTTAAAGTGTTTCATTGGTTAAAAATAAATAGGTAATGTAAGACATTACAAGTGGTGACCATCGACGCCCTTTTTAGGGATAATAAACATTCAAATATTCCTCATATTCTGGGAATATTACATACATTTCATTATTACAAATTACACACGGAAATCTGGTGCGGTACAACCGTACCAGATAAGAGGTACGTACGAATACACACATTTTTTTTAAAAAAAAAAAAAAAGACAAACATAAAAATTAAATCAATTGACACCATTTTCACACATTTTTTTTTTTTCATACCAACGGCAACGGGAGCCAACAACAAATAATACAATACAGTACATACACATACAACGTGGAAATTAATCTCGAGTACAACAGGGCAGCACGTAATAATTGCCACGCAATACAATAAATAAATCAAGCCAAAAAGTTATATCATCATTTATTTTAAACGTAAAATTGTACACAAAATTAAAAGATTTTACAACAACAGTGCGCAACAAAAATAGTCGTATCAACCAAATTCAACAGTACGACAACCGAATCGCACAATAAAAAAATACAAATCAAACTCAACAGTGCGCAACAAAAATAGCCGTTTCAAAAAATTTAACGGGATGAAGAGACACTTATCACAATAGGTGCCATTGAAAATTCAACATAACCAGGATAACAACGGTTACAACAGCAGCAACAACAACAACGGTTACAACAGCAGCATCTACAACAACAACAATAAAATAGATGAGTTTTTAATTTTTTTGTACACATAATTTTCTTTTTATTTTCTTATTGGAATTTATATCATTTTCATAATTATTATTAGTTTAATTTCCTTTATTCCAATAATTCTAAAGTAACGTAGAATCATTTTTTTTTTTTTTTCCATAAATTATCAAAATTTATATATAAACATTTACATATATTCACTATATTTATATACACATTATTTGGCATTGTAAAATTTTCACCACGTATTTCGGTAAAATCGGTTCGTTCTCATTCACATATTAATCCTTTTGCTTGGTTTTTTCGGTTTGAATGTCAACTAATATAGGTCGTGTAGGATAATTATTCCGAGATTAAAATTCCGTTATAACTTTACTCAATTCGCTCAAGAACTACATTCTTCAAAATTTCACAATATTTCAAAATTATTATTATTATTTTATTTTTGGGGTCAGAATAATTCACGAGAATTTGGATTGCCGAAGGCAACTATTCGTGAAGTGTAACAAACTCCGGTGCAGTTTATTAATTCAAATTTTGGAAGATTTTTTTTTTTATTTATCATCCAATACCTTGAAGCCCTAGGCGACGGTATTCGGATATACCTCATCAATACCAAGTTAAACCGAAATTAATGCCGGTCGATAATACCCAAAAAGAACTTAAAACAGAAAACGTAAACAGAGACGCCACAATGGCAGAGGACGAGCCCAAACAAATAGAAGCCGCAACGCGGGTTAAATTGCAACCATTCTGGATGGATAATCCAGCTAACTGGTTTAACATGGCGGAAATATTGTTTGGTATACAACAAATAACCTCCGACAAAATAAAGTACGCACTCGTCCTCTCAGCTCTGTCCCCCGTGGCAAGTAACACAATTTCTGACATTCTCGCAACACCACCAACCGAGAATCAGTATGCTACAATTAAACGAGCGTTCCTCGACCGATGTGCACCCTCAGACGAGCGACAGCTCGAAGCTCTGTTGGGCGGCCAGGACATAGGGGACAGGCGCCCGTCAGAAAGCCTTAGACATATCCGAACATTAGCGGGAAATCAGTTCAGTGAGAAAATAATAAGGTCATTCTGGCTTCGAAAACTACCCGAAATTATACGAATCGCGATGGTGGCGCAACCCGAGACAAATCCCTTAGAAGAGCTAGCAAAAACGGCGGACAAAATGCACGAGATAATTACACCGGGCCCACAGATAGCGGCACATAACATACCATTTAGCACATCAGTACGCGTGAATCCGGATCGCGGCGGGGATCGTCGGGCCTCGTCGAGCACATTCGCGTCAAGCACATTAGAAGACCGCCTAACTCGCCTGGAAACAAAGATTAATCAATTTTTTACGAATAACCGAAGCCGATCGAGGGACCGACGATCCGCGTCGCGTTCCGGAAATCGCAGCGGATCAGCATACCGCAGCCCCAGCAGCAACCGCCAACAAGGCGTGTGCTGGTATCATGAAAAGTTCGGCGCAGCTGCGAACAAATGCACACGGCCATGTAAATTCGACCAATCAACATCCACCGCTAGCATGGACGTAGATACAACTCAAAAAAACTTCCAAACACACGGGTAGAGTCAGCCACTCAAGACACCCATCGTTCAAGCCGACTATTTTTACATGACCAAATAAACCACCTGACGTTTCTCATCGACACTGGCGCGGACCTTTCGGTCATTCCAGCCAAAACATTCGCAAACACAATCCTATTAAATCGAAAATCTACTGATCTAGTCCTATCGGCCGCCAATGGCACAACAATCAACACTTATGGCACAAAATTGCTTCAAGTGAACATCGGACTCAAACGAACCTTCACGCATGCTTTCATCTTAGCTGCTGTGAATCGTCCGATTATTGGCGCCGATTTCCTATACAAATTCGGACTACTTGTTGACCTCAAGAATAGACGGCTGGTTGATTCAGCGACAAAGCTGTCAATCAATGCCACAATGGTTCGAGTCGACACACCGACTCCGATTCATTATTCAATCAACAATGGTTACGGCACTCTGCTCAAACAATTCCCTTCACTCACAGCAGAGCCGAACTACAACTTACCAGTTCGACACAACGTGGTCCACCACATCGTCACGGCAGGCCATCTGCCCGTGTCAAGACCACGTAGACTAGATCAGGTCCGCCACAAAGCCGCACATACGGAATTTCAGCACATGGTGGAATTAGGGATTTGCCGGCCATCTGCATCTCCCATCTCTTGTCCACTACATATGGTAAAAAAGAAAGATCACGATTGGCGACCATGTGGGGATTATCGTCGACTAAACACGGTCACAACACCGGATCGTTATCCGATACCCCACATTCAAAATTTCTCCATGCATTTACATGGATGCAAAATTTTTTCTAAAATCGATCTTGTCAGAGCTTACCATTTGATTCCCGTCGCACCTGAAGACGTTCACAAAACGGCGATCACAACACCGTTTGGCCTATTCGAATTCACCCGAATGCCATTCGGTCTACGCAATGCCGCCCAAACGTTTCAGCGTTTCATGAACGAAGTCGTTCGTGATTTAAACTTCGTGTTCGTCTACATTGACGATATTCTTGTGGCTTCACATTCTGAGGAACAACACAAACTACACTTGGAACAACTCTTCCACAAGTTAACACAGTTTGATGTTCATATCAATAGCTCAAAATGCGTCTTTGGCGCATCCACTCTTGATTTCCTCAGCCACAAGATCACTCCTAATGGTATTCTGCCGTCTGAAGAACGAATTAACGCCATTAGGGAATTCCCAGCTCCAACATCAATCAAAAGTATTCAGCGATTCGTCGGTATGGTAAACTACTACCACCGATTCATACCAAAACTCGCTGAAACACTCGCACCAATTCACAGCCACTTGGCAGCTTTACTCAAAAAGCCCAAGACAGCTAAGAACTTTTCTTGGCCCGACGAATGTCAACAAGCATTCACGTCACTAAAGGCTGAATTGGCCCAGATAACACTTCTGGCGCACCCACTGAGCGACTCAAAGCTCAGCATAACTACTGACGCATCGAACACTGCTGTCGGTGCTGTACTGCAGCAGTACAATAACGAGTGTTGGGAACCACTGGGATTCTTTTCAAAAAAACTCTCGGATGCCGAAAAGAAATATTCCGCATTCGATCGGGAATTACTCGCAATATATCTGGCAGTCAAACACTTCAGATATTTTGTTGAGGGTCGGGACTTCACAATATATACCGACCACAAGCCTCTGACACGAGCAATTCAGTCAAAAACTGAACGTAATCCAAGACAATCTCGCCACTTGGATTATATTAGTCAATTCACAACGGACATCCAACATGTTCACGGACATGACAACGTTGTCGCGGACACACTATCCCGCACAGATGACAACGAAACGGCCGCAGTCGAGACACACATCGACTTAAACCAAATCGCAAACACCCAAAAAGCCGACTTAGAACTTCAGAATTTACTTTCTGGTTCCGAATGTCACACTAGTTCATCAATGAAACTAGAGCTTTTCAAACTGCCTGGCCTCGAAATCGTCTGCGTAACATCTACCGGGTGCAATCGCCCATACATCGCAGATACACTACGTCGAACCATTTTCGACACATTACATAACATTTCGCATCCTGGAGTCCGTGCAACACGAAAATTGATTACTGCTCGCTATTTTTGGCCTAACATAAACAAAGACGTAAACAATTGGGCTCAGTCTTGTTTATCTTGCCAACGTGCCAAAGTTCAACGGCACACTAAATCACCTCATGGACAGTTCGAGATTCCGCCTGGTCGATTTGAACACATCCACTTAGATATCGTAGGTCCACTTCCTCCATCTAATGGATATTCATACTTACTTACCTGTGTCGATCGCTTCACTCGCTGGCCCGAAGCATACTGCATGACCAATATGTCAGCTGCAACCATTGCCACTACTTTTGTAAACGATTACGTATCACGATTCGGTGTTCCCCTTCACATCACAACTGATCAAGGAACGCAATTCGAGTCCAAACTTTTCTCAGAGTTAACGAAACTCCTCGGATCACATCGCATACGTACAACGGCTTACCATCCGCAAGCCAATGGCATGGTCGAACGCTTCCATCGGCAACTCAAAGCCGCACTAATGGCCAGAGGCAACACAATTCACTGGAGTTCGGAAATACCAATCATCCTACTTGGTATTCGAGCAACGGTTAAAGAAGATCTGAAGTGCTCACCAGCTGAAATGGTTTATGGCCAAACCATCAAGCTACCCGGTGAGTTCTTCATCGACAATCCTCTTAGACCACTCCCAACCGCCGACACAGTCATCGACCAACTGCGACAAACCATGCAAAACCTTGTACCAAAATCAACTCGTCAATCCAAACAAGATGACGTTTTTGTTCCAAAATCACTAGACAACTGTGATTTTGTTTTCATTAGAACAGATAAGGTTCGCACGGGATTATCTCCTCCCTATGAAGGTCCGTATAAAGTTGTACGTCGACTACGAAAACATTTCATCGTATCGATTAATGGTAAAAACATTAACATTTCAATCGATCGGCTCAAGCCAGCATACGGAATTCTTTGTTCGGCTGATCAAACATCAAGCCATCAAAAAAACAAAACCGTCCGTATTGCTACGACTCACACTGTTATTTCCTAGCGAGGGAAAAATCACTTCCGGGGGAGTCCTGTAGCGGCTCACTCATCAAGTACATACATTTGTTTACCGCCACAGAATCACATATATCCGCGCTCACTCGTATCATACATTCATATTACAACCGCAACCGCTCGAACATCGATCACTGCCCTTCTTCAATTCATTTTAACTTTTACAGTGTATTGCAAATAAACGAAAAACCAAATAATTCATTTACTTTTGTTCATCGTTCCAAAACTTCGTTTCGGACACATTAATTCGTGCGTTCTTGTTTGGTGGACATTAAGTCAGATTAAAATAATAAAAATTTAATAATTGTTTTTTTTCTTTCCTCCGAACGATAATACTGTGGTGAAAATTATTAACGTAATAAATTTTCTTGTAAAAATATTTAGTAAAACATTGTTTGTTATCAGTTGTGTCTGCTACACAAAAAAAAAAACAAAAACAGAAATACAAAATCCTATTTCTACATTACAGTGAAATATATAGTTTTTTTAATACCTACAAGTTAAGTGGATTACAATACTTAAAGTGTTTCATTGGTTAAAAATAAATAGGTAATGTAAGACATTACAAACTCAGGAAATTATATAAAGAAATACTACCTAGGCGATATAAAAGAGGACCAAGTAACGGTATGGGTACTCTAATTAAAGACCTAACTGGAAACCTAGATAACCAAGACCTAATAGACATTCAAACAGCCCTTCAGGAAATTAACACTAATCAAGACACACTTAACAGACAAATTAATAAACAAATCCAAGTTAACGAGCAAATAATAACAAGGTTACAGGAAATCCAAAACTTCGTAAACACAAACTTAAACAAACTTCAATCCGAATACAACAAAACCTCAGACAAATTAAACCACATATCCTTACTACTGCTATATGACCAACATTTCTATAAAATCAATCATTTAATAGATATACTACATAACCACCTCGAAAACCTTCTAGATATAATCACCTTCTCAAAACAACGACTATTTTCGAGACATTTATTAACTGAAAACGAAACACAGTACATAGTCGATTTATTTAAACAAGACAATGTTGTTTTCCAAAATGACAATTTTATATACGACTTATTAGAACTTAAAGGTTTTTTCGACAATCAAAATCTATTAATTTACATTATCAAAATACCAATATTTAAACGCGAAAACTTTGAAATAGATAAGATGAAATCCATACCCCAAATTAACAAAATTCTTTATCCAAAACCACCAAACATGATTATCCTAAATACCTACTCATATCAGTATGATACAACAAAATGTAGAGAAATCTACAACACACATTATTGCAAAGAAAATCAACTAGAGCCGGTAGAAAATTCCTGCACACCAGCCATTATAATGCAGCAACAAGCTACATGCATGTTCCAGAATATATCAAACTTTGAAGAAATTGATTACATGAATTACGGGAAAATTTATATCCAGCCTGACATAACACCAATTACATATACATCAACATGTGATCAGACCTCATATAAAATTCAGGAACCCACACTGATCGAATTTAAAAATTGTGAAATAATCATCAAAAATCAAACATTTTCCACAAAAGAAAATGAATTTCATGACCACTTCGAAATAAAATTACCATATAATGACGTCAAAATTTCAAATATTAAACCAGAATTAACATTAGATATTCTACATAATAAAACAATTATCAATTTGGAACATACTCAGATGATACATACACACTCGATTCTACATGGCACCTCAGGACACATCGCTCTAATAATAATTATCTTAACCATTTTTACAATTGTTATAGTTAAATACAGATATCTACACAGAATTAGAGAGATCACTTCAGGACCACCAAAGCAGCCTGTCGTTCATTTTAGGGGGAAGAGTTATGTAAGCCCACAACAGGTAACATAAAAATAGGTAATATTTTTAATTTATTTTTTAAAAAATCGATTTCGGAAATAATTCCTTCATCAGTTTATATATAATACTATTACATTTTCTTAAAATTACATTTATATTTATACTATATCTAGGTGTTTATGTTGGGCTCCTCCTTTCTGTGTTTTGTATTACTAAGTCATAAATTCTATTTGTTTTTGTGTTAATTTTGTCGTTGAGTAAATTACTATTGTTTTTCTGTTTGTATATTTCTAGTTCTTCGAGTCTATCTAATTTCTGTCCTTTTTTAGCTCTATGCAGGATTGTCAAATTTGTATTAATGTCTGTGTATTTGTGGTTTTCAGTTTTTAAATGTAGTGCATAGTTTGATTTTGTTTCTTTTTTATTGATGTCGTTGATATGTTCTTTGTATCTTGTCTCAAATTTTCTACCTGTCTGGCCGATGTAATATTTGGGGCAGTTATCACATGACAGTTTGTATACACCTGTGTCGATTACTGGAGTATTGGTTGGATTTCTAAGTTTTTGTTCTAATTTATTGCTGTTTTTGTATGCTGCTTTATATCCAAATTTGTTAAGTGTTTTCTGTATTGCTTTATGAGTTGTTCTATTATATTCTACGCTAATGTATTTTACGTCTTTATTATTGTTCTGTTTTTGTAAAGTGGTTAATTGTTGTAAGTTGTTTCTTGCTAAGTTTCTTTTATTGAGTTGGTCTATTAATGAAGGGTTGTATGCGTTTCTTCTAGCTATATATTTTATTGTATTAAGTTCCTCTTCGTAATCTATTTGGCTCATTGGTATGTTATTCAGTCTGGTGATCATATGATTGTAACTTGATATTCTATGTTTATAAGGATGATGAGATTGTATATGTATTGTTTGGTCAGTCTGTGTAGGTTTTCTATATATTTTAAATGTATGTTTTGAGTTATTATTTCTAATAGTTAAGTCCAAAAAATTGATGCTATTTTCTTTTTCTATTTCTAACGTGAATTTTATAGTGGGTTGTTGGTTGTTTATGTGTTGGTGTAATTTGTCTAATTGCCTTTTTGTTCCTTTAAATAATAATAGTATGTCATCTACGTATCTATACCAATAAATTATGTTATCCCTGTATATGTTATTCCTATTATGTATGTGTCTGTTCTCGAAGTTGTTTAAATATATTTCTGCTAAAGTGCCAGATAGTGGGCTTCCCATGGGTAATCCCTCTGTCTGTTTGTAAAATTCTTTGTTATGTGTGAAATAGTTTTGTTTTGTTATTTCCGTTATAATATTAATTATTTCTTCTGTTTCTATTGCTTTTTTGCCGTTTTTTATTAATAAATTTTTGGTTATTGCTATTGTCTCGTTTATTGGAATGTTCGTGTACATGTTGGTAATGTCGAAGGAGGCTAATTTTGCGTTATGTGGTATATCTATTGACTTTATTCTATTAACTAAATTTATATTATTTTTTAAAGAATTAAAATTATCTAATTTTATATATTGTTTTAAAATGTTGTTTATATGTTTCGAAATTTTATATGTAGGTGCTGTTGTGAAGTTGATTAATGGTCTTATTGGCTTACCATCTTTGTGTATCTTCGGTAGTCCTCTTATATGCGGTGCCGATGGTTTGATCATTTTGTTGTATCTTATGGTTTTATCGCTCATTATGTTGTTTTACATCATCAATAAAAAAGAAACAAAATCAAACTATGCACTACATTTAAAAACTGAAAACCACAAATACACAGACATTAATACAAATTTGACAATCCTGCATAGAGCTAAAAAAGGACAGAAATTAGATAGACTCGAAGAACTAGAAATATACAAACAGAAAAACAATAGTAATTTACTCAACGACAAAATTAACACAAAAACAAATAGAATTTATGACTTAGTAATACAAAACACAGAAAGGAGGAGCCCAACATAAACACCTAGATATAGTATAAATATAAATGTAATTTTAAGAAAATGTAATAGTATTATATATAAACTGATGAAGGAATTATTTCCGAAATCGATTTTTTAAAAAATAAACTAAAAATATTACCACAATAAGGAAAAAATAATAAAATTCAGAAATAATAATATAAACATTAATTGTTTTTATTTTAAAGTTAAAATCGTGGGAAAAGCACACAAAAAGTGATAAATGGATATCCAAAACATATATAAAAATAGGCAACATAAATAACGCACACGATTCGACCCACGATAACATACAACAACAAACATGCAGTCACATTTTTTAACATGCATAACAAGTTTAATATTACGAGTTATGCTGTAAATATATATTTTGCCTTTTATGCAAAATATAATGTAATTGACTTTAAAATAAAACGTGTGAACATAAAAAATGTAAAGATGATAACGCTGCATTTTTTATGTATATAAACTCGAATCAAACCATTGCTCGGTGAGATTTATAATTGTATTCCAACCTAAATTGTACTCTTTATGTAAGATCAAAATAAAATTAATAAAATAAATTCTGGAATTAATAAAAATTAATTCCAGAATAATAAAATTTTAAGTGTTTTTGAAGCAATAAATGTAACTGCCGCCGCCTCCCATTCTTTAAGGTATATAATGAATAAAAATTATATGTATTTCAAAATTATGTTTAAAAAACTTGCAGTTAGCAAGCATTTGTGGTACTATCGGAAGAAGCGATAAAAGCGATATATCTCTTTGGTCCATCCCTACCAGGTTGATAAAGCAATATGGAAAAAAGAAAAAAAAATATTTTTAAAAAGATGATTTTTATGTACTCGTAGTTAGCTAACAATTAGTTAACAATTAATGGACTCAGTAAGACCTTTCATACGGCAATGGAACAAGGTATTTTGGTCAAAATATAACAGTTTTGTTTGAATTTCAACTTTATGCAGCGATGTACACAAACATCCACGCCCTTGTGAATCAGAAATTTGAATTGATCTCACAATTCATATATCTTCATAACATCCTTATCAATAAAAAATAGCAGCATATCATCATATCGACGGCTTAATCCGCAGAAAACCCAACTCCATGAGTGTTTATTTTTCAGTAGCATCATAAAACTATGTAATTAACTCAATACGACAGTGAGATTAATTTCCACGTCCCGTTCAGTAAATTAAGTTAAGCCTTTTAGCGTCGAATTTGGATTTATTAGGATTAAAATTAGAGTTGGCGTTCATCGTCTAAATATTTCCCATGTTTGAATCTGACTATCACGACGAATTAACCATTATAAAATTTATCGCTACCGACAATAGCTACTATGATATTTAATTGATCCCACTAATGACGATTACGAATAGTATTGATGAAATTTCGAAAATTTGATTTCAGATTCGGATTCCTCATACCCAACTATTAGAAAGTATTGTTAAAAAGTTTGTAACTCTTACTATTCAAGAGATAAAGTATAAAGAGAATTTTCTTAATAAAGAAAGATAATTTACGATATAAAATTAATATTTTGGGGTCAAAAACGCTTGTACTCTAAATAGATCGAAAGCTCGAGTTTTGCAAAATCAGCAGCTCCATCCACCACCTTACTTCCTCCGGCCGTTTTTAATTGATTGATTGATTTTTAAATAACTAATCATGCTCTCAACTAATTAAGCCCAAATTTAAGTTCAATTTAATTTTCACTAACCTGTTATGAATTAATCTTTAAATACTACAAAACAGTGTCTGTTTCCCTTGGCCGCTTTAAATTCCAGAATCCACCTCCGGAAATTTGTTCTTGCAGTATGATTACGAGCTGTCTAAATCTAATTATTAACTAAATATCTAAATCTAATTTTGCAGTTTATTAGACTAACAACTGTATTCTGGAATAACGTTCATTGTTTTGCTAGGTCAGACTTCTGTACACTTCTTAAATTGCAATCATTATTAATTCAAAGTTTACTTAGAACCTATCAACACTAGCTCGGAAACGATCTAAGATAACAAATATAATTTATATCAGCTACTTATTCAAATGACTTTCGCCATACTGGTCACTGTCGCAACTTGAACCACAGTTTAGCACAACTGCTGTTACAAATGAAGCATTTGATCTGTTTTTAATGTTGTCTGGCTAGAATGTACCATTCGAGATAGGCAGATCGCCCGTCCTCTCGCTACCGTGCTTGTACCAAATACATCATTTTCTCCTCTAACCTACGCCTTCAATACTTTACATTTATTAGTATTACACGACCCAAAAATTAGCAGTCTAAACCAAACCATTTTGTCGAACTCCTATGCGCATGCCATTTCTACTTCCAATAACCCTAATCTGCGGCCGATCACTGCTTGCATTAATACCACATCTCAGCAGGTTCTGACCACCAAAACTCCTCTGATCCCCAAACGTAGGCGAGCCTTAGCCCTTTTTAAACAGGCCCAATATTTTAAGAACACCCATCCCCGTGACCAGAGTGCCAGTGCATGCCTACAAACCACCAGGAAGCGTCTGTCTGATGCTTATTCTAGTCACCAATCATGAAGTGCCTACAATTCTGCAGTCATTTCACCCGTCCCTCTCCCCATGACCGACTCCGCCGAACATATTCCTTTTTCAAACAATTTAAGCGAGATAATCCAACTAGGTCCTCCTCCAACTAAGAAAGATTTTCAATTTATCCTTAAGTATATTCGCCCAGGAACCTCTTTCGGACAGGATGGGATTCCCATTGAGCTGTTCAAGCATGCGCCTGACAACGTTATAGAAGCTCTCCATAAAGTTATCGGAACTACCGACGCGTATCCCTTTGTAACACGGGTTACAAAGTTTATGCCAAGTTTCTCCTTGACAAATTGAATGACCATTTAGATGGACCACCTGCCTATCAAGCCGCATTTTTCACCAGTCGCTCTGCCGATGATCATACGTTTGCCGTTCGTAGGGTACTTGATGAAGAATGGCGCGCCGGAAATCAAACCTTCACCTTTTCGATTAACCTAGCAAAAGCTTTTGACATCGAGTGTCTACAACAATATGTACCCCTCTGGCGGGTTAACCGCATAATCAAGGCCTGTTTCTGGGAAAACACATCAATCAAATGATTTATTAGCTGTACAGCGAGATTGAAGAAAAGCCGAGAAGTAAAACTGGGATGTCCGATCTCGCCTCGGCTTTTCAATTTCATTTTAAATGAAGTAGTGATAACCGTAGCCGATCAGTATCCAGTATTACAATTAAATCAAAGTGGTACCTTGCAGCTCCCTCTTATCTTGTCTTATGCTGATGATATTTTAATTATCACGCGCGACCCTGCAAGCTTCGAACCCATCCTTGGCGATTTGATGCCATATTAGAGGCACATCGCTATTGCGTGGACATCTTACAATATCTGGGCACCTACGTAACCACCAAGCTGAGTCGACTACTCACTATCCGCACCCGATATCGCGAAGCACTCGGTATCACAAAGCTGATGCAAGCTTTTATCAAACGAAATAAAGTGCCGTCATCCTTCTGTACAATACTACTATAGTTCCCAAGATAACCTGTGGATTAAAAACCGCAGCTCTCACCCTCGCAAATGGACGGCGATAAGGAAGATATCGATATCTTTGAGCGCACAAGTGTGTCCATATTTTAAGTTTCTACAACAATGTCTCTAAATTCGAAACTATTTTTAATTTTCATTCAGTATCCTTCTAAATTTTCGCTCCATGTCCTTAGAAATGGTGTTCTAAAAGACTGAATCACCAGAAAACTGAAGCATAAATGATAAAAAAATACATTTCTGATATCTTAATTTTGTATTTACCACAAATTGTAAAAGTGGACATGGGACTTGTGTATTCTAATGTATCGATATGAACAATTCTTCATGAGGAAGCTGTTTGAGTTTAGTATTGATAAACCCACCCCTCAAAGACAGAAGATTAAGGAGATTCTAAATGGAAAAATTATAACCAAGCGCATCAAGGTTCAACGAATAAGCTATTGGGGTCACATACACCGTCGCAGTTCAACCTATATCCTCCGAGCCGCCTCCATTTACAGTGCTGGTTCGAAAGAGCTCGGGCGATCCTGTTTTACATGGCATGACTCTTTATACCAAGATTTGAAATATTTTGATAGACCACGTAACGAGTGGGCGCCCCTCTTATCATCTCGTACTGAGTTAGGAAAAGCTGCTGGGGAGATTTATCTCTGCGAAGAATCAAACTCCAGTAATCTTCTTGAAGATGAGGTCACTGGAGAAGCAGGCCTTTCAATGTAAGTAGATATAAATCTACTTATCCATTCAATTAAATAAATAAATTTCCTTCCAGAGGCGGCAAAGTTATCAACTTTCCAATCAAATTTCATAAATGTAATTTTCCTCAACGGGCGTTCCAAGAATGAAAAGCCACACCTTTCAATTTAATTCGCAGTCCACCGACGTAAAGACTTTAAATTCCTAAGACCACGCGAAGCGTGGTGAAGCTGGTCCATCGCAAAAAAGCGAGATATCCATTGCAATAAGGTTAGGCTCTGTATCTGGTGGGATCAGAAAGGTGTGGTATATTATGAACTGTTGGAATCAGGTGAAACTATCAATGGCGATGTGTACCGACGACAACTAATACGTTTGAAGCGAGCTATAGAGGAAAAACGACCAGAATGGGTGAATAGACGCAACAAATTAATTTTTCAGCATGACAATGCAAAACCACATGTTGCAAACGTTGTGAAAAATTGTTTCCAAAGACAGGACTGGGAAGTTCTAACCCACCGGCCGTATTCATCAGATAACGCTCCTTCAGATTACTACTTATTCCGGTCGATGCAGTCGTCTCTTTCTGAACAGCGGTTCAGTTCTCCCGCAGAAATCGACAATTGGCTTAATGATTGGATCGCCTCTAAAGACCAAGATTTTTTCAGAGAAGGAATCAGTAAACTGCCTGAAAAATGGGGGAAAGTTGTAGCTGCCAATGGAGCATACTTTCAATAAATAATTCTTTCATTTTCTAAACAAGAAAATGTGTTTTATTTTAACAAAAAAGGGCAGAGTCATATTCACACACCCAATATTTCTTGTTACCGTCCCGCACGAGAGATGTCGTCATATTCAGAAACGAGCTTTCCTTCTGTGGAAAATTTCTGTTTATTTATTAATATTTTATTTTGTATTTCATTTTTCTTTCACCTTTTATTTTTTTTCTTTCAACAGTTGGTACGACGCTCCAAAAAGGAAAAATTAATTCATTATAGGACCTTTAAAAAAGAAATCGGCGACAACCAACTATTGAATAAAGTATAGCAACTCCAAACGGTACCCAGCAAAAATTTAAAATTTTGATTTAACGAAATGTAAACCAAATGTATTTAATATAAGCCCTCTAGTGGTAAACACTACAACTACGTGAAGAATACAATTTTCCCATTCCTACTTCTAAGGTGGAATGAAACCATTCATTCCGCAATGAAACCGCACAGCACTGCCGTTGCAAAAACTCCAAGGTAAGACCAATTTATTTTTATTTTTTATTTTATTATTTATTATGCCTCGATCCCTAACTCTTTCTTGCTTCTTTCCTATAAATCCGGAATAAATACTATTGTGTCCCGAGACAATAGCAAAAACTCACAAAGGCGAAATTTCCTAATCACAAATCTTACTCTACCTGGCGAGGATTTAAAAGGTCACATGGAAGTACTTGTACACAAAAAATCTGTATCAAACAAGATTTGTGATGAAAACAAAAACATTGAAAATTACACCAACAAGTACTAAAGTTTTGATTTAGTACTAAAGATAATATTTCCTTTAAGAAATGTTGGATCACCTTCTATTCAATGCTATTTAACCTTTGTTATTGTTGTTATTTTTTCACGAAAATCAAATTATTATTTTGGTTTTGAATACGGAAAAGTTTGACACCATTGAGGATAGTCATTGAAAGGCGAGAAACTCGCTAAAAAATGTCAAAACAATGATTGCAGTAAAATTTCCACCACTGGGATTTAAATCAAAGGATCGAAAACATTTGCGGTTTATGTATTTGCGATATACCTAAGAGACTCTTACAATTATCCGCCTTACAGCATCACACCGTTCGTCTCGAGGTGAGGCCACTTAAATAAAGTGCCTTTGTAAGAAACCCAACATAGGGTCACCCAAATCAACATAATGAGCTGCATACACCAAGGGACCCACGTTAATTTAGACCATACCTTAAGAAGCTGAGTGGAACTACCCATCAAATGTTCCCCGGTGCTTATTGAAAGATGAAAGAGTT
The DNA here is from genome assembly GCA_958295665.1 of Tipula vernalis. Classification (NCBI taxonomy): domain Eukaryota; kingdom Metazoa; phylum Arthropoda; class Insecta; order Diptera; family Tipulidae; genus Tipula; species Tipula vernalis. The sequence continues at coordinate 171,123,841 of OY282558.1, read as the reverse complement.
AAATAGCTTTTCGGTGTATCAAAGCCTTCTCGCCCATATCGGAGAAACCCAAAGCCTTATTCTTACTCATATCGGAGCGAGCAAACTCATTCTTGTTCAGCGCCACCCAATATGCAATATGCAGATTGGTCTTCGTAATTCATATAATTTAGATAAAAATAACCACTTACCTTAAGTACCCAGTCTCGTTTCCTCCGCAACGACGTTTGGTTTCTATTTTAATACTTACCTGTTTCTGGGACTATCGACAGATGTATTCCGCGATGTCATTTCACAGTGTTGTCAGCACAGTTTTGTTGGGGTGTGGTTCACACAGGTCCTTCATCGAGATCAAAGATCTTCCACTTATCATTGATGGTTTTTTATTTTTGCATTTAAAATTTCCGACGCCCAACATATCGGTCAACCGATTGATTCTGATCTCTACTGTCAACCAGATTGCAGCAAGCAGACCACACACATTTTTGATGAAATTGCAAAAATTGAGAGAGCTTGGGTTTCATGTTTTGATGCATCCACCGTATAGCCGGATTTAGCCACCCTCTGACTACCATTTGTTTTGATCTCTGTAAAACTCCCTTGATGGTTTAAAGTTGGCTTCAAAAAAGCACTGTGAAAATCATTTCCTCAAAAAAGAGTTAAGAAACTTGCCGAAAACCAATTTTTCAAAAACTTCAATAAAATCCGAAGAAGCAGTTTAAAGTAGCCGAATTCGTCCAAAATTGGTTTTGCTTTCGATTTTCTGCATTACTTTTAACAAGCGCGTTGTTTACAAATTCCGTAACAACGTTGATGCTACTCGAACAAAGATATCATTGTGACTAGTAATCTAGAGCAGGTGGAAGGAAATCTAATTTTCTATGAGTGATTCCTGAACGTTAGACATGTACTTTAACCAACCGAATGGAAAACAATACCCATGTAGAAACTCTTTTTTTGGACTATTGGCCAGCTTTTTCGATTGGGCCGCACTATGCGCCAACTAAAATCCTTCTCTTACAAAAAACTCATTTAGAATTAATCGAAAACTTTTATCTAAAAACTTCTTTTAAATTTAAGAATCGTTCGTTTTAAAAAATTCTTATTTAAACAAAAAGGATTTCTTTTTGTTTCATCAAGCGGACTAATTTATGTTTTAAAAAGATTTAATTTTCAAATGGTTGTACATCGTAAAAACGAAAAATTTTAAAACTAAATGTACGAGTAAAATGAGAAATTTTTTAAAAATCCAATGGGTTATCATTCAAAACTTAAAGGATTATTGTTCGACATAAAATGAAAATTTCTTCTTAAAACAAATTGCTTGAACTTTTTGAAGTGAAAAGCTATTTTTTTAGCAAAAGCGTCTAGAATTCCATTTAAAATGATTAAGAATCTTTTTCATCTTTTTCGTTTTTTTTTTTCAGTTTACTGTGCATTTTATTTTTTCATTAAATAACTCAAAAATATCTTTTGTTGAGTATACCATATCTTTGGGTAACACCATAGAATGATATCATTCATGTGTTTTGTTTATAAATGTTGGCTTCCCTTTCAACTGATTTATGCTATCTACAAAAAGCTTTGGCAGGTCTGTTTTGTACTTAACTTCATCAAACTTCGTTCACCTGAATAATGTAAAGTTTATACTTTTTGTTCGAGATAAACAACAGGAACACAAAATTAACTAAAACACTATTCCAATTAAGTAGTTATTAATAATCATTAATTTTATTTTATATCCAATTACAAACAATAAAAACTGGAATCCGGGTATGTAATTTACATTTGTACGATCACATTGTCCTTATCGCATTATTTAGTGAATTCCAACAAATTTAAATTGTGATCACACAATAATTGAGAATTGGGTTAGGGGGTAACAGTACTCTACCAACCGAATGTTAAGATTCGAGAAGAAATTTAACGGTTCCATATTGTACAACTACAAACATTAAGTGCCTTGTAGAAATTATACCAGTGAAAATAGTGAACAGTTTTGTGATTAATAATGCCGCAAACAGACGCTCTAGTGAAACGTCGATCCAATATAAAGGGATCGTTAACCAAGGTATTTAATTATGCCACCTCTCGGCGAATAGTGGAAGCATCTCAATTGGACATTGAGGCACTGAAGGTCAGACTTAGGCGAGCGGAGAATTTACTCTCCGAATTCCATGATATTGAGCAAGCTATTATTGCATTAAAGCCAGATGATGAAAGCCACCAAGACGAGTTCGAAGACAAACAATATAGCGCTGTTGCCGAATTAAACAAGTTAATACGGAAATCAAACATGGCTGTCGGTAATATGTCTGTCGAGTTGAATGGCACACAAGGACATCACACACGGAGTGCGAACATCGAAGTGAAACTGCCGAAAATTAATATTGCTCCATTTTTCGGTATATATACCGAATGGCAATCATTCCATGATTTATTATTGCTTCAACCATCCATGAAAATCCGAACCTGAACCCTGTGCAGAAATTTCAGTATCTCAAGGGTTTTTTGAGGGGTGAAGCAGCAAACCTTCTAAAGCATCTTCCGATTTCAGATGCTAATTATATCGAAGCGCTTAATAAATTGAAAACCAGGTATGACAGAAAACAATATACAGTTCAATCATTTATTAAGTGTTTCGTCGAGATACCGAACATCCATAGTCCAACATCGCAGCAAATCCGAAAATTAATGGATACCGGCGACGAAGTGCTTCGTGGGTTAAAAGCGATAGGACCTGAAGCCGAGGCTCGAGATCCCTGGCTGGTATTTTTGTTGGTCCAAAAGCTAGATGAGCAGAGCAGAGACAAATGGGCTAATGAAACAGCAGACATAGAATTTCCAACGTGTCAGGCTTTAATTGCATTCCTGATTAAACGAGCTGATACCTTAGATGCAGCGAAAAGCTATCCTCGAAGAGCTGTTACCCAGTTGAAGGCTGTTCCGAAATCACTTACCAGTGCTGCCGTGTCATGTGCAGTTTATAGCGATAATTATCATCCATTATTCCAGTGCGCTAAATTCAAGGAATGGACAGTCGAAGAAAGACGAAGCTTTATAAAAACCGACAACCGTTGCTTTAACTGCTTAGGCAGCTCACACACCGTATCCCAGTGTCGATCAAGGCAAACATGTCACACATGTAAAAGAAACCATAACTCATTATTACATTTCGACTCCAATACCAAGTGTTCGTCCAGTGAGAATCAGCAAAACACTAGAAGCCAACCAGGATCATCCAATATACCATTTTTACGTAGTAATACGGCTTCAACAGATATACTCACATACCAACATCGGCATGTATGCACTCCAGTTATCATCCGGCAATGTTACCTTCCGCGACCGTAAGGGTACGAGATAGATAGGCCAGCATCAATTATGTCGAGTTTTACTCGACTCCGGTTCTCAAAGCTCCTTCATTACTGAGGCATTCGCACAAAAATTGGGACTGGAGCGTAAATATGGAAGAATCTCCATACATGGTCTTGCTAATCAGAAGCTGGTCACGACACGAGGGATAGTTGGCATCAGCGTCTCACCCCGCATTTTAAATCCACCTTCACATCTGAAGTGTCTGCGTACGTGGTACCCTTTATTACCACTGTAAAATCATTACAAGAAGTCGATTTGTTGAAATACCAATGCATTGCAACATTGTCATTGACTGATATTAGTTTTAAGTCACCATCCAAAATCGACTTTCTTACTGGAGCCGATCGATTTTTTGAAATCCTCAAGCCAGAACCACTCAAGGATAATCATAACAATACATTCGCACACAAAACGCATTTCGGTTGGATATTGACTGGTAATCTGACCTCTACCGATGAATCCAGCCAATGTAATACGATTAGTGACAACAGCCAGTTGGATACGAATCTGAGAAGGTTCTGGGAATGTGAGGAGTTGTTTAATAGTGCACCATTGCTAGCCAAGGATCAAATCTGTGAAGACCTGTTTAAAGATACCACCATAAAATTATTGGACAACCATTACATGGTGAAGTTGCCATTTACGCCAGAAAGAAGTCCATTAGGAGATTCACTAGGTATTGCTGTTAAACGACTGCATTCTGTTGAGAGGAAATTTAAACATAATACCGAATTTTATAAGCAATATGCTGAATTTATGGACGAATACAGCAAGCTCGGGCATATGACAGAAGTTCATCCACCAGAAAATCCTTCTGAGTATTTGTATTTGCCACACCACCACCACTAAGTTACGCGTAGTATTCGACGCTTCCGCCAAAACCACTTCAGGATATTTGTAGCGGGTAGTTTCTTCCATTACAAGAAACACCGCACAATAAAGTCAACATCCCTCCGAGCTCTAATTTTTATCAATGGACAATCCTCCAGATAAAGAATTTTACAAAATACGTTCCAAAATTTGTAACGAACAATTCACATTTAATTGTGAATTCATTCTTTTCCTCATTACATAACGATTCTACTTTGGTATACAAACTATAAGTACATTGCATACACAAACATACAACATAACTTGTATATACAAAATTTCTTATGCAAAATATAATTGAAAAATTATATTTTTGTGATACACAATCATTTTGTTAGCATGACCTCCAAATCACCTCATTTGGAATTGCATTAAAATCGCATCGATTTTAACAAAACAAAATTGATAAAATCATACGAAGACAATAGGTATAATGTTTTTTGTCAACAGCCTGCGTCATAACTTTAACATCATCAATAGCACGATGGCCCGAACAAAGAAAAACTGGTTACCAAATTTAGGTTCGGCGTTTATCAAAAATCACACGAGGAAGAGAACAAACCCAATATTCATTCTATTCAATTTTAGGATTTAGCAGCAGCAGCAGCAGAGCAACAACCAACACAAGATAACAATAAAAATTAACGTTGTTAAAGAAAATTTATAAAATAAAATAATTAACAAAAAGTTTAGTTTTTATTTATTAAATTAATCAACTTTTACATACAAACCAACGTTATATATTCATTAAACGATAATCTGTTAACCGGGCCGACATTGCAAAACCTAATCGGCGATATCTTACTACGATTCCGAATACATCAAATAGTATTTACAGCGGATGCGGAGAAAATGTATCGCCAACATGGGTTCACCCCAGCGATCGACGATACCAAAGAATAGTTTTGCATAGATCTCCTGAAGAAGACATCCAACACTTCGAATTAATCACATTAACCTAAGGAATGTCCTCAGCACCATATTTGGCAACCAGGGTAATCAAACAAATAGCTGAAGACAACGCCAAGCTATATCCACAAGCATCGAAAATATTACTAAAGGACATGTACGTCGACGATTTAATAACTGGGGCAAATGACGTATCTGGAGCAGATAAGTTGGCTCAATAAATTTCAAAACTAATGTTCGAATCCGCGTTTAACCTCCGCAAATGGTCTTCCAACTGTTCTGAAGTTTTATCCAAATTAACCGTCGGTGAATCCGATCCATCCGTGCCCAAGTTATTTTCGAAAGAACCACAAGAAGTTAAGATATTAGGATTGCAATGGCAACCAACCAGTGATGCCGTAACATACCATGATGTCATTGAAGGTGCAGCACCAAACACCAAAAGAGCAATATTGTCTGAAGCCAGCCGTATCTTTGATCCACTAGGGTTATTAGCACCATTCATAATTAAAATAAAATGTTTTTTTCAAGGGTTGTGGCTGTTAGAGTTGGGATGGGACGACGATTTACCAACTAAGGTTCGAGACCAATGGCTAAAGATACCAGACGAAATAGCCGATATATCAACCATAAGGATACCCCGATGGCTGTTTATGAACGATGCAGGAGCTCAATTACATGGGTTTTGCGATTCTAGCGAAGTTGCGTACGCCGCTTCAGTCAATCTTCCTATTTTTTATAACGGCCAATTTGTCACCACCTTGGTAGCAGCGAAAACAAAGGTTGCTCCCATTCGGAATATCTCCCTACAACGGCTAGAGTTAAATGGACTGATTCCACCATCATACTGGATTGGCTGTCCACGTAAGTGGAAAACCTACGTCGCAAATCGTACCAGCGAAATTTTGGAAGTACTACAAAGAGACAAATGGCGACACATTACATCCAAACTGAACCCAGCAGATAGTGCAACGAGGGGATTAAACCCAACTAAACTACGAAATCATCTGCTCTGGTGGAATGGGCCTGAGTTTTTGAAGACAAAACCCGAACATTGGCCAGTTTTTCGGAAAACAGATATTACAAGCAATTTAGAACGCCGGGAGAGATTACACGTCATGGTCGCCATTTGTCCCGAAGCATCAAAAACAGTAATTGAACAATTGATTACCAACCACTCCAGTTATGATAAGATAATAACTATCCTCATCATTATCCGAAACTTCATTGTAAAATATTTGAACTTAAAAACCACGTCGAAAATAAAAACCAGTTGTGTTAGGCGAGAAGCGAAGGCAAAGGTATTAAGATACACCCAGGAGCAATATTTTAAGGACGAAATTCAAGGCTTGAAGAAGGGTAATGGTGTGTCAACAAGGAGCAGCCTTAAATCGTTAAATCCATTTCTGGACAATATGGGGCTCCTACGTGTTGATGGTCGTATTAAGAGGGCCATTGCACCTTATGACACCCGTCACCCAATAATATTGCCTTCAAAATCCGCAATTACGTATAAACTAGTTATTAAATATCACAGAAGCAATCTCCATTGCGGGGCATCGTTATTATTAAGCATTTTACGAAGACGATTCTGGGTCATCCATAGGAGGTACACGGTAAAAGCAACTATCCGAACGTGTGTACCCTGCATTAAACAACGACCGCTGACCGAGAACCAAATAATGAGCAACTTGCCGAAGGAGAGAGTCGAACTAATCGGCTCATTTTTAAAAATTGGTTTGAACTTTGCGGGTCCCATAAAAATGTATTTGAAACGCGGTCGAGGGCCACGTGTTCAGAAGGCTTATATATGCATGATAATATGCTTAAGTACCAAAGCGATACATTTGGAACTCGTAGGAGATATGACTACTGACTCTTTTATGGCTGCGTTGAACCGAGTTTTTGCGCGAAGAGAAGTCGGTACAGATATTGTAATGTATGCGTATTTGAAGTGTATGTAAACGCTGCATTACCATAAAGAGTTCGATATGTGAACGTAGCTTTAGAAAATGGTAACTACGTTCACGCTAAAGAAAAGAATAAAGCATTCTCGTGTGTAAGCTCAACAAAGAAAGAGTGTTTTATTTAAACCATCCCGTGCAAATTAAATACGAAGATAATACAAACATCACATTGGCGACGAGGTAAAAAAATTAAAAAAAATTAAATAAAAAAAGTATTTTTAATACGTTGATCAATAAATTATTGATTCATTAAAAAGAAAAGTGCATAATTATGATAACAACGAATACCGAAAATATTAAAACACAAAATGGTGTTAATATTACACGTTTCGGAGAGGAATTCCATCAGGAAGTAGATGAATGGCTGCTATACCAGGAAAGGTTGGAGAATTTTTTCAATGCCTGTAAAACAACAGACGACGATAGTAAGAAAATCTTATTATTGAACTCTATCGGCGCTAAAGTGTAAAAATTATTACGCGATTTGGCGACACCATCATTACCGATGGACACAAATTATAGTGAGCTGTGTGATATATTAAAAAAGTATTATACCAAACCAATCGTGATATGGTAGGAGCGGAAAAGTTTTTATAATGCTACGCGGGTAGAAGGCGAATCAGCGGCAGAATTTGTTGCCAAAATAAAACGGCTGGCGAGCAACTGTAATTTCGGTATACATCTGGAATCAAAATTGCTAGACAAATTCGTGGTCAGTCATAGCGAATATTGTAGAGCATTCGATCGGCTTTGTGAGGAAGACGACGAAAACAAATTAACGTTACAGAAAGCGTTGCATATTGTATTAAAATATCAACCGCAACCCACAATAATAAATGCAGTAAAAAAACAATTTACAAATCAACACCAGGGAAGTAAATTAAAAAGTGTGAACAATCAAACACAATTTAAATCGAATACGAGTAAACAAGGCAATCATCAACAAAAGCAGTACAATACAGCAGTGAAACCGAGATGTGAACACTGCGGGTACAAAAACCATACCAGTAACAATTGTTATTACAAAGCAGCAACCTGTGTGAAATGCAAAAGAGTGGGTCTTATTGCCACAGTATGTAAGTTAAAGAAAATTAATTATGTGTCAAATGTCGACAAATTGGAAATTGGAAAATCATCAAAAAGATGAAAGTAAATTTTGTAGTAATGTAGATAAAGAAAGCATATTTAACGTAAATACCAGTATTAATAATAATTCTATTTTTATAAATATCGAAATAGAAAATAAGAATTTTAAATTCATGTTAGATACCGGTGCTAGCGTATCATTGATACCGTTGCATTTATACAAAAAAGAATTTTCAGATTTTAAATTACAAACAGCAAATATTAAACTGTCCGCATTCTCAGGTCATGAAATCGAGATAGTAGGTAAATTTTATTCGAAAATTCGGTACGGTCGAAAAATTTTCAAATTCCCGTTAGTAGTGGTTAACACAATATGTACCAATAATGATTTAGCACCAGCATTTCTGGGCAGGGATTTTTTGTCAAAATTTGGTATAACTTTTACACAAGTAAATAATATACAAGCTAGCCAAGTGTCCGGTTTGAATAAACTGTTAAGCGATTTCAAAAATTTATTTGATGGTCAGTTGGGTACGTTTAAATATCACCAAATAAAATTAAGTGTGATAGAAAATAGTAAACCTATTTTTCGGAAACCCAGGCAAATACCATATGCTTTTAAGGAGAACGTCGATGGTGAGTTGGATCAATTATTAAGGTTAGGTGTAATTACACCAGTACCTACAAGCGATTGGGGTACACCATTAGTTCCCGTGTTGAAGCAATATGGAGGCATTAGACTTTGTGCCGATTATAAGGTTACGCTTAATAGTTCGTTAATTGACGATAGACATCCAATACCTTTAATTGAGGAAATTTTCAATAAATTGCAAGGCCGTAAACCATTTTCAAAGCTCGACATAGAGTCAGCATATAATCAATTTGAGCTAGAGGAAGAGGCTCGCAAATTAGTGGCTTGAAGCACTCACCGCGGAGTTTTTCTAGTCCATCGTATGCCATATGGTATCAAGCCTGCTATTGGAATTTTCCAGAAAGAGTTGGAAAAGCTATTGTTAGGAATTCCTGGAGTAGTTAACTTTTTGGACGATATTGTTGTCACGGGCAGAACTACCATAGAGCATTTAGAGAATTTGAAAATTACGTTTCAAAGATTGTCAGACGCAGGGTTAAAATTTCGTAAAGACAAGTGCAAATTTTTTAAAGATGAAATTAAATACTTGGGTCATAAAGTTTCAAAACACGGTTTGTCGAAGTCGTCAGAACGTATTGATGCAATAGTCAACGCCCCAGAACCTTCTAATGTCACTGAAGTTAGAGCGTTCAGTGGATTGGTCAACTATTACGCCAAGTTTTTGCCAAACATTTCAAAGAAGATGCACAGTATTTACCATCTTCTGAAGAAAGACGTACATTTTAAATGGGATTCCAATTGTCGGAAAGAGTTTGATAATATCAAAACAGAGATAGTCAGAGATGTGGTATTAGTCCATTATAATCCAAGTTTGCCTATCGTAGTAGCAACCGATGCTTCAAATTATGGAATATCAGGAGTAATTTCCCATATTGCTACTGATGGATCAGAACAGCCAATAGCATTCTGTAGTAGAACTTTGTCAAAAGCAGAGAAAAATTATAGTGTGATAGAAAAAGAGTGACTCGCAATAGTTTTTGCAATCTTCAAATTTTATCAATATCTAGTAGGGAGAAAATTCGTAATAAGGACAGACCACAAACCTTTATTAGGGTTATTTGGCGAAACTAACGGATTTCCACAAATGGCAGCCAGCCGAATTCAGCGCTGGGCGGTAAATTTATCAGCATTCGACTATAAATTAGTATATGTTAAAGGGATAGACAACATAGCAGATGCTATCGAGATTACCATTACGAACTAGTGATCACACTAGTGAAAAATCGTATATAAATTTTATTCTGGATAAGGACATTGCAATAGACGAGAATCTCGTGAGTTTGGAAACTTCCAAAGACGAAATGTTAGTAGAGGTTTTCGGTGCGGTCAAAAATAGTAATTTTTCCAAATTGAAGGGCGATATTTTCAAACCTTTTCAGCGTCGAGAAGCAGAACTAACAATTGAGTCGAATATTCTTATGTGGGGACATAGAATTATTATTCCTACATCACTGCGAAAGATCATGCTAAATAGAGTTCATGCTTCACATCTTGGAATTGTCAAGAGTAAGTCTATTGCAAGATCATATATGTGGTGGCCAGGAATTGACAAAGATTTAGAAAATCTAATCAAAGAGTGTAGATATTGTCTAAAAACACGTCCAGACCCGGAGAAAACAGAACTAATTCCTTGGCCAAATCCGAATAAAATTTGGTCTCGGATACATATAGATTACGCTGGTCCGAAGTATTTAGAACTCGTGACATAACATCAGAGTTTACTATAAACAAACTCAGAGAAACATTCTCTCGCTTTGATCTACCACCACGTTTTGGAACACAATTTCAGTCTGGTAACTTCGCAAAATTTATAAAGTTAAATGGTATCAAATATATCTCAAGTCCACCGGGACATCCAGCTACAAATGGTGCAGCTGAAAATGCAGTTAAAACTTTCAGAAAAACATTTTGTGCCGCATTAGATCAAGCGCAAACTGAAAATTTAAATAATTTGTGTTTAGACACCATAATTCAGAGGAATCTTTTTGATTACCGAATAGCAGAACATTGTTCGACAGGAACATTCGGCAGAGAAATCAAAACTAGATTCGATTTAGTAAAACCATCGGAAAGTAACCAAAATCATAATTCAAACACTGAAAAAGTCAGTAAAACTATAGACAAAAGCTTGTCAAAGCAACGACAATATTATAGGGGGAGACGTAGAGTTATTTTCGATGTAGAGGAGAAAGTCATGGTTAGGGACTACAGAAATCCGAAAAAGAAAAGTTGGCTGCCTGCTAAAATAGTACAGGTGTTAGGGTTTCGAACTTATTTGTGCGAACTGGAATCGGGAAGGAGAATAAAACGGCATACCGATCAACAAATTAAAGGTGGTACAACCATAAGTACTCAGAATAACAATGAGGTTGACAATGCGAACAGTTACGATATAATTAGGTTAAAACTATCCGAAAACAACGGTTGTAAAAATAATATTGTAAACAAGAATCATAATCCGGAAGTATCAAATGAAATAAATGTTTCAGATAGTTCTGGTGATGAATTTTTGGGTTTTCCAGAATTGTTTGTAACACCCAAAAACAGTCGTCCTAAACGACAGTTTTGTTTTCATATAATATGTATAGTATTTTAAATTAAAATTATAATAAAAATGAATACTGTAATAAAATCTTAGAATGGAGGTATGTAATGTATGCGTATTTGATGTGTATGTAAACGCAGCATTACCATAAAGAGTTCGATATGTGAACGTGTTGTATATTATGCGAGCGTATGATTGTGATTGATGGGCCGGATTAAAAGAATACACACACTTACACCATTAAACAACTTTATTTATTTTTAACAATTTTTATTTTTAATAATAATTAAATTTTGTTGTTTAGAGCTCGATGGTTTGTAATGAACTGCCTTTTTTAATTATTGTTTACATAATCTGAACTTGATTACAATTGTATGTATATGTGTAATGACTAACGACATACTTTTACCAAAATGTAAAACAAGCTCAATACAATAATTAACAAGGTATTATTTATACATATTTAATTACAGTGAATCACAGAAGTATTCACAACACCTTTCCCCTTGGAAAAGATAAACCTGAAGGGTTTATCTGTAAGTAATATTTCTTAAATTTATTGCAAATTAAATCTAACATTTATGTTGAAAAATTCATATACATTTAGTTATCCTTTTAATAGGATAACTTAACATAAAATATTAAAATTTAGAAATTTGTGGTAATCCATTTATATATGAACTGCTAAATATAACAGGAAATTCAAAAAGTTATAAAATTGAATACTTAATTTTAATTAGATAAAAAAATAATGAATTAAATGTAAATCAATGAATAACCATATTTTATACAATAATAATGACTCACAACGTTATCTTTAAGTCCGGAACAACTTTAATCTGTTATTATGAATGACTTTATTTTGGAGAATTAATGCGAATTGTAGAATTTTCATCCGAGTTTATATCTAAGATAGGATAAGGGCCGTTCCACAAATGATCCAATTTTCCTTTGTTCATTACTTCATTTTTGAGGAGAACTAAATCTCCAACTTGAAATTTTGTGACATTCGCGTTTTTGTCATAGTAATTTTTCGATTTTAATTTTCCTTGAATGAGTTTTTCTCTGGCCATTTTCCAGCAATTTTGAAATCTATTTTTCAATTCAGCTACATATGAATCATAGTTATATAATGGTTCGGGATTTTTGGTTAATGATGTAGGAATTGTTGGTTTAAATCCGAATATAAGTTCGAAAGGCATATAACCCGTAGAAGAATGTGGAGTAGAGTTATAAGTAAATAAAGCCATTGGAATCCATTTGTCCCAGTCATTCACATCATTTGAAGTAAAATTGCGTAGGTATTCCCCCAACGTCCTATGAGAGCGCTCTAACGCGCCATTCGACTGAGGGTGATAGGCTGTCGTGTTGATCTTTTTGATTTTTAAAATTTTACATACACTCGAAAATAATTCCGACATAAAATTTGATCCCATATCAGTCACGATTGATTGTGGAGACCCGAACAAGCATATACAGTGGTCAACGAATGCCCTGGCAATAGTGGGAGTTTCTTGATTTGGAAGACAAACAGCAAACGAAAATTTTGTAAGGTCGTCCTGAAGCGTTAAAATATATTTATTTTCATTTTCAGTAAGTGGAAGTGGTCCCATTACGTCTAAGAACAATTTTTCGAATGGAACCTTGGATGTCGTAGTAATTTTCATTGGACATTTAATTAATTTCCCTACTTTGTTCTTCTGACATTGAGCACATTTGCTGATGAAATTTCTAATTATAGTCATCATTTTCGGAAACTGATAATAACATTTTAATCTTTTAAATGTTCTATATACACCCTGATGTCCCCCGAGAGGATTGTAATGAAAATTGTGTAACACTTTTTCTATTTCTCGCTGATTGTCGAGTTGAATAATATTTTTAGATTGCTCTGTTGAAGAGCGACTAACGGTTTCTGGATGTGGTGAATCTGAACTATTTGAAACATCGTTATGGGAATATTGAGTTTGGTTCTCCGTTGTGATTTTTGAAGCTTCTAGTTTGGATTTTGATCTAGTTACTACATTGATATAATTACCATCTTCCATGGTGCTGGGTAATTCTATACGACTTAAGCAGTCCGCGTTTTTGTTAGTCTTACCAGATTTAAATTCGATTTTATAGTCGTAACCATCCATATCTATTCTCCAACGAACCAAACGAGATGACGGATTTGAAATAGATTTGAGCCAAATTAGAGGTTTGTGATCTGTTCGAATTATGAATTGTTGCCCAAAAATGTAAGGTCGAAATCGTTTCAAAGCCCAGACGATCGCAAGTAGCTCCTTTTCAATAGTCGCATAGTTCTTTTCAGCTTTCTGCAACACCCTACTTGCATAAGCAATAGGAAGGTCGACATCAATCAAAGAATTTTGCGACAAGATTGCTCCTATGGCCACGTCACTTGCATCGGTCGTAACTATAAAAGGCTTTGTAAAGTCAGGATAGCATAAAATAGGCGGATTTATCAATGCTTTTTTCAATTTTTGGAAAGCCTCTTCACAAAAATGTGACCATTCAAACAAAACTTTCTTCTTTAGAAGTGTTGTGAGAGGTTCCGCTATATCTGAAAATCCATTTATGAAACGCCTATAGTAGCTGGCTAACCCTAGAAATGATTTTACGTCTTTTGTACATTTAGGTTTAGGGTAGTTTTTAATTGTAGCTATTTTTGATGGATCAGATAGAATTCCCTTATCAGAAATGGTATGACTTAAGTAGCTGATCTCTTTTCTCAAGAATTTACACTTTGTTGGCTGTAGTTTGAGTTTGTGGTTTCGCAGACAAGTGAAAACGTCGATTAATTTTTTATTGTGGTCTTCCAAATCGTACCCATAAACCACGATATCGTCGAGGTAGACAAAACATTTTACACTATTTAAACCAGATAATACCGAATTCATCATCCGTTGGAAAGTCGCCGGAGCGCCTCGAAGTCCAAACGGCATACGATTAAAATGGTAATGACCCGTATTTGTGCTGAATGCTGTCTTTTGCTTATCGTTGTTACTTAACGGAACTTGATGGTATCCATCTACCAGATCAAGCGTAGAGAAATAATTTGATTTTCCAAGTTGATCTAAGATGTCTACTATGTTGGGTAATGGAAATGTGTCTGGAATAGTGATATCATTAAGCTTCCGATAATCCACAACAACTCTCCAACGCTTGAGGCCTTCTCCCGATTTTTTCGGAACAACAAGTAAGGGCGAGTTCCACGGACTATTAGAATGCTCGATAATATTATTTTTTAACATAGAGTCAACTTGCTTATTTATTTCTTCCTTAGCAGAAAAGGGTAATCTGTAAGGTTTAATGTTCACTGGTCTTGAGTTAGGAATGAGTGTAATCTCATGGGAAATAGCATCGGTTTTTGTGAGCTCATCACCTTCTAAATAGAAGATATCATTAAAAGACCGACAAATTTTGATAATTGAACTTTTTTCTTCTTCGTTCAGGTGACCAGTGTCTACATGACTCTCTAATTTTTGTAGTCTATTTTCTACAGGATTTTTCCATTTATTCAATTGAAATACTTCGAAATTTTCTAAAAGGGTTGGCATTATATTTATTTCTTTTATGTCGACTGCGAATTCATTTGTGTTTAACATTGATATTGGAAATTGAGAATTATTGGTTTTTATGATGCAATTTCCAGTGAAAACCCCTGGTGAAATTTCCATAGATGGACAAAAATAGTCTAAATTATTTGGTAAAAAATGACAAATATTCATAATTTTTTCGACTCTTGGAGGGATATTGCCATTTACTAAAAAGTTAGAACAAAGTGGAAATTTTTGTGAATTATCGCTTGTTAAAGGGATTTCCAAAACTCTATTAGTGTAATCAATTTTACACCCATAATTTTCTAAAAAGTTTTTGCCTAAAATACCCATTGATTTTATAGGAAATTCATTATTCACTATATGAAATTTTTGAGAAATTGAATGATTTTCAGTTAAAAATATATTTCCTTCACATAATGCTAACGTTTGGATTTCATTCGGCGTTATGCCAGTAACTGTGCATTTTAAATAAGGATAACATTTGACATCTTCTTGTATACATTCTTTTTTGATAATGCTGATATCCGCACCGGTATCAATTAAGAAACTAGAATTGTTGTTTTTCAATATATCGATATTTAAAAAAACAAATTTGTTATTATTGTTATTTAAATTAATTGAATAAGCAGATGGTAATGATAAGTGTTGGTTTGACGTATAGGGTAAGATAAGTGAATTTGAACACATATTTACTGAAGTTCGCTCACCCGAACAGATGTGTTCGCTTTCTCTTGTGCAGGTGAACTTCCGTTTCCCGAATCCTTAATAGTTTGAACAGCTGAATTTGTATTTTGAGTTCGATTCGTTTCAGCATATCTTCGTTGACGACAGTTTCTTATGTGGTGTCCAATCCGTTTACAATAACCGCATACCACTGTTTGCTGATTTGATAAATATGATTGGTTTGGTTGAGAACCAGGATTTGTAAAAGACGGCTTATTGGAATTCTGGTAGATTTTGTTATTATTTTGAGAATTTGTCCAATTTGATGTTCTACGATAGCATGTTTCTGCAGAGTGACCGTTTTGTTTACAAATTTGGCATTTTACAATAAATTTTTTTGTGGAATTGCTAATAGTTGCATTAGAAAACGAAGATGATTTGTAATTAAGAGTAGCTTCTTCTTCTATTGCTTTAGAAACTGCTTCTTTTAGGGTGGTGAATCTACACGCTTTTATTATTAGCTGCAAAGATCCGTTAAGTCCATCTACGAATGACTTTAGGGCTGTTGTGGAATTTAGACGCTGTATAATTTCTGAAGATTTTTCACCTTCACGCGCGATGCATGCAGCATTTAAATCATTCAACAACTCATCGATTCGGTGGGCATAAGACTTAACCTCTTCGTTTGGATGTTGATTTACCCGAATTAGTTCTACTTGTAAAAACTCGATCGGTCTATTTTCGGAAAATTGGGAATTTAATTCAGATTTTAGATCAGAGTATTTTTTAAAAGTTTTATGTTTGAAAATTTCGTGTGCTTTGTCTTGTAATTTGAACAAGATCATTTCAATAAGTTCATTTTCGTTAAATTCATCATTTAATTTTTTATAAACCATCTCACAGGCTGAAATGAATTTGTTCAACTTTCTGGAGTTACCATCAAACTCTGGTATAATTTTGAAAGCAAAATTCACATTTAAAGACATTTTGCGATTTTGATTTATGGAAAAACGACTTATGGAATTATAATTAACACTCGGAAATGAAGAATTTGATACGAAATTTAAATTATTTTTTTCAATAACAGAATGTTGTTCAGAGCCGGCGAGAACGTTACTAAAGTAATCACTACCGTTATCCAAAATTTGGTTACTCACCGGATTTAAAATTCCCGAATTATTATCTTCAATATCTTCTGACTCGGTCGATATTTGTTCCGATACGTTTATTGATCTTCTTTCGATTTTTATTTTATGGATATTTTTTTGATTTTCCTGAATGTGATCGTCATCAGTAGCACTCATAAGAATTGAATTGAATACACGAATAGCAAAAAAAAAAAAAAATGTATGTATAAGAAAAATTTCAATTAAAATATCAGATCCAACTTACCATAAAATACTTGTAATTTAATATAAATTTAAATCTTTATAAACGAAAATGAATGATTTGTATATGAATCAATAAATATGGTGGTTGTCGCCTTATATGACCGTCCAATAGATGCTCTTGTTGAGAAGTTTTAATGAACCGTTTATTGCTCCAATATGCATTAGACGTAAAAACTCTGCCAGTAATTTTTCCGATGTGTGTGTCGCCAAAATTATGCCGTTGATTTTTCCGATGTGTGTGGACGCCAAAACGATGCCGTTGATTTTTCCGATGTGTGTGGACGCCAAAATTATGCCGTTGATTTTTCCGATGTGTGTGGACGCCAAAACGATGCCGTTGATTTTTCCGATGTGTGTGGACGCCAAAATTATGCCGTTGATTTTTCCGATGTGTGTGGACGCCAAAACGATGCCGTTGATTTTTCCGATGTGTGTGGACGCCAAAATTATGCCGTTGATTTTTCCGATGTGTGTGGACGCCAAAACGATGCCGTTGATTTTTCCGATGTGTGTGGACGCCAAAATTATGCCGTTGATTTTTCCGATGCGGTAGACGCCAAAATTGATTCGGTATAATGTTGATCTCGACAAATATAATGTTTGTTAATAATAATTAACAATAGTGATTGCGTCTTTGAAATGATTTTGAGCTTCGTGTAGTAACCTCAAAAGAAATTTGAATTCGATGAAATTGGCCAATTTGATTGATGATTGACCGAATGATGCAGGTTTGTTCAGTTATGTTTCAAGGACGCTGTGAACTGTAACCCACGTTGTGCTGCTCGATTGATGAGGCTTCGTTGTTTTTTTTTTTTTTTTTTTTTTGAACTGCCGATATTATTTTGATCGGTTTTAATATAAATGTACAATCAAAGTATTTTATATACTAGCTTATTATATGTGAATAATCAGTTTATGTGCACTGATGATATACCGGTAAAAAATTGATCTAATTTATGATCTAAAATTGTTGAACATAAACCGTATAAGCGTACACATATTCACGTTGCACTTAGATATTCTCACAGTGTGTATTAAATTTTTGATTATGTGCTTTAATGCACAACAAAAAATCACTTGTTGTAAAAAAAAATGTTTTCAATGCCGGTATAAAAAAAATAGCAATTACACGCTCGAAATAACGTTTTACTTGTATACCGCTGTCACCAATGTTGTATATTATGCGAGCGTATGATTGTGATTGATGGGCCGGATTAAAAGAATACACACACTTACACCATTAAACAACTTTATTTATTTTTAACAATTTTTATTTTTAATAATAATTAAATTTTGTTGTTTAGAGCTCGATGGTTTGTAATGAACTGCCTTTTTTAATTATTGTTTACATAATCTGAACTTGATTACAATTGTATGTATATGTGTAATGACTAACGACATACTTTTACCAAAATGTAAAACAAGCTCAATACAATAATTAACAAGGTATTATTTATACATATTTAATTACAGTGAATCACAGAAGTATTCACAACAAACGTACCTTTAGAAAATGGTAACTACGTTCACGCTAAAGAAAAGAATAAAGCATTCTCGTGTGTTAGCTCAACAAAGAAAGAGTGTTTTATTTAAACCATCCCGTGTAAATTAAATACGAAGATATTAAAAACATCACGGATATATTCTCGGATAATGGCACAAATTTTCGAGGCGCAAGTCATAAATTCAAAGAATTGAACCTATTTATTAAAAACAACATTAATCTAATATCTTCTTCTATTTTTTAAAAGATATCAGGTTAACTGGCATTTCATTCCTCCTCAAGCACCCCACTTCGGAGGAATTTGGGAAGCAGAGGTTAAATCGATGAAAACCCATTTAGACAGAGTAACGGGCAGCAATACGTTAACTCAAGAAGAGCTGAACACTTTGCTGGTTCAGATTGAGGGGCTACCTAATTCCAGACCATTATGTGCGCACTCCGACGAAGAATGTGATTCCTTAACACCAGCACATTTCTTAATTGGTCATCCTATCACCACCATACCACAACCAGATGTTACCGAAATCCCAAATAACAGATTGTTCCATTGGAATGCTATCCAAAAAATTACCCAACTATTTTGGAAGAGATGGCATTTGGAATATCTTACCTCCATGCAAGCTCGTGTGAAATGGAACGTCACAAAAGAAAATCTCCAGATCAACGATGTAGTCCTGGTAAAGGAAGAAAATCCACTAGTCAATCAGTGGAAATTGGGCCAAATCGTTGAAGTATTTCCTGGAAATGATGGACGTGTTCGTGCGTTGAAGAAATTCTAACCAGCCATGGAAAAATTCGCAGGCCAATCACAAAGTTATGTCGTTTACGAGTAAATTGAAAACAGGTGATTTCAAGGCGGCCGCTATGTTCGAGATAGATACACAACAGGAACACAAAATTAACTAAAACACTATTCCAATTAAGTAGTTATTAATAATCATTAATTTTATTTTATATCCAATTATAAACAATAGATGTATTCAATGATGAATTAACCTAAAAGAAAGTAATTTAAATAAAAGTTAGAAGGTAATTCATTGAAATATTAAATACTTATTGTTTGATCCCGTCAATCTAAACAAAATGTCAAATGTAGATAAATTCTTATGTTTAATTTTAATTCGATTTTTAGACGAAATGATCGACACGACACCTGTGTTAATTGTACAAAAGCTAATATGTTCGAACATAACCTTCGAATTCGAAAATTTAGTCAACACCCTTTATTATGTATATTTTTTTATTTTTTTATTCATTCCGTGATAATTGCTACAACAAGGTACACATTATTAAAAGTTATTTAAAAAGCAAATAAATATTTTATTCAAATAAACTTGGGAATTATACGCAATTTCTAATTGCTCAGCAGAAAATTTTATTGTATTTTTTTGCAATTGGTAATTGCCCCAACATCATTGGTCCTTCGAGCCGGATCTGAATACATCTGGTTATAAATTTACATTAAGCTCGCCATATTGAGCAATTCAACAAAGTGCTCGCCATTTTGAACGGGGATATAAGAATTTTTATAATTTCAACAATTATCAAATTGAAACCCGTATACGAGGAAAACCCGTCCATATTGTGGAGTATCTACATCATCACATTTAATTAACTACATTCATCAAGCTTTCCAGTTTTTGAGGAACCTGTTTCATTGATTTCAACCAAGGACATCGTAGTAATTTATAGGGACGCTGCAACACATGTTTCGGTTAAGTAGCCATTTTTATTTAATAAAAATCACCTAAAACGAAATAAAATTTAAAAAAAAAATTACTCACATTTAATGAATCGAGTTTTAACTTAATTCATTTCGCTTACGAATAATTGCGTTTAATTTTCGCGTTGTGTGCATAAACATTCATTTTTATTTCGAGTTTCAATACCTTAACGTAAATTTAGTGAGTTGTGAAAAAATCATTTACACGTGTATTATTTTCAACATTACGAGCCTGAAATTGAGCTATTTACTGATTTACTGATTGTTCTCAAACCTTGTGTGTCGATTGGATAAGCATGACTGAACTTGCGTCTCTTAAAAAACAGCGAACCGCTAATAAAGGTCGACTCACCAACATATTAAACTTTATTAAAAGTGCAACCGAAGAGTTATCTATTGAAGAGTTTAGAACGCGTTTGGCTCGTGTCGAAACATTAATGTCCGAATTTACCATAATCGAGGGTAAAATTTTCTCGATTGATCCCCAGGAAGAAACAGATTATGTGTATGAAGAAAACTATTACAACGCTGTTACGAGATTAAACACATTGATTCGCTCCAAAGCTATGACCGCTGGTAATTTGTCGCCCGAAATGTCGTTCAACGCAACTCATGCAGGCTCCAGTCATGAAATCAAACTGCCAAAGATCAATATACCACTATTTTCTGGAGAATATACGGAATGGCAATCATTCTATGATTTATTCTCAAGCACGATCCATGAATCAACTTCATTAAGCCCAGTACAAAAATTCCAGTACCTAAAAGGACTGCTACGTGGTGAACCTGCCGTTTTGTTAAGGCATGTAAGTGTTACAGAAAGCAACTATATACACACTTAAAAATGTTGCAGTGTTTTATGATACAAGCCTTGCATCGCAGCATATATGATATACCGTATATCACATTATGATTAAAATCTTGCATCGAAAAATAAACCGATGCAGTTATAATCAAAAAAGAAGCAAGTTTTGCATCAAAAAAATCGTTCTGTTGAAGTTGGTTGCAAACGTAACGTACTACGTGCGTACCTATTCGTATATTTAGAACGTGAATTTTTCATTTAAATTATTTACCAACTAACATATGTACGTACTCTGTCAGCCTCTGTTTATAATCAATCACTTTAATAAGGTTAACATAGAAACCCAATTATTATAATGTAAGGCTAAAGAGTTGACTTAGCCTTTAAGGATGAGGGTTTACTGGCACATAATACCATAAATGTGCCTATGTGCATGTGTCACCTTGCATTTATTTAACCATTCCAAGTAAAAACAATATGATAGTACTGAAGTACCTATAGCGCAGTTGGTTTATACTTTTGTAAAATATATACATACATAATCTTAATATTTTGCAAAAGTATAAACCTACACTAAGGCGCAATACACCAAATAAAACTATAAGGCCTTAGCTCAATAACCGTTCAATGAAATAACGTATCCCTATATTATATTCATTTTCAAATGGTCAAATTTTTAAATAAGAGTACAAAAAACAAAGACAAAAATTAATATGTAGCTATTAATAGCTTTTCTATTCGTTTGAGAAAAACAGGGCTTACCACTCAATTTAACTTTAGAAATATAAGTATGTAAATAACATCAATTTGGATATTCGTTAGTAAATAATTTTATAATTTACAAAGTATTTATACATAATATGTATATATATTACATATATAAAACATTAATTTGTTATATAACGTATAATTTGTTATGTAACTATAGCTAAATACAAGATGAATTAAACAGTACTTTTATAATATAACAGCGTTAATTTTTAGAAGTGTCTTCCCCTGTTGTAGTTTAAGCAAACAAACTGAAACAACCACACAAACATGTACCGTCTCTCTTCTTTATTCGTATTTCGTATCGTTTCAAACGTATCTACGCAGTGCAAAGTTTATCGTCATTCTTTCTTTTGGACAATTGTGAAGTGCAGGATATTAACGTACATAATTTTTTATATATTTCTTATAAATACTTTTATTGTGAGATTTTATTTTATTTAATATAAAAAATATATTTAGGTATATAAAAAGTGAAAAAGAAGTTAAAAAAAAAGTGAAATTTACAGTTTAGTTATTATAAGATCCTTGTTCCATGTGATTTTTATCCATTGTTTGTTGCGATGGATTTTTGTTTTGTTAAGATTAACTTTAAAGGGGTTGTTAATTATGTTAAAATAATAAAACACGAGGAAACATGGGAATATAGTATTCGAATTATTTTCGGTGGATCCCGTTATTATTTTTCTTTATTGTGACGCTTACTATTTTTTTCCTATGTGATGGAAGATTGCATCATAATTTCATTTTCTTTTTGATTTATGATATTACATTGCATCGTATCAGCTGTGAAAAAAAAATGTGCGTGTCTCTCGGAAATATCCATTTGATCAATGTATTATAATATTTTCAGCGTCTATATATGCTAATATTTCTGCATATGATATCGACTACTTTACAGATTTGCAAGGTGTTAGAATTTGTGAGGAGGATTTTGTAGATATCGTTACTGAACGAAAAACTCATCCGGAATTTCAGTTAAAAATAGTTTTGAAAACCCATGATAATAGTACCATTATTATATAAATGTATTGAATGTTATTTAAAAAAAATTTTAATTTCTTTATTGATACAATAGAATTACCTGAAATTCAAGCAACACCATTGATTCGTCAAAATTGCTGGTTAGGTTATCTAATGCATATAAATGCAAAAGTATGTAATTTATTTGAATAATTAATTTAAAATTCCCTGAAATAACTTTAATATTTCTAATTACAGGATTTAGAAGATTTTATTCTACAAACTCAAAACGCGTACGTATTGAGCAAAAAACTTATAAACGGCGGGTCACCGAAAGGCCTTTCGGATACTGAAAGACGGGCGATAATAAGGGAGGGTGTGGATTATCTAGTATTTAAATTTAGTACTTATCATCCCGATCCAGCACACATCACGGCGCTGGCGCTAGCTATTGTGGAATTATTTCCACAATTAAAAACTAAACAGAAAGATAACGGAGGAATAGTATAAAATTAAAAAATTAATTAAAAAAATCTTAAAACTTAGAGCACCTATACTTTTATTATTTATTAGGACGCTTTATATGATAGAAAAAAAAATCGCGGGTATGTTATATCAAGATTAAACCGGGTACGCCAAAAATCATATGCATTAGAACATGCCACTGGGAAAAACAGTCGGAAACGCAATGTAGCAGGATTATTAATTTCAACGGAAACTAAACCAGCTTTTGGCATAGACAGTGACGAAAATTTTTTGATTTTAAAATATTTAAACGTAACTACTCAGAAAGATTTAATCAAACAGAAACTTCTCGAAACTTTGAGTGTGCGCATCGATATTTTACGGTCGTCACCTGAAATTGGAAAATTCTCAAAACAATTTCCCTTTTTTTATACATCTCCCGATCTGGTAAGAGTAATCAGTTGAATTATACTCTATTCAATAATCTCTATTCATGTGTATTAATATTTATTCATTTTTTGTTTACTATTCCAGATTCTATATGACTTCGAAATACGGTATTCCGAGAAACATCAACATTTTATAAACAAATGGAAAATTTGTTCACCACATATTAAACAAATTTTTATGGAAAATAGAGGGCCGCATTTTAAAAGCTTACCTGAGATTGAAGGTAAGATAGATCAGCTAAAGAATAATACACATACTAATAAATTTAAATTCTACTTAGAATTATTGCCTTCGATGCAAGACTTTTTTTACCTTTTAAATATATTACCACAAGTCGTAGCAGGTAAATCATCAGCCAATATCCAACGGGAACGATTCTCTATAAACAAAATATTAGTGTTTAGAACGGTAAGATTTTAATTATCTTTTATATTGGGAACTTACAACATATAACAAAAATGTATTTATACTGGTTTTCTATTTAAATTCACAGCTTAATCTTCTTCCTGAAGAACTAATCGCATCTGAATTGGGACATCCCTATATAATTGCTGAAGGTGACAATAAATCAGCGATATCACAATATCATCTTTGCATAGAAAGAGAGCTGATAATCTTACCAGGAAATTTTACTTTCATTGAAGCCGTTGATTTATTGTTTAAATCGCACTATGTGTTTGGGCTACATTTTGCTGATAGTTTAAAAACATTTTGGACATTCATCGCTTACTATTTTTATGAAATTGAAGATGCAGGAACTATCACGTCCAGGATTAAGGAAATATCCTGCAAATTAGATCTAATAACAGGTGTTAATTAACATTTTTTCATTAATTTTTTTTATAAACATAAATCATTTCCTTTTCTATCTTAATATACTAGCAAAAATGTATTTTTGCTATTTCTGTAATGAGGTATTTGCTGAATTAAATAAATTAATACTTCACCTAAAATATCAAGAATTTGTAAAAGAAAAGTCTAGCATCAAAATTAAATGTGTCAAAGAAAAGAATTGTGATTGCACCTTCCAGACTTTTTGTGCCCTAAAAAAACATTTAAACAAATCTCACATTCTGGAAATAAATAATCTATTAGCCGATTCAAACGAGGCTGTATGTACTATAGCTTCTCTGGAAAAAATAGAGGACGTTTATATTCATAACGATCGTTTAGACAAATCTTCAGAGCTTGAAATTAAAACTCCAACTTTAAGTGACTTTGAAAACGCAATGAAATGTTTCTATGCCAAACTTAATCTATTAGGGTTCCCAGAGCAAACAATGACAGATGTTTTCTGCCAAACCAAAATCATAACTGATATCGGCATTAATATTATATCCGCATCATCCCAAATTAACACGACATTTAATAAAATTAAAATTTCTGAAACTATGAAAAATTTTTGCTCGAAATATAAACAAAAAACTGTTCTTAGAAAATTCTTTTTATATAGAACCACAACAAATTCCAATTGGATTTAGGTGGGAGAGGAGGTTCAATGGAGAATCATTCACTTACTCAAGAAAACTTGTTCAAAATTTTTTTTATACCAATTACAAAGACATTAACGACAATTTTTAAAAATTCCAGTTTTCGTAACTTATTTAGAGATTTCAATGTTTCTCACAGTTGCACTAGTGGAATTTACAAATTTGGCTGTTGCGGAGATCGTTTTCAGTCCATTAAGAAGGATTTTGTTAACGAAGCGAAAGTTTTAATTCAGCTGTACTACGACGACTTTGAAGTTGCTAGGGTACTTGGCAGTAAGACGATAGTTCATAAAGTAGGCGGTATATATTTTACAATCGTAAACAGTCCAACCAATCTAAAATCCAACCTACAAAATATATTTTTAGTAAGCCTTTTTTACGTAAACGATCTCCATGGCGATTTTAATTTAAATTCAATTTTACAACCAATTGTAGCAGATATCAAAATCTTGGAAAATGATGGTATATTTATAGATAAATTCGGTTTGGTTTCAGGAACAATACTTTCCTTTTCTCATGATAATCTGGCGGCAAATGACCTAATTGGTTTTACTAAATCTTTCTCCGCTAAATTTTTTTGCCGATTTTGTATTATGCCTAGCGGAGAAACACAAAAATCAACTACTGAAGATCTAAAATTGCTTAGAACAGATGACTGTTACACTATTTTATGCGATCAACCGCCATTGAGAAAGTTAAAAATGATGGAAACCCAAGGTATTAGTCGCAATTCAGTATTGAACGATTTAAAATACTTTCACTCTATTAAAAACCATAGTGTGGATCTATTACATGATGGTTTAGAAGGCTTTGTTGTATTAGTATTGAAATATCAATTTGAATTCTTTATCGAACAGAATGTTTTAACTAACATTGATAAAATAAATAATTGTATATCTGCTTATAATTTTGGATTCATTGATCGAAGAAATAAACCATCGAACATTAACCTGGAAAAAAGTAATTTAGGATAAAATGCCATACAGGTATTATGCCTAGCTACACATTTTCCGTTTATTTTTGACAGGTTTTATGATCAAGCTCACCAATGTCAATGGAAAGCTGTGCTTAGTGTTATTGAAATAAAAATAATTTTATTTCGCAATGAATTAACTGATAGTGACATAAAACATCTACAAAGTATAATAACTTCTCATTTGTAATCGATAAAAACTACGTTCAAAAAAGATTTGACACCAAAACAACACTTCCTTCTGCATTATCCCACTGTCATCAGGCAAATGGGTCCTGTTATCCATTTGTGGACAATGCGATACGAAGGCAAACATCGTTATTTTAAAAAAAATATAACACCTAATTTTATAAATATCTGTCAATCGTTTGCTAAAAGGCACCAACAAATGATGAGTAATGTTTGGGCAAATTCAACATTTAAAACCCAAAGTCAAAAGGGGAAAAAATCGTTATATAATTCTAATATTAGTTACAATTGTCTTGATAGGTTTTCTAGACCAATTTTTAGTTTATCATATTTTATCAGTGACTTTCATTATAAGAAAGGTTTCTGCATTTTGAAAGAAAAATCATCCCACCAATTAATTCATGTATATAAAATAATTGATATTCTTGACTGTAATAACGAAATATACTTCCTTATGAGTGAATTTATTGGAATTTATGATAAATTCTACTGTGGGTATCAATTAATCGAAAAAAACTCTAGTCCTATTTGTCTTAATTTTAATTCATTACAGTACAAAAAAGCTTATGAAAAACATTTTGTATGTAAAACTAAAAATTTTTATTTAATTGGATGCAATGTGCAATTGATTTAATTTTGATTAAATATATAAAATGTATTGTTTAGATTGCGACCTTACAAAAATCAAATTGAAATAGCAATTACAAGGTATAATTAAACTTAAATTAAGAATAGTTATTATATGAAGTGTAATCAATAATAATTTTATTGAATTTTAATTATATTAAATTATTACATTTTAATTATTTGAATTTTAAATAATTTTATTTTATATTTTATTATTATTATTTAATAAATAAATATATGTCGAATGAATATAATTCACTTAGTTTTATTACAACCAGTGGGTTCTGAGGATGATTTCATATTTGATACATCTTAATCTCGTTTACGATGCAACTTGATACATAATTTGTTGTGTTTCGATATAACTAATATCGTATATTATTTAAATGCAATCATAGTTGCAAAACGATACAGGACACATCGAAGCAATTCAGATACAAATTATAACAGATTACGATGCAAACTGCACCATAATTTCAATAAACACGTATTGCATCAAATTTCAAAATAACATGCATCGAAAAAACCTTGATGCAAATTGTTCTGTAAATCGTTGCAGGTAGTATCATATATAATTTTAATGTAATTTGTATCGAAATTGGGAGCATCATCAACTCTTTTTTTTTGGCACAAAGCGTAAATCGAAAAACGAAGCTAGTTTGCGCTGGAGTCATATACGAAAATATTTGCATCGCATATCAAATTTTTTTTCGAGTGTGTAGGCGCATTAAACAAATTGAAAGAAAGGTATATGATCGGAAAAGACGAAGAGATATCATAAATTCATTCATACGTACTTTTGTTGAACAGCCATCTATTTCAACTGCTAATTCTTACAATATAAAGCAGCTTATGGATACATCGGACGAGGTAATACGTGGGCTGAAGGCTTTAGGTGAAAGCGCCGAAACCCGTGAACATTGGCTAATTTTCCTTTTAGTGGAAAAACTAGATGATAAATCTAAAATTTTGTGGGCGGAGACCGTGACTGATTTGGAAAATCCGCAGTTCGCCAAATTTTTTGGATTTTCTGGCGCGGCGGATCGATACATTAGAATCCACTAACCTTTCTCCCAAAAAACCAGCTTCTAAAAGTAATGTCAAAAGTCACATCGCAACTGGAGAATCAGGCTTCGCATGCGCCATACGTCAAGAGAAAGATCACTCCTTGTTTTCTTGCAAACAATTTAATGAAAGGAATGTAGATCAACGAAGAAATTGGGCAAAAACTAACCATCGATGCTTTAATTGCTTAAGTAGTAGGCACGCAGTTTTCAAATGCACTTCCAATCGTCGTTGCCTACATTGTAGAAAAAAACATCATAGTTTGTTGCATTTGGCAGAAAATAACGAGACTAAGGTAGTTCAGAATAATCCACCAAATAAGACAGAACCGATGACTTCCAATTATCATTCACAAAGCATTGCCCTGTACTCTATACTACCAACCGCATTAATTGATGTTTTGGATTATTCGGGGAAATTAGTTTCATGTCGTGCTTTATTAGATTCTGGCTCCCAAGCCAGTTTTATTACAGAATCATGTGTACAGCGGCTCGGCTTAAAGAAGAGAAATGATGGATTGTCTGTTATTGGTTTAGGATGTTCTAGTGGCGGTTCAACAAAGGGTTTGGTTACAGTCTCCATTCGACCGAAACAGCATCCAGAATTTATGATAGATGCCCTAATTTTATCCAAAATAACGTCAGATTTGCCTCATCAAACAATCAAAGATATCAAAATGAACTATTGGCCCGAACTGCACTTAGCTGACCCATATTTTTACAAATCTGCCCGCATAGATATTCTAATTGGCGCAGATTACTTTTTCTTGTTATTGGAACAAGGGCAAATTAGAATAGCTGAAGATGGTCCAATCTTACATAAAACCGTATTAGGTTGGGTGGTTTCTGGAAAGGTCAAACCGTTTTGTAATAATAATTTAGTATCCATGGTAGCAACCAATAATAACGTTGATATTGACTTGGATCGCTCATTACGCAAATTTTGGGAATTGAAATCAATTCCAAGATTAGAAACAAAGATGCCACCCGAAGAAGCATTTTGTGAGAAAGAGTTCTGCGAAAAAGTCAATCAATCTGTTCAACGATTAAGAGGTGTTGAACGTCGATTTGCTCGTGATCCTGATTTCCAAAAACAGTACCAAGATTTTATATTGGAATATCAGAGACTTAATCATATGGAAGAAGTACCTCAATCCGAAGTGCACACAGGATACTACTTGCCGCATCATGGAGTCATCAAGCGTGCCAGCTCAACCACCAAATTGAGGGTGGTGTTTGACGGGTCGGCAAAAACGTCAACGGGAGTTTCCTTGAACTACTGTTTAGCTATTGGTCCAACTGTACAAGTAGCTTTGCATGCAATCATTTTAAGGTTCCGAGAGCATAAATTTGTCGTGACGGCTGATGTCGAAAAAATGTATCGCCAGATCAAAATTAATGACAAAGATTCAAATTTTCAAAAAACTGTCTGGCGCAATCACCCATCTGAGCCAATACGTCATTTTCGGCTGACTACGGTTACCTACGGATTAACTTCCTCTACATTTTTAGCTACGAGAGTCCTAAGGAAGATAGCTGATGACTACCAACAATCTTTTCCAATTGCCGCTAATGCCATTAGGCAAGATATCTATGTTGACGACTTAATGACTGGGGCCAGCACTGAAGCTGAAGTTACGCAGTTGAAAGATTCCGTTGGCATATTATTGTCACAGCATGGGTTCAATATCCGCAAATTGATGTCCAACTCAAATAATGTTGTAGAAACCATTAATGATAAAGCAAATAATGGCATCAAAACCATACAGGAGAACAGCCAAAATGATATAGAATCTGTAAAGGTGCTTGGTCTTAATTGGAATCCCACTACAGATCAGTTCACGTTTACTTCTGAATTACCAGCTAAAGATTCTTTTACCAAACGAGTAGTCGTATCCGAAGCTAGTAAGCTCTTTGATCCATTAGGATGGCTAGCGCCAGTCATTACAAAAATCAAAATTTTTATTCAAAAATTATGGGCAATTAATCTGGATTTTTCTGGAATAAGAACTCATTTGGAAAAGGCTAGCCAGATTACTATACCTAGGTTCATTCACACAACCATAACCGACAATATCCAATTGCACGGATCCGCAGATGCCAGCCAAGACGCCTTTGCAGCCGTGGTCTACGTAAGGGTAGAAACTTCAAAAGGAGAAGTAATAGTAAAATTAATCTCGGCGAAAACGAAGGTGGCTCCTATTAAGCAGGTCTCTCTACCGCGTCTTGAACTCTGTGCTGCAGTGCTACTAACAAGCTTGCTAAATTTAATTCAAAACGAATCGCAATTAAAATTCTCAGAAACGCATGCTTGGACGGACTCCCAAATAGTTTTGGATTGGCTGGCCAGCCATCCTAGGCGGTGGAACCCTTTTGTGGGCAAAAGGACGCCTCAAATTCTAACCTTATTACCACGCAAGCATTGGCGGCACGTTGCTTCAGCAGATAACCCGGCAGATTGTGCCTCCCGAGGTTTATTTCCTGGCGATTTGCAAGAACATCATTTGTGGTGGAATGGCCCTGGCTGGCTCAAACAATCAGCTGAATTCTGGTCTCAACAACAAACTAATTATGGAACGATCGAAGGAGCCAACACCAAATTATTGACATTCACAATTGCAGCCACTACTACATGGTTCGATGAATTAGCATCAAAATATTCATCCATTACAAAATTGCAACGAACATTAGCCTATATATTACGGTTCATAACAAATACAAAGTCCAAAAGGGAAACGAGAATCAAAGGGATCTATCTAACAAGAGATGAATTATTCCACGCCATATACAAACTATGTAAAGAAGATCAACAGAAGTTTTATCCAGACGAGCTAATGCAAATTAAAACTAAAGGGGAAATAAGTAAAACAAGTAAGCTCAAACCTTTAAGTCCTTTTTTGGATGAATTTTGTCTCATCCGGGTAGGCGGGCGCCTAGAAATCTATGAAGCGCCTTTTCAACAAAGCATCCAATAATTTTGCATCCGAAGGCGCAACTTACCAAATTGATATTGCAAAATATTCATAAAAGAAATAAGCACGCCGGTCCATCATTAACATTAGCAATTACGAAACAGCATTATTGGATTCCAAATGGCCGGAATACAGTTCGACAAATCATCCACCAATGGGTGATCTGTGCAAGGTTTAAGGCACAATTAAACAATCAATTAATGGGTAACCTACCAAGCTGCCGTGTTGAATATATTCGCCTTTCTTAAAGGTTGGGGTTGACTATACAGGTCCGATGCCAATACATAAGCGAAAGGGGTGAGGCCAGAAAACATTTAAAGCGTATATATGCTTGTTTATTTGCCTAAGCACTAAGGCGATTCACTTGGAGTTGGTGGGCGATATGTCCAGTGAGGCATTCCTGGGGGCACTAAAAAGATTTGTTGCGAGACAAGGAGTTTGTCAAGAGATCCATAGCGACTACGGCACTAATTTTATCGGCGCCAACAATCAATTAAGGCAAACCTTTAATAAATTAATTACAAATTCGCAAATGATTTCTGATTTTTCTTCTAGTTACTTCATTTCAAGGCATTTCAATCCACCCAGCGCACCTCATTTTGGCGGCATTTGGGAAGCGGGAGTCAAATCGGCCAAATTTCATTTGAAGCGAGTTATTGGCAAGGCTATACTTACCTTTGAGGAAATGGGCAACTTACTAGCTGAAATCGTGAGCACACTGAATTCCCGACCAATATGTGCAGTACACGCTGAAGATATCGATGTTCTAACCCCATCTCATTTCCTGATCGGTCATCCAGCAACCAAAATACCAGACATCGACATAACTCACTTGAAACCCTCATACTTAACCCGATGGCAGATGGTGCAGCAACTAGCTCAACATTTTTGGAAACGCTGGAATGTTGAATATCTCGCTTCGTTGCAATCTAAATCCAAATGGAGAGATTCACAAAATCAAATCAAAGTCGATGACATAGTTGTCATAAAAGAAGAAAATGTTCCCGTAAATCAGTGGCCGCTTGGAAAGGTCACTAAAGTGTATCCTGGTCCCGATGGCATTACTAGAGTTGTTACCCTGATAACCAAATCCGGAGAGATGAAACGTCCCACAAGTAAGCTGGTTATACTTCCAATTTCACGCCAAGGAGATTCCACTGTAGATCAAGACGAATCTTTTCCCAGTCAACAGTAGCTACAAAAATAAATTTCAATATACACATCGCAGCCGAACCATAATATTGAACCCGGTGGTTCAAGGCCGGCGGTATGTTTGATCCCGTCAATCTAAAAGAAAAAAAGTTTACATTACTTCATTATTTCCCTGTAATTTAACTTACCTCGCTTATATTGAATTGATAAATCCGGTATTTAATTTGTTGTATCTATAAAACAAAATCATAATTAATTATTCATTTAAGTAAATATGTAATATTAAAATCACTTATCTTTAATTCTTCAATTTTGTACACAAAAATCTTGAATTTCAATAATTGTAAACAAAATTTCAAATGTAGATAAATTCTTATGTTTAATTTTAATTCGATTTTTAGACGAGATGATCGATAACGAATATTATGATCGACACGACACCTATGTTAATTGTACAAACGCTAATATGTTCGAACATAACTTTCGAATTCGAAAATTTAGTCAACACCCTTTATTATGTATAATTTTTTATTTTTTTATTCATTCCGTGATAATTGCTACAACAAGGTACACATTATCATCGGGTGAATCATCGGGTTTTATTTTAAGTTTGGACCACCCGAAATACAGTCCACTACCATCAAGTTATCGTAGAAAACACTTTTCACCAAGATTATTTTAGAATAATTCTTGTCTTGATCTCTATTTTGCCCACATCGAACTTTAAGCTCACATCGACCTTTAACATTTTTTCCCTCTTAAATAAACAAATACAGAATAACAAATAATTGTATCGTCCCTAAAATATTTTTGGTCAGACAGCTAATGTTTAATGGTTGAGTGCAATGAATTAAAATTCGTTTTTAAGTATTATAATGGTAACAAATATGTTTTTCATTTATCTAAACGATGATCTTACACTTATGTTATCCCATATCAATTTAAAGGGATTAGGAACATACGCATAAGTTCATCTTTCAGGAATAATATGACAACATAAAGATGATACAATGTATTTTACCTCACACCATAATAAACTGTAATAAAAGGACGGTCACTAATTTGAATTTGATTTGATACCACAAAAGTTGTTCAACATCAATCAACCTAAAAAAAAAAAAAAAAAAAAAAAAACGAAAATGAAAATGCGATAAATCCAACAATGCGTATAATATATAACATAGAAATAAATTTCAATTAGTTCGCGACTCGAAGACGATTTTGTATTCAGTATATTTCTCTTAATAAATTAATTTAAATTAAACGTAAAACTTTTTGTTTGTTGCTGTGTCGGAATCATTGAAACCCCAAATTAAAACAATACAAAAACCAAAACGGATGACGATGACGGGAGGAAAATATATAAAATGAACAAATTTATTTCCATTCGGTTTATGTGTGCGACTGTGTGAAGAAGACACAGAAAACCATTTCCGATGGATAAACAAAATATAAAACGGATATTTCAATTTGTTATGTCCTTTTATTTTTTAGTTGGGATTTGGACGTAGTTTAAGTGGCCATTTACAACAAAACAATATACATACTCGTATATACTACATAAATGAAAACAACTAGTAAAATTAATTTTATCTATTTTAATCTAGCTAGTCCGATCCAATCCAAGCACAACACAAAATAAGTTGTAAATATTGAGTTGATTAAAAATTTCGCTCACACTCTCGTTAAAATTATTCCATTCTCGGATTATCTTGTTACCATGTTAATGTCGAACTCAATAAAATTGTATTAGAGCAAGAAAAAGAAAACAAAGTCATTAAACACATCCTTTTATTGATCTGAGACAATGGTTACAGATTAGATACATAGTTATGTACAGATACGTAGTGCATACATACTAAGCTGGTCAACATGTTCTGTTTATTAATTTTGATCACAAAACTTTATGTTTGACGAAGAAGGCAATCGACCGACCACATGTATGTATGTATATAGAAAGGAAACATAAACAAAAGCTTTATTATCTAATCCACTTTTCTGGTCAATTTATGTCAAATACAGGTTTCTATTTTCCAGTATTAAATACGTTAATAAAATTAGAAAGACTATTAACTCTAATTCTTTATCAAATTAAATAACTGAAAAGTGTGTGCAGCCGTTTAATGGTATATCGAAAATATTCACATACTCTCAATGTCGCGGACCTGCAGTTACTAATTACAGGTTGGTTGAAAAGTGTTGAAAGCAAAAATAAAAGAATGTGGATTTTTTAATGAAATTTGTTTTTTATTCAGTTTCTCCCTCAACTTCAATACACTTATTCCAATGATCCGCCAATAATTTTGTACCGTCTCTGTAATGATTTTCCGGAAGTTTCTTCATTAGATGAAAAACGCTTTCCACGAAGGAATTGTTTCAGGTTTCTGAAGAGATAGTAATCGCTGGAAGCTAAATCTGGTGAATATGGTGAATGTTCGAGAAATTCGTACTTTAATTCGTTCAATTTAGCCATCGTCAAATGACTCGTATAAACACGTGCATTGCCCTGATGAAAAATTATTTTTTTCTGCTTTAAAGCGGGTCTTTTTTAGCGAATTTTTTTATTCAACTGGCCCAAAAGGTTGCAATAATATTCAGAATTAATTGTTTTACCTCTTTTAAGAAAATCAATCATCCAAAATCCCTTTTGCATCCCAAAAAACTGATGCCATGACCTTTTTTGCCGATCGTTCTGACTTCACCTGTTTTGGAGCTGAACAACCAGCTTCACTCCACTGTAAACGTTCTTGTTTCATTTATGATCATGGTGGTAGATCCAAGTCTCATCCATAGTTAAAACCCATCGATGCAAAGTTGGAAATTAAGGAGCAGATTCCTTAAACACTTTTATCATTTTTGTATGAATTTCTGTTGCTGATAAACATTTCAAAACAAAGAATTTTATTAAAGCAGGATAGTCGGTTTTTTCCAATGTTAACGAATACACTGACACGTCAACTTCTAATGACTTGTAAATAAAGAATGAATTGCCAGATTAAAATAAAAATGTTTATGTGTTCAAATGAAAGATGAAATATTAAAATGGCGTATAAATTTTGATTCCTATACTGGTTAATAGGTGTCACTTTCAATACTTTTCAACTAACCTGTATTTTGTTGTAGTGTTTTACAGGTTGACTAATAAAACTTTGATCATCTCAACTTATTCTCAACTCGACGAATGTCAAAAATCAAATCATGCAAATCATTCTGAAACAACAAAATCGGTTCGACTATTTTTTAGTTTTTCAGTACCTCAAATATTGTGAGTAAGATTCGAGTTGTATTACGAACGAAAACAGCCTTCTTTCATACTAATTCGATAGCATCCAATTTTCACATCAATACGCAACAATGAGTCTGACATTTTCGTCTCAGACAAAAAGTATGTAGAAGATGCACGAAACTTGCTAGTCTCAAGTAGTTCTGTTATTCACTCCCACTTCTTTGTTCTAATTTCTCATTTCTAATTTCTCATTTGTCTGTTCTCATTTCTAATTTCTAATTTCTAACATCTAATTTCTAATTTTAAGTAATATTTTTCAATTTCTAATTTCGGTTCCAGATTATCCCAGTTAAAGTTTGAGGTGTTTTTAGTCCGTAGGCCGAGAACGGAACTCCGGCACACTGTGCGTAAATGCTTTTTCATTTATTATTTATTATTTGCCTGTGTGGAGTTTCTAGTCTCCCATCAGGCGCGTCCCCAGGTGGCGGATAGGATAATGCCCCAACCGATTTATCGGCGGGTAGGTGGGAAATAAAATTCCAACCGCGGACCAATACTGGAATTAGGAGCGAACACAAACCCAAGAGCGACTGACTTATATTGAGCGGCTCCTTGGTCAGCGTCTGTTCTCCATGTTTGGAGCGGCTGTTTTGTTACATGGCAGTAGGTCTAAAATGCTAAGGGAAGGAACCCCCTGACAAAAAAACCAGCATGGAAGATACAGAAGAAGTAAAACTTACGGTGCAGGGATTCGGAAAGCCAGTACCGGCGACTTTGCGGAGCGAGCGGGCTCCCAGTCGTCGATATCCAGCGACCGCAATGCTACAACCGTGGAGAACTTGGCGGTGGTAGCAGATATGACTACAAGCAATTTGGAGCAAGGGACCGGTACACCCTTGGAAAATGTGGTTTTTGGAAGAAGCGCCAAGATGCAAAGATCTCCAAAGAAGAACACGGCCAATACATTGGTGAGAAGCTTTTCACCAAAGTTGCCGAGTTCCCCCATTCCTACTGTGGAGACAGTGGTGATAGAGAACGTGGAGGAGGAAGAGCAAAGTAAAACTGGTGTTTCGGATGGGGCTTCTCAACATATCCCGCCGCGCCGGAGAGAACTGATACGCTGGTGGAAAGCTTAGACCAGGACGCGTTACTGCAGAGGTGCAAGAGCATCATCGACAAAATGAATATTTATTATTTATTATTTATTATTTATTATTTGTTATTTATTATTTATTATTTATTATTTATTATTTATTATTTATTATTTATTATTTATTATTCATTATTTATTATTTATTATTTATTATTTATTATTTATTATTTATTATTTATTATTTATTATTTATTATTTATTATTTATTATTTATTATTTATTATTTATTATTTATTATTTATTATTTATTATTTATTATTTATTATTTATTATTTATTATTTATTATTTATTATTTATTATTTATTATTTATTATTTATTATTTATTATTTATTATTTATTATTTATTATTTATTATTTATTATTTATTATTTATTATTTATTATTTATTATTTATTATTTATTATTTATTTATTATTTATTATTTATTATTTATTATTTATTATTTATTATTTATTATTTATTATTTATTATTTATTATTTATTATTTATTATTTATTATTTATTATTTATTATTTATTATTTATTATTTATTATTTATTATTTATTATTTATTATTTATTATTTATTATTTATTATTTATTATTTATTATTTATTATTTATTATTTATTATTTATTATTTATTATTTATTATTTATTATTTATTATTTTATTATTTATTATTTATTATTTATTATTTATTATTTATTATTTATTATTTATTATTTATTATTTATTATTTATTATTTATTATTTATTATTTATTATTTATTATTTATTATTTATTATTTATTATTTATTATTTATTATTATTATTTATTATTTATTATTTATTATTTATTATTTATTATTTATTATTTATTATTTATTTATTTATTATTTATTATTTATTATTTATTATTTTATTATTTATTATTTATTATTTATTATTTATTATTTATTATTTATTATTTATTATTTATTATTTATTATTTATTATTTATTATTTTATTATTTATTATTTATTATTTATTATTTATTATTTATTATTTATTATTTATTATTTATTATTTATTATTTATTATTTATTATTTATTATTTATTATTTTATTATTTATTATTTATTATTTATTATTTATTATTTATTATTTATTATTTATTATTTATTATTTATTATTTATTATTTATTATTTATTATTTATTATTTATTATTTATTATTTATTATTTATTATTTATTATTTATTATTTATTATTTATTATTTTATTATTTATTATTTATTATTTATTATTTATTATTTATTATTTTATTATTTATTATTTATTATTTATTATTTATTATTTATTATTTATTATTTATTATTTATTATTTATTATTTATTATTTATTATTTATTATTTATTATTTATTATTTATTATTTATTATTTATTATTTATTATTTATTATTATATATTTATTATTTATTATTTATTATTTATTATTTATTATTTATTATTTATTATTTATTATTTATTATTTATTATTTATTATTTATTTATTATTTATTATTTATTATTTATTATTTATTATTTATTATTTATATTATTTATTATTTATTATTTATTATTTATTATTTATTATTTATTATTTATTATTTATTATTTATTTATTATTTATTATTTATTATTTATTATTTATTATTTATTATTTATTATTTATTATTTATTATTTATTATTTATTATTTATTATTTATTATTTATTATTTATTATTTATTATTTATTATTTATTATTTATTATTTATTATTTATTATTTATTATTTATTATTTATTATTATTATTTATTATTTATTATTTATTATTTATTATTTATTATTTATTATTTATTATTTATTATTTATTATTTATTATTTATTATTTATTATTTATTATTTATTATTTATTATTTATTATTTATTATTTATTATTTATTATTTATTATTTATTATTTATTATTTATTATTTATTATTTATTATTTATTATTTATTATTTATTATTTATTATTTATTATTTATTATTTATTATTTATTATTTATTATTTATTATTTATTATTTATTATTTATTATTTATTATTTATTATTTATTATTTATTATTTATTATTTATTATTTATTATTTATTATTTATTATTTATTATTTATTATTTATTATTTATTATTTATTATTTATTATTTATTATTTATTATTTATTATTTATTATTTATTATTTATTATTTATTATTTATTATTTATTATTTATTATTTATTATTTATTATTTATTATTTATTATTTATTATTTATTATTTATTATTTATTATTTATTATTTATTATTTATTATTTATTATTTATTATTTATTATTTATTATTTATTATTTATTATTTATTATTTATTATTTATTATTTATTATTTATTATTTATTATTTATTATTTATTATTTATTATTTATTATTTATTATTTATTATTTATTATTTATTATTTATTATTTATTATTTATTATTTATTATTTATTATTTATTATTTATTATTTATTATTTATTATTTATTATTTATTATTTATTATTTATTATTTATTATTTATTATTTATTATTTATTATTTATTATTTATTATTTATTATTTATTATTTATTATTTATTATTTATTATTTATTATTTATTATTTATTATTTATTATTTATTATTTATTATTTATTATTTATTATTTATTATTTATTATTTATTATTTATTATTTATTATTTATTATTTAT
Source organism: Tipula vernalis (assembly GCA_958295665.1). Lineage (NCBI taxonomy): Eukaryota > Metazoa > Arthropoda > Insecta > Diptera > Tipulidae > Tipula > Tipula vernalis. The sequence continues at coordinate 171,084,607 of OY282558.1, read as the reverse complement.
TATTTATTATTTATTATTTATTATTTATTATTTATTATTTATTATTTATTATTTATTATTTATTATTTATTATTTATTATTTATTATTTATTATTTATTATTTATTATTTATTATTTATTATTTATTATTTATTATTTATTATTTATTATTTATTATTTATTATTTATTATTTATTATTTATTATTTATTATTTATTATTTATTATTTATTATTTATTATTTATTATTTATTATTTATTATTTATTATTTATTATTTATTATTTATTATTTATTATTTATTATTTATTATTTATTATTTATTATTTATTATTTATTATTTATTATTTATTATTTATTATTTATTATTTATTATTTATTATTTATTATTTTATTATTATTTATTATTTATTATTTATTATTTATTATTTATTATTTATTATTTATTATTTATTATTTATTATTTATTATTTATTATTTATTATTTATTATTTATTATAATTATTAATTATTAATTATTACTTATTAACTATTAATTATTAATTAATAATTATTAATTATTAATTATTAATTATTAACTATTAATTATTATTATTTATTATTTATTATTTATATAATTATTATTTCCCATTTCTCATTTCTATTTCTTATTTCTAGTTTCTCGGCTCTGTGCTCATTTTAATTTTTATTTCTAATTGGTAATAGAAATGTGAGAAACAGTGATATTTTGAGTGATCCTAAATCTTGAGTTTTGGGGTTCCCCTAGGATCAATGTTGGGTCATTTGCTGTTCCTGATTTATACCAAGTCTATTTTTAATGTTGGGTTAAATGGCAACAATACTTGATTTGCTAGCGATTTAGCGTTTACTTTTTCCACGATCATTCTGATCTGGTGGTTCTACATAAATGGTTTGACAAGCAAAGGCCTAATTCTGAGGGAAAAACTAAGTTTAAGTTTTCTCTGGAATCATAACTGCGCATAATAACAACCAGGTTACATATCATAGCGCTTCTAAATGTACTTTCACTAATTGTACTACTAATTGTTTGAAAATTGAATTAGTCAGCTCATTTATGCATCTTGGACTGCATTTGGACACTAACCTAAATTGGAAAATTTATGTCACATGTTTTAAATTAAAATATTATGTAATATCCGCATCTAGAATTTTGTTTCCTTCTTCGTGATAGATGTCCTGTCTCTGTGCCAAAATAGAATACTATTTATTCTGCTGGGGTAGTTCTTACCCAGCTATTTCAAAACCATTGTCTGTGCAACAGAAAACGATTTTGCGAACCATATTCAGAAAGTAAAGAACCGAATCATCTCATCCTTTATTCAAGTTTACGAATATCCTACCTTTACAACATTAGCAGATAATAAGATTTGTGGCTCGGTGCAACTCCCACGCGAACCATCAAATTACGTATAATATTCCCATACATCCTTGATACATAACCACCATTCTTCACTAGTTTACCAGATCAAATTTATTATTATTATTTTCTTTTATTATTGTATGGTCCTATGTAATTATCACTAATAATGTAAATTAACTGGAATGAAATAAAATAATAATGTTTTTGTTGGCTGACTCCCATATGTTGGCTGTTTTCTATTTTAGATTTAGCCGCAACTATCGTAAATATAATAATAATAATAATAAACGGGTTTTAGAAATCATTGGTGGCCCGCATTTCCCGACAATACTTTTAGGGCCAAATTACACATGCATAACTTCTTTCGTATATGTCAGCTAACTTTCGTCCATCAAAGTCCAATTTTCTGTATTTTGAGAACGAAGGAAGTTGAAAATTTTGCTAGTAGATCAATCAATTTTTCAAGTAACTCCAGCTGCATGGCAACAGACTTACACAAAACTATCAAGTGTAATTTAAAGACATATTTTTAATGGCGGTTAAATAATTAAAATTATTGTTACGAGTAAAATATCCACTGTTAAGTGTATGAAAAAAAGCTTTAAATTTTTAAGAACGTCTTCATCGAATTTTCGCATAAGCCTCTGAAAATAACATCAAAAATATGAGTTCTATGTACAACCCACGTTCACAAATTTATGTTAACCGTAATATTAAGCGTGTCTATGTAGGTCTAGATTGTATTCTTTTTTTATTAGAATTAAAAGAAGCAATAACAATGGAAACGTTTGAAATGCGCTACACATTACTTTTTACATTTGTGTGGGTGTAGATGAAAATTTAATAATGTTGGTACGTACATGTGCCAAAAATAAAAAATGTTCGACTTTATTTTGTGTTTATTGTACAACGAAAAATATTTGTCTTAACAATTTATTACATAGCAAAAAGAAAAAAAAACAAACAAATTTCGTTATCAAAGAAATCGCATACTCAAAAACAAAACAAAAAATAAATCAACAATTGAAAATGATAATACACAAAAAGCACTCTAATGCTTTAGACCACAAAGTGATTTTTAAACTATTATTATTATTTTTTTTTTGAACGCTTTTCATTCATCAAAAGTGTTTTATTTGCAATTATTTTTCATAAGCTTTTTCATTTTTCATATGTTATATTTGTCTATCTGTGTAATGCACCATACATGCTAACTTAAAAAAAAACTAACCCAAAACAAAATGAATTTCTTGTTTTAGTTATTTTTGTCAAAGATAACATATGGAACAAATGAAGCTTTTTGTCTAACTTACATAAAGCTTTTTTTTGTATTCTTCTTTTGGTACGTTTAATTCTTTTGGTAATACATCGTAGTTTTTGTATATTATGTATCAAAGTAGTACGGAACGTTAACAAAAAAACATTCAAGCAAACTATTTGCACCAAAAAACAATTTTTAAATTTATACAGTACATAATCTCATTTTATTCATACTTCAACATTCACACAACTGTTATATGTAGACAAAAAATTTAACAGTTTTATGTATGTGCTAATCTGTTTATGAGCATTAAATTCATACATGGATGGATGATTAAAGATTTCATAAATATACAATAATTTATAAATTGTTTCGTCAATTATAGATAAAATACGACCATCAACTTCTTTGCAGCACAAAATTGTTTCCGACTGACCACTTTTCTCTTCTGCATTCAACAAAAAAACGTTTCTTAATCAAAAACTATTTTTTTTTGTTATGCTGTAACACTCTTGATACACATTGTAGTTATGAAATATTCATTTTTATTTCACATTTATATTTAATTTTAATTTTATTTTAATTTGAACATAAAAAAAAATGAAAAATACAAAAAATTAAATTATGGATGAAATTTTATTCAAATCATTTTAATATTTTTTTTTGTATTTAAATAATGTATTTTTCGAAAAATGTACGTAATAATCTTTTTTTAGTTTTCTTTTCTTTACAGTAACAACTATTATTGTGTATACATTTGTATGTATGAAAGTATTTGTATTACATAAAGGAGAAGCGAATACAATTATGTTTGCAAAGAATCCTTTTACAAATTTAATTTAAATTTATTTTATTCTGTCTGCGATGGAAATTATTTACATTTCATTCTTGACATTTTTTTCGGTTTGTCGTCATAATTAATTCACGTAAAATAAAAGAAGGTTTGGTGAAAAATACTTTAATTTAGTAAAGGCGACTGAAAAAGAGATGAAGTTATGTCATGAAAATTTTCATTTTGAATTTTAAATTATTCTAATTATTTGATTTAAATTATAAAGTGGTAATTCCTGTTCTTTTTTTATTTACTGTATTTAATGACTTGCTAAGTTATTAAATGTTGTGCTTCTAATACTTAATTAGATTTTAATTTTTTACAAATCTACCAAATTCGGTAGATTTGTACCAAATTCGTTAAATACATATTGGTAGAGTATACATACGAGTATGTATACGCACAGGGAGTACACAGCACTCATCTGTCTGTTCTCATTTCTTATTTCTAATTCTAATGCTTAATTTGTTAGTTCTTATTTCAAACTTCTCGTTTCTAATTTCTCATATCTTTTTTCTCATTTCTCTGTTGTAATTTCTCATTTTTCTGTTCTTTTATCTTTTTATTCTATACTCTGTCCTCATTTCCTCTCCTTAATTTCTATTTTTTCGTTTCTCATTTCTCTTTACTCATTTCTCATTCCTCTTTCTAATTTCATATTTTTAATTTCTCATTTATCTGTTGTCATTTCTTACTGCACTGTTCTCAAATCCCATTTCTAATATTTCTTATATTTCTATTTCTTCGTTATCAATTATAGTTTCTCGTTTCCTATCTCTCATTTCAAATTTCTAATTTCTCATTCTACAGTCTTCATTTATCCGGTCTCGTTTCTCTGTTCTCATTTCTAATTTATCACTTCTCTATTCTTATTTCTTTTGCTCATTTCTTGCTCTCATTTCTAATTTTTGATTTCTCATCTGTCATTTTTAAATTTTCTCACTTTTTATTTCTTTATTTCTCTTTCCCTTTTTCTCACTTTGTGTACTTATTTATGTTTTAAAATTTAATTTTTTTCATCAACATAAATTACAATATTTAACACGTATACTAAGGGGAAAAAAAAGTAAAAAATCCTAGAGAATTCTGTGCCGAAAGAACGACAGAATCGAATCTACAAAAAAAAAATTATAAACAAGTGAAATACTTAATAATACACCTAATTGCTAAAAAAATATGATAACTAATTATAAACTAAAAATATAATCTAATAAGAATACAAGACAAATATAAATTAATAACATTAACTACTGTAAAGTTCTCGCCTCTGCTCAGAACTTTTATATTTGATGATTATTAAGATTACCACTGGTGGTAATCTTAACATACCACCAACATACTCCCGGGCCGCTGTAATTCTAGCGACGTTGGTTATTGGCTCGCCTGCTTGGTTGTTGTCTAGGTGTGGCGCTATGGTTCGGATTGGAGCTCGGCGTGTTATTCTTGAGTGTTATATTTGTCGCCAGTTGAGTTGGTTGTATTGGCAGTGTTTCAATCTTCAATTGGTAGTTTGCATAGCTTCGTTATTGGCCGTTTGTATATTGCGTCTTTACATTTCACTGTGGCTGCTCGCACTAAACCATCTGTTCCGGCGTGAGTCTGGATAATCCGTCCCAACTTCCATCGCGTGGCAGGTTGTTGCTCATTTTTTAATAGAACTAGATCATTTGTCATTAAATTGGGTTGAATGGTTGTCCACTTGTTCCGTTAATGCAGTTGGTGTAGATATTCTGATGACCACCGTTTCCACAAATCTTGTCTCCATTTTTTCTACCATGTGCCATCTTGTTCTTAGTGTTATTTCATCGATGTCGGCGCTTGGTAGCGCCTTGAGGGAGTCTCCGATTATAAAGTGGCCTGGTGTCAATGCTGTTAAGTCCGAGGCGTCGTTGGTGAGCAGAGTTAAAGGTCGAGAATTGAGCACTGCTTCGATTTGAGTGACGACGGTGTATAGTTCTTCAAACGTGAGGGTTGTTTCTCCTATCACTCTTTTGAGGTGAAATTTCACCGATTTTATCCCGGTTTCCCATAGCCCTCCGAAGTGAGGGGTATGAGGTTGTATAAAGTGCCAGTTTGTTCCCTCACTGGCCAGCATGGCTGCTATGTCGCCTGGTAGTGACGCCATGGCCGTATAGTAACCTTTTCTGATCTTGGCGTTAGCTCCTGGATATGAGCCGCTTATATGCAGCAATGAATCCTTCTGTTGTTAAATTGTTCACTAATTCAATATGGATAGCCTTTGTCACCAGGCATACAAATAGTGCGATGTATCCCTTATACGCCGTATGTCCTCGGCCCTGGGTAGTTCTTAGTTAGATTGGGCCCGTGTAGTCAATTCCCGTTGTTGCAAACGGTCTTCCCGGCCTCACTCTTGATGGTGGTAGTCTGCCCATTAATTGTTCCATGTTGGCTTGTTTGTGCCGAAAACAAGTTATACATTTTTTAATTACTTGTCTCACGGTGCACCTTCTTATTTCTCAGGAGTGCTAGCGTCAATTGTGTGCCGCCATGCAACGTCTTGTTGTGGGCCTCCTGGATGATCCTTTGTGTGATTAAATTGTTTTTTTTACATTATTAATTTTTTGTTGAATATTAATTAATTCATATAATATCTAATATGCTACCGGTGGTTAGACCATTTTAATTGTGTTTCGATTAACACGAGAAGTATATTAGTATTTACGAACAGTAATTAATATTCAACAAAAAATTAATAAAGTAAAAATTAGAGTTACACAGAAATAGAGCTATGTGAATTTTGTGAAGAAGAAAAATTGTAAGAGAGTTCATCTGTATTAGTTATGATTCGCTAATACTTAAATGCACAGCACATTCTGTATATATAGAATGTAAATTGTGGTATAATCAGTCCAGTCGCCGCGTCCTGATGAGAAGATTGATTTTTTCATAATCAGAAGCTCATCAGTTCGAAACTGGATTGAATTCTCTTACAATCTTCGGAACATACTCGTATTAAAATCATATAGATTGTTTTTGCTTAGAATTATGGGTTGTTTGCTGTCGATGGACAGGTTTGAGTTTTGCAAACGCCCCATTACGCGTAATAGCCCTTTATCATCATACACTGGGTTTAGTGATGATAGTTTACTACTCTTATGTAGCTTCTTAGATTTTTTTATGTATGCAATATCTTGGCCGAAATCTTGCTCTTGGCTTAATTTTAAAATTAATGTCTCTGCTCGCTGCAGTTCTTGCCCTGTTAGCGAACCTTTTTTGATATTTTTGTGCCTGCTGTTGTCGATAAATCGCAAACAATATGCGGCTATGCGCCTTACTTTGTTGTACGCTTAGACCTTGTTAAATACTTCTGAGAGAGGGTGTATTCCTTTTATAACGGTCACTAGCGCTACTTTCTCTTCCAGTTCTGGTTGCACCTGCTGCTGTTCTTCTGGTAGGTTGTCTTCCGAATTGTGGGCCAGGGATATCTCCCATTGCGATGGGGTTGTTCCGGAACTCTGGTCCGTATCACCATAATTTGTTGTTGATGAGTTCCTTAGGTGTTATGCCACGTGAAGCAATATCCGCCGGGTTGCCTTGAGATTTCACATGTTGCCATGTCATTGACGGTAATGTTTTCTTGATGGTTGATATTCTATTTGCAACGAATGTTTTAAACCGGCTTGGGTTGCCCTTTATCCAACAAAGTGTGATAGTTGAATCGGACCATGCGTATGTTTTGATGTCCTGAATTTGCATGATATTTTTACATGTTTTATTAACTTTGCTAATAATACAGCTGCATTTAGCTTTATCTTGATTGGAGCAACTCGTGTTTGGAGTTGTTACTTCGCCGGTGGCGTCTATGGTACGGCAATAGACAGAGGCAGCGTAAGCGTATTCTGAGGCATCAGCAAATCCGTGCAGTTCCTTTCGTCCTATTGTTCTTGTGTTCACCCATCTCGGTATTCTTATATTTGAAATTTCACTTAGTTCATCTTTGTAATTTAGCCATTTAGTTCGTATCTTCTCTGGTAATTGTTCATCCCAGTTTATTCCAGTTATCCATACTTCCTGCATCATAATTTTGGCCATATTTGTTATTGGTGACAGCCATCCTACAGGGTCGAATAACTTTAATGATTCAGATAGCATTGAGCGTTTTGTGGGCTGTTTAGTGAACTCCAAGCGGGCTATATTGAATTCAAAAAAATCTGTTTGGAGGTTGTATAAAATCCCCAGAGTTTTAATGCAATCGTTTAGTTTGATTTGAATGTTCCCGTTGGCTCGTTGCTCTTGGGGATTTGACTTGTTACTTAAATGCGTGTTAAATGCCCATTTTCTTAACTGAAATCCGCCTTGGGCTGTGAGCTCTCTTAGTTCTTGTAGCGCTGTTAGTGCTTCCTCGACACTGTCTGCCCCTGTGAGCAAGTCATCTACGTAAAAGTCTGTCATAATAATGTTAGCTGCTGTGGGATGTGTATTGGCTCCTTTCTGGGCTAGTTGTAATAAAGCTCTTACTGCTAGATAGCCGCCTGCAGTAGTTCCATATGTTACCGTGTTTAATCTGTAAGCTTTTATTGGCTGGGCAGGATTACTTATCTGGCGATATATTTTTTCAGTGTCGGCAGTCATCACAACTTTATGTTTTCGCCAACGCAGTAATATATCGGCTAGCTCTTCCTGAAGTTTGGGACCAGTCATCATGATGTCATTTAGGGATAGTCCACTTGTTGTTTTGGAGGATGCATCAAACACTACTTGGAGCTTGGTTGTTGTGCTGTCTTCTTTGATCACACCATGATGAGGTATGTAATATATGTTTTCAGCTAATTCCTCTTCCGGTCTTTCCTGGATCAACTCCTTGTGGTTTAACCCGATGTATTCCTGCATAAATTTATGATAAAGCGTTTTCGGTGGCCCGTTGTTTAATCGTAGCCGCATATCATCTAACAGCTGGTAAGATATTATTAGACTTGAATAAAGGCTTGCTTCAGAAAAATTTGCTTTTTCTCAATAAAATACTCGAAATAAATTTCTGTTCCACACATAATTCAAGTAAAATAGTTGCACAGCACCCACCCCAACATGATAAACCATATTCCAATTTAGAAATAACCAGTGCATGGAGCAGGGCAAAAATTATCCAGGAGGTAGAAAATTCTTGAAGCAGACGACAAGTACAGTTTTAAAGAAGAGATATGAATTTTAGAATTGAGATTACTTTACTGTCCAAATGAACCCCATGATATTTAAAGGCGTTGACTAATTGAATATACCTACACACAGAATGACACCCAGTAGATGTACAATTAGAAATATTATGATAAATTACCTGATTAACATTTGCTGCTGATGTTGTGCCAGTCAATTTGAACAACATACATTTTGTTGTATCACTTAGAATTAAGCAATGCTTATCAATAGTGATGTGCTAAATCGATCTTTTTTGTTCTGTTTTGTTAATTTTCTCACACGATTTTTAACTAAAAGGATCGATTTAGCCCATCAATACTTATCAAACCATCCATGTAGGTCTTTAAGGTCATAATTTATCATAGAAATGACGTTATTAGGAGATTTGACAATGTAAGCCAAAGCTATATCATCGGCAAACCCGATATAATTAAAAACCGAATTAGTGTAGATAAGAAATGGCAGAGGGAGCAATACCGAACCTTGGGGAACACCAACATCCATAATTTTTGGTTCACTTAGAGTGTTATTAATTTAAACTTGTTAGCAAACTCCGCTAAAACCAATATCATATAGAATATTTAGAAGAATTTTATGGTCAGTAAGCTTTTAGCTAGAAATGAGAAATGTGAAATAAGGAATAAGAACAGAGAAATGGGAAATAAGAATTGAGACTAGAAAAATGAGAAACTAGAAATTTTAAATGAAAAGTAAGAGTTAAAAAAATGAAAATTTGAAAATGAGACATGAGAAATGACAAATAAGAAATGAGAAATACGAAATCAGAAAGAGAAATGAGAACAGTTTCATATCTCTGTTTGAGAACAGAGCAATAAGAACGGAGGAACGACAGTCAAGAAATAAGCAAATGAGATATGTAGATAATAATTAGTAGATAAAAATGAGAAATAAGAAATGAAACATAAAAAATAAAAATTAAGAAATGGGAAATGAGAAATGAGCAATTAGAAATATGAAATAAGAATTGAAAAATGAGAAGTAAAAAATGAGAAATTAGAAATTAGAAATTCGGAATTAGAAATGAGAAATGAAAAATGAGGAATTTGAAATGAAAAAGGAGAAATGAGAAATAGAAAATAGGAAACTAGAAATGAGAAATTAAAAATTAGGAATTAGAAATATGAAATTAGCAATTATTTAATTAATTAATATTTTACTTTATAATAATTCTTTTCTCATTTTTCCTTTCTAGTTCCTCATTCATTGCTTCATTTATCTACTCTCTGTCCTCATTTCTTATTTTTCTGGTCTCATTTCTCATTATTTCTTATTTATCGTTTCTAATTTCTCTTTTTTAATTTTTCGATTTTTAATTATTATTTTTTATTTCTAATTCCTGATTTCCGATTTTATTTATCATTTCTCTGTTCTCTATTGTTATTTCTCATATCTTATTTCCAATTGACAATTTTTTATCATTCATTCTAATTTCCCGCTTCTTGTTTTTCATTTCTCATAAATTTTTCGTTCCAATTTCAAATTTCGTATTTATCATTTTTAATTTCTAATTTCTCATTTTTCAATGTTAATTTTTTATTTCTTATTTCCCATTACAAATTTCTTGTTTCACAGTTCTCTTTTCTTGGTTCTCATCTCAAGTTTTACTTCTAATTTATTATTTCTCATTTTTTATTTCTTATTTTTCATTTTTAATATCTAATTTCTTATTTCAATTTCCTCATTTTTCAATTTTCTATTCACATTTCTGTTTAATTCTCATTTCTAGTTTCTCTGTTTTCATTCCTTATTTCTTAATTCTTGTTTTCAATTCTAATCTTTTATTTCTCATTTCTAATTCCTAATTGCTAATTTCTTATTTCTAATTCCTAATTTTTAATTACCCATTCCAAATTTCCAATTTTTTATTTCTCATTTCTCCTTTTTCATTTCAAATTCCTCATTTCTCTGTTTCCATTTCTCATTTCTTATTCCGATATTTCTAATTTTTTATTTTTCATTTGTCATTTTTCAATTTTAATTTTTATTTCTTATTTCTAATTGCTCATTTCTCATTTCCCATTTCTGAATTTTTATTTTTGTGGTATTTCCTGAGTTATTATTTCTTGATTGTCGTTCCTCTGTTCTTATTGCTCTGTTCTCAAGGAGAACAGAGATATGAAACTGTTCTCAGTTCTCATTACTTTTTTCTTATTTGTCATTTTTCATGTTTCATTTTTCCATAAACTTTTTTTATTTCTTATTTTTCATTTCAAATTACAAATTTCTCATTTCTCTATTCTCATTTCTTATTCCACATTTGTCATTTCTAGGTCTGTCTCATTCCTCGGTTGACTGTTTTCATTTCTCATTACGCAGTTCTTTTTTTCCATTTCTCTGTGTTTATTTCTCATTTTAACTTTTATTTACCTTTTTTTACTACATAATTACATTTTAATTTCTTACAAAACAAATAAAGGTAAAATATTTCATTTATTCGGGGATGGGTGTGAATTGATCGAATATAAAAATCAAAATACCCAAATACTTTCCGGAGACAAACTCTTAAATCGGGAAGCATTATTAATAGAAAGCTACCTCAACATCACAAACGCAATTGGATCAGCTACCGAATTAAATTTTCCACATTTAATATTAGCAGTGTTACTCGTATTAAATTGATGGCTTGTTAACTTTACGAGTGTTACTAAAAACTCCATTCCATTGTGTAATAATCACTTACTAGAACCACTTGTGTCCCATTGGAACACAGCTATTCAATTTGATTTACCATCTACACATCATCTAGATAAATGCGAAATACATTTATATGAGAAATATATTCTACTAAAACTGAAGTTGAAACAAAGCATAGTTAGTTACGCGCGAGTTACGTATTGTCACTCCACACGAACCCAACATCCCAACATCATATTGACCAAACAACAATGTAGCAGTAGACAAGATTGTAACACCAAATTATCAACAACAACATCAATAAAAATGTAACTACAACATTGTAACAGTAAATTATCAAATATCATAACATAGAGAAATTAAATTAAATGTAGACATAGAATAAAATAAAAACAAAAGAAATGATTCTACGTACATATTTTTACTTTCACACATTTATAATATTACATTTAGATAAACCATTTATTAGAATTATAATCATACAATGTAATGAATAAATAGAGAACAAACAATATGATTATAATTCTAGTACTGCATTTACATTTTTACATTTTTGTTTAGTATAACGATATAATATATATGATGGTTCAACGAATATAAGAATCAGAATTATTGTAACTTTTAAATAGAAAGGAACTAAATAAAAATTTGTTAAAGAATAAAATAAAAAGTGTTTTATAAAAAAACCCACCACGACTGCCTTAAACTTTAACTGGCGCAGCCCGGTAGTAGGATATTTTTAAATATCCAAATTTAGAATCAGTGAATTTTTTTTTTTACGAAAGTATTGTCAAATATTGACACGGTTTTTTGCGAAAACAAAACTCTAACGGTTTATTAGAGTATAGTGATCGTGTTTATTGGACTTTTTAAGTGAAAAAAAAAAAAAAATAAAGTGTGAAGTTTAAGTGACGGTTTATCAACGAGACATCACATGGCGCTGATTTTGATCTACCAGTTTATTCTATTTATGGTTACATGGTAAGTGATTTTAGTGATTACCTATTAAATTCCTTTACCTAATTCTCACTCCTCACGGTTTATGAGGAACAGGTCCTAACTTCACGGTTTATGAGTGTTAGGGACATCTTATATAAAAGATTAATTTAAGAAAATTGTGAAAAACTGTTTTTTTATGGTGAAAAATAATTTGAATTTGTATATTTAATAAATAAAAATAAATCAATCACCACGGTTTATGGATGAATTGATAAATAATATTCTTAAAATAAAGATAGTAGATCCAGATTCTGATCAAGAAAGTAAAAAATTAGGAAGTTCAGATAAAATAAATAATTTTGAAGTAGAATTAGGAAAAAACGAAACCTTTAAAATGGCAACAATTGAACATATTAATACATTAGTAGATACCCTAAAATTACCTGACTGTATCAAAGACTTACCCAAGTTCACGGGTAATAAACATTCGCTACACGAATTTATTAAAAATGTAGACGAAATAATGGCACAGTGTAATAAAATATTAGGATGTGGACAAGTACCCACAACATTTTTACGGGCCATCCGTAATAAAATCATCGGAGAAGCCGATGAAGTACTTTTAATGTATGGTACAGACCTTAATTGGAATAATATCAAGGATAATTTAAGAACTCACTATGCGGATAAACGCAATGAAACAAGCCTCATTAGAGACTTGCATACCTTGTATCAAGGTTCAGGATACAGTTGAGAAATACTTCTCAAAAATTATTGACATTCAGTCAACCATTATTAATCACGTTAATTTACATGAACTCAATGCCACGGTAAAATCAACAAAAGAAAATCTTTATAAAGAAATGTGCTTATCCACATTTTTGGCTGGTCTTAGAGAACCTCTGGGATCAATGATCAGAGCTAGAGATCCTGATAGTATCGCCGAAGCATTTTCATTATGCATCAGCGAACAAAATATGCATTATATTAAAAATCGTGTGTTCAATCCAAGTATATCCAACTTTCAACGTAAACCTTCACCCATACATTATGAAAAACAGGTGCAACAACCTAATTATCAACACAGATTTCAATATGCCGCCAATAATTTCGTACCGAGGTACCAAAATAACTCCAAATATCATTACAATTCTCAACCATTACCAAGAACTGGCCAGCCAGGCCAAGAATTTCAAAATAACCAATTTAAACCAACCTTTCAAACATTTCAAAAACCTCAAAAACCTCTAAGTAAAATAGAACCTATGGACACAACATCTAATATAAATAAATTTCAACAATATACTAGATCCAACAACCAAAGTAATTGGCAAAATCAAAAACCCCAGAACCAATTCAGACAACAAGGACCTCCAAGGTTTGTGTCTGAAGAATTATATAACTTGGAAGAATTAAATACTAACGAACAAGTATATGTAGAGAATGAGTACCCTCCACAATATGTACAAAATCTGGATTCATTTCAAGATCCGAATGAAGAAGAACCAGATGAGGAGGTTTTTCCGCCACTAGCCTCGGAACCCCCATCGGACTAATTAGTCTCAACACACACCAATCAGGCTTATTGCCATATATTCATATAGCAATAACTAATAAAACAAAACTCAAGATGCTTATCGATACAGGTGCCAACAAATCTTTTATTAACCCAGTCTACTTAAATCCTAAACGAATACAGAAAATTCAACCTATAACGGTGCGAACCCTATTTCAAAATCACGAAATTACAGGAAAAGTTACAATTAAAGGATTACAAGAATTTCAAACTGAAGAATCCTTAGAATTTTTTAGCTTCAAATTCCACGAATATTTTGATGGCTTAATTGGCCTCGAAATGATCCAAAAATTAGGAATTCGATAAGACTTCCAAAAATCTTTGTTAGAAACGGACAAAGTAAAAATTCCACTATTGTTTAAACCCAACTATACATCTCAATTCCTTACCATCCCAGCTCGAACAAAACAAATAATCCAAATTCCAGTAGATACTGAAGAAGGTGAATTCTATATTAAACCTATTCAAACGCAAAATAATCTTATAATACCAGAAGGCATCTATAGAGCCAAAAATTGGCAATCAAACGTAGAAATCGCAAATTTCACTGATCAAGATCAGCCTTGCCTTTTCGAACAACCAATTAAAACAGAATCTCTAAATAATTATCGCACCGAATTAAATCATTCCTCTATATCAATGAATACCCAAGATTCTCAGGATATCACCAATCTCATTCGAGTTAGTCACCTTAACGGAGAAGAGGAAAAAGCTATCAAGAATTTATGTTTAGCATATGAAAAGATTTTCCTCAAGGAAAATCAAAATTTAACCTTCACAAATCGAGTCAAACATCAAATTGACTTAAAAAATGATAAACCCATATTTACCAAAAGCTACAGATACCCGCACATTCACAAAGATGAAGTAAAAACCCAGATTGACAAAATGCTTCAGGACGGAATAATTAGACCAAGTTATTCCCCATGGTCCTCACCGATCTGGATAGTGCCAAAAAAGGTAGATGCAAGTGGTAAAACTAAATGGCGTTTAGTTATAGACTATCGTAAATTAAACGAACAAACCATTGATGATAGGTATCCTTTGCCTAACATCACTGAAATTCTAGACAAATTGGGACGATGCATGTACTTTACAACTCTCGACCTAGCGTCAGGCTTTCATCAAATTGAGGTTCACCCAAACGACATAGAAAAAACCGCATTTACGGTGGATTACGGACATTTTGAGTACGTCAGAATGCCTTTCGGACTAAAGAATGCCCCTTCAACATTCCAACGCGTAATGGATAATGTCTTAGGTGGATTACAAGGAAATACATGCTTTTGTTATATGGATGATATAATCATCTTTTCGACATCACTCCAAGAACATATCAATAGCCTACAGAAAGTATTCGAAAGGCTGAAACAAGCAAACTTAAAAGTTCAGCTAGACAAATCCGAATTTCTCCATCGAGAAATCGCATTCTTAGGTCATATTGTGAAGGGGTCAAAGCAAACCCTGACAAAATAAAAGCGTTTCAGAATTTCCCAATACCAAGAACCGAAAGACAAATTAAATCATTCTTAGGATTATTAGGTTATTATCGAAAATTTATTAGAAATTTTGCCGACATAACCAAACCATTAACACAATGCCTACGAAAAGACAAAAAAAATAATACTAAATGATGAGTACCAAAATTGCTTTGAATATTGTAAACATCTGCTGTGCAATGATCCGATTTTACAATATCCAGATTTCGAAAAGGAATTCATCCTCACAACGGATGCCAGCAACTTTGCCTTAGGAGCAGTTCTGTCTCAGGGTGTTATAGGATCAGACAAACCTGTTTGTTATGCATCTAGAACTCTGACCCAAACGGAACAAAATTACTCAACTATTGAAAAAGAACTCCTTTCCATAGTTTGGGCAGCAAAATACTTCCGCCCTTATTTATTCGGCAGGAGATTTATCATTGTGACAGATCACAAACCTCTAACATGGCTCTTTTCACTGAAAGAACCAAACTCCAAACTAGTTCGATGGAGATTAAAGTTAGAAGAATACGACTATACAATTATGTATAAAAAAGGCACTAAAAATACCAACGCCGATAGCTTGTCCAGAATAGAACCTGAGTCAGTAGAAATCAATCATCATTCCGATGATAACACTAATCCAAGTACTTCTAGTGATCAGGATATACAATCAGAAATCATCAAACAAAAGGACGTCATTCCAACTACAGAAACACCAATCAACGAGTTCAAAACTCAAATAATCTTGAAAACAGCAATGAATATACAGGACCTTGAAATTAAATTTGAAATTTTATTTAGTTCAAAGAAAAGATATACTATCCAAAGTACAAAATTTGATGAAAACAGATTAACTAAAATTCTAAAAGAATATCTAAAACCAAATTCATTAACAGGACTAGCCTGTGATCAGGATACATTTAGAACCCTCAACTGTGTTATAAAAAAACATTTTAAGAATTCTAACCTCAAAATAATACGAGCCATATATTTACGTTTAGATGTAGAAGAACCATTAGAACAAATAAAGATCATCAAAGAAATCCATGACAACGGTCATCGTGGAATCATCGAAAACATTCAGCAAGTCAAAAGAAATTACTATTTCCCGAAAATTCGTAATGTCGCACAAAAATATATCAACAAATGTGAAACTTGCCAAACTCAAAAATACGACCGTTTAGAAAGACCTATACAATTTGAAATTACAGAAACTCCAGGAAAACCAATAGAAATATTACATATAGACATTTTTTCCATAAATAACTTAAAGTATCTAACAGTTTTAGACAAATTTTCAAAATTTGGGTCCGCTCTATTATTGCGAAACCCAGGTAGTCTCGAGGTAGTCAAACTCATGAAAACATATATATCAACCCATGGCAAACCCCTGAAAGTTATTAGTGATCAAGGTATTGAATTTAAATCAATAATTTTTAAAGATTTCTGCAAATTGCATAATGTAACATTACACTTAACATCCCCGAAATCGTCAACAGGTAACTCTCCTGTAGAAAGATTTCATTCAACACTTATTGAAATTTACCGAATCCTTTATTCAAAAAATAAAACACAAGATCCGGACGATCTAATGTTAAATACAATAATAATATACAACAACACCATACATTCGGCAACACAATTGACTCCAATAGAACTAAAAAATGGACACTACTCTAAGAATGAATTATTCTCACAACAGAAAAAAGATAATTTACACGATTATATAAAAGAACAAAAAGAACAATATGATAACCTCTGCAAAATCATACAACAAAAGAATTTGCAGAGCAAACAGGCAATAATAAATAAACGTAATGACAATAGAATACAACCACCAGAGTTTAGAATAAACGATATCGTCTATGAAAAAGACAATAGGCGAAACAAATTAGCTCCAAAATTTACAAAAAATCAAATCCTGAAAAATAATAAAATAACCGTAATAAATAAAAACAATAGGAAAATACATAAATCTAAAATAAAAAACCCTTTGCAGGTACGTGAGTAACAGTACCAGCCAAATGATGGAAGTCATAGACTACAACGACAACAGAGGCTTTATTCCTATAAAGCTAGGAGAAGCAAGAATAATAAATGGCAATAGCAAATTATTACATATTATAAATCTTACCCAGTTTGACCAAAATATCCTAGATCTTGACCTTAATGTTTACCAAATACAGGAAAAAACAAAATTAGACACACATTTAGCTACACTTTATCATAACAAGATAAGTATCCTTACATTACAACTAGATAAACTAGAAGATACTCTTAATTCCTTAAAACCCACTTATAGAAGCAAAAGAGGACTAATTAACGGATTAGGATCCATACTTAAAAGTATTACAGGTAACCTAGATAATGATGACTATATAGAAATAAATCAGGCAATACAACAATTATACAATAACGAAGGACAGATAACAAAAGAAATTAATGAACAAATCAATTTAAATACCGAAATGATGGAACGATTCAAAGAAATTAAAGAAGTCATTAATAATAGCTCGATAACCCTAACTAAGGAATTAGAAGTAACTCGAAATTATAATTACGAATTACAAAGTATAATGCTTATTGATCAATATCTATATCACACCGAGTATAATATAAAATATCTACAAGAACATTTTGATAATATCATTGAAATAATATTAATAGCGAAAATCCAAGTAATTTCGCACCATATTCTAGACAAAAATGAAATGCATTATATTCACAACCTTTTCGAAAAACAAAAAATAACTATCCATTCTGATAATGAACTATACAAATTGCTAACACTCAAAGCCTACTATAATCAATCTACTATTATTATGTCTATTCAAATACCTAAATTTCATCCCGCCAAATTTCAACAATACCTATTGCAACCTACTACTATAAATAATTCCTTTTCCATTTACATCCCGCATTCCAAAATAATCGCTAATAATCAACATTACCAGTATATCGAACGACCATGTACCATAATAGAAGGGTCAGCTTACTGCGAAGAAACTAAAATCCAACTCAGCAAACAATATTGTATCACTCAAATTATATTCAACTTACCAGCCAGATGCAACATAACCAATGGATCTCTTCCCGAGGAAGTTAAACAACTACAACCAAACTATCTATATGTATATAGCAAAAACCCGATTTCTTTCTCATCAAACTGTGAACAAAAACAAAAAGAAATACAGGGAGTAAAAATTATAAAATTTACTGATTGTACATTAGAAATAAACGGAATACAATACGAAAATTATGCAGCTACCTTCACAGATAAAAAACTTTTGCAACCTTTCAACGATATAATAGTTGAAAAAACCGAACCAGCAATAAATCTACCCATGTTACACGATTGGAATTTAAAAAATCAAGAAAAATTTAATGAACTACATTTTGTAACGAATCAACACACCATCAGCCATTACACATCGTGGACACTTTATGACATAATAATCTTAATTATATTAATCTATATTCTTATTTCATATTTTAAGAAAAATAAAACCGGACTACAAAACGGTACATCACCTACTTCCAATGACCAAAAGTCTTTCAGATTTTGGCCATCACTTCGGCGGGAGGAGTTACGTATTGTCACTCCACACGAACCCAACATCCCAACATCATATTGACCAAACAACAATGTAGCAGTAGACAAGATTGTAACACCAAATTATCAACAACAACATCAATAAAAATGTAACTACAACATTGTAACAGTAAATTATCAAATATCATAACATAGAGAAATTAAATTAAATGTAGACATAGAATAAAATAAAAACAAAAGAAATGATTCTACGTACATATTTTTACTTTCACACATTTATAATATTACATTTAGATAAACCATTTATTAGAATTATAATCATACAATGTAATGAATAAATAGAGAACAAACAATATGATTATAATTCTAGTACTGCATTTACATTTTTACATTTTTGTTTAGTATAACGATATAATATATATATGATGGTTCAACGAATATAAGAATCAGAATTATTGTAACTTTTAAATAGAAAGGAACTAAATAAAAATTTGTTAAAGAATAAAATAAAAAGTGTTTTATAAAAAAAACCCACCACGACTGCCTTAAACTTTAACTCGCGACAATACCATTCTTGAATCCTCCCACACGAATAACATGCTACACAAAAGACACCAGGTATCTGAAATTTTCTCCCATGTCTGCCCAGACCATACAAACCTAGGTTAGTTTATATATATATATATATATATATATATATATATATATATATATATATATATATATATATATATATATTATATATATATTATATATATATTTATATATACGAGTATATATATATATATATATATATATATATATATATATATATATATATATATATATATATATGTATATATATATATATATATATATATATACATATATATATATATATATATATATATATATATATATATATAAATATATATATATATATATATATATATATATATATATATATATATAAATATATATATATATATATATATATATATATATATATATATATAAATATATATATATATTGTATGAGTCGAAGATTGACATGAAATGTGGTTTGAAAAGTGAATTTTCCACAGAGTTATTCACACCAAAAGATTGCCCCCCACCCATTTCGGCATCCGAACCCTGTATGTCCGATCTAAACGTTACATTTTATTGCAATACATTTATATTTCGCTTAAAAACATGACTTATTTAGTAATCATTGGTCTCGTGAACTTGTATTTTTATATTTTTACTTTTTAATTACTCGAAACCTAATAATAATTACAGATAATTACATCTATATCGATTATTTTAAATAAATTGATTGTAGGAAAAATGTGCTTATGAGTTTTCCATGAAAATAAAAAAATATTTAATATGTATGATGATGAATAATATGGCTGTAACCGTTTCGAGACACCATAATAATATAAGAGTTAGTTGAAGGTTTTTAGTTAAATGGATTTTTGATGTGAAGGCATTTTTAGCAGCAGTAAGGAAAAAAAATCATATAAAAAACTGTCGACGACAATTCCAAATAACGAACCGCTGAAAAACAAAGATATTCTGAGATGAAACGAAAGTGTAAAGTAAAAACCAATGAAATCTTCTATTCGAGTCTTCAAGTCAACACAATTTTAAACAAATTTAAAAAAATATTGGTTTTTGATCACTTCATTATTTTATACCTCGATGATTGGTTTAATAAGTCACAAAGCAAAAGAGAACTTACATATTCTAAAAGTTTCATTTTCTGTAGTATAATATTTCCGATTGCATGCACAACTCAAAATGCTTTTTTTCTCTAT